>CM061550.1:120896293-126797033 GCA_030864225.1 Capsicum baccatum var. pendulum | reverse complement strand
TATTATAAGAAAAGAAAAAGACATAAGAAATATAAAAAATCAAAATATAAATATAAGAAATCAAGAAAAAGATATTATGTAAAAAATTACAAAAATAAAAGACCATGTAGAAAGAAAAAATCTATAAAAGAATGTACATGTTATAATTGTGGAAAGTTAGGACATTTAGCTAGAGATTGTAAATTACCCCAAAATCCAAAAAATAAACAAATATCAGAAATAAAAATAGAAAATACAGAATATATGCAAATAGATTATATAGATTATGAACTAGAAAGTGAAGATAGTATATATGAAATTTCAGAAAACGAAACAGATACTGAAATAGATAGTGAGATAGATGAATCAAATGACTGAAGAAGATATAAAAATAATAACAAAGGAAGAATATTTAAATGACGAAGGAACATAACAAAAGATAATATCTGACAGTAATACATTTGATGAAATAAAAGGAAAAGAGTTAGATTTAAGTGTAGAAAAAATATTTAAAATACCAACAATAAAAAATATTTTTAGTAGGAAAAAAGATGAATATTATGTAGTATGTCAAAAAGAACATGTAATAGACCGTAGATATGCAAAAGGAAAAGCTAGTATACCACTAGTAACAAAAAGAATAATTAATAAAGAAATAAATGATATAAAAAGTAAAGGAGATCCAATAAAATATGTACACCTCGGAAGTACAGAAATATTAATAAAAGTATGTTTTAGAGAAGAAATAGATACACTGATAGAATTATAAAACCTATAGAAAAAAACATAATAACTGCCGTAAAAGGAAATTTAATATACCAAAAATTTAAATTTATAATAAGTGCAAATTATTCAGTAGCAGTAACAAATAGAAATATAGATAAATCATTAGTATTATATTGGAAAATATCAGGAATAGAATTAACCCCAGGAAGTAAAATATTTACAGCGAGACGTAAAAATTTATATGTATTAACAACAAAACATAAAATAACAAGGAAAAATAAGATTAACAAGATACAAATAGATAGCCTATTTGAACAAATTGTAAAAACAATAGATTATAATGATTATAGCTATAGAGACATAGATATAGAAGAAAATTTAGAAATAGTAAATGATAGGATAAGTACAACAAAAAGAATAGCTAATGAAAAACCAGAATCATCAACCTCATAAAAAAGAATGAGTTATGAAACAAATCCAATAAGTAACCTAAATCAATATTACATAACAGGAAAAATAAATGAAAAGGAATATTTAATACTATTAAACACAGGACAAGAAGAAAATTATATAGCAAAATGTCTAGTAAAAAATGAAGAAATAAAAACTGATAATGATATATGCCCAGATTTACCGAGAAGTTTAATAAATAGTAAAGATATAGCAGAAAAAGAAATAATAATAGGAGGAATTAGAAAAATAAAAATAGAATTTGAGGTAAAAGAAGAAATGCAAAAAACAGATATAATATTAGGAATAAAATGGTTAGAAAAAGTAAAACCATATAATATAGAACATACACAATTTGCCATAACATATAATAGGGAAAGATTATTCTTAAGAAGAGCCTTAACATAAAATGAAAATATATGTATTAATGAAGATAGTAGTGGAAGGATATTACAGTAGATATCATACGCCTATGATAGATACAGGAGCAGAAGCTAATTTATGTAGATATAATTGCTTACCAGAAAGTAAATGGGATAAATTAAAAATACCAATAGTAGTTAAAGGATTTAATAATGAAGGAAGCTTAATTACTTATAAAGCCAGGAATGTAAAAACACAAATATGGAATAATATATTGACAATAGAAGAAATTTATAATTATGAACTAACATCAAAAGATATACTTTTAGGAATGTCATTTTTAGATAAACTATATCCACATGTAATAACTAAAAACGATTGGTGGTTTACAACACCATGTAAACAAAAAGTAAGAGCAAAAAGAGTTAATAATAAAATAAGAAAGAAAACTGATTGGATAAAAGGAAGTGAAAAAATTACACAAAAGCTAGAAAATGTAAAAACCACTGAAGATACAATAGAATTAGTAGTATTTTCGATAAATAAAACAGAAATAACTATATTTTCAATAAATAAGATAGAAATAGTTAAGAAAAAACTAGAACAATTATATAGTGAAGATCCGTTAAAAGGATGGGAAAAACCATTAACATATAATTTTGACGATTTAAAAGAATGTCCAATAGTCTTGCAATATCTGGTCAATAATTCCTCTGAAATAAATTTTTCTCTAATAGCTCTGGCGATAGGTTCTGTCTCTGGTTTAAGCAACGTGATAATCCATTGCCTAATAGTTTCCATATCTGTTTCTCGTAACTCTTGTGAATTTGAATATATTAATACATGATTTCTTGAATAATAGCTCCATATAGGATTTTGGTTGCAATATGTATTTGCTAGCTCTTGTAAAATTATAGATAGTCCGATAACTCTTTTGTTCGCATAAAATTTTGGTATCTCGATTCTGGGTATCTCTGGTTGTGAACTTATATCTTGTGGTATGATCATATCTCGTGTCATTCCTATCTTTACAACTTGTATAGGTTTCTTAACTTCGTCAAATAATATCTCTGCTGGTGCCGTGTAGATTTTTATAAAAAATAAAGTACCTTTGGTTATTCTTTTAAAAGTAGTAAATGCTTCATATATCTCTGGTATAGAGGATATCTCAGTTCCGTCTGTGGTATATACGGTACTAAGTAATCCATATTCGTAGCAAGTTTTAACTAAACTGGGTTTGGTTTTAGGTAAGGCAATTAGCTTATTGTATCCGGTCAATTTCTGGGTTATATAGTTTGTATCTGGTTCTTGGATATTTGTAGCTTTGGGGTTGCTATTTAAGAAAGTTTGTACGTTGTAGATATTTTCTATATATGTGCGGGCTGTGTAGTTGTATGTCTTTTTGTCTTGGTTTAGGCTATCTCGATATGTGGTAAAGTCGACCTACATTTATCTAGCATATACTTCAAAGTAAATTAAAGATATCAAAGTAAATCTAGCATAAATTAAAATAAACTAATAAGATAATAAAGATATCAAAACAATACAATTAAACGTAACCTTTACACAAGAAATTCTTCAAAGTCATCTGACATTCATCTACGACCTGTAAACTGTAAAAAAAAATATATAATAGTGATTACAAAGCTTCAATTTTTATCCAACTAATTCTTGTCTGAGTGAAAATTTTGACCTTAAAGAATGATTTTGAATGAAACAAAGAAAAATATATACGCACATATTGAATTCTATTATGCCGATAAAAACAGTGAAGAAGTTGAGGGTTGGAAAATCAAGAATCCATCAATCTAGACATGCAATTGAATCAAGTTAAATGAACATCAATCATATTCTCCCAATAAGCAAACCGGTTTGTTCTCTAATTTAACGCACATCTCAATATTTCTAGAAGTATTTTCTTAATTAATAGAGACCTATTTTAGGAGTATTTTTCTAATTGAACAATACAAAGGAAAATATTAATTAATTCTCCTACCATATATTTTAGGAGTCTCATATATTTTAGGAAGTCTAGTTAATATAATAAAAAATAATTAAATAATAAATTAAAAAATTAGTGAAAAGTTAATTTTGTCTAAAGAAGAACCTTTTAACGAGGGTAAAAAGTTCAAATCACTTTTCTAATAGTGTTCACACTTTTAACATATTATAAATATAGCTTATAGATATAGAGATATATACACAGTGTTCAAAGAATCCCTATATTAATTAAATAAAATTAATATATAATCCATTATAGAAGAAAGTTTAGTTACACCATTGTTTACCCTTAAAAGTAATTATTAATAACCAAATATTATTGTATTTTAAAATTAATTATCTATAATCTATATCTATATCTATAATATATTAAAAGTGTGAAAACACTTAAAAAATTATTTAATTTTTGTCCTTCATTAAAACTCTTCGTAATAGACAGTATATTTTTTCACTATTTTTTTTCAATTATACTATTATTATATTTATACTATTAAATATATGAAAAAATAAATAAAAAGACTCCTAAATATATGAGAAGATTCTTATTTATAATTACTTAATCCTATTTCTACTAAAACTTAATTATTTCTAGACAACAAAGCTAGCAAACGTCCAAAAAACAAAAATTAAAAAACCACGGCAAGCTTGCCAAAAAAAAGGCCCAAAAACATTTTAAAACTAAAATAGGTTTGGTCCAAAACAAAACAAAAAAAAAAGGTAAGAATCTCCTCTTTCAAATAGGCTTTACCCCTAAAAAAAGGGCAAAAAGCCATAACAAACATCTTTAAAAAAAAATTCAAAAAATAGGCAAAAACCCATGTCAAACGTGCCAAAAAAAGAAAGAGAATATTTTTCAATTAAAATAGGCTTGGCCCATAATTTTTTCCAACTTCTATAAAAGTAACGTTAATTTCATAGTTTTCTCCATCTATAATTTTAAAATAGTTTTTTCACCTTTTTTTCTCTCACTATTTTCTTCTTCGTTTACTTTTTTATATGATTTTGATTCAACTTATTTTTCTTCCTTTTGCATTCAACGTGTTCTATTTTTGTATTTCTTTTAGTCAGTAATAATAGGATGATTTGTTTATGTCAAGTGCTATATGTAATTTGAATAGGCTAAAAATTAGCAATTGATTCTCATATTTTCTGTGTTTTTTTCTTTCAAACCTTTAATCGAAAAAAAGAGAAGAATCATGATGTTGCCAAGGAATGAAGTGGATTAGATGATGATAATCAATTGTTATATGCCGTAAAAATCAAAGGTTATGTTTCTAATTATAATTCGTAGGAATTGTATGTGACACTCAATTGATGATATGTATGTTCATATTTACTTTGGACCTAAACTTCTTACTTCTTCTTTCTCCATGAACTGCAAGTAGAAGAAGAAAAATTATCCTTTCTATTGAAGAAAGAGGAAAATAGAATTTATAAGACTCCAATTGGTAGTTAATCAAATTGTCATCCTTTCTTTAGGAGTTAAGAATTACTATGATGACTTCGTTGTTTTATATGTTTTGTTTTTTTTTGGTCTGCAGGTAGAAATTTTATTGGTAAATGTATATGTGCTTAAAATATAGGATATTTGAGAAGAGATTCGAACTTTTTGCACTTCATTAAAAATCTTCGCAATATATATGAAATCGTCTAATTTTAAATAATTAAAACTTACACGTGCGAGGCACGTGTGATTAGACTAGTCATTAAAAAAAAATAGTAAGCAACAGTTTTGTTTAAATTGGAGAATTTTAATGAAATTATAAAAGGAAAGGACTCTTAAAAGTAAGTATTAGTAACGGAATATTATTGTATTTTAAAACTAATTATTATTAAAAAAAATAGTAAATGATAGTTTTGTCTAAATCGGAGATATTTAATGAAGAGCAAAAAGTTTGAATAACTTTGCTAAGGATCTTTACACTTTTAACATGTTAAGAATAGATATAGCTATAGATATAGACTATAGATTATAGATATGAATGTAAATATAGATTCTAGATAGGTATGTTTAGAACTTTTTTCCTGTCTAGAAGTAACAAAGTTATTCGCACAAATGCCCTATTTTGGGTTGTGTTTAATTTTTGTATGTTAAATTTGTGTCATTAATTCTGATGACTTTAACAAGGAAAAGTTTTATCATAAATATATTTAATTTATTTTGAACTCTTAAATATTAGTAGAAAAAAATAGTGAAAAGACGATTTTATCTAAAACAAAGACTTTTAGTGAAGCACAAAAAGTTCAAATAAGATTTCTAAGGTCATTCGAACTTTTAATATATCATAGATATAGATATAAATTACAGATATAGATTATAGATAAATTATGTTCTTTAACTTTTTTTTTTTTTTTTTTGACTCAATGAGCAGTTGCCTAATTTTTCTTTATTTATACAAAAAAATAAAAAAGAAAAGATGGAAGTGCAATTATTTTCAAGAAAGTGAGAGGCATAAATAGAATTATAGGGGAAAATAAAGGGCTAAAATAGCAAAGGGGAATACACGGCGCGCAGCAATTAGCAGCTCTCCTTGCCTAGTTCAGTTATCCACAAAGCAGCGAGAGGTTTTCCCCCACTCTTGTGTAATGTGTAGTCAAAAGAACAAACCTTTCTACTTTCAAATGAATGGAAAAAGCCACTTTTTTCCCTAAACGCATCACTTCGTTCAAATTCAGTTTTCTTTGCTCTTAATAGAATGCAAACATCTTCTTATAAGGTTCATGTGTTTTCATTGCTTTTCCCAAATTTCTTCTTAATAAGAATCTTCAAATGTCATTACTTATTTTACTTTACATGGTTTACATGAAATGACGGGAGAAAAGATACGACTGCTTTATTCAATCAAGATTCAATTTTTATTTGCTTGATTGTAACTTTATGGTTCACCCAATGGTGTGACCTGGAATGAAGTTGGGTTAGCACCATGAGGTCTCGGGTTTTAGAGACAAAAACTAGGTGATTTTTTTCCATTCGTTCTAACCTTGGTGGACGGAATTAGTTGAAATTATAAAAAAAATTGTAACTTTGTCGCCAGAAGGCGTTCGGGACGGGGACTAAATTATCCTGGATTATAATCCATGGACTAATTTATACAGCCAGAGATGGGATAAGTAATCTCAAGCTGGATGGGATAAGGTGGGGGTATGTCAGGATTAAGCCTGGGATAAGATTTATACATTATACATTATACATTGTTTGGTAGAGGTATAAATTTATCCCAACCAAATGCCATATTATCCCGCGTACCAAAGGACCCCTAAGCACCCAATTGGGGTGTCAATTTATTGTGTGTATCTGCATAATGGATGATTGCTTAGCTCATTTTTCCTATGATTATTGTTGGCATGCCAGATGGTCGATGAAATGCCATTGTTTTTATACTTCTTAGTTGAGCAGCTATATATTCTTTGCTTACACCTACTAAGATAGTAGCTTATTTCTTTGAATGTTGTGGCATCTTCATTTACACTTCACGTGGCTGATTTTGAATCTTTTTTATTTTCTCAGCTTTGGTCATTAAAGAATTGCTCGTCCCTAAGGGAAACCACTTCAGTTAGCCTGTTAAATTTAAGGAGTAGCTCTTCTGCTAGAGTTTTCTCTCTTATAAACATGACCCGCTACTCTACCTACTCCAATGATGATTCTCGTCCCTCTGGGAAGAGGAGGTCTCGTGGACCAATAATGGCTGCCAAGAAAAGGGCTGAAGGTAGGATTATGACATGGATGTGCTGGACATTATGGTTTTCTGAATACAAAAATGTACTTAGGCTATATTTAGTTACTATTCACTTTGGTTGTTGCTGACAAGATGCGGTTTTGTAAGCTGACTGGCGTACTTGATATTGTCCACTGTCCAGGGGCTAAGCAGGAAGATGGGAAATACAAGGACACAGTTGATCTTCCAAAAACTGCCTTTGGCTTGCGAGCCAATTCCACAGTCAGGGAACCTGAACTTCAGAAAATATGGGACGACAACCAGGTCTTTAAAAGAGTTGTTGAGAGCAACAATGGGGTGAGTGATTGAAGACTGACTTAAAGCTTCGTTACAAGTGATAATTGCTTTTGACTAATGTTTAGAGTTTCTTGATAGGGCACTTTTGTTCTGCATGATGGACCTCCTTATGCAAATGGTGACTTACACATGGGACATGCTCTGAATAAAATCTTGAAGGACATTATTAATCGTTATAAGGTTTGCATGTAAACTCACCTTTTTGTGGTTCTTTTTACTGTATGTGCTGCATTCAACTAAATAGCAGCACATTCGGTGGTTAGCTTTCAAGCAGTGATGGTACTTCATCTTGTTGTGTGCTTATGAGTAAATTCTTGATTGACACACTTGGATTTGGGTACCAAGTTACCAACAGTGACTGCTTCATTTGTTTGATAAGTAAAGAATGATAGCAAGCCCAACATACTATGTGTATACTATCATAAGAATTTTAGACAAAAACCATGTTTGTTCATCCTACTATTAGGAATTTAATCACTTTTTGGTGTACCCATGAGGTTTCAGTTTGTATAGATGATTGGGTAACTTTGTAGAGAGCCATGTTAGTCGGTTTTGTACTTCTTGGTGTAATGCTTGTGTACGGGGATTCCTAACATGATACCTAGATCTTCCCAAGTGTAAGCACTCAACTGACAAGAATCAGACTCTTCCAAACTAAAAATTTGGGTATTGGAAAGAGATCAACCTGCGTCACTTCCTTGCTGGAGCCTGACAAAGTCCAAGTTGAGCTAAAACAAACCTGATTGTATGTAGCTCACAAGGCGGCTCACTTCACCCCTCATCAGATGGGAAATCAAACAAAGATGGTAGAGAAAGATAAATCCTTCTATAATACGGAGTGGAACATAAATGAAGACTTGCTGAACTTTGCCTAATTTCGATAGTCGTTAAAGGTAGCTTGTTTTGGCTGGATTGCAGCATGGGGAGCTTGTCTAACTCAGGATAATCTTCAGAAAAGTGGTTTTACATTAAATAATAGATGTCACTTGTGTGAACAAGAGGGTGGAGACTGTGAATCACCTTCTTATGCACTGCAGAATAGCTAGACAATGTTGGGAATTTTTTTTCAGTATTTGTGGGACTTCTTGGATCATGCCTCAGAGTTTGAAGGAATTATTGGAGAGTTGGCAGCACCCAAGAATGCATAAGGCTTTGAAGCAGATATGGAGAACAATACCTTTGTGCATATTCTGGACTATTTGGCTAGAAAGTAACAACACTTGTTTTGATGGTCCAAAGGTTCATATTTCTAGAGTTAAAAACAAGTGTTTGCATAATTTGTTTTGTTGGCATAAAAGTAGTTTCACTGATAGTATAGATCAATATATGGACTTTGTGGAGTTGCGAGGGAGATGTTGTAGCTAACTGTATGGATATACCCAACAGTCTTTTGTAACCTTTGATTTTGGTATCGTCTTGGTTCTTAGGCAATAAACCTTTACCTTATCAAAAAAAAAAAGATATTTGTTAGTGTTTTCAGATAGTTTGTCGAAAGATTCTTTTTCTTCTCAGTTCTCACTTAGTAATCATTATATGATTTGCCTACATAGTTTGAATTCTAGTATAATATCATTTGTTTTAATCGACTAGATTTGGATAAACAGATCATTTTGCATCCATGTTGGCTAGCTTAAGCACATGAAACAAGCACATGTTACTACCTATGAATCTTTAGGTAAGATTTGTGGTGAACAAATAAATAAGGAAAAAAAAAGTTTTTAGGCTTTAACATGATGCTGCTTCAAAAGTCTAGCATTTCACAGTGCTATGATAGCTGTAATATTGTTCAGTTTGGTTAATGTATAGTGTGATCTATGTTGCCTAAATTTTGTTATATGGACTCACTAGTCAAGTGAACACTGTTGTGAGTTAACAAGTGATTCTCATAGGCTACCTTCCAGGCATTTTTGGTGCCTACAACTTATGTTATATTTTACTAGTTATGTCAAAGTTGACATAATTAACGGGCTGTCGCCGCTGCATGTATTTCATATCTTATATTAGATTTTTCTTCACATCTTATTAGTCCTTCTGTTTTGTCAGCTTCTTCAAAACTTTAGAGTTCAGTATGTTCCAGGTTGGGATTGCCATGGCTTACCAATTGAGTTAAAAGGTAAACATCATTGCTTGTGCAGCTTCAGTCAAGTTTTGTTTGATATTCCTATGCGTAACTCTAGATAGTTAATCTATAAGGCTAACCTATGCTAGCAGATCTAATCAACACTTAATAGGAATGTGCTTACCAAAGTTGGTTTATCCTTAAAGAGTACCAATTTGATGAAGTACTTTGCCTCTGGGCTACTCAATTGTTATATTCAAGCACACATTTGTTTTGCTGAACCATTTCTGATGCAAAATACCTTGTCTGAATTTCCAAATTTATGAATCAATTATAGATCGAATTACAGATGGTTGCCTCTGCTTTACATAGAGCTTACTTAAGGTGTTGACTTTTGTGGTCCTTTTCTTTGACTTAACTACAATGGTGTTTCTCAAAATTATAGATCATGTTTACTTCAGGTTGACTTTTTCCTGATCAACACTTATCTCTGAGACAATTTCTGTGTTTTTTTCAGATGTAAAAATGGTAGAACTATTATTGGTTTGCGAGCTTGCAGTCCTAAGTACAATCATAAGATAACATCACTGTTTCCCTTGAATTCAATTGATCATCTTTTTCCTTACAATCCTGATTAGAAAGTGAGCCACAATCTTTTCTTCAGTGTATGATCCTTATGTGTAGAAGGTAGCATAGGGAGTAGTGCAGAGTCTATGTGGAAACACCATCTGCCTACAGTTCTTTTCTTTCATATGCTTTATCCGAAATATCTGAATTGTGTATACAAATTATGGAATAAGGGGACCAAGATTTTAGAACACACTCATGTGCTTTCTCCTTATCGATAAAAAAGAAGACATACCCATATGCTTCTCTCTTCCATCCCTGTCCCTTAATTTGTATTTTGGTGGTGTGACAGCTTATTTTAACTTCAGTGTTACAGTCGCTAGACGATGATGCCAGAAAGGAGCTTACACCACTAAAATTGAGAAACAAGGCAGCCAAATTTGCAAAATCAACAGTGCAGAGTCAGATGGCATCATTTAAGGTTGTTTATATTTTTCTACTTTTCATTCTGTATTCTTTCATCATTGACCTTCTATTATTCCTTTCTTGTTATTCTTCTTTATTCGTAATGCTAACATCTATGGTTTTGAGATGGTTGCAGCGCTATGGAGTATGGGCTGACTGGGATCAGCATTATCTAACTCTTCATCCAGAATATGAGGCTGCACAGGTATGTTCGCAGCAAACCTTGTAGCTACTTCAATGTGGTTAGCTGAATCACACATAGTTCTGCTCTTATGATGGTCAAGCTTTTCTGGTTTGCTTTTGCACTATGTGTTTTGTGTGCCTTCTCGATTTCTTTCCTTGTTATGTAAGCTAGTTTTAGTGCTTTTTTGACGGGTAAATTGTATGTTTTTCTTTTTATATGGACTATAATTATTCAAGCCAGTCTTACAAAGTTCTTTTTTCCTGCTTGATGCTTCTGTACTAGATTGAAGTATTTGGCCAGATGGCTATTAAAGGTTTTATCTACAGAGGCAGGAAGCCAGTTCATTGGAGTCCCTCATCTCGAACTGCACTTGCAGAGGCTGAACTGGAGGTATTTGGACTTCTACGTTGTTGCTTTCCTCGAAGAAACTTACTTTCTATGTGATCCTTGATTCGACCTAGGAGATTGGTAGAAATTGAATGATTTACAAGGCAGTGGGTTCTGCTACTTTTTGACTTTTGACTCATACTTTTTGGCGATAAGAATGAAACCTCGTAAATTGTCTGGGCAATAGGACAGTCTGGGTCATATCAATGTTGTATTTCCCATTTCATATTTTCTGGAAGAAATTTGGTCTGGTTAATATCTTATGTCTCGCCTCTCTCCTTTTCTTTTGATTTGATATGTGTTATATCGGAAGTAATTTACCGGAGAGGCTGCACAGTCTTACTTTGACCTGCTAGTCATAAAGTTATACATATGTGATTTCTATATGTATATATTTTGTTTGTGTGTGTATACTTGGTTCTCTCTAACATCAGTGAAGTTAATATGCAGTACAATGAGGAGCATGTGTCAAAGAGCATGTATGCTATTTTCAAACTAGTTGGTGTACCAGCGTCATATGACTCATTGAAAGAATTCTGGCCCAATCTATGCTTGGCAATTTGGACAACAACTCCTTGGACAATACCAGCTAATGCTGGTAAGGTGTTATATGAAATCATCACATTTTGTACTTTTCCCTCTTTCTGTAACTAGTCCAACTTAGGTGTTATGCTTAGAATGTTATTAGCTGGAACGTCACATCTAGTGTAAGACTGGAACTAAGGGTTCGAGTTAAATATTTCCTGCCCGGACCGTGGTAGTTCTATGTGCAAGATATTGTAGTTGTCACTACTGTGTCTTTATACACGAAATGGTTAACTATAAGCTGGGAAAAACTTGTCTGGATAAGTGTGCATTATTTGGCACTGCACGACATATCTATGAATAGCTTCTACATAAACACCCAAAACCAGAATGGTGCTGATGCAGTTCTCTCATGAGCTAGCTTTTGGGGTTGAGTTAGGCCCAAGGTCCATTTCTTCACATGGTATCCTAGCCAAACCCATCAATCCCTGTTATGTTTTTCACAGTGTTATCACCGGCGCACTTAAAGCGCGCTTAAGCCCTTAAGCGAGACTCAAAACGTGTTGAGCGCTTCAACTCGCTTAATGTGCGCGTCAGTGTCTTCACCAATTTTCTAAGGCATACTTTTCCTTTCCAATGAGCCTCTTCTGAAGAGGCGACACTAAACAATTGAAATTTCACTTTTTCATAATATTTTTTCAGTATCTTTGTTCATATATTTTCTCATTCATGCTTATAATTATTAATCTTGGATTAAACATATATATTTGATTTTTTCCTCCCTTTACGCTTCTTTTCATTGAAGCGCACGTGTTATTCACGTTTTGCGCTTAAAGCCCCAATGGACCTTAGAGCTTTTTTGCGCTTTTCGCTTTTGATGACATTGGTTTTTCAGTGTTGGGCATCCATGTTATGTTATCCAGGCTCCAGTTGTCTAGTCATGGACTTGCACGGGGTGTTAAGTCATACATTCAGTGAGGAAATGGGTTATGGTCTTCTTATATTGTCTTATGCAATTCTCTCCTGGTTATCTAGCTATTGGGGTTGAGGTAGACCTAAGGTCCATTTCTTCAGAACTGAGTTTATATCCACTGCTTAGTGAGATTGAGTTTTTCACTTAATATTTTCGTTATCTCTTTAATTTTGAGGAATCTGCTTCTTGGGGGAGTATCTTTTGCTGAAACCGGGTTAGTGTGTGTTTCAGTGTCCATCTTTATGCTGCATCCTTTTTCCTTCCTTTTTGAGGGAAGTAGATTTATGAACTGGATAAATTGTGTCTGTGAAAGACTTACATAACCAATGTTTGATTTGTTCTTAAATATCAGAATTCAGAAGCATCTTGGGTTTGTGATTACGCTATATGACATGCTAAATATATTTTCCTTTTCAACTGGGGTTTTTGTTTTGCTTTAATATTGAATTTATTGAGCACAGTCCATTCTCTCAACAGAATATAAGTGCTGCTACTGTGTTATCATGTGAAATTTTGCTTGGCTTTTCTATAGTTAAGGCTTATCAAGTCGTGGTATTTTTTCCATTTCTGTTCATATATTGAGGTACAACTATTGTCTAATAATACATGTGGGGGTTTGCAGCCGTTGCGGTAAATGGTAAGCTTCAATATGCTGTTGTTGAAGTTACCTCCGCATCTATAGATGGTTCTACATCTTCTGCTGATGGAAAGAAGAGGCTTGGAAATTTCATGAAGGGCAACAAAAGCCTATTTCTTATTGTAGCGCTGGACCTTGTATCAACATTAGAATCAAAATGGGGCTTGAAGCTTACCTTGAAGAAAACCGTACTGGGTTCAGATCTTGACAATTGCAGGTGAAGTATTTAACTTGTAAGCTTGGTTGTCCTAACTTATTATTTTATGCTGCCAATGCAATTTAAATGGTAGCACCCTAAGGTGTGACCTAGTGGTCAATAACCTGGGAGAAGAATCATGAGGTTTCAAGTTCAAATCTCAGCTCAGCTGAGGCAAAAAGACGCTAGGTGATTTATTTCCATTTTCCCAAGCTTTAGAGGGGTTAACCGGTACCTATGCTGATGGGAGGGAGCAGGTGCCCGGAAGCATAATCGAGGTGCGTGCAAGCTTGCCGGACAATTAAAAAAAAGGTCAAATGGTATATGTCCATTATTTTTCATGTGTGTATTCTGTCAAAAGTCCATGTTAAAGGATGAACCTTAAGTATAAACCCTGTGAGTCCGACAGTCCATAACGAAGTTGTCAATACTGTAGTGAGTGAGTTCTTCACACTTGTTACTAGAGAGGGATCTTTCATTATTACATCAGAAACCTACTTTCATCTTTTCTCAGGTACACCCATCCTATAGATAGCCGGGAATGCCCTGTTGTCATTGGTGGTGATTACATTACAACAGAGTCTGGAACTGGATTAGTTCATACCGCACCTGGTCATGGACAGGAAGATTATGTAACCGGCTTGAAATACGGCTTGCCTTTAGTTTCCCCTGTTGACGACGATGGGAAATTTACAGAAGAAGCTGGACAATTTAGGGGACTTGATGTGCTTGGCAATGGCAGCGTTGCTGTTATTGATTACTTGGATGAACACCTGTCAATGGTCATGGTAGAACCATACAGTAAGTCGGTACTGTTTCAGTGCCTACGGTTACTGTTTCAGTGTCTATTCCAGATGCCTGCTAACTCCTGTGATGTCATTGAATATTCTGATATTCTTTCTGAATCTAATTCTTGTTTTTTCTTCTAATAAATGCTGTGCAGAACACAAATACCCTTATGACTGGAGAACAAAGAAGCCCACTATATTCAGGGCTACTGAACAATGGTTTGCATCAGTAGAAGGATTTCGTGATGCTGCAATGGATGCAATCAACCACGTAACTTGGATTCCTTCTCAGGTATTTGTTAATACTTCTTAGGCTCTCAAATTTTTTAAGATAGCAGCTGGTCCTCCAGTGGCTTTATAACTGCATAATATGATTATGTCCAGGCAGTAAACCGTATTTCTGCTATGACATCTGGCCGCTCTGATTGGTGTATATCACGCCAAAGGACATGGGGAGTCCCCATTCCAGTCTTTTACCAGGTTGAATCAAAGGAGCCACTGATGAATGAAGAAACTGTAGATCATATCAGATGTACATCCCTCATGTTGTGCTTTCCTGTACTTCTTTGTTATGCTGGTGTTTTATTGGGCATGATAAATTTTTTGATCTACTATATGTGTTTTCATTCATAAACTGGCCAAGCTGACCATGTACGAAAAAGGTAAAGAATTTACACAAGGATATGATTCTCTGTAAACTCCGTTCAATCATCTATACATCAAAGAGCTTTCTATTCACACCAAAAGAAAATAAGGGAACGGAGGCTACTCAACTGAGAGACAGTCGATTCTACACCTTCAAAAGCTTTCTTATTTCACTTTTCTCCAAACTATCCGCATTAAAGCAAGTAGAACAATAGTCCAAGCCCTTCCTGTTCTCTTCCTCTCCCGCTCTTTGGCTCTCCAACTAAACATCAAATGTTTCACAATATTTGGCATTTTCCAAGGACGGCCAAACTGCCTAAACATATCTGACCATAGCCCCATGGTTAGCCCGCAATGTGAAAGAAGTTGATGCTTGTCCTCGCCCGCCTCCTCGGACATGTAAAACCAACTAATGCAGGTAACCTTTCACTTTTTGAGATTCTCCGCAGTCAAAATCACCTATCTAGTATATACTAAGTGAAAAAGCACACCTTCCTTGGCACCCTTGGAATCCGTATTGCATTACATGGAATAGTCATCTCCTCACTAACCAAGAGTATTACATAAAAAGACTCCACAAAGAACATTTTTTTATTTCTAGAACCCTACTTTCAAACGTTAGAATTATCTACCGGATTGACTTGCCTATGTTGTAAGGCCAGCAATCTTTGGAACTCAACAAATTCCCTATCTTGAAATTCCTCCCTAAATCTCAGTGCCAAAAAGTTTCTCCACCTTGTGTCCCCCTAATTTACTGAATTGACAAGTATTTTGTGCAAACTCTGGTATTCATCCTTCAATGAGAAGTCCTCCACACCGGCTATGTCCCCAAAAAAACACTCCTATCATCTTCGACCCTGAATGAGATAGTTTCCCAAAAATAATCCCATCCCTTCATGATATTCCTCCAGACCACAACTGAAAGGCAAGTTGGTGTCTCTAGTTCTCCACCCTACTCCCCCCCTTTCTGCAACCCCATTTATCAACTATCACCCTCCTTCAAAAAGCTTGTACCTCCACTCCGACCCTCCAAAGCCACTTTTCCTATAAAGCTTTGTTAAAGACCTTTGAATCTTTCATTCCAAGGCCTCCCCATTTTTTAGGAGAAGTGACGGTTCCGACCACACCAAATGATATTTTCCTTGCTCCATCCGCTGCTTCCCGTAGGAAATTTCTCTGAATCTCTTCCAACTTTTTAGTAACCGAAGTTGGAGCATGAAACGATTGACATATAGTAAGTGGGATGCTCGATAAAGCACTCTTGATAAGCATTTCCTTCCCCTCCCATTTAAGGATGATGATGAGAATGAACGAAACTTCCACTTCTTCTACCCTTTTCAACTTCGCCACTTAGTTCATAGTCTCCCTCGTTTTTACCTCTTCTCTCCCAAATACCTCTTTGTTCTACACCCTTATTCTGCTTTAAGCAATTTCAACTTCTTGGTAAGCCTGGAAGAGGGTCTCCCCTCCACCACATAAGTACTCCATTAGCTAGCCACTCTATCCCCGAAATCCGCCACACTAAGTCACATTCTCAAATTTAAAAGGAAAATCATCCACCTTCCTTCACTATCATCCAACAAGATAGATGAACGGTTTGATAACCGCTACGCAAAAGGAACCCTGATCACATCGGGTGCTAGCTTCTCCCAAGATGTAGACACTAGAAATCTATCTAATCTCAATCTAGAAGAAGAGTCCTCCTATTTGGACCATGTGAAAGAGGCCACCTGGTAATGGCAAATCAATAAGAAATTAGTTATTTATAAATTATGGAAACTTCTCCATAACCCTGGACTCCACCCTTCACCCAAACCTTCCTCCGGAAATCTTATAATATTAAAACTCCTCCTTACACTCTCCCACTTCCCCATACCAGCACCTAACTCCTCGCAAAATATCTCACTTGAGCTCTCACTTACAACCCTGTATATACCCCCCAAACCCCACTCCAAACCGTTGTCACAATTTATAACTATATTTCTAATGAAAAGCTCCCTTACTAACCTCCACACACTCCTCCTTTCACTCATCCTAAAGAATGAGAATTCCTTTTGTGTTTCCTAGGGCTGGGATATAATCATATTTCGCCCATCTTCCCCTCCACATACACACACTTCTAATAATATTATTTGCCAAAACCTCTTTTTGTTTCTTTGAGTACATATCACATCCGTCCATCACTCCCTAAAGCTTGCTTTTATAATGGCCCTTTTGTTGGAGTTGTTCATCCCCTCACATTCCAACTTTGCAATCCATCAGCATACTACTTTTTAATCTCTCCTTTAGCCCCTCTCCTCAATTTCCCTGCTCACCTCCTGCTTTCGTACACCATAATATTCCATCCAGCGTTTGTACCTCAATAGGTAAACTCTCCTCCCCCACCAACTCTAAATCCCCTAAATCCATTTCTCTTCTAACCTCTTGGTCTATGCTACTCAACAGATCAATTACCTTCTCCTTCACCCGTTCAATAGACACCACCAAGGACCTCCAAAATATTTTCTTCTGCGCACTTTGAATCCTTCCTCTCTCCTTCCATAGCAGCCAAAGGTTGGGGTTCCTCCCCTGCCACAGTGATAATCCCACCTTTTCCAAAGCTGGAATTAAGACTTGAAGAAACTCATTTGGGACAAGGGCATTTAGTTAAAAATCTCTTGAGACATGTCCATCTTTTCATTTGTTTGGATAGTTTATCCCTCCCCCAAAAATATTCAGCTTCCTTAACCAGTATCACCCATGCCCACGCCACCTGTGCTAGCTGGCGACAATTTTTTGAGACACTGCAACCCCTACAACATTAGAAATAAGAAAAATTCCCCAGGCTAAAATCAGCTCTTTCCCACGTACTTTGCATCAAGGAAACAACACCTTCCCTCCCCCCACCCAAAGAAGAAGCAACAGTCCCAGAACTTGTAACAACAATAGTTGATGGCCCTTTCCCTCTTAGACCCTTAACAGGCTGTCCCCAAAATAAGCGTCACTAGAATTTGAACGTCGTCTAACAGGGTTGCAGGCGTTGGCAGGTGAGTGCTGCGACCTTCTGACCAAGGCAAGCCATTTTTCGAGATCGCTGGAGTTAGAAATTCCGTCCACCAGATCCACCAGAGATCTGATTTGTGCAGCCAGAAGAAGGTTGTGAGACCGTAGCCTGGTGTTTGCGACCTCTGCAGTGCTTCAGAGCTCTGATTTGTGGTTTTGCGGCGGTATTTTACGTCGAAATTGTATCTCGAGCAAGCATGTTCATCAAAGTTCATTGACTCTTTCCATATCCGGATTTCTTCCGTAAGCTCTAAAGCAGGCCAGACTAGTGCCTTATTATAGTGCAATCCATCTAGCTTCCTAGCCTCTAGAGAGAAATAGGAGTTTCCTCTATAGACATCTTGTACCCCCCAGATACGGTCTTTTCCAATTTGGGGGCATGATAAATAGCTTGTCCACTATATTGCATACAAATCTTATTAAACACAAAAATCTTTAGTTTGCATTTAGAATATTCAAATGTTAACCTCGAATCATGATTTTGCAGCTATAGTTTCCCAAAAAGGAAGTGATGCATGGTGGTACATGGCAGTGGAGGAATTACTTCCTGAGAAATATCGCGATAAAGCATCAAACTATGAAAAAGGGACTGATACGATGGATGTATGGTTTGACTCAGGTGATATAGCTTCTTTCATTACTCTCTACTTGTTGAATAGCTCAAATAGTTTCCTTTGTGGGGATAAATGTTGATCATTGATCGTTTGAAACTTTATGGCGCCATGGCTAAATCTAGTTGTCTTTAGTTTCTACTTTGCTTCTTGTTGTTTTTGAAAACAATCTCATCTTTTCAGCAATAGTAGATTGTGTTAGGGTTAGTTTAAAGTTTGGTTAAACTACTTCTTAAGCACTTTTTGGCTTATTTTAGAATTGCTTGGACTCTTCATTTTGGTGCCTCACCTGTGTTGACACAACAGGGGTGTGGGATCCGTACCGGATCTGATCAATCAATTTTGGATATTTTGACCAAAATCGATGGAGAAATTCGAGACATATATAGTGATGTTTGGATAAAAACAAAAGCTATGTTGAAATAATTATTTAGGCTTGTATTCTTTTCCTAAATAGGGATATAGAAATACCTTGTCCTCCATATTTTGAGTTTACCTTTGTCAAGGAGTAAAACAGTTTAAGCTAATTCTCAAAATTAAGCTTTGTGCATTTTAATTTTTCCTGTTGTGTCAAAGATTTCATGGATAGGTTTTGGGTGTTCAGTTTACTTTTCTCCCCTAAGTTTTATAAAATGGTTGTTAGACCAGTTATGTTATATGGGTGGAGTGTTGACTGGTCCAAAACTCGCATGTCTAGAAGATGAAAGTGGCGTAAAAGAGGATGTGAGATGGATGTGTGGGCATACTAGGAGAGATGGGATTAGGAACGAAGATATTCGGGACAAAGGCGGGAGTGGCCTTCGTGGTGGACAAGAGACTGAGATGATTTGGGCATGTGAAGATGCCCCAGAGAGGAGACGTGAGAAGTTGGCTATGTGGGTCTTAGGAGAGGTAGCTGTAGGCCAAAGAAGTATCGGAGCCTGACTAAATAGGACATGACACACCTGCTGCAGCTTACTTCTTACTGGGAACATGACCCTAGATATGAGGATACGGAAGTCAAGGATTAAGGTAGAAGGTTAGTAGGTTGTTGTGCATTTGGATTTCCCTTATCAGTATTATTATTAATACTCTCCTACTACCTCATTCTTCAATTTGAATATTACTTGTTGTTTCCTCTTTCCTCTGCTACAGTTATCATACTACTTGTTGCTACTGTTCTTTCCTCCATTATTTTCTATATGGTTTCTTCACTATTGTTTTCCTTTTCTTACTGATTTTGATATGTTTTACTTGATCCTCTCTACCTTCACAAGATAGGGGTAAGGCTGCATACACACCATCCTCCCCGGCCCACTTGTGGGTTTACACTGGGTATGCTGTTGTAGTAGTAGTTTACTTTTCTTCCATCCTCTCTCTCTTCTTTCTGTGTGTCTTCTTTGCTGTTGTCTTTTCCTTCTCTCCGCAGATTACACTAGGTATGTTGTTGTTTCTCCCTTGTTTAAAAGGGTTGGGTGATTGACCCGTATAGGTGTGTGCCTTTATTGTTCTTTGTCAACTGAAATAATTCTAACTTCCAATGCAACTCAACAGAGTGTTAGGCTGAGTCAAGCAACTTGACCACCGCCAGGAAATTATTGGAAAGAAATTAAACCTCTGTCAGCTGAAGTTCAGTTTTTGTTGTCCAACTAGATTTCACGTTTCTTCCCTAATGTAATTTTGCTTTAGCACTAGGATTATAAGTTAACCTTTGTTTACGCAGGTTCTTCATGGGCCGCGGTGCTGGACAAAAGAGAAAGCCTTAATTACCCTGCAGATCTGTATCTTGAGGGGACAGATCAACATCGTGGTTGGTTCCAGAGTTCCTTATTAACAAGTATTGCCACAAAAGGTAAGGGGCATTTATAGTCCTCTTATTCATCCTTTGTAATACTAGTTAAGCTTTAGAGAATATTTTATTAGTCCCTTTTTTGCCCATGGAAAATATCAGGCTCGCTATGAGTAGTAGGAAAAGAAACTGGGTGGTTCAAGGGGAATTGGTGATCGTCTTGACCTCCTTAGTTTGTCTTTATGGCCCTTCAATGTTTCTCCATCTGAAAGTGTAACTATATTATCTTCTGTCTGCTATTATTGATAAAGGTCTGTCTCTCTGTCCCCATTCTGTGGAACTTCATCTATAGACCTATGGTGTATCATCTTGTTCTCCTTAAACATTGGTAAGTTATATTCTTAAAGAAGCTTAAGGATTTGGAAAAACTCCTTGATGTTGGAGACAACGACAGAAGATGGAAAAGAAGCAAATTGTTTTTGCTACAAAGTAATTACTACAGGATCCTAGTACATGGCAGTAATTACCGATTTCATTATTTTTAGATTTTGGCTCTTCAACGCATTGCACTATAATAATTTCCTCATTGCATGTCATAATTGCAGGCCAGGCCCCTTACCGTGGTGTTATTACACATGGCTTTGTACTGGATGAGAGGGGGTTGAAAATGAGCAAATCTTTGGGCAATGTTGTTGATCCAAGGATGGTGATTGAAGGAGGGAAAAACCAAAAGGCGTGTTGCCAATTTATACCATTTTTTCTGGACATCAACCTTTCTTGACAAGAAATGACATCTCTGCTTTACCTTTGACAGGAAAGTCCTCCATATAGTGCTGATGTCTTAAGGCTTTGGGTTTCAAGTGTAGACTACACTGGTGACATGCTGATTGGACCTCAAGTCCTTCGTCAAATGTCTGACATATACCGGAAATTGCGAGGAACGCTCCGATTTCTTCTAGCAAATCTCCATGATTGGAAAGTAGGTTTAACAATTTCAATTAATGTCATTTCCAAATGAAAATGTTTAGGCACATGTTCTTATTACACATGCAGCATCATCTTCTTTTTTCGCTAAGCCCTTTCTCTCTCTCTCTCTCACACACACACACCACACACACATGCATAAACACCTAGAGCATATGCAATCCGTTTTAGAGATCCCTCTTTTGCTCGACTCTTGAACTGAGTATTACTTATTTCTTGTTAAAGTTGATGATTTTATTATTTTCTTGAATTAGATGTTCGTACTTAACATGATAGTTTCTGAAGGTAAAGTGTTATCTGAAATTTTCTTTCTGCAGGCTGATTATACAGTCCCGTATAGTGATCTTCCGATGATTGATCAGTATGTGTTGTTCCAGCTTGCTAATGTTGTGAACAACATCAGAGAAAGCTACGACAGTTATCAGTTTTTCAAAATATTTCAGGTATGATTTCTTTGAAAGTTAGTTTATATTTCAAGTTCCTGAACTATGATGACTCTAAAACTTTGGTTACATGGAAAAAGGAACTAGTTTGATCGAGATATAAGACTGTAAGAGTGCCTATCTTTGAAGAAAATGAGGGCCTTAGCAGTTTCTTTTAACTGCAAGAGTGAGAGGATCTTAGTCATGGTATGGGTGTAGACTAGGTGCGTTTCTCTCAGTGCACCAGATCTTAGTCATGGTATAGGTATAGATTGGGCGCATTTCTCTCACTGCGTCAGAAGATGAGAATATAGCTGCAACTAGCAGATTAGTTGCATCATGTGTGTCAACATGAGCTAATTGTTAAGATAGAAGTGGCGCTTTGGCAGTGATGTTTCATAATATAAACACCATTTCTGTCACCAGTCACAGTAAAAGTCTTCTTTCATCTCTAACTCTGTGAAAGTTTCAGAAGATTAAAGCTTAAAGTTTTCCTACTTGTTCTAGTTTTATTTGACAGTCATGCGAAGTCTGAAGGAACTAGAAACTAAACTGAGATTCTTTATTTAAGTATAGAAACCATGTCAAACAAAAAAAAAAGGGAACCATTTCAGCCACCAGTCACACATTGAAGAAAATTTCCTTGGATCACTAATTCTGCCCAACACCCATGTCGGACTCTTCACTCATCAAAGTCAAGTTCCTTGAGAAAAGCAAGGGGATCTTATTGATAGTGCACAACACCAAGATTTGCTGACAAATATGCTCAACTATAGCAAACAAGATAATATATTCCCTAAAATCATGTAAGGATTCCATGAATCCTAACAGTGATTCATCCTCTTGTTCATTTCTTCTACACCAATATTAAAGCAAAGTTATAAAATAAACTTAATTTATATGAAAGAGTTAACACTACCTTCAAAGCACCTTATGTGTTTCTTTTTGTACAAATGATCCCCCAGATGCAGGCTCTTCATTCTCCTTTACAATTCCTTCCTACACCAAAAGTAAAACAAAATTCATCCTCACAAAGTAAGACAAAGTTATAAAATAAACTTAATTTTTATGAGAGAGTTAGCACCATCTTCAAAAAACCTTATGTTTCTTTCTGTCTAGCTGATCCACCAGATGCAGGCGGGTATTAAATTCCACCACTAGTGAATGCGTATTTCTATGAGCAGTTGATGAAAAATGATCAACTTGTTAGGAGTTAGTTTTGCTTGCCAATAGCATTATTGGTGGATATTTAAGCAAAATAGGGAGGGAATGGATTGATTCTTATTTAGTGTATGAAGGATTACTGCTGAAACAGGAGCTTGAATAATTCCAATAGAAGATAACCTAATAACCTGGCTTGGAATGATAAGATTGGTTGAGGGGGATTTTTGGAAGAAAAGCTCCATGATACACTAAGGGCTTGTTTGGAAAGCCACCCTGAGACTTGGATTTGGTGTAATTGGGTGTAGTTACACCGTTTACCCCATTTGGTTCGCCTGGTAATTACTTGGTTAGTTGGTTAATAGGTAATTGGATGTACTTGGCAGGGGTAACTACACTCTCCAATTCTCAGAGGGGAGTTGTGAATTGCTGATAATTATATTGTGTAATTACAAGTTTACTTTTTAATTTCTTCCTTTTATTTTTATTTTTATTTCTTTTCTTTTTAATTTATTTTTCATTTCTATTATTTTGATTCTTTTTTATTACTATTCTACTATTTCAAAGAATATATTTTTTGTCTTACATTATTTATATTTCATTTCCTTGCTTCTCATTTCTCAACCTTTACTTGTGATTCCATGCAATTGTTCATATTATTTATTTTTTGTTTATTTTTTCATTTAGCATAATTTTATTAGTATTCTAATTTTTAAATTAAAGTAGAATTCATTGTTGAATAAGGTTATAGACTTATGTTTTCCTTTTATTTTGCGTTATATTAGGTACTTTATGTTGAAATTTGACATAAGAGTAGTATATTAACTTTTTTTGTTTTGAACTTTGAACTTATGTTATATTTTCGTTTCCAATTTATTTCTTTTAGTAGTATTGACTTGATATTTCACACTGTCTTAGTAGTTAGAATTGATAGATTATCTTTTCGTCCAATGTTTTGATAATTTTATGACATTATATTTAAAAGGCACAATACATAAACATGCCCTTTAACTTGACCTCAGATCACATCCATGACCTTCAACTTTGAATGTGCACAAGTAGGCACTTTAACTTGAATAAAGTTGAACAAGTAGACACACACGTCCTATGTGGCCAATTCTTGTCTTTCATGGCTTCCTACCTGTATTATGCCACACAGGACGTGTGTGTTTACTTGTTCAACTTTGTACAAGTTTAAGTGCCTACTTGTGCACACCCAAATTTGGAGGTCATAGATGTGATTTGGTCAAGTTAAAGAGCATGTTTATGTATTATGCCTATTTAAAATATTAATCTTTTTGTTTAACATACATTTCATGATCTTAATAATCATGTACTTTTAGTTTTTAAGATTAGTTTAATTAAAATATACTAATTTGAAAAATATATATTAACTATTTACTTTTAATAATATTAGTTAAGAATATATATAAGAATAAGGGTAACATTCAGAGTTGCAACAACTACAGGGGCATTAAGTTGTTGAGTCACACTATGAAGATTTGGGAGAGAGTAGTTGAGCGGAGGTTGAGGAAGAGCATGTCTATTTCGGAGAATCAGTTTGGGTTTATGCCCGGCCACTCGACGATAGAGGCAATTCACCTAGTGCGGAGACTAGTGGAGATGTATAGGGAGAGAAAGAGGGATCTCCACATGGTTTTCATCGACCTTGAGAAGGCATACGAAATAGTTCCTAGGGAGGTGCTTTGGAGATGCTTGGAGGCTGGAGGGGTGCCGATGACATACATCAGAGTGATTAAGGACATATATGATGGAGTGAAGACTCGGGTGAGGACAGTGGGAGGGGATTCAAAGCATTTTCCTGTTTTGACAGGGTTGCACCAGGGATCAACACTTAGTCCATTTCTTTTTGCCGTTGTGATGGATGTTTTGACGCGGCATATTCAAGGAGAAGTGCCGTGGTGGATGCTTTTTTGCGGATGATGTAGTCTTGATTGATGAGACCTGGAGAGGTGTTAACGATAAATTGGAGGTGTGGAGACAAACTCTGGAATTTAAAGGGTTCAGATTGAGTAGGACCAAGACAAAGTACTTAGAATGTAAGTTCAGCGCTGTGACCCAGGAGGACGAGGTGGTAGTGAAGTTGGATTCGCAGGTTGTTGTAGAAGGGATAGTTTTAGGTACCTTGGGTCTATGATTCAGGATAATAGAGAGATTGATGAGGATGTCACGCATCGTATTGTGGCGAGGTGAAAGAAATGGAGGCTTGCCTCAGGAGTGTTGTGTGATAAGAAGGTGCCTCCCAAGCTTAAAGGCAAATTCTACGGAGTAGCAGTTCGTCCGACCATGTTGTATGGTGCAGAGTATTGGTCGGTCAAGAACTCTCACATCCAAAAGTTGAAGGTAGTTGAAATGAGAATGTTGCGTTGGATGTGTGGACTTACTAGGGGTGGCAGCGTTCGGAATGAGGTTATTCGAGCGAAGTTGGGAGTGGCCTCGGTGGAGGACAAAATGCGGGAAGTGCGGTTGAGATGGTTTGGACTTGTGATGAGAAGAGGCACGGATGCCCCAGTTTGGAGGTGCGAGAGGTTGACTTTGTATGGTTTCAGGCGGGGTAGAGGTAGGCCGAAGAAATACTGGAGGGAGGTGATTAGACAGGACTTGGAGCAGGTACAGCTTATTGAGGACATGACCCTAGATAGAAAAGTTTGGAGAACTCGGATTAGGGTAGAACGTTAGTGCGGAGAGGTGAGTCGTAGCTAGTAGTTAGGTGCACTTTGGGGTAGCTTGATAGTGGCTGTAGGACTTTGCTCATGGGATGGGGTCTCTAGTTAGGTTGGTTGGGGAGGTGGGTGCTTGCGGTTGGTTAGTGTATTGTACTACTTTGTGGGTGTCTTATTTCTGTTATTTCATCTTGTTTCATGTTTCCTGTTGCATGTTACATGTTTCATGTTTTACTACGATCCTTATCTACTGTCTTTGTATCTTGAGCCGGGGGTCTATTGGAAACCGTCTCTCTACTTCTTCGGAGGTAGTGGTATGGACTGCGTACATTTTACCCTCCCCAGACCCCACTTGGTGGGAACTCACTGGGTATGTTGTTGTTGTTGTTGTATTAGTTAAGAATATATGTTTGTTAATTAATACATTTTCAAAAGACAATATATATCTTAAATACGTAATTTAATATCCTTTATAAAGGCCCTTGTTTGTCAAATGTTAGTAATTTTTGTAATTTATAATTAACATTTGTTTTAAAATTTAATATAACCATGTGATTACACTTGTGCAACCAAACGGTACACTTGTAGGTACCACTGTAATTACATTGTGGCAGACAAACATGTCGGCGTAATTACTAGACTGTGTAATTACTAGGCTGGTAATTACTACCATAGTGATTAAACTAATTCCAGTTATCTGGTGGCCTTCCAAATAGACCCTAAAGGAATGTACACCTTCATTCTTACCTAGTTTGTTCTATTTGACCACAGCAGGAAGCTTGTCATCGGCAGGTCTGTTTTTCTAGCTGAAAATGTAGGTACAAGAGCAGCAAATTCTTTTTGCTGGAAATGTAGTCGCAGCACTGTCAAGGGCCTACTGTAAATTTCTTGTCAATATTATGGCAAGAAGATAAGAAGGATCCTACAAATAAAGGATTCTGCTTCAGTTTCTCTCTAATCTTTATGGCGTCTCTATTAAGAAAATGGGGCTGTAAGTAAATCTGTTTCCGAAATTTCAGGGGTGGTGTGAATAAGGGAGTTCTTGTTTTTGCATCTTTCATGTTCGAGTTGTCCTTATTCTTATCTGTCCATGGGTGAGAATGTAACACCTGAGTCATAGTTCCGGCATCTACACCCTCCAGTTTTTATTGTAAACTATTTGCTTCCAGTGACAAATTGCATGGTTTTCTCTTTGTCAGACAAGGCTGATAGGCTTCCAGGAGTCCAATATAATGACATGATCTGATACATTGGAGTTCATAGGAAAGACGACCTTGCGGTGAAATTGGTTCTGGCAGTATAGAAATTTCATCAGAACCTTTTAAACTGGACACCTATGACAGCTAGGAAATTGCACAAGTGCATCTGCATGGAGTAATAAGTTACTTTTAATTATACAAAAATTTGATAATATATTGGTAGGGGAAATGGAATGTGTGAGCTATGCTTGTGCACAAAATCAACCTATTTATGCAGTGCAGTGCAGCTTTGATGTTCTCTCCCAGTCTCCGTACCATCTTGTCAATTGATGGCATTGTTGGGCAACAGAACACTTTGGATAGATTGAGGGTGGAACTTGGAAGAGAGGAAGGACTCTGTTTCAGTCCCCTTAAGTGCAATAAAGCAAAAGATATCATGCACTGCTTTAAAGTATTGATAAGGTAGATATTACATTAAAAGGCACCAAGATGATACAGGAAAAGAAACAGAAGCATCACAAACAAAAGCAGCCCCCGCCCTCCTGTACTCTTCTTCCTAGCATATCCAATAAATCCATATACCGGTTCAAACTATCTATTAAGCTACCTTTACTCCAGAACTGCAAATTCTGTAAACATCTATCCTTAATTCTAGAAATGTCAGTTCTCTTCCCTTCAAAGCGTGCTTTGTTCATCTCTAGCCAAATTGTCCATAAGATGCACAGTGGAATAGTTCTCCATAACCGCTTTATCTCTTTTGGTATCGCCTGTTCTTGCCATCCTTCCAACAAACCTTTGACTTCTGAGGCATCACCCAATTAATACACAACGATTTAGGTATAACTCCCAGCATTCTCTTGAAATTTTGCATTGGAGAAAAAGGTGCTCCACGGTTTCCTGATCTTCTTGACACAAGAAGCATCTAATGCATAGGTTAAAGCCTCTTTCTGCAAATTATTTTGAGTTAAGCATGCTCCCCAAGTTGTACCATCCAAAACATGCCACTTTAAAGGGAGCTTTTGTCTTCCATAGCATCTTCCAAGACCACAAATTATCCCAGTGACCCGACTATTTTATCAACATACTATAACAATTCTTAACTGAAAATTTCTTGTCCTTACTTGCCTGCCAGATCAGGTTATCAGGTTATCAGGTTATTAGATCCATGATCTATGACACCATGTAGTAATATTATAATGTCGACACGAAGATTATAACGAGCTCCTTGAATATTTTCCATGAGATGGATATGTTACATTTTTGCAGTTAATGTTATGCTTCTTGCAGCTGGAAGTTTAATTTCATGAAAATGTTTGTTTAGAAATGAATTTACTTATCAGCTGATGCTCACAGTTGTTTTGATACTTACTTACTAATTTCATCCCCATAATGGCTGACATCCATTTTTATGTTATTATTCTTATATTGTCCGTGCAGGTGATTCAACGCTTTGTGATAGTTGACCTCTCAAACTTCTATCTGGATGTTGCAAAGGATCGGCTTTACGTTGGGTAATACATGTTGTATCTCTACATACTCTCACCCTTTGTTCTCTTCAAAGTTTGTATAATGTTTCAAGTCATGGGAAGATTTTAAAAAATAACAAAAAAATATAAAACACAGCAGGACATAATTAAAAGAGCTTTAGATATAGTAATTATAAGGATTCCTCTTGCAGTTTTGGTCCCTCTTTTATAAGGTGCTTCTAATGGTGGCCTCTGTTGAACCAGCAATTTGGTTTGTAGACTTGATTTATACAAAAGTTGCTTTTTGGTACTTTATCTAATAAACCCATTCAAATGCCATCAAAGTGAGATGTATTTGGGTATTTTTTGTTTGGGAAGAAGAAAAGTAATCAGAAGTGATACCAAACAAGATCTGCTGGTAAGAGATAATCATTGACACATCAGATATCACCAGAGTGGAGACAATGGGAGCTCAAAAGACGGGAAACTGTGGAGGGAAAGAGCAGGGGCAGATCCATGAGTTCTAGAAAGGCTGCTTAGTGGGTTATGCATAAATCATTTATACATATTAAGTGGATCTCTTAACACAATTACAGGATTTTCGCCAAAGCTACTGATTCTGCCGCACCTGTAGCTAGAACTCTAGCTTTGCTTCTTAGGAAGGAGGGAGAGAAACTGCGGTGAAGATGATGGAGATAAGGCACCTGTTGGGGCAGGGAGCAAGGGGTGTAGGTTGATAACGGAATGACCATGAAACACAACAACCAGCCAAGAACACAAGGGAAAACCGAGAACACGATACAAAAGCAATGAACAACAACACGGGCAGCAACACACAAAACACCACAAACCAAGGACATACTAACAAGAAACAGACCACAAATATTGCAAGAAAGTAAAAGATAGATAAGATGACATAAGAACTTACGAAGAACTAAGAACCCAAATGTGTATCAAACGTAAAGACCCTTAAAATCTGCAAATTCAAACACCAATCTTCTTACGGTGACCGCGAAGGGAATCAACTCCGCTTACAACCACCGTTTCTAAAGCAATGTTCAATATCGGCTTTTCCAAGCCTACACTAAGAACTCTCTCAAAGAGAGATGAAACTTTCAAGTCTTTCACATATTCATCATTCAAAAACTATTGAGAAAAGACCTAATAAGAGACTATATATAGCCTAGCTTATTACATAGTATAATGAACCAAAATACCCTTAATGAAAGCGGAGATCATGGGCTGTTTCTTTAACATGGGCAATCCCCAAAATATCCTTAATGAAGGGTGCTTCTTCAATCCTCCAAAATCATGGGGTCACACTTCAAAACTTGTAGTCTCGAATTGGCATCAAATGTAAGCCCCACAATTTTCCACACACGGGTTTGTTTAATGGCATGCTCAAAATGGATCCTCTGTGCATGCTCGTGTCCTCGAGGTGGCCAAGTCTTGAGTCTTTATGTGTTGGCCTCTAATGATGTCTTCAAAGACTAAGATGACCATTTGGCTCGTATCATCCTCCCCTTCTTGAAAAGGATTTGACCTCGAATCCACACCTTGCAAGACTAAAGAAAGGACAAACAAGCACAACATCTTCATGGCATGAGGGTTAGAGTTAGTACAATAAATAACATTATCATGCCAAGGCGGTACATACTTGAAATATAACCATGAATCCTTTGTGTTAGTCATGAAAAGCTTAGTAAAAATGTCACAAAGGAAAAGGCTATGACAAGTATCAAGAGATAAAAAAACTACAAAGGTCTTAATGGTATCTCTAAGTCCAAAAGGTAAGACTACCCGTAACTTAGGAACCATAAAGCACAATTGTTTCATCACCTCTTCAAGTGTCCTCATCAAACGTGGTGCCACTATTGGTCTTAAGGTCCACCAAACCCACATAGCATTGTCATTCAAGCAAGTGGACCAACCGCCAAGTTCCCTACCTCTACATAATACAAATCCAAAACTAGCATGGATGTCATCATAGGCAAAGAGGTAGTATAGGAAAGAATCACGTGCAAAGGCATACACGGGTGAAGAATAAGCATTTTAACACATACACATTCTTTCCTTCAAACAAATAAACAAATAGACAGCTTGGTATCCACTAGTTGGAATTCATGTAATTTAAGCACAAGTGTCAAACAAGGATGCACATTTAGGGGCATTACCCCAAGGAGTCAATGACACCTTTGCCCTTGGGTTGTCAAGATGGACTACACATTCCTTACCCTTAAGAGTACTCTCATCTTTCAAAAAGAGATTTTCATCCTTAGAGGAATGCTGTCACACCATAGTGCGTTAGCATATAGGCTATAGCCTTCAAGACAAGCTATACTATCATTCTCACCACTAGGTTCATGAGGAATGTTTATATCATCTTTAAACAAGACATTATACCTATAGAGAACATGATCTATCCCGCGGGCAGATTTAGAACAAGCAAGTTCTTCATTCTCTAAAAGATCAATGTCAAGTTTCAAAGGTGTTTCAAGCATAAGATTATCCCTATGAGCTAAGCAAACATTAGAATCAAAGGACAAGCTCACGGGTTCACTCCTATCTTGTTGACCAACATTTCCACATTCTTCACTCGCTTGAGTTCTATTAATCACATCACACACATACTCAAGTGGGGGACAATTTTCACACATACGTTGATCAACACCATTTATACAAGACGACGATGTACTTTCGTTCAATATATTGGCTTCAACACTAGGTGGATATAAATTGATCTTACAAGAAGAGTCAATTTGGTCATCAATAGGATCAACTAGTGTATCCACACTCACAACATGTACATCATCAATAAGAGGCAAAGAATCATTAGACTCACAAGTAAGTAAGCTACTACTCACACTCAATGGCCTACTAGTCACACAATTATCATTCACATACACAAAAGTGTAAGAGTTAGCTATTTTACCTTGAGGTTCTTGAGTAGATTCTTCTTTGCCGTGGTGTGAAGGTCCTCCACAAGCTTGGGCAGCAACTTCTCTTCCGCATTGCTCTCCTTCACTTGCCATGTCGGTACCTACACAAATGTCCTTAGAAATAGGACACAACGTTAGCACGGTTTGGTGGCAATCTCCTCACTTCGCTCCACATAACCTCTTCTTTTTCCACTCTCGGATTACCACCTTGCACTCCCTTACTCCTCTCTATCTTTTGTCTCTCATAATCATTCGGATTGGAGTAGGTGAGCATTTCTCTTTGCGGCTTGGGCAGAATGTTCGTCATGAGATGATTTTCCCATCGGTCTCTTACCACATTAGGCCAATTTTGCACATTTGGAACTTTATGTTATGCAAACCAATCGGCACCCAAGCTTACATGACCGTATGTCAAGGGAAAAATATCGCAGCACGCCTCCTCATGGTATTCAAATTGGGAGAAGACAACCTTCACCCTCTTGGTAATCTTAAACCCGTCCAAGGAATATGGAACAAGTAAAGGTTCCCGAAACAACCCCAAATAATCAACCATGGATGGAGCGATGTAGTTTCGATAGCATCTATCATTTGGCACAATGAGGCAGCCCGGTATCCCACAAATGATCACCTTTCCGGAGTGAACACTCTTTCTTGAATCAACATTGTAAGGCACATGGGTACCCTTCGGCTTTGGAGATGCATACCCTTTTCTTCTCGTGGGATAACCTCCACTATAGCTAGTATAACCATTTACACCAATTGGGCTTTGGTAAGAAGTACTACATATGAATTTTCACACTCCTCACGTGCACTCTCATCATAGCTCTCATTAGCTTTGCAAATGAAAGGTTTATACCTAACACCAAATCTAGGTTCGTAGTGGGAAGTGTAAGACTCCTCACATGCCCCAACGTCACCATAAGAACCATCACAAGGCTCTTGATCATCTCCACACTCACTATAAGCACTAGGCACTTCATTCACCTTATTTTCTCCCTCAAAACAATACCTTTCAAATCTGCCCGTGCCTTTATCTTGGCTATTTTCATAGCCCCCATAATCTCCAACATCATCGTAGCCATAAAATCCCTCACTACAATCATAGTCTCCCATGTTGTAGTCAAATAATCGTCAAATAATCTGAGGCTACCAAGACATATTCCCCTTATACCTCCTTGTACCTACAAAATGAACAAACAAGATAAGTAGCAAAAGCTCCTCACCAACACTCGTATGCACTCACCTTCGTGATCTTCACAATTGGAGCGGGGAATATTGAAAGTTGCTTATACTCCGGTAGTCAATAAGATGTCAATCCTACTTAGCGGCCGGAATAGATTCTTGTTTGATCGACTCAAGACACAAAACAGAAAAATCTACTTACAAACTTGAAACAACAAAATTCAACGAATCAAAACGAGAAAAGCATACAAATAATGAAGACACGAAAGAAAAATGGTCTCAACAACTAATCTACAACTAAGTAGGTGATTACTAGTTGTTAATTAGTTTTGGAATCAAGAAATGAAACTAAAGAAACAAAGAAAAGAAACTTAGAATCTAAATTTGAGTTTCAAAGTATTTTGGGACGTTGATGACGTGCCAGTTTGGTGATGTGGCGGTTTGGGTGATGTGGCAGATTTTTTTTCTTGTTGGCAATTTGAATTGGTTAAATTTAATTTGGAAGATGTGAAAATTCAGTTTTGGTAGGGGCAAACAAGTCTTTGGAGCCTTTTTTCAAATTCAAAAAGGAGTTTGACTTCTTTGCATGTTTTTGGCAAAACACCTTTTGAAGACCTTTTGTGTTTTTCCTCTTTTGCAAGTCTTGGGAAGTGCTCTTTATCTCTTTTGGTAAACAAGACTCTTGAAAGCCCCTTTGTTCTCTTTTCCCTTTGGATGTCTTAGAGTTGTGTCTTTCAAGACTAACAACAAGACACACTCTCTTTCTTCAATTTCTAAGATCAAACAACCATTTTCTCTTCAACAAAATATGAAGATGGTGAAGAACACCAAGAAAACAACCTTTTGAATCTTGGAGTTCTATGGTTCAAGTTGGATCCCACACATCAACAACACATTTTTAAAGCTCCAACCTTCAACAACAACATCAACAAGACGTTTTTAAGCCACAATCTCAACAACAAACATCAACAACACTCTTTCAAGCCACCAATCCTTAAAAAACAGCAACCTTCAAAGTTCAAAAACAACTCGAAAATGGCTCAAAATTTAGATCTAGACTTATAAGTGTTAGTGAGAAGGGACTAACACTAGAAACAACAAAACACACAAAAAACACAAGAAAACTAGGCTTCAAATTTCGGCCTAAACACAAAAACGTGGACAGATTACTATTTTTGAGTTTTTCAGTTTTTCAACACCCTTTTTTTTTTTTTTTGATTTTTGAGTGAACAAGCCCAAGATTGATCTCGTGGGAACGAAATCAATGATGGCTCTGATACCAAATGATAACGGAATGACCATGAAACACAACAACCAACCAAGAACACAAGGAAAAACCGAGAACAAGATACAAAAACAATGAACAACAACACGGGCAACAACACACAAAACACCACAAACCGAGGACACACTAACAAGAAACAAACCACAAATATTGCAAGAAAGTAAAGGATAGATAAGATGACATAAGAACTTACGAAGAACTAAGAACCTAAACGTGTATCAAACGTAAAGACCCTCAATATCCTCAAATTCAAACATCAATCTTCTTACGGTGACCGCGAAGGGAATCAACTCCTAATATAACCACCGTTTCTAAAGCAATGTTCAATATCGACTTTTTCAAGCCCCACCCTAATAACTCTTTCAAAGAGAGATGAAACTTTCAAGTCTTTTCACATATTCATCATTCAAAAACTAAAGAGAAAAGACCTAATAAGAGACTATATATAGACTAGCTTATTACATAGTATAATGGACCAAAATACCCTTAATGAAAGGGGAGGTCATAGATTGTTTCTTTAACATGTGCAATCCCCAAAATACCCTTAATGAAGGGTGCTTCTTCAATGCTCCAAAACCATGGGGTCACACTTCAAAACTTGTAGCCTCTAATTGGCATCAAATGTAAGCCCCCACGCAATCTTCCACACACGGGTTTGTTTAATGGCATGCTCAAAACGGGTCCTCCATGCATGCTCTTGTGTCCTTGAGGTGACCAAGCCTTGAGTCTTTATGTGTTGGCCTCCAATGATGTCTTCAAAGACTACGATGACCATTTGGTTCGTATCATAGGTGAGGCGACAAGGGAGGGGTAGCAGTAGATGGGTGGCTCTGATACCAGTTGTTAGTTTGGGTGTACCTTAACGACTAAAGAGGGGGGAGGGGTTAAATTGGGTCATACCAGATTTTCGCTAGCTCTTAAATTTTGCTTAACCCACTAGAGAACCTGGTTCTTATGTATGTTCAGTTTAAATACAGAAACATAAAATGTGAAAATAATAAGAACACGAGATTTTTACATGGAAATTCACGCGATTCAAAAGGTGCAAAACCATGACTTATCCCGATATGATTTTCCTCCAAATTTCACTAATATAATGTGCCTGAATTCAATTACAAACTTCTTGCAACATAAGACTTAATTGTAAGGCTTGACGTCAACAGTCACTCGACTGCCACACTCTCCTCAAGTCTCTGACTTAGAACACACATTTCTTTACTTTAAGAATTTGCAAGGACATCACTATTGCTCTTCTCACTACAAGAAACTATGTATCAAGAATTTTCAAGGACACCACTATTGTTATTCTCACTACAAGAAACTATTTGTGCTCAACAGCTGTTCTTATCACTAAGAAGTTACAAAGACTTCACGACTGTTCTATTCACTAGAACATCAGCAACCTAGTAATACTTTTTAAAAGGAGATGGTTACAACTCGATAATCCTAATACAAATGAACTAGGACTAGACTCAAAGCGTAGAAGTACTACACAAGGACCCGAGTCTTCACCCCGATTCTTCACACAAGGACCCGAGTCTTCACCCTGATTCTTCACACTATCAGATAGTCTTCAGATCTTCCAAGAAAAGCTATTTGCTTGAAAGCTTTAGGACTTGTTCTTTTTTCTCGCAATGTGTGAATGAATGATTTCCTGCAGCAAGTATAGAATATCTCATGTTGTTAGTAAGCACATAAACAAGGAACCTATATATTTTGAAGATACTGCGAATTAAGGAAATCAGAATCAGCTCCAACTCTACATCTGGAAGGGTTCTTCAAGACATGATTTTCAAAAAATAACTCCTTCATGCGGAATCCTTTTCCAATTCAAACACCATGAAGATCCTGTAAATATCTTGCATACTATATGAATTATACCGGAGATATGTAAATATACCTTTTCATATATTAACCAAAGATATCTCAGTACAAGATCTTAACCTAGATGCAGTTTTGCATAGCACGTAAGAACCATGGAATAAGGACCTGGTTCTGTCATATCTTCCTTCACATTGTGTGTCATGTTTGTTAATCAGACATTTAATCTCAACAATGGCAATCTCAGTCGACTGGAGTTGGATCCAGTACTAGGAAGGAGAAACAGGGAATTGGGGAAGGGTTAGATTTTGGTTGCTTAGAGTTGCCAGTGTGGCGGACCAAATTATTCTTTGAAATTTAGATCATTTTGTTTGCTTTTTTTTTTTTTGTCTTTGGATGGAAGTATCAAATGTTGGAGTAGAAGTGTCACTTTCCACTAAACTGAATGGAAGCCAAATTACCCTCTTATCACAAAGGGCCAAAGCTTGCAAAAATTCTTGCTGCGGATATCTCGGTTAAATAGATTACTTCCTCATTTAGCGAACTATGTTGTTTGTTTTATTGAGTACCTTGCTCTTCCTTTACATTGAGGCCTCTGCTACTGTTAACTCTGTTTATATTAGAAATTGTAGGTCAAGAGCTTTAAATCCAGCCTTCTGCTCATTACTCAAAACTCATTAACAGCTTGTAATGAAACCTTTGTCAGATGCTAGTATGCATTGGTTGGTTGCTGTAAATGCATGCGTAAGTCGAGATATTTTGCAGAGGAGGAGGAATTCCTTTGTGCAGTAGATGAGTTTTCTGTGAAAATTCTCAAGAATCTGCAGAACATCTGTTTTTGCATTGCAGTCATACAAAGCCAATAAGGGATCTGTTCCAGCATATAAGTGGTGTGAAACATATGATGCCAAAGAATGGGAAAGACCTACTGGTTTGTTGGCTGAATCAGAAAGATCGGAAAATTTGGAGCAAATCTGGAAGACCATACCTCTTTTCATCTTTTAGACCATTTGGTTGGAAAGAAATAAGAGATGTTTTAAGAATCAGAAGAATCATTTATCTATTGTTAAAAATAGTTGTTGTCAATCTATACCTTTGTTGTAGGGGAAATATGGTGCAAGACTCACAGTGCATGGATTTTATTGAAGCTTTGAGATTGTAACTGATACAACTATGCTGTAGTTTGTATGCTTTCAGTACTAACTTTTCAATGAAATTTGCATTACCTTAAAATATTTTTTGTTATTTTCAGGGGCAGTGCAAGTTTTACAAGGAGGAGTTGTCAAACAGTCCTCGAAGCCCATTTGCTTTCAATAGGAAGGATAATTGCTCCTATCTTACCTCATTTGGCTGAGGATATGTGGCAGCATCTTCCTTTTCAGTATATTACTGAAGATGGGCATGTTGCTAAATTTGTTTTCGAGTCAAGATGGCCTGAACTAGATGCAGAACACCTTTCCTTTCCAGACGAAGAAGTTGACTTTTGGGGAAAAATTCTTGAGGTAACTTTTATACATCTGAGACAGCTACCCTCATAGTTTGGCCTAATACTTCAATCTGGTACCAGTTGCTTAAACTTAAGTTTGACCTGATATTCCAACCTGGTGACCGGTTTCTTAGGTAAGGTCAAAGGGGGCTGATAACTGTATCTCTATGATGCACTCCATATAAGAATTCTACAGCGGCCTTTGGAAGCTTCAATGATTTGAGGGAGTGAATGATTGTCCACTACATCAGATTCTATTTTGTTTAATAACATAAAACTAATTATGGTTTCATTCATGATGTCAAACAGAGCCTGTTTGCTTTCTATTGAATTGTTGGTTTCTCCAGACCACTTCATCATTCATTTTCTGATTGTGACAATTTGAACAACTATGACCAGCTAAGGACGGAAGTTAACAAAGCATTGGAAGTAGCTCGAAGTGGTAAATTGATTGGCTCCAGTTTAGAGGCCAAGGTGTATCTTCACTGTTCTAATGAAAGCCTGGCTGAGAGACTAAACAAAATGTGCGAACCTACAAATGATGCAGATGCTCTACATCGCATATTTATAACATCTCAGGTATACTGCACTACTCATTTTAACTTTGTATAGTTAGGAGTGATGTGCCGGTCTAAATGCGTCCATTACATGTCTTTTATGAGCGATGCCTTCCCTCCATTTAAGTGTTCTCGCTATGTTGTTGCCGAGCTCACTTGAGCTTGAAACAAACTAAATGGATCCTTTTGAAAACCTACTTTTGAGTTGCCATCATACATTTATTTGTGTTGGTTCAACTTGCAACAAATATCGGTCATCTTTTCAGTTGACTTCCGTTACACGCGTGTGGTAGTAGTAGGCGTACAACATGAAATACTTTTCTCTCTTTGGGTAGGTATTCGTGGCCTTCATTATTGAAATGTCTTCTTTGAGTGCATAATGCTGTGGGTTTCTTGATTTTACGCATCTTATGAGTACATTCTTGCAATTTCTACAGGTGGAGATTCTCAACTCCTTGCAAGATGAAAGGATTAAAGATGTTCAGTACACTGGAGAATACCTCATGGAAGAAGGGAACAAAATCTGGATTGGTGTATCCCGTGCAAATGGCTCCAAATGTGACAGATGCTGGAATTATTCACTTCAAGTAGGTTCTTTTACTGAGCATCCTTTGCTATGTGGCCGCTGTCACAACGTGGTTATTGGTCTACAAACTCGTGATCTTGATGATTTAGCCAAGAGTGAAGCAAAGGAGGCTATAGCACAATGAACTTAATCAAAGACATTATGTTCCACAAATCTGGAGGTTTACAACTACTACAAGCTTCACATTAAACTGAATTCTTGTCTCCAATTGAGTATTCAAGAAGTTCTAAATTCATGTAATTCATTAGAATAGAAAAAGAAACACAAATAGAGATACTCTTTTTACATGTTAGGATAGTATTTCTGTACATGCATTGATGAATGGAAGGATAGTTTAAAAAGAAACAAAAAAATAGAAGGATAGTGATTTAACTGACATTTTGATATTTTGGTAATCGATTTGATCCAAACCCTGTTTAATAAACCTAACAAATGTTACATGATAGCTTTTACACATATAATACCAGTTTAGGTGTACGCGTCTTGCGTGTGTACCTCACTTTAATGAGTTCAAACATTATACTAAATAGGATATTTGTTTAAATAATAAAGATGAATATAATAATTAAATTTAAAATGTTTTGAGTATGTAAATAATAACAAAATAATACGATAATAGAGATATCAAAATAATACAGCTAAAATTAACATTTATATAAAAAAATCTTCAAAGTCGATCAACACATAAAAATTTCTCAAAGCCGATCGAGATTCATCTACGAACTGTAAACTACCACAAAATAACAAACTAATAGAGATATTATGACAATACAATTAAATCTAACTTTCATCTAGAAAAAACTTCAATGTCGACCTACATTTATCTAGCATATACTTCAAAGTAAATTAAAGATATCAAAGTAAATCTAGCATAAATTAAAATAAACTAATAAGATAATAAAGATATCAAAACAATACAAGTAAACGTAACCTTTACACAAGAAATTCTTCAAAGTCAACTGACATTCATCTACGACCTGTAAACTGTAAAAAAAATATATAATAGTGATTACAAAGCTTCAATTTTTATCCAACTAATTCTTGTCTGAGTGAAAATTTTGACCTTAAACAATGATTTTGAATGAAACAAAGAAAAATATATACGCACATGTTGAATTCTATTATGCCGATAAAAACAGTGAAGAAGTTGAGGGTTAGAAAATCAAGAATCCATCAATCTAGACATGCAATTGAATCAAGTTAAATGAGCATCAATCATATTCTCCCAATAAGCAAACCGGTTTGTTCTCTAATTTAACGCACATCTCAATATTTATAGAAGTATTTTCTTAATTAATAGAGATCTATTTTAGGAGTATTTTTCTAATTGAACAATACAAAGGAAAATATTAATTAATTCTCCTACCATATATTTTAGGAGTCTCATATATTTTAGGAAGTCTAGTTAATATAATAAAAAATAATTAAATAATAAATTAAAAAATTAGTGAAAAGTTAATTTTGTCTAAAAAAGAACCTTTTAATGAGGGTAAAAAGTTCAAATCACTTTTATAATAGTGTTCACACTTTTAACATATTATAAATATAGCTTATAGATATAGAGATATATACACAGTGTTCAAAGAATCCCTATATTAATTAAATAAAATTAATATATAATCCATTATAGAAGAAAGTTTAGTTACACCATTGTTTACCCTTAAAAGTAATTATTAATAACCAAATATTATTGTATTTTAAAATTAATTATCTATAATCTATATCTATAATATATAATCTATATCTATATCTATAATATATTAAAAGTGTGAAAACACTTAAAAAATTATTTAATTTTTGTCCTTCATTAAAACTTTTCGTAATAGACAGTATATTTTTTCACTATTTTTTTTCAATTATACTATTATTATATTTATACTATTAAATATATGAAAAAATAAATAAAAAGACTCCTAAATATATGAGAAGATTCTTATTTATAATTACTTAATCCTATTTCTACTAAAACTTAATTATTTCTAGGCAACAAAGCTAGCAAACGTCCAAAAAACAAAAATTAAAAAAACACGGCAAGCTTGCCAAAAAAAAGGCAAAAAAACATTTTAAAACTAAAATAGGTTTGGTCTAAAACCAAAAAAAAAAAAAATAGGTAAGAATCTCCTTTTTCGAATAGGCTTTACCCCTAAAAAGGGGCAAAAAGCCATAACAAACATCTTTAAAAAAAAATAGGCAAAAACCCATGTCAAACGTGCCAAAAAAAGAAAGAGAATATTTTTCAATTAAAATAGGCTTGGCCCATAATTTTTTCCAACTTCTATAAAAGTAATGTTAATTTCATAGTTTTCTCCATCTATAATTTTAAAATAATTTTTTCACCTTTTTTCTCTCACTATTTTCTTCTTCGTTTACTTTTTTATATGATTTTGATTCAACTTATTTTTCTTCCTTTTGCATTCAATGTGTTCTATTTTTGTATTTCTTTTAGTCAATAATAATAGGATGATTTGTTTATGTCAAGTGCTATATGTAATTTGAATAGGCTAAAAATTAGCAATTGATTCTCATATTTTCTGTGTTTTTTTCTTTCAAACCTTTAATCAAAAAAAAGAGAAGAATCATGATGTTGCCAAGGAATGAAGTGGATTAGATGATGATAATCAATTGTTATATGCCGTAAAAATTAAAGGTTATTTTCTAATTATAATTCGTAGGAATTGTATGTGACACTCAATTGATGATATGTATGTTCATATTTACTTTGGACCTAAACTTCTTACTTCTTCTTTCTCCATGAACTGCAAGTAGAAGAAGAAAAATTATCCTTTCTATTGAAGAAAGAGGAAAATAGAATTTATAAGACTCCAATTGGTAATTAATCAAATTGTCATCCTTTCTTTCGGAGGAGTTAAGAATTACTATGATGACTTCGTTGTTTTATATGTTTTTTTTTCTTTTTTGGTCTGCAGGTAGAAATTTTATTGGTAAATGTATATGTGCTTAAAATATAGGATATTTGAGAAGTGATTCGAACTTTTTGCACTTCATTAAAAATCTTCGCAATATATGAAATCGTCTAATTTTAAATAATTAAAACTTACACGTGCGAGGCACGTGTGATTAGACTAGTCATTAAAAAAAAAATAGTAAGCAACAGTTTTGTTTAAATTGGAGAATTTTAATGAAATTATAAAAGGAAAGGACTCTTAAAAGTAAGTATTAGTAACGGAATATTATTGTATTTTAAAACTAATTATTATTAAAAAAAATAGTAAATGATAGTTTTGTCTAAATCGGAGATATTTAATGAAGAGCAAAAAGTTTGAATAACTTTGCTAAGGATCTTTACACTTTTAACATGTTAAGAATAGATATAGATATAGATATAGATATAGACTATAGATTATAGATATGAATGTAAATATAGATTCTAGATAGGTATGTTTAGAACTTTTTTCCTGTCTAGAAGTAACAAGGTTATTCGCACAAATGCCCTATTTTGGGTTGTGTTTAATTTTTGTATGTTAAATTTGTGTCATTAATTCTGATGACTTTAACAAGGAAAAGTTTTATCATAAATATATTTAATTTATTTTGAACTCTTAAATATTAGTAGAAAAAAATAGTGAAAAGACGATTTTATCTAAAACAAAGACTTTTAGTGAAGCACAAAAAGTTCAAATAAGATTTCTAAGGTCATTCGAACTTTTAATATATCATAGATATAGATATAAATTACAGATATAGATTATAGATAAATTATGTTCTTTAACTTTTTTTTTTTTTTTTTTGACTCAATGAGCAGTTGCCTAATTTTTCTTTATTTATACAAAAAAATAAAAAAGAAAAGATGGAAGTGCAATTATTTTCAAGAAAGTGAGAGGCATAAATAGAATTATAGGGGAAAATAAAGGGCTAAAATAGCAAAGGGGAATACACGGCGCGCAGCAATTAGCAGCTCTCCTTGCCTAGTTCAGTTATCCACAAAGCAGCGAGAGGTTTTCCCCCACTCTTGTGTAATGTGTAGTCAAAAGAACAAACCTTTCTACTTTCAAATGAATGGAAAAAGCCACTTTTTTCCCTAAACGCATCACTTCGTTCAAATTCAGTTTTCTTTGCTCTTAATAGAATGCAAACATCTTCTTATAAGGTTCATGTGTTTTCATTGCTTTTCCCAAATTTCTTCTTAATAAGAATCTTCAAATGTCATTACTTATTTTACTTTACATGGTTTACATGAAATGACGGGAGAAAAGATACGACTGCTTTATTCAATCAAGATTCAATTTTTATTTGCTTGATTGTAACTTTATGGTTCACCCAATGGTGTGACCTGGAATGAAGTTGGGTTAGCACCATGAGGTCTCGGGTTTTAGAGACAAAAACTAGGTGATTTTTTTCCATTCGTTCTAACCTTGGTGGACGGAATTAGTTGAAATTATAAAAAAAATTGTAACTTTGTCGCCAGAAGGCGTTCGGGACGGGGACTAAATTATCCTGGATTATAATCCATGGACTAATTTATACAGCCAGAGATGGGATAAGTAATCTCAAGCTGGATGGGATAAGGTGGGGGTATGTCAGGATTAAGCCTGGGATAAGATTTATACATTATACATTATACATTGTTTGGTAGAGGTATAAATTTATCCCAACCAAATGCCATATTATCCCGCGTACCAAAGGACCCCTAAGCACCCAATTGGGGTGTCAATTTATTGTGTGTATCTGCATAATGGATGATTGCTTAGCTCATTTTTCCTATGATTATTGTTGGCATGCCAGATGGTCGATGAAATGCCATTGTTTTTATACTTCTTAGTTGAGCAGCTATATATTCTTTGCTTACACCTACTAAGATAGTAGCTTATTTCTTTGAATGTTGTGGCATCTTCATTTACACTTCACGTGGCTGATTTTGAATCTTTTTTATTTTCTCAGCTTTGGTCATTAAAGAATTGCTCGTCCCTAAGGGAAACCACTTCAGTTAGCCTGTTAAATTTAAGGAGTAGCTCTTCTGCTAGAGTTTTCTCTCTTATAAACATGACCCGCTACTCTACCTACTCCAATGATGATTCTCGTCCCTCTGGGAAGAGGAGGTCTCGTGGACCAATAATGGCTGCCAAGAAAAGGGCTGAAGGTAGGATTATGACATGGATGTGCTGGACATTATGGTTTTCTGAATACAAAAATGTACTTAGGCTATATTTAGTTACTATTCACTTTGGTTGTTGCTGACAAGATGCGGTTTTGTAAGCTGACTGGCGTACTTGATATTGTCCACTGTCCAGGGGCTAAGCAGGAAGATGGGAAATACAAGGACACAGTTGATCTTCCAAAAACTGCCTTTGGCTTGCGAGCCAATTCCACAGTCAGGGAACCTGAACTTCAGAAAATATGGGACGACAACCAGGTCTTTAAAAGAGTTGTTGAGAGCAACAATGGGGTGAGTGATTGAAGACTGACTTAAAGCTTCGTTACAAGTGATAATTGCTTTTGACTAATGTTTAGAGTTTCTTGATAGGGCACTTTTGTTCTGCATGATGGACCTCCTTATGCAAATGGTGACTTACACATGGGACATGCTCTGAATAAAATCTTGAAGGACATTATTAATCGTTATAAGGTTTGCATGTAAACTCACCTTTTTGTGGTTCTTTTTACTGTATGTGCTGCATTCAACTAAATAGCAGCACATTCGGTGGTTAGCTTTCAAGCAGTGATGGTACTTCATCTTGTTGTGTGCTTATGAGTAAATTCTTGATTGACACACTTGGATTTGGGTACCAAGTTACCAACAGTGACTGCTTCATTTGTTTGATAAGTAAAGAATGATAGCAAGCCCAACATACTATGTGTATACTATCATAAGAATTTTAGACAAAAACCATGTTTGTTCATCCTACTATTAGGAATTTAATCACTTTTTGGTGTACCCATGAGGTTTCAGTTTGTATAGATGATTGGGTAACTTTGTAGAGAGCCATGTTAGTCGGTTTTGTACTTCTTGGTGTAATGCTTGTGTACGGGGATTCCTAACATGATACCTAGATCTTCCTAAGTGTAAGCACTCAACTGACAAGAATCAGACTCTTCCAAACTAAAAATTTGGGTATTGGAAAGAGATCAACCTGCGTCACTTCCTTGCTGGAGCCTGACAAAGTCCAAGTTGAGCTAAAACAAACCTGATTGTATGTAGCTCACAAGGCGGCTCACTTCACCCCTCATCAGATGGGAAATCAAACAAAGATGGTAGAGAAAGATAAATCCTTCTATAATACGGAGTGGAACATAAATGAAGACTTGCTGAACTTTGCCTAATTTCGATAGTCGTTAAAGGTAGCTTGTTTTGGCTGGATTGCAGCATGGGGAGCTTGTCTAACTCAGGATAATCTTCAGAAAAGTGGTTTTACATTAAATAATAGATGTCACTTGTGTGAACAAGAGGGTGGAGACTGTGAATCACCTTCTTATGCACTGCAGAATAGCTAGACAATGTTGGGAATTTTTTTTCAGTATTTGTGGGACTTCTTGGATCATGCCTCAGAGTTTGAAGGAATTATTGGAGAGTTGGCAGCACCCAAGAATGCATAAGGCTTTGAAGCAGATATGGAGAACAATACCTTTGTGCATATTCTGGACTATTTGGCTAGAAAGTAACAATGATGGTCCAAAGGTTCATATTTCTAGAGTTAAAAACAAGTGTTTGCATAATTTGTTTTGTTGGCATAAAAGTAGTTTCACTGATAGTATAGATCAATATATGGACTTTGTGGAGTTGCGAGGGAGATGTTGTAGCTAACTGTATGGATATACCCAACAGTCTTTTGTAACCTTTGATTTTGGTATCGTCTTGGTTCTTAGGCAATAAACCTTTACCTTATCAAAAAAGAAAAGATATTTGTTAGTGTTTTCAGATAGTTTGTCGAAAGATTCTTTTTCTTCTCAGTTCTCACTTAGTAATCATTATATGATTTGCCTACATAGTTTGAATTCTAGTATAATATCACTCGTTTTAATCGACTAGATTTGGATAAACAGATCATTTTGCATCCATGTTGGCTAGCTTAAGCACATGAAACAAGCACATGTTACTACCTATGAATCTTTAGGTAAGATTTGTGGTGAACAAATAAATAAGAAAAAAAAAGTTTTTAGGCTTTAACATGATGCTGCTTCAAAAGTCTAGCATTTCACAGTGCTATGATAGCTGTAATATTGTTCAGTTTGGTTAATTTATAGTGTGATCTATGTTGCCTAAATTTTGTTATATGGACTCACTAGTCAAGTGAACACTGTTGTGAGTTAACAAGTGATTCTCATAGGCTACCTTCCAGGCATTTTTGGTGCCTACAACTTATGTTATATTTTACTAGTTATGTCAAAGTTGACATAATTAACGGGCTGTCGCCGCTGCATGTATTTCATATCTTATATTAGATTTTTCTTCACATCTTATTAGTCCTTCTGTTTTGTCAGCTTCTTCAAAACTTTAGAGTTCAGTATGTTCCAGGTTGGGATTGCCATGGCTTACCAATTGAGCTAAAAGGTAAACATCATTGCTTGTGCAGCTCCAGTCAAGTTTTGTTTGATATTCCTATGCGTAACTCTAGATAGTTCATCTATAAGGCTAACCTATGTTAGCAGATCTAATCAACACTTAATAGGAACGTGCTTACCAAAGTTGGTTTATCCTTAAAGAGTACCAATTTGATGAAGTACTTTGCCTCTGGGCTACTCAATTGTTATATTCAAGCACACATTTGTTTTGCTGAACCATTTCTGATGCAAAATACCTTGTCTGAATTTCCAAATTTATGAATCAATTATAGATCGAATTACAGATGGTTGCCTCTGCTTTACATAGAGCTTACTTAAGGTGTTGACTTTTGTGGTCCTTTTCTTTGACTTAACTACAATGGTGTTTCTCAAAATTATAGATCATGTTTACTTCAGGTTGACTTTTTCCTGATCAACACTTATCTCTGAGACAATTTCTGTGTTTTTTTCAGATGTAAAAATGGTAGAACTATTATTGGTTTGCGAGCTTGCAGTCCTAAGTACAACCATAAGATAACATCACTGTTTCCCTTGAATTCAATTGATCATCTTTTTCCTTACAATCCTGATTAGAAAGTGAGCCACAATCTTTTCTTCAGTGTATGATCCTTATGTGTAGAAGGTAGCATAGGGAGTAGTGCAGAGTCTATGTGGAAACACCATCTGCCTACAGTTCTTTTCTTTCATATGCTTTATCCGAAATATCTGAATTGTGTATGCAAATTATGGAATAAGGGGACCAAGATTTTAGAACACACTCATGTGCTTTCTCCTTATCGATTAAAAAGAAGACATACCCATATGCTTCTCTCTTCCATCCCTGTCCCTTCATTTGTATTTTAGTGGTGTGACAGCTTATTTTAACTTCAGTGTTACAGTCGCTAGACGATGATGCCAGAAAGGAGCTTACACCACTAAAATTGAGAAACAAGGCAGCCAAATTTGCAAAATCAACAGTGCAGAGTCAGATGGCATCATTTAAGGTTGTTTATATTTTTCTACTTTTCATTCTGTATTCTTTCATCATTGACCTTCTATTATTCCTTTCTTGTTATTCTTCTTTATTCGTAATGCTAACATCTATGGTTTTGAGATGGTTGCAGCGCTATGGAGTATGGGCTGACTGGGATCAGCATTATCTAACTCTTCATCCAGAATATGAGGCTGCACAGGTATGTTCGCAGCAAACCTTGTAGCTACTTCAATGTGGTTAGCTGAATCACACATAGTTCTGCTCTTATGATGGTCAAGCTTTTCTGGTTTGCTTTTGCACTATGTGTTTTGTGTGCCTTCTCGATTTCTTTCCTTGTTATGTAAGCTAGTTTTAGTGCTTTTTTGACGGGTAAATTGTATGTTTTTCTTTTTATATGGACTATAATTATTCAAGCCAGTCTTACAAAGTTCTTTTTTCCTGCTTGATGCTTCTGTACTAGATTGAAGTATTTGGCCAGATGGCTATTAAAGGTTTTATCTACAGAGGCAGGAAACCAGTTCATTGGAGTCCCTCATCTCGAACTGCACTTGCAGAGGCTGAACTGGAGGTATTTGGACTTCTACGTTGTTGCTTTCCTCGAAGAAACTTACTTTCTATGTGATCCTTGATTCGGCCTAGGAGATTGGTCGAAATTGAATGATTTACAAGGCAGTGGGTTCTGCTACTTTTTGACTTTTGACTCATACTTTTTGGCGATAAGAATGAAACCTCGTAAATTGTCTGGGCAATAGGACAGTCTGGGTCATATCAATGTTGTATTTCCCATTTCATATTTTCTGGAAGAAATTTGGTCTGGTTAATGTCTTATGTCTCGCCTCTCTCCTTTTCTTTTGATTTGATATGTGTTGTATCGGAAGTAATTTACCGGAGAGGCTGCACAGTCTTACTTTGACCTGCTAGTCATAAAGTTATACATATGTGATTTCTATAAGTATATATTTTGTTTGTGTGTGTATACTTGGTTCTCTCTAACATCAGTGAAGTTAATATGCAGTACAATGAGGAGCATGTGTCAAAGAGCATGTATGCTATTTTCAAACTAGTTGGTGTACCAGCGTCATATGACTCATTGAAAGAATTCTGGCCCAATCTATGCTTGGCAATTTGGACAACAACTCCTTGGACAATACCAGCTAATGCTGGTAAGGTGTTATATGAAATCATCACAATTTGTACTTTTCCCTCTTTCTGTAACTAGTCCAACTTAGAAAAGGTGTTATGCTTAGAATGTTATTAGCTGGAACTTCACATCTAGTGTAAGACTGGAACTAAGGGTTCGAGTTAAATATTTCCTGCTTGGACCGTGGTAGTTCTATGTGCAAGATATTGTAGTTGTCACTACTGTGTCATTATGCATTATTTGGCACTGCACGACATATCTATGAATAGCTTCTACATAAACACCCAAAACCAGAATGGTGCTGATGCAGTTCTCTCATGAGCTAGCTTTTGGGGTTGAGTTAGGCCCAAGGTTCATTTCTTCACATGGTATCCTAGCCAAACCCATCAATCCCTGATATGTTTTTCACAGTGTTATCACAGGCAATGTGCGCGTCAGTGTCGTCACCAATTTTCTAAGGCATACTTTTCCTTTCCAATGAGCCTCTTCTTCTGAAGAGGCGACACTAAACAATTGAAATTTCACTTTTTCATAATATTTTTTCAGTATCTTTGTTCATATATTTTCTCATTCATGCTTATAATTATTAATCTTGGATTAAACATATATATTTGTTTTTTTCCTCCCTTTACGCTTCTTTTCATTGAAGCGCACGTGTTATTCACGTTTTGCGCTTAAAGCCCCAATGGACCTTAGAGTTTTTTTGCGCTTTTCGCTTTTGATGACATTGGTTTTTCAGTGTTGGGCATCCATGTTATGTTATCCAGGCTCCAGTTGTCTAGTCATGGACTTGCACGGGGTGTTAAGTCCTACATTCAGTGAGGAAATGGGTTATGGTCTTCTTATATTGTCTTATGCAATTCTCTCCTGGTTATCTAGCTATTGGGGTTGAGGTAGACCTAAGGTCCATTTCTTCAGAACTGGGTTTATATCCACTGCTTAGTGAGATTGAGTTTTTCACGTAATATTTTCGTTATCTCTGTAATTTTGAGGAATCTGCTTCTTGGGGGAGTATCTTTTGCTGAAACCGGGTTAGTGTGTGTTTCAGTGTCCATCTTTATGCTGCATCCTTTTTCCTTCCTTTTTGAGGGAAGTAGATTTATGAACTGGATAAATTGTGTCTGTGAAAGACTTACATAACCAATGTTTGATTTGTTCTTAAATATCAGAATTCAGAAGCATCTTGGGTTTGTGATTACGCTATATGACATGCTAAATATATTTTCCTTTTCAACTGGGGTTTTTGTTTTGCTTTAATATTGAATTTATTGAGCACAGTCCATTCTCTCAACAGAATATAAGTGCTGCTACTGTGTTATCATGTGAAATTTTGCTTGGCTTTTCTATAGTTAAGGCTTATCAAGTCGTGGTATTTTTTCCATTTCTGTTCATATATTGAGGTACAACTATTGTCTAATAATACATGTGGGGGTTTGCAGCCGTTGCGGTAAATGGTAAGCTTCAATATGCTGTTGTTGAAGTTACCTCAGCATCTATAGATGGTTCTACATCTTCTGCTGATGGAAAGAAGAGGCTTGGAAATTTCATGAAGGGCAACAAAAGCCTATTTCTTATTGTAGCGCTGGACCTTGTATCAACATTAGAATCAAAATGGGGCTTGAAGCTTACCTTGAAGAAAACCGTACTGGGTTCAGATCTTGACAATTGCAGGTGAAGTATTTAACTTGTAAGCTTGGTTGTCCTAAATTATTATTTTATGCTGCCAATGCAATTTAAATGGTAGCACCCTAAGGTGTGACCTAGTGGTCAATAACCTGGGAGAAGAATCATGAGGTTTCAAGTTCAAATCTCAGCTCAGCTGAGGCAAAAAGACGCTGGGTGATTTATTTCCATTTTCCCAAGCTCTAGAGGGGTTAACCGGTACCTATGCTGATGGGAGGGAGCAGGTGCCCGGAAGCATAATCGAGGTGCGTGCAAGCTTGCCGGACATTAAAAAAAAAGGTCAAATGGTATATGTCCATTATTTTTCATGTGTGTATTCTGTCAAAAGTCCATGTTAAAGGATGAACCTTGAGTATAAACCCTGTGAGTCCGACAGTCCATAACGAAGTTGTCAATACTGTAGTGAGTGAGTTCTTCACACTTGTTACTAGAGAGGGATCTTTCATTATTACATCAGAAACCTACTTTCATCTTTTCTCAGGTACACCCATCCTATAGATAGCCGGGAATGCCCTGTTGTCATTGGTGGTGATTACATTACAACAGAGTCTGGAACTGGATTAGTTCATACCGCACCTGGTCATGGACAGGAAGATTATGTAACCGGCTTGAAATACGGCTTGCCTTTAGTTTCCCCTGTTGACGACGATGGGAAATTTACAGAAGAAGCTGGACAATTTAGGGGACTTGATGTGCTTGGCAATGGCAACGTTGCTGTTATTGATTACTTGGATGAACACCTGTCAATGGTCATGGTAGAACCATACAGTAAGTCGGTACTGTTTCAGTGCCTACGGTTACTGTTTCAGTGTCTATTCCAGATGCCTGCTAACTCCTGTGATGTCATTGAATATTCTGATATTCTTTCTGAATCTAATTCTTGTTTTTTCTTCTAATAAATGTTGTGCAGAACACAAATACCCTTATGACTGGAGAACAAAGAAGCCCACTATATTCAGGGCTACTGAACAATGGTTTGCATCAGTAGAAGGATTTCGTGATGCTGCAATGGATGCAATTAACCACGTAACTTGGATTCCTTCTCAGGTATTTGTTAATACTTCTTAGGCTCTCAAATTTTTTAAGATAGCAGCTGGTCCTCCAGTGGCTTTATAACTGCATAATATGATTATGTCCAGGCAGTAAACCGTATTTCTGCGATGACATCTGGCCGCTCTGATTGGTGTATATCACGCCAAAGGACATGGGGAGTCCCCATTCCAGTCTTTTACCAGGTTGAATCAAAGGAGCCACTGATGAATGAAGAAACTGTAGATCATATCAGATGTAAATCCCTCATGTTGTGCTTTCCTGTACTTCTTTGTTATGCTGGTGTTTTATTGGGCATGATAAATTTTTTGATCTACTATATGTGTTTTCATTCATAAACTGGCCAAGCTGACCATGTACGAAAAAGGTAAAGAATTTACACAAGGATATGATTCTCTATAAACTCCATTCAATCATCTATACATCAAAGAGCTTTCTATTCACACCAAAAGAAAATAAGGGAACGGAGGCTGCTCAACTGAGAGACACTCGATTCTACACCTTCAAAAGCTTTCTTATTTCTCTTTTCTCCAAACTATCCGCATTAAAGCAAGTAGAACAATAGTCCAAGCCCTTCTTGTTCTCTTCCTCTCCCGCTCTTTGGCTCTCCAACTAAACATCAAATGTTTCACAATATTTGTCATTTTCCAAGGACGGCCAAACTGCCTAAACATATCTGACCATAGCCCCATGGTTAGCCCGCAATGTGAAAGAAGTTGATGCTTGTCCTCGCCCGCCTCCTCGGACATGTAAAACCAACTAATGCAGGTAACCTTTCACTTTTTGAGATTCTCCGCAGTCAAAATCACCTATCTAGTATATACTAAGTGAAAAAGCACACCTTCCTTGGCACCCTTGGAATCCGTATTGCATTACATGGAATAGTCATCTCCTCACTAACCAAGAGTATTACATAAAAAGACTCCACAAAGAACATTTTTTTATTTCTAGAACCCCACTTTCAAACGTTAGAATTATCTACTGGATTGACTTGCCTATGTTGTAAGGCCAGCAATCTTTGGAACTCAACAAATTCCCTATCTTGAAATTCCTCCCTAAATCTCAGTGCCAAAAAGTTTCTCCACCTTGTGTCCCCCTAATTTACTGAATTGACAAGTATTTTGTGCAAACTCTGGTATTCATCCTTCAATGAGAAGTCCTCCACACCGGCTATGTCCCCAAAAAACACTCCTATCATCTTCGACCCTGAATGAGATAGTTTCCCAAAAATAATCCCATCCCTTCATGATATTCCTCCAGACCACAACTGAAAGGCAAGTTGGTGTCTCTAATTCTCCACCCCACTCTCCCCCTTTCTGCAACCCCATTTATCAACTATCACCCTCCTTCAAAAAGCTTGTACCTCCACTCCGACCCTCCAAAGCCACTTTTCCTATAAAGCTTTGTTAAAGACCTTTGAATCTTTCATTCCAAGGCCTCCCCATTTTTTAGGAAAAGTGACGGTTCCGACCACACCAAATGATATTTTCCTTGCTCCATCCGCTGCTTCCCGTAGGAAATTTCTCTAAATCTCTTCCAACTTTTTAGTAACCGAAGTTGGAGCATGAAACGATTGGACATATAGTAAGTGGGATGCTCGATAAAGCACTCTTGATAAGCATTTCCTTCCCCTCCCATTTAAGGATGATGATGAGAATGAACGAAACTTCCACTTCTTCTACCCTTTTCAACTTCGCCACTTAGTTCATAGTCTCCCTCGTTTTTACCTCTTCTCTCCCAAATACCTCTTTGTTCTACAACCTTATTCTGCTTTAAGCAATTTCAACTTCTTGGTAAGCCTGGAAGAGGGTCTCCCCTCCACCACATAAGTACTCCATTAACTAGCCACTCTATCCCCGAAATCCGCCACACTAAGTCACATTCTCAAATTTAAAAGGAAAATCATCCACCTTCCTTCACTATCATCCAACAAGATAGATAAACGGTTTGATAACCGCTACGCAAAAGGAACCCTGATCACATCGGTTGCTAGCTTCTCCCAAGATGTAGACACTAGAAATCTGTCTAATCTCAATCTAGAAGAAGAGTCCTCCTATTTGGACCATGTGAAAGAGGCCACCTGGTAATGGCAAATCAATAAGAAATTAGTTATTTATAAATTATGGAAACTTCTCCATAACCCTGGACTCCACCCTTCACCCAAACCTTCCTCCGGAAATCTTATAATATTAAAACTCCTCCTTACACTCTCCCACTTCCCCATACCAGCACCTAACTCCTCGCAAAATATCTCACTTGAGCTCTCACTTACAACCCTGTATATACCCCCCAAACCCCACTCCAAACCGTTGTCACAATTTATAACTATATTTCTAATGAAAAGCTCCCTTACTAACCTCCACACACTCCTCCTTTCACTCATCCTAAAGAATGAGAATTCCTTTTGTGCTTCCTATGGCTGGGATATAATCATATTTCGCCCATCTTCCCCTCCACATACACACACTTCTAATAATATTATTTGCCAAAACCTCTTTTTGTTTCTTTGAGTACATATCACATCCGTCCATCACTCCCTAAAGCTTGCTTTTATAATGGCCCTTTTGTTGGAGTTGTTCATCCCCTCACATTCCAACTTTGCAATCCATCAGCATACTACTTTTTACTCTCTCCTTTAGCCCCTCTCCTCAATTTCCCTGCTCACCTCCTACTTTCGTACACCATAATATTCCATCCAGCGTTTGTACCTCAATAGGTAAACTCTCCTCCCCCACCAACTCTAAATCCCCTAAATCCATTTCTCTTCTAACCTCTTGGTCTATGCTACTCAACAGATCAATTACCTTCTCCTTCATCCGTTCAATAGACACCACCAAGGACCTCCAAAATATTTTCTTCTGCGCACTTTGAATCCTTCCTCTCTCCTTCCATAGCAGCCAAAGGTTGGGGTTCCTCCCCTGCCACAGTGATAATCCCACCTTTTCCAAAGCTGGAATTAAGACTTGAAGAAACTCATTTGGGACAAGGGCATTTAGTTAAAAATCTCTTGAGACATGTCCATCTTTTCATTTGTTTGGATAGTTTATCCCTCCCCCAAAAATATTCAGCTTCCTTAACCAGTATCACCCATGCCCACGCCACCTGTGCTAGCTGGCGACAATTTTTTGAGACACTGCAACCCCTACAACATTAGAAATAAGAAAAATTCCCTAGGCTAAAATCAGCTCTTTCCCACGTACTTTGCACCAAGGAAACAACACCTTCCCTCCCCCCACCCCAAGAAGAAGCAACAGTCCCAGAACTTGTAACAACAATAGTTGATGGCCCTTTCCCTCTTAGACCCTTAACAGGCTGTCCCCAAAATAAGCGTCACTAGAATTTGAACGTCGTCTAACAGGGTTGCGGGCATTGGCAGGTGAGTGCTGCGACCTTCTGACCAAGGCAAGCCATTTTTCGATATCGCTGGAGTTAGAAATTCCGTCCACCAGATCCACCAGAGATCTGATTTGTGCAGCCAGAAGAAGGTTGTGAGACCGTAGCCTGGTGTTTGCGACCTCTGCAGTGCTTCAGAGCTCTGATTTGTGGTTTTGCGGCGTTATTTTACATCGAAATTGTATCTCGAGCAAGCATGTTCATCAAAGTTCATTGACTCTTTCCATATCCGGATTTCTTCCGTAAGCTCTAAAGCAGGCCAGGCGAGTGCCTTATTATAGTGCAATCCATCTAGCTTCCTAGCCTCTAGAGAGAAATAGGAGTTTCCTCTATAGACATCTTGTACCCCCCGGCCTTTTCCAATTTGGGGGCATGATAAATAGCTTGTCCACTATATTGCATACAAATCTTATTAAACACAAAAATCTTTAGTTTGCATTTAGAATATTCAAATGTTAACCTCGAATCATGATTTTGCAGCTATAGTTTCCCAAAAAGGAAGTGATGCATGGTGGTACATGGCAGTGGAGGAATTACTTCCTGAGAAATATCGCGATAAAGCATCAAACTATGAAAAAGGGACTGATACGATGGATGTATGGTTTGACTCAGGTGATATAGCTTCTTTCATTACTCTCTACTTGTTGAATAGCTCAAATAGTTTCCTTTGTGGGGTTAAATGTTGATCATTGATCGTTTGAAACTTTATGGCGCTATGGCTAAATCTAGTTGTCTTTAGTTTCTACTTTGCTTCTTGTTGTTTTTGAAAACAATCTCATCTTTTCAGCAATAGTAGATTGTGTTAGGGTTAGTTTAAAGTTTGGTTAAACTACTTCTTAAGCACTTTTTGGCTTATTTTAGAATTGCTTGGACTCTTCATTTTGGTGCCTCACCTGTGTTGACACAACAGGGGTGTGGGATCCGTACCGGATCTGATCAATCAATTTTGGATATTTTGACCAAAATCGATGGAGAAATTCGAGACATATATAGTGATGTTTGGATAAAAACAAAAGCTATGTTGAAATAATTATTTAGGCTTGTATTCTTTTCCTAAATAGGGATATAGAAATACCTTGTCCTCCATATTTTGAGTTTACCTTTGTCAAGGAGTAAAACAGTTTAAGATAATTCTCAAAATTAAGCTTTGTGCATTTTAATTTTTCCTGTTGTGTCAAAGATTTCATGGATAGGTTTTGGGTGTTCAGTATACTTTTCTCCCCTAAGTTTTATAAAATGGTTGTTAGACCAGTTATGTTATATGGGTGGAGTGTTGACTGGTCCAGAACTCGCATGTCTAGAAGATGAAAGTGGCGTAAAAGAGGATGTGAGATGGATGTGTGGGCATACTAGGAGAGATGGGATTAGGAACGAAGATATTCGGGACAAAGGCGGGAGTGGCCTTCGTGGTGGACAAGCTGACTAGGTGAGACTGAGATGATTTGGGCATGTGAAGATGCTCCAGAGAGGAGACGTGAGAAGTTGGCTATGTGGGTCTTAGGAGAGGTAGCTGTAGGCCAAAGAAGTATCGGAGCCTGACTAAATAGGACATGACACACCTGCTGCAGCTTATGGGAACATGACCCTAGATATGAGGATACGGAAGTCAAGAATTAAGGTAGAAGGTCAGTAGGTTGTTGTGCATTTGGATTTCCCTTATCAGTATTATTATTAATACTCTCCTACTACCTCATTCTTCAATTTGAATATTACTTGTTGTTTCCTCTTTCCTCTGCTACAGTTATCATACTACTTGTTGCTACTGTTCTTTCCTCCGTTATTTTCTATATGGTTTCTTCACTATTGTTTTCCTTTTCTTACTGATTTTGATATGTTTTACTTGATCCTCTCTACCTTCACAAGATAGGGGTAAGGCTGCATACACACCATCCTCCCCGGCCCACTTGTGGGTTTACACTGGGTATGCTGTTGTAGTAGTAGTTTACTTTTCTTCCATCCTCTCTCTCTTCTTTCTGTGTGTCTTCTTTGCTGTTGTCTTTTCCTTCTCTCCTCAGACCCCTCTTCTAGGATTACACTAGGTATGTTGTTGTTTCTCTGTTGTTTAAAAGGGTTGGGTGATTGACCCGTATAGGTGTGTGCCTCTATTGTTCTTTGTCAACTGAAATAATTCTAACTTCCAATGCAACTCAACCGAGTGTTAGGCTGAGTCAAGCAACTTGACCACCGCCAGGAAATTATTGGAAAGAAATTAAACCTCTGTCAGCTGAAGTTCAGTTTTTGTTGTCCAACTAGATTTCACGTTTCTTCCCTAATGTAATTTTACTTTAGCACTAGGATTATAAGTTAACCTTTGTTTACGCAGGTTCTTCATGGGCCGCGGTGCTGGACAAAAGAGAAAGCCTTAATTACCCTGCAGATCTGTATCTTGAGGGGACAGATCAACATCGTGGTTGGTTCCAGAGTTCCTTATTAACAAGTATTGCCACAAAAGGTAAGGGGCATTTATAGTCCTCTTATTCATCCTTTGTAATACTAGTTAAGCTTTAGAGAATATTTTATTAGTCCCTTTTTTGCCCATGGAAAATATCAGGCTCGCTATGAGTAGTAGGAAAAGAAACTGGGTGGTTCAAGGGGAATTGGTGATCGTCTTGACCTCCTTAGTGGTCTTTATGGCCCTTCAATGTTTCTCCATCTGAAAGTGTAACTATATTATCTTCTGTCTGCTATTATTGATAAAGGTCTGTCTCTCTGTCCCCATTCTGTGGAACTTCATCTATAGACCTATGGTGTATCATCTTGTTCTCCTTAAACATTGGTAAGTTATATTCTTAAAGAAGCTTAAGGATTTGGAAAAACTCCTTGATGTTGGAGACAACGACAGAAGATGGAAAAGAAGCAAATTGTTTTTGCTACAAAGTAATTACTACGGGATCCTAGTACATGGCAGTAATTACCGATTTCATTATTTTTAGATTTTGGCTCTTCAACGCATTGCACTATAATAATTTCCTCATTGCATGTCATAATTGCAGGCCAGGCCCCTTACCGTGGTGTTATTACACATGGATTTGTACTGGATGAGAGGGGGTTGAAAATGAGCAAATCTTTGGGCAATGTTGTTGATCCAAGGATGGTGATTGAAGGAGGGAAAAACCAAAAGGCGTGTTGCCAATTTATACCATTTTTTCTGGACATCAACCTTTCTTGACAAGAAATGACATCTCTGCTTTACCTTTGACAGGAAAGTCCTCCATATAGTGCTGATGTCTTAAGGCTTTGGGTTTCAAGTGTAGACTACACTGGTGACATGCTGATTGGACCTCAAGTCCTTCGTCAAATGTCTGACATATACCGGAAATTGCGAGGAACGCTCCGATTTCTTCTAGCAAATCTCCATGATTGGAAAGTAGGTTTAACAATTTCAATTAATGTCATTTCCAAATGAAAATGTTTAGGCACATGTTCTTATTACACATGCAGCATCATCTTCTTTTTTCGCTAAGCCCTTTCTCTCTCTCTCACACACACACCACACACACATGCATAAACACCTAGAGCATATGCAATCCGTTTTAGAGATCCCTCTTTTGCTCGACTCTTGAACTGAGTATTACTTATTTCTTGTTAAAGTTGATGATTTTATTATTTTCTTGAATTAGATGTTCGTACTTAACATGATAGTTTCTGAAGGTAAAGTGTTATCTGAAATTTTCTTTCTGCAGGCTGATTATACAGTCCCGTATAGTGATCTTCCGATGATTGATCAGTATGTGTTGTTCCAGCTTGCTAATGTTGTGAACAACATCAGAGAAAGCTACGACAGTTATCAGTTTTTCAAAATATTTCAGGTATGATTTCTTTGAAAGTTAGTTTATATTTCAAGTTCCTGAACTATGATGACTCTAAAACTTTGGTTACATGGAAAAAGGAACTAGTTTGATCGAGATATAAGACTGTAAGAGTGCCTATCTTTGAAGAAAATGAGGGCCTTAGCAGTTTCTTTTAACTGCAAGAGTGAGAGGATCTTAGTCATGGTATGGGTGTAGACTAGGTGCGTTTCTCTCAGTGCACCAGATCTTAGTCATGGTATAGGTATAGATTGGGCGCATTTCTCTCACTGCGTCAGAAGATGAGAATATAGCTGCAACTAGCAGATTAGTTGCATCATGTGTGTCAACATGAGCTAATTGTTAAGATAGAAGTGGCGCTTTGGCAGTGATGTTTCATAATATAAACACCATTTCTGTCACCAGTCACAGTAAAAGTCTTCTTTCATCTCTAACTCTGTGAAAGTTTCAGAAGATTAAAGCTTAAAGTTTTCCTACTTGTTCTAGTTTTATTTGACAGTCATGCGAAGTCTGAAGGAACTAGAAACTAAACTGAGATTCTTTATTTAAGTATAGAAACCATGTCAAACAAAAAAAAAAGGGAACCATTTCAGCCACCAGTCACACATTGAAGAAAATTTCCTTGGATCACTAATTCTGCCCAACACCCATGTCGGACTCTTCACTCATCAAAGTCAAGTTCCTTGAGAAAAGCAAGGGGATCTTATTGATAGTGCACAACACCAAGATTTGCTGACAAATATGCTCAACTATAGCAAACAAGATAATATATTCCCTAAAATCATGTAAGGATTCCATGAATCCTAACAGTGATTCATCCTCTTGTTCATTTCTTCTACACCAATATTAAAGCAAAGTTATAAAATAAACTTAATTTATATGAAAGAGTTAACACTACCTTCAAAGCACCTTATGTGTTTCTTTTTGTACAAATGATCCCCCAGATGCAGGCTCTTCATTCTCCTTTACAATTCCTTCCTACACCAAAAGTAAAACAAAATTCATCCTCACAAAGTAAGACAAAGTTATAAAATAAACTTAATTTTTATGAGAGAGTTAGCACCATCTTCAAAAAACCTTATGTTTCTTTCTGTCTAGCTGATCCACCAGATGCAGGCGGGTATTAAATTCCACCACTAGTGAATGCGTATTTCTATGAGCAGTTGATGAAAAATGATCAACTTGTTAGGAGTTAGTTTTGCTTGCCAATAGCATTATTGGTGGATATTTAAGCAAAATAGGGAGGGAATGGATTGATTCTTATTTAGTGTATGAAGGATTACTGCTGAAACAGGAGCTTGAATAATTCCAATAGAAGATAACCTAATAACCTGGCTTGGAATGATAAGATTGGTTGAGGGGGATTTTTGGAAGAAAAGCTCCATGATACACTAAGGGCTTGTTTGGAAAGCCACCCTGAGACTTGGATTTGGTGTAATTGGGTGTAGTTACACCGTTTACCCCATTTGGTTCGCCTGGTAATTACTTGGTTAGTTGGTTAATAGGTAATTGGATGTACTTGGCAGGGGTAACTACACTCTCCAATTCTCAGAGGGGAGTTGTGAATTGCTGATAATTATATTGTGTAATTACAAGTTTACTTTTTAATTTCTTCCTTTTATTTTTATTTTTATTTCTTTTCTTTTTAATTTATTTTTCATTTCTATTATTTTGATTCTTTTTTATTACTATTCTACTATTTCAAAGAATATATTTTTTGTCTTACATTATTTATATTTCATTTCCTTGCTTCTCATTTCTCAACCTTTACTTGTGATTCCATGCAATTGTTCATATTATTTATTTTTTGTTTATTTTTTCATTTAGCATAATTTTATTAGTATTCTAATTTTTAAATTAAAGTAGAATTCATTGTTGAATAAGGTTATAGACTTATGTTTTCCTTTTATTTTGCGTTATATTAGGTACTTTATGTTGAAATTTGACATAAGAGTAGTATATTAACTTTTTTTGTTTTGAACTTTGAACTTATGTTATATTTTCGTTTCCAATTTATTTCTTTTAGTAGTATTGACTTGATATTTCACACTGTCTTAGTAGTTAGAATTGATAGATTATCTTTTCGTCCAATGTTTTGATAATTTTATGACATTATATTTAAAAGGCACAATACATAAACATGCCCTTTAACTTGACCTCAGATCACATCCATGACCTTCAACTTTGAATGTGCACAAGTAGGCACTTTAACTTGAATAAAGTTGAACAAGTAGACACACACGTCCTATGTGGCCAATTCTTGTCTTTCATGGCTTCCTACCTGTATTATGCCACACAGGACGTGTGTGTTTACTTGTTCAACTTTGTACAAGTTTAAGTGCCTACTTGTGCACACCCAAATTTGGAGGTCATAGATGTGATTTGGTCAAGTTAAAGAGCATGTTTATGTATTATGCCTATTTAAAATATTAATCTTTTTGTTTAACATACATTTCATGATCTTAATAATCATGTACTTTTAGTTTTTAAGATTAGTTTAATTAAAATATACTAATTTGAAAAATATATATTAACTATTTACTTTTAATGATATTAGTTAAGAATATATATAAGAATAAGGGTAACATTCAGAGTTGCAACAACTACAGGGGCATTAAGTTGTTGAGTCACACTATGAAGATTTGGGAGAGAGTAGTTGAGCGGAGGTTGAGGAAGAGCATGTCTATTTCGGAGAATCAGTTTGGGTTTATGCCCGGCCACTCGACGATAGAGGCAATTCACCTAGTGCGGAGACTAGTGGAGATGTATAGGGAGAGAAAGAGGGATCTCCACATGGTTTTCATCGACCTTGAGAAGGCATACGAAATAGTTCCTAGGGAGGTGCTTTGGAGATGCTTGGAGGCTGGAGGGGTGCCGATGACATACATCAGAGTGATTAAGGACATATATGATGGAGTGAAGACTCGGGTGAGGACAGTGGGAGGGGATTCAAAGCATTTCCCTGTTTTGATAGGGTTGCACCAAGGATCAACACTTAGTCCATTTCTTTTTGCCGTTGTGATGGATGTTTTGACGCGGCATATTCAAGGAGAAGTGCCGTGGTGGATGCTTTTTTGCGGATGATGTAGTCTTGATTGATGAGACCTGGAGAGGTGTTAACGATAAATTGGAGGTGTGGAGACAAACTCTGGAATTTAAAGGGTTCAGATTGAGTAGGACCAAGACAAAGTACTTAGAATGTAAGTTCAGCGCTGTGATCCAGGAGGACGAGGTGGTAGTGAAGTTGGATTCGCAAGTTGTTGTAGAAGGGATAGTTTTAGGTACCTTGGGTCTATGATTCAGGATAATAGAGAGATTGATGAGGATGTCACGCATCGTATTGTGGCGAGGTGAAAGAAATGGAGGCTTGCCTCAGGAGTGTTGTGTGATAAGAAGGTGCCTCCCAATCTTAAAGGCAAATTCTACGGAGTAGTAGTTCGTCCGACCATGTTGTATGGTGCAGAGTATTGGTCGGTCAAGAACTCTCACATCCAAAAGTTGAAGGTAGTTGAAATGAGAATATTGCGTTGGATGTGTGGACTTACTAGGGGTAGCAGCGTTCGGAATGAGGTTATTCGAGCGAAGTTGGGAGTGGCCTCGGTGGAGGACAAAATGCGGGAAGTGCGGTTGAGATGGTTTGGACTTGTGATGAGAAGAGGCACGGATGCCCCAGTTTGGAGGTGCGAGAGGTTGACTTTGTATGGCTTCAGGCGGGGTAGAGGTAGGCCGAAGAAATACTGGAGGGAGGTGATTAGACAGGACTTGGAGCAGGTACAGCTTATTGAGGACATGACCCTAGATAGAAAAGTTTGGAGAACTCGGATTAGGGTAGAACGTTAGCGCGGAGAGGTGAGTCGTAGCAAGTAGTTAGGTGCACTTTGGGGTAGCTTGATAGTGGCTGTAGGACTTTGCTCATGGGATGGGGTCTCTAGTTAGGTTGGTTGGGGAGGTGGGTGCTTGTGGTTGGTTAGTGTATTGTATTACTTTGTGGGTATCTTATTTCTGTTATTTCATCTTGTTTCATGTTTCCTGTTGCATGTTCCATGTTTCATGTTTTACTACGATCCTTATCTACTGTCTTTGTATCTTGAGCCGGGGGTCTATTGGAAACCGTCTCTCTACTTCTTCGGAGGTAGTGGTATGGACTGCGTACATTTTACCCTCCCAAGACCCTACTTGGTGGGAACTCACTGGGTATGTTGTTGTTGTTGTTGTATTAGTTAAGAATATATGTTTGTTAATTAATACATTTTCAAAAGACAATATATATCTTAAATACCTAATTTAATATCCTTTATAAAGGCCCTTGTTTGTCAAATGTTAGTAATTTTTGTAATTTATAATTAACATTTGTTTTAAAATTTAATATAACCATGTGATTACACTTGTGCAACCAAACGGTACACTTGTAGGTACCACTGTAATTACAGTGGCAGACAAACATGTCGGCGTAATTACTAGACTGTGTAATTACTAGGCTGGTAATTACTACCATAGTGATTAAACTAATTCCAGTTATCTGGTGGCCTTCCAAATAGACCCTAAAGGAATGTACACCTTCATTCTTACCTAGTTTGTTCTATTTGACCACAGCAGGAAGCTTGTCATCGTCAGGTCTGTTTTTCTAGCTGAAAATGTAGGTACAAGAGCAGCAAATTCTTTTTGCTGGAAATGTAGTCGCAGCACTGTCAAGGGCGTACTGTAAATTTCTTGTCAATATTATGGCAAGAAGATGAGAAGGATCCTACAAAAAAAGGATTCTGCTTCAGTTTCTCTCTAATCTTTATGGCGTCTCTATTAAGAAAATGGGGCTATAAGTAAATCTGTTTCCGAAATTTCAGGGGTGGTGTGAATAAGGGAGTTCTTGTTTTTGCATCTTTCATGTTCGAGTTGTCCTTATTCTTATCTGTCCATGGGTGAGAATGTAACACCTGAGTCATAGTTCCGGCATCTACAGCCTCCAGTTTTATTGTAAACTATTTGCTTCCAGTGACAAATTGCATGTTTTTCTCTTAGTCAGACAAGGCTGATAGGCTTCCAGGAGTCCAATATAATGACATGATCTGATACATTGGAGTTCATAGGAAAGACGACCTTGCGGTGAAATTGGTTCTGGCAGTATGGAGATTTCATCAGAACCTTTTAAACTGGACACCTATGACAGCTAGGAAATTGCACAAGTGCATCTGCATGGAGTAATAAGTTACTTTTAATTATACAAAAATTTGATAATATATTGGTAGGGGAAATGGAATGTGTGAGCTATGCTTGTGCACAAAATCAACCTATTTATGCAAGTGCAGTGCAGCTTTTATGTTCTCTCCCAGTCTCCGTACCATCTTGTCAATTGATGGCATTGTTGGGCAACAGAACACTTTGGATAGATTGAGGGTGGAACTTGGAAGAGAGGAAGGACTCTGTTTCAGTCCCCTTAAGTGCAATAAAGCAAAAGATATCATGCACTGCTTTAAAGTATTGATAAGGTAGATATTACATTAAAAGGCACCAAGATGATACAGGAAAAGAAACAGAAGCATCACAAACAAAAGCAGCCCCCGCCCTCCTGTACTCTTCTTCCTAGCATATCCAATAAATCCATATACCGGTTCAAACTATCTATTAAGCTACCTTTACTCCAGAACTGCAAATTCTGTAAACATCTATCCTTAATTCTAGAAATGTCAGTTCTCTTCCCTTCAAAGCGTGCTTTGTTCATCTCTAGCCAAATTGTCCATAAGATGCACAGTGGAATAGTTCTCCATAACCGCTTTATCTCTTTTGGTATCGCCTGTTCTTGCCATCCTTCCAACAAACCTTTGACTTCTGAGGCATCACCCAATTAATACACAACGATTTAGGTATAACTCCCAGCATTCTCTTGAAATTTTGCATTGGAGAAAAAGGTGCTCCACGGTTTCCTGATCTTCTTGACACAAGAAGCATCTAATGCATAGGTTAAAGCCTCTTTCTGCAAATTATTTTGAGTTAAGCATGCTCCCCAAGTTGTACCATCCAAAACATGCCACTTTAAAGGGAGCTTTTGTCTTCCATATCATCTTCCAAGACCACAAATTATCCCAGTGACCCGACTATTTTATCAACATACATAACAATTCTTAACTGAAAATTTCTTGTCCTTACTTGCCTGCCAGATCAGGTTATCAGGTTATTTAGATCCATGATCTATGACACCATGTAGTAATATTATAATGTCGACACGAAGATTATAACGAGCTCCTTGAATATTTTCCATGAGATGGATATGTTACATTTTTGCAGTTAATGTTATGCTTCTTGCAGCTGGAAGTTTAATTTCATGAAAATGTTTGTTTAGAAATGAATTTACTTATCAGCTGATGCTCACAGTTGTTTTGATACTTACTTACTAATTTCATCCCCATAATGGCTGACATCCATTTTTATGTTATTATTCTTATATTGTCCGTGCAGATGATTCAACGCTTTGTGATAGTTGACCTCTCAAACTTCTATCTGGATGTTGCAAAGGATCGGCTTTACGTTGGGTAATACATGTTGTATCTCTACATACTCTCACCCTTTGTTCTCTTCAAAGCTTGTATAATGTTTCAAGTCATGGGAAGATTTAAAAAAATAACAAAAAAATATAAAACACAGCAGGACATAATTAAAAGAGCTTTAGATATAGTAATTATAAGGATTCCTCTTGCAGTTTTGGTCCCTCTTTTATAAGGTGCTTCTAATGGTGGCCTCTGTTGAACCAGCAATTTGGTTTGTAGACTTGATTTATACAAAAGTTGCTTTTTGGTACTTTATCTAATAAACCCATTCAAATGCCATCAAAGTGAGATGTATTTGGGTATTTTTTGTTTGGGAAGAAGAAAAGTAATCAGAAGTGATACCAAACAAGATCTGCTGGTAAGAGATAATCATTGACACATCAGATATCACCAGAGTGGAGACAATGGGAGCTCAAAAGACGGGAAGCTGTGGAGGGAAAGAGCAGGGGCAGATCCATGAGTTCTAGAAAGGCTGCTTAGTGGGTTATGCATAAATCATTTATACATATTAAGTGGATCTCTTAACACAATTACAGGATTTTCGCCAAAGCTACTGATTCTGCCGCACCTGTAGCTAGAACTCTAGCTTTGCTTCTTAGGAAGGAGGGAGAGAAACTGCGGTGAAGATGATGGAGATAAGGCACCTGTTGGGACAGGGAGCAAGGGGTGTAGGTTGATAACGGAATGACCATGAAACACAACAACCAGCCAAGAACACAAGGGAAAACCGAGAACACGATACAAAAGCAATGAACAACAACACGGGCAGCAACACACAAAACACCACAAACCGAGGACATACTAACAAGAAACAGGCCACAAATATTGCAAGAAAGTAAAAGATAGATAAGATGACATAAGAACTTACGAAGAACTAAGAACCCAAATGTGTATCAAACGTAAAGACCCTTAAAATCTGCAAATTCAAACACCAATCTTCTTACGGTGACCGCGAAGGGAATCAACTCTGCTTACAACCACCGTTTCTAAAGCAATGTTCAATATCAGCTTTTCCAAGCCTACACTAAGAACTCTCTCAAAGAGTGATGAAACTTTCAAGTCTTTCACATATTCATCATTCAAAAACTATTGAGAAAAGACCTAATAAGAGACTATATATAGCCTAGCTTATTACATAGTATAATGAACCAAAATACCCTTAATGAAAGCGGAGATCATGGGCTGTTTCTTTAACATGGGCAATCCCCAAAATATCCTTAATGAAGGGTGCTTCTTCAATCCTCCAAAATCATGGGGTCACACTTCAAAACTTGTAGTCTCGAATTGGCATCAAATGTAAGCCCCACAATTTTCCACACACGGGTTTGTTTAATGGCATGCTCAAAATGGATCCTCTGTGCATGCTCGTGTCCTCGAGGTGGCCAAGTCTTGAGTCTTTATGTGTTGGCCTCTAATGATGTCTTCAAAGACTAAGATGACCATTTGGCTCGTATCATCCTCCCCTTCTTGAAAAGGATTTGACCTCGAATCCACACCTTGCAAGACTAAAGAAAGGACAAACAAGCACAACATCTTCATGGCATGAGGGTTAGAGTTAGTACAATAAATAACATTATCATGCCAAGGCGGTACATACTTGAAATATAACCATGAATCCTTTGTGTTAGTCATGAAAAGCTTAGTAAAAATGTCACAAAGGAAAAGGCTATGACAAGTATCAAGAGATAAAAAAACTACAAAGGTCTTAATGGTATCTCTAAGTCCAAAAGGTAAGACTACCCGTAACTTAGGAACCATAAAGCACAATTGTTTCATCACCTCTTCAAGTGTCCTCATCAAACGTGGTGCCACTATTGGTCTTAAGGTCCACCAAACCCACATAGCATTGTCATTCAAGCAAGTGGACCAACCGCCAAGTTCCCTACCTCTACATAATACAAATCCAAAACTAGCATGGATGTCATCATAGGCAAAGAGGTAGTATAGGAAAGAATCACGTGCAAAGGCATACACGGGTGAAGAATAAGCATTTAAACACATACACATTCTTTCCTTCAAACAAATAAACAAATAGACAGCTTGGTATCCACTAGTTGGAATTCACGTAATTTAAGCACAACTGTCAAACAAGGATGCACATTTAGGGACATTACCCCAAGGAGTCAATGACACCTTTGCCCTTGGGTTGTCAAGATGGACTACACATTCCTTACCCTTCAGAGTACTTTCATCTTTCAAAAAGAGATTTTCATCCTTAGAGGAATGCTGTCACACCATAGTGGGTTAGCATATAGGCTATAGCCTTCAAGACAAGCTATACTATCATTCTCACCACTAGGTTCATGAGGAATGTTTATATCATCTTTAAACAAGACATTATACCTACAGAGAACATGATCTGTCCCGCGGGCAGATTTAGAACAAGCAAGTTCTTCATTCTCTAAAAGATCAATATCAAGTTTCGAAGGTGTTTCAAGCATAAGATTATCCCTATGAGCTAAGCAAACATTAGAATCAAAGGACAAGCTCACGGGTTCACTCCTATCTTGTTGACCAACATTTCCACATTCTTCACTCGCTTGAGTTCTATTAATCACATCACACACATACGTTGATCAACACCATTTATACAAGACGACGATGTACTTTCGTTCAATATATTGGCTTCAACACTAGGTGGATATAAATTGATCTTACAAGAAGAGTCAATTTGGTCATCAATAGGATCAACTAGTGTATCCACACTCACAACATGTACATCATCAATAAGAGGCAAAGAATCATTAGACTCACAAGTAAGTAAGCTACTACTCACACTCAATGGCCTACTAGTCACACAATTATCATTCACATACACAAAAGTGTAAGAGTTAGCTATTTTACCTTGAGGTTCTTGAGTAGATTCTTCTTTGCCGTGGTGTGAAGGTCCTCCACAAGCTTGGGCAGCAACTTCTCTTCCGCATTGCTCTCCTTCACTTGCCATGTCGGTACCTAAACAAATGTCCTTAGAAATAGGACACAACGTTAGCACGGTTTGGTGGCAATCTCCTCACTTCGGTCCACATAACCTCTTCTTTTTCCACTCTCGGATTACCACCTTGCCCTCCCTTACTCCTCTCTATCTTTTGTCTCTCATAATCATTCGGATTGGAGTAGGTGAGCATTTCTCTTTGCGGCTTGGGCAGAATGTTCGTCATGAGATGATTTTCCCATCTGTCTCTTACCACATTAGGCCAATTTTGCACATTTGGAACTTTATGTTATGCAAACCAATCGGCACCCAAGCTTACATGACCGTATGTCAAGGGAAAAATATCGCAGCACGCCTCCTCATGGTATTCAAATTGGGAGAAGACAACCTTCACCCTCTTGGTAATCTTAAACCCGTCCAAGGAATATGGAACAAGTAAAGGTTCCCGAAACAGACCCAAATAATCAACCATGGATGGAGCGATGTAGTTTCGATAGCACCTATCATTTGGCACAATGAGGCAGCCCGGTATCCCACAAATGATCACCTTTCCGGAGTGAACACTCTTTCTTGGATCAACATTGTAAGGCACATGGGTACCCTTCGGCTTTGGAGATGCATACCCTTTTCTTCTCGTGGGATTACCTCCACTATAGCTAGTATAACCATTTACACCAATTCGGCTTTGGTAAGAAGTACTACATATGAATTTTCACACTCCTCACGTGCACTCTCATCATAGCTCTCATTAGCTTTGCAAATGAAAGGTTTATACCTAACACCAAATCTAGGTTCGTAGTGGGAAGTGTAAGACTCCTCACATGCCCCAACGTCACCATAAGAACCATCACAAGGCTCTTGATCATCTCCACACTCACTATAAGCACTAGGCACTTCATTCACCTCATTTTCTCCCTCAAAACAATAACTTTCAAATCTGCCCGTGCCTTTATCTTGGCTATTTTCATAGCCCCCATAATCTCCAACATCTTCGTAGCCATAAAATCCCTCACTACAATCATAGTCTCCCATGTTGTAGTCAAATAATCGTCAAATAATCTGAGGCTACCAAGACATATTCCCCTTATACCTCCTTGTACCTACAAAATGAACAAACAAGATAAGTAGCAAAAGCTCCTCACCAACACTCGTATGCACTCACCTTCGTGATCTTCACAATTGGAGCGGGGAATATTGAAAGTTGCTTATACTCCGGTAGTCAATAAGATGTCAATCCTACTTAGCGGCCGGAATAGATTCTTGTTTGATCGACTCAAGACACAAAACAGAAAAATCTACTTACAAACTTGAAACAACAAAATTCAACGAATCAAAACGAGAAAAGCATACAAATAATGAAGACACGAAAGAAAAATGGTCTCAACAACTAATCTACAACTAAGTAGGTGATTACTAGTTGTTAATTAGTTTTGGAATCAAGAAATGAAACTAAAGAAACAAAGAAAAGAAACTTAGAATCTAAATTTGAGTTTCAAAGTATTTTGGGACGTTGATGACGTGCCAGTTTGGTGATGTGGCGGTTTGGGTGATGTGGCAGATTTTTTTTCTTGTTGGCAATTTGAATTGGTTAAATTTAATTTGGAAGATGTGAAAATTCAGTTTTGGTAGGGGCAAACAAGTCTTTGGAGCCTTTTTTCAAATTCAAAAAGGAGTTTGACTTCTTTGCATGTTTTTGGCAAAACACCTTTTGAAGACCTTTTGTGTTTTTCCTCTTTTGTAAGTCTTGGGAAGTGCTCTTTATCTCTTTTGGTAAACAAGACTCTTGAAAGCCCCTTTGTTCCCTTTTCCCTTTGGATGTCTTAGAGTTGTGTCTTTCAAGACTAACAACAAGACACACTCTCTTTCTTCAATTTCTAAAATCAAACAACCATTTTCTCTTCAACAAAATATGAAGATGGTGAAGAACACCAAGAAAACAACCTTTTGAATCTTGGATTTCTATGGTTCAAGTTGGATCCCACACATCAACAACACATTTTTAAAGCTCCAACCTTCAACAACAACATCAACAAGACGTTTTTAAGCCACAATCTCAACAACAAACATCAACAACACTCTTTCAAGCCACCAATCCTTAAACAACAGCAACCTTCAAAGTTCAAAAACAACTCGAAAATGGCTCAAAATTTAGATCTAGACTCTATAAGTGTTAGTGAGAAGGGACTAACACTAGAAACAACAAAACACACAAAAAACACAAGAAAACTAGGCTTCAAATTTCGGCCTAAACACAAAAACGTGGACAGAGTACTATTTTTGAGTTTTTCAGTTTTTCAACACCCTTTTTTTTTTTTTTTGATTTTTGAGTGAACAAGCCCAAGATTGTTCTCGTGGGAACGAAATCAATGATGGCTCTGATACCAAATGATAACGGAATGACCATGAAACACAACAACCAACCAAGAACACAAGGAAAAACCGAGAACAAGATACAAAAGCAATGAACAACAACACGGGCAACAACACACAAAACACCACAAACCGAGGACACACTAACAAGAAACAAACCACAAATATTGCAAGAAAGTAAAGGATAGATAAGATGACATAAGAACTTACGAAGAACTAAGAACCTAAACGTGTATCAAATGTAAAGACCCTTAATATCCTCAAATTCAAACATCAATCTTCTTACGGTGACCGCGAAGGGAATCAACTCCTAATATAACCACCGTTTCTAAAGCAATGTTCAATATCGACTTTTTCAAGCCCCACCCTAATAACTCTCTCAAAGAGAGATGAAACTTTCAAGTCTTTTCACATATTCATCATTCAAAAACTAAAGAGAAAAGACCTAATAAAAGACTATATATAGACTAGCTTATTACATAGTATAATGGACCAAAATACCCTTAATGAAAGGGGAGGTCATAGATTGTTTCTTTAACATGTGCAATACCCAAAATACCCTTAATGAAGGGTGCTTCTTCAATGCTCCAAAACCATGGGGTCACACTTCAAAACTTGTAGCCTCTAATTGGCATCAAATGTAAGCCTCCACGCAATCTTCCACTCACGCGTTTGTTTAATGGCATGCTCAAAACGGGTCCTCCATGCATGCTCTTGTGTCCTTGAGGTGACCAAGTCTTGAGTCTTTATGTGTTGGCCTCCAATGATGTCTTCAAAGACTACGATGACCATTTGGTTCGTATCATAGGTGAGGCGACAAGGGAGGGGTAGCAGTAGATGGGTGGCTCTGATACCAGTTGTTAGTTTGGGTGTACCTTAACGACTAAAGATGGGGGAGGGGTTAAATTGGGTCATACCAGATTTTCGCTAGCTCTTAAATTTTGCTTAACCCACTAGAGAACCTGGTTCTTATGTATGTTCAGTTTAAATACAGAAACATAAAATGTGAAAATAATAAGAACACGAGATTTTTACATGGAAATTCACGCGATTCAAAAGGTGCAAAACCATGACTTATCCCGATATGATTTTCCTCCAAATTTCACTAATATAATGTGCCTAAATTCAATTACAAACTTCTTGCAACATAAGACTTAACTGTAAGGCTTGACGTCAACAATCACTCGACTGCCACACTCTCCTCATGTCTCTGACTTAGAACACACATTTATTTACTTTAAGAATTTGCAAGGACATCACTATTGCTCTTCTCACTACAAGAAACTATGTATCAAGAATTTTCAAGGACACCACTATTGTTATTCTCACTACAAGAAACTATTTGTGCTCAACAGCTGTTCCTATCACTAAGAAGTTACAAAGACTTCACGACTGTTCTATTCACTAGAACATCAGCAACCTAGTAATACTTTTTAAAAGGAGATGGTTACAACTCGATAATCCTAATACAAATGAACTAGGACTAAACTCAAAGCGTAGAAGTACTACACCAGGACCCAAGTCTTCACCCCGATTCTTCACACAAGGACCCGAGTCTTCACCCTGATTCTTCACACTATCAGATAGTCTTCAGATCTTCCAAGTAAAGCTATTTGCTTGAAAGCTTTAGGACTTGTTCTTTTTTCTCGCAATGTGTGAATGAATGATTTCCTGCAGCAAGTATAGAATATCTCATGTTGTTAGTAAGCACATAAACAAGGAACCTATATATTTTGAAGATACTGCGAATTAAGGAAATCAGAATCAGCTTCAACTCTACATCTGGAAGGATTCTTCAAGACATGATTTTCAAAAAATAACTCCTTCATGCGGAATCCTGTTCCAATTCAAACACCATGAAGATCCTGTAAATATCTTGCATACTATATGAATTATACCGGAGATATGTAAATATACCTTTTCATATATTAACCAAAGATATCTCAGTACAAGATCTTAACCTAGATGCAGTTTTGCATAGCACGTAAGAACCATGGAATAAGGACCTGGTTCTGTCATATCTTCCTTCACATTGTGTGTCATGTTTGTTAATCAGACATTTAATCTCAACAATGGCAATCTCAGTCGACTGGAGTTGGATCCAGTACTAGGAAGGAGAAACAGGGAATTGGGGAAGGGTTAGATTTTGGTTGCTTAGAGTTGCCAGTGTGGCGGACCAAATTATTCTTTGAAATTTAGATCATTTTGTTTGCTTTTTTTTTTTTTTTTCTTTGGATGGAAGTATCAAATGTTGGAGTAGAAGTGTCACTTTCCACTAAACTGAATGGAAGCCAAATTACCCTCTTATCACAAAGGGCCAAAGCTTGCAAAAATTCTTGCTGCGGATATCTCGGTTAAATAGATTACTTCCTCATTTAGCGAACTATGTTGTTTGTTTTATTGAGTACCTTGCTCTTCCTTTACATTGAGGCCTCTGCTACTGTTAACTCTGTTTATCTTAGAAATTGTAGGTCAAGAGCTTTAAATCCAGCCTTCTGCTCATTACTCAAAACTCATTAACAGCTTGTAATGAAACCTTTGTCAGATGCTAGTATACATTGGTTGGTTGCTGTAAATGCATGCGTAAGTCGAGATATTTTGCAGAGGAGGAGGAATTCCTTTGTGCAGTAGATGAGTTTTCTGTGAAAATTCTCAAGAATCTGCAGAACATCTGTTTTTGCATTGCAGTCATACAAAGCAAATAAGGGATCTGTTCCAGCATATAAGTGGAGTGAAACATATGATGCCAAAGAATGGGAAAGACCTACTGGTTTGTTGGCTGAATCAGAAAGATCGGAAAATTTGGAGCAAATCTGGAAGACCATACCTCTTTTCATCTTTTAGACCATTTGGTTGGAAAGAAATAAGAGATGTTTTAAGAATCAGAAGAATCATTTATCTATTGTTAAAAATAGTTGTTGTCAATCTATACCTTTGGTGTAGGGGAAATATGGTGCAAGACTCACAGTGCATGGATTTTATTGAAGCTTTGAGATTGTAACTGATACAACTATGCTGTAGTTTGTATGCTTTCAGTACTATCTTTTCAATGAAATTTACATTACCTTAAAATATTTTTTGTTATTTACAGGGGCAGTGCAAGTTTTACAAGGAGGAGTTGTCAAACAGTCCTCGAAGCCCATTTGCTTTCAATAGGAAGGATAATTGCTCCCATCTTACCTCATTTGGCTGAGGATATGTGGCAGCATCTTCCTTTTCAGTATATTACTGAAGATGGGCATGTTGCTAAATTTGTTTTCGAGTCAAGATGGCCTGAACTAGATGCAGAACACCTTTCCTTTCCAGACGAAGAAGTTGACTTTTGGGGAAAAATTCTTGAGGTAACTTCTATACATCTGAGACAGCTACCCTCATAGTTTGGCCTAATACTTCAATCTGGTACCAGTTGCTTAAACTTAAGTTTGACCTGATATTCCAACCTGGTGACCGGTTTCTTTAGTAAGGTCAAAGGGGGCTGATAACTGTATCTCTATGATGCACTCCATATAAGAATTCTACAGCGCCCTTTGGAAGCTTCAATGATTTGAGGGAGTGAATGATTGTCCACTACATCAGATTCTATTTTGTTTCATAACATAAAACTAATTGTGGTTTCATTCATGATGTCAAACAGAGCCTGTTTGCTTTCTATTGAATTGTTGGTTTCTCCAGACCACTTCATCATTCATTTTCTGATTGTGACAATTTGAACAACTATGACCAGCTAAGGACGGAAGTTAACAAAGCATTGGAAGTAACTCGAAGTGGTAAATTGATTGGCTCCAGTTTAGAGGCCAAGGTGTATCTTCACTGTTCTAATGAAAGCCTGGCTGAGAGACTAAACAAAATGTGCGAACCTACAAATGATGCAGATGCTCTACATCGCATATTTATAACATCTCAGGTATACTGCACTACTCATTTTAACTTTGTATAGTTAGGACTGATGTGCAGGTCTAAATGCGTCCATTACATGTCTTTTATGAGCGATGCCTTCCCTCCATTTAAGTGTTCTCGCTATGTTGTTGCCGAGCTCACTTGAGCTTGAAACAAACTAAATGGATCCTTTTGAAAACCTACTTTTGAGTTGCCATCATACATTTATTTGTGTTGGTTCAACTTGCAACAAATATCGGTCATCTTTTCAGTTGACTTCCGTTACACACGTGTGGTAGTAGTAGGCGTACAACATGAAATACTTTTCTCTCTTTGGGTAGGTATTTGTGGCCTTCATTATTGAAATGTCTTCTTTGAGTGCATAATGCTGTGGGTTTCTTGATTTTACGCATCTTATGAGTACATTCTTGCAATTTCTACAGGTGGAGATTCTCAACTCCTTGCAAGATGAAAGGATTAAAGATGTTCAGTACACTGGAGAATACCTCATGGAAGAAGGGAACAAAATCTGGATTGGTGTATCCCGTGCAAATGGCTCCAAATGTGACCGATGCTGGAATTATTCACTTCAAGTAGGTTCTTTTACTGAGCATCCTTTGCTATGTGGCCGCTGTCACAACGTGGTTATTGGTCTACAAACTCGTGATCTTGATGATTTAGCCAAGAGTGAAGCAAAGGAGGCTATAGCACAATGAACTTAATCAAAGACATTATGTTCCACAAATCTGGAGGTTTACAACTACTACAAGCTTCACATTAAACTGAATTCTTGTCTCCAATTGAGTCTTCAAGAAGTTCTAAATTCATGTAATTCATTAGAATAGAAAAAGAAACACAAATAGAGATACTCTTTTTACATGTTAGGATAGTATTTCTGTACATGCATTGATGAATAGAAGGATAGTTTTAAATAAAACAAAAAAATAGAAGGATAGTGATTTAACTGACATTTTGATATTTTTGTAATCGATTTGATCCGAACCCTGTTTAATAAACCTAACAAATGTTGCATGATAGCTTTTACACATACCTTTTTTTCAATACCAGTTTAGGTGTACACGCCTTTCGCGTGTACGTCACTTTAATGAGTTCAAACATTATACTAAATAAGATATTTGTTTAAATAATAAAGATGAATATAATAATTAAATTTAAAATATTTTGAATAGGTAAATAATAACAAGATAATACGATAATAGAAATATCAAAATAATACAGCTAAACATAACATTTATATAAAAAATTCCTTAAAGTCGATCAACGCACAAAAATTTCTCAAAGCCGATCGAGATTCATCTACGAACTATAAACTACAACAAAATAATAAACTAATAGAGATATTACAACAATACAATTAAATCTAACTTTTATCTAGAAAAAAAATTCAAAGTCGACCTACATTTATCTAGCATATACTTCAAAGTAAATTAAAGATATCAAAGTAAATCTAGCATAAATTAAAATAAACTAATAAGATAATAAAGATATCAAAACAATACAAGTAAACGTAACCTTTACACAAGAAATTCTTCAAAGTCAACCGACATTCATCTACGACCTGTAAAAAAAAATATATAATAGTGATAACAAAGCTTCAATTTTATCCAACTAATTCTTGTCTGAGTGAAAATTTTGACCTTAAAGAATGATTTTGAATGAAACAAAGAAAAATATATACACACATGTTGAATTCTATTATGCCGATAAAAACAGTGAAGAAGTTGAGGGTTAGAAAATCAAGAATCCGTCAATCTAGACATGCAATTGAATAAAGTTAGATGAGCATCAATCATAGTCTCCCAATAAGTAAACCGGTTTGTTCTCTAATTTAACGCACATCTCAATATTTCTAGAAGTATTTTCTTAATTAATAGAGACCTATTTTAGGAGTATTTTTCTAATTGAACAATACAAAGAAAAATATTAATTAATTCTCCTACCATATATTTTAGGAGTCTCATATATTTTAAAAAGTCTAGTTAATATAATAAAAAATAATTAAATAATAAATTAAAAAATGAGTGAAAAGACAGTTTTGTCTAAAGAAGAATATTTTAATGAAGGCCAAAAAGTTCAAATCACTTTTCTAATAGTGTTCACACTTTTAAGATATTATAGATATAGCTTATAGATATAGACATATATACACATTGTTCAAAGAATTCCTATATTAATTAAATAAAATTAATATATAATCCATTATAGAAGAAAGTTTAGTTACACCATTGTTTACCCTTAAAAGTAATTATTAATAACCAAATATTGTTGTATTTTAAAATTAATTATCTATAATTTATATCTATAATATATAATCTATATCTATATATATAATATATTAAAAGTGTGAAAACACTTAAAAAAAATTATTTAAATTTTTTGTCCTTCATTAAAACTTTTCGTAATAGACAATATATTTTTTCACTATTTTTTTTTAATTATACTATTACTATATTTATAATATTAAATATATGAAAAATAAATAAAAAGACTCCTAAATATATGAGAAGATTCTTATTTATAATTACTTAATCCTATTTCTACTAAAACTTAATTATTTCTAGGCAACAAAGCTATAGCAAACGTCCAAAAAAAAAAAAAAAAAAGGAAAAAACCACGGCAAGCTTGCCAAAAAAAAGGCAAAAAAACATTTTAAAACTAAAATAGGTTTGGTCCAAAACAAAAAAAAAAAATAGGTAAGAATCTCCTTTTTCAAATAGGCTTTACCCCTAAAAAAGGGCAAAAAGCCATAACAAACATCCTTAAAAAAAAAATCAAAAAATAGGCAAAAACCCATGTCAAACGTGTCAAAAAAAGAAAGTGAATATTTTTCAACTAAAATAGGCTTGGTCCATAATTTTTTCCAACTTCTATAAAAGTAATGTTAATTTCATAGTTTTCTCCATCTATAATTTTAAAATAGTTTTTTCACCTTTTTCCTCTCACTATTTTCTTCTTCGTTTGCTTTTTGATATGATTTTGATTCGACTTATTTTTCTTCCTTTTGCATTCAACGTGTTCTATTTTTGTATTTCTTTTAATCAATAATGATAGGATGATTTGTTTATGTCAAGTGCTATATGTAATTTGAATAGGCTAAAAATTAGCAATTGATTCTCATATTTTCTGTGTTTTTTTCTTTCGAACCTTTAATCGAAAAATAGAGAAGAATCATGATGTTGCAAAGGAATGAAGTAGATTCGATGATGATAATCAATTGTTATATGCCGTAAAAATCAAGGGTTATGTTTCTAATTATAATTCGTACGAATTGTATGTGACACTCAATTGATGATATGTATGTTCATATTTACTTTGGACCTAAAGTTCTTACTTCTTCTTTCTCCATGAACTGCAAGTAGAAGAAGGAAAATTATCCTTTCTATTGAAGAAAGAGGAAAATAGAATTTATAAGACTCCAATTGGTAGTTAATCAAATTGTCATCCTTTCTTTCGGAGGAGTTAAAAATTACTATGATGACTTCGTTGTTTTATATGTTTCTTTTTTTTTTTTTTTGGTTTGTAGGTAGAAATTTTATTGGTAAATGTATATGTGCTTAAAATATAGGATATTTGAGAAGTGATTCGAACTTTTTGCACTTCATTAAAAATCTTCGCAATATATAAAATCGTCTAATTTTAAATAATTAAAACTTACACGTGCGAGGCACGTGTGATTAGACTAGTCATTAAAAAAAAATAGTAAGCAACAGTTTTGTTTAAATTGGAGAATTTTAATGAAATTATAAAAGGAAAGGACTCTTAAAAGTAAGTATTAGTAACGGAATATTATTGTATTTTAAAACTAATTATTATTAAAAGAAATAGTAAATGATAGTTCTGTCTAAATCGGAGATATTTAATGAAGAGCAAAAAGTTTGAATAACTTTGCTAAGGATCTTTACACTTTTAATATGTTAAGGATAGATATAGATATAGATATAGACTATAGATTATAGATATGAATGTAAATATAGATTCTAGATAGGTATGTTTAGAACTTTTTTCCTGTCTAGAAGTAACAAGGTCATTCGCACAAATGCCCTATTTTGGGTTGTGTTTAATTTTTGTATCTTAAATTTGTGTTCTCTAATTTTTGTTCTTTAAAACTTTTAAGTAAAAAAGCGAGAGAGATGAAAACATTCCTAAAATCCAAAAGCAAAAAAGAACCAAAACAAAAAAAATTATATTTTCATATCATAATATAAAGGCTTAAATTATCGATAGCCCCTTAAATTTATCTCGAAATTTTACATAAACCTCTCAACTCAAGTCTGTACCTATCAGACCTCTAATTCACCCGAAATTTGATCCACCTAGGCATTTTTTGCCTACATGGCGCGTCGCGTGCTATATATGCTCAAATGGGCGTGTGAGAGACAATTTTTTTGCTAAATCACGAATAAAAAGATACGAAGTGGCATTGAGGACCCCATCAGATACCCCTCTCCCCCTTTTCATCTTCTTCTCCACCTGTCTTCTTCCTCATTTTTTTTAAACTTAATTCTCCTCCCATTTTTTTTACTTTTTCTCCTTTTTTGAATCTTTTTGGTTCTTAATTTTGAATTTATGTTTGGATTCGCTTTAGAATTTTTTTGTTCTAAGTTTGATTTTATTTTTAATTCTTCCCCGCCATTCTTTCATCTCCATTTTCGGCCACCTCCAAACAAACATCGTCACTCTAATTAAAATGTAAATCCAACAAGTTTATCAAAAAATTTAGGTGTACATATTTTTTTAAAAAAAGTCCCTCATTTTTTTTTATACTTAATTCTCCTACCATTTTTTCTACTTTTTCTCCTTTTTTGAATCTTTTTTGTTCTTAATTTTGAATTTATGTTTGGATTCGATTTAAAAAATTTTTATTCTTAGTTCGATTTCGTTTTTAATTTTTTTCCCACCATTCTTTCATCTCCATTTCCTGTCATCTCCAAATAAATATCGTCACTCTAATTAAAATGTAAATCCAACAAGTTTACAAAAATCTTAGGTGTAAATATATATATATAAAAAAATAGGACTTTACCGGAAAGAATGGGAGTTTGTCGGAAAAATGTAAATCAATTAAAAAATTTACACTTAAAATTATTTTCATTAATATAATTTTAATAATAAAATTTCTTCAATAAAAAAAAAGAAAGAAAGAAAAGCAAACCTCTGCAACTTCTTTTCTTTTTCACCTCTGTAACCTTCCCTAGCCGGCATCTTCTTCGCCTTTGTAACCTCCTCTCTTTCTTTTTTTTTTAACAGTTTCTTTTTCTTTTAGTTTTTCTATGTTATGTGTTTTTGTCGTAATTAGGTTGACTGGCCGGAATCGTCGGAGTTAGTGGTGATGGCGATGACATTGACATTTTATTGAAAATAGTTTGATTTAGCGTGAATCGAGTGAGCCGGATTAGAACTTGTTGGTGATTGATCGGAGGAATTTTTTTGATGAAATTTTCTGATGAGTGCATTTTTCAAAGAGTCTCCCCGGAAAATTAGAACTAGAGAGTCTTATTGTTGCGGCTAAATTTAAAAAAAAAAAAAAACTTCACTAAGAATCAGATTTTCAAAAACCTCAAGTGAAAAAATCAAGATGTTTATCCACACTGCTTCATTGACATACAACGGAGAAATTACAAAAATAGTAGTCATGTCAGTGTCCCTTTCCTTGCTCCCTCCTTAGCTAGGGCGTCTGCGACTTTGTTTTGTATCCTATATGTGTGCTTGATCTCTGGGTACTCCAGCATGCTCACTAGCCACTTATATTCATCAATCATAACATTATAGTGAAGGTTATCATTTTTTAGCATTGATTTTCTTAGAGTCGGTATTGGCTTGCAAAGGGTAGAGGTTGCGGTCCTTAACCATTTTAAGTCTCTCTACCAGTGCTAGGAGTTTCATTTGGCTGTTAGTGAAAGTGGTGAAACCTTTAGGGTCGTTTGGTTTGAAAACAAAGTTATATCGGGATTAGTTATGTTGGGATAAGTTTTGATGGGATAAGTTATGCTGGGATTACTTTTATTGAGTGTTTGGTTTGTTGTATTCAAAGTAATATGCATGGTATAATTTCTAGTAATGAATTGATTGATTACCAAAAAACCCTCCATCTTATTTAACCCTTTTTATATATATATATATATATATATATATATATATATATATATATATATATATATATATATATATATATATATATATATATATATATATATATATATATATATATATATATATTTCTTTTTAAGCTTTAAATATTCATTCTTAAATATTTTTATTATTTTTTAGAGAAATTAAAATATATAAATAAACATAATTTATATATTTTACAGTCATTTTGAACGGTAAATTGTTCAAAATTTATTTATTTAGGAATATATTATACGTTAATTAAACATAATTTATGTGTGTGTGAGAATATATTGCGTTATATATTATGTTATATATAATTAAATTATATATAATTAAACATAATTAACATAATTTAACATAATATATTATAATTAAATATATTAATTATAATATATTAACATAAAATATATATAATTAAACATAATTAACGTATATATATTCATAATATTATACGTTATATATTACGTAATATATTATATTCATAATTAATGAATATATTATACATTAATTAAACATAATTTATGAATATCTAATTTATAGATATTTATGAATATATTATACGTTATTCATAATATATATTTATGTTCATAATATATTATACGTTCAAAACATAATTATTATACAGTTTACCAGTTTACGTCAATTATTATTATATATATATAATTTATTTATGAATATATTATACGTTAATTAAACATAATTTATTATTTATGAGTATAATATATATATATGTGTGTGTGTGTGTGAGAGAGAGAGAGAGAGGGAGAGATGAAAATGAAGGTATTTTGTCCTTGTATAATTTTATACCAAAGAAAAATAGTCTTGGGATTGTTATCCCACCATTTGGGTGGATAACTTATCCCGGGACTAATTATTAGTCCTGGAATAAGTTATTCCAAATATTTACGACCAAACGAGTGAGTTACATTTTTAATCCGGAATTATTATTTTATCCTAGGATTATTGAATCTAGTTCCACAAACCAAACGGCCCCTTAGAGTAACCTATGATCCAATCTCCATTACTATTTCTAAAAACACCTCATATTCTATCTTTTCGGGGTTTTCAAGACAAGCTCTATCAGTATTGAGCTTATAGAATCCTCTTGAAGAAGGATCCCATTTGCCACTGATAGTGGAAGTAGTATACCCAATACTATTGCTAGAGTTTATGTGGAAAAATTCTACAACTTTAGTGTAGGCCTTGTGGAGGGGGCTATTAATTCAAATAGTCCATGAGCAAAAGGGAAGAAAGACCTTCCAGGGAAAAAGGTTATCAATGTTGGTATGTCTAAGACAAACCCAAGTAGTTCCCCAATTGTTCAAGTCAAAGAAATGGGGGTATAGATAGAGATCATGAGAGGCTTTCACTATAAGGTTGGTCCAGAACTCTTGAGTATCACTACACTACTTATTAATAACATGGTTAATGCTTTCCTCATGGTGGAAACAGTTGGGACAAATAGGGTTGATATTAATGCCTATTCTGAAGAAGGTGTCATTGCAAGGAAGCCTATTATGGTGAATCAACAACAGAAAAAATGTATGTAACCATGAAAATCTTCACTTTATGTAACCACCAATTTGGTGGTATCTCATGGTTTGATTCTTTTCTTTTCAATTATGTTCTCACTTAATATTCTATAATCTTATTCTATCATTTACCTTATATTATTTAACTTCACCTCCTACCCCACCCCTTCAGCCCCTGCCTTCGCCCCCTGAAACCCTCTCCCCCAATTTTTTCTTTAATTTTTCTTTTTAGAATTTTTCAAACTTTTGCTTATCCACCCCTACCTCGACCCAATCCCACCCCCTGCCAAAATCCCCCACCCTAATTTATTACCCCACGCTCACCCCCAACCATTTCGCCAAGTACTAGCCCTCCCCCCACCCCCAATTTCCCAGCATTTAAAACCTTTTTCTTACCCAAGCCCCTATCCCAACCTCCCCACCCTCCCTTAAATAATTTTTTTAAAAAAATTTAAGTTTTTTCTTACCCCACCCCTTTTATCATATTCATTTTCATTATTTTGTATTAAATATGTACAAATACTTTTAAAAAATATTTTTTTACTTGCGTAACAAACACAAGAAAATAAGTAAAAGAACAAGTTATTTTCCTAGAAAATATTTTTTTTGAATTCACTATCGAACATACCCATAGCATGCACAAAAGATGCATTTAAACTTTATATTTGTCGTTGATGTCATGTCTCAAAACACCAAAAAGAAATAAAATTTGTTACTATAAAAAATGAATCCAATTATATTTATTTTGATCACTCTTTTCTTGACTTTGTTAGAATTTACATGAATTTAACAATTTAATATATCTACATGGCATAATTTATGACGAATTAATAGGAAGAAAATTATTTTATTAACAGTTATTGATAAATTTAACATTTATAATAATTAAGGGTAATTTATTAAAATTATCAGTTACGATACAGTATCATACTGTCAAACTAAATAATAAAACTATTATTAAACAATAATGAACGATACAATCTATCCAAATACGGTAATGTACTATATTGTACAGTACAATATCATACCATACAGTTTCGTACATTATGAAATCATGGCAAACCACCATCCAAACAAAGTGTAAAAGTTTGGCTCATCTATACGATTGTCGTTATTAAGAGGTTCATTTATGCCACTATTTTTTAATGATGGGTTTGTAAAATTATTTTTTTTTCAGATTGCCTTTTATTAGAAATTCACGTCACCAAATTCAAATCAGTCAATATTACCTTAAACCAAATTAAAAATCAAATTTATTAAAATAAAATTTGATTCGTACTCTTAAAATAAAATTGAATTCATTAACTGTGTCGAATTTTATTTTAATAGATTTAATTTTAAGTAATATTAGTTTATTTAGATTTTATAATATGAACTTCTAATAAGAAGTCATGTACCAAAAATAATTTTATAAAAATAAACTTAAAAAATAATGATTTAAAATAAATTTTAGTAAATATATAAATGAATCAAAATTTTAAAGTCCATACTCTCCTAAGCAGCATAAAATGAGCCAAATTTTTAATCATTAAGTCATTTGTAATAGTTTTACTGCTAGCCTTTTTCAGTGTACCAAATTCCTGTTAAACAAATGAGTGTAATGCTTATATCGGAAAGAATATGCAAACTGAGGCTGGAGTTTTGAGGTTCCAACTCCATAACCATGGCGGGAGCTTGCATCCCTCCTCCATTTCTCATTGAGCCTTCTACTACGACTGGACCTTGCTCTCGCCTTTCCGTTAAACCTCTTCCATTTGCTTGTGCCTTAACTACACCGCGCCCAAGAAAACTTTCAAACAGAAAAAACCATCTCCGCCCCAAAATACTCAAGACAACCATCACTACTAAACCTCCTCCGGAAAATCAACAACTCCGGCTGTCGGAAGTTTCAGAACCCCAAGGAATTGTTAATGACACTGAAAGCGCCTTTTATGAAGCCCCATTTCAACAAACACGCGTTTTGGACTCCGACCTAGACGCCGAGCTGAAAACGTCGGAAAATCAAGAATTCCGGCTGTCGGAAGTTTCGGATCCCTCTGGATCTGTTAATGCTGCTGCAGGTACATTTTTAACACCCTGTTACTGAATTTTGGGTTTTGGGTTGTTGGAGCAATTTGTTTCATACCATTAATTGATTACTCCCTCCATTCATTCTTAGTTGTCACATTTTGACTCAGCACATCAATTAGGAAAATAATTACTGATATGACTATTGTACCATACTACCTCTTTGAATTGATGCATTGTAGTATTATTGTCTTGAAAATGGTCTGGAGAATAAGCAATTAATGCTTAAGGGTTAAAAATGGTTTGGAGCATTTTGTTTCAGACTATTAATTGATTATTAAAAATGAGTTATTAATGGCAATGGTAGGTACCTTTGGTAAAGGCTGGTTGCTGAAATTTGGATTATGGTTGGTTGGAGCCTTTGTATTTCAAACAGTTTGTGCTGTTTGGGTATTTGGTTCAGCTGATTATAGTGGAAAAAATCAAAGTTCGGATCGTAATGATTATAAAAATGAGGTCATGGAGTTGGATTCGAATGGTAGAAGTAAGTACAAAATGAGAATGTTTGTGAATGGGGATGGAAAGAAGAGTATGGAGAACGGGGGAACTGTTTTTGTGGACGAGGCTGAAATGGAGAAGAAGATTGAGGAAATTCAACATATGGCAAGGGAGGCAAGAGAGAAGGAAAAGTTGGAATTGAAGGGGGGTGACGTTGATGAGGAGGATGAGGAAGAAATTGAGGATAGTGATGTTAAAACGGGGATTAAAAAGGAAGTTGATGAAGGTTTAATCAAGCTGAGGAAGAAACTGGGAAAGGTTAGCAACAAACAGCCTACAAATACTGTTACTTTTCCAAAGGTGGATGTTGATAAAAATGACAGGGATGGCGGTGGTAATTTGGATGAAAAAGAGCTTAGTGCTTCTTTAATATTTAAAAGAAAGCAGAAATTTAGAGAGTTCGGCAGTAAACCAAGTAATAAACCAAAGGGTTTTATGGCCCTTAACCATCGAAGTGTTGGTACAAATGGAGATAAAACATTGAAAGGCAACACCAAAGTGCTGAAGAATGGAAATATAGAAGACAGAGAAGTTGATGTTATCAAAGGTGTCACGAAGAACTCATTGGAGAAGAGCGGGAGGAAGAAAAAAGAAATTGCATCAGACTTGGAGGAATCTGAACCAGGTATTGGTAATATTCTAAAAATGCTTTCAGCTGGCTTTGTTTTTATGGAGTCCTATACATTTTACACCCCTAATGTGTATGCAACCTTTTGATTTGCACCTTATCCTGTTATCCTTTACAATTTACTCCCTAATCTATATGTTTCATGGTAAAACCTTACAAGAGTTTGTTATGTGAGGTGTAAAATAGAAACTTACATGATTAACTAAAGAAAAAGGAGTTGAAAGCGAGGGAGCAAGAAGTGTTCAAACCAAGACCAGCCAACAGTGGCAATTACAAACAACAACAACATACCCCGCGTAATCCCCCAGGTGGGGTCTGGGAAGGGTAAAATATTTGTAGATCTTACCCATACCTTTATGGGGTTAGCGAGGTTGTTTCCAGTAGAATCTCAACTCAAAAGAGAAATTATTCGAAGCAGAGTTGCAAGAAAAATATGACAACAAAATATCAAGATACAATGCAAATGCAACAACAGGTAATAAAACTGATTGAAGAATAAGAAACTAGGTGCTTACTAAATACTATTATTAATGAGGATAGGAAATGGGGCTAGCCCCCTGCCTCTCCCATCTAAAGTGCGACTAACACTTGGCTTTCTACTAATCTTCTATCTTAATCCTCGACCTATTTACGTTTCTATCTAGGTTCATATCCTCAATAAGCTAAATTTGTGTCATGTCCTCTCGAATCACCTCTACCCAATTCTTTTTTCGGCCTACCTCTATGTTCAAACCAAGACTAGCCATCAGTGGCAATTACAAACAACAACATTCCCAGCGTAATCCCCAGGTGGGGTCTGGTCTGGGAAGGGTAAAATATTTGTAGATCTTACCCATACCTTTGTGGGGGTAGAGAGGTTGTTCCTAGTAGATTCTCAACTCAAAAGAGATATTATTCGAAGCAGAGTTGCAAGAAAAATATGACAACAAAAATTCAAGATACGATGCAAATGCAACAACAGGTGATAAAACTGATTGAAGAATAAGAAACTATGTGCTTACTAAATACTATTATTAATAAGGAGGAGAGGAAATGGGTCTAGCCCCTGCCTCTCCCATCTAAAGTGCGACAACACTTGACTGTCTACCAACCTTCTATCTTAATCCTCGGCCTATGTACCTTTCTATCTAGGTTCATGTCCTCAATAAGCTAAATTTGTGTCATGTCCTCTCGAATCACCTCTACCCAATTTTGTTTTCCGCCTACCTCTGTCTTCTAACTTTTACTACAACCAAACTCGCACACCTTCTTACTGGTGAATCTGCGCACCTCCTCTTTACATGCCCAAACTATCTTATCTCAATCTCGCTTCCCTAATCTTGTCCGCCACAGAGGTCACTCCCACCTTGCCTTGTATAACTTCGTTCGAAATCATATCTCTTGTAATATGCCCACACATCTATCTTAGTATCCTCATCTCCGGTACATTCACCTTTTGAACGTGGACGTTCTTAACTAGCCAACATTTTGCCCCATACAACAATGTTGGTCTAACCACCACTATGTAGAACTTACCCTTAAGCTTTGATACTTATCACACAATACCTTGAATGCAAGTTTCGTTTTTGCCCATCCACTCTAATACAATGTGATATCATCATCAATCTCCTCCCCCCCCCCCCCCCCCCCCCCCCCCCCCAAATTATGGACCTAGGATGCTTGAAGTTTCTTCGCTTAAATATGACTTGTACATCGGTCTTCGTTTCCACCTCCATTTTAGCTTTATGTCATTGAACTTGCATTCTAGATACTCTTTTAGTCATGCTTAACCTCAACCTTTAGGACCCGTTTGGTAGGCCATATTAATTAGAATAATCCTTGGATTAAAATTTAGTCCCATTCAATACATTGTTTGGTTACTTCTTTTAACTTAATACATGGATTGCTTATACAACATATGTGGTGTTATTTTATCCATAGTAAATGAAGGGATAACTTATCCAAGGTTTAATAATCCATGGATAAGACCTAACTTATCCAAGGTTTAATAATCCATGGATAAGACCCCTAAATGACCAAATTATCCCTCCATTTCTTTTTCTAAATTTCTTTTATAATTTAATGTCCTCTTTAATTATATTGAGTTAATTATGAATGTCCTATTTAATTTTTCAAATTCGATTCATTGTAATTTTATGATTTCATAATTAATGTTTGCTTTTTTTACTAAGTATATTTGGTTTGCTTTACTTATTGGGTTGAATTTTTCTTAGTGGGGGAAGGGGCCGGGCTTTTTAAATTAAAAAAAAAATTAGTTCACGGATTGGTGACTTTAACATTTATTTTTTTTTAAAAAATAATTTTTAGGTATTTAAATATTTATGTAGCCTTAAATCTATAATTTAAGACATATTTGATTAATAAAAATAATATTGAAAGTACACCATGCTATTAAGGATTTTCGTAGTGACACATCACATTTGAAAATTAGTAACAAATTTTTGTTAATATTTTAATTTTTAACTTGACTAATTTAATGTAGCAGAAAATCCCACAAAAATTCAAGGGTATAAAAGTAAAGAAGATTTTTTTAGAGTTTTAAATCAAACACAATCCATGGTATATTTTGTTTTTAACACAATGAACCAAACACTTGATAAAAAATAATCCAACCACGATAATCTCTGCACTACTAATCCTTGCATTGTTAATCCCTGTATTACTAATCCATGTATTATCTATATTCCTACCAAACGACCCCTTAGACTCTAGGGTCTGTCTCCACTCCATTGTGTGACTCGTCAATTAACATTATGTCATCTGTGAATAACATACACCACATTACCTCCCATTGAATATGTCGTGTCAATTTGTGCATTTGCAAGGCATATAAGAACGGGCGAAGGGCTGATCGCCGGTGTAACCCATCATGACCGAAAAGTGTTTCGAGTAACCTCCCATTGTTCTATCTGGGGTCTTGAATCCATCATACATATGCTTAATTACCCTGATGTAAGTCACAAGTACACCTAGCCTCCTAACATCTCCCGAGGACCTCCTAGGGGCTTTATCATACGCCTTTTCTAGGTTGATGAACACCAGATGTAAGTCCCTATATTGCTTCAATAATCTTTTTACAAGTTGGACAACTTTTGTAGTTGATCATCCGGCGTGAATTCAAATTGGTTTCAGTTATAGATGCACCCCTCCTCATCCTCAATTCAACCACGCTCTTCCAAACATTCATAGTATAGGTTAGTAGCTTGATACCCATATAGTTATTGCAATGGTGAATTTCATCCTTATTCTTGTACAATAGTATCATTGTAATCCATCTCCGTTCTTCTAGCATTTTGGCCATTCTAAAAATGACATTGAACAACCCAGTCAGCTATTTCTTATCTGCTTCGCCTGTGATTTTCTAAAACTCCACCAATATGTCATCTGGCCCGATCGACCTTCCTCTCATCTTATCAATATCCCCTTTAACCTCTACAACCTTTATGCACCTGTAATAACCAAAATCTGTCTGACTCTCTAAATGCTCTAACTCTTCCAACACGATATCCCCTATCCCTTCTTTTTTCAAGACTTACGGAAATACATTTGTTATCTCTATTTAATGTGTGCTTACTCCTATTATACCAATACTTCGTCATTCTCGACGTTGATGCACGTCAATTGTGTAGGTCATGGGCGCTCCTATCTCTGGCATTGGCGATCTGTACAACTTCCTATCCTCAACCTTGCCCTAGAGCTCTTCATACCAATGCTCAAAGAAGGGAAAGATATCTTTCAAAGATATTCTATTCATAAAGACAATTCTCTTATATGGCAATATTAGATTGGCGAGACCAGCTGTCGTTTTAGCCACTCGTGATCGCTAGCCTCGTTTCCTTCTTCTCCATCCTATACCTCTCTCACTATTACCCCTATTTTCCTCCCAGCTTTCCACTAACCTGTGTAAGCGGCCTTCTTGGCTTTCACTTTTTCGAACCTCTCCCTTCCATCACCAATCCCCTTTGCGCCCACCTGGGTTATCCTTCGAGACCCCTAATACCTCTCTAGTTGTTTCCCTTATGCAATAAGTAGTCCCAGCCACATACCATGTGTGTTCCTACTACTCCCCAAGCCCTCATAGCCACCAAGTTCTCTCAGATCTCCTTATCTTTGGCATCAATCAGGCCTCTATCTAATCCTTGGTTGGTCATATGCAGTCCTTTTCTTCCTTTTCCTCTTGATATCTAAATCCATAACCATGAGCTTATGCTGGTCGTAAGATTCTCAGCTTATGTTGGTCGTAAGATTCTCTCTCGGGATAACCTTGTATCTCTTGCATAAACCTCTATCACACTTCCTAAAGAGTAGGTGGTCAATCTAGGTCTTTGCCACCACGTTACGGTAGTTTGCCAAGTGCTCTTCCCTCTTCTGGAAGCTCGAGTTAGCTATGACCAACCTGAAATCGTTCGCGAAGTTTAAGAGCAAAACTCCTTCATTTCTATCCTTAAAGCCAAAACCATCAAATACAACACCATATCCTCTTGAACTGGTCCCTATGTGACCATTAAAATTCCCTTCTATAATTAGTTTCTCGGTATGAGTAATACCTTCTACAGCCTCTTCCAATTCCTCCTAGAAGCATTTCTTGACCTCCTCGTCCTAACCCATCTACTGTGCATATGCACAAATTATATTACTAGTTAGCCCTCCCAGTACTAGCTTAATGACAATCATCCTAGCATTCACCCTTCTAACTTCTACCACTTGCTCCATGAGTTCCCTACCAACTAAATGTGTACTCCATTCCTACTCCTCGAGCGTCCCAAATAAACAATGGCAATTCAGTGGTGTTAATAATTTGCAAGCTATCAAAGTGGTGACATTTGTGATCCATAAATCAACAGCCAGCAGTTTCATCCCAGTTTCAATAAGCTCAGGTAAGTAAGAAAAGCTTTTCAGTACCTCATTATCATTTCATCTACTTCTTTTCCCCAGGTTTTTATTGATTTAGTTCCCAAATAGAAAGAAATACTGCAAGAAGGCACTTTGAAAGGAAAAGTCTATGCTGCAGTTAATGGGGATAATATTTAGTCTAATTATTTGAATTGGAGAAACTCCAAATTATTTACAGAGTGTATGTTCTCGGCTAGTTTCATAGATATGTCAACTGATCAAACATCCTTCACAATGTGATTCTTTAGAACCTTAGGGACTAGGGTACAAATAAATGGTTACACTACTCAATATCCTATTGCAATGCAGATTAACTGCGCTTACTCGTGTTCCCTCCCTCCATTCCCCACTTCATATCTTTTTTCCATCTTCTTGCACTCTCTCCCGCCCCCCTTATTTTATTAATATTAATTCATATTTTATCCTTTCTGATATGTACTACACTATTTTGGAAGAACACTAGCCGAGCTGGAGTGGCTGACAAGATTGTTTAACATTGTTTTTAGGGTAACGAAGATGCCTGAAGCTTGGAGATGGAATACGATGATTCCATTATATAAGAACTAGGGGGACATTCAGAGTTGCAACAATTATAGGGATATCAAGTTGTTGAGTCATAATATGAAGGTTTGGGAAAGGGTGGTAGAGTTGAGGCTAAGGAGGATCGTGACTATTTTCGAGAATCAATTCGGTTTCATGTTAGGTCGTTCGACTACTGAGGTCATTCACCTTATGAGGAGATTAGTGGAGTAGTTTAGGGAGAGAAAGAAGGACTTGCATATGGTGTTCATTGATCTTGAGAAAACATATGACAAAGTCTCCAGAGAGATTCTGTGGAGGTGCTTAGAGGCCTGAGGGGTGTCTGTGGCGTACACGAGGTCGATTCAGGACATGTATGACGGCACGAAGACACATGTGAGGACGGTAGGAGGAGATTTAGAGCCCTTTCCTGTTTTGACAGGATTGCACCAGGGATCGACTCTTAGCCCATTTTTATTTGCCTTGGTGATAGATGTTTTGACGCGGCGTATTTAAGGGGAGGTACCTTGGTGTATGTTATTTGCTGATGATGTTGTACTGATTGACGAGACTCGACGAGGAGTTAATGATAATTTGGAGGTTTGGAGACAAACTCTTGAGTCTAAAGGATTTAGGTTTAGTAGGACCAAGACGGAGTGATCTGTCATTCAGAAGAGGAAAAGTTTCAAGTATTTTGGGTCTATGATTCATGGGAATGGAGAGATTGACGAGGATGTCACACACCGTATTGGTGCAGGGTGGTTGAAATGGAGGCTCGCTTTGGGAGTCTTGTGTGATAAGAAGGTGTCTCCTAAGCTTAAAGGTAAGTTCTATAGAGTGGCAGTTCGACCGGCTATGTTGTATGAAGTAAGAGTGTTGGCCAGTTAAGAACTCTCACATTCAAAAGTTGAAGGTGGCAAAAATGAGGATGTTGCGATGGATGTGTGGGCTTACCAGGAAAGATAAGGTTAGAAATGAGATTATTCGGAAGAAAGTGGGAGTGGCTTCGGTGGAGGACAAGATGCAGGAAATGAGGTTGCTATGGTTTGGGCATTTGATGAGAAGGTGCACAGATGCTCTAGTACAGAGGTGTGAGAAGCTGACTATGGATGGTTTTTAAGCGGGGTAGAGGTAGGCCGGAAAAGTATTGGAGGGAGGTGATTAGGAATGCTATGGAGCAGTTACAGCTTACGGAGGACATGACCCTTGCTAGGAAGGTGTGGAGGACTCGAATTAGGGTAGAGAGTTGGTGGATAAGAGTTCAGACATTTTAGTAGAGAAGAGTGCTTTGTTTGTATCTGAGCCTGGAGTTTCTTGTTCATGGTGTTTCGATGATGTCTATGATTTTGGATAGATAATTTATAGTAGTACCTTGTGAGTGTCTTATTTCCTTTATTATCTAGCATTGTGTTATCCCATCTAGTTGTGTGCTTTTTGTTTTTTGTTTGTTCTACTGTTATATATCCTGAGCCCGGGGTCTATTGGAAACAACTTCTCTATTTCATCCGAGGTAGTGGTATGGACTGCGTACATTTACCCTCCCTAGACCCCACTTTGTGGAAATACACTGGGTATGTTGTTGTTGTTGATATGAACTACACTAAAGTTTTGCAAAGATACGCATAAGGTAGGGGGTAAATGACAAAATAAAAGGACAGGGTGCCAACTAAAACTTTGTGCACAAGTTAGGGGTGAGAATGCAAAGAACCCGTTTTTATATGATCACACGGTATATTGCTGCCTATGGTTTGTTTTCTATTGTTTACCTTCTGAATTGTAGTTTATACTTTGTTAAGCCTTTATATCTTGCACCTACTGAATACCTGTTGGAAAAAAATGCGAGCAATTGAGAAACCAGTATTTTGTCTATTGTTACACTAGGTCCTGTGATCAACAAGACATGCATTTTAATGTAGCACTGTTTGGTTTTAACCTGCAGATATTTCGGTAGATAGAAATAATGGGAACAGTTTGTTTGAAGCTGTGGACACAAAAGAATCAAACATTCAGGAGACTGCAACAATTTCAAATACTGGAAATACTTTGGTTGAAGTTATGGACTCAGGAGAATCACGTCGTATGAAGGATACTACAACAATGAACAGACGAAAGAATTCAAATAGAAATGGATCTTCAAATATAAAGGAGGTTAAGGACCAAAAAGTAGTGAATCTAAAGGAGGGTACGAAACCAGGAAATGATACTGACTTTTGGTGGTTCAGTCTTCCTTATGTTCTTGTATGTATAAGGGATCTATGCCCACTTCTTGTTTGTTTTCAACAGCTTGTGTTCCTACCGTATATGTTTTCTTTTGTGGCTGTTTTACTTTCTGATAACGGTTGAAGCTCTGCTTATATACAAAAGATTACGAGTCTGAGGAGGAAGCTAATATGTTGAACTGAAACCAAGACTAATGTTATTGCAGCTTACTTGAACTAGGGATCATTGCCTTGTCATTATTTTTATAAACGGAATCATCGTCTTATCATGTGAGAAATATTTGTCAGATTTTATATAGCATTGTGCTAGAAGTGCTTATCCAGCCATTTGTGTCTTCCTTGCAAATTGTATTACTGTACGTCTCTTTGGTTGTTGCTCTCCTCTATAATTGTATTTGTTCGTACTTCATGGATATGTTTGCTGAGGCCCTTGCTTCATTCACCTGTCACTAAGTGCATTATTATATGCAGGCTATACGCATGCGGAGAGGTCATGATGATGAAGGACCAGAAGGATTATTTGCCTTAAAAAGTAGCTCTCAAGTGAATGGTAGCTCATCTCATACAGTCGCCTTTGAAGATCGTGGTGATGCCACCAATTTTTGTTATCTCTTACAGTCTTTCTTTGAAGATTTAGGAGATTTCAATGCTGAAATTGTTCCTTTACCAGTTCAAGTAAGAATATGAAGCTTGTATTGAGTATATCTGCCATTTCCTGTTGTGCATAAAATACGCTTAAGTCATCGACAGACCCTTAAAGTTGTTTGTAAAACTCACCTAGACACCTCAACTTAGTTGTATATCTATTGAACATCTATACCACTCCGAATTTGAACCACTTAAACACTTTTTGCTGACATGGCACAATGAGTGTAATCCACGTGAAATTGGCATATTTGGGCTGAATTTTTTTTTTGGGTGGGGTGGCTCTTCTTCCTCATTATATTGTTCTTTATAGATTTGCCTCCACAGTCTGCCACCTTTTTTTCCCGAAAAAATGGAGACCACCATAACTTTCAAATCTTATACTTTCTCTTTGTATCTCTGTCTCCCTCTTCCTTTCCTGCCTCTCTTTTACTCAACAACAGAGTTGAAATTAACAAAAAACAACACATGTGGAAAAAGAAATTTAAATTTAAAGCGTGGATGAGGAAGAAAACGTAAAGGGAAAAAAAGATGATATTTTTACCTTTAGCTTTGTCAAAGACTATTTTTTTCCAAGCCAATTCATTTTCTTGATTACTATTAAATAAAAATCTAATTCTTGGTTGCTAATGATTTGTCCCCTTTTTATGTTAAAGATTGGTGTTTTCTTGGGTTTGTTTAATGAGCTTTCCATTGGTTATTGTTATGAAATTTTATGCCAAGCTTGAAGATGGCTGGTGGCGGATGAAGGTGGTGACAACAACGGATGGAAGGAGGTGGTGGGGGTTGGTTAGATTAGGCTTAAAACTTAATTACATTTTTTTAACAATTTCTCGGGACCCATATGCCACGTGTTCTTTAATTGGTTATTTCTGCCACATCATCGCCAGTGTATTACACTCATTCTATATTTTTGACTGATTGTCCAAAAAATGTCTAATGGGTACAAATTTTAAGGTGTCTAAGTGAAAGTTCAGTCGATGACTTAAGCCAATATTCTCTCACTTGCATTTGGAGGGCCTTACTAACTTTTTAATGACGAGCCCTGCTAACCTTTCAGGGACTATTAGCACCAAGTTGGTTAATTTGTTACTCTGAAAAAATGACGACAGCATGTATGAACCTTTGGATATATAACTTAAATATTCAACTTATGCATGTACCATGGAATTTTTTATGTTTTCAGGAACTCAGGGAGGCAATTAGATCACATACTATGAAGGTAATCGTGGGGAAGAAGGGGAAACTAAAGCTTTATGCTGGACAACCATTAGCTGATGCTGAGATGGCTTTGCGCTCATTGATTGAACAGGAATGAAGGGTAAAAAAGAGAAATTTTGGGGATATATCTTGGCATCTATAAGATGAGAGATTCAACCCGCTTGAATCCTTGGCTGCAGCAGATACTAGAATGAGGGTGGTAAGAGATTGAATCCACCTGAATGAGGGATCAACATAGAAATGAGCACTGTCTATTTATGAGATTTTGGGAATGGATTTCTTTTGCACTGTTGCATGAGAATCTTTGCCGATAAATGAATTTGCTAACATTAATTATCGGTACCCTTTTCAGAGCTGGAAAGATTTCCATACTTGGGGTGCAGCAAGCATTGTGAAACATATGTTGAGATAACCAATAGTTCTGTGGTCTTTTCTTGAGCTCGAGAAGATGATAACGAGAGCCTATTTTATTTTTATCGACATAACAATAACAGTTACGTAGGAAAAGTTAAATAATTCATAGATGAAGTTTGCAGCCTACTGCTTAGACTAAACAAGAGCTTTTACTGCTAAACATGAATGAGGTCTACTAGGAGGAGACAATTTTAACAATGGCTTGTGCATGGATAGCTGGAAGATTAGATTGGCAAAAGTTTTGCCATGTCTCTTGTTTCTGCTCTTCATCCTGAGTTAATGCCTCGTATACTGAAACCACGATACTTCTAGCTGCTTCTCTTGCCTCAGGAAGCCTATCATTCAGCAAATTTATAGCAATTTGAACCAGCGAAACGAATCCAAACTCCTCCATTCCATCCATTTCCTAGAATAAAAATGCAACCCGTTAAGTTTTTCATGATAGAGAGAAAAATGTGCAGCAATTAGATCAAGGGAATGTACAACCGACCATCTTAGAAACACAATGGGATATTGAGATGGCAGCTTTTGCTCTAATTCTCATGTTGGAATGTTTGACATAGGCATGAAGCTTATGGAGCAAAGGAAGAGGAGTAGTCATAGACTCCACCATTGCCTTGAGTGTCTTATCTGCTTCTTCACAAACAAACTTTTTGTCTTGAGAAGCTTTCAGCAGTAGCTGCAAAAGCTGGAAAAAACGTGTATCGTTAATCCAACATTATCCAGTGCACTAGAACATTAACAACTCCATAATAATTCAGACACATACCACATTGTCAAATGCATCAGAATTTGGTGATTCGAATAATACATCACCAAGGGCTTTGAATATATCGGCTGAAGCCATGAGAGAAGTCTTGCAAAGAGCACTTCTTGGATTTTTCATTGACTTAACTATCACCAGTAAAACTTTGTCCCTACATTTATAAAACCGCAAAAACTGAATCCCCATCTCTCATTCCACAAATTTCAATAATTAAATCAAACAAAAACACAATCCAAAAATAGCCCAATCAAGAAAGACATCCACAAATTTAAGAGATCAATTACAGAATTGGCAGCAAGAGAGCTGAGTGAAACAGCGCAAATCGCCTGGTGTCATTCAATGAGCGACAAATTTCCAACCAATCTTTAGATTCCAACCCTCCAACAAGTCCCTGAAATTTTCAAAATCCATCATAAAAACTATAATTTCAAGAAAAATTGAAGAAATGAAGAGAAAAAAATGAGACATACTTGGATTTGGCTATCTGGGTCATGAATTGCTTCGAGATTTTCAGATAGAATGTAATCAATAGCGGCCTCTGTGGAGGGCAAAGGGGCCTTGTTTTCGTCATTGACGCCGACACAATCAGGCTGTTTCTGATTCTGGCTTACTACTTTTGCTTGCTTTTTGGGTCTTTCTATTGCAATTGGGAGAGCGTTGTCGAGAGATCTGAGTGCCATTTGAATTCAGATTATACTCTTTCGAAATTCAGAGTGATTTGTGAAATGGTGTTTGGAGTTTGGGGTATTAGAAAAAGAAAAAAAAAATTGCAACGGTCAGTTTTGAATTTGAAAATCAAGAAAATGATAAAAGGGATAATGAATTCATCAGGAGGGGAGGGACTTTTCTAACGGTCACTTTTTTTTATTTTACTAGCTCATTCTTTTATTTTGAAAAAGTGACCATCTGCTATCCAACATTTTCCTATTTCTTTTTTTTTTTTTTGAATCATTTTAAGTCTATGAACCCTTTGGTCATAAATATTATTTATTTTATTTCGAAATATTTATCCACTTTATTTTGGATTGGCCATAAAAATACTCAAAAAATTATAATTTTATATTTGAGATACGGAAATTATTTTATTTGATTTTACTTTTTTCACTTTTTAATTTTCTAAAAAAAATCCTAAATTTTTTATTTTAAAAAAATAACCCAATTTAAACTACATTTCACGTTCAAATAATATTTTATATTTTTTTTTAAAAAAATACATTTGAATTCTAAATATTAATTGCAAAAACTATGGTCAAACATAACAACTCCAACTTCGACTTTGAAATTTCAAATAAAGTGAAACTTCTTTTTTTTTATTTTCATGGTCAAACACCTAAATTCATATTACAACAACAACAACATATTCAGTAAAATTCCACAAGTGAGGTCTGGAGAGGGTAAAGTGTAGGCAGGTCTTACCACTACTTTGGAGAGGTAGAGAGGTTGTTTCCAAAAAACCATAGGCTCAAGTATAGCAAATCCAGGAACGAAAAAAGTGAATACATTAAAGATAATATGACAATACGGGATAGTGCAGAATCTACCATAAAAAAATGCTCAGCTACAAAATAGTGTGATAATCAAACATAATAAACGACAACAATGACAGACTACTACGGTTAAACCCTATAGTACCGTACTACGACTAGTGCATGACAACACTCCCACCCGTCTAATCTTCTAATCTAATGTGTGTCCCCCACATCTCCCATCTAAAATCATGTCCTCAATAACCTGAATATGCATCATGTCTTGTTTAATTACCTCTTCCCACTACTAAATTATATTGGTATTATTATTATTATTATATAGTGTAGTTTCAATGAGTTAACAATTAGGTATTTATCCTAGTAGTACTTATAATTAAATTATAAGTGACCTAATCATTAAATATTTCTCACAATGTCCATACACAAGAGTTGGTCGTCTCACTCTCACAACCCTTGGACCGTTTTGGTTTGTGTAAAATTTAGTGTCTGAATTATAGTTTTCGGAGAGCTGATTTTGGTTTTGCAAAATTTATCACTTGTCACCAAGTATAATTTATATTGAGGTTTCCATATAGCGTAAAAGTTACAATCAGTATTGGTTTATTTATTTTTAAAATAAAATTCTTCTCACTTTATCAACTTCAGTTTTCTTCGGTTCCAGAGTTAATTCCTCAAAATGTTATTGAAGTTATGTAAATATTCCACTAAAGTAATTTTTATTTTTTTAAGACAATATTGTCACTGAACTATGCGCTTCCTTCCATTATAAGGTAAAACTAAGAAATATTTGTTAAGGATATGTTTGGAGAACCACAAGGAAAATGAAATTAGATATAATTACATAGTCCAATTCTCAATTAGGAATAGAGAATTACGTGCAATTACGTGACGTAATTACAAAGTTATATTTTATTTCTTTTTTCAATTTTAATTTTAATTTCTTTTTCTTTTAATTTATTATTACGAATCTGTGTGCTTTTTCCTGTTTTATTACTTATGGGTGCCGTATTTATGTTATGAAACTTTGTTCCGTGCTTTACTATGTATTTGTGAGGTATCTCGTGTCTTGAGCCGGGGGTCTATCGGAAACAGCCTTTCTACCTCTTTAGAGGTAGAGGTATGGACTGCGTACATCTTACCCCCAGACCCCACTAGGTGGGAATACACTGGGTTTGTTGTTGTTGTTGTTTCTTTTAATTTAATTTTTTATTTTTATTATTTTAATTTCTTTTTCATTTTTATTTTTTTGATTTTACATTATTTATCTTTCATCTCTTTTCTTCTCATTTTCCAACCTTTACTTCTTATGATTCAATATAATTACTCATATTTTTTTCTTCATTTAGCGTATTATTGCATTTTTATTTTAGTATTTGAATTAAAGTAGTATTTCATTATTGAATGAGATGACTTATGTTTGAAATTTTATATAAGAGTATTGTGTTTTTTCTTGAATTTTCAATTTGTGTTTTGTTTTATGTTTCAATTTATTTGTTTTAGTACTATAAACTTGTTATTTTATATTGTATGTCACTTCAAATTGTTGAGTTAATTTTTTAAATTGCCATTGAACTTGTGCAAATATCCTACTAAAGTAACTTTTGTTAATTTCTTTTAGGAAAATACTGTCATTAAACTATGTACATCTTTCCAAAATAAGGTGAAACTAAAAAATAGTTAAGGACATATTTGGAAAGCCATTGAAAAATTGAAATTATATGTTATTAGACAAGTTGCAGTGACATGCAATATGAAATAGCATGTCTATAATACTAAAACAAATAAACCGAAACATAAATTCAAAATCCAAGAGAAAAACATAATACTCTTGTATAAAATTTCGATGAGTAAATATAATTCAGAAGAACGAAAAACACATAAGTTTATAATCTCATTCAATAATAAAATACTACTTTAATTCAAACACTAGAATAAAAATTATAAAAATTCAATAATGCGCTAAATAAATAAAAAATAATATGAGTAATTATATTGAATCATAAGAAGTAAAGTTGGAAAATGAGAAGAAAAAAGATGAAAGATAAATAATGTAAAATGAAAAAAAAAGGTAAAAAAATAAATAAATTAAAATATAGAAATAAAAAAGAAATTTAAAAGAAAAAATATTAAATTTTATTTAAAAAAAAAATTTATTTTAAAAAATAAAAATAAAATGTAACTTTGTAATTACATCACGTAATTGCACCTAATTCTCTATTCTTAATTGAGAATTGGACTATGTAATTACATCTAATTTCACTTTCCTCGTGGTTCTCCAAACATATCCTTAAGAATTTCTTAGTTTTACCTTATAATGGAAAGAAGTGCATAGTTCAGTGACAATATTGTCCTAAAAGAAATAAAAGTTACTTTAGTGAGATGTTTACACAAGTTCAATGACATTTTGAGGAATTAACTCTAGTTCCATCAACTCTAAAAAAAAATTCTCTTATTTTTAATCTTCTAATAGTTTCTCTTTTTTTTTTTTAATAATCTCAAATAAATTACTCCCCTATCCTCGCTATTTTTTCCTACTTTTTTTCCTCTTATTTGTTGTGTGTGTGCGTGAAATGCGTGATGAGTGAAGTGAGTTTATGTGCTATGTGATTTTTTACATAACTTTGAGTTGTTGCTTTGTATATAGGGCACTTGACTAAATAAATCTCACTAAACAATGTAAAACTTGATAAAATGAATTTAAAATATTTATATATAGAATGTGTATAAAAATCGTATAATTGTCGTTCTATAAAATATGTATATGTATAAAATATATATAAATAGTGTATATAATATGTATAGAAATTGTATAATTATTATATAAAACACATATATAATTGTAGCTAAAGGTTGTATAAAATATGTATTGAAACAATATAGAATGTGTATAGAAACAACATAGAATGTGTATATATAGAAATTGTATAGAATGTGTATATAAATTATATAGTTGTTATATAAAATACGTATCTGTATAAGATATGTATAAAACCTGTATATATTATGTATAGAAACTGTATAATCGCTGCATAGAATATGTTGATATATAAAATATATGTATAGAGCAATGAATGTGGTATAGGGACTCTATCAATATGATCTAGGGGTTGTATCAATATGATATAAGGATTGTATCAATAGGTATAAGATATGTATTGTATTGTATGTATGTATCAATACTTTAGAATACTCAGATATGTATTTGTATTATATTGTATTAGATAAGTATTGTCTATATGTATTAATATTTATTGTATTGTATCAATACATATTTCTTTTTTATTTGTATTTTAAAAAATATACTTTTTGTATTTGATTGTTATAAAAAGAAGGGAAAAACCATCGTTTTCACCCCAAACTATACAAGAAAAGTCGAAGACACACCTAAACTATACTAGTGATCTATTACACACCTAAACTATAACAAAGTGATACTTTTTACACCCTGTCAGGCATTATACCACTTGCATGTGGTGTGGTATTTTACACGCGCTGCCACATCAGCATAATTCAAAAAAATAATAAATTTATTATTTTCATAAATTTTTCCTTTTTCTTTTTAATTTTTTTTTCCTTCTTCTTCAATATCTAAAACCTCCATTGTTATCAATGTCCAAAATCTCCATTACATCATATTCACCACCATAAATTTTATCCCTCTAACAAAATTACCATGACAATTAATTTCTTCTAACAATGTTCTTCATCTGTAATCCATGTCTTTTCTTAAAAAAAACAAACTAAAACCTCCGTTGTTGTCAATGTCCAAAACCTCCATTAAACCATATTCACCACCATTGTTTTATTACTGTGGAGACCACTCGAGTTTCGACATTGTTTTCCCTGATTGGTCCTTTTGGAGTTGGTAAACATCCTTATCTTTCCATGTTTAAAGCCAATATTAAGTAGAATTAATATCTATTGATTTGTATTATAAAATGGTTTGATTTGATACTAGTTCAGGACAGAACTCAACATGAGGCCATGAGAAGAATTGAAAAAAGAATTGCAGCAAAGTAATGAGCTGAATTGGCACTATATAAAGAAATCATATTTGAATTGGAAGATGAATGGATTAGAAAGTAAATTAGTTTCGATTTGACGGGGGTGGAGGATGGGGTGTAAAGAAATTGCATGATTTGGGGGCGGGGTTGGAGCTTAAGGGTGGGGGTGCTGAAGAAGATATGTTGGTTGGGATGGGGGTAGTGAAGAAGAAGATGATTTGGAGATGGGGGAGGGGAGATGGATGCTGGGAGCGGGGGCTGGAGTACTTTAATTTAATTTTATTTTTTGCGTTATTTTTAAATTTTGACACACCATTTTTTAATTAAATAATTATGTATTTTTCATGTCAGATCAAGGAAGTTAAAAGTATCACTTTTTTATAGTTTAGGTGTGTAATAGATCATTAGTATAGTTTAGGTGTGACTTTGACTTTTTCTGTATAGTTTGAGGTGGAAACAATATCTTTTCCGTAAAAAAAAAGTTTTAAAAGAAAAGAAACAAAACAAAAAGCAGTGAAAAATAAGAGCAGTAAATTTTTTTTTATACACTACATATAATAAAAATAAAAAATAAAAAACTCAACGAAAAAAGTAAAAAAATTAAAAAACTAACAAACCAAAGAAAGACAAAAAAGTCAACAAAGGACACACAAAAAAGAAAGCAACAAAATGTATTTGTGAAAAAAAAAAGAGTAACGCCGAACCCCACCCCCCACCCCACCAAAAAAAAAGGGAGAATAACATTAAAGGATGGCTATAATGTGGCATTAAGCTGCCAAAATTGAAAAAAAAAAAAAAAAGGAAAAACAAGGTGGTTCAATCGCCAATTAAGGATAAGCCGACAAATTGAAATGATTAGACAATGAAATTTAAATTTTATGATTATTTTCGTGAAATTTATTTGATTCGAAGTGTTATTAATATATTTCCCCCTTATTTTTTATCCTTCATTTTAAGTAATAAAAAGATGGCTGAAAATACTCAAATACGAAGAAAATTTAAAAAAAAAATGTGCAAGACATTAGTTTCTATAGAACTTAAGTCAACAGAGGCATAATCAAAATCCACAAAGTTAAGATGCATAACTTTTTTTTTTGAGAACTTCTGTCGGACTAGATAAAAGTTATTTAAACTTATACTTTGTTAAGTAGAGACCACAACTTATATCAGTCTGACGAAATTAGATCATAGTTAATTATAATTCAGCCATAATTTTTTATTAAATGAGAAGCAGGAGCAAAAATTAAAAACCATCCAAGACAATGTCATTCCATGCAAAAATTTGAATGCTTTGCTTGAGAAAAAAAAAAACAATCAAGAAATATAAGAAAGACAAACATGCACATTGAGGAGAAGATGTATTTCATAGAAAAGGGGAAAATACACATTGAAATTCCGGAGAGGCAAAATTACCATTTGTATTTCATATAAAAAGGAAAAATACACCATTAACGAGTATTTCATTTCAGCACAACACAATTGCTTTTGACTGTTCTGAGTAGCACAAATTCTAGTCAAATTGATCAAAGTAGAATCTGAGTAGAGATGCATCTAGAATTTTAAACCAATAAAGGTGTATTCCACTCCACCTAAAACCTCTTTGTGACGTTAGATACTCTTTTGTTCCTCTGGAAGATTCATTTCCTTTTTCTTCTTTTTTTTTTTTTTTTTTTTTTGGAGACAGTCATTGTATGTCACATGTTATGTCTAAATGGATTATATTATGGTTTTTAACTTTAATTTGATATCTATCATATGTAATGAGTTGTCGAAGTATTCTTTTCGAAAGAAGTTGCTGCTAGATACGTGAGGGAACCTATGCCCGCTGCTAACAAGTTTCATCTGCGAGGATGCACTAGGAGGGGACATGATTATTGATAAGCCCATACGAGAAAGTTGACCACCCTTGCATCATAGCTTGTCTGCATGGCATCATAACAAGGAGGGAAAATCCATCAGGATAACAAGCAAGAATTTAGAGTCCGGAACCTAAAGGACAAGTTTTTTCAGTCAAAATTTTAAATAGGCACATCAAAATAGAAAAAATCCAAAATGGACAAGGTAAATAGATATGTTTATCTTGTCCATTAAAAAGTTAACGGTGTTAGTCACATGATAAATTGCAAGGTAAAATAGTGATTTTACCTTATTAGGTAAATGGAGTCACTTACCTTATCTATTATCTATTTGACAGAGTCAAAAAAAGTGCAAGGTATTACATGGTAAGTGGAGTCGTTCACCTTGTAAAGTAGGATCTCATGTTCACCTTGTAATGTAGGATCACATATTTACCTTGTAACAACTTTAAAATTCTCGGTGCTATATAAAGAGTGTGAATGTAGGTTTATTTCTTGCACCAACTCAAAAATTTCATACTCAAAATATTTGTTGAACCTTATTTATTTCTTAATTTAAGATGGATAAGGTAAGAATAAATTTACATTGGGTGTTGGGTTCGAAATCGAGAGGGCGTCATGCGGAAGCTATTAATTGCAAACCATCGTGGTGATAATTCAGAAGACAAAGAAAGCATACTAAAAACATATTATTAATAGGATTTGGTCAAGCGACCTACATATTGAAAACTAATATAAAAAACATAAAGAAAAACAATTTGAAGAAAATTTCCTCCTAAACAAGACTCATAATGACTACATTGTGGATGTTATTGTGTTATGGTATGAGAAGGGGGATCTTCTATTTATAAATGTCCAAAATCTTTCCTCCAACAAAGAGGTTTGCCAAATATGAAAGAGTTTTATATTTTTCTTTAAGGAAAAATAAAAGTAATTATGATACTACTTTTATTTTACTTCTAAGAAAAAGTAAATCTTAATTTTAGTAAAAAAAATCAGGGCAAAAACCCTATCAAATCTCTCCTTTTTGGCTTGATTTTCTGGCAAAATATTCTTGATCCTCCTTCTTCACGCGATCTTCGTATATCAACAATCTTCATATATCACTATTGCTTACCATGATTAAAAGTTGATATTAGTTGAAAATTGAAGTCCTGTGCATTAAAAATAAAAGCATGGGTTAATATTATTGGAGCCCCGTGTTATAAAGTAACAAGGTTGAAAGTGGAGCCTTGTGCATTGAAAGTGGGCACAGGTTAAAAGTGGAGCCCATGCGTTAAAAGTATATGCACGAGTTGAAAAGAAGCCCTAGCATAAAAGTAAGAAGGGGTTGAAAGTTCAAGCCCATAAATATGGGTTGAAAATTGATTTTGGTTTTAAAGATGGATTAGCAGCAGGATTTTGAAGCTTTTCTTCACATGTAGCTAGACAAAGATCTTCATTATCATCAAATTGTTTGCAACTTTGATCTCAACATGTCCTCAATCTAAACCATTGGACCATTGAATCATGGTCTCTGATACAACTTGTTGGGTTAGAAATTGAGAGGGCATCATGCGGAAGCTTAGAGTTTTCAAATCATATAGATGATAAATTAGATGACAACGAAAAACAAATACTAAAAACATGTTATTAATATGGTTTGGTCAAATGACCTACATATTAAAAATAATATTGAAAAACTTAAAAACCTATTGGGAGAAAATCTCTTCCTAAACAAAACTCTTTAAATGATTACATTGTGGATGCTACTGTGTTATGGTATGAGAAGGGGGGTCTTTCATTTATAGATGTCCAAAACTTTTTCTCCAATGAAGAGGTTTGCCAAATATGAAAGAGTTTTATATTTTTCTTTAAGGAAAAATAAAAGTAATTATGGTAATACTTTTATTTTACTTCTAAAAAAAAGTAAAACTTAATTTTAGTAAGAAAATCAGGGCAAAAACCCTAACTTTGGGGTGGTGAAGTTTTGCATGATGGGAATTCAATGTGATATAGTCGGCGCCCTATAGTGGTTCAATCGTTTTCTTTATATGATCATTTGAAAAGGTTGTTTAGGAGTAAAATGAGTATTACTAATCCGGAAGATGAGGTGGTTATTTTTTATCGATATCTAATTTATTTTACGTCCAACGGACAATCAATATTTGGTGAAACTCCTATTTGAAATGATGATTCTTTATCTTTATTTCTTCGCACCATTGAAATTTTAGTAATCGTCTTAATCTACAGACGCTTGACTTGTATGCGTGTGTGAAACGTTCTCCTATTGTTGAAGAACCCACGGATAGTTCGTTTGATCTTCGAGTAAGTCAAAGTTCTTTGAACTTGAATATTAATTCTTCAATAATGGCAACGGAACAACAACTTGATGGTGGGTTTACACATTATCAAAACTCACTCGAACTTGTGAATAATTTTGATATGGGAGGACCTAGCAACGCGTCTATGAATTTTAAAAAAAATAATTCAAGTGGTCCACAATATCCTTCTTCAGTGGAGGCAATTGATAGGTAATAAATAATTTATTTAATTTAATTAAGTAATTTTAATGAGATGATTTATCCATTTTGCAGATTTAATGATTGAGGATTTACACTAACTCAACTCTCATAAATTGTGAACAACAATGCCAACGTACAAGGAGAGTTGAATAATGATAAATCTTTCCAATATGAATCTTGAAATGATGATCAGTCTTCTGTGACCATCATCTGACGATGAGATGATGATAATAATGCTGGAAATGTTAATGGAGAGTCTGCACTCGCTGATATTTATACTGGCAATCATTCTTCCATAGCAATTCCATATTTGGATCATACTAAAGAAAGTTCGGAAGAGTTGAGGTGCATGGTCAATGAAGATTATTTTCGAACTTCACTTTGGAATCAAATAATCCTGAACATATTAAGTCAGGTTGGTATTAAAAATACATAAATTCAAAAATTAATATTTTTTTAATCATTTGATATTATTGATAATATTTATTTTGTATCTGTATTTAGGTATGTTATTCATTAACAAAAACCAAATGAAATCGGCTATGAGAAAGTACAATCTGATTAAGGGGACGGAATTTCTTTGTGATCGATCTAAATGAGACAGTTAGAAGGTTATTTGCAAGCATTATATGTCGGAATGTGAATGGATGATACGCGTTAGAGAAGTTTTCAGTGGTATGTGAAAGGCAGGAAAAATGATTGAGCATACTTGTAATCCGGATAAATATAAGAAGGATCATTATAATTTAAACAGCGACTTAATTGCTACTTCATTGATTTCCTATATTAGGAAGGATTCAAATACTAGCATCAAGATGGTTCCCAAAACCATCAAAGGATTGCACCATTATACCTCTAGTTATCGAAAAGCGCAAAAAGGTTGAAGAAAAGAATTTAAGATGGTGTATGGTGATTTTGAAAGTTCTTTCATGACATTACCTGCATCTATAACAGTATTGCAATCTTTCAATCTAGGTACTATCGTTGAGTGGGAGCATGATTCAACAATAATGCAAGGTGAGCACATATTCAAGTTTTTATTTTGGAGTTTCAAGACCAGTATTGATGGATTTAAAAGTTATTGGTCTTTCATTTCAATAGACGACACTCATCTTTATGACAAGTGTGATATTAAACTATTAATTATTATTGCAATTGATGCAAATGGTAATATTTTTTCACTCGCATATGCTATAGTGGCGCGTGAAAGTTTTTGACTCTTTGTCATGGCTACTTACATTATTATGGAGGCATGTTGTTGGTTAGAGAAAAGACATTGAACTCATTACAGACCGCCATCAAGGAATCTTGAAGTGTGTTCAATCTTACGTTTGATTGTAACTATCAAGAACTATCATAGATTTTGTGTTCGACACTTGAAACCTAATTTTAATAAAAAAAATTAAATAGTGAACTCAAAAATCTGATGTGGTTGGCTACTACGAAGCATCAGGAAAAAAAGTTCTTGCAGAGAATGCAATTGAAGTAGAGTCCCTGGAAGCGTATAGATTGTTATGTAATTATCCTTTTGAAAAATGGATAATGAACATGAATGATAGTCATAGATGAGGGGCTATGACGACCAATGTATCTGAGTCGTACAATGGTTTGTTGAAGAAAGTTCAAGTGCTTTCAGTGACTGCAATGGTTCGCATGACTTTTCATGCCTTAGTTGATCATTTTGTTGAATGGGACAAATTTTCTACTGATTTGTTAGAAAAAAAGCTCGTTTTCCTCTTGGTGTAAAGGACAAGATTCAAGAATATTGAAAAAGATCTCAATCACACACTAATATGATAATCTATCAGACTGGTGATGGAGTATTTGAGATTTTGACACTTGAAAAAAAGATAAGGGTGAAAATATTTACAAAGTTTCTGCCAAGAATAAGAATTGTTCTTGTGGAAAGTGGAGAAATTTGCATATGCCATGCTCACATGTTATTAAATTTTGTGAAATTTGTGGGGTCAAGTCAAAGAATTATGTTAGTAAGGACTACAGTACGAAGTATTACAAACGAACATATAGTGGAACTTTCACTTCCGTGAGTCAGCAAGCGTATTGGCCATCTGCTCTATTTCATTTGATGGCAAAAACTGAATATTTATGAACATCTAGTGTGAATTCAAGAACTCGACTCAAGAATGACATGAACATTGCTCCTGCTCGCATGGCAAGAGAATATAGTATTTGTAAGCAAACAGGTCACACTAAAACACATTGTCCTCGAAGAAATTAATAGTATCTGCAAAAAAAAATTAAATACATGTATTGTTTGCAGTGAAAGTTCTATATTTATGTATTATTTGTAGTGAAAACATCTTTTTTTTTATGTAATTACATGAAACTCAATTTGATTAACAATATCTATATTTTCAAGAAAAATTGTTCTATTAATTATAGTAGTATTACGTAGTTTTCATCTTACTTTCACTGATTTCATATTAAATAAGTAGTGGTAGATTGGTAATTGTATTAAAATCAGTAGTTGAAAAGTGATGATATTTAAAATACAGTGTCCAGTCATATCAATTCAAACAAGAAAATAGTGTTATACCACATCTGTCTGAAAAGTTAGAAGATTCGTAAAGATTACAAATCTTGATTGAAAAGAAAAGTTATGGTAACAAGACTCCTAAGAATTGTGATCTTGAATCTTGATGAAAAGAGAAGTTAGGATTTGTGATTATGAAAAAGAATAAGGAGTCCATGTGTACCTTATAAGGTAAATGGGCTTACATACGTTACAATTTATACATTTTCTCATTCCTCCGTTCTAAATTATTTGACCTACTTTTTATATTTACTTGTTCCAAATTATTTGTCCTACTTATATTACTTTGATGACTTATAATAATTAATTAAGGGTGATATAGTTAAATTATGATTGAGTAGACATGTCATAATATCTATTTACTTTTTTTTATTAAATATTATTAATTTTTAAATACATAAATATTATTAAACTCAACCATTTTAGTTAATAAATATAAGACTATCCAACTCATGAATCAAACCCTCATTTATCTTTTTTTATTCATTATAAATTTAAGCAACTGATTAGTAACAAATCAATAGACATTTTTTTGACAGTTCAAAAGATAATAAATGAAAGAAAAAGAAAAGGATCTTCGCCTTAATTTATGTAAGACTATTCTACCTATGAATTAAATTAATATTTTCTCTTTTTTTTTTTTTTAAATCTTGGGAGCCCAAGTGTGTGAGTTAGGCTTGATCCTGACTATGTCTATTTAAAATACATGTTTAGTTATATTAATTCAAATAGGAAAATAGTGTTGTATCAAATTCGTCTAAAAAGTTAGAAGATTCATAAGGACTGTAAATCTTGAATCTTGATTGAAAAGAAAAGTTAGGGTCACAAGATTCATAAGGATTGCGAATCTTGAATCTTGATGAAAGAGAAGTTAGGGTCTGTGATTATGAAAAAGAATAAGACAAGAGTCCATGTATACTTTACATGGTAAATGGAAACACATACATTACAATTTATACATTTTCTCATTCCTCCATTTTAAATTATTTGACCTACTTTCTACATTTACTTGTTTCAAATTACTTGTCCTACTTATAAAATCTAGACTTATTTAATTTTTTTTTTCAGTTTTATTCATCTTAAATATCATATTTTTAAAAATAGAATTGTTGAATTCTAAAGTAATCAAATATAAATAACCCCTCTTTTTTATATCAATACTACTCCAAAGTTATTTCTGTATAATGACTTCAATTTTTTAAACAAATTGATCTTTGATTTATACTCCATAATTGTTGCTTAGTTATTAGGGTATAAGGATAAAAAAAAAAATTCACACCTTCAATTATTGACATTTTAAGGGATATGCTAAGTGCAAAAGAGTCAAGTAATTTAAAATGGAGAAAGTATTTATTTCTCTCATCCTACCAAAATAATTACGTGCTTACAATAGCAATAGAGATTCAGAGTGAGTCAAACAACAAATAGCTCGACATGCTTTCAATGATCGGTTCAATCTATATTACTATTACTACCAACTTTCCTCAATTCAAAAAATCTATTCAATCTATATTACTATTGCCGCAAACTTTCCTCCATTCAAGAAATCTGTTCAAACTATATTACTATTACTATCAACTTTCCTCCATTCAAGAAATCTATTCAATCTATATTACTATTACTATCAACTCCCCTCCATTTCTTACTTTATAAAAATAAATTTAATGTGTACATGCAATTGTTCAAGCTAGTGCATAAAATAAGTCATGTTAAGTAGAAAGAGATACAAATGAGCCACATTTTTAATGTGTTATCAAAATAAGCTATTCGAAATTATTTATCTTAATTTATATAATTTTCTTAACAAAGGAATAACTGTGATGAATTATTTAAAATATGTATAAAATGATATTATAATTTTTGAGTTATAAAATAAAATTTTTAACTTGCAGCTTTCATTATAAAGTGGTATAATATTTATCCTAATAAATGATTTGATTTTTTAAAAAGTCACAAGTAGAATGAACGAATGACAAAAAAGAATTAGACATTTTCAAAAAGTAAAAACTAATTAAGAAATATCTTGATATCAAATACTAACCAATTAATTACTACATATAATTGACATTTTCAAGTTTGTTACATTATACATAGAGAATTCTTAACATCTTCTATGAGGAGCTTGTTCTCAATTTCAGGAATTTCTGAAACACGAAAAAATTGGTACATATGTCCTTGTTGATATTTGAAGGTTACCTAAGTCCTACAAAAATTTTATTTATTAATATATTAAAATTTCAAAATCATTCATTTGAAAAGTACGTAAACGAAAAAAAAATAACACCATACGAATGTTTGCGAAGGCTCTTCAAAAGCATTGGGTTCATGGGACATTGTTTCCCGTAATAACATAATAAATTATTAATATACTAATCTATATATGTTATAAAGTAGAAGACGAAGCATGAGAAGAATCCATGTGGCAAAATGCTGGGAAGCCACATGATAGTTTTTATGACAAATTTAAAAGTATTGTAATAAATCTTTATAATTAGTTGAATTTAAAAATATAATAAAATATTTATTATATATTTGAATTTTAAAATAATAATACTTTAAAATAAAAATAAAAGTTTCTTATTAGCTTAAACCTAGCAACCATAGTTGAAGTCCTAAATAAACTCTAATTATTTTATAATAATAATAACTTATTAATAAATAATAGTAGAACTCATAATATTACGTTTAGGATAATATATTTAACAAAAAATATTAAACAAAGGAAAATAATAATAATAATAATAATAATAATAATAATAATAATAATAATAGTAATAACAATAAGCAATAATAATTATAGTAGTAATAGTAGAAGACACGTAGTAGTAATTTTAAAATTTAGAAAAAAATGTTTCAGTTAGTAGAGAAAATTGAAGGAAAGGTGTCTTTTAAGTCTTGAATGAAGGATTGGTGACATTGACCAACAGATAGGGTCAAACATCATTAGAAAACTTGATTAAGTTAATTGTGGACTTGATTAATATTTTTAAAACTTTCTAATCTTTTTAAAAATACAAATCAACCCAACCCACACCTCTCTTTAAGTCAAATCAACCACTATCTCCTCTCTCTGGACAACTTCTCTCAACTCTCTCCCAACCAACAGTTCTGCAAAATTTCTCCCTTCAACCCCCGATGACTTCTACCTTCGACGACAAATAGTTGGGCTTCGAGTTCTCCTCTTCAATTCAATCAACTTGTCTTTCATCCCTCTCTCGACAGCTTCTCTCAAATCTCTCCCAACCAACTGTTCTGCAAATTTCTTATTTCAATCCTCGGTGACTTCAATATTCGACTACAAATAGTTGGGCTTAGAGTTTCTTTTTGACTTCAATCGAGGTGACAGCCTTGCTCTTCGGCCACAACTGCTTCGAATTCTTCATCGTTCTTTTTCTTCTTTCACAGATAAAAATTTATGGCCTTTTTAATTTGGCCACAACAACTTTACCATATATTGCAACAGATTAAGCATCGGATAAAAAATCTGATGCAACTAATTAACCATCTGGTGTAATGGAAGAACCATCAGATTAATGATCTGATGCAACAAATGAACCTTCTGTTGGATAAATCCCACCAACTTCTCCTACAGAAAAAGTCCAAGACTTGATTTTTCCAACTGATCATTCATCTACCGCGATAGACGACCCTATGTTGGAAGAAATCTAAACAATATTGACAGTTGATAACTGTTCCAACAGATCACTTATGTGTTGCAACAGATGTGTGACCTATAGCACAGACCATTCATCTTTCTCAACAGATGAGTGATAAATTTTGTATTATCACAACAGATTACTCAGCCGTTGCTACAGATTATTTAACTGTTCCAAAAGATCACTCATATGTTGCAACAGATGATGTCACAACAGTTGTGTGATCTGTTGAATAGACCATTCATATATCTTAAAAGATGAGTGATATGTTTTGTATTATTTCAACAGATTACTCATCCACTGCAATAGTTTGGTTATATGCTGCAACAAATATACTACCTGGTGCAATAGATCGGTGATCTATTGCAACTGTTATTTTACTATTTTGCTTGTTTGATTTACTGTTATCTCTTTTTAACGATGCATTAATCAACAATAATATATTATTTTATGTTCCTGTTAATTTTAGATAATATGGTTCCCAAAAGAACAGAAACCGAACCAAGTCTAAGTAAAGGAACAAGTGAAGCAGCTAGGCTACATCCACCACTCTATGAGCTTGCTTTACAAGCGTTATCTCAATCGGGAGCAGAATATGATGAACACGGGGAGGAGGAATATTTCAAAAAAGATGATGCAGATGCTAATAGCCCTTCCACCAAAGAGCTGATCAAAGCCTTCAGCATTGATCATTATCCTGTGAGAATGCAGTGCGCTGGTGCCGTAAATTTAATGGGTGATTTCGTGGTTAAGTCATCCATGCAAAAATCTTTCAACACCTTCAAAAAAATACTTCGAGAACAAAAATTGAATGCTTATTTCAGGCACAGCTGCTTTGGGAAATATCTTGATTTTTCGGAGGACAACAATGCTCGTTTCCAAATAAAAATGGTATATGAATTTCTCAAGCGTAGGTTTATGTATGAAAATAAAGATAAGATAGATGAGGTGTGGATAAATTACTATGGCATGCCTGTTTGTTTTGATTGGAAGGAGTTTGCCATAGTTACTGGACTAAAATGTTATCCTCCTTCTCAAGTTATACCTATTCTAACCTAAAAAAAAATACCCCGTACACCCAAAAAAGGCAAAGTCAAGTCGTGTGATCATGATGATCTGGTGTCCATTGTTGGTCCAAGCTTCAAAAATAAAAATTTGATAGAAGCGTTGAAAGGTAAAGGACTTTCAAAGAAGCACAAACAACCATTGTGCTTGGTTTGTTTGTACATAATATTCTTTGGGCGAGAGACGTTAACAACAACATAAGCCTCGATTTAATAAAGCTCTCCGAGGATCTTGAGGCATTTAACAACTATCCATGGGAGTATGAAAGCTTCAAAATGAGTGTCAAATATTTGTTGACTCTGTTAGCGCCAAAGACAATCAACTTATATGGCTTCCCATGGTCTTTCATGGTAAATGTTTCTTTCTTCTATTAAGATATCATTCATTTTTTTTACTCAATAATGATTTTGATTTATTGGCGTTATTTTATAGGCATAGGTGTTTGAAGCCATTCCTTATTTGAGACAACAAGTGAACTACCAGGAAGGAGTTTCTTATCCAAGAATCTTGAGATGGTTATCGATCAAAACTGATAAAAATATAAAATTTTTTGATCTCTTCAACCCCCTAAAGGATGCAGTAAGTATAATTATAATTAATTTTTCTTTTAATTAATTTTTTTTTGAATGATCTAATCATCATTCTAATATATGTAATGATTTATGTTAAAATGTCCATCCATCGCTAGTTACGACCAATCTAGAGTTGAAGATGCTATTTTTTATTACTTTATGGTCTGTGCAAACTTTATCGAACCCTAAGTTCATCGACAGAATAAAAATGGAATTATTTAGAGCAACAACCATTACAAGAAAAATAATTTTGGAGGGTGGGCTTGTTGTTGTTGATAGAGCTGTTGTTGGTGGTAGTGGTACTGTTGTTGGTGCTAATGATGATGCTCTTAAAGTATTTAAAGAAAACCATTATGAGTATGATCATACTGGTTATACATATTTTGCCTCTACCAGCGAATGTTCTGCATGCAAATGTCAAGACTGCAGGGCGAAACATAATGTAGTGATTAATGCTATTAATGCATTAACTGCTTCTGTAAAGGAATTGACATCTAAGAGGGGTCTTATTCTATCAAAGTGGATTTTATTTCCATCCGCTCCATTAGAGATTAGAGTCAAGGGGAGAAGGAGAGTAATTTTCAGGACATTATCAGGCATTCAAAAAAGAAAAATTGCAACTCCTCTGTCTGTGTGTTGCACTGAGCAACGTACAATGTCCAAAGAAGAGCAGCACGAGTTGAAGAAGGTAATATATTATATGTCTTCCCACTGAAAAAACAAACAGACATATATCGGTTTCAACAGATGACACATCTGCTGAAAATTGTCAAACAGATATATACATCTGTTGCAACAGTTGACTAACATGTTGCACCAAATACTTTATCTGATGCAACATATGTCTCGTTTGTTTTAGCAAATCAAATAAATTTTTGTACCGCTTTTATTTATATCAATAGATGACCTATCTGCTGCAACAGATGATTCATATATTGTAACGGATGGTTCATCCGTTAGAAATTATCATACAGGGTCTTTCTCATGTAGAAATTTATCCCAACATTTGATTCATTATTGCAACAGAAATATAATATGTTTAGGATAATTTAAAATGGGAGGAAGACCTGTTTGATTTGCTAGAAGAGATGAGTTATCCTTTTCTGTTTTGTTGTATCTCCGTGATTAGCATTGACCAATTTTGGCTTTCCAGGTGGATGTAGAAGAAGCTACTACTGAACAACATTGACAATATGCTACTCTTTTTATGGAAATATGGAGAACAGAAAGCGCAGAAACCGTACGCAAGCGACAATAAAGATCCACGATGAGCAAAGCCGAATTCCATAGCATCGGATGAAGAATAACTTATCCATACTAAGTAGATTTTTATAGCTTGAGCCTGTCAAAGCAATCCTTGGCAGTATACTTAAATTGTTGTTGATGTATTTGCTGAAATCTGTACCCATAACAATTTTTGTAATTTCATTTATTCTTGACTTATTTTAGCTAATTTATGACGGCTTCGATTTATTTTATTTTGTCTACGAATTTTAGTTATTTCTTAGATTTGAACTTATTAATTGAAAAGGAATACTAGATTCAAATATTGCAGTAGATAATGTATCTGTTGCAACAGACGACACATCTATTGAAAAAATCAAACAAATTTAGACATATGTTGCAACAGGTAGGTGATCTGTTGGAATTTATCAAACAGGTTTTTTCCACTGTTGTAACAGATGAACTTTAGATAAAAACATCGAGATAATGTAACAGATGACACATCTATTGGAAAAAAATAGATTTAGACATATGTTGCAACAGATGGACTTTATCTATTGCAACAGATGACACATCTATTGGAATAATCGAACAGATTTATACATATGTTGGAACAGTTAGGTTATTTGTTGGAATTTATCAAATAGGTCTTCCCACTGTTGCAACAGATGGACTTTAGATAAAAACATCGAGATAATGCAACAGATGACCAACCTATTGCAACAGATAAACTATATGTCAGAACAGGTAGGATAACTGTTACAACGGACGGAGAATCTGTTGCATTATAAAAATTCAACTTTTGTTGAACATAAAAAATTGTCACTACGTGTAAAAAGGTTAAAGTGAATTGAATTGAAATACAAAAAGGCTCAACCCATTGACGGTGTTCAGTTCAAACACCTAAAATAAAATAGGCATCAAGTAGACATGTTCATTTTAAACACGTAAAATAAAATAGGCATCAAATGTGTCAGTGTTAGTCTGGCACATTTCGCTGACTTGCCGTCACTTGGACCCCAACGATTATTTCTCCCCCCATTGTCTTATATATTCATCTTCGTCCTAAAATTTAACTCTAAATTTCCAAATCTTCTTCTTTATCGTCATCTTCTTTTATCTATCCAAATTTTTTAAATTATTACTTTCATTTTTTTCAACTGACCTTGACAATGTCGAGCGCATCTTTCACTGTTTTTTGTGGTAAAGATTTTTGATATTGTAAGTGCGGTCATGAAGCTCTGTTAAAGACTTCTTGGACTCAACAAAATTTGGATCGTAGGTTTTTTACTTGTAAAATTTCAAAGGTAATATTTTTTTATTTAATTTGTTGATTAGTTATTGACTTGTAATTATTTTATAATTGTGTTCTCTTTTTTATAGAAATTGGGTGGATGCGATTACTTTGATTGGTATGAAGAACGACATCCTTCACAAGAAAATCATGTAATCTGGAGTTTGTTGAACAAAGTCGAGGCTTCTTAAGAGAAACAAAATCGAGCAAGAAGATACTACATTATTGCCGTTATTGCTACTGGTTTGGTGTTGTTGGGTACATGGATATGAAGCCTAATTGCTGAAATTTTTCTGGTGGTGTGTGTATTTGCTATTGGTTCAAGCGTAACTGTTGGAAAATATCAAAAAGATTTAGGCATATGTTTAAAAATTTAGGTTATCTATTGGAAATTATCAAACAGGTCTTCCCACTGTTGCAACAGATTAGACTTAGATTATTAGATTATTCATAGAAATAACATCGGCGTAATGCAAAGATGACCAACTTATTGCAACAGATAAACTATCTGCCAGAACGGATTAAAGATATTTTACAACAGATTGACAATCTAATCTATTGCATTATAAAAAACTCAACTTTCATCAGAAAAAAATTATTACCACTACATGTACATGTAATAAAGTGAAGGGTGACTTGAAATTAAAAATTTCTATTTCACAGGCTCAATATACACAGGCTTCAAGCGTGCAGTTAGTACCCCATAAGCCCAGACCTCTTAGAGGTTTGCCACAATATTTTCACACAGAAAAGTCATTGGCTCGGCCATTTCTGTGTCGGTCAGCAAATATTTGATGTGTGCAAGAGCGTGCGAGCCGTTCGCTTTAGCGGCATCATCTTTTGGAAGGATCATTTCCCTGTTTCGACCTTCAAAATCCCATGATTTCTTCATCAACACTTCCTTTGGCAAATGATTCATCAATTTACTCTCCCTCAACAAGATAGGCAACAACACCATCAGTGGCTCCACGAGGAGAAAAAGATCTAAATCGTCAATAAGAGGTACATTGGAGTTATAAATATTGATCTTTCCCTTCTCGAGTAGTATCTCAATAGCCCGATAATGCATGTCGTTCACGCTAATGACTGCAAGAATCATTTTTGCCTCGGTTCAGCTCTTGCCGTATGGATTTGTCCTGTCCCCTCTAACATATCTTAACGTTTCTTATTCATCCAAGACCAACGTAGGAACTAGGAAATCAAGTCCCACTCTAAGGGCTGACGCCTCTCTATTGAGTTGATCGTACCTATTCTTGAGCTTTTTGCAGAAGTTGAGGTCCATTATCCTATCGGCAGCGTCATAAGCTTCCCAGTACGTTAATTGCCTTTTCCTCATGAGGCAGAGAATTATGTCAACATGTTGTGAGATAAGAAGTCAATTTTTAAATAGGTTAGTAATGGTAAAGATGCAATGGACGGTCCATCTGTTGCATAGGGTTCTCTGAATCAATAATCCAATGCAACTTATGCAACAGATGGATAATAAGTTACAATAGAACCACAACTAGTTACACCAGTATACCCAGCTGTTGCAACAGATGTGAAATCTATTGCGTAGATTCTTCTTCATGGGGTAGATTAGAAGGGCTAGGTTAGGAAAATTAAACTTGCCTTGTCCTCGCATGACATACGTATATCAGTCATAGTCTGGAAGTCTTGGGGGGAAAGGGAGGGCAGGGGTAATCTGGTGCGCCTGGCTTGGCATTCTTGGCCTGTCATAGATCCCTCTTCTCTTCCGTGCAAAGTTTTGCATATATGTCCACCTTCTTGACTGTCCCCTGAACTTCAACAGCTTTTGGAGAGGGAGAAATTACAATTTCTTTTGATTTTCGAGCGGAGAGTACGTCTCTAATTGCTCTTTTCTTTCTCCTAACCAACGTTGTAGGAGTGTGTGGCTTCCTCACCTTCTTGGATGATATGACACACCTCTTAGATTTGAATTCCTTGATAGCTTTAGATATATCCTATACTTTTTCAAAAAGTTTATCCTATCTATCCTTGCACTCATCGCATTTGCAACGAGAACACGACGGTAAAGAGGGGTGAGAGGGACCTATGTAAGGGCGAAAAGGGGTATTTTCAAACATATTTATTCTTTATTGAGCATCAACATGCTCATCATCACGAGTGGTAGCAGCATCAGCATGCCTATCACCAACACCAATAATTCCACCAGAAGAAGCACCCGGATCTGCCATAGTAAAAGGTTGGTCAAGAAGAGCCTCAACATTAGGCTGACCTTATCTAACTGCTCTTCTTATGGCTGTTGCTCTAGCCAATTCCTTCTTTATTAACTCCACTGTTGGGTCTGCAATAGTATCAACATGACCTAGAGTAATATAAGAAGTCATCACCGACTCCTCCTCAGTGGGCACGATCCATGGATGCACAACCTATAAAAAAGAAAAAAAGACAGATGCATTTAAATCATATAATATAATAATTTTCATAGTTGGGCTACATTTTAAAAAAAATACCCATCTGTTGCATAGTTTGCAGTATATAGTTAAAATTCATTTGAGTCTGGTTCAGAGAAACAGAGAAACACATGGATAATCTGATGCAAAATATCAACCATCTGATTCAACAGCTACACAAGACGGGTAATCTGTTATGCAACCGATGATCTGTATATCGCAACAGATGAATGATATATTATCAGATTAAACATTTGTTGCATATTTAACAGTAGATGGTTAATCTTTTAGGAGTCGGATTCAGAGAACCAAAGCAACAGATGGGTAATTTGATGCAAGATATACCCCATCGCAACAGATGTCCCATTTGGTGCATCAGATATAACATTTGTTACACTAGATATAACATCTGTTCGATATCTTTCTTATCTTTGAGTAGAATTATTTTACTTGAAGAAGACGTACTGCATCATCCTGAGGGTTAAAGAGATCAGTCTCCTTATTATTGGTGTTTCTCTTTGCAACCAACCACCTAAATATCCTTGGATGAGAAACCTCATCCGGGTAATCCATTAACTACTTTTGGAGGGGAGGAATGACTTCAAATGTCCAAGCCTAAAAAATGTAAACAGGAAGTAAGCAAAAAAAATTGTAATAACTATATTCAATATAAATTAATGGATGAGTAAAATTAGTGATTAATTTTACCATGAAATCCCAAGAAAAGCCGTATAATATGGTCGTACCTGGGGATAGCTTTGTCAGTAAATATTGGACAGTCAAGTAGAAGCTTTCATATCCCCAGGGATAATTGTTGAATTTATCAAAATTGTCAGCACACGCCAAAAAATCATATTCTATGACCTTGTTGACCTCTCTTGCCAATATAACCGAATGGGCAAACCAAAATAAGCACAATTGCTCCCTGTACTGCTCTGGTATGGTTTTATCCTCGAGATCTGTCAACAAATCCGATGCTTTGTATCCACGTTGAGCAATATCAAACAACCCATCTATTTTTCCCTTGCATTTTCTTGCCTTGGATCTTTTGGGAGGTGGTGGTCCTTCTGGACGATGGTATCTCAAGCCCGTCACTATGGCAAACTCTTGCAAGCCAAAACAAACAGACATGCCACAGTAGTTGATCCAAATTTCATCCATCTTCTTTTTCTCCCCTCCTCCGGATCTTAATCATCCCCCGCGTACTTGATCCTGCGCTTGAGAAGACCATATACCATCGTTATAGGGAAACGGATATAAGCAGAGGGGTCCTCAGGCGGCTCAAGAAAGCGTCCAAAGCAACTCTTCTTAAAAAGTCCACCTATATTTTCGTTCTTCATAATTTTCCTAAAATGTTCAAAAAAATTCCCCATCTGACATTTAAGTACAATTTGACCAATTAGTTGTTTTCCTTCTGGGTCATTTATCGACATCGCAACTTGAAACCTGTTAATACTAAAAGTCTTGACAGGATCATACTGGGATTTCGATATTAACTCACGCCCCGTGGGTGATCCATTATCACCATGTTGATGATCATACTCTTTCTCTTTTTGACTCTACAATTCCTTATCTTTCTCACTTTTATTTTCTTCATCACCATCTACGGACCCTTGTCCACCTCCCTCAATGTTGTTTTCATATCTCTCCTCAGCTTCACTTTTCCTTGAGTGAGATTATTCAGGAAGCTTCTCTGAATCCCTCTCTGCTGTAGGCTTTTTTTTTACTGGTCAGACGTTGATCCACTTTCACTTTCTTTTCTTTTGGGAGTCATGTTTTACCTACAGACAAAGAAAAATAAAAACTACATTACAGTTGATGTATGCATAGATTTTAAAAAATACATTACAAATACCACAAATACCGACATACTAACAGCCACCACCACAAACACCACCAACCAATGCCAACAAACAAACAAATACCACGAATACCGACACCACCACAAATACCACCAACCAATGCCACCATCGGTGCCACCACGATGACCATAAACACCACCACCAACACCACAAACACCATGCACCACGACAGTCAATGGAATACTGTAATGGAAACTAGGGATTTCTCGAGTTCTTCCTATGATTTTACCATCAAAACTCAAAATTGTAAACCCATTCTCGAAGACAATACAACTAAAAGTTTTATTTTTCATCATTAACTTAAAAACCCTTATTTTTTAGAATAAATAAATAAATGTAGAGCTCTTCTCGAACTCTGTTGCCTATGAAGACAAAGAAAACGACTGATACAAGCAAGAATGAAGTAAAAAATAACACCTATGTGGTCGAAAATGAGAAGAAAAGCGATCTATTATGAAGGGTTGAGCAAATTTGTTGTAGTTGTTGTTTGTACTATATTATTGAGTGAGAATGAGAGAGAAATAGCCAGACCTCGAGATTTAAAATGATGAAACATTTTGTATGGGTGATTTGTATTTTGGAAAAGAATGACAAGTAGTTTTGAAAATGTTAATTTGGTTCGAAATGATCTTAATTATTTTTTAAATCATAAAATATATGCATAATTTTTAACACTCTCATCATGCAATTGCTGAAAGGGTAATTCAATTAAAATTGTATAAAAACAATTGAAGTTGTAGTTGATCAAGTACTCTAGGAGGTAACCTTGTGAAAACTCACCCCTGGTCCTAGATTAATCAATTTAGGTACTATTAGTCTAACATATGAACTCAATTGAAATTGTAAAAAATAAATGTTCAATATGTTGCGTCAGATTTCTCATCTGTTGTAAATTACCAATTAGATTAGGTAACAACAGATTACGAATCTAATGTAAATTACCAAACAGATTAAGTCATATTTTGCGACAGATTACTCATTCGTTATAAATTATCAAATGGATTGTCATATGCCGTAACAGATTACCCATATATTGTAAATTATCAAATAGGCGCTGCCATTTATTGTGGCTGACCCTATGAGAACTCACCCCTAGTCCTAGATTAACCAATAATTTATCCTATGAGAACTGACCCCTAGTCCTAGATTATTCAATTAAGGTATTGGTACCCTAGTCCTAGATTAATCAATTAAGGTATTATTCTAACATATGAGGCAGTAACAATTGGTTCAGCTCAGAGTGATCGATCGCCGACTCTGGTCGGGAAGAACGCAGTATCGTTTCATCATGCAATTGACAAAAGAATCAATTAAAGTTGTAGTAGACCCTATGAGAACTCATATTCAATTAAGGTATTAGTCTAACATACGAACTCAATTGAATTATATATAAATAAATGTTCAAACTGTTGCAACAAATGTCTTTTCTGTTGAATCAAATCAAACAGATTATGTACTCTGTTGTAATATATTATGCATCTGTTGTAAACTATCAAACAGATTAAGCCATTTGTTGCGACAGATCACGAATTTATTGTAAACTATCAAACAGATTAAGTCATCTATTGCAACAGATTACCCATCTGTTGTAAATTATCAAATAGATTAAGTTATATATTGCAATAGATTACCCATCTGTTGTAAATTATCAAATAGGCATTGTCATCTATTGTAGTTGACATTATGAGAACTCACCCCTAGTACTAGATCAATCAATTACGATATTAGTTGAACATATGAGGTAGTAAGAATCGGTTCGGCTCAGAATGATCGATCGACAAATCTTGTCGGGAGGAACGCAGTATTGTCTCATCATGCAATTGACAAAAGACTCAATTAAAGTTGTAGTTGACCCTATATTCTATTAGGTTATTAGTACCCTAGTCCTAGATTAATTAATTAAGGTATTAGTCTAACATATGAGGTAGTAAGAATCGGTTCGACTCAGAGTTATCGATCGATGACTCTAGTCGGGAGGAACGCAATACCGTCTCATCATGTAATTGCCAAAAGACTCAATTGAAGTTGTAGTTGACCTTATGAGAACTCACCCCTAGTCCCAGATTATTCAATAAAGGTATTAGTACCCTAGTCCTAGATTATTCAATCAAGGTATTAGTACCCTAGTCCTAGATTAATCAATTAAGGTATTAGTCTAACATATAAGGTAGTAAGAATCGGCTCATCTCAAAATGATCGATCGACGACTCTGGTCAGAGGAACGCAGTACCGTCTTATCATGAAATGTCCAAAAGACTCAATTAAAGTTGTATTTTACCCTATGAGAACTCACATTCAATTAATATGTTGTAATATATTATGCATCTGTTGTAAAATATCAAACATATTACATTATTTATTGCGACAGATCATGAATCTGTTGTAAACTATCAAACAGATTAAGTCATCTATTGCACTTAAATATTTTTAGATTTTTTTTATAAAGCAATTTAGGTATTTCCTGTCCGAGATAAAATAGTTCAAATACTAAGGCGGTAAAAAGTATTACTCGGTACTACTTGGATAACTCAAAAATCTCTTGAGTGAGTAGTTTTATCTGGTCTTTTCAATGTCACCGTCTCTTCGTGTCCCTCAAAAGTTATTAATTAATATTTAAAACCTCTCATATCTAGAACTCTCTCTCCTTCAGCCATAAAGTAGTCTAGACTCAACTCATAACTCTTCTTTATTCTTTATTCTCAATTATCTTTGTTGTTTCCTTTTTTTCTCTCTTTTCTCTCTTCTTTCGGATAAGGATCTTTTGGAATCTCAACCAATCAATATCTTTTCTCGACTAAATTGGATGTTCTAATCCATTTGCTTTTTTGACATTGTAGGTATGTTTCAAAGTTGCTCTTTTTATCTCTTCTTCTTCTTTGTATGTCATTTAAATTAGATATTTACATCTGTTGCTATTAATGATTTACCCATTACCAGTTTGCTCTTTATTGAGAAAATTGAAGGAAAGGTGACTTTTAAGTCTTGAATGAATGAACCATTGTTTTTATTAAAATATCCAAAAAAAAGTCATCTATTGGGAGAACTTAAAAAGCCTTGTTATCAGTATAGTTTATTTTTTATATCTTTTGTTTGGTACTTTGGTGGTGCTATTGTTGGGGGTGATGGCTGTGTTGGAACATGTGGTATTTGTGTTGTGGATGGTGTTGGAACATATGGTATTGTTTTGTTTATTTTGTTATTGTTGATGCTATTGTTGGTGGTGCTGCAACAGTTTCCTCAACTGTTGCAACTGATGAATCAACCGTTGGAACACACGGAGCAACTTTTTGAAGAAATCAAACCAGTAGCAAGGCTGGTTTAATTTATTCCAACACATGGCCTATCTGTTGTAACATGTCATTTATCCTTTGCAAACGATGCCTCATCAGTTGAACAGATGGGTATCTGTTGCATCATATTGGTCATCTGTTGATTCACTTAATTTTGTATTACCCTTTTGTAATATTCTTTTTGTTCTTCTCTTGTTTGACATCAAATGTATTTCTCTTGTTTGCAGACAAAAGGAAGTGAAATTGGATCCACTTTTGCCCGGCCAGCATTAAAGGCTAGAGTAAAGATAGGTTCGGAGGAACAAGCTGCTTGCAGATGGAACCACTTCATATGTGGGAGGTATGTATTATTGATCAACCTATCATGAAAACACACATCCAGTACAATGATTTTGTGAATGTTTGTTCTTTACCTATTAGGCATTAATTCTTCAAACAAGATATGGCATTTTATAGTTAAGATTGTTAGGTTTGAACTGGTAAGGCTGAGGGACCAAGATGGTGATGTCGATACCCATTACAATTTAATGATGGTTTATGCTTATGTTTTTGTGTCAAGTTTGGGGAAGGGTTCAAGTTTTTGGCGGCAGTGTAAATATCTAATAGTGATTAGAACGATTTTAATGGCGCAATGGACTTGTTGAAAGGCCTTCAAAGCCTCACACTGCAACAAATAATGATGGATCTAATAGAAATTTCCCTGGTCCAAATTTATATGGATGGGTTGTTCGAGGAGATAATTATACAGCAGAAGGTGTTTGGGAGAAAACCTGTGTGGGAAGAGGGAGGTTGAGAAGGCCACATATCATCTTAGTACTTGTTTAAGAGGATACACAGGGTCGGAAGAAAAGTGTAGAGAAATTAGCTTATGATAAATGAGAAAACTCGATGAGATGCGTATGTGAAAGTGTATCCAAAAATGAAAATTCATTAGTCGTTGAAGAAAAAGAAGAATGGTCAAAGGAATTGAGCTGGTCACTTTGCTCGAGACTGTAACTAGCAAGCGTGCCCTCAACGAATACCCATAAAATACAGGACTAGAAATCTAAGGAGGCAGCTTCGCGAGCATGAAAGGTGGTAAGATTGTCGGTCTGAATTGACATGTAGGTTTCAATTTTGACCGACAATCTTACCACCTTCCGTGCTCGCGAAGCTTTTTCCTTGGAGTTTTTGTCCTGCACTTGTGAGAGTCTTCATTGAGGCCACGCTCGTTAGTTGTATTCTCGAGCAAAGTGCTTTGTCCAGCTTCAGTCCTGTTGACCATTCTTCCTTTTTTTCATCGACTGACAGATTTTTATATTTCGATACACTTCCACATTTGAAGCTCATCTAGTCTTTTCATTTCTAATGTGAATTTTACTGGCCAATTTCGCTACACTTTCCTTTCTACCCTGTGTTTCCTCTTAAACAAGGTCTGAAATGATATATGGCCTTCTCTATCTCCGCCTTTGTGTATAGGTATTCTCCCAAGCACCTTCTTCTGTTAAAAAGTCTCCTCCACCAATCCATCCATATAAATTTGGACCATGAGAATTTCTATTGGTTTTATCTTTATTTGTTGCATTGCGAGGCTTCGGAGGCCTTTCAAGAAACCCATTATGCCATTAAAATTGGTCCAATCACTATTGGATATTTACACTGCCGCCAAAAATTTGAACCCTTCCCCAAACTTGACACAAAAACATGTGCATGAATTGTGTCATTAAATTGTAACGGGGTATCGACACCACCGTCTTGGAATCCTTCGGCCTTATCAATTCACACCTATCAAATAAAATTGTACAATTTAGGATCTTGTTTAAAGGATCAGTGTCTAATTGATAAAAAACTATATTCACAAAATCATTGCACTTTATGTGTGTCTTCACGGTAGCCTGATCAATAATATACATAACTCGCATGCATGAAAATGGGATCCATTGCACGCATCTTATTCTTCCTACCCTATCAGGACATGTCAGTGTTGTTTATTCATCTGCATGAATATGATGATTATTAAAATGGAGGTGTGAAGAGTCGTGACTTTTTATCTTAACACATTCAAAACAGCTGATGAATCAAAATCTCCATATGTTGCAACTGACGAATCAACTGTTGGAAGAAATCAAAACATTTCCTCCAACATATGGTTCATCAGTCGCAACAGATGGTAAATTTGTTGCGATAGACCTGACTTTTTTTTAATTAATCTGCATGCATGTGATTACTTCTTTCTAAAAATATTTGTTCCAATTTAGTTTTTCTATTTATAAAATCAAGAGAATTTTATTATATTCTTCCTAGATTACCCCTATTATTAAATGACTACATAAAGTATGTTATTCACATTCATACTTTCTAATCATAATTAATAAGGCCAATTTGGTAAAATAATCACCTAATTTATATTTTTATTAATTGATGTGCCAAGCCCATAGGGCCCAACTAATACGTAACGGAGGTACTATTAAAAGGAGGTGACTTTTTATCTAACACATTCAAAAACAACTAATGAACCGAATACTCTATCTGTTAAAACTAAAACTGATGAATCAGTTGTCAGAAGATATCAAAACATCTCCTCCAACTTATACAGACTGTCCATCTGTTGCAACAGATAATACATAAGTTGCATCAGATGTCTTATTTGTTGCATATACAAACCATCTATTGCAACAGATGGTAAATCTGTTTTGACAGCCGTCTGTTGCACATTCAATCCACCCATCTATTGAAATAGATGCTAAATCTGTTAAAAATGCTGGACGATCTGTTGCAACAGCTCAATAATAATGTATTTTATCAAGTCTCAAACCGCTATGAAAAGGTGACTAGTAATTAGTATAAAAGAAAAAGTCGTGACTTTTCACAGAAAATAAAATGCCACCAGTTTGAATGTAATTAATACAATGGAGCTGAACAGTCCTGCCTTTTGGCCTGACATGTCCAGATTATATTATAGGTACCTTCTTAATCTTCATTCAACTCTATTTATTTCTTGCATTTTTTCCTTTCGTGTGACATCTTCAACCACTTCTCTTCAAAGAGCATATTCCTTTCTCGTTGAGGTAAGTTTTTTTCTGGCGTAAATTTACCAGTTGGTCGTATACATTGTATTACATTATGAATATTTTTCTTTACATTTTTCAATTCATGCGTGTTCTAGATATGGCTGATCCTTTTTCAGACATTGTTATTCTACGCGACACAGTGCGGAAACTTCAAAGGCAGGTTAATGACCTGCAGAGCGAGTTGGTCACTGTAAGAGCGACAATGTTCAGAGAGATGTAGAGGATGATTAAAGCCCTGCTGCTACGTGTTGATTGACTGACTGTCGTTAATGATGATGATGATGATAATAATAATAATTAGAATGTGTTTTTTCTTTTAGCGTATGTATTTTAATTTTTCTATATCGGATCTATACCTAATGTATTTTATTTTTCATTTAATGAAAAATTACTTTTAGTCAAACTTTGGCGTTTTAATTCTTATTCAATTTTCATTCTGTATATTTCTTCTAATCTAATACATGTTAACATGTCGACGGTTGGAGGCAATGTTGAATCCAGTAGCACTAGCAATTTTGACTTTTGAGTTCTTTCAACAGATGGACCATGTGTTGGAACCGATTGGTCATCTATTGGGTTTCAACAGATTATCCATCTATTTTGATAGATTTTTATACGTTGGAGGAAAGCATTCCAGTTGTTTGTGCAACTGTTGAGAATAATTGTGGTCTGTTGTATTATTTAGGTCATGCTTTGCCTCATTTTATTGATGCACAAGTTATTAAAAAAAGACATTTTATATATAATAAATGATAACATTAGGTTCACAACAATGAGTTAAATATATAAAAGTCCACAACAAACAAACGAACAACAACACAAGTTTCTGCAATTACAACGATCATGGTGGATTATGATTTGGGCATGTAGTTCTTTTGTGGACAGCGCACTTACATATGGAGCACTTGTTTTTTCTTGATGAAAATGATTCTCCAACTCCACGCCTCCTTTTATATGGCTTTCTTCCCGGTTTGATAGTGCTCGGGTTAATATATGGAGGAGGTATTAATCTCCCCATAAGCTCTACTGGAACAACCCAAGATTCTTTGGGAGGCACCGGAGTAATATGTCCACTATATGTCATTTCATATTTTTTTACCAAATAATATTGAGAGGAGTGCTCGAAAACTTCAGGTCCATATTTATGATCGTATTGAGCTCAAAGGGCTGCCATAGCATGTGGACAAGGTATTTTGTCCAAGTCAAAAACTCTACACGTACAAGATCTTATTTGAAGATCGACCGTGGCAGCATCACCATGATCGGTGATACGGAATTTGTAATCTGCTATTTTATGAGAGAATAACCTATTCCCCAAACTGATGTTCGTTGATATTTTCTTTTTGATTTCGAGAACAAATCAGGTTCTTTTTTCTGGGCACTTGAACTGCACACGCCTTTCATTAAAAAATTACAATATTTCTCGCTTATTTTTTCAAACATAGCCTTGATGGGAAATTCTCTTTCATCGCCAAACAATGAATTCACTGATTCAGCTATGTTTGATGTCATAATATTGTACCTATAGAAAAGAATCACTTAGTACGACATCAAACTAAACTTGTAAATCAAACAAGACATTAAATTCATAAGAATGTACCTATTTGCTGGACAGAATGTCCGGCTCCATCTCTCGAAATTGACATGTGCAAGAAATTCTACTACCTTGGGATTCACATCTGCTATTTAATTGAAATGGTCTAAAAACTCCTCTTTACTATATGCTTTAACTGCTCTATAAAAAAGGGTGACGACCCTTTCGTTGTGATAGTTGTTTCGAATGTTCTCTCCAAGATGCCTGATGCAACAACCAAAGTAAGCTAAAGTAAAGAAAAGTGACCCCATCTTTGGAATACTTGGATGCCTGTCCGATACAAAACACAACTCTTCGGTATCTTCGACGCAGCGTCACAGTTGTTCAAAAAAAATCCATAAGAGGCACACATTCCTTGTCCACTACACAAAAAGTTGCAGGAAAGATGTGATTCTCCACATCCTGTGCCACCGCCGTTAGCAGAACTCCATTATACCTACTCCTCAAGAAGGTACCATCGACGGCTATGCCTTTTCTCAAATGTCAAAAACCTTGAATCTAAGAACCATAGGATACAAAAAAGTACTTGAACCTTTTGTTTTCATCCAAATGCAATGTCGTCTTACTTTCGAGATTTGTGGACTCAATCATGTAACGGTAAACATCCAAGACTTCATACCCATGCTCGAGTGTCCCCAAACCAGGTCCTTGGCAATCCCCATGTTCATATATACCTTCCAATAACTGACCAGGACACCCAAATCCGTAAGGATTTGATTAGCCATAAGCCTTGTTGAAGGGCCTTTGCCATCGGGGAAACTACTCCTAAAATATTCATCCAGGACCTTTGCCGTGACATGAGGATTTTGGCCCGAGATATGCTCCGAACCATATGTGTGATGCTTTTCATGTTTATGAATGACGAATCTGTCAGAACTTACGTACTTCACCACTCTCAACCACCACTTGCAGTTCGAATTAGCACATTTGAAGCAAAAGACACTGCTCGAATTAATCACCTTTTTTATTCTAAAATCTTTTTTCAAGCAAGAAATAAACAAAGTGTTAAATAGTTCATTGTTGTCCTTGAATGACATTCCAATAAAAAAGTCGGTCCCGTCGTCTTGAAGATTTCCAGATTGTATCGATTGAGAAGAACTGCACATCGTATTGGTCGCATCAACGGACGTAGATGTTTGATCATCATCTGAAATATTCATGTCTAGATCATCAAACCTATCATCAAAGAAGTCTTCTTTGTCTTCTTCTTCTTCTTCTTCTTCTTCTTCTTCTTCTTCTATGTTCTGGTTCTCATTCTCTCTCATTTTTTCAACTATGTACACTCTTAACACTGTCCTGGTTGAATCACTTAGATAAGAATGCAACCGAACCTAATCGATTATCTTGAAAGGCAATACCCTCTGATTTTCAAAGGAGCTGTGCATGTAGCCGATGGCGAATTCTTTCGGTTGACAATTCAGTCCATAAAAGCTGATGATTAAGTTCATAAAATCATCATATGAAATATCACTTTGGACTGACATAGCTATCGTCTCTAGCATTTCACCCTCCTTCTAACTCCATACATATCGATTGCTCTTCTCGACCCATTGATCATGACAATCCACCCCTATTATTATTAATCCCTCCATTAGTGGTACCTAAATAAAGTCATTTGTTAAAAAAAATTGATAGTGATTTCATAGTACCGTGAATGAATCCCAACAGATGTGTTATCTGTTGCAACAGGTAAGTGATGAGTCGCAACAGATTCTTACCTGTTGGGATTCATGTTATGGGTCTGAGTATCTGTTGCAACAGATGAATCGCCTATCGGAATTGATGTTATAACTAAATTACCTTTAAAGCTGATTCCAACAGATGAGTGACAGTTGCAATAGATAATTAACCTATTGTGATAGATGACTTACATGTTGCAACATATTATTAATCTGTTGTAACCTATGTTGAAATCGTGTTCAAGTTCTGTTGCAACAGGTAACTAATCTGTTGCAACATATATGTCAAATATTGCAACAGATGACCTATCTGTTTAAACATGAATCCAACATATCAGTCTTCCATTGAAACAGATGTCTCATCTGTCGCAACAGATAATTTATCTGTTTAAATAGATGAATTTTATGTTTGATTCATGATTGGGTTCTATCTATTGTTAGAAAACAACAACACAATAGCAGTTACCCAGTGACAAATTCAACTAAAAATCATAATTTGACTTACCAACGTCTCCTATGAAGTAATGCCAAAGTGGAAAGTGATGTTAGAAACAAAATTTGACCTAAGAAATTGGTCAAATAGCAATAGTAGCGGTAACAACAACAACAATAAATGGTCAACAAGAAAAAAATGAAGATGATAATGAAGTAGAAGATGATGATAATAAAGCAGAAGATGATGAATGAGGCAGCAACAATAATGAACAACAAAAATCGCTAAGACAGAGAAAACAACAATGGGTGAGAAGAGAGAGAAAGATATTTTTTTCCCTCTGTTGCAACATATATGTCAAATGTTGCAATAGATGACCCATCTGTTTAAACATGAATCCAACATATCAGTCTTCCGTTGAAACAGATGTCTCATCTATCGTAATAGATAATTTATCTGTTTAAATAGATGGATTTTATGTTGGATTCATGATTGGGTTCTATCCATTATTGGAAAACAACAACACAATAGCAGTTACCCAGATGACAAATTCAACTAAAAATTATAATTTGACTTACCAACGTCTCCTATGAAGTAATGCTAAAGTGGAAAGTGATGTTAGAAATAAAATTTGACCTAAGAAATTGATCAAATAGCAACAGTAGTGGTAACAACAATAACAAAAAATGGTCAACAAGAACAAGATGAAGCTGATAATGAAGTAGAAGATGATGATAATGAAGCAGAAGATGATGAATGAAGCAGCAGCAATAATGAACAACAAAAATTGCTAAGAGAGAGAATACAACAATGGGTGAGAAGAGAGAGAAAGGCGCCTTTTTTCCCTCCGTTTTCCATTATATAGGCTAACATTTGGATTAAAGTATAAATTTAAAAACTTGTGAGTTATTTTCAAACTTCCCCAACTTTCTTAATCCATAATAAAGTAATTGTCACCTCCACCTAATAATTAAGACTTGTGTCACCTACACCCCATTTTAAAACTCTTTTGTCACCTGTGCCCCCCCCCCCCCCAGGTTAGTAGTAGTAGCTTTTATAATAATAATAATAATAATAATAATAGTAATAATAATAATATAATAATAGTAATAATAATAATAATAGACTATTGAAGAGAAAATCTTATTATTATTATTATTATAATTTAAAAAAAATATTTGATTGTGAAAAATAATAGAACTTTAGATTTTAAAAATAACATATTTTCATTAGCTTAAAACTAGAAAATCATGAGTGGAGAGTAGTAAATACATAAATTTATACTTCTAAAATGCTATAAAATATATTTATATATTAAATATAAAATAATAATTTTAAAAATTATCATTATGATCTCATTAATTTCAAATATTTATCTCAATTCAAATATATAGATAAGATAACTATGTATTATATTTGAAAAAAGGAAGGATAAGAAAGACTAATAAACTAGATAACTATGATAGTATTTGAACTTAAATAAAATTTGAATTGGAATGAAATTCCAGCTTCTTAGGCTCTATTATATATACTCCTATATATATCATTAGCTTTATTCATGAATTCATTTACTGCATTTTTAATTCTTCATATTTTTAAAACTATTTTTGATTTAACATTTTTCTTTTTTATATGCAGGAAGAATATGTCATTTTTTATCTTATCATCCTCCATGCATTAATGTTCAAGGTACACCAATTTAATCAATTCATTAACCTTAAATTTGTAAAGTCAACCTTTTGTTGTTTTTGAACAATGTATTTACATGAATTACATACTTTATTGTGCATTAAACTATTTAAAAATTACAATATGCGAATGTTATGGTGCCATCACAATTAATATTATGTATAATAATTATATATCGTACTTTTCATCTATTTTTACATTTTAGATTCATGAATCTTGATCATTTCAAGTTACAAAACAAACATGTTTTTGGTTCTACAAAATAATACTGTTATTTTTTTTATTTGAATAATATCATTGTTACAAAGTACTAGCATTTATATATAATATTTTCTATTTACCAAAAAAAATATTCAAGATTTTACGTATCATCATTCTTATCTTTTATCACTGAATTTTTTTTAATGATTTTATAGATGTGCTCATTATGAAGAAATATAATTTTCACGAAAAATATTTTTTAAGAAAACAAATTGTTTTTACTTATATATTCTATTCGCGATGCAAATAAAAAAATATTTTTCTAAAAGCATATATATATTCTAATACTAAACAATAAAAATGAATAGTGACAAAGAGATGAATATGATCGGCGTGAATTGGAATAGGTGGGGATGGTGTAAGGGAGTGGTCTTGGTGGGTGGAGGGTAGGGGGTGATGAATGTAGGTTTAATTGGGGTGGGATAGGAAAAATGATTCTAAAAAAATATAAATTAAAGATTTAAAAATTTTTGGGGGGTTAGAAAAAAGTTTTCTAAAAATAAAAAATAAAAAATAAAATAATTTATTTATTTAGGAGGGGAGGGGGTTTCTTGGTGGGGTGGGTGGTGTTAAGAAAAAAAGTTTTTTTAAAAAAATAATAATAAATAAATTTTAGTTGTTGGGGGGAGCTAGGGGGCGAGTTAATTTAAATTATTAACTTTAAATTAAAAATAATTATAAAATTATTTATTAAAATGGTTAATTATCACATTAGAGAGTTCTAACTGGACTCTTATCAAGTTTTGGATTGAAAAATTAAGTATTTGAATTTGAAGTTATTATCCTTTAAATGAAAAAAAAATTCATTATCTTAAAAATAGAAACTCATAATTGGAAAGTTCTAATAAATATTTGCTACTTTAAACTTATCCATTTAAAATTTAAATGCTACAAACTATAGTTAAATATAATCTTATATTTCATAAGCTTATTATTAAATATAATGATAAATATAGTATTATTATTATTATTATTATTATTATTATTAACTAAAATTTTGATAAATAATGAATTAAAGGAATATCAATATATAAAAATTTAAGTAATGTAAATTTTAAATTAGCATTGTATGGTTTGAAATAAGCAAGAACGTAAATATCAAAATATACAATAGAAAATACTTAAATACAGTAGAAAAAAATTATAAAGATGGGGGAGTAGGGGTAGGGTGGGGTAATATTTTGAACTAATTTTGAGAATATAATGTAGTAATTAGATTATACATATATTACTATCTATAAATTTTAAATTGAAAAGATGTGAATAATAGAATAAAAATTTAAAAATGGAAAAAGTCACAAGTAAACAAAATTTATATATCTATTTCATAATTAATTAAAAGGACACTTAATAACTATCTTATGCCAAGTGATAAGCTATTAAAAAATAATATTAACAAGTTGATTATAAATTTAAAAAGTGAGCAACATAATAAATAAAATATGAAATATAAATTTTTTTAATATTTTATGATTCATTGTCACTATGTGTATAGCTTTTGCTATGGAATGGTAGGGGTTGGGGAAGGGGGTGGGGATGATTTGGGGTTGGGGTTTATTTCAATAAGGAACAATATGATAATTAGATTCTGTTTAAGGTAATATGATTTAACATGCTCGAACATCACAATCCCAAAAGATTAGAAATAATATTTTTATTATAAAATGTAAGTAGACAAATACTCAACTAACATCTTTATTTATACATTTTATATTAATATGAAATTATAATTTAACATAAATATAATAGATAAATCTAAACAATGAAAATATCATGGGCAATTAAATAAACGTTACGAAATAAATTAAATTTTTAAAAGTGCTTTCTCAACTATAATTAGTAAAATCTTATATTTTAATGAGTTTATGATTTTACTATTTCCTTTAAAATTAATATTCAAGAAATATTACATGCATCATGAAATTTCTTTTAATTTTTAGGGAAAGTCAATAATTTTTATTTGAATTTGAGTAAAAAAATGAAATTAAATATGAAATAAAATAACATGTCGATAGATGTGAAAGTGTAGCTAATTTTAAACGGAGACAAAATCTAACAAATTAGATTATTTTGGAGTCATCTTCTAATCTTTATTTCATTTTTTATTATGCATAACAAATTACTATTTTAATTTCTATATTTTGAGATAAGAGATAAGAAAACTCAATTGCTTATGCGTGAAATACAATAATTTAAAAATATACATAGTGTATGGGGTTGGGAGGTGTTGTACATTTAAATTATGAATAGTATAATAAATAAAACTATGAACTATATATACATTTTTTTATAATTAATAATTTTTTTTATAGATTTTCTTAGTGGTAGGGGGATTGGGATGGGGTGGAAGCGCTTTGTGTGGGTGGGTGGGGGGTGGGGGAGGGGAAGTTTTTTTAAAAAAGAAAATCGAGGGGTGGGGTGGGGTAGGGGCGGGGGATGGATATGGACGTGGAGGTGGGGGCAGGAGTGAGAAGTGGTGGGGGCGTATTTTTTTTCCGTATTTTTTTAAAAAATAATGTGATAGTTGAACTTTTTTATAGAGATAATATATTTTAACATGTTTGAACAAGACATTCCAATATGAAATGATTAAAAATAATATTCTAATATTATCCGCGCATTGCGCGGGTACGTATACTAGTATTTTATAAAGTAGAGGACGAAACATTAGAAGAAGCCATGTGACAAAATGTTGGAAAGCCACATGACAACTTTTAGGACAAATTTAAAAGTATTGTAATAAAATATTTATAATTAGTTGAATTTAAAAATATAATAAAATCTTTATTATATATTTGAATTTAAAAATAATAATACTTTAAAAAAAAACAAAAGTTTTTTATTAGCTTAAACCTTGTAACCATAGTTGAAGTCCTAAATAAACTCTAACTATTTCATAATAATAATAATAATAATAATAATAATAATAATAATAATAATAATAATAATAATAATAATAATAATAATAATTATAATCTACTAATAAATAATAGTAGAACTCATAATATTACGTTTAGGATAATATATTTAACAAAAAAATATTAAAAAAAGGATAATAATAATAATAATAATAATAGTAATAACAATAAGCAATAATAATTATAGTAGTAATAGTAGAAGACACGTAGTAGTAATTTTCTAATTTAGAAAAAAAAATTGCGGTTAGTAGTAGTAGCTTTTATAATAATAATAATAATAATAATAATAATAATAATAATAATAATAATAATAATAATAATAATAATAATAATAGGCTATTGGAGAGAAAATCTTATTATTATTACTAGAAAAAATGGCCAAATGCCCCTCCAACCTTTACCCCAAATCCCAACTACACACCTATACTTTGTGGGGGTCCTATGACCCTCCTAAACTACTTAAAAATGAAATAATTACCCCCTTAAAAACTCATACCCAAATTTATAATAGAGAGTATTGTACACGCATCATGCCACGTCATGCCATGTCATGCCACCTAATATCATTTTTTTAATATAAAAAACTGATTACTTTTACTTATTATATTTTTTCCTTTGTTATTTTTTTCTTTTCATTTTTATTTTATTCTCTTTCATTCTTTTTCTTTGTTAATTACCATTTTCATTCAATCACAACTTTTCTAGTGATGTTCTACAAAAAAAAAAAAACATCGATGAACACAGAAGTTAAGAAACCTTATGAATATGACGCCAAGTTCAAATTAAAGGTACAAGCTAAAAGGTTATTGCCTTAAGATGGTTGATTTCTTTATTGTAATTGTAAAACTGTAGCTGATGTTGTATTCAAGTTTGGATCTTAGTGATACCAACAACTCAATTGAAGGTTTTGTATACTTGGACAGATTGAGGTTATAGGCGTTATTGTGATGAAATTTCTATAACATGTCAATTAGATCCTATGAAAAAAAAACATAAGTGAAGAAGACGACGTCTGCTGCAAAGTTTAGACCTTTTGGTTAATTTTCTTTTGTTGAAAGTTGAAAAATGAATTTTTTTGGGTGTCTTGTATTGATGCACATTCATGAAATTGAAACAATGATAGAAATTTTAGGTAAGTCGAGAAGTCGGGGTGATAAATAATTGAAATAATTTTTCGACATCATCGATAGTGGAGGCAACAATTTTGAAGAACTCGTAGTGGCAATTTTGAAAAGGGGCAAAAAAAATGATGGACGAACGATGCTATTGAAAATTCACAAAAAAGATTTGAGAAGATGATGGTGGAGATTGGATTATTGAAGGAAAATGGCAACAAAGAAGATGAAGAAAAGGATGCTATTGATGAATTTATTTTTGGAGCTCTTTATTCATTGAGAGTGTTTTTGGGATGCGAAGAAGAAAGAAATAAAACAAATCAATATATATATATATATATATATATATATATATATATATAAATATTAAAAATAAAATTTTAATTTTTTTTTGGGTGCTCACTCTCTTAAAAAGAGTGAAACACTCTCTTGCCATGTCAGCTTTTAGGGGTGTTATAATTTCTATTTTAAATAGTGGGTCATAGGACCCCCGCAAAGTATAGGTGTGCAGTTGGGATATGGGGTAAAGATTGAAGGGGCATTTGGCCATTTTCTCTTATTATTATTATTATTTTTAAAAAATATTTGAATGTGAAAAATAATAGAATTTTAGGTTTAAAAAATAACATATTTTCATTAGCTTAAAACTAGAAAATCATGAGCGGAGAGGAGTAAATACATAAATTTATACTTTTAAAATGCTATAAAATATATTTATACATTAAATATAAAATAATAATTTAAAAAATTATCATTATGATCTCATTAATTTCAAATATTTATCTTAATTCAACTATATAGATAAGATAATTATGTATTATATTTGAAAAAAAAAAAGGATAAGTAAGACTAATAAACTAGATAACTATGATATTATTTGAATTTAAATAAAATTTGAATTGGAATGGAATTTCACCTTCTTAGGCTCTATTATATATACTCCTATATATTTCATTAGTTTTATTCATGAATTCATTTACTGCATTTTTTAATTCTTCATATTTTAAAAACTATTTTTGATTTAACATTTTTCTTTTTTATATGCAGGAAGAATATGTCATTTTTCATCTTCATCTTCCTTCATGCATTAATGTTCAAGGTACACCAATTTAAGCAATCCGTTATCCTTAAATTTGTAAAGTCAACCTTTTGTTTGAACAATGTATTTACATGAATTACATACTTTATTATGCATTAAACTATATGAAAATTACAATATGTGGATGTTATGGTGCCATCACAAATAATATTTTGTACAATAATTGTATATCGTACTTTTTTTTAATCTATTTTTACATTTTAGATTCATGAATCTTGATCATTTCAAGTTACAAAACAAACATGTTTTTGGTTCTACAAAATAATACTGTTAGTTTTTTTTCGATTTGATAAATACCATTGTTACAAAGTACTATCATTTATATATAATATTTTCTATTTATCAAAAAAAAAATTCAAGATTTTGTGTATCATCATTCTTATCTTTTATCGTCAATTTTTTTTAATAATTTTATGGATGTGTTCATTGTGAAGAAATATAATTTTCACGATTTTTTTTTAAGAAAATAAATTGTTTCTTACTTATTTTTTTATTCACGATGCAAATAAAAAATATTTTTCTAAAAGCATATATATATTTTAATACTAAACAATAAAAATGAATAGTGACAAAGAGATGAATATGATCAGGGTTGGAATAGGTGGGGATGGTGTAAGTGGGTGGTCTTGGTGGGTGGAGGGTAGGGGATGATAAATAGGTTCAATTGGGGTGGGATAGAAAAAATGATTCTTAAAAAATATAAATTAAAGAGTTTAAAATTTTTTTGGGGTTAGAAAATTTTTTTCTAAAAATAAAAAATAAAATAATTTATTTATGTAGAGGGAGAGGGGCGAGGAGGGGGTTTCGTGGTGGGGTGGCTAGTGTTAAGAATTTTTTTATTTAAAAAAAATAATAATAAATAATTTTTAGCTGTTGGGGGAGCTAGGAGAGCGAGTTGGGGGTGGGGGTTGGATAGGGTAAGAAAATAAACTTACAAGTTTAAAAAAAAATTAGGGGGGTAGGGGATGGGTGATTTTGAGAGTGGTATGAAAAATTTTAATTAAATTTATTTGGAAGATATAAGAATACGTATAAATAAAATACTTAAAAGTAATAATGATAAAATCAAACAATAAAAAAATTATGAGCAATTAAACTTTATTTGAAAATTTTAAAAAGTATTAAATTGTATGTGCTTTGTTTATTGAATTGAGAGTGGGTGAAATTTAAATTTTGAGATAGAGTTTTTGTAATTGACATAATTAAGTGTTTTGAAATGAAATTGAAAGATAAAATCATTTTATAAAAAAGTGCAGTTAGTTGTTGAAATTGAATTGATAGATTAAAATTAAAAAAATGAAAATGTGAAATGAAGGTAAGGATTGTAATTACATGCCTTAATTTATTAAAAATATAAAGATAAAATCCCAATTACAAAATTAATAATTATTTAATATTAAATTATTTATTATATTTAAAATTAAAGAGGGGGCGGAGATGGAGATGATTAGGGTTAGATTTGTTTTTTTAAAATTATTTTTTTATTAATAAATAATATGATACTTAAATTTTTGTAAGGTAATATGATTTAATATGTTGGAACGAGCTATGTCAATATAAAATAATTAAAAATATTATTTTAATACTATACTAATTAGTTATAAAGTTAACATAAACATAATAAAGTAATAATGTTGTACACTTACCTCAGAAAAAAATAATTTTGCAGTGAAAGGAGAGTTGTGCAATGAAAATTAACGTGTTGTGGAATGAACATTAGAAAAGTATCCGCTAAATTGGCTAAAGCCACTTACCCCAACAAGTGGAGTTACAAAATCAGAACTTCCTTCATGAGAATAATTTGTCTCACTAGTTATATGTGGGGTAATATGGCTCAACATTAATTGTAGCCAGTGACAGATTGAAATTACTTTCGTATTGTACCCCACGATCAATCGAATTTTCTTAATCAACTAAATTATGTTCAACATAAACATCGTTTCGTTGTTGTCTACTCCCCCTACCACCTCGACGAGCCCTCTCTCTTGGTGCAGTTGATCATCGATAAACTTGAATTGATGGAGGTTGCTCATAATCAATCAAAGGAGATGAAGCAAATTGCAGTATAATTGATGGAGGTTGCTCATATTCATTCGGTGGTGTGTACTTTGAGCAATTTGATATGACTTTATATGTCCCTTGACCTACAAAAATAAAAATTAATACATTAGTTGCTAAAAAAATTATTTATATGTATTAGCAAAAATTTTAAAAATGTACATAGCATTGCTTCATGTCTGCCTGTCATCGATTGGTATCCAACTTGAGCAATATGTTCTGAATTTTCCATTATAAAGTGTGAGTGATAGAAATACGATTGATTGTAATGTTTTTGATTGACCATGTAATTGGGGTGAACATTACTGTCATAGCGTTCGTTCCACTTTTGTTCCATTTCATTTAACAACATAACAATCTCTTGTGTTATTCGAAATCGCTTACCGTGTTCAAAATGAAATAGCTTGTACTCAGGTGAAAAAGGTATGTATTGGACCTAACCAAATTGTCGCATAACACGATCAATCATGTGTCATTCACAATTTCATAACTAAGTGGAACCTTAGCCATCCAAATAACATATCCTCGGCGACACCGCTCGAAAAAATCATTAATAAGTTGCTCAGAATATGGCTGCCAAATAAACTACAAAATAATAAAAATATTATGATTAATGTGTCACAAAGAATTTGTCTAATCATTTCTAGTTTAATAAATAACATATATATGTGTACTTCATCTTTACTGGTTAACAACTCATAATCTTTAATAGAGAATTTTTAAAAAATATAAATATAGAATTTGGCCTACGTACGCGTAAATTTTTGCTATAAAATTTAGCATTATTAGACTACCCTCAATGAAGCGGATGATGTTAAGAATTCAACTCTAGCCCCAAATATATATTTTTTTAAAATTCACTATGAATGGATGATGTTAATGCCAACTATCATTATTTATAAAAAAACATAATATGATTGTAAAATATCTCTTTGACAATAATAAAATTTATATATAGCAGGGTCTAAGATTTATAATGGAAGTTGCTACACAGTATATAGACATGACTCTCCAAAGTACAATAGTTAATATTTTACTTGCTATAACAATTTAGCATTTCACCGCTCTTATATATATGAGTTTTATTTAGTTGGTGTAGCATTGCGTTATATTACTGCAGATAAAATAAATTAAGAAAAAAATTTAAAAATGACATAATAATATAAAAAATACTTGCTTCTGAATAAGGTTGTCTAATACATCTCTTATTATAACAAACACACTACGAGAATCATTTTGATGAGTTCTACCTCGAGATTATTTACGTGCATGTGCGGTTAGGACCTCTAAATTTTCCTCGCCCAGAGGCAGTGAAAATGATTGCAATGGGACAATACGCTCCCATGCTCATACCTACAAAAATATAATAAAAAATAGTTATCATCATAATAAAATAAAGTAATACAAAATAAAAAAAATATTATAAAGTTCACGTACCTGCAATAACGAAACAAAATCACTAATGCAGTGTAGTTTCTCCATCAATGCACGACACAAACAAAAGTAGAGGTACGATACCATAGCGACTCTCCAAGTTTGTGTTGACATTACGGGTAAGTCACGCATGTCAATCAAAAAGTCTTTACTAAATTTATTTTCAGATTTGTTGGGGAATATTATTTCGCCGCACAACCAAGAAAGATACAACCTAACTCTTCGTTACATCTTTTCTTGCTCAGTTTCATCAATTATTTCATTTAGATTTTTCATGTATTCATCTAATCTCATAAAAAAATTCTGTTTTCTTGAAAAAATTCTAGGTCAGGTATTCATCCCATTAATTTGGCAAACATTTGTTGCCTGTTAATAGGTAAAATCTAAGCAATGCTTGAATGAAGAATGGGAGTTCCATCTACGACCATTCCAAACATGAGTTTCATGTCTTGTAAGGCTATAGTCGCTTCACCTGTTCTCAGGTTCCGATAACCACCTTTCAATCAGTGCAGTAATAAGGGAATAATCGTAGAAAACAAATTCAATATCTATAACGCCCCTAAAATCACAAATACTAAAATAATTAAGAAGACGGTGATGAAATGAATGATTTCTAACATGTTGCCAAAAATCATTATCATTACACCGCACTATCAAACATGTTTTTTCTCTTTTTAATGTGTTGTTTCAAATAGCCTCGAATCGATACTTATTTTGCATGGCATATATGTCATACCGTGATGGCCCTAGATGCACAAAGTGTTGATATTCCATATCTATACAAAAAAAATTAAAATTAGTTTTGATATGTGTTTCATGAACATTTATGTCAAGTAATAATTTGATGAATTGACCGATTTTTATATGCATGCAACTAAAGGGAGTCAGAAGCTTAAAGGGCGAGCTTTTTACACATGCATGATCAAATTTAACATCTCCGTTGTGCAAACAACAAATTAAAAAAGAATTAGATAGACAATACTGACTTAACGTAGGTTTAGGCTTAACAAGTTGATATAATAACAACATTTGACAAATTAGTAAGCTACAAAAATGATTAATAATATTATAATACATTCTTGTTTGTTAGGTATTGAAAAAGTTTATATAAAAAGGTGATTAAAAGTATACCTTGAATTGAATTTTTTTTTATGAAATATATTTTGAACAAGAACAAACACACAAATAATATGGATGAATAAAGTGAACGGGTAATGTGAATAAATGAATGAAATGAGTAGTATATAAAAGAAAATTAATAAGGTAAGAGACACATTTTACCTTGTATTGCACTGCATTTAAAATAAATTCATCACTAAATATTTTCTCCGTCCATAAATACTTGTTCACTTTTGACTTGACATGTCTTAAGAAACAATAAACAGATGGTTGATTTTACTATCACCCTTTGCATATAATAAAATTTTTACTTTAAAAAATACTATAATTGATGTATTGTATTTAATATCAAGGGTAAAATAGATAAAAATGAATAACTTATTCATTAATTTTATAAACTGAATAGGTATTGTTGGACATTTCAAAATAAAAATATGGATAAATAAAAATATACGAAGGGAGTACATTGGTGCCATTAAATTTTCAACTTCCACCAATTTTTTCAGTCGGAGGATAAGATGTGAATCCCAAAGTGGCAAATTCACAATTTGTGGGCCTTGTTAGTCGCAGACTTTTTGCTACATTAACTCCTGCGGGATTTTTCACAGTTTTTCCTTGTGGTGCTTTGACAGTAGCTTCAAAATAGCAACACAGCCTCTCAGAGTGATGGGAACTCCCAAAAGCAGGCAATATACAGCATGACAAATAGCACGAGGCATATGGTTTGCGAGCAAGCTTTCAAGTAGAGTTGTCGATACGGGCTATCTCACCCAGGTTTTAGAGTTTGACGGTCCAGATTGGGTTGGCCCATCAACAAGACGAGCCAAAAAATAAGAAGCCCAATCCATCACACTGTGGGTTGCGGGCCTCCTCGGACCAACCCACTTTTTAAAATATATTATTATCTTAATTTAAATTTTAAATTATTAATTAAATAAATATTTACAATAAATTTATTTAAATTTATTTACAATTAAATAAATATTTACAATTAATTTTAAAATATTTAATTAAATTGAAGGAAAGGTGTCTTTTAAGTCTTGAATGAAGGATTGGTGACATTGACCAACTGATAGGGTCAAACATCATTAGAAAATTTGATTAAATTAATTGTGGACTTGATTAATATTTTCAAAACTTTCTAATCTTTTCAAAAATACAAATCAACCCAACCCACACCTCTCTTCAATTCTAATCAACCACTCTCTCTCTCCAGCTTCTCCCAACCAACAGTTCTGCAAAATTTCTCCCTTCAACCTCCGGCGACAAATAGTCGGGCAAGTTTCTTTTCAACTTTCAACCGTCAATCGATGTAAATACTTCTCCAGCGACAACAACTTTGAGTTCTTCGTCCTCCTATTTTTTTTCAAAGGTAAAAAATTATGAAGAAATAGAGGAACTTGAGTCAACTACTCTTATGGTATTGAAATGTGGACTGAATAAAACCTTAATTTCTGGTATTTCTGCATTTCTTCTTCTCTTTATTGTATTGTTGATTCAAATTTATTGGTGATTTTTTGTCACAGTTGATGTTCTTAGTGTGTATGTATGTGTGATATATTGGTGTTGCTAGGTTGATTTATTGTTTGTCTTGGTAGAAATGGTATTGCAACAGTTGAAACATCTGATGTAATAGATGAAACATATGATGCAACAAATGAAAATATGATGCAACAGGTGAACAATCTAACATATCATTCATCTATTGCGACAAACTACTCTTCTATTTGGAAGAAATCTCAACAATATTGATCCAACAGATAACTGATTAGTGATCTATTTTATTCTTTCCAATGGTTTACTCTTCATTTTAAAATCTGATGCAACAGATTAAAAATCTGATGTAACTATTAAAATCTGATTCAACAGGTGAACAATCTAACAGATCATTCATCTGTTGCAACAGACGACTCTTCTGTTTGGAAGAAATCTAAACAATATTGATCCAACAAATAACTGATTAGTGATCTGTTTTTATTATTTCCAATGGTTTACTCTTCATTTTACAACAGATTAGGACTGTTTTTATTCTTTCCAACGATTTATTCATACATGTCGGTTATCTGTTGCCACAGATAACATACCTGGTGCAACAGATTAGTGATCCATTTTTATTCTTTCCAACGGTTTACCCATCTGTTGCAACAGGTCGGTTATATGTTGCATACATAAAATACCCAGTGCAACAGATTAGTGATCTATTTTTATTGTTTCCAACGGATTACTCATCTATTTTAACGGGTCAGTTATGTGTTGCATTAGATAATATGCCAGATGCAAAAGATAGTGTTATTTTTATGGTTCCCACATATTACTTATTCGTTGCAACAGGTCGATTATATGTTGCAACAGATAACATACCTAGTGCAACAGTTTCATTTTCTATTGGAACTATTATATTACTGTTATGCTTAATCAATTATAATCTATGTTATGTTCCTGTTAATTTAAGATAACATGGCTCTCAAAATAAAAAAAATTGAACCAAGTCCAAGTAAAGGAATAAGTGCAGCAGCTCATCTACATCCACCACTCTATGAGCTTGGTTTACAAGCGTTATCTCAATCAGGAGCAGAAGATAATGAACACGGGGAGGAGGAATCTTTCAAAAGGGATGATCCAAATGCTAATAGCCCTTCCATCAAAGATTTGGTCAAAACCTTCAGCATTGGTCGTTACCCTCTGAGAATGCAGTGCGATGGTGCCACAGATTTAATGGGTGATCTCGTGGTTAAGTCAGTCATGGGAAAATCTTTTGACGCCTTCAAAAAAATACTTCGAGAACAAAAATTGTATTCTTATTTCAGGAAAAGCTGCTTTGAGAAATATCTTGATTTTTTGGAGGACTACAATGCTCGTTTCCAGATGAAAATGATATATGATCTTCTCAAGCGCAGGTTTATATATGAAAACAAAGATAAGATGGATGAGGTATGGATAAATTACTGTGGCATGCCTGTTTGTTTTGGTTGGGAGGAGTTTGCCATAGTTACTGGACTAAAATGTTATTCTCCTTCTCCTTCTCAAGCTATACCTACTCTGACCCCAAAAAAGTACCCTGCATACCCAAAAAAGAAAAAGGCAAGTCGAGTGATCGTGATGACCTGGTGTCCATTATTGGTCCAAGCTTCAAAAACAAAAATCTGATTGAAGCGTTGAAAGGTAAAGGACTTTCAAAGAAGCACAAGCAATCATTGTGCTTGGTTTGGTTTGTACATAATATTTTTTGGGCGAGAGACGTTAAAAAAAACATAAGCCTCAATTTAATAAATCTCTCCGAAGACCTTGAGGCATTTAACAACTATCCTTGGGGTTATGAAAGCTTCAAAATGACTGTCAAATATTTGTTGACTCCGTTAACGCCAAAAATAGTCAACTTATATGGTTTTCCATGGGCCTTCATGGTAAATATTTCTTTTATCATAATATGATTCATCATTTTTTTATTCAGTAATGCTTTTGATTTATTGGCGTTATGTTATAGGCTTGGACATTTGAAGCCATTCCTTATTTGAGGCAACAAGTGAACTACCAGGAAGAAGTTTCCTGTCCAAGAATTCTGAGATAGTTGTCTGCCAAAACCGATAAAAATGCAAAATTTCTTGATCTTTTCAATCCCCCTAAGGAAGCAGTAAGTCCAATTCTAATCAAGTTTTTATTTTAATTAATGATTAAATGATTTCATCATCATTCTTAATATATGTACCGATTTACTTTAGATTGTCCATCCGTGGCTTGTTCCAACCAATCGAGAGTTGAAGATGTCATTTTTCTTACTTTACGGTCTGTGCAAACTTTATCGGACCCTAAGGTCGTTGATGGAATAAAAATGGAATTGTTTGAAGCAAAATTTATCACAAGAAAAACAATTTTGGAGGGTGGGGCTAATGATGCTCCTCTTACAGTTTTTGAAACAACAAGCCATTATGATTATGTTCATAATGGTTGTACAGATTTTTCTCCAGATTTTATCGCATCTAGCGAATGTTCTTCATGCAAATGTCAAGACTGCAAGGAAAAACACGATGGAGTGATTAATGCTATTAATGCACTAACTACTTTTGTAAAGGAAATAACATCTAAGAGGGGTGTCATTCCATCAAAGAGGATTTCATATCCAGAAACTCTACTAGAGATCAAGGCGGATAAGAGGAGAAGGAAAGACACTTCCAAGGCATCATCAATCATCAAAAAAGGCAAGATTGAAATGCCTCTATCTTTTTCTTGGACTGATGTTTAGTGTGCAAGGGCCACAGAAGAGCAGCATGAACTAAAGAAGGTGAATGTACATCATCTGTTCCAAAAAATAAACAAGAACATATCTATTTCAACAGATGATACATCTGCTGAAAATTATCAAACAGATGTATACATTTGTTGCAACTGTTGTCTAACCTGTTGCATCAGATTCGTTATCTATTTCAATAGATGAGTCTTATATTGCAACAGATGGGTCATTTGTTCGAAATTATCGTACTACTCCGATTTACCTGTTCGAATGTGTCCCAACAGATAATCCATCTGATGCAACATAAGAATCATCTGTTGCAACAGATGGAAAATCTGTTGTATATCTCCACTTAGCATTGATAATTTTGGCTTTCCAGGGGGATGTCACAACTACTGCCAAAGAGCATAACATGACAGTTGATAATCCATCAACTGCTTCCAAAGATGAAGAAAAAGTGGAGCCCGTCAGTTTGGGAGAACGGAAGAATTATTCATTTGAAGGGTTCAACATCTCGGACGAGGCTCTAGAAAAACTAATACAGTTGATCAACGACTATTCAGAATAGATTGTCGATGGGCTGTTAAAGGATCATGCCGGCAGGTACATAAATTAATTTTATGGATATTGGTTTATACAATTCTTGTTGTAAGAACCTGACATTAACACATATAAATCATCATGTAGAAAATAAAATGACGAGCGCTACAAAGTGAACGAATCGATTCTTGGTTTTGATATGTTTGACTTTGTTGTTGCACATCCCGAAATGAAGAATTGGTTCTATTTAATGATGAGGTTTAAAGGCTATACATATTACTATTAATTAATACTTTATTTAATTGTATTTGCGTATTGATTTTTTCATCACATAATCCAAAATATTTGATAATATGTGCAGCACATCGATGTCATTTTTTACTACCTCCGAAAGAAGGCCAAGTTGCAAACACAAGAACAATACAGATACACAACAGAAAATTATTTATACAAAGTTTGCATCAATAATGCCTACGACAAGTATTGTCAACAGCAGCCGAAAGTTTTCCAAAATAAGAAATGCTTAATCAACATCATCAAAGGTTTTAGCATTTCGGCTGGCTTACCCTGGCATTTGGTTGATGAAGTGTACATCCCAATCAATTATGGTGATGAATTCCATTGGGTGTTGGTTGTCGTCGTACTAAAAGAGAGGCGCATCTGAGTTTATGACTCGATGTCGCGAAGGAGACGTTTCGGGCCGTCGTCTGAGATACAAAAGCAAGCCAAAATATTGCCTACTTACCTTGATATGAGTGGCTTTTTGGATCAAAAGGTTCGTACTTATTGGCCGACGATTGAAGCATACTAAGATAAAATGGCTAATCCATTTGATGTACAATATGTTGATAGAATTGCTCAACAAATCATTGGTAGCCTGTAAGTTTAAGTGTCATGATTTAGTTTTATTTCACAAATTTTACAACGCTTGCATGAACTGCAAGATATGGATTATCTATTTTTTTATAACGCAGGGATTGTGGTCCTTTTGTTGCCGCCTATGCCGAGTATTTGAGAGATTGATTACAAGTACCAAATGATGGACTTGATGTCGGATTACTCCGCAAAAGATATACTGCTCTTTATAAAAATATGGAGAAGGGAAAGCTCAGAAATCGTACGCAACCGCCGTTAAAGATCCACGATGACCAAAGTCGAATTCCATAGCACTGGATGAAGAACTTGTCCATATTGATTAGATCTTTATAGCTCGAGTCCGTCAATGTAATAACATATCCTCCTTGGTTTAACTTGTTGATTTATTTGTAGAGTAGATCATTTGTACTCATAATAATTTTTTTTACATTTCATTTATTTGTTGAGTTATTTTATTTCATGTAATTTCTGAAGGCTTTGATTTATTTTATTCTGTCTATGAATATAATTAATTCTGAGTTTTGAACATGTTAATTGAAATGGAGTAATAGATTCAAATATCACAACAGATAATACATCTGTTGCAACAGATGACATATCTTATCAGACAGATTTAGACATATATTGCAACATAAGATGCAACACGTAGGTCATCTGCTGGAAATTATATAACAGGTCTTCCTACTTTTTTGATTTGCTCCAACATATTACCGATCAGTTGCAATAGATAAGTTATATGTTGCAACAGATCATAAATCTGTTGCGACAGACAGACGGTGAACATTTGCATAACGCAACAGATGACCAACCTATTCCAACAGATAATCAATCTGTCACAACAGGTACTATATCTGTTACGACAGATATAAAATCTGTTGTATTATAAAAATTCAAATTTGCCAGACGTAAAAATTACTGCCCCTATATGTATAGTGAATTGGCTTGAAATAAAAATTTGTTATCGTGTTCGTCTCTGTCTTTGTAAATGTTATTTTTTATACACAGGCTCCAACCATTTAGTTAGTACCCCATATGCCCAGACCCATTGCATCTTTCCCATAATGATGTCGCACACACCGGTCATTTGTGTGCCGATCAGCAAACACTCTATGTATGCAAGCGAGTACGGCCCGCACGCTGCACCAGTTGTATTTTTTGGGAGCTAGATTTTCTTATTTCGACCTTCAAAAACCCATGATTCCTTCGCCAAGACTTCAGCCGGCAAATGATCCATCAGCTTACTCTGAGTCAACAACTTGGGCAACAACTTCAAGAGTGGCTGCATGTGGGTTAAAAACGTCTTCTCACTGAACACAGGTAAGTTGCAGTCATAAACCTTATTATTTTCCTCGTATAGTAGTATCTCAATAGTGAGAAAATGGGTGACATCCACATTCATGACTGCAAGTATTTTCTTTGCCTTGGTCCAGCTCTTGCCATGTGGATATGGCCTCTTCCCTCTAACATATTTAATCGTTTCTTTATCCCATTGGAACGTAGAAACTAACTGATCAAATCCCAGGCCACTGGAATCAACTATATTATGAAGATCAGTGTACCTATCTTTGAAATTATTGTTGAAGTTGAGGTCCATTCTCCTATCAGTAGCATCATAAGCATCTGGGTACGCTAATTGCCTGCCCCTCATGAGGCAGAAAATTTCATCAACATACTGTGGTATAAGAAGATAATTTTTAAATAGGTTAGTAATTGTAAAGAATAAAAACACAGTGGAAAGAATCCGATGCAGAGGGTTCTCTAAATAGTTCACAGATTACCCAGCCAACGCAACTTATGCAACAGATGTGTATTATGTTGCAACAGAATACCAAGCTGTTGCAACAGATTACACATCTGCTACGTAGATTCTTCTTCATGGAGTAGATTGAAAGGGTAGGTTAGCAAAAGTAAACTTACCTTGTCCTCGTACCACACGCATATATTTGTCATATTCGAGAAGTCTTTGGCGGCAAATGAATGCATGGTGTATTTTTTTTTAACCTTCATCTTGATGAATTCTTCCAGTTCCTTCCTCTTCTCCTTGCCAAGCACCGCAAATATATACACCTTCTTTGACGAACCCTGAACTTTAACAACTATTGGAGCGGGGGGGGTTGCGTTTTTTGCTGATTTCAGAACGGAGAGAATTTGTCTAATTTTTATTCTCTTTCTCCTAACCTCTACTGTAGGAGTGCATGGCTCTCTCACCTCGTTGGATGGTATGACACCCCTCCTGGATTTCAACTCCTCGGCAGCTTCAACAATAGCCTCTAGCTTGTCGAGGAGTTTATCCTCTCTGTCCTTGCACACTTTGCATTTGCAATAAGAACATGAGGGTGGGGAGGGGTGAGAGGGACCACTGTAAAGGTGAGAGGGACCGATGTAGGGGTGAGAGGGAGGACCTGTGCAAGGGGTGTTTTCAAATATATTTATTTTTTGCTGAGCACCAACATGCTCATAATCACGACTGGCAGCAGAAGCAGAAGTAGGATGGCTGCCACTATCACAAACAACTCCACCGGCAACACCCCCAGAAGAATCACTTAGATCTGTTGCAATTTGAGTTAGGTCGTGAAGAGCTTCAATATTGGATTGACCTTGCCTAACTGCTCTTCTTATGGATGTTGCTCCATTTAATTCCTTCTTTATTAACTCCACCGTTGGGTTTTTTTTTGTATCAACAAGACCAGAGTAAGAAAAGAAGTCATCCCCAACTCATCAATGGTAGGCACGATCCAAGGATGCACAACCTATAAAAAATGACAGGAGGAATTTAAATCATATAATAATAATTTACAGTCAGTTGGATTACATGGGGCTCGAGTTATGTTAACACAGCCAACTTAGGCAACAGACGATCTAAGCTACCATAATAGTTGATCTGTATGTTGAAACAGATTAATAATATGTTGCATCAGAATACCCATCTGTTGCATAATTTACAGTAGATGGGTAATCTGTCGAGTAGGGTTCAGAGAACAGAGCAACATATGGTTAATCTATTGCAAAATATGGATCGTTTGTTGTAACAGATTACCCACTACACCAGTTGCAGTTGACGATTAATCTCTTATAACAGATGGAACATCTGTTTCAATATCTTTCTTTGAGGCAAATTATTTTACTTGAAGAAGACGTCGCATCATCCGGAGGGTTAAGGAGATCAGCCTTGTTAATATTTTTTTTGCTGCTCTCTACTGCAGCCAACCACCTAAGGATCCTTGAATGAGAAACCTTAACTGAGTAATCCGTGAAATACTTTTGGAGGGGAGGAATAGCTTCACATGCCCAAGCCTAAAAATTGTAAACAGGAAGCAAGCAAAAAAAAAAAGGTCACAAGTATATTCAATATAAATTAATAAATGAGTAAAAATAGGGATTAATTTTACCATGAAAGCCCAAGGAAAGCCGTATAATCTGGTCGTCTTTGGCTTTACCTCTTTCAGTAAATATTTGACAATCAAGTAGTAGTTGTCGTAGCCCCAGGAATAATCGTTGAATCTCCCAAAATCATCAGCAAGCGCCAACAAATCTCTTTTTATGACTTTCTTGACGTCTATTTCCAATAAAATGGAATGGACAAACTAAACTAAGCACAATTTCTCCCTGTAGTGCTTTGGTATGTCTTTATTCTTGAGATCCGCTATCAAATCCTTCACTTTATAGCTAGGTCCAACAATGCCCAACAACCCATCTTTTTTACTTTGCGTTTGTTGGAACCTTTGTGGAGTGTTTTCTTGATGGCAGGTTCTTCTGGACGATCGTATCTCAAGACCGTCACAATGGCAAACTCTTTCAATCCAAAACAAATCGGTATGCCACATTAGTTGATCCAGACTTCATCCATCTTATTTTCGCGCTCCTTCAGACCTCCATCATTCCCCGCATACATGATCCTGCACTTGAGAAGGCCATATACCATGATCATTGGGAAACGAAGAGGGCGGGGCCCAGACAGATCAAGAAAGTGTGCAAAGCAGCTCTTCTTAAAAAGTCCATCTATGTTTTCCTTCTTCATAATACTCTTAAGTTCGTCAAAAGGTTTCCCCAACTGACATTTAAGTACAAGATCACCAAATACTATATTAGGATTATTCATCGGCATCGCAACTCTAAACTTATTAATACTAATAGTTTTGAAAGAATCATGCTGGAATTTCAATATTATTTTATGCCCCATTGGTGAGGAGGAGTTATCACTTTCCTCGGCTTCATTTTGCCCTGACTGAGATTGTTCTGGAAGTTCCTCTGAATCTATCTGTACTCTAGACTTTTTTGTTTGGTGATCGAAAGTTGATCCACTTTCTCCACTTTCTATTTTTTTTCTTTTGGGAGACATCTTTTAACTACAAACAAAAGAAAAACAAAAAATACATTGTATTTGATGTCTGCATAATTTTTTTAAAAAAGGTGAGACAAATTTCAATAAATTATTCTTACCACATAACCAAAAAAAATACTCCAACGGACAACCCATCAGTTGGAACAGATGGGAAACCTAAATCTGTTTGAAGACCTATTTAATATCTCCCCATAGATATTCCACTTGTTGCAATAGGTGGAGAAATTTCAATAAATTATTCTCTGCCACATTACAAGAAAATACTCCAACGGATAACCTATCAGTTGGAACAGATGGAGAATCTATTTGAAGACCTATTTAATATCTCCCAACAGATCTTCTACCCGTTGCAACAGATGGACCACCACCACCATAACTAATGCCACGACCAATGCCACCAAGACCACCACCAATGACACCAAGACCACCGATACCACCGCTAAAAAACACAAATACCAACACCACCAACAACACGACAAACACCATCCAACAATACCACGACAGTCAACAAAACGCTAAGAGAAAAACTAAGGTTTTCTCGGGTGCTTCCTATTTTTTTAGCATCAAAACTCAAAATTGTTAACCCATTCTCAAAGAAAATACAACTAAAAGTCTTTTTTTTTATCATTAACTAAAAAGCTCTATTTTTTAGAATAAAGAACAAATGTAGAACTCTTCTTGAACTCTATTACATGCTAATATAGAGAAAACAACAGATACAAGCGAGAATGAAGTCAAAACAAACAACTATATGTAGTCGTAAATGGGAAAAAATCGACTTGTTTTGAAGGGTTGAGCAATATGTTGAGTAGTTGTTATTTGTATAGTTTGTATTGTTGAGAGGGAGAGGACACCCCGAGAGAGAGAGAGAGATATAAAGAGAGAGAGAGAAGAGTGAGAACTTAAGATTTGAAATGATAAGTTTTTCGCGCAAATGGATGATTTGTATGGGTTGATTTGTAATTTTGGAAAAGAATGACAAGTTTTGAAATTGCTAATTTGGTCTGAATTGATCTTAATTAATTTTAAAATTTTTAAAAGATATAGGTTTTAAAACATTGAGTTGATGAGAACTCATTTCTACTCAGAGTGATCGATGGACGACTCGGGTCGGGATAAACGCAATACCAGCGCCATGCAATTGCAAAGACTCGATTGTATTTGTAGTTGACCCTGCGAGCTCATTCATTCATCCCTAGTTCCACCTAAATCAACTTAGGTATTATCACTATCCTAACATTGAGTTGATGAGAACTTATTTCAACTCAGAGTCATCGATCGACGACTCGGATTGGGATGAACGCAATACCAACTCCATGCAATTGCAAAGACTTGATTGGATTTATAGTTGACCCTGCGAGCTCATTCATTCATCCCTAGTTCCACCTAAATCAAATTAGGTACTATAACTATCCTAACATTGAGTTGATGAGAACTTATTTTAACTCAGAGTGATCAATTGATGACTCGAGTCGGGATGAACTCAATACCAACGCTATGTAATTGCAAAGACTCGATTGGATTTGTAGTTGACCCTGCGAGCTCACTCATTCATCCCTAGTTCTACCTAAATCAACTTAGGTACTATAACTATCCTAACATTGAGTTGATGAGAACTCATTTCAACTCAGAGTGATCGATCGATGACTCGAATCGGGATGAACGCAATACCAACGCCCATGCAATTACAAAGACTCGATTGGATTTGTAGTTGACCCTGTGAGCTCACTCATTCATCCCTAGTTCAACTCGGGTCGGATCGATCAACTCAGAACTTATCCTACGAGCTCATTCATTCATCCCTAGTTCCACCTAAATCAATTGCTATGAAATCTATTGCAACAAACGACTAAGCTATTGAAAATTTTCAAACAGGTACATATATGTTACAACAGATGACATATCTGATTTAATTATCAAATAGATATATGCATCTGTTGTGACAGATGACTGAGCTGTTGAAAATTTTTAAAAAAATATTTATATCTGTTGTAACAGATGACATATCTGATTTTATTAATTATCAAATAAATATTTTCATCTGTTGTCACAGATGATTGAGCTTTTGGAATTTTTAAACAGATATTTATATCTGTTGTAATAGATGATTGAGCTGTTCGGATTTCTAAACAGATACTTATATATGTTGCAATAGATGACATATCTATTTGAAAATCTTTTTATCTCTTTTAATTTTAAAGCAAGAAGCTTCTGGTCCGAGTAAATAATATCAAGTAGTAGTACTTACTACTAAAGGCGGTAAAAAATGTTTCTTGGATATCTCAAAAATGAGTTCATTGAACAGTCTTGTCTTGTCTTTTCAATGTCAGTAGTCTTAGTCTTCCTCGTGCCCCTCAAATTATTAATGAAATTAATGAATATTAATTAATGAATATTGAAAACCACCACGTCTACGTACACAATACATCTATAGAAATTATCTCATCTCTTTCTTCAGCTGCAGCTTATTTTATTCAACTCTAATATTTTTCTCTCTCCTTTTTAGGGTCACAACCTTTTTTCTCTCTTTTCTCTTCTCTTCTCATAAAGATCTTTTTGGATCTAAACCCATCCATATCTTTCCTCGACTTAAATTTCTGTTTTGATCCCCTTTTTTATATTAAGGTATGGTTCATTATAGCTCTTTCATTCTCATCTTCTTCTTTGCATGTTATTTACATCTGCTTTTTTATTTAATTACTATTTACCCATATCATATTTACTAAAAAACAATTAAGGAACTTGTAAGTGTTGAATAAACAATCCGAGAATTTTTATTACAATATGAGAAAAAAGTCATCTGTTGGGAGAAGTTTAAAAACCTTGTTGGAAGTATTATTTTTTTTTTGTATGCATTTTGTTTGTTTCATTATTGTTGATGCAGTTATTGATATTGCTGGTGGGGTTGGCGTTGTTGGAACTTATGGTGTTATTGATGGTTCTGGCATAAAGGATGTTGCTTCTTTGTTGTTGATGATGTTGTTGGAACAAATGTTGTTTCTTTTTTGTTGATGTTTATGCTGTTGTTGATATTGCAAAAGATGGAGAAATTGTTGGAACAAATAAAACCACCAGAAAGGCTGGTTTGATGTATTCCATCAGACTCCACATCTATTGCAACAGACTCCACATCTGTTGCAACAGACTCCACATCTGATGCAAAAGATGGACAATGTTCTTTTTGTGACATCAATTTTTTTCTTCTTCTTTGTAGATATAAGGAACTGACAGTTGATCAACTTTTGACGGACTATCTCAAGAGGCTGTGGTAAAGATGGGATCAGAAGAATAAGCTGCTTGTAGATGGAACTACTTCATATGTAGGAGGTATGTATTACTGATAATGTTATCGTGGAAACACACATAGAGTGCACTAATTTTGTGAATGATGTTTTTACTGATTAGTCATAGATCGTTCAAACAAGATGTCTGTAATTTTACATTTAAGTTTGGTAGGTCTAAACTGATAAGGCTGAGGGACCATGAATGTGGTTCTGATAGCCTGTTAAGATTTAATGTCGGTTGTTGATCATGTTTATTTGTCAAGCATTGTGAAAGGATCTAATTTTTGTGTTATTGTAAAGAGATTCAATAGCGATTGGACTAACTTTTAGAGTGGATTGGACCCTTAGAGGGCCTTCGAAGCTTCGCACTACATTTAATAAGAAAGGAAAACCAATATATTTATTGCCCTGGCCAAAATTTATATGGTTGGGTTGCTCACTCGGGGTGATGATTTTATGCCAGAATATGCGGCATGAGAATGCTTTCGAAGGAAAATGGGTGGTTGATAGAAGACTATATCATCTGATAGCTAATTGAAGAAGAGACATAGGGTAGAAAGTAACTTCTAACGAATCTGGCTGGTGGAATTATCTTAACAGATGCGAGATCTGAATCAAGTGCAACTATGAAAGTGTATCTGGTAATATAATTTCATCTATTGTGTCTCTGAAAGAAAAACAATGTGGATGGACACTTTTCTAGGGAGCTGCATGGTCGGGATTATCACCTAGATAAAAAATAAGAGAAGACCAACAAAGAAGCCTCACGGGCATCGAGGGTAGAAATGATGTACAACAAGTCTAGAAAACTTATGCCAACAGCAACTGCAGTTAAAATAAGGAATCTAAGCGAAGGCGACAAATTTTTGAATTTTAAATTTCATCCCATGCCTTCTTATTTGTGTTTCCAATCAGGTCCACTGTCGTTGACCTGATCGGAACCACAAACGAGATTGAAAGACAAATAGAGTATCATTGCTTCCTTAGCAATATGGTTATAATTGATTGTGTTTTCTTGCCCTGACATGCTTTCAACATTCCTTGAAGAAGATCAGATGCTTGCTGTAGTATGTGAATCCCGATAATTTTCAAGTTTGTCTCCAGCTTGTTGATTCTATATTCAAGCTGGTCGTTGCCCTCTTTGAAGTTGGTAAAGAGTTCCCCGTCTCTTGTGAGCTCGATCAGGAACACTACCTTCAAAGTTGTGGCATTCTAGAAGCCCTTCAAAACACTTTCTTCAGAAGCCTTAAAGGATACATGGAGGGTCGCTGTGTTTGTTTTAGGTCAAAATATGTTGATGCACGTTGAAGATGTGGTCCCAAAAGTTGAACAACACACTTTTATCGAGCGTTGCTTCATGCATCTTGCTCAACCAATTTTTTAAATTAGTAAGCATGGAGTTACGTAACGTGTGATCTAAACCGGCTCTACCAAGCCTATCAAACGTTATGTAACTCTAAGATCATTACTCTATCAAAAAAATATGATCGAGTTAGTGTATAAATCGAACGAGCTCAATCTCTCAGCCTTTCTGCCGATTGCTCTTCTCCAATATAGATGACAAGATATCTGCTATGCAAAGGTCTACACCGTCGCCAGACATATTCCCAGGCAATCATGTCTGGCGATGGTGTAGACTTTTGTATAGCAGATATCTTGTCATCTATATTGGAGAAGAGTGATCAGCAGAAAGGCTGACAAATTGGGTTTTTTTTCTATGTGCACTAACTCGATCATATTTTTTTATAGAGTAATGATCTTAGAGTTACATAACATTTGATAGGCTTGGTAGAGTCGGTTTAGATCACACGCTACGTAACTCCATGCTTACTAATTTAAAAAATTGGTTGAGCAAGATGCATGGAGCAACGCTCGATAAAAGTATGTTGTTCAACTTTTGGGACCACATCTTCAACGTGCATCAACATATTTTGACCTAAAACAAACACAGCGACCCTCCATGTATCCTTTAAAGCTTCTGAAAAGAAAATGTTCTGAAGGGATTCTAGAATCCACAACTTTGAAGGTAGTGTTCCTGATCGAGCTCACAACAGACGAGGAACTCCTTACCAACTTTAAATACGGTAACGACTAGCTTGAATATAGAATCAACAAGCTGGAGGCAAGCTTGAAAATTATCGAGATTCACATACTACAGCAAGCATCTGATCTTCTCCAAGGAATGTTGAAAGCATGTCAAGACAAGAAAACACAATCAATTATAACCATATTGCTAAGGAAGCAATGATACTCTATTTGCCTTTCAATCTCGTTTATGGTTCCGATCAAGTAAACGGCAGTGGACCTGATCGAAAACAAAAACAAGAAGATGGGATGAAATTTAAAATTCAGAAATTGCCGCCTTCTCTTAGTTTCCTTATTTTCACTACAGTTATTGTTGGCGTAAGTTTTCTAGACTTGCTGAACATCATTTCTACCCTCGATGCCTGTGAGGCTGCTTTGTTGGTCTTCTCCTATTTTCTACCTAGGTGATAATCCCAACCATGCAGCTCTCTAGCAAAGTGTCCATCTGCATTATTTTTCTTTCAGAGACACAACAGACAAAATTACATTACCGGATACACTTTCATATTTGCACTTGATTCAGATTTTGCATCTGTTAAGATAATTCCATTGGCCAGATTCATTAGAAGTTACTTTCTACCCTATGTCTCTTCTTCAATTAGATCTCAGATGATATAGTCTTCCATCAACAACCCATTTTCCCTCGAAAGAATTCTCCTACTGCACCTTCTGGCATATAATCATCGACCCGAGCGAGCAACCCAACCACATAAATTTTGGTCAGGGCAATAACTATATTGGTTTTCCATTCTTGTTTGATGCAGTGCGAGGCTTTAAGGGCCCTCTAAGGGTCCAATGCACACTTAAAGTTAAGTTCAATTGTTATTGGTTCTCGGCAGTGACGACAGATATTGATCCTTTCTCAAAACTTGACACGCATAAACACGAGCACCAACCGTCAGTAATTCGTAACAAGGTATCTGCACCATCTTTATGAGGTCCTCAGCCTTATCAATTTCGAACCCATCAAACTTAATGGTACAATGCAGGATCTTGTTTGAATGATCAATGCCTAATCGGTTAAAAACTGTATTCACAAAAATATTGTACTTTGTGTGTATTGTCCCGGTAACCTTATCAGTAATACATACTTAACTCCCACACATATGATAGTGGATTCATCTGCACGCACCTTATTCTTCCTAGCCCATCTATGGCTTAAATTGAATAACAGATGACTAGCTTGTTGCAACAGATGACACATCTGTTTATATTGTCAATCAATTGGAGACATCTGTTACGACAGTGATCAACCTGTTGCAGAAATCAAACAGATATATACATCTGTTGCAAAAAGATTGCCAGCATGTTGTAAGTTATCTAATAGAAAGAATATATTTTGTAACAGATTACCCATCTGTTAGATTTATTTTAAAGCAATTTTCTTTTCTTTCCGAGATACAATAATTTATAAATAGGTCCCTCATTACAAATACGGATGATCCATATTCGTACAAGAATATTCATATCGAGTCCTTGCGTGAACTTCAAAGGCAGTTTGATTGATGAACTCCAGAGAGATATTTGGCTGACTTCGGAGCAAGGCTGCCGGATGAATGAAAAATGTCTGATTGACAATAATAATAATAATAGTAATAATAATTAGGTAATGTTTTTTATTTTAGCGATTATTTTTCTCCTTTTGTATATCAAATCTACCCAAGGGATTAAAAAATCTATGAACATTCATTTCATTTTGTTGTCGACTTTGAATTTTTAATTCTTATTTAGTATTTAATAATAATCATTCTGTTTATTCCTTGTTCTCAACATGTCGACGATTGGTGGTAGGGATTGAGCAGCAATTTGTGTCAACAGTTAGAGGTTAATCTGATACGATGGATCAATCATATGTTGCACCTGACGGTTATTAATAAAAAAGGGCTATTGTTGTTATTGAGAGGGTGAAATGAAAGACATGACTCGGAGTTCCGATTATTCAATATGAAAAATATTTCGTAAATAAATAATAAGGAAATAAATAATAAACACAATTTATAACCATAATTTTAATAACTGATCGTGCCTTTTCACCATTTTTATTTTTAAATTATTTATTATATAATAAAATAAATATTATTTTATTAAGGAATTTGAAAAGGTATTTTTTTTATTTATAAAATAAAAAAGTAAGCAAATTTGGATTAATGATATAATGATATAGTTATTTTTTTAAAAAAAAAGTAGATTATATGTTGCAACAATTAAATTATCTAATGCAACAGGTTCACTATGGTTGCAACAAATGATATATCGGTTGTCACAGATGATTTATCTGATGCAACCTATATCGAGTCACAACTCAATGAAAGCAGTTCTTGGAAAGAACTAATTAATAATAATAATCTGAAAAGTCATGACTTATCACAATATTTTTTAATTTAATTAATTCATTACTTTTCACATTAATAAAAAATGTAATTAATAAATGGAGGTGAACAGTTAGATTATATGTTGCAACAGATATGTTATCTGATGCAACATATTTTATATTTGTTGCAACAGATAATATATTTGTTGTCACAGATGTGTTATCTGATGCAATAGACATAGAATCTGTTGCCACAACTCAATAAAAATGGTTCTTCGAAAGACTAATTAATAATAATAATCTAAAAAGTCATGACTTATATCACAATATTTATTTTCTTAATTTAATCAAAAATTTAATTAATATATGGAGGTGAATAATCGCACCTTTTTGCCTCTCATTCAAATTCAATCCTCTATAAATAGGTCCGTTCTTACTCAATCATTCATTCAAATACACACTCTATTTATTTATTGCATCTCGTCTTTCATATTACACTCTAGAAGATAAGATTATGGTTGACCCAGTGTGGGACGTTGCTTTTCTGCAAGACGCCGTGAATGAACTGTCGGAATCAAGTTCGTGATCTACAGTGGGAATTGGGAGGAGTTAGATCAAGAATGCTCCACGAGATACGCAGGCTGAGGAGGGCCTTGTTGCTACTTCCAATTGAAGATTGGCCGGCTGGCAATGATGTTGCTGATGATAATAATAATAATAATAATAATAATAATAATAATAATAATAATAATAATTAGACTATTATTTTCTCTTTAGTCTATTATACGTATTTTTATTTGTTTAATAAATAAATTATGTTTGATCTTTGATGTTTTAATCCATATTTAATTTTCATTCTGTCGATTATCTTCTCAACAAACATTTCGACGATTCGACGTAAAAAGGAATAATTTAGAATCCAGTAGCAATAGCAAGATTTATCTATTGGGTTTGTGGCAGGGGTTGATTTGTGTTGTTTCAAACAGATTAATCATTCGTTGCAACAAATAATTAGTCTGGTGCAACAGATAAACATTCTGATGCAACAGATAATACGATGATGCAACAGATAAATTATCTGATGCAACAGATTACTCATTTGATGCACCAAATGATTGATTTGTTTAAATTGTGGGCACTTGTGCTGGATTCATAATTGGGGTTCTATCCATTATTGGAAAAACAGAAGTGTACCCAGATGATAAATACGAATAAAAATCATAATTTTACTTACCAAAGTAACCTATGAAGTAATGTCAAAGTGGAAAGTGATGTAGTAAACAAAATTTGACCTAAGAAATTGGTCAGATCGCAGCAATAGTGATGTACCAACAACAACAACAAATGGTCGACAAGAAGATGATGAATAAAGCAGCAGAAATAGAAACAATTAACAACAAAAATCGCTAAGAGAGAGAAAACAACAATGGATGAGAAGAGAGAGAAAGGCACCTTTTTCCCCTCCGTTTTTCGTTATTTTAGGTATATATTGGGATCAAAGTGTAAATTTAAGAACTTGTGGGTTATTCTAAAACTTCCCCAACTTTTTTAATACATAATAAAGTGATTGTCACCTCCAACTAATAATTAAGACTTGTGTCACCTACACCTCATTTTAAAACTCTTTTGTCACCTATGACCCAAACCCCCAAGTTACTACGTGTTAATCAAGTCTCAAATTTACAAAGAAAAAACTAATAATTTGTGAAATTAAATAATTTTTTATATCAAATTCAAACCAAATAGAGATATATTGAAAAACAAAAAAAATTGTTAATGAGTAATAATATAACAGCTAAATAGCAATATTAACCTAATTTTGTTTTAATTAATCATAATAAAACACAAAGAAATGTTAATATTTAATCCATTAGAATTGAAAATAAACTCGTCAAAAAAAACTCACATGACACTTATGGCGTATTCAACATCGCCACGTCATTTTCATCAAACATATTTAATTTCATAAAAAATTTAGTATTTTATATTTTAATTATTTATATATTTTATAAATATATTTAATATTTAAATATCTATGATGGTACAAATAGACTTTGAGTTTGAACTCGTTTTTTCATTCTTAGTACTCTAATCTATTTTTTAATTATTTTTTATTTGGCCCACTGGCCAACCCAACTCATATTGCTCAAGCCTCAAGGGCCAACGGGCTTATGCGGACCGAGCTAAAAAGTCTTGTTCTTAAATGGACTATAAAAATCATAACCCAACCCTAACAATTTATGGGTTGGGCCGGGCCGGCCCAACGGGCCTAGCCTATATTGACGGGTCTACTCTCAAGTTACCAGAAGAATATTTTTCATAGGGCAATTCCAAACTGTAATTTATCAATACAAGTGACATTCATCAACTCTCTTCCCTTCCATAAAACACATTATTTTCACAAATATAGTAAGCAATCCAAGATAAAATCATCCAGGTCAGCTCATGAATGATACCAGTATAACCTGTCAATCATCATTCAACATAGTCAAACACCTTTTGATATACTAAAAAGCATGTCAGGCTAAACTTAACAAGATTCACACACTGAAATATACAGTGGGTATAACTTCAAAACATTAACTCACAACCATTAAGCTTGAAAATGCTAATGAAGTGTAGATTGTAGTAGTTGTTAAACTAACAACTACTAGAGATACAGTAGTGGTTTTGAGAGTGAGCGACTTTGATTTCCAAAACAGCAATGGGTTAAGAGTTTCAGCAGAGAGAATGACAAAAATACATTGTTCTACCAGGGCTGTCCAGCGGTGAGCACTGAGCACTGTTGGGCATCTAAACACGATGTGGGTAAGACTGTTTCTCTACTTAAGATCCAACAGACTCACCTTAGAAGACATTTTAAAACGTAGTCACATGTGTAAATGAGTTTGCGTGTGTGTAGCAGAGTGGAAGAGCAGAAAGCTAGACAAACGAAACATTTAATGTGGCAATTGTTTGACCAATAAATAAAAATTTTTTGCAAGTACCAATAAATAAAAAATGAAAAAAGATCAGACCTTTGAATTATGAAATAAAAAATTTCTTTATTGTCACAGGTACCTATTGCAACATTACAAAGATCTTGAAGCATGCTGCGATTTTGCTATTTCTCTCAATATAGCACCCACGATTGCGGCCTGCTCAAGACATTCTGCCTTGTGCAATGCATCTAAAAGAATAACACAAGTTTTGGTATATATATTACATCCTCTTAATCTTGTTTCTTCAAATAGCTCATATGCCTCCATTGCCCTGTTTGCTATGCTTAGCCCCTCTATCATAGTGTTGTAACAAGCAGAATCTGGTTTACCTCCCTTGGCCTGGAATTTCTGAAAGAGTTTATCAGCCTCTGATACATTTCCGGCCTTTGCAAGCCCAGAGATCATGGTTGTATAGGTGATCATATTGGGCTGTAGCCCTTCTTTCTGCATCTCTTGCCAAAATACAAATGCTTTATTGAATTTTCTTACTCTACAGAGACCATTAATGATAATGCTATAAGTGAAAGTATTTGGAGCGCACATTAACTCCTTCATCGACTTGAAGCAAACAAGGGCTTCATCTATTTCTTCAGCCTTCACTAGTGCATCAAGCAAACAATTCCATGTGTATACATTTGGAGACAAGCCTTGTTGCATCAATTCTTCCATGATTAGATATGCTTCGTCTATTCTACCCACTTTACCAAATCCGTCTACTAGACTACTGTATATAACCACATTTAAAGGAATGCCTTTAGATTTTGCCTCTTCAAAAAGCATGTAAGCTTCATCAAGTCTGTCAATCTTAGCAAGCCCATCAATGACGGAGCCATATGTTACTACAGTTGGCTCAAGACCTTTTACTTTCATCTCCTCCAGAAGCTGATAAGCTTTGTTAACTTTACCTGATTTGCAGAATCCATCTATAACAGTATTATAAGCAAAAGTGTCCAGCACGTACCCCTGTTCCTTCATCACATAGAACAGCTCATATGTTTCACGAGCACAGCCAGCTTTTACGAGTCCATGGATTAGGATAGAATAGCTCCTGACATCTGGAGTGAATCCCAAAGTCTTGATTTCCTCAAACAGAGACCTACCTTTCTCTATTTCACCAGCTTTGAAAACACAATCCATATAAGTATTAAGGAGTGTAAGGTCAGGAGAGGTTCCTCGCCGCACCATCTCCTTGTAAATTTTGTGGCCATCTTCCTTTCTCCCACACTTGAAAAAGTTCCTGATGAGAGATGTATAGACAATGGCAGTAGGAGTGAGATCAAAATCCAACATTTGTTCATAGAGTTTGTAAGCATCATCTACTCTCCCTCGCCTACCCAGGCCATCTATCAGAGAACAAAATGTGAACTCATTTGGTCTACAAACTTCATGATCCATAGCTTCGAAGATAGAACATGCTTCATCAAGTTGTTGAGCCTTGCATAGACGATCAATCATTATGTTCACAGTCAACACATTCGGAAACAAGCCAACCACCTTCATCGTGTCACGAATTTCTAAAGCAACATCAAGCTTCCCTGACCTGCAGAGCATGTCTATGAGAATATTATAGGTAGAAAGATTAGGTGCAGCATCTTTCCTCATCTCCTGAAATAACCTTAATGCCTCGTCCACTCTTTGTTTCTTCCCAAGGCAAGTAAGAAGACTATTATATGCAACCACACTTGGTATTGACCCTTTTTGTCTTTGTCTCTCAAGCAAACTATATGCTTCATCAAATTTTCCTGCAGATCCGTAACCCATGATCATGGTATTATAAGCATATGCACATGGAACAGTCCTGTTGAACTCCAACTGCTCAAACAAGTCTACAGCTTCATTCAATCTATTAGCTTTGCAAAGAACCCCAATCATACTGGTGTATGTCACATCATCGGGTAAAATATCATGCGCCTTCAACTCATGAAAGAATTTCCAGGCCATATCAACTTTGCCAGCCTTGCCAAAACAGTCAATGCAAACATTATAGAGGACAATGTCTGCATCAAAAGCATTGCTTTTCATCTCCTCCAACAAGGACAGAGCAGCATCAACTCTGCCTTCCCTAGCAAAAGCTCGAATTACAGTTGTGAATAAATATACATTTACTTCATATCCTAATTCCTGCATCTGATGGAAGAGGGTGAGCATGAGATCAGGTTCTTGAACAGCAGAGAGTGCACCTATTACAGTTGTATATGCAGAAAATGCAGGGCGAATCTTAAACTTTCTCATGGTTTGAATTAGATCAAATGCTTCTTTAAGTTTTCGCTTCTTTACACAGCTAGTAACCAACTCAATCGATACAGTATTTGATGGGCCGAATCCAGCGAGACTAATTTCTTCCAAAATCTGTTCCAGATATTCGAAATTTGTAGTCCTGGCCATTACCATGAGAAGTGAATTATATGCCTCAGGGCAATGTGGTTGGAGAGCTGTCTTCTCAGCCCATCGGAAGTATTTTAATGCTGCGTTGACATCCTCTAGCCGCCTTAATACTCCAGTGACCAATTCAGTGCTAGGATTTTCAGCACATTTGGATAAAGCAATCTCTATGGAAGGTCCCCAAGGACCACTCTGCAAGATCTTGCAAACATTATCCACTGTTTGCCTTATACCCTCCAATTTGCTTGAAAAAGCCTCACTCCCCCCAAGTGAGTTATGTACTCCATTCTGCATGTTCTCCAATTGGCTTGAAAATTCCGGGCTCCTCTCTGGAATGAAGGAACTGGCAGTTCTATCCAAGTTGGAAAATCCATTATTGGAAACTGAGAACCTCTTGCAATTAGCAAATACAGGAGTGCGTTTTAATTCATACTGCGATCGCAATCCTAAAGCAGAACATAAAAAGAGTAAGCAACTAATACAGTGCTGCAACGGAAGAAAAGGAGACTACAAGGAAATAAAATATGCCTGGCTGCCAGAAAAAGATAAGTACCTATATAGGAAAAGCATTTATACCAAGGCAATTACCTACCCACCCGCCCCCCATCCCATTTCCTTCACTATGTAATGTTGTTTCTTCTTTTTCCAAGTTCTTTAAGTAAATTTGAACGGAAGTATCTTTCAAGCCGAATCAAATAACCATTTTGCAGTTAGTTAAACAGTAACAACCATATGTTCAATCCATAACTAGTTGAGGTTAGCTATATAAATCCTCAAAAACCATTCTGCTCAATTGGACCTGCTTCATTCTAATACTCCATTATTTGTCTGCGCCTACTGCTATGTGCTAAATACTGCTTAAGAGAAATCAATCCCAACTATTGCATCATGTAGGTATTTGAAGACCAACATTTTGTAGCTGAGCTATGTACATGAATATCAGAATATGTGATTTTACAGCAAGGGGAACAGTGCATCACAGATAAGCAACACGGGACAATAAATGCCTCCAATCTTTATAGTTCTCCCAAGGAAAAGGCAGCCAAATAATTAGGGAACCCTTGGCTTGTTAAGAAAAAAGATTGAGGTACCTCTGTTAATCAATTGTAACCTCATCCTAGCACGTCCCAGCTGCAGCTATGTCATTATTTTCCTGCATCCATATCAACCTGTCAAATAGACAAATTCAGAAGTCTTGACCTATAATTGAAAAGGAAAAAATTACTTCAACCTGTAACATAGAAATAAATAGAACACAGGATACTAGGTACCACACAACAAAATAGGCAACAGTCCTGCAGAAGTGTTTCAAAATGGACTACAACTGAAGTTATAATTTTGACACAAAAGACCAATTGTTTATGTTCTGGTTTTCAAAGTTTGAAACTTTCCTAGCTCAAGTGGAGAATCTAACGCAAAGCAAGGAAGGACATGAACTAAAAAGGGCATCCACGTGCACTAAAGCTCCTGCCATGCGCGTTTTCCAGGGAATGTCTTTTGTATGCAGCCTTACCTTACATCTCTGCAAGAGGCTCTCTCCATTGCTTGACCCCATGACCACATGTAAGCAACTTTACCAGTTACTCTCAAGCTCCCCTTTGTGGATGGCAACTAAATTTGAAATAAAAAGAACCAATCTATGATATTGAATTCCAAAGAAAAGCTTTCTGGGTCACTAGAAAGTCATACAGTACCAAAAAAAAAAAAAAAAAGCGGGATGCAATCAAATATACCTGATTGCTCAAATTTACACAAAGATTTGGGTAAATAAATTTAGCAACTCAAATAATTAAACAAAGGGTTTAAGCAATGTCAGGGTTTATGCTCCAAGGAGCTATAGAGAGTGGTTAATGTGGGGAGTTTTTCACTTCAAAATCGAAGTTGAGTGTGATTAGTATGTGTAATTGTAAAGAGCTTGGCCATTTGGTACTAAACATAGGGTTCTTTCATATTCAATCTATTTTGGGGTGACCAAGTAAAGTTTTTTCCTTTTTGGCATTTAAATATTTATTTTCGAAAATCTCAATATTTATCTCCTTATTTTACAAAAATTAATAGAGTTGTAATTTTTTTAATATTTAAGGTAGAATAGAATCGAAAGTATGCAAAAAAAAAAAAAAAAGGAAAAAGAACAGAAATGATACTTCAAATTAAACTATTTTCATAAAAATGACCATGAAATTTAAATTCTATTTTCTACTCGTTTCAATTTATTGGTTTGTTCTATACCGTTTCTACACACCTTCTATACAGTTTCTATACAAATCTTATACATATAAATATTCTATACGAAAATTACACTATTTTGATACACAATTTATATAATAACTATACATTTTATTTTACATGTTTTATACAACAATTGTATAATTTTCATACACTTTCTATATATTTTTTACTTATATTTTATACATATACATATTTGATAGAACTATATAATTCTATGCATATATCTCATATAGATACATATTATATTTAATAATTATATTATTTTTATATAATCTAATTATTATTTCTAAACAATAAAAAAAAATAGAATATTTGATCAATTAAAAAATTTATAGCAAAAAATTAAAATATTTTTAAAAGGATCGAATTGCCCAAGTTGAATATTGTATCAGTATTGTATATAGATTGTATTAGTATTATAGATGAACTGTATATGGATTACGTGGACCAGAATAATTCAAATTGAGAAAGATTAGGAAATAATCATTAAATAACATTTATTTACCCGAATGGATATTATATGTCCAAATACCTAAACTTGGGCTATTATTTTTTAAAAAGGTGATAGAGAGTACTTTTTACAAAATCAAACAGGAAGAATCGAAAGCCCATCCGACATCCATGCATCTAAATTCTAATGGAATCAATCTTTCAAATTTAATGTTTTGGTTGAATATATTTTCAAGATAAAATAATACCTTTAAAATTCTTGTCTTTTTTAATGAGGTGCAATTGTTTCCTTTTTCAGTTTTTATGCATATAATTCCTCCGTCCCATTTTACTCGTCTCAAATTGGGATGCACAATTATTAAGAAAAATAATAAATAGCATGGCTAATTTACAATAGCACCCCTATTAAATGATGTTTATATTTTAATTTAAAAAAAAAGTAATTAATGCAAAGGATAAAATATGGAAAAAAAAATTATCTTTATTTTGATAAGTAAAAAAGGACAAGTAAAATGGAACATCAGATTAAGAAATTTGGGATGGATAAAATGGGACAGAGGGAGTAAGATTTAAATGGCTTAGTTCAGATTTAGGTTTATTCAGAGTATTGTGCTTGTTGGAGATAACATTTTACTAGAAATTTTATTCAATGGTTAAATTGGGAATTTAAAATTAAATTGTACTTATTAAATTGAATTCTTGTTAATTTTTTAAAAAATTGGTCAGAAGACCCAACTTAAAGTGAGATCAAATGAATAACATAATGTAGTAAAGTCTGGTGAAGGATACTTACAAGATCATACCTCTTTGTAGGAAGAAGGAAAAAAAATATGACATCACCTCTAAACTTATCCACACAACTTACTTTAAATTTTTAACTCCGTAAACAATTATTTATCCTCTTAACAATTTTATAATAAATTAATTTCAGCCATATATATATATATATATATATATATATATATATATATATATATATATATATATATTTCTTTTCTATTATATAGAAGCATTGGTTTCAACATGATAGCTATTTGACATTAAATTCAAAAATAAGGGTATTAAAGTCTTTAAAGAAAATTGTAAGCTCATGTTGAAAATTGTTTGAACTTCTTATTGTGGACCTATCAAAAATCTTTAAAACAAAACCCATTTTTTCTCATTAATTACAAATAATGTCATTTAAGAAATTTACATAAATGTCATCACATGTGGCTCTTTAGCCTTGCATTCATTTCCATACATGGGCCCTCTTTTGTTATCTATTTTTTATTTTTATTTATCTTTTTTCTGAAAAAATATAATTATTTTATAAATTGTATTTCTCATTATATTTAGGATGAATGTGAGTACCTACGTGCTACTTTTATTTAGGTTAAATAATATAAAATCATTTTAAATATATTATGTTTAAGTAAATTGATTAATTTGATAATAATTTATTGTAATAATTAATATGATAAATATAATTTAATACATTTTATTCTTTATTTACATTTCATATCAAACATATAATTTGCTTTCTTCCTTATTTGTTACATGAAATACAAGTTTGCCTAATTTAAATTTTTAATGTATAATTAATAAAGCCAATTTAATAAAATAAATTTTTAATAAATATTTTTGTAAGATTTGTGTCAAGTCAATATATACCAACAAAAAGAAATTAAAGAAAAATACCTAACAAGATTTTACTTATATAAAGTTAAACATAATTTGTTACTAAATAATAATTATTATTATTTATTTTTATATATGTAAATCATATTATCCGTATTGAATTAAGCATACTATTCCTACGAGTTAATGAATTTTTTAATTAAAACTTTGAACTCTAATTACTTGTTGAATTGTAGTTGTTTTAATCACCTCAAACTCAAACCAAAAAATTTAATATTTTATTTTTAAAAAATTTAATATATAAAATGTATTTTACTCATATAACTTTTCTTTTCTGCATATTAGAAATGATGGTTTTGACATGTTAGCTTATAGGTATTAAAACAAAGTTTTAGGATACTAAGGTCTATAAAATACTTTGCAAGATTAGTTTGCTTAGCAAAATTGTATTTTGTGTTTTAATTTTTGGACCTTATCAATAACCATAAGAAAAGTCCTTCCATTTTGAATTAATTATAATTCATGCCATTCTAATAAATTATCACTTTGTCATTGATGCTACTCCTATTGAATATGATGGAGCCCATATATAATTAATTGTTAAAAATTATTTATATATTAAAAATTAATAATATTTAATTAAAAAATTAAATAAATATTAATAACATGTCTGCTTCAACCGTAATTGTACTATATTACCTCTAATTAATTATTATATCACACCTAATTAATTATTATAAGCTATTTATATATTAAAAATTAATAATATTTAATTAAAAAGAAAATAGATATTTATGACATGTCTACTTCAACCGTAACTGTACCATATCATTCCTAATTAATTATTATACTTCTCTCAATTAATTATTATAAGTTATTTATACATTAAAAAATTAATAATATTTAAGTAGACAATAAAATAGACATTTGTGACATGTCTGTTTTAACCGTAATTTTACTATATCACCCCTAATTAATTATTATGGTCATTTAAGCATTATGCCACATAAGTTGAAATAGAAAAAGAATAATTTAATCACAATAATTAAAAACTTACAAGATTTAAAAGATATAAAATATTTGGTCGACTCTTGAAATTATATTAGTGTCACTGAAATTGGAATAGAAGAAAAGTATTATAAATCACAATAATTACAAACTTAAATTATTTTTAAAATATAATTGACTATCAATGCCACAAAAATTTGGATAAGAAGAGTAAAGTATTTAAAGGGCAAAAGAGTAAAAACACATAAGAGATAAATGTAGAGAAATCAAGAAGCACCAAATGGATTATTAACATTTGTAACATTCAACACATTTCTAAATGTTTCCAAATTCTTCTTGAATCAACACATATACATAATAAAAAATAATAAATAATAATAATTACATTTTACTATATCACCCTAATTAATTATTATGGTCATTTAAGAATTGTTCCACATAAGTTAAAATAGAAAAAATATTATAAATTACAATGATAAAATACTTAAATTATTTTAAGAATATAAGTGATTATCGCTGACACAAAACTCTGGACAAGGAGAGTAGCATATATTATTAAAAAAAAATTATATAAAAAGTATTATAAATTACAATAGTTAGCAACTTAAAATATCTAAAAATAATTTAATATGTTATATATTTCAAAAAAATTACATGAAAAATACTAGAAATCACAATAATTAACAACTTAAAAGATTTAAAAGATATAAAATATTTGGTCGACTCTTGAAATTATATTAGTGTCACCGAAATTGAAATAAAAGAAAAGTATTATAAATCACAATAATTAAAAATTTAAATTATTTTAAAAATATAATTGACTATCAATGCCACAGAAGTTTGGACAAGAAAAATAATACATATTATTTGAAAATTACATAAAAGAATATTATAAATTACCATAGTTAACAAATTAAATTATCTAAATACCTATTAAAAATATGATTGATTATCTAAATTCTATTTGTGTCACATAAATTAAGATAAAAATTAATATATTGAACCCGTGCTAGATTTCGAATGAATATTAAAATGTATATGCAATTCTTTTTTTTTCAAAAAAAACTTTTATTTAAATATATCAAAATCAAATAGGTAAATTTTAATGCAGCACGTTAAACAATGTATAAGAACTAATGTTAACATAAATAATATCAGCATTTACTAATAGAAGCATTACTATACAAATATTACTAATATATTCTATTCAAAAAGAAAATTTATACACTATAACAAACGACTCCTACGTTTCAATGGAAGAAATATATACAAAAGAAAAGTTTGATAAAAAATTTATAGAAGTATATTTTATCGTACCAATAAAAACATTTTACTGTTCAAACTTCCTACTCCAACATAAATTCTAAAACTTAGAAATTGCAATCCATATATTTTATTGTTGGGCCCGTGCTGACACGAGCCTTACACTTCTAGTATATATATAAAGAAAAATAAAAAACTCTCCCTTCCCTCCCCCACCCCTCCTTTCATTCCTATTTGTGCAAATATCTACTTTCTTTCTCCTCCTTAAACCCTCCTCCCTCTATTTATATCAATCTCGAACCTCTTGATATTAAAGACTAAAAGTTTGTGTTGATTTCAATTGTTTGAATTACTAAATCAAACCATCGGTGGATAGAAATTTCTCTTTTGAGAATCGAAAACACCAATTTCATTTCTCAGAGATTAATTAATTTTATAACCCCTACCCCAACACCCCTATCCCCCCTACCCCCCCCCCCTCTCGCGCTCGCGCTCTCTCTCTCTCTTGCTCTTTGAGTGACAAAGGAAGAGAGGAGAAAAAAAAGTTGATTTCTTTTGTAAATTGTTGAGTTGAAAAATGCAATTGAAATTTGTCAACAAATTTATAATCACATCTGATTGTTTTTGTAAATTGTTGAACTGAATTTTAATATATCAATAAATTCACAATCACAATCATATTGGTTTCTACCCTTACAATTCTAGTTTTCTTTTAATTTTCTTGATTTTAATTATGTTGAAAAATAGGTGTTTTAAGGGTGTCAATGGATGAAGTTGATTGGCGGTGAGTGTGGATGGGTGAAATTGGTTGGTGTATTAATGGTGAGGCAGTGATGAGCCTAATCTTTGATGGAGGAGATGAATTGGTCGATTGTTTTCTTCTCTATATCAATTGTCGTTCAAGAGAAAGAAAATTCAGATGGGTCTGCTAATATGCAGGTGTAATTGTTGTTTTATGTGCACTAGGTGAAGGGTGACAATTTTTAGTGTTAATGTGGAATTTTTAGTGTTGTTGTAGTGGGTGGAATTGTGTGATATATATATATATATATGGCAATAATGGAGGGGGAGGGAGAAAGTGAGTTTTTTTTTTTCGTTTTTATTATATATATATATATATATGAAAATATTTTTTTACGTGGTAGTGATGTGGCATGTGTGTAATACACCTCTCTTTGTAAGAACGGTATTATATTTTTACGGAGATATTTAATTTACTATAAAGTTGTTAAAACAGGTAAATAATTGTCTGTGGAATTAAAGATCAAAAGTAAGTCGTGCGGATAAGTTTTAGGGCTTTAAACTTTGATTATTAAGATGGTTTGTTTTTAAACACTTGAATGTACATAATTCATTTACGAAAAAGAGATAAATTTACCTCCAAACTATGATAAATTGAATGTTTATACCCTTTGTCATATTCTGGGTACACACATGCCCATATTGTTGATAAAATAGTATGTATATACCTCGATCTGCATCCAAATATATAACTGAGGGTGTATATGTATCATTAATCATAGTTCGGGAGTATATTTATCTCTTTTTTATTTAAACTTTTTTTTCAAATAATTAATTCAAACTCACAATCCGAAATAAATCCACTACCCAATCCGATCCCATTAAAATTTAAAATACGCCTATCTAACAAATGCATTTTTTTTACTCCTATAACAATATACGCACCCAATACAGTAACACCTATCAGGAATAACAACTCTCTTATGCTCCTCCATTAACACCAACAATAATACATGAGCAATAACAATAATACAATTAATAACAACTAATTACGCCATCTCCTCCATTTCTATTGAACAAATATATTCGTAAACTTCATTCCATTACTATCATTTTTTTAAAAAAAAAAGTCATTCAACCATGACATCCAAAAATAACACCAAATATATTGAACCTCTCACATTTTAATTTTAAGAAAAACTCCATCTCAAAAACAATACCCGCTGATAGTCAACACCACATAGACATCGTCTCCGTCGAACTGAAAACGCCCCACCGGTGATCTATCACGTCACCTCTAGTTCTGGACAATCTCCACTCCCTTCATCCAGTAAACACCAAACTTGCATCAATGACCAATCACTACAATTTGATTAGGGTTCACGTTTAAGAGAACAACAGAGGGAGTATCGAATTTGGAATAAAAAATAGAAATTGGATCGAGTTGGTTTGAAATCAGACTCGATGGGTTTCTTGAATCGGGTAGTGTATTTGAGTTAATTACTTGGGATACAAAAATTAAAATAAAACAGACAAATATATCCCCAAACTATGATAAATGGTACGTATATACCCTCCGTCATACATTGGGTACACATATGTCGCTACCGTTAGTGTGAGTGACATATATGTACCATTTTATTGATGGTAGGGGTACATCTATTCTCAAGTATAACAGAGGATATATACGTATCATTTATCATCATTCGGTGGTATATTTATCCCTTTTTCGATTCATTTATTTGTAAACATATTAAATAAATAAACTAGTTAAAAAGTAATTAAATATTTTAACTAATATAATTTTTATGTTCGGTAGTGACAGTGGAGATTATCTATAGCGATGGTGATTATAATACTTGGTGTAAGAGGCGAGTTATAACGGCGATAGTTAATCTAATTACTAAGGCTTTTGTGTTAAAGCTATTTATAGCTGAATTCTATATCAAGCTCTTCCTGGGATAATTATTTGACATATTTGGCGATAATATTACAACGATGCATAAACATAAAACATTTCCTAGACAACAAAGAAGTTGTTAACTCAGCGATATCCAAGTGCAAACATTAAATTGACACCATTTTCATTCAGAACAGGACATGATTTAAACTTCTTTTCTCCACTTCTGCTGTTGTAGCTACGAATTTAAACTTCTGCTAGTTCAATTTCAATGCCTTACCATCCATTTGCTGCCTCCGCAAAAAGACTGGTCAATTTGTTTGTATCATTTGGACAAGGTGGGATTGTTGTTTTGCCAGAACTATGACAAACATGTAAAACAAAATGGGTATATTTGGCTCTGGCAGTAGGAATATTATGTTTATCCAAAAACCAGTAATGAATTACAATTTGTAGTCATGATTGTATTACATGGACGAAACACAACCTTTGCTGCATTAAAACAAAGCTCCTTGCTCAATGTGTGGAATGTTAATTGAGATATGAAGCAAAGCCAATTGGGGGACAGGAGTGAGATGAGAACATGACATTTAGTCAACAAGTAAAAAAATCTCAAACTTTGGGCAGAAAATAGGAAAAGGAACAAAAAAAATCATCATATCATCAAACCATCTTAAAATTTGTCATTCAACAGTATACTACTTCAAAATCAACAAATCTTGTTACACAATATTTCATACATAAATGAATGGAGCCATCAGAACACACACAACTTACAACAGCTATAAAAGAACTGCATTCTCAGTGGTCACCTCCACGAATTCGAAGCGCAAGGTGAAGTGTGGCTTCTTTTCGGATATTATAATCTACATGTATTGTGAACATCTCGAGCAGGCACTTGCACAGAGTTTTAAGAAAATATAAAAGACTTCAGGAAAGGGGTCAATTCTTTTGAAACGAGATAAAAAGGAAAATAGGTCATAATTTTTTAAATGAAGGGAGTATTAGATATGGAACACACACTTTAAAATTGTATGACCTACTCGTGTCTAGGCTTTTCACAAAACATGCTAATGAAAAATATAATTATTTCCAAAGAAATGTTGGCATTGGGAGGGTATTTCTAGGAGAGTACCGCAACCAATATGCACAAATTGATGTGCCAGTCAAGTTATAATTTCTCCACGTGTTTGACTCATTATAGTTGCAAGGAACAACGGGATGCAAATAGAGCACAAATAAGTGGATAAACAACAACACTCTTTATGTAGAAGGCAGGATAAACAATTTTACCCTTCACTAATGGTTTGTAATCCTAATATCTTATTTTTATTTTTTACTAATCATGCAGAATAATTATTTTATTATTTTTGAGAACTTAAAAGTAGAAACATTTCTCCTGCAAGTAATTTTTTCCTATCTTCACCTCAGAAAAAGAGGAAACAAAAACAAAATACTGTTCCACCTACCTAGTTGGCCTTGTATTAATGAAAATCTGATCTTGGGGTTTATGGTTGCAGTAGCTAGCATGTGTTAACACTCTAGTTTTAGCAAATACCTTGTTGTAGTAAAATCAAATACAACCTAATCTTGTGATAACATCAAAACCATATTGAACTGCAACTTGCATATGGCTTCCGTGCTACAACATACACATATCACATAGAAACATGATGAAATTGGTTTAATGTTTACACATTGACAAAATCAGAATTTTAATATTATGACACAACATTTATCAAGACATACAACAAAAACAAATAAGTAAAATAGTAAATTTTCAAAAGCAAGAACACATTGATAAATATACCTGACAATTCAAACCACCAAAAATACATTTTCAATTTTTAGCAAGAAGATTTTTCTCTATTGTCACGTCCACACAAAATCTCTTCTACAACTACTCTTCAAATTAACAAAAATACAACAATCAACACAATTAACAAAAATAGGTCTGTTCAAAAAATAAAATCAAATAAAAATTTCACACACAAAAAAGGCTTACCTTAGAAGGCTTATGACCAATGTAAAAAGGCATCTTTATTTTGTAACAGTAGAAAAGATTACCTTTTGGGCTTGACAGTTATTTAGTATATCCTTTCACCACCCACGACTTCAAGGGCCTTGTTTTTAGCATCGTCAATTTTTAAAGCCACGAACAGATAAAATAATACAACAACAACAAACTCAGTGTATTCCCATCTGGTGGGGTCTGGGGGTAAGATGTACGCAGTTCATACCTCTACCTCTAAAGAAGTAGAAAGGCTGTTTCCGATAGACCCCCGGCTCAAGACACAAAACACCAAATACCACACAAATACAAAGTGAAGCACCGAACAAGGTTACAAGAGTACATAACATAACATCCATAACATAGATAGATAAAAAAATAAATTAGGCAAAATAATTGCAAACCAAAATTAGAAAAACTGAGTGGAAGAACACAGTCCAAACTAAGACGGGAAGAAGAAGAAAAACAAAGTAGAAGACAGTGGACATGGAAAAAATCTAGATAGCCAATTGTTTCAATCGCTAATTTTATGATTAACACTTCATAATTCCCTCTAGCATTTACAAAGTCTAAAGTACACTTGAATATAAATTTAAAATTCATGCAGAATCCAGAACGAACTTCTAACTATCAAAATCAAAGCAATAGAACAAAAGAAAAATGATAATGTTACTTGCGTCATGCCCACATGAGATGTTTCCACCAAATTCTTAGCCCATCTTAGATGAGCAACTCTGCAATAAAGATACCATTTTTACTGATACAAACAATGGAAAAAGTACCTAATAAAATTTAAAAGATTGCAATTCAAGAAAGATTTCCTTTTTGAATTCATTCTTACCTGTTCTTGGTCTGAAAATAAAGAAAGGTCTTTCAAATTTAAACTCGATTTTGTCAAATCCTGATTAAAGCATAGATAAACAAATTAGCAAGTCATTGTTAATCATTCCATGTGGTTATCGAAAAATCCCTATTATCCTTAGAATCATAAGCAAATCAAACTCTGAAACACAAAACCAGATCAACCACTAAACAAAACTCACAAACAGTACATGCATCGCTGTTGAGTTGGTGTTGCTTCCAATATCAGCAACAATTTCTTATATAAGGATTTCATCCATACCATCTCCATCAACTTCTTTATTTTCTTTATCCAGTTGATTGAATTTTTACTTTTGCTGTCAACTTACTTTTGTCAATTATATACAATGTCTTTACCTCTTTATCTTCCATTATTCTATGTAGGAGTCATAAGCAAGACTGCGTCTGCTAATTAGAACTTCTGTATCATTGTTTTCCTCTTATTGCAGACTTAGATACACAAGAACTATAAAACAATACTCAGATCAATGTATTAAATCAAAATTATCAAAAAAATTTAATCTTTTTGTAATTTCAAAATTAAATATAAAAAAAGCGATGAAGGTGCAAAGGAGTTGTCTTTTATTAGTATAATGAGCAAATAGTGTTAGCAATATCAGGAAAAATATCAAGATAAATTATGTAACGTGTTTGTTGAGAAATTTTCTAATATTTTGTTAATTTTATTTAAATCTGAATGTAGATATATATTAAGTTAAAGAAGAGCTTTAGAAATGATTTCATCATATACTATATTGTAAGTAGACTGGTCATCATCATTTTCAGCAGTAGGTGGTCGAATCAATATTTTTATGCAGTTTGAATTTTTCACTCTCGATAAAGCAACATTTAATTGATCATGTGAAAAGACAGGCTCACGTAAATAAATTCCAACATAATCTAATATCTGTCCTTGAGCTTTATTAATTGTCATAGCAAAACACAGTCGAACTGAAAATTGTGTTTTTTAAAAGGAATAGGTAATTTTTCATCATCCGAAGATAACAACGGTATCCTTAAAATAAATACATGTATATTCTTAAAATCACCATTGGCAAGTTTTGTACTTATCACATGACTCTTAAAATCACAACATATCAATCGTGTACCATTGCATAACCCTTCACAAGGATTAAAATTTCTCAATAAAATAATAGGACAATTTTCTTTTAAGATTAATTTGTAAGGAGGCAGATCAGGAGGGTTAAATGAATGCAAGAAATCCTCAAACTCACTTTGATCATTTTGCTCAAAGTTTCATCAATTGCAACAAATATCTTAGAATCTTTAGGAGATTGAGTTATAAGTCTATCATTTAACTCATCAACTAAGTCATTTTTTATTGTTAAGATAACACGGGATGTTAGAAAACTTAAATCTTCAAAAGATTGTGAAAATTAGGATATATTATTTTAAAAAGAAGATCTAATGATTCTTTTTCAGTGGTATATGGAACAATGAAATAGTTTGGGATAGTTATTTTACCATTTATGTTAGTATTTTCTTGTCCATTTCCTATGCGCATTAGGTACTCACAAAAAGAGACATAAGTTTTAGAACGCATATTTTCGAATAATCTAAGTTTCTCAAGGTAGTTCCATATTTCTGAATACAATATACTTTCTCGAATAAAGTCTTCTTTTTGGCCACCTCGAACGACAAGAAGAGTTTGTCTAAAATCTCCTCCAAACACGATAACTTTTTCACCAGATAACATATTTGAATCCATTATATCTTTCAAAAGAGAATTAGATGCATCAATCATATTTTTTTTCCATCGATACTTTATCCCACACAATCAATTTTTTCTCATGAATCAAAGATGCCGGTGAACTTTGTTTGCCGATATTACAAGAGAACCTTTCATCAATATTAATTGGAATCTTAAAAGCGTGAATGAGTTGTTCGTCCTCCTGGAAGGATCGAAGCAGCAACTCCAGAAGTTGTTGTTGCTAATGCTATAAATCCTTTAGATCTCACAGCTGCTAATAAGGCACAATATAAAAATATCTTACCAATTTCACCAGAGCCGTCAATAAAAAAAGCTCCTGATTTGTTAACGAACACTCTTTGGATTATATCATATGCTTTATTTTGTTCTTTATTTAATTTTTGATGTAATAATAATTCTTCATCACTCACATTGCTGTCTTTCAAAATACACTTCTTTTGCTTCATTTGTTACTTTTGAAGATGAAATAATTTTTGAAACAAGGTTGAACTCATTAATATCACATCCCATAGAATGTAATATATCATTGATATGTTTTACGACAACAAAGTGGATATTTTTTTTTGTAAAATTTTGTAAGTGTTTAAAGTCTTCAGACATTGAATCTTTGAATTGCTCCCATAATTTTTTTGGATTATCAGGGTTACAATATACTAATATCATAGCAAATAAACGTCGCAAACCATAAGCCATTTGATAACAAGCAGCCTCCGACATACATTCAATCAAGTCGTTATCAGATTGTAACAAACCTCTTTTTTTTGCAGATCCTCTAAATGTCTCACAACATACACCATTACTCTGAGAAAGTCGTCATATGATTTTGGTGCTTTTACATTCAACAGTAATAATCTAAGATAACATCTTTCTCCCCCTGTTGGATGAGACGTTACAACACGGCCAATAATTTTACCACGTATTCGTTTGGTCCATATTTTATAGCTAGATGACCACACAAAGTATTGCGAAAAATCTTTGTACAATAAATTAAGTTCTTTAGCGTCTTTATTTGTTGCATTCATTAAGAAAAATTCTGTTAACATTGTTTTATTAATCATAGGAGTTTTTGCTATGCTATTAATGTCGTAGATTTGTTTAAAAGAGACAAACTGTTATTTATCAAGATGTAGTTAGAGGTGGTAAACACTTGGAGTTATTTCGCTAATAACAAAGGCGAATAAATGCCACATAGTTTCTGGTGGTGAAACCCATCTAGTAGATTGATATTCTTTTATCTCTACTTCAGTATTTGTATTATTTTCATGCACATGAAATGAAATTTTATCATGTCCTTTACAGATGTATTTGTATATGTATTTGACAACTTTAATATCATAGCAAACTTCAACATTTATATGACATATTTGCATAGTAGATAAGGATTGTAAGGAACTACCCATGAATTATCCAGAAATTGTTTCCTGATTTTCATAAGTTTACCTTTATTTCATCGTCTATAAATTGGATATGAGTTGTTTCCTTTTGTTGTTTCATTAGCAATTAGGTACTTAAATTTGCACGTTTCCTTTTTCTTCATACATGAATTTGTAGGATTTAAATGACCACAAGGGCCATGCATCATATGTTTGATGACAAGCTTATATAAGTAAGAATTTACATTAGGATCAGGTAGTTCAGCAGAAACAAATTTGTCATATGCTTCAGGTGTTAATAATTTATAATCATCAGCAAGTATAATAAGAAAGTGAGTATGGGGAAGACCTCATTTTTGAAATTCTACAGTGTGCATAAAAGTTGCAACTTTTTCAAACATATTTTGTTTTACTATATCGATCTTTATTTCTTCTACTTTTGCTTTGAACACGCGACAAATTAAATCTGACCTATTTTGAGATTCATCCGTTGACAACAAACGTTCTTTTATTTCTGGCCATGAGGGATTACATGTCATAGTAAGGAATATATCAGGTTTTTCAAAATATTAAACTAATGTGATAGCATCTATATAACGACAACACATATCTCTCGGACCACCCATAAAACTTATGGGGAGATATCTTTTTTCCCTACTTAGAAGCTTTTCTTTCACCAAGTCTTAGAATATCGAGAAGTCCTTTTAACATGTCAATTCGAAATAAATCTTGATTAAGGGATGCGAAATCTAACCTTTGAGTTTCGACTTTTACGAATTGATCAACTGAGTATTGTTGAAATAATCTACCCGCATGCAAAGTTTCATTTTCATTATTTTCTCGTATCTAAAGTTTATAACAATAATATTCACGATAAAAATAGTATTTTGTTTTTTTCCTTTTTGTAGAATATCAGTTTCCATATCAAGTAGTCCATCAATTGAAAATATATTAGATAAGCTTGGAAGGTACATCTATTAGATAAGCTTGGAAGGTGTTCACTTTCATAGTAAGCTTTCTTTCTTTTTGGCAGTTTATTTTTGGATAGTATAACTTTTTGAATACCACAATGCCATCCATTTTGACCGTATGAAAATAAAATAGGATATTGCAAAGGATCATAGCAAACATAATAGTAATTAACTACTTAGCTCTTGTTACTATGAGTATAAATTCGAATATGGGGTGCAAAATTTTCATTATTTGTTTCTTCATCTAGCCATAACGCCGCTACTTCAGATACACTTGGGAGGTTATATACCCGCTGATCTAAACCAGATCCACACCTCAATGCAATATAAAAGTTTGACAATTCAGGAATATGTAATAGAGATTTAAGAAAAATATAATAAGGATTTTTTTTTAAGAATGTTCATTAACTTTTCAACAATTGTTTGTCTAAGTATACTCGATAAAGCCATTCGATTTAATATCTCTGTGTTATCATCATAAAAATATAATTGTAGATTTCTTGGCATTCATTTAATGGAATCAGATCATTTATAAAGTGATACATTTGTCTTTGTACTTTGAATGTATAAATACCATGATTGTTTTTTGCTAATACTTTGTCATATTTCACTCCAAGTGATGAGAAAGCGAACATGTTATTATAGAGTCTAACATAAGTACGAAAATGTTTAGATTCTTCAGTATTACCTAAGTAAAGACTTAACAATTCATTAGGCATTTCATGCGATGTAAGTTTAACTGAACCAGGGCTACAACATAATCCTGGTGGCTCATATTCAAAGCTTTTTGCTCGACAGTATTTATAATTTGGTACAACTTTTAAAATGCTTGGATTATTGGGTAGTTCTTTAAAATTCCAACAACCTACTATTTTTTATCTACAACCTGTATGTATCAATTGCAATAATGAATCACACGATTATGTACTATATTGCAGATGTAGGCAAAATATTAAAGGAAGAGATACCCTTTTTGGTGACAACGGATGTTGCTAGATCATGTCATCTAGTGGATGCAGATGATGTTGAACCTAATAAGTAAGCAGTTCAGATAATATGCAATGTATTATTACCAAACTAAAATTAAATTGAAAGAATATTTCAGTGAATACGAACCAAGTTCAAATATGGCGAAGTTGCCAGTTACATTCTTTCCTTTATTCTAGCACGGTGTCGTCGTTATATTTTTCGCACAGGATATATCAGCTGTTGTAGAAGGAAAATTATATTTAAAATAGAAAATATATATGCAAGTAAAATTAAAAACAATATAATACTTAGGTTACAGTTTTTTAAATGTCTAACCCTTTTGGCAATAGAAAACTTCTCCTACATTGTTGGAGTTGTTTTCTGGGTAAGCGAACATCAAGTCATTTGGTGAGGAAAGTTGATGTTGAACCTAATGAATAATTAGTTTAATTAATATGAAATATATTTTTGGCAAATAAAATTTGAAATAATATTTTAAAAGGAAACGAACCAATTTCGAATATAGAGAAGTAGTCGGTTATATTCTTTCCTTTGCCAGAGCATGTTGTTAGACTGTCAGTGTGACATATATTAGCTGTTGTAGGAGAAAAAGCACACTCAATATTAACAATGAAAATGCAAACAAAATCATAAACAATATAATACCTAAAGGTATCTAACCTTTTTCCGTAACAGGAGAAGGCTCTCGAATTGTTAAAGTTGTCTCTTTACGTCTTCCAATATCTACTTGAGGATGAAATGCTTCGTTGGTGGGTGTAGAGAAAAGACATGGGCTTACTGATTCAAGATTTTTAGACTGTCGTTGCGACAGAAGCAACTCTTTTTCTTCTAGCGACAATTGTGCATATCGCTTACGCTGCCTTAGTTTGATTTTAGAAGCTCGCTCTATCGAATAGTACTTTTTTTTTTAAAATGGCAAATTCTTTTTCTGTCGACATCTGCATTGTCAACAATATATAAATTTTTAGTGGCACGTCTTTTTACATAAATATAAGGAATCTTACAGCATCATTGTAATACTATCCATAATTATTTTACTATATAAGTTGAAGTTACACAAATAATTTTATATACTAACCCAAATTGGCTTTGTTCTTAATTTTCCTTATTGGTGAAGTTCTTTTCCTCAATTACAACAAATACACCATATAAATCAAATTAACATTGTAACTTCATGTCCAGTCAAATGCTCACAACAAATAGTAGGTCATAACCTGTAAAACCAACTAACAATATTTACTGACAATCACATAGTTCAATCAAAACCTATATGCGTACATACATACACTTCTTATTTTTACTCCTTAGAAGTTAATCTTTTTGCTTTCCTGGTGACTCATACTCACAATCTTAAAGCCCGAAGTGAAGATTGCTTGCTAAGAAAAGATATTGCTCTAATACTTTGTGATCCTCTGTTTTATGAGTATTAGGATTAACTTAATAGTTTATCAACTATTTCTCATTGTTAATTGAAGGCCTTAGAGGTTTGCATGTATGAAAAAGTGACAAGTGATAACCCTTAGTTGTCTTGAAAGACAAATTTTTTTAATGTTGGAATGAAATAAGGAATCTAAAGCTCTTCCTAGCGCCAGATTCCTATTTCTAAAAATTTCAAAATCTACTCACTCTTCAACACCCCACTCCCCCCTCCCTTCTTCCTCCTCCAACTATGCCTTTGTTTCATCCAAATTACGCCGCCAATTAGGGCGTTGGAGAAACAATCACACTGACAAAATTGAACCATTTGCGCCCATTTTTGCTTTCTTCAAATTTCGTAATTATTTTCGAAATCCAATCGCTTTCTCTTTCGGTATTACTATAATTTAGTAGGAGTAATTTCAAATGGCTCCGAAGAATCAAAACAAGCCGCCCTTTAATACTCTTTCAACCACTTCTAATGTAAGCATTTATTTATTTTTTCCATGGATAAATTACATAAACCAACACCTTAAATATCTTATATTACTTAAAATCCCATCCCACTAAATTAATTACAAAAATCCCTTCTAAATCTCTAAACAAGTTTTTTATCTGATACATAACACACACAACTCCTATTTTTAAGCCTTAAATCATGTTGAAATTGTTGCAGATAAGAAAATTTTTGTTTTCCTTAGAAAACATGCTATTAAATCATTAATCATTATAAATAATATTAGGAAAATATTTTAAATTAGGCGAATCAATAGTATTATATGCCAAAGTTGCTATTGCTTATGTGTTTCTTTCTCCCAAATCTCCAAGTGGCTTCAAGAAAACCTACCAAATCCATTCAGATTGTCAGTCGACTTCAAAAATAAAAAAATGTCCGTCATTATTCAACTTATTATACTTTCAAATTTCGCTACTAATTTGATTGGGATGTATATTTATGTTAACTCTCATCGACAAAATTCTAAAAAAAAAAAAAAGTTATATCAGTGTTATGGCCATTGGCCGCCGAAAAAAATTCACAAACAACTTCCATTAACGTAGTTGCAAAGAGAGAAAAAAAGCTGCGAAAAGAGATTAATAATAAAGGTATGATTTTTATGTATCAGATTGATAAATTTCGTCCATATACATTCTATTTATGTATCATAATGTTCAATGAAACAAACGGAACTGTAAATATTATTTATGATACATAGATATTTTTTTGACAGAGATATTACATGCATTCTGATACATAAAACTATTTCTGACAGTGGTAATGAATGATTTTTGATACATTCAATATATATTTCTTATTCTGATACATAAATATTTTTTGACAGAGATATTACATGCATTCTGATACATAAAATTATTTCTGATAGAGGTAATCAATGATTTCTAATACATTCAATACATATTTCTTTATTCTGATACATAAATATAAGGAAATTAAGTTTTAAATTTGTTTTTTTGATACATAGAAAGATATATGTATGTGATATAAAATTCGTCTGATACATCAAATTCTTATAGTATGTTTAATTTATTTTTTTTGAACGCAGGGAATGAACGATTGGAGAAGAAATTAGTTTTGGAAGATTATGATAAATGAAGATTGATTTGACTATTCAAATTTCAAATAATGAAGTTGTTGAAGATTTTATGTAATTAAATGAAAAGAATCTTAAATTGAGTGTGTTATTTCCTCAATTGTAGGCACTTTTAATGTTTTCCCCTTTTTTATCTCTAACTAATTGGTTAGTAATGTATCATAAGCTTATGTATGGGAGCTTAAATAATGTATCATATCCGAGATATCATACAATTACTATAAAAGTTGGGAGAGAGAGTAATTAGGTAGCAAAGTGTTGGGATGCTTAAATAATGTATCATATCCGAGATATCATACAGTTACTATAAAAGTTGAGAGAGAGAGTAATTAGGTAGCAAAGTGTTGGGATTTATGTTGTTTACCCTTTTTCTATCCATATACAACTGGGCAAAGGCACGCGCAAAATTGTCTCTGCCTAATTAATTCAAATTTCCTAAATTTACATGCTACACTAAGTTTCTCTTGCATATCCAAATTGCAAACATATCATGTCTTAATTTTGAACCCACAATTGGATGTCAAAATGACTACATGGATAAAACTGTAAAAGTTAAACTGTCACAGGTTAACATATGCTCACAAATTTAACATATTAATAACATCAAAATAAGTATACAATCATAGATATACAAAAGTTGTATAAATTTAAATCTAATAACAAAAACATTAACTGTTAAGTGAAATACTGCACAACAACTAAAACAGAGAGTACACAAGTGAAAGCTGCAACTGCCAAAAAAAAAAAGAAAAACAGATAAGAATTAAACGCTAACAGTATTCTCTATTCAAAAACTGGGTATTAAAAGTAAGGGGAAAAGCTAGTTTTCGCTTATTTTTCAATGTCCAAAACGTACAATCTGGATAGAATCTGATGTGTAATATTGCCACTTTTATAATTTAATTGGGGGTCATTACATTGCTTCAACATATTTGGTAATTAGTTTAACATAATAAGTCAAGTAATACTAATTACATATTTTCTGGTGCAGCTCTCGAGTTAGTTACAAGTTCCACGAACCATTAGCTGCAGCAGATTAACCACTAACATAAGTAAAATATGGATATGTCAACGTTACTACATCATGTCTCAACTTTTGTAGGCATACTCACTGCCGGAGAAAACAAAGCCACTAACTGAAGGTAAAAAACTTTCAATAATAATTAAAAACATCAATTTTTTTCCAGAAAAATATATCACTTCTTGCCAATAAAGTTTGCTCTTTTCCTACTTTGGCACCTTATGGATAATGGATGGTGGAGGATCTTAAACAGTAGGTTGCCCTTCACTTGAGATTTGAGAAGGATGGAAATGTAAATAATCACTTCTATGCTCCCAATTGACTGTAGCAAGTAAGCAAGTAAAGGGAAAAGAAACATTGGTCTGACAATCTATGGCTTGAAACAAATCGTTGCTTTCAATAAATAGTCGAGGCGCGTGCAAGTTAACTTGAATACCATGGTTATTAAAAAAATAATTTTTTGAATACATTAACTTGAACTTGCTTTCATGTAGTTAAATTATGCATAGAAGGAAAATGAGAACAATCATTTTTTTTCACGAATTACCAGTAAGGAAATGGTGAGTTCTAAACAGAAGTATTCATAACCATGAAAGCAAAAGGTTCATTACAAGGTGAAACAGTTTCAAAACAAATCATAATTATTGTCTCACTCTCATCGGGAGCTCGTAGTCATTTCCTTTTTCTTTTAGGTCATAGGCCATTGAATGCTAACTTTCATCAAATGAAAATTTTTCACATATTGCTTCCAGAGGGAAATTTGTCCCATTTCAAGTGAAGTATTTGGGTTCTCAACAAATCAGGAAGTTATTAAGTACTTCTCGAAAAATATTTTCGTAAAAATATTTTTCGCGTTTAATCTATTGAAGTAGAAAATATCTTTGATGGGTTTTTTAGTACTAAAGATTAATAATAATGTCTATGAAACTTGGCGTAGTGGTCAATGAGTGTCCTAACCTTGGTGGATAGAGTTACATGATTTCTCTTGTTGATGAGAGGTGGCAGGTATAAAAAATTGCCTATGAAACTAAAATCCGAGATTAATTTCAAAGGAAAAGCACTTTGAGGCAGAAAGATAAGATAATCCTGATGTATTTTCAGCAGATCATTAATATACATTTAATCTTTTCACTAAACATTGAAAGATTACAGGAGATTTAACAGTGATCCTGAATTGAAAACAGTATTTTCTCAACCACAGATAGCTTTTTCACACAACTTTCATACTCATTTGTCTCAAATTACATTGATAGTCATAGTATACTAAGATTGATCAGGTAGTTCTATCTTATTTATGAAATTAAAATATTAATAACATATAAGCAAGTGTACAATTGAATATAAATTTAGTAACAAAAATAATACCTGTTAAGTTAAACACTGCACAATAGCACAAACAAAAAGCCACTGCACCAAAACTGGAAGCATAAAGAAGAGAACACCAATAAAAATCAAAGCTTATCGGCACTCATTATTTGAAAAACAAAGTGATGCAGTTACACAATGTTATATTATATGTTTTCTTTAGCAACTCAACAATATCTAAACAAACAGACTTCGTTATAGAAAGGTTTAACTGTATAGAGCGCTAAGAGCCGAAGATATTTACTTCGCCAAATGTTCGTGCAAAGAGTTGTACATATAAACCAAAATTTACAAAAAGGAGATAACATCATTAACATTAAAACAACATGCTGCGCACCAAAATTTTCAACCATATGGTAATTGCAAATTCATTCTTGGTATTATGACACTGCACAGCAGTTGTTTAGATACTGGAAATTACATTACTTAATATTTCAGTAAAAAAAAACTTCAATTTTTACAAGTAAATAACCCAATTAGTAGCATTTATAGTCATCAAAGAAGCAGTAGCTACAAATTTTGGAGGTAAAAACATAACGTTAAAAAAGAAACAATGAACATCCATAAAACAGTTATGAAAACCGAAGAGCAATTTGTGAGTTTTAAGGAAGAAAGATACCTCTTTCCCATTGAAATTTAATAGCGCCAGCAGCAACGGCCAACCGTACAACTTCCGCTATCAAAATTTAACAACAACGCCAGCAATAGCAAACCGTACAACTTTCGATAAAATGAGTGAAGAAGAAACGCAAGGGAAAAACTTTGTTTAAACAAAATAAAAAATTAAGGATGTTGTTGCCTCAATTGATTTACATTTTTTTTATTTACACAACCGAAGAGAGATCTAGAAGCAGAGGATGGCAAAACTATGTGCATTTTTGTGTTCTTATCTCAATGCTCAACATCACGTGGAGAAGGCACAAAAGGATACAATTACATGAAGCCAACAGAACCTTAAAATTGCAAGAATAATTTAGCCATATATAAAATGAAATTTCACACAACAGCATATCAATAACAACCATGAAAAGTCACCCGAGGAGAAGAAGCAGCTTAGCGATGAAGAAAATGATGAGATTGAAAAGCCCCTTTTTCAGCAATTAGATTGACACCGAGGTAGGAGGGTATTACACATATAAAACTCACCAATAATGACGAAATAGCCCTTGGGCGGCAACTGTGAAATGATAAAAATGCCCTTGATGCAAGCGTCGGGGTCGTTTGATAGAGTGTATGAAATTAATATAAAATATAGTGTATTAATAATACTTGTATTAGTTATGCTTGCATCTTTCTTATGTAGTTTTTGGTTTGATATATTAAAAAAAATATGCATTACATAATTTAAAAAAAAAATAAAAATCTTTTACATAATACCCTCAATATATATGTTGGAAAGAATGCGAAAATTTTTTTTAGGGGTAATATGATTTTTAAGCATATTAATGCATGCATTGTCATGAATTTTGAGGTATTAATAATACACACCTCAATACACAATAGAGTATATAGCTAGTGTTTGCATTAGTTATACATAGGGTAAAAAGTATACCAAATAAAATACTACTAATACACACTAAACTAATGCATGCATTGACATTTTAATACACTCTACCAAACGAACCCTTATATTAGTAAATTAGAATGGATGTCTCTCTCCTTCTCCATCTTGTTCCCCTCTCCCCTTTCTTCCCTATTTGATCTCCCCTTCTTATATGATTGTATTCTCATATACCTACAAAATTTTCATAATGAGAAATATTAATATTTCATCATATTTTATAGTGAACTAGAGAACAAAATGGTAAAAAAATACGAGCACCAAAATCATTGAAGGTCGAGAAGTTATAATATGTCATATCTCATCTTCCATTCTTTGCTTATTCAAAATATTTATTTATGATATTAATCCATAAAGACTATTAATTCACACAGAAAAGAGCTTCATCATAATAATAATATGTGGAAAGCATCAAACACATCATGTCCACGGAAGAAGGTACACAAGATTTGATATGTGTTATTTTTTTTAGACGAGAGCGCATAATGGTAAAAAAAAGGTTGTGGAAGAAACCAACTTTAAGGGTTTGTGGAAGAAGATATAGTTTTTCTTTAAGGTATTTAATACAATAAACAACAACAACATAGACCTTGTAAAATTACACAAGCACTGTTTGGAGAGGATAAGGTATACACAAATCTTATCACTATCCTGTGAGAGACAGAGAGGTTGTTTTTAAAGATTCTCGATTCAACTATAGCAATTTCGAGTACAAAGGAGAAAAATTGTGGAAAAAATGATGCAAAACTTATGAAAGATAATTTCTTTATGAATACTTGTATGAAATGCACATAGTTTAAGGCGTGTTAGACATTCTCCTTAAAGATATTGAATATATCCCCCAAAATTCAACAAGCCTTCCAGTATAAATTAAGAGTCAGAATCTAACAAAGATTAACCAAACACACACACACAAAAAAACAATATACTAATATAGAAAAAGGAGCAACATATCTCCATCCCTTCCAATAAAAAGAGTTTCCGAAATTATATATGAAGTTAAATGTTCATCTCATAAGAATGAGTTGGTTTAGCTATAACAGTAAAAATATTAATCATAATAAAGCAGATTAATATCTCTTTTATGAAGCAGTCAAAGAAGGAAATAAATGACAAACAAATTAAACAAAAACAAAATAATGCAATAATTAAAACACAATAAAAATAAACTATGCTAGATATAAAGTAAGGACTACAACTTTGGTTAGTACAACGACAAACACCTACAAGCCTAACCCCTCAAAAAGCACGACAACACTCCTACCTACTTTTTTTCTAACCTAAAACGTGTTTTTCACACCCTCTTATCTAAGGTCAAGTCCTCGATAACATGAAGTTCTGTCATGTTTTATCTAATCACCTTTCCCAATACTTCTTTGATCTACCTCTACCTCTCTTTGTACTTACAGCATCCAACCTTTCGCGCCTCTTCACTAGAGCTCTGCACCTCGCCTCTTCACATGTCCAAACTATCTCAATCTCGCTTCCCTCATTTATCCACCACAGAGGCCATTTCACCTTATTCTAAATATCCTCATTCCTAATCTTATCCCACCTAGTATGCCCGCACATCTACCTCAACATCCTAACTGTGTGAAATGCATCTTCTGAATATGGGAGTTTTGACTGGCCAACATTCCACCCCATAAAACAATGTCGGTCTATGTAAAACTCGTGTTTTTTTTGGCTTGAAAATCATCTCAAGAATGTTAGAACTTGATTTGAAATAATAATTCATTCTTATACACGTGGTATTCCATAATTTTCACTACCGATCACGTGGAAAATTGAATAAGTTTTCTATCGATATATAATTCGCCCAAATCCGACACCCGAGGGAAGAGTTAGAGCCTTTTTAGTGAGACAGTGTTTGACCTGAGCCTTCAACGCGTCGCGGAGATAGCTCAAATGGCAATTGTCAAATTCCAGTGTTGCTCCGCGATACTGGCACGTCGCGCCAAACTTCCAGGTCGCAAACAAGGTGTCAATGCGATAGCTTCGCGTCGCGCCACCGTGCAGTTTTCCAATTGTCAATTTCCAGTGACACGACGCAATAACGCAGCGTCGCACCAAGGGCCCAATTCGGGAAATTTTACTGAAAAATTAAATTACATGTCTAGAGTTAAAAGGGTCAAATTAACCCTATATAAGCTTCCAAACACGGGATTTAGCCCTTATTCATCCAAAATATTGATGTTTTGCTCAAATACTCTCAAGAACTCAAGCTAGGGTTTTCATAGAAAGTCCAATTTCAACAAGGTTTCACCATCAATCTTCACGAAATCACGATCTAAGGTATGCATAGTGTTCATTCATGGGCTCCTTTCGTCCATGAAGTCCAAGAATCCCTTTTCAACTACAAGTTATGGATTTTCTTCATGTGTTCATGCTTTGTATGTTCTCTTTCATATTGATAAATGAGGAATTGATTTCTATTCCATGATTTGATGATAAATTCCATGTGGGTTGATTAGTATAGATAAAGATTTACGAAATCTCATGACTAAAACCTTGTATGATGAAATTGGAAGTGAACCATGATGTTTAATTGCTATACCATGATGTTTATATATATTATGCCTACCACATGTTTGATAAAATGCCTAGATGAAGGAAATTTGCCTAACTAGAATGATATCATGAAAATCCCCATAAATATACAAGCTTATGCCTATTAAAAGTTTGATGAAATGCTTCAATAAACGTATTGTGGTGATTATCATGCATTCAAGAATATCAAGTCATGCCAGTTTCCTTCCATCGAGTCCTGGGGGTACTTGTACCTGAAATATTAGCTGTGTGTCTAGATCCATGTCATGTTTTCACGATACTCTCAGTCAAGCTCTAAACTCTTAGACTTCAGATAGTCTTATGACTCAGGACAAATCTCCATAATCTCATGACTCGGTTAGTTGTCAGATATCATTAGTATTCCGTCAGCCCCAAAAATTCAGTAACTCAGTCCATGTTCAGTTCAGTTCAGTAACTCATGTTCAGTGTTCATTTAGATGGGAGTAGGAATTAGCACTGAGTGAAACCAAGGATGGGGACTCACCTGTTATACGAGGGTATGATTCCTAGAAGCAATCCTTGCGTTCTAGAACTATGTAGCCAACATAGGTTGAGATATCGTAGCCTGCCATATGAGGGTAGATGAGGTGGCTTAACCTGTTATGTGAGGGTTCCCACCGTTCTCACTAGAGTTACCTATTATATGAGGGTTGCTCACATGTTGTCCCTACCAGTGGCGCGGTATTGACACCCTTCCAATCAGGGTATAGATTGGACCTCAGCTCAGCTATTATAGCACATTTGGGGTATGTCGGTTAGATACTACTTCCCACAGTTTCATGTTATAGAATCAGGACTGTCAGATACAGTCAATCAGTCTCAGTAACAAAACTCAGATAGTTCTTCAAATTTCAGGACTGTCAGATGCAGTCAAATCAGATACAGTATGAAACTCAGATAGTTTCATCATATTCAGGACTGTCATCTACAGTCACCCACGTTATCAGTATTATTCAGATATAGTCCTTTATGTTATCAGTCATATTAGTAACTAGCATGTCACGTTATCAGTATACAAACTCAGAAATTATGAAATCACGTTGTCAGTTATAGTTATGTATTTATGCATGTCTTCTCACGTTCATGTTAGACAGTCAGTTAACATTATTCTTGCATGTGAACCATTGCATATAGCCTACCTCACATGTATACTCGGTACATATGTACTGACGCATTCACGCTTTGGTGCTTTCTTTTTATGTTACACCATAGGTTCAGAGACACGAGTTCCAGATCAGCAGTAGATTCCAAATTCTGCAGTCAGAGTAGAAGTGAGTCCTCATCCTTCGAGGACATAATGATTTTCTAGTATCTCATTAATTAGCTTATTAGTTGGAGTTAGTTGGGGGCATGTCCCTTAACTCCTTATTCAGATTCTTCAGACAGTAGAGGCTTTCAGTATAGATATAGACTAGATGTAGACTAGATGCAGACTAGATTCAGATTAGATTCAAACTAGATACAAATTATCATGTTTTAGACTTCAGTTTTTTTTGGGTATTCTATTACCCCACACAGATGTTATGTTATTCAGTTATGTTCATGATCAAACCTAATGGCCTTTTAGTGTATGTTTCCGCTATTATATTATCTTATGCAGTATACAGGTACAGATATCAGTCATGGGTTAGTTTGTGGTCCTTCGGGGTCATGAGCACCGTGTAGCGTTCCGGTTCAGCAAATCGGGTCGTTACAATCTAACCCTCACCTTATAAAACTTCCTTAAGTTTTGGTGGTATATTTTTATCATATAAGATTTTGGAGGCAGGCTTCTACTTCATCTATGTTTCACTAATACAATGTGTGATATCATTGTTTATGTCCCATTTTGCTAACCTTTATAGCTAAGATACTTGAAATTATCTCTCTTTGAGATAACATATGTGTCAAGCCTCACTTTCACGCTTGTCTTATCCAACTCATTACTGAATTTGCACCCCAAATACTTTATTTTGGTCTTACTCGACCTGCACCCTTTAGTCTCCATGGTTTGTCGCCACACCTCCAGACTCCAATCTAGCATTAATTCCATTAAATATCTAATCAATCAATACTATGTTATCTTTAAATAACATATATCAAAGCATTGGAGGAAGAAAAGTTTAATAATTTTCTAAACACGTGTTAATTGATGTTTGAGAGCTTTTAAGACTTACTCGCAGATCCAACCGAGTTGAGATCTATTAAGACCAAATAAGTGGCGGTCTTAACAGAAACAAATATTTTTAATGGATCATGATGTGAATAATTGAAATTCAGTTCTCCATTAAGGCAAACAAATGAACCTAAATGAATAAGCAATTTCTATATAAATTATAAGTATTTAAAATGTATCATCAATTTCTATATAAATTAGAAGTATTTAATATTTCGCGAATTTCTATATATATTAGAAGTATATATCACATTTAAAAGGAAAAAAAATTTGAACCAAAATAAAAAGTATCTTGAGTAAATTGAAGGAAATGTGTCATTTAAGTTTTGAATGAATGATTGGAGACATTGACCAACTTAAAGGGTCAAACATAATTAAGAAACTTGATTAGGTTAATTGTGGACTTGATTAATATTTTTTAAACTTTTTAATCTTTTTAAAAATACAAATCAACGCACACCCACAAAACTTTCCTTTCTCTGCAAATCAATCTCTCTTCTCTCTTTCTCTCGATAGTTTCTCTCTCTAACTTCTCCCAACCAACAACTTTTTAAATTTCGCCCTTCAAACTTGTGCAACTTTAACCTCTGGCGACAAATAGTTTTGAGTTCTTGCTCGCTCCTTTTTTACTTTCAACCATCAGTCGATGTCACAACATTCTCCGGCGACAACAAATTTGAGTTCTTCATCATTTCTATTTGATTTTTACAGGTAAAAAATTAGGGCTTTTTAGTTATGATGAAAACGAGGAACTTGATTTGTTGGTGTTTGTTATTTTTGTATGTTTTTTTTGTTATTTTTTATGTTTGTTATTTTTTAGTTGAATTTCTCATATGGATGTATCTGTTACTGCTGTTTTTTTAACAATGGATAAAACATGTAATGTAAATCCAACAAATGAGTAATCTGTTGCAACATATATGACTAATTTGCTGCACAGATGAGTAATTTGTTGCACAGATGAGTAATCTGTTGCAACATATATGACTAATCTATTACAATGGATAAGTAATCTATTACAATATATATGACTAATCTGTTACAACAGATGAGTTATATATTGCAACATTAAGTGGATAATCTATTGCAACGGATTACTCATCTGTTACAGCAACTTACTCATTATTGGATTTGTATTATAGTGTTGTAACATGAATCCAACATATGGGTCATCTGTTGCAATAGATTAGTCATATGTTCCAACAGATTAGTCATATGTTGCAACAAATTACTCACTTGTTGCAACATATGACTCCTATATTGGATTCATGTTACAGGTTCTATCCATTGTAGCAGTAGCAGATACACCAAATAATAAATTCAATAAAAATTATAATTTTACTTATAAAATCACCTATGAAGTAATGTCCAAGTGATATACTACAAAATTTGACCTAAAAAAAATTTCAAAATTTTCAACAGGGGCACAACGAATAAGTAAAACATATAAAAAATTTTATGAAACAGGTAAAGAAGACAAAAATAGTATATCATACATCAAATTCAAAAAGATCAAGGGGACAAACGTTTGAGTTCTACTAAAAACGTTTAAGTTCCCTAATATTTTAATTGTTTTCTAATAGATGACGCATCTGTTACAACAGATTTTCTATCTATTTGCTAATTTTAAACAGATGAATTATCTAATGCAACATGTTAGTCATCTGTTGATTCAAATTAAGCAATTATTAGTAATAACTAAATTGACTTAGCTAAAATTAAAGACGTCTTTAAGACAGTGGGACAAACATTTAAGTTCTCCTAGAAATGTTTGAGTTTTGTAGTACTTTAATTATTTCCCAACAGATGACCTATTTATTGCAATAAGTTAGTCATCTATTGCAACAAATGCTTATAACAGGTTAGTCATTTGTTGATTCAAATTAAGCAATTATTAATAATAACTAAATTAATTTAATTAAAATTGAAGACAAGTCTTTAATACAAGACCTTAGACAAGGGGACAAATATTTGAGTTCTCTAAAAAAACATTTGATCTTTAGTATTTTAAATTGCTTTTCAACATATATCTTGTCTATTTAATAATTTTCAACAGATGAGTCATATGTTGCAATAATTTAGTCATCTATTGCAACAGATGTCTATATTTATTGATAATTTTCAATAGATGAGTTAGTTATTGCAACAGGTTAGTCATCTGTTACAACAGATTTCTATATCCGTTTGGTTATTTTTAACGGATGGCTTTAACTGTTTGGTCATTTCTAATAGATTACTCATCTATTTCAACATGTTAGTCATCTATTGATTCAAATTAAGTCATTATTAGTAATAACTAAATTGATTTAATTAAAATAAAATATGAATTGATAAGTTCAATTACAATTTTAATTAATCTCATGGTAATTGCACGATCAGCTAAGTATGCTTGTCCTGAGTAGAGTGATCAATTAACCAATTTTATTAGAAATGATTCAAACTAAGCCATCATTAGAAATAACTATATTGATTTAACTAAAATTAAAGATGAATTAGTAAGTTCAATTATGATTTCAATTAATCTCATGGTAAAAATGGTGTATTGATAAATGATGATTTATTATTATTTCTATTGAATACATCTTGCTATTGATTTATTTTTTCAACAAATGAACAATATGTTTGCAACAGATAAACAAACCGTTGCTACAAATAAATCATATGTTGCAAAAATGAATCAGTTACTCCAACAGATGAGTCATATGTTGTAACAGAATGGTCATCTATTGTAACAAATTGACCATTTATTGCAACAAGTAAATCATCTATTGGAAGAACTCAAGGGTCATGACTTTTCGGTTATTTAATTAAAAAAATAATTCGTAAATAAATAATATGAAAAAATATGATAAACACAATTTTATAGCTATGTAATTTAAATAACTAAAATACGAAAAAGGTGAAAAGTTATGACTTTTCACCTTTTTTGTATTTAAATTTATTTTTTTAATTTAAATAATTGAAAAGTCACCAAGTTTGATTTAATTAAGAGATATAATTATTGAAAAAGAGGTGAACTGTCTTTATTTTTTGCCTAACACACTACACTATTCACTCATTCAATCTTTTATAAATAGGTTTCCTCAGCTCTATCTCTTGCATCTTGTCTTGCATAAAACCGTCATTATATCTTCAATCACTTTTTTTTTCAAAAATAAATTTCTTGTTCGTCCGTTGGAGTATGTTTTATTTTCTTGTTCTAATATGAAAATTAGTAACATGCATTTATTTTCTAGTTAAGTTTCACATTTTTTTTGTTAAACTACCAATTGGTAGTATATGTGGTTTAGCGTTTTACGTTATTTGTTCATGTATGTTCTAGATATGACTAATCTGATTTGGTACATGGCGATTCAGCTTGACACCATGTAGGAACTTGAAAGGTTGGTTCATGAACTCGAGTGAGAGTTGGGCGCCGGAAGAGGAAGGGTGCTTCGTGGGGTTCGAAGGCTGAGGGGTCTGCTGCCCAATGGATTTTCGATTGACAATAATAATAATAATTAGGTTATATTTTTTTTTATCATATGTAATTTATTTTATCGGATCTAGCTAATGTTGTAAATATTTTTTATCTAATGAATGAGAAAATCTATATTTGATTGACTGAGTTTATTCTTATTTTTTTCATTCTGCCTATTTTATTTAAGATGTTGAGAGGTGTAGGTTTTTTAGCGTTTGGGAGTGGAAAAAATCTATTACAAGAAAGATTGTGTTTGGTTGAGAGCAAGTTCATAGACTAAAATTAAATAACAACATAAGATTATTTACCATTACAACAAAATTAAAGATAGATTGATGACAGATGGCCCATCTGTTGCAACAGATGAGTAATCTATTGGAAATGACCAAGTAGATAAAGACATCTATTTGCAAGAAATTGATCGTCTGTCGCAACAAATTAGTAATATGTTTAAAATGATCAAATAGATAAAGATATTTGTTACAACAGATTAGTCATCTATTGCAACAGATTAGTAATCTGTTGTAAATGACAAACAGATAAAGTCATATGTTGCAACAAATTGGTCATCTATTGGAAATGACCAATAGATAAAGACATTTGTTACAACAGATGACCAATCTGTTGCAACATATGTGTATATCTGTTTGATAATTTTCAACAGATGACTCATCTGTTATATACTTAAATGATCATGTAATTACTATGAGATTAATTAAAATTATAATTATTAAATCAATTTAGCTATTACTAATAATGGCTTAACATGAATTATTTTAAATAAAATTAGTCAATTAATCACTCTACTCAGAACGAACACACTAAGATGATCGTGTAATTAATATGAGAATAATTGAAATCATAATTGAACTTATAAATTCATCTTTAATATTAGTTAAATCAATGTATTTATTACTAATAATGTCTTAATTTGAATCATTTCAAATAAAATTGGTCAATTAATACTTTACTCAAGACGAATACACTTAGATGATCATGTAATTACTATGAGATTAATTGAAATCGTAATTAAAATTATCAATTCATCTTTAATTTTAGTTAAATTAATTTAGTTATTACTAATAATTGCTTGATTCTAATTATTTCAAATACAATTGGTCAATTGATCATTCTACTTAAGACGAAACATTTAGTTGATCATGTAATTACTATAAAATTAATTGAAATTGCAAGTGAACTTACTAATTCATCTTTAATTTTAGTTAAATCAATATAATTATTTCTAATTATGGCTTGGTTTGAATTATTCCAAATAAAATTGATCAATTGACCACTCTACTCAGGACGAACACACTTAGTTGATCATGTAATCATGAGATTAATTGAAACTGTAATTGAAGTTACTAATTCATGTTTAATTCTAGTTAAATTAATTTAGTTATTACTAATATAATGGCTTAATATGAATCAATAGATGACTAACATATTACAAAAGATGAGTAATCTGTTAAAAATGAACAAACAGATAAAGACATCTGTTGCAACAGATTAGTCATCTATTGTAATAGATTAGTAATATGTTGAAATGACAAACAAATAAAGTTATATGTTGCAACAAATTAGTCATCTGTTGGAAATAACCAACAAATAAAGACATTTGTTACAACAGATGACCCATCTGTTGCAATATATGTGTATATCTGTTTGATAATTTTCAACAGATGACTCATCTGTTGCAATATATGTGTATATCTGTTTGATAATTTTCAACAGATGACTCATCTGTTGCAACAGGTTAAATCTGTTGTAATAGGTTATACACTTAAATGATCATGTAATTACTATGAGATTAATTAAAATTATAATTATTAAATCAATTTAGCTATTACTAATATCGGCTTAATTTGAATTATTTCAAATAAAATTAATCAATTGATCACTCTACTCGGAACGAACACACTAAGATGTTCATGTAATTAATATGAGAATAATTGAAATCATAATTGAACTTATCAATTCATCTTTAATTTTAGTTAAATCAATTTAGTTATTACTAATAATATCTTAATTTGAATCATTTCAAATAAAATTGGTCAATTAACACTTTACTCAAGCCGAATACACTTCAATGATCATGTAATTACTATGAGATTAATTGAAATTGTAATTAAAATTATCAATTCATCTTTAATTTTGTTTAATCAATTTAATTATTACTAATAACTGTTTAATTTTAATTATTCAAATAAAATTGGTCAATTGATCATTCTACTTAAGACAACATACTTAGTTGATCATGTAATTACCATGAGATTAATTGAAACTGTAATTGAACTTATTAATTCATGTTTAATTCTAGCTAAATCAATGTAATTATTACTAATATAATGGCTTAATATGAATCGATAGATGTTAACATGTTGCAAAAGATGAGCAGTTTGTAGAAAATGACCAAACAGATAAAGATATCTGTTGGAAATAACCAAATAGATAAAGACATCTGTTGAAAATGACCAAATAAATATAGACATATGCTGCAACAAATGATTAACTTGTTGTAGTAAATGACTCATCTATTGAAAATTATCAAACAAATATAGACATCTGTTGCAACAGGTGACTAAGTTGTTGCAATATATGACTCATCTATTGAAAATTATCAAACATATAAGATATATGTTGGAAAATAATTTAAAATACTAAGGCTCAGATGTTTTTAAGAGAACTCAAATGTTTGTTCCCTTGTCTAAGGTCTTGTCTTTAATTTTAGTTAAATCAATCTAGTTATTACTAATAACTGCTTAATTTGAATCATTTCAAATAAAATTTATCAATTGGCCATTCTATTAAGGACGAATGCCTTAATTGAAATTATAATTCGACTTATCAATTCATCTTTAGTTTAGTTAAAATCAATTTAGTTATTACTAATAATGACTTAATTTGAATTATTTCAAATAAAATTGGTTGATTGATCACTCTCCTCGAGATGAATACACATAATTGATCATGTAACTACTATGAGATTAATTGAAATTGTAAGTGACGAATAATGGCCTAATTTGATTCATTTCAAATAAAATTGGTTAATTGATCACTCTACTCATGACGAATGCACTTAATTGATCATTTAATTACGATGACATTAATTGAAATTATAAGTTAATCTTTAATTTTAGTTAAATCAATCTATTTATTAGTAATAATGACTTAATTTGAATCATTTCAAATAAAATTGATCGATTGATCACCCTACTCGGGATGAATACACTTAGTTAATCATGTAACTACTATATGATTAATTGAAATTGTAAGTTTATCTTTAATTTTAGTTAAATCAATCTAGTTATTAGTAATAATGACTTAATTTGAATCATTTCAAATAAAATTGATCGATTGATCACCCTACTCGGGATGAATACACTTAGTTAATCATGTAACTACTATATGATTAATTGAAATTGTAAGTGAACTCATCAATTCATGTTTAATTTTAGTTAAATCAACATAGTTATTACTAATAATGAATTGAATTTAATCATTTCAAATAAAATTGGTCAAATAATTATTCTACTAAGGATGAAACACTTAATTGATCATGTAATTACCATGAGATTAATTGAAATTGTAATTGAACTTACTAATTCATCTTTAATTTTAGTTAAATCAATATAGTTATTTCTAATAATGGTTTAATTTGAATTATTTCAAATAAAATTGATCAATTAATCATTCTACTCAGTACGAAACACTTAATTGGTCATGTAATTACTATGCGATTAATTGAAATCGTAATTGAACTTACTAATTCATATTTAATTTTAGTTAAATCAATATAGTTATTTCTAATGATGACTTAGTTTGAATTATTTCAAATAAAATTGGTCAATTAATCACTCTACTCAGTACGAACATACTTAGTTGATTGTGTAATTACCATGAGATTAATTGAAACTGTAATTGAACTTATTAATTCATATTTTATTTTGGTAATCAATTTAGTTATTACTAATAATAACTTAATTTGAATCAATAGATGACTAACATGTTACAACAGATGAGTAATTTGTTGGAAATGACCAAACAAATAAAAACATATGTTGAAAATGACCAAACAGATATAGACATATGTTGCAACAGATGACTCACTTGTTGCAACAACTAATTCATCTATTAAAAATTATCAAACAGATAGACATCTGTTGCAACAAATGACTAAGTTGTTGCAATACATGACTCATCTGTTGGAAATTATTAAATAGACAAAATATATGTTGAAAAATAATTTAAAATACTAAAGCTCAAATGTTTTTTAGGAGAACTCAAACTTTTACCTCTTTGTCTTATGTCTTGTCTTTAATTTTAATTTAATCAATTTAATTATTATTAATAATTGATTAATTTAAATCAACAAATGACTAACCTATTATAAGCATTTGTTGCAACAGATGACTAACTTGTTGCAACAAATAGGTCATCTGTTGGAAAAAAATTAAAATACTAGGGAACTCAAATATTTTTAGGAGAACTCAAATGTTTGTCCCATTGTCTTAAAGACTTGTCTTTAATTTCAGTTAAATTAATTTAGTTATTACTAATAATTGCTTAATTTGAATCAACAGATAACTAACATGTTACAACAGATGATTCATCTGTTGGAAATTATCAAACAGATAGAAAATATGTTATAACAAATGGGTCATCAATTAGAAAACAATTAAAATACTAGGGAACTTAAACGTTTTTAGGTGAACTCAAACGTTTGTCCTCTTAATCCTTTTGCATTTGATATATGATATACTATTTTCTTCTTCTTTACCTGTTTTATTTTTCATGTGTTTTACTTATTCGTTGTGCCCATGTTGAAATTTTTAGAATTTTTTTAGGTCAAATTTTGTTCGTATATCACTTGGATAGTAATTCATAGGTGATTTTGTAAGTATAATTATGATTTTTGTTGAATTTTTTATTTGGTATATCTGCTAATGCTATAATGGATAGAACCTGCAACATGAATCCAATATATGAGTCATTTGTTGCAACAAGTGAGTAATCTGTTGCAACATATGACTTATCTGTTGCAACAGATGACCCATATATTCTATTCATGTTACAACACTATAATATGAATCCAACAGATGAGTAATCTGTTGCAACATATATTACATATATGTTGCAACAGATTACTCATCTGTGCAACAGATTACTCATCTGTGCAACAGATTAGCCATATATGTTGCAACAAATTATTCATCTCTTGCAACTGATTAGTCATATATGTTACGACAGATTACTCATTTGTTGAATTCACGTTACATGTTTTATCCATTGTTGAAAAAACAACTGTAGCAGATACACCTAGATGAGAAATTCAACTAAAAATTATAATTTTACTTACTAAAATCACTTATAAGTAATGTCCAAGTGATATACGAATAAAATTTAACCTGAAAAAATTTGATCAAGTAGCAATAGTAAAGGAAACACCAACAATGTTCAACAACAACAAGATAATGATGATGAACAAGAAGATACGATGAAGAACAAGATGATGATAATGAAGAAGATGATGAATAAAGCAACAACAACAATGAATAACAAAAATTGCGAAGAGAGAGAAAACTCTAATAAATGAGAAGAGAGAGAAATGTGCCTTTTTCCCCTCCGTTTCTAGTTATATTAGGTTTTACATTGGATCAAAGTATAAATTAAAAAACTTGTGGGTTATTTTTAAATTTTTCTTACTTTCTTAATCCTTAATAAAGTAATTGTCACCTACACTCAATTATTAAAACTTGAGTCACCTACACTTTATTTAAAACTCTTTTGTCACTTTTAGCTGAAAACCCCAAGTATCTTACACAAATGTATAGTAAAATAGAAAAAATAGTTAATGACCGTGTGTATATATAATACTTGGTGTTCACCGGCCCATGCTAGCACGGGCCCAATATATATTGTCTTTTTAACTAAATTTATGTGATATAAATAAAATTTAGATAATCAATTATATTTTTAATATGCTTTTAGATAATTTAAGTTGTTAATTATTATAATTTATAATACTTTTTTGGCATTGTAATTTACTATTTAAGCTGTTAGCTATTGTAATCTATAATACTCTACTCGTCAAAACTTTTGTGGCATTAATAGTCAATTATCTTTTTAAAATAGTTTAAGTTTTAAATTATTATGATTTATAATACTTTTTTCTTCTATTCTATTTTAAGTGATACTGGGATAATTTTGAAAGTCAATCATATAAGTAGTGAAGCAAACATGTCTTAAATGACCCATAATAACTAATTAGAATTGATATAGCAAAACTGCTACAAAAAATACTTGTGAAAAAATTTAAGTGAGTCTCATATAAGATGTCAAATTAATTTAAAACAACAAGAGTTAATTTGAGTCTGTTTTTTCTATTTTATTTAATATTATCAAAATTTTAATACTTAGATGAGTTATAATAATTAATTAGGTGTGATATAATAAAATTACGATTGAAGTAGCTGAACCAGACATGTCAAAAATGTCTAGTTTACCTTTTCTATTAAACATGATTATTTTTTTTAATACGTAAGATCTAACCAAATATCACGACATGGTGAATTAGACATGTATTAAATAAGTAATAATAACTAATTAGAAGTGATATAACAAAATTACTATACAAAATTATAACGCCCCGAGAGTACACCCTAGGTGTCATACAGTGCTTACAGTCCTGAGGGACCACAAGCTAACCCATGAGCTGGTACCTGCTGTGAGTACTGAATAATATAATGATAATACGGAAGAACAACTATTATGCCATAAGGTTTTGAGTAATGAAAACTAATAAAATCTGTAAATGTCAAACTGATAAAATAATCTGACAATATCAACTGAAGTCTGAATACTGAATAACTGACTGTAGTGTCTGGAAGCCTCTAAACTGACTGGATATGAGTTGATGGGACAGACCCTAACTAACTCCAACTGACTACTAAACTGAAAACATGAAATAAAATATTCTGTCCTTGAAATATGAGGACTCACCGCTGCTATTGTTGAAAGACTGAGAAGTCTAAGCGCGATCTGAGAACTGGACATTCGAACCTATGATATGAAACATCATAGCGCAAGAAAAGAGAATGCGATCAGTACTTTCAATGTACTGGTGTGCTAAATAAGGTAGACAGATATGCATGGTTTCATGAACATGAAGAAATAATTGTCTGAATATATATATATATATACGAATATTATAAGGTACTGAATAGAGTGAATAAAGTCCGTTGATACTGAGAATACAATAAATCTATAAATACTGAGGATGCATGTCCAAGCATATAACATGAACTAAATGTAGTCTGTAAACTGAAATATTGAAATTCTAATGACTGAATGTTTGATAGTTGTATGTTGTGGTCAAGCAACCTAAAAGTGAGTTACTGAACTGATTTCTGAACTGAGACTATAACTTGAGCATGTGGGAGGTATCATCTAACTGATATGCCCCAATCTAAGCTAATTGGGGTCCAACCTATAACCCTAGTTGGAAGGGTGTTAGTACCGTGCCACGAGTACTAACGTTGGTTGTGTGGATACACTATACTGATGTACTGTATTATCCTGAATGACTAAGGGTTTCAAGCCTGAACTAACGGGTGACCCTTGCCAGATAGTCAAGCCTAAACTGACGGGTGACTTCTCATATCCTACACTGGCTATGTAGTTCTGGAGCACAGGGACTGCTACTAATGACTCTACCTATCTGACGGGGAAGCCGTCATCCCTGCACTCGCTCGGTGCTAAATCCTACTCCCAATTGAATGACACTAAGTTACTAAATTGTTTGGAGTTTACCTTACTGATCTAGTAATGCTCATAATACATTCTGAAGTTATTCTGAGGATACTGAGATAAAACTAATGTAAACAGCTATGGTGTTGGGTATTCAAAACCCCTAGGATTCAAAAGCAATAATAGAAAAATAATATCAAGCCTACAGGAATTAACATGAGATCTTTTATCAAGTACTCATTTTTGTAGGCATATTATCAAACACTTGTAATTCAAAGTTATTCTAATCATGGGAATGACATGGAACTTGAAGTAATAGCATGAATTCAACATCTATGATGCCAAATCGTGATTTAATTCAATGAATAATAACATTAAAGCATGTGAAATTTGATAACAACAATAATTCCATTTAAACATAGTGTAGAATCCAAGTTCATGGAGATTCATGCTTACAAACATGATTTAAAATCAAGATAACTTGAAAAGATCATAATTTTGCAAATAAAAATGGATACTTGGACTCTATGGGTGAAAGGAACCCATGGATGAACATTTAACATACCTGGGTGGACAAATTCGTGAGGATTGAGGATGAGTTCTTGAGATTTAACCTTGATTTTTGAAAGGTTAGGGATTTTGTTCTTGAAGAAAATTGATTTAATTTGAGAGAATAAAGTAAAAATGAAAAAATATGCTTTATTAGGGCTTAAATCCCGTGTTAGGACCGATTAGGAACTTTGGGAAAAGACTAAACGGCCCTTGGAACTTTTAATCGCGAACTGAAAATTTTGATTTTTGGCCTTGGTACTATGCAGTGCAATCGCATCGTGCCACTAAAAAATAACAATTGGGACCTAGAAGCTTGGCACGATACGATGGAATCGTGAAGCCTCACTGGATGGGAATTTGGCCCTTGCCACGACACGGTGGAATCGTGTTGCCTTACTGAAAATTGACAATTGCGAACTGGGTCTATGGCACGATGTGCCATTATCTCGGAGCAACACTGGAATTTGCCAATTGCCATTTGGCTGGCCTCTGCGACGCGATGAAGTGCCAGTTGGCACACTGCTTTACAAAAATGGCTCTAACTCTTTACCCGAGTATGGATTTGGGCGAATTTTATATCGTTGAAAAGATGGATGAATTTCTTATTCAATGGTAAGCTCTAAACTGAAAAATACAGAGTATTTAGAAAAAATTATATAGGATAAATCTTGTACTTAGAGCTAAATTAAGCTAAGGAAATATGGGGTATTACAACATCTCCCCCTTGGGAACATTCATCCTTGAATGAGACTGATTAAGCTGAGAAACATTGATAGACTGAGTTTACACACTAAACCTGCACAACAAAAATATGATTGCATGACTGAAATCGCTGATAAGCTGAGTTTTTCATATGAACATGCATATCTGATGCATGAGTACATGACTGAACTAATTCATGAACGTTTGACCGAATATGCTATGGTAATGGATACCAAGTTTGTAATTGTAACTGAACATGGAACTGAGAAAGGCTAAGGAAGGCTGATACCTCAAGCTGAATCTGAGTTTGAAAAAAAGAGGTAAGGATACTTGGTCCGCATATCTACTTCTGCTTCCCAAGTTGTTCCCTCAATGGACTGATTCCGCCAAAGAACTTTGACTAATGGAACTTCTTTGTTCCTTAGTCTACGAACTTGATGATCAAGATTTTCGACTAGAACTTTCTTATAGGAAAGACTCTTCTAAACATCTAAACTTTCTAAGGGAACAACTATAGCTGGGTCACCAATATACTTCTTCAACAACGAGACATAGAACACAGGGTGTACTGAAGTTAGATCTGAAGGCAACTTAAGCTCGTAAGCTACCTTTTCGAAATGACTGAGAATTTTGTAGGGATCGACATATCGGGGACTGAGTTTCCCTTTCTTGCTGAACCTCTTCACTCCCTTCATGGGAGAGATTTTTTAGTACACAAAATCACCAACCTCAAACTTGAGATCTTTTCTCCTCACATCTGCATATGATTTCTGTCGGCTCTGGGCTGCTCTAATCCTTTCTCTGATCAACTGGACTTTCTCTAAAGCATCAAATCCCAAGTCAAGCCCTACTACTGCAGCCTCACCCACTTCAAACCAACCAATCAGAGACCTACATCTCCTACATAAAGAGCCTCAAATGGAGCAATCTAGATACTGGAATAATAGTTTATATTGTACGCAAATTCAATTAAAGGCAAGTGGTCATCCCAACTACCTTTAAAATCAACAATGCAGGCTCTTAATATTTTCTCCAGAGTCTGAATGGTCCTTTCTACTTGACCGTCTGTCTGAGGGTGGAAGGCTATACTAAGATGAACTTGCGTACCGAGACCCTTTTGGAATACCTTCCAAAAGTAAGAGGTAAACCGAGTACCTCGATCTGAGATGATGGATAAGAGAACACCATTCAAACTAACCAACTCTTTAAGGTAGAGTTTGGCATAGTCCTCGGCCGAATAAGAGGAATAAACTGGAAAGAAATGAGTTGATTTGGTTATTTTATCAACGATAACCCAAATCGAATCATGCTGATGATGAGTACGAGGCAAACCCGTCACAAAGTCCATGCTCACTTCTTCCCATTTCCATATGGGAACACTAAACTCCTGCATGGAGCCACTAGGCTTCTGCTGCTCAATCTTAACCTGCTAACATGTCGAGCACTTAGCTACAAATACTGCAATATCCTTCTTCATCCCGCTCCACCAATAGATCTCTCGCAAATTACGGTATATCTTAGTGGCCCCTGGATGAATAATGTAACACGCACCATGCGCTTTTGCAAGAATTTTTTGCCTTAAGTCATCTACACCTGGCATACATAGCCGCCCCTGACAACGCAGTACACCATCTCCCCCTTGGGAAAAAACTTCTACCTTCTGATCTCTGGTTGACTTTTTCAGTTTTACTAGATTTGGATCTCTATCTTATTTTTCCTTTACCTCGGAAACTAGAGATGATTCTGAACTACTCTGCACCCACACACTACCCTCTACTGAACCAACTAAGCGGGCTCCTAGTCGGGCAAGATAATGAACTTCTTGAACTAACTTCTTCTTACCTTTCTCAACGTGAGCAACACTACCCATAGATAATCTAATGAGAGCATCTGCCACTATATTGGCCTTGCTCGAATGATACAGAATACTTATATCATAATCTTTCAGTAATTCCAACTACCTTCTATGACGCAAATTCAAATCTTTTTGAGAAAAGACATACTGTAATCTTTTATGGTCCGTGAACTCATCAACATGCACCCCATATAAATAGTACCTCTAAATCTTTAAGGCGAATGCTACAACTACCAATTCAAGATCGTGTGTGGAGTAATTCTTCTCATGGGGCTTAAGTTGTCTAGAGGCATAGGCTATGACATTACCTTTTTGCATCAAAACACAACCCAACCCAACTCTGGAAGTATCACAGTACAGAACAAACCTATCTGAACCATCTGGCAAAGTCAAAACTGGGACTAAAGTGAGTTGAGTCTTCAACTACTGAAAATTCTTCTTACAGGAATTGGACCATTAAAACTTAACTTTCTTCTGAGTCAATCTGGACATGAGGGACGCAATAGATGAGAACCCTTCAACAAACTGGCAGTAATAGCCAGCTAAACCTAAGAAACTCTTGATGTCTGATGGAGAGATTGGTCTGGGCCAGTTTCTCACTATCTCAGTCTTTTGAGGATCAACTCTAATGCCATCGTTGGAAATAATATGGCCAAGGAATGCTACCAACCTTAGCCAAAATTTGCACTTACTAAATTTGGCGAACAACTGATGAGTTCTGAGAGTCTGAAGTACAATTCTGAGGTGATCTGCATGATCATTCTCATTACGAAAATAGGCAAGAATGTCATTGATAAAGACTATAACGAACATGTCCAAGTATTGCTTGAACACGTGATTCATTAAGTCTATGAAAGCTATTGGGGCATTAGTAAAACCAAATGATATGACTAGCAATTTGAAGTGACCATACCCGGTTTGGAAAACTATTTTTAGAATGTCACATTCTTTGACTCTGAGGTGATGATAGCCAGATCTGAGGTCTATCTTTGAAAAGTAACTGGCGCCCTGAAGTTGGTCAAACAAGTAGTCGATTCTAGGAAGTGGATATTTATTCTTGATGGTGACTTTGTTCAACTGACGGTAGTTCATACACATTCTGGGAGAACCATCTTCTTACGCATGAATAGAAGTGGTGCACCCTACAGGGAGATGTTGGGTCTGATAAATCCCTTATCTAGGAGATCTTTAAATATTCTTTTAATTTTTTAAGTTCTACTGAAGCTATTTTGTATAGCGGAATAGAGATAGGTTGATTGTTTGGGAGAAGGTTAATTTCAAAGTCGATTTTTCTTTCGAGAGAAACTCCAGGAAGATCTTCAGGGAACACATCTGGAAATTCCCTGACTACTGAAATTGACTCAAGGGTTGGAGTCTCTGAATTAGAGTCTTTGACTCGAACAAGATGGTAAATACACCCCTTGGATATCATCTTTCTCACTCTAAGGTATAAAACAAGCTGACCCCTGAGCGTTGTAGTACTACCCCTCTATTCTAAGACTGGTTCATTTAGGAACTAGAGATGAACTATTATGTTTCTATAATCAACTATATCATAGCATAAGTGGAGTCAATCCATGCTGAGAATGATGTCAAAATCTGTCATCTCTAATTCCACAAGATCAACTAAAGTAACTTTCTAAGATATTGTGACCGTACAGTTCCTATATACCTGCCCGGCTATGATGGAAACACCTAATGGGGTAGATACAGAGATGGGCTCTGCTAAGATTTTAGGACTGATTCCGAAGTTGGCGGCTATATAAGGGGTTACAAAAAAAAGAAACTCCAGGGACTAATATAGCATAAACATGTAAATAAAAGACCTGTAGCATACTAGTAACTACGTCAGGAGAATTTTCATGATATTGTCAGGATTGAAGAGCATATAATCTGTTTGGACGCTGACCACTAGAAGCGGCGCACCCTGCTGAGTCGCGCGACTGGCTGGAACTGACGACTATGGGACTGGCCCTGTTAGCATAACTCTCTACCTTTCTGAGCAACTATCTGATACTCCCGAATCCGATGGCCAGGCTTGCCACACCCAAAACATACATCACTGCTAGCTCTACACTCACCCTGATGGTTCCTACCATATTTCTGACATAGAGGATTCGTACGGGCATTGCTAACACTTTCTTGGGACTTAGAGCCTTGTGCCCTATCCCAATTATAATTTATGAATTTGGAAATTGGGGCATTGGCTGAATAGGGTACTAGGCTGAAGATCTCTGATGAAACTGAGGGCGGTTACCACCTTCTGACCTTGGTTGACTGAAATTAAAACTACCCGTTCTAGCACTCTTATTCTCCCTCTCCCTCTCCTTGGTCTTCTGCTCCTCAATCTATTGAGCATTGATAACGCTCAACTTACATGTCAATTTAGTGTAAGGCGCTCGTCATTAATATATTTACCCAACTTTGGAGTTGGGGTCGAATCCATAAGGAACAATGTGAGTGACGATTAAACTAATTTGAAACTATAGCTACACGTTAAATTTGAACAAATGATATAAAAAGATAAAATAGAGTTTTTTTAATTTGTTAGTTTTGTTCTAACTAATTGTAACAGAGTTATTCCATCTAATGATTCTTTTTGGAAGTAGTAATTTAATGATATTAAACAAACCAGAGTTATGGTAACCAAGATGCTTGAACAGCTAGGGTTGTGAATCAATTTAGAGTTCCAATTGATAACTTCAATTGCAAGAGTAGCTGAATCTTATTATTTGCCCATTCGTTTCTCAACCTCAATGGGTAGCATATCCTTTAATTCTTTCGAACTTAAAGAATTCATTGGTTATTCAACTGCTCTGTCATGTAGGCCAATCCAGTTAAGGCATTTGCCATTAATCTAAAGATTAAAGTCCTTAGAGTCCATGCAAACCCTTTCTTTTCCCAACAAGCACTTTCGTCTCGGACAAGTGATGTTCTTGGGCTCACTTTTCAAGTTTGCAACCAAGAAAAGTCATTGAAGTGAAGAAAGGTTTATACAACATATTATGACCGGACTTTAGACTTTTTTGGAAGGAATATCAACAACTCTTTCAAAAAAAATGAACCCTAGCCATATAACCTAAAAATGTGATTTTCCGGCCAACATGGCCACCCTATCAGGTGAGACTATCCCATTGGATGATACGACTTAACACATGCAGAAAGAAGATCTGTTGAAGCCAAAAATAGTAGATAATACTAGTATTAGGGTTTCACGTAAGCCAGTAATAATGTTGTATGGTGAGCCATCAATCACGTGGAAATCATCAGAAGTTCAGAATCTAATCATGCAGGAAAAACTTCAATTTTCTATTATTGGAAAGTTCTTATATGGAAAACCTCATATTGATAATCTAAGAAAATCAATTCCAAACTAATGTGGAATCAAGGGATAATACAATATAGGAGTTTTAGATGAGAGACATGTATTGATAAGGTTAGAAGCATTAGAAGATTACATTCAATTGTTATCGATAACAACCTTCTATATCAGTATGAATGAGAGATATCGGCAGATGGGGACGCTAAAGTAGGATCCATGGTTTGAACCTGATGTGGAAACTATAATTACAGTAGCATGGATTTCTTTCCCAAAACTGCCTCCTAATTTTTTTACAAAAGATGCAATTTTTTCCATTGCATCAGCAGTAGGGAATCCACTCATTGTAGACCTGGTAACAAAGAATCACACAGGACCAAGTTGTGCATGAGTTAAAGTGGAGGTGGATTTAGTTGTAGAGTTACCACAAAGAATAAGAATAAATGAGGAGAATGATACAACAGGTGAGATCAAGCCAAAATGGGTACAGATTCAGTATGACTATATGCCCAACTATTGTAAAGATTGTTGTTTACAAGGTCATTATGCTAATACTTGTTAGACTGGTCATCCAGAACTATTTGAGAAGCAAAAAGAGGAAAAGAAAAAGAAGGAAGTAAATACAGATGACAGTGATAATAATCAACAAAGGAATAGTTAGCACAACCAGGAAACAGTCAAGGGAAACACTGAAAATCAACATTAGCTAAGGAGGAAAAATAAATATAGAAGAGATAAATATAGCCATATACTTGGTGAAGAGGAGGAAAACAAGCATAAGGAGGTGGAAGTATCCAATTCATTTGGGGCATTGGAGGAGCAGGTTGATAAGGTTATACATAATAGTGAAGGAATTCAGGCAGACAAAATTAATGACAAAGTAGATAAGGACAAACTCAGTATAAAAGAATGGGTCAATGAAATATTTGGTAAAAGCATAGAATAAATAAATGATGGACAACAATCAATAGAGAAGCATCAAACAATAGAAATAACACATAACAAAGAGGAACAAAAGAAAGAGTTGTTAATAGAAGCAGTGCAAAAGGACAACACCAATGCAATAAATCAGTAGAAGTGCAATCAAGAGGAACAACAGGGTACTGATGATAAGTAGTTGTGGGTATATAATGAAGAAGCCATGGAATTGTTGGTGCTGGAGGGGATCGCACCCTTGGAAATAAAATCACAAAGTCTGGTTGAAGCATGTAACAAGGATAAAGAAGACTTGGATGATAATGTAATGGATGATAATATAGATCAAGTAGCTAAAGAAGCTGACTTATCTCCTAAGTAAGTTGTAGCCTTGAAGGCTAAACAAAAGAAGACAAAAAAAAGAATAATAGTACAAGTTCAACAACTATGAATACAAGGAGCCAGTCATCCAAGTTTAAATCATTATGAATGCACTAATATAGAACATAAGGTCAGTTAACACTCAACAAGTCTTCAATAGATTAATTACAATGCACATGAGCTTTCAATTCTATTTCTAGGGATCATGGAACCATTTCAGGATAGACTACAAATAGAAGATTACAGGAGAAAATTAGGATTGAAACATGCTTTGGTGAATGTTTCAGGTAAAATTTGGGCATTTATTCATAAAGATATGGAAGTGATAGTTTGAAAGATGAAGAGCAACAATTATCAGTAAACTTACACAGTGTTGATCTGTCAGTGATGGTTACTCTGGTATATGCTAAGTGCAATGCCAATGAAAGACAAGTTTTATGGGACTCCTTAGTAAATATGGCTGATACATATCAAAGTCCATGGCTAATAGGGGGAGATTTCAATGTGATAAGGCATGAAGAGGAAAAATTGAGGGGCTTACCAGTTATAATTAATGAAACACAAGAGTTTAATCAGTGTATTAGTATGTGTAATATGGAAGAACCTCTTTTTAAAGGGAGTAAATACACCTAGTGGAATGGGAGAACTGATGAGGGGTGCATATTCAAAAGGCTTGATAGAATTTTTTTTTAATGACAGGTTACAGATCATATTTCAGGTAATAGAGGTTGAACATCTACCAAGGAGTGGGTCAGACCATGCTTCTTTATTCTTACAGTGCAGAGTGGAAAATGAGCAGATAATGAAATCTTTTAGATTCTTAAATCTATGGTTAAAGGAAGAGTCTTGTTTGAAGATCACCAGGGACAGCTGGAAAACAGAGATGACAGGAGATCCTTTCATAGTGTTTCATCAGAAACTTAAAAACACTAAGTCTGCTTTAACAAGGTGAAGCAAGGACATTTTTGGTAATATATTCCAGGAAATTGCAACTTTGGAAGATATTATGAAGGTAAAAGAAAAGCAATTTGAAGAAAATCTAAGTGGAGCTAATAGAGAGCAGTTGTTTAAAACACATGCAGAGTTAAATATTCAGCTAAAAAGGGAAGAAGAGTACTGGAGACAGAAGGCTGGGTATGAGTGGTTTAAATATGATGAAATCAATACCAAATTCTTTCACACTATAGTAAAAGAAAGAAGGAACAGGCTCAAGATCAAAAGAATACAAAATAAAGAAGGAGATTGGGTGAAAGAAGTAAGTGAGATTGTAGAATCAGCTGTCACTTTTTATCAAAAGTTGTTCAACAAAGAAAGAGATGTAGAAGACTTTCTAATGATTGATGAATAGCCTACTGTGGTAACTAAAGAACAGAACACTGAAATAATGAAAATACCCACAGAAGAGGAGGTTAGATCTGCTATAATAGACCAAAATAGGAACAGTGCTGGGGGACCTAATGGAATGACTGGAGCATTTTATCAAGATGCATGGGATATCATCAAGATAGATATTTAGAATATGGTGGTAGCCTTCTTCTGTGGCCATACTTTGCCAAGATTTATCACACATACCAACTTGGTATTATTACCAAAAAAATTGGTGGTGAATTCATTTTCAGATTTGAGACCCATTTCATTGAGCAATTTTGTTAACAAGATATTATCAAGAATAGTTCATGAGAGGATAAAGAGTTTACTTCCTCAACTAATCTCACCAAAGCAGGCAGGTTTTTTACAAGGTAGAAGTATTACTGAGAATGTGTTGATTATACATGAAATTGTCTCAGAGATTAGAAAAAGAGGAAAGCCATCTAATATGGTCTTGAAACTGGATATGATGAAGGCTTATGATAGGGTGGAATGGTTATTCTTGACAAAGGTATTGAGGAATATGGGGTTTTCTGAACTGTTAATTGATATGGTGTTCAGGTTATTGGAAAACAATTGGTACTCTATACTATTAAATGGGCAGCCTAAGGGATTCTTCAAGTCTTCAAAAAGATTAAAGCAAGGTGATCCTTTATCACCTACTTTGTTTATCATTGTTGCTGAAGTTCTATCAGTAAACATGAAGAAACTTATATTATCTAAGGAATTTAAGTTGTTTGGAATGCCAAGAGAAAGTCCTAAACTGAATCACTTAACTTTTGCTAATGATATGATCATATTATGCAAAGCTGAAATGAGAATCTTACAGATGGTATCCTCAACATTGGAAGGATATGAAGCTGTATCAGGCCAAAAAATTAACAAAGGAAAGAGTGCATTATATATGCATAAAGGAGTGTCAAATGTAACTGTGGTGATGGCAGAAGTAACTACAGGTATACTATGAGGAGAATTTCCTTTTAATTACCTGGGTTGTCCAATTTTCTACATGAGGAAGAAGAGGGATTACTATCAACAATTGATGAAGAAGATAGCAAATAAATTGTAGGTCTGGAAGGGGAAATTGTTATTTTATGGTGGGAGAGCAGTGTTGATCCAACATATACTACAAAGCATACCAATCCACTGCCTTTCAGTAATGAACCCACCCCTTAATGTGCTGAATACATTACAAAAGGCTCTAGCTCAGTTTTTCTGAAGCAGCAGGATTGGTGAAAGAGGTAGACATTGGGTGAGATGGCAGGAGGTGTGTTTACTAAAGGATGAAGGGGGACTAGGGTTTAGAAAGCTGACAGATATATCTATGGCTCTTTCTTGCATATTATGGTAAAATTTTAGGACAACAAAGTCCATGTGGAATGAGTACCTGTATAACTAATATTGTAAAAGGGAGCATCCATCAATGGTTGTGTGGAGAACAAGAGTAAGTAGTTCAGAAGTTTGGAAGAAAATATTGTTAGCAAGAGACTTAGTGGAGTATCTTATAGTATGGAAGATAAGGAGTGGTAATGCAGATATATGGTTAGATAATTGGATTGGTCAAGGTGAACTATATTCTTTCATGGAAGGAAACTATAAGCTTAGTGATAAGTATAAACAGGTAAAAGAGTTGGTAAATGAGGGAAGATGGGATGAGAAAACACTTATAAGATTATTCAAACCAGGCATGGCTGAACATATCATAGATAAAGTTAGACCTCCAACAACAGAGGGAAATGATGTACAAGTTTGGTTTTTGGAAGCTCAAGGAGGTTTTACAGTGAGATCAATTTGGCATTATATCAGAGATAAAGGGCAAATTAGTGATACATACAAGTGTATATGGGTAAAGGGATTGCCCTTTAAGATTGCTTTCTTTATGTGGAGGTTATGGAAGAGCAAAATTCCTGTGGATGATAATGTTAGAATATGGGGATTGCAAGGTCCATCAAAATATTAGTGTTGTGATAATCCTGCAGTGGAGACAATAACTCATGTTTTCAGGAGGTCTTTTTATGCTAACAGGACATGGTCTTACGTTTCTTCTTTTACAGGAATACCTATTCAAGGATTAAGTTTGAGGAACACTATAATTACATGGTGGAAGGCAAGAGCTAAGAGAAAAGAACGACCATATTTTCAGGCCTTACCTAGTTTTATACTCTGGGAGATTTGGAGGAGGAGAAATAAGAAGAAACATGATAATAAGAATACATCTGCTTTGAGACTCATTCATAACATAACAAGGAATGTCAAATTGTTACTAAAGGTCAAGAAACCAAACTATAAGTTCTCTATAGAACGACCATAGATATTGAAGGAGTTTGACAGAATTAAATACAAAATGAAAGTCACAACAGTGCAATGGGAGATGCCAGAACAGGGATGGGTCAAATACAATATAGACGGAGCCTTCAGAGGAGCAGAGATAAAGAGTTCTTATGCATATTGCCTGAGAGATGATATAGAGGATATTATATATGCTCGTGCAAAAACACATAAATATGCAGACAGTTTGCAAGTAGAAGCAAATGCAATACTTCAAGCAGCTAAACATTACAGGCATACACAAGTTGATAAAATCATATTTCAAATGGATTCACTCCTAATGCAGAAGATTCTAACAGGAAGCTGGCAAAGTCCATTGAGTATAGCAAGTATAGTTTCTGAAATCAAACAGCAGTTGCAAAAAAAAGAAGTAATTTATCAGCATATATACAGAGAAGGTAACAAGTTAGCAGATTATCTTGCTAATTTATCTAGAGATTCAAGAGCATTCTTTTACACTAACTTTCATCAGTTACATCAAAGATGTAAAGCAATTGATAATAGTGATAAATGTCAAAGTCCCTATTTAAGGATTACACCAGCTCGAGGATAAAGGAAAAACAGAGGCCAAGACAGGGTAGTAATATTACACTTCATAGCAGCACAAAGGAAGAACAGAAAGAACAGAATACATCAAATAGTTGTTTCCCTCAAAGCCAATAGAAAGGAGTAGCAGTTATAGGGGAGAATCTAGCCTCTTTCCTTGCAGATCTGATCAGTAACGTAGACGATGTTAGAGTACAGGAGCATCAAGTAAACAAATGTACAGGATACACTAACTTGAAGTTCTATTCATTCACTTGAATACATCATTCCAACCTGGCAAATGGAGATAAATTGGAAAAATCAGCTGAATAGAGGTCAGATTGAAAGCAAGAACCTAAGAGACGTACGATTGGGAGCTGAATCATCAAAAAGAAGACAATTGGAGGAATAATAGTGATAAGAATCAACTTAGGAAAAAAGAGACGCAACAGTCAAGAAGGAAAGGACACTGGATCTTTCATATTGGAAACCCTACTTACACTAAGCGTTTCTTTGTAGTTTTTATTTGGTTTGATTTGTCTTGCTTTATTTGACCCGGGTTGGACTGGGTCAAGTGATGTTGAAACAATTTTTGTTTTACTTATTAATAAAAGGCTAAATTAAATAAAAAATAACTCTATTATGACAAAAAAAAAATTTATACAACATCAACTACTCGTGGAACTTAATTAGATTTACAACCCAAATCAGTTTTTCACATCAAGGCTCCCATAACCCTAGTTATGGGAGCTTAGCCACAAATTTCCATAGAAGAAATAGAAAACATCTTTTTATTATTCATAAATAAATTCAAGATTTACTTACAAAGGTTACAAGAAATTGTTCTTGAATCTTCAATAGAGATGGAATTATTAGATCCACAAGTTTGCTTAATTCCCTAAATTACTAGGTTACAAAGAGTTTCTAGAGATGGAAAAATTGATTTAGGATAAAAAAATAAAAAGAAAATAAAAAGAAAAATAGATTTGACGATATGAGATCAGGATCTCAACTCCCCCAGATGATACTTAATAAAACCTAAAAATGATATTTATAAGTTCCAGGTAAAAAGATTTAAAATTAGAATTCAAAAAAAAACGTGTCCAACTTGATGGTGAAATTGGTGGTCCACTGCGAAACTGGTGGTCCACCATTTTAAAATTCCTTGGGTAATCTAAAATCCTGGATTCTGTTTGGGTCTGGTGGTCAGTTTGGTGGTCCACCACAAAACTGGTGGTTCACCATTTTGACCACCAGTGGGTCTTCTGAAATCCTAAATCTGGTGGTCAAATTGGTGGTCCACCGTAAAACTAGTGGTCCACTATTTTGACCTTCGCTGAGTATTTTGAAGTTTTGGATTCTGTTTGGACTTGGTGTTCGAACTGGTGGTCAGTCACAAGACTGGTGGTCCACCATTTTGACCACCACCAGGTCTTCTAAAATTGGTGGTCATCACAAAACTGGTGGTCCACCAAATGTTACACGCGTCTATAGGTTTCAAAATTTTGCCTCTTCTGAATACAATGGCGTTTTGTAAAATTCCATTGGACCTTTATACAGCCCACATGCGCCCTGGACATTTCGGGACTCCAAATGGAGTCAATTTTTGCATTGTGCTTTTGTTGATCCATTCAGAGTTTTTATGAGTTGTTTCCACTTGATTTGAAGCTTGTATATCCTTAATATATCATCATGATCCATTAATCAAGCATAATAAAGAATTAAACACCACAAATTATAGCTCAAAACAACACAACATCCAAGACGGTGAACTCAAAATACGAGCTAAACATAGGCTAAATGCACTGTGAGCTTAAGCTTATTGTTTTGACTCTTGTTTTGATCCAATTGACCTTTGAAGATTATAACTAAGTTTTTTATATATATAAATACATAATAACAACCTTAATAACTCATTAAGACACATTAGAACCCAACACAATAGACTAGACAAACACCTAGCTCAAGCTAGTCACACTAATTTTCTCGGTTGAACTCTAAATGCTCAAATTGAATCAAAACTCACGTGAAAACACCATTAAACATTGTAAACACATATTTGGACACATGAATACTTATTTATGACATTATAAACACATATATCTTAAGAATCATCCTCAAAACAAGGCTAAAAAGGGCTAGAATAGTAATGTTGGAATGCATAAATAAACCCCACACTTAAAGCCTTATTCGTCCTCGAAAAACTCTTCACTCTAAGTATCATGAGTTGGGAAACATACTCTTCTACTATATTCAAGACATCCAAGATAGTACTACAATAACTACACAGAATGCAAGTGTCTACACTAAGCATGTTATTTACACCATTAAAAACTCATGATTACTACTCCAAAACACCCTTGCCTCAAGAATTTACTCACTTTGTTGGCAAACTCATGCTTATTATTCAGTCAAATACATCTTACAAATCACCCATATTCATCAAACATGTGCCCCTCAAAATAAGAGAGTTACCCATAAACACTCACACTAATGCAATTTATAGAAATGGTTACAAGAATCAAATTGTGCTCATTCTCACAAAGAATTCACAAGTTACACATAATGAACCATAGGCTTGCCCTTAGTGTAATGCTTTGCTAATAGTCGAATGTAAAGCTTATGATTAATTAGATCTTTTCCAGGTTGTAATGTAGGCTAAGGAATAGGTAGGAACTATTTTGGCCAAGAATAGTGACTATCTTCCCTAAGCGCTTTAATACAACACTTTTGACAATTGAGACCAATCTCTAACAACCCATGTACACCACTTTCACCTATCATATCTTCTGTTTTGTCCCATCTCATTAAGTTCATTCCCATAAATTATGGTGGGAGCATACTATGTACATATAATTCAATTTTGCCATTTTTCACATCCATTTTACGCTACGCACCCCTATGATAGCCACCCTCAGCTTAAGCGATTTACCTTAATTAAGGTACACAATATCCAAAGAGGACCAGGGCCAAACAGGTTCATTGTAACACAACTGGGCTAAAAATGGGAACCTTTCAAACACAAATTTCTCTAATTCCCAACCACAACACATAATGATTTTTTAAACACCCATAGCTATTACTTAGGGGCTTCAATTTCACCTTTTCCTTCTTTAATCTCCAACTCCTTTACTCAATTAATTTATACTAAAACACTTAGGAGTTTTGGATCAAATTAAGGTCAATCAAGGAAGGGGATTAGGCTATACATAAGGCTGCCAAAGAAAAGGCTAAAGGCCCAATGGGGTTAACTAAGATAATACACAAGGGTAGGTGAAAATAAGGTAAAAAGGCTATCAAAGAAATGCCTATATCGTATCCTAAACCCACATTCTTTATTTCGCTTCACATGCGCAACGGGCAAGTTCTAGACATCACATGCAACAAGGAATATACAAAAATCTCCCACGCACATGGCACATGCTCAATTCATAAAGGGTCATCATAGACTCTCAACTAAACAATAGCACAAATTCAAATTAAGCAAACAAGAAAAAGAGTCGTAAAAATTAGCCTAAGAGTCTTAAAAATAGCAATTCACACAATTCAACATGCTTCTACAAATAAATCCACTTGCATCATATAATCACAGATAGCACCAACAAGAATATCTCACTTATTACTAACCTAAAATTTTTTAAATTGAACCAAAATTTGGGAATTCCCCCACCCAACACTTAAAAATCAACTTTGTCCCCAAAGTGAATTTTTAAATAAAGTGATAGAAATACTCCCTGAGTCCTCTAGGCCTAGGCAGATGCATCTTTACATAGAAGAAATCCTTGGGACCCCACACTTATTTTATCCCATGCTCTTTAGCGTAAACTCATGGTACTCAGACTTCCCATTGACCTGTGACTCAACAAAAAACAAAGCTACTTGAAATAAAAACTAAAAACTAAAAATTAAAAAGAAAACATACCTTATCTTGGGTTGCCTCCCAAGAAGCGCCTGATTTAACGTCGCGGCACAATATCTTTTGACAATTATTTATTTCTCTACTTGGAGGATTTGAAACGTCTACCTAAGTTTTGATCAATATATTTTTGAGGCATATTGGGCAAGGGTAAGGATATAACGACACTTTATTTATCTCGCTACCTTGATGACTTGAATCTTTTACCCAACTTCATATCCAATTTCCGAATAGGCTCGTCGGGTATTGATAAGAACATCAATAATCCACTTGTTGCACATTGAATTTTTCCTTTATTGACCTTCAAGTGGGGGGCTCCATTTTGCTCTTTTTGAATGACAAACTCTAAAATATAAGGATTTTGTTCCTCGTCTTCAAAACACATTATTTGCTTGGGTAGGTGGATTTTCATCACTTCCGCCAAGCACAATGTTGAAAAATAATTCGAATGAGGTCTTCTCCCTACTTTTGGAGTTGCATCCTTCTCGAAATCTTTACCCCAAATTGGGCTAGAGTTTTCATAAGAGATTGGCTTGGTTTTTTCTTTTGCCTCTAGCACCATTTCCTCAATCTTGGCATCATCTCTCATGGTTGGTTCATTTGGTTGGGAAATAACCAACGGTTGCTCAATATCAATATAGGATTCTTGCTTCTCATCTTCACACTCTTTCATTATTTTAAATGATTCCACAGAGAGGATATCATCTAAACATAATGTAGAAAAATATTTTGAATGATTGACCTCTACATCTATCTCCTCTATCCTTTTTATTTTCTCATTAAATTCCCCTATGTTTTGATGCATATCACACAGGATATCATGTGTTTCTTCCTACAGATCCAATATTCGTTGAAACATAGCTTCAATGCCACTCTTTTTGGTGCTTTATTCTTCATTTTCTTGACCATAAGACCTATTAAATTATAAAAAGAACTAGAATTTGGGTTAGAACAATGGAGGGAGGGGCATTAGGACAATCACTCTAATGTCCATCTTGACTACCACATAAAGAACAATTATACTCATGATAGGATGGAGATGGTGCACACATCTCTCTCCGGGGAGCATAACTACAATCTTGCCAAAAGTGAGGTCCATCACAATATGTACATGGATCATCAAGATAAGATTTCCAACCATCAAACTGACATTCATTCCAAGATGCCATGGTAATAAGTAAACTAAAATAAAAATCTACCTAACACAAGTAATAAAAGTTAAATTACAAACAAACGTTTACAAGTTTGAATTCAAGCAAGTAAGCTAAAATTCTAAACCAACTCAATACGCCAAATTGCTCCGCGGCGCCATTTTTTATAACGCTCAACTTACACGTCAATTTAGTGTAAGGCAATCGTCGTCAATATATTTACCCAACTTCGGAGTCGGGGTCGAATCCACGAGGAATAATGTGAGTGACGATTAAACTAATTTGAAACTATAGCTACACGTTAAATTCAAATAAATGATATGAAAAGATAAAATGAGGGTTTTTTAATTTGTTAATTTTGTTCTAACTAATTGTAACAGAGTTATTCCATCTAATGATTCTTTTTGTAAGTAGTAATTCAATAATATTAAACAAACCATAGTTATGGTTACCAAGATGCTTGAACAACTAGGGTTGTGAATTAATTTAGAGTTCCAATTGACAACTTCAATTGTAAGAGTAGCTGAATCCTATTATTTGCCCATTCGTTTCTCAACCTCAGTGGGCAGCCTATCCTTAAATTCTCTCAAACTTAAAGAATGCATTGGTTATTCAATTGTTCTCTCATGTAGGCCAATCCGGTTAACGCATTTGCCATTAATCTAAAGATTAAAGTCCTTAGAGTCCATATAAATCCTTTCTTTTCCCAACAAGCACTTTCCTCTCAGACAAGTGATATTCTTGGGCTCACTTTTCAAGTTTCCAACCAAGAAAAGTCATTAAAGTGAAGAAAGGTTTATACAACATCAATTACTCATGGAACTCAATTAGATTCACAACCAAAATCAGTTTTTTACATCAAGGCTCCCATAACCCTAGTTATGGGAGCTTAGCCACAAATTTTCATAGAAGAAATAGAAAGCATCTTTGTATTATACATAAATAAATTCAATATTTACTTACAAAGGTTACAAGAATTTGTTCTTGAATTTTCAATAGATATGGAATGATTAGATCCATAAGATTTACTTAATTCCCCAAATTACTAGGTTACAAAGAGTTTCTAGAGATGAAAAAATTGATAAAGGCTAAAAGAAAATAAAAAGAAAGATAGATTTGAAGATATGAGATCTGGATCTCAACTCCCCCAATTGATACTTAATAAAACCTAAAAATGGTATTTATAAGTTCGAGGTAAAAAGATTTAAAATTAGAATTCAAAAAAAAAAGTGTCTAACTTGGTGGTCAAATTAGTGGTCCACCGCAAAACTGGTGGTCCACCATTTTGACCTTCCCTGGGTATTCTGAAATCCTGGATTCTGTTTAGATCTGGTGGTCAGTTTGGTGGTCCATCATAAAACTGGTGGTTCACCATTTTGACCACCAATGGGTTTTCTGAAATCCTGAATCTGGTGGTCAAATTGGTGGTCCACCGCAAAACGGTGGTCCACCATTTTGACCTTTGCTAAGTGTTCCGAAGTTCTAGATTCTGTTTGGACCTGGTGGTCAAACTGGTGGTCATTCGCAAGACTAGTGGTCCACCATTTTGACCACCATCGGGTCTTCTAAAACTGATGGCCAGTCATAAAACTAGTGGTCCACTAAATGTTACACACGCCTATGGGTCTCAAAAGTTTGACTCTTTAGAATCCAATGGCATTTTTTACAATTCCATTGGACCTTTCTATAGCCCATATGCGCCCTGGACATTTCGGGACTCCAAATTGAGTCAATTTTTGCATTGTGCTTTCGTTGATCCATTCCGAGTCTTTGTGAGTTATTTTTACTTGATTTGAAGCTTGTATATCCTTCATATATCATCATGATATGTTAAAAAAGCATACTTAATCATTAAACACCATAAATTAAAGCTCAAAACAACACAACATCAAAGACGGTGAACTCAAAACACAAGCTAAACATAGGTTAAATGCACTTTGAGCTTAGGCTCATTGTTTTGACTCTTGTTTTGATCCAATTGACCTTTGAAGATTATAAATAAGTTGTTTTATATATAAATACACAATAAAAACCTTAGTAACTCATTAATACATATTAGAACCCAACACAATAGACTAGACAAACACCTAGCTCAAGCTAGTCATACTAGTTTTCTCGGTTAAACTCTAAATGCTCAAGTTGAATAAAAACTCATGTGAAAACACCATTAAACATTGTAAACACATATTTGGACACATGAATGCTCATTTATGTCATTATAAACACATATAGCTTAAGAATCATCCTCAAAATAAGGCTAAAAGGGGCTAGAATAGTAATGCTAGAATGCATAAATACACCCAACATCAAGTATGGATCATCAACCTAGACAAGTACATCTCCCTAATATATATTGTGGTCCTACACTCCTTGACCACACTATCAGATACACCAGACAAAAACTTACTCATCTTGAATCTGTTGTCAGCTACTACATGAGGAGATACATATCTGGCTAACTGAGTAAACTTGAGGGAATACTCCTTCACGCTCATGCTGCCGTACCTTAAGTTAATAAATTCTAACACCTTGGCCTTCCTCAACTCCAATAGGAAGAATCTGTCTAAGAAGGTTGTAGCAATCTCTTCCCATTCTACAGGCCCTGCATCTGCACCCCTATCTACTTTCTACTATTTAAACCATATATGGGCTACATCCTATAACTGATATGCAGCTAGCTCAACACTCTCACTAGATTTTACCCCCCATAATATTTGTTACCTTTTGAACTATATCTAAGAATTTCTATGGATCCTCTTTAGACTTAGATCCCGTCAAGGAAGAAGGGTTCATTCACGTAAAGTCCAAAATTCTGGTTGCAACAGTATTGGCCACTTGGTTGGCCTGAAAAACGTCTGGCCATTCATTCTAAGCTTCTATGAAATTGGCTAGAGTGGTGAACGAAGATCTGAATTCTACATAGGAGATATGTTCGTCCAGAGAATGTGCCTGAACGGGCGAAGGTGCTGGTGATGATAGGCGGATTTACACGCCTATATCAATATATTTTGCCCATATTTTAGCCTAGTTTTGAGAACTAATTATCTATTTCATGCACTTTTAGTCCTTTTTCCTGTAAATGAGCTAACAAACATGATTAGGAAAGTTTCAGGTATAAATGATGCAAAATACAGCATTTTACGGCTTACTTGACGCAAAAGAAAGCTCACAAACGAAGTAGAAGGGAGCTGGACGCCTAAGGACCAAATCTGCTGCATGGAAAATCTGTCCCGGGCTAAAACAACAATTCTGAAGACTTTGGGGACTTACAGACACAAAGCTGGAGTTTTACAAAGATACATTAACCTAGTATAATTAGGTTATGTGTTTCACTAATCTATTTGGATTATGATATTGTAACCTTACCCTAGTACATTTGGGTCAAGGATTTCATTAGTATATTAGGATTTGGTTATTTATTTCATTAGCTTAGTAGGAGTAGGATAGGAGTATTATAAATACCCTATCATGCTAGAGATTTTTATTCATCTTCTAACATTCTTAGTTCTTAAATTCTTAAACTATTAATTTTCTTCCATCCCTCTCATCTTCCACTACAAACACTTCTAATCTACTCTTCTATTCTTAAATTCCACAACAAGAGAATCGTTACTTGCTACGGAATCACCAAAACCACACGCCTATCACCTACTTCTCACGCCATCCACCATGCAAAACGTGATATCCTTCGCATTCATGGGTAACTAAACCTCTTAGTTGGGGTTATGGAAGCCGAATGAGTTACTATCTATAGCTATGAGTTTGTGAGTTCAAGACAAGTATATTGCTTATATCATTACGCTCTTCATCTTAATCTACATTCTTTGCGGTTGCAAACGCAAGAATACGCCAGTCTAACATTTAACTTGTTCGAGAGAAAGGTTATTTGTCTGGAAAAGAGATAATGTCAAGGTAGTAGGACACCCTTTCCTATTAAAAAGCTAGTGCCGTAACTGGACTAACCTCTTGGAGAATTCGTACCGTTAGACACGCTTTAAGATCGAGAGAGTTAAAGTGAAATAGTCCTTGTTTAGGTCGAGAGACGCTTGGATTTACCAACGACTACAATTCTCTATAAGCAATTGCATGTCAAGACTCTACACACTCATAGCCAATAGAGACGTATACCTCAGAAGGTGGACATAACCCCAACGCCTCAATTCTCATTGTTTACAACTTACGTAACAATCTTTCTTTCTTTACTTTGCTATTTTCAGCTTTTATTTTGATACTTTATTTAATTACTTGCACGACAAGAATCCCCCCTCTTACGAGACTTGCACCAAAAGTTTAGTAATTTTACTTACTTGTTGGCCAAGCTATTCCCTGTGGGATCGACACCCAACCCAGGTTGGGTTCTATATTTGCTAACGACCGCTTTACACTCCCACGAGAGCTGTAGATTGAGCGTTATCAAAAATTGGCGCCGTTGCCGGGGAATACGAGTGTCAATCAAGTTCGTGATAATTACTAGACCCTTTGGTCAAAGATTCTCATACTTTTACGTTTAGTTTTTGTTTTTGTTTATTGCAGGTTTTTCTTTTAGTGCATGCCCCATACTAGAAGTTCTGGTCAACCTTTATTACCAATCAATCCTGACCCACAACGAATTAGAAGAATGGAAGCACAAGCTGAAATCGACAGGATGGCTGCTCAACACGAGCAAGCAAGATTAGCTGCTCTTGCCGCTGCTCAAGTCCAACAACAAAACATTGATAATCCTGGGCGAGCAACAAATCCTGACGATGAGGATTTAGGAGATGACGAGTTGATAAACCCAAGGCATGGCGCTGAAATTGCAACACCTGCCAATCGAAGAGGTCGACAAGCTCATTACAGATATGTTCGCCAACCTTTGCAACCAGCTTTCGACGATGATGATGATGATCTTGATGGTGCCGGAGCCACTGGAGCTATAATTCCACCACCATTAGCGCCCGGAGCCAAGTTCAACATCACTAGCACCATGATTCAGTTATTGCAACTCATGGGGTTATTTGGTGGACTAGCAGGCGATGATCCGAATATGCATCTCATCAACTTTATTTCTACATGCAAGTCTTTTGACAATCCTGGTGTTGGTCAGAATGCTATTCGATTACGTTTATTTCCATTGTCTCTGTCTGGGGAGGCAACATTATGGTTGAATGGGCTGACTCCTGATTCAATTACAAATTGGAGGCAATTGAGAGACGCTTTCCTAGAAAGATTCTTTCCGCCATCCAAAAGGGCTCAATTGAGAGATGAAATCAGCAACTTTCGTCAGCTTCCCTCTGAAGCTCTTCACGAAACATGGGAGAGGTTCAAGACAAAGCTAACGAGATGCCCAAACCATCACATGACTAATGTTCACCTCATGGAGATCTTGTATAGAGCCTTGAATTCAGTAACTAAACCAGTGGTGGACAACGCAGCTGGAGGTTCTTTTATGGACCTCACCTTTGGTCAAGCAAGCAACATGCTAGATCGTATGACGAAACAAAGTAGAGCTTGGCATACCAGGGATTCTGAGGTAGCAAGCCCCACTTTATCTATTGGCATGTCTGCAGACCAAAGAAGAAGAGAAGAAGAACGTGATCAATATATGGCGCACATGAAAACCCAAATGGATCTTCTTACAAAGCATCTATTAGGGAAGACTGAAAAAGTGAAAGCTATTGCGTCAAAAGGAAGAGACGAATCTGATTCAGAAGAGGAAGCCAACTACTTGAACAATCAGGGGGGTTTCCGTGGGAATGCCCAAGGAAACCAAGGTCGGAACTATTATGATAAATCAGGAAGCAAAGACCAAGGTAGTTGGAGGAAAAATAATGAAAAGAGTGGTTTGTACGTTCCCCCTGGTAAACGTGATACCACCACATCTAATTCTATGGAAGACATGATGGCTAAGTTATTGAAAGGAGTGGAAGCAACGAGCGCGGGAGTTAAGGAGGTAATTGACGATTTAGCCTCCATGAAGCAACTAGTTGATTCTCATTCCACTTCTATCAAGCAAATAGAGCAGCAATTGAGCCAACTTTCAGCAGCATTCAATCAAAGAAAGGCTGGCACCTTACCTAGCGATACTGTGCAAAACCCAAGGAATGATGGGTCATGCATGGCCATCACCACCAGAAGTGGTAAGGTGCTGGAAACTTCAGAAAAAGGCAAGCAAGTGGTTGACGGAACAGCAAATATGGACGCCACACCTAGTGACGTCACAAGAGAAGAAGCCGCAACATCTACTTCCAACGTCAAGGACGTTTCACCTAGTGACGTGCAGCCTGAAAAAAATAATAAACGGAAGCAAGAGGAGAAGAAAGCCATGGAGAGAACACTTCCATACCCACCACCACCTTTTCCACAAAGATTGAAGAAGGTGGCCGATGACACTAAGTTCAGCAAATTTATGACCATGTTGAAGCAGCTGACTATTAATGTCCCATTGGTAGAGGCACTTGAACAAATGCCTGGGTATGCGAAGTTTATGAAAGATCTTTTGACTAAGAAGAGGGCAGCAAGCTATGAGCTGAAAGATGATGTGCATCATTGTAGTGCAATTGCTACTCGATCGATAGTTCAAAAGAAGGCCGACCCCGGAGCTTTCACGATTCCTTGCACCGTTGGATCTTTGGACTTTGCTAAAGCATTGTGTGACTTAGGAGCCAGCATCAACTTGATTCCATTATCGATCTATAAGAAGTTGGGGTTAGGAGATCCTACACCAACTAATATGAGGCTTGTGATGGCGGATAGGTCGGTAAAACGACCGGTTGGTATTCTATGCGATGTCTTGGTAAAGGTATCTTCATTCATATTTCCAGCAGACTTTGTCATCTTGGATTGTGAAGCCGATTCAGAGGTTCCCATAATCTTGGGACGCCCCTTCCTTGCTACGGGAAGTGTGCTCATAGATTTGAGAGCTAATGAGCTTTCATTCCGAATAAATGATGAAGTGATGCGCTTTGATGTTTGCAAATCAATGAAGCAACCCAAAGATCTGAGTGTATTTTCTGTGGATGATGTAGTCTTTGATGATGAGAAAGAGTTACTTGCTGAAGAGCGAATTCTTGATGATCCTTTGGAGGCTTTGTTCATGAAAGAAGAGGATGATGATGCTGAAATTTCTGAAGATGATATTTGTGCTCTATCGGGATTAGTAACATATCGTTATACTCCCAAGAAGCTGGATCTTGATCTCAAGAATCGACCCACACCACCAGCTAAGCCATCTATTGAAGAACCACCCACGTTAGAATTGAAGGAGCTTCCAAGCCATTTGAAGTACGCATTCTTAGGAAGCGGAAACACTCTTCCAGTCATAGTGGCAGCCGATCTAGGTGAGCAACAAGTTGCAGCTCTTATTGCAATCTTACGCAAGTATATTAGAGCTATTGGATGGACCATTGCGGATATCATTGGTATTCCACCTGGGATTTGCACACATAAAATTCAGCTTCAAGAAAAGTGCACACCCACCATTGAACATCAAAGACGTCTAAACCCACCAATGCAAGAGGTGGTGAAGAAGGAGAGTATCAAGTGGTTAGACGCAGGAGTCGTGTATCCTATTTCTGACAGTACATGGGTAAGCCCAGTACAATGTGTTCCCAAGAAAGGAGGTATGACGGTGGTTGCGAATGCAAAGAATGAGCTTATTCCACTCAGGACCGTTACTGGATGGAGAGTATGCATGGACTACCGCAAGCTGAATTTTTGGACTCTCAAGGATCACTTCCCCATGCCATTTATGGACCAAATGCTAGATCGATTAGTGGGGAAAGGATGGTTTTGCTTCTTGGATGGTTATTCTGGTTACAATCAGATTTGTATTGCCCCCGAAGACCAAGAGAAGACAACGTTTACATGCCCATATGGTACTTTTGCCTTCAAACGCATGCCATTCGGGTTGTGTAACGCACCAGCCACCTTTCAACGTTGTATGATGTCTATTTTCTCTGATATGGTAGAAGACACTTTGGAGGTATTTATGGACGACTTTTCAGTTGTTGGTGAGTCCTTTGAAGTATGTTTGGCAAACTTGAGCATGGCATTGCAAAGATGTGTAGAGTTCAACCTTGTGCTGAATTGGGAGAAGTGTCACTTCATGGTAAAAGAAGGAATCGTTCTTGGGCACAAGATTTCCGAAAGAGGAATAGAGGTTGATCGCGCCAAAATAGAGGTAATTGAGAAGCTACCACCTCCAATTTCGGTGAAGGGAGTTCGTAGTTTTCTTGGCCACGCTGGGTTTTATCGTAGATTCATCAAAGACTTCTCCAAAATTTCTAGTCCATTGTGCAAACTATTGGAGAAAGATGCGAAGTTTGACTTTAATGATGATTGCTTAAAAGCATTCGAATGCCTTAAAGGAAAACTCATTGAAGCCCCTATCATGGTAGCACCAGATTGGACGCTCCCGTTCGAAGTCATGTGTGATGCTAGTGGTGTAGCCGTTGGTGCTGTTCTTGGACAGAGAAAGGAGAAATTATTTCATCCTATCTACTATGCGAGTAAGGTCCTAAATGAAGCCCAAAGGAACTACACTGTCACTGAACAAGAGCTCTTAGCGGTTGTGTATGCGTTTGAGAAATTCCGTGCCTATCTATTGGGTACTAAGGTGATCGTTCACACAGACCATGCAGCTCTTAGGTATCTAATGACAAAGAAGGATGCAAAACCAAGGCTGATTCGATGGGTATTGCTGCTGCAAGAGTTCGATTTTAAAGTCAAAGATAGAAGAGGTTGCGAGAACCAAGTGGCTGATCACCTATCTAGACTTGAGAATGAGTATGTGGCGCAACCAGAAAATCAGATTGATGATGCATTCCCTGACGAGGAGATACTAGCGACAACAATGGAGAAATTACCATGGTATGCCGACTTTGCAAATTTCGTGGTGAGTAATGTGTTACCTTCCAATTTATCTTACCACCAGAGGAGGAAGTTTATGCATGACGTTCAGCACTACTATTGGGATGAGCCTTATTTGTTTTGAAGATGTGCGGATGGTATCATTCGACGATGTATATCCTATGAAGAAGTGCCTACTATATTGGAAGCATGCCACACTTCGCAAGTTGGAGGACATCATGCAGGGAATCGAACGGCAAGGAAAGTCTTGCAAAGTGGTTATTATTGGCCTACAATATTCAGAGATGCACACGACTATGTGAGAAGGTGTGACCAATGCCAACGTCAAGGTGCTATTTCAAAACACCATGAAATGCCCATGTCCAAAATTCTGGAGGTAGAACTCTTTGATGTGTGGGGTATTGATTTCATGGGACCATTCGTGAATTCGTTTGGAATGAAGTACATCTTGGTTGCTGTGGATTATGTGTCGAAATGGGTTAAAGCTGTAGCATTGGCCGATAACGAAGGAAAGCGTGTTGTAGCGTTTTTAAAGAAGAATATCTTCTCTCGCTTTGGAGTACCTCGTACTATCATAAGTGATGGAGGATCTCACTTTTGCAACAAGCTATTCAAATCTGTATTGGCCAAGTATGGAGTCAAGCAACACAAGGTAGCTACACCTTATCATCCCCAAACTAGTGGACAAGTAGAGGTTTCCAATCATGAGATCAAGCAAATCCTTGCCAAGACGGTTAATGCGAATCGGAAGGATTGGTCTCGAAAGCTAGATGATGCACTATGGGCGTATAGGACTGCATTCAAGACACCCATTGGTATGTCACCTTATCAGCTAGTTTATGGGAAGGCTTGTCATCTACCCATCGAGCTTGAATACAAGGCATTGTGGGCATTGAAGCACTTGAATCTGAATTGGGATGATGTGAAGAACCTGAGGTTGGAGCAGCTGAACGAACTAGATGAATTTCGTCTCCATGCATATGAAAGATCTGATTTATACAAGGAGCGGATGAAGAAGTATCATGATCAGCGGATTGTTCGACGAAACTTCCAAAAAGGTGACATGGTACTACTCTTTAATTCCAGACTCAAGCTCTTCCCAGGTAAGTTAAAATCGAAATGGTCTGGTCCATTTAAAGTCATCCAAGTCTACTCGTCTGGAGTAGTCGAATTGGAAAACAATGAGGGTGTTATCTTCAAAGTGAATGGCCAACGTGTCAAGCCATATATCGGTCCTCTTGACTCGATGAATGACATGGCCATCACTTATCTCGACGAAGCCTAAGTACTCGAGATTACTACGTCGAGCCACGACAATAAATAAGGCGCTAGATGGGAGGAAACCCATCGTTTTATTGTTTTATCGTTTTATCGTTTTATTGTTTTATCGTTTCGTTGTTTTAGTATTTTTTCTTTTTGATAAATGAAAATACAAAAATAAGAGTCGTGCCACGACCAAAACTAAGGCGCTTGGTGGGAGGCAACCCATCGTACTAATCGTTTTCATTGTGTTTTGAGCAAATATAAGTGCAAGAAGTACGCGACGAGAAGATTGATCTCACTCGACGATTTGGACGCATTGTATGGTAAAGTCGGTAAGTTAGGAATGGTGATGCATAAGGCTATGAATTGAGCCTTTCTCACGTCATAATAGGCTTCGAGGAAGGCTAGGCCTTGGTAAAAATAGGCCACGAACGATGCACAACCTATTCTATAGCCTAAGGACTCGGAATCTAGTGTGCTATACACTATGCGCCGCCTATACCTAGGTATGCTTTTGACTATGCGCCGCCTATGCTATGGCATTTGAGATACTGAGACCAAATGCCATAGACTATGCGGCGCATATGTCTAGAAATGCCATAGACTATGCGGCGCATATGTCCCATTATGCCATGGACAATGCGCCACATATGTAAGTGATATGCCGAAGGATATGCGCCACATATGTGGTGATTTTGTCCCCAAATCCGATTGTAAATGGGTCATAACCCGACCCATACTCTTCCTATATAAAGGGGACTTGGTTTTATACCACAATCACATTAGAAACAACCCTAAAAGCGCCGCATATCACTCCAAATCCTCTCAAAATTTTCTTCCTTTGTTCTTCCAATCCACAACAACTTCTCCACAATCTTCAAGAAAGTAAGTGCTCTCTTATTCTTCATCTATTTATCGTAAGTACTACGTTGCTATGCTTATTATATTTTGCTAAATCATGTGAGATTGATGGTGATGTTCATGTGTTTGGATAATTGTTGCAAAAACGTGTGAGTGAATATCTACGTAGGGAATTCTTGACTTGTTTCCGACTTGAATTTTACTCCGATAGCATTGTTATGATAATTGCTGAATTTACATGGCTATGAATATTGCTTAAGATTGTTGTTTGGATGCTTACATGATAGACCATCCCGGCCATCGGGATAAGGTTATAGTACCTATCGACTTAGGAGGGTGTGCTTGTTGTAAGAATAATGATTCCATGTGGTAACCCCTAGGTTGTAGTGTTGCTATATCCACCATGAAAGTAGTCCAATGGCTGCAACTAAGTGATGTAATGCTGATTTTCTTGTCGGAATACAATCCTGAAACGTATGTCGACGAAATCTGAGTACTCGACCACTTTCACTTCACTGATTTGTGTTAACAAGATTAAGTGTGGGGTGGTACCCCTAGTGCTTGCATATAGATTGTATCAAGTGAGATTGTGCTGCAACTAACATTATTTCTAGTCTCAGGTACAATGGCACCCAAAGCAAAGCAAGGCAAGGAGAAGGCTACCACGTCCCGAAAGGACAAGAAGAGAAGTCGAAAAGACCAAGGAGAATCATCTTCAGCACACCTACCACGCAGAATGTTCGGAATAAAGTGGGTTCTTGAGGAAGAAGCCAAGGCATGGTACAGCAGCAACAAAGAAAAGAAATACGTGCACGTCGACTTGATCAACAAGGAGACCTTAGCAAAGAAGGAGCCGCAAATGTTGGCTAAAATAATGGCTTTGAAGCTAGATTTCATCTTCCGCGACATGGGAGAGTGTAATCTTGACTTAACAAGAGAGTTTTATGCCAACTGGTCGCCGAACACAACAGGCAATGAAGTAAAAATTCGGGGCCAAGTGTTACAGCTTACAGTGGATTGGATCAACTCTTTTCTTGGCCTACCTTCGGTCGACACAGCACCATACAAAGAGCTGTACAGCAGGCCTCCTTACAGAGCGATAAGACACACGCTTTGTGGAAGCAGATCGATGGCAAGATGGGGCAGACATAAGGAAACAGGCCGTCACAACACCTTCCCCTATGCTCCACTAAATAGGGAAGCAAGAATCTGGATGCGCATTGTCAACTCATGCCTTATTCCTGGGACGCAATACACCAAGATATCGAGAGATAGAGTGTGTTTGGTTTATGCGTTGATGACGAATGTCCCTATCAACTTTGGGGCAATCATTCGATCTACCATGAGGAAGGCCAGACTCCACCGAAGGTCCCATTTCACATTCGGCAATTTGTTGACAGCAATGTTGCGGAAGGAGGATATAGAAGAGGAACCAGCTGACCACAAACTCCAACATAACCCAAAGAAGGTTGACCTCACCAAGGTCAAAGATGCTGAAACAACGCATGGAGTCAACCTTACTACTGCGGAGAGACATGCTCGTGATGAGAGTTTCTTCCGTCATCTATATGGCATGACACGATTCACTATGATGAGTGGTGGACGTATTCCAACTGCTGAAGAGCTCCAACAGCTGGACCACGACTACCCAATGAACAGACATGTCCGGGAGATGTGTGGAGTGGGCGTATATTTTGAGGAACCTCTTGACGATGACGTGCCAACTGATGATGATAGACGCTTGCCTGATTCTGATGATGAGGAGAACTCTGACGATGACTCTTATGATGATTCAGACGAAAGGGGTATGACCCCCGACATTGATGAGGAGTCCGACTAATCAGGTTCTTCGACTTTATTTTCCACTGAGGGCAGTGTCCCGTCTGAGTGTGGGGTGGCAGAATCTGCATGCTATACTTCTTTGTTTGCACCTATGTTTGTATGTTTGCTTGTTTACTTTGTTTTTTTTCGTTTGACGTTTTTTTGTTTTTTTTTTTGTTTTTTTAGGAGTAAATTTTTTCTAGCTACGCATGAAATTATTTTGATAGGCAGCATGAGATTAGAATAAGAGTATGTGCTACAATTGTGACTATTGAGACATTTAGGCTCTAGTTGTGACTTATTATGTGATATTGTGTGATTCAATTCCTTCAATTGTTGGGTCGAGAGTCTATATTACTTCTAATCAAGTCGACCATGTGCCTTGTGTGTGTGAGATAATAGTATATTCTATGTTCGTAGCTGATGCTAGAACTTGCCTGGTATGTATGCAAAGCGAAAATAAGGAATGTAAGTTTAGGATATGATTTAGGCATTTCTTTGGCAACCTATACATGTTTACCTTCAGTTTTTCCTACCCATGTAAATCATCCTAGTTAAACCCTTTTGAGCCTTTGGCCTATTTCTTTGACAACCTTGTATGTAAACCTAATCCATTTCTTTCAAGACCACAATTTTGATCCAAATTCCTAAGTGCTTTAAAGAGAAAAAGTCATATGACAAACATAAAGAGGAAATTGGGTAAGAATGATGCTTTAAATTGCAAAGGTGCTTAAATGTGTTATGAAAAATAAAGTGCTATCATAAGAGGTATAAAGAAAAAAAGGGAAACGAAAGCTGAAAAGTAAGTTGTGCTTAAAAATGAAAAACAAAAGAGGAGAACAAGGGTGGTAGAATAAAAAGGAAAGAAGAAAGGTTGAAAGAAAAAAAGTGTCAATGATACAATGTGATGTATTAAAGTGCTTAGGAACCTAGTCACTATTTCTGGCCAAAATAGCTGATCCTACCCGTCCCTTAGCCTACATTACAACCATCTAAAGACCTACTTGATCCTAATCTTAACATTCCGACATTTAGTAGAGTACTACATTAAAGGCAAGCTTATGGTCATTAGTTGCTACATATGAATTCTTTGTGAGAGTGAGTGCAAGGATATTTTGATACCCATGTTTGAAAAATATGTTATACTTGTGAGTGATTATGGGTACTATATTGTGAGACACACATGGCTGATGAGTCTTGGATAGTTGTATATGATTCTATGAACCTTAATGTTTGCATGCGAGTTGATCACCATCACGAGTCTATGCTTGAGGTTAAATTGTTTCTACTTATAATCGAAAAGCTACTCTTTGTTGATAATTGTTGTGCTTGTCTTGATAAATGTTTTGTGTTGTTGCTGTAAAAACCTTAAGTCGATGCTTAGAAGGACATGATATGTTGTTCGAGGACGAACAAAGCTCTAAGTGTGGGGTGTTGATGATAGGCGGATTTACACGCCTATATCAATATATTTTGCCCATATTTTAGCCTAGTTTTGAGAACTAATTATCTATTTCATGCATTTTTAGTCCTTTTTCCTGTAAATGAGCTAACAAACATGATTAGGAAAGTTTCAGGTATAAATGATGCAAAATACTGCATTTTACGGCTTACTTGACGCAAAAGAAAGCTCACAAACGAAGTAGAAGGGAGCTGGACGCCTAAGGACCAAATCTGCTGTATGGAAAATCTGTCCCGGGCTAAAACAGCAATTCTGAAGACTTTGGGGACTTACAGACACAAAGCTGGAGTTTTACAAAGATACATTAACCTAGTATAATTAGGTTATGTGTTTCACTAATCTATTTGGATTATGATATTGTAACCTTACCCTAGTACATTTGGGTCAAGGATTTCATTAGTATATTAGGATTTGGTTATTTATTTCATTAGCTTAGTAGGAGTAGGATAGGAGTATTATAAATACCCTATCATGCTAGAGATTTTTATTCATCTTCTAACATTCTTAGTTCTTAAATTCTTAAACTATTAATTTTCTTCCATCCCTCTCATCTTCCACTACAAACACTTCTAATCTACTCTTCTATTCTTAAATTCCACAACAAGAGAATCGTTACTTGCTACGGAATCACTAAAACCACACGCCTATCACCTACTTCTCACGCCATCCACCATGCAAAACGTGATATCCTTCGCATTCATGGGTAACTAAACCTCTTAGTTGGGGTTATGGAAGCCGAATGAGTTACTATCTATAGCTATGAGTTTGTGAGTTCAAGACAAGTATATTGCTTATATCATTACGCTCTTCATCTTAATCTACATTCTTTGCGATTGCAAACGCAAGAATACGCCAGTCTAACATTTAACTTGTTCGAGAGAAAGGTTATTTGTCTGGAAAAGAGATAATGTCAAGGTAGTAGGACACCCTTTCCTATTAAAAAGCTAGTGCCGTAACTGGACTAACCTCTTGGAGAATTCGTACCGTTAGACACGCTTTAAGATCGAGAGAGTTAAAGTGAAATAGTCCTTGTTTAGGTCGAGAGACGCTTGGATTTACCATCGACTACAATTCTCTATAAGCAATTGCATGTCAAGACTCTACACACTCATAGCCAATAGAGACGTATACCTCAGAAGGTGGACATAACCCCAACGCCTCAATTCTCATTGTTTACAACTTACGTAACAATCTTTCTTTCTTTACTTTGCTATTTTCAGCTTTTATTTTGATACTTTATTTAATTACTTGCACGACAAGAATCCCCCCTCTTACGAGACTTGCACCAAAAGTTTAGTAATTTTACTTACTTGTTGGCCAAGCTATTCCCTGTGGGATCGACACCCAACCCAGGTTGGGTTCTATATTTGCTAACGACCGCTTTACACTCCCACGAGAGCTGTAGATTGAGCGTTATCAGCTGGCTGGTTTCTTATTCTACTTCCGTTGTTCTTTTTTGGGAGGCATATTCTATACGAAAGAAAGAAATGAATTAGACAGAGATTTTAACATGAGCATCATCCTCAGTTGCACGATGTGAATATTGGAAGAAGGAAAACTTTTCCTAATGCCTTATAGCCTCTCGTCCATAAGTGTGGCGCGCTACACACCCAAACACAAGACTCTTGTTAATACGACTTTTAGACTTCCCGTGACACTTTAAAACCTTAGGATATGATACCAAGTTGGTAATATCCCAAGAGTACACCTTAGGTCTCACACGGTGCTTACAGTCCCGAGGGACCACAAACTAATCCATGAGCTGGTACCTGCTGTGAGTACTGAATAATATAATGATAATGCAGAAGAACAACTGTTATGCCAAAAGGTTTTAAGTAATGAAAACTGATAAAATCTATCAATGCCAAATTGATAAAATAATCTGACAATATCAACTGAAGTCTGAATACTGAATAACTGATTGTAGTGTCTGAAAGCCTCTAAACTGATTGAATATGAGTTGATGGGATAGGCCTCAACTAACTCCAACTGACTACTAAACTGAAAGCATGAAATAAAATATTCTGTCCTCAAAATATGAGGACTCATCACTGTTATTGCTGAAAGTTTGAAAAGTCTAAGCGTGATCTGGGAACTGGACATCCGAACCTATGATATGAAACATCATAGTATAAGAAAAAGATATGCGATCAGTACTTTGAATGTACTGGTATGCTAAATAAGGTAGGTAGATATGTACGGTTTTATGAACACGAACAAATAATTGTCTGAATATATATATATACGAATAATATAAGGTACTGAATAGAGTGCATTAAGTCTGTAGATACTGAGAATACAATAAATCTATAAATACTGAGGATGCATAACCAAGCATATAACATGAATTGAATGTAGTCTGTAAACTAAAATACTAAAATTCTGATGACCGAATGTCTGATATCTGTATGCTATGGTTAAGCAACCTAAAACTGAGTTACTGAACTAATTTTTGAATTGAGACTATACATTGAGACTGTGGGAGGTATCATCTAACCGACATGCCCCAATCTGAGCTAATTGGGGTCTAACCTGTAACCCCTGTTGGAAGGGTGTTAGTACCATGCCATGGGTACTAACGTTGGCTGTGTGGATCTACTATACTGATGTACTGTATTGTCTTGAAGGACTAAGGGTGTCAATCCTGAACTGACAGGTGACCCCTGTGAGATAGTCAAGCCTAAACTGATGGGTGATTTCTCATATACTACATTAGCTACGTACTTCTGGAACACAGGGACTGCTACTAATGACTCTGCCTATCTGACGGTGAAGCCGTCATCCCTACATTCGCTCGGTGCTAAATCCTACTCCCAACTGAATGATACTAAGTTACTAAACTGTTCAGAGTTTAACTGACTGAGCTAGTAATGCTCATAATACATTCTGAAGTTATTCTAAAGATACTGAGATGAGACTAATGTAAACAACTATGGTTTTTGAATATTCAAAACCCCCAGGACTCAAAAGCAATAATGGAAAAATAATATCAAGCTTAAAGGACATAGCATGAGAGCTTTTATCAAGTACTCATTTTTGTAGGCATTTTATCAAACACTTGTAATTCAAAGTTTAGTCTAATCATGAGAATGACATGTAACTTGAAGTAATAGCATGAATTCAACATCTATGACGCCAAATCATGATTTAATTCAATGAATAACAACATTAAAGCATGTGAAATTTGATAACAACAATAATTCTACTTAAACAGAGTGTAGAATCCAAGTTCATGGAGATTCATAGTTGTAAACATGATTTAAAATCAAGATATCTTGTAAAGATCATAATTTTGCAAATAAAAACAAATACTTGGACTCCATGGGTGAAAGGAACCCATGGATGAACATTTAACATACCTGGGTGGGCGAATTCATGAGGATTGAGGGTGAGTTCTTGAGATTTAGCCTTGAATTTTGAAGGTTAGGGTTTTTGTTCTTGAAGAAAATTGATTTAATTTGAGAAAATAAAGTAAAAAATGAGGAAATATGCTTTATTAAGGCTTAAATCCCGTGTTAGGACGGATTAGGAACTTTGGAAAAAGACTAAACGACCCTTGAAATTTTAAATCGCGGATTGAAAATCCTAATTTTTGGCCTTGGCATGACGTGGTGCATCGCGTTGTGCCACTGTAAAATGACAATTGGGACCTGAAAGCTTAGCTTGACGCGGTGGAATCGTGGAGCCTCAGTGGATGGGAATTTGGCCCTTAATGCGACGTGGTGGAATCATGTTGCCTCACTAGAAATTGACAATTGTAAACTGGGTTTATGGTGTGATGCGCCATTATCGTGGAGCAACACTGAAATTTTTCAATTGCCATTTGGCTGGCCTCTGCGATGCGGTGAAGTGTCAGTTGGCACACTGCTTTACAAAAATGGCTCTAACTCTTTATCCGAGTATCGAATTTGGGCGAATTTTATATCGTTGGAAAGTTGGTTGAATTTTCTATGCAATGGCAAGCTCTAAACTGAAAAATACTGAGTATTTAGAAAAATTTATATAGGATAACTCTTGTACTAAGAGCTAAATTGAGCTAGGAAAACACGGGGTATTACAAAAATATTTATGATTTTTTTTAAGTGGGTCTCATATAAGATGTCAAGTAATTTAAAACATCAAGAGTTAATTTATCATTTTATTTTTTATTAAATATCATTAACTTTTTAATAACTAGATGACTTATAATAATAATAATTAATTAGGGGTGATATAGTAAAATTATGATTCAAACAGCTGAAACAGATATGTAATAATTGTCTATTTTATCTTTTTTAATTAAATATTATTAATTTTTAAATATGTAAATAACATATAATAATTATTTAAGAATAATATAGTAAAATCACGGAAGAAGCAGGCGCGTCGATGAAGAGGTGTTTGCTTCTTCGCGTTTCTACGTAGTAGTAATATGTCTAATATTTTTGTATTGATAACAAAGTGTATAATTATGTATATATAATGTATTATTATGTGTGAAAGATGTATATACATCCATATACACTATTATACAATATTTATTCACTGCAACATTCCATCTTTCTCAACGAGAGTTGAATTTTAAAAATCACGACCAATTCAAATCTCCTCTAAACAATACCAAATTGTAGATATGAGTTCCTCCAAATATTTTGAGTTTCTTAATGTATAATTCACTGAAAATGATTCTATTTCCAACATAATTTAATTCATGGAAAATAAACTTCACCCACAGATAAAAATATGAAGAAACAATAATTTTATTGATAAACGATGTGGGTACAAATATGTTTCTCCCTTGATTCTTCTCTCTTAATTTGCTCCGTGATTCGAGGGCCGTTAGTATCGTATTTCTCAAAAATAGGCAAATTTGGATTGATATAAATCTCTCCGTAATTCGAGGACCGTTAGTGGTATATTTCTCGAACGTAGGAATATTTAGATTTGATATGAGTTTCTACATAATTTGAGGGTCGTTAGTGATGTATTTCTCAAACATAGAAATATTTAGATTTGATCTCCATGAAAGAAGGATTTGTAGATCTTCTTGATGTATTTAATTATCAAGAAGAGAGATTTTGATCTCTTTATGAATATCCCATGAATTGTTTTTAGAGATATTGAAGATCCTACCATGAATTTATGAGATAATCAAGATGCCTCTTTAAGGGATATTTGTCCCTTTTATATAGGCATAATTTAGGGTTTGGTAGAGTAACCACCAAGCTAATTTTAGGGTAAAGTAGCCTCCAAGAACTCTTACAAAAATTGAATTCTATATTTGTAGAGTCCACAAAATTTTAATGCCTACAAATGCCCCCTACTTTAAGGCTTGTCGGAGTGTATACTTGATGAAACTAAAAGATGAGTCTTAAAGTACCCATAGAGCTTCCATCTTCATTATTTTGTGGCTACAGATTTGCATATATGATTTATGAAAGAAGAGATGAAGGGCAGATTTTGTCATGCCTCAAATCCTATTGGGGCGGACCGGCATCCGTAATCGAGGAGGCCTAGGAGAACCAGCTCATAACCTTATACTTCCCATGCATACCTCTATGACAACCCGAAATTCGAACAACATCATGTCGCATATAAAAGGAAATAATCACCTGTATAATCTCGAGCACACATATATATGTATATACAATACTTGGACCTTGGAGCCATCACGTCTATTAACAAAATACCACCTTGACTGTACATTAGGTCTACAAAGCCTCTAGACAATATACAGAGTTTAACTAAGGTCGGGATACACCCCGCCATATAACTAACTTCTATACAGTACCAAAAGTCACTGGATATGACACGGAAAGCCCCGAAGCAAACTGGAGCTCACCAAAAGCAGCTGGATATCTTGGCTCTTACTTGTACGGTGTATGAGCTGAGGTACCTGTGCCTGCAGCATGAAATGCAGGTCCTCTGTGGGGGACATCAGTATGAAATATGTACTGAGTATGTAAAGTTGTAGATAATCACATATAATATAGGAGCTCAATAGAAATAAAAAACAAGAGAATAAATCGTAATAGGAGTGGACCACACTTACTAGAACTTGTGACAACCTGTACATTGTATTTATTCAATTACTTTACCTTCATTCTTATCATCTTTGCAATCATTATTGTACTGTACTGTGACCATTAGGCTGCCTCCAGTACATATCAATTGGGATCGACCCATGGTAGGCTTATGCCCCTGGGATACCACCCATAAACACATAAATAGGGATCGACCCAAGATAGGCTTATGCCCCTGGGATACCACCCGATAAGAGAGAACTTTCATCACTTAGTTCAATTAATCTTTGAGATTGTTATTTCGATCGCCACCACATTTTAATACTTTGAAACAATGATACATCAATAAGAGACATATAAATAGACCATCAATGCAATAACAATGAAGTAAAAACTCATTGGCACATCAATGAAGTGTTTTGGAGTCATCCACGTCATAAAAATGAAGTAGGAACTTATTGGTATATCAATGAAACGTTTTGGAGTCATTAATAACACATGGATCTTGTTTGAGTAACCGGATACCTTCTGACATTCATTAGTGCAATAAACATGTAAGATTTGTAAAACAAGTAAGTATTGGAATGTCTTGACATCTTGTAGGGTGGAAACAAGTTCATTGGTAATGTAGGACATCATACAAAACCATTATGGATCACATGTTACTGAATAACTTTGGAAACTTTCTTAATAGAACAATTGTTCACTTTCATGCCAAAGATATGGTATAGAGTATGCTTTACATACCTGACTGTTAACCTTCAATGCTAGTCCCAAATGGACTTCCCGTCTTTTCAGATTACTTATCTACAATGAACATATATAGCAATCTAGTATTAGCAACCAAACGTCACAATTCAATTATTTGAATTCACCAAACTAATGGTTAAGTAGTAAGCCTTATACACCATAAAGAGTGTCACTTTAACCCTCTTATACTCCAATTACATTCACATGCCATGCATATTCATACAACATCCTCCAATATCAAATTTGGATTCATTTATCCTTCCAACCAATCCATTAAACCAAATTGAGCCATAGACATAAATAATCATCAATTCAATAGTATATCACCATATCCATCTTCCATAACTCAATTACCATATCCACCTTTCATAACTCAATTACCATATCCATCTTCCACAATTCAATACAACCAAACCATGCAAAATAGTACATAACCCTATTTCCATCACCTTTCAATAACAACCAATACATATAATCCTCTATCATACATATACATATGGAAAAGAACAAAGGTAAACAATATTTATACCTTAGAATTCACCTCTTTATTATGCAATCCTGTTTGCACAAATAATAGGTGCCGTTCAAAGCTCTTGAGATGACAAACACAGTTATCGGATTACTTTGGAATTTCTACGATTGAATCAAAAGTAATTTAAAGGTCAAATTTGGCTAGGGTTTGTTCTTCCTCAATGATTGATGATGAAAATGAGTTCTTGAAATCATATACATGTATATATACACATATTCTCGTCCATAATATAATAGAAAATGACCAAAATGCCTTTAAAATCTAAATAATGTCAAATCTGTCCTTTGGTGGACTGTTTTGATAAGCTAAAGTAGATTGACTATAACTCTTTGCTCCGATATCGGATTTCAGTGAAATTGGTATCGTTGGAAGGATAATTCAAAGTTCTTTCATTTCGTATAAAGTAGGCCACCCAGTTCGTCCTGTACAAGGAGTTATGATCGTTTGAAGTTGACCCTAAAAATATGTTTTGATAGGCTGAAGTAAAACGAGTATAACTCCTTACTCAGTTGTTGGATTTGGATGAAATCAATTGCATTGGAAAGAAGACTCAAAGATCTTTCTTTTTATAGGTCATAGATCTCCCAGTTCATTATATTAAGGGAGTTATAATCATTCGAATTTGACCTAAAAATTCAGCTGGCCTCAGTAGTTTGTGTGAAGGAAATTTTCCTGCATATTTACTATTCCCAAATATCCTGGCCACCATTTTATAGTTTCAAATGTGCTCGATTATATCCGAAACCTATCCATTTTTGTAAATCTGTATATCGTTGGAAAGCTTATTCAATAACCTTCGCATGGAACCATCGACGGGAAAATTCTGGTATAAATAAAATAAAAAAATTAATTCCATATAAATAAGACCAATACACGTACTTGAATATGCCAATACACGTACTTGAATACGGGGTGTTACAGATTTGGTCCCACTGGACGTGCCATTTTATTTCCAACATAATTTAATTCATGGCAAATAAACTTCAACCACAAATAATAATATGAAGAAACAATAATTTTATTGATAAACAGTGTGGGTACAAATCTGTTCCTTGGTTGATTCTTCTCTCTTAATTTTCTCCATGATTCGAGGGTCGTTAGTAGCGTATTTTTTTAACATAGGCAAATTTGGATTTGATATAAATATCTTTGTAATTTGAGAACTATTAGTGGCGCATTTCTCGAACGTAGAAATATTTGGATTTGATATGGGTTTCTCAGCAACATCAGAATCAAAGAAGGGGAATTTGTTTTCTTGCATCTCCTTTAAAGTTTTCTAATTTGGATGTGATCCAGAAGTCGTCTTCACACTTTACTTCTTGCTCACCTTCGTGGTGACCTTGAAACAAGTCACGTCAATATTCATAAATTCCTTGTTGTCATTTATGGGGACAAACTTGCCCCATCTTTTGGGTTTCTGCTTATCCTTTCCCCTTTAAGGGTTATGGGTAGGCGCTACTCCCTTTTCAGTAGAAGACATGCTCAACTCCATGTCGTGAGCATGGGTAGATAAATCTTCAAAGAATTTAGGCCTAATGCCTTGCATGGTGTAGAGAAGCTCCCAGTGCATTTCTTGGATGCACATCTCTATTACAGAAGCTTCGTTAAGCTTATCTTTGCAGTTTAGGCTAGCATTTCTCCATTGATTGATGAAGTCAATCACTGGTTTGTTCTTTTTTTGTCGAGTATTTGTAAGCTCTATCATGCTCACTGTACGCCTTGTGCTATAAAAGAGATTCAGGAACTCATTTCCAATTGCTCCCAACTATCGATGGGGTTAGGCTCGAGGTCTGTATACCAATCAAAGGTGTTTCCCTTTAGGGAACGAACAAACTGTTTGACAAGATAGTCACCGTAAGTTCCAGCATTATTACATGTCTTAACAAAGTATGCAACATATTGTTTTGGGTTCCCTTTGCCCTCAAATTGTTAAAATTTGGGGGGTTGATAGTCGACAGACATTTTGAGGCTATCTATTCTTGCAATGTAAGGCTTGACATACACAAGGAAAGACTTAGTGATAACATCATACTTGTCTTCCCTTCAATGAATTCTTTCAATTGCTCATTCGGGATCATTCCCTTAGAAGAAACTTATACCTCTTTAGTTGGTGGTGTTTGTTTCACAGGATGTTCTATCTCCTGAGCCTCTGGAGATTTTTTAGGTGCATGGATAGACTCTCTATCTATCAGGTCTTTTATCCTATCCACTATCTTATCAATCCGAACATTTTGATTCTAAACATATTTGGTCCGACCCTCAATTGCCTTTGTCAGATTCGTAAGTTGTTCCTCCATAGATGAGGCATCAATCACTATTGCTTGCATGATCACCAGAGACATTGAGAGTAATACGGATTATCACATAATTTGATCATTAAAGTGCTCCGCTTATGTGGTGTAAGTGTAGATGACGCGTTTGTTGAACGACCATCGCTCTTTGCGCCAGAATATTTGGAATCGGAATACTCAAGTAGAGCTAGAGTATTTGCGTTAGAGTATTTGGAATCGGAATACTCGAACACAATTCTTAGGACTTTTAAGTGGTTGTCTCTCTTTCTTGACTTCACCACTAGATCATCCATATAGCATTCAACATTTTTATGGAGCAGACCATCAAAGATGTTTTGTATAGCCCTTTGATAAGTGGCGCTAGCGTTCTTCAAACCAAAAGGCATCACCTTGTAGCAATAAATACCTTTGGGCGTACTAAATGTAATGAGTTCTTCATCCTTTGGTGCCACGCGAATTTGATTATAGCCGGATAAACCATCCATGAAGGACATTGTCTCATAACCAGTGGTTTCATCAATCATCAACTTTGGTATGGGGATTGGAAAGTCATCCTTAGGACAGGCATTGTTAAGATCCCAAAAGTCGACATAAACTCAAATTTAGCCATTTTTCTTTCGTACTGGAAGAATACTTGAAATCCACGTAGGATATTTGACTTCACGAATAAAGCCAGATTCAATGAGTTTATTAACTTCATTTTCAATCAATGGAACCAACTCTGGCCTAAAACATCTTTGGGCTTGCTTAACAGGACGAGAATCATTCTTAACCGCCAACTGATGGACTTCTACCTTTGGATCTAAGCTAGGCATTTCCTTATAGCTCCAAGAGAAGACGTCCATATATTCTTTGAGTATGTCCATATAAGCGATTTCCTTCTCCACTTCTAGAAACACACTCAGGTAAGTTGGTCTTGGGTCTTTATCGGTTCCAAGATTAACTTTCTTTAAGGGATATATTATGGCCTTTACTCCTTTAAGTTGCGACGGAGCATCTTCAGTATTTTTCTCCTCTTGAGGATTATCATCGTTGATAGATATGTGGTAGCACCAGAAAGTATTCTCCATCTCTTTATAAACCTTTATTTGGGATAAGACCTCATTCCCATTTTGGGTCGTAACATGACATGAAGAGCCAACACTTTCTTCATCTTCCTCATACTTCTTGGTATAAACCACGGTATGAGCTTTAGCTTTTAACATCTTGTTGCATGAAACCACCAGTTCTGTCTATCGTCTTATTCTAGAAGGAATCAAACTGTATAAATCCTTCTGGATTTTAAGTGAAGAGTGCATCATCGTGCTTTGACGACTTCTCTGACGCTTGTTGCTTTTCTTCTTATTTAGAGGTCACAACCTTTCGAACACAGAAGTTCTTATAATTGATTCTCCAAGTCGGTCAAAGAAAGAAGGCCTTTTGTTGGATGCAATAGACTCTTCTTCTATAGTGATGTAGTTACTAACCACCCTTTTTATAGAGATGCAAATCAGAGGTGGCTGCGTGTATCCTAGGCCTTCACGTGCCTGCCTGGTTGTACCTTCTGACGAAAGTTTTTCCAACCTTGATGGCTTATTAGGATTATATCCAGTCTTTAAAAATAGCTTGTATTCATTTAGATTGAAACCCTCTTTTGTACGCTTTGTAGGGAGTGTCATATCTTATGGCGGATTTTGAGCCACAGACTCTACAAGTAGTCTAAAATGAATTTATTACGGCAATCCTCCTGATAGGTAAAGTTAGCCCCTTTAGCACATTATCTTGGGCAGCAAATGGGTGATCTTTCTCTTTTTTTACTTTTGGTACATAGCGAAGAACAAGAGTTGCCTTCTTTTTCGTAGGTGTGATGCTTTCTTTATTAGAAGTGAAGACAGGCTTCTTGGTGGTGACTTTTTTGACAGTCACCACGAACTTATTATATGAAAGATCATCACACTTGGTCTTGATGACATCTTCAACCTTTTTCTCATTCACAACATAATTCCTTAAATAGAATTTTGCATCGGCAAAGTGTGACTCAGCTTCAGTGAATGGCTTATCATCGACAACTATCTTTCTTTTCACTCCCCTTCGAGATACTTTAAGTATTAATAGTAAGAGGATGGGATATTTTTGTTCTCATGTATCCAAGGCCTACCAAGTAATATATTATATGAAGTTTTGGCATCGATCACATGCATTAATGTATTTGATTGAAAATCATCCATACTAATCCCTAACTTAATAGATCCCATGGCCCTCGGCCCCCTTGGTTAAAGCCTTGGATCATTATACGGCTTTTGGTCAGTTCATCGGTAGCGATGCCAAGTTCCTTCATTGTACGGATAGAGAGGATGTTAACTCTGTATCCCTCATCAATCAAGATTATATTTATCTGCTTTCCTAGAACTTGACCTACCATGTACAAGGGACGATTATGTAGGGTTTCCCCAAGCAGAAGATCGTTATTTGTAAATGTGATTTTTTATATCACATATATATGCCTCCTGGCCAAGAGTTTCAGCAAGTTTTTCAGAATATGAAGGAACTTCCATGGGTAGATTTTTACCCTTTGCCCCCTCTTTGGCAGTATTAAAACAAGATGCCTCAAGGTTGACTTGAGCAGTCTTTGCAAGAAACTAACTTGGTAAGAATTCTTCCAACATTACTGGACACCGTGGTTTTTGGTGGTGAAGCTCCATTACCCTTGTTTTCTTTGAAAGTTCAACCAACTTCTGTTTCTTTGGTTTATTTACCATCCTCCTTCTAGTTGGCTGCTCGGATGACTCCTTTTGTAGACTCATCTTCCTGCATCTGTGCCTGGTTACCAGAGTCTAACCTTCGTTAACTAAAGAGCTATCAGGCTCTAACAGTTTCTCATTATGTTCTTCAGCACATATTTGAACTGGATCATGCGAGCCAAAAGTGATAGAGATTTAATGAGAACTGGCTGTCTCATCGTCGAAGAAGATCTTCTTTTTATTTTCCAGTTGCATGACTTTGTCTTTAAAGACAAAACACTTTTCCAGGGGGTGACTCACAAGCCTATGATGTTTGCAATAATTAGGATCATTGGTCCTTTCAGCTTCGTTGGGCTGCTTCATCTCTAGGAGTTCAATGAGCTTATGCACAAGGAGTTCATAAAAAATTTTAGCAACATCAGAATCAAGGAAGGGGTATTTCTTTTCTTGTATCTCCTTTACATTTTCTGATTTGGACGGACTCCAGAAGTCGTCTTCATACTTTGCTTCTTGCTCACCTTCGTGGTGACCTTGACAGGAGACACGTCAATATTCATAGATTCCTTGTTGTCATTTATGGGGACAAACTTGCCCCATCTTTTGGGTTCCTACTTATCATTTCCCCTTCGAGGGTCATGGATGGGCGCTACTCCCTTTCCAGCAGAAAATATGTTCAACTCCATGTCGTAAGCACGGGTAACTAACTCTTCAAAGGATTTAGGCTTAATGCCTTGCATGGTGTAGAGAAGCTCTAGTGTATTCCTTGGACGCACATCTCTATTGCAGAAGCTTCGCTGAGCCTATCTTTGTAGTTTAGGCTAGATTTTCTCCATCGATTGATGAAGTCAATGACTATTTTGTCCTTTCTTTGTCGAGTATTATTTAGTTCTACCATTTTCACTTACGCCTTGTGTTATAAAAGTAATTTAGGAACTCATTTTCAATTGCTCCCAACTATTGATGGAGTTAGGCTCGAGGTTCGTGTACTAATCAAAGGCATTTCCTTTTAGGGAACGAACAAACTGTTTGACAAGATAGTCACCGTAAGTTCCAACATTATTACATGTCTCAACAAAGTGCACAATATGTTGTTTTGGGTTCCCTTTGTCCTCAAATTATTGAAATTTAGGGGTTAATAGCTGACAGACATTTTGAGGCTATCGATTCTCGCAGTGTAGGGCTTGGGATATGCAAGGGAAGACTTGGTGACAACATCATACTTATATTTAAGGGTCACTTCAATGAATTCCTTCAATTTCTCAATTAGGATCATTCCCTCAGAAGAAACTTGTACCTCTTTAGTTGGTGGTGTTTATTTCATAGAATGTTCTATCTCGTGAGCCTCTGGAGATTTCAGGTACATGGCTAGACTCTCCGTCTATCGGGCCTTCCATTCTATCCACTATCTTATCAATCCGAACATCTTGATTCTGAACATATTTGGTCAGGCCCTCAATTGCCTTTGTCAAATTCGCAAGCTACTCCTCCATAGACGAGACATCAGTCACTATTATTTGCATGATCACTGGAGACATTGGAGAGTAACACAGACTATTGCATAAGTTGATCATTGAAGTGCTCATCTTATGTGGTGTAAGTGAAGATGACTTGTTTGTTGAACGACCATCGCTCTTTGCGCCAGAGTATTTGGAACCGGAATGCTCAAGTAGAGCTAGAGCCTTCTTAAGCGATTTTGCCATATTGCTTTCTCCTTCTGAAGCACTTGCATTGGACTTCGTTCCTTTTGGGGTTGAAGATCCAAAAATTGGAGTTGACGCGGACGATACTGGATGTGTTTGTTGTCCTAGTAAGCCTGTCTTGCTCTTCGTGACAGCTCCTAAACTTCCGAAAGTAATACCAAGGATGTTTCCTACTTCAGTAGAGAACTTTGAATCAGCAACCTTAGAAGCAACTGATTGAGAGTTGGCCTTCTTGGAAGTCATTTCAGTGTTGTTGAGCTTTTTAAGTTGGAAAAGTTGAGATGAGAGGTAGAGATTGTCCCACTGGGCGTGCTAGACTTTATTGGACAATAATTTTTTTGAGATAAAAAAAAATAATTGAGACAATAAAATATATTGCAACAATCAATTTATTGATTTCAATATGTGAGTGTTACAATCTCTATGAATCATTTGATTCACCTTTCAAATATAAATTCAAGGGTTTAAAGATTGATCTTGAATTTGAGCTTGATTTGTTGATTTGAGGGACTTGATCTTGACTTGTGCTTGAATTTAAGGGATTTTGAGCTTGTTTTGAATATTGCAGTCTTGATCTTGAAGAACTTGATTTGAATGCTTGAGTTTTGTAGAGAAATTGCGGCGTTTGATCCACGAGCTTTCTCTTGCTTCTTATTAGAGTTCTAGGGGTCCTTTTTCTGAATTATGAGACCCCCATTTATAGTTGTGGAAAAAGAAGAGTCATGATGAATATGAACTTCTTTTGACCAATCAGATTCAAGTGACGTGGTGCCTTTTATGGGTTTTGATTTCATTGGGCCTGCTGCATCATTTTGACATGTGGCATGGTCCTATTGGCTCTCTCCCTTGACTTGGAATACCACATCATTTGACACGTGATGCTTATTTGGGCCCCTAAAATATGACAATATCTTGGGCTTAGCAACGTGGACTCATAATTTGTAGCCCAAGTCGATGGGCTAGCCCAATAAAAATTGGATGCTAATTAAATTCATATATATTTGGACTAAATAATTATTTCAATTATATTAATCCGCAATATTTATTTGGGACTAATCTATTTTGAATTTAATATAATTCGAATTCCGTACAAATTTTAATTTAATAAAATTTCATTAACTCGATGTCTCGATTCTTTTGATTTATTATTAACTCGAATGATTCATGCCTGAGGCAAGTCGTATTTTAAAATTTAACTTTCTAAATTCTACAATGAAAAATTTTAGCGGACTTCAACTCATTTACTCCTCTGAATGCTCAAAATTAATTTGCTCCATGCAAACAAAGGCTTGATAATGAAGAAAAATTGTGAAATAAAGGGCAGCTTGGCAAATAAATTCTAATAGCTTTTCTGGTCAACAGTAATTATATTGTTTATTGAAAGCAAGAAGGGTAAAAGGGCTAATTAGGGGAACAAATGGATAATTTGCTATTTTGTGTGAGAATTATGACTGAATGACCAATGTTTCATCAATTTTTATAGGGAAAAGATATCAGTTCCATCCTAAATTTATTTTAAAAAGTCACTTACACCCTTAAACTAATCAGGCGATTCGTTACACTCTTATTCTTTTTTTAGTGAACCTAACACCTCATTGTCAAACTCAAAATCAATGATAAATTGAGCGGTGAAATACACTCGCTCCACGTCACTTTCACATCAAACACAAATTTTCAACTCCATTATCCTTACCCCCTTCATCTCTCATGTCACCTCTCCAACAGAAACTTTACCAATAAATAAATAGATTAACAGAGCAACAAACAAATTAAGATACAAAAGTTTCTCAACAAGGATGGGTCGTGAGATAAATAGTGATAATGGCAAAAGTGAAGTTCGCTGAAATATTATTCTCCGATGAAGGTGAAAACTTTTTAATCGATACTTTTAGATCTTGAAATTGAATTACAAGGAGAAAGATTTGAGAAAGGTGTTTTTCTATGTGCTTTGGGGAATAGAAAATGAAATGTGTTTTTCAAAAAATACATTTTAATGTTTAGCTAAAGCGTAAAAATATATTTTAAAAAAATAATTTTTGATCTCAAAAAATATTTTTTAGGATGTGTTTGAATGAAGGAGGAGAAATATTTTCTAGAAAAATAAGTTGTTTCTTACTTATATTTGTGTGTTTGTTATGCAAATTGGATAAATATATGTTTTCTAAAAGTATTTGTATATATTTAACAAAAACAATGAGAACGAATATGATAAAAAGGGTGGGATAAGAAAAAAGTTTTGAACTATTTTTAAGAAACAAATTAAAAACATTTTTTTTTTTTTGGGAGAGGGGGTTGGTAGGTTTGGTTGGGGTTGTCAAAATAGGTAGTAAGGGTGGGTAAGCAAATAATTTTAATTTTTTAAAAAAATAAATTAATTTTTTTGGGGAAGGGGGTTGGGGGGCTTGTACGACGTGGGGGTAGGGGTAGGGGAGTATGAGTCGAGTAAGAAAAAAATTTGAAATATTTTTTTTTGGATGGGGTGGTAGGGGAGTAAGGGTGGGGTAAGGAAAAAATTAAAATTTTTCAAAAATAAATTTAAAAAATTTAATTTTCTTGAAGGGGGTAGGTGAGAGGAGGTTGGTAAGATGGTCGGGTAGGGGAGGTAAGAAAAAAGTTTGATTTTTTTTTAAAAAAATTATTATTTATTTTTTTTTTGGAAAGAGGAAGGGAGTAGGGTTTTGAGTTTTGGGTAGGGGTGAGGTAAGAAAAAAATTTAAAATATTTTTTTTAATAGGAGTGGTAGGGGGCAGGGTAGGGGTGAGGGTGGGGATTGAGAGTCGGAGTAGAGATAGTGATTTTGAAAGTTGTATAAATATTTTAATTTAAGAGAGAGGTTGAAACAGAGTTTTGAAAAATGTTTTTCTTACTTTTTGAAAAGAAATCATTTTTCTTATATTTAAGAAAAATGAGTTGATTTGAAAAATATTTTTTAAAACCTTTGAGCCAATTAAACATGAGAAAATTGAAAAACATTTTCCAGAAAATATTTTCATTCTACCAAACACACCCTCTGACCAAATGGTCAATTTGTTTAATTATATATCAAAATAGAAGTTAAAAAAAAAATCTCACTTGTTTCTAGCAAAGCCATAAGAGATTTTTTCTTTTTTTAATCTCTTTTTGGTTTTCCCAAACTTAGTCTGAATTCCAAAAATTTCCGATAACTCTATTTCTTCGGATCGATACCCATTTGGGTATATAAAAATGGAACAACAGTACCCTAACCGGCAGCAGAGAACATACGTCGGAAGCGGCACCGGCACCGGCAGCGGAGGAGGAGGATCATTAGCTATGGAAACGACAAGACAAACGTCAAGTCAATTACAGTCACAACACTCAGATAACGACCGGAGTAGCAATGAACTTCGAGCATTGGATTGTAACCTAACATCCCTATGTGATCATATTCAATTGGAAGGGTTTAATGATGGCTCATTTTCTGATGTCATTGTTCAAGCTATGGGTTCTACTTATCACCTTCATCGTCTTATCCTTTCCCGTAGTTCTTATTTCAGGTTCTTACACCCCTTTACTTTCATTATACTTGTATTATTTTACTTGCTTTCAGAGGCGAATTTTGGATTTTTAGAACATGGACGCGAAAAAAGTGCATTTAGTGAGAATTCATCCCTGGTTTTCTAAATAAATGGCTCGAACACTCAAACAAGTGCACCATTTAGCCTTCTTATACCATGGTTGCCAACAGATATTTGTTTCTAAGTATAGTAAGGTGACATTATTTTTGGGGAGGGGCTAAAAATGAAAGGCTGCCACAAAAAATGGGACAGTGCGAGTATCATTTTACTTGCATTTGCAACGACAAGTACAAAACTTTCTGTAATTTGGCAGAAGGTGTGATGCTTTTGGTGGGTTTTTATTTCTGATTATAATTTGGTTTGGCTCTCTCCATTAATTTTCAGTTATAGAGTAGAAAAGTTTCATTCTTGGTGGGGTGTATTTTTTCTATTTACACAGTGCTATCAAAAACAAAAATTCCATAAGAGCTTTAACAGTGGCGATGGAACCAGGATTTAGGAGTCGTGGTGCCCGGGAGGTTCAATCACACATATTGACGCCCAAAGTTTTAACGTCCCACCTGGAAACCAAAGCACCTAGGCAACTTCTTGGTTTCAAGGGCGCTTTTTTAAATCCTACACCAATTTTTATACATTTCATATATAATTATACCTAGTCTGTGTCAGGTTTAACGGGTACCGAAGCACCACAAAATTGCACATAGGTCTGTCCCTAAGCTCTAAGATCCATTAGGGGTTTAAGCGCAAAGGGAGAAAAATACAAATTTATATGTTTAGTCCAAGACTAATAATTATAAGCATGAATGACAAATATTTGAACAGAGAAACTGAAAAAAATATTGATAAAGTGAAATTCCAATTGTTTATATGCCTCTTCATTGAAGGCTCATTGGCAAGGGAAAGTATGTCTTGGAACTTTGATGACACTAAAACGCACATTAAAAGAGTACTTCAGATTCCTTAGCTTTTACTTCATGTTTTACGTTCGAGGTTTTGGGTCTCATATTGCACCCTTCAACTCCATTTTTTGTGGGGCTTTTCTTTTTCTTCTTGGATATGATTTAGTTGGCTAATTCCGTTGGAAAAGTATAGAAGTTTTTGCTGTTTGCTTCATGGTTGTCTATTCTGCTGAAGGTTTGATGTTTCATGGCTACTATCATGGTGTTTTTTTCTCAGTATCTGTTACTCCATGCCCCCCACCCAAAAAAAAGAAATTGCATTATTTCTAATTTTCTAACTCTATTTGGATAATCACAATAGAATTTTTAGTTATAAAAATATTTCTATAAGAAATGTGATCTTCAGTACATTTAATCTAGTATCTAAATATGTACATTTTATTTCAAGAAAATTTATAAATCTATATCGGAATCACACTGAAATTAGATATGTTAATCCTCTGCCTCTAAATGCTGTCATTCTTTTGGGGAAGGAAGAAGTAATAGTTTGAGTTTTGTTGCTTTGCAACTGACAAGTCAGCGCGTCAAAAATACTAGCTTCATGTATCCATAACTCCTCTTGCACTTGTTCCACTTCAAGTATACTCAAGGTCCTCATGTATATTTCCTGCAATCATTTAATAGCAACATCCACTTGGTTAAAATTTGTAATTGAAGACCGCATGCTGTCTGGTCTCCTTTAATGCATGTTTGATGACAGGCTACGTGCTTACCATCATTATAAAACTTACCATCCTGACAAATTATGGTCATGTAAATGAACCTGCACCTTGTATCCCTAATCACAATTCTCTTGTCAATATGTACATGCATGTAGAAGTGCCAAAGCTGTTTGTTGTATGTTTCCTAATAAGGTTCATTATTAGTGCCTAGTGGAAAGGGCCATCCATCTCCAAATAGGGGTGGATCTATGCAGAAGTGTGTGAGTGCCACGACATCCGGACAGCCTCGTTGAAATTATTTATATATATGTATAAGATATATGTCAAACTTTCTTAGTGCCGCCTGCAGTCATAGAGAGCAGATGGCGCCAGCGGCTAAGGGTCAAATTAGTTTCCTTGAGTGTGCGAGTTTGATTCCATGTTGACATACTTTTTTAGAACTTTTTTATGTTGAGTTTTTTTTTTCCTTTTTGGTTTCTGCTGCACAAATATAGCTCAACCCCAGTGGGACTCGAACCCGCAATCGCTTGATTAGAAGTCAAGCACCTTATCCATTAGGCCATGGGGGCAACAAGCTTTAAATATATTAGTATTGTAGTTAGTACGTAGATAGTTTAATCGTATAAGTTTCTGATTTAATTTTGTTAATCTTTTTCGTTTGTTAACTTTTCTGACTTCATTTTCTTTTGTTTTGTTTTAAGCTTGAAATGGAAATAATTTCCTTATTTCAACAATTTTTTTCTCCTCTCGCTTTGTCAAAATTTCAGAAACCCATACAGTAAGTTTCTCTCACTCTTTGTTTTATTATTTAAATCATTTGGATGTATATGAAAAAAATTAGTTTAACTATGAAAATTTAAATCTTGTTGAAGATTTATTATCAAAATGGAATATTGCCACAAAGGATGACATGGAAACTAGACTGAAATTTCAGTTGATTTCTTCGGTCTCTTTAGATTTTTTGTTACATAAACTATGAAGCATTTATATAATATTATGATATTACTAATATTGTTGAAGTTTTTTCCTTTGCGCTAAGTTGTCATAATTTTTTTCGTCTAATCGATTTGTCTATATATAAATCGAAAAGACGAATGACCTAGATTCAACGCCCAAAATTGATAAACAGATCAAATGTTTACCCTATTTGGACCTTGTAAATAACAATGTGGTTCGACAGCCGTAACCTTTCAAATCCTGGACGTGCCTCTGCCTCCAAACACGAGGTTGGAGGGCCAAACACCAGGGGAGAAAGAGATTCGGGGAAAGGTTGGTGGGGTTTAGCAAGTTATATTTATTTACATTCTGTGCTTTCATATTTAGCTGCATTTTATACACAATTATTATTTGGCCTCTGCATACAAGTAAATAAACCACCTTGAACTCTAGTTTATGTACTTCTTTAATGAGCAGGAATATGCTTCAGGGGCCATGGAAAGAAGCCAAAGCTCCAGTTTTGACCTTGACAGTGGATGATAGCAATGTCAATGGGGAGGCTATTGCAGTAGCTTTAGCATATCTGTATGGACACCATCCTAAGCTAAATGATAATAATGCATTCCGCGTTCTTGCTGCTGCATCCTTTCTTGATCTTCAGGTTTGAAATGTGAAACATATAATGGCTTATAATCAGTCTTGTGTCCTGGAAATTGTCATTGGTTTGGTCTAGTAAAAGGGATGGAGTCATGATTACTTTTGCCAAGACGTATGTAATAATCTGCAAATTGTTACGGTGGAATCGATTTTCTGTATGTCAAATATCTGTCGGAACTTCGTGCATGATTATTTGCAGAAACTCTTCCGAGGGTATGTTGAAATAAAAAAAGTGTTTTATTAAAAAAATACATCTTTATTCTAATATCTCTTAGATACCAGTTGTTATATATCTTCACTATTATGTTTAAGGGGTAGTTTGGTATAGGGATGGGATAGACAAAGGATTCCCACCATAGGCATGGAATAACTTATCCCATCATTATAGCATAAATGGGGGATAAATAATCTCGGGACTAACTGATACCCCTAACCAAACGCAGGATTAAAAAATCATGTATTTTATCCTGGGATTATTATCCCTTATCCCTCATAGCAAACATCTCCTAAGTGTTTAGTCCTTCCGAATATTTTATTTTAAAGCTTCTCACGAGGAAAAAGGATTTGTAAACTTAGCCAATGATAGAAACTAACATGAAGAAGAGAATGAAATGAAAATTTATTGGTTAAATAAAGGGCAAGGATCTTAAACACTGCATTAACCAATAAGTATGTCCGTATGGAGTGGACAATTCTCCAGATACAAATTAATAATACTACTAATTAATAATACTACTTCTTTGATTTTGAATTCTGCAGATACATGTATTTATACGACAACATAAAGATAACACATAGACAGACAATTACTGCTGTTGTAGTTAACTGCCGATAACTTCTGTAGATAACTACTTATATAACTTATCCTTATCTGAAACTAAGATTATCTCCACTTGCTTGTCTGATTTTCTTCTAGAGTAGGTCCATAAAGGAGCAGTCGTGTCAATGCATCCCCCTGAAAAGTTGCTTTGTCCTCAAGGCGATAAGAAGAGAACCGATCTGCAATGAGATCATAGTTCTCCTAGCTAGCTTCTTCAAGGGGACGGTCAACCCTTGAACTAGCAATTCCAAAGAAAATGCACCAGCTTCTTTAACCCATCGGTGTGCGAGTATCTTGGCAGGAGATAAGGTGAGTTCCCAATCTTTAGTAAGAGGAAGAGGGGCAGGTGGTAAAACTACTTTCTGACCGTGAGCTGGACGGAGCAAAGATACATGGAAGATTGGATGGACTTTGGAAGAAGCAGTTAAATCCAGTTCATATGCTACAGGTCCAACACAACGTATAATTTTATATGGTCTAAAAATCGAGGTGACAATTTTTCGTACCTGTGATGAGCCAAAGAACATTGTCGGTAAGGTTGAACACATAGAAAAACAGAATCTCCAACCTGAGAGGTGACATCTCAACGATGAGAATTAGCTTGTTGTCTCATTCGAGTTTGAGCCTTTAAAAGGTTATCCTTGAGAATTTTCAACATGGCATCACGATTCTGAAGTTGTTCTTCAAGTTCGGCAATGCGTGTTTCTCTATGAACAAAAGGAGAAATGGAAGGAGGATCTCTACCATAAATAATCTAGAATGAGGTGGTCTTTGTGGATGAATGGTAATCTGTTTTGAAAGAAAATTTTGCCCATGGTAAATGCTGACTCCATGTACGAGGCTACTCCATAACAAAGCATCACAAATAAGATTCCAAGCATCTATTCATCACCTCGGTCTGTCCATCAGATTGTATGGTAAGATGTATCCTTTCTTAACCTTGTTTGGCTAAGTCGAAAAAGCTCCTACCAGAAAGCACTGAGAAAGATAGCATCTCAATTAGATTATATTGATCGAGGAATGTCGTGGAGACGCACAAGTTCTTTGCAAAAAACATTAGCAACAGTCTTAGCGGTATATGGGTGAGAAAGTGGGATGAAATGAGAATACTTACTGGGACGATCTACGACAACTAAAATTGTGTCATAACCACCAGATTTGGGAAGTCCTATGATGAAGTCAGGTATAGGCAGTGGTTGCAGAAGTCTAGCAGGGGCTAAAGCTTGGTATTTGGTCCGTTGACAAGCCATACAATTCTAAACAAAAAGCGTAACATCTTGCTTCATCCTTGGCTAGAAGAAGTTGGAGGAAAGACACTTCAAGGTTTTCAAATATCCTCCATGTCCGGCAGAAGGTGTATCATGAGACTCTAAGATAAGCTTTTGTCGAAGAGAAGAATGATCTGGAATAACCAACCTTTCCTTGAAATAAAGTTTCTGATCCACCAAATGAAAATCTGGTTGTAAGGAAGGGTCTTGGCTGATTGCTTGAATGATCTCATGATACAATCCAAACCACGAGGACTCGAATCGAAGACGCGAAAAGTAAAGACAGAAGGATAAGATAACAATGATAAAAAGATAGACACAAAATTGATAACAAAAAGGGCAATCTATGGGTATTTCAAACCCTAAACCTCCCTTAATGGATTATCAATGAGCACCTAGCTCTTACGTGACCGCAAAAGGGATTAGATCTCCCTTACAACCAACGTTTCTAAACAAGGTTCAATAAGTGCTTTTCCAAGCACTCTAACACTCCCATGGAGTTCTCATGAATACATCATGTAATTAATCAGAAACAAGCTAACTAATGAATGTCTAAAACACCTATTTATAGTAGTTGCCTTTGCACAACTAGCATATTACAAAAATAGCCCAAAGTGGCTATTTCGGAAATAAGCCACAAAGGCTCTTTTTATTCATGCGCCATGGCTTTCCTCGGCTCCAAGCTATCTTCCAAACACGACATTGCTTTATTAAGAGCTTGAAGAAAGGCCTCCAAGCACATTCTTGGATCCTTAGGGCGATCAAGGCTTGGACCTCCTCATGTTGGGCTCGAGTTGTGTGAGTAAAAACGTTGACGCCCATTTGACTTGTATCATCCTCCCCTTCTTGAAAAGGATTCGACCTTGACTTTAAACCTTGCAAAATTAAAGGAAGGACAAACGAACACAAATTCCTCATGGCATGAGGATTAGAGTTAGCATAAGCAATCATTTCATCATGCCAAGGTTGCACACACTTAAGATATAACAAAGGATCCTTCGTGTTAATCATTAAAAACTTGTTGAAAAACGCACAAAGGAGTTGGCTATGGGAATCACCAAGAGGTAAGGAAACCACAAGGGTCATAATGGCATCACTAAATCCAAAAGGTAAGGTTACCTTCACCTTAGGAGCTTTAAGACAATTGCTTCATCACCTCTTTAAGAGACCATATCAAGAGTGGTGCCTCAATTGCTATTAAAGTCCACAAGATGCATATAGCAATGTCACTCAAACAAGTGGACCAACCAACAAATTTTCTACCTCCACATAATCCAAAACTAGCATGGATGTCATCATAGGCAAAGAGGTAGTATAGGAAGGAATCAAGTATAAAGGCATCATCCAAGGCGCTATCATGTATAAGATTGTCATTTGGCTCAATAGATATATAGCACACAAGGCACACAAGGATGGAATCAAAGACATTTAAGCACATATGACTTCTTCCTTTCAAGTAAATCATCAACTTGGCATCCACAAGTTGGGATTCATGCAACTTAAGCACAAGTGTGTTAAACAAAGATGCAAAGTTATACGCAACACCCAAAGGAGACAATGACACATTTGCTCTCGGGTTCTAAAAAATGACACCACCTTTGGGAAAGAGGTCATCATCTCTACTCACATAATAAGGAAGGGTATCACACGAATGGAGTTCATCCAAAGTAGTTTCAATGGAAGACTCTCTCCTTGATCTACAAGTGGTGAAACCTTGGTCAAGAAGGGAAACACACAATGGTGAACTCTCCTGGAGCTTTTCATGGCTCCCCTTCTTTAAAAACCGTTCATCTTGGTTGAGTTCTTTCCCTTACACAATGTTGGTCCCTTAAGTGGATTGTGAATCCCCGAGAAAGACTTCTCATCATAGGGAAGGATACCAACCCCCTCATTCAAACTTTGCTTGTCATGTGGACTAAGCAATAAGTAGGGTGTGTCATAATCACCATATCCAAATTTGGCGTCGGGGTCAAATGGAAAGAGTGGCAATAGACATGGGTCTAGACAACACTCTTTTTCCCCACTAGCTTCACCCAAACTAAAAGATATACTCTCCTCATTAGCATAAACATCATCAAAAGCAAAGGGAGAGTAGATATAGGTATCACTCAAGTTAACTTCAACTAAGGTGCCCTCATGCACGTACTCACTATTAGATTCAAAATCATCACCATGAGTATTCTCAACAATAAGGTCACACAAAGTAGAAGAGGAAGCAATTTCTAAACAATTGATACTTTCTTTCTAAACAATTGATACTTTCTCTTTCAATGGAGGAATACTCAAGTAAACACATACCACCACCAATATCAAAGGGCTTATTACTTAGGCCTTCACAAGAAGTAAACAATTTATCCCTTAAGTATCTAACAAGTATCTAACAAGGGTGGGGTGTCATATAAAGGATCACATCCACAATCATTTTCTAAGGAACAATCACTTATTGGGTTTCTGAAAGATTCAAGCAAATCAAAGTTATCATCACCCAATCGATTATTCCTTTCCAAGACTTCACATTCCTTTCCCTTAAGAGTACTCTCATCTTCCAAGAAGAGATTTCCATCTTTAGGAGGAATGTTGTCTTACCATAGTGGGTTGTCATATGAAATATAGCCCTCAAGATGATCCATATCAACAATGCTAGCCACCACTAGGTAATACACTAGGAGTGAGCTCATCATCTTCGAACAAGATATTGTTCTTAAAGAGAAAAGGATCTATCCATGAAGAGGATGTAGAAGTCCATTCTCTAAAAGACCATTATCAAGTATCAAAGATGTTTCAAGCACATGATTATCCCTATGAGCCAAACAAGCATTAGGATCTTCACTAAAAGACGAGCTCAAAGGATCACTCCCATTTTCTTAGACCACAATTCTCAATTTCATCACTCACTTGAGGTTCTCTAATCACATTACACACATCTTCAAGTGGTGAACTAGTTTCACACACAAGTTGATCAACACAATTTCCACAAGATGATGTTCAATCATCCAACACAATGCCTTCAACACTAGGTGGACACAAATTGATCTTACAAGAAGAGTCAATTCGGTCATCAATAGGATCAACTAGTGTAACCACACTCACAAGATGTACATCATCATCAAGAGGCAAAGAATTAATACTCACATGTAGGTAAGCTACTACTCACACTCAATGGGATACTAGCCACACAATCATCATTCACATGCACAAAAGAGTAAAGAGTTAGCTATGTTACCTTGATGTTCTTGAGCACATTCTTCTTTACCTTGGTGTGAAGGTCCTGCACAAGCCTCGGAAGCATCTAAGATTTCCCTCGTCAAGTCTTTAAAGGGAACCTTCTCTTTTGGTACTTGTTTGCCTCCGCTTGCCATGTTGGTACCTACACGCATGTCCTTATTAATAGAAGGACAAACAATGTTAGCTCCGGCTGGTTGCAACCCTCTCACTTCACTCCTCACAACCCCCCTTTTTCCTCTCTTATGTTGCCACTTTGCACATCCCTACTCCTCTCAATCTTTTGTCTCTCATTTTTATAAGGCTTAGAGTAAGTGGTCATCTTTCCCTGAGATTTAGGAAGGGTAGGTGGAAAGAGATGATTTCCCATTGGTCCTTTGCAAACTTAGGCCAATTTTGCACATTTGGAATCTTGTGTTGTGCAAACCAATTGGCACCCAAATGTATGTGTCCACATTCCAATTGGGAATATGTCACACCGCACCCCCTCATAGTACCCATCTCGGGTGAAGTAACCTTCACTTTCTCGAAGACTCTATAGCCTTCCAAGAAGTACGGAAAACACTTGGACACTGTATCCCTAGATAATCAACCATAAGAGGAGTTATGTAGTTTGCGTGAAACCAATCATCAAGTATAAGAACACATCTCGGAACTCCACAAATCTCTACCTATCTTGGACAAGTTGGTCTTCTTGGATCATTATTATAAAGCTTCATGTAACCCTTCGACACATAGATTGGCCTCAGAACTCTTTCAAGGCAACCCATGTTTGCGTAGGATTCCTTGCAAGTTTACACCATTCTAAGGTCGGACCTTGAATGTACTTAAGGGCATATGTAGCTTGTTTGGCTTCGGTCATAGCATAATCCTCGAAGACTCTTTCACATTGCCATTCCCAATCAAGGTAAACTTCAGGATCTTGTTCTCCTTTAAATATAGATAGAGTTCCTTTAAATATTGATAGAGTAGGAAGACATTGACTCCTACTATACCCTTCATTCATACCTGGGTTCGCGCTTCCACACATTTGATCATGGCTATATTTATAGCTCCCATAATCCCCATCTTCTTCGTAGCCATAACTATCTTCACCACAATCAATAATCTCCTGTGTCGTAGTCACAATTGTCCGAGGCTATTGAAGACATGCTTCCTTATATCACCTTGTACCTACAAAATGAACAAACAAGATTAGTAGTAAAGCTCCTCACCAACACTCGTAATAATCTCAACTTTGTGATCCTCACAATTGAAGCGGTGAATGTTGAAAGTTGCTTATACTCCGGTGGACGATAAAGTGTCAATCTCTACTTTGCGGCCGGAGTGGATTCTTGTTTGAAACAACTCCGGACTTGATTCAAGAAGCTACGATGAATTAAAAACTAGAAAAGTTTGAAAGAAAAGGAACGTTGAAAGGAATAGGACTCAAGAACTCATCATCCAACTTAGTAGGTGAATTTCTAGTTGTTGATAGTTTTAAGAATCAAGAGTTGAGTTTAGGAATCAAGGAATGAAACTATGTAATCAAACCTGAGCAAATTGGAGTTTAGAAGTGTTAGAATGCATTTGGAACTTGAATTGGAGGTTGGGAAGGCTTGAGATGTGTTGGAGATGAGATACACACTTTGGGCGCACCTCAAAGGCATGTCCAGCGCATGAGAGGGCCGCCTTGACCTGCTGCAACACCTTGGGCGCATGTCCAGCACATGTTGGGCGCAGGTGAGTAGCTTAGTTACTGCCTGGACATGCTGCAGCAGCTCAGGCGCAACTGCAAGGCAGGCTGGGCGCAGGTCCAACGCAAGTTGGCCGCCCCTTGCTTGCTAAATGGCCGAAAATGCCCTTCTTGTGGTCCGCTTTGCACTTTCTCTTGGAATATGCTTGGAATCCTTTTGAGATGATTTAGTAAAAACACTTTTACACTCTTTCTCCTACTTCTTTTTGGATCAAACAACCAATTTTGGATGAACTTTCAAGATGAAGATAACAATCTCTCCAAGAACGCCAATAATGCCAACTTTTTCTCCTCAGCTCGAAATGAGTTGAAATTTTGAACGTAGGCACTTCTTAGCCTTCTAAACTCATTCCAATCATCAATTTGTACAAATTCTTCACCAAAATATTCAGATTTTCAATTCACTTCAAACTTCTTCGATCCAAGCTTCCAACGATAGTAGAAGACTCAATTTCACTCAGATTTAGCTCAAATTTGATTTATAGACTCGTATAGTGTTAGAGAACACAAATCTAACACTAGAAATACAAGAAAAACACAAAATCAAAAACTCAAAATTTGACCTAAGACCAAAAACGTGAATAATGACCTTTTCGGGATTTTCGAGTTTTGACACTTTTTTTTGTTGATTTTCAAGATAACAAACCCAAGATTGACTTCGTAGGAACGAAATCAAGCTCGGCTCTGATACCAAATGATACGATCCAAACCACGAGGGCTCGAATCGAAGACGCGGAAAGTAAAGATAGAAGGATAAGCTAACAATGATAGAAAGATAGACACAAAATTGATAACAAAAAGGGCAATCTATGGCTATTTCAAACCTTCAACCTCCCTTAATGGATTATCAATGAGTACCTAGCTCTTATGTGACCGCAAAGGAGATTAGATCTGCCTTACAACCAATGTTTCTAAACATGGTTCAACAAATGCTTTTCCAAGCACTCAAATACTCCCATGGAGTTCTCATGAGTACATCATGTAATTAATTAAAAACAAGCTAACTAATGAAATGTCTAAGACACCTTTTTATAGTAGTTGCCTTTGCACAACTAGCCTATTACAAAAATAGCCCAAAGTGGCTATTTCGGAAATAACCGACAAGGGCTCTTTTTATTCATGCGTCATGGCTTTCCTCGGGTCCAAGCTTATCTTCCAAACACGGCATTGCTTTATTAGGAGCTCGAAGAAGGGCCTCCAAGCACATTCTTGGATCCTTAGGGCGATCAAGGCTTGGACCTCCTCATGTTGGGCTCCTTTTGTGTGACCAAATACGTTGACGCCCATTTGACTTGTATCATCCCACGAGTATCTGTCTGGAGAGAATCTTGCCAATTGAAAAAATCCAATGGTATAGGAATAGCAAGAGCCAAAAATTCAGCATTCAAAGGCCTTCTTGAAAGTGAATCAACTCCCAAATTGTCTTTTCCTGCTATGTAGACAATTGTGAAGTCGAAGGAAAGTAATTTCATCAATAATTTTTGCTGCTCATTAGTGGTAATACGCTGAGAAAGGAGATACTTGAGGCTGCAATGATCTGTTTTGACATTAAAATTATGGCCCAAGAGGTAGTGTTTCCATTTCTGCAAAGCTAAAACCAGAGCAAGCAATTCCCGATCGTAAGTAGACTTCAAGCGATTGGAAAAAAAAAGTCCCTTACTAAAATACGCAATAGGATGGTCATCCTGAAGAAGAATAACCCCTATTCCCTCTGAAGAAGCATCACATTCCACCACAAATGGTTGAGTGGAATCTGTAAGTCGTAGTACCGGAACAGTTGTTAAAGCTTGCTTGAGAAGTTGGAAAGCACTTTCAGCAAAGGTCGATCATTGAAAAGCATTTTTCTTGGTAAGTTCAGTGAGTGGTCGAGCCACCATTTCATAACCCTTCACAAATCTGCGATAACCTATTAATCCAAGAAATTCACGTAACTCCTTCACATTAGTTGGCACTAGCCACTTCAAGACTGCTTGAATTTTATCTAGATCTACACCAACCCCATTTTCTGAAATCACATGACCCAGAAAAGAAACGTGAATCTATCCAAATAAGCATTTAGAAGTTTTGGCATAAAAATGATTGTCTCTGAGAAGTTGGAAAGCAAGTTGCAAGTGATTGATATGCTGCTCAAAGGTTCATCAAAGAATACAAGAATGAATTTGCGCAGATATGGCCTGAACAAATCATTCATAGCACAATGGAACGTAGAAAGGGCATTAGTGAGACCAAAGGGCATAACAGTGAATTCATAATTGCCAGAGTGCATGTTGAATTTGCGTAGATATGGTCTGAATAAATCATTTATAGCACACTGGAACGTAGAAGGGGCATTAGTGAGACCAATTCATAATGGCCAGAGTGCATATTTATGAATTTCCGCAGGATTGACACGTATCTGGTGGTAACCAGAACACAAATCAATCTTTGAAAAAACAGTTGTTTCGTGCAATTCATCAAGAAGCTCATCAATATTAGGGATTGGATGCTTATTTGGAACCGTGATTTGGTTGAGACCTCTAAATCAACACACATACGCCATATATTGTCCTTTTTCTTGACGAGAAGTACAAGACTAGCAAATGGACTGGTACTCGGCCTCATAAAACCCTTTTGGGGTAATTCAAAGACGTGCTTTTCCATTTTTGATTTTTGAAAGTAAGGATAGCGATAGGACGGACGTTGGGGATTTTGAGTTAGGAATCAAAGGGATGGAGTGGGTGTGTTGGTGAAAAGGTGGTAGACCATTGGGTTTTTCAAAAATTGATTCAAACTTGTGGAGCAAACTTTGAATATCAATGGGTAGGAATTTACCTGAAGGTATCATCCTCTTTGGAGAAATATTGGAAAGCAACTGGTGCATTTGATTTGTGTGGAACTCCCTGAAGCTTATATCACTTGCCATTTAAATTAAAGATCAAAACATCTCATTCCAGTTAGCTTGGACTGTATTTAAAGGCGTAAGCCACTTGATCCAAGCACCAAATTTGCCCCTCCAACAGAGAAAAGATAAAAATCTTGGTCAATAGTTAATCCAGGGAATTTCACAATTAGATTTTGGCATAGACTATTGCAACATATGATTTCTCCATTGCCAATCTGGACTACAAAATGGGGCACAACTTGAACCAGCAACTGTAATTCTTCAACAATTTTCTCAGCGATAAAATTGTGGGATGATCCACTATCAACCAAAAGTAGCACCTTGCGTCCATTTAAAGTGCCTTGAAGTTTCATTGTTGTGGCTGTCGTGTTACCTAGAAAGGGGTGGAATGAAATTTCAATAAGGTCATTTGTACTTGCATCCGCTCAATAATATCATTTGGCATTTGTTCCGCTAATTCACCCCTTCAATGTTGTCGTTTGTCTCTATATAAGAGTGAGAGATGCTGTCTTGCAACAGTGGCCTGGTGCAAATTTCTCGTTACACCTAAAACAGAGTCCTTTGGCTATGCGATTCTGTTACTCTATATCCCAAGCACGATTTGGAGAAGGATGAAAGAACATTTCTGCAGAATTTGGATTGGTTCGTGACACAAGTTGGTTGCCTACTTATTGGTGGAGAGCTTCACGTGCGGAACCAATTTGGGTTGTGTTGGATCGTGACGTATTTTGCCATTGAGAACCTTTATACCCACGATTGGAACCCATTTTTTGCTCAAATTCCGTTGCAAGGGTCATGGCTTTATACACTGTTCTAGGCTTGTGAATTCTCACATCTGATTTGACTTCTTCTTTAAGTCCACTGTCCAGTAAGGAACACCCCCCAAAGACAATTTCTGGCCAATTCTTAACTCGTGCAGATCGTTTAGCAAATTCCTGGCGATATTCTTGTACTGTGCCCAATTGTCCAATGCTGCATAAATATTCATCTGGATTCTGAAATTTTGCAGGACCATAGTTCTTTTGTAAAGCTTTTACAAGGTCCTCCCAAGACAATAGTGTACACTCACGGGTAATCCACGCAAAGAGATCAAATACATCACCCTCCAGATACATGGCTGCAATATCCACCTTTAGGTCATCATGAGATTGATAGTACCGAAAATATTTTTAGCCTTCAAAATTCAACCACGGGGATCTCCTCCTTCAAATCGAGGAAATTCCATTTGTGTGTGGGGCCTATGAGATGGATTCGTTAACCACCAAGGCATATCCACATCAACATCAATATCCTCGTCCCAAGAAGACCTTCTGGTGTCACGAGGACCTCTATTATATTCTGGACCCTTTTCCTTGGTGGATGTAACAAGATTAACATCAATTTGAGTACCATTTGTTTGAACCTTCACTGCTACATCTAGTGCTTCCAAACATGATGTTATAAACATTAACTGCTGGACAATTTGACTATTAGATGGCTCACTTGGATGGTTTATGATGGTGGTTCATTAGAAGATCGTGTGGATACCATTTTGGATCTTGCTGCTCTGATACCAAAATGATAGAAACTAACATGAAGAACAGAATGAAATGAAAATTTGTTGGTTAAATAAAGTGCAAGGATCTTAAACACTGCATTACCCAGCAAGTATGTCCGTATGGAGCGGACAATTCTCTAGATACAATTAATAATAATGCTTCTCTATTTTGAATTCTGCAGATACATATATTTATACTACACCATAAAGATAACACATAGACAGTTACTGTTGTAGTTAACTGATGATAACTTCTATAGATAACTACTTATATATCTCCACATGCTTGTCTGGATTTTCTTCTAGAGTAGGTTCGTAAAGGAGCACTCGTATCAGTTTCCTCGTGAAAAGGGATGTAACTGGAGTCTGCTACTATTTTGGTGCCTTAATTTCAATTTATTGAACAAATTTTGTAGTCTTTTCTTAATCCAAATCGAAATTTGATATATGGTCTTAAGAAGTCATAGGCTAGAGATAGAGGCATAGCCCAAGATATCAATAACACTTGAAAATATGAACCTGAATTTGAAGGATGTAGAGAACCCTATTTCAAGGGTTCTCTTTTTTCTTTTCTGGTTATATTTTTGGTGCAAAGTGGAAATACCAACCTCGGTAGATGTTTATCAATATTTACTTTGATTTATCAACTAAAAAAAATTCTCCTGAATTTGCTGATTGATGTATTGTGCTCAATCTTTTGCTCAATATCCAAATTCCTCCCTGGCATGACATTACAAATTTAACATTCTTCATGCAGGATTTATGTGCAATTTGCACGGACTATATCATAACTGAATTGTGGACATCTAATTTCTTAACATACCAGGTTCCAGATTGCTGCTCAATATTTTTTCTTACTTCATCAGGCAGTCATTCATATACTTTACTAACCACATTATTTTGGAGGTTTAGGTATTCGCAGAAAGCCAAGATTATGGTTTACATGGCGAACGAGTTAGAAATGCTTGTTGGGGATACTTATGTCAAAGTGGTGCTATAGAGTTGAAAGAGGTAACTAATGGACAAAGTTTCTAAGGTTTTAAGCAATGAATATTGGAAGTTACCTCTCTACTTTCTCCTTTTATTTAAATTTACAGCTTTTGTTTTTTCTGGAGCCACACGTTACAAAGCCTAGCAGGAACTCTGTTGCACCTTATTTATATTACCTTATCAAAAAGAAAAAAAACCTTTGCTGCACCACATCTATTTCTGTATCAATTAGTTATCTTCCTTCTAATTTTCACGCTGCTACTTTGCCAATATGGTGTGTGTTTAGGAGAAACTAAGTTTCTTTAGGAAGGCACTTCTGTTCCATATTTCTTGGGGTAAATTTCATCCATGTTCGCTTAACTTTGTATCTATTATCCAAAAGTCACTTTTCTTTTATTCATTTCATCCATGGTCACTTAACTTTGTATCTATTGCGCAAAAGTCATTTTTGTTTCATTCATTTCATCCATGGTCATTAAACTTTATTCCGACCATCATAAAAGTCACTATGACCGGATTTTACAATAATTTCATCAGAAAAATAATGTGACAACCTTAATTAGTTCTTAATTTCAAGTGAATATATAATGTATTACTCATATCTTGACCTTTTTTATATGTGCACAACTCAATTTTCCTTATGGATTATTTAATGAAAGAATACAACAACAACAACAACAAACCCAGTGTATTCCCACCTAGTGGGGTCTGGGGGGGTAAGATGTACGCAGTCCATACCTCTACCTCTGAAGAAGTAGAAAGGCTGTTTCCGATAGACCTCCGGCTCAATACACGAGACACCACACAATTATAAAGTAGCGCACAGAACAGGATTTCATAACGTAAATACGGCACCCATAAGTAGTAGGAAACTAATGAAAGAATACCAATTTCTTAATAGATTAGATTACCTAATAAAGACTATTTACATAAAAAAAAAATTGGTTGATATTCTTAGAGGGAGAATGTATGAAAAAAATAATTTTATCAACTACATGTCACAATTTTAGAGGGAGAAAAATAATTTTATCAACTACATGCCATAATATTAGTGGAAAAAATAATTTACCAACACATGTCTCAACTTTAGAGGGTGTTAAGAATATATAAGTATAATTTTATTTCATAAAAATATCAACCAATTTTTTATTTATGAAAATAGTCTTCATTAGATAATCTAATCTATTAAGAAGTTGATATTCTTTCATTAAATAATCCATAAGGAAAATTGGGTTGTATATATAAAAAGGGTCAAGATATGAGTTATATATTCAGTTAAATTAAAATTAAGAACTAATTAAGGTTGCCACATCATTTTTCCGATGGAATTATTGTAAAATCCGGTCATAGTGACTTTTGTGATGATCGGAGTAAAGTTAAATGGTCATGGATGAAATGAATGAAAGAAAAGTGATTTTTGGATAATAGATACAAAGTTAAGTGACCATGGATGAAAGAAAAGTAACTTTTGGGTAGATACAAAGTTAAGTGACCATGAATGAAAGAAAAGTGACTTTTGGGTAATAGATACAAAGTTAAATGACCATGGATGAAATTTACTCAGATAAGTAAAAGACCTCTCTCAATGTACATGTGAGAGCTTACAGTTAATACTCTTTATGAAATCTCAAGTATGTCTTTAGCAAACAGCACTTTCACATCAAGGTGTTAAAATGGTGATTTTAATGCAAGGGTTAAGTGGTACATGTGTTTCATTGTTGAACTGCTATCATATAAATACCTTCTTTTGTACATGTGATGCAACTGGGGATGACATTTTTATCTTGAGTTGCAATCCATGACAGTTGAAATGACAATGCAAAAAATCTACAGCAGTATCTTTTTGAATATTTCACACAGATGTAGAGATTCCTGCATGTCTTCTGGCATGGGTTTATATCCATTTTAGTTGCTTTGCTAAAACAACATACCTGGTTTCCAGTCCTTGCCATTACAAATAAGCATGTAGAAACTATGCTTTTTTTTAAAAAAAAAAAAAGAAGATAATTCCTGATCTGCTATTCAATCTATTGTATGCATGTTCTATACCATTGTCAAGAAAAGAAAATTGTGTATGCATGATTCTCTTTCTTATTTGAGTTATGATGAAAGCCATGAGATGATAATAGTTGGCCCGTTAATCGTTCTGTGACCAGGTCCTTCCAAAACTTTCTGCTCCAACACTAAATGCTCTACTGACCTCAGACGAGTTATGGGTTCCTACTGAAAAGAAACGGTGAGAACTGTGGTTGCTTTTTGTCTGGACTTGCTAAAATGATACTTAAAATTTTAGTTTAGCATGATTAACTCTCTCTATCTTGGTTTTCTGCTTGCAAATTTGAGCAGGTTTGAATTAGCTTTATGCACACTTCTTGCCAAAAATGCTCTTTGCAAGGCAGAGCGTCAAGACGAGGAAAGTCCTAGTTCTGGAGTTGGAACAAGTGCAGATTCTGATATTTCCAACGTAGTGCCAAATAATTTAATTGATGACAGAAGGGTGGAATCTGAACCAGGAAACCTAAGCTTAAAAGATGGAATTGATGGTTGTAACAATGGTAGAAATATCTTGGTTGAGCTTGCGGAGTGTACTGTTGATTCCCTCACTGAGGTGACCAACTGTAAACAAAAGATGCAAGAATCAGCTCTTCTTCAGTCAGACTCGGATTCAAGATATCCATGCAGCAGTGGACGTCCTTCATCAAATAACTCGTTCTTATTCTCTGATGAAGTCAGATCTTCATGTTCTTTTATTGAAATGCCAATGAGTGCTGGAGCTAGTGGATTAGGGGGCAATGGTATGGCTGCAGAAGGGCCATCTGAAGAAGATTCATGTTATCAATTGAATAACAACAGTTGGCTTTGTGGGGACCAGAGGAACTTCTCATCAATGGGCTCATCCTGTAATTTGATGATTCCAAATGAATGGGAAAGATGCAATTTCACACCTCTATCTTGGGGTGGTAGAACTGTGGGCCGCAGAGAAGTCAAAACTTGCCTAAATGCTCATTCCGGAGTAAGTAGAGAAGATTATGATGCCTTTGCCAACATTTTTGAGGGTGGCTCACTTTTATATTGTAACATGTCATTTGATGCACTTCTTGGTGTGAGAAAGCAACTTGAAGAAATGGGATTTCCTTGCAAAGCTGTGAACGACGGGTTATGGCTCCAGGTCTGTAACTATACTTATCCCCACTTTGCTCTTCTTTTATTTTTTTGATAGTTGATAGTATAGTCTGCCTGTCGATATTCCTAACCATAGTACATATCTTACTTCCTAATTTTTATTTTTGCTTTTAAAACTGCTTGTGTCTTTTGCAGATTCTCTTAAGCCAGCGGGTACAGGAAATTGGTGCTGATACTTGCAAAAGTTGTTGCCTTGTGAGTATGGCATGTGCTTGTCGGCAGCCATTTGGACATTCATGCGGAGTCGCGGCTACTGGATATTACATGTCAGAGCATGATCAGAGCAATCAATCCAACAATATAGGAAATATGTATGCCACTGACTCGCCTCACAGGGAAGGAGGTGGCATGTTTAGGCCTGTTCGGGTTCATGTTAGAGGCCCCAATGATGGGCTAGCTGGTATTGGACGTGGAACTACATTTGTCCCTGCGGGAGCTTGGCCTCCAACTCGTTTTGTTTTCTCTCGTGTACCACTTGGTGTGGGCAACCGGAACTGTCAGCAGTCTCCTGCGAATGATGACCTAGAAAACAGAGCAGAACAGAGCGGGGATCTTGCTGGTGATGGACTAACTGCTTTGGTTGGGCTCAGCCAAGAAGGAAGCAGTAGTGCTAATATTCATGTTGAACGGGTAGATAGGGGATATGAGGCAGAACTGCAAAGCAGACTGGTAGTACCATCAACTGTTGGCCCAAGTTCAAGCAGTATTTCCCCCCAGATGCTAGGCTCATCTGAACATGCAATGGGAATTGAGTGGGAGAATGGAAGTACTTCTATATCATTGGATATGAAAACGCCTTTAAGTCACTTTCCTCCCTTTCGGTTTGGGTAAGTTATTCTTTTCTATGTTTGGTTGGCTTCTGCATAATGGCAATCCATTGCATGCTAAGTTATGCGGATTCATGTTTGCTGCCGCATCCCTGTCGACACGAGAAGGGTGTGGGTGCAGGATACGTGCGAGATTCGGTCAATCCACATTGGATACTTTGATCAGAGTCCGTGGACAAATTTGGGGGAAATTGAGATTTTGATTTCTCAAAATGAAAGAATAAATAGATTTAAGAATAGGAAATGGCATAACTTAAATATTATAGTCCTTTTATCTCCATTTTAGCGTTTCCTCTTGGTCAATATTTGTTGCTTCATGATTCAGGCCAAACAGAGAGAAACTAAGAATTCAAGTGGTTGTGTTGTGACTTCTGGTAGACAGTAGCTTTGATCTATAAGGAGAGTTGGTGGAAGGCCTTGAATGACTTTCTATTTCTTTTTTTGAGGGAAGAACCAGAGAGCTTGAAAGAAGAAGTTGGGGGGTCTTGGGGAAGACGACCTAGAAGATCTTTCAAAATTTAGAATATCTTTATAGCTCTATTTTATAATTTTGGATATTTTAATCCCAAGGCCAACACCCATATCCATACCACATAATCTTAAAATTTAAGATTTTACCGAATCCGAGCATCCGCATTGGATGCCTGCACCCGAGTCTGAGCAACTTAGATTGCCTGTGAAATGAGCCCCACAGATTAGGTTCTATATACTTCCTTTCTTGGTTTAATTCTTGGAAGTATCAGTTTATGTAGCAGGTAACTTGTAACCACTGAGAATAAATTTTATTATCTTTAGATTGAAGAGACAAATACCACCAACATGCTTGAATATTCCTTTGATTATAATGAAATATGAGCGTGACCAGTTCTCGTTTTGTATTAATCACCCTTCCATATTAGTTCTAAATTGCCCATTTGATCTGTTAGCTTCAGAAACCACAAATAAAGCTGTCCCTCTTTCCATATTTTTGTGTCCACCCTTTCGACTCTCTGATATCCTACAGAATGACTTGTGTAAAAAAAAAGAATCTAAAGCATTGTGTCATAAAATCAGGGGCATCAAATTTCTTGTTGGAATCTTTATGAAGATTCTCATAGTTCTTCCATGTCATACTTTTTAGGATTGGAACAGAAACATGTAACTTTTTTCCCTAAGGGATGCAGTCCTTTGATCAAAAAATGTGCACCTTTTGCTCTTGAAGAGATGCAATCATTCAAATTACCTGAAAATGTTTGATTATCTTTTTGTAGCCAACAAATTAAAAGTTGAGACGGAGATTTTTATGCTCTTCTCCATGTTGCTTTTCTTTGGATAATGAAATCCATCCTTAAACAATCTCTCTAATTTCAGGAATCTCAACTTTATGGTAGCCAGACCTCTTTGTTTGGTGTAAATTTTCTTCTATTTCGTGTTCTGACTACAGTGTCCTCTTTGTGAGATTAGAATCCTTTCGTTCTCTTTATGACTGACAAAAGTGTATACTTACACCTGACTTTCTTCACAGGGTTGAGTTTCACGATGTGCTCAGGCTTAATGATGGCCAAGTCAAACACTCTCCAGAATTTTTTTATGCTGGTTCCTTATGGAAGGTTTGTGAATCTTTCAACTCTTTATTGCACTTTATTACTCATGCATTTCTTCGTGGAAAAATGCAAGTGATTGGGTGTGCTCATCAAGAGATTTTTGCTATTGCAACCAATAAGGAGTTGATCAATCTGGTCATTTGCATTCTACAGGTTAGTGTTCAGGCCTTCAGTGATGAAGACCCTCAGGGGCGCCGAACACTAGGTAATATTCTATTCTATTCCTCTAAAATGTCTGCATGATGAAAATAATTTATTACCTTTTTCGTAACTTCGTTGATATGTTGTTATATCAGGGCTATTTCTTCATCGAAGGAAGGCAGAAATAGCTGATCCAGTTAGAAAGGTGAATTTTCCTGACGTAATTTCTTGAATAAATAGAAATTGTTTTTACTGGTGGTCAGCATTTTATTTTCTTCATCAAAATCCTTACTGAAGTCTGAAACTGTTCGTGAACATGTATGTATATCTGAGGTTTGGAGCTTCTAATTAATTGGAATGATTAATGCTAGTAAAATCTGATAGGTCCTCCACCGTTCCCTTCCCTCTTGTTTGTGTAAAATTATAAGTGAACATTGATTTTCTCTTTCTTGTCCTTGATGATCTTTTCTGTATTGTGTATTCAGGTGCATATGTATGTTGATTCTCGTGAAAAGGTTACTGCTAGATATCAGGTGAATTTACAAAGGCACGAAGTTTCAATTCCCTTGTTTTGTTATCTTCACCAAGTATCATGCTAATATTGCTGCTTTTCTTTTTTTCCTGTTAATTTGGTAAACCAGTTGATTTGTCCTTCAAAGAGAGAAGTGATGGTGTTTGGAAGCTTCAAACAAACTGGAACTCTTCTGCCAAAAGCTCCCAAAGGATGGGGCTGGCGCTCGGCCCTGTTGTTTGATGAAGTATCCGACCTTCTCCAAAACGGAGCACTCCGAGTAGCAGCTGTTGTACAACTCATTTGATGGTTCTAAGTGGTAAATGAAATGTTCCCTGCTACCCTTTCAAGAAATTTTAATACTTTCCGCCAGATGCATCAACTAAATTAATATGTCAAGTGATGCCAGACATTATTCTGAAACTGAAATCTTGGTGGTTCATATTTTGTTCCAACTTGGTTTCTTTGGATGCCAATCTTTCTAACAGTTTGATTTGGTGCTGGCAACTGCGTTTGGCTAATGTATGTACATATTGATTATAATGGCAAACTATAAGCATTAGACAGTTAATACATGTAAATTTGCTTTACCCTGGTCTTTATATTGTTCTTAATAAATGGCATCGTTGGAACCGATTCCTTTGTGCAAATCCAACGACACCCTCCCTTTCTTGAAAATACTGTCTGTGTATATATATATATTTATATATGGAAGAGTGAGTTGGAAGACGACCAAGGGTATTATAGTAATTTCACAATATAAATTTATCATCCAAAATCTCTCTTTTGTGGGTTCCATTTTTCATTCAATCTTTTCTTTTTTCTTTAATATGCGCTACTTCTCGCTTTAGCCATATAACTCAAAAGAAAATTCTCAAGATAATGTATAATTTAATGTTTATTATGCTATTTCAAATTAATATCATTTAAACAAGTTTTAAAATTCAATTGCTACATTTAGTTGGCAACTATTCGATCAAAAAGATTATAAATTTTGTTTCAAGTAGTTTTTTGTAATAAAATGTTTAAATACTCTCAAATTGTATATGAAAAGACCTCTCTTTAATACAATACTTGAAAATAATTTGGAAGAAAGTTTTGAAAAATATAGTCATTTCGTACATGTAGGGATATACTTCGTTCATTATGTAGGGGATACTTCTTCATCTATGATCAAACTTAGTTTGATACTTTTCTGATTCACTAAAAATCAATGTTAGTTAAATTCAAAATATATGAATATATAATTAAGAATTCTTTCAATAGACAAATAAATGAAGCGAGAGAAGAGTATGAAAGATAATTAATTTCTATTAAAAAGGAACTAAAAATTTTAAAATAATTAAAAATACATCAGGTAAAAAAATTAATATAAAATATACATTCATCATCCAAAACCTCTCTTTTTGTGGTTTCATTTCTCATTCAATCTTTTCTTTCTTTTTTAAAATGCACTACTTCTCGCCATAATCATATAACTCAAAAAAAAAAAAAAAAATCTCAAGATAATCTACAATTTAATGTTTATTATATTATTTAAAATTAATATCATATTAACAAGTTTTAAATTTCAATTATTGTATTTAGTTGGCAATTATTCAATTAAAAAGATCATAAATTTTGTTTCAAGTTATTTTTTTGTAATAAAATGTTAAAATACTCTCAAATTATATATGAAAAAACATCTCTCTTTAATACACTACTAGAAAATAATTTAGAAGAAAATTTTGAAAAATGTTATTTCATATATTTAGGAGTATACTTCTTTTATAATGTAGGAGTGTACTTCTTCACTTATGATCAAACTTAGTTTGATACTTTATCTGATATACTACGAATTCAGTGACACATAAATTCAAAATACATGAATATATAATTAAGAATTCTTTCAATAAAAAAAGAAACAAAATGAGACAAATGTATGAAAGATAATTAACTTCTGTTATAAAGGAGCAAAAAAATTTAAAATACTAAAGGAGTATAACTATATATTTTAAATTTAATAAAAAATTATGTTACAAATAATATTTTTAAGACAATATGATCAATTTTTATATTTAATGGTGTACGGCCTTTTTAAAAATAAAAATAAAAAGTTTAAAACCTATATAGTAATACTATAAATCTGATAGAAAAATTAATATACGGTAACTTATCATGTAAAGTGTCAAATTTGATAAATATTACTTCCTCCGTTTCATAATAAATGAATTGTTGAATTTTGGCACACATATTAAGGAAAAAATATTAAAGACATAAATTTAATACAACTTTCCATTTTTACCCTAAAAAAAGAAAAAGTTGACCTTGTAATACCTTTTCAAAAGTTAATTGGTCGTCAAATCATAAGGGCAAATTCGAAAAAAAATCAATGATTCACTTGAAACACCAATAAATACCCCAACAATTCACTTATTTTGAAACGGAGAGAGTATTACAAAGTGAGTGAGAATTTCGAGATAATATTACTAAGATCTCAAAAAAAATCAAAATAAATAAACATAATGAAAAAAAAATAATATATGAAAATATTTAGTTATTTTGTCATAAAACAAAAAGCATATTTATACTTTTTTTCATTTTAAAAGATCTATAAGATGTTTAATTGACAATAAATCATGAGATATTATTAAACTAAAAGAAATGTTGGGCCCGTGCATAGCACGGGATACATAATCTAGTATATATATATATATATATATATATATATATATATATATATATATATATATATATATATTTATATATGGGACACCCCAATGCGGAGCTATTGCTATTCGTGTGGTCTAGAAAAGGGTTGATATTTATATTTTATTTTTGCACAACACAATCATTAAGGGAATGGTCAAAATTAGAGGTGTTCATCAGTCGGTTCGGATATATTATCGGTTCAGTTTATTGATTTTTTATTTTAAATGTGCTAAACCAATAATCAAACTAACAAAATATTTTTTATCGATTTATTGGGTTTTATTCCTTAATGGTTCGACTTTTGATTAACAGATAAGAAAATATTCATAAAATAAAAATAGTAATAACTAATATGAAAAGAGATTGAAATTTAGTTGTAGTCAAAATCTTTCATGATGTGTTTTAATTTACTGGAATATTCAAGTTTGAACTGAATGTTAGTTCAGAAAATTGAATAGGTTTGTTAGTTTGTCGAAATTATATATATATATATATATATATATATATATATATATATATATATTCATATTTGGTTATTGATTTACCCAATAACGCAAATAAGAAAAAATCACATCGAATGGAAAAATTTCAGAAATAGCAACTATAGAGCCTTAATTGTAACTTTTATAGCAACAGTTGCATAATTACGAAAAATAGCAAATTGTATTTTGTATTTAAATAAACTGTTGCTATACAAATACATATACAACAAGATTTACTGTCCTTGTTTTACTCAAATTAGTTGATTTAAATAAGGAATAATTATCCCATCTAATTAAATTTTCATAAATTACTCTTACTTAAATTAGTAGATTCCTTTTTCAAATCAAACTCAAATATGAAGATTATTATTTGCATGATCTTCAAAATTTCAAAATGTCATTCTCTTATATCTCTAACTATTTTTTCTTGTTAGTTTTTTTTTATCTTTTTTTTTATTTCTTTTTTTTCTTTTTTTCTTTCCACTTTATTTTCTCTCTTCTACTTCTCTTTTTTTTTTCATTTTTTTTTCTTTTTTCGTTCTCTTTTTTTTTCCTTTTCTCATGGAGTATTTTTTTTCGTTTTCTTCTTCTTATTTCATTTTTTTTTTGCTTTTGTTTTTACACTTCTATTTCTCTTTCTTTCTTTTTTTCCTTTTCACTTCTTTTTTTTTTCGAATTTTTATTTTTCATTTTTTTTTTACTCTTCTATCTCTATCTGTTATTTTTAAAAGAAAAATATCTATATCATATATACATATTCAAAAAATATACAAAATAAATAGACATACATATCTGCATATGTATTTACGATTAAAAACATACATATATATCTGCATATGTATTTAGAGAAATACATATCTGACTCACATTTATTTATAAACACATATAACACAAAATCTTTATAACAAAAATGACAATTATATACATATACATATAGGTAATAAAAAAAATGCATGATACATATCTTAAATAGTAAAAGAAAATAAATAAGTACATATGTTACTGTAACACCACGTACTTAATTACGTTCATTAGTCTATGGTTATATGTTGGAGTATATGTATTGATCATAAGTTAGGTATATATGAGTTTAAGTATGAGTATTGATTATTTTGAGATGGTTTCAAGTGTATAGTCGGATTATATGTGTATAGGAATCGACTTTATTTATACCGGAATTTGTCCGTCGATGGTTCCATACGAAGGTTATTGAATAAGCTTTTCAACGATATAAAGATTTCCAAAAATGGATAAGTTTCGGATATAATCGAGCACGTTCGAAACTATAAAACGGTGGCCGGGATATGTGAACAGTAAATGTGCAGGAAAATTTCCTGCACACAAACTACTGAGGCCTGCCAGTTTTTTGGGTCAACTTTGAACGATCATAACTCCCTTAATATAATGAACTGGGAGAGATGCGACCTATCAAAAGAAAGATCTTTGAGTCTTCTTTCCAATGCAATTGGTTTCATCCAAATCCCACATCTGAGTAAGGAGTTATACTCGTTTTACTTCAGCCTCTCAAAATAGTTTTTTAGGGTCAACTTCAAATGATCATAACTCCTTGTACAGGACGAACTGGGTGGCCTACTTTATATGAAATGAAAGCCCTTTGAAGTATCTTTCCAACAATACCAATTTCACCCAAATCCGATATCGGAGTAAAGAGTTATGGCTGATTTACGTTAGCCTGTCAAAACAGTCCACCATGGACAGATTCAGATTTACTTAAATTTTTAGGGGCAATATGGTCATTTTCCATCACCTCATGGACAAAAATTGGTCATTATATACATATAACTAGTCTCATATCCATCAATTATCATCAAATTATTGAAAATAAGAAACTCTAGCCTAATTTCAACTTCAATTATCTTGTGATTCAACCGTAGAAAATCCAAATTGATTTCGTAGTTGTGTTCACCGTCTCGAGGGCTTCGAGAAGCACCCCTTATTTGTGCCAACAGGACTTCGAAACCAAAAGGGCCATTTTATGGTAAGGATGTAAATTATGTTGGTGTTATTTGTATGGATATGTATATATATATATATATATATATATATATGCATGTGAGCATAAGAAGTATGTTATTTGATTGTTGTTGAAAGATGATTGGGAAATGATGTTGGATTATTCTTGTGCATGGTTGGATTATGTTGAATTGTGAAGGGATTTGGTATTGATGATGTGGTATTGAAATGATGATTATATATATATACACACATAAACCTATTGTTCAAGTTGGTTTTTGGAATGTTTTGCAAATATTGGTTGTATGGAATTATGGAAGAGAATTGTGGTGTTGGGTTGCTAATCCTAGATGCCAAACATTTCATTGTAGATAAGTGATTTGTAAAGGCAAGAAGTTGTGTTGAATTGATATCCGAATCTACAACGAGGTATGTAAAGCATACTCTAACAATGTTCTTTGGCATGAAAACACCAATGTTCCATCAAGTAAGATTCCGAGGTTGTCCAAAAACATGTATTGTTCTACATTACCAACGAAGTTGTTTCCATTCTATAAAGTGTCAAATGTTTCATTGATATACCAAAAGGCTCCTATTTCATTGTTGTGATATTGATGATTCTGAAACACATTGTTGATGTACCAATGAGTCCTTATTACATTGTTATTGTATAGAAGGTTTATTACTTGATTCCTATTGATGTATGGTTGTTCCAAAGGTACTATATTGGCATGAACACTAATGTAATAATCTCAAAAGCTTTTGAACTAAGTTATTGGAAAGATCTCTTATGTGTGTTACTTGATATACGTGTGGGTGGTATCCCAGGGGCATAAGCCTAGCATGGGTCGATCCCTATTTATGTGTTTATGGGTGGTATCCCAGGGGCATAAGCCTAGCATGGGTCGATCCTAGTTGATATGTACTGGGGCATCCTAATGGTCACAGTATGATACAGTATTGATTATTGTTAGGTGGTTGGAGGTTCAGGAGGAGGAGGTAATGGCGATTGATAATTGTAAAGAATGAAATGAACGAATGTATACCGTTCCACAAATGTGTTTGAATTCAAGACCTCAATTCAGGTTAATGATAATGTGCATGATCCTAAAAGTGTTTATGAAGTGTGGTTCACTTCTATTATGATTTATTCTCTTGCGTCTGATTTTCTTGATCCCCCATATCACATATGATTATTTACAGCTTTACATACTCAGTACATATTTCGTACTGACGTCCCTCACGGGGAACCTGCATTTCATGCTGCAGGCACAGGTGCTTCAGCTCACTCACAGCATAGATAGGAGCCAGGTTATACAGCTATTGTTGGTGAGCTCCAGTTTGCTTCGGAGCTTTCCGGGTCGGTTCCTTATGTTTTGTCATTGTACAGGAGTCGTGTGTGGGCGGGGGTTTGTCCCGACCCTAGTTATGTCATGTATATCCTAGAGGCTTTGTAGACATAAGGAAGGGTAAAGTCATGAAAGTTTATATAGTGATGTTATATTTGTATATGTGGTGGCCCCGACGGCCAAGTATTATATATATATTTGTACGTGTTGTGCTGATACAGGTAATTAGATTCTTCTATATGCAACGAAGTGCTGTCCAAATTTTTGGTGACATGTAAGTGAAAGTACAGGTATTTGAACGGGTTCTCCCGGGCCTTCTCGGCTTCGGGTGTCAGTCCGGCCCGATGGAATTTTGGGGCGTGACAGTTACCCTCTAAAATGACATAGTATGTACAATTTAAAGATAAATTTAACACCGTATAAAATACATATAGCTTTGCATATGTATTTATAGAATACATACCTGATCCATATGTATATTCTTATTTTATATGAGTCACATTTGTATTTTGCAAATACATATGAAGATATATAGTATAGTTATGTTTGTTTTTGTTTAATATGAATATGATATGTATTTCGTAAATACATATGTGTGTTTTGTGCTGTAAATACATATTCAGATCTGTATGCCTATGTATTTTGTATGTTTTTTGAATTTGCGTATGTGGTATACATATTTGTCTTTTCAAAATAAAAGTTAGAGATAGAAGAGTAAGAAAAAGGAAAAAAAAATAAAAAGAAAAAAAGAAAAAAATGAAAAAAGAGAAGTGAAAAAGAAAAAAAATGAAGAAAGAGAAAAAGAAGTGTAAAAAGAAAAGAAAAAAAGAAACAAATAAAATAGAAAAAAGAAGGAAAAAAAATAGAAAAAGAAAAAAATATGATAAAGGAAAAAAAAAGTGAAATAGAAGAGAGAAAATAAAGTGGAAAGAAAAAAATAATAAAAAAATAAGATGAAAAAAAACTAACAAGAAAAAAAAAAGGCAGAGATATAAAAAAGTGAAAGATAGTAATGATATTTTATTTTTAGATCTTGAAGATCATTTAGATAATTATCTTCAAATATGAAAAAGGAGAAAAAAAGAAAAAAAAAGAAAAAGGAAAAAAAAAAGAGAAATAGAAACGAGAAAATAAAGTGAAAATAAAAAAATAACATAAAATTAAAAAAAAATAATGATAATAAAAATAAGATGAAAAAAAGGATAAAAGATATGACTATATTTGGGGAGGTAAATAGTTGAGTGAAAATAGGAAAATGTAAATTAGTAAGAGTAAAACATTCACTTACCTAATTAATGAGTAAAATAATGTTACTCTTGCTATAAACTATAATTTTACAAAATTATTATAATTTATTATAATTGTAGTATTAAGTATGCTACTTTCTGTAATTTTTTCTTAATAAATTTGGTCTATGACCGAGACCGGATATCAAAATATTCAATCTATTACTTTTTTTTTTTCTTTAGATATTTCGACTTCATAATAGATTTATATGCTCGTAACAGGATAGAAATTTCTAATGCAAGACAAAATGTAATTATGTTTTGGAAAAATTATGCGAAATATCCATTGAATTAAATTTTCTATATAAGAAATAACTCATTTTTATTTTTACTTTAAATGGCCAATCGGTTATTATTTTTGCCCAAAATAGCCACTCGGCTAAATGAATTACAAGAAAAATGGCATGTTGCCATTTCCTTCACCGACGCATCAGTTTTGTTCATTTGACCCATTTTCTTTCTAATTTAAATAAAAATAAATTTTTAATTGTTTTATTTTTGCTATGCTATCTGAAAAAATTATTGTTTTAATTTTTTTTTTTTGGTTGCTTTTTTAAAAAATATTTTCTCTTTTCTAATTATTTCACTTTTTTGTGAAAAAAAATGAATATTTATATTGTTTTATTAAATTTTTATGTATACCTTTGTTTATTAAGCTGAGAATACATAATAGTCAAATAAATATCGATATCGATACATACATAATTATTTATGTAATATTAATATACGATTATACATCATTCATATAATGTCAATATATTACATATCTATTTATATATTATCAACACACATTTATATACTATTTATACAATATTGATGCACGCTTATACACCATTTATACAAGGTCGACTACATAACTATTTGTAAAATATCAAAATACGTTTATACACATTTATACAATATGGAGATATTATATATACACTACCTAACTATTTGTACAATATCAAAATACGCTTATACACATTTATACAATATAAAAATATTCCATATACACTAGAAAACTATTTGTACATCATATATACATATTTATATCCCATTTATACAATATTAAGACATAAAAAAAAATTATACCAAAAAAGTTTGAAACAATAATTTTTTTAATTAAAAAAATGCAGTGGAAGAAAACAACAAAAAAGAATCTTCTTTTTTTAAAAAAAAAAAAAAATACTGCTCAAACAAGAAGAAGAAAGAAATGGTCATTTTTAAGTAATAAATAAAGTCTTCGCTATTTTTTATTATAAACTATTTTTTTTTATATATAAATAAAATTTTCCGGAAATACTTTTCAGACTAAGGGTGTGTTTGGTATGATGAAAAATATTTTTCATGGAAAATGTTTTCTTGGAAAATGTTTTCCTGAAAAATAAGTTGGTTTTCTACTTATTTTCTGATGTTTGGTTGGTGAATGGAAAATATTTTTCGGAAAATATTTTATGATGTTTCGTTGGTGAGTAGATAATATTTTTTAGAAAAATATTTTCTAGTGTTCGATTGATGAGTGAAAAAATATTTTTTAGAAAATACTACTATCTGTTAACTAGTATATCAGTGCCTCTAGCAACTCAACAATTTGTAAGAACTAATTTAAGCATAACAAATAATATCAATATCGAATACTAAAATATTACAATCACTAAATTTAAGCAACTATTAATTAACAAATATATGAGACACTTTTCAACATTTTGTTAGGACAATCTCAAGATACTACAATTAATAGAAATATAACAAAACGACAAATTTATTCAACCTCGTGAAACAAGTTACATCGATAACAAAATGAAATATGCAATTAACAAAAGTAACATAAGTAAGTTTTCCTCTATGCATATGAAAATAACAATATATTCAACGAATTGAAAAATTGAAAAAATTCGGGCTTCATTATTTTTTATTTCAAACAATGAAAAATATTTTCGAGTAATGTAAATTTTTTTAGTCATGTGAATGAATATAAGTGTTGTTGGGGTGGAAAGAGGGGTAGGGTGAGGTCATAAATCACATTTGTCATTTTCTGGAAAATGACTTCCCTTGACTTATGAGGAAAGTCATTTTCCATCAAATGATGGAAAATAAGTTGTCTTGAAAAATATTTTCCTAAACTTTTGTTGCAACCAAATAAGAAAAAATCGAAAAATATTTTCCATCATACCAAACACATCCTAATGGACAAATCTAACCTCTTTTCATTTTTCAATCCTTCCTAGCAATCAAGTGGTGAAAATAGTCACCATCATCAATATGAGTTGATTAATTTAAGCACACAATATGCGTGACGCATTGTCGTTTTGTCAATTGGCCTTACATGACATGACCAGTCACATCAAGTGGTGAGAAATGGGAATATACTCTGTCAGTACACTTCCAAAAGGAAAGGAAAAAAGTTGAACCTTTTGAAGTGAATAAATGATCATATAAAGTGGCGTGGTATGTACTATGTAGGACAACTATTCTAAATCAAATCCAATAGTTGAACCTTTAAATGTGATTAACGATTCTTTGATTTTCCTGAACAATTTGACTGATAATCCAATAATAATAATAGATCAACATTAGAAACTACGTATAAATATTATAATAATTAAAAATAATTTGTCAAAGTATATAAATATTTTTGGAAAAATCAAGTCAAAGAAAAAACTTTGGACTCCAAAGGTGTGTTTGGTACGAGGAAATATATTTTTTAAGAAAATAAGTAATTTTCTTTCTTATTTTTTGATGTTTGGTTAGAAAGAGAAAATATTGTTTCAAACATTTTGATATAATCTGAATAAATACTATGACACCGGACTCAATTCCCACCCTTCAACACAAACTTGGACATCGATTAGGGGCTGGAGTTAGGTAAGCCGGCAAGTTGGGGTCGAATCCTGAGTCGAGGTAGGAGTCAAGTAGTTGGGTCCTGTGTGGAGGTCATGTTGTTTCGGGTACACAAAATCTGTATGTCAGTTACTAAACTTCAACACAAGTTAAGACTTTACAGGAACACTTATAAAGTTTTCCAACTCCTTCAACACAAGATAAAAAATGACCTATCAAAGAAGTGTGTTATTTTATTAAGAAAAAGGATGAAACAGAATAAGCCAAGTCCTTCGAATTCACGAAGTGTCCTTAAGGAAATAATTCCCCTCAAGTACCCGAGGTTGCAGAATTTTCCTCCCAAGATAAAATGGTTTCACAACCAGAAAGTAGTGGTACCTCAAAATTTTGGTTTTCTTCGAACTCACTCGACGGGAGATGATCACACGAAGTATTTTAGAAGTAAAGAAATGTTTTTCAAGTGTAGAAAAATTTGTATCAAACCTGTGAAAAAATGCAGGTTTATATAGCCATGAAGTGCCCCTTTCGAAAGATGGCAATAGTTCATCGAAAAGGTGTATCCTTTGGAACAATTATGTCTGTCCATTCGAAATATTGTGTCTTTTTTCTGAACATTTTTCAAAATAGTGTGTCATTTCCTCGAAGAGTTGCGTCCCTTCCGAGGCAGCATTTCAGTTTCAACAGTCATTTCTGCACTACATGCATGCACGTTACGTTTTTCTTTGGATTTTCGGATCACTTGATTTTTCAAGTTTCAAATAATTAAACTTTGTCCAAAAAATTAATCTCATCGATCATTTTTCGAAGCCAAAACTGAGCCGAGCGAGCGACGCGAGGAACCTCTTGGTTCTTGCCTCACTTACCATGTGGAGTTTGATTTTCTTAATATAAACACATGAAAGTTTCATTCTCCCACCAATGTAGGAGAATTAGTAGACTTTCCTTATTTTTAGTACACTTTCCTTTTTAAATGTTATCTCAATTTTTCCTCCACTTAATTTCCTCCATTTTCCATTCACACTTTTAACTTGAGTCCAACAGGTCGAGGTCAGGAGTCGGGAGTTGGGTCTTGGGTTGGGTTCAGGATCAGGAGCCGGGTCTAAGGTCGGGTGGTGAGTTTGAGAGAATTTTGAAAAATGTTTTCGCTACTTTACCTAGAGAAGTCATTTTTCTAAAAAACAATTTTGAGAAAGTTAAGTTCATTTGGAAAGCATTTTTCAAACATTTAAACCAACCAAATACATGAGAAATTTGAAAAATACCAAACACTCCTCGACGACAATACTAATTCCTTTTTTTTCCGCAACTAATTTGAAAGAAAATATTTCGTTATGTTTTGATGAACTTTGCATAGGATGCCTAAGAGCTAAAAACTGTGAACACCTAGTCACTAATTTTTTTATTATTCCCAAAATTAGCACATTTCATTTTTTGATATCAACTTTTAAATTATTCGACAAACTTTACAAATTTAGAAAGTACATACAAATATTACAACATTAGACTTGAAAATTGGTAAATCAAATCATGTATTGATAATTTTGAAAGCCAAATGTTGTCGATAACAACCGACCACACTGCATTAAATAATGTTGGCTTTTTAGTGTGCATAAAACATAAAAATGGAACCTTTTCAATTTGTACACGAAAATGCAATTAAATTGGTCGTTCCCTTACTTTCTCATATATAAGAAGTGGGAGTGGAGTGGTCAACATATTTGGTTGTGTTCAATTTGAATACGAAAATATAAGATGTGGGAATAGAGAGGTCGATATGTTTGCCTTGTAGGATCGGCTCACTTTGAAAAATATCATACTCCTCTCTGTTTTAATTTATTTGTCTTATTTTACTCTATTTTCTAAATTTGAAATTGTGTGTGACCAATTGTTTTATTTTAAGAAATGTTATATTAAACTTAGTTCAAAGATAGTAAACTATTTTAGACTTTTATCTCCAGAAAATGCAACAAGAAACGTAATGGTTACAATTTTGTTATGGAAGGGCAGATAGAGAAACATGTGATGGAAACAACACCATAGATAAATTGATTTCTGCTCTTTATTGTCCGATTATGCATTATTGCAGGTTCATGGAGGCCTACATTTTGACGTCCCAAAAATTTGGTAGTCCCATAAATCTACCATTCATAATTGAGAATCGTAATTCTTAGTTATGCATATTTATTTAGACTAGTCAAGTGTACGTGCGTTACACGTGTGCTTCTTATCGAGCTGTCAATCGATATAAAATATAGAAAAAAAAATTATTAGAAAATAACAATTGACTTTAAAGATGAAGGATAGTCACGCAAATAAAAATTTGTTATTTTCCAACATCACACAATGGATAATAATAACAAAAATAACAAATAGTAATAGATAAGAAACTACAATAAAATAACCTGATTAAACCTAACATTTACACAAAATCACTCAAAGCACAAGTATTCATCTACCACATGTAAATTACAACAAAACAATATCATAATCAAGATATCAGAGGATAATACAATTAAACCTAACTTTTACACAAGAATTTCTCGAAATCCGGCCGAACGTTCATCTACCACTGTATTAGATAGAAAAAACAACACATACTAATAGAACAAAAACTACAATAATTGAGATATTAGAATAATATAATCAAACCTAACCTTTTACATAAAAAATTCCTCAAAATCAAATCGATCATTCTTCTGCAATATAAACTTGAACAGAACAGAAACTACAACAAAACAAATGTGATAATTGAGATATTAGAACTATATGATTAAACATAATCTTTACATAAAAATTCATGAAAGTTCGACCGAACACTCATTTATCTACAATATAGACTCAAAATTGATGAAACTACTCATTCTTCTACAATATAGACTCAAACTGGTGAAGCTTTTATAGGCCGCACCTTCAAAGCTCATTGAGTAGAATTGTAAAAACTCTCTTTTCTCTCATATATATAAAGTAAAATTCTAATAGATTTAGAAGTGTTAAATATTATGATTTCTTACCTAGATCCAATAAGAATTTTTTGAAATGTTTAAGTATAGTTAAAAAAAATTTATCGGAGGAATATAAAAATATTATGATTGATAAAAAAGTTAAAAGGAGAATCTCCTTAAAAATAAATCATCTGTATTCTTTTTCAATTTTATTGGCATTAAATTGGTCTTTATTATATATTAATTAATGGACTTCAACTTTAAAATAAGAAAAAAATTATTAATTAATGGACGTTACCCTCTTAAAGGAATAACATAGATATGTTATAGGTTTCCTAGCTATTGTATTGCTTTTTTTTTTTTTTCCTTTTGATGACTTCTTCTAAAATATAGATAATTCAATAAGTTTTCTACTTGTAATAACCTACTATAACTATTACCCCTTTTTTTATGTGTAGTTTTATTTTTGTATCAAAAATAATTAAATAATAGCAAATAACAATTTTATCTATTGCGGAGATTTTTAATGAATGGCAAAAAATTCAAATCACTTTTTATGAGTCTTCACACTTTTAATATATTATAGATATAGATTAAAGATTATGGATTATAGATATAGATTAATGGAATTCATTAAAGCGAGAATAATAATAACTAGAGAAAATCTATATCTATAGCTATAATTTATAATCTATAATCTATATCTATATCTATATCTATATCTATAATCTATAATCTATAATCTATAATCTATATCTATATCTATATCTATATCTATATCTATATCTATATCTATATCTATATTAAAAATGCGAAGGGCCTTAGAAATATCGTTTTGTTATAAAATAATAAAGAACAAAGAAAAAGAGTAGAGAGAATACAAAACCCCTCTATTTATAGGGGAAATTTACTCCTAGTCTGAGTAAAAGACGGATGCTTCAAATCCTAATAGATATCAAAGTAGATCTTGATAGATCTTGATAGACATTCACTATAATGTACATACATTTATAACACGTTTGAATTTTTTGTCCTTCATTAAAAATTTTTGTTTTAGATAAAATCGTCTTTTCATTATTTTTTCTAATATTTTAAGAGTTAGAAAAATAATTAAATATATTTATGGTGAAACCTTTCCTTATTAGAACTCATCATAATTAATGACAATTAATATTGTTTTCATTAGTTTAAGAATTCTAAATCAACTAAATTTGATTTTAAGAAGATTTGAAAAATCTAGAAATAAATATAAAAGCGTTAGAATAAAAATAATTTAAGAAGTACCAAATTTTTAAAAGTTTGAAGTACGTAATAAGAATGTAATCAATGATTTTGTAAAGATTTGACTTCAAAACTAAGAAAAAAATTTAAATATGAAAAATAAAAAAAATAACTGTACCTTGACTTTAAAAAACAAGAAAGGATTTTAAATATAAAAAAAAATCATACCACAAATACAGTTCAAATTAATCCGTCTCTCTTAGTCTCTGGCAGCAAGAAAAAAAAGTACTCATAACAAACACAAAAGTGATGATCCATCAACCACTTAGAATTTCTGGTGATAAAATATGTATTTGCTTACACTAAAATATATGTTTATATTTACATTATTATATTAAAGTGTGAAGAATATTTGAAAAGTGATTTAAACTTCTACACTTCATTAAAATATCTCCGCAATAAATAAAATAATTAAATTTTAAATGATCAAATATTACACGTGCGAGACACATACGATTAAACTAGTAATACATAATAACTATTGAGCGGTTGTTATTCAGTAATTTCATAACTATACATAAATTTTTATTCATCAATTACATAATATTTTCAATTTTCATTTTAATCTTTTCTTCTAATGTAGCTTATCCATCAAGGGGAAAAATTCAAAGGCAAAAAGAGGTAAATAGGGCTGGGCATATTTTGGTTTAAACTGAAAAAACTAAAAAATTAAATCAAAATTTTTATTTTGGTTTGTTTTTTGTTTTTTTCAGATCGATTTCGGTTTTCAATTTTTGAAATTCGGTTAAACGATTTGATTTTTGATTTTTTTTAAAAAATAATTCGGATAAACCGATTAACCGAAATTCTATAAATAATTAATAATATATATTTTTTATTTTATATATATATATATATATATATTATTTAATATATAATAATATAATATAAATATATAATAGCAACCCTAATAACTAATAAGTAATAGCACGCCACATACAACTAACAACATATATCAGTCCAATAGTCGAACAATCGATCGAACCATAGAACGCCGGCGAGATCGTCATTTGTACAACAACATCGGAGCTAGTGACCAGACGACCATTGTGGGCTATAGCGCGCAGTGCCGACTGTGGTCTTTCCAGCAGCGACCACTCTTTCGAGTTTTGACTTTTTATGCAAACTTATACATAATGAAGTTATATATTATGTTAAACTTATGGTTATATCATTAAATTTCATCCATGTGCAGTTATTTATATCTGAAAATAAAAAATAGGTTTGAATTATTTTTTTTTAAAAAAGAAATTATTAATTTTAAATGTCCAATCATAACAAAGAGAGGTTCACTACTTTAATCTTAAAAACCAAAATAAAAATCCGAAATAACGTAACCGAATTTGTAGAAACCGAACCGAACCAAATTTATTTCGGTTTGGTTACGGTTGTTATTTTTGTCAATCCGAAAATAAAAAAACTAAATCAATATTAAACTATCAAACCGAACAAACCAAATATCCAACCCTAGAGATAAATGAAGACCAAGTACAATTATAGAAAAAGTCATTTGGAATTTTATAAAACTCGCGACTAAAATAAGCCACAAAAAGTGTACAAATATTTTTCGCAAAGATGAAATAATACAAAAAATACCTTATGCAATACACAGACACAATGATCAAGATGTGATTGCTTCAGCTGCTCACAGTCACCGATACTTCTTACATAGAAGAAAATATACAAGCATAGTGGGTGTTTGGCTTAACTTTTAAGTTGGTCAAAATAGAAGAAGACCCTAAAATTTATGATAAAGCAATGAGTTCAATAGATGCAATGTTTTAGAAAGAGGCCATTAAAAGTGAATTAGACTCTATAGTCTCTAATCATATGTGGGAATTGTATGATTTGCCTAAAGATTGTAAACCCATAGTAGCAAGTGGATATTTAAGAATAAATTGAGACTTGATGGTACAATTGATAAATATAAGACTAGACTTGTGATTAGGGCTTTTAAGCAAAAGAAAGGTGTTGATTATTTTGATAATTATTCTCCTGTGACTAAAATAGCGATCATTAGGACTTTTATTGCTCTAGCCGTTATTCATAGTTTAGTGGTACACCAAATGAATGTCAAAACTACATTTAAAATGGTGATTTAGAGGAAGAGATCTATATGACTCAACCTGATGATTTTGTGGTCCCGGGATAAGAGGATAAAGTATGCAAATTGAGAAATTCTTTATATAGACAGCAGGCACCTAAACAGTGTATGAAAAATTTAATTTCACATTAATAGGTAATGACTTTGGTGTTAATTCATCTGATACCTGTGTTTATTCTAAAATGATAGGATCAGACTGTGTGATTATATGTTTATATGTGGATGACATGTTAATCTTTGGCTTTAATGTAAATATTATAAATGAGACTAAGAAATTTTTATTTTCTAAATTTGAAATGAAAGATATTGGAGAAGCTGATGTGATTTAGGAATAAAATTCAAAAGAACGATTAATGGTTTCTCTTTGTGTCAGTCTCATTATATTGAAAAGATGTTAAAAAGGTTTGATTGTTTTGATGTAGTTTCAGTGAGAACTCCTTATGATCCTAGCATACACTTGAAAAATAATAAAGACTTCAGTGTTTCTCAAACTGAATATGCTAAAATAATTGGGAGTGTAATGTTTCTCCTGAAATATACTCAGCCTGATATAACTTATATTGTTAGTAGATTGAGTAGATATACTCATAATTTCAGTAGTGAACACTGGCATGCTCTTCATCGCTTGTTAAGGTATCTGAGAGGTACTATGGATTGGTATTTGCATTTTCATAAATTTTATGTTGTTTTAGAAGATTTTTGTGATGCAAATCGGGTGAATGACAAATGACAGTGATGAAGTTAGCTCTACCAGTGGCTATGTGTTAACTTTGGGTGCAGATGCTATTTCATGGAAGTTTTCAAAGAAGACTTGTATAGTATGTTGTACTATGAAACTGAATTCATTGCTCTCGAGATGGGGCAAGAAGCTGAGTGGCTAAGAAACCTTTTGGCAGATGTGCCTTTATGGGGAAGAAAAGTGTCACCAGTCTCTTTACATTGTGACTCACAGAAGGTAATTGGAATTGCTAAAAATAGTGTATACAAAGAAAAAAGAGACATATTTGCATCAGACATGGTGCAGTTAAACAATTGCTGAAACATGATAATATTTCCTTGGAATATGCAAGGTTCGAAAGAAATTTGACGGATCCTATGACCAAGGATTTGATAAGGAAAATGATCCTTGAATCGTCGAGGGGGATAGGGCTAAAGCCCATGGATTGAGGTAATATGATGGATACCCATTTGCGGTCAAACGAAGCCATATAGGCCTTCAATAAACACTACATATCCTATCCCTATGGTGTGAGGTAGTGTATTACAAGATTGAACTTATTTTTGCTCTTAATGATCCATAACTTTTAGGTGGTCTATAAGATAGACTTGATGAATCACCTACGTGAGTGTAAAAGGTTGGTCACCTTTTTATGAAAGACTTGGGTCATCTTTCTAGAGCACTCATGAGACCCGAGGTTTGTGTGCATGACTATAAAAGCACTTTGTAATATCGCGGAGGTTGCTTAAAACTAAGAATATGATATGTGTTGTGGGGGTCTCAACTTATGTCCATCTAGTTCAAGAGTACTTCACTTTTTGGATATTTGTTGTTGCCTCACATCACTACGTGTCAATTCAAATCGAAAGATATTGACACTTAAGTACATGTTCCTTTCTTTTGCCCAAAAATTATTTCATTCTTTATCTTTGCATTAGTGGGGGATTGAACGATAATTCCTTCTTAATTAATGCAAAGATTAAAAAACTCTCATAACTCTCTATAATAAATTTGTGTGAACATCCGTAATTAATAAGAGTTATAGAATGTGAGAGTTACTACTTTATAAATGTACATTCATTCAAATGACGATTAAATGTAACTTTGTCAATGAAGAGATATTCAGAAGTCTTGAAAGTTACTATCCTTTATGACTTATCATTAATTTAAGAGTAATGTTACATTACGTACATTAACTCTGTGTGTCTTCTTTCACTCTTTTGATGGATAAAACGTAAATGATATATCTATTAAGGAGTATCATTTGAGAAATAAAAGGCAAGAAAACATAAAAAATAAAATACTCTCTCCCTTTCATCAATTCTCTACCGTAATCTTGGCGTCCTATTCTCTGACAATTTTTGGACAATTGGTTTGGGCAACCTCCAGACTTCTAGCCACGAGTGTACGTGTTTGGAAATAGCTGTGAAACCTTAGGGAGTGACCGACCGGAAGAATTTACACCGAAGTCGGGACGAAATTGCTTTCAAGGCAGTGGCTTATGTGTTTGTGACCACTCTCTTACTATCATTAATTCCTATCCAATATCAATATTGTAGTAATTTTTTCCAATATTTCTTACTTCTATTCTATTTTATTCCATTTTCCTTTTTATTACTTATATTTTCACTCTAAAGAATGAAACACTAATGAATTAAGAACAAGAAAATCGGACGAAGATTTGCAAATAGATCCATAAGGGAGATACTTAAAACACAAATTAATCGCCAAATTAAAAAAGACAAGAAAAAAAATCTTGTGTGAAAAGTATCAAATATATTCATATATAAATTTTATTTTAATAAAAGATTAAAATAAACAAATAAATTGAAAAACAGTTTTTTTTTTTTTACTTTCATTGATCGAAAAGATCTATCTGAGCTATTTGTGTAAGATAAAGATATATGTAGCCATCTTTTTAACAAGAGGTATATTAGCTTTAAATCACAAAATTTGGGGGTATATCAATCATTCCTTTCGAATAATAATAATAATAATAATAATAATAATAATAATAATAATAATAATAATTGAAGAATATCTTTTCTGTATAAAGATCAAACAATGTAGTGTAGCGATAAATAAGGGTGTTCCGGGTTTGCTATAAAAACAAATCGATTTAAAAATTTGACATTTAATTTGATTTGATTTTAAATTAAAAAATATTGACAATATTTATTGTGGTTTTGATTTTACTACTAAATAATCAAACCAAATCGATAAGCCATATATAAAAATTTTATAATTACCTGAATATATATATATATATATATATATATATATATATATATATATATTAATTTTTTATAACTAGATATAAATATTTTTACCTTATAATTATTAATTTTATTTTAGTCTGTTTATTTCACATGTACTGCATTACTTTTCTTTAAATTTCCATTTTTTGAAAAACAATATAATATAATATAAAAAGATATTGCATAAATGAGAACTTAATAAAATACACATTAATAACACAGAAGGAAAAATTAATTTTTTAAAGTTGGAGGAGAGTTTGATTTTTAAAATAAAATTGAGGATGTGTTAATAATTTATATAAAAGAATTATCTACTAAGTTGAAGTTAATGACTAATTTGTCTTCTTTCCTTCTTATTTTGCTTTTCTTTTTTCTACGTTTTTGACATCATATTTTTGTTTTCAAATTTTTATATTTTTTTAGTTTCCCTCCTCTTTAGGGATAATTAGTTTATTAGATTCGTGCTAATTAGTCCAAATTTCTTTACTGGTTGTTAATTATAATTTTTTGTTTTAAGCAGTTTAATTTTTAATTTATTTTTTTGTTATAATTTTCATGATTTGATTTGATTTTAATTGTAGCTATCAAATTGCACATTTTATTAGATATTTAATTATTTGTTTATTTTGTCGTGCGTGTTCCATTTAATTAGTAGTTCTTTTAATGAATGTGTAAATTAGTATATGAATGTAAATTTTAATATAACATTATGTTGGCATGTTAAAATTTTAACTACGTCACATAATTCTATAAATAGGTTGCACTACAACATATAACATATATTGCTACAAAATATTTGTAGCTAAATATGATTTTTTTTCTTAGCATTCGTAATATATGTTGCTTAAAGTTAGTTAATTACAAATTTTATATGGTTCGTCACTAAGTACTTATATTTATTGCTGCGAAATTTTATTATGTTGTGGGTATGATAACAAAATATTTTTGTCTTAAAAATATATATTTATATCTTCGTATAATTAGTGAGATTTAGCTAAATTTTGTCCAACTCAATATAATTAGTTAATAAAAAATAATTAGATATAATCACCTATTTATTTAAGTTATATTTGATGCTTACCTACAAGTAAAATTCGATGAATTAAATTGTGCCAAATGATGAATAAATTTACTCAAATAACAATTCTCAAAATACTTGATCAGGATAAAACTTGTATGGGACACATTGAAATTTTATTTCAATATGATATAATTAGTTAATCGAATTTAATATAATCACTTATTTTTTAAAACTATATTAAAAACTTACAAGTTATAAAATTAAATCGAATCATCGACAACTCTAGTTACACTAGAACGGTAAAGATATTATTTCAATAGAATAAGTCTAAAATTAAGTGAAGTTAATTCATTATGATTATTTAGTACAAAATAATTCAATTTAATCATCAATTTATTTAGATATAAACTATGGTATAAATACACTTTTATGACAAACTATATTCAATTATTAATTTCAATTAATTATAATTATATTTGTAAGAATTATTAATTAATTAAATTTAATTAATAGTAGATCATAAAAGTATTATTCAGATAGTTATATCTACTAAAATAACTATTTTCATAACTTTTTTGTACTCGAAGTAACTATTATCTTATTATTGCTATAATTTATTTTTATAACTTGAAGCAAATGTTTCTTTAACTAAAATATTTGTTAAAAATAATTTATTGTGACTAAAAAGTTATTATTGTTAAATTAACATTTTTCACAAGACATATATTTATGATCAACTATATATTTTATTATAGCAAAAAAAGTTGTGGCTACGTTATTTACTATTTGCAATAATTCTCTGAAATTTGAAGCAAATATATTTATTTAGTTATTATATTTTATTTCAAATAATTTATTTTGGCTAAAAGACAACTACTTTTACAGTAAATTTTATTATGTGCGAGATATGCCGAGTCATATTTATCCGAGGCCATTATTTTATTGACAAATGCATTAGAGTAGATTTTACCTTTCAAATAATCAAAGATTTATGTCCTTAATTTTTTTTCTGCAACTTTCGCTTTTGATCCTGTATCTTCTATTTTTAAATTATAATGTTGTTGGGCAACTATTTTTTATGAGTAATTAATTTTTATTTTATTATTTTTTTGTTTCATAATTCGAAAAGAAAACTAAGGTAGGTGAAAACTGTGAGATTACACTAAGTATGTTGTTTCAGATGAAAATTGAAAGCATTGAAAAATTGGATGGTGAAACTGAAGTTCTTTGAGTAAATTTTATCGTTGATAATCCATCATTTTTTTTTTAAGAAATAAAAGTCACTTAACTTTAAAAATCACTATACAAAATTTATTTTTTCTATTTTGTGACATAAAAGTATATTCTCTTTGAAATTAATTTACTATGCAAAGATTATTTTATTTATTTTTTCAAAAGGTGTCTACATAATTTTCTATACAGATGAGTGTATTTGTGTAAAACTCAAATTATATTTTCTTTAATATATATAATATTATATTAACATTATTTGAATACATTAAATTAAAAAAAATAAGTATAATTTTGTATGCCCCCAACAAGTTGTGTGTTAAAAAGTAAAAAATAAGTGACGTTTTTAGTGTTAGCCTGAATGTAACTAATTTATTTTGAATGTTTTGTTATATTTTCAGTTTGAAATATCTAAATTAAGGTGAAATTTACTTTTACATAACTTTGAAGGTGAAAGTTTGTTGAAATATTTAACTTGATCAAAATTGAATGACTTTAAAGTGACAAAAAATAATTTATTTATTTTTAAGAAATAAATTATAAAGTGAATGACATGTAAGTTAATACTACTACTACTACTAATAATAATAACAACAATAACAACTGCACAACAAATTTTAGAATTAAAAGACATATTAATAACAATTAAAAAGTTCAAAAATAGATAACAATAAAAAAAATCTTAATAAATTATTGTGTGTATATAATAAAATTAGTCCTAAAATTTGACTTTTAAAAGGAAAAAAATGAGATAGGAGTCGGAGATAAGGAAATAAATATAGAAGCTAAATTAGATGATGCGGTGAAACTCACTTTATGAAATTAATTAAATTAACTTTATTAATGATAATTATGATTATGATTCATCCAACATAAAGTTTTTATCTTTTTAGTTTAGGTAATAACAAATTTTGACTCTTTTTAATTAAAAATTAAAAAAAAAAGAATAAGTATATTTTGAAAGAAAAGGTGATAGAAAAAGGTTATAATAGTCTTTTTATAATTATGATCAAATTTGACCATATTTAAAAAAAAAAAAAAATTTAAGTCTCATATGCCATGTAATAATTGTGTGAGGCTTTTAATATTTTGATAAATGAATCTTTTGGGTCCCACCTGTCAGAGAATTCTTTCTTTTGCTCTTTCCTTTTGGGCTATTTTTAACTTATCGTTGTATTTACTCTTCTTCCTTTACCCTATTTCTTTCAAGTTTCTTTTTAGTGCTCTTGATACAAGTAAATTGAAGGTTTTTCTTTTTCCTCTTAGTTTTTGTTTGTCAATATTTATATGCAAATTACATGGTACTTACTTTTTTATTTGTTTATTTTATTTTTAGATAATTTTAATTTCAATTTTTTACATGACATATTTAAAATATTTTAAATTTTACATATTTTTAATTTAAAATCAAAAGATTTAAAGTCTTTTTTTACTTTTTAAACTATGCAAAAGAATAATTAAGCAAATAAATTTAAACGAAAATATTATTTCCATCGGTTAAACGCATGAGTGATAGCTCAACTTACAACAATTGACCATCAAAACACTCAACTTTATTTTGTGTTTCAAAAGTCATGTTGTTTTGCTAGTTAGTTTCTGTAATTATTTTAGCTCGAAATACAATTTTCGATATATATTTAATGATGTGACAATTCTAAATTTTCAAGAAAAGTTATTTTAAAAATTAAAATCAATATTTAGATTTATTTAGGACTAATTCATTCTAAATTCAATCCAATTCTTGATCGATTTCCTTAAAATAATTTTACTATACAGGAGATTATCTTAATAATTAAAAAAATATGATTGTTCTTCAATTTCTAACATTCTAAATATTATAAATGTCCTTAATAATATTGAATCATAATAAAAAATATTATATAAACTTAATTAAAAAAGAAAAAGCAGATCCATCACCTCTGAAATCCAATTTTAAATTTTTGATATTCAAAATTTTCTATACCAATAAAAAAAATATAATAAAAATAAAAATTATTGTCATGATTGAATGGCCATTTTTTTTTTGTTAACAGATACGCACAAATAAAAGCTAGGATGGTAAAAAAGAATCATTCTACTTAGTACCGAAACAGGAGGAAGAAAAACCAATTTGAGAAAAAAGAGAAAGAAAGAAAAAAAACGGTAAATGATAGAAAAATAAAAGAAATGAATGAATACAGGAATTGATCTGATAGTGGGACCCAAAAAGGTCATTTTTCAAAATATTAAAAGCCTCGTACAACTATCACATGACATATAAGACTCAAATTAAAAATTTTCGTCTGATCAATTTAGCACGAAAAATTTTAATATGAGTGAGACTTACCCAACAATAATTATGTGAGGGTTTTTTACTTCTGACATATATTATTGTGGAATTATTATGTCAACAATTGTTCCGCCTCCTCATTTCTTCACATTTTCTTTCATTTCTGTTTATATTTCTTTTATTTTTTCTAACATTGCCTCTTTATTTTATATTTGAATCTTCTCTCTTACTTGTATTTTTAACTTTTATGTTAAAGGATTGTTTAGCCATGAAAAGTGTAAATATTTTTTAAAAAATTATTTTAAAGTGAAAAAATAATATTTAAAAATTAAAGTTGTGTTTGATCATAAATATGAATTGCAGACGTTTTTTAAATTGTAGGAATAATTTAGAGTAAAAATAATTTTTGATATTTTTTAAATGTCAATTTTTATGAAATTTTTTCACAAAATCAGATGCATAAAAATCGTGAATTTTCACTAAGGAGTCGTTTGATAGAAAGGATAAGAAAAATAATTTCGGGATATGAGATTAACTTTATCCCATATTTGGTATAAGGTATTACTTAATCTCGAAATTATTTTATCCCATCATTTGTACAAATATGATTGGATTACTATCCCACGGGGTGGTAGGAATTAAATAATTTCATGGGATATCCTTACTTATCCCATCTAGTGTACCAAACGACTCCTAAGAGAGTTCAAGAAATAAATAAAAGAAAAGTATGCGTGAAATTTGAATTTAAAACTTTAAAGTAAATTTTGAACCTCCTAAACCATTGATCTTACTCGTAATAGATTGCTTAGGGGATTAAAAAAAAACTATATAGCTATAAAGTCATGGCCACCCGCTCTTTTTCATATTTCTCTCCTTTTTTCAACTCTTTCGCTTTTGTTCACTTTTTTAAATCGAACAACTCCTAATTAATTATAATTAAATTCATATAAATTTTGTACTATTGTCAGGCCCATCTAGTTGCTGCATATATTAGCAGAATTGATGTCTAGCTATATAATTTTTTTTTTTAAATCCCCTAAATAATATATTAGAGTAGGATCAATGATTTAGGAGGTTCAAATTCACTTTAAAGTTCTAAATTTAAATATATATATATATATATATGTATGTATGTATTTTTTTTCGAATTCTTTTACTGAAAATCCTTGATTTTTTCATATATGATTTTGTGAAAATATTTTTAAAATAATTAAAATTTGAAAAATATCAAAAATTACTTTTAATCTAATTTACTCTTAAAAATTCAAAACACTGTCAATTCATATTTATGATCAAAAACAACTTTAATTTTAAAATATTTTTTTTCCTTTAAAAATTTAAAAATATTTACACTTTTCATGACTAAACACCCCTTAAAATAAGAGTTAAAAATACAAATGAGAGAGAAAGATTAAAATATAAAATAAATCGACAATGTTAAAAAAAATTAAAATAAATAGGAAATGAAAGGAAATATGAGGAAATGAGGGGAGAAGAACATTTGCTGGATCCTACAAAAATACATGTAAAAAAATAAAAAGAACCTCACACAATCATTGTTGGGTGAGTCTCTTTCATATTAAAAAATTTTCATTTAGCACTTTCCAAACGGGTTAAAATTGTTTACACCTCCGAAATTTAGTGTAAAAATTAAACACCCCTCAACTTTGAACAATAATCATTCTCCCTCCTTTTTCCTATTTGATTTTTTAAAATACCTATTTTACCCTTATATTTATATCAACATTTGTATCTCTTTAAAAAAAAAAATTATAAAAATATTTTTTTATTTTTAATCTATATAACATATTTTCTATAAAATTTAAAAAGTATTTTTAAGATAAATAATAAAAGTGATAAATATTAATTGAGTATATATTTTAATGATAAATTATAATAAAATAAATAAGCAAAATAATAAAAATTAATTTTATTAAAATTCAAAACTCTAATATATATTTATACGTGAAAAATAATAGGTAATTATGATTTTATATATATATATTTCAATGTAGGTATACAAATTCTCTAGCCCACCTTTTAACATTATTAGTAAATTCTTTTATAATTAATTACAAAATCTAAAGGTACTTTTTACATTCAATTTTTTTATATTATATGTATTAAGTATGTACGCGAGTATGTAATTATGTATATAGATGCATATTTTTATTTTTTCTTATTCTTTAATGTCTATATAGATAAACGAGTTTTGATTATTAATATGAATTATTTTTTAAATTATAATTTAAAATTCATCAACAATAATTATTTATTTTGTAACAAATATACATCTGCAACAACATTATATCTAGTGAAATTTTTTAAGCAAGGTATGAGGAGGGTAAGGGTACACAAACACTACCACTGAGGTAGAGAGTTTTTTCCGAAAGACCCTTGACTATTAATTATTTTTGTATAACTACATTGAAATATATTTATAAAATTATAATTACCTATTATTTTCACGTATAAATATATATTAGAGTTTTAATTTTTAATAAAATTAATTTTACTATTTTGCTCATTTATTTCATTATAGTTTGTCATTAAATTATATACTCAATTAATATTTCTCACTTTTATTTCTTTATCTTAATTTTTAAAAAAATATGTTATATAGATTAAAAAATAAAAAAAACATTTCTATAAAAAAGTTTTTTTCTTTTTTAAAAAGAGATACAAATTTTGATATAAATATAAAGATAAAATAAATATTTTAAAAAATTAAATAGAAAAAAATAGAGAGAATAATTATTATTTAAAGTTAAGAAAAATATTTAATTTTTATAACAAAATTCGAGGGTGTAAACGATTTTAACCCCTTCCCAAATAGATACGCATTAAAAAATTGTCAAATTTCTTCTAGTAATGATAATGACAGAAGCAAAAAGAGAGTTCTTTTAAAGTAGAAAATCCTGAGACACTGACACCATTCCGCTTTTGAAGAAAAGTTCATTTACGGAAGAGGGGCTTTAAAGTAATTTTATTTGCGGAAAATAAAAGACAAAGTGAAAAGTGAATAAAAAGTACAGCTCTTTTTGCTCAAAAATTTGTAACGAACGGAGATACACCTTTGGCAGAGACGTATGTAATTACCATCAAGGTCAAATTTATCGACCCCCTAAAGTTGACATGATCTTTCACTTTAACATTTTAAATGGATGTTGTTTACTTTTAACACCTTAAGTAGCTATAAATATATCATTTTAACACCTTTCGATCTGAATACATCTCACTCTCTGTCAACGTGGATAAAATTACCAATTACTTTGTACCAACTTATTTAAATTGTCACATCATATTTATGTCCAATAAATTAATGATAAATATTTTTTTTTATCAAATAATTGCAAAAAAGCCCCAATAATGTCTTCCCCAAATATTTAAATTTTCTAAGGATGATAAACATACCTCCCCATTCTCTAAGGTTGATAGATATGCATTAAAAGGTTCACGAATTTCAGACACAGGCAACAAAATGTGTTATTTTCAAACACAAGTTTCACGAAAACGTACATTTCCATTCAGACACAAGTTATAAAATGTGTCATTTTTCTTCCGTTAATTTTAATCATTTTTGTTTCTTAAAATGATTTCTCTTCTTTGATCGAACTAACAGAAAAAAAAGGAAAAATCAAGAAAAAATTTCTACCATTTTTTTGAATTTTAAGCTTATTTAAAAAAAAAAAATTCCACCATTTTTGTCAATCATTAATGCTTGACATTATTCTTGTTTGAAAAAAAAACAATGTTATTAATGATGTACAAAAATGAAAGAGTGCTGGAGTGTTTTAGAGAATGATTCGTAGGTGGGTACGGTGGGGGTGGGGCGCTGGGTATTTGGAGAAAGAGATTTGGTTGGTTGGTTTGGGGTTGGGGGTGGGGAGAGGGCGGGCTGGGGTATTTCTTAAACTAATCACACTTGCAAAGAGAATGAGGAAACATGTTTAACATCCATGAAAAACTCAATCTCCATTAATGGAGGTTAAGCTTGAAGAAGAAAAAATAATTTTGGTCTTTTATTTTTTAAATAATTGGGGGGTATATAATGATGTGGGAAAGTTAATGGGTTTAAAGAATGAAGAAGAAAGAGAAGAAAGATGAAAATATTACGAAAATATTCCTGCTACGTGCCCAAAAGCGAGTGTAATACACTTTCTTTGCTGAATCAGTAAAAGGCATCATGTCAAAATGACACATTTTATGGCCACTTGAGGTGCCAAAAGTAAACAACGTCTATTTAAGATGTCAAAGTGAAAGATCGTATCAAGTTTAGAGACTGTCGATGGATTTGGCCTACCAACAAAGATAGACTTCTTCATAATGAATATTCACAGGTTGGGTATTAATGAAAATTTAAATCAAATTAATTTAGTCTTATCGATTTAATTTGATTTTTTCAATTTATAATTAGTTAATGATAAATTAATAATAATATAACAATGACCCAAAAGAGTTACGCAGATGCAGGTCCTAATTACTTCAACTACTCAAATGTTTTTAACAAATCTCTCTTGTCTGACATTCCAAACAATAATTTTGTTTCTTGAATTTGTGAATCAAATACCAAAAAATAAGCAATAGTATTATTGTCAATAGGATAAAAATCATAAGTGGATGTGTTTTGTAGGGAAGCAAACACTAAAAAAAAAAAAAAAAAAAAGACATCAAAAGTGATGCAGAAAACTTGCAAGTTACAACACCGTTGAATTTTATTTATTTTTTTAAATACAAATCAAACAAAGCTTTCAAAGTACAAACTGTCCATTAAGAAGAAAAAAAAAGTGTACACATTTTTTTTTTGGTTTTCCAAGATATTTTCACAGCCGGAAAAAGTGTACACATTTTTTTTTTGGTTTTCCAAGGTATTTCCACAGCCGAAAAAAGTGTACATATTAACTAAACTAACTAGAGAAACAATCACAAGTAAAATACAACAAAATATTTATATTTTATTTATGTCTAATATATAAATAATTATAAAATGTGTATATATACTTTATTTTTTGATTTGATAATTTTTTTTAATAAAATCAAAATCAAATCAAATAATATGGACTTTTAAATTTTAAATCAAATCAAACCAAATTAAGTGGGTGTTTTGGTAAGCTTTTAATTTGGTCAAAATAACTTATAAGTTATTTTTTGCTTAAAAAAGTGTTTGACAATTTTTATAATTGCTTAAAAAAGGTCAATTTTGGCTTTTTTTAAGCCAAAAACAAGAAGCAACTGTAGACACCTAATTTTGTCCATCCCGAAGATCCAAGTTATTCATTTTTACCCTCGTCTTACAATGTGTCCTACCCCGTATGATAATCTCTTCACAAAAATACAAAAATAACAACCTTTTACAAAATCCCAAACAAATTTTATCTTGCTTTAATCCTGTCCTAACAACCTACCACTACTCCACCTATCCTAACAAATTTTATCCTAATCAACTCACCCTACCCCACCTACCCTATACCCTACCCCCTACCCCACCCCTTTTAATGACATTTTTCTTTCTATTTTCATGGACATTTTTTAGAATAACAATTGACAACATTCATCCTAAGAGCACTCACTGAAAAGAAAAGAATACACAATAGAGAAAGGCCCACGGATCACACACATAGAAAGGGGAATCTTTCAAAGTATTTTTCATTTTCTTCCATTTTTCAATAAACAACAAACTGACCCATCTTTCCCATTGTATATATGATACACCACCTTCATCAGAAAGGGGATCATCCATCATCTTCTCCACAATATAACCTACACACAACCTCACATTTCCATTCCAGTGAACAACCCACTATTCTTCTATGAATATCGACACACACACACTCTCATACATTACTTCTCACTGATACATATATTCTGACATACACAAGAGAGAACACTGACCATTCTCACAATTATGGGATCATCATCCATATCCTCTTCACTGAACAAAAATATAGACACTGAACCATTTTATTCAAGAATTCACACTCACCATCACAAAAACACAAGACACTCTCACAGAATTCTCACTTACCGCTGCACACACACTCTTTGATCGAAAAAATAGTCCCTCATCCCCTCTTGGACTAAAAAATCACACACCACACATGAGAATGGATGTAGATTGAGAGAGAGAGTCACGAACAAAGTGAGAGAGTGAGACAAGAGAGACAAACGGGGTTTGACTCGGCGAGGGTGGACAGAAATCGCCAAGAATCAGGTGGGTCAAGTTTTTCCTGGTGACTTGTTTGCCGGAGCTGTCCGTTTCTAAATATTTTCAGGCAGATCTAGCTAAAGAGCATAAAAAATTACCGGAGAGCTGACCATTTTGTCAATTTCTGCCCATCGTTGCTCTCGCCGGAATCTTTTTATTTCGTTTGATTTCGGTTCAGATTCGGTCAGATTTTGGATGCCGGTGTTCTCGGGTTTTCATAGATTCATTCTCGGGTTGTTCGTTATTTCTTCCTTCTTAGGATTCAAATCTGACTGGGTCATTATTCCTCAATATCAGAGTTGGAGTTGGTCACTGTTGAGGCCCTATTCGGAGTTCTAAAGTTCAGGTCTTCATAAATCTTATTACCAATGAAATTGGTTCTTCAAAGGTCCATCTCTTAACTCTACTTTTGAATTATACCGAGGTGGTTAATATCATGATTTTGTGATGTGATTTTGAATATTTTGAGCAAAATGTTGATTGCTATTGTGGATGTGAATGATCGGTATGCTTAAATGTTTGAGTCCTCGTTTGGGTATGTGTTTGATATTGATCTCGGATGTTGAAAAAGTAATTTGATAGTCAAATTAGTTGTTTGGGGGTCGGGATCGAAAATTGATAATCGAATAAGTCAAAGGTTGTTTATTTTGATTCATTACTGAATATTGTTGAATTGGATAGCATCATGATTAGGCCATCTAATGAATAGGTGAAAGTAGGTTCGGGTAGGCAAAGATTTAAGAATAAGTGTTTGCTCGTTGAATTATTGAATGCTTGAAATGAGTGTTGAATGGTTTGGTTTTATTGCTTTTAGATCGAATGTATCATTTAGCCGGGGAATGCCCCGAGACACATTGTATTTATTCATCGGGGAATGCCCCGACGTACTATGTTGGTGGAAGACGTTCGTGAGAAAGGCCCGAGCCGTCGGATAAAGTCTGGGAGCGTAGTTAGGATTAGTATAGGCTAGATAGGATTTATTTTTCACATTTTATTTATTTTGGGTATGTATAATCGGACTGAACACTATACTTTGATTCATTTTGTTTGGTTTGTTTGTTTGCTTTACGTGTTTTTTTGTGGTTTGTACATTTGTAGTGTCAAAATTAGCCGATACGTTCCACCAAGCGACCGTGGTCAAACCACGGGATCGAGGGGTGCCTAACACCTTTCCTTCGGTCAACAGAATTCCTTAGCCGGAATCTCTGTTCGCAAATCAGTTTAAAGAGAAATGGTTTTGAAAAGGATTTTCCAGTGGTGACTTGGTACACCAGATTATGCCAAGTGGCGACTCTGATTTTGAATGTAAAAACAATCCTTCTTCGAAACAAATTGTTTTCTTTTGTCACTTAATAATATAAACCCTTTCGAACTTAAAATGAATCTTTTTGAAGTACGAAAAAGGGGTGTGACAACTCTGGCGACTTTGCTGGGGATTTTCAGAATTCGAGCTTATTTTTGGAGTTGTATCGGCTTAGTTTGACATAATGAGTGTATAGACATTTTGTTTGTGTTATTTTGTGTTATCGTTTTATCGTTGTTGAGTGCTTACGTGCTATATATTTACAGCCTTCCTTTATGTGTTACCTCTTTATATCTGGCATCATTTGCATAACCCAAGTCAACTTTTTCTGCAACAAGTTCTGGAGTGCACGTCGTGCGCACAAACTCTAGTTGAGTCACCTTTATTTTAGGGGGGGAGCCGTTGGATGTATGGAGTAGGTGGAAAGCAAGGTAGCCACTATCGACCATATGCTCCCCCGAACAGCCTTATTAGTGGACCCTAACGTAGGTCAACCTTTAGGTCATGCTTATCTGCATCATATTGAGACCTAGCGGGAGGACCCGCGTGGCCCTTTGTAGGAGACTCACCTCTAAAAGCATCCCTACGTGCTAAATATTGCATCTTTGAGGGTAACGTGGTAATTTGACAGACTTATATGGGGAAAGTATGTGTTAGAAGTAAAGTGTGTAGACAAAAAAGTGTTGAAAAAAAAAGAGAAAGAAAAGTGAGACGAAAAGAAAAAAAAAAGAGTTTCGTAAGTTTTTAGAGTTCTTTATGGCTTTTGATTTTTTTTCTTTACAATTCAAAAATTCAAAAAGTTTTTTACCTTTCGCACTCATATTCTCAAAAACATCCTAAAGATTTTCCTTTTGTTCCTTAGCATGCATTCATAATTCGAAGATTTCAAAAAGATTTTTTTTCAAATAGGAGCTTTCTATGAAAGAAAAATTCAAAAAAGGTGGTAGAAGTTTTGTATATATCGTATCAAAAATACCAAAAAGATATTCTTTCATAGCTGTTGGTGTCATTTTTTATGTGAAGTGTCAAATTGAAAATTCAAAAAAAGGATTTTGTTATGTTGTTCATCGTGTGTCTTTGGTCGTGTCTCAAGTCAGGGTGCAATATGTTATTTAATCATTAATTGTCCAATCTGGACGAACTACACACCCTTGATTCTCCTCTTTCGGGATGTGAGATACGTAGGCAACCTATTGTTGGTTCGGGGATCTTATTTCAAAAATTCAAAAAGATTTTCTTCACTCTTTATTTAGAGTAAGTGTTTTATATACATCTTTAAAAGAAAATTGCAAAAAGATTTTTCTTTAATAGGTTCAAGTTTCATTTTCATATGAAATTCAAAATTGAAAACCCCAAAAGATTTTTCTTTGGTAATCATAGGTTTCATTTTGTATAGGGATTTTAAAAGTGAAAAATGTAAAAAGATTTTCGTCAATTCTTTTGACAATTTGTTCTTTTCTTTTCTTTTTAAAGTTTCAAGAAAAAGAAAAAGAAAGAAAGCGAGTTTAATTGGCCATTTTGGCAGAACTTAACGAACTACGCACACCTGATTCTCCTCTCTCGGGAGTGAGATACGTAGGCGCCCTTCTCGGGTTCGGTGATCTTTTAAAAAAAGAAGAAGAAAAAAGAGGTTCTGAAAAAGTGTTGAACTCTAACAGATTTGTTGTTTTTATTGAGTCAGTTTAAGGTGGTGGGTTTGTGGCATTCTGGCTGGTCCTTTACATCACACCAAATCCAAAGGGTTAGTTGTGTCCAACAAAGATATAGAGATTAACATCATGGATCAAACAAAAAATCAAGAAAATAAGAGTTTGAAGCAAGATATTAGGTGGCTAAGACAACAAATGACAGAAATGTATCGAGCTTGGACCAGTGGGTTGCCTCCTCCTCCATTTCCCTTTATTGATCCTACAAATACCTCAAGTTTTCTACCAAAATCTCAAATTCAGTTTTCTACTGTTGTTGATGCACCACAACATGACTCAGAATTCATTCCAAGCCAAAAGCATCTCAATACTTCCACCACTTTTTCTCTAGCTTCTCAGCATAAGCCTGCTACATTCAAAACACCACATGTCGTTTGTGATCTTGTTGTTCAATCCTCTATTGGGACTTCCACACTGGGTCACCCAACGGTTGGGTGTCCCCATGCTTCTAGTGAACCTATATTCAATACTCTTGGTGATTATTGTTATACTTCTGAGCCTGTTTTTAAGTTAACTGGACCACCAAAAATTCTTAACAAGAAGTCCAGTGTGCCAGAAGAGTAGGAGAAAATGGTTGGAAAAATGAAGAGTGCAGAAAATGCTATGAAAATTCTCTAAGATCTGCGGGTAAAGAAGATGTTTTATACAAAGACTGAGGCATGCCTTCAAGCCCTAACCTTCCTCCAATCTTTGAGATGTCGAAATTTGAAGAGAAAGATGGGCATGATAAATCCGTGAAACATTTGGGACAATATTGCAATCAATTAAGGAAACCTGGAGGGAAGAAGAATAAGAAAGATGACACTGTTATTGTAGTTGGAGAACGCACACATCCAAAAAGATGACGTCGTCGTTGCCGTCAGTCTCAAGCCCAAGTTCATACCCAAGCTCTCCATAATTACTCCCAAAATCCATTATACTCTGTTTCACCACCTCCTTATCTAGTATATTGCGCACAACTATATGTTCAACTCCCTCCTTACCTACAATGGCGCGCACCAACTCCTTAAAGTCATTCTCCAATTCCCCAAACATACCAAAGCCCTTCTAGGCTCGATGTTCGATCCAAGTTAAACAATGAAATGAGGCAGAAATTGAGGGATAGTTTCACACCAATTGGAGAGTCGTATGCCGGTTTATTTCAAAGATTGGCACAGTGAGGCATGATCACTCCTCTCCTTGGGTATACTTCTAATCCGTATTCAAGAAGTTTTGATCCTAATGTACGATGTGCATATCATTTTGATGTTTAGGATCATAGTATTGTAGATTGTCGTGCTTTGAAAAAAAAAATTAAAAAGATGTTCAAGACAAATTGATTATGGTGCAGAACATTGATAGTGAGGATAACTCTAGTCATGCTGATATGCAATCCAGTGGCTAAGATTTCAGGCTGAGCAATTGAGAAGTCACCCCTCTCCTTACTAGGAAGAGGTCTGGTAGTTTATTTTATTTTATTTTCTGTTATCCGAATTATTTCATGGTTGTAGTTTGGGATCTATCTTGTTTTGTCCATTTGTCGTTATGTTTAAACCTTTCTATCTTTTATTTTAAATTAAATAAAGTGTCCCTTTCTTCTTTGTGTTTTAAATATATTTTTGTTTGCTTTATTTTCACATTACATTTTATGTTGGTTCTAGTGATATGACATGCTAACAAAATTTTCAGTTAAATCTTAAAATCGAGTTTAAGCATGAACATTGAATCAGAGGGATAAAGTTAGAAAAAGAGAGCATAAGAGAAAATAGGTAGAGTTTTGAGACATTTGGGAACAATTTCAAGTCTTCTTTGAAAATTAAGGCAATTATTTTGAGAATCACAAGAATAACTTGGTCATCAATTGAAAGACATGGCTCAATTAGGTCAAATAGTGGCTGCGTGAACAGAAAGAAAATCAGCTTCATGAAAGCATGAGTCATTCAATGTGAGGAATGTACAACAAATGTGGAGTTTGCAGAAGAAGTAGTGACGTACAGACTCAATCAAAGTTAATGCTTAAAAAGATGTCACAAATGGTCTTCATCTCTCACTTTCATATTGTATGATATGTACTTGCATTTTTAAGGATTGATATGATGAAGGCATTTCATTCAGCTATCCAAACATTGTGTCATCCTTTGTTTACCCCATTTGAGTCTTAGTTTTATTTTCTTTCATACACCTCTTTTGGAATCAAGATAGATTCAGCAAAACTCAAAATAAAAAATGTCGAGCAAAAGAATAGAGTCAGAAAAGTTAAAAAAAAAGAGTAAATGTGTCAAAAAGGAGAAAAAAAGAAGAGTGTCAAGAAAAATAGAGTCAAAAAATTTCAAAAAGAAGAGAGTCAATAAGAAAAAAAGGAAATCAGAATCAAGCAAAAGAACGAGTTGCCAGAACTACTCGTGACCTGATTCTCCTATCTCGGGAGTGAGATACGTAGGTTGCCCTACTCAGGGCTCGGTCCAACCAAATAAAATTTAGAGTCACCCAGTCAACTAAACTAGGGCATGAGTTAATTCTTGTAGTTTGAGTCGATTTTAAAGTTGTAAGTCCTACCCCACATCAAGTGTCGTTTGGGCCCCAAGCCATCCTTTCTTTCTAACCCTATCCAAAAGCCAAGTTACAACCAAAGAAAGACCTTCAGATCAATCTTTGACTATGTTAAGGCTAAGCATGCAAAGGATATGATGATGCATTTGGGGAACTACTTGTCTTCCTCAGCATAAGAAATCAAAAGAGAAATAAAGATGAGAGAGTCTTATTGGTAAAAACCCTCACGATCACCGTAAGACGATGGTAAGCTGAGAGAGATAAAATGAGAGAGTCTTATTGGTTAAAATCGTCACGGGCACTGTAAGACGACGGTGAGTTGAGACAAATGAAAATAAAAGTCTCATTGGTGAAAAACCCTTGCGGACACCATAAGCAATGGTGAGCTTAGAAAAAAAAAATGAGAGAGGCTTGTTGGCAAAAACCATTCAAGGGGCCATTAGCCGAATGAGGTCTTAAATGCAATTGACCACAACTCAATTTCGAGGTCATTAACTTAACAACAATTGCTAGAAAGTTTTGGATGGAAAGATCCGATAGTTTAATCCGATATGCATGTCATAATCATTAGAGTTAACTGTCATTTTCAGATAAACTTTTCTTTCATCTTTTTCAATGGGGATATTCATAGTCGTTTTTGTTTTTCTTCTTCTCTTTAGTTATATTTTTATTTTTCTTGAGTCAGTTATCCGAATAAAGCAAAAATTATTGTTATTTTTCACTTGTCTTTGAGTCAAGTCCATGTCAAAACAATTGAGAAAAAATTTCAAAACTGGCTACCAATTTCTTCAATTGCTCAAAGTAAGACAGAAAGGCCAGCGCATGAAAGAGACATGATTGTGAGCTGAAAAAAAGGGGCATGCAGAAAGCTTTGTCAACAGGCAAATCTGGAAACTCATGGAAATACCAAGGTTTATGTAACACCCCGTATTCAAGTACATGTATTGGCGTATTCAAGTACGTGTATTGGTCTTATTTATATGGAATTAATTTTTTATTTTATTTATACCGGAATTTACCCGTTGATGGTTCCATACGAAGGTTATTGAATAAGTTTTCCAACGATATAAAGATTTCCAAAAACGGATAAGTTTCGGATATAATCGAGCACGTTCGAAACTATAAAACGGTGGCCGGGATGTTGTGAACAGTAAATGTGCAGGAAAATTTCCTGCACACAAACTACTGAGGCCTGCCAGTTTTTTAGGGTCGGATCAAAGAGTTATGGTCGATTTACTTTAGCCTATCAAAACAGTCCACCATGGACAAATTCAAATTTACTTAAATTTATAAGGGCAATATGGTCATTTTCCATCACCTCATGGACGAAAATTGGTCATTATATACATATACTTAGCCTCATATCCATCATTCATCATCCAATTATTGAAGAATAAGGAACCCTAGCCTAATTTCAACTCCAATTATCTTGTGATTCAACCGTAGAAAATCCAAATTGATTCCGTAGTTGTGTTCACCGTCTCGAGGGCTTCGAGAAGCACCCCTTATTTGTGCCAACATGACTTCAAAATCAAAAGGGCCATTTTATGGTAAGGATGTAAATTATGTTGGTGTTATTTATATGGATATGTATATATATGCATGTGAGCATAAGAAGTATGTTATTTGATTGTTGTTGAAAGATGATTGGAAATGATGTTGGATTATTCTTGTGCATGGTTGGATTATGTTGAATTGTGAAGGGATTTGGTATTGATGATGTGGTATTGAAATCATGATTATATATATATATACACATAAACCTATTGTTCAAGTTGGTTTTTGGAATGTTTTGCAAATATTGGTTGTATGGAATTATGGAAGAGAATTGTGGTGTTGGGTTGCTAATACTAGATGCCAAACATTTCATTGTATATAAGTGATTTGTAAAGGCGGGAAGTTGTGTTGAATTGGTATCCGAATCTACAACGAGGTATGTAAAGCATACTCTAATGATGTTCTTTGGCATGAAAACACCAATGTTCCGTCAAGTAAGATTTTGAGGTTATCCAAAAACATGTATTGTTCTACATTACCAACGAAGTTGTTTCCATTCTATAAAGTGTCAAAATGTTTCATTGATATACCAAAAGGCTCCTATTTCATTATTGTGATATTGATGATTCTGAAACACATTGTTGATGTACCAATGAGTCTTTATGACATTGTTATTGTATAGAAGGTCTATTACTTGATTACTATTGATGTATCATTGTTCCAAAGGTACTATATTGGCATGAACACTAATGTAATAATCTCAAAAGCTTTTGAACTAAGTTATTGGAAAGATCTCTTATGTGTGTTACTTGATATACGTGTGGGTGGTATCCCAGGGGCATAAGCCTAGCATGGGTTGATCCTTATTTATGTGTTTATGGGTGGTATCCCAGGAGCATAATCCTAGCATGGGTCGATCCCAGTTGATATGTACTGGGGGTAGCCTAATGGTCACAGTACAATACAGTATTTATTATTGTTAGGTGGTTAGAGGTTCGGGAGGAGGAGGTAATGGCGAATGATAATTGTAAAGAATGAAATGAACGAATATATACCGTTCCACAAATGTGTTTGAATTCAAGAACCCAATTCAGATTAATGATAGTGTACATGATCCTAAAAGTGTTTATGAAGTGTGGTTCACTTCTATTATGATTTATTCACTTGCGCCTGATTTTCTTGATCCCCTATATCACATATGATTATTTACAGCTTTACATACTCACTACATATTTCGTACTGACGTCCCTCACGGGGGACCTGCATTTCATGATGCAGGCACAGGTACCTCAGCTCATACACCGCACAAGTAGGAGCCAGGTCATACAACTATTGTTGGTGAGCTCCAGTTTGCTTCGGAGCTTTCCGAGTCGGTTCCTTATGTTTTGTTATTGTACAGGAGTCATGTATGGGCGGGGGTTTGTCCCGACCCTAGTTATGTCATGTATATCCTAGAGGCTTTGTAGACATAAGAAAGGGTAAAGTCATGAAAGTTTATAGAGTGATGTTATATTTGTATATGTGGTGGCTCCGACGGCCAAGTATTATATATATATATATATATATATATTTGTGCGTGTTGTGCTGATACAGGTAATTAGACCCTTCTATATGTAACGAAGTACTGTCCAAATTTTTGGTGACATGTAAGTGAAAGTACAGGTATTTGAACGGGTTCTCCCGAGCCTTCTCGGCTTCGGGTGCTAGTCCGACCCGATGGGATTTTGGGTCGTGACAGTTTAAAGGGTTTATCTGAGAATCATGGCAAAGCAGAGATAGTGTGTTTATTTTAGAGCCACTCTTAATAATCTGAGTTTGGGTCAATGACGCAACAAAGCAGGGGAAAGTGCCAGCAATTTAAAATAAAATGAAGGAAATGGACACTAGAGCAGGCGTCAGGACAACCAAGTGCTGTAAGCCACCACTATGTTTCCAACTGACAAATTTTCTTTGTTGAAACAGGGGCAAATTCGCTTCACTTAATTCAATTACCATTGGAAAAGCATCCGTGGGAATTTACTTTTGTTCAGGACCTTCCTAAAAAATGAGATTTTACTTTCTGTTCAGGACCCTCCTGAAAAATGGGACTTTACTTTCTGTTCAAGACCCTCCTGAAAAATGAGATTTTACTTTCTGCTCAGGACCCTTCTGAAAAATGGGATTTTACTTTCTATTCAGGACCCTCCTGAAAAATGGGATTTTACTTTCTGCTCAGGTCCCTCCTGGAAAATGGGATTTTACTTTCTGCTCAGGACCCTCCTGGAAAAAAAGAATTTACTTTCTGTTCAGGACCCTCCTGGAAAATGAGAATTTACTTTCTGTTCAGGACCCTCCTGAAAAATGGAAATTTACTTTCAATTCAGGACCCTCCTGGAAAATGAGACATTACTTTTAGAAAAATAAAATCTTTCTTTTTCGTAATCTTTGTTTGGGATAATTCTCGTTCTAGTTTTTATTTTGATTTTAGGGGCCCGCCTGAAGAATAGGGTGACGAAGCTGTAAGTCAGGTGCTTGCCTGAAGAACGGGGTGATGAAATTGCAAGTCAGAAGCTCACCTGAAGAACAGGGTGATGAAATTGAAAGTTCAGAGCTCGCCCAAAAAATAGAGTGATGAAATTGCAAGTCAAGAGCCCACCTGAAGAACAGGGTGAAGAAATTGAAAGCCAGAACACAAGTTGAATAAATTACAAGTCAGGAGCCCGCCTGAAGAATAGGGTGATGAAACTCAAGTCAAGAGTCCAAAAGAAGCTGCATAGGAGTTTTGTAATTTTATTTATGTGTTAACTTGTAATTTTTATTTTGATGTAATGACAGAGCCGCGGACCGGAACCTCGATGAAACCTCACTCGACTCTCCAACTCGGTATAGTTTCTCTCTTTCCAACCCTTTGAGATACGTGTCAATTGATTCCTTCATAACTTGGGTAGGTAGGATGTCTTAATTCAAGACCCGGTTGCTTTTCTTCCTTCTGTTTCTTTCCTTGAATAAAGGTCGAGTCAAAATTTGGTATCGTTGTCTACTACTTTGTCTGAAAACACTTCGTGTTTACATTCAAAAGGTGCATGATGTAGACACCTAATTTTGTCCCTCCCGAAGACCCAAGTTATTCATTTTTACCCTCATCATACAATGTGGCCTACCCCGTGTGATAATTCCTTCACAAAAATACAAAAATAACCACCTTTAACAAAATATCTAACAAATTTTATCTTATTTTAATCCTATCCTAACAACCTACCACTACTCCACCTATCCTAACAAATTTTATCCTAACCAACTCACCCTATCCCAACTACCCTATACCCTACCCCTTTTAATGACATTTTTCTTTCCATTTTTGTGAACATAGAGAGCTCTCCACGAAAAAGAACCCTTTCAGAATAACAATTGACAATATTCATCCTAAGAGCACTCACTGAAAAGAAAAGAATACACAATAGAGAGGGGCCCACGGATCATACACATAGAGAGGGGAATCTTCCAAGTATTTTCCATTTTCTTCCATTTTTCAATAAACAACAAGATGACCCATCTTTCCCATTATATATACGATACACCACTTTCATCAGAAAGGGGATCATCCATCATCTTCTACACAATATAACCTGCACACAACCTCACATTTCCATTCCAGTGAACAACCTTATTATTCTTCGATGAATATCGACACACACACACTCTCATACATTACTCCTCACTGATACATACATTCTAACATACACAAAAGAGAACACTGACCATTCTTATGACTACTGGATCATCATCCATATCCTCTTCACTGAACAAAAATATAGACACTGAACCATTTTCTTCAAGAATCTACACTCACCATCCCAAAAACACGAGACACTCTCACAGAATTCTCACTCACCGTTGCATACACACACTCTTTAATCAGAAAAACAGTCCATCATTCCCTCTTGGACTAATAAATCGCACACCACACGTGATAATGGATGTATATTGAGAAAGAGAAAGTCACGAATAGAGTGAGAGGGTTAGATGAGAGAGACGAACGGGGTTTGAATCGGCGAGGGTGGATAGAAATTGCCAAGAATTAGGTGGGTCAAGTTTTCCCCGGTGACCTGTTTGCCGGAGCTGGCCATTTCTTAATATTTTCAGGTGGATCTAGCTAAAGAGCATCAAAAATCACCGGAGAGCTGACCATTTTGTCAATTTCTGCCCATCGTTGCTCTCGCTTGAATCTCTTTATTTTGTTTGATTTCGGTTCAGATTCGATAAGATTTTGGATGCGAGTATTCTCGGATTTTCGTAGATTCAGTCTCGTGTTGTTCATTATTTCTTCCTTCTTAGGATTCAAATCTGACTGGGTCGTTATTCCTCTATATAAGAGTTGGAGTTGGTCACTGTTGAGGCCCTATTCGGAGTTCTAAAGTTTGGGTCTTCTTAAATCTTATTATCAATGAAATCGGTTCGTCAAAGGTTCATCTCTTAACTCTACTTTTGAATTATACTGAGGTGGTTAATACCATGATTTTGTGATGTGATTTTGAATATTTTGAGCAAAATATTGATAGTTGTTGTGGATATGAATGATCAGTATGCTTAAATGTTTGAGTCCTCGTTTGGGTATATGTTTGATATTGATTTCGGATGTTGAAAAAGTAATTTCATAGTCTAATTGGTTGTTTGTGTGGCGGGATCGAAAATTGATAATCGAATAAGTCGAAGGTTGTTTAGTTTGATTCATTACTGAATATTGTTGAATTGGATAGCATTATGATTAGGCCATCTAATGAATAGGTGAAAGTAGGTTCGGGTAGGCAAAGATTTAAGAATAAGTGTTTGCTCGTTGAATTATTGAATGCTTGAAATGAGTGTTAAATGGTTTAGTTTTATTGCTTTTAGATCGAATGTATCATTTAGTTGGGGAATGCCCCTAGACACATTGTATTTATTCACCGGAGAATGCCCCGACGTACTATGTTGGCGGAAGACGTTCGTGAGAAAGGCCCGAGGCGTTGGATAAAGTCTGGGAGCGTAGTTAGGATTAGTATAGGTTAGATAAGATTTATTTTTCGCATTTTATTTATTTTGGGTATGTATAATCGGACTGAACACTATACTTTGATTTATTTTGTTTGGTTTGTTTGTTTGCTTTACGTGCTTCTTTGTGGTTTGTATATTCATAGCGTCAAAATTAGCCGATACGCTCCATCAAGCGACCGTGGTTGAACCACGGGATCGAGGGGTGCCTAACACCTTTCCTTCTGTCAACAAAATTCCTTAGCCGGAATCTCTGTTCGCAAATCAGTTTAAAGAGTCAAATGGTTTTGAAAAGGAGTTTTCAATGGTGACTTGGCACACCAGATTATGCCAAGTGGCGACTCTGATTTCAAATGTAAAAACAATCCTTATTCGAAACAAATTGTTTTCTTTTGTCACTTAATAATAAAAACACTTTCAAACTTAAAACGAATCTTTTTGGAGTACGAAAAAGGGGTGTGACAACAACCTTTCCCAGTTTTTTTGGGGGGAGCTTATAAGCTATTAAAGTTGACCAATTAATTTGCATTTGTGTCCCTTATAATTATTCCTTATTCCAAGTTTACCCTTGTAGCCCTAATTCTCCTTCACTACTACACAACACACCTCACAGCACATGTTCATAACCATGAAGAATTTAACGTAACGAATAATTATACGAAATCTTAATGTTCATAACACAACACACTTTACCTTAATGATATGAAATCTTAACGTAACCATGAAGAAACAGATAATCTTTTAATATATAACTATCTTTTTCAAACACAAACATTTAACACTTAAACTCTTAAAAGAATAATTTTTTAGCGCACAAATTAATAGTCATTCATGAAAATATTTTATATATATATACTAGGTATGTTGTTGTTGTTGTGTATATATATATATATATATATATATTAAAATATATATTAATTTTACTTTGAATCATTTTAGCAATAAAAATTAATAATAATCAACTCTATATATTATTAACGGCTATAAGAGTATTTCAGACATTTTGACAAAAAAAAAAGTGCTTAAAAGCATTATTTACCAAACACATCAATAACTTTTTTTCAGTTTCAGTACTTTTATCCAAACACGTAACTGCTTATTTTTAAAATAAGTTCAGCACTTTCAAAAGCACTTTTAAAGAACTTTTTAAAAGCTATTTTTTCAGCCTATCCAAACGGGCCCTAAATGTCGATTCTTTTAATTAATTTGATTTGACTTGCGGTTTGATTTGATTTTAGTCAAATCATAAACAACCCTACCTATAAAATTATTCAATTATAGTTTATATCTTATAAAAATATCTTTAGCTAATTAGATTCCTAAATTAACATGTCAGGTCATATTACTTTCTTATTTTTTTTTTGTGTCATGAAGGACAAGATCTTGACTAATATTAAATCTCTGTCCACATTCAATTCAATTTTTTTCAGTTTTCTCTTTTGGTTTCAAAACAAATCTTCTTGTGGTGTTATTAATATTTTTTTCTTTAATGTCGAATGAAGATTCAGTTGGGTATTACCCAAATTGAAATAATTATTGTTCTTCCTGCAATTGATGAAGTTGTGGATTTTGTCGAGTATTTTAATTTCACATGTGACGATTTTAAATAAAATAGGCCGAAACCTCGAAATGACTCCAAAAAATGAAAAAAATTAGGCTGCAAATATTCAGAACTCAAATTTGTAAATGACAGACGAGTATGAAGTTGGGGAGATCCATAATTCTCCTCCAAACCATGTACAAAAATCTTCATTTTTTCGATTGATACATATGAAGAGTAGCAAATTTTTTGATACACTTTGATAGTGCACTATCGATACATTTTAGTTGTGAATCTATGTCATATTTCTTTAGTGCACTATCGATATATATTAGTTGTGAATCTATGTCATATTTCTTTCCTCTTGGATACATTTTCGGATGAATTCATTGTCATTTGTTACATTCTCAACTAATACATATGAAATTTAGTTAATTCGGTGATATATTTTGTATGTACATCTGTTGATACATTACAATACTGCTATAACTTTGTTGATATATTTTATTTGTATCAATCTCTTTATATTCACATCTCTTTATACATTTATTTCATATAATAAAAATATGTATAAAAAAATATAGTATATGTATGGTACATAGCATAATCGATCAGTATATTTTGTGTACAAGATTATTTATTTTCTTGATACATATGTAAGTCAAATTGATACATATATTATTTCATTTTACATGACATTAAGTTGGTGGTAAAAACCAATCAATCATACAACCAAGAAAGCAACGGATGAATACATCAGATAATCAAGACCCGCCTAAGCACAAACATACATACATTCATTCTGAATAGTTGTTGTTTACTACTTTGCAGCGTGTTGATTGTAGCTGATTTTTTTCAGTGGATATTTTTTGTTGGTTTTTGTGCTAGCAGTTACAAACAAAACTTAAATCTATATTTTCAATGAATGATATGTAACATTTTCTTTCATTACATTTGAGAAATCTTGTGTATGAATAATTGTGTATAAATAACAATATTATTATAATATATTAACTATGAGATATTTTAGAAGTATAACTCTTTTCAGAAGTCAGTGATACATATGTATAAAACAAAATCATTTGATACATATTAAATGGTACAATTATTCTAACACTTTATATCAGGCAGTGATATTATATATAAAAAATATATGCAATACACATACATATGTATTAGATTAAATCAATCACATAAACATATATCAGACGTCTGTCATAATAATTATACCTTTTCTTAACATAAACATGTATTACAGAAATATAGTTGGAACCTTTCCAACATGCTTTTTGATATTTTTTTCATATATATCAAAAATATATCATAAGCCTAGAGGGTACAATCAAGCATAGTCTAATCCAAACCACGATCATTCACCAACTTCCATGATCTGGCTTGAACTCGTCCATGTCATTCAACACTATAATAATTTTCCTATTTTCACACTTGAACTGATATCTATTTTATCAATATCACTCTCCCTTACCCGACTTGAATCGGTACATATATCATTAGAATCATAATCAATATCTGGACTCAAACCAATAATTATATAGTTAGCATCATAATCAATACCTAGACTCAAACTAATAAGTATATCATCAGTATTGTAATCAATAGCTGGACTCAAATTGGTAATCATATAATCAACATCATAATCAATAGCCGAACTCGAATTGATAAATATGTATATATCATTATCGTAATACCAATAAGCATCAACTTCCAATACCAACCCATCATAGCCATCAAGTGCTAAATCTCCCAAACATTACCTTAGTAAGTAATTTTCAAGGTGTATAACGAGCCTGTAAAAATTACAAGGATCAACGTGAATTTAGGCCTAAGGTGGGTCGAAGAGCCCACTTCTAAATTCCTGAAATCCTTTACAGGGTAAATTATACTCCGTACTAGGCTAAGGTATCTAAATACACTTTTAAATATTAACTAAGCTGCTATCAACCCTAAAATAGAGATTTTACCTAAAGCATAAGCAACTAAGTCAATTATGCCTAAATTACAATGTTCGAATAACCTAAATGGTTCAACTAACTCAAACATTGCCAATGACATCACAAAACCTAAAACTCATTCCAAATATAACACAATATCATAATCATACTATGAATTAGCTCAATCTACGAGAAGAAAAAATCTAGTCTACCTAGACACCGAAGAAAGCTTAAGAATATGCTGAATCATCGATTTTCTCTTTCAAGAAGTTCCCTCATGGTGCCACTCTATCAAAATCATAATTTAATCATCAAAAAAAGCATAATGATATCCATATTACACTATTATAGTCGGGTTCAAAATCACATAAAAATCCCATGTGCAACTCATTTATGAAAATTGTATTTTCGAGTCTAACTTAACGTTCCCATATGCTCAAGGAACATTTATCCTATAAAATGGGTAAATTTCGAGCTATATTAGTACTAAAAATCAAGTCTCCAAGGTTTAGAAATTTTAGAAAAGGAAAAGGGAAATCAACCATGGAAATGGAGGAATCATACCTAAAATTTGAAGAAAAATACATAATCAATCTTTACCCAAGCTCCCAAAAGCACCCACAATGTCATCCCTAAGCTATTCCACTCTTTAAGGTTTAGGTCTCCTGAGAATGGATGAGGAAAGGGTAAAACGGGCTGAAATTGTGTATTTATACCCTTTTCAGGTGCCTGGGAGTCGCATTTGTGACACTAGTATCATAAATTGAGACATATCATTTCATTTCACTCTTTACAATCTCATAAATTTAGATAATATGTATCATTTCAAAGTTTTACAATTCATATCATTCATTGAGACATATACTCGTTTACTATTATTTTAACACCAGGTAAAATCATTTTAAACAAATTATATAAAATATAATAATAACAATTCTGTGCTAAATTGTAATATATACCATGTTAATTTTTGTTTGTTAGAGGTAGTGCATTCCCTCGTCATGCATCCAAATCACTTTATAAAACGTATTTGTTTATTTTACTAAATCATTCTCCTAATTTAGATATATATAAGAGGAAATGTAAAGTCGTAAAGGGTCGTTTGGTAGAGTGTATTGAAAAATATAATGCATGCATTAATTAATTGTCACGACTCGAGTCGAGGCCCTAGCAGTAACGAGCATCCTAAACCATGAAGGCCCGGGCACTCTTTTAAATCTGGTAATCATGCACAATATTCATATAGTATAAGAAAATTCATGAAAAATAATACATGACGGAACCATGGTCAATCTCATAAACTTGATCAATTTAAAAAGGAAAATTCTAAATATTCTAAACATATGAAAACCGTCTGCGAAATGTCTAACTTTACATTGACCATAATACGTCTGAGACAGATCTGGGACAAGGCACCTAGTTGGACCATGAATCAAAATAAAATAACAATAAAAGTTTCATAACCAGGCCTTCCGAAGTAAGTGAGGTTCACCAACTGCAAACTTCTGACTAGTCAATCTACTGCTTAACGTGACCCCAGGACTGTGTCACAAAATCTTAAAATATAGGGGGTCAATACAAATGTACTGGTACACAGAACAATCCAAAATAATGAATTTATACATATATAACATAGGTGAGAGCAAGTCATAAAACATTATGCATGAAATAGTTTAAAATACATGCGTCATCTCAAATTATCTTAAAACAATCTTGTCAATGCAATCTCATTCTTTGTATTACTTCTGAACTAGGTGGTACACCCTACATTTCTAAAAGTATCCCACAGGCAATATGGAATCTGCCATTGACTCGGCGGCCAAGCCCCGAACCCAAGTTTGCCACAAGAGTTGGAGTTTCTGATTCTGATTTTGATAGCCACAGGGCACTAGGCCAGTGTTTAATAATAATATACCCGTATCGACAAAACACGATTTCAGAAAATGAATCGAGTGACCCATGCCTACTTCGGGTAACCACCTAATTCTCTTAGTGCCCATTTTTATCCTGTTCTAAACATGCATCTTTCTGAATTCAAAATCTGAAATTTGAAATGAAATCTGTATTCTGTTATGACTTTTACTATGGCCTTTTTTTATTTGGTATCGTCATACCAAGACTTGCAAGTCATAATTCTGAGCCATAAAAATATCATGCATAATTCTTTCATTTAAAACACTGTTCAGGCCACCAAAACATGCAGTTAGTATAAGGGAATACATATTTCAAAACATCATTCAAAACTATGCAAAGATTCTCATCCTTTTAAACAATTTCAAATAAGGGGTGGTCAATTTCTTAAACATTCCTGAAGATTCCTTCAATTATCACTCTCAGCACTTAAATCATAATAATACCCCTCTCTTCAATTCGCAATCATCATAAAATTAATGTAAGATAATAAGACTCTTGACTCATTCTTTAAATCATGTAAATTTAGGAACCCATAACTTGTAAATCATGTAGTAACACAATAAAAGAGAGGAAGATTCAATATTTCATGCACTCAATTTATATTTCAAAGCTCCAAACACATGCATACATATATACTTAACCAAATCAATTTCAAGGGAAGGCTTCAAGACCAAATCAATATCATTAAGGAATTCATAATGCAAGATTGTAAACATAATTCCAAAACCCCTTTAAAATTTCACGACTTCTATAACTTTAAATCTTATTCGAAGAGTTTTCAACAAGCTCATGTAGTTTAGGAAATCCCCACATACCTTAGATTACAAGGTTTGAAAAGCAGAACTCGAATCTTGATTTGTTCCTTGGAAATCTTGGACTTAAGGATTGATTTTTCCTTGCTTTCTTATTCTTGGAGGAACTCTAGGTTGATCTTATTTTTTGAGAGAAAATTGAATAGAAGAGGCAATTGATGCTTCTTGGAGCTATAATTATATGTTATGGATGGATTTTGGGTGAGGGAAAGTGACCAAAATGCCCCTAGACCCATTAGGAACTGAAATAATGTGTAAAACAGATTTAAATTTGCATCAGGTTTTGTGTCGGGGCACAGTCGACGCGACGTGTCAAGATCGCATCGACTTACTGCCTCACACGGAAAATGTCATACTTTTCGCTCGGTTATCGGATTTTGGCGAAATTGGTATCATTGGAAAGTTAATTCAATTATCTACAATTTGGTGGATCTTGAGCTTCAAAATTCTATGTGTATCAAAAGTTATACATGTTTAAAGTATACCCTTGTAGAATCGAATATCCAAATTTTGGATGAATGAAAGGTTCTTCGCTTAACTTTTGCTCTAGGCCATTTCTATGAACATTTTTCACCTCATAATCACTTCATATACTAGGCGAAAGATCATGACACATGAATCTAAATATAAACCATGGAATTCGAGCGTACACACGTAGGGACGACGATTCAATTTCTAGCTCAAAAATGCGGGGCGTTATATTAATGTGTACTATTAGTACCTTGTTTGGTACATCTTTTTGTCTATGTATAACTAATGCAAGCATTATTTGTACACTCTATTGTGTATTGAGATGTGTATTAGTAATACACGCCATTTCCTATGTATTAGTAAGACAAAGACTTTAAACACATGCATTAACTCATTAAATGACCTTAATACCCCTCAATTTCCCTCACAAAATATTTTACAATTCCTTTTCCCACCATTTAAATTTACAAAACTGAATTTTCTCAAAATATTTCACAATTCATTTTTCCACCATTTTAATTTACAACAATGAATAGTTGATTTAAATAACACCAACATATTTTTACTTTGCTTCGAGGGTCTTTAAAAAGATGTTTTAAAAAAATCTCGAGACTATTCCTTAATTTTACATCTTGTATTTTATTTTTGTTGAAACTATGTTAATCTGTCGGCGTAACATTTCATGCGCAAAGACGAAAGTCTTACAATTAATCCTAAATCTCTATCTACTAGTTCAACCATACTCATTATGTTAGAGATGGCAAAAAAACTTTATTGCAAAAAAAGTGTACAAAGTCAAAGAAGGATATTTTGTAAACAAACGTTTCTTTTATAGAAATTATGTAAGATATATTATTTCTAATACATCAGACCAAACAACGTATAAGAAACATATCAGCATAAATAATACAGGCATAACTAATACAAGCATTACTAATGCAAGCATTACTAATATACTATATTCTGTATTGTTCTTATACACTCTACCAAATGACGCCTAAGTGTTTTTCATTCTTTATCACTTTGTAAGAAATGATATTATTTATTTTAACTTTTATCAAGTATGTTATTGTTTTCATTGGGTAAACACATATAAAATAAATTAAATATATTCAAAAATTTATTTATAGATAGATTTATATGCTTTTTTACTTTGTATATTCTATAAATATGTCAATGACACTTATAATTTTGATTTTTTTCTCTTGTATATTGTTCGATAAAGTGAAAAACAGTACCATTAAATTAGTTGTGTAGTTTGAATATATGTGTTGACATGATGTTAAAACTTAAAATAAACATGAAACATATGTCATTTTTGTTGTGGAGTGTAATCTATTATAACTTCCTATCGTGTTTAACCAAAAATATTAATGATCATATTTTTCAAAAACACTAATTATATTATAATATAATATAATATATCTCTCGGGCTGGGGTAAGCCGCTCAGCCCGCCAGACCAAGTAATAATATCGGATATAAGCTTAAGTCGGAAAACCGAACCGAAGCACCAACCGAAATAGAAAAGAACTTAGAGAATTTCTGACTGTATGGTAAAATATTTTCACCCAGACAAGGGGCCTGTCGGAGATCAGTAAACCCATGTGTCTAGAAGTTCTAATTGTGCAAATAAATCGCCCTTTCTTTTCATCAATACGGGCTTCAATGGCACAACGCTCTAGACGGAGCCACAGAGGCAAAGTTTACCGACCCGACTGTACCACCATTCCGGAACCAAGTCGGAGAATTCTAAAAATTTCTTTTTTATCTAAGTAGAGTCTGGATCTTTCATAGTTAACATACCTCGAGAGGTTAGAACTATAGCATGAACATAAAAGAAGTCTAGCCGGACATAGTCACGGCGTAGATCTGGGAGAGATTAGAAGAAATTCAAAACAAAAAGTAAATATGTACCTTTGTTTGCCGGAGGAAGGCCGGAAATAGTAAAGCAAACTTTTATTATGAAGCCGGAGGCTTTATTACAGAGAGAGAGAGAGCTAGTAAGAGAAAATTAAAGATTTTCTTCTGCCTCTTCTATTAAGAATGAGGCTTCTTATATAGAAAATAAAAGGAATCTTGCACAGTAATAGTGGGTCCCTGTGCATAGTGTTTTACTATTACAACAGTATTTTTTATTATTACAATCTTCAGAGCTTTTTTCGTCCCCATTTTAAAAAGTCTTCCGCATTGGCGAGAACCTCTTCATCATTTAGGGTTTCCGGAGGTTGAGAATCAGTGATGATGTCATCTGTGTTTGCCTCAGTGCTATTCATAGAAGTGTCTGAAGCTTGTTCCACATTTAGCATTAGCTTGTCTCGCACTTCTGCCAAATATTCTTCAATTAGTTGGAGTTTGTTTCCGTCATGTGCGGAGATGCGTCTTGAAACATAATTGAGGGACTTATCCTCGATTAAAATTGATTTTCTGGGAGCTTGCTGATACGCCGAAATTTTGTTTTTAATTTCTTCCCGCTGGTCATGACCATAAGGGAGCTTAGTTGCAGGGTCTATTCTGAGTAACTTATCCCAGAAATTACAGTAGAAAGTGCGATATACCGCTGGGATTTGTTGAGAATCATAGCCCAATTCTATGGACCATCGATGTATCCAAGGAATAGAAAATTCAATGAAAAAATACATTTGATCAATAGTGTCTAATTTGCAGACATGTTCTCCTAAGTAAAGGTTAGTTAAAAAAGGAGAAGAATTTTTCCAATCATGGTATAGTGATGAATATTCAGATGGTAGGATTTTAATAGATGGGCCGTGATTTGTCCACCATTGAATGAACCAGTTAGGAATGGGTTTTTCAAATACTTTTGAACAGATTTTTATAAACCAGGTATGTTTGTGTTTATAATTATTATAATATAAGACTTGGGAGAAGGCTTTAATGTAATCCCAATATGTGAAATTGGCAAGTGTTTGTCCTGTTGGACCCATTGGTAGAGTTCGTTGGGTCATGGAAGAGATTCCCCATTCTTCAATGGGAATGAGTTTTTTAATAACAATTTTGGAGTAACCATGTACCCCCGGAGTAGACTCTCCCAAAGGGCTGTGCTCAAAAGTGGCACTAGCCGTTTGAATCAAAATCTGCTCATAATATGTCCGCGTTTTGTAAGATTCCCCAGCTACATAGACATGAGCTGTTAGATAATTTTGCAGAATCCGCCAGGTTTCTTCAGAGTTTTCTTTTGAAGGAATATGCTGAGTTTCAATATACAGAATAAGTTCTCGTGCATCAAGTTTCTCATAGGAAGGTTTATCTTCAGTATTTTCAGCAGTAATTGATGCAAAGGTATCTGCAGTCTTTTTCTGTGCCGACAAATACTCTTTAATCTGCTGATATAACGGATGTGTTTCAGGAATTTCATCAAGATTAATATTTGGAGTTTGATCTTGATGGGATGACGACGCATCGTCTTGAGATATTCTGGAGTTTATCAAGGTTTTATTTCCGTGTCTGAGTACCGGAAAATTGGAACTTGATGTGCTATAAGCAGTGTTTGATCTGGCAGTGCTTCGAGGGTAAGAAGGATTGGTCCTTCCCCCATACTGCAAATATGCAGAATTTTGATTTCGGCCACGGCCGCGTCCTCTGGCTGTCTTCCAGGGGGGATCTGCCATACTGCATAAATCAAACATAGAGTTAATTTTCATTTACAACTTCTAACCAATCATCATATGGTTCTGGATCGGCATACCACCAGGGTTTTTCATGAATGTAATTATACCACCATGTTTCATCTAACATAAGGTCAGAGACTAGAATTTCTAGAATTTGTTTTTTACAATCTATATTTAAAGGGAAGAATTTAAGAATCGTAATAATAATTTTATCGGGGAGAAAATCAGTATAGATAGTCATGTTAAGTATTCTCGTGACAAGAAATCAGGTAATGAATTTTCACTACCCTTTTTATACTGTATTTCGAAATCAAATGGGGCTAATTGCGCCTGCCATCTGACAAATATTAGTTTAGAGGCGTCGTGTTTGAAATCTTTATCAAACATGAACTTAACAGATTGAGCATCTGTTCGAATTATAAATTTCTGATTATACAGATCATCTTGAAATTTCAACACACATTTAACAATAGTAAGCATTTCATGAGCCACGGTAGCGTATTTTTTCTGGCTCTCTGTCCATTTTCCTGAATAAAAGCGAATTAAACATTCAGTTTTTGTATGGGGATTTATTTGTTTAAGAATTCCACCATACCCTATATTTGACGCATCTGTCTCAATAATTTTCTGCCAAGCAGGATTAGCAAGAGAAGTGCAAGGAAGGGATTGAACCCGAGCTTTGATTAATTTTACTAAATCAGTGTGGGTTTTAGTCCACGGAGTTTTTAGATCTTTCTTTAATCTATCATACAGAGGTGCTAAGTCTCTAGATAGATTCTTGTAGAAAGGAGAGATATAATTGAGACTACCCAGAAATCGCTGAAGCTGTTTCTTGTCAGTAATCTCATCAGGGAATTTGGTAGCGAATTCAAGAACTCGCTGAATAGGTTCAATAGAACCTTGACAAATATTATGACCAAGAAATCTAACCTTAGTCTGAAATAAATGCATTTTAGGTTTAGAAATAACTAAACCATTCTGAATAATGACCTGCTTAAAAATATGCAGATGTTTAAAATGATTTTCAAGAGTTTTTGAAAATACAAGGATGTCATCAATATAAACAATAATGAAATCCATATAAGGATTAAAGATGTCATTCATAATCTTCTGAAATTCAGAAGGAGCGTTTTTTAAACCGAATGGCATAACATTCCATTCATATTGCCCAAAAGGCACATTAAAAGCAGTTTTGTAAGTATGAGTTTTATCAACCTGAATTTGCCAATAGCCAGATTTTAAATCAAATTTGGAAAATATATTAGCATCATATAATCTAGAAAGAAGATCTTTTTTATTCGGAATTGGATACCTAACCCATTTCAGAACTTTATTCAGGGGTTTATAATTGATAACTAATCGAGGTACTCCTCTTTCTTTTTCTGCAGCGTTATTAACATAAAAAGCAGTGCAAGACCAAGGAGATTTAGAGGGTTTAATAAGACCCTTTTGCAGGAGACTGTCGATTTCCTTTTTGCAGAATTCAACAAGTTCCGCATTCATCTGACAGGGTCGAGATTTTGTTGGGATTTTGGCTTCATTGAAGCCATCTTCATAAGGAAGAGAAACAATATGCTTCTTCCTGTTCCAAAAAGCGTTTGGATGGTCAGCGCAAATATCAGTCATTAATTGTGAAGAAATAGTTTTTATTTTTTCTTGTACTTTGACAGATTTTAAAGTGTCAGAGATGTTGATACTCATTATCTCCAATTGTAAGAAATTCAACTGATTTTGCTTCATCTCTATGAGAGTATTTATATCTCTTGTTACCGGTTGAGTAACAAAAGGATAAGAAATAGGCTGATTTTTATACGTAGCCCTAAAGCCATCAGCATCAATATGCGTATAAGGATAAATAGCATTTATAAAAGGTGTTCCTAAAATAATCGGAGGATAGATCTGGTTTTTAACTAAAAAGAAGAAATGCGGAATGCAAATCTTATCACGGCAAATATGCGCATTAGGCAGCTTATAATTAATATCAAGAGAATGCCCAGTTGCAGATTTTACAAGATGAGTGGTTTTTTGAAAATATTTAGTAGGTATTAAACCTTCTTGAATACAACTAACGTCTGCCCCACTATCAATCATGGCGACATTAGTAATAAAGAATTCTTTGTTTATTAAAATGGTGCAATTAATATACCACTTATGAGCAGTAACAATTTGCATCATTCCAAGAAAAGAATCATTTTGAAGGTTTTCTATATTAAACTTCTCAATTTGAAGAGTTTCTGTTTCTTCAGAAGTCATATCCTTTTCCTTTCCTTTTAAAGAAGTTGAAGAGTTTGAATTTGAAAAACTTTCTTTTTCTTCTAGCTTTGAAAGTCGATGAGCAGTAATTATCTGGTTTTGTTTTAAAGAAACAATTTCCTTTTTTAGCTTTTCAATTTCAACTTTTAAATCATCAAAGGTAGTATCTCTACCTGGAGTTTTGCTCAAGGCTAATCTTCGATTAACTTCGGCCAAAGAATATGCCATAGGCTGTTGTTCAAAATCATCTTTTGCAGTAGAAGGAATAGAGGACTTTTGAGTTGCAAGATGCAGAATTTTTTCACGAAGTTTTTCATCCGTGACATCTTTTAATAACTCAAGCACATTTTCAGCAGTTAGAGTTTTAACATCTAAATCAAGTTCTTCGAACTGAGCTTGTAATTTATACATTGTTTCATTACAATGACAATTATCAGAATTACAATCAACACATTCAATATTCTGATTTAAATCATTATCAGAAGCAGGCAATTCAAATTCATTTTCAGAAGTAGACTCCAACATAGAATCAGAATCAGATGTATATAGCAAGTTATAAACTTGATCATGAACTTCATCAGAAAGATTTAGAGATTTTAGTTTTTGCAATTTGCAGTTAGGAGCAATATGACCATACTGATTACATTTATAGCATTTAATCTTTGACAGAGGTCGTTTGGAAAAGTTTTTAGCAAATTTTGTAGACTTTCGGAAGGTTTTGCGTGCTTCACGCTGTTCCTTACTCCGTCGTCTAGGGTGTTTGGACTTGTATTGATATTTCGAATTCCTGTGGGGTTTTCGATTCATGGGTTTTTCCATGCCAAATTGTTCACAGAAATCACCTAATTGAGATTTCTCTCGGAGTTTATCAATTTTGATTTGTCTAGCCAATTTTAACTCATTACAAAGGGATAAGCCTTCTTGAGTGCAGGCTACGATCAATTGACCATAAGTTTTTTCTGAATAAGGGATCGCTCCATACGATCCACGAAGAGTTTTACGAACACGTTCTGCGAAGAGAGGAGGAAGCCCATCAATGAATTTGGCTTTCCAGTGTTCGTATCTGCTTTCGGGTAAATCCATAACCCGACTGAGAAAGGTATCTTTATACCATCGAAATTCGCCTAAATGGCGGCATTTTAAACCATTCAAAAGAGTTCGAATATTTTCGTGATGGTTGGTAAATCTACCACCGAAGTGCTCAATAATAGTTAGCATAAGAGTATATACGGCATCGGATCGTCCTGCCGTTAGAGTGCGGCCGAGATTGTCTCTGCCTTCATTTGGATTTGTGGCATTATAGATTGCCTGGCGTTTTTCATCATCTAGGAAATTATCCCACCAGCCACGAAGCTGGCCGGTAAACCCAGCAACAATCATTTTGCAGATTGTCTGGTCAGATCTGTCATTTCGAACCGTAGCTCGAGTAGCCATACAAATAGTGGCGTACATGGACATACGATGGATTAAGATAGAGATTTGGCGGTCGGATAATCCGTCAATATTCCATTCATAAATAGCATCACCATTATATGAAGTATTTGTAATATTCCAATCCCTTTCCTCTATCAGAACATCTTGAGGAGTAGGACGGGGGTAATATGCAGTTGTCATGCGAGGAATATCGGCATATTTTTTGCCAGGTTGATTTTTCATTATTCCTCGAAGTTTATTTAGTTCTGACGAAAGAACTTCACCCGGGTCGTTGGTAGAAGCAATATTGTCAGCGAAATTGGACTCAATAGTTTGAATATTTTCAATATCCATATTAAGAGGTTGGAGATTAAGACCCTTAAATTTTTTATCGAAAAGAGTTTCTAAGCGTTCCCAAGAGGTAGAAGAGGTCGTAGTGAATCCTTCTATCTCGAGTGGTGGTTGAATGCAAGGTGCAGAAAATATGAATCCTTTATCATCTTCAGATGATTTGGAAGTTGAAGCGATATTAGAAGAGTTTAGCTGAGTACTAATTTTACTAACTAATAAAATAAGTTCATCGAGTTTAGTATCCAAAGAACCAATATGTTCACCTAGAACTTTAACATAAAGACTCAAATAATTATTTTGAGAAATAAGATTATTTATTTCAGAAACTGTGATTTTTCCGATATCATCATTAATGAATTTTTGAAAAGCGGTAAAAGTCATACCAGTATTATTTGGTAAAATAAAAGAAGATTGAGGAGGGTATTTAGATTGAGTAGTCGTACCGTCAGGGTGTTGGTAGGATCTCTCAATGAGTTTGATGTAAGAAGGCAAATATGCAGACATAAACCAAGGAACAAAGAAGATAATTTGATTATGCAGTGCACACATCTCATAAAATTCTTCAGAAATATTCCGTAGTTCATCTTTAGAATAGGTTTCAAAGAACCATGTTCTAAACGGTTGCCATTTTTCAGCAAAGAATTCTTTTTGAATGTATTTTCTGGCTTGTGAGCCAGGACTAAAATCAATAAGTTGTTTAGGCATATTTAAACAGAATTTATATCAAAATCCATCTCCGAAGGAGTAGGGTTTTCATTATTGAAGTCTTGAACAATATTCGTTTTAGGATTGATTTTTATTTTTTCAACATTTCTAGAAGAAGTAGGAAGATCAGAAGAGTTTATGGTATGCAAAGATGCAGCGCGACTCCTAGCTGGACCATAAACTGGTGCAGAAGGTTCTATTGGAGAAATATGCTGAATTTGAGGGAGTTTTCTTGGAATAGAAAAAGAGTTTCGATAGACAGGAAGACTATTGTCAAACTGTAGACAAATCTGTCCATCAGAGTTTTGAGTTACATGAGTTAACTCAGAGTTTGTTACTTCATCCGCCAATTGTCTTGGAGAAGTAACGGAGTTTAAGATCCAAGTCTGAGGGAAATCTATTTCATCCCATCGAATTGGTCTTCGAGTGGTTATTTTGGATTTAATAAAATTAGTTTCAATAAGCATAGTATAATCAGAGTTGTCATCCATCAATTTACATCGAGGGTTTAGGGTAGATAACAACCGATAATATATGCGGTAAGATAAACCAATAAGCTCAGATCCAGATATTATATTATATTATATTATATTATAGAATAGAATAGAATAGTGAGTTGGAGAACGACCAAGAAAAAAATTATCATTTCATAAAAAATTTAAAATAATTATTTATATGATATAACTTCAAAACAAATATAAGCGATCCTTCCATAATTTCAAAACTTCACATGATACATATCATTACAAATATTTACAATACATATAATCTATGGAAATATAATTATTTACTAATCACCTGTTAAAATAATTTTAAACAACTTATTTGAAATGTAATATTAATTACCTCATTTTAAACTATTACAATACATATCAAGTTAACATTTGTTAATTCTTTTGATTCTTTTATTTGAGATGGTAAATTTTTTCATCAGGTAGACAAATCACTTTAAGAGAAATTTCTTGTTTGCTATATTAAATTGGTCTCCTACTTTTTCACGTATATAAAATAAGACATAAAGGTATCTTTTAACATTATGATTCACTAAAACGATCATCCAGTAGGTCCTTATTTTCTTTTGTTAAACACCCATAAAATGAATTTAAATGTATTTAAAATCATATATGAAGGGATTAGTATCCTTTATTGCTTCGTTTGATTTTATAAAAAATGTTAATGAATAGATATTTATAATTTTAATCTATTCTCTTGTATAATTTTTAAATAAAATAGAAAAAAATATTAAAATTAGTGGTTTAATTTAAGAGAATGTGTTTGACCTGATGTTAAAATAAACATTAAAGTATATGATATTTTAACATTAATTATGAAAAGTTGATTAAGTTGTAAGCTATTATTTGATTTTATAAAAATAAAAAGTTATATTTTACTATATAATGTGATTTCTAGTTACATCTCCCATTGCGTTTATTCAAAAACATTAAGAATTATTTTTTTTGAAAAACTGGTCAGTGTAAAGAACTGTTATTATATGACTCAACCGGTAACAAGAGATATAAATACTCTCATAGAGATGAAGCAAAATCAGTTGAATTTCTTACAATTGGAGATAATGAGTATCAACATCTCTGACACTTTAAAATCTGTCAAAGTACAAGAAAAAATAAAAACTATTTCTTCACAATTAATGACTGATATTTGCGCTGACCATCCAAACGCTTTTTGGAACAGGAAGAAGCATATTGTTTCTCTTCCTTATGAAGATGGCTTCAATGAAGCCAAAATCCCAACAAAATCTCGACCCTGTCAGATGAATGCGGAACTTGTTGAATTCTGCAAAAAGGAAATCGACAGTCTCCTGCAAAAGGGTCTTATTAAACCCTCTAAATCTCCTTGGTCTTGCACTGCTTTTTATGTTAATAACGCTGCAGAAAAAGAAAGAGGAGTACCTCGATTAGTTATCAATTATAAACCCCTGAATAAAGTTCTGAAATGGGTTAGGTATCCAATTCCGAATAAAAAAGATCTTCTTTCTAGATTATATGATGCTAATATATTTTCCAAATTTGATTTAAAATCTGGCTATTGGCAAATTCAGGTTGATAAAACTCATACTTACAAAACTGCTTTTAATGTGCCTTTTGGGCAATATGAATGGAATGTTATGCCATTCGGTTTAAAAAACGCTCCTTCTGAATTTCAGAAGATTATGAATGACATCTTTAATCCTTATATGGATTTCATTATTGTTTATATTGATGACATCCTTGTATTTTCAAAAACTCTTGAAAATCATTTTAAACATCTGCATATTTTTAAGCAGGTCATTATTCAGAATGGTTTAGTTATTTCTAAACCTAAAATGCATTTATTTCAGACTAAGGTTAGATTTCTTGGTCATAATATTTGTCAAGGTTCTATTGAACCTATTCAGCGAGTTCTTGAATTCGCTACCAAATTCCCTGATGAGATTACTGACAAGAAACAGCTTCAGCGATTTCTGGGTAGTCTCAATTATATCTCTCCTTTCTACAAGAATCTATCTAGAGACTTAGCACCTCTGTATGATAGATTAAAGAAAGATCTAAAAACTCCGTGGACTAAAACCCACACTGATTTAGTAAAATTAATCAAAGCTCGGGTTCAATCCCTTCCTTGCACTTCTCTTGCTAATCCTGCTTGGCAGAAAATTATTGAGACAGATGCGTCAAATATAGGGTATGGTGGAATTCTTAAACAAATAAATCCCCATACAAAAACTGAATGTTTAATTCGCTTTTATTCAGGAAAATGGACAGAGAGCCAGAAAAAATACGCTACCGTGGCTCATGAAATGCTTACTATTGTTAAATGTGTGTTGAAATTTCAAGATGATCTGTATAATCAGAAATTTATAATTCGAACAGATGCTCAATCTGTTAAGTTCATGTTTGATAAAGATTTCAAACACGACGCCTCTAAACTAATATTTGCCAGATGGCAGGCGCAATTAGCCCCATTTGATTTCAAAATACAGTATAAAAAGGGTAGTGAAAATTCATTACCTGATTTCTTGTCACGAGAATACTTAACATGACTATCTATACTGATTTTCTCCCCGATAAAATTATTATTACGATTCTTAAATTCTTCCCTTTAAATATAGATTGTAAAAAACAAATTCTAGAAATTCTAGTCTCTGACCTTATGTTAGATGAAACATGGTGGTATAATTACATTCATGAAAAACCCTGGTGGTATGCCGATCCAGAACCATATGATGATTGGTTAGAAGTTGTAAATGAAAATTAACTCTATGTTTGATTTATGCAGTATGGCAGATCCCCCCTGGCAGACAGCCAGAGGACGCGGCCGTGGCCGAAATCAAAATTCTGCATATTTGCAGTATGGGGGAAGGACCAATCCTTCTTACCCTCGAAGCACTGCCAGATCAAACACTGCTTATAGCACATCAAGTTCCAATTTTCCGGTACTCAGACACGGAAATAAAACCTTGATAAACTCCAGAATATCTCAAGACGATGCGTCGTCATCCCATCAAGATCAAACTCCAAATATTAATCTTGATGAAATTCCTGAAACACATCCGTTATATCAGCAGATTAAAGAGTATTTGTCGGCACAGAAAAAGACTGCAGATACCTTTGCATCAATTACTGCTGAAAATACTGAAGATAAACCTTCCTATGAGAAACTTGATGCACGAGAACTTATTCTGTATATTGAAACTCAGCATATTCCTTCAAAAGAAAACTCTGAAGAAACCTGGCGGATTCTGCAAAATTATCTAACAGCTCATGTCTATGTAGCTGGGGAATCTTACAAAACGCGGACATATTATGAGCAGATTTTGATTCAAACGGCTAGTGCCACTTTTGAGCACAGCCCTTTGGGAGAGTCTACTCCGGGGGTACATGGTTACTCCAAAATTGTTATTAAAAAACTCATTCCCATTGAAGAATGGGGAATCTCTTCCATGACCCAACGAACTCTACCAATGGGTCCAACAGGACAAACACTTGCCAATTTCACATATTGGGATTACATTAAAGCCTTCTCCCAAGTCTTATATTATAATAATTATAAACACAAACATACCTGGTTTATAAAAATCTGTTCAAAAGTATTTGAAAAACCCATTCCTAACTGGTTCATTCAATGGTGGACAAATCACGGCCCATCTATTAAAATCCTACCATCTGAATATTCATCACTATACCATGATTGGAAAAATTCTTATCCTTTTTTAACTAACCTTTACTTAGGAGAACATGTCTGCAAATTAGACACTATTGATCAAATGTATTTTTTCATTGAATTTTCTATTCCTTGGATACATCGATGGTCCATAGAATTGGGCTATGATTCTCAACAAATCCCAGCGGTATATCGCACTTTCTACTGTAATTTCTGGGATAAGTTACTCAGAATAGACCCTGCAACTAAGCTCCCTTATGGTCATGACCAGCGGGAAGAAATTAAAAACAAAATTTCGGCGTATCAGCAAGCTCCCAGAAAATCAATTTTAATCGAGGATAAGTCCCTCAATTATGTTTCAAGACGCATCTCCGCACATGACGGAAACAAACTCCAACTAATTGAAGAATATTTGGCAGAAGTGCGAGACAAGCTAATGCTAAATGTGGAACAAGCTTCAGACACTTCTATGAATAGCACTGAGGCAAACACAGATGACATCATCACTGATTCTCAACCTCCGGAAACCCTAAATGATGAAGAGGTTCTCGCCAATGCGGAAGACTTTTTAAAATGGGGACGAAAAAAGCTCTGAAGATTGTAATAATAAAAAATACTGTTGTAATAGTAAAACACTATGCACAGGGACCCACTATTACTGTGCAAGATTCCTTTTATTTTCTATATAAGAAGCCTCATTCTTAATAGAAGAGGCAGAAGAAAATCTTTAATTTTCTCTTACTAGCTCTCTCTCTCTCTGTAATAAAGCCTCCGGCTTCATAATAAAAGTTTGCTTTACTATTTCCGGCCTTCCTCCGGCAAACAAAGGTACATATTTACTTTTTGTTTTGAATTTCTTCTAATCTCTCCCAGATCTACGCCGTGACTATGTCCGGCTAGACTTCTTTTATGTTCATGCTATAGTTCTAACCTCTCGAGGTATGTTAACTATGAAAGATCCAGACTCTACTTAGATAAAAAAGAAATTTTTAGAATTCTCCGACTTGGTTCCGGAATGGTGGTACAGTCGGGTCGGTAAACTTTGCCTCTGTGGCTCCGTCTAGAGCGTTGTGCCATTGAAGCCCGTATTGATGAAAAGAAAGGGCGATTTATTTGCACAATTAGAACTTCTAGACACATGGGTTTACTGATCTCCGACAGGCCCCTTGTCTGGGTGAAAATATTTTACCATACAGTCAGAAATTCTCTAAGTTCTTTTCTATTTCGGTTGGTGCTTCGGTTCGGTTATCCGACTTAAGCTTATATCCGATATTATTACTTGGTCTGGCGGGCTGAGCGGCTTACCCCAGCCCGAGAGATCCTGTCAATGGTATCAGAGCCTGGGAACTTTCATGGTAAATATACTAGAGATGGTGAACAACGACTAGTATGAACAAGTCGGGTCGGTAAACTTTGCCTCTGTGGCTCCGTCTAGAGCGTTGTGCCATTGAAGCCCGTATTGATGAAAAGAAAGGGCGATTTATTTGCACAATTAGAACTTCTAGACACATGGGTTTACTGATCTCCGACAGGCCCCTTGTCTGGGTGAAAATATTTTACCATACAGTCAGAAATTCTCTAAGTTCTTTTCTATTTCGGTTGGTGCTTCGGTTCGACCGCCAAATCTCTATCTTAACTATGAAAGATCCAGACTCTACTTAGATAAAAAAGAAATTTTTAGAATTCTCCGACTTGGTTCCGGAATGGTGGTACAGTCGGGTCGGTAAACTTTGCCTCTGTGGCTCCGTCTAGAGCGTTGTGCCATTGAAGCCCGTATTGATGAAAAGAAAGGGCGATTTATTTGCACAATTAGAACTTCTAGACACATGGGTTTACTGATCTCCGACAGGCCCCTTGTCTGGGTGAAAATATTTTACCATACAGTCAGAAATTCTCTAAGTTCTTTTCTATTTCGGTTGGTGCTTCGGTTCGGTTTTCCGACTTAAGCTTATATCCGATATTATTACTTGGTCTGGCGGGCTGAGCGGCTTACCCCAGCCCGAGAGATCCTGTCAATGGTATCAGAGCCTGGGAACTTTCATGGTAAATATACTAGAGATGGTGAACAACGACTAGTATGAACATAAGTCTAAAAACTATGGATATGGGAGAAGTTAGTACGAAAGGTACTAAACTCGAAGAGGTAGATTTACCTCAAGATATGGATCTTCTGAATAAATGGACTATTCCTAAAGTCGATTTAAAAACCATATATGAATATGGATTTTTTGATAAAATCAAACACAAACAGATTATAAAAACAACTGAGCAATCCCTAGCTTTAAACGCTAATGAACAGACTATTCAACTACTGAATAAACGAGATGTTGATATTTTTAAACGTAATTTCAATTACATGCATATTGGCTTAGTTCAAATTGCTTTCCGGCCTTTAACTTTAAAGGGTCTTCCGGAAACATTTTTAGCAGCTCTACGAGATGCTAGAAATTTAAATTTCCGCAAATCGCTTATGGGATCTATAGAATCAACGCTGGCATATGGCCCTGTATATTTTAACACTCAACCTAATTTGTTATTATCCTTGACTGATGTGAATATTCTACATGCTTTAACACTGAATATTAAAACTCATGGTTACAATTATGCTCCTGGATCTGAGCTTATTGGTTTATCTTACCGCATATATTATCGGTTGTTATCTACCCTAAACCCTCGATGTAAATTGATGGATGACAACTCTGATTATACTATGCTTATTGAAACTAATTTTATTAAATCCAAAATAACCACTCGAAGACCAATTCGATGGGATGAAATAGATTTCCCTCAGACTTGGATCTTAAACTCCGTTACTTCTCCAAGACAATTGGCGGATGAAGTAACAAACTCTGAGTTAACTCATGTAACTCAAAACTCTGATGGACAGATTTGTCTACAGTTTGACAATAGTCTTCCTGTCTATCGAAACTCTTTTTCTATTCCAAGAAAACTCCCTCAAATTCAGCATATTTCTCCAATAGAACCTTCTGCACCAGTTTATGGTCCAGCTAGGAGTCGCGCTGCATCTTTGCATACCATAAACTCTTCTGATCTTCCTACTTCTTCTAGAAATGTTGAAAAAATAAAAATCAATCCTAAAACGAATATTGTTCAAGACTTCAATAATGAAAACCCTACTCCTTCGGAGATGGATTTTGATATAAATTCTGTTTAAATATGCCTAAACAACTTATTGATTTTAGTCCTGGCTCACAAGCCAGAAAATACATTCAAAAAGAATTCTTTGCTGAAAAATGGCAACCGTTTAGAACATGGTTCTTTGAAACCTATTCTAAAGATGAACTACGGAATATTTCTGAAGAATTTTATGAGATGTGTGCACTGCATAATCAAATTATCTTCTTTGTTCCTTGGTTTATGTCTGCATATTTGCCTTCTTACATCAAACTCATTGAGAGATCCTACCAACACCCTGACGGTACGACTACTCAATCTAAATACCCTCCTCAATCTTCTTTTATTTTACCAAATAATACTGGTATGACTTTTACCGCTTTTCAAAAATTCATTAATGATGATATCGGAAAAATCACAGTTTCTGAAATAAATAATCTTATTTCTCAAAATAATTATTTGAGTCTTTATGTTAAAGTTCTAGGTGAACATATTGGTTCTTTGGATACTAAACTCGATGAACTTATTTTATTAGTTAGTAAAATTAGTACTCAGCTAAACTCTTCTAATATCGCTTCAACTTCCAAATCATCTGAAGATGATAAAGGATTCATATTTTCTGCACCTTGCATTCAACCACCACTCGAGATAGAAGGATTCACTACGACCTCTTCTACCTCTTGGGAACGCTTAGAAACTCTTTTCGATAAAAAATTTAAGGGTCTTAATCTCCAACCTCTTAATATGGATATTGAAAATATTCAAACTATTGAGTCCAATTTCGCTGACAATATTGCTTCTACCAACGACCCGGGTGAAGTTCTTTCGTCAGAACTAAATAAACTTCGAGGAATAATGAAAAATCAACCTGGCAAAAAATATGCCGATATTCCTCGCATGACAACTGCATATTACCCCCGTCCTACTCCTCAAGATGTTCTGATAGAGGAAAGGGATTGGAATATTACAAATACTTCATATAATGGTGATGCTATTTATGAATGGAATATTGACGGATTATCCGACCGCCAAATCTCTATCTTAATCCATCGTATGTCCATGTACGCCACTATTTGTATGGCTACTCGAGCTACGGTTCGAAATGACAGATCTGACCAGACAATCTGCAAAATGATTGTTGCTGGGTTTACCGGCCAGCTTCGTGGCTGGTGGGATAATTTCCTAGATGATGAAAAACGCCAGGCAATCTATAATGCCACAAATCCAAATGAAGGCAGAGACAATCTCGGCCGCACTCTAACGGCAGGACGATCCGATGCCGTATATACTCTTATGCTAACTATTATTGAGCACTTCGGTGGTAGATTTACCAACCATCACGAAAATATTCGAACTCTTTTGAATGGTTTAAAATGCCGCCATTTAGGCGAATTTCGATGGTATAAAGATACCTTTCTCAGTCGGGTTATGGATTTACCCGAAAGCAGATACGAACACTGGAAAGCCAAATTCATTGATGGGCTTCCTCCTCTCTTCGCAGAACGTGTTCGTAAAACTCTTCGTGGATCGTATGGAGCGATCCCTTATTCAGAAAAAACTTATGGTCAATTGATCGTAGCCTGCACTCAAGAAGGCTTATCCCTTTGTAATGAGTTAAAATTGGCTAGACAAATCAAAATTGATAAACTCCGAGAGAAATCTCAATTAGGTGATTTCTGTGAACAATTTGGCATGGAAAAACCCATGAATCGAAAACCCCACAGGAATTCGAAATATCAATACAAGTCCAAACACCCTAGACGACGGAGTAAGGAACAGCGTGAAGCACGCAAAACCTTCCGAAAGTCTACAAAATTTGCTAAAAACTTTTCCAAACGACCTCTGTCAAAGATTAAATGCTATAAATGTAATCAGTATGGTCATATTGCTCCTAACTGCAAATTGCAAAAACTAAAATCTCTAAATCTTTCTGATGAAGTTCATGATCAAGTTTATAACTTGCTATATACATCTGATTCTGATTCTATGTTGGAGTCTACTTCTGAAAATGAATTTGAATTGCCTGCTTCTGATAATGATTTAAATCAGAATATTGAATGTGTTGATTGTAATTCTGATAATTGTCATTGTAATGAAACAATGTATAAATTACAAGCTCAGTTCGAAGAACTTGATTTAGATGTTAAAACTCTAACTGCTGAAAATGTGCTTGAGTTATTAAAAGATGTCACGGATGAAAAACTTCGTGAAAAAATTCTGCATCTTGCAACTCAAAAGTCCTCTATTCCTTCTACTGCAAAAGATGATTTTGAACAACAGCCTATGGCATATTCTTTGGCCGAAGTTAATCGAAGATTAGCCTTGAGCAAAACTCCAGGTAGAGATACTACCTTTGATGATTTAAAAGTTGAAATTGAAAAGCTAAAAAAGGAAATTGTTTCTTTAAAACAAAACCAGATAATTACTGCTCATCGACTTTCAAAGCTAGAAGAAAAAGAAAGTTTTTCAAATTCAAACTCTTCAACTTCTTTAAAAGGAAAGGAAAAGGATATGACTTCTGAAGAAACAGAAACTCTTCAAATTGAGAAGTTTAATATAGAAAACCTTCAAAATGATTCTTTTCTTGGAATGATGCAAATTGTTACTGCTCATAAGTGGTATATTAATTGCACCATTTTAATAAACAAAGAATTCTTTATTACTAATGTCGCCATGATTGATAGTGGGGCAGACGTTAGTTGTATTCAAGAAGGTTTAATACCTACTAAATATTTTCAAAAAACCACTCATCTTGTAAAATCTGCAACTGGGCATTCTCTTGATATTAATTATAAGCTGCCTAATGCGCATATTTGCCGTGATAAGATTTGCATTCCGCATTTCTTCTTTTTAGTTAAAAACCAGATCTATCCTCCGATTATTTTAGGAACACCTTTTATAAATGCTATTTATCCTTATACGCATATTGATGCTGATGGCTTTAGGGCTACGTATAAAAATCAGCCTATTTCTTATCCTTTTGTTACTCAACCGGTAACAAGAGATATAAATACTCTCATAGAGATGAAGCAAAATCAGTTGAATTTCTTACAATTGGAGATAATGAGTATCAACATCTCTGACACTTTAAAATCTGTCAAAGTACAAGAAAAAATAAAAACTATTTCTTCACAATTAATGACTGATATTTGCGCTGACCATCCAAACGCTTTTTGGAACAGGAAGAAGCATATTGTTTCTCTTCCTTATGAAGATGGCTTCAATGAAGCCAAAATCCCAACAAAATCTCGACCCTGTCAGATGAATGCGGAACTTGTTGAATTCTGCAAAAAGGAAATCGACAGTCTCCTGCAAAAGGGTCTTATTAAACCCTCTAAATCTCCTTGGTCTTGCACTGCTTTTTATGTTAATAACGCTGCAGAAAAAGAAAGAGGAGTACCTCGATTAGTTATCAATTATAAACCCCTGAATAAAGTTCTGAAATGGGTTAGGTATCCAATTCCGAATAAAAAAGATCTTCTTTCTAGATTATATGATGCTAATATATTTTCCAAATTTGATTTAAAATCTGGCTATTGGCAAATTCAGGTTGATAAAACTCATACTTACAAAACTGCTTTTAATGTGCCTTTTGGGCAATATGAATGGAATGTTATGCCATTCGGTTTAAAAAACGCTCCTTCTGAATTTCAGAAGATTATGAATGACATCTTTAATCCTTATATGGATTTCATTATTGTTTATATTGATGACATCCTTGTATTTTCAAAAACTCTTGAAAATCATTTTAAACATCTGCATATTTTTAAGCAGGTCATTATTCAGAATGGTTTAGTTATTTCTAAACCTAAAATGCATTTATTTCAGACTAAGGTTAGATTTCTTGGTCATAATATTTGTCAAGGTTCTATTGAACCTATTCAGCGAGTTCTTGAATTCGCTACCAAATTCCCTGATGAGATTACTGACAAGAAACAGCTTCAGCGATTTCTGGGTAGTCTCAATTATATCTCTCCTTTCTACAAGAATCTATCTAGAGACTTAGCACCTCTGTATGATAGATTAAAGAAAGATCTAAAAACTCCGTGGACTAAAACCCACACTGATTTAGTAAAATTAATCAAAGCTCGGGTTCAATCCCTTCCTTGCACTTCTCTTGCTAATCCTGCTTGGCAGAAAATTATTGAGACAGATGCGTCAAATATAGGGTATGGTGGAATTCTTAAACAAATAAATCCCCATACAAAAACTGAATGTTTAATTCGCTTTTATTCAGGAAAATGGACAGAGAGCCAGAAAAAATACGCTACCGTGGCTCATGAAATGCTTACTATTGTTAAATGTGTGTTGAAATTTCAAGATGATCTGTATAATCAGAAATTTATAATTCGAACAGATGCTCAATCTGTTAAGTTCATGTTTGATAAAGATTTCAAACACGACGCCTCTAAACTAATATTTGCCAGATGGCAGGCGCAATTAGCCCCATTTGATTTCAAAATACAGTATAAAAAGGGTAGTGAAAATTCATTACCTGATTTCTTGTCACGAGAATACTTAACATGACTATCTATACTGATTTTCTCCCCGATAAAATTATTATTACGATTCTTAAATTCTTCCCTTTAAATATAGATTGTAAAAAACAAATTCTAGAAATTCTAGTCTCTGACCTTATGTTAGATGAAACATGGTGGTATAATTACATTCATGAAAAACCCTGGTGGTATGCCGATCCAGAACCATATGATGATTGGTTAGAAGTTGTAAATGAAAATTAACTCTATGTTTGATTTATGCAGTATGGCAGATCCCCCCTGGCAGACAGCCAGAGGACGCGGCCGTGGCCGAAATCAAAATTCTGCATATTTGCAGTATGGGGGAAGGACCAATCCTTCTTACCCTCGAAGCACTGCCAGATCAAACACTGCTTATAGCACATCAAGTTCCAATTTTCCGGTACTCAGACACGGAAATAAAACCTTGATAAACTCCAGAATATCTCAAGACGATGCGTCGTCATCCCATCAAGATCAAACTCCAAATATTAATCTTGATGAAATTCCTGAAACACATCCGTTATATCAGCAGATTAAAGAGTATTTGTCGGCACAGAAAAAGACTGCAGATACCTTTGCATCAATTACTGCTGAAAATACTGAAGATAAACCTTCCTATGAGAAACTTGATGCACGAGAACTTATTCTGTATATTGAAACTCAGCATATTCCTTCAAAAGAAAACTCTGAAGAAACCTGGCGGATTCTGCAAAATTATCTAACAGCTCATGTCTATGTAGCTGGGGAATCTTACAAAACGCGGACATATTATGAGCAGATTTTGATTCAAACGGCTAGTGCCACTTTTGAGCACAGCCCTTTGGGAGAGTCTACTCCGGGGGTACATGGTTACTCCAAAATTGTTATTAAAAAACTCATTCCCATTGAAGAATGGGGAATCTCTTCCATGACCCAACGAACTCTACCAATGGGTCCAACAGGACAAACACTTGCCAATTTCACATATTGGGATTACATTAAAGCCTTCTCCCAAGTCTTATATTATAATAATTATAAACACAAACATACCTGGTTTATAAAAATCTGTTCAAAAGTATTTGAAAAACCCATTCCTAACTGGTTCATTCAATGGTGGACAAATCACGGCCCATCTATTAAAATCCTACCATCTGAATATTCATCACTATACCATGATTGGAAAAATTCTTATCCTTTTTTAACTAACCTTTACTTAGGAGAACATGTCTGCAAATTAGACACTATTGATCAAATGTATTTTTTCATTGAATTTTCTATTCCTTGGATACATCGATGGTCCATAGAATTGGGCTATGATTCTCAACAAATCCCAGCGGTATATCGCACTTTCTACTGTAATTTCTGGGATAAGTTACTCAGAATAGACCCTGCAACTAAGCTCCCTTATGGTCATGACCAGCGGGAAGAAATTAAAAACAAAATTTCGGCGTATCAGCAAGCTCCCAGAAAATCAATTTTAATCGAGGATAAGTCCCTCAATTATGTTTCAAGACGCATCTCCGCACATGACGGAAACAAACTCCAACTAATTGAAGAATATTTGGCAGAAGTGCGAGACAAGCTAATGCTAAATGTGGAACAAGCTTCAGACACTTCTATGAATAGCACTGAGGCAAACACAGATGACATCATCACTGATTCTCAACCTCCGGAAACCCTAAATGATGAAGAGGTTCTCGCCAATGCGGAAGACTTTTTAAAATGGGGACGAAAAAAGCTCTGAAGATTGTAATAATAAAAAATACTGTTGTAATAGTAAAACACTATGCACAGGGACCCACTATTACTGTGCAAGATTCCTTTTATTTTCTATATAAGAAGCCTCATTCTTAATAGAAGAGGCAGAAGAAAATCTTTAATTTTCTCTTACTAGCTCTCTCTCTCTCTGTAATAAAGCCTCCGGCTTCATAATAAAAGTTTGCTTTACTATTTCCGGCCTTCCTCCGGCAAACAAAGGTACATATTTACTTTTTGTTTTGAATTTCTTCTAATCTCTCCCAGATCTACGCCGTGACTATGTCCGGCTAGACTTCTTTTATGTTCATGCTATAGTTCTAACCTCTCGAGGTATGTTAACTATGAAAGATCCAGACTCTACTTAGATAAAAAAGAAATTTTTAGAATTCTCCGACTTGGTTCCGGAATGGTGGTACAGTCGGGTCGGTAAACTTTGCCTCTGTGGCTCCGTCTAGAGCGTTGTGCCATTGAAGCCCGTATTGATGAAAAGAAAGGGCGATTTATTTGCACAATTAGAACTTCTAGACACATGGGTTTACTGATCTCCGACAGGCCCCTTGTCTGGGTGAAAATATTTTACCATACAGTCAGAAATTCTCTAAGTTCTTTTCTATTTCGGTTGGTGCTTCGGTTCGGTTATCCGACTTAAGCTTATATCCGATATTATTACTTGGTCTGGCGGGCTGAGCGGCTTACCCCAGCCCGAGAGATCCTGTCAATGGTATCAGAGCCTGGGAACTTTCATGGTAAATATACTAGAGATGGTGAACAACGACTAGTATGAACAAGTCGGGTCGGTAAACTTTGCCTCTGTGGCTCCGTCTAGAGCGTTGTGCCATTGAAGCCCGTATTGATGAAAAGAAAGGGCGATTTATTTGCACAATTAGAACTTCTAGACACATGGGTTTACTGATCTCCGACAGGCCCCTTGTCTGGGTGAAAATATTTTACCATACAGTCAGAAATTCTCTAAGTTCTTTTCTATTTCGGTTGGTGCTTCGGTTCGACCGCCAAATCTCTATCTTAACTATGAAAGATCCAGACTCTACTTAGATAAAAAAGAAATTTTTAGAATTCTCCGACTTGGTTCCGGAATGGTGGTACAGTCGGGTCGGTAAACTTTGCCTCTGTGGCTCCGTCTAGAGCGTTGTGCCATTGAAGCCCGTATTGATGAAAAGAAAGGGCGATTTATTTGCACAATTAGAACTTCTAGACACATGGGTTTACTGATCTCCGACAGGCCCCTTGTCTGGGTGAAAATATTTTACCATACAGTCAGAAATTCTCTAAGTTCTTTTCTATTTCGGTTGGTGCTTCGGTTCGGTTTTCCGACTTAAGCTTATATCCGATATTATTACTTGGTCTGGCGGGCTGAGCGGCTTACCCCAGCCCGAGAGATCCTGTCAATGGTATCAGAGCCTGGGAACTTTCATGGTAAATATACTAGAGATGGTGAACAACGACTAGTATGAACATAAGTCTAAAAACTATGGATATGGGAGAAGTTAGTACGAAAGGTACTAAACTCGAAGAGGTAGATTTACCTCAAGATATGGATCTTCTGAATAAATGGACTATTCCTAAAGTCGATTTAAAAACCATATATGAATATGGATTTTTTGATAAAATCAAACACAAACAGATTATAAAAACAACTGAGCAATCCCTAGCTTTAAACGCTAATGAACAGACTATTCAACTACTGAATAAACGAGATGTTGATATTTTTAAACGTAATTTCAATTACATGCATATTGGCTTAGTTCAAATTGCTTTCCGGCCTTTAACTTTAAAGGGTCTTCCGGAAACATTTTTAGCAGCTCTACGAGATGCTAGAAATTTAAATTTCCGCAAATCGCTTATGGGATCTATAGAATCAACGCTGGCATATGGCCCTGTATATTTTAACACTCAACCTAATTTGTTATTATCCTTGACTGATGTGAATATTCTACATGCTTTAACACTGAATATTAAAACTCATGGTTACAATTATGCTCCTGGATCTGAGCTTATTGGTTTATCTTACCGCATATATTATCGGTTGTTATCTACCCTAAACCCTCGATGTAAATTGATGGATGACAACTCTGATTATACTATGCTTATTGAAACTAATTTTATTAAATCCAAAATAACCACTCGAAGACCAATTCGATGGGATGAAATAGATTTCCCTCAGACTTGGATCTTAAACTCCGTTACTTCTCCAAGACAATTGGCGGATGAAGTAACAAACTCTGAGTTAACTCATGTAACTCAAAACTCTGATGGACAGATTTGTCTACAGTTTGACAATAGTCTTCCTGTCTATCGAAACTCTTTTTCTATTCCAAGAAAACTCCCTCAAATTCAGCATATTTCTCCAATAGAACCTTCTGCACCAGTTTATGGTCCAGCTAGGAGTCGCGCTGCATCTTTGCATACCATAAACTCTTCTGATCTTCCTACTTCTTCTAGAAATGTTGAAAAAATAAAAATCAATCCTAAAACGAATATTGTTCAAGACTTCAATAATGAAAACCCTACTCCTTCGGAGATGGATTTTGATATAAATTCTGTTTAAATATGCCTAAACAACTTATTGATTTTAGTCCTGGCTCACAAGCCAGAAAATACATTCAAAAAGAATTCTTTGCTGAAAAATGGCAACCGTTTAGAACATGGTTCTTTGAAACCTATTCTAAAGATGAACTACGGAATATTTCTGAAGAATTTTATGAGATGTGTGCACTGCATAATCAAATTATCTTCTTTGTTCCTTGGTTTATGTCTGCATATTTGCCTTCTTACATCAAACTCATTGAGAGATCCTACCAACACCCTGACGGTACGACTACTCAATCTAAATACCCTCCTCAATCTTCTTTTATTTTACCAAATAATACTGGTATGACTTTTACCGCTTTTCAAAAATTCATTAATGATGATATCGGAAAAATCACAGTTTCTGAAATAAATAATCTTATTTCTCAAAATAATTATTTGAGTCTTTATGTTAAAGTTCTAGGTGAACATATTGGTTCTTTGGATACTAAACTCGATGAACTTATTTTATTAGTTAGTAAAATTAGTACTCAGCTAAACTCTTCTAATATCGCTTCAACTTCCAAATCATCTGAAGATGATAAAGGATTCATATTTTCTGCACCTTGCATTCAACCACCACTCGAGATAGAAGGATTCACTACGACCTCTTCTACCTCTTGGGAACGCTTAGAAACTCTTTTCGATAAAAAATTTAAGGGTCTTAATCTCCAACCTCTTAATATGGATATTGAAAATATTCAAACTATTGAGTCCAATTTCGCTGACAATATTGCTTCTACCAACGACCCGGGTGAAGTTCTTTCGTCAGAACTAAATAAACTTCGAGGAATAATGAAAAATCAACCTGGCAAAAAATATGCCGATATTCCTCGCATGACAACTGCATATTACCCCCGTCCTACTCCTCAAGATGTTCTGATAGAGGAAAGGGATTGGAATATTACAAATACTTCATATAATGGTGATGCTATTTATGAATGGAATATTGACGGATTATCCGACCGCCAAATCTCTATCTTAATCCATCGTATGTCCATGTACGCCACTATTTGTATGGCTACTCGAGCTACGGTTCGAAATGACAGATCTGACCAGACAATCTGCAAAATGATTGTTGCTGGGTTTACCGGCCAGCTTCGTGGCTGGTGGGATAATTTCCTAGATGATGAAAAACGCCAGGCAATCTATAATGCCACAAATCCAAATGAAGGCAGAGACAATCTCGGCCGCACTCTAACGGCAGGACGATCCGATGCCGTATATACTCTTATGCTAACTATTATTGAGCACTTCGGTGGTAGATTTACCAACCATCACGAAAATATTCGAACTCTTTTGAATGGTTTAAAATGCCGCCATTTAGGCGAATTTCGATGGTATAAAGATACCTTTCTCAGTCGGGTTATGGATTTACCCGAAAGCAGATACGAACACTGGAAAGCCAAATTCATTGATGGGCTTCCTCCTCTCTTCGCAGAACGTGTTCGTAAAACTCTTCGTGGATCGTATGGAGCGATCCCTTATTCAGAAAAAACTTATGGTCAATTGATCGTAGCCTGCACTCAAGAAGGCTTAGCCCTTTGTAATGAGTTAAAATTGGCTAGACAAATCAAAATTGATAAACTCCGAGAGAAATCTCAATTAGGTGATTTCTGTGAACAATTTGGCATGGAAAAACCCATGAATCGAAAACCCCACAGGAATTCGAAATATCAATACAAGTCCAAACACCCTAGACGACGGAGTAAGGAACAGCGTGAAGCACGCAAAACCTTCCGAAAGTCTACAAAATTTGCTAAAAACTTTTCCAAACGACCTCTGTCAAAGATTAAATGCTATAAATGTAATCAGTATGGTCATATTGCTCCTAACTGCAAATTGCAAAAACTAAAATCTCTAAATCTTTCTGATGAAGTTCATGATCAAGTTTATAACTTGCTATATACATCTGATTCTGATTCTATGTTGGAGTCTACTTCTGAAAATGAATTTGAATTGCCTGCTTCTGATAATGATTTAAATCAGAATATTGAATGTGTTGATTGTAATTCTGATAATTGTCATTGTAATGAAACAATGTATAAATTACAAGCTCAGTTCGAAGAACTTGATTTAGATGTTAAAACTCTAACTGCTGAAAATGTGCTTGAGTTATTAAAAGATGTCACGGATGAAAAACTTCGTGAAAAAATTCTGCATCTTGCAACTCAAAAGTCCTCTATTCCTTCTACTGCAAAAGATGATTTTGAACAACAGCCTATGGCATATTCTTTGGCCGAAGTTAATCGAAGATTAGCCTTGAGCAAAACTCCAGGTAGAGATACTACCTTTGATGATTTAAAAGTTGAAATTGAAAAGCTAAAAAAGGAAATTGTTTCTTTAAAACAAAACCAGATAATTACTGCTCATCGACTTTCAAAGCTAGAAGAAAAAGAAAGTTTTTCAAATTCAAACTCTTCAACTTCTTTAAAAGGAAAGGAAAAGGATATGACTTCTGAAGAAACAGAAACTCTTCAAATTGAGAAGTTTAATATAGAAAACCTTCAAAATGATTCTTTTCTTGGAATGATGCAAATTGTTACTGCTCATAAGTGGTATATTAATTGCACCATTTTAATAAACAAAGAATTCTTTATTACTAATGTCGCCATGATTGATAGTGGGGCAGACGTTAGTTGTATTCAAGAAGGTTTAATACCTACTAAATATTTTCAAAAAACCACTCATCTTGTAAAATCTGCAACTGGGCATTCTCTTGATATTAATTATAAGCTGCCTAATGCGCATATTTGCCGTGATAAGATTTGCATTCCGCATTTCTTCTTTTTAGTTAAAAACCAGATCTATCCTCCGATTATTTTAGGAACACCTTTTATAAATGCTATTTATCCTTATACGCATATTGATGCTGATGGCTTTAGGGCTACGTATAAAAATCAGCCTATTTCTTATCCTTTTGTTACTCAACCGGTAACAAGAGATATAAATACTCTCATAGAGATGAAGCAAAATCAGTTGAATTTCTTACAATTGGAGATAATGAGTATCAACATCTCTGACACTTTAAAATCTGTCAAAGTACAAGAAAAAATAAAAACTATTTCTTCACAATTAATGACTGATATTTGCGCTGACCATCCAAACGCTTTTTGGAACAGGAAGAAGCATATTGTTTCTCTTCCTTATGAAGATGGCTTCAATGAAGCCAAAATCCCAACAAAATCTCGACCCTGTCAGATGAATGCGGAACTTGTTGAATTCTGCAAAAAGGAAATCGACAGTCTCCTGCAAAAGGGTCTTATTAAACCCTCTAAATCTCCTTGGTCTTGCACTGCTTTTTATGTTAATAACGCTGCAGAAAAAGAAAGAGGAGTACCTCGATTAGTTATCAATTATAAACCCCTGAATAAAGTTCTGAAATGGGTTAGGTATCCAATTCCGAATAAAAAAGATCTTCTTTCTAGATTATATGATGCTAATATATTTTCCAAATTTGATTTAAAATCTGGCTATTGGCAAATTCAGGTTGATAAAACTCATACTTACAAAACTGCTTTTAATGTGCCTTTTGGGCAATATGAATGGAATGTTATGCCATTCGGTTTAAAAAACGCTCCTTCTGAATTTCAGAAGATTATGAATGACATCTTTAATCCTTATATGGATTTCATTATTGTTTATATTGATGACATCCTTGTATTTTCAAAAACTCTTGAAAATCATTTTAAACATCTGCATATTTTTAAGCAGGTCATTATTCAGAATGGTTTAGTTATTTCTAAACCTAAAATGCATTTATTTCAGACTAAGGTTAGATTTCTTGGTCATAATATTTGTCAAGGTTCTATTGAACCTATTCAGCGAGTTCTTGAATTCGTTACCAAATTCCCTGATGAGATTACTGACAAGAAACAGCTTCAGCGATTTCTGGATAGTCTCAATTATATCTCTCCTTTCTACAAGAATCTATCTAGAGACTTAGCACCTCTGTATGATAGATTAAAGAAAGATCTAAAAACTCCGTGGACTAAAACCCACACTGATTTAGTAAAATTAATCAAAGCTCGGGTTCAATCCCTTCCTTGCACTTCTCTTGCTAATCCTGCTTGGCAGAAAATTATTGAGACAGATGCGTCAAATATGGGGTATGGTGGAATTCTTAAACAAATAAATCCCCATACAAAAACTGAATGTTTAATTCGCTTTTATTCAGGAAAATGGACAGAGAGCCAGAAAAAATACGCTACCGTGGCTCATGAAATGCTTACTATTGTTAAATGTGTGTTGAAATTTCAAGATGATCTGTATAATCAGAAATTTATAATTCGAACAGATGCTCAATCTGTTAAGTTCATGTTTGATAAAGATTTCAAACACGACGCCTCTAAACTAATATTTGCCAGATGGCAGGCGCAATTAGCCCCATTTGATTTCGAAATACAGTATAAAAAGGGTAGTGAAAATTCATTACCTGATTTCTTGTCACGAGAATACTTAACATGACTATCTATACTGATTTTCTCCCCGATAAAATTATTATTACGATTCTTAAATTCTTCCCTTTAAATATAGATTGTAAAAAACAAATTCTAGAAATTCTAGTCTCTGACCTTATGTTAGATGAAACATGGTGGTATAATTACATTCATGAAAAACCCTGGTGGTATGCCGATCCAGAACCATATGATGATTGGTTAGAAGTTGTAAATGAAAATTAACTCTATGTTTGATTTATGCAGTATGGCAGATCCCCCCTGGCAGACAGCCAGAGGACGCGGCCGTGGCCGAAATCAAAATTCTGCATATTTGCAGTATGGGGGAAGGACCAATCCTTCTTACCCTCGAAGCACTGCCAGATCAAACACTGCTTATAGCACATCAAGTTCCAATTTTCCGGTACTCAGACACGGAAATAAAACCTTGATAAACTCCAGAATATCTCAAGACGATGCGTCGTCATCCCATCAAGATCAAACTCCAAATATTAATCTTGATGAAATTCCTGAAACACATCCGTTATATCAGCAGATTAAAGAGTATTTGTCGGCACAGAAAAAGACTGCAGATACCTTTGCATCAATTACTGCTGAAAATACTGAAGATAAACCTTCCTATGAGAAACTTGATGCACGAGAACTTATTCTGTATATTGAAACTCAGCATATTCCTTCAAAAGAAAACTCTGAAGAAACCTGGCGGATTCTGCAAAATTATCTAACAGCTCATGTCTATGTAGCTGGGGAATCTTACAAAACGCGGACATATTATGAGCAGATTTTGATTCAAACGGCTAGTGCCACTTTTGAGCACAGCCCTTTGGGAGAATCTACTCCGGGGGTACATGGTTACTCCAAAATTGTTATTAAAAAACTCATTCCCATTGAAGAATGGGGAATCTCTTCCATGACCCAACGAACTCTACCAATGGGTCCAACAGGACAAACACTTGCCAATTTCACATATTGGGATTACATTAAAGCCTTCTCCCAAGTCTTATATTATAATAATTATAAACACAAACATACCTGGTTTATAAAAATCTGTTCAAAAGTATTTGAAAAACCCATTCCTAACTGGTTCATTCAATGGTGGACAAATCACGGCCCATCTATTAAAATCCTACCATCTGAATATTCATCACTATACCATGATTGGAAAAATTCTTCTCCTTTTTTAACTAACCTTTACTTAGGAGAACATGTCTGCAAATTAGACACTATTGATCAAATGTATTTTTTCATTGAATTTTCTATTCCTTGGATACATCGATGGTCCATAGAATTGGGCTATGATTCTCAACAAATCCCAGCGGTATATCGCACTTTCTACTGTAATTTCTGGGATAAGTTACTCAGAATAGACCCTGCAACTAAGCTCCCTTATGGTCATGACCAGCGGGAAGAAATTAAAAACAAAATTTCGGCGTATCAGCAAGCTCCCAGAAAATCAATTTTAATCGAGGATAAGTCCCTCAATTATGTTTCAAGACGCATCTCCGCACATGACGGAAACAAACTCCAACTAATTGAAGAATATTTGGCAGAAGTGCGAGACAAGCTAATGCTAAATGTGGAACAAGCTTCAGACACTTCTATGAATAGCACTGAGGCAAACACAGATGACATCATCACTGATTCTCAACCTCCGGAAACCCTAAATGATGAAGAGGTTCTCGCCAATGCGGAAGACTTTTTAAAATGGGGACGAAAAAAGCTCTGAAGATTGTAATAATAAAAAATACTGTTGTAATAGTAAAACACTATGCACAGGGACCCACTATTACTGTGCAAGATTCCTTTTATTTTCTATATAAGAAGCCTCATTCTTAATAGAAGAGGCAGAAGAAAATCTTTAATTTTCTCTTACTAGCTCTCTCTCTCTTTGTAATAAAGCCTCCGGCTTCATAATAAAAGTTTGCTTTACTATTTCCGGCCTTCCTCCGGCAAACAAAGGTACATATTTACTTTTTGTTTTGAATTTTTTCTAATCTCTCCCAGATCTACGCCGTGACTATGTCCGGCTAGACTTCTTTTATGTTCATGCTATAGTTCTAACCTCTCGAGGTATGTTAACTATGAAAGATCCAGACTCTACTTAGATAAAAAAGAAATTTTTAGAATTCTCCGACTTGGTTCCGGAATGGTGGTACAGTCGGGTCGGTAAACTTTGCCTCTGTGGCTCCGTCTAGAGCGTTGTGCCATTGAAGCCCGTATTGATGAAAAGAAAGGGCGATTTATTTGCACAATTAGAACTTCTAGACACATGGGTTTGCTGATCTCCGACAGGCCCCTTGTCTGGGTGAAAATATTTTACCATACAGTCAGAAATTCTCTAAGTTCTTTTCTATTTCGGTTGGTGCTTCGGTTCGGTTTTCCGACTTAAGCTTATATCCGATATTATTACTTGGTCTGGCGGGCTGAGCGGCGATACCATTGACAGGATCTCTCGGGCTGGGGTAAGCCGCTCAGCCCGCCAGACCAAGTAATAATATCGGATATAAGCTTAAGTCGGAAAACCGAACCGAAGCACCAACCGAAATAGAAAAGAACTTAGAGAATTTCTGACTGTATGGTAAAATATTTTCACCCAGACAAGGGGCCTGTCGGAGATCAGTAAACCCATGTGTCTAGAAGTTCTAATTGTGCAAATAAATCGCCCTTTCTTTTCATCAATACGGGCTTCAATGGCACAACGCTCTAGACGGAGCCACAGAGGCAAAGTTTACCGACCCGACTGTACCACCATTCCGGAACCAAGTCGGAGAATTCTAAAAATTTCTTTTTTATCTAAGTAGAGTCTGGATCTTTCATAGTTAACATACCTCGAGAGGTTAGAACTATAGCATGAACATAAAAGAAGTCTAGCCGGACATAGTCACGGCGTAGATCTGGGAGAGATTAGAAGAAATTCAAAACAAAAAGTAAATATGTACCTTTGTTTGCCGGAGGAAGGCCGGAAATAGTAAAGCAAACTTTTATTATGAAGCCGGAGGCTTTATTACAGAGAGAGAGAGAGCTAGTAAGAGAAAATTAAAGATTTTCTTCTGCCTCTTCTATTAAGAATGAGGCTTCTTATATAGAAAATAAAAGGAATCTTGCACAGTAATAGTGGGTCCCTGTGCATAGTGTTTTACTATTACAACAGTATTTTTTATTATTACAATCTTCAGAGCTTTTTTCGTCCCCATTTTAAAAAGTCTTCCGCATTGGCGAGAACCTCTTCATCATTTAGGGTTTCCGGAGGTTGAGAATCAGTGATGATGTCATCTGTGTTTGCCTCAGTGCTATTCATAGAAGTGTCTGAAGCTTGTTCCACATTTAGCATTAGCTTGTCTCGCACTTCTGCCAAATATTCTTCAATTAGTTGGAGTTTGTTTCCGTCATGTGCGGAGATGCGTCTTGAAACATAATTGAGGGACTTATCCTCGATTAAAATTGATTTTCTGGGAGCTTGCTGATACGCCGAAATTTTGTTTTTAATTTCTTCCCGCTGGTCATGACCATAAGGGAGCTTAGTTGCAGGGTCTATTCTGAGTAACTTATCCCAGAAATTACAGTAGAAAGTGCGATATACCGCTGGGATTTGTTGAGAATCATAGCCCAATTCTATGGACCATCGATGTATCCAAGGAATAGAAAATTCAATGAAAAAATACATTTGATCAATAGTGTCTAATTTGCAGACATGTTCTCCTAAGTAAAGGTTAGTTAAAAAAGGAGAAGAATTTTTCCAATCATGGTATAGTGATGAATATTCAGATGGTAGGATTTTAATAGATGGGCCGTGATTTGTCCACCATTGAATGAACCAGTTAGGAATGGGTTTTTCAAATACTTTTGAACAGATTTTTATAAACCAGGTATGTTTGTGTTTATAATTATTATAATATAAGACTTGGGAGAAGGCTTTAATGTAATCCCAATATGTGAAATTGGCAAGTGTTTGTCCTGTTGGACCCATTGGTAGAGTTCGTTGGGTCATGGAAGAGATTCCCCATTCTTCAATGGGAATGAGTTTTTTAATAACAATTTTGGAGTAACCATGTACCCCCGGAGTAGACTCTCCCAAAGGGCTGTGCTCAAAAGTGGCACTAGCCGTTTGAATCAAAATCTGCTCATAATATGTCCGCGTTTTGTAAGATTCCCCAGCTACATAGACATGAGCTGTTAGATAATTTTGCAGAATCCGCCAGGTTTCTTCAGAGTTTTCTTTTGAAGGAATATGCTGAGTTTCAATATACAGAATAAGTTCTCGTGCATCAAGTTTCTCATAGGAAGGTTTATCTTCAGTATTTTCAGCAGTAATTGATGCAAAGGTATCTGCAGTCTTTTTCTGTGCCGACAAATACTCTTTAATCTGCTGATATAACGGATGTGTTTCAGGAATTTCATCAAGATTAATATTTGGAGTTTGATCTTGATGGGATGACGACGCATCGTCTTGAGATATTCTGGAGTTTATCAAGGTTTTATTTCCGTGTCTGAGTACCGGAAAATTGGAACTTGATGTGCTATAAGCAGTGTTTGATCTGGCAGTGCTTCGAGGGTAAGAAGGATTGGTCCTTCCCCCATACTGCAAATATGCAGAATTTTGATTTCGGCCACGGCCGCGTCCTCTGGCTGTCTGCCAGGGGGGATCTGCCATACTGCATAAATCAAACATAGAGTTAATTTTCATTTACAACTTCTAACCAATCATCATATGGTTCTGGATCGGCATACCACCAGGGTTTTTCATGAATGTAATTATACCACCATGTTTCATCTAACATAAGGTCAGAGACTAGAATTTCTAGAATTTGTTTTTTACAATCTATATTTAAAGGGAAGAATTTAAGAATCGTAATAATAATTTTATCGGGGAGAAAATCAGTATAGATAGTCATGTTAAGTATTCTCGTGACAAGAAATCAGGTAATGAATTTTCACTACCCTTTTTATACTGTATTTCGAAATCAAATGGGGCTAATTGCGCCTGCCATCTGGCAAATATTAGTTTAGAGGCGTCGTGTTTGAAATCTTTATCAAACATGAACTTAACAGATTGAGCATCTGTTCGAATTATAAATTTCTGATTATACAGATCATCTTGAAATTTCAACACACATTTAACAATAGTAAGCATTTCATGAGCCACGGTAGCGTATTTTTTCTGGCTCTCTGTCCATTTTCCTGAATAAAAGCGAATTAAACATTCAGTTTTTGTATGGGGATTTATTTGTTTAAGAATTCCACCATACCCTATATTTGACGCATCTGTCTCAATAATTTTCTGCCAAGCAGGATTAGCAAGAGAAGTGCAAGGAAGGGATTGAACCCGAGCTTTGATTAATTTTACTAAATCAGTGTGGGTTTTAGTCCACGGAGTTTTTAGATCTTTCTTTAATCTATCATACAGAGGTGCTAAGTCTCTAGATAGATTCTTGTAGAAAGGAGAGATATAATTGAGACTACCCAGAAATCGCTGAAGCTGTTTCTTGTCAGTAATCTCATCAAGGAATTTGGTAGCGAATTCAAGAACTCGCTGAATAGGTTCAATAGAACCTTGACAAATATTATGACCAAGAAATCTAACCTTAGTCTGAAATAAATGCATTTTAGGTTTAGAAATAACTAAACCATTCTGAATAATGACCTGCTTAAAAATATGCAGATGTTTAAAATGATTTTCAAGAGTTTTTGAAAATACAAGGATGTCATCAATATAAACAATAATGAAATCCATATAAGGATTAAAGATGTCATTCATAATCTTCTGAAATTCAGAAGGAGCGTTTTTTAAACCGAATGGCATAACATTCCATTCATATTGCCCAAAAGGCACATTAAAAGCAGTTTTGTAAGTATGAGTTTTATCAACCTGAATTTGCCAATAGCCAGATTTTAAATCAAATTTGGAAAATATATTAGCATCATATAATCTAGAAAGAAGATCTTTTTTATTCGGAATTGGATACCTAACCCATTTCAGAACTTTATTCAGGGGTTTATAATTGATAACTAATCGAGGTACTCCTCTTTCTTTTTCTGCAGCGTTATTAACATAAAAAGCAGTGCAAGACCAAGGAGATTTAGAGGGTTTAATAAGACCCTTTTGCAGGAGACTGTCGATTTCCTTTTTGCAGAATTCAACAAGTTCCGCATTCATCTGACAGGGTCGAGATTTTGTTGGGATTTTGGCTTCATTGAAGCCATCTTCATAAGGAAGAGAAACAATATGCTTCTTCCTGTTCCAAAAAGCGTTTGGATGGTCAGCGCAAATATCAGTCATTAATTGTGAAGAAATAGTTTTTATTTTTTCTTGTACTTTGACAGATTTTAAAGTGTCAGAGATGTTGATACTCATTATCTCCAATTGTAAGAAATTCAACTGATTTTGCTTCATCTCTATGAGAGTATTTATATCTCTTGTTACCGGTTGAGTAACAAAAGGATAAGAAATAGGCTGATTTTTATACGTAGCCCTAAAGCCATCAGCATCAATATGCGTATAAGGATAAATAGCATTTATAAAAGGTGTTCCTAAAATAATCGGAGGATAGATCTGGTTTTTAACTAAAAAGAAGAAATGCGGAATGCAAATCTTATCACGGCAAATATGCGCATTAGGCAGCTTATAATTAATATCAAGAGAATGCCCAGTTGCAGATTTTACAAGATGAGTGGTTTTTTGAAAATATTTAGTAGGTATTAAACCTTCTTGAATACAACTAACGTCTGCCCCACTATCAATCATGGCGACATTAGTAATAAAGAATTCTTTGTTTATTAAAATGGTGCAATTAATATACCACTTATGAGCAGTAACAATTTGCATCATTCCAAGAAAAGAATCATTTTGAAGGTTTTCTATATTAAACTTCTCAATTTGAAGAGTTTCTGTTTCTTCAGAAGTCATATCCTTTTCCTTTCCTTTTAAAGAAGTTGAAGAGTTTGAATTTGAAAAACTTTCTTTTTCTTCTAGCTTTGAAAGTCGATGAGCAGTAATTATCTGGTTTTGTTTTAAAGAAACAATTTCCTTTTTTAGCTTTTCAATTTCAACTTTTAAATCATCAAAGGTAGTATCTCTACCTGGAGTTTTGCTCAAGGCTAATCTTCGATTAACTTCGGCCAAAGAATATGCCATAGGCTGTTGTTCAAAATCATCTTTTGCAGTAGAAGGAATAGAGGACTTTTGAGTTGCAAGATGCAGAATTTTTTCACGAAGTTTTTCATCCGTGACATCTTTTAATAACTCAAGCACATTTTCAGCAGTTAGAGTTTTAACATCTAAATCAAGTTCTTCGAACTGAGCTTGTAATTTATACATTGTTTCATTACAATGACAATTATCAGAATTACAATCAACACATTCAATATTCTGATTTAAATCATTATCAGAAGCAGGCAATTCAAATTCATTTTCAGAAGTAGACTCCAACATAGAATCAGAATCAGATGTATATAGCAAGTTATAAACTTGATCATGAACTTCATCAGAAAGATTTAGAGATTTTAGTTTTTGCAATTTGCAGTTAGGAGCAATATGACCATACTGATTACATTTATAGCATTTAATCTTTGACAGAGGTCGTTTGGAAAAGTTTTTAGCAAATTTTGTAGACTTTCGGAAGGTTTTGCGTGCTTCACCCTGTTCCTTACTCCGTCGTCTAGGGTGTTTGGACTTGTATTGATATTTCGAATTCCTGTGGGGTTTTCGATTCATGGGTTTTTCCATGCCAAATTGTTCACAGAAATCACCTAATTGAGATTTCTCTCGGAGTTTATCAATTTTGATTTGTCTAGCCAATTTTAACTCATTACAAAGGGCTAAGCCTTCTTGAGTGCAGGCTACGATCAATTGACCATAAGTTTTTTCTGAATAAGGGATCGCTCCATACGATCCACGAAGAGTTTTACGAACACGTTCTGCGAAGAGAGGAGGAAGCCCATCAATGAATTTGGCTTTCCAGTGTTCGTATCTGCTTTCGGGTAAATCCATAACCCGACTGAGAAAGGTATCTTTATACCATCGAAATTCGCCTAAATGGCGGCATTTTAAACCATTCAAAAGAGTTCGAATATTTTCGTGATGGTTGGTAAATCTACCACCGAAGTGCTCAATAATAGTTAGCATAAGAGTATATACGGCATCGGATCGTCCTGCCGTTAGAGTGCGGCCGAGATTGTCTCTGCCTTCATTTGGATTTGTGGCATTATAGATTGCCTGGCGTTTTTCATCATCTAGGAAATTATCCCACCAGCCACGAAGCTGGCCGGTAAACCCAGCAACAATCATTTTGCAGATTGTCTGGTCAGATCTGTCATTTCGAACCGTAGCTCGAGTAGCCATACAAATAGTGGCGTACATGGACATACGATGGATTAAGATAGAGATTTGGCGGTCGGATAATCCGTCAATATTCCATTCATAAATAGCATCACCATTATATGAAGTATTTGTAATATTCCAATCCCTTTCCTCTATCAGAACATCTTGAGGAGTAGGACGGGGGTAATATGCAGTTGTCATGCGAGGAATATCGGCATATTTTTTGCCAGGTTGATTTTTCATTATTCCTCGAAGTTTATTTAGTTCTGACGAAAGAACTTCACCCGGGTCGTTGGTAGAAGCAATATTGTCAGCGAAATTGGACTCAATAGTTTGAATATTTTCAATATCCATATTAAGAGGTTGGAGATTAAGACCCTTAAATTTTTTATCGAAAAGAGTTTCTAAGCGTTCCCAAGAGGTAGAAGAGGTCGTAGTGAATCCTTCTATCTCGAGTGGTGGTTGAATGCAAGGTGCAGAAAATATGAATCCTTTATCATCTTCAGATGATTTGGAAGTTGAAGCGATATTAGAAGAGTTTAGCTGAGTACTAATTTTACTAACTAATAAAATAAGTTCATCGAGTTTAGTATCCAAAGAACCAATATGTTCACCTAGAACTTTAACATAAAGACTCAAATAATTATTTTGAGAAATAAGATTATTTATTTCAGAAACTGTGATTTTTCCGATATCATCATTAATGAATTTTTGAAAAGCGGTAAAAGTCATACCAGTATTATTTGGTAAAATAAAAGAAGATTGAGGAGGGTATTTAGATTGAGTAGTCGTACCGTCAGGGTGTTGGTAGGATCTCTCAATGAGTTTGATGTAAGAAGGCAAATATGCAGACATAAACCAAGGAACAAAGAAGATAATTTGATTATGCAGTGCACACATCTCATAAAATTCTTCAGAAATATTCCGTAGTTCATCTTTAGAATAGGTTTCAAAGAACCATGTTCTAAACGGTTGCCATTTTTCAGCAAAGAATTCTTTTTGAATGTATTTTCTGGCTTGTGAGCCAGGACTAAAATTAATAAGTTGTTTAGGCATATTTAAACAGAATTTATATCAAAATCCATCTCCGAAGGAGTAGGGTTTTCATTATTGAAGTCTTGAACAATATTCGTTTTAGGATTGATTTTTATTTTTTCAACATTTCTAGAAGAAGTAGGAAGATCAGAAGAGTTTATGGTATGCAAAGATGCAGCGCGACTCCTAGCTGGACCATAAACTGGTGCAGAAGGTTCTATTGGAGAAATATGCTGAATTTGAGGGAGTTTTCTTGGAATAGAAAAAGAGTTTCGATAGACAGGAAGACTATTGTCAAACTGTAGACAAATCTGTCCATCAGAGTTTTGAGTTACATGAGTTAACTCAGAGTTTGTTACTTCATCCGCCAATTGTCTTGGAGAAGTAACGGAGTTTAAGATCCAAGTCTGAGGGAAATCTATTTCATCCCATCGAATTGGTCTTCGAGTGGTTATTTTGGATTTAATAAAATTAGTTTCAATAAGCATAGTATAATCAGAGTTGTCATCCATCAATTTACATCGAGGGTTTAGGGTAGATAACAACCGATAATATATGCGGTAAGATAAACCAATAAGCTCAGATCCAGATATTATATTATATTATATTATATTATAGAATAGAATAGAATAGTGAGTTGGAGAACGACCAAGAAAAAAATTATCATTTCATAAAAAATTTAAAATAATTATTTATATGATATAACTTCAAAACAAATATAAGCGATCCTTCCATAATTTCAAAACTTCACATGATACATATCATTACAAATATTTACAATACATATAATCTATGGAAATATAATTATTTACTAATCACCTGTTAAAATAATTTTAAACAACTTATTTGAAATGTAATATTAATTACCTCATTTTAAACTATTACAATACATATCAAGTTAACATTTGTTAATTCTTTTGATTCTTTTATTTGAGATGGTAAATTTTTTCATCAGGTAGACAAATCACTTTAAGAGAAATTTCTTGTTTGCTATATTAAATTGGTCTCCTACTTTTTCACGTATATAAAATAAGACATAAAGGTATCTTTTAACATTATGATTCACTAAAACGATCATCCAGTAGGTCCTTATTTTCTTTTGTTAAACACCCATAAAATGAATTTAAATGTATTTAAAATCATATATGAAGGGATTAGTATCCTTTATTGCTTCGTTTGATTTTATAAAAAATGTTAATGAATAGATATTTATAATTTTAATCTATTCTCTTGTATAATTTTTAAATAAAATAGAAAAAAATATTAAAATTAGTGGTTTAATTTAAGAGAATGTGTTTGACCTGATGTTAAAATAAACATTAAAGTATATGATATTTTAACATTAATTATGAAAAGTTGATTAAGTTGTAAGCTATTATTTGATTTTATAAAAATAAAAAGTTATATTTTACTATATAATGTGATTTCTAGTTACATCTCCCATTGCGTTTATTCAAAAACATTAAGAATTATTTTTTTTGAAAAACTGGTCAGTGTAAAGAACTGTTATTATATCATATAAATATATTTATATGTAAGCTTTCATAAGCTTTGATATTTATAATCTTAAAAATAAGATAGGGATAATACTCAGAAAAATATCTGAACTTTACTTGAATTTGCAGTTGAGCATACTGAAATTTGCGGGGGGAGGGGATCCTATTACCCCTAGACTTTTTTAAAGTGGAATTTATTCTTTCTCCTCCCCTTTCCCCAAAATGCTATACCCAGTTTTGGAGTAGAAAGTGTAATACACGCGTCAATCTCATATTGACACGTGTATTTTTTATTTAAAATTAATTTTTATTTAATTTCTTCTTCATTCTCCATTCCCCATTCTTATTTTCTTCTCCATTATGAATTGAAAATTTAATGGACAACATCGTCAGTGGTAATACCCATCCATTATGATGACACTGGTAATAATGGTGATCATTCCTCACATACCTATCGAATCTCCGATAAAAATGACACTGATAATACTGTTAATGCTTCCGGAAAAGCTTAAAATTTCGGCGCCTTGCAAGGTTTCGATGAAATCGCAAATTTTTTAAGCAAATTGAACAATACCAATTTCAAAATTTTTAATGATCTTGAAGCCGAAAACAATGAACAATATTGAATTTAAAATTTTTGATTACCTTAAAGTCGAAAACAATAGAGAATTTTGAAATTTTTGACAATCTTGAAGTCAGAAAAAATGGACAATGACCATTTTAAAATGTACGACGACCTTGAATTCGGAAATAATGGACAATATCGATTTTGAAATTTCCAACGACCTTGAAGTTGGAAATAATGAACAATACCCATTTTAAAATTTTCGACGATTTTGAAGTCGGAACCAATCGATTTTGTGCTTGGAGATGAGGAAGATGATAAATTAGTCTTGGATGTCATTAATGAATTCTTTAAATATTTTTTTTTGTGAGGAAGAAGAAGAAGAACAAGAAGAAGAAGAAAGAAAATGAAGATGAAGAAAATGTAAAAGAAATGTAAAAAATAACTTTTTAAATATTTTCGGTTACTCACTCTCTTTGCCATATCAGCCCTTAAGGGGGAATAAATTCCACTTTAAAAAAGTCTAGGGGGTAATAGGATCCCCGCAAAGTTCAGTATGCTCAACTGCAAATTCAGACAAAGTTCAGATATTTTTCTGAGTATTATCCCAATAAGATATAGAATACTCCATTCATTCTTTTTTATTTGCTCCATTTGGGTTATGCTTATATTACTAGATAGTTACTCCTCTAATATTTCAAGGATAATTTAAACAAAGTCTTCCTATTATGTCATTGTTCAATAAATGTAATCATTATTAATTTAGAAAGAGATATGAAATTTAATTAGTGATATATTAGTGAAATTGTTGTTAATTTTATAGGAGTAAGAAATTGAGGTGTGTGTCTAACCTAGATAGAATAAATAAAAAGGAATGGAGAGATACGATATAATTGATTAATTAACCTGCATGTAAAATAACTTTAAACTAACATTAAATAACATATATTTTTTTAATCTCTTTAATAAAAATTTGGTGAAATTGTCTCGTGGATCCTTATACTAGTCCGAGTTTATAAAGTGAACACCTCTACTAGACTTTTGTCATTTGAATTCCCCAACTCAATAAAACTCAACATTTTAAACTCTATTTCGGTGTGTGTAACACAATTACTTTCACGTCATTTTTAAATGATGCATTAAATTCACGTCATTTTAAAAATGTCACATAAAAAATTAAATATTAAAATAAATTTAATTAAATAAATAAATTTTACAAATTATAAAAAAAAATTAAATGTCATTTCATATAGTTGAAACTTCTCTCCAATTAATTTAAATTTTTAACTATAAATTCAAATATACAAACACAATAAAAATTTTAATTTTCAACTTTGAATATCTTTGATAAATCACAAGAATTCATTTATTGTTCTTCAAATTTGAACTTCAAGCTTTTTCAAACTAATGCATGAAGTTGATTAATTTTTTAATATTCACTGTTACTAGCATTCGATTCAAATTTAAATTTAATCCTAAAAAACACATGAAATAAAATTGAATTGAGAAATTAATTAGAAAAAAAAATAAAAAAATCTTAAGCGAAGTAGGCTTTTTTTTTTGGGGGGGGTCTAGTGGAAGTGGGGATTGAAGAAAAAAATAGTGGGTGGTGCAGATGACGTGGGGGTGAGAAAGAAGAAGAAAGAAAAAAAATTGGAGAGGATGGGAGTGACGAAGAAGAACAAAGAAAAAAAAATTGAATGGGTGGATGGGTTTGGGGGGTGGAGGATGGGGGATGAAACTTGCTAAATGTGGGGAGGAGGGGGGGGTGGCAGGAAAGGGAGAGGGGTGAAGAAAAAAAAAAAGATTTTGTTTTTTAAAAAATTATCATTTTTTAATTTTGTTAAATATTTTTAATGTTTGTTTTAATTTCACGCGCCTCAAAAAATATGTGAAAATATACATTTTTTACCTCAACAATTTAATGTCACATAGGCATCAAAAGGGTTTAAAAATTAAAATGTTGAATTTTATTGAGTTGAGAGGTTCAGATGTCAAAAGTCTAAATAGAAGTGTTCAATTTACAAACTCGAACAAGTACAAAGGTCCACGAAACTATTTTTCCTAAGAATTTTTACTCTATCAATATTAATTTAATTTGTGTTTGATTTTTGTATAGATAATTTTCAACTGTCAATAATGTATCTTTTGTATTTTTATATTATTTAATTATGAAAATGAATGTATTACATATTTATACGAATAAGAACAATCTTTTTTCTACTTAATATAAGTGTTATTTACTTTTATTTATATAGTATATTAGGTAAAAAGATCATATTTAGAAAAATATTGCTCGTAAGATTTTATATAAAATATTAATATACTGACACTTATAATTTTTATTTATCCTCTTATATAATTTTTAAATAAAATAAAAAATTAAAATATTAAAATTAATTATTTAATTCAAAAAATTTTGTTTGACCTGATGTTAAAATATGCATTAAAGTATATTATGTTTTAATTTTAATTAGGATAATTTAAATAAGTTGTAAGCTATTATTTGATTTTATAAAGATAAAAAATATAATTTTTTTAAAGTATGATCTCTATTATTATTATTTTCTATCGTATTTATTTTTAAAAAATAAGTTAATTCTTTTAATAAACTAATTAAATATTAATAAATATATTTAACATTATAATATTTACCTCGTAAAACAGATCCTTCGTTATCTAGTTAATAAAAATATAAAGTCATTAATTTGGAGCTTAAAGCCACGGCTTTTGCTGTTTTCCCCTGAGACGGCACTGCAAGTAGGGTGTGGATCTCTGGTCTCCGCATCAAATTATTTTTCAGAATCTTTAAAAAGCTGAAAGTTGGATCCCTTTCCTACCTGATTTCCCGATGCTACTGTGTACGTAAGCTTTTTTGCCCACTTTTAATCATTAACACTTCTTCTTTTGTGATATATATGACAAAAAATATTACTCTCTCCGTCTCATTTTATGTGTCGTCATTTGATCGGGCACGGAGTTTAAGAAATAAGGAAAGACTTGATAAAATTTACCAAATTATCCTTTATCAAAAAATGTGTCAATATTTATTTTTTTAATTAAGTGGGAGGGTAATTGTGCCTTTAAAAAGTTGTCAAATAAGAAAAGACGACACTTATTTTGAGATGGATTAAAAAAGAAATAATGACACATAATTTGGGACGGAGGGAGTAGTAATTCCTTGGTATTAAATTTCTTTTTTTTTTTAACTTTCTAAAGTTAATTTGATTAATTTAAAATTAAAATAAGTATTATATAAAGATATTGTAAATTACAATTTCTTGTATGCAATACAAGTAACAATGCTTATATATTTTTCTCATATAATATAATAAAAATATATAAATTTTTTAACTTAAATCGATATAATTTGATTTCTGCAAAATATGACAGCTATTCTAGGAAGGAATACTATTTTGCAACTGAGGAAAGATATGATCTTCCCATTTTTAGCCAATCATTGCATATGGCAAAACGTTACTCCGTGTAGGAAATCCATCCGTTCCTACATAAGTAGTTCTTTAAATTTTTTATTGTTCTTAATAAATGGTTGTTTTACTTAATTAAGAACATATTAATAATCATTTTCTAATTTTACACTTCACGAATGGACTATGATTACTTTCTCTAATTTTACTTTGAAACATTCTAGTATTATCAACCTTCAAATATAGAAAATACTAGTATTAAAAAAAAAAAATTTATAATAATTTATTATACATAATTTTATCTTATATTTCTATAAAAACCTATTTTCACCATTCACCCGTGACTTCATGACCACCTGGTAAACTTTGAAAAGTTGATTAAATTTGACTAATGGCATGCTTCATTTTGTTATGATGCTAAAAGGTACGTGTTCTTTGCTCAATATTACTATTTGTTGGATATGTTTGGTTTCAAACGGAATATTATGATTTTAGCCGTAATGAAATAGAAAATAGAATAAAATAAATATTTTTTACTCCACACAATTAAATAAAACTCGATAAAAATAACAAATATATCCCATATATTTTCATTAAGTCGGGTTTGAAAATGAAACTCGGAATAATTAAATCAAATATCCTCTTTCTAATAAATGGGCAAAGTCCAATCCTAAAAGAGTCTAACGTGCTTGGCCAAGTTTTTTAATTACTTATTTTAAAAAATTGAAAGCATGTTAAAATGGTCCTCTCAGTGCATGTTAGATTAACGTGCGCACCATGAGGAGGAGAACATGTTTCCCTACTCTGAAAGCCATTAAAGCTCAGGCGAGTGTCTAGCAGATGACGATGCAATCAAGAAAGAGAGGAAACCAAGGAAAGTAAGGTCAAACAATGGTGAAGTCAGGAAAATGTGAGGAATTAGGAATTTTCAGTGTGGAGAAAAGTATGCCAACATCATTGAGGGGTAAAGGATTGGAGGCAGTTACAATTGAAGATTTACCATCGCAAATGAAAATTGATGTTGTGATTACAAGAAATTTGACTACAACAATAGATCAAATGGGGAAGGCAATAGATGCTACAAAGAATCCAGTGGAAAAGAACTCACTTGAGATACAAGAGTGGGAGCAGCTTACTCATGTATCAACGGAGTCAGGCAAAAGGTCATGGGCGAATGAAGTTGAGGAGGAATATGAGGCGGGGAATAGTATAAAATCTTCGATTTGAAATAATTTTGATCTATTTTAAGTATTAAACGTTGGTTTCAAGTTGGAATTTGTTAGCCCCAACAGACAGGGTGACGCACCAATATGTGAAATTGAGATAGATGACATCTCTTCTAAGATAGCCTATTGGAGGAATGTTGTGGTCTGCTATGTTTTGGGGGCACACCCACCATTTTCTGTCTTGAATGACTATGTTCAACAACAATGGGGTAAAGATGGCATAAACAAAGTTTTGATGATGAAAAATGGTATACTACTAGTACGATTTGACTCTGAGGATGGGAAGAATGAAGTATTGCAGGGGGGAATATTCCACTTTGACAATAAACCCTTCATTGTCAAGGCATAGAATGAAGACATGGACTTCACCACGGTGGAGTTGCGCACGGTACCAATTTGGGTCAAAGTACCTGCCTTGGACTTCAAATACTAGGGTCCAAAAGGTTTAAGTAAAATATGAAGCTTAATTGGCAAGCCTCTGATGGCTGACCAAAACACAGAGAAAAAGATGAGGTTGAATTTTGCAAGGGTGCTTATAGAAGTGGATGTGGATGCTCAGCAGCCTGATAAAGTGTTCTTTCTAAATGAGAAATGAATGTTAATTGAACAGAGAATCTAGAATGATTAAAAATCAATGCATTGTAAGTACTATCAAAAGTATGGACATGCTGATGATGAGTGTAAGAAAAAAAAGAAACGTAAACAAAAGAGAGAACAAAAGAAAACTGTGGTAAATAATACACATGTGAAAGAGAAGAGTATTGAATCAGCAGAAATACAACATGCAAAGGGAAAATAAGTAGAAGAAAAGCTATATTTGGGAAGAAATAATAGACAAGGGGAACAAACTGGTTAGATAACTCCAACAAATCCTAGCAAATTATTATTAAGGAAAATAGAGTATAGGCAAACAAACGTGAATCTTTTCAATATGTTATGTGAAGGTGATAATAGTGCCACTGCAGATTGTCAGGTTCAACATGAGGGTGGCAAGGTTGTGTCACCTATGGGGGATGGATAACATAATATTTTATGTTGGAATATTAGGGGCCCTCAAGCAAAGAGAGGTAAGCCTCCTTTGTAATAAAGAAAGTACTGGTCTGGTAGCCTTAATGGAAACAAAAATAAAGGTAGATAAAGTGAGTCAAGTAGAAAATAGTATGTTTGGAGGTTAGGGTCATATTACTAACCATGAGCAGCATTACAATGGTAGAGTTCTTTTGTTTTGAAGACTCGATTACTATAAAGTCAAAGTAATAGCAAGCACTAGCCAGAGTATTACCAGTGTTGTAGAAGACATAGTAGCACAAGTTAGTTTTCAGTTGACAATTGTGTATGTTTTCAATACAGCAGCAGAAAGAATGGGCTTATAGAGTCATTTAGAAGATCTCAAGGGTATGATTAATACACCATGGCTTGTAATTGGAGATTTTAAAACTGTGTTTGAGGCTGGGGATAGAATTGGTGGGAACCAGTAAGCTTGGGAGAAAGGTTGGACTTCAAAATTTATGTTACTACTTGAGAATTGATAGAATTTCCATATAGTGGCAGCAGGTATACATGGAATGACAAACATGGAAACAACAGGATTTATTTCAAGTTGGACTGGACATTTGTCAATAACAAGGTTAGACATTATATCAGTGAGAAAGGTGCAATTTCTAATGGAGGGAATAAGTGATCACTGCCCTTTGAAGATTTCAAAAGAGGACAGTAATAACATATATAAAGGAGCATTCAAATACTAAAATTTATGAGCAAAACACCCACAATTTTTGGAGATTGTAAAAGAAGTCTAGCTAACTCCCATATATGGATGTAAAATACTTAAGATAGGGCAAAAATTAAAATTGTTAAAGCAGAGATTGAAGCAGCTAAATAAAATCTATTGTAGTAATATTTTAGCTGAAGTTGAAGGGAATTGTGTTGTATTAATACAAGTGCAAAATAAGTTGCACACTGATCCAAATAATGTTAACTTAGAGCAGGAAGAAAAGTAAAAAAAACAAAAGTTCAGAAGATTATCATATAGAAGAAATTTTTCTGCAGCAGATGAGTATAGCAAAATGGATACAACTGGGAGATGACAACACTAAATACTTCTGTTCCATTATCAAGATGAGAAGGCTACAACAAGCTATCACACAAATCAAAGATGAGCATGGAATCCTGCACACTAATCCTAACAAAGTAGCACAAGTAATGGTGGATTACTATGAAAACATGTTGAGCAAGGATGCAGGAAATAGATTAAGAGCAGCTGATAATATCTTGAAGAATGGACCTCAGATCACCTTAACACAATATATGGAGTTGATAAAGACATATACAGAGGTAGAGGTCAAACATTCCATGTACATCAACAAAATCCCGGGACCTAATGGCTATGGCAATATTTCTTTTAGAGAAACTTGGAGTTTGATTGGTGAGGATATTATAGGAGCAATACTTTAATTCCTGGAAAATGGTAAATTGCTTAAACAAATAAACTCTATTATGATATCTTTAATTTCAAAGGTGAAAGTACTAGAATTGGCCAATCAATATAGGTCAATCTCATGTTGTAATGTGTTGTACAAGTGCATCTCAAATATGTTTTGTTTAAGGTTGAAAGCAGTACTTCCTAGTTTGATAAATGGCTCACAAACAGTCATTGTGGAAGACAAATCACTAATCCACAATGTGTTAATACGTCATGACTTATTGAGACACTATAACAAGAAGACAACACCCAGGTGTTTAATGAAAATAGACTTAAGAAAGGCTTATGACATAGTCAACTAAAAATTTGTTGATGAAGCTTTAAGGAGATACCACTTTCCAGAATCCTTTGTTAATATGTTCATGATTTGTGTGACTACAACAAGTTTTTCTGTGTAGATAAATGGAGAGGAATATGACTATTTTTAACGCAGGAGGGGATTAAAACTGAGGGGTTTTATATCACCCCTACTGTTTGTTTTGGTAATGGAGTAACCGCCGAGACTATTGAGCAAAGTGAGTGACTTATCAGATTTTCATTTTCACCCAATGTGCAAATCGACCAGGTTAACTCACTTAATTTTTGTAGTTGATCGTCTGATATTTTGCAAAGAAGATATAAAATTAATGTGTAGAGTAAAAGAGGCTTTGGATCACTTTAGTCAAGTCGCAGAATTATATGTAATTCTGGATAATTCAAACATCTTTATTGCAGAAGTAAATAATGGTCTGAAATAACAAATATTTTTTTCACCACTGATTTCTCATTGGGCACTCTACCTATTAGATATTTAGGGCTTCCATTTACATTCAAAAATGGACAAAGATAGAGCTTTAACAGTTAGTAGATAAAATTACCATAAGAATACAAAATTCATATGCCAAGCATTTATCCTATGCTGGCAGATTGCAGAAGTGATGGCAGTGCTATTCTCTATTTACAATTTTTGGTGTACAGTTTTCATTTTGCCTTGAAGTGTGGTGAATGAGGTAGACAAACAAAGATTTCTTATAAAGTGCTACAAAAGAAAAAATAAGAATAGCTCTGGTTGCCTGAAAAGATTTCGGTGTATCAAAGAAGTATGAAGGCCTAAATATTAAAGGATGTGAAAACTGAAATATTGCTTCAGTAGGAAAACTACTATGAAAAGTGTCTATGAAGATAGATGTGTTATGGGTGAAAAAGGGTTAATAGAATATATATGAGAGGTATAGCAAATATATGGGATCACATATCACCAGCTGACTGCAGCTGGTATCAAAGGAAATTAAATAGTCTCAAGGCACAGATGGTTGTGTGGTATCAAAATACAAAATATATACTGCCTTGTGCAGGAACATGTTCAATCTCATGTAGTTATCAAGCTCTCAAAGGAGTATATCCAAGATTAAAGGAGGCTGAACTAATATGGACCTCAGTCATGTTGTCAAGACAAAGATTCATTGTCTAGCTAGCCTGTAAGGAAAGATTGCTAACTAAAGGAAGATTGATCAAGATGAAAATACATGTAGATGACCCTAACTATAGTTTATGTGGTGAAAGTATTCTGGAAACACAGAAACATCTCTTTATGAATTGTAAATGAACAACAAAGGTGGAGAATTGTTTAAAGGCATGGCTTGGAATCAAATTCGACTGCAAGGATTGTTATGAAACTTTCAATGGATCAAAAGAAGAAGATGAAAATTATTTTGAAAAAAAAGATGTTGCAACAGTATACGAAGCTTTGATTTACCACACATGGCAGGCTAGAAATAGGAAGATATTTCAACAAGGGAATGCTAATGTAGAATTTCTTAATGTATAGATACAACAAGAGGTGAGGGAGAGAATAGAGATACTTAGAGGCTCAAAGAGAGCACAAAAGTATAACACTTTGATACAACAGTTGTGTACTTAGATGTGGTGATTCTTTGAGCTCTAGTTGTTCTTTCTCAGAACACCGGAGGCTCTTTAAGTTGTATATCTTGTTATATGTTAATGGTAATCTTTCACATTTTTTATCCAAAAAAAAAAGAGATTAATTTGGTTGATCAAACTTATGAAAGAAAATAAATGTTTCTGAGAAGTTGAAAAAAATAATTTTTCATAAACATTTTGAGAAAAAATATATTTAAAAATTGTTTTAAAAAATTGATAATTGCTGCTCAAAAATAATTTTTAAATTTATTGGCTAAGCACAAATTATTTCTCATCAGAAGTACTTTTTCAAAAAAATACTTTTTTAAAAAAAAAAATTAAAATAAGTTGATTTTAATAACCTCAACCAAACAAGCTAATGTATTCTATCAGTTTAAATATATTTTATATCATTTTGTAGTTTTTACTTGTGGTATAATTATTATATTTTATTTTAAAAATTTATATCTTAAAAAATTTATCTATAAATATTCTTTCAACAATCTAATAATATAAAATATTATTTATGGAGATATGCAATTTAAACTCAAATAAATAACATGAACATCAAACAATAGAGATTCTAGAGACTACTCGTCTGTCTCGTTTCTTATATTAGTTGATCATTTTTATTTTTTTATATTTTTTAAAAAATTATAAATAAAAAAAGTGATTTTATTAATTTATTTCAAATAATACTTTCTGGAAGCTTTATAAATTTATTTTTACACTTTTAAAAAATATTACTTTCTCCGTTTTAAAATAGATGGCCCTCTTTCTAAAAGTAATTATTTCAATCTACTTATTCCTTTTATGAAATCAAAAGAACATTATTATATTTTTTTAATAATACTCGTATCATTAAATGACTAAAACAGATGTATGTATTCAAATTTATATTTTTAACATATAATTATAAGGTTAATTTAATAAAATAATTTTTTAATTATTTTTTAAGTAGAGTATTAAATCAATAAAGGTCAATTATTTTAAAATGACTAGAGTAATTATAATAATAATAATAAAATAATTAATTTTATTTAGTAAATAGATAAATAATTTAAAATATACATTTTTAGTAAAATATCTATTAGTATCAAACGGATGAGGTGGAATGAAGCCTATCCTTATACTCCATTCACTTCTTTACGAGTGCTCCTTTTAGAATGAGATTTTTATTTCTAAACAAGAATATATTTTAATCATAATCTTTCTAATATGTTTTTAAATTTAAATATAACAAATAATGTTAATTTTAAAAAATAAAATTTACTTAAAAATAAATTAATAAAATTATTTGTAATTTTTAAAAATAAATAATTTTTAAAAAAATATACCCAACTCAAAATTAACACTTATTTAACCATGAAAAAGGTATTGAATTGTACATATCTAGGCAAGAGATATGGCATTGGTTATAGTAGAATAATGTTTGTAGGTACATGATATCAATGAATTGCAATTAAAACTTCAATACTCCTTATATTTTAAGGGAAAGGACATCTTATAACATTTTTTTAAATAAATAATCTAAATTTAAAATTTTTTTAAAAAATTATCAGTCGGATATATAATTTTTATTTTATAAATATTTTTTAATTTAGATCATTTTAATTAACATAGTTCATACATAATATTGATACAGTCTATATCCAATACTGATACAGTATTCAACTTGGATAATTCAGTTCTTTTAAAAATATTTCAAATTTTTTTTGCATAAATTTTTTAACTGATAAAATATTCTGCTTTTTTTTTATTATTTAGAAATAATAATTAAATTATATAAAAATGATATAATTATTAAATAGAATATGTATCTATATAATATATATGTATAGAAATTATATAATTCTATCAAATATGTATATGTATAAAATATATATAAAAATATATATAAAATGTGTATGAAAATTATATAATTATTGTATAAAATGTGTAAAAAAAAAGTACAGTTATTGTATAAATTGTGTACCAAAACTGTATAATTTTCGTATAAAATATTTATATGTATAAAATTTGTATAGAAACGGTATAGAACAAGCCAGTAAATTGAAATGACTAGAAAGTGAAATTTAAATTTAATGGCCATTTTCATGGAATTAGTCTAATTTGAAGTATCGTTTCTGTCATTTTCCCTATATTTTATTTGATCGTTATTTACTTAGAGCCCATTTGAATAGGATTAAAATTTGGTCAATTTTTAGCTTTTTAAGGTGTTTGGTAAATTAAAAAGTGCTTAAAAAAGTTAAAAATACTGATTAAAAAAATTAAAAAGTGAGAAGTTGGGTACCCTTAGTTTTTTACTTTTTAGATTAAAATTCTTTTAGGTTTGACCAAAACATTTACTTTTTTATCTCTTATATTTTCCTCCAATTCCAACAATATCCTAAACTTATAATCCTTAAATATATAGTTTTTTTTTCTTTTTCTGTTTGCCGCTTCGCTTCATCTCTTCCCTACAATTTCTCTTCATCTTTCTTTTTTGTTTTCATCGAATCCATCATTACATCGGCAATTTGTTCAAAAATTTTATTTTCGAATTAAAAATTATAAATAATTCACCTTATTTATGGTGTTAACAATTTTAAAGATATTTAAGTCATTTTAACAACAAAAAGTGCTTAATATCATTTGTTTACCAAACACATCAACAATTTTTTTTTAGTTTCAGCACTTGTATCCAAACATTTATCTGTTTAATTTATAATCACTTATTTTAAGTTTTTAATCACTTAAATTGAAAAGCTAATTTTTTAATTCTATCCAAATGGGCTTTTAATGTACTTTTTTTTTGAAAAATCAACTAAAATATATTTTATTAAATTAACTTGATTTGAAACTTTAAATTGTTATTACTTTATACAATCCTTCTATTTTATTTTAGTTGATTCTTTTACTAAAATATTTTTTCAATTTAACTTTTTATTAGTGAAATCAAATGAATTTTTATAATATTTTAATATTATTTTTATTATTAAATAAAAAATATATACTTAAATTTATATTTTTTATATATAATTAATAAGGCTAATGAAATAAAATAAATTTTTAATAAATATTTTATTAAAAAAATGTGAAGTCAACAAAGAACGACTGTAACAGACTCCTGTTAGATTTATACATTGAATAAATAATATAAATAATTATTTTTAATTAAAGACCATCTAAAATAAATGGAGGATTCGCGAAACTGTACTTTGGGAATGTTGAAGCACTTAATTGAAACTTATCGCTACCACCGGTTTCCATGTTTATTTTATTCTACTTAAGCATTCAATTCTACTTAACTTTTAATTTATTTTTATTATTAATTAGTGAATATGTTCGTACGTTTTGCAGTTATAATATACTATATTTTACTTTACAAATATAAAGATTATATTTAATGTAAGAATAAGAAATATTACAATAAATTTATCTTGTAAGTAGAATGAAGATATAATACCTCTATTTAGTTCAAAAATATTTATTTGTATCAAGAAAATAAAATTTAAAATATAAATAATCCAAAGTAGATCTAACATGCTAATAGCATAAAATTAATTATACTGAAAAAGAGAGAGAAAAAATACGAGAAAAGAGAATACAAACATATTTTGTGTTTTTGTAATTTCGTACCTATTTCTTGTAAGTGTTGTTGAGTTATTGGTTCTTTCATCGGAGAACGTGGTGAATGTCGTTACCGCATAATTACTTTTTCTGTTTTTAAATAAATATTTAATTCTTTAACTTTTTAATTTTTTTCTAAATAAATTATTGTCTTACATAATTAAGAAGATATTGAAGATATTTTTCAAATTTACCTATCTTTAAATAAAGAGAACGTTATACTATAATAAAAAATATTAAGGAGCTATATCTTTTTCAAAATATTTATAAAGAGTAAGTTAATAATAATATTTTTTGTTTTCTAGTATGCATAGTAATTTTTTAAGTGATGTGTCTAAATTAAAACAATCATTTATTTAGAAATGGATGGTGTATGATTACTTTCTCCAATTTTAATTTGAAATATTTTATCACTATCAAACTTCAAATTTATAAAAAAAAAGTATAACGATTTGATGCACTAAAAGTTTTACTATAAATAAAATTTAAGAAAGGATCAAATCACAAAAATTTATTGTACGAAATCTTATTTAGGAAGCTATTTTCACGACTTATCCGGTAAACTTCAAATTTAGAAAGTAAATTAAATTTGACTAATGACATGTTTCATTTTGTTTTTTTTGGTTAAAATGTTTCATTTTGTTATGATGCCAGAAGGTACATGTTCTTTTGCTCAATATTATTATTTGTTGGATATGTTTTGTTTTCAACTGAATATTAGGATTTTAGCCAGCAATAATTTGGAATATAGAATAAAATAAATGTTTTTTATTCTACATAATTAAATAAAACACTCTCTCTATAGATATACTAGATGCGGAAGGCCCGTGTTAGTACGAGCCTAATATATGTTATCTTTTTATTAAAAATTACACAAATTCGCAACTTAAGTTTCACTTATTACAAAAATCTCATCTCTCCAAACATATTACAAAAGTTCAATTTTTCTCTAAAAATACATATACATAGTTTTCTATGTATAGGTCGATCCTATTATATCTATGTCGGTCTTGTTATGTATATATCGACCTTGTCATACTTGTTATGTATATGAATCGACTTTGCTATGTATATGTCAGTCTTGTCATATACAAAGGTTTCTATGAATATGTCGGTCTTGTTATGTATATGAATCGGGAGAGAGTGTAAAGTAATTAAGGAAGTGGGAGGGAGTGTAAATAATTCTAATAAAGTTGGAATTTATGTTATTTTTACATCTTTTTATATCAATTTATGTGACATAAATAGAATTTAGATAATCAATTCTATTTATAATATGCTCTAGATATTTTAAGTTGTTAACTGTTGTAATTTATAAATCTTTTTATGTAGTTTTCAAATAATATATGTTACTCTCTGTGTTTTACTTTTTGTGGCATTGATAGTCAATTATATTTCTAAAAATAATTTAAGTTTTAAATTATTGAGATTTATAATACCTTGTTTCTATTCTAATTTAAGTGACACTGATATAATTTTGAGAGACAACCATATATTTTATATCTTTAAAATTTTTAAGTTGTTAATTATTGTGATTTATAATTTTTTTTTTTGAAATCTACAACAGATTAATTTATTTTAGATATTTTAAGTTGTTTTCAAACTTTTGTGGCATTGATAGTCAATTATATTTTTAACTATTTCAATTTAAGTGGCACTGATATAATTTTGAGAGCCAACCAAATATTTTATATCTTTTAAATTTTTTAAGTTGTTAATTATTGTTCTATAGTATTTTTTTTGGCATATATAATAAATTACTTTTTTTAGATATTTTAAGCTGTTAAATATTATAATTTTTAATACTTTTTATGTACTTTTTAAATAATATATGTTACTCTTCTTGTTCAAACTTTTGTGGCATTGATAGTCAATTATATTTTAAAAATAATTTAAATTATTAATTAATGTGATTTATAATACTCTTTCTTCTATTTCTATTTAAGTGACACAATGCTTAATTGTCACAATAATTAATTGGAGGTGATATAGTAAAATTACAATTGAAGTAGCGAAGCAAATATGTCTTAAATGCTTATAATAACTAATTAGAAGTGACATCAAAAAATTATTATAAAAAACACTTGTGGAAAAAATTTAAGTGGGTCTCATATAAGATGTCAAGCTAATTTAGAATATCAAGAGTTAATTTATCATTTTATGTCTATTTTATCTTTTTTTTTATGAAATATTATTAATTTTTTAATACTTCTATGACTTATAGCATTTAATTAAGAGTGACATAATAAAATTATGATTGAAGCAGCTGAAGTAGACATATCATAAATGCCTATTTTATTTTTTATTAAATATTATTAATTCTCTAATACATAAATCAATTATAATAATTAATTAAAAGTAATATAGTAAAATCACAATTGAAGCAGCTGAAGTAGGCAACACAAACATACACGCAGACTCTAAGCTCTTTTCCATTCACTCTTCTATTATAGAGTAAAACATAAAATTTATAGCTCTTTTTATATCACTTTCAAATAAAAATTGTTTCAATTTGTGCGACACTGACAAAATTTTGAGAATCAATCTTTTTTTTTTAATTATGTTTTGTAAATAACTTAAAATTATTTATTGTGATTCATAGTATCTTTTTTACGTAAATCTCAAATAAACTTAAGTAATTCTGAAGAAGTAAAAGAGTGAAATAGTCATCCGCAAACTGGCCTTAAGCTTCTTGAATTGAAATAAGTTGGACTTTGAGGAGCTTATATATAATTTTTAAAATTTGAGCCTAAGCTCTTCTCATTCTCATTATTATGTCTTTAAAATATTTCAAGTTGTTAATTATTATTATTTAAAGTACTTTTTATAATATTTTCAAATAATTATCCCAATTTATGCAACACCGTAAGAATTTTGAGAAGCAATTGATTTTTTTAATAATTTCTTATAATATTTTTAAATTGATTATTGTAATGTATAGTATTTTATTACGTAAATTTTTCATAGATATAAGTAATTCTAGAAAAGTCCTCAAATAACAATAAGTAGGATTTTAAGGAGAATCGTTGTTATTTTGAAATTTGTTAAATAATAATAAATGAAATTTTGAGAAACTTAATTGTCATTTTAAAAACTTTTCAAATAATAATAAATAAAATTTTGAAAAGCTTAGTTGTCATTTTTGAAAAACGACCCTAAGTTACTCTATTCGCTCTTATTATATAAAGTAATAAATATAATATATATATATTGTTATAAGCTATCAAATATCTTCTTTTTATTAAATGTGCAAAAGTCAATCTTAAAGAGTTTAAGTAATGTATTCAGTCAGTATAAATATTTTTTATATCATTTTGCAGTTTTTATTTGTGGTAATTTAAGGAGATTTAGTATTTGAATAATTTAATACGTAATATATAAAAATTATTTAGCGAGAAGTACAATTTAAAGTCAGATAGATAACATGAGCCGTGCAAGAATAGAGATTGTAGAGACTAGAATGGAGCTTATCCCTGTATTGGATGATTGTACTTATCTAAGCAAGAGACCAAACATTAATAACTACATAGAATAATGTTTTTAGGTATTAGGTACATGTTATTGATTATCTCCTCATGCTCAGAATTGAATCTGAAGACCTCAATAAATCAAGGGAATGGGTCCTTTTGAAATTTGCACTAGACTAGGAGGTTCCTATGGGCTATGAATAATAATGTCAACGACTATTGAAAATGAACCCTTTGACTCGTTAATTTTCAGCAGACAATGGTACTAAATGATATCATACTATTGCGTTTAATTCATAAATTTACTTATTTGGTTTCCCAATCTAATGTCATGCACTCATATTTAAAATCCGACTAAATTTGAATTTGCGATGAAAAGTTCTATATTGAAAGAAAGGCGGAGAGTGTGCGGGGGTGGAGGTGGGGTTGGGGGGCTTCCTAACAAGGTAACACTCCGTAACAGGAAGATTCAAATCCGAGACTTCTAATTAATGATGAAGGAGTATTTATCACTTCATCGTAATTTTTGGTTGTAATCCATAAATAGTATCTGGGACAATGTAACAAACGTCCATGGGTTAAATAATTCCACGACTTTCTAAAAATTTATTCCCTTATATTCTCTCTGTCCAACTTTACTTATTCCGTTTTAAAATAAAAATAAATTACTTATTCATAAATTTTAAAAGTAAATTACTTATTTATTGTAATGGATTAAATTACTCTTTTTTGTTATTATTTAAGAAATATGTCATCTCAAACATGAAAAATAATTTTTCTACAATAATTCTTTTGAATTATTTATTGTTAACTTAAAAACAAATAATCCGACTAATTTGCCCTTCTGTTACACTTCTTAATGTGTTTTTTTTTTTTGGCAAAATGACGTTTTGGACCCCTCTACTATGTCAGTTTTGTAAGTTGGACATTTCTACTTACATATTTGTCATCTGAACCCTTGAACCCATAAAAAAATAACATTTTGTACCCTTTGACCATTGACCTTGCCACATAGGCAAGGTCATGGTGACTAGGACAAAGAGAGTGTAGCCACTCGCCTGGGGGTGCGAGTGGGGATCAATTTTTAGATTATTTTACATTAAAATAATTTTAAAAAAATAAAAAAATATATTAAAATTTAAAAAAAAAAATTAAAAAGGGTCCTTTTTTTCCTTCATCTTTCTAAATTTTAAAAATAATTTAAAAATATTTTTAAAAATTTTAAAAAAATAAAAAAAGAGTCCTTTTTTTCCCTTCATCCCTTTTAATTTAAAAATATTGATAAAAATATAAAAATAATTTAAAAAAATAAACATTTTTAAAAAATAAAAATATATTCCCCCCCCAACCCGTCCCCACCCCCATACCCCACCCATCCCCATCCCACCCCACCCTCAGCCTCCCCACCCTACCCCAATACCCGTCCAGCCCTTCTCCACCCCTACCCCAGCCCGTCCCCACCCCCCACCCCATACCCTACCCAGCCTCACCCACCCCACCCCCAGCCTCTCCACCCTTCCCAGCCCCGTCCCCACCCTTCACACCTCACCAGCCCCGTCCAGCTCCACTCCACCCCACCCCCAGCCCCCATACCCCTCCTAGCCCCATCCCTACCCACCCCAGCCCCTTCCAGCCCTCACACCCCATCCTAACACAAGTCCAGCCCTTCCCCCCCCCCCCCCACGTTCACTTTTTATTTTTTATTTTAATTTTTCATCTCAATTCAATTATTTTTATTTTTTTAATTAAAATTTAAATTTCAAATCTTTTTTTTTTAGATTAAAATTTAAATTTAAATTGAAAGTGAGTGATAGTGAATATTGAAAAAAAATTAGTGAATTTCGCTTGAAAAAAATTAAACTTTTTGTGAATTTGTTAAACATATTCAAATTTAAAAATAAAAAATTTATTATGTTTGTATATATGAATTTGTAGTTAAAAATTTAAATTAGTTGGAGAAGAATTTTAATTATTTGGAATGGATTTGATATTTTAATTATTGGGGGGATAAAATTTACCGCATAAAAGGATGTTTTTCCAAATGAAGGAAGAGTGAAAGTGGTTACGAGTATGATTATACTTGTGAAATAGGGTAGAGGCCCAAAGGGTGGAGGGGTGATTGAAGAGGCACCAAGAAAGGCTTGTGAGCAAGGATATATTTTTAGAGTATGCATCCACGAGCGCGAGGCCTTCGTGGGTTATGCGGGTAGTGATTTTATCCCAGACAATGAGGTGTAATTTACGTTTCTCTGTCATGGAGCTCCATAAAAAATCATGTTGAATTTTATCAATGGCTTTATGAATAACAACAAGGAGCTTAAAATATTGCATGGTGTGGGCGGGTATAGCATTTAGGGAGGACTTGACAAGAATTAATCGATCGGAGGGAGAGAAGAAATGAGTTTTCCAATAGGCAAGCTTCTTACACATGTTGTCAATGATATATTGAAAATCTTTTTCTTTAGCGTATTTATTTAATATGAAAAAGCCTAGGTATTTTCCGAAATTTGTAGATTCTTGGATGTTAAAACAGTTTCAAATGATGACTTTAATATTATCAGGGCAGTGTTTGCAGTAGAAAGCCTTAGATTTAGTGGAGTTGATATGTTGGCCAGAGAGTTGGCAAAAATATTGGATTCAACTAGCCATAGTTTGGATGGAAGAAGGGGTAGCTTTAGAAATTAAAGTGAGGTCGTCGGTAAAAAATAGGTGAGAGAAGAGGGAGCCATTACGGGAGATAGAAACAACGTCCCATTGCAAGATATCAACTTGATGATATATATAAATGGAAAGTAATTCCATACAGAAGATAAAGATGTAGGGCGACATGGGGTCTCTCTATCGGATACCCCGGGAGGGTTGGAAGTACTTCTTTCTAGAGCTGTTGATGAGGACAGAGATAGAGCTAGTAGAAATACAATTCATAATAAGGGAAATAATATTTCTTGGAAATTTAAAAAATAAGAGAGTGCGGTAGACAAAGGACCATTCCAAACGGTCAAAAGCTTTTTTCAAATTCAATTTAAGCATTGATAAGTTTTTCTTTAATTTTTAAATTGAATAAGTAAAATTGGGCAATTATTTTTAGACACCGGACAAGTATAAACGTAGGAAATACCTATTAGTTACTATCACTGTTTTTAAAAACGTTTTCAAGACGAGGCGAATCTCAAGGTGAAGTGTACCAAAAACGTTCTAGGCGCAATTGAAAAACTAGATTCATAGGGTGTAAGTCCAAGAATTTGGATCGTAAGTCTCGGACGCGATGGTGTACACCCTCCACCAAATTTAATTTTTATTATTTTAAAAGTATTTTTCTATAATATTTTTTTAACTATTGAAGTAATGATATTTGTATTTTATGCTATCATGTTTTAATGTTGCAATAATTTTTTCTGAAATATAGAAATAAAGAAAATAACTCTCACAGAAAATGACCCTATCATAAATAATTGTTTAGATAATCATGTCTGAAATTGATAGAATACAAATTCCATTGGGCTATGTTCCTGAGTCAATTTTATTTATTTTTTGTCATTTATCTTACATTTTTTATCCTTCTCATTTTTGAAACATATAAATAATAATCAACATAAATGTTAGTTGTGGATGGGAGGACAAGTTGATATGGAGATAGATGATGATTTCAATATAAAATTAAAAATAAAACATAAAAACATCACTAAAGTTGTTCCAAATTTTCAAAAAGATACTTTAAGTTTGTTAGATCTTATTACCCATAAAATTTATAATTATCATTATAATTACCTCCACTTCCACCCCACCCCGCACAACGTGAAGGGTGTACTTCACTCTTCAATAAAGCATGAAATAAGTAGTAAAAACTTAGATTCTGTTTTTAAGAAGTCATTATTTGTTTGATTAGAAATATTTTTTTAAATTTATTTTTAATTCCCTTATCTTCTTCAGCAACTCTTCACTATTTTCTTTCATTTTTTTTTTTGCTTCTTTTTTTCCTTTCATTTCTTTCTCCTTGTTTTTCAAGTTCATTCACCTTAAGTTTATAATCGATCCATTAGTGTACATTTATGATTTTCTTTTGCTATGAAACTATGATTTTTTGGTAAATAAAAGTATAAGATTTATTCAATAAAATTTTGATTCAACATAATTATATTTGATTTTTAAATTTTAATTTGATGATAATTCAATAGTGATTTAGCAGTAATTGTGATAACGGAGATGATTAAAGCAACATCAATAAAAAAAAAATTCAAGCTAAATCATATCTCTCAATCCACCTTATCTTAGCTTTTTATTTAAACAAAAAATAAAATAATTAATAATAAAAAAGTTAGAGCATTTTAGATGAAATAAAATAAAATAAAATAAAATAAATAAAATAAGAGGGGCTAAGTGTCACGATCCAAAAACGAGGGTCATGATGGCACTTGTCGCGGCGCACCTTGACAAGTAAGCCTATCACCCAAACTGGTATGAAAAGAGAAAAAGACAGAAATATCCCAAGATAAGGCTTCTAGAACGAAGTCGAACCATATAAGTAATCATAACAATGCAGAAGAACTTATCCAAAATACCAAGCACAAAATCAGGTGTCAATAGTGTAATAACTACTAATACAATTCAAGAGTCAAATACATTGGAAAAATAACCACGAAGAAATAATATATGTCTCCAAATACTAATAAAGACATAACTACTATAGAAAGATAGAGGTGAATTCCGGATGCATGAATGTCCAACCGCTACCTTGGAAGCTCCAACAATCGCCCAAGTCAATCAAGCTGAGGCACACTCGAGCTAGGACCCACATCGAAAGGGTGCATTAGGCATGAGTACGGTCTACTTGTACTCAGTAGGTATCATAGGCCGACCAAGCAAAGTTGTAAATAAAGCATACAAAATATATACTAAGGGCACGTCACCTGCAATCAGAAAATGTCCCACAACGGTAGTCCACACCGCTTGCACTAATAGTTCAAATATATCTCACATATATTGCAACATCACACCAAAATAAAACAAAAGTACATATTATATCACAATAAGAAGAATAAGGGGAACATGCATATATAAGATCATCAAATACAAGTAAAAGAAGATACAATAAATACATAGATGACAAATACAACACAACATAACACAATAAAGTAAGTGCAATATATATGATGATGAAGATGATGATGATATACGAGATCGTCGCACAATCTCCATATACACCTACAGAGGAAAGCCTCCCAACGCAGGACCCATGGAGGGTCGTCAACCTATATACAATCCACATATCTCATATCTCCTTTCCGGCATATCCCTCGGAAAGGGCTTTATAAGGTGTTATAATAGCTCCTCCATGACACATTCCTCGGGAATGGTTTTAAAAAGGTATTGCCAGTGTTTCTAAAATATTGCCATGACAGTATCAATATTTCATGAATGAGTATGATATGAGGATGTAATGCTCACAACCAATCACAATGAGTATTTTCACAACCAACCACAATGATATATTTCCACAATCATGTGGACCAATATCCGCTCATTATTTTAGTTTCATCCATGAATTTTCACATGTCTCAAATACCAAATAAAGTATGAATATAATCACACCACCAATGGTACCATATTAAATATCTTAACAATACAATACAATTATTCACATGTATTCAAGGCTATTAATATCACATAAGACCCCACATGGTCACACATATCACATAATAACTCAATTTCGACAATTACATCACATGTAGGCCCCCCCACGGGCACAACACATAAATAGCCATTTTTCATGATTATTTCCCAACCTTAACATGCATTTTGTATCATCATTTACTCTGCCGACCAGTCTGAAAGAGTTAAGCCATAACCTACTTCAAAAGCTGAAATTGATCCGCTATACTTCGAACCCACGACCTTAATTTTCACAAATAATCTCAAAATCAATTAAAAACATCAAATATGAAATCTACGCATCAAAATAAAACCAACGACACTATATTGATTACTTTTGGTTTGGGGTCAAAATGGACCCCCAAAATAGATTTTTAAAAAAGAATGGCAAAACTGAAACTTTACTTCAAAAACATGTTTCCCATATTTTTAGAAACCTACAGCTGAAAACTCAAGTTAAATCGAGCAAAAAATGAGGTTCAAATTGAAGAAAAACCATTTTTGAGCTTTACCAGGTAAAATCTTTGAAATTCGAGTTAAAATCAATAATCAAAGTTGTTTTAAAGGTTAAATTGATGAAAAATTAGTAATAATATGATAAAAAATATTATTCAAGTGAAAAGAAGTGAAATTGATGTTTAAAATCAAGCCCTAAGATTGTTGAAGTTTTGAGAAATTAATCAAAATATTACTAAGAAAATGGTGAATTCTTACCTTAAATCCATAATAAAACCAAGAAATGAATGTTAATCTAGCTTCCCAAGCTCTCGCAAACTTTAATTTTAAGCCCCCATACTATTTTAGGGTTTAACTACTAAGAGGCAAGATAAACAAATGAGGAAAAAGGGTAAAAAAAGAGGTATTTATATTGCAGATTTGCACCAGATTTTCCCCTTCAAATTCACCTCGGATTTTGATGGGGTGCCCGAAGTTCTTTCGGAGTTAGATACATGTAAACGAATTATGCAACCATACTAAATTCGACGTTCCTGACGTTATGGCGATATCAAATTTTCAAAAAAAAAATCATTTTCACGAAATTGATCCCCGAAACTCGAAATCACAATTTTCCAAATCGAGGGTCAAAATGAGATTTAAAATCCGTAAAATCATACCAAACATGCTAACACCGTAAAATCAATATTTTGGATCTGATGTCAAAGTTAGATTTTTTATCCGATGTTGTTTCGATCAAATATGGGCCCCACACCTATATTTCCAATTTTTCAACTTTTCGATCAATAGGTCAAAATGAGCTTGAGTGCACCGGGATCTAAACCAAAGATGTACCTAGCCTAAGATCGATATTCGGGAGCTCTGGCGCAGTTCGTTTGGCCATCCATTGCACGGATCAAAAGATATACACATAAGTTCAAAATAAGGCTCTCGAAGCAATAAAAAACCACAATATTGTATAAAGAGATAATACATCAAAAACTCCTTAACTTGTCCCGACAACTTAGTTTAGCACTTAAAATTTACGAATAATTATTTACCCTTCTTAACATCTTTAAAGTGAATTAATTCCAATCCTAATGCTGACGTGGCATATTTAAAAAAGAATAGAAAAAAATGCGTGATTTTTTATTTTTTTTATTTTTAAAATAACTCTTGGGAGATACGAAATTACCTACCCACTCAAAGACGGGCTCATCAGGAAACTGAAACTTCACCACTCGAGTGCGATAATTTATAGATGGATAACAGGAATGGAGCCAATCCATACCATAAATAATATCAAAATCGACTATGTCTAACTCTATCAAGTCTGCTAATATGATCTTGTGAAGGATAGTGATAATAGACTCGTTTGGCAACAATTGACTCTCCTACTGGGGTGGAAACTAAGAAGGGCTTAGAAAGATTTTCAGGACCTACTTCAATATTCACTGCAACTAACAGAGTCACATAAGAGAGATTTGACCCTGGGTCTAACAACACATAAACATCAAGATGAAAGATACGAAGCATGTTAGTGACAACATCTGGTGAACTCTCCTGGTCCTGATGGGATGGTAAAGCATAGATCCGATTCTGGCGCTGACTTCCACCAATAATGGATGATGTGCCCTGAGGAGGGGCTGGTGTACTAGTAGCCTAAGTCTGAGGACGAACACCTCAGCTTTCCTGCTTAGCATACGGGCACTCTTTGAACCTATGATCCAACTTACCACATCTATAACAACCTTTTTATCCCATCAAGCACTCACCAGGATGATTCTTACCACACTTAGCACAAATCGGATAACTGGGCCTTCCACCCACATTATTCTGAGACCTGGAAAGAATAAAAAATTCTCTCCTTCTTCTTCTAACCCCCCTCTCCAGCCCCATCCTACCCCATTCTAATCTCCTCCCAAACCCGCCAGCCACCACCACTAGCCACCTCTAAAATCTAACCCCAATTACTTCTTCAATTACCAAATCACACCCCTACCTTTAATTTATCCTCCTTCATCCCCAATAAAAAAAGAAATGAAATTGAATTTCAAAAATAAAAAATTGACATGATTTGAATGTTTGGTTGTTGATTTTAGAGAATTTGGTGTTGATTTGATCGAATTTACCAGGTGGTTGAGTTTTTTATCACTATTTTATGATATTTTTTTATGGTGGTAATGGAGTTTTTCGGCGAAAATTCTCCGAAAAATATGGCATGTGTGTGCAGGTGTGGCTTTGGGGGGTGGACGAAGGTGGATGAGGGTGTGTACAGATGTGGCAATGTGGGGGTGGACTGGGGTAGATGGGGTGTGTGCAGGTGTAGTGGTGGATAGGAGAGGGGGTGAGGGGAGGGGAGGGGAAGGGATGGGGGTTATGAAGAAGATGAAAAATGGGGGGGGTGGGGTTATTTTTAAAATTTAAAATATTTTATATATATTTAAAAATATATATATATATATATAATATTTATTTATATATATAATATTTTTATATATATATTTTATTTATATATATATATATAATATTTAAAAAATATTTTATTTACGTGGCTCCGACGTGGTGCTGACGTGTCAGCGAGTATGATGCACTCTCCCTCATGAGAGTGGTATTATATATTAAGTGATGAAATTAATTCACTCTAAAGATATTAAGGGGGGTAAATAAATGGAAGGTTGGTTTAAGTGGTAAAGTAAGTTGGGAAGACAAGTCCGGGGGGGAGGGGGGGGGGGGTTTGATGCATTATCTCTTATATAAATGATACCAAAATGCACCAAAAATCATGTCAATCGCTCCCACACCTCAGAAATACCATAATGCCGCTACGAAAATGGGTAAAACAATCAAATCACATAAAATCACAAATTTCACATATTTTATCAAATTTTTAGGTCGTTACATCAAGAAAGAGATAGCCAAACCTGAACATTTATCGATGGTAAAATATAGAGAGTAATAAGGTTCATGGAGGAGAGAGAAAGAAAAAAAGAAAAAGGAAAAGGAAAACAAACAAGTAAGAAACATATAATAAAAATAAAATAAAATGAATTGACACATGTCAAATAATAATTGATGCGTGATTGCACTTTTTTTCTTGCAACGGATGGTGGCTCAAAATGAGATATTTATTTCATTGTTAAATTGTTCAATGAACTAATAGGATACCCGCAAACTTTAAGTGTCTCCCTGCAAATCTGAGACAACTTTAGTGGGTACTTTATGTATTTACTCTAAAGATTATCTCGGTTATTTATCATCTTTTCTATTGTTACCTTTTTTAACTAATAATTTTACTTTTATATAATATTGGTGATTTATTTGAATTTATTTGCAAAATTATTGAAAATTTACTTTTTCATATTTTCTTAATAGTAAAATTATAAAAGTGAAAATGAAAAAGGTACGAATATACTCAACTTTGATAAGTGATACACATATATCCGTCGTTATACTTTAGGTACAAATATATTCTTGTTGTTAATGAAAAGGTACAAATATACCCTTCTCACTAACGGCGAGATACGTTTCTATTTCCTATTCGTTTGTCCCTTTTTTTTTAATTTAATCTGTTTAAATTAATTTCGGATCCTATTCTAATTTAACCCATACCCAATCCAAATTATAACTCAAATCCGATCCGATCCTAAGAAACTTCAAGACAAACGCGTCTCCACTCACGTGTATTCCATTCTCGCTTCCTCTCACACTCACTAACACAAAACATTCTACAAAAAACTTGGTTCTTTCATAATTCTTTGCCTTCAATCACAAAGAATCGAGTAAATATTCCATGGAAACCCTTGAGCCAACGAGTAAAAAAAACAAGACTCTTAGATAACTTAGCCCTCATCACAGCTTATGCGCAAATAAATATAATGAATGATGTGAATTATACATAATGTAATCTTCAAAATTACACAATCAGGTAACAGGGCTCGGCATTCCTCCCAAGGAATATTATTGAAGCTGAGCGAGTCCAATTCAATAGGGGTCATCTAAGTTGCCGAGTAATTATTTGCATAGCTGTCTCATGCCGTTACAACCGCAAATTGAAAGATCACATATATTACATCAAAGCTACTATCTCATACCTACCCATATCTAGTGAAAGAGTGAGAGTGTAAGAGGGAGAGAATGAAATACGCGTGAGTGGAGACATGTCTATCTTGAAGGTTCTTTATATTAGATCAGGTTTGGGTTATAATTTGGGTTGGGTGTGGATTAAATTATAAAGGATCCAAAATTAATTTAATTGGATTAAATTAAAAAGGGGCAAACGAATAAAAAATTGACACGTGCCCTGTCGTTGGTGAGAAGGGTATATATATATATATATCTTTTCATTAACGGTAGGGGCATATTTATACCTAAAGTATAACGAGGGGCATAACTGTATCATTTTATCAAGATTCATGAGTATAATCATACCTCTTTTAAAGTGAAAATATATGAGATGTAAGCTCCTTACAAATACATTATGAAACTCAAATACAAAGAATGAAAGGAATTAGAAAGGGAGAGAGGTAAGCAAGAGAGGAGAGAGACGAGCGAAAGAGAGTTTTAAGCGAGATATATTCGTTTGACATGTCATACAATGTATCTAGAGGCAAATTGAAATTGTCGTGTCGAGTAAGAATGTTTTATGATTTTCTAAAAAATAATTTTTTTTTTACGTGATTTTGATTTTTGAACTCCTTGAAATACGACCTAGATTTGATCCAATTTTTTTTATTTAAATTTCTCTTGAATTCCGTTATAAAATGAGTCTGAATTAAATCTGAATAAAAGAAATATTGTGTTTTTTCAGTTGAATAAGATCTAGAGGGATGGGAGAAGTGAGAGAAGCTCCTCCTTCTCTCTACTTTCCCCTTTTCTTTTCCATGTCAAACCCATCCCCTGCCTCTGAGTCTTTAAACCAGCAAATTCCTCCAAAGCCTTCGGATTCTTCCAAATTGAACTCTCAAACTGAATCCTTTAAAGACAAATTACTAGCATCTGAATTCCAATCCAATCTTAATATGGACGACTGTGTGGATGTTCCTTCACATTTCACTCCTGAAGCAGCTTTCTTATCTGGGGCAGAGGAATTCTCCCATGGTGTTAAAATCATTTGCCTCTCGAAAGAAGAAAATGAGAGACTCCGCTCTACCTGGAAGCACTCACTAATCATTAAACTTCTTGGTAAGAAATTATCCCATCAGTATCTACGTAAAAAACTGACGGACTTATGGAAGCTCCCTAAAACATTTCCTTTAATTGACCTTGGTCTCGACTTCTATGTAGCTAAATTTTCTCAGGCAGATAGCGCCTCAAAGGTTTTCAAAAATGGTCCGTGGTTTATTAATGGACACTACTTATCTATCAAAAAATAGGAACCACACTTTGTTCCCCAAAATGAAAAAGTAACTTATTCTGCAGTTTGGGTCCGTTTACCACAACTGCATACTGAATTTTACGATGCATTCCTTCTAACCAAAGTTGGTAATGCAATCAGAAAATTTTTGAAAGTGGATGCCTGCACCAGCTCTATTCTGCGAGGTCGCTACGCCCGTTTATGCGTCCAAATTCCGATTGAGGAATCTGTTCTTAGCAGCATCCAAATTGGATATCATAGACAAACAATTTTATATGAGGGTGATGGGTTATTTTTGTACCAGCTGTGGCCATTTTGGCCATATTCGCTCACGTTGCTTATATCAAAAGTTGACTCCTCCAATGACTCCTTCTAACCAAGGGATTGCTTTGGCTCCAACAGATCAGGAGGAATGGCACACAGTCAAGTTCCCATCTCGAAAAGTATCTACATCGATCTAGGTGGAATGAGGGATGAATGAATAAGCTCACAGGATCAATTACAAATCCAATTGAGTCATTGCATTTGCATGGTGTTAGTATTGCGTTCATCCCGACCCGAGTCGTCGATCGATCACTCTGAGTTGAAATGTGTTCTCATTAACTTAATATTAAGATTAATAATAGTACCTACATTGATTTAGGTGGAATTAGGGATGGATGAATGAGCACAAAGGGTCAACTACAATTTCAATTGAGTTTTTTGGCAATTGCATAATGAGACGGTATTGCATTCCTCCCGACAAGAGTCATCGATCGATCACTCTGAGATGAACCAATTCTTAATACCTCGTATGTTCAACTAATACCTTAATTGAATAATCTGCGACTAGGGGTGAGTTCTCATAGGGTCAACTACAACTTCAATTGAGTCTTTTGGTAAATGCATGATGAGACGGGACTGTGTTCCTCCCGACAAGAGTAGTCGATCGATCACTCTGAGACAAACCTATTCTTACTACCTCATATGTCCAACTAATACCTTAATTGATTAATATAGGACTAGGGGTGAGTTCTCATAATGTCAACTACAATAGATGACAGCGCCTATTTGATAATTTACAACAGATGGGTAATCTATTGCAACATATAACTCAATCCATTTGATAATTTACAACAGATGGGTAATCTGTTGCAACAGATGACTTAATCTATTTGATAATTTACAACAGATGTATAATATATTGCAACAGATTACATAATCTATTTGATTTAATCCATTAATTTATATTGAATATAGTTATTATGATTATTTTTTTTTATTGCTTCCTGTTTACACTTTTTAGGCTTTCGCATTTGAAGCCATTCCTCCCCACCGAAAGTAGTTAATGGATTACCCGGATGAGGTTTCTCATCCAAAGATGTTTAGGTGGTTGTTTGCAAAGATAACACCAATATTAAGGAGGATGATCTCTTTAACCCTCCGAATGATACAGTACGTTTTCTTCAAGTAAAATAATTCTACTCAAAGATAAGAAAGATATTGAACAGATGTTATATCTGGTGTATGAGATGTCATATCTAATGCACCAGAGGGACATCTATTGCGATGGGATATATCTTGCATCAGATTACCCATCTGTGGCTTTGGTTCTCTGAACCTGACTCCTAAAAGATTAACCATCTACTACAAATTATGAAACAGATATTTAATTTGATAACATATTGTTCATCTGTTGTGACGTACTGATCATCTGTTGCATAACAGATTACTCATCTTGTGCAGCTGTTGCAACAGATGATTGATATTTTGCATCAGATTATACATGTGTTTCTCTATTTCTCTGAACCAGACTCAAACGGATTTTAACCATATACTACAAACTATGCAACAGATGGTCTTTTTTTAAAAAAAATGTAGCCCAACTGCAAAAATTATTATATTATATGATTTAAATTCATCTGTCTTTTTTTTCTTTTTTATAGGTTGTGTATCCATGGATCGTGCCTACTAAGGAGGAGTCGGTGATGACTTCTTATATTACTCTTGGTCATGTTGATACTATTGCAGACCAAACGATGGAGTTAATAAAGAAGGAATTGGCTGGAGCAACAGCCATAAGAAGATCAGTTAGGCAAGGTCAGTCTAATGTTGAGGCTCTTCATGACCAACCTTTCACTAAGGCAGATCCAGGTGCTTCTTCTGGTGGAGTTGTTAAGTGTTGGTGGCAGGCATGCTGATGCTGCTACCACTCGTGATGATGAGCATGTTGATGCTTAAGAAAGAATAAATATGTTTGCAAATATCCTTTTTCGCCCTTACACAGGTCCTTCTCACCCCTCTTTACCCTCGTGTTCTCATTGTAAAAGCGATGAGTGTAAGGACAAACAGGATAAACTCTTTAAAAAAGTAGAGAATATCTCTAAAGCTATTAAGGAATTCAAATCCAAGAAGTGAGTCATACCATACAAGAAGGTGAGGGAGCCACACACTCCTACAGTGTTGGTTAAAAGAAAGAAAAGAGCAATTAGAGACGTACTCTCCACTCAGAAATCAAAAGAAAATGCAATTCCTGCCTCTCCAAAAGCTGTTGAAGTTCTGGGGCTAGTCAAGAAGGTAGACATATACGCGAAACTTGGCGCTGAAGAGAAGAGGGATCTTCGACAGGCCAAGAATGCCAAGCCAGGCGCACCAGATTACCCCAAGCCTCCCTTCCCCCCCAAGACTTTCAGACTATAACTGATATGCGTATGCCGTACGAGGATAAGACAAGTTTACTTTTCCTAACATAGCCCTTTTAATCTACCCCATGAAGTAGAAGCTACGAAATAGATTTCACATCTGTTACAACAGATGGGTATATTGGTGCAACTAGTTGTGGTTCTGTTGCAACTTATTATCCATCTGTTACATAAGTTGCGTTGGATTATTGATTCAGAGAACCCTATGCAACAGATGGACCATTCGTTGTATCTTTACAATTACTAACCTATTTAAAATTTGACTTCTTATCTCACAGCATGTTCACATAATTCTCTACCTCATGAGGAAAAGGCAATTAACATACCGGGGAACTTATGACGCTGCCGATAGAATAATGGACCTTGACTTCTACAAGAAGCTCAAGGATAGGTACGATCAACTCAATGGAGAGGCGTCAGCCCTTGGCATGGGACTTGATTTCCTAGTTCCTACGTTGGTATTGAATGAAGAAGAAATGTTAAGATATGTTAGAGGGGATAAGCCAAATCTACATGGCAAGAGCTGGACCGAAGCAAAAAGGATTCTTACAGTCATTAGCGTGAACGGCATGCATTATCGGGCTGTTGAGATACTACTCGAGGAGGGAAAGATCAATATTTATGACTCTAACGTACACCTCATCGATAATTTTGATTTTTTTCTCCTCATGGAGCCACTGATGGTGTTGTTACCCATCTTATTGAGGGAGAGTAAACTGATGAATCATTTGCCAAAGAAAGTGTTGATGAAGAAATCATAGGATTTTGAAGGTTGAAACAGGGGAATGATCCTTCCAAAAGATGATGCCACTAAAGCGAGCTGCTCGCACGCTCTTGCACACATCGAATGTTTGCTGACCGGTACAAAAATAGCCGAACCAATGACTTTTATGCGCGACAATGCTGAGGAAAACCTGCAAGAGGTCTGGGCTTATGGGGTACTAACTAGACCCTTGAAGCCTGTGTATATAGAAGAGCCTGTGAAATAGAAATTTTTAATTTCAAGTCACCCTTCACTTTATTACATGTACATGTAGTGTCAATAATTTTTTTCTGATGAAAGTCGAATTTCTTACAATGCAATAGATTAGATTGTCAATCAGTTGTAAAATATCTTTAATCTGTTCTGGATGCAATAGGTTGGTCATCTGTTGCATTAAGCAGATGTTATTTCTATGAATAATCTAATAATCTAAGTCTAATCTGCTGCAACAGTGGGAAGACCTGTTTGATAATTTTGATAGATGACCTAAATTTTACAACATATGCCTAAATCTTTTTGATATTTTCCAACAGTTATGCTTGAATATCCATGTGCTTGTCGACAACAAACCAGTAGCAAATACACACACCACCATGAAAATTTCAGTAATTAGGCTTCAATATCCATGTGCCCAACAACACCAAACCAGTAGCAATAACGGCAACAATGTAGTATCTTCTTGCTTGATTTTTTTTCTCTTCATAAGTCTTGAGTTTGTTTAACAAACCCCAGATTACACGATTTGCTTGTGAAGGGTGTCGTTCTTCATACCAATCAAAGTAATCGCATCCACCCAATTTCTTTAAAAAAGAGAACACAATTACAAGTCAGTAATTAATCGATTAATTAAATAAAAAAAATATTACCTTTGAAATCTTACAAGTAAAAAACATACGACCCAGATTTTGTTGAGTCCAAGAAGTCTTTAACAGAGGTTCATGACCACACTTACAATATCGAAAATCTTTATCACAAAAAACGGTGGAAGATGCGCTCGACATTATCAAGGTCAGTTAGAAAAAATAAAAGTAATAATTTAAAGAATTTAGATAGATAAAAGAAGATGACGATGAAGAAGAAGATTTGGAAATTAGGGTTAAATTTTCGGAGGAAGATGAATATATAAGACAATAGGGGGAAAAAAATGACCGTTGGAGGCCAAGGGATGGCAAGTCAGCAAAATGTGCCAGGACTGACACTAACACATTTGATGCCTATATTGTTTTATGCTTTTAAAATGAGCATGTCTACTTGATGCCTATTTTATTTTAGGTGTTTGAACTGAACATCGTTAATGGGTTGTGCCTTTTTTATTTCAATTCACTTTAACCTTTTTACACGTAGTGGAAATTTTTTATGTCCAACGAAAGTTGAATTTTTATAATGCAACAGATTCTCCATCCGTTGTGACAATTATCCTACCTGTTCTAACATATAGTTTATCTGTTGCAATAGGTTAATCATCTGTTGCATTATCTCAATGTTTTTATCTAAAGTCTATCTGTTGCAACAGTGGGAAGACCTGTTTGATAAATTCCAATAGATAACCTACCTGTTGCAACATATGTATAAATCTGTTTGATTATTCCAATAGATGTGTTATCTGTTGCAACAGATAAAGTTCATCTGTTGCAACATATGTCTAAATCTGTTCTTTCTTACCTAATAGATATGTCATCTACTGCATTATCTTGATATTTTTATCTAAAGTCCATCTATTGCAATAATGGGAAGACCTATTTGATAAATTCCAACAGATCACCTAACAGTTGCAACATATGTCTAAATCTGTTCGAATTTTCCAATAGATATGTCGTCTGTTGCAACAGATACATTATCTGTTGCAATATTTGAATATAGTATTCTTTTTCAATTAATAAGTTCACATCTATGGAATAAATAAAATTCGTAGACAAAATAAAATAAATCAAAGCCTTTATAAATTAGCTGAAATAACTCAACGAATAAATAAAATGTAAAAAAATTATTATGGGTACAGATCTCAACAAATACATCAAAAACAATTTAAGTATACTGCCAAGGATTGCTTTGACAGGCTCAAGCTATAAAGATCTACTCAGTATGAACAAGTTGTTCTTCATCCGGTGCTATGGAAATCGGCTTTGCTCGTCCTGGATCTTCATTGTCGCTTGCATACAGTTTCTGCATTTTTTGTTCTTCGTATTTCCATAAAAAGAGTAGCATATTATCAATGCTGTTCAGCAGTATCTTCTTCTATATCCACATGGATAGACAAAATTGGTCAATGCTAATCACAGATATACAACAAAATAAAAAAAAGATAACTCATCTCTTCTAGTAAATCAAACAGGTCTTCCTTTCATTTTAAATTATCCCAAACATATTATATTTCTATTGCAACAATAAATCAATTGTTGGGATAAATTTCTACATGAGAAAGACCATGTGTGATAATTTCCAACGGATGAACCATCCGTTGCAACATATGAATCATTTGTTGCAGCAAATAGGTCATCTATTGGTACAAATAAAAGCTGTACGAAGAGCTATTTGATTTTCTAAAACAGACGAAACATATATTGCACAAGATAAAGTATCTAGTGCAACAGGTTAGTCAACTATTGCAACAGATGTATAAATTTGTTTGATAATTTCCAGCAGATGTGTCATCTGTTGAAATAGATATGTGTCTGTTTGTTTTGTCAGTTGGAAGACATAATATATTCACCTTCTTCAACTCGTGCTGCTCTCTTTTGGACATTGTACTTTTCTCAGTGCAACACACAGACAGAGGAGTTGCAATATCACTTTTTTGGATGCTTGATAATGCCCTGGAAATCACTCTTCTTCTCCTTTTAGCCCTAATCTCTAATGGAGCGGATGGAAATAAAATCCTTTTTGATGAAATGAGACCCCTCTTAGATATTAATTTCTTTACAGAAACGGTTATCGCATTAATAGCATTAATCACTACATCATGTTTTGCCCTGCAGTCTTGACATTTACATGCAGAACATTCGCTGGGAGAGGCAAAATCTGTATAATCTGTATGATCATACTCATAATGGTTTGCTTTAAATACTGTAAAAGGAGCATCATTAGCACCAACAGTAGCACCACTATCACCACCAACAGCTCCATTAACAACAACAAGCCCACCTTCCAAAATTATTTTTCTTGTAATGGCTGTTGCTCCAAACAATTCCATTTTTATTTTGTCGATAACCTTAGGATCCGATAAAGTTTGCACAGACCGTAAAGTAAGAAAAAAAGGCATCTTGAACTCTCGATTGGTTGGAACTAGCGACGGATGCACATTCTAACATAAATCATTACATATATTAGAATGATGATTAGATCATTCAAAAAAAATATTAATTAAAAGAAAAAATTAATTATAATTATACTTGCTGCATCCTTCATGAGGTTGAAGAGATCAAGAAATTTTACATTTTTAAGAGTTTTGGTCGACAACCATTTCAAGATTCTTGGACAGGAAACTCCTTCCTGGTAGTCCACTTGTTGTCTCAAATAAGGAATGGCTTCAAACGCCCAAGCCTATAAAATAACGCCAATAAATCAAAACTATTATTGAGCAAAAAAAATGAATAATATCATAATAGAAAAAAGAAACATTTACCATGAAAACCCATGGGAAGCCATATAAGTTGACTGTCTTTGGCGCTAACGGAGTCAACAAATATTTGACAATTATTTTGAAGCTTTCATACCCCCATGGATAGCTGTTAAATTCCTCAAGATCCTCGGAGAGCTTTATTAAACCGAGGCTTATGTTGTTGTTAACGTCTCTTGCCAAATAATATTATGTACAAATCAAACCAAGCACAATGACTGCTTGTGCTTCTTTGAAAGTCCTTTATCTTTCAACGCTTCTATCAAATTTTTATTTTTGAAGCTTGGACTAACAATGGACACCAGGTCATCACGATCACATGACTTTCCTTTGCCTTTTTTGGGTGTGCGGGGTACTTTTTTTTGGGTTAGAATAGGTATAAATTGAGAAGGAGGATAACATTTTAGTCCAGTAACTATGGTAAACTTCTTCCAACCCAAACAAACAAGAATGCCACAGTAATTTATTTACACCTCATCAATCTTATCTTTGTTTTCATACATAAACCTACGCTTGAGAAGTTCATAGACCATTTTTATTTGGAAACGAGCATTGTTGTCCTCAGGCAAATCAAGATATTTCCCAAAGCAGCTATCCTTGAAATAAGCATCCAATTTTTGTTCTCGAAGTATTTTTCTGAAGGCGTCGAAAGATTTTTCCATGGCTGACTTAACCACGAAATCATCCGTTAAATCTGCGGCACCATCGCATTGCATTCTCATAGGATAACGATCAATGCTGAAGGCTTTGACCAGCCCTTCGGCGGAAGGGCTATTAGCACCTGCATCATCTCTTTTGAAACATTCATCCTCCCTGTGTTCATCATATTCTGCTCCCAATTGAGATAACGCTTGTAAAGCAAGCTCATAGAGTGGTGGATATTGCCTAGCTGTTTCACTTGTTCCTTTACTTGGACTTGATTCGGTTTCTGTTCTTTTGGGAATCATATTATCTAAAATTAATAGGAACATAAAATAATATATTATTATTGATTAATGCATCGTTAACAAAAGGATAACAGTACATCAAACAAGAAAAATAGTAAAATAACAGTTGCACCGATTTGTTGTACCAGGTAGTATATCTGTCGCAGCATATAACCAAACGGTTACAACGAATGAGTAAGATGTTGCAATAATACAAAATATACCAATCATCTTTTAAGATAGATGAATGGTCTATTCAACAGATCACACAACTATTGTGACACCATCTGTTGCAACATATGAGTGATCTATTGGAACAATTAAATAATCGGTAACAATAACTGAGTAATCTATTTTGGCAATACAAAATATATCACTCATCTGTTGAGAAAGATGAATGGTCTGTGCAACGAGTCACACATCTGTTACAACACATGCGTGATCTACTGGAACAGTTATCAACGATCAATATTGTTTAGATTTCTTCTAACATAGGGTCTTATATCGCGGCAGATGAATGATCAGTTGGAAAAATCAAGTTTTGGACTTTTCCTGTAGGAAGAGTTGGTAGAATTTTATCCTACAGGAGGTTCATCTGTTGCATCAGATCATTAATCTGATGGTTCTACCATTACACCAGATGGTTAATTAGTTGCATCAGATTTTTTATCTGAAGCTTAATCTGTTGCAACATATGGTAAAGATGTTGCATTAGATTATTAATCTGTTACATCAGAATTGTAATCTGATGGTTCCTATGGTGCAATAGATGGTTGATCTGTTGCATCATATGATAAATCTGTTGCATTAGATGGTTAATATATTGCACCAGATGGGTAATCTGTCGGAGAAAATAGTAGCACGATTTTGTTAAACAAAAAATAACAATTTCACCATTTTTACCAAGAACAAGAAAAGAAAAAATCAAACCAAATTGTCCTTTTGTCTTTATAAACACAAACAATAAAAATCAAACTTAAAAAAATGCAACAAATAATAAAATATCATAATTCACTTTGAAAATATAAGAGAAGAGAAGAAATACTAGAAATTAGAGTTTTATTCAGACCGCATTTCAAATTAGTGCAACAAATATTGAAATTGTTAACCAATACTATAAGAGAAGTTGGCTCAAGTTCCTCGTTTTCTTCAAAACTAAAAAGGCCATAAATTTTGACCTGTGAAAGAAGAAAAGGATCGATGAAGAATTCAAAGCTGTTGTAGCGGGAGAGCAAGGTTGTCACGTCGATTGAAGTCGAAAAGGACCTGTAATCCCAACTATTTGTAATTGGATGTTGAAGTCGCTAAGGATTGAAATAAGAAATTTGTAGAACAATTGGTTGGGAGAGAGTTGAGAGAAGCTGTCGAGAGAGAGGAGAGAGTGGTTGATTTGGATTGAAGAGGGTGTGGGTTGGGTTGATTTGTATTTTTGAAAAGATTAGAAAGTTTTGAAAATATTAATCAAGTCCACAATTAATTTGATCAAGTTTCCTAATAATGTTTGACCCTATCTGTTGGTCAATGTCACCAATCCTTTATTCAAGACTTAAAAGACATCTATTCTTCAATTTTCTCTTCTAACTAGTGGTGTACATATGTCGGGTTGGTTTGATTTTTATTAAAAAAAAATCAAACCAATCATGTCGGTTTATTAAAACTATAAACTAAATCAAACCAACATAAAATTAATTTTTTCGGTTTAGGTTTTAGTTGGTTCTTTCTGTTTTTTTGTTATTTTTTTTTTTTTTATTTTTTTTTTATAATCTTTAGTTTTTACAATTATATTGTGATTGAATACTAGATCAAATATGTTTTGAAGACTATATCAAATATGTTTTCACTCATGCGCTAATGAAAAACTACAATTATAAAAAAATGAGGAGCGAAAAACTCTTTTGAAACTAAAAAGTAAGATGAAGAGTGAAAAATTTAGGTTTTAAGTTTATATTGGGTTTTGGATCATTTAATTAGCAGTTAATGGACAAATATTACAATTTAATGGCCCAAATTTGAATATATATCTACATCTACTTTCAAAATATTGAAAATTACTAAAACTAGTTGAAAAAAGTATTTAAAAAGTAGATTAGAATTATTATTTCATGTATAAAAAGTTATTATATATATATATATATATATATATATATATATATATTATGTCAGTTTGAGTCGGGTTTGGTTTAACTATTTTTGGTTAACACCAAACCAAACCAAACCAAGAATGGTCGATTTTTTTTTCTAACGCCAAACCAATCAAACCAAATCATAAGTCGGTTTTTATATCGATTTGATTTGACTTGACAGTTTGATCTGTACACCTCTAATTCTAACCATTCCAATATCTCTTAGGGGAAATGACAGAATTATTTGGCATTTTATAAACTCTGTTAAGTATGAAGTGAAGTCTAGTTACCACCTAACAAAACTACTCCTTGTCAATAATAAAAATTTGGGTAGTCGGGTTGGAAGTAATTTTCATTGTTTTCCTAAATTTTTAATAATTAACATTGATCCATGAAATTTAAGAATAAGTTGAAACATTTTTGTATGAAAATGCATCACAATTACTTTATCAGTTAGAGATATTGTCAAAAAGAGAATCCAAATCATAGTTCTAACTTGTCCTATTTGTGGATTGAAGTCGGAGATATTAAAATATACGTTTTTCAAATGTCGTAGATTCATAAATATATATATAAAAAAATCCCAATTCAATGAATGACTTGGACCTAATTTTAATTTTTTCGCTTGATGGTATAAACTATTTTTGGATGCTAACAAAAATTCTTGATACTAATACCTCATTGCAAATGTCAGTATCTATTTTAAGGGTGATTTGAAAAGGTAGAAATGAATACATATTTAGTTCCTTATTAGGGATTGATACTAAATTTTAACTAGATATTTATCTGACTTTCATGAGTTTACAAATGAAATAAATAGTGCAAACAATAAGTGAAAGGAGAAATATGTTGTGACTAATCCCGCCTCACTAATGATTTTTTTTAGAAAATGTGTTGCTTTATGTAGATGCACGCATGATTCTCAATACTCAGAAAATGAGTATCACAGTGGTAGCCTTGAAGGATGATACCTAATGTCTGTGATGTTTCAATTTTTTTTGTTGGAAAAATCGTGATAGTTGAATCATTGACGTTTCAAAAAATAATCCAAATTACGATGGATCAAGTCTGAGAGAAGATAATAACATTACCAAATTCATCAATGATGACTCAAATGCTTAGTACTTAATTAAAAATCAACTCCCTCTTAGAATGTGATTATTGTGTGCGAGGATATTTGACATCTCAAGTATTATCTAGATGATATAGATTTTATATATATAAGTAGATGTGATAACCCTTGTAACCATAGATTAGTTAAGGTAGCTTTATCACTATTCCATGAAGTCTCTTGGTCTAGAAACTTCCCATGTTGGATTATCGATAAAGTTGCTTACTGACTTTTTATATTATTAATGAATATCAGTTTGGAGAAAAAAGATAATAGATTGAAAAAGTAAAGTAATTAACCTACTATCACTGGAAAACACATGGACAATGAAACCTTTAACTTTTATATACCGTCAGTAAGTTAATATAAGTTAAAGAGTGAATTACGTAATAGTAACACTTAGGGTGTGTTTGTGTAACAATCATAGTTGTGATTTTTCCCTTTTTATATGTTTTAGTCATTTTTAATTCCTTGTAGTTGTTACATATTAATTGTGAGTTGTAGGGATGGTTGACACGGTCCACTATGTATTCAGGAGTGGTTCGAAAAGTTTGAGAGCATTTGAGGCTTTAAAAGTCATTAGTTTGACTTTGCTCAACATATTGAGTTTTGGATGTCATAGCGATTTGGGCAGTTTTATTTAATCAAAAATGTTGATTTTGAACTAGTAGTAGAGTTGGTTCAGGTTTGGATCCTTCATTCGAAAACTAGTGAAATAAGTCATCAAGGGTTCTAGGGCTAATTTATTATAAACAATCTCTTTTTAAAAAATCTGAAGTTTCTATTGAGTCCGGAACATCGAAAATAGCTAGTAACATATATGATTTATTTATGTGGAGTCTCAAATGAATTTTGAGGAGCTGCTCGGATGATTTGAAATAATGCAAATTCAACTAGTGTACAACTGATATCTGGTGCATGAAATCTTCTTCAATAACGCAATACATGGCTGCAAACGTAGAGAAAAAATCTCCTTCATCACAATTGCGAGGTAGTATCCATAATTTCAAAGGGTTATCGGGTTCGAATTGGGTTTTTCTCTTCATTATAAACATGATCAGATCATTGTGAACGGGATAAGTCCGAGTCATCAGCCTTCGCGAATTAAAGTGGCTCACGTGATCAGAAAAGCTATTTAATTGGCCCACACACTATTGACCCTTACAAACATGAAGAATTGATAGCGTTCACGAGGTATTGTTCATAGAAAAGTATAAATACCCCATTTTCATGATTTTCACCGTTTTGGACCTTGAAGCTTCGAAAAGGAGTAATTTTTAGGGTTTTTTTTCACCATTTGAGTTTGGGTAAGCTCCAAACTCTTATTCTCATTAATTTCCATGAATTCTCATTGATTATATATTCAAAATACCTTCTAATCTTATTTTCAAACTAGAATTTGAGAATTTTTCTGATAAAATCTTAAAATGAGTTTATTGATTTGAATAGCAAATTTCAAATCTTCTTGCCTCAGAGATTCCTTTTGACTTTGAGAACATATTTTAAAAATAACATTACAATTTTATCCTTTTCATTTTAAAATTTATTTTTTGAACTAATTTTGGACCAAATTCAAATATAACTGTTGGTGAAATTACAATTGAAAAATATAAAAGAAATGAAGAAAATACAATAATAGCTTCTTCTTGGTCGAGGTGCGGATATCTCGCTCTCTTTAAGGAGATTCAAGCCCACTATAGCAAATGTTTCCACCGATCCAGAAGTAATCTTCTTGACTTTTCCCCTCCAAGATACAAAAACCTTCACACAAAGAACAACTCAAAAAACTCTAGACAAGAGTTGAATTCAGAACTCCAAAAAAAATAACACCTTTCTTCAACTAATAAACTCTCTTTTTACTAACTTTTGTGAACTCTATATTATCTTGTATTTGGAAAAATATGCAAAACTAACTCTATTTATAGTTGAGGAATTCTTTCTTGTATTGAATAGAATGAAAGAGAAATAGTAAAGATGGAAGATCAATGACCTATATGTTACAAGAGTAATATAGAGAACAATGATATAAGTTACCAGAGTTATAAGAAACTTATATTCATATTTTTACCACTAACTTACAAAAGTAATTGTCATCAACAAATAAAAGTAAAGTGGGAGTAAGGTACAGTACATAGTGGCTGAAAAATGGATCATAATGAATACAATGACAAACATGCAAATCCCTTAAAGCCACTAAAAATTCAAAAGGAATTAAGTAATGCACCTTTAATTCCACTTTTAATGCCATATTATGGCTAATAATATCATTGTGAAAAATACACTTGAATATTACCAATAAGTGATATATTATTATATTAAAGAAGCACTAATTAACTATCAATAACTAATATAGGTATCATTGGCTTTCTTTTGATGCGTAGATTATGTTTTTGATAGTTTTAGCTTGTTGTGAGACCTTTTGTGAAGAAAAAGCTCCACGTTGAAGGCTTAGACTTGAATTTTTGACTTTTCAAGGTAGGTTATCACTTAACTTCCTTTAGATTGGATTGTGTAGTTAACTTTCTTGTAAAGTATGCTATAAGTTAGGAAATTTAGTCAAGGGTGTAGTATTTTAGAATTATTATTATTGTATGCCTTGTAGGGCTTATTGTGGTTGACTTGGCGTAATATAATCATGGTAATGCATCAATAGGGGTTTTGTTTGACATTGAAAATCTTATTTGTGGATTAATTGTTATTATTGTTGTTGTGTTATCTGTGCGGGGGTTTAAATAGATATTATAGGCCTTTATGAACATTATTTGTCTTCATCATGATAGTAAGACCTGAGAAAGGAATTTTTGAGATAATCTTATTGATGTTTACTTGAATATTCACTTTAGTAATGTTGAGAAGGCTCACATCATGGCTATTACCATATTGAGGAGATTTGAGCTTATTTATGTTATTATTGAGTTGATTCATTACCATTATATTGATGTGTTTATGAACATGCATCATCATCTTATTCATCTATATTCATCAAAATTGGTATCATAGGAGAAACACTTTAAAATCTTTGATCGTGAATATTAGCAAAAGGTAAATTGAGATATGAGAAGGTATATGGGTTGAGAACCTTCCATGGGTAATGTCTCTAAAGGTATATATAAAAAGTCATGTGATGACTTATATTTATAATTATCATATCATTATTTCATTTCATTTCATTTCATTGCATTACATTGTTGTATTTTCCTTATGTGTTGTTGTTGTGTATTTAGTTTTTTTTTAATTGTCTTTATACATTAGAACTGTTAGTAAAGATGGTGTGAGCTATCATTTGAAAACCTTTTCAGTTTTCAGGTGATGTGTTCAAAGTATATTTTACTTGTATTATTTTCTACTTTGCTCAGTCGGCCTATGATACCTATTGAGTGTAAGTGGACCGTATTCACTCCCACTGTGCTCTTTTGATGCAGACTTCAATATGACTACTAGCTGTATTCGCTGATTTGTGCGGTGGTAGCTGATCTTGGAGTACCTGGTGTGCTCTCTGTTCGGAGCTATGTTTCAATTTTCATTTCTCTTTATCTTGTCTTTATTAGCATTCAAAAACATACGTTGTATTTTTAGTTTTCAAACTATGTATTAGATGTTCTTTCTACTTATGACACTATTTTTTGAAGATTTTGTATATTACTCAGATTTTTGCTATGTTATATATATATATTATAGTTTGAATTTGTTCTGGAAGTCTCTCATTTATAGATTTTCTTTCATATTTCGCTTACTTGTCTTTTTTTTTGTGGGGGGGATTTGACTTACTTATTAAGACTAGTTTTAAAGTAGATGCCATCATGACCTCAATTTCTGGATTATGACAGTTTGGTAGGAAGGGAAATATTTTCTAAAATATGTTTTCCTGGAAAAAGTAATTTTCTTACTTATTTTTAAGTGTTTAACTAATACGAGAAAATATTATTAAAAAAAATTGACCCCTTTCCCGAATCGAGACCTTACCTGATCTTGACGCTGACCAAGACACGTATTTGAATTCGATTGGATCCTTTCCTAATCCTAACAGGGGACTTGGCAACTGATCCCAACCACGATTCTTGATCTAACGCCGAATTAAGACACAACCCTAACCTTGATCCTTGACCTCGACCCCCATTCATGACTCAACTATCGACCTCTACCCCAAACTACTTCTAGCCTCGATTGTGACCCCTAATATCAACACCGACCTAGGACCTAATCCTAACCTCAAATCTAGAACCAACTCCCAACCCCGACTCATAAAATCGACCCATGACCTAATCTTGATTTCAACCCGAGATGCGACTCCTAACTCTAACCCAATCTCAACTCCAACCTCGATTCGAGACTCAAGATTCATTTTTCAACCCCAATCAAGATTTGCGTAAACCTCAATTTTGACTTGGGATCCAACCCAGACGACCCCGATATCGACTCCCTTCTACTAATTCGAGATTCGATCCAAAACCTAACTCCCGACCTAAATGCGGAATCGATACCCAACTTGAACTTAACTTAACCGACTTGGATCCCAACTTAGGGTTGGGTTCGAAAGTAGAGTCCCCGATCAGAGGAGGGGGCATAATTTGGATCACCGGTCACTGGATAAGGTTGAGAGGTGGATCCTAGCTTGAGATTAAGATCGAGGTTGGATATCACATTCATGTTAGGAGTTGGGTCCCAACTTAGAGTTAGAAGTCTATTCAGGTTTCAAGTCAGGATCAGATAGTTAGGTGGCGGGTCGAGCAGGGCGAATTCAGGAAAGTGAGTGGGGGTTTTCGAGAATCCAGTAGCTTTCATGTGGATCCTATATTTATATTGAGAAATCTACTAAATATATGAGAATTATAAGTTCGGAACTTATAAATAAAGTATTTTATTGGCCCAACGGAGGAAAGGAGCTTGCTAAGGATTTGCTGGCCTCTTGATTGTAGGTTCAAACCCCCTCAATTCACTACATTGAATTTTTATTTTGCCCAAGAAACCTATAAACTTTGAATCCCAGATTTGAATGTTGAGGTCAGGCGATGAGGTTAAAGATAGTTTCGAAAATATTGTTCTTATTTTATACAGCGAAATCATTTTTCTTAAATTGAATGAGAATAGATCTGTAAGAAATTTTAAATACTCTATCCAATTAAATATGAAAAAATTAAAACCAACCACAGCCCTAATATTAGTATTTTGAACCCGACATCCTGTACATTTCTTACGATTATGCTACCGTATATATAAGGGCGTGCAAAAATTGAATTAACTAATAAATTGAGTCGATAAAAATGTTATTAATTTATTGATATTTGGGTTATTGAGTTAACGATTTTTTTACGATTTTATAAATTTTTTTATTTGGCTATTGTTTTAGTTAATAGTTAAACTTATATTTTTATTCCCACTTATATAATAGTAACTTTAGATTCTATATACATACCTTATTATCTTTGTATTTTATAATTGTTGTCTTAATTCTTTTAATTTGTGTAAAATTAAAGAAAACTAAGAGAAAATAAAGAAAACTTTAGAAAATATTTTCTTATCGGTTAAATAAAAAAACCAAATCACTAAATATTAAAAATTAATAACAAATATGTAACGAATTTAATTATCAATTTAGCATGTTTATAAATTAAAAATTAATAAATTAAATTGATAATACACAAAATTAAACCAAACATTGATGCACACTCCTCTCTATATAAAATCATATTATTGTTAGTTTGGGTTGCGGCCCGGGGGGGGGGGGGTCTTGGTACAGTTTTATCACGTGTTTGTCTTGGATAATAACGTTTTCATAGTCCCTACTTGCCAACCTTTCTTCTGTCGTATCTCAGTGATCTTACTATTCAAATAATCTGAAAAATCTAGTATTTCCTTCATTTTATATTAGGTGTGCATATTTTATGTTACTAATTTAATTATACGTGTCTCACACATATACTATTTAATTTTTTATAATTAAATAATTTTATTTATTGTAGAAATTTTAATAAAGTGTAAAATTTCAATTTACTTTTAATTTTTTTTCATATTTTAATATAATAGTATAAATATAAATATATATACATATATATTTTACCATCAGAAGTTTCACGTGGTTGCTGAATCATTACTTTATGTTTACCATATAGTACCTTCTTTCCTTATTGCCACAAAGTCACAAACTAAGAAAGAAGCATCGCTTTGAATCATATTTGTATTACGATTATTTTTTCTCTTTCTATATAAAATCTTTCTTTATTTTTAAAATCAAATCTTTATAAGATCATTGATTACATTCTTATTACATACTTAAAAATTTTAAATTCTGATACTTTTTATTTTTTTTTATTTTAAAGATTCTATATTTATTTCTTGTATTTTAAATCTTCTTAAAATTAAATTTATTTGGTTTAGAATTTTTAAACTAATGATTAAAAATATTAGTTTTCATTAATTTTGACGACTTTTAAGAAGGAAATTTTTTATCATAAATATATTTAATTAGTTTCAACTTTTAAATTAGAAAAAAATAGTAAAATTCTGATGACTTCGAATAAAAAAGAATTTTTTCATAAATATTTTTAATTAATTTTTACCTCTTAAATATTAGAAAAAATAGTGAAAAAATAATTTTATCTAAAAAAATAACTTTTAAAAAAGGATAAAAAACTCAAACAACATTTCTAAGACCCTTCACACTTTTAATGTATTATAAATAAATTATAGATATAGATATAGATACAGGTATAGATTATAGATATAGATTATAAATATAGATATAAATTATAAATTATACATTATAGATAAAATAATTAAAAAATAATAAATTTAAAAAGGAAATTTACTAATTCATTCTTTAGAATTTCTTAAAATTTTTATAAATAAATGTAAAAACTTTCAAAAAAAATTAATTATAAAAATAATATGAAAAGCTTAGTCAATATTTTTTAATTTAGTAAGATAATCAATTAATATAAATTATTATTTTTAATAAGATGATCAATTAATATGAAATAGAGAAAGTAATTTCATTTTTTTTTTAGTGATATACTCATTATACCCACTAACACAGTCTAGAAGGGCTAAAATCTGAGTTACCGATGCAGACTAATTAATGCTCATTGCGTTGAGTTTTATGGTCTCCCTTTCTTCCATATCATCGGTTTTAAATTTTTTAATTTAATTTTCTTTTTATTAATTAAAAGAGATAATTTTTTTATTATATTTTATTATTTGTATTAATTATTTTTTTAAAGTTAAAATATAAATATTATTTAATAAAAATATTATATTAAATTAACTATATTATTATTTATTTTTCTGAATGAATATGCTATCTTAATTTTGGACGGAGGGAGTATATTTTATTTTACTAACAAACCGGCTTACTCGTATATGCTTTTACAGTGTGCCTTAATTTGTCTGTTTCTAAAATTGTTTTTAATGCCTTCGTTTCAGATAAATAGTGTTTTGTGGTTGAACACTCTTTTAGATGATTATTCATTTTTTAAAAAATAAAAAAATATTATTATCTTTCCTTAATTAAATATTTTAAAGAAAAATAAATTTTTAATCATGTTAAATTTTATATATTACAATAAGAATAATTTTTTTAATTCTTTTGAATTAGATAATATATATATATATTTTTCTTAAAATATTACTTATTTTGAAAGTGAGGAAATATGTTTTTTTAGCGGCCCATATGTCTTTGACAGAATCTTCCAACACTAAAAAGATGCTTTTCTCTACTTTCGGATTCCACAACTTACAGGTATCTAGCATATCAGTAAAGTGTAGTACTATATGATTACAGAGTTGATTTTGAAATTTAAATACCCTTTCTTCATAAAAATTATTTATTTATTTATTTTTAGAATAACTTTTATATATTTTTAATCTAAAAATTAATATTTAATCATAGAAATTTCTCGTTTAATTTAACGTTGTATTTAAATTTGATTTTTTTTTTATACAGTTGTATCTAATCACATTCAAACAAATACTACTTATTATATTAAATACTTATTATTTTAAATAACTTTTGAAGACAAATAAATTCCATCTTCAACTCAAACTTTGTAAATTTCAAATACAATAATGAATATTCAAAATTTATACTCCTTTCGTTTTATTTTATGTGTCATCATTTCATTTTTGATATATTCCAAAAATAATATCACTTTTTTTTATTTGATAACTATTACAATTTTACTTTTACTGATATTGATCCCTTTCATAAAGTCTCACTAATTAAAGATAGTAATACTATATTTTATAATAAAGGATAATTTGATAAACATTGTTAAACCTTTTTTTATTTCTTAAACTCCGTGTCTGATCAAAACACACCATATCAAATGAGACGAAGAAAATAGTAAAATGCCTAATTAAATTAAAAGATTCATAATGAATCTGATTTATCATTTTTATTTTAATATACAAGTAATTTGAATTAAAAGTAATTTGTTTTTGATATTAATAAAAAAATTAAAATTCACTTACAATTTCAATAAAAGAAAATATCGCTATAAAAACGTCATATGTCTTCCTTATAGATCTACCATTTCTTTTATTGGGAAACATACTCCCTCAAACATAATTTATATGATATTAATTTGTTGTAATTTATTCCAAAATAATATATGTTTCTATAATTAAAATAACTTTAACTTTAGAAATTCTTCACTTACATTCAATAAAATGTAATTTATAATCATACAACCTACGAATATTAAAAATCTTAATGTTTTTGGGCCACTTAAATTGCGAGGAAGGGAGCATTGACTAAAGTGATATTTCCATGTGAGTACAAAATCAAATCTCGCAATTATTGAACGGCTGATTATGTTATGATATAATTAATGTTAAAGATGGTATAAACTATCATGAAAAATGGTTAGTAAATTGTTGTCATGTACCAAAAAAAAAAAAAAAAAAAACTTGTTGTCTCTTCATGCCAAGTTCTCTCTCTCTCTTCATGCCAAGTTTATGTGTGAATGAGAAAAAATAGTTATTTATCTTGTTCTCTTAACAGATATTTTATTAGTTTTCTTGGAGCTCTTTTGCTTCTTGTTTTTGCAGGAGACAAGTGAGCTAAATTGTAGTTATCATGGTAGCTGATTCTTGGCTCACAAATCTTGATTGTTCAGCTTCTTCTACCCACTCCTCAGATAATACTTCTTTTGTCTTAGTTGTTATAGAATGGCTTAAGTTCATTTTTCTTTCACCATGTCCTCAGAGGATTCTGTTATCTTCTGTTGATCTGCTTTTCTTGTTTGTTCTACTTGTACTAGCTGTTAAAAAGCTAAGTTCAAGATTTGTCATCAAGAATGAAAATTCATCAGCTTCTCTTGATAAACCTCTACTAGGTGGTGATGAAAGGTCTCAATTTAGGGTCACCTTTTGGTTCTATGGATCTTTAGTCGTGACAGCTCTTTTAGCCATATGTTATTCTGTTCTTTGCATGTTGGCCTTTAGTCAAGGTGTTCAATCAAGATGGGAAATAACAGAGGTTTTTTTCAGACTAATTCATGGTGTAACTTATTTTGCTATTTTTGTTTTGATTGTACACGAGAGGAGATTTGTTGCTGTTTCTCATCCCATGGCACTTCGTGTCTATTGGGGGATGAGTTATGCTATAGTGCTTCTCTTTGCAATTACTGCTATTGCTCGTCTGTTCTTTACTGGAGACAATTTGGTTTTGAGAATGGATGATATAGTTGTCTTGGTTTGCTTCCCTTTGTATTTGTGTCTTCTTGTTGCTGCTATAAGAGGATCATCTGGAATTTGTAGAACCAGCCAACTGGAAAATGGTGGAAATTCTAGGCTAGAAACAGATGAGTTGGATTCTAATGTGAGTGGATATGGCACCGCTTCGCTGTTCTCTAGATTGGTGTGGAATTGGATGAATCCAGTGCTTAGTAAAGGATACGAATCCCCTTTAAAGTTAGATGAAGTGCCTTCGCTTCCACCTGATTTTAGAGCTGAAAGAATGGCTGATTTTTTCGAAAAAAATTGGCCTAAGCCAGGTGAAAATGTGAAGTATCCTGTACTAATGACATTATTCCGATGTTTCTGGAAAGACATTGTTATAATTAGTGTCCTTGCGATAGTACAGTTGGTTGTTATGTATATTGGACCAGTTCTAATCCAGAGTTTCATTAATTTTACTTCTGGGGATAGATCAAACCCTTATGAGGGGTATTATCTAGTCCTGGTTCTATTTGTTTCCAAAGTAATTGAAGTTGTTACGTCACATCACTTCAATTTCCAATCTCAGATGCTTGGAATGAAGATTCGGTCATCCCTTGTCACTACTTTATACAAGAAAGGCCTCAGATTGACTTGTTCTTCTAGACAGGCTCATGGTGTTGGACAAATAGTGAATTATATGGCTGTTGATTCCCAACAGCTTTCTGACATGATGTTACAGCTGCATTCACTATGGCTGATGCCATTACAACTTGGAGCTTCATTACTTCTCTTGTATTATTACATGGGTGTTTCAATGTTCGCTGCATTTATTTTAATTGTTGGAGCTATGATCAGTACATTGTGGATGACGCGCAAAAACAATCAGTTCCAACTTCAGTTGATGTTGAAGCGCGATTCAAGGATGAAGGCTATAAATGAACTGTTGGGAAATATGCGTGTCATCAAGTTTCAGGCATGGGAAGAACACTTCAAAGAAAAAATCCGCTCTTTACGTAATAAGGAATTTAGTTGGCTTAGTAAGTTTATGTACTTGCTTTCTTGCAACTTGTCAGTACTGTGGAGTATGTCACAGGTCATAGCAGCTTTTACATTTGGAGCTGCAATCATTTTCAAAATCCCTTTAGATGCTGCGACAGTATTCACAGCAACAACAGTCTTCAGAATTTTACAGGATCCTATCAGAACCTTCCCCCAGTCCCTTATGTCGCTTTCACAAGCCATGATATCTCTAGGTAGGTTAGATGGATATATGACAAGCCGTGAATTGGATCATAAAGTTGTCGAAAGAGAAGAAGGCTGTAGTGGGAGGATTGCGGTGGAGGTGAAAGATGGGATGTTTTCATGGGAAGATGATGGTGATCAAATTGTTCTGAAAGACATAAATGTTGAAATTCGAAAGGGGGAACTTGCTGCAATTGTTGGAATGGTTGGATCAGGAAAGTCTTCTTTGTTGGCATCAATTCTTGGTGAACTTCATAAGTTATCGGGAGAGGTAAAATCACCTTTTTCCTACTAAGTTATGAGAATTTAGCTGTGTTTTTGTTATTCTTTCTAGCAACTTCAATTTTGTTTTATCTCTCTTTTGCGCTGGTAACTTCTCAGTGATTCTGCAGCAAGCAAACAAATTGAGTTTGGGCGTGTTAATACTGGCTAACACTAGCTCTGAATTATTACTGCCAGTCTGTTGTAGTTTCTTACACTTGTCCTAACATACAGGTCAGAGTCTGTGGAAGCACTGCTTATGTTGCCCAAACCTCATGGATACAGAATTGTAGTATCCAAGAAAACATCTTGTTTGGTTCGCCAATGAACGACAAAAGATACAAAGATGTACTCCGGGTTTGTTCCTTGGAGAAAGACTTCGAAATTCTGGAACATGGAGACCAAACTGAGATAGGAGAACGAGGAATCAACCTCAGCGGAGGTCAGAAGCAGAGGATACAACTCGCAAGAGCAGTATATCAGGACCGCGACATCTATCTTCTTGATGATATTTTTAGCGCTGTAGATGCTCAAACTGGGTCAGAAATATTTAAGGTCACTCCAATTCCAATTGATATTCCCTTCTAATTTTTTTTTTTTTTTGCATAAGTTGCTACATGAAGTCTGCCCTTGCTAAAGCTTTTGAGGGTAAAGTCGTGTATCCAAGAAAAGGAACAGGAAAATGATTGTATCAGCAAGCTGTTATTTCTCTTGCATAGTTACTGCAGTAAAATTTTATGAATGAGAAAAAACTATGCTATGTAACTGATATCAGTCTGTGTAGGAATGTGTAAGGGGAGCTTTGATGGATAAGACTATTGTTCTTGTCACTCACCAAGTTGACTTCTTGCACAATGCAGATCTTATATTGGTAAGCACCACATTGACTTACTTTGCATAGCAATTCGATCAAATATATCGAAGGCTTTAGTATTCTCTTCATATAGTAAGAAAATGAAGAACAAATTAATATTGCAATTGAAAGATTTCTATTTTACATATGCATTTTTTACAAAAGATGATGAATTGTCATTTCTATTTTTCTCAAAAAATGCCACTGAAATTGCAACTTCATTATTTTGTACATCAACAGGTCATGAGAGATGGTAAGATTGTGCAGTCTGGCAAATATGAAGAGCTTTTAGAAGCGGGTATGGATTTTGGTGATCTTGTTGCTGCACATGAGAACTCAATGGAGCTCATGGAAACTAGCACTGGTGCTTCTGGTGAATGCGACCCGCAAACACCAAAATCACCTCATCAACTAACGCCAAAGTCACCCCACCAGAAATGTCAAGAGGAGGCTAATGGTGGAAGCAGTTCTTTAGACCAACAACCAAAAGGTAGCTCCAAGCTTATCAAAGATGAGGAAAGAGAGACTGGTCATGTCAGTTTTGATGTCTACAAGCAGTACTTCACAGAGGCTTTTGGATGGTGGGGAGTAGCAGCTGTAGTAATTATTTCTTTATTTTGGCAAGGGTCCACTATGTTGAGTGACTATTGGCTAGCATATGAAACTTCAGAGGACCATATATTCAATCCTTCTCTATTTATAGAGGTTTACTCATTCATAGCTGTCATTTGTTGCATCTTTGTGGTCGGCAGATCATTTCTTGTCGCGTTTTTGGGTCTCAAAACAGCTCAACGTTTCTTCGATCAAATTCTCGATAGCATATTGCATGCTCCAATGTCATTCTTTGACACTACTCCATCAGGAAGAATATTAAGTCGAGTTCAGTATCTTCCTTCACCAGATTCTGATTTATGACAAGTGTAGAATCTTGCTTCACTGATCTAATGGATGATTTTGTTTTTCAGGCATCAACTGATCAGGCATATGTTGATTTTATGATTCCACTGTTTCTAAGTATTGTGCTTCTGATCTACTTTTCATTAGTTGGCATGCTGTTCATAACATGCGTGAGTGCTTGGCCAACTATCTTCCTTATAATCCCCCTAGTTTGGCTCAATATCTGGTACCGGGTAAGATAACTTCTGATTGTCTCTACTGCTATTGGATAATTCCATCTTCCAACCTCATTTCTTCACCGTTCATTCTATGCTTAGCATTGCATTGAATGTCATAGCTAGTTTCTTTTAACTGCCACTGGGATATGTTGCATCACCAATAGTGTTATATATTTATGCTAGATGTAGTTGAAATATACATGAAATAATCTAAGAGGTAAAATATAACGCCAGTACATTAAGCTACAGTAATCATTGGAAGGCCTAGCAGACACCAATTTCTAATTTCTGGTGGTATAGCACATGAAACATTCTAACGAAACTAATTGTTCATCATTTAAAGAAGGCACAATACATAAACATGCCCTTTAACTTGGCCTCAGATCACATCTATGACCTCCAACTTTTGGGTATGCACAAGTAGGCACTTAAACTTGTAAAAAGTTGAACTAGTAGACACATGTCCTATGTGGCATCCTACATGGCCAATTCTTGTCCTACATAGCGTCCTATGTGTGTTATGCCACATAGGACGTGTGTGTCTACTTGTTCAACTTTATACAAGTTTAAGGGCCTACTTGTGCACTCCCAAAGTTGGAGGTCATAGATGTGATTTAAGGTCAAGTTATGTATTATACCTTCAAAGAATGATAAGGTCAGACAGGCATCATTTCAGTTGAGGTAGTTATTTCCTACTATTGCATACGTAGTAAATTTCCTTTTCCTTTTTTTCATCTGGCGCACAGAGATACTACATTGCATCCTCGCGTGAAATAACCAGACTTGGTTCAATCACCAGAGCTCCAATCCTCCATCACTTCTCTGAAACCATATCAGGCATCATGACTTTACGCTGCTTCAGGAAGGAAGATAAGTTCTTTCAAGGAAATGTTGAGAGGGTCAATGCTAATCTACGGATGGATTTCCACAACAGTGCATCAAATGAGTGGCTAGGTCTTCGCCTAGAGTTTATTGGTAGTATTTTGATCTGCATTGCTACCACTATCATGGTCGTGTTGCCAAGCTTTGTTATCCCACCAGGTGAAATTCTTAGTTCAGCTTTGGTTTGACTTCATTGTCAATGAAATAATGTGGACACCCATTTTGATAATTAAATTAAGCTCTCCTTGCCCTGATACTGATATAAATGCATTTAGTAGAGAAATAAAGTTCTGTGAATAGATTAAGACAAACTGCTGAGAATTTATAATGCATCGATCACAAATTTCTCTATTGCTAATTGATTGATTCATTTTATCTGTCACTAGAATACGTTGGCTTGGCACTATCCTATGGACTGCCTCTAAATAGTGTGCTCTTTTATGCCGTGTTCATGAGCTGTACGGTTGAGAACAGAATGGTTTCAGTTGAAAGGATAAAGCAGTTCATAAGAATACCATCAGAAGCTTCATGGAGGATAGCAAATTGTCTTCCATCTTTGGATTGGCCATATCATGGTGATATTGAGATCAATAACTTGAAGGTGATACTAGCATGACTACCTATGCTATTAATTCATGAATCATTTTCGAGCTTTTTTTGTCTTGTCACAAAGTTAACGGATTAAAGCTTTTATGATTGCTTAAAACAATACTTAGATGATATACATCATTATAGATCCCTATTCACCCTGTAGGTCTCTCCTGCCTCTGAATGCTTTAAAAAGAATACCATATGCGTCTTCTTTGCAGGTTCGGTACAGGTCCGATACACCACTGGTTCTGAAAGGGATCTCTCTTAGAATTAATGGAGGAGAAAAAATTGGCGTTGTTGGCCGGACTGGAAGTGGGAAGTCCACTCTCATACAAGTTTTCTTTAGGCTGGTGGAACCTTCATCTGGAACCATCATCATTGACGGTGTTGACATTTGCAAGCTAGGACTTCATGATCTTAGATCACGCTTCGGTATCATTCCTCAAGAACCAGTTCTATTTCAAGGGACAGTTAGAAGCAATATTGATCCACTAGAACAGTATTCAGATGATGAAATATGGAAGGTATGTAAAGAATTTTCATCTAATGATATCATATCTTTTAGAATTTCCGTCAAATCATGTAAGTCTCTTTCTTGCAAGATTATTTAAGCCTTGATGTTATGGATCTTTATGGAAAGATCGATTCACAGGGCGATATATATAAATTCAGCTTGTTAAAGGGAGGCTGAAACCTTAGAGTTCAATAGAAGAGAGAACTCCGATCTCTTCAGTTCGTTAAAGGGGAAAGGGGAGGCTGAAACCTTTTGAGTTCAATGGAATCAATGGAAGAAGAGAGAGAACTTCCTTCAATCTCTTGCTTTTTGTTTTGCTGAAACATGACTTTTTGATTTATTCTCCATAAATCCTTTTAAATAGGAGAATTACAACAATAGTCTAATCATTACGAAAGTAGGAAAAATAAAATCCTATTCTAGAGAGTAATCTTAATGAAATTAGGAAACATAAAACCCAATTCTAGAATAGTAAATAAAGCTACTTAAAATATAAATAAATAATAAATAAAACTAATTAAGATGATAATAAATACTTAATTAACTGAGTTCCACGCCCCCACAACATTACTTCCCTCATGTTTAAAGAGCTTGTCCTTAAGCTCAAATTTCAGGGCAGTCATCCTGAAAATCTGGAGTAGCATCAACTTAATCCGATTCCAACCCAAGCCAACTTTTCTTAAAGTTGACATTGATAAATTTCAACTTATCAGTTTGCTGGAGCGTGACTAATTCGCTCATCAGGTTGCTACTTTCAGCAGGTCTAACTCGCTGGAAACAACTTTTGGGAAATTCTTCCCAACTCATTTGGCCCTTTGCTTATTTAAGATGGTAATTTCATAATTCTGCTCCTCCGAACATGTGAAACCAAGTCACTCCAACCTTTTCCGCTCCTATTGTATGTTCATTTTCAAAAAATTGTTCCCAACAATGTGCCCAAATTAATGGGTCATTGGTGTCATCATAAGTAAGATAATCCATCTTTACATACCTTCGTACTGTTGAGTTGGAATTACCATTTGTTGGGTGATTCTGGTCGGCCAGTTGAATAGGTGGTGTATTGTCGTTAGTAGTAGGAATTGTTGATCTGCCCGTCGTCGGTGTGCTACTCGACACTGGTCTGTGGGTTGCTGGTTTTGTGGAGCCAATTTCCAAGCTAAACAATTGTTCTTGGATGAGTTGACCAATTTTTTCGCCGAGGCGTTGTTCCATTGCCGCAACAATTTTAGAGTCCATTAGGGCTTCTCTAATTGCACATTCTTTCCGAAATCTGGAATTAATTTCATCGCCCATTGTGTTACGCTCTAATACCAAATTGTTATGGATCTTTATGGAAAAGATCAATTCACATGACGATGTATATAAATTCAACTTGTTAAAGGGAGACTGAAACCTTAGAGTTCAATAAAAGAGAGAACTCCAATCTCTTTAGCTCGTTAAAGGGAGACTGAAATCTTAGAGTCCAATGGAAGAAGAGAGATAACTCCATCTCTTGCTTTTTGCTGAAATACGACTTATTGATTTGTTTCTCTAAAAACCCCTTTAAATAGGAGTTTTACAACAATAATCTAATCCTTACGAAGGTAGAAAAAATAAAACCCTTTATAGAAAGTCTAATCCTAATGAAAGTAGGATATAAAATCTTATTCTAGAATAATGAATAAAGTTACTTAAAATAATAATTGTTATAAATGTATTTACATTATAGTGAATGTCTATCAAGATATACTTTGATATCTATTAGGATTTAAAGCATCTGTCTTTTACTCCCAGACTAGGAGTAAATTTCAGTATAAATAAAGGGGTTTTGTTCATTGTATTTACAATCATAAGAGAAGAAATAAGAATCGCTCTCTTTATTCTCTCTACTCTTCTTATTGTTCTTTATTGTTTTATAACACGTTATCAGCACGAGACTCTGCCAAATAAGGTGACATTATAAATCTAAAAGTCAAGGTTAGTAATTCCTTATGTTATTTGTATTTTTCTATTAATGATATAATTATTGTTGGATTTGAGGAAAAATAATTGGTTTGGAACCATTTATGTTTTAAATTCATTCCTCAAGAACAATATTATCGAAAGGGATGATAATATTTGGGTTCAAGTCCCATTGATTTATGCCTAAGACGCCTTTATATGGATAAAATATTGAGTTTGAATCTCAATACACCATATTGATGATATTGTGATGGCTAAGGCAAAATAATGGGTATTGAGTGAAAAGTCATGAAATTCGATCCATTGAATATGCTCCATTCCATGAAGTGAATGTGGTAGCAATATATGATAAGTCTGAAATATGACAACTTACTTCATTCTTGAGATGTATGTGGTAGCAGTGCATAATATGTCTGAAAGAAGACAAGTGATTGAATGCACGAATATAATAATGATCATCAAAAGTGATGATATTTTCACACGCTTATATGATTATAAGATATGCTAGAGAAAAATTCTCTACATCATATGTATGCCTCGATTTGTTTCTGAAGTAGTAAAATCTTGAAAGAGGGTATAAACTATTATAATTTGATAGGTTTAAGGCATGATTATATTCCATTCTTGGGGAATGAGAAACTTATTAATGCAAATGTGCACTTGATTGTGATTGTATCACAACTCACCTCCGAAAGAGGTTGAATAATTTTGAAATCTACTTCTGAAGTAGTAAATCTGAAATTTATTCATGTAATAGTAAATCTGAAATTTACTAAAGAAAAAGTACATGTCATGGTAAACTTGGAGTTTACTAGAATAAAAGTTTATAAATTGATATGAACGATTGTGACATCTCAGAGATATGCATGTGTTGAAGAACTAGAAGATTCTTCAAGAATTGTTTATGTCGTTTGTTCTCATGATAAGTTGGTTGGACCAACTAATATTGGGATTGGATCCCTTCAAATCTGAAAATTATAAAAGGTGAATAAGGGCCCGTTCATCTATCATGTGATATGTTGAAAAGATGCATCAATAAGATGATCACATGTACATTCATTGTCAACCTGCAGTTTGACATTCATAAAGTTGCTTGCTCAATAAAATTGAGTTAAGAACATAATTTTCAGATTGTGCAATCAAGAAAGTTATCTTGATGATGATGGTTTGACATTGAATGCCTTCGATAAATAGCTAAACCATTATTAATGAGAACAAAACTTCATGTATTGGTCTAAATATGATATATTGCAATAGCATTTGTATGCATTAGACCAATAAATTATGATTATTTCTTCCCTCTCAATTGGTTCAAGGTCGGGAACCAATTATTCCACCTAATAATTTTGATGTGCGGTATACGATTAATGAATATACCATAATGCACAAAGATGAATTCCTCAAAGAAATAGAGGATGTATGTTAGTTTTCCTAACATTAGGAGGAGATTATAAACGCTATGAAATATGGTAGGTATTATCACCATATCCTCATCCAAAAGATAATTCAAGTCAAATGCTGAAAACATCTCATATTAAGCGCAAGTGCTTTTATTTTGTGTTCCTAAAGGACAATGTCTATGCATGCGTGAAGCGTGGTAGACTGATCGGTTTCAAATGAAATAGTCCTTGAAAATTAAGGAGCAAATAATCATAATAAGAAGGCAATGTGCTCTTGAAGAGCCTACGACATAACACTTCATGAAACCTTATGAGAGGTTCATGTACCTGAAAATAATAAAGTGATGAGATCTCCAAATGTTATGTCGCATTGTGAACCGATGCTAAATGATATATCATCAGTATCTTTGACACAATATTGTGATAGATTATGAGGATCTTAATTCTACGTTAATTTAAACATGCTAACGTAGAAACATTTATCAAGTGACATGAAAGGATACATCTTGGTAAGTATTAAACTTATTTGATTTGCAGTCCAGATATTTGAAGATGTTACTTATGAAATGTTGAATATTGTCACTTGACAAAACTTATGTGGAAAACTTTTAAGGATTCAAAATGCTTGAAGCATATAAAAGTTTCTGGGAAATTTATTTATAATTCTTATATTGAATAAGCTTATTGCTTGAACATCATTGGAACTCTGGGAGAGTTTTCAAAGCAATATATTATTTGCTGAAATTCGAAATATATCGAATTGAATTGGTTATGAAGTACCATATCTTAGTGCAATTGATGCACTCATGTACTTTGCAAATACTACAAGGCCTATGGCCTTTTCAGTTAATTTGTTAGCAAGGTATATTTCTGCTCCTACTATGAGACATCAAAATGGGATAAAACACATGAGCTTGTTTTATTCTAAAGATTGCAGTCCCGATCTTATTGGTCATGCTTATGTTGGGTACTTATCTGACCCGTATAAAGCTTGGTCTTAAATAGGCTATGTGTTCATATGTGGTGGTACTGCCATATCTTGGAGATATACAAAGCAGTCTATCGTAGCCATTTCATCGAATCATGCTGAGATAATAGCTATTCATGAAGCAAGCCGAGAATGTGTATGGTTGAGGTCCATGATACATCTCATTCGAGAAAAATATGGTGTGAAATATGACAATCTACCCACAATTTTATACAGAGACAATTCAGCATACATAGCACATCTTAAGGGAGGATTCATAAATGGAGATAGAACGAATCATATTTTGCCAAAGCTTTTCTACATACATGAGCTACAAAAGAATGATGATATTAACGTGCAACAGATTTGTTCAACTGACAATGTGATTGATTTATTCACCAAATCTTCTCCAATTGCAACTTTCAAGAAGATGCTGCACAAGATCGGAATGCAAAAGTTCAAGGATGTTCTCATTAGGGGGAGCAAATACGCTCTGTACTCTTTTTTCCTTTCAAGGTTTTGTCCCACCGGGTTTTCCTTGTAACGTTTTTAATGAGGCATCCTATATGCGTATTGTTAGAGATGTGTACTCTCTTTCCTTCACTAGATTTTTTCTAATAAGGTTTTAACGAGGCAGATTATCTACCAATTAAAACATTCAAGGGGGAGTGTTATAAATGTATTTACATTATAGTGAATGTCTCTATTTTGATATCTATTAGGATTTAAAACATCCGTCTTTTACTCAGACTAGGAGTAAATTTTCCCTAGGGATTTTGTTTATTGTATTTACAATCATAAGAGAAGAAATAAGAATCACTCTCTCTATTCTCTCTACTCTTCTTATTGTTCTTTATTGTTTTATAACAATAATTAAATACTTAATTTCTTGACTTCCATGCATCCACAACACTTGATTATATGAAATCTTGTATAGGTTTTTCTTTAACTCTTTTTTGTATCGGCAGAGTCTTGAGCGCTGCCAATTAAAAGATGTGGTAGCAGCAAAGCCTGAGAAACTTGATGCTCCAGTGGTAGAAAGTGGAGACAACTGGAGTGTTGGACAAAGGCAACTCCTTTGCTTAGGGAGAGTCATGCTCAAGAAAAGTAAGATTCTGTTCATGGATGAAGCAACAGCTTCTGTTGACTCTCAAACTGATGCTGTCATCCAGAGGATCATCCGCGAGGACTTTGCAGCCTGCACTATTATCACCATTGCTCACCGAATACCAACTGTGATGGACTGTGACCGTGTGCTCGTTGTAGATGATGGTAAGTCTTTCAAAGGATTGAACACAGTATGCAGATGATTCATTTAACTTATGTAACTCATTTTTTGGTTGATTGTTTGTTACATTCGACACTTCTAGAACAACTTACCTATTTTCAGTAAATAAACTATAGGACAATCTTTAGAGTCCACAAGAAGATTGCTCTTGCCATTTTCAAGTTTTTAATGGTGTTGTGGTTTTGGCAGGATGGGCAAAGGAATTTGAGAGACCAGCTACCTTGCTTGAAAGGCCATCATTGTTTGCATCATTGGTTCAAGAGTACTCCAACAGATCAACAGGTGTATGAATAAAAATTACTCAACTTTGGATGTTTGAGTCCGATTAGCAAAAAGTTGCACGATATTTTCTTTGTATCTCTGTTGTCAAAATTCCCCTTTTAGAAGTGCAGCTCTTGTATCCGAATTTTGTAGTCAAATAATTTTTAGATGAGTGATCATGTAACATGATATTTTTCTAAAATAATGTGTTATTTTTTACTCTCTCCCTCCCAAAAAATGGCATTATTTCCATATCTAGAGTCAACTGAATTTCTTTATTATGATCTCCCAAATCATTTTTTAATTATAACCACGATAATTTATAGGGGAGTAATGAAATGGAACAGTTAAATCAGGCAGTCTAATATAAAGGAATTATGGGTACAATACTCAAAAATATGTTGGCACGCGTTAGCCGCTATTCCACTATTCCATTCCATTTCGAGCTGGTGGCCGGAATGGCCAGGGGAAGGCCACGGAAGAATGCTACTAAAAGAACACTGGGTTGAGCAATGAACATTTTGGTGGAAAATGAGGTGGTTTATAAAGATGGTTGAAGGAAGCTTGTTAGTGCTCTATGTAAGAAGAGTGTAGAATAAGCTTAAGAATGTAAAGAGGGACCTGAAGATTCTAAATACCAGAGTTCTGTAGGATGGATTGTGACCTATCAACTATTAGACAATAGTTAGCTTAGTTACAAGAACAAATGAAGGATTGCAATTCCCCTTCGTACTCAGTTTAATGCTGAGAAAGAACTGAGCATTAAATTGGAGAAATGTGTACTCGCTAAATTGAAGACTGTTTATTTCCATACTTTTATGGAGAACAAAATTGCTCTTAATTGTTTAAGGAGCTTATAGTCATCATGTCACGATCCAATTTGCCTAAGCCACGATGAGACCTAACCCCAACCCGTTAGATGAACCTCTCTACATGCAAAGTTCATTTTTAATTATGAAAATACAGCTATAAGCTTTAAAAGCATATACTGAATCAAAATCAATTATATAGTCAAAAATTGTGGAATTAATATAATCAAACCGCAGGAAATGACGATATGATTCATGATGCCAAACAAGATATAAGATGGAAAGATTCAAAGAGATAATCAAGAAATTGAGTGGAGATAGAGAAGAGGAAAAGACAATTTTATAATTGAAGTAAATTAGAGACCAAACAAATATAAATTCAAGAGAAGAATTGAACTTATACATAAATAGTCTTAACAAAAGACATTTAAGAGAGATATAATTAAGAGACAAAAGATAAAACCCACCAAACTCACTAAAATATTCACCTATAAATATTGTCCGATCCAAATAATCTTCATCCTACTCTATTTATACTATTAGAGTTAACTAAAATGAAAAGACATAAATACCTTTAGTTACATGGGGCTTTGGGCCTAAGGTGACAAAAGAGTTTTAAAATGAGGTGCAAGTGACACAAGTCTTAATTATTAGGTGGAGGTGACAATTACTTTATTATGGATTAAGAAAGTTGAGAAAGTTTGAAAATACCCCACTAGTTTTTAAATTTATACTTTGATCCAAATGTTAGCCTATATAATGGAAAACAGAGGAAAAAAGAGGCGCCTTTCTCTCTCTTCTCTCCCATTGTTGTTTTCTCTCTCTTAGCGATTTTTGTTGTTCATTATTGCTGCTGCTTCATTCATCATCTTCTGCTTCATTATCATCATCTTCTATTTCATTATCATCTTCATCTTGTTCTTGTTGATCATTTATTGTTGTTGTTGTTACCGCTACTGTTGCTATTTGACTAATTTCTTAGGTCAAATTTTGTTTCGAACATCACTTTCCACTTTGGCATTACTTCATAGTAGGCGTTGGTAAGTCAAATTATGATTTTTAGTTGAATTTGTCATCTGGGTAACTGCTATTGTGTTGTTGTTTTTCAACAATGGATAGAACCCAATCATGAATCCAACATAAGATCCATCTGTTTAAACAGATAAATCATCTGTTGCAACAGATGAGATATCTGTTTCAATGGAAGATTGGTATATTGGATTCATGTTTAAACAGATAGGTCATCTGTTGCAACATTTGACATATCTGTTGCAACAGATTAGTTACCTATTGCAACAGAACCTGAACACGATTCCAACATCTGTTACAACAAATTACTAACCTGTTGCAATAGGTAAGTCATCTATCGCAACGTGTTAATTATCTGTTGCAACTGTTACTCATCTGTTGGAATCAACTTCAAAGGTGATTTAGTACTGTAACTTCAATCCCAACAGGCGCTTCATCTGTTGCAACAGATATTCAGGAGCGTAAAATGAATCCCAACAGTTAAGAATCTGTTGTGACTGATCACTTACCTATTACAACAGATAACACATTTGTTGGGATTCATTCACGGCACTATGAAATCACTATTAACTTTTTTAACAAATGACTTTATTTAGGTACCACTAATGGTGGAATCAATAACAATAGGGGTGAATTGTCACGTTTAATGGGCCGAGAAGAGCAATCGATATGTATGGCGTTGGAAGCAGGGTGAAATGCTAGAGACAATAGTTATGACAGTCCAAAGTGATGTTTCGTATGATGATTTTGTGAACTTAATCATCAGCTTTTGTGGACTGAATTGTCAATCAAAAGAATTCACCATCAACTACATGCACAGCTCCTTTGAAAATCAGAGGGTACTGCCTTTCAAGATAATCGATCAGGTTCAATTATGTGCTTATCTAAGTGATTCAACCAGGCCAATGTTAAGGGTTTATATGGTTGAAAAGATGAGAGAGAATGAGAACCAGAACGTAGAAGAAGAAGAAGAAGAAAAAGAAGACTTTTTTGATGATAGGTTGGATGATCTAGACATGAATATTCCAGATGATGATCAAACACCTACGCCCGTTGATGCGACCAATACGATGTGCACTTCTTCTCAATCGACACAGTCTGGAAATCTTCAAGACGACGAGATCGGCTTTCTTATTAGAATGTCATTCAAGGACAAGAATGAACTATCTAACACTTTGTTGTTTATTTTTTGCTTGAAAAAAGTTTCAGAATAAAGAAGGTGATTAATTCGAGCAGTATCTTTTGCTTCAAATGTGCTAATTCAAATTGCAAGTGGTGGTTGAGAGCGGTGAAGTACGGAAGTTCTAATAGATTCATTATTCATAAACATGAAAATCATCACACATGTAGTTTGGAGCACATCTCGGGCCAAAATCCTCACGCCACGACAAAGGTCCTCGTTGAATATTTCAGGAGTAGTTTCCCCGATGGCAAAGGCCCTTCAACAAGGCTTATGGCCAATCAAATCCTTACGGATCTGGGTGTCATGGTCAGTTATTAGAAGGTATATACGACCATGGGGATTGCCAAGGACCTGTTTAGGGGGACACTCGAGCATGGGTATGAAGTCTTGGATGCTTACCGTTACATGATTGAGTCCATAAATCCTGGAAGTAAGACGACAATACATCTGGATGAAAATGAAAGTCTCAAGTACTTTTTTTGTATCCTATGGTGCTTGGATTCAAGGTTTTCGACATTTGAGAAAAGACATAGCCGTCGACGGTACTTTCTTGAGGAGCAGGTATAATAGAGTTCTGCTAGCGGTGGTGGTCCAGGATGCAGAGAATCACATCTTTCCTGTCGCTTTTTGTGTAGCAGACAAGGAATGTGATGCCTCTTATGGATTTTTTTAAACAACTGCCACGCTGCATTGAAGATACCGAAGAGTTGTGTTTTGTATTGGATAGGTGTCCAAGTGTTCCAAAGATGGGTTCACTTTTCTTCACTTCAGCTTATTTTGGTTGTTGTATCAGGCATCTCGAAGAGAACATTCAAAACAACTATCACAACGAAAGGGTCGTCACCCTTTTTTATAGATCAGCTAAAGCATATAGTAGAGAAGAGTTTTTAGACCATTTCAATCAAATAGCGGATGTGAATTCCAAGGTAGCAAATTTCTCACACGTTTCGGTTTTGAGAGATGGAGCCGGGCATTCTGTTCAGCAAATAGGTACATTCTTATGAATTTAATGTCTTGTTTGATTTACAAGTTTAGTATGATGTCGTACTAAGTGATTTTTTTCTATAGATACAATATTATGACATCAAACATAGCTGAATCGGTGAATTCATTTTTTAGCGATGAAAGAGAATTTCCCATCAAGACTATGTTTGAAAAAATAAGCAAGAAGTATAGCAATTTTTTAACGAAAGGCATGAGCAGTTCAAGTGCCCAGAAAAAAGAACCCGATTTGTTCTCGAAATCGAAAAGAAAATATCAACGAACATCAATTTGGGGAATAGGTTATTATCTTATAATATAGCAGATTACAAATTTCGTATCATCGGTCATGGTGATGCTGCCACGGTCGATCTTCAAACAAGATCTTGTACGTGTAGAGTTTTTGCCTTGGACAAAATACCTTGTCCACATGCTATGGCAGCGCTTCGAGCTCAATACGGTCATAAAAATGGACCTAAAGTTTACGAGCACTCCTCTCAATATTATCCGGTGGAAAAATATGAAATAACATATAGTGGGCATATTACTCTGGTGCCCCCCGAAGAATCTTGGGTTGCTCCAGTAGAGCTTATGGGGAGATTAATACCTCCTCCATATATTAACCCGAGCACTATCAAACCGAAAAGAAAGCCATATAAGAGGAGGCGTGGAGTTGGAGAATCATTTTCATCAAGAAGAAAAAAGTGCTCCATATGTAAGTGCGCTGGCCACAAAAGAACTACATGCCCAAATCATAATCCACCATGATCGTTGTAATTATAGAAACTTATGTTGTTGTTTATTTTTTGTTGTGAATTTTTATATATTTAACTCATTGTTGTGAACCTAATGTTATCATTTATTATATATAAAATATCTTTTTTTTTAAATAACTTGTGCATCAATAAAAAGAGGAAAAACATGAACTAAATAATACAACAGACCACAATTATTCTCAACAGTTGCATAAATAACTGAAATGTTTTCCTCCAACAGATGACAAATCTGTCGAAATATATGGATAATCTGTTGATAGAAACCCAACAGATGACCAATCAGTTCCAACACATAGTCCATCTGTTGAAAGAACTCAAAAACCAAAATTGCTAGTGCAACTGGTTTCAACATTGCCTCCAACTGTCGACATGTTAACATGTATTAGATTAGAAGAAATAGACAGAATGAAAATTGAATAAGAATTAAAATGCCAAAGTCTGACTAAAAGTAAATTTTTCATTAAACGAAAAATAAAATACATTAGGTATAGATCCGATATAGAAAAATTAAAATACATACTCTAAAATAAAAAATGCATTCTAATTATTATTATTATTATCATCATCATCATTAATTACAACCGGCCAATCAACTCGTAGCAACAGAGCTCTCATCAGCCTCTACATCTCTCTGAACATCGTCGCTCTCATAGCGACCAACTCGCTTTGCAGGTCATTAACCTGCCTCTGACGTTCCCGCACTGTGTCGCGTAGAAAAGCAATGTCTGGAAAAGGATCAGACATATCTAGAACATGCATGAATTGACAAATGTAAAGAAAAAAGTCCAAAATGTAATACAACGTATACGACCAACTGTTAAATTTACACCAGAAAAAAACTTACCTCAATGAGAAAGGAATATGCTCTTTGAAGAGGAGTGGTTGAAGATGTCACACAAAAATAAGAAATGCAAGAAATAAATAGAGTTGAATGAAGATTAAGGAGGGACCTATTTATAGAGGATTGAATCCGGACATGTCAGGCCAAAAGGCAGGACTGTTCAGCTCCATTGTATTAATTACATTCAAACTGGTGACATTTTATTTTATGTGAAAATTCATGACTTTTTCTTTTACATTAATTACTTCTCACATTTTCATAGCAGTTTGAGACTCGATAAAAGCCATTATTATTAAGCTGTTGCAACAGATCATCCATCTATCGCAACGGATTTAGCATCTGTTGCAACAGATGGATTGAATGTGCAATAGATGGTCTGTCAAAACAAATTTACAATCTGTTGCAATAGATGGTTTGTATATGCAACAGATAAGACATCTGATGCAACTTATGTATTATCTATTGTAATAGATGGACAGTATGTTGGAGTTGATGTTTTGATATCTTCTAACAGCTGATTCATCAGTTTCAACAGATGGAGTATTCAGTTCATTATCTATTTAGAATGTGTTAGATAAAAAGTAGCAACTCTTCACCTCTTTTTAATAGTCCCTCCGTTTCGTATTAGTTGGGCCCTATGGGCTTGACAATTAATAAAAATATAAATTAGGTGATTATTTTACCAAATTGGCCTTATTAATTATGATTTGAAAGCATAAATATAAATAATATGCTTTATGTAGTCATTTAATAATAGAGGTAATCTTGGAAGAATATAATAAACTTCTCTTGATTTTATAAATAGGAAAACTAAATTGAAACAAATATTTTTAGCAAGAAGTAATCACATGCGTGCAGATGAATAAAAAAAATAGTCTGGTCTGTCACAACAGATTTATCATCTATTGCAACATATAGATTATCTGGTGCGACAGATGGACCATATGTTGGAGAAGATGTTTTGATTTCTTCCAACAGTTGATTCATCAGTTGCAATAGATGGAGATTTTGATTCATCAATTGTTTTGAATGTGTTAAGATAAAAAGTCATGACTCTTCACACCTCCATTTTAATAGTCATCACATGTGTGCAGATGAATAAACAACACTGTCTGACATGTCCTGATGGGGTAAGAAGAATAAGGTGCGTGCAATGGATCCCATTTTCATACATGCGAGTTATGTATATTATTGATCAGGCTATTGTGAAGACACACATAAAGTGCAATGATTTTGTGAATACAATTTTTTACCGATTAGACACTGATCCTTCAAATAAGATCCTGCATTGTACAATTTAGTTTGATAGGTGCGAAATGATAAGTCCGAAGGGTTCCAAGACGGTGGTGTCGATACCCCATTACAATTTAATGAAGGTTCATGCTCATGTTTTTGTGTCAAGTTTGGGGAAGGGTTCAAGTTTTTGGCGGCAGTGTAAATATCCAATAGTGATCAGATCGATTTTAATGGCACAATGGACTTCTTGAAAGGCCTCCGAAGCCTCGAAATGCAACAAACAATGATGGAACCAATAGAAATTCTCCTGGTCCAATTTATATGGATGGATTGCTGGAGGAGACTTTTTTACAGCAGAAGGTGCTTGGGAGAATACCTGTGCACGAAGGGGGAGGTGGAGAAGGCCATATATCATTTTAGACCTTGTTTAAGAGAAAACACAGGGTAGGAAGGAAGTGTAGCGAAATTGGCCAATGAAATTCACATGAGAAATGAAAAAACTGGATGAGCTTCAAATGTGGAAGTGTATCAAAATATAAAAATCCGTTAGTCGATGAAAAAAAATTAAGAATGGTCAACAGGATTGGAGCTGGACGCTTTGCTCGAGAATGCAACTAGCGAGCGTGGCCTCAATGAAGACTCTCACAAAGTGCAGGACTAGAACTCCAAGAAAAAATCTTCGCGAGCACGAAAGGTGGTAAGATTGTCGGTCAAAATTGAAACCTACATGTCAATTCAGAACGACAATCTTACCACCTTCCATGCTCACGAAATTGCTTCCTTAGAGTTCTGGTCCTGCATTTTGTGGGTCTTCGTTGAGGCCGCACTCGCTAGTTGCAGTCTCTAGCAAAGTGACCATCTCAATTCCTTTTGACCATTCTTCTTTTTCTTCAACGACTGATGGATTTTTATTTTTGGATACACTTTCACTTTCGCAGCTCATCCAGGTTTTTCATTTTTCATGTCAATTTCATTATCTAATTTCACTACACTTTCTTTCCCACCCTGTGTATCCACTTAAATAAGGACTGAGATGATATATGGCCTTCTCAACCTTCCTCTTCCCGCACAGGGTTTTTCCTAAACACCTTCTACTGTATAATAGTCTCCTCCAATAACCCATCCATATAAATTTGGACTAGGGAAATTTCTATTAGATCTATCATTGTTTGTTGCATTGCGAGGCTTCAGAGGCCTTTCAACAAGTCCATTTTACCATTAAAACTGCTCCAATCACTATTGGATATTTACACTGCTGCGAAAACCTTGAACCCTTCCCAAACTTGACACAAAAACATGGCATGTTGCAATAGATGGGTCATCTATTAGAATAAATCAAACCAGCATTTATACTGGTTTGATTTCTTCAAACAATTGCTCTGTCTGTTCCAACAACTGATTCATCAGTTGTAATAGTTGAGGAAACTGTTGCAACACCACCACCACCAGCATTAACAACAAAGAAACAACACCATATGTTCCAACACCATCCATAATACAAACATCACATGTTCCAACACAACCGCCACCCCCAACAACAGCACAACCAAAGTACCAAACAAAAGACATAATGAAAAAACTATACCGATAACAAGGCTTTTTAAGTTCTCCCAACAGATGACTTTTTTCGCATATTTTAATAAAAACAACGGTTCATTCATTCATGACTTAAAAGTCACCTTTCCTCTAATTTTCTCAATAAATAGGAAACTGGTAATGGATAAATCATTAATAGCAACATATGTAAATATATAATTTAAATGACATACAAAGAAGAAGACGAGATGAAAAGAGCAACAGTGAACCGTACCTGTATTGTCAAAAAAGCAAACGGATCAGAACATCCAATTCAGTCGAGAAAAGATGTTGATTGGTTGGGATCCTAAAGTATCCTCATCCGAAAGAAGAGGGAAAAGAGAGGAAAACAAATAAAGATAATGAGAATAGAGAATAAAGAAGAGTGATGAGTTGAGTCTAGACTTACTTTATGGCTGAAGGAGGGAGAGTTCTAGATATGGGAGGTTTTAAATATTCATTAATAACTTTTGAGGGGCACGAGGAGACGCTAACATTGAAAAGACCAGATAAGACTACTCACTCAGGAGATTTTTGAGTTATCCAAGTAGTACTGAGTAATATTTTTTACCGCCTTAGTATTTTAACTATTTTATCTCGGACAGGAAATACATAAATTACTTTAGAAAAAAGGATCTTAAAATATTTAAGTGCAACAGATGACTTGATTTGTTTGATAGTTTACAACAGATTTGTGATCTGTCGCAATAAATGACGTAGTCTATTTGATAGTTTACAATAGATGCGTAATATGTTGCAACAGATTACCTCATCTGTTTGATTTGATCCAATAGAAAAGACATCTATTGCAACAGGTTGAACATTTGTTTATATATAATTTCAATTGAGTTCATATGTTAGACTAATAACTTAATTGAATGTGTGTTTTCATAGGGTCAACTACAACTTCAATTGAGTCTTTTGGAAATTGCATGATAAGATGGTATTGCATTCCTCCTGACCAGAGTCATCGATTGATCACTCTGAGCCAAATCAATTCTTACTACCTCATATGTTAGACTAATACCTTAATTGATTAATCTAGGACTAGGGTACTAATACCTTAATTGAATAATCTAGGACTAGGGGTGAGTTCTCATAGGGTTAACTACAACTTCAATTGAGTCTTTTAGCAACTGCATGATGAGATAGTACTGCATTCCTCCCGGCCAGAGTCTTTGATCGATAACTCTGAGCCAAACTGATTTTTACTACCTCATATGTTAGACTAATACCTTAATTGATTAATCTAGGACTAGGGGTACTAATACCTTAATTGAATAATATGGGACTAGGGGTGAGTTCTCATAGGGTCAACTACAACTTCAATTGAGTCTTTTGACAATTGCATGATGAGACGGTACTGTGTTCCTCCTGACAAGAGTCGTCGATCGATCACTCTGAGCTGAACTGATTCTTACTACCTCATATGTTCAACTAATACCTTAATTGATTAATCTAGGACTAGGGGTGAGTTCTCATAATGGCAACTACAATAGATGACAATGCCTATTTGATAATTTACAATAGATGGGTAATCTATTGTGACATATGACTTAATCCATTTGATAATTAACAACAGATGGGTAATCTGCCGGAACAGATGACTTAATCTGTTTGATAGTTTACAAAAAATTCATGATCTTTCATAACAAATGACGTAATCTGTTTGATAGTTTACAACAGATGCATAATATGTTGCAACAAATTACCTAATCTATTTGATTTGATCCAACATAAAAGATATCTATTCCAACAGGTTGAACATTGGTTTATATATAATTCAATTGAGTTCATATGTTAGAATAATACCTTAAATGAATGTGAGTTCTCATATGGTCAACTATAACTTCAATTGAGTCTTTTGGCAATTGAATGATGAGACGGTACTGCATTCCTCCGGACCAGAGTCGTCGATCGATAATTCTGAACCGAATCGATTCTTACTACCTCATATGTTAGACTAATACCTTAATTGATTAACCTAGGAATAGGGTACTAATACCTTAATTGAATAATCTGGAACTAGGGGTGAGTTCTCATAGGGTCAACTATCGATTAATCTAGGACTAGGGGTGAGTTTTCATAGGGTCAGCCACAACAAATGGCAGTTCCTATTTGATAATTTATAATATATGGGTAATCTGTTGTGACATATGACAATCCATTTAATAATTTACAACAGATAGGTAATCTGTCGCAACAGATGACTTAGTCTGTTTGATAATTTACAACAAATTCATAATCTGTTGTTACCTAATCTGATTGATAATTTACAACAGATGAGAAATCTGATCAACATGTTGAACATTTATTTTTTATAATTTCAATTGAGTTCATATGTTAGACTAATAGTACCTAAATTGATTAATCTAGGATCAGGGGTGAGTTTTTATAGGGTTAACTAGAGTACTCGGTCAACTACAACTTTAATTATTTTTATACAATTTCAATTGCATTACCCTTTTGGCAATTGTATGATGAGAGGGTTAAAAATTACGCATATATTTTATGATTTTAAAAATAATTAAGATCAATTCGGACCAAATTACCATTTTCAAAACTTGTCATTCTTTTTCCAAATACAAATCAAACCATACAAAACGTTTCATCATTTCAAATCTCGAGGTCTAGCTCTTTCTCTCTTATTCTTACTCAACAATATATTACAAACAACAAATACTCAACAAATTTTCTCAACCCTCCATAACAGATCACTTTTCTTCTCATTTTCGACCACATAGGTATATTTTTGACTTCATTCTTGCTTGTATCAGTCATTTTCTTTGTCTTCATAGGCAATAGAGTTCGAGAAGAGCTCTATATTTGTTTTTTTTTTCTAAAAAAAGAGCTTTTAAGTTAGTGATGAAAAATAAAACTTTTAGTTGTATTATCTTCGAGAATGGGTTTATAATTTTGAGTTTTGATGGTAAAATCGTAGAAAGAACTCGAGAAATCCCTAGTTTCCATCACAGTGTTCCGTTGACTATCATGGTATTTTTAGATGGTGTTTGTGGTGTTGGTGGTGTTGGTGGTCGTCGTCGTGGTGGCATTGGTTGGTGGTGTTTGTGGTGGCTGTCGGTGGTGTCGGTATTCATGGTGTTTGTTTGTTGGCATTGGTTGGTGGTGTTTGTAGTGGTGGATGTTGGTGTTTCGATATTCGTGGTGTTTGTAATGTATTTTTTAAAATTTATGCATACATCAATTATAATGTAATTTTTGTTTTTCTTTGTTTGTAGGTAAAACATGTCTCCCCAAAGAAAAGAAAGTGAAAGTGGATCAACATCTGACCAACCAAAATAAAAGGCTACAGTACAGAGGGATTTGGAGGAGCTTCCTGAACAATCTCAGTCAAGGAAAAGTGAAGCTGAGGAGAGATGTGAAAATAACATTGAGGGAGGTGGACAAGGGTCTGTAGATGGCAATGAAGAAAATTAAAGTAAGAAAGAGAAAAAGAATGATCATCAACATAATGATAATGGATCACCAATGGGGCGTGAATTAATATCGACATCCCAACATAATCCTATTAAAACTTTTAGTATTGATGAGTTTCAAGTTGTGATGCCGATAAATGACCCAAAAGTAAAATAGCTAATTGGTCAAATTGTACTTAAATGTCAGATGGGGAAATTTTTTGAACATTTTATGAAAATTATGAAGAACGAAAATATAGGCGGACTTTTTAAGAAGAGCTGCTTTGGACGCTTTCTTGAGCTACCTGAGGACCCTTCTGCCCATATCCGTTTCCCTATAAAGATGGTATATGGTCTTCTGAAGCGCAGGATCAAGTACGTGGGGGATGATAAAGATCTGAAAGGGGGGGGGGGGAAAGAAGATGGATGAAATCTGGATCAACTACTATAGCATGCCTGTTTGTTTTGGCTTGCAAGAGTTTGACATAGTGGCGGGCTTGGGATGCCATCGTCCAGAAGGACCACCACCCCATAAAATATCCAAGGAAAGAAAATGCAAGGAAAAAAATAAATGGGTTGTTTGACATTGTTCGACGTGTCTACAAAGCATCGAATTTGTTGACAGATCTCGAGGATAAAATCATACTAGAGTAGTACAGAGAGAAATTGTGCTTAGTTTGGTTTGCCCATTCAGTTATATTGGCAAGAGACATCAACAAGGTCATAAAAGATGATCTGTTGGCGCGTGCTAAGGATTTTGATAAATTCAACAATTATCCCTGGGGATATGACAACTTCTACTTGACTGTCCAATATTTACTAACAAAGCTATCCTCAGGGATGACCACATTATACGGCTTTCCTTAGGCTTTTATGGTAAAATTAATCACTAATTTTACTCATCCATTAATTTAAATTGAATATAGTTATTATGACTTTTTTTTGCTTGCTTCCTGTTTACATTTTTTAGGCTTGGGCATTTGAAGCCATTCCTCCCCTCCGAAAGCAGTTATGGATTACCCGGATGAGGTTTCTCATCCAAAGATGTTTAGGTGGTTGGATGCAAAGAGCAACACCAATATTAAGGAGGCTGATCTCTTTAACCCTCCGGATGATGCAGTAAGTCTTCTTCAAGTAAAATAATTTTACTCAAAGAAAGATATTGAAAAGATGTTATATCTAGTGCAACAGATGTTATATCTAATGCACCAAATGGGACATGTGTTGTGACAGGGTATATCCTGCATCAGATTACTCATCTGTTGCTTTGGTTCTCTGAACCCGACTCTTAACAGATTAACCATCTACTGTAAATTATGCAACAAATATGTAATCTGATAATATATTGTTCATCTATTACAATATACATATCATCTGTTGTATAATAGATTACCCATCTTGTGTAACTGTTGCAATAGATGATTGATATTTTGCATCAAATTATCCATGTGTTTCTCTATTTCTCTGAACCAGAATCAAATAGATTTTAACCATATTCTGTAAACTATGCAACAAATGGGTCTTTTATTAAAATATAGCCCAACTGTGAAAATTATTATATTATATGATTTAAATGCATCTATTTTTTTTTATTTTTATAGGTTGTGTATCCATGGATCGTGCCTACTGAGGAGGAGTCGGTGATGAATTCTTATATACTCTAGGTCATGTTGATACTATAGCAGAACCAACGGTCGAGTTAATAAAGAAGGAATTGGCTGGAGCAACAGCCATAAGAAGATCAGTTAGGCAAGGTCAGCCTAATGTTGAGGCTCTTCATGACCAACCTTTTACTAAGGCAGATCCGGGTGCTTCTTCTGGTGGAGTTGTTGGTGTTGGTGGCAGGCATACTGATGCCGCTACCACTTATAATAATGAGCCTGTTGATGCTCAAGAAAGAATAAATATGTTTGAAAATACCCCTTTTCTCCCTTACACAGGTCCCTCTCACCCCTCTTCACCCTCGTATTCTCATTGCGAATGCGAAGAGTGCAAGGAAAGATAGGATAAACTCTTTAAAAAAGTAGAGGCTATCTCTAAAGCTATCAAGGAATTCAAATCTAAGAGGTGTGTCATACCATCCAAGAAGGTGAGGGTGCCACACACTCCTACAATGTTGGTTAGGAGAAAGAAAAGAGCAATTAGAGGCGTACTCTCTGTTCGAAAATAAAAAAATTACAATTCCTCCCTCTCCAAAAGCTATTGAAGTTCAGGGGCCAGTCAAGAAGGTGGACATATATGCGAAACTTGGCACCGAAGAGAAGAGGGATCTGCAATAGGACAAGAATGCCAAGCCAGGCGCACCAGATTACCCAGTCCTCTCTTTTCCCCTAAGACTTTCAGACTATGACTGATATGCGTATGCCTTACGAGGATAAGACAAGTTTACTTTTCCTAACCTACCCCTTATAATCTACCCCATGAAGAAGAAGCTACGCAACAAATTTCACATCTGTTGCAACAGCTGGGTATACTGGTGCAACTTGTAGTGATTCTGTTGTAACTTATTATCCATCTGTTGCATAAGTTGCGTTGGATTATTGATTCAGAGAACCCTATGCAACAGATGGACCATCCGTTGCATCTTTACAATTACTAACCTATTTAAAAATTGACTTTTTATCTCACAGTATGTTGACATAATTCTCTGCCTCACGAGAAAAAGACAATTAACCTACCGAGAAGCTTATGACGCAGCCGATAGAATAATTGACCTCGACTTCTGCAAGAATCCCAAGGATAGGTACGATCAAATCAATGGTGAGGCATTATCCTTTGGTGTAGGACTTGATTTTCTAGTTCCTACATTGGTCTTGGATGAAGAAGAAATGATAAAATATATTGGAGAAGAGAGGCTAAATCCACACGGCAAGAGATGGATCGAGGCAAAAAGGATTTTTATAGTCATTAGCGTGAATGACATGCATTATCGGGCTGTTGAGATACTACTCGAGGAGGGAAAGATTAATGTTTATGACTCCAACGTACCTCTCATCGATGATTTTGATCGTTTTCTCCTCGTAGACCATTGATGGTGTTGTTGCCTATCTTGTTGAGAGAGAGTAAACTGATGAATCATTTGTTAAAGAAAGTGTTGATGAAGAAATCATGGAATTTTGAAGGTCGAAACAAGGGAATGATCCTTCCAAAATATGATGCCGCTAAAGCGAGCGGCTCGAATGCTCCTGCACATATTGAATGTTTGCTGACCGACACAGAAATAGCAGAGCCAACGACTTTTCTGTGCGACAACGCTGTGGCAAACCTGCAAGAAGTCTGGACTTATGGGGTACTAACTGGATGCATGAAGCCTGTGTATATAGAAGAGCCTGTGAAATAGAAATTTTTAATTTCAACTCACCCTTCACTTTATTACATGTACATGTAGTGGCAATAATTTTTTTCCGATGAAAGTTGAGTTCTTTTTATAATGCAATAGATTGTCAATCTATTGTAAAATATATTTAATTTGTTTTCGCAGATAGTTTATCTGTTGTAATAGGTTGGTCATCTATTGCATTACGCCGATGTTATTTCTATGAATAATCTAATAATCTAAGTCTAATCTATTGCAAGAGTGGGAAGACCTGTTTGATAATTTCCGACAGATGACCTAAATTTTACAACATATGCCTAAATCTTTTTGATATTTTCCAACAGTTACGCTTGAATATCCATGTGCTCGACAACACCAAACCAGTAGCAAATACACACAACACTATAAAAATTTCAGCAATTAGGCTTGAATATCCATGTGCCTAACAACACTAAACCAGTAGCAATAACGACAACAATGTAGTATCTTCTTGCTCAATTTTGTTTCTCTTCAGAAGCCTTGACTTTCTTCAACAAACCCCAGATTACATGATTTGCTTGTGAAGGGTGTCGTTCTTCATACCAATAAAAGTAATTGCATCCACCCAATTTCTATAAAAAAGAGAACACAGTTGCAAAATAATTACAAGTCAATAATTAATCAACTAATTAAATAAAAAAATATTACCTTTGAAATCTTACAAGTAAAAAACTAACGACCAAAATTTTGTTGAGTCAAAGAAGTCTTTAACAGAGCTTCATGACCGTACTTACAATATCAAAAATATTTATCACAAAAAATAGTGGAAGATGCGCTCGACATTGTCAAGCTCAGTTGAAAAAATTAAAAAAAGAATTTGAAGAATTTGGATAGATAAAAGAAGATGATGATGAAGAAGAAGATTTGGGAATTTAGGGTTAAATTTTAGGAGTAAGATGAATATAAATGACAATGGGGGGGAGGGGGGGAAATGACCGTTGGGGGCCAAGTGACGGTGATGGCAAGTCAGTAAAATGTGCCTGACTAACACATTTGATTCCTATTTTATTTTACGTGTTTAAAATGAACACTGTCTACTTGATGCCTATTTTATTTTGGGTGTTTGAACTGAACATCGTCGATGAGTTTTGCCTTTTTTATTTCAATTCAACTCACTTTAACCTTTTTACACGCAGTGACAATTTTTTATATCCTACGAAAGTTGAATTTTTATAATGTAACAGATTCTCCATCCGTTGTAACAGTTATTCTACCTGTTCTGACATATAGGTTATCTGTTGCAATAGGTTAGTCATTTGTTGCATTATCTCGATGTTTCTATCTAAGTCCATCTGTTACAACAGTGGGAAGACCTGTTTGATAAATTCCAACAGATTACCTACCTATTGTAATATATGTCTAAATCTATTCGATTTTTCCAATAGATGTGTCGTCTGTTGCAACAGATACATTATCTGTTGCAATATTTGAATCTAGTATTCCTTTTTAATTAATAAGTTCAAATCTAAGAAATAAATAAAATTCATAGACAAAATAAAATAAATCAAAGCCTTCATAAATTAGTTGAAATAAGTCAACGAACAAATAAAATGTAAAAAAAATATTATGGGTACAGATCTCAACAAATACATCAACAACAATTTAAGTATACTGCCAAAGATTATTTTGATAGGCTTAAGCTATAAAGATCTACTCAGTATGGACAAGTTGTTCTTCATCCGGTGCTATGGAATTCGGTTTCTGCGCTTTCTATTCTCCGTATTTCCATAAAAAGAGTAGTGTATTGTCAATTCTATTCAGCAACAGCTTCATCTACATCCACCTAGAAATCCAGAATTGGTCAATGCTAATCATGGAGATACAATAAAATAGAAAAGGATAACTCATCTTTTCTAGCAAATAAAAAAGGTCTTTCTCCCATTTTAAATTGTCCCAAACAAATTATATTTTTGTTTCAATAATGAATCAACTATTGGGACAAATTTCTACATGAGGAAGACCCTGTATGATAATTTCTAATGGATGAACCATCCGTTACAACATATGAATCACCTATTGCAGCAGATAGGTCGTCTGTTGGTACAAATATAAGCGGTATGAAGAGCTATTTGATTTGCTAAAATAGAAGAGACATATTGTGCACCAGATACTTTATCTGGTGCAACAAGTTAGTCAACTGTTGGAATAGATGTATATATCTGTTTGATAATTTTCAGCAGATGTGTCATCTGTTGAAACAGATATGTTTCTGTTTATTTTGTTAGTTGAAAGACATATATATTCACCTTTTTTAGCTCGTGCTGCTCTCCTTTGGACATTGTACGTTTCTCAGTGCAACACACAGATAAAGGAGTTGCAATTTTGCTTTTTTGGATGCTTGATAATGCCTTGGAAATCACTCTCCTTCTCCTCTTAGCCCTAATATCTAATGAAACGGATGGAAATAAAATCCTCTTTGATGGAATGAGACCCCTCATAGATGTCAATTCTTTTACAGAAGCAGTTAATGCATTAATAGCATTAATTACTACATCATGTTTTGCCCTGCAGTCTTGACATTTGCATGCAGAATATTCGCTGGGAGAGGCAAAATCTGTATAACTAGTATGATCATACTCATAATGGTTTGCTTTAAATACTGTAAGAGGAGTATCATTAGCACCACCAGCAACACCACTACCACCAACAACAACTCCATCACTACTAAGACCATCAACAATAATAAGCCCACTCTCCAAAATTATTTTTCTTATAATGGTTGTTGCTCCAAACAATTCTATTTTTATTTTGTCGATGACCTTAGGGTTTGATAAAGTTTTCACAGACCGTAAAGTAAGAAAAAATGACATCTTCCACTCTCAGTTGGTCGGAACTAGCGACGGATGCACAATCTAACATAAATCATTACATATATTAGAATGATGATTAGATCATTCAAAAAATCATTAGTTAAAAGAAAAAATTAATTATAATTATGCTTACTGGATCCTTCGGGGGGTTGAAGAGATCAAGAAATTTTATATTTTTATCAATTTTAGCTGACGACCATCTCAAGATTCGTGGACAGGAAACTCCTTCCTGGTAGTTCACTTGTTGTCTCAAATAAGGAATGGCTTCAAACGCCCAAGCCTATAAAATAATACCAATAAATCAAAATCATTATTGAGTGAAAAAATGAATATCATAATAGAAGAAAGATACATTTACCATTAAAGCCCATGGGAAGCCATATAAGTTGACTGTCTTTGGCGCTAACGGAGTCAACAAATATTTGACAGTCATTTTGAAGCTTTTATACCCCCAAGGATAGCTGTTAAACGCCTCAAGATCCTCAGAGGGCTTTATTAAACTGAGGCTTATGTTGTTGTTAACATCTATCGCCCAAAGAATATTATGTACAAACCAAACCAAGCACAATGACTGCTTGTGCTTCTATGAAAGTCCTTTACCTTTCTACGCTTCTATCAAATTTTTATTTTTGAAGCTTGGACTAACAATGGACACCAGGTCATCACGATCATACGACTTGCCTTTGACTTTTTTGGGTATGCGGGGTACTTTTTTTGGGTTAGAATAGGTATAACTTGAGAAGGAGGATAATATTTTAGCCCAGTAACTATGACAAACTCCTTCCAACCAAAACAAACAGGCATGCCACAATAATTTATCTATACCTCATCCATCTTATCTTTGTTTTCATACATAAACCTACGCTTGAGAAGTTCATATACCATTTTTATTTGAAAACGAGCATTGTTGTCCTCCGGCAAATCAAGATATTTCCAAAGCAGTTGTCCCTGAAATAAGCATCCAATTTTTGTTCTCAAAGTATTTTTCTGAAGGCGTCGAAAGATTTTTTCTTGGCTGACTTAACCACGAAATCACTCGTTAAATCTACGGCACCATTGCATTGCATTCTCATAGGATAACAATCAATGCTGAAGGCTTTGACCAACTCATCGGTGGAAGGGCTATTAGCATTTGAATCATCTCTTTTGAAATATTTTTCCTCCTTATGTTCATCATATTCTGCTCCCAATTGAGATAACGCTTGTAAAACAAGCTCATCGAGTGGTGGATGTAGCTTAGCTGCTTCACTTGTTCCTTTACTTCGAACTTGATTCGGTTTTTATTCTTTTGGGAACCATATTATCTAAAATTAACAGGAACATAAAAAAATATATTATAGTTGATTAATGCATCGTTAAAAAAGGATAATAGTAAATTAAACAAGCAAAATAGTAAAATAACAGTGGCAACAGATCGATGATCTATTGCACTAGGTAGTATATTTGTTGCAGCATATAACCAAACTGTTGCAGCGGATGAGTAAACTGTTGCAACAATACAAAATATATCACTCATTTTTTAAGACAGATAATGGTCTGTGCAACAGATCACACATTGTTGTGACATATGAGTGAACCATTGCGACATTTAAATAATCTGTTGCAACGGATGGGTAATCTATTGCGATAATACAAAACAAATCACTCATGTGTTGAGAAAGATGAATGGTCTGTGCAGTAGGTCACACATCTATCGCAATATCATCTGTTGCAATATGTGAGTGATCTGTTGGAACAGTTAAATAACCTATAGAAATGGTTGAGTAATCTGTTACGATAGTACAAAACATATCACTCATGTGTTGAGAAAGATGAATGGTCTGTGCAGCAGGTCACACATCTATCGCAATATCATCTTTTTCAATATGTGAGTGATCTGTTGGAACAGTTAAATAACCTATAGCAATGGCTGAGTAATCTGTTATGACAATACAAAACATATCACTCATCCGTTGAGCAAGATGAATAGTCTGTGCAACAGATCACACATCTGTTGTGACTTTATCTGTTTTAACATATGAGTGATCTATTGGAATAGTTAAATAATCCGTAGCAACGACTGAGTAATTTGTTGTGATAATACAAAATATATCACTCATCTGTTGAGAAAGATGAATGGTTTGTGCAATAGATCACACATATGAGTGATCTGTCAGAGCAGTTAACTAACCTGCAGCAACAACTGAGTAATCTGTTGTGAAAATACAAAATATATCACTCATCTGTTGAGAAAGATAAATGGTCTGTGCAACAGGTCACACATCTTTTACAACACATGAGTGATCTGTTGGAACAGTTATCAACGGTCAATATTTTTTAGATTTCTTCTAACATAGGGTCGTCTATCGCGGTAGATGAATGATCAATTGAAAAAAATCAAGTCTTGGACATTTCCTATTGGAAGAGTTGATAGGATTTTATCCAACAGGAGGTTTATCTGTTGCATCGAATTATTAATCTGATGGTTCTTCCGTTGTACCAGATGGTTAATTAGTTGCATCAAATTTTTTATCCGATGCTTAATCTGTTGCAACATATGGTAAATCTGTTGCATCAAATATTTAATTTATTGCATTAGATTATTAATCTGTTGCATCAAAATTGTAATATGATGGTTCCTCTGGTGTATTAGATGGTTGATCTGTTAAATCATACGATAAATCTGTTGCATCAGATGGTTAATATGTTGCACCAGATGGGTAATCTGTCGGAGGAAACAAAAAATAGTAGCACGATTTTGTTTAACAAAAAAAATAGCAATTTTATTATTTTTACCACGAACAAGAACAGAACAAATCAACCTAAATTGTCGTTTTGTTTTTATAAACAAAAACAATAAAAATTAAACTTTAAAAAAATGCAACAAACAACAAAATATCATAATTCACTCAGAAAAGAGAAGAGAAGAAATACCAGAAATTAGGGTTTTATTCATACCGCATTTCAAATTAATGCAACAAATATTGAAATTGTTAACCAATACTATAAGAGAAGTTGACTCAAGTTTATCGTTTTCTTCAAAACTAAAAAGGCCATAAATTTTTACCTGTTAAAGAAGAAAATGAACGATGAAGAATTCGAAGATGTTGTGGCCGGAGAGCAAGGCTGTCATGTCGATTGAAGGTTTAAATTGAAAAGGAACTCGAAACCCAACTATTTGTAGTCGAATGTTGAAGTCGCCGAGGATTGAAATGAGACATTTGCAGAACATTTGGTTGGGAGAGAGTTGAGAGAAGCTGTTGAAGGAGGAATGAGAGACCGGTTGATTTGAATTAAAGAGGGGAACTCGAAGCCCAACTATTTTTCGCCGGAGGTAGAAGTCGTCGGGGGTTGAAGGGAAAAAATAGGGGAACTCGAAGCCCAACTATTTATCGCCATAGGTAGAAGTCGTCGGGGGTTGAAGGGGGAAATTTTGCAGAACCGTTGGTTCGGAGAGAGTTGAGAGAAGCTATCGAGAGAGAGGAGAGAGTGGTTGATTTGGATTGAAGAGGGGTGTGGGTTGGGTTGATTTGTATTTTTGAAAAGATTAGAAAATTTTGAAAATATTAATCAAGTTCACAATTAACTTAATCAAGTTTCCTAATGATGTTTGACCCTATCTGTTGGTCAATGTCACTAATCCTTCGTTCAAGACTTAAAAAACACCTTTCTTTCAATTTTCTCTAGTTACATGTACATCATATATGAAGTAAAGGACCCTAAAATAGAATATTAATTTTTTCTTCTATTAATCTTTTGGTTTTCATATCCCCTTGAAACACTCAAAGTTCTTGATGTCAAGCTGAAATTTTTCCAGGCAATAAGTACTTTCCGAACTTACATCAAGTCATGAGCGACTAAAAAAAATAAATATAAGTATGCTCCAAATATATTAATGTTCAATTTGTGAAAACAGTAGAAAAACAATAAAAAGAGAAGAAATTCCAACGCGATATGAAGCAACGAACTCACCATTAGTACAAGTACAGATACCTGCGCAAAATACGCAAAAACTGTAGCATTTCTTTCTGGCGACTAGCTATTTTCTTCCTAGAGTAGGATTCGAGTAGAGGTACGAAAAGTGGAGAAAAATGAATATTATGTCAGTGAAGCATCTGAGTCACTACCAAACACCGAGGTGAATTGAGCTCTTCTCTATTTACATTTTCTCCATTGTCCTCAAGTTCCTACTTGAATAAGAGACACATAATATGAGTTAAAACGAATGATTCTGATTTGACTAATCAATATTTTATATATTTACTTCCAAAATATTTAGTAATTTCAAAATTATAACTACAAAATTCTTTTATCTATTAATATATATTTTAAAAATTCTCTCTCAACTTACTTTTTTTTTTCTAACCATGATTTAACTAGGAAAAAAAATTACCCTATAATTAAATAAAATATTTTATGGTAAAAAAAAATTAATAGATACAACCTTATCATTTTAAAAACTTTATTATTTCTCACTTTTCCAAATTTCTTAGATCTTATCATTTTTCCTCTTCGCTCCCCCCCCCCCCCCAAAAAAAAAATGACTAGCTATAAGAAAAATTGACAAAGCTAAAATCATGGCGACAGTAAAATTTTTTCTCAAAAATATGAATCTTTGAATAGTAAATTATTATAATAACACGAGCATTATCGATATTATAATAAAAATAATCAATTAACATAATTAAAAAGAAACTTGGTTATTAAAAATATTGAAGTGTCACCATTTTTACTCATAGCTAATTTTAAAGAAACAGTATCTAATGGTTAAAATGAAATAAAAAATTAACTTAAATAAGTTGGAAGATAGTCTATGGAAATAGAACACAACGTAGAAAAAAAAGTTAGAAATAGAGAGAATTTTTTTTTTAAAAGTATATTTGTGGGTAAAATAATTATGTAACTATAATAATTGTTGAATTACTAAAATTTTGAAAACAAATAGGTAAAATATTTATTGTTCATATCATGATTAGAATCTTAATTTAGTAATTAAATTTTAATTATTTTAACTAATGTCATATGTCCCGACAAACCACGTGTACCCGATAAATATCATCGGTCGCCCCATGAAAATAGTGATGAGGATTGACTCAAGATGTTTACCTTATAATTTCTACAAATATCATGTGATCTTGACAGAGAAACAACATCGACATGTGATAAAATTTATGGATACTGTCATAATTGGTATGCACAATTGTAGCATATTATAATATAATATGCATGCAACATGCGTCAGAATCAAATGCACACGATAAGGACTTTACTTTTATCCACAACTGATGCTTCCAACACATTCGCACACACTCTATCTGGGTGTTTTAGGAAAATATAGTGATTCTAGAGGGACAGATCCATATCCACATGCCAAACGGGCAACTCAGTGTCATAACCTGCTTGGACAACTCACGTGCCTCAACATCTCTGTGGTAAAATCTAAATATGCAAACTATATGCGAAGTTACAATGCATGAGCACAACTAAACATACAATTTGCATGTTCAGAACTCACAATATTATCCTAGCATGAATACGATGACCTATAATATTATATCTAACATGAAAGCTGCTTAAGTAGCAGGCAACAAGACAAGACATAACATGTACATATTGTATATCTTAATATCCCAACTTGTAATCCTAGTATTTACATATAAGCTTGTTACCTCATATGCATGTTAACCTCATAAACATAATATATCACAATTAAGTTAGTTTGAAATAATCTCTCATTGAGATTAAAGTTTCAATTTACCTTAGTCCGAAGCGATTTTAGCCCTCTTGAACCGCCTATTCTTCATCCCAAATCGATCACACAAGCTCAATCTATTTTGATTTTTTTTAACAGGGTCATTAGACTGAAAGGTAATTTTTTGGGTTGGATGAACCTTTGGTTCAAGTCCCAAGACATTCAAATGGATTTTGATTTTTGAGTCACTGGATGGAAATATTAAAATTTTTAATTTAAGAATTGACTTAGGTCAACTTTTAGTCAAGATGACCTCGGATCAGTATGTGGATGGTTCCAACAGGTCCAGACTATCATTTCTAGTCTAGTAGCATATTTTATTTGTGTTTAGGGGCTCCAAATGAATCTTGAAGGTTCAGTTAGAAATTTAAATTTTGGTTTATTTTACTATCATAGACGATATCTGGTGTATGCGAGTTATTCTTTCGCATTTGCAGCAACCCTGTTACGATTGCGAAGGGCAGTGAATTTGTCCATCGCAATCGTGAAGAAGGTTAGCAGATAGAGTATTGGCTAATAAGTTTTGATGTGACCCTGATCACCTCTAAAGCCCCAAACCATTTACAAGGAGCCAAGCACGAGAACAACAAGGACTTCAATGTGTATTCATAAAGAGGGACATGCTAGAGCATATCTTGATACCATCCAAAAGATTTCACGCCTTGATGATCTATTTGGAGAGCGAAAGAGGGACAAGTGAAGGAGACACCATCTCACAAAGTGCAAGGATAGTCACATAACTACCGCGCTAAACGCACAACCTGTCAATTTGCACAACTTGACAGAATAGAAGGAATCATTATGCGAAGTTTGTATGTCACTTGTGTGCATCGCACACTTGTGCAAGCTACTTGTAGGTCTATAGGTGGACTGCTTTCTAAATATATGGCTCACTTTTGGGACTGCTTTTGCAATTTACACGAAGGTCTTTTGGGCCTTGTAGAAAGCTGTAACTAGTGGGAGGCTAGCTTCTTTAGTCTTTAGCTTATTTTGATTTTTGAAGAAAATACTCATGTTGAGCCTGGAAAAACTTGTGTTGAGATTTTTTTTAAGAAAAGATCGGTTATGTGGGAGTTTTTTTTTCCTCGAGGTCAATTAGAGGAGTTTGGGTGCTTGTTGGTAGTAGTAGTTGAGGTCTTCAGAAGTGAAACGTCCATTGATTACCTTTTTTCTTATCTTATTGTGTCTATCTCGTTCTCTTTATCATTTTCTTTAATTTCTCATATTTCAATTCTCTTATCGTATCTGGATTCGTATCAGTTGGTATTAGAGCTAAGAATAGATGATTCTAGTCTTGGGTTTGTTCTAGTTCTTATAAAAAAGTGTTAAATTCATTTGTAAGAAAATTCCAAAAGAATTTTTATTGTTTTGAGTCTTGTTTGTAGTTTTTATACTAGATTTGCTTTCTCTTGCATTATTTGAGTCCGGATATGAGATTTGAGAGTAATTGAGTTTGTTTTAAAGAAACACCATTGGGTTCTTGAAGTCTAAAGACAAATTGAAGTAGGTTCTTAGATCTAGAAATTTGGGCTTGGAATTGAAGGTCCAAAAGTACCGGGGATTGTTCTACATAGCAAGAGGAACATAAATTCAAAATTTCATGGAACTTCGAGCCAATATGAGTTGGTTGGGAAATTTGAAATTTCTTATTGTTCTTAGAGTTCTTGAGGCCCTTTAAATCTTCAATAGAAATAATATTAAAAAGTTGGTGTTTGATCCAATAAGATAGAAAATGAAAGGTGTTTAAGGGTAGTACAAATTACCAAAAGGGTAAAGGATAAGGTTATAGTACAAGAAGGGGTAAAAAGAGCATAAAATTTAGAAATATCAGGTGTCCTTTTTGGCACATTGTGTGAGCAAAAAATAAGACAATAATACTCTTTTACTAAACGCATAAGTACACTAGAGAATTCATTTTGTCCAAAATGTTCTGTCACATTGTGCTGCACGTACAACTTGCACGAATTACTATTTTGCTATACACATAATTGCAAGTTTTTGTGTACAATTGTCAGAAAAGATTCTATAACTTTGTGAATCCATCCAAGGTTTCACACCTCTCCTGTGTAACACGCACCACACTTGTGAGGTTATCAACGGGCCCCTAAACCTTATTACTCTACTTCCTTCGATCATTCTCAGGCTGTATCATCTTAGTTTTATGTCTTTGATTTTAATTTCATTTCTCTTGATTCCTAAAACTAATTATCAAATAGTATTTGATCTACTTGGTTGATTATTAGTTACTTGTCCGTTTTGTTCACAAGTCCTATTTCTTTTGAGCTTTTCTTGTTTAATTCGGAGTTAACTTCTTCGATTCAAGTCCTTTAGTTTAATAGAGTCATCTATTTTTCATTGAATAAGAATCCATTTTGGCCGAGAGTAGTAATTTATACCATGTATACCACTTGGAGTATAGATATTTTCAACACTAATAAATCCAATTTGTGAGGCAATCAAAGGTGTGTAAAATACGTGATTGTGAGGTTTAAATTCCTTAATGCTAATGCTTGTTTTGTCTTCGTTTGAGTGCCATTCTTCTTAGGTACAATGGCTATAAACAATTAAATACCAAACCTCATGGATGAGAATGGTTTGAATGCAATCTTAGCAGTGAGTGATGGATTGGCTTGTAGGATGAAATTCATGGAAGGGAAACTGGCTACCCTTTGAGGTAGTGTGTCAACTATGAATGGGAAGGTGATTGTAATACCCCAAAAAACTAAACCAATGTTAGCGTCTTGTTTCAAGCTCATTCATGGTACCTTATATCTCCTTTCTAGTTTCATGAGTTATTTTGAGGTATATTAAGGCCCCAAATAACTCCCAGCTATTAGACGAATCAAAATAATCCTTACCGATTGAAATTTTGATAAGAATGTTTCTTTAGTCAACTTAAAATTAGAATATCTTTTGATTTACTCATAATTTTCCAGGTTAAGACCTACCAAGTTGTATAAAATTGAATTAGCTTTCTAACGATATCAATTTCGCCCAAATCCGATACTCGGTTGAGAAGTTATGGTGATTTTAGTGAGAGCAGTAGAACACCGCTATCAATACCACGTCGCGGTGAAGGAAAAATTTACAATTGTTTGATTTCCAGTGTAGCACCGCGATTAGCCCGCGTCGCGGTGGACTTCCAATTCACGTTCGTCTTTTTCCAGCAAAGCACTGCATCGCGCCAAGGTGCAATTTCACGATCATCCATTTTCCAGTGATGTACTACGATGGCACCGCGTTGCGCCAAGGTGAAATTTCGCACTCGTCCTTGGACTACACTTACACTGAAAGTCTAGTGACTCATCGCATTAGCACTGCATCGCGGTGATGGTCAAAATTGGGATTTTCAGTGACAAAAATTAAATTTCTCCCAGGGGCAGTTTGGTCTTTTTTCCATGACCTCATTCCGTGAAAAACATGGGATTAAAGCCCCAATAGCCTATTAGGTCATAATTTTATTCAATTCCTCCCAAATCAAAAGTAGTCTCTTTCAAGACCAAACCCTAGACTTCAAGATTCAAGGTCAAATCTCAAGAATTCACCATCAATTCTTAAGAATTCATCAACCCAGGTATGTTAAGTGTTCATTCATGGGTTTCTTTAACCCATGGAGTCCAAGTATCCAAACTTAAATTTAAAGTTGTGATCTTTACAAGTTACCATGATTTTAAATTATGATTTTAACCATAAATCTCCATGAATCTTGACTTCATACCATGCTTACATGAAATTGTTGTTGTGTATCAAACCCCACATGTTTTAATGTTGTTATTCACTAATTTAAATCATGATTTGTTGTTATTGATGTCGAAATCATGCTATTACTCCAAGTTTTATACTATTCCCATGATTGGTTTAAATTATGAACACCAAGTGTTTGATAAAATGCCTACAAGAGTGAATTTTGAATAAATGCTTTCATGTTATGTCCCCAAAGTTTAGTACTCCCTCCGTTTAAAAAAGAATGACCTACTTTGACTTGGCACAAAGTTTAAGAAAGTAAAAAAGATTTTTGAATCTTGTGGCCTTAAATTAAAGTTGTTCAAATGTACCAAAAGGTCCTTTAATCTTGTGGTACTGAACATGCCATGTGGATAGTTGAAATTAAAGTATTACCAAAAAAGAAAAGGGGTCTTTCTTTTTGAAACAGGCTAAAAAAGAAAGTAGGTCATTCTTTTTGAAATAGAGAGAGTACTATTTTTTTTATTACTGCTATCGTGTCCTGGGGTTTATGAATACCCAAAAACATAACTGTTTACGTAGTCTCAATATCTTCAGAATAGTTTCAAAATATGTTATGATCATTATCAGTTCAGATAGTTATCATAATCCGTTAAACTAAACTTAGAACAGTTCTATATTCTGAGTTAGTTCAGTTTGGAGTAGGGTTTAGCACAGAGCAAAACCAGGGATAGGGGCTCACCTGCTAGTTGAGGGTGCAACCTTAGTAGCAGTCCCTGCATTCCATAACTACATAGCCAACGTAGGTTAAGATGTTAACCTGTTAGTTAAGGGTTGATCTCATATGGGTACCTGCCAGTTGAAGGTAGCCCTTAGTCCTTCGGGACAACACTTTAGTGGATCGACACAACCAGTTTAGTACTCGTGGCACAGTACTAACACCCTTCTAACTGGGGTCACATGTTGGACCCTAATTTTCTCATATTGAGGCATGTCGATAACTCCCACAGTCTCAGTTCAGTAATTAGCTCAGTAACTCAGTTTCAGTTTTGCTTGACCATAGCATACAAATATCAGACATTCAGTTATCAAATTTCAGTATTTTTGTTTACAGAATATATTCAAAATATGTGTTATGCTTGGTCATGCATTCTCAGTATTTATAGATTTTATGCATTCTATTCAGTACTTCATGCTATGCACTAAGTCAGTTATTACTCTTGTACATGAAACCATGCATATCAACCTACCTCATTTAACATACAGTACATTCGAAGTAACTGATCACATACTCTTTTCTTGAGCTATGATGTATCATGTCATAAGTTAGGACGCTCAGTTCCCGAATCGCGCATAGACTTTCTAGATCATCAGCCGTAGCAGTGGTGAGTCCTCTTATTTCAAGGACAGACTATATTTACTTTCATGCTTTTAGTTCAATAGTTAGTTGGAGTTAGTTAGGGCCTGTTCCATCAACTGTCATTCAGTCAGTTTAGAGGCTTTCTTATATTTCAGACAGTTAGTCAGTTCTCAAATTTCAGTTGTCATTGTCAGATATTTTATCAGTATTATCAGTTTTGTTTACAGATTTTATCAGATTTATTACTTAAAACCTTATGGAATTCCTCAGTTAAATTCTGTATATGACCTTTTGTTATCAGTTTTACTCAGTGCTCATTGCAGGTACCAGCTCATGGGTTAGGTTGTGGTTCCTCGAGACTGTAAGCACTGTATGGCTCCCAGGGTATACTCTTGGGGCATTAAAAACTTGGTACCATAGCCAACTTTTAAAGTGTCCTAGGAAGTTTGAAAATTGCATCGAGTAGAGTATTGTGTATGGGTGTGAAATATGCCACACTTATGGAAAAGAGGATACGAGACATTTTAGGAAAATATTTTTCTTTCTTTCAGTATTTATGTCATGTGACTGAGCATGATGTTCATATTATACTCTCTGTATAATCTATTCTCCCTTCTATTTACAGAACATGCCTCCCAGAAAGATAAATAAAAGAAGAAACATAAACCAGCCAGCACCTCTGCTTGTTTAGAAAGATCCCTTGAATGAGCATGTTTCTCATCCAGAGTTCAGAGCTACATTCACTACTCTAGCTCACTTTTTAGTGTCTCAGAATGCTTATCCAACCACTGTTCCGGCCAACCCAGTGGCCAATACTACCGCAGCTAAGATTTGAGACTTTACCTGAATGAATCCTCCTCTATTCTCGGGATCCAAATCTGAAGAGAATCTGCAGAAATTCTTAGACATAGTCCAGAAGGTAACATATATTATGGGGGTAACTGCTAGTTAGAGTGCTGAATTAGCTTCTTATCAGTTACAAAATATAGCTCATACATAGTTTAAGTAGTGAAAGGTAGATAAAGGCGCAAATGCATGGCCTATAGAATGGGAAGAGTTTGCTACATCCTTCTTAGATAGGTTCTTTCCAGTTGAGTTGAGAGAAGCCAAAGTGTTAGAGTTTATTAACTTGAGGCAGAGCAACATGAGTGTAAAAGAGTATTCCCTCAAGTTTACTCAGTTAGACAGGTATGCTCCTCATGTGGTAGCTGATAGCAGGTCTAAGATAAATAAGTTTGTGTCTGGAGTATCTGACAGTATGGCTAAAGAGTGTAGGACTGCAATGCTGATTAAAGAGATGGACCTGTCTAGGCTTATGGTCCATGCTCAGTAGATTGAGGAGCATAAGAATAAGAAGAAAGAGAGAGAAAACAAGAAGGCTAACATAGGTAGCTTTAATTTTTATCAGCCAAGATCAGAAGGTGGTAACCATCTTTAGTTCCACCCAAAATCTTCAGTCCCAGCTCCATCTTTAGTTAGTTCCCCAGTACCCAAATTCAGAAATGATAATAAGGATAGAGTGCCCCAAGGCAGTGTTAACAGTGGTTGTATGAATCCTCTTTATCAGAAATATGGTAGAAACTATCAGGGTGTTCGTAGAGCCGATAGTGATGTATATTTAGGGTGTGGAAAGCTAGGCCACCGAATCAGGGATTGTCCAAAGAGAGAGTGGTCAGCAGGGTCAATCCAGTCATCCCCCAATTTTAATCGGCCGCCTGACTCAGCAGGGTGCCGCTTCCAGTGCCACCAGTGGTCAGTATCCAAGTAGACTGTATGCCCTTCAGTCTCAACAAGGTTAGGAAAATTCTCCTAATGTGGTCACTGGTACGTTATAAGTCTTTTATTTACATGTTTATGCTTTATTAGACCCTGGAGCTTCTCTTTCTTTTGTAACACTTATATAGCCAACAACTTTGGAGTTAATCCCAAAATATTAGCAGATCCTTTTTTCAGTGTCTACCCCAGTGGGTGTCTCTATAGTAGCCCGGCGGGTATACAGGTTCTGCCCGGTTATAGTGTCTCAGAAAGTTACTTCAGTTGATCTAATAGAGGTAGAGATGATGAATTTTGACGTCATTCTTGACATGGATTGGCTCCACTCATGTTATGCTTCTGTTGATTGTAGAAACAGAGTAGTTCATTTTCAGTTTCCAAATGAACCAGCCCTTGAATGGAGGGGTAGTACTACAGCTCTTAGGGGTCAGCTTATTTCGTACCTTCGGGCGAGGAAAATGATATCCAAGGAGTGTATTTATTATCTTGTTCGAGTGAAAGACTTTAATTATGAGACTCCTTACCTTGAGTCAGTTTTAGTAGTGAGGGAATTTCCAGATGTGTTCCCTGAATATCTTCTCAGAGTTCCTCCCAAAAGGAAAATTAACTTTGAAATAGACCTTCTTCCAGATACCTAACCTATCTCTATTCTGCCATACAGAATGGCTCCAGCCAAACTCAAATATTTGAAAGAACAGTTCAAAGATCTCTCGAATAAGGGATTCATCAGGCCCAACATCTCCTCATGGGGTGCACCAGTCCTATTCATGCGTAAGAAAGACGATTTTCTTAAAATGTGTATTGACTACCGTTAGTTGAACAAAGTCACAATAAAAACAAATACCCACTTTCCGGGATTGATGACTTGTTCGACCAACTTTAGGGTGCCAGTTATTTTTCTAAGATAGTCCTCAGATCTGGCTATCATCAGCTCAGAGTTAGAGAATGTGACATTCTAAAAATAGCTTTCAGAACTTGGTATGGTCACATCAAGTTTCTAGTCATGTACTTTGGTCTCACGAATGCCCCAATAGCCTTCGTGGACTTGATGAACAGAGTGTTCAAACAGTACTTGGACATGTTCATCATAGTCTTTATTTATGACATCTTTGTCTACTTCGGTAACGAAAATAATCATGCAAATCACCACAGAATAGTATTGTAGACTCTTAGAGCCCATCAGTTGTTCGCTTAATTTAGTAAGTGCGAATTTTGGATAAGATCAGTAGCTTTCCCTGGCCATATTATTTCTAGTGATGGCATTAGAGTTGCTCCTCAAAAGACTAAGGTTATGAGAAACTGGCCCAGACCTATCTCTCCGTCAGATATCAGGAGTTTCTTGGGTTTGGCTGGCTATTACCGATGGTTTGTTGAAGAATTTTTGTCAATTGCATCCCCCATGTCCAGATTGACTCAAAAGAAAGTTAAGTTTTAGTGGTTAGATTCTTGTGAGAAGAGTTTTCAGGAGTTGAAGACTCGACTCACTACAACCCTAGTTTTGACATTGTTAGATGATTCAGATAGGTTTATTGTGTACTGTGATGCTTTTAAAGTTAGGTTGGAATGTGTTTTGATGCAGAGGGGTAAGGTTGTGGCCTATGCCTATAGACAACTTAAGCCCCATGTAAAGAATTACCCTACCCATGATCTTAAGTTAGCATCTATTGTGTTTGTCTTAAAGATTTGGAGGCACTATTTACATGGGTTGCATGTTAATGTGTTCACAGATCACAAAAGCTTCCAGTATGTATTTTTGCAGAAGGATTTGAATCTACATCAGAGAAGATAGTTAGAATTGTTGAAAGATTATGATATAAGTATTTTGTATCACCCGAGCAAGGCCAATGTAGTGACAGATGCCCTAAGTAGATTGTCTATGGGTGGTGTTGCTCATGTTGAGGGTGATAAGAAGAAGTTAGTTAGCGAAGTTCACCAACTTGCCAGATTAGGTGTTCATTTGGTTGATTTAGCTGAGGGTAGTGTTTGGATTCAGAATAGTTCGGAATCGTTTTTGGTTGCTGAAGTGAAAGAAAAGCAAGATAGGGATCCTAGTCTAGTGAAGCTGAAGGAGTCAGTCAGAGATCAGAAAGTAAAGGTTTTCTCCCAAGGGGGAGATGTGGTATTGCATTGATAGGGTGGATTATGTGTGCCGTGTGTTGATGAGTTGAGACAATGAATTCTTGCAGAAGCACATGGTGCATGTTACTCTATTCATCCAGGGTCCATAAAGATGTACCGCAATCTACAGGAAATCTATTGGCGGAGTGGAATGAAAAGGGATATCACAGAGTTTGTAGCTAAGTGCTCTACTTATCACCAGGTTAAGATTGAGCATTAGAAGCCTAGTGGGTCTATGCAGGAGTTTAGTATTCCCACTTGGAAGTGGGAGGAAGTGAACATGGATTTTGTGACAGGTTTTCCTCGTACTCGTTAGGAACATGATTTGATTTGGGTCATTGTCGATAGGATAACCAAATCAACCTATTTCTTCCTAGGCCATACTTCTTATTCAACCGAGGACTATGCCAAGATCTATCTTAAAGAGTTAGTTAGGTTGCACGGTGTTCCATTGTACATTATTTTAGACAGAGGTACTCAATTTACCCCGCACTTTTGGAAAGCTTTTTAGAAAGGTCTTGGTACCCAAGTTCACTTCAGTACAACTTTTTACCCTCAGATAGATGTTCAAGTAGAAAAGACCATTCAGACCCTTGAGGATATGTTGAGAGCATGAGTAGTCGACTTTTAGGGCAGTTGGGATGATTACTTGCCTTTGATTGAATTAGTGTATAATAACAACTATCATTCCAGTATTCAGATGGCTCTGTTTGAGGCTCTTTATAGAAGGAGATGTAGATCTTGAATTGTTTGATTTGAAGTAGGAGAAAATGCTTTCGTAGGACCTGACATGGTGTTTGATGACTTAGAGAAAGTATAGTTGATCAGGAAGAGGCTTAAGGCAGCCTAGAACCAAAAAAATCATATGCTGATGTGAGGATAAACAATCTTCAGTTTGAGATTGGTGATTTCGTATATCTGAAGATCTCTTCCATGAACGGAGTAAATAGGTTTGGTAAGAAGGGGAAGTTTAGTCCCCGATATGTTGGCCGTTACAGAATTTTGAGCCATTTTGGATAGGTGACTTATGAGCTTGAGTTGCCTGCAGACTTAGCATCAGTGCACCTAGTATTCCATATCTCATTGTTGAAGAAGTGTATTGGTGACCCAGTTGTAGTTGTTCCTTTAGAAAGCATAGATGTTCAGAACAATCTTTCCTATGAGGAAATTCCAATCAAAATTCTTAATCAACACGTTCATAGACTAAGGAACAAAAAAAGTTCCCCTAGTCAAAGTTCTTTGGCGAAATCAGTCCATTGAGGGAGCCACTTGGGAAGCAAAAACAGATATGCGGACCAAGTACCCTTATCTTTTCTCCGCAAACTTAGACTCAGGTTAAGGTAAAAATCTCCTTAGAATTTCTCTTTTCCATACTCAATTTCAGCTACATATCATTCTCATGTCAGTTATGCATTCACATAACCAGTTCATTCATGTGTCATGTTTAGAATTAGTCATGTAATCACTTTTTCATCACGAATGTACAACATGCAATCTTAATTCCTAGTGTTTTCAACCTAATCAGTCTCATTCGAGGATGAATGTTCCCAAGGAAGAGATATGGTAATACCCCAAAAATCCAAATCAATGTTAGCATTTTGTTTCAAGATTATGCGTGGTACCTTATAGATCCTTTCTAGTTTTATGAGTTAGTTTGAGGTATATTAATGCCCTAAATAACTCCTAGCTATTAGACGAATCAAAATAATCCTTACCGATTGAAATTTTGATAAGAATGTTGCTTTAGTTAACTTCAAATGAGCATATCTTTTGGTCTACTTTGAATTTTCCAGGTCAATTCCTACCAAGTTGTAGGAAATTAAATTAGCTTTCAATCAATTTCAATTTTTCCCAAATTCGATACTCGGTTGATAGGTTATAGCGATTAGTGTGAGCAGTAGAACACCGCAATGAGTACCGTATTGCGGTGAAGGACAAATTTACAATTATCCAATTTCCAGTGTAGCACCACGATTATCCCGCATCACAGTGGAGTTCCAATTCATATTCATCCTTTTCTAGCAAAGCAATGCGATGACACCGTGTCGCACCAAGGTGCAATTTCACGATCATCTATTTTCCAGTAACGCACCGCATCTCCCCAAGGTGCAATTTCGCACTCATCCTTGGACTACACTTACAGTAAAATTCCAGTGACCTACGGCATTAGCACCGCATCACGGTGATGGTCAAAATCGAGATTTTCAGTGACGAAAATTTAATTTCTCCTAGGGGCAGTTTGGTGTTTTTTCTATGACCCCAATCCATGAAAAACATGGGATTAAAGCCCCATTAGCCTATTAGGTCATTATTTTATTCAATTTCTCCCAAATCAAAAGTAGTTTCTTTGAAGAATAAATCCTAGCCTTCAAGATTCAAGGTCAAATCTCAAGAATTCACCATCAATTCTCACGAATTCATCAACCCAGGTATGTTAAGTGTTTTTTCATGGGTCTCTTTCACCCATGGAGTCCAAGTATCCAAACTTAAATTTAAAGTTGTGATCTTTACAAGTTACCATGGTTTTAAATTATGATTTTAACCCTGAATCTCTATGAATCTTGCCTTCATACAATTCTTACATGAAATTGTTGTTGTGTATCAAACCCCACATGTTTTAATATTATTATTCACTGATTTAAATCATGATTTAGTGTTATTGATGTCTAAATCATGTTCTTACTCCAATTTTTATACTATTCCTATGATTATCTTAAACTATGAATACTAAGTGTTTGATAAAATGCCTACAAGAGTAAATTTTCAATAAATGCTTTCATGTTATGTCCCCAAAGTTTAGTACTATTTTTCTATTACTGCTATCGAGTCCTGGGGGTTATGAATACTCAAAACCATAGCTATTTACATAGTCTCAATATCCTCAAAATACTTTCAGAATATGTTATGAGCATTACCAGTTCAAACAGTTATCATAATCAGTTAAACTAAACTTTGAACAATTCAGTATTCTGAGTCAGTTTAGTTAGGAGTAGGATTTAGCATCGAACGAACCCAGGGATGGGGGCTCACCTGCTAGTTGAGGGTGAAACCTTAGCAACAGTCCCTGCATTCCATAACTATGTAGCTAACGTAGGTTGAGATGTTAACCTGCTAGTTAAGGGTTGATCTCATAGGAGTACCTGCCAGTTGAGGGTAACCCTTAGTCCTTTGGGACAACATTTTAGTGGATCCACACAACTAGTGTTAGTACCTGTGGCACAGTACTGATACCCTTCCTACTGGAGTCACAGGTTGGACCCCAATTTGCTTATATTAGGGCATGCCGGTTAGATGATAGCTCCCATAGTCTCAGTTCAGTAATCAACTCAGTAACTCAGTAACTCAGTTTTAGTTTTGCTTGACCATAGCATACAAATATCAGACATTTAGTTATCAGATTTCAGTTTACAGACTATATTCAAAACATGTATTATGCTTAGTCATGCATTCTTAGTATTTACAGATTTCATGCATTCTATTTAGTACTTCATGTCATGCACTCAGTCAGTTATTACTCTTGTACATAAAACCATGCATATCAACCTACCTCATTTAGCATACCAGTACATTTAAAGTACTGATCGTATACTCTTTTCTTGCGCTATGATGTATGATATCACAGGTTTGGATACTCAGTTCTTGGATCACACATAGACTTTACAGATCATCAACCATAGTAGTGGTGAATCCTCATATTTTGAGGATAGACTATATTTACTTTCTTGCCTTCATTTCAGTAGTTAATTGGAGTTAGTTGGGGCCTGTCCCATCAACTCTCATCCATTTAGTTTAGAGGCTTTCGGATATTTCAAACAGTTAGTCAATTCTCATATTTTACTTGTCATTGTTAGATGTTTTATCATTATTATCAGGTTTGTTTATAGATTTTATCTGATTTATTACTTATAACCTTATGGCATTCCTTAGTTAAATTCCGTATATGACCTTTTGTTATCAGTTTTACTCAGTGCTCACAACATGTACCAGCTCATGGGTTAGCTTATGGTCCTTTGGGACTGTAAGCACCGTGTGGTGCCCAAGTGTACTCTTGCGGCATTACAGTGATTAACCTGGAGGGTTATCTAAAATTCACCTATTCCACCCCACAAAATGCCAAGCCTCCTCAAGTAGGCACACCCACGACACTACCCCAACTATTACCCCAAAACTTTTTGCCAAATATTTAATACACCAATCCAATAATATATTCTTGACCCTCACACCACTACCAACCAAAATAATCAAAACCCTATTCAACTACTCCATCCCAACTTAAATAAGAAGATCCATAAAACCAAGACCCACCCCAACCTCTATAAAACCAAAATCCCCTACACCAAGTCCCACTTAACCAAAATCAACCAATATAAGTCAACGAGATAAATGAATATGATCCACAAGATGAGAATTTAGGGGAAGATAAGAAGCTTTATGGAAAGAATATCGAAGGAATAGACCAAAAGGTTAAGAAGAAAGATTTGGTCTTGTTCCACATGGAAAAGAAAACTATGGTAACCAACTACGGGTAATGGAAAAAGGAATTCTAATGCTAACCAAGATCAAGATTAAGGATTGAGAAAAGATTATGGAGACAATAATCAAGGAGGAGTCCAAAGAGGTTATAGTTACAATCAAGGTGAAGGTGGCCAATGGAATTACCATGGAGACCAAGGTGGTAATGGAGGTTGAGATTTGGGAATCAATTATATCAAGACTTCTCTTTCAACTTTCAATAGGAATTGTGATACCTAAGCCTATCTAAAGTGGGAGTCAACTTGTGATAGAATCTTTTAAGTTAATAATTTGAACAAGATTAAAAAGAGTTGTGATGACATACCGTAATTTTAAGGGGTTTCCCATCACATGGTAGGAATTTTCAAAGAAGTATCAACAAGTCCTACATGATGGTCAACCACCATAATAGATCATATTGAAGGCCCTTACATGAACTAAGTGTGTGCCAGAGAGATATTGACAAGAGTTACTTGCTAAGTTATACAACTTAAGGCAAGGAAACCTTACTTATTATAATGAATTTCAACAATAGTACAATGAACACGAAGAGCATGCCATCATCAACTTCAAAGTAGGGTTGAACAAGGAGATTTCCTTTTTGATTACTATCCACAAGTTTGACACTATTAAGAAAGTCTTCTAAGTGGCCATAGACGTTGACAGGGAACACAAATAAGAAATATTTCCCAAGTACAATGACTACTCAATGACCAATTCTTATGAAAAGAACAAAGAGGGATATCAAATGCCATCGAGCTAAAACAAGAACAAGGACATCAAGAATTCTTATAAAAAAAAGCCTATTGAGAATGTTGCTCCAAAGTATCCACCAAAGAATAAAGGTAAAAAGTACTAATTCTAAGGGTTTCCAATGTTTTAAATGTCTAGGCCGGGGCCATTAAAAGAGGGAAAGATGTATTAACTTGGAGAAGATATGGAGAAAGAGGAGAGTAGTAAAGGGAAATCCTAAAATGAGGATGACTTTGGGAATGATGAGTAATTTAGGAAAGAACAAGATGATGGGGAGATTATTGTACCCCAAGGAATGATGATAAAGGCTCCAATTGAAGATGCTTGGCCACAAGAAGGAGAGTTTATGATTTCAAATTATGTGTGAGACTTGCAATGATTAGTAAAGCCTTAGATGATTCGAGCCAAAGGGAGAATCTTTTTTATTCAAAGTATCTTATCAAAGAAAATGTTTTTTTCATCGATAGTGGGAGTTTTGCTAATATATCTAGTGCCACTATGATGGACTTCTTAAAGCTACCCATAACTAAGCATGCCGTACCGTACAAACTCTAATGGTTAATGGGTATGGAGAGTAATTTATGATTTTGTTTAACACTGAGAAGTACCATGATGAATTTCTCTATTACATAATTCCCATACAAGCTTGTTATATTTTTATTGGAAAACCATGGAAATACGATTCTTAAACCAAACACGATGTAAGGACCAATAGGTTTTCTCTTGAGTTAAATGGCTGGAGATTCATCCTTCACCCTCTTTCACCTTCACAAGTGAATGAGATAAATCTAACTATGAGAGATTTGAATGAGAAGGGTAAGAAAGAAGGAGAAAAATAACATCATAAATGTGAGATTAATGAAGAAGAAGAGAGGAGGGAGTTGAAAGAAAAAGGGTAAATGGTGATGTTGGCTGTAAAGAGCTATTTGAGAAAGGTGACAAAGTTGAGACCATGCTCCTTCTAGAATATACATTTCAAACTAACCATTCTAATACTTCTATCCCCCATTCTATTTTTTTTTGCATGATTATGATGATGTCTTCCCTAAAGAGCTTCTAAGTAGATTGCCCCTACTTTGTGGAATTAAACACTAAATCAATTTTGTTTTAGGTTCTAAATTACCAAACAAACCAGTCCATTGAAGTAATTTGGAAGAAACAAAAAATCTTCAAATACAAGTTGAGAAAATCCTTAACAAGTGCTATATCTTGGAGATCAGGAGTACATGTGCAGTCCCGATCTTGTTAGTGCCAAAGAAAGATGGGACTTGGTGAGTGTGTGTTGATTGTCGAGAAATCAATAAAATAATGGTAAAGTATTTGAATTCAATCCATATATTATATGACATATTATATAAACTCAATAGTTTTTGTGTGTTTTCCAAGATAGACCTTAGGAGTGGGTACAACCAAATCTGGATGAATCCTGGTGATGGATGAAAAATTACCTTCAAGACCAAATTTTATCTATATGGTGATGACTTTTAGGCTTACTAATGCTTCTAATATTTTTATAAGATTGAAGAACTATGTGACGAAACCATTTATAGGAAAGTATGCTATGGTTTACTTTGATGATATTCTAGTATATTCGCAAATCCCTTGATGAACATGTTGTGCATTTGAAGAGTATATTTGATGTTATTAGAAGAGATCACCTTTATTTCAATATTGAAAATGTTCTTTTTGTATGGATGAAGTTGTATTCCTTGGATTGTGGTGTGATATTATAATACCCCACACTTTTCCTAGCTTAAATTCGTCCCTAGAATGTTAAGAGATAGCTTTCAAAATGAATACTATTTATTTCATACGGAATTCCTTAGATTTAGACCTTCCATTATGTAGAAAATTGAATTATATTTCTAACGATAAAAGATTCACCTAAATTCGATAACCGAGTAAGTAGTTATGGCTATTCTAAGTTTCATTCGTAAAACACCGTCGTTTGGACCTTAGTGCATCACAGATCAGTGTAAATTTCCAATTGTCCCATTCCAGAGGCCCTCTACAATATTAGTGCATCATGGAGAGGGTCAATTTCTCGTTTGTCAATTTCCAAAGGTCCAGCGCGATAATGGCGCATCGCGCCATGTGCAAAAATGGCATTCCAAAGGGACACCGTGATGTCTCTGCATTGCGGAGTCTGCCCAATTTCTATTCATTGATTTTCAGGAAGCCACCGCGATAGTGGCGCATCTAGGTGGCCACCCAAATTGGGAAAATGTTCTTTTTTCAGTTCCGTTACAAGGTTTAAAGCGGGTATTTTGTTAAATCTCCAACCCCAATCCATCCAAAAACAAAAGATTAATCATATTTGAAAACACTTTATGCTTTATTCATCAGTCTCTCTCAAAGAAAATCTTAAGGATCATACTTCCTCTCCACGAAACCCAAAATTTCCTCCATCAATTCTCCAAGATAATTTAAGATTGAGAATCCCCAATTCAAGAACTCCAAGAAGCCATCTCCGAAACATTAATAGAGATCCAAGATTCAAGTTCTAGCATATAGATCATCATATTAAGGTATGTGGGGTTTGAACAAGGATAATTCTTTCTTCTTTGTGCCCAAAACTTTACTTTAACTATAGATTTACTGCAATTTATGTGATTTTCATGAAGTTTATGTTAGGGTGTATACCCATTATTGTTATTTACAAGCTTATGATATTTCCAATGATTTAGAAGTTGAATTCCATGCTTGTGTTTATATTTTCATGCATATTGCTGAAGTTTCAAGATTTTGGATTGTTTTATCAATATTTACATCACTAAGCATGATTATTATGATGATTTATTATGAGACTGATACATGGGTTACTACCCTAAGATTGGATATTATTATTTCAAGAAAGATGATAATTTAAGCATCTTATGAGCAGATTATTTTCATTTTTTTTAGAATAGCTTTGATCTTTTGATCAATGGTTTAGCTTTGGAATCCACTAAAGATTATTACAGTTAACAGGACTTAGAACAACTTTATTTACAGATTTACTCAGATAAATGTTTAAATGGTCTTTCTTATAAATTCTTATGCTAGTTTTAAAAGTGAATTTCCAATGGTTTGAGCATACAAATTTAAGAAAGAGTAGTATTTAGCACTGAGTAGGAAGTGTGGGATCAGTGTGCCCTATCTTCTATAGAACTACATAGCCAATGTAGGTACAGACTCAGATTATTCCCATTTATATGGATGACAGATTTATCTTATGATTGATCACCTGGATTAGGTAATACTCCCTGGCAAGAGTATGACACCTCTCCCTAACGTGAGGTTTCCTCCTTAGGAGCTCAGAATGTTGGACTCTATGTAGCTTACATGGTTTATGTCGATTAAGATAACCTCTCTAATAGTAAATATTTTTAGAATAGTTTTAAAAGTATTCTCCCTATAGTCAAACAGTTAAGAATATATTTCCTTGCAGAATACGTTTTCAGATATGATTTAAGAATAAGAGCCAAATACATATTTTAGAACTAAGTGTTATGGATCATAGGATTTATACTATATGTTTTTCTATTCTTGATTATGATCTTCAGCTTTTAAATTTACTAAAGCCTACATGAGTTATTTACATTTAGTATGCATGATTTCATAAACTGTGATGATATTGTTTACTTATTGCATACACCCCCATATACTCAGTGCATCCTCAAAGTACTGATCCACATATATATCTATGTGCTACATTGTCTCCTAATGTAGGTCCAGGTGCTCAATCTTAGCAGCGTGAGTGATCTTAGAGCATCTCTTATACATTTCCAGTTGGTGAGTCCTCATAGTTCGGGGACTTAGTTGGTCACACTTTAAGTTTATTAGCAGATGTTTCTCATTTTATTTTAGACAATTTGAGTCAGCTAGGGCCTGTCCCAGTGAATCTCTAGATTCAAATAGTAGAGGCTTGTCGGACTACCAGATGTAGTATTTTTATTTTAGTATTCAGATTCCCAGTATTTGCTTTACCAAACTTTCGAGATAGGTATGATTCAGATATACCCAGATGATTCAAACAGTTTTCCAAATATATTATGATTTTTCATTTATATTCTCCCCTATTTTGAGGTTCAAATTTAGAAAAGGTAGCCAGGGTTAGCTCAGGACTACTTATAGTTTGGAGCACCGCATGGCATCATGGGGATCAGATTTTGGGGTGTTATAAACTTGGTATTAGATCCTAAGGTTTAGAGAATCCTAGAGAGTCAGACAAACCACATTATATAAAGTCTTAATCATCAGTGTGTAGGGCGCCACATCTATGAGCAAGAGGCTATAGTGTATTTAGGAAATCATCTTATATTTTATGATCTATCATGCATTCATTGTCTTTATCTACTTTTAAATTTTGATTTAAGGTGACAGAAAATGCCTCCTCATCAAGCTAATGCCCGCAGAAATGATAACCAGCCACCTCAGCCCGCAGATCCTTTGAATGAGAATGTGTCACATACAGAGTTTTGGGCTGCCTTTCAGGCACTAGCCCAAGCTGTGACAACTAATGTTTAGGGAAACCGTTAGGCTGCAGTCCCACCTCAGTAGGATGGGGACTTAGTCGTATCCAGAATCTAAGATTTTATGAGGATGAATCCTCAAGAATTTTATGGGTCAAAGGCAGGTGAGGACCCATAGTTGTATCTAGATAAGGTGAATAAGATCACCTAAATTATGTGTATTTCTAAAGAAAAGAGTGTGGAATTAGCATCCTATTAGTTGAAAGATGTTGCATATGATTGGGTGATGATGTAGAAGAAAAGTAGAGGGGAGAATGCAGCTCCCATGACTTGGCAGATATTTTAGGATACATTCTTAGACAAGTTCTTCCCATGTGAGATGAGGGAAGATAAGATAGAAGACTTTATGAACCTTAGGCAAGGCTCAATGACAGTGAAGGAGTATTGCCTCAAGTTCAACCAGTTGTCTAAGTATGCCCCTGAACAGATGGATGACCCTAGGTCAAGCATGAGTAAGTTTGTGACCGGTGTGTCTGGGTTGGTAGTTAAGAAGTGTAGGACTACTATACTTATTGGAGATATGGATCTTCCTAGATTGATGATGCACGCTTAGCGTATTGAGGCAGAAAAGGGAAAGAAAAGAGAGAGAGCAAATAAGAGGGCTAGAATAGGACAGTTTGATTTTGGTTAAGTAGGTCTAGAGGAGAAAATTGTCTACAGTTTCAGAATTATTCATCTATACCTGCACCTTCTTCAGCCAGTACTCTTGTACCCAAAAATAGGCAAGAACAATGGGGTAATTCATCTATGTCCAGATCTCAAAATAGTGTGAGTGGTAGGCCTAGGTATCCTCAGTGTGATAGGTATGGCAAGAATCATCTTGGTGAGTGTGTAGTAAGATGGAGAGGTTGTCATGGGTGTGGCCAGCTGGGCCATGGAATCAAAGAGTGCCTGCATGATATCCAGGGAAATAAGGATGTTTGTCCTTAGACTTAGGCTAATAGTGCACCAGGTCCTTTAGGTTGCCCAGCTCCTCCACAGGGCGCATCATCTAGTACTGGTGGCGATTAGTGCTAGAATCAGTTTTATGCTTTACCACCCTACTAGGATCAGGAGGATTCACCCGATGTCATGATTGGTATGCTTCGTGTCTTTCATTTTGATATTTATGTGTTGTTAGACCCTGGGTCGAGTTTCTCTTGTATAACCCCATTAGTTGCAGTAAATTTTGAGATAGATTCGAAAAGGATCCCTGAATTCTTCTTGGTATCTACTCCAGTAGGTGAGTCAGTTATTGCCAAACAAATTTATAAAAAGTGTTATATCACTGTTGTTCATAAAGTCATGTTAGCAGACCTAATATATTTAGATATGGTTGACTTTGATCTTATCCTTGGTATGGATTGGCTCCATTCTTTTTATGTTTCTATAGATTGTCGTACCCGTGTGGTGAAATTTTATTTCCCAGATGAGCCAGTCTTTGAGTGGTTAGGTAATTCAGTGTCTCCCAAGAGTCATTTCATATCTTATTTTAAGGACAGAAAGTTGATATCCAAAGGCTGCATTTATCATCTAGTTTGAGTCAAAGACATAAAGTCTGAGACTCCAACACTTCAATTCGTCCGAGTGGTCAATGCGTTTTCTGATGTTTTTCCAAAAAATCTCCCAAGGGTACCTTCCGATTGAGAGATAGAATTTAGTATTGACCTTCTCCTGGATACTCAGCCTATTTCTATCCCTCCTTGCTGTATGGTTCCCATAGAGCTTAAGGAGTTAAAAGAGCAACTCAAAGATCTTCTAAATAAAGGTTTCATAAGTCCAAGTGTTTCTCCATGGGCCGCTCCCATCCTATTTGTGCAAAATAAAGATGGTTCTTTGCATATTTGCATTGACTATCGTCAGCTAAATAAGGTCACAGTCGAGAACAAATATCCTCTTCCTGGAATTGATGACTTATTTGATTAACTCCAAGGTGCAAGTTATTTCTCAAAGATAGACCTTAGATACAGCTATCATCAGCTTAAAGTAAGGGAATGTGAATTCTAAAGACAACCTTTAGAACCCTTTATGATCATTTTAAGTTTCTAGTCATGTATTTCTAGCTAACCAATGCCCCATCAGCTTCCATGGACCTCATGAATCAAGTGTTCAAATAGTATCTAGACATATTTGTCATAGTATTCATAGATGACATCTTTGTGTACTCCCGTAGTGAGGATGACCATGTAGATCATCTTAAAGTTGTCTTGCAAACTCTTAGATACCATCAATTTTTTGCCAAATTCAGTAAGTGAGAATTTTTGCTAAGATCAATAGACTTTCTAGGTTATATTATCTCCATCGATGGCATTAGAACCGATCCCCAAAAGACATAAGCATAAGGAATTGGCCTAAACCTATCTCACTGTCAGACATTAGGAGTTTCTTATGTCTACCTGGTTATTACCACTGTTTTGTTAAAGGTTTTTCCTCTATCATGCCTCTTATGTCTAGATTGACCTAAAAAAAATTTAAGTTCCTGTGGTCAGATTCCTGCAAGAAGAGTTTTCAGGAGTTGAAGACTCGACTCACTTCAGCCCCAGTTCTAGCATTACGTAATAGTACCAATGGCTTTGTTGTTTATTGTGATGCCTTTAGAGTTGGTTTGGGTTGAGTATTGATGCAGAGAGGTATGGTCATAACCTATGCCTCTAGATAGTTGAAGCCTCATGAAAAGAATTACCTAACCCATGATCTGGAATTAGCTACTATAAAATATGAAGACATTATCTGTATGGTGTGCATGTTGATGTTTTCATGGACCACAAAAGTTTGCAGTATGTGTTTACTCAGAGGGAGTAAAATCTCCATTAGAGAAGGTGGTTGGAGTTGTTGATGGATTATGATATGAGTGTGTTGTATCATCTGGGCAAGGCCAATGTAGTGGAAAACGCCCTTAGTAGGTTATTTATGGGCAGTGTTGCTCATGTGGAGAATCATAAGAAAGAGTTAGCTCGAGAAGTTTATTATTTAGCTAGATTGGGTGTTAGGTTAGATGATTTAGCTGAAGGGAATGTTTGGGTTCAGAGTAGTTCTGAATCTTCTCTAGTTTCAAAAGTGAAGGAGAAGCAAGATAAGGATTCTAGTTTGGTCAAACTGAAGGAGTCAGTTAAATACCAAAATGTAGAGGTTTTCTTTCAAGGGGGAGATGGTGTGCTAAGATACTAGAATAGATTATGTGTGCCTTGTGTTGATGAGTTGAGACAGAGAATAATGGCTGAGGCACATGGTACATGTTATTCTATCCATCCAGGAGCTACCAAGATATACCGCGACTTGCGGGAAATCTATTGGTGGAATGGTATGAAGAAAGATATAGCGGAGTTCGAAACTAAATGCACAACTTGTAAATAGGTTAAGGTGAAACACCAAAGACCTGGTGGTACATTGCAAGAGATTGGTATCCCTACTTGGAAGTGGCAAGAAGTGAATATGGATTTTATGACTGGTTTACCCCAATCGTGACATCATCATGTTTCTATTTGGGTTATTGTAGATAGATTGACTAAGTCAGCACATTTCTTGCCAATTCACACGTCTTATACAACTGAGGATTATTCTAAGTTGTATATCTGAGAGTTAGTTAAATTGCATGAGGTTCCCTTGTCTATCATCTCAGATAGGGGTACTCTATTTACTTCCCAGTTTAGAGAGCTTTCTAGAATGGTATTGGTACCCAAGTCCATCTTAGCTCTGCTTTCCACCCTCAGAAAGATGGTCAAGTAGAGAGGACAATCCAAAATCTAGAAGATATGTTGAGGGCATACACTCTTGATTTCAAGGGTAGTTAGGATGAGCATTTACCATTGATTGAGTTCGCTTATAATAACCAACCTATAGGTGATCTACCTATTTATAGAAGGAGATGTAGATCACCTATAGGTTGGTTTGAGGTGGGTGAGGCTGCTTTGCTTGGGCCTGATGAAGTGTTTGAAGCTATGGAAAAGTTAAGTTGATTAGAAAAAGATTTAAAATAGCCCGAGTCGTCAGAAATCCTATGCAGATGTGAGAAGAAGTGACCTCAAGTTTGAAGGTTGTGATGTAGTGTATCTGAAGATTTCACCCATGAAAGGGGTAAAGAGATTTGGCAAGAAGGGAAAGCTTAGCCCCCAATATGTTGGCCCTTTCAGAATTGTGAGTCGTGTTGAGAAAGTAGCTTATGAGCTTGATTTGCCTGTAGATTTGTCAGCTGTTCCCTTCTATTCCATGTCTGTATGTTTAAGAAGAGTATCGGTGACTCCACTATTGTGGTTTCTTTAGCAACTTCAGATATTCAGAATAATCTTTCTTACAAAAAGATTCCAGTTAAGGTTTTAGATTATCACATTCGTAAACTAAGGAACAAAGAAGTTCCCTTGGTTAAAGTTCTTTGGTAGAATCAGTCTACTGAGGGCGCTACTTAGGAAGCAAAAGCAGATATGCGAGCTAAGTAACTCACCTTTCTGCACAAACTCAGATGTAGTCAAAGGTAATACTCTGCCTTGATTCAATTCTTTTCTAATCATACATTACAATCAGCTATATAGTTGTCCTCATGTAAGTTCATGCACATATAGATTACTCAGAAGCTCAGAATGATTTAGATTCAGACTCACAGTTTATTTCAGTTGTGCATGCTACCTTATATTCTCATATTTCTCAAATATTTCAGCTTAACTAGCCACATTTGAGGATGAATGTTCTCAATGGGGAGATATTGTAATACCCTAAACTTTTCCTAGCTTAAATTCATCCCTAGAATGTTAAGGGATAGCTTCCAAAATAAATACTATTTATTTTTCATGGAATTCCTTAGATTTAGAATTTCCATTACATAGGAAATTGAATTAGCTTTCCAACGATATAAGATTTGCCTGAATTCGATAACCGAGTAAGAAGTTATGGCTATTTTAAGTTCCAGTCGTAAAACACCGTAGTTTTGACCCTTAGCGCATCGCGGATCAGTGTAAATTTCCAATTATCCCATTCTAGTGGCCCTCTGTGATATTGACATGTCACAGAGAGGGTCAATTTCCCATTTGTTAATTTCCTGAGGTCCAACGCGATAATGGCGTGTCACGCCATGTGCCAAAATGACATTCTAAAGGGGCACCATGATGTCTCCGCGTCGTGGAGTCTACCCAGTTTCCATTCGTCGATTTCTAGTGAGCCACCACGATAGTGGCGCGTTGCGGTGGCCACCCAAATTGGGAAAATATACGTTTTCCAATTCCGTTACAAAGTTTAAAGGGGGTATTTTGGTAAATCTCCAATCCCCAATCTGTCCAAAAACAAAAGATTAATCATATTTGAAAGCACTTTATGCTTTATTCATCATTCTTTCTCAAACAAAATTCTAAGTCTCATACTTCCTCTCCAAGAAATTCAAAAATTTCCTCCATCAATTCTCCAAGATAATACAAGATTGAGAATCACCATTTCAAGAAGTCTAAGAAGCCATCTCTAAATCATCAATAGAGATCCAAGATTCAAGTTCAAGTATCTAGATCATCAAATTAAGGTATGTGGGCTTTGAACAAGGATAATTCTTTCATCCTTTTGCCCAAAACTTTACTTTAAGTACAAATTTACTGCAATGTATGTGATTTCCCATGAAATTTAAGTTAGGGTTTATACGCATTATTGTTATTTACAAGCTTATGATATTTTCAATGATTTAGAAGTTGAATTACATGCTTATGTTTATATTTTCATGCATATTGCTGAAGTTTCAAGATTTTGGATTATTTTATCAATATTTTCATCAATAAGCATGATTATTATTATGATTTATTATGAGACTGATACATTGATTACTACCCTAAGATTGAATATTATTATTTCAAGAAAGATGATACTTTAAGCATCTTATGAGCAGATTATTTTCAATTTTTCAGAAAATCTTTGATCTTTTGATCAATGGTTTATCTTTGGAATCCACTAAAGATCATTACAGTATATAGAACGTAGAACAACTTTATTTACAGATTTACTTAGATAAATGCATAGCTGGTCTTTCTTATAAATCCTTATGCTAGTTTTAAAAGTAGATTTCCAATAGTTTGAGCATACAAATTTAAGAGGGAGTAGTATTTAGCACTGAGCGAGAAGTGTGGGATAGCATTCCCTATCTTCCACAGAACTATGTAGACAATGTATGTACGGACTCAAATTATTCCCATTTATATGGATGACAGATTTAACTTGTGATCGATCTTCTGGATTGGGTTATACTCCCTGGAAAGAGTATGACACCTCTCCCCAATGTGGGGTTACCTCCTTAGGAGGTCAATACATTGGACTCCATGTAGATTACATGGTTTATGTTGATTAAGAGAACCTCCCTAACAGTAAAGATTTTCATAATAGTTTTAAAAGTATTCTCCCTACTGTCTAATAGTTAAGAATATATTCCCTTGCAGAATAAGTTTTTAGATATGATTTAAGAATAAGAACAGAATACAAATTTTAAAACTAAATGTTATAGAGCACAAGATTTATACTATATGTTTTACTATTCTTGATTATGATCTTCAGTTTTTAGATTAAATCAAGCTTACGTGAGTCATTTACATTTAGCATGCATGATTTCATAAACTGTGATGATATTGTTTACTTATTGCATATAACCCTATATACTCAGTACATTCTCAAAGTACTGATACAAATATATGTCTATGTGCTACATTGTCTCATAATGTAGGTTCAGGTGCTCAATGTCAGCAACGTGAGTGATCTTCGAGCATCTCTTCTACATTTCCCCAGTTGGTGAGTCCTCATAGTTCGGGGACTTAGTTGGTCGCACTTTTAGTTTATTAGCAGATGTTTCTTATTTTATTTTGAGTTAGTTGGGGTCTGTCCCAGTGACTCTCTAGTTTCAGATAGTAGAGGCTTGTCGAACTACCAGATATAATATTCAGATTTTTATTTTAGTACTCTGATTTCTAGTATTTGCTTTATCAGACTTTTGTGATTAGTATGATTCAGATATACCCAGATGATTCAGACAATTTTCCACATATATTATTATTTTTCATTTATAATTTCTCCTATTTTGAGGTTCAGATTTAGAAAATGCAGCCAGGGTTAGCTCAGGACTACTTGTAGTTTGAAGCACCGTGTGTGATCTTGGGGATCATATTTTAGGGTGTTGCTGATATCATGAGGGCTCAAAGTGAATGAATCCAAGATAAAAACATTAAGAATTAGCCAACTCGTAAAGTCATAAGTGAAATCTGAAGCTTTGATGAGTTGGGTAATTTCTATAGGCAGTTTGTCAAAGGATTTAGGACTATCGTTGCTTCCCTAACTGAGGTAATCCAAAAGGATAAGCCTTTCAAATGGGGTGATGAGTAAGAAAAGGAATTTGAAACATTAAAATCCCTACTTAGCTTCACTCTTTTGTTGTAATTATCCAATTTTAAGAAAATATTAAAGTAGAATATGATTCTAGTAAAGTAGGCACTAGATCCGTCTTGATTAAACCAAATAACCATTGCTTATTTTAGTGAAAATCTAAAAGGTACAACCTCAAACTATTCTACTTATGATCTTGAATTTTATGCTTTGATTAGAGCATTGGACAATTGGCAACACTAATTAAGGAGTTTGTGATTCAAACATGAATCCTTGAAACATCTCTAGGTCCAGGGTAAGTTGAACAAAGGCATACCAAATGGATTAAATTCCTAGAAACTTTCCCTATGTAATCCAATATAAGAAGGGGAAAAGAATATGGTGGCCAATGCCTTGTCAAGGAAACATATCTTGATTAACACCCAGTATTCTAAATTTCTTGGTTTTGAATATTTAAAGGCATTATATCCCAAGGACCTTTCTATTCCCTATTCTAAGCTTCATTGTTTCTTGTTCAAAAGCAAGAGACTATGTGTGCTCATAAGCTTTTGGAGAGAAATATTTGTGAAGGAGACACTCGATGAGGGTTTGATGGGTTACTTTGGTATTTTTATGACCTTTGGAATTCTAGAAGAGCATTTATGTTGGCCTTAAATGCAGCTCAATATTGCCAAAATTTGTGGTCAATGTGTTGAATACAAAACTTCTAAATCTTGGATCCTTACCCAAGGCTTGTATATGCTTTTCCCCACCCCTCACAAACCTTGGTTGGATATTTTTATGGACTTTGTGGTTGGAATTACCAAGGAATAATTAAGGGAAGCATATAATCTTTGTTGTAGTTGATCGATTCTCTAAAATGACTAATTTCATTGCATGTAACAAATGTGATGAAGCATCACATGTTGCATCTTTATTTGGTAAGCTTATGGTCAAATTGCATGGAATTACTAAGACCATTGTAAGTTATAGGGACTCTAAGTTCCTAGTCACTTTTGAAAGACCTCATGGGCCCATCTTATCACCCTAAAAACAACCACCAAATCAAAGTGAAGCCATGATAAAAGAAAAATTGACTTCTTGGGAGGAGCATTTTGGTTGAATTTTCATCAACTTTAGTTATTCATAATTCTATTGGCATGACTCCATTTGAAATTATTTATAGTTTTAATACACCAACCCCTTTAAATCTCACCCCTTTGCCTCAAGATGCTGTTACGAGTTTAGATGGTCAAAAGCAAATCAAAACCATAAAGAAATTACATAAAAAATTAAATCTCCAACTTAAAAAGAATTAAGAGATTGATAAGAAGGCAAACGAGAGGAGAAACAAGTAGGGTTTGAACTCAAAGATTAGGTGCGGGTTCACTTTAACACAGAAAGATTTCTAAACAAAAGGAAGGGAAAATTGATGCCAAAGGGAGAGGGTACATTTTAAGTCCCTGAGAGACTCAATGAGAATGCTTACAAGATTGATATACCCCCAGAGTACTAAGTCCACACTACATTTTGTGTGTGAGACCTCTCGCTTCTTGAAGTCCATAATTATGAAGTGTCAAATTTGAGTACAAATTCTCTTCAAGAAGAAGAGAATGATGTGACCTAAGTCACCTTCAAACCCTACAAACTATTTATAAGGATCCAAGAAAGATAACTATAAGCAATTCAACATTAAGAGGGACTTGATGGAGCATACCTTAATACCATCCAAAGTGTTCCGTGCCTTAATGATTGATTTGGAGAGAAAAAAGGCTAAGTAAAGGGTAAACCATTGCACAAAGTGCAATGATAGACTCACAACTGCAATGCTAAATTCACAACCTGTCAATTGAGAGAACAACTTGACAAAATAGGATGAATCACTTGTACAAAAATACAACTTGAAAAAATAGGAGGAATCACTTGTGTGAAGTTTGTTGGTCACTTACAGACATCACAGGAGGCTTGTGAGAGTTACTTGTGCATCTATGGACTATTTGTGTGCCTATAGATGACTTTTTTCAAAGACATGGTTTACTTTTGGGACGATTTTTGAAACTTATAAATAACATTTTGTTCTTGTAAAAAACTATAAATAGTAGAGGCTAACGACTTTAGTTTTTAGCTTATTTTGATTATTGGAGAACTACTCATGTTGAGAATATTGAGCTTGGAAAATCTTGTGTTGAGAATATTTTTATAAATGATCGGTTACATAGGAGTTTTAATTTCCCTAGAGGTCTATCATTGGAGCTTATTTGCTTGTTGGTAATAGAAGTTTAGGTATTTGGATTTAAAATATCCATTGATTGCCTTTTATCTTATCTTCTAATGCATATCATGTTATCTTTATCATTTCCTTTAATTTATCATATTTTCAATTGTCTTATCATATCCTAGTTTATATCAAGTTTGGTACCACATTTATGATGTGGACCATCACAATTTTGAACACTCAGGGTTGGTCTATTTATTGATTGCGATTGGGGGAAGGGAGCTAGGATTTCACAATTAAAAAAAAGGGTATCTCGGTGCACTAAAGCTACCGCTATGCGCCGTGTCTGGGAAAGGGCCCCACCATAAGGGTGTATCGTACTGAATTTATCTATACAGAATTTAAAATGCCATTTTGAACATATATGCTATAACTCAAATTTTGTAGCTTGGAAAATCATTTTTGGTTATTTGAAAGAGTATTTTTAATATTTCTTCATTAGATATGATTCTAAAGTTTTGAAATTGCATTTTGAGGTTTTAAAGGTTGATTTCAACTCATTTTTTAAATGAAATTTCATATTTAAGTTCTTAAGTTACTAGAACATGTTTTTTTTTAAATAAAATTCCTATTTTTGTCTCTAGGTTGATTCCTTTGGGTTTGAGATAGAACTATAGCAATTTGGATGTTTAGATATTCATTATATAGTATATGTATTTGACCAGATTGAGCTCGTTCAGAAGCTCTACAAAAGAAAAAGGCTAAAATTTGACTTTTTGCACTTTGTTTAAGGCCACTTAAGACCTATTTTGACTCTATTTGGAAGTGTTAGTATGTTAAATGATTATGTACCCGGGGAATGGGTGATGGGATCCTGTATTTGGGAGATGATGAGCATCTAAATCAAATCATGTTATAGATATTTGAGACTGTATATCTGTTTTGTGTCGACTTATCTAACTTCATAAGAATGCCTATAATTATAACATTGGTGAAAGTACTTGTGTTGCTCATTGATACTTGTTAAGACTTTGACATTTGAAAGTTACCCTATCAATTACTTATCTAATCATATTTCCACTATTCTTATTGTATTGTTGAATGTTCTGGACTGTTATTTATGTTTGTACCAAGAATTTTGATCCAGGATCAATGTGTATTTTTATGGCATTTACATCTCATGCATACATATATGGACATTGAGGAAATGAAAGGATAAATTTAGGTAAAATATTATCTAGGATTTTTCTAGGTAAATGGTTATTCGGTATAAGATGTTATAACTTAAGGTTCCATATACATGGTTGTCTAATACAGGATGAGTGTATGGACCTCACCAGTCCCCCAAAGTTCCTAGCTAGCCAAGGCAGTGGGTGTATATAAGTTTTCTAATCCGGTAGGAGGCATATACATCATGCACATCTATTACATCATTCTTATTTATGAAAAATGATTAAGTGATCCTAAAAAAGACTTTGTTATTCTTATTCTAATTTTACTTTGAAATTAGTTATTTTTGCTTGAATCATACATGCTACTACTGACACTGGATTTTAGTTCATACATGTCTCTTATTAAAATTAGCTATATATATATATATATATATATATATATATATAAAGAGAGAGATAGAGAGAAGGTATCAAATTTTATTATTTAGGGATGACCCTCGCTATTGCATCATATAAGACTCAGTCAATGATGCTGCTGAATACATGTGGATACGTAATCATACTTATTTAATTTTGTAGTTTGTTGTGTGGTTCAACGTCTAGTACCTTTAGACGGTGATTGGTAGAAACATTGGTGCTTTTCATCAGAAATTTCTTAGGTAGCTACTTGGCTAATCCACAACTTTTCCTCAATGTCTTCCATCCTTTTAGTGTTTGTAGTTTTAGCCTTTTTGGGATTTTTGAGACTTTTGATATTGTATCAAAGTTCTTATAGGCTTGTACTAGTGACTTCGAGATTTTGGGATTTGATTTTAATGTTTTTCCACTTTCTATTTTAAGTTTTATGAAAGAAGCACTTTATGGATTATTTTTCTTAATTTCATCATTCGGCATGACTATTTTTATTATTGTGTTTTATGATTTGGGTTGGATTACCTATCATGGGGATGAGAAGATGCCATCTTTTTTTCAAATTTTGGATTGTGATAAGTTGGTTTTAGAACATTAGGTTCATTAGTTTCTCATATACAAGCCTATTCTAGTAGAGTTTTGTAGATCATTGTGGAAATTTCTGTCATCTATATTTGAGGCTATAGGACTTTAGGATAATTCTATTTCCTTTCCTGTTATGCTTACTTGCTTCCATCAATACTAATATATTTTGTTTTATTCTCTTAAAAATAGTAATTACATATAATAATGTTATAGAGATCATGAGTCTATTCCAATACCTATACTTGCTTCTTGTGTTGAGCACATAAATAAAGAAAAGGTGCGGTAGAGGACGAGATTGATTTGTAGCATAAGTGAGGGTGATTCTCTAGTGTCACAACCTAAGTCTATACCCTGGTCGTGACCAACACTCGAGATCACTACTGACCTAAACAAACCCTTGGCCTGATATGATATTAAGTTCAAACAGTAAATTATGCAAGAGTTGAGAATTTATAAGCATAGGCTGAACTTTTGAAAGATAGTCTTTTTTGTCAACACTAAGACAATAAGTGTTTAATGAAGCCTCTAATGTCTTAACTGAATAAATCTATTGGGATAAGGCCCCAATCTACCTTTAAGAAAAATAATTATGATCTAAATTGTAAAATGCTCAACCATAACTAAGTCCTTTGGATGCATGGAGGAATCACCACAAGCTAAGTGCGAAGAACTAATATAATGTCTGATGGTGGGCCTAAGTCTAAGCACCAAATCTATATCATAAAAATAATGTAGCAAAAAACAATGTTAATACAATTGAATATACTGGTATATAAGGTAAGAACTAAATATAGTAAATACACAATAAATAAAAGAATGTGGAGATGATCATGAACAACTGCCATACTCCATGTGAGCTCATGGTTTCCAACGTCTGACTTGATTGAGGGAGATGCTCTATACCTTGCTGAGGTACAAAAGCTATCTAAATATTGATTCAAATCAAGCCTCTTGGGATAATGGATTATTCAAACTAGTGGTACGATCCGAACCTATAAAAACAACATAGTTTTGGGGCATGTCTAAGATAATCCATATGATCTCGGTGCTAAATAATTGTTACAAAACTATATATGCTCATACTATATCATGTAAAGTAAATAAAGTCATAACATAAGTCTTTGACCAAAATTTGTTCTACAAAACCATACTGCTGTGAACCTATGCTCCATTTCTGTAATAGAAATCAATTCTAAAATAAACATTATGTTTTTCTTTCAAAATTTCTTTTCGACATAACTATGGTGAAAATTAGTGAAAAACATAATGCTCCTTTGAAAATCACATAGTAAGGGTTTCATATTCAAAATAATCCCAAAACTTAAACTATAATCTAAGGATAAGGATTTACCACAATTTTCATGAAATACCATAATCCTCTTAATAAACTTCAATTGAACCAATACAAGGGGTAAAGGAATTAAATTAGGGATTTGGGATTGAAACCCTACTTTAAATTCAATCAACATAAGACTTTGAAAACATAGATGTTGGGATAAAAGTAATTTCCCACACTGATAGCCCTGCATGCTTGAGTAGGAGAAGAAAGATCTGAAGGAAGAATCCTAACAAAGCTTTGCTTGAAAAACTATGGTTTGCTGCTTGAAAACCTAGATGCTTTGGTTTTGAGGAGTAAAATAAGAGACGATCAATTATTTTTTGAGAAATAGCCTTTTTGTCGAGTTTAAATATCGTAAGATGGGGTCCGAAAGTAAATAATAGACCAAATGACCCTTATGTTGCATCTTTTGAAAATATAGGAACCTAGTCAGATGATCTATTTCATGGGCCGTGAACTAGGTTCATGGACCATGGTTTATTGTGTTGACTTTGATATAGAATAACAAAAATCTGGGCTATTTTCACATTTTGGTGCATGGATCATGGTCCATTTTTAGATTGTGGTTTGAATCTGTACTTTTTGGGAAATTTCAAAAGTTCTTCTTTTGTTTTCATGATTTGGTTCATGGTACATGGACTAATTTTACTAACTGTGGACCAGGTTCATCAAAATTGGAGGAACTTCAACAATCATTGGACAGTTTCCACAATTGGGTTCATGGATCGTTACCTTGACTATGGAAACCTAGAAACTTGAGGTTCTTTGGTTGGCTTTTCATGTTTTTATGGGACATGCCCTTTATGTATGTTCCATACAAGACTCTTATAGGCATATATTTATAATTTGAGGTTTTATAATATCTCCCCCCTTGGAGTCATTCATCCTTGAATGATGTTTTAAGTTAGAAAAGAACATATGAAATAAACTATTATTATTTGTCTGAAACCATACCCATTAACATGAATGAACGACTCTAACATCAAGGTTTACAACTAACTATTAAATAACACATATACATGAGTATAAACACAAATGAAAACACAAGTTTCAGGATATATCTCATTTCTTTCTAAAGTAGCGACTAGATGAACATATCTAATTTTCATATCTTTTTTAGATTCCCATATAGCCTCTTCAACCAATTGATTCCTCCATAATACCTTAACTAAATATACTTCTTTGATTCTCAACTAAATAACCTCACAATCTAAAATCTCAACCCAAACTTCTTCATAAGATATACAATCTTCCACCTCAATATTTCTCGTATGAACGATGAGCGAAAAATCACCAACACACTTACTTAATATATTGATGTGAAACATGAGATGTAAGAATATATTTTCCATAGGTAGATCAAATTTGTAATCTACCTTTTCAATCTTATTTAAGATTTGAAAGGTACAAATATACTGGGAACTAAGCTTTCCTCGGTATCTCGAATCACCTCAAATTCTTATCTTCAAATTGATGCGCACAAATCTTCTCCAATAACATAAATCTAGCCCCTCCACAAGAAAAAACTTACCTGGGCTTAGAAATATCAAGTATCATGAACTAGTTATCTAAGGTTTGGATGTCTACAACCAAAGGTTGCTCCTTATCTACAAAAAATCCAAACACGCCGAATACTCAATTCCTTCTTTCTCAAGGCATTTGTTGCTATATGTGCCTTTCCTAGATGATAAAAAGTAAATATATAATACTTCTTAAGAAGCTACAACCACTTGTATTATCCCAAATTAAGATATTTCTACGTAAAAATGTGTTATAATCTACGATGGCCTGTGAAAATCTCATAATGGATCCCATATAGATAGTGCCTCCAAATCTTTAATGCGAGACTACCAACCCCAACTCAAAATCTTGAGTAGTATAGTTCTTCTTGTGAGCCTTCAACTACCCAGAAGCATATGCACTAACTCTATCTTAATGCATAGTTATACACACTTAACCAACTATAGAACTATCTAAATACAAAGTGAATCCCTGTCCCTCAACAGGAAGAGTTATAATTAGAGCTGAAGTGAATAAGGCCTTGAGATTCAGAAAGCTCACTTCACACTCATCAAACCACTAGAAAGGGACATTATTCTAAGTTAATTAATTCAATGGTGTTACATTTAATAAATCCCCTCTACAAACTATTTGTAGTAGCATGCTAACTCAAAAAAACTATGGACCTTGATAAGAGAAGTGTTCCTAGCCAAATCACGAGATGCCTTAATATTCAATGGATCCACCATAAGTCTTTACTTGGACACCATATATCTGAATAATGCCACATACTTAGTCTAAAACTCACACTTAGAGAAGTTGACATACAACTTTTGATCTCTCATAGTTTGAAGCACCACCCTCAAATACTAGTCATGCTCCTCTTTACTCCTTGAATAGACTAAGATGTCATTGGTGAACAATATCCTAAATAAGTTCAAATAGGGTTTAAAAATTCCATTCATCAACTCTGTTAATGTCTTTGAGGCATTGGTCAAGATAAAAGACAAATCTAGGAACTCATATGACTATAACGGGTCTTAAAGATGGTCTTCAGTATATTTGCTGCCCTATACCTTAATTGATTGTAGCTCAAACTCATATAAATTCCAAGGATATTGCACCCTAAAACTGATTAAATAAGTCATCAATATGTGAAATCAAATACTTATTCTTAATAATCACCTTATTTTGTTGACAATAATCAATATAGATATGCAAAGAACCATCTTTCTTCTTTATAAACAAAACAGGTGCATCCTATAGAGAAATACTAGGCCTGATGAATCCCTTACTTAATAGATTCTAAAGTATCTCCTTTAACTCCCTCAACTTGGCTAGTGTTATATAATTAGGGAAAATATAAATGGGCTGAGTGCCTGCTTAAGATCGTTGCCAAATTCAATATCTTATTTGGTAAAAGTCCTAGTAAATTAGTAGTAAACACATCCACAAATATGATGGCCATCGGAATTGGCTTAAGTAAAGTAGTGTTAGTAGTACTATCTTGAACATGATATAGATAAGCTGAATTCCCTTTTCTATCAATCGTTATACCCTTAGAAATGAGCACAAATGATGTAACTCCTTTCAATATTTTACTAATAGTACCCTTGCACACAATTTAAAGGATACCAAAAATAATCAAGGTAACAATCTTTGAAAAGAAATTTAGGATGGCATGATAAGGACACAATCAATCCATACCTAAAATCATGTCAAAATCTACCATGTCTAAGATGATGAGATCTAACCAAGTATCATACTTAGTTACTACGCTAGACTGATACACTTGATCTACTACTAAAGGATCACCTCTAGAGTAGATACACACATAGGTACAATGAAATACCTACACAAAAAATCCTCGTGAGTAAGAAAACTAGCAGAAATATATGAATAAGTAGAACATGTATCAAATAATATTAAAGCTGCATGATGATAGACTAAAATAGTACCTATGATGAACGCATCCAAAGCCTCAACCTCTAGTCTAATAACAAAGTATATAAGTGGCTATATCGACCTTTGGGCTATGTACCCATACAACTAACTACATATATCAATTGAGACCTATCTCTGGCATATTAAAGATCATCCCTACTACCTCTAGATAATGGAACTAGAGCCTTGAGTTCTTAAACCTACTTACCTTACTATAACCTACCCTGTCTAAGTCTGGAACACTCTCTAAAAAGTGACTAAAATCTCCACCCTCAAAGCACCCTCTACTAGACATAACTTGACATGTTAGCCCTATTAAATTAGAAAGGCTACCACAACTAGAGAACCCAAAATATGAACCCTTTAAAGTCTGACTATTATGCCTAATATTCCTCATATAACTACTGTCTATAATCTATAACACTACCTAAATGTGACTAATAGCTTGGAAGTGATGACCCCTACTAGAGAAACCCATACCTCTAGATGGAAAACCATTAAAACTGCCTTAGAGGTGAACCCTCTTGATGATGCCTTTATAAGTATCTACTCGCTAATCCTAGCATGGTTAATAGCTTTTTAAAATATATCCCTAATAGTCACTAGATAATCTATCTTCAAATGAAGTGGCATAGTCAATCCCTTTACAAACCCCTAAACCCTTTCATGCTCTATCGACAATATCATGCCCTGAGCCTAAGCCCTGGACGTAACGAGCATCTTAAACCAATAAATGTTTGAGAAAATCCCTTAGAATTTCATCATAAACATAGTCATAAATAAAGTGCAGAAATAAACCCATAAAATATGAGATTCAACTAAAATAAAAATTAAAAAATTAAATCTTAAAATATGACATGAAAATAACTGTCTACATCAGTCTAAAAAGCCTCTAACATTATGAATTAAAAATCCTAAGCCAAAACATGGACCTGTATATATAATAAAAAATAAGATTTTCAAAGTCACGGTGAATGAAACGATATGCCTTTTGAAAGATGGATGCCTCACCACTGGCTAGTTGCTATTCTTAATGAATCCTAATATTGAGCAAAATTATGAGGAAATATTTTGGAACCTACATTATGAAAAGATGTAGCATTAGAGGATGATCAATATGATGAGTACTTATATGCAACCCAAGGAAAGGGACAAAATAGTTTGATAAAGAAAGTCATTAAATTCATAGTAGAAAAAGTAGGGAGTAGTTGTAATACCCCATGCCTAAATGCCACTGTACTACATATGACTCATTTCCTTGATTCATACATACAACATACGAGTCGTATGTTGTAGTTTTATCTAGGACAATGTAAATTGATTAACATTTTGTTCTAGGTACGACTCCTTCCCTTGAGTCGCACATACTTCATACGAGTCATATGTTGTAGTTTTATCCAAGATAGTGTAAATTGGTTAACATTCTGTTGTAGGTATGACTCCTTCGCTTAAGTTTTACATACACCATATGAGTCATTTTAAGGTAAGTGGTAAGCTAATTAGTGTAGGATCCCTAAGATTCTATCCAAGATACGAGTAGGGGGCTACAAGTCATATAGAGATATAACCCATCGTATGTTACCACTCGTATGATGATCGGTGTACACAATCTTTGATTCTACTAGCTTATGGGTTGATGGGCCTAGTCTTGCCCTAACTATATGAGTTGTATGGTTGTTGACCAATTTTCATAATATTTAGTTAAAGGACCTTTGCGTCTTTTCCACCTATTAACTCCTAATCCATGACTAATAACCTAAAAAGGAGCATTATTTTCCTCCACTTTCAGTCGATTAACAACACTTTTATCCTCCCATCTTTAAGAACATCAATATTAGTGTTTTCCTTACCAAGTCATCTTTCAATTCTCAAAATTCATGCTCTGTTCACAAGCCAAGCAATTCCAGTGCATGGTGTATTCATCAATGGGTTCCTTCCACTCATTGAGTCCCCAAAAATGTCCTCTTTTGATTTGAGTATGAATTTTACTCCCTATTATGATTTAACCTAGTAAAATTATGAAATTTATCCATGTTTCCTTATGAATTTTACATTGAATTTATGCTATTAGATTTTTCCAAGTGAATTACAATTCTATAAGAATTAAATTCCAAACTTCCATGTCATGTTTGATTAATGCCATATCAAGTTATCTAATTCATGTATTAAATCATGTAAACATGATATCCCCTCAAGTTTAACTTACCCCCATGTTGTAATTCATGAAATTGTTAGATATTTAAATGTAGTATGTTTGGATCCCCCAAATTATGACTTCCTACTAGTGTGTTAGATGATGTTATTTTATTGTTCAATGCTTGCGGTATGAATACTCGATATCTGTGTGTTTACTTATGTTTTAGATTTTCAAGTAATAAGTCAGAAAAACCATGATTCTCATTATTATACTCAGTTATTATGATCATGTTAAGAACTATGAGTTGTGATATTCAGTTGAACTTAAGTCAGTACCAGTGTCAGTTTAGTTGGGAGTAGGATTTAGCATCTAGCAAACCTAGGGATAAGGTCTCACCTTCTAGTAGAGGGTGTGACCCTAATTAGCAATCCCTGAGTTCTATAACTACATAGACGACATAGGTTTGGGAGTTTTCCTGCCTGTTGAGGATTGACACATATCTCGTAGGAGAACCTGCCCGTAGAGGGTGACTCCTTAGTTCTTTGGGACACCAATTTAGTGGATCCACACAGCCAGTTTTAGTACCCATGGCAAGGTACTGACACCCTTCCAACTGGGGTTACAGGTTGGACCCTGATTAGCTCAGATTGGGCATGTCGGTTACATGATAGCCCTCATAGTTATAGTCTGTATTCTATCTATTTCAGTTCAAGTTTTCTTGACCAAGTAGTCAAATTCTCAATTATGAATTCAGTTAATTTTATAGATTAAATTTAGTTTATGCCTTACTCGATTTTGCATTGTTAGTTTTACATGTTCATGAATCCATGTTCGATTACCGTATGTATTTCAGTTAGTCCTTACTTTATGTACCAGAATATTCAAAGTACCAATCGCATACTTTTCTCTTGCACTATGTTGTCTTATAACATAGGTTTGGATGAACAGTTTCCCCACCATTACTAGACAACTCAATAGTTCTACACAGCAGTTGTGGTGAGTTCTCATCCATCGAGGATGTGACATGTTATTTCAATTATTTCAGTATTTCTTTATGATCAAATAATTGGAGAAAATTGGGCTTTATCCCATCAACTCCGTATTTTTCAGAGGTTTTCAGACAAACAGTCTAGTTTCTAATATTTATTTGATACTTAAGACATGCCATTATATATATATATATATTTTAGTATTCCTTTTGATAGTGGTTTATTAGTTTATCTTCTGTACATGTTGTTTTATTATTATTCTATTCAGTGCTTACAATAGGTACCAGATCTTTGGTTAGCTTGGGGGTCAATTGTGGACTTAAGCACCGTGTCGTGATTATGGGTGACTCCAGGTCATTACAAACTTGGTATCAGAGCCTAAGGTTTCAGAGTGTCCTAGGGTGTCTAAAATCCACATTGAGTAGATCTAGTGCATGGGTGTAAAGTGCACCAAACTTATGGACCAGAGGCTATGAGATGTTTTTAGGAAATTTTTCTCTTCTTTTAGTGTTCATATCGTGCGAAAGAGCATGAGCTCCATTGAATTACTTTTTCTAACTCATCCTTTATTCCATTTATAGATAATGTCTTCCAGAAAAAACATCATAAAAAGGAATAGGGATCAGCCCGCACCACCACCTATTCAGGGAGATAATCATGTCTGTCACATTGAGTTCAGGGTCACTTTCATGGCCTTAACCAATTTTGTTGCTGCTTAGAAAAACTAATAGGTTATTTTCCCATCCAATCTAATGGTGAATACAGGTGAGCTAGAATTTGGGATTTCACTCAGATGAATCCTCTTTATTTCTAGATCTAAGTCTGAGGAGGATCCAAAAGAGTTATTGGATGTTGTACAGAAGATAACAGACATCATAGGTGTCACTTCGAGTGAGAGTGCAGACTTAGCTGTGTATCAGTTATAGGCAGTATCCCACACTTAGTTCAAGTAGTGTTAGGAAGTCAGGGGCATTGACATGGGACCTATTGAATGGGAAGAATTTGCCACAACTTTTTTAGATAGATTCTTCCTACTGGAGTTGAGGAAAGCTAAGGTTGAGAAGTTTATAAAATTAAAGTAAGGTTGCATGAGTGTGAAGGAGTAATCGCTTAAGTTTACTCTGTTGGTAAGGTATGCTCCAAATATGATGGCTGACTCTATGTCCAGGATGAGTAACTTCCGTGCTTAAGGCTTAGTTTATTTCCTATCTTAAGGCTATAATATTATATCCAAGGGGTGTATTTATCATCTCATCCGAGTCAAGGGCTCAAATTCTGAAACTTCAATTTTTGAGTCAGTTCCAGTAGTGAATGAGTTACCTGATGTGTTTCTAAAAGATCTTCCTAGAGTTTCTCCTAAAAGAGAAAATAACTTTGGAATAAATCTCTTTACAGATACCCAACCTATTCTATCCCACCTTACAGAATGGCTCTAGCTGATCTTAAGGAACTAAAATAGCAGTTAAAAGATCTCTTGGATGAGGGTTTCATTAGGCCTAGTGTTTCACCATAGGGTGCTCCAGTTTTATTTTTGCGCAAGAAAGACAATTCTCTCAGAATGTGCATTTATTACCATTAATTGAACAATGTCACAATTAAGAATATGTATCCTCTTCCAAGGATTGATGACTTGTTCGACCAACTTCAGCGTGCAAGTTATTTCTCTAAGATAGACCTCAGGTCTAGCTATCATCAACTTAGAGTAAGGGAATGTGATATTCCGAAGACAACCATCATAATACAATATGGTCACTTTGAATTCCTAGTTCTGTCTTTTGGATTAACAAATGCCCCTATAGCTTTTATGGACTTGATGAACAGGGTGTTTAAGCAATACTTGGATATGTTCATCATAGTCTTTATTGATGATATCCTTGTCTATTCCGTTAGTGAGAATAACCATGTGAGCCATTTAAGGATTGTGTTATAGACCCTTAGAGATCATCAGTTGTTCACTAAGTTTAGTAAGATCAAATTTTGGTTAAGGTCAGTAGCCTTCCTTGGTCACATTATTTCTTGTGATGGCATTCGATTTGATCCTCAAAAGATCAAAGCAATAAGAAATTGGACTAGACCCATCTCTCCATTAGATATTAGGAGTTTCTTGGGTTTAGCTAGCTATTATAGACAGTTTATTGAAACATTTTCTTCTATTGCTTCTCCCATGTCTAGACTAACCCAGAAGAAAGTCAAATTCTAGTGGTCAGGTTCCTACGTGAAGAGCTTTTAGGATTTGAAGGCTTGACTCACCTCCACTCCATTTTTGACTTTGCCAGATGGCACAAATGGGTTTGTGGTGTATTGTGATGCTTTTAGAGTTGGTATTGGTTGTGTACTAATTTAGAGAGGTAAGGTCATAGCCTATGCCTCTAGATAACATAAGATCCATGAGAAGAACTATCTAACCCATGATCTTGAGTTGGCAATTGTTGTCTTTGCCTTAAAAATTTGGAGGCATTACCTTTATGGTGTTCATGCTGATACATTCAAAGATCACAAGAGTTATAGTATATATTTATGCAGAAATACCTAAATCTTCATCAAAAAAGGTGGCTTGAATTATTGAAAGACTATGGTATGAATGAGTTATACCATCCAGGAAAGGCTAATGTAGTGGCGGATGCCCTTAGTAGATTGTCTATGGATATTGTTGCTCATGTTGAGGATAATAAGAAGTAATTAGTCCATGAGGTTCACTAACTTGCTAGGTTAGGGGTTCGATTAGTTAATTTATCCAAAGGTAGTATATGGGTTCAAAATGATTTGGGATCTTCATTGATTTCCAAAGTAAAAGAAAAACAAGAAAGGGATCCTTGTTTGGTCAAGTTGAAGGAGGCAGTTAGAGATCAAAAGATGGAGGTTTTCTCCCTAGGAGGAGATCGTGTGCTTCATTGTCAAGGCAGACTGTGTGTTTCATGTGTTAATGATCTAAGACAATAAGTACTAGTTAAAGTGCATGGTCCATGGTATTCTATTCACCCAGGGACCACCAAGATATATCGTGATTTGCAGGAGATTTATTGGTGGAGTGCTTTAAAGAAAGATATTATAGAGTTTGTGTCTAAGTGTTTGAATTGTCAGTAGGTTAAGGTTGAACACCAAAGGCCTAGTGCTACACTCCAGGAGTTTAGCATCCTTACTTAGAAGTGGGAGATGGTTGATGATAGGCGATATTACGCGCCTATATCAATATATTTTGCCCATATTTGTGCCATGTTTCGAGAACAAATTATATATTTCATGCACTTTTAGTCCTTTTTCCTATAAGTAAGCTAACGAACATGATTAGCAAAGTTTCAGGTATAAATGATGCATAATTCAGCATTTTATGGATAACTTGATGCCAAAGAAAGCTTCACGGAAGGAGAAAAGGAAACTTGGACGCCTAAGGACCAAAAGTGATGCATGGAAAATCTGTCCCGGGCTAAAACAACATTTCTGAAGACTTTGGGGACTTGCAGTAACTTATTTGGATTAGGATAATGATACTTTAACCTAGTACAATTGGGTTAAGTATTTCATTAGCTTAGTAGTACTTGGTTAGATATTTCATTAGCTTAGTAGGATTAGGATATGGGTATTATAAATACCCTATCATGCTAGAGATTTTTATTCATGCAGATTCTTACATTCACCATTCACCATCTTACATTCTACTTCTCGATTCCGAATCTTTCCTTTAATTCTATTTTCTTCTTCTATTCATCTATTCAATTCTTAATTTCTGCAACAAGAGAAACGTTACTTTGCTAAGGAATTCACGCCTAAACGCCTACCACTTTTGGGCTACACGAAATTCATCATTATTGTGGTATAACAACAATGCCAATTGTGATCTCCTACGCATTCATGGGTAACTAAACCTCTCTGTTGGGGTTATGGAAGCTGAATGAGATACTATCTATTACTATGAGTTTGGGAGTTCGTGACATGTATGCTGCTTATATCATTATTCTCTTCATGTTAATCTAAATTCTTTGTGGTTGCAAACACAAGAATACGCCAGTATAACATTTAACTTGTTCGAAAGAAAGGTTATCTGTCTGGAAAAGAGATAATGTCAAGGTAGTAGGGTCCCATCCCCTATTAAATAGTTAGTGCCGTAACTGGATTAACCTCTTGGAGAATTCATACCGTTAGACACGCTTTAAGCTCGAAAGAGTTAAAGTGAAATAATCCTCGAATAGGTCGAAAGACGCCTGGATTTACCATCGAATACAATTCTCTATAAGCACATGCATGTCGGAATTCAACACACTCATAGCCAATAGAGACGTATAACGCAGAAGGTGGACATAACCCCAACTCTTCAATTCTCATTGTTTTACAACCTACTAAACATTCTTTCTGTTTACTTTGCTATTTCAGTTTTTACTTTAATATTGTGGTTACACATTACAATCCCCCTTGTCACGAGACTTGCACTAAAAGTCTAGTAATCGTTGCTTATTTGTTGAGCGAGCTATTCCCTGTGGGATCGATACCCAACCCAGGTTGGGTTCTATATTTACTAACGACCGCTTTACACTCCTACGAGAGCTGTAGATTGAGCGTTATAAAAAATTGGCGCCGTTGCCGGGGAATACGAGTGTCAATTAAGTTTGTGATAATTACTAGACCCTTTGGTCAAAGATTCTTGTACTTTTACTTTTAGTTTTTGTTTTTATTTATTGCAGGTTTTTATTTAGTGCATGCCCCATACTCGAAGTTCTGGTCAACCATTATTACCTATCAATCCTGAACCACAACGTATAGGCAGAATGGAGGCACAAACGGAAATCGAAAGAATGGCTGCTCAACAGGAGCAAGCGAGATTAGCTGCTCTTGCTGCCACCCAAGTTCAACAACAAAACATTGATAACCCTGGGTGAGCAACACATCCTGACGATGAGGATTTAGGTGATGACGAGTTACTAAACCCAAGGCGTGATGCTGAAACCATAACACCTGCTAACAGAAGAGGTCGTCAAGCTCAGTTTAGGTATGATCGCCAACCCATGCAACCAGCTTTTGACGACGATGATGATGATCTTGATGGTGCCGGAGCCACAGGAGCCATTATTCCTCCACCATTAGCGCCCGGAGCCAAGTTCAACATCACAAGCACCATGATTCAGTTATTTCAACTCAAGGGATTATTTGGTGGACTAGCAGGCGATGATCCAAATATGCATATCATCAACTTTATTTCTACATGCAAGTCGTTTAACAATCCTGGTGTTGGTCAGAATGTAATTCGGTTACGTCTATTCCTATTGTCTCTGTCTGGGGAGGCAACTCTATGGTTAAATGGGCTGACTCCTAATTCTATTACAAATTGGAGGCAATTGAGAGACGCTTTCCTAGAAAGATTCTTTCCGCCATCCAAAAGAGCACAATTACGAGATGAAATCAGCAACTTTTGTCAGCTTCCCACCGAAGCTCTTCATGAAACATGGGAGAGGTTCAAGACAAAGCTAGCGAGATGCCCAAACCATCATATGACCAATGTTCACCTAATGGAGATATTATACAGAGCCTTGAATTCAATAACTAAACCAGTGGTGGATAATGCGGCTGGAGGATCTTTTATGGACCTCACCTTTGGTCAAGCAAGCAATATGCTAGATCGTATGACGAAGCAAAGTAGAGCTTGGCATACCAGGGATTCTGAGGTAGCAAGCCCCACTTTATCTATTGGCTTGACTGCAGACCAAAGAAGAAGAGAAGAAGAACGTGATCAAGATATGGCGCATATGAAAACACAAATGGATCTTCTTACAAAGCATTTTTTTCAGGGAAGACCAAAAAATTAAAAGCTATTGTGTCTAAAGGAAGAGATGAATCTGATTCGGAAAAAGAGGCCAACTACTTGAACAATCAGGGGGGTTTCCGTGGGAATACCCAAGGAAACCAAGGTCGGAACTATTATGATAAATCTGGAAACAAGGACCAAGGTAGTTGGAAGAACAAGAATGAAAAGAGTGGTTTGTACGTTCCCCCTGGTAGACGTGACACCACCACATCTAATTCTGTAAGTATGGAAGACATGATGGCTAAATTATTGAAAGGAGTAGAAGCAACGAGCGCGGGAGGAACGGAGGTAATTAATGATTTGTCCTCCATGAAACAATTAGTTGATTCACATTCCACTTAAATCAAGTAAATAGAGCAGCAATTGAGCCAACTTTCAGCAGCACTCAATCAAAGAAAGGCCGGCAATCTACCTAGCGATACAGTGCAAAACCCAAGGAATGATGGGTCATGCATGGCCATCACTACCAGAAGTGGTAAGGTGCTGGAAACTTCAGCAAGAGGCAAGCAAGTGGTTGACGAAGCTGCGGACTTGGATGACAACGCAATAGGAGAGGAGTCCGCGGAAGACGTCAAGGACGTCACACCCAGCGACGTGCAGCCTAAAAAAGTGGAAAAATGGAAGCAAGAGGAGAAGAAAGCTGTGGAGAGAACACTTCCATACCCACCACCACCTTTTCTCCAAAGATTAAAGAAGGTGGCGGATGATACAAAGTTCAGCAAATTCATGACTATGTTAAAGCAGATGACCATTAATGTTCCATTGGTGGAGGCACTTGAAAAAATGCCTGGGTATGCAAAATTTATGAAGGATCTTTTGACAAAGAAGCGGGCAGCAAGTTATGAGTTGAAAGAATATGTTCATCATTGCAGCGCAATCGCTACCCGATCGATAGTTCAGAAGAAGGCCGACCCCGGAGCTTTCACTATTCCTTGCACCGTTGGATCTTTGAATTTTGCCAAAGCATTATGTGACTTAGAAGCCAGCATCAATTTGATGCCATTATCAATCTACAAGAAGTTGGGGTTGGGTGATCCTACTCCAACCAACATGAGGCTTGTCATGGCGGATAGGTCGGTAAAACGACCTGTTGGTCTACTATGTGATGTATTAGTAAAGGTTTCTTCATTCATCTTTTCGGCAGACTTTGGTATTTTGGACTGTGAGGCAGACTCAAAAGTTCCCATAATCTTGGGACGCCCTTTCCTTGCTATAGGAAGTGTGCTCATTGATTTAAGAGCCAATGAGCTTTCATTCCGAATAAATGACGAAGTAGTTCGCTTTGATGTGTGTAAATCAATGAAGCAACCCAAAGATCTGAGTGTATTTTCGGTGGCTGATGTTTTCTTTGATGATGAGAAAGAATTAATTGAAGAAGAGAAAATTATTGATGACCCTTTGGCGGTTGTGCTCATGAATGGAGAGACTGAGGATGCTGAAAATTGTGAAGAAGCTATTTGTGCTCTATCGGGATTAGGGACATATCGCTATGCTCCCAAGAAGCTGGACCTTGATCTCAAGAATTGACCTACACCACCAGCTAAGCCATCTATTGAAGAGCCACCCACATTAGAATTGAAGGAGCTGCCAAGTCATTTAAAGTATGCATTCTTAGGAAGCGGAAACACACTTTCAGTCATTGTGGCAACAAATTTGGGTGAGCAACAAGTTGCAGCTCTCATTGCTATTCTATCTAGACTCGAGAATGAGCATGTGGCGCAACCTGAAATTCAGATTGATGATGCATTCCCTGACGAGGAGATATTAGCGACAACAATGGAAAAATTACCATGGTATGCCGACTTTGAAAATTTCGTGGTGAGTAATATGATACCTGCCAATTTATCTTACCACCAAAGAAGGAAGTTTATGCATGAAGTACAACACTACTACTGGGATGAGCCATATTTGTTTCGACGCTGTGCGGATGGTATTATTCGACGATGTATATCCCATGTAGAGGTGCCTAATATTTTGGAAGCATGCCACACTTTCTAAGTTGGAGGACATCATGCAGGCAATCGGACGGCAATGAAAGTATTGCAAAGTGGTTACTATTGGCCTTCGATATTTCGAGATGCCTATGACTATGTTAGAAGGTGCGACCAATGCCAGCGTCAAGGTGCTATTTCAAAACACCATGAGATGCCCATGTCCAAAATTCTTGAGGTAGAACTCTTTGATGTATGGGGTATTGATTTCATGGGTCCATTCGTGAATTCGTTTGGAATGAAGTACATCTTAGTTGCCGTAGATTACGTCTCGAAATGGGTTGAAGCTGTAGCATTGGCTGACAACGAAGGAAAGCGTGTTGTAGCGTTCTTAAAGAGGAATATCTTCTCTCGCTTTGGAGTACCACGTACTATCATAAGTGATGGAGGATATCACTTTTGCAATAAGTTATTCAAATCCGTGTTGGCCAAGTATGGTGTCAAGCAACATAAGGTAGCCACGCCTTATCACCCCCAAACTAGTGGACAAGTAGAGGTTTTCAATAGGGAGATCAAGCAAATCCTTGCGAAGACGGTCAATGCTAATAGGAAGGATTGGTCTCGGAAACTAGATGATGCACTATGGGCGTATAGGACTGCATTTAAAACACCCATTGGCATGTCCCCTTATCAACTAGTTTATGGGAAGGCTTGTCATTTACCCATCGAGCTCGAGCATAAGGCATTGTGGGCATTGAAGCAATTGAATTTGAGTTGGGATGATGCGATGAATCTGAGGATGGAGCAACTGAACGAATTAGATGAATTCCGTCTCCATGCATATGAAAGATCGGACCTATACAAGGAGCGGATGAAGAAGTATCATGATCAGCGGATTGTTCAACGTAACTTCCAAAAGGATGATATGGTACTTCTCTTCAACTCTAGGTTGAAGCTGTTCCCAGGTAAGTTAAAGTCTAAGTGGTCTGGTCCATACAAAGTTATCCATGTCTACTCGTCTGGAGTAGTTGAATTGGAAAACAATAATGGTGTTGTCTTCAAGGTGAATGGTCAACGCGTTAAACCTTATATCGGTACTCTTGACTCGATGAATTATCTGGCCATCACTTATCTTGACGAAGTCTAAGTACTCGAGGTAACTATGTTGAGCCACGACAATAAATAAGGCGCTAGATGGGAGGCAACCTATCGTTTATCGTTTGTCGTTTATCGTTTTTGTCTTTCTTTCATTCTAAGTACTTGTTTTGCTTTTGATAAAAGAAAATCCAAAAATAAGAGTCATGCCACGACCAAAACCAAGGCGCTTGGTTGGAGGCAACCCATCGTACTAATCGTTTTCATTGGTTTTGAGCAAATATAGGTGCAAGAGGTATTCAACGAGGAGATTGGTTTCAAATGACAATTTGGACGTAGTGTATGGTAAAGGTGGTAAGTTTGGAATAAAGATGCATAAGGCTATGGATTGAGAATAGCTCATGACAAAATAGGCATCGAGCAAGGCTAGGCCTAGGTAAAACTAGGCCACGTACAAAGCAACGCCTATACTATAGCCTAAGGTCTCGGATTCTAGTGTGCAAGGGCATAGGCGCTGCCCATGCTCAAGTATGCTATAGCATAGGCGCCGCCTATGCAAAAGAATTTGGTCTCGGAATCTCATATGCCATGCACTAGGCGCCGCCTATGGTCCCTTTATGCATTACACTAGGCACCGCCTATGCTAGCTTATGCTTTGCATTAGGCGCCGCCTATACCATGCATGGGCAAAGCTAAAGGCGCCGCCTATGGTCCCTTTTTGTCTCCAAAACCTATTTTAAATGGTTCAAAACCCGACCCATTCTTTTCCTATATAAAGGGGACTTAGTCTTGAAACATAAACACATTGAAACTTGACCTAAAGGCGCCGCACATCACTCCAAATCATCTCAAAATTTTTCTTTTTGCTCTTTCAATTCACAAGAACATCTCCAAAGGCTTCAATCACGTAAGTACTCTTTTATTCTTCATCTATTTCTCGTAAGTACTACGTTGCTATGTCTATCATTAGTTGCTACATCTTGAAGAAATATTGGTGATGTTAAAGTATTTTAATTGTTGATGCAAAACCATGTGAGTGAACATGTACGTTAGGATAATCTTAACTTGTTTCCGACTTGAATTTGGTTTTAATTACATTGTCATACTCTTTGCGGAATTGCTATGGTTATGAACATTGCATAGCCTTGTCACTTGTATACCTACATGTTAGGCTATCCCGTTCATCGGGATAAGACTTATAGTTGCCTACCGACGTAGGAGGTTGTAATTGTTGATAGAAACTATACCATGATGAAACCCCTATGTAGTAGTCTTTTTTTACCTAACATGAACGTATTGCAAAGGTTGCAAGAAGTGATATATCACTAATTTTCTTGTCGGAATATAGCTCCTTAAACGTATGTCGACGAAGTCTAAGTAATCGACCACTTTCACTTCACTGATTTGTATCAACGAACCTAAGTGTGGGGTGGTACCCTGATTGCTTGTTTATAGATTGTTTCCATTGAGTTGATGCTAACATGAAATATCGTTTAAATCTAAGGAACAATGGCACCTAAGGCGAGACAAGATAAGGCAACCACATCCCAAAAGGGCAAGAAGAGAGGTCGCAAGGACCAAGGAGAATCATCCTCAATGCAATTACACCGCCGAATGTTTGGAATAAAATGGGTTCTTGAGGAGGAAGCCAAAGAATGGTATAGGAACAACAAGGAAAACAAATATGTTCATGTAGACTTGATCAACAAGGACAGCCTAGCGAAGAAGGAACCGTGTATGTTGGCAAAAATCATGGCATTGAATCTGGATTCCATATTCGGAGAATGTAATCTTGATTTGACAAGAGAATTTTAGGCCAACTGGTCGTCGAAAACCACAGGCAGCGAAGTCAAGATTCGGGGCCAAGTTTTACAGCTCAACGCGGATTTGATCAACTCTTTTCTTGGCTTACCTTCGGTCGATCCAACACCATTCAAAGAGCTGTACAGCAGACCTCCTTATAGAGAAATTCAACACACACTTTGTGGAAGTAGATCCATGGCAAGGTGGAGCAGACACCAAGACACCGGACGACACAACACCTTTCCCTATGCTCCTTTGAATAGGGAAGCAAGAATCTGGTTGCGCATCGTCAACTTATGCCTTATTCCTGGGATGCAATACACCAAGATAATAAGAGATAGAGTGTGCCTGGTATATGCATTGATGACGAATGTCCCTATCAACTTTGGGGCAATGATTCGTTCTACAATGCGGAAGGCCAGACTACACAAGAGGTCCCACTTCACTTTTGGTAATCTATTGACAACAATCTTGTGGAAGGAGGATATCGAAGAGGAACCAGCTGATCACAAACTCCCACATAACCCAAAGAAGGTTGACCTCACAAAGGTCAAAGATGCTGAAACAACACATGGTGTCAACCTTACTACTGCGGAGAGACATGCTCGAGATGAGAGTTTCTTCTATCATCTTTATGGCATGACACGGTTCATAATGATGAGTGGAGGTCGTGTTCCAACTGCTGCAGAGCTCCAACAGCTGGACCATGACTATCCAATGAATATGCATGCACGGGAGATGTGTGGAGTAGGCACATACTTTGAGGAACCTCTAGACGATGATGTGCCGACCAATGACGATCGACGCCTTCCAGATTCCGACGTGGAGGAGAACTCTGACGACGACTCTTATGATGATTCCGACGAAGGGGGTATGACCCCCAACATTGAGGAAGAGTCCGACTGACCAGGTTCTTCGTATTTACTTTCCACTGAGGGTAGTGTCTCGTTTAAGTGTGGGGTGGCGGTATTGCATGCTATACTTGTCTACCGCATCTATAGATGTTATGTTTGTTCACTTTGTTTGTTCACTTTGTTTACTTTGTTTTATTTGTTTCGTTCTATACATAGTAATTTTTTTACTTAGCTTCGCATGAAATTATTCTAATAGGCAGCATGAGATTATTACAAGAGGAGGTGCTAAAATCATGACTATTGAGACGTTTAGGCTCTAATTGTGACTCATTATGTGATATTGTGTGGTTCAATTCCTTCACTTGTTGGATCGAGAGTCTATACTACTTCCAATAAAGTCGACCATGTGTCTTGTGTGTGTGAGGATATTGCATATTCTATGTTTGTGGCTGATGCTAGAACTTGCCCGGTATGTATGCAAAGCGAAAATAAGGAGTGTAAGTTTAGGAGATGATTTAGGCATTTCTTTGGCAACCTATACATGTTTACCTTCATTTTACCTACCCATGGACATCATCCTAGTTAAACCCTTTTGAGCCTTTAGCCTACTTCTTTGACAACCTCATATGTAAGCCTAATCCATTTTTTTTCAAGACCGTAATTTGATCCAAATTCCTAAGTGCTTTAACGTATAAAGTCATGTGACGAAATAAGAGGAAATTGGGTGATGTATGATGCTTTAAATTGCAGTGGTGCTTGAATTTGTTATGAAAAAGAAAGTGCTATCATAAGAGGTATGTTATGAAAAGAAAAAAAAGAAAAGAAAGCTGAAAAGTGAGTTATGCTTAAAATTGAAAAACAAAAGAGGAGAACAAGGGTGGTAGAATAAAAAAAAGAAGAAAGGTTGAAAGAAAAATGTTAATGATACAATGTGATGTATTAAAATGCTTAGGAACTTAGTCACTATTTCTGGCCAAAATAGTCCTACCAGTCCCTTAGCCAACATTACAACCATCAAAAGACCTACTTGATCCTAAGCCTAGCATTCTGACATTTAGTGGAGCATTACACTATGGGAAGCCTATGGTCATTAGTTGCTACATTTGTGAGAGAGAGAGCAAGGATATTTTGATACCCATGTTTGAAAAAATATGCTATACTTGTGAGTGATTATGGGTAATATATTGTGAGACACACATGGTTGATGTGTTCTGGATAGTTGTGTATGATTCTTTGTACCTTAACTTTTGGATACGAATTAACTACCATCACGAGTCTATGTTGGAGGTTGAATTGTTTCTACTAATGAGCAGAAAACTACTCTTTGTTGATAATTGTTGTGCCTGTCTTGACGAATATTTTGTGTTGATACTGTGAAACCCTAAGTTGATGTTTAGATAGAAATGATAGTTTGTTCGAGGACTAACAAAGCTTCAAGTGTGGGGTGTTGATGATAGGCGATATTACACGCCTATATCAATATATTTTGCCCATATTTGTGCCATGTTTCGAGAACAAATTATATATTTCATGCACTTTTAGTCCTTTTTCCTATAAGTAAGCTAACGAACATGATTAGCAAAGTTTCAGGCATAAATGATGCAGAATTCAGCATTTTATGGATAACTTGATGCCAATGAAAGCTTCACGGAAGGAGAAAAGGAAACTTGGACGCCTAAGGACCAAAAGTGATGCATGGAAAATCTGTCCCGAGCTAAAATAGCATTTCTGAAGACTTTGGGGACTTGCAGTAACTTATTTGGATTAGGATAATGATACATTAACCTAGTACAATTGGGTTAAGTATTTCATTAGTTTATTTGGATTTGGATAATGATACATTAGCCTAGTACAATTGGGTTAAGTATTTCATTAGCTTAGTAGTGCTTGGTTAGATATTTCATTAGCTTAGTAGGATTAGGATATGGGTATTATAAATACCCTATCATGCTAGAGATTTTTATTCATGCAGATTCTTACATTCACCATTCACCATCTTACATTCTACTTCTCGATTCCAAATCTTTCCTTTAATTCTATTTTCTTCTTCTATTCATCTATTCAATTCTTAATTTCCGCAACAAGAGAAACGTTACTTTGCTAAGGAATTCACGCCTAAACGCGTACCACTTTTGGGCTACATGAAATTCATCATTATTGTGGTATAACAACAATGCCAATTGTGATCTCCTACGCATTCATGGGTAACTAAACCTCTCTGTTGGGGTTATGGAAGCCGAATGAGATACTATCTATTACTATGAGTTTGTGAGTTCGTGACACGTATGCTGCTTATGTCATTATTCTCTTCATCTTAATCTAAATTCTTTGTGGTTGCAAACACAAGAATACGCCAGTATAACATTTAACTTGTTCGAAAGAAAGGTTATCTGTCTGGAAAAGAGATAATGTCAAGGTAGTAGGGTCCCATCCCCTATTAAACAGTTAGTGCCGTAACTGGATTAACCTCTTGGAGAATTCGTACCGTTAGACACGCTTTAAGCTCTAAAGAGTTAAAGTGAAATAATCCTCGAATAGGTCGAAAGACGCCTGGATTTACCATCGAATACAATTCTCTATAAGCACATGTATGTCGGAATTCAACACACTCATAGCCAATAGAGACGTATAACGCAGAAGGTGGACATAACCCCAACTCTTCAATTCTCATTGTTTTACAACCTACTAAACATTCTTTCTGTTTACTTTGCTATTTCAGTTTTTACTTTAATATTGTGGTTACACATTATAATCACCCTTGTCACGAGACTTGCACTAAAACTCTAGTAATCGTTGCTTATTTGTTGACCGAGCTATTCCCTGTGGGATCGATACCCAACCCAGGTTGGGTTCTATATTTACTAACGACCGCTTTACACTCCTACGAGAGCTGTAGATTGAGCGTTATCAATGGTGAACATGAATTTTGTGATACAATTGCCTCATACACATTCTCAACATGATTTAGTATGGGTTATTGTATATAAAATGACTAAGCCAACTCATTTTTTACCAGTTCATACCTTGTTTTCAGTTGAGGATTATTCTAGACTCTATCTTAGGGAGTGTGTGAAGTTGCATGGAGTTATGTTGATTATCATCTCAGATAGAGGCACTCAGTGTACCTCTCACTTTTGGAAGGTTTTTTAGAAGGGCTTTGGTAACCAAGTACATCTCAGTACAAATTTTTATCCTCAGCAAGATGGTCAGGCAGAACAGATCATTTAGAATTTAGAGGACATGTTGAGGGCCTGTTTTATTGACTTTAAGGTAGTTGGGATGACCACTTGCTTTTATTTGAGTTTGCCTACAACAAGAGCTATCACTCCAGTATTCAGATGGTTCCATTTGAGACTCTCTATGAGAGAAGATGTAGATTTCCTATTGGTTGTTTTGAAGTAGGTTAGGATACTTTGATAGGTCCAGGTTCAGTGTTTGAGACGATGAAGTATGTTTAGCTAATTCGAGAACGGCTAAAGACAACCTAAAGTTGTCAGATTTCTTACGCAGATGTAAGGAGAAAGGATCTTTAGTTTAATGTTGGTGACTTGGTTTATTTGAAAATTTTGCCTATGAAGAGCGTTGAGAGATTTAGGAAAAAATGAAAATGTAGTTGTAATAATCCGTACTTCTACCTAGCTTAAATTCCTCCCAAAGATGTCAAAGACTTGTTTTAAAGATGAATCCACTTTTATACATGTGGTATTTTCAAGATTTAACTTTTTATCATATGGGAAATTGAATAAGCTTTCCATCGATACCAAATTCACCCAAATCCAATACCCGAGCGAAGAGTTAGAGCCATTTTAGTAAGGCAGTTTGCTACTTGAGCCATCAACACATCGTGGAGCAGGCCAAAATGGCAATCATCAAAATCCAGTGAGCCTCCACGATTATGGAATATCACGCTAGGGCTCAAATTCAAAATTGCCCTTTTCCCAGTGTCTCAGCGCGATGTCTCCGCGATGCGCAAAAATTCTAGGTTGCAAATAAAGTGGCAACGCGATAGCTCCGCATCGCGCTACCATACAGATTCCCAATTATCCAGTTCCATTGACTTGGCATGATAGTGGTACGTCGCGCCAAGGATGAAAATCGGGAAATTTTGACAAAAAATTAAAATACGTGTCCAAGGGTTAAAAGGGTCAATTTCCCACCCTTATTTAAACCCAATAACACGTGATTCATCCATTTTTGCCCAAAACATAGTGTTTCTCTCAAGTTTCTCTCAAGAACAAGCTAGAGTTTTCAATTAGGGATTTAAATTCAATACTCAAATTCAAGAATCTCTCCGTCAATCTTCTTAGAATCAAGAACTAAGGTATGCCTAGTGTTCATTCATGGATTGCTTTCATCTATAAAGACCAAGAATCAAGTTTTAAATCTTGTATTGTGAATATTTTGTTATGGGTTGATTATGTTCATGTTGTTATGGTTATATGATTCCCAAGTTGGAATCTTAATGTGTTGTTCATGAACCTATGATAGCATGTGGTTTGAACGGAACTAAATGAACTCAGTCCAGTTTAGTTCAATTAATCATGTTTAGTGTCTATTCAAATGGGAGTAGGATTTAGTACCGAGTGAACCCAAGGATAAGGACACACACTGACAGTTGATGGTGTGATCCTTAGAAACAATTCTTGCATTCCAGAACTATATACCCAGCATAGGTTGAGACATCAACACTGTCAGATGAGGGTCACCCACAGCTTGTCCTTACCAGTGGCACAGTATTGACACCTTTCCAATTGGGGTTACAGATTGAACCCCAATCTAGCTATAATAGCTTATTAGGGAAATGTCTGTTAGATGACTACTTCCCACAGTTTCAGTTACAGAATCAGGACTGTCAGATACAGTCATTCAGTCTTAGTAATAGAGCTTAGATAGTGCTTCAAATTTTAAGACTGTCAGATATAGTCAACTTAAAATAGTACAGAACTAGACTGTCAGATATAGTCGCTCAATATCAGTTATTTCAATTATACAATTATCAGTATCTTATGTTATCATTACTCAGACTCAGTAATCATGTTATCATGTACTCAGTTAATAGTATTAATTATACGAAACCCATGTTATCAGGATTCAATTTCAGGACTGCCAGATACAGTCAATCAGACCAATTCTTCATAATCAGAACTATCAGAAATAGTCTTTCCTTTATTAATAATATAACATCAGTTCCTTAGTACTCTATAGACTCATTTATTCAGTATCCTAGTATTAACACTCAGATAATAGTAAATCCATGTTATCAGAATTCATGAGTCAGTGTTATCATGAATTCATTTATAGTTTCTTATTCATGTATGTATTCTCACGTTCATGTTATTCAGTCAGTTAGTATTGTTCATGCATGTTAACCATTGCATTCAGCCTACCTCACTTACATACTAGTACATTCAAAGTACTGAGATATTTGTGCTATGGTGTTTTATACCATAGGTAGACCAGACATTCAGTAGCCAGACTTACAGTGAGTCCTCATCATTCGAGAATAACATAATTATTTTATTACTTTATTATTTCAGTAGTTTGGATTTAGTTCGGGACATATCCCATCAACTCCACTGTTTTCAGACAGTTTTGAGGCTTTCGAACCATAGCTTGTTTCAAACAATTTTTTTTAGTTTTGGGTATTGTTATAACCCATTACAGATATTTTTTTATTTTTAGTATTGGTACAATTTTTAACCTTATGTCCTTACAGCTTACGTTCGTATATTTACAGTATATTATTCAGTGCTCAGTTACAGATATCAGTCATGGGTTAGCTTATGGTCCTTCGGGGTCATAAGCATTGTGTAGTATTCTGGGTACCAGATTCGGGGTATTACAAACTTGGTATCAGAGCCTAAGGTTCAACAGTGTCCAAGAAAGTCTGAAAAGCTACATCTAGTAGAGTCTTGTGCATGGGTGTGTTGTGCACCACACTTTTGTGCAGGAGGCTATGAGATGTTTTAGGAACTATTTCCATTCTTTCATATTTCAATTGTGCTATAGAAAGGTTCTCTAAGAAATTCAATTTGGTTTTCATCATGCTCCACTCATGTCAACTCCACCTTACTTTCAAGGTAACAAAAATAGTGAACTCAAGGTCCTAGGGGTAGGGCTTTCTCAGACAGTCCCCGCAGATAGTTATGGGATTGCCCATAGGCTCAAAAGAATCCCATTAGTTCCATTATGTTCCAAATTTATATAGATCTCCTTCATAATCATGAGAACTCATTCGCGAACCCAAAATTAGATATGCTATCAGATCCCTTCTCAGAACCCTATGATAGTATATGACCTAGCGTTAGAAGCATAAACCCAGGAGTTTAGCAGTAGTAGATTTGGGATAGCGTTATCCAAATTGAGTATATTATATATTTATAGGGATAGTTGTACTGAGGCAGACCAGTAGGCTTGAAACGTGCAAGAATTTAAGAGTTTTGATCTAAAATTAAGTGTGAAGGTATGGATGTGAATTAGAAGAAGCAATATTAGCAGTATATAAAGAAATAGAAGCAGATGATGTGTTTAGTAAGGCAATCATGTGTCGATTAGAGTGTAAGTATGTGATGATGATTGCCGTTCAGTTCAGAGTTTATAAAGTGTTCACAGACTTATGATGATGACTTAAAGCTAAGGGGAAGATGATAGATCAAGTGACCAATTAAGGCTCTCAGATTCCAGTAGTAGTGCCATTACATATAGAAAAAGAAGTAAGGGAAGATGATTTCCGACCCATCTTTATCTTAGTGTAAAGTTTGGTACCTCAGCCAGCATGATGCCTACGCATGTTTCACCTCTCAGTTCTATGAACACAACTTATATTCACACGCTTTCCATAAAATCATCTATGATTCTAGTTCCTAGTATAAGGAGTTTAGTTCTATTCCTATCAGTAATGCAAATCATGTCCCACAAATGCAGAAAACTCCAAACTCAGGTCATGCAGCTCATGACTCATGTACACATATCATGCTTTAAAGTATACTCAGCTTCCATGGCTCATGCTACGCCTCTACTGATCAATTAAATTCAGACTATGTTATGCATATCCTTAGTTTAGACCTCTTGGTGAATCCATGATGGTTATATTTTGTTCCTTAGGTTTCAGTCAAGTGTCAATTTCAGCTAGTGTCCATTCATGCTTCAGGTCCTCCTGATTTAACCCTTCGGTGAGCTCTCTTTATGAAAACAGTGTAGTGATGGGCAGTTGTTAAAATGGGAGAGAGTAAATGTTACATATTAAGAAAATATTGCTGCATGTTTATTTTACATGAGGGTGTAGTAATGAAGATAGGCTTGGGTCATGTTAGTGTGCAAGTAATTGGCTAGCAATAAGTTGTATTTAGAAGTTGGGAAAGTACAGAGTGTGAGTGTGCATTTAGATCTTTAACTTATGTCAGCCCTCATAATATAACTATCTAAATTCAGTTTCCATCTCAGTTATAATTTCAGTATTCAGTACTCAGTAATCAGTGTTCAATTTTAGAATTCAGTACTTTAGTACCAGTCTAAACCTTAGTTATCAGAAACTAGTATTCAGTCCCAGCTACAATCTTAGTTACAGTTACAGTCTCAATTACCATCTTATCTATAATCTCAGTCCCAGTCCTAGTTCAGTAATCAGGTCGGTTACTCAGTTCAGTTTTGGGTTTACTCAACCATAGTATACAGTTATCAGCTACTCAGTTGTCAGCTTTCCAGTACCTCAGTTAACAAGACTGTTCTAGAAGTATGTTGTACTCTTGGTGTTGCATTCTCAAATAATACAATTACCCTTAGTTCATGCTCAGTACCTCATGTCAACCAGTCAGTCCTTATCTCCTATGCATAACACTTTGCAGTTGCAGTCCAGTTATTCAAGACTAAGTACAGTTTAGTCTTACACGCCTAGTATTCAGCTATCAGTTATCTAGTTAATAAGATAAGTTAGTATATTTATGCACTCGTGTTCACCACCCATGTGAATTTTTTCAGTAGCCTCAGTTGTAGAGCAAGAGACTTAGTCATTTCATCTTAAATGATGTTCATTGGCCTCAACCCATCTTACCGAACTTTAGCCAAGTGATGATTTTCTTATTCAGCTGTCTTGTTTAGACAAGGCCAAGATTTCCTTGTGCCCTAAAACCACTAGAACTCTATTGAAAAAGTGTTAAAGAAAGGCTCTAGTCGACCATAAGTTTTCATCATGTGTTAGTCTATAAAACCATTTAGTCAATCTATCAGTCAGATGGATAAGTTCGTATGGTTTGGGTTTCCGTCCCTTTTATCTAGATGTATTATCTTAAACCTCATGAATGTAACCATTCTAAGATGAACCGACTAGATAGATGAAAGCTCAGCCAGTTCATGTATCTTCAATTTTAGATCTCAAATATTTAGTTAAGGCTCAGCTTATAGATGCCTTATACATCGCTTCGGTTTTCTAGGTGACTCAGCCAAGTCAGTATTCCTTGAGGGACATAGTTTTCTAAGGGGGATACACACTATGAACCCCCAAACTTTTATGAAAGACACATCCCATTCTTTCTTTATGTAATGAATCCAGTTTAGGAGTAGGGGGTACTCATAAGTTAAACCTAAAGTTTCTATCTTAGCTGTGAGCTATGTATTTAGGTTCTTGATTCAGTTCACGATATTCAGTTCACAGTATTCAGTTGATACATCACGATCCAAGACTCAATCCATGTCATCTGTTATAGACTCAGCCATGTTCTCATGTTCCCGTTTATGCGTGTTCAGAAAGGATCTGAAGAATAGGTCAGATAATTTCTTATGTTTAAAAATCTCTCCCATAAAGGGAGTGTAGAGGTTCGGCAAGAAGGGAAAGCTCAGTCCTCGATATGTCGGTCCCCTCAAAATTCTCAATCGTTTTGGCAAGGTAGCTTAGAAGCTCGAGTTGCCTTCAGATCTAGCTTTAGTTCATCAAGTTTTCCATGTCTCTTTCCTCAAAAAGTGCATAGGTGACCCATCAGTTGTAGTCCCTATTTAGAGCATACATGTTCAGAACAACCTCTCATTTGAAGAAATTTCAGTCGAAATCCTTGACTACCTTATTCACAAACTGAGGAACAAAGAGGTCCCTTTAGTCAAAGTTCTTTGGCGGAATCAGTCCGTTGAGGGAGATACTTGGGAAATAGAAGAAGACATATGATCCAAGTACCCTCACCTCTTCTCCGTAAACTCAGACTCAACCCAAAGTACTAGCTTTCTTTAAAGCTTATTCAGTTTCATGTTCAAGTTCCAGTTACAAACCAGTTTCATGCTTGGATTCCCATTTTAAATTTGGTATCTATTTATCATTGTATATCTAATCATATGCTCATGTATCAGATCAGTCATGTGTTCATGCATCAGACATGCATCCTCCTGGTGAGAAACTCAGTTATTAGAAATATTAGTCATGTAATCAGTTTTGTCATGTATTCACGCATCAAATATGCATGATCAACTTATCAGTACTCTGAGTCATTCATTTATGTATCAACTCAGTCATGAAATCATACATCAGAGATGCATGCTTAGTATGAAACTTAGAAATGTCAGTCATATAGTCATGTTTCAGTTGTTTATCTTTAGTATGTACTTTAGCTTATCATTTTTCCCTTCTCAATCAGTCTCAATTGAGGACGAATGTTCCCAAGGGGGAGATATTGTAATACTCTATACTTCTACCTAGCTTAAATTCATTCCAAAGATGTCAAAGACTTGTTTTAAAGATAAATCCACTTTTATACATGTGGAATTTTCAATGTTTTCACTTTTTATCAGGTGAAAAATTGAATAATCTTTCCATCGGTACTCAATTCGCCCAAATCCGACACCCGGACGAAAAGTTAGAGCCTTTTTAGTAAGACAGTGTGCCACCTGCAACATCAATGCGTCGTGAAGCAGGCCAAAATGGCAATCATCAAAATCCAGTGAGCCTCCGTGATTATGACGCATTGTACCAGGGCTCAAATTTAAAATTTTCCTTTTCCCAGTGTCTTAACGCGATGTTTCCGTGTCGCGCCAAACTTCCAGGTCGTAAACACAGTGGCAACCCGATAGCTCCACGTCGCACCACCATGCAAATTCCAAATTGTTCAGTTTTAGTGACTTGGCGCGATAGTGGCGCGTCGCGCCAAGGTTGAAAATTGTGAAATTTTCACAAAAAATTAAAATACATGTCCAATGGTTAAAAGGGTCAATTTCCCACCCCTATTTAAACCCAATAACACGTGATTCAGTCATTTTTAACCCAAAACATAATGTTTCTCACAAGTTTATCTCAAGAACAAGCTAGGATTTTGTAATACCCCATACTTCTACCTAGTTTAAATTCATCCCAGAAATGTTAAAGACTTGTTTCAAAGATGAATCCACTTTTATACATGTGTTATTTTCAAGATTTTCTCTCTTTATCATGTGGGAAATTGAATAAGATTTCCATCGATACCGAATTCACCCAAATCTGACACTCGGGCAAAGAGTTAGCGCCTTTTTAGTAAAGCAGTGTGCCACTTGAGCCATCAACACATCACGGAGCAGGCCAAAATGGCAATCGTCAAAATCCAGTGAGGCTCCGCGATTATGGCGCATCGCACCAGGACTCAAATTTAGAATTGTCCTTTCCCTAGTGTCTTAGCACAATGTCTCCGTGTCGCGCCAAACTTCCAGGTCGTAAACAAAGTGGCAACGCGATAGCTTAACGTCGTGCCACCATGCAGATTCCCAATTGCCCAGTTCTAATGACTTGGTGCAATAGTGGCATGTCGCGCCAAGGATGAAAATCAAGAAATTTTCACAAAAAATTAAAATACGCATCCAATGGTTTAAAGGGTCAATTCTCCACCCCTATTTAAATCCAATAACACGTGATTCAGCCATTTTTCACCCAAAATATAGTGTTTCTCTCAAGTTTCTCTCAAGAACAAACGAGGGTTTTGTAATACCCCATACTTCTACCTAGCTTAAATTCATCCCAAAAATATTAAAGACTTATTTCAAATATGAATCCACTTTTATACATGTGGTATTTTGAATATTTTCACTTTTTTTCATATGGGAAATTCAATAAGCTTTCCATCGATACCAAATTTGCCCAAATCTGACACCCGGGAGAAGAGTTAGAGCCTTTTTAGTGGGACAGTGTATCACCTGAGCCATCAGTGCATTGTGGAGTAGGTCAAAATGGCAATCGTCAAAATCCAGTGAGCCTCCATGATTATGGCACATTACGCCAGGGCTCAAACTTAGAATTATCCTTTTTCAAGGGTCTCAGCGCGATACCACAGCATCACGATGAACTTCCAGGTCCCATCCAGTACTGCAATGTGATTTCATCGTGTCGCGCCATCAACCCAGTTCTCATTTGGCAATTTTCAGTGACACAGATCGATAGCGCCATGTCGCGCTAGGATGCAAAATCGTAAAATTTTCTTAGAAATAAAATACGCATCCAAGGGTTAAAAGGGTCAATTTCTCAACCCTATATAAACCTAATAACACACGATTTAGCCATTCATCATCTAAAATATATTAGTTTCTCTGAAGAACAAGCTAGAGTTTCTATTGGGGATTCAAATTCAAGAAGGTTTCACCGTCAATTTTCACGAATCATGAACTAACGTATGCACAGTGTTCATTCATGGACTCCTTTCGTCCATGAAGCCCAAGAATCTCTTTTCTAAAGTCAAGATTTTATATTTTCTATATGAACTTCATGTTGGGTTTATTTTGTTTATGTTAAGAATAATCAATTGAATTCAAATCCATGTTGGGTGATTAATGTTATGTGGAATTGATTTGTATAGATGAATATTCATGTGAACCTAAGATTAAACCCTAGGATGATGAAATTAGATGTTGAATCATGACTTGTAATTGTTGTATAATGGTATCTACATATATTATGCCTATCATGTGTTTGATTAAATGCCGATATGAAGGAAAAGTGCCTAACCAGTATGATATTATGAAATCCCCATGTTTGTATAAGTTTATGTATATCAAATATTTAATGAAGTGCTTTAATATATAAATTATGAATTGTGTTGTTGGTCATGTGTTCATGTAAGTCATGCTATGATAGTTTCTTTCCATCAAGTCTTGAGGGTACTTGTACCCGACAATTTAGTTGTGTGCCTAGAGCCATGTCATGTTTTCATGATACTCTCAGTCAATCTATGCTCCATAGAACTCAGTTAGTTAAGTGACTCAGGAAATCTCAGAAATCTCAGTAGTCCAATAATCTCAGTCAGTCCTTAGATCTCAGTAGTATTCCGTCAGTCAACGAAACTCAGTGAACTCAGTTTAGCTCCACAAAACAATACCATTAGTATCAGTTCAGTTCAGTTAATCAGTTCAGTGTCTATTCAGTTGGGAGTAGGATTCAGCACCGAGTGAACCCAAGAATGGGGACTCACCTATTATTCAGTCGAGGGTGTGATCCTTAGAAGCAATCCTTGCATTCTAGAACTACATAGCCAACATAGGTTGAGATATATCCCTATATATACTGCTACTAATATATCTCATTTGGGTTACCTACCGGGAGGGGTTAACGTAAGAGCTCCTTGTCAGCAAGGGTATACTAACAACTTATCTTTACCCGTGGCACGATATTGACACCCTTCAAGATGGGGTTACAGTTTGGACCCCACCAGTTCAGTTTTGGGGCATGTCGGTTAGATGATCACTTTCCACAGTTATAGTTTCAGTGTCATTCTCAGCCTCAGTAAAAGAACTCAGATAGTTCTTTAGATTTAAGGACTGTTAGATACAGTCAACTCAGATATAGAATGGAACTCAGATAGTTCTATCAGATTCAAAACTTTTAGATACTGTCATTCATGTTATCAATTATATCAATTATTAGAACTCATGTCATCAGTATTCATCTTCAAGACTGTCAGATATAGTCAACCAGACCAGTTCTTCATAATCAGAACTATCAGACACAATTGTTCATGTATCAATAACATAGTATCAGTCCCTCAGATATCAGTAATTCCATGTTATTAGTAAAACTCAGTAGTAAGAACTTAGTATTCAGTCCTAGCACGGTCTCAGTTTTAGTTACATATGCATGCATGTATTCTCATGTTCATGTTAGTCAATCAGTTAGTATTGTTCATGCATATAAACCTATTACATTTAGCCTACCTCACTTACATACCAGTACACTCAAAGTACTGACGTATTTGTGCTATGGTGTCTTATACCATAGGTTTAAAAGCACGAGCTCCAGAGAACCATTATTATCCCAGTTCAGCAATCAGAGTTAGCAGTGAGTCCTCATCCTTCGAGGACATGATGATCACATTACTATTTCAGTTTTTAGTTTATTTCAGTTGTTGGAGTTAGTTAAGGAAATGTCCCATCAACTCCTTATTCAGATAGTTTAGAGGCTTTCAGACTACAGTATGTTCAGACATTTATCTCAGTTATTTTGGTATTATTATACCATATTTTTTAGTTATGTACTAGATTTGAACCTTATGGCCTTTCAGTTCATGTTTTCGCATTTATGATATTATTACTATTATTCAGTGCTCAGTTTATAGATATCAGTCATGGATTAGCTTATGGTCCTTTGGGGTCATGGGAACCATGTAGCGTTCTAGGTACTAGATTCGGGGTGTTACAAACTTTGTATCAGAGCCTAAGGTTCAATAGTATCCTAGGAAGTCTGAAAGCCGCACCTAATAGAGTCTTGTACATGGGTGTGTTGTGCATCACACTTATGTGTAGGAGGCTATGAGATGTTTTAGGAACAATTTCCCTTCTTTCATGTCTTAGGTCATGCTATAGAAAGGTTCTCTAAGAAACTCATGTAGATTCTCCTCATGCTTCACTTATGTCAACTTTACCTTACTTTCAAGCTAACAAAAATGGTGAAGCTCAAAGTCCTAGAGATAGGTCTTTCTCAGACAGTCCCTACAGACAGTTAGTATAGGATTGCCCACAAGCTCAAAAGTATCCCATCAGTTCAGTTATGCTCCAAAGTTGTATAACTCTTATTCATGATCATGAGAACTCATATGTCATCCGATCCCTTCTTAGAATCCTATGATAGCATATGAACTAGAGTTAGAAGCATGAACACAGGAGTTTAGCAGTAGTAGAGTTGGGATAACATTATCCAGGTTGAACAGATTATGTATTCATGGGGATAGATGTACCAGAGTAAATCATTAGGCTTGAACAGTGCAAGCTAGCACTTAAGTTATTAATTTGATAGTAAGTATGAAGGTGTGGATATGATTGAGGTGATGTGGTATTAGTAGTATATGAAGAAACAAAAGCAGATAATGTGTTTAGTAAGGTCAGCATGTGTCAAATTGAGTATTAGTAGATAACAATGATTGCAGTTTAGTTCAGAGTTTAGTAAAGTACTCACAGACTTATGATGATGGATTAAATCTAAGGTGGAGATGATAGATCAAGTGATCGAGTAGGCTCTCAGATCCTAGTAGTAATGCCAGTACATATAGAAAATCAGTAAGGGAAGATGATTCTGGACCCATCCTTAGCTCAATGTAAAGTTTGGTACTTCAGTCAGCATGATGCCTACGCATGCTTCACATCTCAATTCCATGAACACAACTTTTATTCATACACTTCCTAAAGAATCATGTACAACTCCATTTCCCAACATAAGGAGTTCAGTTCTATTCCCCCCAGTAATATAAATCATGTTCCACGAATGGAAAAAACTCTAAACTCAGGTCATATAGCTCATGACTCATGTACACATATCATTTTTTACAGTATACTCAGCTTCCATGGCTCATTCTATGCCTCTACTAATTATTTAAATTCAGACTATGTTACACATATCCTCAGTTTAGACCTTTTGGTGAATCCATGATATTTATATTCTATTCCTTATGCTTCAGTTGAGTGTCAAGTTCAGTTAGTGTCCATTCATGCTTCATGTCCTCCTGATTTAACCCTATAGTGAACTCTCATTGCGAAAATAGTGTAGTCAAGAGCAGTTGCTTAGAAGGAAGAGAGTGGATATTTCATATTAAGACAAAATTATTGTATGCTTATTTTTCACGAGGGTGTAGTGGTGAAGATAGGCTTGAATGTCATGTTAGTGTGAAAGTAAATGGCTAGCAAGAGGTTGTATTTAGAAATTGGGAAAGTACAGAGTGTGAGTATGCATTCGGACCCCTAACTTATGTCAGACCCCATCGTGTAACTATTAGAATTCAGTTGCTATCTCAGTTACAGTTTCAGTGTTCAGTACTCAGTAATCAGTGTTCAGCCTCAAAATTAAGCACTTCAGTATCAATATAAACCTTAGTTATCAGAAACGAGTATTTAGTCCCAGTTAAAGTCTTAGTTACGGTAATTGTCTCAATTACCATCTTATCTATAATCTCAGTCCCAGTCCTAGTTCAGTAATCAAGTTGGTAACTCAGTTCGATTTCGGGTTTACTCGACTATAATGTACAATTATCAGCTACTCAGTTGTCAGCCTTCCAGTACCTCAGTTTACAAGACTGTTCTAGAAACATGTTGTACTCTTGATGTTGAATTCTCAAATAATACAATTACCCTCAGTTCATGCTCAGTATCTCATGTCAACCATTCAGTACTTATCTTCTATGCAAAACACTCTACAGTTGCAGTCCAGTTATTCAAGACTTAGTACAAGTCAGTCTTACACGCCCAGTATTTAGTTATTAGCTATCCAGTTAATCAGATAAGTTAGTGTATTTATGCACTCGTGTTCAGCACCTATGTGAATCTTTTTAGTAGCCTCAGTTGCAGTGTAAGAGACTTAGTTATTTTATCTTAAATAGTGTTCGTAGGCCCCAACTCATCTTACCAAACTTTATCCATGTGATGATTTTCTTATTCAGCTGTCTTGTTTAGACAAGACCAAGATTTCCTAGCACCCTATAGTCTTTATAACTCTATAGAAAGAGTGTCATAGAAATTCTCCAATTGAGCATAAGTTTTAAGCATGATTTAGTTCGTAAAACCAGAAAGTCAGTCTATCAGTCAAATAGATAAGTTTGCATGGTTTAGGTTTCCATCTCTTCTATCTAGACGTACTATCTTAAGCTTCATGAATGTAAACATTCTAAGATGAACCAACTAGATAGATGCAAGCTCAGCCCAGTTCATCTATCATTCTTTAGTTTCAGATCCCAGATATTCAGTTAAGACTCAGCTCGTAGATGCCTTGTGCATCGCTTCAGTTTTCTTAGCGACTCAGCCAAGTTATTATTCTTCGAGGTGCATAGAATCCCAAGGGGGGGAGATACACTATAAATCCCCCAAGCTTTCACAACATAAGCATACCAGTCTCTTTTTACGTAATGAATCCAGTTTGGAGTAAGGGGTACTCATAAGTTGACCCTCAATCTCCAACTTCACTGGTACTCCATGTATTCAAGACTCAGTTCAGTTCATGAAAATTCAGTTCATCCTCCACGTTTCAGTCTTAATTATATCCTCATGTTCTCGTTCATTCATACTCCTAGAATAATCATGGGTTCACTGTATTTATGGCTTAAGTAATGGGTTTTTCTTTCACTTACTCAGTTCTATTTTCAAATTACCATTACAAACTTAGTATTCAGTTCATTCTCAGATTTCCATTACAAACTTGGTACCTTTGCCCTAACATGTTTAGTCGCATGCTCATGAGTCAGTTCAGTTAGGTATTCACGCATCAGATATGCATGAGTAGCTTATAAGTACTCTCATTCATGCATTTATGTATTAGCTCAGTCATAAAATCATGCATCAGATATGCATGCTCAGTATGAATCTCAGTAATGTCAGCCAGGTAGTTATGTTTTTGTTGTTAATGTTCAATATGAACTTCAGCTTATCATTCTTCCCATTTCAATCATTCTCATTCGGGGATGAATGTTCCTAAGGGGGAGATACTATAATACCCCGTACTTCTACCTAGTTTAAATTCATCCCAGAAATTTTAAAGACTTGTTTCAAAGATGAATCCACATTTATACATATGGTATTTTCAAGATTTTCACTTCTTGTCATGTGGAAAATTTAATAAGCTTTCCATCGATACCAAATTCGCCCAAATTCGACACCCAGGCGAAGAGTTAGAGCCTTTTAGTAAGACAGTGTATCACTTGAGCCATCAGCGTATCATGGAGCAGGTCAAAATGGTAACCATCAAAATCTAGTAATCCTCCGCAATAATGGCGCGTCAAACCAGAGCTCAAATTCAGAATCATCTTTTTTCTAGGGTCTCAGCGTGATACCACCGCGTCGCGATGAACTTCTAGGTGCCATCCAGTATTGTAATGCAATTTCACCGCGTCATGCTATCAGCCCAGTTCCCATTTGGAAATTTCCAGTGACATGGTGCGATAGCACCGTATCGTGCTAGGCTGCCAAATTGGGAAATTTTTTTAGAAATAAAATACGCATCCAAGGGTTAAACGGATCAATTTCTCAACCCTATATAAACCCAATAACACGTGATTTAGCCATTCCTCACCCAAAATATACTAGTTCCTCTCAAGTTTATCGTAAGAACAAGCTAGGGTTTCTATTAGAGATTCAAATTCAAGAAGGTTTCACCGTCAATCTTCATGAAATCATGAACTAAGGTATGCATAGTTTTCATTCATGGACTCCTTTCATCCATAAAGCCCAAGAATCTCTTTTCTAAAGTCAAGATTTTAGATTTTCTTTATGAACTTCATGTTGGGTTTATTTTGTTTATGTTAAGAATGATCAATTGAATTTAAATCCATGTTGGGTGATTAATGTTATGTGAAATTGATTTGTATAGGTGTATATTCATGTGAACCTAAGATTAAACCCTAGGATGATGAAATTAGATGTTGAGTCATGACGTATAATTGTTGTATAATGGTGTCTACATATATTATGCCTACCATGTGTTTGATTAAATGCCGATATGAAGGAAAAGTGACCAACTAGTATTATATTATGAAATCCCCATGTTTATACAAGTTTGTGTATATCACATGTTTGATGAAGTGATTCAATATATGAATTATGAATTGTGTTGTTGGTCATGTGTTCACGTAAGTTATGCTATGTTAGTTTCTTTCCATCGAGTCCTGAGGGTACTTGTACTCAACAATTTAGCTGTGTGCCTAGAGCTATGTCATGTTTTCACGATACTCTCAGTCAAGCTACGATCCATAGAACTCAGTTAGTTTTGTGACTCAGGAAATCTCAGAAATCTTAGTCAGTCCTCAAATCTCAGTAGTATTTCGTTAGTCAACAAAACTTAGTGAACTCAGTTTAGCTCCGCTAAATAATACCATTAGTATCAGTTCAGTTCAGTTAATCAGTTCAGTGTCTATTCAGTTGGGAGTAGGATTCAGCACCGAGTGAACCCAAGGATAGGGACTCAACTGTTATTCAGTGGAGTGTGTGATCCTTAGAAGGAATCCTTGCATTCCAGAACTACATAGACAACGTAGGTTTAGATGTACACCTATGCGTAGGGCTCCTAATACATCTCATTTGGGTTACCTACCAGGAGGGTTTGACGGAAGAGCTCCCTATTAGTGAGGGTATATTCATAGCTTGTCTTTACCCGTGGCACGGTATTGATACCCTTCCGACTGGGTTTACAGGTTATAACCCACCAGTTCAGTTTCGGGGCATGTCAATAAGATGATCACTTCCCATAGTTACAGTTTCAGTCTCAACCTCAGCCTCAGTAAAAGAACTCAGATAGTTCTTTAGATTTCAAGACTATCAGATATAGTCAACTCAGATATAAAACAAAACTCAGATAGTTCCATTAGATTCAGGATTGTCAAATACAGTCATTTATGTTATCAGTTATATCAGTTATCAAAACTCATATCCTCAGTATTCATCTTCAGAACTGTCAGATACAGTCAACCAAACCAGTTCTTCATAATCTGAACTGTCAAACACAGTTATTCATGTATCAATAACATAGTATCAGTCCCTCAGATTAGGACTGTGTAAAAATCAAACCGACCGATAAACCGAACCGATAAAAATGTTATTGGGTTATTGGTATTAAGTTATCGAGTTAACAGTTTTTTATTGGTTTTATAAAAAATTTTATTGGGTAAACACTTCGGTATTGGTTTTAGATTACTGGGTTATCGGTTAAACCGATAACCCAATAAGGATACACTAAGTTATTGTTTTATCCCTATTTATGTTATATATATAAATCTCTCTCTCTCTCTATATGTATATATATATAGAGAGAGAGAGATGTGTATTTATATAGATTATATGCACTACTAATTTATCATTCAGTGATTCACAAAGTATTAACCTATTCAGGGCAACAAAGGCACAATATAAAGTTCAGCTATTATCGTAATGAAAAACTTGAAGCATTTATAGCTTCCAACAATTAGGATTCAGTTTTTTTCCTAACATTCTGTTCAAGTTTGAAGATTCTTATAAACTAAAATGCATTGCGTAGGTTTTGGCGGTAATTAAGATTTTATTTTTTATATTAGTTGTTACTATTTCTATTTCTATTTTATAAGTATTTACTTGTTGGTTAAACAAAAAACTAAACCGTTAAGGATCAAAAATCGATAAATCAAAACTAATAAGAAAATATCTTATTGGTTGGTTATTGGTTTTACATATTTAAAAACCAAAAATCAATAAACCGAACCAATAACACGTAAAATCAAACCGAACCGACCGATGTACACCCCTACATCAGATATCAGTAATTCCATGTTATTAGAAAAACTCAGTAGTCAGAACTCAGTATTCAATCTTAGAACGATCTCAGTTATAGTTACGTATGCATGCATGTATTCTCACGTTCATGTTAGTCATTCAGTTACTAATATTTATGCATATGAACCTATTGCATTCATCCTACCTCACTTGCACACCAGTACATTCAAAGTACTGTTGCGTTTATGCTATGGTGTCTTATACCATAGGTTTAGAAGCACGAGCTCCAGAGAACCAGTAGCATCCCAGTTCAGAGATCAGAGTTAGCAGTGAGTCCTCATCCTTCGAGGATATGATGATCACATTACTATTTTAATAGTTGGAGTTAGTTGGGGAAATGTCCCATCAAATCCTTATTCAGGAAGTTTAGAGGCTTTCAGACTACAGTCTGTTCAGACACTAATCTCAGTTGTTTTGGTATTATTATACCATATTTTTTAGTTATGTACTAATATTGAACCTTATGACCTTTCAGTTCATGTTTCCACATTTATGATATTATTACTATTATTCAGTGCTCAGTTTACAGATATCAGTCATGAGTTAGCTTGTGATCCTTTGGGGTCATGGGCACCGTGTAGTGTTTCGGGTACCAGATCTGGGGCGTTACGAGTTTTCAATTGGGAATTCAAATTCAATACTCAAATTCAAGAATCTCTCCGTCAATCTTCATAAAATCAAGAACTAAGGTATGCACAATGTTCATTCATGGATTCCTTTTATCCATAAAGTCCAAGAATCAAGTTTTAAATCTTATATTATGAATATTTTGTTGTGGGCTGATTATGTTCATGTGATTATGGTTGTATGATTCCCAATTTAGAATCTTTATGTGTTGTTCATGAACCTATGATAGTATATGGTTTGGAACATGTGGAACTGAGTTGAAATACGGAGTTTTGTTGCATTAATTTGATGGTCATTCCTATGCCCTAAGTCATGCATCCTAGGTGTTTGATAAAATGCCTAAGAGAATAGAAACTATGCAATATAGCTTAATTGTGACCCAAGTGATAAATGGATGCTTTACCCTAGAATGACTTCCATGATATTGTATGCATTATGAATGGTTGAGGGAATGTACATGAGAATAGGTTTAAGAAAGTATGACATATTTATATGCAATTCCATTCATGTACAAGACTATGATAACCATGTGCTTCATGAAATCCCCAAATTGATGTATTATGAATTGTTGATATTGGTCATGTGTTCAAGAAGTGTCATGTTCTATCAGTTTCATGCTATAGAGTCCTGGGGGTACTTGTACCCGACAATTTAGTTGTGTGCCTAGAGCCAGTGTCATGTTTTCAAGAGATCTTCAGTCAAGCCATGTTCAGTAGAATTCAGCCAGTCATATGACTCAGGAAAACTGAGTAATCCTAGGAAATCTCAGAAAGCTCAGTAATTCAGAAATTTATGCAGTATTTTATCAGTCAATGAAACTCTATGAACTCAATCAGTTTAGTTCAGTTAATCATGTTTAGTGTCCATTCAGATGGGAGTAGCATTTAGCACCAAGTGAACCCAAGGATGAGGACACACACTGTTAGTTGAGGGTGTGATCCTTAGAAGTAATCCTTTTATTCCAGAACTATTTAGCCAGCACAGGTTGAGACATCAACACTGATAGATGAGGGTTGATGAGGTGGATAAACGATGTCAGATGAGGGTCCCACCATTCTCTTTTGGAGACACTATCAGATGAGGGTCACCCATAGCTTGTCCTTACCAGTGGCGCGGTATTGATATCCTTTCAATTGGGGTTACAGATTGGACCCTAATCTAGCTATAATAGCTTATTAGAGGCATGTCGGTTAGATGACTACTTCCTATAGTTTCAGTTATGGAATCAGGACTGTCATATACAGTCATTCAGTCTCAGTAATAAAACTCAGATAGTGCTTCAGGTTTCAGGATTGTCAGATATAGTTAACTCAGAATAGTACAGAACTCAGCTAGTTCCATCAAAACCTAGACTGTTAGATACAGTTGCTCAGTATCAGTTATTTTATTTATACAGTTATCAGTATCTCATGTTATCAGTACTCAGACTCAATCATTATGTTATCACGAACTCAGTTAATAGTATATTAATTATACAAAACCTATGTTATCAGTATTCAGTTTCAGGACTGTCAGCTATAGTCAATCAGACCAGTTCTTCATAATCAGAACTATCAGAAATAGTCATTTCGTTATTAATAATATAACATCAGCTCCTCAGTACTTTATTGACCCAGTTATTCAGTATCCCAATATTAGCACTCAGATAATAGTTAATCCATGTTATCAGAATTCATGAGTCAGTGTTATCACGAATTCAGTTATAGTCTCTTATTCATGCATGTATTCTCATATTCATGTTATTTAGTCAGTTAGTATTGTTCATGCATATGAACCATTGTTTTCATCCTACCTCACTTGCATACCAATATATTTAACGTACTGACACATTTGCGCTATGGTGTTTTATACCATAGGTTTAGAAGCACAAGCTCCCGAGAATCCCTAGTAGATCAGACGTTCAGCAGCAAGACTTACAGTGAGTCCTCATCATTTGAGGATAACATGATTATTTTATTACTTTATTATTTCATTAGTTCGGAGTTAGTTGGGGACATGTCCCATCAAATCCACAGTTTTCAGACAGTTTAGAGGCTTTCGGACTACAACATATTTCAGACAGTTTATTTTAGTTTTGGGTGTTGTTATAACCCATTATAGATATTGTTTTATATTTAGTATTAGTACAGTTTTGAACCTTATGGCCTTATATCTTACATTCCATATATTTACAGTATATTATTCAGTGCTCAGTTATAGATATCAATCATGGGTTACCTTATGGTCCTTCAGGGTCATGAGCACCGTGTAGCATTCTGGGTACCAAATTTGGGGCATTACAACAGTCCCTGTTATGTTGGCCCATATAGAATTGTGAGCCTTTTTGTAAAGGTAGCTTGTGAGTTAGAGTTTCCTGCATATTTGGCATCACTGCGTCCGGTGTTTTATTTCTCTTGGCTAAAGAAATGTACTGGTGACCCAGCTTCAGTTATGCCCTTAGAGAGTGTGGAGGTGAAGAATCGTCTCTCCTTTGAAGAAATTCCAGTTAAGATCCTTGAATGACAGGTTCTTAGGTTGAGGAATAAAGAGGTCCCCTTGGTTTAAGTTCTATGGAGAAAGCAGTCCGTTGAGGGAACTACTTGGGAAGTAGAAGTAGATATGCGAACCAAATATCCTTATCTATTCTTCATGAATTCAGATCCAGTTAGAGATAATGATTACTTATAAGTTGACTCTCTCATTTTCTAGTTTAGTCATATAGTCATCCTCACGCATTCATGAATTTGATTCAGTCTATGTATCATGAATCAGACTCAGTCGTTTAATTATGTTTTAGTTTATATGCATTCTGTACCTGATCTCAGTTTCATTAGTACTCTCAGCCTAACCAGTCATATTCAAGAATGAATGATTCCAAGGGGGAGATATTGTAACACCCCATACCTAAATACCACTGTACTACATATGACTCATGCCTTTGAGTCATACATACAACATACAAGTTGCATGTTGTAGTCGTATACAAGACAGTGTGAATTGGTTAACAATCTGTTCTAGGTACGACTCCTTCCTTTGAGTCGTACATACACCATATGAGTCGTTTAAAGGTAAGTTGAAAGCTCAATAATGTAGGCTTCCTAAGATTCTATCCAAGATATAAGAGGGGGATACAAGTCGTATGGAGATGTTATTAGTCGTATGTTACACTCGTATATGATTAGTGCACACCAACTTTGATTCTGCCCAACTTACAAGTTGATGGGCCTAGTCATACCATAACTATATGAGTCGTATGGTTGACTCATATAGATTGGCGACTAATATTTGAAATATTTAGTTAAAGGGACTTTTGGTTTTTTCCCCCAATTAACTCCCAACCCACGAGTTATAACTTAAAAAGGAGCATTATTTTCCTCCACTTTCAGTCGATTAACAACACTTTCATCGTCCCATCTTAAAGAACATTAAGATTAGAGTTTCCCTCACCAAGTCATATTTTAAGTATCAAAATTCAAACTCTGTTCACAAGACAATCAATTACAGGTATGTGGGGATATTCATCATTGGGTTCCTTCCACCCATTGAGTACCCCCCCCCCCCCCCCAAAAAAAAAATCCTCTTTTGGTTTAAGTATGAGTTTTACTATTTATTATGATTTAACCTAGTGAAATCATGAAATTTATCCATGTTTCCTTTTGAATTCTATATTCAAGTCATGCTATTAGCTTTATCCATGTGAATTATGATTCTATATGAATTAAATTCCAAACTTCCATGTCATGTTTGGCCAATACCATGTCAAGTTGTCTAATTCATTTAATAAATTATGTAAACATGATATCCCCTCAAGTTTAACTTACCCCCATGTTGTAATTAACGAAATTATGAGATATTTAAATGTAGTATGGTTTGGGTACCCCAGATTATGGCTTCCTACCGGTGTGTTAGATAATGTTATTATATTGTTCAGTGTTGGAGGATTATGAACACCCGATATCTATGTGTTTACTCATGTTTTAGATTTATAGGTAATAAGTCAGTTAAACCATGATTCTCATCACTTTAATCAGTTATTATGATTATGTTAAGCACTATTAGTGGTGATTTTCAGTTGAACTTAAGTTAGTAACAGTGTCAGTTCAGTTGGGAGTAGGATTTAGCACCAAGCAAACCTAGGGATGAGGGCTCACATGCCAGTAGAGGGTGTGACCCTTAGTAGCAATCCCTGAGTTCCAGAACTGTGTAGCCATCGTAGGTATGAGAGTCTACCTTCCAGTTGAGGGTTGACATATATCTCATTGGAGAACCTACTAGTAGAGGGTGTCTCCCTAGTCCTTCGAGACACCAATTTAGTGGATCCACACAGACAGTGTTAGTACCCGTGGCAAGGTACTGACACCCTTTCAACTGGGGCTGTTGGTTGGATCCCGATTAGCTCAGATTAGGGCATGTCAGTTACATGATATCTTTCATAGTTTAAGTCAGTACTCTGGCTATATCAGTTCAGGTTTTCTTGACCAATTAGTCAAATTCTCAGTTATGCAGTCAGTCAATTTTACAGAATAAATTTAGTTCTTGCCTTACTCGGTCTTGCATTCTTAGTTTTACATGTTCATGCATCCATGTTTGATTGCAATCTGTATTTTAGTTAGTCCATACCTCACATACTAGTACATTCAATGTAATGATCACATACTTTTTTCTTATGCTATGTTATCTTATAACATAGGTTCAGACGTACAGTTTCCCCATCATCCATAGACAACTCAGCAGTTCCCCGTAGCATTAGTAGTAAGTCCTCATCCATAAGGGATGTGACATGTTATTTTAGTTATTTTGGTATTTCTTTATGATCAGTCAATTAGAGTTAGTCGAGGGTTTATGCCATCAACTCCCTATGTTTTAGAGGCTTTCAAAATGACAGTCTAGTTTCTAGTATTTATTAGATACTTCAGACATGTCGTTTAATATATATTTAAGTATTCTAGTTGATAGTGCATTATCAATTTATCTTCCACATGTTGTTTTATTATTATTCTATTCAGTGTTCATGACAGGTACCCGATCATGGGTTAGATTTGGGGTCACTTGTGGCCTTAAACACTGTGTCTGACATGCCCCAAAACTGGGCCATGTTGTAGGGGCACCTCAAGCTTACATGAACTAGAGGTTGCCCCGATAACCCATCATAATCACATGGGTTGAGTGAATCCTGATAATATAATGAGATAGCAAAAAACATACTATAAGTCATAACTTATACATGTCTAAACACTTCAATAGATTCATCAACTAACCAATATACGCAAGTCCCCACTCATCCACAATACGTCTTTACAAACCAAAGTTTAGAAATGTATATGTCGGGACAAGCCCCTGACAATAACCAAACCAAGTACAAATAAGACTAATTCTAAAGATAGGGGACCAAGAATGAATGTCTTTAAAAATAAGGAAGCTCACCACCCCTTAGTCAATGCCAAAACCACTTTGATCACCTAATCACTTTGAAGGAAGAGAAGATAATGCTCTGACCCCTATGTCGCATGGGGACATAGCATCCATAGATGGTTAGCTGTTGGAATTCTAGCATATAACTCAAGGATAAGGATAAAATAGCATCATAATTTAATAACAAGCAATAAATCATATTCAAATAACCTTATTTATACATATAGACATATCATATGCTAATCAAGGGGACAAGTCTTATCAACACATTGGAAGCATCCACTCAACATATATGCAATGGAGAACTCCAACCTTCTACACTTATAGGTTCAAGCATTTCTCATTAGGCATAGGACTTTAACCATCTTCACATATCATCAAGTAAGGGAATGTAACCACATACACATCCATTTAAGTGAGGGACTCTAATCACTCACACATATTCATATAAGTGAGGGAATCTAACCACTCACACATATTCATTCAAGCAAAAGACTCTAACTACATGCTCACACATTAGGCAAGGGAATCTAACCTCAATACACATTAGATAGGGGACTCTAACCCCAAGACAATTCATTTGGCGAGGCATTTTGACCTCATGAGATCTCGTTATGCAAGAAACTTTAACCATAAGTAATTTTATTAGGCAAGGGACTTTAACCTCAAGCAAGAATGACTATCATTAGTCGACATTGGGACTCTAACCCTTTGTCCATGCATCCAGATACATTCAATTCCACACATAAAGGTTTTAACCCATTTAGCCAATTCAACAGCATACATAACCCATGGTTCTCATGAGTGCCTTCATTGCTTAACCATTTAAATAGGCCAATACCTTAATTCAACTCATCATACATTTCAAAGTATAGTCCTTAAGACCATTACGAGCCATTCATACTTCATTAGCTATTCTATACCATAAATTATTTCAACACACAATTCAAGTTCATTTTCATGTTAGGGACTTTAATCCCCTTCTTATTGATCAAACCATCAAGGTCATCAATTACATAATACATGGCTCATTTTATATTCACAGTTTCATTTATCAAGAATTCATACATATTGGTCCATTGCCCTAGTTCAAAGCATCATCATCATGTAACTAGACATCTCACTTAGACATTTTCATAAACACCTTGTGTACATACCTTTACCAAGGCCAATTTCATTATAAAAATCATCAAGACTAAGGTTACTCAAAACCCATATGTTAGACCTTATACAACAAGAATTCACGTGTGAAAACTACCATCAATATCATGTATAAACATAAGTCTAAGCAAGAATCATCATTGTTCATCATTAGGCAACAAAACCCTTTTCATTTGAATTCAAAACCACCATGTACACTTACTAATCCAAGTGTGAAATATATAGGTTTAGAGTTAGTTAGCAAGGAAAAGAGTTACATGCCTTAGAAAACTTCAATCACCAAGAATATTGACTTCACTTTGCCTTTTGAAGATCACCCATGAAACCCAAACATCCAATTCTTCAAAAATGTGCTTGAGAGAGTATTTTGGGTGTTTGATCCATCAAAATGGATGGTTAGGATGCTACACACACTTATATAATGAGAGGGCTTAGAGTTTTAGAAATGGGAAATGACCACAAGGCCTTTAGTTAGAAGCTGAAAATTGAACCTGTCCAGGGGTACGACTCACCATACGACTCACTTAAGTAGTCGTACCCTAGGGTACGAGTTGTACCCTGACTCGTACCCTAGGCTTCTCCTAGGTCACACACACTGTTAAGGATACGACCATACAGATTTGAGTCATATCCAAAGTGTACTACTCAACCCTAACTTGTATCTATCAACCATACCAAAAATAGTCCACTTTTGATCGAGGCATCAATTTATACGATTGGCTTTGGTACGACTCGTAACTTAAGGTATGATTGGTTGGATCCTAACTCATACCTAGGATAGTGAGTGACCCTCACCACACTACCTAGGGTATGATAGGGGGTCACCAACATGTATCAAGTGGTGACACGCCACTCCCTAGGGAATTATCATAATGGGTGTCCCACGTCTGATAATAACCAGAAACCACCCCCATTACCCAACCCAATATCTATCCTCCTGCCCTGAGTTGGATGAATTTCGAGCATGTAACAAAGTAGTGTAATATCTCACAGACATACTCTGGGAATAGATCACAAACGTGACCAACCCTACTGAGTCAAACCATCCCATAACCATAATCCAACCATACCAAACAACACCAAACAAGGGCTATAAACCAGGCCATAACCAAAGATGTTCCAAAATATAATATAATCAATCCCAAAATGAAATATGATGGAACAGTGAAAAATTATGTCCGATGATACCAGCCTCCCCAAGCCTATTCCAATGCCAAGGATGACACTTATACCGATCCTGCCCATTCCAAGACATAGAAGTACCACAAAGACTCTAATCAAAAGAGTAATGAAATCCCATTGGGACATGCCCCCAAAAATAGACAAAACCAATATCCAAGTTAGAATTAAAATATCTAGAAATATCCATAACATGAAATGATGCCTTCCGAAAGGATGGAAGATTGCCACTTCAGTCCAAATGCCGATCTCGAGCCAATCACTATGTACGAGGAGTAGAATGGCTAGTTCCTACATAGCGTGGGTATACAACCGCCAGTAGATAATGACCGCTAGCATGACCTTAGGGTAAGGATAAAATAATGCCATTTATAAAACCAAGTAAAATTATCCATATGCACGCAGCCATATATATTTAGAACTATGCCAGGAAAATGGACCGGGTTTAGCATGCCTTTAAAACCTTTACCTAGGCTATGTAGTTTTGCCGTCCTAAACCACCTATGATCTATATGGGTTCAGCTCCCCATGATGAAAGAGCCCCAATACGTGTAGCCGCACGACCAGGGAAGTATCTTATGGTATGAATAGTACATCCCCAAAATAAAGTGTGACATCATACACACGGTCACCAAGACCAGCCTCATATCGGGAAATATGACTTTCCAATTTTTGTTTTCCCAGGACATCCACCTTTCATGGCTTTGCTACATATCCCGCCATTATTTCCCAATTAAAACAAATTTCCAAATAACCAAACCATTAACCATTTATTAACTAAGGACATTGATATTGGTATCGTCATACCAACCCTTACTTGCAAGTATCATCCATAGCCAACCATTTGTTGGTTTAAGGGGACTTTCAAGTACCCTTTCATTTACCATATTAAACAACTTGGGAGACTTCCATGTTCCCCACAAGCATAAACAATAAGCCTTTAGCATTTCCAAACCATTTAAACTATGTATAATTCCTTCACCAAGTTTAAAACATGCAAGAGTTCCATTAAAAGAAGTCAATGTAATGAACATATCTTTATAAGCATTTTGTCAAATGCATTGGGGGCATAATATGACCAAACTAATTCCAATTACCAATTAATCGTTAATCCAGTTATCCAAACCACCATTAATGCTTATAAAATCATAATTAAAAACATGGGAAACCATAACCAACCATTTAACATCAAAACCCCCAAATCATATTGTAAGCCAAAATCATGTAATAGTAAAACCATGAAAACAGTCATATAAACCATACCTTTAAGTAAAATTAACAATGAGGGTAGAGAAATATGCCTTAGACCAAGATGATAATAGAAATAAATCAGCAAGATAAGCCCCTAATTGATCCCTTAGTTGAAAACCGAGCCCCCTGCCCAAAAGCTCTTGGAGAATTATAAAGTGTTTAGGAAAAGTTTCTAAGTGTTAATGAATAGAATAATAGGGTAAACAACCTTCCAAGTAGGTTAGAAGTCGTTAACCTATTAGGATAAGTGGTAAAATGTCCAGAATACCCCCACTTAAGTTGCACAAAAATTCCATCGCTGGGATTCGACTGACCCACATGAGTCGTACCCTTTGTTATGATTGGTATCCACTACTCGTAACCTGAACCTCTACCCTTGGAACAAACACTATCTGGTATAGGACTTATCCAACCAAGTCGTAACCATAATATATGACCCGTATCTATGACCCGTATCCCTAGCAAAATAAAATAACAGGAGGATTGAACACTGTCTACCATACGAGTCCCTGGTATGATTCGTACCCTGGCTTATGGCTCATGGTGAGCCACTCATACTTAGATCTAACCTAAGTAACCAAGTCAAAGATTAAGTTAAGGAACCAAACAATCCATAACCACCAATACGACATGTACCCCTAAGTCGTATCTATTCGAGTAACCAAAATCTATCCCACTAACCAATATTGGTCAGTATATACCGCTTGTACCCATGAGTCCTATTGGGTACAGAGATCAGAATGCCTTGAAATTTTCTAAGGTCTAGAAACTAGGGTGTTTCAAAAGGGTACGAGTGGTACCCTTAGTCGTACCAAGTCCTGAGACATCAAATGGGGGAATTTTTCAATGGTTCAAAGTCTAGGTGTTTCAATTCTACCCTACTTGGACCATTCATCCTTGAGTGAGGGGTAAGGCAAGCAATAAACACAAGCCAACATATCATCACACATCAAAACAACCTTCAAAAAAGTTAGAACAAGCATACAGTAATAATATGACACACATCATGCTCATTATCAATCAATCATTCACTTCATCGTCTTTGGGACTTAAACCCATTATTTATCAAAGTCACTTGTTCATCTCAAATCTAGGGGACTTAAACCCATTACTTATAAACACTTACTCATTTCAAAACTTAGGGATTTCAACCCATCATCTACTAAAGACATGAATCAACTCATGATACTAGGGACTTAAACACATCACAACAAGGACATACATAGTTCTTAAATCATTACGGACTAGAACCCATGATCTAACAAGACATAGATCAACTCATAACATTATGGACTTAAGCCTATTGTCTATCAAAGACATAAATCAAAGCAAGAAGATCAATACATACCTCCATCCCAAGTTTCTAGAATAGGAAACAAATGCGGATACTTGGACTTCATGTCCTCTTCTGCTTCCCATGTGGGTTCCTCCGACTTTTGATTCCTTCATAGAACCTTCATTGAAGCCACTTCTTTCATTCGTAACTAGCAAAATTGCTGATCCAAGATCCTTATCGGGATCTCCTCATAGGTTAAAGAGTCTAAAATATCAATATCCCTCAAGGGAACAACCAACGAAGGATCACCCACACATTTCTGCAACATAAAGACATAGAAAATCAGGTGAATAGAGTTCATACTAGAAGGAAACTCCAACTCATAGGCAATGTTGCCAACCCTCTTCATAATCAAGTAGGGATCAATATACCATGGACTAAGCTTCCCCTTTTTACCAAACCACATCACTCCTTTCATGGGAGACACTTTCAAGAATACCCAATCGCCAATACTAAGCTCTAAGTCCCTACGCCTCATATCTGCATAGGACTTTTGGCAACTTTTAGCGGTTTTCAACTTATCACGAATCACCTTCACCTTCTCTAAGGCTTGGTGAACTAGATCGGGGCCAAGCAACTTACCCTCTCCAACCTCATACCACCCAATAGGATATTGACATCTCCTACCATACAATGCCTCAAAAGGCACCATGCTAATACTAGAGTGGCAACTATTATTATAGGTAAGCTCAATCAAAGGCAAGTGGTTATACCAAATACCACCCAGTAATCAATCACACAAGCCCATAATATGTCATCCAATATTTGGATGGTCCTTTTCACTTGCCCATCTATTTGCGGGTGGAAAACGGTACTAAAACTCACTCTAGTACCCAAATCCTTCTGGAACAACTTCCAAAAGTAAGATGAAAATGAAGGACCATGATCTAAAATAATAGAAACTAGAGCACCATGCAACTTTATAATTTCTTTAAGATACAACTTAGAATAATCTTTCAATGAGAAATTAGTCCTCACAGGCAAAAAGTGAGCGGACTTGGTCATTCTATCAATAATGACCCAAATAGAATCACATTGATTCTGCAATTTAAGGAGACCGATAATGAAATCCATATTAATTTACTCCCATTTACTTTTAGGTAATAGGATCTCCTGATACAAGCCCCTGGGCCTCGTATGCTCAACTTTCACTGGTTGGCATACCATACAAGTGTCTAAATAACTAGCCACATCACGCTTCATATTACCCCACCAATAGAACTCTCTAAGATTATAATACATCTTGGTGGAACCAGGATGAATGGCATAACAGGATTTATGAGCCTCGTCTATGACCCTTTTCCTTAATTCATCAACGTCGGGAACACATAGCCTACCTTGGTATCTCAAGATACCATCACCACCAATCAAAAAGTCTGCAACTTTGTGTTGACACCCACATTACTCTCGATCTTCATCAAGTTGGGGTCTAATGCTTACTTTTCCTTTATCTCACCAACAAGAGACGACTGAGATATCGAAAACACACATGCACCACCATCCTTGGAGTCTGTAAGTCAAACTCAAAGATTAGCTAAACGATGAATATCATTCACCAACTCCCGCTTATCCTTATACACAGGGGCCAAAATCCCCATGGATAATCTACTAAGAGCATCGTTGACCACATTTGCCTTATCGAGATTGTAATGAAGACTTATATCATAGTCTTTCAACAACTCGAGCCACCTTCTTTTCCAGTGATTTAAATTCTTTTGGGTAAATACATATTGGAGACTCTTATGATCAGAAAAGATATCAATATAAACCTCATATAGATAATGTCTCCTAGTTTTTAATGCAAAGACCACGACTAACAACTCTAAGTCATGAGTAAGGTAGTTCTTCTCATGAAGTTTCAATTGTCTATAACATAGGCCACCACCCTACCATGTTGCATCAACACACAACCAAGACCGACATGTGAAGCATTAAATAAACAACAAAACGTTCACTACCCTTGGGCAAGGTTAAAAATGAAGCCAAAGTCAATTTATCTTTCAACTTCTCAAAACTACCCTTACACATATTGGACCACAAGAACTTGCCCTTCTTTTGGGTCAACTTGGTCAATAGGGTGGCTATAGTCAGAAAACTCTCCACAAATCTTCTATAATAATCGGCTAGACCCAAGAATCTTTGAATATCAGTTGGAGTCATAGGTCTAGGCCACATCTTAACCACCACAACTTTTTGGGGATCTACTATGATCCCTTCACTAAAGATAACATGACCAAGAATAGATACGAATTTCAACCAAAACTCATACTTGGAGAACTTTGCATATAAATGATGATTTTTTAAAGTTTGCAACATGACACAGATATAATCTACATGATCCGCCTCACTCTTAGAATAGACCAACATATCATCAATGAAGACAATGATAAAAATATCCAAGAACGGATGGAAGACCCTATTCATTAAGTCCATAAATGTTGCCGGGGCATTGGTCAACCCAAAAGACATGACAAGAAACTCATAGTGACTATACCGAGTCCTAAAGAAAGTATTGGGGATATCCTCTCCCTAATCTTAAGCTGATGATAACCCGATTTAAGATCAATCTTTGAGAAACACTTTGCACCCTAAAGTTGATTAAACAAATCATTAATCCTAGGAAGAGGGTATTTATTCTTTATGGTCACTTTGTTCAACTGACGATAATCAATGCGCATACGAAGGGAAGCATCCTTCTTGCACACAAACAACATGGGAGAACCCTATAGAGACACACCAGGGAAGATAAAACCTTTATCTAAGAGGTCTTTGAATTGGTCCTTAAGCTCTTTTAGCTCTGCTGGGGCTATTCTATAAGGAGGGATAGAAATTAGACGAGTGTCTAGAATATGATCAATCCCAAAATAAATTTCACTATCAGGAAGAACAATGGGAAAATAAATGGGAAACACCTCAAGAAAGTTATTAACCATGGGAATAGATTCTAGAGAAGGCTTTTTTGAGTTAGAATCCTTAACTCAGACCAAATAATACAAACGCTCCTTTGAAATCAACTTTTGGGCCTTTAGATAAGAAATAAACTTTTTCTTAGGCACTAGGGAACCACCTTCCCATGCAATGACCAGCTCAATAGGGAATTTGAACATGACCCTACGGATCAGACAATCTAAGAAAGCATAGCGAGTGTAGCCAATCCATCCCTAGAATGACATCAAAATCAACCATGTCCAACTCTATTAAGTCCACAAGAGTATCCCTATGACCAACCGATACCGCACAACCCTTATATACCCTTTGAATAATACAGGGTCTTCGATCGAGGTAGAAATAGAAAAACAAACCGACAGACTCTTCGGACCACAATCAAGATGCACAGCCACATATGGGGTCACATAAGAAAGAGTAGACCCTAGATAAAGCAAATAATACACATCACAGGAGAAAATTTTCAATATACCCATGACAATATCGAGAGATGCCTCAAAATCGTGGTGAGTAGTAAGTACATACAAAAAGTTCTGGCCAGCATCAGTTCCAGAAATAGAAGCAAAGGCAGACATAGCACCCTTTGGTGTGGGAGTAGATGGAGTAGCAATGGGGCCCTATTGGACAAAATAGCTGCTAGGAAGGGACACTCACATTGTATATGCCCAACCTAACCACAATGGAAATATTTATTTCTCCCCTTCTTATACTGACCACAGAATCTACAAGGAGGGAGAGGTGGAACCGACTGGGTATCACTAGCCTAGAATTAGGAACCTTGTGCCTAGGACCCTCCACTAAACTGAGTCCAACAATCACCCAAAAACTTTAAGTAAGGAGAGTGAACACTAGTTGATTCAAAAGAACTCAAACTCCCCCACTTATTCTATGGCCACTTGCCACCATCACCACCATTTTGCTCAAAAGTCCTAAATTTGTTTCCTTGCCTCTCACTAAGCTCAACTTTCTTCTTTTTCTCTTCTTCCACTTGTTGCAAATGCATAATCAACCTAGAAATATCAATGTTCTTAATCAAAAAGGTCGCCTTTCTCTCAATGACTAACTCACGGGACAATCTTGAGATAAATTTACACAATCTAGCCCTTATGCTAGAAACTATCTCAGGGGCATACCTTGACAATTGATCAAATTTCAAGTAATACTATTGAACGGACATCCACCCTTGCTTTAAGTTCACAAACACTTCTTTCTTTGCCTCTCTCAACTCTTGAGGAAAGAATTAGTCTAATAAAGCCTCAAAGAAGTCCTCCCATATGGTGGGACTAGTATCACACCTTTAGACAACTCCCACCCCTCGTACCATTGGTACACTATCTTTTAATTGGTAGAAATCAAACTCAACAGACTTAGTCTTTGAAGCATACATGATTCAGAAGTTCTTCTGTACTTCATTAACTAAGCCTTCAGGATCCTCCCCAACCTTTGTACCAAAGAACATAGGAGGCCTCAACCTCATAAATTACACAATTCTTATGGCCTTAAGAAGAAAAGTTAGCCAGAGCACCACGCTCTGCTTGAGAAGCTACCAATTGAGTCAAGAGGTTGATAAAGCAATGAAACTCGACATTAGTAGCATCTCTTTGAGGTGACAGAATAGAAGGGTCACTCTCATAGTTGGGGTTGGTAGGGACAAGTGAAACCCTATGAAAATGGTCAAATGACGTAGCCCTAGCCTGGTTCTAAACTCTAGAAGTTGGATGAGCTTCATCCATAGAGCTTTTAGAAGGGTTTGCCTGAGTCTCAGATCTCCTTGGAGGAATGATCTGAAAGATAGAAAATATAAATCAAACGTATTTAAGACCTTAGGCTCTATAACTTGAAATTGAAACACAACAAAGGGAAACATTTCCTAAAATGTCTCATAGGTCCTCTTTTATAAGTATGGTGTGCTTCACACCTATAAAAGAGAATCTACTCGACACGGTATTGTGGACACCCAACTGACCATGAACTTAGGCTTTAATACCAACTTGACATGCCCTGAAACCAAGTTATGTCATCGGGGCACCTTAACCCTATATGAACCAGGTTGCCCCGATAACCCATCATAATCCCTACATCTATCACATGTGTTGGGTGAATCCCAATCATTTAGTGAGATAGAGAAAAACATACTACGTCATAACTTATACATGTCTAAGCACTTTATTAGATTCATCAACTAACCAGTATACCCAAGTCCACAGTCATCCATAATACCTCTATACAAATTGACGTTTAGAAATATATATATTGGGACAAGCCCCCAACAATAGCCAATCCAAGTCAAAATAAGACTATGTCTAAAGATAGGGGACTAAGAATAAATGTCTTTCTAAATAATGAAGCTCACCACCCTGTAGTCAATGCACTAACCACTTTGATCACCTAATCACTATACAAGAAAGAAGATGATACTTTGGTTCCTATATTGCGTGGGTACATAGCATCTTGAGATGGTTAGAAGTTGGAATGCTAGCATGTAACTCAAGGATAAGGATAAAATAACATCATCATTCAAGAACAAGAAATAAATCATATTCAAATAACATTATTAATACAAATAGATTCAAGCATTTCTCATTAGGCATAGGACTTTAACCATCTTCACATATCATCAAGTAAGGGACTCTAACCAGATACACATCTATTTAAGTGAGGGACTCTAACCACTCACACATATTAATATAAGTGAGGGACTCTAACCACTTACACACATCCATTCAAGCAAAAGACTCTAACCACATGCTCAGATATTAGGCAAGGGAATCTAACCCCATGACACATTAGATATAGGACTCTAACCCCAAGCCAATTCATTTGGTGAGGTACTTCAACCTCATGAGATCTCATTATGAAAGAAACTTTAACCATAAGTAATTTTATTAGGCAAGGGACTTTAACCTCAAGCAAGCACGACTATCATTAGTCGACATTGGGACTCTAACCCATTGTCCACGCATCCATATATATTTAATTCCACACATAAGGACTTTAACCCATTTAGCCAATTCAACACCATAAATAACCATATGGTCCTCATAGAAGCCTTTATTGCTCAACCATTTCAATAGGCCAATGCCATAATTCAACTTATCATATATTTCAAAATACGGTCCTTAAGACCCTTACGAGCCATTCAGACTTCATTACCAATTCTATATCACAATTTAGTTCAACAAACAATTCAAGTTCATTAATTAAACAATACGTGGCTTATTTTATATTCACTGTATCATTTATCAATCATTCATACAAATTAGGCCATTTACCTAGTTCAAAGCATTATCATCATGTAACTAGACATCTCACATAGACATTTTCACAAACACCTTGCGTACATACCTTTACCTAAGCTAATTTCATGGTAGAAATCATCAAGACAAGGGTACTCAAGACCTACATGTTAGACCACATACAACAAGCATTCATGCTTGCAAACTACTCTCAATTACATGTATAAACATAATTCTAAGAAAGAATCATCATTATTCATCATTAGGCAACCAAACCCTTTTCATTTGATTTCAAAACCACCATGTACACTTACTAATTCAAGTGTGAAATACATAGGTCTAGAGTTATTTATCAAGGGCAAGAGTTACATGCCTTAGAAAACTCCGATCTCCAAGAATATTGACTTCACTTTGCCTTTTAAAGATCACCCTTGAAGCCCTAGCCTCCAATTCTTAAAAGATAAGCTTGAGAGAATATTTAGGGTCGTTGATCCATCAAAATGGATGTTTAGGAGGCTACACATACTCATATAATGAGGGGGATTAGGGTTTTAGACATGGGAAATAACCACAAAGCCCTTAGTTAAAAGCAAAAAATTAAACCCATCTAGGGGTACGACTCACCATACGACTCACTTAAGTAGTCATAACCTAGGGTACGAGTGGTACCCTGACTCGTACCCTAGGCTTCTCCTAGGTCACACAAACTATTAAGGATATGAATATACACCTTTGGGTCATATCCAAAGGGTATGACGCAACCCTAAATCGTATCTATCAACCATACCAAAAATAGTCCACTTTTGATCAAGGCATCACTATATACAATTGGCCATGGTATGACTCGTACCTTAAGGTATGATTGGATGGAGCCTCACTTTTAGCTAGTATAGTTAGTGAAACCACCACACTTTCTAAGGTGTGATAGGGGGTCACTAACTCGTATCAAAAGGGTATGAGTGGTACCCTTAGTTGTATCAATTCTAGAGACATCAAATGGGGAAATTTTTCAATGTTTCAAAGTAGAGGTATTTCAGTGTCATGACTAAGGGGTGACTCCGGGTCATTACAGTAGTGGATTTAAAAATAAGAGCATAACCATTTGAAAACTTTAGTTCTGAACTATGAAGTTTTCACCGACATTATATAAATCATGGGATATACGGGTATGATCTATACCCTTATGGCTGGGCCTAAACGTATGTTTGCTGCATTAATTGAGATTATGATAAAGACACCAATAGTCTAAAGACGCCATTTACTCCTCATATTAAGGAAAACATAAGTTTTCCAATTATGGAACGAGCATCCCAATGTCAACCAAACATAGGTTTTGTGTGATGGTTACGAGGACATAAGCCTTGTCGATACACTATATATTTCTCTTTAAGCCTAATTAAAACATCAATCATAATGGTCCATAGTGTCATTCCTATAATCATTTACATTTTGGTATCATCATACCTAGACTTGCAAGTCATCCATATCATGCCAAAATAATTATCATCTAACATTATTTACTCTTAACCCCTTTATTTAAAAATGTAACCATAATCATTATAAATTATCAAAAGAATCTTAAAAAATGTCATAGAGTTTAATACTTTAATCAGTTTAAAATGATGGGGTGACATACTCATCTATCATTGTAATTCAAAGCATTTTCGAAGACTTAAAGATTATAATTTCATCATCCATAACATTTGACCTCAAATTTATTTCTGAAAGCACACCATTTTTAAATAGTAATTTCAAGTATCAAAACTCTCTACTAGTGCTTCGAAAATAATTTATGACAAGAGGGAAATCAAGATTAAGTTTTTAAAAAATTTAGTGCTCAACCCTAGTTTCAAACCAACAATATAATATACATAAATACTAATTAAAACATCACTTGTATTAGTAGTTGAAAGAAGGGTTGTTCAACATACTTTTTTGATTAATAACAATAAAAGGAACCATAAGAATTAACTTTCGACCTTAATTTGATTACAACCTTATTGCATTTTTTTGGCAACTGATCGTTGATACTATTAATATGGCACTACTGTTAAAACACACACAAATATTTTATATTCATGTTTAATTTTAACATTGTGTGCAAACTGAGAGTTACTTATGACACTTGAGAGTAAGACTAGAACTCTAATTTTCTGTGGATATGACCACGACTATTGTTTGGTAAAAATAAATTGACAACGATCTCTAGTATTTTTTTGTATAATTTGAGTGTATCATATACTTTACCCTATCTCAGGCTAATGAAAACCTTTATTGGGATTTGGACAAAGAGATGAAGAAGAGTGCCTCTTGGGACCTCATGTTTGCCAAATGTGGAAGTCTGTGAAGATCATGTTCAAGTTTATCACCCAGACTAGAAGAGGGCCAAGCTAAGGAAATTGGACATATAGGTTATCTCCTTCTGTAGTGGAATGAAGAAAGAGGGCTCCGATGCTTCGAACCTACATGAGGATGAGACATCTAGCTAGTTTTCCAAGCTTGTATATTCTCCCTTCTCATTATAGATTTTTATTGTTTGTTACCCCAATTCGGGGTATGTACTAGATAATCTCTTACTATTTTCTGCACCTTTGAATATTTATTTTGATTACAAAATTTGAATAAAATTATATTACTAAATAGGCATATTGAACTATATCTTTTCATGTATGTTGGGTATACAAGGTCACTTTTATGAGGCATGAAAGGAATCCCAAAAATAGAGATTCACTTAAAGCTTTCTACCTAAGTGCTACTACAGTAGATGTTTCTTTATTGCAGTGGCTCCACTGAAGTGGCAAGGAGTGGTTGTAGAGATCTCGTGGTAGCGAGAAATTTATATGGCAATAGCTGCTAAGTAGTGAATCTCATCTATATTTCCCCCCACTTTCCCAGCATAATGTATCCAAAGGACACTTTGTTACATTTATTAATCACATTTCTGTGCAATTTTAACCAAAGTCAGAACCCTGATACATTAGTTCACAACCACTAATCATACGTTTTTAAAATTTTCACACCTCTTTTATACTTATTAACTCCTAAAAATCTTACACTAGGGCATGTTTTTCAAACTTAACATCATTTATGATCTCTTTTGGTAAGCATAACCAATCAGTCAATAAGAAAATTATAGTCACAAACTTTACCAAAATCACATCATTCCACTTAATCAAAAAACCATAACAACATACAATTCCTACACCTTCTCTTGACCTCTGTTGATTAGAATAATCAATTTCCAACCATCCAAACATTATCGAGATACAAATTGGGACTAACTAATCCTAATTGTGATTCTCAAGATATCAATTGGAATCTACCAAATGAGACAACACTAAATTAGCATGATTGGTACAAGCCAAATTGCCTTTGAACCTTTGAATGAGATATATATGATGCTCGAGGTGCTTGATGACTTCTTAGTTCTATTAAAAGATGCCACATTGATGAACATTACCATTATGGAGGGTCAAACGACTTTGACATGGTCGAATGAGTGCAAAATAAGGCTCAAAAGCCCCTTGGAACGGATATACAACCAAGGCACTTTAGATCCACCTTTGATTCGCTCTAGCATTTCAAGGCAAGGTCAAAATAGCCCCTAGTGGGCCTTTTCTTGCCATTGGGTCACTTTTGAACCCTAAATATGTAATAATTAGCATAAACTATAAATACTTAGGAGCTAGCTTATTTCCTTAGTTTTTTTTGGATATTGATTGAGATGGAACTCTTTTAGCCAGTGTTTTGAGTTCTTAGAAAAGCCAAAAATGATATTTGTTTAGAAATGGTAGTTGTAAGGGGTTTTCAATCCCCTTGTGGTCAACGTAAGAGTTAGGTACGTGTTGGTAATCAACAAGGGAGGTATTAGGATTTGAAATGCCCTTTGGTTTCCCTTTTGTTATCTTCTTTATGTCTATCATTCTATCATTATCATTTTATCCTTTTATCTATCATTTTTTGCATTTAGATTCTTGTTCTCGTATCCTATCTCATATCATTTGGTATTAGATATAAGCTTGATTTCATCATATGAAGTCAATCTTGTGTCTAGTTGTAACACCTTGAATCTGGTACCCGAAATGCTACACGGTGCTCATGACCCCGAAGAACCACAAGGTAACCCATGACTGATAGCTGTGCCTAAACACTACATAATATACTTTATAAATGTGGAAAAAAAGGCTGAAAGGCCAAAAGGTTCAAAACTATAACATAACAGATAAAACATAACATCTGGAGGTATGGTATATCAATACCAAAACAACTAAACTAAACTGTCTGAACATGATGGTCTGAAAAGCCTCTAACTGACTGAACTGTCTGAATAAGGAGTAGATGGGATATGTCCCCAACTAACTCCAACTACTAAAATAAATTAATTAATGAGATGATAAAGTAATGGTTTTGTCCTCGAAGGATGAGGACTCACTACTAACTCTAATTACCGAGACTAGGATGCTACTGATGCTCTGGAGCTCGTGCTTCTAAACCTATGGTATAAGACACCACAACACAAATGCGTCAGTATGATTGAATGTACTGGTATGCATGTGAGGTAGGCTGAATGCAAAGGTTTCACATGCATGAACTATACTAACTGACTGAATAACATGAATATGAGAATACGTGCATGGATACATAATAACTGTAACTGAGTTCGTGATAACATAATTACTGAGTTTGAGTACTGATAACATGAGATACTGATAACTGTATAACTGATATAACTGATACTGAGCGACTATATCTGACAGTCTAGGTTATGATGGAACTAGCTGAGTTTCATACTGTTTTGAGTTATCTGTATCTGACAGTCCTGAATTCTTTAGAACTATTTGAGTTCTATTATTGAGACTAAGACTAAAACTATAACTGTAGGAAGTAGTCATCTAACCGACATGCCCCAAATAATGCATTATAGATGAGTTGGGGTCCAATTTGTTACTCCAATTAGAAGGGTGTCAATACTGCACCACTGGTAAAGACAAGATATGGGTAACCCTCATCTGATAGTATCTCCAAAAGAAAATGGTGGGCCCCTCATATGAAAGAGCTTATCCACCTCATCAACCCTTATCTGACAGTGTTGATGTATCAACCTATGCTGGCTACATAGTTCTAGAACACAAGAATTATTTCTAAGAATCACACCCTTACAGGACAGTGCGTGTTCCCATTCTTGGGTTCACTCGGTGCTAATTCCTACTCCCATCTGAATAGACACTAGTCATAATTAACTGAACTGGACTAAAAAAAATTCATGGAGTTCTGCTGACTGACGGAATACTACTGAGATTACTGAATTTTTGAGATCTCTGAGATTACTGGAATTACTGAGTTTACTGAGTTTTCCTAAGTCATGAGACTGATTGAATTCTATGGATCATGGCTTGACTGAGAGTATCTTGAAAATATGACACTAATTCTAGGCACACAACTAAATTTTTGAGTACAAGTACCCTTAGGACTCGATAGAAGGAAACTGACAAGGCATGGCATTCTTGAATACATCAGCAACATCAACAATCCATAACACAATAAGTTGGGGATTTCATGATACACACGGTTATAATAATAGCAGAACAATAGTCAATTGTAAATAATGTATTAGACATTTTGTCAAATATTTGACATGCATGAACTTGTACATGAATGGGAATTTCATATTATCATACTAGTATGACACTTTTCCTGCACATAGGCCTTTAATCAAACACACGAGGAGCATACTTTGGTTATACCATCATCAATGCATATAATTGTCATGGTTGTATGAATAATTTTGCAAATTTGAAGGGTTTATCATGATTATTATGCAAATCATCACATACTAGGATCAATCATTGGAATATTTAATTTAAAACATGAATCAAAACCCCACAACATCATGAACATGAATTTCAATTCAATTTAAATCATGAACATTCATACATACACAAATATTTGATTTTGAAGAGAGATTCTTAAGCTTCATGGGTGAAAGGGACCAATGAATCAACACATGACATACCTTGATTGTGAGTTTCTTGAAGTCCTTGGACTTGAAGAACTTGAATCTCTTAGTTTATTGAAGAAGGATTTGGATCTTGTTTTTGGGGATTATCTTTGAGAGAAAACCCTAATTTGATGTTATAGATGGATAATGAATTATGAGCCTTGATCTGGTATTATTAGGTATTACAAAGGGTAGTAAAAGACCCTTTTAAAAATAACTTAAAATAACTGAACAAAATATGCGATGGTGGGTGTGATGGTCCGTTACTGTATCAATGGTCCGTTGGTCCTGACCATCACACCTGGGCAGAATAGGGGTTTGTTGCCTCTCCTACGATGGCTTGGGAAATGGTACATCACTATCTTGATGGTCCGTTAGCCTGAGCCATCGCCTTTAGGCAGAATATGGTCTCACTACATCCACTGCAACGATTTGGGCAACGGTTCATCGCTATCTCGATGGTTCATCGCTAGATCGACGGTTCGTCGGCCATCACCATTGCACTTGGGCATCTTTGACTGCTTCCTGTATTTCAGCCATAACTTTCTACCCGAAAACTGGATTTAGGAGAATTTGGTATCGATGGAAAGCTTATTCAATTTTTCACTCAACAAAAAGTGAAAATCTTAGAAATTCCACATTTCTAAAAGTGGATTAATATTTAAAATTAAGTTTCTAACATTCTTGTGATGATTTCAAGCTAGGTAAAAGTATGGGGTATTACACTAGTCGTCTTGAAAAATCAAAAAATCAAAAAATAAGTAACTATTCATGTTTTAGGTCATAGGTCACATTTTGAGTTTTTAAATTTTGAGTTTTCTTGTTTTTTATAGTGTTATATTTGTGTATCCTAACCATTTTAGAGTCCATATATCAAATTTGAGCTAAATCAGAGTGAAATTGAGCCTTATACTATCATTGAAAGCTTGGGTAAGAAGTTTAAAGTGGATTGAATATTTCGAAGTTGGTTGCAAGATTTATAGTTTTGGGTGAGGAATTTGAGAAAAATAATTTCTGGAATGAGTTTAGAATGTTTAAAAGTTCTTAAGTCCAAAATTTCAACTCATTCTGAGCTAAGGAGAAAAAGTTAAAAAAATCGGTGTTCTTGGAGATATTGTTATCTTCATCTTGAAAGTTCATCCAAAATTGTTTGTTTGATAAAAAAAAAGGTATAAAAGAGTGTAAAGTGTTTGCACTAAAGCATATACAAATGATTCCAAGTATATTCCAAAAGAAAGTGCAAAGAGGTCCACAAAAGGGGCAATTTCGACCATTCTAAGAGTGGAGGGACGGCCAATTGCGCCCAAGGTGCACTGGAGGTGCTGCAGTAGATGCAACACACCTTATACCAGTAACTAATCCCTCACCTACTCCAAAAGGGTGTTGTAGCTCCGCCTAACCTGCTAGACCTGGTTCCCGAACGTAGGTGAAGGCAGTCCAATACATTTCAGTCTTTAAAACATATTTCAAGTCTACTTAACGTCAAATTCAAGTTCAAAATGCATTCTAACACTCCTGAACTCCAATTTTCTTAGGTTTATTCTTTAGTTTCACTTCTTGATTCCTAAATTCATCTCTGGATTCTTAGACTATTCAACAACTAGTAATCTATATACTAAGTTGGTTGATTAGTTCTTGAGTCCGAATTCTTTCATCTTCCAATTTCTTTCAATCTTTTCTATTTTTAATATCATTGTTAGTTTATGATTCAAGTCATTACATATTTTATTTGATTCATTCCAAAAAGAATCCACTCCGGCCATATGTAGAGATTGACACCTTATGAACCACCAAAGTATAAGTAACTTTCAACATTCGCCACTCCAATTGTGAGGACTACAAAGGTGAGATTCTTACGAGTGTTGGTAAGGAGCTTTTACCACTAATATTATTTGTTCATCTTGTAGGTAAAAGGAGTTATAAGGAAGTATGTCTTTGGTAGCCTTGGTAATTGTGACAATGACATAGGAGACTATGATTGTGGTGAAGAAGTATGAATAAAGTCTAACAAGCCAGATATGCCCTTAGGCTCATTCAAGGTTCACCCTTGGGATAGTAGGAACTTACAAGAAATACCAATCCAACATGGGGTTCATTGAAAGAGTTCATGAGGTCAATCTATGTCCTTCACCCGACTGAGATGAGTAATATGAAGAGGTATGGTGTGACATATTCCCCTTAGAATTTGGACACTTATGTTTAGGTGACAATTGGTTTGCATAACATAAGGTTCCAAATATGCAAAATTTGCCTAAGATTATAATGGACCAATTAGGAAATCATCTCTTCCCACCTACCCTTCCCAAAGTTCAAGGAAAGATGGCCACTTACTGCAAGCCTAATGAAAATAAGAGAGAAAAAATTGAGAGGAGTAAGGGAGTGCAAGGTTAAAATCCAATAGAGGAAAAAGGGAAGGTTGAGAGAAATGAAGTGAGGGGGTTACCACCAATGCAATCTAACATTTCTTGTCCTTCTCTTAGAAAGGACATGTGTGTAGATACCAACATGGAAAGTGGAGGAGAACAAGTACCAAAAGAGAAGATTTCTCTTGAATATTTGAAGAAGTCAATATTAGATGCTCCCAAAGCTTATGAAGGACCTTCATTCAAGGGTAAAGAAGAATATTCTCAAGAGATTCAAGGTAGCATAGCTAACTCTTGCACTTTAGTACATATGAATGATAATTTTATGGCTAGTAGCTCACTAAGTGTGAGTAGTAGTTTGATTATATGTGAGTGTCATGATTCTTTACCTCTTGTTGATGATGTACTTGTTGAGAGTGAGGATACACTAGTTGACCCTATTGATGACCGAATTTACTATTCTTGTAAGATCAGTTTGAGTCCACCTAATGTTAAAAGCCAATGCTATGAATGATGGTACATTGTCTTGTGAAATTTATGTTGATCAACTTTTTTGGAAAACTATCCCAATACTTGAAAATGTTTGTGATATGATTAATGAATCTCAAGTGAGTGATGATATTGAAAATATTGTTAAAGTACCCTTTGATCATGACTTTTAGTGAGGCTCCTATTGCTTGTTTAGCTCCTAGGGATAATAATTTGTTTGAAACATCTTTGAAACTTGATATTTGTCTTTTAGAGAGTTAAATTTTATGTTCTAAATCCTCTTCATGGACAGATCCTTCTCTCTTTAAGAACAATATCTTGTTTGAAGATGATGAAATCACTCCTAGTAGGTTATCTAGTAGTGTGTATAGCATTGAAGATGTAGCTCATCTTGAGGGGTATATTCTATATAAAAATCCACTATGGTGTGACAATATTTCTCCTAAGGATGGAAATCTCTTCTTTGAAGATGAGAGTACTTTTACGGGAAAGGGATGTGAAGTTTTGTAAAAGGATGATCAATTAGGTGATGATAACTTTGATTTACTTAAATGTTTGAGAAACCCAATTAATGATTGTTCCTATGAAAATAATTATGATTGTGATCCTTTATACGATACCCCACCCTTTCTTTGATAAATATGAGGATGAATTGCTTAATTCTTATGTTTACTTGAGTTCCTTTGATGTTAATAGTGGTTTGTGTCTACTTGAGGATTTACCCTTGAAAGAAAAGGTGTTAATTGTTTGGAAATTGTTCCTTCTTTTTGTTCCTCTATTGATGAGAATAAGCATGGTCATGATCTTGATTCTGATAATGAGTATATGCACGAGGACACCTCAGTTAAAGTTTATTTGCGTGATACCTTTCTCTACCCTCTCTTTGCTTATAAAATTGTCAATGGTCATATAGAGGGTGAAATTAATGGTGAAAATAGAACCTTTGGGGAAAGTGAGTATTTCCATGACCCAAGTGACCTAATAGGATGTGGTGATTTCCATACACAGAACTTGATTCTTAGTTTAGATGACAAGCAAAGTTTGAATGAGGATGTTGGGACCTTTACCTATGATGGAAAGTCTTTCTTGGGGATATACAGTCCACTTTATACACCCAAGTTGTGCATGAGAGGTCTTTCCAACAAAGATGAGTGTTCATTAAAAAAGGAAAATAAAGAAAATATCCAAGAGAGTTCGACATTATGTGTTTCCATTATTGCCCAAAGTTTCACAACTTGTAGGTCAAGGAGAAAGTTACTATCATGACCTGACCCTAGGCCTGCCTGTGATGGGTATCTTAAGCCCACCATGGATCGGAGACCACCCCATTATCCTTACTTCAAGAGCGCAGTAAAAGTAAACATTGGAAGTCAACCAAATAGTAATAAGAATAGATAAGTCAAATGAGAATTCTAATAATCCAAAACAAACAAACAACCCATACTTGTCCACAAGAGCCTCTAAACTAGAATATCAAATAAATCGAGACATGCCCCCAACTATGACAAAATAAATCCAATAGAAAATACTAAGAATAAAGGAAACAAGTAAAATGATCAGGCCTTCCAAAAGATGGTGGCTCACCACTTCACAACATATCCACATGAGAATCAAATCACCTAATGCTGTATATAAGCAATAGAAAAGCCCTCGGACCCTACTTTATGAAATGATACAGCATCCAAGGATGATTAGTGGGGTGAGCACTAGCATGTAACTCAAGGAAAGGGATAAAATAATGCCATTGTAAGAACGATATGCACAATATTTACATATAAATATTTAGGATGAAGGGATAGGGACAATGGTCATGAACATAAAAGTTTAAAATATTCTTGTACAATGTAGCTCGGTCCATCCTAAAGTCATCCATAGGCTATATGAGTCCAACATCCCCTACCAGAATGGCCCTAGTGTGTTAGCCACAAGAATCGAGGAAAAATCGAGGAAAGGCTAAAGGAACCAAGGCAATAGCCCTCCTAATATATAAACACACACACACACAAACACACACACACATATATATATATATATATATATATATATAAAATGTGTGCACCAAATACATGGTCACATAGATCCCAAATGCCGGTAAATATGGTTTTCAATATTGATCCCCTCAGGACCTACACCTTTATGGTGAGCTACACAACTCGATTTAAGATAAAATTAAAACAATTTTCACTTAAACCAACCATTAACCTAGGAGTCATTCATTAAGGCATTTACCAACCTAGTATCGTCACACCAATATGCTTGCAAGCTTATACAATTATGCCGAACCAATCCATGTAACTATTTGACTCCCAAGTTCATTAAAAATCCAAATCATTACCACCTAGGGTATTCAAAAACCATTTTTACTATCCATTATTCTTTAATATAATGAAATGGGTTCAAAAGATAAGTTAAATCATGTAATTGCCCATATTCAAAACCAAGTTTACGAAGTGGGTTGAGGTTAATGTCATCATCAAGCCAAAATTCCATCAATTTTGGAAAACCCATGTCTCTTATTTCAACCATTAAAATAATACACCAATTCAATCCCAAAATTATTAATTAAAGCATGATTAATCAATTTAAACTCTGGGACAAGTAATTCAAGTAATAACAACCAAATTCCCTCAATCCAATTTCAAACACAATAATTAAAACACAAGAATATTGATTTAATAAATACCACAATATATAAATTCAAGTTAGCGATGAGCAATATGCTTGCAATACAGAAGGAATTAAAGACAATTCGAAATTTGGAGCCCGAAGTAGTGATTTCTTGAAAAACCCTTAGCCTTACCTAGGTTAGGAGTTAAAAAAGAAGATAGTGGAGTTTTATCTTTGAAAACGGAACAAAAAAGGTTGATTTTGTGTTTAAAAGCTATGCAAGGGGTAAAAATACCAAAAGCCCCTCACCCTAAGTAAAAAAATAATGGGATGTTTTTAACACAACAACATGGCACGCCAATATCGTAGAGGCTAGCCTCTATGACACACTATTATCGGGGAGCTCCAGTGTCATGGCACACTACTATTGCACATGCACATTGCCTTAGAGTTCTAAAGTAGCTCCAAACCCTTTTAAAAAATTCTAAAACTTTTTCAAAACACCCTTTTAACACCCCTAAAGATAATTCAAGTCAAAAATTGACATTACGCATATGGGAGGGTCAAAAATAAAATCATTGAAATTGTATGGGGTCTCACAGTTACCTCTTGAAAACACTATTGATGAATTCTATGAATGTGACACATTTCTTTATCGCTTGCTTACAATTGGTGGCCCCTTTCTTAAGGAAAGTTGGTTGAAAGGATAAATTTATATATGCTTAAATGATTTGATTCCATCATTTCATGCATTATGTGATAAATATTTTGAGCCAAATGGCCATCTTGTAGATAATATCACTTTGGATGATGGTTGTATACTTAATTCCTTTCTATACTACCTATTTTCCTATGATGATATCCATGCTAGTCTTGGACTTTTTTTATGTGGAGGTAGAAATATTATTGGTTGGTCCACATGGTTGAGTGATAATGTGATGTGGTCATTCATATCTCTGACTCTAAAAAATCCTTACGGATTTTTGAACCATTGGTGGTACCATATTTGGTGTGGTTATTTCAAGAGATAATGAAGTAATTGTGTCTTATGGCTCCTAATATGAATGTAGTCTTACCTTCTTGGCTTGTTAAGGCCATTATAACCTTTACAGTTTCCATATCTCTTAATATTTGTCATAGCGAATTACTTTTTAACCTTTAGAATAAGCTTTTCATAATTAAAAAAAGGATCCTTAGTTATATCTTAAGTGTGTACAACCTTGGCATGATGCTATGATAATTTGTACTAAACCTAACTCTCATGTCATAAGGATGTTGTGTTTGTTTGTCCTTTCTTTGATTTTGCAAGGTTTGGATTCAAGATAGATTCCTTTTCAAGAAGGGGAGGATGATACAAGCCAAATTGCCTCCAGACTTTGGATAGGATATGTATGAAGCTTGAGGTTTTTGACGACTCCTTAATGCTATTAAAAGATGCCACATGGATGAATATTACAATTAATGAGGGTCAAAGGATTTTGATAAGATCGAAGGAGTGCAAAATGAGGATTGAAATCCCCTTGGAAGGGATATGTGCCCTAGGCACTTTAGATTTGCCTTTGATCTGCTCTAGCATTTCAAAAGTGGGTCAAAACAACCTTTTCTGGGCCTTTTCTTGCCATTGGATCACTTTTGGGCCCTAAATGTGTAATAATTAGCCTAAACTATAAATACTTGGAGCAAGCTTACTTTCTTAGTTAGTTTTTAGATATTGATTGAGATGAAACTCTTATAGAGAGTATTATGAGTGCTTGGAAAATCCAATGTTGATATTTGTCTATAAACGGTGGTTGTAAGGGTTTTTGATTCCCTTGTGGTCAACGTATGATTTAGGTTCTTGTTAGTAATCAACAAGGGATGTCTTAGGGTTTGAAGTACCCTTTGGTTACCATCTTTGTGTCTATCTTTCTATCATTATCATTCTATCCCTTTTTCTTTCATTTTCCACATTTAGATTCTTGTTCTCATATCTTGTCTTATTTCAATGACGACAGAGAAGAAAATTATATTGATTATTATATGTCTTATAGCTTCTTAAGGATTGGATGTAGATGTCTATACACCAATCTGCAAGACTCTACTCGATATTTACTATTGTACTAAAAAACTAGTAATTGGGGCTCTGATCCAACTTCTCTTATGGTATTATGCAGGCGCCTACACAACTCTATCCTGGATGGGAGAACTCTTACCACCAACCTTTATTCAATTGCTGAACCATATCTTCAAATCATTAAGCATCATACATAACTAAACCATTTTATTCAAAATAGATTGTTAACTTAAAAACAATGAAAAATTTAAATTACACTTTTAAGAAGCAAGTCTAACAAGTACAATGAAACTAAATACAAGAATGATAAATCAAGACACTACCTCAATGTAAGAGTAAAATAATAAGAGATATTGAGGAATGATCTTTGCCGCACTATAGAAACTTTAGTTGACCTGCAAACAAATCTATATCCCAAAAAATAGGTATTGTAACTATAGTATTATTACAAAAACATGTAATGGTAGATATATCAACCAACCAAGGTTATAAACATATAAAAATATATAACAATCAAGAAGAGATCATGACAATATTCACTTAACGAAATTCAACATACTTTAACTCATAACCTTAGCGCTCTCTACTAGTTATAACATTATTAATTTATCCTTAAAGCATGACTTAATAATACAATTCTATAGAATCACCAAACCCATATTCCATACACAACCTTCTTATTTTAAAGAGCTATACATTTTTTTCTAATTTAACCTTTTTCATGAGAATCATTTCTCACTATTCTAGTATTATTGTACACCGATAATGCAAACATCAGGATAAGTAATAAAGCAAAGCAAATAAGTTGAAAGAAAAGCCATGATGATGCATGTAACACCCCATATTTTTGGGCTAGAATTCAAACTGTTGTTATGAAGTATGCTGACCGAAACACAGTGATTTTATGTCTATATATGTGTGATAATCAATTATATAATGTGAATATATCCTTTTATATCAGTAGAGGTCATAAAAATATCCCAACTCAAATACTAGTTAAGAATGCTTCCGTTGTTTAAGTTTTAGTGAACATTTCATCTTGGGTCAAATTTAACGACCATTAATCCTTGTACATAATGAGTTAAGTGATCTACTATATATCAAATGAAAGATCTTTGAATCTTATTTCCAATGCATTTGGTTTCATATTAATTCGATATCGTAGCAAAAAGTCAAACTTATTTTACCTCAACATGTTCGTCTGTCAACAAAGAGACGACCTGAGTTAGTAGGCCATCAACTAAGTGATGACCTATCAGCCAAGTCATCAGCCCAAACCAACGAGCCATCAGTTTTTCCGTCCAAGTGACGACCTAAGTTGATAGGCCATCAACTAAGTGACGACCTATCAACCCAAGTCGTCACCCTTAAAATTCAGCAATTTTCATTTAGTTTCAGAGGAGTATTTTGGCATTTTCCCTCACCTTCCATGACTTAAATCATGCATTAATCCCTAATAAGTGATAAAATATCAGTTTTTCATCACTCATAATCCTCTCCACTCTCAAGAACAAGAAAAATTAGTATTTCCTCTCAAGATCATCTCCCAAGAATAAGATTCAAGCCCTTCTTCAAGAAAATCAAGTAATTATAATTCCCAATCCAAGAACATTCAAGAATAGTCAATTCTCTTTCAAGATTAAAGCTCTAAGGTATGTTAGATATTCATCCATGGGTCCTTTTCATCCATGGAGTCCAATAACTCAATTTCAAATTTGAAAGTATGATCTTTACATATCTTTATGAATTACATCCATGAACTTTCATTAATTTCAAAATTTTTATCATGTTTACAAGAAATTGTTGTTATAAAACCCTACACATTGGAATGGTGTTGTTTACTAATTTAAGTCTTAATTGGTGATTTTAGTATTAGAATGATGCTATTACTACAAGTTTTAAAACTATTCTCATGCTTAGCTTAAATCATGCATTGGAAGTGTTTGATGAAATGTCCAAAGGAATGCATTTTGAATAAATGATAACATATCAGGTCCTCAAAGTTTAAGAATACTCTCGCTATTATTGATATCGAGTCTTGGGTGTTTGAAACCCTAAAATTTAGCTGCTTACCTAGTTTTTTAGTGTCTACAGTATGGTTTCAGAATAGTCATGAGTATTATTAGTTCAGTCAGTTACTATAAATAGTTAGACATAGTTCAGTCCATTATTCAGTGTCTTTCAGTTGGGAGTAGGATTTAGCACCGAGCAAATATAGGGATGGAGGCTTCCCCTTTAGTTAGGCAGATTCATTAGTAGTAGTCCCTGTGTTCTAGAACTACATAGACAGTGTAACAATCCCTGTATACCTCCCACAGTCTCAGTTTGATATAACTTAGTTCATTTTTGCTTGACCATAGCATAAATTTATCAGTTATTTAGTTATTAGTATTTCATTACCTCAGTTTATAGACTATTTTAGAATCATGTTATATGCTTGGTCATGCATTCTTAGATTTTACAGATTTTACACATTTGTATTCAGTAATCTCACGCTAGCCAGTAAGTCTTTACACCATGCATTTTTATTCGGTTATCTCATATTATTCAACCAATTATTACTCTATGTTCAGTTATCCCATGCTATTCATTCAGTCAGCTATTATTCATGCATATAAACCATGCATAAGAGCTTAACCTCATCTCTCATACCAGTACATTCAAAGTACTTATCGTATACTCATTTCTTACACTATGATGTCTTATATCATAGATTTAAATTCTCAAATTCCCAATCATACTTTGACTTTCCAATGCATCAGCAACAGCAGAAATGGTGAGTCCACATCCTTTAAGGATGAGTTATCTTAAATTTAGTTATGTCAGTAATTTATTTATTTAGTCAGTTGGAGTTAGTTGGAGGCTTGTCCTATCAACACCACAATTAGATAGTTTAGCGGCTTTCAGACTAGTACAGATAGTCAGTCAATTTTTAGTTTCTATTATCAGCCATTTTATTAGTATTTTTTTACAGACATTATCAGGACTTTGATTTAAAACCGTATGACATTTTTTAGTAAAATTCTGCATATGATCTTTTCTTATCAGTTTTACCTAGTGTTCCAAGCAGGTACTAGTATCTTGGTTTAGCTTGTTATGTTTTGGGATCGTAACACCACGTGGCAACTAGGGTGTATTTCCTAGTCATTACAAACTTGGTATCAGAGCCTAAGGTTTTAAAGTGTCCAAGATTGTTTGAAAGCCCTGTCAAGTAGATTCTTGTGTATGTGTGTAAAGCATGCCACATTTATGGATAAGAGGTTACAAGATATTTTAGGAACAATTTCCTTCTTTTATGTATCACTTATGCTATAGAAAGGTCCTCTAAGAAAGTTATATAGATTCTCATTTTTGCTCTATTAATGCCAGCCCTACCTTATTTTCAAGGTAACAAAAATAATCAAGCTTAAATCCCTATAGATAGAGCTTTCTTAGACAATCCCCACTGACTGTTATGGGATTGTATGTGGGATTAAAAGTATTCCATCAGTTCCCTTATGTTTTACACTTTGAAAGTGTTCGTCCATGTACATGAAAATCATGCACTAAGCCAAAGTCAGATGTGTTTTTAAATCCCTTTTCAGAATCCTATGATAGCATATAATCTAGAATTAGAAATATAAACCAAGAGTTTAGTTAGTTCTAAAGTTTTTACATGATGTATCTAGGGCTATAGAAAGTTAAGAGTTCTATCTCAGAAGGAAGTATTAGTAGTAGAGTTCTACACTTTCAGGTGTAGTCTTTCAGGGTGAGTTAAGTGTTTATGAGTATTTTTATATCTCAGACTCTAAAGTAAAGTGGTTTTAGTTTAGTTTAGAGATGTTGATTAAGTGGTTCACAGACTTAGAATGATGGCTTTAAGCTAAGGGGGAGATGATAAACAAGTAACCAAGTCAGGCTCTCAGGTCCTAGTAGTGATGCCATTATGTGTAGAAAAGTAGTAGGAGAGGATGATGCCATACCCGACCTTATCTCAGTACAAAGTTTTGTATTTCAGTTATCATGATATCTACTCATGCCTTATATTTCATCCCTATAATCATAGCTCATAGTCATGCATTTTATAGAAAATCATGTACGCTTTTAGTTCCTAGTAGTAGGAGTTCCAGTTCACCCAACAGTCTGAATCATGTTCTACAAATTCAGAAACTCCAAAATTAGGTCATGCATCTCATGACTCATGTATTCATGTTTTATAGTATATTCAGTTCCCATGACTCATGCTACACTCTTAATGATCAGCAAAATTCAGATTATGTCATGTATATCTTCACCTCTTGGTAAATCCATGATATTGATATTCTATTCCCCAGGCCTCAGCTAAGTGTCAAGTTCTGTATAGTGTTCATTCATGCTTCAGGTCCTCATGTTTTAGCCTTTCAGTGACCTCTCCTTATGAAATGATGTAGTAATGAGCAATTTCTTAGATAGGAGAGAGTAAATGTTTCATGTTTAAGAAAGATTGTTGTGTGCTTGTTTTAATCGAGGCTGTAGTTATGAATACAGGCTTGAATTTTATGTTGGTGTGTAAGTGGATAAATGCATTATGCATTAGTGAATGGCTAGTAAAAAGTTCTATTTACTTGTTGAAAGGGTAATCAGAATTATTTAGGAGATGGGAAGTTAGGAATATACAAAGTGCATTGAATTCATGAATCAGACTAGTATTACAATGTTATGTGTGAATTTTGTAGATTCGATTAAGCCTTGTACGTAGTGGGAGAATTCAGTCCAGCTCAGACTTCAATAGGTAGAGTTATCTGTGTCCATGTGAATAATTTCAGTAGTCTCAGGTGAACTTCAGTATTAAGGTGGAAGGTATAGTTTAGATATTATTCGAGGAATATGTCTAAGCTTGAAAGTTAGTAGTTGCAGTGCATAAGGATTAGTAGCTCTATCCTAACTGATGTTTCATAGGCCTGTGTTCCATAGTATAGAATTTTAGCCATGTTGTGATTTCATGTCTAGATGTCTTATTCAGACCATGACCAAGATTCTTTGCTCACTAAAGTCATTATAACTTCATAAAAAGAGTGTCGAAGAAATACTTCTATTAAGTATAAGCTTTCATTATGAGTTAGTTTGTATAGTCAGTAATTCAGCTTAGCAGTTAGACAGATAAGTTCCTATGGTTTTTCCATCTTCTGATCTAGTCTTACTATCTGAAGTTTCATGAACATGGCCCTTCTGAGAGATGGTTTGTTCGCATCGATATGGATTGTGAATCTAGTTCAGTTCACGCATCATGCATCAATTTTAGATTCCAAATATTCAGTCATGACTCAGTTCATAAGTGTCTTGTGCATCATCTTAATTTTTCCTTAGTAATTCAGCCAAGTCAGTATCATTCAGGGGGATACTATAATACTCTGATTTTTCATATCCTTAACCTCTAAACTTTTATTCATGAAACCAGATCTAGCCTGAGGCAGTGGTTACTCATAAGTTGACTCTCTCGTTTCTATCTTAGCCTTATAACCATTCTCATTTCAGTGTATGTATTCACGAGGACAGTTTAGTTCAGGTATCATGCCCAGACTCAGTTATGTAATCATGTTTTCAAAATGTATATTAAGAATGTAACCTCAATTCCTCAGTGGTCTCAGCTTAACCAGCCTCATTCGAGGACGGATGTTCCCAAGGGGGAGATATTATAACACCCCACATTTTTGGGTTAGAATTCAAATTATTGTTATGAAGTATGCATATCGGAACCTAGTGATTTTATGTATATATATGTGTGATGATCAATTCTATAGTGTGAAAATGTCCTTTTATATCAGTAGAGGTCATAAAAATCTCCTAACTCAAAGACGAGTTAAGAATACTTCCATTGGTTAAGTTTTAGTGAATATTTCAGCTTGGGTCAAATTTAAACGACCATTACTCCTTGTAAATAACAAGTTAAGTGGTATACTATATATCAAAAGAAAGATATTTGAATCTTATTTCCAATGCATTTTGTTTCAGCTTAATGCAATATTGGAGCAAACCGTTATACTCATTTTACCTCAACATGTCCGTCTGTCAACAAAGTGATGACTTGAGTTGATAGGCGGTCAACTAAGTGATGACCTGTCAGCCAAGTCTTCAGCCGAAACCAGTGAGCCATCAGTTTCAGCCTCCAAGTTATGACCTAAGTTTATAGGTCATCAGCTAAGTGATGACCTATCAACCCAAGTCTTCACCCTTAAAATTCAACAATTCCCATTTAGTGTCGGAGGGGTGTTTTGGCCTTTTCCCTTACCTCCCATGACTTAAATCACACATTAAACCCTTTTAAGTGATAAAATATCAGTTTCTCATCACTCATAATCCTATCCATTCTCAAGAATAAGAAAAATTAGGGTTTTCTCTCAAGATCATCTCCCAAGAACAAGTTTCAAGCCCTTTTTCAAGAAAACAAAGAAATTATAATTCTCAATCCAAGAACGTTTAAGAAAATTCAATTCTCTATCAAGATTAAAGCTCTAAGGTATGTTAGATGTTCATTTATGGATCCTTTTCACCCATGAAGTCCAAGAACCCAACTTCAAGTTTAAAAGTGTGATCTTTACATATTTTTATGAATTATGTCCATGAACTTTCATTAATTTTGAATTTTATGTCATGTTTACAAGAAATTATTGTTGTTATTAAACCCCACAGGTTGGACTGGTGTTGTTCTCTGATTTAAGCATTAATTGGTGATTTTAGTATTGAAATCAATCTATTAATACAAGTTTTAAAACTATTCTCATGCTTAGCTTAAACCATGCATTGCTAGTGTTTGATGAAATGTCCAAAGGAATGAGTTTTGAATAAATGCTAACATATCAGGTCCTCAAATTTTTAGTATGATCTCGCTATTTTTGCTATCGAGTCCTGGGGGTTTGAATACCTAAAATTTATCTGCTTTCCTAGTTTTTCAGTGTCTACAGTATGGTTTCAGAATAGTCATGAGCATTATCAGTTCAGTCAGTTACTATAAACAATTAAGCATAGTTCAGTCTAGTATTCAGTGTCTTTCAGTTGGGAGTAGGATTTAGCACTGACCAAATGCAGGGATAGAGGCTTTCCCATCAGTTAGGTAGAGTTATTAGTAGCAGTATCTGTGTTCCAGAACTATGTAGATAGTGTAGTATGAGGAGTCACCCGTCAGTTTAGGCTTGATAACCTCCTAGTGGTCACCCATCAGATTAGGATTGACTCCGCCCAGGTGTCACCATCATATTAGGCTTGTCATCTTGGTTTTTAAGTATCTTAGTGGATCCATATAGCCATTGTTAGTATCCATGGCACGGTACTAACACCCTTTCAACTGGGTTCACGGGTTGGGCCCTAATCAATTCAGAGCGGGGCATGTTAGTTAGAGAATACCTCCCACAGTCTCAGTTTAGTTTTCAGTATAGCTCAGTTCAGTTTTTCTTGACCATAGAATACAGTTATCAGTTATTCAGTTATTAGTATTTTAGTACTTCAGCTTATAAACTATTTTAGAATCATGTTATATTCTTGGTCATGTATTCTTAGATTTTACAACTTTCACGCATTTATATTTAGTAATCTCATGCTAGCCAGTCACTTTTTACTTCATGCATGTTTACTCGGTTACCTCATATTATTCAGCCAGTTATTACTGCATGTTCAGTTATCCCATGCTATTCATTTAGTCAACTATTATTCATGCACATAAACCATGTATAATAGACTTACCTCATCTCTCATAATAGTACATTCAAAGTACTAATCGCATACTCATTTCTTATGCTATGATGTCTTATATCATAGGTTCGGACGCTCGAATTCCCGATCGTACTTAGACTTTCCAGTGCATCAGCAACAGAAGAAGTGGTGAGTCCTCATCCTTCAATGACGAGTTATCTTATATTCAGTTATGTCAGTAATTTATTTATTTAGTCAGTCAGAGTTAGTTGGGGGCTTGTCCCATGAACTCTATGGTCAGACAGTTTAGAGGCTTTTAGACTAGTACAGACAGTCAGTCAATTTTTAGTTGCTATTATCAGCCATTTTATCAGTATAGTCAGTATTGTTTTGCAGACATTATCAGAACTATGATTTAAAATCTTATGGCATTTTTCAATTAAATTCCGCATATGATCTTTTGTTATCAGTTTTACTAAGTGTTCCCAGTAGGTACCAGTATCTTGGGTTAGCTTGTGGTCTTTCGAAATCGTAAGCACCGTGTGGCGACCAGGGTCTATTTTTTGATCGTTACAATGCACTACAAGTATATGGGTATACACAAAAGATAATCAGACTATTTCATAATTTGACACATACCTTCTATTCACACCTACCGATAATACATGTTCACAAATACATCAACTTACCAACCACCAGTTATCTTCTTTTTATTAAATCAGTCTTACATTACTCTTTCCTTTACACTTAGTCAGTCCAATTATGAACCAATCACACATACAAGTATATGAAATAGTGCAATCACAATAATGCAATAATAATAGTATATGCCAGAAATAGTGTAGACACATACTTGGGTTGGTAGAGACCCTTAGTCATAACCTACAGGGGAAGATCTCAGTTTATATACTATACCAATATGATGCTTGTTATCGATAGTAAGGAAATTAATATCTGTATCGGCATGACACTCAATCCTAATATCATATCGTACTGGTGTTATACCCGATTTCAATTATCATAAAATAGGTAAAAACCTCAACAATAATGCTTAAAGCACGATATATCAATAATAAAGTTAATATTCTATTCATCAACACTTATAGCAATCAATTTATCATTTCAAATTAACTTTAACATCATCTGAACTAACAATCTTAAGCATGTCTAGAGGGTAATCATAATCATCTAAATCAAATATAAGCATAGATTCAAAACAAGTCTACAACAACTTTTAAGCACCATTTGGGATTGCTGTGAGAAAATTGCTTATTTGAGAATACTTTTGTAAAATAGCTTTTTAGAAAAGTGCTTTTAGTAAAATGCAATTTGTGTTTGGCTAATTCATTTAAAAAATTCTTTTGATAAACAGATTACGTTTGATTAATATTTTTTAAAAAGTACTTTTGATAGATAAATTATGAAAAAGTACATGTATAAGTCGAATTTTACTATTAAGATTATTTATAGAGAAAAATTATTTTAAATATTTACTATAATATTTTTAATTAAATTTTTATTTTTATTTAATTAAAAACATGTAATGCATCTTCTTCTAAGAAAAAGTGCCAACCACCTTTACATATACACCTATGACCTCCAATTTCCACATATACCCAAATATACACCTAAAATTTTTCTTAGCTTTTCTATTAAACATTACGTCTTTTATTTTTTAAAATCCTTTATTGATAATTCTGAATCTTCCACTAATTTCATAAAATATTTGTTTATCTTCACCAACATAAGTAATTTTTTTGTACCAAAGCTTAAAACTTTAACAAAGTAATATAATATATAAATCATAAAATAAAATTATAATTTTTTCATTGAAAAATAATGAATAAAATTTTAAAATTAAACTTTGATCAAACTTATGATATATGCTAATTAATAAATATGTGATAATTGGTATATATGTATAAGTGATAGGGATATTTTTGAAATTAAGATAATAATTTTCTGCTTTAACAACTCCTGCTTCTATTTGAAAGCAACTTCATAACTTACCCAAACACCCTACTTTATAAAAAGTTCTTTTTCTCCCAAAAAAACGCTTTTGGCTTCCATCAACAATCCCAAACACCCTTTAATCGACCACTTCACCCAACTAGACTTAGGTTCTTATGTTATGCCACCACCTCCTTTATCATAATCAATTATCATAACTATCTTTAGCAAGAATGTCTAATATTTCAAACACACAAAACATCAAATTCACACTTTTTAAGGTATTAAAGATGGTTTTATAGATTGCAAACTCACCTAATTCCTCTACTGTTACCCACATTCACCTATTAACTTTGTAATTCGTCAAGTAAGTCATACAAATACAAACACCCATCAATGGTTCCACACAAAACATAACAACACTCAGTTAGATCTTTATTACATTAATTTTATGTTTTCCTATCCAAATAACAAACTTCTCAACACTCACTCATCTAGAAACAACTCTTGCCCACGAAATTAAATTCATGCTTAGTTCTAGCTGTAACTTCTCTCATCTTCTGCCTTTAACCTTACTATCAATCACCCTAAAAAATACAGGCTCTTCTTGCCACAACTACCATAAGTCAACCTATTTTGAACTACCGATAGACTAGAATACAAAAGGTACTACAACATCTACACAATATTTCTACCCCTTTACACGATCCTTTGAAATGTAAACTCACACTAGCCCACCATTTATCAATTTTCCTTTAGTTCATATAATTATAGAAATTTGTCATCATAAAAAGGGTTAACACCGTAAACCAATATTCAACATATATGTCACGACCTAAATGTAAGGACTTGATTATGTAAACTTTTCATTTTTATGTGTTTTGATTATTTTACTCTTTTTTGTGGTTGCTATGTGTTGTTTTTAAGGTGGGCGGATAGTTGGTACAGTTTCTGATGCAATCTAAAATAATTTATTTAAGTTTATGACTTTTAGAGGTTGGAATTAACATTGATAAACATTTATTGTTCTATGTATCGGATGGCAAAACAAACTGTGCTAGCATATTCAAAATGTTAATTTTAGATTGGTAGCATGGTTGGTTTGATTTTATAGCTTTTAAATCACATTTTGGCCCTTGATTCAGAAATTTGAGAATTTGGATTTTGGGGGTCAATTTTGTGAAAACAACATTTTATTTTTAGAAATTAGATGTCGCCATTGAGTTTGAAACATTGAGTTTAGTCTAGTTGCATATTTTTTTTTTGCTGTCTTGAGATTCTAAATGAATCTTGAGGGGTGGATCAAAAACTTTTCAACTTATCAAAGTTGTTGATCCAGCTGGCATTTGGCCTAGACACTTTTGCGGCCCAAAAGGTAGCTACTTTAGCGGTTTAGGACCTTTTCATTCAGGGTAAGTACCACTAAAGTGGACCTTTGGTCGCTTTAGCGGTTGCTACTTTAGAAGTAGTGGACCACTTTAGCGGCCTTCCGCATATGGGTTGGACCTCTAAAATGGTCAACCCATGCATAAGCAAAAACTACTTTAGCAACGATAGTTGGACGAGTATCAAATGCTTTTTCTCAATTTTCTTACATTTTTGGGACTTTGATCTTTGGGTTGAGAGGATTTTGGGTGATTTCTTCCATTCTCAAGGTTGGATAATCTTTAAATGATTATTTCAATTGTTTTACCTCAATAATTGTCATTTAAAACTAGTTAAATTATGATTTCAAAATTGGAAAGTAAGGATTTTGGCACTGAAGGCCTACAGGAATTTCTTTAATTTAAGCCTCATTTTCAATCCATTTTCACTTGGTTTTATCCTATGGATTTCTTTAATCATGGGTAAGGTCTTTCTAAATAAAAATTTATGATTTACCCTTTTCTTTTCAAAAACTCATTTTTAGGGTCCATTTTAACCTCGAGTTGGAAATTGGTAATATGAGTGTTGTTGACTTTATTTTTACATGTAGATTCTATATTTGAATGTTTTAGTTAATTTTGAGGTTATTTGAGAGGGGAAAGCTACACGTTGAAGGTCTTTAGGCTTGAATTTTATTGTCACGAAGTAGGTTATGGCTTAATTTTATTCAAATTTGGTTGGATAGTTAATATATATGTAAAAGCTTTCTAAGAATATGGGTAATAATCATGGAAACCATAGTTCAATAATATTATTACTTGTTTTTGCCCGTGGTGGGGCCTTGTCTTATATTAATGGCCTTGTGTATACATTTGGTTGCTTTATTCATGATAGAAATACCTAAGTTAGAATTGATATGATTTTAATGATGCCTTACTTGTATTTTAACTCTAATGGTATATTACTCATACAAAATCATGGATGACTGACATAATGAGTGGATTCTGAGTTCAACTGTACATGTATTAAATGGATTTGAGATCTTCATACTGGTTTGCTTTTGAGAATTACATCCTCATATCATGTATACATTCATGAGATATTGCATTATGGAAACACTAATTTTGATAAAATAAGACACTTCTATAGAACCTTTTGTCATAACCCACAAGTTGAAGAATAGCAATAGATATTGAGAAAGTATATGGATTGTGAACCCTTCATGGGTCCTACCTGGAAGAACTGAGGATCGGTAGTAATATGCAGAGGTTATGTAATAACCTCAGTCATATCATATCATCATCATCATCATTATTGCAATTTATACATGATGCATCTTTAGTATTGTTCTTTTGTTCATAATTCAATGCCTATCTATTCTATTTATTTTACATACCTATTTTCTTGTTATGTGTTATAGTTAGAACTATTATTGGATACAGTGTGAGCTACCATTTAGGATATTTTCTAATTGCAGGTGACGTGCTCATAGTATGAATTTATGTATCTTATTTTATACTTTTCTCAATTGACCTATGATACCTATTGAGTCTAAGTGGATCATACTCATTCCTTTTATGCCCCTTTGGTGCAGATCTAGATACTAGTGAACCATACAATAACTAAGATTATGCTGTTGCTTATTGATACTTTGAGGTATTAGGCACTCTATTCCTTCAAAGTTGACCTCATACCTCCTCCTATCCAGTTGATATCTTTATTTTGTATTTAGAGATAGATTATATTTCTCAAATTTAGTTGTATCTTTTAGTTTTGATGTATTTAGGTTATTCTTACACTGTGACACCATGTTTTGGGTTATTTTATGGTATTTAATTATTCAGACTCCCATTATTATAGTACATTATAGTTTGACTTTGCTGTAGAGGTCTCGCCATGGAAATTGTTCTATGATTTCTTATTACATATTAGTTTGGGTAATTGGCTTACTTGTCAAGGATTATCCTTGATAAGTACCATTATGACCTTAGTTTTTTTGTCATTACCAATTGGCATCAAAGTAGCCAAGTTCATCAGTCTCATCAATGTAAGAAGAAAATGTCTGGTAGAGTCTTATGGATCGATATATGGACATCCAAATCTATATTTGAGAGACTATGAGATATCTTTAGGAAACTTACTTATTTTGTTCCTCATCATGCCAATTTTCCATACTTATATTCTAAACTGAGTTTTACTCATTTCTTTACAAATGCTAAGGAGTAAATACCGTGACGCTAGAGATATTGAGCTAGCATCTAAGGAGGGAGTCCAGCTTAAGAGATGAGTCATAGGTCACAAATAAGCTCGGGGTAAAGGATGGGTACGAGGATCTTCCCCTTACAGAAGTAGCACTAGGGGATCTCTTCTAATCCTGATATTGAGATTGCCAGAGATATGAGACCTACTCAACTTTTGCAATGGTCTATTACCTCGATCATATAGGGCTTATTGATTCATTTTCTGACTCATTTAGAGGGTGTTGCTTTGAGTGCACCTGGTATTCCACTAGGTTTGTGTGTTGTACCCATATCTGTGCCAGTATCTACTTATAGTCTTTCTTTTATTCTGAGTGTGATTCTTTCATTGAAACCAATATTTTCTTATGGTATGTATAGTCTTTGAGTGTTGTTTCTTCTTCTGTTCTAGTATCTAGTATGGTATGCAGAGTCCATGAGTTCAACCTTAATCTATATTTCCTTCTTAGGTGGGATAACAACTGTCAAGATTTACTATTTATCTGATTGCTTTAGGTTTTGCTATGTCTTCTGAGGATCAGAAGAGGTTTGAGCGATTTACACGATTAGGTCTATATAAGTATTATCGTACTGTGGGCGAGGATGCCTATGAGTTCTTGATTAATTGTCTAGAGAATCTACATAACCTTGGATCACTCGAGTTACATGGAATTATTTATACTATATATTAATTTAGAGATATATCCTGGGATTAGTAGAGGTCACTGTTAGTTGTAGACCTTTTGGTATGCTAGAAATGACTTGGGATTAGCTTGTTGAGGCCTTTTTGGATAGTTTTGTGCTTTACAGTTTTAGGGATTAAATGAGACATGAGTTTGATCACTTGGAGAAAGGTTCCATGACTACTGCCAAGTATTAGGCATGTTTCCATGCCTTGTCCAAATATTCTATTGCTAGTATTGCTACCAAGTTTAGGAAGATTCAAAATTTCATGAAAGGATTAGATATTACTTTTCAATTTGCTACTATCTAGATGGTAGTGTTAGGGGATTTATTTTAGAATATGTTGGATTATGCAAGGATGAATAAGTCTATTCTTTAATCTACTTAGGGAGATGCCATGAGAATGCATAGTCAGGGTGTGTTCAGTGGTCACATCCTCTCGATATGGAGATTTTAAAGGTTCTCGTAGGTACCATGATAGACCATTATAAGTATCCTTATACGGTTTGGGTAGTAGGTCTTCTGGTTCAGCAGCTTTGGGTAGTCTAGCATTATCTCAGGTGGTTATTCTAGCCTAGTCGCATCTCTTCAGATTGAGTCAAGACATTGAGGTTACTATTTATGTGTTGAGTTTAGCCATGTGGCTAAGGATTTCCTGATTGTACTTTTAGGACTACTCCTATATCGATAGTGCGAGGTGACCCTCAGGGTGGTAAAGGTACTACTAAAGATGTTTGAGGCAGAGGTAGTGGTGCCCATAATAGTGGTTAAGAGGCTTCTCAGTCCGATAGTGGATGTGGACAATGCTATGCTATACCTTCCAGACCTGAGGTAGATGTTTCCGATGCTGTTATCATAGGTAGCGTCCCTGTTTGTTTCAGGTATGCATCTGCATTATTTCATTTAGGGTCGACTTTCTCTTATATTTTTGTATATTTTGCTTTGGTTTTTTATTTGACTATTAAGCCTATTTCTATGCTTATCCATGTATCTACCCCGTAGAATACTATTTAGTAGTGTACCAGGTGCACGAATCTTGTATTGTGACCTTTACGGGCTGTGAGACTTTCATAGATCTTCTTTTCCTAGATATAGTAGATTTTGATGTCATCTTGGGTATGGATTGGTTATCTCCCTATCATGCTATTCTAGATTGTTATGCTAAGATTGCGACTTTAGCTTCACTAGGTATGCCACAAATAGCTTTGAAGGGTACACTTCATTTGGGTCCTAAGAGAGTTATATCCTTTCTACGGGCTTATTGCATAGTAGAGAGATAGAGGATGTTTGTCTTATTTGGCCCCTAATAGTGATACTAGTTTTGCTTTACCACCTACTTTGGATTCTATTTGCATTTTCTGTGAATTCATAGATATTTTTCCTATGGATTTACCTGGTATTCCTCTAGATTGTGATATTGACTTTTCTATTGATATTGAGTAGGGCACCAAGCCCACTTCTATTCCTTCTAATAGGATGGCCCCAAATTAAGTTGAATGAATTAAAGAATCAGTAGCAAGAATTATTGGATAAGGGATTTATCTGGCATAGCGTATTACCTTTGGGTGCGCCTATTTTTTGTGAAGAATAAAGATGGGTCTATGCGCATGTGTATTGATTGTCAACAGTTGAATAAGTTGATGATTAAGAATAAGTATCCTCTTCCTTGTTTTGATGATTTATTTGATCAACTTCAGGGTGCTTTGGTATTTTCAAAGATTGATTTGAGGTAAAGGTATCACCAGTTGAGGATTAGAGCTTCAAATATTCCAAAGATAACTTTTTGGACTCAATACAATCATTATAAGTTCTTGGTCATGTCCTTTGGGTTGACCAATGCCCCAACCGCATTCATGGATTTTATGAATTAGGTGTTTCGATTGTATCTTAATAATTTTGATATTGTATTTATAGATGATATCTTGGTTTACTCCAAGAGTGAGGCTGACCATGTGGAGCATTCATAGATTATACTAAAGAGGTTTAGAGATAAAAAAGTTGTATGCTAAATTTTCCAAATGTGAGTTTTAGTTGGAGTTTTTCTCTTTATCAGGCCATATTATGACCAAAGATGGTATCATGGTCGATCTGGATAATTTTTTGTGGTTTGTGATTGGTCTATGCTGATTTCTCCTATCGAGATTCATAGTTTTGTTGGTATAGTAGTCTACTATCGATGCTTTGTTGAGAGTTTTTCATCTATTGCAGCTCCATTAACCAAGTTAACTCAAAAGAAGATTTCCTTTCAGTGGTCCAATACTTGTAAGGCTAGTTTCGAAAAGCTCAAGGATGTACTAGCATTAGATCCACTCTTGACTTCTCCTAAGAAAGGGCTTGGGTTATACCATCTTTTATGATGCTTTAGGTGTTGGTTAGTGATGTTCCTTGGTTTCATGGCACATTTTATGCTTAAAATTATGTTAGTGATGTCAGTGTTGGTTTTGCAGGAAAACAAGTTTGAGACCAAAGACTGAGAAAAAACGATGAAGAGTTGCTGAAAAAGCTACTTTCTAGCGTACCTATGATTAGTAGGTAGAACCTACTAATCATGAGTAGAAGTAGTAGGTTGAGTTCTGAAGGTGTGCAATCTCCTAGTCTAACTACTAGTCTACCTATGATTAGTAGGTAGAAACTACTAATCGTTAGTTGTATTAGTGAGTTGAGTTCTGAAGATTGCAAGCTGAGTCTGATTTTTACTTGCCTACCTATGATTAGTAGGTACAACCTACTAATCGTGAGTTGCATTAGAGAGTTAAGATTATGAAAGACTGAAGTCTGCTTTGATTTCAACTATTCAACCTACGATTAGTAGGTTGTACCTACTACTCAACCTACTAATCGTGAAGTATGGCCGACCTAGATTTCCTACGCTATATAGGATAGATTTTATTGTGTGTTGAGGGCGACCTAGCTTTCTTACGCTATTTAATTTGAGATTTCAGGTTTTCATAATTTTTCTTCGTAAGTTCATCATCATACTTTCATTTATGAAATCTATGTTGGTTCTTACAACCATGAGTAGCTAAACCTATAACTAGGATTATGGGAACCTGATGAATTAATGAAGTAGGTTATGTGCGAAGTCATTTTAGAACGATGTTCTTGCATTTATTTGGATTTCCTTTATTTTGATTGCTTAACGATTGCAAATGTTAGAAACTCATCCTTGTTTGATACTTGATCAAGAGAGCATCAGAGATTAGGAAAAAAAGATCACAACCGTAATTTAATACTATCAATGTTAATCTAATTAACTTGAAATCGAGAGGATATAGTTAAGATGGTTAGGTGATGTATAACTTATCAGCTTTTGCAGGCAAGACATCGAGATAGTTTGACAAGCATGAACAGTCTGGGGAGTTATGAAGTCAGGGGGAACACAATCCTAGTGCTTGTCTCATATTGATCACAACCCTAATTTCCTAGTGATTGGTTCTATTACTCTTATTATTACAATCTCCCTTTTACTTTACGCAATTTTCAATTAGTTCAACAAGTTTTTGATAGATTTTTTGCCTATTCCTCATGGGTTCGACCCCAACCTGGTTGGGTTCTATAATTTATTCAACAACCACTTCATAATTTCATAGAGGTGTAATTTGGGTGAGATTAAATTTTAGGATTGTTGTCAGGGAATACAGTTATCGATTGATTGATTAATTTTGTTGAAGTTGTTGATTTCATTTGTTAATTTCTGGTTTTCTACTATATCCAAGAAAAACACCAGTATATGACTAGTACTTGGAGTCAAGGCAATTCCTAATTCTATTATATCCCAAGCTTTAATGTATCTTAAGATAAAATCATAAGATAGAGAGGAAAGAAGCTTATCAAGGAGCCCTACACAAAAGGGTTCATGACGAACCAACCTCATTAAATTAGCCACCTCAAATAATGTTTAAGAAATTGAAGAGCAAGTCATTGCCCGATTAATGGTCGAGGAAAATTCTAAGATAGTAGTTGACTGATGTGAAACTATGGAGGAAAAGGATACATAAAAGGAGGAAAATAGTTGAGCAGTACTCAACTGATATAGAATTAGAAGGAACAGAGGTCAACCACCCGTTCATCAGTACTTTCCAGTTTATGAAGATACAAAAGAAGATTTAGGGTATGTTAAACCTATTGGGACAGGTGGAATTATTCCTCCAAAATTTCATAAGGGACAAAATTCGATATTACGAGTGCAATGATCCATTTACTGAACTTAAAAGAAGTTTTCGTTGGATTTCCTACAAATGAGGAAAAAATTCACCTTATGAATTTACTAGGGATTTGTGCTTTGTACAATCTACCTTGGGTAAGTCAAGAAGCTATACAACTAAGGTTGTTCCTATTTTATTTGACAGAAAAAGCGACTTTATGGTTAGGAGAGCGGCCTCATGGCTCTATTACCACTTGGAATGAGTTGAGGACACTATTCTTGGACTAATTTTCCCCTTTCTAGAATATTTTAGTTGAAAGATGAGAGTTATAATTTTAGATAATCATATTTAGAGGCACTATATGAGACATGGTTGATGTTTAAGAAGAAGTTGATGAATGTTCCAAATCACTGAATCACGGGAAGGAACTTTCTTGAGATATTCTATAGAGTGTTGAATGTTAATACTAAGGTTGTGTGTAATACGATTACATGAAGAGCATTTATGAGTCTTTGTTGGGATAACACCATTGAATTATTAGATCGAATCACTAAAACCAACCAAAGGTGGCATACTTAGGAGGTAGATAGATCAGCTGGTACTTATGTGATTGGTGCTTCCGATGAATAGAGGGCCTTAGATGAGATAGTGTCTCAAGATTTAGCACAGTTGAGGATTAAGATTGGTTTGCTTACTAAGCAACAACAACAACAACAAACCCAGTGAGTTTGCTTACTAAGCAATTTACAAATATTAGAGAAGATAAGGTAAATGTAGTGGGTTTACGAGGTAAGGCTTTTAGACATGAAGAATATAATTTTGGAGAAGAAGCAAAGTATTTAGATAGAGAGATAACAGGTTTTGGGGCTACGGGCCAAGAGTCTAACCAAGATACTTGGAAGTTAAGGCAAGATAATCAAGGTTGAAACTACTACAAAGACAAGTATAGGGACATTAATAGAGAGTGTGATAGTGACTGAGGAGGAAAGATAATTACAAGGATAATAGTGGCCTTTATATTCCACCGGGGAGTTGTGTGCTGAGTTTGAAAGTTTGAGAATGGAAGCATTGCTTGCAAAGCTTATGAAGGTTTCATAGAGCCAAGTAAGTTTCCTTAAGGAAATTAAGGATGATATTTAAGGGCAAGACTATGGTATTTTATGCATATTATTTGAACTTCTTTGTGAGGATGAGTGTTTTTCTAAGGTCCCTACATGATATGTTTTTATGATAATGTGAGAGTTGGGACTTCCTTATTATAAGGGTATATGGTTTGTATTGTTAACTACTTATTTGTTTGGGTAGTGTCAGTTGCATACATTTATAGTTGTTTTTTGCTAATCTGATGCCATCATTTGATTCCTTTAGTGTCATGCTACCATATGTATACACTCAGTGGTTTTGAATGTTATGCATAAGAAGGGGATAGTTGGAATTAAACTAAATTGCCTTCCATAAGTGACTTAGTTTTTTTTAGTTAAGCATTGTGTTTGTTTATTATGTGTTTGTTTTCTAAGGACATGTAAACATTCCAAATTGAGGGTGTTGATGGGTCACAATTTCATGACACATGTGATGCTTAAAACAAGGAAATTATTCAAAACTTAGGTATTCTTGTTTGATATGATGTGTGTTTGTGTAGATTTTGCAGGAAAATATGGTTTGAAACAAAGACTGAGAAAAAAAGATGAAGAGTTGTTGAAAAAGCTACTTATTAGTCTACCTACGATTAGTAGGTACAACCTACTAAACGTGAGTAGAAGTAGTAGGTTGAGTTCTAAAGGTGATGTAACCTACTAGTCTATTTACTAGTCAACCTATGATTAGTATGTACGTTAGTTGCATTCGTGAGTTGTGATTCTAAAAGATTGAAGTCTGCTCTGATTTTCACTAGTCAACCTATGATTAGTAGGTTGAACCTACTACCTCACTGCTAATCGTGAGTTGAGGCCAACCCAACTTTCCTAGACTGTTTAGTATATGTTTTATTTTGTATCTATAAATACTCCTATAGGATTTTATGCTTAGGGTGGACTATTTTACAATATTTTATGCACTTTATACACTTTTGACATTGTTTTGAGTTCTAAGATACATTGTTGATCTTGGAATTGTTGTTCTTAGTTTTTAGGGTTTGTAGTTAATTTGTGATTTTGGGTTTTCATTCTTATTTTTCATAAGTTCATCTCCATGATTTAATCTATAAAATCTAAGTTTGTTCTTAGAACCATGAGTAGCTAAACCCATAAATAGGTTTTGGAAACCCTTATGAATTAATGAAGCAGGCTAAATATAGTTTTATTTTAGAATAGTGTTCTTGTATATATTGGGATTTCCTTTATTTTGATTGCTTTGTTAATGAATGCAAACATTAGGACCTCGCTCATATTCGATACCTGAGCAGAAAGAGGTAGAGATTTGGAAAAACAGATCATAACAGTAATTTAAAGCTATCAACCTTTATCTAATCAACTTAAGACCTTGAGGATATAATTAACCCAAGATCATATAATAAGGGTTAGTAATGTGAAGCTTTGAGCCTGAGAAGAGATGAGTAAAATTCTCCCAAACTAAGGTCGAGAGATGATTAGGTGATACATAACTTGTAAGATTTTGCATACAAGGTTTGAAGATAGTTTGACAAGCATGAATAGTCTGTGGATTTATGAAGTCAGGGGGATATAATTCTAGTGCCCATTTCATATTAATCAAAACCCTAATTTCCCATCGATCTTTACTATTACTCTTATTATTACAAAACCCCCTTTTTACTTTACACAATTTTTAATGACATTAGCAAGCTCTTGATAGTTTTGGCATATTCCTCGTGGATTTGACCCCAACCTATTTGAGTTGTGTATTTGATTTAACAACTACTTTATACTTTATTGGAGGAGAAATTTGGGTGATATCAGTTAGGTTCTGTGTTGATGCAAGAGGGTACGGTGATTGCATATGCTTCTCATCAGTTGAAACCTCATAAGAAGAACTACCCTACCTTTTATTTGGTCTGGTACGCGGTTGTATTTTTTTAAAGTTATGGAGGCACTATTTGTATGGAGTATATTATGAGATCTTCTTGAAACACCATATCCTTCAGTATTTATTTATCTAATGAGATCTTACTATGAGGCTGCATCATTGGCTTGAGTTTCTTAAGGAGTTATAATTTTACTATTATCAATTATCAGGGAAAGGCTAATGTGGTTGCATATTCCTTGAGTCATAAGTCGACTAGTAAGGTACCTAGGTACATTGTTTAACCTAGGAGAGGCCTTTGGATTTAGAGTTTTAGTCTTTGGCTAACCAGATGGTTAGGCTTTGATATTTTGATAGTTGGATATGTTTTGGCAGTTGTGGAGACTAGATCTTCTTTGATGGAGGAGATTTAGGAGTATCAGTTTGATAATGCTATTTTGAGAGTGATTCGGTATTGATGTTGAGTAGAGAGGCTAAGGAAGCCTCACTTGACTCCGATAGTGTTTTGAGGAATAAAAGCTGAGTTTATGTGCTGAGAGTAGGTGATTAGGTAAGGTTGATCTTAGAGGAGGCCCATTGTTCTATGTATTTCATTCATCTATGAATGACTAATATGTATCATAATTTTAGACAACTCTATTGGTAGAGTGGTATGTTGAATGATATAGAAGATTTTATAGCTCATTGCCTATGTTTTTAGCAGGTGAAGGCAAAGCATTTAAGGCCTGGTGGTTTTCTTAAGAGATTACCCATTTCTGAATGGAAGTAGGAATGAATCACTATGGACTTTATAACTGGGTTTCCTCATACTTTTTGTGGTTCGACAATGTTTGGGTCATCATGGATTAATTGATCAAATTTGCTCACTCATCCCTAATCAAGTTTTATTTAGTGCCAAGAGGTTGGACCATATCTATGTTCATGAGATTGTTTGTCTTCATGGTTTACAAGTGTCTATTATATCAGATAGAGGTTCAGTTTTTAGTTCTTACTTCTAGAAGACATTTCGGGAGGAGTTGGTGTACTTGGGTTGATCTTAGCATCACTTTTCACTCCCAAACCAATGATTAGTTAGAGTGGACTATTCAGGTTTTGGAGGATATGTTCTACATTTGTGTCATAGACTTAGAGGCCAATGGGAGAATCATTTAGCCTTGGTGGAGTTTGTATATATAATAGCTACCATTCTAGTATTGAGATAGCTCCTTTTAAGACTTTATATGGTAGGCATTCTCTCCAGTTGGTTATTTTAAGGTTACTATGATTAAACCTTGAGGTATAAACTTGTTTCACGAGTTGTTAGATAGAGTTTGAATCACTCACGATACACTTAGAGCAACTCAAAGTAGGCAAAAGTGCTATGCGGATCAGAGACTTCATGCCTTGAGAGTTAGTGTTGGTGATCGAGTCTTCCTTTGTGTTTTTCTCATGAAGGGTGTGATAATATTTGGGAAAAGGGTTCAGTTTAGCCCTTGGTATATCAGACCATTTGAGATTCTTTATACTATTGGGAATGTAGCTTATGAGTTAGCATCACCCTTGAATTTTTAATTGTTCATCTAGTTTTTTCATGTATCTATGCCACAAAATTATATCCCAGATGAGTCTTATGTCATTCATTGGGACACAATGCAATAAGATGAGATGTTGCCCTTTGTTGAGGAGCCACTCTCCAGTTTAGCGTAAGATATTAGGCGAATATGTTCTAGAGATATTTTGGCTATTAAGTTCCAGTGAAGACACCATCCTGTAGATGAGGCTACTTGCGAGGTTGAGTCTAACATGCGTAGTAGTTTTCACTAACTTTTTGCTGATTTGGGTATTTCCCTTGCCTTTAGTTCGAGGACGAAATAGATTCTTAGTGGTTGATATTATAAGGACTTAATTCTGTGAACTTTTTATTTTTATGTGTTTTGACCATTTTACCCCTCTATGTGATCGGTTTGTGTTGTTTTAGAGTGTGGAGATAGTTGGCATGGTTCCAAATGCAATCCAAAATGATTTGTGCGGGTTTGTGGTTTTTAGAGGTTAGAAATGCCTTATAGTTGATTTTGATCAACATTTATTGTTCTATGTATCAGATGGAAAAACAAACTATGCCAACGGATCTGAAATGTCAATTTTTGGTTGGTAGAATTGTTGGTTCTATTTTGTGGATTTTGGATCTCATTTTGACCCTTGGTTTGAAAATTTGATAATTTGGATTTTAGGGGTCAATTTTGTAAAAACAACCACTTTTTAAAAATTTAATGTTATCATTGAGTATGGAATGTCGAATTTAGTTTAGTATCATATTTCATTTGCATTCTTGGGATTCGCTCATTGATCAACAACTTTTCAACTTAGCAAAGTTGATGATCCAGCTGATATTTAGTGCAATCGCTTTAGTGGACCCTGCCAGTTAGGAAAAGTACCCATTTTAGCTGTCGCTGATTTTGTGGTATGGGACTTCTTTAGCGGCCTCCCGCATATGGACTGGACTACTAAAGTGGTCAACCCACACTTAAGCAATGACCACTTTAGTGGTCATAGTTGGACAAGTATAATAATGCCTTTTCTCAATTTTCTTTAATTTTTGAGACTTTGAACTTTAGGTTGAGAGTGTTTTGGATGATTTCTTCCATTTTCAATCTTCGATAAGCTCTAAATCACTATTTCAATTATTTTACTATGATTATTGTTGCTTAAAACTCTTTAAATTATGATTTCAAAATTGAAATTTGGGTATTTTGGCTCAAAAGGCCTAAAAAAGAGTTTCTTTGATTTAAGAGTCATTTTCAACCCATTTTCACTTGGGTTTCTCCTATGACTTTGTTTAATCATAGGTAAGGTCTTTCTAAACAAAAATTCTGGTTTACCCTTTCTTCACGAAATTCCATTTCGAGGGTTCATTTTAACCCCGACTTGGAAATTTGAAATATGAGAGTCGTTGGCTTCCTTTAGATGCCTAGATTCTATATTTGTATGTATAAGTAGATTCCGATGCCATTTGAATAGGAAATATTTGCATTGAAGGGTTTTAGGCATGAATTTTATCAACATGCTAAGTATATGGGTAATAATCATGGAAACCATAGTTCAATGATATTTTTATTTGTGCATGTGTTGGGGCCTTATTTGATATTATTGGCCTTGTGTATGCATTTGGTTTCTTTTTTCATGATAGAAAAACCCAAGTTGGATTTAATGTGATATTAATGATGTCTTACTTCTATTTTTACTCTAATGGTATATTTCTTATATGAAATCATGGATGATTGACATAATGAGTGGATTTTGAGCTCACATGTACATTTATTGAATGGATTTGAGATCTTCATACTGGTTTGGTTGTGAGCATTATGTCCTCATATCATACATACACATGAGATATCGGTACCTTTATGGAAACACTGATTTTAATAGAAATAATACACTTTTACAAAACCCCCATCCGCAGCACACGAGTTGTAGAGAAGATATGAATATTGAGATTGAGATTATGTATTGAGAAAGTATATGGGTTGCAAACCTCCCATGGGTCCTACCTGGAAGCGCTGAGACTCAGTAGATGTATACGGAGGTTAGGCAATAATATCAGTCATATCACACCATTACCATCATCATCATCATTGCATTTTATACATGATGCATCTTCAGTGTTGTGCTTTTGTGCTTGATTCGATGCCTATCTATTATGAATCTTTTGAATACCTATTTTTTGCTATGTATTACATTTAAAATCGTTTGTGGAGGCGGTATGAGCTACCGTTTGGGATATTTTCTAATTGCAGGTAATGTACTCATGGTATGTATTTATGTACCTTATTTTCTACTTTGCTCACTCGCCATATGATACCTAGTGAGTACAAGTAGATTGTACTTATCTCTACTATTCCCTTTCGACATAGATCTAGGTTTGAGTGCACCACACAAAAACTATGATGGTGTGCTTGATCATTGATACTTCGAGGTATTGGATGCTCTATGCCTTAAGATTCAACCTCAAAACTCCTCTTATCTAGTTGATGTTTTCATTTTGTATTTTGAGACAGGCTTATTTTTGTCAGATTCAGTTGTATCTTTTAGTTCTGAGTTGTATTTAGATTGTTCTTACAATGTGACACTATATTTTGATATGGTTTATGGTATCTTTATCATTCGGAATTCTACTATTATTGTACAGGTATGGTTTGAGTTTGTCGTAGAAGTCTCGCCTTGAGAATTGTTTTATGAGTTATTATTACATATCAGTTTGGGTGATTAACTTACTTGTCAAGGCTTAGCCATGATAAGTGCCATCATGAACTTAATTTTTGGGTTATGGCACTAAACTCATTGTGTGTCTGGAGCTACACTACTCACCTAGTGGGAGAACCATCTACCCCGAAATATAAACTTCGATCAATACTTAAAAGAGTCAGAGAACTAATGCATCAACAAATAAATTCAAAACCAAACAAAAAACATAAGTACAACTAAAAGTAGAACATTGTACTTAACCATAACTATCCCTAAGAACCAAAAGTCATCCTTACCAAAACTACAAAAGATTATCAAGAAGGGGATGCAACCCCAAAAACTAAGCAAAAAAACATAAGTACAAAAATAAAGACTATGCCATAAAGGAAAGATCTCATGGTAGCTCGGAAATGCCACTTACCCTGAAATCTAAAATCAGTCATTGGAATCAAAGTAAGGTCTCGTAGTAGTAACTAGAATATGCACTATACTCACGAAAGTAATTAGGTGTAGTGTCAATACACAAGAAAGCAAGTGTACTAGTAGGGTCATTTGGCCAACCCAAGATGATAATGAACATATAACCAAATTATCGTGCAACAAATTAATCCATGTTCAAACCAACTTACACTTAATATAACAAGAAGAAAATAAGTAGTTTAAGATTACAACCAACAAGTCAACAAAATATGACCAAGTCATATTCATCCAAGCCAATTCAAGATAGGTAAAATAATTTTCAAGTGTAAAATATATTCCCTGGTTCTCTTATGGAACCGTCAAACTCACTCAACTCCTCTAAGCTTAAGCTTTGCTCTTCCATGCAATTTTCGTTTGCTTTTGATCTAAAACATGAATATAAACAAATAATTAATGAAATGACCTACTATTTTGGGAATTATAATTCATACCCAACCCCTAAGGTCAAGTTCATGATCATTCACTTTCCTTTCTAGGGTTGTCCTACCGTAATTTACCTAAAACTACCTATTCCATGGATAAATTTGTGAATTAGAAGAATGCAAGGGTAAATTAACCATCAATAATTTAAACCCATTAACCAGTTACTTTTTTCTATCCATTGTACAGGAAAATAACCAAAATAAACTCGTAAACCCTCGCTGAACTTTGTAAACTAGCACTTCTAAGGCCTAATTATAATTACTAATTAATATGGAATAATTCCTTATCTTAACGAAAACAAAATAATAAAATCAGGTAGATATCCCCCAAAATCACCCCTCCTTTGCCCCAAAATGATCTTTAGAAAAATAAACTATTTTGGGAGAAAAATTAAATTAATCTGCGACTTTGACCACTATAGCAGCTGTTGTCCAGGTCTGACAATTGCTATAGAGGGATTTTTTTTCTATAGCAGGATGCATAGAAGAATCAAAGGGGTAAAATGTCCAATTTTTTTCCAAAAATTTCAATTTTCACAACACACCTTAAACCAAGGTCATTCCAAACAATGCTCTTTATGCTAATATCAAGTTCAGGAGTTCTACTTTCCCAACTTCAATTATGTAAATTCCTGTGGGATACTTATAGTCTTAGCTAACTAGAAATAAAATCAAACACCACCAAACTCGCCCAAATCATCCTCGGATTTTTCTATACCATACCTTACTCTGAGTGCGCCCAAAACTATCTTGACCTGAAATTTATAACTTTAAATCTAGGTATAATTTTAACATAGGATTTTTAATGGGAGTTTTATAGTTAAAGAAATAAATGGTTATTACAATAGATTATAATTTACCCATCATTCATCCCTAAATGTTCAAATATGAAAAAGTCTATAAAGGAGAGAAAAGAGTAATTGTGTCCTCATGCAACTGAGGGTACTTATCCTGCATGTACTTCTTGGTGTTCCAAGTATCCTCCTCTACCAGACAACATTTCCAACGAACCTTAACTGAATGAATTTTCTCCATCTTCAATTTATGATTATCCTGATCTAGAATCAATATTGGTTCCTCCTCGTAAGACAAGACTTTATCTAAAATAACTGAGTCCTACTTAATAATATAGTACCTATCCCTGTGGTACCTCTTGAGCATAGAGACATGAAATTACAAATGGAATCTGAATAATTTTGATGATAGATCTAACTTTTATACAAATGGACCCATCTCTTCAAGAACCTTAAAGGGACCAATATACTGAGGACTGAGCATGCCTCTCTTGCCGAACCTCATGACTCCCTTTATGGGAGACACCTTAAGCAACACTTGCTCCACAAACATTCCAATATTTTGAAAAGTCTACCAATTAAAACCAATTGCATAAAAGTATAAAATATCTCTAAGAACTGGAAGTCACTGTACCAAAATACTACAAATGCCAATAAATGGATTCAACCCAAAATAGAGAGAAAATACCTATGTTCAAAACAAATGGATAAGAAATAAATGGAGTACTCATGGTTACCCAAAATATGCAGCTCACCCTTAAGTCAAAATGTAGTCTACTCTAAATTGAGATTTAATGCAATCGCTAGAAAATGCTCTGCACTATATAAAAAAAAGAGCACATAGAGTATCAATACACAAAAGCTGCAGTGTACTGGTAGGGTTATTGGCAAACCTGAAATAATAAATGTGAAAAAAATAAATATATTTTAGTAAACAAGAAAATCCATGAATTTCTACTAAATAACTTTACCTTGATTACTTGACACTTAGCCTTTTTCAAACAACACCACAAAATTTAGGCAAGTGCAAGTCAATATAGACAACAAGCCAAGTCAAAACCATGATTACCAGCATTAACCAAGTCAACATACCATGAATAAAAAAATGTTACACCTTGCCTCAAATACATAAATAAGCAGACAACAAAGGGAGGTATGCCAATCAATTGCATTGAGGGTCCAACTCAACAACAATAATAGAAATAATGATAAACTTTGATTCACTCAAATAACCATCACACTCACTAATAAATTATACATACATTCTAAGGGTTTTATGGTTTTCCACTAGCCATGACTTTCATGGAACAAACTCTAGTTCATGTACCAAAAATCTTAGGCATCTAGTATCTGCCAATCTTATATCAACCAATCTCATGAACATGTCCAAATACCAGTACATCCCACAATAATAAAAATACATCCTATGAAGGTTTCCAAATATCGATACATCCCACAACAATAAATGGATATCACAATAATCACAACCAAAATGAGAATAAACAACCACACTTGTACAATCAACAATCTTTACATATAACCATATTTCATCTGGTTAACACTTAAAGTATCATTAAATAATTTAATTCCTTTGAACATACATTGTAATAAGTATATAAAGAGACAATTAAAAAGAACACTCAAATCAAGTTGGGTTTTAACTATATAAAACTATTACCTAACTCAATGCAAGCTTGCACCAGTCTAATGAGCCAACCTTTCTTTCTATGTAATTTTAGATTGCTTTTGGTCTAAAAATTAATAATATGATCACAACTCAAAAAATGACATTACACTTTCAAGGATTACAAATTAATAACCTAACCCTAAGGTCAAATTCATGATCATTCCTTCCATAGTAGGGTTTTCTACTATCATTCAACCTTCATTCTATCAATTTCATGAATGTATTGGTGAATTCAAAGCATAAAATTATAATTTAACAACCTTTAACCAAAGCCCTAGGATTTTCTACCCCAAGTCACCTAATTGCACTAGAAAACTCACCTAGGTGAAGTTAAATCCCTCCTAAAATAAAAAAACTAGTGACTTATGAGATTAATTATCCAAAAACTATTAGTGGATTGGATTAACTTACCTCATAAAGGAAAATGATAAAAATTGGGTTAAAATTTCTTAAAATCGTCTCTCCCAGCCCTTAGACAAATGTGAAGTAATTTTTTTGGGAAATTTCAGCACTAATCAACACGTACCCACTATAGCAACTCTATCCTGCTATAACAACATCTCTAGTATGGGATTTTCCCATAATTATGAGATTAACCAATGATGACTCCCGCAATAGCAAGAATATTTCTATTATAAAGTAGAAGTGGTAGAAGATTACCTCCCACTATAGTGGGGTAGGTGAAGCAGAAACTTGAGATTTTCTGTAGTTTTACCATTTTTCAACTGTAATACCCACATTTTGGACTATAATGAAAATCCATCATTCCTATGCGTGAATGTTTCAAAAGCCTCCAATCCTATATAAATTTAGTGTGTTAATCAATTATGTAGTGTGAGAATCTATTTGAGCATGAATTTAGATCATAGAGGTCCCCTAACTCAAGTACAAGTTGAAAACTTTCCTTTCGTTCAAGTTTTAGTGAGCGTCAAAACTTGGGTCAACTTCAATCTACTATAACTCATTGTATATGATGAACTGCATGGTTTACTATATATCAAATGAAATATCTTTGAATTATCTTTTCAATGATACCAATTTCGCCTAAATATGATATCGGAGCAAAGATTTATCCCTATTTTATTCCAGCATGTCAAGCTGGAAAACGGTGACGACATTTCTGACGGGCTATCATGTTTCTGACGACCTTTTTGATGACATCATCACATTCTGATGATATTTTTGATGACGTCGTCAGCCCTGGGTAGAAAATCAAGAATTTGGACCCCTTTTGTGATAACCATTCGTGACGGCCTATCACGGACCTGACGGCCTGTCACGGATGGCATCAAGTATATTTTTCCATCAATTGAGGGACATTTTAGTAAGGGTATTTTGGTCTTTTTACTTCACTTCCCTTGAATTATAACGCTCAAGGAGTGTATTATCTTCCATTCTCTTTATTTAAACATCTCAAAAAAATCTCTCATACACTCTCAGCCACAAGATTAGGGTTTCCTCTCAAGATAAAAAATCTCAAGAACAAGCCTTAGTGTTTTCATAGAAGAGTCTATTTCAAGGAAATTTCGCCTTCAATCTTCATGAATTCTTAATCAAAGGTATTCTTAGTATTCATCCATGGGTCCCTTTCATCCATGGAGCTCAAGAATCATATTTTAAATAATAAATTGTGAGTTCCTTGTTGTTTTATAACTATATTCATATTAATGATTGTTTTTTGGATTCAAGGTTGTGTCTTGATGTGTTTTTCATGAATCATGTGAATCGTTTAGTTGGAAACCCATGAATTTGGGTGGTTCAAGATTTCTAAATTTGTTAAGTACACCTATGCTCAATATTATGCATGCAAGGTGTCTGATAAAATACTTAGGATGCTACAAATTAATGTTTACATGGTTTCGTGATATCTAAATGACAAGTCCATGTTAGCTATATACTTCAATATAAATTCTATGCTATTGATGTGTTGCAATTACTGTGGTGTGAAGCATGCATGATAATAGAGATATACTATATGTACATGAAATATATCCATGCACTCCCTACTATGCTTAAGATGTTGAAGAACTACATGAAGTATAATATCCCTTACTTATGACAATGTGAATTGTGGACACCAATCTTAGGATCAAGTCAGTCATGTTGTGTCAGTTTCCTTCCATCGAGTCCTGGGGGTATTCCTAACCAAAAATATAACTGTGTGCCTAAATCCATGTCATGTTATCACGATACTCTCAGTTAAGTCATGATCTATAGAATTCAGTCAGTCATGTGACTCAGGAAAATCCAGTAACCTCAGTAATCTCAGTAGTTCAGTAATGTCAGTGATCTCAGTACTCAGTAATATTTGTAACCTCAGTATTCAAAGTCAATCTCAATAATTTCAGTACTCTCAACCAGTCCTCAGAACTCAGTGCCTTCCATCAGTGATCAGAATTCAGTAAACTTAGTTTAGCTTCACTAAACAATAGACTGAATCAGTCATCAGAATCCAGTAAACTTAGTTTAGCTTCGCTAAACAATACTACTAGCATCAGTCTAGTTAATCAGTATCAGTTTAGCTAATCAGTTCAATTCAGCCCAGTTATTTAGTTTAGTGTCTTTTAGATGGGAGTAGGATTCAACACCGAGTGAGCCTAGGGATGGGGATTCACCCGATAGATTAGGACTAAGATCCTTAGAAACAATCCCTAAGTTCTAGAACTACGTATCCAGCGTAGGTGCAAGGTGTCACTCATTAGATAGGACTGGCATACTCAGGGGTCACCCGCTAGATTAGGACTGACTCCACAGCTGATGTCTTTACTGGTGGTGTGGTACTGGCACCCTTCCAGTCAACGTAGAGATTGGATCCCAATTAGCTTATCTTGGGGCATGTCGGTTAGATGATTACATCCCACAATTTCCGTTATAGAATTAGGGCTTTTAGATACAGTCAACTCAGCTTAGTAGTACATATTTAGTACTGTTAGATACAGTCAATGCTTATCATTTTAAATAGACTTCAAGATCTCCCATTAGCTAGGACTGATCTCAACTATGATTAATCAGTATCAAAATCATTAGATTTAAAGATCACCTGCTAGATAGGACTGATCTCAGACTAAGTCAAATCATTCTTATTATCAGTATACCCATGATCACCCGCTAGATAGGACTAATCTCAAATTTAGTTACTCCAAGTAGAATGGAACTCAGATAGTTCCATCAGAACTTAAACTGTCAGATATAGTTTCTCAGTATCAGTTACATTGGTTAGGTCGATCATCATAGTTATATAAATTATATCAGTATTCTGAACTCATGTATCAGTCATATTAGCTATCAGAATTCATGATATCAGTAGTCAACTTCAGGACTGTCAGACACAGTCAACCAGACCAGTTCTTCATAATTCAAACTATCAATAATAGTCATTCATCTATTCAGTATCTCAGTATCAGTACACTCATGTTGTCAGTATTCAGACTCAATAGTTAGTATCTATATGAGTTTAGTTACAGTTATGCATGCATGTATGCATGTATTCTCATGTTCATAACCTTTTGCATTTAGCCTACCTCACTCGTATAATTAGTACATTCAGATGTACTGACGCATTTGCGCTATGGCGCTTTCTCTTATGTTACACCATAGGTTCAGAGGCACGAGCTCCAGATTAGCAGTAGCATTCCAGTGTTCAGAGTTTGCAGTGAGTCCTTCTTATTCGAGGACGATATAATTATTGCTATATTTACTATTCAGTTGCTAGATGGAGTTAGTTGGAGACATATTCCTTCAACTCCTTATTCAGTTTAGTTAGAGGCTTCTAGACTAGATGTCAGATTAGATATTCAGATCTCATTATTTTCAGTATTTATGACGTATTTTGTTATTGTTATACCTTTTTCAGATATTTTGTTATCAAATATTTATTCAGTTCGAACCTTATGGCCTTTCATGTTCATGTTTCCACATTTTATGATATATTATGGAGTATATAGGTACAGATATCAGTCATGGGTTATCTTGTTGTCCTTCGGGGTCATGAGCACCATGTAGCATTTTGGTTCAGAAAATTAGGGTGTTATATCAACACACCCTCAGATTTCGACATCCTCAACTAACCCTTTTAGGTCAAATTTGATATCAGGAGTTCTAATAACCCAAATTTACTTCAGAATGTTTCCACAAATTTCTTATCATCTTAGCTACAATAAAATCACCCCAAATCACTTAACATTTAACTAATCCATTCCAAAATTTACATAGATAAAATCACCCCAAATCACTTAATATTTTACAAATATATTCCCAAATTACCACAGACCATACTACACTTGGGTTTTATCCAAGAGCAGCGTTAGCCTGGAAGCTCTTACACTTAACTTGAGGGAATACTTAAGACAAATTTTGGCATACTAAACTTACCCAAAACAACCAAAAAAAATTGTTCCAAGGGATACCAATTTACCCATTGTTCATCTCTGAATAATCAAACAAGAAAAATAAGGGAAGTACAAAGTAAGAGAGTAAATGTATCCTTAAATAAGTAAGTGTACTTGTCCCGCATGTCCCATTTAGTTTCCCAAGTTGTAATACCCTGCGATTTTCCTAGCTTAAACTCATCCTAAAAATGTCAAGGATAAGTTCTTAGAATGAATGATGTTTTTTATATATTAAATTCTTTATATTTTTACTTTCCATGGCGTAGGAAATCGAATAAGCTTTGCAACGATATAAGATTCACCTAAACCCAATAACCGGGTAAGAAGTTATGGCTATGTTAAGTTCCAGTCTTAAAACACAGTAATTTGGACCCTTAGCGCGTTGTACAATAGTGTTAATTCCTAATTGTCAATTTCCAGGGTCCCTCCGTGATAATGGCGCAATGCGGGGAGAGCCAAATTCCCAATTATCCATATTTCAGTGAAGGTCCGCTATAAGGCGTGTCGCGCCAATTTTCCATGTCCCATCCAAGGTGGCAACGTGATACCACCACGTCGTGCCACCAAGAATTTTCCCAGTTGGAATTTTCCAGTGGGTTGGCGCGATAGTGGCGCATCGCTCCAAGGCAAAAAATCGAGACTCTAGTTTATTTTTCTAGTTTTGTTTAGGAGTTGAAGGGGGTATTTTGGACTTTTCCCCAACCCCCAATCCATCCAAACACTTCATTAAATCCTTTTAGAAGCATTATATGCTAATTTTCATTAAAATTACTCTCATCCAAAATCCTAGGCTTGAACATTCATCTCTAAGAAAGTCAAAATTCTACGATCCTTTTTTTCAAACTGTTTTAAGATTTCAAATCCCCAGATCAAGAGCTTCAAGAATTTTTATTCAAGAGCACAAATAGCATCTCAAAAGCAAGCATATTCATTTAGTTCATCATCTAAGGTATGTGGGGTTTGAACAAGGAAAAATCTTCCATCCTTGTGCAAAAAGTTATGTCTTTCAACAAATTTGTTATGGTTTGAAATTTGAGATTTACACCCATAGTATCTTATTAATGATTTTGAGTATGATATGATAGAATTGTGAAATACCATGTTTGTTTTGAGTTAAATAATGATCTTTTTTGATTTTAAATACCATAAGCATGATTTGAGATATTATTTTAAGCATTTCAATTGAATTGAGCATGATATTGTGATTTAAAGTCATTATATTGATATTATTGAAGCATGGACTGTTATCCAATATTGATTATTGTGATATCAAGGAAGTTGGTGCTATAAACATCTTATGAGCAAGATTATTTATAGTTTTCAATTACATGTTTGATCTTTTGATCATTTGTTTAGCTTTGGAATCCACACTATAGACCATTACAATTTACAAAAACTCAGAACAGTTTTGTTTATAGACTTACTAGAGTCAGTGCATAAATGGTTTTTCATATAAATCCTTCTGCTAGTTTTAAGAAGTGGACTTCCAATGGTTTTGAGCATACAACTCTTAAAGGGAGTAGTATTTATAACCGATCAGAAAGTGTGGGATTAGCATGTGCTATCTTTTATAGAACTACGTAACCAATATAGGAACAGACTTAGATTATTCCCATTTATATAGATAATAGATTTAGCTTGTGATCAATCACCTGGATTAGATTATACTCCCTGGCAAGAGTATGAAACTTCTCCCCAATGTGAGGATTCCTTCTTAGGAGGCCAAGACATTGGACTCCATGTATCTCACATGGTTTTTGTCGGTTAAGAGAACCTCCCTACTAGTGTAAAATAATGAATAACTTTTTAGATAAAGTTTTTTTTCCTTAAAGTTTTAAAGCTTATAGATTACAGATTCCAAAATAGAAAAGATTTTTGAGACTAAGTGTTATGACTCACAAGAATTAGATTGCATGTTTTGCTATTAATGCTTTATACTTTCATATTTCAGATATATCAAGCCTATGTGAGTCATTTACATTTAGCATGCATGATTTCATAAACTGTGATAATATTTTACTTATTGCATGAATCCCCATATACTCAGTACATTCTCAAAGTACTGATCCACATATACGTCTATGTGCTACATTTTCTCATAATGTAGGTTCAGGTGCTCAGTCTCAGCAACGATAGTGATTTTTGAGCATCTCATCTACATCCCCTACAGTTGGTGAATCTTTATAGTTTAAGGACTTAGCTATTCATGTTCTTATTTAATTTTTTTTTGATATTTTAGTTTAGTCCGAGTCAACTGGGGCATATCTCAGTGATTCTCTAGATTCAGTTAGTAGAGGCTTGTTGGACTACCAAATTCAGTCATAGATTTCAGTTGTCTTATTTAGATTTTTTAGTATTTGTTTAATCAAATTTATAAGATGAGTACTTTCATATATATTTAGATAGTTTTTTGCATTTTATCATGACTTTGTACTTATATTTCCCTATGATGAGATTCAAATGTGTTAGAAGGCAGTCAGGTTATCTCAGGACTACTTGTAGTTCGGAGCATCGTATGGCATACCGAAAACTAGATTTCGGGGTGTTACATACTTGGTATCAGAGCCTAAGGTTTAGAGAGTCCTAGGGAGTCAGACAAGCCATGTTACGTAGAGTCTTGATCATCGGTGTGAAGCACGCCACATCTATGAGCAAGAGACTATAGAGCATTTTAGGAAAATCCTTTTTTCTTTCATAATCTATTGTGCTTACACTTGTCTCTATCTGTTATTAACTCATACTTTTTTATTATAGAATATGCCTCTTTGCAGAGCTAATGCCCATAGAAATGATAACCAACCACCTCAGCCCACAAATCCTTTGAATAAAAATGAGTCACATGCAGAGTTTCGTGCAGATTTTCAGGCGCTAGCCCAAGCTGTGACAGCTAATGTTCAGGGTAATTTTTAGGCTGCAGCCCCACCTCACAGGATGGAGATTTAGCCATAGCCAGAATCCAAGATTTTATGTAGATGAATCAACCAGAATTCTTTAGGTTGAAAGAAGGTGAGGACCCACAACTGTATCTTGATAAGGTAAAGAAGATCACCCAAGTGATGCATGTTACTGAGTAAGAGTGTGTAGAGTTGGCATCCTATAGGCTGAAGGATGTTGCTTATGATTGGGTAGTGATATGGAAGAAGAGTAAAGGGGAGAATGCAACTTCCATGACTTGGAAGATATTTTAAAATGCATTCTTAGACAAATTCTTCCCACTTGAGATGAGGGAAGCTAAGATAGAAGAATTCATGAACCTGAGGTAGGGCTCCATGACAGCAAAGGAGTATTGCCTTAAGTTCAACCAGTTGCCTAAGTATGCCTCTGATCAGATGGCTGACCCTAGGTCAAGCATGAATAAGTTTGTAATTAGTGTGTCTGGGTTGGTAGTTAAGGAGTGTAGGACTACTATGCTCAATAGAGATATGGACCTTCCAAGATTGATGATGCATCCTCAGCAGATTGAGATAGAGAAAGCAAAGAATAGAGAGAGACAGAAAGAGAGTAAATAAAAGGTCTAGAACAGGGTAGTTTGAATATGGTTAGAACGGGTCTGAAGGAGGAAAAGAGGGCTAGAACAGGGCAGATTTATTATGGTCAGAACAGGTCTGGAGGATAAAATCATTCAAAGTTTTAGAATCATTAATCTATGCCTGCACCTTCTTCATCCAGTTCTTCTACGCCCAGAAATAGGCAAAAACAGTGGGGTAAGTCTTCTATGTCAAGATCTTAGAATTGTGTGGGTGGTAGGACCAATTATCTTTAGTGTTTTAGGTATGGCAAGAATCATTTTGGTGAGTGTCTAGCAGGACGGAGAGGTTGTTATGGGTATGGACAGCCAGGCCCTGGAATCAAAGAGTGCCCGCATGCTAAATAAGGAAATAAGGATGTTCGTCCTCAGATTCAGGCTAATAGTGAACCATCTCCTTTAGGTCGCCCAGCTCCTCCCTAGGGCATATCATCAGTACTACTGGCTTTGTGTCTTCCATTTTGATGTTTATGTGTTGTTAGACCATGGGTCAAGTTTTTCTTATGTGACCCCATTAGTTGCTGCGAATTTTGAGATAAATTCTGAAAAGTGTCCCGAGCCTTTCTTAGTTTCTACTCTAGTAGGTGAGTCAGTTGTTGCCAAATGGATTTACAAAAAGTGTCCTATCATTATTCTTTATAGAGTCATGTTAGCAGACTTGATAGAGTTAGATATGGTTGATTTTGATCTTATTCTTGGTATGGATTAGCTCTATTCCTATTATGCTTTTATAGATTGTCGCACCCGAGTGGTAAAGTTTCAGTTTCTAAATGAGCCAATCTTTGAGTGGTCCGTTAATTTAGTGTCTCCCAAGAGTCATTTCATATCTTATATTAGGGCCAGAAAGTTGATATCCAAAGGTTGCATTTATCACCTAGTTCGAGTTAAAGACACTAAGTCTGAGACCCTAACAGTTCAGTCAGTCAATGTAGTAAATGAGTTTCCAGATGTCTTTACATAAGATCTCCCATAGGTACCTCCCAATACAGAGATAAAATTTGGTATTGACCTTCTCACAGATACACTGCCTATTTCTATTCCTCTTAGCATATGGCTCTTGCTGAGCTTAAGGAGTTTAAGAAGAAACTCAAAGATCTTTTAGATAGAGGTTTCATAAGGCCTAGTGTTTCTCTATGGGGCGCCTTCATCCTATTTGTGAGAAATAAATATGGTTCATTGCAAATGTACATTGACTATCGTCAGCTAAATAAGGTCACAATCAAGAACAAATACCTTCGCCTAGAATTAATGACTTATTTGATCAATTGCAAGGTGCAAGTTATTTCTCAAAGATAAACCTTAGATCCGGCTATCATCAGCTTAAGGTAAGGGAGTGTGATATTCTGAAGATAGCCTTTAGAACCCATTATGGTCATTTTGAGTTCCTAGTCTTGTCTTTCGGGCTAACCAATGCTCTAGAAGCCTTCATGGACCTCATGAATCGAGTGTTCAAAGAGTAGCTTAATATATTTGTCGTAGTATTCATAGATGATATCCTTGTATACTCCTATAGTGAGGATGACCATGTAGATCATCTTAGAATTGTCCTACAAAATCTTAGAGATCATAAATTGTTTGCCAAATTCCGCAAGTGTGAGTTTTGGCTAATATCGGTAGCCTTTCTTAGTCACGTTATTTCTGCCGACGATATTATAGTTGATCCCTAAAATATAGATATTAGAAGTTTCTTGGGTATAGCTGGCTATTACCACCATTTTGTTAAAGGTTTCTCATCTATTTCATCTCTTATTTCTAGATTGACCCAAAAACAAGTTAAGTTCCAATGGTCAGATTCCTGCGAGAAGAGTTTTAAAGAGTTGAAGACTCGACTCACTTCAGCCCCAGTTGTAGCATTACACGATAGTATGGATGGTTTTGTTGTTTATTGTGATGCCTCTAGAGTAAATATGGGTTGCGTGTTGATGTAGAGAGGTAAGGTAATACCCTATGCCTCTAGATAGTTGAAGCCTCATGAAAAAAATTACCTAACATATGATCTAGAATTAGTTGCTGTTGTGTTTGCTTTGAAAATCTGGAGATGATATCTATATGGTGTTCATGTTGATATGAACCACAAAAGTTTGTAGTACGTGTTCACCTAGAGAGAGTTGAAACTTCATCAGAAAAGATGGTTAGAGTTGATAAAAGATTATAATATGAGTGTGTTGTATTATTCTAGCAAGGACAATATAGTGGCAAATGCCGTTAGTAAATTGTCTATGGGTAGTATTGCACATTTGGAGGAAGATAAGAAAGAATTGGCTCGAGAAGTGCATTGTTTGGATAGATTAGGTTTTAGGTTGCTTGATTCAGCTGACGGAGATGTTTGGGTTCAAAGTAGTTCCAAATCTTCCCTAGTTTCGGAAGTGAAGAAGAAACAAAACATGGATCTTAGTTTGGTCAAACTGAAGGAGTCGGTTATAGACCAAAAGGTAGAAGTTTTCTCCCAATAAGGCGATGGATTATTGAGATAACCCTGTATAGATGATCTGAGATAGAGAATTATAACTGAAGCATATGGCGCGCGTTATTCTATTCATACCGGTGCTACTAAGATATATTACAATTTATGGAAAATGTATTGGTGGAATGGTATGAAAAGAGATGTAGCGGAGTCCGTAGCCAGGTGTGCAACTTTTCAACAGGTTAACGTAGAGTGCCAAAGGCCTGATGGTATGTATCAAGAGTTTTAGTATCCCCACTTGGAAGTGGAAAGAGGTGAATATGGATTTTGTGATTGGTTTACCCCAATCGCGTCATCATCATGATTCGATATGGGTTATTGTAGACAGATTGACTAAGTCAGTGCATTTCTTGCCAGTTCATACATCCTATACAACTGAAGATTATGGTAAGTTGTATATCCGAGAGTTAGTTAGATTGAATGAAGTTCCCTTGTCTATAATCTCAGATAGGGGTACTCAGTTTACTTTCCAGTTCTAGGAATCTTTTCAAAAGGGACTTGGTACCCAAGTTCATCTCAGTTCTTCCTTTCATCCTCAGACAGATGGTCAGGCAGAGAGGACCATTTAGACGTTAGAAGATATGTTAAGGGTATGTGCTCTTGATTTCAAAGGTAGTTGGGATGAGCATTTGCCAATGATTAAGTTTGCTTATAATAACAATTATCATGCTAGCATTCAGATGGATCCTTTTGAAACTCTCTATAGAAGGAGATGTAGATCACCTATATGTTGTTTTGAAGTTGGTGAGGCCGCTTTGCTTAGGCCTGATGCAGTATTTGAGGCTATAGAGAAAGTCAAGCTAATTACCGAAAGGTTGAAGACAGCCCAGAGTCATTAGAAATCATATGCATATGTGAGGAGAATGGACCTCGAGTTTAAGGTTGGTGATTTAGTATATTTGAAGGTTTCACCTATGAAAGGTGTAAAGAGATTCGATAAGAAGGGGAAACTTAGTGTCCGGTATATTGGACCTTATAGAATTCTGAGTCGTGTTGGGAAAGTAGCTTATGATCTTGAGTTTCCCACATACCTGTCAGTAGTCCATCCTATATTCCATGTCTCTATGCTTAAGAAGTGCATCGGTGACTCCACCATTATAGTTTCGTTAGAAAGCTCAAATATTCAGAACAACCTTTCATACGAAGAGATTCCAGTTGAGATTTTAGATCATCAGATCCGTAGACTAAGGAACAAAGAAGTTTCCGTGGTCAAAGTTCTTTGGAAAAATCATTCGGTTGAGGGTGCTACTTAGGAAGCAGATATGCGAGCCAAGTACCCTTACCTTTTCTCTGTGAACTTATATCTACCCGAAGGTACTACTCGTTTTTAATCCAGTTCTTTTCTAATCATACATTCAACTATATAGTTGTCCTAATGTAAGTTCATGCACTCACAGAATTACTCAAAAGCTCAGAATGATTTAGATTTAGTTGTTTAGTTCATTTCAATTTGACATGCTATTTTATATTCTCAAGTTCCTCAGAAACTTCAGCTTAGCTAGCCACATTTGAGGACAAATGATTCCAAGAGGAAGATATTGTAATACCCCACGATTTTCCTAGCTTAAATTTATCCAAAAAATGTCAAGGATTAGCTATTAGAATAAATGATGTTTGTTTTATGTGGGATTCTTTAGATTTGGACTTTCCATGGATTAGGAAATCAAATAAGCTTTCCAACGATATAGGATTCCCCTAAATCCGATAACCAAGTAAGAAGTTATTGCTATGTTAAGTTCCAGTCATAAAATACCGCCATTTGGACCCTTAGTGCGTCACGAAGCATTGTTAATTCCTAATTGTCAATTTCTAGTGGCCCTCTGCAATATTGGTGCATCGCGAGGAGAGCCAAATTCCCAATTGTCCAATTCTAGTGATGGTCCACGATAATGGAGCGTCACGCTAAGTTTCCAGGTCCCATCCAAAGTGGCTACGCGATACCATCACGTTGTGCCACCAAGAAATCTCCCAGTTGGCATTTTCTAGTGGCTTGGCGCGATAGTGGTGCATCGTCCCAAGGCCAAAAATCAGGACCCCAATTTGTTTTTCCAGTTTCGTTTAGGAGTTAAAGGGGGGTATTTTGGACTTTTACCCAACCCCCAATCCATCCAAACACTTGATTAAAGACTTTTAGAAGCATTATATACTAAGTTTCATTAAAATTACTCTCATCCAAAATCCTAGGCTTGAATATTCATCTCCAAGAAACTAAAGATTCCACCATCCTTTTTCCAAACTGTTTCAAGATTTAAGATCCCTAGACCAAGAGCTTCAAGAATCTTCATTCAAGAGAACAAATAACATCTCAAAAGTAAGCGTATTCATTTAGTTCATCATCTAAGGTATATGGGGTTTAAACAAGGATAAATCTTCCGTCCTTATGCCATAAGTTATGTTTTTTAACAAATTTCTTATGATTTGAAATTTGAGGTTTACACCTATAATATCATATTAATCATTTTGAATATGATATGATTGAATTATTAAATCCCATGTTTGTTTTGAGTTAAAGAATGCTCTTTTATGATTTTAAATACCATGAGCATGATTTGAGATATTGTTTACAACTTTTCAATTGAATTGAGCATGATATTGTGATTTTAAGTCATTATCTTGATATTATTAAAGCCTGGACTATTATCCAAGATTTATTATTGTGATTTCAATAAAGTTGGTGCCATGAGCATCTGATGAGAAAGATTGTTTACAGTTTTCAATTATAGCTTTGATTTTTTGATCATTTGTTTAGCTTTGGAATCCACACTATAGACTATTATAATTTACAAAAACTCAGAACAGTTTTGTTTACAGACTTACTAGAGTCAGTGTATAAATGTTTTTTCATATAAATCCTTATGCTAGTTTTAAGAAGTGGATTTCCAATGGTTTTGAGCATACAGATCTTAAAGGAAGCAGTATTTAGCACCAAGCAGGAAGTGTGGGATTAGCATATCCTATCTTCTATAAAACTATGTACCTAACGTAGGTACAGACTCAGATTATTCCTATTTATATGGATGACAGATTTAGCTTGTGATCGATCACCTGGATTAGGTTAAACTCCTTGGCAAGAGCATGAAACCTCTCCCTCACGTGAGGTTTCCTCCTTAGGAGGTCAAGACGTTGGACTCCATGTAGCTCACATGGTTTATTTCGGTTAAGAGAACCTCCCTGCCAGTATAAAATAATGAATAACTTTTCAGATAAAGTATTTTTTTTCTTAAAGTTTTAAATCTTATAGATTACAGATTCCAGAACAGAAAAGCTTTTAGAGACTAAGTGTTATGACTCACAAGAATTAGATTGCATGTTTTGCTATTCATGCTTCATACTTTCATATTTCATCTATCTATAGCTTATGTGAGTCATTTATATTTAGCATGCATGATTTGATAAACTATGATGATATTTTACTTATTAAATGCACCCCCATATACTCAGTACATCCTCAAAGTACTGATCCACATATACGTCTATGTGCTACATTGTCTCATAATATAGGTTTAGGTGCTCAGTCTCAGCAGCGACACTGATTTTCGAGCATCTCATCTACATCCCCCGCAATTGGAGTCCTCATAGTTTGGGGACTTAGCTATTCATGTTCTCAGTTTTTATTTTGACATTTTAGTTTAGTCCGAGTCAGGTGGGGCCTATCCCAGCGACTCTCTAGATTCAGTTAGTAGAGTCTTGTTGGACTACCAGATTCATTCTTAGATCTCAGCTGTCTTATTCAGATTTTTTAGTATTTGTTTAATCATATTTATGATATTAGTACTTTCATATATATTCAGATAGTTTTCCGTATTTTATCATGACTTTGTACTTATATTTCCCTATGATGAGATTCAGATATGTTAGAAGGTAGTCAGGGTTAGCTCAGGACTACTTGTCGTTCGGAGCACCATGTGGTATCCCAAGAACTAGATTTTGGGGCGTTACATAAGTATCCTCTGAAGGATGATGCTTTCTCTAAACCTTTTGTAACACCCCGTAAAATTCGTGCATGGATTAGCCTTTAATAGAGTGCCCTTAGACTTAAAAACTTGAAATTTTTTGTGAGTGTAATGAGGACTTAGTGTCATTTTAGCTGGCAATCTTCGGGATACAACTTTTCAACCTTTACGATATTCGTTTTTAGATTTTCAAGTTGCGTTACGATTGGGCAAGCTCATAGTATATCTCGGATAAGTTTTGAAATTTTTCGGAATGCATAAGGTTGCGTTTAGATTTCAAAACAGTAGCAAAACGCATAGCCTATTGCCCAGTTTTCAGTATTTCTGGGTCAATTTCAAACGATTACAACTCCCTGTATATAATGAACTGTGTGAGCTATAATATTTAAAACGAAAGCTATTTGAGTCCTCTTTAAAATGAAGTTGGTTTCATCCAATTTGAATAAATAAGTAAAAAGTTATAATCGATTTACTCCAGCTTGTCAAACTGTCAACTGAGGGACAGATTTGACCTTAATTGTTCCTTAGGGGTATTTTGGTCATCCTCCACCCCTATATATACCACCAACACAGGATTTAATCCCTCAAACACCATAATACACATACTTTTCCAAAATTGCTCAAGAATTCTCCTTAGGGTTTCAAAATAAAAACCCAAATAGTTCAAGATTCGATCGTAGATTTTCGAAGATAATTACATATTCGGAATCACCAATCCGCAAGCTTCAAGAAACATCTATTATCCTTGAAAATAGATGTACGCGGGGTTTTTCCTAAATTCTCATGGACATAAAAATAATCATGTTTTAGAGTGGGGTTTTAAATTATGTATATATATTTATGTATAAGATGTTTTAACATCATTGTTTTGGTCTTTTGACCATCTCCAAAGCGATTTGACAGTTTATATACATATATGAATGAATGTGTTTCAATTTTGAATACATGAACTTGCTAAAGACATTTGACCACCAGGTGTTTGATGAAATTTCTGCATGAATTGAACATTAAGTTTCGGAATATGAAATCCTTTACATCAGTTACATGTTTTGGTGGTCTAAACTATGTTTTGAATGAAAGCTCTTGCTTAATACATTATGGCTCAGAAAAATCATGACTTGCAATGTCTTGGTATGACGATACCAATTCAGACTAACGCCATATCAGACTCAGACTAACAGACATTTCAGACTTTCATGATTTTAGACATTCATAATGTTGCATATACAGAAAAGGTTAAAAATGGACATACAGAGATGTTAGGTGGTTCCCCGAAGAGGGCTTGAGTTCAAGCGACTCATTGCCTAAAACCGTGGGTTGCTGACCCAGGTATACTATTATGCGCTGACTTAAATGTCTTGTGGCGTATCAGACTCAAACACTCCAACCCTTGCGGCACACTTGGGTTGGGGGCTTCCCCGCCGAGTCAATGACGGATTCCATACAGCCCGTGGAATATCAGACTTGTAGGGGAATACCACCTAACTAAGAAGTAAAACACAGATCTTGATTTGAAATGAACAGGCAGGTTACATGTTTTCAGAACGTGCCCATGTATTTTTCGGAAACAGTTTTATACATGATGTCTTGATGAAAAATTGCTTTCACTTAATATATATATATATATATATATATATATATGTATGCTCCATTATACTATTTTTGGATTGCTTCGCGTGCCAATACTTTTGTGCTGACCCCCCCTCCTTCCAGGTCCTAAGGTACAGTCTAGGGGTCCAGCTACTCAGTAGACATTCTCGGATTTGTAGACTTGATCTCGCAGTGGTGAGCCTTCTATTTTTTGGAAGGCCTAATTATGTCAGACATTATCTTATTTATTATGTTTTTGGTTTACTGGGGGCCTTGTCCCAGCTTCGTTTCAGACAGATATTTGTGATCTTAGTAGAGATTTCGCAGACTGATGTCAGATTGTATTATTTAGAAATGTTGCAGAACTTGACCATGTATTCTGTACTCAGTTTCAATTCTGCATTTTATTATGATTACGAATGTTGTGCATGATAACCAGATAGAGAATGGGTGTTCCGGGCCTTCATGGTTCGGGATGCTCGTCACGGCTAGGGCCTAGGCTCGGGTTGTGACAAACTTGGTATCAGAGCACAGTTCATGGTCCCAGGGTGTCTGCGAAATTACGTCGGGTAGAGTCTTATTTATGGGTGTGTAGCGCGCCACACTTATAAGAAGGAGTCTACAAGACGTTTAGGAATGTCTCTCTTTCTTCATGTTCTAGTTCGTGAAACAGAGTCAGAATGTTCCTCCTTCATACTCTAATTTGTGCTATGGTGACGTCCATACGAAAGTAAAATCATCCCAAATTCTTTCCTTACTCTGATGTTCTCAGACCCATCATATTTCTAGGGTGAATCAAGTGCAGAAGTTTAGAGTCTAAATGGTATTGTCCCTCCGGATCGCGTCATATAAGATCTTAAGCTTGTGCAAGGACTTGAGAAGAGTCCGTTATTGCTTCAGAGTGTATGGGTTCCAGTGTGAACCTTGATCTTGATGAAATTGTGCTTTTCAGACTTCTGTATTGAGTATATTCGGCCCTTTTCAGAAATTTATGTTGCAGATGTCATGCTTAAGGGAAAAGATGTGTAGTAGAAGTATTGGAATTGTATTTCCACCCAAATAGTAGTATAATTTAAAGTGTCGGTGTCATGACCTATTGGTAGCAAGTAGCGTGTGTGGATTGTATGATAATCTGTGGGGGAAATATTTGACTCAGATTTTTTTTATCTATATAAAGTAAGATGTGTATTCTCAGATTATGGAATGTTGTGTGACAAGTTTCTATCTCTTGAAAATATTTTATCATCGTGTTGGTAAACTAAAAAGTCTAGTGAATCCGTGTGGGGCTCTTTCGATTCACTAGCATAGTTTCCTTGTCATTCTTCTTATATTCTTGTTCAAACTACAAAAAAATCAAAGTCTAGTGAAGCCGTGTGAGGCCTATTTCGATTCACTAGCAATTTTTCATTCAACGTGTGGTTCTTGTGTTGGTTGAATATATGTATAGCTGAATTTTTTTGCATGAGATAGAGTTGGTAATGAAGCGATTCGTCCTTGTGTGTTAGTTTATTAGTAGAAGACAGAGAAGGAGTTATTAGGCGAGGTGAATTGTCCTTGCTTGAAGTATGAAAATGGCCAGATTAGCCAGTAGGTTATAAGTAGACTCATGGTTGTTGTGGATTTTGAAGGTAGTGTAACTGTACGCTTGGGTAAGTAATTGTGATGTGAGAAAGAAGTATAAGTAGATACGATTGTACGGGGTTATAATATAAGGATAAAGTTGACCATGTCTATTATGAGGCTTTAACCCCCTTGACCCTCTTTTCATTGGTAGTTGTAAACTAGTGCTACTTGTGAGAAGGTATGCAGTAGATTTTTGAGATATTTGGGTAGAATATCCCAATTTGATGGATTTGTATGATATTGCATGTATGATATAGAAGTATGCCTAAGGTGACATGAGGTTGTGGCATTTTTCTAAGGCTATTACTTATTGTGTGTGGCTAGTGGTACCATTGAATTGATAAGTGGAGAAAGACTAGTTAGATGGTACATGGTGATCTAAATAGCCATGTTAAGGTGTTTTGATTGATAGTGTTGGGCCTTTTGCGGTGATCTTGATTCTAATAGTAGAGGGATATAAATTTGGAGTCGCAATAGTGGTATGCTCTATCGAAAGAGATATGGTTCATCAAAGGCTTGGTGATATCCATGTAAAGTGTTAGCATCTAAGCTTGACTTTTGAAGGTTAAACCGATAGAATAAGTGTGCAAGCATTATACTATGACTATTGGTGGCTAGAGAAAGATAGAGTGTATCTCGGAAGGTAGTCATTCGGGCTAAGTTCTATGATATGTATGTATTGTTATTTTTTTTCAGAACCTAGAGTGTACTAAGTGTAGTTCAGTTAGAATATGGTAAAGAATCTCCCAAACTCTAGATGATGACTTGAAGCTAAGGGGGAGATGACAGAACGAATGACCAAGTAAGGCTCTCAGATTCTAGTAGTGATGCAGTATGATTTAGAACGTTAGAAAGTGAGGGTGAGACTCAACCCATTCTTATCTTAGTATTTTTCAGTGATCCCAATGCCTACTCAAGTATTACGTTTCAGTTCCGTGATCATAATTCATGATTCCTGTATATGATAGAGAGTCACGTACTCTTCCAGTTCCAAGATAATGAGTTCTAGTTCATTCAAGTAGTCGAAATTACATTCCTTATGTTAGGAACTCTAGTTGAGGTCATGCAACTCAGGACGCATGTACTCACTCTTTATAATGTGTTCAGTCCCATATAAAAATCTTCTCATGCTTCAGGGTCTTATGTTTTAACCTCTTAGTGTCCTCCCTATGCAATGATAGTGGTGATGAAGTAAATGTTCTTGTTGATGGAAGATCATAGTACGTTTGTTTAGATAAGGCCATAAGTATGAAGTGAGATTTGGGGCCAATCTTTGATACATGTGATGTTTAGTGGAAAAGTTTGTGTGTGTATGTTTTTAGGATAGTGCGTGGGAGTTATATTGATAATAGTTTAGAAACTATGTGAAGTATGTATTTATGGGTGTTTGCCTTGAAGTTAACATGTGGTTATAAATTAGGCTTGGATGACGTTTTGGGATTGTAGTGGAAGGTTGCAATATGCATTAGCGACTTCATATTAAGAGTTCAGAGTATTCATTAAAGTGGTAAGGCATGTTATGCTTAGAATGTGATCTTTAAAAGAGGTATAGAAGGTGGCATCATATGGTTTAGAATAATAGTGTGGTGTAGCATGTTGTATTTTTGTGACCTAGAGTTAGGCTTGATCGCGGGGTAAGGATTAAGCTATTTTAAACATTAGTAGAAAAATTTGTCAATGCTCATATGAGAAATTTAAGCTGAACTGAATGAATATCATATTTATAGGGAATAGTATAGTTAAGGGATATTCGAGAAGTGCGCTAAGCCTGAAAGTAAGAAGTCGTATTGCCAAAGGTCTGAAAATTTTATCCTAATTTAGGAGTTATATGTCTATATTTTAGACTGCAGAGTAGAGTTAATGTTGTGATTTCCTCAGTTGGATGTCTTGTGTAATCCATACCCAATATTCGTGGCTCCCTATTACTGTATGAACTTCTTTAGAGAGAGTGTTGAAGAGATACTCCAGTTAAGTATGAAAGTCCAGCATAATTCAATCTGTATAGTCAGTAAGTCAGTTTAACAGGCAGATTTGCATGACTTGTTTTCTCGTCTTTTCATTTATTCATGCTACCCGAAATCTCAGACATGCTACTATTCCAAGATAGAGTATAACAGTAGTTGCGAGTATAGCTCAGTTCATGTGTCATGCATTAGATTCAGATTCCAGATGTTCAGTTATGATTCAATTTGTAGGTGCCTAGTGCATTGCCTCAATTTTTTTTTCGAGTATCTTAATGAATTGAGCATTCATAGAGGGACATAGTGTCCCAAGGGGGAGATACCTCATTCAGTTGCATGTATAGATTCTTATTACAAGCCTTGCACCAGTTATCATTGCATAATAAGTCATACATTCATACGTTAGTCCAGTCAGATATGCGTGCATTAAAAATGCATGTTTAATAGAAAAAGTTCAGCTTATCAGTGTATTTAGTCCTGCGTTCATGAGAACAACTCAAGGACAGATCCATGCATCAGATATGCATGTTCATTATGAGAATTCAGCTTATGAATAGTTTCAGTTGTGTATTCCATGCATCAGATATGCGTGTCCGATATAAGAATTCAAAATATCAGTAGTTCCAGCCATATGGTCATGTTTCAAATCAATGTATTCTTTATTAAAGGACATGTCATGTCCGCGTTATTCTATATCTTTAAGACTTCAACAAGTTCCTATCCATCATTCGAGGATGAATGATCCCAAGGGGGAGATAATGTAACACCCCGTAAAAGTCGTGCATGGATTAGCCTTTAATAGAGTGCCCTTAGACTTAAAAACTTGAATTTTTTTTTGAGTGTAATGAGGACTTAGTGTCATTTTAGCTGGCAATCTTCGGGATAAAACTTTTCAACCTTTACGATATTCGTTTTTAGATTTTCAAGTTGCATTACGATCGGGCAAGCTCATAGTACATCTCGGATAAGTTTTGAAATTTTTCGGAATGCATAAGGCTGCGTTTGGATTTCAAAACAGTAGCAAAACGCATAGCCTATTGCCCAATTTTCAGTATTTCTGGGTCAATTTCAAACGATTACAACTCCCTGTATATAATGAACTGTATGAGCTATAATATATAAAACAAAATATATTTGAGTCCTCTTTAAAATGAAGTTGGTTTCATCCAATTTGAATATATGAGTAAAAAGTTATAATCGATTTACTCCAGCCTGTCAAACTGTCAACTGAGGGACAGATTTGACCTTAATTGTCCCTTAGGGGTATTTTGGTCAACCTCCACCCCTATATATACAACCAACACGGGATTTAATCCCTCAAACACCATAATACACATACTTTTCCAAAATTGCTCAAGAATTCTCCTTAGGGTTTCAAAATAAAAACCCAAATAGTTCAAGATTCGACCGTAGATTTTCGAAGATAATTACATATTCGGAATCACCAATCCGCAACTTTCAAGAAACATCTATTATCCTTGGAAATAGATGTACGCGGGGTTTTTCCTAAATTCTCATGGGCATAAAAAAAATCATGTTTTAGAATGGGGTTTTAAATTATGTATATATATTTATGTATAAGATGTTTTAACATCATTGTTTTGGTCTTTTGACCATCTCCAAAGTAATTTGACAGTTTATATACATATATGAATGAATGTGTTTCAATTTTGACTACATAAACTTGCTAAAGACATTTGACCACCAGGTGTTTGATGAAATTTCTGCATGAATTGAACTTTAAGTTTTGGAATATGAAATCCTTTACATCAGTTACATGTTTTGGTGGTCTAAACTATGTTTTGAATGAAAGCTCTTGCTTAATACATTATGGCTCAGAAAAATCATGACTTGCAATGTCTTGGTATGACGATACCAATTCAGACTAACGCCATATCAGACTCAGACTAACAGACATTTCAGACTTTCATGATTTTAGACATTCATAATGTTGCATATACAGAAAAGGTTAAAAATGGACATACAGAGATGTTAGGTGGTTCCCTGAAGAGGGCTTGAGTTCAAGCGACTCATTGCCTAAAACTGTGGGTTGCCGACCCGGGTATACTATTATGCACTGACTTAAATGTCCTGTGGCGTATCAGACTCAGACACTCCAACCCTTGCGGCACACTTGGGTTGGGGGCTTCCCCGCCGAGTCAATGACGGATTCCATACAGCCCGTGGAATATCAGACTTGTAGGGGAATACCACCTAACTCAGAAGTAAAACACAGATCTTGATTTGAAATGAACAGGCAGGTTACATGTTTTCAGAAAGTGCCGATGTATTTTTCGGAAACAGTTTTATACATGATGTCTTGATGAAAAATTGCTTTCACTTAATATATATATATATATATGTATGTTCTATTATACTATTTTTGGATTGCTTCGCGTGCCAGTACTTTTGTGCTGACCCCCCCTCCTTCCAGGTCCTGAGGCACAGTCTAGGGGTCCAGCTACTCAGTAGACATTCTCGGATTTGTAGACTTGATCTCGCAGTGGTGAGCCTTCTATTATTTGGAAGGCCTAATTATGTCAGACATTATCTTATTTATTATGTTTTTGATTTACTAGGGGCCTTGTCCCAGTTTCTTTTCAGACAGATGTTTGTGTTCTTAGTAGAGATTTCGCAGACTGATGTCAGATTGTATTATTCAGAAATGTTGCAGAACTTGACCATGTATTCCGTACTCAGTTTCAATTCCGCATTTTATTATGATTACGAATGTTGTGCATGATAACTAGATAGAGAATGGGTGTTCCGGGCCTTCATGGTTTGCGTTGCTCATCACGGCTAGGGCCTAGGCTCGGGTCGTGACACCTTTACTTACTAAATATCATTAATTCTAAATTTTTTAACATCCTATTCAAGGATTACAACCGTCTCCTCCATATATAAAAGATTCTTATCCTGCAAAAATGAATTCAATTTGATGATCTAATTACTATTCTCTTGGTATTCTTGACCATTGACACATAAAATACTGGATAGAACCTTGATGGGCTTGGTGGAAAAGCTAACCTGTAAGCTTTTAGGCCCACATCATCAAGGACCTCAAACAATCCAATATATCAAGGACTAAGCTTACCCTTCTTTCCAAACCACATACCTCTCTTCAGAGAAAATAATTTCAACAATACCTTCTCACTTATTTTTAATGGCATGTCCTTTACCTTGCCATCAACCTTCTCTTTTTGTTTACTTTGAGCTTACAACAAGTTGTCTTGAATGAACCTCACCTTCTCCTGATGTTTCTTCACTAAGTCTATGTCCAAATGCTTTACATCACCAAATTTGATTTATCCTATGGGTAATCTATACCTCCCCCCATAGAGTTCTTGGAATGGAGCCATGTTGATTCTAGAATGGTAACTATTGTTGTATGAAAATTCACACAAGGGAAAGAACATATCTTAGTAACCAAAAAAGTCAATCACACGGGACCATAATTTATTCTCAAGCACCTGAATAGTCCTTTTTGACTTCCCGTTAGTATAAGGATGAAATATAGTACTAAAGTCAAGCTTGGTGACTAACTCTTCATGTAATCTATCCCATAACTTAAAGGTGAACGACATATATCTATCAAAAATATCTCCTTATAGTAAATCTTTTCTAATTCCTCAAGATGTAGTCATTCTAACTGGAACAAAATAAGCCGACTTGGTTAGCCTATCTACTACAACCCTAATCGAGTTATGTTGTCCTAAGATCTTAGGAGTACCCATTACAAAATCTATGGTTATCCTCTCCCACTTTAACTCAGTAATGGGAATCCTCTTAAGTACAACTACAGTCCTTTCATCTTCGTATATCACCAACTAATAGTTATGGCATTTAGACACATACTCCACTATATCTCTCTTTATTTTGTGCCACTAATAGATTTATCTCATGTCATGGTACATGTTGGTTGTACCCAGATAAATCAGGTATCGAAAACTAAGAACTTATACAAGTAAACCCTAAAATTACTTCACTAACCAAGGGTTACACACATGTCCTGTCACTTCCAACACCCCATAAATATCAAGTATGGAATCAAAAGCTTCACCACACACCACCTTGTTCTATATTTTATTTAGCTTTGTATCCTCAAATTGTCTAGGCTTGATTTGATTAAGGAATGTTGAGTTTACATCTATACTAGCCAATACCCCACCCTTTTATAAAACACCAAAATACATGAACTACAATGCTAGAGTTTGAATCTATCTATCCAAAGGTTGTCTTAGTACCCTCAAGAAAGCCAAAGTATCCATACTTACGGATTTATGTCTCAATATGTCTGCCACCACATTATCCTTGCATAAATTGTATTCAATGGTCACACATAATCCGTAAATAATTCCATCCATTGCGACTATCTCAAGTTCAAATCCCTTTGGCTAAAAACATGTTGCAAGTTATGATGGTTTGTTTACACTTCACACTTAACACCATAGAGGTAGTGTCTCTAAATCTTAAGTGCAAAAACCACTATTGCCAGTTCCAAGTCATGGGTCGGATAATCCTTCTCATGAAGCTTCTATTTACTTGATGAATAGGAAATTACTCTTTTGTATTGCATTAACACAACACCTAAATGATATCATTAAGCATAAAAAAACACAATAAAGTTCTTACCTTTGATTGAAAAGGCAAGAATAGGAGTTGTGGTCAAAAGAGTCTTGAGCTTTTCGAAGCTCTCCTCACACTTGTCATACTATACAAAGGATACCTTCTTCTGAGTTAGTCTTGTTGTATGAGTAGCAGTGTAGGAAAAGTTCTTGGAAAACTTATGATAGTATTAGAAAACTAAAAAACTCCTAATCTCAGTCACAGAGCTAGGACGAACCCAACTATTGACAGCCTTAATCTTCTAGGGATCTACCGTCAAATTATATTTTCAAATCCATATGCCCTAAAAAGGTTATAAAAGACAACCAAAATTCATATTTATTGAACATCGCATAAAGTTGATGCTGCTTTAAAATCCTCAAAACAATACGAAGATGACCTTCATGCTCCTCCTTACTTTTAGAGTAACAAAAATGTCATCAACAAAAATAATTACAAATAAATCTATGAAATACTTAGAAAATAGCATTCATCAAACTCATGAAGGTAGTCCGTGCAATGGTCAATCCAAAGGACATCACTAAGAACTCATAACGCCCATATCGAGTCTGGAAAGTTGTTTGGGGTATATCTTCTGGCTGAATTTTTAGCTGATGATAAACTGACCTTAAGTCTATCATGGAGAAAATTGAAAATCCCTAAAACTAGTCTAAAAGATCATTTATCCAAGTCAAATAATTTATATTCTTGATGGTAACCTTGTTCAACTGTCGATAGTCAATACACATTCTCATGCAACCATATTTTTTATTAAGAAACAATACTAGTACACCCCAAGGCGAAGTCCTAGGACAAATGAATCACTTAAAAAGTAACTCTTACAACTGAATATTAAGTTCTCTCTACTCAATTGAAGATATAAATAGAGAGGAAGAGAAATTAGGTGAGTACCTAGCTCCAAATTAATACAAAAGTTAATGTACCGATCTAGATGCATACAAGACAAGTCTATGGGAAACACCTCCTAAAACTCAAACACCATAGAAAATGTCTTAATATAGGGGGACTCTATTCTAACATCCCTAAGATGTGTACTAGAAAGGCCGAACACCCCATGCAAATTAACTTCTTATCTCGAATAAAAGACATAATTTTCATAGGTCCCAACCTATAAACACCTTCTTATTCTAACTTATCCATATTACATTTTGGAATAACATGATAAGGACATATCCAAGTTATACCTACGAGGATATCAAAATAAAGAATATCCAAGATTATCAAATCTACCTAAGTATAGAAATCGATAAACACAAAAAATAAGTAAGATACAATTAGGTTACTATATAGATTCTCCAACCAAAGTAGACACATATATAGGAGAGGCAAGCATATCACAAACAAAGTCTGGCCCTAAGGCAGATTTAACAGAACATATAAAAAAGTGGAACCCAGATCAAATAAGATAGTAGAAATCTAGTAACAAATCAGAGTACTACCGTAATGACATCATTAGAATCCTAAACTCATTTTTTCTTATGAAGAAATAAATATGAGCTCTATCATCAATCTGGTAAACCTCCTTAGCAAGATGCACACCACCTCTCCAATATCACTACCACCTAAAGTTCCTCTTTGGCCTCTCTAATAATTATCCCTCTAAACCTATAAATGAACTCAACTATTAATGCCACCACCTCTACTAATAGGAACAACAACTCTTGTCTGCTAGGCTAGTTATAGATGAAATCTAGCTAGGAATTTTAGCTAGGCTAGTTATAGATGAAATCTAAGTGAATTAAGGTCAAGAATAATTCGGGAATTATTTGTTTAAGTATGGTGGTATTTGATTTGATCTCTAATTATTTAAGCTGATAATGAACCAATAGGATTTTGTGGAATTAAATTTGGGTAAGGTTAAATCCTAATTGATCTTAGTGTAAGAGCATCGCTTAGGTTATCACTACAAGAAAGAATGCATTTGCCAACAAATATTTTTGTTGCTATATATTGAATATTGTTGCCAAAAGTACTTTTAGCAATGAAAAAAATTATTGCATGTTGTTACAATAACAGCCGATGCGAAAAGTTTAAGCAACAACAATTTAAGTTGTTGCCAATGGTTGAGTTAATCAAACAAAATATATTGTTGCCATAAATCATATTTCGATGGTAAAAGGTAACATAATTGTGGCTTATGAAAACATTTAGCAACCAAAATTATTGTTGCAAAGAAATTAAATTTTTCCCAACGACATTAGTTGTTGAAAAACAACGGAGGGAAGGGTGCGTAATTATTAATTTATTTTAAATAATTTTAGCAACAATTATTATTATTTATGGCCATAACACTATTCTTTTTGGCAACAATATTATTATTTAAGCTTATGTTTAAACAATATTCTATTATAATACTTCTGAATAATTGCTACATACAAAATTCACTCCTAAAATAATCCATGAATGTATATATAAATATATTTGCAAAGGTCAGTACATAGTACTAGTACAAAAAATTGATATACTAAATACTTAGCTTTAAAAATTAAATACTTGTGAAAAAATATGTTGCTACTTAATCAAAAAAAAAATTAAGAAATACAGGCTCATAAACTAAAATCTAAATTAATAACCCAATAACAAATCATCTTCGAAGAACTTGTTTGTTAAATAATGAAGTAAGTATATTGCCAACCATGATATTGGTCAACTCGTGTTCATCCTACAAAAGAAGATAATAAAATTGCATTTTAATAAAAGAAAGCTATAAATTAAAGTACACATGTAGATTAAAATAGAAAAAAATTAGATGCTAACAAATTATTTAACAATAACTTTATAACCAATCTAAGCCAAGAAATTATTAAACCAGACTATGCATCATGAGACATAAGAATAGGGTTAACTACTGACTATAAATAGTGCATATAGTTATAAAATCATACTAGTTATTCCTTTGTTATCTTTTACTTTTTTCTCCTATGTAAAAATACTTTTTACAAAAGATTTGAGTGTTTCTAATACAATACAATATAATAAATTCCTACAAGTGTGGGGTATGGGAAGCTAAGGGTAAGGTGTACATAAACTTTATCCCTACCTTATGGAGATAGAGAGGTTGTTTTCAATAGACTCTCAATTATTTATACAACCTTAGCATTCTCAAAAAAATAAAAATAAAAGAAGAGAATCCAAGTGTCTAACAATACCACATCCCCAACCTCCTCCAAATGAAGACCACTACTGCGATTAGTGAATTTTACAGTCTAGTCTATGTCTATAACTGGACTTTCTTAATTATTATTATAATAATTATTATTTTATTCCAAAATGTCAAAGGAAAAACATAATAAAGTATCAACAACACTAACTAGTCGTACATAATCTCTTTTTTTCGCGACTTATTTTTATTCCATCTCAATAAAAAATACATCAATCTTACAAAAGAATAACCAATGTTAAGAAGAAGAATACCTTTTGGAGCATCAGTATCAAAGTAGCAATAATATAAATATGCATTTGGTGCAAAGGTGCTCTTTGGATGTAGAACCTGGAAAAAGAAATAGAAACCTATCAATGATAATAATGTTTGATTTGTGATTCAAGTGCCTACTCCTACATTTTATTTTACTTGACTAATATACTAAACATTATATATTTCAAGTAGAAGGGACAACTTTGCCCAAGGAATAATACTTAAAAAAGAAAATTGCTTAATCCATGCTGATTTTAACTAAGCAAGTGAAATCAATCAACAACCCTCAATCTCAAACTAGCTGATATATGAATCCCCTACATGTTCACTCAATCTCTAAGCTTTTGGGTGAATATCGATGTGAGGGTGATAAATCATAGCAGTAATTCTTAAGAAAAAACTTATTTGGCTCCAAAAACTCTCTATTTTGTATATGGTATAGTGACTACAAACACAAATTTTCAAAATAAAATGTTGAGAAACAAAAAAAAGTAAAGTTTACATCGCTTGCCAACAACCTTCTAAGTTCACAGAGAGAATTCAAGTAAACAAGTGAAAACAAAAACAAATGAACACACTGATTATAATATACATGTAGAATGCCATAATCTTCATAAAGGCATCTAAAAATCAACTTAAATCCTTGTGGTATAACTTTTGATTCTTAACTAAATAAGTGGAATCAATAAACTAAGCCTCAACCCAAACTAAACCGGCATAAACAATTTTGAACCGATTATATAGTTCACTTTATTCAGGCATCCATCATAATGGAATTCATTATAAACCAACTGGTACTTCATATGGATATAATTTCAATAAGTAGAGACAAAATGAAAAGGAACACAAAATTACTAAATGCAATATACTTAAAGAATATCATACCCATCAGAGGCATCATGCAACCAATGTGAATTCCTTTAAATCACTAAAATATGAATGCAACATAGACAAAGTAAGAAATGTGAGAAAATTACCAACCTAACTCCAGCAGCAAAAAATGAGATAGGTTTAGGTTAGCATTTTTTTATTATCGATAGGTGTAGAAGCTCAATAATCTTAAAGAGGGCATAACACCATAAACACCAGAGACATTAATATCGACATTCTCAAAACCACCAAGCCACGACTAAACATCATCTTTGAATTTAGCCCCTCTATCCTAAGCTTTCAAAGCAAAACAAACAGTGCTGCAAAATTTCAAAATCATCTTTTCAAAATATGCTCTAAAAGATTTTGACTTTGATGATTCATCCCTGATGACCCTTCATCAGATCTCTTAGAAATATATGCGGGCATTGATCTTTGGGTATCCCTCTCTCAATCATCCTCGAAGATGACAACAATGAAAAATATACTTTTAATATTAAATTAACAATAATAACATATCAGTGTAATTTCACAACTAGAGAGAGTAGAATATAAATAGAACTTACCTTGACCTTAGAGGTGAGATAAAGAGTCTACTCCTGATATAACACTGACTTAAGACACTTTTAACATAATCAATAACCAAAACTAAAATAAAAAACCAAATAGATCCAGCAAGGGTTCCAATCCATACCCCCACCCCCTCTCCCCTACACCCTACACCCCAATACTATAAATTTAAGAATAGAAACTTTTTATCTCATACTCAACTATAGTTCCTATAGCTAATATAGAAATATGAATCCTCAGGATTTTAAACCATATGAATCAATCCAACATTTATCTCTAGCCAAACATTATAACCCACATAGAAAATTACTAGGATTAACAAGCAAATAATTAATCATAGAAAAAACAAAAAAAAAGAAAATGGCAACAACAAATGAAAATAAATTCAAAGTTGAAAGAAATGAAGGAATTAATTGCCCATATGGGTCCAACTTGTTCCTACAAATTTGAATGGATGGTATAAGAAATTAATTGAAAGCGATCTTTCAGAAGCAAATGAAATTAGAACTGAAGAAACTTACCAATTGAAGCCTTAATTTCTTTTGTGGAAAGACAAGTCATTCAAAGCTCTAACTGGCATGCTGATGGAATTCTGAAGAAGAAGTAAAAGAGAAAACCTAAACTGAATGAAAGTGACGAAAAGAAATTGAGTAAAAAGGGAAAAAATGAGGGAAATTTTTCCCGCTTCTACTTTTACCAAAATTTGAGAGAGGATAGTTCATTTTTATTAGCCAAAAATAAATAAAATTGTGGAAATTTGAATATTTTAGGAAAAATAAAAATATATTGTTGCAATCATATTTATATTTTAAATTATTTTATTAATCCATGCTATTTGGCAACAAGATTAAAATATTTGGCAACAATAAAAAGTTAGTTGTTAAAAGTTTCATTCTATGCCAACAATAAAATTAAGTTGTTTCCAATTATTAAATTTGAAAAAAATATTTTTCTTGTTGAAAAAAAGTTGTTGCCAATTCTATACTTCCTTATAGTGGATGTCTTAATTTAAGGTGTATCATGAAAGAGGATATGTTTGATGGAAACTAAACTTTCTATCCTATTGTTGTTGCTATAGCGACATGCTTGTTGCAATAGCAATATGTTCAAAAGTGGGATAATTCCCTCTATAATGATCAATCAATATAGTCAAGGGATCAATCATTATAGTCAAGGGTCGATATAGTGACTATGTCACTATAGAAATGCCACTATAGCGACATAAATCATTGTATTATTTTAGAAATACCCCAAAATGGTTTTTTATTCAAGAAATATTTGAGGCTTTAGTAGTGGCAATTTGGGGTGAAAACTATTAGTTTTTCATTATATTTCATTGTGAAGGTAAGAAATTCATTCTTGTGTTAGTTAGTAAATTAATAATCTTGCTTTAGAATTGTTAGTTTACTTAGTTCGAGGAGGGTTAAGGGATTATTTACTGGTTTTCTGGTGCAAAGGAGTAAATTGGGTATAAGGTTAATGAGTTTTGGTTAACAATGGTTAATTTACCCTTGCACGTCATTAATTCACTAAATATCTATGGAATTAGTTGTCCTAGGTGAATTAAGGTATAAAAGGCCTTAAATAGGGAGGGAATGATCAGGAACTTAGCCTTAGGGGTTAGGTGTGAGTTATAATTCCTACCGTGGTAGGTAATTTCATTAATTATGTGATATATGCATGTTCTAGACTGAGATCAAGTGGAAAATGTATGAAATGTCAAGGCTAAGGCTTAGAAGAGTTGGTTCGAGGTAGTTGATGGTATTGAAGTTTAATCTAATTTGTACTAAAAGTGCATTTTAACTACTTCTTAGTATGTATTATTAGTACATTTTGTTTGTGTATCACCTTAGGTTCTTACTTCTAAAATTTTTGAGTTTTTGAGCTTATTGCCCAGACTACTACTTATCTTGTGAGCCGTAAGGACTCACTACAAATCATAGGGATCTATTGTAGTGTGACCAGTAAGGTTGCCTAAGTTACTGTTTGAAGTACAATTTGCACCTTATGAGTCATAAGGTAAGGTCATGAGTCATTGGGAGGGACTCGTGACCAAACAAATGTAGCGCTCAATGTTTCTAGGACCCTATGAGTCATAAGGTTACGCTAGAAGTCATATTGTATGACTCGTAGGGTCGGCAATAAGGTGGGTCAAAGTCACTATCCAGACTATGAGTCCACAAAATGACTTTTACCTAGTTATCATAAGTCGTGATGTGACATGTAACAACTGGGCGATGATTTTCTGTATTTTAAGTGGGGGTGTTTTAGTCTTTTCCCTCTTTCTGTATTTTTTGGGACCTCATTATCATCCATAGCAGAACAAAACACACCTCTTGAACTCTCTCAAATCCCCAAGGCAAGAACACCTAAGGTTTCTCAAGGTTGATAATCTAGGGCTCTAATATTGGTTTCTTCTCTAAATTTCTTAATATCTCAGGAATGTGTCTCTTTCCCAGAACTTATTTTGTTATAGCATATGTTTAAATCATTATTCATAGGGTTAAATATTTGGCTTTGGAATTTGGGTTGAGGGATTTGGGTGGTTATTATTTAAATGATGTTACCATGATTTTATATGCATTGTTATGCTTTATTTATGGCTTTTTTACAAAATGGGGTACATGGTTATGGGAATTGTAATAGGAGTTGAGGCATTCCCTTAAATTGATGATTTTAGTTTGGAATTGGTTTTGGAAATTATTTTCCCTCAACCCACTTGTATAATTGGCTTTGAAACTTGAATACATGCATATTGAAAACTACTTTGAAAATTATGGAATTGTATAAAAGGCTAATGGAACATAAATGGCTTTAAAGGCCTTATTGGACATGTTTTAATTTAATGAACAAAGTGAGTCATGTCATTCCCCTAAGTTGATGAACAATGAAATGAAACGATAATATACCTTGCAAGCATTATTTTTATGATTATAATGATGGGTTATTCCTTAATGTATGAATATTGGTTTAATGAGTGGAAATGTGTAAGATATTTTAATTGGGCTTAAAAGAGGGTTGTGTAGTTGAAGAGTAAAAGTGGAGGTCCCAGAGGGATTGATACTGGAAACCATGTTTGACATAGGGGTTGGTCTTTATGACTATTTGCATAGTGCACACATATTATCTATATACATTTTGGAATAGTTGTAGAGTTGATGGCTTAGCCCTTCCTCAAATTTCTCTAGTTCATGCGGCTAACAGATATCGAGGCCCAACCAGTAGGAAGAGGGTAGACCTAAGTAGTAGGTAGGCGCTAGATCCATATAGCCCATGGGTTTGGTGACAGATTGAGATACACATTCAGGATATTATTTTAAACTTCATGCTAAACCTTGTTCACTATCTTGACATCTTATATTTATAAGTATATGAATGTGTGCATATGATTTCGGACTGAATTGAGCATGTAATTATTTTACCCCTTATCTTAAAGTTTCTAGAGCTCACCCAGATAATCATCCCTAGATATTGTATCCCCTCATGATGCAGGGTTTGAAGGCACTTCTACTTTTCTTGTGTAGTGATATGTGGTTTTTGTTCATTCACTGGTCTATTTTAAAGTGGTGAGCTTCTATTCTTCGAAAGGTCTATCATTATAAGGCACTATTTATTTGTATTTTAGACTATTGTTTTGTACTTATTTTGGATATGGTCGAGGGTATGTCCCAACTTCATTTGTTTTGGGTTATTAGAGGCTTTGTAGATTACTGTGGATTGGGTTAGTTGTTTAAATTCATAGATTCCTTTATGAGTTAGCTGATTTATCTATCCTGTTATATGTTCAGAATTCATTCGCTTCTAATTGTATTGTGTTTTGGTTGGCTAAGATAGTGGAGGTGGTCTCCAATCCTTGGCTGATATGACATACCCATCATGACTAGGCCCTAGTTTAGGTCATGACTAGCTTGGTATTAGAGCCTAGGTTCATGGTCATTGGGTGTCCATAAAGTCGTGTCAAGTAGAGTCTCTTTTCAAGCATGCCATATTTATAAGGGAGAGGCTATAAGGCATTTATTAATGTTTCCCTTTTTTGTGATCTATTTTTGGGCTATACACTCTAAGGCCTTAAAATCTCCTCTAATACTATTTTTTCTGCATTTCAGATCATGCCTTACTAAATATCTGATGCTCGTGGAAACTCCTCTAGCCCACCTGAGGATAATTTGGATGAAACTCATTCTACTTATAGATTTCATACTGGATCCAGGGTTCCTGCTTCTAATTGCTAATGTGTAGTTCCATGGGTCACTATTAGTCCTTCTCGAGCTGAAGATATCCATGCCCCTCACCCTAAGGAGATATTTCTAATGCTGAGTTATGCTAGTCGATTTATTTGCTTTATTAAATAGTGGCATCTCAGTCTCAAAAGTATGATCGCATTTGTTTTATTTCTCTTTCTTTTGAGGTTCTAGAGTTGGCCAATAAATTAGGGTTGAATCCTGCGACCTTTACTGGCTCTAAGGTTGAGGAGGATCCTCAACAATTTGTTAAAAAAATGTAAAAGATATTCAGGGTGATGCATACTATGAATGTGGAGGGTGTGGAGTTTGCCACATATCAATTAAAAGATATAGCTTATCAATGATATAAGGAATAAGAGCAGTCGAGGGGTGATGATGCTGAGTTGGCTTTGTGGGATGAGTTTTCTAGTGCCTTCCTTGATCCTTTCTTTCCTTAGTTGTTAAGGGAAGCCAAGGTAAAGGAGTTTTTGAATACGAGTCAGGGGAAGATGACTGTGAAGGAGTACTCTTTCAAATTTCATCAGCTGTCTCACTATGCTTCGGAGTTGGTATCTAGTATAAAGGCTAGGATAAGAAAGTTTGCATCTGGGTTATTCTATTTAGTTTCTGCAGTGTAGGGCTACTAGGTTGAATAAGGACATGGATATCTCTAGACTCATAGTTTATGTACAACAAGTAAAGGATGAAAAAAAAGGCAAGTGGAGATAGGGAAAAGAAAAAATAAGAAGTTCAAGTATTTAGAGTAGGGGGGAGGTCAATCGAATAGTTGTAGAGATGGTAGGCAATGGATCAAGAAGAGTACTTGGGGAAATTCTGGTTCTTACTCTATGGCTAGTGCTCTTTATACTAAGCCATTTGGTAGTCGTCTCTTTTAGACTAACAGCGGGCGTAAGGAATGGGGTGCCCAATCTCAGGCTAGTGGAGCTCAGTCATCCCCGTCTTACCCTCCTTGTAGGGCTTGTGGCTACTTGCATCATGGGTATTGTAATAAGGAGAGGAATCAATATTATAGGTATGGTCATCTTGTTCATATTCAGTGGGATTTTCCTTCAGCTTATGTTGCTGGGATTGGTCTTTTGCTCGTGCCATCCAACTAGAATTTGAGGCATCTCCTGATGTTGTTACTGGTATGTAACAACTATTCTTGTATGATATGTATTGTCTTCTAGATCTGGAGTCTACTATTTCTTATGTGACCCCTTATGTGGCTTTTCATTATTGTTTTGGTCCTGAGAGTATTTCAAATCCCATTTTTATGTCTACCTCGATGGGTGACTTTATTGTGGCTAGAAAGTTCTATAGGGCTTGTGGAGTATATATCTATGGTAGGGAGACCTTGGTGGATTTGATAGAGTAGGATATGATAGATTTTGATGTTATATTAGGGGATGCATTGACTTTATTCATGATATGCTACTCTTGATTTTAGGACCCAAAGGGTTAATTTTTGATTCCCTAATAATCCAGTGATTGAGTGGGAAGAGAGTTCCTTAGTAACTAAGCGAAGATTTATTTCCTATCTTAGGGCTCGAAAGTTGATTTCCAAAGGGTGTCTATACCATCTAGTTTGGGTTAAAGACTCTAGTTCTGAGGTTCCCTCTTTACAATCTATCCTGGTGGTTAATGAATTTCCTAAACTATTTCATAATGATATTCCTGGTATTTCTCTCGATAGGGAAATTGCATTGGGATTGATCTTCTATCGAGTACCCATCCTATCTCTATCCCTCCTTATAGAATGACTCCATCTGAGTTGAACAAACTTAATAAGCAGTTAAAGGAACTTTTTGTTAAGGGTTTTATCTATCCTAGTTTGTCCCCATAAGGTGCTCATGTACTCGTTGTGCATAAGAAATATGGGTCTCTTCGAATGTGCATAGACTATCGGTAGTTGAATAAGGTTACGATGAAGAATAAGTGTCCTCTTCATAGGATTGATAATCTCTTTGACCAACTTTAGGGTGATCGATGCTTCCCTAAGATTGATCTTTGTTTGTGTTATCATCAGTTAAAGATTAGGAGGTGGATATCCCTAAGACCACTTTCCAAGCCCAATATGGTCTATATAAGTTTTTGGTGATGTCTTTTGGGTTGAATAATATACCGGCTGTGTTTATGGATCTCATGAATTATGTATTCAGGTAGTTCTTGGATTTGTTCGTGATTGTGTTTAGTGATGATATCTTGGTGTATTCTAAGAGTGAGGATAATTATGACAATCACCTCCGAGTAGTGTTACACTCTTAAGGATCAATGATTGTATGCCAAGTTTAGAAAATATGTGTTTTGGTTGAATGTTGTGACCTCTAAGGGTCATGTTGTTTCCAGTAAGGGGATGTTGGTGGATATAGAAAATGTTGGGGTGGTTAAGAAGTGGCCAAGACCTACGACTCCAACCGACATTTGGAACTTCTTGGGTTTAGTTGGGTATTATAGGAGGTTTGTGGAGAGCTTCTCTTATATTGCTTTTTCATTGACTAAGTTAACTCAGAAGAAGGTGAGGTTTCTGTGGTCCGATGTTTGTAAGGGTAATTTGAGAAGTTGAAAGATAATTTGACTTCTCCACCAGTTTTGACCCTGCCTAAGGGTACTGATGGTTTTGTTATATACTGTGATGCATCTTGTGTGGGAATGGGGCGTGTTTTAATGCAATATGGTAAGGTTATGACATATGCTTCTAGGCAGCTTAAGGTGCATGGGAGGAATTATCCAACTCATGATTTGGAGTTTGCGGTTGTTGTGTGTTGCTTTGAAAATATGGCATCATTATATGGACGAGGTGCACATAGACATCTATTTAGATCATAAGAGTTTGCAGTACGTGTTCACCTAGAAGGAGTTGAGTATCAGACAAAGAAGATGGCTTGAGTTTCTTAAGGACTATGACATGAGTCTTCTTTACCATCCAGGTAAAGCTAATGTGGTTACTGATGCTCTTAGCAGGTTATCCATGGGAAGCTTATCTCATGTGAATGAATAAAATAGAGATTTAGTGAAAGATATTCACCAGTTGTCCAATCTTCAAGTTTGTCTTTTGGATTCTGAGGATGGAGGTGTGATTTTTCAAGAGGTGGTGAACTCATCTTTTGGTTTAGAGGTGAAGGAGAAGTAGATTTTGGATCCTATCTTGATGCAAATTAAGGATGATATGGGTCAACATAAGGTTATGGCCTCTAAGATTGGTGGTGATGGTATAATGAGGTACCAAGGTAGATTGTGCGTTCTTGATATTGATGAGTTGTAGGAAAGGATCTTGACTGAGGATTATGATTCAAGTTGTACTATTCATCCTAGTTTGGCAAAGATGTATCATGAATTGAAGGATATGTATTAGTGGAATAACACGAAGATGGACGTGGACAATTTTATGGTTAAATGCATAGTCTGTCAGCAAGTGAAGGTTGAGCACTTGTGGCCCAGTGAGTTATTTCAAGAGATTAAGTTACCTATATCGAAATGGGAGGTGATCAACTTGGATTTTGTTATGGGTCTTCCACGATCTCTAAATTAGTTTGATTCAATTTGGTTCATCGTGGATAGGATGACTAAGTCTAATAACTTTTTTCCTATAAGGATTACCTACTCTAGAGTGGATTATGCTAAGTTTTTAATTCAAGAGATCATAAAACTATATGGTGCTCCGATTTCCATCATTTCAGACAGAGGTAAGAAATTTTTGACTCACTTTTTGCATTTATTTCAGAGAGGTTTGGGGACTAATATGAACCTTAGCACCGCTTTCCACCCTCAGGCAGATGGCCAAATAGAGAGGTCTATTCAGACCTTAGAGGATATATTAAGGGATTAGATAATTGTTTTTGGTGGTAGTTGGGTTGATCATTTTCCTTTTAGCGAGTTTGCATATAACAATAGTATCACTCTAGCGTTGGGATGTCCCCATTTAAGAATCTTTGTTCCCGTTATATGGGATCGTACTTAATTTTGAGGAGAGTTAGGAGCATTGCTTATGAGTTGGGTCTACCTTTGAGTTTGGGTTCTATTCATCTAGTGTTCCATGTTTTGATGTTGAAGAAATGTGTAGGCAACCCTTCTTTGGTTATGCCTATTGAGAGAGTTGATCCTTTGGATTCCCTATCTTATGAGAAAATTCCTATTGAGATTTTAGATTGGCAAGTCTATCATTTTAGGACTATGGATGTAGCTTTAGTGAAAGTCCTTTGGAGGAACCAAAAGGTTGAAGACACTACTTGGGAAGCTGAGGAGGACATAAAGTCCAACTATCCATTCTTGTTCCCTGAGTTAGATAATCGTGCTTAAGGGATGTGTTTTCCTACTCTCTTTGTTTCCTAACTTTATTAATGGAAATTGTGGGTTCATTTATGTCTTATAATTGTGCTAATGGATGCCTTGACTCATCATTCAAGGATGTATGATCTTATGGGGTGAGTGTAACACCCTAGATTTTTGCCTCCATAACTTTTAAATTTTTGAGCATACTGCCCAGACTATGACTCACAATTGAGTCATAAGGACTCACTACGATTCATAGGGTTCTAGTTATAGGGTGATCAGTGAAGTTTCCCAAGTTACTATTCGTTGTCTAACTTGTACCTTACAAGTCGTAAGGTAAGGTCACGAGTTATTGGGAGGGACTCGTGACCAAACTAGTATGGTGCTCATTGTTTCTGTCCTGAGTACAACTAGGATCCTAAGAGTCGTAAGGTCATAGTGAGGTAGGCCTGAGTCACTGCCCAAACTACTAGTCCAGGCAATGACTCATATCAAGTCATGACATGACCTGTAATGATTGGGCAAGAATTTCCTGTGTTTTAAGTGAGGGCATTTCAATCTTTTACTTCTTTCTCCAATTAAGACCCACGACCTTAAAACCCTTTGGGGCCTTTATTATCATCCATAACACAACAAAGCACACCTCTTAAACTATCTCAAATCCCAAGGAAAGAACACCTAGGGTTTCTCATGGTTGATTATTTAGGGCTCTAAGATTGGTTTCTTCTCCAAATTTCTTGGTATCTCATGCATGTATATCTTTCCCAAAACTTATTTTGTTATGGCATGTGTTTAAATCATTATTCATGTTGTTTGGCTTTAGAATTTGGGTTGAGGGTTCTGGATGGTTATTATTTAAATGACATTCTGATGATTTTATATACATTGTTATGCTTTATTGATGGATTTTGAAATAAATGGGTTGCATGGGCATGGGAATTTTAATAGGGGTCCAGATATTCCCCAAATTGATGATTTTGGTTTGGAATTAGTTCTGGAAATTGTGTTCCCTCAACCTATTTATATAATTGGATTCGAAACTTGAACATATGCACTTTGAAAATTATGGAATTGCATAAAAGGCTAATGGAACATAAATGTGTTTGAAGGCCTTATTAGCCATGTTCTGATTAATTGAACAAAGGGGGTCGTGGCATTCCTTCAAGTTGATGGATAATTAAAATAGCATGATAATATAATTTTCAAGAATTATTAGCATGGCATACCAATGGGTTATGCCTTAATGGATGAATATCAGTTTAATGAATGGGAATGCATAAAATATTTTAATTGGGCTTAAAGGGCGTAAAATATTTTAATTGGGCTTAAATAGGGTTGTGTAGATGACCCGTGAAGGTGGAGGTCCCACCATGTTTGCTGGAATGGGGGTTGGTATTAATATACATTTTGGAATGATTGTAGCCTTGATGGCTTAGCTCTTTCTCGGGTTTCTCTGGTTCATGCGACTAACATACACCGAGGCCCAACTAACAGAGAAGGGGTTGGACCCAACTAGCAAGGGGAACTAGACCCATATAAATCATGGTTATAGATGGCAACTTGAGCTACACAGTCCAAGCTAATATTTTAAACTTCATGTTAAACCTTGTTTCCTTTCTTGATATCTTGTATTTATATGTATATAAAGTGTGCATATGGTTTTAAATAATTTCAGATTGAATTGATCATGACATTATTTTATCCCTTATCCCTAAGTAACATGATAGCACTCACCCAGTTAAGCATTCTCGGACACTGTATCCCCATGTAATGCAGGGTTTGAAGGCATTTCTACTTTTTTTGTATCGTGATAGGTGAATCTGGTTCATTCGCTGGACTGTCTTAAAGTGGTAAACGTCCATTCCTTGAAAGGCGTATCATTTTAAGGCACTATTTTATTTGTGCTTTAGACTATTCTTTTCTCGACTCATTTTGGCTACAGTCAGGGGCATGTCCCTACTTTGGTTGTTCTTGGTTATTAGAGGCTTTGTGGATTACTGTGGATTAGGTTGGTTGTTGAAATTCTTAGATTCTTTTCTGAGTTAATTGATTTATCTATCTTGTTATATATTTGAAATTCATCTGCTGCTGGTTGTATGATATTTTGGTTGGCTAGGTTAATGTGGGTAGTCTCCGATCCTTAGCGGATTAGTGATACCTTATGACTAGGCTCTGGTTTTGGTGGTGACAGTTAGGTGTGGTCAATTCTGTGATTTAGATTTTATATGATTTTGACCTACCTTATGGTAAATGAAAAATGTTTTGGTATTTTAATATTCTCTCAACTTATGTGTGGAATAAGGTTTGTAGACACTTGTGTGTGGGGTTTTGGTATATGGACAATATTTGCCCCTTGCAGGTCATGATGAGCGAGTACTTATGATATTATATTATGTATGTATGATTTTTAGGTGTGTTTGATGGTTGCATGAGTGAAATAAGAAATATATTTATATGTTAAATTATGGCTTAACTTGTCTTGACTTGCTTTCACCAAGCTTGATTTACTTGACTTTATTGAAAATAGCTTTACTTGTTGTATGAAATGCAAACTACTTAATTAATACTTGTTATGCTAGGTGTAGGTTAGAATAAGCATGGATTAATTTGTTGTATTACATTTTGGTTAGATGTTCATATTTCCATCTAGGGTTTGCCAAATGACCCTACCCGTACATTATTATGTTTGTGTGATAGTACTACACCTGCTCTTACATTTGCTGAGTGTAGCACATATTCTAGTGCCTCCTATAAGATCTCAATTGTGTTTCTAGCATGCGATCTAGATTTCAAGTGTGAGCAACTTATTAGGGCTACTATGGAATGTTTTTTATGTCATGGTCCTTTGTTCGAACATTATGAACTTTCCTTTGTTTTTTGGGGGTTGTATCCCCCTCTGGACATCCTTAGTATGTTTTGGTATGCCAAATTTTGGTGTCTAGGGATGTTTTCATTATATTATTTATTTTCCCTTTTCATTAAGTTGTTAGACGGAATGATCTTAAAACTATTAATGGGATAGTTTTCTTTTATTTTCTCTAAGTATTGGTAATGCTTTTGGGTTTAATAATTCTTCCATTACAGAATGGGGTTGGTATAATTCACGTCAAATTGAGTCATGAAAATGTTAGTATTTGCGCCTAGGTTCATCAATCTTGTTGTATCAAAATAAGTCTAACAGAGTCTCGTAGAATGGTATAGAAATGTCTATACTTTTCATCGAGAGGCTATAGGACATTAGGAAATTGTCATTCTTTTTTCTTTCTTATTGTAACTTGATTCCAATTGGTAGCTGGAAATCCAAAATGGTATCTAATTTTCTTCACTCTTTTGTTCTTAAAATGTTGCTACTAGATCAAATGAAACTCAACTAGCAACCCTTACACCAATTGCTCTAGTTGTTGAGCTAGCCATAAAGGGAAGAGGATGAGTTAGATAGAGGTATAATCACCGACCTGGTGTAGAGCTCAATCAGGTTCTATCACGGCTCATGAAGGGATAGTACCACTTCCCCCACCTTAGGATCATTTATAGGAGATAGAAATAGTAGAGGAACAAGTAATTGAGCTTGAGGTAGTGACACTAATTGGGAATGCAGCCTTACCTCTCATATCTGTTAAGGTTGTTTAATAGGTATTAGCTTTTTTGAGTGAGTTGGATGGTATTGGATCCACCCTTATTATGATGGCTTTTTAGGCTCTAGGTGTTTATCCTATTATTGCTATGGCTCCTAGGATGGATGGGGCTTTAAATAATGATGCTTTTTATTGTTTGATTTTGGGTTCTGTTATGATTGGTACTGAACGTGATCTGCTGACAAAATTTTTAAAGTTAAAACCTCGAATATTCTAGGGTATTGAGTTTGCGAGTGCTTTTGATATCATCATTAACTATTATGAGAAGTTACATAAGATGGGTATTGTGCAGCAAAATAAGATTGAGTTTGTGACCTTTTCTATTAGATAAGGATGCTAACAATGGTGGAAGGCATATGTTGAATGTCGATCACCAATTGTACCTTCATTCACTTGGGAGTAGTTTCATGCTTTGTTCTTAGAAAAATATATGCTAAGAGCCCTCTATGATCATAAACAAGATGAGTTTTTGTAAATGGAATTGAGTGATATGTCAATAGCGACATATGAGGCTAAGTTCCATGCTTTGTGTCACTATGCTACTTAAATTTTGGCTACTGAGGAGGAGAGAACTTAATGATATGTCAAGGGTTTGAAATATGATCTTTAGGTCTTGTCTGTGCATATGACTTCTACAAGAAAGAGGGCTAGGCTAAGATGCTAGCCAAGAAGTCTTACAATGTTGGGAATTTTAGTGGATCTTAATCTAAGGGACATGGTTAGAAAACCTACCCATCTCGCCTTATTCAGTCCATATTGCCAACTTTTACTATGGGTCCATCAAAGGTCTCTTCTTATTTAGAGTTTATTAAGATCTAAGGGGATTCTTAATCTTCTAGTTGGCCTTCTATTAAACGGGGATGTTACTGTTATGGTGATATTGGTAACTTTAAAAGGGAGTGTACATTGAGAAAAGTGAATGCCAAGCACAACAACAGACTCGAGCTATAGTTCAGCAGGTACATGAGGAGGTAATGGATGGGGCAATAAGAAAGGATAGTGAAGTCAGGAAGGTGTTTGGGGTGGTTAAGAAAATAGTGGCACGAGAGAGAAGCATAATCAGGGAAAGACTTAGCTTAGATTGATGATCAGGATCATCGTTATGCCTTTTCAAGATATACTATTGCCAAGGTTTCTGTTGTAGTGATAAAAGGTGACATTTCTATTTGGGATCGATGGCTTCGATTTTATTTGATTCAGGATCTACTTATTATTATGTATCTATCCAATTTGTAGTGGTACGCATTTGGTTTGTAATGTTCTTGACTTTTCTATTGATGTGTGCACATTGGATGGTGTATCTGTGGTAGTAACCCATGTTTACCATTCTTATTCAGTGTTATTTGTGGGTTTTTTGGTGTGGGTAAATTTGATTATTCTAGATATGTTATACTTTGATATAATATTAGGTATGACCTAATTATCTCCATATCACTCTATCTGAAATTCTAATGCTATTGACAGTGACTCTAGCAAAGCTTGGGATGGATAAACTAAAGTGAGAGGGTGTCATGACCCGAGAGTACCCCTAGTCTTAACACGATTCTTAGAGTCAAAAGTGACCCCAATCTAACCCATGACCTAGCATAAAACTAAAAATATTAAGGAAGCAACAAAATACTAGGTGGAAGCTAAACTGAAATAATCAAGTAATAATGATAAAAGAATCAATACTAAATAAGAATATCAAAACAAGAACTGTCTGAGAAAAACCAACATGCTGAAATATAACTAATTGTCTATCTATCTAAAATCCTCTAATCATATGAGTAATTGGGATATGCCCCCAACTAACTCCAAATGATTGAAACTAAAAAAAATACTGAATATAAAAACTGATAACTAGTCCTCCAATGATGAGAACTAACCAAACACCACTGCTAAATATGGTACTAAATTGTACTAAGCACGAACTGGATATGAGTATCAGAACCTGTAATATAAGACAATATTGCGTCGAAAAAGTATATGATCATTAATTTGAATTTAATGAGTATGTGATATGGGAAAACTAACTAGTATTAGCTGAACATGAATGCATAAAACATGGTAAACTAAATGTAAGACCAAGGTCATGCAAAAATATGAAATTGAAACATAAATTGAGGACTGTGGAAGCTAACATTAACTGACATACCCTAATCTGAGATGACCAAGGTCCAACTAGTCACCCCAGTTGGATGGTTGTTCAATACCTTGCCAAGGGTACGAACACTGGCTAGTATGGATCCACTAAATTGATGTCCCGAAGGACTAGGGTGTCAGTCCTAAATGGGTGGGTAAACTCTTATAACCTATGGTGGTGTCATAGTTATGAAACTTAGGGACTTCTACTAAGTGTCTCAGGTCTAACGATGGGTTAGCCTTCATCCCCGTATTCGCTCAGTGCTAAGTACTATTCCCAACTGGATGACAGTGAAAATTGAATTGCTTATCATAATTACATTCTGAAAAAATCAACAATTGATAATTTGAAGTGCTCAAAGACATGTAAACTGATATATGCATGAATCCCTAGGTATCGAGTGTTTATAACCAACCAACTCTAAACATGACAATGTTAAACTGAACACGATTAGAAATTTTACAATTCAGGACCAAAGCTCAACAATTTATCAATATAAAGGGAATTCATGATTATAAGTATGGGAAAATGCTAATCTTATGGGAAAACATGTGCTCATGGTTTAATTACAAGAATAGACTGAAATTTTAAGAAAACTCATACTTGCCATGGAACCCTTAACTTAAAAGATGACTTAAACTTAAAAGTTAAGGAAATCTTTGGGACTCAATGGTTGAAAGGCACCAATTAATGAAATCCCACATACCTGGAGATGGAATATTGGATGAATTCTTTGGAATTTATGCTTGAAGTTGAGGAACCCTAAGTTGGATACTGAGAAGAAAAACACTCTTTCTTTGTTTTCCCTCTATGTGTTTGATTAAATTTTGAGTTTATGAGGGATTTGGGGAAATGTAGCCTTATATTCTAACCTTGGGAAGGCCTAAATAATGTGGGTTAGGTGTTAAAAGAGTGGGAAAAAACCAACAAGCCCTTCTGAAAATGTTAGAAATTTTTGGGAAACAGTTGTGACAACTCAGACTACGATCATTGGGTCTGTTCATAAGTCGTGTCCTGGAGTCATGAATCGAGTACCTAAGCCTGGGATCCTTACTATTATGACAAAGACTCCTCTTCTAACAACTTGTTCAATCTGACGATGAGTCGTCATGAAGGGTCGTTTTCAAGGGGCTAATTTCTTGGTCCATCACTGCCGTGATAATGAGTCCTCACTACGAATCATTGTATCTAACAATGAGTCATTTTCATTGGCAGTTTGACAGAAAGAGCCTTAAAATATTTTCCCTAACTTTTTACCACAATATAGGCTTAAGATGTGACTAGAGGCATTGGAAATCTAATTTAATTGTCTATCTCTTGATGGGTGTGGAGGTTAGAAACTTAAGGTGTTAGAATATATCTCCCTTGGGATCATTCATAACTGAATGAAATTGACTAAACTAAAGCAATATGGAAGAAGCTATAATTATACACTGATCTCCTACGAGCTGAACCATGGACTTATAATTGAATCTATAATTGATCAATGAACTATAAAAAACACATGGTATGACATGAAAATAGTTGGATAGCCTAAGATAGTAAAAAATTAATTAATTAATTAAGGAACCTATTACCTTAAGTTGGATTTGAGTTCGAAAAGAAAAGGTGGGGTACTTTGTTATCATATTTGTCGCTGCTTCCCATGTATCTTACTCAACTAATTGATTTCTCCACAAAACCTTTACTATAGTAACCTATTTATTCTTCAACCTATGAATCTGACATGCAAGAATATCAACAGGGATCTCTTCACAGGAGAGGCTATCTTTCACTCCCACACTCTCTTAAGGAACGACTGATGATGGGTCACCAATGCATTTCTTTAACAAGGAAACATGGAAGACTATAGGCGTTGATGTTAAATCTGTAGGCAACTCCAAATCATATTCTACCTTACCATAGTTCCTCAAAATCTTATAAGGACCAACATAGCAGGGACTAACCTTTCCTTTCTTTACAAATATCTTTACCCCTTTAATGGGAGAAACCTTTAAGTAGACAAAGTCACCAATATAAAACTTGAGTTCCCTTCTCCTCACATCTTCATAGGATTTCTGACAACTTTGAGTAGTTTTCATCCTTTCTCTAATTAGCTAAACATTTTCCATCACCTCATGAACTGAATTTGGCTCTATAGTCTCTTCACCAACATCAAACCAACCAATAGGATATCTACACCTCCTACTATAAAGTGCTTCAAACGGGTTCGTCTGAATATTAAAGTGATAGGTATTATTGTAAGGAAACTTAATCAAAGGCAAGTGATCATTCCAACTATCCTTGAAATCAATCATGCATTCTATCAACATATCTTCTAAGGTTTGAATGACCCTCTCTTCATGACCATCCATCCGCGGGTGAAAAGCTGTACTAAGATGAGCTCAGGTACCAAGACCCATCTGAAAAATATTCCAAAATCTAGAGGTAAACTGGGTAACTCTATCTAATATAATAGTAAAAGAGACCCCATGACATTTCACCAACTCCTTAAGATAGAGTTTAGCATAATCTTTTGTTGAATCTAAAGTGTTTAAATGAAAGAAATTGGATGGCGTAGTTATTTGGTCCATGATAACCCATATTGTCGATGAGTATGAGGAAACCCTATAATGAATTCCATATTCACCACATCCCACTTCCAAGTAGGAATTCTGAATTCCAAAAATATACCACTAGGTCTCTGGTGCTCAACCTTAACCTTGTTCTAGTTTGGACAGTTAACCACAAATTCCGCAATATAATTTTTCATGTCATTCCACCAATAAACTTCATGCAAATCATAATACATCTTAGTGGCTCCTGGGTGAATAGAATACTAATAACCATGAGCTTCTTCTTGTATCCACTATCTTAAGTCATCCATATTCGGGATACATAATCTTCCCTGATAGCAAAGAACACCATCTCATCTTTGGGAGAAAACCTTAATCTTTTGACTCTGAACTACTTCTTTCAATTTTAGCAAATCGGGATCACTATCTTGCTTTTCCTTTACCTCAGCTACCAAAGAAGATTTTGAACCATTTTGATCCAAGAAATTGCATTCTATTAAGTCAACCAAATGTACTCTTAACATAGCAAGTTGATAAACCTCATGAACTAACTCTTTCTTATCATCCTCAATGTATGCAACATCCTCAAAGACAACCTTCTAAGGGCGTCGTCCACTATATTGTCCTTACCCAAGTTGTACAAGACACTTATATCATGGTCCTTCAGCAACTCTAGCCAACTTCTTTAATGAAGATTTAGATCTTTCTGGATGAATACATACTATAGAATCTTGTGATCTATACACATCCACATGAACCCCATAAAGGTAATACCTCCAAATCTGTAAGGAAAACACCATTGCTGCCAACTCAAGATCATGAGTTAGGTAGTTCTTCTTATGAGGCTTGAGTTGTCTAGAGGATTATTCTATAACCTTGCCCTTCTGTGTTAACACACAACCAATACCAACTCTAGAAGCATCACAATAAATCATAAAACCATCTAAACTCTTAGGTTGAGTCAAAATTGGAGAGGAGGTGAGTCTAGCCTTCAAATCTTGAAAACTATGCTCGCATGAATTGGACCACTGGAATTTAACTTTCCTGTGAGTCAGTTTCGACATGGGAAAAACAATAGATGAAAATCCTTTAACAAATCATCTGTAGTAATCATCTAAACCCGAGAAACTCCTAATATCTGAAGGAGAAATGGGTCTAGGACAATTCCTTCATGCTTTGATCTTTTGAGGATCAACTTGATCACAAAAAATAATTGACCAAGGAATGCTACTAATTTCAACAAGCATTCATACTTGTTGAACTTAGCAAATAGATGGTGATCTTTGAGAGTTTGCAAGATAATCCATAAATGATCTACGTGTTCATCCTCACTTTGAGATTAAACGAGGATGTCATATATGAAGACTATAATGAACATGTTAAAGTACTACTTGAACACCCTATTCATCTAGTCCATTAAAGATTGAAGAGCATTCATTAGTCCAAAAGACATAACAACAAATTCTTAATGACCATACCAAGTTGTAAAGGTTGTCTTTAGAATGTCACATTCTTTGATTCTGAGATGGTGATAGACGGATTAAGGTCTATCTTAGAGAAGAAACTAGCACCCTAAAGTTGGTCTAATTATTCATTAATCTTAGGGAAGGATACTTATTCTTACTATGAAATTGTTCAACTGATGGTAGTCGATGCACATTTTGAGAGAACCATCTTTCTTGTGCATGAAAAAAACTGGAGCACCCTATGGAGAGATAGTAGGCCTAATAAAAACCTTATCTAGGATATATTTCAACTGTTCTTTTAATTTCTTAAGGTTGAAAGGATCCATTCTATAAGGGAGAGCTGAAATAGGCTGGGTATCCGGAAGAAGATCTATTCTAAAGTCAATTTGCCTCTCGGGAGAGCTCTAGGAAGATCTTCAGAAAACATTTCTAGAAATTATTTTACAATTGAAACAAACTCAAAACTTAGGTTTTTTTTACCTTGAGTCCTTGAATAAAATAAGATGATAATTGCACCCTTTTGGAAATCATTTTCCTTGCCCTGTGAAAAGAGACAAACTGACCTACAACCACTGAGGTACTTCCCTGCAACTCCAAGACTAGCCCATCTAAACACTGAAACTAGATTACTTTATTTCTAAAATCAACTGAGGCATAGCAAGAGTGGAGCCAGTCTATGCCAACAATAACATTAAAGATGGTCATGTCTAGCTTAATAAGTTTGACAAAGGTGACTTTATACGATACTGTGATTGGGCAATTTCTATATACCCATCTGGCTATGATTGAACCACTAATTAGAGTAGAAACTGAGAAGGGTTCTTTAAGGGTTTTGGGGTTGACACCAAAATCTACTTCAATATAGGGAGCCACAATGAAAAGTGTGGCTCTGGGATCTAATATTGCATAAACATGAATATGGAAAACTTGCAAACGTATTAGTGACCATATTAGGAGAACACTCTTGATCCTATCAAGTCTGAAGGGCGTTGAACCTACCCTGATGTTGTCTACCAATTTCACTTGAGGTGTTACCTTGATGAGTCGAGCGACCTGCTGGAACTACTGAAGAGTTTGGTTGGCTTTGATGGCGATTATTCCTACCTCTCTGTGCCACCGCTAGGCAATCTCTCAATCTGTAGACTAACTTACTACATCCAAAATAAGCATCACTACCTGCCAAGTACTCACCCTTGTTGTTCCTGCCACATTTCTTGAAAATTGGGTTGGTGTGAACATTATTAACACTACCCTAGGATTTATAGCCTAGCACTCTATCTCGAGTATCCTATTTGAACTTAGGTACTGGAGCATTGGATGGGGATGGAGCTAAAGATTTAAGGCAGAACCGAGAACAATTTCCACTATCTAACCACTGTTGAGAGAAATTAAAGCTACTAGTTCTGGCCTTCTTATTCTTCCTTAGTTCTAGCCTTCTTATTCTTCCTTTCTTTTTCCTTGATCTTCTCTTTCTCAATCTATTAAGCGTGGATCATCAATCTGGAGATGTCTATATCCTTAACCAATATCGTTGTTCTACATTCTTTGACCACATACTTTCAAACACCTAATACACACTTGATCATTTGGGTCCTATAGCTAGCAATCATAGTTGGAGCATACCTTGCCAACTTGGTAAACTTGAGTGAATAATCCTTCACACTCATACTACCCTACTTCAGGTTTTTGAACTTTTGTACTTTGGTTCCCTTAACTCAAGTGGGAAGAACCTGTTTAAAAATATAGTAACAAACTCATCCCACTCCACCAACCCTGCATTTGTACCTCGGTCTTCCTTTCACCACTTGACCTATGTGTGAGCCACTCCTTGAAATTGATAAGAATCTATATTAGCAGTTTTAATTAAAGTGACACTCATGATCTCAGTGACCTTTTGAATACTTTCCAGGAACTTCTATGGATCCTCTTTGGTCTTAAACCAAAAGAACCTCGGAGGATTTATCCGACTAAAGTCTCGAACTCTCATAATTGTTATATTTACAACTAGGTTGGATGGTGCAATAGCCTACTAGTTTTTTTGAGCTATCATTGACTGGTCTAATTTTTTAGAGAAGGAACTACACTCATCATAGAAGACCTGTTCATTCAAAGGGTCTTCAACAATTGGTGGTGGTACTTATTGGTTTTCATTCCTCCTTTTATTGGTTCTCTTTGGAGGTATTTTCTATAAATGGGTAGAGGACGATTTAGAAGAATAATTTTATTAGAGTTCATAATCTATCATATGACATGAGTTAACGTGACTTTCAAACACCCCAGGACACCTTAAACCTACTGCTCTGATGCCAAGTTTGTCATGACCTGAGACTGATCCCTAGTTGTAACATGGTGCTTAGAGTCACAAGTGACCCCAAGCTAACCCACGGCTTGGCATTACACTAAAAGTACTAAAGAAGTAACAAATATTGGGTAGAATCTAAACTTAAATAATCTGGTTATAATAATAAAATAATTAATACTAAATAAGAATATCAAAACTAGAATTGTCTGATATAAACCAAAATGCTAAAATATAGCTAACTATCTATTTGTCTAAAAAACTCTACTCATATGAGTTTTTGGTGCATGCCGCCAACTAACTGTAACAAACTAAAACTAAAAAAGATACTGATAACGCTCAAACTACAGCTCTCGTAAGAGTGTAAGTGGTCGTTGTCAAATATAGAACCCAACTGGGTTGGGTATAGATCCCACAGGGAATAGCCGGTCAATAAGTAAGCAAAGATTATTAGACTTTTGGTGCAAGTCTCGTAAAAAAGGGGGGATTTTAATGTGCAAATAATGTAAACAAAATAGTAAAGTAAAAACAGAAATAGCAAAGTAAACGGAAAGAGTGTTTAGTAAGATGTTTAACCAATGGGAATTGAGAGTTGGGGTTATGTCCACCTTATAAGTTATACGTCTCTATTGGCTATGAGTTATGCGGAATTCAGACATGCATGTGCTTATAGAGAATTGTATTCTATGGTAAATCCAAGCATCTTTTGACCTAACAAGGACTATTTTACTTTAACTCTTTCGAGCTTAAAGCGTATCTAACGGTACAAATTCTCCAAGAGGTTAATCCAGTTACGGCACTAACTTTTTAATAGGGGTTGGTGCCCTATTACCTTGACATTATCTCTTTTCAAGACATATAACTTTTCTTTCGAACAAGTTAATGCTATACTGGCTTATTCTATGCGTTTGCAACCACAAGAATTTGCATTAAGATAAAGAGAATAATGATATAAGCAGCATACGTGTCAAGAACTCACAAACTCATAGCAATAGATAGTATCTCATAAGGCTTCCATAACCGCAACAGAGAAGTTTAGCTACTCATGAGTGCGATGGAAATCACAATAGACATTATCATTATACCACAATAAAGATCTCACGTGTAGTATGGTGTGGTATGGCTTTAGGCGTGAATTCCTTTTAGAATAGCTTTTTCTCTCGTTGTGGAAATTAAGAATTGAATAGATGAGGAGAATAAGAATTGAAAGTGTTGAAAAGATTAAAATTGTTCGGATAGTAGAGGAATGAATTAGAAGTAGAATGATGAGAATAATGATGTCTCTAAAAACCGCAGCAAAATAGGGTATTTATAGTACTCATATCCTATTCCTATAAAGCTACTGCGTACTTATCCTAATCTTAATAAATTACTGCATCATTATCCTAATCCTTATAGGTTACTGCTGATCCCCAAAGTCTTGAAAAATGCTGTTTTTGCCCGGGACAGGTTTCCCATACGTTACTTTTGGTCCTAGGCGTCCAAGATCTCCTTCCCTTCTTTCGTGAAGCTTCCTTTGGCGTCAAGTTATCCATAAAATGCTGAAATCTGCATCATTTATACCTGAAAACTTGCTAATCACTTTTGTTAGCTCAATTACAGGAAAAAGGACTAAAAGTGCATGAATTATATATTTTGTCCTCAAAACTTAGCTAAAATATGGGTAAATTAAAGCACTTTAGGCGTGTAAATACGCCTATCATCAACACCCCACACTTAAAGCTTTGTTCGTCCTTGAACAAAATATCATGTCCTTCTAAATAACCACTTAGGGTTTCACAATAACAACACAAAATATTCATCAAGACAGGCACGACACTTATTACGAAGAGTAGTTTTCTGATCATTACTAGAAACAATTTTAACCTCTAATATAGACTCATGATGATGGTTAATTCCTATTCAAACGTTAAGGCCCGGAGAGTCATATACAACAACCCAAAACTCATCAACCATGTGTGTCTCACAAAATATAACCCATAATCACTCACAAGTATTGTATATATTTCGAACATGGGTATAAGATTATCCTTGCTCTCACTCTCATAAAGAATTCATATATTGCAACTGATGACCATAGGCTTGCCTTTAATGTAATGCTCCACTAAATATCAGAATGTTAAGCTTAGGATCAAATCGGTCTTTACAGGTTGTAATGTAGGCTAAGGGGCGGGTAGGACTATTTTGGCCAGAAATAGTGACTATGTTCCTAAGCGCTTTAATACATCACATTATTCCATTTATGCTTTATTTCAAACAACCTTTCTACTTTCTTTTAATCTACCACCCTTTCTCACCTCTTTTGTTTTTCAATTTTGAACAGAATTAACTTTTTATTTTTCTTTTCCTTTTTCTTTTCATAACACACCTCTTATGATAGAAATTATTTTTCATAACACACCTCTTATGATAGCAATTATTTTTCATAACAAATTCAAGCACCAATACATTCTAAGGCACTATTCTCACCCAATTTCCTCTTATTTTGTCACATTACTTTACAATTTAAAGCACTTAGGACTTTGGATCAAATTATGGTCTTAAAAAAATGGATTGGGCTTACATATGAGGCTGTCAAAGAAAATAGGCTAAAGACTCAAAGGGGGTTATCTAGGATGATGTCCATGGGTAGATAAAATGAAGGTAAACAATCATAGGTTGCCAAAGAAATGCCTAAATCATCTCCTAACTCACACTCTTTATTTCGCTTTACATACATACCAGGAAAGTTCTACCATCAGCCACAGACAAAGAATATACTATCATCCTCGCACACACAAGGCACATGGTCGACTTTATTGGAAGCAGTATAGACTCTTGACCCAATAGATGAAGGAATTGAACAACATAATTATCACATAATGAGTCACTATTAGAGCCTAAATGTCTCAATAGTAATGATTTTATCACAGACTCTTGTCGTAATACCATGCTGCCTATCAGAACAATTTCATGCAAAGTTTGTAACAAAAAAAAATTTCCTAAAAAAAAATTAAAACAAACAAACATAAATAAGCAAAACACACATAAATAAGCAAATGCAGATAAAGAAGGTTAGCATGCAAATAACAGCACCCCACACTAAGACGAGACACACTGTTCTCAGTAGAAAATAAATAAGAAGAACCTGGTTAGTCAGACTCCTCCTCTATGTCTGGGGTCATACCCCCTTCGTCGGAATCATCATTGGAGTCGTCATCATCAGAATTCTCTTCCACATTGGAGTCTGGCATTCGACGATCATCATCGGTTGGCATATCGTCATCAAGAGGTTCCTCAAAGTGCACACCTATCCACACATCGCCCTTGCATGCTCATTCATTGGGTAGTCATAATTCAGCTATTGGAGCTCTGCAGCAGTTGGAACACGACCTACGATCATCATTGTAAACCGAGTCATGCCATAAAGATGGCGAAAGAAACTCTCATCCCGAGCATGCCTTTCTGCAGTGGTAAGGTTGATGCCATGCGTGGTTTTGGCATCTTTAACCTTTGTTAGGTCAACCTTCTTCGGGTTGTGAGGCAGTTTATGATCAGCAGGTTCCTCTTCGATGTCCTCCTTCCTCAATATTGCAGTCAACAGATTGCCAAAGCTGAAGTGGGACCTCTTGTGTAGCCGAGCTTTACGCATTGTAGATCGAATAATTGCTCCGATATTGATAGGGACATTCATCATCAATGCATACACCAAGAACACTCTATCTCGTGTTATCTTTGTGTACTGGGTCCCTGGAATCAAGCAAGAGTTGACTATTCGCAGCCATATCCTAGCTTCCCTATTCAAAGGAGCATATAGGAAGGTGTTGTGCCGACCGGTGTCCTTGTGTCTACTCCATATTACCATGGATCGTGGTCCCCATAATGTGTGTCTAATAGGCCTGTACCGAGGTCTGTTATACAGATCCTTGAATGGTGATGGGTCAACAGATGGCAAACCTAGAAAAGAGTTGAAGAACTCCGCATTTAGTTGCAGAACTTGGCCCCGAATCTTTACTTCAGTCCCTATAGTTTTTGGAGACCAGTTGGCATAGAATTCTCGTGTTAAATTGAGATTGCACTCTCCCATATCTCGGAAGATGAAATCAAGATGTAACGCAATTATCTTGGCCAACATACGAGGTTCTTTCTTTGCTAGGCTCTCCTTGTTTATCAACTCCACATGAACATATTTTTTCTCTTTATTGTTCCTATACCATTCCTTTCCTTCCTCCTCGAGGACCCATTTTATTCCAAACATACGGCGAGGTATTTTCTGCGAGGAGGATTCTCCTTGTTCTTTTTGTCCTCTTTTCTTGCCTTTTTGTGAAGTGGTTGCTTTGTCTTTTCCTTGTCTTGCTTTTGGTGCCATTGTACCTGAGATTAAAACAATAGTCATGTTAGCTTCCTCTCGGTGGATACAATCGAAAAACAAGCAGTAGTGGCACCACCCCACACTTATTTTGTTGGTACAAACTAGTGAAGTGAAAGTTATCGATTATTCAGACTTCATCGATATACGTTTTAGGCGCTATATTCCAACAATATAATCAGTGCAGTCATACTTCATGAAATCTTGGCAATACTTTCATGTTTGATAAATCTTTTGAGCAAGACTACCCCATATAGATTGAATCAAGTTTTAGGAATAATCACAATTTCGTATGTTTGTAGTCAACCATGGTTTTCACCTTTATACACAAGTTATTCCAACATGTAAGAGTTCTATTGACAAGATTATGCAATGTTCTTGACCATGTCAATTCTGCAAAAGTATGACAGTGCATCAAAATTAAACCCAAGTTGGAAACAAGTCAAGATCATTCTTACGTATTTTTTCCCTCACATAGTTGTATCACAACAAATTAACCACATTCACTTCACCAATACTACTTCAAGATTTAACAATTCATAATAGGCGTTGTAGTGTAGTACTTACAGAATATAAATGAAGAACAAAGAAGTACTTACTTGGTTGATGACCTTGAATGATGTTCTTGCAAAGTAAAAGAGCAAAAGGAAAATTTTTGAGAGGATTTGGAGAGGTAGGCGGCGCTTATGCTAGGTTTGCAATATATATTTTTAGTCTAAGACTAAGTCTCTTATTTATAGGGCAATCTTTGGTCGGGTTTTGACCCATTTAAAATCGGATTTGGAGACCAAAACTGACAATAGGCGGCGCCTTTTGCTTTGCCCATGCTTGGCATAGGCGGCGCCTTTTGTAAAGCCTAGTTGAGCATAGGCGGCGCCTATGCCATGGCATATGAGATTCAGAGACAAAATGCTTTGGCATAGGTGCCGCCTATGCTATGTCATTCTTAGGCATAGGCGGAGCCTATGCTATAGCACTCTAGAATCCGAGAGCTTAGGCCATAGCATAGGCCTTGCCTTGTTCGTGGCCTAGTTTTACATCGGCCTTGCCTTGTTCGTTGCCTATATTTGCATAAGCAATGCCTCACCCATAGCCTTTTGCTTCTTCATTCTTAACTTACCACCTTTATCATGCACTACTTCAAAATCAAAATTTGAAATCAATCTCCTCCTTTACCTCTCTTGTACCTACATTCACTCAAAAACAACAAAAATGATTAGAACGATGGGTTGCCTCCCATCTAGCGCCTTAGTTTTGGTCATGGCTCGACTCTTCTTTTTGGATTTTATCAAAAGCAAACACTTAGTAGAACGAAAAAAAAATGAAAAACGATGGGTTGCCTCCCATCTAGCGCTTGATTTATTGTCGCGGCATGACATAGTTACCTCGAGTACTTAGACTTCGTCGAGATAAATGGTGGCCATATAGTTTATCGAGTTAAGATGACCGATATAGGGTTTTACTCGTTGGCCATTCACCTTGAAGACAAAATCATTACTTTCTTCTAGATCAACTACTCCAGACGAGTAGACTTGGCTAATTTTGTATGGACCAGACCATTTGGACCTTTACTTACCTGGGAATAGCTTCAGTCAGGAATTGAAAAGAAGTACCATGTCGCCTTTTTGGAAGTTTCATTGAACAATCTGCTGATCATGATACTTTTTCATCCACTTCTTGTAGAGGTCTGATCTTTCATAGGCATGTAGACGGAATTCATCCATCTCATTCATCTGCTCTAATCTCATATTCATAGCATCATCCCAGTTCAGATTTAGTTGCTTCAGCGCCCACAATGCTTTATACTCGAGTTCGATGGGTAAGTGACACGCCTTCCCATAAACTAGTTGGTAAGGGGACTGCCAATTGACGTTTTGAATGCAGTCCTATAAGCCCATAGCGCATCGTCCAGCTTCCGAGACCAATCTTTCCTATTAGCATTTACAGTCTGAGCAAGGATTTGCTTGATCTCTCGATTGGAAACCTCCACCTGTCCACTAGTTTGAGGGTGATAAGGTGTGGCTACCTTATGTTGCTTGACACCATGTTTTGCCAACACGAATTTGAACATCTTGTTGCAAAAGTGAGATCCTCCATTGCTTATGATAGTTCGTGGTATTCCAAAGCGAGAGAAGATATTTTTCTTCAAGAATGCTACAACACGCTTTCCCTCATTGTCGGCTAACGCTACTGCTTTGACCCATTTTGAAACATAATCTACAGCAACTAGGATGTATTTTATTCCAAACGAATTAACGAATAGACCCATGAAATCAATTCCCCATACATCAAAGAGCTCGACTTCAAGAATTTTTTACATGGGCATCTCATGGTGTTTTGAAATTGCACCTTGTCTCTGACATTGGTCGCATCAGCTCACAAAGTCGTAGGCATCTTTAAATATTGAGGGCCAATAATATCCACTTTGCAATACCTTCCTTGTTGTCCGATTACCTACGTGATGTCCCCCAACTTGGGAAGTGTGACATGCTTCGAATATATTAGGCAATTCAACGTGGGATATGCATCGCCTGATAACACCATCCGCGTATCGTTGAAACAAATATGGCTCATCCCAAAAGTAATGTTTTACATCATGCATGAACTTTCTCTTTTGATGAAAGGATAGAATTGCAGGTATCATATTACTCACCACAAAATTTGCAAAGTTTGCATACCATGGTAACTCTTCCATTATTGTGGCTAAGATCTCTTCGTCAGGGAAGGTATCGTCAATCTCGAGATCAGGCTTTGCTATATGCTCGTTCTCGAGTCTAGATAGATGATCAACCACTTGGTTCTCGCAACCTCTTCTATTTTTTACCTCGAAATAAAATTCTTGCAGCAACAATACCCACCGAATTAGCCTTGGTTTTGCATCTTTCTTTGTCATTAGATATCTAAGGGCTTCATGGCCTATGTGAACTACCACTTTGGTTCCAACAAATAAGCACGAAACTTCTCAAAAGCATATACAACCACTAGCAGCTTTTGTTCTGTGACAGTATAATTCTTTTGGGCTTCGTTTAGGACCTTGCTCGCATAGTAGATTGGATGGAATAACTTCTCCCTTCTCTGGCCAAGTACAGCACCCAAAGATACCCCACTAGCATCACACATGACTTCAAACGGTAAAGACCAATCTGGTGCTACCATGATAGGAACTTCAATTATCTTTCCTTTGAGGTATTCGAATGCCTTCAAACAATCTTCATTGAATTCAAATTTTGTATCCTTCTCCAAAAGTTTGCATAATGGACTAGCGATTTTGGAGAAGTCTTTGATGAACCGCCGATAGAAACCTGCGTGCCCGAGGAAACTACAAACTCCCTTCACGGAAATTGGAGGTGGTAGCTTCTCGATAACTTCAATTTTAGCTCGATCAACCTCAATTCCTCTTTTGGAGATTTTATGCCCAAGAACAATACCTTCTTTAACCATAAAGTGGCACTTCTCCCAGTTTAGCACTAGGTTGAATTCAACACATCTTTGCAACGCCATACTTAGGTTTGCCAAGCAAGACTCAAACAACTCACCCACAACTGAAAAATCGTCCATGAATACTTCCAACGTATCTTTAACCATATCAGAAAAAATGGACATCATACAACGCTGAAAGATGGCTGGTGCGTTACATAGTCCGAATGACATTCGTTTGAAGGCAAACGTACCATATGGGCATGTGAACGTTATTTTCTATTAGTCTTCGGGAGCAATACAAATCTGATTATAGCCGAAATAACCATCTAAGAAGCAAAACCATCCTTTTTCTGCTAATCGATCAAGCATTTGATCCATAAATGGCATTGGAAAATGATCTTTAAGCATCCACGAATTCATCTTTCGGTAATCCATGCATACTCTCCATCCTGTAATGGGTCTAAGTGGAATAAGCTCATTATTTTTATTCGTAACTACCGTCATGCCTCCTTTCTTAGGAACACATTGTACCGGGCTTACCCATTTACTGTCAGAGATAGGATACACAACCCCTGCATCTAACCACTTAATATTTTCTTTCTTCACTACTTCTTGCATAGGTGGATTGAGATGCCTTTGATGCTCAATAGTTGGTGTGCAATTTTCTTCAAGCTGAATCTTGTGTGTACAAATCCCAGGTGGAATACCAATAATGTCAGCGATGGTCCAACCAATGGATCTTATATACTTCCTTAGAATAGTGATGATAGCTGCAACTTGCTGCTCACCCAAGTCTACCGCCACAATGACTGGGAGTGTATTTTCGCTTCCTAAGAATGCGTACTTTAAATGACTAGGCAGCTCCTTCAATTCTAACGTGAGTGGCTCTTCAATAGATGGTTTAGCTGGTGGTGTAGGTCGGTTTTTGAGATCAAGGTCCAGCTTCTTGGGAGCATGAGGATATGACCCTAACCCTATTAGAGCACCAATAGTTTCTTCATAATTTTCAGCTTCCTTACGCTCAACATTCATAAGTACAACCGCCAATGGGTCATCAATAAGCTGCTCCTCTTCAAGTAATTCTTTCACATCATCAAAATAAACATCAGCTACCGAGAATACGTTCAGATCTTTGGGTTGCTTCATTGATTTACACACATCAAAGCAAACTACTTCGTCATTTATTCGGAATAAAAGCTTATTAGCTCTCAAGTCGATAAGCACACTTCCTGTTGCAAGGAAGGGGCGCCCCAAGATTATGGGAACTTCTGAGTCTGCCTCAAAATCCAAAATAATGAAGTCTGCCGGAATGATGAATGAAGAAACCTTCACCAATACATCACATAAAATACCAACAGGTCGTTTTACCGACCTATCTGCCATTACGAGCCTCATATTAGTTGGAGTAGGATCACCCAACCCCAACTTTTTGTAAATAGATAATGGCATCAAATTGATGCTGGCTCCTAAATCGCATAATGCCTTGGCGAAATTCAAAGATCCAACGGTGCAAGGAATAGTAAATGCACCGGGGTCGGCCTTCTTCTGAACTAGTGATCGGGTGGCAATTGCACTGCAATGATGAACAGTGTCTGTCAACTCATAGCTTGCTGCTCACTTCTTTGTCAACAGATCCTTCATAAATTTTGCATACCCTGGCATTTGTTCTAGTGCCTCTACCAACGGAACATTAATGGTCAACTGTTTCAACATAGCCATGAATTTATTGAACTTGGTATCATCAGCTTTCTTCTATAATCTTTGAGGAAAAGGTGGTGGTGGAAGTGGAATTGTTTTCTCCACGGCTTTCTTCTCCTCTTGCTTCCGAATTTCGGTCTTTTCAGGCTGCAGACTACTAAGGGTGACGTCATCGACGTCTTGGTCAGCTTCTATGGAGTCCTTATCTCCTTTATTTTTGGCCACTTGCTTGCTTTGGGATGAATTTTCCAGCACCTTACCACTTCTGGTAGTAATAGCCATGCATGATTCGTTGTTCCTTGGATTTTGCACAGTGTCGCTAGGTAACGTGCCAGCCTTTCTTTGATTGAGTGCTGCTGAAAGTTGGCTCAATTGCTGCTCTATTTGTTTTATTGAAGTGGAATGTGATTCAACCAATTGCTTTATCGAGGATAAATAATTTATTACCTCAGTTACTCCCGCGCTGGTTGCCTCTACTCCTTTCAACAGTTTGGCCATCATGTCTTCCATATTTGTAGAGCTAGATGCAGTGGCATCACGTCTCCCTGGGGGAACATACAAACCACTCTTGTCCTTCTTGTTCTTCCAACTACCTTGGTCCTTGTTTCCAGATTTATCATAATAGTTCCGACCTTGGTTTCATTGGGTATTGCCTCGGAAACCCCCCTGATTGTTCAAGTAGTTGGCTTCTTCTTCAGAATTAGATTCCTCTCTTCCTTTTGACGCGACAACTTTGACTTTTTTGATCTTCCCTGATAATAGATGCTTTGTAAGAAGATCCACTTATGTTTTCATGTGCGCCATATCTTGATCACGTTCTTCTTCTCTTCTCCTTTGCTCTGCAGTCATGCCTATAGCAAGAGCGGGGCTTGCTACTTTAGAATCTCTGGTATGCCACACCCTACTTTGCTTCGTTATCTGGTCTAGCATATCACTTGCCTAAACAAAGGTGAGGTCCATAAATGATCCTCCAGCCGCATTATCCACCACTGGTTTAGTTACTGAATTCAAGGATCTATATAATATCTCCATCAAGTGGACATTGGTCATATGATGATTTGGGCACCTCATAAGCTTTGTCTTGAACCTCTCCCATGTTTCGTGGAGAGCTTTGGTTGGAAACTTTCGAAAGTTGTTGATTTCATCTCTCAATTGTGCTCTCTTGGATGGCGGAAAGAATCTTTCTAGGAAAGCGTCTTTCAACTGCCTCCAATTAGTGATAGAATCAGGAGTCAGCCTGTTCAACCATAGAGTTGCCTCCCCAGATAGAGACAATGGAAATAGGCGCAACCGAATTGTATTCTATCCAACGCCAGGATTGTCGAATGACTTACATGTAGAAATAAAGTTGATCAGATGCATATTCGGATCATCGCCTGCTAGTCCACCGAATAATCCGTTGAGTTGTAATAACTGAATGATGGTGCTTGTGATGTTAAACTTGGCTCTGGGTGCCAATGGCGGAGGAATAATGGCTCCAGTGGCTCCGGCTCCATCGAGATCATCATCATCATCGTCGAATGCTGGTTGCACGGGTCGGCGTTCATGCCTAAACCTAGATTGACGATCTCTTCTGTTAGCAGGTGTTGCTATCTCTGCATCACACCTTGGGTTTAGTAACTCATCATCACCTAGATCCTCATCGTCAGGATTTGTTGCTCGCCTACGATTATCAATATTCTTTTGATGCACTTGAGCGGCGGCCAGAGCAGCTAGTCTAGCCTGTTCCTGTTGAGCAGCCCTTCTTTCAATTTCCTGTTGAGCCTCCATTCTGCCAATACGATGTGGTTCGGGATTGAAAGGTAATAATGGTTGACCAGAACTTCGAGTATGGGGCATGCACTAGATTAAAACCTGCAGAAAACAAAAACAACAAATAAAAGTAAAGTACGAAATTTTATGACCAAAGAGTCTAGTAATTATCACAAACTTAGTAGACAACCGTATTCCCTGGCAACGGCGCTAAAATTTGATAACGCTCAAACTACAGCTCTCGTAAGAGTGTAAGCGGTCGTGGTCAAATATAGAACCCAACTGGGTTGGGTATCGATCCCACAGGGAATAGCCGGTCAATAAGTAAGCAAAGATTATTAGACTTTTGGTGCAAGTCTCGTAAAAAAGGGGGGATTTTAATGTGCAAATAATGTAAATAAAATAGTAAAGTAAGAACAGAAATAGCAAAGTAAACGGAAAGAGTATTTAGTAAGATGTTTAACCAATGAGAATTGAGAGTTGGGGTTATGTCCACCTTATGAGTTATACGTCTCTATTGGCTATGAGTTATGTGGAATTCAGACATGCATGTGCTTATAGAGAATTGTATTCTATGGTAAATCCAAGCGTCTTTCGACCTAACAAGGACTATTTCACTTTAACTCTTTCGAGCTTAAAGCGTATCTAACGGTACAAATTCTCCAAGAGGTTAATCCAGTTATGGCACTAACTTTTTAATAGGGGTTGGTGCCCTATTACCTTGACATTATCTCTTTTCGAGACATATAACTTTTCTTTCGAACAAGTTAATGCTATACTGGCTTATTCTATGCGTTTGCAACCATAAGAATTTGCATTAAGATGAAGAGAATAATGATACAAGCAGCATACGTGTCAAGAACTCACAAACTCATAGAAATAGATAGTATCTCATAAGGCTTCCATAACTCCAACAAAGAAGTTTAGCTACTCATGAGTGCGATGGAAATCACAATAGACATTATCATTATACCACAATAAAGATCTCACGTGTAGTATGGTGTGGTATGGCTTTAGGCGTGAATTCCTTTTAGAATAACTTTTTCTCTTGTTGTGGAAATTAAGAATTGAATAGATGAGGAGAATAAGAATTGAAAGTGTTGAAAAGATTAAAATTGTTCGGATAGTAGAGGAATGAATTAGAAGTAGAATGATGAGAATAATGATGTCTCTAAAAACTGCAGCAAAATAGGGTATTTATAGTACCCATATCCTATTCCTATAAGGCTACTGCGTACTTATCCTAATCTTAATAAATTACTGCATCATTATCCTAATCCTTATAGGTTACTGCTGATCCCCAAAGTCTTGGAAAATGCTGTTTTTGCCCGGGACAGGTTTCCCATGCGTCACTTTTGGTCCTAGGCATCCAAGCTCTCCTTCCCTTCTTTCGTGAAGCTTCCTTTGGCATCAAGTTATCCATAAAATGCTGAAATCTGCATCATTTAAACCTGAAAACTTGCTAATCACGTTTGTTATCTCAGTTACAGGAAAAAGGACTAAAAGTGCATAAATTATATATTTTGTCCTCAAAACTTAGCTAAAATATGGGTAAATTAAAGCACTTTAGGCGTGTAAATACGCCTATCATCAGATACTAAAAATAAATACTGATAACTAGTCCTTGAATGATGACTCACAAAAACTATTGTTGAATGTGGTACCAAACTACACTGGGCATGATCTCGATGCTGAGCATCAGAACCTATATTATAAGATAATATAGCATAGAAAAAGTATGCAATTAGTATTTTGAATTTACTGAGTATGTGATATGGGAAAAATAACTAGTATAAGTTGAACATGAATACATGAAACATGGTAAACTGTATGCAATACCAAGGATAAATATGTATTGAATGAAACTAAATAACTGAATACAAGTTCATGCAAAATCTGAAACAGAAACATAAATTGAGGACTATGGGATCTAACATTAACCGACATACCTCAATCTGACCTGATCGGGTTCCAACCTATAACCCCAGTTAGATTGGTGTTCAGTACCTTGCCAAGGGTATAAACACTGTCTAATGTGGATCTACTAAATTTATGTCCCAAAGCACTAGGGTGTCAGTCCTTAATTGAAGGGTGACCTGGTGTCGTAGTTCTAAAACTCAGGGACTTCTACTAAATGTCTTAGGTCTACCAAACATGGAGCCTTCATCCTTGCAATTTCTCAGTGTTAAGTACTACTCCCAATTGAATGACACTGAAAACTAAATTGCTCATCGTAATTACATTCTAAAAATATTAACAATGGATAATCTGAAGTTCTCAAAGACATGTAAACTGATATATGCATAAATTCCTTGGTATCGGGTATTTATAACCCACCATCTCTTAACATGACGATGTTAAATTAAACCCCATGTGAAATTTCACAATTCAAGCCCAAAGCTCAACAATTTATCAATATAAAGGGAATTCATGATTATGAGTATAGGAAGATGCTAATCTTATGGGAAAACATGTACTCGTGGTTTAATAACAAGAATAGAAAATTTTTTTAAGAAAACTCATACTTTCCATGGAAACCTACACTTAAGGGTGACTTAAACTTGGATGTTCAAGGAATCTTTAGGATTCAATGGGTGAAAGGTACCCATTGATGAAATTCCATATATCTGGAGATAGAATCTGCGATGAACTCTTTAGAAGTTATGCTTGAAGTTAAGGAACCCTAAGTTTATTTTTAGAGAAGAAAACAACACTTTCTCAACAATTCAAGCCCAAAGCTCAACAATTTATCAATATAAAGGGAATTCATGATTATGAGTATAGGAAGAAAACCACAATTCAAGCCCAAAGCTCAACAACTTATCAATATAAAAGGAATTCATGATTATGAGTATAGGAAGATGCTAATCTTATGGGAAAATATGTACTCGTGGTGTAATTACAAGAATAGACTAAAATTTCAAGAAAAATCATACTTGCCATGGAAACCTAAACTTAAGGGTGACTTAAACTTGAATGTTCAGGGAATCTTTAGGATTCAATGGGTGAAAGGAACCCATTCATGAAATGCCATATATTTGGAGATAGAATCTGGGATGAAATCTTTAGAAGTTGCGCTTGAAGTTAAGGAATCCTAAGTTTATTTTTGGAGAAGAAAACCACACTTTCTGTATTCTCCCTCTATGAGTCTAATTAAATTTTAAGTTTATGAGTGATTTGGAGGAATTTAACCTTATATTCCAACCATGGTAAGGCCTAAACAATGTGGGTTAGGTGTTAAAAGAGTGGGTAAGGACCAATAAGCCCTTCTGAAAATGTTAGAAATTTCTGGGAAATAATCATGATGACTCAGGATATGACTCATTGGTTCTGGTCATGAGTCATGACCTGAGGACCTAAAACTTGGGTCCTTACTATTATGACAAGGACTCCTCTTATAACGACTTATTTAGTCTGACAATGAGTCTTCATGAAGGGTCGCTATCATGGTGATGATTTATTGGTCCCTTACTACCATGACGAGTGCTCACTATAACTCATTATGTCTGATAATGGGTCATTGTCCCTGGCAGTTTAACAGAAAGAGCATTAGAAAATTTTCCCTAAATTTTTACCATGATATCAAATTAAGGCAAGACTAGTGTCATTGGAAAGCTAATTTAACTGTCTATTTCTTGATAGGTCTAGAACTCAGAAACTTAGGGTTTTATAGATAGGGTGTATAAGGTCAAATTGGCAAAAATTATGTCATTTTCATAGACTAGAAGGCTAGTGGAGAAGGGGTGTTCAACACTTTTAGCTCATCTCTTGTATGTAAAAGTGGAGTCCCTTTTGATAGAGTCAGTTTTGATGGTGTCCAAATTTTAGAATGTGTTTTCTTCCAATATTGGGTATGTTTCAGATAGAAATATTGATTTTTGTATTAACTTAGAGTTGGGTACTTGCACTATGCCCATTCTTCCTTATATAATAGCTCTAACAGAGTTGAGGGAACTAAGAACTTAATTATAGGAACTACTTGACAAGGGATTTATTCATTCAAGTTCTTGACCAAAGAATGGTTCGGTCATATTTCTAAGAAGAATGATGGTAACATAAGGATGTGAATTTATTATAGATAGCTAAATAAAGTTACCAATAGAAACAAATATCCTTTGCCTTAAAATAAATAATTTGTTTGACCAATTTTAGGGTGCGACAAAGTTTTCTAATATCAACTTATGGTTGGCTTATAATCAACCAAAAAATAGACTATAGAACAAACCAAATATATATTTTAGAACTCGTTATGGACCTTATGAGATTCTGGTGATGTTTTTTGGGCTAATTAATGCTCCTACAACCTCTTATGAGCTTGATAAATGGTATCTTTAAGTCATTCTTGGATTCTTTAGTAATTGTGTTTATTGATGTCATTTTAGTTTATCCAAGATAAAGGAAGGACATGTATGTCACCTTCGCAAAGTGTTGGACACTTTATGGGAGAAACAGTTATTTACCAAATTCTCAAAGTATGAATTCTAGTTGACTTTTACTGTTGTAATACCTTGTACTATTCTTAGCTCTTTTTAGCTTTCAGTTTCACGCATAAGGGGCTCTAGGACTGAAAATTTCACTAAGTGTTGGGAACTTAGTCATTTTTAAGGCTTTTAAACATGGAGGATTTTTAACTTGGTCATCCTAACCTTGACATATTATTTTTTGATTTAATTCATGTTCAAGAGTGTAACGAGCATATCTCAGAGAAGTTTTGGATTTTTCAAACAGGGTTTGTGTTATATTTTGATAAAAAAACTAGTGGGTTATCACGATAAGACCGCATCGTGGTATCATTCTCATCGTTATGCAAACCATGGTGCGGTAAAAGTAATGCACTATCACAATAAGATCGAATTGAGGTATGTTTGTTACATCCAGTTACGAATTAAAAAATGTCAGAGGGGCAATTGGTTCTTTTCCCCCTCAACCCAATCGTTCATAACACGACTTGGGCATAAGGTAGGGAATAATTTTTCCCTTCTTCTCTAATTATTTTTCCATGAAAACCATTCCCTTTCCCCAAGAACACAAATTCAATTCTTCCATCCCTAAGAAATCAAGAATTCAAGTTCTTCATGTTCAAGAATCTTAAAAAATGCATCAAGATTGGTATTTTTCTTTCATGTTAAAATTTTAAGGTATCTGGGGTGATACGGGAAAGACAAGGGAAGCACGAAACAAACACCAAATCAGTCCACTAATCTTAAAGATTCGAGGACCAAGATGGAGACCACACTCGAATTCGCTACCAACAATAAGAATACAAGATACAAGAGTATATTTTAACACCAAAATAGCTACAACACTTGATGAACAACAACAATACAATTTTTGGATTCAACGAAGACCCCAAAATAGTCCACTACACAACACATACATGATTTGAAAGAAAATAAAGATAGATAGTGAGACCAAGATTAAGAACCAAGTGTATTTCAACACTAACCCCTAATGAATGTAACAATCAAAACCACACTCTTAAGGTGAACACCAAGGGAATGAACTCACCTCAAGATCTACCGTTTCCAAGCAAAGATCAATATTGGCTTTTCCAAGCCCTATGTTAAGGATGACTTTTTCAAGCCCTACAACTAAGGGTGTTACAATCTCAAAAGAGAGAAAATATGTCTTTTAATTCTTCATCATTCCAAATCTAGTGAAAATAAGACTAAGGGGGCCTATTTATAATATACAAATGAAGATAAAAATATCACTTTGCCCTTAATGAGAGGGGCGGCCATGGTGTGTAAATACACCATGTGTAATGTCCAAAATGGCCTTAATTAAGGTCCAAAACCGTGAGTCCTCAACCTTAAATGATCCAAGCAATCTTCCACACACGAGATTGCTTTAAGTTATGCTCAAAACGGGTCCTCCATGCATGTTCTTGTATTCTCGCGGTGACCAAGTCTTGAGCCTCTATGTGTTGGCCTCCAAAAATGTCATCAAAATATAAGATGTCCATTTGTCCCGTATCATGGGGTGTTCATTCATGGGTCCCTTCCACCCATGGAGACCAAAAGCCCTTTTTTCTCAATTTAAGAATGAACTTTCTATCATTATGATATTTTATTTGTTAAAGAAAGATTGAATTTCATGTTTTTAATGGTGATTTAAATTAAATTCATCCCATGTATGATACCATGCAAGATTTGATTTCCTCATGCTATGAATTTTAGTTTCCCATGTCTTATTCAAGTAAATGTCATGATTTGTTGAATGCCTATGTTTAGAATATCCCTATGTGCAAGTTCATGCTTTCCACATATTTAATGAAATTCTCATGTCTTGAGTTGAACCATGATTCAATACTACAATCTTACATTTAAATATAATGTTTTATGATCAGTCAGTGCTGGTGGGTTATAAACACCCGATACCTACATGTTTTACATAATTTTTAGATTTTCAAGTATGATTTAGTTAAACCATGATTATTCCTATTTATTCAGTTATTATGATCATAATGAGCACTATCAGTCATGAAATCATATTTAGTTAAACTCAGTCCAGTTTTAGTTCGAGTGTTATTTAGTTGGGAGTAGGATTTAGCATCAAGCAAACCCAGGGATGGGGGTTCACCTGCCAGTAGAGGGTGTGCCCCTTAGTAGCAATCCCTAAGTTACAAAACTACATAGCCAACATAGGTTAAAGATTTTACTTTCTAGTTGAGGGTTGACAAAGTATTTACCTGCTAGTAGAGGGTGACACATATTTAATTAGAGCACCTTCCAGTTGACGGTGACTCATTAGTCCTTCGAGACACCAGGCTAGTAGATCCACACTGCCACTGTTTGTACCCATGGCATAATATTGATACCCTTCCAACTAGGGTTACAGGTTGAACCCCAATTAGCACAGATTAGGGCATGTCGATTAGATGATACCTCTTATAGTCTCAGTATAGTGTTTAGTGTATATTTATTTCAGGTTTTCTTGACCAAAGCATACAAATTTATAGTTATTCAGTTATACAAATTTCTATCTTTCAGTTTATAGATTATTTTAGAAATATGTATACGCTTGGTCTTGCATTCTTAGAAATTACAGTTTTCATGCATTCATGTTGAGTTATTTAATGCTTTTCAGTTAGTCTTTATCTCATATGCGTAGTACCCTATGCATTTCAGATAGACCTCATATCATATACCAGTACTTTCAAAGTACTGACCGCATACTCTTCTTTGCGCTATGATGTCTTATATCATAGGTTTGAAGGCTCAGCTTTCTGACCACAGTTAGACAACCAGCATTGCCCATCAGCTGTAGTGGTGAGTTCTCCTCCATGAGGACATATTATCTCTAATTCAGTACATTAGTATTTCATTATGTTTAGTCAGTCGGAGTTAGTTGGGGGCTTCTCCTATAAAATCCTCAGTTAGTTAGAGGCTTTTCAGAAAACCTGTTAGACATTCAGTCAGTTACATTCAACTTTTATCAGTTATCTCAAATATGACATATTATGTATCTTAGTATTTCTGTTTTTAGTTGTTTATCAGCTTATCTTCCGTATATGTTATATTAGTGCCATTTTATTTGGTACTCACAGCAGGTACCAGCTTATGGGTTAGCTTGTGGTCACTTGTGAACATAAGCACCGTCGTTATGGCTAGGGGGTAACCTCGGGTCATGATAGTTGTTGAATGAGTTTTAGTTGTATTCTGTTATAGTATGAGTTCTAGTTGTCGTTGATTGATTTTTTGGGGAATGTTGTTTCAAAATGAAGGTAATGGAAGACCCACAAAAGATTAAGATAGTTTAGAATTGGATCAAGCTATGTTTAGTGACTAAGGGAAGGATTCTTTGCGCCTTGCTAATTGATACCACATGTTTTTCAAGAAATTTGCATCCATTGCAATGCACTTGATAAGGTTGACTCAAAAAAAGTGTCATTTATTTGGTAAGATCAATGTGAGAAGAGCTTTCAAAATCTCAAGAAACTTTTGACCATAGCTCATAACCCTTTTTTTATTAGTTGAAGGTAAGAACTTCATAGTTTTTTTGTGATGCTTCACTTTGGTCTTGGGTGTTGTGTTAATGTAGGATTGGAATGTCATTACTTATGCTTCGAGGAAGCTGAATCAAAATAAGAACCACCCAACCCATGACTTACAGTCGACAACAGTGGTATTTGCACTAAATATTTGGAGACACTATATCTATGGTGGTTGTGTGAGTTCTTAACAAATCACCATAGCCAACAATAGGTGTTTATACAGAGGAATTTGAATCAAAGGTAGAAAAGATGGATAGAGTTAATGAAGGATTATGATGTGACTATTCAGCACCATCTAGGTAAGGACAATATGGTGGCAGATACATTAAGCAGAAAAATTTTAAGTATGGGTAGTTTGTCATTCATGAGGGTGTCCAGTCAACCTTTATCTAGAGACTTTAAAACTCTAAAATCTTAGAGAATTCATCTTGGAGTTGATAAAGGATTATGATGTAACTATTCAGTACTATCCAGGTAAGGACAATGTGGTGGCAAAGGCATTAAGCAGAAAAATTTTAAGTATGGGTAGTTTGTCATTCATGAGGGTGTCCAGTTGACCTTTATCTAGAGACTTTAAAACTGTAAAATCTTAGAGCATTCATCTTGGGATTTCAAATAGAGGTGAAGTATTAGCTAGTGTTGAGTAAAGTCAACATTTCTGGATAAAATTAAGGCAAATTAATTTGAGGATAATAAGTTGAATGCACTCCAAAATAAATAAGTGTGTAGGAAAGTAGTGGATAACACTCTTGATGTCAGTTGCATTTTATGGTTCAAGAAAAGTTTATGTGTCCCTTGGATTCATGATTTGATTCATGATGTACTTTCAGAAGCATATGGTTCACATTAATCTATTCATTAGGGTTCAACCAAAATTTATCAGGACTTGAGACTGCTTTATTAGTTTCCTAAAATAAAGAGGGACATAGTGGATTATAATTCCAAGGGTCATAATTATCAATAGGATAAATATGAACATCAAGCACTACAGGGTTGCTGCAGAGGATGCCTATACCTATGTGGAATAAGTGAACATTACTATGGATTTTGTGGTAGGTCTTCCTAAGACCTTGGGAAACATGACTCCATTTGGGTAATAGTGGATCGATTGATGAAATTAACTAAAGTTTTGCTAGTTTGAGTAGACTACAACTCCAAATAGTTCCCATAAATTTAGGTCAAGGAGATAGTGAGGCTCTATGGGTTGCCTCGTACCATCATTTCTGATAGAGACACAAAGTATGCTTGGGAACCAAGCTAACTTTTAGAATTGCTTCTCATTTTCAAATTGTTGGTCAATTGGAGAAAATGATTCAAGTGCTAGTGGACAAATTGAGAGCTTGTGTTTATTGACTTTGGTGGTCATTGGGGCTAGTTTCTTCTGTTGTATGGGTTTTTATACAATAATAGCTATAACTCTAACATCAATATGGCACCATTCAAAGGCACTTTATGGATGAAAGTGTAGGTTACCTATTTGGTGGTTTGAGATTGGAGATGTTAAATCATTGGGAATTGTATAACACCCTGGATTTTTTATCCTTATAAAATTTCCTAGATTTCTAGTTTCTGGACAAGATATGACTAAGGAGTACCAATTGTATGTTGGGGTACAGTTCATATGGGTTGGTTGTATGCTAGCCAATTTTGGTTGGTAGGTTAGATTAGTTTCAGGAATGGATGCGACATGATTGATATGAGTTGTATTGGTGGATACGGTCCTCTAGTTTGGGGTTTTTCCTTCACTTAATCTTAGATTTGGTATCTTAACTTGGATCTGAGTAAGAGGTTCACCATGAGCCGTAAGCTAGGGTACGAGTCATACCTTAGACTCGTATGATAGACAGTATTCAATTCTTTTTTATTCTATTCTGCTAGGGGTATGGGTCACAGGTATGGTTCATATGCTTTGGGTACGATTTTGATTGGGTAAGTTGTACCTTGGACAGTGTTGGGTCCAATAAGGAGGCCTATGGTACAAGTGGTGGGTACCATTAATATTGGAGGGTACGACTGGTATGGTTAGTCATACCACCTGGCGAGAATTTTATGAAGTTTAAGTGAGGGAAATCTTGACATTTCCCCACTTAACCTATTAAGGCCCCACAACTTTTAACACACTATGGATGTTATTTTTCCTATTATTCTATTCATTAACACTTAGAAAAACAATCTCTAATCCTCTCTAAAGTTCTTGGGAAAAAGAAGCTAGGGTTTCATTTTACAGATTAATTTGGGGCTTGTATTGGTGATTTATCTCCACCATCTACTCAATTTAAGTCATGTACTCCTTCCCTCATTGTTAGTTCCAACTAAAGTCATATTTTGTAATTGTTTTCATGGCATAATTGTTATATGGTTTTGGGTTTTCAAATAAATGTAGGCGGTTTTGGTTATAATGGCTTGGTTATGGTTTTCCATGTTTTAATTATGTATTTACATATTTTAATAGTGGTTTGGATACTTGGTTTCATGGAAATGGTTAATTGGTATTTGATTTTTGTTTTGGAAACACTATGCCCCCAATATGTTTGATAAAATTCCTATAAGAATTCTTTTACTATGTTCTTGGATTTTTTAATGGAATTGTTGCATGGTATGGTTTGGTAATGGAACCATAAATTGTATAAGTGGTTTAAATGGTTTGGTTTAATAAACATACTTTTGGGGTACAATGGAATCCCCCAAGCTAATATAATAATAGAACACTTATGGGGTATATGGGACTATCCCAAGTTAACTGGATAAGGTGATCTATGGGTATGTGGGACTCCCTTAATCTCTACAAGGTTTGGCTAAAGACAATATTCATAGGTTATAGTCGGTATAATGATGCCACTATTAATAGCCTTGGTTAATAATATATGGAATAATGGTTGGTTGGAATTGGTTTTAATTGGGCAATAATGGCGGGTTGTGACAGGTAATCGTGAAGCTGGGAGTTTAATGAACGAACACTAGAAACTCATATTTGCCGACATGAAGGGTTAGTCATAGAGACTATATATGATACTATGAGGTATACGAGAATCCTCTAAGTACACTATACATATGTATTATTGAGAGAAAAAGGTACTCAGGAATCCCCTACTCTTATGGTATCTATGGTTAATGCGACTACATTCATCGAGACCCATTCAGGGGGTTACACTGGACCTATATAGCCCGTGGGTAGTTTTAGGATGATTAAGCTACACATACCCAGGTTAATGATTTTAAATACATTCTAAACCCGGTTCCCTTTCCTAGCATGTATATATATATATTTATATATACATAGTTTATATGCATATGATTGGTTTACTTGATTTTAATAGATAGAATTATTTTTCCTAATCCTAGTTCATGCTAGCGTTCACCCGCTAACCCATTTTCAAACAACTGTATCCCTACACAATATAAGTACCAGTCGTTCTACTCCTCCTGCATTGTGATCAAATTTCAAGATCAGCTTTTGGACTGATATGGTGATCTTCCATCTTTTTGGAAGGTTCCATATCATTTTATGGACATTTTCATATACTTTGGTTATTTTATAGATATTGGTTTTGTCTATAGTTAGGGGCATGTCCCAACTGGATATTGGTTGCCTTTCAATTAGAGGCTTTTGTGGAACTATTATAGGTTGGTATGGATGGGATAAGTAATGGTGTCAACCTTGGTATTGGTATTAGTATTGGGTCTCATACCGGTTGACCATATTGTTGGTTGATCCATTCTTTTATAGTATGTTATGGAACTTGGTTTTATTATTGTTTTGGTTTTGGCTTATGGTTTTTGTTGATTATGGTCTAGGTTGGATTTAGCATGGTTGGGCTCATTTGGGTCGATCTCGGTCATAAACCTATCCTAAAGTATGGATTAGTTCTATTATACGTTATCTTATTAGATGTTCGAAACTCATCTAACTCAAGGCATATATTTGATAGTTGGGTTGGGTATCAGGGGTAGTCTCCGCTCGTTGTTGGACTTGAGATGCCCATTACGATGACGCCCTTGGTCAGGTCGGGTCAAGTTGGTATCAGAGATTTAGTTTCATAGTCAATTAGGAGTCCCCAAATTTGTGTCTAGTAGAGTCTCTCTTTTAAGGATATGTAGCGTTCCACACTCATAAGGGAGAGGGTACAAGGAATTTAGGAATGTTTCACTTTGTTGGTATGCTATTCTCTAGATTGGAGTCTAAGTCTTAGAATCTCCTCCAATCCTAATTTATTCATTTTTTTTATCATGCCTCAACAATCTGGAACACAAAGAAATTCTTTTATTCCATTTGGGGACAATGTGGAAGGGACAAGGACATAGGAGATCCATACTCGGTCTAGAGGTCCAGTCCCTGATATTTCTAGAGTTCCACTGGTTGCTACTAGTCCTCTTTAAAGTGAGGTAACAAATGTGGAATTTTGTCAATTGATTTATACTATTGCTTAGTTAGTTGCTGCTCAGCCTAAGCGGGATGCATTTGATGTGTCATCTAAGAAGGCCACAAGGGTTGGCCAGTTTATGAAAATGAATCCTTCTGCTTTTAATGTTGGGAAGGTGGAGGAGGATCCATAAGGTTTCTTGAATAAAATGGATTAGATATTTAGGGTGATGCAAGCCATGAATGTGGAAGGGGTAAATTTTACAGCTTATTTGATCAAGGATGTGATTTACCAGTGGTACGAGTAGTGGGATAGTAATAGAGATGATGTTGAGGAGTTGTCCTTATAGGAGGCTTTCTCAAATGCGTTTTTGGGCCACTTTTTTCCTCAGGAGCTAAGGGAAGCAAAGGCAGAGGAATTTGTCAATTTGAGACAAGGAAAAATGGCTGTCAAGGAATATGCCTTGAAATTTCATCTATTTCAAGTTATACACTAGAATTAGTGTCTTATATGTGGGTGAGGATGAGAAAGTTTGCTTATATCTTGGGATTTGATCTTTGAAAGTAAGACAATATTGCTGATCAATGATATATGTCTAGGTTGGTGGTTCATATGCAATAGTGGAGAAAGAAAAGAGAAATTAGGGTGAATTTAGGAAACGACATAGTAAGATGTTAAGGTCTTCTAAATAGGGTGGTGGGAAAGAGCAAGGTAGTCAAGATGGCGGTAAGTAGCCAAAAAAGATGTGAGGGAGTTCTGGTTCCTTCTTTTCTACTAGTGCTTTTTACCCGAAGCCTTCGAATGATAGGCGTCAGCAGGGTAGTAGTAATTTTTGGGCATAGGATGCTCAATCTCAGGTGAGCGGGGCACAATCAGCTTCTTCATGCCCTCTTTTTTGGTTCTATGGTCGTCTTAATTGGGGATTTTGTGATGAAGAGAAGGACATATGTTTTAAATGTGATCATCCAGGCTATATTCTTAGAAGCCATCTAGTTGGTAAGGGTGATTCGGGAGAGATCAAAGCTCTAGCTGCTTCATCTTCTACTCCTGTACCTAATGGTGCTGCTTTGGATTCTTCTTCTGCTTCTGGTATCGGTGCTGGTAAAAATAGGTTATATGATCTTATATCTCAATAGGAGTATGAGGCATCACCTGATGTTATGACTGGTATGTTACAACTCTTTTCTCATAACGTATATTGCTTGCTTGATTCGAGGTCCACTCTCTTTTATGTGACCTCATATGTGGCTGTATGTTTTGGTTTTGATCCTGAGGTTATTTTGGATCCTTTTTTTTGTTTCTACCCCAGTAGGTGACTCTGTTATTGCTAAAAGGGTTTATAGGGGGTGTGTGGTATCTATTGGTAATAGGCGAACTTTGGTGAATTTGTTTGAACTGGATATGGTGGATTTTAATGTTATTCTGGGGATGGATTGGTTATACTCTTGTTACACATCTTTAGATTTTCAGACTCGTATGGTGTTATTTAGGTTCCCTGATGAATCTATTATATAGTAGGAAGGTGGTTCCCAAGCTCCTAGTAAAAGGTTTATTTCTTATCTTATCTATTCCTTATTATAGAATGGCTCTGGTTGAGTTGAGGGAACTCAAGGAGTAACTTAAAAATCTTCTGGATAAGGGTTTCATTCCTCCTAGCTTGTCACCGTGGGGTGCACCAGTATTGTATGTGCCCTAGAAGGATTGTTCCCTTCAGATGTGCATTGATTATTGGCAATTGAATAAGGTAATAGTTAAGAACAAGTATCCTTTTCCAAGAATAGATGACTTTTTTAATTAGTTGAAAGGTGCTAAGTTCTTTTATAAGATAGATCTTTGGTCCGAGTATTATCAACTTAAGATTTGGGAGGTAGATATCCCAAAGACAACTTTCCAAACTCGATTTGACCACTTTGAGTTCTTGGTGATGTCATTTGGTTGAGTAATGCGGTGACATTTATAAATTTGATGAACAGGGTTTTAAGGTAGTTTCTGGATCTTTTTATCATTGTGTTCAATAGTGACATTTTAGTTTATTCTAAGGGTGAGGTGGATTATGCTAATCATCTCCGTGTGGTGTTACAGACCTTAAAAGAGCAGCAGTTGTATGCTAAGTTCTCTAAGTGTGAGTTTTTGTTGAATGCTATAACTTTCTTGGGCCATATTATTTTTAGTGAGGGGATCATAGTGGATTCACATAAGGTGGTTGTGGTGAAAAGGTGGCCTAGACCCACGACTCCAACTGATATTCAGAGCTTCTTGGGTTTGGCTTGGTATTATAGGAGATTTGTGGAGGATGTTTCTTCGATAGTTGCCCCATTGACTAAATTGACTTAGAAAAAAGTGAAGTTTTCTTGGTCGGATACGTGTGAAGGTGGATTCGAGAAGCTTAAGGATAAGCTAGCTTTGGCTTTGGTTTTAACATTGCCTGAGGGTAGTGAGGGGTTTGTGGTTTATTACGATGAGTCCCGGGTGGGACTTAGTTGTGTTTTGATACAACAATGGAAGGTTATAGCCTATGCTTCCAGGTAGCTGAAGGTGTATAAGAAGAATTATCCTACTCATGGTTTGGAGCTTTTAACAATAGTTTTTTCTTTAAAAATCTGGCGGTATTATTTGTATGGAGTACATGTGGGTATCTTTTTTTATCATAAGAGTCTACGGTATGTGTTCACTCAGAAGAAGCTAAATGCTAGGCAACAAAGATAGTTGGAGCTTCTCAGGACTATAATATGAGTCTTTACTACCACCTAGGTAAAGCTAACATGGTTGTTAACGCTCTTAGCAGGTTGTCCATGGGGTGTTTAGCGTATATGGATTAAGAGAAGTGGGGATTGGGGAAGGATATTCACTACTTGGCTAATCTTGAAGTTCATCTCTTAGAATTCAATGATGGTGGTGTGATGGTACAGGAAGTGGTTCGATTGTTCCTTGGTGCAGATATTAAGGAGAAGCTACTACTGGATCCTGTCTTGATGAAAATCAAGAGTGATGTTGGTGTGCAAAAGGTGATGGTCTTTGAGATCAGTGGTGATGGTACTTTATAAAACCAAGGAAGATTGTGAATTTTTTATATCAATGGTTTGCGATAGATGTTTCTAGTTGAGGCATATGAATTGCACTACATTGTTCATCCGGATTCAAAAAATGTATAATGATCTCAAAGAAATGTATTGGTGGAGTGGTATGAAAAGGGATGTGGTTGATTTTGTAGCCAAGTGCATGGTGTGCCAATAAGTTAAAGTTGAGCACATAAGGCCTGGTAGGTTGTATCAAGAAATAGATTTACCCGAATAGAAATAGGAGGTAAAAATATGGATTACATTACTGGTCTTCCTCGGTCTCAAAATCAACTTAATTCTATTTTAGTCATCACGGATAGGATGACCAAGTCCCCACACATGAGACTTAGGTAGATTTGCTTGTGTTAGATATAGTTGATTTTATTATTAATATAGGTATGGATTGGTTGGTTCCTTATCTTACAGTCCTAGATTATTTTACTATGATTATGACTTTAGCTTTGTCGATTATGCCAAGAATATCTTGGAAGGGTGCACTTCATTCGGGTCCTTTGAGGGTTATCTCTTATGTTCAGGATTGTAGGTTAGTTGAGAGGGGAAGTTTAGCTTATTGGATTATATTCATGATACTAATATTATTTTACCTTCTTTTTTAGATTATGTATGTGTTGTTCATGAGTTTATGGATGTATTTCCTATGGATTTACCTGGTGTGCCTCTGGATTGTGATATTGATTTTGCTATTGATGTTGAGTCAAGCATCAATCTCATCTCTATTCCTTCTTATAGGATGGCCCCATCTGAGTTGAAAGAATTAAAGGATCAGTTGCAGGAGCTGTTTGATAAGGGATTTATCCAACCTAGTATATCACCTTGGGGTATGTCTGTCTTGTTTGTGAAAAAGAAAGATAGGTCTATGCGGATGTGTATTAATTATCAACAGTTGAATAAGGTGATTGTTAAGAATAAGTATCCTCTTTCTTGTATTAATGACTTATTTGATCAGCTTTAGGGTGTTGTAGTATTTTTGAAGATTAATTTGAGGTTTAGTTATCAATAGTTGAGGATTAGAGCATCGAATATTCCAAAGATAGCTATTAAGACTCGATATGGTCATTATGAGTTCTTGGTCATGTCTTTTAGGTTGACCAATGCCCTTGTCGCGTTCATGGAGTTGATCAACCAAGTGTGTTGACCGTATCTTGGCTCTTTTTTATTGTATTTATAGATGATATCATGGTTTATTCCAATAGTGAGATTGATTAAGAGGAGGATTTGCATATTGTTCTTTACAGATTGAGAGGTGAGAAGTTATATGCAAAGTTCTATAAGTTTGAGTTTTGGTTGGAGCTTTTTTCTTTCTTGGGTCATATGGTAACTAAGAAAGGTATCATGGTCAATACAACTAAGGTTGCGGTGGTTCATGATTAGGCTAGACCTACTTCACTCATCGACATTTATAGTTTTGTTGGCTTAGCAGGTTATTATTGGAATTTTGTTGAGGGTTTCTTCTCTATTGTAGCTCATTTAATTAAGTCAACTCAGAATAAAATTTCTGTTCAATGGTCTGACGTTTGTTAGGCGAGCTTTCAAAAGTTCAAGGATTTATTGACTTTATCTTCTATATTGACTTGCCAAGGGAGGGCATAGGTTTTACTGCATTTTTGATGCTTCAGGTGTTAGATCGAGTGTAGACCTAGGTCTAGGTGATTGCTTATGCGTCTCTTCAGTTGAAGCCTCATGAGAGGAATTATCCTACCCAAGATTTGGAGTTATGCACAGTTGTGTTTGCCTTGAAGTTTTGGAGGCACTACTTGTATGGAGTCCAATATGAGATCTTCTCAGATCATCATAGACTTTAGTACTTATTTACTCAATGAGATCTTATATGAGGTATTGGCGTTGGCTTAAGTGCTTAAGGATTAGGACATGACTATTCTCTACCAACCGAGCAAGGCTAATATGGTTGTGGATGCCTTGAGCCAGAAGTTATCTAGAATGGGTAGTTTGGTGCATCTTTTGGCCCTAGGAGAGGCCTTTAGCCTTAGAGGTTTAGTCTTTAGCTAACAAGATGGTTAGGCTTGATATTTCGATACTTGGGCAGGTTTTGGCATTTATGGAGGCTAGATTATTTTTGATGGAGCAGATTTAAGCTTATTAGTTTCATAATGTTGGATTGAGATTGATTAAGATAAGGTGTTGAGTGGTGAGGCTAAGGAAGCCTCATTTGATTTGAATGGAATTTTAAGGAATAAGGGCTGAGTTTGTGTGCCGAGAGTGGGTGATTGGATTATGTTTATCTTGGAGGAGGTCCATTGTTCTAGATATTCCATCAATCCATGCGTAAATAAGATGTATCATAATTTGAGACAACACTACTAGTGGGGTGGTATGAGATGTAGCAAATTTTATGGCTTGTTTCCTATGTTGCCAGCAGCTAAAGGCTGAGCATATGATACCTAGTGGTTTTCTTCAAAGGTTAACCATTCCTCAGTGGAAATGGGAATGGATCACCATGGACTTTGTGACTAGTTTGCCTCATATATCTTGTGGTTGTGACAATGTTTGGGTCATCGTGGATCAAGTTTCCAAGTTAGTTAATTTTATTCTAGTTTAGATTTTATTTAGTGCTGAGAGCTAGTTAGGTTTTGGAGGATATGCTTCATGTTTGTTTGATGGATTTTAGAGGCCAGTGGGAGCAATATTTGGCTTTAACCGAGTTTACATTTAATAATAGCTGCATTTCAGTATCAATATGGCTCCTTTGAGGCATTGTATGGTAGGTATTGTTGCTCGCCAATAGGTTGGTTTGATGTTTCAGAGCTGAGATCTCAAGGTACGAACTTGCTTTGTGAGTCTTTGGACAGATTAAGAATCAGTCAGGATAGACTTTGAGCTGTTCAGAGTAGGCAGAAGCGCTATGCAGATCGTAGGCTTTGTTCCTTGAGATTTGGTGTTGGTGATCATATTTTTCTTTGAGTTTCACCCATGAAGGGTTTGATGAGATTTGAGAAGAGGGGAACGCTTATCCCTAGGCATATTGGTCAATTTAATATTCTTTAGACTATTTGTAATATGTCCTATGAGTTAGCTTTGCTTTCAAATTTATTGTTGTTCATCAATTTCTTAGGTTTCTATACTTTGTTGTTATATTCCTAATGAGTCTTATGTTATTCATTTGGAGTCGGTTCAACTAGATTAGTGGTTATCCTTTGTTGAGGATTTGATCTCGAATTTGATCTCCATTTTGTCTAGAGATGTTAGGCGGTTGCGCTCTAGAGTTATCACTATAGTTAAGGTTTAGTGTAGATATTGACATGTAGATGAGGCTACTTGGGAGTTTGAGTTTGATGTGTAGTTCCTATCCCCAGGTCTTCGTTAATTTAGGTATTTCCTTGCCTTAGTTTGAGGATGAACTAGAGTTGTAGTAGTGGATGATGTAACAACCTAAAAATTTGATGAAATATGTGAAATTTGTGATTTTGTACGATTTAACAATTTTACCCTACTTGTAGTTGCATTGTGGTATTTATGGTGTGTGTGAGTGATTGGAATGATTTCCAATGCATTTTGGTGATTTTTGTGCGTTATTATGGTTTTTGGTGGTTTAAGAGCCTTATTTTGGACTTTTATAGATATATTCTGATCCATGCAATGGATGACCGGACATACTGCGCTAGCAGATCCAAAATGTCATTTTTAGGGTGGTAACATGTTTGATGTGATTTTACAACTTTTAAATCTTATTTTGACCCTCGATTTAGAAAATTGCAATTTTAAATTTTGGGGGTCAACTTTATGAAAACGACGTCTTTTTTGAAATTTTGATATCACCATTGAGTCTAGTGCATTGAAGTTAGTATGGTTTCATAGTTAGTTTGCAAATATCGTACTCCAAATGAATCTCGGACACCTCATTGAAGTCCATTTTTGAATAACTTCACACCAATGAGATAGTTAAAACTAACAATGTGATGTAATAGTTGAAATTGAGATATTATGTGATATGTATGACCGTGAGGGGTCCTATATAATGTTGATAGCCTTGAATACATGTGAATATTTGTATTATGTTGTTGAAAATGCCTATTGTGGTGCCATTGGTGTATTGTGATATATTCATACTTTTGGGCATATGAAGCATGTGGAAATTTATGGATGGTTGGAATTAATGAGCAGATATTGGCTCACACGGTTTGGAAAAATTTATTATTATGGTTGGTTGTGGAAATACATCATGTGGTTGGTTGTAAAAATACTCATTGCGAGTGATTGTGAATATTATATCCTTATGGCATTGTACACATACTTTCAGTTGTTTGTTGTATATTTTGTGTATAGTTGATGTTTTTGTTGGTCCCACTTGATTTGTGTCTCATGTTATGTATGTGCTTTGGAAACACTGAAAATATCAGAAATATTAGAAATATGGGAAATTATTGAAATATTGGAAACATATGATTGTATAGAACTCTCCAAAGGATATGTAGAGAAGAGTCATGGATATTGGTTGTATACGGTTTAGCGAACCCCCCATGAGTACTATATCGAGAAGCTTTGGCTTTGTAGGTATATACTGGATAGTGTACAAGTTGACGAACCCTCCATGGTTTCTACATCGGGAAGCTTTATCTTTGTAGGTGTATACGACGACTGTGCGATAGTCTCTTGCATCATCATCATCATCTTCATCTTATACATTGCATTTGCTTTATTGTGACTGATGTTGAGATTGGATTTCCTTATTGACTTATTATATGTCAACTTACTCTATATCCTGTTATTTATACTTGACCAACTTGTCTATATATGTTCTTCTTTGTTTCTACTTGCATGCGATATAATGTATACTTGTCTTCTATATACTGTGTTGTTGTAATTATGATATATTAGAACTGTTAGTGCAAGCAGTGTGGGATGCCGTTATGGGATATTTTCTGATTGTAGGTAATGTACCCTTAGTGTGTACTATGTATGCTTTATTTACTACTTTTCTTGGTTGGCCTACGATACCTACTAAGTACAAGTGGACCGTACTCACGCCTATTGCGCTCTTTCGGTGTAAGTCCTAGCTCGGTTGCGCCTCAGATTGGTTGATTTTGAGTTCCTTCAGATTACTCAAGGTAGCGGTTGGACATTCATATGTCCAGAGTTCACCTCTATCTTTCTATAGTAGTTATGTTTTTATTTGTATTCAGAGAGAGATGTTTACCCTGTGTGGGTATTTCTGATGTCTTTGACTCATGGTTTGTATTAGTAGTTCTTACACCATTGACACCAGGTTTCAGGAGTTATGACTGCATTGTTATGCTTCTTTCCACATTTATTATACTTGCGTAGTTCAGCTTCGTTCAAGAAGCCTTTCCTTGGGGGTACTTTTGTCCTTTTCCCCATCGTCTGTCGGTTTGAGTGCTAGACTTACTTCTTAAGGTACGCTGCGACAAGTTCCATCATGACCGATCGATTTTGGGTCGTGACATTTCAAAACTTATTTAATAAATTTAAATATCCTAATTATTTCATCACCTAGGCATCATGTTTTAGGATTTTTAATCAATTTCCAGCATACTTAAACAACTTACACCACGTATGTTAATATTTTCACCTTAGATATCCGATTTTTAGGAAATCTTAATTAATTATTCCCCGCCTAAAAATCATGCAATTGGGAGTTGTTTAATAATTTCAGCACATTCGACATTACTAATCATGCATCTTATCATTTAGAAAGCATGCCTATAGGATTAATCCCATAAGTCTGTTAATTATTTGAAACATGTTTATCACTCTAATCAACTTAATTAATCAAGAGGCATTCTTGAAACCATTAAGTTCTACAATTTCAAGTTTGTTTATTTGACGCTAATTTTGTGTCTAATTAAGCAACCTAGGATTCTATTTTGTCTAGAGATAATCAAAAGTACAATACCTCTTGGACATTAAGTTGGGATGAGTGGCATTCTAGGGAACTTTAGTTTTATCATTTATTTAGTGCACTTTTCAGTATAATAATAACTTAATAATCAATCTAGGTGGGGTGGGTAAATATTCAAAAATGATGAACGTTGACCTGAGCAAAAAATGACAATGCAACATACAACATTGTCATCGTTAATAAGCCCAATGCTAATCCGAATAGGATAAAACTAATTCTTGTCCAAATCTGTTAAACTTTAGTTCTATTTTCTAATTTTCTTTATTTTGGCATGTATTTTTTATTTTGGGGTAGTTTAAAAGTTGCTAAATATTTTGGCTATAAATTGTATTCCTTCTATCTTCTCGTTTATCCGATTCACACTTTTTTTTTACTTATTTAGGCATCTTATAACTTTAGCACTTAGATAATTACTAATTAGATAATAACTAACTTTCATGTCTAATTTATTTATTTATTACATGTTTAAATACTTAGTTTATATTAAGTCAATAAGAATAATTGACCTTTACTTATCAGATAAAATTTCAATGTAATAAATGAGTATGATCGAGATCCATATTTGTGGACCTCGAAGGTTTGAACACCTTCATTTTGATTTAACTTGATACCTTATCTAAATTTCTGGTGATGTACACTAATAATAAAATAACTTCATAAACTAGAGTATAATGTTGCCCTAACACACCTTAATTAGTTTGGTAATGACTCTATTCTTTTAAACCATTCCAAAATAGAGTTATTACGTCAAATTATGTTTTTTGTGATAAAAATAGGGCATGACATGAAATACCTTGTGTTTTAGTCTTGGAAATTTTTTGAGTTTTGAGCCTTCTGTTTATCATACGACTCACCATACTAGTCATATGACTTGGGTACGGGTCTAGGGAACCTAGTTGTATGTTGGTCAGTGTGATGTTGGCTAACTTCTGTCCTTGGTATAAGAAGACTCCATATGAGTCGTATGTTGATACGACGAGTGGTAGGGTCCCAACCATATGTTGTCCAGTGTCTAGCCTTAGATGTTCTGCCTAGGGTATGACTTAAGGATACTAGTCGTATGGTGATCATATGAGGTAGGAAAGAAAGTCGTATGTTGGACAAAATATGGAGTCCAACTTTCTATCTTACATACGATTATAGGGTACCACTCGTATGATGTGTTTACGATTTGAGGGGTCCAATTGTACCCACCTGTTGGAATTTTTATAGTTTAAGTTAGGAGTATTATGGAAATTTTTCCTCTTAACTCCTTTTAACCCCACGACATAAAACACCTTTTAGGACTTTATTAACCTATTATTCAAAATCAAACACACTTTAAACTCTCTCAAATCTCTCCCAAGTGGTTCGGTTATGAAAAGGCTAGGGTTTCTTCAAAAGGATCAATGAAGGATTTCAAGGGTGGTATCTCTATGTCTTTCTTGGTGTCTAAGGCATATTACTCCTCCCTCATTGTTAGTTCAACTAAAGCATATTTTAATGAATGGTTTTTATGGTATTATTATAGATTTGCTTCGGGTTTTGAAATGGATGTTGAGGGTTTTTGTTAGTCATGGTTGGATAATATTTTCCCACGTTTTTATTATGTTTTTTCATTTTATAATTATGGTTTGAACATATGGTTTCATAGGAATGATCAATTGTTACTTTTTTTGGTTTTGGAAACTATATTCCCTCAATATGTTTGTTAAAATGCCAATGAGAATGTTTTAACACATAGTTTAACTATTCCTGAAATCTTTGCATTGCATAATATGATAATGGAACCTAAATTAGTTTGGTTGGTTTTAAAATTATTTTGGAAAGGCCTTGGTGGTCATGTCCTTGGTTTAATTAGAAATCATGTGGGGTACATGGGAATCTATCCGAATCTCCTCAATGTTAGCTAATGACATTGCATGCAAGATATAGTTGGTATACTGATACCCTTTCATAATGCCTTGGTAATTAACTCCTGGAATTGGCAGTTTGGTTATGTACTAAAGGTTTTAATTGGGAAATAATGGTAGGTTATGTTAGCTAACCTTGAAGGTGCGCGACTGATGGACGGACACTGGAAACTCATATTTCCTGACATGAGGGTTGGTCAAGGTGACCATAAACTTGTGGAATACATAGGAATACCCTATAATTATACTTATATATATGTATCTTAGATGGCAAAGGGTACACAAGAATCTCTAGCCCCTATGATATCTCAGGTTCGTGCACTACATGCACTGAGGCCTATTCAGGGGGTAATACTGGCCCCATATAGCCCATGGGTGTATTATGATGGTAAAGCTACAGGACACAGGTAATGGTTTTAAATTCATGCTAAACTTGGCTCCCTTTCCTAACATGGTATATATGTATAGATGTATGTGATTGGATATGGTTATTTACTTTGATTTTGAATAATGGAATTATTTTATCTTTATTCCTGAGTACATTCTAGTGTTCACTTCGCTAACTATGTTTGGGCACTGTCTCCACGTCTGATGCATGAATTGGCCATGCTACTCCTCCTGTTCAGTGACTTGGATTCGGGGACAACCTTGTGTTAGACTGAAGTAGTGAGCTTCCATACTCAGGAAGACTCCATTTCATGATATGGACTTATTTACATTGCTTTTGTTTCTTGGAATTTTATTTTGGTTATGGTCAAGGGCATGTCCTGACCGATGATTCTTTGTTTTTGGTTAGAGCCTTTGTGGGACTACTATAGGCATGGGAGGTGTCTATATTAGTGTCTGCCTTGGTATTGGTATTGGCATTGGGGTTGACATCAGTAAGATATTTGATTGAGGTTGTCGGGTTTTTTGTTATAGACTTTAATTGTCATCTTTATTTATTTTTATTCAATCTTGTTATATGTTTGAAATTCATTCGACACAGGTTGTACGGTGGTTATGGATGGGTATTGGGGGTGGCCAGCAATCCTGGTTGGACATGAGGAACCCGACACGGCTAGGCCTTGGTTTGGGTCATGTCAGATTGGTATTACAACCCTAGGTTCATGGTCAATTGGGAGTCCATAAATCTATGCCAAGTAGAATCTCTTTTAAGGGTGTGTAGCGTACCACACTTATAAGTGATAGGCTACAAGGCATTTATTAATGTTTCTCTCTCTTGTGTTCTATTTTCAAGCTGTAGAGACTAAGGCCCTGAATTCCTTTCTAATTCTTATTTATTCGTTTTTTATATCATGCCTCCCCAACGATTTAAAGCTTACAAAAAATCCTCTGCTCCAATTGAGGACAATGTTGATGGGATACATTCTACTTATGGAGTCCAGACCCAGTCTAGGTGTCCAGTTCCCAATTTTCCTGGGGTTTTACCGATTCCTTCTCATCCTTCTTGAGCTCCTCAGGATGAAGTAATGAACATTGAGTTTATGTTGGCACTGTTAGTATTTTTTCAGTCTGAGCAGGGTGCTCATGTTTCTCCATCTTCTGAGGACACTAGGGTTGGCCAGTTCATGAGGTTAAATCCTCCAACCTTTATGGTTGTTAATATTAAGGAGGATTCTTAAAGTGTTTTAGATGATATGTAAAATATTTTTCATATTATGCATGCCACTAATATGGTGGGTGGGGATTTTTCCACATACCAGCTAAAGGATGTGGCATACCAGTGGTATGAAGAGTTGGATCAGCCAAATGGTGATGATGTTGAGTCAACTCTGTGGGAGGATTTTTTTAAACTTTTCTGGACCGCTTTTTTTCTCAGGAGTTGAGAGAGGCAAAAATGGAAAAGTTTATTAATCTGAAGTAAGATAAGATGTTAGTCAAGGAATATGCTTTGAAGTTTTACCAGTTCTCGCGATATGCTCGGGAGTTGGTTTCAAGCATGGGGGCTATAATGAGGATGTTTGCTTCTAGTTTGTCACGAGAATTGATCTTAGAGAGTAAGGATTCTTTGTTAAATAAGGACATGGATATCTCTAGGTTGGTGGTATATATGCAACAGGTGGAGGAAGAGAAAAAAAAGTAGGCTGAGATAGTAGAGAGGCAGGGAAAGAAATTATAATTTTATTAGTAGGGTAGTGGCTAACAGCACAGTGGTTGGGATGATGGTAAATGGACCAAGAAGAAATGGGGCATCTATAGGTCTTACTCGATGGCTAGTACTCCTTACCTAAAGCCATCAGGTGATAGCATTTCCATGGTGGTGACAAATTTAGGGCACAGGGTGCCCAATCTTAATCTAGTAGGGCTTAGTATGATCCATCATCTCCTCTTTGCAGATTTTATGGTCGATTGTATTTGGGCTTCTATGATGAGGGGAGGGACATGTGCTTCAACTGTGACTAATCAGGGCATATTCTTAGAAACTATCATATTAGTAAGGATGCCTTCGAGGAAAACAAGATTCCAGTTTTCTTTTCATCTTCTCTGTCATAAAAGAGTGTATCATCTAGTTCTAGCACTAGTCAAAACCACCGCTATGCTCTCGCTACCCGCTAGGAGTTTGAGACATCACCTGATGTCATGACTAGTATGTTGAAACTCTTTTCCCATAATGTGTACTTTTTAATTGATCTAGGGTCCACTCTCTCTTATATAACCCTATTTGTGGATGTGTATTTGGTTTTGATACCGAGTGTTCTTTGAACCTATTTTTTTATTTTTACCTCAATGGATAACTCTATAGTGGCTAGAAGAGTCTACAAGAGTTGTGTGGTATCTGTGGGTGATTGGGATACATTGGTGGATTTGTTTGAATTAGATATGGTTGATTTTGATGTCAAATTGGGGATGGATTGGTTGCACTCGTGTTATGATTCTCTAGACTGTCATACTCATAAGTTTGTCTTTAATTTTCCTAATGAGCCGATTCTTTAGAAGGAGGGTGGTTTCTTAACTCTTAAAGGGAGGTTCATATCATATCTTAGAGCTCAGAGATTAATCTTCAAAGGGTGTCTCTATTTTCTAGCCCGGTTTAAATATTGTAATTCAGAGGGTCCTTCTTTGCATTCTGTCTTACTGGTCAATGAATTTTCTAAGGTTTTCCCTGAAGACCTTCCTAGTGTTTCTCCCGATATGGGGATTAATTTTGGTATTGATCTTGTTTTGGACACTCGTTTGATTTTTTTTCCTCTGTATAGAATGTCTCCAGCTGAGTTGAGGGAGCTTAAGGAGAAACTAAAGGATCTTTTAGATAGGGGTTTTATTCATCCTAGTGTATCCCTATAGTGTGCACCGGTGTTATTCATGCGTAAGGTGGATGGTTCCTTTTGGATGAGTATTGACTACTGATAGTTGAATAAGGTGACGGTAAAGAATAAGTACCTTCTTCCAAGGATAGATGATTTATTTGATCAGTTGTAGGGTACTCTGTTTTTATCCAAAATTGATCTTTGGTCTGGGTATCATCAGTTAAAGATTAGGGAGATGGATATCCCTAAGGCTGCCTTTCTCTCTCGATATGGATATTTTGAGTTTCTAGTTATGTCTTTTAGGTTGACCAATGCCCGGTGGCATTAATGGATTTGATGAATATGGTTCTGTTAGTTTCTAGAATTGTTTGCCTTTGTGTTCATAGATTATATTCTGGTGTACTCTAAGAAGGAGTCAGATCGTACCAATCACCTCCATGTTTTGTTGTAGACCCTAAAAGAGCAGCAGTTGAATGCCAAATTTTTGAAATATGAATTCTAGTTGAATGCTGTCACTTTTTTTGGTCATATTATTTCTACTGAAGAGATCATGGTAGATTCGTAAAAAGTTGTAGTGGTTAAAAAATGGCCTAGGCACATGAATCCAGTTGGCATTCAAAGCTTCTTGGGTTTAGCTGTTTACTATAGGAGGTTTGTAGAGAGTTTTTCATCTATAACTGCCCCATTGACTAAGTTGACTCAAAAAAAAGTAAGGTTCTTGTGGTCTGATGCTTGTTAGGGTAGTTTAGAGAAGCTGAAGAATAAGCTAACTGCAGCTTTAGTTTTGAATTTTCCTGAAGGTACTAATGGGTTTGTGGTTTATTTTGATACATCCTGTGTGGGTCTTTGTTGTGTTCTGGTACAACATGGCAGGGTAATATCTTATGACTCTAGGAGGTTTAAGGTGTATGAGAGGAATTATCCAACTCATGATTTGGAATTGTTAGTTGTGGTGTTTGCATTGAAAATCTAGTGTCATTATTCAAATTGAGTACATGTGGACATCTTTTCTGATCATAAGAGTCTGCAGTATGTGTTTACCCAGAAAAAGATTAGCCTCGGTAAAAGAGATGGCTTGACCTGCTTAAGGATTGTGACATGAGTCTTCGCTACCATCCAGGTAAAAGCCTATATGATTGTTGATGCTCTTAGCAGGTTATCTATGGGAATTCTAGCTCATGTGGATAAGGAGAAACGTGAGTTGGTAAAGGACATTCACCATTTGGCTAACGTTGGAGTTCGTGTCTTATACTCTAAAATAGTGGTGTAATTGTATAGGAGGTGGCTCAGTCTCTTAGTGCAAAGATTAAGAAGAAACAAGTGTTAGATCCTGTCTTGATGAGGATAAATGGTGAAGTAGGTGGGAAAAATTAATGAACTTCGAGATTAGTGGTGGTGGTACCCTATGGTACTAATAAAGATTATGTGTTCTAGATGTAGATGGTTTATGAGAGAGGATCTTAGCTGAGGGGCATGAGTAATGCTACATTGTTTATCCTGGTTCGACGAAGATGCATTATGACTTTAAGAAGATCTATTGGTGGAACAATATGAAGTGAGATGTGGTTAGTTTTATGGCTAAGTTCATATATCAACAAGTGAAAGTTGAGCACATAAGGCTCGAAGGATTGTATCAAGAAATTGAGTTACCTGTGTAGAAGTGGGAAGTGATCAATATGGATTTTGTTATCGGTCTTCCTCAGTCTCGGAATTAGTTTGATTTAATTTGGGTTATCATAGATAGGATAACAAAGTTGGCTCACTTTTCGCCAGTGCCGACTAACTTCTCGGCTGAGGATTATGAAAGGTTGTATCTCCATGAGATTGTGAAGTTGCATGGGGTACCTATTTCTATTATCTCGAATCACGGTACATGGTTTTTCATCTCACTTTTGGCAGTCGTTTCATAAAGGTTTGGGGACCAAGGTGAGTCTTAGTACTACTTCTTACCCGCAGATGAATGGGTTAGTGGAAAGAACTATTTAGATGCTGAAGGATATGTTTTGTGATTGCATGATTGACAATAGTGGTAGTTGGGTGGATCATTTGCCTCTTATAGAGTTTGCCTACAATAATAGCTACCACTCTAGAATTGAGATGGCTTCGTTTGAAGCCTTGTATAGTAGGAGGTGTAGATCTCCTATAAGATGGTTTAAAGTTGGTGAGGTAAAGATGTTTGTTCTATATTTAATTCCCCAAGTTATGGAGAAGGTCAAGGTGATTAGAGATAGACTTAAGGCTTCCCAAAGTCTCCAAAAGTCCTATATGGGTGTGAGGTGAAGTTAGTTCGAGTTTGAGGTTGGGGATAGGGTGTTCTTGAATGCATCTCCCATAAGGGAGTGATACAGTTGGGAAGAAAGGGAAGTTCATTCCCTGGTATATGGGTCCTGATAACGCTCAATCTACAGCTCTCGTGGGAGTGTAAAGCGGTCGTTAGCAAATATAGAACCCAACCTGGGTTGGGTATCGATCCCACAGGGAATAGCTTGGTCAACAAGTACGCAAAATTAATAGACTTTTGGTGCAAGTCTTGTAAGAAGGGGGGATTGTAATAAGTAACCAAAGTAATGAAATAAAAGCTGAAAATAATAAAGTAAAAAGAGAGTATTTCGTGGGTTGTGAAACAATGAGAATTGAGGCGTTGGGGTTATGTCCACCTTCTGAGGTATACGTCTCTATTGGCTATGAGTGTGTAGAGTCTTGACATGCAATTGCTTATAGAGAATTGTAGTCGATGGTAAATCCAAGCGTCTCTCGACCTAAACAAGGACTATTTCACTTTAACTCTCTCGAGCTTAAAGTGTGTCTAGCGGTACGAATTCTCCAAGAGGTTAGTCCAGTTACGGCACTAGCTTTTTAATAGGAAAGGGTGTCCTACTACCTTGACATTATCTCTTTTCCAGACAAATAACCTTTCTCTCGAACAAGTTAAATGTTAGACTGGCGTTAGTCTATGCGTCTTCTTTTCTAGACAAGTAACCTTTCTCTCGAACAGGTTAGATGTTAGAATGGCGTGTTCATGTGTTTGAAACCGCAAAGATTGTAGATTTAAGATGAAGAGAATAATGATATAAGCAATATACGTGTCTTGAACTCACAAACTCATAGTTATAGATAGTAACTCATTCGGCTTCCATAACCCCAACTAAGAGGTTTAGTTACCCATGAATACGAAGGATATCACGTTTTGCATGGTGGATGGCGTGAATAGTAGGTGTTTGGCGTGTGGTTTTGGTGATTCCGTAGCAAGTAACGATTCTCTTGTTGTGGAATTTAAGAATAGAAGAATAGATTAGAAGTGTTTGTAGTGGAAGATGAGAAAGATGGAAGAAAATTAATAGTTTAAGAATGAATTTCTTGAATGAAGGGAGGAGTTGCCTCCACTAAGGGAGGACTTGATTAAAATCTCTAGCATGATAGGGTATTTATAATACTCCTATCCTACTCCTACTATGCTAATGAAATAAATAACCAAATCCTACTAAACTAAGGAAATACTTAACCCATTTGTACTAGGTTAATGTAACATTCTCCTAATCCACATAAACTAATGAAATACATAACCCAATTGTACTAGGTTAATGTATCATTGTCAAAATCCAGCTTTGTGTCTGTAAGTCCCCAAAGTCTTCAGAAATGCTGTTTTAGTCCTGGACAGATTTTCCGTGCAGTCCCCAAAGTATTCAGAAATGCTGTTTTAGCCCGGGACAGATTTTCCATGCAGCAGATTTGGTCCTTTAGGCGTCCAGCTCCTTTCCACTTCGTTTGTGAGCTTTCTTTTGCGTCAAGTAAGCCATAAAATGCTGTATTTTGCATCATTTATACCTGAAACTTTCCTAATCATGTTTGTTAGCTCATTTATAGGAAAAAGGACTAAAAGTGCATGAAATAGATAATTAGTTCTCAAAACTAGGCTAAAATATGGGCAAAATATATTGATATAGGCGCGTAAATTCGCCTATCATCAACACCCCACACTTGCAGCTTTGTTCGTCCTCGAACAACATATCATGTCCTTCTAAGCATCGACTTAAGGTTTTTACTGAAACAACACAAAACATTCTTCAAGACAAGCACAACAATTATCAACGAAGAGTAGCTTTCCGATTATAAGTAGAAACAATTTAACTTCAAGCATAGACTCGTGATGGTGATCAACTCGCATGCAAACGTTAAGGTGCATAGAATCATATACAACTATCCAAGACTCATCAACCATGTGTGTCTCACAATATAGTACCCATAATCACTCACAAGTATAGCATATTTTTCAAACATGGGTATCAAAATATCCTTGCACTCACTCTCACAAAGAATTCATATGTAGCAACTGATGACCATAGGCTTGCCCTTAATGTAGTACTCTACTAAATGTCAGAATGCTAAGCTTAGGATCAAGTAGGTCTTTTGATGGTTGTAATGTAGGCTAAGGGACGGGTAGGATCAGCTATTTTGGCCAGAAATAGTGACTAAGTTCCTAAGCACTTTAATACATCACATTGTATCATTGACACTTTTTTCTTTCAACCTTTCTTTATTTTATTCTTCCACCCTTGTTCTCATCTTTTGTTTTTCAATTTTAAGCACAACTCACTTTTCAGCTTTCTTTTCCTTTTGCTTTTCACAACATACCTCTTATGATAGCACTTTCTTTTTCATAACACATTCAAGCACCATTACAATTTAAAGCATCATACTCAACCAATTTCCTCTTATGTTGTCACATGACTTTTTCACTTTAAAGCACTTAGGAATTTGGATCAAATTACGGTCTTGAAAGAAATGGATTAGGTTTACATACAAGGTTGTCAAAGAAATAGGCTAAAGGCTCAAAAGGGTTTAACTAGGATGATTTACATGGGTAGGAAAAACTGAAGGTAAACATGTATAGGTTGCCAAAGAAATGCCTAAATCATATCCTAACTTACACTCCTTATTTTCGCTTTGCATACATACCAGGCAAGTTCTAGCATCAGCCACATACATAGAATATACTATTATCTCACACACACAAGGCACATGGTCGACTTGATTGGAAGTAATATAGACTCTTGACCCAACAATTGAAGGAATTGAATCACACAATATCACATAATGAGTCACAACTAGAGCCTAAACGTCTCAATAGTCACAATTGTAGCACATACTCTTGTTATAATCTCATGCTGCCTATCAAAATAATTTCATGCGAAGCTAGAAAAATTTGACTCCTAAAAAAAACTAAAAAAAACGTCAAACGAAAAAACAAAAAAATGAACTCAAATAAACAAAGTAAACAAACAAACATAGGTGCAAACAGAGAAGTATAGCATGCAATGCCACCCCACACTTAGACGGGACACTGTCCTCAGTGGAAAATAAATACGAGGAACCTGGTCAGTCGGACTCCTCCTCTATGTCTGGGGTAGTACCCCTTGCGTTGGGATCATCATAAGAGTCATCATCCTCATAAGTTCCGCATAAGTATCCCACTTAATTCCAAGTGTGAGTCGAGGTGTTTGCAGCGAGGAGGGTTCTCCTTGCTCCTTGCGGCCTCTTTTCTTGCCCTTTTGGGAAGTGGTAGCCTTCTTCCTTGCCTTGTCTCTCTTTAGGTGCCATTGTACCTGAGACTAGAAATAGTGTTAGTTGCAGCACAATCTCACTTGATACAATCTATAAGCAAGTACTAGGGGTACCACCCCACACTTAGTTTTGTTGCACAAATCAGCGAGGTGAACGTAGTCGATTTACTCAGATTTCGTCGACATACGTTTTAGGATTGTATTCCAACAAGAAAATCAGCATTGTATCACTTATTTGCAGCCATTGGACTACTTTCATGGTAGATATAGCAACACTACAACATAGGGGTTACCACATGGAATCGTTATTCTTACAACAAGCACAACCTCCTAAGTCGATAGGCACTATAATCTTATCCCGATGGCCGGGATAGTCTAACATGTAAGCATCCAAACCACACTCTTAAGCAATATTCATAGCCATATCAATTCAGCAAATATCATAACAATGCTATTGAAACCAAATTCAAGTCGGAAATAAGTCAAGAATTCCCTACGTATATGTTTACTCACATGATTATGTAACAACAATTCAAACACATGAACATCACCAACAATCTTATATGATTTAGCAATTTATAATAAGCATAGCAACGTAGTACTTACGATAAATAAATGAAGAATAAGAGAGTACTTACTTGCTTGAAGCTTGTGGAGACGGTGTTGTGAATTAGAAGAGCAAAAGAAGAAAATTTTGAGAAGATTTGGAAGGTTATGTGGCGCCTTTAGGGTGTTTTCTAATGTGGTTGCGTTGTAAAACTATGTCCCCTTTATATAGGAAGAGTATGGGTCGGGTTATGACCCATTTACAATCGGATTTGGGGACAAAATCACCCTATATGCGGCGCATATCCCTCGGCATAACACATGTATATGCGGCGCATTGTCCATGGCATAATGGGACATATGCGCCGCACATGGTATGGCATATCTAGGCATATGCGGCGCATATGGTATGGCATTTGGTCTCAGTATCTCAAATGCCATAGCATAGGCGGCGCATAGTCAAACGCACACCTAGGAATAGGCGGCGCATAGTGTATTGCACACTAGATTCCGAGTCCTTAGGCTATAGAATAGGTTGTGCATCGTTCGTGGCCTATTTTTACCAAGGCCTAGCCTTCCTCGAAGACTATTATGACGTGAGAAAGGCTCAATTCATAGCCTTATGCATCACCATTCCTAACTTACCGACTTTACCATACAATGTGACCAAATCGTCAATTGAAATCAATCTCCTCGTTGCATACTTCTTGCACCTATTTTTGCTCAAAACCAAATGAAAACGATTAGTACGATGGGTTGCCTCCCACCAAGCGCCTTAGTTTTGGTCGTGGCACGACTCTTATTTTTGGATTTTTCATAAAACAGAACAAGTACTAGAATGAAAGAAAATGAAAAAATGATGAAACGATGGGTTGCCTCCCATCTAGCGCCTTATTTATTGTCGTGGCTCGACGTAGTTACCTCGAGTACTTAGACTTCGTCGAGATAAGTGATGGATCGTTTTCTAAAAGGATTTACACGACAATGAGGCTTACCTGTGGTCATGCGATCTTTTTCGAGCTGGCTCATACGTTTCGCCGGAGAGTCACCAATTATATCATCAATAGTCCAACCCATAGCTCTCTTGTATCTCCTCAGAGCAGAGATGAGAGCTTCTACGTGCTGTTCACTTAAATCATCTGCTTTCTCAGGAAGTATATTTCTACTTTCCAAGAACACATACTTTAGATAATCGGGAAGCTCTTGCGATTCTAGCATTGGTGGCTTGTCAAAGGGAGTATTCGCTGTTGGTCGATTCTTGAGTTCACAATCCGGTTTCTTAGGAGTATAAGACTCTATTTCTGTTAGAGCACTCATAAGTTCTTCATAACCTTTATTATCTTCATGCTCAACTTTCAGTGGCATAGCAGACAATGGCTCAACAGTAGGTTGTTTTTCTATAGATAATGCTTTCATATCCTCATAATGAACATCAGCTACAGATGACTCATTCATATCGCTGGGCTGCTTCATTGTTTTGCATATATCAAACCGTACCACTTCGTCAACCACTTGCTTGCCTTTTGCTGAAGTTTCCAGCACCTTACCACTTCTGGTAGTTATGGCCATGCATGACCCATCATTCCTTGGGTTTTGCACAGTATCGCTAGGTAAGGTGCCGGCTTTTCTTTGGTTGAGTGCTGCTGAAAGTTGACTGAATTGCTGCTCTAGTTGTCTTATAGAAGTGGAATGAGAGTCAACTAATTGCTTCATGGAGGCTAAATCGTCGATTACCTCCTTAACTCCCGCGCTCGTTGCTTCTACTCCTTTCAATAACTTAGCCATCATGTCTTCCATAGAATTAGATGTGGTGGTATCACGTCTACCAGGGAGAACGTACAAACCACTATTTTCATTATTTTTCTTCCAACTACCTTGGTCTTTACCTCCAGATTTGTCATAATAGTTCCGACCTTGGTTTCCTTGGGCATTCCCACGGAAACCCCTCTGATTGTTCAAGTAGTCGGCCTCCGCTTCAGAATCAGATTCGTCTCTTCCTTTTAGCGCTACAGCTTTCACTTTTTCGGTCTTCCCTGATAATAAGTGCTTGGTAAGAAGATCCATCTGCATTTTCATGTGAGCCATGTCTTGGTCACGATCCTCTTGTCTTCGCCTCTGCTCTGCAGTCATGCCAAAAGATAAAGTGGGGCTTGTTACCTCAGAATCCCTGGTATGCCAAGCTCTACTTTGCTTTGTCATCCGATCTAGCATATGGCTTGCCTGCACAAAGGTGAGGTTCATAAATGATCCACCTGCCGCATTATCAACCACTGGCTTAGTCACCGAATTCAAAGCTCTGTATAATATCTCCATCAAGTGGACATTGGTCATATGATGGTTTGGGCATCGCATTAGCTTCGTCTTGAACCTCTCCCATGTTTCGTGGAGAGCTTCAGAGGGAAGCTGACGAAAGTTGCTGATTTCATCTCTCAATTGTGCTTTTTTGGATGGCGGAAAGAATCTTTCTAGGAAAGCGTCTTTCAATTGCCTCCAATTAGTAATCGAATCAGGAGTCAGCCCGTTCAACCACATAGTTGCCTCCCCAGACAGAGACAATGGAAATAGACGTAATCGAATGGCATTCTGTCCAACTCCAGGATTGTCGAATGACTTGCATGTAGAAATAAAGTTGATCAGGTGCATATTCGGATCATCGCCTGCTAGTCCACCAAATAATCCCTTGAGTTGCAAAAGCTGAATCATGGTGCTAGTGATATTGAACTTTGCTCCAGGTGCCAATGGCGGAAGAATACTAGCTCCGGTGGCACCAGGTCCGTCTAGATCGTCCTCTTCGTCATCAAAAGGAATTTGCCTAACTCGGCGATCAGGCCTCAATCGCGCTTGACGATCTCTCCTCTGCATGGGTGCCGCCATCTCAGCAGTATGCCGTGGGTTTAGTAGCTCTTCATCGCCCAGATCCTCATCGTCAGGATTTGTTGCTCGCCTACGATTATTAATATTCTGTTGATGCACTTGAGCAGCCATCCTTTCAATTTCACGTTGTGCCTCCATTGATGGACTGAATAAACCTAAAAAAAAAACAAAAACAACAACTAAAAGTAAAAGTACGAGAATCTTTGACCAAAGGGTCTAGTAATTATCACGAACTTGATTGACACTTGTATTCCCCGGCAACGGCGCCAATTTTTGATAACGCTCAATCTACAGCTCTCGTGGGAGTGTAAAGCGGTCGTTAGCAAATATAGAACCCAACCTGGGTTGGGTATCGATCCCACAGGGAATAGCTTGGTCAACAAGTACGCAAAATTAATAGACTTTTGGTGCAAGTCTCGTAAGAAGGGGGGATTGTAATAAGTAACCAAAGTAATGAAATAAAAGCTGAAAATAATAAAGTAAAAAGAGAGTATTTCGTGGGTTGTGAAACAATGAGAATTGAGGCGTTGGGGTTATGTCCACCTTCTGAGGTATACGTCTCTATTGGCTATGAGTGTGTAGAGTCTTGACATGCAATTGCTTATAGAGAATTATAGTCGATGGTAAATCCAAGCGTCTCTCGACCTAAACAAGGACTATTTCACTTTAACTCTCTCGAGCTTAAAGTGTGTCTAGCGGTACGAATTCTCCAAGAGGTTAGTCCAGTTACGGCACTAGCTTTTTAATAGGAAAGGGTGTCCTACTACCTTGACATTATCTCTTTTCCAGACAAATAACCTTTCTCTCGAACAAGTTAAATGTTAGACTGGCGTTAGTCTATGCGTCTTCTTTTCTAGACAAGTAACCTTTCTCTCGAACAGGTTAGATGTTAGAATGGCGTGTTCATGTGTTTGAAACCGCAAAGATTGTAGATTTAAGATGAAGAGAATAATGATATAAGCAATATACGTGTCTTGAACTCACAAACTCATAGTTATAGATAGTAACTCATTCGGCTTCCATAACCCCAACTAAGAGGTTTAGTTACCCATGAATACGAAGGATATCACGTTTTGCATGGTGGATGGCGTGAATAGTAGGTGTTTGGCGTGTGGTTTTGGTGATTCCGTAGCAAGTAACGATTCTCTTGTTGTGGAATTTAAGAATAGAAGAATAGATTAGAAGTGTTTGTAGTGGAAGATGAGAAAGATGGAAGAAAATTAATAGTTTAAGAATGAATTTCTTGAATGAAGGGAGGAGTTGCCTCCACTAAGGGAGGACTTGATTAAAATCTCTAGCATGATAGGGTATTTATAATACTCCTATCCTACTCCTACTATGCTAATGAAATAAATAACCAAATCCTACTAAACTAAGGAAATACTTAACCCATTTGTACTAGGTTAATGTAACATTCTCCTAATCCACATAAACTAATGAAATACATAACCCAATTGTACTAGGTTAATGTATCATTGTCAAAATCCAGCTTTGTGTCTGTAAGTCCCCAAAGTCTTCAGAAATGCTGTTTTAGTCCTGGACAGATTTTCCATGCAGTCCCCAAAGTATTCAGAAATGCTGTTTTAGCCCGGGACAGATTTTCCATGCAGCAGATTTGGTCCTTTAGGCGTCCAGCTCCTTTCCACTTCGTTTGTGAGCTTTCTTTTGCGTCAAGTAAGCCATAAAATGCTGTATTTTGCATCATTTATACCTGAAACTTTCCTAATCATGTTTGTTAGCTCATTTATAGGAAAAAGGACTAAAAGTGCATGAAATAGATAATTAGTTCTCAAAACTAGGCTAAAATATGGGCAAAATATATTGATATAGGCGCGTAAATTCGCCTATCATCAGGTTCGTACTTGGTTTTGAGAAGGGTTGGCATTGCTGCATATGAGTTGGAGTTGCCTTCTAGTTTGAGCTTCATTCATCCGGTGTTCCACGTTTCTATATTGAGGAAGTGTATGGGTGATCCCTTACAAATCATACCTATAAAGGATATTGGCATTTTTTATTCTCTTTCTTATGAGGAGATCCCAGTTGAGATCTTGGATCGGCAGGTTTATCGGTTTCAGACAAAGGACGTGGCCTAGGTAAAGGTTCTATGGAGGAACCATAAGGTTGAAGTGGCTACTTGGGAAGCTGAAGAGGACATGAAGTCCAAGTATCCATTTTTGATTTTTTCTCCAAAAATTTATGCCGAAGGTATGTATTCTTTATTACATCTTTATTTTCAAACTTAGTTAAAGGAAAATTTGATGTCCTTGCATATTTGTTTTCTAACTTAGTAAAACGTCAGAATAGAGGTGTTAGGATGTAAATCATGCTTGTACTACCTTATTCTATCATTTGAGGATGAATGATCCAACTGGGGGAGAATTAAAACACCCTGGGTTTCGGTCTTGGAAATTTCCTGAGTTTTGAGCCTTCTGTTAATCATATGACTCACCATACTAGTCATATAGTGTAGGTATAGGTCTAGGAACTCTAGTTGTATATTGGTCAATGTGATGTTGGCCAAGTTCTGTCTAGGTATTAAAAGACTCAATACAGTCGTATGTTGATGTGATGAGAGGTATGGTCAAAACCATATGTTGTCCAGTGTCTACCCTTAAATGTTTTCCCTAGGGTACGACTTAAGGGTACTAGTTGTATAGTGATGATACGAGTTAGTCAAGGAAGTTGTATGCCAGACAAAATATGCAGTCCAAACTTTCTGTCTTGGATGATTGAAGGGTACCACTTGTATGATGTGGTTACGAGTTGAGGGGTCCAATCGTACCCACCTGCAAGAATTTTTACAGTTGAAGTTCGGGGTATTCTGGATATTTCCCTTCTTAAATAATTTTAACCCCACAACATAAATCACTTTTTGGGACTTCATTAACCTATTATTATAAATCAAACACTCTTTAAACTCTCATATCTCTCTCAAGCTCTTGGGTTAAGAAAAGGCTAGGGGTTTTTCAATGGGATCAATTAAGGCTTTCAAGGGTGGTTTCCTTCGTATTCCTTGGTGTCTAAGGAATGTTACTCCTCCGTCATTGTTAGTTCAACTAAAAACATGTTTTAATAAATGTCTTTCATCGTATTATTATGTATTTATTTGGGGTTTTGAAATAGATGTTGGGGGATTTTGTTGTTCATGGTTTGGATAATATTTTCCCATGTTTTTCATATGGTTTTTCATGTTATAATTATGGTTTAAACATATGGTTGACGGGAATGGTCAATTGATATTTATTTTGGTTTTGGAAACTATATTCCCTTAATAGGTTTGTTAAAATGCCAATAAGAATGTTTTTTAAACATGCTGGGTTTTGATCCTTAGGAATTTCCTAAGATTTGAACTCTATAAAAATCATATGACTTAGGATTACTAGTCATATGATGTGGGTATGACCTAGGGGGGCCAAAGTCATATGTTAAGTAGTGTGTTCTTGATCTGTACTATCCTAGGTACGACTAGACTCCATACGAGTCATATGGAGATAGTACGAGAGAGTCATGCCATTTGTATATTGGACAGAGTCCAACCATTTTGAATCTATCTTGGATACGATTTGTAGGTACTTGTCGTATGATGAAGGTATGACTTAGGTAAAAAAGTCGTATGTTGGACAAATTATGATGTCCAACATTCTGATCAAGGTACGAGTGGAGGGTAACACTCGTATCATGTGGGTACGATTGGAGGGGTATAAAATGTACCCTCCTATGGTGATTTTTACAATTTAAGTTGGGGTTTTATGGACATTTTCCCTCTTAACACCTTTTGACCCCACGACTTAAGATACTTTGAGGACTTCACTTACCCTATTATTCTCAATCTAAATCACTTTAAAACACTCCCAAATCTGTCTGAAGGATCTTGGTTTAACAAAGGCTAGGGTTTCTTCAATACAATCAATTTGGGGCTTACAAGAGTGGTTTCTCTCCATCTTCTTTGGTATCTAAGGCACATTACTCCTCCCTCATAGTTAGTTCAACTAAAGCATGTTTTAATGAATGGATTTCATGGTATTATTGTGTATTTTCTTGGGGTTTTAAAATAGAAGTTGGGGGTTTGGACTGTTCATGGTTGGATAATGTTTTCCCATGTTTTACTTCTAGTTTTACATATTATAATATTAGTTTGATCATTGTGGAATGAACGGTAATGGTAAATGGGTTTAGGGGTACTTTAGATTTCCTAAATTGCTTGGTTTTGGTTTTGGAAACTATATGCCCTCAACATATTTGATAAAATGCCTATGAGAATGGTATTGTCACCTAGTTGACTTTTATTGAAAACTTTGCATTGCATAATATGGTAATGGAAATTAAATTAGTTTGGTTGGTTTAAATGGTTTGGAAAGGGCTTTGTGTCTATGGCTTTTGATTTGAAAACATTGTGGGTATATGGGAATCCCTCAAGTGATTTTTATAATGGAGTCTATGGTGTACATGGGAATCCCTTAAGTGTTGTCTAAAGTCATTGCTTGCAAGCTATAGTCTGTATGATGATATCACTTCATAATGACTTGGTAATGAACTTCCAGAATTGGTTGGTTGGTTATGTACTAATGGTTTTAATTGGGTAATAATGGTGGATTGTGATATCTTACCGTGAAGGTGTGAGTCTGATGGCCGGACACTAAAAACGCATGTTTGCCGACATGAGAGTTGGTTATGCTGACCTTATACTTGTGGGGTACACAGGAATCCCCTAAATTGTATATATGTATCATGGAAGGCATAAGGTACACGAGAATCGCCGGCCCCTAGATATCTTTAGTTGATGCGGCTACACACACTAGGGCCTATTCAGGGGGTAGCAATAGACCCATATAGCCCGTGGGTGGATGAAGACAATGAAGCTACACAACCCAGGTTAAGGTTTTAAATGCATTCTAAACCCAGTTCCCTTTCCCAGTATGGTATATATATGTATGTGCTTACATATGTCCCCACGCGATGAAGGAACCAGCCATACTGCCCCTTCTGCTCAGTGACTTGGATTCGGGGATAGCTTTGTGTCAGATTGAAGTGGTGAGCTTCCATATTATGGAAGACTCTATTTAATGTTATTAAATTCTCTACATACTTTTGTTATTTCTTAGACTTTGATTTTTGGCTATGATTGGCGGTATGTCCTGATCGGATATAATTATGATTTTGGATAGAGGCTTTGTGAGACTACTTTGGGTTGGTATGGGTGTCAGCCTTGGCACTAGTATTTGTATTGGGGCTTACACCGTTTGAATGTATTTGATTTATGATTGTTCCATCTTGTTATATGTACAAAACTCATTTGACATAGGGTTTAGGGAAGTTATGGTTTGGCATTGGGGCTAGTCTCCGGTCTCGATTGGGACTGAGGCACCCGACATGACTAGGACCTATTTCGGGTCATGTGAGATTGGTATCAAAACCCTTAGTTCATGGTCAATTGGGAGTCCATAAATTCATGTCGATTGGAGTCTCTTTTAAGGATATGTAGTGCGCCACACTCATAAGGGAGAGGCTTCAAGGCATTTAGGAATGTTTCTCTTTCTTATGTTTTTCTTTTAAGCTGAAGAGTCCAAGTCCTAAATTCCTATCTAATTCCCATTAGTTCACTTTTCAGATCATGCCTCGTTGATTTGAAGTTCATGGAAACTCCTCTGTATGGTGGGACATGCTCTACTCATGGGATCCATACCCAATCTAGGTGTCCAGTTTTGAATTGTTCTGGAGTTACACTGGTTCCCTCTAGTCCCTCTCAAACTCCTTAGGATGAAGTTACGAACGCTGAGTTTCATCAGTCCATTCACATATTGGTACAGTTGGTAGCTACTCAGTTTAAGCGTGATGTACCTATTACTCCATCTACTGAGGTCACAAGGGTTAGACAGTTCATGAGGTTGAACCCTCCATCCTTTATGGGTGTTAAGGTGGATGAGGATCCTCAATGTTTTCTAGATGAAATGGAAAAGAATTTTTGAGTTATGGAGGGTGTAGTGTTTTACAGCTACCAGCTAAAAAATACAATATACCAATGGTATGAGTTATGGGAACAATCAAGGGGAAATAGTGTTGAGTCATCCATATGGGAGGATTTTTCTAATGCTTTCCTAGACTGCTTCTTTCCTTAGGAGTTGAGGGAAGATAAAATGGAAGAGTTTGTTAATATAAAGTTAGGTAATATGTCAGTCAAAGAGTGTGCCTTAAAATTTTACCAATTATTGCGGTTTTCTCTGGAGTTGGTTTCTGGTATGAGGGAGAGGACAAGGAAGTTCACTTTGGAATTGTCTCGTGAGTTGATCGTTGAAAGTAAATCTACCTCGTTGATCAAGGACTTGGATATCTATGAGTTGGTTGTGTACATGCAACAAATGGGGGAGGAAAATAAGAAGCAGGATGAGATAGTAGAGAGGCAGGGCAAGAAGTTTAGGTTCCCTGAACAGGGTAGCAGCCAACAGCAGAGTGACAGGCAGGGATGGTGGTAAGTGGCCCAAGAAGAAGTGGGGTAATTTGGGGTCTTATTTTACGGCTATTTCTCCCTGCCTAAAGTCGTTGGGTGATAGGTATTTCCATGGTGTAGACAACTTCAGGGAAGAGGGTGTCCAATCTCAGGCTAGTGGGACTCTGTCAGCTCTATCTTATCCTCCTTACTTATTCTATGGATGTTTACATCAAGGTTTTTGTGATGAGGGAAGAGAGAAGTTCTTCAACTATGGTCAGCCAGGTAAGATGCTTAGAAATTGTCCTGTTAGTATGGCTATATTTGGAGCATACAAGGTTCATGTTTCCTCTTTTTCATCTCCGGCACCAAAGAGTTCACTGTTTGGCTATGGTACTGGTCGGAATTGTATTGATGCTCTCACTACTCGTCAAGAGTTTGAGGTGTTTCCTGATATCGTGAATGGTATGTTGAAACTCTTTCCTTGTGATGTGTACTATTTACTGAATCCATGGTCCACTCTATCTTATGTGACCCTATTTGTGGCTATGCATTTTAATTTTTTCTGGAGTGCATTTGGGACCCTTGTCCTGTTTCTACCCTAGTAGGTGACTCTGTGATTGCTTAAAGGGTCTATAGTGGTGTGTGGTATCTATTGGTAGTAAAGAAACTGTGGTGGATCTATTTGAATTAGATATGGTAGATTTTGATATCATATTGGGGATGGATTGGTTGTACTCGTGCAATGTGTCTCTAGATTATCGTACCCATAAGGTTGTCTTTATTTTCCTTAATGAGAAGACTATTGAGTGGAATGGTGGTTCCCTAGATCTTAAGGGGAAGTTCATATCGTATCTTAGAGGTCGGAGATTAATCTCCAAGGGGTGTCTCTATCATCTAGTATGGGTTAAAGATTCTAACTCAGAGGGTCCTTCTTCGCATTCTGTCCCAGTGGTAAATAAATTTCTTGAGGTCTTCCCTGATGACCTTCCTAGTGTTCCTCCTGATAGGGAGATTGAGTTTCAGATTGATCTTATTTCGGACACTCGCCAATTTCTATTCCTCCCTAGAATTGCTTCGGCTGAGTTGAAGGAACTTAAGGATCAATTAAAAGATCTTTTGGATAAGGGTTTCATCCATCCTAGTGCATCTCTATGGGGTGCACCTGTATTATTTGTGTGTAAGAAAGATGGTTCCCTTCAGATATGTATTGATTACTGGCAGTTGAATAAGGTGACAGTAAAGAATAATTATCCCCTTCCAATAATAGATGATATTTTTGATTAACTGAAGGGTGCTAAGTATAACTCCAAGATTGATCTTTGATTTGGGTATCATTAGTTAAATATTAGGGAAGTAGATATCCCTAAGACTGCCTCCCTTACCCAATATGGGCATTTTGAGTTCTGGTTATGTCTTTTCGGTTGACCAATGCCCTGATGGAATTCATGAAATTAATAAATATGGTCTTCTATCAGTTTCTGGACTTGTTTGTCATTGTGTTCACCGAGTTCCGTTAACTGACGGAATATTACTGAGGTCTGATAACAGACTGAGATTAACTAAAGTTACTGAGTTTTTCTACGTCATGAGACTAACTAAATTCTATTGAACATTTCTTGACTGACAGTATCTTGAGAACATGACATAGGCTCTAGGTATACAACTAAATTATCGGGTACAAGTACCCCCAGGACATGATGGAAAGAAACTGACAAAGCATGACTTTCTTGAATACATGACCAACATCACAATCCCTAAATCATTTATTAAGGCATTTCATCAAACAATTGATATGCATAAACTTGTACATAAATGGGGATTTCATACTATCATACTAGTAGGGCACTTTTTCTTCACATAGGAATTTAATCAAACACATGGTGAGCATGGTATATGTAGACAACATCACACAACAAGTAAACATCATGATTCAACTCTAATTTCACCATTCAATGGTTTAATCATGGATTCACATGAAAATACACCTATAATAATCAATTCCACTTATGATTTATCACTAAACATGGAATAGAATTCAATTGATCATTATCAACATGAACAAAATAAACCCAACATGAAATTCATAAAAATCCATACACTTGAACTTTGAAAAGAGATTCTTGGGCTTCATGGACGAAAGGAGTCCATGAATGAATACTATGCATACCTGGGTGAGTGATTTCTTGATGGTCTATGGAGGAAAACTTGAATTGTTGGCTTGGAATTAAGAACTAGGGTTTCTTGTTCTTGGGGATTGATCCTTGAGAGAAACCCTGTTTTGTTCTTGTAGAAGAATAATGACCTTATGAGCTATGGTCAGGTGTAATTAGCGGTTAAATCGGGTAGAAAAAGACTCATATACCCTTTTAAAAACAGCTTTAAAATAAATGAACGGCATGTGCGATGGCTCATGCGATGGTCCATCGTTTCGACCGTCGTAGGTGGACTAGGATAGGGACTCACTACCTAAGTAGCAACGGCTTGGGAGACGGCCCATCACAAGTTCGACGGTCTGTCAACCTATTTGTCGCAACTTATCCAGAAGGTTGCCTCACTGCCTTGGCTACGATGGTCAAAGCGACGGTCCGTCGGTAGGTCGACGGTCCTTCAACCTGGACGTCACACTTGGGCGATTCTGACAGCTTTGAGTAAAACGTCCATAACCTTTTACTCCGATACCGGATTTGGACGAAATTGGTATCGTTGGAAAGCTAATTAAATTTCCCACATGATACAAAGTGAAAATCTAAAAAGTTCCACTGTGCAAAAATGGATTCATCTTTCAAAATAAAGTTCTAACATTCTTGAGACGGTTTCCAGCTAGAAAAAAGTATGGGGTATTACAAACTTGAAAATGGAAACATGTAAAAACACATAGGTATTGGGTGTTCATAACCTGCTAGCACTAAATGATTACTAAAATACGATATCAACACTTAGAACACCGATAGAAGTAATAATTTAGAGACCGAAAAAACATTACATTTCAATACATAAAGGAGACATTATTTTAAACATGGGAACGAGATAAACGTGGGAAGGTAACAATTTCAATGGTTTAATTCTAAACTTAATGATTTAACATGAAATCAATGGAATATAACATGGGAAATTAAAATTCAAAGCATCAAATATCCTAACTTTTCATGGGATAATACGTGGACATGAATTGAGTTTAAATTACTAAGGAAAAGTATGAATTAAACTCATCTTGAACATAAGAAACTCCATAATAAATAAAAAACCAATATTTTTGTCAAAGAGAAGATTTTTGGGCTCAATGGGTGAAAGGGTCCCATTGATGAATACCCCACATACCTTAATTGAACGAATTCTTGAAAAATCTTGAAATTGAAGGTTGAATCCTTGAATTATTGAGAGAAGAATATTGGATTATTGTTCTTGGGAAAGGGGAGGGTTTTTATGTGTGTTATTTTGAGGATGATGAGAAAATAATGCCCTTTTGGTGTTATAAATTGTGTTTTGGATGATTTGGGTTGAGGGAAAAATGCCAAATTGGCTTGTAGGAAGATACAATAGTCCGTGAATAACCTCTGCATCGCGTCCCTTATTATGGGGGAGAGACCAACGCTCCGCACACCTTATTCCAGGGGAGAGACCAACACATTGCGGGCTTATCATGGAGGCTTACTGTTTCTCACAAAAATGGTAATAACATTTCGCTCGGGTATCAGATTAAGGCGAAATTGGTATCGTTTGAAAGCTAATTAATTTATCTATCATTTGGTGGACATTGAGATAAATGATATACCAAATATAAAAAATTATATACCTTCAAAGTTGACCCTTTTAGAATCAAATACAAAAATTTGGCCAAATCAAAGACTCTTAGCTTAACTTTGCTCAAAGTGATTTCCATAAACATTTTTCACCTCATAAGCACTTCACGCACTAGGATAAATATCATGACACATGTATTCAAATATAAATCATGGGATTTGAGTTTGTACATATAGGAACAATGGTTCAAAGTCTATCTCATGTTACATTATCTCTCCCGTGAAATCATCCATCCTTGCTTGATGGATAGGAACTTGTTGAAGTCTTAGAAGTATGGAATAATGTACAGATGACAAGTACAGTAATGAAGGATGTAGCTGAGTTGAAAAATTATAAATTGATCATGAAACTGTTTTCTGAGCTGACTTGACTATACTATATTTACTATAAGGAGCTGATTCATGGCGAGAGTTTAGAACTCACTTGAAATGTTCATGATATAAACTTACATATAGAACTGTGAAGTGATAACTGATGCAATAAAATCCCAAGAATTACAAAGGATGGAATAAAGTACTTAATTTCTCATTCAGAATCGTTCCTCGCTAAAACACACATATGGATCAAAAGAAAAGAGATCCATGGAATCGCCAGGTTCATTATGAAATCACGAATCATGAGATAATGATACTAAGGTCGTACAAGGGGTATTACAATGTCTAAGATGGAATACTTGGAAAACTGAGATCATGCACTAAACTCTTATGAACTGAATTATTACTACGTATCTGAATCGTAGATATGATGCATGGACTGAACTGAATTCGAAATTTGCATATATGCGTACAAATTAATTAATTGAATAGCCATATTCATAAAATTTGGATTGTAAGATGAGATGGAGAGATGGAAAACCATAGAAACTTGTTTGTCTGACTTCTACACTGAGTTGTTGGTTGTACAGACTGAATTATACTGAAAGTTTATACTCAACTGGAGTATTTCTTTAACACTCTTTCTAAGAAGCTCTAATACATTAGGGAGAAAATAATTTTGGGCATGATCGGAATAAGATATCTGGGTAAGGAATCTTAATATGGCTATAATTTGTAACATGGAACACAGGCCAATGAAACATAAGCCAGGATAGAACTACTAAGCTTTAGGCAATGCAACTGCTAACTTTCAAGCTTAGCCACACTTCTCAAATACTCCCTCAACTATACTTTTCCCCTTAAATACCATCCTCATTTGATTCAACTTATAATTCTCACATGGGCACATATAACCATTCCGGGCAAAGCCTGAGTTGAACTACCTACTCTCACCATGTTCAATCCAAAAACAAAATTACAAGGTATAACACATAACACCGTAACACTAGTCTGAACCATGAATTCAATACCCCATAAATATTCACAACTTTTTCTCACAAATAATTCTCCTTCCAACTTTAACAACTAAATTCAACCTCTTACTAGGAATTTACTAGCACATAATGCACCCATCCAATTTATACCAACATGACGTTTAAGCCTCTCATTATAACCACATATGAACTTTTAGGCAAATAACCCACCAAAGCATATTTGCTATATTATCTACTACTTCTATCAATAACAACTTCTATGCACCATCCCTAAGAAAACACACACGCTATTTCAATTAACCATGACATGTATCAAAAGCTTTACCTCAATATTCCTTCAAACTTATAGCCTTAGATAAAAAAACATGCAATATTCTTTCCTCCACAAGAAATATTTACTCTCTCCCATCTAAACTATTGATCATCAATATTTCATTGCCATTATCTTAACATTAAGGAGAGGTCACTAAAAGGTTAGAACATGAGGACCAAAAACATGAAAGAATAATATGCATGACTTGGAAACTTAATTAAGGACGGAGGAATAGAGTATCAACGATATGAATTCATTACAAAGATCTTAACTAAAGACATACATGACATAATCTAAATTTTTTTAATCATTAAGAGTGTAGCATGAGTACATGAGTCATGAGTTTCATGACCTAAGTTTGGAGTTCATAAATTCATGGAACATGATTCGTACTACTGGGCAAACTAGAACTCCTTATACTAGGAACTGGGAGTATACACTATTCTCTATGATGTGCATGAACATGAACTATGATCATAGAGATAACATAAAAGAAATGAGTAGACATCATGATCATTGAAGTACAAAACTTTGCAATGAGATGAGAATGGGTCGGGCATCTTCCTCCCCTACTGATGTTCTACAATACACTGGCATCAATACTAGAATTTAAGAGCCAGACATGGCTTTTTATTCTATCATCTCCCCTTTAGATTCAAGCCATCATTCTAAGTCTGTGAATACACTCTACCTGAACTGCAACCACTTTACTCAAGAGCCTAAGTTATAATACTACACATTAAAATAAACTCACCCTGAAATACCTGAAAACCACTGCTAGTAGTTCTTTCTGATATACAACTCTTAGCTTTCTATAGCCCCAACAATTATCATATACTAACTTAAACACTAACTAACTTAGATTTTCATGAGTATCACCATACCCAGACTTCACACCATTTAGAATTTTAACTTTTTTTTTCTATTAGAACAATTATCTGCAATTGAAACTTAGATCCTAACACTTAACATGGATATCCCCAATCCTTTAATGAACCATACTAAATTCCTTCATATCCTTCTAATATCATACCTCTAAACTTATATTTTTCCCTAAACCATGAGAATTACTATTACACCAACATACCCTACATAAACAACATATAATTTTGAAGCAACACACTTAAATCCTTGTAGGCACTATTTCAAGCCTACTGGTTCACCTATCATACAACTAGCCCCATGGATACATAATTTGCTAAATCTAGATAAACACTATCCCCACTTTACTGCTTTAAAATTTCTGGGTTTATGCTTCTAACTATAGGCCATATGCTATCATAGGGTTCTAAGAAAAAATCTAAAAACACATCTGAATTTGGCTCAATGCATGATTTTTCATAAACATGAATGAAATCTTTCAAACTTTAGATCATAAAGGAACTGATGGAATACTTTTAAGTCTATATGCAACCCCATAACTATTTTGGGGACTTTCTGAGAAACCTCTATCAGTAGGAATTTGACCTTGAATATTTTTGTTACCTCAAAAACAAGGCAGAACTAGAATGAATGGATAAAAATGAGAATCTATATAGTTTTATTAGAGAACACTTTTACTACATTATCTGAGTTATTTCTTAAATGCCTTGTATCCTCTCGAAGAAAAGTACAGATATCTCTGTTCCATTCACAAAACTCTACTAGACACGGCTTCATACACACCCTAAGACACTTGAACTCTATGCTCTGATACCAATTTTTTCATGACCCGAGACTACCTCCTAGTTATAACACAATGCTTGAAACTACAAGTGATCCCACGCTAACCCATGAATTGGCATACTGCTTGAGCAACTGATTTAAATTAAATAAAAAATAAATTTGTTAAGCGGAAAGATGATCATTAGGAAATCTGAATAAGTATAAGACTGATAAAGTTCAGATCATGATTAAAATGAAGAAAGAACTTGAATTTCATGAATGACTCTTACTGACTATCTGTGAAGCCACTACTATGCTGACTATAGATAGCTGGGACATGCCTCAAACTACCACTAATCAATATATATGAATAATCAAAATAAAGTATATAAACTAGAACTGACTAGAGTCCCTGAAAAAAAAGAACTCACCACCTACTGGCTGGAAGCTATGAACTATCTGATTGTGATGGGTGGCTATAACTGGTTCCTACATTATGAGACAATGTTGCGCATAGACATTTATATGGATCAGTACTTCTGGAATATACTAAGTAAGTTGGGGTGAATGTAATAAGTAAAACAAATTACATACATAATCTTAAAACATGCATGCTAAGTGTGAGTAAACTAATCAAGAGACTAAAATCAACAAGGCTGAAGTATCTTAAAACATGAGTACAAATATAATCTGATAAGATGGTGAATCACTACACTTAGTTTCTTAACTCTTTACTTTTGTAGAATAAGTAAAACTAAAGATGGGATACGGTAAAACATGAATATTATATGTAAATGACATGTAAAGCTAAACATGTAATACAACTATACTAAGGATCATGTATGAATTATGGGTCTAAAACTTTGTGGTGGAAACTAACATAACTCGAGGATTTGAATATACTTATGTAATGAACATGAATGCTTAAACGTAATGTGACTGAATGATTGAAATCTAAGTAAATTGATAACTAATGTATAATTACTGAGTAGCTAACATCTTAATATGAACTATATATTATCTGAATACTAAATAGCTGATGACTAAAAACTGAATAACTAACATTTGAAAACTAATTAACTGATATCTATATATTGATTAACTGATATCTGAATATTGATCATGTAAAACTGAACCATACTTAGTCTATATAACTGGAATGAAACTATAAGAGGTATCATGTAACCGACATGCCCCAATATAAGCTAATCGGGGTTCAACCTATAGCCCCAGTTAGAAGGTTATCAGTACCGTTCCACGAGTACTAATACTGGATATGTAGATCCACTAAACTAGTATCCTAAAGGACTAGGGAGTCACCCTCTACTGGAAGGTGCTCTCATGAGATATGCGTCAACCCTCAACTGGCAGGAAGACATCTAAAACCTATGGTGGCTACGTAGTTCTGGAACTCAGGGACTGCTAATAAAGGTCACACCCTCTACTGACAAGTAAGTCCCCATCCTTGGATTCGCTCGATGCTAAATCCTACTCCCAACTAAATAACACTAGTATTATGGGTCTACTATGATATGGTACTGTACTGATAAGTGCTCAATAAAAGCATGGTAGTCTAAATAAAATAATAAAAGCATGGTCTTATTGACTTGAAACTTTAAAATAAAAACATGTAAAAACATATAGGTATCTAGTATTTATAACCCGCCATCACTTAATAATTACTAAAATACGATAGCAAAACTTGGAGCATTGATAGGAGTAATTACTTAGAGACCCAAAACATATTACATTTTAATACATAAAGAAGACACATAAATTTGAACATGTGAAATCAATGGAGTATAACATGGGAAATCAAAATTCAAAGCATGAAATGACCTAACTTTTTATGGGATCATATGTGGACATGAATTGAGTTCCAATTACTAAGAAAAAGCATGAAATAAACTCATCTTGAAAATAAGAAACTCCATAAGAAAGGAAAAATCCATATTTTCATTAAAGAGAAGGTTTTTGATCTTAATGGATGAAAGGGACCCATTGATGAATACCCCACATACCTTAATTGAACGAATTCTTAAAGAAATCTTGAAATTGAAGCTTGAATCTTTGAATTCTTGAGAGAAGAAGCTTGGATTATTGTTTTTGTGAAAGGATAGGGTTTTTACATGATTTACTTTTAGGATGATGGTAAATTAATGCCCTTTTGGTGTTATAAATTGTGTTTTGGGTGGTTGGGGTTGAGGGGAAAGGACCAAATTACCCCTTGGCTTGTAGGAAGTAAAAAAAGTACGGGAATAACCTTCATGTGGCTTCCCTTATTCCAGAGGATATACCAACTCGATGCATACCTTATTTTGGGGAAGCGACCACCGCACCATGGGCCTATCGTGGAGTCTTATTGTTTCTTAAGAAAATAGTCATAATTTTTTGCTCGGGTATTAGATTAAGGAAAAATTGGTATCATTGGAAAGCTAATTCAGTTAAATATTATTTGGCGGGTCTTGATATGAATAATTACACTTATATAAAAGTTTATGTACATTCAAATTTGACCCCTATAGAATCAAATAGAAAAGTTTGGCCAAATCAAAGGCTCTTAGCTCAACTTTGCTCTAAGTGATTTCCTTAAATATTTTCACCTCATAAGAACTTCACATAGTAGGATAAATATCATGACAAATGTATTCAAATATAAATCATGTGATTCAGTTTTATACATGTAGGAATGACGGTTCAAAATCTAGCCTAAAAATGCGGGGTATTACACTTTTGGTTTGGGTAAATGGATGAAATAAGTTGCATTGTGAATAAAAAGAATTTATTTTGAAGATTTTGTGTTTCCTGTTGAGGTTATTTGGTTATTTGGAAGATTCATTTGATACAAACTTGCATCCTTGCTTCATAACGTGTGCTTATTAGAAAATTTTGGTTTACTTGTTGCCGTGACATGTTTGAAAAGTCTTTGTAGAGCTTTGATAACTTATTCCTCTAGTATAGTTTTCTTGTGGGTGGATTTGAATTAAATACACTATCTTGTTGAATTTTACTTGTGTACTTAAGTACAAGCAATAATTTATGTTTGGGGTATTAATAATTCGTCAATTTGACAACTTACTAGCATTTTTAAGCATAAATTATCATGCTTTTTCATTGATTTGTTGCTACTTTCTTACTTAATTCTCATTTGTGTAGGTAAAAATTAAAATGAGAAGATGAGCAAGGAAAATTGATAAAAATGAGTTAAGGAGGAGGTGAAAGAGAGAAATGTGAGGAAAAAAAACAAAATCTGAAATTGCAGGCCCAGGAGTCGACCCTCAGTTATCACAATCGCGGTCAGTCAACAAGTCAACCAAAGGAAAATCACAAAATGACTACCATGATAGCGATACCACAATTGCAGTCAAGGTATGACGATCGCAGTAGAGAAGAAAAGTTTGAAGGGTATTTTTGTAATATTTGGCAAATGTGGATTTGGGGCATAAATAAGGGGTTTTAGCTCATTTTTCATGCTATATTTATCTTACATATTACCCTATCCTTAGTTTAGGGTTTATCACTTAGAGCTTGGAGGTTGAATTCATACTAATTTGAGGCAAGAATCAATTATAGAAACTCCAAACTGAAGAATTGGCAAATCCTATTGAGGATTTACCGAGATTTAAAGTGTGGTTTCATTCTCTTTTATTTTTCATGAATCAAATTAATGGAGATTTTGGTATATTTTTGTTTATTATCTTTTTGAGTTGCAAGTTCTTCCTCTTGGGATTATGTTAGAATAGGGTGCAATTTGTGTGTGGGTTGTGATGTATTTATGTAGATTTTAGTTTGTTGATGATGGGTTCTACTATTGCTTAGTTATATTGTTGTGTTTTTTGGGTAAGAGACCCAAATACACAAAATGGATTTGTGGGTGAAAACCCCAAAATCTTGAAAGCTCAAACCATCCTTGAAAGAGGGGTTTGGGTGAACTTTTGGAACCCTCATCATCCTTGAAAGAGGGATATTGGAACTAAGGTAATAGTAGTCAATTATTGGGTTTAGTTTGATAATTTTTACTATCTTAGACATAAGGGTGATTATGAGGTTGACTATACCTTAGGTACCATCCTAAAAATAAGGGTGCCTAATTGAGGTATTGGGTGGCTTTAATTGACACACTTGTTAGGTACTCGAAAGAGTCAATGAGTAACATCTTTGAGGTTTTGTTGAAGAACTAGCCTCAAGGACTTTAAATTACCTAGCCTACCATACCATTAATGATTAGAATTTGTACTGAATCATTATGTTCCCATGCATAACTTGACCCTAGGAAAGCATAGTCCCAAGATCTATTTTAATTAACTATACTTTAATTATTCTTGGCCCCAAATTAGTCCTTTAAAAGTCTATCTATACATACTAGTTTTGACATGCACTCAAACCCCCCATTTTTACATATTTGTATCTTAGGTTTAAATTTAGTAAGTTCTTACATTTCGAACTCACCGATTTGCCACTCACATTGTTCCTCGTGGATTTGACTTCAACTCTTGTTGGGTTATTATATTGACAATGATCGCCTTGCACATAATTTGATGTGTAAGTTGAGAGTTATCAAAGGTCATCAGGGAAGACCTCAGGAAATTCATTCACCTCCTGGATAGAATATAAAGAAGGACCCTTCTCGTTAAAATCTTTAACCTAGACCAAATGATAGATACACCCTTGGAGATTAGTCTCTAAGGTCTAAGATATGATATGAACCTTCTCTTAGGATCTATGGAACCACCCTCTAATTTAATAATCGGCTTATTACAAAATTTAAAGATGAACATGCGGGTCCAATAATTTAAAGACTTGTAGCACAACTGCAACCAATCCATCCCCAATATAATATCAAAATCCACTATGTCTAATTCAAACAGATCTACCGAGGTCTTCCGACCACCCATAGATACCACACAACCCCTATAGAATCTTCTAGCTGCACAGAGTCACCCACCGAGATAGAAATAGAAAAAGGGACCAAAATACATTCGAGACCAAAACAAAATGCACAGTCATAAATGGGGTCACATAAGAGAGAGTGGACCTCGGATCAACTAAATAGTACATATCATGGTAAAAATAATTTGACATACCAGTAATGACATTAGGTGATACCTCAAAATCTTGTAGAGTAGTGAGAGCATAGAGTTAGTTCTGACCAGTGTTAAAGATAGATGGTGCACCCTTTGCTGCCGGAGATGAACAAGAGGCAATAGGAGCCTCATTTGCCCAAGAAGCAACCTTACCAATAGGACAGTTTCTAATCAGGTGTCATAGCTGACCACATTTGAATCACTTGTCCTTTCCTTAATCGCAGTATCCCTGATATAATCGACCATAAAATCTACAGGGAGGATAGGATAAAGCTAATTGGGCCCCACTTGCTTAAGATTGGGCACCTTGTGGCCTATAATTATCGCTACCATGAAAATACCTATAACCTGAAAGCTTTGGGTTGGGAGCACTAGTCTTTGAGTAAGACCTCAAATATCCCAACTTTTTTATCTACCAGTTTCCACCACCCTACTCAGAAAATCTATACTTCTTGCTCTACCTTTCCCTTATCTCTGCCTTTTTTGTGTTCTCTTTCTAAACCTGCTATATGTACATAACTAACCTAGAAATGTCTATGTCCTTGTTAAACAAGGCTGACTTATTCTCCAAATCAAGTCTCAGGACAACCCAAAAATCACACTTCCTCATTCTAGCTAGAAACCAACTCCAAAGCATACCGAGATAACTGGTGAAACTTCAATGCATACTTCTTGATTGATATCTTACCTTGCCTCAGATTAACAAATTCTTCCTCTTTCACCTCTTTCAACTCCTGAGGAAAGAAATAGTCTAGAAAAGTGCTAAAGAAATTATCCCACAGGGCTGACTCAGCATCGTCAACCATAGACTGTTCCCATTCCTAATACCATTGGTATGCTTCATCTTCCAGTTAGTAGGCAGTAAATTCCACACCCTCCACGTTTGTAGCATGAATAACACGAAAGATCTTCTCTTTCTCATCAACAAAACCTTGAGGATACTCCCCAACCTGAATATTAGTTAAAACATAAGGGCTCAACCTCATAAATTGGACAACTATTGTGGCCTCAGAAGATGGAAATAACTGAAGCATCGTGCTTACACTAAAAACCTACCAATTGTGCCAACATATGGATGGACTGGTGAAACTCAACATTCTTGACATCTGCCTGAGGTGATCAAGAAGGACTGAAGGGTACCCATGGATCTCCAGGAGGGCAATCAAGAACTAGAACCCTAGACCAGGTCTGGACCCTAGAAGCAAGATATGTCCCATCAATATTGTCCTCGGGTGGTACAGAGAAGTTTTCTTGAGCTTCATATCATTTAGGAGGCATGATCTAAAAAATAAACAAGAGGGAATTAGAGAATATTTCAATACCTTAGGCTCTATAGCTCAAAAACAGAACACAAGAAAGAGAAACATTCATAAATGCCTCATAGCCTCTCCCTTATGAGTGTGGCGCACTACACACCCTTAAAAGAGACTCTACTTGGTACGACCTTGTTGACCTCCAATTGACCATGAGCCTAGAACTTTGATACCAATATGATACGACCCGACCCAAGGCATAATCATGTCGAGTTTCTTAATTCTAACCAGGACCAGAGACCACCCCTAATACCCCACCATTAACCACCCTACATCCCATGTTGGATGAATTCCAAATATATAACAAGATAAATTAATAAAAATTTAAGAGAATTAGATGAAGTCTATACCATAACCAAACAGTGACAATCAAGTGTCTAACAAATCTCAACTCAATACCAATACCAATACCAATGCTAACTAAATAATAGCACCGCCCATGCCCATAGTAGTCCGACAAAGCCTCTAACCAGAATCAAATAATATCCAGTAGGGACATGCCCTCGACCAAAGAAAAAACCAAAACTAAGTAAATAACAATAATAAAAAGAAGTCCATAGCAAGAAATGGTGTCTTTAGGAGTATAAAAGCTCACTAATTCAATCTAACTCAAGCTTTCCCTAAATCCAAGTTATTGAGTAAGAGGAATAGTAGTATGACCGATTCTTGTATCACATGGGAATACAACGTTTGAAGACGGATAGCAGAGTGAACATTAGCATGTAACTCAGGGATAAAGGTAAAATAATGTCATCATTAAAAACCAAGTCAAATAACCATATACAGTCACTATATACATATATATTGTGATGGGATAGGGTAAAAGGTTTTAACATGCAATTTGAAACTTTAACCTGGATTGTGTAGTTTTTTCGTACTAAACATCCACCTAAGAGCGATATGGGTTGAATTCTCTCTATTGAAAGGGACCAACACGTGTTAGCCTCATGAACTAGAAGTATTAAGAAAGACCAAGGAATAACCTGACCACACGTCTACCAAGATACAAATATATATATCAATAGTATGAACCATAAGTATAGGTCATCAAGACCAAACCTCACATCGGCAAACATGACATTTTAATATTGGTCCCCCCAAAACCTCCACCTTCTACGGCTTTGTTACATAAACCCTTTTAAGACCTTATTAAATCCAACTACACATTCCCAACCATTTACCAAGGAGTCTTTTATTTAGGCATTAACCGTTGGTATTGTTATACCAAAATTAGAGCTTGCAAGTCTATTCCCTTATGACATATAAAACCATTAAACCAAGATTTGACTCCACCATTTCTAATTAAACCAAGAACATGGACACCAAGGCCTTCCCAATTTTGAAATACAAAAAATCAATTCAAATTCCATTACTATTTATACAATGCAAGGATTCAAATAATAGTCAAACTATGTGACAAAATCATATTCATAGGCAAATTCACAAACAGGTTGAGGGTATGCCATTATCAAAACCAAAATCATCCAATTTTGGGTTCAACCTTGACCACCCAATTAAACTATTATTCTCAAACACCCACATTGCAAAACCATAATTAAAAACATGCATAATCACAATTTAAACCATAGAAAATGATATTCAATGATATGCATTCAAACCCCTCAACCTTTGCTTCAAAACAACCATTAATGACCCATGAAAAATGCTTAAAACATATACTTTTAGTAAACGAACAATGAGGGAAGAGTCACAGGCCTTACACACCAAGAAGTACGAAGAAGATCACTTTTTAAAGCCCTTAATTGATTAGCTTGATAAAACTCTAGCCTTTGCTTGAACAAAAAATTTGAAAGAGATTTTAAGTGTTTGATTGGGAATAATGTGTTAATGAAATCCCACAAAGTATTTTTAGTTGAGGTATCAAAGGGATTTAAAGGAAGGAAATGTTCGTAATACCTCCAACTTAAATTGTAAAAAGATCGTACGTGGTTATGAGTTGACCCTATGACTCATGACCATAACATATGACTCGTACCTTTGAGTTGTCACCAAGACAGTGAGTTACACACCCATACACTATCCACCATATGACTCCATGATTTTCCCTCATTACCAGACACTAGACGTCATACAACTCAACCCTACCATTTGTTGCCTATCCTCACGACTTTTAGAGAGCCCCTCGTACTCAGAGTGAAGTCAAGTCACCAAAACTTCTAAGTCATGCATCGGGTAGTTCTTCTCATGAACTTTTAACTATAAAGAAGCATAGACCACGACCACACTATGCTACATCAACACACAACCCAGTCCCACACGAAATGCATCACAATAAATATCAAAGCAATCAGTACCCTCGGTAGAGTTAAAACCAAAGCTAAAATCAACTTATCCCTAAACTTTACATCAGACCATAGGAACTTCACCATTTTGAATCAACTTAGTCAATGGGGCAACAATAGAATAGAAGCTTTCCACAAACATCCTATAATATCTTGCTAAACCCAAGAAGCTCTGAATGTCGGTTGGAGTCGTGGGTCTATTCCACTTCTTAACAACCTTAACTTTCTGGGGACCCACCATGATCCCCTCACTAGACAAACATGGCCCAGATAGGTCATAACATTTAACTAAATCTCACACATAGATAATTTAGCATACAATCATTAATATACCAAAATATCATTAATAAAAACAATTACTAACATGACCCGATCGGGGGGGCCTTGTCATAATGAGCGTCCAACGTCTGACTGAGACTGAAGATCACCCTCGTTACCTAACCCAACCTCCAGCCATCTACCCTAAGTTGGTTGAATTTCAAGCATGTAGCAAGATAGTAAAACAACCCACATGAAGACTCTCGAATAAGATCAAAACCATGATCGATCCAACCGAATCCAACCATCCCATACTAATAATCCAACCATACCAAGCCAATATCAAAACAAGGGCCATAACAAAAGATGTTCCAAAATATAATATAATTAATCCTAAAATAAAATATGACGGAGCATTGCAAAATTATGTCCAATAATGTCAGTGCACCAGCTTATTTCAATGCAAAGGTGACACCAATACCGATCCCACCCATTCCAACCCATAGAAGTACAGCAAAGCCTCATACCAAAAGAGTAATAAAATCTGGTTGGGACATGCCCCCAACCATGACCAAAATCTGGTTGGGACATGCCCCCAACCATGGCCAAAACCAATATCCAAAATAAAATCAAATTTTCTAAAAGTGTGCATAACATGAACTAGAGCCTTCCAAAAGGATGGAAGCTCACCACTTCAATCCAAAAGCTGATCCCCAAGTCAATCACTATGTAGAAGGAGTAGAACGGTTGGTTCCAGCATAGAATGGGTATACAACTGCCAGTAGACAAGTTAGCAGGTAAACACTAACATGATCTAAAGATAAGGGTAAAATAATGTCATTTATAGAACCAATTAAAACCATCCATATGCACACAACCATACATACATAAATATATAACTATGTTGGGAAAAGAGACCAGGTTTAACATGATTTTAAAACCTTTACCTTCATTGTGTAGCTTTACTGTCTAAAACTACCCACGAGCTATATGGGTTCAACTCCCCTTGCTAAAAGCTCTCCAGTGCGTGAAACTGCACGACCAGGACTTTGGAAAAATATATTGTGGCATTATGTACATGGTCACCAAGACCAACCTTATATCGGCAAATATGAGTTTCCTTTATTGGTCCCCCCAAGACCTCCACCTTCCACGACTTTGGCAAACATTCTTCCATTATTGCCCAATTAATACCAATTTCCAAATAACCAAACCATTATCCATTTATTAACCAAGGCCATTAATGTTGGTATCATCGTACCAATCCTTAATTGCAAGTATTAGCCATAGCCAACCATATATAGGTTTAAAGGGACTTCCAAGTGCCCTTCCATTTACCATATTAAACAACTTAGAGGATTCTTGTACCCCACAAACATTACCATTTATCCATTTACCTTTCTAAGCCATTTAAACCATGCATAATTCCTTTACCAAGTTTTAAAACAAGAAGGAGTTCCATGAAAATACTTAATGCAATGAAGACATGCTTATAGGTATTTTGTCAAACACATTGGGGGTATAATATAACCAAAACCAATTCCAATTACCATTAAACCATTCCCATGCAATCCAATTATCCAAAACCACCATTAATTCATATAAATGCATAATTAGAACCATATAAAGCCATAACCAACCATTAAATATCAAAACACCCAATTCATATTTGAAAACCAAAATCATACAATTAATGAAGTCATGAAAATCTTCATAAAAACCATTCCTTTAGATTAAATTAACAATGAGGGAAGAGAACATGCCTTAAACCATGATGATGATGCAATGAAATCATCAAGACAAGCCCCAAATCAATCCTCTAGTTGAAACCCTAGATTCTCTTTCCCAAAATCTTTTAAGAGAATTATAGAGTGCTTAGAAGAGTTTCTAAGTGTTAATGAATGGAATAATAGGGTAAATAACCTCCCAAGTAGGTTAGAAGTTGTGGGACCTTATTAGGATAAGTGAGGAAATGTCCAGAATACCGCCACTTAAGTTGCACCAAAATCCCATCAAAGAGGTACGACTGACTCTCACGAGTCGTACCCTCCAATACGAGTAGTACCCTCCACTCATATAATAACCCCAACCTTTGGATCCAACACTATCTAGCATACGACTCATCCAACCAAGTCGTATCCAAAGCATACGATTCATACCCATCATCCGTACCCCTGGCAAATTTAAACCCAAGGAAGATTTAGACACTGTCCACCATTCAAGTCTATGGTACGACTTGTACCCTGGCTTACGGATCACAGTGAGCTACTCGTACTAAGATTCAACCTTAGTAACTAAGTCTAAGATTAAGTTAAGGAACCAAATTATCTGTAACCACCAATATGACTCATACACCTAAGTCGTCGTATCTATTCCAGTAACCAAAATCTATCCCACCAACTAACACTAGTCAGTTTATGATTGAATCGTACTATCTGTACCCCAACATACGGCTCGTTACCATGAGTCGTATTGGGACCTGAGACTAGAATTCCAAGAAATTTTGCAAGGTCCAAAGTCCAAGGTGTGTTAGTCTCCCTTACTAGGAACGTTCATCCCCAAATGATGGACAAGGTAGGGTAACCACACGCACGAGTCATTTGCATTATCAAATATAATTCCAATCTCTAACAAAGTTTGAAATCAAAGAGGCAAAGATATTAATCTTTTCTTTCACAAAATCTGAAAATAAAGATGTGTTGAAGACACATACCTTCGCACGAATCCCAGGAGCAAAAAATAAATGCAGATATTTGGACTTGACGTCCTCCTCCGCTTCCCATGTAGCTTCTTCCACCTTATGGTTTCGCTAAAGAACCTTAACCGAAGCCAGATCCTTGGTCTGCAACCAACAAACCTACCTATCCAAGATCATAAATGGGACCACTTCATCAGATATAGAGTCCAAGATACCCAATCCTTCTAAAGGAATAACCGAAGAAGGGTCACCAATGCACTTTCACAAAATAGAAACATGAAAGACCGGATAAACCAAGCTTAAGCTAGAAGGAACTCCAACTCATAAGAAACATTACCAATTTCACGCAAAACCTAATAAAGACCAACATACCAGGGACTGAGCTTTATGGGGGATACCTTGAGGAAAACCTTATCCCCAACCTCAAACTCCATGTCTCTACGCCTAACATCTGCATATGACTTTTGGCGACTTTGGGCAGCCTTAAGCCTCTCCCAAATCACCTTCAACTTCTCCATATCCTGGTAAACCAAGTCAGGATCAAACATGTCATCCTCACCAAGCTCAAATCAACCAATAAGAAATCTACGTCTCCTACCATACAATGCCTCAAAAGGGGCCATACCAATACTAGAATGATAGTTGTTGTTGTAAGAAAATTCCACCAAAGGTAGATGTTCAATCCAATTGCCACCATAATTAATCACACAAGCCCGAAGCATATCCTTCAATGTCTGAATAGTTCTCTCCCCTTGCCCATTTGTCTGCAAATGGAAAGCAGTATTCAGAATCACCTTATTCCCCAACCCTTTTTGGAAAGATCGCCAGAAGTGTGATGTAAACTACGTGCTATGATTAGAAATAATTAAAAAGGGCACCTCGTACAGCTTCAAAATCTCCTGAAGATATATCGTCACGTAATCTTCCACTGAGAAGGTAGTTCGGACTAGCAAAAAGTGGGCAAACTTAGTTATACTATCCACGATGACCCAAATCGATTCATATTGATTCTGAAATTGAGGAAGACCAGCAAAAAAGTACATAATTATCACTTCCCACTTTTATTCGGTCAAATTAATTACTAGCTACAACCCTTCTGTACTTATGTGCTTAACCTTAACCTATTAACACACTATGCACTTGGCCACAAAATCAGCCACATACCTCTTCATGCCATTCCACCAATAGATATATCTTAGTCGATCCAGGATAAAAAATATAGCATGACTCATACGCCTCATCCCAAATCCTTTATCACAAACCGTTGACATCAGCGCCCAAGCGCACATGTAAGTGTAAGTGGTCTTATGAAGTAATATAATAGCTTCAAGGAATTCCTAGTATCGATCTCTCAGGAATTTGCGTTCGCCGCCTATCCTATTCTAGTTTAACTAATTGAGGAGAGTAGCAACAAGTTTTTAATTTTGGAAGTTAAAACTAATCTAAACTAATGCATAAAATAAAATCTTGAACAATCAATGGAGTAAAGCCCAGGGTTGAGGCATTTCGAAAAATCATACATATCTCTATTCCTATCACAGTTAAGTTGGTTATCGAATTGTTGATTCGCAAGGTTTATGCTACAATTTTAGTCTTCCGACCTCAAATCTTCTATTTAGTGAACATTGCACCTACAACTCCCGCATAGATTAAAAAATTCATCTAAATCTATGAAGTTATCTTCATGCAATTGAATAAAACAAGGCTTCTAGGTATATCCCTATCCTAGAGGCTAATTCAAATTCCTTATTTCATAAAAGAATAAGAACCTGGTTCCCTAATTTCTTCATTCTATCTTATGATTCTCCTCCCGAATTCACATAAGAATATAGATTTATTCTAATGGTAGCTAATTATTAAAATAGTACGCTCAAGAAATTAAGAACAACCCAAATGAAAATCCAAAATTAAACTAAAATAAAGAATATTAAAAAGTACTCATATTCTTGGCCTCAACCCTAAAAAGAAGGTTTTAGCCTTTAATGGAAATATTCATCATCCAATCCCATGGAATGATGATACAAACTATAAAAAAAACTAAATTAAAGTATAATAAGACCAAAAAAAAAAGTTGTGGTAGCCTCCAATGATGTTCCAACTTGATCTAGGGTTTCCAAGAGGTCCCAAGATGATTAAAATGGAATTTGGAACGTTATATTTATAGTATACGAGTCATAAACCCACTTGGATTGGATTTCCTCGCTTTTTTACTTCAGCTGGGTAGAATTATCCCAATTTTGGGAATCAGCGCGACGTGGAGACATGTAATTTCACAATTGTCAAAAATATCTGTCAAATTTCAGTAGCTCATTACGTTTTCAACGCGTCATGGGGCCTCTTTAAACTCTAAATTAAGATACACGTGCCATATTACCAAAATATTGGGCCTCTTATTAATCCATTGGTAATTTGAGCTCCTCCATTGAATACCTTTACAGTCGACACTCGCCCAATACTTTTCATGGGTCCAAATTGCGTCCAACTTGCGTCTTGTGCTTCTGTTGAGCATTCCGAGCCTTCTTGAGTTTTTTCCACTTGATTTGAAAATTGTATATCCTTAATATATCATCATAATCCATGCACCAAGAATCCTAAATCATTAAACACATCAATTAAGAGGTCAAAACAGCACAACATCCTCACCAATGAACTAGAAACACGAGCAAAGCATAGGCTAAATTCACATTGAGTTTAACTCATTGTTTTCACTCTTTTCTTGATCCAATTGACCCTTGAACATTATAATTAAGTTGTTTCACATATAAGCACATAATAACAACCTTATTAACTCATTAAAACAAATTAGAACCCAATACAGGAGACTAGACAACACCTAGCTCAAGCTAGTCACACTAGTTTTCTTGGTTGAACTCTAAATGGTCGAATTGAATCAAAACTTGTGTGGAAACACCATTAAACATTATGAACACATACTTGGACAGATAATTGATCATTTATATCATTATTAAAACATATAGCATAATAATCATCCTCAAAACAAGGCTAAATAAGCTAGAATAGTAGTGCCAGAATGCATAAATTCACCCAACATCATCCCTCTTCATGCCATTCCACCAATAGATCTTCTTGAGATCATGATATATCCTAGTCGATCCAGGATGAAAAATATAGCATGAATCATACGCCACAGCCCAAATCCTTTGTCGTAAACCGTTGACATCAGGAACACATAACCTCTCTTAGTACTATAAAGTACCATCACCGTCGATCTCAAACACCACTACATTTTTCCCACAAACATCACTCTTGATTTTCATCAAGATAGGATCTAGTACTTGCTTCTCCTTAATATCTGCACCAAGACATGATTGAAAAACTTCTTGCACTATTACACCACCATCTTTAGAGTTCAAGAGGCGAACTCCAAGATTAGCCAAGTCATGAATATCTTTCACCAATTTCTGCCTTCCTTCGTCCACATGAGCCAAAATCCCCATGGATAACCTGCTAAGTACATCCGCAACCACGTTAGCCTAACCTGGGTGGTAGTGAAAACTCATATCATAGTATTTGAGAAGCTCGAGCCATTCCTATGCCTGAGATTAAGCTCCTTCTGAGTGAACACATACTGTAGAATCTTACGATCAGAAAAGATATCCACGTGCACACCATAAAAATAATGCCACCATATTTTTAAAGCAAACACAACTGCCAACAGCACCAAATCATTTTCAGGATAATTCCTCTTATGCACTTTCAACTTCCTAGAAGCATAGTCAATCATCTTCCCATGCTGTATCAACACACAACCAAGCCCCACCCGAGATGCATCACAATAAACCATGAACGCATCATTACCTTTCAGCAAAGTCAGAATTAGAGCCGAAGTCAACTTATCCTTCAACTTCTCGAAACTTCCTTCACAAGCATCTGACCAAGAAAACTTGACCTTCTTCTGAGTTAACTTGGTAAATGGAGCAGCTATCGATGAAAAGCTTTCCACAAACCTCCTATAATACCAGGATAAATCCAAGAAGCTATGAATGTGGATGGAGTTCTAAGTCTAGGCTACCTCTTCACAACATCAACCTTTTTCGGATTAACCATGATCCCCTCACTTGAAATAATATGACTCAAGAAAGTTACAGTGTTCAATCAAAACACATATTTTGAAAACTTGGGATACAACTATTGTTCTTTTAAGGCTTGTAAGACCACATGGAGGTGATTAACATGATCCACCTCACTCTTTAAATAAACCAAAATGTCATCAATACATAATAAAAAAGATATCCAAAACTGATGAAAAACCTTGTTTATCAGATCCATAAATGTCGCCGAAGCATCAGTCAACCCAAATGACATTACCAAAATCTTAAAGTACCCATACTGAGTATGAAAAGACATCTTAAGGATATCCACCTCCCTAATATTAGCTGATGGCACACAGACCGAAGATCTATCATAGAAAAAAACTTGTCACCTTGTAACTAATCAAACAGATCATCTATCCTTTGAAGAGGGTACATGTTCTTAACCGTCACCTTGTTCAACTGCTTATTGTCGAAGCACATCCAAAGGGAACCATCCTTCTTGCGCACAAATAACACTGATGCACCACATGGGGATACACTATGATAAATAAACCCTTTATCTAGATGATCCCTAAGTTGCTCCTTGAGTACCCTCAACTCAGCAGGGCCATTATATACGGTGAAATATAAATTGGACAAGTATTCAGAAATAAGTCAATACCAAACTAAATTTCCCTATCCGGAGGAACACCGAGAAGTTCATCCGGAGAGACCTCTGGAAACTCATTCACCACTGGAACTAATTGGAAAAAAGGACCTTCCTAGTTAGAATCTTTCACCCAAACCAAGTGATAATGAAAACCTTTAGAGACTAACCTTTAAGATCTAGGATAAGAAATAAATCTCACCCTCAGAGTTAAAGAACCACCCTCCCATTCTATAACTGGCTGACCAGGGAACTCAAAGATAACCCTATGAGCTCGACAATACAAGGACGTGTAATAAGAGATTAACCAATCCATCCCAAGAATAACATTGAAATCCACCGTACCCAATTTAAATAGATCCACCCAGGTCTTCTTGCCACCAACAGATATACCCCCTATAGACTCTCTTAGCAATAATTTAGTCACCTACTAGGGTAGAAATAGAAAAAGGATCTAAAATAACTTTTTGATTGATACCAAAATATATAGCCACATAAGGAGTCACATAGGAGAGAGTGGACCCTGAAATAAGCATATAGTATGCTTCACGAGATAAAAGCTATAACATACTAGTAATGACATCAGGTGAACCCTTGGGTCCTTGTTGGGATGCCAAAGCATACAACCTATTTCTACTAACATAAGAACCAGGAGCAGTAACAGGAGTAGAAACAACAACACTAGGTTTTGGAGCAGAAGATTAAGCCACAAGAATCTTATTCACCCCTGTAGAAACCTTATTAACCAGATAATCCCTGAGCTGATGGCCTGCCTGGACACACTTGAAGAATTTTTCCCCTCTTTCATTGCAATAACCTCGATGAGGACGACCATAGAACCGACAAGGAGAGCATAAAAAAACTGACTGACCTCTGTTTGCCTGAGATTGGGCACCCTATGCCAGAAAATTATCACCACCATGATGACGCCTATCGCCCGATTGGTAAGGAGTACTAGCAGAAGAGTAGGAACTAGAAATCCCCGACTTCTTTTCTACCATTTGCCACCATCCTGACCACCCTTAGGCTGAGTACCTCCCTGGTCAGAAAACTAACTTCTCCTACCTTGTCTAACCTTGAACTCCATCTACTTCCTCTTTTCATTCTCCACTTAATGAATAGGAATAGTCAACCTAGAGATGTCTATATCTTTAATCAGCAAGGCCTTCTTACTCTCCATAATCAAATCCTGATTCAACCCAGAGGCAAACTTACTCACGCTTGCCCATATGTCAGCCACTAAATAAAGAGCATACTTGATAATTGGTGAAACTTTAAGGAATATTTCTTGATAGACATCCTCCCCTGCTTAAGGTTCACAAACTCCTCCATCATTGTTTCCCTCAACTCTTCGGGAAAGAAACAATATAAGAAGGCCTTGGAAAACTTATCCCACAAGATTGATTCTTCCACATCACCCCTATCCCCGTCCTACTCTTTGTTCCACTAATATGCAACCACTTTGAGCTGATAAAATGCAAGGTTTACCCCTTCCACATTGGTAGCATGCATCACTCAAAATATCTTATCCATTTCATTCAAGAAGCCCTGTGAATCCTTCTCTAACTTTACTCCAAAAAAAGTGGGAGGACCCATTTTTATAAATTGGCCAACTCTTGTGGCCTCAGCTGATAAAGCACCAGTTGCACCTCGCTCAGCCTGAGCAATAACTATCTGAGCAATAACATGAATAGACAGATGGAATTTTGCATTAGTCACATCTTATTGAAAAGAACTAGTAGCAACCGGTGGAACTCCAGAACTATCAGGGATAGGACTATTAGATCGAAGATGAACCCAATAAGTGGGATGCAGTACTTCAGCATTCCCCCAGATGGGATAGAATAATTTTCTTGTGTTCCATATCTATAAGGCATGATCTGAAAGACGAAAAAACAAGGATTAGAGGAGATTCCAAGACTGAGACTCCAAACATGAAAATAGAATACCAAGAAAGTTAAACATCCTAAACACCTTACAGCCTCTCCCTTATGAGTGTGATGCATTACACACCCCTAAAAGTGACTCTACACGACACGGGTTTGTATACTCCCAATTGACCATGAACCTAGGCTTTGATACTAATTTGTCGTGACTCAATCAGGTGCCTTGTCGTAATGGGCATCCCAAGTTTGATCGGGACCGAGAACCACCTTCATTACACAATCCAACCTTTAACCTCCCGCCCTGAGTTAGCTGAATTTAGACCATTTAAAATATAGTTCAACAGCCCATCTGAAGAATCTAGGATAAGATCACAACTGTGAAAGACCCAACCGAGTCCAACCATCCCATACCAATAATCCAACCATACCAAGCCGATACCAAAACAAGGGCTATAACTAGGCCTTAACCAAATATGTTCCAAAATATATTAAAATTAATCCCAAAATAAAATATGATGGAATAGTGAGAAATTATGTTCAATGATTTCAGCCCACTGGCTTATTCAAATGCCAAGGTCGATACAAAAATTGATCCTGCACATTCCAACCATAGAAGTACCACAAAACCTCTAACCAAAAGACTAATAAAATCTGATTGGGACTCGCCCCCAACAATGGCCAAAACCAATATCCAAAATAAAATCAAAATGTTTAAAAGTTTCCATAACATGAAATGGAGCCTTCCGAAAGGATGAAAGCTCACCACTCCAGTCCAAATGTTGATCCCCAAGTTAATCACTATGTTGGAGGAGTAGAACGGCATGTTCTTGCATAGCATGGGTATAAAGCTGCCAGTAAACTGGTTAGTAGGTAAATGCCAGCATGATCTCAAGATAAGGATAAAATAATGCCTTTTATAAAACAAAGTAAAACCATCCATAGGCACACAACCATATATATATATATATATATATATATATATATATGTCGGGAAAAGGGACAAAGTTTAGCATGTCTTTAAATATTTTACCTGGGCTATGTAGCTTTGTCATCTTAAACCACCCACGGGATATATGGGTTCAGCTCCCCCTACTAAAAGGGACCCAGTGCGTGAAGCCACACGACCAGGGAAGAAAACCTGGGATGACTAGTACATCCCCTAAAATATAGTGTGACATCACGCACAAGGTTACTAAGACCAACCTCACATCGGCAAATATGATTTTCCTATTTTTGATCCCGTCGGGACCTCCACCTTCCATGACCCTTGCTACACATCCCGCCATTATTGCCTAATTAAAACCAATTTCCAAATAACCAAACCATTATCTATATATTAACCAAGGACATTAATATTAGTATCATCATAGCAATCCTTACTTGCATGTATTAGCCATAGCCAACCATATATATGTTTAATTGGATTTCCAAATGACCTTCGATTTACCATATTAAACCACTTAGGAGATACCATGTACCCTAAAAGCATAACCATTTAGCAATTTATCTTTCCAAGCCATTTAAACCATGCATAATTACTTCATAAAGTTTTAAAACAAGAAAGAGCACCATGAAAATAATCAATGCAATGAAAACATATTTATAAGCATTTTGTCAAACACATTGGGGACATAATATAACCAAAACCTATTCCAATTACCAATAAACTATTCCCATGCAATCCAATTATCCAAAACCACCATTAATTCATATAAAAGAATAATTAAATCCATGAAAAACCATAACCAACCATTAAATATGAAAACCCCAATTCATATTTGGAAACTAAAATCATACAATTAATGAAGTCATGAAAATATTCATAAAAATATGTCTTTAGATAAAATTAACAATGATGGAAGAGAATATACAATAAACAAAGATGATGATGGAAAGAAATCAACAAGACAAGCACAAAATCAATACTCTAGTGAAAACCCTAGCTTTCCCTACCCATAAGCTTCTGAAAGAATTATAGATTTTTTAGAAGAGTGTCTAAGTGTTAATGAATGGAATAATAGATTAAATAACCTCCCAAGTAGGTTAGAAGCCGTGGGACCTTATTATGATATGTGGGAAAATTTCCAGAATATCGCTACTTAAGTTGCACCAAGATCCCGTCACAAGTGTACGACTGACCATCATGAGTTGTACCTTCCAATATGAGTGGTACAGTCTACTTATATCCTAGCCTCAACCTTTGGATTCATCACTGTCCATCATGCAACTTATAGAATCAATTCGTCTTCGAAGCATACGATCGATACCCTTTATTCGTACCTCTAGCAAATTTAAACCCAAGGAAGATTTGGACAATGTCCACCATATGAGTCAATGGTATGACTCGTACCCTGGCTTATGGATCATGGTGAGCCACTCGTACTAAGATTCAACCTAAGTGACCAAGTTTAAGATTAAGCTAAGCAACCAAACATTCCCTAACAACCAATACAACTCATACACCTAAGTCATATTCATTCTAGTAACCAAATTTATCCCACCAACCAACACTGGTCAGCTTACGACTGTATCATACCATTCGTACCCCAACATATGGCTCATACCATGTGTCATATGAGGTACAGAGACCAAAATTCATGGAAATTTTCTATGTCGCAGATAGAAAGGTGTTTCAGTCTCCCTCACTAAGAACATTCATCCCCGAATGATGGACAAGGTAAGGGTAACCACACGCACGAGTCATTCACATTATCATATATATTTCCAATCTCTAACAAAGTTTGAAATCAAAGATGCAAAGCTATTAATCTTTCCTTTAACAAACTCTAAAAATAAAGATGTGTTGAAAACACATACCTTTCATACGAATCCCAGGAGGAGAAAAAAAATGCAGATATTTGGACTTCATATCCTCTTTCGCTTCTTATGTAGCTTCTTCCACCTAATTGTTTCGCCAAAGAACCTTAACCATAGACACATCCTTGGCCCGCAATATACGAACCTTCCTATCCAAGATCACAACCGAGACCTCTTCATAAGATAGTGAGTCTAAGATACCCAATACTTCTAAAGGAAAAACCAAAGAAGGATTATTAATGTACTTTCTCAACATGGAAACATAAAAGACCAGATGAACCACGCTCAAGCTATAAGGCAACTCTATCTCATAAGCAATTTTACCAATTCTCTGTAAAACCTCATAAGGACCAACATACCGCGGACTGAGCTTCATGGAGGATACCTTGAGAAAAACCTTATCCCCAACCTCAAACTCCAAGTCTCTACTCCTAACATCAGTATAGGACTTTTGGTGACTTTAGGCAGCTTTAAGCCTCTCCTGAAGCACCTTTAACTTCTCCATAACCTGGTAAACCAAGTCAGGAACAAACATGTCTGCCTCACTAAGCTCAAACCAACCAAAAGGAGATCTACATCTCCTACCATATAATGCCTCAAAAGGGGCTATCCATACTAGAATGATAACTATTATTGTAAGAAAACTCCACCAAAAGTAGATGCTTAACCCAATTGCCACCATAATCAATCACACAAACCCAAAGCATATCCTCCAATGTTTGAATAGTTCTCTCTATTTTTCCATCTGCAGGTGAAAAGCAGTACTCAGACTCATTTTAGTCCCCAACCCCTTCGGGAAAGATCACTAGAAGTGAGATGTAAAATATGTGCCACGATCAGAAATAATTTAAAAAGGCACCCCATGCAGCTTCACAATCTCCTAAAGATACAGTTTTGTGTAATCTTCCACTAAGAAGGTAGTCCGCATTAGCAAAATGTGGGCAGACTTAGTCATCTTATCCACGATGACCAAATCAAATCATATTAATTCTTAGACCGAGGAATACCGGTAGCGAAGTCCATAATTATCACTTCCCACTTCCATTTGGGCAAATTAGTTTCTTGATACAACCCTCCTGGCCTCCAGTGCTCAACCTTAACCTGTTGACACACCGTACACTTGGCCACAAAATCAGCAATATCCCTCTTTATGCCATTCCACCAATAGATCTCCTTGAGATCATGATACATATTAGTCGATTCAGGATGAACAATATAGCATAAGTTATGCACATCAGCCAAAATCCTTTGTATAAACCATTGACATCAGGAAGACATAACCTCCTTGGTACTGTAAAGTACCATCACCGTTAATCTAAAACAACACTATCTTTTTTCCACCAACATCACTCTTGATTTTCATTAAGATAGGGTCTAGCACTTATTTCTCCTTAATCTTCGCACCAAGAGATGATCAAACTACTTCTTGCACCATCACACTACCATCCTTAAAGTCTTAGAGGCGAACTCAAAGATTAGCCAAGCGGTGAATATACTTTACAAATTCCCACTTTTATTCCTCCACACGAGACAAAATCCTCATGGATAACCTACTAAGTGAATCAGCAACCATGTTAGCCTTACCTGGGTGGTAGTGAAAACTCATATGATAATCCTTGAGAAGCTCGATCCATCTCCTCTAACTGAGATTAAGCTCCATCTAAGTGAACACAATCAGTAGACTTATGATCAGAAAAGATATCCACGTGCACACTATACAAATAATGCCATCATATTTTTAAAGTAAACATAACCGCCATCAGCTTCAAATCATGAGTAGGATAATTCCTCTTATGCACTTTCAACAGCCTGGAAGCATAGGAAATCACCTTCCTATAATGCATCAATCCACAACCAAGCCCCACCCGAGATGTATCACAATAAACCATTAACCCATCATAGTCTTCCGGCAAAGTCCGAATTAGAGCCGAAGTCAGCTTATCCTTCAACTTCTCAAAACATCCTTCACAAGCATCTGACCAATAAAACTTGACCTTCTTCTGAGTTAACTTAGTCAATGGAGCAGTTATCGATGAAAAGCTTTCCACAAACCACCTATAATATCCGGCTAAACCCAAGAAGCTCTGAATGTCTTATAGAGTTGTAAGTCTAGGACACCTCTTCACCACATCAACCTTTTTTGGATTAACTATGATCCCCTCACAAGAAATAATATGACCCAAGAAAGTTACAACACTCAACCAAAACTCACATATATAGAAATTGGCATACAACTACTATTTTTGTAAGGTGTGCAACACCATATGGAGGTGAATAGAATATCCATCTCACTCTTTAAATAAACCAGAATATCATCAATACATAATAACAAAGATATCCAAATACTAATAAAAAAACTTATTCATCAGATCCATAAATGGCGTGGAACCATTAGTCAACCCAAATGACATTATCAAAATCTCAAAGTGACCATATCGAGTATGAAAAGCCATCTTAGGGATATCTAGCTGATGGTACCCAGAACGAAGATCTATATTAGGAAACAAGATGGTACCTTGCAACTGATCAAACAGATTATATATCCTTGGAAGAAGATACTAGTTTTGGGCCGCCACCTTGTTCAACTTCCTATTATCAATGGACCTCTGAAAGGAACCATCCTTCTTGCGCACTAACAACACTGGTGCACCCCATGGGGATACACTAGGATGAACAAACCATTTATCCAGAAGATCTTTAAGTTGCTCCTTGATTTAGCTCACTCAGTTAGAGCCATTCTATACAGAGGAATAGAAATTGGATGAGTGTCCAAAATTAAGTCAATACTAAACTCAATTTCCCTACCCGGAGAGATACTGAGAAGATCATTCAGAAAGACCTTTAGAAACTCATTAACGATTGGAACATACTGGAAAGAAGAACCTTCCGATTTTGAATCATCAGCTCAAACCAAGTGATAAAGACAACTTTTAGAGATTAACCTCTGATCTCTCAGATAATAAATATATCTCCCCCTAGGAGTTAAAGAACCACCCTCCCATTCTATAACTGGCTCACCAGGGAACTTAAAAATAACCCTACGGGTCTGACAATCCAAAGAAGTATAACAAGAGATTAACCAATCCATCCCAAGAATAACATCAAAATCTACCATACCCAACTCAAATAGATCTACCAAGGTATGCTTGCCACCAACAGATACCACATATCCCCTATAGACTATCTTTTCAACAAATGAGTCACCTACTAGGGTAGAAATAAAAAGAGATCTGAAATAGCTTCTTAATTGAAACAAAAAGATACAGCCACATAAGTAGTCACATAGAAGAGAGTGGACCCTAGATCAAGCAAACAATGTACGCCATGATAGAAAAGCTATAACGTACTAATAATGACATCAGTTGATGCCTTGGAGGCCAATCTTGATGCAAAAGCATACTACCTTTTCCGACTAAAACAAGAACCAGTAGAAGTAACAGAAGTAGATACAACACCACCAAGTTTTGGAGCAGAAAATGAACCACAAGAATTTTAGTCTCCCTTATATCAACCTTATTAACTGAATAAAACCTGAGATAATGGCCTGCCTAGCCATACTTGAAGTATTTGTCCCTTTTAATCGCCATAACCTTGATGAAGACGACCACAAAACTGACAAGAAGGGAATAAAGAAACTAACTGACCTCTATTTTCTGAAGATTGGTCAGCCTGCGCCTAAAAATTATCACCACCATGATGATGCCTGTCACCCGACTGATAAGAAGCACTAGCAGAAGAGTATGAACTAGAACCACCCCACTTTTTTTTTGCCATTTGCCACCATCTTGACCACCTAGAGAATGAACTCCTCCCTAGTCAAAAAACCCGCTCCTCTTACCCTATTTATCTCTAAACTTTACTTGCTTTCTCTTTTCATCTTCATCTTGTTGCATATAAATAGTCAACCTAGAGATATCCATATTCTTAATCAGCAAGGTAGTCTTTCTCTCTAAAATTAAATCCCGATTCAACCCAGAAGCAAACTTCCAAATTCTTGCCCGTATGTCATCCACTAAATCAGGAGCATACCTTCATAATTGGTGACAATTTAAGGCATATTTCTTAACAAACATCCTCCCCTGCTTGATCTTCACAACTTCTTTATCTTTGTTTTACTCTTCTCTTGGGGAAAGAAATGATCTAAGAAGGCCTTAAATAAATTATCCCAAAAGACTAATTCTTCCACATCACCCCTATCTCTATCCCACTTTTCATACCACTAATCTGCTACCTCTTTGAGATAATAGGCTATAAGGTATACCCCTTCCACATTGATAGCCTGCATCACTCAAAATATCTTTTTCATTTCATCCAAGAAGCTCTGTAGATCCTCTTCCACCTTCACTTCAAAAAAAATGGGAGGACCCATCTTCATAAATTGGCCAACCCTTATGGCCTTAGCAAACAAAGAACCAGTCGTAGACCACTCAGCCTAAGCAGCAACCATCTAAGAAATAGCATGAATAGACTAATGGAATTCTTCATTAGTCACCATGCCATGAGGAGGACTAGTCCCAACTGGTGGGACTCCAGAACTAACAAAAATAAGATCATGATATCAAAGATGAACCCCAAAAGTGGGATACACTCCTTCAGCATTACCCCCAAATATGATAGAATAATTTCCTTGTGTTTCAGATTTATGAGCCATGTTCTGAAAGAGAACAAACAAGGATTAGAGAGTATTCCAGGACTGAGACTCCAAGCTTAAAAATAGAATACCCTAGAAGTAAAATATTCCTAAATGCCTTGCAGTCTCTCCATTATAAGTGTGGCACACTACACACCCCTAAAAGAGACTCTACTCGACATGGCTTTGTGGACTCATAAATGACCATGAACCTAGGCTCTGATACCCATTTGATGTGACTAAATCAGGGGCCTTTTTATAATAGGTGTCCCAAGTCTGATCGGGACCGAAGACCACCCCCATTACTAAACCCAACCTCTAGCCGCCTGCCCTGAGTTTGCTGAATTTCAAGCATATAGCAAGATAGTGAAACAACCTACATAAAGATCACAACACAATCATGACCGAGCCAACCAATTCCAATAATCCCATACAAATAATCTAACCATAATAAGCTGATACCAAAACAAGGTCCATAAACCAGGCCAAAACCAAAGATGTTAAAAAAATTACATAATTAATTCTAAAATAAAATATGATGGAATAGTGAGAAATTATGCCCAATGATGTTATCCCATTGGCTTATTCTAATGTCAAGGCCAACACCAATATCGATCCTGCATATTCCAACCCATAAAAGTACTACAAAGCCTCTAACCAAAACAGTAATAAAATCTGGTTGGGCCATGCCCCCAACATAGGCCAAAACCAATATCCAAAATAAAATCAAAATGTCTAAAAGTGTTTACAATATGAAATAGAGCCTTCCAAAAGGATGAAAGCTCACCACTTTAATCGAAATAATAATCCCTGAGTCAATCACTATGTAGGAGGAGTAGAACGGCAGGTTCTTACATAGCGTAGGTATACAGCTGCCAGTTGACAGGTTAATGGGTAAATACTAGCATGATCTCAAGATAAGGATAAAATAATGTCATTTATAAAACCAAGTAAAACCATCCATATGCACACAACCATACATATATATATATATATAACCATGTCGAAAAAAAGGACCGGGTTTAGCATTTCTTTAAAACCTTTACCTGGGCCATATAGCTTTGTCATTCTAAACCACCCATGGGCTATATGGGTTCAGCTCCTTCTTTTGAAAGGGGCCCAGTTCGTGAAGTCGCATTACTAGAGAAGAAAACCTGGGATGACTAGTACATCCCCAAAAATATAGTGTTACATCATGCATATGATTACCAAGACCATCCTCACATCGGCAAATATGAGTTTCCTATTTTGGTCTCACCAGGACCTCTATCTTCCATAACATTGCTACACATCCCGCTATTATTGCCTAATTAAAACCAATTTCAAATTAACCAAACCATTATCCATTTATTAACCAAGGACATTAATATTTGTATCGTTATACCAATCATTACTTGAAAGTATTAGCCATAGCCAACTATATATAGGCTTAAGAAGACTTATAAGTGCCCTTCCATTTACCGTATTAAATGACTTGGAGGATTCCATGTACCCCAAAAGCATAACCATTTAACCATTTACCTTTCCAAGCCATTTAAACCATGCATAATTCCTTCAAAAAGGTTTAAAACAAGCAAGAGTTCCATGAAAATAATTAATGCAATTAAAACATGCTTATAGGCATTTTGTCAAACTTATTGGGGACATAATATAATCAAAACCAATTCCAATTACCATTAAACCGTTCCCATGCAATCAAATTATCCAAAACTACCATTAATGCATATAAAAGCATAATTAAAACCATGGAAAGCCATAACTAACCATTAAATATCAAAAAATCCAATTCATCTTTGAAAACCAAAATAATACAATTAATGAAGTCATGAAAACATTCATTAAATCCACTCCTTTAGATAAAATTAACAATGATGAAAGAGAACATGCCTTAAACCAAGATGATGATGGAAAGAAATCACCAAGAAAATACCCAAATCAATCCTCTAGGTTAAACTCTAGCTTCTATTACCCAAAAGCTTTTGAGAGAATTATAGAGTGTTTAGAAAAGTTTCTAAGTATTGGTAAATGGAATAATAAGGTAAATAACCTCCCTAGTAGGTTCCAAATCATGGGACCTTATTAGGATAAGTGGGGAAATATCTAAAATACTCCCACTTAAGTTGCACCAAAATCCCATCATAGGGGTATGAATGACCCTCACAAGTCATGCCCTCCAATACGAGTGGTACTCTCTACTCATATCCTAGCCTCAAACTTTGGATCCAACACTGTCTAGCATATGACTCATTCAACCATGTCATATCCGAAGCATATGATCCATACCTTTTATTCTTACCCCTGGCAGATTTAAACCAAATGAAGTTTTAAACTCTGTCCACTATATGAGTTCATGGTACTACTCGTACCCTAGCTTACGGCTTACAGTGAGCCACTCATGCTCAGATTTAACCTAAGTAACCAAGTCTAAGATTAAGTTCATGAACCAAATGATCTGTAACCACTAATACGACTTGTATCCCTAAGTCATATCCATTTTAATAATCAAAATCTATCCCCCCAACCAACACTGGATGGCTTACGACTGGACTTTACCATACGTACCCTAACATACAAATCATTACCACTAGTCGTATTGGATTCCAGAGTCCAAAATTCAAGAAAATTTTCTAAGGTCCAGAAATCAAGGTGTTTCAATAACAAAAAATATAAGAACTGATAGAATACCCAATTCATAAGATCCATAGATATCGTCGGGGCATTATTTAATCCAAAAAACATGACCAAGAACTCATAATAGCCATACCCAGTATGAAAAATAGTCTTAGGGATATCCACCTCCCAAATCTCCTATCGATAATATCAAGATTGGAGATCAATCTTTGAGAAGTACTTAGCACCCTAAAACTGGTCAAAAAGGTCATCAATCCTAGGATGAGAATATTTATTAATCACCGTCACCTTATTTAACTAGTTGTAATCTATACACATTCGGAGGTACCAATCCTTCTTATGCACGAAGAGCATAGGAGTATCCCATGGGAAAATACTAAGATAAATAAAATCCTTATCAATAAACTTTTTTAACTTCTCCTTAATTTTTTTTAACTCAGACTGAGCCATTCTATAGGGAGGGATAGAGATAGGATGAGTGTCCAGAAGAAGATCAATCCCAAAATCAATCTCTCTATTAGAAATTAATCAGGAAGATCATCAGGGAATACTTCGAGAAACTCCAAGACTACTGAGATAGATCGCAATAAAGGATCCTCTGAACTAGAATCTTTGACATGAACTAAATGATATAGAAAACCTTTGGAGATCAACCTATGAACTCTAAGATACGAAATGAATCTTTCCTTAGGCACTAGAGAAATACCGTCCCACACAATTATTGGCTTATTTGGGAATTGGAAACTGACCCTTCGGGTCCAACAATCAATAAATGCATAACATAATGCAACAAATCCATCCCTAAATCATATCAAAGTATAACATCTCCAACTCTATCAGATCCACTAATGTCTACCTACCCCAGATATGTACCACACAACCCCTATAGACTCTCCTAGAAACAATAGAGTCACCCACTAGAGTAGACACCAAAAAGTGATCTGAAATACACTCGAGACCAAAACCAAAATGGATTTCCATATTAGGGGTCACATAAGAAAGGGTATACCCCGGATTAAGAAAACAATACACATCACAAAAAAGAGTTGTAATGTACCAATGAAAATATCTAGAGATGCCTCAGATGCTTGGAGAGTGGCAAGAGCATTAAGGTGATTTTGACTAGTTTTGGAGCCTCAAGCAGCACCCTATGGTGTAGGAGTTGAAGATGTTTCAACCAAAACCTTAATAGCCTCAGTAGGAACCCTGAGTGACAGATAATCCAGCTGCAGGTGGCCCAATTAACCATACTTAAAGAACTTATTCCTCTTCTTCTTAAAAAATCCATGATGCACCTTCCCATAGAATCAGCAAGAAGGATAAACCAAGGGTGATTGAGCTCCACTATTCTGAGACTGGGAACTTTGTGACCTAAATCCATAATGACATTCACCGAATGTCTTAGGATATGGAGCACTAGCCATAGAATAAGAACAAAAATTGCCCCACTTCATCTTAGACCATTTTCTAGCATCTACACCACTCTACTGTTAACCTTCACCCTGATTTAAATACCAAAACTTCTTACTCTACCTCTCTTCAATTTCTTCCTGCTTCTTCTTTTCCTTCTTGACATGTTACCTAAACCACTAGTTAAGAGATATCCATATCCTTGTTCAATTAGGCAATATTTCTCTCCCAAATTAGATCATGGGACAACCCAGAAGCAATCTTTCTCATCCTCTCTCTCATGAAAGACACTATTTTAGAAGCATAATGGGATAGCTGGTGAAACTTAAAAGCATACTCCCTAATAGTCACCTTCCTTGCCTCAAATTCACAAACTTACTGACCTTTGCTTTTGTCAGCTCCTAAAGAAGGAAAAAATCCAGAAAAGCACCCGAGAACTCATCCTACAGTGACAACTCAACATCATCACCCCTAGACTAATCCCACTCCCCATACCACTGATATGCTACATCCTTTATCTGATATCCAAAAAACTCCATACATTTAGAGTCAGATGCATGCAAACTCAGAAGATCTTCTCCATTTCATCTATGAATCCTTGAGGATCCTTCTCAACCTTAAAGCTAGTAAAGGTTGGAGGATTAAGCCTCATAAACTACCTGACTCTAGTAACCTCAGAAGAACTCATAATAATACTAGCAGGACCCGACTGATATGACTAAGGTGTCACCAGCTAGGTCAACAGATAAATAGATCAGTAAAACTCAACATTAGAAATATCTCTCTAAGATAGTGGGGCATGATCATTATCAGTCTGAGGGGCACGAAAAGGAATGGTAGGGACTGGTGGAACTCCACGCGGGGCAGCATAATTAGGAGATGGACCCCTAGACCAGGTTTGAACTCCATAAATAGAATGAGCTCTATTAATATTGTCCTTAGATGGGACTAGACAGTTTTCACGTGCAATAGATATTTTTGGAAGTATGATCTAAAATGTAAGAAAATAGGGATTAGAGGAGATTCAAGACCTAGACTCTATAGCCTAAAATAGAACAAAAAGAAAAAAAAACATTCCTAAATGTCTCATAGCCTCTCCCTTATAAGTATGGTGCACTATACACCATAAAAGAGATTCTACTTGAAATGGATTTGTGGATACCCAATGACACCAAACTAGGATCTAATACTATATTTATCATGACTCAAACTAAGGCCTGGCCATGACGAGTATCTCAAGTCCACCAAGGATCGGAGACTACCTCTTTTGCTTAGCCAAATAGGATACAACACTCCTAGAAATGACTAATATCCGAACACATAAAAAGATAGAAAACTAACATACTCAAATACGTCTAAGAATGTCAACATCAATACCTAATCCATGGTAACATCCACAAGGTCTCTGTATATCCAAAAATAATTTCAGTCGAGACATGTCTCTGACCCTGACAATGAAAATGATAATGTGAACTCTTTAAATCTAGTTTATGAAAGAAAATTGATGGAATGATTAAGTATTTTGGAAAATAAAAGCTCACCACTTACCATATAGATCGATGCATCAAGTCGATCCACCTAACACTGTACAAGCAAAGTAGGATTGACATTGGACCCTGTATCACATGGGAATATAGCATCTAGAGACGGTTAGTAGGTTGAGCACTAGCATGTAACTCAAGTATAAGGATAAAGTAATGATAATTCAAAAATCCAATTCAACTTATTGTACATTATCATATAAATGTGTGAATAAAGATGTATTCTTATATAAAATGTTGGGATAGAGGACAAGGCTTAGCATCCACTTTAAAACTTTAGCCTACATTGTGTAGCTTAATCATCATAATAATAGAATCCACGGTCTATATGGGCCTCATCTCTCACCCCTAGTTGAGCCTTAGTACGGTAGCCACACGAACCATAGAATATTCTTATATATAAGTACGGAGGACTCAAACCTCCTAACTATATTCTAAGATAACTTAAGCACTCGATCATGTAATGTATTATGAGGGACTCGAACCTCCCAATTATAAAGTAAGGTAGACTCAAACAATGCAGTCATAAGCAAGGGGACTCAAACCCCAGTCCATTTAGACCCCCACACCAGCAAATGTGGTTTCCAGTATTGGTCCCTCGAGATCGCCAATATCATAGCCCAAATACAAAACCCTATTTTAAGATCCATTAAAAGATTTATCACATATTCTTATTTATTGAACCATAAAACATATTTATGCATACATTTTTGGTATCATCATACCAAATACACTTTCAAGGTATCATCAATATGCCATTTCAATTCCATTAACTTAGGAGAACAACACCATTTCTTCATTAATACAAGGTAGGGGAACACTAACTATCTTTGTTTATTAAATCAAACCATCATGTTTCAAATAAACTCTTTATATTATGCCATTGTTATGAAAATAGTTTAATGCACTTTTACTCGTACTCAAGACCACTTCCACCAAATTGGGTTGGGGTTATTACTTATTTAATTTTCAATATTCACAAAATTTGAGGAAACCACAATTCCCAAGTTTATTCACCATACTCATGCATCAAATTGATTTCAAAACCACTATTTAGAATATAAGCGATGCATGTGTAAACAAGAAACATCACATAAACAATAATCATTCAAAACCCTTCACCCATGTTACAAAACCAATATCAAATCCACATGGATAACTATTTAAAATAGATTTTTTTACAAAGTAATAATTGTGGAAGAGTAACATGCCTAAAATTCCATAATTTATGGAGTGAAATTAACCCTTGAGCCCTTAGATGACCAACTTCTTGAAAACCGTAAGTATCTTAACCTTGGAGAATTTAGAGAGTTTGAGAGAGTGTTTTGAGTGATGTGTTAAAAATAATGTCCCAAGGGTATTTTATGGTCGTGAGTATTAAGTGAGGGAAGAGGGAAATTTCCAAAATTCCCCCAACTTAAAAGCTGAAAAATTATCGCTAGAGACTATGAGTCATTATATGACTCGTAAGGACTCACTATAGCTCATCACAATAAGTCGTAGTCAAGAAAATATCTGAAGGATCCGTCCTCCCCCTGGTCACCGTACGAATCACACCCTATGACTTATAGGGTCCTAGTCGTAGTCAAGACGGAATACTTTAGGCAACACACTTGTTTGGCTATGAATGGGAATATACAACTTGTTTGGAGTCTTTATGACTATTTAAGAGACACTCAAAATCAGGTTAGTAACTTGGTCTACCTTTACTGGAAACCCTATGATTGGGGTCCTATGATTTGCAATGACACATTATAGTTCATCATAATAAGTTGTAGTCAAGACAATAGGTAAAGAACTCCCTCCCTCCTAGTCACCCTATGACTCACAACCTATGACTTGTAGGGTCCTAGTCGTAGTCAAGATGGAATACTTTAGGCATCACACTTGTTTGGCTATGAATGGGACTATACAACTTATTTGAAGTTTTTACGACTAGTTAGGAGACACTCAAAATCAGGTCAGTAACTTGGTCTACCTTTATTGGACACCATAAACTTGGGTTCCTTTGACTCACATTGACACATTATTACTCATAGGGTGAGTCGTAGTTAGTATGGTGAGTTCAAAAGATCAGAACGTTTAGTGTCCAACACCTGAAGCATCACAAATAAGAATGGAATGTTATGTCTTAAGGGAAGTTTATATGTCCCTCAATTTAGTGATTTTCTAATGATGTACTTTAAAAGTCCATGGTTTGTATTACTCTATTTATTAGGGTACAACCAAAATATATCATGACTAGAGATAACTTTATTGGCAGACAACTTTATTGGTAGACTGGGATGAAGAGGGATAAAGTGGATTATGTGTCCAAGTATCATAATTATCAATAGGAAAAGTATGAACATCAAAGGCCTATAGGGTTGCTTCAGAGGATGCTTATAACTCTGTAGAAATGGGAGAACATTATTATGTATTTCATGGTGGGTCTTCATAAGACCTTGGAGAAATATGAATGCATTCGGGTTATAATGGATCGGTTGACGAAATTATCTCACTTTTTGCCAGTTTGGATGGATTATATCTCCTAGTAGGTAACAAAAATTTAGGTCAAGGAGGTAGTGAGGCTTTATAGGGTGCCTCTTACCATTATTTTTGATAGATATGCAAAGCATAATTCTAAATTTTAGGAAAGGTTACATGAGGATTTGGGCACCAAGATAACTTTTATAGAGGCTTCTCATTCTCAAACTGATGGGCAGTCAAAGAGGATGATTAAAGTTCTAAAGGATATATTAAGAGTCTATTTTATTGAGTTTGGTGCTCACTAAGACTATTTTCTTCCATTATGTGAGTTTTCATACAATAACAAAAATTAGTTTAACATTGGTATGGCACCATACAAGTCACTTTATTGAAGGAAGTGTAGGTTACCTATTGGGTGATTTGAGACTAGAGATCTTAAACCTTTAGGAACTTAGTTAGGGATGCTCAAAAAATTAAGGTACATTCAAACTAAGTTATTGGTTGCTCAAAGTAGACTGAAGGAGTATTCAAAATATAAGGTAAGAGAATGGGCTTCAATTTTGGTTATCAAGTGTTGCTTAAGGTATCTCTAATGGAGAAAGTCATGAGCTTCAGTAAGAGAGCAAGTTTAACCCTAGATATACTAGTCCCTTTGAGATTCTTAAGAATGTGGGTTCGATCGTATATAAGTTAGGTTTGCCCCAGTGTTGTTGAGATTTTATCCCAATATTTAATGTTTTATGGTCAAAAGGTATCATGTAGATGGAGATTATATCATTAAATAGGACTCAGTTCTATTAGATAAGAATTTGGCTTATGAAGAGAAACTATTGTCGAGTCTAGATTGGGATGTTTAGAAGTTGAGAACAAGGAAATCTTATTCCATTTAGGTATAATGAAAGCATCATCCGGTCGAGAAATCTACTTGGGAAGTTGAGAAAGACATGTGAGACAAGTACCCTTAATTGTTTAAGGATACAGGTACACTCTCTACCCTCCTTGTTTGGGTGTATTTACTTGTTTAATAATTTGGAGATGAATAATGGGTAAATTGGTATCTATTGTAAAGACCTTTTCCAGCATTATGTATAAATCTATCATTTTAAATTTCATGCTAAAATTCTTCCCAAATTTAAAGTTATAAATGTAAGGCTAGAATAATTTCTGATAAAATCTAAGCAAGGTACAGTATAAGGAAATTTTTATAAGTTTTTAGAGTTTTATTTGATCCTTAGTTATCTAAGATGATAAGTAACTCATTGAATTTAATGGAATTAAATTTGGATTTGTACAACTCTAGAAATTACTCTTAGTGTAAAGGGTATTATTTGGTATGTCTTAGATTTAAGGTGTGTTGTGAAAAAAGACATTCTCTATCCTATCGATATTGTTATAGAGACATTCCCAAAATATGGATAATTCCCTCTATATTGACCAATCAACATGGTCAAAGGCCATTATAGCGACTATGTTACTATAGCGACTTATACCACTATATCAACATAAATCGTCATTTTATTTTGGAAATCCCAAAAAATGGTTTATTTTTTCATGGAATGTCTAAGCCTTCAAAAATTGAAATTTAGGATGAAATCCATTAGTATTTCATCATTAAGATAAGGCAGTCATATCTTGTAACTATTAAATCAATAATGTATCCCAAGAATTACTAGTTTACTTAGTTTGGGGAGGGTTAAAGGGTGAGTTTTGTTGGTTTACTTGTTCAAAGGAGTAAATTAGGTATAATATCAATGGTTTTTTGTTAAAATGTTTATTTTTGTCTTGCATTAAATTAATTCACTAAATCATCCATGAAATTGGTAGTTTTAAGAAAATTGAGGTAGAAAAGCCTTAGAACAGAGAGTAAATGATCACAAACTTGGCCTTAGGGGTTGGGTTTGATTCATAATACCCAAATTGGTAGTTCATTTCATTAATTATGTGTTTGTATGCATTTTCTAAACTAACATCAAGTGGAAATTGCACAGAAGGACAAGGCTCCGACTTAATGGAGTTGTGCAAGCTTGATTTGAGGTAGGTGATGGAACTGTAGTTTTATCAAATTTGTACTATGTGTAAATTTTAACTACTTCTTAGTATGGATTTTTAGTATGTGTTTTTTGGTATGGTCAATTGAATGATTTTATCTTTTTGTATGATTTTGATCTACCTTATGGAGAAATGAGGAATTCTTTGGTATTTGAATATTCTCTCAGCTTATAGGTGGAATAAAGTTTGCAGAGACTTGTGTCTTTGATTTTGGTACATGGTTAGAATTTTCCCCCTGTAGGTCATGACGAGAGGGTGGTTATGATAATCATAACATGTATATTTGGGTTCGATGTGAGTTTGACAATTCCCTGAGTGAACTAGTAAATATATTTATATGTTGAATTACTTCGTAACTTGTCTTGAATTCATTTGACATGTCTTGACTTATTTGACTTGGTTAAAAAAACTTGGATTGTTGCTTAAAATTCAAGACTTCTTAATTGATACTTATTATGTTAGGTTTAGGTTAGAATAAACATGAATTAACCTGTCGTACTGCATTGGTTAAATGTTCATATTCTTTTCTTAGGTTGGCCTAATGACCCTACCAACAGATTGTTGTTCTTGTGTGCTAATACTATACTGTAACGCCCCAAAATTGGGTCTCGAGACGTCACACGGTGCTTAGGGTCATAAGTGACCCCAAGCTAATCCTTCTACTGTCATAACTCATATGCAACTGAATAAAAAGTATAAATCTATATAAATTTACGGAAAATAACTCTTTTTGAATATGATAGATACAAAACTGAATTTACAATATTACAACTCTGCTTTTACAACCAAAACTGAAACTAAATACATCCACTTCTTCTGACTTTCTATGAAGCCTCTACTAGTACTGACTCAAGGTAGCCGGGCCATGACTCCCGACTATCCCCACTCAATATGACTGAATAAGGAAAATACAACATTATTAATTCTACATAACTGACTCCAGCCCATGAATCGAAAGGACTCATCACCTACTGACTGGATGTCGCAAACTGATTAGATCTAAAGGTACATACAATACCTTGTACCTATATTCCAAGAAAATATAGCACACATACGAATATGAGGGTCAGTACCATGTAACGTACCGAGCATATAGGGGTGCAATGCATATATAACATAATATCTTACTATCATCACAGTTTATAAAATTATGCATGCTGATATAAATGACTCACTTAGCTCGAATAAAATCATCATAACCGTAAGAGAGCAAGATATATCACGTAAAATATGTGAGTCATCATAATAAGTTCTCAAGTCACTTTCACCTCGTTTTCAAATCCCCAAAGAAATCAAATCTCATAACAATTCTCTTTAGAATATATCCATTCAATCTTTCAAAAACAACAGCTTTCTCAACCTCAGTCTTTTGAGCAAATATATTTTCATCTTAGATAGAAGAGTACACACACACACATTGGGATTCTCTCATAACCGACATAAACCATGTGAGCTACATGGAGTCCAAACCCTCTATTCTGGCTCCTACGGGGGCACGTAGTTCTAGGGAAGTACCAAACCCTCTATACATCCCGCTCGGTGCTAAAGACTACTCCCAGAATTAGCTCAGATCTTTTCAAAAGAAAATCCACCATAAAATAGTTCAACAATTCACAACGGGAGCCATCATGCTACCCCTTTCATAGTAAATAAATAAAAGTGGATTCTTTTCTCATCTCGGGTTAAAAACCAACCCCTTTTTACGACCAAAAGGTCAAAGCTTCTTTATCATTTCAATTCATTCAAATTCAAGGTGTTTATAACACATGATTTCTCAAAAACAACAATCCCAAATAGAGCTCAAAACCCATGTCTCGATATCACATTAAAACTTATCAAGGTTCAAGCTTTACATCATAAACATATATAAATTTCTTTAACATCTGAAAATTTCAGCTTTAAGCACAAAATATCATTGTTCTCATATAATTCCACTTCTAAAATAACAATAATCTCATGAGAATCAATATAAGATATAAATTCATGCTTCAAATTCATAATAAAACATAAAAAAATCCATAACTTCGTAAAAAAGAAAAACATCTTTGGGCACAAGAACGAAAGGTGTTCTTGTTGAAAAACCCCACATACCTTAAATTTGAAGCTTTGAATGACTCTCTGAATGACATAATGCTATTCATGAACTTTTGGGTGTCCCTCGTAGCTTCATAATAGGGATTTCAAATATGTAAAATTTATAGAATTCCCACGGTTGAATCTCTAGCTATTGGGGTTTTTATGTTGATACCCTAAAGGTTGTTATTGGTGAATTTTTGGTGAATGAGAGCTTATTTTGGATAATTGGGGTTAAATCCGGTGTTATAAACATATATAGGGGTGTTTTTGGCACTTGGAAGTGGGGTATGCGGCGCAAAACCCATGGCAGACCTTAAGGTGTGCGTCGCACACCTTATGGCAGACATTTAAGTGTGCCTCGCCCTCCTAATCGCACACATTTGATTGGGCGGCGCATTGCTTCGCACACCCTTACTGCCTCTCACGAAAATAGGCATAACTTTTTGCTCGGGTATTGGATTTTCGTGAAATTGGTATCGTTGGAAAGCTAATTCAATTATCTACAATTTGATAGATCTTTGGATGAATAATTCCATGTATATTAAGAGATATGCACATTTGAAGTTGACCCTTATAGAATCAAATGTAAATCTTTGGATGAATCAATTGGTCTTAGCTCAACCTTGTTCTAGGTCACTGCTATAAACATTTTCCACATCTAAACTACTCCATAGACTAGGATAATTATCATCCAACTTGTATTCATGTGAGAATCACTTGGATTAGAGCTTAGACGCGCAAGAACCTTCTAGCACGAAAATACGGTGTATTACATTATCTCCCCCTTGGGAACATTCATCCGTGAATGTGGATAATTAACCTGAAACACAGAGGAATATTAGTATTCAAACTATCATTTGTAACTGATAGAACTGAATCACTGGAACTCAAGAATAATGAGCTACTAAACTGATCTACAAGTTCATGAATCCTCAAGAAAAATAACTAGACTCTACTAGACACAGCTTCGTAGACACCCTAGGTCACTTGAACTCTGTGTTCTGATACCAAGTTTGTAATGCTCCAAAATTTGGTCCCGAGATATCACACGGTGCTTAGGGTCACAAGTGACCCCAAGCTAACCCTTCTACTGGCATAAATCATAAGCAACTGAATAAAAAGCATAAATCTATATAAATTTGTGGAAAATAAATCTTTTCTGAATATGATAGATACAAAACTGAATTTACAATATTACAACTCTACTTTTACAACCAAAACTAAAACTGAATACATCCACTTCTACTGACTATCTATGAAGCCTCTACTAGTACTGACTCAAGGTAGCCGGGCCATGACTCCCGACTATCCCCACTTAATATGATTGAATAAGGAAAATACAAAATTATTAATTCTGCATAACTGACTCAAGCCCATAAATCAAAAGGACTCATCACCTACTGACTGGATATCGTGAACTGATTAGATCTAAAGGTACATACAATACCTTGTACCTATATTCCAAGAAAATATAGCACACATACGAATATGAGGGTCAGTACTATGTAACGTACCAAGCATATGGGGGTGCAATGCATATGTAACATAATATCTTAATATCATCACAATTTATAAAATTATGCATGCTCATATAAATGACTCACTTAGTTCAAATAAAATCATCATAATAATAAGAGAGTAAGATATATCAGGTAAAACATGTTAGTCATCGTAATAAGTTCTCAATTCACTTTTACCTCTTTTTTCAAATCATCAAAGCAATCAAATCCATAACAATTCTCTTTAGAATATATCCTTTCAATATTTTGAAAACAACAACTTTTTCAAACTCAATCTTTTAAGCGAATATATTTTTATCTTAGATAGAAGAGTACACACACACATTAGGAGTCTCTCATAACCGACATAAACCATGTGAGCTACATGGAGTCCAACGTCCAACCCACATTGGGAGAGCTATCCTATCCTTGTTATCGGAGTAGGACCTTAATCTTTCATTCACTAGTGATCACTATATAAATCAGCTTCAATTCCATCTCCTATAGGGGCATATAGTTCTAGGGAAGTACCAAACCTACTATACCTCCCGCTCGGTGCTAAAGACTACTCTCGGACTTAGCTCAGATCTTTTAAAAAGACAATCCACCATAAAATAGTTCAACAATTCACAACGGAAACCATCATACTACCCCTTTCATAATAAATCAATAAAAGTGGATTTCTTTACTCATCTTGGGTTCAAAATCAACCCCTTTTTATGACCGAAAGGTCAAAACTTCTTTATCATTTAAATTCATTCAAATTCAAGGTGTTTATAACACATGATTTCTCAAAAACAACAATCTCAAATAGATTTCAAAACCCATGTCTCGATATCACATTCAAAACTCAAGCTTTACATCATAAACATATATAAATTTCTTCAAAATCTGGAAATTGCAGCTTTAAGCACAAAATAACATTGTTTTCATATAATTCCACTTTTAAATTATCGATAATGTCATAATTTCATGAGAATCAAAATAAGATATAAATTCATGCTTCGAATTCATAATAAAACATAAAAAAATCCATAACTTCGTAAAAGAAAAACATCTTTGGGCACAAGAAGGAAAGGTGTTCTTGTTGAAAAACCCCACATACCTTAAACTTGAAGCTTTGAATGACTCTGTGAATGACATAACGCTATTCATGAACTTTTGGGTGTCCCTCGTAGCCTTCATAATGGGGATTTAGAATATGTAAAAATTATAGAATTCCCACGGTTGAATCTCTAGCTATTGGGGTTTTTATGTTGATACCCAAAAGGTTGTTATTGGTGAATTTTTGGTGAATGAGAGCTTATTTTGGATAATTGGGGTTAAATCCGGTGTTATAAACATATATAGGGGTGTTTTTGGCATTTGGAAGTGAGGTACGCGGTGCACAACCCATGGCAGACCTTAAGGTGTGCGTCGCACACCTTATGGAAGACATTTAAGTGTGCCTCGCCCTCCCAATCTCACACATTTGATTGGGCGGCGCATTACTCATCGCACACCCTTACTGTCTCTCACGAAAATGGGCATAACTTTTTGCTCGGGTATTGGATTTTCGTGAAATTGGTATCGTTGGAAAGATAATTCAATTATATACAATTTGATAGATCTTGGGATGAATAATTCCATGTATATTAAGATATATACACGTTTGAATTTGACCCTTATAGAATCAAATGTCAAACTTTGGATGAATCAATTGGTCTTTAGCTCAACCTTGTTCTAGGTCATTGCTATAAACATTTTCCACATATAAACTAGTTCATAGACTAGGATAATTATCATCCAACTTGTATTCATGTGAGAATCACTTGGATTAGAGCTTAGACGCGCAGGAACGACGGTTAGAATTCTAGCACGAAAATACGGTGTATTACATACACCTTCTCTTACTTTTATTGATTGAAGAAAATATTCCAGTGACTCCTGCAAGACCTCATCTATGAATCTAGTGTGTGATCTAGATTTCAAGGGTGAGTAATTTATTTGGTATACCATGAAATATTTTTTTTATTTCACTGTCCTTTATTTGGACTTTATGCACTTTCCTTCGGTTTTTGGAGTTGCATCTTTTTCTTAATATTTGTAGTATGTTCTGGAACGTCGAATTTTGGATTCTAGAGGTGTTTTTATTTTAGTATTCATTTCCACTTTTCCTTATGTTGTTAGACTAAGTGATCTTAAGATATGAATGTAATATTTCCTTGTATTTTCTCTAAGTGTTGGTAATGCTTTTGGGCTATTGGTTCTCCCAATGGAGAATGGGGTGGGTGCTAATTACGTCCAATTAGGTCATGACAGTGTCCCTAATGAACCCAATGTAGAAGCTGGCAGAGGTGACTGAATTTTGAATAGACTTGATGTTGTGACCCTTCAAGTAAGAACTACTAAAGATATCAACATTCTAGGACTTGTTTGCCAAAACCTTGGCTTAGTTAACCTATTTGACTCCTTCGACCTTCTTCACATTATCATCTATATCATTGAAGGTATTTTGAACATATGCCATATTCACAGACAAAACCTACAAGTCAATGTTAAAACCCTTCTTTAACAACCAAATTCTCTCCTTTTCCATACCAAGTAACTAAGTAGCATAATAGTATAAGGCATAAAACTTAGAATCATAACCTATAATTGATATATTTCCCTGTTCAAAGGCCAAAAACTTATCCTTCTTATGATCTCGAAGAGTACAAGGTACATATTTCTCCAAAATAAGTTATAGAGTTGCGCCTATGTCAATGGAGGTACAGCTTGAGATAGACATTCCATATAAGTTATCCACCTCTACTTTCCATCACCCTACTGTTTGAAGGTTAAAAACACAAGGAATAGGCTATTCAACAATACCCCATTATGTAAGATCTCATAATAATTAGCTATGAACTCAAAAATATCCTTTATAGTAAAATAAAAAAAGTAGGAGGCTTCATTTTTGGATTCTTAGTTAGCCTGTCAGGTTTAGTATTAGTTATGATAGGACTTAAAATTGAGAAAAAGAAGATCCAAGTCCCTAAGGCCTCACCTATCTAGAAACAATCAGTTGAGTACATAGAAACTAATAAGAAGGCATAGCAGGAGTGGCTATAGTACCTGCCAACCCACTCAAAAAAGTAAGCACCTACTAAATCATCTTTGAGGACATTAGAGGAAGAGTTGCACCCCCTGTTGGTATTGCCTCTTTGAAATCCATAACATCTTCATTCACTAACTCGTAAAACTAATCCTGGGGTATAAGAGTTGTCTCAGATATCTATTGGGCCTGATTATCTACAACCCAAGATCCACACCTAGTGGGTGTTGCTCAACCTCTCCCTCTTCATCTGTGCCTCCCTTCCTCAACCTTAAATAACTTGCACTATAGATGGAGCTACTAGTGCGGGGGCTGCTTCTTTGGGTCTATTAGCTTTTGTGTTCACCATATATTGATAGAAGAATGGTGAAATTCATATACTAATTGAAATCAAGTTATAGTATGAAAGAAGAAAGAAAGTGATAACTTTCTAAAGTCCTATAACCTCTTGAAGAAAAGTACACATGTATCCATACCATTTCACAAGACTCTAACAGTCCCATTTTGGTACAATAAGATAAATGAAACTAGGGGTCTGATACTGAATTTTTCATGACCACAACCCATCATGAGGAGAACCCAAACTAACTTTTAGGTGCGAGAACCATCCAGCTCTATTAGTCAATTCCAATACTTAGTCAAAAGTTATAGAAATAAGTCATTCCATTATATAAGACAATATTTCAAAAAGTCAAACAATAAAAACCAAATTCAAAAAAGTTTAAAATACCCACAAGAACTAAAATTCATTGTACCAGAACATTATAATTGTCAATAAATAGGTCTAACACATAATAGAGAAAAAATATCCATGTAAGAAAAAAATTGTAATACCCCAAATTTTGAACTCTTAACCCATCAGAAGATAGTCCATAGAAGTCCTATCTTAATCTGATATTGTAGTAAGGAGTTCTAGAAAATTTTCCTGAGGGTCTGTCAACTAGTAATCACAATGGCACTAGAAATGACCCATGTCAGACACAACGAGTCATTCCATGAAGTCATTTCTATGATAGTAACGGATCCCTAATTTTATCTTAGTGGTGGTGATTCCATCACATGACTCGTTATCTATCCTAATGAGTCATTAGGTAGCCCCATTATCACAATAGAAAGAAATTCAGATATCAAGTCTCTGACCATGACTTTTCCTAACAACCCATGATTATACCTAATGAGTCATTAGGAGAGGAGTTGTTCTCATAACAAAAAGGACTCAAAACTAAGGACCTAAGGTTATGACTCAGACCATGACTCATGACCAATCGTGACGAGTCTTTACCAGAGTTATGATGACTATATCCCAGAATTTCTTGAATGTCTTAAAAAGGGGTTTTTTATTCTTTTCCCATTTTATTAACTCCTAACCAATGTCGTTTAGGCTTCCCCAAGAGTGGTATATAAGCCTAAATTTCCCTAAATTCACCATTTAGTCATAAAATCAATCCACAATAGGAAAAATAGTGATTCTGTCATCTCCAAAAGCAAGTTAGGGTTTCTCAAGAACAAGTTCAATTGCAAGGATTTCTCTAACCACTTAAGGTGTATGGTATTTCATAAATGGGTCCATTCCACCCATTAAGTCCCAAAAACTTCTAAAGCTTCATGTTTAAATTTCCCTCAAAGAATTGAGTTCTAGGTCAAAGATGAGTTTACTTAATTCCTTTAGTCTATTTGTGTAAATAAACTATGACTACATGTTTTCCACCAGATTTGCATCTTCCCATGCTCACCATTATAAATTTCCTTAATATTGATAAATTATTGAGTTTGGAATGTATTCTTATAAATTCTCTACTATGATCAGTTTTAAAGTATTATCATGTTCAGTTGCACTAGTTAGAGCTGGTGGGTTATGAACTAGTTAGCACTTCAAATTATGCATATGTTGTTATTTTCAAAAATGTTACTATATTGAGAATATATATATATATATATATATATATATATATATATATCATTTTCCAATGCCATTTATTTAGGAGTGATAATTAGCACTGAGTGAATACAGGGATGAAGGCTCACCCATTAGTTGAGGCTTAAGACCTTTAGTAGAATTCCCTAAGTTCTAGTTATACGGTGCCACCATAGGTTAAAAAGGGTCACCTATTAGTTGAGGAATGATGCACTAGTCCTTCGGGACCTCAGTTTAGTGGATCCATGCCAGCCAGTGTTCGTACCCTTGGCAAGGTACTAACACCCTTCCAACTGCAATTATAGGTTGGACCCTAATTTGATCATATTAGGTTATGTTGGTTATTGTTAGCTCCCACAGTCCTCAATTTAGTTTTAATTTATGATTTGTTCAGGTTTGATTAACCGAGTAGTCAGTTGTTTAGATATTCATTTTTTATGCTTTATCTAGTACATTTTATACTTGGTCTTCCATTTGTTTTGCTTGTTCACACATTATGTTCAGTTTATATTAGTTAGTTTCCCATCCTATATACTTAGTACATTCAAAGAACTGATAGTATACTTTCTTACACTATATTATTTCATAATATAGGTTTGGACACTCTGTACCCAGACGGTACTTAGAATGTTTCTGTATCACTCAACAGTCATTAGTGAATCCTCATCAGGAGAGGGCTAGCTATCAAATATTTATTCCTTTACTCTACTTTCAGTTTTAGCCAGTTAGATTTGTTGGGGGTTTATCCCTATATCTCATTATGTTTTAAAGGCTTTCAGATAGATGTTTAGATTTTTAGCATGATTGGTTGTCAGACAATTCTGTATCCAATTTTGTTATATATTCAATTTTACTTTATTATGGTTTCCACCAGTCATTTCAATTAGCTTCTGCCCAGTATTTTTTACTTTATTCATTATTCTAATGCATGTTAGGCTATGGTTTAGCTTAGGATCACTTGTGGCTTAAGCACAATGTTATGACTAGGGAGTAGTCTCGGGTCGTGACAAACTTAGTATCAGAGCATTAGGTTTAAAGTGTCATAAGGTATCTAAAATTTGGGTTAAGTAGAGTCTTGTTCATGGGTGTAAAGCGTGCCACACTTATGAGGGAGAGACTACAAAAATATTTGAGAAAAGTCTCACTTCTTTCATAATTTATGTCATGTGATAGAGTGTGAACCCCATTATTACTTCTTCTAACTCGTACTCTATCGATTTATAGATAATGCTACCCAAGAGTACTATTGAAAGAAGGAATAGGAACCAATAAGAACCACCAATTCCCAGAGACCCTCTGAATAAGTATATCTCTCATGCTAAGTATAGGGCTTCTTTCATAGTATTAGCCAAATCCATGACTACTCAAAATAATTAGCAAGTTTTTTCCCTATCCAACCTAGTGGTGAATAAAGTGGAAGCTAGAATCCGAGACTTCATTTGGATGAATCTACCAGCAATTTTTGGGTCCAAGCCTGAGGACGGTCCATAGGAATGTTTGGATAGTATTCAGACGGTGATTAAGATCATGGGTGTCACTTCAAGTGAAAGTTCTTAATTGTCTTCCTATAAACTACAAAGAGTGGATCACATTTGGTGTAAGTAGTGGAAGGAAAATAGAGATGCAGATAAAGGCCCAGTAGAGTGGGATGAGTTTGTTACTGCATTTATGTATAGGTTCTTCTTGCTTGATATGAGGAAGCCAAAGAACAGGAGTTCATCAACTTAAACCAGGGTTGTATGAGTGTTAAGGAGTATTCATTTAAGTTTACTCAATTGTAAAGGTATGCTCCAACTATGGTGGCTGATTCTAGGGCCTGAATGAGTAAGTTTGTGTCTAGTGTTTCTGTGGATGTGGTTAAGGAGTATAGGATGGCTATATTGGTCAAGTAGATGAACCTTTACAGATTGATGGTCCATTATTAATGGATTGAGGAATATAATATTAAAGAGAATGAAAGGGATAATAAGAGGGCCAGAATTGGTAGCTTCAAGTTCTCTCAATAGAGGTTGAATGGTAGAAATCGCTTTTAGTTCCACCAGAAACCTCCAGATCCAACCCCATCTTCTTCTAGTGTTCTGGTGCCTAGATTTAGATAAGATACTCATGATAGAGTATTAGTATTTAAGTGCAGGGTAGTGTTCACAGTGCTCGCACCAACCCAGTTTGCAAGTGATGTGGTAGGAACCACAAGGGTGAGTGCATGGCTAGTAGTGATGCCTGGTTTGAGTACGGCAAGTCAGGACATAGAATAAGAGATTTTCTAGGAGTTGAGCAGAGATGTAGGAATGATCATCAGTAGGGTCATACTAACTCTTTAGCAGTTCCTACAGGTCACCTAACTCATCAGGGTGCCATATCAAGTAAAACTAGTTGACAGCTTCAGAATCGATTGTATGCGCTTTAGACTCAATAGGATTAGAAGTTTTCTCTTTATGTTGTTCTAATATGTTTTGAGGTATTCATATTCATATGTATGCATTGATAAACTTGGGGGCCACACTTTCATTTGTGACTCCCTTTATAGCAGTAGATTTTTGTATCAATCTCAAAATTATAGCAGAACTCTTCTTAGTTTCTACTCTAGCCGATAGTTCAGTCATAGCTAGACGGGTATATAGAAATTGCCCAGTCACAGTATCCCAGAATGTCACTTCAGTAAATCTTATAGAGTTAGACAACACTGATTTCGTTGTCATTCTTTGCATGGATTGGCTCAACTTCTTCTATGCCTCAGTTGACTGTGGGAATAGAGCAGACCAATTTCAGTTTCTAAATGATCCTGTCTTAGAGTCAAAGAGTAGTGCCTCAAGACCTATAGGTCGGTTTGTTTTCTGCCTCAAGTCAAGGAAAATGATCTAGAAAGGGTACATCTACCATCTCATTTGAGTCAAGGACTCATGGTCCAAAATCTCGAGTTTTGAGTCAGTTCAGTAGTAAATGAATTTCCAGAAGTGCTTCCTGAAGATCTTCCCTAAGTTCCTCCCAAGAGGGAAATTGACTTCAAAATATATCTTTTTCCAAATACCCAACCTATTTTAATTCTGCCTTATAGAATGGCTTCAGCCAAGCTTAAGAAATTAAAGGAACAGTTAAAGGATCTCTTCGATAAAGGTTTCATTGGCCGAGTGTCTCTCCATGGTGTGCTTTAGTTTACTTCATGTGCAAGAAAGTAATTCCCTCAGACTGTACATTGACTATTGATGGTTGAACAAAGTCACAATCAAAAACAAGTATCCCATCCCTAGGATTAATGATTTTTTCAACCAACTTTAGGGTGCCCACTGTTTCTCTAAAATAGACCTCAGATTTGGCTATCATCATCTTAGAGTCAAAGATTGTGACATTTTAAAAATAGATTTTTGAACTCTGTACTTAATAAATAGGGTGTTCAAGAAGTACTTGTACATGTTCATTATAGTCTTCAAAAATGACATCCTTATTTATTCTCGGAGTGAGGGTGAACATACACATCATTTGAGGATCATCTTGTAGACTCCTAAGGATCACCAACTGTTTACTAAGCTTAGTAAGTGTGAATTCTGGTTGAAATTAGCAGAATTACTTGGCCATATCATAAAAAGTGAAGGCATTTGAGTTGATCCTCAAAGACCGAAATAGTAAGGTATTAGCCTAGACCCATCTCTCCATCAGAAATTAGGAGTTTCTTAGGTTTATCCAATTACTACTAATGGTTTGTTCAAGTTTTTTCCTCTATTTCTTCTCCTTGTCTAGACTGACTCATCAAAAAGTCAAATTCTAGTAGACCGGTTCTTGCAAGAAGATTTTTTAGAAGCTTAAGAATCGACTCACCTCTGCTCTAGTTTTAACTCTACGAGAGGGTTCTGATGGTTTTGTGGTTTACTATAATTCTTCTAGATTCGACCATGGTTTTGTGTTGATGCAGTGGGCAATGTTATAGCATATGCCTCTAAACAACTAAAGTCTCATGAGACGAATTACCAGACTCATGATCTCGAGTTGGCATCAATTTTTTTTGCCTTAAAGATTTGGAGGTATTATCTTTATGGGGTTCATGTTGATTTGTACACAGATCAGAAGAGTCTTCAGTATTTTTCCAGTTAGAAAGATCTAAATCTCCATTAGAGAAGGTGTCTAGAGTTATTGAAGGACTATCATATGAATGTCTTGTATCACCTGAGGAAGGCCAATATGGTGGCCGATGCCCTTAGCGGATTGACTATGGGTGGTGTTTCCCACCTGGAGGATAATATGAAAGAGTTAGTTTGTGAGGTTCATCAGCTTACTAAATTAGGATTCTGGTTGGTTGATTCGGCCGAGGGTAGTGTCTAGGTTAAGAATGGTTTAGAATCTTCTTAAGTAGCTAAAGTAAAGGAAAAAAAGATAGAGAGAGATCCTATTTTTCTTAATTTGAAGGAATCTGTTCGAAATCAGAAGGTTGAGGTTTTCTCCCAAGGGGGAGATGGTGTTTTTCACTGTCAGGGCAAATTATGCAGTTTGGATGTGGATGACTTGAGGTAGTGAATTTTAGCAGAAGCTCATGGTTCCTGATATTCTATTCACATGAGAGCCACTAATATGTATCATGACTTGCGGGAAGTCTATTAGTGGAATATCATGAAGAAGGATATCGCAAAATTCACGGCTAAGTATCCAAATTATCAGCAGGTAAAGGTTGAGCACTAGAGACCTAGTGGGTTGCTTCAAGAATACAGTATTCCTACTTTAAAGTGGGAAGTGGTAAATATGGACTTCATTACAGGGTTGCCTCATACTCGTCGACAACATAATTCTATTTGGGTTATCATGGATCAAATGACTAAGTCAGCTCATTTCTTGCTAGTAAATTGTTTAGATTTAGCCAAAGATTACGTTAAGCTCTATCTTAGAGAGTTGCTGAAATTTCATGGATTCCCATTAACCATTATTTCAGATAGAGGTACCCAGTTTACCTCCCAATTTCGGAAGACTTTTTAGAAGGGTCATGGTACCAAAGTTCATCACCGTATGGATTTTCACTCACAGAAAGATGGTTAGGTAGAGAGGAAAATTAAGACCTTAGAAGATATTTTGAGGATGTGTGTGATTGATTTCAAGGGTAGTTGGGAGGATCACTTGACTTTGATTGAGTTTGCATATAATAACAATTATCACCTCAGTATTCAAATGGCCCCATTTTAGGATCTTTATGGTAGGAGGTGTAGATCTCCTATTGGTTGGTTTAAGGTCGGTGATGCTACTTTGATATGGCCAGATTCAGTGCATAAGATAAGGGAAAAGGTTTAACTGATTAGAGCATTGCTGAAGACTTCTCAGAGTCATCAGAAATCTTATGCAGATATGAGAAGAAGAGCGCTTGAGTTTGACGTTGGTGATTTCATCTACCTTAAAATTTCTCCTATGAAAGGGGTAAAGAGGTTTTGTAAGAAGGAAAAGCTCAGTCCTCGTTTGGTCCTAAAACAATTTTGATTCATTATAGTAAGGAAGCCTATTCGTTGGAATTGAATGTAGAGTTGGAATCAGTGCATCCAATTTTCCATGTTTCCTTGTTGATGAAATTCATCGGTGATCTAGCCTCAAAAGTCCTTTTAGAAAGAGTTGGCATGGAAAACAACCGCTCTTACAAAGAAGTCCCAGTTGAGATCCTTCATTGTCAGATTCATAGGTAGAGGAATGATGAGGAAAGAAGAGCTTAACATATCAGTGACAACATCTAGGTATGACTCAAATTCTTAATGAGTAGCAAGAGAATATTAATGGTTCCAACCATTATTGGTACTAGTAGCAACGCTATTTGGCACAGAAGTTGAAGAATCGGCAATCAGGACCTTATTAGCCCCCAGCGGAAACCCTGGATGAAGGACAATATCGGTGCATATGACAAAGATAACCATAATTATAGAACCAATTTCTCCCCTCCTCACAATAACCACAGTGAACCTGCCCACAAAATTGACAAGGAGGATAAGGTAGGCATGATTGAGCTCCACTAAACCTGAGACTGGGAACCCAGTGCTTTAGTACCACTACTATCCTAAAAACAACGATCACCAAAAGGCTTAGGATAAGGAACATTAGCAGACGAATACAAATTTCACCAATTCGTCTTCTTAGTCCACTGTCTACTATCTCCTCCACTGTTCTGCTAATTTGCACCCTACTCTGAATATCTAAACTTCTTGTTCTACCGCTTTCTAATCTCCACTTGCTATTTTTTCTCCTCCTCCACTTACAACATATAAACCACCAGCCTGGATATGTCCATATAATTGTTAAACATAGAAGCTTTACACTCTTAACACCAAATTATGGTACAAAATAGAAGCAAATTTCCTAATTGGGACCTCATATTAGATACCAACTATGGAGCACACTAGGCCACCTGTTGAAACTTCAGGGCATACTCCTTAACACTTATCTTTCCCTGCTTCAAGTGCATAAGCTACTCAGCCTTATCTTTCTTCAGCTCCTAATGAAACAAGTGATCAAGAAAAACACCTAAAAAGTCATCCCAACCTACCTACTTTGTATCATTAGTTCTTATCTCTTCCCACTCTTCAACCACTGGCAAGCCACATCTTTTAACTAATAAGAAGCGAAATTTACACCCTCTAAGTCAATAGCATAAATAACCCTAAAAATATTCTCTATCTTATCAATAAACCCTTGAGGATCCTCCTTAACCTTAGAGAATATAAAGGTCAGGGTATTCAACCTCATAAACTATCCAACTCGAGTTACCTCAGATTAACTAACAATAGGACCAATACGATAAGACTGATGAGATTGTGTTACCTCCAACTGAGTAAGCATATGAATAGAGTGACAGAACTATGCATTAGAGATATTTTTCTAAGGTGACTGAGCATAAGTATCACTATCCCAAGAAGCTTAAAGAGGACTAGTAGGGACTGGTGGAACCCTACGTGGAGTAGTACAGTCAAGAAAAGGGACCCTAGACCAGGTTTGCACTCTATAAATAGGGTGAGTTCCCTGCATATTATCCTTAAGTAGAACAGAGGTTCCAGCAGAGTTTCTACGACTGTCGGATCTTTGAGAAAGCATGATCTAAAATGGACGAAAGCCAGGAGTTAAAAAAGTTTCATAGCATTAGACTCTAAATCCCAAAATAGAATACAAGAAAGGGAAACATTCCTCAATGCCTTGAAGCCTCCCCCTTATAAGTGTGGTGCACTACACGCATAAAAGGGTCTCTATTTGACATGGATTTATGGATGCCCAATGACCCTGAGTCATGCTCTGATACCAAGATTGTCACAACTCGACCCCGCACCTAGCCGTGATGGGTATCTCAATTCCACTATGACCCAGAGACCTCCTCGTTAACATAACATCCAAACATAATAAAAGAATACAACGTAAGCTAACTAAACATGATGATAACAAGAACAGATAATCAAATGTAGAATGTTAATCAAAATAAACATCTACCCATATTTGTCCACAAAATCCTCTAAAACCAGAATATCAAATTAAGTCCGGACATGCCCCCAAATATGATCAAGAGGGATCCAAATAAAATACTAAAAAGGTAATTAAATGACTAGGCCTTCCAAAAGATAAAAGATTACCACTTCAAAGCAAATCTTTAAGAGTACTTGGCCACGTAATGTTGCACAGGAGAAACAAAAAACCGTTCGTACCCTACATCATAAAATGATATAGAGATCAAGGTTGGTCAGTAGGGAAAGAACTAGAATGTAACTCGGGGAATAAGGATAAAATAATGCAATTACCAAAATCCAATCATAAACCATATGAACTACATTCATATACGCATATATACATGATGTCGAGATACGGACATGAGTCATGAAAATGAGAGTTTAAAGATATAACCTGAATTGTGTAGCTTGATCCATCCTAAAGGAACCTATGGGATATATATGTATTTAGCTCTTTTTATTATAAGGGCCCCAATGCATGTTAGTCGCATGAACCAAGGAAAATTGGGGAAAAGCTAAAGACATCAAGGGTATAGCCCTCCCAATGTGTGTGTGTGTGTGTGTATATATAGTGTGCACCAAGAACACTGTTATATGGAACCCAACACCGATAAATGTTGTTTTCAATGTTGATCCCCCCTCCCCAGGATCTACACTTTTATAGTGAGCTACAAAATTTCCTTTAAGTCCAAATTAAAATAATTTGCACATAAAACTAACTAGTAACCCAAGAGTCATTCATTAAGGCATTTACCAATTTGGTGTCGTCATACCAAAATGCTTGCAATCTAATATAATTATGCCAAACCAATTTAAATAACCAAATTGACTATCAGTTTCCATTTAAAATACAAAACCAAGTCCACCAAGGCCATCCAAAACCACATTTATTCATTTATTACTTAATGCAATGCATGAGGTTCAAAAGAAAAGTTAAACCATGCAATTATCCATATTCAAAACAGAGTCACAAGGTGGACTAAGGTTAATGAAATTATCAAGACAAAATTCCATTAATTTGGAGAAACCCGTGTCCCTCATTTCCACTATTTAAGCAATGCACCAATTCAGTTCCCAAAAATATCAATAGAAAGTATGAAAAATCAATTTGAAACATGGGAAAAGTAATTCAATCAATAACAACCCAAAAACCTCAACCTAATTTCAAACCCAATAATTTAAACCACATGAAAATTCATTCAATTAATGCCACAGTGTAAAAGTTAGAAAAATAGAAACATGCCTAAAATACATAAGGAATTGAAAACAATTCAAATTTTAGAGCCCGGATGATAAATTCTCTGTAAAACCTATGAATATTCTTGGGTTTTCGATTTAAAAGAGAAATAGAATGATTTGTTCTTTGAAACCTAAAGGGAATGGGGTTATTTTATGTTTAAAGGTCGTAAAAGGGGTAAAAGGACCAAAAGACCCTCACCCCAGCAAAAAGAATAAAAACTAGGCATTTTTAACATAGCAAAGTGCCACGCCAATATCGTAGAGGCTATCCTTCATACCATGCTATATTATAGAGGCTATCCTTTATTTCACACCTTTACTGCAGAGGCACATTGCCTTAAAGTTTTAATATATCCCTAAACTCTTTCCAAAAATTTCAAAACCTTACCAATACATCCTTTTTACCTCCCTAAACTTAATTCAAGTCAAAAATCGATAGTACAAATGTGGGAGGGTCAAAATAAAAATGATCAAAATTTTGTGGGGTGTTACAGAAATAAAGAATATGGGGGCTCATGCAACTTAACTATCTCCTGAATGAATAACTTGATATAATCCTCTCCTGAGTAGTTGGTCCTTATATGTAAAAAGTGAGCAGACTTGGTCATTTTTCTACAATGACCCAAAAAATTGTACTGATTTCAAGACTGCAGAAGACCCATAACAAAGTCCATATTAATCATCTCCCACTTCCACATAGGCAATTCTACCTCTTAAGACCTACCACCAGACCTCAAATATTCGACCTTGACTTGCTGATAGAACATATACTTAGCAACAAAACTTGCCACATTCCTTTTCATATTGTTACACCAGTAGATGTACTTTCCATGATATATTTCGAACCCAAATAAACTATATACCTAGACTCATAATCTTTGGTCAAGATCATTTCCCACAACCCATCTATATTAGTAACATACAACATACCTTGATATCTCAAGACACCATCACTCCCAATTGCAAAAGCCATAACCTTTTTCTAACCTACATAACCTTTAATTTTCATAATTATGGGATCTAAAACCTACTTTTCTTTAACCTCAGCACCAAGATATGATTTAACTACTTCCTGAATGATTACTTCTCCATCCTTAGAGTTCAAAAGGTGAACTCCTAAATTAGCCTGTAATATCTCAAGTTTTCTAGCTCTAGACCTAGTAATATATACATAATTGAATTATCTTTCCAATGCCACCAGTCTCACCTTAATCCTATATCGACGTAAAAAGGTATGGCTAATTTGTGAGGCACTATCAAGAATCCAGTGACATCAACTCTGACAATGACTCATCATTAAGACATAACGAGTCATAGTAAAGACTTGTTGTCATGCCAGTAAGGGACTAACGATTTTAATCTAGTAACAATGACTCTTAATGATGAATCGTGGTAAGTCTAAATGAGTTGTCATGAGGAGTCATTGTCAAAATAATAGGAAACCAAATTTAGGCCCTCTAGTCATGACTCATGGTCAGACTCTGCAAGTCGTAACCTGAGTCATCGTAATTGATCCTAAAAATTTTCTACACATTTTTATTCTTGGTACTTTCCCACTCTTTTAACCCCAAAACTATAGCACTTTATCTATCCTAAGGTTAGAATATAAGGCTAAATCACCCCAAATCCCTCATTAACTCAAAAATCAATTGACACTTAGTTTTATACAGAGAAAAGGGGTGGTTATCTTCTCTAAAGGACAAATTAGGCTTCTCCAATTTCATGATCAAATTCTAAGGAATTCTCCATGAATTTTATCTCTGTTATGTGGGATTTCATTAATGGGTTCCTCCCACCTATTGAGTCCCAAAGAGTTCTCCAATACTTAAGTTAAATTCACCCTTCAAGTTTAGGATTCCATGAAAATCATGAGTATCATAATTTTTAAGTTTATTTCTTGAATTAAACCATGAATATATGTTTTCTATAAGTTTAAGAATCTTTCCATACTCAAAAACATGCAATCCTATCTTATTGATAAAATTTTTAATTCTTGAGTTTGAGTTATGAAATTTCCTATTATGTTTTTATTTTGAGATTGTCATGTTTAGTTGCATTTTTTGGAGCTGGTGGATTATCAATACCCAATGTGTAGGACTTCATACATACATCAGTTTACATATTCTTAAGTACTTTTGATTATATATATATATTGTTATGTTCAAAATACTATTATATTGAGCATATCAGTTAGTAGTGTCTTTCAGTTGGGAGAAGTACTTAGCACCGAGCAAATATAGGGATGAAGGATTACCGATTAGTTAGGACTATGAGATCTTTATTATAAGTCCTTAAGTTTCAAAAATACGGCACCACTGTAGGTTATAAAGGGAAACCCGTCAGATTAGGACTAACACCCTAGTCCTTTTGGACACCAGTTTAGTGAATCCACACCATCCAGTATTCATGACCTTGTCAAGGTACTAAACACCCATCAAATTAGGGTTATGATTTATACCTTGGTCATCTTATATTGGGGTATGTCGATTTATGTAAGTTCTCACAGTCCATAGTTTATGTTTTAGTCTCAGATTTTTCATAACATTGTATTTAGTTATTTAGCTTATTATTCAGTACATGTTTATACTTGGTCTTACATCATTTCACCATATTTGATGCATTATGATCATCTTATGTTAGTTATTTCCTATCTTACATACTCAGTACATTCAAAGTACTGATCGCATACTTTTTATGTGCTATATTATATTATATTATAGGTTCTAACACTCGGCATTCGGATTGAGTTTAGTATGATTTTGTACAATAAGATTTAGTATTTGGTGAGTCTTCATCATTCGAGGACCAGATATTAGTATTATTTTTCATTATTCTTTTAGTTTCAGACAGTTGGAGTTAGTTGGGGGCTTGTCCCAAAAACACATATGAGTTAGAGGTTTTCGAATGGATGTTTACATTTTTAGCATATTAAGTACTATCAGGCAGTATTATTTTTTATATTTAGTATTGATTTCATTATTACTTATTACCAGTTTATTTCAATTTAGTTTTCACTCAGTGTATTACTCCTTAAGTATTATTTGTGTTATGCCACACCATGGATTAGGTTAATGTCACTATGACTTTGAGTACTGTGTTATGACTAGGGGCAGTCTCAGGTTGTAACTAACTTGGTATCAGAGCATTAGGTTTAAGGTATCCTAAGGTGTCTAAAATTCATGTTAAGTAGGTTCTTATTCATGGGTGTAAAGTGTGCCAAACTTATGAGTAAGAGACTATGAAACATTTTATGAAAGTCTCACTTATTTCATTATTCATGTCATACAATAGAGTGTGAACTCTATTAAAATTCTTCATCTAACTGATCCTCTACCCATTTATAGAAAATGACTCCCAAGAAAACTAACGAAAGGAGGAATGGGAATCAACAAACACCACTTCCAATTTCAGAAGACCCTTTGAATGAACAATTATTCTATGCTATGTTTAGGGCTTCTTTTATAGCACTGGCCCAGTTAATGATAGCTTAGAATAACTAGAAGGTTATTTTACCAACCAACTAAGTTGTCAGTACGTCAGCTACTAGAGTCTGGGCTTCACTCGGATGAATCCTCTAATATTCTCTAGGTCTAAGCTTGAAGAGGACCCACAAGAGTTCTTGGATATTCTTCAGAAAGTTACTAAAATCATGGGTGTCACTTCAACTAGGGATGCTAATTTGTCTACTTATAAATTACAAGGATTGTCTCATACATAGTTCATGTATTGGAAGGAGGAAAGAGGTGCATATGTAGGGTTAGTAGAGTAGGATGAGTTTTTGATGCATTTCTAGATAGGTTCTTCCCACTTGAGTTTAGGAAAGCCAAGGTGAAGAAATTTATAAACCTAAAACAGGGGATAACATGAGTGTAAAGTGTATTAATTTAAGTTTACTCAGCTGGAAAGGTATGCCCAACTATGGTTATTGACTCTAGGGCCCTAATGAGCAAATTTATGTTAGGTGTTTCTGAGGATATGGTCAAGGAGTGTAGGACAACCATATTGGTTAAGTAGATAGACATCTCCATATTGATGGTTCATGCTCAATAGATTAAGAAGGATAAGGAAAGGGAGAGTAAGAGGGCCAGAATTGGTAGTTTTAATTTCTCTCAATAGAGGTCAGATAGTGGAAATCATTCTTAATACCACCAGAAATCTTCAGCTTCATCCCCATCTTCTTCCAGTACACTAGTACCCAAGTGCAGATGGGATACTTGTGATAGAGATCCAAGTTCTATGTCCCAGGATAGTGTAAATAGTGTTTGCACCAACCCAGTTTGCAATAAATATGGTAGAAACTACAAGGGTGAGTGCATGGTAGGTAGTGATACTTATTTTGGGTATGTCAAGTTAAGCCACGGGGTGAGCGATTGTCAGGAGTTATAAAGAGGGGTAAGGATGTTTGTCCGTCAAGTCAATCTAACTCTTTAACTACTCTAGTAGGTAACCCGACTCAGCAAGGTGCTTATATCTAACAAAGCTAGTGGGCAATGTCACTATAGGTTTTATGCCATTCAAACTTAATAGGATTAGTAACATTCTCCTGATGTGGTCACTAGTATGTACAAGTTTTTCATATTCATGTTTATGTATATTTAGATCTAGAAGCCACACTTTTCTTTGTAACTCCCTATATAACAGTAGATTTTAGTGTCAACCCCAAAGTTCTTGCAAATACCTTTTCAGTTTCTACCCCACCCAGTAATTCAATCATAGATGGATGGGTATATAGAAATTGCCCAGTCAACTTATCCTTTAACTTCTCGAAGTTTCCTTACAAGTATCATACCATAAAACTTTATCTTTTTTTGAGTTGACCTCATTGACAGAGCTGTAATAGATGAGAAGATCTCAACAAATCTCCTATAATACTCGGTCAAGCCCAAGAAACTCCTAATGTCAGTTGAAGTCATGGTTATAGGCCACTTCTTAATGATGATGCCTAAGATGGACCTCGACTCCAAAGATGATAGTCATTTTCAAATATAGTAACCCAACAAAGGTTGGGGTCGTGTAATGACCCTTCAGGTAATTTCTCATAATTTCACTTATTTTCCCTATAGATTTTTTTCATAGCTACCCTAAGTCATTTATGACTTGATGGAACTAATAGTTTGGTTATCGGGCATTTCATTAGGGTTTTAGAACCATTTCCCTATTGAGAAGCCTTTGTTGGTTCCCAATGGCCAACGAGCAAAAACATTAATAAAATAATATCAAATGCAAATTCTAACTGTACCAGCAGCTTTTGAATATTGATTTTAGGTGGGGTAGACATTTGGTTCAGGTCCCACTGCACCCGAACTCATTTTGACCTATTGGTCAGAAAGTTGATAAATTAAAAATTTAGGTGTGGGACTCATATTTGGTGAAAATGACCTCGATGGAAAATCCAAATTTGCTAATGCATTTGAAATGTTAAAATTAGTGTTGTTGCATATTTTGTTTGCTCATATTGGATTCCGAATGCATCCTGAGGCATTAGCAAAAACTTGGAAAAATTCTAAGTTTCATCTGTCATCTAGTGCAGCAAGGGTACCGCAATTGCAGAGGGTGTATCGCGATGGTGATGACACAATCTTAGCCTACATGCTTACGATTTCGTAAACCAAGGGCCTAGGAAAGGGTATTTAAATGCCCTTTTTGGTTGAGAATTGGCCATTTCTCTATAGCTTTGAGTTCCATAAACTCTAATAGAGTCTGTAGTCCTCAAATTAAGTCTTGGGTGTTAATTGCGAGCTTGAATAACTTGTATATTTTTTATAAACAATGAATCAAAGGTATGAAATCCTTTATTTTAGTGTTGAATACTTAATTATTTGACCCAAAACCCCAAATCTCTTGAGGCTTGATTTTAGCCTAAATATGCTTCATTTGCACCAATTTCTTGAGGGATATAACTCGTTAATAGTATTTGAACAATGGGTTGGTCGCAAAAACTCATTTTCCATAAGTGGGACCCACTTGGGGGTTTTGGTATCATTTTAAACCCGAAGCACAATGGTGCAATATGGGTATTGATATTCTAATAATAATGCATAGATTGTGTTTTTGATAGCCCAGCTCCTTAAAGAAGCTTTGAGAAAAAGGAAAGAAAAGGTTATTAGTTCGTGAGCTATATTTTGATTTGAGGTAGGCTAGGCTTACTTCTTGTTAGATTGAGCTTTATTATAGTATTACTTTGATATTTTGATAAATTTGGGAGGGGTTTTAGGTGTTGAAATTGTAGATGGTTATGTTTGGGATTAGTTGAACCACTTAGGCTATTGAACTCATAGAGTATGATACTTGACTATTAGTCTAGAACCTTGGTTAGTTGGAATTGTTGACTCGTGAATAACATGAGAGTACTCTAGTTAGTTTGGAGTGAGTTTGTCACTCATATTAAATAGTAAGTTGACATTAGCTGTGCATAGTTATGGAAATTGTCCTAGTAGATTTGGATGAATTAAGACTAATACTTGAGAAAGAATTATACCATAGAAATAGTGTGGATTGATAAACCTCAAAGACATGACTTAGATGACTTAGCTTAGTCCCGGGTAAAAGTTAGACTTGAAGAGAAACTTGGGTTATTAGAAACAGAACTTGACCCGCCTTAAACTTGGACTATGTAGTTTCATTAGTGACCTAGATACGTTTTAAACACATAGAATGTGCCTTTGGTAATATGATAGCTAACCCCAGTAAATGGTTTATTCATGATGTTGGTATTGGTAATGATGTTCATGATTGGTTGCTAAATCATTAATAATGATTGGATTGTAATGAAAAATCTTATAGGTTGAGCCCATGACTATGCTACAACTTGAATCATTGACTAAATTACCATGTGGGCCTTGGATTATGTTATTACTCATATTATGTTCAAGCCTAGTGACTAAACTAATGTTGATGCTAAAAATACTCTTGTTCTAATAATGTGTATGATGCTAATGAAAAGGAGCTTTAGAAGATATAACTATGACTTTGTATTTGACCATGCTAATGATTATATTAAGCCCGGTAATGTATTGAGTGTTCATAATATTTGAATATACTTGTTCATGTACCTATTAATATATTGTGTTGATGATGAATGATGAGGTACGATGGTATGTCCTTCCTTATTTCTCTTTCACTCTATCTCTCGTGGGGCTTGAATTTATTATTGATTTGATTGCACATATACATTGATGCTATGATGATGCCTCATAATTTTGGAGGATATATTGATGATGTGATGATGCCCGGTAAATCCATAAGATATATTGATAATGTTATGATGCCTGGTAAGTACGGAGAATATATTAATGATGTGAAGATTCCTGATAAGTCCGAAGGATATACTGAGGATATGATGATGGTCGTTAAGTCTAGAGGATATATTGATGATGTGATATTCTTGATAAGTTTAGAGGATATATTAATGATGTGGTGATGCCTGGTAAGTCTAGGGGATACATTGATGATGTGATGATGCCCGGTAAGTTCGGAGGATATATTGATGTTATGTATGGTAAGCATGTATATATTTGTGTCTATGTGTGATTATGCCTTTATATGATTACATATATATGTTCTTTGATGGTATGATTTTATTCTTGGGATTTTGGCTATAATTAATTGATATTAATCACTATTTAAATTGCATAATTCATTCTAGTATTAAATAGCAAGTAGGAGTAGAATATTGATGATAGGCGAATTTACACGCCTATAGTGCTATATTTTACCCATATTTTAGCAATGTTTTGAGAACAAATTATATATTTCATGTACTTTTAGTCTTTTTTCCTGTAAGTGAGCTAACGAACATGATTAGCAAAGTTTCAGGTATAAATGATGCAGAATTCAGCATTTTATGGATAACTTGACGCCAAAGAAAGCTTCACGAAAGGAGAAAAGGGAGTCTTGGACGTCAAGGACCAAAAGTGGCGCATGGAAAATTTGTCTCGGGATAAAACAGCAATTCTGAAGACTTTGGGGACTAGCAGTAATTTATTAGGATTAGGATAATGATACTTTAACCTAGTAGGATTGGGTTAAGTATTTTATTAGCTTAGTAGGAATAGGATATGGGTATTATAAATACCCTATCTTGCTAGAGATTTTAAGACATCTTTCTATTCTACAATTAATTCTTCTTCCATCAATTACAATACATTCTACTTCTAATTCTTCTTCTATTCATCTATTCAATTCTTAATTTCCGTAACAAGAGAAACGTTACTTTGCCAGGAATTCACGCCTAACGCCTACCACACTATTACTACACAAAATCTTTATTGTGGTATAATAACAATGTCTATTGTGATTTCCTTCGCACTCATGGGTAACTAAACGTCTCTGTTGGGGTTATGGAAGCCTTATGAGATACTATCTATTGCTATGAGTTTGTGAGTTCGTGACACGTATGGTGCTTATATCTTTATTCTCTTCATCTTAATGCAAATTCTTTGTGGTTGCAAACGCAAGAATACGCCAGTATAGCATTAACTTGTTCAAAAGAAAAGTTATATGTCTGGAAAAGAGATAATGTCAAGGTAATAGGGTCCCATCCCCTATTAAAAGGTTAGTGTCGTAACTGGATTAACCTCTTGGAGAATTTGTACCGTTAGATACGCCTTAAGCTCGAAAGAGTTAAAGTGAAATAGTCCTTGTTGAGGTCGAAAGACGCTTGGATTTACCATCGAATACAATTCTCTATAAGCACATGCATGTCTGAATTTTGCATAACGCATAGCCAATAGAGACGTAAACTCAGAAGGTGGACATAACCCCAACTTCTCAATTCTTATTGTTTACAACATACTAAACATTCTTTTTACTTAGCTATTTTCAGTATTTACATTAATATATTGGTTACACATTACAATCCCCCTTTTACGAGACTTGCACTAAAAGTCTAGTAATTGTTGCTTACTTGTTGACCAAGTTATTCCCTGAGGGATCGATACCCAACCCAGTTGGGTTCTATATTTGACTACGACCGCTTTACACTCCTACGAGAGCTGTAGATTGAGCATTATCAAAAATTGGCGTCGTTGCTAGGGAATACAAGTGTCAATTAAGTTCGTGATAATTACTAGACCCTTTGGTCAAAGATTCTCGTACTTTTACTTTTAGTTGTTGTTTTTGTTTACTGTAGGTTTTTATTCAGTGCATGCCCTATACTCGTAGTTCTGGTCAACCGTTATTACCTATCAATCCTGAACCACAATGTATTGGCAGAATGGAGGCACAACACGAAATCGAAAGGATGGATGCTCAGCAGGAACAGACGAGATTAGCTGCTCTTGCCGCCGCCCAAGTACACCAACAAAACATCGATAACCCTGGGTGAGCAACAAATCCTGACGATGAGGATTTAGGTGATGACGAGTTACTAAACCCAAGGCATGATGCTGAAATCGCAACACCTGCCAACAAAAGAGGTCGTCAAGCTCGGTTTAGGTATGATTGCCAACCCATGCAACCAGCTTTCGATAACGATGATGATGATCTTGATGGAGCCGGAGCCACAAGAGCCATTATTCCTCCACCATTAGCGCCCGGAGCCAAGTTCAACATCACAAGCACCATGATTCAGTTATTGCAACTCAAAGGATTATTTGGTGGATTAGCAGGCGATGATCCGAATATGCATCTCATCAACTTTATTTCTACATACAAGTCGTTTGACAATCCTGGTGTTGGTCAGAATGCAATTCGATTACGTCTATTTCCATTGTCTCTATCTGGGAGGCAACTCTATGGTTGAATGGGCTGACTCCTAATTCTATTATAAATTGGAGGCAATTGAGAGACGTTTTCCTAGAAAGATTCTTTCCGCCATCTAAAAGAGCACAATTGAGAGATGAAATCAGCAACTTCCATCAGCTTCCAACTGAAGCCCTTCATGAAACATGGGAGAGGTTCAAGACAAAGCTAACGAGGTGCCCAAACCATCACATAACTAATGTTCACCTAATGGAGATATTATACAGAACCTTGAATTCAATAACTAAACCATTGGTGGATAATGCGGCTGGAGGATCTTTTATGGACCTCACCTTTGGTCAAGCAAGCAATATACTATATCGGATGACGAAGCAAAGTAGAGCTTGGCATACCAGGGATTCTGAGGTAGCAAGCCCCACTTTATCTATTGGCATGACTGCAGACCAAAGGAGAAGAGAAGAAGAACGTGATCAAGATATGGCGCACATGAAAACACAAGTGGATCTTCTTACAAAGCATCTATTATCAGGGAAGACCGAAAAAGTTAAAGTTGTTGCATCAAAAGAAAGAGACGAATTTGATTTGGAAGAAGAGGCCAACTACTTGAACAATCAGGGGGGTTTCCGAGGGAATACCCAAGGAAACCAAGGTCGGAACTATTATGATAAATCTGGAAACAAGGACCAAGGTAGTTGGAACAACAAGAATGAAAAGGGTGGTTTGTACGTTCCCCCTGGAAGACGTGACGCCACCACATCTAGTTCTGGAAGTATGGAATACATGATGGCTAAAATATTGAAAGGAGTGGAAGCAACGAGCGCGGAAGTAACGGAGGTATTTAATGATTTGTCCACTATGAAACAATTAGTTGATTCTCATTCCACTTCAATCAAGCAAATAGAGCAGCAATTGAGCCAACTTTCAGCAGCACTCAATCAAAGAAAGGCTGGCACTTTACCTAGCGACACTATGCAAAACCCAAGGAATGATGGATCATGCATGGCCATTACTACCCGAAGTGGTAAGGTGCTGGAAACTTCAGCAAAAGGCAAGCAAGTAGTTGACGAAGTAGTGGACATTGATGATAAAGCGAAAGGGGAAGATGCCGCAGAAGCTGATCCTGACGTCCATAACGTCACCCCTCACAATTTGAAACCTGATAAAGCTAAAAAAACGGAAGCAAGAGGAGAAGAAAGCCGTAGAGAGAACAATTCCATACCCACCACCACCTTTCCCTCAAAGGCTGAAGAAGGTGGCGGATGATATGAAGTTCAGCAAATTCATGACTATGTTAAAGCAGCTGACCATTAATGTTCCATTGGTGGAGGTACTCAAACAAATGCCTGGGTATGCGAAATTCATGAAGGATCTTTTGACAAAGAAGTGGGCAGCAAGCTATGAGTTGAAAGATGATGTTCATCACTGCAGCGCAATTGCTACCCGATCAATAGTTCAGAAGAAGGCTGACCCCGGTGCTTTCACTATTCCTTACACCGTTGGATCTTTAAATTTTGCCAAGGCATTATGTGATTTAGGAGCCAGCATCAATTTGATGCCACTATCTATCTATAAAAAGTTGGGGTTGAGTGATCCTACTCCAACCAATATGAGGCTCGTAATGGCGGATAGGTCGGTAAAACGACCTGTTGGTATTCTATGTGATGTATTGGTAAAGGTTTCTTCATTCATCTTTCCAGTAGACTTTGTTATTTTGGATTGTGAGGCAGATTCAGAAGTTCCCATAATCTTGGGGCGCCCTTTCCTTGCTACGGGAAGTGTGCTTATTGATTTGAGAGCTAATGAGCTTTCATTCCGAATAAATGACGAAGTAGTTCGCTTTGATGTTTGCAAATCAATGAAGCAACCCAAAGAGCTAAATGTATTCTCGGTGGCTGATGTTTACTTTGATGATGAGAAAGAATTACTTGAAGAGGAGCAGCTGATTGATGACCCATTGGCGAATTTGCTTATGAATGGTGAGAGTAAGGATGCTGAAAATTGTGAAGAAGCTATTTGTGCTCTATCAGGATTAGGGACATATCGCCATGCTCCCAAGAAGCTGGACCTTGATCTCAAAAATCGACCCACACTACCAGCTAAGCCATCTATTGAAGAGCCACCCACGTTAGAATTAAAGGAGCTGCCAAGTCATTTAAAGTATGCATTCTTAGGAAGTGGAAACACACTTCCAGTCATTGTGGCAGCAGATTTGGGTGAGCAACAAGTTGCAGCTCTCATTGCTATTCTAAGAAAGTATATTAGAGCTATTGGATGGACCATTGCGGATATTATTGGTATTCCACCTGGGATTTGTACACACAAGATTCAGCTTGAAGAGAATTGCACACCCACCATTAAGCATCAAAGGCGTCTAAACCCACCTATGCAAGAAGTGGTGAAGAAAGAAATAATTAAGTTGTTAGACGCAGGAGTTGTGTATCCAATCTCTGATAGTACATGGGTAAGCCCGGTACAATGTGTTCCCAAGAAAGGATGCATGACGGTGGTCACGAATGAAAAGAATGAGCTTATTCCACTTAGACCCGTCACCGGATGGAGAGTATGCATGGACTACCGAAAGCTAAATTCATGGACACTCAAAGATCACTTTCCAATGCCATTTATGGACCAAATGCTTGATCGATTAGCGGGGAAAGGATGGTTTTGTTTCTTAGACGATTATTTAGGCTATAATCAGATTTGTATTGCCCCCGAAGACCAAGAGACGACAACGTTCACATGCCCATATGGTACGTTTGCCTTCAAACGTATGCCATTCGGGCTATGCAACGCACCAGCCACCTTTCAGCGATGTATGATGTCCATTTTTTCTGATATGGTTGAAGACACTTTGGAGGTATTCATGGATGACTTTTCAGCTGTTGGTGAGTCTTTTGAAGTGTGCTTGGCAAACCTAAGTATGGCATTACAAAGATGTGTAGAATTCAACCTAGTGCTGAATTGGAAGAAGTGCCACTTTATGGTAAAACAAGGTATCGTTCTTGGTCATAAAATCTCTGAAAAGGGAATTCAGGTTGATCGAGTGAAAATTGAAATCATTGAGAAGCTACCGCCTCCAATTTCTATAAAGGGAGTTCGTAGTTTTCTCGGTCATGCAGGTTTCTATCGACGGTTCATCAAAGATTTCTCAAAAATTACTAGTCCATTGTGCAAACTCTTGGAGAAAGACGCAAAGTTTGACTTCAATGAATATTGTTTGAAGGCATTTGAATGCCTCAAAGGAAAACTAATTGAAGCTCCTATCATGGTAGCACCAGATTGGTCTCTCCCGTTCGAAGTCATGTGTGATGCTAGTGGGGTAGCCGTTGGTGCTGTACTTGGACAAAGAAAGGAGAAGCTATTTCATCCTATCTACTATGCGAGCAAGGTCCTAAATGAAGCCCAAAAGAACAACACTATCACAGAACAAGAGCTCCTAGAGGTTGTGTATGCGTTTGAGAAGTTCTGAGCTTATTTGTTGAGTACCAAAGTGATAGTTCATACAGACCATACAGCTCTAAGGTATCTAATGACAAAGAAGGATGCAAAACCAAGACTAATTCGATGGGTTTTGCTGCTACAAGAATTTGATTTCGAGGTTAAAGATAGAAGAGGTTGTGAGAACCAAGTGGCTGATCATCTATCTAGACTCGAGAACGAGCATGTCGCGCAACCTGAAATCGAGATTGATGATGCATTCCCTGATGAGGAGATCTTAGCGGCAACAATGGAAGGATTACCATGGTATGCCGACTTTGCAAATTTTGTGGTGAGTAATGTGATACCTGCAAACTTATCTTACCATCAAAAGAGGAAGTTTATGCATGATGTACAGCACTACTTTTGGGATAGCCATATTTTTTTCGACGATGTGCAGATGGTGTTATTCGACGATGTATATCCCATGTAGAGGTGCCTACTATATTGGAAGCATTCCATACTTCCCAAGTTGGAGGACATCACGCAGGTAATCGGACAGTAAGAAAGGTATTGCAAAGTGGATATTATTGCCCTTCGATATTCAGAGATGCCTACGACTTTGTTAGAAGATGCGACCAATGCCAAAGACAAGGTGATATTTCGAAACACCATGAGATGCCCATGTCAAAAATCCTTGAAGTAGAGCTCTTTGACGTATGGGGTATTGATTTCATGGGTCCATTCGTAAATTCGTTTGGAATGAAATATATCCTAGTAGCTGTAGATTATGTCTCAAAATTGGTTGAAGCTGTAGCGTTGGCCGACAATGAAAGAAAGCGTGTTGTAGCATTCTTGAAAAGGAATATCTTCTCTCGCTTTGGAGTACCACGTACTATTATAAGTGATGGAGGATCTCACTTTTGCAACAAGCTATTCAAATCCGTGTTGGCAAAATATGGTGTCAAGCAACATAAGGTAGCCACGCCTTATCACCCACAAACTAGTGGCCAGGTAGAGGTTTCCAATCGGGAGATCAAGCAAATCCTTGCGAAGACGGTAAATGCTAACAGGAAAGATTGGTCTCGGAAGTTGGACGATGCACTATGGGCCTATAGGACTGCATTCAAAACACCAATTGGCATGTCCCCTTATCAACTAGTTTATGGGAAGGCTTGTCACTTACCCATTGAGCTTGAGCATAAGGCATTGTGGGCATTAAATAGATTGAATTTGAATTGGGATGATGCAATAAATCTGAGGTTGGAGCAGCTGAACGAGATGGACGAATTCTGTCTCCATGCTTATGAGAGATCGGACCTATACAAGGAGCGGATGAAGAAATATCATGATCAGCGGATTGTTCGACGAAACTTTCAAAAGGATGATATGGTGCTTCTCTTCAACTCGAGATTGAAGCTATTCCCAGGTAAGTTAAAGTCCAAGTGGTCTGGTCCATACAAAGTTATCCAAGTCTACTCGTCTGGAGTAGTTGAGTTGGAAGACAATAATGGAGTTGTCTTCAAAGTGAATAGCCAACGAATGAAACCCTATATCTGTCCTCTTGATTCGATAAATTATATGGCCCTCACTTATCTCGACGAAGTCTAAGTACTCGAGGTAACTATGTCGTGCCACGACAATAAATATAGCGCTAGATAGGAGGCAACCTATCGTTTATCATTTTTCATTTTTTGTCTTGTGTTTTTGATAAAGAAGAGTCATGCCACGACCAAAACTAAGGCACTTGATGGGAGGCAACCCATCGTTCTAATCATTTCTATTGGTTTTGAGCAAATGTAGGTGCAAGAGGTATAAAACGAGGAGATCGGTTGCAAATTACGATTTGGACGTATTGCATGTTAAAGGTGGTAAGTTAGGAATGAAGATGCAAAAGGCTATGGATTAAGCATTGCTCATGAAAATATAGGCATCGAACAAGGCTAGTCCTAGGTAAAACTAGGCCACGAACAAGGCATGGCCCATACTATGGCCTAAGGTCTCGGAATCTAGTGTGCCATAGCATAGGCGCCGCCCATGCTCAAGTATGCCATAGCATAGGCACCGCCTATGCTAAAGCCTTTTGTCTATGATTCCCATATGCAAAGTGAAAGGCGCCGCCTATGGTCACCAAATGCTAAGCTAAAGGCGCCGCCTATACTAGACAAGGCTTTGCAAAAGGCGCCGCCTATAGTCACTTTTTGTCTCCAAATCCGATTTTAAATGGGTAAAAACCCGACCCAACTTGGTTCTATAAATAGGATACTTAGTCTTAAAGCACAAACACATTGAAAACCTAATGTAGGCGCCGCCCATAGCATCCAAATCCTCTCAAGAATTTTTCTTTTGCTCTATTTCTTCGCAAGAACATCTCCAAAGGCTTCAATCACGTAAGTACTCTTTTGTTCCTCATTTATTTTTTTGTAAGTACTACGTTACTACGTCTATTATGAATTGCTAAATCTTGAAGAAGTATTGGTGATGTGAATGTGTTTGAATTGTTTCTACACAACCAAGTGAGTGAACATCTACGTCAGGATAATCTTAACTTGTTTCCAACTTGAATTTGATTTTGATGCATTGTTATACTACTTGCGGAATTGCCATAGTCATTGCCTAATCTTGTCACTTGAATACTTACATGTTGGAATGACTTGTTCATCAGAATGAGACTTATAGTGGCCTACTGACATAGGAGGTTGTGATTATTAATAGCTATTATACCTTCATGTAATCCCTATGTAGTAGTCTTGCTATGTCCATCAAGAAAGTATTGCAAAGATTACAAGAAGTGTGATATCTCTGATTTTATTATTGGAATATAGCACCTAAAACGTATGTCGATGAAGTCTAAGTAATCGACCACTTTCACTTCACTAATTTGTATCAACAAACTAAGTGTGGGGTGGTACCCCTATTGCTTGTGTATAGATTGTATCCATTGAGATGATGCTAACATGACCACTGTGTTAAGTCTCAGGTACAATGGCACCCAAAGCAAGACAAGGCAAAGATAAGGCTACCACTTCCTAAAAAGGCAAGAAAAGAGGCCGCAAAGAGCAAGGAGAATCATCCTCAATGCAATTACCACGCCGCATGTTTGGAATAAAATGGGTTCTTGAGGAGGAAGCAAAGGAATGGTATAGGAACAACAAGGAATGAAAATATGTTCATATGAATTTGATAAACAAGGAAAGCCTAGCGAAGAAGGAGCCGCGCATGTTGGCAAATATCATGGAATTACATCTAGATTTCATCTTCCGAGACATGGGAGAATGCAATCTCGATTTGACAAGAGAATTTTATGCCAACTAGTCGCCGAAAACCACAGGCAGCGAAGTCAAGATTCGGGGCCAAGTTTTACAAATCAATGCGGATTTCTTCAACTCCTGTCTTGGCTTGCCTTCAGTCGATCCATCACCATTCAAAGAGCTGTACAGTAGACCTCCATATAGAGCAATTCGACATACACTTTGTGGAAGTAGATCCATGGCAAGCTGGAGCAGACATAAAGACATCGGACGACACAACACTTTCCCATATGCTCCTTTGAATAGGGAAGCAAGGATATGGTTACGTATTGTCAACTCTTGCCTCATACCAGGGACCCAGTACACCAAGATAACAAGAGATAGAGTGTGCTTGGTATACGCACTGATGACGAATTTTCCTATCAACTTTGGGGCAATTATTCGCTCCATAATGCGGAAAGCTAGGCTACACAAGCGGTCCCATTTCAGCTTCGGCAACTTATTGACTACAATCTGGAGGAAGGAAGACATCGAAGAGGAACCGGTTGATCATAGACTCCCACACAATCCAAAGAAGGTTGACCTCACAAAGGTCAAAGATGCTGAAACCACACATGGCGTAAACCTTACTACGGCAGAGAGACATGCTCGGGATGAGAGTTTCTTTCATCATCTTTATGGAATGACTCGGTTCACAATGATGAGTGGTGGACGTGTTCCAACTGCTGCAGAGCTCCAACAGCTGGATCATGACTATCCAATGAATGTGCATGCAAGGGAGATGTGTGGAGTAGGTACATACTTTGAGGAACCTCTTGATGACGATGTGTCGACCGATGATGAGCGACGAATGCCAGACTCCAACATGGAAGAGAATTCTAATGACGACGACTCCTATGATGATTTCGACGAAGGGGGTATGACCCCCGACATAGAGGAGGAGTCCGACTGACCAGGTTCTTCGTATTTATTTTCCACTGAGGGAAGTGTCCCGTTTAAGTGTGGGGTGGTGGTATTTGCATGCTATACTTCTCTATCTGCATTTGCATTTAGTTATTCCGCAGTTGCATTTAGTTATGTTTGTTTTCTTAGCTAGTTTTTTTCGTTTTTCATTTTTTTTTGTAGTTAAATTTTTTTACTTAGCTTCGCATGAAATTATTCTAATAGGCAGCATGAGATTATAACAAGAGTTTGTGCTAAAATCATGACTATTGAGACATTTAGGCTCTAATTGTGACTCACTACGTGATATTGTGTGGTTCAATTCCTTCATCTGTTGGGGCAAGAGTCTATACTACTCCCAATAAAGTCGACCATGTGCCTTGTGTGTGTGAGATAATAGTATATTCTGTGCTTGTGGCTGATGCTAGAACTTGTCTGGTATGTATGTAAAGCGAAAATAAAGAGTGCAAGTTTAGGAGATGATTTAGGCATTTCTTTGGCAACCTGCAATTACCCTCATTCTAACCTACCCATGGACATCATCCTAGTTAAACCCTTTTGATCCTTTAGCCTATTTTCTTTGACAGCCTCATATGTAAGTCTAGTCCATTTTTTTTCAAGACCATAATTTGATCCAAATTCGTAAGTGCTTTAAAGTATAAAGTCATGTGACAAAATAAGAGGAAGTTGGGTAAGTATGATGCTTTAGAATGCATTGGTGCTTGAATTTGTTATGAAAAAGAAGTACGATCATAAGAGGTATGTCATGAAAAAGAAAAAGGAAAGGAAAACTAAAAAGTTAGTTATGTTCAAAATTGAAAAACAAAAGAGGAGAAAAAGGGTGGTAGAATAAAAGAACATAGAAAGGTTGTTTGAAAGAAAAGTGTTAATGATACAATGTGATGTATTAAAGCGCTTAGGAACATAGTCACTATTTCTGGCCAAAATAGTCCTACCCGTCCCTTAGCCTACATTACAACCTGTAGAAGACCTATTTGATCCTAAGCTTAGTATTCTGACATTTAGTGGAGCATTACACTAAGGGAAAGCCTATGGTCATCAGTTGCTGCATATGAATTCTTTGTGAGAGTGAGAGCGAGGATAAACCTATACTCATGTTCGAAATATATACAATACTTGTGAGTGATTATGGGTAAGATCTTATGTGAGACACACATGGTTGATGAGTTTTGCATAGTTGTGTATGATTCTCTGTGCCTTAACTTTTGAATACGAATTATCCACCATCACGAGTCTATACTAGAGGTTAAACTGTTTCTACTAATGATCAGAAAACAACTCTTTGTTGATAATTGTTGTGCGTGTCTTGATGAATATTTTGTGTTGTTATTGTGAAACCCTAAGTTGATGTTTAGATGGACATGATATTTTGTTCGAGAACGAACAAAGCTTCAATGTGGGGTGTTGATGATAGGCGAATTTACACGCCTATAGTGCTATATTTTACCCATATTTTAGCAATGTTTTGAGAACAAATTATATATTTCATGCACTTTTAGTCCTTTTTCCTGTAAGTGAGCTAACGAACATGATTAGCAAAGTTTCAGGTATAAATGATGCAAAATTCAGCATTTTATGGATAACTTGACGCCAAAGAAAGATTCACGAAAGGAGAAAAGGTAGTCTTGGACGCCAAGGACCAAAAGTGGCGCATGGAAAATCTGTCCCGGGCTAAAACAGCAATTCTGAAGACTTTGGGGACTAGAAGTAATTTATTAGGATTAGGATAATGATACTTTAACCTAGTAGGATTGGGTTAAGTATTTTATTTGCTTAGTAGGAATAGGATATGGGTATTATAAATACCCTATCTTGCTAGAGATTTTAAGACATCTTTCTATTCTACAATTAATTCTTCTTCCATCAATTACAATACATTCTACTTCTAATTCTTCTTCTATTCATCTATTCAATTCTTAATTTCCGCAATAAGAGAAACGTTACTTTGCCAGGAATTCACGCCTAACGCCTACCATACTATTACTAGACAAAATCTTTATTGTGGTATAATAACAATGTCTATTTTGATTTTCTTCGCACTCATGGGTAACTAAACTTCTCTGTTGGGGTTATGGAAGCCTTATGAGATACTATTTATTGCTATGAGTTTGTGAGTTCGTGACACGTATGCTACTTATATCATTATGCTCTTCATCTTAATGCAAATTCTTTGTGGTTGCAAACGCAAGAATACGCCAGTATAGCATTAACTTGTTCGACAGAAAAGTTATATGTTTGGAAAAGAGATAATGTCAAGGTAATAGGTTCCCATCCCCTATTAAAAAGTTAGTGCCGTAACTGTATTAACCTCTTGGAGAATTTGTACCATTAGATACGCTTTAAGCTCGAAAGAGCTAAAGTGAAATAGTCCTTGTTGAGGTCGAAAGATGCTTGGATTTACCATCAAATACAATTCTCTATAAGCACATGCATGTCTGAATTCCGCATAACTCATAGCCAATAGAGACGTAAACTCAGAAGCTGAACATAACCCCAACTTCTCAATTCTCATTGTTTACAACATACTAAACATTCTTTTTACTTTGTTATTTCAGTATTTACATTAATATTTTGGTTACACATTACAATCCCCCCTTTTACGAGACTTGCACTAAAAGTCTAGTAATCGTTGCTTACTTGTTGACCAAGCTATTCCCTGAGGGATCGATACCCAACCCAGTTGGGTTCTATATTTGACTACGACCATTTTATACTTCTACGAGAGCTGTAGATTGAGCGTTATCAAATATGCCAAATGATGATTTATGATTAAGTTGGTTAGTAGAATCTTATGTAGAATTAAGAACTCACATAGTGAGTATATTTATCTTGAATAAAAGGTATTAATTAAGGAGTATTACATATTAGAATGAGCTATGTGGTAACTAGTTATCTATTTAGTGACTATTCTACTTGATGACTAGAAGTCGAGAGTTCCAGTTAATGAACCTTGTTTGGTTTAAATGTTGTAACTATCAATTGTGGTTGTTATGTGTCTAATGATCATAATAGGTTAGTATTGGTGATGATTAATATTATTGATGACTAAGTTATGATGTCGATTAGCTATTAATTGATGATTTGCAAATTAATTATGCTAGATAATAAAAGACGTTAACGGTTAGATAGATAAGTGTTTGAATGATGCTTGGTGGTCTTTTTCTATATGATGAATAGTACGATTATGATGATTAGAAATGAGCATTGGTTGGCGTATATGGTGTAGTAGTGAATCTTGACTAGATGATGAATGTTGGTTATTTAGTGAATAATATTTAGTTGTTATCCCGTGAATAAAGATTATGTGAAGAATTGGTTGGGCTAATAATTAGAGTCCACATGATGACTAGAGAATTAGATGTTTATTAATAATCATTCTTTAGATAACAATGTGTAAGTAAAGTATATTGGCGAGGTAGATATCTATATGGTGATATGAGTGTGAATATTAGTATTTTTGTATATGTTATTTAATTGCGGTAATGGTTGTTGATTATAATTGTTAGCAAATAACTATTGATAGTAAATGTAGAAAATCATGGAGGTTGATAAGTTGGTTATATATCTATTTACGTTGATGATTTAATCCTTTGATGCACTCTCTGGTGGTATGGGACGACGTGATGTGTCCTTTACTTTATGTTCTTTTAGATGTACTCCCCGGTGGTATGAGATGTTGTGGTGAATTCTTTTACTTTATGCTCTAAATTATGTTTGTGCGCTAATTTGGTATTTATGCGATTGTAATTGTATTAGTGTTGCTTTATGTTTTTGGATCAATTACTCATTATATATGATCGTAATGGTGTGCATTGATATGAGATGTCGTATTACCATTCTAGATGATCATTTCTTTTATACAATGATATTGAAGATGATTTAGGTTTGATTATGTACCTTGACTTAAAGATATTGTCTTTCTTTATATCATCTTTATATCATAATTTAGCTTAATAAGCCAATGATGCCTATTGAGTACCCATTATTTTGGTACTCTTACTACACTTCTATACCTTTTTGGTGCATACCTGAGTTCTAGTTGTCGCCACTTAGTTGAGATCATGAAGTGTTGACCTTCTAGAGATAGGGTAAGCTCCTGGCGTATTGAGTCACCCGTTTCCCTCTATCCTTGTTTAGTCTTTTGTATTTGAGACGAGTGTATTAACTATTCTTATGGGTTGTATTTCCTATTATCATACTTAGATGATCTCGTACTAATATTACGAGGTTGTAGGATTGGTATCTATAGTTTTATTGTCTTCTCTTAATTGAACACTGTTGATTATAATCGTGTTCGTGTACTTAGAACCAGAGGGAAATTCTACTGAAGTAACCCATTGTCTTAGCTCTGAGTTACAATATTAGCTTACTCACTGATGTGTTTTAGTAGGTGCCATCATGACTCATGAATCGAGTCATAATAGGTCGATTCCCAAGGGAATACTTGGATTCATGGATCTCAGCTATTGTAATCAATGGGTAGAGCTAGAAAAGTAAATGGGGGGAGAGGGGCTGAATAGAAATATCAAACAAGTTGTGAATATCAACTTCGGTTGTAATCACTCATAGGTGAACACTAGGATTGTATTCCCCCTGGTTTCTAAACTCTGTAAGCTTATTGTTCTTTGTTGAACCAACCTGATACCTTGCATGCAGAACTGATAATTTATGTATCTTCTATAGTCTTTTAGACGAGCAGAAGGATTTCACCTCTTACCTTTTGAGTTTCAGGAGGTCGCCTTACTAATCCTTATCTTGATCCCAGTTAAATATTACCTTTTAAGTCTCTAGTTATTAGATGAAATCTAACCATCTTACTTAGATAAAACTTAGTAGCGTGGATCAAAAGTTAAACTCCAAAATACCATTGTCATTGTGTTTTCCTAGTCACTACTCCTCTTTTGGAGTAAGTAGCAATAATCTAGGCAGTATCATAATGTGTGAACCTATTAAGAAAACTATTAAACTAAAGATAATACAATGTATACATGGGTATTGGTTAGGAACGACAATATCACTTCCCTTACTTCATCATCCGCCAGGGTTTCCATAACCCTAGCTAAGGGTTTTTAGCCGTTCATGCTTGCAAAATAATCAACAAAATTTATGATTGAAATCATAAGATGAAATCGCTATAATAAATAGTAAAAACCCAAAACCATAACTAAATTAATCAACCAAAATCAATACAAAAGAATTCCAAGACTAAAATTGAATCTCAAAAGAAAAATATATTTGTAAGTATCAAGAGTGTGTAACATCTACTAAAAACACAAAACAGGTATTTATAGTACATGAACAAACACTAAAATCAAAGTCCAAATGAAATACGACAAAAAAGGGTCAGTGTTTGTATGTGGTCTCCACATGTGGCTTGGCCTTGGGTACATTTACATACAGCCTGAGGATGGGTGCATGTGGTGACCGCATGTGCCCAGACCAAAATTTCTTGCAGGTTTGCTCTCTGGATTTTTGGACTTCTGACACATGTGGTCCGCATGTTAATTTAGCAAGGACAGGACATTATTTTTTATCTCTTCTTCAACTCCTGCACATGTTTTGGTCAAAAACTGTAATACCTCATATTTCCATAACCTAACTTAACTCTCAGTACATGAGTAATCCTATATAAATTTTTCTAAATACTCAGTATTTTTCAGTTTAGAGCTTACCATTGCGTAGGAAAGTCAGTCAGCTTTCCAGCGATATAATATTTGCCCAAATCCGATACTCTGGTAAAGAGTTAGACCCATTTTTGTAAGACAGTGTGCCAACTAGAACTTCACCACGTCGCAGAGACCAGCCAAATGGCATTCGACTGTTTCTAGTGGAAATCCACGATAATGGCGCATCACGCTAATGTCCCAGTTTACAATTATCAAATTCCAGTGTGGCTCTACGATTGTACCGCATCACGCCACAAGACAAATTTCTTATCGTCCTTTATAAACAATTCCAGTGGAATTCCAGTAGCATGACACGATGGTGGTGTATCGCACTAGGGCCCAAAATCGGGTTTTTCCAGTGATGATTTTCAAATCATTGCCAGGGGTAATTGGGTATTTTTGTATGGCCCTAATCAGTCTAAACACAAAATTAAACCCCTAAATAACCCATTATCTTATTATTTACTCACTTTTCTCAAGATTTAAAACATTCTCTCTCAAAAGGGCAAAACAGTAGCTTCAAGAAATCAAGAACAAACTCAAAAATTCCTCCAAGAACCTTCAAGAATAAATACCCAGTTATGTTAAGTGTTCATCTATGGGTCCTTTTAACCTATAGAGTCCAAGAATCCATTTTTAAAACTACAAGATTATTGGTTCATGATTTGTATGCTTGAAATTGGACTGTATTCATATTCATGACATTAATTAAGTTTCAATCCATTATTAATTGTAGATTCCATGAAAGTGAAATAGCATGTATATTGAATTGTGTAACTCTTATGTTATAATCCTTGAATTTGCAAGTTTGGTTGTGGTAGTTGAAATGTTTACATGTTGTCCATGATTATATGCATTAAGTTGTGCTCCTCATGTGTTTTATGGAATGTCCATGTGAATTAAATGGTGAAACCATGACATGCTAGCATATGTACAAGCTTATGCCCTACAAGTATTTGATAAAATGTCTCTATGAATGAATTATGAACAAGTGGACATTGTTTTACTTCTCAAAATTATGATATGCTTTACTTTCATGCTATCGAGTCCTGGGGGTATTCAATACTTGAAAATCTAGCTGTTTACCTAGAGCTACTGTAGTTATACAATAGTCTCAGTCATGTCCCAAAATAGTAAGTACTCAGTCAGTTCCAGAACTCAGTGAAACTCAATATCAGTCTAATTTAGTTCAGTATAATAATCAATGTCATTTAGATGGGAGTAGGATTCAACACCGAGTAAATCCAAGGATGGAGGCTCACCTGCCAGTTGAGGATTGATGAGGTTTTCTACCTGCCAGATAAGGGTACCATTATTCTCATTTAGAGGACCTGCCAGATAAGAGTAACTCAACAACTTGTGTTTACCCGTGGCACGGTACTGACACCCTTCTAGATGGTGTTACAGGTTGGACCCCAGTTATCTTATTTGGGGAATAATGGTTAGATGACAATTTCCCACAGTTTCAGTTTCAGTCTCAGAATAGAACTCAATTCAGTTCTATAGAATCAGGACCATCAGACACAGTTAATCAGTATTAGTAATCTCAGATATCAGTTACTCAATTATCAGAAATTAGTACTCAGCTTCTGTAAAAGCTTAGAAATAGTATACACATATATGCACAGTATTGCATACTCAGTATTTTACAGTAGTTCCAGTTAACCATGTACTCTTATTTAGTTACTCCATATTATTCCGTCAGTTACTATTCATGCATATGAACCCTTGCATTCAGCCTTACCTCATCTAGCATACCAGTACATTCCAAGTATTGATGCATACTCTTTATTTGTGCTATGATGTCTCATATCATAGGTTCAAATGCTCAGGTTCCTGACAGCACATAGACAGATTCAGTTAGAAGTAACAGATTCAATAGTGAGTCCTCATCTATCGAGGATGTGCTTTTTATTTTAGTATTTTTAGTAAATTTAGTATTTCAGTAGTTGAAGTTAGTTAGGGGCTTGTCCCCTCAACTCCACTTTCAGACAGTTCAGTTAGAGACATTTCAGACTAGGATAGTTCAACTAGTATTTCTGATTTCAGACATTTTATCAGATATTATTACAGTTATTATTCTTTATCAGTATTCATATTGTGAACCTTATGGAATTCCATCCTATTTTTCTTATTATTACTGTATTATTATTCTATGCTTGTAGAAGATATCAATCATGGGTTAGCTTGTAGTCCTTTGGGGTCGTAAGCACTGCGTAGCGTCTGAGGTATAGATTTGGGGCATTACAAACTTGGTATCAGAGCCTAAGATTCAATGGGGTCCTAGGGAGTCTAAAAGCCACGTCTAGTAGAGTCTTGTGCATGTGTGTGTAGCACGCCACACTTATGGATAAGAGGCTATGAGGCATTTTTAGGAAAAGTTTCCCTTCTTTCAGTATTCATATTATGTGAGTGAGTATGATCTCAAGTTAAACTCTTATTCTAATCCTTTTTTTCTTCTATTTACAGAACTTGCCTCCCAAAAAGAATAATGGAAGAAGAACAGAAAAACCAATCAGTATCTCAGCCCGTTCAGATAGATCCTCTTGACGAGTATGTCTCTCTGTAGAATTCAGAGCTGCATTCACTACTCTAGCCAATTCTGTAGCATCTTAGAATGAATGACCAGCTGTTGTTCAGGCCAACCTAGAGGCCAATACCACTGTAGCCAGGATTCAGGACTTCACCCAAATAAATCCTCCCTTATTCTCATGATGTAAGTCAGAAGAGGATCCACAGGAGTTCATCGATCAGGTTTAAAAAGTCACAGATATTATGGGAGTGATATCTAGTGAGAGCGCGGAGTTAGCTTCCTACCAGCTACAAAATATATCTCATATATTGTTTAATTAGTGGAAGGTAGACAGGGGTACAGATGCAGATCCCATAGAGTGGAAAGAGTTTGCTATTGCTTTTCTAGATAGACTCTTTCCCTTAGACCTGAGAGAAGCCAAAGTGTTAGAGTTCATAAATATCAGGTAGGGTAGTCTGAGTGTGAAAGATTATTCCCTCAAGTTTAATTAGTTATCTAGGTATGCTCCCCATGTAGTAGCAGACAATTTGTCCAGAATGAGCAAGTTTGTATCTAGGGTGTCAGAGAGTGTGGTTAAGGAGTGCAAAAGTGCGATGTTGATTAAGAAGATGGACATATCCAGTCTTATGGTCCATACTCAGCAGATAGAAGAAGCTAAGAATAAGGAAAGGGAGAGAGAGGGAAAACAAGAGAGCTAGAACAGGTAGCTTTAATTTCACTCAGCCTAAGTTAGAACGCGGTAATCATTCTTAGTTTTGCCAAAAATTGTTAGTTCCAGCTTCGTCCTCATCCAGTGCTCCAGTCCCTAAGTTCAGAAATGGTAAAAAAGATAGGGCACCAGGCTCTACATCTTAGGGTAGTATCAGCAGTACTCGAACAAATCCTCTTTGTTAGAAATGTGGCAGAAAGCACCAGGTTGTCTGTAGGGCTGGCAGTGATGTTTGTTTCGGGTGTGGCAAATCAGTCCACAGAGTCATAGATTTTCCTCAGTCAGGTTCTCAATGTCAGTATAATCGCCCTTTATATCAATCCAGTCGCCTAAATCAGTAGGGTGCTGCTTCCAGTACCACTAGTGGGCAACTCCCAAATAGGTTCTATGTACTTAAGTCTTGACAAGATCAGGAAAGTTCTCCTAATGTGGTCACTGGTATGTTACAGATGATCCATTTACATGGTTATTCCTTATTAGATCCAGGATCTTCACTGTTATTTGTAACTCCTTACATAGCAGTAAACTTTAAGATCAAGCCAGAAGTCTTAATAGAACCATTCTTAATCTCTACCCCAGTGGGTTAGTCTATTATAGCCTAGCAGGTATATAGGAATTGTTCGGTTATGATATCTCAAAAAGCCACTCTAGCAGACTTAGTAGAATTAGAGATGATGGATTTCGATGTCATTCTCAGCATGAATTGGGTTTATTCATGCTATGCCTCAGTTGATTGTAGAAATAGAATTGTTCATTATCAGTTTCCGAATGAACCAGTCCTTGAATGGAGGGATAGTACTACAGCACTTAAGGGTCAGTTAATTTCATACCTTAGAGAGAGAAAAATGATATCCAAGAGATGTGTCTATCATTTTTTATGAGTCAAAGACTCTAGTTCAGAGACTCCTAGTCTTGAGTCAGTTCCATTAGTAAATGAATTCTCAAATCTGTTTCTCAAAGATCTTGCCGAAGTTCTTTCTGAAAGAAAAATTGACATCGGAATAGACCTTCTTCCAGACACTCAGCCTATATTTATTCTACCATCCAGAATGGCTCCAGTAGAACTCAAAGAGTTAAAAGAACAGTTAAAGGACCTTTTAGACAAGGGGTTCATCAGACCCAGAGTGTCCCTATAGGGCAAACCAGTCTTATTCGTGCGTAAGAAAGATGGTTCCCTCAAAATGTGTATAGACTACCGTCAGTTGAACAAAGTCATAGTAAAGAATAAATACCCACTTTCCAGAATTGATGACTTATTTGACCTTCTTCAGGGTTCTTGTTACTTTTCTAAGATAGACCTTAGATTAAGTTATCATCATCTCAGAGTCAGGGAATATGACATTCCGAAAATATCTTTCCAAACTCGGTATGGTCACTTCGAATTCCTAGTCATATCCTTTGGTCTTACAAATACCCCAGCAACTTTCATGGACTTAATGAATTGCGTGTTCAAGCATTACTTGGACATGTTCATTATAGTCTATATCGATGACATTTTTGTCTATTCCCGTAGAAAGAATGATCATGCAGATCACCTCAGAATTGTACTTCAAACTCTCAAAACTCATCAGTTGTTCGCCAAATTCAGTAAGTGTGAATTTTGGCTAAGGTCAATAGCATTCCTTGGTCATATTATTTCTGATGATGGCATTAGAGTTGATCCTTAAAAGACCAAAGCATGAGAAATTGACCTAGACCCATTTCTCCATCAGATATCAGGATCTTCTTGGGTTTAGCTGGCTATTACCGTTACTTTGTTGAAGGAATTTTGTCTATTGCATCCCTCATGTCTAGATTGACTCAGAAAAAAGTCAAGTTTTAGTGGTCAGATTCATGTGAGAAGAGTTTTCAGGAGTTGAAGACTCGATTCACTATAGCCCCAATTTTGACTCTACCAGATGGTTCAGATGGGTTTGTTGTGTACTGTGATGCATTCGGACTAGGTTTGGATTGTATCCTCATATAGAGGGGTAAGTTTATATCCTATGCCTCTAGACAGCTTAAGCCCCATGAGAAGAATTACCCTACCCAGGATCTTGAGTTAGCAGTTGTAGTGTTTGCCTTATAGATTTGGAGGCATTATTTATATGGGGTGTATGTTGATGTGTTCACAGATCACAAAAGTTTGCAGAATGTGTTCTCTTAGAAAGATTTGAATTTGCATCATACAAGATGGTTAGAGTTGTTTAAAGACTATGACATAAGTGTTCTGTACCATCTAGGCAAGGCCAGTATAGTGGCAGATGCTTTCAGTAGGTTGTCTATGGGTAGTGTTGCTCATGTCAACAATGGTAAGAAGAAGTTATTTTAGGAAGTTCACCAGCTTGCCCGACTAGGTGTCTGCTTAGCCGATTTAGAAGAGGGTAGTGTGTGGGTGCAGAATAGTTCAGAACCATCTCTAGTTTCCAAAGTGAAGGAAAAGCATGATAGAGATCCCAGCCTTGTTAAGTTGAAAGAATCAGTCTAAGCTCCATATATCTTATCAGACTTGGAGATTTGCACATCAGAAGAACTATAGTAGCATGGCATGATGCATAAAACTTATAAACCATAGCCGGGCAATAAGAACCAAGTGGTTTAGTCATCCACTCAAACTAGTAACGATCAAAGAAAGCCCGCAACTGTGGTACTCTACTAAGCCCAAATAGATCAATCTGGCACTACTCATGAATAAGCCTCTTGGATCCTTCTAGCTTCGAAATTCGATTGTCCATATCATATGTCTCCCGCATCCCCTCTACATACCATCTCAGATTCTCCTCCTCGAGAGGTGCTTTTGAGAAATATGTAGGTGAGAGACTCTACCCCTGTTATACTGGTGTATCATGGGTAGCCTGCTCAGTACTCTCCCTTCATACTGGGGTACATCTAATTATTGTACATGAGTTGCAGTACCTTCCCCAGACTACGGCACCACTGATGACTCTCCTGCTCTGCATCCTCGGATAAATCCTGCGAACCCTCCTCAGACTGGAGGTTGTGAGCTAATCTCTATGAAGCTCACTCAAAATATTCCTCCTTATCATCATCATAATCACTTAGAAAAGGCATATTTAGGTGATCTCCGTACTGATTTCATCCTTGGTCGAGCTATACGTATCTGTGTAATATGGACAATGTAAGTAGCCTCGGCCCGAAACCTAGACCGAGTAAAAGTTGATCATCTACCCTACTATGACTGCTCAGGTAGCGGTTTTCCCATAGTGCCCAATATAATATTCTTGGCTTCCAAGTGAACATGTCCTCAAGTAACTCTATGTGTCATCTTCTCTGCAGCCTCTCTAAGTCGTGCAATAGGGTACTCCTCCACAAACCACTGGGCTCAAAGGATTCATCTTGTCTCGTATGTCTTAGCCTTCTTCTTCTTAGCAGCTTTTGGTTCCATATGTACCTACGTTAGTTTACAACAAAAATAAGGGATTGCAAAAGCTAAATAAAAACTCAAAATTCAAAAAGACTAAATTTTTCCTCAATTTTCACACCCTTATAACCTATTTAAAGTCCCAACAAGTCAAATGTGCACACACATATTCAAAATCTTGATTTTCAAAGAAAATTAACATGCTCAACTTTTGGGATTACTCTACTCATTCAAGTTCAACTTCTAATTGATGACAAACCTTAGAATTTAATTCAAAACAAGGCTCTACATTAAGATTTCAGGCTAATTCAAGGCTCCTACATACAAGCATGATAGATTCTATATATTTTGCATGGTAATACACATATCAACTTGTTTACTCAATACATAACCATTAGGAGCTGATAAAGTTACCTCTTTTATGAGAACCTGGAAGTGAACAATAAAGAAATCGAGCAAAACCCAAGTTGGAACTTGTTTTTAGTGTGTTGGGACAAGTTGGTACCTCAAATAAGTTTCAATTTAGCCTTTCTTTAAGCATGGGATTAGTTTATGATTTAAGAGGGAATTTTGAATTTAAAGAGAAAAGTAAAGTTTTGAGGATTTGAATGAGTTAGAATAGGGTTAAAGATTTTTAAATAAGGATGGGGACTATTTTCGGTCTTAAATATGTGTTGGTGGGCCTGAAATTTTAATTAAAATTTGGGCCCACAAGTGACCTACCCCTGGCAGCCACATGCGACCAGCCATCGGGCGCATGTGCCACTTGTGGCCAGTACGTGCAGGACGCATGTGGGTCAAAAATTTTGGCCCGCTTCCCTGTATTTCAAGGTATTTTAATGTGTTCTCTTCTACTTATGGTCCTGAAATGTGAAGTTTCAGTTACAAAAGTATGAATATGTACCATAGTCCACAAATTTCCATTCTCATCATCAAAAATTTCATCTTTTCACTTTAATGCTCAACCTACCTGGATCGTGTGGGACTCGTGACCATGATGGGATAGTGATACAGTCTCCTTACCTAGAAATTTATGCATGTAGAAATCTTACCATTTTTCAGGTAACTCCATAAGCTAAAAACTTACAAAAGACAAATAGCAAAATAATGAATGCTAAAATTGTGGGTTGCCTCTCACCCAACGCTTGATTTATTATCGCAGCACAATGTGGCTTTGTTGGTTACTCAGACTTCACCATCAATCACATGGGTTTCCTCCTATGTAGTTCTTGATTTAACATCGCGGCATAACGTGGGTACCTTAATTATGTAGAATTTATCAAGATACCCATAAGAAGACCCTCCAGGATCATCAATACAATCAATCAACAACAACACCCTCAAGACGGTTGGTTGCTTCATTGATTTTTAGATGTCCAATGTGGTCTTCTCACCATTGACTCTGAACTCTATCTCTCTTTTATCTATGCCAACCATAGCTCTACCTGTAGCCATAAATAGTCTCCCTAATATAATAGGCATATCAGTGTCAACCTCACTGTCTAAAATAACAAAGTCAGCCAGAAAGATAAAGCTAGCAATTCTCATAATCACATTAAATGAAATGCCCACAGGTTTCTTCACCATATAGTCAGCCATCAATAGCTACATTGAAGTTGATTCAGAAGGGTTCAAGCCCAATAGCTTGAACACAGCAAGCGATATCAAATTTATGTTGTCTCTTAATTCACATAAGGCTCTAGTAAATTGGGATGACCCAATAGTGCATGGTCTAGTGAATGCTCTAGGATCACCCTATTTTGAGTTAGAGACCTCGTAGTGATGGCACTACAGTGGTGCAAGCCATCAACATCCTCAATCATAACTCCTTTCTTCTTTGTGACCAATTGTTTCATGAACCTGGCATATCCATACATCTACTCCAATGCCTCAAGAAGGGGAATATTCAAGATCAACTCTTTCAGTATCTCAATAAATTACTTAAATTTTCCTTCCTCTCTTTTATGCTTCAGTCGTTAAGGAAAAGGTGTGCGTAGTCTTCGTATTTGTCTTATTTCCTGCTCAACAATAGAACCCTTACCTCTTTCCTTACCAACTGCATTATCAACACCCGTTGCCTTTTCTAACTCCACAATAGGTGTCTTAAAAACAGCATCCTCATTATGCCTTGGTACTTCCACAGTAGGTAATGAGGGATCCACAGTAGTTATACTACTCCTCGTGGTAATGGAAAGAACATAACTGTTAGTTTTTGGATTTTGCAGAATGTTGCTTGGAAAGGTACCTGGCTGCCTTTGGTTTAGTGTTGTTGACATCTACCTAAACAATTGCTCTAACTGTTTCATAGCAGTGGCATGAGCTTCGACCTTCTGGGTCAAACCCAAAATGTCGTCCTTAATCTCCTTAAGTCTGATCTCCGAATTTTCTTGACCCTTTACCAACTTAAGCAGCATCTCTTCCATTATTGATTATGCATTACTTCTTTTAAGTGGAATGTACCGATCTCCCATCTCTCTATAGTAATCCTTCTTCCTCCAGTCACCATCTCACTCTCTACTATGATTTTTGTATCTTCCATAGTAGTTCTAACCTTGGTTCCCTTGCCCCTGGGCTCGAAGACCAGCCAACTGATGATCCAGATAGTTTGCTTTCTCCTTTAATTTGGACTCATAAGCTTTGGAAGCTGACCCCTGTGCTCCTACTGCATTCACTTTATCAGAACTTGCTATTGTAAACTACTTTGCTAATAACCCTAGATTAGTTCTTATCAGCATAATCTCTTATGCTACTAAATTATCAACTACTTTTTGGTCGCAGGAGGCACCAATAGAATAAGTGTCAGATCCCCTCTCAGACCCCTGAGTTTTCCATCCTCAGTTAGTGAGAAAGATCTAACCTAGCATCGCTGAAGCTGTCTCCCAATGTAGTCTCATTGAAGTTCCTCCAGATATGGTGTCTTCCATGGCTTTGGAGCTAATGGTCAAGGCTCTATAGAATATCTCCAATAAGTTCTCCCCTGACATCCAATGGTTGGGAACGATACTCAACTTTTTTTTAAACCTGAACCATGCCTCATACATAGATAGTGACGGTAGATGCCTGAAATTATAGATATCACCCTTAAGTTTCAACATCATTGATGAAGGAAAGAACTGGTTCAAGAATTTCTTGCCAGCTCGCTCCATGTAGTGATAGATCCTCTTAGCAGTTCCCTGAGCCATAAAGATGTTTTTCATATAAGTAAGAAGGGCAACAACCTCAGTTTAAGTTCTTCCTGATTCACCCCAACAATCGTATACGAACAGCAGATCCCAATAAAATTTACAAGGTACATATTATCATCATCTGCAGCAAACCCACAAACACACCTTTCAGATTTAAGAGTAGGATCATTATGCTCGTTATGTCAAACTTGATGCCTGGGGGGGGGAAACAGAAAGGATAATGGCTCCAATATTTGTCATCTCAACGTATCCTAGATCTTCATCATCATCTATATATGGTTGTACATACAGGTATGTTGGGATCACTTAAACACAGTCACCTCTAGCTTTGTTCTGATTTCCACCGAGTGCTGCTTTGAGGTTTGTTTCCTATCTCTGCTCAGCTAGCTCTACCTCCATATCCATTCATTGAGCTTCTTCTATTTCCCTCCTCTCAATTTCTGATTAAGCTAAAAGCTTACCAGTCTGTCGATTAACAATATCCTATACTTCTTCGGGAAGAGGAGGAGACATATCATTCCGAACCTCTTCAGGAATGTTTTCTCTTTTTGGTTATGACATCCAACTAAGTGTTTCTAGGATACTCTCTAGATTCGAATTCACCAGGAGTAAGGGATTTCCTCTACTCCGTCTGCTAGGCATACACTACGTATACCCTACTAAGAATAAAAACAAAATAGACCCATAAATTACAACAACTTCAATTCATAAATCAATATCATATTCCATAACAACGGTGCCAAAATTTGGTGACGCCCAAGCTACACAACTCTATGTTCACTTCTAAATATAATAACCCAACAAAGGTTGGGATCGAGTCCTAAGAAAAACCTAGAATCGTTGCTCTCATATATTGTAATCAATGGGCAGAACTGGAAAGGTAAATGGTAGGTTTTGAATAGAAATATTGAAAAAGTAGAAAATATCATCTTCAGTTGTAATCAGTCGAAGGTGAACACAAGGATTGTGTTCCCCCTGGATTCTTAACTCCATAGGCTTATCGTCCTTTGTTGAACCGACCTGATACCTTGGATGCAGAATAAATAAGTTATTTACCTTTTACAGTGTTTTGGATGAGAAGAAGGATTTCACCCTTTACCTTTTGAGTCTCAGGATGTCGCCTTACTAACCCTTATCTTGATCCTAGTTAACTATTATCTTTTGAGTCTCTAGTTATTAGATGAAATCAAACCATCATACTTAGATAAAACCTAGTAGCATGGATCAATAGTTAAACTCTAAATTACTATTGTTATTATCTTTTCCAAGGCACTACTCCTCTTTTGGAGTAAGTAGCAATAATCTAGATGGGATCCTAATGTGTGCACCCATTAAGAAAACTATTAAAGGGAATATAATACAATGCATTCATGGGTGTCGATTCAGAACGACAATAGCACTTCCCCTAGTTTGTCATCTGCCAAGGTTTCCACAACCCTAGACAAGGGTTTTTAGCCGCTCATTCCTGCAAAGTAATCAACAACATTCCTAATTAAAGGCATAAGATGAAATCATAATAGTCACAAGTAAAAATCCAAAATCGTAACTGAATTAATCAATAAAAATCAATACAAAAGAATTCAAAGACTAAAATAGAATCTCGAAATTAAAATTTATTTATAAGTATCAAGAGTGCATAATGTCTACTAAAAAACACATAAGGTGTATTTATAGTACATGAGGAAACCCTAAAACCAAATTCTAAATGAAATAGGAAAAAAACAGGTCGGTAGTAATATGTGGTCTCCACATGTGGCCTGGCCTTGGGCGCATATGGAACATATGGCCTGAGGATGGGCGCATGTGGTGACCGCATGTCCCCAGAACAAAATTTCCCTCTTGTTTGCTCTCGGGATTTTTGACTTCTGACATATGCTTTGCCCATATACGGTCCAAATATGTTACATGTTGACCGCATGTTGACTTAGAAAGTGCCGGAAGTTATTTTTTTGCTCTTCTTTAATTCTCGCACATGTTTTGGTCACTAGTAATCTGAAAAGTGTCACGAACATCCATTATTGATCACATAAGTAGATAAAAACACCTTTTTCCTTTTTTTCATGAACTTAGCAACCAAAATCTAGTTTCGCACAAAACATACCCAAAACACATCATATCAAAAAAACAACCTCAGAAAATTGCATATTTTCATAGTTTTAAGCGTCGAAAGTGCTATATTTCTATAGCACATCACTTGACCACCTTAATATTTTGTGGATCCACCTTGATCACTTCACTAGAAATGATATGCCCGAGAAAACTCATGGAACTTAGCTGGAATTCACATTTAGAAAATTTGGCATACAATTACTGGTCCTTTAAAGTCTATAACACAATTCAGAGGTGATTTTCATAATCTTTCTCACTTTTGGAGTACACTAATATGTCATCAATGAAGACTATAACAAATAAATTCGAAAACTATCTGAACATCCGATTTATAAAATCTATAAAAGTGACCAGAGCATTAGTCAACCCGAATAACATAACTAAGAACTCATGGTGTCCATATCGGTTTCAAAAAGCAGTCTTGGGAATATAAGCCTCCCTAATATTCAACTGATGATAACCCAAATAGAGATCTATCTTAGAGAAATACTTGGCACCCTGAAGCTGTTCAAAGAGATCATCAATCCTAGGAAGAGTGCATTTATTTTTCATGGTAACCATATTCAAATATTGGTAATCTATACACATCCAAAGAGACCCATATTTCTTGTGCACGAAAAGTTTAGGGGCACCCCAAGAAGAGACACTAAGATGAATGAAACCGTTATTGAGAAGATCTTTTAATTGTTCCTTAGTTCTTTTAACTCTATTGGAGCCATCCTATAGGGAGGAATAGAAATGGGATGGGTATCCAACAAGAGATCAACCCCAAAGTCTATTTCCCTATTCGAAGCAACCCTAGGAAGGTCATCGAGAAAAAATTTGGGAAACTCATTTACCACAGGAACATACTGCAAGGAGGAGCTTTCAGAGTTAGAATCTTTGACCCAAACTAAATGATACAAACACCCTTTGGTTATCAATTTTTGCACTCTAAGTTAAGAAATAAACTTCCCTTTGGGTACTAAAGGACTTCCCTCCTATCTAATTACTGATTCATTAGGAAAGTGAAAAGTGACCTTTTGAGTCCTACAATCTAGAGAAGCATAGCACAAATCGAGCCAATCTGTTCCCAATATCATATCAAAATTCACTATATCGAGCTCCATTAGATCTACCAAGGTCTTACAATGAAGGATGGACACCACATATCCCCTATAGACTTTTCTAGCAATGATAGACTCACCCACCAGGATAGAAGCGAAAAAAGGGTCAAAAATACTTTCAGGATCAAAACCAAAGTGTACAGCTACATAAGGGGTCACATAAGACAAGGTAGAACCTGGATCAAACAAATAATAAACATCTCAAGAGAAAAGTTATAACATACCAGTGAAAACATATCGGGATGCCTCGGATTCCTATCGACTGGAAAGTTCATAAAGGTAATTTCGGCTATTTCCTGCCCCTGAAGTAGCACCCTAGCTGCGAGAACTGATGAAGTAGTGATTAGGACCCTGTTAGCTCCGATGTCACCTTAGCTAAAGGAAAATCTCATTGTATATGACCCGGCTGACCACATCCAAAACACACTCCACTTCTGACATTAAAAAACCCATGATGGAGCTTTCTACAAGTGCGGAAAGGTTGATAAGATGAGGTTGATTATGCTACACTGGCCTGAGATAGGGGTAGTCTGCGCCCAATGGCCACTACTAGGCTGGGAGCGTTGGTCACCTAAAGGTATAGAGGCCAAAGTACTAGATAATTGATGAGAGTTTCCCTAGAATTTCCTATGAAACCCCCATCTACCCCCGTTCCATCACACTGCTCACTTACATTCTGATCTGCATACTTAATCTTCTTGTCATGCCGTTTATCCCTCTCTGTCTACTTCTTTTTATCATCCTCCACCTGTTGTATATAGATGATTAATTGAGATATATCTATGTCATTATTCTTCATAGATACCTTACACTCTAATACCATGTTACAGAAAGACCCGAAGAAAACTTCCTCATCCTGGACCTCATATTAGACACAAGCTTAATAGCAAAGTAGGACACTTGTGTGAACATCAATGCATACTGCGTAACACTTATCTTACCCTATTTTTGGTTCATACTCTTCAACCTTAGCCTCATTCAACACCTGTGGAAAGAAGTGATAGAGAAAAGCACCCAAGAACTCTTCCCACACTGCTGGCTTAACATCTTCACCCCTTAACTCTTCCCACTTTTTGTGCCAATGATAAGCCATTTCCTTCAACTGATAAACTGCAAAATCAACACCCTCTAAATCACAAGCATGTATCACCCTAAAGATTTTCTCTATCTCATCAATAAATCTCTGAGGATCCCCCTCAACCTTAGAGCCCATACAGATTGGGGTATTTAGAATCATAAACTTTCCAACTCGAGTAACCTTAGATGAGCTAGCAGCAGGACCACATGATCAGAATGATGAAACTATGATGCCATAATCTGAGCAAGCATATGGATGGAATAACAAACCTCAACATTCGATATATCCCTATCAGGAGATTGAGCATGAGTATTACCAGCCTAGGGATAAAGAAGGACAAGTAGGAATCGATGGGACCCCAGGTGTAGCAGTGCATTCAAGTGTGTAGGACCTGTACCGAGTTTTTATTCCATAAGTAGGGTAAACTTCCTCCATATTTTCCCCAATTGGGATGGACGTTCCAGCTGAGTTCCTACGATCGTCATACCTTTGAGGAGGCATGATCTGAAATGTGAGTAATCTAGGAGTTAGAGAAGTTTCATGGTAACTAGACTCTTTAGCTCAACATAGAACACAAGAAAGGGAAACATTCCCAAATGTATTGTAGCCTCCCCCTAATAAGTGTGACGCGCTACACACCTATAAAATAGACTCTACTTGACATGGCTTTGTGGATACCTAAAGATTATGAATCGTGCTTTATACTATCACAAGCCAAACCAGGATCAGGCCGTGATAGGTATCTCAAACCCACCGTGGGCCGGAGACCACCCCTTAGCCTAACCATCTGAGCACAATAAGATAAGTAGCGGAAACCAACTAAACCAATGAAAGATGAATATTATGAAGGATATGTAGACCAAAGGTAAATTCTAAGAATCCAAAACAAACAAACAACCCAACCCCACAAAATCCTCTAAAAAACAAAATACCAAACTAGGTCAGGACATGCCCCCTACCATGACAAAAGAATACTAACAATTTCCAAAATATGAAAAGAAACCTGATGAAATGGTAAAGCCTCATGGATGATAGAGGCTCAGCACTTCACAGCAACTTAACCGATATCTGCATCACCTAATACTGCGCTAGAGTAACAAAGGAACCCTAGGAACCTACATCATGAAATAATATAGTGTCCAGGGACGGTCACTGGGATAAGCACTGGCATGTAACTCAGAGAAAATGATAAAATAATTCCATGTCCAAAATCAATCAAACCACTTACACACATTCTTATATACATGTATAGGATGTTGCGGATAGGGTAAAGGGTCATGAACAAAAGAGTTTAAAACCATTAACCTGGACTGTGTAGCTCTATCCATCCTAAGAGCACCCACATGATACATGAGTTTAGCTCTTCCAATTGAAAGGTCCCCAATGCATGTTGGACACACAAACTGAGAAAATTTGAAGGAGGTCCAAAGACAACAAGGCTCCATCCATTCCAAAAATATAATATGTGAACCAAGAACATGGTTATTTAGACCCCACACTAGCAACTATGGTTTCCAGGATTGGTCCCCCGGGAACTCCACCTTCACGGCGAGCTACACAACCCCCTTTAAGCCCAATTGAAAAATATTTGCACATAATCCCAACCAGTAACCCAAGAGTATTTATTAGGGCATTTACTATTTGTCGGCATACCAATTATGCTTTTAAGCTAATTCCATCATGACATAACCAATCTATTTAGCCATTAGACTCCCAAGTTCCATTTTAAACCAAACCATGGTCACCAAGGCCTTTCAAAACTTTTTTTACCCTTTTATCTATTAGTAAAATGGAATAGTTTCTAAAGTGGGTTAAACCATACATGTTCTATATTTAAAATCAAGTTCGTGAAAGGTGGGTTGAGGTTAATACCACTTTTCTAGCCAAAATCCATCAATTAAGGAAACCCATGTTCCCCATTCGAAATTCCTATAAAAGTACACCCATTCCATCCTGTAAACCATTTGTCAAGCATGAATGACATATTCAAACCATGGAAAAATAGTTCCAATAGTAAACAGCAAAAAGCCCTTAACCTAATTTCGAACCCATAATTAAATCATATGAGCAAAGATCAAAACATATGTCATAGTATAAAATTCAAGTTAGGGATGAGAGACATGCCTGAATACCAAAGAAACTGAAAGAAATTTAGAGTTAGAAGATTGGAGATTGAATCCTTTATGAACCCCTATTTTTTCTTGGTTTAGGGAGTTGATGATGATGAGAGTAGTGTTTGATGTGTGATATAGAAGACAATAGGGTCCCGTAGAGTATTTAGGTCTTGGGAAGTAAGTGTGAAAGAAGGAAATGAAAAAAAAGTCCTTAGTAAAAATATGTAGGAAAAATTGCTCCCAGTTGTCATGGGTCAAGTGATGACTCGTGAAGACTGACCATGAATCGTGATGAGAAGCCATGATCAAAGCACACCCTTGAGTGAATCTTACTGCTGATAAAATGAGCAACACCCAATGACTCATTACCTATTATCACGACTCGTGCCACGGTCTTATTTTAATGGGAACACAACCTGAACAACTCACTGGTGAGACAACTAGTCCCCACCCTACGACTCATGATGAGTGATAATGACTCATCATCTGAGTTGTAGTATGTAAGTGTTAACAATACTCTAGAAATTTTAGAGTCCAAAACCTGGGGTATTATATTACCCCCACCCCTTAGGATCATTCGTCCTCAAATGGGAAGTTAGGGGTACCCTTAGAACGATACAAGACATAATCCAACCAGAATCCAAAGACAAATTCAAAAGGAGATAAAGAAGAAAGGAACTCATACCTTAAACATTTTCATCCAACCCAGAGAGCAAGAACATATATTTTTCCTTCATATCTTCCTCAGCTTCTCATGTAGCTTCCTCCACCTTTTGATTCCTCCAAAGAACATTTATCGAAGCCATATCTTTAGTCCTTAATCTACTAACTTGTCTATCCAATATCTCAACTAGGACTTCCTCATAAGACAAGAAATCTTCCACACCAACTTCCTCAATAGGCACTATCAAAGAAGGATCACCCACATTTTTTTTCAACATCGACATATGGAAAATAGGATGAATAGAAGTTATACTCATAGCCAACTCCAACTCATAAGCAATATTCTCGATTCTCCTTATGATTTGACATGGGCCAACATAACAGGGACTGAGCTTTCCCTTCTTCCAAAACCTCATCACTCTTTTAACTGGAGAAACCTTAAAAAACACCCAATCACCTACTTCAAACTCCAACCCCCTTTGCCTCACATCCACATAATACTTTTGGAAACTCTGAGCATTCTTAAGTTTTTCTCTAATCACCTTAACCTTCTTCATGGCCTGCTGAACCAAGTTAGGACCAAACAATCTAGTGCCACCAGACTTAAATAATTCAATAGGAGACCTACATCTTCTACCATAGAGAGCCTCAAAAAGAGTCATCTGAAGGCTAGAATGATAACTATTATTTTATGTAAACTAATGAGAGGCAAGTGATCTACCCAACTTTCCTTAAAATCAATCACACAAGACCTTAGAATATCCTTCAAGGTCTGAATAGTCTGCTCTATTTGTCCATCTATTTGAGGGTGGAAAGCGATGCTAAGGTCACCTTAGTCCTCAAAGGTTTATGAAACAAATGCCAAAAGTAAGAAGAGAACTACACACCTCAATCTAAAATAATGGATACTGATGCCCCATACAACTTGACTATCTCCTGAATGAACAATTTTGCATAATTCTCTCCTGAGTAGTTAGTCATCACAGGCAAGAAACTAGCAAATTTAGTCATTCTATCCATAGTGACCCAAATGGAATCATATTGGTTGTGAGTCCACGGAAGGCCAGTAACAAAATCCATATTAATTATCTCCCACATCCACATAGGCAACTCTATCTCTTGACACATGCCACTAGGCCTAAAATGCGTAACCTTAACTTGCTGACAAACCACACACTTAGCCACAATATTTGCCACATCTCTTTTTATATTTCTCTACCAATAGGTTTCATTCAAGTCGTGGTACATCTTAGTTGAACCCAGATGAACTATATATCAAGACTCGTGAGCCTCAGTTAATATCCTTTCTCGTATCCCATCAATATCAGGAACACACAATCTTCCTTGATACCTCAAAATACCATCTCCCCCAATCTCAAATTCCATAACCTTTTACATACCCACATCATCCTTAATCTACATAAGTAGGTGATCTAAAACCTGCTTCTTCTTCAATGCATCACCAAAAGATGATTTAACCACTTCCTGAACAACCACTCTTCCATCCTTAGAGTCCAAGAAACAATCTCCCAAGTTATCCATCTTGGAATATCCTTCACAACCCTTTTTTTCTCTTCATCCATGTAAGATAAGCTCCTCATATACAACCTGCTAAGAGCACCAGCAATAACATTAGTTGTACCTAGATGTAGTGGAGACTCATGTCATAATCTTAAGCAATTCAAGTCACCACCTCTACCTAAGATTCAACTCCTTCTGATTAAACACATACTGCAAGATCTTATGGTTTGAATAAATTTCTACATAGACCCCATACATATATAACGCCAAATCTTCAAAGCAAAGACCACGGATGCCAACTCCGAATTGTGAGTCAAATAATTCCTCTCATGAACCTTAAGCTACCTGGAAGCATAGGCCACAACCTTTTGATGTTGCATCAACACACAACCCAGTCCCATGAAGGATGTATCATAATATATAATAAAACCATCAGTTCCCTCGCAAGCATCCTTCAACTTCTCAAAACTACCATCACAAGCATCAAGCTATAAGAACTTAACCTTTTTCTTTGTCAACTTTGTCAGCAGAGTAGCAATAGAAGAAATACTCTCCACAAACCTCCTATAATACCTAGCCAAGCCCAATAAACTCCTAATATTGATTAGAATTATGGGTCTAGGCCACCTCTTAACTGCATTAAATTTTTATGGATCTACCTTGATCCCCTCATGAGAAATAATATGTTCGAGAAAGGTCACATCATTAAGACAAAATTCACACTTAGAAAACTTTGTATACAATTTCTAGTTCTTAAGAGTCTACAACATAATTCAAAGGTGATTAGCATGATACTCCTCATTCGTAAAGTACACCAAGATGTCATCAATGAAGACTATAACAAACAAATCCAAAAACTACCTGAAAACCCAATTTATAAGATCCATGAACATAGCTAGAGCATTAGACAACCCAAATGACATAACCAAAAACTCATAATGATTATATCGAGTTTGGAAAGTAGTCTTAGGAATATCAACCTCCGTAATTTTCAACTGATGATAACCCAAATGGAGATTAATCTTAGAGAACTTTAACCAAAAACTCATAATAACCATACCAGGTTTGGAAAGAAGTGTTAGGAATATCAACCTCTCTAATTTTCAACTTATAATAGCCCAAAAGGAGATCAATCTCAGAGAAACACCTAGCACCCTGAAACTGGTCAAAAAGATCATCAATCCCAAGAAGGGGATACTTGTTTTTCACTATAACCTTATTGAACTATTGAAAATCTATACACATCCAAAGAGACCCATCCTTCTTAAGCACGAAAAGCATAGAAAAAACCTATAGAGAGACACTAGGATGAACAACTCCCTTATTAAGAAGATTTTTCAACTTCTCTTTAAGATCCTTTAGCTTAGCCAAAGACATCATATAAGGAGGAATGGAAATTGGACGGGTATCCCATAGAAGATCAATCCCAAAATCTATTTTCTTATCGAAAGGAATTTTAGGAAGATCATCGAGAAACACTTTCAGAAACTCATTAACCACAAGGACCAATTGGAAGAAAAGGACCCTCAAAATTTAAATCTTTAACCTGAACTAAATGATATAGACACCCTTTGGAAATCAACTTCAAAGCTATAAGATAAGAGATGAACTTCCCTTTGGGTACTAAGGAACTCCCCTCTCATTCTAATACCAGTTCATTAAGAAAATGGATACTGACCTTTTGGGTTCTACAATCAAGAAATGCATAGCACGAATGGAGTCAATCCATCCCCAAAATGACATCAAAATATGCCATGTCAAACTCTATTAGATCTACCAATGTCTCCCTGCTATGAATAGACACCACACAACCCCTATCGACCTTTTTAGCAATAGTAGAATCTCCCATTAGAGTGGAAAAAAAGAAAAGGTCAAAAATATTTTTGAAACCAAAAACAAAATATACATCCACATAAAGGGTTACATAAGAGAAGGTAAAACTTGGATCAAGCAAGCAATAGACATCACGAGAGAAGAGCTATAATATACTAGTGACAACATCAGGGGATGCCTCAGATTCATCGTGAGTCGCGAGTGAATAGAGATGATTTTGGCCAATGTCGGTACCCAAAGTGGCGCCCTTAGGTGCAGGAGTCGAAGAAGCAGCAACTGGGACCTTATTAGACCCTGTGGAAACTTGGGCTGAAGAGTAATCTCGCTGCATAGCCAGGATGACAAAAATTAAAACACTAATTTTTGCCTCATCATAATAACCACGGTGAAGCTGCCCACAAAATGGTAAAAAGGGTAAGATGGAGCTGATTGAGCTCCACTAGCCTGAGACTGGATACCCTATGCCTTAGGACCACTTTTGGCTTGAAAATGATGATCACCAGATGGCTTATGATAAGAAGCACTATCCGTCGAATATGAATTAGAACTTCCCCAAATCTTCTTCTTAGTCCATTGTCTACCATCTTTTCCACTATTCTGCTGATTTGCATCCTGCTCCAAAAACCTGATTTTCTTACTCAGCCTCTCTCCCACCTCTATTTTTTTCTTTTCATCCTTAACTAGTTGTATATAAATTGCCAGCCTGGAGATGTCCATATCATTATTTAACATAAAAGCCTTATATTCTAGCACCAAATCATGGGACAAGCCAGAGGCAAACTTTCTCATTTGGGACCTCATATTAGAAGCCAAATCTGGAGCATAATGATCCAACTACTAGAACTTCAGAGCATACTCTTTAACACTCATCTTTCCATGCTTTAAGTTCACAAACTCCTTTTCCTTAGCCTCCATCAACTCCTGAGGAAAGAAATGATCAAGAAAGGTACCCAAAAACTCATCCCATACCGATGTTTTAACATCATTACCTCTCAATTGTTCCTACTCCCCATACCATTAATAAGCCATATCTTTCAACTGATAAGCAGTAAACTCTACCCCCCTACATCGGTAGCATGCATCACCCTAAAGATTTCTAGCATCTCATTAATAAAGCCTTGAGAATCCTCCTCAATGTTAGAGCCTATAAAGATTGGAGGATTAAACCTTATGAACAATCCATACCAAGTAACCTTAGATGAACTCACAGCAGAACCAACATGACCATACTAATGAGGTTGAGATGCCACCAATTGAGTAATAACATGAATATATCGATGAAACTTCACATTAAAGAGGTAACTAAGCATGAGTATCAACAGCTAAGGAAGGACTAGTAGGGATCGGTGGAACCCAATGTGAAGCGATATAATCAAGAGTAGGGACCCTACATTGGGTTTGCACTCCATAGATAGGGTGAATTCCATCTATATTGTCCTTAAGCATGATAAAGGTTCTAGAAAGGTTTTTACGAGCATCAGAGCTTTGGGGAAGCATAATCTAAAATGTACGTAAGCCAAGAGTTAGAGAAATCTCAAGACACTAGAATCTATAGTACGGAGTTAGCGAAATCTCAAGACGCTAGACTCTATAGCTCGAACTAGAACACAAGAAATAAAAAAATTCCTAAATGTATTATAGCATCCCCCTTATAAGTATGGCCGCTACATACCCATAAAAGGGACTATACTCGACATGGTTTAATGGATACGAAAATATCCTGAAGCATGCTCTACCACCAAGCTTGTCATGACCCAAACCAACACCTAGACATGACGGGTATCTCAAGCCCATCATGGGTGGGAGACCACCTCCTAGCCGAACCACTTGAGCATAATAGCATAAGCGGTGATAACCCACCAACCACTAAAAGATGAATAATGTGAAGAATAGATAGACCAAATGTATATTCCAAAACAAACAACCAATTCTATTGGGGACTGAGCTTTCCCTTTCTACCAAACTGCATCACTTCTATCATAGAAGATACCTTTAGGAACACCCTATCTCCAACATCAAACTCTAAGTCCCTTTGCCCCACATTTGCATAGGACTTTTGGCTATTTTTTGAATCCATAAGACTATCCCAAATCACCTTTACCTTTTCTATGACTGGGTGAACCAAATCCAGGCCAAACATCTCTGCCTCACCAACCTCGAACCACCTAATAGGAGACCTACACCTCCTACCATACAATGCTTTAAACGGAGCCATCCTAATGCTAGAGTGGTAGCTATTGTTATAAACAAACTCCACAAGAGGTAAATGCTCAATCCAACTACCACCATAGTCAATCACACAAGCATGAAACATGTCCTCCAATGTCTAAATAGTCCTTTTTGCTTGCCTATCTGACTTCGGGTGGAAAGTTGTACTAAGACTCACCTTGGTACCCAAACTTTTCACAAAAGACCACCAAAAGTGAGATGTAAACTACATACCATGATCTGAGATGATAGAAACCGGTACCTAATGTGGCTTCACAATCTCATAAAGATACAACCTCACATAGTACTCAGCAGAGAAGTTAGTCCTCACTGGCAAAAAGTGAGCATACTTTGTCATCCTATCCATAATGACCCAAATAGAATCAAACTAATTTTGAGATTGAGGAAGGCTATTAATAAAATCCATTCTATCACATCCTACTTCTACTCTGGCAACTCAATTTCTTGGTACAATCCCCGAGCCTCATTTGCCCAACTTTCACTTGCTGAACATCATACACTTGGCCACAAAATCAGCCACATCCCTCTTTATATTATTCCACCAATACATATCCTTGAGGTCATGATACATTTTTTTCAAACCAATATGAATAACATAGCATGACTCATGCACCTCAGCAAATATCCTCTCTCACAACCCATCGACATTGGGAACACATAATCTCTCTTGGTACTGCACGGTACCATCACCACTAATATCAAAGGCCATCAATTTCTACCCACCAATATCACCCTTAATCCTTAACAAGACAGGATCTATTTTGGAGAAAAAATATAGCAACCTACAACTAATCAAAGAAATCATCTATCCTTGGAAGAGCATACTTATCTTTTACTGTTACCTTATTCAACTACCAGTATCAATACACAATCGAAGTGAACCATCCTTCTTATGCATGAATAACACCAGAGTACCCAATGGGGACACACTACGTGATATACGAACAAACTACAAAATCAAAAAATACAACTAAGAAAAGAATATGAAGATAAAGATACAACAAAAAGGCAGTAAGATAGACATAATGAAAGAAATTAAAAGAAAATAAAGGGTATATTCATCCGTGAACCTCAATCAATATACCAAACAAAGCACCTAAATCGTATGTAGACCTTAAGGGAATCGATTCCCAAGCAACCCATATTTCTAAACAAAGTATCAACACAAGAGATGTCATACTTACCTCACACTCTCACAAGTGTTCATATTCATAATTCATCAATAATCTATCCACTAAATGAAATAGAAGCCCTATTTATAATCTAGGCTAAGTTATTATATCATATGGGCCCAAAAGTGACCCATTTAGGAAAGACAAACATATAGAAGCCCATTAGGCACATGCTTGAGCAAATACGGCACACATGGGGTGCATCCCAAGGTTTTAGTGGGCTATTTATACCAGCTCTAGTGGATCTAAAGCAGGTTGGGTGCATTTCCAAAGTGGATGGGGCGCATGTCCTTTTTTGAAGGCTTTCTAGCCCCATTTTCCCTTCCCTTTGCCTCTCTAACATCCCTTGAGCCTCCTTGATCATCATAATCATACAATGGATTCCTCTTGACAACCATAAAGAAGTCATAAAGTGTCTCTTGACTTGTAAGAATCCTCTCTAGCAATTCGGAGGGCATTTGGATTGTATCATCCTCTCCTTCTTGAAGAAGATTCATCCTCGAATCTACAACATTTAAACGCAAGAGAAGAAAAAAAAACCAATATTTCTTCGAGGCACGAGGTTTATCACACAGATTAAAATCAAAAAATCCATGCCATGGAGACACCCATTTCACATATAACTAAATATCCTTCAAAACAATAGAAAAGATGTCAACATTTAAAGTGTGAAGGAGTTGGCTATGATAAGCATTAATAAATTGTCCTAAGTTAGTTCCAGCAACAATGTTACCAAATAAAGCACCACTTGTTGGAACAACTAAGGGTTGAGTCAAGGAGTCATTAAGGTGTAGATTACCCTGCCATTCACAAGAAACCATGTTTGGACATAAGACATACTTATCACCAACATGGTTTTGCTCACAAATAAAGAAAATTGAATGACAAGATTTATGATTACTTAAGGTGCTACCAAGAACAAGATCATATGATGGTAAGAACAAACAACTTAAGAACATCACATACCTTTCAATCGAACAACCTTCCAAAAAATAGACAACTTGTATAACCACATAAGTGTGACAAGAAATAAGGAACAAGAGTTATTTATAAAGTGGAAACCATAGACTCTTCTTGGAACAACAAATATATTTGCCATCCGGGCAGGGAAGGCCACATATTTTATGTATATTAAAGTCATTCCAAAAGACATCAATACCATCTAGGTAGTATTTTAAGTCAGATATCCTTATAACATTGTCTACTCTAGGGTAAATATCATCATGATTCCAAGGAAAGCTAGAAATAAGAGGGGGTAGGTACATACCTTTGGAGCAAATACTTGAGCTTGCTCTCTTGCCTTATAAACTTATACCATGTGTACTTATTCTCTTATGCATCAACTTGGAAGTTGGAACAATGCTAGTGTCAAATGTAGTGAATAACAAGGGCTTGAGTTTTTCAATAAGGTCTCGTTCTTGATCCCCAGGCTCATCATCTTCACCATTCATATCCTTCCTCATCATGAGGTTAAGATTTAATACCTCTCCTTCTTTGGTCCAAACATCTTCATTAGGACTTTTATCATCAATCCATAAGGTACACTAAAGTCCCCTTTAACTTTCACTAATTCCCCTTCACTTCCAAGTCATTATCCTCTTAAGGGATTTCCTCACCACTATCATTTTTTTCACCTTATCCCCAACAAAGTAAGGATTACCCTCCACCAATACTATGTTTCTTTGGTTGGGACATTCACTAGCCTTATGACCCCAACCTTGATATTTAAAGCAAATAATACTTTTAGAATTAGGATTAGAAGATAGATTACCTTCATTCCTTGGTGGATACCTTTGGATTGCCTTATCAATGGGTTTCTTCTCTAAGGACTTATTGAAATTATTGTTCTTGTTCCATTTGGAGGAAGTAAAAGAATTGAAACCTTTATTGAAGAACTTCTTGGATTGTTGTTCCTTTCAACCTCAGTGGCCGTTTCAACAAGATCTTCTATTCGGTCAAACTTGTGGACAACTAGTTTAGAAGCAACTTCATAATCAAAACCACCTTTAAACCAAACCATACAATGATTTGGGGGTTCGACAATATCAAAATGAAGTATCAAGTTTTGAAACTCCTCATAATAGTTTTCCATATTTCTACCTCCTTGTCTCAAATTGTAGAGCCTTATTAATTGATCTTACTTGAACCTTTCCATAACATACCTCTCTCTCATGAGTGCCTTAAATTCATCCCAAATTGAAAGGTCGGGATTACTATTTCTTTCTCTTTATACCCTTTTTGTCTCCCATCAAGTAGAAGCATACCCTTCAAGTTGAGCGATTGTATGGGTGTCTTTCTTGTATTCGGTTAACTCATTGAGTTGGAAGATCCTTTTGCATTGTATTTCCTAATCAAGGTAGAATGATGGATCACTAGTTTCTTTAAAGGAAGAGTGATCTTGATTGAGTTAAGACCCATGTCTTTACCATGTTACCTCGTTGATCCAATTGATGATCTTCTTAAGCTTGGAGATAGTTTCCCAAGTGTCCTCTTCCATGTGGAACTGGACCAAATCTTCCTCCTCATGTTCTATGTCCACCCACATGAGCTCCTCTTCTAGTTCGTAAAAATTTTGTAAAGAGAGCCACTTTATCTAACTCTTTACTTCTTACATAAGGTTCCTCACCTCCCTCATCCTTAATTTGGATTGGTTGATTATGGTTAGATGGGATTTGAGGTGGTTGGTTTTGGTTAAGTGGGGTTTTAGGTAGTTCTTGGGTTATTTGGAAGTAGGGTTCATGGTTTTGTGGAGCTTCTTGATGGTCCTGATTGAATTGGGGTTGTAGTGGACGAACGGGATTTTGGTTATTTGGGTATGTAGTGGCTTAGATGATGGGATAATGTACTTGCCTAGGAGGATTGAGAATTTGGTGAAGTGTTTTTGGAGTTATAGTGGTGGAGTTGTTGAGAGCATATCCACTAGAGAAGGCAAGGCAGTTTTGAGGAGTTGAGTAGGTGGAGTCTAGACGAACTTCCAAAGTGTCCATCCTTCTTGAGAGTGATCTTTCCATCCCTTCTATTCTTCCTTCAAGGGATCTTAATTGGCTATCCATAGAGTTAAGCTTCTCCATGATGGAAGCTAACATAGCATTTATGGTGTTATTATCCATGGTGTGTGATATTTTACCTTCTTGAGCCATTTTCCCTATTAAGAAAAACTAAACAAAATAAAAACAACAAACAAGTTGAAAGTTAGGAAATCATCCTCACAAGCTCTCAAAGTTTACACCTTTCTTTGTCACTCAATTGGGATCGCAAGTGTTGATAGCTCATTTGTACTCCAATGAGATTGCTTGGTACTAATTGTGGCTTGAGGTCGAAATAGATCCCTATTTGAAGCCACTCAAAGAAAAAATATGCATGGAATTGAGTCATGAACTAACAACAGATTCAAAAGAGAAAAGCTTAAAAGAAAAATAGGATGACGAAAGAAAGGACTCAAGAACTAATCAAGAAACTTAGTAGATGAGTTAATAGTTGATGAGTAGTTTAAGAATCAAAGAAGAGATTTAAGAATCAAGAAATTAAAACTAAGAATCAAACTTTGGGAAATGGAGTTTTTAGAGTGTTGAGATGTGTTTTAAAAGTTTAATTGATGTTGGAAAGTGTTGATAAACTTGGATTGGTGTTATTGGAGTTGATCCACGTCAAAAGGGAGTGATCTGCATTGGCATGGATGGTCTACATTAGGGAAGCCTGCTTCAGCAGTTGGAACGTAGGTGCAAGGCAACTAGGGCGCACCTGCGGCTCTTGGTTACTGCCTTGAGGTGCGACCACAAGTCAAGCGAAGACTTGGTGCACCTTAGGCATAGATGGAGAGTAAGTGGCCCGCCTCTCCCTTAGTGTTTGGCCGAAATTGCCCTTCCAATGGTCCCTCCTTTGTACTCTCTTACAGAATATCCTTAGGAGATTCTTAGATGCCTTAGTACAAACACCTTTTCACCACTTTTCTTTCCTATTTTTGAATCAAACACCACCTTTTTATAAGAATTCAAGATGAAGATTTGAATCTTCCTCAAGAACACCAAAACTTCAAAAACCTCTAACTCTTGAACCGATGATCGGAATGCTATGAAATTTTGACCCAATGCTCTTTTCAACCTTATAAACACATTTCACACGTCATTTTGTTTGAATTCACAACCAATTTTTCCATATTCTAGTTCCTCCTTCACTTTCTTCAAGTTCAAGCTCTTAACAATGGTATCTCACTCAATTTGACTCCGATTAAGCTCAAATTTGAACCCTTGACTCCTATAGTGTTAGAGAACACAAGCTCAAATTTTGAATCTTCTTATTTTGGGCATTTTCAAGATAACAAACCCAAGATCGACTTCATAGGAATGAATCAAGCTCAACTCTAATACCAAATAATACATGAACAAACTACAGAATCAAAAACTATAACTAAGATAAAGATAGAATGAAAAGGTAGCAAGATACACACAATGAAAGTAATTGAAAGCAAATAAAGGGTATATCAAACCCTAAACCCTCAATCAATATACCAAACAAAGCACCTAAATCATACGTAGACCTCAAGGGAATTGATTTTCAAGCAACCTACATTTCTCAACAAAGTATCAACACAAGCGATTCCACGCTTGCCTAACACTCTCACAAGTGTTCATATTCATAATTCATCAATAATCTAACAACCAAATGAAATAGAAGTTCTATTTATAATCTAGACTAAGTTATTACATCATAGGGACCCAAAAGTGACCCATTTAGGAAAGACAAACACATAGAAGCCCATTAGGCATATGCTTGATCATATGGGGCGCACATAGGGTTCATACTAAGGGTGTAGTGCGCTGTTTTGACCAGATCTAGAGTATCTAGAGTGGGTTGGCCATATTTCCATATCGGATGGGGCGCATGTCCTTCTTTGGGGGCTTTTTAGCCCTGTTTTGCATTCCCTTGGCCTCTATAATGCCCTTTGAGCCTCCTTGATCATTATAATCACCCAATAGATGCCTTTTGATATCCATCAAGAAGTCATCCAGTGTCTCTTGAACTACAAGCATCCTCTATAGCAATTCGGAGGCTATTTAGATTGTATCACTAAGACAGAAGAACCCCTTATTTAAAAGATCCTTGAATTCCTCCTTAAGCTTCTTCAACTCAACTAGAGTCATTCTATATGGAGGATTAGAAATTGGATGAGTGTTCAAAAAAAGATCAATCCCAAGCTCAATCTCCCTATCCAGAGGAATAGCATCATGGAGGACCTCAGGAAATTCATTCACTACTAGGACAAAATAGAAAGAAGGACCCTCTAAGTTAGAATCTTTAACCCAAACTAAAAGAAAAAATAAACCCTTTAGAGATCAACCTATGAGCTCTAAGATATGATATGAACTTCCTCTTAGGATCTAGGAAACCACCCTCCCACTCAATAACCGGCTCATTAGGGAGGTTAAAGACAACCTTACAGGTCTAAAAATCTAGAGATGTATAGCACGAGTATAACCAATTCATCCCTAATATAACATCAAAATCCATCATATTTAATTCAAAAAAATCCACCAAAGTTTTTGTACTACCAACATCTACCACACAGCCTCTATAGACTCTTCTAGCAATCGCAAAGTCACCTATCAGGATAGAAATAGAAAAAAGGTCTGAAATATACTCCGAACTAAAACCAAAATACACAGCCACAAATGGGGTCACATAAAAATAGTGGACCCCAGATCAAGTAAATAGTACACATCACATGAAAAGAGTTTTAACATACCAGTCATAACATTAGGCAATGCCTCGGACTCCTGTCGATTAGTGAGAGCATAAAGATGGTTCCAACCAATGTTTGAGATAGATGGTGCACCCTTTAGTGCTAGAGTTGAAAAAAATGCAATAGGAACCTTATTTTCTCTAGAGGCAGCCTTACCAATAGGAAAGTTTCTAAGCATATACCGTGGCTGACCACACTTGAAGCACTTATCCCTTTCCTCATCACAGAACCCCAATGTAAATGACTACAAAATCTACAAGAAGGATATGATGGAGCTGACTGATCCTCACAAGCCTGAGATTTGGCACCATGTGCCTTAAAGTTGTCGCCACCATGGAAAGGCCTATCACCCAACAGCTTTGGGTAGGGAGCTCTGGCCATTGAATAAGACCCAGAAGTTCCCCACTTCTTCTTGGGACACTTACCACTATCATTGCCACTCTATTGTTGGCCATCACCTTGCTCAAAAAATCTAAACTTCTTTCCCTGCCTCTCACTTAACTCAACCTGCTCCTTCTTCTCTTTTTCTACCTGCTACATGTATACCACCAACCTGGAGATATCCATGTCCTTGATCAACAAGGCTTTTTTACATTCAAGGATAACTCACAAGATAATCCTGAAGCAAAATTTCTCATCTGTCCCTCATACTAGAAACCAACTCTGGAGCAAACCGAGAAAACTAGGGAAACTTCATGGCATACTCCTTGACTGACATCTTACCCTGCTTCAAATTAATAGACTTTTTTGCCTTAACTTCCTTTAAATCTTGAGGAAAAAAGTGGTCTAGAAATGCATTAGAAAAATCCTCCCACAGAGATGACTCAACATCGTCACCCCTTTCCTGATCCCATTCCGCGTACCATTGGTATGCCACATCCTTGAGTTGATAGGAGGAAAACTCCACACCCTCCATATTTATAGCATGCATAACACAAAAGATCTTTTCTATCTCATCCACAAAATCTTGAGGATCCTCCTCCACCTTAATACCATAAAAGTCAAAGAATTCAACCTTATGAATTGGCCAATCCTTTTGGCCTCAGAAGATGAAGTAATAGGAACACCACACTCAGACTGAGTAACTACAAATCATGCCAACAAGTGAATAGACTAACGAAATTTAGCATTCATCACTTCATCCTGAGGATTTTAAGATGGACTAGATGGAACTATTCCCACCAGAATAATATGAAAATGGACCCCTAGACCGAGTATGGATCCTATGAGAAGAGCGTGTCACATCAACATTATCCTCGGTTGGGACAGAGGAGTTTTTGTGAGCTTCAGATCGTCAACGAGGCATGATCTGAAAAGCGAACAAATAGGAATTAGAGGGGAATACAGGACCTTAGGCTTTACAGCTTTAAAATAGAACACAAGAAAGAAAAACATTCCTAAATGTCGTGTAGCCTCTCCCTTATGAGTGTGGTATGCTACACACCCTTAAAAGAGACTACTCAATATGACTTTGTGGACTCCCAATTGACCATGAATCTACGGCTCTGATACCAATCTAGCATAACCCAAACTAAGCCTAGTCATGTTGGGTGCGTGCCTCAAGCCCAATCAGGACTGAAGACCACCCCCAACACCCAACCATAACCGTCCTACACCCCATGTCGGATGGATTTTGAATATATAATAAGATAGAATAATAAATGCTCAAGGACAATAATAGAATCCATAACAAACTAATAATACAATTAAATATCTAACTAGTGTCAGCCCCAATACCAATACAAAGTCCAAGGATGACACCAATACCAATACCGATACAGCCTATACCAACCCAAAGTAGTCTCACAAAGCCTCTATCCAAAATTAAAGTAATATCTGATTGGGACATGCCCCCGACCACAGCTGACAACCAAACTCTAAGAAATAACAAAAGTGTGTAGAGAAGTCCATAACATGAAATGGAGCATTTCGGAGTATGGAGCTCACCACTTCAATCCGATACAAAGCTGTCCATGTTGACACCAATTTTTAACCCCATATGACTAAGTTTACTTTTGAGTTTCTTCTATTTTAAATAAAATTAAAATATTTATTTTATCAAAAAAATTCCTTCTAAAAATATTCATTTAGAAAATTTTGTAATTTTAAGTAGCGATTATACATTTTTGTATTTATACGAGATCATATAATTTTGTTACTTAAATAACTATTTTACTAAAATTGAATTTTAATCAAGGGTTATTTTATAATTAATTCAAATGGGTAAAATTTTGATTCAAATATAATTTGTTCTGAGAAATAATTTATTTAAAAAATATATGTTTGATTTTGCTAAACCAAAAAGCTTCGGATTAAACTGGTTGGTAATTAGGTATCGAGTTCTATTTTAATTTTAGCCAATTTATTAAATTTAATCATAATTGAAATCAATTTGACCACAATTGCAATGTAATTGGCCAATTATTTTCAATATAATTTAAATTTAAATAAATTGAATGAAACTATAACTTAAGGCTATTTTTTAAAATAACCTAGTATTTAAATTCCAAATCCTAAGATAACCCTTTACTATTTTCTTTAAAGAAAATTCTTTAGGCCAGCCACTCAACCAGCCCAACACCAAATCATCTCCCAGCCGCCCCAGCCCAACATCCATTGGCCCACTGCGCTTTTTTTCTCTTTTTACATTAACATAAAATTAGGTCCAATCCAACACCAAACAAACCCGACCTAACCCTATCTCATGTTCTTCTTTACCCTCAGACTAACAACAATGATATCAATAAACAACACCAACAACAACAGTTTTAACAACTAACAACATAATGTAACAACGATAACAGCGTACAAACGACAAACAATAACCAAAATTAACATAGAACAATTAATAAAAAATGGTTCCATCCCCAAAATCCTAGACGCCTCCCTTCTTTTACCATTATTGCGCTCATTGTACAGCCATCTATGGATAAAATCAGAAGACTTTAATCATTTTCAATCTATGATTCACTATTTTGGGCAAATAATTAATGCCCAACGTCTCTCCTCTTTGTCTCACTATGAAATTCAAAATTTCTTAAGAAACTTAACTCCAATTCAGTTTTCAAATCCAGGAAAAAAAACCTGATTATTTCTCCTATAAATAGATAGTAAGGGATAGAGGTTTTAAAAAGGAAAATTTTGGTGAAAATTTTTGGGGTTTTGAAGGCACGTGCTTCTAACCTCACGTAACCAAAATTGTCAAAGAACCCAACTTGGAAAAAATTAACTTCCATCAAACTTGAGTGAAATCCATCGATTGGAATCAAGTTTTGGACATTGGTGAAGTCCGTTCAATTAGATTTTTTTTTAGGTCAGAATCCCCGTTCCCTTCCCTAAAAAGGGGAATACGTCTTTCCTATTTTAGTGGATTATTCTCCATCTTCTTCTTAGACATCTCTCATAACCTTAATTGTTGGGACTGTTTGCTGTAGAAATCTAGGATTTTGTTATATTTTTTCTTGTTGTGTTGATAATATAGACTCCAATGTAAATGAAATAGTGTGTATTGATTAAATCTCGAAGATCACATTTTTGCCTTGTGTTCACTGTTTGTGCGTTGTATGTAACTGTTTTAGCTTTGGTTAATTGGTGTTCACCTTGCTTAGTTTGCTTACTTTGATATTTCATCAATAAAGGGTTATTATTCTTGTATGGTACGAGGGATGAGGGAGAATAATCCTAAAATAAAATGTAGGATTATCTACTTATAATTTACCTTAGTCTTGTAAGTATCGATCTTGAACACATTTTGCATAGAATTGGCATATAATTCAGTGTTAATGTCGATCAAATGATATTGACATCAAGTACAAGGATTTCAAATCATTTGACACACTTGCTGGAAGATTTCCTTTCAAATTTGTTTACTTTATTCAGGATAGCTCTTCAAGATCACTTTTGCACGCACTTTTAAATTAAAAGATAATATTTTTGATCTATTTTCAATTAGTTGTGAGCATATTATGTATGTAGCATGTTTCACTTGAGTTGGTTTTGTTTGTGATGTTTGATCGTCAAATATCATTTATGTTATCATATTACTATATTAATAATATAAAACATATAGTCAAAGGAAATTTCTGCCTTTCTGGATCTACTATACACTAGATCAAAGAGGAAATTATTAAAGAAGTTGTATTTTTTATCATTTGTGTTCTAATAAATGATAATTATGCAGTCTGTGAAAATAGAAGAAGAGGCAAGTACTCCCGAGAATAACAAATATCTCCCAAAACGGGACTGATTTGCAGTGATATGCATTGCATATACACTAAAAGCAGTAGGCGCACACTATCCTACGGTGTATGATAAAAAATAGGGAGGGAATATTCTTACACTAATATGCCATGTATACGTGGGAGATATACAAGAAAACACAGAAAATAGGCTTGGTATAAATGTGGTATACACTGCAGAAAAATGGACCCAAGTCCATAAAAGTGAGGTCCAAAAGTTAGACAGGTTGCCAACAGGTTATTCTCAAAAATAGACCCAAATTAGAGTGGCTTTCAAATTTTAGTCCCAAATAAAATGGCTTTGTTAAAATAGCCTTTACTTGTTAAGTCATATTTTTTGGACAAAAATATCCTCCTCCAAAATATTCGTTGTTCAATCTCTTTCTTCATTTTTTTATTCCACATTCCAGAATCAACCCATGCGATGGCTCTCTAAAGCCTGAGGCTAAGTTTCCCAAACCATTAAATCTCTTTCTTCCTCTCTTTCTTCCAAATTCTAGAATCGACTTTTGCCATAAGGGTTCTTCAGGTATGAAATTCATCATCAAAAGTCATTGTGGTAATTTTAGCTTATTGATGCATTGTGGTAATTTTAGCTTGTTATATAATTAGCATATTGATTTGATTTTTGGGGAAGTTAACGTAAGCTGAACTTGGGATATGTTGTTGTTGTACTAACATATTTACCATTGAGGAATTAGGTCGAACATGTTGTGGGGAGTTTGTTATTGTGGTTATAATTGTGTTTGAGTTGTTGTAGGGGGTTGATCTTGGAGAGAAAGATCGCTAATATGGGAGTTGACGTTGATTGCAACATATTTTGGAAAGGCTAAACGTATAAGGTAAAGGTGGTACAACAAATTAGTTTCAAGTATTTCAAACTAATGGCATAATTAGCATTAGACATTGATGAGGAATTGTGTCAAACAGGTTGTGGAGACTTTTTTATTGTGATTATAATTGTGTTTGAGTAGTTACGAGGGTTTGGTCTTGGATGGAAAGGTTGTTTTTTTCATCTCGAATGAATCTAGCCTATGTTTTAGAGATTAAAGAAGCACTAACTTGTTGATTCAAAGAGAGAGCACCTTAGCTATTAGCTTGTATAACTTGGAGCAATAGGCAATAGGTTTAAACTCTCTAATGGTAGTAGGATTTGGCACTAGAAGAGAACTACAACCACCAAAATATCTGAATAATAAATGCATTTATGAAAGACGGATGAAGCCAGGGTTGTATATCATAAGGGCCTTCGTGAAAGAATTACGCTATATATAAGGGGGAAAGTATATTTTTATATATATAGTAGATACTGAATCCCTTGATTTCTTTCGTGTGTTCACCTATTTATATTCAGAACTCCCTTAGTGAAAGTACCGACTTCTCCACTGATGGCAGACCATATTCAAGTGTTGGGTAAGTGAAAATGGCAATACTTTTATCTTTGGAAACTGATTGTGATGGAACTTACCTTAAAACCTAAGATTGTAGAGTTTCTATCAGTTCATAAAGTTAATATTATATACTCTACATAATGACTATAGATGAACAGTTTCTAAGGCTACAATCATTGAAAACGACAAATCAAATAGCTGACCTTTTAAACCTCTAAAGTCCAATGTGTTCAATTTTCTTGTTCAAGATGTGGTGTGAATGTTGTAGACATCAATAATTATTTTCCTATTTTCTAACATGTGTATTTTGTGAGGGTCCTCTAGTTAGTACAGATGAGTTTTGCAATTAGTTGCTAGATTACTCCACACCACATTTTAAAGACACTAGAAAATGTCTGGCACTTTGCTAGATTGAATCCAAAAACAGCACACACAGAGAGTATTGTTAATTTTGTTTCAACATTTTTATCCATTCAAGATTGTGTTTTTATGCTATTTTTGGTACTAAATTACGGTCATATGTACAAGCTAAAAATCAGGCTGACTTATACTATCCGAAGATTTAAGGTTTCATCATTTGAATTTAGATAGCTTTAAGACTCTATACATCCAGCATTGTATTCTTGAGATGTAAGTTGTGCGTGCATGAAACCTTTGGCTAAAAAAATTTAAAATAAATGTAAGTTTCCAACTTTTGATCATTGACTATATCTTCTATTGCAGGCCAATATCTGATGTTTCAAGTGATCTTACTATAGAAATTGGATTAGCCAGTTTTGCTCCTCACAAGGTACAAAAATGAAGTGTGCAATCATTCTTCCTCTTGTGTATCTAACACTTTTCATCATCATTGCAATGCTCAAGTCTATGGAAAAACAGAAATTGTGCAAAGAAATGGCTAATCTTAAGTACCTTGAAAAAGATTGTTGTTTTAGCCGTTATAAGTAGGCTACCGATATCTATACAGTTGTTTTGAGGAGAAAAGAAAAGTCAATAGCCAGATGAAAAAACAAAACTACAGAACTTAAGTTATGTGCTTCATGTTAAAATTAAGAAAAATGAATGAAGAATACCTTGGATACATTCCTAATGTGATTGTTAATTTGTCATTATTTGCAGTTCCCTCTGGTTTCGCGAAGCGAAAGAACTAGAAAGATGCTGCTAGAGGCGAAGGATACAAAGGTTTCAAGAATCAATCTTAATGGTCTTCCTGGAAGTTCTGATGCATTTGAACTTTCTGCAAAGTTTTGCTATGGAGTGAACATTGAGATTACCATATCAAATGTGGCATTACTCAGATGTGCAGCCAGGTTCATGGAAATGACAGAAGATATCTCCAAGAAAAACCTGGAAATTCGTACTAAGGTATTCCTTGAGGATGTGGTATTTACAAACATATCCAACTCAATATTTGCTCTTCATCGTTGTGAAACATTACTACGGTATCTGAAGAAATCAATCTTGTTAGCCGATTAATAAACGCAATTGCAAACAATGCCTGTAAAGAGCAGCTAACATCCAATTTGTCAAAGCTAGAGTATAATTTTCCACCCAAACCTGTTCAGTGCGTTGATTCTGAGACACTATCAGACTGGTGGGGAAATCACTCGTAGTGCTAAATCTGGATTTCATTCAAAGAGTTCTATCGGCAGTAAAAACAAAAGGTCTTAAACAAGACATTATCAGCAGAATTTTGATAAATTATGCCCAAAATTCTCTTCAGGGCTTGTTCATCAAGGACCCTCAGTAGGTTAAATGATGTTTCTTGGATTTGAATTTGCAGAAAAGACAAAGGATCATTATCGAAACAATAGCCGGCTTACTACCAACACAATCCATAAAAAGCGCAGTGCCAATGGATTTTCTTTCAAGTTTGTTAAAATCTGCAATAGCAGCATCAACATCGACTTCCTGCAGGTTTGATCTAGAGAGACACATTGGTCTGCAGCTAGATCAGGCAATTCTTGAAGATATCCTCATACCTACAAATTCATATGGAAACAATTATATCCCTCTCTATGACATAGATTCTATCTTGAGGATCTTTTCCTTTTTTTTGAAATTGAAAACTTTTTCCCAAGAGGCAAAAGTTCATTGTTTAATTGCGCTAATTAAATTATTAACATATATGTAACTTTAGCCTCATGGGTAAAACTTAGTTTAGAAAATTATTAAAATTGAAAACTTTTGCCTAAGAGGCAACAGTTTATTCTTTAATTGCACTGATTAGATTATTAACATATATGCAACTATTGCCTCATAGGCAAGACTTAGTTTAGAAAATTGTTGAAATTGAAAACTTTTGCCCAAGAGGCAAAGGTTTATTCTTTAATTGCACTGATTAGATTATTAACATATATGCAACTGTTGCCTAATGGGCAAGATGTAGTTAAGAAAATTATTAAAATTGAAAACTTTTGCCTAAAAGGTAAAAGTTTATTCTTTAATTGCACTGATTAGATTATTAACATACATGCAACTCTTGCCTCATAGGCAAGACTTTATTTAAAAAATTATTGAAATTGAAAATTTTTTACCAAGAGGCAATATTTTATTCACTAATTGCACTGATCAGATTATTAACATATATGCAACTTTTGCCTCATAGGCAAGAGTTAGTTTAGAAAATTGTTGAAATTAAAAACTTTTGCCCCAGAGACAAGTTTATTCTTTAACTGCACTGATTAGATTAGTAACATATATGTAACTCTAGCCTCATGGGAAAAACTTAATTTAAAAAATTATTGAAATTGAAAAATTTTTCCCAAAAGGCAACAGTTTATTCTTTAATTGCACTGATTAGGTTATTAACATATATGGAACTATTGCCTCATGGGCAAGACTTAGTTTAGAAAATTGTTGAAGTTGAAAACTTCTGCCCAAGAGGCAAAAGTTTATTCTTTGATTGCAATGATTAGATTATTAACATATATACAACTTTTGGCTCATGGGCAAGACTTTAGAAAATTGTTGAAATTGAAAACTTTTGCCCAAGAGTCAATAATTTATTATTTAATTGCACTGATTAGATTATTAACATATATGAAACTCTTGCCTCATGGTCAATACTTAGTTTAGAAAATTATTAAAATTGAAAACCTTTGCCCAAGAGGAAAAATTTTATTCTTTAATTGCATTGATTAGATTATTAACATATATGCAACTCTTGCCTCATAGGAAAAACTTAGTTTAGAAAATTATTGTACAAATGCTCTACTATTTAAATTGAAAACTTTTGCTCAAGAGACAAAAGTTTATTCTTTAACTACACTGATCAGATTATTAACATATATGCAACTCTTGCCTCATGGACAAGACTTAATTTAGAAAATTGTTGTATTGTGATTATAAATATCAAATACAAATTGTTACTAATATTTTTTTGCTCAGCACAGGTTTCAATATGCATTTTTACTTATGGCGCTTCAATCATTGAGTTACATGTTTAGCCCAAATAATATTGGACGAGCCAAAATATGGACCTAGTTAATAAATACGTTGGTCCAACATACGAATTTGTTACCTCTCTCTCACTAGTATTATTGACATTGACACTCCTTATTCTCAAGACCAATTGATAAAGTTATTATTTTAGAGGATACATATAAATATATATATATATATATATATATATATTTATATTTATATAAAGGCTTTTAAAGTGTGTACACCAAGCTTCTAGTCACATTAGTTGTTAAGTTTGTTATGTGTCCAAGCTTCTAATCACTTAAGCTTTATACTGTTAAGAATAAATTTTAACTTTCTAAGCTTGTATTCAAGAAAAAGTATGGAAAGAAAGATATTTCACAAAACACCAACAATGTCAAACAATGTACATGAAAAAAAATAAACACATGGTTCTCTCAGTAGCAAAAGAACTCAAAAACACCCTTCCCCCTTCCCTAGAACCTGGGGAAACATATGTTGTGCACACATGTTGTGCACGCATCAACAATTTCATTCAACACAACTACTCCCCCTTATGTGTTCTTCTTATCCTAGAACCAGGCTTCTAACAAAAAAAAAATTAGTTCACATCTTGTAGCATTGCCATATTTAGATGTGTTGTACTTTCGGTGCACACTAGTAAGCTTCCCAACTGTTGCCTTATGATAGAAAGAAATCATCAATTTCGAGCATTTCGTGTCATAGAAAATAAGGCACACAATTACACATATTTATCTATTCGATAAAGAGATGTACATTTACAAGTATCTTTAAAAAAAAATATATACTTACAAAATCTGATTCTTGCCGTAGATGCTATGCTTCTCGCAGGTTGCGTTCCACTCCCTAGACATACCGAGAGTGCACTAGCAGTAAAGACAGGTGCAGTAGCAAGCATTGATGGTGGGAATCTAAGAATTTTGTATTCAACCAGATATAGCTCGATCAATAAGAAAGACACGAGCTTCACCTGATTTAAGTAATGACAAAAAGTTGTATGAGTAGTAATTCAGATTGTTGTGTTACTTCTTCATATAACAAAGACGTTTAACCGACCTTATTATCAGGCTGCGAGGCTTTAAGAAACTGTCACATAAACATATAAGTTGTAGGTACTATCATGTTGAACTGTAAGGCATTAACCATCAACTTCTCCTGTGGATAAGAAAACGATTAAAATCATTTAGCGAGGAAGAAAAAAATGGAGATACAAGTCCTGATAATGTAAGATTTTGTTCTTTAAGCTAACCATTTCAAGAAATTCTTTTCTAGCATAAGCCTTTTCAAAGATCAAAATTAGATCCTCCACTACAGGTACAGAAACCTCTTCATACTTGCAGGCAAGAAACAAAGTTGTTATTCCAATAAGCTGAAGTTTTTTCCTAATCACTGACTGAACTGTCAAGAATCTATCGATGAGATTCATAGTCAAATACAAGGTCTCCTCCATCAGTTCAAACTTATAGTGAACCTATAAATTGGATTAGACGTTAAATGACACCTAAAATTATCACATTCTTCTTCATAAAACTTAGAAATGATATGCAACAGCAAAGAATATATACCTCAATTAGTCAGTCAATGAGGATTCCTCTCATCCTCTCATTGATATCAAACTTTTGTTCTATATAGTTTGGAGGGATGCAGCTAGTGATCTGCAATTGAAAATGACATTAAAAGAAAGCAGTAAAAAATACACCTCCATTTTTTTCCAGATTTCCAATTAAAATTGAAATAGTAATCATCCTTGATGGAATAGCATCACATTAGGAACATCCCTAGGAACATCCCAAGTATACCCTTTGTGTGTCTATATATCCTATGTTCTGCACCTATTATTTTACTGACTAAAAATTGCAGTCCATATTGAAATTAGACTAGCTTTTATGAGAAATTTGGCAATCTATTAAGCTTAATGAGATCCTATCCAAAAGAATTACAACAAACCCAAAATCCTACACGCCAAAATCCTAATAAGCATGTACAACAACAACAACAAACCCAGTGTATTCCCACAAAGTGGGATAATGAGCATGTACAAGTTGTAAGTAAAAAAAAACTTCTAACAAACAAAGGGGAGAGTAGAGATAACATCTCTACCTCAACCTTCTTGTAGTAAGCATAGATGTTATCAATGTATTCCACTACAGTGAGTTTGTTCTTTTTATTAGAACTATCTATGTCCCCAACTGACCAATCTTCTGTATCTTCCATCTCAATTTCCTTATCCTAAATCAAAGATTTAACACATCAATGGAAATCCACAAGAATTATATTCATAACCAAGATATATAGATCATATAATCTTACCATCCTATCAATTTACTTTATCATTGCTTCAGTATGCTGCACAAATATTAGCACATCAGAATAACCAGTGGCCTTGTAATCTTCGGCATGGATAATAATGTAGTTTTTTGTTTCATTCTAATTGGTACCATTGGGATTGATTGATTTGTTATCTGTGGATATATAATGTTAAAACAGATCAGTTATAAACTAAACCAAGAGGGGATAAATACTGTACCTCAACTGCTGGTTTCTGCTATTTGCTCGTGATTTGTGCAGCTAACTTCCTGAAATGTCAGCAACCCCATATACAAATTAAACATTACTCTATCTTCAACTCCAACTTTATAAATTCTACGCCCAAGCGCCTACTTAGTATCATGCAACCAAGAAATGAACCAAACCTTATGATCGGACGATGAATCAAAATAGGAGGGATCTTGTTAACAACATTGGCTTTGTTTCTACAATGAAATGAAAATAAAGTTAAAACAGGTAGACAAATCAATATTAAACTATAAATTGAATGACCCCCTTTCGCCCCTCTAACTATACGCCTGGCTCTACTAGTGAATAGAAAAGTTATAACTTTACACCAAAGTTACAAAGATAGCAGGTAGATATTAGCCAATCCAAATATAGATTAGGAAAGCAAGTGATAATACCGTGTCATTCAAAGGTCGACCACAAGTTTCAAGTGAATAAAACCACTCCTTTGAAACCACAGCAGAAAAGCCAAACACTAAACATTCGGGATGCACATCTTTTCTTTAATGTATATATTTTTGGCATTTAAAATAAATAAAAAATGAATACAATCAGAATATATGCATTACCATAAGTACAAAAATGATAAAATGAAAAGCTTAAAGATAGTAAACATACCATTTCAACGTATTCAATCCACACTCGATGAACGCCCAAAAATCAGTGTTCAAGCTCGACAAATTATCAAATTCTTCAATGTCACAGATGAAAGGATACTTTTGATAAAAAAATGGATTGCAAAGCATCCAAATCAAAATCTGCCACATATGGTACTGACGTTCTTCTTCTTACCCACCGTACTATTCTCTAAATCAACTGCTAGACCGTCCTCCGGATCACTAGCCGAAGATAAAATCAGTGGAGCAGGAGGAGACATCATTGGAGTAGGGGAGCTAGCATTTGCAGTAGGTGCAGATGCATCAGGTGCGGGTGATGGAAATGTCTCTGGAGATGGTCCTAGTGCCCAAGAAGGAACTTTTCTAAACAATTCAATATGGAGGAGTATACTATCGACGGTGAAAATACAGAATAGAGTAGAGTCGATCACAGTTGAAGCTACAATGCAAACCTGAATATGAAAATAAATAAAACATGATAATAAAGTTAAAGGAAAAAATAAAAACTGAAAATAATAAAAAAACATAATAATAAATTTAAAGGAAAAATAAAATAGTGAAAAAAAGTAAAATAATAAAAATAAAGGAAAAATAAAAAATAAAAATAATAAAAAATAAAATTTGAGAGATAAATGAGTATGAAAAATTTAAAAATATATATTCGAGGTGTAGAGGGGCCAAATGGTACTTTTAGTAAATTAAAAAGTAAGGAAGGCTATTCTTCAAAGACATTTTTATTTGGGGTCAAATATCTAAAGTCACCCATATTTGGATCTATGGCATGCAATTTTCTAGTTGCTTACGGGCCGGCAAATGCCCAAATCTTAAACCTTTGCTCCCTTTTTCTTGTATTTTATTATTGTTTATTTGTATTAACTCTATTTTTATTTACTTAAACCAAGTGATCCCCTAAGTTGTCGTCATTCTATTTTACCTTGACTTTCTTACTTAACCTATAATTTTCTCACATAATTTATCTTGTCTAAAAAGGATTTAAATGATTCTTTCAATTTTTCCCTTAAGCAAGTCTTATAAAAGTAAGTATTTGTCATTTGTTCGTGTGACTAATAGTCTATTCAGATTAAGGCAATTTTCTGCAAACTCAAGAAATTAATTTTTCTTGTAAATTCTAACTTTTTCATGATTAATAAGAACTTTTAATTTAATACTCTTTTAGCATTTCTTCCAAAAGAATTTTCTATAATTAAATTGACTTTTCTATAATAATAATCAATAATAAGAAAATAATTATACAATCTTCTTTTCTTTTCATAAAAAAATAAAAAATTATTTTCCTCTTAAAATCCAAAGAAAAATCGCAATTTAGTAGAATATTTCTTGTCTGAATGAACAAATGTTATTCTAAATATGTTAATAAATGATTTTAGTATTTTTATAAAATCAACCTTTTACAAAGTTGGTCATTTTTAAGTTAGTCAAAAATATTTGGTAAACTGTTTTAAATAGACGCTCTTAAGTGCCTTAAAAACCTTCTTAGGGCGTTAACTGAAACCTTACCCAGTTTATCTAGTTTTAAAGGCTTATTGTTGTTTTTGAACCTTGTTTCCCTTTTAAGTTTTTATTGATTTTTCTATAAAAATCAAGTGGCGACTCTATGAATTTCTCAAAATTATTTTAAAATTTTCTTGAATCTTTTGAAATAGTTTTAAAGAGGTCAAAACCAGTTTCTCGCTCAAATGAAATTTGAAAAGGATAAAACAGTCCTCGAATCTAAGTTACTGTGTAGGAGGAGTAGTTGGCTGGTTCTTGCATCATGTGGGGATACAACGCCTGAAGATGGGTTAGCGGGTGAACGTTAGCATGTACTTAGGAGTAAGGATAAAATAATTCCAACATTTAAAACCAAGTAAATAACCATATGAAATAACATACATATATACATACATACATATATATATATAATCCATGACAGGAAAGGGAATCAGGTGTAGCATGAATTTAAAATCTTTAACCTGGGTTTGTGTAGCTTTGCCGTCATAATCCACCCACGGGCTATATGAGTCCAGTGTTATCTCCTCGACGGACCTCAGTGCATGTACCCACATGAACTGGAGATATCACAGGGACCGAAGATTCCCGTGTACCCTTCACCCTCCAAAATACATATACAAGTATAACTTAGGAGATTCTTGTGCACCCCATACGTATATGGTCACCATGACCAACCCTCATGTCGACAAACATGAGTTTCCAGTGTCCGCTCATTGGATGCACTCCTTCATGGTTAGATACCACAATTCGCCATTATTACCCAATTAAAACCATTAGCGCATAACCAACCACCAATTCCAGAATTATTAACTAAGGCTTTATGAAGTGGTATCTCCATACCGACTATAGTTTGCAAACAATGTCATTAGCTAACACTTAGGGGATTCCCATGTACCCTACATGATTTCCAATATACCAAAACCACGGCCACCTAGGCCTTACCAAATTATTTAAAACTATTTAAACCAATTTAGGTTCGTTAACCATATTATGCAATGCAATAGTTTCAATAAAAGTTCAACTATGTGAAAAAAACCACTCTTATAGGCATTTTAACAAATATGTTGAGGGCATATAGTTTCCAAAACTAAAACTAAGAACCAATTGACCATTCCCCTGAAACCACATGTTTAATTCCACATTTTTAACTTGAAGATTGGGTTTATGCCTGAACCGTATAGGGGTATTAAGTTATTGAGTCACACTATGAAGATTTAGGAGAGAGTGGTCGAGTAGAGGTTGAGGATGATAATGTTTATTTCAGAGAAGAAGTTTGGATTTATGCCCGGTCACTCGACGACGAAGGCAACTCATCTGGTGCGGAGAATGGTGGAGCAGTATAGGTAAAGGAAGAAGGACTTACATATAGTATTCATTAACTTGGAGACGACATACGACAAAGTCCCTAGGGAGGTTCTTTGGAGATGCTTAGAGGTGAGTGGGGTCCTGGTGTCATACATCAGATCAATTAAGGGCATTTATGATAGAGCAAAGACTCAGGTGAGGACGGCGGGAGGAGATTCTAAGCATTTCCCTATCATGACAGGGTTGTATCAGGGATCAACTCTTAGCTTATTTTTGTTTGCGTTGGTGATGGATGTGTTGATGCAGTGTATTCAAGGAAAGCTGTCTTGGTGTATGCTTTGTTGTTTTGATTGATGAAACGCGGGAGGTGTAAATAATAAATTAGAGACTTGGAGACTAACCCTTGAGTTTAAAGGGTTCAGGTTGAGTAGAAGCAAGATAGAGTATATGGAATACAAGTTTAATAACTTGAGGCAGGAGAACGTGGTGGTAGTAAGGTTGGATTCTCAGGTTGTTTGTAAGAGGGATAGTCTTAAGTATCTCAAGTCCATGATTCAAGGGAATGGAGATATTGATGAAGATGTCTCCCACCATATTGGGGCAGGATGGATGAAGTAGAGGCTTGCCTCAGGAGAGTTGTGCGATAAAAAGGTACCACCCAAGTTTAAAGGCAAATTCTATAGAGTGGCAGTCCGTCCGGCCATGCTGTATAGAGCGGAGTGTTTGCCAGTCAAGAACTCCAAAATTTAAAAATTAAAGGTGGTGGAAATACAGATGTTTCGTTGGATATATGGGCTTATAGGGGTGATAGGGTTAGGAATGAGATTATTTGGGAAAAGGTAAGAGTGGTTACAATGGAGGACAAAATTCGAGAAGTTATGTTGAGATGGTTCGGGCATATGATGATGAGGGGAATGGATGCCCCAGTTCATAGATGTGAGAGGCTATCTTTGGATGGTTTCAGGCGGGGAAGTGATAAATCAAAGAAATATTGGAGAGAGGTGATTAGATGTGACATGGAGAAGTTATAACTTACTAAGGACATGACCCTAAATAGGAAGGTATAAAAGATGTGAAGTAGGTTAGAAGGCTAGTGCATGTGGGTGGGTCGTAGTCAGTAGTTAGGAGGGCTTTGGGGTAGCCGAGTAAGTAGTTTTAGGGCTATGTCCATAGAGTGGAGCTGCTAGTAGGAGGGTATGGGGGTGGGGTATGCCTTTGGTTTGTTATTTGGGGTATTACTTTGTGGGTGTCTTATTACTATTATTCTATCTTGTTTCATGCTTTATTACAAATTTCTTTACTATTCTTTGTCTTGAGCCGGGGGTCTATCGAAAATAACATTTTTACTTCTCCGAAGATAATGGTATGGATTGCACATATTTTACTCTCCCCAGACCCCACAATGTGGGAATAAACTAGGTTTCTTGTTGTTGTTGTTGTTGTACATGAAAACCAGAAAACAATATTCATTCATTAACAATCAAAACCCCCAACATACAATTCAAAACCAAACAATACCCATAATTAAATCATGAAAACCATTCATTAAACATGAATTTAGTTGAACTAACAATGAGGGGGGAGTAACATACTTGTATCCTTAAAGAGTTTTTATTTAAAGAGTACGGACAGAAACCACCCCTTATATCCTTAAATTGATTGTATCAAAGAAACCCTAGCCTTTCTTGAACCAAGAGACTTGAGAGAGACTTATGAGTGTTTTGGGTATTTTTGATTGAGATTAATAGGGTAAATAAAGTCCCAAAAATATTTTAAGTCGTGGGGTAAAAAGGGGTTAAGAGGAAAAATGTCTAGAATACCCCCAACTTAAATTATAAAAATCACCACATGAGGGTATGATTTGACCCCTCCAATCGTACCCATATGATACGAGTGGTACCCTCTACTCGTACCTTGATTAGAAAGCTGGACACCACATTTTTTCCAATAAAGCAATTGTTTTACCTAAGTCATACCTTCATCATATGACAAGTACCCTCAAACCGTATCCAAGATAGATTCAAAAGGGTTTGGACACTGTCCAATATACGAATGACATGACTCTCTCGTACCATATCCATACGACTCATATGGAGTCTAGTCGTACCTAGGATAGTACATAATCAAGAACACACTACTTAACATACGACTTGGGCCCCCTAGGTCGTACCCACTTCATACGACTAGTAAGCCTAAGTCGTATGATGTCCAGAGAGTTCAAAACTCAGAAAATTTTCTAAGGATCAAAACCCAGAGTGTTTCACATTCATATCATGCCAAGAAATATTATCATAAATCATTAATGATTCTTAACCCCATCATTCAAAATATGCTCATAATCATCATTAAATTGCATAAAGACCTCAAGCGGTCATAAGTTCAACACTTTCAATCTTTCAAAGAGATGGGGTGTCATCTTTTGTTCATCATCTCAACTCAAAGCTTTTTCAAAGGACTTGAATATCATGATCTTAATCATACTTAGCATTCAATGTTTCAATACTTGTATAACGTAATGCATCCAAGTTCAAAGCCAAATTTAAATATATGGGTTGAGGTGTGTATTGATAACATCATACAATTTCATGACCATTGTGAAAATCAAGTTGTCAATTCCCCCATATAAACCATACATAAATCATTGAAATAATGAAAAAACCATGCATGTGGTCAACATCTCAAAACCCTCAACCCTAGTTAAATCAATTATTCTAAAACACTTAAATAACCAATGAATTACTGCAGTAATATAATATTTAAATTAGGGGGTGTCCAACATGCCTGAAAATTGAAAGAATTTGGTGAGAATGTGGAATTTAGAGCCCGGAGTAATGAATTCTTGAGAAAATCTTGAGTTTCTTGATTTGAGAAATTTGGGAGGTGAAAGGCAATGTTTATTATTGATAACACATTGTTTTGGGGAATAAAATAGGGTTTTATGTCATTTTATAGGTAAAGGATCAAAAAGACCTTGTTCCAATTGAAAAAAAAGAGCTGCACGAAGTTGCCCAGAAGCATGGCACGCTGCTATCGTAGTGACTAGCCAGCGTTCCACGCTCCTATCGTGGAGCCTAGGCTGCGTGGCACGCCTCTATTGCGGACCCTCACTGGTTTGGGCTCTCAAAATAACCTCAAACCCTTTTAAAATTTTTTGAAACTTACCCAAATCACTCGTTAACACTCCTTATCATGATTCAAGTAAAAAATTATCGTTACACATGCGCGAAGGTTCAAAATAAATTGTTTGAAATTTTCTGGGGCCTTACAATGAGGTCCTACCTAAGACTAGGTTATGATAGAAAATTAGGATGTGAGGTTAAATAGAAAATTAAGATGTGAGGCTGAAAGAGAGTTTTGAAAAATATTTATCTATGAAAACCATTTCATTAGATTTGAGCAAAGTAAGTTTATTGAAAGACATAATACACAAGTAGACACTTAAACTTATATATAATTGAATAAGTAGACATATATGTCCTATATGACCAATTCTTATTCTACACGATATTATACGTGTATTATGACATATAGAATATGTGTCTACTCATTTAATTTTATATATATTTAAGTATCTATTTGTATACATTCAAAATTAAAATTCATAAATTTGATGTGAGGGCAAGGTAAAAGGGCAATTTTTTGCCATTCTGAAAAGCAGATTCCAAGCATTACTCCACAATAAATTTAAGGTAGTTTTTGACTTGTTTAAGTTAAAGAAATGTCGAGGGGGCGCTAGAAGGTGGCGCCTTCATGTCGGTCTCCCGTGCTTTCTTTTCAAAATATTTAGGGAATGAAGGATCATACAAAAGGTTCGAACTTTCTCAACTTTTCTTCTTCCATTCCATTAGGATTTCCCAATAGCTATGGAAACTGAGACTGCCACTGCACCTCAGCTCGCTGCTCTCGCTGACACAGATATCAATTGGGACAGGTTAACTCTATCTTTCTTCATTTATTTATATATTTATTTAATGATCTATTTAACCACCATCTCAAAATACACGTTTAGGAAAAAAGTCTCAGCTTTTTGTACCTGATTTTATTCACAGCCTTTAAGTTATGCTGAATCTTTCTTCTTTAATACATACATAATTATAGATAACTGTATGTAGCATAGACATCCAACTTAAGTTACCTTGTATGAGAACAGGGCTTAAAGTGAGTATTCCTTCCCTTGTTTTTGTCAATGCAAGGTAGGTTATCTCCAGCTCTAAAATGCAATGAAAGAAAAGAAAGTCCAAATAAAAGTAAATGCAAAAAATAAACAGTAATGGGAGCCTAAAACACTCCAAAGTTCCGCTAAGTATTGAACGTGGCCCCATGGTGATGTGTGGTCTCGACGCGAGCTAATTTTAGTGGTTTCCTTGCTCGTTTAGCTCCAAATAGCTCAAAACTTAATCACCAAAATACAACACAACATAAGCACAACCATTTAAATTAATAATCCAAAAGACGATAAAATTACTAAAATGTGTGGTAAATAATGTCTAAATAGATGTATTTTAGGCCGAATATCACACTTCTCCTGTTTGTGCAAATCTAAATGGAACAACCACCCTCGGATATAAGAACTAGCATTATGTATGGTAGGAGACTTGGGATTTCTTTTCTCTTTTTGAGGAAATTGCAGGATGCTTGCCACCCTTATTTCTCATTCGTATAAATTTTCTGATATGGGATGGTAAGTGGAAATAAATCTTTCTGATTTCCATCCTAGCATAGATGCTTCTCTGGAAGAGAACGTAAAAATATAAAAATGTCACCTTTTCAGTCTCCCATTTCTTGAACTAGTCCTAGTGTATGTTGTGTGTTAGATCCTTAACATCTTTGATTTTTCAATTACTTTTCCTCTCCTGTCCTAGTTTATACTTTAATCATAAAGTTCTTTCCTTATTTTGAGAAGTAACTTAAATTCCGGAAACCTTACTCTCTTTGCGGCAGGTTGGATAAAGTCAGGTTTCATATAATAGGAGCTTTTCTTTTCACTGTTCAATCAGCACTAATACACCCAACAGCAGTGGTGAAGACAAGAATGCAAGTCGCTGGATCCGGACTTTCTCAAATGACTGGATTTTCTGTATTTATGCATATACTTAGAAGTGACGGCATCCCAGGTATCTTTAGAGGCTTTGGCACATCTTCTGTGGGATCAGTGCCAGGTAGAGTCCTGGCTTTGACTTCACTTGAAGTATCTAAAGATATGATACAAAAATACACAAAGGATCTTAATATGCCTGAAGCAACTCGTGCGGGTGTAGCAAATGGATTCGCTGGCATGGTCTCAAATTTAATCTCATGCGTGTACTTTGTGCCTCTGGATGTGGTGAGTAAAACTGATTTTGACTAATTTGTGGAGTCTTATTTAGGCATCTTTTTCTCAGTATTATATATCTTTCTTCCTTACGTACTTCTGCTATTCAGAATAAGTTGGAAATTAAATAACAACAACAACAACAACAACAACAACAAACCCAGTGTATTCCCACATAATGGGGTCTGGGGGGTAAGATGTACGCAGTCCATACCTCTACCTCTAAAGAAGTAGAAAGACTGTTTCCGATAGATCCCCGGCTCGAGACACGAGATACCACACAAGTTGGAAATTAAATAAGATCCAATAAAATCTCTAACAAAATACATAATTTTTGTAATGTATATATCTTTAAGGAAAAGTTTCATTAAATAAAACGGATTGATGATTTTGGTGAGGAAGTGCCTTACACTGTTCTACTGGCCTTGATGTTTGCTCCAGAAAAAAATGTACATTTAGTAATTTCCCCAAATGCAAATGCCCTGATTCAACAGTTTCTAGAAACTAAAGGTGGAAGTTTTCATTATATATGAGTCAATGGAAAAATTAATTGATTTAAATTATGTCCATATATGGTTAAATAACATTTTTAATCAGTGGAAGAAGTGGAAGAGGTAGTCTGAAATTACATTCAAAGTTCAGTGGTTGGATGAGGCTGAAAATAATGTAAGGACTTATTGCTTCTTTTTGGCAAAACTGAAGGGGTATTAGAGGCTGATTTAGGATTTAACTTCGATGAGTTCAATCTTTAACTTTCTTACCATTTAGCATGTTGTAATTCTGAAATTGTGGGTTCAGAATTCAATAATTTTTAATATTCTAGTAATTTTTCATTCGAATATATATGCTCAATACAAAAATGAACCCATCAAGTGTGTGGTGTGCAGAACCCATCAAGTGTGTGGAGTGCATCCAACTCTGAGGGTGTATTCTACTTTATCAAGCATTGTGAACTGTGGCTCTCTCTCAACATTCATTGGCCTATATATTTTCTGTAAGTCCAATATTGCAGAAAGCTGACTACTATATTTCATATTTATGTTTTAAGCTCTGCATGCTGGGTATTAAGCTAATGTTTATTTATAAATTCATTTAATATAGGGAATAAGTCCTTCAAAAGTTTTCTTTCTTGCTCTTTGCTTTACCTATGCCCACCTGGTGCTTGATAAATTCTTTTAAACTCTTATCTTTTGCCTGTGATGGTTTTTACCAAATGAAACTCCATAGGTGAATGGTACTGCAATGCTTCCTATATTTTATAAGCTATTTCCCATAGCTTTGAAAATCTTGTATGCATGAAGTTACCAGTGCAAGTTTATGCAGTAATGATCCTTTTCTATTTCAGATTTGCCAGAGACTTATGGTTCAGGGAATTCCAGGGACTAAGTCTTGCACTGGCCCATTTGATGTTATACGGAAAGTACTAAAAGCTGAAGGAGTCCGGGGTATGTATAGAGGATTTGGATTAACTGCTGTGTCTCAGTCTCCTGCACAGGCACTTTGGTGGGGTGCCTATGGTGCTGCTCAGCACATCATTTGGAGGTAAAAATCTCTTCTTACAGGACCAAAAAGATAGTCGTAAAAAGATAGTCGTTGTCAGTTACTGAATTCCTCTTTTGTGAAATTGTGACCTCAGGAATCTTGGTTATGGTGACAACATGGACAAGAGACCGTCTCACATGCAGATGGTTGCTGTCCAGGCTACAGCTGGATTGGCAGCTGGTGCCTGTTCATCAGTTATTACAACTCCCATAGATACTGTTAAAACGCGACTACAGGTACAACCTTATTCATTTCTATGTTGCATTGGTGAAGTAAATAACTCAAATTTGGGAAGTCTATTCTCATGATTAGATTTGCTTGTGTTTCTGAAGGTTATCGATGATTATGGTGTTGGGAGACCTTCTGTACTGAAGACCACGAAAATGCTTCTCAGAGAAGATGGATGGAAAGGCTTCTATAGAGGCTTTGGACCTAGGTTCCTCAATATGTCTTTCTATGGAACAACAATGATCGTCACCTATGAGATAATCAGTAAGTTGACTTGAGTCTCACTTGTCTTGCAGCTTCTGGAGTTGGGATCTTTTGTTATAAAGACCAGCTTTTTGGAATTTTATAGTACTCTAGCCTTTTGGCATCTTCTATTTACATCTGTTCACTCTGGAAACCCCAATATTCTCCTCTCTGTATGAGCCTATTTGCTCGGACTCGCCAAAGTTGTTGCCTCACCGTGTTGGATTCTCCAAAATGCACTACTTTTGGAGTACCCGACATGCACCCAAGAGTCCAAACAACATAGATATGAGCTACCCTTGACCCTCTTCATCCCAGAATAAATTGTTCTTTTCATTTCTTTTTTCTGTTTTCACTTTTCATAATTTTTTACGATAACAAGCTAGTATTGGATGGGCACAGCCATATCAGAGCAGAAAGTCCTTTTAAATCTCCAAAGATTCCAGAAAGTTTAAATACTTATATCAGAATTATTCTCAGAAACAACAATTACACCAAATATTAAATACGTGTGTTCTTACAAATAAATGTTATACTCCTTTCCATCAAAGCATCTTTGGTTCCTTTCGAGCCAAATACTCCACATTATGCATAACATATCCACCCTTTCTATCTCCCAGTTGTCAAAATTCCTTCTAAATTGAAATTTCCATGAGCTGCCATCCCAATGGTGAGCTATTGCACCACCACCACCACCAACAACAAACCCAGTGTATTCCCACCTAGTGGGGTCTGAGGGGGTAAGATGTACGCAGTCCATACCTCTACCTCTGAAGAAGTAGAAAGGCTGTTTCCGATAGACCCCCGGCTCAAGACACGAGACACCACACAAATATAAAGTAACGCACAGAACAGGATTTCATAACGTAAATACGGCACCCATAAGTAGTAGGAAACATCGGAAAGCACCCAGATTCGTAATAAAGCATGGAACACCGAAAGCATAACAAGAAGAAGAATAGAAAATAGGAATAAAATAAGAATAGGAAGAATAACAGGAATAAAACCCCCACCAAATACTTCCCTACCCTAATGCCCCAAACTGACCCTAGTTTTCTGCCCTAATTCGCGCCCTCCAGACCTTCCTATCTAGGGTCATGTCCTCGGTGAGTTGTAGCTGCTCCATATCCCGCCTAATCACCTCACCCCAGTACTTCTTCGGCCTCCCCCTACCCCGCCTAAAACCATCCAACGCTAGCCTCTCACACCTACGAACCGGGGCATCCGTGTCCCTCCTCTTCACGTGTCCAAACCAACTCAATCGGACTTCCCGCATCTTGCACTCCACTGGAGCCACACCAACCTTCTCCCTGATAGTCTCATTCCTAACTCTATCCCCTCGAGTCATCCCACACATCCAGCGCAACATCCACATTTCCGCCACTTTCATTTTTTGGATGTGGGAGTTCTTAACTGGCCAACACTCCGCTCCATACAACATGGCCGGACGGACTACCATCCTGTAGAATTTGCCTTTAAGCTTGGGCGGCACCTTCTTATCACACAACACCCCCGACGCGAGCTTCCACTTCAACCATCCCGCCCCGATACGGTGCGAGACATCCTCGTCAATCTCACCGTTACCCTGTATCACGGACCCGAGATACTTGAAACTATCCCTCTTACCTACCTCCTGCGAATCCAGCTTCACGACCACCTCGTCCTCCAACCTCACATCATTAAACTTGCATTCCAAATACTCTGTCTTGCTTCTGCTCAACCTGAACCCTTTAGACTCAAGAGTTTGTCTCCACACCTCTAATTTGTCATTCACACCCTTTCGGGTCTCGTCAATCAGAACTACATCGTCTGCAAAAAGCATACACCAAGGCACCTCCCCTTGAATATGCCGCGTCAATACATCCATCACCAAAGCAAACAAAAAAGGACTAAGAGTAGATCCCTGATGCAATCCTGTCAAGACAGTGAAATGCTCTGAGTCTCCTCCCGCCGTCCTTATTGCACCACTTTTGTGAAATACATTTATACATACTGCATAATTCAGGAAACCTGACAGCTAAAGATTCCTCCCCACACCCCAAAATTTAAATCCTCTTCCATTCTCAATTTTCACTCTTATGTGCTCTTGAAACCATAGTTTAACACATTCTATCAAATTTATTGTTTGTGCTGCACATGACCTGTCTTAGTAACAAGTTTGGGATCTCATCTCCATAGTCGCTTCTGCATGATATCTTTAATGAAAGTTTTCTTTTCCTTTGTACTCTCTACAATTAACATAATGCACTTATCAGATTTCTTGTTTCCACTGCATAACCTGGCAAAAGTAATTTCTTTTAGGATCTCCATAATGTTGAATATTTGTTGTTGGACACACTATCGATTTCTTACAACTTAAATTTTTATTATTACAAATTAAAGACCCGCTTTGGTCTTACAATTCTTACACTCAATTTTTGCTGTTCTCACACTCTGGCAACTCTTTTTGTTACTTTCTTATTTCTCACTTGTAGCTCGCCTCAACAACACTCTTCTGTTTTTAAGATCTCTCTCCGGTACTTGAGTACACATGCAACTTAAATGGCCACCTCTATTTACAGGTGGTGATGGAAGAATCTTTAAGGATATTTAGTACTCTAATCTAGAATCTTCCCTCAATTACTTATTTCTATAACTATCTTTTCTAGAGTATCTCTGGACTTTTCTCTAGAATACATATTCTAGAAATCGTCCTTTAATTCTCGACATTCTTGAATATTTTAGATTCTTCTTTTGAGTGTCTTGAATATTAACTAAGTTGGTGATTGAATTTTTAACACAATCCCTTGTAGTGATAGTGTTGTATTTTTGCATGATACGTCTTGCTGTGAAAAAGAACAAAAAGACATAAAAGTCTTTCTCCTTCCATCATTAGCTTATAAGTTGATTAGAGTACAAGTAACTAGCTACTAACAAATATTTCACTCTTGTTCCAGAGAGATTATCAGTTAAGCAAGCTTGATCATTCGGACTCCAAAGCAAGGGTATCAATATTTTCGGGAAGGTTGAACTAGTAACAGGGAGGGTTCATATGATACAGCTAACATTAATTATTTTTCTGTTTTGTTTACTGTCATTGATTCTTCTCTTTTTATTCTCTTACGACCTTTATACCCGCTTATGGGCATTTAATCTATTAGTGATTGATCCACAGCAGATTTTAGTAGTTTCTAATGCACAATATTTCACCTTGTACTCTACTAGTTGGAAAGTGAAACTGGATTTCAGGGGGTTGAGCTTCTAATTTTTAATAAAGTTCTTAACAATAAGACTTAAGAGAAAATTTGGCTATTAAGTCTCTTCAAGTTTTCAATTAGCAAAATGACTTACTGACAAAATTTGGCTATTAAGCTTCTTCAAGTTTTCAATTAGCAAAATGACTTGCTTCTATTTTTTTATTTGTCGTATTGATAATCGATTTATCCATATAATGGTTGGATCGATAATCGTTCTGTCCATATATAGGTCAGATGACAATCTATTTGTCGGCTAGATAATAGGTCTGTTTCAAAATTGGGTCATTTTCCTAAAAAAAACAAAAACTTATAGTCTATTTAATTAAAAATAAGACTTGAAAAGACCATTTAACAAAGAATTTCACTTATGGTACTTGAATTTAATGGTTTGTAATTTTATTTTTGCAGAAATTTTAGTTATTTTTTGAGATAATACATCAAAACATCCCTGAACTTGTGGTCAAAATTTACTTTAGATCCTAAACTAATTGGGTAATTATTTATCCCCTTAACAATTTTAAAGTGAATTAATTTTTCCCTCTATGGCTCACGTGGCAAAAAAAAAAAGCAAGTGAATCGTTTTTTTTTAATAAAAAGGACCCACTTTTTTTTTTATTTTATATATATATATAATAAATGGCAATAACCACACATGTCTTCAACATGCCTGCTTGACATTGAAAGGCATTTCCGTCTTTTAAGGTTCCAAATTTACAGCTGTACTTCATTGCCTCATCTATTCTCTGTTTATTTTCATCCCTTTCATCATCTCTTCTAGCTACTACTAAATACACCACCGCCTCATCCGCCATTTCTAGCTATCTATGCTTCTCCGCGTTGCTGCTCCACCGCCTCATCCACCGTTTCTAGCTATCTCTGCTTCTCCACGTTGTAGTTTTTTTAGACGTCTCCATGCTGTAGTTTTTAGAGGTAAATATCTTCAATTTTTTGTGTTTGTAATTTTATTCTTTTTGGATACAATGGTTCACTTAATTTAGGTTACGAAGAAAAATCTCATTCTATATTAAAAATTAGAATTAGTTTTTGGTATTACAAAGTAGATTGGAATAAAGTTGAAATAAATACATAGCTGAAATTCATCTTAATTGTTACATATATTTAATTACTCCAACACAGACAACAGAGGGAGTACAAAGTTTCTTACTTTCTAGCCAGTTTTTGTTTGGCTCAGGTTTGTTCATTTAGGTGCTTGGGGGGTTTTCTTGAAAAGTGTTTTCGGGTTTTATAAGTGTAGGCAACGATGTTTTGTTCAATTAAAATTCTTACGAAATTTGGATTATAGTAAATTCAGAATATATTAGTCCCAAATAAATATTACGGATTAATATAATTGGATTAATATTTAAGTCCAAACATATATGGATTTAAACAAAGTCCAATCTTTATTGGGCTTGTCCATTAATTTGGGCTACAAATGATAAACTCACTTTGCTAAGCCCAAGATATTGTCATATTCTAGAGGCCCAAATAAGTGCCACGTGTCAAATGACATGGCATGCCAAGTCAAGTGATGGAGCCGATAGGACCATGCCACATGTCAAAATGATGCAGTAGGCCCAATGAGATCAAAGCCCATAAAAGGCGCCACGTCACTTGAATTGGATTGATCAAAGGAGGTCCATCTTCATCATGAATCTTCCCTTTCCACAACTATAAATAGGGTTCTTATAATTCAGAAAAAGAACCCCAAAACTCTTAACAAGAAGCAAGAGAAAGCTCGTGGATCAAAGGCTGCAATTTCTCTACAATGCTCAAGCATTCAAATCAAGTTCATCAAGATTCAAGATCAAGACCGCAATATTCAAGAACAAGCTCAAAAGCCCTTGAATTCAAGCACAAGTCAAGATCAAGTCCCTTAAATCAACAAATTAAGTTCAAATTCAAGATCAAGCTTTAAGCCCTTGAATTTATATTTGAAAAGATGAATGAGAGGATTTATAGAGATTGTAACACTCACATATTGAAATCAATAAATTGATTATTGCAATATTTTCTTTTTTTGAAATTATTTATTTTTGGTCTCGAAATTTTATTGTCCAACAAATTCTGGCACGCCCAGTAGGACAATCTCTACCTCTCATCTTAATTTTTCATACTTCAAAGTTTAAGAACATTGAAATGACTTTCAAGAAGGTTAACTCTCAATCAACTGCTTCTAAGGCTGCTGATTCAAAGTTCTCTGCTGAAGTAGAAAGTATCCTTGGTGTTACTTTTTGAAGCTTGAGAGCTGTCACAAGGAGCAAGGCAGGCTAGCTAGGATAACAAACATATCCAGTGTGGTCCGTGCCAACTCCAGTTTTTGGTTCTTCAATCCCAAAAGGAACGAAGTACAATGTAAGTGCTTCGGAAGGAGGAAGCAATGTGGTGGAATCGCTTGAGAGGACTTTAGCTCTACTTGAGCACTCCGATTCCAAATAATCTAGCGCAAAGAGCGATGGTTGTTCAATAAATACGTCATGTCCACTTACACCGTATAATCTGAGCACTTCCAAGATCAACTTATGCGACAATCCATGTTACTCTCCAACATCTCCAGTGATCATGCAAGCAATGGTGACTGATGCCTCGTCTTTGGAGGAGCAGCTTGTGAATCTGACAAAGGCAATTGAGGGCCTAACCAAATATGTTCAGAATCAAGATGCTCGAATTGATAAGATAGTGGATGGGATGGAAGGCCTGATAGACAGAGAGTCTAGCCATGCACCGAAAAAATCTCCAGAGGCTCACGAGACAGAACATCTTGTGAAACAAACACAACCAACTAAAGTGGTGCAAGTTTCTTCTGAGGGAATGATCCCGATTGACCAAGTGAAGGAATTCATTGAAGGAACCCTCAAAGACAAGTATGATGTTGTCACTAAGTCTTCCCTTGCATATGCCAAGCTTTACACGACAAATATTGATAGCCACAAAATACCTGCCGGCTATCAACCCCCCCCCCCCCCCCCAAAAAAAAAATTCAACAATTTGAGGGTAAAGATAATCTGAAACAACATGTCGCACACTTTGTTGAGACATGTAATTGTAATACCCCGCATGTTTCAAAGCTAGGAAGTGAATAAATTTTCCTACGTATGAAACCTCCTATATTGTGAGTAGCATTTTAGTGTATGACTTACAATGAATATCCTAGCGATAATATAGCTTGCGATGTCTTAAGCATGCTTATATGAGTCACTTAGAGTGATGCAAGCTAAGAGTTTTCGAATCCATTAAGTTTTAGTGTTCGATTTTGTAAGGGTCATATTTGAATGGGTATAACTCGATGTTAATGTGGTATTTTGGCTGATTTAGACCCACCAAAATGTAGAGAATCGAATTAACTTTCCAACGATACCAATTTCGCCTTAATCTAATACCCGAGCAAAAAGTTATGCTCATTTTCGTGAGAGACAGTAAGGATAGGCGATTGGTTAGGCGCCGCCCAACCAAACATAGGCGATTGGTTAGGCGCCTCCCAACCTGGCTTGGGAAATTACTTAGGCGCCGCCTAAGTCAGTTCTAGGTGCCAAAAACACTCCGTTTTGAGTTATTTTAAGGATAATTAAGTCTTTTAACACTCCTTACACGTCCCTAAACTTAACCCTACGAAATATATAGCTTCTAAACATATTACAACCCTATTATCATCTCCAAGCACATCATCCAAGAGCACTAAAAGAGAAAAACAACTAGGGTTACATAATTAAGCTTGAAGATTCGATTTCAAGGAAATTCCTCCGTCAATCATCAAGAATCTTCCTTCTAAGGTATGTGTGAGTTGATTCATGGACTTCTTTCGTCCATGAAGTTCAAGAACCATCTTCTAAATTATGTATTATGATGTTTATGTTGTTAGTGGTTGATGTTCATGTGGTTGGAGTTTGATGATGCCTAAGATGGGATCTTTGTATGTTTTATGTGAGGATATGGTGGTATTTAATGTATAAACATGTGAAATTGGTGGTTGAATGTTTGAAATCTTGATGAATCCACCAATGCCTAAGATGTGCATGTAAGGTGTTTGTAGAAATACGTAAGGGAATAGAAATCATGCTTTTATGACATAATAATCCCTAAATGACTATTCCATGTTCTAAGTTTATGTTCAACGTGATCCCCATGCTATTGTCTTGAATTGAAGATGTTATATGAGATGCTCATGATATACTGGACTGTCAGATACAGTCGCCCATGTTATCAGTTGCAGTATCAGTCATGAAAGTTATCAGTAAACCATATATTAGCTTACAGGTCATGCTATCACATATTCACGGTCCCAGTTTCTATATATGTGTGTTTGCACTCCCATGTTCATATTAGTCAGTCAGTGTTGTTCATGCATGAAACCCTTTATGTTCAGCCTACCTTCCTCGTATACTCAGTACTCCAGTTGTACTGACGCATTTGTGCTATGGTGCTTTCTTTTCATGTTACACCATAGGTTCTGTGACACGAGCTCCAGCCCAGCAGTAGCCGTAGCATTCCAATCGCAGAGACATAGTGAGTCCTCATTGATTCGAGGATAATATGATTTGATACATTTATTTATTTATTTAGTTTAGTTTTACGAATTTAGTTGGAGACATGTTCCTTCAACTCCTTATTCTGATAGTTTAGAGGCTTTCAGATTTATGTTTAGATTTACGTTCAGACTTAGCTTTCAGATTGAGTTGTTTTTGGGTATTTTCACCCACATGGTTTTATTCAGTTGAACCTTATGTCCTTACAGTTTTATGTATTCTGCATTATTATATCATGATTTGTAGTATACAAGTACAAATATCAGTCATGGGTTAGCTTGTGGTCCCTCGGGGTCATGAGTACCGTGTAGCATTCTGGTTTAGCGAATTGGGGTGTTACAAACATGATATCAGAGCCTAAGGTTCAATAGAGTCCTAGGAAGTTTGAAAGCCGCATCTAGTAGAGTCTTGTACATGGGTGTGTTGTGCGCCACATTTATGTACAGAAGGCTATAAGATGTTTTAGGAACAGTCCCCTTTCTTCAGTATTCATGTTATGCTAGTTAGCATAATCACAAGTTAAACTCTCAGTCTAATCCATTATTCTCTTATTCCAGACCATGGCCCCAAAGAGAAGAAACCAGCCAGCTCCTCATCTCGAATATCCTTTGGGCGAACATGTTTCCTATGCGGAGTTTAGAGTCGCATTTACCACACTTGCTCCAGAATGAACGACCACCAGTCATTCTGGCTAATCCAATGGCCAATCCCAAAGCAGCTAGGGTTTGGGACTTCACCCGGATGAACCCTCAATCTTTCCATTGGTTTAAGTCTGATGAGGACCCTCAGGAATTCATTGACCAATTCTAGAAGGTCATTGACATCATGGGTGTTACTTTTATTGAGAGTGCTGAGTTAGCCGCCTACCAGTTATAGGATGTTGCTCATGATTGGTACAAACAGTGGAAGTCTGAGAGGTTAGATGATGCAGGCCCTATCGAGTGGGAGGAATTTGTCATGGCCTTCTTAGACAGATTCTTTCCCCAAGAGCTGAGGAAAGACAAAGTTCTTGTGTTCATCTACCTCAGGTAGGGGAATATGACGGTTAGGGAGTATTCTCTCAGATTTACTCAGCTAGCCAGGTATGCTCCTCATGTGGTTGCAGACAATAGGGCTAAGATGAGCAAGTTCATGTCAGGGGTCAACGATAGTGTGGTAAATGAGTGTAGGTTTGCGATGCTGATCGGTGATATGACCTTAGCCAGACTCATGACCCATGCCCAGCAAGTAGAAGAGCAGAATTTTAAGACTAGAGAGAGGCAGAACAAAATAGCAAGGTCAGGTAATTTCAACTTTGCTTACCCCAAGTCAGATGGAGAAAACCGTTCATAGTTTTGCTCTAAGTCAGCCGTTCTAGCTCTTTCCTCTGCCAGCACTCCAGTGCCGAAGTTTAGAGACGGCAATAGAGACAAAGAGCTAGGCTCTAAATCTCAGGGCAGTGTTAGCAGTGCCTGAACGAATCCCCTTTGTCAGACTTGTGGTAAGAACCACAAGGGCATTTGCAGAGCCGATAGTGATGTCTATTTTGGTTGTGGCAAGCTAGGCCACAGGATTAGGGAATGTCTACAGTCAAGTCTTTAGGTTCAGCAAAATCATTCTGCAACTTAGTCCGGTCGCCCGAACCAGCAGGGTGCCATTTCCAGTGCTACCAGTGGGCAACGCCCAAAAAGACTCTATTCTCTTCAGTCCCGGCAACATCAGGAAAATTCTCCTGATGTCGTTACTAGTATGTTACAGATTTTCCATGTTCATGTTTATGCTTTGCTAGACCCAGGTTCATCCTTGTCTTTTGTTACTCCATACATAGCAGGCGATTTCAGAATCAGTCTCAAAATTCTAACGGAGTCCTTTTTAGTCTCTACCCTAGTGGGTAAAACCATCATAGCTCGGCGGGTATACAGGAACTGCCCGGTTATGATATCTCAGAAATCCACGTTAGTAAATTTAGTAGAGTTAGAGATGACTGATTTTGATGTCATTCTCGGCATGGATTAGCTTCATTCCTGCTATGCCACAGTCAACTGCAGAAATAGGATAGTTCAGTTTCAGTTCCTGAATGAGCCCATCCTAGAGTGGAAGGGTAGCATTTCAGCGTTTAGGGGTCAACTTGTTTCTTACCTTCAGGCAAGGAAAATGATTTCTAAGGGGTGTGTGTATCATCTCATGCATGTTAAAGCTTCCAGTTCTGAATCTCCCAGCCTCGAAACAGTCCCTATTGTTAATGAATACTCAGATGTCTTTCCCAAAGATCTTCCAGGCATTCTTCCCGAAAGGGAAATAGACTTTGGCATCGACCTTCTTTCGGATACTTAACCTATTTCTATTCCGCCATACAAAATGGCACCAGTAGAACTCAAGGAACTGAAAGATCAGTTGAAGGATCTCTTAGATAAGGGATTCATCAAACCCAGCGTTTCCCTATGGGGTACACCAATATTATTCGTGCTCAAGAAAGATAGTTCTCTCAGGATGTATATAGATTATTGTCAACTCAACAAGGTCACGGTCAAGAACAAATATCCTTTTCCCAGGATTGATGATCTATTCGATCAACTTCAGGATGCCAGTTACTTCTCTAAGATAGACCTCAGATTAGGCTATCATCAGCTCAGAGTTAGAGAATGTGACATTTCGAAGACAGCTTTTCGTACTCGGTATGGTCACTTCAAATTTTTAGTCATGTCATTTGGTCTTACCAATGCCCCTGCAGCTTTCATGGATTTGATGAACCGTGTGTTCAAGCAGTACTTGGACATGTTTGTCATAGTCTTTATAGATGATAATCTGGTCTATTCTCACACAGAGCGTGATCATGCAGACCATCTCAGGATTATTCTTCAGACTCTCAGGGATCACCAGTTATTCACTAAGTTCAGCAAGTGCGAATTTTGGATAAGATCAGTAGCTAACCTTGGCCATATTGTTTCCAGTGATGACATTAGAGTAGATCCTCAAAAAACTAAGGCAGTAATAAACTGGCCCAGACCCATATCTCCATCAGATATCAGGAGTTTCTTGGGTTTGGTTGGCTATTACAGATGGTTTGTCGAGGGATTTTCTTCTATTGCATCCCCATGTCCAGATTGACTCAGAAGAAGATTAAGTTTCAGTGGTCAGATTCATGCGAGAAGAGCTTTCAGGAGTTGAAGACCCGACTCACCTCAGCTCCAGTTCTAGCTGTTCCAAATTGTTTAGTCTATTTTGTAGACTATTGTGGTGCATCCAGAGTGGGTTTAGGTTGCATCCTCATGCAGCATGGTAAGGTCATAGCCTACGCCTCCAGATAGTTAAAGCCACATGAGAAAAATTATCTTACTCATGATCTTGAGTTAGCAGCGGTAGTTTTTGCCTTGAAGATTTGGAGGCATTATCTCTATGGAGTTCATGTAGATGTCTTCACAGACCATAAAATCCTCCAGTATTTCTTTTCCCTGAAAGATCTCAATCTTCGCCAGAGAAGGTGGTTAGATCTCTTGAAGGATTACGACATGAGTGTTCTTTATCATTTGGGCAAGGCCAATGTTGTGGCCGACGCTCTCAGTAGACTCTCCATGGGTAGTATTTCTCACGTTGAGGGTAGCAAGAAAAATATGGCTTAGGAGATCCATCAGCTTGCCAGACTAGGTGTTCGCTTAGTCGATTCTTCAGAGGGTGGTGTATGTGTTCATAGTAGTTTAGAGTCATCTCTAGTTTCTGAGGTGAAAGAGAAACAAGACATGGATCCTAGCCTTGTCAAGATCAAGGAGTCAGTTTAGAATTAGAAAGTCGAGATTTTCTCCCAAGGGGGAGATGGTGTTCTTCGTTGTCAGGGTCGTCTATGTGTTCTAGGTGTAGATGAATTAAGGCAGTGAATTCTTGCAGAAGCGCATGGTACGCGATACTCTATTCATCCAGGGGACACTAAGATGTAGATCTATTGGTGGAGTAGGATGAAGAGAGATGTTGTAGAGTTTGTGGCTAAGTGCTCTACATGTCAGCAGGTTAAGATAGAGCATCAGAAACCTAGTGGTTCCATGCAAGAGTTCACCATTCCTACTTGGAAGTGGGAAGAAGTGAATATGGACTTTGTGACGGGTTTGCCTAGAACTCGTCATCAGTATGATTCAGTCTGGGTCATTATAGATAAAATGACCAAGTCAACTCATTTTCTTCCTGTTCGTACATCTTATTCCGCCGAGGATTATGCCAAACTCTATATCAGGGAGTTAGTCAGGTTACACAATGTTCCACTATCTATCATCTCAGACAGAGGTACGTAGTTCATCTATCACTTTTGCAAAGCATTCCAAAAGGGTCTCGGTACCCAAGTCCATCTTAGCACAACATTTCATCCTCAGACAGATGGTCAAGTAGAGAGGACCATTCAGACTCTTGAAGATATGCTAAGGGCGTGTGCAATTGAATTCAAGGGAATTTGGGATGACCACTTGCCTTTGATTGAGTTTTCATACAACAATAGCTATCATTCTAGTATTCAAATGGCTCCATTCGAAGCTCTCTACGGTGAGATATGTAGATCTCCAATTAGTTGGTTCAAAGTTAGTGAGGCCTCAGTCATAGGTCCTGACTTAGTATTCGACGCCTTAGAGAAAGTTCAGTTGATCAGAGAGAGTCACTCTGGGATGCTCAGAGACGACAGAAGTCCTATGTAGATGTTCATAGAAAGGATCTCGAGTTCAAGGTCAATGACTATGTCTATCTTAAGATCTCTCCCATGAAGGGAGTGAAGAGGTTTGGTAAGAAAGGGAAACTCAGTCCCCGGTATGTCGATCCCTTCAGAATTCTCTGTCGCTTTGGTAAGGTAGCTTATGAGCTTGAGTTGCCTTCAGATCTAGCCTCAGTTCATCTAGTCTTCCATGTCTCTTTGCTCAAGAAGTGCATAGATGACCCAGCAGTTGTTGTCCTTATTCAGAGCATCGACATTCAGAACAACCTCTCTTATGAAGAGATTCCAGTCGAAATATTAGATTATCAGACTCGTAGATTGAGGAACAAAGATGTCCCTCTAGTCAAGGTTCTTTCGCGAAATCAGTCTCATGAGGGAGATACTTAGGAAGCAGAAACAGATATGCGTACCAATTATCCTCACCTCTTCCCCGCCAATTCAGATCAAGCTCAAGGTAATAGTTTTCCTTAAGCTTATTCAGTTTCATGTTCATGTTTCCAGTATAAACTTGGTACCTATTAACCGTTTCATACTCAGTCATGCATTCATGTATCAAGTTATCAGTGCATCAGATATGCACGAGTTCAGTATGTATAGCATGTCAGTCATGAGATCAAGTTTCAGTTCTTCATGTTCAGTTCAGGTTCTATTGTCTTGTATCCCTTCTCAGTAAATTCTCATTCGAGGATGAATGTTCCCAAGGGAGAGATATTGTAATACCTCGCATGTTTCTAAGCTAGGAAGTGAATAAGTTTCCTACATATGAAACCTTCTATATTGTGAGTAGCATTTTAGTGCATGACTTATAATGAATATCCTAGCAATAAGATAGCTTGTGATGTCTTAAGCATGCTTATATGAGTCGTTTAGAGTGATGCAAGCTAAGAGTTTTTGAATCCATCAACTTTTAGTGTTTGATTTTATAAGGGTCATATTTGAATGAGTATAACTCGATGTTAATATGGTATTTTGGCTGATTTAGACCCACTAAATTTTAGAGAATCGAATTAGCTTTCCAACGATACCAATTTCGCCTTAATTCAATACCCGAGTGAAAAGTTATCCCCATTTTCATGAGAGACAGTAAGGATAGGCGATTGGTTAGGCACCGCCCAACCAAACATAGGCGATTGGTTAGGAACCACCCAACCTAGCTTGGGAAATTACTTGGGCGCCTCCTAAGTCAGTTCCAGGTGCCAAAAACACTCTGTTTTGAGTTATTTTAAGGGTAATTAACTCTTTTAACACTCCTTACACGTCCCTAAACTTAACCCTACGAAATATATAGCTTCTAAACATATTACAACCCTATTATCATCTCAAAGCTCATCATCCAAGAGCACTAAAAGAGAAAAAAAACTAGGGTTGCATAATTAAGCTTGAAGATTCGATTTCAAAGAAATTCCTCTGTCAATCATCAAGAATCTTCATTCTAAGGTATGTGTGAGTTGATTCATGGACTCCTTTTGTCCCTGAAGCTCAAGAACCATCTTCTAAATTATGTATTATGATGTTTATGTTGTTGGTGGTTGATGTTCATGTGGTTGGAGTTTGATGATGCCTAAGATGGGATCTTTGTATGTTTTGTGTGAGGATATGGTGGTATTTAACGTATAAACATGTGAAATTGGTGGTTAAATGTTTGAAATCTTGATGAATTCACCAATGCCTAAGATGTGCATGTAAGGTGTTTGTGGAAATACGTAAGGGAATAGAAATCATGCTTTTATGATATAATAAGCCCTAAATTACTATTCCATGTTCTAAGTTTATGTTTAACGTGATCCCCATGCTATTGTCTTGAATTGAAGATGTTATATGAGATGCTCATGATATTATTTTGATATGGAACGACCATGTTATTGAAGCCATGCAAGTATATACATATTGTGTGCATTCCCGATTATGTGATAGTTTGTTGAGAATCATTCTTATTATGAAATCCTTACTTATGATATTATGAATTGTGAACTCAAATCTTCTGATCAAGTCATGTCATGTGTGTTAGTTTCCTCCTATCGAGTCCTGGGGGTATTCGTACCCGAAAACTATAGTTGTGTGCCGAGAGCCATGTCGTGTTTCACGATATCCGAACTCAAGCTATGATTCCATAGACTTTAGTCAGTCATGTGACTCAGGAAAACCTCATGATCTCAATCAGTTGTCAGATATCAGTAACATTCCGCCAGTCAATGGAATTCAGTAAGATTAAGTCATGTTTAGTCAGTTATTCATGTACAGTCCCTCCAGATGGGAGTAGAGGTTAGCACCGAGTGAACCCAAGGATGGGAACTCACCCGCCAGTTTAGGGTCTGATTCTTAGTAGTCATCCTTGTGTTCTAAAACTACATAGCCAGCGTAGGTTGAGACATCTTAACCCGTCAGATTAGGGTTGATGAGGTGGCTTAACCCGTCAGTTTAGGGTTCCCACCATTCTCGTTGAGTACCTGCCAGATAAGGGTCACTCACAGGCTGTCCTTTCCCATGGCACGGTATTGACACCCTTCCAGTCGGGGCAGAGATTGGACCCCAACTTAGCCATAACAGCGGTTAAACACTACCTCCCACAGTTTCTGTATCAGTCTCAGTAAAAGAACTCAGGGTGTTCTTCAGATTTCAGTATATACTGGACTATCAGATACAGTCGTCCATGTTATCAGTTGCAATATCAGTCATAATAGTTATCAGTAAACCATATATTAGCTTACAGGTCATGCTATCACGTATTCACGGTCCCAGTTTCTATATATGTGTGTTTGCACTCCCACGTTCATATTAGTCAGTCAGTGTTGTTCATGCATGAAACCCTTTATGTTTAGCCTACCTTCCTCGTATACTCAGTACTTCAGTTGTACTGACGCATTTGTGCTATGATGCTTTCTTTTCATGTTACACCATAGGTTCTGTGACACGAGCTCCAGCCCAACAGTAGCAGTAGCATTCCATTCGCAGAGACACAATGAGTCCTCATTGATTCGAGGACAATATGATTTGATACGTTTATTTATTTATTTAGTTTAGTTTTACGGAGTTAGTTCGAGACATGTTCCTTCAACTCCTTATTCTGATAGTTTAGAGGCTTTCAAATTTATCTTCAGATTTATGTTCAGACTTAGCTTTCAGATTGAGTTGTTTTGGGTATTTTCACCCACATGATTTTATTCAGTTGAACCTTATATCCTCACAGTTATATGTATTCCGCATTATTATATCATGATTTGCAGTATACAGGTACAGATATCAGTCATGGGTTAGCTTGTGGTCCCTCAGGGTCATGAGCACCGTGTAGCATTCCGGTTCAGCGAATCGGGGTGTTACAGTAATAATGTTTAAACTTACAGTGACTATCTTGTCAAACAGTTTGTTCGTTCCCTAAAGGAAAATGCCTTTGATTGGTATACGGACCTTAAGCCTAATTCCATCGATAGTTGGGAGCAATTGGAGCACGAGTTCCTAAATCGCTTTTATAGCACAAGGAATATAGTGAGCATGGTAGAGCTCACATATAGTCAGCAAAGAAAGGATGAACCATTCATTTACATTATCAATCAACGGAGAAATTCTAGCCTAAATTCATAGATAGGCTCAGCGAAGCTTCTGCAATAGAGATGTGCGTCCAAGAAATGCATTGGGAGTTTCTCTACATCTTGCAAGGCATTAAGCCTAAATCCTTCGAAGAGTTAGCTACCCGTGATCATGATATGGTGTTGAGCATGTATTCTGCTAGAAAGGGAGCAACGCCTATCTATGACCCTCGAGGGGGAAATGATAAGAAGGAACCCAAAAGATGGGGAAAGGTTGTCCTAAAAAATGACAACAGGGAATCTATGAATATTGATGTGTCTCATTTAAAGGTCACCACGAAGGTGAGCAAGAAGAAAAGTGTGAAGAAGACTTCTGGAGAACGTCCAAATCAAAGAACTTTAAAGGAGATGAAAGAAAAGGAATATCCCTTCGTTGATTCTGATGTTGCTGAGATTTTTGAAAAGCTCCTTGAGCATAATATCATTGAACTCTTAGAGATGAAGTAGCCCAATGAAGCTGGAAGGACCAATGAACCTAATTATTGCAAATATCATAGGCTTGTGAGTCACCCTCTGGAAAAATGCTTTGTCTTTAAAGACAAAGTCATACAACTAGCAAATGAGAAGAAGATCTTATTTAATGATGAGATGGTTAGTTCTTATCAAATCTCTATCACTTTTGGCTCTCTCTATCCAGTCCAAATATGCACTAATGAACATAATGAGAAACTATTAGAGCTTGACAGGTCTTTAGTTGATGAAGACGATGATGAAGGTTGGACTCTGGTGACCAAGCGCAGACACAGGAAGACGAGTCTACAGAAGGAGTCATTCGAACAACCAATTAGACGGAGAATGGTAAAGAAACCAAAGAAACAGAAGTTGGTTGAACTTCCAAAGAAAACAAGGGTTACGAGCTTCACCACCAAAAACCACGGTGTCCCGTAACTTTGGAAGAATTCTTACCAAGTTGTTTTCTTGCAAATACTCCTCAAGGTCCAAATTCTTACCAAGTTGTTTTCTTGAAAAGGCTGCTCAAGCCGACCTTGAGGCGTCTTGTTTTAATACTGCCAAAGAAGGGGCAAAGGGTGAAAACCCACCCGTGGAGGTTTTTCCATCTTCTGAAAAGCCTACAGATCCACTTAGCCAAGAGGCACATGTATGTGATACAAAAATCACATTCACGGATAATGATATTCTACTTGGAGGGCCCTACACAATCATCCCTTGTACATGGTAAGTCAAGTTCTAGGGAAGAAAAACAAAATCTTGATTGTTGAGGGATCCAGAGTTAACATCCTGCCTATCCGCACAATGAAGGAACTTGGCATAGCTACCAACAAACTAGCTGAAAGTCGTATAATGATCCAAGTCTTCAACTAAGGGGTTCAGGGGGCCATAGAAGCTGGCAAGTTAGGGATTCATATGGATGATTTTCAATCAAATGCATTGATGCATGTGATCGATGCTAAAACTTCATATAATATATTACTTGTTAGGCCTTGGGTACACAATAATAAAATTATCTCATCCTCTTACTATCAATGCTTGAAGTACCTCGAAAGCGGAGTGGAAAGAAAGATAGTTGCCAATGACAAACCATTCACTGAAGCTGAGTCACACTTTTCCGTGCAAAATTCTACTTAAAGAATTATGTTATGAATGAGAAAAGGGTTGAAGATGCCACCAAGACCAAGTGTGATGATCTTGAATCTAAGAAGGTTATGGTGACTGCTGAAAAACTCACCACCAAAAAGCACCTCTTCACTTCGAATAAAGAAAGCATCGCACCTACGAAAAAGAAGGCAACTCCCGTTCTTCAATATATACCAAAGGTAAAGAAAGAGAAAGTTCACCAATCTGATGCCCAAGATAATGTGCTAAAGGGGATAACTTTACCTATAAGGAGGATTGATGCAATAAATGCATCCTCAAGACTACTTGGAGAGTCTATGGCTCAAAATTCACCAGAAGTTATGACACTCCCTAAGAAACATACGAAGGATGGCTTCGATCATCCATTCTCATGACTACTTGGAGAGTCTATGGCTCCAAATCGGCCATAAGATATGACACTCCCTACGAAACGTACAAAAGATGGCTTCGACCTAAATGCATACAAACTATTTATAAAGGCTGGATATAATCCAAATGATCCATCAAGGTTAGGAAAACTTTCATCGGAAGGTACAACCAGGCTGGTACATGAAGGCCTAGGATACACGCAGCCACTTCTGATTCACATCTCCATAAGAAAGACGGTTAGTAACTACAATACTATAGAAGAAGAGTCTATTGCATCCAACAAAAGGCCTTTTGTCTTTGACCAACTTGTAGAATCAACTACAAGAACTTCTGTGTTCGAAAGGTTGGGTCCTCTAAATAAGAAAAAAAATAACAACTGACGGCGAAGTCATCAAAGTACAACAATGAACTTTTCTCCTAAGATCCAGATGGATTTCAAAAGTTTGATTCCTTCTAGAATAAGGTGGTAGACGAAACTGGTAGTTTTATGCAACGAGGTGCTAAAAAAAAGGCTCATACTATAGTTTATACCATGCAACATGAGGAAAATAAAGAGAGTGTTGGCTCCTTATATCATGTTATGAACCAGAATGAGAACTATGTCTCATCTCAAATGAAGGTTATTAAAGATATAGAAGATGCTTTCTGGTGTTATCATATATCCATCAACGACGATGATCTTCAAGAGGAGGAAGATGATGGAGATGCTCCATCACTACTTGAAGAAGGAGTAAAGGCCATAATAGATTCCTTGAAGAAAGTTAATCTTGGAACCAATGAACACCCAATACCAATTTACCTGAGTGCGTTTCTAAAAGTGGAGGAAATCGCTTATATGGACATACTTAAAGAATATATAGATGTCTTTGATTGGATCTGCAAAGAAATTTCTGGGTTAGATCCAAAAGTAACCGCCCATCAGTTGGCGGTCAAGAATGGTGCTCGTCCTGTTAAGCAAGCCCAAAGTCACTTTAGGCTTGAGTTGGTTCCATTAATTGAAAATTAAGTTAACAAACTCATTGAAGCTGGCTTTATTCGCGCAGTCAAATATCCTAAGTGGATTTCAAGTATTGTTCCAGTATGAAAGAAGAATGGCCAAATTGGAGTTTGTGTTGACTTTTGGGATCTCAACAACGCCTTCCCTAAGGATGACTTTCCAATTCCTACAACAGAGTTGATAATTGATGCCACCACTGGTTATAAGGCAATGTCCTTCATGGATGGTTCATCGAGCTATAATCAAATCCACATGGGATCAAAGGATGAAGAACTCACTGTATTTTGTATGCCTAAAGGTATTTGTTGCTACAAAGTAATGCCTTTTGGTTTGAAGAATGCTGGCGCCACTTATCAAAGGGCTATGCAAAACATCTTTGATGGTCTGCTCCATAAAAATATGGAATGCTACATGGATGATCTAGTGGTAAAGTCAAGAAAGAGAGACGGCCACTTGAAAGACCTAAGAATGGTGTTCGAGTTACTTTGAAGATATAAACTTAGGATGAATCCATTGAAGTGCTCCTTTGGAGTTACTTTCGGAAATTTCATGGCTTTATTGTACGAATCTGAGGAATTGAAATTAATCAAGCCATGGTAGATGCAATTTTGAAGATGCCTGAGCCTCAAAATATTCATGATTTAAAAAGCCTTCAAGGAAGGCTAGCATATTTAAGGAGGTTCATCTCAAACCTGGATGGAAATGTCAACCATTTAGTTGTCTCATGAAGAAGGACATTCCCTTTGAATGGGACCAATCTTGTAGTAATGTCTTTGAGAGTATCAAATCATACTTAATGAAGCCACCAGTTCTGCTGGAACCCATACCTGGAAAGCCGCTGATACTCTACATCGCAGCATAAGAGAGGTCACTTGGAGCACTAATTGCTTAAGAAAATAGCAAAGGAAAAGAAAACTCTATTTACTATCTGAGCAGAATGATGACACCAAATTAGCTAAAGTATTCTCCAATCGAAAAGTTATGTTTGGCATTGGCCTTTACAATTCAAAAGATGAAGCACTACTTTCAGGCTCATGTTGTTCTTCTTGTGTCTAGGGCGAATCCCATAAAGTTTGTAATGTCAAATACAGTCCTTAGTGACCGACTTGCAAGATGGTACCTTCAATTTCAATAGTTTGAGATTGTGTATGTTCCCCAAAAGGCCGTAAAGGGACAAACATTGGCTAACTTTTTTGTAGACCACCCGATACCTAATTATTGGGAACTAAGCGATGAACTTCCTTATCAAGATGCAATGGTTATTGAAGCCAGACCTCTATGGAAGATGTAATTTGATGGTGCCGCACATCGAGATAGAGCTTGTGTTGGGGTGGTGTTTGTCACTCCACAAAAGGAGGCCATCCCATACTCATTTACCCTAACAAACCATTGCTCTAATAATGTTGCTAAATGTCAAGAATTAATACTTGGACTTGAGATGGAAGTTGACATGAAACAACTACAATTACAAGTTTTTGGTGACTCCTAATTTGTGATCAAGCAGCTTTGGGGATGCTATGAAGTCGGAATGCCTGAGCTACGACCATATCATGATTATGCATAAAAGTTGATAGAGTGGCTTGGAGAGGTAACCTTTCAACACCTGCCAAGGAGAGAAAATAAACAAGATGATTCCCTAGCTGCTTTGGCCTTAACCCTAACTCTTCCAAATCAAGCATGAATTATAATCTGCCAAGAATGGGTAGTACCACCGTCAAATGACGATATAGAAAATTAGGTTGAATACCTCGTTGCCGTGTATGAAGATGTAAAAGAAGATTGGTGAAAACCTGTCATTGTTTACTTATGTTATAGGATACTTTCAATAGATCCAAGAAGAAGGACTGACATCCGTTCTTGTGCACCTCGCTTCCTTTACTATAAGGACACACTGTTTGGAAGATCATTTAAAGGAGTACTCTTACAATGTTTGGGAGAGAAATGAGCATTTCCAGATTTGCAAGAAGAACATTCGGGAGTTTATGGATCGTATCAGTCTAGACCGAAGCTCCATTTTCACATTAAAAGGATGGGATATTATTGGCCAACGATGGTGAAAGATTGCTTGGACTATGCTATAAGATGCAAAGCTTGTCAATTCCATGCAAATTTCATTCATCAACCTCCTGAAGTACTACACTCAATTGTAGAATCTTGGCCATTCAATGCTTGGGGAATGGATGTTGTTGGTCCATTACCAAAATCTTCTAGTAGACACTTATACATCTTGGCTGCAATCGATTACTTCTCAAAATGGGCCGAAGCTCTTGCTGTCAAAGAAGTAAAGAAGGAGAATGTTGGGAATTTCATCCGAGTGAATATCATCTATCACTTTGGAATCCCTTAATATATAATAACCTGCAATGGCAAGTCTTTTGATAACAAGATGATAAATAAGATTCGTGATATCTTTGGCTTCAAGTAGCTTAAGTCTTCTATGTACCATGTTGCCGCCAATGGTCTAGCCAAAGTGTTTAATAAGACTTTATGCAATCTATTGAAGAAATTCATCTCCAAATCCAAGCGAGACTAGCATGAACGAGTGGAAGAAGCTTTATGGGTATATAGAACAACTTACCATACACCAACGCAAGCAACCCTATATTCACTTACTTTTGGAGTTGAAGTAGTCCTACCACTTGAGCGTCAAATACCTTGTTTAAGACTGGATATTCAAGAAGGGCATACTAATAAAGAAAATACTAAGTTGTATCTTGCAGAGTTAGAAGATCTTGATGAGAAAATACTAGAGGCTCAACAGTATCATCAATGCTACCAAACCCGTCTATCTCGTTCTTTCAACAAAAGAGTTTGCTTGAGGTGTTTTGATATGTGAGCAGATACTAAAACATTTATGGCTTTTAACTGAGAATAATTGTAAAGTCTTAAGCAACTTTTGTCAATTTTTATTGTTTTATCTTTCATTTTGCAGTGGAAGTCAAGAGGCAAGAGAACCAACAATGATGGAAGTAAATGAGTTGAAATCTCAAGCAAATAGAAGAGAAGTATGGCTGAAAACATTCCTGATAAGTCGTCAGCACTCTGATAGGTTATTAGCTTCATCGTCTACCTTAAATAGAGAATGGGATTTAGTTGGAAGAAGTGACAATGACATGTGATAAGCCGTTAGAGTCGCCGTCATCCTTAGACAAAAAATTAGAGCTGAGGTGGAGAAGTGACGACATTGTCTGATATGTCATCATAGTTTTGATAAGATGTCTGGATTCACGATCAGCCTTAAGAATAAATTGTCGAAATTGAAGAGGATCTGACGACATTCATGATAAATCGCCAGCCTTCTGATAAGGCGTCATGCATGTCGTTACCTAATCCGAGAAGAACACTGAACTCTATGATTTTGTTTCTGTAATTAGGCTGAAGTATTCAAAGCATAGTTTAGGTTTTCGAAGGAGGCTGAACCTATTTTGGAACTCACGTATTTTGTTATTTTCTCTCTAGTTTCTTGGGTTGAACAAAACAATTAACTTTAAAGATATTATCATCACTATTTTGGGATATCTACTTTGATCTAATATGGGAAACACTCATTGCTATTCATCTTGCTGTTAGTTCATCTTTCAAATTATGAATTCAACTTATTATATCGACTATTCATTATGAGTGGATAAATCTCTTTAACTTGAATTATGGGATCTATGGGTTAGGTCTTGGTAAGTTTCTAAGTTCTCAAGATTCTAAAGGTAATAGGACTCCTTGATAATTCCAAGGTTTTAATTATTGTCTATTGGTTGCAAACTATAGATAACACCTACTTTGATTTTCTTGAGATAAGAAATCAACTATAGTAGGAAGTGAATTATTGACAGGGACTTGGAAGCTACAAACCTTCCGTTTAATAATTGAGGCTATAACAAAGTTAATTAACATGAGGTGAAATCTGGTCAGTGAATATAAATTCCCTAACTCTGAGAGGATTAGTTAATTAAATGATTAAGTAGGTCGAGATTCATTCAGGCATAACTTCGATAAAGACAGTCTGTTGTTCCTACCTATCGTGAGAATATTGAATCACTATTAACATCTGTCAAGTACCAAAACCTATAGTGAACATAATTTTAGTTTTCCATAAACTCTTGATTACAAATACTGAAACTAAAGTGACCAACAATTATTTGCTAAATTCTCATCACCCCCAATTTACCGGAAACTACAAACTATCAGTTGATTAACTCGCATACAACTCAGATTCGTACCATATTCCCTGTGGGATTCGACTCCAACCTAGTTGGGTTATATATTGATAACGATCGCTTACATTCTCTCATGAGAGGTATAGTTTGAGCGTTATAAAAAATGGCGTCGTTGCCGGGGATTACGGTTGTAAATTGAAGTTTTTATGCGCTAGTTGACTTTTAGTCAAGTTTCTTAGTTTTATGTTTATTTGTTGTTTTTGTTTATTTCAGGATCTTTGTAATGCATTCCAAGAACCAGATGTTTTGGATAACCGTTATTACCATTTTATTCAAAACCACAACGAATAGAAAGAATGGTAGACCAGTAGAAGGCTGACAGGTTAGCAGTCTTAGCTAGAGCTCAGGTGAATATGCAGAATGTCGGTTAATAATTACGGCATCCAAATCCTGAGAATGAAGATTTGGGAGATGAGGAGTTACTAAACCCTGGTAACCCATGGCGTACAGAGTAAGTAGCTACACCAGTACAGTGTAATGCTAACTGGAACCGTCCATTTTGAGAAAGGCAAGATTACCCGCCAGTCCAGTATGACCTCAATGATGATGATGATGGAATGGATGGAGCAGGTGCAACGGGTGCAACTATTCCTCCACCGTTGGAACCTGGGGAAAAATTCAACATTACGAGTACTATGATTCAACTCCTAAACCTGAAGGGGTTATTTGGTATCCTTCCTGGGGATGACCCGAACTTGCATCTGGTGAACTTTGTCACCATCTGTAAATCTTTTGATAACCCAGGAGTGGGTCAGAATGCTATCCGTTTGAGATTGTTTTTGTTGTCTCTGTCTGAGGAGGAAACATTATGGCTTAACGAGCTGACATCCGATTCTATAACCAACTGGAGTCAGCTGAAATAAGCTTTCCCAGAATAGTTTATTCCACCTTCTAGGAGGGTATAGTTGAGAGATGAGATCAGCAACTTTAGATAGCTCCCAACTGAAGCCTTGCATGAAACCTGGGAGAGATTAAAAAAGAAGCTGACGCCTTGTCCGAACCTTTATATGACGGGCATACACTTGATGGAGACTTTATACTGGGCTCTTAACTCTGTAACAAAACCAATTATAGATAATGTTGTTGGTGGTTCGTTTGTTGATCTTACATTCCCAGAAGTTTCAGAAATGCTAGAGAGGATGACCAAACAAAGTCGAGCATAGTATACCAGAGACTCTGTGGTAGCAAGCCCCACTATTTCTCTGGGTGTGACTGCGGAACAATGCAGAAGAGATGGGGAGCGTGACCAAGACATGTCTCACCTAAAAAATGTAGATGGACTTGCTAACCAAACACTTGGTATCAAGCAAGATTGAGAAGGTGAAAACTGTAAGATCTCAAGATAGAGTTGATGCTGATCCCGAAGAAGAGGAAAACTATGTTAATAATCAGGGGGGGGGGTTTCGAAGCAATAGACAAGGGAATCAAGGTCAGAATTATTATCATAAGCCTGGTTATAAAGATTGGGAGCATGGAAATTAGAGGAGAATTAATGATAGGAGTGGGCTATATGTCCCTCCTGGAGATCATAAGGCTGCTACAACAAGTTCTTAAAAGATGTCCATGGAGGACATGATGGCTAAAATGTTAAAGGGAGTGAAGGCTACCAACTCAGGAGTGACTACTATGAAGAACGATCTGTCATCTATTAGTCAGTTGGTAAGCTCGCACTTCGCTTCGATCAAGCAGCTGGAACAGTAAATGAGCCAACTCTCTACAGAGCTGAATCAGAGAAAGAGTGGAACATTACCTAGAGATACATTCTAGAATCTGCTGAATAATGGCTCATGTATGGTGAATACCACTAGAAGTGGTATGACATTACCTGGCCCTTATGTGGACAAAAATATAGTTGATAAGGTAGTGGATGATGAACTGGAATAAGGTGTTCCAGTGCAGTCTGAAAAGCCGGATGGTTCTACTGACGTTCCAGAAAAATGTAAAGAGAAGGAGGAGGAGGTAGTGGTAAAAATTCTCCCAAGACCACCACCTCCCTTTCCTCAATGATTGGAAAAAAAGCTGATGATATATAGTTTAGCAAGTTCATGACGATGTTGAAGAAGTTAACAATAAATGTGCCTTTGGTAATGGCACTTGAGCAAATGCTAGGATATGTTAAGTTTATGAAAGACCTTGTCACGAAGAAAAGGAAGGTTAGTCATGATTCGGAGGACAATCTCCATCATTGTGTTACCATCTCCACAAGATATTTAGTGTTGAAAAAGGCAGACAAGGGAGCATTTATAATCCTATACACTATTAGGTCCCTGAATTTTACAAAAGTTCTATGCGATTTGGAATCCAGTATAAACCTAATGCCACTTGTTGTGTATAAGAAGCTGGATTTGGGGGATCCTACCCTGACAAACATGCGATTAGTGATGGCGGATAGGTCTGTAAAGCGTCCAGAGGGCATGTTACATGATGTATTGGTAAAGGTGGTTGACTTTATACTGCCTGCTGATTTTGTAGTCCCAGAATGTGAGGTGGACTTCAGAGTGCCCATCATCCTGGGTAGACCATTCCTTGCAACTGGGAGAGTGATAGTGGACATGGAGGTGAATGAGCTAAATTTTAGGCTCAATGACAAAGAAGCAAGATCCAAAATACACTAATCCATGACCCAGCAGAGGAGATGAGTGTTTGCTCAATTGTGGATGTATTCTATGAAGATGGTAAAGAGATATCAGCAGGATGTCTTGACGAAGTCTGAGTAGTCAAGATAACCAAGTCGTGTCACGACATTAAATTAGGTGCTATTGGGAGGCAACCCAAATTTTTTATGTTCCATCTAAGTGTTTATTTTTGTAGTTAGGTTCTTGTTCAAAGAAGGTTAAATCAATGGATCCAACTGAGTATTCCTGAGGACATATTTGATGGGCTGTCATAATTGTGATAAGCCGTCAGATTCGTCGTCAGAGAAATCAAACCTGAGGCATGTTCTGTGAAGGCTGACAACATTTATGATAGGCTATCACAAGTGTGATAAACCATCATCTTTTGTCGTCAGAATGCCTAAAAGAGTAGCTAAAATTTTGGGCCAAATTAAAAAAAATCCGACCTGTCCTATAGCTTTGTCTTTCAACCTTCCCACGTATTTCCTTTCTTTCCTTTAAGTTTTATTTCCTTCCATCTTTAGTTTATTTACTTCCCTTTCTAAAGTATTTCCAACTAAAAAAAAAGAAAACTTCATTCCTTGTGAGTGTGCGTTGAAGTCAAAATCAAGAGTTCTTCTTTCATCTACTTCCTCTTACTTATGTAACTAAGTTGAAGGCACTTATCAGGTATGATCAAAACCTAACTTTTCTCTTCAGTTGGTAAGTTATAAACTAATGTGAACCAAGGTTCCCAAAAAGATTGAGTCAAGTTTAGCTTGCCAATGTGTGAAAATCGGGAACTAGGTTTTGCTGGCCAAGCTTGGGATTTAAGGATCGGCTCAAAAATTCGAATCGATGGGATTTTAAGAAGAAATTGGATTAAAAATCAAGTTAAAGTCGAGTTTGGGTTATGTCTTGAGACGAAGACATGGCTGATAAGTTATCACCGTTGTGACGGTTTATCAGACACGTCGTCAGAAGTTGATAAAATTTTGTGTGTTCTGTTTAGAGATGACGACATTCATGATAAGCTATCACAACTATGATGGCTTATCAGACATATCGTCATACCTTTGAACTTAAGCATTAATAAATCCTTTCAAAGGGGTGTGGAACTTCAATGACTAATGTGCTTGTGTATATACTCTGCAGTGTTGACTAATGTTTCTTTTATCTTGCTACAAGTCTTATAATGGAACCCAAAGAAAAGAACCCAAAATCTACAAAGAAAGGGACAAAGGGAAGTGTACCTCGGAGACTCTTCAATGCGGTCTCCAATTATGAGGAGGAGGAGCCACTGCTTAGGAAGCAAAAGAAAAAGACAAGCCCAAAAAAGCCTTCACCACTTCCACCAGTTGAGGTGGAGAAGAGTGAAGAGAGTGATACTAAGCCAACAACAGTTGAACATACAGCTTCTAAGCAGACAACCTCTGAGCAACAAGAGTTTGAATATGCTAAATTTGAAGAGCATTATTCAGATAATCCTGATTCTGAGGAACATGAGTCTGAGCAACACAAATCTGAGGGTCCATCATCTGAGTCAACCTTTGCTGAGAAACAAGATGATGAAGAATCTTTGATTCCGGGAACTACGGTTAAATGCAAGAACCTTGAGGTTTGAGACAGTGCTAGGTAGCAAATTCCCAAGGCACAAAAAATCTTCAATGATGGGCTTCGCAAAAAAAAATGAAGGCCCATTAATAGGCTAATCTTTGAAGAAAAGAAGATCATCACTACCGGGCTGAACAAATATCATGAAGTGGAGCAAAAATTCTGAGACTACTATTTGGAATAGACTGCGAAAGGAGGAAGCTCATTTTGCCCTACACTAGTTAGGGAGTTCTATGATAACTATCAGGCTTGATTTGAAAACATGTGTAAAGAAGGGGAGAAATCAGCAGATCAACCCTTGTTGGATAGAGTTCCAGTATGGGGTGTGATGCTGGATCTCTCAGAAACGACAATCAACAGATTTCTTCATGGTCCTGGATTCACTCCTTAGGCCACTTCATCTACTTTCTATGCTTGGTTGAAGCATCATGAGAATCAACGATATGGTTAGCGACCCTCATGGCTGAAGAAAAACCTAAATGATTGACCAAACCTACTGAAAGGATTTTTAAGGCTTTCCTGACTCAAGAGGCAAAGTTCTGGTGGGGTGTAGTGCGCACCCATTTGATGTATGCTGAGGGAGATAATATCCTTGGAGATGATAGAGCAATATTGGTGGTAAGTCTTATGGCTAAACTTGAGTTGAACTTCGGGGAGATCATTGCTGAGGAGATGAAAATTTGAGTCTCAAGGCCCGATATAACATATCCTTTCCCTTATCCAATTACAAGGTTATGTAAGGCAGCCCATGTACCTGAGGTTGTGGGGTTAGACGAAGAAATTCTTGCCAAGAAGACCCACAATCCCATCTGATATGATTAAAATCAGCCGAGATTTGACACTTGACTGAGGAGTAGGGGTTGAAACAGATCCACCAGTTGCAGGTACCAGCTCAACGCCTAATGTAGCAGTGCAGAATTCTAAGGCTGCAGTATCAAACTCCTTAGCAATAGCAGAATCAGTGTCTAGAAATGAAACAAATCCTTCAGCTGCTGTGTCTACCACAGAATTCGCCTTAACCCTATGAATTTTAGGAGAGTGGCAAAATAAACCACATCGTGAGAAGCTCAGCTGCAACTTTTTGCCAAGAAATTTGCCTCTACGGTAGACAAGAGGATTAAGGTAGTACTGGAGCCCTTCCGTGCCTTGCCCTGTCTAATTAATGAATTAGAAAATTGTTTTAATACACGGGTAAGAGAAATATCGGGCTCATACCTTGCATAATTTAGAGCAACCCGGACAAGGTAAAAGTGGATATAGGGGTATTATAGTAACACCAACTTATGGTGTCAGCAGATCCAGTTGTTGATGAGTCTGAGGGTGAAATCCCATTGCTTGGTCTCATATAAGAACCAGTGAAGAAAAATAAGAAGAAGGGTGAGAAGAAAAGTAAGGGTAAGAGAGAAAGACCTGATAGTGATGAAGAAAGAAAAGCAGAGAAGAGAGCAAAAAAGAAGGCTAAAAAAGAAGAGGCGAGGAAGGCGATGACCAAGTCACTAGCTGACAATGAAAAATGGGAGGAGGCCCTGTGAGCGAGAGCCGTGGGTGCCTCAACTAGTAGGCCTCCAACAACTGCTAGAACAGATGTGTCTGAACGGGGGGGGGGGGAGGGGGGACTCCCGAAGAAGATAAGGCAGCTGAGGATGCAACAGCAGGGTCAGGGACCCATGATCCCCCTGCATGATCTACTCTACCCTAACCCTTAGTTCAATTTTCCTTTAATTTTAAGTTGAGGGTGTAGGGTAAGTTATTATTGTAAAATTTTTTAGTTGACTAGGAGAAATACAAGTACTTGAGGCAGTTAACAGAGTTTTGTTATTTTGTGAACACCTCTCAAGTGGTCTAATTCTTTAACTGTGTGATTTGCATCTAATTGTGACCACTGTGCATCTTTGTATGGTATTATTTCTAGTGACTTAATAACCATTACTAAACAATCACATGAACCGGATAAGTAGTAAGTTTTGATAAACTTTTGTGCCATGTGTGTCTGCGATTTTACTTAGTTCCCTTAGTATGTTGGATTCAGAACTTGCCCGGTTAAGGATAGGGGTTAGGAAAGGATCATAGGCCATTTTGATATTATCTCACTTTAGCCTAAATGACCTTCCCTATATGCATAATATCCCTTGATCCCTATTTTGAGCCTGAATAGCCTATTTCTTTTTATGATACCTATCACCGTCCCATTTTTATATCATAATGAACCTGTTTTGGCCCTGGTCCTTCTTGGACACTGTGCACCTTGACTTAAGCAAATGACCTAAGTTGAGGGTGGCTATCATAGGGGTTCATGATGTAAAATGAGTATGAATAAAGGTAGACTGAAAGAAAATAATAAAAAGCTGAGTGCGGTGGAAAAGAGCAAGAAAAGAAAAGTGGTGGAAAAGAAGAAGTGATTGTAGGAAAAAACTGCATCTATCCTGAATAAGTGTGATCAAGAAAAGAGAAGAGTAGAAAAAGGTAAATGAATGAGACCCCAAAAGTTAGTGTAGTGTTAAGGAGGCTTAGTCACTTTAAATATCATCGAGTATCATACCAACCCCTAGCCTACACTACAAGCCAAAGAGAAGACCTATAGTGATCCTAGATGACCTGTCTGAAGATCTTGGTAATGAAAATAAGGGCAAGCCTATAGTATTCAGCATGCATTAATTGGAATTTAATTTTGAGAGTGAGTGTCTTATGATTGTCCCCATGGTTACATGTGTGACGTCTGATATAAGTGCAATGAGACTTCTTTGTAGTGAGGCCACACTAGTTAGGTTGTTTGTTTGGATAGTGTAATCTTGATACATTCATGGTTATTGCTGCTGATTTGATGCCATATCTTGATTCCTGTGTGTCACATTGTTGCTCTTCAATGACATACACAATTTTTTGTAAATTTATTAACTTGGAGATGATGAAGATGTTTTGAGATAATATGGATGGTTGACTACTGAATGTACTTTGTATTCTCTTGGTTATGTTTTAATTGATTGAGGACAAGCAATTGTTTTAAGTTGAGGGTGTTGATGTGTGAGCAGATGCTAACACATTTGAGGCTTTTAACTGAGAATAATTGCAAAGTCTTAAACAATTTTTGATTGTTTTATCTTTGATTTTGCAGTGGAAGACAAGAGGCAGGAGAACCAACAATGGTGGAAGTAAAAGAGTTGAAATCTGAAGAAAATAGAAGAGAAGTGGGGCTGACAACATTCTTGACAAGTCATCAGCACTCTGATAGGTTATCAGCTTCATTGTCAGCCTTAAACAGAGAATGGTATTTAGTTGGAAGAAGTGATGAAGACATGTGATAAGCCATTAGCCTTGTGATAAGACATCAGAGTCCCCGTTAGCCTTAGACAGAACATGGGAGCTGAGGTGGAGAAGTGATGAAATTGTCTGATATGTCATCAAAGTTTTGATAAGCCGTCAGGATTCACCGTCAACCTTAAGTAGAAATTGTCAAAATTAAAGAGGAGCTGATGACATTTGTGATAAGTCATCAGCCTCCTGATAAGGCGTCACGCATGTCATTACCTAATCCGAAAAGAACACTGAACTCTGTGATTTTGTTTTCATAATTAGTCTGAAGTATTTAAAGCATAGTTTAGGGTTTTCTAAGGAGGCTGAACCTATTTTGGAACACACGTGTTTTTTTATTTTCTCTCTAGTTTCTTGGGTTGAACAAAACAATTAACTTTGAGAGATTATCATCAATATTTTGGGATTTCTACTTTGATCTAATCTGAGAAAAACTCATTGCTATTCATCTTGCTTTAAGTTCCTCTTTCAAATTATGAATTCAACTTGTTGTATCGACTATTACATTATGAGTGGCTAAATCTCTTTAACCCGAATTATGGGATCTATGGGTTAGGTCTTGGTATGTTGCTAAGTGCTCAAGATTCTAAAGGTAATAGGACTCCTTGATAATTTTGAGGTTTTAATTATTGTCTATTGGTTGCAAATAATACATATCACCTTCTTTGATTTTCTTGAGAGATGAAATCAACTATAGTAGGAAGTGAATTATTGACAGGGACTTGGAAGCTACCAACCTTCCATTTAATAATTCATATGTAACAAGGTTAATTAACCTGAGGTGAAGTCTAGTCAGTGAATTTAAATTCCTAAGTCCGAGAGGATTAGGTAATTAAATGCTTAAGTAGGTCGAGGGACATTTAGGCATAACTTCTATAAAGACAATCTATTGTTCCTACCTATCGTGAGAATCTTAAATCACTATTAGCATTTGTCAAGTACCAAAAGCCATAGTGAACATAATTTTGGTTTTCCATAAACTCCTGATTACAAACACTGAAAGTAAAGTGACCAACAATTATTTGCTAAATTCTCATCACCCCAAATTTACCAGAAACTACTAACTATCAGTTGATTAACTCGCATAAAACTCCGATTCTCACCATATTCCCTGTGGGATTCGACCCCAACCTAGTTGGGTTATATATTAATAACGATCACTTACATTCTCACATTAGAGGTGTAGTTTGAGCATTATAAAAATGGCGCCATTGCAGGGGAGGGCGTTTGTAAATTGAAGTTTGTGTGCGCTAATTGACTATTAGTCAAATTTTTTAGTTTTATGTTTATTTGTTGTTTTTTATTATTTTTTATTATTGTAGGATCTTTGTAGTGTATGAAAAAAACCAGAAGTTCTGGAGAACAATTGTTTCCATTTAATTTGAAAATGCAATGAATTGGAAGAATGGTAGAACAGCAGGAGGTTGATAGGTTAGCATCCTTAGCTAGAGCTCAGGTGAATGTATTGAATGTAGGTCAACAAGTACGACATCTAAATCCTAAGTATAAAGATTTGGGAGACGAGGAGTTGCTAAACCCTGGTAACCCAAAGAGTGCAGAGCAAGTAGCTGCACCAGTACAGCGTAATACTAATAGGAACCGTTCGTTTCGTGGAGGGCAAGATTACCAGCCAGTCCAGTATGACCTCAATGATGATGATGATGGAATGGATGGACTAGGTGCAACGGGTGCAATTATTCCTCCACCATTGGCACCTGGGGCAAAATTCAACATTATGAGTACTATGATTCAACTCCTAAATCTGAAGGGGTTGTTTTGTGGCCTTCCTGGGGATGACCCAAAATTGCATTTGGTGAACTTTATCACCATCTGTAAATATTTTGATAACCCAGGAGTTGGTCAGAATGCTATCCATTTGAGATTGTTTCCATTGTCTTTGTCTAACGAGGCAACATTGTGGCTTAACGAGATGGCACCCATTTCTATTACCAATCGAGGGTAGTTGAGAGCAGCCTTCCTAGAAAGGTTCTTTCCACCTTCCAGAAGGGTACAGTTGAGGGATGAGATCTGTAACTTCAGACAGCTCCCAACTGAAGCCTTGCATAAAACCTGGGAGATATTAAAAGAGAAGCTGACCACAATATGATGGACATACACTTAATGGAGACTTTGTACAGGGCTCTTAACTATGTAACAAAACCAATTGTAGATAATGCTGCTGGTGGTTCATTTATTGATCTTACATTCCCAAAAGCTTCAGAAATGCTAGAGAGAATAACCAAATAGAGTCGAGCATGGCATACCAGAGACTCTGTGTTCACAAGCCCCACTATTTTTTGTGTATGACTATGAAACAACACAAAAAAGAAGAGGAGTATGACCAAAACATAGATCACCTATAAACGTAGATGGACTAGCTAACCAAGCACTTGCTATCAGGAAAGATTGAGAAGGTAAAAGCTGTGGGATCTTAAGATAGAGTTGATGCTGATCCAGAAGAAGAGGTAAACTATGTAAATAATTAGAGGGTTTTTTAGGCAATATCCAAAGGAATCAAGGTCGGAATTATTATGATAAGCTTGGTTATGAAGATAGGGAGAAGGGAAATTGGAGGATCAATAATTATAGGAACGGGCTATATGTCCCTCCTGGATATCGTGAGACTGCTACAACAAGTTCTAAAAAGATGTCCATGGAGGACATGATGGCTAAATTGTTAAAGTGAGTGGAGGCTACCAACTCAGGAGTGGCAACCATGAAGACCGATCTGTCATCTATTAGTCAGTTGGTAAACTCGCACCCCGCTTTGATCAAGCATCTTGAACAACAAATGAGCCAACTCTCCATAATGCTAAATTAGAGGAAGAGTGGAACATTACCTAGTGATATAGTCCAGAATCTGCAAAAAGATGGCTCATGTATAGAGATTACCACTAGAAGTGTTAAGATATTATCTTTCCCTTCTATGGGAAAAAATATAGTTGATGAAGTAGTGGATGATGAACCGGAAGAAGGTGTTCCAGTGGAGTCTGAGAAGCTGGATGATTCTGATGATGCTCCAAAAAAAGGGAAAGAGAAGGAGAAGGAGGTAATGGTAAAAACTCTCCCAAGACCACCACCTCCCTTTCCTCAACGATTGCAAAAAAAAGCTGATGATACAAAGTTTAGCAAGTTCATGACGATGTTGAAGCAGTTTACAATAAATGTGCCCTTGGTGGAGGCACTTGAGCAAATGCCAGGATATGCTAAGTTTATGAAAGACCTTATCACGAAGAAACAGAAGGTTAGACATGAGCCGGAGGACAATCTCCATCATTGTGGTTCCATCTACACAATATCTTTAGTGCAGAAAAAGGCAGACCTAGGAGCATTTACTATCCCATGCACTATTGGGTCCCTAAATTTTATAAAAGCTCTATGCGATTTGGGAGCCAGTATAAACCAAGTTCCACTTGTTATGTATAAGAAGCTGGGTTTGGGGAATCCTACCCCGATAAATATGCGATTCGTGATGGCGTATAGATCTGTAAAATGGCCAGTGGGCATATTACATGATGTATTGGTAAAGGTAGTCAACTTTATACTACCTGCTGATTTTGTAGTCCTAGACTTTAAGGTGAACTTTGAAGTGCCCATCATCCTGGGTAGACCATTCCTTGCAAATGGGAGAGTGATAGTGGACATGGAGCTAAATGAGCTGAGGTTTAGGCACAATGACAAAGAAGCAAGATTCAAAATACACTCATCCAGGACCCAGCAAAAGGAGATGAGTGTTTGCTCAATCGTGGATGTATTATTTGAAGATGGTAAAGAGATACCAGTAGGTTGTCTTGATGAAGTCTGAGTAGTCAAGATGACCAAGTCGTACCGTGACATTAAATCAGGCACTATTAGGAGGCATCCCAAAATTTGTATGTTCCAGCAAAGTATTTATTTTTGTAGTTAGGTTCTAGTTCAAAGAAGGTGGAATCAATAGATCCAGTTAAGTATTCCTGACGACATATTTGATGGGCTGTCATAATTGTGATAAGCCGTAAGATTCGTTGTCAGAGAAATCAAACCTGAGGCATGTTCTTTTAAGGATGACGACATTCATGATAGGCTATCACAAGTGTGATAAACCGTCAGCCTTTGTCGTCAGAAAGCCTAAAAGAGTAGCTAAATTTTTGGGCCATATTAAAAATATCCGAACCAGCCCACAGATTTGTCTTTCCACCTTCCCACGTGTTTCCTTTCTTTTCTTTAAGTTTTATTTCCTTCCATATTTAGTTTATTTACTTCCCTTTCTAAAGTATTTCCAATTAGGACAAAAAGAAAAATTCCTTCCTTGTGAGTGTGGGTTGAAGTTAAAACCAAGAGTTCTTCTTTCCTCTACTTCCTCTTTCTCGTGTAACCAAGTTAAAGGCATTTATTAGGTATGCTCAAAACCTAACTTTTCTCTTTAGTTGGTAAGTAATAAACTAAAGTGAACCAAGGTTCCCAAAAATATTGAGTCAAGTTTAGCTTGTCAATGTGTGAAAATTGGGAGCTAAGGTTTTTTGTGCAAGCTTGGAACTTAAAGCTCAACTCAAAAATGCGAATCGATGGGATTTTAAGAAGAAATTTGATTAAAAATAAAGTTAAATTCTAGTTTAGGTTGTGTCCTGAGTTGATGACATGGCTGATTTGTTATCACAGTTGTGATGACTTATCAGACACGTCGTCAGAGGTTGATAAAATTTTGTGGGTTCTGTTTAGAGATGACGACATTCATGATAAGCTATCACAACTATGATGGCTTATCAGACATATCGTCATACCTTTGACCTAAATCATTAATAAACCCTTTCAAAGGGATGTAGAACTTCAATGACTAATGTGTTTTTGTATACATTCTGGAGTGTTGACTAATGATTTTCCTCTTGCAACAGGTCATATAATGGGACCCAAAGGAAAGAACCCAAAATCTACAAAGAAAGGGATTAAGGAAAGTGTACCTCGAAGACTCTTTGATGAGTGATCCAATTATGAGGAGAAGGATCCACTGCTCAACAAGCAAAAGAAAAATAAAAGCCCAGAAAAGGCTTCACCACCTCCACCAATTGAGGTAAAGGAGAGTGAAGAGAGTGATACTGAGCCAACAACATATGAACATACAACTTCTAAGCAAAAGACCTCTGAGAAACAAGAGTCTGAAGAGCATGATTCAGATCATCCTGATTCTGAGGAACATGAGTCTGAGCAACATGAATCTGAGGGACCATTATCTGAGTCCTCTTTTGGTGAGCAACAATATGATAAAGAATCTCCGATTCGAAGAACTAAAGTTAAATACAAGAACCCTGCAGCCTCATTTCCAGTGATCATGCAAGCAATGGTGACTGATGTCTCATCTATGGAGAAGCAGCTTGCAAATCTGACAGGCAATTGAGGGCCTAACCAAATATGTTTAGAATAAAGATGCTCAAATTGATAAGATTGTGGATGGGATGGAATTCCTGATAGAAAGAGAGTCTAGCTATGCAATGGAAAAATCTCCAGAGGCTCATAAGACAGAACATATTGTAAAACAAACACCACTAACGAAAGAGGTGCAAGTTTTTTCAGAGGGAATGATCCCGATTGAGTAATTGAAGGTATTCATTGAAGGGACCCTCAAAGAAAAGTATGATGTTGTCACCAAGTCTTCCCTTGTATATGCCAAGCCTTACACGGTAAGGATTGATAGCCTCAAAATGCCTACTGGCTATCAACCCCCCCAAAATTTTAACAATTTTAGGGCAAAGGGAATATAAAACATGTCGCACACTTTGTTAGGAAATGTAATAATGTTGGAATTTATGGTGACTATCTTGTCAAATAGTTTGTTCATTCACTAAAGGAAAATGCCTTTGATTGGTATACGGGCCTTGAGCCTAATTCCATCGATAGTTGGAAGTAATTGGAGCACGATTTCCTAAATCACTTTTATAGCACAAGGCATACAGTGAGCATGGTAGAGCTCACAAATACTCGATAAAGGAAGGATTAACCGGTATTGACATTATCAATCGATGGAGAAATGCTAGCCTAAACTGCAAAGATTGGCTTAGTGAAGAAAAGGAATATCCCTTTGTTGATTCTAATGTTGCTGAGATTTTGAAAAACTGCTTGAGCATAATCTCATTGAACTCTCAGAGATGAAGCAGCCCAACGAAGCTGGAAGAACCACTGAACCTAATTATTGCAAATATCATAGGCTTGTGAGTCACCCTCTGGAAAAATGCTTTGTCTTTAAAGACAAAGTCATACAACTAGCAAATAAGAAGAAGATCTTCTTTAATGATGAGATGGTTAGTTCTTATCAAATCTCTATCACTTTTGGCTCTCTCGATCCAGTCCAAATATGCACTGAAGAACATAATGAGAAACTATTAGAGCCTGATAGGGCTTTAGTTGATGAAGGCGATGACGAAGGTTGGACTCTGGTGACCAGGCTCAGACGTAGGAAGACGAGTCTATAGAAGGAGTCGTCCAAACAACCAATTAGAAGGAGGATGGTAAAGAAACCAAAGAATAGAAGATGGTTGAACTTCCAAAAATAAAAAGGGTGACAAAGCTTCACCACCAAAAACCACGGTGTCCAGTAACTTTGGAAGAATTCTTACCAAGTTGTTTTCCTGGAAAGACTCCTCAAGGTCCAAATTCTTACAAAGTTGTTTTCTTGCAAAGGCTGCTCAAGTCAACCTTGAGGCATCTTATTTTAATACTACCAAAGAGGGGGCAAAGGGTGAAAACCCACCCATGAAGGTTCCACCATCTTCTAAAAAGCCTACGGAGCTAATTAGCCAAGCGGCACATATATGTGATACAAAAAACACATTCACAGATAACAAGATTCTACTTGGAGGAGCCGTGCACAATCATCCCTTGTACGTGGTAGGTCAAGTTCTAGGGAAGAAGATCAATAGAATCTTGATTGATGAGGGATCCAGAGTTAGCATCCTGCCTATCCGTACTATGAAAGAACTTGGCTTTGGTATCAATGAACTAGATGAAAGCCGTATAATGATCCAAGGCTTCAACCAATGGGGTAGGGGGCCATAGGAGCTGTCAAGTTGGGGATTCGTATGGATGATTTTCAATCAAATGCATTGATTCATGTGATCGATGCTAAAACTTCATACAATATATTACTTGGTAGGCCTTGGGTACACGAGAATAAAATTATCTCGTCCTCTTACTAACAAAGCTTGAAGTACCTCGAAAGCGGAGTGGAAAGAATGATAGTTGTCGATGACAAACCATTCACTGAAGATGGGTCACACTTTGCCATGCAAAATTCTACTTAAAAAATGACGTTGTGAATGAGAAAAGTGTTGAAGATGTCACCAAGACCAAGTGTGATGATCTTGTATCTAAGAAGGTTGTGGTGACTGTTAAAAAACTCACATCAAGAAGCCCCTTTTTAGTTTGAATAAATAAAGCATCACACCTACAAAAAAAAGGCAACTCCCATTCTTCAATATGTACCCAAGGTAAAGAAAGAGGAAGATCACCCATACAATGCCCAAGATAATGTGCTAAAGGGGCTAACTTTACCTATCAGGAGGATTGACACAATAAATCCATCCTTAAGACTACTTGGAGAGTCTATGGCTCAAAATCTGACACAAGATATGGCACTCCCTACGAAATATATGAAGGATGGCTTCGACCATCCGTCCTCATGACTACTTGGAGAGTCTATGGCTCAAAATAGGCCACAAGATATGACACTTCCTACGAAACGTACGAAGGATGGCTTCGATTTAAATGCACAAAAACTATTTATAAAGGCTGGATATAATCCTAATGATCCATCAAGTTTGTGAAAACTTTCATCGAAAGGTACAACCAGGTAGGCACGTGAAGGCCTAGGATACTCACAGCTACCTCCTATTCAAATCTCCATAAGAAAGGCGGTTAGTAACTACATTTCAATAGAAGAAGAGTCTACTGCTTCTAACAAAAGGCCTTCTCTATTCGACGGACTTGGAGAATCATCTACAAGAACTTCTGTGTTTGAAAGGTTGGGTTATCTAAATAAGAAAAAGAATAACAAGCATCGGAGAAGTTGTCATAGTAAAATAATAAACTCTTCTTCTAAGATCCATAAGGATTTAAAAAGTTTGATTCCTTCTAGAATGAGCCGGTGGATGGAACTGGTAGTTTCATGTAATGAGGTACTAAAAGCAAAGGCTCATACTGTGGTTTATACCAAGAAACGCGAGGAAAATGAAGAGAGTGTTGGCTCCTCATATCATGTTAGATCCAGAATAAGAAATATGTCTTATCTCAAATGAAGGTTGATGAAGATATAGAAGATACTTTCTGGTTCTATCATATATCCATCAACGACGATGATCTTAAAGAGGAGAAAGATGCTGGAGATGCTCCATTGCTACTTGAAGAAGGAGTAAAGGCCACAATAGATCCCTTAATAAAAGTTAATCTTGGAACCGATGAACACCCAAGACCAACTTACCTGAGTGCATTTCTAGAAGTGGAGGAAATAACTTATATGGTCATACTCAAAGAATATATGGATGCCTTCACTTGGAGTTGCAAAAAAATGCCTGGGTTAGATAAAAAAGTAACTTTCCATCAGTTGGCGGTCAAGAATGATGCTCGTCCTGTTAAGCAAGCCCAAAGGCACTTTAGGCTTGAGTTGGTTCCATTAATTTTAAGTTAAGTTAAAAAGCTCATTGAAGTTGTTTTTATTCGCGAAGTCAAATATCCCAAGTGGATTTCAAGTATTGTTCCAGTACGAAAGAAGAATGGCCAAATTCGAGTTTGTGTCGACTTTAGGGATCTCAACAATGCCTGCCCTAAGGATGACTTTCCAATCCCTATACCAGAGTTGATGATTGGTGCCACCACTGGTTATGAGGCAATGTCCTTCATGGATGGTTCATCCAGCTATAATCAAATCCGCATTGCACCAAAGGATGAAGAACTCACTGTATTTGATATGCCCAAAGGTATTTATTTCTACAAGGTGATGCCTCTTGGTTTGAAGAATGCTGGCGCCACTTATCAAAGGGCTATGCAGAACATCTTTGATGGTCTTCTCCATAAAAATATGCAATGCTACGTGGATGATCTAGTGGTAAAGTCAAGAAAGAGAGACGACCACTTGAAAGACCTAAGAATGGTGTTCGAATTACTTTGAAGATATTAACTTAGGATGAATCCATTGAAGTCCGCCTTTGGAGTTACTTTCGGAATATTTCTTGACTTTATTGTACGACACTGAGGATTTGAAATTAATCAAGCGAAGGTAGATGCAATTTTGAATATGCCCGAGCCTTAAAATATTCATGAGTTAAAAATCCTTCAAGGAAGGCTAGCATATTTAAGGAAGTTCATCTCAAACCTGGCTAGAAATGTCAACCATTTAGTCGTCTCATGAAGAATGACATTCCCTTCGAATGGGACAAATCTTGTATTAATGTCTTTGAGAGTATCAAATCATACTTAATGAAGCCACCAGTACTTGTGGTACCTATACCTAGGAAGCCGTTGATACTCTACATCACGGCATAAGAGAGGTCAGTTGGAGCACTACTAGCTTAAGAAAATAGCGAAGGCAAAGAAAACTCTCTTTACTCTCTGAGCAGAATGATGACACCAAATGAGCTAAAGTATTCTCTAGTTGAAAAGTTATATTTGGCATTGGCCTTCTCACTTCAAAAGATGAATCACTACTTTCAAGATCATGTTGTTCATCTTATGTCTAGCGCGAATCCCATCAAGTTTGTAATGTCAAAACCAGTCCTTAGTGACCGATTTCCAAGATGGTACCTTCAATTTCAATAGTTTGAGATTGTGTATGTTCCTCAAAAGGCCGTAAAAGGACAAACATTGGCTGACTTATAGGTAGACCACCCGATACCTAATGATTTGGAAATAAGTGATGAACTTCCTGATGAAGATGCAATGGTTATTAAAGCTAGACCCCCGTGGAAGATGTACTTTAATGGTGCCGCACATCGGGATGGAGCTTGTGTCGGGGTGGTGTTCATCACTCCACAATAAGAGGTTATTCCATACTTGTTTACCCTAACAAACCATTGCTCTAATAATGTTGCTGAATATCAAGAGTTAATACTTGGACTTGAGATCGAAGTTGACATAAAATAACTACAATTAAAAATTTTTGGTGACTCCTAATTGGTGATCAAGCAGCTTTTGGGAAGCTATAAAGTTAGAAATCCCAAGCTACGACCATTTAATGATTATGTACAGAGGTTGATGGAGTGGCTTGGAGAGGTAACCCTTCAACACGTGCCAAGGAGAGAAAATAAATATGCTGATGCCCTAGCTACTTTGGCCTCAAGTCAAACTCTTCCAAATAAAACACAAATTACAATCTGCCAGGAATGGGTAGTACCGCCATCAAATGACGATGTAGAAAATAAGGTTGAATACCTCATTTCCATGTCTGAAGATGTAAAATAATATTGGCAAAAACCTATCATTGGTTACTTATGTTATGGGATACTTCCAGAAGATCCAAGAAGAAGGAATGACAATCCGTCGTTGTGAACCTCGCTTCCTTTACTATAAGGACACACTGTATAGAAGATTATTTAAAGGAGTACTCTTATGATGTTTGGGAGAGGAAGGAGAAATTCAATCTTTGCAAGAAGTGAATTTGGGAGTTTATGGATTGCATCAGTCTAGATCGAAACTCCATTTTCACATTAAAAGGATGTAATATTATTGGCCAACGATGGTGAAAGATTGCTTGGATTATGCTAGAAGATGTAAAGATTGTCAATTCCATGAGAATTTCATTTATCAACCTCCTGAAGTACTACACCCAACTGTAGCATCTTGGCCATTCAATGCTTGGGGAATGTATATTGTTAGTCTATTACCAAATTCTTCTAGTGGTCACTTATACATCTTGGCCGCAATAGATTACTTCTCAAAATTAGACGAAGCTGTTGCACCCAAAGAAGTAAAGAAGGAGAATGTTGAGAATTTCATCCAAGTGAATATCATCTATCACTTTGGAATCTCTTAATATATAATAACCGACAATGGCATGTCATTTGATAACAGGATGATAAATAAGATTTGTGATCTCTTTGGCTTCAAGTAGTGCAGGTCTTCTATGTACCATGCTGCCACCAATGGTCTAGCCAAAGCATTTAATAAGACTTTATGCAATATATTGAAGAAAGTCATCTCCAAATCCAAGCGAGACTGGCATGAATGAATTGAAGAAGCTTTATAGGCTTATAGAAAAACTTACCGCACACCAACGCAAGCAACCCCATATTCACTTGCTTTTGGAGTTGAAGCAGTCCTACCACTTGAGCGTCAAATACCTTCTTTGAGACTAGATATTGAAGAAGGGCTCACTAATAAAGAAATTATTAAGTTGCATCTTGTAAAGTTAGAAGCTCTTGATGAGAAAAGACTAGAGGCTCAACAAAATCTTGAATGCTATCAAGCCCGTATATCTCGTTCTTTCAACAAAAGAGTTCTCTTGAGGTACTTTGATGTGTGGGAAGATGCTAACATATTTGAGGATTTTAACTGAGAATAATTACAAAGTCTTATTGCAACATTCACTAAATATTGCAAGTTGACTTTGAGAAAGATTCCATGAACTTTATCCCACCAAGATTTATACTACGTGGATGAATGCCTTCATGAATTGGGTATGACTTTAGGAAAAGTTTATTTCGACATAGATCTATGCAGTACATAAATTTGATAAAATCTAAGGCCTTCATCTAGTGAAGCACTGGGAATATCATCTTCCAAGATTTCGGGAAGATCTTGATAAAACCCAAACTGACGGCTAAACCAGTGCAGATTGTATAGCTCAAGTATGAATGGACCTCCATATCTGAAAGAGAAGAGGTTAAAGTGGAGGCTCGTGATGTAGCTTATATCTGATTTGTCATCCTTATCATCATCCACAAAATGACAAGGATCGGACTTTCTTAGCATAGTAGAAGTCTAGATAACACATTTCCCTGATGGATGCGCTTTCTATAATGCTCTCCATCAAAGTACCTTGCTCCGCCTTCGCCAGAATATGCCGTCATCAACGGAATAGAAGATCCATTAGAAAGTGGAAAATGTATATTAAAATAGTAAGCAAGACAACTATACACATAATGGATAAGAAAGGATACTTTGAGTTGCTCAAGCTGTGAAGATTTATAGACCCTGTTGCGACCATTATAAATGGTCGATAGGACTGGAACTACAAGACTAAAAGTTTTCTTATCTTCCATCATAGATGCAACTCTAAAAATTTACAAGCGGATGAAATGTACATTCTTAGAGGGAAATCCAAAGGTGCAAAACCAACATGATAGGAACATTGCCAAATATATATCAATCCTATGTTCATACTTCACTCCAAGTTTGTAAAACATAGCATCATATGCACTTATCCATTTTAATGCTTTCAGAATAGTCCCAGATGGGTTTTGGGTTGACTTCAAGCGAGCAGATTGTTTCTCCTTCCTCAGTGGAGCTGACTCATATCTTAATACCCTCTTGCACCAAAACTTTATCCACTTTCTTAGAGGAACTCTCAGATTAGAAGCCTCTCCTTCTTGAAGATGTTGTAAAGTTATAAACAAGAATTTGCAAGAACGAGGGATAAATCTGTCATTCATTTCATCAACACCTGTAAGATCCTTTACTTTAGGCACTACTTCTTCATAAGGAAGATCTTCGATGGGCATGCCTCCAATCTTGTATAAGTCCCTAAGGGATATGGACAACTCTCCAACTGAAGTAAGCAATGTATTGGTAGTTGGACACCAAGCCTCAAAGAATGCATGTAATATGTTCGAGTTTCGATCATATGTAAAAAGTGAAGCATAAATGACATTATATATTTTTGCTGCCGTCATGTTTTGTGCACTTCTAGCCAATATGTCGTTAGCCCATTCCCAATATACTTGAGTATGATGATATTCACTAGTTATCTCCATAGTGTCTCCCCAATGTATATCTCCTTTGAGTATCCGACCTCCTAAGAAAGGAAGGGTGCTCGAAATATTTAATTAACATTAGTTAGGAGTCCGAATAAGCCATACTTTACTTGATCGATTAGCACAAATATCATGTTTTAAAGTCCAATCTGATATATGAAGAGAATTTTTCAAGGGTCGACACGGGTCTACTTACTTTCCTACTATTGGAGTTTCAATCAGTAGACTAGTTAAAATCGTACCATCATCGACCTCAATTAGGAGATACTTGTCTTTAAAGGATGGAGATATGTAGTATCTAAAGTGAACCATCTCTGCAAGCTGCATAAACAAAAAAATCTTGGTCAAACACAGAGTAAAGATTGAGAAAAAAATACCTACAAAAAATACCAAAGAATATAAAGGTCCTACATATTTTAGCTTTGGTGAAATATAGTCATGTATACTTGAAGCCAAACTTCTCAGATCTTAAGGTGATGGAGGCAAAGTTAAACTTTCATAGCTTAAGCTGACCATTGAAAATGGTCCATATGTAGAGAGGACCATTGCATAAATGCATCGGTAAAAAAGCCCATACTTAGAGAGGACCATTGCATAAATGCATTGGTAAAAGGGCCCATACTTAGAGAGGACCATAACATAAATGCATCGGTAAAAGGGCCCATACTTAGAGAAGACCATTGCATAAATGCATCGGTGAAAGGGCCCATACTTAAAGAAAACTATGCATCTTGAAGAAAAATGGGTCAGGTCTTGAGGTGATGAAGTCAAAATTAAACCCTCGCACCTTAAGAAGACGACCACCATATTTAATCAAAATTGGTAAGGTCTTGAGGTGACTAAGGAAAAATTAAACTCTCACACTTTCAATTGATGGACACCGTCTTCAATCAAAATTGATTGGGTCTTGAGGTGATGAAGGAAAAATTAAACCCTTTCACCTTAAGCCGACGGCCACCATCTTTAATCAAAATTGGTCGGGTCATGAGGTGATGAAGGCGAAATTAAAACCTCGCACATTAAGCCGATGTTCACCATCTTCAATCAATGGTTGCATATTGCTATTTCTTTCAACCCTACAAAAAAAAGCAAAAAGAGAGCAAAATAATAATAAAAAATTTAGAAAGAACAACTTACTGATAATACTCCGATGAAGCATGACGACCAAACCAATGCAGAATAAGATTATAGCAAGGACCAAATGAAATTACTACTGTGAATTGTATAATTCATGGTGTGTATTTATAGAGTGACTAGGTGGTGCCAAACTCCTAAATCAAGGAATACTTAGAGATAGGGTGTCCTAATTCTAAGCGAAAATAAAAAAATAGTAGGAAGGAAAGAGCCATCTCAATTCAAGAAGGAAAAGGAGGCGTGGGACTGGTTAGTTTGGGGAAAAGAAAAGGCTACTGACTATTTCCTACAGGGAACAAATTGAGTAAAAGTAGGGATCAATTTTGATGAAAAAGAGTCCAGGGACCCCACGTTAAATGAAAATGGGCCTACACCTAATCTAAGGGAAATCAAGGGCATTAAATGCCAAAAAAATGGGTGAACAAACTAAGTTATTTCACTTGAACGAAAATCCACAATTAAAGTATATATATATATTATGTGGAAAAAAGATTCTGCATGTCCCATATGTGCGTTTTATTGTCCGTCATAATTTTATTTGCACATAAAATTTTGTGTAATTAAAAATCAAGTTCATACTTCGAGCCTAGGCTTCGAAAGATCTCGACAAGTCTTAAAGTAGGGGGCATTTTGTAGGCAACAAAGTTTTGTTCAATTAAAATCCATATGAAATTTGGATTATAGTAAATTTAGAATATACTAGTCCCCAAAAAATATTATGGATTAATATAATTGGATTAATAATTAAGTTCAAATATATATGGATTTAAACAAAGTCTAATCTTTATTGGGCTAGTCCATTAATTTGGGCTACAAATGATAGGCCCACTTTGCTAAGCCCAAGATATTGTCATATTCTAGTGGCTCAAATAAGTTCCACGTGTCAAATGATGTGGCATGTCAAGTCAAGTGAAGGAGCCAATAGGACAATGCCACATGTCAAAATGATACAATCGACCTAATAAAATCAAAGCCCATAAAAGGCGCCATGTCACTTGAATTTGATTGGTCAAAGAAAGTCCATCTTCATCATGACTCTTCTGTTTTTACAACTATAAATAGGGGTCTCATAATTCAGAAAAAGGACCCCAAAACTCTAACAAGAAGCAAGAGAAACCTCATGGATCAAAGATTGACATTTTTCTTCAAAGCTCAAGCATTCAAATAAAGTTCATCAAGATTTAAGATCAAGACCGTATTATTAAAGAACAAGATTAAAAGCCCTCGAATTCAAGCACAAGTCAAGATCAAGTCCCTCAAATCAACAACTCAAGTTCAAATTCAAGATCAAGCTTTAAGCCCTTGAATTTATATTTGAATAGGTGAATTAGAGGATTTATAGAGATTGTAACACTCACATATTGAAATCAATAAATTTATTGTTACAATATTTTCTTGTCCCAAAATTATTGCTTTTTGGTCTCGAAATTTTATTATCCAATAATAAGATCTCGGATAGGATTGTGGAGTCAAAGGTGGTGAATTGCTACTTTTTTTTTGCTGGCTTTTAGGTATGATTTTATTTAAGATAATGAATTTGTTGATATTTTGGTACCTATGTATTGTTTGTCTTTTGAGTTGTAGAGTACTTGGTGATGTGATTTTGCTAGGAAAGAACCACACTTTATCCTTTTAAAACATTAAAGCTAATTTTGTATGTTTTGCTACTATTCATCTTTGTTCTACTTGCTGGAGGTCATTTTCCCAACTTGAATCCATGACCTGCTGCATACATGCCAACAAATTTAGTAGTTACTTCGGGACCCCTTCATACTGAATTTTTTTTCTTTTTATTTGATTTTACCTGCCCCTATTTTGTGGCAAACTAGATTCCATTTTCAAACCAGTTTGAAGTTGTTAATAGTTCATTGTTGAGAAATTGTAGTTATCTAGAATGCTTCACTCTTTCGTTGTTACTGCTTTTGGTAAGGAATTCAAAGTTGGTGATGCTGTCGGTTGGCGTGAGCCAAGTATGAATGAAATTGATTTCTATAATCACTGGGCTTCGAATAAGAAATTTCACGTTCCTGATACACTCTGTAAGTTAATTCAATTACACTTTATACTTTGTTATTAATCTGTTTCCCTCTTTAATATTTAGTCCACACTTAGGAACAATGCATTATGCATGCATAGTAATTCTTGATTTCCCATGAATTGAGTGTTTTGATTAACGTTTACACGAATTTGTTTACACTTTACTGTATTCTTGTTCGAGGTTTAGATTAATTTGAATATTTGAGTACTTGTACTTTCTATTTAAAATTGACAAACAAAAAATAGGCTTGTGCTATAATATCGTCAATTTCTCTTGTCTTAACTTTAGAGATAATACACAACATTAGTTTGAGATGCAACAAGCTTGTCAGGATCAGAGTTTTTCTTGCTTGATGTCACTTGTTTTCTCTTTGTTGAAGTGGAAATAAACATAACTCAAGATTTGTAAACCTTTTTTGAAAAAGATATAACCTTTTGTCAATAAACTACTTCCTCTTCATTTATCCACTTCAATATTACTCAAATTATTCAACACTAAATTTTTTGCTACAACCGTTCAACATATTTTGAAGGATTTACACAAACTACATACAATTTTTTCTCTTTAAATTACACTATGTATGCTGTAGTTATTGCACAAAGTATATGTTGTTGTTGTTACACAAATTACATATAATTTTTGTCTGTGAAACAACACTATAGGATATTGTACATTTTAGTTGTACATACAGTTTTCACTCATGTAATTACTCTATATATATGGTTGTTGTTAATACATAAAATTACATACAACTTCCTCTTATGTAATTACAGTTGGTATTATTATACATTTTAGTTTTTACATGAAGTACACCATCAATGAATTGACTATCTGAACAAATTTTAGATATTTCTTTTCCATCAAGATGGCTCTTTGGCTTGCTGTTTGCTATGATCCTTTTAAGTTTGAGTTAAAACTACTAAGGTGTTACATGAGAATTGGTTGAAATTGATAATCTATAAATGCTAATATAGGCTAAAAAATGTGTGATGTAAAACACTGTAAACGATGTGGTGATTCACACATAGATCAACCTTGCCTAGGTTAGTATTACAAATACTTTGTGATACTTAATCACAACTCAGATCCCCTTACTATATATCTCAAACATGTTATTACTCCTATAACTTGGAAGAATAATTTGGAAAAACATAAAAGGAGGAATAGTATACAGGGAAAGAAAAAAAAATAAAGCATCATAGCATTTTCTGATGTTAATAAAGTTATATATAGTTATGAGTTTTCTGACTTTAGTAGGCAAAGATGGTAGCTTCTTTCCTTGTTTTGGCTTATCATTGCAGGTCAATTTTGGGTTAGTAGCATAGTTAGTTTGGACCCCGAGCCTTTATATTGTGTTTTGACCTTTTATACAAAAACTCGTAAAATAAGCTTAAAAAAGATCTAGGGTAACAATTCATTGTAAATGATGTCTTTCAAAAATTTGATAATTTCATTGAGTCCGGAACGTCAAAATTAGCCTAATAGCATTATTAGTTTATTTCTGTGCGTTTCCTAACAAATTTTAAGGATCCAATCGAGACTATTTTCCAAGTCCTAATTGCTGGTTAGAAAATTTTGGTGCAACATAAAAACCTTCTTCACATTCATGGGCCTCTGGTTTCATTTATGGAGAAAGAATTAATCGTTCATTGTGAACGCAATGGAGGGGCTATATTTGTAAAGGACTAGTTTTTTCATCGCAAACGCGTGGTGGAGTTTGTGAAATGTAAATGGGACCAGGTCCAGCTAGGTCGCTTTCAAGTTCGCGATAGACTGCCCATGATCGTGATGGTTATGGTCTAGGTCAGGCCGCGAATGCGACCAAAGATTCATGTTCGAGAAGGATATTTTATACTTGGACAGACTTAATTCATTTTTCTCGTCCAAAACTCAATTTTTACCATTATTAGGCTTTGGGAGCTCGATTTTGGAAGATTTCAAAGGGATTTTTCATCAATCTTGCTTGAATAATCCCTAACTCCAATTTTCATCATTTCCTATTAATTTTATTCAAAAAAACATCAAATCTTTTAATTTCAAACATGAATTTTAGGGATTTTACCTGGTTTACTTTGTTTTGAAATCTAATTACAACTCATATTCAGTTTGGTTTTCAGATTTAGATTCCTCTTGATATAGAGAACATGATACTTGCATAAAATTTCAGTTTTACCCCTTTCTATTTTAAGTTGATTTTTGAATTTGAAATAAAGTTAGTCTATATGGGTATCTGTCACAATTTAAAAAATTGGACCATGATGGCACTTATCACGGCTAAGTCTTGATAAATAAGTCAATCACCCAAACTGATACGTATAAGAGAATCAAAACAAAAAATTAAAGGTGAGACTTCTAAAACAAAGTCCAATCATTCTTGCACAGTAATATAAGAAGTCTGAATAATAATAAAATCATAAACCATTCCAAAATCTAGTGTCACAGTGTAAAAAGAATGTAAATACATGTCAAAATTTGAAATAAGTAACTGAGAGTCCGAACAACTACAAGTTTGTCTCATAAACCAAAATAACACACAAACTAGATGTCGGAAGTCAACTCAAGAAGCATAGAGTGGCCACTACCTCGATGTATTACAAATCCACGCCATGAAATCAGCTACCGTGCTGTGTACTCATATCTGGATCTGCACCAAATAGGCATAGTAAGAATGAGTAGGGTTTACTTGTACCCAGTAGGTATCTTAGGCTGACTGAGAAAAGTAGAAAATTAGGTATATAATTGCACACTATGAGCAGGTCACCTGGAAGCAGATTATGTCCCAAACGATATCCCGCACTATCTCTACTATCAATTTTATAATTAACACATAAGCAGGAATAGATACGTAAAAGAAACAAGAACAGGCAATGCAACAGATAAAGTACATAAACACAACACTAACGGTGCATAAGCACATTAAATGTAATGAGGATGATAATAATGATGATATGATGTGATAGAGGATATCACATAACCTCCGTATACACCTATCGAGTGTTAGGCTCTCAGGTAGGAACCGTGGGGGGTTTGCAACCCATATACAATCTCAATACTCAATCTTCGTCTCAATATCCAATCTTCTCTTTGAATCGTGGGCTATGATGGAGAATTTTCTAAAAATGTCTCATTTCTGTCAAAAGTCGATGTTTTCACAGTAGTACCAATATCTCATGAATGTATGTATGATATGGTGATGTATTTCTCACAACCAAACCAATGGAAAAATCTCAAATTTAGTCAATATACACGCATGTGAGGTCAAAATCCACTTAATAAATCAACCATCCATGGTTTCAATATAAGCCATGTATCATTAGAGTGAAATGTGTGGGTAAGACATCAATAATACCACAATAACCCCAACTTACGCATTTCTATCACAAGAAAAGCAATCTAATGTATACATAAGGCCAACAATATCAGATAAAAACCCCTGCATTGTCCACACATAGCAAATATCATATCAAATCACCGATAATATCAACATAAACCTCCACACAAGCACATAATAATAATAACATCATTTTCATAGTTATTACCCATACCTAGAATGTTTTTATGCAAAAATAAACTACCCAGCCTAATCTAAAGAAAGTTAAACCATAACCTACTCAAACATCCCTGAATCAACTAAAACATATAAATTTAGAATCTACGCATCAAAAGAAATTCAACAATATCCATAGTCTATTTCTAAATTAGGGTTAAAACAAACCCCGAAATGGGTTTTAAAAAATAAAGGGTAAAATTTGAATTTTAGTTTGTAAACACATTACTCATGATTAAAGGGAGACATAGAAGAATACTCAAGTGAAATCGGGTTAAAATCAAGGTTTATATTGAAGAAAAATCATTTTTAGGCCTTTCGACCCAAAATTCCTAAATTTCACTTTCAAATCACAAAATAACAGGTTTTAGATAGAGAAAACTGAAGTAAAATAATTAAAATAGTGACATGGAGATTAACCAACTTTGAAAATGGAAGAAATCATCTAAAGACTCTAAAATCGAAGGTTAAAGTCTCAAAAATGAAAGAAAAATCAAGAAAATTATTTTTTATATACTATATTAGCTTGACATTCTAAGAAGACACCGATAAAATGGTCAAGTTCTACTTTAGCGGTACTCGCAAGCCTCACAGTCTGCTTAAGTGACCCGGCTAATGGTCTCGAATGGTGTGCCGGGTCTCTTAAGTGACCGATTGTCTGCTAAAGAGATCCAAGAACGACTTTAGTAGTTGCACCAGATGGGTGATGCACCAGCCAAGACTTGGAAAATTTTAAAGTCTCCGTAGACCCCTTGGAATTCACCCAAAATATTAATAACGCAATCAAACTTTCTACCCTATTAAATTCGATGTTCCGAGCTCAATAGCAACATCAAATTTTCAAAAAAAAGTTGTTTTTACAAAATTGATCCTTGAGATCGAATTCCACAATTTCTCAAATTGAGGATCTAAACAAGCTATTAAAGGCATAAAACTACACCAGCCACGGTACCAATCCAAAATCCACATTTCGTATTTTGTTGCACAATTCATTTTGCTATTTGACATGCAGAATAATATATGTTGACCAAAGTCAACTATAAGCCTTTCTAACTTAAAAAAATCACAAACTTGCACAAATCATGCTGAAATATATTGGAAACCGTACCAATCATTCCCACATCCCAGAAATATCACATAGCAACCACAGGGAGGGATAAATTGATTAAATCATATAAAAATAAATAATTTACAAAATCAATTCCTTACAATATTGTTGGATTCTTTTGACATGTAGATTATATTTTTGATACATTTAGTCTATTTCAAGGCTATTCATAAAGGAAAGGCTTGGCGTTGAAGGGTCTAATCTTGGATAATAACTTTTTGAAGTATGTTATGGCTTAATATTTTTTAGACTAAGTGTGATAGTTAACCATTATCATTATTGTGGGAATTATATCTTGAGTCTATGATCATTATCGTGTAACCTGTGGGGGGATTATATGCATATTATTATTGACTTTGGATAATATATTTATTGTTATGCTTGTGTGTGGGCTTTATTTAATATTATAGGTCATATGAACATTAGTTGTCATTATTATAATTGTGCTGCCTGTAGGGGGGGGGGCTAACAAATATTATAGGCCTTATTTGAGAATTATTTGCCTATATCATTATAGTGATACCCGATAAAGGGATTATTAATGTCTTACATGACTATTATTCTAGTGGTGCCATTCAATGACTTATATCATGAATTATTGACATATTGAGTTAATTTTGAGCTCATTTATACTTCTATTGAATTGATTATTTCTTCATTCTGAATGTTTGTAAGAATTACATCCCCATTTCATCCATGCATATTCATGAGATTGGTACAATAAAAAAACACTAATTTTGAAAGAAAATAAAACAATTTATAAAATTCTTGATTGAGGGATGTGCCAAAAAGGTGATTAAGGTATGAGATTTTGATTGTGAAAGTATCTAAGTTTTGAACCCCTCATGGGTCCTGTTATGGGAGCATTAGTCGAAAGGTGTATATGAGAGCCATGTGATATCTTATATCATCATTATTTTATTGCATTGCATCATTTATACTTCTATTTATGTGTTTGTTATCGTGTATTTAGCTTTTCTTATATATTTGTGTATAGTCATTCTGATATGGATATTATACTAGTAGAATTATTAGGAGATGCAATGTGAGCTACCATTTGAGAACATTTCCATATCTATGTAAAAACATGCTCAATATATTCTTTACTTGTTTAGTTTTCTACTTTCCTTAGTTAACCTATGATACCTACTGAGTACAAATCAATCGTACTCACTCCTACTTGTGTTCCCTTTCAGTGCTCATCCTAATTTGAGTGTGATTTGTGGTGCATGATTTATGATGTAAGAGGCTAATTTTGAGGCACTGGTGAGCTCCAACATTCAAGTTTTGGACCTCATCCTATCTTATTTTGTTTTTATTTATTTTTGAGAAAAATTCACACATTTGAGATTTCAGTATTGTATTAGATATGCTTCACACTTATGCCACTAGGTTTTGGGAATTGATTACATTTGTTTTGAATAATCTAGTTTTATGAGTATTATAGATAAACTTTGTTCTAGATGTCTGTATATTTCATCTCTTTTCTATTCAATTTTCTATCCTATTGTCAATTTATGGCTTACCTACCAAGGTCGGATTGGGGTAGGTGCGATTATGAACTCAACTCTTAGGTTGTGACAAATTGATACCAGGGCATTTGGTTCAACAGTCTAATTTATGAAAGAGCAGGATTTCTAATAGAGTCTCGTGGATCGATACATTAAAGTTCATATATATCTCTGAGAGGATATAGGATATTAGTAAGAAAAGTTTCTCTAATTGATTCCTTATTGTTCTAGTTGTTAATACTCTAAGATTATATTCTATTTCTGCACAAATAGTGAGGACTAGATCTAGAGATGATGAGAATGCTGAGAAAACACCCACTGTTGGAGCCCAATTAGGGGCCGAGATAAGCGTCATGTCTGAGTCATAGTTAGAGGTTGGGCACGGGAGCTACTCAAGCTAGATGAAGAGCTAGAGAAACCTTTCTTGATCCTGACATTTATTATGATAAGGAGGATTATCAGACATAATATGCTGGACCATCTCAGTCCCCTCAGAGTTTTGTTACTACCATAGTGTTGTAAGATTTGTTGATTCATCTTTTAGGTCGTCTGGATGGTATTCCCTATATAGGTATTCCACTAAGTACGCCGAGTGGTTCACAAAATACAAGAGAAATTCAGTCATTAGGGTAGGATCCTACTTATATATTTTTTGACTCTAGAGGATAGCATGATGATATGGGCCCGTACGTATTGATACTTTGCCTACTGCACTCATTGTTCCTCCTATTGATTTAGGTCTTGTGTTGTATTCTAATGATATAAAAGATATTTGAGAGATTAATCCAATTGGCTCCTTCCTAGTTCAGTGGTGCTATTGGTGAGGATGCTTATGAGTTTTTACTTAATTGCCAAGAGATGTTGCATAATCTCATATACCTTAAGTCCTATGGTGTTGCATACACTACATACTAGTTGAATGATGTGTCTAGGTAGTGGTGGAGGTCTCTTGCTAATTGTAGCATATTGGGTTCTCTTGCTATAACATGGACCCATTTTCTGAGTTTTTTTTGGAGAGGTTTGTGCCATACAGTTTGAGGGATCAGATGAGAGATGAGTTCGATCATTTATGGCAAGGCTACATGACCATTTTAAAGTATGAGGCACTTTTTTATGTGTTATCCTGATATGCCATTGCCAGTATCTCAATTAAGATTGAAAGGATAGGGAATTTTGTTAAGGGTTTGGCAGGTTATTATCAATTGGTGATATCTCAACCTGTGGTTTTGGGTGGTTCTTTAAGGAGTATAGTAGAGCTTGCTAAGTTGAATAATTTGATTCATTATGGTACTTAGGGCGGTAGTGTTAAGAAGATACACCGACAAGATAAGTTCAATGGAGTTCATCTCAAGGTAGAGGTTCTCACGGTTACCATAGTAGACTAGTTCAATAAGCTTTACCGAGTTTGATAGTAAGTTAGTTGTTTTTGAGGATTTAGGTATCCAGGGTTCAGGTCATGGAAAGAGGTTTTCATTTTTGTTCATCAAGGCATAGAGGGCATTCTAGCTTTGTAAGCCCTTTTAGTGTGTGTCTGGTATTAGGTTCTACCCAGTAGGGTTCTCATATTTAGATTTGTCCTAATCCTATATGCATTGGGTCCTGCAGGGTAGGGTTCTTAGCTTCAACTTTGTTCTAATCCTTTATCCGTAGTTAGAGGTGGTTCATAACGTATCAGGGTGCTCAAGGTATAGCTTAGGGAGCTTATGGTAGTGGACATAGGGTCAGTCTGGGAGTGGGCATGGTCAGTGCTATGATATACCTAGGAGACCCGAGGTAGAGGCTTTTGATACAGTTATCACATGTTTTATTCTAGTTTGCCACCATTATGCTTCCTCATTATTTGACACCGAATCTATATTCTTCTACGTGCTTACACATTTTCCTACTGGTTTTGATGCTTTATATAATTCCCTTGCTATGAATATTCATGTTTCTACCCCTATAGGATATCTTTTAGTGGTGGATCAGGTGTAACAATCATGTGTAGTGACCTTTGGGGGAGCATGAGACTTGGGTAGACTTGATTAACCTAGATATGGTTGATTCTAATATTATCTTGGGTATGGATTGATTATATCCTTATCATGTGGTTTTGGATTATTTCCAAGACCTTTAATTTAGCTACTCTGGGTATGATAAGATTACCATGTAAGGGTACTCATAGTTCGTGCCCACAGGGGGTTATATATTTTCTATGTGCTCACACATGGTATAAAATGAATGTCTTCTTATTTGGCCTATGTGCATGATACTACTATTTGAGTTATAAGTTCAAGGATATGTTTCCTATGGATTTTCCTGGCATGCCTCTGGATTGAGATATTTATTTTTCCAGATGTTGAGCCAGGCACCAGGCCCATTTTCTTTCCTCCTTATAGGATGGCCCCAACTGAGTTGACGAAACAATTGCAAGATATGTTGGGTAAGGGTTTCATTATGCTGAATGTGTCTCCTTTGGGTGCTTTTGTATTTTTTGTAATGAAGAATGATGGATCCATGCGCATGTCTATTGACTATCGGTAAATGAACTAGGTTACAGTTGAGAAAAAATACCCTGTTCCTCACGTTAATGATTTATTTGACCAGTTTTAGGATGTGTCGGTGTTTTCTAAAATTGTCTTGAGGTCCGATTATGTCATGATCCAAATCAAAAATTGTGCAGGAGCCTACCTAACACCACCCTATATAGGGGAACCCTTACCACCCAACTATTCAATAAAGTGCGAAAGATATACATCACCGGTTTCAAAACTAAATAATCCCTTAAATCAAATAAACCTCTTATCCAATTACATTAGTTACTAATTACATTGTTGAATAAATAACAACTTCCTAGAACCTAATCTAAACCAGTACAAGAACACAAAACAAATAGAAAGATAATACCAAAATGCAATATCCATATATGAGTAGAATAACACGAGTTACTGAAGAATAATTACTATTGTACCTTTTGAAAATTCAACTAACGAGGAACATGGATATATCTATAAATGGATATATAATAAGAGTAGTACCAATATGACCTCACGTACTAGTAGGTAACATCGATTGACCAAGGTTAGAAAAATCTAACAACACACAAATAAGAAGAGATCATGACAAGAATACAAGTTAATATCAGAACATACCTAACTTATTTCAACTTTCAAAACCTACCATTTTTGTTTGTTTAAGCAATATTACATTACCATTAGGGCGCGATTAACTAACTATATTCTATGGATTAATCTAACCCACAATTCTTACGCACTTACCTTATTATAATAACTCTACATACTCCTATCTCTTTTTCTCATTAATCTTCTTATTGGACAACACCCGGTCCTTATTATACTGCTGTTAACCATTAGGATTTTAACCACCAAGAAAATTTACACTATCAATAACTTTACAAGAAAGGGAACTACAATATAACTCATGTATGTAACTATATGCACAGGGGAATAAGATTTTTAAAAAATTCAAAACATATCTCATATTCACATTTTGCAGCAATGCACAATCACAACCATTGACGTAATCGACCCACTCAAGAAACCATAATATCTCATCAAACAACCGGTCCATATAATGAACCATGACACTTTATCAATATAACTCGATTAAGAACAAGTATGCAAGATGCCCAACTTCTCTTCCTCTTCTCAATTCTTAAGCATCATTATCAATATCAATATTGTCAGTGCCATGAACATCATGATCTCAATATCATTATCATTATCAACATCAATATCCTCAACATCATGAACATCATGATCTCAATATCATCATCATCATCATCATCATATCATCAATATCAATGTAAATGCAAGATGCACTCAATAATTATAAGTTATACCTGAAGGAAAATTATAAGCACTCAATTGAAATCAGATACAAGAAACAACAATTGAAATAAAACTCTATGTAAAACAAATATTCACTAACAGAGAAAATGACAAGTATGCTTGAAGGTCAATTCACCACTTGCTTAATTGAGAATTATAAATCTCAATTATCAGTCACAAACATATCTGAACACCAATCAATCAAGTATCTATTTTCGAAGTTCACATCCCACAAAATTGATATCAATAATCTAAATCATCATCATATTTCTTTCACCATTCTAAACCTCTTTTATTCATATTGAAATAGGTAAATTTTTTTACTAACTAGTAGCCCGTACACTCAAATTATAACAAAGCTCAAGAAACTACCTCTTGTGGTCGATCATTCAACCAATACTATCGACTCAACTTACAATTCTAGATAGAGTCATGCACCTTTACATATCTTACTTCCTACTACTTAGCTAGACTTGACTTGAGGTTCTTAAGTAATATCATTACCACCCAGTATCACAATCAATCCTCCTAACTATCTTCTAGCAATAATATCCCATTATTTTAAATATATCCAATATTGAGTTCATCATTTTAATGCATTAAGACTAGTTCTATCGATTAGAATATCACCTAGTTTGCATGAACCCGCAAAATCATAAGCTCAACTCAGTCTTTTAAGCTTGCTAAGGGGTCCCAGACATAGAAAATTCTAGCTAAGTATTTAAACTCAGAGTTATTTTAGCCTTTGAAAGTTGGAAATCTTAATTTGCAACCATTATGTCTATTAAATGTTGATATTTTAGTTAGTTCATGATTAGGAAAGTCAGTAGTTGTTCCCAGACAAGTTTTGAATTCTTTGGATCTCGTTTAGACCATGTTCGAGTGACCAAAATAGTGAGTCGATGCGATATCAACGTGTCACATTGTCCATCACATTGACAGATAATTTTTCCCTCAGATCAGTGCAAATTCTAGTGAACCGATGCGGCGCGTTGGCTATCGCATAGATACCAACGGTGCGGCATATCAGTCTACGCGTTGATAACAAAGTTCTTAGTGTTTAAAAGGCCGCATCCTCAGGATTAATTAATATTTTTCCCACACCCTTCAGCCCCCATAACACAAAATTTAGTCCTTTTTTAGAAAGTTATATTCATTCTTTCATAAATTGCTCAAGAACAAAAACCCTAGGTGAATTAAATTCAAATTCAAGGTTCAAGATTCCACCATTATTTTTCGAGAATTCACCAACTAAGGTATGTGAAGTGTTCATCTTCCTTCCAACCTTAGAGTCCAAGAAACTATTTTTTTAAACTTAAACCTTATGGATTTCATGAATTTTATGTTGGGTTTGATTATATTTATGTTTATAATGGTTAATTGGGATTCTAATCCATGTTTTATGAGAAGTTTTATGTGGGATTAATTGATATGTATGTAATATCATGTGAATCCATGTTGAACCCTTGAAAATCATGAAGTTGGAGTTGAATTATGATACTTACTTGTGTAAAATGTTATGTACATATATCATGCTCATTAAGTGCTTGATGAATTGCTCATATGAACTAATAAGAGAAAAAAATCATGTCATGTCAGTTTATGTGCGAGTTGCATCAGGCAAGTAGTTTGATAAAATTCCTCCATGAATGAGTTATGAACAAGTGCACATGATTATGACTTTCTAGACTATGTTATGATTTACTTTTCATGCTATCGAGACCTGGGGGTATTTATACCCGACAATTTAGTTGTTACCTAGAGCCTGTGTCAGTTATAAAATAGTGTCAGTCATGTCACAATTTGTAGTACTCTCAGTCAGTTACAGGACTCAGGAAAACTCAGTAGACTTAGTATCAGTCCAGTCTATTTTAGTATTTAGTTCAGACCTCAGTAAATTCAGCCAGTTAACAGAATTCAATAGTATTCCATTAGTTAACGAAACTCAGTGAACTCAGTTCAGTTTAGTTAGATAGTATAATCAATAATAGTTTAGTCAAGCCTAGTATGAACTAAGAATCAGTTTAGTGTCTATTCAGATTAGAGTAGGATTCAACACCGAGTTAACCCAGGGATGGGGGCATTCCTGCCAGCAGAGGGTTTGACCCCTAGTAGTAATCCCTGCATTACAAAACTACGTAGCTAGCTTAGGTTGAGATATCTTTCCGCTAGGTATTATGAGGGTTGGTAAATATCATTTGAGTTTTTCTGCCAGCGAGGGTTGACGAAAGAGATTCCTATCTGAGAGGGTTAACTCACAGCTTGTCTTTACCTATAGAACGGTACGACACCCTTCCAACTTGAGTTATAGGTTGGACCTCAATCTATTCTAAGAGGGGAATGTCAGTTAGATGATTACCTCCCATAGTCTCAGTTGTAGATTCAGTCTCAGTATAGAACTCAGTTCAGTTCTACAGATTTAGGACTATTAGTTACAGTCACTTAACTTAGTACGAAACTCAGTATAGTTCCACAGAATCAAGACTATCAGATATAGTTATTCAGTTTTTAGTAACACAGTATCAGTAAACTAAGATATCAATTAATCAATATTCAGACTTAGTATTCAGTTTTATCACGATCTCAGTTATAGTCTATGTATTCATGCATATACACTCATTCAATCATACTCATGTTATTTAGTTAGTATTTTTCATGCATATGAACCCATGAATTTTAGCCTACCTCACTGAGTATACTAGTACATTCAAAGTACTGACGTATGCTTTTATTTTATGCTAAGATATCTTATATCATAGATTCAGATGCAGGGCTCTAGAGCACTCTTAGCAGTTCAGATTTCAGCAGACAGAGTTAGTGTGAGTCATCATAGTCCAAGGACATAATTGTTTTTCAGATTTTTTAAGTTCATTTTCAGTAGTTGGAGTTAGTTGGGATCTTGTCCCAGCAAATCCACAGTTCAGAAAGTTTAGCGACTTTTCAGACTAGAGTATTTTCAGACAGTTATTTCATTTTTAGTATTGATGTTTCAGTTTTGATATTGTTATACCGTATTCAGTATTATTACAGTATTGAATCTTATGGTATGTTTCTTCCTAATTTCTGCATATTATAGTATTATTATTCAGTTATTGTTGTATGTACCAGTCATCGGTTAACTTGTGGTCCTTCAGGATTATGAGCACCATGTAGCATTCAGGGTACAAACTCGGGGCATTAGAAACTTGGTATCCGAGTCTAAGGTTCAATAGAGTCCTAGAAAGTCTGAAAGACACATCTAGTAGTGTCTTGTGTATGGGTGTATAGCGTTCCCCACTTATGGATAGGAGGCTGTGAGATGTTTTAGGAAAAGTTTCCCTTCTGTTAGTATTCATATTATGCGAGTGAGCATGATTTCCAGTTAAACTCTCTATCTAATCCAAGTTTCCCTTTTGTTTACAGAATATGCTTCCAAAGAGGACTAAGGGAAAAAGAATGGGAGATCATCCAGAAACTCAGCCTGTCCAGCTAGATCCTCTGGACGAATACATCTCCCATGCTGAATTTAGAGCAGCTTTGACCACCCTAGATCATTATGTGACAGCCCAAAATGAAAGTCTAACTGCTGTTCCGGCTAACTCAATGGCCAATACTACTGCAGCCAGAATTCAGGATTTCACCCGAATAAACCCTCCATCTTTTACCGGGTCTAAGTCTGATGAGGACCCTCAGGAATTTCTTGATCGGGTGCAGAAAGTTACAGATATTATGGGAGTGACTACTGTTGATAGCGCTGAATTGGCCGCATATCAGTTAAAGGATATGGCACACTCATGGTTCCAACAGTGGAAAGTAGAAAGGGCTGCAGATACAAGGCCCATAGAATGGGAAAAGTTTGTTGTTGCATTTTTGGATAGGTTCTTCTCGCTAGATTTGAGGGAAGTGAAGGTTTTGAAGTTTATAAATATAAAGCAGGGATATATGATAGTACAAGAGTATTCTCTCAAATTTACTTAACTATCCAAATATGCTCCTCATGTGGTAGAAGATAACAGATCTAAGATGAGTAAGTATATGTCTGGAGTATCTAATAGTTTGGTAAAAGAGTGTAGGACTGCCATATTGATTAAGGAGATAGACATATCCAGGCTCATGGTCCATGCTAGTAGATAGAGAAGGCTAAGAATAGGGATAAGGAGAGAGAAAACAAGAGAGTAAGAATAGGTAGTTTCAACTTTACTCAACCTAAGTTAGAGGGTGGGAATCATTCTTAGTTCTATCCAAAATCCTCAATTCCACCTCCGTCCTTAACCAGTGCTCCTATGTTGAAATTTAGAGATGAAAACAGAGATAGGGCGTTATGCACTAAACCCCAGGGTAGTGTTAGCAGTGCCCGAACCAATATCCTTTGTCAAAAGTGTGGCAGAAACCACCAGGGTGTCTGCTGAGCTGGTAGTGATGTGTGTTTCTGATGTGGCAAGCCAATCCATAGGGTCAGACAGTGTCCTCAGGTAGGTTCTTAGATTCAGCATAACCATCCTCCAGCTTATTTTGATCACCTAAATCAGTAGGGTGCTGCATCCAGTGCCACCAGTAGGCAGTGCCCAAATAGACTCTACGCACTTTAGTCCCGATAGTATCAGAAAAGTTCTCCTGATGTAGTCATTGGTACATTACAAGTTTATCATTTGCATGTTTATGCTTTGCTAGATCTAGGAGCTTCTTTGTACTTTGTTACTCTATATATAGCAGTTGATTTTGGAGTCAGTCCCAAAATTCTAGAAGCGCCTTTATTAGTCTCTACCCCAGAGGGTAAATCCATCATAGCCCGATGGGTATACAGGAACTATTTGGTTATGGTATCTCAGAAATTCACTTCAGCAGACTTAGTCAAATTAGAGATGACTGATTTTGAGGTCATTCTCGGCATGGATTTGATTCATTCCTACTATGCCTCAGTCGACTGCAAATGTTTTTTGGTCCAGTTTCAATTTCTGAATGAACCTGTCTTAGAGTAGAGGGGTAGTACTTCAAAACTTAGGGATCAACTTATTTCTTACCTTTGGGCAGGGAAAATGATATCTGAAAGATGTGTCTACCATCCCATTCGAGTCTAGGACTCTAGTTTAGAAACCCCTAATCTTGAATTAGTGTCAGTAGCGTGTGAATTCCCAGATGTGTTTCTCAAAGATCTTCCCGGAGTTCCTCTCGAAAGGGAAATCAACTTCGGAATAGACCTTTTTCCAAATACACAACCCATATCTATTCTGCTATACAGAATGGCACCTGCAGTACTCAAAGAATTAAAAGAATAGTTGAAGGATCTCTTAGATAAGAGATTCATCAAACCCAATATGTCCCGGGGCACACCAATTTTATTCGTGCATAAGAAAGATGGTTCTCTCAGAATATGTATAGACTACCGTCAACTAAATAAAGTCACGATCAAGAACAAATATCCACTTAGCAGAATCGTTGACTTATTTGACCAACTTTAGAGATCCAGTTATTTCTCTAAGATAGACCTCAGATCAGGCTATTATCAGCTCAGGGTCAGGGAATGTGACATCCCGAAGACAGCCTTTAGAACTCGGTATGGTCACTTTGAATTCTTAGTCATGTTGTTTGGTATTACCAATGCCCTAACAGCTTTTGTAGACTTGATGAACTATGTATTCAAGCAGTACTTAGACATATTCATCATAGTCTTCATAGATGACATCCTTGTCTACTTCCATAGTGACTATGATCATGCAGACCATCTCAGAATAGTATTGCAGACTCTTAAAAACCATTAGCTATTCTCCAAATTTAGTAAGTGAAAATTTTGGCTAAGGTCAGCAACTTTCCTTGGACTATCATTTTTGGTGATGGCAGTAGAGTTGATCCCCAAAAGATCGAAGCAGTGAAAAAGTGGCCCAGACCCATCTCTCCATCAAATATCAGGAGTTTCTTGGGCTTGGCTGGCTATTATCGACAGTTGGTTGAGGGATTTTCATCTATTGCATCCCCTATGTCCAGACTAACTCAGAAGAAAGTCAAATTTTAGTGTTCAAAATCTTGTGAAAAGAGTTTTTAGGAGTTGAAGACTCGACTCACTACAACTCCAATTTTGACCTTACTAGATGGTTCCAATGGGTTTGTGGTATATTGTGATGCCTCCAGAGTTAGTTGGGTGTGTTTTGATGCACAGAGGTAAGGTTATAGCCTATACTTCTAGATGACTTAAGCTCTATTAAAAGAACTATCCTACTCATGATCTTGAGTTAGCAATAGTAGTTTTTTCCTTAAAAGTTTAGAGGTACTATTTGTATGGGGTGCACATTGAAGTGTTCACCGACCATAACATCCTACAGTATGTATTTTGTCAGAAAGACCTAAATCTTCGTCAGAGAAGGTGGTTGGAGTTGTTGAAAGACTATGACATGAGCATCCTTTATCATGCGGGTAAAGCCAATATAGTGGCTGATGCTCTCAGTAGGATGTCTATGGGTAGTGTTTCTCATGTGGAGGATGGTAAAAAGTAGTTAGTGTAGGAAGTTCATCAGCTTGCCCGACTAGGTGTTTGCTTAGTTGATTTATCAGAAGGTAGTGTATGGGTGCACAGTAGTTCAGAATCATCCCTGGTTTCTGAGGTAAAGGAAAACAGGATAGGAATCATAGTCTAGTCAAGTTAAAAGAATCAGTTAGAGATTAGAAGGTAGAGGTTTTCTCCCAAAAGGGAGTTGATATATTGTACTGCCAGGGTCAGCTATTTGTGCCAGGTGTAGATATTTTGAGGTAGTGAATTCTTACAGAAGCGTATGGTTCACGCTACTCTATTCATCAAGGGGACACTAAGATATATCATGATTTACGGGAGATCTATTGGTGGAGTGGGATGAAGAGAGACATTGCAGAGTTTGTGGTTAAGTTCTCAACCAAAAGGTTAAGATTGAGCATTAGTAGCCTAGTAGGTCCATGATAGAGTTTAGTAGTCCCACCAGGAAATGGGAAGTAGTGAACATGGACTTTGTGATGGGTTTGTCTCACACTCATCGCTAACATGATTCAGTTTGCGCCATTTTATACAAGATAACCAAATCAACTTACTTCCTACCAATCCATACCTCTTATTCAGCTGAGGATTATACAAAACTCTATATCAGGGAGTTGGTTAGATTGTACGGTGTTCCATCATCCATTATCTCAGATAGAGGTACCTAGTTCATCTCTCATTTTTGGAAAGCATTCGAAAAGGGTCTAGGTACTCGAGTTTACCTCAGTACAACCTTTCATCCTTAGACAGATGGTTAAGTAGAAAGGACCATTCGGACTTTAGAAGATGTACGGTGAGTGTGTGCGATTGACTTTAAAGGTTGTTGGGATGACCACTTTCCTTTGATTTAATTCACATATAATAACAACTATCACTCTAATATTTAGATGGATCTGTTTGAGGCACTTTATGGGAGAAGGTATAGATCTCTCATTGGTTGATTTGAAGGGGGTGAGGCCAAAGTGGTAGGGCCTTACCTGGTATTTGATAAATTAGAGAAAGTTTAGTTGATTAGTGAAAGTATTAAGACAACCCAGAGCCGATAGAAATCTTACACAGATGTGCCTAGAAAGGATCTCAAGTTCGAGATTGATGATTGAATATTTGAAAATCTCTCCTATGAAAGGAGTAAAGAGGTTTGGTAAGAAGGGAAAACTCAGTCCCTGTTATGTCGGTCCTTACCAATTCTCAGTCATTTTGAAAAGGTAGCTTATGAGCGTGAGTTGCCTTCAGACTTAGCTTCAGTGCACCCAGTGTTCCATGTCTCTTTGATAAAGAAATGCATAGGTGACCTAGCAGTCGTAGTCTCTATAGAGGGAATAGATGTTTAGAACAACCTCTCTTATGATGAGATTCCATTCAAAATCCTTGATTATTAAATTCGTAGACTGAGGAACAAAGAAGTCCCTCTAGTCAAAGTTCTTTGGTGGAATCAGTTCGGTGAGGTAGCTCATTTGGAAGAAGAAGAAGATATACGAGCCAAGTATCCTCACCTCTTCTCTGGAAACTTAGACTCAGGTCAAGGTAAAAGTCCCCAAACTCTATTCTGTTTCATATTCAGATATAGCTACCAAATTGGTATCGGTTAACATTGCATACTCAGTCATGTATCCACCAATCAATTCAGTCATGTACCCATGCATCAGATATGCATGTCCAGTATATAAACTCAGTTTCTAAGTAATTCTAGTCATGATTTCATGAATTTTGTTCAATTACGTACTCATGCATCAGATTTGCATATTCAGTGTGATAATTCAGTATATCAGTAATTTCAGTCATGAAATCATGTTTCAGTTATGCATGTCCAGTGTCTAGATATAGTCTATTAGTATTCTCAATTTAATTATCCTCATTCAAGGATGAATGTTCCCAAGAGGGAGATATTGTAAGACCCCGCAAAATCCTAAGCTCAACTTAGTCTTTTATGCATCCTAAGAGGTCCTAAACTTAGAAAATTCTAGCTAAGTATTCAGACTTAGTGTTCTTTTAGACTTCGAAAGTTGGCAATCTTATTTTTCAACCTTTACGTGCATTAAATATTGATATTTGAGTTAGTTCATGATCAGTAAGGTCAATAGGTGTTCCTAGATAAGTTTCATATTTTTTGGATCTTGTTTAGACCATGTTTGAGTGACCAAAATAGTGAGTCGACGCGATATCAATGCATCGCGTTGCCCATCGTGTTGATAGATATTTTTTCCCTCAGCTCAGTGCAAATTCCATCAAACCAACATAGACTCTACGCGGTGCATTGGCTATTGCATCGATACCAATGATGCAACGTATTGGTCTGCGCATTAATAATACAGTTTTAGTCATTAAAAGGCCGCGTCCTCAGGGTTAATTATGTATTTTTTCATACGTCCTTCATCCCCCATAACACAAATTTAGTCCACTTTTATCAAGTTATATTCATTCTTTGACAAATTGCTCATGAACAAAAACCCTAGGTGAATTAAATTCAAATTCAAGGTTCAATATTCCACCGTTAGTTTTCAAAAAATCACCAACTTAGGTATGTGAAGTGTTCATCCAAGGGACTTCAAGTGTATGGATTTCATGAATTTCTTATTGGGTTTGATTATATTCATGTTTATAATGATTAATTGGTATTCTAATCCATGTTTTATGATAAGTTTCATGTGGGATTAATTGATATATATGTAATATCATGTGAATCTATGTTGAACCCTTGAAATCTTGAAGTTGGAGTTTAATTATGATGCTTACTTGTGTAAAATGTTATGATTATGCCTTTCTAAACTATGTTATGATTTACTTTTCATGATATTGAGTCTTGGGTATTTATATCGGACAATTTAGCTATTACCTAGAGCCAGTATCAGTTACAGAATAATCTTAGTCATGTCATGATCAGTAGTACTTTTAGTTAGTTATAGGACTCAGAAAACTCAGTAGACTCAGTATCAGTCCAGTTCAGTTTAGTATTTAGTTCAGACATCAGTAAATTCAGCTAGTTAACAAAATTTAGTAGTATTTCATCAGTCAACAGAACTCAGTAAACCCAATTCAATTTAGTTAGATAGTATAAGTAGTAACAGTTCAGTCAAGCCTAGTATGAACTAGGAATTAGTTCAGTGTCTATTCAGATGGGAGTAGGATTAAGCACTGAGGTAACCCAGGGATGGGGGCATTCTTGCCAGCGGTGGGTTTGACCCCTAGTAGCAATCCCTGTTTTACAGAACTATGTAGCTAGTATAGGTTGAGATATCTTCCTCCCAGGTATTATGAGGGTCGATACATCTCATTCGAGTTTTCCTACCAGCGAGGGTTGATGAAATGGATTTCTATCAGTGAGAATTAACTCATAGCTTGTCTTTACCTATGGCACGGTACTGAAACCCTTCTAATTGGGGTTACAGGTTGGACCCCAATCCATATAGAGAGTGTCATGTCTGTTAGATGATTACCTTTGATAGTCTCAGTTGTAGATTCAGTCTCTGTATAGAACTCAGTTCAGTTCTATAGATTCAGGACTATCAGTTATAGTCAGTTAGCTCTGTATAAAACTTAGTATAGTTCCACAGAATCAACACTGTTAGATACAGTCATAGTGTTTTCAGTAACATAGTATCAGTAAACTTAGATATCAGTTAATCAGTATTCAAACTTAGTATTTAGTGTTATCATGATCTAAGTTATAGTCTACGTATTCATGCATGTACTCTCATTCAATCATACTCATGTTATTCAGTTAGTATTGTTCATGCATATGAACCTATGCATTTCATCCTACCTCACTAATCATACCAGTACATTCAAAGTACCGACACATGCTTTCTTTTATGCTATGATGTCTTATATAATAGGTTTAGGAGTAAGGTCCCCAGAACATCCTTAGCAGTTTAGATTCTCAGCCAATAGAGTTAGTGGTGAGTCCTCAGAGTCTGAGGACATGATTTTTTTTTAGTATTTCAGTTAATTTTTAGTAGCCTGATTTAGTTGAGGGCTTGTCCCATCAACTCCATAGTTCAAAAATTTTAGATTCTTTTCAGACTAGGGTATTTTTAGACAGTTGTTCAGTTTTCAGTATTGATGTTTCAGTTTTGGTATTGTTATACTGTATTTAGTTTTATTACTGTATTTAACCTTATGGCATATTTTCTTCCTAATTTCCGTATATTACAGTATTATAATTTAGTTATTGCAGTAGGTACCAGTCATTGGTTAGCTTGTGGTCCTTTAGGATTATGAGCACCGTGTAGCATCCGTGGTACAGACTCGGGATGTTGCATAGTTCTTCTATTAGTATTCACATTCATTTATTAAACTCTATAAATCATCAAGTCATACAAATACGAACACCTATCAAGGGATATACACAAAGTATAATAATAAATAATCATATCATTATATATTAACACCACATTTTATCAATCCAAACTCCATACCCGTAGGCTTAGATATGAAATCTCCAATCAAACTATAGTTATTACATGCAACTACTCTAAGTCTACTATAATTAAATCATAGCTACCCAAACCTACGGTCTTGGAATAAGTCAGCCACACCAAGGGTGCTTCTTCCTTTCTTTCAGGCCTTAGAATGGTCGATCATCAAAGAAATAAGTAGTTATAAGAGCAAACACACTAATAGAGAAAACAGACTAATTCTATCCTTATTAATGCTCTAGAACGTTACCCAAGTATTAATTAACCATTTATAAGCTCTATCAACCCTCTCAATTATTGGAGTTTTGAGGTTAAAGATTTTATTTTTATTAAATTCAATGTCTCCAACCATCAATTTCATATTTTAAAGAAACTAATTCATGCTAGGAATTATTAATTAATAATCTAAAATTAATTCTAGGTGATATTAACCCAACCCATAGGGTTTTCCCCAAAATCTTATGAACTTAGGGTTCAAATCCCCAAGAATTTCACCACTAAAGATTGTTCCAATGATTTTAGGATGTTAAAAGATTGAAAGATGAATAAGATGACAAAATAACTTACCTCAACGAACAAATTTTACGCAAGGAGTTAGAAAATTACCCCTAGGCATTTAGATGAAGTTTATGAGTTATAACTCAAAATGGTCAAAAAAGAGCTATAAAATGCCAGGTTACCACTGTAATGATAACATTGTGATGGTTAACTTCTCAACCCAGACAATATTTAGTAAAATGATCATAACTTTTTACTCCAAAGGCGAATTAATAAATGGTTAGATACATCATAAAGAAGACTTAAATATCTTTCATTTGGTGGTTTTTTCCTTGTAAATCCGTATATTCTAGGATATATGCTAGTTTGAATTTGACCCCAGTCTAAACTCAGTTCAAAACTTAATCGGTTAGAACACTTCCAACTTAACTTTATTTTGAGGGTATTGTATGACCTTACTACATGTACAATGCACTCCCATACTAAAAAATAGTCCTATAACTTTTGGTGAAGAAGGTTATCATGCTTTTATTGTAGATATTTTAGTAACAATAGAATGGGTCATTAAATGTTACATTAGTGTTTGATTTGAGCTTCAGATGTTCTGAAGATGGAATTTTGGATGTGTCATGTTCATTATGAGTTTTTTTGGTCATGTATTTTGGGCTGACTGATTCCCCCAAAATGTGTAGGGAGTTGATGAACAAAGTATTTAGGCCTTATCTTAATTATTTTGTGATTGTATTCATCAATTATATCTTGGTTTATTCCAAGAATGGGCTAACCATGTGAGACATTTGAGGACTGTACTTCTGACATAAAGGTATGGGAAGTTTTATGTGAGGCTCTCCAAGTGTGAGTTTTGGTGGATTCTATTTCTTTCTTTGGTCATCTAATAGATGAGGATAGTATTGTGGTTGATTCATCCATGATAACGCTAGTTTGTGTTTAGGTTATACCTAGTTTTCCTTTTAGATTTAGGGCCTTATTAGATTAGCAAACTATTATCGGCCCTTTGTGCTGGGTTTCTCTTTTATTATGGATCCATTAACCAAGTTGAATCAGAGAAAATTATTTTTAAATTAATAGATACTTATGAGGAGGGCTATCAAAATTTCAAGAAGTTGTTGAGTTTAGCTTCTATCTTGACCTTGTCCAAAAAGGGTATGGATTTCATCGTGTTTTATGATACTTTCAGAGTTGTCCAAGGTGGTGTATTGATCAAAGATATAAAGGTGGTTTTATTCTTCTTGATAGTTGAAGCCTCGTGAGAAGAATTTCTCACCCACGATTTATAGTTGGCCACAGTTGTGTTTGTATTTTAGTTATGGCTACACTGCTTGTATGGTGTCCATTGTTAGATTTTCTCCAATCAGCATAGCCTTTATTACTTCTTTAACTGGAGAGATATTAATATAATAGAGTGTCGATAGATTAATTTGCTTAAGTATTATGACTCATTATTCAATGTCATTCGGGAAAGGATAATGTGGTAGAAGATGCCTTGAGCTGGAATACAACAAGTATAGGGAGTTTGGCTCATCTTTTGACTTAAGATCAACTTTTGGCCTCAGTGGCTTATTCCTTATATAACCATTTGATTTGGCTTAATATTTTAACACCTAGGCATATTTTTGTGTTTGTTGAGGCTAGGTCTTTATTGTTGGAGCAAATTCAAGCTTATTAGTTTTCTAATGAGAGATTGAGGGTTATTCATTGTTAAGTTTTGAAGGGCAAGACTAAGATGACATCTCTTATTCAAAGAATGTTTTGAGGATTAATGGTCACACTTGTATGAATAAGGTTAGTGGTTTAATTAGTTTTATCTTAGAGAAGACTCATTTTTTGAGTTACTCTATTTATCCAGGAGATGCTACGATGTATCATGACTTAAAATAACACAATTGGTGGGGTGGTATGAAGAAAGACTCTATGGAGTTTGTGGCCAAGCATTTGAATTGCCAATAAGTAAAGTATGAGCATCAATATCGGATGGTATGATATAGAGGATTCCCATTCATAAGTGGAAGTAAGCGGATTACCATGAATTTTATAGTTAGCCTACTCCCAACATAAGGAAAGTTTGATTCTATTTGGGTGATTGTGGATAGATTGTCCAAATCAATACTGTTTTTACCTGTGAGGATGAATTATAATGCAAATATGTTGGCCAAGATCTACATTAGAGAGGTTATTCTACTTCATCATGTACCTATCTCTATTGTTTCTGATGAAGGTACTTAGTTTACCTCAAACTTTTGGAGTTTCATGTAGAGTAAATTGGGTACTCAGTTTGATTTTAGCATGACTTTTCATCCTCAGATGGATGTTCAGTTTGATAAAACTATTCAAGTGCTAGAGGATATACTTCAAACATGTGTTATGTCATTTGGTGGTTATTTGTACCAGTTCTTTCCCTTGAGAGAGTTTGCCTGTAATAAAAACTACTATTTCAGCATTCAGATGATACCTTTTGAGGCCTTTATAGGAGGAGGTGTACATTCCAAGTAGTATGGTTTGATTTATTTTGAGGTAGGACCTTATTGCACTAATTTATTGAGAGACTCGATAGATCAAGGGAGTTTGATTCAGAAGAGGCTTGTGGTTGCTCGAGTAGGCAAAAGGGTTATGCGAACCATCGAGTATTTGATATTGCATTTATGGTTGGATAGTAGTTCTTTTTGAAGTTTTCACCCTCAAAGTGTGTGATGAGGTTTGTAATGAAAAGGATGCTTAGTCCAATGTTCATTGGCCTTTTTTGAGATCCTTGAGAAGTATAGAGATGTGGCATATAGGCTAGATTTGTCTCCATGCTTATCATTTTCTCATCCAGTATTCTATATTTATATGTTGAAATGATATTGTCCAAGTATTCAAATGTTATATGGTGACATTTTGTTAAAGCACACCATGATTTATCTAAGAAGGAGCCCATTGCTATCCTAGATAGGCAGACAAAGAAGTTAAAGTTTAAGAATACTGATTCAATAAAGTTCTAATGGAGATAACACTTAATTAAGGATGCTATATGGGAGGTTGAGTCTGATATGAGGCATAGATACCACTAATTTTTTACCGTTTTAGGTACTTTATTTTCTTTTTAGTTTGAGGATGAACTTGTGTTTTAGTGGTGGATAATTTAATATTTGTGGTTGTGATTCTTTTTATTTTTTGGTTATATTGACCATTTTACCCTTATATATAGTTTCTATATGCTACTTATGAGTTGGGAGTTAGTTCTCACGGTCCTTGATGCGTTCGAGTGTGAATTGAGTGAGTTCAAGACCCTTAGAGGCCTTAAACGTTATTAGTTTGACCTTGTTCAATATTGTGTGATCCAAGCATAGAATGATAATTTTGTCAGTTCCATTAGATATAGAATAACGATTTTTGATTAGTAGCGTAGTTAGTTCAGGCCTTGGGCTTTTATATTTTATTTTGACCTTTAGATGGAAATAGTCAAATAAGCGAAAAATGGTTTGGGGTCTAATTCCTTGTAAATGATATCTTTTAAAAATCCAACAATTTCATTGACTCTAAAATGTTGAAATTAGCCTAGTAGCATTATTATTTTATTTATTTTGGGGTATCAAATAAATCTCAAGGTTCCAATCAGGATTAATTTTCTAAGTCCCAACTGCTGGTTGCAGTTTATGGTTTAACATAAAAACCTTATTTACATTCGTGGGCCTTTAGTCGCATTTGCAGAAAAGGAATTAAATATTCATCATGAAACAACAGATGGACCATATTCATGAAGTGTTGTTTAGTTCATTCATCGCAAATGTTTGGTGGCGGCAGTGTTTGTAAAGGGTAGATAAGATCGAGTTTGAGTTAGTCGCTCATCGCATTCATATAGACCACCCATAATTTTGATTCTTTCGGTTAAGGTCAGGTCACGAACATAAAGGATATTTTATATTTGGATAGACTTAAATCATTTTTCTCATCCAAAATCCTATTTTCACCATTACTAGACTTTGGAAGCTCAGTTTTTTGATGATTTCAAAGTTTTTTTCATCAATCTTATATGGGTAATTTCTAAACTCCTATTTTTATCAGTTCCTATTGATTTCATCTTCAAAACTACTTCAAATACTACATTTCAAACTTGGATTTTAGGGTTTTACTTAGTAAAGTATAAACTTGGTTTCTTTTTAATCTGATGTCTAATTCAACTTGTTTTCAGTTAAGTGTTTAAATTTGGATTCCTCTTAACATGGAGAACTGAGAAATCAGAGAAAAATGGTTAACAAAAGATTCGATAACAAAGGAGTTCTGAACCAAGAAGTGCATAATCAAAGAATTCAAAATACTATGGATGAAGTTATTGCCTGTGTCTCATTGAAGAATAGGCAAGACAAGAAGCCACTAGGCAAGTAACACTTATTGAGTAGGTTAGATAAGTAGAAGCTAACCGTCTGGTTGTTGCTGAGAAACATACATGACAAAGATGGAATAGGGGACATCAATGCCATATCGCTGGTTTGCTGATCAGGCTAGACAAATAAAAACTAACTGTTTGGTTGCTGTTGAGGAACACACAAGGCAAAGAAGGAATAGGGTACATTAGTTCCCCATCACTCTGTTCCCTTGTTTGATGATGTAGATGATAAAATGAATTTAAATGATACGAGTGACATAGGTTCCATTGTTCCACCCTTTCACTACTAGAAATTGCCCCTATTACAATGAATTTTTTGGCAATGGTTGCAGACGTGTTGCGATAGATGGTCTATTGCAATGGTTCCAATAGTTATAAATTTTTTTATTGTAGTAGTTCTATAACCATTGCTATTGATGGATAACCATTGCAATAGGGTGTATTATAGCAACGGTTTCTTAAACCATTGCCATAAAGTCACCTATGACAACACTTTTTAGAAAAAAACCTATTGCAACGTTTTCATTTTTACCTTCTTATTTTTTCACAAAATCTGCCAAAAATTTTTAAAAATATATATACAAAATGTTTCACTCTCAACATTACAACACTACTCTGTCACACTCTCAGTTTGAATTATTTACTCGATCACTCTCAGTTTACGCCATTTGCAACACCAGGACTGTGAGCGCCGACTGCTTCTCCGACCTCCGCTCTGATCACCGCTCTGATTTACAATAGCAAACAGATAAAAATCAGTAGAGCTGCCAGATCTAGTAGCTGAATCCTAATAGTAAGTGGTACTATTCTCTATTGTCGATTGGGTAGAATTAAATCCCCATAAATTTATGCCTAATAGCTTGCCATTATTAGGGTTCTATTTTTATGCAAAGAGGCTCATTGAAGATGTTCTGCTTTCTCTTTTTTCCTCTTTCCAATTTAATTTCTTACTTGTGGTCAGTTAAAGTAAGCATTGTCTTGGAATGTATATCAAACTAACACTTCACGTGTAGAAATATTCAAAAGAAAGTACAAGTAATTTCCTTGAGTAATCATATACGAAAAAGGATATTTCAATTGAGATTTGGTAGTTAGATTTTTAAATTCTTAATAACATTAGTCAGTCCTCTATTAGACAGCGATCGTCGCTTAGCTGATCATTTTAGAGGAAAACTTCATTTGGGATATATGCAAATCCGTGAGAAATTAGCTGAACTTCAGTTAAAGTTAAGATATCTACTTGTAGCACAGGTTCTGTCATTGGAAGTATAACAAGTAGTTTTCTATGTATTGTATATCAGTACATGTGCTTGTTTTCTCATTTTTCTGGCTGCATAAAATAATCCCTGACCGAGTTGCTTCTGTGGAGCTTTTCATCTACTTAGAATTTTGAACACATTTGATTCTTCATTCCTAAGTCGGTAATTTAATTTTTTTGACTCTGGTCCCAGTTTAATGATTCAATTCTGTAGACGCTTTTTCAACATTTTAATGATTCAATTCTGTATATGCTTTTTCAACATTTATACCCTTTATTGGTTTTGTATCCTTGGGGAAGAGTGTGTCTTATCTTTAACTGATTCTTATAATGTTGCTTTACTACTACTATTAAATAACTAAGATACCAACCAAAAGATAGTCTATAAATCTATGACTTTAGTATATTTTTATAATCCTTATGTTGAACCTTGACAGTTGTTGGCCATAAAATAAAAATTTCATTTATTATCAATTTACCTATGAAATCTAGATATACGTCTTCACTCGGTTGGAATGAGATACTGAACATAAACTTAAGATGTGCTATCTTTTTTTTAGCTTATGAGATCATCCTCAGATCAGTATTTAACTTTATTCCAATGGTTGATGACTTTTGTGCCAGAGATAGAGCTTTTACAAGGTACATATTTGTATAGTTTGTTGGCCAAAAGTCATTATATATGAAGAGAACAAAATTAAGCCTTTTGTCACTTTGAATTACTATTATGGTGTGCAAGTATGCTAAAATATAATTGGCTTTACCAGATACCTGGAGATTTTGTATAACTAGATCCAAGTCAAACAAGAACTGAGTTTGAATGAATATTAAAAATGATGCCTGCTTCTGAGCTTTTAATTTTAGTACGCCCTTAAAGAAAAAATCCTACTTTTTTGCATAGGTAGCATTTCAATTTTTTATTAATGTTTTTGCTTGCTATTACTTTGTTACTCTCTTTCCTCAAGCTTGGAAATTGTCTTAATATACAACTTCTCAACAAAGTTTAAGTTGAGTAGAACTGATAAAAGTTCCTGGAGCATTTTTTACTTCTTTTAATTACAGTTTGAATGAGCTCTTTACTGCACATGTTTTTGTCATATGTATAAGTAATTTCACATTTTGTAATTGATTAGGAGGTATGATATTCATGTATAGAATTAACACAATTTTTGATTTATAATTTAGAAACCTCCATAACTACTACTAGATCGTTTGTTACAAGGGATAAGTGATGACTAGTCCCGCTATAACTAGTCTTCCATCCAAACAACCTCTACACGTATAAGTTATGAGGAAATTTATGTATTATAGATAAAATAACTAATACATGAATAGCTACACCCCACATAACTAATGCTCGTATAATATAACATTAATTCCCTTATAACTAGTCTTTGCATTGCTGATAACTAATCTACGTATTAGTCAATTTTTTACCTTAGACTATATTAGTAATAAAAGAGGCAAAGAGAAAAAAGAAAAGAAGATGATCTATCTTATTTTCTTCTTCTTCTCTTCCTTTCTTCTTCTTCTTCTTCTTCTTCTTCTTCTTCTTCTTTTTAGTATGAGAATTTGCCTATTTTGAAGAAAAACTGCTAAATGTCAAGAAAGATTATTTGCTCTCTTTTATCTTTATTTTCCTCAGTAATTTATTTGTCAAAAAAAATTCCTAATATATATAGAAAAGATAGTTCAAGAATTGGTAAGAGTACTGTTTAATAATGTAACGAGTGTAATTGTGGAAATATATAGTTGTTATGACCCATGGTTCTTAAAATTACTTTGTCTGTGTTATTTTGTCTGTGAAATAGACTGTAAAATGTGGATGTGGAGTCTTGAAATTTTTGTTAAGGCTGAATAGTTAGGGTTTTGAATCGGAAACTACTATGCACATTATAGAGTGGTGCTAATAATGTCAAACTCCTCATGGTATATTTTTTGATGCGAATTAACTTCTTTTCTTGTTTTCTTTGGAAGTATTTTTGCAGTCGAGTAGTGCTTTCTTGTGTTTTAACCTTTTATATAATAGGATCATTAGCACTGTTACTTGTTTGTTTTTCCTTGTTTTTCCTCTTTTAGGTAATGGAACTTCTATAACTATGCTCAATGTTGGCATCCACATAACAAATCTTGAATAACTTTATGAAGCTTAGAGTAGTACTAAAAAATGGCTCTCAGATGTCATAAAGATGAATTCCAGAACAATTATTTTACATATACAAGAAAAGAAGTACAATATAGGTAGACGATATACGTATAAGCCTATAAGGAATCATTGAGAGGTCATCCTTTATATTTTCTTGTAGATATGAGCTCATAGTTTTCCTCTTGTGTTTTAGTAATAGATGATGTTGATAGAAAAGAAAGAAAACAATTTACATCAAAAATGAAATTTTTAATACTGAAACTTGTATCTGAATTATTAAAGAATTTAACTTATGTATCACAATTAACGTTTCTTGAGATAGGGGTATCCAATAATGTGACACCATACTTATTGGGAAGACCTTATGCTGCATTATCTTGAAGACTTGTGTACCGGTTAGTAGCCTCCTTGACACAATTGCATGCTATCTTTTGTAACTATGATTTGAGCCATTCCTTTCAGGATTACCTCCTTGTGTAAGGTATGGTATGAATGGTGCCAAAGAAGCGTCTACTTGTCCACAAGTGAGGGCTTGTCCTGGATCAAACATGAGCTGAATCATGGCCAAAACTGTTATGGTCGAAATGATGATTCATTTCATCTTTACTTCGAAAAAGAGAATAACATCTAAACATCCTCATAGTATATTGTTTGGACAGATTTAGATACCATAACTAAACTCTTTACAAATTGAACACTAGATATATGTTCAAATATGTACAGTATTCTCTTTGACCAATTTTACATTGCAAATTGTTCACCATTTCAGTATTTTCTTTCATGTTATTCCATCAGTTGCTCCACAATTGTGGTGAGGTTCTTTCTCATTTGTATGTTCGTTCTTGGGATACAAATATGTTCATCTTCTTGAGTTACTAATTATTCCTTTCTCTTTTTATTTTTGTTTCTTGATTTAGTTTTCGTGAATTATATTTCTTTTACTAATATGTATAAATAATTTATAGATTTTCTATTAAGATTGTTTATGCTTTATTTATAGGTATTCATCTATATTCTAATTGAAAATAAAATATATTGTCATTTAAGTACTAATTGAGATTATTTTTTCTTTTTTTATAGATGTTCAAAATGAAGGAAGAGATGAAGAAAGAGAAGAAGAAATTGACCTTACTTGAGAAAATTTTTAAATTATTGATAGATATTTTAGTATCTATCTGTTTGATACTGAATTTTGTGAAACTTATCTCCACTCGAACATGACACTTTATAGGAAAAGTAATGACCGTTTGACTTTGACATTTTTCTTTTGGATTTATATTACTAGTTTGTTGGATATTTTAATTTGAATTATTAATGAAAGATTTTGTTGTGATGTGTATATATAATTGTCTATTAATATAATTCTCTCTATATATATCAATTGGTATTTAAACTAGCAGCAATAATAGGCAACAAAAAAAATATTACAAAAGATTCAAAAATCATTGCAATAGGTGTCAAAAACCATTGCCATAGGTAGTGAAAAACCGTTGCAAAAGATCAATAATTGTTGCAATAGGGTTATTGCAATGCTTTTTTGTCATTGAAATAGAATCTATTGCAATGGTTTTTCACCGTTGTAATAGAGGCTATTGCAACATCTCTCAACTATTGTAATACAGTCTATTACAACGGTTTCTAACCGTTGCAATAGATTGTATTGCAACGGTTTCTAACCGTTGCAATAGATTGTATTACAACGGTAAGAACCATTGCAATAGATAATTTGAACCATCTCAATACGAGTTACAAAAACCGTTGCAATAGATAGACCTATTACAACGGTTACAAATGTCGTTACGATAGGCCTATCCAAACGCCCACATATGCAACCCATATAAAACCATTGCGGTAACTGTATGACAACGATTTTTATATCTATCACAATGATTTTTGGACCATTTCCATAGGGGTAATTTTTGGTAGTGTTTCTTTTAACAAGAGTTAAGTTCAACATCTCCAGTGCTATGACAGAATTATTGAACTTGCAAGGAGTATCTATAGGACTTGCTAGTGCTGATACAAAATTTCATTTGATGAACTTTTTTTAGGGATTTTAAAGTTCTACAATCTACCTGGGGAGAGCCAAGATGATATTAGACTACGGTTATTTACCTTTTCCCTGACTGGTGAGGCTACTTTATGGTTAGTAAAGTTGCCAAAAGGATCCATAACTACTTGGCAAAAATTTAAGACATAACTCTAGGAGAGATTTTTCTCGCTTCTAGAATGTTGTAGTTGAAAATTGATATATATAATTTCGAGAAACTTCTCTCAAAAGTGTTATAGAGTACATGGTTAAGGTTTAATAAAATGCTGTAACAAGTCCAAAATTATAGAATACTTAGTCATAGTTTGCTTGATATTTTCTATAGAGCTTTGAATGCTAATAACAAGGTTATAGAAGACACTATGAAGAGAGGTGTATTTATGAGCTTAACATAGGATCAAACCTCTGAAATACTTGATAGGGTCACTAAAACCAACTAGGGATGGAACACATAAGATTCAAATGTTCCCACGGACACTTATATAATAAGAGCCTTGACAAAACAAAGAATGATAGATTATTCAGTCGCTCATGAGGTATCAAAGTTGAGTACTATGTTTAGCTTTTTCACAAAATAGTTCACAGTAGTACGGGAAAAAATATGAACACAGTTGGTTTGCAAGGTAAAACACCTAGACATGATAACTCTGGTTCTAAGGAAAAGGCTAAGTATTTAGATGATTAGGTGGCCAAGGGTATAATCAAGAAAATTAGTTCTTTGTTCAAGGGAATAAAGGTTGTAACAATTATAAGGATAAAAACTACAATAGATCTAGGAATAGATATAGGATTTGAGGGAGAGATAGTGAATTGGAAGAAAAAAACTATTACAAGAATGAATAAAGTGTCCTTTATGTTCTTCCTGAAAGTTGTGATGACGATTCTAGAAAATCTTGGATGGAAGTTACACTTGCTGAGGTGTTGAAAAGGGTAGAAAAGACTGATGAATGCTTTAAGGAGATTCAATTAGATATTTCAGGGATTAATCAAAAAGTTGAGTTATATTTAAATGTTGTAAAGTAGTTTCATCAATAGTTTGGCCAAATATATATCATAATGAATCAAGATAAAAAATATACACTTCCAAGAAACACTCTAAAATCCAAAGAACGATAGTTAGCATGGCTATAACTACTAGGAGTGGTAAGATAACTATTGGTCCATCTATGAATTTAGTTGTAATGAACGTTGAGCCCATAATGATGAATATGGGAAAGTAAGAGAATTGGAGAATCAAGTTGTTAATGAGGAGGTTTCCTAATTATCAGCTCTACTTGTTGAAAAGAAGGCTAAGCCTAAGAAGGGGAAGGAAAAAGAGGTCCCATAGGTGTTGACTCCCATTCCACAACCCCCTCTTTTTTAATCAAAGATTAAAATAAAGAGCTAAAGAAGAAAAGTATCACAACCTTATTTTGATGATGAATCAGTTGTCTTTGAACATCTCTTTGGTTGAGTTACTTAATCAAATATTGGGTTATGTAAAGTTTATAAAGGATTTGGTGACTAAAAAGAGGACAGTGAATTTTGTGCTTGTTGAAAATTTGACCATTGTAGAGCAATATCTTTCCAATCTCTAGTCAAGAAAAAGAAATATCTTGAGCTTTCAAAATTCCATGTACCATTGGAGCTTTTAACTTTGCAAAAACGTTTTGTGACTTGGGCACTAACATTAATCTAATTCTGCTAGCAGTATTTAGATAGTTGTGGTTGGGGTCACCTAGATCGACTTTGGTGAGAATTTTTATAAAAAATCTCACTGTAAAGCAACTTATGGGATTTGCGTATGATGTTTTTGTAAGGGTTGAGTCCTTCATTTTTCCTGATGATTTCTTCATCCTCAACTGTAAGGTTGATTTCGAGGTTTTGGTTGATGTGGAAATTTTTTAGTTGATGCTTAGGTTTAATCATGAGGAATTAACTTTAAATATTTTCTAATCCATGAAGAAACCAAAGGACATATGTATGATCTCAATTATACATACAGTTGATGAATATGACTTGATAGTTCTCATTGAGGAAAAACTGGATGTCAAAGCACCAACGAGAGTGATTGTTAACTTTTAAGGTGATGATATTAATGAGTATCATGATATGGAAAACATATTTGTTGGTGTGGGTTCCTATACTTGTACACCAAAAAATCTAGATTTGGATTTGAATAATAGGGTAACCCCATTGGCCAAGCCATCTATTTAGGAGCCTCTGATATGTGACCTTAAAGCTCTTAAATCCCACCTTTGTTATGCTTTCTATTGAGGCAACAACACTTTGTCGATTATTATAGAAGCCAACTAAGTAGAATGGAAAGTTAAGGCGGTAGTGTCAATTTTATAGAAGTTCAAGAGGGTCATTGGATGGTCCATTATTGATATTATTTGTATTGCACCTAGAATATGCACTCACAAATTCCAAATTAAGCCAAATTGTATTTCTAGTATTGAGCACCAGCGTAGGCAGAATTCGTATATGCAAGAGGTAGTCAATTAAAAAAATCATCAACTAGTCACTGCACGTTTGATTTTCCCTATTACTGATAGCAAATAGGTGAGCTTGATTTAGTGTGTGCCAAAGAAAGGTGGAATCATTGTGGTTCCAAATATGAAATATGAGCTTATTCCGATAAGAATGGACACTAGTTGGTGAGTGTGTGTGGATTATAGGAAGCTAATTACATGGACCAAAAAGGATCATTTTTTGATGTATTTTATGGAACAGATGTTAGACCATCTTTTTGGGAGAGGATGGTATTGTTTGATCGCTAGATATTCAGGATATAATTAGATTTTGATTGTTGTTGAAGACCAAGAGAAGACAATTTTACCTTGTCCAAATTGGATGTTTTCTGTTAAGAGGGTGCCTTTCAGACTATGTAATGCACCAAGAATCTTTTACCATTACATGATGTCCCTTTTTTCAGACATGGCAGATGATATTATTAAGGTATTCATAGATGATTTTTTGATTGTTGGTGACTCTTTTAAAGACTTTATAGACCACATGTCCAATTCTTTAAGAAAGTGTAAGGACTAAAGAAACGGGATTGAGGTTGACAGGATGAAGATTGAGGTAATTGAAAATTTCCTTTCACCTATTTCTATGAAGGGTCTTAGGAGGTTTTCGCGACATACTGGATTTTATGGTAGGTTCATCATGGATTTCTCTAAAATTACAAATCCTTTATGTAGGTTATAGAGAAGGAGGTGAAGTTTGCATTTGATGATGCATGTCTAAAGGGGTTTGAATGTCTAAAGGAAAATTGAATTCGACCCATATTATAATTTCACCAGATTGGTACATCCCATTTGAGGTTATATGTGATGCTGGTGAAGTAGCTCTAGGAGTAGTCCTAGGCCAAAGGCGTGAAAAGATCCTTCAGCCTATTTATCATGCTAACAAAATAGTTAGTTCAACTCAGAAATATTATACTATGACAAAATAAGAGTTGCTTGCTTTTTGTGTTTGAGAAATTTTGATCTTTATATCTTTGAAAGTGATTATGAATACTGACCACACAGCTTTTAGGTACCTTATGGCAAAAAATGATGCAAAGCCAAGATTGATTCATTGGGTACTTCTGTTTCAAGAATTTAACTTTGAGGTTAGTGATTCAAAAGGGGACAAAAACAAAGTGGCTGACCACTTATCATATCTTAAAGAGGAGGCAATGTTGAAGTTAAAGTATGAGATAGAGATTGATGATTCTTTTCCAGACGAGCAGGTGTTAGCTGCATCGCAGGACTGGATTCCATAGTTCAGAGATTTTGCAAATTATTTGGTGAGCTATGTGGTGCCCTTAGAGTTGTCCTATCATGACATAAGAAGTTTATGTTTGATATAAGGATAAATATTTTGGATGAGCAATACTTGATTCATATTTTTGTAAATGGGATATTTTGTAGATGCCTGCCTGAGATAGAGATGATGAGCCTATTAGAGATATGTCATTTATATCATGTTGGGGGTCACCATAGTGGTGTTCAAACAACCCATAAAATTCTATAATATAGGTACTATTGGTCAACCTTTCATGAAGATGTTCATGACTATGCAAATAAATATAGCCAATGGCAATGAAAATGGGGTATATCGAAACAACATGAACTCCTTCTCTTTCTTATTCTTGTGATTGAGCTCTTTGATGTTTGGGGCATAGATTTCATGGGGCATTTTTGAGCTCACTGGAATGAAGTACATACTTATTTTTGTTTATTATATGTCTAAATGGATGGAGGTGGTAGCGGTTCCTAATAATGAAGGTAAGAGCATTAGAGCATTCTTGAAGCAGAACGTATTTTTGAGGTTTGGTACACCTAGGGCAATCATTAGTGATGAAGGCTCACTTTTGTAATATTTTGTTGGTGCCCTACTTGAAAAATATGGTATGAAACACCCTACCATCCATAGACTAATGTCCAAGTAGAAGTCTCCAATTGAAAGATGAAGATAATACTTGCGAAGACTTTGAATGAAAATAGAATGGATTGATATAGGAAGTTGTATGATACTTTATGGGAACACCGTATCCTTTTAAACTTCTATAGGTCATTTATAGGAAAGCGTGTCACTTATTAGTGTAACTTGAGAACAAATTAATATGGGCACTCAAAATCTGAATCTAGATTGGTGTAAGGCATCCAACTTAGGACTTGACCAATTGAATGAACAAGAAGAGTTTCATCGAAAAGAATGTAAGAGTTCATCCTTAAAAAGGGAGACACTAAAGGCTTATCATAACTAAGAGATAGAGTAAAGAGATTTAAATCTAGGCGATCTGGTCTTATTTTTCAACTCAAGACTAAGTTTGTTTCCAAGAAAGTTGAAGTCTAAGTGAATAGGGATATTTCAAGTGGTATATGTGCTCTCACATGGGGCCATTTAACTTGTGAACCATGAAGAAAAAGGGTCCAAATTTAATGGGTAGCGTATTAAAGCATATTTTTGAACTGAAGATGAGGTTAAGGTAGTTGACATATGGGATCATGGTAAAGTCTGAGTAACTAAGGGATACGAGTTATTTCGTAAGGATAAATCAGATGCTTCATAGGATGCAACCCATGGGGGTATCTTGGTAAAGTTTGAGTAATCAAGATACCTATATCGTGCAACGACGTTAAGTCAAGTTCTTCTTGGGAGGCAACCCATGTTTATTTTTTGATTTTTAGTTAGATTATAGTGTAGGAGTAAAGTATGTTGATGTGTGTAGGTTGACTCAAAAATGAAATTGGAAATTCGACCAATAAGAGAACCCACGAGCCCAAGAACAAATCATTTGAAGATCCTATGGCTCGTGGTTTATTAATCTATACAAATATTATAGGCCCATTTTCAGGAATTGATCCAATGATTTTGTACCAATGACCATTCCATGATAGAATAATTGTGGGATCGATCGTCTGACTAAACTCTTGAAATTCAAGTTTCAGGAATTAGAATTGACGAGAATAAGGAACTACCATTGCATTATACAATGGCTGTCCTTAAGATTTGTTTGTTCCTAGGTAAGTTTTCTAAGGCTTTGAGAGATGATTGTATGCGATGATCATTGCAACAACCAATACCCCTTGGGATAAGCCATCTGTTGGGTCTTATAATTTACTTAAAAAATTTAACCGACCCAACTTGGCTTGCCCTGAAACCCCTTCTAATCCTTTAATCATCTACCCAATGACTTGATATCATTATACACCTATTCAAATGCAAATATCCCCCTCTAACAAAATAATCACATCACAAACCCAAGAAACAACTCAATTTTTTCCCAACTTCAAGTGATTACAACTGAAATTGGTGTATACTCTCTCAAAGTTATGAACTCCACAGTTGAATATTATCTCTAAGTATTTACATTCTCATATAAAAGTAAGTCATTCCATACACTTGTGCTTTGATTATTCTTAGTTGATAAACTTATATGGAATGGGGCTACACTTACCTTGTGTGAGTTGTAAATTTGCATACTTGAGTTTGGAAGGCGTTTTTGTCATTCTTTGCATAGTGCTTGTCTGGTGGTTTTTGAGAAATGGGTGTGGTCAGCATGAAGTCTGAGTAACACCTATAGTTCAGTATAAGGTTAAAGTGCTAATATATACTTGTTTAAAATAGTGCACACTCAATAATCTAACTAATGGCCCATTGTTTCTTGGAATGACTCATTGGTTGGATCGAAATGGGTGCCAAAGTTAAGGTTAGAGAAGTATGTTCGACAAGACCTTCTAATGATCATGGATTACACTAACAAATTGTTTGTACTCCTTGTCTGATGTGACCATTCCCAGGAATTTTCAGAGAGTTATCCAACAACGTAAAAATGATTCTTCCTAGCTAACAAAGATCTTTCTAAGGGTGATTTGTAGTTATCCTGCACTCTATTTTATAATTTATTTTGATTATCAATTGAGACTAATCTTTTACTACATTGGTAATACGGCACCCAAAGTGAGCAAGATGAAACAATAAGAGGTAGCCCACGAGGTGATAGCTAAAAGAGGGCACCAAAAGACCAGCCCTCAACATTGGAGTCTGAGTTCAGGGAGTCTGCTAGTTCATAGGTGGATTACTCCAAAAATGAAGCTAATAAACAACATGAGCCTCGAACAACAAGGTCCAAGGTTTCCATGTTCAGAGGAATAGTGATCATGGACACTCCTATTTTGCCTCCTTAGTTTGAAGCGAAAGGAGAAGCTACAAACTAAATTTAAGTGATCCTGAGGCTAAAGAGGGTAATGCTGATGAAGATTTTGAGTGTGATGAGTTGAAAGGTGGATCTAGTAATGCTAATTTAGAGGCCTCTAACAAATCTTTTGATAAGGTTACTGTCACGACCCGAACCGAGGCCCTGGCAGTGATAGACATCTCGAACCATGAAAGCCCGAGCTCCCCTTCTAACTTGCAATCATATACACCATTCATGTACAAAAAGGAAATGCAGAAATACATAGCAAAATGGAATCATGGTCAACTTTTGTTTCAAACTACTAAATACTGAAATAAGTTCATAAAGATCAAAAATATGTAACACTAGTCTGCGAAATCTCTACTAACTGAAACTAACATCTGTCTGAAGACTGGGACAAGACCCCCAGTCGGACCATGAAACAAAAATAAAATAACAATGACTTATACATTAGGAATTTCGAAATAAGGGAGGCTCACCAACTGAAAATCTCTAACCAATCAATCTACGGCTTAGCGGGCCTCCGGGACTATGTCTAAGACCTTGAAATATATGGGGTCAATACAGATGTACTGGTACACAGAATTATCCAAAAAACAAAATACTGATACAAAAAGTAAGTGAGAGAATTTCATGAAACAAGATACATGATCATACATTATACACCATAAGCCCATTTTTAGCCTTTTCTAAAACATGCATCTTTCTGAAATCAAATTCTAAAAAAATCTGAATGAAATTTGACTTATGTTCTGTTCTGAGTCTGTTATGGCATTATCTGTTTTGGTATCGTCATACCAAGACTTGCAAGTCATATCTTCTAAACCGTAAAATATCATGTGTAATTTTTTTTATGCAAAATGATGTTCAGACCACCAAAAAATTCAAACAGTACAAGAAAATTCATAATTCAAAAGACATGTCAAACCATGCAAAGATTCTCATTTTTTCAACAATTCCAACATATGGTGGTCAATTTCTCAAAGCAATCATGAAATTCCTTCAATTATCACATTTAGCATTTAAATAATGATAATATCCCCCTCTTCAATTCTCAACCATCATGAAATTCATATAAAACAATAAGGCTCTTGACTCATTCTTTAAATCATGCAATTTAGGAACCCATAACTTGTAAATCAAGAAGTAACACAATGATAGAGGGAAAAACTCAATAATTCATGATCTCAATTCAAATTTCAAAACTCCAATCACATACATACGTATATACTAACAAAATCAATTTTATGGGAAGGCCTTAAGACCATAGCAATATTATCAAAAGGTTTCATAATGCATAATTATAATTGTAAGTCCAAACCCCATCGTAGATTCATGATTTCTAAACATTTAAACATGATTAAGAAAATTTCACCACGCCTATGTAGTTTAGGAAAACCCCAGTACCTTATATTAATTAGTTTGATGATTGAAAACCTAATCTTGACTCTCTTCTTGAAAATCTTGAAGTTAAATGGCTAGAATTCTTATTTTTGATAAGAAGAGTTGAATCTTGTTTCTTGGGGAGGCGGTTAGGATTTTCTTTGAGAATAATTGAATAAAGAAGCATTTGATGCTTCATGGGGCTGAAATTTTATGTTATGGATAGATTTTGGGTGAGAAAAAGTGACCAAAGTGCCCCTAGACCCATGTGGAACTGAAATAGGGTGTGAATCAGTTCTGTAATGCGCTGGCTAATGCGTCGCGTCGCTATTGCATCGACTTATTGCCTCACACAGAAAATGCCATAACTCTTCGCTCGGTTATCGGATTTCGGCAACATTGGTATTGTTGAAAAGATAATTCAATTATCTAAAATTTTGTGGGTATTGAACTAAAAAATTCTACATATATAAGAAGTTATCCACGTTCAAAGTAGACCCTTGTAGAATAGAATATCAAACTTTGGATGAATGAATGATTCTTAGCTCAACTTTGCTCTAAGTGATTTCTATGAAGACTTTTCACCTCATAGTTACTTCATTCACTAGGAGAAGGATCATGACACATGAATTTAGATATAAACCATAGAATTAGAGCTTACACACGTAGGAACGATAGTTCACTTATTGAGGCTCTAAAAGTGTAGAATAAAGAACGAAACCTCGCATTGAATATATTTCCTTAACAAAATATGTAAAGGCATCAAACAAGCTTCGTGATAAACCTTAGTGAAACATGAAAGCACAAAATATGGGATAATGAGAGTTTACATAGGGTTGATCTCGCACATGAGTTCTATGCACCATAATCATCACAACATAAGGCATGGATTTATTTGATGATCATAGACCTGATTTATATTGATACTGATCATGAAATAAGATTTATGAAAGATAGGTATATAAGAATTCTCCACCTCTAATGTTACAATGAATAGACTTAAACTTAGAAAAACTTATCATCTACACCCCAAACAATAAATAGCATATTTCACCCTTTCCAACTTACAATTCCCCTATCACACATCTAACCACAAGAGTTTGAGTCACACTGCAAAGTTCTTTTATGTTGAAGCCTAACTCGAAGTAACAAGGTGATAACTTAAGCTACAGGACACTGTACTCTACATCCCACTAAGAATATTACCTCATCTTATCACTATCATCAAACACCCTTGGGGTTTTAAATTTCGAGAATACTAACCACATAGTACATGGGTTGCGTTTCATCAATCACAACATTCAAGCATATCATTACTACACCCACTTCATGGGTCTCCCCACTAATACCAATAATTTCGATCACTCTCATAAATATTTTTGCCATATTTCTCATTCTTATCTATTTCACATCATAAACGTTCATCTCCTTCTTTTTCCTTTCCCCTATACCCTTAGCCCGAGAATCATATCAAACAAAAAATTCACCTTCAAGAACATCTACTCCCCTACCTAACACATCACCACGCTTCCACAGCCATCATCATACTATCATACGGATGGTCATTAAGGGACCCAAGCATAAATGTCATGAATAGAAGTAACACTATTAGATCATAACTTATACTAATTGCACTACTAAAGGAGGGACATGAAATGAAGATACGATAAAATAGACACGAAGTGATCCAAGTATCAAGTTTTTGGATCATAAGTAGAGAGTCATTCGGAAGAAACATAATACAACATGAATTCTTAGGCTAGAGCACAGTGAGAAAACATTGGTGCATATATCAAGATAAAATGAGGGAAAAAGACTAAATCACCTCCTAGACCTAAAAATTAGTCAGACAAATTGGGCACCCGATATGTTATCAATGTGCCACATCGATCCCTACGAATGCAATCCCTGGTGCGATGCATCGATATTGCATTGGCCCACTATTTTGATCATCAAAACATGCCTCAAACATCAACTGAAAAATCCAAAACATCCCTGAGACACCCCCTTTACACCCCTGATTGTGAATCAACTAAAAAATCTACGTCTCAGGCTTGGGAAGATTAATTTGAAACTCATGAAAGGTAAGAGCTCATAAATATGACTAAGTCTTTTAACATTTAGAAAAATTTTCAGGTTGTAAGCTCTCCATACATAGAACTAAGAGTGGTATTGAGTCGACAATGTTATGGGGTATTACATTATAACTAAGACAAAGATATACACTTGTAACGATTGCTCCTCATTTAAATAATTCAGATTTTTCATAAATTTTCATAAACTTTATCACTTTGGCTAAACCCAACACAGAATGAATCGGTGACATCTAGAAACATATTTCCTTAGGACCAAGCATGCTGAGAGACATACATTTTGATAGATCACGAAAAACATAACATATGGCTTGAATGCATAAAAGACTAGATTACTGAGAGACATAACTGCTTCTAGTCTGGAGGCTAGATCATAAACATAAGTCCATATAGAACTCGAACCATAGGTATAGGTATGACTTGAACAAATGACGTAAGACATTAGTAGAATACTCTCCTAAATTGAAGTAGGAGGAGTATACTTGTGTAGAAATAGGTTTATTATGGTTCCTCCCCGTAACTTGACACACTGAGAACATTCGGGAACTCCCTTAATTCACCATCTCCCCGTTAAATCAAAGTCAGAATCCTAAATTTATAGACATATCCCCTTATCAAATCTATAACCACAAATCTCCACTATAATTTTAAATAAATACACACTAATCTCTTTCTAGGACATCCCCCTTTTAGGGACACTACTCACAGCTTTCCCTAACCCCCAAAATTGTCGACTTACAACTAAAATTATCATGGGTATAGACATTCATGCTTCTAAACACTTAACGCCTTATCTTTAGATTCTTAGGATACTTACACCTCTAATCACATAACTTACAACTTAACAAAATTTGCACAACTATACCAAAGGCACACATTACCTATCTATATTTTCTTAAGTTCAACTTTAAATAATGCTATACAATAACTCCCCAGACTTCTCTGTACTAAAAAATCCAAAAACACAAGCTAGGTACACATGACACTTATACCATACAATCTTATCTATCAACATGCTATACGGGGTTCAACTTATTCTTATAAACTCACACTATTATACACTTACTGACTCACCCACAATTCATCATTTTAGCACTAGTGCTTATGGACATAAATATCATAACTATCCATTTTTTTCCACAAGTTTCCAACCTAAGATATTTTATACCTCATATCAAGCCTACTAATTCATTCCCACAAAACATACATCGCTAATCTTAAGCTACTATCCACCACTACCGACATCTTAAGTTCAAGCCTATAGCTAAAATCAATCATGTACCACTAATAAAGCATGCCACATACTATACTAGTCTATCAAGTTGGGGAAATTTCACTTAACTACTACTTACAATCACATCCTCTCCATAACCTCACTATTACAACTTAAAATCCACTATATACCTCCTTACATTAAACACTAGTTTACTACTACTAAAGAAAAGACCATTAAAGGGTAAAATCACATAATAGGGATAGTCGACCTTACTCTCATATTATATCCCATTTCAATCTTATCAACATATTCTAATTTCTCACATCCTACTTACTTACCCAAGCATACATTTTGACTACCTTCAGATTCCACTTACGCCAATGAGTCTCTACCCATAACTTATTAACTAATTTAACACTCTTTATTTAAACCTATAAATAATTTATACAACTACCATAACTATCCATTCTGAGATCCTTCCCTATTTCGAATAGATAAAAATCATATCTAGTCACTTCCTTTACAGACTACCATACAATCTACAAATATTGCTACCACATTAGTCTATCACTATGAAATGACAACCCACTCCCCAATCCACCATTATACATCTAAAAATATTTATTTATACAAATGTCACCCTTACTCAGGCTGCTGACCTTGTGACTTCATGTCACCAACTTCTGGACCATCTTACAACCAATAGTTCATGACACTTTAACATTCACTACTAATCGGGTAGAAACACAGTTCCAATATTCTACTACACATTATTATTCTTAAAGATGACATCTGAAACAAGAATTTTTGAATGGGGACTGAATACACTTTGAACCTTAGGATGAAAAGAACAATTTCAGTAGGATAAAGGTATACCCTCAAATCAATACACCTTGAAGAACTAATGGACTCCTGTAAAGTCCTTGTGCTATATCATAACTATATGGATAACTCAATAAGAGAGAACCACCTCGTTGGGGGAGCTAAACTCATAGACTTGTATCGTCTTGATAATGAGGCATGGCCCATAAACTTTGAACAAGGAGGGAATTTGGATAACTTTCTTATGGACAATGCAATAGCACGAACTAGAGTATGAAAGAATAAGAAACAACTCCTAAATGCCTGGTAGCCTCCTGATTATAAGTATGGTGCCCAACACACCCATAAGAAAGACTCCACTAGACATGATTTCGTAGATACCCTGGGACCATGAACCATGCTCTGATACCAAGTTTGTCACAACCCAAACTGAGGCCCTGGCTATGGTGGACATCCCAAACCAAAGTTCCCTTTCTAACTTGCATTCATATACACTATTTATTTACAAAAATGAAATGCAGAAATACATAGAAAAATAGAATCATAGTCAACTTTTCTTTCAAAATACTCAATACTAAAATGAGTTCATAAAGATTAAAAACATCTAACACTAGTTTGCAAAATCTCTATAAACTGAAAATAACCTCTGACTGAAAATGGCACAAGGCCCCCAATTGAACCATGAATCAAAATAAAATAACAATGACTTATACATTAGGCCCTATAAAATAAGGGAGGCACACCAACTCTAAATATCTGACCAATCAATCTATGGCTTAACGGGCCCCGGCACTGAGCCTAAGACCCTGAAATATAGGGGGTCAATACAGATATACTGGTGTGTAGAATTACCCAAAAAAGAAATACTGATACATAAAGTAAGTGAGAGCATTTCATGAAAAACATACATCATCATATACCATTTGAAAATCCATGGGCATAATAAATAGGCCTTTAAAAAAATAGTTCTGAAAATTAGCTACACATTTTTGTCTTAGTTCTGATGCTAGGTGGTACACCTTACAAGTATGATATTCCACGGACTATATGGAATCCTCCATTGACTCGGTGGGTAAGACCCCAACCCATGTTTTCTATAAGAGTTGGAGTTTCTAATTCTAATACACCACAGGACACTAGGATAACAGATAATCTTTCCTGGGTAAATAATAACCCATATCGGCAAAACACAATTTTTGAAAATAAGTTATCTGAACTCGTGCCTTCTTTGGGTATCTACCTAATACCTCTTCAGCCTATTTTTAGCCTTTTCTAAACATGCATCTTTTTGGAATCAAATTCTAAAAAAGTTTTAATGAAAATTGACTTATGTTTTGTTTTGATTCTGTTATGACATTATCTGTTTTGGTATCATCATACCAAGACCTTCAAGTCATATCTTCTAATCCATAAAATATCATGTGCAATTCTTTTACGGAAAAATGATGTTCAGACCACCAAAATATTCAAACAGTACAAGAAAATTCATATTTCAAATAACAGGTCAAACCATGCAAAGATTCTCATCTTTTAAACAATTCCAACATATGGTGGTCAATTTCTCAAAAAAATCATAAAATTCCTCTGATTATCACATTTAGCATTTAAATTATGATAATATCTCCCTCTAATTTTCAACCTTTCTGAAATTTATATAAAACAATAAGGCTCTTGACTTATTCTTTAAATCATGCAATTTAGGAACACATAAATTATAAATCAAGAAGTAACACAATGAGAGAGGGGAAAATTCAATAATTCATGCTCTCAATTCATTTTCAAAACTTCAACCACGTATATACTAACAAAACAATATTATCAAAAGGTTTCATAACGCATAATTATAATTGTAAGTCCAAAGACCATTGTAGATTCTTGATTTGTAAACACTTAAAAGTAATTAAAAAAATTTCACCATGCCCATGTAGTTTAGGAAAACCCCACGTACCTTATATTAATTAGTTTGATGATTAGAAACCTAATCTTGACTCTCTTCTTGAAAATCTTGAAGTTAAATGGCTTAATTCTTATGTTGGAGAAGAAGAATTGAATCTGGTTTCTTGGAGAGGTGGTCAGGGTTTTGTTTGAGAAAAATTAAATAAAAAGGCATTTTATGCTTCTTAGGGCTTAAATTTTATGTTGTGGATGGATTTTGGGTAAGGGAAAGTGACCAAAGTTCCCTTAGACCCATTTGGAACTTAAATAGGGTGTGAAGAAGTTACGTAACACGCTGGCCGACGTGTTGCATCGCGTCGCTATTATATTGGCTTACCGCCTCACACGGAAAATGACATAACTCTTCGCTCGATTATCGAATTTAGGCAAAATTAGTATCATTGGAAACATAATTCAATTATCTACAATTTGGTGGGTATTAGGATGAAAAATTCACCATATATAAAAAGTTATATATGTTCAAAGTAAACTCTTGTAGAATCGAATATCAAACTTTGGATGAATGAATGATTCTTAACTCAACTTTGCTCTATGTGATTTCTATGAACACTTTTCACCTCATAATAACTTCATACACTAGGATAAGGATCATGACACATGTATTTAAATATAAACCATGGAATTAGAGCTTACACACGTAGGAATGACAATTTGCTTTCTAGCTCAAAAATAGAGGGTGTTACAGTCATACCTCCAAGAAAGGAAAATACTATATGAAAGAAGGTATCTAAAAGTCCTATTTCCAATTACAATAATGCTATATCCATAAAAAACGTGGGTAATATTAAGAGAAGAATCCAAGAAGACTTCACATTCTATTTGAGTCCTTGCAAAGGGTTTTATAATTACACTGACAATCCGAGAGATATGATTTAGAATAGATTTACCAAGTGCTGAGATGGTCTATGAATTTTATACCAATTGTGTTATGAACCTGGAGAATATGACCCCATCAAGGAGGGACAAAGCGAGGTGTAGAGGTTAATATCTCTCTAAAAGAAAGATAAAAAAAATTATATGGTATTAATTTTAAGGCTCTGAAAAAACACTAAAATTTAACTACTAGGTGGAGAAATTGAAAAAAGTAAAAAAATTAAGTTTAAAGGATAAGCTGATGCATTTCAAGTGGTGGCATGCCACATATTGGAGGTAAAAGTGGAAGATAATTGGTTTGTTATGGTACGCCGATATACAAACTTACACGAAATTTTCTTTCTAAGTATTGGTGGTCCATATTTAGAAATAAGCAATAATTGGTAATGATTACGTGTTATTTGTAGATCAAGCATGAATTGGGGAAACCATTGTAGCAGATTTGGAGTTGAACATCTCGTAGATCATCGCTGGTGAGTTTAGGGAGGGGCTACTCTTGCATAACACTAAAAGTTCTTTCCCTAGTCTTATCAATTAGTTATTCTAGAAGTTCCATGTTTGACTTTTAACAAACGTGGACCAAATGCTCAGGCCAATTGAGATGGACAAAATTGCCTTGATCAAATATTACATAAATCCTATTTCCTAACCCAAAGGTACATGCTAGATTTAGCTCCACGGGAAGCTGAAGGGGATAACCCTACTGATCTTACTACTAATATTCTATCTACTGAAGCTGGTGCCACAGTAGCCACCCTAAGCTCTATCATAACCTCATCTTTGTAGCCATCTATAGTGTCTTCTGTTGTACTCCAACATTTTTATGTTGGCGATGTTATGGTACCAAAAGTTTGGAAAATGTTTTAAAATGGTTGATTTTCTCTAAAGAATGAAGTTAAAAATTAGAAAAAAGGTCAACCCTTTTATTCAGGATAAGATTAAATGTGCTATATGGGGTATGCAAGTGAGATGTTATTGTCTTGAAGTTCATATGATCTATGAATTGGAGAGTTTTTAGGATCTAGATCTTAGTGAGGTCAAAACTAACTTTCCTTACTTTGGGTACCTGTGAAGGATCTCACCGAGAGACAGTTCCAATATTTACTGCCTCCTTCCATGTCAATGATTACGAGGTGCTCGTATTGAGGTACCAGACTCTTACACCCAGGCCTCAATGGATGAGGGAAATAGTAAAGAAAAAGATGTCAATAAAAATTATGAGCAACCTAAAATAATAGAAAAAAGAGAGAAAGATACAATAAAAAGACAGTACATGCGCGTAAGCAAATATTTTGTAATACCCCATGTTTGGAAGATACTGTGTATCATGATACTCACTTCCTTGAGTCGTACACACTCAATATAAGTCATGTATGGTAAATCATACCTAGGGCAGTGTGGAGTAGATGAAGTGTGTTGTAGATATGAGTTGACCTCGGGAGTCATATGACCATGGTAAGAGTCGTATGAAGTAAAGTCATGAATTCAGTAGAACAAGTTCTATAAGTTTCTATCCAAGATATGAATGGTTGTTTCCAAATAGTGTAGACAATTAACGAGTCATATGTTACCACTTTTATGTTGACTAGTGCCTACAATTTTAGATTATTCCATGCTTAAGAGTTGATGGGCTTAGTCGTACCCTCACCATATGAGTCGTATGGTTGAGTCGTGAAGACTAATGATCAATATCTATAGTGTTCAATTAATGGGATTTTGGGTCTTTTTCCCTCTTAGAACTCCCAACCCATGACCTATAACCCCCAAAGAGGCATTATTTTCCTCTTTTCCTTAATCAAATAACAACACTTTCCTTCTCCTATCCCTTTGAACATCAAGATTCGGGTTCATCTTTCCAAATTCATCTATCAAGTCCTAAGGTTCATGCTCTCTTCACAAGTCAAGAAACTTCAGATATGTAGGGTTTATGAACAAGGTTATTCTTTCATCCTTGTGCCAAAAGTGCATGGTTTAGAGATTTAATTTAATTATTTTGAATTAGTGTTCATACCCAAATAGCTATGTTCTTGAAGTATGATACTACCATATGATTGAAAAATATAAGTGCATAAAGGTTTACATATGTTCATGTTAGACTTATAAGATTCATATTATGAGTTAAACTTCAATATCTTGACTGGGATTGTTGAAAGATTTCAAGGTGATTATTGAGCATGAACTTTAGTTATGAATTTCTATAAAATAAAGCATAAATTTTAAGTCCTATGTACAAGTACTGAGTTTACAAGAAGATTATGCTCTTAAGTTCCATTGATAAGGTTTATAATATGATTTAAAACAAAGCTTGATCTCTTGATCCTAAGATAAGATATGAAATCCATAATTGCTTATCTTAATTATGATTTAAAGTAAAGAGAAGCATAAATAGTATCTATTCTATAAACCCTTATGCTATTTTAAGGTGGATTTCTTAAAGTTTAGCATATAAGTATTATGGGGGTAGTATTTAGCACCAAGAAGTGAATGCGGACAAGCATATCCTAAATTCCTTGAAACTATAAGCCACCGTAGGTTAATATTTTTCCCAATATGGATGTAGTTCAATGATCACTTAAGTTAAGGTCCTCTTCCAATGTCAAGGATAGAACAACTCTCCCAATATGGGTAAGACGTTGGACTCCATGGTAGCTCACATGGTTTATGTCGATTAGAAGAATTCTCCATAAGAAAGAATGAAAAGTAAATATTTTAGAAACTAAGTTTTGTGGCTCACAAATTTTATTCTTATGCTTCATGTTTATGATCTTGTAGTATTTTTGCTCATTCAAATTCAAGGTGAGTCTTTTACACTTAGCATGCATCATTTGAAAGCTTATATACATATTCAATTATCATTTTATTGATGCATTCACCCCCGCAAACTTAGTACATTCCAGAGGTACTAACCTACATATATGTCTATGTGCTACATTATCTTATATTGTAGGTTCGGGTGCTCTTTCCAATAGCATGATTAACTACGGGCATCAATACCTACATCCCAAATTTTGGTGAGTCCTTATAGTCTGAGGACCCAGTTTATCAGAATGTTGCTCGTTGATGATAGTGCTTTAGTTATTTGATTTCCATTTATTTTTGGGTCCCCTGGGGTCTATCCCAATGTCTCTCCAAACATTGGTAGAGACTTGTCAGACTGATTATATTTCTAATTCAAAGAATTGTTTTAAAGATTTCCAAGTTAAAGACTTTCATTAAGATACAAAATAGTTTATCTTCAGTTTCTATGTATGTTAGTTACTCCTCATGTGAGTTCCCAAGCCAATTAGTTATCATGGGTTAACTTAGGGATACTTGTAGTCTTAATAGCCTTGTGAAGTCCAGGGGTACCTTTTGGGCATATCAAAATTTGTATCAGAGCTTAAGGTTTAAAAAAACTATGGAATGAGTTAGGAATCATCATTTCTTTCATGATCTATCGTGCTTATAGTTGTATCTATCTTCCCTAACTCATGTTTTTATGTGAAAGAGTATGCCTCATCGTAGAGCCAATGTATGCAGAAACAATGATTAACCACCATTGCACACAGACTCTTCAAATGAGAATGTATCTCATACTAAATTTTGATCTGCCTTTCAAGCATTGGCATAAGTTCTGAATATCAATGTTTAGGGAAACTAGAAAGCAACAGTCCCACTTCAGTAAAATGATACTTTTGTTGCAGATACGATTAATGTCTTTATGAGTATGAATCCACTTAAGTTCCATAGATCAAAGGTGGACAATGAAACTTAACTCTTTATTGATAAGGTAAGAAATATTACTCAGATTATACATATGATTGAAGAGGAGAGTGTAGAATTGGCATCCTATAGGATGAAGGATGTTTCTTATGATTGGGTTCTTAAGGAAGGTAGGGGTGAGAATGCAGCTCTTACGAGTCGACAGGTGTTTTAGATTGATTTTCTGGATAGGTTCATTCCGTGTGAGATGATGGAGAATAATGTGAAGGATTTTATGAACCTGAACCATGGATCTATGACAGTGAATGAGTACTGCCTTAAGTTCACTCAGTTGTCTAAGTATGCTTCCGAGTTGTTATTTGACTCTAGAGCTCGTATGAGTAAGTTTGTCACTGGGTATCCGATTTAGCGGTCAAGGAGTGTAGGACTACCATGCTGATTAGGGATATGGATAATGTTTGGTTGATGACTCATGCTCAACAGATTGAGGTAAAAAAGTTAAGAAAAGAGAGAAGAGAAATAAGAGGGCTAGGATTGGACGGTTTGAGTATTGTCAGCCATGGTTTGGAGGGGGAACTATTCATAGTTTCAGGGTCATTTATCACTACCTATGCCATCTTCAGCCAGTGCCCCTGCACCTGCAACCAGGAACAAATAGTGGGGCAGGGATTCAAATTCAAGGTCTCAGAACAGTGTGGTAAGGAGGCCTAGTTACCCGACATGTACAAAGTATGGCAGGACCCATGCTGGTGAGTGTTTAATGGGTAAAGAGGGTCATTATAGTTGTGGAAAGCTGGGTCACAAAATCAAGGAGTGTCAGTATACTAAGCAGGGAAATAGGGATATTCATCCTCAAACTCAGGTTACTAATGCACCAGCTCAACAAGGTCGCCCAGTCCCTCCATAATCTAGTACCGGTGGTGGTCAGTGCAAAAATTTTCTATGCTTTACCATCCTTCCTGTAGCTGGAGAGTACACCAGATGTCTTCATTAGTATTCTCTGTGTCGTTCACCTTTATGTATATATGTTGTTAGACCCGAGATCAAATCTCTCTTATATAACTTCATTGGGTTCTATAAATTTTGGGGTAGGTACTAAAAATTCCTCTAAGCCCTTCTTATTGCTACCCAGTGGGTGAGTCAGTTATTGCTAGATGAGTCTAGAAGAAGTGTCCTATCACATCCTCTATAAGATCACACTAATGAACCTAATAGATTCAGATATGGTAGATTTCGATGTCATTCTTAGCATAGATTGGCTCCATTCGTGCAATGCATCAATAGATTCTCACACCTGTGTGGTAAAATTTTAGTTTCCTAATGAGGTTATTTTTTAGTGGGAGGGTAGTTTTGTGTCTCCTAAAGGTCGATTCATCTCTTATCGTAAAGCCAGAAAGATGATATCAAAAGGGTGTATCTATCATTTAGTTTGAGTCAAATATACTAAGTCTGAAGCTGCAATAGTTCAATCAGTCTGTGTAGTCAATGGGTTTCCTGAGTTCTTCCCTGAAGATCTACTAGGGATACATCCAAATAGAGAAATAGAATTCGATATTGATCGTCTTCCTAATACTCAACCCATCTATATCCCTCCATATCGTATGGCTCCAACTGAACTTAAGGAGTTAAAGAAGCAACTTAACAACCTCTTAGATAAAGGTTTCATAAGACCCAGTATTTCTCTGTGGGGTGATCCAATCCTTTTTGTGTGGGAAAAACATGGTACTCTCAGAATGTGTATAGACTATAGATAGATAAACAAGGTTACCATCAAGAAAAAATATCCCATTCTTAAAATTGACAATATATTTGATCAACTTCAGGGTGCCCGATGGTTCTCTAAGATTGATCTTAGGTTGGGATACCATCAGTTGAAATTTAGGAAGCAAGACATTCCAAAAACAGCTTTTTGAATGAGGTGTGGCCATTTTGTATTTGTGGTTATGTAATTTGGACGAACAAATGCTCCTGTAGCTTTCATGGATTTGATGAATAGGGTCTTCAAGCAGTACTTGGACATGTTTGTCATTGTCTTTATAGATGACATACTGGTGTATTGTAAGAGTAAGGAAAAACATGCAGACTATTTAAGAATAGGGTGCTCAAGGACCACCAATTGTTTCAAAGTTTGGTAAATATGAATTTTGGTTGGAATCTGTTACCTTCTTGGGACATGTCATTTTAGGGGCTGATATTCATATAGATACTCAAAATATTAATGCAGTGAGGCACTGTCCAAGACCCATCGATCTATCTGAATCATGAGCTTTTTTGGTTTGGTCGAATATTATAGAAGAATTGTTGAAGGGTTATCCTCTGTAGCTATACCATTAACTAAGTTGAACGAAAATAATGTGAAGTTTATATGGTCAGATAAGTGTGATAAGAGTTTCCAAGATTTGAAGGATAGATTGACGTCAGCATCGATGTTAGTGCTGCAAGAAGGGTTCGACAGATTTATAGTATACTATGATGCCTCTAGAATTTGGATAGGTTGTATGTTGATTCCTCTTTTGAGCCTTATAGCCTATTTTTCTTATTACACCTTTCATCTTCCCATTTATGTTACAATAAACTTGTTTTGGCCCTAGTCCTCCTTTGACATTGTGCACCTCAACTCAAGCAAAATTCCTAAGTTAAGAGTGGCTATCATAGGGTGCATAGTGTAAAATGGGTATGTAGAAGGGTAAAATAAAAAAAAAACAAAGTAGGGTTAGGTGTGGTAGAAAAAAAAAAGAAAATAGAAATTTGTGAAAAAATTAAAAAGAAAGAATAAAAGACCACACCTAACTTGAATGTGTAATAAAGAATAAAAAGGGAGAAATAAGGGCAGAATAGAATGGAAATTGGCTAGTAAGTCAGACCTTACGGTTAGTATAGTGACAAAGAGGCTTAGTCACTTGACAAATCCACATGTACCATACCTTCCCCTAAGCCTATATTACAAGCTGAGAAAAGCAAATGGTGATCCTAACTTGACTATTTGAATGCTAAGGTAAAGAAAATAAGGGCAAGCTTATGATACTTGATAAACATTGATTGGAACTTTTCTTCTGAGTGTGAGTGTCTCTTGACTGTCCCTGCATTAATATGCATTATTTCATATGAGTGAGGGGGACATCTTTGTTGTGAGGGAACATGAGTCATATCGCTAGCTGCTTACGCAATTAGGTAGTGTAACTTGTACATATGCATGGTTTTCTGTTTCTAACTTAATGCCATACCTAGACACCATTATGTCAATTGTTGTGCTTTATGTGTATACATAGTTGGTTTTGAAAAATAAGATAGGAAGGGGTGTTGGGTTTTGAGCTTAAAGTGTTGACTAACTACGGCCTTAAATAGCTTAGATTCTCCTAGTTAAGCATCTTGCTTAGTTTTGTTTTGTTGTGTTGTGTTTTGTTGCTTGAGGATATACAAACGTTCTAAGGATGTTGATGTGTTATAGAAATATAACACTTTTGATGCTTAAAACAAGGAAAATATGCAAATTTCTGAGCTTGTTTTGTTAGCTATGATGCGTTTTGGGTATGTTTTGCAGGAAATTATGTTTTGAATGATAAGTTCATGAAAAATATGAAAAAGGTGTTTTTGGATACTTATGGGAGAAATTATGGATGTTCGGGATACTTTTCGGATTGTTCATAACTAAAATATTTGCGGGAATTGAAGAAGAGCTGAAAAATAACTTCTGGCACATGCTAAGTCAACATGCAGACCGCATGTAATACATGTGGACCACATATAGGAAAAGCATGAGTTAGAAGTCCAAAATTTGGACAGCTAAACTTGTAGAAAGTTTTGGTCCGGGCACATACAGTCACTATATGTGCCCGACCTGCAGGCCGCATGTACCACATGCGCCTGAGGCTAAGCCAAATGTGATGACCACATGTATCCACCAATCCTTTTTCTCCTATTTTGTTCAGGCTTTCATTTTAAGGTTTCCTCATGTACTAAAAATACCCCTTATGTGTTTTTAGTAGAAATTATCCACTGTTGATACTCACAAACATATTTTGATTCTAAGATTCATTTTTGGTCTTTGAATTCTCTTGTATTAATTTTGGTTGATTAATTCATTTACAGTTTTGGGTTTTACTTGTGAATATTGTGATTTCATCTTATGCTTTCAATCATGAATATTGTTGATCACCTCACAATCATGAGAAGCTAAAAACCCTTAGCTAAGGTTGTGAAAACCTGGTAGATTGGCAGAGTATGGAAAGTGCTATTGTTGTTCCAAACCGATACCCATGCATGCATTGTATTATCTTCACTTTAATAGATATCTTAGCAGCTGGAAACGTTAGGAGGCCGCATAGATTATTTCTACTAACTCAAAAAGAGGAGTAGTGTCTAGTAAAAGATAATGAAAATAGTAATTTGGAGTTTAACTTTCGATCCACGCTACTAGGTTTTATCTAAGTAAGATGGTTAGACTTCATCTAATAACTAGAAACTCAAAAGGTAATAGCTAACTAGGATAAAGATAATGGTTAGTAAAGTGACATCCTAAGACTCAAAAGGTAAAGTGTGAAATCCTTCTATTCATCCAAAAGATTGTAGAGGGTACATAACTTATCGATTCTACATACAAGGTATCGGGTTGGATTAACAAATCACAATAAGACTATGAAGTTGAGGAGCAAGGTTGAACACAATCATAGTGTTCACTAATGATTGAAAACAACCAAAGTTGATATTTGCTACTAGTTCAACATTGATATTCAAAAACCCTATTTACTTTCCACTTTCTCCCATTGACTATAACAACTGAAAACCACGATTCCATGTATTTTCTTTGGATTCAACCCCAACCTTTGTTGGGTTACTATATTTGGCAGTGACCATATCATCTTTAAAGTGGAGGTGTAGCTTGGACTTCACCAGGTATCATTTTTCCAATATGCTTAAGAGCAAACAAAACATGTCAATTACGTTTAAGTTTCTTATTTTTCTCCTAATTAAACACAAACAAAAAATAACTCAAAAAAAACACAATACAACCTAAACATGTCAGTTCTACTATGATAACATAGACGACGAGAAAAACAAATGGCACAAAAAACCCTTAATTGTGGTATACCCCTCACCTCAATAAAAGACTATATGTTGTCTCCAGTGCATAACTATAATGTAAATACAAGGAATGAGTACATACCTAGGCATAATAAGTGGAAAATTAAGAAAGTCTCAGCAGGAGGGGCATCATAATGGGCCCCACTCTCATCAACAGTAGTCTTATTAGTGATCGAGATACTTACATAAATAGTGGCACCAACGATGGTTGGTGCAATTAGTTGTGGTTGGATATCGAGAGGTAGAACTACGCTCTCATTTATATCTACTGCAGCTATAGATGTTATCTTACCCATATGAGAGCGACCATCTCCCTCTCTAATCTCGTGGGCCTGAGTCAAATGGTCCTGAGAAGTCTATAGGCCATCTACCCTCACTGCATGTACATTATCTTTCCCTCTTTTTTTCTTTTTTTACCTCCTTGAGCTATTTCTTCCTTTTACATCAATAGATTTCTCTTTACCTTTTGTTCCACAAATATACAGTACATCCTCAATAAGGATCTCATTAATAATTAGGAAAGTAGGTAATGACCTTACAGTCATTCCTCAATAGCACCTCAAAGTGAGGAAAACTCCTCATGCACACACTCCAGATTTAGGTCTTGAACGCTCGTCAATTTTTGGCTAATTTGCCTCTAAAAAGTATCAAACTAGGTATGCATACCCTACATCTTGCTCCTAATCTCCTTTTTTACCCAAGGTTGCACCCCCTCCTCGATATTAGTCACTCGACGCTTGATGGTGCCTAATATCGTCAGTATAGTAATCAAAAACTCTTATGGGATCACAGAACAACCCCTAGAGGTGGAAAAGAAATGGATGGGCTTGAGGTCAAAGGAGGAGTCAGGGCCTATAAGGATCCACTGCATATGTAGAGGCCTGTGGTTCAGCTCGAGTAGTCTTAGTAGGAGCCTCTCTAAGGTCGACAAAACCTGGAGTATCTATATTCATGTGCCCGCTGTCCTAGAAATCCACCAGGGGAAGTAAATCGACAACCTTGGCCTTGGCCTTTAATATCATATCAACATGATCTTGGATCAACCCCAAGTCAGTGGTTTGATGAACCATCAGAAAATGATCATCCTCTGGGATTACCAACACCCCTTTATTTAAAAAAATCTATATTAGTAAGAAAGAAAAGGCAGGGTAGGTATCCGTAGTCATACCCTAATTGGGAATCCCCCTTTCAACGATCTTAGATATATCATTCTCATATTCCTCCATAATACCATTGGCCAAGGAAGACCTGTCAGGGCTCAATACATTATCTCTCATCATCGGGTTCAGCCGATGACGAACCAAGATCCACCAAGCCTTGGCCATAAAACTCATGTTGGCCTTAGTATTCTATGTAGCTAGGCCTTCTACCCAAGGTGACTTCTTCCACGTCGTAGCCATATCCCTTTGATCCACCCAAAATGTATAAGCTTGTCATTTGTTCCTATATACTTCATCTTTACCTTCCATATTTTCTCAATATGGTGATTAATCTTTGAAGTGTCTGTGTAGAGCTGAAACTCTACTCCATGAAGAAATCTGTAGATGTTCACCCGAACACCTCTAATCATTAATGAGTATAAGGGATCACCTCTATTTTATGTCATCCTATGCGATTATATCTACCTCAACTCTATCTATTTTGTGGCATAAAACTCCTAAAATTGTGTTAGGTTGTATCTACCTGAGGCTTTGTCATCCAATCAAAGTGGTACTTCTTGAATCTGGCCTCAAATTCAATCATCTCAAACATGCCTACCATTATATGCTCAAGATAGAACCCCCCCCCCTTTTTGACCTCTATGTGTTGGGGATAATAATACTGTCCCAATCATATAACTCCTACATCCTAGGGTAGCTCCACGGTTAATAGTGGGCATTGAGGTAGGCTCAATAATACTGTCTCAATCATATAACTCCTCTCTTCCTGCACTATCCTCTAATCTTGACTCTAAATCTCCACTATCAGATTCGTTTCCATATCAACATCTTTCCTCCCTTCTTCACCCTCCTCAGGGCCTTACTCTAACTCTAACTCATCTTTCTCTTCAGATGGGGGAGGAGAGTGTGGTGCTGACTAGCTTTGATTCTTCATCTAGGCCTAGCTTATGATGGTGACTATCCTAGATACCCCAAATCAGCCTTACCCTTCTTGGCCCAAGGTAAGATGCTCCTTGGTTCTATTGGTTATAAGATGGGTTATTCCTCCATGAAACTGCTGAACTCATCAACAGTGAGCTCATCCCAAAGTTGATGAGTGGTGGGATGAGTCTGTTTCTTTAGGGTCTGTTTGGTGATCATTGCATAGTCATTCTTTGGTGCCATTGTAACTGAGGGAAGACACAAATTAGTTAATACTAATAAAAGAAAACAAAAACAATCAAAAACTAAAAATATTAATAGTGGTTGGGCACCCTACGAGTCAAGATTGACTCGTTATCAGATGTTACAAGTCATCCTGACAGTCATAGGGTGGAATGTAATGAAGGATAGTGGACACTGGTCACCCAATGAGTTTTTGGGTCACCCGATGACTTATCAAGTGATTCATATTCTGACCAGAATCTATAATTTTAGGATCCAATTTTACCCAGTCACTATAAGTCTTATAATGAGACAATAATTCATAAAGTGAGTCGTAATGTGAACAGAGAACTTTTACCCTTTACCTCATATGTTATCAATGACTACAAGTCACTCAATGACTATTTAAGTGACCATAAGAGTCATTAGGTGGCTCGTTGTGAGTGATAACACAAATAGTCAAGGGTAGTTCATGTTCACTCACATTCCACATATAGTACTCAAACTTCCCTCACAATTTTACCTATAATTTATCCCGTAGATCATTTCCCCCATCAATTTCTACTCCATTAACATTAACTTTGTATTCTCAAGAACCATAACCTTTACTCTAACCCTAGGTATTTTACACATATAGAATCCAAAGTAATTTTAATTATAAAACAAGCAACTTACTTTGAAAATAGAGAAAAAGACTTCGATTCCTTAGTTACTCATAGCCTTGCTCTTGAGATGTAAACTTTGGTCTCTTAGGAGTGATTAGAACTTAATTTGGGTAAATTAAGATGATTTAGAAGTGTATTAAGTGTAAAAGGGATGGTTATGGGAATGGAGGGAGTCATGCGATTTTCAAAATGTAAGAAGAACTGATTTGGGAGTTTAATTTTCTTTTATTCTACATAAATTAGGTTGGGTCAGCCTGTTAGGTCCATAATTTCGGCCTTGATGATGGGTCATTGTCCTTATTCATTTAAATTTCATTCTTACCTAGATCTCTAGTCAAGATGACTCAGGGCGATGAGTCATTGTCACTGACAATGACTTGTTCTGAGAGTCATCAAGACTCCAAAGAGTACCTACCTAGAAGATTTCACCTGGGCTCCTCCTGACAGGTCTGGTGATGAGTCATAGGAAGTCCCTGTGACTCATAGGGTCCCTAGTGGGGACCTAATGTAACGATCTAGAAAATCACCCTGGTTGCTTCACGGTGCTTACAATCCCAAAGAACCACATGCTAACCCATGAGATGATACCTGTTGTAAGCATTGAATAAAACTGATAATAAAAGACATGTGGAGAAATTAACTAAAAAATTCCATAAGGTTTTAAGTTCTGAAAAAAATACAACTGAATCAACAAAATTGAAACATATGTGGAAATACTGAAATCTAACTGATAGGACTGATAAACTAACTGACTATGTGAAGTGTCTGAAATCCTCTAAAATGACTGAGGAGTTGATGGGACAAGTCCCCAACTAACTGCACTGACTAACTGAAAGGAAATACTGAAAGAAATATAATCGATTCTTGAAACATGGGGACTCACCATTATTACTGATGCTGATAAGATGAACTATCTAAGCACAATCAGGAAACTATACATTTGAATCTATGATATTAAACATCATAGCGCAAGAAACGAGTATGCGGTCAATACTATGAATGTACTGGTATGCAAGATGAGGTTAGGCTGAAATGCATAGGGTTATGTGCATGAAGTAAATGCTGATCGAATATTATAAGATAACTGATGCATAAAATACGTGAAAGCTATTAAATTTGAGAATGCATGACCAAGTATATAACATGTTTTTGAAATAGTTTGTAAACAGAAATTCTGAAATCTGATACCGAATATATGATAATTGTATGCTATGGTCAATGCAAACCTGAAATTGAATTTTATAATGAATATTGAACTGAGATTTAAACTGTGGGAGGTATCATCTAACCGACATGTCCTAAATTTGAGCTGATAGGGGTCCAACCTGTGACCCCATTTGGAAGGGTGCTAGTTTTATGCCATGAGTACTAACAATGGTTGTGGAGTCAGTCATAAACTGGCGGGTAACCTTTGAGATTAGTCATAAGCTAGCGCGTGATCCCTCAGAGAATATCAGTCCTAAAATGGCGGGTGAGATCTCTTAATCTTATACTGTCTAAGTATCTGGAACTTAAGGACTGCTACTATGGACTAAGTCCTATCTGGAGGGTGAGCCCCCATCCCTAGGTTCGCTTGGTGCTGAATCCTACTCCCAACTAAACTAACACTGATTACGGGACTGAACTAAGTTTAACTGAACAATGAACTAATCATAATAACTACTGAATGATAATGCCATTGGTTTATTCAAAACCGTTCCAAAAATACTAAAATTCTGTAAACAACTAAGTAACGAGTGTTCATAACCCTCCAGGACTCAATGGAAATATCAATAAGGATATATGCAATCTTTGACAACCATAATATGGAATCATTACTTAAAGACAATTACTTTGGCATTTTTTCAAACACATACAGATCAATAGTTTAACATGGGGATGCTATTAAACACAGTGAGATAGCACGATCACATGTCAAAATCATAAACTGAGAATTTATTCTGAATCGCATGAGCATGTTACAGAAACCACAATATTTAAAACATACTATAATCCATTCTGCATGAAAACAATTGTAATCACGACTTGAAATCAAATTACCAAGATAGTGATGAAAATATTTCAACTTCCAAATGTGTAAAGGCTCTTTTTATCAAAAACTCTTGGAAACATAAAACATGATTGAAATTCATAAGAGTTTCATGGAAATAATTCATAGTAACATGTAAAACCATAGTTTAAATTGTAAAAATGGATTCTTGGACTCCATGGGTGAAAATGACCCATCAATGAACATCACACATAACTTAATTTATGAATTTGTGAAAGTTCTTCATGATTTTCTTGGAAATTAAGCTTGAATCCCTTGATTCTTTTGAAGAATCTAGGGTTTGTTGTTCAAATATAACTCGTTCTTTTGAGAGAATTTTGTGAATAAGATAGGAAATTATGCTTTTGGGATCCTAAATCCCGTGCTATGGACCAAATGGGTGAAAGTAAAGGATCCAAATGCTCTTGGAGAAATGTGACTGAAAGATCGAAATCAAGGGCACGCAGTGGAGCACGTGTCGTGGTCTCTGGTCCGCCAACTAAACCGTGTACTACAGGCTCTATCACGGGCATCCCTACGGGTGAAATAGAGTGTGCGCCGTAGGATTGTCCCATTGCTGCTACTATTTTGAATATCCAAACACACCTTTATGCTCATCCAGAAATTCTAAAACTCACCTGAGATGTACTATCGACAACCTCGATCATGAATCAACTTAAAATTTAGCATTCCAATATTGGGAAGGTTGAAAATAAAATCATCAAATTTAAGGGGCTTTGGAAATGACTAAGTCCTAACACTTAGTGAAATTTTCTAACTCTTGGACCTCTTTTACATACAATGTTGAGATAAATTTATCTAGAATCTTATGGGGTCTTACACCTAAGCACCAAAAATATTTTTGATCTTTTCCTGCATCTTTTACTCCTTCACAATGAGCATACCAATTACCCTATGATGTAATAAGTACAAATCATGGGTAACCTCCCACACAACATTTGATTTGATATTGTGGCATGATGTGGCTATGTTGGGTACTCAGATTGCACCATCAAGTCCATGGGTTGCCTCCCATGCAGTGCCGATTAACTTCGTGGCATGACTCAGTTTCCTTGGCTAATTAGACTACGCCAAGGCTTATATCATTATAAGCCTTCAACTCCTCAATACTCCTCATATAGTATTTAACACGATGCTCGTTCATGTTTAATGAGGATTCTCCATCTCGTTTTAGCTCAATTACATTATGTGGAAATAATCTAGCCATGGTGAATGGTCCATACCACCTAGACTTCAACTTGCAAGGAAACAAGAGAAGCCTTGAATTATACAACAAAACCATATAACCCGATTGGAATACCCTTTTCTTAATTTTCTTGTCATGGTACAACTTTATTTTCTCTTTGTACATAACAAAACTCTCATAAGCACAGAGGAAAATCATTCAACTCATTCATTTTATTCATTCTCAGGTTTGCAGCATCACATCACTCAAAATTAAGCTTCTTCAACACCTATAGTGCCTTCTTCTTAAGTTTAGCCAACAAGTGGAATGCCTTGCCGTAAATAAGATAATATGGAGAGGAACCTATGGGATTTTTAAAAGTTTCATAGTAGGCATAAAGTGCATCATTTAGTTTCTTTTACCTATCAGTCTGACTGGTATGCACATTCTTTGACAAAATTGACTAGGTCTCACGATTGGAGACCTCAACCTGCCGACTTATTTGTAGATAGTAAGGTTTTTCTATGTTTTGCACCGTACTTCTCAAGAAGGACGTTAAATATAAAATTAAAAAAAAATGACCCATCATCATTAATGATAGCACGTAGAGTACCAAACAGAGAGAATATTTTTTTCTTCAAAGTTGTTGTGACACTGCAACCCTCATTATTGGGAAGTGCAACTTTTTCCACCCATTTAAAAGTGTAGTCAACTTTCACCAATATATACTTAATAGAATAATAACTCACAAATGGACCAATGAAATTAATTCCCCATATATCAAATAACTCAAGATCAAGAATAGGTATCATAGGGAGCTCATGCTTCCACGAGATATTTTCTTGGTGCTGGAATTGGTCAAAGGTACGATCATAGTCATGTGCATCTTTCGAAATTTTTGGTTAATAGTAACCATAATTCAAGATCTTATGGTCCATACGAGCACTACCATGGTGACTCCCAACTAGGGATGAGTGACAGGCCTCAAGAATGTGCATCATCTCAACTTCGGGAATACACCTTCAAATTACACTATCCACGCACGTTAGAAATAACAACAGTCATCCCAGAAAAACATTTGTACCTCATGCATAAGATGTTTTCTCTACTAAAATTACAAGTCTTACAAGACAAGGTCACTTACCTCGTAAACTAGTAGATTAAGTCATATGATTCTACCAAGACACACTCATCTGAAAAAGTATCACAATCTCAAGATCTTCTTTTAATTTGATCATCACCTACTCTTCTAGGCAGGATAGATGGTCTATAACTTGATTCTCTGTACCCTTCCAGTCCTTGACCTAAAAATCAAACACTTGCAGCAAGAGTAACCATCGAATCAACCTAGGATTTTCATTTTTATTCACCATAAGGTACCTCAAAACTACACGATTAATATGTATAATTACTTTTGTGCCAATCAAATAGGACTAAAATTTCTCAAAACCAAACACTACTGCAAGTAACTCTTACTCAGTCACTATATAATTTTTGTGTGCAGGGTTGAGTGCTTTGATAGTACAATAGATAGGATGAAATATTTTCTCAAGTTTTTGCCCTAGGATAGATTCTAGTGCTATACCACTGGTGTCACACATCACCTCAAATAGAAGAGACCAATCTGGAGACACAATGATGGGAGCAGAAATCAACCTCTCTTTTAGGCACTTAAAAGCCTTGATACAAGAATCATTAAACACAAACATCACCTCCTTCTCTAATAACTTTCACAATGAATTTGAAATTTTTGAGAAGTCCTTGATGAACCGCCTATAAAACCCGACATGACCTAAGAAGCTATGAATAACTTTGACTAAAATAGGTGGAGGAAAATTTTCAATCACCTCAATTTTAGCTCTATCAACCTCTACTTAATTTTTTGAAATCTTGTGCCCCAAAACTATTCCCTCTTTAGCCATGAAGTGACACCTTTCCCAATTAAACACAAAGTTACACTCCTCACACATCTAAAGTACATTAGCCAAGTGGGCCAAACAATCATCAAAAGAGTCACCCATGATTGAGAAATCATCCATAAAGATCTTTATACCTATTATAACCTGAGGCTATACCCTAGTTGTGACACGGTTTTTAAGGCCATAAGTGACCCCAAGCTAACCCATGTTCTGGTATATGCTATGAAGACTGAATAAAATAATAACAAAACATCATGTGTGGAAAATGAATTGATAAATGTTTGTTAAAATGTAAGACTAAAATGAATACCATCATGTCTGAATAGTTGATAAAATTAAAAACTAGGTTGACTGTATGAACATCTAGTCTGAACTTCTGAAAGCCTCTAAGAACATAACATGAATAGTTTATGGGAAAAACCCCCAACTAAATCCAACTTTTTGAAATAAAACAAATAATTAAAACAACTAAATATAACTTGTCCTCAGAAGATGAGGACTCACCATAACTATCATTGAGGAGCTCGAGCTGACTAAGGGTGATCAGGGAACTAAGCAAAATAAAAGAATGTGATAAGTACTTTGAATTTACTGGTACATTAGATAGGGACTAGCCGTAATGCATATGAGTACTGAACATAAATGCATGAACATGTAAAAAGAATTCAAGACCATGTAAAACATATGCTAAAAAAATCTGTAAAACTAAATAATTGATATTATATAGTTGGCCTTGCAAATATGAGCGGATATGGTCTGATTACTAGATTGATACTGGAGGAACTAACATTCTAACTAACATGCCCTAATTTAAGCTAATCGGGGTCCAACCTGTAAACCCAGTTGGAAGGGTGTCAATACCTTGCCACGGGCACTAACAGTGACAATGTGGATCCACAAAGTTGATGTCCCGTAGGACTATAGAGTCAAGCCTAAATTGATGGGTGACACCTGAGAGGAAGTCAAGCCTAAAATGGCGGGTGCCCCCTCATAACCTACGATGGGTACGTAGTTCTGGAACTCAAGGACAGCTACTAATGACTCTGCCTAAGCTTATGGGTGACCACTCACAACATACGTTGGATACTTAGTTCTGGAACTTAGGGACTACTACTAAAGACTTTGCCTAAGCTGACGATAGAGCCCCCTATCCCTGCATTCGGTTAGTGCTAAGTTATAATCCCAACTGAACTGACATGGGAAACACATACTAGTACATGCACTAATAACTGATTTGGTCAACATGGCTGTTTGAAAAATTGACAGTGCATTTATAATCTGAATGTTATGAAATAAACATGGTTTGAATAACTCGTAACTTGAAAAGCCAAAACATGTGTAAAAAAATAGGTATCGGGTGTTCATAACCCTCCAGCACTGAATAACACTTTAAATATATAATATCATTTAAAAACACAATGGGGGACTTCATGATTCAGAGACCCAAAACATAGAATATATTCCTAACTAATGGAATTCATGATTATGAGTATGGGACAATGTTAAACTTATGAGGCTAATATGATCAAATGTTTAAATCATGAATTAGTGCGTTAATAAGGTTTCAAATTAGCATGATATGGGTGAATGAAATTTAAAGCATAAAGTACATAATTCACATGGAAAAACTTATTGTCATGGCTTGAATTCAAAACTACTAAGAGAGCGTGGATTAAATTCATGATTAACATTGATATTTGTATGAAAGAGGATAAAAGATCATACTTAAACAAAAAGAGAATTTTGGGATTCAATGGGTGGAAGGAAACCATTGATAAATACCCCGCATACCTCAATTAGGTGTAATCTTGAAGAAATCCTAAAATTGGAACTTGAATCCTTGAATTCTTGGGGAAGAAAGCTTAATTTTTTTGTTCTTGAGAAAATGGGAAGGGTTTATGTAAGTTCTAACTAATGAGAATGGGCAAATAATGCCCTTTTTGGAGTTTTAACCCGTGTATTAAACATTTGGGGGTAAGGGGTAAAGACCAAACTACCCCTTCAACATTTAATTAAAATACAAGAAAGATACAGCCTCTGTGCTTATGCAATAGCTTCTGCGACATGACCCTTTGCGGAGGATTGCTACCTCTGTGATCCAAAACTGCCTCAAACCTCTTTCAAAAATTCCAAAATTCTTCCAAGACACCCCTTTATCATCTCTAAATATTTTTTAACTCAAGAATCAACATCTTGTATTTGGGAATGCCAAAAATAAAATCTGTGAAATTTTGGGGTCTTGAAAATGACTAAATCCTTTATACTTGGTGTAACATTTATCTCTTAGACCCCTTAAACATGCAATAAAAGTTGAAAAAAGACTATGATCTTATGGGGTATTATTATATCTCCCTCTTGGAATCATTTATCCTCAAATAAAACCGGTTAAGTAGAGACACTAATAAAACTGAGATCGTGTACTGAACACTTATGAGCTGAATCATGATTAAATAATTATGTCTAAAATATGATACATAGACTGAACTGAATTCATGAATACATGCAATGCCATAAGTATGGTGATATAGATAAAATAGAAAATTAAAGAGTCTATTTAAGAGAAACCATTACCTCAAGCTGAGTCTAAATTCGTGGAGAAAAGATAGGGATACTTGGATTGGATATCTGCTTTTGCTTCCCAAGTAGCTCCTTCAATGGATTAGTTTTGCCATAGAACCTTAACTAAAGGAACTTCTTTATTCACAACTTACAAATCTGGCATTCAATGATTTCAACAAGACTTCTTCGTAAGAAATACTATCCTTCACATCCATACTCTCTATAGGAACAACAAAAATTGAATCACCAATACACTTCTTTAGTACAAAAACATGGAACACCAGATGTAATGATACCAAATCTGTGGGCAACTCTAACTTATAGGCTACCTTTGCATAACAGCTTAAAATTCTTTATGGGCCAACATAGTGGGGAATGAGCTTCCCATTCTTTACAAACCTCTTCACCACTTTTATGGGTGAAATTTTCAAATACACTATGTCACAAAAATCAGACTCAAGATGTCTTCTCCTCATATCAACATATGATTTCTGACAACTTTGGGTTATCTTCAGCCTTTTACGGATCATCTAAACATTTTATGTTGCCTCAAACATTGAATCTGGCCCTATCAATAAAGCCTCACCTACTTCAAACCAAACAATATAAGATTTACATCTTCTTCCATAGAGAGCCTCCAATGGAGCCATCTGTATACTAGAATGATAACTGTTGTTATAGGCAAACTCAATCAAAGGCAAACTCAATCAAAGGCAAACTTAACATGTCCACTAAATTCTGAATGGTCCATTGTGCCTGACCATCTGTCTGAGGATGAAAGGTTATACTAAGACGAACTTGGGTACCAAGACCCTTCTAAAAACCATTCAAAAAGTAAAAGGTAGAGTCTAGCATAATTCTCAGCTGAATACAAAGTATGAACTAGTAAGAAATGAGCTGATTTGGACATTCTATCTACAATGATCCAAATCAAATCATGTTGTCAACGCATATTAGTAAATCCTATCACAAAATCCATGTTAACCACCTCCTATTTCCAGGTGGGGATACTGAACTCTTGAAGCATACCACTAGGCCTTTGGTGCTCAACCTTAACCTGTAGATGATTCAAACACTAAGTCATAAATTCTGTAATATCTTTCTTCATACCACTCCACCAATAAATTTTCCATAATTCACGGTACATATTAGTGTCCCCTAGGTGAATATAATACCACACACCATACACTTTTGCTCATATATGTTGCCTCAAACCATCAACACACAGAACATAAAATCTACCCTAAAAACAAAGCATATCATCTCCCCCTTGTGAGAAAACCTCAACTCTCTAATCTCTAACTGCCTCCTTTAACTTAAACAAACTAGGATCCATGTCTTGCTTTTATTTTACTTTGGCAACTAACGAAGATTCTGAACTATTCTGAACTCATATACTACCTTCAACACAATTAACCAACCAAACATCTAACCTAGAAAGCTGATGAACCTCACAAACTAACTTATTCTTATCATCCTCAACATTAGCAACACTATCTATATACAATCTACTAAGGGCATTAGTCACCACATTGGCCTTACTCGGGTTATACAACGCACTCATACCATAATCTTTCAACAACTCAAGCCATCTTTTCTGATAAAGATTTAGATATTTCTGTATGAACACATACTGTAAACTCTTGTGATCCATAAACACAGTTACATGAACCCAATAAAGTCAATGCCTTTACATATTTATGGTGAAGACAATTGCTTCTAACTAAAGGTCATGGGTTGTGTAATTCTTCTCATGGAGTTTAAGATTTTGAGAGGCATAGTCTATGACCTTACCTCACTGCATCAACACACAACTAAGACTAACTCTTAAAGCAGCACAGTAAACTATAAAACCATTTGTACCATCTAACAAAGTCATGACTAGAGCAAAAATAAGTCTAGTCTTTAAATCCTAAAAACTTATCTCGCAGGAATCTGACCACTGAAATTTGACTTTCTTCTTAGTTAATCTAGACATGGGGGAAGAAAGACAAGAAAAACCTTCAACAAACAGTCTATAATAGTCATCTAAACCCAAGAAACTCCTAATATCTGATGGAGAGATAGTTCTAGGATAGTTTCTCACTGCTTTGGTCTTTTGAAGATCAACTTAAATGCCATCACCAAAGATGATGTGGCCAAGGAAATCTACTGATCTCAACAAAAATTTGCACTTGTTGAACTTAGCAAATAACTGATGATCCTTAAGGGTCAAAAATTCAACCCTTAACTGGTCTGCATTATCACCTTCACTATGAGAATAGATGGGAGTGCCATTAATGAAGACTATGATGAACGTGTCTAAGTGCTATTTGAACATTTTGTTCATCAAGTTCATAAAAGTTGTAGGCGAATTCATTAGTCCAAAAGACATAACTAAGTATTTGAAGTGACCATACCGAGTTCTAAAGGATGTCTTTAAAATTTCATATTCATTGACTATAAGCTAATGATAGCCGGATATGAGGCCTATCTTAGAGAAATATCTTGTACCCTAAAGTTGCTTGAACATGTCATTAGTATTGGGTAGAGGATACTTATTATTTATTGTGACTTTGTTCAACTAATGGCAGTTGATGCACATTTTGAGGGAACTATCTTCTTGCACATAAAGAGGACTGGAGCACCCCATGGATAAATGCTACGCCTAATGAAACCCTTATCTAGGAGATCTTTCAATTGTTTCATTAATTATTTAAGCTCAACTGAAACCTTTCTATAAGGTGGAATTGAGATAGGCTGGGTATGTAAAAGGAGATCTATTTCAAAATGGATATTTCTTTTGAGAGAAACTTCGATAAGATCTTTGAGAAACATATTGGGAAACTCATCCACTACAAGAACTGACTTAAGACTCGAGTTTTACAGAATTTGAGTCCTTGACTCAGATGAGATGGTAAATACACCCTTTGGATATCATCGTTCTTTACTTAAGATAGGAAACAAACTGACCTTTAAGCACTGAAGTACTACTCCTCCATTAAATAACTGGTTCATTTGGAAACTAGAACTAAACAATTCTATTTCTACAATCAAATAAGGTGTAGCAAGAGTGAAGCTAATTTATGTCGAGAATGACATCAAAATTATTCATCTCTAACTCCATAAGATCAACTGAAGTAACTTTCTGAGACAACATGACCAGGAAATTTCAATATACCCATCTAGCTACAATAGACTTACCCACTAGGGTAGACACTAACAAAGACTCTACTAATATGTTATGACTAACATCAAAGTCCACATCAAAAATATAGAGTCATAGAGGAAAGTAAAGCTTCGGGGTCTAATAATGCATAAATATAAAGATGGGAAAACTTGCAACATACCCGTAACCATATCAGGAGAACTTTCCTAATCATGATGGGTATGAAGAGCATACAATATATTCTAGAGCTGCTCACTGGTGGCACAGGAGATAGCACTCTATTGAGTAGGAGGACATGCTAGCACTGCTCATAAATTAGTTTGTCCCTACTGGAGATCATATCTTTCTTGACAGGCAACTATAGGGCATTCCTTGATTCTGTGGCCTAACTTGCAACATCTAAAGCTTGTTTCATTACCTACCAAGCACTCACCCTTGTGTTTCTTACCGTATTTCTAGCAAAACAAATTGGTGCGACCGCTGGTTACGCTACCCTAGGACTTAGAGCCTAGCGCCCTATCCCTATTATCCTTCCTAAACATTGGAATTTGAGCACTGTCTAAAGATGGGGTTAGAGTTGAAAATTTCTAGTGGAGAATGATTTTTGCTATCAGACCTCTGCTGTGAGAAGTTTAAGCTACTTGTTCTTCCCCTTTAGTTCTCTCTTTGCTTATATTTAAGATTCTCCTCCTTAATTTGCTGAGCATGAACCATAATCCTAGAAAGGTCAATCTTCTTAAATCAACATGGATGTTCTACACTCCTTAACTATACGATCAGACACACTAGACACAAACTTAATCATCCTACTCCTAGAATCAGCCACCATAGTTGTAGCATACCTCGCCAAATGAGTAAACTTGAGTGAGTACTCCTTAACACTCATGTTACCTTGCTTCATATTTATGAACTCCTGCACCTTAGCCTACCTCAACTCAATTCAGAAGAACCTATCTAAAAAGGTCATGGAAAACTTTTCCTACTCTAAAAGCCCTATCTTAAAACCCCTGCCCTTCTTTCACTACTTTATCCTAGTATAAGCTACTCCCTACAATTGGTAAGTAGCTAAGGTTTCACTCTCATAAGTTACTCCCATGATGTCATTCACTTTCTACACAACATACAAAAATTGTTGCACATCTACCTCAGACTTGGATCCCAAAAACAAGGTGCATTTATCCAAGTAAAATCTTAAATTCTAGTTGTAGCTGTATTCAACACTGGATTGGTTAGATCAACAACCTTATTGTTTTTCTAAGTAGCTATAAAATGGTCTAAGGCTGTGAAAGCGGCCCCAAACTCAGCATGAGAAATATGTTTGTTCAGGGGATCTTCCTGAATAGGTGGTGGTGTGAGTTGATCCCCTTTTCTCCTTTTATTGTTTATTCTAGGAGGAATTATCTATAAATAAAATGAAGGATGATTTAGAAAATGAGTTCAATAGAGCTCATGCTATTTCACATGTCATGAACACTTAAAGAAGCAAAATTTTCCTAAAAACTCTTATAGTCTCTTTCCCATAAGTGTGGCGCACTTCACACCAATGCACAAGACTATACACAACTTGTCTTTAAGACACCCTAGTATACCTTAAAACCTATAAGACCCTGCAAAGTTCCCTTATGTTCTTAGAGCGTGTCAAGTGAAGTATAATTCTGGCCCTAAAAGATTAAGAAGTAAATTCCTAAGTGATTGGTGTTTAAACCATATAGAATTTTCTAAAATTTTACTTTTTTCATGTATATAATTGAATTATCTTTTCAAAGATACCAATTTCGTCCAAAACCAATATCAGGGTGAGAAGTTATGGCTATTTTGCTGAGAGTTATTGAAACCGTCCAGGTGCGACGAATGATCTGATGAACCGTTAAGTTTCCGATGGACCATAGCAACCAAGGTAGAAACTCCATTTCCTTGCCCATGTGCGACGGCCAGGATAACTGACTGTCAAGGCTATAATGGCCCATTGCTTCGACCGACATACCAAGGCTGTGTATTTTTTTTCTGACCGACATGCGACGAGTGATTCGACGGACCATCAGACTAGCGATGGACCATTGCTTTGACCATATTAGCCCCTGATGTGTGAGAAAAATCAAACACATTTAATGCTTTTTAGCTCAAAATAATTGTGAATTCTGAAGCAACTCTTGTTGTTTTGATGTGTTTGCTCATGATATTATAGAAAAAGGCTAAAGAAATAAGAATAAACAATAATAGAGCAAAAGAGTTGAAAATATGAGGAATAGAAGAAAACATGGCTGACAACCTCCGTGATAAGTCATTAGCCTCGTGATAGCCTATCAGCATTGGCATCAGCCTTAACCAGGGAGTGGCAGTTTGAGGAGCAGTTCGGATAACGCCGATGATGAGGCATCAAAGTCTTGATAAGGCATCAAGAATGGCGTCAGCCTTAAGTAGAAAATTAGCATGGGAAGAAGATATCTGACGACGTTGGTGATACACCATCAGATCCCTAACACGGCGTCAGCCATATCATCAGTCTAAGATAGAACCTGAAGGCAACTAAAGCCTCTCTGACTCCATCTGTGATAGGGCGTTAACTTCTTGACGCGACGTCAGCCTGGGCGTCACCTATTCTGGACAATTTTATTAATTTTGTTATTTTATTTTCTTAGTTAGTGTTTAGTATAAATAGCATCTTTTAGGGTTTTTGATTCATTAATAATTCATCTATCAGATATCAACTCTAAGAGGACAGACACGTATTTTTCTCTCTTTCATAAAATATTCTTGTGTTTTCGTATCAACTATTTTTGGAGTTTCTACCTTGTGATTAAATCGGAGAAAATACTTGTTGTTTTCTATCCATTCGTAAGTTTATCATTATAATCATGAATTCAACTTGTTATTTCATTCATCAAATCATTAGCGGCTAATTTCATTAGCCAGAGTTATAGGATCCATGGATTAGGGTTTGATATGATACTAGGTGTTTAATGGATTCAAAGACTAGCAAAATATCTTGAAATTCTGTTGTTTTAAGTAAAATCTAGTGGTTGCAAACATTAGGCTATGCCTTAGGTTTTATTTGCTTCTAACAGAGAAATAGACTAGAGGACGTGAATTATCAACAAGGACTTAGAAGCTACCAATCTTTTGTTTAATGATTAATGCCGTAACTGGATTAATCTACCTGAGACAACATCCTATTGGAACTAGATAAGTTATCTATGTTTGAGAGAATTAGATAATAAATTGTCTGGTGAGGTCGAGAGATAAGTCAGATAGTATAATCGTCAGTGATATTCTGATGTTCTACTCATTCCAAGAATCTGTAGCATTACCTAGTATCTGTCAATTCCCAAAACCCTTGGTGAACATAGCTCTAGTTTCCTATTTAGGCTGATTTCAAACACTAAAATATTGAAAGTGACAATTAACTCTCTGTAAACCTTAACCGTCATTTTATCTTTTTATAGTGATTGTTTGAATTTAACTTGTAGCTATAATTTCAAAATAGTTTAATCACCGCTCACATTGTTCCTTGTGGATTCGACCCCAAATCAAAAGTTTGATAAATATATTGATGATGACCGCCTTACACTAAATTGAGGTGTAAGTTGAGCGTTATCGAAAATGGCGCCGTTGCCGGGGAACAATTTGGCATATTGAGTAAGTTTGGAATTTTAGCTTACTTTCTTGAATTCAAACTTATAAATATTTATTGTTAGAATCATGGAATGAATGTAATTTTGATGATTAGAAATCTTATCAGGATGATCCATGTCCATATTGTGATGGACCCCACTTTTGGAAAGATTATAGATATGCTCCCTAGAGAGAGATGTGTGCACCATATCCATCCTACCGAGAGTATAATCGTTCTTTATGTGATGGTCAAGATGGACATTAGAGTGATTTCCCAAATGCCCCTCCCCCTATTGTGCTAACCCAAGTTCTAGTTATTCTTATGAGTATGACAGGTCTTATGGTTAAGAAAAGAAAGAATGCAGCACTGGAAAGAGTGAAATTGAAGCTATGCTTTAACTAGTGTTGGATTGTACAGACACAACGAATGATATCATATGTGACATACGTCAAGACATTAGGGCATTTAAAGAGGGAAGAGAAAGGATAGAAGAGATGGATATCAAGGTCAATCATCCAAAATACTTTTCTACATTATGTTTAGATGATATCTTGTTTGTGGAATCATTTAAAATAATGAAAGAGTGTGATGATGAAGAGCAACATTCCTATATTTATAATAAGCTTGATGTTGATCAACCCGTGGAGATTTCCCAACCAACCAAGCCAACCATAAGGGATGATGCAAAGATTGAGTAAATGGTGCTAGAGGTAAAAGAAGAAAATAAGCCAATCTCTTATGAAGACTCTAGCCCAATTCAAAGTAAAAATGTTGAGAAGATAAATAAAACTGAGTGTGTAGAGGATAGTGTAAATTTTGAAGTAGGATTTGTTGGGCCACACTCGAAGAATTTTTCCATATTATGTTTAGATGATATCTTGTTTGTGGAATCATCTAAACTAGTCGAAGACTATGAAGATGAGGAACAAGAATCCTATATTCTTTATTTTACACTTGATAAACAACATAAAAACATACCTCACTTTAAGGTCAAGTTGTTTACCATGCATCATTCATTACTCGGCTTCTTAATTTTTGTACCACATCCCTATGAGTGAGGCAAGAAGATGGACTCTAAGTTGGGGGTGAAATTCATATCCTCAAGGTGGAGGAAAAAGCTGAGTTAGGTAGTGCTGCGATACTAAATTAGGCATTTCTTGGGAGGCAACCCAAGGTAATTTGTTGTTTGTATTCATATTACGTGATTGATATCAGATCTTTGCACCCATGGTGCCATAGGTATGTTTCTAACTCTCTTGTTTTGATTTGACGTGTGGGGAATAATGCATGATATTAAGTTGAGGGTGGGACTACTTATGGGTGTTGATGTCCTCCTGGGGTTTTTGTTGTCGTGCCTCTTTTTCCCAGAGTCTTGTTCCTAGTAGAGTCGGCATGTTTAGGCGTATTATGTTTGTTTTGTGATGTGTTATGGTTAACAGGAGAAAAATAAGTATCTAGAGCAGTTGACATATTTTTTTTTATTTTTAAGACTGATAAACACCTCTCCGTTGGTCTATTTTATAACTATGTGATATGCATTTATATGTGACTACTGTGAATCTTTTTATGGCATTAGTACTAGGGACATAATAATCACTGCTAACAATTGCATGAACCGAATGAGTAGTAGCTTGTGATGTACCATTGTGCCATGTGTGTGTGAGGTCTTACTCAATTCCCTGTGTGTGTTGAATCTAGAATTTACCCGGTTAGTCTTAACATGGTTAAAAGATAGGGGTTACGAAAGGATCATAGGCCGTTTTGATTTTTAAGTCACTTTTTTTGCTTAAATGACCTTTCCTGTATGCATGATATCTCTTGATCCCTATTTTAAGCCTGAATTGACCATTTCTTTCTACAACACCTATCACCTTCCCGTTTAGATCATACTGAACCAGTTTTGGCCCTAGTCCTCTTTGGACACTGTGCACCTAGACTTAGGTAAACAACCTAAGTTGAGGGTGGCCATCATAGGGGTGCGTTCTATAAACTGGGTATGAAGAAAGGTAGAATAAAAGAAAAATAATAAGTATAAAATAAAAAAAAGTTGAATGGTGTGGAAGAAGAATAAGAAAAGAAAAAGAATGAAAAAGAAAAGCCACATCCATCTTGAATAATGTGTGATCAAGGAATGGAGAAAAAGAAGAAAAAAAAGTTAATAAGTGAACCCCAAAAGTTAAGGTAGTGCCAAGGAGGCTTAGTCACTCTAAATTTCATTGAATATCATACCATACCTTAGCCTACATTACAAGCCGAAGAAAAGACCTATAGTGATCCTAACTTACCTTTCTGGACACCTTGGTAATGAAAATTAGGGCAAGAATATGGTATTTGACATGCATTGAATAGAATTTCTTTCTGAGAGTGAGTGTCTCTTGACCGTCCCTGCATTGACATGCTTGAGTTCATATATGAGTAAGAAGGGACTTCTTTGTTGTAAGGACATATTGGTTGCATTGCTAGTTGTTTACTTATTTGGGTAGTGTAACTTGTACATATGCATAGTTATTGTTGCTGAATTGATTCCATATCTTGATTCCTTTTGGTCACAATGTTAATCTTCACGGATATGAACAATTGGATTGAACATGGAGAATGGCATGAGTTTTGAGCTAAACGTGAAAATCAACTGTGTTAGGTATCTTATGTGTCTCTTGGTTAAGCATCGTAGTATGGTGTTATGTTGTTTCTTGAGGACAATCAATTATTTTAAGTTGAGGGTGTTGATGTGTGAGCAAAATCTAACACATTTAATTCTTTTTAGCTAAAAATAATTGTGAATTCTGAAGCAACTCTTGTTGTTTTGATGTGTTTGCTCATGATATTGCAGAAAAAGGCTGAAGAAATGAGAATAAACAATAATGGAGAAAAAGAGTTGAAAATCTGAGATAAATAGAAGAAAACATGGATGATGACCTCCGTGATAAGTCGTCAGCCTCATGATAGCCTATCAGTATTGGCGTCAGCCTTAACTAAGGAGTTACAGTTTGAGGAGCAGTTTTGATGATGCCAGTGCTGTGGCGTCAAAGTCGTGATAAGTCATCAAGAATGGCGTCAGCCTTAAGCAGAAAGTTAGCATGGAAAGAAGATATCTGACGACTTTGGTGATACGCCGTCAGATCCCTAACGTGGCATCAGCCATATCGTCAGCCTAAGATAGAACCTGAAGGAAACTGAAGCCTCTCTGACTCCATCTGTGATAGGGCATCAACTTTTTGATGTGGCGTCATCCTAGGCATCACCTATTCCAGACAATTTTATTAATTTTATTATTTTATTTTCTTAATTAATCTTTAGTATAAATTGCATCTTTTAGGGTTTTTGATACATTAATAATTCATCTATGAGACATTAACTCTACGAGGAGAGACACGTATTTTTGCTCTCTTTCATAAAATATTCTTGTGTTTTCGTATCAACTATTTTTGGGGTTTCTACCTTGTGATAAAATCGGAGGAAATACTTGTTGTTTTCTATCCATTCGTAAGTTTATCATTATAATCATGAATTCAACTTGTTATTTCGTTCATCAAATCATGAGCGGCTAATTTCATTAGCCGGAGTTATGGGATCCATGGATTAGAGTTTGATATGATACTAGGTGTTTAATGGATTCAAAGAGTAGTAACACATCTTGAAATTATGTTGTTTTCACTAAAATCTAGTGGTTGCAAACATTAGGTTATGCCTTATGTTTTATTTACTTCTAATGGAGAAATAGACTCGATGACGTGAATTATCAATAGGGATTCAGAAGCTACCAACCTTTTGTTTAATGATTAATCCCGTACCTGGATTAATCTACCTGAAATAACATCCTATTGGAAATAGATAAGTTATATAAGTTCGAGAGAAGTAGATAATAAATTGTCTGGTGAGGTCTAGAGATAAGTCAGATAGTATAATCGTCAGGGATATTCTGCTGTTCTACTCATTCCGAGAATCTCTAGCATTACCTAGTATCTGTCAATTCCCGAAACCCGTAGTGAACATAGCGCTGGTTTCTCATTTAGGCTGAGTTCAAACACTAAAATATTGAAAGTGACAATTAACTCTCTCTAAACCTTAAACCCCCATTTTATCTTTTTATATTGATTATTTGAATTTAACTTGTAGCTATAATTTCAAAATAGTTTAATTGCCACTCACATTGTTCCCTGTGGATTCGACCCCGACTCCAAAGTTGGGTAAATATATTCACGACGACCGCCTTACACTAAATTGAGGTGTAAGTTGAGTGTTATCAACCCCCGTTCAGTATTTTTAACTCTTTTTAAAAAGGGCTTTTCGTTTTTCTCCACTCTTTTATCAACTAGATATATTCCAAACAAAGCAAATGGCTTCATTCATCATCCAAACACAAGAGAGCTAGGGTTTCTCCATCAAGATCAAATCTAAAACCCTTCTCCAATAAATCCAAGAACTCACCATAGATTCTACAAATTGAGTTGAGATTTGAGTTTCCCAAGTTCAAAGGTTGCAAGAACCCTCTCTCAAGAGTAAGAAAAAGAGTTTAATGAAAGTTTGTTCATCCAATTTAATAATCTAAGGTATGTGGGATTTTGAAAATTGGTAATCCTTTCACCCTTTTGACCAAATGCTTATTTAATCTACAATTTTCTGCAACTTATGAGATTTTACATAAAATTAAATTAGAGTTTTTCACCCATTGCTATTGGTTGCAAGCTTTTGATATTTTCCATAAATTAAGAGTCTAATGGCATTATTTTTACATGTTTTATTGAGAAATTGAAGCTGGTTTTATACCTCATGATTTTAATCCTTGAGAAGTTAATAGTTGCAATGTTTGAGATATTGAAGTATATGAGTATGTTGAGATTTTGACTTGATATTAAATTGTGGGTCATTAAGCCCTACTTTAGACTTGTAATTTTATGAACTATTGTTCTATAGGCACCCATGATTTGAGTATTTTGAGATTATTGAGAAATGTTTTAACCTAATGGTCATGGAGTTTTGAAATCAACTCTACCACATGAGATTACATATTTGATTGTTGGGTTCTTATGAACCATGAGATTATTTTGAAAGTAGATTTCCATGATATGAGCGACATAAACTAAAGGGAGTAGTATTTAGCATCGATTTGGGTAAGTTACAACAGTTTCTTACCCCAGAACTATGTGCCACCATAGGTTTGAGATTTTGGGCCTGAGGCCGAGATGATTGGGCTTGAGTCTGAGATAAGTGATCGCTGAGTGTAGGTTATAATCCTTGGAAAGAGTATGACGTCTCTCCCCAATGTGAGGTTTCTTCCTTAGGAGGACAAGACGTTGGACTCAATGTATCTCGCATGGTTTATGTCGGTTAAGAAAACCTCCCTAAACTAAAGTATTTTCCATTAAGATAGAATATTTTCCCTAAATCTTTGAGATGAGATATTTTCTAAAGTGAACGAATTGCTTTTGATTATTTTCCAAAGAAGGAAGTAGTTTTATCTACTAATAAGAGTTGATGATCAATTTTTAAACCGAAGTCATATGATTGTGAGTTCCAAGTTGTTGAGTTCAAAAAAGTTATAAGTTCTTGAGCAATAAAGAAGTTTTACTCTCCATGAGACATATGCATGAGTTGAAAGTATTGCTTAAAGCTTCCTTCATCCAATGAGTAATGAGAATAGGAGGAGAGCATAGATTTTAAAAGCCAAAGTATAATGACTCACAAGATTTGTGTTACATGCTTCATTCTACATGATTTATGAGCTTTACATTTTAGAATTATTCAAGCCATGTGAGTTCTTATTATTTTCATGCATGATTTCATTAAAGAGTATTGATATTGTTTTATGTAAATTCATACACCCCCATATACTCAGTACATTTCCAAGTGTTGATCCACATATACGTCTATGTGCTACATTGTCTTATAATATAGGTTCAGGTGCTCAGTCCCAGCCTCGTCAATGATTCTCGAGTACCTTCATCTATATTTCTATAGTGGTGAGTCCTCATGGTTCGAGGAACTATCTTCAGACATTTTAGTATTTGAGTGCTTATGTTATTACTTTCAGTTCAGTTTGAGTCAGTTAGGGACCTATCCCAATGGCTCTCGAGTTCATGGAGTAGTAGAGGCTTTGTCATACTAGTTATAAGACTGTGGTTGTGTTGACATTTCCAGTATTGTGGTCGTTTGGACCGAGTATTATCTTCGTATTTCCTTTCATTTGATATGACAGTGCCAGTGTTTTGTATATTCCTTTTTGAATGAGTTATTATGAGAAATGATAGGCTCAAAGGGTTTGCTTGGGGCTACTTGTAGCCCCAAGCACCGTGTGATGTCCCAAGAGGTGATTTTGGGTCGTTATAAAACCTTAGGCTCTAATACAAAGTTTTTTCATGACCTGAGGCTACCGCCTAGTCGTGACACAGTGCTTAAGGACACAAGTGACCCCAAGCTAACCCATGTTTTGGTACTTATTGTGAGCACTAAATAAAATAATAATGAAATATCATGTGCGGAACATAAAATGATAAAACTCTGTTAAAATGTAATACTGAAATGAATAACATCATAATTGAATAGCTTATAAAATAAAAAACTAGACTGGTTGTCTGAACATCTAGTCTTAACATCTAAAAGCCTCTAAGAATATAACATGAAGAGTTGATGGGACAGAACCCCAACTAACTCCAGTTGTCTAAAATAAAAAAAAATTGAAAACAACTAAATATAACTTGTCCTCGATAGATGAGGACTCACCATAACTGCCGATGAGGAGCTCTGAGCTACTTAAGGGTGATCGGGAAACTGAGCGTTTGAACCTATGTTATAAGACAACATAGTGCAAAAGAAGAGTATGCGATCATTACTTTAACGTACTGGTACATGAGATAGGGACTAGTTGTAATATATAGGAGTACTAAACATAAATGCATTAGCATGTAAAACAGAATGCAAGACCAAGTAAAACATGTGCTGAAATAATATATAAATCTGAATGACCGATACTATACACTTGGTCATGCAAACCTAAGATGATATGGTCTGGTTACTGGACTGAGACTATGGGAGCTAACATTTTAATCGGCATGCCCCAATCTGAGCTAATTAGGTTCAAACCTGTAACCCTAATTGGAAGGGAGCTAATACCTTACTACAGGTACTAACACTGATAGTTTAGATCGATAAAGATGATGTCCCGTAGGACTATAGAGTTAACCTTAAATTGATAGGTCACCCCTGGGAGTATGTTAAACCTAAACTGATGGGTGACCCCTTATAACCTATGCTATCTACGTAGTTCTAGAACTTAGGGATTACTACTAATGACTCCACCGGATCTGGTGGAGGAGATGACATCGCTGCATTCGCTCGGTACTAAGCTATACTCCCAACTAAACAGACACAAGAAACACACTAAAACATATACTGATAACTAATTTTCTTAACATGGTGTCCTAAAAAACTGACAGTACATTTATAATCTCAATGTAATGAAATAAAAATGGTCTAAATAACTTATAACTTGAAAATCCAAAACATTTGTAAACAAATAGGTACGGGTTTTCATAACTCTCCATCACTGAATAACACTTTAAATATAAAATATCATTTAAAAACACAATAAGGGATTTCACGATTCAGAGACCCAAAACATAGAATATATCCCTAACTAATGGAATCTATGATTATGAATATCGGACTATGTTAAATATTTGAGGACAGTATGATTACCTTGTTTAATTCATGAATTTGTATGTTAACATGGTTTCAAATGAAAATGATATGGGCGACTAAAATTTAAAGCATAAAGTACATGATTCACATGGGGAAACTTATTGGCATGGCATGAATTCAAAACTACTAAGAATGAATGGATTAAATTCATGTTTAACATTAATATTTTTATGAAAGAGGATAAAAGCTCATACTTAAACAAAAAGGGATTTTGGGAATCAATGGGTGGAACGAACCCATTGATGAATATCCCACATACCTCAATTGGTTGTACTCTTGAAGAAATTTTGAAATTGAAACTTCAATCCTTGAATTCTTGGGGAAGAGATCTTGAATTTCTTGTTTTTAGAAAAAGGGTAAGAGTTTACATAAGTTCTAATTGAAGATAATGGGTAAATAATGCCTTTTTAGAGTTTTAAATCATGTATTAGACGTTTCGGGGCGAAGTGGTATAGACCAAAGTACCCCTTGAATATTTAGTTAAAACACAGAAAAGATGCAGCCTCTACGGTGTGGAGGCTAGTCTCCGTGATAGCTTCCGCAGCACGACTCTATCGTAGAGGCTTGCTGCCTCCATGATCCAAAAATGCCCCAAACCCCTTTTAAAAATTCCAAAATTCTTCTGAGACACCCCTTTATCATTCCTAAACATGTTTCAACTCAAGAATCAATGTCTTGGGTTTGGGAAGTCCAAAAATAAAATCCATGAAATCTTGGTGTCGTGGACATGAGACTATGATCTTATAGGGTATTATAATATTATTCTCCACCATATAAAAAATGGACATAATACAACACTGAAAGTTGGAGGGAGAATTACTAAGTTTGAAAGGTATCTTATTGAATGTGGATGTGTAATATGGACATGAGAAAGTGGTCTTCTCTTGGTATTTGGGGGAAATAGAAATCCGATTATACCCCAAATAACCACCAAGAAAATAATATCACCTTCTACTTGCAAGATGGTCTAACATATATTCCATGAATGGCATAGAAAAGTGATCCTTCTATGTCCAAGTGTTTAGCTTTTGACAATATAGATAGACTCTCTATCTTGTAACTAGTCTTATAGGCACTAACTCATTCTTCTCATTCGATACCACAGTGATCCCACCCTTCTTAGGCACAGACTAAATTGGGCTCACCCGCTTGCTATTGGAGATAGGGTAAATTGTACCTATATCTAACCACTTGATGATGTCCTTATTCACCACCTCTTTCAGATGTGGATTCAAATGACATTGATGCTCAATGCTTGGTACACTCTAGTTTCAGCTAAATTTTATGAGTACAAATTCTAGGTAGAATCCCAACAATATTTGCAATGGTTAAACCAATGGCGCTTTCAAACTTCTGCAATACCAAGATCAAGGCCTTAACGTGTGTATTAACTAAATCGGTAGCAATAATAGTCAACAAGGTATTGTTGGATCCCAAAAATGCATAACTTAAGCGAGAAGAGAGCACCTTCAATTCCAAGATCGGTTATTCCTTAATAGATGACGAGCTGGTGGAGTCACTCTATTCTTCAACTCCAAATCCAACTTCTTGAGCGCATAAGTATAGGAACCTCTACCAATAAGAGCGCTCACCATCTCATTATACTCATCAATGTCGTCACTCTCAAAGTTCATGATCACTACCACTAATGCCTTTACACCAAGTCTTAAATGCATTTTCATCAACATTATCTATCAAAGTCATCACCCTCACATCTTTTAGTTGTCACATAGACTAACCCATATTAAAGGTAACTTGTTCATCATTTAGTCTGAATTTCATACATCCAATCTCCATGTCAATCAATGCCCTACCCGTGGCTAGGAAAGTCCTTCCTAAGATAATAGGAACAGCAAAATCCACCTTACAGTCAAGAATGACAAAATAAGTTAGGAATATGAATGAATCTACCTTCAACAAAACATCACAAAAAATGCCAACCATTTTTTTCACAATCCGATCAGCCATTAATAGTCTCAACGACGTCGACATAAGTGACCCCAACCCTAGTAGTTTGTAGACAACTAGCGACATTAGATTAATACTAGCTCCTAAGTCACAGAATGCTTATGAGAAATTCAAAGATCCAATAGTACAAGGAATAGTTAAAGCTCCAGGATCCTCTTTCTTCTTAGCCAAAGATTAGGAAGAAATAACACCATAATGGTGCATATTATTAGCGGGCTCTAAACTCACCATCGAATTCTTTTTCACTAACTAGGCATCTAGTATAATGCTTTTACAAGAGGGATATCCACAGACAATTCTTTCAACGTTGAGATGAATTTTTTATATTTTTCTTCTTCCTACTTTTTCTTCAACTTTTGATGAAAAATGTGCAGAATTAGAGAATTATAAATGACCTATAGGGGAGGTTATGGAATGGTTTTCAAAATTGGTTCCACCTCCTTGCCCTTTCCCTTATTAGTCTCAGCTTATTTTTCAACACCCATCAATTTCTATGATGTCTCACCATTTTTCACCAACTTTTCAATCTCAGCCTTGGGTGCATCATCAAGATTATTAGTATCATACCTTATGTCATCGAATACTAGCATAGGAGGATTAATAGTATCCTTACAACTTCGAGTGGTGATAGTTAAACAGGTACTGTCATTCTTCAAATTCTAAATGGTATTGCTCAAAAGAGTACCCGATTGATATTGATTTAAAGTGGCAAACATCTAACTAAATTGGTGCTCTATATGCTTAATCATAGTAGCATGTTATTCTACCTTCTGTCTCAGTCCCAAAATATTTGCCTTAATCTTCTTAAGGTAACTTTGTTCATTATCTAATCCCTTGACCATCTTTGTAAGCAATGCTTCCATTCTCGAATTAGTATCACAGTTCCTCGATGAAACATATGCACCACTCTTCTCTTTATAATCATCCTTTTTTCTCGAGTCACCATCTCACTCTCTGCTCTGATCCCTATAGTAGTTTCGAACTTGACTCCCTTGATTCAAATTCCAAGAGTCCTGATTATACCATTGGGCCTTCGCTCAGAAACCCGCCATCTCTTTATCTAAATATTTAGCCTTTTTCTTAGAGTTCGACTCATCATGTCTAACAGATTTACCTCACATGCCAACTACATTCACCATTTCAGTATTCATAGTTGCAAACTCCTTAGTAAGTAACCCAATCTTCGTCCTTAGCTGTGTAACCTCTTGAGCCACAATATCATATAAAATTCTCTGCTTACTAGAAGCACCAATAGCATAAGTATAGACTCTTTTTCTGCCTCCCAGGTGTGCTACAATTGGTTGGTATTATAGACCTGATCTAAGATTTTCGTAGCTAGTTCCCAATGAAGAATCAGGAAAGCCCCACCAGCTATATTATCAGTAATAACTTTGGTGTTTGCATCAGGGTTCTATAGAATATCTCAAGCAAATCCTACCTTCTATGATAAGGATCCGTCATCAAATTCTTCTAGAACCTCAACCATGTATAGTACAATGACTCTTAATACAATTTCCTGAAATTATAAATCTCATCTTTCAGCTGCATCATTCTAGAAAGTGGGAAGAATTGGTCCAAGAATTATTTCTGCAACTCATTCCAATTAGTGATAGACCCACGAGATATTTACCCGAACAATAATATTGCTTTGCCTATAAGAGAGAATTGGAACAACCTAATTCTCAAAGACTCCTATCTTAAATCCGGTAAATTATGTGAAGTGCAAACCCCAACAAAATTCATGATGTACATGTTTGCTTCATCAGTCAGCAAACCAGCAAACACACCTTTTGGATTTAGTAGATGAATCATAGCTCTCATATTGTAAAACTTACTCCTTAGATTTTTTTGGGTTGTACTTCTATCTTAATATTTTTTTAAGCTCGGGATCAAATAGGGTCAAGGGATTACCTTAACTCTGAGTACTGAGTGTACACCGATGTACACCCCAAGAATAGTAGAAAAACAAAGACCAACAACTTCAATAACCTAAATCAAATAATCCGTAAACATATTCCTCGGCAATTCCACTAAAATTTATTGTCACCTAAAATTATACCTCCAAGAAATTATAACATGATAGCTATAAAATAAAGAACCCAATAAAGGTTAGGGTTGAACCCACAAGGAATAGGTCGAATCTTTGTCACGAACTTGTTGAAGTATTCATAAAATGCAGAAAGTAAATGGGTTTTTTTAAGAAAATAGTAGTAGTAGTAGTAGTAGTAACAAATCTTGATCACTTTAGGTTGAATTCAATATGATATGAATACTAGGGTTGTGATTCCCCTGACTTCCTAACTCCGCAGACTTATCAAGCTCGTCAAATTATCTCAATAATTTGCATGCAAAATCTAACAAGTTATATATCACCAACCATTTTTGTACACCTTTGGTAAATTTCACTTATCTTATTTTGAGTCTCACAGTGCCGCACCACTAACCCTTGCCTTGGATCCCCGATTAACTATCTCCTTATGGGTCTCAAGTTAATTAGATAAAGGTTGACAGCTTTAAATTACTATTAGAATATTCTTTATAAAATCACAATACATGCAAGAACATCTATCAAGAACGACTTTGCACTTCCTCTACTTTATTATTCTGTTAGGTTTCCCACAACCCGAGTTAAGAGATTTAGCCACTCATATTGCAATAACGCATATTGAATTCATCATAGAAATCATATGAACAATCATACAATAAATTAAGGATAAAAACTAGAATCTCAAATTATTATCCAACTGTAAAAACCAAGAACAGGGATTCCAAGGTCAAAAGTATATCTCAAAATCAAAATAATGTTGTACGTATAAACATTGCATGAACTAATACAAGAACATCCAGGGGGTATTTATAGTTACACAACAATTTTATAAAAATACTATCCAAAATTAATTAGGAAAATAAGGTCGGCAGTGGTAACGCCTCAGATAATAAGTCGTCTGGACTGACGATAGCTTGTTGTTAGCTTCGTATCCTAGCTTTAATACTTTTTGGTGATGACTCATCTTATCTCCCGATGAGCTATTGATGAACTCATTGTCTCTTTAATGACATTTTCATCTTTCATATATTTACTCTACATGCTTAGGATGACCTTCACTACAAGTCGTTGTCAAATCCTATGACTCATCTCCGACCTTGTTTTTACTGGGATCAACGTAGTATTCTTTTAGTAATTTGTCACATTTTTACTTAGAAGAATCTAAATGATGACTCGTAGATAGATCCTACGAGTTGTAGCCAGTTCTGACTTCAATATTATTTCTTATTTTCTTTACTATTTTCCTCCCAACTTGGATGACAAGTCGTAGTGTCACACTACTCATTGTCCAAGAAGAGACTACAATCTGGAGATTTTTATTCCTATTTTCATGCTACTCACTGCCAACCATATTTTCCTATAAAACAAACACAAAAATATATCTCATCTAAGAAAAATGGACCCAAGTACTTGCATAATTTCTAGTTGGCGGAACCCATCGACAGGCACCTAAACATGGCAAAATCCTTCACTTTGGCAACTAAAGTAGATGGTGTTCATTTTTGGCACCTCAACTAGAATTTTGGTGTGTTATTTTGGTATATTTATGACATTCAACAAAAATATATCATCTATGTGCACTACACGTGCTATGACATGTAAAGTGGCTAATAATAATAGGAGATTTAGCATTTTTATTAAAATAATTTTTAAATAATTAATTTTAATTAAAAAATTAAAAATTAAATAATTTCTTTAATTCAACTTTAATTAAATTGATAATTCCCCCACCCCACCACCCACCCCTACCACCCTAAATCATCTTCTATAGTACCCACTTCCATTTCCCCACCCCTTTTCCTCACTCCCTAACAACTCCCCAATTGTCTTCTCCAATCCCTCAAACCCCAAATTACATGTTGAACCCCCCTCCCCCACCAACACCCCCGCCACCAATGCGTGCTTCAATAAATCCCTTCCCCTCCCCCTCCTCCTTCCCCAAAAATCATTTTCTCCAACATTGAATTTTGCAAAATTTCATTCCTCCCCTACTACAAAGTTAATATAAGATGATAGATGATTTTTGGTGCAAAGAAGGAATTAATTTCACTCTAATTAATTAATTATAAAACAACAAATATGGAAATAAAAATGGATTCTTTAATTAAAGGCAAAGACGGTCAATTTTGGGAAAATTCAATTGAAGTTTTTGGTGAATGGGATGCAAGAAATGTACAATGATGAACAAAGTAAAGAATCAAAAATGAAAGCTCAAGAACTTTTCACAAAATAGAAACGATGACATATATAATTATGAAGAGTCCTTGAATCAAATATAAAGGTATGGTGATGTTTTAATTTTGATTATCCCTTTTAACAATGAGACTAAAAGATTACTTACCACTTGCCAAAAATATCATGAAAATGATGGATTTGTTGCTAAGAGATTCTGTATTAAGTCATACATTGGTTGATGTTCATTTTCAAAAATAGAAGTTGGAGAATTAGGGGTATTAAGAATAAGTATTTACTATAACTTGAAAAGGAAAAATGATGGAAAGCCATGGGAGAAAGAGTGAGAAAAGGGGAGAAAGAAGAATGAAAAAATTATGAAAATACCACTCAAATGCCTCAAAATACATGTAGCACATGCACAATGATGACTGAGCAAAAAGTACCACAATAACACACTTGGATACTAGTTGAGGTGCCAAAAATGAACACCATCTACTTTAGATGCCAAAGTGAAAGATCATGTCATGTTTAAGTTTTTGTCGATGGGTTCCTCCTTTCTGGTATTAACCATCAAAAGTGACATAAAACCATGGCACATCAAAATGATATTCAAAGGGACTCCATGAAACTTTAACAACTCCCTAAGATAGAGTTTAGTATAATCTTCTACTGAATCTGAAGTGTTAACTGCCATGAAGTGGGCTTAGTCATTTGGTCCATGATACCCCAAACAGAATTATATTGTCAACGAGTATGAGACAATGATATAATAAAGTCCATATTCATAAATTTCCACTTAAAAGTAGTAATATTGATTTCTTGAAGCATACCACCAGGTATTTGGTGCTTAAACTTAACTTGCTGGAAATTTACACAGTTAACTATAAATTCTTTGATATCCTTTTTCATGTCATTCCACTAATAGACTTCATATAAAACACGATACATCTTAGTGGCTCCTGGGTGAATAGAATATTGAGAATTGTGAGATTCTTCTAGCATCCGCTGTATCAGTCATCTACATCTAGAATACATAGTCTTCCCTGACAACAAAGAACACCATTTCTCTCTTGGGAGAAAATGTCAACCTTCCAACTCTGGGTTGGTTCTTTCAATGTAAGAAAAATAGGATCATTTCCTTTCTTCTCCTTCACCTCGGTTCTCAATGAAGATTTCAAACCATCCTAAACAAAGATATTACCTTCGGTTGAATCAACCAACCAAACTACCAACCTAGCAAGATGGTGAACCTCATCAACTAACGTTTTCTTCTCATCCTCATATATGAGCAACATTCCCTATAGACAATATACTAAGAGCATCATACATAACATTGGCTTTACCCAGATAGTACAAGACACTCATATCATAATCCTTTAATAATGCTATCCACCTTCTCTGATAAAGTTTTAGATATTTTTTGTTGAACACATACTAAAGATACTTGTGATTAGTGAACACACCAACATGAACCCTATAAAAATAATGCCTTTAAATTTGTAAGGTAAAAACAAATTGCTAACTTAAGATCACGAGTCAGGTAGTTTTTCTCATAAGGTTTGAGTTTTCTAGGGGCATATATTGTAACCTTGCCTGCTGCACTAACACACAACCAATTCCAACTTCGAAAGCATCACAGTAAATCACAAAACCTTCTAAACCTTCGAGCGGAATTAAAACTAGAGCGAAGGTGAGTCAATTATTCAACTCTAGAAAACTCTTCTAGTAGGAATTGGAGCAGTGGAATTTGACTTTATTCTAAGTCGGTATGTAAATAGGAGAAGCAATAGTGGAAAATCATTGAACAAACCATCTATAGTAACCAGCTAAACCCAGGAAACTCTTAATATCTGATGTAGATATGGGTCTAAGCTAGTTTCTCACTACTTCAATCCTCTAAGAATCGACTCTAATACCTTCACCAAAAATGATATAACCAAGGAATGATATTGATTTCAACCTAAGTTCACACTTGCTGAACTTAGGAAATAACTAGTGATCTTTGAGAGTCTGCAAGAGAATCCTTAAATGATCTACATGGGTGACTCTTATAACAAATGAGGATGTCATCTATGAAAAGGATAATGAACACGTCTAAGTAATACTTGAAAACCATGTTCATCAATTCCATAAAAGTTTTAGGAGCATTTGTTAGTCTAAAAGACATAATAACAAATTCAAAGGGACCATACTGAGTTCTGAAGGATGTCTTTGGAATGTGATATTCTCTGACTCTGAGTTGATGATAGCCGAATCTGAGGTCTATCATAGAGAAATAATTAGCACCCTGAAGTTGGTCGAACAAGTCATTAATCTTGGGAATGGGATACTTATTCTTGATTGTGACCTTATTCAATATACGGTAGTCAATGCACATCCTGAGAGAATCATCTTTCATGCATATAAAAAGAGTTGAATCACCCTATGGAGAGTTACTAGTCTTGATAAAACCCTTCTCTATGAGATATTTCAATTATTTATTTAATTCCTTAAGCTCGGATGGAACCATTCTATAAGGAGATATATTTTGAAGTCAATTTCTCATTGGGGAGAAACTCTGGAAAGAGCATCAAGAAAAACTTCTGAAAATTCACTTATCATAGAAACTAACTCAAGAATTGGGGTTTGAGACTTTGAATCCTTAACCTGAATAAGATGATAGATGACATTTGAAAATTATTTTCCCTACCTTAAGGAAAGAGACAAACCAACCTATAGGCATTGAGATACTACCCTTCCACTCTAAGACTGTCTTATTTGTAAAGTGAAATTAGACTGTTCTATTTCTATAATCAACTAAGGCATAAAAAGAGTGGAGCCACTCCATGTGAAGAAGAACATTGAAATCTATCATGTAACTATACAAGGTTAATTGAGATGACATATTTGGATACTGTGATAGGATAATTTTTGTATACGCATCTGGCTGTGACTGAATTACCAATAAGATTAGAAACTAAGAAGGGTTTTGAGAGGATTTTAGGGCTTCCACTAAAGTCTATTTCTATATAGGGGGTTACAATAGTGTGGATCCGGGGGTCTAATAATGCATAAACATGAATATGAATAACTTGCAATGTACCAGTGACCACATTAGGAGAACCCTCTTAATCCTTTAGAGTCTGAAGGGCATAGAACCTGTTATGATGATATCCACCAGCTATACTAGATATGGCACCTTGTTGAGTTGGGTGACTTGTTGAAGTTGCTGAAGATTTAGATTAACTTTGTTGACAAGCCTCCCTACCTCTTTGTGGATCCACTGGGCATTCTCTCAATTTGTGGCTTGACTTGCCACACCAAAAATAAGAATCACTACCCATTATAAACTCACTCGTATGGTTCTTACCATGGTTAGTAAGAATACTATTCACACTACCTCAAAACTTAGAATATGGCCCTCTATCTAAAGTATCCTGTCTGAACTTGGGTACTGGAGCACTAGCAAAAGATGGGGTTAGAGATGAAGATTTTTGGTAGAACTAAGAAAAATTACCACCATCTGACCTCTGTTGAGAGAAATTATAGTTACTAGTTTTGGTCTTCTTACTCTCTCTTTCCTTTTTCTTGATTTTTTGCTCTTTAATCTGTTGAGCATGAACTATCACTCAATAGATATCCATCCCATTAACCAACAAAGTTATTCTACACTCTTTGACCATAGCCCGAGAAATACTTGTCATAAATTTGCTTATTTGGTTCCTAAATTCAACAACCATAGCTGGAGCATACCTTACCAACTAAGTAAACTTAAGTGAATACTCTTTCACACTTATGATGTCCTGCTTTAGGTTTATGAATTCCTGCACTGTGGCTTCCCTTAACTCAAGATGGAAGAACCTGTATAGAAAGGCAGCAACAAATTCATCCCACTCTATCAATCCTGCATCTGCACCTTTATCATCCTTCCATTGCTTGAACCATATATGAGTCACTTCTTGCAATTGATAGGCAACAAAATTAGCATTTGTAGTCCAAGTGACACCCATGATTTTAGTCACTTTCTGAATACTATCTAATAACTCCTATGGATCCTCTTTAGACTTAGACCAAAATACTACTAGAGGATTTATCTGAGTGAAGTTTCAGACTCTAGTAGTTGTTGTATTCATAGTTGGGTTGTCTAGGAGAATAACCTATTGGTTATTCTAGGGGTTCATAGACTAGGATAATGTTGAGAAATTAGCCTAAACTCAGCATGGTATACTTATTCAATTAGAGGGTTTGCTGGAGCTAGCAGTGGTTCTTGCGATTCCCATTCCTTCTTCTATTAGTTCTCTTAGGAGCCATTTTCTGTAAACAAGTAGAAAATGAGTTACAAGAAGATTTTAATAGATTTCACACTCTATCGTATGACATGAATATGAAAGAAGTGAATTTTTTCCTATGATATTTCATAGCTTTTCTCTCATAAAAGTGGTGCACTCTAGACCCATGAAAAGACTCTACTTAATGCAGCTTTCACTTACCCTATGATACTTTAAACCTGAATCTCTAATACCAAGTTTTGTCATGATTCAAGACTGTCCCTAGTCATAAACTCTGCTTAGAGTTACAACTGATCTCAAGCTAACCTTTGGTATGGCAAAACACTAAGAATATTGAAGTAAATAAGGAGATACTGACCAAAAACTAAACTAAAATAAAATAAGTATGATAAAAGAAAAATTAATAATGGATGTCAAAACTAAGACTTTAAGCCTCTAAATCATATGAGCTATTGGTACATGGCCCCAACTAACTTCAAATGCCTGAAACTCTAATATTACTGGAAAATGCTGATAACTAGCCCTCAAATTATAAGGATTCACCAACACTACAATTTATATGGTGCAAAATTGTACTAAGTGATATCTAGATAATGAACGTCAGAATTATAATAATCCAAACAAAGGCATGGCCTTGACGGTCATCCCAAGCCAACCAAGACCAAAAATGACCCTTTAACCTTACCTTAAGAACACAATAATAATAATAATAAACTGTGAAAGCTAACCATAACAATAAAAGAGATATAATAATCGAAAAAGTAAGTATGTGAGTCAAAACCAAATCCCCAAAGAAATACCCCAATACTGTCCACTAAGCCGCAAAACAAAGAATAGTAATTAAGTTGTGACATGCCCCTGATTAGACCAGAAGAAAACCAAAAGAAAGTACTAAAATCTTAAAAGACTAAAAAAATCTGGCCTTCCAAATGATGGAGGGATCACCACTTCAACAGCTATCTAAGATGAATATCGAACCACCTAACGCTGCATAGGGTCACAAGAAAAGCCCTCAAAACCTATATCATGAAACAATGTTTTATTCGAAGATGGTCAAGAAGACGAGTACTGGCATATAACCGAAAAAAAGGGATAGAATATACAGGTACCAAACTAGTAATAAAACACATGAATAAAATACATATTTACTGAAAATCAATCATGAAAACATATGCTCATCAACCATCAGAATAATGGGATGCCAGGATAGGGAACAAGGAACATGAGACATGACTGTTTAAAAATTTAGTCCTAAACTATGTAGCTTTTACTGACCTATAGGCACCGACGAGCTATATGGATCCTACTCCCCCTGTTGGAAGGGCCCCAGTCCATGTTAGCTGTATGAACTGGAAAAATTAGGCTAAAGCCACCAATGGTCAATTAGCTTCCTAAAAATATACTATGTAAAGATGGCACCGACAAATGTAGTTTCCAGTGTTGGTCCCCCTAGGACTACACGTGAGCTACACAATTCCCTTTAAGACCAATTAAAATAGTTTTCACATACTAATAACCATAGAGTCATTTATTAAGGCATTCCCAACTTGGTATTGTCATACTAATAGACTTGCAAGCCATTCCAATCATGCCACACCATATCCATAATCCATTAACCATTTAGACTCAAATTTCCATTTTAAAATTCCATAACCGAAACCCCCAAGTGTGTTTCCAAAACCTTATTGCCTTTTTACTATTTAATGTCAAGCAATTTCCCAATTAACAATTTAGACACTAAGAAATCCTTGTATAATCCAAATTATGATGAGGTTGAGGTTAATGTAATTATAATTATGCAAAAATCTATAAAAATTGTGAAACCATATTTCCAAATTTCCACCATTACCATGAGACCCAAATTCAATTCACAGTCCACCATTTAAACCATTAAGAAACCATTAAATCAAGGGCAAGTCAATGCAAGTGTAAATAAATGAAAAACCCTTAACACTAGTTTGAATTAAATAACCAAGAAACATGTAAAAATAAAGTTATTTGATGAAATAATATAATAAGTAAAATAGGGAGTGTCCGGCATACCTTTTGATTGAGTGAATTCAAAAAAAGCTTGAGTTTAAGTCCCTCGGTGTTAAATTCTTGAGAAACCCCTTAGTTTCTTCTCTTGAAAGTTGAAAAACATTAAAAGTAATGATAAAAGATGATAAGTGATAAGTTAACAGGAGTTAGGGAGTGTTTAAAATTGTTTAATAGGCCAAAGGACCAAAAATCCCATGCCTGAATTGAAAAAAATAAAACTAGACAATTATTTCCCAAGGGCATGGCACGCCGCTACCGCAGAGGCCCAAGGGCATGCCATGCTCATATCGCGGATCATAGGTGGTGTGAAGTGCTGCTAGCACAAAAGGAACCTAGTGTGACATGGCCTTATCGCAGATTCACACTAGTTGGGGGACCTAAAATGACCCCGGACACTTTCCAAAAAATCCAAAACTCTTCCCAACCACCCTTTAACATCGCTTATCATGATTCAACTAAAAGTTATTATTAAATAAAAGTGATGTTCCAATATAAATTCATCAAAAATTTTTTGGTCTTATATTTCCCTCCCCCACCTCCCCGCCCCCTCCTAGAATTATTCATCACCAAATGAGAGATTAGGACACCCTTAGAATGATAATAGGAAGTATATAGAGAGATTCAATAATAAAATTAGAAATGCATCAAGAGATAAAGTGAAATTCATACCTTAAGAACTTTTGTCCAACATTGTAAATAATAATGGGTATTTAGCTTTCATGTCCTCTTTTGATTCCCATGTAGCCTCTTCTACCTTTTGATTCCTCAAAAGAACCTTCACTGAAGCTATTACCTTAGTCCTCAACTTCTAAACTTGCCTATCCAAGAAATTAATCAGGGTTTCCTCATAGGACAGCGAATCCTTAATTCTAATATCCTCAATGGAAACCACTAAGTAAGGATCACCTACATATTTCTTGAGCATGGACACATGATAAACGAGATGAACCAATGCCAAACTTGTCGATAATTCCAATTCATAGGCAACATTCCTAATCCTTCTTACAATTTAATTAGGACCAATGTAATAGGGACTGAGATTTCCCTCTTTAACAAATCTCATGACTCCTTTCATAGTATAAACCTTCAAGAACACCCAATATTTGACCTCAAAGTCCAACTTCCTTAGTCTCACATCCGCATAAGATTTTTGGCGACTTTGAGTACTCTTAAGTATTACTCAAATAACCTTCACTTTCTCTATCACTTGATACATAGGATAAGGCCTAAACAAACTAGTTTCACCCACCTTAAACAAACCAATCAGAGATCTACACTTTCTACCATAAAGGGTCTCAATAAGGGATATTTAAATGCTTGAATAATAGCTATTACTATAAGCAAACTTGAGAAGCAGCAAATGATCAACCCAGCTACCTTTAAAAATAATAAAGTATGAGAGGAAAATTGAGTACCATAGAAAAAAATAATAGACATTGGGGCCTCATACAACTGAACTATCTCCTATATGAATAACTTGGCATAATCCTCTCCAAAGTAGTTAATTCTCACAGGTAAGAAATGAGCAGACTTGGTTATTCTATCCACAATAACCCAAATAGAATTCTACTAATTCTGAGACCACAAAACATCCATGATAAAATCCATATTAATGTAATACCCTGAGTTTCCAAGATCTAGGCCCCTTAAATATACACCATGAAATTAGCTTTCCATGCTTTAAGTCTTATCTAAGTCTAAAATTGTGGAAAAAAGTTATATAAGTTTTCCTTAAGTACCTGTGAACTACCAATGGTTACAATTCATCTAACAACCCGTAACCAGACATTATGAGTCATTACAAGCTTTCTTAGTCACAATAGTAAGTAATCAAGAAACTATTCCAGTAATAGTAAGTAGACCTTAGAGTCATAAAGAGGGAGTCATAGTAACATCAGTGTCCACCAAAGAACCTAGTCCTTTGATCATGAGTCCATCCTATGACTCATAGACATACATTATGAGTCATTAGGTAGATTCATGATCTAACCAATGTATAATCCAAGTATTCATCCTAGTGGTTATGAGTCCAGCATACGACTAGTAGTCATACCATACGAGTCATAATATGGACTCGTAGTATGAACAGTGAATGACCCAAGATTGAAGCTTCAAACTAAGACTCGTAACCAGACGTAACAAGTCATAGGGTGAGTCATAATAATAGGTGACCCAGAATCACTGCACGTTTTAACAATGGATTTTTGGTAAGTTTTTCCCCTTCTCAACCCAAACCCACATCATTTAAGCTCCAAAAATGCTAATTTTCAAGGGTAAACATTACCCTAATCCCCCAAAACATCAAAATCACTTCTCCTACCCAAAATAAAAGTGATTCACTTCTCTCTCAAGAGAAAATTAGGGTTTCTTAAGAACAAGATTAACTTTAAGGATTTTACCAAAGCTTTTACTTCAAGTATGTGGGATATTGAACAATGGGATCCTATCACCTTTTGAGTCCCAAAGTTTCCCCAAAACTCTCAAGTTTAATTTTATCTTTTATGCTTATGTTTTCATGGAAATTATGAATTTTCATGGAGTTACAATCTATCCTTGAAATTGAACCATGTGTGCATGTTGTTCTCATAATCTTAACATCCTCCCATACTCTGAATTATTAATTCCCTTAGTTTAGCAAGATATTATATTTTGGTGTCTTTAATCATGAAATTCCTTATTGCATTCTAATAATGTTATTATATTTAATGTATTATTTAGTATTGGAGGGTTATGAACACCCGATACCTAAATATTCTTGCATATTTTAGAGTTTTAAGTCACAAGTCATTCAGATCATGATTGCATCATTATATTTAGATTATGATATTTATGTTGAGCATTTATCAGTTGTGAATCATGTTAAACTTTTATCAGTAACCGTGTTAGTTTAGTTAAAAGTAGAACTTAGCATCGAGAAAACTTAGAGTTGAAGGCTCACCCGCCAGTAAAGGACTAAGATCTTTCATAAAAGTCATTGAGTTCTAGAACTATATTTCCAGCATAGGTTATCATTGATCACTTAGCTATTGAGGGTTGACACTCTCTAAGGGGTCACCCACCAGTAGAAGACTGATATCATAGTCCTTTGGGACACCATTTTAGTGGATCCACATAACCAGTATTGGTACCCTTGGTAAGGTATTGACACCCTTCTAACTGGGTTATAGGTTGAACCTAGATTAGGTTAGATTGGGGCATGTCGGTTAAATATTAGCTCCTATGATTTTAATTCAGCATTCAGATCATAACTGTTGAAGTTTGTATAAACAAGTATCTATAAATATCATTCATTCAAATCATTTTAGTACATGTTTATGCTTGATCTTATATTTCTTTTACATATTCATACATTCATAGTCAATACCTATATGTATACCATTAAATTCCTATCTCAAATACTAGTATATTTAAAGTATTGATCGTATACTCTCTTTCATGCTATGTTGTCTTATAACATAGGTTCGGGTGCTCAATTTTTAGATCACACATAGTTTATTCCTATATCACTCAGCAATAGTACTGATGCGTCCTCATCAATCAAAAACTATTCATATTACTTATCATGTTTTCCAATATATTATTTCATGTTATTTTAGTAGTTAGAGTTAATTGGGGACCTGTCCCAACAAATTATCACGTTTAGAGGCTTTGAGACAGTTGGTTATATTTTTTAATGATGTGTTTCAAACCCCTTTATTATGGATTTGATTATTTAGATATTTCATTAAGTGACTTCTTCATAGTATTTTATTATTTTCTTTTCAGTATTTATAGCTTGTGTCAGTTCATGGGTTAGTTTGGGGTCACTTATGGCCTTAAGCATCGTGTTACAACTAGGGGGTAGTCTTGGGTCATGAATAACTTAGTATTAGAGAACAAAGTTTAAAGTGTCCTAGGGTGTCTAAAAGCCATGTTAAGTAGAGTCTTGTTTATGGGTGTGAAGCTTATTGGTGAGAGACTATTAAACATTTTAGGAAAGTTTCCCTTTTTTCAATATTCATGTCATGAAATAGAGCGAAAGCTCTATTAAACTTCTCCTTCTAACCCATCCCCTGCCAATTATAGAAAATGCCTCCCAAAAGGGATAACGAAAGGAGAAATAGGGACTAGCCCACACCACCTATTCTCATAGACCCTCTAATTTAGTAGGTATCTTACACCAAATTTAAGGTTGATTTCATAGTATTGGCCTAATCTATGGCTGCTCAAAATAATCAGCAAGTCATTTCTCCGGCCAACACTTTGGTGAGCACGATACCATCTAGAATCCAGGACTTCACCAGGATAAATCCTCCAACATTTTATGGATCCAAGTTTGAGGAGGATCCATAAGAGTTTTTGTACTATGTAAGGAAAGTGACAGATATCATAGGTGTTACTCTAAGTGAGAGTGCTGAATTACATACTTACTAATTTCAAAGGGTGGCTCACACTTGGGTTAACCAATAAAAGGATGAAAAAGGTATCAATGTAGGTCTTGTAGAGTGGGATGAGTTTCCTACTTCTTTCTTGGATAGGTTCTTGATACTCGAGTTAAGAGAGTCCTAAGTGAAAGAGTTTATAAACTTGCAGTAGGGTAATATGAATGTGAAGAGTATTCACTCAATTTCACCCAGTTAGAAAGGTATACTCTAGCCATAAGGGGCGATTCTAAGGCTAGGATGACCAAGTATGTATCTAGTGTTTCTAAGGATATAGTCAGGGAGTATAGAACCACTTTGTTGATTAAGGAGATAGACCTTTCTAGACTAATGGTTCATGCTCAGCAGATTGAGGAAGAGAATCTAAAAGAAAAGTAAATAGAGAATAAGTGGGAATGAACAGGTAGCTTTAAATTTTCTCAATAGAGGTTAGAAAGAGTAATCTTTCCCAATTACACTAGAAATATTTAGCTCTAGCCTTATCTTCTACCACTACCCAAGTGCCTAAATTCAGATAGGATAATCATGATAGACTGCTAGGCTCTAAGTCCCAAGATAGTAAGAATAGTGGCCACATAAATCTATTCTGCAAGAGGTGTAGTAAAAATAATAAGAGTGAGTGAATGGAAGGAAGTGATGTATGTTTTAGGTATAGAAAGTTAGGCCACTATATTAGGGATTTCCCAGTGGTTGCCCAGAAAGGAAAAGATTTTCATCATCAGGGTTAGTCTAACTTCTTATTAGCTCCAGCAGGTCACCCAACTCAATAGGGAGCCACCTCTAGTGGGCAACATCAGAATTGACTCTATGCCTTCCGGACTCATTAAGATTAGGAAAGTTCTCTTAATATGGTTAATGGTATGTTACAAGTCTTCCACCTGCATGTTTATGCACTAGTATATGTAGAAGATTCACTTTATTTAATGACTCCTCAAATAGCAGTAAATTTTGGCATCAGTACCAAAATCCTAATAGAGCCCTTTTTCATTTCTACTCCTATCGATAGTTCTATCATCTCCAGATAGGTATACAAAATTTCCCACTCACAGTATCTTAAAAAGTTACCTTATTAGACCTTGTAGAATTAGAGATGACTAATCTTGATGTCATTTTTGGAATAGATTGGATCCACTGTTGCTATGCCTCAGTTGATTATAGAAATAGAATCATCTAGTTCTAGCTCTCTAATGAGCTAGTCATGGAATAGAGAGGTAGTACCTCAGTTTCTATAGGTTGATTTGTCTCTTACCTTAAAGGAAGAAAGATGATCTCTAAGGATTGTATTTATCACCTTTTTTGAGTCAAGGACTCAAGTTCAAAAACTCAAAGTCTTGAATTAGTATTAGTAGTAAATGAGTTTCCAGATGTATTTCCTGAAGATCTTCCTAGAGTTGCTCCCGAAAGGGAAATTAACTTTGGAATAGATCTCATTCTAGATACATAACCTATTTTAATTCCACCTTACAAAACGGTTCTTTCTAAGCTTAAAGAATTGAAAGAATAGTTCAAAGATCTTTTAGATAAGGGCTGCATCAAGCCTAGTATTTTCCCGTGGAGTGCCCCAGTTCACTTTGTGTGCAGGAAATATGGTACTCTCAGAATGTGCATTGACTGAGATTAGTTGAGAAAGTCATAATCAAGAATAAGTATCCTCTCCTTAGGATTGATGACTTATTCAGCCAACTTCAAGGTAAAAATTATTTTTCTACGATAGACCTCAGATCCATCTATTATCAACTTAGAGTTAGAGAATGTGACATTCTGAAGATAACCTTCATATGGCAGTATGGTCACTTTGATTTGTAGTTATGTCTTTTAGACTAACAAATGCCCCTGTAGCATTCATGGATTTAATGAACAGAGTGTTCAAGAAATACCTGATCATGTTTTTCATAGTCTTCATAGATGACATCTTTGTTTATTCCTATAGTAAAGGTGACTATGCAGACTATTGAGGATTGTTTTGTAGACCCTTAAAGATCATTAGTTATTTTCCAAGTTTAGCAAGTGTGAATTCTGGTTGAAATTAGTAGATTTCCTCGGTCATATCATTTCTAGAGATGGAATTAGATTTGAACCTCAAAAGATCAAATTAGTAAGAAACTAGCCCAGACCTATCTCTCCATCAAATATCCAGAGTTTCTTAGGATTAGCCAATTACTACAGATGATTTGTTAAGGTATTTTCTTCTGTTACTTCTACAATATACAGAATGACTCAAAAGATATACAGAATGACTCAAAAGAAAGTTAAATTTTAGTGGTCAAATTCTTGAGAAAAGAGTTTTCAGGAGTTGGAGACTCGACTCACTTTCGCTAATTTTGACTCTACTAGAGGATTTAGATGGGTTTATAGTTTATTGTGGTGCTTTCAGAGTTGGTCTTGGTTGTGTGTTGATGAATAAATTTAAGGACATAGGTTATGCCTCTAGACAACTCAGACCTTATGAGAAGAACTACCGACTCATGATCTTGAGTTGGCAGTATTCATTTACCTTACAAATTTGGATACATTACCTTTATGGGGTTCATGTGGACGTTTTCATTGATTAAAAGAGTTTATAGTATGTGTTCACATAAAAATACCTAAATCTACGTCAGAGAAGGTGGCTTGAATTGTTAAAACACTATGATATGAGTGTGTTGTATCATTTGGGTAAGGCCAATATTGTGGTCGATACCCTCAGTAGGTTATTTATAGGAAGTGTGGCCTATTTTGATGATGATAAGAAGGAGTTGGCCATCTATAAATTTCACCATCTTGCTAAATTAGGAGTTCGATTAATTGATTCGATCGAAGAAAATGTATGGGTTCAAAATAGTTTGGAATATTCTTTAGTTTCTGAGGTAAAGGAAAAGAAAGACATAGATCTTGTTCTATTTTAGTTAAAAGAGACATTTTAAAATCATTAAGTTGAGGTTTTATCCCAAGGGGGAGATGGTATGCTTCATTGTCAGGGCAGTTATATGTTTTGTGTATGGTTTATTTGAGGCAGCGAATGTTAGAAGAAGTGAATGTTTCGCAATATTTTATCTATCCAGGACCCACTAAGATGTACCATAATTTGTGGGAAGTCTATTGGCGGAATGGTAGGAATAAGTATATTACAGAGTTTGTGGCACAAATGCCCAAATTGTAGTAAGTTAAGGTCGAGCATCAGAGGCCTAATGGTACACTTCAGGAGTTAGAATCCCCACTTGGAAGGAGGAAGTAGTGAATATAGATTTTGTTGGTTACCTCATACACATTGTTAACATGATTCTATTTGGGCTATTATTGATAGAATGACCAAGTCAGCTTATTTCTTACTAGTTAATAATTTATATTCATCTTAGGATTATGCTAGACTCTATCTCAGGGAGTTTTTACAGTTGTTTGGAGTCCCGTTGACCATCACTTCAGATAGAGGTACCTAGTTTACCTCTTATTTTTAGGAATTTTTTCAGAAGGGTCTTAGTACCTAAGTTCACCTCAGTACGTCTTTTCCATCCCTAGACAGATGGGAAGGTAGAGAAGACCATTTAGACCTTAGAGAAAATATTGAGGGTGTGTGTTATCGATTTGAAGGGTAGTTGGTATGATCACTAATATTTCATTAAATTTGCCTATAATAACAGCTAGAACTCCAGTATTTATATGTCTCCATTTAAGGCTCTCGATGGTAGGAGGTGTAAATCTTCTATTGGTTGATTTGAAGTTGGTCAAGCTGCTTTCATAGGGCCAAATTCATTATAGGAGACGATGGAGAAAGTTCAAGTAATTCGAGTAAGGCTGAGGATAGCCCAAAGTTATCAAAAATCCTATGCAGATAAGAGGAAAAAAGATTGAATTTGATGTTGGTGATTTTGTGTATCTAAGAATTTTACCCATGAAAGGGGTGAATATATTTGGTAAGAAAATGAAGCTTATACCCCACTATATTATTCCATAAAGTATCTTGATCTATTTTAGGAAGGTATCTTATAAGTTAGAGTTGCCTGAAGAGTAAGCATCAGTGCATCCGGTGTTCCATATCTCTTTTCTAAATAAATGAATTGGTGATCCATCTTAAGTCATTCTATTAGAGAGTGTGGGTGTGGAATATAGCCTCACCTATGAGGAGGTCTTGGTTAAATCCTTGACTACCAAATTCGAAAGTTTGGTCACCTTAGTAACGGTTTTATGGATAAATCAGTCTGTTCAGAGAGCTACTTAGGAGGCAGAAGCTGATATGTAAACCAAGTATCCCCACCTCTTCCCTATGAATTCAAATTCAGCTTGAGGTAATAGTGAAATACCCTAATTTTGGACCCTTAGAAAATTTCTTGGATTCCTAGAATTTGAACATCATATGACTTATGGATACCAGTTATATGATGGGGTATGATTGGTATGCTCTTGGTCACATGCTAACCAATGTAGGTTGATGGGTTGGATTGATTTCTATAATGGATATGACTAGGGTGGGTACGAGTTGTATGGTGGATAATCGTTCTAATGGTTTAGGTTTTCCTTCACCTAATCTGAGAATTGGTAACTTAATTTAGATTTGACTATGAGTGGCCTACCATGAGCCGTAAGTTATGGTATAAGTCATACCATTGACACGTATCGTAGATAATGTTCAAACTTTTTTTTGTTCTATTCTGCCTGGGATACAGTTTGGGGATACTGGTTTTATGATTGGGTATGACTTGTTTTAGGTAAGTCATTTACTTGACAGTATTGGGTCCAAGAGGGAGGCCTAGAGTATGAGTGGTGGGTACTACTTTTATAGAAGGGTAGACTGGTATGAAGGATTTATACCATTTGACAGGAAACGTAAACAGTTTAATTTAGGGTAATTTGGATATTTCCGCACTTAACCTCTTAAGGCCCCATGACTTATATATCTATTGGTACATCATTTACCCTATTATTCTAATCTTAGACACTTAAAAACTCTCTCTTATTCTTTCTAGGGATCTTGGGCAAAGGAAGGCTAGAGTTTTATCTAGAGGATCAACTTAGGGATTGTACGGGTCATTTCTCTCCATCATCTTTGTAATATAAGGCATGAACTCCTCCCTTATTGTTATTTCCAATAAAATGCATGTTTTGAACAATGATTTCATGGCATGATTATTGTATATTTTGGGGTTTTCAAATATATGTTGGGTTTTGGTATTAAATGTTTGGTTATGGCTTTCCCATGTATTAATTATGAAATTACGTCTTTTAATTAAGGGTTGGAAAATTGGGAGCATGGGAATGGTTAATTGGTAATTGGATTTGGTTTTGGAAACACTATGCCCCCAACATTTTTGATAAAATGCCTAAGATAATGTTTTTACTATATTATTGGGCTTTTAATAGAACTATTACATGGTATGGTTTGGTAATGCAACCCTAAATAGTTTAAATGGTTTGGAATGGTTAAATGGTAAGGTTTGGTGGTCAAGGTTATGGTTTGTTAAACTGCCTTGTGGGGTACATGGTATTCCCCTAAGCAAACATAATAATGGAACACTTGTGGGGTACATGAAATTCCCCTAAGTTAAGTTGATTATGTAATCTATGTGTACACGGGAATCCGTTTACATAAAAAGGTTGGATAAGGACATTTCTTGCAAGCTATAGTCAGTATGACGATACCACTACTTATAGCCTTGGTTAATAATAATGGAGTAATGGTTTGGTTGGATGGTAATGGTTTTATTGAGCAATAATGATGGGGTATGATAGGTAATCGTGAAGGTGCGAGTCCAATGGACGGACACTGGGAACTCATGTTTCCCGACATGAGAGTTGATCATAGAGACCATATATAAACTATAAGGTACATAGTAATCCTTTAAGTACATTTTACATATGTATCATAGAGAGCGAAGGGTACTCGAGAATTCCTACTCTTATTATACTTTAATTTGTGCAGCTATACGTATAGAGACCCATTCAGGGGGTTACACCAGACCCATATAGCCTATGGGTGGTTCTAGGATGGTTAAGCTACACATACCTAGGTCAATGGTTTTAAATACATCATAAACCCAGTTTCCTTTTCCGGCATGGTTATATATATATATATATATATATGAGTTTTATGTATATAGTTGCTTTACTTGGCCTTACTATATGGCATTATATTATCCTTATCCTGAGTTCATGCTAGCGTTCACCCGCTGACTTATCTTTGGGCGGCTGTATCCCCCCGCGATACAACAACCAGCCATTCTACTCCTCTTGATTAGTGATCGGATTTGGGATCAACTATTGGATTTAAATGGTGAGCTTACATATTCTGGAAGGCTCCAATTCATATCATTGATGTTATTACAAACTTTGGTTATTTTATGGATATTGGTTTTAGCTATAGTTGGGGCATATCCTAATCAAATATTATTTTCTTTTGGTTAAAGGCTTTGTGTAACCACTATGGGTTGGAATGGGAGGTGCCCGTATTAGTGTCAGCCTTAGTATTGGCATTGGTATTGGGGATAATACCATTGGACTAAATTTTTTATTGTTCCATCCTTTTATGTTATATTATGGACAGGAACTTAGTTTTTCTACTAGTTTTGTTATGGAATATTGGTTTGTAATGGATGGTTTCACTTGTTTGGTTGTTCATGGTTATAGACCTATCCCAAAGTCTGGAATGGTAATAAATACTAATTTGATACATGTTCGTATTTTATCTGACTCAAGGTATGTATATTTAGAGGTTGGGTTGGGTAACAAGGGTGGTCCTCGATCTAGGATGGACTTGGGATGCACATTATGACAAGGCCCTAATTTGGGTCATGTCAAGTTGGTATAAGAGATTTAGGATCATGGTCAATTGGGAGTCCACAAACCTATGTCAAGTAGAGTCTCTTTTAATAATGTGTAGCGTGTCATACTCATATGAGAGAGGCTACAGGGCATTTAGGAATGTTTTACTTTCTTGGTATTCTATTTTTAAGCTTGTAGTCTAAGTCTTTGAATCTTCTCTAATCCTGGTTTGTTTGCTTTTCAGATCATGCCTCAATGATTTGAGATTCAAGGTAAACCCTCTATCCCATTGGGGATGATATTGAAGGGACACATACTACTCAGGAGATCTATACGTGGTCTAGGGGTCCCATCCCTGATTATTTTAGAGTTCTACCAATTGTTATTAGTCTTCATTAGGGTAAGGTAAAGAATGTAGAATTTAATCAATCAATTCAGGTTATTGCTTAGTTGGTTGTTGCTCAGGCTGAGCGGGATACATCTGTAGTTTCATTTGCTGAGGCCACAAGGGTTGGCTAGTTTATAAAGATGAATCCTCTTACTTTTACTAGTGTGAAGGTAGAAGAGGATCCTCAGGGTTTCTTGGATAAAATGGAGAAAATCTTCAGGGTGATGCAAGCCATAATTATGGAAGGGGTGAATTTTACTGCTTATCACTTTAAAGATGTGGCATTCCAATGGTACGAGGAGTGGTATAGGGTGAGAGGTGATGTTGAGAAGTCAAATTTATGGGATGCTTTCTACAATGCTTTTCTAGATTGCTTCTTTCCTCAGGAGTTAAAGGAAGCAAAGGCAGAAGAATTTGTTAATCTAAGATAGAGAAAAATGTCGGTTAAGGAATATGCCTTGAAATTTCACCAGCTATCTAGGTAAGCCGTAGAATCGGTGTCTGATATGATAATAAGAATGAGAAAGTTCACTTTTATACAGTCTCGGGATTTAATCCTTGAAGTCAAGACTATATTATTGATCAAAGATATGGATATTTCTAGGTTGGGGGTTCATATGCAAAAGGGGGAGGAGGGAAAGAGAAAATAGGATGAGTTTGGGGAAAGACGCGGTAAGAAGTTCAAATCTCTTAAACAAGGTGGTAGGCAACAACAAGGTGGTCGAGATAGCGGTAAGTGGGCAAAGAAAAAGTGGGGGAGTTCTGGTTCCTTCTTTACAGCTAGTGCTCTTTACCCAAAATAGTTAAATGATAAGCATCAGCAGGGTAGAGATAATTTTTGGGAACAGGGTGCCCAATCTTAGGAAAGTTTGGCTTTGTCGGCCTCATGAGGCCCTCCTTGTTGTTTTTATGATGGGTTACATAGGGGTTTCTATGATGAGGGAAGGGATAAATTTTTTAAATATGGTTAGCCAAAGGGTGTTGTTTCTACATCTATTTCTATTTCTGGTACCGACGCTGGTCAGAATAGGTTATATACTCTTGCTACTCTATAGGAATCTGAGGCATCACCTAATGTCGTGACTGGTATGTTACAACTATTTTATTGTGACATGTATTATTTGTCTTAATCCAAGGTCTACTCTCTCTTATTTGACCCCATTTGTGGCTGTGTATTTTGGTTTTGATCCCGAAGTTCTTTTGTATCCTTTTTCTGTTTCTACCCCCGTAGGTGACTCTATGATTGCTAAAAGATTCTATAGAAGGTGTGTGGTATTTTTTGGTAGTAGTCAGACTTTGGTGGATTTGTCTAAACTTGATATGGTAGATTTTGATATTATTCTGGGGATGGATTGATTAAACTTTTATTTCGCATGCTTATATTGTCAGACCCATAAAGTTGTCGTTAGGTTCCCTAGTGAATCGGTTATTTAGTGGGAGGGTGGTTCCATAGCTCCTAGGGGGAGGTTTATTTCTTATCTTAAAGCTGTGAGATTAATCTCCAAAGGGTGTCTCTATCATTTAGTACGGGTTAAAGATTCTAACTCGGAAGGTCTTTCCTTGCATTTGGTTTTGATGATGAATGAGTTTCATGAGTTCTTTCTGAATGATCTTCCTGGTGTTTCTCTAGATAGGGAGATTGAGTTTGGTATTGATTTGGCTCCGGACACATGTCTAATATTTATTCTTCTTTATAGAATAGCTCCAGCTGAGTTGATGGAACTCAAGAAGTAACTTATGGATCTTTTAGATAAGGGTTTCATCCTTCCTAGTGTGTCCCCTTGGAGTGCATCAGTGTTATCCATTTGTAAGAAGGGCGGTTTCCTTCGGATGTACATTGACAATCGGCAGTTGAATATATTGACTGTTAAGAACAAGTATCCTCTTTCAAGGATAGATAACTTGTTTGGTCAATTACAAGGTGCCACATTTTTTTCTAAGATAGATCTTTGGTCTAGGTATCATCACCTTAAGATTAGGGAGGCAGATATCCCTAAGATGGCTTTTTCTACTTGGTATAGGCATTTTGAGTTCCTAATTATGTCATTAAATTTGACTAATGCCCTGGCGGCATTTATGGATCTAATGAACAGGGTTTCCCGACAATTTCTGGATCTTTTTTTCATTGTGTTCATTGATGATATCCTTTTGTATTATAAAAGTAAGGTGGATTACCTCTGTGTGGATATGTAGACCTTTAAGGAGCAAAAGTTGTATGCCAAATTCTCTAAGTGTGAAGTTTGGTTGAATGATGTAACTTTTCTTGGTCATATTATTTCTAGTGAGGGGATCATGGTGGATCTATAAAAGGTGGTTGTGGTTAAAAATTGGCCTAGACCCAAGACTCCAACCAATACTCAGAGCTTTTTGGGTTTGGCTGGGTATTATAGGTGCTTTGTGGAAAGTTTCTTAATGATAGTTGCCCTATTGACTAAGTTGACTGAAAAGAGGATAAAGTTTTCTTGGTCGCATACTTGTGAAGTGAGCTTTAAGAAGCTAAAAGATAAGCTCTTCGGCTCTAGTTTTGACATTACCTAAAGGTAATAAGGGGTTGGTGGTTTATTGTGATGCGTCTCAAGTAGGACTTGGTTGCATTTTGATGCAGCATAGTAAAGTGATCACCTATGCTTCTAGTCAGTTAAAGGTGCATGAGAGAAATTATCCTACTCATGATTTAGAGCTTTTAGCGGTGGTTTTTGCTTTGAAAATCTAGCGACATTATTTGTATAGAGTGAACATGGACATCTTTTCTAATCATAAGAGTCTACAATATGTGTTCACTCAAAAGAAGCTAAATCTCAGGAAAAGGAGATGGTTGGAGCTTCACAAGGACTATGATATGACTCTTCTCTACCATCCAAGTAATGCTAATACAGTTCTTGATGCTCTTAGAAGGTTTTCCATAAAGATTTTTGCTTATGTGGATAAGGAGAAATGGGAATTAGTGAAGGATATTCACTGTTTATCTAATCTCGAAGTTTGTCTCTTGGACTCCAATAATGGTGATTTGATGGTACAGGAAGTGGTTCGATTGTCTCTTGGGGCAGAGAGCAAGGAAAACAAATGCTAGATCCTATCTTGATGAAAATAAAGAGTGATGTTGGTGGGAAAAATTTTTTGGTATTTGAGATTAGTGGTATGGTACTTTGCGGTACCAAGGGAGGTTGTGTTCCTAACATCGATGGTTTGTAACAATGGATATTGGCTGAGACTCTTGAATTGAGCTACATTGTTCATCCCGATTAGACAAAAATGTATCATGATCTCAAGGGGATGTATTGGTGGAATGGTATGAAAATGGATGTGGCTGATTTTGTGGCCAAAGGCATGGTGTGTCGACAAGTAAAAGTTGAGAACATGAGGCCAGGAGGGTTGTATAAATAAATGGGATTGCCGGAATGGAAATGAGAGGTAATCAATATGGATTTTGTTATCGGTCTTTCTTGATCTCGGAGCCAATTTGATTCGTTCTGGTCATAGTTGATAGGGTGACAAAGTCCACTCACTTTTGGCTAGTGCGAACTAACTTTTTGGCTGAGGACTATGCGAATTTGTATCTTCAGAAGATTGTAAAGTTTTATGGGGTACTTGATTCAATTATCTATGATCGTGGTAAACAGTTTTCATTTCACCTCTAACAGTCTTTTTAGAAAGGGTTTGGGACTAAGGTTAGTCTGAGTACTGCTTTTCACCCGTAGATGGATGGGCAAGCAGAGAGGACTTTTTAGACATTGGAACATATGCTCTATGAGTGGGTGATTGATTATGGGGACAATTAGGTGGAACATCTACCTTTGGTAGATTTTGCTTACAATAATAACTATAATTCAAGCATTCGGATGGCCCCTTTTGAGGCATTGTATGATATGAGGTGTAGGTCTCCTATTGGTTGGTTCAATCTTGGTGAAGCAGATATGTTTGGCCCAGACTTGATTTATCAGGATATATAAAAGGTAAAGGTGATTCTATATATGCTTGAGGCTTCCCAAAGTCACCAAAAGTCCTATGCAGATATAAGGCATACAGACTTTAAGTTTGAAGTTGGGGATAAGGTATTCCTTATGGTATCTCCTATAAAGAGAGTGATGCGGTTTGGTAAAAAGAGGAAGCTCACTTCTCAGTATGTTGGTCCTTATGTGGTTGTACAGATGGTTGGTAATATGGATTATGAATGGGAGTTACCTTCTAGTTTGAGCTCCATTTATCTAGTATTTCATGTCTCTACATTGAGAATGTTTCTTGGTGATCCTTCTTCGGATGTTCCTTTGGAAGGGTTGGGTATCTCAAATTCTCTGTCTTATAAAGAAGTCCCGGTTGAGATGTTATATTTGTAGATTCATTGGTTACAAACCAAAAATATGGCCTCGATTAAGGTTCTATGGAAAAAACACAAGGTGGAAGAGGCTACATGGGAAGCGGAAGCGGAAATAAAGTCCAAATATCTGTATTTGTTTTCTGCTTCGAATGTTCATGTGGAAGGTATGTGTTCTTGATCACATCTTTGTTTTCTAACTTATTTAAAGGTCAGATTGATATTTGATAATGCAAATGAATCATGCTTGTGTTTGACCTACCTTGTCCTTCATACGGGGACAAATGATCCTAGTGGGGGAGACTGAAACACCCTGGGTTTGGACCCGTAGAATAATTTCCTGGATTGTAAGATTCTAGACACCATACTTCATATTAAGCTGAGGATTATGCTATACTCTATCTCATGGAGCTGGTATAGTTTTATAGAGTCTCATTAACCATCACTTTAGATAGAGGTACCCAGTTTACCTCTTATTTTTTGGAAGTATTTCAGAAGGGTCTTGGTACCCAAGTTCACCTCAGTAAGACTTTTCTATCCATGGACAGATGGTCAGGTAGAGAGGATCATTTAGACCTTAGAGAAAATATTGAGGGTATGTGTTATCAATTTTAATGGTAGTTGGGATATTTACTTAACTTTTATTGAGTTTTCCTATAATAATAGCTATAACTCCAGTATTTAGATGGCTCTATTTGAGGCTTTCTATGGTAGGAGGTATAGATCTCCTATTGGTTGGTTTGAAGTTGGTCAGGTTGCTTTGATTGGGCTAAATTCAATATATATAATATTGGAGAAAGTTAAAGTGATTCAAGTAAGGCTGAAGACAGCCCAAAGTTATCAGAAATCCTATGCATATGTGAGGAGAAGAGAGATTGAATTTGATGTTTGTGATTTTATGTATCTAAAAAATTTTCCCATGAAATAGTTGAAGAGATTTGGTAAGAAAATAAAGCTTAGTACCAGCTATATTGGTTCATAAAGATTTTGAGCCATTTTGGGAAGGTATCCTATGAGTTAGAGTTGCCTGCAGAGTTAGCATCACTGCATTCGGTGTTCCCTATCTCTTTCCTAAAGAAATGCATTGGTGATCCATCTTAAGTTATTTTGGTAGAGAGAATGGGTGTGGAAGATAGCTTGTTCTGTGAGGAGGTCCTAGTTGAAATCCTTGACTACCAGATTTGGAGGTTGGTTTGCCTTAGTAAAGGTTTTATAGAGGAATCATTCCATTGAGAGAGCAACTTGGAAAGTAGAAGCCGATATACGAACCTAGTATCCTTACCTCTTCTCTATGAATTCAGATTCAGCTTGAGGTAATGGTGAAACACCCTAGGTTTGGATCCTTAGAAAAATTTCCTAGATTTTTAGAATCTGGACATCATATGACTTGTGAGTACCAGTCGTATGATGGGGTACGATTGGTATGCTCTTGGTCGTATGCTAACCAGTGTGGTTTGGTGGGTAGGATTAGTTTTTGGAACAGATATGACTTGGGTGGGTATGAGTCATATGGTGGGTAACAGTTCATATTGTTTGGGTTTTCCTTTCCTTAATCTGAGACTTAGTAACTTAACTTGGATCTGAGTATGAGTGGATCACCATGAGCCGTAAGTTAAGGTATGAGTCATACCATTGACTCGTATGGTAGACAATGTTTAAACTTCCTTTGGTTCTATTCTGCCAGGGATACGGTTTGGGGGTACTGCTGGTATGTTTGGTATAACTTGGTTTAGGTAAGTCATATACTGGATAGTATTAGGTCTAAGGGAAAGGCCTAGCGTTCAAGTGGTTGGTACCACTCATATGGAAAAGTATGACTGGTATGGGGGAGTCAAACCATCTAACGGTAAATTTAAGCAGTTTAAGTTGGGAGTAATTTGGACATTTCCCCGCTTAGCCTCTTAAGTCCCCATGACTTATATCTCTATTGGGACATCATTTACCCTATTATTCTAATCTTAGACACTTAGAAACTCTGTCTAATTCTCTCTAAGGATCTTGGGTAAATGAAGTCTACGATTTTATCTAGAGAATTAATTTGGGGTTTGTACGGGTGATTTCTCTCCATCATCTTCGTAATCTAAGGCATGTACTCCTACCTCATTGTTATTTCCAACTAAAGGCATATTTTGTACAATGTTTTCATGGCATGATTATTGTATGGTTTTGGGTTTTCAAATATATGTTGTAGTTTTAGTATTAAATGTTTGGTTATGATTTTCCCATGATTTACTTATGAAATTACATGCTTTAATTGTCGTTTGGACAATTGGGTGCATAGTCATGGTTAATTGGTAATTGGATTTGGTTTTGGAAACACTATTCCCCCAACTTGTTTGATAAAATGCCTATGACAATGCTTTTACTATATTATTGGATTTTTAATGGAGCTATTGCATGGTAAGGTATGGTAATAGAACCCTAAATGGTTTAAATGGTCTGGAATGGTTAAATCATAAGGTTTGGTAGTCCTGGTTATGGTTAATTAAACTTTCTTGTGGGGTACATGGGATTCCCCCAAGTAAACATACTAATGGAACACTTATGGGGTACATGGAATTCCCCTAGTTAACTTGATCATGTAATCTATGGGTACATGGGAATCCTTTTACATTAAAGGGTTGGATAAGGACATTGCTTGCAAGCTATAGTCAGTATGACGATATCACTAATTATATCCTTGGTTAATAATAATGGATTAATGGTTTGGTTTGATGGTAATGGTTTTTATTGAGCAATAATGGCAGGGTGTAATAGCTAACCATGAAGGTGTAAGTCCAATAGATGGACACTGGAAATACATGTTTGCCGACATGAAGGTTGGTCATAGTGAGAATATATGATACTATGAGGTACATGGGAATTTTCTAAGTACATTGTACATATGTATAATAGTGAGCAAATGGTACTTGGGAACTCCATACTCTTATGGTATCTCTGGTTCATGCGGCTACATGCTTCGGGGCCGGTTCAGGAGGTTTCACTGGACCCATTTAGCCCATGGGTGGTTCTAGGATGGTTAAGTTACACATACCCAGGAGTTGTTTCAAATTCATCCTAAACTCGATTCTCTTTCCTGACATGGTTATATATTTCTATATATATATATATATATATATATAAATGGGTTGTATGCATATGGCTGCTCTATTTGGTTTTACTGGATGGCATTATATTATCCTTCTCCTGAGTTCATGTTAGCGTTCACTGATGTTCCAGTTTTTGGCAGAACATTTTACATCTTTTTCTTGGGAAAATTATGTTTTCAAACAAATAAAGTTGTATTTAACACTGGGTTTTAGTGTTTACAGGTTAAGGAGTAAACCATAGAAGAAACTTAAAAAATAGCAAAAAAGGACCTCTGACGGAAAACTGGCAGGCCGTTAGTCCAGCGATGGTCCGCCAACATAATCGTTAGACCTGAATAGAACCTGGAATATTCGGATATCAAGCGACGGACCATCAGGCCTCTGACAAGCTGTCAGTCTGACCGTCAACTGAATGCGGCCTTTTCTGAGTTTAAATTTTAAATATTCTATACCTGGGAGCATATAAATACCTAGTTAGGGTTTTATTTCTAGGACCTTGGATATAATTACCTTAGTTCTCCATCTTTGAAACTCTGTAACATAGTATTCTGTGAATCAAGAAAAACTTGTGGATCTAATCAATCCATTTCTATTGAAGATTCAAGAACTAATCCTTGTAACTTTTGTAAGTGAATTCTGAATTTATTTATGAATAATACAAAGAATTTTTCTCTATTATCTATGGAGATGTGTAGCTATGCTCCCATAACTAGGGTTTGAGAGAATTAAAGGATAAACTATCCATTTAGGTTGAGAGACTAATGGGTAAACAATAGAATTCAACTACTCTTCCAATTTAAGTTATTAATTGGAACTCTAAGGTGATTCACAACCCTAGCTGTTGAAGCATCTCGGTAACCATAACTCTAGTTTATTTAATAGCATTGAAATACTACTTGCAAAAAGAATCATTAGTTGGAACAACTCTATTACAATTATCTAGACTACAATCCATAAATCAAATCCCTTTTTATTCAGGAATCTTTGATAAAAGTCTGATAACAATCACAATACGTAGTGAACATGGTATTCCCTGTGGGATTCGACAGCCAACCTTGTTAGGTTCTATATTTGACAGCAACCACTTACTCTTTCATAAGAGAGGTGTAATTTAGGCATATCATTCACCCACTAGCCCATCTTCAGGCGCCTGCATCCCCCGGTGATGTAGAAATCGACCGTTTTACTCCTCCTGATTAGTGATCATATTTGGGATCAACTATTGGATTGAATGGTGAGCTTCCATATTCTGGAAGGTTCCAATTCATATCATGGATGTTATTACAAATTTTTGTTATTTTATGGATATTGGTTTTTGTTATGGTTGGGGGCATGTCCCGATCAGATATTATTTTCTTTTTGTTAGAGACTTTGTGTGACCACTATGTGTTGGAATGGGCGGTGTCCGTACTGGTGTCATCCTTAGTATTTGAATTGGTATTGTGGATGATACCATTGGACTAAATTTATGATTGTTCCATTTTTTAATGTTATTTTATGGATAGGAGCTTGGTTTTTATATTGGTTTGGTTATGGAATGTTGGTTGGCAATAGATAGTTGGACTTGTCTGGGTTGGTCACGGTTATAGACCTATCCCAGAGTCTAAAATAGTAATAAATTCTATCTTGTTACACATTTAGATTTATCCAACTCAGGATATGTGTATTTGGAGGTTAGGTTGGGTAACGGGAATGGTCCCCAGTCCTAGATGGACTTGGGATGGCCATTATGACAAGGCCCTGGTTTAGTTCGTGTCAAGTAGATATCAGAGCTTTAGGTTTATGGTTAATTAGGAGTCCACAAATTCATGTTGAGTAGAGTCTTTTTTAAAAGTGTATATCACATAACACTCATACGAGAGAGGCTACAAGGCATTTAGGAATGTTTTACTTTCTTGGTATTCTATTTTCAAGATTGGAGTCTAATTCATGGAATCTTCTCTAATCCTGGCTTGTTCGCTTTTCAAATCATGTTTTGACAATCTGAAATGCAAGGTAACTCCTCTGTCCCAATTAGGGATAATGTTAAAGAAAAACATACTACTCAGGGGATCCATACTCAGTCCAGAGGTCTCATACCTGATTGTTTTAGAGTTCCATTGGTTTCTACTAGTCCTCTTCACGGTAAGGTAATGAATATGGAATTTCATCAATCGATTAATGTTATTGCTCAGTTAGTTGCTGCTTAGGTTGAACGGGATGCATCTAGAGTTTCATCAGTTGAGGCCATCAGGGTTTGCCTGTTTATGAAGATGACCCCTTCTAGTTTTACTAGTGTGAAGGTGGAAGAAGATCCTCAGGTTGGTTGAAATGGAGAAAATATTCAGGGTGATCCAGGCCACAAATATGGAAGGGGTAAATTTTTCTACTTATCACCTTAAAGATATGGCATAATAACAGTACGAGGAGTAGGATAGGGTGAGAAGTGATGTTGAGGAGTCAAATTTATGGGAAACTTTCTCTAATTCTTTTCTTGATCATTTCTTTCCTCAAGAGTTGAGGGAAGTGAAGGCGTAGGAATTTTTTAAGCTGAGATAGGGGAAAATGTCGGTCAAGGACTATGCCTTGAAATTTTACCATCTATGTAGGTATGCTCCAAAATTGGTGTTTGATATGAGGGCAAGGATGACAAAGTTAACTTCTAGACAGTCTTGGGATTTGATCCTTGAAAGCAAGACTATATTGTTGATCAAAGATATAGATATTTCTAGGTTGGTGGTTCATATGCAACATGTGGACGAGAAAAAAAGAAAGTAGGCTGAGTTTTTAGAAAGGTAGAGTAAGAAGTTTAGATCTTCTGAATAAGGTGGTGGGAAACAACAAGGTGGTCAAAATGGCAGTAAGTTTCCAAAAAAAAAGTGCGGGAGTTCTGGTTCCTTCTTTAAAGCTAGTACTTTTTACCCAAAATAGTTGGGTGATAGGCATCAGTAAGGTAGAGATGATTTTTAGGAATAGGATGCCTAATCCTAGGAAAGTATGGCTCAGTCGACCTCATCATGCCCTCCTTGTTGGTTTTGTGGTAGGTGCATAGGGTTTCTATGATGAAGGGAGGGACAAATGTTTCAGATATGGTCAGCTAGGCCATATTCTCAGAAATTGTTCGATTTGTAAGGGCGCTTCGAGAGAGAGAGTAAGTCTTCAATTGCATCATCTTTTGCTCCTGTACCAAAGGGTGCTGCTTCTTAATCTGTTTCTGCTTCTGGTATCGACGCAGGTTGGAATAGGTTATATGCTCTTGCTACTCGACAGAAATATGAGGCATCACCCGATGTCGTGAATAGGAGGTATAGATCTCCTATTGGTTGTTTTAAAGTTGGCCAAGCTACCTTGATAGGCCCAAATTCAGTAAATAAAATGATGGATAAAGTTCAAGTGATTCAAGTAAAGCTAAAGATATCCCAAAGTCATCAGAAATCCTATTAAGATGTGAGGAAAAGAGAGATAGAAATTGATGTTGGTGATTTTGTGTATCTTAAAATTTTGCCCATGAAAGGGATGAAGAGATTAGGTAAGAAAATTAAACTTAGTCCTAGCTATATTGGTCCATATAGAATTTTAAGCCATTTTGGGATGGTATCCTATGAGTTAGAGTTTCCTGCATAGTTAGCATCAGTGCATTCGGTGTTTCATGTCTCTTTGCTAATGAAATGCATTAATGATCCATCTTAAGTTGTTTCATTAGAGAGCATGGGTGTGGAAGATAGCCTCTCCTATGAGGATGTCCTAGTTGAAATCCTTGACTACTAAATTCGGAGGTTGGGTCGCCTTAGTAAAGGTTTTATGGAGGAATCAGTCCCTTGAGAGAGCTACTTAGGAAGCAGAAGCCAATGTGCAAACCAAGTATCCCAACCTCTTCCCTATGAATTCATATACAACTTGAGGTAATGGTGAAACACCCTAGGTTTGGACCCTTAAAAAATTTTCCTAGATTTCTAGATTCTAGACATCATACGACTTGTGGATACCAGTAGTATAATGGGGTACGATTAGTATGCTCTTGGTCGTATGCTACCCAATGTTAGTTGGTGGGTTGGATTGGTTTCTGGAATGGATACCACTTTGGTGAGTACGAGTTGTGTGTTGGGTAAAGGTTCGTATGGTTTGGGTTTTCCATCACTTAATTTGAGAATCAGTATCTTAACTTGGATCTGAGAATGAGTGGCTCGCCATGAGCCATAAGTTAGGGTATAAGTTGAACCATTGACTCGTATAGTAGACAGTGTTCAAATTTTTTTTGGTTCTATTCTTCCAGGGATATGGTTTGGGGTAATGGTTGTATGATTGGGTATGACTTGGTTTGGGTAAGTCGTATGTTGGACAATATTGGGTCCAAGGGTGAGGTTTAGGGTACGAGTGGTAGGTACCACTCGTGTGGAAGGGTGCGACTAGTATGGCGGAGTCAAGCCATCTGACGGGAAATTTAAGCAGTTTAAGTTGGGGGTAATCTAGATATTTTCCCACTTAATGGCTTAAGGCCCCACAACTTATATCTCTATTGGGATATCATTTACCCTATTATTCTAATCTTATACACTTAAAAACTATCTGTAATGCTGTCAAAGGCTTTTAGGTAAAGGAAGGCTAGGGTTTTATCTAGAGGATCAATGAGGGGCTTGTACGGGTGATTTCTCTCCATCATCTTCGTAATATAAGTCATGTACTCCTCCCTTATTGTTAGTTCCAACTAAAAGCATGTTTTATACAATGTTTTCATGGCATGATTATTGTATGGTTTTAGGGTTTTCAAATATAACTTGGGGTTTTGGTATTAAATGTTTGGTTACAGTTTTCCTATGTTTTAATTATGAATTACATGTTTTAACGGTGGTTTCAAAAATTGTGTGCATGGGAATGGTTAATTGGTAATTGGATTTAGTTTAGGAAACACTATACCCCAAACATGTTTGATAAAATACCTATGATAATTCTTTTACTATATTATTGGAGTTTTAATGGAACTATTTATGGTATGGATATGTGTGTGTATGGATTGTATGCATATGGTTGGTTTACTTGGTTTTACTGGATGGAATTATTTAATCCTTATCCTGAGTTCATGATAGAGTTCACTCGCTAACCCATCTTCGGGCGGCTGTATCCCCACACGATATAGTAACCGACCATTTTACTTCTCCTTTTTAGTGATCGGATTTGGGATCAACTATTGGATTGAAGTGGTGAGCTTTCATATTTCGGAAGGATCCATTTCATATCATAGATCTCTTTACATACTTTGGTTATCTTATGGATATTGGTTTTGGCTATGGTTGGGGGCATGTCCTAATTGGATATTGTTTTCTTTTATTTATAGGTTTTGTGTGACTACTATGGGTTGGAATAGGCGATGTCGGTAGCGTTGTTAGCCTTAGTATGGCCATTGGTATTGGGTCTGATATCATTGGACTAGATTTATGATTATTTCATCCCTTTATGTTACGTTATGGACAAGAACTTGGTTTTTATATTGGTTTGACTATGGAATGTCGGTTGGTAATGGATGGTTTTACTTGTTTGGGGCTTTCATAGTTATAGACCTATCCTAGTGTCTTGAATGGTAATAAACACTATCTTGTGACACGTTTGGAATTCATCCAAGTCAAGGTATGCATATTTGGAGGTTGTGTTGGGTAACGGGGGTGGTCCCCGATCCTGGATGGACTTGGGATGCCCAATACGGCAAGGCCCTAGTTCGTGTCGTGTCAAATGGTTTCTTTAAATTAATTATCTCATTATCAATATCAGCTATCCAACCATCCTCATGTGATAGAATACATTCATAAATTCAGTTCAGTCCATGTATCATGTTTCAGATTCAAATATTATGTCATGATTTAGCCCCTAAGTATTTAGTGCATGATATCACTCTTTAGAGTATTCGAATTCATCTAGTTTCATTCAAGGAGTAATGATCCCAAGAGGGATATATTGTAATACCTCGAGTTTCCAAGCTACTATTAAAAGATAGGCCACTAAATTAGCTTTCCAATGCTTCAAGTCTCATCTAAATCAGAAATCGTGGCAACAAGTTATGCAAGTATTCTTAAGTACTTGTGAACTACAAATAGTTATGACTCACGTAACGACCCATAACCTGACGTTATGAGTCATTACAAGAAGTCGTAGTCACAACAGTGAGTAAAAAAGAAACTATTCATTTTACAATTAGCAATCCTTACCAGTCATAATAAATGACTATGAGTCTTAAGGAAGGACTCATAGACACACCAGTGTCCACCAAGGAACCAAGTCCTGTGATCATGAGTCCAACCTACGACTCATAGTCAGATCTTATGAGTCGTTAGGTGGCCTCGTGACCAAACTAGTGTATAATCTAATATTCATCCCTGTGGTTACGAGTCCACCAGATGACTCATATTCTGACCTTACGAGTCATAATGTGGACTCTAGTCTGACCAGTGAATGACATAAGACTCAAGCTTCAGATTACAACTCATAACCAGACATCACGAGTCGTAGGGTGAGTCAAAATGACTAGGGACTCAAAATACATGCACATTTTAACAAAGGCTTTTTGTTAATTTTCTCCCCTTATTAACCCAAACCCATTTAGTTTGAGCTCCCAAAACGTTAGTTATCAAGGGTAAACCTTACCCTAATCCCTTATAACATCAAAATCACTTCTTCGACACCAAAAAAAAAGGGATTCTCTTCTCCCTTAAGATAAAATTAGGATTTCTCAAGAATAAGATCAACTTCAAATATTTCACCATAGCTTTTACTTCAGATATTGGGATATACATCAATGGTCCCCATTCACCCATTAGTCCCAAAGTTCTCCCAAAACTCTCAAGTTTAATTTTACCTTTTATTCTTAAGTTTTCATGGAAATTATGAATTTTCTTGGAATTACAATCTATCCTTGAAATTGAACCATATGTACATGTTGTCCAAATAAGCTTAACATCCTCCCATACTCAAAATCATGAATTCTGTCGGCTTAGAAAGATAGTATATTTTGGGATCTTTAATCATGAAATTACTTACCGTATTCTAATGATGTTATTATATTTAATGTATTATTCAGTGTTGGTGGATTATGCACACTTGATACCTAGATATTCATGCATGTTTAGACTTTCAAGTTACGAGTCATTTAGATCATGATTGCATAATTATATTTATATTATGATATTCATGTCTAGCATTTATCAAATGTGAATCATGTTAAATATTTATCAGTATTAGTGTCTGTTCAGTTAGGAGTAGGACTTAGCACCGAGCGAACCTAGGGATGAAGTCTCACCCACCAGTAGAACACTGAAACCTTTAGTAAAATTCCTTGCATTCCATAACTATATTACCAGCGTAGGTTATGACAGGTCACCCGTGAGTAGAGAACTTACACTCTCTTAGGGATCACTTGCTAGTAGAGCACTGACACCCTAGTCCTTCGGGGCAATTGTTTAGTGGATCCATACAGCCAGTGTTGGTACCCTTTGTAAGGTACTAACACCTTTCCAACTAGGGTTATAGGTTGTACCTCGATTAGCTCACATTGGGGCATATCGGTTAAATGTTAGCTGCCATAGTTTCAGTTCAGCATTCATATCATGATAGTACATGCTAGCATGACCAAGTGTCCATATATCAATTATTCAATTATTCAATTATTCAATTATTCAAATCATTTCAGCACATGTTTATGCTTAGTCTTGCATTCATTTTACATGTTCATGTATTTATACTCAGTACCTATATGCATACTAGTAAATTCCTATCTCACATACCAATACATTCAAAGTACTGACCGCCCACTCTCTTTTGTGCTATGTTGTCTTATAACATAGGTTTGGGCGCTCAGTTCCTACATTGCACGTAGTTCGTTCCTATATCACTCAGTAGCAGCATTGGTGAGTATTCATCAGTCTAGGACTAGTCATATTACTTATCATACATTCCAGTATTTCATTTTATGCTATTTCAGTAGTCAAGTTAGTTCGGGACCTGTCCCAACAACTCATCACGTTTAGAGGCTTTCAGTCAATCTGATAGTTGGTTATGTTTTTCAATAATGTGTTTCAGACCCCTTTTTTATTGATTTGGTTATTCAGATATTTTGTTTAATGTCTTCCACACAATATTTTACTATCTCCCTTTCAGTATTTACAGCTTATGCTGACATATGGGGTCACTTGTGGCCTTAAGAATTGTCTTACGACTAGGGGTAGTCTCGGGTCGTGATAATTAATCATCTCCTACTTCCATATGGGAATTCTATCTCTTGAGATATACTATCGTGCCTCAAATTCTCAATTTTGACTTGTTGACAGACCATACATTTAGCAACAAAATTTGCCATATCCCTTTTCATATTATTCCACTAGTAAATTTCTCTCAAGCCATGATACATCTATATATACATGAGTTTCGATCAAAATCTTGTCTCCATAGCCCATTTGTATTAGGAACACACAACCTTCCTTGATATCTCAAGATGCCATCTCCTCCAATTTTGAAAGCCATAACCTTCTATTGATCCACATCATCCTTAATTTGCATAAGTATGGGATCCAAAACATATTTCTCCTTGACCTCAACCCCAAGAGACGATTTAACCACTTCCTAAACTATTACCCCTCCATCCTTGGAGTCCAAAAGACGAACTCCTAAATTGGCTAGCCCATAAATATACTTCACCAATCCTCTTTTATCCTCCTCAGTTTGAGATAAACTCTCCACAGATAACCTACTAAGAGTATCAGAAATAACATTATCTTTACCTTGGTGGTAGTGTAGACTCATGTCATAATTCTTAAGAAATTCAAGCTACCGATTTTGGCTAAGATTTAATTTCTTCTGCATAAACACATGCTTCAAGATCTTATGATCTAAATAAGTATCCACATGCACCCCACACAAATATTGATGTCAAGTCTTTAAATAAAAATACATAGTTGTCAACTCTAGATTGTGAGTCCAGTAATTTCTCTTTTGAACCTTAAGCTTCCTAGAAGCGTAAGCTACCACCTTCCCGAGTTACATTAAAACACAAGCCAATCCTATATGAGATGCATCACAATACACAATGAAACCTTTAGTAACCTAAGGTAAGGTCAAAATAGGAGCAAAAGTCAACTTATCCTTCAATTTGTCACAACTACCATCATAAGCATCAGACTATAGAAACTTTACCTTTTCCTGAGTCAACCTTTTGAGCAAATCAGCAATAGATGAGAAACTCTCCACAAATATCCTGTAGTAATCTTCCAATCCTAAGAAGCTCTTAATGTCGATTGGAATCATGGGTCTAGGCCATTTCTTAACAACCTCAATATTCTGCGGATCCACCTTCATCCTTTCATTGCATACAACATGCCCAAGAAAAGTCACAACACTTTAAATTCACACTTCAAAAATTTTGCATACAACTTTTGATCCCTTAAGGTCAGCAACACAATTCTAAGGTGATTTGCTTGATCCTCGTTACTTTTGGAGTATACTAAGATTTCATTAATGAAGACTATAACAAACAAATCCAAAAACTGTCTGAACACCAGATTCGTAAGATCCATAAAAGTAGTTGAGGCATTAGTCAACCCAAATAACATAACTAAAAACTCATAGTGGCCACAATGGGTTTGGAAATCAGTCTTGGGAATATTAACCCCCTAATTTTCATTTGGTGATAGCTCGCACGGAGATTTACTCTAGAGAAAAACTTTGCACCCTAAAGCTGATTAAAGAGGTCATTAGTTCTAGGAAGAGGGTACAAATTTTTAATGGTGAACTTATTCAACTGACGCAACCTATCTTTCTTTCGCATGATAAGCACAGGAGCACCCCAGGGAGAAACACTATGAAGGATGAAACCCTTATCAAGGAGATCTTCTAATTGCTCTTTTAGTTCATTTAGCTCTACCAGAGCTGTCCTATAAGGAGGAATGAAAGTAGGATGAGTATTTGGTAGAAGATCAATCCTAAAGTCAATGTCCTGTCAGGAGGAATCCTCGAAAGATTATCAAAAAAACTTCAAGAAATTCATTAACTAGGGAAAAAGACAGTAGGGAGGGACTTTCAAAGTTAGAATCCTTGACCCAAACTAGATACAAACACCCATTGTATATCATTTTCTAATCCCTATGGTAAAAAATAAACTTCCCTTTTAGTACTCGAGAACTCCCCTCCCATTCAATTATAGGTTCATTAGGAAAATAAAAGGTGACCTTTCGGTCCTACAACCCAGAGAAACATACCACAAATGAAGCCAATACATCTACAAGATTACATCAAAATCCACCATATCAAGTTCTATTAGATCTACCAATGTCTACCTATGGACACCACATAATCCTTATACACTTTTCTAGCAATAATAGACTCACCCACTGAACTAGAAACCAAAAAAGGGGTCGCAAATACTTTCAGGACCAAAACAATAGTGTACAACCACATAGGGAGTCACATAAGATAAGGTAGAATTAATATCAAGGAAATAATAAACATCATAAGAGAAAAGATATAACATACCAGTGACAACATCTGGTGATGCCTTAGAATCCTGAAGAATAGAAAGTACATTATTTCAACCAATTCTCATCCTTAAAGTAGTGCCTTTATCTGTAGGTTGAAGAAGTAGCAGCCTATGCTTTACTAGCCCTAGATGCACCCCTAGCTGAAGGAAAATCTCGTTGCATATGACCATGCTAACCACTATTAAAGTACCAATTTCTCCCTTCCTCATAACAACTACATCCAGGTGGATAAGGTGGGGACAACTGTGCTCCACTAACTTGAGATTGGGTACCCTGTTCCCTATAACCATTGCTAAATTGAAAATGTCAATTGCCTAAAGGAATAGGAGCAAGAGCACTAGCTGGCAAATATGAATTTCCCCAATTCTTCTTAGTCCATTATTGATGTGACCCGACCGAGGGTCTTGTCGTAGTGGGCGTACCAAGTCCAACTAGGACTGGAGACCACCCCCGTTACCCAACCCAACCTCCAGTTGCATGCCCTGAGCTGGCTGAATTTTGAGCATGTAGCAAGATAGGGCAATAACTCACATAAAGACTCTGGGATAAGATCACAACCATGACCAACCCAACCAAGCCCAACCATCCCATACCAACAGTCCAACCATATCAAACCAATACCAAAATAAGGGCCATAAACCAGACCATAATAAAAGATGTTCCAAAACATAATATAATTAATCTCAAAATAGAATAGGATAGAACAACTAACAATATCGTCTAATGATTTTAGTCCACCGGTTTATTCCAATGCCAAGGCCGACACCAATACCAGTCCCACCTATTCCAACTAATAAAAGTACTACAAAACCTCTAACCAAAGGAGTAATAAAATCCGATTGGGACATTCCCCCAACCATAGCCAAAACCAATACCCAAAAACAAACTAAAATGTCTAAAAGTGACCATAACATGAAATGGAGCCTTTCATAAGGATAGAAGCTACCACTTTAGTCTAAATACTGATCCCTGAGTCAATCACTATATAAAGGGAATAGAATGGTCGATTCTGGCATAGCGTGGGTATACAGCTACCAGTAGACGGGTTAGCAGGTGAATGCTAGCATGATCTCAAGATAAGGATAAAATAATTCCATTTATAAAATCAAGTAAAACAATCCATATGCACACAATGATACATATATATATATAGCCATGCCAAAAAAAGGGACCAGGTTTAGCGTACCTTTAAAACCTTTACCTGGGCTGTGTAGCTTTACCGTCCTAAACCACTCACGGGCTATATGGGTTTAGCCCCTGCTGAAAGGGCCTCAATGCATGAAGAAGCACGACCAGGAAGAAAACCTACATGACTAGTACATCCTGCAAAATATAGTGTGACATCATGCACACTGTCACCAGGACCAACCTTACATCGGCAAATATGAGTTTCCAATTTTGGTACCCCCAGGACCTCCAACTTCCACGACTTTGCTACATATCCCACCATTATTTTCTAATTGAAACCAATTTCTAAATAACCAAACCATTGTCCAGTTATTAACCAAGGCAATTAATATTGGTATTATCATACCAATCCTTACTTGCAAGTATTATCCATAGCCAACCATCTATAGGTTTAAGGGGACTTTCAAGTGCCCTTTCCTTTACCATTTTAAAATACTTGGGGGATTCTATGTACCCTACAATCATAACCATTAGCCATTTACCACTCCAAGCCATTTAAACCATGTATAATTCCTTTACCAAGTTTTAAAACAAGCAACAGTTCCATTAAAAGTAGTCAATGAAATAAACATATCTTTATAAGCATGGTATCAGACACATTGGGGCATAATACGACAAAAACCAATTCTAATTACCATTAAGCAATTTCGTTCAATCAAATTATCGAAAAACACCATTAATGTATATAAAAGCATAATTAAAACCATGGGAAACCATAACCAGCCATTTAATATCAAAACCCCCAAATTATTTTGGAAAACCAAAATCATAAAATCAATGAAGTCATGAAAACATTCATAAAAACCATGCCTTTAGATAGAATTAACAATGAGGGAATATAAAATGCCTTAAACCAAGATGATGATGAAAAGAAATCACCAAGATAATCCCAAAACTAATCCTCTAGTTGAAACCCTAGCTTCTCTTGCCCAAAAACGTTTGAGAGAATTATAGTGTTTAGAAGAGTTTTTAAGTATTAATGAATGTAATAATAGGTTAAATAACCTTTCAAGTAGGTTAGAAGTTGTAGGACCTTATTAGGATAAGTGGGGAAATATCTAGAATACCCCCACTTAAGTTTCACCAAAATCCCATGACAGGGGTATGACTGACCCTCATGAGTCGTACCGTTCCAATACGACTGGTAACCTTCACTTGTACCCTAGACTCAACCTTTGGATCCAAAATTATCAAGCATGTATATCATCCAACCAAGTCATATCCAAAGCATACGATCTATACCTTCCACTCGTACCCCTAGTAGATTTAAAACCAAGGAAGATATAGAAACTAACCACCATACGAGTCCTTAGTATGACTCATACCCTTGCTTACGGCTCATAGTGAGCCACTCATACTCAGTTCCAACTTAAGTAACTAAGTCAAAGATTAAGTTAAGGAACCAAATGATCCATAACCACTAATACCACTCATACTCTTAATTTGTATCCATTCCAGTAACTAAATTCCATCCCACCAACCGACACTGGTCAGCATACGACTGGACCATACCATTCGTACCCCAATATACAGCTCATACCCTTGAGTCATATTGGGTCCTGAGATCAAAATTCCAAGAAATTTTCTAAAGTTCAAAAACCAAGATGTTTTAATTGTCTACCGGTTTTTCCATTATTCTACCAATTCACAACCTGCTCTGTGTACTTTAACTTTTTACTGTGTTGTTCCCCCATTTCTACCTGCTTTCTCTTCTCGTCTTCCACCTACTATATGTAAACTACTAGCCTTGATATATCTATGTTATTCCTCAATATAACAACCTTACACTCTAACACCAAGTCATGAGACAGACCCAAAGTAAACTTTCTCATCTTAATCCTTATACTAGATAAAAGCTCATGAGCATAACGAGATAGTTGGGTAAACTTAAACGTATACTCCTTAACACTCATCTTACCCTATTTCAGATTCACAAACTCTTCCAATTTAGCTTTTTTAACTCCTTAGGAAATAAATAATCAAGAAAAACACCTGAGAACTTATGTATACAGCCATCTCAGCATCTATACCTCTCAATTCTTCCTACTCCCCATACCACTAATAAGCCACTTCTTTCAATTGGTAAGCTGCAAACTCAACCCCTTCTGAATAATTAGCATGCATCATCCTATAAAGGCTGAGGGATTCATCCCCATAAACTTGCCAACCTGAGTGACCTTTGACAAACTAGGGGCAGAACCAACATGATAAAAACAATGAAACTATAATTCCACAATCTGAGAAAGCATATGGATAGACTTACAAAACTAAGGATTTGAGACATCTATCTAATGATATTGAGTAACATCATCTTGAGGAGGACTAGTAGGGACCGGTTGAACCCTAGGTAGAGCAGTGAAGTCAGGAGTACGGGCGATATATTGAGTCTGTATACCATGAGTAAGGCATACTTTCTCTGCATTCACCCCAGTTGGGATAAAGGTTTTGGCTAAGTTCCTACAACTGTAAGATCTTCATGCATGATCTAACATGCGAGTATGCCAGGAGTTAGTGAAAACTCAAAGTAGTTAGTCTTTCTAGCACAAAATAGAATACATAGAAGAGAATTCCTAAATGTCTTATAGCCTTTCTCTTATAAGTGTGGCGCGCTATACACCCACAAAATGGACTTTACTCGACATAGATTTGTAGACACCTAGTGACCCTGAACCATGTTCTAATACCAAGCTTATCACAACCCAAACCACAGCCTGGTTATGCAGGTATCCCAAGCTAACCAAGGCAGGAGATGACCTACTTAGCTTTACCTTAAGAGAATAATAAATAATGAACCACATAAGCTAAATAGAAGAATAAGAGAGATATAATAATAAAAAGAGTAAGTCTATAAGTCAAAATAAATCCATGAAGAAATACCCCAGTACTGTCCATAAAGCCTGTAAATAAAGAATATTAATCAAGTAGGAACATGCCCCTTACTAAGACAAAAGAAAACCATAAGAAAGTACTAAAATCATGAAACACTAATAGGAACTCGACCATCCAAATGATGGAGGACTCACCACTTCAACAGCTATCCAAGATAACTATTAAACTGCCTAACACTACACAGGGTCACAAGAAAAGACCTCAAAACCTACATTATGAGATGATGTAGCATCTAGGGACAATTAGTATAGCGAGTACTGGCCTACAACCCAAGGAATGGGATAAAATACACAAGTACCAAACTAGTAATAAAACACATCAATAAATACATATTTATCAAAAACCATTCATGAAAACATGTGCTCATCGACCTTCAAGATAATGGGAATCTGGGATAGGGAACAAGGAACATGAGACATAACTGTTTAAAAAGTTAGTCCTGAACTATATACCTCATATCGACCTAAACTCACCCATAAGCTATATAGGTCTGGCATCTCCTGATGGAAGTTCCCCAGTCCATAATAGCCATATGAACTGAAGAAATTAGACTAAATCAACCAATAGTCAATTAGCCTCCTAAATATATACTATGTAAAGTGACATAGTGGTCATAGACCCCTAACGTCGACAAACATGGTTTCCAGTGTTGGTCCCCCTAGGACTACACCTTCTCGATGACCTACACAATTCCCTTTAATCCTAATTAAAATAGTTTCAACATACCAATAACCATGGAGTGATTTATTAAGGCATTCCCAACTTGGTATCATCATACCAATAGAGTTATAATTCATTCCAATTAATTCATACCATATCCATAATCAATTTATCTATTTAGACTCCAATTTCCATTTTAAAAATCCATAACCAAAACTCCCAAGGGAGTTTCCAAAACTTTATTACCTTTTAACCATTTAATGTTATGCAATTTTCTAATGAACAATTTAGACACTATGAAATACTTGTTTATAATTATCATGACCCGAGATTGCTCCTTAGTTGTGACACGATATTTAGAGTCACAAGTGACCCCATGCTAACCTATGTACTAACATAGCACTACGTATACTAAAGAAGTAACAAAATACTAGGCAAAATCTAAACTGAAATAATCTGGTACTAATGATAAAAGAATTAATACTAAATAATAATATCAAAACTAAAACTGTCTAACAAAAACTAGCTTGCTAAAATATAACTAATTGTTTGTCTGAAATCCTCTACTCATTATTTATTGGGACAAACCCCCAACTAACTCCAACTGACTAAAAACTAAATAAAATGAAATACTAAAAGAAATGCTGACAAATAGTCCTCAAATAATGAGTACTCACTAAATGTTGAAGCCATTAAGATACGGAAGCATGCTAAAATTGATCTGGATATGGAGCATCGAAACCTATATTATAAGAAAATATAGCTCAGGAAAAGTATTTGACTAGTACTTTGAATGTACTGAGTATGTGATATGGAAAAATAAATAATATAACTTAAACATGATGATTTAATGCAAGACCAAGTATGAAAATGTGTTGTATGATAAATAGAATAACCAAATACAAGGTTATGTGAAATCTTGAAACATAAACTAAGGACTGTGGGAGCTAATAATAACTGATATGCCCCAATCTGAAAAAATTGTGATCCAACCTATAAATACAATCGGACGGGTGTTCAGTACCTTGCCAAGGGTACAAACACTGGCTGGCATAGATTTAGTAAAATTATGTTTGGAAAGACTAGGGTATCAATCCTGATCTGGCAGGTGACCCCTTATAACTTACGGTGGCATCACAGTTTTAGAACTTAGGAACTTCTAATAAACGTATCAATCTTAACTAATGGGTGATCCTTCATGCCTGCGTTCTCTTAGTGCTAAGTACTATGCCCAACTGAAAAACACTGATAACTAAATTTCTCATTATAATTACATTCTAAAAATATCAATAATGGATAATTTGAAGTGCTCAAAAATAGGTAAACTGGTATATGCATGAATCCCTAGATATCAGGTGTTCATAAGCCACCATCTCTAACTAGTGCAACTAAATGATAATATTATAAGTTGATCATGATAGGGAATTTCATAACTAAAGCCTAAAAATCAACAAATTAACAATTTAAGATATATCATGATTTTGAGTATGGAAGGATGCCTAACTTATAGGAGACACATATTTATGTTTTAATTCAAGAATAAACTAAAGAATTATGAAACTCATGCTTTTTATGGAACCCTAAACTTAAAGAGTGAATTTAACTTAAGTATTTGAGAAATCTTTAGGACTCAATGGGTGGAAGGAATCCACTAATGAAATTCCACATTCTTAGAGATGGAATCCCTAAAAAACTCTTAGGAATTGGAGTTGGAGATTGAAAAACTCTGATTATCTATTGGAGAAGAGAGAATCACCCCTTTTTAAGTGTCAATTGAATTTGTGACTTGATGATGAATTTGGGGAACATTTCCCTTATATTTCGGCCTTGGTAAAGCCTAAACGACATGTCTTAGGTGTTAAGAGAGTGTGAAAAGACCAAACAACCCTTCTAAAAATATTTAGAAATCTTCTAGAAATAGTCATAATAGCTCAGGTAATGATTCATCGGGTCTGACCATGAGTCATGGCCTAAAGTCATGACCAGAGCATTGAGGATTTGATTACTCATGTTATAACGATGGGCCCACCTAATGACCCATTCACACTAATAACGAGTCTTATACTGGACTCATTATAATTGTACTAAAATATTTCATCCCTCACTCTTGTGACAATGAGTCCTTATCATGACTTGTGTCATGACAATTAGTCACTGTCAGAATCATCATCACTAGCAGTTTGATAGAGCCTTAGAAATTTTTGCATAACTTCTTACCACAATATCAGATTCAGACAAGACTAGTATTTTTAGAAAGCTAATTTAATTGCTTATCTCACAGGGGTCTAGAGCTCAAAAACTCAGGGTATAACAATATCTTCCCCTTGGGATCATTCATCCCCGAATGAACCTGACAAAGCAGAAGCACTGGGGAAAAGCTATAATTTTTTTACACTAAACTTCTACAAGTTAAATTGTCAGTAGATAACTGAATCTATAATTGTTACACGAACTAAAACAAGATCATGGATGCATGTTATAACATGAAAATAACTGGGTGTACTAAGATAGAGTAGAAATAATTAGTTAATTAATTAAGGGAACCATTCATTACGTAGATAGAAGATAGGCTAAATTAGCTATTATGGCAGCTAAGACAGCAAATTTTGAGAGCTTGTATATGGATTTTGAGTAAAAAGGCGGCGATAAAAAGTTTTATAGGATTACCAAGGTTAGGGAGTGCAGGGCTCGTGACATTAACCAAGTGAATTGAATCAAGGTAGAGGATGGTATAGTGTTGTTTAAGGATGCCCTCATTAGGAAGAGGTAGAAGTCCTATTTTTAGAAACTTTTGAACGACGAGGGGGACAAAGGTTTTATGTTAGGGGACTTGGAGAAATCTTAGAAGTATCACGATAATGGTTATTGTAGATGTATCAAGGTTGAGGTGGTAAATATAGTTATTCGCATGATGCGTCGGGGTAGAGCTATGGGGACAAACGAGATTCTAGTGGATTTTTGGAAGAGCACTTTCAGGGTAGGTTTGGAGTGGTTGACAAGGTAATTTAACATCATTTTTAGGGAAACAAAGATGCCTGAAGCATGGAGGTAGAGTACGATGATTCTATTGTATAAGAACAGGGGAGCCATCCAGACTTGCAATAACTATAGAGGTATTAAGTTGTTGAGTCATATGATAAAGGTTTGGGAAAGGGTGGTAGAGTTGAGTCTGAGGAGGATAATGACTATCTTTGAGATTAAGTTTGGTTTCATGGTAGGTCACTCAACTATGGAGGACATTCACCTTGTGAGGTGATTAGTGGAGTAGTGTTGGGAAAGGGGGAAGGACTTGCACATGGTGTTTATTGATCTTAAGAAGGCATATGATCGAGTTCACATGGAGATTCTGTAGAGGAGCTTAGAGTATATAGGGGTGCCCATGGTGTACACTAGTTCAATTTTGGATATGCATGATGGCGTAAAGACTCGTGTGAGGATGGTAGGTGGTGATTCAGAGCAATTTTCAGTCTTGATAAGTTTGCACCAGGGATCGACTCTTAGCCCTTTTTTATTTTCCTTGGTGATGCATTTTTTTACGTGACATATTCAAGGGGAGGTACCTTGGTGTATATTATTTGTTGATAATATGGTACTGATTGATGAGAATTAGGGAAGAGTTAATAATAAGTTGGATATTTGGAGATAAACCCTTAAGTCTAAAGGATTTTAGTTGAGCAGGACCAAGATAGAGTACTTAGAGTGTAATTTTAGTGATGTTTCGTAGGAGGCTGACATGGTTATGAAGCTGAACTCTTAGGCCATTCAGAGGAGGGAGAGTTTTAAGTATCTGGGGTCTATGATTCAGGGCAATAATGAGATTGATGAGGATGTCATACATCGTATAGAGGAAAAGTGGTTGAAATAGAGGATTTCTTTGGGAGTTTTATGTGATAAGAAAGTGTCCTCAAATCTTAAAGGTAAGTTCTACAGAGTGGAAGTTCGATCAGCTATGCTGTTTAGTGTGGAGTGTTGGTCAGTTAAGGGCTCCCCATCCAAAAGTTAAAGGTGGCGTGGATGAGGATGTTGCAATGGATTTTTGGCCATACTAGGAAAGAGAGAGTGAGAAATGAGATTATTCGAGAGATGTTGGGAGAGACTTTAATGGAGGACAAAATATGAGATGTGAGGTTACATTGGTTTGGGCACGTGATGAGGAGGGGATCTAATGCTTTAGTGTGGAGATGTGTGACACTAGCTATGGATGGTTTTGGATGGGGTAGAGGTAGGCCAAACAAATATTGAAGGGAGGTGATTAGGCATGATATGGAGGAATTACAGCTTATGAAGGACATTACCCTTGATAGAAAGGTATGGAGACACTGATTAGGGTAGAGGGTTAGGGGGTGGGAGTGTGTCGATTACATTAGGGGAGCATTCTTTATTTGTGTTTGTTGTTTCTTGTTCGTGGTGTTGAGTGATGTCTATGATTTTTGATAGATAGTTTTTAGTATTATCGTGTGGCTATAGTATTTTCTTGTGGATAACAGTGTTAGTTTATTTTGCATACTGTACTAGTCTATATGCATTTATGTTTTATGATTACTATAATGTTATCAATCCTAAGTTGGGGGTCTATCAAAAATAGCCTCTCTACTTCACCTGAGGTAGTGGTATGGTCTGCGTACTCTATACTCTTTCAAGACCCCATTATGTAGGAATACACTAGGAATGATGTTATTGTTGTTGTATTACCGCAAGTTGGGACAAAGTTCGAAGAGAAAAGGTGGGGGTACTTGGTCATCATATCCGCCTCTGCTTCCAAAGTAACTCCCTCAACTAACTGATTTTTACACAGATTCTTTACTAAAGTGGCCCCTTTATTTCATAATTATGAATTTGATGATCAAGGATCTGAACTGGGATTTCTTCATATGAGAGAAAATATTTCATGCCCACACTCTCTTAAAAAATGATTGATGTTGGGTCACCAATGCATTTCTTTAACAAGGAAACAAGGAACACTAGCTGCATTGATGCAAACTCTGTTGGAAACTCCAACTGATGGGCTACATTACCATATCGATTCAAAATCTCATAAGGACCAATATAACAGGGACTGATCTTTCCTTCCTTACTAAATCTCTTCACCCCTTTCATGGGCGAAACCTTCATGTAGATAAAATCACTAATATTAAACTCAAGCTCCCTTTTCCTTATATTTTCATAGGATTTCTGATGAATTGGGGTAGTTTTAAACCTTTATCTAACTAACTAAATTTTTTCATTTCCCCATGTACTTAATCTGGCCCTATCAAAGTAGCTTCACCAATCTCAAATTGACCAATAGGAAATATACACCTCCTACCATATGGTGCTTCAAATGGGGCCATATGAATATTAGAATGGTAATTATTATTATAAGCAAACTCAATCAAAGGCAGATGATCAACCCGACTACCCTTAAAATCAATCACGCATGCTCTCAACATGTTCTCTAATGTTTGACTGATCCTCTCTTCCTGACCATGTATCTATGGATGAAAATTTATACTAAGATGAACTTAGGTGTCAATACCCTTCTGAAAAATTCCTCTAAAATTGAGAGGTAAACTACGTACCTCTATCTAAAATAATGGTCAAATGGACTCCATACAATTTCACTAACTCCTCAATACAGAGCATAGCATAATCTTTGACTGAATCTAAAGATTACTGGCAATAAGTGGCTAACTTAGTCATTCGGTCCATGATAACCAAAATAGAATCATATTGTAGATGAACCTATAATGAAGTCCATATTCATAACTTCCTACTTCTAAGTAGGAATACTGAATTCCTAAAGCATACTGATGTGTGAGCAGATGCTAACATATTTGAGGCTTTTAACTAAGAATAATTGAAAAGTCTTAAGCAACGTTTTTTGTTTTTGATCGTTTTCTCTTTGATATTGCAGTAATAGTCAAGATGCATGAGAACCAGCAATAACAGAGGCAAAAGAGTTGATTTCTGATAGAGTAGAGATGGAAGTATAGCTGCTGACTTGTCTGATAAGATGTCAGCCTTGTGATAAGTTATTAGAAGTATTGTCAGCCTTAGACAGATAATGGACTTTAGTTGAATATGTGATGACATTTGTGATAGGCTATCAGAGTTATGATAGGCCGTCAGGCTCGTTGTCAGGCTTGGGCAGTTCTTGAGAAATTGAAGTGAAAATGTGACGACATCCGTGATAATTCATCAAAGGTCTGATAAGCTGTCACACCTCATTATCAACCTAAGGCAGAGATTGTCAAAAGTAAAGAGGAGCCGACGACATTCCTGATAAGTCATCATACTCCTGATAAGCCATCACATACGTCATCACCTATCCGAGAAAATACTGTGATCTATGATTTTGTTTTCATAATTAGGCTAAAGTATTTAAAGCATATGTTAGGGTTTTCTAATAAAGGGAGCGGAACATCTTGAACCTATTCAAAAAAAAAAAAGACATCTCTTATTGGGGCTAAAATACTTAGAATTTAATTTTCAACTCTTTGATTTGGCTGTGAGAATTTTCTCTTGAACTTAGAAGAGAATCAACTTCAGACTTCATCTTTTGTAAGTTTAAATACTTTGAATGATGATTATAATTATTACTATCTCTTTCTTTCTTATGTAGAACTAAAATCCACAACTAGGGTTGTAGGATCTATGATTATTCCCCCATGAATTTAATAATTGGTTAGGGTTTGAGTGATTGTGGGTACATCTTGATAATTCCTTTGTTATGATTGTTATTTATTGGTTGCAAACAATAAATCCCACATTATGTTGATTTGGTCAAACTGAGATATAAACTAAAGGTAGAGAATTATCAACGAGGATTTAGAAAGGTTAAGTTCTCATCTAATGATTAGTGTATGAACAAGATTGATCAACTTGAGATAAAATTAGTATGAATAGAATGATTTCCTAAGTTCGAGAGAATTAGGGAGCTCAACATCTAAGTAGGTTCAGAAACACTTAGATGGACTGTTGAAACAGATAATTTGGTGTTTCCCACAAGTCATGAGAACCCAATACTACAGTTATTATTTAATGGGGATTAATAATCATAGTGATCACAACACTAGTTTCTCTCTATCACTGATTTGAACTATTGAAATTTTAGTTTTGAGCTCTGAAGCAAGTTAAAACTTTAACATTTGTTCTATCATCAAAATCCCCCATTTTATCTTTTCATAACATTTGTTTAAATTCAACTTATAGCTATAGTTTCAAATTAATTTAATTGTCACTCACATTGTTCCTCATTGATTCGACCCTGACTCCAAAGCTGTGTAAATATATTGACGATGACCGCCTTGCACTAAATTGATCTGTAAGTTGAGCACTATCAAAAATGGTACCGTTATCGGGGAACAATTTGGAGTATTGAGTTGGCTTAGAATTTTAGCCTACTTTCTTGAATTCAAACTTGTAAATATTTTTTTTAGTTTTCTTTTATTTCTTATGTTAGGTAGATTTTTATTTTAGTTTACTTATTACTATGGCATCGTGGAATGAACATGACCTTGGTGGTTGGAAATATTATCTTGATGATCCATGTCCATATTATGACGGAACTCACTTTTGGTAAGATTATAGATATGCTCCTCGGAGAGAGATGTGTGCACCATCTCCATCCTACCAGGAGTATGATTGTTCTTTATGTGGTGGTCAAGATGGACATTGAAGTGCTTGCCCATATGCCCCCTCCCTCTATTGCACTAACCTAAATTCTAGTTCTTCTTATGAGTTGGATAGGTCTTATGGTTAAGGAAAAAAATAATGAAGCACTGGCAAGAATGGCATTGAAGCTATGTTTCAATGAATGTTGGATCTCCAGAAAGAAACATATGATATTGTATCTGATATGTATCAAGACATGAATCCAATTATTCATGAGAAGATGGATATAGAGGTCAATCATTCAAAGCATTATTCTATATTATTTTTAGATTATATCTTGTCTGTGGAATCATTTAAAATAATCGAAGAACGTGAAGATGAGGAGTAAGAATCCTATATTGATGTTGAGCTTGATGTTGAGAAACCCTCAGTGATTTCCCAACCAACTGGACTAACCATGAGAGATGATACCAAGATTGAGTATAGGGTGCTAGAGGCAAAATAAGAAACAAAGAAAATCTCTAATAAAAACTCTAGCCCAATTCGAAGTGAAGATGTCGAGAAGGTGAATAATAGTGAGTATGTAGCAGATAGTGTAAATTTTAAAGTAGGATTGATTGGGCCTCATTCAAAGCACTTTTCTACATTATGTTTAGATGATATCTTATCTGTGGAATCATTTAAAATAGTCAAAGAGTGTGAAGATGAGGAACAAGAATCCTATATTCTTGATTTTACATTAGACAAGCAACATAAAAACACATCTCACTTTAAGGATGAGTGGCTTACCATGCTAAATCCATTACTCGACTTTTTAATTTTTGTACCACCCCCTATGAGCAAGGCAAGAAGATAGACTCAAAGTTGGAGGTAAAATTCATATCCTTAAGGTGGAGGAAATAGCTGAGTTAGGTCATGCCGCGATATTAAATTAGGCGCTGTTTGGGAGGAAACCCAAGGTATTTTGTTGTTTGTATTCGTATTATGTGGTTGAAATCAAATCACCGCACCCATGGTGCCACAGGTATGTTTATAACTCTTTTGTTTTGGTTTGATGAATTAGGGACATTTCATGATTTTAAGTTGAGGGTGGGGCTACTTGTGGGTGTTGATGTCCTCTTAGGGTCTTTGTTGTCGTACCACTTTTCCATGGAGTCTTGTTCCTAGTAGAGCTAGCATGTTTAGGCATAGTGTCATTTGTTTTAAAATATTGTAGTTGACTAGGAGAAATACAAGTACCTTAGGAAGTTAACATGTTTTTGTTGATTTTTTGAACACCTCTTCAATGGTCTATTTTATATCGGTGTGATATATATTTATGTGTGACCACGGTGCATCTTGTTATGGAATTAGTACTAGTAACATGATAACCATTGCTAAACAATTGCATGAATTGAATGGGTAGTAAATCCTACCTAGTTCCCGTTGTGTGTTAAATCCAGAACTTGCCCAGCTGGTCTTGCCTTGGTTGTAGGATAGCGGTTAGGAGAGGATTATAGGCCATTGTTGATATTAGACCACTTTTAGCCTAAATGACCTTCCATGTGTGAATAATATCCATTGATCCTAATTTTGAGCCTGAATGCCTATTCTTTTTATTATACCTATCACCTTCCCATTTGTATCACAATGAACGTATTTTGGCACTAGTCCTCCTTTGACATTGTGCACTTTGACTTAGGCAAATAGCCTAAGTTGAGGGTTCCTACCATAAGGGTGCGTGATGTAAAATGAGTATGAAGAAAGGTAAAATAAAAGAAAAGAATAAAAATCTGGGTGCGGTAGAAAAATAATAAGAAAAGAAAAGTGGTGAAAAAGAAGAAATTATAATGAAAAAGACCGCACCCATCCGGAGTATGTGTGATCAAGAAAGGAGAGAATAAGGTGAAGGTAAATAAGTGAGACCCCAAAAGTTAGTGTAGTCCCAAGGAGGTTTAGTCACCTTAAATATCATTGAGTATTAGACCAGCCCTTAGCCTACATTACAAGCCAAAGATAAAGACCTATAGTGATCCTAGCTTACCTGTCATAAAACCTTGGAAATGAAAATATGGTCAAGCTTATCGTATTTGGCATACATTGACTAGAACTTCTTTCTGAGAATGAGTGTCTGTTGACTGTCCCCACATTGACATGATTGAGTTCACATATGAGTGAGGAGGGACTTCTTTGTAGTGAGGGAACACTGGTTATGTTACTAGTTGCTAACTTGTTTGGATAGTGTAATCTTGGTACATGCATGGTTATTGTTGCTGAATTGATGCGATATCTTAATTCCTATGTGTCGCATTGTTGTTCTTCAATAATATGCACAGTTGTTATTTTTAAATTAATTAACCTTGGAGATGGTGAAGATGTTTTGAGATAATATAGATGGTTGACTACCGAATGTACTTTGTATCCTCTTGGTTATGTTTTAGTTGCTTTAGGACAAGCAATTGTTTTAAGTTGAGGGTATTGATGTGTGAGTAGATGCTAACATATTTAAGGCATTTAAATGAGAATAATTGCAAAGTGTTAAGCAACTTTTGTCATTTTTTATTTTTTTCACTTTGATATTGCTGTAACAGTCAAGATGCAAGAAAACCAGCGACAACAGAGGTAAAAGTGTTGATTTCTGAGTAAGTAGATATGGAAGTATGTCTAACAACTTATTTGATAAGTCTCCAGCCTTGTGATAATTTATCAAAAGTATTATCATCCTTAGACAGAGAATGGACTTCAGCTGGAATACGTGAAGACATCTGTGATAGGCAGTCAGAGTTTTAATAAGCCACCAAGCTCATTGTCAGGCTTGGGCAGTGCTTGAAAAATTAAAGTGAAGATGTGACGACATCCGTGATAAGTCATCAATGGTCTGACGAGCCATCATCCCTCATTTTCAACCTAAGGTAGAGATTGTCAAAAGTGAATAGGAATTGATGACATTCCTGATAAGTCGTCAGAATCCTGATAAGCCATCACATACGTCATCGCCTATCCAAGAAAATACTGTGATCTATGATTTTTTTCCATAATTAGGCTGAAGTATTTAAAGAATTTGTTAGGGTTTTCTAATAAAGGGGGCGGAACATCTTTAACTTATTCAAAAAAGAAAATAAAAAGACACCTCTTTTTGGCGCTAAAAACTTAGAATTCAATTTTCAACTCTTTGATTTGATTCTGGGAATTTTCTCTTGAACTTAGAAGAGAATCAACTTCAGACTTCATCTTTTGTAAGTTTAATTACTTTTAATGATGATTATAATTGTTTCTATCTCTTTCTTTCTCATGTGGAACTAAAACCCACAACTAGGGTTATGGGATCTATGATTATTCCCTCATGGATTTAATAGTTGGTTAGGGTTTGAGTGATTGTGGGAACATCTTGATAATTCCTTTGTTATGATTGTTATTTATTGGTTGCAAACAATAAATCTCGCCTTATGCTGATTTGCTCAAACTAAAAAATAAATTAAAGGTAGCAAATTATCAACGAGGATTTGGGAAGGTTAATTTCTTATCAAATGATTAGTGTTGCAACAAGATTGATCAACTTGAGATAAAATCAATATAAATAGAATGAGTTCCTAAGTTTGAGAGAATTAGGGACTTCAACATCTAAGTAGGTTGAGAAACACTTAGATGGACTGTCAAAACTGACAATTTGGTGTTTCCCCCAAGTCATGAGAACCCAATACTATAGTTATTATTTAATGGGGATTAATAATCATACCGATCACAACCCTAATTCCTCTCTATCACTGATTTGAACTATTGAAATTTTAGTTTTGAGCTCTAAAGCAAATTAAAACTTTAACATTTGTTTGATCATCAAAAACCTCCATTTTATTTTTTCGTAACATTTATTTAAATTCAACCTATAGCTATAGTTTCAAATTAGTTTAATCGCCACTCACATTGTTCCCTGTGGATTCGACCCCGACTCCAAATTTGGGTAAATATATTAATGATGACCGTCTTGCACTAAATTGATGTGTAAGTTGAGCGTTATCAAAAATGGCGCCATTGCCTGGGAGAATTTGGCATATTGAGTTGGTTTAGAATTTTAGCCTACTTGCTTGAATTCAAACTTGTAAATATTTGTTTTTGGTTTTCTTTTATTTATGAGAAGATGGATATAGAGGTCAATCATTTAAAGTATTCTTCTATATTATGTTTAGATGATATCTTATCTATGGAATCATTTAAAATAATGGAAGTGTGAAAATGAGGAGTAAGAACTCTATATTGATGTTGAGCTTGATGTTGAGCAACCCTCAGTGATTTTCCAACTAATCGAACCAACCATGAGAGATGATGCCAAGATTGAGGACATGGTTCTAGGGCAAAATAAGAAACAAAGAAAATTTCTAATAAAGACTCTAGCCCAATTCGAAGTGAAGATGTCGAGAAGGTGAATAAAAGTGAGTGTGTAGTAGATAGTGTAAATTTTAAAGTAGGATAGATTGGGCCTCATTCAAAGCACTTTTCTATATTATGTTTAGATGATATCTTGTCTGTGGAATTATTTAAAATAGTAGAAGAGTGTGAAGATAAGGAACAAGAATCCTATATTCTTGATTTTTAATTAGACAAGAAACATAAAAACACATATCACTTTAAGGCCGAGTGGTTTACCATGCTCAATCCATTACTTGACTTTTTGATTTTTGTACCACCCCCTATGATCGAGATAAGAAGATTATCTTTAAGTTAGGGGAGAAATTCATATCCTCAAGGTTGAAAAAAAATTGAGTTAGGTCATGCCATTACACTAAATTAGGCACTGTTTGGGAGGTAACCCAAGCTATTTTGTTGTTTGTATTCATTTTATGTGATAGACATCAGATCTTCGCGCCCACGGTTCCACATGTATGATTCTAACTCTCTTATTTTGGTTTAACGCATTGGAGACATTGCATGATTTTAAGTTGAGGGTGGGGCTATTTGTGGGTGTTGATGTCCTCTAGGGGTTTTGGTTGTCGTGCCTCTTTTCATTGGAGTCTTGTTCCTAGGAGAGCCGGCATGTTTATACGTATTGTAATTTATTGTAAAATGTTGTAGTTGACTAGGAAAAATACAGGTACCATAGGAAGTTAACATATTTCCGTTGATTTTTGAACACCTCTCTAATGGTCTATTTTATAACTGTGTGATTTGCATCTAAGTGTGACCACTGTGCATCTTGTTATGGTATCACTTCTAGTGACTTGATAATCATTGCTAAACAATTGCATGAACTAGATAAATTATAACTTATGATATACTTGTGTGCCATGTGTGTGTGAGATCTTACTTAGTTCCCTTTGTATGTTGAATCCAGAACTTGCCCGGTTAGTCTTACCTTGGTTGTAGGATAGGAGTTAGGAAAGGGTCATAGGCTGTTTTGAGATTAGTCCACTTCTAGCCTAAATGACCTTCTTTGTTTGTATAATATCCCTTGATTCCTATTTCTAACTCTCTTGTTTTGGTTTGACACACTGGGGACATTGCATGATTTTAAGTTGAGGGTGAGGCTACTTGTGGGTGTTGATGTCCTCTTGGGGTTTTTGTTGTCGTGCCTCTTTTCCCCAGAGTCTTGTTCCCAATAGAGCTGGCCTTTTTAGGAGAAATACAAGTACCGTAGTCAGTTAACATGTTTTTGTTGATTTTTGAACACCTCTCCAATGGTTTATTTTATAACTGTGTGATATGCATTTATGTGTGACCACTGTGCATCTTGTTGTGGCATTAGTACTAGTGACATGATAACCATTTCTAAATAATTGGATGAACTGAATTGGTAGTAGCTTATGAAGTACCTTTGTGCCATATATGCGTGAGATACTACCTAGTTCCCGCTGTGTGTTAAATCCAGAACTTGTCTGGTTGGTCTTGCCTTGGTTGTAAGATAGTGGTTAGGTGAGGATCATAGGTCGTTATTGATATTAGTCTACTTTTAGCCTAAATGACCTTCCATGTGTGAATAATATCCCTTGATCCTGATTTTGAGCTTGAATACCTATTCTTTTTATTATACCTATCACCTTCCTATTTGTATCACAATGAACCAATTTTGGCGTTGGTCCTCCTTGGACATTATGCACTTTGACTTAGGAAAATAGCCTAAGTTGAGGATGGATACCATAGGGGTTCGTGATGTAAAATGAGTATGAAGAAAGGTAGAATAAAAGAAAATAATAAAAAGATGGGTGCAGTGGAACAAGAATAAGAAAAGAAAAGTAATGAAAAAAAAAATAATAGCAAAAAGACCACACCCATTCAGAGTATGTGTGATCAAGAAAGGAGATAATTAGGTAAAGGTAAATAAGTGAGACCCCAAAAGTTAGAGTAATGCCAAGGAGTCTTAGTCACCTTAAATATCACCGAGTATCATACCAGTCCTTAACCTACGTTACAAACCGAAGAAAAAGATCTACAGTGATCCTAGCTTACCTGTCTGAAAACCATGGAAATGAATATAAGGGCAAGTTTATGGTATTTGGCATACATTGACTGGAACTTCTTTTTGAGAGTGAGTGCCTCTTAAATGTCCTCTCATGGACATACTTGAGTTCACATATGAGTAAGGAGGGACTCCTTTGTAGTGAGGTCACACTGGTTACGTTGCTAGTTGCTAACTTATTTGGATAGTGTAATCTTTGTACATGCATGGTTGTTGTTGCTGAATTGATGCCATAAATAGATTCCTGTGTATCGCATTGTTGTTCTTCAATAATACGCGCAGTTATTGTTTTAAAATTAATTGACCTTCGAGATGGTGAAGATGTTTTGAGATAATATGGATGGTTGACTGCCGAATATACTTTGTATCCTCTTGGTTGTGTTTTAGTTTCTTGAGGACAAGTAATTGTTTTAAGTTGAGGGTGTTGATTGATGATAGGCGAATTTACACGCCTATATCAATATATTTTGCCCATATTTTAGCCTGGTTTTGAGAACAAATTATATATTTCATGCACTTTTAGTCCTTTTTCCTATAAATGAGCTAACGAACATGATTAGTAAAGTTTCAGGTATAAATGAGGCAAAATACAGCATTTTATGGCTTACTTGACGCAAAAGAAAGCTCACGAACAAAGGAGAAGGAAGTGGGACGCCTAAAGGACCAAAACTGCTGCATGAAAAATCTGTCCCAGGCTAAAACAACATTTCTGAAGACTTTGGGGACTTACAGACACATAGCTGGATTTTGACAATGATACATTAACCTAGTACAATTGGGTTATGTATTTCATTAGTTTATTTGGATTAGGAGAATGTTACATTAACCTAGTACAAATGGGTTAAGTATTTCCTTAGTTTAGTAGGATTTGGTTATTTATTTCATTAGCATAGTAGGAGTAGGATAGGAGTATTATAAATACCCTATCATGCTAGAGATTTTTAATTAACTCCTCCCTTAGTGGAGAGATACATTCAACAATTAATCTTCTTCCATCCCTCTCTTCTTCCACCACAACAATTCTACAACTCTTCTAATCTTTCCATTTATTCTATTCTTCTTCTATTCTTAAATTCCACAACAAGAGAATCGTTACCAAGCCAAGGAAACACACCACACGCCTATCACTTGATCTACACGCCAGTACTCAATATTGTGATATAATAACAATGTTAATCATGATCTCCTTCGCATTCATGGGTAACTAAACTTCTCTGTTGGGGTTATGGAAGCCGAATGAGTTACTATCTATTGCTGTGAGTTTGTGAGTTCGAGACATATATATTGATTATATCATTATTCTCTTCATCTTAATCTACATTCTTTGCGGTTGCAAACGCAAGAATACGCCAGTCTAACATTTAACTTGTTCGAGAGAAAGGTTATTTGTCTGGAAAAGAGATAGTGTCAAGGTAGTAGGACACCCTTTCCTATTAAAAAGCTAGTGCCGTAACTGGACTAACCTCTTGGAGAATTCGTACCGTTAGACACGCTTTAAGCTCGAGAGAGTTAAAGTGAAATAGTCCTTGTTTAGGTCGAGAGACGCTTGGATTTACCATCGACTACAATTCTCTATAAGCAATTGCATGTCAAAACTCTACACACTCACAGCCAATAGAGACGTATACCTCAGAAGGTGGACATAACACCAACGCTTCAATTCTCATTGTTTACAACCAACGTAAAAATCTCTCTCTTTTTACTTTATTAATATCATCCTTTGTTTACATTACTTGCACAACAATAATCCCCCTTTTTTACGAGACTTGCACCAAAAGTTTAGTAATTTTACTTACTTGTTGGCCAAGCTATTCCCTGTGGGATCGACACCCAACCCAAGTTGGGTTCTATATTTGCTAACAACCGCTTTACACTCACAAGAGCTATAGATTGAGCGTTATCAAAAATTGGCACCGTCGCCGGGGAATACGAGTGTCAATCAAGTTCGTGATAATTACTAGACCCTTTGGTCAAAGATTCTCGTACTTTTACTTTTAGTTTTTGTTTTTGTTTATTGCAGGTTTTTACTTTAGTGCATGCCCCATACTAGAAGTTCTGGTCAACCGTTATTACCAATCAATCCTGAACCACAACGAATTAGAAGAATGGAAGCACAAGATGAAATCGACAGGATGGCTGCTCAACACGAGCAAGCAAGGTTAGCTGCTCTTGCCGCTACTCAAGTCCAACAACAAAACATTGATAATCCTGGGCGAGCCACAAATCCTAACGATGAGGATTTAGGTGACGACGAGTTGATAAACCCAAGGCATGTTGCTGAAACTACAACACCTGCCAACAGAAGAGGTCGACAAGCGCAGTATAGGTATGATCGCCAACCCATGCAGCCAGCTTTCGACGATGATGATGATGATCTTGATGGTGCCAGAGCCACTGGAGCAATAATTCCACCACCATTAGCGCCCGGAGCCAAGTTCAACATCACAAGCACCATGATTCAGTTATTGCAACTCAAGGGATTATTTGGTGGACTAGCAGGCGACGATCCGAATATGCATCTCATAAACTTTATTTCTACATGCAATTCTTTTGACAATCCTGGTGTTGGTCAGAATGCTATTCGATTACGTCTATTTCCATTGTCTCTGTCTGGGGAGGCAACACTATGGTTGAATGGGCTGACTCCTGATTCAATTACAAATTGGAGGCAATTGAGAGACGCCTTCCTAGAAAGATTCTTTCCGCCATCCAAAAGAGCACAATTGAGAGATGAAATCAGCAACTTTCGCCAGCTTCCCACTGAAGCTCTTCATGAAACATGGGAGAGGTTCAAGACAAAGCTAGCGAGATGCCCAAACCATCACATGACTAATGTTCACCTAATGGAGATCTTGTATAGAGCCTTGAATTCAATAACTAAACCATTGGTGGATAATGCAGCTAGAGGTTCTTTCATGGACCTCACCTTTGGTCAAGCAAGCAATATGCTAGATCGTATGACGAAACAAAGTAGAGCTTGGCATACCAGGGATTCTGAGGTAGCAAGCCCCACTTTATCTATTGGCATGACTGCAGACCAACGAAGAAGAGAAGAAGAACGTGATCAAGATATGGCACACAAGAAAACCCAAATGGATCTTCTTACAAAGCATCTATTAGGGAAGACTGAAAAAGTGAAAGCGATTGCGTCAAAAGAAAGAGACGAATCTAATTCGGAAGAGGAGGCCAACTACTTGAACAATCAGGGGGGTTTCCGAGGGAATATCCAAGGAAACCAAGGTCGGAACTATTATGATAAATCTGGAAACAAAGACCAAGGTAGTTGGAAGAACAAGAATGAAAAGAGTGGTTTGTACGTTCCCCCTGGCAGACGTGATACCACCATATCTAATTCTGGAAGTATGGAAGACATGATGGCTAAATTATTGAAAGGAGTGGAAACAACGAGCGCGGGAGTTACGGAGGTAATTAATGATTTGTCCGCCATGAAACAATTAGTAGATTCACATTCCACTTCAATTAGACAACTAGAGCAGCAATTCATTCAACTTTCAGCAGCACTCAACCAAAGAAAGGCGGGCACTTTACCTAGCGATACTGTGCAAAACCCAAGGAATGATGGGTCATGCATGGCCATCACTACCAGAAGTGGTAAGGTGCTGGAAACTCCAGAAAAACGCAAGCAAGTGATTGACGAAGTTGCGGACATGGATGACAACGCAAAAGGAGAAGATGCCGCAGCTACTACTCCTGACGTCAACAATGCCACATCCAGCACTGTGCAGCCTGAAAATTGGGAAAATGGAAGCAAGAGGAGAACAAAACCGCAGAGAGAACACTTCCATACCCACCACCACCTTTTCCCCAAAGATTGAAGAAGGTGGCGGATGACACAAAGTTCAGCAAATTCATGAATATGTTAAAGCAGCTCACCATTAATGTTCCACTGGTGGAGGCACTTGAAAAAATGCCTGGGTATGCGAAATTTATGAAGGATCTCTTGACAAAGAAGTGGGCAGCAAGTTATGACTGGGCGGATAATGTTCATCATTGTAGTGCAATCGCTACAAGATCGCTAGTTCAAAAGAAGGCAGATCCTGGAGCTTTCACTATTCCTTGCACAATTGGATCGTTGGATTTTGCTAAGGCATTGTGCGATTTGGGAGCTAGCATCAATTTGATGCCACTATCTATCTACAGAAAGTTGGGGTTAGGAGACCCTACACCAACCAATATGAGGCTCGTGATGGCTGATAGGTCGGTAAAACGACCTGTGGGTATCTTGAATCATGTGTTGGTGAAGGTTTCTTCATTCATATTTCCTGCCGACTTTGTTATTCTAGATTGTAAGGAGGATTCTGAAGTTCCCATAATCTTGGGACGTCCTTTCCTTGCAACTGGAAGTGTGCTTATTGACATGAAAGATAATGAGCTTTTGTTTTGAATTAATGCCGAAGTGGTACGGTTTGATATATGCAAAGAAATGAAGCAGCCCAGCGATATGAATGAGTTATCTGTAGCTGATGTTCATCACGAGGATACGAAAGCATTATCTATAGAGAAACAACCTACAGTTGAGCCATTGTCTGCTATGCCACTGAAAGTTGAGCATGAAGATAATGAAGGTTATGAAGAACTTATGAGTGCTCTAACAGAAATAGAGTCTTATACTCCTAAGCAACCGGATTGTGATCTCAAGAATCAACCAACAGCGAAGACTCCCTTTGACGAGCCACCAATGCTAGAATCGCAAGAGCTTCCCGATTATCTAAGGTATGTTTTCTTGGCGGAAGAGTTAAGTGAACAGCACGTAGAGGCTCTCATCTCTGCTCTAAAGAGATATAAGAGAGCTATGGGCTGGACTATTGATGATATAATTGGTGACTCTCCGGGGAGATGTATGAGCCCTCTCGACAAAGATCACATTCCCACAGGTAAGCCTCATTGTCGTCTAAATCCTTTCAGAAAATGATCCATCACTTACCTCGACGAAGTCTGAGTACTCGAGGTAACTATGTCGAGCCACGACAATAAATAAGGCGCTAGATGGGAGGCAACCCATCGTTTTATTCTTTTATCATTTCATCATTTTATCGTTTTATCGTTTTTATACTTGTTTTGTTTTTTATAAATGAAAAATCCAAAAATAAGAGTCGTGCCACGACCAAAACTAAGGCGCTTGGTGGGAGGCAACCCATCATACTAATCATTTTCATTTGTTTTGAGCAAAAATAGGTGCAAGAAGTATTCAACGGTGAGATTGATTTCAATTGACGATTTGGACGCATTGTATGGTAAAGTTGGTAAGTTAGGAATGGTGATGCACAAGGCTATAGATTGAGCATTTCTCACACCAAAATAGGCTTCGAGGAAGGCTAGGCCTTGGTAAAACTAGGCCACGAACGATGCACAACCTATCCTATAGCCTAAGGTCTCGGAATCTAGTGTGCTATACACTATGCGCCGCCTATTCCTAGGTATGCTTTTGACTATGCGCCGCCTATGCTATGGCATTTGGTCTCAGTATCTCATATGCCATAGACTATGCGGCGCATATGTCTACAAATGCCATAGACTATGCAGCGCATATGTCCCATTATGCTATAGACAATGCGCCGCATATGTCATTGATATGCCGAGAATTATGCGCCGCATATGTTGTATTTTTGTCTCCAAAACCGATTGTAAATGGGTCGAAACCCGACCCATTCTCTTCCTATATAAAGGGGACTTAGTTTTACAACACAACCACACTAAAAATTGACCTAAGGGCACCGCATATACATCCAAATCCTCTCAAAATCTTTTTTTTTTTGCTCTTCCAATTCACAAAACCATCTCCACAAGCTTCAAGCAAGTAAGTACTCTCTTATTCTTCATTTATTTCTCGTAAGTACTACGTTGCTATGTCTATTATGAATTGCTAAATCGTATAAGATTGTTCGTGGTGTTCATGTGTTTGGATTGTTGATACAAAATCATGTGAGTGAACATGTACGTAGGAAAATCTTGACTTGTTTCCGACTTGAAATTGGTTTTAATAGCATTGTTATACTATTTGCGGAATTACTATGGCTATGAATAGTTCTTAAGATTGTTGTTTGGATACTTACATGTTAGACTATCCCGGCCATCGGGATAAGACTTATAGTGCCTACCGACATAAGAGGTTGTGATTGTTGTAAGAATAACTATTCCATGTGGTAACCCCTATGTAGTAGTGTTGCTATATCTACCATGAAAGTAGTCCAATGGCTACAAGTAAGTGATGCATTGCTGATTTTCTTGTCGGAATACAATCCTAAAACGTATGTCGACGAAATCTGAGTAACTCGACCACTTTCACTTCACTGATTTGTGTTAACAAAACTAAGTGTGGGGTGGTACCCCTAATGCTTGTTTATAGATTGTATCAAGTGAGATTGTGCTACCATTAACACTAATTCTAGTCTCAGGTACAATGGCACCTAAAGCAAGGCAAGGCAAGGAGAAGGCTATCACGTCCCAAAAGGGCAAGAAGAGAGGTCGAAAGGACCAAAGAGAATCATCCTCAGCACAACTAACCCACAGAATGTTTGGAATAAAATGGGTTCTTGAGGAAGAAGCCAAAGCATGGTACAGCAACAACAAAGAAAGAAAATATGTGCACGTCAACTTGATCAACAAGGAGACCTTATCAAAGAAAGAGCCGCGTATGTTGGCAAAAATAATGGCATTGAAGCTGGATTTCATCTTCCGCGACATGGGAGAATGCAACCTTGATTTAACAAGAGAATTTTATGCCAACTGTTCGCCGAACACAACAGGCAATGAAGTCAAAATTCGGGGCCAAGTGTTACAGCTCACCGCGGATTGGATCAACTCTTTTCTTGGCTTACCTTCAGCCGACACAGCACCATTCAAAGAGCTGTACAGCAGGCCTCCTTATAGAGCAATACGACACACACTTTGTGGAAGCAGATCGATGGCAAGGTGGGGCAGACATAAAGAAACAGGCCGACACAACACCTTCCCCTATGCTCCACTAAATGGGGAAGCAAGAATCTGGATGCGCATTGTCAACTCATGTCTTATTCCTGGGACTCAATACACCAAGATATCAAGAGATAGAGTGTGTTTGGTCTATGCTTTGATGACTAATGTCCCTATCAACGTTGGGGCAATCATTCGATCTACCATGAGGAAAGCCAGACTCCACAAAAGGTCCCACTTCACATTTGGAAATTTGTTGACAGCAATCTTGCGGAAGGAGGATATCAAAGAGGAACCAGCTGACCACAAACTCCCACATAACCCAAAGAAGGTTGACCTCACCAAGGTCAAAGATGCTGAAACAACTCATGGTGTCAACCTTACTACTGCGGAGAGACATGCTCGTGATGAGAGTTTCTTCCGTCATCTCTATGGCATGACACGATTTACTATGATGAGTGGTGGACATATTCCAACTGCTGAAGAGCTCCAACAGTTGAACCACGACTATCCAATGAACATGCATGCATGGGAGATGTGTGGAGTGGGCGTATACTTTGAGGAACCTCTAGATTATGATATGCCGACTGATGACGATCGACGCTTGCCTGATTCTGACGAGGAGGAGAACTCTGACGATGACTCTTATGATGATTCAGACGAAGGGGGTATGACCCCCGACATTGAGGAAGAGTCCGACTAACCAGGTTCTTCGTATTTATTTTCCACTAAGGGCAGTGCCCCGTTTAAGTGTGGGGTGGCGGTATCGCATGTTATACTTCTCTATTTGTATCTATGTTTGTTTACTTTTTTTGTGTGTGTGTTTTCGATTTTTTTTTAGTTAAGTTAAGTTTTTTTTTAGGAGTCAAATTTTTTCTAGCTTCACATGAAATTATTTTGATAGGCAGCATGAGATTATAACAAGAGTATGTGCTACAATTATGACTATTGAGACGTTTAGGCTCCAGTTGTGACTCATTATGTGATATTGTGTGGTTCAATTCCTTCACTTGTTGGGTCAAGAGTCTATATTACTTCCAATCAAGTCGACCATGTACCTTGTGTGTGTGAGATAATAGTATATTCTATGTTTGTGGCTGATGCTAGAACTTGCCTGGTATGTATGCAAAGAGAAAATAAGGAGTGTAAGTTAGGATATGATTTAGGCATTTCTTTGGCAACCTATATTTGTTTACCTTCAGTTTTACCTACCCATGAACATCATCCCTAGTTAAACCCTTTTGAGTCTTTAGCCTATCTCTTTGACAACCTTGTATGTAAGCCTAATCCATTTTTTTCAAGACCGTAATTTGATCCAAATTCCTAAGTGCTTTAAAGTGAAAAAGTCATATGACAACATAAGAGAAAATTGGGTGAGTATGATGCTTTAAATTGTAAATGGTGCTTGAATGTGTTATGGAAAAGAAAGTGCTATCATAAGAGGTATGTTGTGAAAAGAAAAAGGAAAAGAAAGCTGAAAAGTGAGTTGTTCTTAAAATTGAAAAAAAAAGGAGAACAAGGGTGGTAGAACAAAAGAAAGAAGAAAGGTTGAAAGAAAAAAGTGTCAATGATACAAAGTGATGTATTAAAGTGCTTAGGAACTTAGTCACTATTTCTGGCCAAAATAGTCCTACCCGTCCCTTAGCCTACATTACAACCATCAAAAGACCTATTTGATCCTAAGCTTAGCATTCTGACATTTAGTGGAGTATTACACTAAGGGCAAACCTATGGTCATCAGTTGCTACATATGAATTCTTTGTAAGAGTGAGAGCAAGGATATGTTGATACCCATGTTTGAAAAATATGATATATTTGTGAGTGATTATGGGTACTATATTGTGAGACACACATGGTTGATGAGTTTTGGATAGTTGTATATGATTCTACGCACCTTAATGTTTGCATGTGAGTTAACCACCATCACGAGTCTATGCTAGAGGTTAAATGGTTTTTACTAATGATCGGAAAACTACTCTTTGTTGATAATTGTTGTGCTTGTCTTGAAGAATGTTTTGTGTTGTTGTTGTAAAAACCCTAAGTTGATGTTTAGAAGGACAGGATATGTTGTTCGAGGACGAACAAATCTCTAAGTGTGGGGTGTTGATGATAGGCGAATTTACACGCCTATATCAATATATTTTGCCCATATTTTAGCCTAGTTTTGAGAATAAATTATATATTTCATGCACTTTTAGTCCTTTTTCCTATAAATGAGCTAACAAACATGATTAGTAAAGTTTCAGGTATAAATGATGCAAAATACAGCATTTTATGGCTTACTTGACGCAAAAGAAAGCTCACGAACAAAGGAGAAGGAAGTGGGACGCCTAAAGGACAAAAACTGCTGCATGGAAATCTGTCCCGGGCTAAAACAACATTTCTGAAGACTTTGGGGACTTACAGACACATAGCTGGATTTTGACAATGATACATTAACCTAGTACAATTGGGTTATGTATTTCATTAGTTTATTTGGATTAGGAGAATGTTACATTAACCTAGTACAAATGGGTTAAGTATTTCCTTAGTTTAGTAGGATTTGGTTATTTATTTCATTAGCATAGTAGGAGTAGGATAGGAGTATTATAAATACCCTATCATGCTAGAGATTTTTAATTAACTCCTCCCTTAGTGGAGAGATACATTCAACAATTAATCTTCTTCCATCCCTCTCTTCTTCCACCACAACAATTCTACAACTCTTCTAATCTTTCTATTAATTCTATTCTTCCTCTATTCTTAAATTCCACAACAAGAGAATCGTTACCAAGCCAAGGAAACACGCCACACGCCTATCACTTGATCTACACGCCAGTACTCAATATTGTGATATAATAACAATGTCAATCGTGATCTCCTTCGCATTCATGGGTAACTAAACTTCTCTGTTGGGGTTATGGAAGACGAATGAGTTACTATCTATTACTGTGAGTTTGTGAGTTCGAGACACATATATTGCTTATATCATTATTCTTTTCATCTTAGTCTACATTCTTTGCGGTTGCAAACGCAAGAATACGCCAGTCTAACATTTAACTTATTCGAGAGAAAGGTTATTTGTCTGGAAAAGAGATAGTGTCAAGGTAGTAGGACACCCTTTCCTATTAAAAAGCTAGTGTCGTAACTGGAATAACCTCTTGGAGAATTCGTACCGTTAGACACTCTTTAAGCTCGAGAGAGTTAAAGTGAAATAGTCCTTGTTTAGGTCGAGAGACGCTTGGATTTACCATCGACTACAATTCTCTATAAGCAATTGCATGTCAAAACTCTACACACTCATAGCCAATAGAGACGTATACCTCAGAAGGTGGACATAACCCCAACGCTTCAATTCTCATTGTTTACAACCAACGTAACAATCTCTCTCTTTTTACTTTATTAATTTCATCTTTTGTTTACATTACTTGCACAACAATAATCCCCCCTTTTTACGAGACTTGCACCAAAAGTTTAGTAATTTTACTTACTTGTTGGCCAAGCTATTCCCTGTGGGATCGACACCCAACCCAGGTTGGGTTCTATATTTGCTAACGACCGTTTTACACTCACAAGAGCTGTAGATTAAGCGTGTGTTGATACGTGAGCAGATGCTAACACATTTAAGGCTTTTAACTGAGAATAATTGCACAGTCTTAAGCAACTTTTGTCATTTTTGATTGTTTTCTCTTTGATATTGTAGTAGCAGTCAAGATGCAAGAGAACCAGCAACAATGGAGGTAAAAGAGTTGATTTCTGAGTAAGTAAAGATGGAAGTTCGGCTGACGACTTGTCTGATAAGTTATAAACCTTGTGATAAGTTATCAAAAGTTCCATCAGCCTTAGATAGAGAATGGAATTCAAATAGAATACATGATGACATCTATGATAGGCCATCAGAGTTATAATAAGCCGTCAGGCTCATTGTCAAGATTAGGCAGTGCTTGAGAAATTAAAGTGAATATGTGATGACATCTGAGATATGTCATCAAAGTTCTGATAAGCCATCACGCCTCATCGTCAACCTAAGGAAGAGATTGTAAAAGGTGAAGAGGAGCTAACGACATTCCTAATAAGTCGTCAAACTCCTAATAAGCCGTCACACACGTCGTCGCCTGTCCGAGAAAATACTGTGATCTATGATTTTGTTTCCATAATCAGGCTGAAGTATTTAAAGAATATGTTAGGGTTTTCTAATAAAGGGGGCGGAACATCTTGAACTTATTTAAAAAAGAAATGAAAAGAAAAAGACACCTCTTTTGGGGGCTAAAAAACTTAGTATTCAATTTTCAACTCTTTAATTTGGTTGTGGGAATTTTCTCTTGAGCTTAGAATAGAATCAACTTCAGACTTTATCTTTTGTAAGTTTAACTACTTTGAATGATGATTATAATTGTTACTATCTCTTTCTTTCTCATGTGGAACTAAAACCCACAACTAGGGTTGTGGGATCTATGATTTTTCCCCCGTAGATTTAATAGATGATTAGGGTTTTAGTTATTATGGGGACATCTTGATAATTCCTTTGTTATGATTGTTATTTATTGGTTTCAAACAATAAATACCACCTTATGTTGATTTGCTCGAACTAAGAAATAAACTAAAGGTAGCGAATTATCAACGAGGATTTGGGAAGGTTAAGTTCTCATCTTATGATTAATGTTGTAACAAGATTGATCAACTTGAGATAAAATCAGTATTAATAGAATGATTTCCTAAGTTCGAAATAATTAGGGAGTTCAACATCTAAGTAGATTGAGAAACACTTAGATGGACTATCAAAACTGATAATTTGGTGTTTCCACAATTCATGAGAACCCAATACTACAGTTATTATTTAATGTGGATTAATAATCATAGTGATCACAACCCTAGTTCCTCTCTATCACTGATTTGAACTATTAAAATTTTAGTTTTGAGCTCTAAAGCAAGTTAAAACTTTAACATTTGTTTTATCATCAAAAACCCCCCATTTTATATTTTCGCAATATTTGTTTAAATTCAACTTATAGCTATAGTTTCAAATTATCTTAATCGCCACTGATATTGTTCCCCGTGGATTCTATCCGGACTCCAAAGTTGGGTAAATATGTTGACGATGACCGCCTTTCACTAAATTGACATGTAAGTTGAGCTTTATCACATACCACAAGGTATCTAGTGCTCAACCTTAACCTACTATTAATTTGGACACTTAGCCACAAATTCTGCCAAGTTCTTTTTCATGTCATTCAACCAATAGACTTCCTGCAAATCACGGTACATCTTAGTGGCTCCTGGGTAAATAGAATACCGAGAACCATGAGCTTTTGATAACATCCACCTTTTGAAGTCATCCATATCTAGAACAAATAATTGCCTTGACAATAAACAGCACCATCTCCCTCTTGGGAGAAAACCTCAACTTTTTTATTCTCAATGACATCTTTCAACTTAACCAAAATAGGATCACTATCTTACTTTTCCTTTACCATAGTTACTAAAGAAGATTTTTAACTATTATAAACCAAGACATTAACTTTGGTTGAGTCAACCAACCGAAATCCCAACCTAGCAATTCGGTGAACCTCATAGACTAACTCTTTCTTCTCATCCCCAATGTGAGCAACACTTCCCATAAACAATCTTCTAAGAGTGTCAGCCATAATAGTTGCTTTACTCTAATGGTATAAGACACTAATATTATAATATTCAACAACTCTATCCATCTTCTAATGATGAAGATTTAGATATTTCTTGTTGAACACATATTGAAGACTCTTATGATCAATGAACATATCCACATGAACCCCATAAAGATAATGTCTCCAAATCTTTAAAGCAAACACAACTGCTACCAACTTAAGATCATGATTTGGGTAGTTCTTCTCATGAGTTTTGAGTTGTATAGAGGCATATACTATAACCTTACCCCTCTACATCAACATACAACTAAGACCAACTCTAGAAGCATCACAATAAACCAGAAAACTATCTAAACCCTCTGGTAGAGTTAAAACTGTAGAGGAGGTGAGTCAAGTCCTTAACTCTTAAAAACTCTTCTCACAAGAATCAAACAACTAGAAGTTGACTTTCTTCTAAGTCAGTCTAGACATGGGAGAAGCAATAAAGGAAAATCCTTCAACAAACCATTTGTAGTAAATGATTAAACCTAAGAAACTCCTGATATTTGATGAAGAGATGGGTATAGGCCAGTTCCTTACTACTTTGTTTATTTGAGGATCAACTCGAATACCTTTACCAAAAATAATATGACCAAGGAAATTAACTAATTTAAACTAAAACTCACACTTTCTAAACTTAGCGATAGTTTTTTATCCTTAAGATTCTGCAAGGCAATCCTGAAATAGTCTCTGTGTCCATCTTTACTCCAAGAATAAACTAGGATTTCATTTATGATGACATCTATGATAGACAGTAAGAGTTTTAATAAGCCACCAGGCTCATTGTCGGGCTTGGGCAGTGCTTGAAAAATTAAAGTGAAGATATGACGACATCCGTGATAAGTCATCAATGGTCTGACAAGCAATCATCCCTCATTTTCAACCTAAGGTAGAGATTGTCAAAAGTGAATAGGAGTTGATGACATTCCTGATAAGTCATCAGACTCCTGATAAGCTATCACACACGTCGTCGCCTGTTCGAGAAAATACTATGATCTATAATTTTTTTCCATAATTAGGCTGAAGTATTTAAAGAATATGTTAGGGTTTTCTAATAAAGGGAGCAGAACATCTTTAACTTATTCAAAAAAGAAATAAAAAGACACCTCTTTTGGGGGCTAAAAACTTAGAATTCAATTTTCAACTCTTTGATTTGATTGTGGGAATTTTCTCTTGAACTTAGAACAGAATCAACTTCAGACTTTATCTTTTGTAAGTTTAATTACTTTGAATGATGATTATAATTGTTGCTATCTCTTTCTTTCTCATATGGAACTAAACCCCACAACTAGGGTTATGGGATCTATGCTTATTCCTTCATGGATTTAATAGTTGGTTAGGGTTTGATTGATTGTGGGAACATCTTGATAATTCCTTTGTTATGATTGTTATTTATTGGTTGCAAAAAATAAATCTCGCCTTATGTTGATTTGCTCAAACTAAGAAATAAATTAAAGGTAGCAAATTATCAACGAGGATTTGGGAAGGTTAATTTCTCATCTAATGATTAGTGTTGCAACAAGATTGATCAACTTGAGATAAAATCAATATGAATAGAATGATTTCCTAAGTTCGAGAGAATTAGGGAGTTCAACATCTAAGTAGGTTGAGAAACACTTAGATGGTCTGTCAAAACTGACAATTTGGTATTTCCCCCCAAGTCATGAGAACCCAATACTATAGTTATTATTTAATGGGGATTAATAATCATACTGATCACAACCCTAATTCCTTTCTATCACTAATTTGAACTATTGAAATTTTAGTTTTGGGCTCTAAAGCAAATTAAAACTTTAACATTTCTTTTATCATCAAAAACCTCCATTTTATATTTTCGTAACATTTGTTTAAATTCAACCTATAGCTATAGTTTCAAATTAGTTTAATCGCCACTCACATTGTTCCCTGTGGATTCGACCCCGACTTTAAATTTGGTTAAATATATTAACGATGACCGTCTTGCACTAAATTGATGTGTAAGTTGAGCGTTATCAAAAATGGCGCCATTGCCTGGGACAATTTGGCATATTGAGTTTGTTTAGAATTTTAGCCTATTTGCTTGAATTCGAACTTGTAAATATTTGTTTTTGGTTTTCTTTTATTTTTTGTGTTAGGTAGATTATTATTTTAGTTTATTATTACTATGGCATCGTGAAATGAACATGAGCTTTGTGGTTGGAAATATTATCTTGATGACCCATGTCCATATTATGATGGACCTGACTTTTGGAAAGATTGTAGATATTCTCCCCGGAGAGAAATGTGTGCACCATGTCCATCCAACCGGGAGTATGATTGTTCTTTATGTGGTGGTTAAGATAGACATTGGAGTGATTTCCCAAATTCCCCCTCCCCTGATTGCGCTAACCCAAATTCTAATTCTTCTTATGAGTTTGTTAGGTCTTATGGTCAAGAAAAGGAAGAACAAATTACTGGGAAGAGTGGCATTGAAGCTATGTTTCACCAAATGTTGGATCTCCAGTAAGAAACGTATAATATCGTATGTGATATATGTTAATACATGAAGCCAATCCTTCATGAAGAGATGGATATAGAGGTCAATCATTCAAAGTATTCTTTTATATTATGTTTAGATGATATCTTATCTGTGGAATCATTTAAAAATATGGAAGAGTGTGAAAATGAGGAGCAAGAACTCTATATTGATGTTGAGCAACCCTCAGTATTTTCCAACTAACCGAACCAACCATGAGAGATAATGCCAAGATTGAGGACATGGTGCTAGGGCAAAAGAAGAAACAAAGAAAATTTCTAATAAAGACTCTAACCCAATTCGAAGTGAAGATGTCGAGAAGGCGAATAAAAGTGAGTGTGTAGTAGATAGTGTAAATTTTAAAGTAGGATAGATTGGGCCTCATTCAAAGCACTTTTCTATATTATGTTTAGATGATATCTTGTCTGTGGAAGTATTTAAAATAGTAGAAGAGTGTGAAGATGAGGAACAAGAATCCTATATTCTTGATTTTTAATTATACATGAAACATAAAAACACATATCACTTTAAGGCTGAGTGGTTTACCACGCTCAATCCATTACTTGATTTTTTAGTTTTTGTACCACCCCCTATGATTGAGATAAGAAGATGATCTTTAAGTTAGGGGAGAAATTCACATCCGCAAGGTGGAAAAAAACTTTAGTTAGGTCATGCCATTACACTAAATTAGGCACTGCTTGGGAGGTAACCCAAGCTATTTTGTTGTTTGTATTCATTTTATGTGATAGACATCAGATCTTCGCACCCACGGTGCCACAGGTATGTTTCTAACTCTCTTATTTTGGTTTAACGCATTGGAGACATTGCATGATTTTAAGTTGAGGGTGGGGCTATTTGTGGGTGTTGATGTCCTCTAGGGGTTTTGGTTGTCGTGCCTCTTTTCATTGGAGTCTTGTTCCTAGGAGATACGGCAAGTTTAGACGTATTGTGATTTGTTGTAAAATATTGTAGTTGACTAGGAAAAATATAGGTACCATAGGAAGTTAACATGTTTCCGTTGATTTTTGAACACCTCTCCAATGGTCTGTTTTATAACTGTGTGATTTGCATCTAATTGTGACCACTGTGCATCTTGTTATGGTATCACTTCTAGTGACTTGATAATCATTGCTAAACAATTGCATGAACTAGATAAATTATAACTTATGATATACTTGTGTGCCATGTGTGTGTGATATCTTACTTAGTTCCCTTTGTATGTTGAATCCAGAACTTACCCGGTTAGTCTTACCTTGGTTGTAGGATAGGAGTTAGAAAAGGATCATAGGCTGTTTTGAGATTAGTCCACTTCTAGCCTAAATGACCTTCTTTGTTTGTATAATATCCCTTGATTCCTATTTCTAACTCTCTTGTTTTGGTTTGACGCACTGGGGACATTGCATGATTTTAAGTTGAGGGTGATGCTACTTGTGGGTGTTGATGTCCTCTTGGGTTTTTTATTGTCGTGCCTCTTTTCCCCAGAGTCTTGTACCTAGTAGAGCTGGCATTTTTAGGCGTAGTGTGATTTGTTATATAATATTGTAGTAGACTATGAGAAATACAAGTACCATAGGCAGTTAGCATGTTTTTGTTTATTTTTGAATACCTCTCCAATGGTCTATTTTATAACTGTGTGATATGCATTTATGTGTGACCAATGTATATCTTGTTATGGCATTAGTACTAGTAACATGATAACCATTGCTAAATAATTGCATGAACTGAATGGGTAGTAGCTTGTGAAGTACCTTTGTGCCATATATGTGTGAGATACTACCTAGTTCCCGCTGTGTGTTAAATCCAGAACTTACCAGGTTGGTCTTGCCTTTGGTTGTAGGATAGCGGTTAGAAGAGGATCATAGGTCGTTGTTGATATTAGTCCACTTTTAGCCTAAATGACCTTCCATGTGTGAATAATATCCCTTGATCCTGATTTTGAGCTTGAATACCTATTCTTTTTATTATACCTATCACCTTTCCATTTGTATCACAATGAACCAATTTTGGCTTTAGTCCTCCTTGGACATTGTGCACTTTGACTTCGGAAAATAGCCTAAGTTGAGGATGGCTACCATAGGGGTTCGTGATGTAAAATGAGTATGAAGAAAGGTAGAATAAAAGAAAATAATAAAAAGATGGGTGTGGTGGAACAAGAATAAGAAAAGAAAAGTGATGAAAAACAAGAAATGATAGCCAAAATACCACACCCATTCGGAGAAGGTGTGATCAAGAAAGGAGAGAATTCGGTAAACGTAAATAAGTGAGACCCCAAAAGTTAGTGTAGTGCCAAGGAGTCTTAGTCACCTTAAATATCATCAAGTATCATAACGCCTCATCGTCAACCTAAGGAAGAGATTGTAAAAGGTGAAGAGGAGCCAACGACATTCCTAATAAGTCGTCAAACTCCTGATAAGCCGTCACACACGCCGTCGCCTGTCCGAGAAAATACTGTGATCTATGATTTGGTTTCCATAATTAGGCTAAAGTATTTAAAGAATATGTTAGGGTTTTCTAATAAAGGGGGCGGAACATCTTGAACTTATTTAAAAAAGAAATGAAAAGAAAAAGACACCTCTTTTTGGGGCTACAAAACTTAGTATTCAATTTTCAACTCTTTGATTTGGTTGTTAGAATTTTCTCTTGAATTTAGAATAGAATCAACTTCAGACTTCATCTTTTGTAAGTTTAATTACTTTGAATGATGATTATAATTGTTACTATCTCTTTCTTTCTCATGTGGAACTAAAACCCACAACTAGGGTTGTGGGATCTATGATTATTCCCCCGTAGATTTAATAGTTGATTAGGATTTTAGTGATTATGGGGAGATCTTGATAATTCCTTTGTTATTTTATTTATTGGTTTCAAACAAGAAATACCACCTTATGTTGATTTGCTCGAACTAAGAAATAAACTAAAGGTAGCGAATTATCAACGAGGATTTGGGAAGGTTAAGTTCTCATCTAATGATTAATGTTGTTAAAAGATTGATAAACTTGAGATAAGATCAGTATTAATAGAATGATTTCCTAAGTTCGAAATAATTAGGGAGTTCAACATCTATGTAGATTGAGAAACACTTAGATTGACTATCAAAACTGATAATTTGATGTTTCCCACAATTCATAAGAACCCAATACTACAGTTATTATTTAATGGGGATTAATAATCATAGTGATAACAACCCTAGTGCCTCTCTATCACTGGTTTGAACTATTGAAATTTTAGTTTTGAGCTCTGAAGCAAGTTAAAACTTTAACATTTGTTTTATCATCAAAAACCCCCATTTTATATTTTCGCAATATTTGTTTAAATTCAACTTATAGCTATTGTTTCAAATTAATTTAATCGAAATTGACATTGTTCCCCATGGACTCGATCCGGACTCCAAAGTTGGGTAAATATATTGACGATGACTGCCTTGTACTAAATTGACATGTAAGTTGAGCGTTATCACATACCACAACGTATCTAGTGCTCAACCTTAACCTACTAGCAATTTGGACACTTAGCCACAAATTCTGGCAAATCCTTTTTCATGCCATTCAACCAATGGACTTCCTGCAAATCAGGGTACATCTTAGTGGCTCCTGGGTAAATAGAATCCAAGAACCATGAGCTTTTGATAACATCCACTTTTTGAAGTCATCCATATCTAGAACACATAATATGCCTTGACAACAAAGAGCACCATCTCCCTCTTGGGAGAAAACCTCAACTTTTTTACTCTCAATGACTTCTTTCAACTTAACCAAAATAGGATCACTATGTTACTTTTCCTTTACCGTAGTTACTAAAGAAGATTTTTAACTATTATAAACCAAGACATTAACTTTGGTTGAGTTAACCAACCGAAATCCCAACCTAGAAATTCGGTGAACCTCATAGACTAACTCTTTCTTCTCATCCCCAATGTGAGCAACACTTCGCATAAACAATCTTCTAAGAGTGTCAGCCACAATATTTGCTTTACTCAAATGGTATAAGACACTAATATTATAATCTTCAACAACTCTATCAACCTTCTAATGATTAAGATTTAGATATTTCTTGTTGAACACATATTGAAGACTCTAATGATCAATGAACACATCCAAATGAACCCCATAAAGATAATGCCTCCAAATCTTTAAAGCAAACACAACTGCTGCCAACTTAAGATCATGATTTGGGTAGTTCTTCTCATGAGGTTTGAGTTTTATAGAGGCATGTACTATAACCTTACCCCTCTACATCAACATACAACTAAGACCAACTCTAGAAGCATCAAAATAAACCAGAAAACTAGCTAAACCCTCTGGTAGAGTTAAAACTAGAGAGGAGGTGAGTCGAGTCCTTAACTCTTAAAAACTCTTCTCACAAGAATCAAACAACTAGAAGTTGACTTTCTTCTAAGTCAGTCTAGACATGGGAGAAGCAATAAAGGAAAATCCTTCAAAAAACCATTTGTAGTAAATGATTAAACCTAAGAAACTCCTGATATTTGACGAAGAGATGGGTATAGGCCAGTTCCTTACTACTTTGGTCATTTGAGGATCAACTCGAATACCTTTACCAAAAATAATATGACCAAGGAAATCAACTAATTTAAACTAAAACTCATATTTTCTAAACTTAGCGATAGTTTTTTATCCTTAAAATTCTGCAAGGCAATCCTGAAGTAGTCTACGTGTTCATCATTACTCTAAGAATAAACTAGTATTTCATTTATGAAGACTATAACAAACATGTCCAAGTACTACTTGAACACCCTATTAATCAACCCTATAAAATTTGCAGTTGCATTCTTTAGTCCAAAAGATATAACAACAAATTCTTAGTGACCATACCGAGTTCTGAAGGTTGTCTCTGGAATATCACATTCTCTGAGTCTAAGCGAATGATATCCAGATCTGAGGTCTATCATAGAGAAATAATTGGCACCTTGAAGTTTGTTGAAAAAGTCATCAATCCATGGGATGAGATACTTATTCTTGATTGTGAGCTTGTTCAACTAATGATAGTCGAGTCACATTCTGAGAGAATTATCTTTCTTGCGCATGAAGAGAACTAGCACCCCATGGAGTGATACTAGGCTTGTTAAAACATTTTATAGGATATCATTAAATCGTTCCTTCAATTCCTTAATATTGTCTAGATCCGTTCTATAAGGTGAAATTAAAATAGGATGGGCATATGGAATGACATCTATTCTGAAGTCAATTTCCTTCTCAAGAGAAATTCTGAACAGATATTTAAGAAACACTTTTGGAAATTCTTTTACTACTGGAACTGACTTAAAAATTGGTGTTTTAGACCTTGGGTCCTTGACATGAACAAGATGATAGATGCACCCTTTGGAAATTATTTTTCTTTCCTTAAGGAAAGAGACAAACTGACCTATAGTCACTGAGGTACTACCCTTCCACTCTAAGACTGGCTCATTTGGAAATTGAATCAAACTACTTAGTTTTTATAATCAACTGAGGCATAGCAAGAGTGGTGCCAATCCATGCCAAGAATAACCTCAAAACTAGTCATGTCTAGCTCTACAAGGTCAATTGAGGTAACTTTCTGAGATACTATGACTGGGCAATTTCTATATACCAGTTTGGCTATGATTAAACTACCGATTGGATAAGAAACTAATAAGGTATCTTCGAGGACTTTGGGGCTAACACCAAATCTACGGCTATATAGGGAGTCAAGAAGAAAAGTGTGGCGCCGGAATCTAACAATGCATAAACATGAATATGAAAAACTTATAATATATCAGTAACCATATCAGGAGTGACCTCTTGATCCTGTAGAGTTTGGAGGGCATAAAACCTACCCTGACGATGTCCACTAGTTGCACTAGAAATGGCACCCTACTGAGTCGGGTGTTTGGCTAGAGCGACTGAAGAGTTAGACTATCTTGGCTGACGAATATCCTTACCTCTATGTAGAACCACTGGCAATCCCTCACTCTATAGCCTAATTTGCCACACCCAAAACAAGAATCACTACTTTCCATGCACTCACCCTTGTGGTTCCTATCATATTTCTTGCAAACTGGGATGGTGTGAACACTATTCACACAACCCTAGGACTTAGAGAATAGCACTCTATCACGAGTATCCTGTCTAAAGTAGGGTATTGGAGCACTAGCAAAAGATTGGGCTGGAGCTAAAGATTTTTGGCAGAATTAAGAATGATTACCACTATCTATCCTCTGTAAAGAGAAATTAAAACAACCAGTTTTGGCCCTCTTACTCTCTCTTTCTTTCGCATTGATCTTCTCCTGTTCAATATTTTTATAATTAACTATCAATCTATAGATGTCCTTTTCTTAACCAACATGGTTGTCCTACACTCCTTGACAATATCATCATAAACACCTAACACAAACTTGCTCATTCGGGACCTAGATCCAGCACCATAGTCTAAGCTTACCTTGACAACTAGGTAAACTTAAGTGAATATTCCTTCATACTCAGGTCGCCCTGCTTTAGGTTTATGAACTCCTTTACCTTGTCTTTTCTCAACTCAAATGGGAAAAAACTGTCCATAAATGTAGCAATAAACTCGTCCCACTCTATCGACCCTGCATTTACACCTCTATCCTCTTTACACTACTTAACCATATATGAGCCACTCTTTGCAATTGATGAGTAGCCAAATTAGCACTTTCATTTTAAGTGACACCCATGATTTTAGTGACCTTTTGAATACTATCCAGGAACTCCTATGGATCCCTCTTAGTCTTGGATCCAAAGAACATCGGAGGATTCATTCGAGTGAAGTCCCATACTCTTGTAGCTGCAATATTCATAGTTGGGTTGGCTGGTACAACACCCTATTGGTTATTTTAAGCTATCATTAAATTGTCTAATTCTATAAGAGTATCCCTAAACTCATGTGAGACTTGCTCATTCAGAGGTTCTCAGGAAATGGCGGTGGTGCTTGCCGATTCCCATTTCTTTTTTCATTAGTTCTCTTAGGAGGAATATTCTTTAAATAGGTAGAGTACAAGTTAGAATAATAATTCTAATAGAGTTCACACTCTATCGTACGATATGAATAATGAAAGAAGTGAGACTTTCCAAAAATGTTTCATAGCCTCTCACTCAAAAGTGTGTCGTTCTTTACACCCATGAAAAAGACTTAACTTAACATAGCTTTCAGATAACCTAGGACACTTTAAACCTAATGCTTTAATACCAAGTTTGTCAGGACCTGACACTACCCCCTAGTCATAACACGGTTGTTAGAGTAACAAGTGACTCCAAGCTAACCTATGTCCTAGCATAGCACAAAGAATACTAAAGAAGTAACAAAATATTGGGAAAAATATAAATTAAAATAATCTGGTACTAATAATAAAAGAATCGATACTAAATAAGAATATCACAACTAGAGCTATTTGACAAAAACCAATATGCTGAAATATAACTGACATCTATCTGAAAGCCTCTACTCATATGACTTGTTGGGATAAGCTCCCAACTAAATCCAACTGACTAAAAACTAGATAAAATTAAATATTGAAAGAAATGTAGAAAAATAGTCCTCGAATAATGAGGACTCACCAAATACTGAAACTAGTATGGTACGGATGTGTGCAAAACTCAATACGTATGCTGAGCGTCGTAACCTATATTATAAGACAATATAGTACAAGAAAAGTATGTGATTGGTACTTTAAATGTACTGAGTATGATTGATGGGAAAAAACCAATATAACTTAAACATAATACATGAAACATGATGATCTAATGCCACACAAAGTATGAACATGTGTTGTAAGATAAAATGAATAACTAAATAAGAGTTCAGACAAAATCTAAAATTGAAACATAAATTGAGGACAGTGGGATCTAACAATAACCAACATACCCTAATCTACGTAAATCAAGGTCCAACAAATAACCTTAGTTGGTTGGGTGTTTAGTGTTTTTCCAATGGTACGAATACTATCAGATATGGATCCACTAAACTAATGTCTTGAAATACTAGGGTTTCAGTCCTGATTTGGCGAGTGACCCCTTATAACCTATAGTGGCACTATAGTTCTAGAACTTAGGGACTTCTACTAAAGGTCTTAGACCTAATTAACGGGTGAGCCTTCATCCTTGCATGTGCTCGGTGCTAAGTACTACTCCCAACTAAAAGACACTAATAAATGAATTTCTCATTATAATTACATTCTTAAAATATCAATAATGGATAATTTAAAGTGGTCAAAAACATGTAAACCGATATGTCCATGAGGTACCTAGGTATCGAGAGCTCATAACCCACCAGCTCTAACTAATGCAACTAAATAAAATAATATTATAGGCTGATCATGATAGGGAATTTCATAACTAAAGCCCAAAAATCAAAAATTTAACTTGATTAATTGATAAATAAACTAACTTATGGGAGTCTCTTACTCATGGTTTAATTCAAGAAATAAACTAAAGAATTATAAAACTCTTGCATTTCATGGAATCCTAAACTTGAAGGGTGAATTTAACTTGATTAATTAAGAAATCTTTGGGACTCAATGGGTGGAAGGAAACCATTGATGAAATCCCACATAGCCAGATATTAAAGTCTTGAAAAACTCTTGGGAATTAGAGTTGAAGATTGAAAAACCCTAATTTGCTTTTGGAGAAGAGAGAATTGCCCTTTCTATAATATCAACTGAATTTATCACTTGATGTGGAATTTAGGGAATTTTTCCCTAATATTCTAGCCTTGAAAAAGCCTAAACGACATGGTTTAGGTGTTAAAAGAGTGGGAAAATACCAAACAACACTTTTTAAAATTGTTTAGAAATCTTCTGGAAATTGTTGTAATGGATCAGGTAACAACTCATTAGGTATGACCATGATTCGTGGCCTAAAGTCATGACCAGAGGATCGAGGATTTGATTAATTACTTTTATGATGATGTATCCACCTAATGACTCATTTACATTGATAATGAGTCGTATGCTAGACTCGTCATCACTGGACTGAATTTTTTTGTCCCCCATTATCGTGACAATGAGTCTTCATCATGACTCGTTGTGTTCTGAAAATGAATCATTGTCAGAGTCGTCGTTACTGGTAGGTTGATAGATCCTTAGAAAATTTTCCATAACTTTTTACCACGATATCAAATTCAGGCAAGACTAGTGGCATTGGAAAGCTAATTTAATTGCCCATCTCTTGAGGGGTCTAGAGCTCAAAAACTTGGGGTATTACAATAATCCAAATTATGATGTGGTTTAAGGTTTATGTCATCATAATCATGCAAAAATCCATAAACATTGTGAAACCATATTGCAAAATTTCCACCATTACCATAAGATCTAAAGTCAATTCATAATTCACTATTTATATCATAAAGAAACCATTAATACAAAAGAAAGTCAATGCAAATGTAAATTAACCAAAAAAACTCATCCTTAGTTTAGTTAATCAACCAAGAAACATGTAAATATCAAGTAATTTGATGTTATAATATAATAAGTAAAATAGGGAGTGTCCAACATGCCTTTTGTTGGAGTGAATTAAAGAAAAGCTTGAGTTTAAGGCCATGGGTGTTGAATTCTTGAGAAAACCCTTTGTTTTTTGAAAGTTTAAAAGGGAAAAGCAATGATAAAAGTTGCTAACTAATAAGTTAATAGGATTTAGGGAGTGGTTAAAGTCATTTAATAGGGCAAAGGACCAAAAAGCCCTTGCCCTAATTAAAAAAAATAAAACTTTCCAATTTTTGGGAAAGAGCATGGCACGCGACTATGCAAAGGCCAAAGGGCGTACTAGGCTCTGATCGCAGAGCGTAGGCAATGTGGCACGCTTCTATTGTTGAATTCACCTATGTACCATATCCTTGTCACAGACCCTCACTGGTTTGGGGGTCCCAAAATAACCCCAAACACTTTTTGAAAATTTCAAAACTCTTCCCAACCATCCCTTTAACATCTTTTATCATGATTCAAGTAAAAAAAATTGGTAAACACTAGGGTGGGTCCAAAATAATTCATCAAAATTTTTAGGGTCACACAAGAACCTATATTATAAGATAATATAGAACAAATAAAGTATGTGATCAATACTTTGAATTTACTGAGAATGTGAGATGGGAAAATAACTGATATAGGCAGAAAATTATGTATATAATATGCTAAACTGATGTAGGACCAAGTAATAAACATGTACTTTGTGATAAGTTGAACAACTGAATACAAGGATATGTAAGTATTTGAATCTGAACTATGAACTATGGACTGTGGGATCTACTATTAATCGATATACCCTAATCAGAGCTAACTAGGGTCAACTTGTAACCCTATTAGATGGGTTTTGATTACCTTGCCAAAGGTACGAACAGTGACTAACGTAGATCCACTAAACTAATGTCTGAAAGGACTAAGGTGTCAAGCTTGGTCTAATGGGTGATCCTTTAGAACCTATGGTGGGGTCATAGTTTTGGAAATTAGAGACTTCTACTAAAGGTCTCAACCTAACTAATGGGTGAGCGTCCATCCCTGGGTTTACTCGATCTAAGTACTACTCCCAACTGAGTGGCACTAATAATTAAAAATACTCAATAATAGTAATCTTCTAAAAATTGATAATAAATGCATAATCTAAAAAATTTCACTAACATGTAAGCTGGAGAATCTAGCATTCATAAGTTTATGCATGAAGTCCTAGGTCATCGAGTGTTCATAACCCGCCATTTCTAAAGAATGCAACTAATCATGGCAATATTAAAATCTAAACTTAATAAGGAATTTCATAACTCAAGTCCAAAAATCAAGAATTTATCAATATAATGAGGTTTTATAATTATGAGTATGGAAAGATGCTCAAATTTATGGGAAAACACATAATCACGGTTTAGTCAAAGAAATAAACTAAAAACTTAAGGAATTCACACTTCACATGGAAAACCAAAGCTTAAAGGGTGAATTAAACTTGGAAAATTAAGTAATCTTTGGGACTCAATGGGTAAAATGAAACTCACTAATGGAATCCCACATACTTGAGGTTTTAAACATTGAAGAAATCTTTGGATTTGAAGCTAAAAGTTAAAAAGACCTATTTCTTGCTTGGAGAGAAAAATCAACCCTTTCTCTCTATATTTTCCAAGTGTTGAGTAAATTTTGAGGAATGGGGGACTTAGGGGTGTTTTTGAATAATTAGTTGTCTCTTTTAAAGCTTAAACGACATAGTTTTAGTGTTAAAATATTGAGAAAAGACCAAACAGCCCCTCAAATATCATCGGGAAAACTATTGAAAGCAGTCTCGATGGCTTAGGTGATGATTCATAGGGTTTGTGTATGAGTTTTAGCATGATTCATAGACAAAGGAATCAAATTTTGGTCCCCATTATCATAACGATGGTCACCCAATGACTCGTAGTGGCTTGACGATGAGTCATCATCACTGGCAACTTTGACAGTACTTCAGTAAATTGGTCATAACATTTTACTCCAATATTGGATTGAAGCAACAGTATGTGAGTTAGAAATTTAATTCAATTATCTATATTTTGGTGGGTCTTGAGTTCAAAAACTCTAAAAAATGTAAAAGTTATGCTAATTTGAAGTTGACTTTAGCAATATTCTTCCCAGGAATTCAATCGATAAGGGATATTTTGACTTGTATATAACATAGGAGTTATTTGTGGCCTTAATATATGTCTAGCTCACTCATAAAACTCAAAAAATATGATGTTTGATTTTGCATGAACTTGAAGTATGGTTCTAATATTGGCTTGGATTTTTGGGGTGTTATACATTTAAAAAGGTTCTGAAGAATTAGTAGTGTAGAGAGGGAATCAAGTGTTGTATGAGAAAAATAAAAAAGAAAAAATATTTAAAAAGAATAATATCTATAAAAAATAAGAAGAAAAAAGAGAAGAAGAAGAATAAAAGAAAAAAATAGAGAGGTGATGAGAAAATAAAACTGCACTCGAGGTTCAAAAGGAAATAAAATAAAGAAAAGGTAGACAATGAAATAAAATAAGAAAGTGGAGCCGAAAGGAGTGTAGTGCCATGGATAAAATAATTCATCGGTCCTAAGAATAGGATACTTATTCTTGATTGTGACTTTGTTCACCTAACAATAATTGATACATATTTTGAGGGAACCATTTTTGTTACACATGAAGAGAACTAGATAACCCTATGAAGATATGTTGGCTTAATGAAACCTTTATATAAGAAGTCCTTTGATTGTTCCTTCAACTCCCTAAGCTCAAATGGATCCATTTTGTTAGAAGGATTTAAGATAGTCTAGTTATTTGGGAAAAGGTCTATGCTAAATTCCATCTCCCACTCGAGAGGGATTTAAGCAAATATTTGAAAAATATTTCTAGAAACTCATTCACAACTAAAACTGATTAAAGGGTTGGGGTTTTAGAATTGGAATCCTTTACCTAAACTAGATAGTAGATGCAATACTTATAGATTACTTTTTCTAGCCCTAAAGTAAGAGACAAGCCGATATGCAGGTGATAAAGTACTACCCTACCATTCTAAGGTTGGTTGATCTGAAAATTAAAACTTGACAACTCTATTTCTGTAGTTGACTGAGGCATAACAAGAATGTAAGCAATCCATGACAAGAATAACATTAAAATTTTTCATATCTAACTCTAGATCAACTATGGTGATTTTCTGGGAAATAGTGACTGGAAATTTTTGTTCACCCATTTAGCTATAACTGAGTCACTAACAAGAGTAGAGACTAAGAAGGGATCCAAAAGCATTTTGAAATTAACACTAAAATCTACTACAATATAAAGAGTTATGAAGAAAAGTATGACTTCAAGATCTAATAAGGAATATACATAAATTTAGTAGCCTTGTATCATACAATGACTTTATTAGGGAACCCTCATATTCTTGTTGACTCTATAAAGCATGAAACCTATTCGGGCACTACCTGCCATTTATACTATATGAGGTACCCGATAAAATTAGGAGATATTTTAGAGTTGCAGAGAGGTAGCTTAAGTAAAATCATTTCCAAAATCAAAACATCAATCCCTACCTATCAAACACTTTTCAAGGTATTTTTTCCCACACTTCTTACAAGTTGGGAAGGTACATAGAGTTTGGCACTCTACCTTTCTAATCCTGCCTAGGCCAAAGAGATGGAACACTAGTACATGATGATGTTGAAATTGAAAATCTTTACTAAAACTAAAAGATATTTCCATTACCTGACCTCTATTGAGAATAAATAAATTTACATATTCTAACTCTCTTAGTCTCCCTCTTTTGATCCTTTATCTTTTCTTGATCAATTTGGTAGGTATAAGTCATGATCTTGGATATGTCTATATCCCCAACTAGCATAGTGGTAATGCATTCCTTTACCACTAACTCAGAAACACTTGAAACAAACCTACTCATTCAAGCCCTTAGGTTTCAACCATCTCTGGAGAATACCTATAGAATTAGGTGAACTTCATAGAATACTCTTTCACTAATATGTTGGCCTATATCTATACACTACCCTCTTTTTCTATTTGTACCAAGTTTGAGCCACTCTCTTTAATTGATATGTGGCCAAATATAAATTCTCACCTAGAGTAATACTCATAATCTAAGTGATATTATAAATATTATCAATGAAGTCTTATGGATCTCCATCCACCTTCAAACCATGGAACTCTAGTGAATTTAATCGAGTAAAGTCTGGGAATCTCATAGTAATTGCATTCCCAATAAATTAGTAGGTGTAATGGTTTGTTGGCTAATTTGGTAGGTCATAGAGTGAGCAATCATTTTGAAATCATCCTAAAATTTGGCATTAGTAACTTGCTCATTCAGTGGATATGTTTGAGCTTATAGGTCTTGTTGGTTACCGTTACTATTTCATTTTTAGTTGGCTCTTTAGGGAGGCATTTCTCTGTAAATATGTAGAGTAATAATAAAACACCCTGGTTTCTGGTTCTTATAAGTTTCTTGAGTCTTGATCTTTTGGAGCATCATACAACCCACCATACTTGTCAAATGGTGAGGGTATGGGTCAGGTGACCCAAATCGTATGTTGTCTAGTGTGTGGTGGGTAAGTTTTTACTGTGGATATGGTTTGGTGGTAACAAATTATACATTGAGGTACGAGTGGTAAAGTCCAATTCATATGTTAAATAGTGTGTCTAACTTTTGATTCTATCTTTGATACGACTTAAAGGTACTAGTCGAATGGTATGGGTATGATTGGGGTAAGAGAAGCCATATGGTTAAAAATATATAGTGTCCAACATTCTGATCAAGTTACGAGTTGAGGGTACCACGTGTATGATGTGGGTACGAGTGAAGGGGCCAAACCGTACCCTGCTGCAGTGATTTTTACAATTTAAGTTAGGGGTATTTTGGACATTTCCCCTCTTAACTTATTTTGAACCCACAACTTAAAACGTTATTAAGACTTTATTTTCCCTATAATTCTCAATCAAAAACACTTTAAACACTCTCAAATCACTCTCAAGATTTTAGTTCAAAAAAGAGTTAGGGTTTTCTCAAGGTGATTCAATTAGGGGCTTGGAAAAGTAAATCTCTCCATCTCTTTTGGTATCTAAGGCATGTTACTCATCCCTCATTGTTAGTTCAAACTAAAAGCATGTTTTCATGTATGGTTTTCAAGGTATTATTATTATATCTTTGAGGTTTTAAAATATATGTCGGGGGTTTTGGTTACTAATGGTTGGATAATATTTTCCCATGTTTTTCTTATGGTTTTTCATGTTATAATTATAGTTTGAAAATGTGGATGCATGGGAATGGTTAATTGGTTCTTTGTTTTGGTTTTGGTTTTGGAAACTATATGCCCTTAACATGTTTGTTAAAATGCCTATGAGAATGGTTTTGTCACATAGTTTGACTTTTATTGAAAATCTTGCATTGCATAATATGGTAATGGAATCCAAATTGGTTTAAATGGTTTTAAATAGATCAAAAAGTCTTTCGTGGCCATGGCTTTGGTTTAATTAGAAATTAGACGGGGTACAAAGGAATCCCCTAAGTATTGGCTAATGACATTGCTTGCAAGCTATAGTTGATATGATAATACCACTTCAAAATGCCTTTGTAATTAACTCTTGGGGTTGGTGGTTTGGTTATGTGCTAAAGGTTTTAATTAGGCAATAATGGCGGGGTTTTATAATTTACCTTGAAGGTGTGAGTCCGATGGATGGACACAGAAACTCATGTTTGCCAATATGAGGGTTGGTCATGGTGACCATATATTTGTGGGGTACACGGGAATCCCCTAGGTTCTACTTGTATATATGTATCATAGAGGGTAAAGGGTACACTAGAATCCCCAACCCCTATGATATCTCTGGCTTGTTCTTCTATATGTATTGGGGCCTGCTAGGGGGTAACCCTGTACCCATATAGCCCAGGGTTGTTTTAGGATGATCAAGCTATACAACCCAGGTTAAAGTTTTTTATGCATACTAAACCTGGTTCCCTTTCACGGTATGGAATATATATTTGTATGAATATGATTTCACTTGGTATTTACTTGATTTTAAATGTTGGTATTATTTAATCTTTATACGTGAGTACATGCTAGCATTCACCCACTAACCCATCTTTGGGCGATGTTTCCCTATACGATGCAGGAACTGCTATACTACTACTCCTACTCAGTGATTGGATTTAGGGACAACATTTGTGTCATATTGAAATAGTGAGCTTCCATACTCCGAAAGACTCCATTTTATTCTATGGATATCTTTTCATATTTTTGTTTATTTCTTGTACTTTGGTTTTAGATATCGTTGGGGCATATCCCGACTGAATGTTCTTTATCTTCAGTTAAAGGCTTTGTGTGACTACTATTGGCATGGGTTGTGTCAGTATTGGTATCAGCCTTGGCATTGGTATGGGTATTAGGGATGACACCGGTTGGATATCTGATTAGATAGTTGGTTGGTTATGGTTATAGATTCTATTATTGTTTTTGAGCATTTATTATTTTATCTTGTTATATATTTAAAATTCATTCAACATAGGGTATAGGGAAGTTATGGTTAGGTATTGGGGGGGTCTCGGGTCTCGATTGGGCTTAATCTACCACACATGACTAGGCCCTATTTTGGCTCGCGTCAGATTGGTACTAAAGACCTAGGTTTATGGTCAATTGGGAGTCCACAAAGTTGTATCGAGTAGAGTCTCATTTAAGGGTGTGTACTGTGCCATACTCATAAGGGAAAGGCTACAGGCATTTAAGAATATTTCTCTTTCTTTTGTTCTATTTTCAAGATGTATAGTCTAAGTCTTGGAATCTTCTCTAATTTCTATTTGTTCACTTTTTAGATCATGCCTCGATGATCTGAAGATCACAAAAACTCCTTTGTCCTAGCTGGGGACAATTTTGATGGGACTTACACTAATCATAGGATCCATTCTAGGGGTCTTATTCTAGATTGTTCTGGAGTTCCACCGGTTCCCTCTAGTCCATCTCAAACTCCTCAAGATGAAGTGATGAATATTGAGTTTCATCAATCTATCCTTATGTTGGCACAGTTGGTAGCTACTCAATTTGAGCGTGCTATTCCAGTTACTCTATATTTTGGGGCTATAAGGGTTGACTAGTTCATAAGGTTGAATACTCTGACCTTTACTGGTGTTAAGGTTGAGTAGGATCCTTATGTCTTTTTAGATGATTTGGAAAAGATCTTTCAGGTTATGCATGCCACAAATATGAAGGGAATGAAGTTTGCGACTGACCAGCTAAAGGATATGGCATACCAATGATACGAGGAACGGGAATAGGCAAGGGGTGACGATGATGAGTCATCTCTGTGGGAGGATTTTCTAATGCTTTTCTAGACTGCTTTTTTCCTCATCAAATGAGGGAAATGAAAGGGGAAGAGTGTGTTAATCTGAAATAAGGTAAGATAAGAAAGTGTCACCAATTATCGCAATATGCTCTAGAATTAATTTTGAGTATAAGGAAAGGATGAGGAAGTTTAATTTCAATTTATCCTGATACTTGATTTTGGAAAGTAAGGTATCCTTATTGATCAAGCACATGGATATCTCTAGGTTAGTTATGTAAAAGTAGTAGGTAGAGGAAAAGAAGAAGAAGTAGGCTAAGATAAGAAAGAGGCAGGGAAAAAAGTTTAGGTTCTCTGAATAGGGTGGTGGCCAACAGCAGAGTGGTAGGGATGGTGGTAAGTGGCCCAAGAATAAGTGATACAATTATGGGTCTTACTCGACGACTAGTGCTTCCTAAACAAGCCATCGGGTGATAGGCGTTTCCATAGGGGTGACAACTTTAGGGCATATGGTGACCAATTCAGGTTAGTGGGCTCAGTCAGCTCCATTATATCTTTTTTGCAGATTATGTGGTTATTTTCATTGGGGTTTCTATGATGAGGGAAGGGACATGTGCTTCAACTAAGGTCAGCCAGGGTATATGCTTAGAAATTGTCCTATTGGTAAGGTTGCCTATGGGGAAAGAAAGGTTCTTATTTCCTCTTCTTTAGCTCTGGGACCAAAGGGTGCACAATCTAGTTCCAGCACTAGTGACAACTGTATTTATGCTCTTACTATATGCTAGGAGTTTGAGGCATCACCTGATGTCATGACTGTATGTTGAAAATTTTTTTCCTGATGTGTAGTATTTAGTTGATCTGGGTTTCACTCTCTCTTATGTGACCCCATTTATGGCTGTACATTTTGGTTTTGGTCCAGAGTGTGTTTTGGACCCTTTTTCTATTTCTACCTTAGAAGGTGACTCTTTGATTGCTAGGGGAGTCTATAAGGGGTGTGTGGTATCTATTGGTAGTAAAGAAATTGTGGTGAATCTTTTTGAGTTAAATATTATGGATTTTGATGTAACATTATGGATGGATTGGTTACAATCAAGCTATGTGTATCTAGATTGTTGGACCCATAAGGTTGTCTTTAAATTCCCTAATGAGCCAGTTATTGAGTGGGAGGGTGGTTCCCTAGATCCTAAGATGAAGTTCATATCATACTTTTTAGATTAGAGGTTAATTTCTAAAGGGTGTTTTTATCATCTTGTCTGGGTTAAAGATTCAAACTCTTAGGGTCCTTTTTTGCATTTTGTCACTGTGTTGAATGAATTTCCTGAGGTCTTACCGACGACCTTCCTGGTGTTCCTTTTGATAGGGAGATTGCGTTTGGGATTGATCTTATTTTGAACACTTATCCAATTTCTATTCCTCCATATAGAATGGCTCTGGATGAGTTAAAGAAGCTTAAGGAGCAATTAAAAGATCTTTTAAATAAGTGTTTTATCCTTACTAGTGTGTCCCCGTGGGGTGCACTGGTGTTTTCGTGCATAAGAAGGATGGTTCCCTGTGGATATGTACTGATTACCGAGAGTTGAATATAGTGACAGTAAAGAATATGTATCATATTCCATGGATAGATGATTTATTTGATCATTTGCAGGTTGCTAAGTATTTCTCCAGGATTGATCTTTAATTCAGGTATCATCAGTTAAAGATTAGGGAGAAGCATATCCCTAAGACTGCTTTCGTACCCAATATGGGAACTTTTAGTTTCTAGTTATGACTTTTGGGTTGACCAATTCCCCAGCGGCATTCATGAATTTGAAGAATAGGGTATTCCATCAGTTTCTAGACTTGTTCATCATTGTGTTCATAGATGATATTCTGGTGTACTCTAAGTGTAAGGTGTATTATGCCAATCACCTCTATGTAGTGTTACAAACCCTCAGAGAGCAGCAGTTATATGCCAAGTTCTCAAAATGTGAATTATGGTTGAATGTTGTCACTTTTCTAGGTCATATCATTTCTAGTGAAGGGATCATGGTAGATTCACAGAAGGTTGCAGTGGTTAAGAAGTGGCCTAGACCCACGACTCTAACTGGTATTTGGAGTTTCTTGGGTTTAACTTGATACTACAGGAGGATTGTGGAAAGTGTTTCTTCTATATCTACCCCATTGACTAAGTTAACTCAAAAGAAGGTAAAGTTCTTATGGTCTAATGCTTGTAAAGGTAGTTTAGAAAGGTTGAATTATAAGCTAACTTCGGCTCCAGTTTTAACTTTTCCTGAAGGCACTGATGGGTTTGTGGTCTACTGTGATACGTCCCATGTGGGACTTGGTTGTGTTCAGATGCAGCATGAAAATGGGATAGCTTATACTTCTAGATGGTTTAAGGTGCATGAGAGGAATTATCCAACTCATATTTTGGAGTTGTTAGCTGTGATGTTCATGTTGAAAATCTAGCATCACTATTTATATAGGGTGCATGTGGACATCTTTTCTAATTATAAGAGCCTGAAGTATGTGTTTACTCAGAAAGAGCTTAATCTCAGGCAAAGAAGATGGCTTGAGCATCTCAAGAATTATGACATGAGTCTTTACTACTATCCAAGTAAACATAATGTAGTTGTTGATGCTCTTAGCAGGTAATTCATAGGGAGTCTAGCTTATGCAGATAAGAAGAAGTAGGACATGGTAAAGGATATTCATCATTTGGCTAACCTTAGAGTTCATCTCTTGGACTCTTGAGGATGGTGATGTGTTCATTCAGAAGGTAGAACAATCCTCTCTTGGTGCTAAAATTAATAAGAAGCAAGTGTTAGATCCTGTGATGATAAGGATCAAGGGTAATATTGGTGGGCAAAAAGTTATGGCCTTTGTGATTAGTGGTGATGGTCCTTTGCGGTACCAAGGGAAATTATGAGTTCCCAACACCGATGATTAGCAATAAAGGATCTTGGCTGAGGCGCATGAGTTGTGTTATGATGTTCGGCCCAATTTGATGAAAATATATCATGACCTTAAGGAGATGTATTGGTGGAATAATAGGAATAGGGATGTGACCAATTTTATGGCCAAGTGCATAGTGTGTCAACTAGTAAAGGTTGAGTACATGAGGCTCGGAGGTTTGTATCAAGAAATCTAGTTACTAGAGTGGAAGTGGGAAATGATCAATATGGATTTCATTACAGATCTTCCTCGGTTTCAAAATCAATTTAATTCAGTTTGGGTCATCATGGATAGGATGACAAAGTCCTCTCACTTTTTTCCAGTGAGGACTAACTTCTCGGCTAAGGATTATGAAAAGTTATATCTCCATGATATTTTGAAGTTGCATGGGGTACCAGTTTCTATCATCTCGAATTGCAGTAATCAACTTTCACCTTATTTTTTATGGTCATTTCAGAAAGGCTTAGGGACTAAGGTTTGTATGAGTACTGCTTTCCACCTGCAGTTGAGTGGGCAAGTAGAAAGGACTATTCAGACATTGGAGAATATGTTTCATGCTTGCATGATTGATTATGTTGGTAGTTGGATTGAGCACTTACCTCTTATAGAGTTTGCTTATAATGATAGCTACTATTCTAGCATTGGTATGGCTCCGTTTTATGCTTTTTATGGTAGGAGGTGTAGGCCTTACATTGGGTGGTTCAAGTTTGGTGAGGTGGAGATGTTTTACCCGGATTTGGTTCACTAATCCATAGAGAAGGTAATGGTGATTCAAGATAGACTTAAGTCTTCCCAAAGCCTTCAAAAGTCCTATGCAGATGTGAGGCAAAGGGAGTCAGAGATTGAGGTTGGGTATAAGGTGTTCTTGAAAGTGTCTCCCATAAAAGGAATAGTGTGGTTTGGTAAGATGGAGAAGTTCAGTCCCTAGTATGTTGGTCTGTACTTGGTTTTGAGGAGGGTTGGTAATGTTGTGTATGAGTTGGAGTTGCCTTCTAGTTTGGGTTCCATTCACTCGGTGTTCCATATTTCTATGTTGAGAAAGTATATGGGTGATTCATCTCAAATCATGCCTATCAAGGATATTGGTATTTCGTATTTCTTATCTTATGAGGTGGTCCCGGTTGAGATCTTGGATTGGCAGGTTCATCGATTATGAACCAAGGATGTAGCTTCGGTAAAGGTTATATAGAGGAACCACAAGGTTGAAGAGGCTACTTGGGAAGCTGAAGAGGATGAAGTCCAAGTATCCGTTCCTATTTTCTTCTCCAGAAATTCGTACGGAAGGTATGTATTCTTCACCTTACTTTTTTTTTCTAACTTAGTTAAAGGAAATATTGATTTCCTTGCATCTTTGTTTTCTAACTTAGTTAAAGGTTAGAGTATGGGTGTTGGGGTGTAAATCGTGCTTGTACTGCCTTATTCCATCATTCGAGGATGAATGATCCATGAGGGGGAGAATTGAAACACCCTGGGTTCTGGTTCTTACAATTTTCTCGAGTCTTAAGATTTCTAAGCATTATACGACCAACCATACTAGTCGTATGGTGAGGGTACGGGTTAGGTGACCCAACTTATATATTATCCAGTGTGTGGTGGGTGAGTTTCTATTGTGGGTATGGGTAGATGGTGATGAGTCGTACATTGAGGTACGAATGGTAAAGTCCAAGTCATATGGTAAACAGTGTCTCTAACCTTTGATTCTAACTTAGATACGACTTAAAGGTATTAGCTATATAGTATGGTTACGATTGGTCCAAAGGGAGCCATATGGTTAACAGTATATGGTGTCCAACATTTTGATTAAGATACAAATGGACGGTACCATTCTAAATTGTACCCTCCTGTAGTGATTTTTATAGTTTAAGTTGGGGGTATTTTGGGCATTTCCCCTCTTAACTTCTTTTGACTCCACGACTTAAAATTCTTTTACCCTATTATTCTCAATCAAAAACACTTTAAACACTCTGAAATCTCTCTCAAGCTTTTGTTTCAAAAAAGGGCTAGGGTTTTCTCAAGGTGATTCAATTAGGGGATTTCAAGACTAACTCTCTCCGTCTTCTTTGGTATCTAAGGTATTTACTCCTCCCTCATTGTTGTTTCAAACTAAAAGCATGTTTTCATGGATGGTTTTCATGGTATTATTGTTGTATGTTTTAGGTTTTGAAATATATGTTGGAGTTTTGGTTACTAATGGTTGAATAATGTTTTCCCATATTTTTCTTATGGTTTTTTATGTTATAATTATGGTTGAACATGTGGTTTCATGAGAATGGTTAATTGGTTCTTGGTTTTGGATTTGGAAACTATATGCCCTCAACATGTTTGTTAAAATGCCTATGAGAATGGTTTTGTCACATAGTTTGACTTTTATTGAAAATCTTGTATTGCATGATATGGTAATGGAACGAAAATTAGTTTAAACAGTTTTAAATAGATCGGAAAGGACTTAGTGGCCATGGATTTGGTTTAATTGGAAATCATACGAGGTACATGGGAATCCCCTAAGTGTTGGCTAATGACATTGCTTGCAAGCTATAGTCGGTATAATGATACCACTTCATAATGTCTTGGTAATTAACTCTTGGGATTGGTGATTTGGTTGTGTGCTAAAGGTTTTAATTGGACAATAATAGAGGGGTGTGATAGCTAATCGTGAAGGTATGAGTTCGATAGATTGACATTGGAAACTTATGTTTGCCGACATGAGGGTTGGTCTTCGTGACCATATACTTGTGGGATATATGGGAATCCCTATGTTCTACTTGTTTATATGATCATGGAGGGAGAAGGGTACACGAGAACTCACGAACCCTATGATATCTCTAGTTCATGCGGCTATACGCACAGGGGCCCATTCAGGGGGTAAAACTGGACCCATATAGCCCGTGGGTGGTCTTAGGATCGTCAAGCTACATGCCCAGGTAAAAGTTTTAAATGCATGCTAAACCTGGTCCCTTTGTCGACATGGAATATATATTTGTATGAATATGATTTCACTTGGTATTTACTTTGTTTTAAATGTTGGCATTATTTTATCCTTATACTAGAGTACATGATATCGTTCACCCGCTAAGCCGTCTTTGGGCGTTGTATCCCCACGCAATGTAGGAACCGACCATAGTAATCCTCCTACTTAGTAATTGGATTTAGGGACAGCATTTGTGTCAGACTGAAGTGGTGATATTCCATACTTCGAAAGACTCCATTTGATATGATGGATATCTTTTCATACTTTTGTTTATTTCTTGGACTTTGGTTTTGGTTATGATTGGGGGCATGTCCCGACCGAATGTTCTTTGTTTTCTATTAGAAGCTTTGTTGACTACTATGGGCATGGATGGTGTCGGTATTGGTTTCAGCCTTGGCATTGGTATTGGTATTGGTATTGGGGTTGAAACTGATGTTATATTTGATTGGATTGTTGGTTGGTTATGGTTAGGGATTCTGTTATTGTTTTTGAGTATTTATTGTTCATCTTGCTATATGTTCGAAATTTATCTGACATACGGTGTAGGGCAGTTATTGTTGGGTATTAGGAGTGGTCTCTGGACTTAGTTGGGCTTGAGTCATCTGACACTACTATGCCCTGGTCCGGGTCGTGTTAATGAATTAGATGGAGATTAAATAGAGTTATCCTCTATCGCATGATACAAACAAGAATGAAGTGATACTTTCCTAAAATTCTTCTTAGCCTCTCCCTCAAATTTGTGCCAGGTTTCACACCCATGAATGAGACTCCAACTAACGTGACTTTTAGACACCCTAGGACACTTTATCGCTTATGTTTTGATACTACATTTGTCATAACTTTCTCCTACACCCTTGACATAACCCGGTGCTTAGAGCCATAAATGACCCCAAGTTAACCCATAGTATGGCATGCCAAACTAGAGGTAGCTAAATTAATGAATGTAGAAACTAATTGATTTAATAATAATATCTAAAATAAACTTAAATAAAACTAAGTCTAAAAACAAATTATAAAGGTGAAATGTCTACTATTTGTCTGAAAGCCTCTATTAAAAGATAAGCTACTAGGTCGAGTCCTCAACTAACTCTAATTTTTCTGAAACTAAAATGATGAACTAAAATAAATGAAGGCCATAGTTTTTTCCTCGAATGATGAGGACTCGCCATTGGTGGTTTCTAAGGTAGCACTGGAATGTATCACATGCGGGCTAAATATTGAATGTTCAAGACTATATCATAAGATAATACATTGCAAAAAAATGTATGCAATAATTACCTTAATTGTATTAAGCTTGTGAGGTATGTAAATATAAAATGTGTTAAATATACTAGTAAATACTAAAGTACAGATCTACGATATATAAGTGAACCAACGCGTAATAACCTTGTCTAAGAAGCATAAACATAGAGATAGATGTTGAGATGAGATAATAATCTTAAATGTCTAAGCTAAAGTACTTATAACTGAAATAAGTGTCATGCACAATACTGAGTCTGAACAATCTGAGGTACTTGTAACCAATATATACCATCTGAGAACATAGAATCCAACCTATAACCCAAGTTGCGAAGGTGTTACATGACTTTCCAATGGTAATGTCATAACCTGAGACTACCCTCTAGTCATAAAATATCTAATATAGGTTAAACATAATGCATGTTACATGGTAAACTAATGCAAGACCAAGTAATAAACATGTATTGTATGATAAGTTGCACAACTGAATACAAGATCATACAAGTACCTGAATCTAAACTATGAATTGTAGATTGTGGGAGCTACCATTAACCAACATACCTCAATATAAGCTAACTAGGGTCTAACCTGTAACTCCAGTTGGATGGGTGTTCAGTACCTTTTCAAGGGTACGAACACGAACTGATATAGATCCACTAAACTAATGTCCAAAAGTACTAAGGTATCAACTCTGGTCTGATGGGTGACCCTGTAGAACCAATGGTGGCAGCATAGTTTTGGTACTTAATGTAACACCTCAGATTTTGGTCCCTGAAAATTACTTGACCTTTGAGCTTACTATCATGACTATGATTCATAGGTTTCCTTACACGTCGTAGGACCCTAAGCGTATCCTTACTAGTGTATTTGTTTGAGTTCCTATTCTGACCACAACTAGCACTCAATGAGTTATCAAGTCTCATTACAAGTCTTATAGTGCTCTTTGTAGCCTAACTAGTATGGTGCCCAAATGTTCCTGCTTAGACAATAACTAGACCATATGATTCATAAGGTCTGAGTACAATTTATAGGGTATGACTCATAGTTAGAACAGTTTGCAAGCCCCTATGACACTATCCATACTACGGGTCTAAGGGACGACTCATAGCCAGTTATTACTAGTTATCATGTGACCCATAGCGGCTGGGGCAGTTTTCAATCTTTCATTAAGGGAATTCTTGTCATTTCCCTTTCCCCTACTTAGACCCCACATCCATAAAATATCAAAAAGAGGTTATTTCTTATTATTTATCACATCAAAACACTCTTAAACTCTATCAAATTCCCCTCTTAAAGACAAGGCTAAGGTTTTAATAAATTGGTTATGTAGGGCTCTGAGGGTGATTTCTTCTTTAAATTTCTTGTTGATTAAGTCATGTATCTCTCTCCTAAAACTTATGCTTTCATTATTTCATAAATTGGCTTAATATTCACATGGTTTTGTTATTGGGTTTTGACTGATGGGTTGAGGGTTCTGGATGTAAATTATTTAAATGTTTTTCGTATGATTAGTATGGATTTATTACGCATTGAATTGATGATTTAGGAATTCATTGTAGTGCATGGGAATGGTGAATGAAATGGGATACAAGGATTCCCTAAATTTGTAAATAATGGAATTAGGGGTACAAGGATTCACTAAAATAGTTGGATTTTAGTATTGAAACTAATGATAACCTCAATCCACTTGTATAATTGGTTTTGGAATGTGAATTATCATTTGGCTTGGCCTATTTTTCTTAAAATTATTGCATTGCATAAATGGCTAACGAATAAGAATAATTTGGAAAACTTGTGAGGTACAAAGATTTCCCTAAGTGAATGATTTTCTTGAAAGCCTTGTGGGGTACTAGGAATCCCTAAGTTGATTTAATAATGGAGTTTGGGGTATGTGTATTCCCCAAGTGTTGGCTTAATGACATGCAAGCTATAGTCTGTATGCATGTATGTATGCATGGGCATTGATTTTGGATTAGTTTTGAAATAATGGCATTATTTTATCCCTGTATCCCTAATTTCCATACTAGTGCTCAACCCATTAACTGTCTTCGAAATTTGTATCCTCACATGATGTAGGCACCAGAAACACTTCTGCTTTTCCTACACAGTGATAGATGATCATTGGATAGCTCAAAAGTTAACTTAAAGTAGTGAGATTCCAACTTTTAGAACAGCTCATTTCATGATTTGGTTTCCTTATGTCATACACTTTTCTTTGGTCTAGTTTTGGCTATCATCAGGGCATGTCCTGACTTAGATTTATTATTGGTTTGGTTCGATTTAGAGTCTTTGTGGATTACTGCAGACTGGGTATTGTTGTTTATATTCTTAGACTCTGTTGAGCTTATATTTATTCTATCTTGTTATATGTTTGGGATTTATTTGTTACTAGCTGTATGGTGTTTTGTTTGGCTAGGAAAAGGGGTGTTCTTCGGTCCTCGATGGACTTAAGATACCCACCATGGCTTAACTCTAGCTTGGGTCGAGACAAAGTTGGTATCAAATCATAGGTTCATGGTCAATTGGGTGTCCACAAAGCTGTGTCAAATAGAGTCTCTTTTATGGGTATGTAGCGCGCCATACTTATAAGGGAGAGGCTACGAGCCACTTAGTAATGTTTTCTTTTCTTGTGTTTATTTTTAGGCTATAGAGTCTAAGGTATTGAAAACTCTCTAACTTATAATTAATCATATTTTAGATCATGCCTCCTTAAAAATGTGATGCTCGTAGAGACACTTTCGTCTCGCTTGAGGAAAATATGGATAAAACTCATCCTACTTATAGGGTACGGACCTAGTCTATGCTCCCTGCTTCTGAATACCCTCATGGAGTCCCAATGGTCCCTAGGGATTCTTCTTTAGCTGGTGACACTCATACCCAATCACCTCAAAGAGATATTTTTAATGTCGAGTCCCATCGTTCTATTCATATGTTAACCCAGATAGTTGCCATTTTATCATGCTAGTCCGGTCTTGTTAGTGGAATAATGAATCTTCCAAAGGTAAAGGATAGGCAGAGAAGTAAGTTCAAATATTCAAAGCAGGGTAGGGGTCAGTAAAATAATGGTAGATATTTGAAATAGGGGACTAAGAAGGGGAATTTTGGAAGTTCCATGAGACTATGGGTGCTCCTTATCCTAGGCTTTCTGGTGATTGTCGCTTTTGGGCCAACAATGGGTTTTGGCCACAGGGTGCACAGTCTTAGGCCAGTAGAGCTCAGTCAGTTACACCCTATCCTCTTTGTCGATTTTGTGGTCAGTTGCATCATGGTTTCTGTAGTGAGGGGAGGAATAAGTGCTTTAATTATGGTCAACTTGGTCATATGCAATGGGAGTGTCCTTCAAGTGTTGCTAATGGGGCTAATAAAGTTTTGATTGCCACGGCATTATCTCCTGCACCACAGGGTTCTACTTTTGGTATCGACATTGTCTATAATTGTATTTATACTCTTACCGCCCATCAAGAATCTAAGACATCTCCTGATATTATTACATAATCTCATGATGTGTATTGTCTGCTTGAGCTGGGATCTATTCTTTCTTATGTGACCCCTTATATGGCTATTAATTCTGGTTTGGTCCCAAAAGTATTTCGAATCCTTTTTCTGTGCCTACCGCAGTGTGTGATTCTGTTATGGCTAGAATAGTCTATAGGGACTGTGTGGTATCTATCTGTGGAAGGGAGACTTTGATGGATTTGATAAAGTTGGACATATTAGATTTCGATATGATCTTGGGAATGGATTAGCTCACTCATTCTACGCCTCTCTTGATTGTAGGATCCAAAAATTCAATTTCCAATTCATGAAGAAACATATGATCGAGTGGAGAGATAGTTCCCTAGTTCCTAAGAAAAGGTTTATTTCATATCTTAGAGCCCAGAAATTAATTTCTAAGGGGTATCAATATCATCTAGTTTGGATTAAGGATTCTAACTCTGAAGGTCCTTGTTTATAGTCTGTCCTCGTGGTTAATGAATTTCTTGAGGTCTTTTATGATGATCTTCCTAGTGTTCCTCTCAATTGGAAAATAGACTTTGGGATTGACCTTTTAGTAGATACCAGTACTATCTCTATCCCTCTTTACAAAATGGATCTGTTTGAGGTTAAAGAACTTAAGAAGCAGTTGAAGGATCTTCTTAATAAGGTTTTTATCCACCCTAGAGTTTCTCTATGAGGTGCTCCTATGTTTTTTGTATGTCATAAGATGGGCCTCTTTGGATGTGTATAGACTATCAATAGTTGGATAAGGAATTTAGGGTGACCTCTCTATTGGGTAGGCTAGTATATTATGCGAAGTGCTTTGTTAGTGGTGCATGATTATTTCTAGACATCAAGTTTAAACTTTAGATGTTGATTGGGGTGAAAAGAATGTTAGCTTGAGGGAAGCGATGTGAGAATTACGTGAGCAAATTGGTACTCTTGATGAGATGTGTAGAAGAGGTTAGGTTGGTAACTTAGGAAATATTGGAGTGGGTAATTGTGATATATACCAAAAGTTTAGTGTTAGAGCAATGAATTAGGGTTGAGTCATTTGATAAACAAGAACCTTAGGTTTATAAGAATATGTTAGGCCCAGGTAGTATCTCATTAGATGAGGTTTTAAGTATTCATGTGCCTTATGTACCTAGTACATATACATGTTGATACACCTTAGAGTAGAGTGTTGTGCTTATAGTCTTAATGATATAGTGAGCTAAGGCTGATCTTAAGTTTTTATTCCTCAGGATGGTGAGCTTCAGGGAGGAGTCGTGGTAAATCTACCCTTATTCTAGTGATTTCCTCCTATTTCGGTTAAGAGGTCATTCTACCAATGTCTGAAGTATTCATGTTGTGTCGATACCTAAGGTGCGAGTCCTCTAGGTAGATTATGTCCATGCTCCAAGCCCTGAACTAGAAGTAATAAGGGTTCACAAAAATCCAAGCTTCCAAGTATTCAAGCTCTATGTGATGATGCTCATGATCCGTAAACCCATGTCTCGCATTATGCTTACTTCTAAGGAACTATACATTCTATATGTCATTGATTCATATTATGGAATGTCTTAGCCCAAAGTAATGCAATGTAGGCACACTCGTGACCATTCTCAGTTCCTTGAATGAGAAGCAACAGTTTTAAGCGGCAACCCTTGTCTTATTTCTTTAATATGTAAGTCTCCGGCTCTTATAGATATGTGTTTGGTGTGGGAGGGGGGGAATCATGAGATTGAAATGGTGAAGTGTTGAAAATATAATGGAGAAACCTGGTTATATTTAAGGGCTATTGAATGTGTTATTTAAGGTGGAGAATGTTTTTATTCTATTCTTATGTCCGCTAGCAACCCAATTTGTGCCTTGTATCAACTTTCCATATAACTAATGCCCTAGATCATGTCTATGTCATGAATCGCTATTGTATGATTCATGCTTAAGGTATGTGTTTTCCTTGTCATCTTTATTTTCTATCTTTGTTAAAGAAAAGTGTGGTTGTGTTTTGTGTTAAATCATGCTAATAGATGACTTATCTCATCTTCCCCGGGAGGAGAATGTAACAGACTGGATTTTGGACCTTAAAAATTTCTTGACCTTTGAACTTACTACCATGACTATGACTCTTCATACAATTCGTAGGGTTTCCTTATGAGTCATAGGACCTAATCGTAGCCTGGAAAATGTGTTTGGTCAACTTCCTATTCTTATCATGATTGGCACTCAACGAGTTGTCAAGACTCATTATGAGTCATATAGTGCTTTCCGTAGCCTAAGCTGCATGGAGCCCAAATATTCCTTCTTAGACAATGACTAGACCATACAATTTGAGTATGAACTGTAAGGTGCGACTCATAGTCAGACTAGTGTGTCTGGCCTATGATATAGTCCAGACTAAAAGTTTAAGGGATGACTCGTAGCCAGTTGTTATATGACCCATAGTGACTAGGCGGCCAATTTTTAGTGTTTAATTAAGAGCATTCTTGTAATTTCCCTTTTCCCCTAGTTAGAACCAACGTCCATAAAACATCAAGAAAGGATTATTTCTCATTCTTTATCATATCAAATTAACTTTTAAACTCTCTTAAATTCCCCACTCAAAGAAAAGGCTAGGGTTTTAAGAAATTGATCATCTAGGACTCTAAGGGTGATTTCTTCTTTGAAATTCTTGGTGATTAAGGCATGTATCTCTCTCCCAAAACTTATGTTTTCATTATTGCATGAATTGGTTTAATATTCACATAGTTTTGATGTTGGGTTTTGAGTGATAGGTTGAGGTTTAGGATGTAAAATGTTTAAATGCTTTTCCTATGATTATTATTGATTTATTATGCATTGAATTGATGATTTGTTAACTCATAAGGGTGTATGGGAATGGTGAATAAAATAGGGGTACAAGGATTCTCCAAATTTGTAAACAATAGAATTAGAGGTACAAAGATTCCCCAAAATTATGGGATTTTGGTATTGAAATTGATGAGAACCTCAACCAACTTGCATAATTGGTTTTGGAATGTGAATATTCATTTGGTTTGGCCTATTTTTCTTAAAATTAATGTGTTGCATGAATGGCTAATGGATGAATAATTTTGAAAACCCTGCGGGGTACAAGGATTCCCTCAAGTGAATTATTTTCTTGAAAACCTTATAGGGTACAAGGAATCCGCCAAGTTGATTTAATAATAGAGTTTGGGCATGAGGATTCCCTAAGTGATGGATTAATGACATTCTCTTGCAAGATATATTTGGTATGACGATACTACTTAATGATGCCTTAACGATTGTCTCCTTGGACTAATGTATGGGTTATGTACTATGTATTTTAATTGGGCTTAAAGGGGGTTGTGTAGCTAGCCGTGAAGGTGGATATCCCAAGGGGCCGACACCAAAAACTCACATTTACTGACATAAGGGTTTGTCTTAATGACCATGTGCTTATGTCACACTATATATATACTTGTATCATAGATGGTGTAAGGTACAAGGAATAACCGGCCTTCTATGATATCTCCAGTACATCTGACTAACACGCACCGGGGCTCAACCAGGGGAAGACAACTAGACCCATATAGCTCGTGGGTAATTTATGATGGTCAATCTACATATCCCAAGCTAATGTTTTAATGTTCAGGCGAAACTATAAGACCCCGCAATATTCTAAGCTTAACTCAGTCCGTTAAAGCTTGAAAAGAGGTCCCAGACTTAGAAATTTCAGCTAAGTGTTTATAGTTAGAAGTATTTTAGCCTTCAAAAGTTGGCGACCCTATTTCACGACCCTTATGACCTTAAAGTATCATTTTTTAGGTTTATTGATGATTAGGAATGTCAGTAGGTCACTTCGGGTGAGTTTCAGATTTTTTGGACCTCGTTTGAACCATGTTCGGGTGACCAAAATAGTGGGTCAGTGCGATCTCGACACGTCGCATCGCCCATTGTGTCGACAGATAATTTTCCCCCAGCTTTCAGTGCAATTCCAGTGAACCAACATGAACTCAAAGTGGCACGTTGGTCATCGAGTTGATGCCATCGATGCGGTGCATCGATCTATACGTCACTAGGCACGCTTTCAGTCATTAAAAGCCCACGTCTAAAGGGGTATTTGGGTCATTTTCCTACCCTTAATCAGCCCCAAAAACACGAATTCAGCCTGCAATAGTCAAAATACACTCACTTTCTCTTAAATTCTCTCAAGACACAAACCCTAACTGATCAAAGTCAAGATCAAGATCCAAGAAATTCACCATCAATCTTTACGAATTCAAGAACCAAGGTATGTTAGGCATTCATCCAAGGGTTCTGTTCCACCCTTGGAGTTCAAGAACCTCTTTTAAAATAATAATTTTATTGATTTCATGAATTCCATATTGATCTTGAATGTATTTACGATTATGATGTTGATTGGGTTTCTAAATCATGATTTATTACAAGATTCATGTAGATTTATTATGAAGTGTGTGTAGTATTATGTGAATTCATGTTAAATCCCTTGAATGTGTGAGTTGGGATTGGAAATCATGATGCCTACATGTTGAGTAGTATTATGTGCATAGATTATGTTCCCCAAGTGTTCGATAAATTGCTCATGTGGATTAAATGGGGAAATCATGACATGCTAGCGTATGTACAAACTTATATCTTACAAGTGTTTGATAAAATATCTCTATGAATGAGTTATGAATATTGAAATGCTTTTCAAGATCATGCTATGCTTCACTTTCCATATTATCAAGTCCTGAGGGTATCTAATATCCGACAATCTAGTTGTTTACCTAGAATTACAGTAGTTTCAGAATAGTCCCAGTAATGTCACGTATAGTAGTATTTACTCAGTTACATAACTCAATGTATTAAATCAGTTAATAAAATTCAGCATACTCAGTCAGACAATAGAACTCAGTAAACTCAGTTAGACAGTACGATCAGTAACAATTTAGTCTAACCTAGAATAGTCTAGGAATCAGTTCAGTCTAGGTCTATTCAATTAGGAGTAGGAATCAGCACCGAGCAAACCAGGGATGGGGGCATTCCTGTCAGTAAAGGGTTTGACCTTTGTAGCAATCCCTGCGTTACAGAACTACGTAGCCAACGTAGGTTGAGATGCCTTCCTGCTAGTATAGGGTTGATATATCTCGTACGCATTTTCCTGCCAGTGAGGGTTAACAAAAGGGCTTCCTGCCAGAGAGGGTTAACTCATAGCCATTGTTAATATCCCTTGGCAAGGTGCTAACACACCTTCCAACTGGGGCCACTTATTAGACCCTAACTCAGTCATTCTCGAGGTATGTTGGTTAGATGAACACACCTACAATTTTAGTTTCAAACTCAGTATAAAACTTCAGTTCAGTTTCAGAATCAGGACTGTCAGACATAGTCACCCAGCTCAATATAGAACTTAGTTCAGTTCTATAGAATTACGACTATCAAAAATAATCACTCAGTGTTTAGTAATTTAGTATCAGTAAACTCAGATACCATTCATTTAGTTATCAGAATTCAGTACCTAGTGTTAACATAAATCTTAGTTACAGCATGTAGTTATGAGCATATTGTTGCATATTCAATATTTATAGTAGTGTCAAATATATATATATATATATATATATTCTTAGTTATATTCATATTACTCATTCAGTTATTGTTCATGCACATGAACCCATGCATATCAGCCTATCTCACTTAGCATACCAGTACATTCAAAGTACTGATGCATACCTCTTTTTTACGCTATGATGTCTTATATCATAGGTTCAGACGCACGGGCGTACCTAGTAGCCCAGATTATTAGCAGCTGATTTAATTATGAGTCCTCATAGTTCGAGGATCGGGTTGTTATTTTAGCATTTTCGGTATATTATCAGTAGTTGGGGTTAGTTGGGGACTTATCCCATCAGTTTTATTTTTTAGACAGTTCAGTTAGAGGCTTTTCAGATTAGATTATTTTAGACAGTTATTTAATTTTTTGATATGATTATTAGATGTTCAGTATTCAATATTTACGTATCAGTATATGATTCAGTTTAGAACCTTATGGCAAATTTCCACCTAATTTCTACATTATATAGTATTATTATTTAGTGATTGTAGCAGTTACCAGTCAAGGGTTAGCTTGTGGTCCTTTGAGATTATGAGCACCGTGTAGCGTCTGGGGTACAGACCCGGGGCATTACAAACTTAGCATCAGAGCCTAAGGTTCAACAGAGTCCTAGGATGTCTGAAAGTCGTGTCTAGTAGAGTCTTGTACATGGATGTGTAGCACGCCACACTTATGAACAAGAGGCTATAAGGCCTTTTAGGAAAAGTTTCCCTTCTTTAAGTATTCATGTCGTGCGAGTGAGCATGAGCTCAAGTTAAAACTCTCAGTTTAATCCTTTTCTTCACTCCATTTACAGAATATGTCTCCCAAAAAGACTAACAGAAGGAAAACTGGAAACCAGCCAGTGCCTCCACCTATTCAGGCAGATCCCCTAAATGAGCATGTGTGTCACTCCGAACTCAGGACTATTTTCACTGCTTTAGCTTATTCAGTAGTAGCCTAGAACAATCATCTATCTACAATCCTATCTAGGCTTGGTCAGCAGAGTGAGGAGAAGAGATGTAGGAAAAAGAGAGAAAGAATAAGAGGTCTAGAACACCAAGGCCACAGAGTGGCCAAACAAATCCTCCTTGCCAAAAATGTGGAAGAAACCATCAAGGCGTATGTAGGGCTGGTAGTAGTTTGTGTTTTGGATGTACAAAGCTAGGCCATAGAATCAGAGATTGTCCTCAGTTAGGTTTGTGGAGTCAGTATATTTACCCCTCAGCTCAGTTTGGTCGCCCAAATCAGTAGGGTACCACTTCCAGTACCCCCAGTGGGGAACGCCCAAACAGGATTTATACACTTCAATCCCGACAGGATCAAAACATTTCTCATGTTATGGTCACTATACATTACAAGTTTATCATTTGCACATTTATGCTTTTCCAAATCTAGGAGCTTCTTTGTCCTTTGTGACTCTATATATAACTATTGACTTTGGAGTCAATCCCAAAATCCTAGCAGATCCCTTCTCAATCTCTACCCCAGTGGGTAAATCTATTATAACCCAATGGGTATACATGAATTGTCCAGTTATGGTATCTCAGAAAGTTACTCCAGTAGACTTAGTAAAATTAGAGATGGCAGATTTTGATGTCATTCTCGACATGAGTTGGATTCATTCATGCTATGCTTCGTTGACTGCGGGAACAAAATTGTCCATTTTTTAGTTTCTAAATCAACTTGTCCTTGAATGGAGGGGTAGTACTTCAGCACTTAGGGGTCAGCTTGTTTCTTACCTTCAAGTGAGAAAAATGATATCTAAGGGATGTATCTATCATATCGTTCGAGTTCAAGACTCTAATTTAGAAACCCCTAACCTTGAGTCAGTTCCAGTAGCATGTAAATTCCTAGATGTATTTCCTGAAGATCTTCCAGGAGTCTCTCCCGAGTGGGAAATTGACTTTGGAATAGACCTTCTTCTTGATATTCAGCCTATCTCTATTCTGACATACAGAATGGGTCCACTAGAACTCAAAGAATTAAAAGAATAGTTAAAGAATCTCCTAGATAAGGGATTCATCAGACCCAACGTATCTCTTTGGGGTGCACCAGTTCTATTCATGTGTAAGAAAGATGGTTCTCTCAGAATGTGTATTAACTAACATAAGTTAAATAAAGTCACGGTCAAAAAAAATATCTACGTCCCAGAATCGATAACTTGTTTGACCAACTTCAGGGTGCCAGTTACTTTTCTAAGATAGACCTTAGATCAGGCTATCACCTGCTCAGAGTCAGAGAATGTGACATTCTAAAAATAGCTTTTAGAACTCAGTATGGTCACTTTGAATTCCTAGTTATGTCATTTGGTCTTACCCACGCTCCAGCATCCTTCATACACTTGATGAATTGCGTTTTCAAGTAGTACTTGGACATGTTCATCATAGTCTTCATAGATGACACTCTTGTCTATTCTCGTCATAAGGATGAACCCGAAGATCATCTCAGAATTATACTTTAGACTCTCAAAACCCATCAGTTATCATGGTATCTTACCTATTCATGTCTTACATGTCAGCTCTATGATAATAGCTCATATTTGTGCCTGTTAGCAAAAATATGTACGCTTATAGTTCCTAGTTTAAGGATTTTCAGTTTACTCAGTATTACGAATCATGTTTCATGAATATAGGAACTCCAAACTCAGGTCATGAAGTTCATGACTCATGTACCCATGTCATGCTTTATAGTATGACCAGTTCCCCTAACTCATGCTACACTCCTTACGGTCGGCTAAATTCAGATTATGTCATGTATATCCTCAGTTTAGATCTCTTGATAAATCTATGGTATTGATATTCTATTCCTCAGGCCTCAGTTAAGTGTCAAGTTTGTCATAGTATTCATTCACACTTCAGATCCTCATGTTTTAACCCTTTAGTGAACTATCCTTATAAAATGATGTAGTGATGAGTGATTGCTTAGATGGGAGAGATTAAATGTTTCATGATAAGGAAATATTTTTGCATGGTTTTTTTACTTGAGGATGTAGTTATGAAAATAGGCCTGAATATTAGGTTAGTGTCCTAAGTAAATGGATAGCAAGAAGTTGTACTTAGTTATTGAAGGGGGGGAAATTAGAACTTTTCATGAGATGAGAAGTTGAGAAAATACTGAGTGTGAGTGTCTATTCAAATCCTCAATTTATGTCAGTATCCATCACATAGTAATCAGAACCCAGTATTTAGTTCCAGTATGAGTCTCAGTTACAGTCTCAGTTATCGTCTTAGTTACAGTCATAGTCACAGTCTCAGTCCAGTAATAAGATCAGTAACTCAGTTTAGTTTTAGTTTTGCTTGACCCTAGCATAAAGTTATCAGTATTTTAGTACCTCAATTTATAGACTACTTTAGAATCATGTTATATGCTTGGTATTGCATTCTCAAATAGTATAGTTTTCATGAATTCATTCTCAGTTATTTCATGTTACTCAGTCAGTCCTTACCTTATATGCATAATACTCTACAGTTTCGATCCAGTTATTCAAACTAAGTACAGTTCAGTCTTACATGTGCAGTATTCAGCTATCAGTCATTCAGCTAATCAAAAAAGTTGGTATGTCTATGCATTTATGCTCAGCTCCTATGTGAATGTTTTTAGTAGTCTTAGGTGAAGCATCGTACTAAGGTAGAGAGTATAGTATAGTTGAGAGAGTATTCGAGGAATATATCTAAGCTTGAAAATTTGTAGATGCAGTGCATAAGGCTTAGTAACTCTATCTTAGATGATGTTTCCTAGGCCTTGCTCCATATTACAAAATTGTATCCAAGAGGTAATTTCTTATTTAGATATCTTATTCAAACCATGCTAATATTTCCTTGCTCCCTAAATTCAATTGAATTTTATAGAAAGACTGTCAAGAAATGCTCCAGTTGAGTATAAGTTTTTTGTATGAGTTAGTCCGTAAAACTAGCAATTCAGTACAGCAGTCAGGCAGACAAGTTCGTATGGCTTCCAATCTTTCCACCCAGTTGCACTATTCGAAGTCTCGTGAAGGTAACTATTCCAGGATGGAGCAACCAGGTAATTGCGAGTTTAGCTCAGTTCATGTATCATGCCTCAGTTTCAGATTACAGATATTCAGTCACAATTCAGTTCATAGGTACCCTGTGGATCGTCCCAATATTTCCTCAGTAGCTCAGTGAAGCCAGTATCCTTCAAGGTACATATTATCCCAAGAGGTAGATGCACTATAATCCCTCGAGATTTCATGACTTAAACCTTCCATCTTCTCTTCACGTAACGAATCCATTTTGGAGTAGTGGGTACTCATAAGTTGATCCTCAAGTTCCAATCTCAGTCGTATGCAGTCCATTCAGGATCTCAGTTTAGTTCACAATATTTAGTTCCTGTACCATGTTTTAGACTCAGTTATGTTCTCATGTTCCCATTCATGCAAGTTTAGTAAACAATCTTAGGTTCATTAGTATTCTCAGCTTAAGGTAACAGTCTTTCTTAGATTAGCTTAGTTCCATATTTAGTTACAGTTATAAATTTGGTATTCATTACCATTGCATATTTAGTCATGCATTCACGAATCAGTCAGTCATGTACTCATGCATCAGATATGCATATTTAGTATGAAAACTCAGCTTATCAGTACTTTTAGTCATGTATTCCTTGGATCAGATGTGCACGTTCAGTGTATAAACTTAGTCCATTAATATTTCTCAGCATAATCAGTCTTATTCGAGGATGAATATTCCCAAGGGGGAGATATTGTAAGACCCCACAAAATTCTAAGCTTAACTCAGTCTGTTAAAGCTTGAAAAGAGGTCCCAGACTCAGAAATTTCAGCTAAGTATTTATACTTGAAGTATTTTATCCTTCGTAAGTCGGCGATCCTATTTCACGGCACTTATGACCTTAAAGTATCAATTTATAGGTTTGTCCATGATCAGGAATATCAGTAGGTCACTTCGACTGAGATTTGGATTTTTTAACCACGTTTGAACCATGTTCAGGTGAACAACATAGTGGGTCAATGCGATCTCGATGCGTCACATCGTCCATCGCATCGATAAATAATTTTCCCCCAGCATTCAGTGCAATTCCAATGTACCAATGCGAACTCAACTCGACGCATTGATGCCATCGATGCGGCGCATCGATCTGCACATCACAGGGCATGCTTTCAGTCATTAAAAGCCCGCATCTAAAGGGGTATTTGGGTTGTTTTTTCACCCTTAATCAGCCCCAAAAACATGAAATTCAGCCTGCAATAGTCAAAATACACTCACTTTCTCTTAAATTCTCTCAAGACACAAACCCTAACCCATCAAAGTCAAGATCAAGATCCAAGAAATACACCATCAATCTTCAGGAATTCAAGCACCAAGGTATGTTAGGTGTTCATCCAAGGGTTCTCTTCCACCATTGGAGTTCAAGAACCTCTTTTAAAACTTTAAGTTTATTGATTTCATGAATTCTATGTTGATCTTGAATGTATTCACAATTATGATGTTAATTAGGTTTCTAAGTCATGATTTATTACAAGATTCATGTAGATTTATTATGACATGTGTGTAGCATTATGTGAATTCATATTAAAGCCCTTGAATTTATAAGTTGGGATTGGAAATCATGATGCCTACATATTGAGTAGTATTATATACATAGATTATATTCCCTAAGTATGTGATAAATTGCTCATATGGATTAAATGGAGAAATCATGACATTCTAGCATATGTACAAGCTTATATCTTACAAGTGTTTGATACAATATCTCTATGAATGAGTTATGAACATTGTAATGCTTTTCAAGATCATGCTATGCTTTAGTTTCCATGTTATCGAGTCCTGGGGTATCTAATACCCGACGATCTAGCTGTTAACCTAGAATTACAGTAGTTTTAGAATAGTCCCACTGATGTCACATACAGTAGTATTTAGCCAGTTAATAAAATTCAACATACTCAGTCAGACAATAGAACTCGGTGAACTCAATTCAGCTTAGTTGGACAGTATGATCAGTAATAGTTCAGTCAAGTCTAGGAATCAGTTCAGTCCAGGTCTATTCAATTAAGAGTAGGAATCAGCACTGAGCAAACCAGGGATGGGGGCATTCCTGTTAGTAAAAGGTTGACCCTTAGTAGCAATCCCTGCATTACACAACTACGTAGCCAATGTAGGTTGAGATGACTTCCTGCCAATATAGGGTTGATACATCTCATACGATTTTTCCTACCGGCGAGGGTTGATGAAAGAGATTCCTGCCAGAGTGGGTTAAGTCACAGCCATTGTTAGTTGTAATGCCCCAAAAAAAAATTCCGTTAAGATCGAACGAAAATGTGTTGAATTCTATTCTTTATCATAATTAATAATTTTTCTGTGTGGAATTTTTGGATATGCGACCTGTCATTACGTAGAGAATCGAATAAGATTTCCAACAATATGTGGATCATCCAAAATGGACACTCGAGCGATGAGTTATGATCATTCCGATCTAACCGTGAATATGGTGAACAATAAATGTGCAGGAAAAAAATACTGAGGCCAGGCAAATTTTAGGATCAAATTCAAACAATCATAACTCCTTGTACATAATGATCTGGGTGAGATACTATATATCAATAGAAATATCTGAAAGTCCTCTTTCCAATGAAATTGGTTACATCCAATTTGGCCATCGGAGAAAAATGTTATGGTCGATCTACTTCAACCTATCAAAACAGTTTACCAAAGGACAGATTTGACATTATTTGATTTTTAAGGGTATTTTGGTCATTTACACTCCAATCCATACAGGTAAACCATGGATTTAATTCCATTAAGAGCATTCAATAGCTCATTTTTCTCCAAAATTTCCTAAGGCTCAAACCCCAACCCTATTACTCCAAATTTCATCCTTCTATGTCTCTTGATTAAACTGTAGAAATTTCAAATTGATTTGGGATTCGAGTTGATCATTTTAAAGGCTTCGAGAAGTATCCTTTATTTTCGTGAATAAAGTTCCGGAGTGGAAGTTCATATTCATCTTCCATTTTTAGGTATGTGGGGCTTTGAACAAGATTATCCTTTCGATCTTGTGCCCGGTATTTTTTTTGAGTTACATTGACATGAGATTTTACATGTTTTACCATGAATTGGAAATATGGTTTTATATCTTATATTATTTTCCATGAGCTATGGGATTATGTCATCCGATATGTGTATGATGTTGAGATGGAATTATGTCCAAAAAGTATTTGATTATGAGAGTATGATGATTTAATTTATTAAGCCTTGATTTATACTATCATTCCACTATTTTCTTATTATGAATTTATAATTGATATTGGAAATTCTATATCCCTACTATGGGTTGATGTCTCAAGTACTTTTAAATGAGAGTTGGATGGCAAATTGAGAAATGTTGATGTTGAAGTTGTAATGAGTCTTGGTATTTTTTGGATGGTTTTGATGAGTTAAATTGTTGAAAATATTATGTATTGAGTCTTCATATCCTTGTCCAAATGTCAAGTCGGTTATGGTTCATTGCATTGATACCTTCTTGATGTTGAGGAAGATTAAAATATTTTGAGCTAAAATATGTTAAGTTAGGAATCCACAAATTGATATAATTTGATAAATGAGAAAGAGATTTGATTTGGTCTTTATGATAGACCCTTGTGATGTTGTGGTGGATTTTCTAATGCGTTCTAAGCTTGTCGGGGAGTAGTACTTAGCACTGAGAGGGAAATTTGGTATTTTCCCAACCTATGTGCCACCGTAGGGTTGTTTGATGATGATATTATTGGCCAAAGAGCCCAATTGTGATTATTGCAGTTTTAAGGTCGTACTCCCTGGCAAAGAGTATGATGCTCCCACCAACAGGGGTTTCAAACGTTGGTATTCCACGTAGCTCACGTGGGGTTGTCGGTTATAGGAAACTCCCCTGTCCATAAGAGTCATGTTTATTGAAATACCGAGTCACTCCGAGTTTTGATGTGGTAAGTCAAGTTGCCTATGATGATCTATAATGATTTATGAGATTTTTATCCTATATTTTCTATCTAAGATGTTATGAGTTGCATGATTCAATGTCACTCAAGCCAGGTATGTCATTATGGTCCGTATGTACATTTTTACCAAATTTATGATATTATTTATATTTTGCATGTGCCCCCACATACTCAGTATGTATCTTGTTCTGACCCACATATTTCTCTATGGGCTACATTCTTACCATGATGTAGGTTCAGGTACTCAGCCGTAGCCGCGATAGTGATATTCGAGTGTCGCATCCACATTCCTTCAGTGGTGAGTCCTCATGGTTCGAGGACTAAGTTTCTAGTTTTGGTGTTGTTGTTTTGTGATCCCTTTGGTATGTTGATTCAGTTGGGGGTTTGTGCCAATGGCTCGTTGATTTTGCTGTATAGAGGCTATGTCAGACTAGTGTATTGTTGGGGTCTAGACATTCCATATATGTACATTCTAACGATATTCTATGCCATGTGCGATGTGATATGATATGTACTTATATATATATCCTTAGCATAGCGTGTATGTTGTTGTGTTGGAACCCAAGAGTACTGTTTTGGCTTAAAGGGTTAGCTTGAGGCTATGTGCAGCCTTGGGCACCGTGTGGTATCTCGGGATTATATTTTGGGGCATTACAAACTTGGTATCAGAGCCTAAGGTTGTGAAGAATCCTAGGGAGTCTGACAAGCCTCATTACGTAGAGTCTTGAGCATCGGTGTGTAGCATACCACACCTATGATCAAGAGGCTGCGAGGCATTCTAGGAAAAGTTGTTTCTTTCTTTCTACAAGAGTCTATCATGCTTACAACTGTTTTCTTCTGTTGTTGATTCGTGCGTTCTTATGACAAAAAATACTTCCATGTCGAGCTCACGTAAACAACAACCAACCTCAACTCGTTGATCCGTTACATGAGATGGTATCCCATGTCGAATTTCGAGCATTTTTTCAGACACTAGCCCAGGTAGTTACCTCCAATACTCAGGCCAATGCTCCACCTCCACTAGAAAATAATTTGGCACTAGCACAAATTTATGATTTTACACGGATGAATCCGCCAGAGTTTCATGGGTCGAGAGAAGGTGAGGACCCATAGATAAAATAAAGAATATTACATAAATTATGCACATGATCGAGGAAGGAAGTATGGAGTTGGCTTCTTATCGGTTGAAAGATATTGCCTATGACTAGGTGCAGATGTGGAATAAGGGTAGAGAGGAATATACTGCTCCGGTGACTTGGCAATTATTCCAAGATGCTTTCTTGCATAGATTGTTTCCTCTTAAGTTACAGGAAGCTAAGATAGAGGAGTTTATGAATTTGAGACAAGGCTTCATGTCAGTTAAGGAGTATTGTCTTAAGTTTAATCAGCTATTAAAGTACGCTCCCAATATGATGGCTGACTCGAGGACTAGTATGAGCAAGTTTCTAACTAGGGTGTCGAGTTATGTGGTAAAAGAATGTAGATTTGCTATGATTAACAGCGAGATTAATCTTCCTAGGTTTATGATTCACGCCCAACAGATTGAGTCAGACAAGATCAAGGAAAGAGAAAGAGTAAGAGGTATTAAGAGAGTTAGATCAGAGTAATAGGGGTCTGGTCAGACAAGATTCTCTGGAGGGAGTCGCCCTCAGTTTCAGAGATGTCCATTTATTCCTGCACCTTTCTCAGCTAGTGCTCCTATGTATCAGGGTAGGCAAGAGCTCGAGAATAGATTAGTACCTTCCAGGTCTCAGGACAGTGTAAGCAATCGGCCTCATCCTTCTTCGTGTGCTAAGTGTGATAAATACTATTTTGGGGAGTATTATATGGGGCAGCAGGGCTGTTTTGATTGTGGAAAGTTGGGCCACATACTTAGAGACTGCCCGTATGCCAAACAGCGAAGTCGTGATGCCCGTCCCCAGGGTTAGGCTACCAGTACCCCACCTCCTACAGCCCATCCAGTTCCTCCTCAGGGTGCTTTATCTAGTACTACTGGCACTCAATGCCAAAATAATTTCTATGCTATACCACCTCGTCAAGAGAAGGAGGACTCTCCCGATTTTGTCACTGGTATGCTCCGTGTTTTCTATTTTGATGTCTATGTGTTGATGGACCCCGATTCGAGTTTTTCTTATGTGATAGACCTCAGATCTGGTTATCACCAACTTAAGGTTAGGGAATGTGATATCCCCAAGATAATCTTCTGAACTCGTTACGGTTATTTTGAATTTTTAGTGATGTCTTTCAGGTTAACTAATGCTCCAGCGGCTTTCATGGATCTTATGAATCGTGTATTCCGGCCATATCTGGATTTATTTGTAATAGTGTTCCTTGATGATATTCTTATTTACTCCCGAAGTGAGGGTGATCATGCGGATCATCTCCGGATCATGTTGAAAACTCTTTGAACTAATCGGTTCTATGCTAAGTTCAGTAAGTGTGAGTTCTAGCTAAACTCTGTAGCCTTCTTGGGTCATGTTTTTTCTTCCGAAGGTATTAGAGTTGATCTTCAAAAGATAGAGGCTATAAAGATTTATCCTAAACCTATTTCTCCTTCCGATATCTGAAGCTTCTTGGGTCTAGCTCGTTATTATCGTCATTTTGTTGAAGAGTTTTCATCTATTGCATCTCCTATGACCCGTTTGACCCAAAAGAAAGTAAAGTTCCTGTGGTCCGAATCTTGTGAGAAGAGTTTTCAGGAGTTGAAGACTCAACTCACTTATGTCCCTGTGTTGACTTTACCTGACTGTGTTGATGGTTTTATGGTGTATTGCGATGTTTCCAGAGTTGGTTTGGTTGTGTATTGATGCAAAAGGTCAAGGTTATAGCTTATGCTTCCAGGTAGCTAAAGCCTCACGAGAAGAATTATCCTACCCATGACCTTGAATTAGCTGCCGTGGTTTTTGCTTTGAAAATCTGGAGATATTATTTGTATGGTTTCCATGTCGACGTCTTCACGGACCATAAGAGCTTGCAGTATGTATTCACCCAAAAGAAGTTGAATCTTAGGCAGAGATGATGGTTAGAACTATTGAAAGATTATGATATGAGGGTGCTATATCATCCGGTCAAGGCCAATGTAGTAGCAAATTCCCTTAGTCGGAAGTCTATGGGTAGCATAGCACATGTGGAGATTGGTAAGAAGGAGTTGGACTATGAGGTACATCGTTTGGCTAGATTGGGGGTTAGGTTGTTTGGTGATGCTGAAGGTAGTATAGGAGTGAAAAGCGGTTCCAAATCCTCTTTAGTTTTGGAAGTGAAGGAGAAGTAAGATAGGGATCCTACCTTATTCAGGTTAAAAGAATCAGTTAAAGACCAAAAGGTGGAGGTTTCTCCCAAGGGGTAGATGGCATTTTGAGACTCCGAGAAAGAGTATGTGTTTCTGATGTTGATAACTTGAAGCAGAGGATTATGGCAGAAGCGCATGGTACGCGATACTCCATCCATCCTGGTGTTACAAAGATGTACCATGATTTGCGGGAAATCTATTGGTGGAATGGTATGAAGAGGAACATAGCAGAATTTTTGGCGAAGTATTCCATGTGTCAACAAGTTAAAATAGAGCATCAAAGGACCAGTGGCGTGATGCAAGTGTTTAGCATTCCTACTTAGAAGTGGGAAGAAGTGAATATGGACTTCATAGTTGGTTTGTCTCCTTCTCGTCGCCATCAAGATTCGATTGGGTTATCGTAGATCGGCTGACGAAATCAGCTAATTTCTTGCTTGTGCATTCATCGTATACAGCTGAAGATTATGCTAGAATATATACTTGGGAACTCGTCAAACTTCATGGAATCCCTTTGGCTATTATTTCTGACAGAGGTACTCAGTTTTAGAAATCTTTCCAGAAGGGTCTAGGTACCCAAATTCGTTTAAGTTCTGCTTTCCATCCGCAAGTAGATGGTTAGGCTGAGCGAACCATTCAGACATTAGAAGATATATAGAGGACTTGTGTTCTTGATTTTAAAGGTTGTTGGGATGAGCACTTAGCATTAATCGAGTTTGCTTACAATAACAGTTTTCATGCTACTATTGGAATGGCCCCGTTTGAAGATTTGTATGGTAGAAGGTGTAGATCACCCATTAGTTAGTTTGAAGTTGGTGAGGCTGCTGCGATTGGACCGGATGCGGTGTTCGAGGTGATGGAGAAGGTTAAGTTAATTCGGTAAAAGTTGAAAACTGCCCAAAGTCGTCAAAAATCATACGCAGATGTAAGGAGGAAAGACCCTGAATTTGATGCTGGTGATTTAGTATACTTGAAAGTTTCACCCATGCAAGGGGTGAAGAGATTTGGGAAGAAAGGGAAACTAAGTCCCCGTTACATTGGTCCCTATAAAATTGTGGATCGCATTGGGAAGGTAGCGTATAAGGTTGAATTGCCTGTGGAGTTATCTAACGTCCATCCGGTTTTCCATGTTTCTATGCTTAAGAAGTCTATTAGTGATTTTCTTGTGATTGATCCTTCCAAAAGCTAGGGTATTAAAGATAGTCTTTCATATGAAGAGTTCCGATTGAGGTTTTTGACTTTCAAGTTCGTCGGCTAAGAAACAAGGAAGTTCCTTTGGTTAAAGTGCTTTGGCGAAATCAATCCGTGGAGAGTAATTCTTGGGAATACGAAGAGGATATGTGCGCCAAATATCCTCACCTATTTCCTACGAATCCTGAGCATGTTAAGGGTATCGTTCTCTTTTGATTTAATTCTTATTGCTACGTTTATCTTGGCTTGTGTGTTTTCTACGATATCCAAAAAAATCTAGAATGTAGTCTATGCTTGGGAAAGATGATTTTTCTCTATATACTCATTTTCATAGTATTCTTGAACTACCTATCAACATTCGAGGACGAATGTTTCCAAGAGGGAGATGATGTGATGCCCCAGAAAAAAATTTTGTTAAGATCTCGGACGAAAATGTGTTAAATTCTATTCTCTATCGTGATTAATAATTTTTCTATGTGGAATTTCTGGATATGCAATCCATCATCGTGTAGAGAATCGAATAATCTTTCCAACGATATGTGGATCATCCAAAACGGACACTCGAGCGATGAGTTATGATCATTCCGATCTAACCGTGAATAGTGGTGAACAATAAATGTGCAGGAAAAAAATACTGAGACCAGGCGAATTTTAGGGTCAACTTCAAATGATCATAACTCCTTGTACATAATGATCTGGGTGATCTAATATATATCAAAAGAAAGCTCTGAAAGTCCTCTTTCCAATGAAATTGGTTACATCCAATTTGGCCATCGGATAAAAACGTTATGGTCGATTTACTTCAGCCTATCAAAACAGTCCACCAAAGGACAAATTTGACATTATTTGATTTTTAAGGGTATTTTGGTCATTTTCACTTCAATCCATCCGGGTAAACCATGGATTTAAGTCCATTAAGAGCATTCAATAGCTCATTTTTCTCCAAAATTTCCTAAGGCTCAAACCCCAACCCTACTACTCCAAATTTCATCCTTCTATGTCTCTTGATTGAACCATAGAAATTTTAAATTGATTTGGCATTTGAGTTGATCATGTTAAGGGCTTCGAGAATCACCCTTTATTTTTGTGAATAAAGTTCCGAAGTCGGAAGTTCATATTTATCTTCCATTTTTAGGTATGTGGGGCTTTGAACAAGATTATCCTTTCGATCTTGTGCCCGGTATTTTTGTTGAGTTACATTGACATGATATTTTACATGTTTTACCATGAATTGGAAATATGGTTTTATATCTTATATTATTGTCCATGAGCTATGGTATTATATCATACGATATGTGTATGATGTTGAGATGGAATTATTTCCAAAAAGTATTTGATTATGAGAGTATGATGATTTAATTTGTTAAGCCTTGATTTATACTATCATTCCACTATTTTCTTATTATGAATTTATAATTGATATTGGAAATTCTATATCCCTACTATGGGTTGATGTCTCAAGTACCTTTAAATGAGAGTTGGATGGCAAATTGAGAAATGTTGATCTTGAAGTTGCAATGAGTCTTGGTATTTTTTTGATGGTTTTGATGAGTTAAATTATTGAAAATATTATGTATTGAGTTTTCATATCCTTGTCCAAATGTCGAGTCGGTTATGGTTCAATGCATTGATACCTTCTTGATGCTGAGGAAGATTAAAATATTTTGAGCTAAAATGTGTTGAGTTAGGAATCCACAAATTGATATGATTTGATAATTGAGAAAGAGATTTGATTTGGTTTTTATGATAGACCCTTGTGATGTTGTGGTGGATTTCCTAACGCGTTCTGAGCTTGTCGAGGAGTAGTACTTAGCACCGAGAGAGAAATTTGGTATTTCCCCAAACCTATGTGCCACTGTTGGTTTGTTTGATGATGATATTATTGGCCGGAGAGCCCAATTGTGATTATTGCAGTTTCAAATATTGGTATTCCACGTAGCTCATGTGGGGTTGTCGGTTATAGGAAACTCCCCTGTCCATAAGAGTCATGTTTATTGAAATACCGAGTAACTTTGAGTTTTGATGTGGTAAGTCAAGTTGCCTATCATGATCTATAATGATTTATGAGGGTTTTCTCCTATATTTTCTATCTAAGATGTTATGAGTTGCATGATTCAATGTCACTCAAGCTAGGTGTGTCATTATGGTCCGTATGTACGTTTTTATGAAATTTATGACATTATTTATATTTTGCATGCGTCCCCACATACTCAGTATGTATCTTGTGCTGACCCACATATTTCTCTATGGGCTACATTGTTACCATAATGTAGGTTCAAGTACTCAGCCGCAACCACGACAGTGATATCCAACTACCGCATCTACGTTCCTTCAGTGGTGAGTCCTCATGGTTCGAGGACTAAGTTGTTAGTTTTGGTGCTATTATAATCTGATCCCTTTGGTCTGTTGATTCAGTTGGGGGTTTGTGCCAATGGCTCGTTGATTGTGCTGTATAGAGGCTATGTCAGACTCATGTATTGTTGGGTTGGTTTATGTATAGACATTTCATATATGTACAGTCTAATGATATTCCGTGCCATGTGCAATGTGATATGATATGTACTTATATATATATCCTTAGCGGAGTGTGTATGTTGTTGTGCTGAAATCCAAGGGTAGTTTTTTGGCTTAAAGGGTTAGCTTAAGGCTATGTGTATCCTTGGGCACCGTGTGGCGTCTCGGGATGTTATTTCGGGGCGTTACATTAGTATCCTTTGGCAAGGTGCTAACACCCTTTTAACTGGGGTCACAGGTTGGACCCCATCTTAGTCATACTCGGGGTATGTCGGTTAGATGAATACTCCCATAGTTTTAGTTTCAGACTCAGTATATAACCTTAGTTCAATTATAGAATCAGGACTATCAGACACAGTCACCCAGCTTAGTATAGAACTTAGTTTAGTTCTACAGAATCAGGACTGTCAGAAATAGTCACTTAGTATTCAATAATTTAGTATCAGTAAATTCAGCTACCAGTCATTTAGTTATTAGAATTTAGGACCTAGTGTTAACATGAATCTCAGTTACAGCATGCATAGTTATGAGCATATCATTGCATATTCAATATTACAGTAATGTCAGATATACATATATTCTCAGTCAGTTATATTCATGCTACTCAGTTAGTTATTATTCATGCACATGAACCCATGCGTATTAGCCTACCTCACTTAGCATACCAGCACATTCAAAGTACTGACGTATACCTTTTTTTACGTTATGATGTCTTATATCATAGGTTTAGATGAACGGTCTCCTGACCATACCTAGCAGCCCAAATTATCAGCAGCAGATTTAGTTGTGAGTCCTCATAGTTTGAGCACAGGGTTGTTATTTTAGCATTTTCGGTATGTTATCAATAGTCTAGGTTAGTTGGGGACTTATCCCATCAATTTTATTTTTCAGACAGTTCAGTTAGAGGTTTTTAGATTAGATTATTTTAGATAGTTATTTAATTTTTTGATATGATTGTCGGATGTTCAGTATTCAGCATTTACGTATTAGTCTATGATTCAGTTTAGAACCTTATGGCAAATTTCCGCCCAATTTCCTCATTATATAGTATTATTATTCAGCGATTGCAGTAGGTACCAGTCAAGGGTTAGCTTGTGGTCCTTCGGGATTATGAGAACCATGTAGCGTTTGGGGTACAAACCCAAGGAGTTACATAAACCTTGTTCCCTCTCCCAACATAGTATATATATATATATACATGCATGTATGTGTGTTTGGGCATTGATTTTGGATTGGTTTTGAAATGATGGCATTATTTTATCCCTTTATCCCTGAGTTACATGCTAGTGCTCAACCCGCTAACCATTTCTGGACGTTGTATCCCCGTGTGATGCAAGCACCGAAAACACTTCTACTTTTCCTATGTAGTGATTGATAATCGTTGGATAGCTCATGAGTCATCTTGAATTGGCTAGCTTTCATATTTTGGAAGCATGATTTGATTTCCTTATGTCATATACTTTTCTTTGGTCTAGTTTCAGCTATCGGCGGGAGAATGTCCTGACTTAGATTTAATATTGGTCTGGTTCGATTTAGAGGCTTTCTGAATTACTGTGGACTGGGTATTATTGTTGATATTATTAGACTCCTTTGACCTTACATTTATTCTATCTTGTTATATATTGTTCGAAATTCATCCGCTGCTAGTTGTATGGTGTTTTGTTTGGCTATGTAAAGGGGGTGGTCTCCGATCCTCGGTGGACTTGAGATACCCGTCACATCCAGGCCTTGATTTGGGTTGTGACACTTATGAACTTCTACTAAAGGTATCAACCTAACTAATGGGTAAGCCTTCATCCCTGCGTCCGCATGTGCTGAGTACTACACCCAACTAAATGACACTAATAACTGAAAATGCTCAATAATAGTAATATTCCAAAAATTACAAATAAATGCATAATATGAAAGTTTTCAATAACATGTAAATTGGAGGATCTAGAACTCATAAGTGTACGCATGAAATCCTAGTTCATCGGTTTTTCATAACCCACCATCTCTAAAGAATACAACTAATCATGGCGATACTACAATCTGAATGTAATAAAAATTTCATAACTCAAGCCCAAAATCAAGAATTTATCAATATAATGATATTTCATAGTCATGAATCTGAAAAGATGCACAAATATTTGGAAAATCATATATTCATGGTTTAGTCAAAGCAAGAAACTGAAAAACTAAAGGAATTCGCACTTTAGATTGAAATCCTAAACTTAAAGGGTGAATTAAACTTAGGGAATTGAGTTAAACTTTGGGACTCAATGGGTGAAAGAAAACCATTGATGAAATCCCACATACTAAAGGTTTAAAACCTTGATTACACCTTTAGATTTGGCACCTGAAGTTTGAGAACCCTAGCCCTTGCTTAAAGGAGAAAAATTGCCTCTACTCTCTAAATTTTCTAAGTGTTGAGTGAATTATGAGGAATTGGGGACATAAGGGTGTTTTAAAATTATCATTCATCCCTTGGTTAGATTAAATGACATAGTTTTGGTGTTAAAAGAGTGGAAAATCCCAAACAACCTCTTTAAAATCATTTGGAAAATAATTTGAAGCAGCCCAGTGGCTCATATGACGACTCATAGGGTCTGGCGACGAGTCATAGCCTAAGTCATAGCCTGGGGACTCAAATTTGTGTCCCCACTTCTATTACTACAAGTCACCCGATGATTCATCGTGTCTCACATTGACCCAAAGGGTATGACATCGACTTTTATTGTCTGAGTCATCGTTATTGACAACTTTGGTAGTGCTTTAGTAAATTGGCCCTAACTTTTAAATTTGATATTGAATTAAGGCAAAACTGGATGTTTTAGAAACATAATTCAATTATCTATTATTTGGTGTGTGTTAAGCTCAAAAAATAATTTTAATCTAAAAGTTATGCTCGTTTAAAGTTGACCATAGCAAGATTTTTCTAATGAATTCAAGCGATAAGGGATGTCTTGACTCGTCTATGAGATGGGAGTTATTTGTGGCCTTGATATATTTCTAAATTACTTCTCATACCAAGAAAACATGATGTTTTATTTTACATGTACTTGAATTATTGTCCTAATGCTAGCTTGGATTTTTGGGATGTTACACTATCTCCTCCTTGTTCCATTCATCCTCCGATGAAATGATGCACAAATTTATGGGAAAACATATATTCATGGTTTAGTCTAAGCATGAAACTTAAAAACTAAAGGAATTCGCACTTTATATAGAAATCCTAAGCTTAAAGGGTGAATTAAACTTAGGGAATTGAGTCAAACTTTGGGACTCAATGGGTGAAAGAAAAACCATTAATGAAATCCCACATACTTAAGGTTTAAAACATTGATGACACATTTAGATTTGGAACCTGAAGTTTGAGAACCTAGCCCTTGCTTAAAGGAGAAAAATTGCCCCCTCTCTCTAAATTTTCTAAGTGTTGAGTGAATTATGAGGAATGGGGGACATAAGGGTGTTTTAGAATTATCATTCATCCCTTGGTTAGATTAAATGGTGTATTTTTGGTGTTAAAAGAGTGGAAAATCCTAAACAACCTCTTAAAAATTATCTGGAAAACTATTCGAAGCAGCCCAGTGGCTCATATGATGACTCGTAGGGTCTGGCGACGAGTCATAGCCTAAGTCGTAGCCTAGGGACTCAAATTTGTGTCCCCACTTCTATCACTACAAGTCACCCAATGATTCGTAGTGTCTCACATTAACCCATAGGGTATGACGATGACTTGTATTTTTGGAATCATCGTTACTCACAACTTTGATAATGCTTTAGTAAACTGGCCATAACTTTTTAATTTGATATTGAATTAAGGCAAAACTAGACGTTTTGGAAACATAATTCAATTATCTATTATTTGGTGTGTGTTAAGCTCAAAAGATATTTTTAATCTAAAAGTTATGCTCATTTGAAGTTGTCTATAGCAAGATTTTTCTAAAGAATTCAATCGATAAGGGATGTCTTGGCTTCACTATGAGCTGGGAGTTATTTGTGGCCTTAATATATTTCTAAATCACTCCTCATACCAAGAAAACATGATCTTTTATTTTACATGTACTTAAATTATTTTCCTAATCTTAGCTTGGATTTTTGGGATGTTACACTATCTCCCCCTTGGTCCATTCATCCTCGGATGAAAAATAACTAAGCTAAAGTATTAGGGGAAAGAGCAGCGATTCCCAGACTTGATTTCTGTGAGATGAATACCAGCATTATAATTGGTTGAAACTAAAATATAGACTAAATCAAACTCATGAATGCATTTTATGGCATAAGAATAGTTGGGTGACATGAGATGGAAAGAATTAATTAGTTAAAAAAAAACTATTACCTCAAGATGGATCTGAGTTTGAAGAGAAAGGATAGGGTACTTGGTCATCATATCTACCTCTGTTTCCCGAGAAGTTTCCTCAACTGACTTGTTTATCCACAAACCTTTAATAAAGTGACCTCCTTACTTATCAGCTTATGATGCTAAAAGTCAGGGATCTCAACTGGGACCTCTTTGTAAGAGAGAGACTATCTTTAACACCTACACATTCTACAAGAACAATCAATATTGGATAAACAATGCATTTCTTTAAGACCGGATGCACTGATGTTAAATCTACAGGCTATTCCAACTCATAGGCTACATTGTCATAGAGACTCAAAATTTTATAAGGACCAACATAGCAGGGACTGAGCTTTTCCTTCTTACCAAATCACTTCACCCATTTTATGGGCAAAACCTTCAAGTAGGCAAGATCTCCAATAGCAAACTCAAGCTCCCTTCTCCTCATATCTGTATAGGATTTTTGACAACTCTAAGCGGTTTTCATTTTTTTCTCTAATCAGCTAAGCATTCTCCATAGCCTCATGAACTAAGTCTGGTCCTATCAAGGTAGATTCACCAACTTCAAACCAACAAATAAGAGATCTACACCTCCTACCATAAAGTGCTTCAAATGGGGCCATCTTAATATTATAGTGGTAGTTGTTATTATAATAAAGCTCAATCAAAAGAAAATGATCATCCCAAATACCCTTGAAATCAGTCACACGTGCTCTAAACATATCCTCTAAAGTCTAAATAGTCCTATCTTCCTGACCATATGTCTGGGGGTGAAAAGCCTACTAAGATGAAATTGGGTATGAAGACCCTTCTAAAACATATTCCAAAACAAAGAGATAAAATGGATACATCTATCTAAAATAACGGTTCAAAGGGACTCTATGTAATTTCACCAATTTCCTAAGATAGAGTTTAGCATAATCCTCAATTCAATCCAAAGTGTTAACTTCCAGGAAATGAGCCAACTTAATCATTCGATCCACGATAACTAAATCATATTGTCTATGAGTGTGAGGCAATACTGTAATGAAGTAAATATACATCTCTTCCTAATTCTAAATAGGAATAATGATATCCTGAAGCATACTACTAGGTCACCGGAGCTCAACCTTAACTTGCTGGCAACTTGGACACTTAGCAAAATATTTTGCAATATCCTTTTTTTCATGCCATTCCACCAATAGAATTCCCATAAATATGGTACATCTAAGTGGATCCTAGGTAAATTAAACATCAAGAACAGTGATCTTCTATTAGCATTCGTTGTCTCAAGTCATCTATATCCAGAATCTATAGTTTGCGCTGACTATGAGGAATACTATCTACTCCTTCGAAGAAAACCTCAACCTTCTAACTCTAGACTGCTTCTTTCAACCTAAGCAAAATAGGATCACTATTTTTATTTTGCTTTACCTTAGCTATCAATGAAGATTCATAACCATATATTACCTTTAATTGAATAAACCAACCAAATTCTGAATCTAGAAAGTTGGTGATCCTCTTGAACTAACTCTTTTTTCTCATCCTTAATGTAAACAACACCCCTATAGACAATCTACTAAAAGTGTCAACCACAATAATGGTTTTACTTTAATGGTATATGACACTCATATCGTAATCTTTAAACAACTCTAGCCACCTTATCTGATGAAGATTTAGATCTTTCAAGATGAACATATACTGGAGACTCTTGTGATTAGTGAACACATCAACATGAACCCCATAAAAAGGCATATGCTATAACTTTGCCCTGTTATATTAACAAACAACAAAGTCTAAATCTTGAAACCTCACAATAAACCATTTGAACCCTCTAATAGAGTCAAAACTAGAGCGAAGGTGAGTCGGCTCTTCAACTTTTGAAAACTCTTCTCGCAAGAATCAGATCTCTAAAATTTATCTTTACTCTAAGTCATATGAACATGGGAGAAGAAATAGAGGAAAATCCTTCTATAAACCATTTGTACTAACAAAAAAAACCCAAGAAACTCGTGATATCTAATAGAGAGATAGGTCTAGGACAGTTTCTTACTACTTTGGTCTATTGAGGATCAACTCAAATGCCTTTACCAAAAATGATATGACCAAGGAATGTCATTTATTTCAACCTAAATTCACACTTGGTGAACTTAGCAAATAGCTAGTGGTCTTTGAGAGTCTTCAAGGCAATTCACAAATGGATTACATGTCCATTCCACTTCGAGAATAAATGAGGATGTCGTCTATGAATACTATAATGAACATGTCCAAGTACTTCTTGAACACCTTATTCATCTAGTCCATAAAAGTTGTGGGAGTATTCATTAGTCCAAATACATAATAACAAATTTAAAGTGACCATACCAAGTTCTAAAAGTTGTCTTCAAAATGTCGTATTCTCTGACTTTAAGCTGATATAGCCGAATCTGAGGTTTATCTTAGAGAAACAATTGTCACACTGAAGCTAGCTGAAAAATTCATAATCTTAGGAATAGAATACTTATTATTGATTGTGTATTTGTTCAACTGATGATAGTCAATACATATTTTGAGAGAACCATCTTTGTTTCGCACAAAAAGAACTTGAGCCCCCGTGGAGAGATACTAGGCCTGATAAAACCCTTATCTAGGATATTCTTCAATTGTTCCTTTAATTTCTTAAGCTCGAATGGAGACATTCTATAGGGTGGAATTGAAATAGGCTGGGTATATAGAAGGAGATTTATTTCAAATCCAATATCCCACTCAGGAGGAACTCTAAGCATATCTTTAGGAAATATTTTGGAAATTCATTTACCACAAGAATTGAATAAAGACTTAGGGTTTTGGAATTTGAATTCTTAACCCAAACAATATGATAACTGCACTCTTTGAAGATTATTTTCCTTACCTTAACGAAAGAGACAAACCCGACCTATAGGCACTCTGATACTACCCTTCTACTTTATGACTATATCATTTGGAAACTAAAATTGTACAACTTTGTTTCGATAAGGAACTGAGGCATAGCAAGAGTAGAGCTAATACATGCCAAGAATAATATCAAAATCTATCATGTCTAACTCTGTAAGATCAACTAAGGTGACTTTTTAGGATACTATGACTGGGCAATTTTTGTATTCCTATTTTTTATGGTTGAATTACCAATTGGAGTAGAAATTAAGAAGGGTTCTGAGAGGATTACAAGATAGACACCGAAGTCTACTGCTATATAAGGAGACACAAAATAAAGTGTGGCTCTAGGATTTAATAATACATAAAAAGGAATATGAAAGACTCGCAACATACTAGTGACCACATTAGGGGAACCCTCTTGATACCGTCAAGTCTGAAGGAAAAAGAACTTATTCTAATGTTGTCCACCAATTTTACTAGATGAGGCACCCTACCCAGTCGGGCAACCTGTTGGAACTGGAAAAGAGTTAGATTGACTTTATAGATACGCATCCCTACCTTTCTGTGAAGACACTAGACATTCTCTCAATTTGTGGCTCAATTTTCCACACCCAAAACAACCTTTTACCCTCCCTAAACTCACCCTTGTTTTTCCTACAATATTTCTTATAGATTTAGTTAGTACAAAAAACTATTCACACTAATGTAGGACTTAAAGCCTAGCGCCAAATCTCAATTATCCTACATAAACTTAGGCACTAGAGAACTAGTAAAAGATGGGCTGGCGCTAAGTATTTTTGGCTAAACTGACAATGATTACCACCATCTGACCTCTATCAAGAGAAATTAATGTAATTTTTTCTAGCTCTCTTACTGTCTCTTTCCTTCTTTTTGATTTTCTCCTCTTCAATCTATTAAGCATGAACTATCAATCTAGAGATGTGTATCTCCTTAACCAACATATCAGTTCTATACTCTTTGACTATATTCTTAGAAAAAACTAGCCCAAATTTGCTCATCTGGGCTCCATAATAAGCAGTCATAGCCGGAGCATACTTTGCCAATTCAATAAACTTAAAAGAATACTAATTCGCACTCATATTCCCCTGATTCAGATTTATGAATTCCTACACCTTGTCTTTCCTTAACTCAAGTGTGAAGAACCTATCCAGAAATATGGCAATAAAATTATCCCACTCTACCAATCCTATATCTACACCTCTATTATCCTTCTATTACTTGAACCAGGTGTAAGCCACTTCTTGTAACTGATAAGTAGCCAAATCAGCACTTTCAGTTAGAGTGACACCCATGATTTTTGTAACTTTCCAAATATTATCCAAGAACTCTTGTTTATCCTCTTTAGACTAAGACCCAAATAATATCGAAAGATTCACTCGAGTTAAGTCTCAAACTATAGTCGATGACATATTCATTGCTAGGTTGGCTGGTACACCAGTCTTCCAGTTGTTCTGGGTGGTCATGGATAGGGATAATGCTATGAAAGCAGCTCTAAACTCAATATGGAAAACTTGTTCATTTAGAGAGTTTACTAAAGCTGGTAGTGGTGCTAGTTGTATCCTGATACTGTTGTCATTCCTATTACTTCTTATATTAGTTCTCTTGAGAGGTACATTATATAAATATGTAGGGAATGAGTTAGAAGAAGATTTTAATATAGTATAACTCTATCACATGATATGAATATGAAATAAGTGAGACATTTTATAGCCTTTTACTTATAAGTGTGGCGCACTTCACACCCATGAGTAAGACTCTACTTAATGTAGATTTTAGACAACCTTGGATACTTTAAACCTGACTTTGATACCAAGTTTGTCATGACCAGGGATTACCCCGTTATTGTAACACGATGCTCAGAGTCATAAATGAACCTAAGCTAACCCATGGCCTGTCAAAACACTAAGAACACTGAAATAAATGATAAGATACTGAGTGACAACTAAACTAAAATGACATGATCATAATAAAATCAAAATCAATATTGCACTAAGACTGTCTGACGTAACCAACATGCTAAAAATATAACTGTTTGTCTGAAAGTCTCTAATTCCTATGAGTTGTTGGGACTAGTGTATGAGCTAATGCTAACATATTTGAGGCTTTTAACTAAGAATAATTATGAAGTCTTAAGCAACTTTTGTCATTTTTGATTGGTTTATGTTTGATTTTACAGTAGAACCTAATATGATAGAGAACCAATAAGAATGGAAGCAAAGGAGTTGAAATTAGAAGTAGATAGAGGAAAAAGTGTGGCTGACGACATTTCTGATAAGTCGTTAGCCTTGTGATAAGCTCTCAGATTCATCATCAACCATAGACAGAGAATTGGCCTAAGATTAAAAGCTGTGACAACATTTTGTGATAGATCATCAAGGGTCTGATAAGCCATCAAGAATGCCATCAACCTAAGCCAGCACATAAGAACTGAAGAAGAGACTTGACGACATTTTGTGATAGGTCATCAAGGAGATAATAGGGCATCACTTTTTGTCATCAGCGGTAGGAAGCAAGTACCAAAAGCATAAAGGAAGCTGACGACATTTGTGATAAGTGGTCAACCTCCTGATAGGCTATCACAAATAGCGTCACCTAATCCGAAGAATTTTTGAATTTTATTATTTTTTCTTCATAATTAGGGTGAACTATTTAAAGCCTTGTTTAGGGTTTTCTTAAGAGTTCCGAACTTGAGTTTTGAGACACATATTTTTGTTATTTTCTCTCTCTAGTTTCTTGGCTTGAAAAAAGCAATTACTTTTAAGAGATTTTAATCATTACTTTGGGATTTCTACTTTGATCTAATCTGAGAAACACTCGTTGCTATTCATCTAATTGTAAATTTATCTTTCAAATTATGAATTCAACTTGTTGTATCAAATATTACATTATGCATGGATAAATCCCTTTAACATGAATCATGGGATCTATGGATTAGGTCTTGGTAAGTTGCTATGTGTTTAAGATTCTAAAGGTAATAGGACCCCTTGATAATTCCGAGGTTTTAATTATTTTCTATTGGTTGCAAATGATAGATAGCACCTGTTTTGATTTGCTTGAGATAAGAAATCAACTATAGTAGGAAGTGAATTATTGACAAGGACATGGAAGCTACCAACCTTCCATTTAATAATTGACATTGTAACAAGGTTAATTAACCTGAGGTAAAGTCTGGTCAGTGAATATAAATTCCCTAAGTCCTAGAGGATTAGGTAATTAAATGGTTAAGTAGGTCGAGAGATATTTAGGCATAACTTCGATAAAGACAATCTGTTGTTCCTACCTATCATGAGAATCTTGAATCACTATTAGCATTTGTCAAGTACCAAAACCCATAGTGAACATAATTCTGGTTTTCCATAAACTCTTGATTACAAACACTGAAACTAAACTGACCAACAATTATTTGTTGATCATCAAGAAACCCTATTTTATGTTTCTGTATCATTTGTTTGAATTTAACTTGTATCTTTAGTTTCAAACTAGTTTAATCGCCACTCACATTGTTCCCTGTGGATTTGACCTAGACTACAAAGTTGGGTAAATATAAAAAAAGAAGAAATCAAGAACAATTCTTCTGAAAACTAGTCTATTTTCTTAGGAGTTCCGAACCTGAGTTTTGAGACACATATTTTTGTTATTTTCTCTCTCTAGTTTCTTGGCTTGAAAAAGCAATTACTTTGAAGAGATTTTAATCATTACTTTGGGATTTTTACTTTGTTCTAATATGAGAAACACTCGTTGCTATTCATCTTGTTGTAAGTTTATCTTTCAAATTATGAATTCAACTTGTTGTATCGATTATTACATTATGTGGGGCTAAATCCCTTTAACCTAAATTATGGGATCTACGGGTTAGTTCTTGGTAAGTTGCTAAGTGTTCAAGATTCTAAAGGTAATAGGACTCCTTGATAATTTTGAGGTTTTAATTATTTTCTATTGGTTGCAAATGATATATAAAACCTGCTTTGATTTGCTTGAGATAAGAAATCAACTATAGTAGGAATTGAATTATTGACAGGTACTTGGAAGCTACCAACCTTCCATTTAATAATTGACACTGTAACAAGGTTAATTAACCTAAGGTGAAGTCTGGTCAGTGAATATAAATTCCCTAAGTCCGAGAGGATTAGGTAATTAAATGCTTAAGTAGGTCGAGAGACATTTAGGCATAACTTTGATAAAGACAATCTGTTGTTCCTACCTATCGTGAGAATCTTGAATCACTATTAGCATCTATCAAGTATCAAAACCCATAGTGAACATAATTCTGGATTTCCATAAACTCTTGATTACAAACACTGAAACTAAAGTGACCAACAATTATTTGTTGATCATCAAAAAAAAACCCATTTTATCATTTCGTATTATTTATTTGAATTTAACTTGTAGCTTTAGTTTCAAACTAGTTTAATCGCCACTCACATTGTTCCCTGTGGATTCGACTTCGACTACAAAGTTAGGTAAATATATTGAGGACCACTACCTTGCACTAAATTGACCTGTAAGTTTAGCGTTATCAGGGACGAGCCCCCAACTAACTCTAACTTTCTAAAACTAGAATATTACTAAAAAGAAATGCTGATAAATGTCCCTTAAATGATGAGGAGTCACCAAAATGTTATTCCTGATATGATGCAAAATTTTATTAAGCATGATCTGGATGTTGAATGTCAAAAATTTTATAACAAGATAATAAAGAATAAAAGAAAGTATGTGATAAGTACTTTGGATATACTGAGTATGAGATAGTAAATAACTAATATACGTTGAATATAATGTTGTGTGATAAGTACTTCATCATAGACTTTTATTTTGATTTGTTTTGGCTATCACTGGGGGAATGTCCTAACATTGGTTTGAAACGGTTTTGTCATAGAGGTTTTTTGGATATTACTGTGGGCTGGGGATTAGTTATTGATATATCATAGATTCCTTTGAGCTTAACTTTCCATATCTTGTTATATATTCAGAATTCAGCCACTAGAAGTGTATTGTGTTTTGTTTGACTAGGCAAAGGGGGTGATCTCCGGTCCACGACGGACTTGAGACACCCATCATGGACAGGCCCTCACAAAGATGCTGTCAGAGCCTAGGTTCATGGTCAATTGGGTGTTTACAAAGTTGTGAGTCTCTTTTATGGGTGTGTAGCGTGCCACACTTATAAGAGAGAGGCTATGAGACATTTAGGAATATTTTCCTTTCTTGTTGTTCTATTTCAATCAATGGAGTCTAAGGTCCTAAGTCTCCTTAAATTTTCATTTATTGCAACACCCCAGAAGTACCCCTGGGACGTCACACGATGCTTAAGAATACTAATAGCCCTAAGCTAACCCATGATATCTATTTAGCTTGAAACTTACATGAGAAGTGAACTATCATTTATAGAAACTGAAGGTAAACAAATCGACATCTTAACATGAGTCTTTAACTTTCAAAACCTTAAACAAATTCATTGAACTTAAACATAAATAGTCTAAAAGCCTCTACTACTCACTAGAGAGCCACTGGGACAGACCCCAACTGACCCAGACATAAACAGAAATCAAATAACTAAAATACTTGCATCATTGAAAAAAAGTCTTCTAAGTTGGGTCCTCAAACTATGAGGACTAACCAAAAGTCAAGATGTAGGTGATGATGCCCGTAGTCAATTGTGCTGCTAGAAATAAGCACCAAAATCTATGTTATAAGATAGTGTAGCACTTAGACATAAATATGGGTCCGTACCTCTAGAATGTACTGAGTATATGGGGGTGAATTCATAAGTAAAACCATAACTGAATGTATAAGTAAACTTTCAAATGATGCATGCTAAGCGTAAATGACTCACCTTGAGCTTGAATAAAATAAAAGACTGCAAGATCATATAACATGAATACTAATACATGTGAGTAAACTTTAAGATCCAAAACACTTAGTTTCTAAAGTCTATACTTTTATTGTTTCTTATGTAAGATTCTTCTAATCGACATAAATCATGTGAGATACCATGGAGTTCAACATCTTACCTACGTTGGTGAGAGTTGTCGTATCCTTGTCATGGGAATAGAACCTTGACTTAAGTGATCACTATACTTTGTCCATATTGGGAAAAACCTTAACCTTTGGTGGCTCATAGTTTCTAGGAATTTAGGATACTCTTATCCGGATTCCTTTCTCGATGCTAAATACTACTCCCAAAATACTTATATTCTCATACTTTTAGAAATCCACCTTAAAATAGCATAACGGCTTATGGACTTAAAACTAGTTATGTTTCTCTTTACTGTAAATCATAATCAAGATGAATATTTATGGATTTCATGCCTTATATTTATATCAAAAGATCAAGCTTTACTTTAAATCATGTTATAACACATATCAATGGAACTGAAGAGCATAAACTTCTTGTAAACTGAGTACTTTTACTTAGAACTTAGAATGCATGCTTTGTTTCAGAGAAATTCATAAGAAAACATTATGATCAATAATCACCTTGAAATCTTTCAAAAATATCTCAGTCAAGATAATGAAATTTAAATCACAATATAAATCTTCACAAGTAAAAACATAAATATATGTAAATTGTGTTGCACTTAAATCTATCAATTACATAACAGTGTCATACTTTAAGAATATGGTTATTTGGGTGTGAACCCTAATTCATAGCATGTTAATTCAATCTTAAAATCATGCTTCTTTGGGCACGAAATGAAAGAATAACCTTGTTCATAAGCCCCACATACCTGGAATTTTCTTGATTTGTGAAAAAGGCTTGAACTTTGAGACTTGAAAGATGAATTAGTGGAAGGAACCCTAATCTTGAAGTTCTTGAATATGGAAGGAGGAATCTCATGTTAACTGACTGAGGAATAGATGGAAACAACACCTCTTTAGGGGTTATAGGTCGTGGGTTGGAGTTATAAGAGTGAAAAGAACCAAAAAGCCCTTTAACTGAAGTTTGCAAAAATTGACCGCTAGTCGTGATGAGTCAATCGTAACACTCGTATGGTGAAGGTACAACTAGGCCTCATGACGTGTAATCTTGACAGGATCTAATAGGGTATATATTGGTCAACATACAAACCTAAACCTATGACTAGTAATATTCTATAAAACTTGTAGCCCCGTACTCATAACTTGGACAGAATCTTGGGGAGCCTACACTGATGAACTCACAACTTCCCTTCATACGACTCGTACCATGCATGACAACTTCTGTGGTCAACTCATAACTTGAACAGAAATCGCATAACCCCACACTGACATGGGTACTACTCACTATATATGACTCGTATGAAGTACGTATGACTCAAGGGATTGAGTTGTATGTTGGACAGTGGCTTCAAGACACAGGGTATTACAATATATCCCCCTTGGCTACATTAGTCCTCGAATGTGGATCACCTAGGATTTTGATTTTGAAAAAGAATCAACGTATCCACATTGAATTTACAACCAAGCTTACTACTACCACCAGGACTCAATTTCTCACAACATATGATACGATATAGGTGCACTTAAACATAATTTAAGAGAAAGAACTTGCTGGAAATCACACTTTACCTTAGGTAGGAACTGAATTGGAGCAAAAGAGATGAGGATACTTGGTCATCATGTCTTCTTAATCTTCCCAAGTGGCCCCTTCAACCAGTTGGTTTCTCTAAAGAACTCTTACTGATGCTACTTTCTTATTCCTTAGCCTTTGGACCTACCTATTATGTATCTCCATAAGAATATCATCATACAACAAGTTATCTTTGACCCCAATACTCTTTAGGGAAACTACTAAGGACAGATTTCCAATGAACTTCTTAAGCATCGAAACATGGAACAATGGGTAAATCGCAGCTAATTATGGCAAAAGTTTCAACTCATAATCAACCTCTCTTACACACTTCACTATCTCATAAGGAACAAGAAATCGAGGACTCAGTTTTCCTTTCTTTCTAAATCTCATTAATCCCTTCATAGGTGACACTTTCAAGAATACTCAATCGCCTACATTAAACATGAGTTCTCTCCTTTTTACATCAGCATATGATTTCTGACAGCTCTGAGCAGTTCTCAGTCTTTCATGAATAAATTGAACCTTTCCCATAGATTTAAGAACAAAGTCAGGCCCAATCAATTCTACTTCAATAACCTCAAACCATCCTATAGGTGATCTACACCTACGCCCATACAACGCCTCAAATAGAGCCATCTGAATACTAGCATGATAACTATTGTTATAATCAAACTCAATCAAAAGTAGATGGTCATCCCAACTTCCTTTAAAGTCTAAAGCACATGCCCTCAGCATATCTTCTAATATCTAAATTGTACATTCAACTTGACCATCAATCTGAGGGTGAAAACAGTATTGAGCTTAACCTTTGTACTATGGCCTTTTTGGAATGATTGCCAAAATTGTGAAGTGAATTATGTGTCTCTGTATGAAATAATGGACAAAGTTATCCCATAAAGCCTTACTAACTTGCAGATATACATTTTAGAATAATACTCCACGGTATCTGAAGTCTTAACAGGGAGAAAATGGGATAATTTAGTCATTTAATCAACTATAACCCAAATTGAATCATGTTGACATCTTCTGCAACCCTATGATGAAATCCATATCACTACTTCACATTTCTAAGTAGGGATACTAGTCTCTTCCAAGGTACCACCCGTCCTATGGTGTTCAACTTTAACTTGCTGGCAATTTGGATGCCTGGCCACAAATATGGTTGTCCCTCTTAATACCATTCCACCAATAGATTTCTCATAAGTTGTGATATATTTTAGTAGCACCCAAATGAATAGAATACCTCAAACCATGATCCTTAGATAGTATTCTTTCCCTTAACCCATCTACATTTGGAACACAAAGCCTACCTTGCTAGTGAAGTACACCATCTCCCCCTTGGGAGAAAACCTCGACCTTCTGCTGCTGGACTGCTTTCAATACTTGGATAAGTATAGGATTATTTCGTTGTTTCTCTTTCACTTCTACTATCGAAAGTGATTTCAAACCGTTCTAAACTACTACTCCTCTATCATCAGTTTCAAGCAAACATATTCCTAAATGGACCAACCTATGCACTTCTTTAGCCAACTCCCATTTTTCCTTTTCCATGTGACACACACTACCCATAGACAACCTACTTAGTGCATCCACCACCACGTTAGCCTTACCCGGATGATAGAAAACATTCATGTCCTAATCCTTCAATAACTCCAACTGCTTCTTCTAATAAAGATTTAGCTCCTTTTGAGAAAATACGTACTAAAGACTCTTATGGTTAGTAAAAACATCAACATGCACACCATAAAAGTAGTGCCTCTAAATTTTCAAGGCAAAAACTAAAGCAGCTGAATCCAAATCATGATTTAGGTAATTTTTTTTATGACACTTAAGTTGCCTAGAGGCATAAGATATCACTCTCCCATTCTACATCAACACACAAACTAACCCAACTCTAGAAGCATCACAATACACCACAAATCCGTGAAACCCCTCTGGTAGAGCTAACACAGGTGTCAAAGTCAATCTCTTCTTAAACTCTTGGAAACTCTTCTCACACTTATCCGACCATATAAACTTTACTTTCATTTGGGTTAGCTTCGTCAATGGCATAGTTATAGAGGATAACCCTTCAATAAATCTTTAATAATACCCAGCCAAATCCAAAAAGCTCCTGATATTGGTTGGAGTATTGGGTCTAGGCCACTGCTTAACTACATTAGTCTTTTGAGGATCTACATGAATACTAGCCCTTGAAATGACATGCCCCAAGAAGACAATAGATTCCAACCAAAATTCATATTTACCAAACTTTCCATATAATTGAAGTTCCTTGAGGGTTCTCAGTACTATTCTCAAATGGTCTGCATACTCTTGGAATACACCAGAATGTCATCTATAAAGACAATGACAAACATATACAAGTACTACTTGAAGACCTTGTTCATCAAATCTATAAAGGCTACAGGGCATTTGTTAGTCCAAACGAAATAACCACAAACTCAAAATGGTCGTTCCTTGTTCGTAAAGATGTCTTTGGAATGTCTTGCTCCCTAACTTTCAACTTGTGGTATCCCAACCTAAGTTCAATCTTGGAGAAGTACCGAACACCCTGAAGTTGATCGAATAAATTATTGATTCTAGGAATGAGATACTCATTCTTAATGGTAACCTTGTTTAGATGTCTATAATCTATATACATTCTGTGGGTTCCATCTTTCTTGCACACGAAAAGAACTGGAGCACCCCACAAAAAAACACTGGGTCTGATGAAACCTTTGTCTAAGTGGTCCTTAAGCTGCTCCTTTAACTTTTTATGTTTGGCTGAAGCCATATGATATGAAGGGATGGAAATGGGTTGAGTATCAGGAGGAAGATCAATACCAAATTGTATTTCTCTATCCAGAGGTACCCTTGGTAGATCTTTAGGGAAGACCACAGGAAACTCCTTGACTACATGAACTGATTGAACTATTGGGAATTCAGAATGGGTATCTTTGACTTGAAATAAATAGTAGATATATCTTTTTGATAATAACTTTTGGGCCTTAAGATAAGATATGAAACGACCTTTAGGAGACACAGAACTACCCTCCCACTCAAAAACTGCCTCATCAGGAAACTAAAACTTCACCACGCGGGTGTGATAATCTATCGATAAATAGCATGAATGGAGCCAATCCATGTGTAGAATAATATCAAAATCCACCATCTCTAACACTATTAGGTCTGCTAGTATGATCTTATAGAGGACGGTGATAGGACACTTCCTATAGACTCATCTAGCAACAATTGACTCACCTACTAGAGTAGAAACTAAGAAGGGCTTAAAGAGATTTTCAAGACTTACCCTAAAATTTACAGCAACCAATAGAGTTACATAAGAGAGGTTTGAATCCGGATCTAACAATACATACACACCAAAGTCGAAGGCACGAAGCATACCAGTGACAATGTCTGGTGAAATCTCCTACTCCTGATGTATTGGTAAAGCATAGAATTGATTCTAGCACTAACCACCACCGGTACTAGATGATGCATCCTGTGAAGGAACTAAGTGGCCTGGCTAAGATAATTGATTAGTAGGCTGAGTCTGGGGATAATGTAATGCCCCAAATTTGGTACCCAAAATACTACACGGTGCTCATGACCCTGAAGGACCACAAGCTAACCCATGACTGATATCTGTAACTGAGCACTAAATAATATAATATAAATATGCAGAATATAAGTTGTATAGCCATAAGGTTCAAAACTAAAATAATACAGAATATAAAACAATGTCTGTAATGGGGTATAACAATACCCAAAAGTGAAATAAACTGTCTGAAACATGTTGTAGTCTAAAAGCCTGTAACCTATCTGAAAACTATGAAGTTGATGGGACATGTCCCCAACTAACTCCGAACTACTGAAATAATAAAGTAATAAAATAATCATATTATCCTTGAATGATAAGGACTCACTGTTAGTCTGGATGCTGAACGTCTGATCTACTAAAGATGATTGGGAGCTTGTGCTTCTAAACCTATGGTATAAAACCCTATAGCGCAAATGCGTCAGTACGATTAAATATACTGGTATACAAGTAAGGTAAGATAAATGCAAGGGTTCATATGCATGAACAATAATAACTGACTGATGATATAAACATAAACACGTGAAAAATACATGCATGAATATATAAAATAGAACTAGGGTCGTGACAATACTAAATACTGATGTACTAACATGTGAGTTTACTAATACTGGGATACTAAATAACTGAGTTTGTTGATGATATAAATTATGGAGTTTACAGGTAACCGATATCTAAGGTTACTGTACTATATCACTGATAACTGATAACTGAGTATACTAATACTGAAAACTATCTGAGTCCTTTACTGGACTAGGTGACTATATCTGACAGTTCTGAATCTGAAGAACTATCTGAGTTCTAGACTGAACTGGATGACTGTATCTGACAGTCCTAATTCTGATGGAACTAGCTAAGTTTCGTACTAAGTTATGCAACTATATCTGACAGTCCTGATATCTGTAGAACTGAACTGAGTTCTATTACTGAGACTAAATCTAAAACTGAGACTGTAAGAGGTAATCATCTAATCGACATGCCCCAAATATGAACTAGTGGGGTTCAACCTATAACCCTAGATGGAAGGGTGTCCATACCATGCCATAGGTAAAGATAAGCTATGAGTAAACCATCGCTAACAGGGAGTTCTTCCATCAACCTCTCCTATAAGGAAAATTCAAAAGAGATGAATAGTCTCTAGACTCATAGGGGTACATCTCAACCTACATTTTCTACATAGTTCTGGAACACAGGGATTGCTACTAAGGATCACACCCTATACTGGCTAATAGGTGATCCCTCATCCCTGGGTTCACTCGGTGTTGAATCCTACTCCCAACTGAATAGACACTGAACTAATTTTCCTAGTTCACACTAGGCAAGACTGAGCTATTACTAATGGTACAGTTTTAATGAACTGAGTTCACTGAGTTACATTGAATGATGGAATACTACTAAATTCTGTCAACTGATAGAATAGTACTGAGTTCTACTAGCTGACTGAGTTACTCAGGTCTAAACTGAATACTATTAAGATCTGATAACTGACTGAGATTACAGAGAGTACTGAGATTACTGAGATCACTGAGATTACTGGACTGATACTAAATTTATTGAATTTTCCTAAGTCACATGACTGACTAAGTTTTATTTATCATGGCTTTACAGTAAGTATCATGAAAACTGACACTGGCTCGAGGCACACAGCTAAATTATCGAGTATAAGTATCCCCAGGACTTGACATCATAATAAGTAAATAATATCACAAGCTTAATATCTCAACAGTGACTACATGTTTATCATTCATTCATTTAGACATTTCAACAACCACTTGAGATGCATTATGTAACACCCCAACTTAAGAAAGAGTCCCATATCGGCAAAACACAGAAGGGATACTGGATATATAAGTGAGAAAGCCTTACTCCCTAGTGATCCATTTTAAAGCCATACGGGCCTGGGCCCAGAGCAAACAATATCACTAGTGGGTTGGGGAGTTACAGGGGTCTCTCAGGCCTTGATGGTTCAGGGTGCCCGTCGCGGCCAGCGCCCCAGCTCAGGTCATGACAGAATGGTATCAGAGCTACTCCTATGTCATCCCTATCAATATGGGCCAGAGTTCAAACTAAGTATAGGAGAATCCCAGTAAGGTAGGTCAAACCTCAATCTTAAGTGTAGGCAAATCCCATTTGGTGGGGCAAACCTCAGCGAGGACGCTGAGTTCGTAAGGGGGTGTATGTAACAACCCAACATAGGAAGGAGTCCCACATCGGCAAAACATAGGAGGGATACTGGGTATATAAGTGAGAAATACTTACTCCCTAGTGACGTATTTTAAAACCATGCGGGCCTAGGCCCAGAGCGAACAATATCACTAGTGGGTTGGGAAGTTACAGGGGTCTCTTAGGCCTTGATGGTTTGGGGTGCCTGTCGCGGCCAGGGCCCTGTCTCGGGTCATGACACATTACTTTTACATGAATGGGGAATACATATTAGCATACTATAACATGGCATTATTTCATTCTCATAAATAAGTTGTCAAACACTTGCATCATAAAACTTTCACATAACGAGCATGGCATGATTTCTTTCACTTATTAACTCACATGAGCAATTCATCAAACACTTGGTGAGCATAACATATGCACATAACCCCATACAACAAATAGGCATCATAATTAATATTCCCATTGACAAATTTTAAGGGTTTAACATGGTTTCACATGATACTACAAATATATCACTTTACTTCACATAGATACTGTAATTAAATCATGAACTAGAGAACCCATTAGCAAAATAGTCATGAACACAATCAAACTAAATCATGAAATTCATTAAAAACATTATCTTGAGTTTTTGAAAAGGTTTCTTAGACTCCAAGGGTGGAAGAAACCCTTGGATGAACAGTTGGCATACCTTAGTTGGTGAATTCTTGAAGGTTAATGGTGGAATCCCTTGGAAATTGAGTCTTGAATTGATAGCCCTGGGGTTTTGTTCTTGAGGATTTTGTGAATAATGAATAGGATTAGCCAAAAAAAGGGCTAAATTTTGAGTTATGAGGGCTAAAGGGCATGGGATAAAAGACTAAATTAACCCTGAGGATGTAGCTTTTAAATGACTGAGAACTGGGCACCGACGCTATTAGAGATGTAGCACATCATTGCATCGATGCTATAGTCAACGCATCATGCCATCACTGCATCGAGCCTTAGTACTTTGACACTGGCAACCTGCAATAATATCAACCAACGCAATTGGCGATGCGGTGTGCCAAGATGCATTGGTCCACTATTTTGGGATTCCGAACGTGGTCTAAACGAGTTTCGAAAAATTCAAAACCTTTCTGGGAACACCTATTGGCCTTCCTGGTCATGAATTAGCAAGAATACGGACTATTAAAGCACATTAAAGTCACAAAATGAGACTACAAACTTTCAAAGGCTAAAATAAACTAAGTCTGGAAACTTAGCTAGAACCTTCAAAGTATGGGACCCCCTTAACAAGCATAAATAGACTGAATTAAGCTTAAGATTTTACTGGGTCTTACAGATGAATATCCATGTTTCCCTACTTAGCATACGGACACTCCTTGATCCTGTGGACCAAATTTATACAATAATAAAAACCCCTTTTGCCCATCAAACACATACCAGGATGGATCCTACCACACTTTGCACATGTCGGGTAGCTAGGCCTACCGACTATACTATTTGAGATATGGAATTTGAAGTATTTCCCACTACTCCTAGTGGGTCCTGGGTGCATGGGCACTGGCTGAAGATGGCGCATGCACTAATGAGTGACCCTAAAACAGGGAATGGCTTCCCCCTCAAAACCTTGGCTGACTAAACTCAAACTATCCAGTCCTAGCTCTCTTATTTCTCTTATCTATTTTCTTCAACTTCTCTATTGTAATCTTCTGAGCATGAGTCATAAGCCAAGTAATATCCATACCTTAATCAGCATGGCAGTCCTATATTTCTTAACCACCAAATTAGACATCCCAATAACAAACTTGCTCATACGAGCTCTGGAGTCAAAAAAACAACTCTAGATCATACTTAGATAACTAAGTGAACTTAAGGTAGAACTCTTTCACTGTCATAGAACCCTAGCTCAGGTCAATTAACTCCTCCACCTTAGCCTCCCTCATATCACGCAAAAGAAACTTGTCCAAAAAAGCATTCTAAAATACCTGCCAACTCATAGGAGCTACATTCTCACCCTTACCTTGCTTCCACATAACAACCCAATCATAAGCAATATGCTTTAGCCTGTAGAACACCAATTATACACTCTTCTTTTCAATAACATGCATAAGCTGAGTAATTTTTCTCACCTCATCAATAAAGAGTTGAGGATCCTCATCCACCTTTGATCCATAGAACTCAAGTTAATCCATCCTTATGAAGTATTGAATCCTAGATATAGAAAAATTACTATTTTGTTAAAGTAGGACCATTGCCTATTGGTTTCCCTAAACATTGGTATTCACAACTTGGGCCAATGCTTAAAAGGAAGCCCAAAATTTAGCATGAGATACTTTCCTATTCAAAGGATCTGCGAGTAGGGGTAGTTAATCACCATTTCTATGTGTATTGCCTCAGTGAGGAGGCATATTTCATCACATAAAATCATGAGTTATGGTAGATAGAGAAAATTGTAAGCATGATAGATCATGAAAGAAAAGATGAATCCTAACTCACTTCATAGCCTCTTGTTCATAAATGTGGTGCACTTCATATTCATGTTCAAAACACTACGTAATGTGTCTTATCTGACTCCCTGGGACTCTTTAAAACCTTAGGCTCTGATACCTAGTTTGTAACACCCCATAAGTACCTCTTGGATGTCACACGGTGCTTAAGACTACTAATATCCCTAAGTTAACCCACGATATCTATTTAGCCAAAAACTCATATGAGAAGTGAACTAACATTTATAGAAACTGAAGGTAAATAACTCCACATCTTAACATAAGTCTTTAACATCAAAAACCTTTAAAAAATTCCTTGAACTTAAACATACATATCTGACAAGCCTCTACTACTGAGTAGAGAGTCACTAGGATAACCCCAGATGACCCAAACATAAATAAAAATCAAATAAATAAAATACTTTCATCACTAAATAAAAGTCTTCTAAGTTGGGTCCTTAGACTATGAGGACTCACCAAAATTCGAGATGTAGGTGGTGATGTTTGTAGTTAATCATGTTACTAGAAACAAGCAGTGTAACCTATATTATAAGACAATGTAGCACATAGACATATATGTGGGTCAGTACCTCAGGAATGTATGAGTTTTTAGGGGTGAATGCATAAGTAAAATCATAACTGAATATATAAGTAAACTTTCAAATGATGCATGCTAAGCGTAAATGACTCAGCTTGAGCTTAAATAAAATAAAACACTACAAAATCATAAAACATGAATAATAATACATGTGAGTAAACTTTGTGAGCTATAATACTTAGTTTCTAATGTCATTACTTTTATTCTTTCTTATGTGAGATTCTTCTAACCAACATAAACCATGTGATATACCATGGAGTCCAATATCTTACCCACGTTAGCGAGAGCTCTTCTATCCTTGTCATAGGAATAGGACCTTGACTTAAGTGATCACTATACTTCATCCATATTGGGAAAAAGCTTAACCTATGGTGGCTTGTAGTTTATAGGAATTTAGGATAATCTCATTACTATTCTCTTCCCAGTGCTAAATATTACTCCCAGAATACTTATATGCTCATACTTTTAGAAATCCACCTTAAAATAGCATAAGGGCTTATAGACTGAAAACCAGTTATGTCTCTTTAATGTAAACCATAACCAAGAAGAATAGTTGTAGATTTCATGCCTTATATTTAGATCAAAAGATCAAGCTTTACAATAATTCATGTTATAACACACATCAATGGAACTTAAGAGCATATACTTCTTGTAAACTGAGTAATTGTAATTAGGACTTGGAATTCATGCTTTTTTTGATAGAAATTCATAAAAAAAACATTATGCTTAATAATCACCTTGAAATATCTCAATAATATCTCAGTCAAGATAATGAAATTTAAATCACAAGATAAATTTTCACAAGTAAAAACATAAATATATGTAAACCTTTTTGCACTTAAATATTTCAATCATATGACAGTGTCATTCTTTAAGAATATGGTTATTTGGGTGTGAACCCTAATTTAGAACAAGTAAATTCAGTCTTTAAACCATGTTTCTTTGGGCACAAGGATGAAAGAATAACCTTGTTCATAATCCCCACATACTTAGAATTTTCTTGGTTTAATAAGAAGGCTTGAACTTTGAGACTTGAAAGATGAATTAGTGAGAGGAACCATAATCTTGATGTTCTTGAATATGGGATGAGTAAAGTTTTGTTAATTGTCTAAGAAATAAATGGAATTAATGCCTCTTTAGGGGTTATAGGTCGGGGTTGGAGTTATAAGAGGAGAAAAGACCAAAAAGCCCTTTAGCTGAACTTTGTAGAAATTGACTGCCAGTCTTGATGAGTCAACCATATGCCTCATATAGTAAAGGTACAACTAGGATTCACGACTCGTAAGCTTGGCAGGATCTAAGAGAGTATACACTATCAACATACGAGCCTAAACCTAAGACTAGTAATACCACCATACGACTTGTAACCCCCACTCATAACTTGGATAGAATATTAGGAATCGTATACTGATGAACTCATGACTTCTCTTCATATGACTCGTATCATGCTTGATGACTTCTGGGGTTAACTCATAACTTGAATAGAACTCATATCACCCCATACTGACATAGGTATAAATCATTATATACAACTTGTATAAAGTATGTACGACTCAAGAGATTGAGTCATATGTTAGACAGTGGCTTCCAAACACAGGTTATTACATTTATTCATATTTTAGATCATGAATCCCAAAAGATTTAATGCTCGCAAATACTCTTTTGTCCTACTTGAGTACAATATTAATGGGACTCATCCTACTTATGGATATAGACCCAGTCTAGGGGTACAGCTCCTGACGACCCTTGTGGAGTTCTATTGGTTCCCTCTATCCCTCCTCAGACACCTCAGGTTGATATGTCTAAGGCTGAGTTTCACCAGTTGATATATTTTCTCACCCAGATAGTGGCCTCTCAGACTGAGTGTGTTGCTTCTGTTTCTTTATCTTCTGAGGTCACTAGAGTTGGCTAGATTCTGAGATTGAGCCCTATAACTTTTACTAGTTTGAAGGCTGAGGAGGATTCTCAAAATTTCACTAAAGAGATAAAAAAATCTTTAGAGTCATGCATAATTCTCACTCTGAGAGTGTTGAATTTGTCGCATACCAGCTGAAGGATATGGTATATTAGTGGTACAAGAAGTGGGAGCAGGTGAGGGGAGATAATGTTGAGCCAGCTATATGGGATGACTTTTTTAGTACCTTTCTAGATCACTTATTTCCTCAGAAGTTGAGAGAGGCAAAGGCCAAAGAGTTTGTGAATTTAAAATTAGGTAGAATAGTCGTGAAAGAGTATGACTTGACATTTCATCAGTTATCTTATTAAGCTCTGGATTTGGTATCATCTATAAGGGCAAGGATGATAAAATTTGCTTTGTGCTTGTTCCGTGATTTAGTGTTGGAGTGCTAGATGCCTTGTTGAATAAGGATATGGATATACCTAGACTTGTAGTATACATGCAGTAAGTTGAAGAGGAGAAAAAAAACAAATAGAAATAGGGAAAAGGCAAAATAAAAAATTCAGGTATTCTAAATAGGAATGAGGCTATCATAATATTGGTAGGAATGGCAAATAGTGTCTAAGAAGGAGTGGGGAAATTTTGGTTCTCATTATGCGGCTAGTGCTCCATATCCTAGGCTATATGGTGATCATTGATTTTAAACTCACAATGGATTTAGGGCACAAGGTTTCCAGTCTCAGGCCAACAGATCTTAGTCGGCCCAATCCTATCCCTCTTGTCATTTTTAGGGGCAGGTGCATCATGGAGTATGTGATAAAGAAAGGAATAAGTGCTTTTAAGTGTGATCCGCTTGGTCACATATAGTGGGATTGTCCTTCAAGGGTTTCTTCTAGAGTTAATAAGGTCCCTGTTGCTACTTCTTTAGCTCTTACACCAAAGGGTGTTTCTTATAGTACCATCTTTGTTTGGAATTATCTATATGCTCTTTCCACCTGCCAGAAATCTGAGGCATCTCCCAATGTTGTTACTAGTATGTTAAAACTCTTTTCTCATGATGTGTGTTATTTTCTTGACCCTAGGTATACCCTTTTCTATGTGACCCCTTATGTGGCTATTTATTTTGGTTTTGGCCCTAAGTGTATTTCTAATCTTTTTTGTGTCTACCTCAGTGGGTGACTCTATTATGGCCAAAAAAGGTTATAGGGGTTGTGTTGTATCTATATGTGGGTTTGATAGTGTTGGATGTGCTAGATTTTGATGTTATCTTGGGAATGGATGGGCTTCATTCGTGCTATGCCTCTCTAAATTGTCAGACCTGTAAAGTCATTTTAAAATTTCCTAAATGATCCAGTTATAGAATGGGAAGGGATTTCCCTAGTGCCTAAGAGAAGGTTCATATCATATGTTAGAGCCCAAAACTTGATTTCCAAGGGTTGTATTTATTATCTAGAGCATATTAAGGATTCTAATTTAAAGGGTCCCTCTCTATAATTTGTTCCTGTAGTCAATGAGTTTGTGGAGGTCTTTTCTAATGATCTTCCTGGTATTCCTCCCGATAGGGAAATAGACTTTGGGATTGATCATGTCCCTAATACTCATCCTATCTCTATTCTTCTCTGTCGAATATCCCCGATCTAGTTGAAAGATCTTCTTGATAAGGGTTTTATTCGCCCTAGTATGTCCCCATTTGGGTGCTCCTGTTGTTTTTGTGCATAAGAAGCATGGGTCTCTTTGTATGTGCATAAACTACTGTCAATTGAATAAGGTAATCATATAGAAGAAGTGTTCTCTTCCTAGGATTGATGACCTCTTTGATCAACGTCAGGGTGCTAGATGTATTTCTAAGATTGATCTTCGATTGGTTTATCATTAGTTGAAGATTAGGGAGGTAGATATCCCTAAGACTACTTTCCGTACTCGGTATGGTCATTAAGAGTTTTTGGTCATGTTTTTTGGGTTGACGAATGCCCCAATAGTATTTATGGATCTTATGAGTCGGGTATTCTATCAATTTTTGAATTTAATCATGACTGTGTTCATTGATGATATTCTGGTATATTCAAAGAGTGAGAAGAATCATACTAGTCATCTCTGAATAGTGTTGCGAACTCTTAAGGATCAGCGAATGTATGCTAAATTTTTAAAGTGTGAATTTTGGTTGAATATTGTTACCTTCAAGGGCGTGTCGTCTCTAGTGAAGGGATCATGGTGGCTCCAAAAAAGGTTATAGTTGTTAATAAATAGCCTAGACCTGCGACTCCAACCGATATTCAAAGCTTTTTAGGTTTATCCAATTATTATAGGAGGTTTATGGAGATCTTTTCGTCTATTAATTCTCCATTGACTAAGTTGACATAGAAAAAGGTGAAGTTTCTATTGTCCGATTCTTGTGAGGGTAGTTATGAGAAATTAGAGGATAAGTTGACTTCATCTCGAATCTTGACCCTTTTCGAGGGTACTGATGGTTTTGTGTTGTGATGCATCCCTTGTGGGACTTGGTTGTGTTTTTATGTAGCATGGCAAGGTGAAGGTGTATGCTTCTAGGTATTTGAAGGTTCATGAGAAGAATTATCTAATACACGACTTGGAATTGTTAGTTGTGTTTTTTGCATTGAAAATTTGGAGTCACTACTTGTATGGGGTACATGTCGATATCTACTTAGATCATAAAAGATTGTAGTATGTTTTCACCCAGAACGAGTTGAATCTCGGCCAAAGGAGATGTCTTGATTTGCGTAGAGATTATGATATGAGTCTCTATTATCATCCAGGTAAGGCTAATGTGGTTTTGATACGCTCAGTAGGTTGTCCATGGGAAGCTTATCTCATGTTGATGAGGAGAAGAGAGGTTTGGTGAAGGATATTTACCAGTTGGATAATCTTGGGGTTCGTCTTTTGGACTCCAAGGTTAGAGTTGTAATTTTTCATGAGGTGGTAAAATCATCTCTTGGTGCAGAGATAGAGGGGAAAAAACTTTTGATAGTGATGGTACCCTGAGGTACCAAGGTAGATTGTTTATTCCCAATGTCGATGGGCTGCATAAAAGGACTTTGGTTGAGGCTCATGAGTCGCGGTATATGATTCATCCTTCTTCGACAGAGATGTACTATGACTTGAAGGAAATTTATTGGTGGAACAACATGAAGAGAGATGTAGCCAATTTTGTGGCTAAATGTATGGTCTGTCAGTAAGTGAAGGTTGAGCACTTGAGGCCTAGTGGGTTATCTCAAGAGATTGAGTTGCCTGTATAAAAATGGGAATTAATTAATATGGATTTTGTCACCGATCTTCCGAGGTCTCAAAATTAGTTTGATTTAATTTAGGTCATCATGGATAGAATGACTAAGTCCGCTCACTTCTTGCCTATTAGGACTAGTCATTCAGCAGAGGATTATATGAAATTGTCCATTCAAGAGATCATCAAATTTCATGGTGCTCTAGTTTCTATAATATATCATCGAGGTACACAGTTCTCGTGCCACTTATGGCATTCCTTCCAGTGAGGTTTGGGGACTAAGGTGAATTCCACCCTTAGAAGAATTGACAAGCGGAAAGAACTATTCAAACTTTGGAGGGTATGCTATGGTCTTATGTAATTGACTTTGGTGGTAGTTGGGTTTACCATTTTCCTCTTATTGAATTTTCATAGAATAACAGTTATCATTCTAGTATTCAGATAGCATTGTTCGAGGCTTTGTATGGTAAGACATGTATTTCTCCTATTGGGTGGTTCAAAGTTGGTGAAACTAGATTGTTTGGCCCTGATTTGGTTCAATAAGATATGAAAAGGGTGAAAGTGATTAGGGATAGGCTTAAGACTGCCCAAAGTAGCCGAAATTCCTATATGGATGTGAAGCGTATGGAGTTAGAGATTGTGTTGGTGATCGGGCATTCTTGAAGTATCTCCTATGAAGGAGTGATAAGGTTTAGAAAGAAGGCGAAGCTCAATCCCCATTATGTTGGGTCATACTTGATTTTGAAGAGAGTGGGCAATATTACTTATGAGTTGGAGTTGTCTTCTAGTATGGGGTCCATTCATCCAATGTTTAATATCTTGATGTTGAAGAAGTGTGTGGATGATCCATCCTTAATTGTTCCCTTGGAGAGTGTGAGTGTTTCAGATTCCTTGTCTTATGAGGAAATCTCGGTGGAAATCTTGGACCGATAGGTCCGTCGATTATGGGCCAAGGACGTGGCTTCTCTAAAGGTCCTTTGGAGGAATCACAAGGTGGAAGAAGCTACTTGGGAATTTGAAGAGGACATGAAGTCCAAATATCCATTCTTGTTCCCCGTTTCGAATAATCGTGCTTAAGGTATATCTTTTCCTTAACATCTTCGTTTTCTGACTTTGTTATAGAAAATTATGGTTTCCTAGACATCTTTATTTTCTGTCTTTGTTAAAGAAAAGTGTGGTTGTATTCTATGTTAAATCGTGCTAATGAATGCCTTGTCTTATCATTTGGGGATGAATGATCCTAGGAGAGAATATAACACCCCATATTTTGGTCCATGAAAATTCTTGAGTTTTAGAACTCACTGCCCAACCTACGACACACCTTACGAGTCGTAAGGTGTCTTTACGAGACATAGGAGCCAAATTGTCATTTGAGAAATGAGAGATGCCCATGATACTGTCCTGATTAAAACTAGAGGTCATGAGTCGTAAAGACTTATTATGAGTCGTGGTGTGCAAATCATAGGGTGGCCAGTGTGTTACCAAAATAGTTTTGTCTTGGTTACGAATTGGACCCTACGAGTCATAAGGTCGTTTGAAGGATTGTATGGTCTGAGTCATAGGGTCAATAGTGTAGACACCCCATGTTTCTTCCTTAACTACGACTCATGGTGATGAGTCATAATGTGTCCTCACGTGTTGTAGGGTGACCCGTAAACAGTGGCGATAACTTTTTATCTTTTAATCGGGGGTACTTTGGACATTTACCTCCTTTACCACTTAGATTCCACGTACATAAAACACCAAGAAGGGGTTTGTAAGACCCTGCAAAATCCCAGTCGTTTCAATCAAATATAGCATGCCAAAAGAGGTCCCAGACTTAGAAAATTTCAGCTAAGTATTGACACTTAGTCTCATTTTTTGCCTCGATAGTTGACTTTATTTTTTATTCTTATGACCTTCAGTTGTCGGTTTTTAAATTGATTCATGATCAGTGATGTCAATAAGTGTTCTCGAATGAGTTTTGAATTTTTCATACGTCGTTAGAAGCCTAATTGGATGTCCAAAATAGTGGATTGACACGATCTCGACGTGTCACATCATCCATCGTGTTGTCAGTATTGTCAACAACTTAAGTATGCAATTTCCAGTGAGCCAACGCGATCTTGATGCGTCTCTTCGGCCATTGCGTCAACCCCATCGATGCAATGCATTGGTCTGCGCGTTGCTGGGCACATTTTTCTGTAATTAAGTCTGTATCTAGAAGGGCAATTAATTCAATTTCTCCACTTTTATTCAGCCCTAAAACACAAAATTTAGCTATTCTAAGGGAAAAATCACTCACTTTCTCTCAAATCATCTCAAGAACAAAACCCTAGGTCAATCGATTTTAAGTCCAAGCTTCAAGAACACACCAACAATTTTCACGAACTTAATTACCAAGGTATGTTAGGCGTTCATCCTTGGGTTTACTTCCATCCTTGGAGTTCAAGGACCCTTTTTAAATTACTAGTTTACTGATTTCATGATTTACATGTTTGAATTGGATTGTGTTCATGTATGTATTGATGTTTGGTTTTCAAATCAAGATTTATTACAAGTTTCAAGTGAATTAATTAGCATGTATGTAGAATTATGTGATTCTCATGTTAAACCCCTGAATTGTAAGATGAATGTTGTAGCCATGATGTTTATATCTTGATGAATCCCATGTGCATTAATTATGCTCCCCAAGTGTCTGATAGAATGCCTATGTAATTGAGTAGTGAATTCATGACATGTTATCATGTGGTCCTATTCATGTATAAGTTCATGCCTCTCAAGTGTTTGACAAAATGTCTAAATGGGTTTATGGTGAATGAGTAGTTAATGTATTGCTTTCAAGTTTTTCTATTGATGCTATCGAGACCTGGGGGTATTCAATACCAAAAAATCTAGATGTTTACCTAGAATTACAATAGCTACAAAATAGTCTCAGTAATATCACGAACAATAGTACTCAAACAATTATAGAACTCAGTAAACTCAGTCCAATTCAGTCAGTCAACACAATCAGAAATAGTTTAGTCAAGCCTAGTATAGTCTAGTGATTAGTTCAATATCTATTCAGTTGGGAGTAGGATTCAGCACCAAGCGAATATAGGTATAGGGGATCACCTGCCAATTGAGAGTGTGACCTTTAGTAGAAGTCCCTTAGTTCCAAAACTACATAGCCAGCGTAGGTTAAATATATTAACCTACCAGTTGAGGGTTGATAAAGTGTTCACCTGCTAGTTGAGGGTAACACATCCCACCTGCCAGATGAGGGTAATTCTTTAGCTGATCCATATAGCCATTGTTAGTACCCGTGGCACGATGCTAACACCCTTTCAACTGGGGTCACGAGTTGGACCCCAACTCAGTTTATAATTGGATTATGTCGGTTAGATGAACACTCCCATAGTTTCAGTTTCAGACTCAGTATAGAACTCCGTTCAGTTCTACAGAATTGGGACTGTCAGAAATAGTCACCTAGTTATCAGTAATGCAATTATCAGTAATCTCATATATCAGTCACTCAGTTATCAAAACTCAGTATTTAGTTTTAGTATGATCTCAGATATAGTATATATATACGTATATGCACAGTATTGCATAATCAGTATTTATAGCAATTTTAGTTATTCGTGTACTCTTATTCAGTTGTTTCATGATGTTCATTCAGTCAGTTATCATCTCATGCATATGAACCCATGTATATTATCCTACCTCACTTAGCATACCAATACATTCAAAGCACTGATGCATACTCTTTGTTTTGCACTATGATGTCTCATATCATAGGTTCAGGTACACAGGCTCCTAACCGTACTTAGCAACTCAGGTTATCAACAGCAGTTATAGTGGTGAGTTCTCATATTTTGAGAAAAGAGTTATTATTTCAGCATTTCAGTAGTTTAATATGATTAGTAGTTGGAGTTAGTTGGGGACTTATCCCATCAACTCCCTAAAGGCTTTTGGACTAGACTATTTTAGACAGATGTTCAATTTTTTTAGTATTACTATTAGTATTCAGTATCTATTTTAGTATTTTGAGAACCTTATTACATTTTAATTATATTTCCGTATATGTTATCAGCATTATTATTCAGTGCTCACAGCAGGTACCAGTCATGGGTTAGCTTGTGGTCTTTCGGGATTGTAAGCACCGTGTGACGTCCAGGATATCGACTCGGGGAATTACAGGGTTATTCTTAACACTTTAACAAATCAAACACTCTTTTTACTTGCTCAAATTCCTCATTTAAAGTCAAGGCTATGGTTTCAATAAGTTGGTCATCTAAACGCTCAAGGATTGATTTCTCTCCATAATTCTCTATATTTTCAGGTATATTACTATTCCCCAAGTCTTATTTTATCAAAATCATTATTGAATTAAGTATTTTTCCCATGGCTTTTATGAATCATGTAAGTTCTGAATTGATGGTATTGAACTTGTGGGGTGCATGGGCATGGTGAATAAATTAAGGGGACATGATTTTCCCCAATTTTGGGAATTTGGTAATTGAATTGGTATAGACTCAATCCAATCCTTTGAAATTGGATTTGATTATGAATACATGCATATTGAAAACACCTTTGGAACCATTGTATGGCATAAATGGCTAATGAATCATGAATTGATTTTTAATTGGGCCTTGGGGTTTGTGGATTCCCCATGTGAATAAATAATTGAACCGAAATGGGTTTTGAATTTCTCCAAGTTATGGATAATTGATACGGCATGATTATGTTTGCTTGCAAGTGAAGTTGGTATGACGATACCAACGGGATGCCTTAATGAATAAATTGGTTCAATGAATTGGGAACATATGAACTGCATTAGTGTCTTAATGAATGAATTGTTTCAATAAATTGGGAACATGTGAACTTGTTTTAGTTAGGCTTTAAATAGGGTTGTGTTAGTTGGGATTTAAAAAGGGTTGTGTAATCGGTTCGTGAAAGTGGAGGTCCCAAGGGACCAATACTGTAAACCATATTTTTTGGCGCGGGGTCTAAATGATCGGATGGTTTGAGTCCCCCTTATTAAAAATTAGGTGGTTCGAGTCCCCCATAGAAAATGATTGGGTGCTTAAGTCGTTTTTGATATATGACCGGGAGGTTTAGTCCCCCGTGGTACATATGTACATATGATTGTTTTCTGGTTCATATGGCTATACATACTGGGCCCTTTCAGCTAAGGTAGAGTCGCATGTGGGTGCCTTCTTATGACGGTTGAGCTACACAATCCAAGCTAATATTTTAAAGTTCATGTTAAGCCTTGTTCCCTACCCCGGCATGTTACATTTATGTGTATGCATATGATTGTATGCATTGTATTCGAGGGATTTGAAATTGTTGATCATAGTAATATTTTATCCCTTTCCTGAGTTTCATGCTAGCGCTAAACTTGCTAACCGTCTCTGCATGTTGTATCCCCATGCAATGCAAAAATCGGAGACACATTTGCTTTTTCTGCATAGTGATTGGATTTTTGTTTTATCATCAGTCATCTTGAAGCGGTGAGCCTCCCTTTTTTTGAAAGGTCGTTACTTTTTGGTTTATCTTTCATCATAGACTTTTCTTTGGATTTGTTTTGGCTATCATCGGGGGCATGTCCTAATATTGGTTTGATTTGATTTTTTCATAAAGGCTTTGTATATATTACTGTGGACTAAGTATTGGTTATTGATATATCTTAGATTCCTTTGAGCTTAACTTTATTTATCTTGTTATATATTCAAAATTCAGCCACTGTGAGTGTATTGTGTTCTTTCCTACTATGCAAAAGGGATGGTCTCTAGTCCACGGCGGACTTGAGATACCCGTCATGGCCAGGACCTGGTTCATATCATGACAATAACTCATAATACCACCAAAATATGATGTTTGATTTTGTGAGTGTTACATAGAATCACCAAAAAAACTCAACAACATGATCATCAAGAACAAGTTAATATCCATAAGTGCTTTCCTTTTGATGGTTGTTACTCTAACCAATTATTTTTTTTATCATATCTAATTTAGGAACTGGTTTTGTGTCAACAATCCCTAGAGTAAGAAAGAATGACATTTTCAACTCTTGCTCTGTAGGGACAAGTCTCGGATACATAATTTATAAACAAGGGTAGATATATTAATATCAACCTATAAGTTGCAACAGATGGGTAATCTGCTGTAACAGATGAATGATCCTTTGCAATGTATAATACATGTACTGTGACATATTACCTATCTATTGCATTAGTTTGTAGTAGATTGGGTAATCTATTGACATGTTTAGAGATAAGTTGTTACATATGTGTAATTTATTGTAATAGGTTATCCATCTGCTGAAACAAGTTACTCATCTATTATAACAGATTACCTATCTATTGTATAAGTTGCAGTAGATATATAATCCATCAACAAGTTCAGAGATAAGTTGCAATAGAAGACTTATCTATTGCAATAGATAAGTAACTTATTGAAACAGATAAGATACCTACTGCAATAAATAATACATCTGTTGCAATATGCTAACTTGTTAACTTCAGTAAAATTATTCTATTAAAAAGAAGACTTTCTACATCATCAAGAGGGTTAAAGAGATCAAGGAGATTCACTTATGAGTTGTTCTTGGCAGACAACCATCTAAGGATCCTTGGATGAAAACCCTCTTTCAAGTAGTCCTTAACTTACTTTTGGAGGTGAGGAATGGCTTCAAATACCCAAGACTAACAATGTGAACATGATTCAAACAAAAAATCAAATTATTTATTCAATAACATAAATAAATGAAATAATAAAGAACTATGGGTAAAGTACTAGGAAAGCCCAAGGAAAGTCATATAAGTTGACAGTCTTCAATGATAACTTTGTTAATAAATATTTGACAATCAACATAAATCTTTCATAACCTCATGGATAATTGTTAAATACATCTCAATCCTGAGCAAGTACTAACTTTTCAAGTTCTATAACATTGTTATTGTCTCTGGCCTATAAAATATAATGCACAAAAAAAACTAAGCACACTGACTTCTTATACTAATTTAAAAATATTTTGTTCTTGAGATCAAGTATCAATTATTTGGCTTTGTAGCTATGTCCAACAATGGCTAACAACTCATTCTCATTTTTTATTTTGTCTTTGCCTTTATTGGTTTTGGTGGCTATCTTGGTTGGTGTTTTGCCTTTCTATCCTGCCTTGAATGATTTAGATGTCTTACTTGTCTTTGACTTTTTTGATGCTGTAATTATGGGAAGAGTTTTGGAAAGAGGATGGCATCTCAGTTCAGTCACTATGGCAAATTCTTTCATGCCAAAATAAATTGGCATCCCATGGTAGTTTATCTAAATCTCATCCATCTTCTTGACCTCATCCTTCTAAGTTTTATCATCATCACCTTCATTCTTGATTCTTTGCTTGAGAATATTATAGACCATAGTCATTTGAAAATGTATATTATTATCCTCCAGCAGATCAAGAAAGTGTCCAAAATAGCTGGACATAAATAAATCCTCTAATTTTTCATCCTTCAGTATCTTCCTGAAACCATTAAAATATTTACCTATGACTGATTTAACAATAAAATCACAAATCAAATCAGTAGGATTATTTGTAGGCATCTTTACCTGAAACTTGTCAATACTAAAGTTTTGACAACATCATGTTGGGCTATTGATTTACAGTCATGATCGGTCGTCGATACCTTAACATCATCAGCAGCATTACCATTAGATCTTTTCTTTTTATTGTCTATTTCATTTTTCTCTTCAGCATCATCTCCTTCCTCACTTTTTCCATCTTTTTTCTCACTTTCCTCTTCATCTCTTTTCTCATTTTTTTCGTCTTCATCGTCACCTTCCTCCTCATCTCATTTCACTTTCTTAATCATCTCAATCCTCGCTATTTATTTCATCTCCTTTCTTATTTTTCTTTTCATCTTCCTCTTCTATAACTTCTGTCTCATCTCCCTCTCCTTTCTTTTCTATATCATCTGTAGATCCTTTAATTTTTTTTATCCTTCAATATATTCTTCATTATATCTTTCCACAACTTCATTCTCCTTTTATACATCTATAGGTGGTAACACTTCATTTATTTGTGAAAGGGCTTGTTCAGCAAGTTCTTCTAATATTGTGTGTAATTTAATTATTTTACTTGATTTATTAGAAGTTGATTCACTTTCTTTTCTTTTGAAAATCATTTTATCTACAAACAAGAGGGAAAAAAAGATTATAATTGATTTGTGCCTCATTAAAAAAAGATAGCAATGAATTTAATAAATACAATACAGTACAATAATATTTTTAAGAGATGACTTATATGTTGCAATAGATGAGTAATTTGTTCAACAGATGGATCATCTGTTGTAAGAAATTAAAATAATTTTGCTACTATTTTGATCTCTTTAGCAGATGACTAACTGTTGCAGCAGATGAGTCATCTGTTGAAAGAAATAAAATCAGTAGCAAAATTATTTTGATTTCTTTCAACAAATGACCCATTTTTTTATAATAAATGGGTCATATGTCGGAGGAAATAAAAATAGCAGCAAAACTATTTTGATCCATTTCACTAGATGACTCATCTGTTGCAACAGATGGATCATTTATTGAAAACAACATCATAGTAAACTAACATATGATATAGTTGTTCCTAACAAATGCTTATATGTTTCAATAAATTTTTATTATGTTGCAACGTATTACACATTTGTTGGGATCAGCAACATATATATATCAACAAGAATGCCAACAACACCACAAGCCATATCGGCTCTTGAACAATAATTTTCAAGAACAACACCAATGTTCTTATCAACACACCAACACTAATAACACCAACAAAAATACCAACAACACCAACAAACACGAAGTGATTCTATACAACAACACATATAACAAGACACAAATATCACCACTTGAATAACAATTAATGAACAACATAGACATTACAATACAACAACAACAACAACAACAATAATATTTACCAATACAGCACCAACAAAATCAACAGTTGTTTAAGAACAACCAATATTCAGTTTAAACTAATTTTTTGAACTCATTTAAGAACTCAATTTGTTCTCATAATATGATGGTTGATATAAATATGGGTTCAAAAGAGGAGCACAATTTGTTCTAAAATTATTAACCCATACTTGAGTTCCTCTTTTTTTAAGTATCAAATTCTCGAGTTCCTCTTTTCTTTTTTAAGCATCAAATTCTAAAATTATTAACTCATACTTGAAGAGAATACAACTCAAGTTATTCGTTTTCTTCATTAACTAAAAAGTTTTAATTTTTTTAAAATTAAAAAAAAAGGTCTTTATCTATAAAGAGAGAAATTGACAATTACAATGAAAGAAAAAATGATGAAGAAGTCAGATGTGGGGTCTACGAAGGTTGAAAGTCACTGGAGATGAAGGTCGCGTCGATTTGTTGTGCAAATAAAGGAACCTGCTGGTGAGAACTATTGAGAAGGGGGAAGAGAAACGCTTCGAGTGAATCGATTTTTGAAAACTGATTTGGGTCTTTTGTTTTTATTTTAGAATTAAAAGAGTTGTGGGCTTTTTGTATATTTAAAAGTTTAAGAATTTTTTAAAATATTAATTTAGTCTCCAATTAACTTAATCTAATTTTTTATGTGGCTTTTGACCTTACCCTTTGTCAAATATCATCAATACTTAAATGAAGACGAATACCCTTCCTTCAATTTTCTAGAGTATCTGAAAATAGTTGTATTCAATAGGCTTTGATGCAATGATAAGAGCCAACAATGTAATATTTTTATTTTATATTTCTTTTATTCTAATTTATGTGAAACATTTTTAAATTATTAGACTATGTAAACTTTGATAAATAATTTAGAATTTATTTTTCTTCACATTAACATGAAAAAAATAATTTGATCTAATCCAGTTTATTAACTTCAATTATTAGTTAAATTAATTCTTGAAAAGTAAAAAATGTCATATAAATGAAAGGAGCACAGGAGCGGGGCTACAATAGTATATGGGGGTTCGGCCGAACCCAGTAACTTTTATGTAGAATGTATATTTGTATTAGAAAAGTTACAGTACATACGTACAAATAATTACGTATGAATCCCCTTGATAGAAGTGATGTTATGGAGCATTGGCAAAGGAGAGGGTTGTAAGACTAACTTCCTATGGTTTGTGAGTTCGAATTCTGTTGCTTGTAAAATTTCACTTTTTTGGCTAAGGAAGTTTAATTCTACATTATCCATAAGGGAAATCCCTCTTTCTCCTGTCCTTTGTTTTTTAAAAAGTGAATTTTCTCCTATTCTATATATGCAGATTTTAATTATTTAAAAAAAAAACAGAAGTTTAATAATTTAAAAAGTAAAATAAAAAATTGTAGGGATCATAATACCTGAAATTTGCAATATATGTTTTTCTCTTTCTGCTACATATGCAGATTTTCAAAAATAAAAATATAAAATTAACAATTAGAAAAGGAAAAAATATATTAGTGTTCGAGTGTTTCATTTTTTTTTGAATATATTTTGAGTATTGTTACTCATTCCTGAATTTGTTGATTATAATATTTGTTTGGGTCATTGTCCTGTAAGAATATTCAGAACCCCCAAACCTCAAATCCTGGCTTCTCCTCGAAAGGAGCAGGGACAGAGCCAATAAGTATGGCCGAGAAGTTCAAATCCTCGTAGGCAAAAAATTTTACTGTTTATATATGATCAAAATAATTTATATATATATATATATATAAAAAAAAAAAAAAAAATAGATGTCGAATACCTTTTAATTTCTTCATGTGTATACTTCTACGTATTTTAAATCTGCTTAATGAAAATTCTAATTTCGCTATTAAAAAAAAGCGTGTGTATATATCCATATATACCTAAGCAGTAATGATAAATCATTTTTTTAGTATACTCTAAGCAATTATGATAAATATTTTTTTTCACATATCAACGTACATTATAAAAGTGGTCACATACTTCCTCCGTTCATTTTTATTTGTTCTATTCCAAAAATAAATTTTCATTTTAATTTATCATTTAATATATTAATAAAAAATAATTAATTTTTTTCATGTTTTACTTTTACTATTAACTAGTTATTCACCAAATCATTTTATAAGATTTATTGCTAAATACCAATTAATAGGGGTAGTGTGGTAAGATAATCTTATCAATCATTATTTTTTAATGAGCTTGTCAAATTTAAATGTGACAACTAAAAGTGAACGAAGAGTATCAACAAAATCACCTACAATTAAGGTAAAACGACTTGAGCCTTGCCAACCCTTATCGGGGTTTAAATTTGATTAGTTAAAAACATGCATCAGAATGTGCAGAACATGTCATTATTTTAGTCTTACTGCCTAAGATCTTGTCATATACTTTCACTAAATATTTTTTAAAAAATAGAATCTTTAATAAATAAATTCCCTTCACTGTCAGCTGACAATCACATATGGTGATGCTGAAAATCTTGTGTCATCTCCATTTGTTTACCCACTTTTACTACTACAAACTAAACTAAATTAAGGAAGACAATATCGACAACAACTCATAGCAACACTATTCTTATTTATTTACAAAGGTGATGTTCGGACCAATATGCACTAAATTCAACTATTTTATGCTACCCCTCATCTTTGCTATTTCTAACATATAGAAAACGCTAGAAAGCATGCAGTTGGGCATTCGTTGTTTCCTTTTTTAGGATATTGTACTTTGGGCTTTGGGCGTGTGTATTTCCCCTGTTGAACAAAAATCCCAGGCACCCTGTAAAACTTGACGTCACATGATGTGTAAAACTGGAAAAGCAATAGACTTAGAGAACCAGTTTGGCCATAAAAATCAAAAATATATTTACTTCATTTGATATTTTTGAAGTTGAAAATAGAGTTGAAGTTGTGGTTGGTCATAATATTTTGAAAATGGGGTACTTTTGAAGTTAAAAAATATAAAAAGTGAAAATAAATTTTAAACATTTTAGAGTTTTATGAAAATTGGTTATTTAAAGAAAATAAAAATAGATTTAAAAAAAAAATTAAAAAATGCAAAAAAGTGAATTCGAAATAGTTTTTTTAAATATTGTGAAAATATTTTACAGAAATATTTATGGTCAAACAAGTATTTTAGAATAAAGTGAAAAAAGTAATTCAAAATATTATGAATAATATTCATGACCAAACGTCTACTTAGAGTGTGTTCGGTATATGTCACGACCCAAAACCGCCATGATTAGCACTAACACTAACTCTCAGTGGGAGAACCATCTAACTACAAATCGAGCAAACCCTAACAATCTAATGATAATCCTATCAAAAATAAACGAACACCTAACAATCCCCTAGAATTTGAATATTATTGTACCAAAACACTACAAATGTCAATAAAAACGGGTTCAATCCAAAACAACTAAAAATGTCTATGTCCAAAATAATGGACCATAAACTAAATAAAGAACTCATGACAGATGGAAGATGTATCTCACCCTTGAGTTCGAATGTTATCCGCTCTACAGTTGAGGTGTCGAAACAGTCTCTGAAATAAGCTTTGTACTAAATATAAAAAAACAAAAGAGCACGTATAGTATCAGTATACAAGAAACAACGATGTACTGGGCTAGCCCAAAATGATAAATATGAGCAAGTAACCATAACTTAGTAAAGCAAGACAACCATGAACACCTACCATACAACTTTACCTCAGTTTATAACACGTAACCTAATTCAACAACATTAAAGAGTTTAATCAATACAAGTCAAAATGGATTACAAGTCAAGTCAAGACCATGACCACCAATAAGACTTCAATTCAACAACCATGACTCAAACAATATATCAATTATGTCCCGTAAATAGAGAACATAGAGTCATGTCAATTTTGCAATTAAACCCGGACCACTCAAGGATCCATTTAAAACAATCACAATGTCAAAATCATGAATTCCAATTTGCATCAAGAAATCAAATATAACAATTAAATATGTAAGTCCGGTTCACATAAGGAATCAATATAAGAAGTCAATAGATAAGCCTGATTCACTCAAGAAATCAACATAACCTATAAGCACATAATCCCCATTTCACTCAAGGAACCATCACACTTATTTGTACCTGGTACATACATGTTAAGGGTCTTATAGTCACTCACTAGCCATGACCTACAGGGAATGAGCTCGTGTCCATGCATCAAATCTCAGACATCAAGTATTTGCGAACCTTATATCAACCAATTCTGTGAAGATATATAAATACCGATACGTCCCACAATAATAATAGATATCACAATAATCACAATCAAAATGATAACAAAAACAACACTAAAAATTAAGAAGTTTTTCATATAAGTTCATTACATACGTTTAACACGTAACATATCAAACAGGCATTCATTTTCCTTGAACATGCATTGTAACAAGCAATATGAATAAACAGTCATCATGCACACATAAAACAAATTGGATTTCAAGTACATTGAATCATCGTCTACCTCAATCTAAGTCTGAAATGCTCTAGCGAGCTTGAGCTTTCCTTGCTCTTACAACCTTATGATCTACAAATAGGAATAGAACACATAATCAACCAGTTGACTAATAATATCAAGGATTATCACCTAATCCCAAAATCCAAGGCCAAATTCGTACGATTCCTTCCATCTAGAGTTTTTCTTTCGTTACTTCACCTTAATACTACCAATTTCATGAATACAATAGTGAATTATCAACATGCAAAGGTATATAAACAATCTTTAACCAAAACCCAAGAATTTTCTACCCAGTCCATTTAATTGCATCAGAAAATTATCTAGGTTAAGCCAAATCATTCCAAACAACCTGAAAATGAATGATTTCTGGTAGTTTACAATCAAACTATGAATTAACAAAAGGAATTACTTGCCTTTACGAAGAATTTGGATAAAAATTAGGTGGAAATCGCCCAAAATTTCCCTTTCCCTTCTCAAAATGATTTTTGAAATAATATAATATTTTGGAGTATTTTTTACATATATCCCGCTATAAGGGGCCTATTCTGCTATAGCAGTCTCGCAATAGCGGGTTTTGTACAGTATGTCAAGATTGATCAACTTTGACTCTCAATATAGAGAGAATTTTTCTACTATAGTGTGTAGTCATAGCAGCCTGCCATCCACTATAGTAGATGTAGTGAGGCAAAAACTCGGGGGCTATACAATTTAATCATAAACCATGATATTTCGAACTAATCTCTTTACATCATGTTTGATATCGAGAGTTTTACTTAACTAATTTCACTCCTGTAAGATACTACAAATTCATTATCATCCTAGCTAATATAAAAAATGTCAAAATCTTTTTACATTTACCCAATACATTTTTTAATTGTCTAAGACCATATCTTAAATTTTGTTTAAGACTAGCCTAGCCTAAAATTTCTAACTCCCAATTTAAAAAAAAAACTTAGCCTAAATTTTTGTGTTAGACTAACTCATAACGATGAAAAGGATCATTAAAAAAGATACCAATTTACCCATGTTCATCTTTGAATGATCAAATAAAGAAAATGAGCCAAGTCAAAAGAGAAAAAAGTATGTATATCCTTAAACAAGTTAGCTTACTTGTCTTGCGTGTCCCTCTCAATTTTCTAAGTGGCTTCCTCAACTAGACGATAATTTTATTGACCTTGACCAACCAAATTTCCTTTGTCCTCAACTTCCAGACATCCCAATCAAGAATAACAATTGTATCCTTCTCATAAGAAAGATCCTTATCAAGCAGAATCAAAATCATTTGATAATGGAATCCCCGTCACTATGATATCTCTTAAGCATGGATATGTGCAATACCGAATGGACCCCCGACAAGCTTGGTGGTGAAACACCCTGGGTTTTGACCCTTAGAAATTTTCCTGGGTTTTTGTATTTGGATTCTAGACATCGTACGAGTTTGGTTACTAGTCTTATGGTATGGTATGGGTAAGATGGTTCAGTCGTATGTTGTCCAGTATTGGGTGGTGTTAGGTGGTTGAGTTTCTGGAATGGGTACGACTTGAGTGGGTATGATTAGTATGGTAGTGACGGGTCATATGGTTGGGTTTTCCTTTACTTAATTTAAAGCTTAGTAACTTAAATTGGATATGAGTACGAGTGACTTACCATGGATCATGAGATAGGGTACGAGTGGTATAATCCAACTCGTATGTTGGACAGTGTCAACCCCTCTTAATTCTGCCTAGTGTATAATTTATAGGTACCAATCGTATGATTGGGTATGAGTGGGACTTTAAAGTCATAGGTTGGTTAGTGTATGGGTTGAGATTCCTCTTGGTACCACTCGTACCCTAGGGTACAGATTGAAGGGGTGGTCGTACCTTTATGCCAGAAATTAATACAGTTTAAGTTGGGGATAATCTGAATATTTTTCCTTATAACTCCTTGGGACCCCATGACTTAAAACATATTTTTTGGGCTTCATTAACCTATTTGCAATCAATCAAATACTTTAAACTCTCTCAAAATCTCTCAAGGGTCTTGGGTTAAGCAAAAGATAGGGTTTCCTTCAAGGTGGTCAATTGAGGCTCATAGGAGTGATTTCTTCTTATTCTCTTCTTAATCTATGGCATGTTACTCCTTGATCATTGTTATTTCCAACTAAATGCATGTTTTATGAATTATTTTCATGGCATAAATGTTGTATGATTTTGGGTTTTCAAATATATGTTGGGGTTTTTAGTTATAATGGTTGGTTATGATTTTCCCATGTCTTTTACTTATCGTTCTTATATTATTATGGTATTTTGAATATTTTTTTGCATGGGAATGGTTAATTGGTACATGGTTTGGCTTTGAAAATACTATTCCCCCAACATGTTTGATAAAATTCCTATGAGAATGCTTTTACTATATCGTTAGACTTTTAACGGGACAATTGCATGCTATGACTTGGTAATGGAACCCTAAATGGTATAAATTATTTAAATGGTTTGGAATGGTTAAAGGATAAGGTCTTGGTGGTTATGGTTGGTCTAATTGAAAGCCTTGTAGGGTACAAGGGAATCCCCCAATCATACTAAGTAATGAACATACTTGTGGGGTACATGGGAATCCCCCAAGCTAACTTAATAATGTAATCTATGGTTACATGGGAATACTTCTTCTCTAAAAGTTTGGCTAAGAATATTTCTTACAATCTATAGTCGGTATGACGATACCACTACTTATAGCCTTGGTTAATAATAAATGGAATGGTGGTTTGGTTGTGTAGTAATTGCTTTAGTTGGGTAATAATGGCAGGGTGTGATAGCTAACCATGTAGGTGTAAGTCTAATAGACAGACACTAAAAACTCATGCTTGCCAATAAGAGGATTGGTCATGGCGACCATACATGATACTTATAGGGTATACGAGAATTCCCTTATACTTGGACATATGTATCATAGAGAGCGAAGGGTACTCGGGAATTCCCTACTCCTATAGCATCTCTGGTTCATGCAGCTAAACGCATCGGGGCCCGTTCAGGGGGGTTACACTGGACCCATATAGCCCTTACAGGGTTCTAGGACGGTTAAGCTACACATACCTAGGTTAATGATTTTAAAGGCATGCTAAACCCGGTTCCCTTTCCGAGTATAGTTATATATATATGAATGTATGTATGTATGGTTTTGAATGCATATGGTATGTATGGTTGTGAATGCATATGGTTGATTTACTTGGTTTTAAATGTTGGCATTATTTTATCCTTATCCTGAGTACTTGCCATCGTTAATCCGCTAACCCATCTTCGGGTGGCTATATCCCCACGCATTGCATGAACTAGCCATTTTACTTCTCCTACTTAGTAATTGGATTATATATATATGTATATATATGTATGTGTGGTTGTGAATGCATATGGTATGTATGGTTGTGAATGCATATGGTTGGTTTACTTGGCTTTAAAGGTTGGCATTATTTTATCCTCATCCTAAGTACTTTCTAGTGTTAATCTGTTAACCCATCTTAGGGCAGCTGTATCCCCACGCATTGCAGAAACTGGCCATTCTACTACTCCTTCTTAGTAATTAGATTCGAGATCAGATCGATTAGATTGAAGTAGTGAGCTTTCATATTTCAGAAGTCTCCATTTCATGTCATGGATGTGTTTACATACTTTAATTATTTTATAGACATTAGTTTTGGCTATGGTTGGGGGCATGTCCCAACCGGATATTATTTTTCTTTTGGATAGAGACTTTGTGGAACTACTATGGGTTAGAATGGGCAGTGTCGGTATTGGTGTCAACCTTAGTATTGGAATTGGTATTAGGGAGGATACTATTTGACTGAATTTATGATTGTTCCATCCTTTTGTGTTATGTTATGGATAGGAACTTGGTTAATTTTTTAGTTTTGGTACAATTATTGGTTGGGTTTTGGATGGTTGGACTTGCTTGGGTTGGTTACGGTTATAGACCTATCCCAGATTCTGGGTTGATACATATACATTATCTTATTATATGTTCGGAATTCATCCAACACATGGTTTATGCTTGTTGGTTGGGTTGGGTATTAAGGGTGTTCTTCGATTCCGATTGGACTTGAGATGCCCATTACGACAAGGCTTCGATTCGGGTCGTGTCAGGTGGCTATACTAACTTGTACGTTATAGGACCCATGTCCTCAAGAACCTCAAACAAACCTATATACCAAGGGCTAAGCTTACCCCTTTTGCCAAACCGCATGACTCCCTTTATGGGAGATACCTTCAACAAAACTTGTTCACCAATCTTGAATGACATATCTCTTACCTTATGATCTGCATACTCCTTTTGCCTACTCTAGGTTGCCAATAACTTGCTCTAAATGAACCTTACCTTTTCCTAAGATTCTTTCACTAAGTTTGTCCCCAAAGTCTTCATATCACCAACTTTAAAGCATCCTATGGGTGATCTACACCTTCTCCCATAGAGTGCTTTGAATAAAAACATATCAATGCCGGAATGATAGCTATTATTGTATCAAAACTTACACAATGGAAAAAATTAATCCCAATACCCACCAAAGTCAATCACACAGGACCTTAATATATCCTCAAGCACCTGAATAGTTCTATAAGACTTGCCCGTCAGTTTGAGAATGAAACACAGTGTTGAAGTTAATCTTAGTGCCTAAATTTTTGTGAAGTTTCTCCCAAAACTTATAGGTGAATTGTGTACTTCTATCAAAACTGATGGAAATTGGCACCACATGCATCCGCAATATCTCCTTGACATGAATCTTGGCCAACTGCTTTGAGTTGTAATCAACTCTAATTTGGATGAAATGAGTTGACTTGGTCAGCCTATCTACTATGACCCAAATTGAGTCATACTTCCCTAAGGTCATAGAAATACCAACTACAGAGTCCATCACCATCCCTGTCATGGCCCGAACCAGAGCATAGTTGTGACAGGTATGCCAAGTCCACTGTGGACTGAAGACCACCCCCTGAACCTAACCTAAACACCACACACTGCATCATAATGGCTAAATTCTAAATATATAACAAGATATCATGAAATAAACTCAAAGAATAAAAGATATATTTGTATTCGATAACCGGAAATCGACCCAGAAACAACTAACCAACAACACCCAAGTCCACAGTAATCCAACAAAGCCTCTATGCATAGAAAACCAAAACCAACCTTGGTCGGGACATGTCCCCAACTCTGAAATTGACAATGATAATGTTAAGTCTATGAAAGGAACTCATGAAATGTCTAAGTCTTTCGAAGAATGAAATCTCACCACTTTACCACAACGAACTGAGTCGATCCACCTAACTCTATGCAAGAAAAATAGCAGTATCTCTAATGCCTGCATCGCATGGGGATATAGCATTTGGAGATGGTTAGTAAGGTGAACATTAGCATGTAACTCGAGGATAAGGGAAAAAATAATGTCAAGTCAAACCATTTCAAATACCATATGGACCACATCATAATACATATATAAATAATATGTTAGGATAAAAAATGAAGTTTAGCATGAAGTAAAACATTATCCTAGACTATGTAGCTCAACCGTCACAATAGGCACCCACGGGCTAAATGGGTTCAGCTCCCCTACTGAAAGGGCCCCAATGCGTGTTAGCCGCATAAACTAGAGAAAATCCGAGGAAAGCTAAAGCCATAAAGACAACTAGCTATCCCAAAATATATATCAAGTGTGACATATGCACATAGGTCATCAAGACCAAACCTCATGTCGGCAAACAAGAGTTTCCAGTATAAGTCATCCAAGACCCACACCTTCACGGCTTCGCAATACAACCCCCATTAAGCCTAATTTAAAACAAGTTTCACATAAACCATTTATTAATCAATGAACCAACTATTAAGGTGCACTATGGGTATCATTATACCCAAACACTTGCAAGCTTATCTCTATGCCATAACGATCAAATTAAAGCTCGATAGAACATCTCGCCCCCTTTGTTCATTAATCTTAAAATCTTGGGGGAACGTCTTGCCCCATTTGTTCATTAATATCATTGCCAACAAGGCCTTTAAAATCCAAGTTTATTGGTTTACCAATTATGCAATCCAATAACATAGATGAGCAAGTCAAACCAAGTGGCAATTTTACAATTCAAAACCATTTACACAAGTAGTTTGAGGGAACACAGTTATAAAACATCATTTTGGGGAAAACCATGACAACTTAGTTTATTCATCATTCCCATGCACCCCACAAGCTTCAAACCATTAATAAAGCATAAGCAAAGTATAATAAATCATGGGAAAACAATTCAAGGAGCAACCATGTTGGAAACTCACATTCAAAAGCATTTAATTGAACCATGTAATAAAGGCATGTCTTTCACAAAATAATAATCAAGGAAGTGTAACATGTCTGCAACACCAAGTTTTACGAGAATAATTCAATCCTTTAACCCTTGGATAACCAATTTCTTAGAAACTCTAAGTATCTTACTTGAGAGAATTAGAGAGTTTTTAGAGAGTTTAATTACGTTATGAATGAGAAAAACCCCTTTGGGTGTTTTATAAACGTGGGGTTTTAATTGGGTAAGAATGGAATTGTCCAAAGTGCCCATATATTAAAAGCTGAAATTTAGTCGTCAATGACTACGGGTCATTATACGACTCATAGGGATCTGTTACGCCTCGTCACCATGAGTCGTAGCCAAGACAGTTTCTAGGGCACACACATATTGTTGACCCTAATATTCACCTAATACGACTCATAATGGGACACTACAACTCGTAGGGTATAGTCATAGTCAACACAATAGCCATTTGGGTATATAGTGGACATCCTATGATTTGCGCACAATGACCCGTAATGAGTTCTCATGACTCATAGTGAGACACTCATACTTAGAGTAGAAGACTTAGCCATACACACTGGTCAGGCTAAGATTTGGGTCCAACAACTCGTCAATACTCCCTACGACTCGTACGGTAAGTCATAATCAGAACAATGAGGATAAAATTTTAGAAATTTCTAGGGACCAAAAACTCAGGGTGTTATCCCCCCTTAGGATCATTCATCTTCGAATGACAGGAAAAGGCATTTATTAGCACGATTTGACTCCCAATACATCCACACTTACCTTTAACAAAGATAGAAAACAAAGATATTAAGGAATACGCATACCTTAAGCATAATTATCTGAAGCAGTAAACAGGAATGGGTATTTGGACTTCATGTCCTCTTCAGCTTCCCAAGTAGCTGCTTCATGCTTTTGGTTCCTCCACAGAACCTTTACCAAACCCACATCCTTAGTCCACATCCGATGGGCTTGCCAATCCAAAATCCCCACTGAGACTTTCTCGTACGACAAGGAATCCAAAACACCAACACTCTCCAAAGGAACAACTAAGGAAGGATCACCCATGAACTTCTTCAACATCAACACATGAAAGATCGGATGAATAGAATTCAAACTAGAAGGCAGCTCCAACTCATAAGCAACCTTCCCAACTTCCTTCAAAACACGATATGGGCTAATATAACGGGGACCGAGCTTTCCCTTCCTTCCAAAATGAATTACTACCTTCATGGGATACACCTTCAAAAACACCAAATCATCCATATCAAACTCAAAATCTCTTCGTCATACATCCGTATAGGACTTTTGGTGACTTTGGGCGGTCTTAATCCTATCTCGAATCACTTTAACCTTATTTAAGGCTTGGTGAACCAAGTTCGGACCAAATAATGTATTTTTGCCAACCTCAAACCACCCAATAGGATACTTATACCTCCTACCATACAACGGTTCCAAAGAAGCCATCCCAATTCTTGAATGATAGTTATTATTGTATGCGAATTGTATAAGAGGCAAATGGTCGACCTAATTATCACCAAAATTGATCACACGATACCTTAGCATATCTTTTAAAGTCGAAATGGTCATCTCCGCTTTTCCATCTATTTGAGGGTAGAAACCGATGCTAAGGTTCACCTTAATCCCTAAAATCTCTCTGAAATAAACGCCAAAAATGAGATGAGAACTGAGCACCTCGATCAGAAATAATGGAAACTGGAACACCATGCAGCTTAACTATCTCCTCAATGAACAACTTGGCATATTCCTATGAAGAAAAATCAGTTCTCATCGGTAAAAAGTGAGCCGACTTAGTCATCCAATACACGATGACCCAAATAGAAGACAACTGGCCACGAGACCGTGGGAGGCCAGTAAAAAAATCCATAATAACCACTTCCCATTTCCATACAGGCAACTCAATATCTTGACAGAAACCACCAGGCCTCAAGTGCTCAACCTTTAATTGTTGACACACCATATACTTGGCCACAAAATCAGACACATCCCTCTTCAAGTTATTCCACTAATAAATATCCTTCAATTCATGATACATTTTTGTAGATCCGGGATGAACACTATTCCTCAACTCGTAAGCTTCAGCAAAGATCCTCTCTCACATCCCATCAATGTGAGAAACACATAACCTACCTTGGTACCTCAAGAAGCCATGACCACTAATCTCAAAATCCATCACTTTCTATTGACCTACATCATCATTTATCTTCATCAAAACATGATCCAAAATTTGTTTCTCCTTCACCTCAGCACCTATAGATAACTTCACCACTTCTTGAACAATCACACTGCCATCTTTGGAGTCCAAGAGTTGAACCCCAAGATTATCTAAATAATGAATATCTTTCACCAATTCTCGCTTCTCCCCATAAAAATGAGAAAAATTTCTAATGGACAACCTACTAAGAGCATCAGCAACTACATTAGCTTTACCTGAATTATAATGGAAACTCATGACGTGATCCTTGAGCAACTCAAGCCCTCTTATTTGCTTGAGATTCAACTCTTTTTAGATGAACACATATTGCAAACTCTTATGGTCTAAGAAAATATCAACATGAACCCCATATAAGTAATGGCGCCAGATCTTTAGGGAAAAAACCACAGCCAATAACTTAAATCATGTGTCAGATAGTTCTTCTCATAAACTTCAACTGTCTAGAAGCATATGAAACCATCTTGCCATGTTGCATCAACATACAACCTAATCCTACACGAGACACATCATAATAAACCACAAAACCATTTGTTCCCTCGGGTAGTGTCAAAATCTAATCTGAAGACAACTTATCCTTCAACTTCTTGATACTACCCTCACAAGCCTCCAATCACAAGAACTTTGCCTTTTTTTTAGTTAACTTAGTAAATGGAGCAGCAATAGAAGATAATCTCTCAACAAACCTTCTATAATAACTAGCTAAACCCAAGATGCTTCGAATATCATTCGAAGTCGTGGGTCTAGACCACTTCTTAACCACCGCAACCTTCTGTGGATCCACCATAGTCCTTTTTCTAGAAATAATATGACCAAGATAAGTCACAGCACTTAACTAGAACTCACACTTAGAGAATTTAGCATTCAATCGCTGCTCCTTAAGGGTCTGCAACACTAAATTGAAGTGATCAGCATGATCTGCCTTGTTCTTCGAATATACCAAAATATCATAAATGAACACAATAACAAATAAGTCTAGGAACTAATGAAAAACCCAATTCATAAGATCCATGAATACCATTGGGGAATTAGTCAAACCAAAGGACATTACCAAAAACTCAAAGTGACCATATCGGGTTTGGAAGGCAGTCTTAGGAATATCCACCTCCATAATCTTCAACTGATGATAACTTGACTAAAGGTCTATCTTAGAAAATAACTTAGCACCCTGAAGTTGATCAAATAGATCATCAATCCTCAGAAGTAGATACTTATTCTTCGCATTCACCTTATTCAACTGGCGGTAATCTGTGCACATCTGAAGTGACCCATCCTTCCTATGGACGAACAGAATCGGAGCACCCTAAGAAAAAATATGGGGGCGGATAAAACCCTTATCCAACAAATCTTTCAATTGTTCCTTTAGTTCTTTCAACTCAGCCGGAGCCATTCTACAAGGAGGGATAGAACGAGTGTCTAGAAAAAGATCAATCCTAAAATCAATTTCCCTATCCGAAGAAACACCGAGATAATCATCAGGAAACACCTCGGGGAACTCACAGACCATAAGGATAGATTAAAATAAAGGACCTTTGGATCTGGAATCCTTAACATGCACTAAATGGTAGAGACACCCCTTGGAAATTAATTTTTGGGCCCTAAGATAAGATATAAACCTTTCCTTGGGCACTAGGGAACTACATTCCCATTTAATCACCAACACATTTGGGAAATGGAAACTGACCCTTTAGGTCAGACAATTAAGGGAATCATAGCACGAGTTCAACCAATCCATCCCCAAAATCACATCGAAGTCTAGCATGTCTAACTCTATAAAATTCGCTAATATCTTCCTACCATCGATAGATACCATATAACCCCTATAGACTCTCTGGGCCATAATAGAGTCACCAACTAAGATGGACACAGAAAAAAGATCCAAAAGACACTCAGGACAAATACAAAAATGAATAGTCATGGAAGAGGTCACATAAGAAAGAGTAGACCCAGGATAAAACAGATAATACACATCATGAGGGTAAAGTTTTAGCATACCAGTAACAACATCAAAAGATGCCTCAAAATACTAGTAGGTAGCAAGAGTATACAAATGATTTTGACAAGTGTTAGATCTAGAAGTAGCACCCTTTGGTGTGGGAGTAGAAGAAGTAGGAATCAGGACCTTATTCTCCCCCATAGCAACATCGCCTGAAGGACAATTCCTTTGAAAGTGGCTAGGATGGACAAACCTAAAATACTTATTTATCCCCTCATCATAGAAACCATGCTGCGACTGTCCATAAAATCTATAAAGATGATAGGATGGAGCTGAGTAGGCCCCACTGGCCTGAGATTGGGCACCTTATACCTTAGGACCAACACCATTCTAAAGATGTTGATCATGCAACAACTTTGGATAAGGAGCACTAGTCGTAGAGTAGGAATCAGAATTACCCCACTTCTTCTTAGACCATTTTTCACTATCCCTACCACTCTATTACTGACCTTCACCCTGAATATACACCATCAACTTGGAGATATCCATGTTTTTATTCAATAGAGTAGCTTTTCATTCCAATATCAAATCATGGGATAATACCGAATCAAATTTCCTTATCTGAACTCTCATAGAGGACACCAACTTCGAAGCATAATGAGACAGTTGGTGAAATTTTAAGGCATACTTCTTCACTTTATCCTCTCTTGCCTCATGTTCATGAACTCCTCAGCCTTCGCCTCCCTTAACTATTAAGGAAACAAGTTTTCAAAGAAAGCATTAGAAAAGTCATCCCAAGATGCCAATTCAGCCTCATCACCCCTCAATTGACCCCACTCCTCATACCATTGATATACCATATCTTTCAGTTGGTATGCAGCAAATTCCACACCCTCTAATCTAGAGGCATGCATCACATAAAAAATCTTTTCCATCTTTTCAATAAATCCTTGAGGATCTTGCTCAACCTTAGAACCAGTGAAAACTAGAGGTTTAAACCTCATAAATTGGCCAACTCTAGTGACCTTAAAAGAAGGAGTAACATCACTCACATGCTTAGATTGGCGAGACTGAGAATCCACCAACTAACCAAATGGATCATACGATGAAACTCGGCATTAGTCACATCATCCTGCGGAGCCCAAGAAGGACTAGTGAAATTTAGGGAAACCCCAAGAGAGCTACAAGGAATAGAAGCCCTCGATTAGGTATGAACCCTATGTAGGACGGGTTCCATCAATGTTTTCCTTGAGTGGGATAGAGGAGTTTCCTTGGGCATCAAATCTGTGGGGACGCATAATCTAAAAAGTAAACATACCGTAATTAAAAGAGATTCAAGACCTTAGACTCTATAGCCTAAAAATAGATCACAAGAAAAGGGAAATATTCCAAATTGCCTCTCCCTTGTAAGGGTAGAGCGCTACACACCAATGAAAGATACACTACATGACATGGCTATGTGGATACGTAATGACACCAAACCTAGGCTCTGATACCAACTTTGCCTTGGCCCAAACCCGGGTCCGGTCATGATGGGTACCCAAGTCCACCATGGACCGGAGACCACCCCCTAAAATTAACCCAAACACCACAGACTGTCCAACAATGATAGAATTCCAAACATACAAGAAGATAGCATGAAATAAACTCAAAGAATAAAAGATATGTTTGTATCTGATAACAAGAAACCAACACCACCCAAATCCATAGTACTCCAACAAATCCTCTATGCACAGAAAACCAAAACCAACCTTGGTCGGGACATTTCCCCGACTCTGATAATGATAATGTTAATGATAATATAAACTCTTAGTTTTAGTCTATGAAAGAAACTGATGAAATTTCTAAGTCTTCTGGAGAATAAAAGCTCACCACTTCACCACAATGAATTGATGAATCAAGCCAATCTACCTAACTCTATTTAGGAAATATAGCAGTATCTCCGGTGCCTGCATTGCGTGGGGATACAGCATCCGGAGATGGTTGGTGGGGTGAATAATAGCATGTAACTCAAGGATAGGGGACAACATGATGTCAAGTCAAACTATTTCAAATACCATATGAACCACATCATATTACATATATAAATAATATGTCGACATAGGGAATAAGGTTTAGCATAAAGTAAAATATTATCCTAGACTATGTAGCTTAACCATCATAATAGGCACCCATGGGCTATATGGGCTCAGCTCCCCCTACTGAAAGACACTCAATGCGTGTTAGACACACGAACCAGAGAAAATTTGAGGGAAAGCTAAAGTTATCAAGGAAACTAGCCATCCCAAAATATATATCAAGTGTGATATGTGCACACAGTCATCAAGACCAAACCTCATGTTGGAAAACATGAGTTTCCAATACAAGTCATCCAAGACCCACACCTTCACGACTTTTCTACATAACCCCCATTAACCTAATTTATAGCAAGTTTCACATAACTCATTTATTAATCAATGAACCAACCATTAAGCCACACTGTGGGCATCGTCATACCCAAACACTTGTAATCTTACCTCTATGCCATAATAATTATATTAATACTCGGGGGAATACCTCACCCTCATTGGTCATTAATATCAAAATCTTAGGGAACATCTCGCCCTCTTTTCTTATTATATCATAGCTAACAAGTCCTTTAAAATCTAAGTTCATTGATTTACCGATTATGCAATGCAATAACATAGGTGAGCAAGTCAAACCAAGTGACAATTTTATAATTCAAACCCATTTACATATGTAGGTTGAGGGAACACCGTTATTGAAAACCAATTCCAATTTTTAAAATATCAATTTGGGGAAAACCATGACCTCTTAGTTTATTCACCATTCCCATGCACCCCACAAGTTCCAAACCATTAATAAAGCATAAGCAATGTAAAATGAATCATGGGAAAATAATTTAAGGAGCAACCATATCAAAACCCTCAACCATGTTGGAAACCCACATTCAAAACCATTCAATTGAACCATGTCATAAAGTCATGACTTTCACAAAATAATAATCAGGGATGAGTAACATACCTAAAATACCAAGTTTTGCAGAAAGAATTCAACCCTTGAGCCCTTGGATGACCTACTTCTTGGAAACCCTTAGTACCTTGCTTGAGAGAATTGGAGAGAGTATTGAGAGTAATTAATTATGTTATGAATGAGAAATAACCCCTTTAGGTGTTTTGTGAACGTGGGGTTTTAAATGGGTAAGAAGGAATTGCCCAAAGTACCCTTAGATTAAAAGCTAAAATTTAGTCGTCAGTGACTATGGGTGACTATATGACTCATTGGGGTCCATTATGACTCATCATCACGAGTCATAGATAAGACAGTTTTTAGTACATGCACTGTTAACCCTATAACTCACATAATACGTCTCATAATGTCACACTACGACTCGTATGGGTCTAGTCATAAACAACACAGTAACCATTTGGGTATATACTGTACATCCTATGATTTGCACACAACGACCCATAATGAGTTACAATGACTCATAGTGAGCCACTAATACTCAGAGTAGAAGACTTAGCTACACACACTGGTCAGGCTGAGATTGAGGTCCAACGACTCGTAGGGTGAGTCGTAATCAGGATAGTGAGGATAAATTTAAAAAATTCCAAGGAACAAAAACCAAGGGTGCTACAATACCCTCCCATTTTCACTTGGGAATAGGCATCCTCTGAAGTAGGCCTTTGATGCATTTACTTTATCTTCTGATAATTATGGCACTTAGACATGTCCTCAACTTTATCCCTCTTCGTCCCAGTCTACCACTAGAGTTGTCTCATGTAATGACATATCTTGGTTAAACTAATATGATGAACCATCAATAAACATGAGCTTCTGTAAGCAAATAAGAAATCAAATCACGAACCCGAGGCACACACATGTGTCCCCTCACCATTAAAACCCCACACTATCAAGCATGGCATTTGAATCTTCATCACATACTAACTTGTTCTGAAGTTTGTTTAATTTCTCATTATTTTCAAACTATCTGACCTTGATATGATCAAGGAATATTAACCTTACCTCTACGCTAACCAATACTCTACTTTTTTAGAGATCCCAAATTGCATATTGACTTAGATATTAGAGTCTGAATCTCTCTATGAAAGGGTCACCTTGATACCCTCAAATAATCCAGACTACCCATACTTACTGTTTTTTGGCTCAACGTGACTGCTACCACATTGGCCTTATCCAGATGGTATTAGACAGTCATAACATAATCCTTAAACAACTCTATCCACTTTATTGGCCTCAAATTTAGATTGTTTTTTGTGTAAACATGTTGCAAACTATGATGGTCCATGAATACCACACATTTGACACCATAAAGGTAAAGTTTCTAAATCTTAAGTCCAAAGACCACTACTGTAACTCCAATTCATAGGTGGGTAACACTTCTCATGGGGTTTTAGATGCCTTGAAGTGTAGGGAATCACATTCTTATCCTACATCAATATAGCACCCAAACTAGAGAGTGAAGCACCACAAAATACAATGAAATCTTTACCTTCAACTGCCAATGAAAAAATAGGAGTTGTAGTCAAAAGTGCCTTTAGCTTTTGGAAGCTCTTTGTACACATATCTGGACAAACAAATGGCTTCTCCTTCTTGGTCAACCTTATCAATTGAGTAGCAATAGATGAAAAATTCTTGAAAAAACTATTATAGTAACTAGAAAGATCAACAAAACTTCTAACCTCAATTACATATCTAGGCAAACCTAACTCTTAACAGCCTCAATCTTCTAGGAATCTACCATCACCCCCTCTTTTCGAAATCACAAGCCCTAAAAGGGCAATGAAAGATAACCAGAATTCACATATGGAGAAATTAGCATACAAATGTTTCTCTTTCAAAATTCACAAAAAAATGCAAAGATGACTTGCATATTTCTCCTGACTCTTGGAGTAAACTAAAATAACATCAACATACATAATCACAAAAGAATCTGAAAATAACTTAAAGGTACCCTTCATTAAGCTCATAAAAGTTGTCGACACATTGTGAACTCAAATAACATAACCAAGAACTCATAATGCCCATATCGAGTCCTGAAGGATGTCTTAAGTATATCCTCAGGATGAATCTTTAACTGGTGATAACTCGATCTTAAGTCTATCTTGGAGAAAATGAAAGCACCCTGTAATTGGTCAAAACGGTCATCTATTCATGGCAAAAGACAATTATTCCTTATGGTAACTTTATTTAACTGCCTTTCATTAATACACATTCTCAGGCTACCATCTTTTTTCATAATGAACAACACTGAAGCACCCCACGAAGGAGCACTAAGATAAATGAACCCCTTATTAAGTAACTAATGTAACTGAGTCTTGAGTTTTCTCAACTTAGATGGAATTATTCAATATGGAGGAATAGAAATGGGGTAAGTACCAGGCTCTAAATCAATACAAAAGTCAATGTCCCAGTCTGGAGGTATACTAGGAAAATCTCTGGGAAACACCTCCTAAAATTCCAAGACCACAGGGACTGACTCAATAGAAGGAGATTATGCACTAACATCTCGAAGATATGCTAGAAAATACAAATGCCCTCTCGCAACTAACTTCTAAGCTCAACTAAAAGATAAAATTTTCATAAGCTTAGGCTAATACACACCTTCCCACTTAACTTATCCATTTTGAGCACCTCTAAGGTCACTGTCTTAGCATTATAATTTAAAATAGCATGATATAGAGATAACCAAGTAAAACCCAAGATAATGTCAAAGTCAAGTATATCTAAGATAATCAAATCTACCCAAGTTTGAAAATATATGAAAAATAGAATATGCACGATACACATGGGTCACTACCACAAAGTCTCCAATCAGAGTAGACATATAAATAAGAGAGCCAAGTACGTCACAAATCAAATCCAACCCCAAGTAAAATATGATAGATACATAAGAATAACTGGAACCTAGATCAAACAAAATAGTATCCATTTGGTCACAGATAAAAATAGTACCTATAATGACGGTAATAGATGCCTCAATCTTGATCTTACCTCAAAAGACATAACAGTGAGCTCTCTTATCAAGCTAGGTAACCTCTCTAGCATGTTGTGCTCCACCCTTACCTGTATTACCATTACCTCAGTTTCTACTATGGTTTCCCTAATTATAACCCCATTTACCCCATTGACGATGTTTACCATTACCATTGCTTCCGACATCTCTACCAGTAGAAGAACTACAACTTTAGCCTACTGCTAGCCCTATAATTCATCCTGTCTCTAAGGATACTCTCTTTTGAAGTTCCCCAAAGAAGCACAAGTACAATAATCTTGCTAAAGAGAGCCTATTGGCTGAAAAATAAGAAGCCATTTAGCCTCTACCAATTCAGGGATATTGAATATCCCATGAGCAATTGAGGAATACTGAATATCCCATGACTGACCACTATAAAAGCTGGTGAAACTGGATGAATAGAGTGAGTTAGAAAGGCATGCTGACTATCAACCTAGGAGTAAGAACCTCCAAAGTTACCCACATTTTGAAACTTCTTCGCTAACACCTTTGCCTGACAAACTTGCTTTACTTCTTCAATCTTTTTCACATAATTAGCTACCCTATTAAAGGTCTTTTTGGTAGAAGTCATATGAACAGTCAAAACCTGCAAGTTAGTAGTTAGGCCTTACATAAAAAAAAACAAATCCGCTCATCCTCTATACTAAGTAACTGAGCAGCATAACAAAAAAACCATGAAACTTGGCTTTATAGGTTGCAATAGACATATTGCCCGGCTCCAAGAACAAAAAATATTTTTTCCATTATGAAGAGTACAAAGTACATACTTTTCCAAAAATAGGTATGAAACTAAGCCCATGTCAATCGAGACAAGGTTGGTGAATGACACTCTGCATACGCCCTTCACCACTGCTTAGCATTATCTTCCAACTGGAAAGTAACAAACTTAACATCGTGTTGCTCAACAATATAATGAACTTAAATACATCTCCATCTCAGAGCCAACAATAGTATGAGGTTTCATCTATAGGAACTTGGTCAATATGTCATGCTCCATCCCAGTCATGATAGGATCTAACACCGGGTGAGGGAAAATCTCAGTTCTTAAGGCCTCATCTATTCTAGGAACAACTGTAGTAGTTAGCTAAACACCTCAAAATTAATAAGCAGGCATAGCAAGAGCGGCTTTATTATCGACCAATCCATTAAAAAAAGAAAGCACCTATTGAATTATCTCAAAAGACATAAAGGGAAAAGTTGTATATCCAGATGGTGGTGACTCCTGCTCTACAACATCCTTATTTATATCCTTCACCTCCTTACAATGATCCTAGGGTATAGTAGGTGTCACTGATTTCTAACCAATCTGATCAGCTACATCTAGAGCACCGCCCCTGGCGGATGTTGCTCTCTTTTTTTCCCCTTTCCCTACCCCTTTTGCATCCTTATCCCTGAACCACTAGTTCTGTAGCTCAAGCCGCTAGTATGGGGGCTCAGGATATGGCTCTATTGGCTTTGGCTCCATTCGATCTATGATTCATCGTATGTGGACAAAAGAATAAATAAGATTGATATTAATTTGTATCACCAGATACCAATTGAAATCAAGTTATAGCACAAAAGAAGAATAAAATCATAGTTTCTTAAAGTCCTATAGCCTCCCAAAGAAAAGTACTAGACATCTCCGTACCATTCTATAAGACTTACTCATTTTGGTACAACAAGATCAATGAACCTAGGACTTTGATACCAACTTTATCACGATACCAACCCACAGTGATTAGCATCCAAACTAACTATCGGTAAGAGAGACATCCAACCCCAAATCAAACAAACTCGACACTTAGCAAAAAATAAGGCAAACTAGCTGATTTGCATGACTTAAGCTAATGTCAGCAACAAATATAATGATAATCTTGTAAAATATAAAGAAACACCTAATAATCCCCTAGAATCTAAAACTCATTATACCAAAACACTACAAATGTCAATAAAGATGGGTTCAATCCAAAATAATTGAAAATGTCTACTTCCAAAATAATAGACCAAAAATTAAATGAAGAACTTAGACTGCCTGGAAGATGTAGCTCAGGATTGAGTTCAAATGTTATCTCCTCTACAGCTAAGGTCTCAAAATAGTCTCTAGAATATACTCTGCACATCAAAAAAAAGAACGTGTAGTAATAGTACACTAAAAAATAATGGTGTACTTCTAGGATAATCAGCCAACCTAAATGAGAAATATGAACAAGTAACCATAACTTAGTAAATCAAGATAACCATGAACACCTACCATTTTATCTCAAAGTTTATAACACTTAACCTTATTTAATAATATTATAGAGTCTAGTCAATACAAGTCAACATGGATAACAAGTCAAGTCAAGACCATGACCATCAACAAAACTCCAAGTCAACAACCATGACTTAAAAAATGTATCAACCATGTCCTAATTACATAAGTATATAGATAAGATAAAATCATTCCAACCTTGCAGTTAAACTCAAACCACTCAAGGATCCATTCCAAACTATCATAATGGCAAAATCAGTTAGAACTCAAATCACGAAATTCACTCAATCCATTACATATTTTACTCGATAAGCGCCCACTCAAAAAAAAGTCTAAAGAAAGTGAAGTCATGACCAACCTTGAAGCCAAACTGCAAGTCTTAAAAAAATTACAAAGCTAGTCTTCCCTTTTTGAGTGGCCTCGAGACACTCACAATCTATCAAAAATACTTCTTATGCATAAACATGAATCCAATAATACCTATATTGCTAATGTTCTAATAAAGTCTAAAATTCAACTTGTAATGACCCTCCGGTCATTTTCTACATTCCCACTCATTTATGTTATTTAGAGCTTTTCTATAGTTGTCCCAAGTCATTTATGACTTGTTAGAGCTTACAGTTCGGTTACTGGGCAATTCATTTGGTTTATCGAGTCAATTCTCTATTTTGAAGTCTTCATTAGTTAACATTCGCTACCGGGTAAAACTTTTATTTAGAAGACTTTGTATGCCAATTTAATAGTTCCAACAGCTTTGAAACATTAATTTTAGGCTAAGTGGACCCTTTGTTTATATCCCGAGGCTTTTAGACTCATTTTGGGCTATTGGCTAAAAGTTAAGAAAAATAGCACTTGGGTGTGGGACCTACTTTTCATCGAAAAGACCTCGGATGGAAATTTCAACTGCTCCATTGAGTCTGAAATATTGAATTTGATAGGGTATCATAGTCCGTTTTCATATATAATATTTTGGATATATCTCAAGGGTTCGACGGAGACTTGAAAAGATTCCAAGTATCTAGCTAGTGCATTCGCTTAAGCGAAGGCCACCTAAGTAGCCAGTTGGTCACTTAAGAGACCTGACTTGCTAACAATGTCTCGCTTAAATAATGCCTTTGTCACTTAAACGATGGTCGCTTAAGTATCCAAAGATCACTTAAGCGACATGTGCGGACTTAGCTAATGATGCAAAAACGACACTTGATCGCTTAAGAGATGACCGCTTAATCGACCCAGTATCTACTTAAGCAATACCTGGTACTTATTAAATCCTCGATTAGCCTATTTTCTCCAATTTTTCACCTAATATCAAGAGTGTAAAACTCTAAAAAGTGTGAGAACTTGGGAGAAACATTAGTGGGTGATTTTGGGGTGTTCATTCCCTTGAATAACGCGTTTCTCCTCCATATTCTTGTTAAGTTCTTATCAAATTCATTGATAACTTCTTAATTAATTCTCAAAATCTTTACAATATTGGTGGGTTGATTTTAGCTATATTTAATCTCAAAATTTACCCATTCTTGAGGATAAAAGTTCCTTGAGCATAGAGGGTTGCATTGATAATTTCAAAAGTATAATTCATTAAGTGGGCCCTATATGATATTATATGTAATTTTGGTCCACTGCTGGCTGGGTCAGTCCTTGGCCCACAGCTGGCTAGGCCAGAAGAACCTTTGGCTCAAGAGTGAGAATAGGATCTGGTAAAGGCCCCTTATCCTGTCAACTAGCTGGGGACACATCTCGTGGCTGTCCATAACCTCTGGGTCATTTAAAGACAGTGACAGGATACCTAGGCTCAATCTCGATACCTTTGTCTCATGTAACGGTAGCACCTATCCTAGCCATCTATGAAAGAGTGTAACCAAAGAAATGTTTTAGAAACCAACTCAGACTCTTAGCACAAAATGAGTAAAAGAAAGTAAAAAACTCTTAAGAATGTCCTATAGCCTCCCAAATATAAGAAACAGAAGTTATCATTCTAATATCTGGGGCTCTACTAGACATTTGCTCATGTACCAACAATACCAGTGAAACCTAGGCTATGATACCAATTTGTCACGGCCCAATTAATGAGTCATGATAGCACCTACTAAATTCAGCCAGTAGGTAAGATGAATAGTAGTTTGAAGTTGATTGTACTGGGCTAACTTGGTGGAAATGCCCCCAAAAAGGATGAATTAGATAATACAATTCATAAATAAGAAAGGCAATAGAAATAATCTGAAAGGTAGCCATAACATCGAAAACCATCCCACGACCTGGTATAGTCAGTACAAGAGCTACTATAACGCACTATAAGTTCTAGAATAGCTAATATAATCTATCTCGAAATAAAAGACTAGACATAGATAAGTAGAAGGAAAAAGGGGCAACTCCGACCCCAAGAGATCACCCTAACTCTAAAATCCACCATGGCATGGTCCTCAAATCAGCGATGGCAACTAGTACTCAAATTTGTACCAAAAAGGTACAGAATTGTAGTATGAGTACCAAAACTATGGATACTCAGTAGGTATCATCAGCCGATTGAGCTAAATCATGATATCAATATGATAAGATGTGGATAACATAACTAAGTCAAGAAAAAGTCAAACCTGTAAGTAACTCCCAGCTCACTGTACACAATTGAATAAATAAGTTAAAACAATAACATAAAGAAGTAGCACTTATAACTACAAGATTAGCCTCCATAAGCCATTAAATACAGAAAAATAAATAACCCAACACAGGCATCCATAAGCCTGGAGGGTAAAATCAAGGAAAATATGTGACCAAAAAAAATAATCTACCAACCTTCATGCTATTTGTATGAATCCATCCATATTAGGTCACACTATGAACATTTTCCCTTATCGGACTTAATCTGATTCATATCATCAATACCATAGTTAATAGCTGGACTGAAATCGGTATTCATCTCATCAAGATAATAATCAATTGTCAGACTCAAATCGGTATTCATATCATTAGTATAATAATATATTTCTGACTCGAATCAGTATATATCATTAATATTATAATCAATAGTCAGACTCGAACCGGTATTACTTTCATCAATATAATAATCAATTGTTGGACTCAAATTGGTACATATCAATAAAATTACAATTAATAGTCTAACTCAAACCTATATTTCTCTCATCAACATAATAATTAATTATCGGACTCGAATTGATACATATATCATCAATATTAATAACTACCAATTTTTACCGTGATTGACATCAACTCCCAATATCAAACCATCATGGATATTAAGTATCTAATCTTAATAATCCTCATAATAAGTATTTTAAATTATAATATGAGCTCATATAAAGGTCTACCCAAAACTAGTCCAAGTCTTGGCCTAAGGCGGGCTGAAAGGGGCCCACTTTTAATCCCCAAAACCTATTATAAGGTAAACTCTATCCTGGACTATGATATGGTATAAAGATATACTTTTAGATATTTAACAAGCCTTAATTAGCCCCAAGATAGAAATTCTACTAAGTAACTAAGCAACTAAGCTAACTATGCCCAAATTACGATTTTCGAATAGCCTAAAAGGTCCAACAAACCCAAGTACTGTCAACTTTATCACCAACACTTAAAACCCATCCTAAATCTAACATAATATCATAATCATACTACAAAATAGCTCAACCTATGAAGAGGGGAAACCTAGACTGCCTGGGTGCCCAAGAAAGATCAAAAAAATTGCTAAATCACTAATTTTCCCTTTCGAGAAGCTTCCGCAAGGTGACACAATATAAAAATCATAATCTAATCATCAAAATAAGAACAATGATACCCATATTGCACTATTATTCTTTGAGTCCAAAATTGTGCAACATCCCACATAGGGCCCATTTATGAAAATCGCATTTTTGAAACCAACTCAACATCCCCATATGCTCAAGGAGTAATTACCCTTAAAAATGGGTAAATTTTAAGCTATATTGATGCTAAAATCAAGTCACCAAGGTTTAGGAATTATAGATGACAATGGAAAAATCAACCATGAAAATGAAGGAATCTTACCTTAAATTTAAAGGAAAATCCTGCAATTAATCTTTATCCAAGCTCAAAAATTGCCCCCAATTACTATTGCCAAGCTATCCCACTCTTCAGGGTTTAAAACTCTTTGAAATGGATGAGAAATAGACAAAATGAGCTAAATAGGGTATTTATACCCTTCCCAAGTACAAGAGAATCACGTTCATGGTATGTCGATCGTATACGCGATACTCATCCGCTGGTCCGCCATCGCTTATGCGATACTCAGTAATCACGTAGATGAATCTTATGTCACTATTAAGGATGTCCCTTTTATGATACTTGTTACTAGTCGGTTGATCGCTAACGAGATCGGTGACTTGCGAATGCGAGTGTACCAGCACCAGCTTAGACTTAGAAATTTCTAAGTCTCCGCCAACCCCTTGAGATTTATCCAGAATTCTGTATACACAAATGGATTATGCTACCTTATCAAATTTGATGTTTCAAACTCAATGACACAGTCAAAATTTCCATTTAAGGTCATTTCGATAAAAAGTAGGTCCCACACCCATATTCTATTTTCTTAACTTCCAACCAATAGCTCAAAAAAAGGTTGGGTGTCTCAGGACACAAACCAAAGGGTCTACCTAGCCAAAAATTGATATTCTAGGGCTTTTGGAATATCCAGAATTGGCATACAAGATCGTTTAATTGAAGTTTTTGCCCGGTAGCTAATCTGAATCAACAAAGACTTTAAAATAGGAAATTAGCTCTAAGAAACAAATGAACTGTTCAGTAACCAAACTGTTAGTCCCAGTAAGTCACAAATGACTTTGGGCAGCTTTAGGAAATCTCTAATAGTAGAAATAAGCAAAAATATAGAAAATGACCTGAAGGTTATTACAAAATTGATGCAAAATAACACTACTTTTCTCTAATTTCATTTCAAGTGAAAAAGGTCAAAATTTCCCCGCTATTTGGAAAATTGGTTAAATATACCATCCATCATACTTTGCAGTCAAATTTACCCTCATTGTCTGTAATGACTTGATTTTTGTAAAATATTTATTTCTCTGTGATTTGACCATTTTATCCCTCCCCAAGTTATTTTGTGGTATTTCTAGAGTGTGAAGATGATTGGCATGGTTCTCAGTTTATTTTAGTGTGATTTATGTGAAATTGTGATTTGTGGTGGTTATAAAGGCTCTATAGTTGACTTTGGTCAATATTTATTGATCTGTGCATCGAACGGCAAAACGGACTGTGCCAGCAGATCTGGAACATCAATGTTAGGTTGGTAACATAGTTGGTGTGATTTTATGGCATTTATATTTCATCTTAACTCATAGTTCAAAAAATTGTGAAATTGAGTTTTGGGGGTCAACTTTGTAAAAACAACATTTTTTCAATAATCTGATACCACCATTGAGTTTGTACAGTTGAATTTGCTAAGGTAGCAAAGTTTATTTGTGTTCTCGGGATTTAAAATGAATTTTGAGGGGTCTACGGAGACTTTTCCAGCTAGTGCACCACTTACGGGACAATTTGGTCACTTAAGCGAACTGGCAGCCAACCGAGGGTGTCACTTAAGCGACTCCCTTGTCACGTAAGTGATAGCCAATTTGCTTAAGCAGCCGAATAGCTTACGTGACACTTGTGAAGTTATTAGGTATCATGTAAGCAACACCTGGTCGCATAAGCAATAGCCGCTTAAGTGACCCGATGATCGTTTAGCGATGCCTGAGGGACATAAATTTCTATTTTCATGATTTTTCACCATTTTTTAGACTTAGTGCTTGGAGTTTCAAGTTTTTGAGCATTTTCTTTCATTTTCAAGCTTGGGTAAGCTCCAAATTCATCTTTCAATTACTTTTCTTTGATTTCTATCATTTAAACCTTGTTAAAATTTAGATCTAAAAGTGAAATTTGGTAACTTTGGCCCAAAAGGCCTAAACTAGAAATTTCTCAATTTAAACCATAATTTTAAATCATTTTCACCTGGATTTTCTTCTATAAGTTATAGAAAATATATTTTTGAACTAGAATCATGGTTTTATCTTTTTTTCAAAAATCTATTTCAGGGGTTAATTTTGATCCTGACTCAAAAATGGTCAATATGTGTAAGTTGGATTTCTTTTGATGCGTAGATTCTATATTTATATATTTTAGTTGATTCTAGGTTTGTTTGTGAGGGAGAAGCTCCGTATTGAAGGCTTGTTGGCCTCGTTTCTACATTTGAGATAGGTTATGGCTTAAATTATTTCTAACTAGGCTAGGTAGTTAATATTGATATAAAATCATGTTATGGGTGTGGACACCAATTAAATATATTTATTTTTGGTGTGTGCCTATGTGGGGGCCTTGTATAGTTGTTATTTCGTGGTATTGAGACATTATTTGTTATGTGTGACCGTGTGGGGTCTTTTAATGTGATATTAGCCTGGTAATAATGTAATTAGTTGTTTTTCTTGGTGGATATTGTCTAAATTGGAATTTATGTAATATCAATGGCATATTTTTGTGTATATTACTCTATTAGCATATGGATTACTTGAATTCATGATTGGCTATATATTGAGTGGATTCTTGGCTCACATGGTTGGTATATTGGTTGGATTTAGAATTCTCTTTCTGCCTAGTTGTGAGTTTTGCATCCTCATGTTGTGTATAATTGTGAAACATTAGTACCCCTGTGGAAATACTTGAAACACTAGCTAGATGACATCTTTATAGACCATTTGTCGAGTGAAGTACCTGAGACGAGTCATGAATATTGGTATTGAATATTGGATTGTATATGCGTTGACGAACCCCCCATGGATCCTACCTCGGTGCATAGCTCGGTAGGTATATACGGATGTTGTGCAACAACCTTGTGCATCCCATCACATCATCATTGTCATTATTTTCATTGCATTTTATATATATTGTGCTCATTCTATGTTGATTTATCATCTTTAATGTAATATTTGTCAATGTGTATTTTGTTTCATACTTGTATGTGTGATATCTGTATACTTGTATTTCTTTCTTATATTTGTGTGTGGTATATGTGAATATCGTAGAACTATTAATAGAGATGATGTGGACTACTGTTTAAAATATTTTTTTTACTGCAGGTGATGTGCCCATAGTGTGTATTTTGTATGCTTTATTTCTTACTTTTCGCAGTTGGCGTATGATACCTACTGAGTACAAGTGGACCGTACTCACTCCTACTATGTTCTATTGGTATAGATTCAGGTACGAGTGCGTCGCACAGTAGCTGATTCAGGCGATATCTAGAGTATATTCGAGGTAGCGATTGATCTATGCTTTCAGAGTTGACCTACTACCTCTTTCTATTTATTTCCTGTCTTGTTTGGTCTATTCAGAAACATATTATGATCTTTTTGGACTATTATTGTATCTTTTGACATTTGAGATATATTTAGTAGTTCTTATATTATGACACCAGGATTTTAGGTATTGTATGGTAATTTTGATTATATATTTTCCTCTATTACTATATATGTATGGTTCAATTCCTTCTAGGAGTCTTGCCTTGGGTTTGGCATTGTTTTCTTATCTCATATCAATTTGGGTGATAGGCTTACTTGTCAAGGCTTGTTGCGACAAGTGTCATCATGACCCTTGGTTTTTGGATCATGACACTGTCATATTTCGGGGTCAAATTTACCCCTCTATTTTGAAAAATTATCCAAATATACTCTGTCATAGTTTGAAGCCAAATTTATCCTTGGTGTCATAGATTGGGGTCAAATTTATCCTCGTTAAGAAATTTTTCACGGATATCTTTCTTTTAATAGAAAAACTCAAATCAGCGTTAAATGTCCCATTTTTTAAAATTAAAACACATGCTAATCTAATCCGTCCAACCCAACTCGAGCCAAAAAAAACACAAATAAATATACTTCCTTCAAATATGTTGGTCAAATTTTCTCAACGAGATTAAGCCACTGGATATTTATGTGCATAGCTCATGAAAAATTGATCTGCATCAATTCAAACACAAAGAAGTATACACCCCTCTCAGTTCATGGATCTATATCAGTGCAGAGCTCATGAAAAATGGCACTTGACGGTTAAATGTAATAGATTAAGCCCACTAAATATTTTTCTGGATGATTGAGTTAAGCGGTATCCTTGTGTGTTAATTGTGACATCTCTTCATTTATATGTCCTTATATGCAATTTAGATCTACACAAATTTTTCATCATGTTATTTGCTTAGAAAACGTATTCACTGATTCTACAATCTAGATGCTTATAGAATTGCATATCGAAATTAGAAATTTGAGCACAACTGAACAAGAGCAGAATTTGTAATAAAAATTTTTTGTAGTTCTGTGCTTCTATGTTATCCTATTTTATTTTACATTTTGTTCATTTATAAACAATCTATCAGCATTGCGCGTTGAAAGAGAATTTATTTTTGTTCGTTGAAAAAATTTGACCATTATGAGAACTGAGGAATGGGCAAACTTCACCCCTCATACAGCTACAAAAGTGTTTTTATTTACTTTAAAATACAGGCAGTGGCGGAGCTAGCATCTTAATTGAGGGTGTCAAAATTGAAAAATGTATACTAAATAATTAGTCGAAGGGGGTTCAACGTTAACCATTGTTTTGACTACCACATACACTGGCACATACACGACTACCTGTTCCATTGATATGTAATACTGATAGGAGTAGTTATTCCGTTAGTTAGTTAGTTAGCCGACGATGAGTAGTCAGCTATATAAGTGGTTGAAGGTTGTTAGAGGTTGTTAGATAATGATTAGTTAGTTACAATAAGTTGTCAAATAGAATGTTCTAGAAGGAGGTGGTTATTAGATATTTTGTATCCCTTTCACAACTCATATAAGGTACAATATCTCACAAATCTCAGATGGTAACACAAGTTTAAGAAGCAGTTATAATTTTGATCCTTCTCTTCTTCTTAGCTCCATCAATGGAGTCTTAGCAAGTATTTTCACATGGTATCAGAGCCACGAGCTCAACACTAAGTGTGTTTTTCGATCATATTTCACTAAGTTTTCTATGCATTTTAGATCTCTGTCTTCAGTTCTTTTTTGGAAATTTAGATCTATATTGTAGTTATATTCTATCAATCATGGCGCCTAAAATTCATCAAAGGGATCCACTTTTCATTGGTGCATCTGATAGTTCCAGTACTGTACTTGTTCCAATCAAGTTAACTAGTTTAGAAAATTATAGTCTATGGAGTCGATCGATGCGTATTGCTCTCTTAGGGAAGAGGAAGTTTGGATTTGTCACTGGAACCTACAACAAGGAGACGTATTGAGAAAAGCTTCATGAGCAGTGGGAAACACATAATGCAATTGTGTTTTCCTAGATCATGAACACTGTGAGTGAGAGTCTGTTATCTGGAATTGTTTATGCCACGAGTGCTTGTATAGTTTGGGAGGATTTGAAGAAGAGGTATGACAAGGTGAATCGTATGCGTATATACCAATTGCATCGTGAAATTAGTATGCACTCTCAAGGTACATATTCAGTCTCAACCTATTTTACCAAATTGAAGAGTTTATGGAGTGAGTATGATGTACTAGTGCCAAATCCTAGTTGTGATTGCCCTAGGTCCAAAGAGTACTCAGATCATATGTGTCAACTTAGACTTTTACAGTTTTTAAGTGGCTTAAATGGGTCCTATGATCAAGCTAGAAGATAGATATTGCTCAAAGAAGTGACTCCTACTCATAACCAAGATTATGCTATGCTTATAGAGGATAAAATCCAACATTCAGCTTGTATGTTTACTGTGAATGATAGATCAGAGCCACTTGCTATGCAAGTGAATTGAAACTATGATTTTGGACAAAGTAGCACTAACTATAAAGGCAGAAAATGTGATTACTGCCATGTCTTAGGTCATACCAATGAAACTTGTTACAAGTTGGTAGGGTATCCAAATGACTGGAAGAACAAGAAGAAACAAGGCCACAATTCTAACTTCAGATCACAAAACACTGGTAGTAACAGCTTCTTCACACGCAATGGTGGTAACTTTGTCAACACTAACAATAAGTCTTCTCAGGCTTCAACTATGGTAGCTAGTTAGGTTGATGCTACTATTTCTAGTCATGAAGTGACTCGTGCTCCACTGGCCAAGCATCACACATTCACTGAAGAGGAGTACACTCAGATTATGACCATGTTGAGCAAAGACACAAAAGACATGAAACAATTAAATATGACAAGTATTACTACTTGTTCCTTATCCAAAGCATGTCCTGACAGTTAGATTGTAGACTCAAGTGCTACACATCATGTGTCTGCACATAGACACCTATTCAAAATAGGTACCAGATTAAATTCTAAGCATTTGGACAAGTTTCACCTTCCAACAGGTGATGAAGTGACAATCTCACATACTGGAGAAGCCCACATTTTTGCAGATAATATGATCAAAGATGTTCTACTTGTTCCAGACTTCAAACTCAATTTGTTGTCTGTTGCTAAGATAACCAAGGAACTTTCATCTTTTGTATCCTTTTATCCTGATTTTTTTATATCTTTCAAGACCTCTTCAATGGTAAGGTGAAGGGGATTGGTAGACAAGAGGGTGGACTGTATGTTCTTAAAGGTGGTTGGACAGAAGATACTAATCAGTCAAGATCAAAAACCAGTAGATTCATTGCAGAAGTCTCAATGTCCAGTTTCAGCTTATGGCACCAGAGACTTGGACACCCTGCTGCTCAGGTTCTCAAGTGTTTAGACATTCTGAAGAATCATAGTGATGTAAATATGTTGAATAAATATTCTGTGTGTCCACTAGCTAAATAAACAAGATTGTCATTCCCTATAAGTATTACTAGATTCTCTACATGTTTTGAACTTGTACACATGGATTTATGGGGTCCGTATAGAAATTCTACTTTTGACAACAAATACTATTTCTTGACTATGGTAGATGACTATAGTAGATACACTTGGGTGCACCTGTTGCAGTTAAAGTCTGAGGCTATAGTGGCCATTAAGACATTCATTTCGATGATTAAAACTTAGTTTGGCATAATGGTGAAAACCATTATATCTGATAATGGCATTGAATTTATCAACTCTCAATGTAAGACATTGTTCCAGTCCCTGGGCATACTACATCAGACCAGCTATCCTCACACTCCTCAATAGAATGGAGTTGTGGAAAGGAAGCACAAACACATATTAAACATAGCTAGAGCACTCAAGTTTCAGTCTTACTTGCCCATTAAGTATTGGGGACTATGTGTAAAGGCTGCAGTATATCTAATAAATAGGTTACCATCTTCTATTCTAAGTGGTAAGAGCCCATTTCAATTGATGTTTTCTAAGGATCCCAAGTTATCACATCTCAGGGTATTTAGATGCTTATTCTATGTCACTATCCTCCCAAGAGGTGATAAGTTCACAGAAAGGGCCAAACCTGCAGTCTTAGTGGGATATTCAGAGTCTTAGAAGGGATATTTACTACTAGATATCACCTCAAAGAAACTATTAGTCAGTAGAGATGTTGTGTTTCATGAAGATACATTTCCTTTTGCTCCCTCACCAGCACAAAATACACAAGCTTCCTCATCTGAAGAAGATATCACTGAATTCTTGATCCCCACAGATAAAGAAATATTTCATGAAACAACTACTGAGAGTGTTACTGAAGAAGCTCCAATTGAAGAGGATGGAATTTCTGATGCTGCAGTACCTGGTACAGCTTTCTCAGGCACCAACCATAAAGAAATATGTCAAGATGAATGTTCCCTACATCAACCCTCTTCCAATAGACCAATTAAAACAAGTAGACCACCAGTGTGGATGCATGATTATGTTGATACTTCCAGAAACCAGAGATGCAAACATCTATTATCCAACAGCTTGTCTTACAAAAATCTGAGTCCTACTTATCAGTGCTATTTAACCAAATTCTCCACTTTCACTGAGCCTCAGCACTATAAACAAGCTATAAAAGATGAGAGGTGGGTGAAAGCTATGAAGTCATAGATTCAGTCCTTAGAAGCTAACAATATATGGATCATTGTTGATCTACCTAAAGGGAAGAATATTGTTGGTTCCAAGTGGATATACAAAATCAAATACCTTGCAAATGGTGAAGTGGAGAGGTTGAAAGCAAGATTAGTGGCCAAAGGATATATCCAATAGGAGGGGTTAGATTATCATGAAACCTTCTCACCAGTGGCTAAGATGGTTACAGTCAGATGTATGATTACAGTAGCTGTATCTAAAGGTTGGAATCTTCATCAAATGGATGTGCATAATGTATTCCTCCAAGGGGATCTTGAGGAGGAAGTCTACATGGAAATGCCAGAGTGATTTAGAAGACAGGGGAGCACAAGGTATGTAAGTTGATCAAATCTTTGTATGGTCTTAAGCAGGCCTCTAGGCAGTGGAATCTTAAGCTCACTCATGCCCTACTTGATGTTGTTTTTACCCAGAGTGCACATTATTCACTCTGCATCAAGGTAATGATACTGTTATAGTGCTTGTTTATGTTGATGATTTGCTAATCACTGAGAACAGTGCATCATTGATCAATGCCACTAAAATTAAGTTGCATCAGCAGTTTAAGATGAAAGACTTGGGAGATCTCAAGTATTTTTTGGGGATTGAAGCTTTAAGATCAACATTAGGGATCATATTGAACCAAAGAAAGTAAATTCTTGAGGTGATTGTTGACACAGGTCTTAGTGGTTCTAAGCCTGCTATTACTCATTTAGAGTCTAATGTCAAGATCACCTCCATTGAGTATGATCAAGCCACAGGTACACAAGGCGATGAATTATTGTCTGACATTTCATCTTATCAAAGACTTGTTGGCAAGCTTATGTATGCCACTATTACAAGGCCAGACATTAACTTTGTTGTCCAGACTCTCATCCAATTCATGCAACATCCCAAGAAGTCTCACTAGGAAGCAGCCATTAGGGTGGTCAGATACCTTAAAGGTTCTGTTGGTCAAGGGATCTGGTTAAAGGCTGAGCCTGCTGCTACTACGACTTGCTGGTATGACTCAGATTGGGCTGCTTGTCCAAACACCAGAAGATCAATTACTAGTTATTCCATTCACTTTGGTGATTCACTTATATCATGGAAATCCAAGAAGTAACACACTGTGTCCAGGAGTTCTGCTGAAGCTAAGTACAGAAGCATGGCTTCAGCAGTTGCAGAACTCACTTGACTGGTTGGATTGTTTCAGGAACTCAAGGTTCCTGTCACCCTTCCCATTTCAATTTATAGTGAGAGTAATTCAGCCATCCAATTGGCCAACAACCTTGTGTTTCATGAGAGAACCAAACATATTGAGATTGACTGTCATTTTATCAGGGACAAGATAATAAATAGCTTGATTAAGGATCTATATGTTCAGTCTAGGGATCAGCTTGCAGACCTGCTCACCAAGGGCCTGAGTCTTGCTCAACATACTCATTTACTTAGCAAGCTTGGTGTGCTGAACATTCTACACCCTGCAGTTTGAGGGGGAGTGTTTTGACTACCACATACACTGGCACATACACGACTACCTGTTCCATTGATATATAATACTGATAGGAGTAGTTATTCAGTTAGTTAGTTAAGCAACTATGATTCAGCTGTATAAGTGGTTGAAAGTTGTTAGAGGTTGTTAGATAATGATTAGTTAGTTACAATGAGCTGTCAAATAGAATGTTCTAGAAGGAGGTGGTTATTAGATATTTTGTATCCCTTTCACAGCTCATATAAGGCACAACATCTCACAAATCTCAGATGGTAACACAATTTTAAGAAGCAGTTATAATTTTGATCCTTCTCCTCTTCTTAGCTCCATCAATGGAGTCTTAGCAAGTATTTTCACAAATATATATATATGAAAATAATTTTAAGCTTGTATACATAGTATAATTTTCCACCGAAGGGGGTTCGAATGAACCCCTCACTATGAGCTGGATCCGCCACTGAATACAGGTATATGATCCCAAAATTCATTTATATAAACTACAAGATTTTGGCAAACGGAATGAAGGGGGGACAAAGGGGTGGGATAGAAGTGTGAGGTGGGGGTATAGGGGGTTGTGGAGGGATCGAGTGCATTGGAGGATAGGGAGGAACGAAATCTCACTTATGAAACTTGATTTTTCTCTTTCATTTGAGAAGTTATTTCCTCATTTTAAGAAACGAGGAAATAAGATCTTTGGTCCTTTTATAATTTGAATAGAAGATTGAAAATGGAGATCACATAAGTGTAAAAATGAAGATCTTTTGAAAAAAGGGCATAATTAAAAAAGAATCTGTGAAGAGCTAGAAAACAATCTCGTCCGAAAGAGAATATTTCTAAAAAATTTTGATCAATGAAATAGAAAAAAATTAAAAACATTTTCTTACGTCTATACCAATTGTATTTGGTAGTTTCTAATGTGCTCATATTTGATTGGTCAAATTTCTTGAAAAAGAAAAAAGACAAGTTATTTAAAATTGAGTAAAATGGCTTTCCCGAATTCAAAGATAACGTAGAGAAGCACAAGGGTATATATTGGACGCACATTTTAATTTTGAACCGCGTATATTAACGTGCTAATTATCTCATTTTTGTCTCTATTTGCCAACATCCTGTTTAAACTTTTTCTTCTGTCAGAGTTTATGAGATATCTGCTAATTTGATTTCCTTGTTAAAAATAATGCTATCGGAAACCATCCACTTTCTTGGTATGATCAAAAAATGTTGGTGATGTAACAGGTACTTTTAACTTACTATAGGACTTGTTAATACGGCCAAAACAAACTATAATATAATCATGAAGATGCCAAATCTGAATTAAATTATAATTTTCATGAACATGGGTGATTTTGTCTCTGCATGAAAGTTAATAGTTTGAGTGAGAATAAGTAATCTTGGTTTTGTTGCAGAGTGTGTGAGTTTTCTTAATTTCTTGACTTATTCCAGCTTCCTTTTGCAGCATATCATGGCAGCTGATTCATGGCTCACTTCTCTTGATTGTTCAGTTTCTTGCTTCCAATCTTCAGAAAATACTTCTTTTGTCTTAATTGTTATAGGATGGCTTAAGTTCATTTTTCTTTCACCATGTCCTCAGAGGATTCTGTTATCATCTGTTGACCTGCTTTTCTTGTTTGTCTTACTTACACTAGCAGTTAAAAAGATAAGTTCAAGATTTATCAAGGATGAAAATTCCACATCCTCCCTTGATAAACCTCTCCTAGGGGATGAAAGGGCTCACTTTAGGGTCACTTTTTGGTACCATGTATCTTTAGTTGTGACAGCTCTTTTAGCCATAACTTATTGTGTTCTTTGCATACTAGCCTTTAGTCAGGGTGTTCAATCAACGTGGGAAATGGCCGAGGCTTTTTTCAGACTAATTCATGCAGTAACGTATCTTGCCATTTTTGTTTTAATTGTACACGAGAAGAGATTTGCTTCTGTTTCTCATCCCACGACACTTCGAGTTTATTGGGGGATGAGCTATGTTATAGTGTTTCTTTTCACGGTTACTGCTATTATTCGTCTATTCTTTTCGGCATACAATGTGGATTTGAGTATGAAAATGGATGATATAGTAATATTGGTCAGCCTTCCCTTGTATTTCTATCTTCTCATTGTTGCCATAAGAGGATCATCAGGAATTTGTAATACTAGCCAACATGAAGCTGCTGGAAACTCTAGGCTAGAAACGGATGAGTTGATTCTGATGGATCCTACTGTGAGTGGATATGGCACAGCTTCACTATTCTCTAAAGCTGTTTGGATTTGGATGAATCCATTGCTTAGTAAAGGATACCAATCCCCTTTAAAGTTAGATGAAGTGCCTTCGCTTCCACCTGATTTTCAAGCTGAAAGAATGTCAGAGTTTTTCCAAAAGAATTGGCCTAAGCCAGTTGAAAATGTGAAGTATCCTGTACTAATGACATTGATCCGATGTTTCTGGAAAGACGTTGTAATAATTAGTTTCCTTGCAATAGTGCAGTTGTCTGTTATGTATGTCGGTCCAACTCTAATCCAAAGTTTCATTACTTTTGCTTCTGGGGATAGAACAAATCCCCACGAGGGATATTGTCTAGTCTTGATTCTGTTTGGTGCAAAAGTAATCGAAGCTATTAGTTCACATCACTTTAATTTCCAATCTGGGATACTTGGTATGAAGATTCGGTCATCCCTTATCACTACTTTATACAAGAAAGGCCTCAGATTGACTTGTTCCTCCAGACAGGTTTATGGTGTCGGACAAATAGTGAATTATATGGCTGTTGATTCCCAACAGCTTTCTGACATGATGTTACAACTGCATTCACTATGGATGATGCCATTACAAGTTGGAGCTTCATTTCTTCTCTTGTACTATTACATGGGTGTTTCTGTGTCCGCGTCATTTCTTTTGATCGTTGGAGTCGTGATATTTACAGTGTCGATGACACACAAAAACAACCAGTTCCAATTCCAATTGATGATGAAGCGCGATTCAAGAATGAAGGCTATAAATGAACTGTTGGGCAACATGCGTGTTATCAAGTTTCAGGCATGGGAAGAAAGCTTCAAAGAAAAAATTCAATCTTTACGTAATGAGGAATTTAGCTGGCTTAGTAAGCTCATGCTCGTGACTTCTTGCAACTTATCAGTCCTGTTGAGTTTGCCGCCAGTTCTTGCAGCTCTTACATTTGGAGCTGCAATCATTTGCAAAGTCCCTCTAGATGCTGGCACAGTATTCACAGCAACAACAGTTCTCAGAATTATCCGGGATCCTATAAGAAACTTCCCGCAGTCCCTTATGTCACTTTCACAAGCCATGGTATCACTAGGTAGGTTAGATGGATATCTGACAAGCACTGAATTGGATCAAACAGTAGTCGGACGAGGAGAAGGTTGTAGTGACAGGATTGCAGTGGAGGTTAAAGATGGGATATTTTCATGGGAAGATGATGGTGATCAGATTTCCCTGAAAGACATAAATATTGAAATTCGAAAGGGGGAACTTGCTGCAATTGTTGGAAAGGTTGGATCAGGGAAGTCTACCTTGTTGGCATCAATTCTTGGTGAACTTCACAAGTTATCAGGAGAGGTACAATCAACTTTTCTCTTCATTATACTCTCTGAATTGTTACTGCTAGTCTATTATAGTTCCTTACACTTGTCCTTCCGTTATAGGTCAGTGTCTGTGGAAGCGCAGCTTATGTTGCTCAAACCTCATGGATACAGAACGCTACAATCCAAGAAAATGTCTTGTTTGGTTCACCAATGAACACTAAAAGGTACAACGATGTACTACGGGTTTGTTCCTTGGAGAAAGACTTGAAAATTCTGGAACATGGAGATCAAACTGAGATAGGAGAACGAGGAATCAACCTTAGCGGAGGCCAGAAGCAGCGGATACAACTTGCAAGGGCAGTATATCAGGACTGCGACATCTATCTTCTAGATGATATATTTAGCGCTGTCGATGCACAAACTGGGTCAGAAATATTTAAGGTCACTCCAATCGATACTTCATTTCTTCTGCTTTTTATTTTTTTTGCATAGGTTGCTACATGAAATCTGCCCGTGCTACAGCTTTTGAGGGTAAGGTCATGTATCCGTGAAAAAAGAGTAGGAAAATAATTTCTCTTGCATAGTTACTACAGTAAAATCTTTGAATGAGGAAGAACTATGCTTCATAACTGATATCATTCTCTGCAGGAATGTGTAAGGGGAGTTTTGAAGGATAAAACTATTGTTCTTGTCACTCACCAAGTTGACTTCCTTCACAATGCAGATCATATATTGGTAAGCACCACATTGACTTACTTTGTATAGAAACACGATCAAGTATATCAAAGGCTTTAGTATAAATTCTAGTACCTTCAACTACTATATTGGCAGGTCATGAGAGATGGTAAGATAGTGCAGTCAGGGAAATATGAAGAGCTTCTAGAATTGAGAATGGATTTTGGTGATCTTGTTGCTGCACATGGGAACTCAATGGAGCTTGTAGAAAATAGCACTGGTGAGAATTTTCCACAAACGCCAAGATCACCTCATCAACTAACCCCAAAATCACCCCAGAAATATCAAGAAGAAGCCAATGGTGAAAGCAGTTCTTTAGACCAACAGTCAAAGGTTAGCTCCAAGCTTATCGATGATGAAGAAAGAGAGACTGGTCATATAAATTTTGATGTCTACAAGCATTACTGCACCGAGGCTTTTGGATGGTGGGGAGTAGCAGCTGTAGTAATCATTTCTGGAATTTGTCAAGGGTCCACTATGTTGAGTGACTATTGGCTAGCATATGAGACTTCAACGGACCATATATTCAATCCTTCTCTATTTATAGAGGTTTACTCATTCATAGCTGTCATTTGTTGCATTTTTGTGGTCGCCAGATCATTTTTTGTCGCGTTCTGGGGTCTCAAAACAGCTCAACGTTTCTTCGATCAAATTCTCGATAGCATACTGCATGCTCCGATGTCATTCTTTGACACTACTCCTTCCGGAAGAATATTAAGTCGAGTGAGTCCTGCTCCAAACTCTGGTTTATGATATTGTAGAATCTTTCTTCACTGATCTAACAAATGATTTTGTTTTTCAGGCATCAACTGATCAGTCATATGTTGATTTTCTGATCCCACTATCTCTGAGTATAGCGCTTATGATGTACTTTACAATGGCTGGCATTCTGTTCATAACATGCCAGAGTGCTTGGCCAACTATCTTCCTCATAATCCCCCTCGTTTGGCTTAATATCTGGTACAGGGTAAGAGAACTTCTGACTGGATTTTAATTGTCTATATTGCTATTCAATTATTTAATCCTCCGCAGTGAGTGAGAGTTAATCTGATCTCTATTGTTTTATTTCTTCACTATTCATATACTTGGCCAAATGTTGCAGTGAATGTCCTAGCTGGTTTCTTTTAACTGCCACCATGATATGCTGCATCGCCTATAGGGCTATAGCATTATATGTTTATGCTAGATGTAGTGGGAAAATCTATGATGTAATAGAAGGCCTAGCAGACATCAAATTCTGATTTCCAGGTGGTGTAACACAAAATATTTCAATGAAATCAAACAGTTTATCCTTAAACAATTACAAAGTCATACAGACCTAATGCAATAGTTGATGCACTACTATTGCATACGTATTAATTTCTTTTCCTTTTTTTTTCCATCTGGCATACAGAGATACTACATTGCATCCTCGCGAGAATTAACCAGACTTAGTTCAATCACCAAAGCTCCAATCCTCCATCATTTCTCTGAAACCATATCAGGTATCATGACTGTGCGGTGCTTCAGAAAGGAAGAGAAGTTCTTTCAAGGAAATGTTGACAGAGTCAATGCTAATCAGCGGATGGATTTCCACAGCAATGCATCAAATGAGTGGCTTGGTTTTCGCCTAGAGTTTATTGGTAGTATTTTGATCTGCATTGCCACCATTTTCATGGTCTTACTACCAAGCTTTGTTATCCCACCAGGTAAAATTCTTATTTCTAGGTGTCATGTTGGTTAGTGAAGAAATAAATATGGATAGATATAGTTTTAACTTGTAAAGTTATGTTAATATGTCCATGTTGTGCCGGTACTGACATGAATCTGTTTCAGTAGCAAGGAAATTACAGTTAGATCAATAGTTCAGGGTAAAATTGTGGAGAATTTATTGTGCTTTGACCCTAAATCTCATTAGTTCATTTGATCTGCTATTAGAATATGTTGGCTTGGCACTGTCTTATGCACTGCCTCTAAATGGTGCGCTCTTTTGGTTGGTATTCTTGAGCTGTACGGTTGAGAACAGAATGGTTTCAGTTGAAAGAATAAAGCAGTTCACAAGAATACCATCAGAAGCTTCATGGAGGATCACAAATTGTCTTCCATCTTCAGGTTGGCCCTATCATGGTGACATTGAGATCAAGAACTTGAAGGTAATACTAGAATGACCGCCTAAGTTTTATCAGTTCGTTTGTCATTTTTCTAGCTTCTTTGTCTTGTCACAAAGCTTCATTTTTTAGATTGCTTGTAACATCAATAAGATTTTATCACCCTTGTGGTGTCTCTCCAACATCTGAATGCCTTGAAAATAAAATAACACATGTATCTTTGAGCAGGTTCGGTACAGATCCAATACACCACTTGTTCTGAAAGGAATCTCTCTTAGAATCAATGGAGGAGAAAAAATTGGCGTTGTTGGCCGAACTGGAAGTGGCAAGTCTACTCTGATACAAGTTTTCTTTAGGCTGGTGGAACCTTCAGCTGGAACCATCATAATTGACGGTGTTGACATTTGCAAGTTAGGACTTCATGATCTTAGATCACGCTTCGGTATCATTCCTCAAGAACCAGTTCTATTTCAAGGGACAGTTAGAAGCAATATCGATCCACTAGAACAGTATTCAGATGATGAAATCTGGAAGGTATGTAAGGAATTTCCATCGAATCATATGATGGATCTCTTTTAGGAAAAAGTGCTAAAACCAGGCCCAAAGAAACATATAATGTTTCGACTCATCAAGAACTTTAAGTTGTATACAATCTCATAAAGGCTTTTCTTTGACTTTCTTGTGTATCACTAGAGTCTTGAACGCTGCCAATTAAAAGATGTGGTAGCAGCAAAGTCTGAGAAACTTGATGCCTCAGTGGTAGATAGTGGAGATAACTGGAGTGTTGGACAAAGGCAGCTCCTTTGCTTAGGGAGAGTCATGCTCAAGAATAGTAAGATTCTATTCATGGATGAAGCAACAGCTTCTGTTGATTCTCAAACTGATGCTGTCATCCAGAGGATCATCCGCGAAGACTTTGAAGCCTGCACTATTATCACCATTGCTCATCGAATACCAACTGTGATAGACTGTGATCGTGTTCTCGTCATAGATGATGGTAAGTTTTTGAAGGACTGGATAGAGCATAATGAATAGTTGATTGATTTGACACCAGAGCACAACCTATCAAATTTTCAAGATTTTGATGATGTTGTGGTTTTGACAGGATGGGCGAAGGAATTTGAGAGACCAGCAACTTTACTTGAAACCCCATCATTGTTTGCATCATTGGTTCAAGAGTATTCCAACAGATCAACTGGTTTATGAGTACCTAAGTTTGGAAATCAGCAAAATTTGACATGATTTTTCCTTTGTATTTCTCTTTCTCATTTCCAAATTTTGTCGTCAAATTGTTCTTAGATGAATGATCATTAACGCGATATTTTTCTCAATTAATGAGTTATTTGATACTTTCTACGTTCCAAAAAAGAATGGCATTGTTACTAGCTATCTCAAAAACGAAAGACAATCTTTTCAAAATATCTTTTGATATTTTTAACTATAGTATTTTGTATAGGGTGAGAATTATTTTTGGTAATGCATTGGGTGAGAATTGATTGTATATATTTGGCACTCCAGAGAGAAAGCGAAGAGAGTCCAGGAAAGGCAGATTCCCTAGAAGGCACTCTCGAGAGGGAGAGGGAAGTGAAAATAAACCAAAGGCTAAGAAAGGTTCGGACACTAATGACATGGACAAAAGACAAAGAGGGACGAGGGGTTAGAAGGATCAGGCGTGCAGACGAGCTCATATAGACCTGGGGGTGCAAGAATATTAGTTGGCATGCTAAGGCATCTGCACATGGCCTCCATTCATTGGTCTTAGTACCTCACAGGCTCAGTTGGAGCATTTTTATTGTGGAGAAAAAATGAGAGAATTGAAAACTCTCTTTATCTCTTTATTTGATTATCAATCCCTTCTTAAATACAAGAAACACTATAGTGTTTGCCTACTTTATATTGGCTATAAATTTCTTGGAATGCAAGTAACAAGAAAAGAAATTTAAATACTATGTATTTATAGCTCATATATTTTTACAGCTCAGAAAAGCAGAAAATTTAATCAGCTTTTTCTTGCATTTTGGGCCTATGTTGGATTTGTAACCAATAAAGAAAATATGATAGACAGATTTGAAAATTTTCTCATCTCTTTATTTGATTATCAATCCCTTTATATATACAAGAAAGTCTATACTGCCCTACTTTTGATTGGCTATCAATTACTTGGGATGCAAGTAATAGGAAAAGAAAGTTAAATATTATGTATTTACAGCTCATATACTTTTACAGCTCAGAAATGTAAAAAATTTGATCAGTTTGTTCTTGTATTTTGGGCCTGTGTTGGGTTTGTAATCGGTGGCCTGGCCCATATAGGTTTGTTTGCAACTGAGGCCAAAATGAGGAGTCTCAATTCCAACATCCCTCTCAAGTTAAAGAGGAACGGGGCGAGCCCTAACTTGCTTATATTTTTATAGTTTGAAGGTCCGGCTAAGTGCTTCGTGAAAATATCAGCTACTGCTCCTTAGAAGGGACAAAAGACAAGAAAATCAGACCGATAGATACTGTTGACGGACGAAATATCAATCTAGCTTAACATGTTTTGTTCATTCGTAAAAGACCAGGTTCCGAGCTATATAAAGTGTGGCTTGACTATCCGAGTGGACAGGCATCAAAAGTTGAGGAAATATCGATAGATCAATAAGTAATCTAGTTAACCATGTTAATTCTGTCACTAATCTCCTCATTGTTTTGTATTCTACTTCTGCAGAAGAAAGTTATTTTGAACTTTGTTTCTTTTACTTACTGTGGAAAAACATGTCATATAATTGAAGATTGCTTTAGATTGAATAGATTCTTGAGGATTTTCAGTTCACACATGGTGAAAATGATAAGAATGGTATGTTGGAACTTTGACTCCACATTTTGGACTCAGTTTACAGACTTACCTGTATGGGTCAAGCCATCGATTACAAACGCAATACAGTCCTAAAATATAATAACAAGATGATAAATTTTTTTTTGCTTTTCTGAGCTATAAAAGTATATGAGTTGTAATGCAAAGTATTTAATTTTCTTTTCCTATTACTTGCATTCCAAAAAATTGATAGCCAATTGAAAGTAGCGAAGCAGTATGTCTTTCTTGTATATATAGAAGGATTGATAATCAAATAAAGAGATAAAAGAAATCTTTCAAATCTGTCTCTCATATTTTATTCATCCTTTTAAACTTCTGATTGTACCTTGGGTTCTTTTCTGTCTGGTCTAGATCCAATTGTTGTGGGTAGTGCTGAGACGCTTTGAACTTGTTTTCCATTTCCATTTTGATTAAAATTATCAGCCATGGAAGATGAGGAATCGGTAGGAACAATGGGACTCTTTATAAGTTTCCCTTTGACTCTCATCCGGTAGAATTGGTGAATAAGCAACATTAGTGTTAGGCAAAGGTTTCATCATAAGAATACTCCTCCTAGCTTGGGTATATGTGTCATCAAGTCCCATGAGGAATTGTATAAGCATTTCATCCTCTAAAATTTCCTCTAATTTCTGTTTACTTTAACAAATTCACACACAACTGCATTTATCATGAGAATCAAGATAAGCTAACTAATCCCATAATATCTTAAGCTTTGTGAAATAACTTACAATATTGTTAGTTCCTTGTACTAACTTGAAAGGTTGCAATGGGTTGATCCTTACCTCTGGAACCTGTTCCCAGATGAACTCACACAACATAAACTAGGAGAGATACAAGTTAAGAAGTGCAGGAATAAAGTAAATAATGGACACAATGATTTTACATGAAAACTCTTTTCTTAAGGGATAAAAATCGCGACCTGCCTCAAGGATTTCTAAACTCCATTATATCCAAGCAACTTCTTGAATACAGACTCCAAGGATTAACCACCTAATCCTTTGTCTCCTGGCAATAACTCTATTACAAAAAGACCCAAGCAGTAACTCTACTGCCACAAGCTCCAGCTAGCTCTAACTGGACACACCAAGCTAACTCTAGCTTGAACAACCACCTAACTCTAGATGATTACAAAAAGAAATGTTTACACCTCAGCACCTACAAACAATCATAGGAAATGTCGGCAAAAGCTTAAGAGAACAGTACAAAGACTCAACTACAACAAGGAAATAAAATACAAATCGATGAACAATCAATTCCCTATTGCAAAGTGGAGTCCCTGATACATAGCTTCAGAAAAATATCTTGTTGCAAGAATATAGAAGAATTGTTTTTCTTGTTGAGAAAGATGATCAATATAAAGTATTACACAAGAAAACTTAGAAGTGATCCCATTGGCTGAGATAAAAAGGTGAAGCAACTTTTTCACCAACTTTTGTACTTTGCGCCAACTGTGACAGTTGACTGTATTAGTAACAGGTGAGCCCAACCTGGTCCTTAAGTGGTAGCAGCTTTGTCATCACAAAATCTTTAGAAAATAGGTCCCAACAAATAATTTATCAATCATCAAAACTAAGGACTTAACAATTTCCCTTTTGATGATGACAAACCCATGCAAGCTTCATTCAGTATCTTCAATCATTTAGCACATCACACAGCCTATATATACAGCAAGATTCAACAATACAGGCAACGAGACTTTTGAAAAAACCATTTTCCCAACCAATTCCCCCTATCATTGATATCTCTAAGCATTTTTTATTTTATTCTCCCAGAGTGAGAGAACCCCTGTCTAGCACCAATCATACAACTATAACTACATCTCATTATATCAAATCATGCATAGTACATCTTATTATTTCTCCTTTTGGTATCATCAAAGAGGTTAGGCAGTAAACCAGACATAGATAAGCAAACATGTTAACTCATGGCTATTGAGGCAACATTGACATGAGCAGGAAAGAGAAGACAGAAATAATAGAAGTGATAGCACAGGAAAGTTTTCATTTATTCATTGATCAGTACCAAAAGCCATTCAAAAACAATAACCATTAAAAATTTCATAATAACAATGCCAGGTACACATCAGAGACACAAAAGACTAAATTTGATGGGGCTAAAGGAAAGGATATAAAGGAGTAGAGACCAGGTTGGAAAGGAATCGGGAAGGACCAGGATCTTGAGGCAGCTATCTAAGGAGTAAGGTCATTCGTTCACCTTCTGTATCATGTGCCTTATGAATTTGTTGTGTCAAATCTTCATTCTTTGTAGTGAAGGCTTCTACTCTAGCTTCCAGCTTCTTCACCCTCTCATGCAGGGGCAGCATTTTTATCTCTTAACTTTCCATTTGAACTGGTAGTCTTTTCTCCTTCTTTTACTGGTATAGACTTCATATTAGCAATCTCGGTATCCTTTTGGACTATCATGGCTGGCATGACATCTAACTCTTCTCTTAGGCCTTTCTACACATCAACCAGCTCAGATACAAGACTTAAATTTCCCACCTCCTTTTCTGGGTATACAATCATTATCTTCTAGAGTCATAATGTTGAACATATGTTTGTTGAACCAGTCTTACCCTTGCCACATTCGACATTGAAGTAGGTAAATAATTTGCTCATCTAAAAACTATAAAGTAACCCATGTTTTCCATCTTTTGCGGTCATAACTGTGATGATGTGTTCCATGAAAATCACTGGAAAGTTTACTTTCTGATATGTAGATAATACTTTCATGAGGTATAAATCAGGGCCACTCACAGTAGTTCTCTTATCAGACCTAAGAAGTAGGACCTTATTCAAAACTCAAACAACAACTAAAATTCTCCCTTGAGAGCCCTTTTGTTGATATTTTTATGTTCAAGTCATTAAGTGCACCATAAATTTTTAGAAACTCAACAAACCCCTCCTCTAATTTTGTGGACCTGATTTCTACAATAGGAGACCCAGGGATTTTAGAAAGTGTATCTTCATCTAATCTAATATCCGCACCATTGACTTGTGAGGTTAGATACAAACCATCATCAGAAATAAACAAGTTATGATAAAACATTCTCACCTCCTTTTCGTGTAATTGAGGCACAGACAACTCAAACAGGTGCTCCTAGTGCTGAAACTTCACCCAATCAATTATCTTCCATATTCATAGCATTCTAGCCACTGGTTCTAGATAATTAAGCACTGGGACCTGATCACTTGTCAACAAACCTTATTGATCTTTTTCTTTTACTAGTAATAGTGAATACTGGTTTCTTCACTAACAATCCTTTTCCTTTTTTTGGTGAGGCAACCCTTTTTCCTATCGCTTTCTTCTTTGCAGTAGAATCATACTTCTCAATATTAAAATCAAGTGACTTATCCTCATAGTCACTCAGGCCTTCAAACATATGCTCAATTTTACTATCCTCACTCTCATTGAATAAGCTATCAGTATCTCCATCTGATTCCTCATTATCTACCATCTTTTCAACAGCTGGTCCAACCATTGTTATTTCATTTTTCTTTGGCAATCTTCTTCTTTTTATGTTTTCCCTGCTACCATCATTGTTGCTAGATAGATTACAAATATATGGAAGTACTATATCATCAGCAGCAGCCCTTTTAGGAAGGTCTTTTTGCCTCTTGGCAAGCAAAGTAGGTGAGGGTGTTTCTCGCCTGGGGGTTTCAGCACTTAGGGTAGTCTGACCTTGAACTCTAATTTCTTTACTCATGGATGAAATTGGGGATAGCAAAAGCTTCTCTTGAGCCAAAAGGAATGGAAAAGATATCTGTCCCTTTCAATGAAATGGCCCCATAGCTTTGTGAGGATGAAATAAGTAAAACCCTTTTTGGAATTAGATGGTATGAGAATGATGAGAGGAGCAAGGTCTTGAACGGTTAGGGAACTAATGAGATTATATGAGATAAAGAGTTATTTCAAAATAAGAGAGAAAATGATCTGATTTTTACTTTATATAGGTCATAAGAGAACGGCTGAGATTAAATAATTTGATGAGTTTGATAAGACGTGTCTGGTTAGATGGACACGTCTGTTGGACTTAAATTACAAGATACAACCTTTTGGAAGAGGCAGGAGACTGACATGGCACATCCATTAAATATTTAAAATGGTCATTATTTAGGAATAGCAAGTGGTACTAACCTGACTAGGGATCCGATCCCTGAGCAATGTCTAAACTCAACCACTTTTTATATCTTGTTCTTCTTACCACGGGTATATATCTGCAAAGATATAAAACTGAATTAGACATGTAAGATGTTATCTAACACGGATACATGCTGACTAATTCATATCCATGAGTGAAGGATCGTGAGAGTCTCCTACATCCACATTGATTTCATCAGTTCTACCCCTTTTAGATTCATTCAACCAGTTCCCTATTGAATTTTTTCAGGGATATACAAGGGATAGTCCCTTCAAAACTTGAAATTTTCCTTTTTCTATTCGATATACAGTTCCACCAGCGTCAAACACACTCTACATCTTGATTCCAATATCAAGGAGATATGTCTCCATTACTGGCCTTTAGCAAAAGGTGATCTTTATATCTCCAATTATATGCTCTAACCAGCCACTATCATTATTTTTGTGTTGGTTTCTCTCTCTTTCCCTTCCTTGCAACATCAATCACTTATTATCCATGGGAACCCATTTAAGTTTGAGTTCCCAAAAAGGTGACAAGGGTAAGATTATTTTTTTATCCAGTTTGGTAATCTTTGTTTCCTTCTTTTGAGAGCTGCAAAGTTTCTCCTTTCACTCAAAGTTGTAATCTATGTATATCCTTAGAGTGACTATCATTTCCACAATGGGTACATGAGAAATCATCCTTGCTCCTTGCATGTCTGGCTAAAGAGTTGGACTCATCTTCTTGTATGTTGTATCCTAAACCTCTTCTTCTACTAGATCCTTGGATGTTGAAGGTAGTCAGTGTTTGTAAAGATGTAGTCCACTTGAGAGCTTTCTCAAGTTTAGTCTTTACCCAAATCAATTCCCTTTCAACCATAGTGTTTCTATCAAGTGAAGCAGTCATATTAGCCTTGGTTTTAGCAAATTCTCTTTCCAACTGAAGTTGTATCATACTTCCTTAGCCTTTTCCCTTAAAATTCCACTTGATGATTTCATCTAGCCTTTTAGTTAGAAGATTGTTCTCAGAGGAGAAAGTCTTGCAAGTTGTTTGATGCTCAATCGCTTGCACACTTAGCTTCACCATTTCTTCTTCACACTTAGTTAAATCTTTCTTCAGCTTTGCCTTCTTATTGATGAGTTCAGACACTTGGACACTCAACTCGATCACCTCTTTCTCATATTTTTCAAGGGCTTCCTTTAAATTTTCTATGTAGTTGGCAAGGTCATCCGAAAAACTAATCAACATATAGGCAAGAGATCTCAATTTACTGAGAGAGTACACTTTTAGATTTTCTTTGATGTCCAAGAGATTCACAGGTTTATGTTCATTATCATCAGTGTCTGTCATTAAGGCAATGAGTGACTCAAAAACTTGTGCCTCTTCTTACATTACCACCATAGAAATTTCCTTTCCTTGCTTTGATTCATTTGGTTCATTTCAATCACTTGATGAATCACCCCAGCAAGCTGCAAGTACTTAATTTGCAACCTTGTCAGCTTCAGCTTTCCTGTTATACTTCCTAGGGATATGTTCCTTGCTTCTCTCCTTCGCAAGATCTTGTTTGACATTTTCTTGTACTCAACCTTGAAATCGGACAATCCTTGATGTAATGGCTCAGCTTGCTACATTTGTGACATGCACCATTACCTTTTCCTTCATTTAAATGCTTACTAGATTCCTTTCTTCTATATAGAACCCCTATAAATTTCAAGGCCTTGAGTACCCATTTGGCTATATAAGTTATTACAACTTCTTCAGTTTCATGAGTATCTTTTGTGGCCTTCAGAACTAAATTCCTTTCTTCTTTAGGCTCATTTTTTAACTTTACAAATTTTTTTAACATCTAATAAGTGTTGAGATTACTAATGAGCTCATTCATGGCCATTTTATTCAGATCCCGTGCTTCAGTAATTGTATGAACTTTGCTTTCCCACCTTTTTAAAAGAATGCTCAAAAATTTCTTAATCTGCTTGTGGGTTGGAATGACTTCTCCAAGACAATATAGCTCATTAGTTACTGCAGTGAACCTTGTATGCGTTTCTTGAATGGACTCTCCCTCTTTCATAGTAAAGGTCTCATATTGACTGGTTAGCATATCCACCTTAGACTGCTTGACCTGAGTAGTCGCTTCATGGGTTGTCATCTCTTTAACAGTTAGACAGGCAAAGATCCTGTTGTACTCATCAGGACCAATATAGCATACAAGTATCTTCTTAGCCTTGTAGTTCTTCTCAATCTTCTTTCTATTTGTATCATCATACTCCTTCGTGGTCTTAGGACCTGGGAGGTCACATTACCAACTTTTACTGCCCTTGTAGGAACAAAAGGGTCATCCTCTATGACATTTCATAGCTCAGAATTCTCAGCCATAATGAAGTCATGCATTCTTGTTTTCCACTACCCATAATATTCACCATTGAATCTTGGGAGTCTAGTAGTTGACTGGCCTTCTTCTAGATTTAGAGAAGCGGCTATTTCTCAAGATCTTTCAAAGGTGTTAACCTTTTTTATGGAAGACCCACTCTAATACCAAGTGAAGGGTTTCAATGGACTACTCCTTATATCTAGAACCTGTTCCCAAATGAACTCACACAATAAGAACTAGGAGAGGTACAAGCTAAGAAGTATTGGAATAAAGTAAATAATGGACACAAAGATTTTACGTGGAAACTCCTTGCTCAAGGGAGAAAAACCACAACCTACCTTTAGGATTTCTAACCTCCACTATATCCAAGCAACTTCTTGAATACATACTCCAAGGATTAACCTCCTAATCATTTGTCTCCTAGAAATAACTCTATTACAAGAAGACCCAAGCAGTAATTTGACTGCCACAAGCTCAAGCTAACTCTAACTGGACATACTAAGCTAACTCTAGCTTGAAAAACTAATACACCCAAATTACATCTCTCTTGCAAGAGAGTAAGCGGTCATTGTCAAATATAGAACCCAACTAGGTTGGGTGCCGAATCCCACAGGGAATACTGTGTTCACTAAGTATTGTGGGCGTTACTGGACTATTGATAGAAGGCTCCAAGTTAAAAAGGGAGTTTATGTTTGTAAATTTTATCTCGTTATTTGTAATAGAGAATGATCCAGAAAGTGATTTTTATTGCAAATAGTAATTCAATGAGAGTATACAAACTAGAGTTATGGTTACCAAGATGTTCAAGCGGCTAGGTTGTGAATTATTTTGAATTTCCAATTAATCACTACGATTGCAAGAGTTATTGAATCCTATAATTTACCCATTTGTTTCTCAACCTAAATGAATAGATTATCCTTTAATTCTCTCGAACTTAAAGAATACATTAACTTATTCAATTATTCTCTCATGTGGGTTGATCCCGTTAAGGCATCAACTCTTAACCCAAAGGTTAAAGCCACTAGATTCCATGTAAACCTCTTCTTTTCCCAACAAACACTTTTTTATTCGAACAAGTGATGTTATTGGGCTCACCCTTCAAGTTTGCAACCAAGAAAGGTCAATGTTGTGAAGAAGGGTTTATGCAACCTTAGTTAATCATGGAAATCAAACATTCTCACAACCCCAATCAGTTTTTTACATAAGGCTCCTATAACCCTAATTATGAGAGCTTAACCACACATTTCTATAAAAGAACAAGAACGAGTCATTGTATTTCTCATAAATAGATTCAAAAAATACTTACAAAGGATTAAAGATTTCTTCTTGAATCTTCAGAGGAAAAATATGAATAATAGATTTAGATTCACACTTCTAGCTATTTCTCAGAGAATACTGCTTAAAATAATGTTCAAAATTTGGAAAATATGACAAAAGATATGAAATAAAACCTAAAACTGTTATTTATATGTTCCCAGGTACAGAGGATTTAAAATTCAAAATAAAAAAAACCACATCCAAGTTAACGGTCAGGACGGCGGCCCGTCGGAAGACTAGCGGTCCATCGCATGGGCCATCACTGATAGTCCTTGAATGTCAGGTTCTGTTTAGGGCTGATGGTCATATTGGCGGTCCGTCACGTGGTCCGTCATTGTATCTTCTGGAAGCCTGAGTTCATGTTAAGCCTAACAGCCAAGTTGGCGGTCCGTCGAAAGATTGACGGTCCGACACTTGGACCGTCGCATGAGTTCTTTACTTGGAGCATTCTGTTTAGATCTGACGGTCGCTCCAGCTGTCCGCCGCATGTCTGACGGTCCGCCAGTTGGACCGTCAGTGACCTTTTTCTGCTATTTTTCTAGATTTTTCCTTCAGCTAACTCCTTACCGTGAAAACACTCAAATCCAGTATTAAATACAACATCAGTTTCTTGAAAACATACAATTATCCTAAGAAAAAGATGTAAAATATTCTGTCATAAGTTGGATCATCAATACCCTCAACTTAAGGCAATTGCTTATCCTCAAGCAACTCAGCACCAAATTGCATACATGGATAATACAATGACAAGCAATCACTTATTGAACTAGACTTAGCATAACCATTCACTTGTCAATTTCCTCATATGGTTTCAACACATTCGGATCTACAATTGGCATTTATACAATATCAGCACACACACAATCATGGGCATCATATCCTAGAGAGACTAGTAAAACTAAGTGAAACTCAAGTTGCCCCCACATAAATGAAGTCCACTACCCATTATATTTTGTGGATACAATCTAAACTCTCACAATTAACAAAGAAGTTACGAGCATAGTACACATACCCATAGGCTTGCCCTTGTCAACTAATACCCCCTTTGTAGTTGATTTCCCAAGGTCAAGCAGGTTTTTTCTAGGCTTGTAATGAGTTTTCAGGCTAGGTACGAAAGGATTTAGGGAAAAGTGAATCAACACTAGGGTTTAACTCTCTTTTACCCTTGAATTCTACCTACCATGGCTATTGCTTTACTAGCTCACTTACCCATCTCTTATTCATTCACACTATACCATAATTTCCCTTTATATATATATATATATAAGCATCATCCACCCTCAACTTATGTTGATGCAGTCAGTCAAGGTGTACAATGTCTTGAATAGACCAGGCCAGATACTTTAAACTAAGTTTTAAATCAACTTTCCATTAGACAACTGATATTTTGATAATAGCCACCCTCAACTTAGGTGTTTTGCCTAAGTTTAGGTACATAATGTTGAATATTGGACCAGGGCCAAAGTTAGATGTTAACAACCTAAAGAGAGTTAATTAGAGTTATTGGTGATGAAGAAAAATTACTACAAGCTCAAACAAGGGTTCAAAAATGGAAAAGTCTTTTTGGTAGGGTTAATTACTTTGGCTAAGTGGACTAAAAATACAAGGAGGAATGTTATCACATCTTATTCCCTCAACCACAAAACAACATCAATGAACCAGGCAAGTTCTAGGTATTACACTAAGTAAGAACTACACAAATACTCACACTCATTGGCAACTGAGTCAAACTCATTCTATTCCTCTTAGAATTTCTGTCACATGATCATGCACATCTTACATGTTAATGCCAATAACAGAATCACTAAAGGTTGCTCATATATACTAAATGAATAGAGTAAATAATCACACATATATGTCCATTGCTTTATGCCAACATCATTCATCATCCATGTATACAACAAGATGCAAAAAATAAAAGACACTTTATAAATAAGCATTAACAAACAGATATTTACATCACAACCTAAGAAAATAAAATGCAATCCTAAATATGTCAATTCTCCTAAATAGCACACGGGAGAAAAAGAACATCAAAAACAAAAAACCCATGGTACAAGCACACCCCCCACAGAAAAATACATGTTTTGTCCTCAAATGCATAAAATTTAAGTACATAGAAGGGGAAATACTTGTAATGCCTCTTATTCATTTGAGGTGTCTGCGAAATGTGGTGAGGCTCCAGTGTCCTCACCTGTTGCAACATTGACCCCCATAGTGGTGGGGGTACTCATAAACTTATCCTTTGAAATCAGAGGGATCACATCCCAAACCGAGTTTGAACCTGCCCTTCTAGCTAAGGCGGAACTACTATATACACCAGCAGCTTTATCTTCTACTCTCTTCCTTCTTCTCTCTTTATATCTTCTCAACCTTTTTGCAGCTTTCTTCATGTTATACAGCTCCCTTTCTTTAAGCAGCATTGTTTCTCTCTTCCTTCTCCTAGCAGTTTTTCTTTCTGCACTCTCATCAACTTGCTTCTTTCCCTTATCTTTTAATGGATTTCCCATCAAATCAATGATTCTTTTATCTTCATCACTCATCACTAGGGCTGGGTCAAAAATGGGCTGTTGGGATTGCCTGTTCTTCAATTCTGCTATGTCGGCTTGTGCCTGCTTAAACTTTACCATAAACTTGGCTAGATCGGGAATGGACATTTCATCCAACCTCTTTTTAATACGTTCTTCCATGTGATCCATCCTCAGTTGAATATTCTAGAATAGATGGGTTGCTTCTTCTATAATCTGATCAATAAAAGGTTTGAACTGTGAAGCCCATGTGTCCAATTGTTTCTGAAATTTCTTCTGCAACTTTATCGACTTGGCAAAGTTCTCCTACGTTAACCTGTATTCTATATAGGCTACCCCACCCATTGGTGGCGCAGACCCTAACCCTGCAAAGGTACTTGGTGGAACATACTCAGGTGGCATATATGTAGCGATAGGAAATGGCATACCTTAAGGTATTTATGAGGTCTTCGGGGCTAGTACGGACTGAGTCTGGTAGGCTAGAGGCTTGGTGACCCTCATCTCAAACTTTGAGTCATCTTTTAATTTCTTAATGTCCTATTTATACATAGCCTGAACAGTGTTATCAACCCTCTAAATCAAAGGCACACCTGCCTGCCTGCATAACTCTGTGATCAAGCAAGGGAATGGTAGTGCACTTGCCACTTTATGAGCCCTTATAAATATTTCACCAGAAATAATCTGGCTGAAATCAATTTTCAGCTCTGAGAGCAAACTAGCAATAAGCAAAGCCCTGTGACCATCCGAGTTTGCATCACCTCCTGTTGGCATCAACATCAGTCGAACTATAGCATACAAAAACTTAGCTCTGAAGCTAAGAAAAGACTTTGTTATATGCTCACGTAGGTTTGTTGCCCAGGAGGGATTACCATCATTAGTCAACAACCCAGCCAACCAAGGTCTCTGAGTAGATGCGGAGGTTAGCCGGTATTCAAGATCAGGAACAGCAGGTGGAGTTTTGTAGTCAGTTCCAAACAACATCTTATTGATTGTTCGGGCTGAGATATCGATGTTAACTCCTTAGACTGGGACTGACTCCCTGTTTGGCAAGTCTGAAAGCTTTGTCCCCTTAGGATAACCCTTCTCTATCAGCACCAAATAATTAGCAAAGAATTTTCTTACCTGATTCAACTGATATGAACCAGGTGTCTTGCTTATCTAGGCTAGATCGTACTCGTTGAACCGACGCTTTAGTTTGGGATACTCATGTAGATCAGTTTTCACTATATGGTACTCCTCAGAGAATGGTCTTTTGATTGCTCTATTTGTTGTCAATGCCAGTCCATCATAGAACTTATCTCTTACTCCCTCAAGTTGCCATCTGATTGCCTCCCTTATTTAGGGATCTTTATGCTTAATCACATTGGCGTCCTCAGGTCCAATCTCTACTTCAGCCGCTTCATTTTGTACCTCCACATTAGTAGCCTCAGTTTCAGCCTCAACTGGCTTGGATAAGATGTATCAACCCTTACCTCATCGGGGCATAAACTAGTACCGCTGGTGCTGCCCTCACTCTCCTCTTTAGACTAGGAAAGTGTAGGAAGTATCTTGTCTCTTTGGCGAGTGTTGAAGGATGGTGACTCCTCACTCTTGGCAGGTTCAACTCTTCCTCATGCTCGGCCACCACCTCTGGTCAATGGAAGTTTACGTGCCATAATGCCTAAAAAGGATGAAGGAATTAGCTTGTAGATCAAACAGATTAAAAATAGTCAAAAATGTGGGTTGATGGTTATCCTAATGGTCCGTCGATAATGCGATGGTCCACCGAGATGACCGTCAGCCTTAACCAGTGAGTGCTGATTTGTTAGGTTCTTGCGACGATCAGATTAGTGGTCCGTCAGGTTACTGATGGTCCGTCGAGTTGTTCATCGCGGCTATCTAGTGAACAATATTTTTGGGGACTTTGCGACGGTTTATCTGACGGCCTATCGTAGATCTAATGGTCCGCTAAAGTGGCCATCGGCAATATTTTTTAGATTATGGCTTAACTTTGACATTTTTTCAAATACCTAGTATACATCCTACGATTTGCAACATTACAATAACATCAATTTAATACTTATATGCAAATTTTTCTACTTTAAACACCTGGGTTACTCAAACTTCGCCCAAAATACAGTATACTAGGGTTCAACGCTCAAAACATCAACAACAAGGGAAGAGAAGAAAGCAAGATAAAATTCCTTTTAAGAACATTGTAATCTTCATATAAATAAACTCATCAGTGAAACAAAAGAGAGAAAGATTATGATCATACCTTGAAACTAACTTGCAACTTCAGAGAATAAAACTAACTTAAGATTTTTTATCAGTGATTTGTACTTTGGTTGTGATGAAGAGAAAAGAGAAGTGAGTTTTTTTAAATAGGGGAGAAGAAAGAAGAGGGAAAGTCCTAGAGGGAATAATTGACTTCAGATTCTTTGAATCCAGAGGGAGTTAATCTGTTGCAGAATTTGAAGAGGTTGCAACATACGTAACTACCCTATTTTATCTCCTTAAAAGCATTTAGGTCAAGTACGGTGGTTTAAATAAGCTTCAAACTTAACCCAACCCAGAACTAGGGTTACATTGATGGTTGGCCTGACGATCCATCAGGTTTGCGATGGTCCGCCAGGTTGGCCATCGCAGCTTACCAGAAACTGAGCAACTCTGCTTCATTGTATCGAACCAGTGGCGGTCTACCAACTAGACCATCAAGCCTTAAACAGAATGTCTAGTTTTTTACCATTACTTTAACGGTTCCATTGGCGGTCCGTTGAGCCTTCGACGGTCCGTTAGTCTTTCCATTGACCCCCTATCAACTGTGAAACTCCTTCATTTCTGCATTCTCAGTCCTGCACACTTTATAAACACATCATAAAGGCACAAGAATGTCAAATAAACTTTAGCTTTTCTGATTGATGTAGAAAATAATAGAATTAGGAACTATGATTACAACAACACCTTGTGGGTTGCCTCCCACTAGTGCCTAATTTAATGTCTCAGCATGATGCAGCTATCTCGATTACATAGACTTTATCGAGATAGATAGTAGTTATGTATTTTATCGAGTCCATTAGACCTTTATACGACTTCAATCGTTGCCCATTCACTTTGAAGAAACTTCTGTCTTCATTTCCTAGTTCAACTACTCCAGATGAGTAGACTTGGTTAACTTAGAATGGATCCGACCATTTTATTTAAGCTTACCTGGGAACAGCTTATGTCTGGAGTTGAAGAGAAACACCCAATCGCCCTTTCCAAATTCCCTTTTTGCAATTCTCCAGTCGTGGTACTTCTTCATCTTCTCTTTGTAAAGATCTGCCCATTCATATGTACCGAGACAGAACTCATCCATCTCATTTAGTCGTCCTCACTCCAATTCAAGTTCAGCCTCCTAAGTGCAACACTGCTTACATCACACATAATCTCAAATGGTTTTGACCAATCCAGTACAACAATAATAGGAGCGTCAACTAGCTTCCCTTTAAGGCATTCAAATGCCTTCAAGCAATCATCATCAAAGTTGAACTTGGCCTCCTTCTCCAAAAGTTTGCAAAGTGGATTTGCAATTTTTGAGAAGTCCTTTATAAATCTCCAATAGAAGATCGCGTGACCAAACAAAATACGTACCCCTTTTACCAAATTGGGAGGTGGTAGCTTCTCAATAACCTCAACCTTAGCTCGGTCGACCTCGATCCCCTTGGCTGAAATTTTGTGCCCAAGGACAATACCCTCCTTTACATGAAGTGGCATTTCTTCCAATTAAGCACAAGATTAAACTCCTCACACCGCTCCAAGGCTCTACTCAAATTTACCAAACAAAGCTCAAACGAATCACCAACCACTAAAAAGTCTTCCATAAATACCTCCAAGGTGTCTTCAACTATATCAAAAAAGATAGACATCATGCACCGTTGAAAGGTAGCAGGTGCATTACACAATCCAAATAGCATCCATTTAAATGCAAAAGTACTATACGGCCAAGTGAATATCATCTTTTCCTAATCCTCCGAGGTAATAGAAATCTGTTTATAGCCAGAATACCCATCTAGAAAATAATACCAACTCCTTCCCGCTAACCGATCAAGCATCTGATCCATAAAAGGCATTGGGAAGTTGTCCTTCAAAGTCCATGAGTTGAGCTTATGATAGTCCATACAAACTCTCCACCCAGTTACAGGTCAGAATGGAATCAACTCATTTTTCTCATTTGCTACAATAGTCATGCCTCCTTTCTTAGGCACATATTGGACAGGGCTTACCTACTTACTATCTGAAATGGGATATACCACTCTTGCATCAATCCATTTGATGATATCCTTCTTAACCACCTCTTACATAGGTAGGTTAAGACGGCATTGGTGCTCAATTATTGGTGTGTAGTCTTCCTTCAATTGAATTTTATGAGTGCAAATACCTGGAGAAATATCAATAATATTCGCAATAGTCCACCCTATTTGCCTTTTGTACCTCCGAAGCACTGAAATAAGTGCCTCCACTTGCTGCTCGCCTAAATCAGCTACAATAATCATAGGTAACGTGCTTCCACTACCTAGAAACACGTACCAAAGATGACCTAGTAATTTATTCAACTCTAACACAGGTGGCTCCTCAATAGACGACTTAGTTGGTGGTGTTGGGCAATTTTTAAGATCCATATCAAGTTTCTTGGAAGTATAAGAGTATGATCCCATTCCTATTAAAGCACAAACAGTCTCTTCATACTTTTCAATGCCTTTACTATTAAAATTCATCAGAACTACAGCTAAGGGTCCACAGAAAATTTCTCCTCTATTGATACCCCTTGCTCACCTCATAATAAACATTAATAATAGAGAACACACTCATCTCCTTATGCTGCTTCATAGATTGGCACACATCAAATCAAACCACTTTATCATTCAGCCTAAACAAGAGCTCATTAGCTTGCAAATTAATAAGCACACTTCTGGTTGAAAGAAAAGATCGGCCCAAGATTATGGGCACCTCAAAATCCACCTCACAATCTAGAATAACAAAGTCTGCAGAAATATAAAATTGGTCACCTTCACTAGCACATCATATAATATTCCCACAGGCCGCTTTACTAATCTGTCTGCCATTAGAAGTCGCATGTGTGTGGGTGTAGGATCCCCCAAACCTAACTTCTTATAGAAAGCTAACGGCATCAGATTAATGCTCGCTCCAAGATCACATAAGGCCTTAACAAAGTCAACAGACCCAATAGTATAAGGAATGGTGAATGCTCCTTGGTCTGACTTCTTCTGCACCAAGGATCTTATAGAAATAGCACTATAATGGTGGACATTATCTACCGGTTTATAGCTTACTTCTCTCTTCTTCGTGAAAAGATTCTTCATAAATTTAGCATATCCCGGCATCTTCTCAAGTACCTCCACCAAAGGCACATTCATAGTCAACTACTTCAATATTTCCATAAATTTACTAAACTTTGTATCATCGACCTTTTTCTTACTCTATGAGGAAAGAAAGATGGTGGTTTTGGGAGAGTCTCCACAACTGTTTCCTTCTACTTGTCTTTCCTTTTTTATAACTCATCAACCTGCTGATAATTAGAAGGAATATCAATACCATCCAGTTTCTCAGACTCCACTGGATAACTTTTTTCATGCTCAACATCCTCTTCGATCATATCTTCAATCACAGGTTTGCCCACAGAAGGTCCTGATAATACCTTACCACTCCATGTGGTAACTGCCATGCAAGAGCCATCATTAGGAGAATTTTAAATTGTATTGCTTGGCAATGTTCCGCTCTTTCTCTGATTCAATATTGCTGAGAGTTGGCTTATTTTCTGCTCCAACTGTTTGATAGAAGTTGAGTGTGAATTTACCAACTGACTCATGGAGGAAAAATCACTCTTCATAGTATTCACCTGAGAGTTGGTAGCCTCAACTCCCTTTAATAGCTTCTCCATCATGTCCTTCATGGATATTTTGCCCAAGCTTATTATAGAATTATCTTGGCTTCCAGGAGGTACATATAGTCTACTCCTATCATTTTTGTTCTTCCAATTCCCTTGATCCCTATCATTTTAACCAGCTTTGCCATAATAGTTCCGACCTTGATTTCCTTGGCTATTGCCTCAAAAAAACCCTGATTATTTAGATTGTTCGCCTCTTCTTTCGAATCAGAGTCAGCTCTACCTTGGGATGCAATAGCTTTCACCTTTTTTATTTTTTTAGATAATAAATACTTGGTCAGCAAATCCAACTGCGTCTTTAAATGTGCCATATCCTGATCACATTCCTCCTCTTTTTTGCGTTACTCTGTAGTCATACCAACAGACACAGTAGGGCTTGCTACTACAGAATCCCTGGTATGCCAAGCTCTACTTTGTTTTGTCATCCTATTGAGCATTTTTTAGGCTTCCAGAAAAGTGAGATCCACAAATGATCCTCCTGCATCATTATCTACGACTGGCTTCATAATAGAGTGTAAGGCCCTATAAAGAGTCTCCATCAAATGGATATCAATCATATTATGATTCGGGCATTGCATCAGCTTCTTTTTAAACCTCTCCAAGGTATCGTGAAGAGCTTCAATTGGAAGCTGCCAAAATTTGCTGAACTCATCCCTCAACTGTACCCTCCTGGAAGGTGGAAAGAACCTTTCTAGGAAATCCTCTTTCAACTGCCTCCAGTTGGTTATAAAATCGGGAGTCAGCCCATTAAACCATAGTGTTACCTCCCCAGATAGAGACAACGGGAATAAGTGCAAGAGGATGGTATTCTGGCCCACTCCTGGGTTATCAAAAGACTTGAAATGGTGAAAAAGTTCACCAAATACATGTTAGGATCATCTCCTGGAAGACCACTGAACAACCCCTTGAGATAGAGGAGTTGAATCATTATGCTGGTAATATTAAACTTAGCTCTGGGTGCTAGAGGTGGAGGAATAATAGATCCAGTTGCACCTGCTCTATCCATTCTATCCTCATCACCATTAAGATCAAACTGCACAGATTGGCGATCCTGCCTCGCCCTGAAGGAACGATTCTTGTTTACATTATGATTCACTGGTGCAACTACACTCTCTGCATGCCTTGGGTTGACAGGATCCAATAAGTCATCATCTCCCAAATCATCATCATCAGAATTAGGATGACGTGCCAATTAGCCATCATTCTGTTGATTAAGCTAAGCTCTAGCCAAGGCGGCTAGTCTTTCAGCATCTTGTGGGTCTGCCGTTCTGCCAATTAGTTAAGGTTCCAGATGTACTGGTAATAAAGGTTCACCTGACCTCCGTGTTCTTGGCATACATTATAATTACCCTGCAAGTAACAAAAACAACAAATAAAAGTAAAGTTTAGGAAACTTGACCAAAGGTCAATTAACAAACACAAACTTAATTGACAAATGTATTCCCCGGCAACGGCGCCAAAATTTGATACGCCCAAATTATACCTCTCTTGTGAGAGAGAAAGCGGTCGTTGTCAAATATAGAACCCAACTAGGATGGGTGTCGAATCCCACAGGGAATACTGTGTTCACTAAGTATTGTGGGCGTTACTGGACTATTGATAGAAGGTTCCAAGTTAAAAAGAGAGTTTAAGTTTGTAAATTTTATCTTGTTATTTGTAACAGAGAATGATCCAGAAGTGACTTTTATTGCAAATAGTAATTCAATAAGAGTAGACAAACTAGAGTTATGGCTACCGAGATGTTCAAGCAGCTAGGGTTATGAATTATTTTGAATTTCCAATTAATCACTACGATTGCAAGAGTTATTGAATCCTATAATTTACCCATTTATTTCTCAATCTAAATATAGATTATACTTCAATTTTCTTGAACTTAAAGAATACATTAACTTATTCAATTATTCTCTCATGTGGGTTGATCCCCTTAAGGCATCAACCCTTAACCGAAAGGTCAAAGCCTCTAGATTCCACGTAAACCTCTTCTTTTCCCAATAAACACTTTTTTATTCGAACAAGTGATGTTATTGGGCTCACCCTTCAAGTTTGTTACCAAGAAAGGTCAATATTGTGAAGAAGGGTTTATGCAACCTTAGTTAATCATGGAAATCAAACATTCTCACAACCCCAATCAGCTTTTCACATCAAGGCTCCCATAACCCTAGTTATGAGAGCTTAGCCACACATTTCTATAGAAGAACAAAAAGGAGTCATTGTATTTCTCATAAATAGATTCATAAAATACTTATAAGGGATTAAAGATTTCTTCTTGAATCTTTAGAGGAAAAACATGAATAATAGATTTAAATCCACACTTCTAGCTGTTTCTAAGAGAATACTGCTTACAATAATGTTTAAAATTTGGAAAATATGATAAAAGATACAAAATAAAACCTAAAACTGGGTATTTATATGTTCCTAAGTACAGAGGATTTAAAATTTGAAATCGGAAAAATTGCGTCCAAGTTGACGGTCAGAAAGGCGGTCCATCACATGGGCCATCACTGATGGTCCTTGAATGTCAGGTTCTGTTTAGGGCTGATGGTCATATTGGCGGTCCGTCACGTGGTCCGTCATTGTATCTTCTGGAAGCCTGAGTTCATGTTAAGCCTAACGGCCAAGTTGGCGGTCCGTCGAAAGATTGACGGTCCGACACTTGGACCGTCGCATGAGTTCTTTACTTGGAGCATTCTGTTTAGATCTGACGGTCGCTCCAGCTGTCCGCCGCATGTCTGACGGTCCGCCAGTTGGACCGTCAGTGACCTTTTTCTGCTATTTTTCTAGATCTTTCCTTCAACTAACTCCTTACCCTAAAAACACTCAAATCAGTATTAAATACAACATCAGCTGCTTGAAAACGTACAATTATCCTAAGAAAAAAATGTTAAATGTTTCATCAGAAGTCGAAACATCAACAACCACCTAACTCTAGATGATTACAAAGAGAAAGGTTTACACCTCAAAACCTACCAACAATCATATGCAAATGTAGACAAAAGTTTAAGAGCAAAGTACAAAGACTCAACTACAATAAGTAAATAAAATTATAACTCGATGAGTAATCAGTTTCCTGTTGCGAAGTGGATTTTTTGATTCACAACTTTGGAAAGATATTTTGTTGTAAGAATATGGAAGCATTGGTTTTCTTGTTGAGGAAGATGAGCAATATAAAGTATGACACAAGAAAACTTAAGAGTGATTCCATTGGCTGAGACGAAAAGGTGGTAGCAACCTTCTTACCAACTTTTGAACTTTTCGCAAGCTGTGATAGTGACAGGTGATCCCAACCTGTTCCTTAAGTGGTAGCAAATTTTTCATCACAAAATCTCCAAAAAACAGGTCCCAACATACAACTTGTCAATTATCAAAACTAAGAACTTAACATAATTTATTGAGCTTCTTTTTTAGGTGAAATAGTTTAGTACCATTTGATTGACTAAATTTGTGATCTAAATTGATCCATAGATCCGTAGAGACCTAGAATATATCACACTATCTGTTATGTTCTTTCAAAAATAATTAAAAAGTCAAAAAGTTACCTTGTCATTGCATCTACTCCAAGGCTGCAAATCTAATGATGTTGAAACTGGTAGAGGATGAGCTTAATCGATATTGTTATAACCACTAATATCTTCCATCCCTGATATCGCTTTCCATCAAATGAGATGATGATCAATCCCACATCAGGTGAATCTGAAGACTGGAGATAAAAAGCATGATTGATATCTATGATTTTTGTTGTTACGACATTTCCTATTGATGTTTCAAAATTGAGAACTGATTCATCAACCATTCTAGATCTAATAAAAAGTTAAAGAAAAAACTGAATGTTGGTCATTGATTATTGCTCTGATACCATGATGAAAATATGAGAGACAGATTTAAAAATTTTGTATCGCTTTATTTGGTTATCAGTCTCCTTATATATACAAAAAAAAATTATTGTTGCCGTACTTTCTATTGGCTATCAATTTTTCGAAATGCAAGTAATAGAAAAATAAAATTTAATACTACGTATTTTCCAGCTCATATATTTTTACAGCTTAGAAAGCAGAAAATTTTATCAGCTTGTTCTTACATTTTGAGCCTATATTGGGTTTGTAATTGGTGGCCTAGCCCATATAGGTTTGTCTGCAAACTGAGGCCCAAAATGTGGAATCAAAATTTCAATATATTGGTTACTCAGTGTTATAACTTATAAATAGTTTGTCCTAGTTAATTGTAACTCTATTCTGATTTCAAGCAGTATAACATCACCTTTATTTTCTTGGTCATCAATTTTGTCTTTAATTTTTCTTTACTTGCCTTTTCTAATATATCTGTGTGAAAGGATCGTTTGAAGTTGAGGCATATCTCTTGGAGGCACATATATATGCTCAAATGCACTCGAATTCTCTCTTTATTTACCTAGTTCATCATTTAATAGATATTCAGATTGTCAATAAACAGACTTAAATCAAGGGTTAAATTAAAACACGTGCTTTTGACCTCATCCAAATTTAAATGTACAGATTTTTAGGGTAAACATATTTAATTATGATTTGGGGTGTATCTGGTATCATAGAAAATATTTTTCTAAAAAATGTTTCTTGAAAATTAAAACAAGTGGAATTCTTACTTATATTCTAATACTTGATAAATTAAAAAAAATAACTCTCTAAATATTTATGTGTAATCTAGCAACATATTATTGGGTTGGGAATGTTTACCCAAAAAAAAAATATTGGGTTGGGGATAGGATGGAGAGCGGGATGGTCAAGCGTTTGGAGTGCTGGGTAGGTGGAAATAGTTAACAATAACAAATAGACACCAATACTTTATTCGTTTAGGGGTCGTTTGGTAGAGTGTATTGAAATGTTAATGCATGCATTAGTTTAATATGTATTAGTAGTACTTTTTTACCCTATGTATAACTAATACAAGCATTAGTTATACACTCTATTGTGTATTGAGGTGTGTATTACTAATACCTCAAAATCCATGACATTAGTAATGCAATGGATCTAATGCATGCATTAACATGCTTAAAGACCCTATTACCCCTCAAAAAATCTTCGCATCCTTTCCAACATATATATTGAGGGTATTATATAAAAAAAAAAAATAGAAATTATGTAATTCATGTCTTTTTTAATACATCGAACCAAACACTGCATAAGAAAAATACAAGCATAACTAATGGAAGCATAACTAATACAAGCATTACTAATACACCATATTTTGCATTATTCTTATACACTCCACCAAACGACCCCTTATAGTGTTGAGAAAATACCATTGACTATTTTGGACAATTGAACTAGTGTCATGTCTCTGTCAAAGCCAAACTTAACTATAACCTTTTTTCCCTTTTTTAATTTATGGTTTCAACCTGATTTATATTTCAAGACAACCACTTCTTCTTCTTTTTTTTACTTCAGAAAAAGAAAAGATAAAGTGCGATATTAATTGTCAACTAAATATTATACTTTGAACATCAAAGAAAAAAATAACCCACCCCAATTGAGTCTTTCCTACAAATTTAAACAAAAAAAATATTATATTCTTTAAGCTGATGGATCCAAGTTAATTACGGCGACAATTTTAAATTTGATTTACACCATCACTATACTTTTTAATGCATAAATTAGAGAGTATGAATGTATGATAGGAAGAGATATCTTGGATTGTAACTTTAATATCAGAGGTGAAGCTAAGTGTTTGGAAGGAGATCTAATTGAACTTCACCCTCAAAAACTTACATTGTGCAATTGTGCAAATTGGGTAAAAGTAAAAAATTTATGTATATATAAATTATTGGTCCCTAGAAAAGTTTTTAGTGTTGAAACAAAGATGGTTCAGAAGTTACTTTTGCTAGTAAGTTCCAATCCCAAGTATCAACATAGACAAATTTAAGATTTGAACTAAAAAATTTGAAATTGTAGAATAACGATTCCAAATGTTTATAACTAAATTCTTATTATAAATATAAGATCTTGACCAAAATTATTGAGCTTTGTTCAATCTGTAATTACCTTCTGCATCCACACACAAGCGTAACGTTCTTGTAATTATTAATTCATTTTCTTTTTAATCTCCTTACATCACTGTTCACTAATCACTACAACCTCAAAAGCTTTGCATGTTACTCTTTTTTCCTTAGTTCAGCTCTTTACTACCAAGATGTTTATAGCTTTCGGTCCTTATCTCATTGCTTTACATTACTATTTACCGTGTAGGTTTACACTGTCAGTGTCAACTCACTGAAACTTCTAGCATTCGCGGCTTGTTTACGAGGATCTATTGCAAACAAATTTTTATTTTATAAATATAGGAGTAAGATTTGCTTATATTTTATTCTTCTCTTGCTTATATTTTATTCTTCTCGGACCTTATTTGTGGGACTGAATATGTTATTATAACTTGTTATCTACTTTTAATATTCTTATGGCTTATGAGACTCTAACATGGGATTAAACTGAATATGTTATTATAACTTGTTATGCTTTTTTTTTTTTTGTCATTTACAAAGTCACAATGTATTAATTTAAGTTTAAGTAATATATATTTGTCTATGTAAATTTTACACCATCACGTCATCTTTTATTTGTTGTAGCAGCCTAGTAGATGTTACTATTTTATTTTTAAAACCTTGTAGATATCCTTAAAACAATATGATAGTATGAATAATTATTTATTATCCGTATATATTATATAACTCAGATAAACTTTTAAGGACTTTTTACTCCTTAGTAAGGTGATAGGGGTCTTTCCAGCATAGGCTTTTAATGATGGACTTAAAAATCGAGAAGGAATGGAAGAAAAGGGGTGTGGATGACCAGCCGAGAACTAAATGGAGCAGCTTAACTATGGCCAGTGCTCTTGAGATAGGGACAAGTTGATGGCTAAGAGGACTTGAGACAGTAGAGAGGATGCGGATAATATGTGGGATATAGTTGTCAGTTGCATCAAGGAGATGGCTAGAGAGATGTTGGGTGTCTCGATCAAGAGGTCGCTTTGGCAAGTATCCAGGAGAGTGGTGAAAGGGAATGTGGAGGCTAAGAAAGGGGTGTACGCGAAGTGGGTAGAGAGTAAGGATTAGGAGAAGAAGCGGAAAAATAGGGAGGAGTCTAATATAGCTCAGAAAGAGGCTAAATTAGTGGTTACTACGGTTAAAATTGCAGCTTTCCAAAGCTTGTACGCAGCGTTAGAGGGTAAAAGTGGAGATAAGAAGTTGTATGGGCTAGCCAAGGCTAGAGAGAGGAGGACTCAAGACCTTGATCAAGTGAAGTAGATAAAGAACGGCGGCGGGGAGGTTCTTATTAGGATAAAATGTCAATCTTACTTCCATAAACTCTTGAACAAAGAGAGGGACATTAGCATTGTGTTAGGAAATTTGGATCACTTTGATAGGCTACGCGACTATGGTTACTGTAGATGTGTTGAGGTTGAGAAGGTTAAGGGTTTTATTTGTAGGATGCATAGAGGTAGAGCGACTAGGCTTGACGAGATTTTGGTGGATTTTTGAAAGTGCATAGGCGGGGCAGGTGTGGAGTGACTGACTAAGTTGTTTAACGTCATTTGTAGGACGGAGAAAATGTCTAAAGCATGGAAATGAAGTACGATGATTCCATGAAAAAATGACTTGCACATGATGTTCATCTACCTAGAAAATAAGGCCTATAATAGAGTCCCCAAGGGGGTTCTTTAGAGGTGCTTAGAGGCTAGAGGTATATCTATTGCGCATACTAGATCGATTAAGGACATGTACGACGAAGTCAAGACTTATGTAAGAACTATGGGAGGGGACTTGGAGCACTTTTTCGTATTGATGGGGGTTGCACCAAAGATTGAATCTTAGTTCATTTTTATTTACCTAGTTGATGGGTGTATTAATGTGAAAAATTCAAGGTGAAGTTTCATGGTGTATGATTTTTGTGGATGATGTAGCTCTGATTGACAAGACTCGTGTAGGAGTTAATGCTAAGTTGGAAGTTTGAAGATAGAGCATGGAGTCTAATGGTTTAGGTTGAGTGGAATCAAAATGGAATACTTGAAGTGAGGTGATATATGAGGTTGACATGGTACTGAATTTTGATACTCCGACCATCTAAAAGAGAGATAGTTTTAAGTATATTGGGTCTGTAATCTAAGAAAATAGAGAGATTGATGAGGATATCACTTAGTGTATTGATGCATGGTGGATGAAATGGATACTCACTTTCAGAGTTTTGTATGATAAGAAGGTGTCTCCTAAATTTAAAGGTAAACTTTACAGAAAGGCGATTAGACCAGCCATGTTGTACGCGGCGGAGTGATGGCTAGTCAAGCACTTTCACATCCAAAAGATGAGATGGTGGAGATGATGCTCCGATGAATATGAGGATTTACTAAGAGAGATAGGATTAGAAATGAGGTTATTCGAGATAAAGTGTGAGTGATTTCGGTGAAAGTCAAGATGCGAGAAGCACGATTGAGATGGTTCAAACATATGATGAAGAGGTGCACGGATGCCGCAGTGTGGAGGTGTGAGAGGTTAGTTATGGATAGATTCAGGCGACGTAGAGGCAGACCAAAGAAATATTGGAAGGAGGTAATTAGAAATGACATGGATCAACTACGGCTTTCCGAGGACATAACCTTAAATAAAAAGGTGTGAAGGATGTAAACTATGATGGGTTAGTAGAAAGTAGTGTGCCCTTACTCTAGTAGGTAGGAGTGCTTTGTTTTGTTCAGTGCTAGTAGTCATTGTCATATTCTTGTACTGTCTTATTTGTGAAGTTTCGATATTGTTTGTTGTTTTGAATAAATCGATTATAGTATTATTTTGTGGTTGTCTTCTTTCTATTACCATTGGTTGTGTTAATACCTATTGTTTCTTGTTCTTATACTATATTTTTTTCTAGACTGTTTTTTATCTTGAGCGAGGATCTATGGAAAATAGTCTTTCTACCGCACCTTTAAAACAGTGATATAAATTGTGTACACTTACCTTCCCCAAACCTCATTTCGTGGAAATATGTTGGTATGTTGTTGTAGCGTCATTACATAATGAAGTAAAACTCTTGGTAACATTTAAGTCTCTGCTCCTTTATTGGTGTTTGAACTCCCAAAATTGTCTCTCCTGCTCGTTTTAACAAAACAATTAGTTCCCATGATATATCCTTACAAGTTATAGGGTTAATTTAAGGTTGGTTAAACTTAAGAATTTAAGGTTTGTGCACTTTACACTATCAACTAAACTTAACTTGCTATTACAGATTACTTATTTTTTTCCTTTTCAATTTTTATATAAAAAATTGAATAATTTGTAGCAGATATACCTAATAGTATAGAATATTTGTAGACCGCACAATACTTAAAACTCTAAACTTAATGACCAGATGATGAGATTGAGGAAGAATAGCGAGAAAGAGAGCGGAAGAACAAATTTAACTTCGGTCCTTCCACCACAATAAAGATGGCCCAAGAAAGGCCATTAAACAACGAAGAAAGAAAAAAAGAAGAAATCGTTAATGACAGAAGGTGGAGGCAGAAGAAGGGAAAAAAAAGCAAAGGCTGAATGACCAATTTCCGTAATTAAGAATGGCCGAATCGCCAATTTAAAAAAGAAATTTTTGTCTAATTTTCCCTTATAACGAATTATTTATCTTTAGATCAATTTACACCATAAAGAGCTACAAACCCGTAAAGTAACCATATAGTGTAGAACTCCTTCAGAAGTTAAACCTTGCATCTCTTACCGGGGTTCGACTAATATTAAGAACTTCAATCCGTACATAAAATCGCAATTTTTCAGTCATCAAGATTCATGAATGAAAGCTGCATGATGTTTAACACCATCGTCATGTTCATTTGTTCAACTATTTTTAACTGTTCATACTACCAGGCTCATAATACCACTAGAGCACAGGGATAGTCGCGCAGGGAAAAAGAACCACCAGCAACGTCACTACAAGTCCACTGTAACTCAAGATTTAGAGAACTAGACCGACAGAAACAGAAAATAACCATTGTTAACCCACAACTCAGCTATATTACAATGTACCATCAGTGTTAGAGTGACATAACAAAAGAACAAAACACAAACATAACAGATGTAACTATAGACTACTATAGTTTGCATGTGCCCAATCATATAGACCAAAATATTGCAGATACTTTTCCCAAGACCTCCAAAAAAGATCAGCATATGGTGATAACAATGAGCAAACCGTCAACGACTGCAAAGAGGGAAAAAAGTAGCAAAGTTAGTCAAATTAAATAAGGAGATATCACCAATGAAACCAGGTTAGTAGCATATTTATAGAAGGAAGGAGGTCAAAATACAATTCCACAGTTTTACTGATGTTTTCAGAGTCACCTACTACCAGTCACCAGCAACCCTGTGCAACTTTCAATTGAATCGAAGAGAACATAAATGAATCCAAAAAATAATTGTCAAATCAAGTAGCTCAACCACAAACTCTCTACACCAAAAGAGTGCTGATTCGAGCGGCTGATCATGGTGTTTCCACAATAGTCCTTTGGATCCACATAAAAGGATAGGTGTGTGTGCATATGGAGGAACAAATGTAACAGTACCAAAATAAACTACCATAAAATAGAACTGACATATAACAAAACCATGAACCGAAGAGAACATAAATGAATCCAAAAAATAATGGTCAAGTCAAGTAGCTCAACCACCAACTCTCTACACCAAAGAGTGCTGATTCGAGCAGCTGATCATGGTGTTTCCACAACAGTCCTTCGGATCCACAAAAAAGGATAGGTGTATGTGCACATGGAGGAACAAATGCAACAGTACTAAAATATCAAAAGGATGTGGGTCCAATCCACAGGTCATAGCCATTTCTATTCAATGCTTCACAACAGTTGAAATCTTCACAAACCTGTAGGACCTAGAGCGAGATCTGGCTGAGTTATCTGCATTTCTTCCAGGACTCTTGAGCCTCCTTGGGGCGGAATCCACATCATGAGCAATCTGACTATTATCTCTTGGACTCATGCTGAAACTGCCTTTTTTCTGAATGTGTGGAGAATTTGACCTTGACATTCGTCTTGATTGCCTTGAAGATCTTCCTTTCGACCTGCAATGTCTTTCATCCCTTGGAGAAATAGACCGAGACTTTGACCTGGATCTCCTTGGAGAGTTGTAATCATGATTATCACGATCCCTGTCCCTGTGAAGCAAAGTGTAATTAAGCCACTTTATAATTAGTCCAATGTAGTTTTTGCAATAGCTATTGTTGTTGGAAACAGTACAAACAAGTAAAGGACTACTCTGGATCTCAAATGACTGCTTCACCAACTCAAAATACCACAAACTACCATAAAATAGAATTGACATATAACAAAACCATGAACCGAAAAGAACATAAATGAATCCAAAAAATAATGGTCAAGTCAAGTAGCTCAACCACCAACTCTCTACACCAAAGAGTGCTGATTCGAGCAGTTGATCATGGTGTTTCCTCAATAGTCCTTCGGATCCACAAAAAAGGATAGGTGTATGTGCATATGGAGGAACAAATGCAAAAGTACCAAAATATCAAAAGGATGTGGGTCCAATCCACAGGTCATAGCCATTTCTATTCAATGCTTCACAACACTTGACATCTTCACAAACCTGTAGGACCTAGAGCGAGATCTGGCTGAGCTGTCTGCATTTCTTCCAGGACTCTTGAGCCTCCTTGGTGCGAAATCCACATCATGAGCAATCTGACTATTATCTCTTGGACTCATGCTGAACCTGCCTTTTTTCTGAATGTGTGGAGAATTTGACCTTGACATTCGTCTTGATTGCCTTGAAGATCTTCCTTTCGACCTGCAATTTCTGTCATCCCTTGGAGAAATAGACCGAGACTTTGACCTGGATCTCCTTGGAGAGTAGTAATCATCATGATTCTCACGATCCCTGTCCCTGTGAAGCATGGTGTAATTAAGCCACTTTATAATGAGTGCAATGTAGTTTTTGCAATAGATATTGATGGTGGAAACAGGACAAACAAGTAAAAAGACTACTCTAGATCTCAAATGACTGCTTCATCAACTCAAAATACCACAAACTACTCATAAATAAAACTGACATATAAAAGAACCACGAAGGAAGATTCCTTCAATATCTTATCTACTAAACCACAACCGTTACCTGTATCCTTATTTCATAGTCCGGAAAAAAACTACAGTTTGATCCAGACACTGTTTAAGCACACTATACGGTACAGTTCTTCAGCATCTGAAAGCTCTTCTTTGCCCCAACTTCCAAAATCTCGAGATATCTTTCCTTGGGCATTCCTCACCAAATGTCAATCAGTAAAAGCTTCGAAAATCTTTGCCTTTTTGAAGATGATTTCTTTTGCAAACTATAAGCTCTAAATTATCTCCCTAACTGGACATTGTGCAACGTTAAGAAATTAAACATGAATTTTAAGATAAGCAAAGGAAGGTCTTTGTGGTTGTAATATGTCCACACCACTTCAATTGGTTCTCCATGGTACAGTAGAAGGCTCATCCTTACTAGAAAAAATCCACAAAAGGAAAATCACATAAACTTTGATGATGGTGATTTGAAACTTCTGGAGATACATCACATTTCATGAGCAAGTGTCTTTGACTTTATGGAGATATTGTCCCTTTTCTCAAATGTCTTTTTTAGTCCAGAATTCTTTAAGTCTCTTTCTCAATTTAGCATCTGCATTAATAAAGCCACCAGCAGATGTCATTCAAAAATCTACAGGACAGATGAATTATGCCTGCAAGACATTTGACATAATCTCAAGATAATAGTGTATCTCAAAAGAGTACTCAACAAAATTAGAAAGCCAAAGAGCCTAACAAGCTTCCAACTCAAGGGACTGAGAAAGCCTCAGCATTCCAGTAAACAAAATAACAGACAAATAACTAGAAAAAAGATCAGTTCCTATTATTCAAGTGGATACACTGATGCTACCACCACTTAAGCAAATAAAAATATCCTAGTTCATTCTCCTAAGTTCCTAACCACCAAAGAGAAAAACAAGTATAGAACTATCAGAGACCAACTAAGGAGTTTTGGGAAATGGTACAACATTGGGTAAAATCCACAGAAGTGCATAGCCTTTAATGGATGTGTGTGGTAACAGGTAAGCCTGAATGCTGTTACCATCTGTCACGAGAGATGCCTTGTATCAACCATGTCTCCATTCTATAAACACCCAACTTAGGAGCTATACATGCCAAAAGAAACTTCAAAATGTAAAAGAGTATATTACCATTACAAAAACAGCAAGAAAAAGAGATAAATAGCACCCATTACAGAGCGCATCTTAATGATACAAGGCAAACAACTGCAATTTACAAAAAAGAAGTTGACTAAGGGCATGCACCACAATACTACAAAGACAAACAGATCAATGTGCAAAGTTTCTCTCTAGAAGAATATTTATCTCTAAATGTAGGGAAAAAAGACTAATTTTGTCTTTGATGGTTGAACTTATACACAGTAGGGCAAGGCTTCATATTTCTTAAATCCAAAATAGATGCTCTTAGACTTTGTCCCATTAGATTCAGTTGAGTCCTTGCTTTTAAGACAAACGAGTGCAAGAAAAACAAGCAAAACTTCTGTTATGAAACACAGACCTTGAGTCATGTCTTGCTGGGGAAGCCGAGCGCGAGTAAGCTGCAATAGAAAATTCTAGACCATTAATATTAAAAATAAGACAAAAATGCTTTTGACTCTAACAGCACTAACTGCCTTTCTTTATTTCCTTTTTTCGTTTTGGATTAGGTTAGGTTTTTTTTTTTTGGTGTGTGTGTTTGTGAGTTTGGGAGGGAGGGGGTTCAATGCAATATCATATAAATAAGCATCAGAAGTAAAACTCTCTGTAAAGAAACTAAACAAATATTCTAAAGAGTTGAAATGCAAACTGACAGTGATATCTGCGACTTGGGAACCTTGATGGGCTGTGTCTCCTGTAGCTGCCTCGAGCACTAGGTCCACTAGTTAAACAGGAAAAGTAGTAGACTTAGATTCACAGATGTAGGTGAATAACACTTGAGCTGGAAAAGAGATTGCTAATCAACATGGTTGCAACTTGAAGCAAACCACATGTATGTTGCACCTTGTGCGTAAAACCTTGCGCATTTCTTGAGGGGTCTTCCGATTCTCCTCTGCAAAAACAATCTTAATTTCACGTCCACCAATAACTGTACAGTTTAAGTGTGCTTTTGCTTCAGCTGCATCTTCGGCATAACGGAACTTCACAAAGCCAAATCCTCGTGGTTCCCTACATATAAGATTAGGAAAAAAATAGATAAAACATCACAGTGATCTTCTTTTTTCTTCTCGAAAGAAAATCATAGTGAGATATTTTTATTGTTCTAAAAAAGACAGAGAGAGAGGTCGCATTGCAAGTCACTTGGTCCCTAACTCAGTTAAGAAGGAGAGCTACAATGCGCTGACTACTAAACTTATCAATTATTTTTTTTGAGTCAAAGGAACTTTGTATTAACAAAATCTCATCATCCAATAGATGATGATACATCTTACAACTCCCAATCAAACGGAATTTCCTCCTAGTGGACTGCCCAAAAACAAAGAAACTTTACAAGTTACCTATAAAATCTACTAGATCTACGGTATCCCCCCCCCCCCCCCCAATTTCCTGTTTACACCAAAAATAAAGTACGCTAAGGCAATGGCTTTTAATCTTCTGGATGCTGCAACACTTGCCTTCAAAGCACCTGGCATTTCTTCCTGTCCACAACGTCCACCAGACACAAGCTGGAATATTCAACCACCAATCTTCTGTTGAACCTCTCTTCCCAATTCCTTTCCAGCTGTATAGAAATTCCAGTGTGGACCTTGGCATTGTCCAGCTGATCCCTAGGATACAAAAGAACATGTTCCACAACTTTTCAGCTATGTTACAATGCAGAAATAGGTGGCTATTCACTTATGCATCTTGGTTACACAAAAAACATCTAGAGCAAATCTGTATTCCTCTTCCTTATAGAGCTTCATGAGTTAGGCAAGCTTTTATGATAACTAACTAAACAAAACAAGCCACTTTCAACAGACTTTTGACTTTCCTATTTGCTTCTGAGGCCAATTGATTATTTGGTTTTGGTTGTTGTTTCCATTCCAATAGCATGATTTCACTGTAAACACTCCTTTATTGTGAATCTGCCAGATTGGTTTATCAGCAACATTAGAGATTCCAAAAAACGTATTCAGTGTCTGAAGGAGTGTAGCAATATCCGACACTTCCCAGTCGTTAAGAGCCCTCCTAAAGATTAGGTTCCACCCATGTAGACTCCATACTTGAGCAACTGTATCATTTCTTTGTAAACTTAAGATATAGAGCTGGGGAAACACGTTTCTCAAGCTGTCTTCCCCTATCCAAAGATAATTCCAGAAATCAATTTTGGATCCATCACCCACTTTGAAAGTGATATTGGAATAAAATTGACCCCATAACCTCCTGATTGATTTGCATACAACAACAACAATAACAACAACAACAAACCCAGTGTATTCCCACATAGTGCGGTCTGGGGAGGGTAAAATGTACGCAGTCCATACCACTACCTCCGGAGAAGTAGAAAGGTTGTTTCCGATAGACCCCCGCTCAAGTCCGTAATAAAGCATGAAACAAGATGGAATAATAGAAATACGACACCCACAAAGTAATACCCTACACTAACAAACCAAAGGCTCTCCCACCCCCATACCCTCCTACTAGCAGCTCCAACCTATGGACATAGCCCTAAGACTACCAACCCAGCTACCCCAAAGCTCTCCTAACTACTAACTACGACCCACCCACATGCATTAGCCCTCTAACCTAATTCGCGTCCTCCAGACCTTCCTATCTAGGGTCATGTACTCAGTAAGCTGTAACTACTCCATGTCACGTCTAATCACCTCTCTCCAGTATTTCTTTGGCCTACCCCTACCCCGCCTGAAATCATCCAAAGCTTGCCTCTCACACCTACGAACTGGGGCATCCGTACCCCTCCTCATCACGTGTCCAAACCATCTCAATCGAACTTCCTGCATCTTGTCCTCCACCGAAGCCATTCCCACCTTCTCCCGGATAGTCTCATTCCTAACCATATCACCCCTAGTAAGCCCACACATCCAACGCAACATCCGCATTTCTACCACCTTCAATTTTTGAATGTGAGAGTTCTTGACTGGCCAACACTCCGCTCCATATAGCATGGCCGGACGGACTGCCACCCTGTAGAATTTGCCTTTAAGCTTGGGCGGCACCTTCTTATCACACAACACTCCCGAGGCGAGCTTCCACTTTATCCATCTTGCCCCAATACGATGGGAGACATCCTCATTAATCTCTTCATTCCCCAAAATCAAGGACCCGAGATACTTAAAACTATCCCTCTTACAAACAACTTGGGAATCCAACCTTACTACCACCTCATTCTCCTACCTCATTAAACTTGCATTCCATATATTCTGTCTTGCTCCTACTTAACCTGAACCCTTTACACTCAAAGGGTATGTCTCCAAACCTCCAATTTATCATTCACACACCCCCGCGACTCACCAATCAAAACTACATCATCTGCAAAAAGCATACACCAAGGCACCTCTCCTTGAATACGTCCTGTCAACATATCCATCACCAGCAAACAAAAACGGGCTAAGAGTTGATCCCTGATGCAACCCTGTCAAGACAAGGAAATGCTTTGAATCTCCTCCTGCCGTCCTCACCTGAGTCTTTGCCCCATCATACATGTCCTTGATCGATCTGATGTACGTCACCGGGACTCCACTCACCTATAAGCATCTTCAAAGAAACTCCTTAGGGACTTTGTCATACGCCTTCTCCAAGTCGATAAACACCATAAGTAGGTCCTTCCTTTCCCTATACTGCTCCACCAGTCTCCGCATCAGGTGAATTGCCTCTATCGTCGAGCGACCGGGCATAAATCTAAACTGGTTCTCCAAAATAGACACTATCCTCTTCCACCTCCGCTCGACCACTCTCCCCCAAATCTTCATAGTGTGACTCAACTTAATACTCCTATAGTTGTTGCAACTCTGGATATCACCCTTGTTCTTATATAAGGGAATCATAGTACTCCATCTCCAAGCCTCAAGCATTTTCGTCGTTTGAAAATGCCGTTAAACAATTCAGTCAACCACCTTAAACCATCCCCGCCAGTAAACTTCCAAAAATCCACTGGAATCTCGTCAGGCCCCGTCACCCTACCCCTTCGCATCCTGCGAATAGCCTCTCTGACTTCCTCCACCTTAAAACGTCTACAAAAACTAAAATCATGACACTCCTCTGAGTGCTCCAGCTCCCCTAACACAATATCTTTGTCCCCCTCATCATTCAAAAGTATGAAAATACGACTGTCATCTTCTCTTAATGTGAACATCCTCCACCAGCACTCTACCATCCTCCCTCCTTAATGCACTTCACCTGATCGAGGTCACGACCCGTCCTCTCCCTAGCCTTAGCAAGCCTATACAACCTCTTTCCCCCACCTTTCCTCTAACCCCGCATACAAGCTCTCAAACGTTGCCATCCTAACAGCTGTAACTGCTAACTTAGCCTCCTTCCTAGCTAACTTGTACTCCTTATTTACCCGCTTCTCCTCTTCATCCTCACTCACAACCAACTTAGCATACACCCCTTCTTCGCCTTCACTTTCTTCTTAACTTCTTCATTCCACCACCAATCCCCCGACGTTGACCAACCCCGCCCCTCGAGACACCCAACAACTCTCTAGCAGTCTCCATAATGTACCTAGCCGCCCTATCCCACATACCATCCACGTCCCCCTACACTCCCACACCCCCATTCCCGCCACCTTCTCCCCTATCTAGCGCATTCACCGGCATCAAGCCATCCCACTTAATTATGGGTCGACCCTCCGCGCCCCTTCTCTTTTTATCCTTCTTTATACCCAAGTCCATCTCCAAGAGCCTGTGCTGGGTCAAAAAATTCTCACTTGAAATGACCTTACAATCCTTACACAGCACCCTATCTCCCTTCCTAAGCAGCAAAAAGTCAATTTGAGTCTTGGCTATCGCGCTTCGAAAGGTGATCAGGTGATCGTCCTTCTTCGGAAAGTTCGAATTCACTACCACCATCCCAAAGGCCCTCTCAAAACCCAACAGAGCAGCTCCCTCTTCATTCCTCTCCCCAAAACCAAAACCAAAACCTCCATGCACGTCGCCATATCCTCCTGGTAGCGCCCCAATATGCCCATTGAAATCTCCTGCTACAAATAGAAGTAATCTTATTTTTTGACCTTTTTTATTTAATTGTTTAAAAAATACTTATCTTTCATTAAAATTAAAACAAAAATCCTATTTCCAAAGGAAAGGACCTTGAGCTTTGTTGCTGCTGGTTGCTCTTTCTCTCTGCACTCTTGCTTGTTGCTTGTTCTCTTTGCAAGTTATTTTGAAAAATTATTTTGTTTCTCTTTCTTGAACCTAGAAATCCAAATTTGAAATTATCTTGATTTAGGAGAAAGTGTTCTAATTTTGTCCATGTTAGTGATACATCGGCATGCTCATTGAAGAAAGAAATTTATTCTTTGATTCCCGATCATTCACTAAGTCCATCCAAAATACGTGGGCAAGGTTATGATGGAGCTAGTAATATGAAGGGAGAGATAAATGGTCTCAAAACTTTAATTATGACAGATAGTCTTTCGGTGTACTATATTCATTGTTTTGCACATCAATTGCAACTAACACTTGTAGCTATTGCTAAAAAACATGTGGAAGTTGAAGACTTTTTTTATCATGTTACTAATGTGTTGAACGTTGTTGGAGGATCTTTTAAACGTCAATATTTACTTCATCATCACCAAGCCGAAAATTTGAAGCAATTACTTGATTCCGGTGAAGCTCATACCGGACAAGGATTACATCAAGAGCGTGGGCTTCAAAGACCGAGTGATACTCGTTGAGGATCACATTTCAAAACATAGGATAACTTTCTCCTTATTTTCTCATCCATTGTTCATGTGCTTGGAGTGATTGAAATTGAAGGTTCTACTTCAAGTGATAGAAATCAAGCGGAATATCTTTTGACAAAGGTTAGAACATTCAAATTTGTTTTTATGCTTCACTTGATGTTGAAAGTGTTGGCCATGTCAAATGAGTTGAGCAAGATTTTACAAAAAAAAGATCAAGATATTGTTAATGACGTGGAGTTTCTTAACATCTCAAAGAAAAGATTGCAAGATGTGAGAGAGAATGGGTGGGAATTTTCGTTGAATGATGTTTCTTCATTTTGTGATTCACATGATATCTTGATTCCCAAACTAGATGAGTCTTATTTTCCCAAAAAGTCAAAGCGTAAGTGTTTAAGATGTTTGTTATTCGCACCACTTGCGTGTTGAAATCTTTTGTGCGGTCATTGATGTGCAACCTCAAGAGCTTAATGAGCGTTTTGATGTAGTGAGTAATGATTTGCTTCTTGGGATGGGTAGCTTGAATCCTGTCAATTCTTTTTCTAACTTTGACAAAGGTAGAATCATGACTTTAGCAAAGTGTTACCCAAATGAGTTTGATGATGGAAAGCTTCGAGATTTGAGTTACCAACTTGATACCTTCATAATTCATATGCGAGGTGGTAATTCCAAGTTCTCCAACTTGCAAGGAATTCGTGATTTGGCAAAGGCATTAGTTGAGGAAAATCTTGTGGAGACTTATTCACTTGTTTATTTACTTGTGAAGTTTACTTTGATTTTACCCATCGCTACGGCAACTGTTGAAAAAGCATTCTCTTCCATGAAGTACAAAAAAAATGAAGTGCGAAATAGTATTGGTGATCAATATTTAAATGATTGTTTAGTATGCTACATAGAGCGTGATGTATTTGCAAATGTAAGTAATGATGTCATCGTTAATCGTTTTCAGAATATGAAAACTCGTCGTGGGCAATTGTAATGAATTATGGATATTATGATATTAGTAATATTATTAAAAGTTTTAAGTTTGGTCATTTTATTATTGTTCTTTTATTATTGATTGATTTGTTAATTTTCCTATAGACCGAAAAGATAAATAATCCGATTGAATTACTTGGCACCCGATGAGTTCGGATCCTGGATCTGCCTCTGCCAACAATAACTTGTTTTCTAGGCTTAGTTGTGTTGTTATTGATCATAGTGATATCAACAAATAGCGGATAAAGGGGAAACAAATCCATTGATTGCTAAATATAGTACAAAATGAGAATCCATATAATCAACGCGAAGGCATACCCAGTATGGTAATTCTTGGGCAGATAAACATCTTTTATGGGACCATAGCGTTCAAACGGGACCCTAAGATCGTCCGGCCTGCAAAACAAGTACAAAAAGAGTAATTTTGTCTACAAATATAGCAACATTTGCTGAGACAGAGAGAGAGAAGCAAGCAGTTTATGAAATAGAAATAGAAAGGAAAACTACTCTACCCAACCTGTAGAAAAATTGGGTCTGACATCCTTTATTAACCCGCATTAATTGATAAGCAGAAACCACAATAAAAATTTGCAATTTCATTTCTTATTTCTTATTCTATTATTTCAAAAGGTTTATCGAAAACAACATCTCTATCTCATCTATGAGGTAGTGGTATAGACTGTGTACACTTGCCCTCCCCCGACCCCACTTTGTGAGAATATACTGGATATGTTGTTGTATTATTTCAAAAGGTTCTAAAGCCATCTGAAATATAAGCAACTTTATATCCCATGTGTATCGATGTCTGGAGATAAGATAGCTTATTCCTCAACATCACAATTAAACAACTTTTTTCTTGAAGGTAATATTCACCTCTAATGAAGATGATTATGTTAGCTTCTACCAATGTTGCAATGAGGAAGTCCAGGCGTCAGAGGAATAGGATTGTTTTTGAAAATGTAACAAACTTGTTGTAGAATAAAATACGGAAAAACAGAATTTAAAAATGACCATTGTCAAATGGATAGGACAGAGAACTTTGATAAGAGAGAATTTGAGTAAGTGCTTATATAATCTATCTTCTATCATCCAAAGCTTAGTTGATTGATTGATCAATCACTCCTTAATTATCTTTTGCAAATTCAAGACAAAAAGATGAACTTCTACAACTCATTGATCTGGTGTTCGTCAAAATATAATATAGCATTGCACTCTTTGATGAAGCTAATCCTTGGTTTACCATGAGAATGAAAAGGTCTTTGATGGATAATATAATTCAAATTGGAGTGATGTTATTGAGACAAGTTCAGGAGGACTTTTATGGTTTGATGGGAGCTCAAGTTGAAGGATACAACACCTCTTTCCGTTTAGAGATGTCCCAAAATATTTGAACACCACTCCATCAACTCAATTTAACTTTCAAGAAATCCAATTTATTTGTTACAGTATTATTTTAATTGAGAAAATTGATCTGAAGTTTCCTCTATTGAACTGATCTCTTAATCAATAGAATTAACATCACATTACTGGGACAAGCACACTGTGTTTTAAGGGTGTGTTCATTATGAAGGAAAACAAAAGGAAGCCCGTGCACTAAAGCTCCCGCTACGTGCGGGGTCCGAAGAAGTGCACCCTCCCCTTTCATTTCTGCAAGGGACTTTTTATAGAGCAACTTTACCCGTTACTCCAAGGCTCCCCTTCTTCATCATGAAAGGAAAACATTTGCCAGAAAATACCACTCCACCCCCACCACATTACCTGGCATCCTACCTCTACCCATTTACCACCACATTACCCAGCATCCTACCTCTACCCATATATATATATATATATATGAAGAAGGATTAGTATACCTGGAGCTAAGGGCAATATTACGAACAAGAAGACCTGAAGGTTCGGGAGAGCGACGGCCGCCGCGGCGGTGACGTGGTTCGTCATAGCGTTTACGTCTTACGGGGCTGTAACTTCTGCTACGGCTTCGACTTCGGCTTCTGTACCTTCCCATTTGCCCTAAGACAAGTTCTAAGACCTTAGTTTGATTTCCTTGGAAGTGAAGACCCCAGCCCTAAATTTGGAATTGGAGGTGGATTGACATGACCTAGAAAAACAAAATGAACCAAAATCACGTACGTTTTGGCTTTAAAGCTTTTCTTTTAAAGTAGGCTAGGAATTTTTTAACTTTTTTTGTTTTAAAATTAATCGAAAAGATAATAATAAGAGCAACAAAGTAAACAAAGAGATATTCTTTGAAGTATCAAGTATACAAATCTTCAAGTATCTATAATATGAACTTTATGTCTTTATGTATAGTATAACATATAGGCATGCGAAACGTTGTCATAAACATAACATTAATAAGGTTATTATGAGGAGGTTAAAAGGTGCAAGAGTTACACCATAAGCATGACATTAATCATGAAGGTTATGGAGAGGTTAAAGGGGTAAGAATTACATCCTATAATAGTGTATGAAGTAGTGCATGAGTAAATTCTTGTAGTGGACATCCACAATAATTATAATGTTTTATAATACTCCCCTTAAATGTTCATGGATAATGTGCCTCGTTAAAGTCTTACTAGGAAAAAAAAATCGTAGGAAAAAAATTCTAGTGAAGGAAAAAGAGTACACATATATTTTTAATACGTGTTTGTTTGATACCTTGTTAAAAACCTTGCCAAGAAAACCCATTGGGACAAAATCGAGGCCAAGAAAAAAATAGTGCAGCACGTATTTTACTCCCCTGATGCAAACATCTTTTCACTTCTCAAAGACGAAGCACTTCAATCTTATATGTCAGCTTTTAATGTCGATATTGATTGTGTGGTTATAATCAAATCACATTCATGAAGATGTTGCAATTTTAAAATCGCTCTGATATGTTGTTTTCTTGTTTCTTGGATATGTTAAGCCCTTTAACCCAGCCAAATAAATTCTTGAAAATCACTTTGTATGTGACCTCATCATCACAGGCCATTTGCACATTGAACTGTATGTGCATAACCAACAATGCTTTGACAATATTTGTTAGAAATAATAAATCCATCAATAATATTAGATTTCACTCACATTTACATAAAAGTGAAATTATGTCTTTCTACACATTAATAAAAATTATTCTCATGTATAGAAATAGCAGGATATAAAAATGCATCAATTGCACGAATACATGGTATTTACTAATCATTTTCATGAGATGAAAATTGATCTTTCTTTATGGTAAGAGATTTCGCAATCACTGGATATTCAATGGATTGAATATCTTTTACATCCTTCAAGGTTTTTCCTATTGCATTCGCCAACTAGCTAGACACGACAGTCATTCGTTGTACGCATTTAATTTTCTTTTCATACATTGTTAGATTTAAAGAAACTTATTGCATCCACCATAGGAGAAGACATCTCCAAACAATAATGTCAGGACTTTTGCAAATAAACTTTATGCCTCAAGGCACAAATCATATTTTATATCTTATGATTTTACTTTTTGCACAATCACCAAATTGTATCCCGCTGACATTATACCTTAATCTATGGACTAATTCCAAACATCACTTTTTAAGTGAAAAACAATAAACTTGAATTGCATAATTTATTTGTCCATATTATTTCACAGATTTAAATTCAAGATCCTTGATACCATTTATAATGGTGAGCTCTACATTATACCAAAGATACCATCGACGGTTATTTAATATCGATGCCATTACGACATAATATATCAAGATAGATCTCTTCTTTTCTATCATTTTCAGGTACCTGAACCTTTACTAAGATTTTATGAAGAGTTACGTCATAGTGCCTTTTAAAGCACTCACCTCATTATCATTGACCATAGTTATCATTTGCTCCTCTCTTTATTCAAGGAGTTTTATGTTTGGAATCGATTTGTCTGTCACGCTTTAGGCGTGCCATAAACTCTGTCCTTCAAGAACTTTTTATTGAAGCATTTATAGCTAAATTATAGCATAGGATTAGTCTGACAATGAACTTGCAACATTTTGCAAATCATGAATTACAATTGAACTTCAAGTTCACTATTTTTTTACGAAGATCTCAATAATTCATTCCATACATTTCAGCTATTAACTATATCTCCCCTAATGTTAGGAAATCTAACATTCACCCCAATCTTATTTGGGGACCCATCTTTGTGTGTGGTGGATACTGCATATTCAAATTATTTAGATGGATTTTAATTGGTTCTTGAGCCTGAACCAACAATATAGGGGAACCTTGTTGATTTGGTGCATACAAATGTTGCTATATTTAAATAAAATCGTCTCATATCAAAAAAAAAATTGAAGATTTGTTCTCATAATCAATGGTTCACCTATAATTGGAGGCACACAATTTTTTTCTGCTAAACCAATCAGCATTATCAACTTTTAAAGTTTAAAATCATACTCTCAATTTAACAATTTGAGAAAACAACCTTGCTAAAATCAAATTGCAAGTTGATAGCAGCGCATGTGACCAACCATAGATGCGTCTCATTTCATAATAAACAGTCCACATGGCAGGTGAATGGGCCTATATTCACCTTATTGTACGTTCCAAAAAATTTAGGGAATATAACCATAATCTTAGTTGGTATAGTATTTTATCGTGAGAACAAGCAACATAAGAGAATTATTGAAGAATCATTTATTTCTTCAATATAAAACCTCATGAATTCTCAATTATCTTTGCATTATATTTGAACCGGGATGGTCAACGGGTCATACCAACTTATATATTTCTTGTAAACTTTTCGTTTACTACAATATGTGATTTCATCACCATGTCTATATTTGTATCAACAAACATGATAAAAAATGGGTAGACTTTTTCATAAATATTATAACCTATGAAGATATAAAAACCTTTCATAATTTATAGTCTTAAAATAATAATAATTTCTTTTCTTGTCAATTTTCTTGAAACTTTAAAAGTTTTTTAGGAGATTTATTACAATTTCAATATCATAAATAATATTCCTTCGTCTAGTAACACACTAGCTTTTTGAAGCTATGAAATATTTGTGTACTACGTTATATTTCAAAAACACCATTCGCATGGGTACCATCTCCTTTTAAGGAGGAAATTATTTTTCCGGTAACCAAAATCATTATATGCAAGACCTCTTTCTTGCTTTACTTTTATAATATTTGGTAAAGTCCTTTTTGGGCGTACCGTATTTATGCAATCAATGAAAAATTCATTCAACCACACCATAATATTTATTTTGATCATAGCCAAAAAAATTGTAGGCAAGAATCACTTCTTAACTTTACCCTTTGATAGATCATGATCAAACACACTATAGCATCAATGACCTTTTTATACCAAATTAAAATTTTATTTCCTTCAAAACTCCCGTAGAGGTGAGTTTTAGTATTTATCCAATCATATATATGCATGTCTTTATCTGTTACTTTCATTATATCTTGACACATTCAATTTCATGAATGGTCGGGCATCCACGATATATATCACCAGTCACATTCTCTTTAAGAAATGGATTAATATATTCTATGTGCTCAATATCTTAACATTTATCATATTCATATGATATAACCTCAACATCATTTTGAAAGATTAAATGTACCATCATTTTATATTTTTTTGATGGAGGATTTATAAAATCTATCAAATTAAATCACACGATCATTTTTAGAATCTGTAATGTTCTTTCTTTTAAAATCACTAAAATGATGACTATTATATTTTTTTTTCTGTACACACACATATATTAAATCACTTGTCTTCTTTTTAGACTTATTATGCAATCCTACCATATTCACATCAAAGAATGGAGCATATCAATGTGGCAAATTTTATGACTTTTCATCAACTGCCTTAGTTATCATCATATCGTCAAAATGCAGTGGGACATGAACCCAACATCTTATCAATAAAGATGTATGAGGTCATAATTCTGTGGGACTTAAACCCAAGATCATCATTGTGCATCAAAACTTAAATCGATGTTTTTTTTCTCTTGATGCGATGAGACTTAAATTCACCATATTATCTTTAACTAATAACATAAATCAAAGTACCTTATACACATCCGTAAGTCATAATTTTGACCTTTTACATTCTTTACCCTGCTACAGTGTACATATCATATGATAATATATATCATGTTCAATATTGACATTTCAAACTTAAAGATAAACAACTAATAGCCGACAGTAACGTAGTTATTTGTGTTAATAGACAATGAAGAGATTTTCTCACCATTCTAATTATATTCATTAATTCATTATATTGATTTCAATAACATTAAATTCAACACTTTAAAAATTAATATGAAAATTTGCCTCTTTATTCTTCAGTTATTTTCTCGAATTAAAAAATATAGCATAACATAAATCAACATGTAAAGGTGTAAAAACTAAATCAAATCATTGTATCCCCCTTTTAATATGACACATACAATAAAATAAATTAATAATACGGAAGAAATGTATGTGTTGGGGCTAAGCAGATGGTAGAATGTAAAATAATATTAGATAACTCCTTCAAGAATCTTTTCCAATCATCAACTCCTTTGCAAGGAAAGTCCAATAATACATACATACATACATACATACATATATATATGGTTGTACGAAACGTAATGTGATATCATGAATCAAATTCAAACGTGTTTTATCTTCAATCGAGATTTTGACCGGCTTTGTTTCAATATCACAGTTCTTCAAAAGTAGAAAAAACTTACCAATACTTACCCTTATTTTGTGAACTTCGTGTTGATAACATTTTTTAAAATTAAGCCAAAAGATGAATAATATGAACAATAAAGCAGACAAAAATTTTGAGAAGAGAAACAATAGATAAAAGTTTTTCATTCTTCCAAGTATCAAGTATACAAATTTTCAAGTATCTATAATATGAACTTTATGCCTCTATTTATTGTATAAAATATAGGCATATGAAAGGTTGTCATAAACATGACATTAATCATGAAGGTTATGAGCAGGTTAAAAGGTGCAAGAGTTGCACCATAAGCATGACATTAATCATGAAGGTTATGGGGATGTTAAAGGTGTAAGAGTTACACCCTATAATGGTGTATGAAGTAGTGGATGAGTAAATTCTTGGAGTAGTGGACATCCATAATAACTATAATGTTTTATTATATTTTTTAGTATATTAATTTGTTTTAGTGAAGAAAAGTGAAAATAATAGTGTTTGGTCCTAATAATTTATACTATATCTATATTTACCTATAATATAGTTAAAGTGTGAAGAGCCTTAGAAAAGTGATTTGAACTTTTTGTTCTATATTAAAAGATTGTGCAATAGACAAAATCGTCTTTTTGCTATTTTTTCTAATTAAAAGGTAACAACTCCTAATTGAACTATAGTTTTCAAATACATAAGTATAAATATTTAATTATTTTTCTATATTTAGATATTTAATTAATTTAAAAAACCAAATGACATATTATTAAAGGACACTTTTAATTCCTATTAATTCTAGCAACCCTCCATTGTTAGGAACCCTCCACTTTTTAACTTATTATAAAATTTTAAAAGATACAATAAGAGGAAAATTCTATTATATTAGAACTATTTTTGATCTTCAAGACTATTATTAATTAAAAAAAAATCTCATAAGTAATTTTTTCCTTACTTGATTTAAGTAGTAAGTCCTACTATTTATTAAGCTTTACATGTAAGCAAATTTACCTTATATAAGTTTTGTCTCTTAATGTCTATACGTATATTGAAAAAAAGAACTATATGTATAAATTGTAATAGTCACTAATCCGAACTAATGCTAGATGAAAATTTATTACTTGAGTTTGTATTACACTTCTTAATCAATTAAAATACTACCTTATATAAATATTTACTTAAACTACAATTCTATTTACAAACCCTTATTTAACCCTCATTAACTTGCCATTTCTTTTGCAAACCCTTATTTAACCCTCACTAACGCGCCATTCTTTTTTCTTCTTTGATTGTCTTTTTATTATTTGGTTTGATTTCATTTAAGTTATTTTTCTGCATTCAATGTGGGTTTTTTTTTCAATGTGATTTTTTTTCTTCACTTTCTTTTAGTTAATTAATAGTGATAGGGTAATTTATTTTTGTTATGGTGTATGATGATATCATGTTTGCTCAGGTATTCTTGCATCCAACAATACCAAAGAAACAAATAATGTAACTAATGATGTGGAATGTAATATAGTTGATGAGGAGAAGAAGGTTGCCTCAAGAATTCAAGCAAAGGATCAGACCTCAGAGATTGTGAGCTGAAAAGATTTGCAGCAACACATGGGATTGACGAATGCGAGATCATAAGCAACCTTCCTGAGGGTTTTAGAAGAGACATCAAATATGATCTGTGGACTTGGTCAGAGAGGTAAACTTTTATTGCATTCTTTTCTCAAATTAAGTGTCTTAATTTGATTAAGCATAAAGTTTAAGAAATATAAAAAGATTTTTGGATCTTGTGATCTTAAATAAAAAGATGTATATAGTTTTTAAAATTTTGTAATCTTGAACTTTTCATTTAAATTAAGAAAAATCTAATAAGATGTTGTTGGACAAGTTTTGCTATAAGTACTTTAAAACCTTTTAAAACCACTTCTTAATAGGAGTGTGTATATAAATTTGCATAGAACCTCTAAAACTCATCCAATTGTTCTACCTATCATAAAATATGCAAACTATAAGAATTTCACATGAATAAAATACTTGAATTATCTCGTACCACTATTGGATGAATTAAATATTGGCAAGTCACGTATATTTTGATCATGAAATGCAAGACTTCATGCTATAATATCGTACAATGAAAATGCAATATACAGTCTGTCTGATTGTTTTAATCAACACAAAAGCTTAGTATTTTTTTGAATTACTAATCAAACGTACTAAATATTTTCAAACAACATTTACTATATATGCACTTATATGTGGTTTATAAGATAAGTATTTGTCTTCTTTTTTTGTCTTTTAGTTGGTGTTTATTTATTTTAAAGTTAATTATTATTTTTAAATATTTTTTTCTCTTATATATAATTTTAATTATTAACATGAGACACACGTGCAAAGCACGTACACTTGACTAGTAATGTATTAAAAGTATGAAGCGCCTTTGAAATATTATTTGAACTTTTTATCCTTTATTAAAAGTCCTTGTTTTAAACAAAATCGTCTCTTTACTTTTTTTTCTAATATTTAAGAGTTGAAAATTAATTAAATATATTTATGGTAAAACCATCTCTTATAAGAAGTCATCTTGATTATTTTTTTCTAATTTAAGATTTGAAAATTAATTAAATATATTTATGATAAAACCTTTTCTTATCAGAAGTCATCAAAATTAATAATAATTAATACTTTTTCAGTGGTTTAAAAATTCTAAATCAACTAAATTTGATTTTAAGAAGATTTAAAAAATCTAAAAAATAAATATAAAATCATTAGAATAAGAAAAATTTAAGAAGTAACATATTTTAAAAAGTTTTAAATACGTAATAAGAATGTAATCAATGATTTTGTAAATATTTGACTTTAAAAATAAGGAAAGGTTTTAAATATATATATATATATATACATATATATATATATATAATAACACAAATATGATTCAAATTGATGCATCTCTCTTAGATTGTGGCAACAAGGAAAGGGGTACTACATGACAAACATAAAAGTGATAATCCATCAAACACATGAAACTTCTGGTGGTAAAATATATATTTATATGTGTATGTTTACATTATTATATTAAAGTGTGAAAGATTTTTGAAAAGTGATTTAAACTTTTACACTTTATTAAAAATATTCATAATATACAAAATTATTTAATTTTAATTAATCAAACGTTACATGTGCGATGCACATGCAGTTAAAATAGTTATTTGAAAAAGTAATTTACTTATTTTTTACTTTTTTCACTCTAATTTCTCTCACAAAATTTAAAAATAACTTCAATTTATATTTATAACCTAATACAACTGTTTGCAATAAATTTTCATCGTGCTTAAAATTAACTGCAAGCAAATATAAAATAAATAAAAAGAATAATTTTTACATAAAAGAATTTTGCATGTACAATTCTGTTATTCTCTTGATTCCTCTCCTAAACTTTTCATGATTCAAGGGCCTTTTGTAGCATAATTCTCAAACTTTCGGATGATTTAAGCCTCCTAGAAATGTGTTTGGATTTCAAGAATTGTTGGACATCACTTCGTCTTGTCGAGTTGATCTCCGGGCAGAACTACATTAGTCAATTCTTTGAATAACGCGCTATGTAGTCAATGCAGAAGCTTTCTCCAATGCTTGCCGAATGACCTCAAAAAATCATGTAACCGTCCTATTTATAGTTGTAGGGGGTACGCAGTCCAAGTGTGAATAATCTTTTCTGCCTCGTTCTGATTTATCTATTTAGTTCTAAGTTTATCACAAATATTGTGTCATAAGGTTACTTGTGATTGGCCACAAATATGTCATTTGGGACACTTGGTGATGTTTTATTGGCTGTTGAATTTGACTTGACTTGCCACATTCTTGAACAGGTGGCCTCGTCTTGTTGGTCTTTAATTTGACTGGGATTCCACGTTACTTGACACGTGGCATGAGTTTGGGCTGCAAGGTGAGATGGACCTTGATGAGGAATAAAATGGACTTATTACTTTTATAGTCCAAAATAAGTTTAGACCCAATAAAATATGAATCAAAATCAAAATTTATATGCATTTGATCCAATAAGTTTTACGTGTCTACAGATGCCCCCTACTTTAAGGCTCGTCGAGGTGTTTTATTTTTTGAACCTTTTATAGACGAGATTTGAAGTATTTGTGGAGCCTTTTTTGTGTATGTGTGTGTGCGTAATTTAGTCGTCACAAAATATTCGAATTTGACGAGAATAAAATGTAGCCGAACTCTTCAACTGTGCCTCAATTTCCTCATTGACGTGCTAAAGCCAAACTAATTAATACACACTAAAGACTCTTTTTCTTTTTATATATATATATAAACTTGAGCATTTTTTCAAAATTCGACTCCTCAAAGTCATGATAGTCTGGGTAGAATAACGTGAATCCCTTCATTATGAGTGTAAATTCTGTTTAAAACTAAATATGTCCAAACCACGTAGGATCCAGACATTAGTCTTATATCGAATTTTAATAGGATTGAATAATGATGTTATCCCACTTTAAAAAGGATTAGGAAGTTGACTTATTTTGGACACTTGGACGTCCCAGTTCTTCTGGAAGACAACTTGTTCAGCAGATTTCTTTTCGAAATCAAACTGGAGTCCTTCAGAGTCTATAAAAGGACATCACCGTCCCATTAAGTCATTGTAATTCAGCTTGATCCGCAATACAACTCACGTTCTTCTCCCCCTTTTCACAATTAAGTTTTCGGGCTGCTTGAAGCGTCTGTGGAAAAAATTCATAATGCCACGTGGAAGAATATAAATTACGAATGGCTTGCAGTGTTGGAAAGTAGACTTATGAGTATACATTCTACGCGAAAATCACGCTTATATTCTCTCAAGATTTGCCTAGGTATCCTTTCGAAATCAGACTTTCAGTTCTGTTTCGTCACATTTTGTTTGTTTTGTGCAGCCTCACGAAAAATTTCATATCTTGACTTAGGAACATCAAAATCAGGAGCAGTTTTTTACGTTGGAAACTAGGCTCAGAGAGATACGTATCACATGGAATCACAATCAAAATACACCTGAATTATTCCAATTATTGCTTCAAACCAGTCTTCTATTCTTGGTTCGCCGTTTTATCAATATTGTGCAGCGTCTCGACAAATTCCGTATCTTGATGTACGAGTATCGAAATCAGAAATAATTTTTTGCATTGGAAAGTAGACTTGTAGATATACGTCATATGTGAAAACCACCATCAGAAAAATTCTATATTTTCTTAGGTAAATTTTCAAAGTTACAGCCTAAATCTTGTGATACTCTTTTTTTCTTTAGCAGATTTACCATCTAATTTAATTTCTTTGGCAGATCTTCAAACACAGAGACTATATCTTCAGTACTTTGAGAATATGGCGAACTTCCATGATCAAAAGACACTATACCGTCAACTTAAAATAGAAAACGATGAACGATACTCTCCTACTAGAGTCCTCACCTTGAAAGTTCATCCTCGGGTAATCAACGCTTGCCCGCTTGATAGAGGATCACCTGATATATCCCTTTATCTAGACAAATTGTTGGCAAAAGAAAAAATTAATGCCCTCGACTTTAATAAAGTCATTAATAGTACTACTTTTGTGCTGCATTCATATGCACATGACAAAGAATCTTGCCACGTGGAATTATTCCCAATCAAGCTTTGGTGAGTTTTGTTATGTTACTTGTTAGTGGGAATGGGTAGAGGATATCCTTAGCTATAACAATGAGGTGCTGGAACAAACCAAGATTTATGATACTGTTTTTGCCTGTTTATTTACGTATGATGTCAACGAGAATGTTTTGCAGGCCTTTTATGAACTTTGGCATTCCTCGACTAATACAACATGTATTGGCATTGGTGAGCTCTTTATTTCATTATGTGACATGCATATGATTGGATGCCTTCCAGTACCCAAAATATTTTTTGACGAAGTCGTTCTTTCGGCCTAAGAATTGACACAAGTATATCAGCAAAAAAAGCTATTTTTGCTTAATATTTATGCTTACTTATTTTTAGCATTCTATCAGCTTTCAGATGGTGTATCCAGGGAGGTTTTTGTCCATGATTGGGTGAATTTTTGGTTCAAAGGACCGGAGCAGTACAAAGAGCCTCCACCATGGGGCTCTAAACATCAAGCTAAACCAAAGTCAGATCACAGTCCCGGTGGCTACATTGATATGTCTTTTTTACCATGAACTAAAGAAAAGGATGCACCTTTCGTTGAGTTAGGCGTGGAAGGGTCTCTTAGAGAAGAGATGAACTTGGTTATTTTTCTTGCTTTATGGATTTGTAAATTCGTGTTTCTAATTAAGAAATTTGACCACATCTATCCTAGCTTCTTCAAATTGTAAGTCTAATGGTTGATGGGGAAAGGTTTGCACTAGCGATCCTCGTTTTGGCTAGTATCTATAGAGGCTTGACAGAGATCTCAACTTCAGCAAATTTAGGTGCAAGTGACATATTTTTCCCCATACAATATGTTTATGGATAGATTGATGCGTATTTTAACTCTTACTATCAAGCACGTCATTACAATGGTGCTCGTATGTGTAGGATTACTGGGAAAGAGTGGCTAAAAAGTTTGATCTTTCTGGTGCAAGAATGTTATTTCAGGATGTCAATATCTGCAGGTTCCCATCTTGGCCATTCTACAATCCAAGGAGTTGTTTATAGCAGACAATTAAGATTTTCTTAGTTCTTGGAACGATTATTTCATTAGTCTTCATTCAAGCTACGTCACCCTCAGATGTGATGATCGCTTTTTCATGGTGCCTTATAGTCCCATAGGTTCAATCGATAGTTTTAATTTGTTCAAGACCTTCCTGGAAACTTCATCAAATGACATATGACGGCACACTAAAAGAATTAGTTCGACTTTGGGATTCTTGCACCCGTCTTAATAGTGCTTCAACCATTAGTATACCACCACGTCTTGAAAGGCCTCTAATGACCCTTAAGTATGTAAATTGGTGGTCTATTGGTCGAACAAACCTTACTGGGCAGAATAAAATTATCATAAAAGTTCCCCTTCGTCTTTCAGAACAAAGTAAGTCTTCCACTTCCTTTTTTGTTAAGTCAAAGACGAGCTCGTTGTCTTCTAAGTCCTTACCTTCAAGGGATAATTTAGTAAAAAGTTTAAAAGGATCAAGTCTTCCTCCATCGAAATTGAATGACACTCCTTCTGTGGCTTCGAACAAGACTCGTAAGCAAAACAATGATCCTACTTTGTTTGAGACTAATAGTGGAAAGATGCCAACAAAAACACCCCTCAAAGATAAGATTCTGCTTACCCTCCTAGTTAATAAAGTTGTAGATTTTAATGGTGACACTAGCTCAACAAAAGGTGATTAAGACCAACATTGGAAACGCAAATGAAAGAAGGCAAAAGATCAACATAGTGAGTTTGTTGATTTGGACATTGCTACTATAGATAGTGAGGCATATTTTGTTAATGACCCTAACTCCATTATGTCATTTCCTGAGCTCGCAGAACAAGTAAGATTACTTTTTTTTCGTGGTTCTTTTTTTAAAAAATCATGCTAATATCCCCCTTTTTAAACTAGATCTCCAAGGCATTTCTACCAATATGCTTAATGGCATTTTTTATGGTGTTACGAGTGCAAGTTGCCTTGATACATCTTCTCCTCCTGTCGCAGAAGATTTGACAAATAACCCAGAGGTTATGGCCTTATAAGCTAACTCTGCTAAATTTTATATACCTTTACTGTGTTTATCGTCATTTGTTGCCCCAAATTTTAAACCACAAGAGACGATCTCTACTTTCAGGAAGTCTTACATTCTTCAGATGTGTGGTGCATTACATAAATGGATAACAATTTTCTTTGTTGATTCTCTGGATGATTTTGTAAAGTTGAAAAAGGATATGAACATGTTTATGGAGGAACTCAAAGGGATTAACGCCATCAACACCTCTATTCTAGAGGGCTCTGCCAGAGTATAATGCTATGAAATCATCTTCATCCCAGAAAATGACTTAAGAAAACCATTAAAAATTGTTCTCTGATGTGCAACAAAGCCTTGTTAATGTAAATAAGGAAAACACAAAGGCGAGAGGGCACACGGAAGATCTTCAATCAAATTTTGCTAAGTTTGACGAAGAACTGAAGATCTTGTCTATGAAGAGGGAGAAGACCATTTTATGCATAAAAGAGCAGAAAGAACAATTGTCTAAAAGTAAAGATAAGATTATCACTTTTGAGGGCGAGCTTCATGCAATTAGAGAGAAACATCCATTATCTGAAGTGGAGACACTATCCAAACTGAAAGAGGCGGTTGAGGCGAGTCATTAGCAAATTCTGGAATTTCAACCTTTTCTATAGTTTAGGTATTTGATTAAGATTTTTTTTTTAATTTCTTATTATGATGTAGTGACATTTTTGCCTTTGGTGCAATAAAAGTGACCTTTAGCTTTCATATGAATTATTTCTTGGGAAATTCAAATATTATTGCGTCTATTTTTTTAATGGACAAGATAGATAAATTTGCTCCAATCATAAATAAACTTTGAGCTCTGTTGAGAAACTTCTTTCCAATTAATAGGAATTTTTTTTTAAGTTAACCATGAATCTATCCAATTTCACAATTTTGCGCAACTAGGGTAGAAAATTTATAACTCGATGTAGAAGTCTTTGAATCATGAGTCATCTTTTTGTTGCAAAGAGAACTCTAAAATATACGATATGTGTAAAAATTGAGGTCAAATACTTTACAAATTTATACAAATACGTTATTGAAATCAACTCCTTTGAAACCTGATTTTTCTTAGCTTTGATACGCTATGATAGAAAATTCATAACTTGATGTAGAAGCCTTTGAATCACGAGGCGTATTTTTTGTTACAAATATAACACCAAGAGCTACAACATATGTAAAAATCAAGATCATATTCTTTACGAATTTGTTATCAAATTCAGGTTAGTTCAAAACCTGATGGTCTCTTTCACAACTTTGAGCGGCTATGGTAGAAAATTCATAACTTGACGTAGGAATCTTTGAATCAAGATCCATGTTTTTTTAAAGAGGTATCTAAGATCTACCACATATATAAAAATCAAGATTATATTCCTTACGAATTTATATAGATTTATTATCAAAGTCAGCTTAGTTCTAAACCTGATGGTCTCTTTCCCAGCTTTGAGCAGCTATGGTAGAAAATTTATAACTTAACATAGAAATCTTTGAATCATGAGCCATCTTTTTTGTTGGAAAGAGGTTTCTAATATATACCACATATATAAAAATCAAGATCAAACCCTTTATGATTTTTTGCAGTTTCATCATCAAAATTAGCTTAGTTCGCAATCTGATTGTCTCTTTTGTAGCTTTTAGCGGCTATGTTAGAAAATTCATAACTCGATGTAGAAGCCTTTGAATCATGAGCTGTCTTTTTTGTTGCAAATATAACACCAAGAGCTACAGTATATGTGAAAATTATCATAAACACCTTTATGAATTTATCCAGGTGTGTCATCAAAGTCCGTTTTACCTTACTTGTTTCTTGACCTTTGCACGTCTGTGGTAAACTAAGCAAAAAACATTTAATTCATGCGATATTTATGTCACTTCAAAGTGTTATTGTTGTGCTCAAGTAATGGCACACTCTTTTTCTTCTTCTTTTTTCAACTCATATAACTGAACTTGGAGTAAAAAAATACTCTAAGCTGCCTACGTACCTCGGGAGGATCAAGTCATAACATAGTTCAAGATGATGATTTAATTTTTTTATTTTTTTAATTTTTTTAGAGCCGTTCACAGTTTAGACTCATACGGTCAAAGAGATATATATAGTTTATGCTCGTGCCTTAAGGAGCGCAGGTGACCTTCATGGAAAGTACTGCTTCAGAAACTGGCCATTGATGGGACCAATTCTTATACCATCTTGGTCAATAATTTTATAAGTGTCGCTTAAGTATGCTTCTTTCACAATATACAGACCATTCCACTTTGACGTAAACTTATAAATGATGCATTTGCTGATATTATGGGTCTTCGAACTGCTAAGACCAAGTCTTCCACTTGAAACGATCGGGGACGCACCTTCTTGTTGAAAACTCTAGCAAATATAGCTTGATAAAACTCCAACCTTTGTTGTGCTTCTAATCTTTTCTCGTCCAATGCCTCTAACGTTGCTAGACGAAGTTGAGCGTTACTTTCAGTTGTAAGACCTTTTTGAATCGATATTCGTAATGATGGAATTTGTTATTCTAGTGGAAGGACTGCTTCTATGCCATACACCAATAAATACGGAGTCGCTTGGGTAGCAGTTCTGTAGGTTGTACGATATACGTACAAACTTCACCGATCCTCTCTTTCCAGTTCCATTTATTTTTTACAACAACTTTCTTCAATAGGTTACCATGTGTTTTACTAAAAGCTTCGGCAATATCATTGTACATTGAAGACTTATGTTGCTTAAAATTAAACTCGCACAAAGTCCTCATGAACTTATTGTTGAAGGGTGTTCCATTATCAGTAATTGTGTATCTTGGTATGCTATGCCTAAAGATGATGTTTGACTTGATAAAATCAACAACATTTTTATTTTTCACTTCTTTTAGTGGCATGCCTAAAGATGAGCTCTATGATAGGTATTGGGAAATCATCTTTCGAACATGCCTTGTTCAAGTCTCAAAAATCAACACAGACATGTATTTGGCTATTTGTTTTCTTGACACATACAATATTTATGATCCACGATGGGTATTTCACCTCTCGAATAAATCTGGCTTCAATGAGCTTATTAACCTCTACTTCAATTTGTATTACTAACTCAAGGCGAAATACTCGTTGTGACTACTTTATAGGACGTGCCCCCTTTTTGATCCCCAAATGATGAATAGCTACCTTAGGACTAAGGCTTAATATTTCTTTATATGACCAGGCAAAGACATCTTTGTACTCAACTAATAACTTGAAGTAGCCCGTCTCTTCTTGCGGTATACGAAGTGCACTAACAAAGGTTGGCTCGGATTCTCCAACGTACCTAGGTTTATCTCCTTGAGTTAATCTATAGTCGATTATACTCCATCCTCTAGTTGAGGGGCACTTATTGAACATTATCATCTATTTCATCGTGGCATCGGTTGTCCTCCACCTTTATATGATATGGTGTATTGACTTCTTCTAGATCCTCTTTTGTTTCTCCAAGATGTTGGTTGGTAAAAACAATTGTTTTTTTTCTTACCTCCAGCAGACCATCTGTGGTAATTGATAAAATAGACTTTCTTTTCATGCTTGATGGGAAAACACTATGAATTTTCTTGTCATCAATGTCTTCAAAAAAATATTATTGTTTGTGTTCCAACAACCTCTTTCTAGATGATGGCTTTTCTACCGCTTCTGAGCAAAAAAAGGCAGAGGCATTTGCAGTGGTGACAAATCCTTCTACACAGTTAGAGACACGAGGTGTTGATTTTCCTATGCAGTCAAACACTGAGGTTCGTTGTGGAATTTTCTCATCCTCACCCTTCTTTCCCCCTTCCATTGAGATGTAGTATGATAAAGTTGTTTCCTTAACCTTTCTAGCTGAAATTCGAAGACGCTCTGACAATTTGAATTTTAGCCCAAACTTAGGAGTGGCGGCGTAATATCCCTGCTTTCTCAACTTCATTTGGGATATTGTAAGGCCATGTATTTTTTACCAGTGACTTCATCTTTGAGGTTTCCTAGTCTTTTCAGATTGGATAAGTCATAACCTGACTTTTCAAGTAATATGAAAGCCTTTTGATCAAAGTGACCTTTTATCTTTTCAACTAAGGTATCATTTTTTAAGACTCGGGAGTAATAGGTTTGATTTGTACAACTGGGACAGTCATACTCTCCTTCAAATCTTAAAACATTATGGCTAATTTATTTTCTTGGAGGGAGAACTTGTTGAGTACGTACCTCTAGCAAGGGTTGTCCCTCTTTTCAACACTCACGTGAAATGTAATGAAAAACTAAATTCTCCTTATTCGTCTTTGTTTTCAATTCTCCTTCAAATGATGAGAACTTAATTGAGATTTTTTTTAATTTTTTTTCTTTAGACATCTAATAACACCCGATTGTACTCATATCTCTTCTTTTGAATTGACCCCAGTTGGGTTGGAGGGTGTAGTTTTCTTCACATCTAACTCATAAGAGTCCAAGTAGAATTTTGCATCTGTAAAGTACGACTCTGTCTCTGTGACAGGATTGATATCCATGTCAACTTTGACTACCTCACTATCCTTCATATACTTCATGCATTGGTGCAAAGTAGATGTCACCACTTTATTTACATGTAACCAAGGGCATCCAAGCAACAAGTTGTATGATGTCTTGGCGTTTATGACGTGAATCAAAATATTTGATTTCATATTGCTAATGGATAATTCTACGAAAATCTTTCCCATAGCTCGTTGCCCTCCTTGATTGAAACCTTGGATTGTTATATTACTTTTGGACAGTTCATCAATAGAGATTCCAAGCCTTTTGAGTACTGTCCTTAGTATGATATTAACCGTTGAACCATTATCGATCAGTATACGATTGAGATGTTATTCTTGAATAGCTCCTACAACAAACAAAGGTTTGTTATGCAGTTTAAACCCTAATAAAAAATCATCATTTGTGAAGGAAGTTACAGCAAAACACGGTCCAACTTCTGGCTTAACATGGTATTCTTGTGCTATATTGAATGATGCTCTTTTTTGCTTTCCTTGGGTTCCTCGATGCTGGAAATTACATGTGTCGCCCTGAATTGGCTATTTTGAAGGAATTTTTCTAGACAGAAATTCATGTAATGTGATAGGTCTTCAAACCTTCTGTGATAATAAACCATTAGTCCTTTTTCTAGCATTAAACTTGCCACCTTTTGATGGTCGTAGTTGATCCACATTATTCCTCATTATTTTTGGCTTAAGCAGTCGTATTCTTGGGACCATTCGATGTCTTATTTTGTTATGAGAAACCAGAGTCCAATCTCCATTCTCCTCATCTTCAGAATTATCGTCTACCTCTATTGTAGCTTCAAAAGTTCTTCTTGGGGCATCAACTTCAACCGGCCTAAAGCTACCAAATTGCAGTAAGATAGGGTTTCACATAGTCTGTGGCATGGAGCATCTTTGTCGATCACCAATACTAGCATGATTTGAACCCATGGTTTCATCCATGTCAATGATGATTTTTCCTTCACTTACTAATGTCATGATTTTCTCCTTTAAGATGAAATATTTCCCCGTCGGGTGGCCAATGACGCGATGAAACTTGCAGTATTTGGGATCGTTAACTTTATTGATTTCTTCAGGCCTCTTCAATTCAGGAAGACCAATACTTTCTTGGCCAATAATTCATCAAGGATCGTAGGTACGTCTAAATTTGGAAATGGGTAAGTTTTTGCTTCTAACTCTTTCAAAGTTGGGCGATATGTTTCCTCTCTCGGTTGTTGCCTGGGGTTTCATATTCCTTTACTTTTTGCTTTGTTGTGACCTTTACAAAAGTTGCTTTCACCGTCATGGATTCTTTAATCTAGATATTTGAGGTCGTACCCTTCTTGAATTCCTTCTTTTCTTTTGTAAGATCAACAAAAGTAGATGTTTTCCCATGACTTGTCATGTGCTGTGTAGCAAGTTCTTCACATATTTGTGATTTGATTCCTTGTAGTATGTATAGAAGGCCACAATGCATTCCTTGAGTGCACACTTCTACAACATATATTTTAGAAAGACAGCCTTTGCAGTCCAAACTCAATGACCTCCAATAATTAATGTAATCCACCATAGGCTCATCCTTTATTTGCTTAGTGCCAGTCAACTCTATCATACTCACAGTTCATCGAGTACTGTAAAATTGATTGAGAAATTCCTTCCCGAGTTGCTCCTAACTATCAATTAACTCAAGTTTTAGGTCAATATACCAGTCGAATGCATTTTCTTTTATCGAACGAATAAACTATTTTGCCAGGAGGTCATCGTTTGTTCCAGCATTGCTACAGGTATTGACAAAGTAAGTGATATGTTGCCTCAAATTTCCCTTGCCATCAAATTTTGTGTAACTTCGGTGGTTGATTGTTTCGGCATGGGTAGACAATCAATCCGCCTTGTGTAAGGCTTGGAGTAATACAACGAACTCTGTGGTGATCCACCATATTAAGCCCTGATAGAGTTAGCTTTCATGTCTTGCAACTGTTAAACAGACAGAGCTGCCACCGAAGTAGACTGCTTCTTTTTTCGAGATTTAATCTTGATAGGTGACTCATCCACATTCTTATTTTATAGAGTAAAGCCAGATGGATAAGCAAGACCATGGCTCGATTATCCAGGGGCGAAGGACTCCAACTTGTTCATCAGTTGAGCGATTTAAAGATCTTTATCTTTGACATATTTCTTTAAAACTTCAATGGCTTGTTCTATCATTGGGAACTTTTCATTCATATCAGTTGCGTCAGCCATCAAGGCGTTGACCTTTGTTGAAACTGAAGAATGAGTCGAATTATCAAATTCACAAAAATCGATGCCGGTCTGAAAGAATTCATCGCATTGCAAGGATGTTAGATTGCCCCTAGGAGTTGCATTTTCAAACGCTATGTGAGATTTGCTCTTTTTGGTCTTCTCCAAAGAAGTGAAGTATTCAGATCCGTCCCAACCACTGGTCTTAAACTTGCGTGCGAGTGAGTGGACCAACATGGTTGATCTCTTCAGATGTGGCAGTGACAAAGTTCTTGCAAGAGACATCTTTAGTATTTTCGAAGTCCATAACAGTAGTTGAATTTGATTTGCAGGAGAAAGGGATGAAGAGCAAAAATGGTCCCAATGGGCGTGCCAATTTATTTGCAACATAATTTAATTCATGGAAAATAAACTCAACCGTAAATAAAATATGCAGAAATGAGAATTCTTATTGATGAATGATATGGGTATAAATCTGTTGCTCCCTTGATTCCTCTCTCTTGATTTCTCCATAATTTTATGTCGTTAGTAGATTATTTCTCTAACATAGGATGATCTCTTTATGAATATTTTATGATTTTGTGGGATATTGGAAATCTTGAAGATGCCTTTTAAGGGAATATCTGCACCTTCATGTAGGCATAATTCAGGGTTTAGGATAGAGTAGCGGCATAATTCAGGGTTTAAGGTAGAGTAGCCTCCAAGCTAGGTTTAGTGTAAAGTTGCTTCCAAGAACTCTAAAAGAATTTGGATTCTTCTTGTAGAGTCATACAAATTTTAGATGTCTACAAATGCCCCCTACTTCAAGGCTTGTCGAAGTGTAGACTTGATGATGAGTCTTGAAGTACACATAAAGTTTCTATTTTTATGTAGCGGCTAAAGATTTGTAGATCTGATTTTGTGATAGAAGAGATGAAGGGCAGCTTTGGTCCCACTGGCGTGCCAAAATTTATTCGCAATAAATTTTTGCCATGCTGAAAAATTAACTGCAAGCAAAATTAAAATAAAAAAAAATTATATAAATAAATTTTATGGGTACAATTCTGTTATTTTCTCGATTCATCTCTCCTAAGTTTTTTTGTGATTCTGAGGCCTTTTGTAGCGTAAATCTTGAACTTTCAGATGATTTGAACCTCCTAAAAATACATTTGGATCTCCAAGAATTGTCGAACAGTACTTCGTCTTGTCAAGTTGATCCCAGAGCATAACTCCGTTAGCCAATTCATTGATGAGTTGTGTAGTCAATGCAGAAGCTTTCTCCAATGCTTGTGGAATGACCTCAGAAAATCATGTAATCCTCCTATTTATAGTTGTAGGGGGTAGGCAGTCCAAGTGTGAAAAACGCCATCTGCCTCATTCTGATTAGTCCATTCAGTTCTCAAGTTTATCACAAATATTGTGTCGTAAGGTTGCTTGTGATTGGCCACAAATATATCATTTGGGATACTTGGCGATGTTTCAATGGTTGTTGAATTTGACTTAGCTTGCCACATTCTTGAACGAGTGGCCTCGTCTTGTTGGTCTTTTATTTGACTAAGATACCACGTCACTTGACACATGGCATGAGTTTGGGCTTCAAGGTGAGATGAAACTTGATGAGGAATAAAATTGACCTATTGGTTTTATAGCCCAAAATAAGTTTAGATCCAAAAAAATATGGATCAAATTCAAAATTTATATGAATTTGATCCAATAGATTTACGTGTCTACAACAACATCAACTCCAATTCAAACTTCAAAAATCATTATTTTCATGTTCAAACGGGGCCTTAATTTTTTTTAAGGTGTTTGATAAAAATACAAAATACTTCTAGCTTTTAGCTTATAAGTCACTTAAAAAAGTTAACCAAGCACGCCTATATATTTAGACATAAGATGACCCTTATTCTTTCATGTAAAGCATTATGGGTCATTTTATTTAGGACAGTTCAAAATTGAATCCAAATCAATAACCTGAACTGATAATTTAAGCATTGATTCATGATTTGGGTTATTGATTTACTGATTTGAGTATTGGTTTACCATACTACAATTATTGGATTATTGAATTTGGTCTCAGTTTGGCCAGATTTTTAACCGAATAACCAATAACTCGATATGTAAGTACTTTACCTTAACACTAATTGACTTAAGAGCCAATGAGTTACTCTTTTACGGGTTCTATTCATTCTCATTTCTCATTTCTCATTTCTCGATAGATTCTTTGTCTATTGGTTTTCTTAGAGGTTACAGTCACTACGCAATCATGATTTCTCAGCCTTCAAGTTTTTATTGGTTCTAGGAAGTATTGTCTCCATATTTTTTTTCACTTTTAGCTAGAAGAAAAGAATTTTGTGTTTTGTCTTGAGTCGTGTGTGTCCTCTTCAAATTTGTATATTAGCCTTTCGATAGCGGAATCGTTAAGGTTAAGTTGTCTTTAAATGATTTTCAATGAATAACTTTCAGTTTTAGAGTTTGATTACACGGCCTTTAAGTGATTTTCAATAAAAAAAATTATGTCTGAAATCTTAATGGTTAACCCAATAATCAAAGCAATAACATCTATAACAGATACATTATATTTTAACGATTTATAGTGGCTTAACATGTCTACAAATCAATAAGGCAATAATCAATAAATCAAACTAATAAACTTCAAAATTGAACTGACCTATATGTATCCCGACATTGGTTGTAAATGAAAATGAACTATTTTATATATGGAAAAAGGCTAAATCTCTCCTTTACTATTCCTCACCATTTTATATATGGAAAAGGGCTAAATCTCTCCTTCACTATTCGATGAGGAACACTTTTACTTCATGTTAGAAAAGTAGTATTTTATGTGATGGTTCAAATAATGTGAAGCGGGGGTGCAAGGATTCACCAATGAAGAGATGTGAGAGGTTGGTAGTACCGGAGTTAGGAGAGGTAGAGGTAGATCGAAGAAGAACTGATGAGAGATTATTAGATAGGACACGACACATCTTCAACTGACTAAGAGAATGGCCTTAGATGGAAAGGTACAGAGATCGATGATTAAGGTAGAAGATTTGCATTAATTAGTATGCAGCCTAGTGGTGTCGTACTCTAATAGTAGGATTTGTGTATCATGTAGTTTCTTTTTCTCCAGTGTGTATTAGCATATGTTACTACACTTGTTTTGTGTACTGCTATTTATTGTTTCTTTTTTCTTTCTTACTTTTATGCATCGACTATTTTTTTTTGAGTTGAGGGTCTATCAAAAATAATTGTCGTGCAAAATTAGAGGTGAAGTTTGTATACATCCCACCCTCCTTAATCAGTGGGGTTAAATTTAATATTTAGTTGTTGTTGTTGTCGAGACAAAAATGGGTCATTTATGTCTGTAATATACTAATCTGTCGTTAGTCCCTACTAAACTCAATCCACTTTTGTCATGTTTGGGGCATAAAACTATCACTTTTCCAATAAAGGGCAAAAGTGCTCCTCATCGAATAATAACGGGGCAATTTTGATCCCTTTTCTGTTTTATGTATCAAAATAAGCATAAATCATACTAAGTATCATGTTTTATAGTATTTTAGTTGCTATGAAAGTTTCCTGTTTTAAATACTTTCACGCTGCTAGAAGGGGAAGTCTTGGAGTAACTAGTAAAGTTGTTGTCATGTAATTAGGAGGTCACGAATTCAAGCCTTGGAAACAGTCTGTGCCAGAAGTATAGGTAATGTTGCGTACAATACACTCTTGTGGTGGACCCTTTCTAAAATTTTTCACATAATGGAAGTGTTAGTGCACCGGGCTACCCTTCTTTTAGTTGCTATGTATAAGATTTAGCAAATCGACATTTAACTATTAGTTTATAATCCACATAACTAAAATATACACATGAATAATGAGTCAATATATGTATTATTTTGTGCAGGAAGAAGATGGACAACTAATGCATGAATAACTAAATCATACGTAATTAATCTCTATTACTAATAGTTGCATAATTCTAACCAACAACCAAATGATTGTTAGGATTTTTGCCCTAATTTTCTTACTATATTTAAGTTTTACTTTTTCTTAGAAGGAAAATAAAAATTATCATAATTACTTTTACTTTTCCTGAAAGAAAAAATATAATTCTTTTTCATATTTGACTAACCTCTTTCTTGAAAGAAAGGTTTTGGACATCTATAAATAGAAGATCCTCTTCTCATACCATAATACAATAGCATCCACAATGTAGTCTTTAAAGAGCCTTTGTTTAGGAGGAGAATTCTCTCAATAAGTTTTAGGATTTTCAATTTTATTTTTAATATGTAGGCCGTTTGGCCAAACCATATCCAATAATATATTTTTAGTTTAATTTTTCATGGGTCGTTTGATTTATCGTCTTGTGGTTTGCAAACTAAAAGCTTCCGCACGATGCTCTCTCGATTTCGAACCCAACAAGTGGTATCAGAGCTTACAGTTCAATGGTCCAATGGTGTGGTGAGACGAGATTAAACAGGTTCAAAGCGGTTTCAAAATCAAGCTGCAACCAATTTGATGATAATAAAGATATATGTCCAAAAGCTACATGTGGAGATAATTGTCAATCATATTTTCAACAATCCTGTTGTCACATATTTGAAAATAAAGCTCACTTTTAACCCCGCAAAAGGGCTCCAATATTTTTAATCCAAAATGGGCTAATATATTTTTTAACCCCAAAAGCTCCATTTTTAAACATGCCAAACAACAGTGATATATGAAGAACGAAGATTATGCATAAGAAGAAGGAGGATCAAGAATATTTTGAAGAAAATCAAGCCAAAAAGAGGAGATTTGTTAGGGTTTTTACCCTGATTTTCTTACTATATTTAAGTTTTACTTTTTCTTACAAGGAAAATAAAAGTTACCATAATTACTTTTACTTTTCCTGAAAGAAAAAAATATAATTCTTTTCCATATTTGACTAACCTCTTTCTTAGAGGAAAGGTTTTAGACATTTATAAATAGAAGACCTCTTTCTCATACCATAACACAATAGCATCCACAATATAGTCTTTAAAGAGTTTTTGTTTAGGGGAGAATTCTCTCAATAAGTTTTAGGATTTTTAATTTTATTTTTAATATGTAGGCCGTTTGGCCAAACCATATCCACTAATATATTTTTAGTTTAATTTTTCATGTGTCGTTTAATTTATCGTCTTATAATTTGCAAACTAAATGCTTCCGCCTGACGCCCTCTCGATTTCGAACCCAACAACGATTTCTAATTATTTTCATCATTTATCAAATTGGTTCACTCTTAATCACTTACGTGATACACAAATGAAATATTTTTCCACAAATACTTTTGTGTTTCTGTTTTTTCAGAGATTTCTTTTTATAGTTGTATGAAGTGAAAGAGCTGGGTGTAAAATGACTCTTTGGATTAGTTTAATTGATCCATTTGAATTATAGATCAATTACACCGATATAGTGATAAGTTCCAATTTGATCACCTAAAAATATTCTTTGTATAATTGGTATGATACTATTTGTTGTTTGATTTGAATTAACATGTCACATCTCTTGGGATTTGGCTAATCTCATTAATTAATTAATTGTCATATTATGTTATCTGACACATAATATAAATCTAAATTTCAAGACAAGCTAATATTCATTTGGATTAAGGGTGTTAAGTGGGCCGGGCCGGATCAATCAAAATTGACTCATGAATTTTATCCGGTTTGTGGGCCGGGCCGGGTCAACCGAACCTAGTTAAACAGGTTGGGCCAATTTCGTTTCCAACCTACCTAAATCCGGTCAAAATCGATCAAAAACAAAAACAAAAAAAAAAAAAATTTCTCCAATAAACACTATATATACCCACCTATATACATTTTGAATACGTTAAACAATAAATATACACTATCTATAGTGTATATACTACATTAGTATTTAAAAAATATATACACATAATACATATACACAATTACACATGTAATATATACGTACCATAGAATATATATACACATATATACGTACCATTCAATATATACATACTACTTTAAATAAAATATACTACAATATACACACATACACTATATATATAGTTATATACTAATTTATAAACCATATACACATGTATACGTTAAATATATACTACTTTAGAAAATATATACACATATATACGTACCATTCAATATATACGTACACATATAAAATATATGTACTTCCTTAAATAAAACATATGCTACTTAATATAATAAATTAATAATAATTTATAGTAAATTAGGAATATATTAAAACTAAGTATTTAATTTAAACTAGAAATTCAATTTAAATCATTAAATGAAAAAAATTACAAAGTAAGGACTAAGGAGTGAATGAATATTGAATTTTATTGATTGCAAAATGATTCAAAATTTATAATTTACATGGATGAAAAATCTACAAATTTTGCATCATTTTTTCCAACTCATTCATGTTTATATTAACGAAAACTTGCATAGGATAGTCAAAGTCAACGGGGATAAAACCATGCATTGGACTTGATTCTATTGAGTTCTCCCGTGAAGTCATAATTTCTTTAAGTCTTTGCTCGTCATTCGAATCCGCTTTCATTCCTTGATTTCTTTGTTCCGCTCTAATCCAATCTCTAAGGCAAACTAGAACATTCATTGCATTGCTTCCCAATGAATGTCGGTTATCTCCAAGCTGCTGTCATCCCTGACTAAAAACGCTCTCCGATGCTATGGTTGACATTGGAACATTTAAGATATCTCTAGCTAATCTTAAAAGCACATGATATTGTGCTTCATTATTCCTCCACCATTCAACTCGTTGATCCGTCGTTTGCGATCCTCCAACGGCGTTCAGAGATAATACTTTAGCTATTCCCGATAAGTTGTTGTGTAAGCTCCCGCCTCAACACTATTCCAACAAGGTAAATCATAAAAGTAATCAGGAAAACCACTATGTGCCGGCCTTTAAGAAGATGATGGCTCCTCGGGAGGATGAGGAGCGACAGTTGGAGTGATATTTGTCGGCACAGCTAAATCAACTAAATCAGCATAGTGATTATATAATTTATCTATGTAAGCGTTTGTATCGGCCATAGCCGTCCACAAATAAGGTTGTTCTTGTTCTTCATCATCAAAATCATTGTTAGTATTTATCTCTAAGTTAGCATAAATAAAAGTATTAAAGTGGCACATAGTAGTATATTTCATGCACGGATTTAGCATAACACCAACCAAGTAAATAGGGGGAATCGAAAAAAAATATTTTTTAAATTTAGCAAACATGACACCAACAACTTCTTTGTAACCTTCTTTATTTTTATATTCTTTGAGCAAACCAGAAATATCGGCTATATATGCCAAAATATTACAAACAGTAGGATAATAAACACCGAAAAATTCAATCGTAGCTATATAATTTTTTTTCAAAAATTTAACAAGATCATTAATTACAGCCCAGTCAGAATCATGTAGCATGCAGTGGGTAGAATCACCAAACGAACCACAATATTGGTTAAAAGATAGTGTAATAGAAACTCTATATTTATAACAAGTTTTTAAAAAATCATACCTAGCATTCCATCTAGTATCACATTCTTCGGGCATCAATATTGGTGCAAGCCCATTTTGTTCACATTTAAGTTTAAAGTCTCTAATTCTTTTTCTACGATTATTTCCTTGAATAAAATCAACGGCAAGCCGAATTTTTTCAATATAAAGATCAAAAAACGCAAGATCATCTCTTACAATTAAAATATATATATGACAAGCATACTTAACATGAAACATTTCAGGTAACGACGGAGATAACTTAGATTTTAACTTTGTTATAGCAGTCTTGTTGTTAGAAGAATTATCAAAAGCAATACATAGAATTTTATTTTCAATACCGTAAAATTCTGTAACTTTAGCAATCAAATCAGGATAAAAATCTCCAGTATGTTTACGATCTTCATCATATAAAAAAGCAAGAATACGTTTTTGTATAACAAAATTACTATCTATCCTATGACAAGTAATGGTTAAATAATCATTTTTATTTACAGCACGACCAAGATCAGAAGTTAGGGACATTCTACATTGAATATTTTTAACAATGTTGATAAATAAAAATAATATTGTGAATGAAGTCTAAAAATATCGACCCTACAAGTACTTCTAGGAATTACATTAAACATAAGATTATAAATTGTTTGAATATAATGAATAAAGGCATTATAAGAAGGAAAACTAAAAGGCAAATAACCCACAACTACAATTTTAGCTATTTCTTCTTAGTACCTCAATTTATTATACTTCTTCATTACTTCACCGGTTGCTGGATCCATTCTTGTTTGCGTTGGCCCACCAATATCCGCACCACCTCGTACAATATTTAACTCCCTTTCGTGATTATCACTTATATGTCTCATTAACGTATCTATACCCCCTTCCTTGCCTCATTTTTTATGCTTATATATTTATTGACAAATATTGCATTACACCTCAATATCTGATATACGATCAAAAAATTATCATGCAATACTAGTTAATTTACGAGCTCTTGGGGCACGGGGAGGACGGGGAGGGAGATTAACCGATTCAGATCTAATGTTAGCATTTTCTACTGTGGGTGTCTCACCAATATTTTTAGCATCTTCGTCTAAATTAACCGCATCTATTTCATTTTCTTCTTCTATACCGTAATTTTCATGAGCTTCTACATAATCCATATCATGGGCACCTACACATATTTCTTCCTCAAAAGGTTGACTAAGCGGTATCGGAGGCGGAGGCACACGGATATATCTACTAATTGAAGTATCTCTACGGCTAGTAATTCGCTTTTTACTACCACTACCACTTTCGGGACAAAAAATTTTAACACCTTTAGTGGTGAGGTTTCTTAATTTATCCAAAATATAAATTAAACTAAAAAAATTTAAAATACACAAATATAATAAAATTAAATATTCAACAATTAATACATAAATTAAAAATTAAACGTAAGAGATGGAACGACAATATCAAATTTTGAAAGTATCCGAAGGTTGCGACTTTAGAAACTTTCACTCGTACTTTGTAATCGCAAAATTAAAAAAATTAAAGTGAGCACTTTAGGAAATTAAATATATAGAATATTTGAGAATTGAGAAATGAGATTTGAGAGAGAATGAGATTTGAGAGAATGAAAAATTGTGTGAAAAATGATTTGAAAGTATAGGGTATTCATAGAATTTTTTTTTGGATTTTAAAAAATATTCTAAATGATTTTTTTTTTTGAATAAAAATGGCCAAAGTAGCCGTTTGGACCCAAAAACGGCTATATAGTTATTGGGCCAACGACTACTTTGGGCCCAACAGTCCAATTGTGAATTAAAAAAAAACGGGCCGATTAGCCGGCGGGCCTGGACCGGGTTAACTGGGCCCAAAATAAAAAATAACCCAGCTCTAGAACCAATACCCTACAGCCCGTGGGTTGACTGGGCCGGGTCAAATTGGGCCAGGTTGACTAGGTGGGCCGAGTCAGCCCGACCCGTTTGACACCCTTGATTTGGACCTTGAACTTGTGAAGTTGTCTAATTTTCTAGATACTAACTAGTTAACTAACCTAGTAAAATTGAATGTGTGTTTGGTATGATGGAAAATATTTTCCATGGAAAATGTTTTCCTGAAAAAGAAGTTGATTTTCTACTTATTTTCTCATGATTGGTTGATGAGTGAAAAATATTTTATGGCGTTTGATTGGTGAGTAGAGACTATTTTTTAGAAAAATATTTTCTAGTGTTTGATTGGTGAATAAAAAAATATTTTTATAGAAAATACTACTAACTGTTAACTAGTATATCAGTATCTCTAGCAACTCAACAATTTGTAAGAACTAATTTAAGCATAACAAATAATATCAATATCGAATACTAAAATATTACAATCTCTAAATTTAAGCAACTATTAATTAGCAAATATATGAGACATTTTTCAATATTTTGTCAGGATAATCTCAAGATACTATAATCAATAGAAATATAACGGAACGACAAACTTATTCAACCTCGTGAAACAAGTTACATCGATGACAAAATGAAATATGCAATTAGCAAAAGTAAGATAGGTAAGTCTTCCTCTATGCATATGAAAATAACAATACATTCAACAAACATTGGAAATGGGAAAAAATCGGGCCTCACTATTTTTTATTTCAAGCAGTGAAAAATTGAAGCAAAATACAGTGAAAAATATTTTCGAGTAATGTAAATTTTTGAGAAATGTGAATTTTTTGAGTGTTGTGGGAGGGGGGGAGGGGGAGAGGAGGGGGGATGGGGTCATAAGTCACATTTGTCATTTTCTAAAAAATAACTTCCCTTGGCCCATGAGGAAAGTCATTTTCCCTCAAATTGAGGAAAATGAGTTGTTGTGAAAAATGTTTTCCAAATATTTTATTGCAACCAAACAAGAAAAAATGGAAAAATATTTTCCAAAAAATATTTTCCATCATACCAAACACACTCTGAATATTTTGATTAAATTTATCTCTTTAAATGTAAAATAATTAATTTAATTATACTATAACCTACAATGTTTTTGAATTTTTTTTTATAAATAACACTAATTTTGAGCACAATTATGAAACATCGCAACTATTTGCGTATTTATGAAATTTAGTTGTAGTTGTTGTAGCAGGTGGATATCAGTTGTATCAATAAAAGAGTTGTTGAAAACATGTGTAAGAATTGTATCAATGTATATTATATCAATGCGCGTGTATATTGTCTATTAGCTAAAAAAACTTAAATTGTAGGTGTGTTTCATAATCTATATCTATATCTATAATTCATATCTATAATATATTAAAAGTGTGAAAACCCTTAAAAAAGTGATTTGGACTTTTTTGCGCTTCATTAAAAGATCCTCCTTTAGATAAAATTGTCTTTTCACTATTTTCTTCAATTTATTATTTAGTTGTTTTTATTATATTAACTAGACTCTTAAAATATATGTGACTCCTAAAATATATGAAAGAAGAATCAATTAATATTTTTTTGTATTTTTCTTTCTAAAATAGTATAAAAAAATACTCATAGGACTATAGAAAATACTTTTATAAATGTTGAGTTGCATTCCTTATATAAATCTTAAAAGTCATAGCAACACATCTATGGTGGTCCTTTTTTTCCAACACACGTATGCATTCTTTTTGGGGTAAAGTTCTCTTAGCAATTAATTTGATTTGTAATTGTTTTAGGTTTGGTTATCTGATATAAATAGGAAATCATAATATTTAATACTTTAAAATTAATTAGAATTTTACCTTATATACAAAAATTAACTTGATTAAGTTGCATATTTAGATTGACGGATGTTTAATTTTCAACCCTCAATTTTTTTACTGTTTTTGTCAATATAATAGAATTCAATATGTATCTTCTTTGTTTTCATTCAAGTCATTCTTTAGGGTCAAATTTTTCTCAGACAGGAATTATTTTCATCAAAATTGAAGCTTTGTGATCATTATTGTATTATTTTGTTGTAGTTTACAGGTTGTAGATGAATTTACAGGTGTTAAATGAATATCGGTCGATTTTTAGAAATTTTTTAGATAAAAGTTTGGTTTAATTGTATTTATATCTTTGTTTTGAGAGGTTTTTTTGTGTAAAAATTAAATTTAGTTGTATTATTTTGATATCTCTATTACCGTATTATTATGTTATAGTTTGCAGGTGGTAGATGATTGTCAGACGACTTTGAGAAAATTTTTGTGTAAAGGTTAGATTTAGTTATATTGTTTTGATGTCTATTATTATTTTGTTGCAGTTTACAAGCGGTAGATGAATGTCGATTGGCTTTGACAATTTTTTTTATAAAGGTTAGGTTTAATTAAATAAATTCTCCAAAGATATTGAATTTAATTTTTGTATTCATCTTTATTATTTAAAAAATATACTATTTAGTGTAACATTTGAACTCAATAAAGTGAGATACACGCGCAAGGCGTGTATACCTAAACTAGTTTTTTAAAAATATATAGCTATGTATCATGAATACAGACTAAATATTTACCACGGGCCAAACCCATTGGTAGCCTCCTAAACTTGGCACGAACTTTCACTTAGGTACCTCAAATGAACGTTGTTCACTTTTGACACCTCAAGTAGCCATAAACTATGTCACTTTGACACCTTTTGCTGATTCAACAAAGAGAGTGTATCACACTCGCTTTTGGCGCATGGCAGCGCCATTTTAACCCATTTTTCATTTAATTTAATCACCTTCCTCCCTATGTTTTCATTCTACATCTTCCAACCTCCATTAATGGAGTATCCTACATCTTTCAACCTCCATTAATTTTCTTTTGTCGATTAATTTTCTAATTGAACACAGGTCTCTTCTCCTCTATTTTTTTAATCATATATCTGAAATTCGAGAAGCTATTAATGCGGATTGAAAATATGGAGGTTAAGCTTGAAGATCTAGTTTGAAAATCTCTTGTTTATTAAATTCTTGGTTGAATTTAGAGAATAATTAGATTATCTGTATTATTTCAAGTTATTTTAAGTTCTCAAACGTCAATGTAGCTGTATATGAGTTCTTTAGGAAAAAAATAACAGGCTTTTTCCACCCTCAACCAAAAGAATTAGTTTAAGAGAATAAACCAGATTCGGTAAATGGTAATCAATACATCTCGCTTGGTTCAATCAAACGTTTCATGTTGGAAGCGTGTTGACGCCTTTTTTCGTAAAATTAAAACATGTTCCTTTTTGTTGTAATGTTGGTGAAAATTTTTCTTGTGATGCTTACATTTCTGATTCAATGATTGTTGATTCTTATGGTTAATGAAATTGTGATACCTTCCCCAGTGCATTTCTGAAAATTGCTTTACCTTTACGTGTTTAATGCACGGAAGTGCTTTGGAACGACTATGTTCTTTTCATTTTCCATAAAGAGGTTGCAACCTCCATTGATGGAGAGCTTGAAGAATGGTTGGGTGAGTAAGATGAAGTTTTGTAATTATTTGGTCAAAAGCCACGTGTCATTAATTCATTGGACACCTTATAATGTATGTTATTTCCTTTAAAAAAAATTTTTATGGGTGCATATAATGACATGACACAGTTTATGGCTAGTTGAGGTGCCAAAAGTGAACGACGTTCACTTGAGGTGCCTAAGTAAAAGATCGTGTCAAGTTTAGGGGGCCATCGATGGATTTGTCCATTTACCACATCATATAATTTTTTTCATTTTTTATTTCTCTAAACTAGTTGTCTACAAATGTAGCAAATTATATTACTAATTTAAATGCTTGTCAAAATGACTTTTGGGTTAGGGAAAGGTTATGTAGTTCGGTTTACCACAAGTCCACAACGACAATTATTTGAATTTGGAGTACAAAAGATGTCGTCATTTTTGCGCCATTTGTTCGTCTCTCGCTATCATAGCTCAGTAGCCCACACACCATTTTTCGCTTTTACCCCACGGAATCAATTGACAATTATCCCTATTACCTTTCTCTCGAATCTTTGGTGAACTCTCATTGATTTGCTGACGTGGAAATAACGCGAGTACCATTTTGTCCTTATTTTAATTTCTGCCATCTTCATTTTAATTCTTTTTTTTTTGTTAAGAAAAAGTATTTTTTTTCTATATTTAGCGATATTTTCCCAAGAGAAATTACTCCTACATGATACGTGTAAGATCTCAAAATTTATGATATATTTAGTATGTTATACTCTTTTTAGTTTAAAATCTTAATATTCAAAAATCTCTTTTACCTTTTTAAAGTTTGCACATAATCAAAGCAAAACACTTTGAAAGTAATGATTAATAAAAACTTATTTGTATCGGGTGTTTACGCAAAGTCAATATATGTTTATCATATATTTGAAACTTGAATAAAACATCTAGTACCCCTTGAATTATGACCAAATTTACTACAATACACTTCAACTTCACGGGGTCCTATTATCCCCGAACTAAATTTTAGCCTTTTTTTGTCAACCGTTTTGCTGACATGGCAACTTTGTTGTGTACCCCATTTTATGTAAAAAAAAATATGCCACATCAGCACAAAAGGGTAACAAAAATATGTTAAATTGAGTTCAGGAGATAATAGGACTGCTCCAAAATTGGAGTGTGTCGTAGCAACTTTGGCTATAGTTCAGGGATATTGGATGATTATCTCTTGAATTTTAAATATAAATTATTTTATTTAACTATGACTAGTTAACATATATTTTTTCTCCATTAAATCATTTAATTATGATAAATTATATGAATCAATATATATATATATAAAGGAGAAACATAGAGGAGGTGATGTGGTACCTCTATATGATCTCCGTTGCTATTTATCTTTTTTGTAGATTTTTTGCTAATTTTTTTTTTTATTGCACAAAAATGAATATTACAATTACTACTCATCCATTTATTCCTATACTTCAACGTAAGAGTTTAAATGTCTTAAAATTTCTTTAAAACTCCATTACTCTATAATTAATTTTTAAAATTTTTTTTATCTTTGGTTTTTCATTTTTCAATATGCTTTAAAATGAATATGCATGTAATGTAACTTTTCCCTTATAAATAGAGGGCATTTCATGGTCTTTTGATATCATTTGTCCTTTCCATAAACGGCCAAATCCGTAGAGTTGATGTTAAAGATGATGGAATACAAGAAAGGTATTACAAATTATTTCAGAATTTGTAGTTTTAGTTTTCTATGTAAAAGTTAAAAAACAAATACATTTATTTTCTTTTACTATTTGTAAGTGTTATGTATATTGATGTTAAAGATGGTTGAATACAACAAAGGTATTACAAATTATTTTAGAATTTTGTAGTCGTAGTTTTCTATGTAAAGATTAAACAACAAATACGTTTATTCTCTTTTACTATTTGTAAGTGTGATGTATATTACGAAATTGATAATGATTTATTATTCATCACAAGGAAGACATATATTGATCGAATATTTGTATGTATGACTTCTATGTAATGTTAATTTTATAATTTAATTGTTATCTATATAATTTATGTTGTCTTGTGCATTATATTATAATGGATGAAGTTGTCTTATAAAACAAAAATAAGTTGGAAAATAGAAAAAAAAGATCAAAAGAACAGAAGCTATAACCAAAAATAAGATTCTTATATATTTACTTCAAAAGATGACACAATATAATATAGCAACATAGTATTTCCTAAATTACGAATCACAATTTCTAATACTTAAAACTTGTGGACCAAGCATAAATATTTTCAGGGAATAAAGCAACAAACTTGGAGTGAAAATTTTCAAGGGTCGCCAATAGTGCATGAGAAATTGAAAGGGATCAATTCAGTACTTGTTGTCTGAAGTAGGGAAACTTTTGGGGATATTTTCCAAAAGGTAGCAACTTTGGAGGATATAATAAAAGTAAAGGAAGCACAGTTTGAGATACAACCAACTGCAAAAAATAGAGAGGAGTTGACTAAAGCAGAGGCAGATTTAAAAAGATTGAGGGAAATAGAGGAAGAGTTTTGGAAACAAAAGGCAGGGATGAAGTGGTTTACTGATGGGGATAGAAATACTAAATTCTTACATTCTTATGTGAAAGGTAGAGGGAGAAGGCTGCAAGTTATAGAAATCCAGACAAGACAGGGGGATATTATCACATCACCACAGAACATTGGGGATGAGGCAGTGCAGGTCTTCATGGAGCAATTTAAAAAGAACTAGGTGCCTAATAATTATGAGATGCTAGGGTGTATTAACAAAAGTATTACTGAGGAGCAAAACAATAGAATGGAAAGCTTACCAGACATAGAGGAAGTCAAGAAGGTTGTTTTTTCTTTAAATGGGGAAAGTGCAGGGGGAACAGATGGTTTTTCAGGTCATTTTTTTTAGTCTTGCTGGAATATAGTGGGGGAGGATATTACAAATATGGTTAAGACATTATTTTGTGGAAGTGAGTTACCAAGATAATCTTGTTCTGAATCCAAAGAAAGAAGTAGTGAGTACTTTTGGTGATCTCAGACTTATAAGTCTGAATTGTGGAGGTGCTTCCTAATATTATTTCTAGTAATCAGGTTAGTTTTGTTAAAGAGAAAAGCATAACGAAAAATGTTTTGCTAGCAAAGGCTTATGATAGAGTTTCCTGAAAGTACTTGGTGGAGATATTGAGAAAATTTGATTTTTCTAAAAGGATAATTGACATGGTAGTCAAACTGATTAGTAATAATTGGTATTCACTGCTTTTGAATGGCCAGTCTTATGGTTTCTTTCAGTCCTCAAGAGGGTTAAAGCAAGGGGATCCTCTATCACCTACCTTGTTTATTATTTCAGCTGAAGTGTTAACAAGAAGTCTAAATGGCTTATTTGAGGATCCAGATTTTAGCGGATATAAAATACCTAAGTTGAGTCCTGATATTAAACATTTATCATATGCAGATGACGCTATCCTTTTTTGCTTTGGACATGCAACATCAATGAAAAAAATGATGGCAGTTTTGAGAAGATATGAATTTACCTCGAGTCAAATGATTAATCTTGATAAAAGCTTTTTTTATTTGCATGATAAGACTCCAATAAATGTGGCCAAAAATATAAAGAGAATAACTAAGATAAACCAAGGTAAGTTTCCTTTCACTTACATGGGTTGTCCTATTTTCTATGGTAGAAAGAATAAGACATATTATGGGGAGCTGATGAAGAAAGTGATGAAGAGGTTAAATTCTTGGCAAAATAGACTTTTGTCTTATGGGGGAAGGTACACTCTTATTGCACATGTGTTGCAGTCTATGCCCATATATATTTTATCTGCTATGAACCCTCCTGTAAGTGTAATTAATCAATTACACATGATTTTTTCCAAGTTTTTTTGGGGTAATTCTATTGGATCAAAAAATAAGTATTGGGTGTCTTAGGATCTAATGTGTTATCCAAAAAATGAGAGGGGTTTAGATTTTAGATCTTTACATGATATGTCCAAGGCACTTTTTGCAAAACTGTGGTGGAATTTTAAAACTTCCACATCTTCTATGTGGAGTTCATTTGTGTAATAAATACTGCAAAAAGCTCTATCCTTTACTGACTAAAGGAATAGGAGCATCACACGTTTGGTGAAAAATAATTACTATAATAGAAGAGGTTGATCATCTCATTTGGTGGCAAATTATAGTTGGGAACTTAAGTTTTTGGTATGATAATTGGACTAAACAAAGTGCTTTATATAATGTGGAAGGAGAGACTTTTCAAGATGGAGAAATAAAGGTGAAGACCTTTATCAGAAATGGAGAGTGGGATAGACAAAGGTTATTATCAACGTTATCGGAAGAGATGGTGGAGCTAATTCTTCAGATAGTAAAGCCTAAGGTTGAAGGGAATCATAATGATAGATCATGGTGGATGGGAAATTCAAATGGTCAATTTTCGGTGAAATCTGCCTGGGAGGAAATCAAGAAGAAAAAAGAAAAAAAAGACTTTGATTATATTTATAATAAAGGTCTACCTTTTAAGTATAATTTCTTCTTATGGAGAGTATGGCTCAAAAGGATCCACACAGATGATAATTTGAGGAGAATGAGGATTCATTTGGTGTCAAGATGCTGGTGTTGTGAGGACAAAAATGAGGAAACAATGTCACATATTTTACTAACAGCTCCCATAGCCTTAAAGTTGTGGAGGCAGTTTGCTCATTTTGCAGGGATCAGGATGGACAATGTACAACTTCAACAGATGGTTGTGTTATGGTGGACAAAGGAATCAACACCGAAAATCAACAACATCTGTACAGCCGTACCAGCCATAATCATGTGGACCTTATGGAAAAGGAGAAATTCTTGTAAATATGAAGGGTTCATTTCTTTTAAGGGGATGGTAATACAGATACAAGAAGTGATAAAGAAACTGATCAAGAATCTTTATCCTTAGATAAAACTGCAGAACTAAACATGGCCAGAGGTGGTGGACACTATGAGCACATACAAACCACAACTTCATTATCATCAAGTGGTATGGAAAAAGCCAGAGCATTTACAACTAAAATGCAATACGAATGGAGCATGTAGAGAGAATCCGGTGATGATCTCATATGATTTTTGCATAAGAGATGAAAGAAGGGACCTGGTATGTACAAGAGCTAAGGGATTGGGACTTGGGACAAATACAGAAGCTGAATCCATTGTTTTTAGGGAAGCGTTAGAATACTGTCATGAGAAACTTTAAACAAAGTTCATCATAGAGAAAGATTCTCTAAGTTTTAAGCACATGATTCTAAAGCAATGGAAAATTCCTTGGGAATTGGTTGGTGTCATTGAGGATATTAGGATTCTGCTTTAGCAATTACAAGCTACTATTACTCATATATTTAGAGAAGGCAACTTAGTGGCCGACTCTTTGGAAAATGAAGTAATAGAGATGCAAGACATGCAAGAATACCACTCATACCAACAGCTAACAGTGAAAATAAGACAACTTCTAAACACTGACAAGGATCAAATCCCACATATCAGGATCAGGACAAGGAAAATAGTTCAACAATAATCAATACAATAGCATACATATGTATAAATGTAATAGAGTACAACAGGTAGCAACAACAACAGAGGAAATTAAAAAGCACAAAAAAGAGGGTTTAATAGTATGCCTAAAAGATCACCAAAAGGGAGGGATAAAGAGACATTCCAGCATCTGGAAAGCTAATCTTTTGCGGACCCAAGACCACCTGATGGAAAACGGGAGGAAGATTTTAGTTTTGAAAACACAAAAAAAGATCTTACAAATACAATATTTCTCACCTGAGAAGAGTGAAGCTGATATTAAGAATTCAACTAAGATCCACCATGGATTTATCTTGAACACCCCAAGAGAAGAAGGGAACAGAATTTCGAGTTCCAATAGCAGCAATCAGGGAGCACTCTTGAAGATGACAATGTCAAGGAAAAGTGGAAAATAAAGTGTATAGTTGTATTTAAACTTATCTATTTCATACAAAAGAGAGTTTTTTCAGCTCCCTTGTCTTGTGGATCAGGTCTTGGATTCGATGGTGTGTAGTTTTGGGCATTTGGGCCCTTTTTTTTATAAAAAGGCCTTAATAGGCCACCATTTTTTAAAGTTTTCTGCTTTAAATTATAACTTAAAAGGAAATTGAATGGAGAAACAAAATAAAGGAAATTAAAAGATGTCGCAGGTTATTCAAGTCCAAAAGTCCATGTTAGATGAATAGCTCACTTTCCCTCTTTATATATATATATATTGGGAGCAAACTCCGCGCGAATATGAAGCGCATGGATACAAGTTATGTCTTGAAATAAAAGACAATTTTGAATCAGTTTTGTCTACGAATGATAAACCTATAAGTAATGCAACTATGAATCTCATGGAGAGTCCGATACTGACTCAGGATGAACGCTGACGAGGTTTTTAAGGAACTTCGTCATAATTAACCAAAATTCAATTAAGAAAATAAATTAAGAATGATCGAAAAAGTCATTTATCTTTTTTTTTACATATTAAATAAATTTTTCCCTCATAAAGAAAAATAGTCCTAGGTATAATGGTTCCCTTCATAAAGAGAAATAGTACTAGGTGTAACGATTATGTTTAGGTGAAGGGACCTAACTTTTTTTTTTCCATTAACTCATTATAAATGACTTACAATAAATATAAAAATCACGCATCATGAAATAGAATTATTCAAGAAACTTGACTGCCCCCACAAGCATCTTGACATTCCATTTTCTATCTCAAAATATTTTTCGATGGGTAAGTCTTTTGTCTATATTGCATTGCTTTGTTTTTCTAAATTTTCAGTTGTTCTTCTACAGTATTATTAATGAAGAGGCTTTGTTTAATTTATATCTACAAATATGACGGAAGTTGTTTAGTATTACTACCTAAACTTTTATATTTTTTGTTTGATCATTTTATATATTGTCTAATTATTCTTTACTAAGGTCATGAAGGTTGATTAGGGATTATAAAGAGGAACGAGAGTTGAACTTTGAAGTATTGATTTGGTTATAAACATAAGCAGATGTGTCAAGGAGAAAGACTGACTATTATTTCCGACACAAACTCTATAGATTTTGCGTGTAAATTATCTCAAAAAATAAAACATAACGAGTATTTTGGGACGAGGTAAATATTTTTTATTTTAAATAAACTCAAAAGTTTTACGAGAAACATGTAGTTTGTTTATAAATAGTGTGATTATGTTAGTTCCGTTCTTTTATTTTTCAACATTATTTTTAATTTTATTCATGTTACAAAAAGATGACGCAATCTCTCACTTGAATTTAAAATAGTCTTTTCAAATAATATTATGACATATATTTTAATGACATATTTCTTAATGCTTACAACATATTGAGGCATATTTTGAAGATATTTTTATTCAATTAGTTTAATCCGTTGAATTTTGTAGCAATGCAAACATTATGAAAATTTAAAAGCTAATTTATTCTTTTTTATTGTAAGAGGGTTTTGTCACTTATTTCTGGGTAAAGAAATTCATTTTGTCTTTATCACTTTGCTTTTATTTTTTCTATCATTTCTTTCTTTGTCTTCCTATAGTAATTAATTCACTAGCCACCTTAATATCCATATTATTTATTTGTTAATTAATTTTTTAACATTAATTTACGTATTTCCTTAAATTTCTCTTAATAGTACTTGATAGACTCCACTAATGATATTTTGAATTTGTAGATGAGGGTTTAATATCCATATTATTTATCTGTTAAGTATTTTTTTAACATTAACTTACGCGTTCCCTTAAATTATCTCTTAATAGTACTTGATGGACTCCATAAGTGATATTTTGAATTGTAGATGAGCTATACATGTATATAATTGTATGATTTAATACCTATTTTTAACATTCAATATTTAGAAGACAAATTAATTCGCAAATTGTCTGAATCTTCTACGACCGCGTGAAGCGCGGATAAATTCACTAGTTTGATATAAACACTTAATGAAGATATGTTTTAAGTGTAATATAATTACTAAAGGAAAGAAACTAACTGTAAATAGACTAGTGGGATGGAGGTTATCAACTTCTTTTGGTTTCATACCTAAATTATGAGGTTGTCAGTTTTCTAACTGAGCTATCACTAATTATTTATCGAAACACACATTTATTATCAATTATTCACTTTTATTTCTGAAAGATGTGATATTTCAGGTACTAAAAGTGCAAACTTGATAGCAGAATTCTGTTTTGATAAATAATTGCTGATACTTCAAGTAGAAGACTCAAACACATGATAGTTCATGCATGAAATTTAAAAAATTATAATATTTTAAGTGGTTTTTACCCGTATAACTAATATTATCCTGAAGATTAAGTTGTGCATCATGATGAGAAAAATAAAAATAAAAAATACAAGAGTCGTCTCATACACATATTGATTAAACAGATGAAAACATGAAATAAAAATGTCGTAAGAGAAAAAGGCATAAAGTCACCCCCAACTTGTTCGATTTTTTTCAAAAAGACACTTAAACTTTGTAGGCGACCTATTACCCCACAAAACTATTGCAGTCCATTATAAATACACCATTTTGACCAATTTTATCTTCAACTCTGGTCTAATTTTACGCGCGTACATGTTAATTTTTTTTAAATGATTAATTTTATCTAATTAACTTCTCTTCCATTTTCATCCTCCAACCTCCATGGCCATTAACACCATGCACTACTATTAACACCCAAAATAATAACCACCAACCACCAACACCTAAACTTCGATCACCGCACCATCTCCACCTCCCTCCATTTCTGTCTCGCCGGAAAATTCCACTAACAAACAGACCCCAATCCAATAACTACCTCAATTCACCAATGACAACAACCAACAAAAGCAACTCCGAGAATAATTATTTCAATCGACCAAGTGATATAAGTTGAGATTTAAATTTGGAATTTAATTGAGGTCGTCGATCATTGTTCGATTTTAAGACTTCGAGCTCAGATTTTGGTTCGAATCTGGTTATTCATCTAATTTTAGTTTCAAATTTTTGTTGAAAGGTTGTAGTTGCAACAAACCTTTGGAGAATCTGTAAAATTTGATGTTCATCTCTAATCCTACCTACCCATTAAATAAATACTTTGTATTTTCTTTCTTTCTTAAATCATATATTTTTTACTCCTGCATTTGTGAATTTAGGGGAAAAATACATTTGTAGTGATTTGTAAACGAAATTCTTGTCATATTGATTGACAAGCATTATGGAGTCGATTTTATTGAGAAGAGCATTTTTTTTTTAAAGCTCCATGGCTATTTTAATGGAAGAAATTGAGGATGAAGAATTTTTCAAAGAGAAAGATGGATTTTTAAAATAATTAAAAAATAAATTACATGTGGCACCTTATAATTGGTTATTTCGGTCAAATTTTATGAATTCATGCGCTAACTATCTGTGTCTACACGCATAGGCAAAAATTGGTCAAAATAATCTATTTACAATGGTATATGTAATTTTCGTGGGGTAATAGATCGCCCGTATAGTTTAGGTGTCTTTTTTAAAAAGTCGGACAAGTTGAGGGATGACTTTGTGTCTTTTCTCATGTCATAACTATTGCAAAGTAAGACATGTGGCTCACCACAAAGTTGGATCTTCAATGCTAGAACTGACACATGAATTGTGCTGGAATTGAGATTCAAACCTGTACTCAAGTACAATAAATGTAGTATGAGCAGGGGCGAAGCTACAATAGCATATAAGGTTTGGATGAACATAATAACTTTTGCGTAAAATTTATATTTACATGAGAAATTCTAGTAAAAATCTATAATTTACTATTTGTACCCATTTGTGAAATCAAACCAATGGCTTAGTCGGCAAAAAATCTCTTTGGGTTCAAATTTTGCTCTCAACATTCAATTTTTGGCTTTTACATAATATATGCGCAGATTTTATCTATATTAGAAGCGCTGGTTTGACATGCTTGTCGACCAGTTGTTCCGTGATTTTATTATATCACTTCTAATTAACTATAATAAGTCATTTATTTATTAAAAAATTAATAATATTTAATTTAAAAAATAAATAGACACTTATGACATGTCTGTTTCAGTAGTTTCAATCGTGATTTTATTATAATACCCTAATTAGTTATTATAAGTAATTTATATATTATAGAATTGATCATATTTAATTTTAAAAAGAAAAATAGACGTTTATGACATGTTTGTTACAACTGCTTCAACAGTATTTTTACTAGATATCGCTCCTAATTAATTATTATGAATCATCCAATATTAAAAAATTAATAATACTTAATAAAAGAGATAAAATAGACCAAAATTATCAATTAACTCTTGATGTTAAATTAAGTTGATGTCCTTCAATCGTAATTTTGGGATATCACCCCTAATTAATTATTATAAGTCATACATGTATTATTAATTAAAAAAACAAATAAATATACATTTATGACATGCATGCTTCAGCTACTTCAACCATAATTTTTATTAAATATCGCTCCTAATTAATTATTATGAGTCACCTATTTATTAAAAAATAATAATATTTAATAAAAAAGATAAAATAAACATAAAAAATGATAAATTAACCCCTGATGTCTTAAATTAAGTTGGCATCTTATATGAGGTCCACTTAAATCTTTTTCACGAATATTTTTTATAGTAATTTTGCAATATCACTTCTAATTAAGTGTTATAATTTATTTAAGACATGTCTGTTTCGCTGCTTCAATCGTTATTTCACTATATCACTTCTAATTAGTTATTATGGTCATCTAAGTATTGTGTCACTTAAATTGACATTTGTGATCTATTACCTCACTTATAAATTATGTGTAAGACCCTGCAAAATCCTAGTCGTTTTCGTCCTATATAGCATGCCTAAAGAGGTCACAGACTTAGAAAATTTTAGCTAAGTGTCAAGACTTAGAATCATTTTAGCCTTCAAAATTGAAGGATCTTATTTTCGACCTTAGTATCTGGATTTTCAAGTTGATTCATAATAAGGGTCACATGTAGGTCATTTCAGGCGAGTTTAGAATTTTTCGTACTAGCATAAGGGTGAGTTTGGATGTCTAAAATAGCGAGGGGTCGCGATAGGGCCGCGCCGCGAAGGCCAGTTGACCCAAGCCCAAGGTCGCGCCGCAAGGACTGCTTGACCCTAGCAGGGGTCGCATCGCGGGGGTTGCGATGCGATGAGGACCCCGTCCAGCATTCTTTTATCCGGGTTTGTGAGGGCAAATGGGTCATTTTTCCCTTACATTATTCAGCCTTAACACGAAATTTGATATCTTAAAGGGCAAAATTCATTATTTATTCTCAAAATACTCTCAAGAATAAACCCTAGATCATCATGCTCAAGATTCAAGTCCCAAGAATTCACCACTATTCTCAACAAATCAGCAATCAAGGTATGTTAGATGTTCATCCTTGGGTTTTCTTCCACCCTTGGAGTTTAAGAACCCTTTTTAAACTACAATTTTATTGATTTCATGATTTACATGTTTTGAATTGGATTATGTTCATGTATGTATTGATGTTTGATTTTTAAATCAAATTTCATTACAAGTTTCAAGTAAATTAATTAGCATTTATGTAGAATTATGTGATTCTCATGTTAAACCCTTGATTACAAGATGAATGTTGTAACCATGATGTTTATATCTTGATGAAATCCTATGTGCACTAATTATGCTCCCCAAGTGTTTGATAGAATGCCTATGTAAATTGTGCAGTGAATTCATGACATGTTATCATGTGGCCTCATTCATGCACAAGTTCATGTCTCTCAAGTGTTTGACAAAATGTCTAAATGAATGCATGGTGATTAAGTAATTAATGTAATGCTTTCAAGATTTTGGCATGTTTTGCTATTGATGCTATCGAGTCCTGGGGGTATTTAATACCTGAAAATCTAGTTGTTTACCTAGAATTGCAGTAGCTATAGAATAGTCTCAGTAACATTACCAACAGTAGTACTTAGTCAGTTACAGAACTCAGTGAACTCAATCCAGTTTAGTCAGTCAACATGATCAGTAACAGTTCAGTCAAGCCTAGTACAGTCTAGTGATCATTTGAGTATCTATTTAGTTGGATGTAGGATTCAACACCGAGCAAACCTAGGGATATGGGCTCACCTGCAAGTTGAGGGTGTGACCTTTAGTAGCAGTCCCTTAGTTTCAGAACTACATAGCCAACGTAGGTTAAATATATCAACCTGCCAGTTGAGGGTTGATAAAGTGTTCACCTACTAGTTGAGGTTAGGGTTGATAAAATGTTCACCTGCTAGTTGAGGTTAACACATATCTCACTTGCCAGATGAGGGTGACTCTTTAGTGGATCCACATAGCTATTGTTAGTACTCGTGGAACGGTGCTAACACCCTTCCAACTGGGGTCACAGGTTGGACCCCAACTTAGTTTATAATTGGGGTATGTCGGTTAGACAAATACTCCCACATTTGTAGTTTCAGTTTCAGATTCAGTATAGAACTCAGTTTAGTTCTGCAGAATTAGGACAGTCAGAAATAGTCACCCTATTATCAGTAATACAGTTATTAGTAATCTCAGATATCAGTCACTCAATTATTAAAACTCAGTATTCAATCTCAGTATGATCTCAGATATAGTATATATATATATGTATATGCACAGTATTGCATAATCAACATTTACAACAGTTTTAGTTATTAATGTACTCTCATGTATATGAAGCCATGTATATCAGCCTACCTCACTTAGCATACCAATACATTCAAAGTACTGACGCATATTTTTTTTTTGCATTATGATATCTTATATCATAGGTCCAGACGCACGGGTTCCTGACCGTACTTAGTAGCTCAGGTTATCAGGAACAATTATAGTAGTGAGTCCTCATATTTTAAGGATAGAGTTGTTATTTCTGCATTTTAGTAGTTCAGTATGTTCAGTAGTCCGAGTTAGTTGGGGACTTGTCCCATCAACTCCCTATTCAGACAGTTAGAGGCTTTCGGACTAGACTATTTCAGACAGATGTTTTAGTTTTTTAGTATTACTATCAGTATTTAGTATTCATTTTAGTATTTTGAGAACCTTATAGTATTTCAGTTATATTTCTGCATATGTTATCAGTATTATTATTCAGTGCTCACAGTAGGTGCCAGTCATGGGTTAGCTTTTGGTCCTTCGGGATTGTAAGCACCATGTGACATTAGAATACTCTAAAAATATTCATCGCGTTGGAACTGTGCTAACACAGTCCATAATATATATATATATATATATATATTAAAAAAACATAAAATTGACAACTAAAAGAAGTTAAAAAAAAATAAAGTGTGTTCCTTTCTCAAAGAAAAGATGGTTATTTCTTTCACAAACGCTCAAATTAAGTCTCAAAAATATTTTTTCAAGAATATGTGTTATTTATAGCAACTTATATCCCTTTTAATTTAATCTTCAGAACCCCTAAACTTCAATTTTGGCTTTGACTCTGAGTATGAGTACAAAAATTAATGTATACTTAGTTTCATTGACCATTGCCACTAGCTCCGCCATCAACTACCATCAACCCATCGTCAACCATCACCACTATCGTCATTATTATCCATCACCACCACCGCCATCGTCAACTTCACCATTACCACCCCTATCATCACTACCATTTACTAGGGCAATTGAGTTTAAAGTGACAAAAGAGTTTCAAAATGATGTGTATGCGACTCAAGTTTTAATAATTGAGTGTAAGTGACAATTACTTTATTATAGATTAAGAAAGTTGGGGAAGTTTGAGAATAGCCCATAATTTTTTTAATTTACACTTTGATCCAAATGTTAACCTAATATAAAAGAAAACCGAGGAAAAACATGTGTTTTTCTCTCTTTTCATTCATTGTTGTTTTCTCTCTCTTTGCGATTTTTGTTGTTCATTATTGCTGTCATTTTATTCATCATCTTCTGTTTCATTAGCATCATCTTCTTCTTTATTATCATCATCTTCTTCATGTTGACCATTGTTATTGTTGTTACCGTTACTGCTGCTACTTGACTAATTTTTTAGGTCAAATTTTATTTGGTACATCACTTTGGCATTACCTCATAGGTGACTTTAGTAAATAAATTATGATTTTTAGTTGAATTTGTCATCTAGGTACACTACTACTATTCTATTTTTCAACAATGGATAGAATCCAAACACGAATCCAATATAAGAGCCATCTATTTCGACAAATCACTCATCTGTTGTATCAGATGAGTTATCCATTGCAACGAAAGACTCATATATTGGATTCATGTTTATGGTTCTATAATGCCGTAATATTTATCGAATGGATTGGTCATCTGTTGCAACAAATGAGTTATCTGTTGCAATAGAGGAGTCATCTGTTGAACTAGATTAGTTACCTGTTGGAACAGAACCTAAACTCGATTCCCACAGATGAGTCGTCTATTGCAATATGTAACTTATTTATTACAATAGGTTAGTTATCTATTGCAACATGCCGCTCATCTGTTGGAATCAACTTCAAAGGTTCTTTAGTACTGTAATATCTATCCCAAGAGGCTCTTTATCTGTTGTAACAAATGGATAATCTATTGCAATAAATGATTCACCTATTAAGATAGATAACTCATCTATTAGAATCAGCTTTAGGTTCTATAGTCCTGTAATATGAATTTCAATAGGTTAGTCATCTGTTGCAACAGATCAATGACCTATTGCAACATATTTTTCACCTGTTGCAGCAGATTACTCATCTGTTGGGGTTCATGTTATGGTATTATAGAATCACTATTAATTTTATTATGATGTCATTATTAACATTTTTTAACAAATGACTCTATTTAGGTACCACTAATGGGGGATCAATAATAAAAGGAGTGGATTGTCATAGTGAATAGATCGAGAAGAGTAATCGATATGTATGGCATTGGAAAAAGGGTGACATACTAGAGATAATAGCTATGATAGTCCAAAGTGATGTTTCGTATAATGATTTTGTGAACTTAATCATCAGTTATTATGGACTGAATTATCAACTGAAAGAATTCCTCATCAGCTATATACACAGCTCCTTTGAAAATTAGAGGGTACTACATTTCAAGATAATCGATCAGGTTCAGTTGAGTGCTTATCTTTGTGATTCAGCTAGGCCGGTGTTAAGGGTGTATGTGGTTAAAAAATTGAGAGAGAATGAAAACCAGAATGTAGAAGAAGAACAACAACAAGACATTTTTTATGATAAGTTGGATAATCTGGACAAGAATATTCCAGATGATGATCAAACACCTACGCCCGTTGTTGTGAGCAATACGGTGGAGAGTTCTTCTCAATCAACACAGTCGGGCAATCTTCAAGATTACGAGACTGGCTTTTATAAGGGAATTTCATTCAAGGATAAGACAAAACTATCTACTTCTTTATTTATTGCTTGCTTGAAAAAATATATCAGACTAAAGAAGGTGATTAATTCGAGTAAAGTCTTTTTCTTTAGATGTTCTAATCCAAACTGCAAGTGGTGGTTGAGGGCTGTGAAATACTTAAGTTCTAACAGATTCGTCATTAATATTTATGAAAAGTATCAAACATGTGGTTCAGAGTACATTACAAGCCAAAATACTCAGCCACGACAAAGGTCCTCGATTAATATTTCCAGAATAGTTTCCCTAATGGCAAAGGCCCTTCTACAAGTGATATGGCCAATCAACTCCTTACAAAATTGGGTGTTATAGTCAGTTATTGGAAGATATATACTACCATGGAGATTTCCAAGGACTTGGTTAGGGGGACACACGAGCATGGGTATGCAGTCCTCAATGCCTACCATTACATGCTTGAGTCCACAAATTCCTGAAGTAAGACGGCGTTGCATGTTGATGAAAACAGAAGGTTCAAGTACTTTTTTCTATCCTTTGGTGCTTGGATTCTTGGTTTACAACATTTGAGAAAATTCATAGCCATTGACGAACTTTCTTGAGGAGCAAGTATAATGCAGTTTTACTAGCGGCGATGGCACAAAATGCGGAGAGTCATATCTTTCTTGTCGCTTTTTGTGTATCAGACAAGGAATGTGATGTCTCGTATGGATATTTTTTTGAAAAAATGCGATGCTGCATTGAAGATACCAAAGAGTTGTGTTTTATTTCTGATAGGCATCCAAGTATCCCAAAGATGGGTTCAATTTTCTACACTTCAGCTCACTTTGGTTGTTGCATGAGGCATCTTGGAGATAATATTCGCAACAACTTTCACAACGAAAGGGTCGTGACCATTTTTTATAGAGCAGTTAAAGCATATAATAGAGATGAGTTTTTTTACCATTTCAATCAAATAATAGATATGCATCCCAAGGCAGCAGAACATCTCATACGTGTCGATTTTGAGAGATAAAGTAGGGCATTTTGTCTGGCAAGTAGGTACATTCTTATGAATTTAATGTCTTGTTTGAGTTACAAGTTTAGTATGGTGTCATACTAAGTGATTCTTTTGTATAGGTATAATATTATGATGCCAAACATAGTTAAATCAGTGCATTCGTTGTTTGGCGTTGAAAGAGAATTTTCCATTGTGACGTTATTTGATGAAATAAATAAGAAACATGGCAAATTATTTCACGAAAGGCGTATGCAGTTCGCAAACGCAGGAACCAGATTTATTCTAGAAATGAAAAAACAAATATCAACGAACATCAATTTGGGAAATAGGTTATTTGCTCATCAAATAGCAGATTACAAGTTCAGTATCAACGGTCATGGTGATGCTGCCACGGTCAATCTTCAAACAAGATCTAGTACGTGCAGAGTTTTTGACTTGGACAAAATACCATGTTCACATGCTAGGCAGCACTTCGAGCCCAATACGGTGCACAATATGGAACTAAAATTTATGAGTGCTCGTCTCCATATTAATCGGTAGAATGATATATAATGACATATAGTGAGAATATTAATTTGGTGCCTCCCGAAGAATATTGGGTTATTCTTGTAGAGCTTTTGGAGAGATTAATACCTCTTCTATATATTGACCCAAACACAATCAAACCAGGAAGAAGGTAATATAAGAGGAGACATAGAGTCGGAGAATCATTTCCATCAAGATAAAACAAGTGCTCCGTATGTAAGAACATTGACCATTAAAGAACGACATGCCCGAATCGTAATCCACCATAATCGTTGTAATAGTAAAACTTGTGTTGTTATTTGTTATGGACTTTGATATTTTTAACTCATTGTTTTGTACGTAAATGTTATTATTTATTATATAATATATCTTTTTTATTAACTTGTGCATCGATAAAAAGATAAAACAAGAACTAAATACAACAGATCACAATTTTTTTTTAAGCAGACTACCCATCTGTTGCAACAGATGGACATTTGCTAAAAGAACATAATACAGTTCATCAAACTAGAATGTGTTCCTCCAACAGATGACCAATCTGTTACAATAGATGGGTAATCTGTTGTAACAACATAATACGGTTCTTCCTAATGGTTTGTGTTGTTCCAACAGATGACCAATCTATTTCAACAGATGGTTTATCTATTGAAAGAACTCAAAACTCTTGCTATTGCTATTGGATTCAAAATTATGCCAAACTCATAATCACTACCCCTAACCGTCTACATGTTGAGAAGAAGAAATAGACAGAATAAAAATTAAATAAGAATTAAAATGTCAAAGTCGACCGAACATAAATCTTTTCATTAAACAAAAACAAAATACATTAGGTAGGTAAATCGAATATAAATTTTAAAAAATACATACACTAAAATAAAAAACATAACCTAATTATTATTATTATTATTATTGTTAGCTGGCCGAACGTCAACTAGCAGTAGCAGGTCCCTCCACAGCCTGCGAATCTCTCGGATCATCCTTGCTCTCACGGCGCCCAACTCCCGTTGCTGGTCATTAACCAGCCCCTAAAGTTCCCACACAATATCGTGCAGAATAGCAATATTCCAAATAGGATCAGCCATATGTATAATACACATGAATTGACAAAAAATATAAACACAAAAGTAAAGAAAAGAGTATGAATGTAATACGACGCATACTACTATCAGGGTTGATTTATACAAAATAAAAAAACTTACCTGAGTCAAGGAAAGGAATCTGGTGTTTGAAGAGAAGTAGTTGACGATGTCATATGAAAAACATGATTCCAGAAATAAATAAAGTGTAGTAGAATGGACGGGTAAGGAAGGACCTATTTATATAGGATAAAATTTGAATGTATTAGGCAAAAAGGCACGCCTGTTCACCCCCATTTTATTAATTACATTCAAACTGGTGACATTTTGATTACTGTGAAAAGTCATGACTTAGTTAAATCAAACTGGTGATTTTTTTATTATTGTGACAAGTCATGACTCTTCAACTTCTTAATATTAATTAGTTTTTAAAAGTAAATAGCCGTTTTTCTCAATTAAATAATCGAAGACTTCTCACATTTTGAATAACTGTTTATTTTAATAATAGCTATTTTTATTGAGTTTTGGCTATAAATGGTTCATCTGCCATATCAGATAGCCCATCCGTGGTAATAGATTTATCATCTGTTGCAACAAATAGTCCATCTGTGCAACAAATGATCTATTTGTACAACAGATGGGTTATCTCTTGTGACAGATGGACCATCTGTTGGGGAATCATCCTTTTTAATAATCTTCATATACCTTAGTTAATTCAAACTGGTGACTTTTTGATTTTTCAAACTAAAAAATAGATTTAAAAACAAAAAGGGAAAAAATCATGACTTTTCACCTATTTAATATTAACATCAGTTAATTAAAATTAAATAACCCTATTTTTATGGTTTTAAATTATGTTTATCATTTATTTTTTTATTATTTATTTATGAACCATTTTTCTTTATTAAATATTTGAAAAGTCATGACTTTTCACCCTTTCAATAACCCTTTTTTTTTTTATTAATAACTGTTTTTAGTTAGTTTTTCCAACGGATGAACCATCCGTTGAAACAGATTTGTCATCTTTTCGAAGAACACAAACCAGTGGCAAGAACTGTATTATGTTCTTCCAGTAAATCTGTTGCAACAGATGGCACATCTGTTGCAAGAAGACGGTTTTGAGTTTTTCTAATAGATAAGCTATCTATTGTAATATATTGGTCATTTGTTGGTTGAACGCAATGCGGTCTTATGAATTGTATTGTGTTCTTCTAGCCAATGTCCATCTGTTGCAATACATGGGTAATCTACTGAATATAGTAGTTGTCGTATTTAGTTCCTGTTTGGTTACCTCTTTTTAATGATGCACAAGTTATTAAAAACATATTTTATACAATAAATAATAACATTTACATCCCCAACAATGATTTAAAATTATCAAAGAGCATATCAAGCAACAACATAAGTTTACTATTACAACGATCAGAGTGCATTACATACGTAGCACTTATTTTTTCTTGATGGGCGTGTAGTCCTTTAACATTCAAGATAGTTACCCGTTGAGGCTCCGTAGTGTTGTACACTACTTCACGATAGGAACGGATGATTAAACAGTGTTTGACATTGATGAGGTAGAAAGAATAATGTATGTGCAGATAGATGGATACACTTTCATGCGCGAGAGTTATGTATTACTAATCAGGTTATCGTGACAACACAAATAATACAATGATTTTGTGAATCCAGTTTCTTAACGATTAGGCATTGATCCTTCAAACAAGATTCTGCATTTTATATAGGTGTGAACTGATAAGGCTGAAGGGTCCCAAGAAGGTGGTGTTGATACCTTGTAATAATTTAATGACGGTTTTGCTCATGTTTATGCATCAAGTACTGAAAATGCATTAATATTTGACTGCAGTATAGAGATTCAATAGTGATTGGATCAATTTTAATAGTGCAATGGACATTGAGAGGGCCTTTTAAGCCTCCCACTATAGCAAACAAGAATGGAAAACCAATAGAAATTCCCTTGGTCCAAATTTATATAGATAGGTTACTTGAGGAGACTATTATACAACAGAAGGTTCTTTGAAGAATACCTGTGCAGGAAAGGAAAGGTGGAGAAGATCATATATTATCTTAGACCTTATTTAAAAGGAAACACGGGGCAACAAGTAAGGAACTTCTAGCCTATCTGGCCAATGAAATTGACTTGAAAGATGAAAAAACTGAATGAGCTACAAATGTAAAAGTGTATCCAAAAATTAAAATCTGTTAGTTGTTGTTGAAAAGAAGAATAGTAAAGTTGATTGGAGCCGAACACTTTGCTAGGGAACTGCAACTAGCTAGCATGGCTTGAATGAAAACCCACAAAGTGCAAGATCAAAACGATAAGGAAGCAGCTTGGAGAGCACCGATGGGTAAGAAGATGGTCTATCAGGAACGAAACTTAAACCAACAACTCTTGAAGAAAAAATAAGGGAAGCCAAGACGTCAATTTATGAAGTCGAACTTGCTTCCTATGCCTTCTATTTGTGGTTCTGATCAGGTCAATGTCAGTAAAAACAAAAAGGTCTGACATTGGGCAGAAATCCCATGCCTTTTTGTTTCCACTGCCTTTGAACTGACCAGAACCTTAAGCAGAAGTCCTAGGATGTAAGTTTTTCTTCAGAAATTGCCATCTTGGCTTGATACCTTATTTTTACTTCAAGATTTGTTGGTTTAAATTTCGTTACTGACTAACCATCTTGCCACCTCTCGGTGCTCGCGAAGCTGCATCTTTAGAGTTCTGACCCTGCACTTTGTGGGTCATCACTTAGTCCACGCTAGCTAGTCGAAGTTCCCTAGCAAAGGGCACAGCTCAAGTTTACTTCACCATTTTTCTTTTCAAAATCAACTGATGGATTTTTATTTTTGGATACACTTTCAGTTTTTTAGATAATTTGGTTTATTCATTTTTTATGTCAATTTAATCGGCCAGAGTCACTACACATTCCTTGCTACCCTTTGTTTCTTCATTAATAAGGTCTGAGTTGATATATCGTCTTTAACACTTCACCTTTCCCTCGCATATATTCTCTCAAGCACCTTCTATTGTATAAGAGTCATCCCGAGCAACCCAGCCACATAAATTTTGACCATGTCAATAACTATATTAATTTCTATTCTTGTTTGCAGTATTGTGAGGCTCCGGAGGTCTTTCAAAAGTCCATGAAACCCTTAAAATCAGTTCAATCACTATTAAATCTTTACACTGCCACTAAAAATTTGGCCTCTTCTCCTAACTTGACACATAAACATTATTAAAACCATCATTAAATCGTAACAGGGTATGGACACCACCTACTTGGTCCCTCGGCCTTGTCAGTTTGAACCTATCAATCTTAACTGTAAAATGCAATATCTTGTTTGAATGATTAATGATTGATTGGTAAAAAAATTCATTCACAAAATCAATGTACTCTATGTGTATTTTCACGATAACATGATCAGTAATACATACCTCCCACATATGAAGTGGTTCCATCTGCAAACAGCTTATTCCTCTGAACCCATCTTTACATTAGCCTTTTATGTTGGTCAAGCAAAAGTTGATCCACTTTCACTTTCTTTTCCTTCGGGAGACATTTTTTGTTTACAAACAAGATAAAAACAAAAATAACATTACAATTGACTGACATATTGCAACAGATGGGTCAGAAATCAAATAAGCCTTGCTACTGGTTTGATTTCTTCTAACAGATGTTCCGTCTATTGCAACAGAAGGGTATTCCAACAGTTGATTCATCAGGTGCAATAGACGGAGAATCTACTGGAAGATCAATATTGATTCATCACTTGCAACAGTTACACCACCAATATCAACAACAAAGAAACAAACAAAAAAACTGATACTGCCAACAAGGCTTTTTAAGTTCTCCCATTCAAGACTTAAAAGACATATTTTTTTCTATTTTCTCAATAAATAGGATATGGGGAATGGGTAAATAAATAAAAATAACATATGCAAATAACTACTTTAAATAACCAGTGTAAGAATATGATATTCACAATTTCAATTTTAATCACAGAAAAATATGGTAAATTTGATGAAACAGGCAAAGAAGAAGATGAGAAACTAAGAATAATAGCAGAGAGAGAAAATCTAATAGTGAACCATACCTGGATATCAAAAAGCAAAGGGATCAAAATACCAATTTTAGTCGAGAAAAGATATAGATTGGTTGAGATCCAAAATGATCCTCAGGCTAAAGAGGAGAGAAAAAAGAGAAAGAAGAGAAAAAAGGAGATATTTGCTATTACCCTAAAGAGAATAGAAAGATAAAGAAGAGAGATGAATTATTTTATGTCTAAAGAAGAGATAATTCTAGAGATGGGTTCAAATACTTATTTAATTAATAATTTATGGTGGTGAAATGCTTTGAGGAGAACGAGGAGACGGTGACATTGAAAAGACAAAATAAAACAACTCAAGGAGGAGATTTTTGAGTTATCCAACAAATATCTTTTACCGCCTTAGTATTTATTTTTTTATTTCGGACAGAAAATTACTTTAAAATTAAAAAAGGTCTTAAAACAAAAAGTCATCTATTGCAATAGATGTCGACATCTGCTGGAAAATTTCCAATAGATTAGTCATCTGGCGCAATAGATGGCAATATCTATTTGATAATTTACAACAGATAGGTTATCGGTTGCAACAGATTACTTAATCTGTTTCATAATTTACAATAGATAAGTCATTTGTTGCAATATGTTTAATATCTATTTTAATAGATGTCTATAATTGTTTGATAATTTTTAACAAATGTGTCATCAGTTGCAACAGGTTAGTCCTGAAATGATTCATAAAAAATTATTAAGTTAATTTCTAAATTTTCTTTAGCTAGAATTAGGGATGAATTGATAGGTGCAACTACAATTTTAATTGAGCCGTTGTAATTACATGATATTGGTATTGCGTTCGTCTTGACAAGAGTCATCAACTGATAAATTTGAGTTGAAATGATTCATATCAAATTATTATTAATTTAATATCTAAATTGATTTAGCTAGAATTATGTATGAGTTCATAGGTTCAACTATAATTTCAATTGGGTCGTTGTAATTGCATAATGTTGGTATTGCTTCGTCCTGACAGGAGTCATCAACTGATCAATTTGAGTTGAAACAATTCATATCTAATTATTATTAAATTAATATCTAAATTAATTTAGCTAGAATTCAGGATGGTGGATAGGTTCAACTATAATTTCAATTGAGTCGTTGTAATTGCACGATATTGGTATTGCGTTCATCCTGACTGGAGTCATCAACTGATCAATTTGAGTTAAAATAATTCATATGAAATTATTATTAAGTTAATATCTAAATTTATTTAGCTAGAATTATGAATGAGTTCATAGGTTCAACTATAATTTTAATTGAGTCGTTGCAATTGCATGATGTTGGTATTGTGTTCCTCCTAACCTGAGTCGTAAATTGATTAATTTGAGTTGAAATGATACATATCAAATTATTATTAAGTTACTATCTAAATTGATTTAGCTAGAATTTAGGATGGGTTGAAAGGTTCAACTACAATTTTAATTGAGTCATTGCAATTGGATGATATTGGATTGCGTTCCTCCTAACCTGAGTCATCAATTGATCAATCTAAGTTGAAACAATTCATATCAAATTATTATTAAGTTAATATCTAAACTGATTTAGTTAGAATTATGGATGAGTTCATAGGTTCAACTATAGTTTTAATTAAGTCGTTACAATTACATGATGTTGGTATTGCGTTCCTCCTGACCTGAGTTGTCAATCGATCAATTTGAGTTGAAATGATTCATTTCGAGCCATTATTTGAAATACCTAAATTGATTTAGCTAAAAATAGGGATGAGTTCATAAGTTCAACTAAAATTTCAATTGAGTCGTTGCAATTGCATGATATTGGTATTGCATTCGGCCTGACCTGAGTCGTCAATTGATTAATTTGAGTTAAAACGATTCATTAAATTATCAAGCAAATATTAAATTCAGCAGTGTCCAATTGAACTTAATATAATTTATTATGATGAAATGGTTAAAATTTATCTTTTTAAAAAAATTAATTATGATCAATTCAGACCAAATTAATATTTTCAAAACTTATCATTCTTTTCAAAAATGCAAATCAACCCATACAAATCATCCATTTGTGGTAAAAATATTTCATCCTTTCAAATCTCGAGTTCTTGTTCCTTTCTTTCTCTCTCGACAATACAAACAATGACTACTCAATATATTGCTCAACCCTTCACAACAGATCAATTTTCTACCCATTTTCGATCACATAGTTGTTATTTTCAACTTTATTTTTGCTTGTATCCATCGTTTTCTCTGTCTTCACAGGCAACAGAGTTCGAGAACAGTTTTATATTTATTTTTTTCTAAAAATTAGGAATTTTTAATTAATGATGAAAAAGAAGACTTTTAGTTGTATTATCTTCGAGAATGGGTTAACAATTTTGAGTTTTGATGCTAATAACATAGGAAGAACTTAAAAAAATCCTAGTTTTTATTGCAGTGTTCTATTAACTGTCGCGGTATTGTTGGATGGTATTTGTGGTATTATTGGTGGCTGGTGCTTGTGGTGCTCTTGGTGGTGGTGGTAGTAGTAGTCTTGGTGTTGGTATTGATGGCATTGGTAATGGTATTGGTATTGGTGGTCTTGGTGATGGTGTTAGTATTGGTGGCATTAGTGGTGGTCGTGGTGATGTTGGTATTGGTGATGGTGGTCTTAGTGTTGGTATTGGTGGCATTGGTGGTGGTGGTGGTGATAGTTTTGCGGTGTTATTAATGATCTTGGTATTGGTGGTATTTGTGATCTTGGTGGTGTTAGTGGTGGTGGTATTGGTGACATTGGTGGTAGTGGTGGTGGTATTACTATTATTGGCATTGGTAGTGTTAGTGGTGGTGGTTTTGGTGGTGATGTTGGTGGTGGTTTTAGGGATGGTGTTGGTGGTCCATCTGTTGCAATAGATGGAACATCTGTTGGGAGATATTAAAATAAGTCTTCAAATAGATTCCCCATCTGTAGCAACAAAGTTTCAGTTGTTGGTATAAAACAAACCAGTAGCAAGACTGTTTTGACCTCATCCATCAGGTTGTTCATCTGTTGCAATAGATTATGCATCTATCGTAACAAATAATTCATCTATTCCAACTGATGAGTTATCTGTTGGAATATTTTTTTTGTAAAGTGGCATATAAAAATTTATTGAAATATGTCTTACTTTTTAAAAAAATTATGCAGGCATCAATTGTAATGTATTTTTTGTTTTTTCTGTTGTTTGTAGTTAAAAGATGTCTCCCAAAAGAAAAGAAACTGAAAGTGGATCAACTTTTAACTACCTAACAAAAAAGGCTAGAGTACAGATGGATTGGGAGGAACTTCCTAAACAATCTCAGTGGAGGAAAAGTGAAGCTAATAAAAGTTATGAAAATAATGTTGGGGGAGGTGAAGAAGGGTATGTAGAGGCTGGTGAGGAAAATAAAAGTGAGGAGGAAGAAGAAGAAGAAGACAAACAAGAAGACGAGGAAGTAGAAAGTGAGAAAGATGATGATGATCAACATTATGAAAATGCATCAACAATGGGGCGTGAATTAAGATCAAAATCCCAACATGATCCTGTCAAAACTATTAGTATTGATAGGTTACAAGTTGCAATGCCGATAGATGACCTTGTAGAACTAACTGGTGAGTTGTACTTAAATCTCAGTTGGGGAAACCTTTTGATAATTTTAAAAAGAGCTGCTTTGAACACTTTCTTGATCTGCCTGAGGACAACAATGCCCATTCCTAAATGAGCACGGTATATGGTATTCTCAAGCGTATAATCAAGTACATGAGGACGATAAAGATTTGAATGAGGGGGCAAAAAGATGGATGAAATCTGGATCAACTACTGTGGCATGCCAGTTTGTTTTGGCATGAAAAAGTTTGCCATAGTGACAGGCTTGAGATGTGATCGTCCAAAAGAACCTCTCATCAAAGAAACACCCCGCAAAATGTCTAAGGCAAGCAAGACAGCCAAACCACCACCATCAAATAAATGAGGCATTATCCAAGCGATTACCCACCAAAACCAACAAATGCAAAGAAAAAAATTGATGGGTTATTGGACATTTCTGGATGTGGATACAGAGCCATGATGTTGTTAGAATATCTTAAGGATAAATCCATACCAAAGAAGTACAAGGAACAATTGTGCTTAGTTTGGTTTGGTCATTTCGTTATATTGGCAAGAGATGTCTACAAAGTCATAGAAGATGATTTGTTGGAGCTTGCTGAGGATCTTGAGAAATTCAACAATAATCCCTGGGGATATGATAGCCACAAGTTGACTTTCAAATATTTATTGATAAAGCTATCCCCAAAGACAATCACTTTGTACGGCTTTTCATGGTAAATTTAATCACTATTTGTATAGTCTTGCATTATTTTATATTGAATAATTATTATGGCTTTTTTGGGTTTGCTTTCTGTTTACATTTTTTAGGCTTGGACATTTGAAGTCATTCCTCCCTTCCGAAAGTAGGTCAAGGATTACTCGAATAAGGTTTCTCATCCATGGATCCTTAGTTGGTTGGCTGCAAAGAGCAACACAAGAATTAAGGGGTTGATCTTTTTAACCCTCTGAATAATGCAGTAAGTCTTATTTCATGTAAAATAATTTGACTGAAAGAAAGATATTAAAATAGATGATTTATATGTACTAATCTTTTATAATTTATCTTAACAAATTATTCATCTGGTGCAACAGATTGATAATTTGTTGCGATAGAGGAGTCATTTTTGCAACAATTACCCATCTGTTGCTTTAGTTCTACGAATCTGACTTAATAGATTACCCGTTTATTGTAACTCATGCAACCGATGGGTAATCTTATGTAATATATGGTTAATCTGCTGCCACATATGAATCATCTATTGCATAAGTTGCCTGTGTTAACATATTACCCCACTGACTGTAAATTATTATTTGATTTAAAAGTATCTACCCTTTTTTAGGTTGTGCATTCATGGATCATACCCACTCAACAAGAGTTAGAGATGACTTCTTTTATTACTCTAGGTCTTGTTGATACAATAGCAGACCCAACAGTGAAGTTAATAAACAAGGAATTGGCTGGAGCAACAACCATAAGAAGAGTAGTTAGGCAAGGTCAGCCTAATGTTGAGGCTCTTCATGACCAACCTGTTGTAACAGATCCGAGTGTTGCTCCTAGGGGTGTTGTTGGTGGAGTTGTTGATGCTGGTGGTAGCCATGCTGATGTTGATATTGCTGCCAGTCGTGATGATAAGCATGTTGATACTCAAGAAAAAATAAATATGTTTGAACTGACTCCTTACACTGGTCCTTCTCACCCTTACACCAGTCCCTCAAACCCTTACAGTGGTCTCTCTCGCCCTCATGTTCTCATAGTAAATGCAAAAGGTGCATGGACAGACATAATAAACTCTTTGAAAAAGTAGAGGTTATCACTAAAGCTATCGAGGAATTAAAATCCAAGAGGGGTGTCATACCATCTAAGAAGATGAGTAAGTTATACACTCATACAGTGGTAATTAGGAAGAAGAAAATAGCATTTAGACATATACTCTCAATTATGAAACCAAAAATTTGTAACTCCTTCCTCTCCAAAAGTTGTTAAAGTTCAGGGACCATTGAAAAAGTGGACATATACACGAATCTTTACGCCAAACAGAAGGTTGTTCTGAGAAAGATCATAAATTCTAAGCAACGCGCAAAACCCTTTACCATGAATACCTGCCCCCCAGGACCTCAAGAAGATGACAGATATGAATCAGTGGTACGTGGACAATAAGTTGTCTTTTCCTAACCTAGCCTTCTAATATACTCCATGAAGAAGAAGTTACGCAACAGATGTGTCATCTATTGCAATAGTTGGGTATTTTAGTGAAAATGGTGGTGGTTCTGTTGCAACAGATTACCCATCTGTTGCATGAGTAGATTATATGGGTAATCTATTAATAGATTCAGAGAATCCTGTGCAACAGATAGACCATCCGTTACATCTTTCCACTTAGTTTTTCTTTTTAAAAATTACTAACCTATTTAAAAATTATCTTCTTATATCACAGTATGTTGATGAAATTCTTTGCCTTATGAGGGGCAGGAAATTAACGTACCCTAACGCTTATGATGCTTTCGATAAGATAATGGACCTCAATTTCTATAATAATTTCAAGAATAGGTAAGATGAACTCATAAGCTAGCATCAACTCCCGATAGCTCAAGATTTCATTCTTTAGTTTTTGGGTTCCAATGGGATAAAGATATGATTAATTATGTTAGAGGAAAGAGGCCATATCCACACGACAAGAGCTGGACCAAGACAAAAAGAATTCTTGTAGTCATGAACGTGGAGGTAAAATATATTTTGGCTCTTGAGATACTACTCAAGGACAGAATGATGAAGGTTTATGACTGCAACTTACCTGTCTTTATCGAGACCAATTTTTTTTACCCATATGCAGCTACTGTTGGAGTTGTTCCCCAACTTGTTGAGGTAGAGTAAACTGATGGATCATTTGCCAGTGACCATGTTGAGTGAACATGCTGAATGAAAGATGAGATTTTAAAGGTCGAAGCGAGGACATAAACCTTCCAAAAATAAAAATGGTGCCACACACCGGTCGTATGCGCTTGCACACATCAAATGTTTGCTGACCGACATAGAAATGGCCGAGCCAATGACCTTTCTGTGAGATAATGCTATGGAAAAGATGCAAGATATGTGGGCTTATGGGGTATTGATTAAAAGGTTGGAGCCTGTGTATGTAAAATAAGAAGATGTAGAAACACAAATACCATCATGATAATTTTTATTTCAAGTCACTTTACATGTAGTGATAATTTTTTATGTTTGATGAAAGATGATTTTTTATAATGCAACAGATTGTCTATCTGTTGTAACAAATAGTCTATCTGTTTTGATAAATTGATTAACTGTTCTGACAAATTGATTATCTGTTGTAATAAGTTGGTCATCTATTGCATTATGCAAATGTTTATATCTAAGTCTATTTGATGCAACAGATAGACTATCTGTTGTAATATATAATCTATTTATTGCAACATATAGACTATCTGTTGTAATATATAATCTATTTGTTGCAACTGATAAGTCATCTATTGGAACAAATCTAAACAGCAGGAAAACTTGTTTTATAATTTCCAACAGATGACTAATATATTGCAATATATGTCTAAATCTATTTTATAATTTTCAACAGATATGTCGTCTGTTGAAACAGATGCATTATCTGTTGCAACATTTGAATCTAATATTCTATTTCAATTAATAAGTTCAAATCTAAGGATAAAATAAAATTCATAGACAAAATAAATAAATCAAAGCCATCAGAAATTAGATAAAATAAATCAACAAATAAATAAAATATAAAAAAATTATTATGGGTACAGATGATCTACTCAATAAATAAATCAACAATTTAAGTTTTGGTGTTAACAATTTCTAAGGCGAGGTTATTACTTTAACAGACTCAGGCTATAAATATCTACTCAATAATTTAAGTTTATTAGTTTTTTGGAGCCTCGTCCGAGATGTTGAATCCTTCAAATGGGTAATTATTTCATTTTTTCAGACTGACAGACTTCACTTTTTCTTCATCTTTGGAAGCAGTTGATGGATTATCAACTATGAATTATGTTGTTCAGCATTAGCTTCTACTGTGACATCCACCTGGAAATCCAGAATTGTCAATGCTAATCACACAGATACAAAAAAATAGAAAAAGATAACTCATCTGTTTTAGTAAATCAAACAGGTCTTCCTCCTATTTTAAATTGTCCAAAATAGATTATTTATCTTTTGCAACAGATGAATCATCTGTTGGGACAAATTAAGATATGAAGAAGACTTGTATGATAATTTCCAACATATGACCCATTTGTTGCAACATATGACTCATTTGTTTGGAAAAACTAACACAGTAAGAAGCCTTGATTCAATTTATTCCAACAGATGACCCATTTATTGGAGCAGATAGTTCATTTGTTGGTACGAATTAAAATAGTATGAAGAGCTATTTGATTTTCTAAAATAGACGAGATATATATTACAACATATAATGCATTTGATGCAATAGTTTAGTCAACTATTGCAATATATATATATATATATATATATATATCTGTTTGATAATTTTCAGTAGATGTGTCATATGTTGAAACAAATATGTATTTGTTTGTTTGTTGGAACAAATGATATATATTCACTTTCTTCAGCTCATGCCGCCCTCCTATGGCCCTTGTATATTAATCAAAGGTGCAAGACAAAGAGAGAAGAGTTGCAATTTTGCTTTTTTCGATGTTTGATGATGCCTTGAAAATTTATTTCATTCTTCTCTTAGCCTCCTTAATCTCTAATAGAGTATATGGATATGAAATCCTCTTTGATGGAATGACACTCATTTTAGATGTCAATTCCTTTACAAAAACAGTTAATGTATTAATAGTATTAATCCCCCCATCATGTTTCGCCTTACAGTCTTGACATTTGGATATAGAACATTCGCTGGGAGAGGCAAAATCTTTATAACTAGTATGTTCATAATCATAATGAATTGTTGTTTACAAAACAGTAAGAGGAGCATCATTAGCCCCAACAGCAACACCACTACCACCACCAACAACTCCATCACCACTAACACCATCAACAACAATAAGTCCATCCTCTAAAATTATTTTTTTTGTGATGGTTGTTGCTCCAAACAATTTCTTTTTTATTCTATCAGTGACCTTAGGGTCCGATAAAGTTTGCACAGACCATAAAGTAAGGAAAAATAGCATTTTCAACTCTCGATTGGCGAAACAAGCCACGGATACACAATATAAAATAAATTAGTACATATATTAGAATGATGATTAGATCATTTAAAAAAATCATTAATTAAAATAAAAACTTAACTAGACTTACTGCATCCTTCGGGGGGTTAAAGAGATCAAATTTTTTTATATTTTTATCAGTTTTGGCTGAAAACCTTCTCAGAATTCTTGGACATGAAACTTCTTCTTGGTAGTTAACTTGTTGTCTTAAATAAGGAATGACTTCAAATGCCTAAGCCTATAAAATAACGTCAATAAATCAAAAGCATTATTCAATAAAATATGAATGAATCATAATAAGAGAAATATTTACCACGAAATTGATTGTCTTTGACGTTAATGGAGTCTACAAATATTTGACAGTCATTTTGAAGCTTTCATAACCTCAAAGATAGTTGTTAAATGCCTCTAGATCCTCAGAGAGCTTTACTAAATCAAGCGGTATGTTGTTGTTAACATCTCTCGCCCAAAGACTATTATGTACAAACCAAACCAAACACAATGATTGTTTGTGCTTCTTTGAAATTCTTTTACCTTTCAATGCTTCTATTAAATTTTTATTTTTGAAGCTTGGACCAACAAGGGACACCAAGTCATCACCATCACTTGACTTGCCTTTGCCTTTTTTGGGTATGTGGGGTGTTTTTTTGGGCTAGAATAGGTATAACTTGAGAAAGAGAAGGAGGACAATATTTTAGTCTAATAAATATGGCAAACTCCTTCCAACAAAAACAAACAAGCATGCCACAGTAATTTATCCACACCTTATCCATCTTTTCTTTATTTTTATACATAAACCTGCGCTTGAGAAGGTTATATACCATTTTTATTTGAAAACGAGCATAGTTATCCTCCGGCAAATTAAGATATTGCCCAAAGCAGTTGTCCTTGAAATAAGCATCCAATTTTTATTCTCGAAGTATTTTACGAAAGACGTCGAAAGATTTTCCCATGGCTGACTTAACCATGAAATCACCAGTTAAATTTGTGGCACCATCACACTGCATTCTCACAGGATAACTATCAATGTTGAAGGTTTTGATCAACTCTTCAGTGGAAAGGCTATTAGAATTTGGATCATCTCTTTTGAAACATTCCCCATCCCCATATTCATTATCTTTTGCTTCTGATTGAGATATCGCTTGTAAAGCAAGCTCATAAAGTGGTGGATGTAACCTAGCTGCTTCACTTGTTCCTTTATTTGGAATTAATTCAGTTTCTTTTCTTTTGGGAACCATATTATCTAAAATAATAGGAAAATAAAAAAGATTATAATTGATTAATGCATCATTAAAAAAAGGATAACAATAAATCTAACACGTACGACTGTAAAATACTAATTCCAATAGATCACACATCTGTTGCACCTGATAAGTTATCTGTTGCAATATATAACTAACCTATTGTAACAGATGAGTAATCTGTTGGAAATAATAAAAATAAATCAACCATCTGTTGAAACGGATGACTGATCTGTGCAATAGATAATTCATCTATTGCAACATATGAGTAATCTGTTGGAACTATTATCAACTGTCGATATTATTCAGATTTCTTTCAACAGAAGGGTCATCTGTCATAATAAATTAATGATCTTTTAGATTATTTATTTATAGCATCAGATGGTTTATTTATTACATCAGATATTTATCTGTTGCATTAGATGGTTCATCTGTTACAGAAGATGTTCATCTATTGCATAAAATAGTTTATCTGTTGCATCAAATGGATAATCTGTTGTATCAGATAGTTCATCTATTGCATCAGATGGTTAATCTATTGCATCGAATGGTTAATCTGTTGCAAAAAAAATAGTACCAGGATTTTGTTCAATAGAACAACAACAATATCACTATTTAATATCAAATACACTAATTTACCAAGAAAAACAACAAATCAACGCAGCAAAACCAACACAACACACACACCAAGAACATCGACAGTGACCAAAAACACCAATATTGTTGTTTTGTGTTTGTACAAACACAAACAACAAAAATCAAACTTCAAAAAAATCAACGAACACCAACAAAATTGAATCAACAGTTTGACAACAAGAACCACAATAACAATAAAAAATTATATTTCACTCCGGAAAGAGTAGAAAATAAATGCCAGAAATTAGGATTTTCTTTGGTCCCCATTTCAAATTTAGGCAACAAATATTGAAATTGTTAACCAATACTAGAAGAAAAGTTGACTTAAGTTTCTCTTTCTCTTCATAACTAAAAAAACCATAATTTTTTACCTGTGAAAGAAGAAATGAAACGATGAAGAACTCGAAGTTGTTATCACTAGAGAGCACTGCTGTCACATAGATTGACGGTTGAAAGTCAAAAAGGAACTCGCCCAACTATTTGTCGCCGGAGGTTGAAATCACCAGGATTTGAAGGGAGAAATTTTGCAGAACTGTTTGTTGAGAGAGAGTCGAGAGAAACTATCGAGAAAGAAGAGAGGAGAGAGACACTTGATTTGGAGAGGAGAAGGGTGTGAGTCGATTTGTATTTTTAAAAAGATTAGAAAGTATTGAAAATATTGATCAAGTCCACAATTAACTTAATTCAGTTTTCTGATTATGTTTGATCCTTTAAGTTGGTCAATGTCATTAATCCTTCTTGATTTGGAGAGGAGAAGGGTGTGAGTCGATTTGTATTTTTAAAAAGATTAGAAAGTATTGAAAATATTGATCAAGTCCACAATTAACTTAATTCAGTTTTCTGATTATGTTTGATCCTTTAAGTTGGTCAATGTCATTAATCCTTCATTCAAGACTTAAAAAACACCTTTCCTTCAATTTTCTCCAGTTACTACCACTATTGTGGTTAATTTTTACTACTTGCCACCTCCACCATCAAAACTAGTACCACCACGAACATATCATCAACACCACATATTCAATAATATGGCCTTGGCCCGCTTTTGGATATATATTTTTTAAAAAAACAAAACACCACATATTCTTCAGCCACCACCATTAACACTGTCAATTACTAATATCAATCAACTTCGCTATCACGATAGCGACTACAACACCAATTATATCCACTATCACAACTATCATGACCACCATTACCAACACTAACACTAATTAAGATTTACCACCACTACTACAAACCATCTCCACCATCATTAGAGAATATAAATATTTCATTTTTTCATTAGATAATGATTTTATTTTATTAATTTCCTATTTTTTAAATATTTTATTACTAAGTTTTATTGGAATTATATATTTATTATATTTATAAATAAATAAATTATGTATATTCAGATATTAAAAAATAAGTAATCCTAATCATGATGGTTAAATATAAATACAACATTTTAACCATTATATTCGGGCCTTAAAGTCTTCTACTGACATTTTTAAAGATAAAATTAGATAGCTTAATTTATACTAATTCTTTGTAATTGGAGGATTACGTGAACTAATTCTTCACCGTCCATTTGTTTTTCCCTTTCTTCACCGTCCATTTGTTTTTCCCTTTCTCTACTCCCAAACTTTTCCTTCTCCCTCTTTCTTTTGGCACAATTGTGAGAGAATTATTTTTATTCTACTTTTGGGGAGACACAGTTCAAAAGGTTCATAGTGTGTGTACTATATGCCAAAATGTGAGGCTGGTATGAACCACTCAGTTTCTAGACATTTTTACTATAGCAATCAAAACAAAACAGAATAAATTACAAAAGTCTAACCTATAATGTGCTGTTTTATGAACTACTAATTTCTGGTTTTTTTTCTTTTTCATTTTTTGGAGAACAGTTCAATTGAAGAAAAGAATTTAAGGATGACAAACAATGAATTGACTTTAGTGCAGTCTTTGTCAACGAATATCTAATCAGTAATCACAAATAATAAATGGATAGTTGCAAGACTTGTCTCACGTGATAAAGGCAAAAAACTATACTTTCAATTTTTCTTTTCATTATATGTTTAAGGCATAATACATAAATATGATCCTAAACTTGACATCAAATTATAACATTGACCTTAAACTTTAATAGTGCACAAATAAGACCTTTAACTATTCAAAATCTGAAAAAATAAACAACCCGATCCTATGTGGCAAAACGCGTATTGTACACACAAAACGGCGCGCATCCAGCTTAAAATCTGAGTCTTTCAACGGTAAAAAACTGATAAAATGACTATAATGCCCTTACTAATTCCTTTTTATATATTTAAATGACTTTTCCCTATTATTTTCTTATTATTTTCAGCTCATTGATGAAAATGACATCTAATTTTTTTTCTCATTGCGAAAAAAGAGCAATATTAAAGATTTCTTAATTAGGTGGGTCAGCCTCATACGAAAAAATTGCACGGCTATCTATATATATTATAAAGCAGAGGACGAATTTAAGTTATACAATATATCTAAATATAATTTATTTAAATATTAAATTAAAGATGAAACTATACTAATAATAAAAAAATATAGTTTTAATAAAACGTTATTAAATTAATGTTATTAAAACGTTATTAAGGACAATTGTAGTTGTATATTAAATTAACGTAATTAAATTAATATTATTAAAATGTTATTAATAAAATGTTATTAAGGGCAGTAGTTGTAGTATATTAAATTAACGTTATTAAATTAATGTTATTAAAACATTATTAAGGGCAGTAGTAGTAGTATATTAAATTAACGTTATTAACACGTGCAAAGTGACCAACTCTACCACATCGGTAATAAGCGTTGTTCTTTTCGGCTTTCCATGGAATTAAAAATTCAATGAAGAAATACATCATAGATATTCCTTCAAAATAGATATTACTTTTTTGCATTTTTAGAAGTATTGGTGATATACCTTTACTACATGTTATTCAACCTTGGTAATAAGCCTAATCATAAACCAAGCCCCAATTACGGCCTTCTACGCCCACCTGGCTAATTGGCCTTTACAGAGACATCCGGCATAAATGCCAAGATTAAACTCATAGCTGTAGCATCTTAACATATAGACCTTTGCAACAATGGAAGTTTATAATTTGTATTTTAATAGCAATATGCTATTTCATACATGCAGCATATTCTGCTCTAGTTCAACACTAAAGATTTAGCCCATCATAGGCTTGCAGTTGAAAAAGTAAAATTAAAAATTAAAATACAATAATTTAAAATAACCTTAAGGCGGATGAATTGTGCTCCGAAGCAACAGACTTTTATTTAACACTCAGAATATTTGTACAAGAGAATAAGAGAGTATGCTAGAGAGAGAGGGGTTCTGAAAACTTGCCCCTCCTAAATGAGTAATGAGCTCCTTATATAATGGATGCTCTTTACAAAAGACAAATAATAAATGGCCCTTACTATTCACAAACGACTCTTGCTTTTTCAGAAAGCCAAGTGCCCTTTACTGTTTGTTTTTTCAAAAAGCTGTTTATTACGTTGTTTGTCATCATGACTGTTGCATCATTAATTTTCAATCGGTGGAGACCTCCATTTTCTTATGTCATTTTTTCTCTTTATTTTTTACAGTGTTGGAAGATTCTTCCTTGATTGATTGAAATTTTTACAAATATTCATCCAGATCTATTTATTTATCACTTTGGATATCTTGCGACTCACCAGCCAAACAATCCCTTGCAGAAGAGATTGACATATCTTAAGTGCACTCCTGATCAAGATTTTTCAATAAAACCTTTTTAACTTACTCCATATAGGATGCCAAAATCTCAGCTTTGGTCATTGTACCCTTCTTCATTTGAAGTTTTCTAATGATCTTCTTAAAAGGGCTGAGATCCTCCTGTTCATAAAGAGGCTCCATTTCTTTTTGTTGTTTATATTTTGCAACAGTCATCTTTATTGTTTCAATTAATTGATGGTCATGGACATTGCCATCACTTTTTTGCTGGTTTAATTTACTCCAAAATTTGGTATAATAAACCCTCATCAAACATGGTAAATTATCAACATTTGATTTTAACTCAATGGACCATTTCAAGATCCATGGAATTGAAAATTCAATGAAGAAACACATCATAGATATTCTTTCAAAATAGATATTATCTTTTTGCATTTTTAGAAGTATTAGTGATACTTCTATCCAGTCCTTATAAAGACGTTTAAATGGCTCAGGCAATATTTTCGGCGAAGGATCATGCAAGATCCATCATTTAGCAAACCAATTTGGTATACTTTGTTTGTGCACATTTGTACATATTTTTACAAATCATGAATGAGATCTCTCAGGATTCTCACATAAGAAAACCTTATAAAAGCTTTTTGCACAATCCCAGTAATTATATTTTACAATAATTTTTTGTTGTTTGGGATGTGTATATTCTTTTTCTTTTAGGGCACTCAAGCTCCATTCTTCATGAGTCAGAATCTGTTTGATTATAATTTTAGAATAATTATAATCTTTTCTAACGGCTGCCTTAGCATATAAATGTTGGATTTCTGCAGATCCAGCCATTTATTATTTTGTCTTTTGTAAAGAACATCCATTATATAAGGAGCTCATTTCTCATTTAGGGGAGGCGGGTTTTAAGAACCCCCCCTCTCTCTAGCATACTCTCTTACTCTCTTGTACAAATATTCTGAGTGTTAAATAAAAGCCTATTGCATCTGAGCATAATTCATCCGCCTTAAGGTTATTTTAAATTACTGTATTTTAATTTTTAATTTTATTTTTCAACTGCTAGACTATGATGGGCTAAATCTCTAGTGTTGAACTATAGCAGAATATGTTACATGTATGAAATGGCATATTGCTATTAAAATACAAATTGTAAATTTTCATTGTTGCAAAGGTCTATATGTTAAGATGCTACAGTTATGAGTTTAATCTTGGCATTTATGCCGGATGTCCCTGTAAAGGCCAATTAGCTAGGCGGGCGTAGAAAGCCGTAATTGGGGCTTGGTTTAAGATTAGGTTTATTACTAGGGTTGAATAACATGTAGTACAGGTACCTTGTACAACAGTGATCCGATCCATTTCAATTTTGGTATCAGAGCCATGGAATACTTGTATCGGAATTCTAGAATACCATGAATGATATTTTTATGTCGTACAATAATTTTATTATTGTCTATATTGATGACATTCTGGTATTCTTAAAAAATAAAGAGACATATTTTAAACATCTAGATCTTTTCAGGAAGATCATTATACAAAATGGCTTAATAATTTTGAGGCCAAAGATGTTTTTATTCCAGACAAATGTCAGATTTCTAGGGCATAGTATTGACCAAGGGAAGATTATTCCCATAAATAGAAGTATTGAATTTGCTTCTAAATTTTCTGATAAAATAACAGACAAAACCCAGTTGCAAAGATTTCTGGGTAGTCTAAATTATATATCTACTTTTGTGGAAAATTTGAATAAGAATACAACTATCTTGTATGATCGACTGAAGAAAAATCTTAAAGCATGGTCTGAGAGTCATACCATTGCAGTCAGAAATATTAAGGCCAAGGTTAATAATTTACCTTGCCTTACACTGGCAAATCCCAATTGTGCAAAATTAATTGATACTGATGCATCAGATATTGTTTATGGTGAAATTCTTAAACAATATTCCCCAAGAGATAAACAAGTTTCTATTGTTCAATTTTATTCTGAAAAATGGAATGCCAGTCAAAAAAATTATGCAATTGTAGCAAAAGAAATTCTTGCTATAGTCAAATGTGTTCTAAAATTTCAAGGCAATCTTTATAATATTTTTTTTAATAAGAACTGATTGTCAAGCTGCAAAATTTATCTTTAATAAAGATAATAAACATGATGTTTCTAAGCAAATGTTTGCAAGATGGCAGGCTTTGTTAGCTCCATTTGATTTTGAAATTCAATACTTAAAAGGGTCAAATAATAGTGTACCCAATTTTTTAACTCGTGAGTTTCTAAGCTAATATTTTCTCTTATGAATTTCAGGATGGCATCACGAGGATCTACTTCTTCGTTTAGAGGAAGAGGTGGAAGAAATCCTTCAACAAGAGGCAGAGGTAATGTCCTCGCTCAAATTGAAAATCAGAGGCTTATATCCTCAAGCATTGCAAGCTCAAGTTCTTCTAGTATGAATACAGATGAACAAATATATCAGTGCTTTTTAGAATTCATGAAATTTAAGTCCAAAAAACAGGAGGACAATAAAGTCCCATCATATTCAGTATTCTCAAAAATGATAATGGGAATACCGAGTTGTATGAACGCAACAAAACAGATGAGGTAATAATTCTCCTAGAAAATCATGACCTTCAATGGAAAGATAATCCTTGGCAGTTGATGCAAAGGTATTTGGACAATACATTTTATGCTACTATGACGTACAAATACCGTAAACATTATGAGACCATATTATCTATAATGGGATCTGCAAAAATTCAATATTTATATGCTAATACAGCCGTTAGAAAAGATTATATTTATTCTAAAATTATAATCAAACATATTCTGACTCATGAAGAATGGGGCTTGAGTACCCTAAAAGAAAAAGAATATACACATCCCGAACAATAAAAAATTATTATAAAATATAATTACTGGGATTATGCAGAAAGCTTTTATAAGGTTTTCTTATGTGAGAATCCTGAGAGATCTCATTCATGGTTGTAAAAATGTGCAAATGTGCACAAACAAAGCATACCAAATTAGTTTGCTAAATGGTGGATCTTGCATGGTTCTTCACCGAAAATATTGCCTGAGCCATTTAAAAGTTTATATAAGGACGGGATAGAAGTATCACCAATACTTCTAAAAATGCAAAAAGATAATATCTATTTTGAAGGAATATCTATAATGAATTTCTTCATTGAATTTTCAATTCCATGGATCTTGAAATGGTCCATTGAGGTAAAATCAAATGTTGATAATTTACCATGTTTGATGATGGTTTATTATACCAAATTCTGGAGTAAATTAAACCAGCAAACAAGTGATGGTAATGTCCATGGCCATCAATTAATTGAAACAATAAAGATGACTATTGCAAAATATAAATAGCAAAAAGAAATAGAGTCTCTTTATGAACAGGAGGATCTCAACCCTTTTAAGAAGATCACTAGAAAGCTTCAAATGAAGAAGGGCACAATGACCAAAGCTGAGATTTTGGTATCCTATATGGAGGAAGTTAAAAAGGATTTATTAAAAAATCTTGATCAGGAGTGCACTTCAGATATGTCAATCTCTTTTGCAAGGAATTGTTTGGCTGGTGAGTCACAAGATATCCAGAGTGATGAAGAAATAGATCTGGATAAAAATTTGCAAAAATTCCAATCAACCAAGGAAGAATCTTCCAATACTACAAAAAAACAAAGGGGAAAAATGACATGATAAAATGGAGGTCCCCACCGGTTGAAAATTAATGATACAATAGTCATGATGGCAAACAACGTGATAAGTAGCTTTTTGAAAAACTAAACAGTAAAGGGCACTTAGCTTTTTGAAAAAGTAAGGGCCATTGTGAATAGTAAGGGCCATTTATTATTTGTATTTTGTAAAGAACATCCATTATATAAGGAGCTCATTTCTCATTTAGGAGGGGCAGGTTTTCAGAAACCCCCCCTCTCTCTCTAGCATACTCTCTTACTCTCTTGTACAAATATTCTGACTGTTAAATAAAAGCATATTGCTTCTGAGCACAATTCATCCGCCTTAAGGTTATTTTAAATTACTGTATTTTAATTTTTAATTTTATTTTTTCAACTGCTAGCCTATGATGGGCTAAATCTCTAGTGTTGAACTATAGCAGAATATGCTACATGCATAAAATGGCATATTGCTATTAAAATATGAATTGTAAACTTCCATTGTTGCTAAGGTCTATATGTTAAGATGCTACAGTTATGAATTTAATCTTCGCATTTATACCGGATGTCCTGTAAAGGCTAAAAGAAGAAAAATACTGTAAAAAATAGTTAAACAAAAGAGTATGATATTCCTCAGCACTTGGATCTGCATAACAAGTGGACGATCCCAAAAGTGCCACCCAGAAAGTTGTACCAAATAGGAACTTTCGAGAGTTAAGGTCTCAAATAAGTTTTTAAAACAACTGAAGAGACACTTACAGTGGATAGTTATCATGCTACTTTCAAATTATTATCTGAAAGTGATTTTGCTCCTTATCGTGATACATCTTAGTTCATGCATATTGGTCTAATTCAAGTTGCATTTAAATCACTAATCCTGAGAGGTTTACCTGAAAGCCTTCTTGCAGCTTTTAGATGTGGCAGGAATAAAATTTAGAAGAAGTCTCTTATTGGGACAGTCCAAACAAGCTTGGCTTATGGCCCAATGTATTTTAATGCATATCCTAATTTGCAGATATCTCTGATGAGAACTCTTTGGATGCATTAATTCTGAGTATTAAATTGCATGGATATGATTACATGCCTGGAACTGAGGTTATATGTATTTGTTATAGAATATATTATAAACCTCTTATTACTTTAGATCCAATGTGTAAAATAATGGATTCCAAAAATGTAACTATTTTAATAGAAATAAATTTTTGTAGATCCAAAGTTGTTACTAGATGACCTATAAAATGGGATGAAATTGATTTCCCAAAAGAATGGATCCTGGAGGATGCAGCTCATCCTCAAACTGATCTCAATTAAGAGATTTCAGAGGTAGAACAATCCGCAGGTGGTACTCTTTGAATCAGATTTTGTGATTCATTACCTCTATTAAACAGAGCTGATGATTTGTGTATTGCAACATCATCGAGATTAACAATATCAATATCTTCATATATATCTCCTGTTGATTATGTTGTTAGATTTCCTTCTTAGGGCTTCTACATCTCATATTAGAGAAAGCACTAGAATGAATAACATCAGTATTGATAGTGAGAATATTGTTACTGCAATTCTTGATATGGATTCAACTGAGTCCGAAATAGAATTTCCAATTGGTTTAAAGTGAATCACAACCAAATTGATTTTAGTCCAGGATCTCTGGCAAGAAAAAGGATTTCTGAAGAATTCTATAAACCTAGATGAGAATTGTTCTAAATATGATTTTTTCAAAATTCTAGTAAAGAAGAAAAAACTGCTTTCCAGGAAGAATCCTATGCAGATCTTTCAGTGCATAATAAAATAATTACTTTTATGCCCTGGTTTATGGCCAGATATGTGGATAGTTACATTTCTATGATAGCTCGGGATTTTAAACTACCTACTCGAAAAATTACTACTTCAGTACTTCCAACTCAGCAGTCCTTTCAAATTGAAAGCGACAACAAGGTAGTTCATTTTACAGCTTTTGAAAAAACATAAAATCTATTGGAAGAAATCTCCCCCTAAACAAGAAACTTTTATTACTATATTGTGGATGTTATTGTATGAGAAGAGAGGTTTTTCTATTTATAGAGTTTTGAAACCTTTCCTCCAAGAAAGAGGTTTGCCAAATATGGAAAAGTTTTATATTTTTCTTTAAGGAAAAAAGTAAAAGTAATTATAGTTACTTTTATTTTCCTTCAAAAAAAAAGTAAAACTTAATTTTTATAAGAAAATCAAGGCAAAAACCTAACAAATATCCCCCTTTTGGCTTGATTTTCTTCACTTGATCTGCCTTCTTCACATGCATGATCTTCATATATCACTGTTGTTTACCATACTTAAAAGCTGGTATGACTTAAAAATTGAAGCCCTATACTTTAAAAATAAAAGCATGGGTTGATATTATAGGAGCCCTGTGTTATAAGTAAACAGGGTTGAAAGTGGAGCCTTGTGCATTGAAAGTGAGCACAGGTTAAGAGTGGAGCTCATGCATTAAAAGTAGGATAATTACACAAATTCCATACTTAAGAGACTATATTACCTAACGTCCCTTACTTTTTAAAAATTTGCATAAAATTCTCATTTTCTACTTTACTTTTGATACATATGAACAAAACCCCACATCGTATTTTTACTCCACCATTAACTCATTCAAGCTATATTTTTTTTTCAAAGATTTTCTTCCCTAAAATATCTCCCTAATTATCAAAATTAAATCATCTTCCTTCCTGATTTTTTCTCTTTCGTTAATGCTTAAATCATCTTCCTTCCTGATTTTTTCTCCTCTATTAAAGTATGCAACTTTTTTTTCCTCTCCTAAAATCTCTCCCATATTTTTTTTAAAATCTATTGATACATATATAAATTTATTTAGTTATTCATACATGTTTATTCTTTTAATGGTGAGTCATATGAATGATAAATATGATATCATTATATGGGTATTATAGTGATTCATACGATAGATACATTTTGTATGATTTTAACGGGTGATACATATGATATTAATGGGTGATGCATATTATATTATGGTGATTCATATGGTAGATATAATTATTTATTTCAATTATTGGGTGATTCATATGATATTAATGGGTGATATATATGGTATTATGGTGATTCATATGGTAGATACAATTATTTATTTCAATTATTAGGTGATTCATATATATGGTATTATAGTGATTCATATGGTAGATACAATTATTTATTTTAATTATTAGGTGATTCATATGATATTAATAGGTGATATATATGGTATTATGGTGATTCATATGGTAGATACAATTATTTATTTCAATTATTGGGTGATTCATATGTTATTAATGAAAGGTAATGGTGCAGTCATTGTAGGAAACAAAAGTAATAATATTAAAAAAAAAGACTAAAAGTAAAATTGAAACATATTAATTTATCCTATTAATATACACAAAGAACGGTCACATTCACAAGTAAAAGACTTCATAATTAAAGACTAAATTAAAGACGAGATTAAGATGAAAAAAGAGAAAAAAAGACTAAAAAAACATATCTTTCATAATTAAAGACGAAAAAAGAGAAACACAATTAAAACACCTAAATTAAATCTGAAAAAAAGAGAAAAATTGGATATCTTTCCTTAAATAAAAGAATACAATGAATAAAAGAGAATCTATTATTTCCTTAAATAAATATCTTTGTCAGTTTTAAATGTATCAATTTTTTATATGTATCACCCTATAACATATGTATCACCATTTCAAAAACTGGGATAAAATATAATTAACAAAATAGTCGGGATTTTATGTAATATCACTTAAAGATTCAGGTAGGGGTGGGCGTTCGGTATTCGGTTCGATATTATCATAATTCGAATTCGATAATTCGATAATCGGTAAATGAAAGTACATACCAAATACCATACCATTAAACTTCAGTTTGGTAATTTGGTAATCGGTAAATTAAACTTCAGTTCGGTACGGTATTTGGTAATATCATATTAAAGTTAAATTTGGTAGACTCTACTCTAGGCCAACGATAACAGTTTACTTTAAAACTTAATCAAAATACAAGATAAATTTTCTGCCCTATGCTTCATTGAAACAACACTTTTTAACACTTCATCGGTGTTGTTTTATATCTCATTCATCATCTGCTGATTTAACATAATAACTGTTTAATGAAGAAACGATTTTGGAAGATAACAACCACATCTATTCCTCAAATATTTACCTCGTAGTGACTAGTGAGTAAGTTTAAATAAAAGAATTCACTAACCCTTTTATCAAGAATAACTTATGAGATATTTAAAATCACACAACATAGTGACAAATCTTTTGATAACTTAGTTACGTAGATATGGCAGGAAATGGGTATCTCTGCATCAACTCTCTCACTGGACACAACTTAGATATACCTACAAGTTGCATCAAGACTAGACAAGTTCAGGTTGTCTTGATAGATAGAACCAGAATGAAGAAAACGCGAGTAATATGAAACAATAACTTCATATTTGAACATGTTGTCCACCGCTGCTAACAATAAAAATTTTAAAAGTGATTTTCATTTTAAAATTTTAAAATGAATATAGTATTATAGACTTTTAGGTTGTGGGCTTTTTTTGACCTTTTGTAGAATATTAATTTGGACTCGTGGCCTATGGAGTATAAACTATGGTCAGTTAACAATAATTTGGTATTCGATAAATACAAATACCAAATGACTCATGGCCTATGGAGTATAGACTATGGTCAGTTAACAATAATTTGGTATTCGATAAATACCAAATACCAAATGGCAGTAATATCTTTTACCAATCCCGAACTCAAATACCATAATGTTAAAATTTTACTCCCAATTACCATACCAAATACCGAATACCAAATTCTTCGGTTCGGTTCGGTAATTTGATTTCTGGTATTTTATGCCCAGCCCTAGATTCATGGATTTATGTAAGTTACCCTTAAAGTAAATGCATGAGTTGAAAGGAGCCCAAACATAAAAATCAGCAAGGGTTGAAAGTTGGAGCCATAAACATGAGTTAAAAATTGATTTTGGTTTTAAAGATGGATTGACTGCAAGATTGTTGAAAATTTATTTAAAACTTTTATCCACATGTAGTATCTTGAATTTATATCTTCATTATCATCAAATTGGTTGCAAATTGATTTTGAACCGCCTTGAACTTGTCTTCAGCCTCGTTTCACCAAACCATTGGACCTTTGAACTGTAGGCTCTGATACCACTTGTTGGGTTCAAAATCAAGAGGGCGTCATGCGGAAGCTTATAATTTGCAAACCTTAGAGATGATAAATCAAGAAAACAATACTAAAAAAATATATTATTAATATGATTCGGTCAAACGACCTACATATGAAAAACTAATATTGAAAAAATATAAAATCTATTGGGAGAAATCCCTCCCTAACAAGACATTTTTATGACTACATTGTGGATGTTATTGTATTATTGTATGAGAAGGGAGGGTTTTCTATTTATAGAGTTCTGAAACCTTTTCTCCAAGAAAGACGTTTGCCAGATATGAGAAAGTTTTATGTTTTCCTTTAAGGGAAAAAAGTAAAAGTAATTATGGTTACTTTTATTTCCCTTAAAAAAAAGTAAAATTAATTTTGGTAAGAAAATCAAGGCAAAAATCCTAACAGTAAATGGGGAAAAACACATAAAGTATTTCAGTTGTTTGAGTTTCATAACTAAATTATTACGTGTGTGAGTTTCCTATCGGAATTATTACTAACTAGTTAGTAAAACACATCTAAACTATTAATTGCATGAGTTTCATGTTGGAAAGTGAATTATTAATAGTTTAAATGCGTTTTGATAACTAATTGGTGATAGTTTAGTTAAGAAACACACACACTTGATAGTTTAAGTATGAAATTTTAAAAATCTGCATACTTTTTAAGTGTGTTTGAGACGATTAACTCAAATTCAAAACGAGGAAGAGATATATACCTCTGTACTCACAATGTTGTAACTCTTAAGGCCAAGCGGTGTTTAATAGAATGCATTAAAAAAAATGTATGATTAATTATATTACTTTATTACGATATAGAAGTGTGAAGAAGCAGACAACATTTCGTCAATATACATACTTCATTTATCATAATTTTATTATATCACCCATAATTAATTATTATAAGCCATTTACGTATTTGAAAATTAATAATATTTAATAAAAATTACTACTATATAGAAGTGTGAAGAAGCTGGCAACACTTTGTCAACATGTCTACTTCGTTTACCGTGATTTTACTACAACATCCCTAACTAATTATTATAAGTCATTTATGTATTAGAACATTAATAATATTTAATAAAAAATAAAATAGACATTTATGACATGTCTGCTTCAATCGTAATTTTATTATATCATTTATCACCCATAATTAATTATTATAAGTCATCTACATATTGAAATTAATAATATTTAATAAAAAAAGTAAAATAGACATGAAATGATAAATCAACTCTTGATGTTTTAAATTAACTTGACACTTTATATGAGGCTCACTTAAATTTCCTTTCACAAGTATTTTTATAGTAATTTTGTTATATCACTTCTAATTAGTTACTACAAGTCATTTAAGACATGTATGCTTCACTGGTTTAATCGTGATATTTGATTGACTCTTGAAATTATATTAATGTCACTTAAATTGAAATAAATGAAAAAGTATTATAAATCACAATAATTAAAAATTTAAATTATTTTAAAAATATAATTGCCTATCAATGCCATAAAAGTTTGAACAAGGAGAGTGATATATACTATTTGAAATTTGAATAAAAAGTATTACAAAATAGTTAACAACTTAAAATATCTAAAAATATATTAAAAATATGGTTGATCATCTAAATTCTATTTGTGTTACATAAATTGAGATAAAAAATCATGCCCCCCTAATATATAGTAGCAGTTATACATTCTACTTCATACTTCTTCCATTTCTATATAAATAATGTTTTAGCCTTTTCAATTTGTTTCTAAATAAGTACTCTAGTATATTATATAATCAAGAAGATATTAATAATGTCATTTTAATTTTATCCTTCTTTAAATAGAGAGATTTATAAAACCAAGAAACTACTACTAAAAAGTTGCATTTTTTTCAAGATATTTATTAAGGACAAGTTAATAAAACGCCATTTATTTTTATAAAAATGAGTAGTTTCTTAAGGGATGTGTCCAAAATAAAAATATAACTTATTTAAAAACGGAAAGAGTATCATGTTATTGTAACTAATACACGACAGACCATGATATCAATAATGTAAGTGGGCCTTTGGCATGAAAACTAAAACTTTTGAAGTTAGAGTTGAAATTATGTCTGTTCATAAATATAATTTGAGTTGTTTTAAAATTCTTATGAGAGAAAGAACGATCGAAAAAAGTGAAAACAACTTTTCTTATTGTTTTTGAAGTTCTTATGGCTAAAAATTAACTTGGAGTTGTATTTGACATAAAGTGATTTTTTTTCTAAAAAGTAAAAAAAATCATGGGCAAACGGGCCCTAAGATTCTCAATGCATGCATTAGCATGCTTAAAGACACTGTTGCATTCAAAAATCTTTTAAACACCCTTGCAATTGTATTTATGGAGGATATTTTTATAATAACAACAAATCCAGTATAATTTCATAAAGTGGAGTATGAAAAGGATAGAGCGCATTCAGGCATTATAGCCTCTACCACAAAAGTAGAGAGGTTGTTCCTGATAGTTTCCGACTCAAAGTAAAAATAGCTCAAAACAGTAAAAAAAAGTCAATATAAGCACAAAAAGTATCAACTAATAACCGGGACGATAACTACAACAAAATAAAGTGATAGTCAAAGTAAAAAAAATAGATAGCAATAGAAATATAAGGACAAACAACTATAAGAGCAATACTAGAACTACTAGTAAGGATGGGTAAGAAGTCGACACATTGCTACCTAGCAAAATAATGCACGACTATCAATTAACTTTCTATCCTAATTCATGACCTCCACACCTTCCTAAAGTGTTGTCTTTACTAATCTAAAGTTGCATCATGTGCTATCTAGTCGCTTATTCCCAATGTTTTTTCAATCTACCTATTCACTCCTAAAAATATTCACCGTCAACTTTTCACGCCACCGAATGAGGACATCCATGCAATTTTTTATATATCTAAACCATCCCGACCTCACTTCCTACATCTTGTCCTTCGTTGAGAGCACTCGTACCTTATCTCAGATATCTTTATTTTTAATCTTATCTTTCCTAATATCCCTATACATACATCGTATCATCCTGATTTATGTGCCTTACATCCTCTGAACATAAATGTGTTTGACCGACCAATATATTGTACACAACATTTTTGGTCTGGCAATCACTTTGCAAAATTTATCTTTAAATTTTAATAAGTAAATAATTTATTTAAATTATACATTACATATTATTTTTAAATATAAAATCAAATACCGCGTAAAAAATAATTTCTAACGTAATTTATCTCATCAGTAATACACACACCCATCATACACTATCTTTGTATGTCTACAAAACAACCGTATCTGATAATATTTCTGTGACTTTACATTAAAGGTATGAGTTGCAATCTGGAAGGTCCAAATTAAGTAAGCTTTAATCTTCAGCAAAAAATGTTCTGTTGTCCTATTAATATCAATCATATAGTACTAAATTTATTATTATACCCCAAAAAGTCAAAAGACTTTAATAAATAAACAAATAAATTTAATTCCAATTCCATATTTTATGTATTAATATCCACAATATATAATTTTATGGTATGCCTACAAAACTATCATGTCTGCACACTTAGCAGATTCTTTCTTCTTTCTTTTGGCCCCAACATGGAATCTCTTACCCCATTTTCGTGTCACCACCTAATGCCACCCCCCACCCCCCACCACCGCTGACCCTGACTGCTCACCTTCCTTCCACCCACCTCCACCCAACGCACCCACCCCCCACCAAACAAAAATCCAACTATTCTCCCTTCCTTTCTACCTCCAAAACCCTTTCCCATTTTCTAGGGAACTTCGTCTGAAAAATGGATAATCAAGCATTTTCACCATCACAAACCGGAGCCGCGTCCCGATTAGCGAATACCCACATGACGTTTTCCGGTGTCCATGATGACCCGGCAACTTCCTCCCTCTTTGACTGGGCCGATTTACTCGAATTCAACCTCGACGAACAATTGACCATCTCCTTCGATGACCCACTTCGCCCACCGCCGGAGACACAGCCGATGATGGGCCCAGTTATACCCTCTTCGGAAGATTCGCCGCAAAGTCAGGATACGGAACCGGGTCGGATCAGAAAACGGGACCCGAGGATGGTGTGCTCCAATTTTCTAGCGGGTCGGATTCCATGTGCTTGCCCTGAATTAGATGAGAAGATGGAGGAAGAGGAGCTGGCTGGAATTGGGCCCGGGAAGAAACGGGCCCGGACACTACGGGCTTCGGCTGGTGCTGGGGCGAGGTGTCAAGTACCCGATTGTGAAGCGGATATCAGTGAGCTCAAAGGGTATCACAAGAGACATAGAGTGTGCTTGCGTTGTGCTAATGCAAGTGCTGTGTTGCTTGATGGGCATAACAAGAGATATTGTCAGCAGTGTGGCAAGTACGTTCACTTACCTTTTTTTCTGATGAGTACAAGCTTTCGTATAAGCCGAATAGAGTGGAACTAATATAGATAGACATAGCCTAATTCAACTAGTTTGGGTTTGTGGCTTGAAACATTGTTGATTGATTTGAAAGTACAAGCATAAAAAAGGGAGGCATCCCAGTGCACCTCGAGTCCGTGGAAGGGCTGGACCACAAGGGTCTACTGTTCACAATCTTTTCTTGCATTTCTGCAAGAGGTTGGTCACATGGCAACAACTTTACCCATTACTCAAAAACTTCCCTTTTCGAGAGTACAAGCATGTGGTACATGATGAAAAGTTCAGAGAAATGACTAAAACATCTTTTACTAATACCCCAAGTGATGAAAGCAAAACAAATGCTCCCAGTGATAGAATAGAAGTTTTCCTAGAGCCTGCTAAGAAAGATAAGTTGATGTGTTTGCAAAAGATGGCTTTAGATGAATATGGTCATAACCATATAGCCTGTTGTGAACTAATTGCATAGGTGACTTTGGTACTTACAAAAGATTAGTGGTTTAACTTAGCCCTCTTCAGTGTATTTGCAGTTTGTGGAATCTGCTAACTAGTTTTTTTTTTTTTTTTTTCCAATTATGGGATTCTCTTGCCTTGGAGCTCCTTTGATAGACATTTCAGTTGTAGCTTTTATTGCGCTTCTTGTTTTAAGTGTATTTATGTGAAACTGTAGAGTGTACATAGCTATTTTGTCAGGAGCTTGCCAGATATCCTAAATGACGTGTCTTTTCCAGATTCAACTAAGCTGTTAATGCCTTTTTCCAGGTTTCATATTTTGTCAGACTTTGATGAAGGTAAACGTAGTTGTAGAAGAAAATTAGAGCGTCACAACAACAGGCGTAGGAGAAAAGCCACGGATTCTTCCAAAACATCTGCTGAAAAGGAATCTCAGCAGGTCACAATGGCTGATGATGGTAGTGGTGATGATGACATTGTAAAAGGTAGTTTGAACATCAGAAAACATTGTCATTTGGAAGTTTTCTTTTGCTGAAAAAGCTGTAAATTCCACCTGTAATTCATCTATAGTAGATGCTACGTCCCATATGTTAGGGTACTAGTTTTATCTGATAACAGGGATACTTTTCCATCTAACATGGTTAGAATTGGAGAAATTCTGTTTTCCAGGCACGGCGTGACCTTGTCAATAGCTTAAGTTCATCCTTCATATTTTTATTTAGTGTATTTCCTGAAAATCTTCTGGATGACCAGATAGCACATGCATGGGCAGCCAGTTAGGAGAAAAGGAAATCCTACTAGAATCTGAAGGACATGTGCCAATATACTCCACTCAAGGCATCCAAAATAATCACAGTGATAGTTTCACAGCTTCTGGTGAAACACAGGCTGATGCAGAAAAAGAGAACTTTAAAAGTTCCCATTCTCCATCCTATTATGACAGCAAGAGTGGCTTTTCTTCAGCGGTAGGTCTGCTGACATAATTCCTGTTTTCTCAATAATTTCCCTTTATATCTGGAATATACTTCGATTGATTAATTTTTATTCTCTTTTGAGTAGTGCCCCACTGGTCGGATCTCATTCAAGCTTTATGATTGGAACCCTGCAGAGTTCCCTCGAAGACTCCGGCACCAAGTACTTAAAGGATTATTATTACAGTTTAGTACATAAGAGAATGTTAATTCTTTTCTTCAATAGAGTTCTTCGGGTTGATTGACATATTACTTTACAGATCTTCCAATGGTTGGCCAGTATGCCTGTTGAGTTGGAGGGCTATATTCGTCCAGGTTGTACAATCTTGACAGTTTTTGTTGCAATGCCGACATTCAAGTGGGGTAAGGTAATAAATATGGTCGCTGTTCCACTCTGGTGATAATGAATGCTGCGTGTGATTGGTCTTAATGTATTTAGATATTACCATGGATTAGTACAATTGCTGAGTTATTAGTACAGCTGTTGAGTTAGTGATGTATCTCCTCTTTGAAGGGTACTACGACTACTGTGAACTCTTAATTAAGAGACTGTGTTTTGAGTTACTAAGTCAGCAATTCCTCTCATAGAACACAATGCAATAATGAAAATGAAACTCGGAGGCTGTAGGAGTTGATATTACTGAAGAGTTACCATTCTGCTTTCTGTTCGACTGTTCAGCTACATGTGGATTCTGTAACATTTAGTTGTAGATTTCCATGTTATTCTTATAAAAAATAATTTGTTTCTAAATGATTGAGTTCCACATTGGTTTTAACAGTTACTAAAAGACCCTGCTGCACACCTATATGAGTTGATCGCATCACCTGGAAACATGCTTCGTGGAAGAGGAAGCTTTCTTGTTTATCTCAACGACATGGTATTTCGTGTTACCAAAGGTAAATGGTTGTTCAAGTTCTCTACCCTCAAGCTCTGGTTGCGACGAACGTATATTAGATCAATATGGTCTAATATTGAGACCTTACTTTTTCATTTGATGTAGATCTTGTTTGGCTAATGCTACTAATCCTACCATTTCATTTTATCCAACACAAGTGAAATTGCTTGCGCTTCACATGGTCCTAATAGACATGTATGAATTTGCAGAGTAATATTTTGAAAATTTTATTGGAAAAGAAAAAGCAAAAATTTGCATACATAACCAAAAGTAGATATTTGCACAAACTAAAGATAAATTTTTGTTTCTTTTCTCACTAAATAATCTAAACGTACCAGTTTTTAACTTCCAGTCTTCCATTCAAAGTAATTCTCAACAATTAAATTTTCAAAAAAACAAACCTAAGTTATGGAAAAAAACCAGAACCTATAGTTTAATTTCTTTTAAACAAAGAAGTAAGAATAAATGTGAATTAGTGGCATAAAATAAAAGTTTGGAAACGAGAGAAGATTGAATGTTGCCTCTTTGTAAATATGCCTATGCCACCTTCATGGCTGCACCTCCATTTTTTTCTCCATTAGAATCGTTATGTTGAGATTTCTCCTCTTTTATTTGCGTTCGATCTGAACGACTACTTGTATATCTGCCCAAATTAAGAAAATAAGATACAATTTCCAAAGTAGGGGAATTAAAAACTTCTGTAAGTGCCTCATAAGAATTATTTCTTATAGAGAAATAATTTCTTTTACTTTCTCCTGGTGGCGTCAGGGGTTAAAATAATTAGCGAACTTTGAACATTGTTGAACAGGTAGAAAAGTAATCTCAGATCAGAGTTAGCCACCCCAAGGACAATGGAGAAACAATTTCCACATTTGTCCCATATATAATTGAATGTTATGTATGCACAATATTTTGTGGGACAAGTCACAGAGCCAAAATAGATTAACACTGAAGTTGCTATTTCAAATGGTAACAATTATTATTGATAAAGCAGGTGGAGATTCAATAGTGAAAGTCAAGTTAAAGGGACCAGCACCAAAGCTCAAGTCTATTCATCCCATGTGCTTTGAGGCTGGCAAGCCTATGGAGTTTATTGCCTGTGGAAATAATCTAATGCAGCCCCGATTCCGGTATGACTTAAATTACTTTTTCGTGAGTTAATAATCTAGTGGTATGGACTGCGTACACTCTACCCTCCCCAGACCCCGCTAGGTGGGAATACACTGGGTATGTTGTTGTTGTTGTTGTTGTAGATGTAGCTTGAGTTCCTCATTAATTGTTAACAGGAGATATTATGATAGGAACTCATGAGTTGTTAAGGATGGAAGAAATCTCAAGCTTCCTGAATACTAAAAACTAGCTGATCCAAGCTCTAGACACTGTGTGTCTGTATGTGGTTGATTTTCTTGCAGCAGGATGCAAGGATGTTAACCACACTGTTGAGGGATAGAAGTTAATGAATTAGGCAAATTGCATCTATGCAATAGCTTATAAGTATCAGTTAGCTGTCAAAGAGATGTCATTGATCCTTGGATCGACTTTTGATGATTACCTGTGCCAGACTCATGAGTCGTATGGACATATGAGGCGCATTCGGTACAAAAATGGCAGTACGATAGTTTTAAGATTAGAGGGTCACAATACGGGCTTGGCTTATTGTTTGATGTATATAATCTTATTACAATCTAATAATTACAAATGTGAGAAGTACTATGTCCATTAGGAAATGCAAGAAATATATTGTGACGAATTTATAGTCTATAGATTTTAATTATCATTGAAATAGGAGAGCTTTTGAAAGGATAGTGTTTTGACTTTGCACATGAGGAATAACCTCTTATCCCTTGTCTCCTTTGGTGCACCCTGAAGATCCCTTTAAGTATAGAAAGTTTGGTATCTTCCGTAGAAGACCATATAATTCTGACTTTGACCTTTTAGGCAGACCTCTTGCACCACTTCTTGCATACGGGTTTGTCAATAAATTTATTATTTGAAAATAAAAATAAGAAAAAGCGTCCAGAAACAAACATAAGCATTTTGCAGAACATAGCTAAAATTACAATAATGATAAACAATAAAAGTACGTTCTTCCTTGAGTTCCAGAGGTTGCAAATAGGTTTGCTATGGATATCTGTTGTCGACAGGCTCATGTTGCCAGGAAGCTTCAATGATGTGTTCGGACAAGGATTTTATTTCTAAAATCTTCTTTATTACATAGAGAACCTAATATCTCATCATTGTTTTGCACCTATTGGGTTCGTAAAACAGGGCATTCATGTTCAAATTGATAACACTTCTATTGTAAAAGATATACAAAATACAAAATACAAAATACAAAATACAAAATAAAGGACATGTCTCCTAACTGGTAAAAACAAATGTTAAAAAAGCATGTATAACACTTGTGAAAGGCTGTTTGATGTGAGCGTCTGTTAGAGTGGTGTCCGACTCCCTTTCCAGTACTCATTTAAATGAAAAGACATGTAAAACTCTCACCATCACTCGTTTAAAAGGATAATTATGGTACTTCGCATATCATTATGATACAAAGTTTGAACCTAAAGTGTTGGTACTTTGCATATATTTGGCAATCATATCAAGTCGTTAATTTCTTTAAACTTCGTGCTCAGTCAAACACGTCACATATAATGGGATGTATTTTGTATGTAAGAGGGATAGTTTCAAGTATCTCGGGTCCGTGATTCAGGGTAACGGTGAGATTGACGACGATGTCTCGCACCGTATTGGGGCGGGATGGATGAAGTGGAAGCTCGCGTCGGGGGTGTTGTGTGATAAGAAGGTGCTGCCCAAGCTTAAAGGCAAATTCTACAGGGTGGTAGTCCGTCCGGCCATGTTGTATGGAGTGGAGTGTTGGCCAGTTAAGAACTCCCACATTCAAAAAATGAAGGTGGCAGAAATGCGGATGTTGCGTTGGATATGTGGGCTGACTAGAGGGGATAGAGTTCGGAATGAGACTATCAGGGAGAAGGTTGGTGTGACTCCAGTGGAGTATAAGATGCGGGAAGTCCGATTGAGATGGTTCGGACACGTGATGAGGAGGGGCATGGATGCCCCGGTTCGTAGGTGTGAGAGACTAGCTTTGGATGGTTTTAGGCGGGGTAGGGGTAGGCCGAAGAAGTACTGGGGTGAGGTGATTAGGCGGGACATGGAGCAGTTACAGCTCACTGAGGACATGATCCTAGATAGGAAGATCTGGAGGACGCGAATTAGGGCAGAAGGCTAGGGCCAGTTTGGGTCGCTAGTGTAGGGAATTACTTGGTGGGGGTATTATTCTTGTTATGATACCTTGTTCCATGTTTTATTACAAATGTGTTTGCTTTCCTCTGTTTTTATTACTTATGGGTGTCGTATTTATGTTATGACATCTTGTTCTATGCTTTACTATGTATTTGTGTAGTATCTCGTGTCTCGAGCCGGGGGTCTATCGGAAACAACCTTTCTACTTCTTTAGAGGTAGAGGTATGGACTGCGTACATCTTACCCCCCCCAGACCCGGAATACACTGGGTTTGTTGTTGTTGTTTTGGTCAAATCATCTTAATGATCCATGCCTACTTTGTTTGCTTACTTCAGAAGACTATTATCCACAGTCCAAACCCATGACACGTATTTTTTGCTTTTGCCCAGCAGACGTCACGGATTTGTGCCTCGGGCTACACCATGAACAAGCACCAAAGTGCTTCTACTATGTGCACTTGTGCTCTGTCTTACATAGCTGTTAATTTCTCTCCTTTTCCGATATGGAGTTTGCCTAAAGTGTTTCATGTATCGTTCTTCAAAGCTCGTCAGGGTAGAAGGCATGCCAGTCTCTCCCTTTGGTTCGCCTTCCTTGGCTCGGCTTCCCTTATGGGCGTCACAACTATTTGATCAAACCAGATTGCAAGCTTTCTTGTTTGTTTGCATCTACTCGTATCTTTTCCTTTTTTGGTATTCTTAACTCATACATGCATTTGGCCACATTGTACTTAATAGATCATTTAATGATCTATGATTTTTCGTGTTCCTTATCCCTTGTTTCAGTACGAATCTGGGTGCTTTCCTCCGTTTTCCCTCTGTTTTCTTTCTGTTTTTATTTCTTTTACTTATGGCTGCTGTATTTATGTTATGGATGTTATGTTGTGTAATCTTGTAACCTTGTTCGGTGCTTTACTTTGTATTTGTGTGGTATCTGGTGTTTTGTGTCTTGAGCCGGGGGTCTATCGGAAACAGCCTTTCTACTTCTTTAGAGGTAGAGGTATGGACTGCGTACATCTTACCCCCCAGACCCCACCAGACCCCACCAGGTGGGAATACACTGGGTTTGTTGTTGTTGTTGTTGTTGTTCCTGTTCCCTCATACCAACTTTCTTCTTCCCCTATTGATTAATATTCACTCTTATGTGCTATGTTCATAGATAGTTGCAGTTTTGCTCTAAAATTATGTAATTTGTTTTTTTCGGAGCTGAAATAAATGAAACGCCTATCAGTTTAGCATCTCTACTATTACCATGGACGCTTTCGAGGGCAATTGATGCCATCTGTGTTGTTACTTTTGATCAGTTATATAAATTAACATTTGATGCCCTTGACAGGTTTCTTGTGTCATTTGGGGGAACATATTTGGGGAATGATACCAATGTCGTACCATCAGGGTGTAAAAGTGATGGTGATTCTAGTAGCATGGACCATCAATTATTAAAGATACATGTCCCTAGAACCGAAGCAGGCCTTTTTGGCCCCGCTTTTGTTGAGGTAGAAGTTCTAACTAAATATCCTTTTTGGTCCTCATTCCAAGCTGTGTTTTTGGCCTATAAACGTATTATTCTTTTAACAGGTCCCGTGCATCATTTCATTGTATTTTGTTACATTTAGTCAATTATATTCTAAAAGAGAACTACTGAAGAAATCAGTTTCAAAAGAAAGAACTATTGAAGGGATAATGTAAGAAAAAGACCATTTTAAAAAAATAATGTTGGAATAAGTCTATCACATTTATTTTTGATAAGGAAAATCTGTCACATTTATAGATTTTATAAGTTCCATACACCAGAAGGGGGGAGCTAATTATAATCCCCAAGGGTATGGCTTAGTTGAGGCATAAGAGTGACGATCCAAATATTCCAGGTTCAAATCGTAGCAAAAACACTCGGTACAAGTTCATTTGCATGAGCCTTGGTGGGCAGCCTTACCCAAAACATGTATTTGTGAGCTGTAGAAAATTGTCCGATGGATTAGTTGAGTTGCATGCAACTTGACCCAAACAGCACCATCATTTGTATTAGAAAAATGATGGGAGCTAGCGATACTTTTGTAACTTCTATACAACACTTCCTTGGTGCTAATTTTCAATGAAATGAACCTCAACTTTCTTACGTAAAGGTCTATCCCAATTTAATAAGAGTGCTGATGGACTAATAAAGAGTGCTACTTCTTGCAAGATATCAATTGTTCATGTATTTAATATTCTCGAACCTTGTGTTTTATTTAACTAATCTTGGCTATAAATGATCCAACCTGGTCTATTTTGTAGGTCGAGAATGAATCTGGTTTATCTAACTTCATCCCCATCCTCATTGCGGAAAAGGATATTTGTGCAGAAATGAAGGAAATACAACGGAAGTTCTGTTCTGGAGTGTCAGAACGCACTGCTGTTTGTTCTCCATGTGAAGCTTCCACGTCTAGAAAATCAGAATTCGCAGAATTTATGTTGGATGTGGCGTGGTTACTGAGGGAGCCGTCATCAGAAAATGTTCAGATTCTGGCGTCTGTACAGATGCAGAGATTTAATTATTTGTTGAATATTTTAATGGAAAGTCAGTCGACTATTATTTTGGAAAGAGTACTGTCTTATTTTGAAAATATGGTGAAGAGAAACATGTTAGCTGGCATCACTGATGCTGACATGAGGCTTTTTCAGAGGAATATTCGTGAGAAAAATAATCTGCTTAAGGAAAGGTTGCATCGAAAGGAATATTTTGCGGGGGATTCGAGGCAGATTATGCAGGAGGCAAATACTTCTAGTCAAATCTTCCAAAATCACATGCTATCTGTTTTTCCAGTTATCAATCAGGTGACAATCTCATTTTGACATTGCCATATTATCTGAGTATGTTGCAGAATTGAGAGCTGCCATATTGACTTCAAATTATATGCATTGAATATAATCATCTTTTCCATTTATTTTTATGCTGGTGAATAAGCTGCAATAAAATCAAACTGTTTTGGTACATAAAAACGTGCCTTGGCCTTGAAGCCTAATCAGACTTGTTCTTTGTTAGGCTTGAACATGACCCAAGCGCCTGCCCCTCTTAATGAGCTTGACTTGGTGTAAAGTTCGATTGGTTGCTTGAAGTGAAGCAAAGACATTATCGCTTCATAGGTGAAGCCTTGCGCTCCAAACGCGCAAAGGGATCCCAACTAAATATAATTGATTCATTGGATCTCAACTGAGGAGTTCTATTAATATCGGTATTATTGTATATTGGATACTTTGGATACTGAAATTAATTGTTTTAATTGCAATCCAATCACTGTAGCATTCATATATGTTTGGTATTGTTTACTGGGCACTTTTCGCTTTTAACGACAATATTTGTTCTCTTATGGTACATAATGGTGGTCATTAATATGTTTTACGTTTCAAATTTGAGTAGGGAGCATTTGAATTACTTTTTACCTTCAGAATGTCTTGTAACTGCTCATTTCATGCTTTTACGATACAAAGTCGTGTTTTTAAACGGTGATGACTCATAGCTGATGCTAATTAACTGCATCGGTGGCTTCCTAATTTACAGGACACAGAGGTACCAGATAAGCACAACATAGAGTTTGATTCGACTTATTGGGAGAGAACTTCTACTGTCCCACTTTTGGATGCAGAATTGGCATTGAGAGTGAAGGAGGAGCAATCAGTGAAGTCCTGTGGCTTCTTGGTTAGAAAAACAGTTGTGACGTCTCGTACTCTTGTTTTTCTAATCGCTGGTTTTGCTGTATGTCTTGGTCTCTGTGCAACATTCCTGCACCCTAGAAAAGTTGGTGAATTCGCCATGACAATCCGGAGGTGTCTGTTTGACAGAAATTAAAATTGCATGTAGCTTTTACCTAAATGACGGTTTGCGGTCACAGAATATAGATGCGATCTCCATTGCTCGGCCCCCCTTTATGGCTGGTCTTGTATGATATTAATGTGTTCGCGACAACTGTATCTCAAGAAATTGGACATTCATGTGTTTGCCACAACTGCATCTGAAGAGACTGGACAGCATTGAGTAGAGAGTTAATGATTAGATCCTGATTCCTGACCAATGCTTTGATGGAAGACGTGCTTCATAGAATTCTTGATGTACTATACAACCCGTGCTATGTAAAACACAAAAACTGTAATAGCTTTGTAGCTTCCTTAGTTGTGCAGTTTCCTGGTACAAGTAGTTGGATGGTTAAAAGCTTTTTATTGCGGACATCAGTTGTCCCACAAAAGCAGGTACACATAAGCATATGCTGATATTGTTTGTGATCAATAACTTTTAAGGTTTGGTTAAGCTGGGTCTCTTAAACATTTTGATGTGAATATACCTAGAAGATGGTACCAAGCCTGTTATTGCAATGCTAAACTAAATTTTTGTTGGCCAAGACATTAGTATTTCCATATATTTGTATTTCACGTGAAACTTTGAAGGAAAAATTATAGAAACTAGCATCCTTAAAGACTATAATTACAATAAATGGCAACACTTTTTCGAAATTACGACTTATAGCAAAAGTAACAATATTTTACCCACTTCATAATAATAGAAGAATATGTATTTTTCAGTTGTGCATATGTATTTATGAGTAATATATATATATTTGTATATGTATTTATATAACAACATTTTACTTAAATACAAATACAATTTGCTATTTTTCGTAATTATGAAACTGTTAGCTATAAAAGTTATAATTAAGGCTATAGAGTTGCTATTGCTGAAATTTTTCTGGAAATGCTGAGCGAGATCTATCAGCAGGCTGGGGAACGCGAGGGACATCGGGCGAAATCTATCAGGAATTGACTGCCCCATACAAATCATTGATGAAAATTTATCTTATATCCTTTCGCTTTTCAATATTAAGAATTGGAAACTGGTGACTAATAGAAACTTAGTTAAAAAATATGGTGATAGCTGAATCCGATAGTTACATAAATTAGTTAATTGAAGATAAACAAAAACGCCAAATAAATCTGGGAACCGAAGTGTAGTGATTAATTACTTTTACCGGTTAGATACTGAACGTCTGGTAAATGATGATCTTCTAACAAACCAATTACGTAAATTCAGAAGTATAATGGATTGTATATACATAATAGTTACTCTAACGATTAGTATTAATGATTTATTTAATAAGATTGGAATTTGTCACGGTGAAAAGAGCTACTTCTATCCTTGTGGGTACCGTATATAAAGAATGACTTTTTGATTCTTTTAATCCAATGATTAGGAATTCGTCTTTTTATATTGAACATACAAGTTTGATTCACGTAATGGATAGGTACTCATACACGGGCGCTCCTCACCTAACTTGATGAGTTTGGCTACGTCAGAAAGGGTTGGTGAGCACCTCTGGTGTCGATGAATAAGAGGAAAATGAACATTAAGAATAGAAATACGAGTGCATCAATTTAGCCTCAATAAAAGCCGATTATCTTACATTGGTTAGAGCTGCTTGTCGGGCGGAGATTACATTTTAAGGGTTCAGCTTTTAATGTACAAATTTACTAGCCAACTGATAAGATATTGATTGACTTGATATCTTTTACAATTCAATTTCTCACTCCATGATGAAACCTACCCTAATTCACTAGTAGGTAAGCCAATCCATAACTCAGAACAACGAGCAACGGGCTAATAAGAGAAAAGATAACCAAAACTAAATAAAAGGAAAAAGAGAACCAGAAGAAAGAAAATATTTCCCAAGACTTGGTGTCAGTCGATAAAGGAGCCACTAATATAACAAGAGTACAAGGTAAACATAATATATATATAGCGAGAGAATCGTCTCTGAAATACAAAATAAAGGTTAGTACAACAAAAGAGAGAGGGAGAAGGAACAACTCCGGACTCCTGGAGAGCACCACAAATCTCTAGTCCATGGCAGTTCCGCACGATGTACATGTTAGCGGCGAAAACTTGTACTATCATTTACAGGGTGCAAAAGTATAGTATGAGAACCAAACACAAGGTACTTAGTAGGCATCAACCTACTGAGCTCTAAGGATAATGCAAATATAAACAACACGTATGACACGAATATACATTACAATCAAGTAACTAAGAAAAGAAGTACAATAAGGATAATAGAGAAATAAACCACCATATTCTACAAGTAACTATGAACGGAAGTGCTATACAATATAATAGTTAGGGATAAAGGTAATATACAATAGTAGTAACAATGGAAAAAGGTAATATACAATAAGAATAACTAGAGAGGAAAAGGATATACGAAAGTACTAAATAGGCAGCCAAATATGAAGGTACTAACCCAAGAGAGCTAGCCTAACATCCTAAATACCACGAGGATCATAAAGAAGAAGGGAGCTAGCTTTAGTACATTTAGAACATCTAACCTAAAATAAGAATATTTACAAGGTAGTTTAATAACAAGGCTTATAATATCAACGGGGAAAAGAACTCAAAAGTGTACCTCTAGTCTTGGGTACAAATCCATAATCATCCTGTCACAAACTTGTAACGACCCAAATTTTCGTTACCTATGAAAAGGATTCAAAAATAATTTACAATAAATAATAGACTCAAAATATATCGAAAAAAATTTAAATTGGGGAGAAAAATTGGGGCATATGGAAATTAGGTCAAGAGGCCAATTATGGACTGCCCTAAACTAACAGTAATCATTGCTGTGGTCGGATAACCGCTGCAACAGTACCGCTGTAGCGGTAAAAAGCAGTAGCCTAGGAGGAATTTTTAAAAACCCTCTTTCCTCTTATTTTTCTAAGTCGCCCCCTTTCTTCAAAAACACTCTGAAAAATCTATGTCCCCAACCATGAGATTTCAAAGGACAATGTTCATAAGAGTAGTTTTGAGACACACCTGGAGGAAACCCGACATGAGAATATCTTAAGCACGCGAGGGGTAACTAACTCCTCTCTGTAGCAGTATTTTTTGCCTAAGAGGTAAGCTAAAGTTTATGTAGTAACTAGACTTGGGCTAGGTGCATTTAACACTAATGGTAGTGTCAGAAATGCCATGCATTAGGTCTTCGTGCATGGAGATTGAGGGTGGACACTTTGAAATTTGATTAGGCTTAAATATGATTGTATAACTGTACATTATGTGGGTATTTTAATTATGATGAGATACGAATAGAATAGTAAGTGTATTATGTAGTTTTATATATCTCACGACTTAAATATAGTGAAAAATCGAATGAGACTACACGAAATAGTACGAAGTAGAAAGTATGTGAACTCGATAAATTTTAGATGTCTTAATTAGTTCAGATTACACTAAAGAAAGTTGTTAAAAGGTGAGGCAAAGTTAGTTGGGGGTCAGTATTTAGAATAAGTGAATCCCGTGACTGATAAACGAGCATAAAAGAATAATACTGCGAAGTAATGAATAAAATCCCCATTAAAGGTAGTTAGGAAAGATAAGAGGTTAATGTGAAACATGTGAGGTTGGAAATGCGAGTAGAGAGAAAGTATGTAATAGTACGAACTTGGGCTATGAAAAACCATAAGGAGATATGACATGTGATGGCCGGGGATACATGCATACATACATATATATATGTGTGTGTATACACATACACACACGTATATGTATGTATGTATATATGTATAAACTAAGGTTACTGATAAAATTAAGCGAGACAATTTGTTGTAGCACTTAGACTTTTTTGGCTTTGTGATTGTTTGTGAACTTGACATCTATGATTGCCTCCTAGCATAATTTGTGACTTAGTGATTGCACAACATCTCAATTGCATTGGGATGATATGTTGTAATAATGGATCGGGTACCACGCTCGTACAAATATAATATACTGTGATGATATATCAGATACCACTTTTGTACGAATATATATATATATATATTGTGATGATGGATCTGGTACCACACTGGTACAGATATGATGCATTGTGATGATGGATCGAGTACTGCGTCTTTACGATGTAAGGTTTATGATAAGGTTGAGAAGGATAAGAGATGATGTACACATCTTGCATACATTTACTCATTCATATATTTTGAATGTAATTATATTTTATATATGTTCTCATACGTGTTCCTATCATGGTAAATAGGGAAGGAGGGTTTATAATTGTACGTTAGGTTCCTTGTGTGAATCAGGTTAGAATAATATTCTATGACTCCCTGAGAGGGCCGATTATGGTAGAGTATGATTGGTAGTTTTTGATTTTTTATGGGATATGGTATGGTGATGTCTTGTGGAAGAGAGTATAGAGAGGACACGGATGAAGGTAGATTAAAGAACCGTAGGTACCATAAGAATGGGTTGGTATGAGAGAAAGAAAGTATAGGTTGAAATAGGTAGTCAATAGACAGATATATGAAAATGCTAGATGATAGATTGGTCACAGGAATGCTAAAATGACATGTTGTGGATTCTATAATTGGGGGATTAGAATAGAAATTTTACTTGATATTATGATTTTTTTTGTATTTATTATTGACCTTATTTATTTCTAACCCTGATTGGTCGATGATGCTTTCCAGTTTCTATGGTTGTTTTGATGATACACTTGCTATACCTCCACTTGGAGGTATATCTATGGTGCAAGTTATTTGGAGTTTCTATAGTAGCGATGCGTATCACTCAGAAATAAGTCCTACAATTTCTATTCAATATGGATGTTGTGTAGCAGATGTCTCTACTCCTTGTTTACTGCTCTTGTACTGGTTTAGGCTAGATTCTGAGTAGTTACATGTAGTTGTCTTTTGCATTTATTTATCATATATGATGTATTAAAGATAAGCCATGGAACAAACTGATTTAATAATCATTTTTGAACTATTGAGTTGTTATTAATGTGATAGAAAATATTAATTAAGTGAATATTACAGTAACTTCCACATTGATTTAATGGTGAGATATTCAGAATTTTTCAATCTGGATCAAGTGTAGGTAGGTGCTCGATATGATTTGGTGGGTTGGGTCGTGACAAAGATGGTATCAAATCCCAGGTTACCGATCTTCCAGTATAAGAGCAAATGTTTAGTAGAGTTCTTGGTGTGTTGACGTCCACATCAAATTTATAGGACGCCACAAGGCATCTAGGATTCTATCTCACTTTCTTCTTTCCAATCATGCTATCTTAATGTTGCATCTTTAGGTTGAGTCTAATTGGTATCTTGTCGATTCCAATTGGTATCTCAATTATCACATTTGGGACTAGCTGGTCCCTATTTGTATCTCTTAACAAGAAAGGGTTGAAACTAAATGCCCAACGAATGGACTCCAACATGGACATAGAAAGTGGATCATTATGTTTATTTGATATGGTGATTAAGTACTTGAGGCGAAGCAATTATGTGTTAATTATGTGCTATATAAATTATTGTTAATGGTGGCGTATGGTAATTTTCTTTTTGATGCTTAAACTCTCAAACATGATTTATTGACAATGTGTGTGTGGTTGTGTGATGTGTAACCAAGCAAGCTGGTGGACATAAAGATTGGGTGTGATCGTAAGAGTGTCCTAATTTCCACGACTTGAGCTACAACTCATCTCTCCATAATTTGGGGGACTACTTGATTTCTAGTCGACTCTATATGAACCACCCAGGTGTTATGGCTATTGGTGGAATATATTTGAGGATAGTGAATTGAGTAAGTAAAAATAATTGATAAAAGGGTAGCACAATTTTGTTCAAGGAATGATCAACGCCCAAACTACACCTCCAATTGCAGATAAAACGGTCGTTGTAAAATAAAGCAACCCAACTCAGGTTGGGTCGAATCCACAGGGAATACATGGACTTGTCTCTTTAGTTTGCTGGAATCCACGGGAAGTACTAAAAGTAAATGGGGGGTTTGTAATTGTAAACAATCACCAAACTCAAAAGCTTTGGTTATACTCAGTTAGAAATGAACACTAGGCTTGTGTTCCCCCTTGATTCTAACTCAGTAGACTTCTCGTGCTCAATCCAACTATCAAACTCCGCGCATGTAGAATCTGGTAAGGTATCACCAACCGCCTCTCAGCATACTTTGGTGAATTCCACTCATCTCCTCTCGCTCTCAAAGCATTGCCTTACTAACCCTTACCTTGGACCCCTTCAAATATCTCTTCTCGGTCTCAAGTTGATTAGATGTAAGTTAACCGTCTTAAGTAGATAATGCAGGTAAGCTTATTTCGACAATTAACCCCAAATCACTATTGTGATCTCCTTTTCCAATCTTTACCTTCCTCTTGGGTTTGGAATGAATACATGCTAGATACTAACGTTTGCAACCGTTAAGAAAGCAATAAATATGAAGAAAACCACAATGCATGCAACAACAACTATCTAGAAGGATTGAAAACTTCATTTTCTTTGTTATTTAGCTAAGGTTCCTACAACCCTAGCTAAGGTAATTAGCCGCTCATGTTTGCAATATGATCAAAGGAATTCATAATTGAAGACATTCAAACAATATCACAATAATCAATGGATAAAACCCAAAGTCTTTAACTAAATAAATAACCAAAATCAATAGAAATCAATCCCAAGATCAAATTCAAATCTTGGAATCAAATATATGTTTGTCAATGTTAAGAGTGCGTCAACTAACTAAAACACGTCAAAAAAGTATATAAATTACAAGGAAACCCTAGTAAACAACTCTCAAATGAAGAAGGAAAATCAAGGTCGGTAGCCACTTATAGGCCGCCTATGGGGCATAGGTGGTCCACATAGGTGGCCCCACTATTTTTTGCAGCTCCTAACTCTCCAGACTTTGCCTTTCTGCACTTACTCTGTCATCTACGGACTATAGGTGCCCCTCCGTAAGTAATAGAGCCTTTTTCATGCACTTTAGAGTTTCAGGATCTCTAAGTTCTGACACCTACTTAGGCACCTACAAACCGTAGGTGCACATACTGTCCCTCATGAGTCGTACCATCCCAATACGATTGGTATCCACCACTCATAGCCTGAACCTCCACCCTTGGACCAAACACTGTCTAGTATATGACTTATCCAACCATGTCATAACCATAATATACGATCCGTATCCATGACTCGTATCCCTGGCAGAATAAAATACCTGGGGAATTGAATACTGTTTACCATATAAGTCCCTGGTACGATTCGTACCCTGGCTTACGGCTCATGGTGAGACACTCGTACTCAGATCCAACCTAAGTAACCAAGTCTAAGATTAAGTTAAGGAACCAAATAATCCGTAACCACCAATATGACTCGTACCCCTAAATCGTACCTGTTCCAGTTGCCAAAATCTATTCCACCATCCAACTTTGGTCAGTATACGATCGGACCATACCACCCGTACCCCAACATATGGCTCGTACCCATGAGTCGTATTGGGTTCAGAGATTAGAATTTCAGAAAATTTTCTAAGGTCCAGAAACTAAGGTGTTTCACAAGGTCATTCCTTATTCCTTTTTACCTACGAAAAAGAAAAACACACGTGAGCACTAAAATAGTGGGTTGCCTCTCACCCAGTGCTTGATTTAATATTATGGAACGGCCTAACTATGTTGGTTACTTAAACTTCACCAACAAGCCTATGAGTTGCCTCCTATGCAGTGCTTGATTTAACATTGCGGCATGACGCGAGTACCTTGATCACTCAGAATTTATTAAGGTACCTAAAGGAATAACCTCCAGGATCATCAATACAATGAATAACTGACACCACTTTTATGTCGGTTGGATTTTTCATAGTTCATCGGACATTGAATGTTTCTTCATTATTAACTCTAAACTTTAGCTACGCCTTTTCCATATTAACCATCACTCTACTCATGGCAACGATCGGTCTTCCTAATTGATGGGTATATCGAACTCAAACTCACAATCCAAAATGACAAAATTAGTCAAAAAAGTACAGTTATCAAATTTTACCAACACATCAAATGAAAGGCCCACGGGTTTTTTTACTGTGTGGTCTTCCATCAACAACCGCATGTAGTCGGATTTGGAGGGTTCAAGCCCAATTGTTTGAATACAGCCAGCGACATCAAATTGATGCTGGCTCCCAAGTCACGTAATGCTCTAGAAAATTTTGATGTTCCTATGGTACATGGAATTATGAACGCACCGGGATCACTTTTTTTCTGGGCCATAGACTTAGAAGTGACTGCACTGCAATGGTGCAATCCATCAATATCCTTAGAACTAGTTACTCACTTCTTTGTCACCAATTTTTTCATTAACCTGGCAAACCTAAGCATCTGCTCTAAAGCCTCAAGTAGAGGGATGTTCAAGCTAAGATATTTTAGCATCTGAATGAATCTCTTGAACTTCTCTTTCTTTTTCTTTTGTTTCAGTCTTTGAGAAAAAGGTGGAAGAGGTCATGGAATTTACATCACTATGGGCTCATCGACTGTTCCTTTATCTATATCCTCACCAATACTAATGTCAACATCTATCACCTTGTCTGACTCCACGATGGGTGTCTCATCAACCACAACACTACCATTCATCGGCACATCCACAGTAGGCAACGGGGGATCAACAGTAGATTTACCACTCTGAGTAGTAATAGCAAGATAATGACCATCATTTTTTGGATTCTGAATCGTGTTGCTCGAAAGGGTACCCGACTGCCTCTGATTTAATGTAGTATACATCTGTCTAAACTGCATCTCTAACTACTTAATTGCAGTCGCGTGAGAATCAATCTCCTGGGTCAGACTTGAGATATCAGCTTTAATCTCCTTAAGGAATTTTTCCTGATTTTCTTGATCCCTCACCAATTGGGACAACAATGCCTCAATTCTTGATTTAGTATCACTACTGTTCAGTGGAACATACCTATCTTCCTTCTCCTTGTAGTCATTCTTTCTCCACCAGTCACTATCACATTCCCTACTGTGATCTTTCTATCTTTCTCCATAATAGTTTTGACCTTGGTTTCCTTGCTCTTTAGCTCAGAAACCTGCTAATTTATGATCCAGATACTTAGCCTCCTCTTCCAAGTCAAACTCATAAGCTCTAGAGTCTAAAACCTATACACCTACCACGTTTACCTACTTAGAATTCACTGTTGCAAACTACTTAGTTAGCAACCCAATATCAGTCCTCAACTATATAATCTCTTGCACAACAAAATCATCAATCTCTCTATGGTCAATGGAAGCTCCAATGGCATAAGTGCCAGCATCCCTCTCAGTCTCTCAGGTATGCCACCCTCGGTTGGTTAGAGAGATTTGGTCTAGAACCTCAGATGCTGCTTCATAGCATAATCTCATGAAAACTCCTCTTGTGTGTCTGCCATAGCTCGAGAATTGATGTTCAAGGCTCTATAAAATGTCTCCAGCAAGCTAGTCCCTGAAATACGATGATTGGGTACCATGCTTAACTTCTTAAATCAAAATCAAGCCTCATACATCGACTTTCAATATAGCTGCCTGAAGTTATATATCTCATGTTTTAATTGCAATATTCTAGATGAAGGAAAGAAATAGTTTAAGAATTACCTGCACAACTCATTCCAAATGGTAATAGATCTTCTTGGATGTTTCTCTAACCACAAAGAAGGTTCTCCAGTCAACCGAAAAAAGGAACAACCACAATCTGAGTGCCTCTTGTTCTACCCTCAAAATAGTATGAGAAGTGCAGATCCCAACAAAATTAGCAAGATGCATATTTGCATCGCCTGTAGCCTAGCGCAAAAATACACCTTTTAAATTTAAAAGCTGGATCATGGTACTGGTTATGTCAAACTTCACATTGAGGGGTAGTGCATGAGGAATGATAGCTCATGTTTATCCTGCTCAACATATCCCATATCCTCTTCATCATCATATGGCTGAAAGTACTGGTATGCTGGGATCACTTGAGCCTGACCACCTCGAACTTTATATCGATTACTGTCAAGTATAGCTCGATGATCAAATGCCAATATTAGCCTTGCTATCTCTGCCTATCGAGCTAATCGAGCTTTCTTATCCCTTCTCAGGTTACCAACTGAATCTGCCAACAACTGCTCTGTCTGTCGATCAATTATGTTGTGAGGATCACCTAGAGCAGGGGGAGGTACCATATTAGGATCATCCCAAACCCTTTCAAGATGGCCAACACATACTGGTTCTGTCATTATATTATTAGGCTGTAAGAGTCTCTCTAGGTTAGGATTCAGTGGGAGTAAGGGATTTCCTTAACTCTTGGTGTTAGGCATACACTGCCATACACCCAATTAAAATTAAAATAACAAAACCCCCAAAACTTCAGCAAGTTTAATCAATAACTCAACACTGTCATCCCGACAACGATGCAAAAATTTTAATCAACCCACAAACTACACCTCTAATTAAAGATAAAACAATCGCTGTCAAGTAAAGTAACCCAACTCAGGTTGGGGTCTAACCCACAAGGAATACGTGGACTTGTCTCTCTAGTTTGCTGGAATCCATGGGAAGTACTAAAAGTAAATAAGGGGTTTGTAATTATAACTGTCACCGAATTCAAAAGCTTTGGCTTTACTCAGTCAGAAACGAACACTAGGCTTGTGTTCCCCTTGGCTTCTAACTCAGTAGGCTTCTCATGCTCAATCCAACTATGAAAGTGCTGTACATGTATAAAATGGTACGTTAGGTATCACCAACCGCTTCTCAGCATACTTTGGTGAATTTCAAATATCTCCTTTCGTTCTCAAGTTGATTAGATGTAAGTTAACCATCTTAAGTAGATAATACAAGTAAGCTTATTTCGACTGTTAACCCCAAATCACTGTTGTAGTCTCCTTTTCCTAATATTTACCTTTCTCTCAGGTTCGGAGTGAATATAGACTAGATCCTAACCTTTGTAACCATTAAGAAAGCAATAAGTACGAAGAAAACCACAAGTATGCAACAACAACTATCTAGAAGGATTGAATACTTCCCCTACTTCATTATTTAGCCAAGGTTCTCACAACCCTAGCTAAGGGAATTAGCCGCTCATGTTTCCAATATGATCAAAGGAATTTATAATTAAAGACATTCAAAGAATATCATAATAATAAATGGATAATACCCGAAGTGTTTAACTGAATAAATAACCAAAATCAATACAAAGCGATCCCAAGATCAAATTAGAATCTTGGAATCAAATATATGTTTGTAAGTGTTAAGAGTATGTAAAATAACTAAAGCACGTCAAAAAAGTATATAAGTTACAAGGAAACCCTAGGAAACAACTCCCGAGCGAAGAAGAAAAATAAGGTCGGTGGCTACTTACTAGGCCACCTACGGGCTGTAGGTGGTCCACGTAGGTGGCCCCATTTTTCTTGCAACTCTTAACTCTTTGGAATTTTCCTCTCTGCACCTACTCTGTTACTTACAGACCGTAAGTGCCCATCCATAAGTGATAGAGTTTTTCTCTTGTACTTTTGAGTCTCTGGATCTCTAAGTTCTGACACCTACTTAAGCACCCACAAATCGTAGGTAGCACATCCGGTGCCCACTTCTATGGAAATTTTTTTTAAATTTCACTCATTTATTCAAGAATAGTCCCAAAACCTAGTTTCATGCAAAAACATAATAAAAACACATTATACCTAACAAAAAAACCTAAGTAACCTTCATATCTTCATTGTTTTAAGCGTTGAAAGTGCTATGAATCCATAACACATCAACACCATCAACTTAGAACATTTGCATGTCCTCAGGCAACACAATAAAACAAAATAAAACAATGATGCTTAACTTGGAGAACTCTAAGATATCTAAGGCAGTCAATCAACACTTTAAGCTCAAGAACATTACGCCATCCTATTTCAACAATTCAAAACCAACTGTATGTATACATGAAACACAACAATGTTACACAAGGGAATAAAGATAAGGCAATTACATTAGCAATAGACAACCATCCATATATACACGTTGCACTACCCAAAAAAGTAAGCAACTAGCAACACAACCCATGTTCCCTTACAACAAAGAAGTCCCACTCACTCATATGAAATAATGCATGTCAGTGTAGGAATGGTCAAGAGACACTCACGCTCAAAAGAGAAGTTTCACCAATGCGCATCAAATACCATAGGCTTGCCCTTATTTTTTTAGCTTAGTTTTTAGACAGTCAAGTTAGGATCACTATAGGACTTTATTTGGTTTTTAATGTAGGCTTGGGGGTTGGTATAATACACATTGATATATTTAGTGACTAAGCCTCCTTGGCACTACACTAACTTTGGGATCCACTTATCAACCAATTTAGTTTTTATTCCACCCATCATTCTCACCTTTTTATTCTTTCATTGCACATTCAGGTTGGATGTGGTTTCTTTTATTCTTTTCTTTTTTTTCTTATTTTTCTTTTCTTTTCCTTTTTCTACCATACCCAACCTTACTATCTTTTTTCTCTTCTTCTACCCTTCTTCATATCCACTTAACATTCCCCTGATAGTCACCCTCAACTTAGGAAATTTACTTGAGTTGAGGTGCACAATGTCCAAGGAGGACTAGGGCCAAAACAAGTTCATTATAACACAAATGGGAAGGTGAAAGATGTAACAAAAAAATATGCTATAAAGCTCAACAAATTGGGATCAAGGGATACTTACTCACACTTGGAAGGTCATTTAGACTAAAAGTGGACCAATATCAAACATGGCCTATGATCCTTCCCTAATTGACTATCCTACAACATAGGCAAGGCTTATCGAGAAAGTTCTGGATTTGAAACACAAAGGAAACTAAGTAGCACCTCACTCTCACATGGCACAGAGTCACATCACAAGCTACTACTTATTCGGTTCATGCACAAGTTAGATATGGTTATCATGTCCCTAATCCTAATACCATAACAAGATCTTCAATGGCCTCCTATATATACATTTACGCAGTTCTAAAAGTAATTTTTTTGGAGAGGTGCCATTTTTCTCAAAATTCAACAAAAAATATGTCTGATGTCTTAGATACTAAAAAATCTCCTAATTACACAAAACAAAACACAATACAAAATAAAATTAACCTACACATGCCGGTTCTACAACCATACCACAACCGATAGAAAAAAAAGTATGACAATAAAAATTTTAGGCGACTATGGTATACCTCACCCCTAACTAAAATACTGCCTACTGTCCCCAGTACGTATAAATAATGTAAAGAGGGGGAATAAGGACATACCTGGGATGCACTAGGCATCCATTTTTAGATCATCCCAGGGTAAGAATATCTCAACTGACGGAGGTGGTGCACTACTAGAGGATGCACCCGCATCTAGCTCGCCGTGCCTCTTTCTATCAGTAAAATCAGTCTCCCTCAAATCACATCTGGCCCATTTTAGGGTCCAATCAAATGGTATATTTGGATCCCAAAACTCCACCTCTCTATCTCTCTTGGTCCCAGCTTCAAGGAACGTTTTCCTATCCTCCACGAATAAATCAAATTATCTAGGCTCATGTGGAGTTATTGGCTGAGCAACTGGAGGTATAACTGAAGTTATGGCCGAAATAGTGCTCTCAGTGAGAGAGCATATATATGCCTACAGTATAGCCACCTCCTTTCTAATCCTACCTAGATTGGGTGCCTCAATATCACTGAATCAGGCTAACACTCTGCCCCAAAAGCATCTATATAGGCCTGCACCTCTTAGAACTCTGACATCTTAGCACTGTGTGTAGCCTATAATCTCGTCTTTACTTTCTCGAGTGCTATCCAGACCCTACTCCAAATCTTCCTATACAAATGGTGCTATTTTGGCCTCAATATTCTCTAGCCGGGCAGTGGTAACTCTCTGATCATATACTAAGATATATAAGAACTCACGCGATATATAAACCATACCTAATACAATAGCTGTAGTAGAGGAAAGAGGGGGCAGATGTCTTAACTATCTCCAAAGAGGAAGCTGAAACTGAAGTGGATATGGCTGGGGTACCTTTGACCTGTATACTCATCTTGGGGGTCTCTCTCATTTCCCTTATCACAAAATCTATGCTAGTACCCCCATAAACTCCCTTTGTAGCAGTAGGCTCCGTATGAACTATTGTCCCCTCAGACTGGGTCAAAATAACTACCATAGGCGTACAAGATCTCTGTGAAAAGACCAGGTTAGTCGGATATTTGATCATACTATTCCGAGCTACACCTGTTACCTCTACTCTCACATCAACACTTGAAATATCTAAAACACCGGCCTTATCATATAATATCTATACCCAAACAGGAAAAGGCAATATGGTCATCTCCCCAAATGCCCTCTCATGCATCTCTATCTGATGATGGCCGCAAAATTAATATCATAACCAGTAACCATACTAATAATCAGTGCTGTACCATCCCAAGCAAGCAAGTTGTCTGCTGCTGTCGGACATAATGGGTACCATAATAACAACCACCAAAATTTTGCGATGAAATTTAATCCCACCTTCTTAATCATAGTTGTCCCCTAGACCCAAGGAGTATCCACACTAAGAGGTGAAATATTATTGGCGATCTATCTCGCCAAATATACCCGCTCACTCCTGTGCTTAGGATCTCTCATGGCGCATCTGTCATGTACCTATCTGAAATGGAGATCACACTTGGTTGTATATATAGGAGCTATATAATCTCGACCAAAAAGAACTCGGTGAATGGATGCCACTGAAATATCAACCCCGACCCCTCTCACAAGTTCCTACTCCAACTGGGGTTGCTCTATATCCCTACCACCTCTAGGCATAGTCAATTATACTATGGCAGGGTAGGAGGCATAGAACTCCCACACCAAAGCCTGGATATATAAACCTAGGGGTCTGGTCATCCACCCCAACTGATACCTGTCAAATGTAACCACAATAATGGTGATCTATCCAACCTAGATAAGTCTATCTATCTTTCTTAATAAATGTCCCTCTTGCACTAGCCGGTCTCGATCATAAAATTTTCTCTCTCACAAAGCATTTGAAGTCTGTCTATGCACTATCTCGAGTTTAACTCATCAATAGGCTCGATCGAGATGTGCGTAGGGTCGGAGGCCTAATTTTTCTGAGCTGGGGGCTCTGTGCCTGGTGGAATTACCTGATGTGTAGACTGGTATTTACCCTCCTAAAAATAGGGTACAATTGATGACTCTTTTTGAGCTGCGGTACCCTCCTTAGACTGGGGTATTGATGATGACTGCTCCTGATGTACTATTTCAGACTCATCCTAGCCCCTTACCCTAGACTGGGAGTCTTGTGTAACCACTATAGGAGGTGACTTAGACTCCAACTTCTCATTCTCTTTCTCCTCCTCCTCCTCCCCCCTCTTTATCATCATTATCATCATCCTCATTATCTCCCTCCCCAGATTGGGAAAATATGGTAGTAATATCCTAGTCTTCTTTATTCTCGGCCTGGGTATTGGGATAGTAGGCTGTGGCTGATCTCCAGACCGAGTAGAATTAGGTCATTTTCCCCACTGTGAATGGGCAACAAGTGGTACGCCTAATTTTGCCATAATAATTGACTCAGCTGCAACATGCTTTTAGGACCTAGTCACTGGCCATGTCACTCTGATCGGGGCTGATATAGTGTGGGCAAGAAGGTACTCTTTCTCTGAGACATTACTCTCAAAAGAGTCATCCCACCACCTAGAAGGTCCAACTTTCTTTTTTGGCACCATGTGTACCTAAAAAATGAGTGTTAGTGCCTGAAAGATAGTGAAGGGCTACAAAAAGTGAAGGAAAGCTCAAAATTGAAAAACTTCAAATTTTCCCATAATCTTACATCCCTATAACTTATACTCAGTCCCAACAAGTACAATATGCACATATATCAACCAACTTTTTCAATACAAACTAGCATGCAAACTTTTGGGATTCCTTTACCTTTTCAATTTTCAACTTTCGTTGAGGGAATGATCTTAGGGTTTAATTCAAGGAAAATGCCCCATATTAGGGTTTTAAGCTAATTCCATCAGTACATTTAATGCATAACTTACCTGGCCCATATGGGACTTATGATCTGCATGAGTTGGTCACACCATTTTCTTACCTGGAATATTTGAATTAAGCAATTTTACTATATTCCAGGTCATTCCTTATTCCCTTTTACCTACAAAAAAGAAAAACACACATGAAAATTAAAATAGTGGGTTTTCTCCCACCTAGTGCTTGGTTTAACATTGTGGCACAACATGGCTATGTTAGTTACTCAGACTTCACCAATAATCCCATGGGTTGACTCCCATGCAATGCTTAATTTAACATTGCAACATGTTGCGAGTACCTTGATCACTCAGAATTCATTAAGGTATCCAGAGGAATAACCTCCAGGATCATCAATACGATGAATAACCGATGCCACCCTCATGTTGGTTGGCTGCTTTATAGTTAATCGAACGTTGAATGTGACTTCTTTATTATTAACTCAAAACTTGAGCTCCCCCTTTTCCATATCAATCATCGCTCTAACCATAGCCATGAGCGGTCTTTCCAATATGATGGGCATCTCGAAGTCAACCTCACAATCTAAAATGACAAAATCAATCAAAAAACTAAAGTTATCAACTTTTACCAACACATCAAATGAAATGCCCACGGGTTTCTTTACTGTGCGGTCTGCCATCAACAACCGAATAGCAGTCAAATCTGGAGGGCTCAAGCCCAACTACTTGAATATAGCCAACAACATCAAATTGATTCTGGCTCCTAAGTCACGTAACGCTCTAGCAAATCTGGATGTCCCTATGGTATATGGAATTGTGAACGGACCAAGATTTCTCTTTTTTTGGGCTAGAGATTTAGAAGTGACTGCACTGTAATGGCACAATCCTCTAATGTCCTCAAAACTAGCTGCTCGCTTCTTTGTCACCATTTTTTTCATAAACCTGGCATACCTAGGCATCTGCTCCAAAGATTTATATTGAGGGACGTTCAAGCTCAGTTCTTTCAACATCTTAATGAATCTCTTGAAATTCCCTTCCTTTTTTTTATTTCATTCTTTGAGGAAAAGGTGGAAGTGGTCGTGGAATTTGCATCACTACGGGCTTATTAACCTTGCCACTATCTATATCCTCACCAACACTAACATCAACACCCGTCGACTTGTCTAACTCCATGATAAGTATCTCATAAACCACAACACTATCATTCATCGGCACATCCACAGTAGGCAATGAGGGATTAACAATAAATTTACCACTCCGAGTAGTATTAGCAAGACAATGACCGTTATTTTTTGGATTCTAAACTGTGTTGCTCAAAAAGGTACCTGACTATCTTTGATTTAAAGTAGTAGACATCTGCCTAAACTACATTTCTAACTGCTTGATTGTAGTCACATGAGAATTAACCTTCTGGGTCAGACCTGAGATATTAGCCTTAATCTTTTTAAGGAATTTTCCTTATTTTTTTGATCCTTTACCAGTTTGGACAATAATGACTCCATTCTTAATTCAGTATCATGGATACTTGATAGAACATATCTATCTCTCTTTTTCTTTTAATCATACTTTCTCCACCAGTCACCATCACACTCCCTACTATGATCTTTTTATCTATCTCCATAATAGTTACGACCTTGGTTTCCTTAACCTTTGGATCAGAAACCTACCAATTCATGATCAAGCTCTAGAGGTTGAACCCTATGCACCTACTGCATTTACCTTCTTAGAATTTATTATTACAAACTGCTTAGTCAGTAACCCAATATCATTCCTCAGCTATGCAATCTCTTACATAACAAAATCATCAATCACTCTATGGTCCCTAGAAGCTCTAATGGTATATATATATGTGCCAACACCCCTATCATCCTCTCGAGTATACCACCCTCGATTGGTTAGAGAGATCTTGTTTAGAACCTCAAATGCTGCTTCCCAGCATAATCTCATGAATGCTCCTATAGTGATTGTGCCTGCCATTGCTTAGGAATTGATGTTCAAGGCTTTATAAAATATCTCCAGCAAGCTCACCCTGAAATACGATGATTGGGTACCATGATCAACTTCTTCTTAAATCAAAACCAAGCCTTAAACATCAACTTTGAATATAGATGCCTGAAGTTGTATATCTCATATTTTAACTGTAGCATTTTGTCCAAAGGAATGAAATGGTTTAAGAATTGCCTATGAAACTCATTCCAAGTTGTAATAGATCTTCTTAGATGTTCCCCCAACCACAAAGAAGATTCTCCAGTTAACAAAAAGGGGAACAATCTCAATATGAGTGCCTCTTGGTCTACCCCAGAATAGTATATGAAGTGTGATGTTTCGGCATTTGACAAAATATTTTACATCTTTTTCAAGGGATAATTGTATGTTTTTAAGCAACTGATGTAGTATTTAATACTGGATTTTAGTGTTTCCAAGTTAAGGAGTTTTCTGAAGAAGAAAATTAGAAAAATAGCAGAAAAAGGCCATTAACGGGCAAACTGGCGGGCCTTCAGCCATGCGAAGGACCGCTAGGGTGATCATTAGAGTAAAACAAAAGGGAGAAAATAAGCGACCTCTGCGATGGTCCAAGTGTCGGACCGTCAACCATTCGATGGATAGCCAACTTAGCCGTCAGGTAAAATAGAACATGAAGTTTTAGAGGGTCAAGTGATGGCCCATGCGATGGACCATTAGGATTTTGATGGGCTACCAACATGACCATCAACCCTTAACCAAAACCTATCACTTTAGGACCAGCAGCGACGGTCCACGCGATGGGCCGTCAGGCTTCCAACGAGCCATCGAGGTTATTGTCAACTTGGACGTGACTTTTTTGAGTTTAAATTTTAATTCCTCTTTACCTGGGAACATGTAAATACCCAATTTAGGTTTTATTTAGGTATATTTTATCATATTTTCCAGGGAGAAAACTCATTGTACGTATTATCTCTGAATTCAAGCAAGATTTGTGGATCTGGTCATTTTTATTCAGATTTTCATTAAAGAGTGAAGAACAACTATTGTAACCTTTTTAAGTAATCCTTTGAATCCATTTATGAAGAACACAATGATTTCCTCTTCTTCTTCTCTTGAGATATGTGGCTAAATTCCCGTAACTAGGGTTATGGAAGCCTTGATGTGAACAACTGATTGGGGTTGTGAGAATGCTTAATTTCCATATATAATTGAGATTGTATAAAACCTTCTTCACTTGAATGACTCTTCTTGGTTGCAAAATTGGAGGGTGATCCCAAGAACATTATTTGTCTGAGAAGAAAAGTATATGTTGGGAAAAGAAGGAGTTTACATAAAGTCTAAAGGACTTAACCTTTGGGTTATGAGTTGATTCATTAACAAGGATTAACTCATATGAGAGATTAATTGAATAAATTCATGTATTATTTGAGTTCAAAAGAGTTAAAGGGTAAACTACCCATTTAGGTTGAGAAACAAATGGGTAAACTTTAGAATTTAATAACTCTTGTAATTGAAGTTGTTAATTGGGAATTTAAGAAAATCCACAACCCCATCTATTTGAACATCTTGGTGAACATAACTCTAGTTTTTTTGATAACATTGTATTAGTACTTGCAATATAATTCACTAGCTGGAACACTACTTGTTACAACCAGTTAAACACTATTACAAATTCACAACCCCCCTTACTCAGGAACCTTTGATCAACAGTCTGTTAACAATTATAACACTTAGTTTGCACAGTATTCCTTGTGGGATTCAAACCTAAACTAGTTGGGTTATATATTTGAAAATGATCGCTTACTCTCTCATAAGAGAGGTGTAATTTGGGTGTATCAAATTTTTGCACCATTACGGGGGAGTACGATTGTCAATTAGGTTTGTGATTGTTAATTGACCTTTGGTCAAGTTTCCCAAATTTTATATTTATTTATTGTTATTGTTCTTTGCAGGGTAATCATTGTGTATGCCAAGTACAAGGAGGTCAGGTGAACCGTTATTACCTATACATCCAGAATCTCAGTTGATCGATAGAATGACTGACCAATAGGAAGTAGAGAGGTTAGTAGGTTTAGCTAACGCGTAAGTAAATCAGCAAAATATTGATAATCCAGGCTGGGTGTCTAATGCTGATAATGAGGACTTGGGAGATGATGATTTTTTGAATCCTACTAGCCAAAGACGTGCGGAGAATGTGGCTGTACCTGTGAATCATAATGTGAATAGAAATCATCCTGTTAGAGAAAGACAGGATCGTCAACCTATGCCATTTGAGCTTGATGAGAATGAGGACGACTTGGATGAAGCCGATGCTACAGGAGAGATTATTCCACCTCCATTGGCACCTGGGGTGAAGTTCAACATAACCAGCACCATGATACAATTGCTTAATCTCAAGGGGTTATATAGAGGTCTTCTAGGGGATGACCCAAATATGTACTTGGTGAATTTCATCAATATTTGCAAATCCTTTGATAACCCTAGTGTTGGCCAAAATGCAATTCATCTTTGGTTATTCCCACTGTCTTTGTCTGGAGAGGCAACAATGTGGTTGAATGATTTAGCCCCCGATTCTATAATAAACTAGAGGCAATTGAAAGGAGCTTTCCTAGAAAGGTTCTTTCCACCCTCCAGGATGTTACAGTTGAGGGATGAAATCAACAACTTCAGACAATTACCCAATGAGGCACTGCATGAAACTTAGATGCGATTCAAGAAAAGGTTGACACAGTGTCCCAACCATAAGATGACTGATGAGCATTTATTAAAGACTTTCTATAGAGCCCTAAACTTTATAACCAAACCAACAGTTGACAATGCAGCAGGAGGAGTATTCATAGAGCTTACGTTTAATGAGGCTGCAGATATGTTGAAGCGGTTAACTAAAACAAGTAGAGTTTAGTTTACTGAGGATTCTGTGGTAGCAAGCCCTACTATGCCTAGTGGATGACGGTAGAGCAATGTCAGAAAGAGGAGGAACGTGATCAAGATATGGCACACATGAAAACCCAGATGGACCTGCTTACTAAATATCTACTATCTAGGAAAACTGAGAAGGTTAAAACTATTGGTTCATAAGGCAGAGCTGATTCTAACTCTGAGGAGGAGGCAAACTATCTAAATAATCGAGGGGTTTCCAAAGCAACAACCAAGGTAATCAAGGTCGAAACTATTATGACAAGGTTGGTTACAAAGATAGGGACCAAGGGAGTTAGAAGAACAAAAATGATAGGAGCAGACTGTATGTACCTCCTAGAAATTGGGATAATATAGCTACTAGTTCAGGTAAGATGTCCATAGAGGAAATGATGGAGACATTATTAAAGAGATTTGAGGCGACCAACGCTGGGGTGACGATGATGAAGAGTGAATTATTTTCCATAAGCTAGCTGGTAAATTCACACTCATTTTCTATTAAGCAGTTGGAGCAGCAGATGAGCCAACTCTCTGCAGCATTTAATCAGAGGAAGAGTGGTACCTTGCAGAGTGATACAATGTAGAATCCTCAAAATGATAGATCTTGCATGACAGTCACCACTCGGAGTTGTAAATTAGTACCTGACCCATCTGTGGGCAAGGCCATAATTAAGGAGGTAATAGAAAATGAGTTAAAAGATGATGAAACCCATATAGTGGAGTCTGAGAAGCTGGATGGTAATACGAGTACTCTAACCATCAGCAGGTTGATAGTTAGCAAAAGTGAAGAAAAAGAAGTAGGAGGCAGTGGTTTCTACTCTTCCAAAACCACCACCGCCCTTTCCTTATCTACTGAAGAAGAGAGGTGATGACACAAAGTTCAACAAATTTATGGCAATATTGAAGCTACTGATGGTTAATGCGCCTTTAGTGGAGGCATTAGAGCAGATGCCAGGTTACGCCAAGTTTATGAAGGATCTAGAGATGAAGAAGAGAACAGTTAGCTACGAATCGGTGGATAATATTCAGCATTGTAGCACGATCTCAACAAGATCCTTGGTGCAAAAGAAAACAGACCCAAGAGCGTTCACTATACCTTGCACTATTGGGTCTCTTAATTCTGCTAAGGCATTATGCAATTTGGGAGAAAGTATTAACTTGATGCCCCTTTCTGTGTATAAGAAGTTGGGTTTAGGAGATCCTATGCCCACGAATATACGATTAGTGATGGCAGATATGTCGGTGAAGCGGCCAGAGGGTATATTGTATGACGTGCTTATAAAAGTGGCCAACTTTATAGTTCCTGCGGATTTTGTTATTTTGTATTGCAAGGTGGATTTCAAGGTACCCATAATCTTGGGTAGACTTTTCCTCACAATCGGGAGTATCCTTATTGATTTCCGGGCTAATGAGTTGCTATTCAGGCTTAGTGATGAGGTGGTTCTATTTAATGTATGTCAATCGATAAACCAACCCAAGGAAATAAGTGTATTTTCCATTGTTGATATTTATCATAAAGACGAGCAAGAGGTTCTAATCGAGGAGAAATTCGCTGTGGAGACTTTGGCTGCAGTCTTGATGAATTTTAACAGTGAAGGTATTGAGGAGTATGAAGAGATAGTGTGTGCTTTGACAGGAATGGGATCCTATTCATATGCCCACAAGAAGCTAGACTTAGATTTGAAAAATCGACCAACACCTCCAGCTAAGCCATCTATCGAGGAGCCACCGGTGTTGGAGTTGAAGGAGTTGCTAGGGAATTTATAGTATATGTTTCTAGGCTATGGAAACACTTTGCCTATGATTATTACTACTGATTTGGGTGAGCATCAGGTTAAAGCACTCATCTCTGTGCTTAAATGATATAAAAGGGCCAAAGTATGGACTATTGCCGATATCATTAGGATTTTTCCTGGTATTTGCACTAACAAGATTTAGCTGGAGAAAGATTGCACACCAACCATTGAGCACCAACGTTATCTTAATTCATCAATGAAAGAGGTTGTTAAGAAGGACATCATTAAATGCCTAGACGCAAGAGTTATATACTCAACTTTTGATAGTAAGTGGGTAAGTCCTATCCAATGTGTGCCCAAGAAAGGGGGTATGACTGTTATGGCGAATGATAAAAATGAGTTAATTCCCCTCAGGTTTATAACTGGATGAAGATTTTGCATGGACTATCGTAAGCTTAACTCATGGACTTTGAAGGACCACTTCCCAATGCCTTTTATGGACCAAAAGCTTGATCGGTTGGCAGGAAGAGGTTGGTATTGTTTTCTTGGATGGGTATTTGGGCTACAACCAGATTTTTATTGCTTTAGAGGATCATGAGAAGACAATGTTTACTTGCCTGTATGGTACTTTCGCTTTCAAGCGGATGCCATTTAGCTTATATAATCACCCATAACTTTCCAACAGTGCATGAAGTCTATATTCTCCGACATGGTGGAAGACACCTTGGAGGTGTTTATGGATGACTTATCAATGGTGGGTGATTCTTTTAAACTATGCTTGGTGAATCTGAGTAGAGCATTGCGACGGTGTGAGGAATTTAATTTTGTCCTTAATTGAGAGAAATTCCACTTCATGGTGAAGGAGGGTATTGTTCTTGGTCACAAAATTTCTGCTAAAGGGATTGAAGTTGACAGGGCAAAAGTAGAAGTGATAGAGAAATTACCCCTTTCCATTTCTGTGAAGGGAGTATGTAGTTTCTTGGGACATGCTGGATTCTACCACCGGTTTATTAAGGACTTCTCCAAGATCTCCAATCCATTATGCAAATTATTGGAGAAGGAAGCTAAGTTTGTATTTGATGAGGAGTGCAAGAAGGCATTTGAATGCCTTGAAGAAAAGCTTGTTGCTGCCCATATTATTGTTGCTCCAGACAGGTCTAAGCCTTTTGAAATCATGTGTGATGCAAGTGGAGTAGCACTGGGTGCTTTTCTTGGTCGGAAGAAAGAAAAATTATTTCACCCCATTTACTAATAAATGGGGCACAGAAGAATTACATTGTTATTGAGTAGGAACTTCTCGCAGTTGTCTATGATTTTGAGAAGTTTCGTGCTTACTTGTTAGGAAATAAGGTGGTGGTTCATACAAAACACGCTACCTTAAGATATTTGGTGGTAAATAAGGATACGAAACCAAGGCTAATCAAATGGGTGCTGTTTCTACAAGAGTTTGACTTCAAAGTCAAAGATCGAAAAGGATGCAAAAATCAAGTTGCGGATCACCTATACAGACTTGAGGGTGATCAAGTAGTCAAGGATGAGTTTGAAATTAATGATACATTTCCAGATGAGAAGGTCCTTGATGATGCGCTTGAAAGAGTGCCTTGGTATGTTGACTTTGCAAACTATGTGGTAAGTGAAGTCATCCCGGAGAATCTATCTTTTCATAAAAGGAAGAAGTTCCTTCATGATGTTACACACTACTTCTGGGACGAGTCGTATTTATTTTTGTGGTGTGCGGATAATATTATCAGATGTTTTATTCCTGAGGTGGACATGTTGAATATCCTGGAAGCTTATCATGCTTCTACGGTTGGGGGTCACCATGCAGGTGTCCGTACTGCGAGAAAAGTGCTGTAAAGCAATTATTATTGGCCAACCTTATTTAAAGATGCCTATGATTTTGTGCAAAGATGTGACCAATGTAGAGACAAGGGTCAATCTCAAAGAACCATGAGATGCCTATGACAAAAATAATGGAAGTCAAGTTGTTTGATGTATGGGGAATTGATTTCATAGTGACCTTTGTGAACTCTTATAGGTTGAAATATATATTGGTTGCCGTTGATTATGTGTCAAAATTGGTGGAAGCTATCGCTTTGGCCCATAATGAAGGAAAGAGAGTGGTTGCATTCCTTAAAAAAATATCTTCTCTCGCTTTGGGTTACCATGTACCATCATAAGCGATGGTGGATCACATTTTTGTAACCAAGTGTTCTGAGCTGCTTTATTGAAATATGGAGTAAAGTAGCATAAGGTTGCTACTCTATATCACCCACAAACTAGTGGGAAAGTGGAAGTTTTGAAACAGGAGATAAAAGCAATTCTGGCAAAAACGGTGAACACGAGCAGAAAAGATTGGTCCCGAAAGCTTGATGATGCCTTGTGGGCATATCAAACTACTTTCAAGACACCTATTGGGATGTCACCATATCAGCTAGTCTACGGCAAAATGTTTCGCCTTACGGTCAAACTAGAGCATAAGGCTTTGTGGGATCTTAAAAGACTGAACATGAATTAGAAAGAAGCAGCTGAGGTAAGGTTAGGACAGTTAAATGAGATGGACGAATTCCGTCTTGGATCTTACGAAAGAGCCGATATGTATAAAAAAAGAATGAAGAATTACCTTGACCGAAGAATAGAGAAGAGATATTTTCAATATGGTGATTGGGTATTATTGTTCAACTCTCGACTTAGGCTCTTTCCGGGCAAATTGAAATCAAGATGGTCTGGGCCTTTCAAGGTAAGTCAAGTTTTCCAATCAGGTGTGGTGGAACTTGATGGTAAAGATGAAAGTTTGTTCAAAGTTAATGGGTAAAGAATAAGGACCTATGTTGGTCCAACCGATGATGGAAAACTATTGTCCACTGTGTATCTCAATGAAATCTGAGTAGTCGAGGTAACCAAGTCATGCCGCGACATTAAATTAGGCGCTAGTGGGAGGCAACCCACAAAGTGTTATTGTAACCGTAGTTAGAGTTTATTTGTTGTTTTTATGCAATTTGATGTGTTTATAAAGTGTACATGACTTAGAATGCAGAAAGAAAGGAGTCTCTACAGTTAATAAGGGGCGACAGAAAAACTAGTGGATCATCAAGGACCCGACGGACCATTACTCACACTGTCAACATGACGTTGAAATTTGAGGGTACTGAAATGGACTGACGGGCAATTCGATAGACTGTCGCATCACTGACGGACCATCAGAGCAACTGTCATAGTAAGTCTCAATTTATATGTTTCTAGTAAGCAACAACAGTCAACCTGACAGACCGTCGGACACTCGATGGACCGTCAGGTCAACCGTCAACTTAACCCTAGTCAGATGGGTTGGGTCAGGTTAATTTTAAGGCCTATTCAATTGCCCGTGCTGATCCAAAGGTTTTTAAATTGGTAAGAAGAAGCGGTTACATACGTTGCTACCTATTCAAATCCTAAAACTGATTAACTTTGTTTGTATTCAAAGTATCTTGGAGCAGTTATTCCCTCTTAGGACTCTCTCTCTTCTTTTTATCCCATATTTAAACATTATACTTCTTTCTCTCTCATCACAACACAAGTTAATAAGTTTTGAAAAAGGCTCTGAGTTTTATTTTGTTCTGAATTTGCAAGTCAAAGGGTGAAGTTACTGCACTATTAAGGAATGATCACAACCTTATTTTTCTTATTTGAATTGCTAAACATAGAAAAAGCAACTTTGTGGTTGTTAAAGAAAATTCTCTCTTGTTTTTTCTTTATTCTGATTATAATTTCAAAGTCAAACTCTGGTATGCATTGTTTTGGGTGAAGTCTGAGTAACCCATGTACTTAAAGTGAGAAAAGTTGTGATTAACTACAAATTTCTCACTATTATTGTGTTAAGAAGTGAAGATGCACACCAGGTGTTTGATAAAAGGTCAAAGTGAAATCTGAAACTAAAAAATAATGTTGACGGTCACCTTGGTGGACTGTCGGACCTGCGACGGCCCATCAGGTTGACCGTCACAAAGATTCCAAGGATGATGTTCACTGGATAAGCTACGATGGATGACTTGGCTGACCATCAGTAACCTGACGGACTGTCAGGTCGACCGTTGCAAGTCTTTGAGATGCAGTACTTACTGGTTAAGGCCTGACGATTAGTCCGACGGATCGTCACATTCTCGATGGACCATCGAACCTTTCATCAAGCCACATTTTCACTATTTCTGATCCACAAACAAGGGAGGAGCTCAGATGGCAAGTCGAAGGTGGAAGGGAAAAATACCTTGATGGCTTGGAACCCACTACAACCAGGCTAATCAAAAGGCCAATCACTGAAGAGTATAAGATAATGACCTATGAGTTGCATGAATATCCAAATATGGAGCGACGATTCAACGAGTGTGAGTTAGCTTGGATAAGCAAGCCGGTAGGTTTATATCAACCACATCTTGTGAGGGATATTTTCTCCAATTACTTGACACTGGCTGACAAAGATTGTCCCAAGGGTTCAAGGATTTCAGACTTGCCTAATAGAGAGTCAATTTCGGTGAGAGGAGTTAACATTGATATATTAGCTTGAACAATTAACAGAATATTGTTTGGGCCCGAATATGAAGCACCGGCTGCAGTTCCTAAACTTTAGTGTTAGTTGACTTTAGCGTCCACGAAAAGGCCTTGTTTATCTAGGTTACTTACTGACGACGGCAACCCTGCCTGGGCAATAAATCCGCGTGGGTTCATTGCTAAATCTACCCTTAGTTTCTGAGCTAAGTTCTGGTGGGCTATTGTTCGATTGAGGTTGATGCCAACAGGGGGTGATGTCTATTTGTATAGTCATAGGTCAGTGCTAGTGGCTAGTTTGATTTCGGGGATGAAGATCAATTTTGGCCAAATCATTGCTGATGAAATATTTGTGAGGGCACACAAAGTGGCAAGCGCACTACCGTTCCCATGTTTAATCATGGAGTTATGCAGGCAGGCCAATGTGCCTCTAATTTGAGGAGTTGATTATGAAGTTTGGAATACACATAGGTAGGACATCGAGAAATCAAAAGATGACTCAATGTTTGAGATGCGAGTCAACAAATCTTTGTCCTACCAGACATAGTCAACGCCAGCCCTCGATACTTTTGAAATTCCCTCAGGTATACCCTTGCATATCACCACTTATGTGCTACCTGACTATGTGCCGCTTAGTTCATCTACAGGATCAGAATCTATGCCGCCAATGGGTGAGACAAATTATTCCAAGTACAGGTTGACACAGGAAAATTTTGCCAAGTCGGTTAAGCTGTAGAAGATGTTTAAGAAGTAGCTAGATACATGGGCTTAATAATTCAAGCCTTTTTTTGATCAAATTATGGCTGAGGCAATCCGTCTATTTCAAAACATTCAAGCTAGGATGGACCATATGGAAGAAAAAATCTATAAAAGGCTGGATGCGATGTCCATTCTAGATCTTACTAAGTTCATGGTAGAATTTAAACAAGCACAGGCAGACATAGTAGAGTTGAAGAGAAAATAGCCACAATAGCCCATTTTTGACCCTGCTCTAGTGATAAGTGACAAAGATAAAGGTATTGTTGACTTGATGGGGAATCCATTGAAAGAAAAAGGCAAGCAGGTAGGTAAAAGTGTAGATAAAAGTACAGATAAAAAAGTTACTAGAAGAAAATGGCGAGAAGCAATGACACCGGAAGAGAAAGAAGAGTATGATATGAAGAAAGTTGCAAAAAGATCGAGGAGAGACAAAAATAAAAGGACAAAGAAGTAAGCAGATGAAGTTGCAGGAGCTTCTACCAGTTCCCCCCGCAGCAAGGGGGCTCAGTTCCGAGCCAGCCCAAGATGTGATACCTCCAATTTTGGAGGAAGAAATTGTGAGTACCCCTACCATCATAGGGGTTAACGTTGCTGCAGGTGAGGCCACTGGAGCCTCACCATATTTCACCGATGCCTTATCTAAATAAGAGGCTTTGCAAGTATTCCACTCTACTGTACTTTACTTATATGCATTGAGGACAACACATTTATTTTATGTGGGGGTGGGTGTACTTGTGCCATAGGGGTTTTTGTGGCCTGCGTTCTTTTTCTCCCGTGTGCTATCTAGTAGAATCGACATGTCTAGGATTGCATTTTTTTTTCTTGTGATGTAAATATCCACTGTTTATGTTATTTATGAAAGTGTCTTTTTCTTTAGCATCTTTTTGTATATATGGATGATTTATGACTATGGCATAAGACTATGAACATGTTTGTATGGCTATTTCCTCTTTTCAATTAGCATATGTTGAACAACTTTTGGTGATTTTTTAATTGGCATTAACATGTAAAATATGCATGATCATGTGATGAAAATCCTAAGAGTAGTAGAAAGAGTTTGACTCAGTTGCCTGTGTGTGCGAGTATTTATCTTAGTTCTTGCATAGTGTAACACCTAGAACTTGCCCGGTTCATTGATGTTGCTTTGTGGTTGATCCAATAGGATAGGATAGCAGGCCTCCTTTTATTTTCGTCTTCTTAGCCAAAATAACTTACCCGCCAAATTTTTTTTCCCACTTTTTGAACCCTTTTTGAGCTTATGTTAGTTTCTCATTGCCAATAACTCTAATTAACTCTCTTTAGGTTATTAACACCTGACTTTAACCTTGGTCCAATTTTGGACATTGTGTACCTTAACTTAGACAAAACACCTAAGTTGAGGGTGGCTACTGTCAAGATGTTATTCATCTAATGAGAGGGTAGTTTAGAGCTAAAATAAAGTATTCAGCCCTGATCTATTTAACATATTATGCACCTTAACTGACTGGATCAACATAAGTTGAGGGTGGCTGATGCTTATAAAAAAATAAAAATAAAAATAAAATGGGGGTTCTAGCAAAGTGTGAATGAATAATTGAGATTGTAGGTGAGCGGGAAAGCAGTAGCCTTGGTGAGTAGAATTCAAGGGAATAGAGAGTTAAGTCTGAATGTTGAGTCACTTTTCCCAAAATTTGTCCTTAACTAGCCCCGGAGACTCATTATAAGCCTAAAAAAGACTACTTGATCTGTGTGAATCAACTATAAGGGAGCATTAGATGATAAGGGCAAGCTTATGGGTGTGTATGCTATGTTTGTAACTTCTTTGATGAGTGTGAGAGTCTTGATTTTCATCCATAAGCTATAATGAGTGGTGGACATCATTGACTGTGAGGGAAACTTTAGTTACACTTAGTTTTGCTGATCTCTGTGGCTATTATATCCAGTTTTTTGTGTGTGTGCTAAACTATAAATAATGCTAGTTGTAGATCCTGATGTATTGAGCCCATATGATTGAGTTGACAAGTGAATGGTTGTGTGAAATCTAGTTCAACAGTTGATTGCCTGTCATTGTGTTATTCATGTGTGCAATTTGGTGCTGAGTTGCTTGAGGACAAGCTATTGTCTTAAGTTGAGGGTGTTGATGTTCTGGCATTTTACGAAATATTTTACATATTTTCAAGAGATAATTGTATGTTTTGAAGCAACTGATGTTGTGTTTAATACTGAATTTTAGTGTTTTCAGGTTAAGGAGTTGGCTAAATAAGAAAATTAGAAAAATAGCAGAAAAAGGCCATTGAAGGGCAAACTGGTGGACTGTCAGCTATGCAACGAACCGACATGGGTTAGAGTCAAACAGAAGGAAGCAAATGAGTGACCTTTGCGGTGGTCCAAGTGGCAGACCATCAGCCATCTAACGGATTACCAACTTGGCCGTCAGGATGAAACAGAACATAAAGTTTTAGAGGGTCAAGTGACGGCCCATGTGACAGACCGTCAGGCTTCCAACAAGATGCCAACATAATCATCAACCCTTAACCAGAACTTGTCAGTTTGGGACCAGCAGTGACGGTCCACGCGATGGGTTATCAGGCTTTTGATGGACCATTGAGGTTACCGTAAACTTGGATGTGGCTTTTCTGAGTTTAAATTTTAAATCCTCTGCAACTAGAAACATATAAATACCCAGTTTAGGTTTTATTTAGGTATCTTTTATCATATTTTCCAGAGTGAAAACTCATTGTACGTATTATTCTCTTAATTCAAGCAAGATTTGTGGATCTAGTCATTTTTATTTAGATTTTCATTAAAGAGTGAAAAACAATTATTCTAACCTTTGTAAGTAATCCTTTTAATCCATTTATGAAGAACACAATGATTTCCTCTTTTGTGAAACAGTATAGAGCTGTCTGTACTTTTCTTCAAGAGGCTATAGGGCATTTAAGAAATATTTCCCTTCTTTTATGTCTCAGATAATACTGCAGAGATGTTCTCTAAGAAGCTTATATAGGTTTTCATCTTACTCCATTCATGCTAGATCTGCCTTATTTTCAAGGTAACAAAAATAGTCAAGCTCAAATTCCTACTGATAAAGTTTTCTCAGTCAGTCCCTACAGACAGTTATGAGATTGTATGCGAGATTAAAAGGATCCCATTAGTGCCCTTAATTTCCAAAATTTGAGAGTGTTCATTCTTACTAATTAAAACCATGCATTAAACCAAAGTCATATATGCCCCCAGGTCCCTTCTCAGAACCCTATGGCAACATATGATCTAGAGTTATAAGCATGAACCTAGAAGTTTAATAGCAGTAAGACAAGGATCGTGTTTACCCAAATTTAGTAGATTATGTATCCATGGAGCTAGTTGTATGAAGGGTGAACCAGTAAGATAGAAATCGTGTATGCAGGAATTTAAGTTTATTGATTCAAAATTTAGTATGATTATGTGGGTATGATCTAGAGATATACCCAAGGTTATATGGGATTGTATTTTCTATTATTTCTATGTTTTAAGTATGTGTGCTTAGATAGTACCCTTAAGTTGCTAAGTGTAAATGAGGCCAATTATGTAGTATATGATGTTCTTACCAACTAAGTTATAGGTTATATGTTGTAATGTTGGGTATGTTGGTGTAATGGTAATTCTCATAGTTTAGGGAAATGTATAAGTTTAAAGATGTGATTTTAGTAGGCTATGAAGAAAGTTAGTACAGTTCATTAAAAAGTTTTAGGATATCCATGTTATGTGTTAGAATCTAAGTTTGAATCTTAGAGGATTGAGCCAATAGAAAGAAGAGTTGAAATTCTAGATGGTGTAAACTCAGGGTATGGTGATACTCCTGAAAATTCTAAGTTAGTAAGTATTTAAGTTATTATACTATGATTATTGGGGATATTAAAAGTTAAGAGTTCTATATCAGAAGGAAGTATTAGCAGTGAGTTTTACACTTTCTGGTATAGTCTTTCAGGGGAGTTATTAAATATGTGCATAGTTATATCTCAATACATTCTTATTTCAATGTAAAGTTTTATATTTATGTCATCACAACATCTACTCATGCTTTACATGTCAGCTCCATGACCATAGCTTATATTCATGCACTTACCATAGAATCATGTTCACTCCCATTTCCTAATACGAGGGCTCCTATTCACTCAGAATTACGAATCATATTCCATCAATTTATGAATTCTAAACTCAAGTCATGCAACTCATGTATCATGTACTCATGTTTTGTAGTATATTTAGTTCTAAGCCCCAGTTAAGTCTCAAATTTCATGCTTAAGGTCCTCATGTTCTAACCTTTCAGTGACCTCTCCTTATGAAATGATAGTGCTGATGAACAATTATTAAGATGAGAGGGAGTAAATGTTTCCTGATAGGGAAAGTTTGTGCTATGCTTGTTTTATTTAAGGATATAAGTGTAAAGGAATTTTGAGGTAAAGCTTTTGATACATATCGTGGTTAGTTGAAATTTCGTATGTGTTTTCTTGGGTATAGTGCATAGAAGTTGTTATTAATAGAAATATTCGAGAATATAGGAAGGATGCTTTGGTAGGTTGTTCGCCTAGAAGTTCATATATGATTATAATGATATGCTTGAATGCCATATTGGTATATAAGTAGATGGGTGCATTGTGCGCTAGTGAATTCCTAGTGAGAGGTTGAATTTAGTCGTTGAAGTAGTAAAAGGAATTATTCTTGAGATGAAAGATACGAACTCCACATGGGGTATCGAATTCATAGTTCAGACTAGTGTTATGGTATTATGTGTAGTACCTTGTGATTTCGAGTTAGGCTTGAACATGGTGAAGATATGTAGTTCAACTCAAACTTTTGTGGGAATGGTTATGTGTACCTATGTGACAGTTATAAGTTGCTTTAAATAAGCATTGTATTTAATGGGAAAAGTATAGTTAAGGAAGTATTTGAGAAGTGTGGCTAAGCTTGAAAATTAGAAGTTGCATTGCCTAAGGCCTAGTAGTTCTACCCTAGCTTTTGTTTCATAGGCCTATATTCCATGTTATAGAGTTGTATCCATGTTGCAATTCCTTATTCAGATATCTTATTCAGATCATGCCCAAAATTCCTTGCTCCCTAATGTTACTAGAACTTCTTGGAAAGAGTGTTGAAAAAATACTCCACTTGAGTATAAACTTTCAGTATGATTCAGTCTGTATAGCCAGCAATTCAATTTAACAATCAGATAGATAAGCTCCTATAGTTTTTCATCTCTCCATCTAGTCTTACTATACAAAGTTTCATAGGTATGTCCATTCCATGAGGTAAAATATTCTCATTCATGAAAATTATTAATTTAGCTGAGTCCATGCATCAGTTTCAAATTCAGATATTAAGTCAAGATTTAGCTTGTAAGTGTTCTGTACATCATCTCAACCTTTTCCTAGTATTTTAGCCAAGTCAGTATGATTTGGGGGTGAATGTTCCCAAGAGGGAGATATTGTAATACTCTATGTTTGGGAGCTACTGTATATCGTAAGACTCATCCCCTTAAGTCGTACATACATCATATGAATTATATATCGAGATTCATACCCATATCAATATGGGGTGATATGAAATCTGTCAAAGGTACGATTGGATACTAGAATTCATTAAGAAAGGTATGAGTCTTATGAAGAGGAGTCGTAAGTATAACAAAATAGTTTCTCTAAGGTTCTGTCCAAGAAATGGTTGTCTGATCCGAAATCGTACAGACAAGTAATGAGTCATAAGGTCTGACTCATATGTTGGTTAGTGTGTGCTGCCCTTGTCACTGTAAAGCTTATAAGTCATCAATTCCAAGTCGTACCCTTCCATGAGAGTCATATCGTAGACTCGTAAGAACTGACGATAAATTTCTGTAAAGTTTAGCTAAGGGCTTTTTGGTCTTTTCCTTTCTTATAACTTCCACCCATGACATATAACCCTCAAAGAGGTGTTATTTTCCTTCTCTTTCCAATCAATTAATAAAACTTACCTCCTCCCATCTTTAAGAACATCAATATTGGGACTCTTCACCCAAAATTCATCCTTCAAGTCTCAAGGTTCAAACTCTCTTCACAAGTCAAGAAAATTCAGATATGTAGGTCTTATGAACAAGGTTATTCTTTCATCCTTGTGCCCAAAGTGCATAGTTTTAGAATGTATTTACTTATTTTGAATTAGGGTTCATACCCAAATAGCCATATTCTTGAATTATGATATTACCATGAGATTGAAAGCTTGAAGTGCATCAAGATTTACATATATTCATGTTTTGACTTATAATCTTCATATTGTGATTTGAATTTCATTATCTTGACTGAGATATTTTGAAAGATTTCATGATGATTATTTAACATGATGTTTTATTATGAATTTCTATGAACCAAGGCATGAATTCTAAGTCCTAAGTACAAGTACTGAGTTTACAAGAAGTCTATGCTCTTAAGCTCCATTGGTAAGTTTTATGTCATGATTTGAAGCAAAGATTGATCTTTTGATCCTAAGATAAGAAATGAAATCCACAATTTGTTCATCTTGATTATGATTTATAGTAAAGAGAAGCATAACTGGTTTTCACTCTATAAACCCTTATGCTACTTAAGATGAATTTCTTAAGTACGAGCATATATGTATTCTGGGAGTAGTATTTAGTACCGAGAAGGGAGTACAGATAAACCTATAATAAATTCCTGGAAACTACGAGCCACTATAGGTTAAGCTTTTTTCTAATATGGATGAAGTATATTGATCACTTAAGATAAGGTTCTATTCCGATGGTAAGGGTAGAATAACTCTCCCAACGTGGGTAAGATGTTGGACTCCATGGTATCTCACATGGTTTATGTCAGTTAGAAGAGTCTCCCATAAGAAAGAATAAAAGTACAGATTTTAGAAACTAAGTGTAATGACTCACTAAGTTTTTTCATAATGATTCAGTATATATGTTTTATAATCTTTTAGCTTTCAGTTTTATTCAATTCCAAGGTGAGTCCTTTTACACTTAGCATGCATGATTTTAAAATATATTTAGTTTCTTGTTTTACTTATGCATTCACCCCTACATACTCAGTACATTCCAAAAGTACTGATCCACATATATGTCTATGTGCTACATTGTCTCATAATGTAGGTACCATTTGTAGCCCATACATTATAATCAGGTAGTTTGCAACTTTCAGCCAACAGGTGATGATTTCTTTTGATTTGAGGTAGGTTGTTGAGCCATGATGATCATGTCAAATCCATCAAACTATTTTATAATTATATCAAAACATCGAGGGGGAAGGAGAACTCATGAATTTTAGAAAAAAACAAAGTTGAGGTGTTACTCCCTCGTACCGAAACTGTGGTTAATTAACAATAGTAGTGGTACCACTGCGATGGAACTTACCATTAATGCGATACCACTACATTGGTAGAAGTTACCACTGCAACAATTTATCATCTTCAATCCATCAACCTTCCTCCCATGGTGTATTTTTGACTTATATCTATAATTTCAAAAATTAAGCACAGATAAAGATTGGGAGAGTGTTTGTGAACCTTGTTTCACTAAAGTGGGGGTGTGGAACACCTAGAATCCAATTCAAATTGAACAAAATTGTGAGAGAAGATGGCCCTTCATCTCTCACCCTTCCCATAGTTGAAATCTATCATAAATTATGTTAATCTTACATCCTGAATGCTGTAGGAGCGTTAAAAGCATAAGAGAACTTCATATGTTAACACATATGTTCAAAAACACCACCAAATTCAAGTTTAATAAGTTACATCCAAAACTAGTTGAATTATCTCTATTCTAACGTAATCCTACGATTCTATAATGAGAAATACATAAAATATGTAGTGAAGATGAAGAAATTACCTTGAATTTGTTGACGAAGGGAGATTTTTGCAAAGAAATTGAGAGAATTTGAGAGTTCTACTGATGATAGGCGAATTTACACGCCTATATCAATATATTTTGCCCATATTTTAGCCTAGTTTTGAGAACAAATTATATATTTCATGCACTTTTAGTCCTTTTTCCTGTAAATGAGCTAACGAATATGATTAGGAAAGTTTCAGGTATAAATGATGCAAAATACAGCATTTTATGGCTTACTTGATGCAAAAGAAAGCTCACAAAGGAAGGGAAGGAAGTCTACACGCCTAAGGACCAAAACTGCTGCATGGAAAATCTGTCCTGGGCTAAAACAGTATTTTTGAAGACTTTGGGGACTTACAGATACAAAGCTGGATTTTGACAATGATACATTAACCTAGTACAATTGGGTTATGTATTTCATTAGTTTATTTGGATTAGGAGAATGTTACATTAACCTAGTACGAATGGGTTAAGTATTTCCTTAGTTTATTAGGATTTGGTTATTTATTTCATTAGCATAGTAGGAGTAGCATAGGAGTATCATAAATACCCTATCATGCTAGAGATTTTGAAGTAAGTCCTCCCTTAGTGGAGAGGCAAGTCCTCCCTTAGTGGAGAGACACATTCTACTTCTCAATTACAACTCTTCTAATCTTTCCATTAATTCTATTCTTAAATTCCACAACAAGAGAATCGTTACTTGCTAAGGAATCATGCCACACGCCTATCACCTAATCCACACGCCATTACTCAACAATAACAATGCAAATCGTGATCTCCTTCGCACTCATGGGTAACTAAACTTCTCTGTTGGGGTTATGGAAGCCGAATGAGATACTATCTATTGCTGTGAGTTTGTGAGTTCGAGACATGTATATTGCTTATATCATTATTCTCTTCATCTTAATACAAATTCTTGTGGCTGCAGACGCATAGAATAACGCCAGTCTAACATTTAACTTGTTCGAGAGAAAGGTTATTTGTCTGGAAAAGAGATAATGTCAAGGTAGTAGGACACCCTTTCCTATTAAAAAGCTAGTGCCGTAACTGGACTAACCTCTTGGAGAATTCGTACCGTTAGACACGCTTTAAGCTTGAGAGAGTTAAAGTGAAATAGTCCTTGTTCAGGTCGAGAGACGCTTGGATTTACCATCGACTACAATTCTCTATAAGCAATTGCATGTCAAGACTCTACACACTCATAGCCAATAGAGACGTATACATCAGAAGGTGGACATAACCCCAACGCTTCAATTCTCATTGTTTACAACTTACGTAATAATCTTTCTCTCTTTACTTTGCTATTTTCAGCTTTTACTTTATTGTTTTGGTTACAAATTACAATCCCCCCTTTTTACGAGACTTGCACCAAAAGTTTTGTAATTTTACTTACTTGTTGGCCAAGCTATTCCCTGTGGGATCGACACCCAACCCAGGTTGGGTTCTATATTTGCTAACGACCGCTTTACACTGCCACGAGAGCTGTAGATTGAGCGTTATCAAAAATTGGCGCCGTTGCCGGGGAATACGAGTGTCAATTAAGTTCGTGATAATTACTAGACCCTTTGGTTAAAGATTCTCGTACTTTTACTTTTAGTTGTTGTTTTTGTTTTATTCAGGTTCTATTGACAGAATGGAGGCACAACGTGAAATTGAAAGGATGGCTGCTCAAGTGCATCAATAGAATATTGATAATCCAGGCCGGGCAACAAATCCTGATGATGAGGACCTGGGCGATGAGGAGCTACTAAACCCACGGCGTACTGCTGAGATGGCGGCACCCATGCAGAGAAGAGATCGTCAAGCTAGGTTTAGGCCTGAACGTCGAGCTATGCAAATACCATTTGATGATGATGAGGACGATCTGGACGGACCTGGTGCCACCGGATCTATTATTCTTCCGCCATTGGCACCCGGAGCAAAGTTTAATATCACTAGCACCATGATTCAGCTTTTGCAACTCAAGGGATTATTTGGTGGACTAGAAGGTGATGATCCGAATATGCATCTGATCAACTTTATTTCTAAATGTAAGTCATTCGACAATCCTGGCGTTGGACAGAATGCAATTCGACTGCGCTTATTTCCATTGTCTCTGTCTGGGGAGGCAACTCTATGGTTGAATGGGCTGACTCCTGATTCTATTACAAATTGGAGGCAATTGAAAGACACTTTCCTAGAAAGATTCTTTCCGCCATCCAAAAGAGCACAATTAAGAGATGAAATCAGCAATTTTTGGCAGCTTCCAACTGAAGCCCTCCACGAAACATGGGAGAGGTTCAAGACGAAGCTTATGCGGTGCCCAAATCACCATATGACCAATGACCACTTGATGGAGATATTATACAGAGCTTTGAATTCGGTGACTAAGCCAGTGGTTGATAATGCAGCTGGAGGATCATTTATGGACCTCACCTTTGGTCAAGCAAGCAATATGCTAGATCGCATGACAAAGCAAAGTAGAGCTTGGCATACCAGGGATTCTGAGGTAGCAAGCCCCACTTTATCTATTGGCATGTCTGCAGACCAAAGAAGAAGAGAAGAAGAACGTGAGCAAGACATGGCGCACATGAAAACACAATTGGATCTTCTGACAAAGCACTTATTATCAGGGAAGACCGAAAAAGTGAAAGCTGTAGCGCTAAAAGGAAGAGACGAATCTGATTCTAAAGAGGAGGCCAACTACTTGAACAATCAGGGGGGTTTCCGTGGGAATGCCTAAGGAAACCAAGGTCGGAACTATTATGATAAATCTGGAAGCAAAGACCAAGGTAGTTGGAAGAAAAATAATGAAAAGAGTGGTTTGTACGTTCCCCCGGTAGACATGATACCACCACATCTAATTCTGGGAGTATGGAAGACATGATGGCTAAGTTATTGAAAGGAGTGGAAGCAACGAGCGCAGGAGTTAAGGAGGTGATTGATGATTTGTCCTCCATGAAGCAACTAGTTGATTCTCATTCCACTTCTATCAGGCAAATAGAGCAGCAATTGAGCCAACTTTCAGCAGCATTCAATCAAAGAAAGGCTGGCACCTTACCAAGCGATACTGTGCAAAACCCAAAGAATGATGGGTCATGCATGGCCATCACTACCAGAAGTGGTAAGGTGCTGGAAACTTCAGCAAAAGGCAAGCAAGTGGTTGACGAAGTTGCGGACATGGACATTACACCTAGTGACGTTACAAAAGGAGAAGAAGCCACAACAACTACTCCCAACGTCAGGGACGTTTCACCTAGTGACGTGCAGCCTGAAAAAGTGGAAAAACAGAAGCAAGAGGAGAAAAAAACCATGGAGAGAACACTTCCATACCCACCACCACCTTTTCCCTAAAGATTGAAGAAGGTGGCGGATGACACAAAGTTCAGCAAATTCATGAATATGTTAAAGCAGCTCACCATTAATGTTCCATTGGTGGAGGCACTTGAACAAATGCCTGGGTATGCAAAATTTATGAAGGATCTCTTGACAAAGAAGCGGGCAGCAAGTTATGACTTGGCGGATAATGTTCATCATTGTAGTGCAATCGCTACAAGATCGCTAGTTCAAAAGAAGGCAGATCCTGGAGCTTTCACTATTCCTTGCACAATTGGATCATTGGATTTTGCTAAGGCATTGTGCGATTTGGGAGCTAGCATCAATTTGATGCCACTATCTATCTACAGAAAGTTGGGGTTGGGAGACCCTACACCAACCAATATGAGGCTCGTGATGGCTGATAGGTCGGTAAAACGACCTGTGGGTATCTTGAATGATGTGTTGGTGAAGGTTTCTTCATTCATCTTTCCTGCAGACTTCGTTATTCTGGATTGTAAGGAGGATTCTGAAGTTCCCATCATCTTGGGACGTCCCTTCCTTGCAACTGGAAGTGTGCTTATTGACATGAAAGATAATGAGCTTTTGTTTCGAATTAATGACGAAGTGGTACGGTTTGATATATGCAAAACAATGAAGCAGCCCAGCGATATGAATGGGTTATATGTTCATCATGAGGATACGAAAGAATTATCTATAGAGAAACAGCCTACTGTTGAGCCATTGTCTGCTGTGCCACTGAAAGTTGAGCATGAAGATAATGAAGGTCATGAAGAACTTATGAGTGCTCTAACAGAAATAGAGCCTTATACTCCTAAGCAACCAGATTGTGATCTCAAGAATCAACCAACAGCGAAGACTCCCATTGACGAGCCACCAATGTTAGAATCGCAAAAGCTTCTCGATTATCTAAGGTATGTGTTCTTGGAAAGTGGAAGTATACTTCCGATAAGTGTGGTGGATGATTTAAGTGAACAACACGTGGAGGCTCTCATCTCTGCTCTGATGAGGTACAAAAGAGCTATGGGTTGGACTATTGATGATATAATTGGTGACTCTCCGGAGAAACGTAGGAGCCATCTCGAAGAAGATCGCATGCCCACAAGTAAGCCTCATTGCCGTCTAAATCCTTTTAGAAAACGATCCACCATTTACCACGACGAAGTCTGAGTACTCGAGGTAACCATGTCGTGCCATGACAATAAATAAGGTGCTAGATGGGAGGCAACCCATCGTTTATCATTTTTTATTTATTGTTTATCATTTTGTCTTTCTTTTATTCTAGTACGTATTTTGCTTTTGAAAATCCAAAAAAATAATAGTCGTGCCACGACCAAAACTAAGGCGCTTGATGGGAGGCAACCCATCGTTCTTATCATTTTTATTGGTTTTGAGCAAATGTAGGTGCAAGAGGTATACAACAAGGAGATCGGTTTCAAATTTTGATTTGGACGTATTGCATGGTAAAGGTGGTAAGTTAGGAATAGTGATGCATAAGGTTATGGATTGAGCATTGCTCATGCCAAAATAGGCATCGAGGAAGGCTAGGCCTAGGTAAAAATAGTCCACGAACAATGCAAAACCTATCCTATAGCCCAAGGTCTCGGAATCTAGTGTGCAAAGACATAGGCGCCGCCCATGCTCAAGTATGCTATAGCATAGGCGCCGCCTATGCTAATGCATTTGGTCTCTGAATCTTATATGCTTTTAACAATGCGCCGCATATGGTCAAGAATGCTTTTAACAATGCGCCGCATATGGTAAAGAATGCTTTTAAGAATGCGCCGCATAGTGTCACTAAATGCTTTTCAAAATGCATGGCATATGCTATGGCATTCTGCTCAGCTAGGCAAAGCATTAGGCACCGCCTATGGTCACTTTTGGTCTCCAAATCCGATTTTAATGGGTCAAAACTTGACCCAACCTTTTCTTATAAATATGAGACTTAATCTTGAACCAAAAACACATTGGAAACCTAGCTCATGCACCACCTATAGTCTCCAAATCCTATCAAAAAGTTTTCTTTTGCTCTTTTTCTTCACAAGAACATCATCCAAAGGCTTCAACCAAGTAAGTACTACTTTGTTCTTCATTTAAATTTTGTAAGTACTACTTTACTACACCTATTATGAATTTCTAAATCTTGAAAAAGTATTGGTGATGTGAACGTGTTTGAATTGTTGATACAAAACCAAGTGAGTGAACATGTACGTTAGGATGCTCTTAACTTATTTCCAACTTGAATTTGATTTTGATGCATTGTTATACTACTTGCGGAATTGCTATAGTAATGAACATTGCATAATCTTGTCACTTGAATACTTACATGTTAGAATATCCCGTTCATCGGAATAAGACTTATAACTACCTACCGACATAGGAGGTTGAGTTTATTGATAGAAACTATACCATGTGGTTACCCCTATGTAGTAGTGTTGCTATATCTACCATGAAAGTAGTCCAATGGCTGCAAGTAAGTGATGCATTGCTGAGTTTCTTGTCAGAATATAATCCTAAAACGTATGTCGATGAAGTCTAAGTAATCGACCACTTTCACTTCACTGATTTGTATCAACAAAACTAAGTGTGGGGTGGTACCCCTACTGCTTGTGTATAGATTGTAACCATTGAGATTGTGCTACCATTAACACTATTTCTAGTCTCAGGTACAATGGCACCCAAAGCAAGACAAGGCAAAGAAAAGGCTACCACTTCACAAAAAGGCAAGAAAAGAGGCCAAAGAGAGCAAGGAGAACCCTCCTTGATGCAAACACCTCAACTCACTCTTGGAATTAAGTGGGATACTTATGAGGAACTTCTAAGGATGATGACTCTGATGATGATTCCGATGCAAGGGGTATGACCCCAGACATAGAGAATGAGTCCGACTAACCAGGTTCTTCTTATTTATTTTCCACTGAGGACAGTGTGCCCCGTCTAAGTGTGGGGTGATGGTATTTGCATGCTATACTTCTCGATCCGCATTTGCATTTATTCATGTTTGTTTGCTTAGTTTTTTTTAGTAGTAAATTTTTTTTAGCTTCGCATGAAATAATTCTAATAGGCAGCATGAGATTATAACAAGAGTATGTGCTACAATTATGACTATTGAGACGTTTAGGCTCTAGTTGTGACTCATTATGTGATATTAAGTGGTTCAATTCTTTCACTTGTTGGGTCGAGAGTCTATATTACTTCCAATCAAGTCAACCATGTGCCTTGTGTGTGTGAGGTAATAGTATATTCTATGTTTGTGGCTGATGCTAGAACTTGCCTGGTATGTATGCAAAGCGAAAATAAGGAGTGTAAGTTTAGGAGACGATTTAGGCATTTCTTTGGCAACCTATACATGTTTAACTTTGTTTTACCTACCCATGGACATCATCCCTAGTTAAACCCTTTTGAGCCTTTAGCCTATTTCTTTGACAACCTTGTATGTAAGCCTAATCCATTTTTTTTCAAGACCGTAATTTGATCCAAATTCCTAAGTGCTTTAAAGTGAAAAAGTCATGTGACAACATAAGAGGAAATTGGGTGAGTATGATGCTTTAAATTGTAATGGTGCTTGAATGTGTTATGAAAAAGAAAGTGCTATCATAAGAGGTATGTTATGAAAAGAAAAAGGAAAAGAAAGCTGAAAAGTGAGTTGTACTTAAAATTGAAAAACAAAAGATGAGAACAAGGGTGGAAGAATAAAAGAAAGAATGGTTGAAAGAAAAAAGTGTCAATAATACAATGTGATGTATTAAAGTGCTTAGGAACTTAGTCACTATTTCTGGCCAAAATAGTTGATCCTACCCGTCCCTTAGCCTACATTACAACCATCAAAAGACCTACTTGATCCTAATCTTAACATTCTGACATTTAGTGGAGTATTACACTAAGGGCAAGCCTATGGTCATCAGTTGCTACATATTAATTCTTTGTGAGAGCGAGAGCAAGGATATTTTGACACCCATGTTTGAAAAATATGATATATTTGTGAGTGATTATGAGTACTATATTGTGAGACACACATGGTTGATGAGTTTTGGATAGTTGTATATGATTCTAGGTACCTTAACGTTTGCATGCGAGTTGATCACCATCACGAGTCTATGCTAGAGGTTAAATTGTTTCTACTTATAATCGGAAAGCTACTCTTTGTTGATAATTGTTGTGCTTGTCTTGATAAATGTTTTGTGTTGTTGTTGTAAAAACCCTAAGTTGATGCTTAGAAGGACATGATATTTTGTTCGAGGACGAACAAAGCTGCAAGTGTGGGGTGTTGATGATAGGCGAATTTACACGCCTATATCAATATATTTTGCCCATATTTTAGCCTAGTTTTGAGAACAAATTATATATTTCATGCACTTTTAGTCCTTTTTCCTGTAAATGAGCTAACGAACATGATTAGGAAAGTTTCAGGTATAAATGATGCAAAATACAACATTTTATGGCTTACTTGACGCAAAAGAAAGCTCACAAAGGAAGGGAAGGAAGTCTACACGCCTAAGGACCAAAACTGCTGCATGGAAAATCTGTCCTGGGCTAAAACAGCATTTCTGAAGACTTTGGGGACTTACAGATACAAAGCTGGATTTTGACAATGATACATTAACCTAGTACAATTGGGTTATGTATTTCATTAGTTTATTTGGATTAGGAGAATGTTACATTAACCTAGTACGAATGGGTTAAGTATTTCCTTAGTTTAGTAGGATTTGGTTATTTATTTCATTAGCATAGTAGGAGTAGGATAGGAGTATTATAAATACCCTATCATGCTAGAGATTTTGAAGTAAGTCCTCCCTTAGTGGAGAGGCAAGTCCTCCCTTAGTGGAGAGACACATTCTACTTCTCAATTACAAATCTTCTAATCTTTCCATTAATTCTATTCTTAAATTCCACAACAAGAGAATCGTTACTTGCTAAGGAATCACGCCACACGCCTATCACCTAATCCACACGCCATTACTCAACAATAACAATGCAAATCGTGATCTCCTTCGCACTCATGGGTAACTAAACTTCTCTATTGGGGTTATAGAAGCCGAATGAGATACTATCTATTGCTGTGAGTTTGTGAGTTCGAGACACGTATATTGCTTATATCATTATTCTCTTCATCTTAATACAAATTCTTGTGGCTGCAGACGCATAGAATAACGCCAGTCTAACATTTAACTTGTTCGAGAGAAAGGTTATTTGTCTGGAAAAGAGATAATGTCAAGGTAGTAGGACACCCTTTCCTATTAAAAAGCTAGTGCCGTAACTGGACTAACCTCTTGGAGAATTCGTACCGTTAGACACGCTTTAAGCTCGAGAGAGTTAAAGTGAAATAGTCCTTGTTCAGGTCGAGAGACGCTTGGATTTACCATCGACTACAGTTCTCTATAAGCAATTGCATGTCAAGACTCTACACACTCATAGCCAATAAAGATGTATACATCAGAAGGTGGACATAACCCCAACGCTTCAATTCTCATTGTTTACAACTTACGTAACAATCTTTCTCTCTTTACTTTGCTATTTTCAGCTTTTACTTTATTGTTTTGGTTATAAATTACAATCCCCCCTTTTTACGAGACTTGCACCAAAAGTTTAGTAATTTTACTTACTTGTTGGCCAAGCTATTCCCTGTGGGATCGACACCCAACCCAGGTTGGGTTCTATATTTGCTAACGACCGCTTTACACTCCCACGAGAGCTGTAGATTGAGCGTTATCATCTACTTAAATTATTGTAAACCACTGTTGTGGCTATTTAATGTTGCAGCAGTATCGCTGCAGCGATAATCAACTACTATAGTGGTAAAAATCTTTCTATGTCAATTCGTTCGGACTTTTCATACTTGAGGTGTCCTATGGTGTTTGGGATATTTATAGTAGACGTTATCATAGAAATTAATAATTCACACCTTCTCGAGAGAGCATAGGAATGACCGTTAGGTCTAGATTAAGTAGTACAATGACAATTGCCCATTTGTGAATTGAGATGTGTAACGAGCTAGCATATATTAATTTAATTTCCTTAAGGGTTATTGTATTAAAATCTGTTGAGTGCTCGTGCATATGTCCAGACCTCATCCTTAGGACCATTTGGAGACAAAAATAGGTTGAATTTGTATCTAATGTCATGACTCAAACCATTGTTACATGTGAAAATTCCCTAAAATATTTTACAATAAACAATACACTCAAAATGGATTAGTAAAAATTCAAATTAGGGAGAAACTTCCGGGCCTAAGAGCTTTAATTATGGACTCGGCTGGACTACCTCTAACTGTGTCTATGGTTGGATAACCATTGCAGCGGTAAAATATAGTATCCTAGCCAAAGAATTTTTAAAAACCCTTTTTCCTCTTATTTTCCTGGGTCGGTCTCTCCCTTTCTCCAAAAGCACTCTAAAAAACTTATGGCTCCAACCGTGAGATTTTAAAGGTCAAGGTTCATGTGAGCTTTTTTGAGACACACTCAAAGGAAACCCGAAATGAGAATATTTTTAGCACGCACGAGATAAATCACTTCTCTTTATAGAAGTATTTTTTACCTATAAGGTAAGCTAAGGTTTATGTAGCAACTAGACTTAGGATAGATGCATTTAACACTAATGGTAATGTCAAAAACATCATGCATGTTGATGAGTAGTGATTTTACCAGTCATTCGCACTCAACATTCGTACACAATACCTTGTTTTGGATGAATAAATGAGACATAATTGTGATGAAATTCACTAATATACACTCTTTGTAGGCATAGAGTTAAAGGGATTGAAAGATGTGGATAGAGCTCAAAATAATCAAAAAGGGAGAAAGAAAGTATAGTCTAAGACTTGGAGTAGAAATAAGCCTCAGTTATCATGGTCGCGGTCGATGATGGTTGCAACAATCAAGCAACTGCAGTCGCGAATGATATTCATGGTTACATAGCTACGGTCGTGGTCAAACCCACAAGATTGTGTCTTAGCGGAAAATGGCAGCCCAAGGGAAGATATGGAAATGCACGTGGCTGATCCCAAGTTTTGGTAAAAAGACTCAAACCCTAAGTAATGGATCACATTTCGTCTTCCCTATTTTTAAGGTTTTAGTTCTTGGAATTCATAGCCTTCATTTTTGGAGAAGAAAATATTGTATAATTTTTGGGTGAAGAATACATTGGAGACTTTCTAAGTGGAAGTTTAGTTCACTTCCATTGTTGATTTGTGGAAGTTCCAAGTTTGAAGTAACATTCACTTAAGCTTCAATAAATCATTTCACTGGAGATTATGGGTATATCCTTACTTATTTATCTTATGTATAGCTAGTTTTCTCTTGGGGTTATGTGCGAATAAGGGTTAAAGTGTGTGTGAGTTGTTATTGATTAGATTTTATTAAGTAGTACATATTTATGGGTTTAATAATTGTTATGCTAACTTAGTTGGAATTTAATGGGTGAAATCCCCCAATACCCATAAGGGTATGATGAGTGAAAGCTCCATGCTCTAGAAAACCCGAAGCCATCTTCAAAAGAAGGGTTTTGGGTGACGTTTAGGAATTTATATCATCCTCAAAAAAGGAATGTGGAAACCAAAGCAATGATAGACAATTGTGTGTGTAGTTTACTAAATTCTCACTATCATAGACATAAGGGTGAATGTGAGGTTGACTACGCCATGGGTATCATCCTAGAAATAGGGATGCCTAGATTGAGGTTGTGGTTACCAACTGTTGAACACACCTATTAGGTAGTAGAAAGAATCAATGGGTGAAAGTTTGGTGTTTTGTTGAAAGACTAGCATCAAAATCTATAACCAAACCTACCCATATTTAACTTACTAAATTGATGTTGATCACTCACACCCACATATCACTTTCTTAGTAGTGCATAATCCTATGATCCGGGCATAACTGTTAAAACTCTAATTATTCATAGCCCTAAATTTATACAAGAAAACCCCAAAAAGAAACATTAGTGTAGATACCAATCTCCCCCATTTTTTACCTTCTTGTAACATTGGTTTGGATTTAGCTCGTATCTATTATTTCGAAGCATCTTGATCACCATTCAAATTGTTCCTTGTGGATTTGAACCCTACTCTAAAGTTGGATAAATATATTAACAACGACCGCCTTGCAGTTAAATTGACGTGTAAGTTGAGAGTTATAAAAAATGGCGCTGCTGTCGGGGAACAATTTGGCATATTAAGTTAGTTTGGAATTTTAGTTACTTGCTTGAATTCAAGCTTGTATATATTTTTTTGTGATTTTTCTTTGTAGGTAGATTCTAATTTAATTTTATTTTTCTCTATGACATCTTCTGACAAGTATGATGTCAATAATTGGGATTCCTACCCTGACAACCTATGTCCAATCAATAAAGGACCATACTTCAGGAGAGATTGTAACTATACTCCCTATAGAGAGTATAGGTGCTTGTCATGTAGTGGTCGAAATGGACATTGGGATAATTGTCCAAATGCCCCCTCCCCCTATTATACTAACCCAAATTCTAGTTCTTCTTATGAGTTTGATAGGCCTTATGATGAGAAGAAGGAAGAGCAACATACCGGGTCCAATAGCTTTGAAGCTATGCTTCAAACTATTTTGGATCGGGTAACTAAAACAAGAGAGAACACGTAAAACATACATCAATCCAATAAGGCATTTGGAAGGGAGATTGTCAAGATAAAGAAAATGGGCAAGAAAACAAATCTTGCAAATGCCACTGTCCCGCCCATTTTCCAAGAGGAGTTTAGTCAAGAAGAGAAACCAAACTATGATGACAATATTGGTTGTGAAGACTCCTAGATGACTCCCTAATCAATCGAGTTATATGAGGATGAAGAAGCCACAAAAAAAGGAATGGCGCTAGAATCTCAAGAAGAATCAAGGCAAATCTCTTATGATGACTCTAGCTCATTCCGAGGTGAAAATGCTTTAGAGGAAACAATTTTAAAATTTGGGCCTGGACCTCATTCAAACCACTTAGCAACATTGTTCTTGGAGGATGTGATGAGAATCCATCTACCTAGGCAAATGTTGGATCATGGGGAGAAGGAGTCCGATTCTTATATTTTAGAATTTGCCATTCCAAAGGAGCACATAGAACCCTATCCATCAATGGCCAAGATGCTCAACTTCTGAAGTACAAGGAATGGCCTATTGATGTACCCACTTTTACCCAAGGATCCAAACCAAAATTTTGATGTAAAGTTAGGTAAAAGGTTCAAATTTTCAAAATGGCGAGATCGAAGCTTGGTTGCCATTTCATCACCTCTTATAAGCCTCATCTTGGAAGAGATAAATCTTCTATCCCTCTACCGCTCATTGCATATTGAACGAAAGCTGGGATGGAGATTCAAATCATCTAAGTGGAAGCACAAAAAAAATGATGAAGGAGTCGTGCTACGACGTTAGACTAAGCGCTCCATGGGAGGCACCCTATATTTCCACAAAAGGTGGCACATATCCTTTAGATTTATGCATGTTAGAGTAGATTTCATTTTTGTCTTGTTTTGTTGCATGCATAATCCATGAAATGATTGATGGTAAGAGGCATTTTGATTAAATTTGAAAAAGAAACATGTGAAATTGGCAATTTGGATTGAATAAGAAGTATAAGAGACCCAGTTGTTTGGTCTCAGTTACCGTGACCACAGTCCGTGCCACAATGCAACACAAAGAAATCAAGCTATGACATCACATTGGAGAAAAATTATCAAGTGTATATGTAAAACTCACTACCCGAATCGATAAATAGCTAGCAACACAACCCATGTACTCTCACAATAAAGAAGTCCCTCTCTTACAGTATAATCATACTTGTTAATATGGGAACTATAATGAGACATTCACACTCACAAAAGAATTTCCAATCAATGTGCATAGAATACCATTGGCTTGCCCTTATTTTCTTTACCTTAGTTTTTTCAGACAGTCAGACTAGGATCACTATAGGATTTTATTCGGCTTGTAACGTAAGCTTGGGGGCTGATATGGCACATTTGGGAATTAGTGACTAACTCTTCTTGACACTACAATTACATTTGGGGTCGGCTTCTCTACCACAACTTTTCTTTTGTTTCTCCCTTATTTCTCTCTTTTTCTCTTTTATTGCTTATTCAGGCTGGGTGCAGTTTCTTTTATTCTTTCTTTTCTTTCACTTTTTTTTTTATTTTTGTTTCTCTTTTTTCATTTTTTTATTTTTACCACACCCAACCCTTCTTTCCTTTCTCTTATTCAAATCCTTTTTCATACCCAATTTTTAACTACCCATCCCTATGATAGCCACCCTCAACTTAGGTGATTTGCCTGAGTTAAGGTGCATAATGTCCAAGGAGGGACTAGAGCCAAAATATATTCATTGTAATTAAACTGGGAAGGTGAAAGGTGAAAAAAAGTAAATAGGTCTGTGCAGGCTCAAAATAGGGAACAAGGGGCACTTTTTCACATTTGGATGGTCATTTAGGCTATGAGTGTACTAAATAAAAAATGGCCTATGATCCTTACCTAACCAACTATCCTACAACCTAGGAAAGACTCACCATAAAAGTTTTGGATTAAATGCACAAAGAGAACTAGGTAAGCATTTCTCTCACACAAAGTACAAGGTTATATTACTAGCTACTACCTATTCAGTTCATGCAAACGCTAGCTATGACTATTTTCTTCCTAAATCTTAATGCCATAACAAGATTCACAGTGGTACCACATATAAATACATCACACAGTTTGAAACAAACATTTTTTAGGTGTGTCATATTTCTCAAAACACTTCAAAACAAACAAAATACGTCAACTGCCCTTAGGTTCCTTATTTTATCCTAGTTTAACATAAACAAAACATAACACATATATGACACAAATACAAAATGACCTAAACGTATCAGCTCTACTATGAATAGACTCTAAAGAAAAGATACACGGCAACATAAACCCTAAGAGGACATCTAGACCTACATGTAGCCCCATTCCCATCAAATAGACATGTATTATCCCCAATGAATTGGGAAGCTACAAATAAAGATGGTTAGGAACATACTTGTGGCACCTTAGGTGTGCAGATCTAATGTCAATCACACTAACATAAATTATCATAAATGCAAAAATAACAAGATACCTTGGGTTGCCTCCCAAGCAGCACCTGATTTAACATCACGACATGACATGGGTGCCTTGATTACTCAAACTTCATCAAGGTACCCAAATGGTTGGCCTCCAGGGTCATCAATATAGTTTGTTATCAAAACCACCCTTATGTCAGTCCACTGCTTCATGGTTCTATGAATATTGAATGTAACTTCCTCATCATTCAGCCTGAACTTATGCTTACCTTTTTCCATATCTGCCAATGCTCTACCCGTGTTCAAAAATGGTCTTCCAAAATTATGGACATTTGAAAATCAACTTCATAGTCCAAGACCATTAAGTCTATCAAAAAATATGAAGTTGTCCACCTTTACCAAAACTTCAAATAATGTGCCCACGGGATTTTTCACTATATAATTTGCCATGAATAATCGCATTGTTGTTGTTCGGGAGGTCTCAAACCAACTATTTAAACACTGTCAGTGACATCAAGTTAATGCTTGCACCCAAGTCACTCAAAGCTCTGGAAATTCTAGTTAACCCAATTGTACAAGGAATTATGAAGTCACCGAGGTCACCTTTCTTTTGCACAAGTAGTCGAGATATAATTGAACTATAATAATGCAAACCACCAATATCCTCATTAATGACAGTTCTCTTTTTGTCACTAAATCCTTCATGAACTTCACATAGCCTGGCATCTGCACCAATGCTTCTATAAGAGAAATATTAACAGACAGTTCCTTCAATATTGACATGTACTATTGATACTTCCCTTCTCTCTCTCCTTCTTAAATTTCGGAGGAAATGGTGTAAGAGGTCATGTAATGGTCTTCACTATAGGCTCGACTTCCTTTCTCTTTCCTTTATCCTTCTCAACTCTTTTATTAACACCTTTTAATTTTTGTGATGTCTCATTACTAGTCACTAAATTTTTAGGTTCGACATTGGGTGCATCATCAACATCAACAACATCATCCCAAACCTTATCAACTAGAGGCTTAGGGGGATCAATAGTAGCCTTACCACTATAAGTGCTGATGGACAAACAGTGACTGTTATTCTTCAAATTATGCATAATATTACTCAAATGGGTACCTGACTGTCATTGATTCAAAGTGGCTGGCATCTGACCAAATTGCTACTCATGTTGCTTAATTACAGTTACATGTGATTCCACCTTTTGGCTCAAACTTGAAATATCTGCCTTTATCTCTTAACTCAACTCTCTTGATTCTCTAAACCCTTAACTAGCTTAGTAAGCAATACTTTCATCCTTGAATCAGCATCATAGTTCTTCGGTGGAATATATGCACCACTCTTTATCTTATAATCCTTCTTACGCCTCTGGTCACCATTTCTCTCTCTGCTTTAATCCCTATATCTATCCCAATAATAGTTCCGACATTGATTCCCTTACCTCAAGTTCCAAGTGTCTTGAGTAGAACTTTGGAACTTGGCTCGAAAACCCACTATCTCTCTATCTAGATACTTTGTCTCTTCATCCATATCAAAATCGTATGACCTAGGATATTTAACTTTACGCCCAAACATTCACCTTCTCAAAATTCATAATTTCAAATTGCTTCATCAGTATTCCAATCTCCATCCTCAGTTGCAAAACTTCTTGATCCACTATCCTCTATGGGTTTTTTCTCATTGAAAGCATCAATATCATAAGTACCAATTAGGGATGTACAAACCAAATCGTTAAGTCAAACCGAACCGATGAATCAAACCAAATCAAGGAAAAAAATTGACTTATGATTTGGTGTTGACAAAAAAACCAATCATTCTTGGTTTGGTTTGGTATTAGCAAAAATAAAATCAAACCGTACCCAAAACGAACCGACGTAATACATATATAATTTTAATTTTTTATACGTAAAAAAATACTACTTATAATCTACTTTCTAATTACTTTTATTGTTTTTTTATATTCAAAAAATAGATATGTATTTTTGGGCCTTTAATTATAGTATTTTTCCATTAATAACAAATTAATACAAAGCCCAATATTATTATAAAAACCTAAAACTCTTTAATTGCTTCATTTTTTACATTTTACTTTCCAAGTTTTCAGAGAGTTCTCATTATTTCCTCATCTTACTTTTCTCATTTGTCAAGTTGTGATTTAGGTTTGTTTCTCTTCTTTCTATTTTTTTTTTTATGGAATTATGTTATAATTAATTACTTTATGGAGTCAAGTTTTTAATAAGTTGTCTCCAATTCTTTGTTCTTTTGTATGCTCACATTTTATGTGAACGAAACTTTCAGACAAGCTAGTGTGACTAGTGACTTAGAAATTGAACTACTTGGGTATCCATATAATATTACTTTGAGAGATAGTAGTTTAGACGTCTTAGTAATTTTCCAACTTAATTTTTATTGAAACTAATCTATGGCCATTTTTTTTTTTTTTTTTTTTATCTTTTTAGTGAAAGCATTTAATTTTTTTCTTTAATCACATTATCATTGTAAAACAATTGAGAAAACCGAAACCCCCCCGACTAAAACCGAAATAAAAAAACCGATTGTATATTGGTTTGATTTGGTTTATAGATTTAGAAAACTGACATTATTGGTTTGGTTATATTTTAATAAAAAATCAAACTAACTCGACCTATGTACACCCCTAGTACCAATGCCTTTTTGTACGTGCTAAGTATGCCACCCACGATTGGTAAGAGGGAGCCGATCTAAGATTTCCAATGCTATCTCATGAAAACTCCACCAATAATAGTATCTACAATAGATTTGGCATTGATATTTAGGGTTCAATAGAATATTCCTAGAAAATTTCTCCCTAAAATTCTGTGATTGGGTACCATCATCAACTTTTTCTTAAACCTCAACCATGGCCTATGTAGTGGTTCAAATTGCAATTGCCTAAAATTCTAGATCTTTTCCTTCATTTGCATCATTCTATAAGGTGAGAAAAATTAGTCCAAGAACTATTTTCACAACTCATTCCAATTAGTAATAAACTCACGAGGTAGTTCCCCTAACAATAATGTCGCTTTACTAGTTAGAGAGAATGGAAAAAACCTGACTCTCAAAGCTTCCTGACTCAGCCCAGGTATGTTATATGAAGTGTAGATTTCAACAAAATTTATTATGTGCATGTTTTCATCAACAGTCAAAAAACCCTCAAACACACCCTTAAGATTAAGTAGCTGAATCATAGCACTGATAATATCAAACTTCACCCCCTGGGAAATTCAGGATGAATGATAGCTCCTGTCTCAGTAGGGTCAACATACACTAGATCAACCTCTAAATCATCATAATCCAAAAAGTATTAAAAATATGGGAGCACTTGAGCTCGATCTCTTCTACCTCGATCAAGTTTTTCTCGATGGTTTGCATTCTGTCACTTTCTCTCCTCTTGAGCTACACGATAGATGGCGTTATTATCCCCCCTCATATTTTCTTCCACTAGTAACTGCACAATGGCTTATGCAACTATCTCCTAAACACATACATAGGGGAGGGAGACAAGTCAACTGGATTATCTCAAAGCCCCTCATGATGAGCTTCACGATTGTGTCTTGTCATCCTATGATTTAGTCGTAGGGTTCTTTTAAGCGTTGTATCTAGTGGGATCAAGGGATTTCCTTGACTCCTAGTACTGGGCATATTTCAATGTACACCCTAAGAAAAACCCAATAGCTTCAACAACTGTAATCAATTAATTAATCATTCTATAACCTTATTCCCCAGCAACGACTCCAAAATTTGATGTCACCCAAAACTACACTTCCAAGAAGTATAATCCATTTGATTTCAAATATAGTAAACCAACAAAGGTTGGGGTCGAACCCATATACAATAGGCCAAATATTTATCACGAATTTGCTGAAGGAGCCAAAAAAATATAGAAAAGTAAATGTGGAAATTTGCTGCGAAAATAGTAAAGTAGCAACAAGTCTTCATCGCTTTAGTTAAAATCAATCTGCTATAAATACTAGGACTGTGTTCCCCCTAGCTTCCTAGCTCTAAAGACTTATCATGCTCAATCTAACTATCTCAATTCTCTGCATGCAGTATCTTACAAGCTATGTATCGCTACCCATCTTGTGAACACCTTTAGTAAATTTCTCTCTTTACCTTGTGAGTCTTAGAGTGTCTCCTTACTAGCCTTTGTTTTGGACCCTAGTTCAATTTTCTCCATTTGGATGTTAAGTTTATTAGACGAGCATTGGTAGCCTCGAGTTACTTTCATGATCCCATTTTCCTAATCTCAACCTCTCTTTGAAGATGATCTCAAATACAAGCAAGTTCTTAACTTATACAGTAGTCAAGAAAGCATAAAAACTGAAGAAGATCACAATACATGCATAAACACTAATTTTAAAAGACCTCACACTTCCTCTACTTTTTTATTCAGCCAGGGTTCCCATAATCCTAGTTAGGTGGTTTAGCCTCTCATGTTTGCAAAAAAATCTATTGAATTCGTAAAAGAAAGTATATGAATATTCTTACAATTAATTAAGAACAAAACCCAAAATCTCAAATTAATAATCAAATGTAAAACCAAGAACAAAGGATTTCAAGATCAAAAGTCAAATCTTAGAATCAATATATATTGTGAATGTAAAGAGTGCATAAACTAATATAGAAACATCAAAAGGGTATTTATAGAATACGTTAAAACCATAAAAATCCTAACCAAAATAAATAAGGAAAACTAAGTTGGTGACCACTTGCAGACCCACTTACAGGCCATAGGTGGTTCTTGTGCCCCATAAGTGGGAGTCGTAAGTTTCAGACAAACTTTCAAGTTTTAGCATGCTTTAGATCTTTACCAATGAAGGCACTTTTGATGATGTAAGTGCTACATACACCACATAAGTTCCCCTTGATAACTATCAAAAAAGTCAACAATCTTCAGAGCCTTAGATCATCTTTCTTTTGCTTCTTACATGGCCGTAAGTAGCACTTACAACCCGTAAGTTTCCTTTTATCACTATCAGAGCAAAACTTCTACTTTATACTTCTCAGGACTCTCTCCCTTAACACTTACAAGGCTACTTATAGTGGTCGTAAGTGGAACTTATGGCTCGTATGTGGTCTTTTAAGTGGTGCCTTTTGCACACTTCAACTATTTTTCTTCTCATAAGCTTCAAAAATCTAGTTTCCTGAAAAAAAACATAAAAACACATCATATCTAACCAAAAAAACCTAAGTACTTACATATTTTTTGGTGTTAAGAATTGAAAGTGCTATGAAACTATGGCACATCAGCCTCCTAGCATAATTTATGACTTAATGACTGCATGACATTTCATTTGCATTAGGATGATATGTTTGTATCATAGGTTTGGTACCATATTGGTACAAATATAATATATTATGATGGTAGATCTGGTACCATGTTGGTACAGATATGACATATTGTGATGTTGGTTTGGGTACCACGTCGGCAAAAAAATGATGTATTATGATGATGGATTATGTACCACACCTGTACAGATATGCCATATTGTGATATGTAATTTGGTACCATGGAGGTTGATGATGAGGTTGAGATGGATAAGAGATGATGTACACATCTTTCATACATGCATTCATTCATATGTTTTGAATATAATTCTATTTTATATGTTGTCTCATATGTGTTCCTATTGTGATGAATACGGAATGGGGGTTTAAAATTGTAAGTTAGGTCCCTTGTGCAGACCAGGCCAGAGATGAGATTCTATGACATCCTGAGATGGATGATTATGGTAGAGTGTGATTGGTAGTTTTTATTTTCATGGGATATGGTATGATGATGTCTTATGATAGGGAGTACTGAGAGGACATGGGTGGAGATGGATTAAAGAACTGTAGGTACCATACAAATGAGTAAGACTGGGAGGAAAAAGGTATAGGTTAGAATAGGTAGTCCAAGGACAAAGATATATGAAAATACTAAATTATAGGTAGGTCACAAGAATGCTAAAATGACATATTGAGGATCATATAATTAGGGGCTTAGAACGGGAAGTTTACTTGATGTTATGATTGTTCTATACTTACTATTGATATTACTTGTTCCTAACTTTGGTTGCCCAAATGATTCTTACCACTATGAGCAACACAACCTGAAAGAAATCCATTCCTAATAGGAAGTTTCCCTGTAGAGTGTATATATACTTTTTTTACCTTTCAAGCTTGAAAAACTTATGTCACGTAGCAGATAGACTTGTTCAGCTCATGATCCCCACTTCACTTCTATTCCATTCTTTTTGACTCACACCTGTGTCCAAAGATTGACTAAACTCAAGCTTGTTCGCTCAATCAAAGACAATTCAATTCAATCTTAGCCGATCTAAGGTTTCCCCTCTCTCCAGCATCGTAGAAAATTCAGACTTTCTTTTTGATGCTGCAATCATATAAAAGCATAAACTTTGAGGCTCAATAGCTAAATACATGGCAACTGAATCATAAGTTGAGATCATAAAGAGCATACCGCGAGTTGGAAGTGGAATTAATATAATGGATTCAAAAGTATCAAACCTCTCTTGTTTGAAAGAATTGAAACACATCGAAATGGTACCACCCGTACTTAATAATAGAATAATTTGGTAAAAATATGTAAAATTTTCCCTCCTAAAAAGATTATTCTAGAATAAATAGGCAATAGTTAGGAGAGGTGCGCCAACGGCGAGCTGTACTGGTGCTACTCTGACTATACCTCCACTTGGGGGTATAGCCATGGTGTAGATTATTTTGAGTTCCTATAGAAACAATGCCGATCATTCAACAACAGATCCTACTATTTTTATTCTATATGGATGGTGTGTCTTGGATATCCCTACTCTTTGTCTAGTACTCTTGTACTAGTTAGGATAGATTTAGTGGAGTCACTTATAGTTATGTTCCACATTTATTTATCATATATGATGTGTTAAAAACAAATTATGGGATGAATTGATTTAATGATTGTTTTTGAGAAGTTGCATTTTTATTAATATGATAGGCAACACTGATTAAGTAAGCATTGAAGTAAATTTTGCATTGGTCTAATGGTGGGATAATCAAGGTTCTCCTATTTGGAGCAGGTGTCGATAGGTGCTTGACACGATCTGGTGGGTTGGGTCGTAACAAAGATAACATTATCGCTCAAGTTACCGGTCTCCCAGTACAAGAGCAAATGTTGAAAAAACTATACAATTATATTCAAACCAAAATATAACTTGCTATATGTAGTTTTAAGGATGAGCAACTAAACTACGAGGGACCAAGTCCCTAGATGTTCAAGGAACAGTACAGCTGGCACGCGCCTTCTGCACAGTTTTGTCAACTTGTGTAACAAAATTGTAGGTGCTATTTTGTGCTATTTTGTACTAACTTGTATAGCTCGTCCAATGATATTACATCCTTAATCATCACCTAGCTATAAAAGAAAAGAGATGTATCTTCGACAATTGATTTTTACACGTTCTAAAGAGTGAAAAGAGAGGCAGCAAAACCCCATTTCTATACTACTCAAGTTCTTAGCTAATTGTTTATGCTTAAATTGAACTTGTCCTTGAGTGAGTGCCAAATTGTAACCGAACTACTAATGTTATAAGAGAAGTGTTTTCTTTTTGAGAGAGCTTCTTAGGTAGAGTTACCTAATCTTGTTGCTGATTAAATCTAATCAATGTAGTGAGAGTCCTTGGTAGAGTTATCAAGATAAGCCTGTAATAGAGTTACTGCTAGCAAAAAGAGCCTAGAGATAGGCTGAAATCTTACTGTAATTAGGAGGAAGATGATAATAAATTTTGAGGTGCTTGTGAGGGAAATCCATGGTTTTTCCCATGTTGGGTTTCCACATAAAAATCTTGTGTTCTTACATTTCTGCGCTGCCTTTATTTTCAGTACCTCATAGTTGCACTACAGTTCTATCGCTTATAATTGATCCTGGGGGTACCTGGTCCCTCACTGTATGGTGCAACCCCTAAGGGTTCCAACACAACCGTGTATACCCAAATAGATAATTACCTAATTGGAACCTCATAAGCGTAGAAGGTACAAAAATCACTCGAAAAACATCAAACATAACCTGTACCTATCTTACAAACAATCACTCAGCAAAATACAAACATAACTTGTACCTATCCAACCCCCATAATACTGGTAGGTGCAAGTGCCAAATCATTATACTGATGATAAGCAGTGTATATAAATAAATACAAAGTAAATCTAAAACTGCTATACCAACCGAGTGCCATATTGTACCAAGTATATTCGCCTCCTTAGGCTCTCCAGCATATAAGGAAATACCTATATAGTATCCCATCTTTTGGCACGTGGTTCCAAGACAGTGGCGCCCATAGGGGACTCAGGATATCTGTATATAATTCATGGTATCAAACAATGACTTTAAATAATCAATCATAATAAATCTGTTTCATCCATTACTAGGGATGAGTAAGAGTATAACAAGGGATCGAAATTGTTCTGAGAGTAAACAAGTAGTAATCCATAAAAAATTCAGTGGTCGTGATGGAGTTGGAACTAAAAATGATATATTAGTGCAGAAAGGGTTAGAATCTTTCCCAACCAAAATTAGTAATTAAATATAAATGAGTAGATAAAAAATGGATCAGAATCTAACTCGGTCAGAGTTTTCAAAGTAGTAGGTTTAGTTTAAATAACTATAAATTAATAATAAGGGTGATGCGATTTCCATTTTTTTAAGAATTCAATTTTAGAGTGAAAAAGTGGGTTTAAATCCTTTTTCGAAAATAGTTAGCAAAACAAATGATTTTATTGGAATCGTACTACTAAATAAGCGTGAGAGCATATAAACGTATGGATGCCATCACCAGTATCCAAACAATTGAAATGTAAGCACTCAAACATCTATAAATTGAAATCATAACTCTCTTAGAGCATGAAAAACTAACATGATATCTAATTGATCTCGTGACCAAGGCCTCAGGCCCAATAATATACAAAGTAAGGAATATCGAGATCATAACTCAGAAAACTAAGGTAAATAATGGCACTATGCTACTAATAGGGTTTAATCGAAGGATATCATACATATCAATATATACAACCACAAATCTTATTCTAGGGATCCCTAATGTCAACCTAAGTCAAAATATATTACGTAAGCAAGTTTAACATAACTATATAACTATAACGAGTATTCTAGGCTAAGGCTCAAACTATAATTCTATTCAAACGTTCCCCTAAATAGGTTAAGTATTGACAACAAGGTACAAATAGCCATAAACCTATCCTATAACCCCCACCCCACATGCAATTTATACAATAAATAATCTCATAGAGAAAAGTAGACCGTAGCCTACCTCGTAGTCGAATTGTAGTCTTAAACCATCAACGAACTACGCTTCTCCACTCCTCTATCTCTGAATGTCACTGCACTACCAAATTCATAATCTACAAATTAATATTATTAAAACAAGATCCATATTACAAAATAAATTTTTGGGAAAAAAATGAGTCAAAATTAGGATGTGGGACCCATTATCGATATTCAAAAATTGAATATGTCATTAGGTCCCTCAAAAGGATAAGGAATGCGTGCTCAATATTTGAGCACAAAAAGAGGCTCAAAACAACCCCAAAAATGTTAAGAAATTCAAGAATCCAAAACCAAGAATTACATGGAGTTAGGACAAAATTCAACAGAACAAGTATGAGAAACAATCAAGGAGAGTTAAAGAAACATACCTCAGTTCAAGTCGATGATTCCCACAGTTTTTCAAGCTCAAAGATCTATCAATAGAGGAAAATACCCAAGAAATGGGTTTAAAACTCGGGAAAGAGAAAAATTTATAAGGGATGCCAGGGGTCTTTCGTAAATAAAATACTCTTATCATAAATGTGGTACCTGACCGGGCTAGGCCTTTTTAAATGTGGTTAGTCCACCACAAATGCATAGAAGGATCCTGAACTGTCCGACGAACTTTCTCTTCATGAACACTATGGATAGATCCCGAATGTTAAGGTCAATAGACCATTACGAATGTGACCAAGCTTTGTGAATGCGAAGGCCAAATTTGGTTTGCACTAGGTGCTGATGCACTAGCAAAATTCTAAGTCCCAACATACTTTGACTGGGTGCTTGATATTTGTTTAAAACCCCATGAACGTAAATAAACTATGCTACCCTATCAAATTTGGCATTATAGACTCAACAAAACCATCAAATTCTTATTACAAATAGTTTGGACAAATATAGGCCCTACACCTACTGTTTTGTTTTTACCAAAATATGCCCAATAGCCCAAATTGAGCTCAGAAACCTCGAGACCCAAACCAAGGGTACTCCAGCCTAAAATCCGTATTCTAATGCTTATAAAACTATCAGAATTCCCATAAAATGCTATTTGCTAGAAGATTTGGTTGACAACCAACTTTTCAACATAAAAAATTCCAAAATAGGGAAATGGGCTTAATACCCAAGCGTACTGTCCCAAGATTGAATTGATTGTCCTAGCAAGTTATAAATGACCTGTACCCCTTTTGGGAATCATGAAATACAAAAAATATATCCAAATAGAGAAAATAACCTAGAGGATTATTACAACATCCACCGATAAAATGACTTTCATCTTGGAAAGTCAAGGACTAGATGAGCCTAAAAGCACAAAAAGACAAGGTACTGGTATACATGCCCTGCAAGGCTCCTCAAATCACCTCCAAGGCCAAATAATGCTTTTAAGGAATTTCACTAAAGGTATTTATTTAACACACACTCACTTACTCCACTTTTTTCAAATAACCACAAACTCATCCTAAAAAATAGACTAGCTTCCAACTGAACCGAGATTGATTAAAATATGTGGTGATGTCTAAGATACACATCCTTTCAGAAGATGATACAGTCTCTGCCAAATATAGTAACCCAATAGAGGTTGGGTTGAATCCTAAGGGAATACGTGGAATCATGGCTCTTAAATATTGTAACCAATGGGCTGAACTGGAAAAACAAATTAGGGGGAGGGGGGTTAAGTAGCAATATCAAACAAGTGGCGAATAACAACTTCGGATGTAATCAGCTGTAGGTGAACACTATGATTGTGTTCCCTCTAGCTTCTCAACTCTGTAGGCTTATCGTGATTTGTTGAACCAATTCAATACCTTGCATGTTGAATCGATAAATTATGTACCTTGTACAATCTTTTGGACGAGCAAAAGGATTTCACCCTTTACCTTTTGAGTCTTAGGATGTTGCCTTACTAACTCTTATATTGTTCCCAGTTAAGTATTACCTTTTGAGTCTCTAGTTCTTAGATGAAATCTAACCATCTTACATAGATAAAACCTAGTAGCATGGATCGACAGTTAAACTCCAAATTACTATTATCATTATCTTTTCCTAGTCACTACTACTTTTCTGGAGTTAGTAGCAATAATCTAGGTGGGATCCTAATGTGTGCACCGGTTAAGAAAACTATTATATTGAAGATAAAACAATTCATGCATGGGTATTGGTTCAGAACAACAATAGCACTTCCCGTACTTTATTAATCCCAGGGTTTCCATAACCCTTGCTAAGAGTTTGTTTAGACCTCATGCTTGTTGAAGTAATCCATAACATTTATGATTGAAACCATAAGATGAAATCACAATAATAAGAAGTAAAAACCCTAAACCATAACTAAATTAATCAACCAAAGTCAATACAAGAGAATTCTAAGACTAAAGTTGAATCTCAGAATCAAAACATATTTTTAAGTATCAAGAGTGCGTTAATTCTATTAAAAAACACGTAAGGGGTATTTGTAGTACATGAGGAAATCCTAAAACCAAAGCCCAAATAAAATAGGAGAAAAAGGGTCCGGTGTCAACTTGTGGTCGTTATATGCGCCATGTCCCCAAGCACATGTAGTAAATGCGGTTTGCAGGGTGGGCGCATCTATTGGCTGCAAGTACAAATCCTGTAGGTCAGCTCTAGATATTTTGGACTTTTGATATGGCGAAGTTATATTTTCAGCTCTTCTTCAATTCCTGCACATGCTTTAATCACGATCAATCTAGAAGTGTCCCAAACATCCATAATTTCTCCCATAAGTAGCTAAACCCCCCCTTTTTCCATATTTTTCACAAACTTAGCATCAAAAACATGATTTCCTACAAAACATACCCAAAATGTATCATATCTAACAAAACAACCTTGGAAATTTGCATATTTTTTCTCATTTTAAGCGTTAAAAATGCTATAGTTCTATAGCATATCAACACCCTCAACTTAGAATGTTTGCGTGTCCTCAGGAAACAAAACACAACAAAATAAAACAAAACAAAATACAATGCTTAAATAGGAGAATCTAAGCTATTCAAGGCAGTCAGTCAACACTTTAAGATCAAACACAGTATCCCCCTCTAATCTCGCTTTTCAAAACTAACTATGTAAAAATATGAAACACAACAATGTGACACAATGGGATTAAGGTATGGCATTACATTAGCAACAGACAACCACACATATGTACAAGGTACACTACCTGAAATAAGCAAATAACTAGCAATATGACTCATGTGCTCTCATAACAAAGACGTCCCACTCACTCATATGAAATAATGCATGTCAATGTAGGGACAATCAAGAGACACTCACACTCAGAAGAGAAGTTCTAATAAATATGCATCAAAGACCATAGGTTTGCCCTTATTTTCTTTACCTTAGCATTCAGACAGTTAAGTTAGGATCACTATAGGATTTTTCTTTGCTTGTAATGTAGGCTTATGGTATGGTATGGTACATATGGACATATCAAGTGACTAAGCCTCCTTGGCACTACACTAACCTTGGGGTCTTACTTACTAGACAATCCTTTTTATTCCACCCTTATTTCTTCCTTTTTATTTTAAAGCACATTAAAGTTGGTTGTGGTCTTTTGTTCTTTCTTTTTCACCTTTTCACAATTTTTTTCTCTTTTATTTTTCTTTTGCTACCACACCCAGCCTTACTTTCCTTTTCTTTTATTTTACCCTTCTACATACACACTTTATACTACGCACCCCTATGATAGACACACTCAACTTAAGCATTTTTATTGAGTTGAGGTACACAATATCCAAGAAGGACCAGGTCCAAAACAGGTTCATTATAGCACAAATGGGAAAGTGAATAGGTGAAAATAAAGAAACAACCTACAAGGCTCAAAACATAGATCAAGGGGTACTATTTTACACATGGAAGTTCATTTAGGTTAAAAGTGTATGAAAATAAAAAACAACCTATGATCCTTTCTTAACTGACTATCCTTCAACCTAAGCAAGAATAATTGGACAAGTTTTGAATTCAACACACAAAGGGAACTAAGTAATATCTCACACACACATAGCATAAAGTCAATAGTACAAGCCACTACTTATCCAGTTCATGCAATTGTTAGTAAGTGATTACATATCCCTAATCCTAATGCCATAACAAGATCTACACTGTTCATAGATATATGCATTCACACTTTTCTAAAACACAAATTTTAGAGGGCTATCAAAAATTAATCAATCATGAAAACTGCCCTAAATACTTAAAAATCTCCTAATTACACAAAACATAACACAATATGAAACAAAAGGCAATACAACACAAATTATCCTAGACATGCCGATTCTACAATCATACCACGGCTGACAGGAAAAGAAGCATGACAATAAAAACCCGTAGCAGCTATGGTATACCCCACCCCAACTAAGAATCTACACACTATCCTCAATGCATGAAAATGATACAAAACAAAGAGAAGTGAGAACATACTTGGGACGCACTAAGCGTCCGTGTCATGAGCATCCCCAGATGGGGGCATATCAGCTGGAGGAGACGGTGGTCATGGCGGTGCACTACTAGATAAATTTTCTTGCATGTGTTGGGTTTTCTTCATTCTTGTTGATTTCTTAGCGGTGGACAACATTAAGATACTGCCTAAATTATTGCTGCTTACTCCAAAAGAGAAGTAGTGATTAGGAAAAAAAGATCACAATAGTAACCTAAAAATTAATAGTTGATCCACACTACTAGGTATTATCTAAGTAAGATCGTTAACTATCATCTAATAACTAGATATCCAAAAGGTAATAGTTAATTGTGATCCAAGATAAGGGTTAGTAAGGCGACATCCTGAGACTCAAAAGGTAAAGGTTGAAGTCCATAAGGTAAGGGTTATCAGCTTCTGTATGCAAGGTATTGGAATATTTCGATAGGTCACAATAAGTTTACTGAGTCGAGAAGCCAGGGGGAACACAAGCCTAGTGTTCATCTTAGATTGTTTACAACCAAGAGCAACCAATTCTTGTCCTTTTTCTATTTCAGCAAATTCCCCCTTTTTACTTTCCCATATTTCTTGGCGATTACAATAAGTTTGAGATATATTTTTGGTCTATTCCCTTTAGGATCGACCCCAACCTAGTTGTGTTACTATTTTACTGCTTTATCCTTCTAAGGAGGGGTATTTTAGGCATTATTAAATTTTGGCACCATTGCTAGGGAATATGATTTTGGATTTCTTTATTAAAGTTGGTGGAGTTATTGGGTTTTATTTTCTTTTGTTTTGTTTGTTTGGTTGACCTAATCTTCTTGAGATGACGACCTGGACAGAGAAAGTATGGAGTGATGATGACTCCTTATTTATTTATCCTTGTCTTTTTGATATGATGCATTACTACAGGAGTATGATAACTATATTGTTGGAACATAATTGGAAAAAAGAAATCAATATCGTATGCAAAGGGTCGATAGGTTTGTATTAGATATATACTACTTACCATTGGAGCTAGATGCAAAGGCGACTGTGTGTAATGCCCCAAAAATTAGTTATTGGTGGTGTGAGACTGAAAGGTTTTTGAAAAGCCAACTGGAGGAGCTAAAATTGAAGGAGTCAAAATTGATCATACTTTTATGGATAGTGTCACGCTTAAGAAGAGAATACTGAAGTTATGTGGGGATATAAAAAAGTCTTCAAATTCTGAGTTGGGGTGTATTGGACCTCATTCTCAGCATTTTTCCATATTGTGTTTGGATAGTCAAATCTTGATTGAGCCATCCGAGCTTGAAGAAGAGTGCAAGGAGGAGGAAATATGCATTTGTATTATTGAATTTGCTGAGCCAGAATCAAATAAATACATTTCTCACTTAAGATTCAAGAAGTAAAACATGCCATATCTACTACTTGGGTCCTTTATTTTTATACCTATGCCCCATGAGCATAATGGGAAATTAGAAAAACAGTTAGGGGTGCAGTTCATAAGTTCAAAGTGGAAAGAGAAATTTAACGGCTAACTCTTGGGCTACCTTGATGAAGTCTGAGTAATCAAGGAACCCATGGGCTTGTTGGGAAAGTCTGAGTACCCAACCAAGTCCCGTCATAGCACGATGTAAAATCAGGCGCTGCTTGGGAGGCAACCCAAGGTATTTTGTTGCTTGTATTCATATTTACATGATTGACATCAGATCTTTGCACCTATGATGCCACATGTATATTTCTAACTCTCTTGTTTTTGTTTGATGCAATGGGGACAATACGTGATTTTAAGTTAGATGTAGGACTTCTTGTGGATCTTGATGTCCTCTTTGGATTGTTATTGCCGTTCCTCTTTTCTCCAGAGTCTTGTTCCTAGTAGATCCAAAATGTTTAGGTGTATTGTATTTTGTTTCGTGATGGTTTGTGGTTAACTAGGAGAAAAATAAGTATCTAGGGCAATTGACATATTTTTGTTGATTTTTGAGATAAATGATAATACCTCTCCAATTGTCTTTTTTGAACCATATAATATGTGTATATATGTGACTATTTTGAATCTTGGTATGACATTAGGATTAGTAACTATTGCATGAACCAGGATAGGTAGTAGATTGTGATGTGACCCTGTGCTATGTATGTGTGAGATACTACTTAGTTCCCTTTGTGTGTTAAATCAAAAACTTACCCGGTTAGTCTTGCCTAGGTTGTAGGATAGTTGGTTAGGAAAGGATCATAGGTCGTTTTTGATGTTAGTCAACTTTTAGCCTAAATGACCTTCCCATTGTGAGATAGTATCCCCTTGATTCTTGTTTTGATCCTCATAGCCTATTTCTTTGTTTTCACCTTCCACCATCTCATTTGTGTTACAATGAACCCATTTTGGCCCTGGTCCTCCTTGGACATTGTGCACCTCAACTCAGGCAAACAACCTAAGTTGAGGGTGGCTATCATAGGGGTGTGTAATGTAAAATGGGTGTGAAGAAAGGTAAAATAAGAGAAAAAGTTAGTAGGGCTGGGTGTGGTAGTGAAATAAAATAAAAATAAAAATAAAGGAATAAAAGAAACCACATACAACCTAAATATGCTTTAAAATAAGAAGGGAGAAATAAGGGCAAAAATAAATTAAAAAATAGTTAATAAGTGAGACCCCAAAGTTAGTGTATTTCCAAGGAGGCGTAGTCACTTTAAATGTCCATATGTATCATACCATCCCCAAGCCTATGTTACAAGCCGAGTAAAGTCCTATAGTGAACCTAACTTGAATGTTTGAAAGCTAAGTAACGAAAATAAGGGCAAGCCTATGGTATTTGACATGCATTGACTGGAAATTCTTTTGTGAGTATGAGTGTCTCTTGATCGTCCCTGCATTGACATATTTAATTTCATATATGAGTGAGTGGGACTTCTTTTATGTAATGGCACATGGGTTGTATTGCTTGTTGCTTACTTGTTTGGGTAGTGTAACTTATACATATGCATGGTTGTTTGTTGTTAATGTAATGCCATAGCTTGATTTCTTTATGTCCCATTGTTGTGCTTCATTAATACATACAATTGGGTTTTAAAGTATTAAACTTGGAGAGGGTAATGATCCTGAGCTTAAATTTGATGATTGACTGCCATAGGTATCTCAGGTTTCTCTTGGTTAAGTATCTTTGTATTGGTTTGTTATGTTTTGTTGCCTAAGGACATGAAACATCCTAAGTTGAGGGTCTTGATGTGCTATAGAAATATAGCACTTACGATGCTTAAAACTATGAGAATATGCATGTACTAAGACTATTTTGTTAGATTTGATGTGTTTTTGGAGTGTTTTGCCGGAAATTAGGTTTTGGATGCTAAATTCGAGAAAAAGATGAAGAGTGATATTTTTGGCCATTTACTTGATCATTATTGGGTATTCTTGACACTTTCTGGATTATGCGTGACCAAAGCATGTGGTTAAAGTTGAAGATTTGAACTTGGTCTCAAGTGCCAGAGTTGAAGATCCCGAGAGTTGATAGTGCTTCAATAATTTGGCTATAACTTTTCACCTAGATGTCGGATTAAGGTAAAACTGGTATCATTGGAATAATATTCAATTATCTATTTGATGGTAGGTACATTTGTATGGTGGGGATTGGTATCATTTCTATGTATCCCAATTACACTCCTATGATGTTTTTAAGTCCTATTATGTATGGGTGATTCAGTTTTCCTATTTTAGTTAGGATTTGAACTCTAGGGTTTCTTATAACCTATAAATAACCTTTAGGCTTTGCTTAGTTTATCAATTTAGAAATTATTCAGAAAAACACATTCACATAATAATTGATTGAGAAGGAGGCCCCTTTCAGGACAAGTTCTCAAACATCTTGTTCTTAGTTTCTTATTCAATTTAAGACTTTGGAATTTCTTCTCTTATTATTGTGAGATTGATTTTGTAATTTTGTCTATGGATTTCATGGTTGATCTCATAACTATGAGCGGCTAATTCCCTTAGTTAGGGTTTTAGGAACCCCGATAGATAGAGAAAGTTCCAAGTCATTCTAAATAAAGATTCTTGCATGTATTAGGTTTTATTCATTCTTATTGATTTCTTAGCGGTGGACAATGTTAAGATCCCACCTATATTATTGCTACTTACTCTAAAAGAGGAGTAGTAACTAAGAAAAGAAGATTAAAACAGTAATTTCAAGATTAACGGTCGATCCATGCTACCAGGTATTATCTAAGTAAGATCATTAACTATTATCTAATAGCTAGAGACCCAAAATGTGATAGTTAACTGGGATCCAGGATAAGGTTTAGTAAGGCGACATCCTGAGACTAAAAAGGTAAAGGGTGAAATCCATCTGTTCGTCCAAAAGGCTGTTGATAGTAGATAATTTATCTAATTCCACATGCAAGGTATTGGAATAGTTTGACAGTGCATGATAAGTCTACTAAGTTGAGAAGCCAGGGGGAACACAATACTAGTGTTCATCTTAGATTGTTTATAATCAAGAGAAACCAATTCTTTTCGTTTTTCTATTTCAGCAAATCTTCCCTTTTTTACTTTCTTACATTGCCTGGTGATTTCAACAAGTTTGAGAGAGATTTCTAGCCTATTTCCTATTAGATAGACCCCAACCTAGTTGGGTTACTCTATTTTTATAGTGAATAATTTATCCTTCTAAGGAGGTGTAGTTTGGGCATTATCAAAGATCAACTCTGACCACTCTCACAAGTGTATGATCAAGCTGTGGCTGCTCTATGAATTTCACTAGGACTTGAGCTCTACACATAAGAAGAACTACTGTATCTTGGTAGGATGCATATATCTGATGTACCATGGTGAGGCTATAATAACTGAGTGGTCTGGTGATCTACTCTAACTGATATAGATCGAATGCAGCCCATAACTCTGGTACTCAAATCAAACCAGATATATCAATCCGACGCTCCTTATAAATAAGCCTCTTAGGCCTGCCTGCCTCTAAAATATGACTGCCCATATTAAATATCTCCCGCATATCCTCTACACACTACCTCAGAGATACCTCCGTGGCATGTGCGGGTGCAGGACTCTGGCCCTGTTGTACTGGTGCATTGTGGGATGCCTGCTCTATACCCCTTTTAGACTGGGGTTTCTCTGACTGCTATACATGAGTGGCAGTTCCCTTCTCATACTGGGGTACTGCTGATGACTTCTCTTGCTCTGCATCCGCGGATGAATCCTGGACCCTTTCTTAGACTGAGGGTCCTGAGCTGCAACTTGTGGAATAGTCTTATAAACTGCCTTCTCCTCATCTTTGTCATCATCTGGTGGAGGACTGTGTGGGGGGTGAAATTTGAGTTGACTTCATCCTTGGACGGGCTACAATAGCCTGAGAAGCCTGGTGCATTTGTCCTCAGTAGCTCTATATGTCACCCTACCTGCCACCTTCCTACTCCTCTGAATCGGGTACTTCTCTACTGAATCACTAGGCTCGGGGGTCTCATCTCATCTCCTAGATTTCTCACCCTTCTTCTTCTAGCAGCTTTAGGTGCCATATGTACCTAAAAATCTAGTCGTTAAATTCCAATAAAAATGAGGGATAACAAAAGTTGAAGAAAAACTCAAAATTCAAAAAGTTCAAATTTTTCGTCAATTTTCACACCCCTATAACTTATTTGAAATCCAACAAGTCCAATGTGCACACACCTATCAATAATTATGATTTTCAAAGAAAACTAAACATGCTCAACTTGTGGTGTTACTTTATTCGTTCAATTTCAACTTTCGATTGGGGCCTAACTTTACAATTTAATTCAAATAAGGCCCTACATTGAGATTATAGGATACTTCAAGGCTCCTACATACAAGCATGATAGATTCTATATATTTTGCATGGGAACACACATATAAGTTTGTTTAAACAATAAATAAATCAATACATAACCATTAGAAACTGATAAAGTTACCTCTTTTATGCCAATTTGGCAGTGAACAAAGAAGAAATCAAGCAAAACCAAAGTTGAAACTTGTTTTTAGTCTATTGGAACAAGTTGGTAGCTCAAGAAAATATCAATTTTACCTTTACTTAAGTGTGGGGTTAGTTTGTGTTTTAAGAGGGAACTTTGAATTAAAAAAAAAGTTGAGTTTTGAGGATTTGAATGAGTTAGAATAAGGCTAAGGATGTTTAAATATAGATAAGGGGCTATTTTAGGTCTTATATATGTGTTAGTGGGCCCAAAATTTTATTTAAAATTTGGGCCCATTCATGACCTAGCCGTGATATCTACATGCGGCTACCACATGCGGCCAGGCATGGGGTGCATGTGCCATATTGATCTTGGGTGTATTTATATGTCCAATCACTGATATTTAACCTATTTGGACCTTTTTTGAGATCGAAAAGGTGCTATTATGATTAAACTCGAGCTATAAGTGTGTTCCTTATCTAATGGACATGATTAGTATGTGCAGGATTAAATTTTGATAGAATTAAATGTGATTGGATGCATTAAGGAGGTATGACAATGAAAGGAGCAATGAAGGCATTGGAACATGGTTTGGGAAGAAAATAAAGAAGGAAAAAGCTCCATAAGTCTTTTTCAGGAAGTCACTGCATCGCGATGAAGGGATAATCACCAGTGCTCGTGTTTTGAAGCCCACCATGTCGCAATGGAGGCAAAATAGGCAATTATCACTAAGCAGAGTCTCACCGCGATTACCGCATCACGGTAGGAATGTCGATGGGAAGGCTGGCATGACGCGGTGAGAGGTAAAAGCGGGTTTATTCAGCCCAACTATAAAAGGGAAAATTCGCTAACAATTGGGGACACTTTTGAAAAGCATAGCAGCGGCGGAAAAACACAAAAATCTCTCTTTTAGGGTTCTTAGAATTTCTTTTGAACTTTTTTACTTCAAGATTAATTCTTGGTACGATTAATTACTTATTTTTGATGTTGAATTCAAACATGAGTGGCTAAACACCCTTGTTCTAGGGTTGAGGCCAAGAACATGATTACTCTTTGATATTCTTTATCGTAGTTTCTTGCTGGATTATCGTATGGGTTATTCTTAATTTCTTGAACTTACTATTTTGATGAGTGGCCACCATTAGAATAAATCTATATTTTTATATGAATCCGGGAGGAGAATTGTGGGATAGAACAAAGAAATAAAGGAGCAAGGTTCTCATCCTTTCATTAAATAGAGGATTTGAATTAGCATCTAGGATAGGGATATACCAAGAAGCCTTGTTTGGTTTAATTTCACGAAGATAGTTGTATGAATCTAGATGAATTTTTGCATCTCTTTTAGTAGATGTACTTGTAATATTCAGATAGATAGAAGATTTGAGGTCGGGAGACCAAAATCATACCATAAACCTTGCGATTCAATAATTCAATACCCAACTAAAACGCGATAAGAATAAGGAATTGTATGATTGTTAGATGTGCCTCAACCCAGTAATTCTCATCATTACTGTTCACAACCGTTGCTTGCTTTGCTATTGTCACAAATTGTTATTTCTTATTTATTTACATTTTTATTCAAAACTTAAATCATCTTGATACTTTATAACACTTATGACTTCCTTATCTAAAACTAAAGTTGGTTGAATTGCTAGTTGCATATCCTCATGGGAACGATATTCGACTGTTTAAGTCACTATATTACTTGTACGATCGTGTACACTTGAGTGTTCATTTGAATGCATTAATTTTTTGGCGCCATTGCCGAGAACAAGTATAATTAGTAATTATCTAAATTTTTGGTTTTTGATAATAAGTTTTTGTGTTAATGACTTGATCTTAGCAGTTGTATTTTTGCAGGTTTAGCTAAATATAGGACTGGCAAGAGATATAGAGTTGGTAGAGCCTTTTTCGGAACCAGAATTGGTATTTCAACAGAGGCAAAGAGCTCAGTATCCCATTCAACGGGTTTAAATGGATGAAAGAAGAGATCCGAATGTTGTTGATCCAAATGATCCTGTTGATCCAAATGCTGGACATATCCCAGCTCTGGTCATCCCAGCTAATCCTGCTCAACCAGCTGCTAGACCTATTTGTAAGGTAGCAATCCCACTTATAAACCATATCACTAACAATATTCGGAAGCCCGAGCTAGGTGGTCAATTTTAATTAAAGTAGAATATGGTATAGTTATTGAATTCGATTGGGCAATTTGCCAAATTTTCTCATGAAGACCCACAACAACATATGCATACCTTCATGGAAATAAGAGATACCTACATTCTTGCAGGGGTAAATACTAATTATGTCAGACTGACTCTCTTCTCCTTTTCTTTAATTAGGGAAGCAAAGAGGTGGTTACATGCTAAACCACCACTCTCCATTACTTCTTGGGAAGATCTATCTCAGAAGTTCCTCATTCGATTCTTTCCATTAGGGAAGACTGCATGTTTGAGAAGCAAGATTCTAAGTTTCACACAGAAGAAGGAGAAAATCTCTCCAAGCTTGAGAGAGATTTAAGAGTATGCTCAGAAATTTCCCTTATCATCATCAGTCTGATGATGTTCTTGTTCATACTTTCATTGAGGGGTTAGAGAAAAATACCAAGATTCTCTTAGATTTAGCAGTAGGTAGGTCAGCTCTTGAGAAGGCTTATGATGAATTATACACACTGCTGAATCAGATTTCACAAAAGAACCCAAAATGGCATGCTGAATCGAGGAGTGCTCCTAAGAATATTGCAGGTATGTTAGACGTAGACCAGTTTACTGCTTTATCAGCTAAGCTTGCAGTAATGAAAATCAGAAGCTTACTCGGTTGAACAACATGAATTTGGGGGTTCTGGAAGCAAAATCTACAACTAATGCAGTCCAACAGGTGAATTCTTGGTGTGAGGTTTGTGGAAGTAGTGAACACACGACAAATGTTTGTGCAATTAATCCATCTGTAAATTATATGGGGAATACAAATCATCCAGGACAACAGAACTTTGGTAACACATATAATCCCAACCGGAGGAATCATCCCAATTTTTTATGGGGTAGAAATTACGAACAAAGCAATAATCAGTGTAAGGGGCCAGTGCAACAGAATCCACAGCAGGTTCAGAATAATCAAGCTACTACTCAAACAAGTAATATAGAAGAGATTATGAAGTATCTTTTAGCTAATCAAGAATAGTTTGCAGCAGATCTAAAGAGTCAACAATTGATTACTAGGAATTTAGAGTTGCAACTCAGTCAGATTACTGGAGCACAAAACACAAGACCTCAAGGTGGATTACCTAGCAATATAGAGGCGAATCCAAAGTAGGTAAATATAGTTACAACAAGGAGTGGGTTGCAGTTAAACAAGGTGGTACCTAAAAAAGTTAGTCCCATAGCCACTGAAGATGATCCTAAAGCTATAGATGATGAGATTCAACTGGAAAAGAAGGCTACAATTTTACCCTTTCCTCAAAGGCAAAGGAAGCACCAAGAGGAGGCCAGTTACAAGAAGTTTTTGGATCTTCTAAAGCAGGTTCATGTAAATCTTTCTTTAGTTGATATTCTACAGAGTATTCCAAAATATGCAAAATACCTGAAGGATAGTGGCAAACAAGAATCAGTTGACAGAGCATACTACAGTTGCACTTACTGAGGAGTGCACATCCAAGATACAAAACAAACTACCCATGAAGCTAAAGGATCCCGGTAGTTTCACTTTCCAGATCACTATTGGATAGACCATCAGTGCTTGTGGATTGTGTGACTTGGGGGCTAGCATAAATCTTATGCCCACATCTTGGTACCGAAAGATGGTTCTTGGGAGTCCCAAACCCATGACCATTGTTTTATAGTTGGCTGACATATCCCTTGCTAGGACGGATGGAATTATTGAAGATATTTTAGTACAAGTGGGATCACTAATCTTTCCAGTAGACTTTGTGATTCTTCACTTTGAAGCTGATCCAGTTATTTTATTTATTTTGGGATGCCCCTTCCTAGGAACAGAGAAGTCACTAATTGATGTAGCAGTAGGGAAGATGACAATTAGAGAGCATCATAAAGCGGAGGTTTTTGATGTATACAAGGCACTGAAATTACTGGCTATATAATTGTCTTCCATATTAGTTATTGACCTTGTATATGAGCTATATTTGTTGTTGTCTGATGATCCACTAGAGCGAGCTTTGATGAGTCATGATCTTTATGGAGATGTAGAGGCACTGGAATTTGTCTAAGTCATGAATTTGGTGGTGATTGAAATGAGAAAGCTGCCTTTTGAGCCATTGAACAGGCAAATTGGCCCATCTCCTAAATCTTTAATTGATGAAGCTCCAAAATTAGAGCTTAAAGGTTCTTCCTCCTCACTTGAAATATGTTTACCTTGGTGACAATGATACCTTACCTATTATTTTATCTACAGGTTTATCTGATGTGCAGGTAAGGAAAGCAATGGTAGTCTTGAAAAGAAGAAAGAAGGCAATTGGTTGGCAGATGTTTGACATTATAGGGATAAATTGAGCTTTTTGCATGCACAAGATATACATGGAAGAAGGTTTCAAAACAAGGGTGCAGCAACAATGTAGATTGAATCTGGTGATGAAGGACATGGTGTGAAAAGAGGTCATTAAGTGACTCGCTAATGGGATTGTTTATCCAATTTTAGACAGCAAATAGGTAAGCCCAATACACTGCATCCCAAAGAAAGGTGGGATGACTGTGATTAGCAATGAAGCTAATGAGCTGATTCCCACTCGCATGGTGATTGGATGGAGAATATGTATTGACTATCGAATGCTAAATAAAGCCATAAGAAAGGATCACTATCCTATCCCATTCATTGATTAAATTTGGATAGGCTGGTAGGGAAGGAGTACTACTATTTTCTTGATGGATACTTGGGATATAATTTGATCACCATTGCTCCATAGGACCAAGAAAAGACCATATTTACTCGCCCATATGGAATATATACGTTCAGACGCATGCCTTTTGGCCTCTACAATGCATCTGCAATGTTTCAGAGATGCATGATGGCAATTTTCTATGACATGGTTGAAGAATTTTTCAAGGTATTCATGGATGACTTCTCTATTTACAATAATTCTTTTGATGTATGCTTCCAGAATCTAGATCGAGTCTTGGCTCATTGTGAAGAGAAAAATCTGGTGTTGAATTGGGAAAAATGCCATTTTTTGGTCAAGGAAGGAATATTCCTTGGCTATAAAGTGTCATGTATAGGACTTGAAGTAGATAGAGACAAAATTGAAGTGATTGAAAAGCTACAATATCCGATAACAGTGAAGGGAGTGCGAAATTTCTTAGGTCATGCAGGCTTCTACAGGTAGTTTATTTAAGAGTTTTCCAAGATTGCTAGCCCTATGTGTAAATTGTTAGAAAAAGAAACTAAATTTGATTTTGGGGGTTGATTGTCAAGAAGATTCCGAGAAGCTGAAGAAGAAACTGATTGAAACACCCATCTTGATTTCTCCAGATTGGGAGTTACTATTTGAATTGATACGTGATGCCAGTGACGTAGCTGTGGGAGCAGTTTTGGAGCAGAGAAAAGACAAGGTATTTTGTTTTATTTATTATGCTAGTAAAGTCTTGAATAATGCCCAAATAAATTACATAGTCACGAAAAAAGAGATATTGGCATTGGTTTATGCAATTGACAAATTTAGATCATACTTGGTAGGCACCAAGGCTATTGTTCACACAAACCATGCTGCTATCAAGTACTTGTTTAACAAAAAAGATGCAAAACTACGATTGATCAGGTGGATTTTATTTCTTCAAGAATTTGACTTGGAAGTGCGTGATCGAAAAAGAGCAGAGAATCAGGTTGAAGACCATTTGTCAAGGCTAGAGAAGCATGTCCATATGTTGATGAAACTCATTGTATTCAGGAAGAATTTCCAGATGAAATTTTTTTGTCTATAGAGGTGAGTGAAGTTCCTTGGTATGCAGATATTGTGAACTTCCTAGTGTGTAGGGGTTTACCCTCCTGAGGCTACCACTCAACAAATAAAAAAACTACTTCATGATTCTCATGCTTATATATGGGATGAGCTGTATCTTTTTAAGTAGGGTCCCGATGGTATTGTACGCAAATGTGTTCTAGAAGTTAAATTTACATAAGTTCTACAAAAGTGCCATTCAAATCCTTATGGTGGCCATCATGGGGGTGAAAGAACAGCCAGAAAAGTATTACAATCAGCTTTCTTTTTGCCTACCCTGTTCAAAGATGCAATTAATTTTGTGAGGAGTTGTGATCAGTGTCAAAGGTTGGGTACAATATCAAGGAGTCATAAGATGCCCCTAAATAATATTCTTGAAGTTGAAGTGTTTGATGTTTGGGGGATTGATTTTATGGGATCATTCCCACCATCTAATGGCATCTTGTACATCCTAGTGGCGGTTGACTATGTATCTAAGTGATTGGAGGATGCTGCCTTACCGACGAATGACGTAAGAGTAGTGCTGAAGTTTGTGAAGAAGAACATATTCTCCAGATTTAGCACTCCCAAAGCTATAATTAGTGATGGAGGTACATATTTCATTAATACTTGGTTTAAGAATCTTTTAGCTAAATATCATGTTAGGTATAAGGTGGCCACTGCATACCATCCACAAACAAGTGGTCAAGTTGAGGTATCTAACCAAGAGATAAAACAGATACTGTAAAAGACTATCAATGGTCAGTGGAAGGATTAGGTTAAAAAGCTAGATGTTGTACTGTGGGCTTATAGGACAGCTTATAAGATGCCCATAGGGACCTCTCCATATCGCTGGTTTATGATAAAGCCTGTCATTTTCCTGTGGAGCTGGAACATCAAGCTTATTGGGTCGTGAAAAAGATGAATCTTGATATGAAGGCTGCGGGAGAAAAGAGATTATTGTAGCTTGTTAAACTTGATGAGTTTCATCTCCACGCTTATGAGAATGCCAAACTGTACCAAGAGAAAACAAAGAAATGTCATGATAAGCATATCCTTGATAGAGTTTTTGAACTGGGACAACTTATTTTGCTATTCAATGCGAGGTTGAAATTATTTTCGGGTAAGTTGCGGTCGAAGTGGTCTGGGCCTTTTGAGGTGGTGTGAATGACGCCTCATGGTGCAGTTGAATTATAGAATAAAGAAAAGATTGAGAAGTTCTTGGTGAATGGACAATGTTTGAACCATTATTGGGCTGATCATGGAGATAAGCACAATGTGTCCATCACCTTTGCTAATGAGTGACACCAAGCTGAGTCGTACCTTGAGATAAAATAAGGCGTTACATGGGAGGCAACCCACAAATGTAATGTAATTGTGTAGTTTCTTTCTGTTTTTAGATTTTTAGAAAAGAAAAAGAAAGTGAAAATACAAAAAGATGAGTCATGCCATAACTAAAAATAAGGCGTTGATTGGGAGGCAACCCACTAGTTCTTACGATTTTTTATTATTTTTGTTTAGTATACAGGGATGAGATAATTGAAATTAAGGATAATACCACATCTAAGAAGGCAATCAGGTTTGTGAAATAATGTATTTAAGTTTGGTACAACACCAGGTAAGAAAGGGGGTTGAAAAATGCACTGGAAATGCCGATTTATAGGTCACCGCATTGTGGTGAGGTGACAATCCATAATTGTCAAAATCCAGTGTGTCATCGCGATACCACCGCGTCGTGGTGATGCGTTAAAACATAAAAATTGCCGAATTAAGGGTCACCGCACCGCAGTGAAGTCCTAAACCACAATTGTCACTTTCCAAAACCTCACCGCGATTACACCATATCGCGGTGAGGGTCAAATGCAATTTTTTTAAAAATTCGATCAGGGTCAACCTGACCCGACTTGGACTAAACTCACCCCTTTATAAATACCCCCTAAACCCTAAATCCTTTTATTCTCTCACTCTAAGCGCTGTCTCCCAACATAATAATCTCTTTCAATTTTCTTCAAAGTTCAATTCTTTAGCTCAACACCTAAGGTAAGTTCTCAATAGTTAAATTTTCTCTTTATCTTGATAGGAATTTTGGAATTATTGTCATGAAAAGGTTGTGTTATGAATGATTCCGTTGACTACAGTACCATATGCCATATTTTTTCTTGGAAATTTTGTGAATCTCTAATCACTTTTTTCATAATCATGCATTAAATTATTATGTAATTGAGTCATGGTAAGTGGATGTATGTTGAATTAAAGTGTGGTATGATACGTATATTGTGATGGGTGCTTTTATTGATATGGGGTATGTTGATTCACGAGAATATGTATGGTAGGACATGAGTTGCTTAAAATATCTGTATATTTATGTGATTACACTTTTGAGGGTATTGTGTTTTATGTACATGTGTCAGGGTAGCAATCTTGTGGGTTGAATTTTGCATTATGTTTAGTGTACTCACTGTTTGAACATATTAAGGATAGTTTGCTATGTGGAAAATATAGTGTGGGGTGACTTGTTATTCTTAACACTTAGTAGTGCTGTAAAATACAGTGTGTTTGCAATCAAATTGATCCTATGCTTGCTATTGCACTTGAAAATTTGTGAAGATGCAAAGTTGGGCAGGAGAAGGAGTGTATGTTTGGTTAGGTTTGTCTGCAGATTAGGCTAGATGATGCACTTTGAGTTGTAATGTGGCTTGCCAATATTATATGACGAAATTATAAGGTGGAATTAGTCATTGCTTAAATTATGGACCAGCTGTATCATAATACCCCAAAAATCTAGACCAATATTAGAACCATGCTTCAAGCAAATGAGAAATAAAATTATATTGCTTGATCAATTTTATGTGTGAATTTGACGTATATTAAGGCCTCAAATAACTTGTAACTATTAGATGAATTAAAATATCCCTTACTGATTGAGTTTTTGAGAAGAATGTTGCTATAGCCAACTTCAAATGATCATATCTTTCGTTCTGTAAAGTATTCTCCAGCTCAAGACCTATCAACAAATAGATAATTGAATTAGCTTTCCAATGATACCAATTTTACCTTGATTCGATACTCGGGTGGGAAGTTATGACACTTTTAGTGAAATACAGTAGCCCAACATGATAAGGCCGCATCGCGGTGATGTCCAAAATCACGTTGGTCCTTTTCTTGTGGATCACTGTGATAATGTTGCATCGTGCCAAGGGTTAAATTCACGTTCAGTGGGGCACCGCAATAGCATTTTATAGACATAATCAGAACTATGATTTTAAACCTTATGGAATATTTTAGTTAAATTTTGCATATGACTTCTATCATTAGCATATTATTCAGTGCTCACAGCAGGTACCAGCTTATAGGTTAGCTTGTGGTCCCTTGGGACTGTGATCACCATGTGGTGCCCAGGGTGTACTCTCGGGTTATTACAAACTTAGTATCAAAGACAGGTTTTAAAGTCTCCTAGGGAGTCTAAAAGCCGCGTCAAGTAGATTCTTGTGCATGGGTTTGAAGCGCGCCACACTCATGGACAAGAGCCTACGGGACATTTTTAGGAAAAGTTTCCCTTCTTTCAGTATTTATATCATACGAATGAGCATAAGCTCAAGTTGAAATCTCTGTCTAATTCAATTTTTCAATCCATTTACAGAATATGCCTCCCAGAAAGACAAATGGAAGAAGAAATGTAAACAAGCCAGCACCTCCTCCCATTTAGGAAGATCCCCTAAAGGAGCATGTTTCTTATGCAGAGTTCAGAATTGCATTCACTACTCTAGCTCACTCTGTAGAAGCTCAGAATGTTTGACCAATTACAGTCCTATCCAACCCAGTGGCCAATACTGTCGCAGCTAGGATTCAGGACTTTACTCTAATGAATCCTCCTCTGTTTTTGGGATCCAAATCCGATGAGGATCCTCAGGAATTTCTTGACATGATTTAGAAGATGACTAAAATTATGAGTGTGACTTCTTGTGACAGTACTGAATTGGCTGCTTACCAACTACAGATTGTAGCTCACACCTGGTTTAAGCAGGGGAAAAGGGATAGAGGCGCAGATGCAGAGCCTATAGAATGGGAGAAGTTTGATACAACCTTCTTAGATAGATTTTCCTATTAGAGCTGAGGGAATCTAAGGTATTAGAGTTTATTAACTTGAAGTAGGGAAATATGAGTGTGAAAGAGTATTTGTGTTTGGGGTATCTGATAGTATGGTCAAGGAGTGTAGGAATGCAATATTAATTAAGGAGATGGACATATCTAGGCTTATGGTCCATGCTCAACAGATTGAGGAGCAGAAGCTTAAGGAGAAGGAGAGAGAGAATAAGAGATCCAAAACGAGTAGCTATAGTTTTGATCAGCTAGGGTCAGAGGGTGGTAACCATTCTCAGTTCAGTCAGAAGTTTTTAGTCCCAGCTCCATCTTCAGCTAGTGCACCAGTACCAAAGTTCAGGAATGACAGTCGAGATGGGTTGCCAGGCTCTAAAACCCAGGGTAGTATGAGCAGTGGTCGTACCTATCCGATTTGTGGAGAATGTGGTAAAAATTACCTAGGTGTGGTAGAGCTGGCAGTGATGTATGTTTTAGATATGGTAATCTAGGCCACAGGATGCGGGAGTTTAGAGTAATGTCTAAGAGGGGAAAGGATTTGTGCTAACAGGATTAGTCCAACCATCATCCTCCAGTCCCATTCGATCACCTGACTCAGCAAGGTGCCACTTCCAGTGCAACGATTAGCCAGCATCATAACAGGTTATATACACTTTAGTCCTGACATAATAAAAAAATATTCTCCTGATGCTGCTACTTTAGAGCCAGCAAAGAAATAAATCGGACAACCCAAAAGGCAAATTGATAGGGTACCCCATGATTCACCAGTACCACATGGTCAGACATAGAGATTTAGGTTTAAGGTGGTTAGACAAGTAGGCAAAAAGTGGTACACCAAACACCCCAACACAAAATACATACCTGAGGTGTTTATTGATAGGGCGAGTTTGCAACGGTAATACCCAAGTATGGTACGTCATCTGGAATAGATGAAAATGACTTTCATATTTTACCAGCCGACTGAGTATAATTTGTATCCTGTGCATGAATTTTATTCCAATTGGGACCCTGGGGACCCACTTCATGAGGTGAAAGTTTATGGTAAAGTAGTGAGATTTACAGTAGAAGACATAAATGACTTGCTGGGGATACCTGAGGTAGATTCAAACCAGTTGAGGTAGATGATCATTACTTAAACTATACTCATATCAGACATTTTCTTTGTGGTACTCGTTTGGCTACTAGGTGGACCAAAGAGGCACGACTCTTAACTCTTCCTTTCCATATACTCAGATGAATAAGGAGGCCCATATATGGGGATGCATTATGTACCATTGCCTCATTCAAGGAAAATATATGACAGAGGTTACACATGATCGAGTATGTTTAATTTATGCTCTAATGTGCAAGATATTGAAATTAATGTGGGCTAGGTGATATTTTCTGCTATGAAGAAGGCACGTTATATTGTGGGGCACAGTTATAGCTTTGGAGGTCTGTTGACTTGATTTTTGTAGAGGCACCGGGTAGAGGAGGAAGAGTTAGACTATAATCCTATGGTAGATAGTCTCCCTATTGATGTCACCACAGCTAGGGGCACAGCTGGTGCTCAGGGCCTAATTCTTACTATGGCTGAGCGTCAAGCTCAAACTGATGAAATCACTGTAAGAATGTATGGATTACAGATGTTTCAGCTATGAGTTGGGGGAAGAGCAGCCACAAATGAAGAGATTCATGTTGTTGAGTTGGATTACCTCCTTGGCCATCATGCTAGGACATTGCTAAGGATTGGGCCGGAGTTCGTTGAACCTGTAGATAATGATGTACCTACAGATGAAGAAAGGCAGTGGCAACACTTGGATATAGAGTCTGATGATGATGAACAGTCTGAGGATGGTGATGCGGATAATGATGATAGGGAAGATGATGATGATGATGATGCTAATGACTAAGAAGGGAGTATTCAGCCACCTCACCAGTTGAGCTTATTTATAAGCACTGGGACAGTGCTTCATTTAAGTGTAGGGTAGTGTGGTGTCTCGCTTTTTCTTCTCTTCTTCTCTTTATTTTGGTACTTTGGTTTGTGTTGGTTGGACAATTTTATTTCAATTTTTTATTTTGCTTTGGGATGCTTTTATTTTTGTTGTTGGATGTTAATCTTATATTTCTAACTATTTGAATAGTCAGTAAGTTCAAAGTATGGATTGTTGCAATTTTCCCTCAAGGAATTTTTCGCATATTGCTTTTAGTTTAAAGTGTCTGCTTTTATTATTTTTTCCCTCCTTGGCAATATTAGTTTAAAGTATTTATTTTCTCCCTCCTTGACAATTCTCATTTTTTCCCTCAAGGTAATTCAAAATAAACCATCATAGTTAGTTACCCTCCCCTATGATAGATGGATGACGATCGTCTTAAGGGGAGTTAGTCTTTAGAAACTGAGAATTGATAAGAAACCAATTACGACGCTTGAGAAGTGCTTTGTGTTGGGCCATTTTTATAGTGACTTTGAACGAATTTGTTTTGAAACAAAAGGGAAAATGAGTTATTTTTAGATTCTAAATCTTAATATATGTAATACGATTTGTTGTCTTAATGTTGAATTTGACAAAGAACAAGATCGGGAAACGCAAGGATCCAATTTGATTCCTTGCATGCACCGTGGGTGTGAGTGCTTTTTTATATTCTACATGTATACAAATGTCTAGAACTTTCCCTGTGTGTTTACAAAGCAAAATAAAGGGTGTTGGGTGTAGGAAGTGATTTAGGCATTTCTTTGTTATCCAAATTGTAAAGACTTTATTTTCCTACCCTTATTCATGTCCCTAGTAAACCTCTTTGAGCCTATAACCTATTTTTTTTGGTAGCCTTGTACTTGGCCCAATCCCTTCTTTGATATACCTTAATTTTATCCAAAGCTCCTAAGAGATTTAGTATCGAAAAGTAATTGAATAAGGAGTGTGAAATTGATGTAGAAAAAAGGTGAAAGTGAGTCCCCAAAATTGTAAGTTATTGGTGCAAAATTATTGTGGTGGAGAGTTAAAGAAATTGTTCTAAAGGAAGTTCAGTTTTTTTTCTTATTGCCTAGTTGGGTTACAATGAACATGTTTTGGACCTGGTCTATTTCGGACACTGTGCACCTCAACCAAGGCGAATAGCTTTAGTTGAGAGTGGCTATTATAGGGGTGCATAATAGTAAATGGGTGTGAAGAAGAGCTAGCAATTGAATCATGATGTAAAATAAAAATACTCCCACCATAGATTATGTTAAATTGCTTAATGAGATTGGGCTGAAACAAATAATATATAAAGGTAATAAGGTGAAAATTGGGTTAATAGAATGTGATTTCGATTGAAGATTAACATGTATTAAAGAGCTTAGGGAGATTCGTCACTATTTCCTAAATAGTTCCTACTTGTCCCTTAGCCTACATTGCAACCATGGAAGACCTAATTGATCCTACATTTCAACATCCAACTATTAGTGGAGTAGTACACTAAGGGAAAACTTATGGTTCATTATCTATCATGTATGAATTCTTTGTTGAGAATGAGTGATTGAATTTTGATATTCTCCTCATGAGAAATATTGAAAAATTGTGAGTAGTATAGTGAAAATTTCTTGTTGTGAGGGTGCATGCGGATGAAAGTCTGGATTACTTATTCTGTTGTTTGATTGAGTGATTTGTTAAGTTTGCCAACAAATTGGATGTCACTATTGAGATGATAAGGTTTGAAACAAATTGTTCATGTGCATAAAAGTATTTTTGGCATAGTTTGAGATAAAGAGTCACTATTATAAATTGTAAGTACCCAACACAAGTATATAGGTTATGACGTGAAGCTTAATTAAGTATCATGTTTGTGATTATTCGAAGACAAACAAGGTTCTAAGTGTGGGGTGGTGATCTTGAGCGTATTTATATGTCCAATCACTGATATTTACCCATATTTGAACTTGTTCTGAGATCGAAAGGTGCTATTATGATTAAAATCAAGCTACAAGTGTGTTTCTTATCTAATAGACATGATTAGTGTGTGCAGGATTAAATTTTGATGGAATTGAACGTGATTGGATGCATTAAGGAGGTATGATGATGAAAGGAGAAATAAAGGCATTGAAACATGGTTTGGGAAAAAAATAAGGAAGGAAAAATTTCCAAAAGTCTCTTTTAGGAAGTCACCACATCGCGGTGAAGGGATAATCACCAGTGCTCGTGTTTTGAAGCCCACCGCACCGCGGTGGAGGCGAAATAGGCAATTTTCACTAAGAAGAGTCTCACCATGATTATACCGCATTGCGGTAAGAATGACGATGGGAAGGCTGTCACGACCCAGTGAGAGGTAAAAACAGGTTTATTTAGCCTAGCTATAAAAGGAAAAATTTGCTAACAATTGGGGACACTTTTGGAAAGCATAGCAGCGGCAAAAAAAAAATCTCTCTTTTAAGGTTCTTAGAATTTGTTTTGAACTTCTTTACTTCAAGATTAATTCTTGGTATGATTAATTACTTATTTTGATGCTGAATTCAAACATAAGTGGCTAAACATCCTTGTTTTGGGATTGAGTCCAAGAACATGATTGCTCTTTGATATTCTTTATCGTAGTTTCATGTTGGATTATCGTATAGGTTATTCTTAATTTCTTGATCTTACTATTTGGATGAGCGACCACCATTAGAATAAATCTATATTTCTACATAAATCTGGGAGGAGAATCGTGGGATAGAATGAAGAAATTAAGGAGCAAGGTTCTCATCCTTTCATTAAATAGAGGATTTAAATTAGCATCTAGGATAGGGATATACCTAGAAGCCTTGTTTAGTTCAATTATACGGAGATAGTTGTATGAATCTAGATGAATTGTTCATCTCTTTAGTCGATGTAGTTTTAATATTTAGATAGATAGAAGATTTAAGGTCAGGATATGAAAATCGTACGATAAACCTTGCGAATCAATAACCGGATAACAACTAGAACATGATAAGAATAGAGAATTGTATGATTGATTGATGTGCCTCAACCCTGGAATTCTCATCATTACTGTTCACAATCGTTGCTTGCTTTGCTCTTGTCACAAATTGTTATTTCTTATTTATTTACATTTTTATTCAAAACTTAAAAATCATCTTAATACTTTATAACACTTAAGACTTCCTTGTCTAAAACTAAAGTTGGTCAAATTGCTACTTCCATAGTCCTATAGGAACGATATCCGATTTTCTAAGTCACTATATTTATTGTTTGATCGCGTACACTTGCATGTGCAGTGAACGCAACACACATGCGGTCAGCATATGCAGGGCCAAAATTTTAGGCCCTCTTTCTGCAATCCAGACTTGATATGTTTCTATTTCTCCAGCTACTCATGGTCCTAAAACTTAAGTTTATGGTTCCAAAAGTATAAATATGTATCAAAGTCCACAAATTCCCATTCCCATTCTCAAAAATTCATCTTTTCAATTATTTCTTGACTTACTTGGCCCGTGTGGGACTTGTGACCATGATGGGTTGATCAAACAGTCCCCTTACCTAGAAATCAATGAATATAGCAATTTTACCATATTATGGGCAAGTCCAAGAGCTAAAAACCTACAAAAGAAAAATAACAAAAAGTGAACACTAAAATAGTGGATTGTCTCCCACTCAGTGCTTGATTTAACATTGCAGAATGACGTGACTGTATTGGTTACTTAAACTTCACCGACAAGCCCCTTGGTTTCCTCCCATTCAACACTTGATTTAATTTTGTGGGACGCCGCAGGTATCCTGATTACTCAAAATTCATCAGGATACCATAGGAGTATCCTACAGGGTCATGAATACAATCGATCACCGACACTATCCTCAAGTCGGTAGGCTACTTCATTTTTTTCAGATGTTGAATGTGGCCTCCTCACCGTTGACTCTGAATGTTAACTCTCCATATCAATCATTGCTCTACCTGTGGCCATAAATGGTCTTCCTAATATAATGGGCATCTCAGTGTCAACCTCACAATCGAGAATGACAAAGTTAGCCGAAAAGATAAAGTTATCAACTCTCATGATCACATCAAAGGAAATTCCCACAGGTTTCTTCACCATATGTTCAGCCATCAACAACCGCATTGAAGTCAATTCTAGAGGGTTCAAACCAATTGCTTGAATACAACCAACAATATCAAATTTATGCTGGCTCCTAAGTCACATAAGGCTCTAGAAAATCCAGATGACCCAATAGTACATGGTTTAGTGAATGCTCCGGGATCACCATTTTGACTACACTATAGTGGGGCAAACCATCAACATCCTCAATCATTGCTCCCTTATTCTTTATGACCAATTGCTTAGTAAAAAACCGGCATATCCAGACATCTTCTCAAATGCCTCTAGAAGAGAAATATTCAAGATCAACTCTTTTAGTATCTCAATAAATTGATTAAATTTTTCTTCCTTTCTTTTTCACTTCAGTCGATGAGGAAAAGGCGGGGGAAGCCTCAAAATTTATCTTATTTCCTGTTCAACAACCGAACCCTTACCTCTTTCTTTAGCAACTACATCATCATCACCTATTTCCTTTTCTAACTCCACAATAGGTGTCTCATCAACAACAACTTTTGCAGCAGGTAATGGGGGATCCATAGTAGTCATACCACTCCTCGTGTTAATAGCGAGAACATGACCATTGTATTTCAATTTTTTCACAGTGTTGCTCAGAAAGGTACCTATCTTCCTCTGGTTCAGAGTTGCTGACATCTTCCTGAATTGGTGCTCCAACTTCTTGATAGAAGTTGCATGGGACTCGACCTTCTAGGTCAACCCTGAAATGTAAGACTTAATATCCTTTAGGCCAATTTTCTAATTTTCTTGGCCCTTTACCAACTTGGTCAACATCTCTTCCACTTTTGATTCTACATCTCATCTTCCCGATGGAATGTACCTATCTCGCTTCTCTATATGGTAATCCTTCTTTCTCCAGTCACCATCTTGCTCTCTACTACTATCTCTATGTATGTCATAGTAGTTCCAACCTTGGTTCCCTTGCCCTTGGGCTCAAAAATCCGCCAACTGATGATTTGGATAGTTTGTTTCCTTCTCTAATTTTGACTCATAAACTTTGGAAGCTGAACCCTGTGTTGCTAATGCATTCACATTCTCAAAAGTCATTGTTGCAAGATGCTTTGATAGTACCCCTAGATCAGTTCTTAGCTGTGTAATTTCTTATGCTATTGAATTATCAACTACAGTTTGGTCGCAAGCGATACCAATAGCATATGTGTCAGATCCCCTATCAGCTTCTCAAGTTTGCCACCCTTAGTTAGTGAGTGAGATTTGATCTAGCATCTCTAAAGTTGTCTCTCAGCGTAGTCTTATAAAGGCTCCTCCAGATATGGTGCCTACCATGGCTCTGGAGCTGATGGTCAAGGCTTGGTTAAATATCTCTAATAAAATCGTCCCTAATATTTGATAGTTGGGAACCATTCTCAGCTTCTTCTTGAACCAGAACCATGCTTTGTACATAGATTTTAACTACAACTACCTAAAATTATAGATCTTATCCTTAAGCTGTGATATCCTAGATGGAGGAAAAAATCGATTCAAGAATTACCTGTGCAACTTACTCTATATAGTGATAGATCCTCTCGATAATTCCCCTAACTATAAAGATATTTATCCTATAAGTGATAAGGGGAACAACCTCAGTCTAAGTTCTTTCTGATTCACCCCCTGGAATATTATATGAACTGAAGATCCCAATAAAATTTGCAAGGTGCATATTTGCATCGTCTGTAGGCAAACCCATAAATCATCCTTCAGATTTAAGAGTTGGATGATTGCGCTCGTGATGTCAAACTTGATGCCTGGATTAAAATACGAGGGATAATGGGTCCAGTCTCTCCTGGCTCAACGTATCCCAGATCTTCTTCATCATCTATTTATGGCTGCATATACTGATATGCTGTGGTCACTTGAACATGGGCACCTCTAGCTCTATTTTGATTTCCACCAAGTGCTGCTTGGTGGTCTACTTTTTTTCTTTGATCAGCTAGCTCTGCCTCCCCAGCTTCCTACTAATCTTCTTCCATTTCCTTTCTATTGATTTTATCTTAAGCTAAAAGTTCACAAATCTGTCGATCAGCAATATCCTAAACTCTTTCAGGAGGAGAGGGAGGTACAACATCACGAACCCATTCAGGATTATCATCTCTTTTATGTTCCACCATCCTACTAGGTATTTGTAGGATCCTCTCTGGATTTGGATTCACTGGGAGTATGGGGTTTCCTCCACTCTGTGTGTTAGGAATAAACCAACATATACCCAACTAAGAACAAAAACAAAAATAAAACCCAAAAATTACAACAACTTCAATTCACAAATCAACATCGTATTCCCTGGCAACGGTGCCAAAATTTAGTGACGTCTAACCTACACCTCCTCTTAGAAGATGATATGGTCGTTGTCAAATACAATAACCCAATAGAGGTTGGGGTAAAATCCTAAGGGAATGCGTAAAATTGTGGCTCTCAGATGTTGTAACTAATGGGCAAAACTAAAAAATAAATGGGCAATTTTGAGTAGTAATATCGAACAAGTGGAGAATATCAACTTCGGTTGTAATCAGTCATAGGTAAACACTAGGATTGTGTTCCCCCTGTATTCTCAACTCTGTAAGCTTATCGTGCTTTGTTGAACTAACCCGATACCTTGCATGCAGAATCGATAAATTATGTACCTTCTACAGTCTTTTGGACGAGTAGAAGGATTTCACCCTTTACCTTTTGAGTCTCAGGATGTCGCCTTACTAACCCTTATCTTGATCTAAGTTAACTATTACCGTTTGAGTCTCTAGTTATTAAATGAAATCTAACCATCTTACATAGATAAAATCTAGTAGTGTGGATCGACAGTTAAACTCTAAAATACTATTGTCATTATCTTATCCTAGTCACTACTCCTCACTTGGAGTAAGTATCAATAATCTAGGTAGGATCCTAATGTGTGCACCTATTAAGAAAACTATTATATTGAAGATAAAGAAATACATGCATGGTTATCGATTAAGAATAACAATAGCACTTCTCCTACTTTGTTAATCTACCAGGGTTTCAAAAACCCTAGATAAGGGTTTTTTTAGCTGCTCATGCTTGTGAACTAATCAACAACATTCATGATTCAAAGCATAAGATGAATCACAATAAGAGAAATTAAAACCCCCAAACCATAACTGAATTAATCAACCAAAGTCAAAACAAGAGAATTCCAAGACTAAAGTTGAATCTTGGAATAAAAATATGTTTTAAGTATCAAGAGTGCGTTACTTCTACCAAAAACACATAAGGGGTATTTATAGTACATGAGGAAACCCTAAAACCAAAGCCTGAATAAAATAGGAGGAAAAAGGGTCGGTGTCTACTTGTGGTCACTACATGCTCCCTATCCCCGGGCACATGTAATATATACGGCCTGTAGGGTAGGCGCATGTACTAAACATTCCTGCAGGTCATCTCTCTGGATTTTGGACTTTTGACACATGATTTGCTCACATGTGATCTACATGTGCTACATGCGGTCCACATGTTGACTTGGCATATGTCGGAAGTTATTTTTCAGCTCTTCTTCAATTCCTGCACATACTTTGATCATGATCAATTCATAAAGTGTCCCAAACATCCATAATTGCTCTCATAAGTAGCTAAAAACTCCTTTTTTTTAATCTTTTTCACAAACTTAGAATCCAAAATATGATTTCCTGCGAAACATACCCAAAACGCATGATATCTAACTTGCATATTTTACTCATTTTAGGTGTCGAAAGTTCTATATTTTTATGGCATATCAGTATGCCAGACCAAACCAGAGCATACTGACATCATACCAGTATGAGCACAACTAGGCGAATACTCGACAAAATCAAGGGCATGGGCGTGAGCAATTTGGTAACAAAACTTTTTCTCTTTTTGTGGCTCTACAAGATTTTAACTTGTGAATAGAAATAGATACTCCAAATTTGTCTCTAGCGGAAGGGACATTTGAGCTCCCTTGGCAAATTTTGAGTGCCATGTGTGGAGAGCTATTTGTATGTACCCCTTGTATACTTGTGTTATCTAGAACTTGCCTCGTTAGTCTTTCAAATCTAAAGTTGATTGTATTTGGTTTGAGAAATGATCCTAGGCCACCTTTATGATTTTGGTATCCACTCTAGCCTAAAAATCCTACCCAAGCATGAGTATAATCCCTAGTTACTCACTTTGAGCCTTTGGACCTTTCTTTGGCAAACACATTACAAGCCATAAGTCATTCATTTTATTCCTCTATTGAACCATACCCTCCTTGAACTTGAAAATATAATTCGAGGCTAAAATCCTAAGTTGGGGGTAGTAAATATTGATAAAAGTAATTTTGGTGCCACGAAGATGTAGTTATATGCCTAATATGCCTAGACTTTGAAAAGAACCAAATAGAAGAAGAAAGAGTCGAACCAAGGAAAGAATTGCACGAAAGTTCAATAAAAAGAGATCAAAAAAGTTGGGTAAACAAAGGAAATAAAAGGTAGGCGTGATAAAAGAGAGAAAACAAAGAAGAGTGGCCCTTAGTAAAAAAGGAAGATTGAAAAAGTATGATGTAGACACTCAAAGAAGGGAGTAGCCATGTTGTTCCCAAAATGATATCCTACCCTAACCCGAATACCCAAATAGTGGTGAATAATGTTCATGATATCTGCTAAAGCCAAAAACCGATCCCAATTATCCTTGAAACCAAAATCATCAGTCTGAAGCATGGCCTCCTGAACTTGAACAATCTATTCTAACTGAATATCGATCCAACGGAAAAAAATCCATCCTAAATTCAACACAGGTGACTTTCTGCCATTGAGTAAACTTTCATAAAGGCCGACATAAACTAAGAACCATGGTTAGAAGTAGTAGACCAACACCATGTAATAATGAACCATCCCTCAATCATCCATCTATGTCAGTTCTTTGAACTAAAGAAAAATAAATAGGTAGGTAGTGAGTAGGCGTAGTCACCTTGTCGATGATGTATCAACTAAATCAATTCTCAAAACATAGGTTGCAATCAAGTTACGCAATCCATAATTATAAGCTTGATACTGGATACGAACCACTCGACCTCAATTGCCCAAACCAATCCTGCTAATGAATAAGAATCCACACAAAAAATCTTTCATAACTCCCAGGCCTTCATGATGAGTCACTGACACACACACACATATATATATATTTAACTCACAATACATCAAATACTATTATTGAAATATGCCAGACTCACAGAAATTGGTTTATCTATTCCACAGATGTTTCTTATTTTAATTACTATTTGAGAAAATTAGAAAGAGTAGAATGGTGAATTAACTTAATTAATAACACGTGAATAAGGAAGTAGAGATTTTTTTTTCATAGTATGTTAAAGATGTTTTGGATCCTTCCTTCACTCAATATTTTTATATAAAGTAAATTCTTTATACCTTAATATCTATTTTTCATAAAAGCATAAATACCTCTCATGGTTATATTTATATATAATTACTGAAGTTGAACAATTAAAATGCACTCCTCTCAGTTAGACAATTTAATCATCAAAACAGTAATATTTAAGAATCAAAATATGTACCTAAAAACATGCTCTTTTAAGTAAGTCCCTTTCGGTTACCCTACTTGTTTAATTAATTATCACATTATTCGCCTCTCTCAATTATAAATAAGTGTAGAATTAATTATAACATAAGATAGATAGATGTCATTAAATAAATATTAACAGTATATCAATACCCCAAAGAATGTATTATTTCTTCTTCCTCTGTCGATTACAAAATTAGTAATGTGTGAATGTGTGGTATAAAATAGATAGATGTTACCAAATTAATTAACATCTAATTGACAAAGTTGTATGGCCTACTATTTTTATTTCATCTTCATGTTATGAAATAAAGATAAAATATCAATATCAAGCTTAAACAAAGGAGAGAACTTTAGGGAATTTTATATCTCAATAAAAATGTACAAAGGGTGCTATTTATAGACCACCAAACTTACTCCATAGGGTCGCCAAGATGTACATCAAGTTGGCAACTTGGTCAAATTTCTTAGGTATTCAAATCCAAATTGAACCAGTAACCTCAAGTTGGCAATTTGGCCAACTGCCTTAGGTATTCAAATCCAAATTGAACAAGTAACTCTTGGTGTTTAAATTTAATTTGACTACTAACTATTATCTCTAATTAATGATATTCTATATACACATATGTCATATGACATCCATATTATATAACACTTACCCTTGGATGTCTATTAAATAGATAATATGTCTCATTAAAACTGGATTAGAAAAATCTAATGGAAAAAAACCCAGTGAATGAAAAATAGTACACACATCTTGTAATACGCCTTTAGTGTTGCCTTATTAAAAACCTTACTAGGAAAACTCAATTGGTACAAAACCTTGGTTAAGGAAAAAAAGAGTACGATGCATATTTTACTCCCCCTGATGGGAACTTTAATTTAATGACTTGAATCTCTGCATTCTAATCTCGTGCACCATCTTCTCAAAAGTTGCATTTGATAGAGACTTGGTGAATAAATCAACAATATTATCACTTGAACGAATCTTTCGCACATTGATATCACCATCCTTCTGGAGCTCATGTATGTAGAAAAGTTTTGGAGAAATGTGCTTCATTCTATCTCCTTTTATGAATCATCTATTTAATTGTGCTATGCATGCTGCATTATATTCATATAAAATCATAAGCACTTTATCATATTCCAAACCACATTTTTCTCTGATGAGATGTATTATGGATCTCTACCACCCACATTATCGATTTGCTTCATGAATAAAAAATATCTCAACATGATTTGAAGAAGTGACAGTTGTTGTATACTTCATCAAATGTCATGATGTAGTTGTATCTCTATATATAAGTAAATAGCCCATCTAAGATTAAATTCCATGTGAATCTGATAAATACCCTTTCAATGTATGTTCATTGATGGACAAATATTTCATTTGTCAAACATTTCGAGTACACATCCAATAATATGCATTGTTACTTATCTCCTTACAAACATTGTAAAGAAAACCCCATGGGATAAAACCTCGACTAAGGAAAATAGAGTGCAACACATATTATACTTGCATCAATTAAAACATCACTTTACTCTTATAAATGATGCTCCACAATTCATAAGTACACCAACTACACTAAAATATGGTACTTGCTAATCATTTTCATGAGATCAAAATTGATTTATTTTCAAGTTAAGCAATCTTTATAATCATTGGGGTATTCAGTGAATCGCTTTATAACATTTTAAATCCTTTAACGATTTTCATATAACCTTTTTCATCTATCTAGATATGACAATAATTTATTATACATATTCAAGCTTTTCAATATTGTCAGACTAAAATAAATCTTATTTTGTCCATCAAAAGAGAACAATTATCCTATAATAACGCCAAGAACTTTGTGAAACCATTATGCCCCAAGACACAAGTCATACTTTATATCTTACAAATTTTACTTTTTTAATAGTAAATCATTTGTACCCCACTATCATTATACCTCTTTCTTTTGATTATGAGGTCAAACATTCACTTTTCAAGTGAAACAAACTACTTGAATTACATACTTTTATTTTGCTAAGAATTTATCTGTTCATATATTTTGCCAGATTTGAATTCAAGATCCTCGATATTATTTATAATAGTAAGCGCTATATTATATCAAAAATGTCATCGATGATTGTTTGATATCGATTTTAATAAGACATAACTTATTAATATCTCTTCATACTTATTACTATTTAGGTAACTGAACCTTTTCCAAGGGTTTATGAAGTGTTATGTCAGTGCTTTTTTAAAACACTTGCCTCATTATCATGACCATAGACTCTGTCCTTTTACAGAATTTTTATTAGAACATTTTATAGTTGAATTATCATATAGAGTCCGCAAACACATCTGACAATTAATTTGCAATATTTTACAAATGAATTATCTCCTGAACTTCAAGTTCACATATACATTTTTTATGAGGGTCTAGATAATTTATTTCATACATAATTTTCAACTGTTAATCAACTCTCCCCTAATGTTAGGAAATCTAACATTTACCCCCAACCTTATATTGGGATTCATATTTGTGCATTATGATGGGGCAATTGCATCATATGCCACACATTTAAATTTTTAGATAAAAATTATTTGGTTCTTGACCTTGAACTAGTAGTGAGGGAAGCCTATGCATATGAATGTTGCTATATTTTAAATGAAACATCTTATATAAAATTTCTTTTGGGAGATTTATTCTCATAATCAATGATTTAGCTAGAATTAGAGGCATACAACTTCTGCTAAACCAACCAACATTATTAACATAATTTATAGTTTGAAATTGTACTCTAAATTTAACAATTCGAGCAAACAACTTTGCGAAAATCAAATTACAAGTTAATAGAAAATCACATGTGACCATCTAATAGATGCATCTCTTAAACTATTTAATAATGATCGATCCACATGGTAGGCGGATGGCCCATATTCACCTTCTTATATGTTCCAAAACTTTAGGGAATACAATCCCAAGATTAGCTGGTACAATGATCAATTCATTATGAGACAAGCAACACAAGAGAATTCATGAAGAACATTTTATTTCTTCAATATATAACCAAATGAATTCTCAATTATTTTCGCATCACATTTGATCGGGATGGTCAACCGTCATGCCAACTGATATTTATTTTAGTAAACTTGTAATATACTATTGCATGAGATTCTTCATGCTCGTTTTGTGTATTACAAAGTAAAAGGACGGGTAACCTTTTACATAAATATTCATATCCCGCTTCGGTTGTAGTAATATGAAGATATAATATCTTTTCATTATTTATTGTCTCAATATAATTTATTTTTGGCCAATGTCTTTAAAACTTAATAAGTTTTTATTGAGACTTACTACAATCCCAATATTGTGAACAATTTCATTCCTCCGGATAGTAATACGTAAATTCTTTTGGAGCTCTCAATTAATTTGTATAATACCACATATTTTAGACACCATTCATATCATGAATATCTCCTTCAAGGAGAAAATCATATAAGTACAGTAATAATCTTAAAATATTATATAGGCAAGACTTGTGTCTTGCTTTTATCTTTTGGTAATCCATGATAAATATATCAAAATATTTATGGCATACTACAAGTACGCGATTAATAACCATTCATGATAAAATAATTTTTATTTTATTTTTTTCAAATCTTCCGTAGAGGTGAGATGTAACATTTATTCAACCATGTATGAGCATGTTCTTATTTATAATTTTTATAACATCTTGACACATTCATTTCAAAAATGGCCAAGCATCAATGATGCTTATCACAAGTTTCCTTATCTACAAGGAATGAACTAAAATCACATGTACATGCTTCATAAATTTTCACTAGAAGCTCATTCTCACGTCATGAAATTTATTATATTTTTATGATAGACTTCAACATCATTTGTAAAGGTCAAGTGCACCATCACTTTATATTTCTTTATTTTGATGGAGATTTAGAAAACTTATACCAAATTAGATCGCACGACATTCATGTGCCTAATGACCTTTCATACCATGCCTATTAGTGGCAAACATTACCTTCACCTTTTGAAGGATCATTTGAGAACTCATAATGTTCTTATCAGAATCATCTAGTTCATTAATATATGTTGTGTAATACTCAATGAGCATATTTTCAGGATGGCAAAATCGTTCATGTCAACTTATGAACTTATTTTTAGTAGTAAACTTCGAGTTTACCATGGCATAAAAGTTTCACGTAGTAAAATTTAGATTTACTAGAACACAAATAATTTTTCAAGTTTACTATATTGGAGTAAATTTCATAATTTTCTTCTCAATTATTCTACCTCTTATGGAGGTGTTACTCCTATCACATTCACCCCATTGAATGGATCTGTAGTTTAAATAATCAAAATTCACATTCCTTAGGAATGAAATATAATGATGTCTTACGCCTATCAAATTATGATAGCTTAGAATTTATTTCAAGATATTGCTCCTTCATGAGAAAATTGAGGTGTACATTGATGTGCTATAGAAATATAGCACTTTCGATGCTTAAAACAAGATAAATATGAAAGTTTCTGGGGCCTTTTGGTTAGATATGATCCGTTTTAGGTATGTTTTATAAGAAGCCATGTTTTGGAAGATAAGTTCATGAAAAAGGTGATTTTGGCCACTTTTGAAGTGATTATGGATGATTTGGATATTTTCCAGCGTGATCGTGATCAATGCATGTTCAAGATTCGAAGAAGAGCTGAAAAACTGACTCCTGACACCTATAAGTCAACATACGAACCACATGTACATTTACGAACCATATGTAGACAAAGTGGGTATCAGAAATCCCAAATACCGAGAGCTGACTTACAGAAAATTGGTCATCCACTACCTGTGATCTGCACCTGCACCCTGTACCAGACCGTAGGTGCCACCTGTGCCCTGGTAGACCACAGGTATAGGGAGTAGGTGGAAACCGGCCCTATTTTCTCTTATTTCATCTGGGATTAGTTTTTAGGGTTTTATCTTGTATTATAAATACCTATTATGTCCTTTTTAGTAGAAGTTACACATTTTTAACACTTAGAAACATATTTTGATTTTAAAATTCATCTTTGATCTTGTGATTTCATTGTATTGACTTTGATTGATTATTTAGTTTATGATTTTATATTTGCTTTTCAATATGAATGTTATTGATTTCTTTACAATCATTAGTGGCTAAAACCCATAGCTAGGATTGTGGAAACCCTTCTGAATTAACGAAGTAGGGGAAGTGTGATTGTTGATATGAACTAATACCCATGTCATGCATTGCTTTATATTTGACATGATTAATTTTTTAATGGGTGCACACATTAGGATCTCACCTACATATTGCTACTTACTCCAAAAGAGGAGTAGTGACTAGGAAAAGATAAAGACAACAATAAGTTGGAAGTTAATGGTCGATCCATTGAAGTACAATGGAATATAGTGAATGGTCGTTAGCTTCTATCTAATAACTTGAGACTCAAAAGGTAATAGTTAACTAGGATCAAGATAAGGGCTAGTAATGCAAAACCCTAAGACTCAAAAGGTAAAGGGTGAAAACCTCCTACTAGTCCAAAATAATATAGGAGGTACATAACTTATCGGTTCTGCATGCAAGGTATTTGGTTGGTTCCCTAATGCTGATAAACCTGCGGAATTTAGAAGCTCAGAGGAACACAATCCTAGTGTTCACTTATGACTAATTTTCAACCAAGTTAATATTGTTCTTTGTTCGAGATGACTACAAACAAATCCCCCCTTTACTTTCCTACTTTGCCCATAGACTGTAACCACTGAGATCTATCAAACCATATGTTCCTTTGGGATTCGACCCCCACCTTAGTTGTGTTGCTATATCTTGTTAGTGATTGTACCATCATCTAAAAGGAGTGTTGCTTGGACATCATCGAGAAATTGGCGACGTTTTCAGGGAACACAGTGTTGCTTTGTGGATTGAGGTTATTGCAGTTTTGGGGTTTTTAGTTTTTATTTTGTTCTTATTTGGGAATACGCCGGTGTATTCCTAGCACATGGAGTAGAGGCAATACCTTAATCCTAGTGAATCCAAATCCAGAGAGGATCCTACAAACACTTGGTAGGATGTTTGAACTAAAAAGAGCCGATGATACTGAAGGGGTTCATGATATTGTACATCCCGCCGAAGGAGTACTACATATTGTTGATCGTCTGACTAGTCATTTTTTATCTCAAACTGAAGCTGAAATGAGAGTAGTAGAAGAAGCTTATAGGATAGCTAGGGATGCAGATCTAGCTTAATAGACACATGCTATAGACCATCGAGAAACACTCGATAGGAATCAAAATAGAGCTAGAGATGCTCGTGTTTAAGTTATCCCAGCATATCAATATGTGTAACCATATATAGATAATGAAGAAGATATGGGGATATGTTGAGATGATAGAGATTAGAGCCATAGTACCTCCTATTTTGACCCTAGGCATCAAATTCTACATCACGAGTGCCATGATCCAACTTCTGAATTTAAAGGGTGTGTTTGCAGGATTGCCTACCGATGATTCAAACTTGCAACTTGCAAATTTCTGTTAGATTTGTAACTCATATACCAATCAAGGGGTAAATCAAAAAGCACTTAGAATGAGGTTTCCCCCCTTCTCACTTACAGGAGAAACATCTTTGTGGTTGGAGAAATTGCCAAGAGGCTCTATCATGACTTGGAATGAGTTACGCAGAAAATTCTTAAACAGGTTCTTTCCTCTATCAAGGATGTTGCAGCTTAAGGATGAGATCTATAATTTTAGACAGTTGCAGTCAGAGTTCATGTACGAGGCTTAGTTTAGGTTTAAGAAAAAGTTGAGCATGGTGCCAAACCATCATTTATTAGGGAAAAACTTATCAGAGGTATTCTATAGAGCCCTGACCATCAGTTCTGGAGCCATGGAAGACACCATCTCTGGAGGAGCTTTTATGAGACTACGTTGAGAGGCAACTTAAGAGATGTTAGATGATATTTCACTTACTAACCGAGGGTGGCAAACTCGAAAGGCTAAGAGAGGATCTGGTACATATGTTATTGGTGCTTTCTGCGATTAGAGAGTAGCTAATGATACAATAACGTAAGAAATAGTGGTACAAAGGAATGATTTAAGGGTGCTTGCAAAATAGTTTATAGTAATAAATTATGAGAAAGTGAATACAGTAGCAGCACAAGGGTTAGCTTCCGAATCATATGAGTCTAAATTAGAAGAGGAAGCTAATTATCTGGATTATTAGATGTCATATTTTCGAGACCAAGGGCAAGGGAACAAAGGTCGAAACTATTATGATAGGTACAAAGATCATAGCAGAGAGTGAGATGGTGACCGTAGAAAAAAGGATGACTACAAATAGAAGGGAGATAAATATATTCCACTTGGTAGACACAATGCAGAATCTTAAATGGAAGAGATGCAGACTAAATTGGTGAAAGGTCAGGAAAATCATGATACCAGCCTTAAGGAGATTAAGGCTGATATTTCACGACTGACCTAAAAGGTCGAGTCATATGCCACTACTATCAAGTAGTTAGAGCACCAGTTTAGGCAGATGTCAGCAACTCTAAACTAGAGATAACTAGGTACTCTTTCGAGAAACACAATACAAAATCTTAAAAATGACGGTCACGTACTTGCTATTACCATATGGAATGGAACCTCCACTATGGATCCCCCACTAACTTCTACATAAGTTGTTGATGATGAGACACCTGATGCTGAGTCTGATAAGGTAATAGGTGATAGAGGTTTTGTTGCTAAAGATAAAGGTAAGGATCTGGTCATTAAGCCAAAAGTAAGACAGATTATGAGACTACCCCCATCTTTACCTCAATGAATGATGCAGAATAAATAGAAAGGTAAGTTCAAATACTTTATTAAGATGCTGAGAGAATTGAGCTTAAACATACCTCTACTTGAGGCATTAGAGCTGATGCCTTGATACGCCAAGCTCATGAAACAGTTGATCACAAGGAAAAAAGGAGCAACTTTTGAGGATGTTAAGGGTGTGCACCATTATAGTGTAGTAATGACTAGGTCTTTGGCACAGAAAAAGAGTGACCTCGGAGCGTTCACTATATCATATACTATTGAGTCATCCAGATTTGCCCGAGCCTTGTGTGATTTAGGGCTAACATTAATTTGATGTCGCTGACCATCTTTAAGCAAATAGGCTTGAACCATCTAGAATCAACATTAATGTGGCTATTGATGGCTGACCGCACAGTGAAGAATCCTATGGTAATCTTTTTTGATAAGATCATTAGGGAGGATAAATTTATTTTCTCAGTTGACTTTGTCATCTTGGACTGTGAGGTTGACATTGAGATGCCCATTATTTTAGAAAGACCATTCATGGTCATAGTTAGAGCTATGGTTGACATGGAGGAGGGTGAGTTAAAATTCTGAGTCAACAATAAGGAGGCAACATTTAACATCTGAAAGTCCATGAAGAAGCCAACCGACATAAAGGTAGTATCGATGATTGATTGTATTGATGACCCTGGAGGATATTCCTATGGGTACCTTGATGAATTCTAATTAATCAAGTAATTCACGTCGTGCCACGATGTTAAATCAAGAACTTCATTGGAGGCAACCCATGGGCTTGTTGGTGAAGTCTGAGTAACTAACATAACCGCATCGTGCCGTGAAGTTAGATCAAGCATTGAGTGGGAGTCATCCCACTATATTTTAGTGTTTACTCTTTTGTTGTTTTTATTTTTGTAGGTTTTAAGCTTTTGGACCTTACACAGAATACGGTAAACAATGCTACATTCATCGATTTCCAGGTAAGGGGACTGCGTGATCAACCCATCATGGTCACAAGTTCCACACGATAATTTGAGTAATAAATGGAAAGGTTAAAATTTTGAGGATGAAAAATGGTAAGTTATGGACTTTGGCACCTAATTTTACTTTTGGGGACCTAAAACTTAGGTTGTGGTAGCATAAGTATCTGGAAATATGTCAACACACCAAGTCCAGGTTGCAAAAAAGTGGGCCAAAAATTTTGGGCCAACACCTGCGCGCAAGACCCGACCTCGGGTACAGGGCCCAGGTACAAGCTGCGAGTAGGTCAAAAATTGGGCCCACTTTTTAATTAAAATTTTGGACCCACCAATATTTAAATATGACCTATTACAACCCCACACCTATATAAAAACATTCTAACCCTCATTCTAACTCATTCTAATCCTTAAAACTTTAGTTTTCTCTTTGAAGTCAAACTTCCCACTTTAAACATAAACCAACCCCACACTTGAGAAAAGGCAAAATTGACACTTGTTTGAGATACCAAATTATCTAAACGCGTTAAAAATAAGTTTCAACCTTGGTTTTGCTTGATTTCTTCATTATTCTCTTTTGAATTTTCATATAAGATGTAACTTTCTTGGGTCCTAATGGTTATATATTCATTTATTTATTGTTGAAACAAGTTGATATGTTTATTTCATTGCTAAATATATAGAAACTATCATTCTCATATGAGGGAGACTTGAAGTAGCCTAAAATAATAATGTAGGGCCTTGTCTCAAATTAAAATTCTAAGTTAGGCCCTAGTAAGAAGTTGAACTTGAAAGAATGAAAGTAAAACCAAGAGTTGAACATGTTTATTTTCTTTGAAAGTCATGATTCTTGATTAGTGTGTATGCATTGGGATTGTTGGGATAAAAATGGGTTATAGGGGTATGAAAAATGAAGAAAAATTCAAACTTTTCAAATTTTGAGTTTTTCTTCAACTTCACTATCCTTAACTTTTGTTGGAAACTAATATCTGGTTTTATAGGTAGACATGGCACCTAAAGTGGTGAAGAACAAAGAAGCTGGTACTTCAAGGAGACGGGTAGAGTCTCCTGAGCTTAGCGATTTAGTGGAGGAGTATCTGAGGTAGTGTCATGTTGATGCTATAATTATGGTGACATGCAGTCATGAGATGATAGACTCGCCAGGCTGCTCAATCAGCAATAGCCCTATCGAGGATGAAGACCATGAGATATAACCACCACATACTTCTCCACCCAATAATCATGATGATGATAAAGATATAGAGTCTGAGTCGACTCCACAAGTTGATGGTAAGGACCCCACTCTGAGGAGGGGTCCCAGGATTCCTCTGAAGAGGTTGAGTAAGAGCAGTCATCAGCGGTACCCTAGTATGAAGAGGGTACCTCCACTCATACACAACATACATAGGTACCACAGTCTAAGGAGGGTACAACACTAGTGTCCCATGTTGCACAGAAAGCACCTGTACCCACACATGCACCAGATGCACCTCCCGAGAAGGGGCATCTGAGGTGGTATATGGAAGAGATACGATATATATATGAGCTTGATAGCACTGTCTGGGATATAGAAAGAACTACACGATATTTCTATGAGGATCTCCAGATCAACTTATCAGGGCTGGAGCAGCTACCACAGTTGAGGGCAGCATTTGACAGGTATCAGCTAGGGTGGATGACTAGGCCACTAAGTTCTTATCGCATGGATAAGGTGTGGGAGTTGTATGCATCTTATAGATCCACTGTAGTCCTCCCCATGTGCATCATCCAGGCTTTATTAGATTTGCACGACAACCACAACCTGATCACACACTATTCAGAGGGGTCAGAGTTGATATTAGAGAGAAGATTATCAGCAGAGTCAAATTTGGCCTAGATTATACTACACTTGCATCTACAGCAGAGTGCAACCACAGATTGAGGATTGCATAAGATCATTATATTGTGCGGGATGCTGAGCATAAAGCTGAGAGGGTTGAGATGGCTAGGTGGATAGCTAGTCATATTATGCGGGATGTTGAGCATAAAGCTGAGAGGGTTGAGATGGCTAGGTGGATCGCCGGTTATATTTCACCACAGGGTGATGAAGCCCTATGGATTGAGGTGCAAACTGTGATCAAAAAGGGCTTGTTGACACTAGTGGCCAAATTTTAGTGGTTATTGATTCGATACCACCTATTTTCTACTTCTTCAGATAACACATTAATGTGGAAGGGAGCTACATTAGTTGCTTTCTTTGTGGCTGGTAATGATATTAATTTTGTTGCTATCCTCCAGTATGAGATACACGATAGATCCTTTGGTGAGCTGACTAACCTGCCATTTTCTTGTATGATCTAGAGGCTATACGATGAGTAAGGTATGTCTAATTTACTAGGTATTGATGAGAGGGTGACTACCACCACGACTGTGCAAATGAGGACCATAAAAAATCTGGAATGTTTAGGCACTTATAGGAGAGCTAGAAAGTAGACAGAAGCACCACAGGCTTAGACTAAGGGCCCAACAACTTCCACAGTACCTGATGAGGCACATATAGATGATGCGGGTATTGGTGTAGAAATAAAGATAGGGGAGCAGAGAGATGATCTAAATTTGAGTACTTAGGGAAAAGAGACACATGCTACTTCTTCTTCAGTCTCGATTTTGACCTCAAAGTTAGTTGGTGCATCTATAGAGCCTGCTCATCCATCCACTACAGCTTCTATAATAGGTATAATTACTGTATCCAGTGAGTTTTTGTAGAGCCTAGTGGATAGCCAGGGGGATCCAGTAGCTCGATTAAAGGTTTTCGAGATCAAGATGACTACCCTCTTTGGGTAGATGAGATCAAAGGTCAGGACTAAATTTGAACAGGCCGAGGCTAGATGAGAGGTTGCTCTAAGAGCCATACTGTCAAAAATGCATATGATTTTTAGACATGAATTGATGAGATGGACAAATAGGTTATACCCCAATACACAGAGATAGGTGTGCCAAATTTGGTTCAGATGAGGGAGGATTTTGATATCCTACAAGTAGAGGTACACTCTCTTGTAGAGATTTATGTAGTATCTACTCCCCCAATGATACGCTCTATAGTCCATATATCACCTCTATGTGTGCCAAGATATTTTGAATTCTTTGCAGAGGATGATGATAATGTCTCGACAGTTGGAACCAAGAGAGGTCACTTACATGATTTGTAGGATCCTGTTATGATAGAGGAGGAGGCCTTTAAAAAAGATGGACATGATTCTTTGGAGACTATATTCGTAGATAGTAGAGGTGTGATTTTATAGAAGTAGGTGAATTATCCAGTAGTGCACCACCACTACAACCGCCTCCACCATCTTATATACCCCCATCCGAGGAGGCTCCTGATTCGGGCGCTTAATGCATCCCAGGTATGTTCTCCCTTCCTTATGCTTTGTTTTTTTTAGTGCATTGAGGGTAGTACATAGTTTTTAGTTGGGGTGGGCATACCATGCCGTCGTGGGTTTTTATCATCGTGCTTCTTTTATTATCGGTCGTGGTATGATTGTAATTGACATGTCTAGGATAATTATATGTTGTATTATGATGTTTTGTGTAATTAAAAGATTTTCAGTATTTGGGGCAGTAGTTAGGTTTTTACTAATTTTGGATAACCTTCCAAAATTTATGTTTTAGAACTGTGTTGATGTAGATATATGTGAACTTTGTGGATCTTGTTATCGCATTACTACTAGGGATATGATGACTATTTGATGACAATTTCATGAACTGAATAGGTAGTAGTTGGTGATAGTGACTCTGTGCTATGTGAGTGTGAGATACTACCTAGTTCCCTTTGTATGTTAAATTCAGAACTTTCTTAGTTAGTCTTGCCTAGATTGAAGGATGGTCAGTTTGGAAAGATCATAGGCCCTTTTTTTTTATGCCAGTCCACTTTTAGCCTAAATGACCTTCCATGTGTGAATGATATCCCTTGATCCTTATTTTGAGCCTTGTGAGCCTATTTTTCTTATTTTAACCATTCACCTTCCCATTTGTGTTACAGTTTTCCTATTTTGGCCCTGTTCCTCTTTGAACAGTATGAACCTCAACACAGGCAAAAAGCCTAAGTTGAGGGTGACTATCATAGGGGTATGTAGTGTAAAATAGGTATGAAGAAGGGTAAAATAGGAGGAAAAAAAGTAGGGTTGGGTGTGGTAAAAATGAAAGAAAAGAAAAGAAAAAGAAAAAGAAAAAAAAAAGAAAAAGAAGAAAAAAAAGAAAAAGGAAAAGAAAAAGAAGGAGAAAAAGAAAAAGAAAAAGAAAAAGAAAAAGATAAAAAAAATTGTGAAAAAAAAAGCGAAAAAGAAAGAATAAAAGACCACACCCAACCTGAATGTGCAATAAAAGAATAAAAAAAAGAAATAAGGGTGGAATAAAAAGAAAATTGGATAGTAAGTGAGACCCCAAAGTTAGTGTAGTTCCAAGGAGGCATAGTCACTTTAAATGTTCATATGTATCATGCCATCCCCAAGCCTACATTATAAGCTGAGAAGAGTCCTATAGTGATCCCGACTTGACTATCTAAATGCTAAGGTAAAGAAAACAAGGGCAAGCCTATGATATTTGACATGCATTGAGTGGAACTTATTTGTTGAGTGTGAGTGTATCTTGGCCATCCCTACATTGACATGCATGATTTCATATGAGTGTGTGGGATATTCTTGTTGTAAGTGTACTTGAGTCACGTTGCTAGCTATCTGATTGTCTCAGGCAGTGTAATTTATACATATGACTAGTTGTCTGTTGATAATGTAGTTGCCATACCTTAATTCCTTTGTGTCATATTATTGGGCTTCTTGTTCATACACAGTTGGTTTTGAAGAGAATTATGGGAGAAGATGTTATGATTTGAACTTAATGTGATGACTGACTGCCTTGAATATCTTAGAATCTCTTCGTTAAACATCTTTTTTATTTTGTGGTCTTTTTATTTCTTGAGGGCATGCAAAGTTCTAAGTTAAGGGTGTTGATGTTCTATAGAAATATAGCACTTTTGACGTTTAAAACGAGAAAAATATGCAAGTTTTTGAGGTCTTTTAGTTAGATATGATCCGTTTTGGGAATGTTTTGCACGAAACCATGTTTTTGATGATAAGTTCATGAAAAAGATGCTTTTGTCCACTTTTGGAGTGATTATGGATGATTTAGATATTTTCCAGCTTCATCGTGATCAATGCATGTTAGATATTCAAAGAAGAGCTGAAAAACTGACTCCTAACACCTACTAAGTGAACCTATGAACCACATGTACACCTATGGATCACATGTCGACAAAGTGGGTACCAGAAATTCCAAAATCTCAAGAGCTGACTTGCAGGAAATTGGCCATCCACTATCTCTGGTCAGCATTTGCACCTTGTGCCAGACCGCAAGTGCCACCTGCTCCCTACCAGATGCAGGTACAAGGAGCAGGTGGCCACCAATCTTGTTTTCTCCTATTTTGTCTGGGCTTAGTTTTTAGGATTTTCTCTTGTACTATAAATACCCCTTATGTACTTTTTAGTAGGAGTTACGCACTCTTAACAATTAGAAACATATTTTGATTTTGAGATACATCTTTGATCTTGTGATTTCATTGTATTGACTTTGATTGATTATTCCATTTATGATTGTGGTTTTTCTTTCATCCTATCATTGTGATTTTATCTTTGCTTTCCAATATGAATGTTATTGATCTCTTCACAATCATGAGTGGCTAAAACCCATAGCTAGGGTTATGGAAACCCTGGCGAATTGACGAAGTAGGGAAAGTAAGATTATTGATATGAACCAATACCCATGGAATGCATTTCTTTATCTTCTATTTGATTGATTTCTTAATGGGTGCACACATTAGGATCCCGCCTAAATATTGCTACTTACTCTAAAAAAGGAGTAGTGAGTAGGAAAAGATAAAGACAACAGTAATTTTGGAGTTAATGGTCGATCCATTGCAGTACAATGGAATATAGTTAATGATCATTATCTCCCATCTAATAACTTGAGACTCAAAAGGTGATAGTTAAGTGGGATCAGGGTAAGGGTTAGTAACTCGATACCCTGAGACTCAAAAGTTAAAGAGTGAAATCCTCCTACTCATCCAAAAGACTGTTGGAGGTACATAGCTTATCGATTCTGCATGCAAGGTATTGGGTTGGTTCAAAAATTCACGATAAATGTATGGAGTTGAGACGCCATGGGGAAAACAATCCTAGTGTTCACTTACGACTTATTTTCAACCAAGTTAATATTGTTCTTTATTTGAGACAACGATAAAAAAATCCCCCCATTTACTTTCCTGTTTTTTCCATTGACTATAACTACTGAGATCTATCAAACCATCCATTCCTTTGGAATTTGACCCTAACCTTTGTTGGGTTACTATATCTTGACAGTGACTATACCATCATCTAAAAGGAGATGTTGCTTGGACGTCATCATACATATAATGTAATGAAAGGTTTTGTCCTTGTTACGACTATATTCATATTCATATATTCAATCACATGTCTTCTTTCAGACATATTACACACCGCTACCACATTCACATCAGGAAATGAAGCATATTCAATGGGAAATATTTCATAAATTTCACCAAAATTTTGGATTAGTCATCGTTATATCATCAATATGGTGCATTGAGATTCAAACTCAATGTCTTATCCATATAAAGGCATCTTAGGCGAAAAATCAATGGAACTTAAACCCAACATTTTATCATCCTGGTACATCGGGACTCCTAACCTGATGTCTTACTCTCTTAATGGCATGAGATTTAAATCCATCATCACACCTTCATTCAATGATATATTAGGCCAAAGTATAATAAACTCAAACTTGAGCCTATAACAATATCTCCACTTTTTGATTATCAATAATATTTTCAAATTTAATTAAAGAACATGAGTTAATAATATACTTATCTTATCATAAATAGTATAAAGGTATCTAAATCATGATGATCACATAGTTCTTGTAATCTTTCCTTCTCCACTTTCTGATCCAATTTTCTTTTCTTATCCTTCAACGTTAGAGATGGTAGAGTCTCATGCTGATAACATGCTATGAAATAAAGATGAAATGTCAATATAAAACATAAATAAAGGAGAGAACTTTAGGGAATTTTAGTAATACTTTTGTTTTACTTGTCACGACCTGACCTCAGGCCTAGTCACGATCTGTATTCAAGCTTATCGAGGGCCGGAGACCACCCTATTTGCCTAGTCACATGAACATAATAAATATAATAGGAAAATCAACCTAAACACAATTTTAAAGATAGATAACCCAATAGAAACTAAGAGTCAATAACAGTAACCACCCACACTTTGTCCATAAAAGCCTCTAACCAAAATACCAAGTTAGGTCGGGACATGCCCCTGACCATGGCCAAAGGAAAATCCAAAAGTATGAAAAGAAACTGATGGGATTTATGAAAAGCATGAAAAAAAGTAGTGAAATGTACAACCTTCTGGAAGATAGAGGCTAACCACTTTAAGCTGGCCAACGAATGAACCCAACCCGCCTAACTTTATACAAAGTAACCGAAGAACCCCTAGGACCCTACATCATGAAATGATGCAACATCCAAGGATGATTAGTAGGTTGACACTAGCATGTAACTTGGGAAAGGGATAAAATAATGTCATAACCAAATCAGTCCAAAACCATTCAAAAACCGTATACACCCATTCATATATACATACATGTAAGATGCTGAGATGGGGAACAAGACTTAAGTATGAATTTTTAAATCATTAACCTGGACTGTGTAACTCTAACAAGGGCACCCACAAGCTATATGAGTTCAGCTCCCCCTACTGAAAGGGATCCAACACATGTTAGCCGCACGAACAAGGAAAATACAAGGAAGGGCCAGGGAATCCACAACCCCAACCATTCCAATATATATATATATATATATATAAATTGAAAACTATGGACACGGTCATAAAGACCCCCACGCTAGCAAACGTGGTTTCCAATATCGATCCCCCCGGGACCTCCACCTTCTACGATGAGCTACACAATCCCCTTTAAGCCAAAATTAAAACCATTTACACATTTCCATCCATATACCAAAGAGTCTTTTAGTTAGATATTTACCGTTGGTATCACCATACCAAATAAAGTTAAGTTTGCAAGCCAATTCCATTATAACATTCCAAAACCAATTAGCAAAATTCGACTCCAAAGTTTCCAATTTAAAACTAATCCATGGCCACCAAGGCCTTCCAAAAACCATTTTAAATTCCAATAACCTTTTATGCAATGTAAGGTTCCAAAAGTAAGTTTAATTATACATGTATCCATGTTTCGAAACCAATTAGCCAAGATAGGTTGAGGTTAAAGCCAATTCCAAACCATTAAACCATAAAATTTTGGGGAAACCCATGTTTCCCACTCCAATTCCCCCACCCATGCATTTATTTTGTTAAAACAACATGATGAGACATAAATAACAAATTCAAAATCATGGGGTAATCAATTCATATGGTAACTATTCTAAACCCCTCAACCTACATTTAAAATCCAATAATTAAAACCACATGGCTAACAATTTAACATATTCTTTGTATAAAAGTAATTTTGGGAAAAGATAATGTCTTGGATACCAAGAATTATGGAGAGGACACCACCAATTGATGCCTCTAGATGATCAATCATTAGAAACCCTAGCTTTGCTCGTGATTTTGGAATTTAGTGGGAAGAGAGTAATGTTTATGTTATTTAACTGATGGAAATAGGGCCAAAGAAAGGGTTTTAAGTTATGGGAAATAGTGGGATAATAGGAAAAGACCATAATGTACTTAATGAAAATGGACAGTAAATATAGTTCTACCCGCTACGGGTCAGGTAACGGCTCGTGGTCATAGGTCACGAGTCATCACCAAGACTCGTAGTATGAGACCCCAAACCCCAACCCCTTACTGTTATGGTCATGAGTCACGCCCTATGACTCACAACCTCACCCTACGACTCTTGAGGGATAAATCATTAACCAAACAAAAAAGCTAGACCATCCCACTGGTTGGACTAGAAGTGGAGCACTATGATTCGTAACGACTGGGTATGGATTGTCATTGGAGTCATTACTTGGGTAGTGAGGGTAAAATTCAATAAATTTTCAAAGTAAAAAACCTGGGGTATTACATTACCTCCCTTAGGATCATTCATCCTCAAATGAGGATTAAAGGCACCTATTAGGAAGATAATAAGAAAGAATTCACACATACCTAAACAACAAATTAGAAAGGCCAAAAGAAATAGAACAAAAATCATACCTCAAATATTTTCATCCAATGCGGGAAAATAGGAATGGATATTTGGACTTTATGTCCTCTTCAGCTTTCCAAGTAGCTTATTCCACCTTTTGATTCCTCCAAAGGATTTTCACCAAAGTTAAATCCTTAGTCCTCAACCTACAACCTTTCCTATCCAAGATCTCGACCAGGACTTCCTCGTGAGACAAGGAATCCAAAATACCGACCTTCTCTACAAGGACAATCAAAAAAGGATCATCCACACACTTCTTAAACATCAACACATGGAAAACCGGATTAATGGAACCCAAACTCAAGGGAAAATCCAACTCATAAGAAACATTCCCAACTTTCCTCAAAATTTGATACGGACCAACATAATAGGGACTGAGCTTCCCTTTCTACCCAAACCTCATTACTGCTTTCATAGGAAAGACTTTCAAGAACACTCAATCACCCACTTCAAACTCCAACTCCCTTGCCTTAAATACGCATAAGATTTTTTTTAGCTCTGAGAAGTCTAAAGTCTTTCTTTAATCACCTTCACCTTTTCCATGGATTGGTGAACCAAATAAGGACCAAAAAACCTACTCTCACCAACCTCAAACCACCTAATAGGAGACCTATACCCCTATATATAAAGCCTCAAAAGGATCCATCTAAATATTTGAATGGTAACTATATTTATACGTAAACTCAATAAGAGGCAAGTGATCAACCCAACTACCTCCAAAATCAATCACACAAGCCCTTAGCATATCCTCCAAAGTCTGAATAGTCTATTTTTCTTGTCCATCCATTTGAGGATGGAAAGAGGTGCTAAGGTTCACCTTGGTCCCAAACCTTTCTAAAATAAATGGCAAAAATAAGAAGAGAATTGCGTACCTCAGTCTAAAATAATGGATATCGATGCTCCATGCAGCTTGACAATCAACTGAATAAACAACTTAGCATAATCCTATCTAGAGTAGTTAGTCCTCACAGGTAAAAAGTGAGAAGACTTAGTCTTCCTATCCATAATGACCCAAATTGAATCATATTGATTGCGAGACCGTGGAAGACCCATAACAAAATCTAAGTTGATCATCTCCTACTTCCACACAGGCAGATCTATCTTTTGAGATATTCCACCAAGCCTCAAGCGTTCAACCTTCACCTGCTAACAGACTATATTCTTGGCCATAAAATTTGCCATATCTTTCATCATACTGATCCACTAAAAGATTTTCTTCAAGTTATGATACATCTTTATTGAACCTGAATGAACTGTATACCTAAACGCATGAGCCTCAACCAAAATTCTTCTTCGTTGCCCATCAACACCAAGAACGCACAACCTACCATAGTACCTTGAGATACTATCTCCCCCAATCTCAAATGCCATAACCTTTTGTTGACCCACATCTTTCTTAATCTGCATAAGTATAGGATGCAAGGCATACTTCTGCTTCACCTCATCACTAAGAGATGATTTAACCACCTCTTGAATAATAACTTCTCTATCCTTAAATTCCAAAAAAACAAACTCCCAAATTAGCTAATCGCTACATATCCTTCACTAATCCTTGCTTCTCTCTATCCACATAAGATAAGTTCCCTATATACAGACTATTAAGAGCATAAGCAACAACATTAGATTTACTTGGATGGTAGTGAAGAGTCATGTCATAGTCTTTCTTTCTGATATTCAACTCCTTCTGAGTAAACACATACTGTAGACTTTTATGGTCCGAATAGATATCTACTTTCACTCCATACAAGTAATGGCGCCAAATTTTCAAAGCAAAAACCACTGTTGCTAATTCTAAATGATGAGTTAGTAATTCCTTTCATAAACCTTAAGCTGCCTAGAAGCATATTGAACAACCTTACCATGTTGCATCAATACACAACCTAGTCCCACATATGATGTATCACAATATACAACAAATCCATCAGTACCCTCGAACAGGGTCAAAATTGGCATCCAAAAATACCCTCACAAGCATCAGACCACAAAAACTTCTTCTTTTTTTGAGTCAAACCTGTCAAAAGAGCAACAATAGAAGAGAAACTCTCCATAAATCTCTTATAATATCCACCTTGATCCCCTCACAAGAAATAACATGTCTAAGAAAAGTTACAATATCCAACCAAAACTCACACTTAGAGAATTTAGCATACAATCTTTGATTCTTAAGAGTCTGCAATACAATTTAGAGGTGACTGGAATGATCCTCCTCACTCTTAGAATACACCAAGATATCATCATTAAAAACTATCATAAACAGATCCAAAAATTGTCTAAACACCCAATTCCTGAGATCCATAAAGTCACATTAGTCAACCCAAATAACATAACCAGGAATTCATAATGACCATATTAGGTTAAAAATTAGTCTTAGGAATATCAATTTCCCATATCTTCAACAGATGATAACCCAAACAAAGGTCAATCTTATAGAAACATCTAGCACCCTGAAGCTAGTCAAAGAGATCATAAATCCTAGGAAGAGGGTACTTATTCTTCACTATACCCTTATTTAACTGTCGATAATCTATGCACATCTGAAGCGACCCATCTTTCTTACACACAAAAGCATGAGAGCACCCCACGAGGTTATATTAGAATGAATGAAGCCCTTATCAAAGAGATTCTTTAACTATTTCTTTAGATTTTTTAGTTCAGCTAGAGCCATTCTATAAGGAGGAATAGAGATAGGACATGTATTCGGTAGAAGATCAATCCCAAAATCTATTTCCCTATCTGGAGGAATGCTAGAAAGATACTCAGGAAACACTTTAGGAAACTCATTAACAAAAGGGACAGATTACAAAGAGGGGCCCTCAAAACTAGAATCCTTAACCCGGACCAGGTGATACAAATACCTTTTAAAGATCAACTTTCAAGCTCGAAGATAAACCTCCCATTAGGCACTAAGGAACTTTCCTCCCATTCAATTACCGGTTAATTAGGAAATTAGAATCTGACTCTTTGGGTCTTACGATCCATAGAACTATAGCACGACTGAATTTAATCCATCCCTAAGATTACATCAAAATCTACCATATCAAGCCCTGCCAAATCTACCAATGTCTCCCTATAAAGGATGGACACCACATAACCCCTATAGATCCTTTTAGCAGCTACAGGATCACCTATAAAAGTAGATACAAAAAAGGGGTGGGAATGACTTTCAGGACCAAAAGCAAAATAGATAGTCACATAAGGGGTCACATAAGAAAGGGTAGACCTCAGATTAAGAAAATATACACATCTTAAGAGAAAAGCTATAACGTACCAGTAACAACATTAGAAGACGCCTCAAATTCTTGCTGGGTAGTAAGAGCATAGAGATAACTTCCGCCAGTGTTGGTACTAAAAATAGCACACTTTGGGTCCGGAGTCGAAGAAGTGGCAACTGGAACCTTATTATACCCAATGGCTACCTTAGCTATGGGATAATTCCTTTGCATATGTCTAGGCTAACCACAAGTGATGCATAAGTTATTTCCCTAATCATAATAACCACGGTAAAACTAACCACAAAATTTACAAGAAGGATAAGGTTGGGCTGACTAAGCTCCACTAGCCTGAGACTAGACACCCTATGACTTAGGACTACTACTAGCCTAAAAATGATGATCACCTTTTGGCTTGGGATAAGGAGCACTAGCCGAACAATATGAACCAAAATGTCCCAAAGTATTCTTCTTGCTCTACTATTTACCATCTCTCCTACTAGATTGTTGACCTCTACACTACTCTAAATACCCGAGCTTTTTATTTTGCCTCTCCCCCATCTCTGCCACCTTTCTTTATCCTCTACATGCTGTATATAAACCAAAATCCTAGATATATCTATGTTATTGTTTAACATAGCAGCCTTACACTCCAATAATAAGTCATAGGATAATGTAAAAGTAAATTTTCTCAACTTTTCCCTTATAAAATACACCAACTCTAGAGCATAATGAGACAAATACTAAAATTTCAAAGCATACTCCTTCATACTCATCTTTTCTTGATTTAGAATCACAAACTCCTTGGCCTTAGCTTTTCTTAACTCTTGAGGAAAGAAATGATCAAGAAAGGCACCTGAAAACTTATCCTATAAAGCTAGATCTGCATCATCATCTTTCATCTGATCCTACTTGTCATTCCACTGATAAGATACAACCTTCAATTCGTATACAACAAACTCCACACCTTTAGAATCTATAAAATGCATCACCTTAAATATATTCTCTATCTTATCAACAAACCATTGAGGATCCTCCTCAACCTTAGAGCCTATAATGGTCGGGGGATTCAGCCTCATAATTTAGCCAAATCAAGTGACCTCAAAAGAAAGAGCAACAACACTAATGGATTTAGATTGATGAGATTGAGAGGCCACCAATTGAGTAAGTAGATAAATAGATTGGCGAAACTCTTTATTCAAAACATCACCTTGAGGCATCAGGGCATGATTATCATCAACCTGAGAAGCCAGAGAAGAACTAGTAGGAACCGGTGAAACTCCATGCAAGGCAGTACAATCAGGAATGCTAGACCAGGTCTGCACTCCATAGACAGGGCGAGTTCCATTTATATTGTCCTCAGATAGGACAGAGGTTCTAGAGAAGTTTCTATGATCATTGGATCTTTGGGGAGGTATAATCTAAAATGCGAGTAAATCAGACATTAGAGGAACTTCAAAACACCAAAATCTGTAGCCTAAAATAGAACACAAGAAAGAAAAACATTCTTAAATATCTTGCATACTCCTTCTTATAAGTGTGGCATGCTATAAACCCATAAAAGTACTCTACTCAACATGACTTTATGGACACCTAATGACCCCGAACCTATGCTCTGAACCAAGCTTGTCACGACCCAACCCTGGGCCTAGTCGTGATGGGTATCTCAAGATAACCAAGGGCCAGTGACAACCCCTTTTGCCTAGTCATCCGAACATAATGAATATAATACCGGAAGCTACCAAGCACAATGTGAAAGATAGATAGGTAACCTAATAGGAACAAAGATTCAGTAACAGTAACCAGCCAGACTTTTTTCACAAATGCCTCTAAATTGAAATACCAAGTTAGGTCGGGACATGCTCCTGACCATGGCCAAAATAAAATCTAAAAGTATGAAAAGAAACTAATAGGATTTCTGAAAAATATAAAGAAAATAGTGAAATATCCAACCTTTAAAAAGATGGAGGATCGCCATTTCAAGATGACCAATGGATTAACCCATACCACCTAACTCTACACAAAGTAATCAAAGAACCCCTAGGAAGCTACATAAAAAAGTGAAGAAGCATCCGAGGATGGTTAGTGGGGTGAGCACTAGCATGTAACTCGGGGAAAGGATAAGATAATGTCATAACCAAATTAGTCAAAACCATTCAAAAACTATATACACACATTCATACATGCATACATGTATACATGTAACATGTTGGAATAGGAAACAAGGCTTAAGCATAAAATTTTAAATCATTAACTTGGACTATGTAACTCTAATCCTCCTCAGGGCACCCACGGGTTATATTGGTTTAGATACCCTACTGAAAGGGTCCCAATATGTATTAGACACATGAACCAAGAAAATTTGAGAAAGGGACAAGGAATCCACGATCCCAGCCATTCAAAAATATATATAAAGTGTAAACTATGTACCCGGTCATAAAGACCCCCATACCAGTAAATGTGGTTTCCAGTATCGCTCCCTCAAGACCTCCATCTTCTATGATAAGGTACACAATCCTCTTTAAGTCCAAATTAAAACCATTTATGCATTTTCATCCAATTACCAAGGAGTCTTTTAGTTAGAAATTTACCATTGGTATCGTCATACAAAATAAAGTTAATCTTGCAAGCCAATTCCATTATGCAATTCCAAAACTAATTAGCCAAATTTGACTCCAAAGTTTCCAATTTAAAACCAATCCATGGCCAGCAAGTCTTTCTAAAAACCATTTTAAATTCCATTAACCTTTTATGAAATGTAAGATTTAAAAAGTGAGTTCAATTATGCATGTATCCATGTTTCAAAACCTATTAGTCAAGTTGGGTTGAGGTTAAAGCAAATTCCAAACCATTAAACCATACAATTTTGGGAAAACCTATGTTCACCACTCCAATGCATTTATTTACTTCAAAACCATAAGATAAAACATAAATAACCAATTCAAAACCATGGAAAAATAAATTCATATGGTAACCATTCCAACCCCTCAACCAATATTCAAAATCCAACAATTAAAATGAAAATCCTAGGATTTAGAACCTTTTTGACTTGGTACGACTCAAGGTGTTACTCATACCCTTGGTTATGAGTCATAGGGTGCCTAGGTGGTCCAATAGTACCCTAGGCAGTAAGGATGGCTTAGCTACTTCCCAAGGTAACACTCATATGGGTAAGAGTCATATGGGAGCTTACGAGTGGTATAGGACAAGTCGTATGGTGCATTTTTGAGTTGTCTAGTGTAACTTTTCCACCATATGGTTGGGGGATACAATTGAGGTTACAACTCAAACCCTTGGGTATGAGTTAGGGAGGGTAATTCATGTAGAAACCAGTAGGTAAGATCTTGGCAAGTTTGGATATGATTTGCGGTACGATTTGTGGTGTCACTCGTACCCTTGGTTACGAATGGTAAGGTGAGCCGTATCCCTGGATGTGAATTATTTTAATTTTTAAGTCAAGGATAGTTTGGACATTTCCTACTCCTAAACCCTATTTTCCTCATATTATAGAACCCTATATGGCCATCCATAACACTTATTAAAGCATCATAACACATCAAATACTCTCCCAAATACTCTCTTAGAGATTGGAGGCTAGGGTTTCTTCATATATTCTTTAAATAGCTCAAAGACCAAGATTTATTTCGTAAATCTTCATGTATAAGACATGTACTCCTTTTCTCATTGTTATTTAAAATCAAAGACATTTGTATTATGTTTTAAACATTGGTTTATGAATCATGAAAGGTGGATTTTTGAAATATTATTGAGGGTCTTTATGCAAATGATTTGGTATTGGTTTAAGCTATGTTTTTACAAGTTTTTTATAATGGTTTGCATATGTGGTTGGTTGTTGGTTATGGTTTAACTAAAGGGGTCTTGATTAACCCTAATTATGGTGATTTATATGTTGGTTTTGGTTCTTGTAAGGGTATGCCCTCAACATGTTTGATAAAATGCCTAAACGAATATTTTTACTCTATTCTTGAACTTTCATTGGAACTCTTGCATTGTTTGGTTTAGTAATGGAACCTTAAGTGGATTTGGATTTTTTTTCATGTTTTAAATGGTTTAAATGATATAATTCTTTAAATGATTGGAATGGTCTAAAGGTTAAGATTTATGTGGTCATGGTTGGTCTATTTTGTAAACCTTATGGGATACATGAAAATCCCTCAAGTGAATGCATTAATGGAATTAGTTTAGATGGTTTAGAAAGGCTAAAGGTTAAATATTTATGCTTGGGGAGAACCTAGGAGTCTCCCAAGAGGTTTAATATGGCTAATAGAAAGGCATTTGAATGTCCCCTTAATCTAAATTATTTGGCTATGGATAATACTTGCAAATATGTGGTATGTCAATACCACTGGATTATTAAATAGCCTTGGTTAATAAATGGATAATTGGATTATTTGGTAATGATTTTAAATTGGCCATTAATGGTGAAATGTGTAGCTATGCAGTGGAAGGTAGAGGTTTTGGGGCTACTAAAACTAGAAACTCATATTTGCCAATTTGTGGGTCCTTGATTACCACATGCGAGTGTTATGTTTTATATTAGAGGTATGTACTAGTCATCCCATGGGATATTTCCTGGTCGTGTGGCTACACGCACTGGGACCCTTTCAGCAGGGGGAGCTGAACCCATATGGCCTATGGGTAGGGTAGAACGGCAAAGCTATACAGCCTTGGTAAATGGTTTTAATGTCATGATAAACCTGGTTCCCTTTCCCGACACTTATATATATGTTTAGTTGTATACATATGGTTGGTTTTACTTGGTTTTGTAAATGGAATTATTATATCCCTATCCTGAGTGTATGCTAGTGTTCACCCACTAACTTGTCTACTAGTGGATGTATACCCACGCTATGCAAAAACCGACCATTCTAATCCTCTTTCTTAGTGATCGGAATCGAGTATAGTAGATGTTAGATTGAAGTGGTAAGCTTTCATATTTTGAAAGGCATATATTTCATATCATGGTTTACTTTACATATTTCTTGTCTTTCATAAACTTTGGTTTTGGCTATGTTTCGGGGCATGTCCCGACTAGGTACTCTTTGGTTTGTCTAGAGGCTTTATAAGGACAACTGCGGACTTGGGTATGGCATGGACTATTTATGTCACATATATTATATATATACATACATTGGGTTATTATCTTAGTTTTGGTTTATGGTTTCCACATTGATTTGGTTGGTTATTTAGTGATTGGACTTGATTAGGTTGGTCTCGATTATAGACTTATGCCAAAGTCTCCACATGGTTGTACATTCTATCTTGTTATATGTTTGTACTTTAGACAACTCAATGTGTGTATTTAGTAGTTGAGTTGGGTAATGAGGGTGGTTCCCGATCTTGGTTGGGCTTGGGATTGCCCATTATATCTAGGCCTTGGTTCGGGTTATGTCAAGTTGGTATCAAAGATTTAGATTTTGGTGTCATGGGGTGTCCACAAATTCGTGTTGAGTTGAGTCTTGCTTATGGGTGTGTCGTGAACCACACTTAGAATCAAGAGTCTACGAAGCATTTAGGAATGTTTAACTTTCTTGGATAATCTACTTTTGGGTTATGGAGTCTAAGGGCCTGAATTCATCTCTGAATAGTCTTTGGTTCACTTTTTGGATCATGTCCTTTTAATGATCTAAAGTTCATAGAAACTTACATGTCCCACTCAAGGATAACTTGGATGGTTAAAAAAGGTATTGGGTGCTACTTCTGGATCCGGAACTAGTCGGGATCATCTCAATGTTTTTACTATATTCTAAGAGTCCGAGACATCATTTAATGCCGACACTGGTATGTTGAAAACTCCTTTCTTTGTGGTGTGTGTGATTTACTTGGTTTAAGGTTTTCTCTCTCTTTTATGACCTTATTTGTGGTTGTGTATTTTGGTTATGGCCCCAAGGTTATTTTATATTCTTTTCTTCTTCTGTTTCTACCCAAGTAGGTGACTCTACGACTGTTAAAAGAGTCTATGGGGTTGTGTGGTACTTTTTGGTAATATAAAGAGGTCTTGGTGGGATTTGTTTGACTTGGATATGGTGGATCTGATGTCATTCAGGAATGGATTGGTGGCACTCGTGTTATTCATCATTAGATTGTCTAGTCTGTAAAGGTTGTCTTTAGGCTCCCTGGTGAGTTGGTTATGGGAAAGGAGAGTAGTTTCATTCCCTATATATTAAGGAAAAGGTTGTATCTTAGAACTCAGAGATTGGTCTCCAAGGGGGTGTCTTTATTATTTGGTTCGGGTTATAGATTCTAACTCAGAAGGTCCTCTTTAGTTTGATTTGGTGGTGAATAAATTTTTTGAGGTATTCTTGATAAACCTCATGGTGTCTTTCTAATGGGGATGTTGGTTTGGGATTGGTCTTGTGTCAGACATTTATCCATATTTCTATTTCTTCTTTATAAAATGGTTTTGGTGGAGTTAAAAGGGCTTAAGGAGCAATTAGGGGATCTTTTAGATAAAGGTTTCATCAGTCTTGATGTTTCTCTGTGGAGTTCTTTCACTCTTGCATGCATAAGGGGAATGGTTCCCTAGGAATGGATAGGTCATCGGTGGGTGACTAAGGAATTGAGAGTGTCCTCATTGTGGGGTGGACCTTATATATGTATTGTATCCTGTATGGGATACTTTGGTAGTAGTACATGGTGGTTGGTCGATCCTAGGCTTGAATCTAGATGATTGATTTTGGTATAGGAGGTATGTTAGCTCGGGGATAGCAATGCGGGAATTATGGAGGTAAATTTATAGGTTGGATGAGATTGATGACTCGAGAAATACAATAGTGGAAAGGTTGTGACTTAGGTCGGGGATTTGGGTTAGATGAATAGATATGGATTTAGGGTCTAGTCATTGGATAGGTTGGATCATGGAGCTTGCATCTATCTTTGTCCATATACTTGTACTTTATGGTGGCATAAAATTGATTTCTAAATTCATTATTTTGAAATATGGATTTTGGCATAATTAAGGGATTTGACATGATTAGTCATTTAAATTGATTTTTTATAGATTATGATACATTATCCATGCTTTATTAATGTTTATGAACAGTATTGTGGGATGCATGGAATGGTAAATAGATTTGGGGGTACTATGGATTCCCAATTACTTGGGTTTGATCTTAAAAATTTAATGCCCTTAAAATATTTGTGAAATTGCTATTGAATAAAATTTTGTCATATGGTTTGACTATTCTTGAATCTTTGAATTGCATAAATGGTTAAGGAAACATGAATTGGTTTTGGTTGGACTCAAATGATTTTTGAAAGGCCTTGGTGGCCATAGTTTGATTTTAAATGGTTTTGGTGAAATTGAAAACCATAGAGTCAATTTGGTCTAAATGGATTTTTCATGTCTTTTCTAGGCTCTAGGTGGCTTTTGGGTGGATGAGATTTTGGTATAGGAAAACTGTAACACCCCGTACTTTTACCTAGCTTAAATTCATCCCAAAAATATCAAAGACTTTATTTAAAGACGAATACACTTTTATACATAGGTAATTTTTAAGATTTTGAATTTTTATTGTGTGGAAAATTGAATAAGCTTTCCATCGATACAAAATTCATCCAAATCCGACACTCGGGCGAAGAGTTAGAGCCATTTTAGTAAGACAGTGTACCACCTGGTACTCTAGCGCGTCGCGGAGGTAGTTCAAATGGAATTTGTCATTTTTCAGTGAGACAACGTGATACCACTGTATCGCACCACTAGCCTTTTTCCCAATTGTCAGTTTCTAGTGAGGTACCGCAATATCGGCACGTCACGCCATAACTTAGTTTCATATTTGTCAGTTTCCAGTACACCAACGCAATCCCACTGCATCACGGTGAACTTCCAGGTCTCATCCAAGGGGTAATACGATTCCACCACGTCGCGTTGATGGTCCAATTCCTAGTTTTCCACTTTCCAGTAACACAACACGATTGCACCGCATCTCACCCGGGGCCCAGATCGGGATTTTTTAGTTAATTTCCAATTTTAAATTCTAAGTTTTTAAATCATTCCAGGGGTATTTGAGTCTTTTTTAATGACCCTAGTCATCCTTTAACATGAAATTCAACCCTAATAAACCTAGTTACACCATTATTCATTCAGTTTCTTCCCAAATTAAATCATTCTCTCTCAAGAGGCAAAAATCCTAGTTCAAGAATCAAGGTCAATCAATAATCTCTCCAAGAACCTTCAAGAACTTTTCTTCTCAGGTATGTTAGGTGTTCATTGATGGGTTCCTTTCACCCATAGAGTCCAAGAATCCCTTTTTTAATATACAAAATATCATATTTATGATTTCCATGTTTGAATTAGATTAAATCCATGTTAATGATAGTAATTGGATTTCAATCCATGATTCAAGTGCAAGTTTCATGAAATTGAATAGCATGTGTGGTGAATATGTGATTATCTTGATAAACCCTTGAATTTGCAAAGTGATTAATGTGTCTATGACGTTAATTGGGTTTTAAATCCATGATTATTATATGATTCATGAAATTAGATTAGTATTTTATTGGGGAATTATATGAATTGCATGCTAAACCCACGGAATTATAATTTGGGAATTGTAGTTGCCATGTTTATATGTTATCCATGATTATGTGCATTAAGTTGTGCTCCCCAAGTGTTTGATAGAATGTCCATGTGAATTAAATGACGCAGTCATGACATACTGGTATATGTACAAGTTAATGCATTACAAGTGTTTGATGAAATGTCTCTATGAATGAATTATGACCCAGTGAACATTGTTATGTTATTCAAGAGGATGCTTTGCTTTATTTTTCATGTTATTGAGTTCTGGGGGTATTTAATACCCGATAATTTAGCTGTTCAACTAGAGTCAGTGTCAGTGATAGGATAGTATTATTCATGTCATAATCAATAGTATTCTCAGTCTATTACAGAACTCAGTCAGTTGCAGAATATAGGAAAACTCAGTAAAATCTATATCAGTCCAGTCCAATTCAGTATAATTAGTTCAGCGTCTTCCAGTTGGGAGCAGAATTTAGAATCGAGCGAACCCAGGGATGGGGGCATTCCTGTTAGTGTAGGATCTAACCCTTAGTAGCAATCCTTGAGTTATAAAACTACGTAGCCAGCGTAGGTTGAGATGACTTCCTGCTAGATAAGGGTTAACACATCTCTCATGAGTTTTCCTATTAGTGAGGGTTGACAAAATATCTTCCTGCTAGTTAGGGTTAACTCGCAACCAGTATTAGTACCCATGGCACGGTATTAGCATCCTTCCAACTGGGTTACAAGTTGGACCCCAATCAGCTCAAAGAGGGACATGACGGTTAGATTATTACCTCCCACAGTTTCAGTTTCAGTCTTTAATTTAGAACTGAGTTCAGCTCTATAGAATCAGGACTTTCAGACACAGTCAATAAGTATTAGTAATTCAGTTATCAATAATTTCAAATATCAGCTATACAGTATTCAGAACTCCGTACTTAGCTTTAAAAAAGCTCAGTTATACTATACGCATACTGTTATATTCAGTTACTCTGTATCATTTAGTCAGTTGTTGTTCATGCATATAAATCCTTGTATTGAGCCTTACCTCATCTAGCATGCCAGTATATTCCCACGTACTGACGAATATTTTTCTGCGCTATGATGTTTCATATCATAGGTTTGGACGCTCAGGTTCCTGACCGCGCTTAGCCAGACTCAGCCAGCAGTAGCAGATTTAGCAGTGAGTCCTTATTTATCAAGGATATGCTTTTATTTCAGTACTTCAGCTTAGCAGTATTTTAGTAGGTGGAGTTAGTTGGGGAGTGTCCCATACACTCCCCTTTTAAACAGATTTAGTTAGAGACTTTTCAGATAGTATTTTAGATTCAGATGTTATATTTTATCAGTATTTAAGATATTTTGAACCTTATAGTATTTCAGCCCATTTTTTCATATTAATTTCAGTATTATGATTTAGTGCTCATAGCAGATGTCATTCATGGGTTAGCTTGTGGTCCTTCGAGGTCATAAGCACTATGTGACGACTAGGGGGTAGTCTCGGGTCATTATAAAAACCAAGTGTCACTAGTGTACACTCTTGGTGATACCTATTAGGGTGGAGTTTTGTGCTTATAGGTGAAATGGGATGAATATTGATGGTTAATCTTAAATTGCTTCAACCGGTTGACTTCAAAGGAAGGTCGCGTTGCATATTCTAGTGATACTCTTCTATCTTGGTTAAGAGAATACTTTACTAGTAGTTGCATGCATTCTAATAGCGCTAATATCTAAGGTCCACATTCTGCATTCGCTTTGTTTCCTGGAATATGAGTTTTGACCTTGCATTACATTACTCATGGTAGGTGTGGTTGTGTTTATTTTGGTGTCTATTTCTAGGGACTTCTTTTGCGGTATGGTTTGGTCATGATGGTTCTTCATTATGACCTAGGTGGTTATGGTGAAGTACTTTATGTCTTTAGTGTCGTGCCTTATTTCGGGGGTCTTTGTCTTACCTTGGGTGGAATGGATAATTCTTGTAGTGATTCTTCTTGTCCTAGGATGGTAATAGCTTAGAGGGCATGATAATGTTTTGTAATTGATAATGTAGAAGTTATTAAGTGGGGGAGAGTCTCGATGACTACTAGAGTTAGGATTTTGGAAGGAGAGGTAAGGTTGTTGTCATGAGAAAAGGTTAGGGAAGTAATAGGTGGTGAAAATCCATGTGGAAATTATAAAGGGTGTTAGGTCTTTTGATGGATAGATCATACCTCGGGTATGTAAGCGGTAGGCTTGAATGTTGTTGTTGGAAGTGGTGCCCATAGTTGTGTTGGGTTTGGAAAGGCTTGGTTTTATGAATTATTTCATGGGTTAGTAGTGTTATTGGTTTGGTTTTTTATTATAGTGGTTGGATATGGTTATCCATGTCCCTAACTCATAGTTTCCATATTATAGAGGCGGTGAAAGTGGAGTAGTGTTTCGGAATAGATGTAAAAAGTAAATCCCGATGGCCTAAGTTAACTCCTCTTAGCTTTGGATAGGCTTGAACATGGAGGTGGTGGTGTATAGTTAGACTCAAGCTCTTGTAGTGATGTGTCCTAGTAAAAAAATTCTAAGTTGGATTGGACTTGCTCTCTATCATGAGTCCATTCATCCGGTAACCCATGTGTTGTGTTGGGGTAAGGTGTAGATGGTCCTTGGTTGGTTGGTTTCCTTGGTTGGTATTACTATCTCAAATTCCTCGTTCTCTAGAGGGAATCTTTGATCGGTAGGTTTGCCGATTGTGAACAAAAGGAGTGGCTTCAATAAAGGTTCCATGGTGGAACTAAAAGTCTGAGAAAGCAAATTGGGATGCGGAAGTGGACATGGAGTCCAAGGATCCATGTTGGTTCTTTGCTCCAAAAATTCATGCGTAAGGAATGTGTTCTTCAAACACATCTTTGTTTTCTAACTTAGTTAGAGGTCGGAATGGAGGTGTACGGGTGTAAATCGTGCTTGGTGTATGTGGTGATATTCTCATCTTGGTTTGTGTTCTTGTCCTCTCTTTTGGTTGGATGAAAGTTTGATGTGTTTTAAGGTGTTTTCCTCGTGCCTATCCTTGTCCTTACCCGTCATTCGAGGACGAATGAATCCTAGTGGGGGAGTCTAAAACATCCTAGGATTTGGACCCTTGAAAATTTCCAAAATTTGGACCCTTTTTGACTTTGTATAACTCAAGGGAGTCACTCGTACCATTGGTTACGAGTTGTAGGGTGCCTAGGTGTTCCAATTGAACCCTAGGAAGTAAGGATGACTTAGCTACTGCCCAAGGTACGACTCATATGGGTAAGATTCTTATGGGAGCTTACGAGTGGTATAGGACAAGTCGTATGTTGTATGTTTGAGTTGTCTAGTGTAATCTGTCCACCATACGGTTGGAGGATACGAATGAGGTTACCACTCATACCCTTGGGTACAAGTTAGGGAGGGAAATTCATATAGAAACCAGTAGGTAAGGTCTTGGAAAGGTTGGATACGATTTGGGTTGTGACTCGTACCCTTGGATACGAATGGTAAAGTGAGTTATACCCCTGGATGTTAATTGTTTTAATTTTTAAGTCAAGGGTAATTTGGAGATTTCCTACTCCTAAACCCTATTGTCCTCACGTAATATAACCCTATATGGCCATCCATAACACTTTTTAAAGGATCATAACACATAAAATACTTTCCCAAACACTCTTTTAGAGATTGGAGGCTAGAGTTTTTTCATGTGTTCTTCAAAGGGATCAAAGACCAAGATTTCTTCCATGACATGTATAAGTCATGTACTCCTTCCCTCATTGTTATTTCAAATGCAAGGCATGTGTATTATGTTTTAAATTTTGGTTTATGTATCATGAATGGTGGATTTTTGAAATATTGTTAAGGGTCTTTATGCATATGGTTTGGTATTGGTTTAAGCTATGTTTTTACATGTTTTTGATAATGGTTTGCATATGTGGTTGATTGTTGGTTATGGTTTAACTAAAGGGGTTTGAGTAACCCTAATTATGGTGATTTACACATTGGTTTTGGTCTTGGTAAAGGTATGCCCTTAAAATGTTCGATAAAATGCCTCAAAGAATGTTTTTACTCTATTGTTGAACTTTCATTGGAACTCTTGCATTGTTTGGTTTGGTAATGGAACCTTAAGTGGATTTGGATTTTTTTGCATGTTCTAAATGGTTTAGATGATATAAATGCATTAAATGATTGGAATGGTCTAAAGGTTAAGGTTTTGGTGGTCATGGTTGGTCTATTTTGAAAACCTTGTGGGATATATGGAAATCCCTCAAGTGAATGCATTAATGGAATTGGTTTAAATAGTTTGGAAAGGCTAAATGTGTATGCTTCTGGAGAACCTGGAAGTCTCCCAAGAGGTTTAATATGGCTAATGGAAAGGCACTTGAATATCCCTTTAATCTAAACTGTTTGGCTATGGGTAATACTTGCAAGTATGGTGGTATGACGATACCACTAGGTTATTAAATATCCTTGGTTAAAATGGATAATTGGATTATTTGGTGATGATTTTAAATTGAGCATTAATGGCGGGATATGTAGCTAAATACATGGAAGGTAGAGGTTCCAGGGGGACCAAAATTGGAAACTCGTATTTGCCGATATGAGGGGTCCTTGATGACCACGTGTGAGTGTCACGTTTTATATTGGAGGGATGTACTAGTCATCCCATGGAATATTTCTTGGTCTTACGGCTACACGCGTTGGGACCCTTTCAGTAAAGGGAGATGAACCCATATAGCCCATGGGTGGGGTAGAACGGCAAAGCTACACAGCCCAGGTAAATGGTTTTAATGGCATTCTAAACCTGGTTCCCTTTACCGATACTTATATTTATTTAAGGTTGTACGCACATGGTTAGTTTTACTTGGTTTTGTAAATGGCATTATTTTATCCCTATCCTGAGTCCATGCTAGTGTTTACCTATAAACTCGTCTACTGGCGATTGTATACCCACGGTATGCAGGAACCGTCCATTCTACTCCTCTTTCTTAGAGATTGGACTTGGGTACAGTCGAGGTTGGATTGAAGTGGTGAGCTTTCATAGTTCGGAAGGCATCTATTTCATGTCATGGTTTACTTTACATATTTCTTGTCTTCCACAATCTTTGGTTTTGGCTATGTTCGGGGGCATGTCCCGACTAGGTACTCTTTGGTTGGTCTAGGAGCTTTGTATGGACAACTGTGGACTTGGGTATGGTATGGACTACTTATGTCACATATATATATACATACATTGGGTCATTATCATGGTTTTGGTTTATGGTTTCCGCATTGGTTTAGTTGGTTACTTGATAGTTGGACTTGATTGGGTTGGTCTCAATTATAGACTTATCCTAGAGTCTCCACATGGTTGTACACGCTATCTTGTTATATGTTTGGACTTTAGCCCACTCAAGGTATGCGTTTAGTGGTTGATTTGGGTTATGAAGGCAGTTCCCGGTCTTGGTTGGGCTTGAGATTGCCCATTATATCTAGGCTCTGGTTCGGGTCAGGTCATAAAACCACATGGATAAAAATTTAACATGTACTTTGTATAAAAATGATTTAGGGAATAGATACATGCCTGGATACCAAGAATTATGGAGAAAAAACCACCAATTGAAGCCCAAATGATCAGTCCTTAGCAACCTTAGCTTTGCTCTTGATTTTGGAATTTAGCGAGAAGAGAGTAATGTTTATGTTTGTTAACTGATGGAAATAGGTCCAAAGGCAGGGTTTTAAGTCATGGGAAATAGTGGGATAAGAGAAAAAGTCCACAATTCCATTAATGAAAATGAGAAGGAAATACAGCACCTAGTCGCTACGAATCAGGTAACTAACACTACCCGAAACCAGGCCTTGTCGTACGGGCATCTCAAGACCAACAAGGATAGGAGAACACGCCATAACCTAACCTATCCATCACATCAATCCATAATTTTCGGATGAACTCCAACCATATAATAAGATAGCGGAAACAAGACTAACAATCATTACTTAAGAAGTGTCTAATCAATCCATTAACATCAACAAACTAAACAAACATACCCAAGTACACAATCATCCACAAAGCCCCTATAAATCTGATGTCTATAATATGTTGGGACATGCCCCCGACAATAGCAAAAGAACAAGTCTAAAATTAGTCTATAACATAAGATAAAACACTATGAAATGTATGCCATCCGAAGTATGGAAGCTTACCACTTCAATGTCAATACACGAATTGCTCGAACACCTGGTCACTACACAGGTTGAGAAGAAGAAGCTCCATCCCCTGTGTCACGTAGGGACATAGTGTCCAGAGACGGTTAGGGGTTGGAGCACTAGCATGTAACTCAAGGATAAGGATAAAATAGTTTCCTCATGCATAACCAAGTCAAACCATCATATGCAATCACATTTATATACATGGGCATATTCGTAGATATATATAGTTGTATAACATACCGAAAAAGGGGACAAGACTTAGAATACATCTTATAAGCACTAGATCATGAGACATGGAGTGAAGGACTCCAACCTTCCACCCTTATAGTTTAGAATAATTGAATTTCTCAGTTATATTAAGCAAGGGGACTCTAAACTTAAGTCGTCTCTTATATTAAGCAAGAGGACTCTAAACTTAAGTCGTCTTATCTTATATAGCAAGTGGACTCTAACACAAGCTGTCTTATCTTACATGGCAAGTGGACTCTAACACAAGCTGTTTTATCTTATATAACAAGTGGACTCTAAACACAAGCCATCTTATATAACAAGTGGACTCTAACCACAAGTCGTCTTATATAGCAAGTGGACTCTAACCATAATCCATTGTATTAGGCAAGTGGACTCTAACCACAAGCTGATTTATTAGGAAAGTGGACTCTAACCATAAGCTGATTTATTGGGCAAGTGGACTCTAACCTCGAGCCATGTTATTAGGAAAGTGGAATTTAATCACAAGCCATTTAGACCATCTCTTTAATCGATATTGGGACTCTATCTCTACCCTGGTATCCATTCAATTCAACACTTAAGGACTCTAACCCATTTAGCCAACTTAAGCCACCAAGGCTATAATTCAACACCATATATGACCATATGGTCTTTATAAAATCATTCATCAATCAATCACTTAAATGGGACAATACCTTAGTTCATACCACAATTCAAATCCATTTATGGTCATCAATACCTTTACAAACCATTCATTCTTTATTAGTATTCTTATACCAAAATTTAGTTCAAAACACAAATCAACTCCATGTTTAGGAACTCTAACCCTTTTAGCCATCAAAACCAAAGTCATCAATTAACTCATTACATAGCTAACAAGGCCTTTACAATACCATTTACCAGCCACTCATACTTATTAGGACATTTCCCTAGTTCATTCATATTTATTAGAACAATGTCATAGTTCAATCATATTCATTAGGCTAATGTCATAGTTCAAAACACCATTAACATATGACTAGTTATTTCTCTTAGACATTTTCACGAACACCTTAAGGGCATACTGTTATCAAGACCAAAACCAAAGTAGAAATCGTCAAACTTAGGGTTACTCATGACCCATTTATTAAACCACAATCAAAAAGCACCCATATGTGCAAACCATCACCAAAAACATGTATAAACACAAGTTAAGCAAAAGTAAACAATACCCAACACTATGCATCAAAACTCTAAATATTTGATTTCAAAACCACCATTTCCAAGTCAAAATCATTGTTTAAAACGCACGATATTTTGAACTAAGAATGAGGGAAGAGTCACATGCCTTATACAAGATGATGAACTTGACCCTTTTCTTGCCTTTAGATGAATACTTGTGGAACCCTAGCCTCTAATCTTCAAGAGTGAGTGCAAGAAAGTATTTTATAAGAGGCCAGAACATGTTATATAGTATGGGGACTTAAGGGTTTTGGGGAGAGAAAATATCTGAAAAGCCTTCATCTTAAAAGCTGAAAATCTACTCGCAAGTGGGTACGACTTCCACACCTAAACTATACCCTAGAGTATGAGTGGTACCCTATCTCATACCATATACCCCACCTTGGTCTCCCATATTGACCGTCATACAACCATCTAAGGCTAACTCGTACCTTAGGGTATGAATAGTACCCTAAAATCGTAACTTGGATAGATTCAATAAGGGTAAGCATAAAGCATCATACGACTTGGCAAGGTACCACTCTTACACTATAATACAAAATGTAAGATGTTGATTCATACCTTGGAAAGAAACCAAACCAAACATACTACCTAACATATAAGAGAGGGACACTATTCATACCCTAAGGTAACATTAGTACCCATGAGTTGTAATACCTCATACTTCTACCTAGCTTAAATTTATCCTGAAGATGTCAAAGATATGTTGTAAAGATGAATAAACTTTTATATAAGTGGAATTTTCAAGATATGGGAAATTCAGTAAGCTTTCCATCGATACTAAATACGCCCAAATATGACACCCGGACAAAGAGTTAGAGCCTTTTTAGTGAGATAGTATATCACCTGAGCCATCAGCACATCGCGGATCCAGCTTCAATGGCAATTGTCAATTTCCAGTGTTGCTTTGCAATAGTGGCGCATCATGTCAAAGGCTCAATTCATAATTGTCCTTTTCTAGTGTTCCAACGCGATACCACTGTGTTGCGATGAGATTTCAGGTCGCGTCCGAGGTGGAAACACAATTGTACCGCGTCGCACCACCATGCAATTTTCCAGTTTTCATTTTCCAGAGACACGACGTGATAGAGCTGTGCGCGCCAGGGGTCCAGATCAGAAAATTTTCATAAAAATTAAAAGATGCGTCCAAGGTTAAATGGGTCTTTTTCCATGATTTTATTTCACCCAGATGTGGGATTTAAGCCCTAAAAATGTCCTTAGCTACTTATTCACTTTTTCCCCAATATCAAGAATATTATCTCTCAAGAAATTAAAACCCTAGCCCTTGAGAATCAAGGTTAATCTCAAGAAATCCATCCAAGAACCTTCAAGGTTTCCTTTCTCAGGTATGCATAGTGTTCATTCATGAATTTCTTTCGTCCATGAATCCCAATAATCAAGTTTTAAACTATGAATTATGATATTCATGCTATATTTTAATTATGTTCATATGGTTGTTGTTGTTGTTGTATAATTTCCAAGTTAGAATCTTTATGTGTTTTTATAAAAATATGTTAGCATATGAGTTGAAAACCATGAATTTTAGTTGGTTATGATATGTTAATTTGATGATTATGCTATTCCCTAAGTCATGCTCCCTAAGTGTTTGACAAAATGTCTAAGAGACAAGGAATTATGTAATATGACTCAATTGTGACTTAAGTGAAGGATCCATGCTTTACCCTTATGTTCAACTGACTCCCACGTTATTGATGTGCAATGTAGATATATGTTGGAATGCTCATGATGTTAGCGTATGAAATTATGACATTGAGTATATGCATTCCTACCATGTACAAGATTATGATAACCATGTACTTCATGAAATCCCCAACTTATTGTATTATGGATTGTTGATGTTGGTCGTGTATTTAATAATGGCATGCCTTGTTAGTTTCCTTTTATCGAGTCCTGGGGGTACTTGTACCTGACAATTTAGCTGTGCGTAGAGCTAGTGTCATATTTTCATGATATCCTCAGTCAAGCCATGTTCAGTAGAATTCAGTCAATCATGTGACTCAGGAAAACTCAGTAAACTCAGTAATCCTAGTAATATCAGAAAGCTCAGTACTTCAGTAATCTCAGTAGTATTCCGTCAGTTAATAAAACTCAATAAACTCAGTCCATTTTAGTTCAGTTAATCATGTTCAGTGTTTATTCAGATGGAAGTAGGATTTAGCACTGAGTGAACCCAAGGATGAGGACACATACTCATAGTTGAGGGTGTGATCCTTAGAAGCAATCCTTGTTTTCTAGAACTATATCAACACTGATAGATGAGGGTTGATGAGGTGGATAAATACTGTCAGATGAAGGTCCCACCATTCTCTTATGGGGACACTATCAGATGAGGGTCACCCACAGCTTATCTTTACCAGTGGTGCAATATTCACACCCTTTTAATTGAGGTTATATATTGGACCCCAACCTAGCTATATTGCTTTATTTAGGGCAGGTCGGTTAGATAACTACTTCCCATAGTTACAGTTTCATACTCAGTCTCAGTAATAGAACTCAGATAGTTCTTTAGAATTTTAGAACTGTCAGATACAGTCAACTCAGAATAGTATGAAACTCAGTTAGTTCTATCAGAACCTAGACTATCAGATACAGTCTCTCAGTTATATAAGTTATTAATAAATTATGTTATCAGTAATCAGACTCAGTAGTCAGTACCATCACGAATTCAGTCACAGTCACTTACTCATGCATCTAATCTCATGTCCATGTTATACAATCAGTTAGCATTTTTCATGCATTTCAACCCTTTGAATTCAGCCTACCTCATATGCATACCAATAGATTCAATCGTACTGACGCATTTCCACTATGGTGTTTTATTCTATGCCATAGGTTCAGAAGTACAAACTCCAGAGCATCAGTAGCATTCCAGTTTCAGCAGTTAGAGCTAGCAGTGAGTCCGCATCCTTTGAGGACATGATCACTACTTTATTTCTTCATTACTTAGTTTCTTTCAGTAGTTAGGGTTAGTTGGGGACATGTCCCATCAACTCCTTATTAAGATAGTTTAGAGGCTTTCATACTACAGTGGTTTAAGACTAGATATTTTCAGACATTGTTTTAGTTTTGGTATTGTCATACCACACTATTCAGATATGGTTTTATTAGATGTTTATCAATTTTGAACTTTATGGCATATTTTAGCCTACTATTTCCACATTTATACAGTGTTCAGGTACAGATATCAGTCATGGGTTAGCTTGTGGTCCTTCGGAGTCATGAGCATCGTGTATCATTCTGGGTACTAGATTTGGGGCATTACAAACTTGGTATCAAAGCCTAAGGTTCAATAGAGTCCTAGGAATTCTGAAAGCCGCATCTAGTAGAGTCTTGTACATGGGTGTGTTGCGTACCACATTTATGTGCAGGAGGCTATGAGATATTTTAGGAATAGTTTCCCTTCATTTAGTATTCATGTTGTTCCAGTGAGCGTAAGCTCAAATTTAAATCTCAGTATAATCCATTTCTTTCTTTCTTCTACAGAATATGCCTTCCAAAAGAAGACATAGAAATCAATTAGCCCCTCAGCCCGTCCAAGCAGATCCCTTGGATAAACTCATTTCTCATGCAGAGTTAAGAGCTGCATTCACCACTTTTGCTAATTCAGTTACTGCTCAGAATGAACAACCAGCTGTCGATCCAGCCAACCCAGTGTCCAATTCAACTACAGCCAGGATTTAGGACTTCACCCGAATGAATCCTCCATCTTTTTTTGGGTCTAAGTCAGAAGAGGATCCTCAGCAGTTCCTAGACCAGGTTCAGAAGGTTACGAACATCATGGGGATTACTTTTAGTGAGAGTGCTAAGCTATCTGCATATCAGTTATAGGATGTTGCTCATACTCAGTTCAAATAGTAGAAGTCAGAGAGGTCAGTTGATGCAGCGCATATTGAGTGGGAAGAGTTTGTCACTGTATTCTTAGATAGATTCTTCCCCAAGAGCTGAGGGAAGCTAAGGTGTTAGAATTTATCAATCTCAGGCAGGGAAACATGACGTTAAAAGAGTATTCTCTTTAGTTTACTCAATTAGCCAGATATACTCCTCATGAAGTTGCAGATAGTACGGCCAAAATGAGTAAGTTTGTTTCTGGGGTGAATGATAGTATGGTCAATGAGTACAGGTCCGCGATGTTGAATAGTGATATAAACATAGCCAGGCTTATAACCCATGCTCAACAGATAGAAGAGCAAAAGATTAAGATGAGAAAGAGGCAGAATAAGAGAGCAAGGATAGGTATTTTCAACTTTGCTCAGCCTAAGTCAACGGAAGGAAACCGTTCTCAGTTCCATCCTAAGTCATTCATTCCAGCTCCTTCTTCATCTAGTGCTCCAGCTCTTAAGTTTAGGGATGGTAATAGATATAGAGCGCCAGGCTCTAAGTCTCAGGGCAGTGTCAGCAATGCCCGAACTAATCGTCTTTGTCAGACTTGTGGTAAGAACCACAAGGATACTTGTAAAGCTGGCAATGATGTCTGTTTTGAATATGGAAATCCAGGCCACAGAGTCAGAGATTGCCCCCAGTCAGGTTATCAGGGTTCGCAGAACTATTTCTCAGCCCAGTTCGATTGCCCAAATCAGTAGGGTGCCACTTCCAGTGCTACTATTGGGCAACGCCCAAACAGACTTTATGATCTCCAGTCCTGGAAAGATCAAGAAAATTCTCTTGATGTAATTACTGGTATGTTATAGATCTTTCACTTGCATATTAACACTTTGCTAGTCCAGGAGCTTCCTTGTCTTTTGTTACTCCTTATATAGCAGTTGATTTTGAAGTCAGTTCTGAAATTCTAGCAGAGCCCTTCTCAGTATCTACCCTAGTGGATAAAACCATCATAGCCCGATGGGTATACAGAAAATGCCCGATTATGATATTTTAGAAAGTCACCTCAGCGGACTTAGTTGAATTAGAGATGACTGATTTTGGTATCATTCTCAACATGGATTGGCTTCATTCCAGCTATGCCACAGTCGACTACGAAAATAGAATAGCCCAGTTCTAGTTTTCAAATAAACCTGTCCTAGAGTAGAGGGGTAGTACTTCAGCTTTTAAAGGTCAGCTTGTTTCCTACCTTCGAGCACGGAAAATGATATCTAAGCGATGTGTCTATCATCTTGTTCATGTTAAGGATTCTAGTTTTGAGACTCCCATTCTTTAATCAGTCTAATTCATGAGTGAATATTTAGATATCTTTCCCGAAGATCTTCCAAAAATTCCTCTTGAAAGGGAAATAGACTTCGACATTGATCTTCTTCCAGATACTCAGCCCAGATCTATTTCACCATACAGAATGATACCAGCAAAACTCAAAGAACTAAAAGATCAAGAGAAGGATCTCTTAGATAAGGGATTCATCAGACCTAGTGTGTCCCCGTGGGGTGCACCAGCCTTATTTGTGCACAAGAAAGACGGTTCTCTCAGAATATGTATTGATTACCATCAGTTCAATAAAGTCACGGTCAAGAACAAGTATCTACTTCCCCAAATTGACGACTTGTTTGACCAACTTTAGGGTGCTAGCTATTTCTCTAAGATAGACCTCAGATCAGGCTATCATCAGCTCAGAGTCAAGGAATGTGACATTCTGAAAATAGCTTTCCAAACTCAGTATAGTCACTTCAAATTCCTAGCCATGTCCTTTAGTCTTACCAATTCCCCTACAGCTTTCATAGACTTGATGAACTGTGTGCTTAAGCAGTACTTGGACATGGTCATCATAGTCTTCATAGATGATATTCTTGTCTATTCCTGCAGTGAACGTGATCACGCAGACCATCTCAGAATCGTACTTCAGACTCTCAGAGATCATCAACTATTCTCCAAATCCATTAAGTGCAAATTTTTGATAAGGTTAGTAGTATTCCTTGGTCATATCACTTTCGGTGATAGCATTAGAGTAGATCCTCTAAAGACCAAAGTAGTAAGAAACTGGCCCAGACCTATCTCTCCATCAGATATCAGGAGTTTTTTGGGTTTAGCTAGATATTACAAATGGTTTGTTGAGGGATTCTCTTCTATTGTATCCCCTATGTACAGATTGACTTAGAAGAAAGTCAAGTTTCAGTGGTCAGATCCTTACAAAATGAGTTTTCAGGAGTTGAAGACTCGACTCACCTCAACTCCTATTTTGGCTTTTCCAGATAGTTCAAATGGTTTCGTAGTATATTATGATGCATCCAAAGTAGGTTTGGGTTGTGTCGTCATGCAGTATGGTAAGTTCATAGCCTATTCCTCCAAACAACTTAAACCTCATGAGAAGAATTATCCTACTCATGATCTTGAATTAGCAGCCGTAGTATTTTCCTTAATGATTAAGAGGCATTATCTATACGGAGTTCATGTAGATGTGTTCATAGATCATAAGAGCCTTCAGTATGTCTTTTCTCAAAAAGATCTCAATATTGTCAGAGAAGGTATTTAGAGCTCTTGAAAGATTATGACATGAGTGTTCTTTATCATCCGAGCAAGGCCAACGTAGTAGCCGACGCTCTCAGTAAACTGTCTATGGGTAGTGTTGCTCATGCTGAGGACAATTAGAAGAAGTTATCTCAGGAAGTCCATCATTTTGCCAGACTAGGTGTTCACTTATTCGATACAGAGGAGGGTGATATATGGATTCAGAGTAGTTCAAAATTATCTCAAGTTTTCGAGGTGAAAGAAAAGCAAGATAGATATTCCAGTCTAGTCAAGTTGAAAAAGTCAATCACGGATCAGAAGGTTGAGGTTTTCTCCCAAGAGGAAGATGGTGTATTGCATTGTCAGGGTTGTCTGTGTGTTCTAGGTGTAGATGACTTAAGGTAGTGAATTCTTGCAGAAGCGCATGGTTCGCGCTACTCTATTCATCCAGGGGTCACAAAGATGTACTGTGACTTGCAGGAGATCTATTGGTGGAGTAGGATGAAGAGATATATAGCAAAGTGTGTGGCTAAGTGCTCTACATGTCAGCAGGTTAAGATAGAGCATCAGAAGACTAGTGGGTCCATGCAAGAGTTCAATATTCCTACTTAGAAGTGGGAATAAGTGAACATGGACTTCATGATGGGTTTGCCTCGTACTCGTCATTAGCATGATTCAGTTTGGGTCATTGTAGAAAGGATGACCAAATCAGCTTATTTTTTCCCGTCCATACCTCTTATTCAGCCGAGGATTATGCCAAACTCTATATCAGAGAGTTGGTCAAATTGCACGGTGTTCCGTTATCAATTATCTCAGACAGAGGTACCCAATTCACCTCTTATTTCTGGAAAGCATTCCAAAAGGGTTGGTACCCAAGTTCATCTCAATACAGCCTTCCATCCTCAGACAAATGGTCAAGCAGAAAGGACCATTCAGACTTTAGAAGATATGTTGTGAGCGTGTGTAATTGATTTTAAGGGTAGTTGGGATGACCACTTGTCTTTGATTGATTTTGCATACAACAATAGTTATCATTTCAATATTAAGATGACTCCATTCGAAGCTCTTTATGGTAGGAGGTGCAGATCTTCAGTCGATTGGTTTGGGGTTAGTAAGGCCTCAGTTATAGGGCCTAACTTAGTAGTCGATGCCTTAGAAAAAGTCCAGTTGATCAGAGAAAGACCCTAGGTTGCTCAAAGCCGACAGAAGTCTTATGCAGATGTGTGCAGAAAAGATCTTGAGTTTGAGATTGGTGACTATGTTTATCTAAATATCTCTCCCATGAATGGAGTGAAGAGATTCGACAAGAAGGGAAAGCTCAGTACCCGATATGCCAGTCCCTTCAAAATTCTCAGTCGCTTCAGCAAAGTAGCTTATGAGCTCAAATTGCCTTCAGATCTAGTCTCAGTTCATCCAGTCTTTCATGTCTCTTTGCTCAAGAAGTGCGTAGGTGAACCATTAGTTGTAGTCCCTATTCAGAGCATAGATATTCAGAACAACCTCTTTTTCGAAGAGATTTTGGTTGAAATTCTTGACTATCAAACTCGCAGACTGAGGAACAAAGGAGTCCCTCTGGTCAAGGTCCTCTAGCAGAATCAGTCTATTGAGGGAGATACTTGGGAAGCAGGAGCAAACATGCGTACCAAGTATCCTCACCTCTTCTCCGCTAATACAGACTCAGCCCAAGGTAACAGCTTTCCTTAAGCCTTTCAGTTTCATGTTCAGATTTCAGTTACAACTTAGTGTCCAGTGTATGTTCAAAATTGCATTATAAACTTGGTATCAATTACCATTACATAGTCAGTTATGCATTCATGTGTTAGTTCAGTCATGTATTCATGCATCAGATATGCATGTTCAGTTTGATGAGAAACTCATCTTATCAGTAATTTAGTCATGCAGTCATAAATCCATTATTCATGATCATATATGCATATTCAGCATAATATATTCAGCTTATCATTTATATCAGTCATGAAATCGTGTTTCAATTGTTCATGTTCAGCATGTACTTTAATCTATTATTTCTCCCATCTCAGTCAGTTTCAATCGAGGACAAATGTTCCCAAGAGGGAGATATTGAATACCTCGTACTTCTACCTACCTTAAATTTATCCCGAAGATGTAAAATACATACTTTAAAGAAGTCGCCTAGTTCACAATTGTCCTTTTCCAGTGTTCCAATGCGATACCACCGCGTTGCGGTGAGATTTCAAGTCGCGTCCAAGGTGGCAACGCTATTGTACTACGATGCACCACCATGCTATTTTGTAGTTGTCACTTTCTAGAGACACGGCATGATAGCACCGCATCGCTCTAGGGTCCAGATCAGGAAATTTTCACAAAAATTAAAAGACGCGTCCAGGGTTAAATGGGTCTTTTTCCATGATTTTATTCCACCCAGATGTGGGATTTAAGACCTAAAAATGTCCTTAGCTACTTATTATTCACTTTTTCCCCAATATCAAGAATATTCTCTCTTAAGAAAACAAAACCCTAGCCCTTGAGAATCATGGTCAATCTCAAGAAATCCATCCAAAAACTTCAAGAACCTTCAAGGTTTCGTTTCTCAGGTATGCATAGTGTTCATTCATGAATTTCTTTCGTCCATGAAGCCCAAGAATCAAGTTTTAAACTATGAATTATGATATTCATGCTATGTGTTGATTATGTTCATGTGGTTGTTGTTGTTGTATGATTTCCAAGTTAAAATCTTTATGTGTTTTTATGAAAATATGTTAACATGTGAGTTGAAAACCATGAATTCTAGCTGGTTATGATATGTTAATTTGATGATTATGCCATGACCTAAGTCATGCACCCTAAGTGTTTGACAAAATTCCTAAGAGACTAGAAATTATGTAATATGACTCAATTATGACTTAAGTGAAGGATTCATGTTTTACCCTTATGTTCAAATGACTCTCACACTATTGATGTGCAATGTAGATGTTTGTTGGAATGCTCATGATGTTAGAGTATGAAATTATGACATTGAGTATATGCATTCCTACCATGTATAAGATTATGATAACCATGTACTTCATGAAATCCCCAACTTATTGTATTATGGATTGTTGATGTTGATCGTGTATTCAAGAATGTCATGCCTAGACAGTTTTCTTCTATCGAGTCTTGGGGATACTTGTACCCAAAAATTTAGCTATGTGCCTAGAGCCAGTATCATGTTTTCATGATATCCTCAATCAATCCATGTTCAGTAGAATTCAGTCAGTCATGTGACTCAGAAAAACTCAGTAAACTCAGTAATCCCAGTAATCTCAGGAAGCTCAGTACTTCAATAATCTCAGTAGTATTTCATCAATCAACGGAACTCAATGAACTCAGTACAGTTCAGTTCAGTTAATCATGCTCAGTTTCTATTCAGATGGGAGTAGGATTTAGCATCGAGTGAACTCAAGGATGAGAACACACACTGACAGTTGAGGGTGTGATCCTTAGAAGAAATCCTTGCATTCCAAAACTATGTAGCCAGCATAGGTTGAGACATCAACACTGACAGATGAGGGTTGATGATGTGGATAAACACTATCAAATGAGGGTCCCACCATTCTCTTTTGGGGACACTGTTAGATGAGGGTCACCCACAGCTTGTCTTTATTAATGGCGCGTAATGACACCCTTCCAATTGGGTTTACAAATTGGACCCCAACCTAGATATATTTCTTTATTTGGGGCATGTCGATTAGATGACTACTTCCCACAGTTACAGTTTAAGACTTAGTCTCAGTAATGGAACTCAGGTAGTTCTTCAGAATTTCAGAACTGTCACATACAGTCAACTCAGAACAGTACGAAACTCAGTTAGTTCCATTAGAACCTAGATTGTCATATACAATTGCTCGGTATCAGTTATATCAGCTATCATGACTCGTGTTATCAGTAATCAGACTCAATAGTCTGTTTCATCATGAATTTAGTCATAGTCACTTATTCATGCATGTATTCTCATGTTCATGTTATACAGTTAGTTAGCATTGTTCATGCATTTGAACTTTTTGCATTCAGCCTACCTCACATGCATATCAGTATATTTAATCGTACTGACTCATTTGCGCCATGTTGTTTTATTCTATACCATAGATTTAGAAGCACGAGCTCTAGAGCATCAGTAGCATTCCAATTTCAGCAGTCAGAGTTAGCAGTGAGTCCCCATCCTTCGAGGATATAATCATTACTTTATTTCTTCATTACTTAGTTTATTTCAGTAGTTGGAGTTAGTTGGGGATATGTCCTATCAACTCCTTATTCAGACAGTTTAGAGACTTTCAGACTACAGTATTTTCAGACTAGATATTTTCAGACATTGTTTCAGTTTTGGTATTGTCGTACCACATTATTTAAATATGGTTTTATTAGATGTTTATCAGTTTTGAACCTTATGGCATATTTCAGCCTACTATTTCTGCATTTATACAGTATATTATGCAATGTTCAGGTACAGATATCAGTCATGGGTTAGCTTGTGGTCCTTCGGGGTCATGAGCATCGTGTAGCATTTTGAGTACCAGATTTGAGGCGTAGTCGTACCTTGCCCAGGATGTCCAAAACACAAAAAAATTTGCAAGGGCCAAGGTTTAGGGTGTTTTAGTAGTTACTCGTGGTCACTAGTCACGAGTCATCACCAGGACTCATAGCTTGAGACCCCAAACCCTGACCCCTTATTGTTATGGTCACAAGTCACATCCTACGACTTGTGAACTCACCCTACGACCATGAGGGAAAGATCATGAACCAAATAAAAATACTAGCCCATCCCATTAGTCGGACTTTTAGTAGAGCCCTATGACTCGTGACGAGTGACGAGTCATTACCTGGATAGTGAGGGTAAAATTCAAGAAATTTTTATAGTCCAAAACCTTGGGTATTACATTAATTTCATATCTCAATAATATACAAAAGGGTAGTTATTTATAGACCATCAAACTTACTCCCTAAGGTTGCCAAGCTTGACATCAAGTTGGCGATTTGGCCAACTACCTTAGGTATTCAAATTCAAATTGAACAAGTAACTCTTGGTGTTCAAATTTAATTCGACTATTAACTATTATCTCTTATTAATGACATTTCACACATACATATATTACATTACATCCATATTATATATTTTCTTTTTTCCTTTTCCTTTTTTTTTTGGTCCCATCAGCCCACATTTTCTCTTTCCTCCTTACTTATTTTAAAATTATGGGTCCCGTGGTTAAGAAGCTCTTTCTTTTGATTTATTTTTTAATTTGGTGGGTCCACGGTGAAGTGCAAATTGCTTTTCATCTTTGCAAGCTTGCTTATTCAACTCATTTTTCTTTCTCACTTCTTTAATATTTCGTTTGTGATGGATCTTCTGTTGTAATATCATACTTAAATTTCTTTTGCCACATATTTTTTTAGTTGATGTTTTTCATATTAAATCATAATATTTTCTACAAATAAAAATAAAATATTAATATTAAAATTAATAACAACTTAATTTATATGTGATATTTTCTCTCATTAAATTCTCCCTTACTTGAATATTTGTTTGTCCTCGAATGAAGAAAATTAATCATTTTAATGGCTAAGATATTTTAATATAAATTCACCAGATCTTTTAGCAGGGAAGAATCAAATTAAGATGACTTCATGAATTCAACAATCTTTAGCCATACTCATGCTCACTTATTGAGAATTAAAATAGTAATATTTTCTAATCTCAAGAGTGTCTCACCAAATGAAAAGAAATGTTCATATGCCATACAATATATTAGTAGAATAAAGAAGGGGCATATATTAAAAAATCACTCACTATCAACAAAGAAGTATCTTATGTTATCAAAAATGTCATAAGCTTGACTATCATGTGGTTCTCCAGTAATATAGAAATATTTGAATTGACATCATTTAGAGCTTTATAAGGCTGTAATATAGTATTAGGGACAGGTAGGATATATATATAATAGTGACTCAAATTTTCTTTAGGCACTACATTGTACTTTCTCACTCAAACACAATTGCCTTTCATTTTCTTTTGAATTTCCCAATTTTTCTTTTTAAACTGGAATTTGCAATGTCTCTTGGTTGATGTTTCTTTTAATTTCTTTTACAATTTTTTTTTTCAAATTTTCATGATGTCTTCAAAGATCAACAGTCTTAATGATTTTTTCTTTCACCTGTTCTTTCACCATTATACTTGATTTTTCGCAACCAAAACAACTCCCATGTGCCAAAAAGGTAATAGATTATACAAATTATAAGTCATAAAAAATATCTAAAGGTTAACGCTCAATGACCAACAAAATAAAAATAATTTATTTAGGCTCAACGAGGCTAGCCAGTGGTTAAAATTATCAAGGTAAGTCAATTTAGATCCTTCATTTAACAAGGAAGGTCTAGTTACATTTGTCAACTCAAAATGTACCTAAAATTTTGCCTCAAACCAAATTTAAGCAAAATCTACCTAAAATTTTGCCTTAAAACAATATTCAAGACAAGTTTTAGATTTTCAATAAGCATGAAAACTACGTAATATCTACTGACCGTGCGATACACTTGGGATTAGGGAACATCTTAATTTTGATTACCAATAAGTAAGTATGAGTTTGGAAAGGTAGTCATACAACTCATGAATCATACTTAGTTAATTTATTTTTTCTCAAATCTCATGATTTTCAAATCAAACCAAGCTTAACCAATTTATTCAAAAATAAAAAAAAAAATAGCTAAAAGTCCTAACAATATGTTCGATTCAAAATATCAGGATCATGACATAGAAGCGACCCAAAAAATCCATAAAAGTACATGAAATAAGTTACCTTATGAATGTTTACCCCGTTACCTCATGAATAAAGTAACTCGATATATAAATATATATATATATATATATATAGAGAGAGAGAGAGAGAGAGAGGGAGATAGATAGATAGATATAGATATAGATATATATACTTTTTATCTTTTTAAAAACAAAATATATTAAAAATACACATTTTGTAAAAATATAAATTATAACACAAAAATACATAAAAAAAACACTCTTTACTTTTAATATAACACACACATATTATATGTATAAAAATAAACACACCAAAACAGATTTATAATAGTCATATATTCATATACCTCCGTACTTAAATAATGTCATGTCCACATGATGTTTTATTTAAAAATAAAAATAAAATAAAAAGATTTTCCTAAATTTGTTTTTCTCTGAGAACTTGTGAATTTCACCCTTAATCCTGAAATAATTTTTCTTTTTCACTCAGTAATAATTTTTCTTTTTCACTCAGTGAAATTCTTCTTGGAGTTCGCTTGGCCAAGAACATCATATATATATATATATATATATATATATATATATATATATATTCACATTTCGTTTCTTCCTGGCTTTATCTTGAGCAGGCAGATAATTACGCATGGTGATCCTCAATACCATTTTTCATTTTTAACAAGAATCATTTCATGTATTATCCTGATAATCTCCAATAATAAAATTCACAAAATCATAATTAGAGTAGGAAAATCAAAGTGTGTTGTTAGTAGGATATATTGCCTCTTTTGGAAGACCAGGATCCTTTTTTTCTCTAGCTCTTCAGTCTCTTGTTGTAATTGTGAACAATTGGATGATGGTGTGAATACTTTATCATTTAATTAAATATTAACCAAACTTTATCTCTAATTGTCTTTGTTGAATCAAGATTTTCTTCTCGAGTAGTAGATTCTTTCTCATAAAGCTCCTTTTCTTGTGTTGATTCATGATCACATGATGTGTCTCATTTGTTTGTTGACCACTAAATTTTAAGGAGCTTGCCATACTTATCAATTGATTCACTTTTATTGTTAAGTTCCTAATGGCTATTTCATTTTGTGCAAAATTTTCTTCTGTCACTTTTGGTGTAATGGAGTTTTGTTAATTGATTGAACCAATTAACAATCAATAATTTGCCTGATTACATATTATACTACGTATTCCACTTTAAAAGGTAGGAATATTCCAAAGTCTTAATGTTTGAAGGAACCAATTCACAAAGCTTAGTACACCATTTATAATGCCCAATCATTAATTAAAAAACGGCTAAATATTCTTAGTACATATTGCAAAAATAAATGTAGGGAATAGGCCCACTACTAAAAAGTCTTGTTTTAGCCATTTGATTTAGTGAGGAAAGTCCCTCACTAATCAAGATTTAGTGAGAGCAGTCATCGCTACAAGGTGTCTTACTAATTTGAGTCTTGCTAATTATTAGTGAGGGAGGTCCTCACAAAGTAGTGAAGAACTACGACACTCAACCATCGCTATTTTGGTCTCACAATTTTTTTCAAAAATAGAATATAGTGAGGGATGTCCCTTGCTATATTAAAAATATATATAATACTAATTTATAATTTAGTGAGGGACGACCCTTGCTATATTAAAAATATATAAAATATTAATTTATTATTTAGTGAGGGATGATCCTTGGTATATGAAAATTAATAAAAATTATAAATTTAAATATGTTGAGGGATATCCCTCACTAAGTTAAATAAAAAATTAATTTAATGTTTGAACATTTTGAGGGATATAGCTACAAAAGTCCCTTGCCAATATGGTGTTATTTTTAGTTTTTTTATTGCACTAAAATTTAATATTTAAATAGAAAATAAACGTACAATCAATATTAACCAGCAAAAATATTTAAAAAATACTTTCAAAACAATTCAAACATTAAAATTAAGCAACCAAACTTCATACATATTCATCCAACTTAAACAATATGTAAACAAGTATAAAAAAAGTATGCAAACAATCACCAAAATAAATTCTTTCAAACACTCCAAACTAACATAATTCAAACCTAAAACAACACCTAATCCTCTTCATCCTCTCCACCATCATCATCAGAACTAGGTTGCAGAGAACAAAGAAGCTTGATTAAGGTATTTACTAGAGTCTTGAGTTCTTTGACGTCTGACCCAAGTGTCGTCCTACGCCGCTCCTCCTCCATCCTTCTTTTTCGTTCCTCCTCGTACTTCCTAGCAAGCTCCCGAACTTCCTGTCGCATCTCCTCAAGCTGCTCATTTGACATGGTGGCAGAACTCCCCATACCTTGCAATCCACCCTAAAGACGGTGAAAGTTCTTCTCAGAAAAAAGGCGGTATGTCTTTCCCTTATACACGCCCCCAACTACATCCAGCTAGCAGGAAAGAGTTTCTTCCTCTGATGGCATGATTGGATTACCTTGATCAGTTGTCGATCGACTCCTTTTGAGTTTTGAACTCTTCAATAGCTTGTGAACTTATCGATTTTACATTAAAAGTAAAATTAGTATATAATAAATAATATAAAATAAATTCTAAGTAAGATTTGAACTTACGTAAGTATCCTCTGTTTGTGTTTCAACCAAAACTTCTTTTTCATCTCTAATTTTTATATGGGTCTTCTTCCATACCTCTTCGCGAGGGCTGATCTAGTAAGAGATGCTTCCTACAAATGAAATAAACATAGTGAACTACAAGTGCATAAATAATTTACTACCATCTAAATGCATAAATAATTACCAATCTCCACTTAGTTGTCCTCATGGACACCGAACCACAAGTGTGCAATAAGCCACCTTTCTTAGAATTTTGAGATGTCTTTGTTTGGGCACTCTTCTTTTGAAACTTTGGAGATGCCCAATATACAATAAGTTTATCCCAATAATCTAACCCAAGCCATCCAGATCGTCCTTTATGTCGAGCTTTAAAAAAGCATGCAAGACAATGGAGAAGATGCCTTTTTCTTAAAATTGCTTCGAATAACGCAATCCTCAGAAAGGCTCCATGTACAGCTTTTCTACAAATAAAATATATATGAGGATGGTGATAAATTGGATAATTGGCAATGTTAGTTATGACAGCTGAATATGACAATTTCTCCCAATTTTTGCAAATTGTTACAGCTGCATATGACAGTAGCTTAAATTATCAAATATTTTATCAACATATTGACCATCAACTATCTTAAGAAAAATACATTTTAAGCAACTAATTTAGATCAAAAATCCTTATAACACATATTGAATGCATCAACAAGAGTTGTAGATAAAGAAGTTTCATGCCAAATGAAAATTAAAAGAAAAACAATTAGAATTTCTCCGCTGGAAGAAGGATGTAAGAACACTCTCTAGTTGCTACCACACAAGCTTTACAATTGGTTCAAGAATCCACGTGTGAAGCTTAAAAAGAACTACTGTTACAGATCATAATTTAGAAAATAGAGGTCGATTACCTCAAATTAAGAGAAAGGATTAACAAAAGCAATAAAGGGGCATGTGTGAACCTTCTAAAAGTGTCTATAATCCTACCAGAATCATATTTGGAATAGACAAGTCCCTTACCTACTGGTGAAGCTACTACTGAATTGTTATAGTCTGTGGTAGGCTTCTCAGATGTGGAAAATTGCAAATCCAAACCAGTATTGGTTGTTTAAGCAAATGATTACCACTATGAAAAAGACACGAAATGAAATCAGCATTGCGACTAATAACACTGCTAGATAACTTAAAAGGAGAAGCAACAACAAATGGAAAAGGCCAATAACATTCAAACTCGAAACAGTGAACTTAGAGAAATTGAAAGTGAGACTACTATTCCAGAAGTTATTATGAACAAGGACCATTGTGAACTGTTACTTTGGACGTTTTCTAACCATAGCACATTTCTAATAAAATATACAAATGGTAGCACATGCGACAATCATTGGAGAATAATGAAACAAGTTTCTTACAGAGCTAAAGCCAAGAATTACAACAGCACGCATCCTTGAATCTCCCTTGTTGGAAAAGATACTGTGCAATTACAATAAAAAAATTTTTCTTTTTACATTAATTTAAGTTGTTGAATCTCCTTTTCAAAAAATCTGTTGTGTCTCAGGATCTTAGTACTATACACTACTTTTATTATTATTATCTAGGACTAAAGTAAGAGACATTCTAACACCTTACGCCCTTGTATGTGGGGATACCTCTAATATATTGTAATCATAAAATGAAAGCACAAATGCAACAACTATATACACCTCAACTTCAAGCAATTTGAGGTTGGCTACATCAATTCTCACTCGACTAACTATTCAGATCATGTTTACGAAACACAATCACTAATTCATGTATATCGCTGCAAGACTTTATAACGTATCTGGGCATTAGATGATCAAAAATATGGTACCTTTTCAGTAGCAATTGCAAAATCTAGTTCAAGTAAGCTATATGTCCTGTTAGGTACTCTAAATAGTGTCCCTCCCTTTGGTGATAAAATAGACTTGAAATAAGTCCATCTAAAGCAAACAGAAAAAACACACCTGCCACTTTCCGATCTGATTTTCTCTGCTCCATATACTCATTTTAAAGTTAAAAATCTAAAGGTAATTAGTAATATCCTAAAAGCGATACTGAAACTAAAACATGTTTTGTGCTGATAAAGGACCTGGAGGATTACTAAACTAGTGTTATATAACTGTACATAGTGGAAGGTTTCAACATCAGACCTACAGCTACACAGCACCACAAAGATAGAATTTTCACCCTCCCTGCACTCAAGCTAACCCATCTGGCTAAATGTTGAACTCAAGTCCTCCAAATAGTTTAGTCTTTGCTCATTAATCATCCTCAAATAACCTTAGGAGAACTACACCCTAAAAGCTAGCTATTGAGGTGGGACAGTCCTAGGTTAATCTAAGCCCACATCAATTTCCTATTTAATCGATATAGGACTCGAGTCCCATTACTTGCAATAATATCGTAACACATCCAAACCAAGATAAAGTCATCCCTTTTCTAACATTCTACACCGCGTTTGAGAAGACCGAACTTCATAGAGCAAGTCTTATAAGTCAACTGAATACAGATGGCAGGAAGATCCACCTGTCGGTTAAGTCTTTCATTCTCAAGAGTTTTGAGGACAAGAGGACGCCTGAGATTACAAAACTCAATGTCGGGCAACATCATAGCAAGCTAACTGTGTTGTTTGTGTTCTAAAAATGGTAGCTCCTACCATCTTTCAACCTACTGGAACTTATATGAAAAATTATGATAAATCTCAAAACTCTGAAATGAATAAGTGGAATAGCAATTCATCCACCCATGGTTATTTGTAGCTTTTCCAAGTAAAACGGTTGAATGGCAAATGAATTCATCTATATGGTAGATGTTGGAAGTCTGACTCATTTTTTCATTTAAAAATGATCCCCTTACTCTGTAAATCTTACTAAAGGGAGTAAAAACAACTATGTTTAACTAAGAAAACTGATAAATCCAACTAGCATATAAGAATACAAAGATAATACTCCTAAATCTACCTAGAAATAAGCTAACAGAAAATAAACGTCTACTTTAAACCAAAATACTCAAAAGACCACTATACTCTATACTAAAAAAAACCTGTGACAGGGAACTTAAAAGCCATTCAAGAAATTTTAACTAACAAAAGTAAAGGAACCAATAAGGCAAGAAGTCCCCAAGACAAAAACAAGTTATGCAAATTGATAAATACCATAGTTGTTGAGCCGGTTTGTTTGTACAATAAAGAGATTATGCCTAGCAGAATTTATTCCTATAGCCCAAAAGTCATTCATTTTTTTTCAAATTTATTTCTCTTTTCATAAATTTATCAAAGCAGAGTACAAGCCAGCTTCTTCTAATTGAAGAAAAGAATAAAGGGGTTTCAGATTTTGTTGAATAAGATACCTAAATCAAACAAACAAAATACTTGTAGTATTTAGACAGAGATGGTTTTCAGGATTTAACAACTTGAGCTTGCAAATGCGCATCAGTTATTTTTTATCAATCAATGAATGATAACACCATTTCACATCAGATAAATAGACCAAAAAAAAGGACCACTTGATACAATACAATCTGAACAGCTATGGAGAACTTAAAAAACATCGGATTGAAGACAAAGAATAAGACATATCTACCATTAATAAAAAAATATTCCAAAAAATTGAGAAAAATATCTTTCTAAACAAAAGGCACGTAATTACTCATTCAGTAAGTTGAAAAATACCTTTAATGTAAAAAGAACAGTCTCAATCAGCATGGAGAAGTTATCGAAATCCAACCCAATGAAGAGCAAGGTGACGTCGGAGTTTCTGCAGTAGTTCAAAAAGCGACTAAATTAGAACGCAGGGTTTACTTACAAAATTAGAATTAAACTCAAATTCTATTGTTGAAAAGTACTTTGAAAAAAATGGTGCGAAATAAGGGAGAAGAGAGAGAACCCAAATGGTGGAAAATTTGTGGGGAAGAAGCTGGAACAAGCTAAGCCCCATTTTTCTTTGATCCACGTTTCCTTTTGTTTGGAGTATATTAATTTAACCCAAATTTTTAACCAAAAAAAAAAAAAAAATTAACCCAAATTCTTTCCATTTTAATTTTTATTAAATTAATTAACATCTACTACTAACCTAGTTTATAAATAATTATTAAAATATGTGTGAATTAATACTAATATTAAATAATAAAATATTTAATTAGAATATCATTAAAAATTAAATTGACTTTTGACCCATTTTTTAAGAGGTACTTTTTCATCATATTAATATAAAAATAATTACATTAAGGCTCATAGTATTTTTATTATAGTTATTTGTCAAATTGACTCTTATAATATGAATTGTGACAAGTAAAATGGAAAGAAGTCAGTATAAATCGGTACTTCATTTAAAAAAAAAATAGATATATTGTAAACCGGTCACTATCACTAAAAGTTTTGCTAAATAAGTATAACAATGGAGAGTTGAGATATAAAACTCGTGAACACCCTTATATGTGAGTTGAAAATTAATGATTAATTAAATTCATATTAAAAAAAAAAAAAAGTTACATTGTTGAGTTAGAGTTATTGAAAATGTGAATTTTGTAATTTATTGAAAAAGTTTTGGATTAGAATACTTCCTAGCCGAAGTAAATTAGGATAATATTGTTTTGCGGAGTACTTTGATAATTTTATCTTAATTTAACTTAAATATTTAAGGGTATAAAAGTCCTTCAATATTTGAAGGATATTTTAGTCATCCAACATTTATATTCATGTTTTTATAATAGTATAGATAAATAGATAGATATGTTGATAATTCAATACTAATTCTTATAAATATTATTAATACACCTATACTTAGTATAGTCAAAATATATATTAATGTCATTCGCTAATATTGCTTAATGATATCGCTAATATACTTACGTTTAGTATAATTGTCAATGTATGACTTAATAGTCAATAATATTTCTAAAAAATCACTAATAAACTTTACTTAGTTTAACTATCGTATAAGTTAATCAATCAATATTATTTTAATAAGGATGCTCTCTTTTTTTTGTTGTAATTATTGTTATGTAGATTAATCAATCAATAATATTCTGTAATGTATATCTACTTAGTGTAGTTATCAAATTATAAGATGATCAATCAGTAACATTATATAAGAATATCATTAATTCACTTCTATTTACTACAATATCGACTATATGCTAATCAATTACTTATAGTATTACATATACCACTAATAAACATTTTTTTCCTATTATCAAATTAATTATAAGCTAATATAATTCATCAATTTTTGTTAAGAATACCACTAAAACATTTCTACTTATTCTAATTATAACTATCTAAGTTACTCATTCAATTATAATATTATATATATATATATATATATATATATATATATATATATATATATATATATATATATATATATATATATATATATATATAAAACAGTGTGAAAGGCCTTATAAATGTTATTTGAACTTTTTGTCCTTCATTAGAAGTTTTTGCTTTAAACAAAATCATTTTTTCAGTTATTGTTTTCCTAATATTTAAGAGTTGAAAATTGATTAAATATATTTATGGTAAAACCTGTTCTTATTAGAAGTCATCAGAATTAATGACAACTAATATTTTTTCCATTAGCTTTATAATTCTAAATCAACTAAATTTGATTTTAAGAACATTTGAAAAATTCGGAAATAAATATAAAAGCATTAGAATAAGAAAAATTTAAGAAGTGTCAATTTTTTAAAAGTTTTAAGTATTTTAAGAATGTAATCAATGATTTTATTAAGATTTAACTTTAAAAATAAGGAAAGATTTTAAATATAGAAAAAAAGAAAATAATCATATCACAGATGTGGTTCAAATTGATGAGTCTCTTTTAGTCTCTGGCAGCAAGGGAAAGAGGTATTGATGACAAACGCAAAAGTTATGATCCATCAACTACTTGAAACTTCAGGTGGCAAATATGTGTGTGTGTGTGTGCTTACATTAATATATTAAAGTCTGAAGGATCCTTGAAAAGTGATTTAAACTTTTTAAACTTGATTAAAATTTCCGCAATATATAAAATGATTTAACTTTAAGCATCAAACATTACACGTGTGAGGCACGTGCGGTTAGACATATATATATATATATAAAATATTTTGGTTATGTGTAGAAAACTAATGTAATTTAATAGTATGAAAAGGAAAAAAAAATTAAAGCAATTATTGAGGGATCAAACAATTGATATCATTGCTATTTTTTTTTCTTCAAATCTATTACTCCGTATGGTTATTTATTAAATACTCAAGTTTTACATATTTAATTTAGTGAGAAACTTCCCTCACTACAATGAAAAAAATCATAAAATAATTATATGTATCTTATTGAGGACTCCTTGGATAACATAAATTTCATTTTCATTTTTATTTTATTAATGCATTGTTTACAGCTAAAGAAACAAATAAAAATTACGTTTAAATTTTCTTTGAAATATGAATTTATTTGTTATTATTTAGCGAGGGAAATCTCTCGCTATAACAAATTTAATATTAGCTTTTTATTATCATCATATTTTAGTGAGGGATGTCCCTCTTCGCCTTTTAAAAAAAATAAAAATTAATATATTAGAAATCATATTTAAATTTTCTTTGAAATATGAATTTATTTGTTATTATTTAGCGAGGGAAATTCCTTGCTATAACAAATTTAATATTAACTTTTTATTATCATCATATTTTAGTGAGGGATGTCCCTCTTTGCCTTTATTTAAAAAAAAAATTAAAATATTTAATTTGTATGAGGGACAACGTCGCAAAGTCCCTCACAATAACAACATACAGTTTGTCCCTCACTAAGCTAATAGCCAAGTTTTTAGTAGTGAGGATGGGGTCTTTTTTAAATTTCTTTTATAATCTTAATCATTTTTGGATTAATGATTGGATATTCTAAATGGGTTTAAATTGTTTAATTAATTTTGAATGCAAGTTAATTAGGAAACGAAATTGCCCATACCTAGTGTTTACATCACGTTAACACATACATGTCATGTATTTAGAATGTAGAGTTCATTTTACTTAAACTTACTTAATGAACATATATTTTACATCATTAAATCACTTAGGGTCTATTTGGAAAGTCTTTCTAGGAATTGAATTTGGTTTAGTTGGGTGTAATCAAACAGTTTGACATATTTGGTTGGTCAGGTAATGGCTTGGTCAACATGTAATTCGGTATATTTGGCAGAGGGTAATTACATTCTTCAATTTTCAGGGGGGCTGATTACTTTTTAATCTCTTCCTTCTATTTCTGTTTTACTTTTATTTTAATTTTTTTATTATCATATATATATATATATATATATATATATATATATATATATATATATATATATATATATATATATATATATTCTTAATATTATTTATATTTCACTTCCTTCTCATTTTTCAATCTTTGCCTTTTGCAATTACATGCAATTTTCGTATCATCTATTTTAAAATTTATTTTATATTTATTGTTTTCATTTAGCATTATTTTATTAGTATTATAGTTTTCAAATTAAAGTATCGGTGTTTAATAAGGTTATAGACTTACGTTTTCCTTTTCTTTTGAACTATATTTATGTATATTATGTTGAAATTTAACATAAGAGTGTTATGTTAATGTTTTTGTTTGAACTTTGAACTTATGTTATACTTTCAAATCAACTTATTTATTTTACTAATATTGACTTGATATTTTATACTGCTAGTCATTTATTTTTTATTTAATTGATAGATTATTTTTTGGTCAAATATTTTAATAATATAATATCATTTTTTTTCAAACTTGCATTTCATGATGTTCTTAAAAATCATGTTCTTTTAGTTTTTATGATTTTTGTCAAATATTTTGATAATTTTATGGCATTATATTTATAATATCAATTTTTTTGTCAAACATGCATTTCAGGATGTTCTTAAAAATCATGTACTTTTAGTTTTTATGATTAATTTAATTAAAGTAACTAATTTAAAAAGTATAAATCAATTATTTTTAAGAACATATGTTTATTAATTAATCGGAAAAGGCTCAAAAATATCCCTGAACTAGCTGAAATAGCTCAAAAATGTCCCTCGTTAGAATTTTGGCTCAAAAATACCCCTCTATTAAATATTTGGCTCAAAAATACCCCTCCCTCTAACGGAATTCAAAAAAGGATCAAAAATACCCCTGAACTATCTGAAATGGCTCAAAAATACCTCTCTGTTAAATATTTGGATCAAAAATACCTCTCCCCTTAACGAAATTCCAACAAGCATGCCACCTAAATAAAAAAAAACTACGTGACTATGCCACAGTACCATCCACATGTAAAATGTTAGTATTTTTTAATTATATGACATTTCTTTCTTCTTTATTTTTATTTTTATTTAAAAAGGTCATTGAAACGGACAAAACTTACACGGCTTTTTAATTTTTAATCAAAGTAGACAAACGGTGGTTACATAATATTTTTTTTGAAAAAATTTATTAAATGTAACATCGATATTATCAAATTCCTTTGATCATCTAAAATACAAGTTTTTTCCTGTTAATAGGTTTAAAAGTGTGAAATCCAACAAAAGAGTCTTATTAAACTGATAAACCCATTAATTATTAGGCCAGTATAAAAGTTAAAATTAAGATTTACTCGTAAAAGTAACAAACTAAACTTCAAATTAGTTAAACTAAACTTCAAATTAGTTACTCAAAAAATGTGTTTGGCTTTGCTAGCATTTACTCAAAATGTTTATGTTAAAATGATTTAATAAATACCTCCTCTAATCTAAAATTAATGAATCTTTGAATGTGGCACACATCTTCAAAAAGTTAATGAATGACATAATTAAAGAATAATTTATCAATATTAAGTATCATTTTACTTCTTTTCAAACTTTTTCTAAAAATAATAAGATTATTCATCAAAACTGAATTTAGAAAAATGAATTCATTTCGAATGATTAAACAAGTGTTAAAAGGAATTCATTTATTTTGAAAAAGAATTTGCATGTTGTAAATTCAACTCAATTATTAGTACATCAACATTTGCTAGCTTAAAAGTTAAAATTCTAGCTCCTCCTCTGAGTCAACATCAGATCAAGTTGTCCCTCATCCCAAACGACAATAACAAGATGAAATTTAGAACTTTTAAAACACTAATGAAAAGGTGAAATCTAGAACTTTTAAAACACTAATGAAGTAATTAGCAAAAGATTGGTTTTTTGGTTTTTCCGTTTCACTGCTTTGAAAAAAATAAAAATAAAAATAAAAATAAAGAAGAAAGGAATGTGATATAATTAAAAAATACTAATATTTTACATGTGGATGGTAATGTGGCATAGTCACGTGATTTTTTTTTATCTAGGTGGCATGCTTGGTGGAATTTCGTTAAAGGGAGGGGTATTTTTTAGCCAAATATTTAACAGAGGGGTATTTTTGAGCCATTTCAGATAGTTCAAGGGAATTTTTTATCCTTTTTCGAATTCCGTTAGAGGGAGGGGTATTTTTGAGCCAAATATTTAACGGAGGGGTATTTTTGAGCTAAAAATCTAACGAGGGTCATTTTTGAGCTATTTCAGATAGTTCAGGGGTATTTTTTTAGCCTTTTTCGTTAATTAATTCATTTTCAAAAGGCAATATATATATATATATATATATAATATTTTAATTTAATATTATTTATAAAGACCCTTATTTTTCTAACATGAATTTTTAGTTTTCGATAATTAACTCTTATTTTAAAAATTTAAGATAACCATATAATTACACTTGGCAATCAAACAGTACAATTGTAATTAGATTGTAGCAAGACAAATAGGTCATCCTAATTACTAGGCTATATAATTACTAGCCTGGTAATTATTGTCCTAATAATTACACTAATTCTAATTACAAAAAAAGGGGTCAAAAGTACCCCTAAATTATCAGAAATTGATCAAAAATATCTCTCGTTAATTTTTTGGCTTAAAAATATCCTTCCGTTAAATATTTGGGTAAAAAATACCCCTCAATCTAACAAAATTCAACCAATAACACCACTTGAATAAAAAGCGCCACCTAGACATTCCATATCACTATCCATATGTATAATCCCTTATTAACTTAATTGATGGTTGTAAAACCCTTCTTCAATACAATCAAGATCTTCTGAGTTTTCAAGCTTATATACTGAAACAGGAGATCAAAATAAAGTTAAAATTCAGTATTTTGATTGAGTTCTAACTATTTACTATCTACCAAGGAATGTAATAATAGAAAGTGTTATAAGCAAACATATGAATAACATTAGGCATAAAGAGAAAACTAGCATTGTATGCTTGAGTATTCAGATCCATTAACATATCTGAATACTGCTATGTTGAATCATCCACTGAAAATTTGAGTGAACTTGTTTCCAATTCACCTCCTATTGTTGCTTTCTTTGCTGATGAAACTCTGATGATGCATCAAGGTTCTGATTCATGTCGTTCAGACATGCATCATTCTCCTGATGAAACATATCACTCGTCCAATAACAATTCCTACTTTACTAGTGATGTTATTAACCTGAAGCACAAGTTAAGAGAAATTGAAATTGCAATGTTAGGGCCAGATTCATAAAGCTTGGAATCATACAATACTACCCTAGTGATATTTTTGACCCTTTTTCATTTTAAGTATTAGGTGGCTTTTTAGACAAGCCTTTAGTCGTGATACGTTTCATAATTTCAGTATAAATTAGATGTGGGTAAGTTTTTACCGCTAATTAGTGGACACCCACCTGATCAACTCTCACTCTTTGAAACATTAGCAAAGTCAATTTTGAAAATAGAATCGGAAAGGAAAATTGTTGATCTTCTTTGAAGCGCAGAATTATTTTTCACTTTACTCACAGATTGAAAAATAAATCACATAAAAACAACAGGCAACTTTCTTTTCCTTTTATTTATCACTACTAGATAAGTATGTCCGTGCTTTGCACGAGCCCAACATGAAAAGTATATATGTTTGCTTCGAAGGATGAAATTGAAGAATAAAAATTCAGGCAATTATTTTCCATGCATTGGATAAAGTGTTGAATGATATTGGAGACAATAATTTGAATAAATTGTATATCTATTTCGTGAACAAAACTAATAGGATGTCATCCCTAAACAATAAGGACAGAAAGTAGTACACCGACAAAATTCTCATAAAGAAAACTGAAGTAGAAAGGAAAAAGAAAATTGATTCTTGTACCACTGTGATATACTATATTATGGTTATACTTTATTCAGTTTCTCTATATTCACTATTTTTTTTATTTTAGGTTGTATATCTGAGTACAATAGAAAAAAAGTAATAATTACTTACACAACTACATATTAACGATTACCCAGCAAGAGCCTCGACTTAGAGGATTTTCAGTTATATCAAAATCATGATTATATTTGACCTACTCTAAATGCTCGATCCTTTTATAAAGAAATTCAGAATAAATATTGTCATTCAATTAAATTTTGAATAAGCAAGTAGGCGACCTTGTTTCTTATACTAGTTCAAGTCATTGATATTTAATAAGTGAAATATACGTAAATAAAGTGGACTTTTATTGAACATATAAAGTAATATGTGATGATCCTGAAGTGATCTCCATACAAGATGTCATAGTTCGAAGGAAATTCAAATGTTAGAAATTGACAAAATTTGATTTAACTGAAGACACAGAATGCTAACTTGTATAGAGATTTTTCGATCTTGACACATTTTTTCCATAGCTTTCATCTTTGGCTCATATTGATTTCATTTTTCCTCATAATGCTCAATATTAGCCTCAAAAATGTAATTTTCTCTTTTCTTACTCTCTAAAATTGTCTCTATTTTCAGGGGAATATGCCTCTAAAATTAATTGGAACTGAATAAGGTACCTGAAGGGAGTTTAAGTAACTAAAGTAGTTAATGTATGCTATTGTTGATATTTAACCACATTTAGAATCTGTTATAAAAGAAATAAACGATACCTTAGTGACTTAGTCTCTTGTTCCTTCTTGTCAAGGTCATTCTGTAACATTCCAAACACAAGTTAGTTTTTCATTACCCGAGAGACAGAACTACTTTCAAGTCGAGCAACCTCGAATAACTACAAAATTGAGAAGCTGAGGACTATATTGAAAACTTTATATTTAAATCTTTGGATTCAGAACTTTGTAATCTTATCAGATTGCAAAAAAAAAATCTTCTCTATCTTCACACAACTATTTCACTCGCTAAATAATACTCTCTTTGTTTAAAAAAAAATGATTTGCTTTGACTTGACATGAATTTAAAAAAATAATGAAGACTTTAGAATTTTGTGGTCTTAAATTAAAATTACGTCAAATATACTTTATTTGTGTCGTCTCAAAGATGCCACGTGAAAAATTAAAATTAAAGTGTTCTAAAGAAAAGAAAAAGAGTCATTCTTTTTAAAAAGAATTAAAAAGAAAAGTATGCCATTATTTTTTAAATGGAGGGTGTATAATTTTGGGATATGAAACCCCTTATGCTAGATGGAGTAAAATAATTATTCGGTTTCTTTAGACATAATCTGTAATACCCTATATTTTTGCTAGCTAATTTCATCTCAAAAATATCTAGTATTAGCTTCTAAATTGAATGATGGTTATTCCATGAGAAATTTTCAAGATTTTCTCTCTTTGTCATATGGGAAATTCAATAAGCTTTCCATCGATATAAGATTCATCCAAATCCGATAACTGGGTCAGAAGTTACGACTATTTCAAGTTTCTGTCGTAAAACAACGCCATATTAGTCAGTGGCGCGCTGCGCCACAAGAGGAAAAGGTCATTTGGAAAATTCCAGTAGGGGTCCGCAATTATAGTGCGTTGCGCCAGGGCCCAAATACAGAATTGTCCTTTTACAGTGTCTTAACGCGATTTCCTCCGCGTCTCGCCAAAGTTCCAGATCGCAAAAGAAGGGGCAATGTGATGGCTCCGCATCGTGCCATCCCTCAGTTTCTCAATTATCAAATTTCAGTGACACACGCGATAGCACCACGTCGCACCAGGGGTTCAGTTCGGAAAAATTTTACTAAAATTAAATGATGCGTCCAGGGTTAAAAGGGTCAACTTTTTACCCCTATTTAAGCCCTTTAACTCGTGATTCAGCCACTTTTCACCCAAAATATACTAGTTTCTCTCAAAAATCTCTCAAGAACAACCTAGGGCTTTTCATAGAAGATTCAGAATCAAGAATTTCCTCCGTCAATTTTCACGGAATCACGAACCAAGGTATGCGTAGTGTTCATTCATGGACTTCTTTCGTCCATGAAGCCCAAGAATCTCTTTTCTAAGTTTAAGTTTATGGATTTCTTTATAAATTTCATGTGCGGTTTGTTTTGTTTATATTGAGAATGATCAATTGAATTCAAATCCATGTTGGGTGATCAATTTTATGTGGAATTGATTTGTATAAATGTATATTTATGTGAACCTATACATAAACCCTAGATGGTGAAATTAGAGATGAATCATGATGATTAATCGTTGTATAATGTTGTCTACATATACTATGCATGCCATGTGTTTGATTAAATGTCTAGATAAAGGAACAATGCCCAACTAGTATGATATCATGAAATCCCCATGTATGTACAAGTTATGCCTATCACATGTTTTGATGGAATGCTTCTATAAATGTATTATGGATTATGATGTTAGTTATATGTTCAAGTAAGTTATGCTTGGTCAGTTTTTCTTCCATCGAGTCCTGGGGGTACTTGTACCTGAAATATTAGTTGTATGCCTACATCCATGTCATGTTTCCACGATACTCTCAGTCAAGCTATGAATCCTTAGACTTCAGACAGTCTTATGACTCAGAAAATCTCCATGAACTCAATCAGTTGTCAGATATCAGTAATATTCTGTCAGTCAACAAAATTCAGTAACTTAGTCCATGTTCAATTTTGTAAATTATGTTCAGTGCCTATTCAGATGGGAGTAGAAATTAGCACCAAGTAAACCCCAGGATGGGAACTCACCTGTTATATGAGGGTATGATTCTTAGAAGCAATCCTTACGTTCCAAAACTCTGTAGCCAGCATAGGTTGAGACATCATAGCCCTCTACATGAGGGTAGATGAGGTGTCTTAGCCTGCTATATGAGGGTTCCCACCGTTCTCATTAGAGTTACCTGTTATATTAGGGTCACTCACATGTTGTCCTTACCAGTGGTGTGGTATTGACACCCTTCTAATCAGGGCATAGATTGGAGTCCAATTCAACTATAATGCATCATTTGGGGCATGTCGGTTAGATGACTACCTCCCACAGTCTCAGTATCAGTCTTAGTAAAAGAACTCAGGTAGTTCTTCAAAATTCAGGACTGTCAGATACAATCGACTCGGATATAGTACAGAACTCAGATAGTTCCATCAGATTCAGGACTATCAGATACAGACACTCATGTTTTCAGTAATCATGTTATCACAGTATTAGTGTCAGTTGTTATGTCTCATGCATATATTCTCACGCTCATGATAGTTACTCGGTTATTATTATTGTTCATTCATATAAACCCCATGCATTCAGCCTATCTCACATGCATACTAGTACATTCAAAGTACTGACGCATTTGCACTATGGTGTCTTATACCATAGGTTCAGAGACACGAGCTCTTGATCATCAGTAGATTCCAGATATTCACGGACAGAGTTAGAAGTGTTAGAAGTAAGTCCTCATCTTTTGAGGACATGATTATTTCCCTAGTATTCCTTTAATCAGTTTTATTAGTTGGAGTTAGTTGAGGACATGTTCCATCAACTCCTTACTCAGACAGTTCAGTCAGTTAGAGGCTTTTTAGACTATCATGTTTCAGACTTCAGTATGTTCAGTTTTGTTTTGGGTATTCTATTACCCCACACAGATGTTACATCATTCAGATTATGTTCAGTATTGAACCTTATGGCCTATCAGTTCATGTTTCCGTATTATAAATTATTTTAAGCAGTATACAGTTACACATATCAATCATGGGTTAGTTTGTGGTCCTTCGGGATCATGAGCACCGTGTAGCATTTCGGGTACCAGATTTGGGGCGTTACATAATCACAATGAACTTTTATTGAGTAAGTAAAATAAAATGTGATAAATCATGAAGTGATCTCCATAAAAAATCCTACAGTTCGAAAGAAATTCATATGTCAAAAGCTGAACAACATTTGCGTTTTTGACAATATTTGTTTTTAAATAAAGAAAAGAAATGCTCACTTGTATAGACATATACTAATCATGCCACGTCTTTTTCTTCGTTTTCATCTAAAAGAACTATTTAACTGCTTTAGACATAACCAAACATCTTGGCTGCATTAAGGTTCTTCCTTTTTCATTGAAAATTTATTTTATTAGATGACAATTTAATGTATCAATGTTGTTATAATTCATGACATAAAGCAAAAGATATTCAAGATTATATTCAACAGGAACAAATGACTTATCGGTCATTAAAAAGAAAATAAATCTTTAACCATAAAATTTTATAAACAATTCAAAATAACCGTATTATAAAAAAGAATGTTTTTATAAATCCACTTTACTAAATGTAGTTCTAGCTACTTCAATGTTAAGATATTAAAATAAGATCACAAAAGTTTCAACAAAAAACAGCTAGTAATTGGTGATAGTATAAAGAAAAAAAAATACCTATAGTTTACTACTTTTTGAAGGAGTAGCAGCTGCGGCAGCATCCGCCAATGTTGAAATTGCAGCAGCACAAAGCTTCTCTGAAATCTCATTTGTACCATTTTAATAAATAACAGGACACTTCTTTGACCACGGAATACAAAGTGAGCACCTAAAACAAATATTCATATGTGGATAATGAAGTGTTTATTGTTTTGTAACGTCAACATGTTTTGAATTTAAAAATAAAGCGCAAAATCTTATATCCGTGCAGAAATAGTTGTTTTACACAAAAGGGTACTTCTACCTAAAATAATTCTTTTGTTGACTGAAATCTTTTTAAAAAATTAAGAAATAGAATTAGAAGTCAAAGAAAAATCAATTTTTATTGAAGAAAAATTTGATGTTCATATTTAAATCAAAGAAAGATCCACTTAATTTCAATGTTTAAGTCTCTTTTTATTTGAAGTATAGTCTTCGTCTTTTCAAGAGTTGATTTAAGGACTACTTTCATATATTGACTCATATGATCCCAAGATTGGCTTATGTATTAGGGCATAATAAAAAAATAGTCTATGTTGATTAACACATAACTAATTTGCTATCCTGACTTTGTAGGTAGCAGGGCAATCAAGACTCCATACATTACAACATCTTAGTTGAGGAGTAGAGAGGCACTCACAAAAAATCCATCTAAAATAGAAGGATATATAGTGTAGACAGTTCAACTTAATATAACATCATCTTACCTTCAAGTACAGTCCAATCCAGAGCCCTGACTTTTTTATCAGCAAGATATTTGCCTTGAGAAGAGATCATAGAAAAATCTTAGCAATCTAATTAGCAAAGCAATGTTGCCTATTCTGATAAAGAAGTCTTTTCACATTAGGATTTGATAGACGTGACTAAACTACAATAGAAATCTATATGTAAGTTCTTTCAAGATACCTTAACAGATTAAGCCCCAGCTAATTTAGTACAAATATTCGTATATAGGATACTAATTAGAATGTGACACATCTAATTCATAGCCTCTCACGGCTTCTTTTGTAATTTAAGATGCTTTCACGAAAACAAGAACAACTTAAGGTGAATGGAATCAATTGGCATGCTGATTTATGCCCTGCAAATGTTGTCTTTTGGTGGCTCTCCTCACCTCACCCAAATTATTCTTAGTAATGTAGTTTTCATTAGTCGATAATAAAATGTATTTGCAATAATTTTACTATCTAAATTTTGTCCTTACAATTATCAAGAGATGAAAATGATATGCAAATTTTTTATAGCTGAAAATAATTTATTTAATTTTTAAAAAGAAACAATCAGATTATGTATAATCAGAATTAGAACGATCATAATTTGAAATTTGGAAAGAATCCTCAAGCAAATGGAATTACAACCATAATTTATTTTAACTAAAAGTTTGATCTTTCATTCAACACCCTTGATATCCACCCACTACAATAACAACAATAATATACCAATAGAGTCCAACAAAGTAAGGTCTGAGAGTATAGAGTGTACGCAGACCTTACATCTACCTCGGACGTGAGATAGGAGTTGTTTCCGACCAATTCTGACTCAAGGAGAAAACAGTCTGGAATGAAATTCAATCACTAAAATAGAAAATTTGAACAAAACTAAAAAGAAATTTGGAAAAAAAAAATTGTACACTTAGGTGTCATTTGGTTGGAAAACAAGTTATGATGAAATTAGTTATGTTGGATTAGTTATACTGGATTAGTTGTTATCGAATTAGTTATCCTGTTATTATTTTTCAGTGATTGTTTGATTTGTGATACTATTATTATTTTTTAGTGATTTTTTGGTTTGTGATATTAAAAATAATATGCATTCCATTCTTTCTAAAAAGAAATAGTTTGTTTGCAAAAGTACTCTCACCTTATTTAGCTTAATTATTTTTCTTCATATTATACCATACAAAAGAAATTGAAAGTTACTAAAAAAATTTTATTAACTTTAGTAGTTTTTTTCCCTAAAAATACATGTTTAGAAATTTATGTTGATATTTCTTAAATTTTTATGAAGCTTTAATATTTCATGTTAAATTACTTATTTTGTCCTAAATTCTATAAAATGTTGATATTCCCAGTTTTTGTTAAAAACATTCACCATAAAAAAATGTGAAAAAGTATAACACTCATTTTTCATTATTTAGTATCATTAATATTTGGGGAGTTAAATTCTATTCTTTAAAAAAAAAACTAAATTTTCAAACATTTTTAGCTATATATAAAAGATAATTTCTTATTTAATAATTAAGCATGTACTAAGTTAGAAAGGGAATGTCAAGATACTTTAATTAGTTATCCATGATAAATTTGTTAGGAAAAATAAAATTTGAAGTAAGATTAATAAACATTTCTACAAAATAGAAAGATAATAAATACTTGGATCAATTTTGAATTTGATTGTATAAATAATTTTTATGGTGTCGCTATCATTTTTTTCATGAATCATCACTTTTATAGTATTTAACAAGTCCAAATAATTGTTCAAATTTATCAAAATGGATGAAAGTTTGTAGAATAATTAAAATTTCAATTAAGGATAAAATTGATAAAAAAAAAATTGATTTGATGACTGCCAAAATGTCAAATTCTTTCTTGTATATAGCAATAGCTTACAACTTATTTAAGGTTTCATAATTAACATTAGAATCATACGAAGCAATAACGGATACCAATCCATACATAAATTTATTTTAAATATATTTAAATTCGTTTTATGGGGGTGTAACAAACGAAAATAAGGACCTAATGGATGAACATTTTAATGAATCATAATGTTAAAGGAATGTCTTTATGTCTTGTCTTATATATGTGAAAAATAGGAGACCAAGTTAATATAGTAAGTAAGAAATTTCTTTTGAAGTGATTTGTCTACCTGATGAGGAAATTTAATACCTCAGCTAACGAGAATCAAAAGAGTTAACAAAAGCTAACATGATATATATTGTAGTAATTTAACATGAGTTAGTTAATATTACATTTTAAATAAATTGTTTAAAATAAGTTTAATAGGTGCTTAGTAAATAATTATATTTTATAAATTATATGTAGTGCAAATCTTTGTAATGACATGTATCATGTGAAGTTTTGGAATTACGGAGGAATCGCTTATTGTGTTTGATAGATAAATACTTATTCAATATTTATGAGTGTTTTTTATTATCTTACTATAATATAGCAATAGTTACTTTATGCAATTAAATATGCAGTCAAAATTAATTTCACTTTTTAAAAATCTTTTATAGAACATATGCGAGTATTTGCATATGTTCCTATAAATTATGTCTCCCTTATTTCAATTTATAACATTTTGATTCGACATTGAATGTAAGATATATGAAAAAACATCGCAATGTTTCAAATTATCTTTCAAATAAATAAACCTTAAATAGAAGAGTATACCTTTGTGGACTTTTGACAAATAAATAAATTCAACATGACTAAAATACTGATAATGTTATAAAATACTAACCAAATAAAAAATGTCAATTTTTCTAGAACTGATTAAAAAGAAAAATATATCATTTAAATGGAGACATAGGATGTATTACAATAGACATTCTGATATAATGCATTTAATATTTTTTACTACATATTAAAATAGACTTATAGTTGAGGTGTGTGAAATTCATGTGAAAAATTACATCATAAATAACATTGAAAAGACTCTAATGAAATTACCATTACGTCTATATCTTTCATTTAAAATAGAGTTGTAGTGGGGTCAACATAAAAAATTATACGAAAATATTTTAAAAATTATGAAAAAATCATTATATCCTTAGTTATATTTGCATGTTTTACCTTAAATATAAATAAACTATCAATAATTTTAGGCAAAAATAATAAAATAATAATAATGAATGTACACTCAAAGATAACTTGTTTATTTCGTGGATTTAGTTAAGAGGAGAGAAAGCTCGTTTGGATACCACGATTGAAAAAATGTTTAAATGAAAAAAACTTCAAATATGATTTCTCTTTAAATTTAATATATCATTTGATTTAAGTATATTATTTAATTTTACATTTAATAAAAAGATTATCACATAAATTCTCATATATCATTATGACGTATGAACAAAACTAATGACTTAAATTATTTTTTAAGATTTATCAAATTATATTTTAAAATTATTTTAGATATCATGAAAAAATTTAACTTAAAATTATTTTTGAATGATGTGAACTGTGGATATATGGATGTCTTGTAGATGATTGTTACCCTCTCGATTTCAAAAATAAAGACCTATTTTCTATTTTAATTTTTTAAAAAAAATAAAAAATTTCTTCTTTTTTATAATACTTTAATTTCAACTTTCCACGTGTTATATTTAGAACCACTAGATAAAGGGCAGTTTGATACATTTGACATAATTATTCATATGTTAATTTGATTCAATAAAAGATATACAGTCTTAAATTATAGAATATGAGTAAATTAAATAAAATAATTTAATTTTTTTAAAGAGACAATAGATTTATTTTCATTCATATGAATATCTCATATGTTAATTTTCACAATGAAAAAATCTAAGATTTTAAGACGATAAATTTTAAGATAATCTATTAATAGCTGGAAAATTACTCACGAAAATCGAATACCGAAAATAAATATTAAATGAGTTTATGCCATATAATTGATAGTATAAAGAAATTCTATAGTATTGAGGTTTATTTATCATTGTTATGTAAAATTTATGCTATACTTTTAAAATTACCTTTCAACATATGAAAGTTTTTTATTTGAAATTGAGTATTTATTTGTTTCAATTTATTGTTTGATTTTGATTTGACATGAATTTTAAGAAAGTAAAAAATAAGTTTCAATATTATGTCTTAAATTATTAACACATAGAATGTGTCCAAATATATTTTAATCTTGTGCTGTTAAACATGTCATGTGAAAAGTTATAATTTAATAGTTCAAAAACAGAGGCAATTTTTTAAAACAAATTTAAATGAAAAGTAAAACAAATAAATTGAATGTGTGGACTATCATTTAAATATTTATAAAAAATTTTATTATTTTATTTCAATAATTATTTTGTAGAGTAATTAAATACGCAAATTACAACCAATTCTATTTTTATGTGGATACTTCAATAAAAAAAACTAATTCACCCCTAGAATGAATATATATATATATATATTAAAAGTGTGAAGACCCTTAGAAAAGTGATTTGAACTCTTTGTCCTTTATTAAAAGACTCTTCTTTAGATAAAACTGTCTTTTCACTATTTTTTAAATTTATTATTTAATTATCTTTTATTATATTAACTAGACTTCCTAAAATATATGAGACTCCTAAAATATATGGTAGAAGAATTAATTAATTTTTTTCTACTACACTTCCTAAAATATATGTGACTCCTAAAATATATGGTAGGCGGATTAATTAATATTTTCCTTTTTACTGTTCAATTAGAAAAATATTCCTAAAATAGGTCTCTATTAATTAAGTAAATACTTCTATAAATATTGAGATGTACGTTAAATTAGAGAACAAACCAGTTTGCCTATTGGGAGAATATGATTGATGCTCATCTAACTTGATTCGATTGCATGTTTAGATTGGTGTATGCTTGATTTTCTAACCCTCAACTTCTTCACTGTTTTTGTAGGCATAATAGAATTCAACATGTGTGTATATATATATCTTCTTTGTTTTCATTCAAAATTATTCTTTATAGTCAAAATTTCTGCTCAGATAAGAATTAGTTGGATAAAAATCGAAGCTTTGTAATCACTATGATATTATTTTTTTACAGTTTACAGGCCGCAGATGAATGTCAGTTGGATTTGAAGAATTTCTTGTGTAAAAGTTAGTTTAATTGTATTATTTTGATATCTTTATTATCTTATTGTTTTATTTTAATTTACAAATGCTAGATAAATGTGGGTTGGCTTTGAATTTTTTTTAGGTAAAGGTTAGGTTTAATTGTATTGTCGTAATATCTCTATTAGTTTATTATTTTGTGGTAGTTTACATTTCGTAGATGAATATTGATCGTCTTTGAGAAAATTTTTTATGTAAAGGTTAGGTTTAGTTGTATTATTTTGATACCTCTATTGTCGTATTATTTTGTAATTGTTTACATACTCAAAAGATATTAAATTTAATTATTATATTCATCTTTATTATTTAAACAAATATCCTATTTAGTGTAATGTTTGAACTCATTAAAATGAGGTACACGCGCAAGGCGCATACACCTAAACTAGTATATATATATGACCAATTATAAATGAATAGTGACAAAAAGCAATTTTTAAAAAGATTTGGGGAAAGATGTAGATTCATGTGAGATATTATATCAATTGGATGTGATTGACATTTAGAAAAAATAGCTTGACTTTTTTGTCATTAAAAATTTATGGCCAAGGTTTGAAGCCTAAAACATAAGTAAGCAAGGTAGAACATTTTTTGAAATGATAATTATACCTTTGGTCGTCCTCCAACTCGCTCTTCCATATGGTAGAAATGATTGTGACACTAAAAGAAAGTTGAAGATTTTGTTATTTTGAAAAATGGTGGATGTTTCTAGAAATATTTTGGAGAAGAAGGAATATTTTTTAAATGAGTAATGAATGCTGAAAAGATGATTTTACCCTTGGTCGTCCTTGAACTCATCTTTCTACATAAATACTAGATAAGTATGCCCGTGTTTTGCACGGGCCCAACATATATATATGTTTACTTCGAACGATAAAATTGAAGAATAAAAATTCAGGCAATTATTTTTTATGCATTGGAAATGGTGGATGTTTCTAGAAATATTTTGGAGAAGAGAGGATATTTTTGAAGTGAGTTTAATGAGTACCGAAAAGACGATTTTACCTTTGGTCGTCCTTGAACTCAACTTTATATATATAAAAAAAAATAATTTGATCTTTCATTCAACATCCATGATATTCAGCCACTACAATAACAACACAATATACCAGTATAGTTCCACAAAGTAGGATTTGGGAGTATAGAGTGTACGCAAACCTTACATCTACCTCGGATGTGAGATAGAGTTGTTTCCGATCAATTTTGACTCAAGGCAAAAACGGTCTGGAATGAAATTCAGCCATTAAAATAGAAAATCTGAAGAGAACTGAAAATAAATCTGGGAAATTCTTTTTTTACACACTTAGGGGTCGTTTGGTTGGAAAACAAGTTATGATGAAATTAGTTATGTTGGGATTAGTTATACTTAGATTAGTTATTCTGTTATTATTTTTTAGTGGTTGTTTAGTTTATGATACTAAAAATAATATATGTTTCACTCTTTCTAAGAATAAATAGATTGTTTGCAAAATACCCTTCATCTTATTTAGCTTAATTATTTTCCTTCGTATTAAACCATACAAAAGAAATTGAAAGTTACTAAAAAAATTTTAATTAACTTTAGTAATTTCTTTTTTTCTAAAATACATGTTAAGAAATTTATGTTCATATTTCTTAAATGTGTATGAAGCTTTAATATTTCATGTTAAATTACCTATTTTCTCCTAAATTCTATAAAATGTTGATAATCCCATTTTTTGTTAAAAAAATTCATCATCAAAATATGTAAAAAAGAATTACTCTCGTTTTTCATTATTTAGTAGCATTAGTATTTGAAGAGTTAAATTCTATCTTTTAAAAAAATTATTTTTTCAAGCATTTTTGGTATGTCTAAAAAATAATTTTTATTTAATAATTAAGCATGTACAAAGTTAGAATGTCAAAATACTTTAATTACTTGTTCATGATAAATTTATTTGGAAAATAAAATTTTAATGTAAGATTAATAAACATTTCTACAAAATAGAAAGACAATAAATCCTTGGATCAATTTTGAATTTGATTGTATAAATAGTTTTTATGGTGTCACTATCATTTTTCATGACTCATCACTTTTGTAGCATTTAATAAGTTCAAATAATTGCTCAAATTAATCAGAATTGATGAAAATTTGTAGAGTTATTAAAATTTAAATTACAGATAAAATTGACAAAAAAACTGATGTGAGGACTACAAAAATATCAAATTCTCTCTTGTATATAGTAATGCTTGTGACACTAAAAGAAAGTTAAAGATTTTTGTTTTGAAAATTGTTGGATGTTTCTAGAAATATTTTTGGAGAAGAGAGGATATTTTTGAATTGAGTTTAATGAATGTTGAAAAGATGATTTATCCTTGGTCGTCCTTGAACTCATCTTTCTATAATATTTATGTCCGAAGTATAAATTTGTTCAAATAAAAAATTAAAAATATTTATATTCTTGAAATAGTAGGGATCAATTTGGGAAAAACTAATGCCTTGATATTTCAAGAGACAAATAAGAAAGTTAACTAATAGAGAAGATCACGGAACATAATAACCTAGGTAAAAATATAATGTGTTATAATGTATGCATTAAGATGTATATCGGTATACAAATAGCATGTTTGTAAGGTATTTTTATTTTATATCAAGAAGCTTGAAAAAAAGAGTGAATAAAGACATTTTAAAGTTAAAGACCTTTTGCCCTTGATAATGATTATAATTACAAGTTTGCCCCTGGTCGTCCTCAACTCTCCTTCTATATATTAGAAAAATATATATATATAAGTCCAAATAATTGTTCAAATTTATCAAAATGGATGAAAGTTTGTAGAATGATTAAAATTTAAATTAAGGATAAAATTGATAAAAAAAAAAAAATTAATGTAAGGACTACCAAAATGTCAAATTCTCTTTTGTATATTGTAATGATTGTGGCACTAAAAGAAAGTCGGAGATTTTGTTATTTTGAAAAATGGTGGATGTTTTTAAAAATATTTTGGAGAAGAGAGGACATTTTTAGAATGAGCTTAATGAATGCTGAAAAGACGATTTTACCCTTGATCATTCTTGAACTCGTCTTTCTATATAATATAATTATAATAAAAATTCAAACTTTTTTTTTTTTTGATGTGGAAGAAAGAGGAAAATAAATATCAAGAGTTGACAGCCTAACACCGTCTAACACCATTAACTTCAAGGACTAGAAAAGCACCATTTATGATTTATACGAAGATTAAATATGTGTAGTCTCCTAATATAAGGATTAATATATGCTTAGTCGCCTAATATAAGGACTACTATTGAAATAATCAAGCCGTTAACTCCAAGAAGGTATTAACCCGATTTTATGCTTTTTGATTTCATAATATTTTTTCTTAGATTTCATAGTCAATTACACCGGTGTATTAAGAGTCCGTTTGAATAAGATTAAAATTTGATCAAATTAGCTTTTAGTTTTTTTTTTAAAAAACTTTTGTAGGCGTTTGGTAAAATTTAAAAGTACTTAAAAAAAGCTAAAAACTTATTTAAAAAAACAAAAGTGAGAAGCTGGGTATCCAACTTTTACTTTTTAGATTAAAATTCTTTTAAGTTTGAACAAAACATTTATTTTTTATGCTTATATTTTCCTCTAATTCCAACAATACCCGAATTTATATCCCTTAAATACATTATTTTTCTTTCTTTTTATCTTTGCCACTTTGCTCCTTCTCTTTTCTCTAGTTTTCACTTCATCTTTTTCCTTTGTTTTTGAATTATTAAAATTAAAAATTATGTATAAGTCAACTTATTTATGGCATTAATAGATTTTAGGACATTTAAGTCATTTTGATAATAAAAAGTGTTTAACAACACTTGTTTATCAAATACATCAACAATTTCTTTTAGTTCAACACTTCTATCCAAACACTTATCAATTTAATTTATAATTACTTAATTTTAGCTTTTAAGCACATAAACTAAAAAATTATTTTTATAAATCTTATTCAAATGGGCTTTAATTTATTCTCCTCTCCCAAGATCAATGGGAGAGACTGCATTTCATAGCCCTTTGTTTTTCAAGAATGGTGTAACAAGTCTTTATCAGAAATGAGTTTGCAATAATTAGAGTCCGGAACTAAAATATGTCATAAAACTAAAAAAAATATCAAAATATGTCAGGTATATAAAATGTGACCCTAATATACTTTACTCACTTTTTAAGTGAGTTATATCAATTATCTTTCAACGGCAGGTGTCAAACGATGTTAAGAATCTAGAAAAGTACATAACTCACTTTTTAAATGAGTTATGCATTTTATTTCTATATTTCTACACAATTCACTTAAAAAGTGAGTTATTCAATGAAAGTTATATGTATTTCTACATAACTTATTTGGTTAAATACTTATTTGGTTTATTATATTTATTTTTATAATTTATGTGAACTTTTATAAAACTTACATATTATGTGAGCAATTAATTTATCTTTTTAAAGTTTTATTTTAAAAAAAAACTGACATTTTTTAAATCTCACAAATTATGTGATTTTATAAAGCTCAGTAATTATTTTTTAAAATATATTTTTATCTTATAAAACTATATATGCCTCTCTTTTTATCATACGCTCCCTTTGTTTCAAATAAGTTGGCCCCTTTGTACTTAGCGTACTCATTAAGAAAATATTTATTAGGGATTATCCATCTACCAAATTAGTCTTATTAATATACTTTGAAAATATAAATTTAAGTTTATACACTTTGTTTAGTCATTAATGATAGGGGTAGTATCAGAAGAATATAATTATATTTTCTTGATTTTATAAAAGGGACAACTAAATTGAAACAAATTTTTTTAGAAAGAAGGTCAACTATACGAACGGAGGGAGAAAAATTCACTGATTATGTGATTTATTCAAATATAAATAAGTAAGAACATGAATTATCCGAATATAGCTCTTATCACAGTTCTATATTTTCAATTTAGTTGTCCCTTTTATAAAATAAAAAATATATAATTATATTCTTCCGATACTACCCCTATCATTGATGACTAAACGAAGTGTATAAACTTAAATTTATATTTTCAAAGCGTAATTAATAAGAATAATTTGGTAGATGAATAATCCCTAACAATTTTTTTCTTAATGAGTATGCTAAGTACAAAGGGGCCAACTTATTTGAAACATAGGGAGTATATGATAAAAAGAGAGGCATATATAGTTTTACAAGATAAAAATATATTTTAAAAAATAATTACTGAGCTTTATAAAATCACATAATTAGTGAGCTTTAAAAATGTCAGTTTTTTTTTTAAAAAAAAACTTTAAAAAGATAAATTGATTGCTCACACAATTTGTAAGTTTTATAAAATTTCACATAAATTATAAAAATAAATATAATAAACCAAATAAGTATTTAACCAAATAAGTTAGGTAGAAATAAATATAACTTCCATTGTATAATTCACTTTTTAAGTGAGTTACGTAGAAATAAAATGCATAACTCACCCAAAAAGTGAGTTATATAACTTCCATTATAACTCTCTTAAAAATTGAGTTATGTAAAAATAAAATCCATAAATCACTTAAAAAGTGAGTTAAGTAGAAATAAAATGCATAACTCACTTTTTAAATAAGTTATATACTTTTTCAGATTTTTAACTCTGTTTGAAACCTGCCGTTAAAAATTATTGGTATAATTCACTTAAAAAGTGAGTTGTGTTATAAATGTATTTACATTAAAGTAAATGTCTATCAAGAATATAGATAAGATCTATCAAAATCTATTTGATATCTATTAAAATATGAAGTATCTATCTTTTAGAGAAAAAGTGGGAGTATTTTTCCCGATAAATAGAGGGGTTTTGTTCATTATATCATCAATTTTATGATTTTTCATCCCTCAAAAGAAATAAAGAAGCCTCATCTTTAATCTCTCTATTTATTCTTGTTGTTCTTACTTTATATTTCATAACTTGTAATCAGTACGAGTCTCTAATAAATTATATGCTACGAACAAAGTGCACACGACAAGAGCAAGGTTAATTGCATAAAAATCATGTTGCGCAAAACTCTACATTCGACAATGAAATCCCTTTATAAGATAAGTATAAATATTATTTTTTATGTTGCGTGAAACTATTAATAAGATTTACTTTTTAAGAAGTAACATTCTTGTAGGTTAATATTAAAAATCAGAAGTGAAGCTACAAATATATATGTATATATATATATATATATATATATATGTTTTGTTTGTCATAACGTACTCGAATTTCATATTAACGTTGCTTGTACATAAATAACATGTATTTGATAACTGTGGATTCAAATTGATGATAAGATGTTGGGTTCAATTCCCATCGATTTATGCTTCAGACCCCTTTATATGGATAAGACGTTGAGTATGAATCTCGACGCACCATATTGATGATATTATGATGGCTAAGACAAAATAATGTGTTTTCATGAAAAGTCATGAAACATGTCCTATTGGATATGCTCCATTCCATGAAGTGAATGTGGTAGCAATATATGATAGGTCTGAAAGATGACAATTTGCTCCATTCTTGAAGTGAATGTGGTAACAACATATGATGTATGCTTCAATTGGCTCCTGAAGTAGCAATATCATGAAAGAAGTTATAAGCTATTAGAATTTAATAGGCTTAAGGCACGATTATATTTCATTCCAGGGAAATGAAAAACTTATTAATGCAAACGTGTACTTGATTGTGATGGTATCACAACTCATCTCCGAATGTGGCAGAATAACTGAAAAGAGTTATTTTGAAATCTACTTCTGAAGTAGTAAATCTGAAATTTATTCATGTAATAGTAAATCTAAAATTTACTAAAGCAAAAACACATATCATATTGAGTAGTAGACATGCATTGAAGAACTAGAAGATTCTTTAAGAATTATTTATGTTGTTTGTTCTCATGATAAGTTGATTGGACCGACTAATTTTGGGATTGGATCCCTCAAAATCTGAAAAGTATAAAAGGTGAATAAGGGCCCGTTCACCTATCATGTGATATGTTTTGAAAAGATGCATCAATAAGATGATCACATGTACATTTATTGTCAACCTACAGTTTGACATTCATAAAGTTGCTTGCTCAATAAAATTGAGTTAAGAACATAATTTTCAGATTGTGTAATCAAGATAATTCATCTTGATGATGATGGTTTGGCATTGAATGCCTTCGATAAATAGCCAAACCATAGCTAATGAGAACAAAGCTTCATGTGTTAGTCTAAAATATGATATGTTGCATACAATAGCATTTGTATGCATTAGACCAATAAATTATGATTATTTCTTCCCTCTCAATTGGTTTAAGGTTAGGAACCAACTATTCCATCTAATAATTTTGATGTGCAGTATACGATTAATGAATATACCAAAATGTATAAAGATGAAATCCTTAAAGAAGATGGAGGATGTATGTTAGTTTTCCTAGCATAAGAGGGAGATTATAAGAAGCTATGAAATATATTAAGAATTATCATCAGATCCTCATTCAAAAGATAATTCAAGTCAAATGCCGAAAACATCTCATATTAAGATGCAAGTGCTCTTATTTTGCATTCTTAAAGGACAAAGTCTACACATGTGTGAAACATGGTATACCAATCGATTTCAAATAAAATAATCCTTAAAAAATAAGGAGCAAATAATCATTAATAATAAGGCAATATATGTGCTCTTGAAGAGCCTACGACATAACACTTCATGAAATCTTATGAAAGGTTCAGGTACCTGAAATTAATGAAGTGATGAGATTTCAAAATATTATATTGCATTATGAACCGATAGGAAATGATATATCATCAATATCTTTGATACAATATTGGCGCAATATTGTGAGAGATTACGAGGATATGAATTCTACGTTTATTTAAGCATATTGACGTAGAAACATTTATCAAGTGACATGAAAGGATGAATCTTGGTAAGTGCAAAACTTATTTGATTTGCAGTCCAGACACTTGAAGATGTCACACATGAAATGTTGAATATTGTCACTTGACAAAATTCATATGAAAACCTCTTTAAGGATTCAAAATATAAAAGTTTCTAGGAAACTTATTGATAATCCTTATATTGTATAAGCTTATAGCTTGAAAATTATTGAAACTCTTGGAGAGTTTTCAAAGCAATAGATTATTTACTGAAATGAGAAACACACCGAATTAGATTGGTTATGAAGTATCATATCTTAGTGCAAGTGGTGCACTCATGTATCTTGCAAATACGACAAGGCCTGATATAGCCTTTTCAGTCAATTTGTTAGCAAGGTATATTTCTGCTCTTACTAGGAGATATCAGAATGGGATAAAACACATGAGCTTATTTTATTCTAAAGATTGCAGTTCCGATCTTATTGGTTATGCTGATGCTGGGTACTTATTCCGATCTTGTTGGTTATGCTGATGCTGGGTACTTATCTGAATCGCATAAAGCTCAGTCTCAAACAGGCTATATGTTCATATGTGGGGGCACTGCCATATCTTGGAGATCTACAAAGCAGACTGTTGTAGCCACTTCATCGAACCATGCTGAGATTATAGCTATTCATGAAGCAAGGCAAGAGTGTGTGTGGTTGAGGTCCACAATACATCTCATTCAAGAAAAATGTGGCTTGAAATGTGACAAAGTACCCATAATTTTATATGAAGATAATGCAGCATGCATAGCACAACTTAAAGGAGGATTCATAAAAGGAGATAGAACGAAGCACATTTCGCCAAAGCTCTTCTATACACATGAGCTCCAAAAGAATGATGATATTAACGTACAACAGATTCATTCAAGTGACAATGTGGCTGATTTATTCTCCAAATCTTCTCCAATTGCAACTTTTAAGAAGATGCTCCACAAGATTCAAAGATTCAAGGATGTTCTCATTAGGGGGAGTTGATACGCATTGTACTCTTTTTCCTTTACGAGGTTTTGTCTCACTAGATTTTCCTTGTAAAGTTTTTAATGAGGCAACCTATATGCGTTGTTAGAGATGTGTACTCTTTTTTCTTCACTAGATTTTTTTTTCCACTGAATTTTTTCTAGTAAGATTTTAACGAGACACATTATCTATTAATTAGACACTGAAGGGGAAGTGTTATAAATGCATTTACATTATAGTGAATGTCTATCAAGAATATAGATAAGATCTATTTGATATCTATTAGGATATGAAGTATAAGAAAGTAGGAGTATTTTCTCCTATAAATAGAGGGGTTTTGTTCATTGTATCATCAATCTTATGATTTCTCATCCCTCAAGAAAAATAAAGAATCCTCCTCTTTTTTCTTTATATTTATTCTTGTTGTTTTTACTTTATATTTCATAACAAGTTAATCATATTATGGTCACATTTTATATACATGACATATTCTGATACTTTTTTTAGTTTCATGGGATATTTTGATTTCGGACTCCAATAATTAGCTACTCTTCTCGAACCATTTTACTTTGTTCTCTTTGTCATTTACATGCCTCTTGAAAAAAAAATTATTTATGTTATTTTTATTTATTTTTTCATCTCAATTATACCATTTTTTTCACCATATTAGTCCACATTTATTAAAGTAAAGGTAATTAATATAGAAAAAGATAATTAATTCTAACAACAAAGATTTTCAATTAATTTTAGTAAAGATGAGAAAATGACAAGTAAAAATAGGTCAAATGGAGTAATAAGGTAAAGGTGTCAAGTGTCCGGCCCACCTAAAGAAATCAGGCTGGTTTGACTCGGCCCGGTAAGTCCAAGGGCTTTTGGGTATCGGGTACCAGGCCGTTTTTTTATTTGGGTCCGATTAACCCGGCCCGGACCAAGCTCAGTCCAGGCCCGCCGATTAGTCGGCCAGGCCCGATTTTTTTATTTTTTTATTTTTTGAAATTTTGGATTTTGGGCCAAACCAGCCGTTGGCCCAATGGCTATATAGCCGTTTTTGGGTCCAAACGGCTAGTTTGGGCCCATTAATTAAAAACATATTTTTTTACTTTTAAAATAATTTTTTAATCCCAAAAAAAATTCTATAAATACCCTACACCTTCAAATCATTTTTCACTCTCTCAAATCTCATTCTCTCTCAAATCTTAATTCTCAATTCTCAAATATTCAATATAGTTAATTTCCTCAAGTGCTCACTTTAATTTTTTAATTTTGCGTTTACAAAGTACGAGTGGAAGTTTCTAAATTCGCAACCTTCGGATACTTCCAAAATTTGGTATTGTCGTTCCATCTCTTACGTTTAATTTTTATTTATTATATTAATTGTTGAATATTTAATTTTATTATATTTGTATATTTTGAATTTTTTTTAGTTTAATTTAATTTATACTATGGATAAATTAAGACACCTCGTTACTAAAGGTGTTAAAAAATTTTATTCCAAAAGCGGTAGTGGTAGTAAAAAGCGAATTACTAGTGGTAGAGATACTTCAAGTAGTAGATATACCCGTGTGCCTTTGCCTCTGGTACCGCTTGGTACACCTTTTGAGGAAGAAATAGGTGTAGGTGCTCACGATATGGATTATGTAGAAGATCAGAAAAATTACGGTATAGAAGAAGAAAATGAAGTAGATGCAGTTAATTTAGACGAATATGATGAAAATATTGATGAGACACCCGCAGTAGAAAATGCTAACATTAGATCTGAATCGGTTAATCTCCCTTCCTGTCCTCCCGTGCCCCAAAACCTCGTTAAACAACTAGTATTGCATGGCAATTTTTTGAACGTATATCAGATACTGAGGTGCAATGCAATATTTGTCAACAAATATATAAGCATAAAAGCGGAGGCAAGCAAGGGGGTACGGGTACGTTAATGATACATATAGGTGATGCTCACAAAAGAGAGTTAGAAATTGCACGAGGTGGTGGGGATGTTGATGGGCCAATGCAAACTAGAATGGATCCAACAATCGGCCAGGTAATGAAGAAGTATAATAAATTGAGAGACTGGGAAGAAATAGCGAAAATGGTAGATGTGGGTTGTTTGCCTTTTAGTTTTTCTTCTTCTGATGCCTTTATTCATTATATTCAAGTTATTTATAATCCTATGTTTAATGGTGTTCCTAGAAGTACTTGTTGATCTGATATTTTTAGACTTCATTCACAATATTATTTTTATTTATCAACATTGTTAAAAAATATTCAATGTAGATTGTCCCTAACTTCTGATCTTGGTCGTACTGTAAATAAAAATGATTATTTAACCGTTACTTGTCACTGGATGGATAGAAATTTTGTGATGCAAAAACGTATTCTTGCTTTTTTATATGATGAAGACCGTAAACATACTAGAGATTTTATTGTTGATTCTATTGTTAAAGTTGCCGGATTTTATGGTATTGAAAATAAAATCTTATGTATTGTTTTTGATAATGCTTCTAACAACAAGATTGCCATAAAAAAATTAAAATCTAAGTTATCTCCATCGTTGCCTGAAATTTTTCATATTAAGTGTGCATGTCATATATATAATTTAATAAAAAAGATGGTTTTGAGTTTTTTGAGCTTTATATTGAAAAAATCCGTCTTGCCGTTGGTTCTATTCAAGGAAATAATCGAAGAAAAAAATTAGAGAATTTAAAATTAAATGTCAAGAAAATGGACTTGCACCGATATTGATGCCTGAGGAAATTGATATTAGATGGAACTCTACGTATGATTTTTTAAAAACTTGTTATAAATATAGAGTTCCTATTACACTAGCTTTTAACCAACTTGCGGTTCATTTACTGATTCTGCTGATTGCATACTACATGATTCTGATTGGGTTGTAATTAATGATCTTGTTAAGTTTTTAGAAAAAATTTATGTAGCTACGATTGAATTTTTCAGCGCGTATTATCCTACAGTTTGTAATATTTTGGGATAGATAGCCGATATTTCTGGTTTGCTTAAAGAATATAAAAATAAAGATGGTTATAAAAAAGCTGTTGGTGCCATGTTTACTAAATTTTAAAAATATTTTTTCCCAATTCTCCCTATTTACTTGGTTGTTGCTATGTTAAATCCGTGCATGAAATATAATACAATGTGCCACTTTAGTACTATTATTTATGCTAACTTAGAAATATATATTAACAATGATTTTGAATCTGATCAAGTACAGCCTGATTTGTGGACAGCTATGAGTGATGCGAATGAATACATAGAAAAATTATATAATCACTATGCTGATTTATTTGACTTAGCCGTACCTACAAATATCAATCCAACTGTCGCTCCTCATCCTCCCGAGGAGTCATCATCTTCTAAAAGGCCGACACATAGTGGTTTTCCTGATTCCTTTTATGGTTTACCTTGTTGGAACAATGTTGATGAGATAACTTACACCTCAAGTTATCGGGAAGAGCTGAAACATTATCTTCGATCGTCGCCAAAGGATCGTAGACGACGGATCAACACATTGGATTGGTGGAGGAGTAATGAAACACAATATCCTGTGCTTTCAAGATTAGCAAGAGATATCTTGAATGCTCCAATGCCAACCGTTGCATCAGAGAGCGCCTTTAGTCAGGGACGACAGCAGCTTGGAGACAACCGACACTCATTGGGAAGCAATTCAATAAATGTTCTAGTTTTCCTCAAAGATTGGATCAGAGCGGAAAGAATAAACCAGGGAATGGAATCGGAACCGAGCGACGAGCTGAAACTTGAAGAAATTATGTCTTCACGGGAGAACGCAGCAGAATCAAGTCCAATGCATGGTTTTGCCCCCGTTGACTTTGACTATCCTATGCAAGTTCCCGTTAATATTAACATGAATGGGTTGAAAAAAATGATGCATAATTTGTAGATTTTTCATTCATGTAAATTATAAATTTTGGATCATTTCGCAATTCGCAATCAATAAAATTCAACATTCATTCACTCCTCAATCCTTACTTTATAATTTTTTTCATCTAATGATTTAAATTGAATTTCTAGTTTAAATTTAAAACTTACTTCTAATATATTATTAATTTACTACCAAGTATTATTAATAATTTATTATATTAAGTAGCATATATTTTGTATATTTGTGTATATATCTTCTATAGATGTGTATATTTAATGTATACATGTGTATATATTTTATAAATTGTATATATATTGTAGTGTATATAATATATATATATATATATATATATATATATATATATATATATATATATATATATATATATTGTAGTATATGTTTTACTTAAAGTAGTACATATATATTGAATGATGCGTATATTTGTGTATATATCTTCTATAGACTTGCATATTTAATGTGTACATGCGTATATGTTTTATAAATTAGTATATAACTATATATACATATATATATTGTAGTATATACATATATTGTAGTATATTGTTTTACTTAAAGTAGTACATATATATTGAGTGGTCCGTATATTTGTGCATATATCTTCTATAGACGTGCATATTTAATGTATACATGTGTATATGTTTTATCAATTAGTATATAACTATATATATATTGTTGTATATACATATATTGTAGTATATGTTTTACTTAAAATAGTACATATATATTGAGTGGTGCGTATATTTGTGTATATATCTTCTATAGACGTGCATATTTAATGTATACATGTTTATGTGTTTTATAAATTAGTATATAACTCTATAATATATATAATTTATATATATTGTAGTATATATATGTTGTAGTATATGTTTTATTTAAAGTAGTACATAAGGGTGCGTATATATGTGTAATTGTGTATATGTGTATATATTTTTTAAATTCTAATGTAGTATATATTATATATATAGTGTATATATATTGTTTAACGTATTTAAAATGTATATAGGTGGGTATATATTGTGTCTATTGAAAAAAAAAAAATTAAATTTTTGATCGGGTTTGACTGAATTTTTAACCGGGTTTGACCGGATTTAGGTGGGTTTGACCTGATTGGATTGAGTGGGTCGGGTTAGGGTGATTTTTAAAATTTTTACTGTTGAGTCCGGACCAGCCCGGCCCACTTAACCCCAATCTGGACCTGGCCCGGCCCACAATTCGGTTAATTTTAACGGGCCGATTTTGTATTGGCCCGGCCCGGCCCACTTGACACCCCTATAATAAAGCTATGATTCGTTTATCATTGTTGATAATCACGGTGCTAACCATCGGAAAACAAATTTAATATAACTTCTGCGCCTTTCATATTTTGTTTTCCTCAATAATTTAATCACATTTTGCATGTAGTTTGCAATCAATCACAGTTGTCAAAGTACTTATTTTTTATGTGTCCGACGAAAACAAACTTCGTTATAAAATTAAAATGGGTGCAAGTATGCAACAAGCCACTAGTATTTGACAATTGACATGTGAAAAGTAGTTGTACGCGGATTTTCAATTTTCATAATATTATTAATTCATAAATCGACGTATGCACGCCGGATTTTGAACTTATCAAATCCAATCCCTAACTTTAGCAAAAATTAACATTTCCATCCACTAATAATTCAAATCTTACGACTGTACTTTTAACTCAAGTGGCAAATTAAAAATATTACAATTGTGGGTCAAATACAACCAGCATATCCCTAGGGTTTGGACAAAAACAAGTAGTAGTATACTTTAGAAAGATCGAACGCCTCTTGGTCTCTAGTATCACCACATGTTTCTTGTATTTTTCTTTAGCTTCCTAGAGAATACGGGGTTTTTTTAATTTTAAATTTCAATTCAACGGTGGATATAATTTGTTCTCTTAAAAAAAATAATCTATTTTCAAGTAAACAAAATAGCAAGTGGAATGCTTCAAACTGAAGGTGGCTGTATATATCTCTGGTTTACATGATATGGACTCGCTCATTGCTTAATATATTAGTATACCTTCATTCGTATTAGATTGATTTGTTAGTATATGAAATTCATAAATTGATTTCTTAATTGCTTTGAGTAAAATGTACGAGAAAATGATCAAAAGAGTCCTTAGTGTAGGAAAAAAGTGATTATTTTAATCCTTTATATATATATCTTATGTAATCGAAATAATCCTTAATGTATAAAGAAATGATCACATTTTATTTCTAAACCTTAATAGTAACAGTGCAAATCAAAAAGTCTGTTGAGTTTAACCAACAACTAACTAACGTAAATAGTAAACTGTATATAAAAACATAAAAATCGGACTGAAACCTTTTAGTCCTAGCCAAATTGATGAGAAGAAAGACCATTTTTTGTTATCTTTAATGAAAACGCTTGACCAATATATAAACATTTTATTATTGTGGTCGCTGAAAGGAAATGATAGTTTCTGCTTTCGTCACGTGAGTGGAAGGATATATATATATATATATATATCTCAGTTTATTTCAATGCTTATCATAATCTACAGATTTCTCTTGGTGATGAGAATTCGTTAAATTTTTTAATATTAAGCATTAAATTGTATGACTATAATTACATGTCAGGAATCGAGGTAATATGTATTTGTTATAGAATATATTATAAAGTTCTGTCCACATTAAATTTTATGTGTAAAATAATGTAGTTCAAGAATGAAATCATTCTGATGGAAATCAATTTTTGTAGGTCTAAAATTGTTACTAGAAGACCTATTAAATGAGATGAAATTAACTTTTCAAAAGAATGAATCCTCGAGGATGCAACCCCTCCTCAAAATAATCTCAAAAGTGAGATTTCAAAAGCTATACAAACCACCGATGACACTGTAAAGATCAAATTTTCTGATTCTTTGCCTCTACTTAATAGGGCTGACGATTTGCGTATAGAATCATCATCGAGACTAGCAAGATGACCTTGAAATTTTAATACATATTTAACAATAGCAAGAATTTCTTTAGCTACTGTGGAATAATTTTTTTGACTGTCATTTCACTTTTCAGAATAAAACTGGATAGGCTCGTTTATCTTGTGGAGAATGTTGTTTTAAAATTTCTCCGTAACCTATATCTGAGGCATCAGTCTCAATAATTTTATCTAAATTGGGGTTTGCTAAAGTAAGGTAGGGTAGGTTATTAACCTTTGCCTTAATATTTCTCACTGCAAGAGTATATTTTTCAGTCCATGCATTAGGACTCTTTTTCAGCCTATCATACAAGATAGTTGTATCCTTTGTCAAATCTAGGACAAAAGGAGATATATAATTCAGACTTTTCAAAAATCTTTGTAGCTGGGCTTTGTCTGTTATTTCAGTGGGAAATTTAGAAGCAAATTAAATATTTTTGGTTATAGAAATAATTTTTCCTTGATCAATATTGTGGCCAAGAAATCTGACCTTTGTCTGAAACAACATCATCTTTGGCTTTGATAGTACTAAGCCATTTTGTATAATTATCTTCTTAAAAAGATTCAGATGTTTGAAGTGTGTCTTTATTGTTTTTGAAAATACCAAAATATTATCAATATAAACAATTATAAAATTTCTATGAGGCATGAATATTTCATTCATTATATTTTGGAATTCTGAAGGAGCATTCTTCAGTCCAAAAGGCATTACATTCCATTCAAATTGTCCCATTGAAACATTAAAAGCAGTCTTATATTTGTTTGCTTCTATTACCTGAATTTACCAGTAACCTGATTTTAAATCAAATTTTAAAAATATAAGAGTATCATGCAATCTATCCAATAAATTTTTTTTATTCGGAATTGGATACCTCATCTATTTAAGGACTTTATTGAGAGGTTTATAATTTATAACTAATCTGGGTACACCCTTTTTCTGTTCAGCATGTTTGTTAACATAAAAAGCAATGCATGACTAGGGATATTTGGAAGGTCTTATGAGGCCTTTATGTAAAAGAGAATCAATTTCTTTCTTATATAATTCTAAATATGCAACATTCATTTGACAAGGTCTTGCCTTTGTAGGAATATTTTCTTCCTGAAAACTATCCTCATAAGGAAGACTAACCACATGTTGTTTTCTTTGTCAAAAAATGTTTGAATGATCTCCACATATATCAATTGAAAATTGATTTTTAATAAACTCAATCTTCTCAATCAATTTTGAGTTTTGAAGTGCTTGATCAATAGTTAAACTGCAAATTTCATTTTTCAAAAACTCTATTTGCTTGTTTTTAGAAAGAATCCTTTCTTTTACTAGATTGAAATATCTAGTATATGGGTATTCACACCATTTAAACTTAATATGTTTATTTTGAAAAGTGTCTGTTACACCAGTTTTATCTCACCATGTTATGAAATATATATGGCGAAATCAAGATTTTCCCAAAATGATATCATTAGTAATATCTTTAATAAGAACAAAAGTTTCAGGCATGCAAATCTTGTCTTGGCAAACAAAAGCCTTGGGGACCTTATATTCTACATTCATTTTATGAACACTACCATTTCTAACAACATGAGTTGTCTTAACAAAATATTTTAAAGGTATCAGACTTTTTTTATGCAATTACAGCCTGCCCCGCTATCAACGAGAGCTGTAAATTCGAAAATAATTTTTTGAAAGTTTCAATAAAGAAGAAAAATATGCTCTTCAGGAAGAATTCTATGTTGATCTTCCAGTGCATAACAAAATAATTATTTTTGTACCGTAATTTATGGCTAAGTATGTAGATCATTATATCTCTATGATTGCTAAAAATTTTAAGTTGCCTACTGAAAAAATTACTATATCAGTGCTCCCTCCCCAACAATCATTACAAATTGAAAAAGATAATAAAGTAGTTCAATTCACTACTTTTGTCAAGCTAATTGAGAATGATACTACGCTTATCACTGCTCAAAATGTCAATATAATGTTGAAACAACATAATTATGCTAATATGTACATGAGTATTTTAGGAGAACAAATTATTTCTCTACATAAAAAAAATGATAAAGTCCTATCCGAATTTCATAAGATAGAGCTTAGTGAAACTAAGCATAAAGATCAAGAGGTGACTGCTACTATCAGTATCCAACCTCCTCCTGAGATTAAGAATTTCAGAATAATGACTTGAAAAATATAGAGAAGTTATTAGCAGAAAAATTTAATGGATTAAGAATAAATTCCATCCATGATAATGATATCACAGCAAAGAACAATGCTGAGCATGTTGGTCCATCTGAGATTAGAAAATCTCAGATAAGTTTGCTAGGAAGTTGATTCAAAAAATAATTTATTATCCAAGGCCTACTCTTCAACATGCGCTATTGGATGAACAAGCACTGTATGTTCCCCATAGTTTTAGATGTGATGAAATTTATGAATAGAACATAAATGACCTATTTGACAGGTAAATTTCTACTATGGTACATAGAATGTTAATGTACAGTACAATTTGCAAAGCTAACCCTTACACAAATGACAGGGGTATAACAGAAATGATTATTGCTGGATTTACTGATCATCTTAAAGGCTGGTGAAATATTACCTAACCTCTGATCATAAGGAGAAAATAATAAGTGCAGTCAAACAAGACAGCAATAACACCAAAATGATAAATGTTATCTATACATTGATTATTAATATTATTGAGCACTTCTCTGAAAGATGGACCGACAATAGTGAAACTATTAGGACTTTGCTCCAAGACCTTAGATGCAAAACTCTAACATCTTTTAGATGGTATAAGGATGTTTTTCTGTTAAGATTCATGGCATTACTTGAGAATAATAATTCACACTGGAATTCTAAGTTTATAGATGGCTTTCCCATGTTATTTGCCGAAAGAGGTAGGAAAATTCTTAGAGGATTTGATGTAAGTATAAATTATAACGCTTATACCTATGGAAAACTGATAAAGGTTTGTACTCAGGAAGGATTAGCTTTGTGCAATGATATAAATCTAAATCGTAAAATTAAGAAGTAACGTCTTAATGAAAGACAACAATTAAGTAAATTCTGTGAACAATTCGCCGTGGATATTCCTAAGAGTTCTAAAGAAACTTCTAGGTACAAGAAAAAAAAATTCTCGAAAGACAGAAAATCAAAGAGAATAGAGAAGAAGACTAAAAAAAAGACTTATAAATCTCGTAAAAAGTACAAAAAAGTCAAAAAGACTAATGCCTGCTATAAATGTGGAAGAGTTGGTCATTTTGCATAAGACTACAAAGTCAAAAGCAAGATTAAGAATCTTACTCTGGATGAAGAGATTAAAGATTCTTAGTGTAAAATATTGCTTAATTCCTCTTCGAAAAATTCTAGTCCGGATCATACTGATAATGAGGAAAATAGTTCCACAGAGGAGGACATGCACGCCATCCATAATGAAGATTATATGTCTTCCATGTCAACAAGAGCAACCTTATGAAGACGAAGAAGATGAAAATGGTTTGTATAACATTATCTCTCAATTTCAAAATATTAAAATAATCGTCCTGAAAGATGACAAATTAGCAGCTCTTCTCGAGATACTAAAAGCTTTGGAAAATAAGGATGACCAACCATCTACTAGTTATTCTCACACATAAGAAAAACCTCCCTTGATTTCTTCCCAAAAAGGTCTTTATACCATGACAGAAGTAAACAAACTTCTGAAGGAAAGACAACAAGTTGTTGAGATACCAGCAATAACTAAAGATCTTAAGAAAGAGGTTGAAAACCTCAAAAAGGAAATATCCTTACTTAAGAATCACCAATTGGCTTTAGATAAAAAAGTTTCTACTCTAGAACACCCTACACTAATACCTAACGAAATAAGCCATTATGATTCTTTGCCAAAAAAAATTTTCTTCAAGCACTTGAAGTTGTTGCTCAACAATATTCTTATGCTAAGATAACTCTTTTAATTGACTATAATTATAAAAAAGAATTTACAGCTCTCGTTGATAGCGGGGCAGGCTGTAATTGCATCAAAAAAGGTCTGATACCTTCAAAATATTTTGTCAAGATCACTCATGTTGTTAGAAATGCTAGTGGTAATAAAATAGGTGTAAAATATAAAATCTCCAAGGCTTTTATTTGGCAAGATAAGATTTGTATGCCTGAAATTTTTGTTCTTATTAAAGATATTAATGATATCATTTTGAGAAAACTTTAATTTCGCCATATATATCCCATAACATGGTGGGATGAAATGGGTGTAACAGACATTTTTAAAACAAACATATTAAGTTTGAATGGCGTGGACCCCCATATACTAGATATTTAAATCTAGTAAAAGAAAGAATTCTTTCCAAAAATAAGCAAATAGAGTTTTTGAAAAATAAAATTTGCAGTTTAATTATTGATCAAACACTTCAAAACTCGAAATTGGTTGAGAAGTTGAGTTTTTGAAAAATCAGTTTTCAATTAATATATATGGAGATCATTCAAACGCTTTTGACAAACACAACAACATGTGGTTAGTCTTCCTTATGAGGATAGTTTTCAAGAAGAAAATATTCCTACAAAGGCAAGACCTTATAAAATAAATGTTGCATATTTAAAATTATGTAAGAAAGAAATTGATTCTCTTTTACATAAAGGCCTCATAAGACCTTCCAAATCTCCCTGGTCATGCACTGTTTTTATGTTAATAAACATGTTGTACAGAAAAGGGGTGTACCCAGATTAGTTATAAATTATAAATCTCTCAACAAAGTCCTTAAATGGATGAGGTATCCAATTCCGAATAAAAAGGATTTATTTGATAGATTGCATGATGCTCTTATATTTTTCAAATTTGATTTAAAATCAAGTTACTGACAAATTCAGGTAATAAAAGTAGACAAATATAAGACTGCTTTTAATATTTCAATGGGATAATTTGAATGGAATGTAATATCTTTTGGACTGAAGAATGCTTCTTCAGAATTCCAAAATATAATGAATGAAATATTCATACCTCATAGCAATTTTATAATTGTTTATATTGATGATATTTTGATATTTTCAAAAATAATAGAGACACACTTCAAACATCTGAATCTTTTTAAGAAGATCATTATACAAAATAACTTAGTAATATCAAAGTCAAAGATGTTGTTGTTTCAGAAAAAGGTCAAATTTCTTGGCCCTAATATTGATCAAGGAAAAATTATCCCTATAACCAGAAGTACTGAATTTGCTTCTAAATTGTCTAATGAAATAACAGACAAAACCCAGCTATAAAAATTTTTAGGAAGTCTGAATTATATATCTCCTTTTGTTCAAGATTTGACAAAGGATACAACTATCTTGTATGATAGGCTGAAAAAGAGTCCTTATGCATGAACTAAAAAATATACTCTTACAGTGAGAAATATTAAGGCAAAGGTTAATAGCCTACCATACCTTACTTTAGCAAATCCTAATTTAGATAAAATTATTGAGACTGATGCCTCAGATATAGGTTACGGAGAAATTTTAAAATAGTATTCCCCATAAGATAAACGAGCCTATATTATTCAATTTTATTCTGAAAATGAAATGATAGTCAAAAAGATTATTCCACAGTAGCTAAAGAAATACTTGCTATTGTTAAACGTGTATTAAAATTTTAAGGTAACCTTTATAATAGAAAGTTCTTGATAAAAACAGATTGCCAATCTACTAAATTCATTTTTAATAAAAATGTGAAATATGGTGTTTCTAAGCAAATGTTTGCAAGATGGCAGGCCCTGTTAGTCCCATTTGATTTTGAAATTCAATATTTAAAGGGGTCAGATAATAGTCTACCCGATTTTCTTACTCGTGAATTTTTGAACTGATGTTTTCTATTGTGACATACAAGATGGCATCACAAGTATCCTCGTACAGGGGAAGAGGAGGAAGAGGTAGATCAACCTCAACCAGAGGCAGAAAAAATAATGTTCTTGCCCAGATTGAAAATCAAAGGCTTATTGCCTCGAACATTGCAAGTTCTAGCTCAAGTTCATCAGGTATGCATACAGATGAACAACTGTATCAGCAATTTCTGAATTTTATGAAATCAAAATTCAAAAAGTAAGAGGAAACTGATGTTCCTTCATATGTTAGTGCCTTGAAAGACCCTAATAAAAATATTAAATTGTATGACGCAACAAAGCAGAAGCAGTGATATTAATTGTTGAGCGTCATGATCTTAGATGAAAATATAATCCATGGCAACTTATGCAAAAATATTTAGACAATACATTTTACATTACGGCTACATACAAATACCGTAGACATTATGAAACTATATTGTCTCAAACTGCTCCTGCAGAAATTCAATACTGCTATGCAAGTGGAGCTATCAAAAAGGATTATAGTTTTTCTAAAATTATAATCAAAATGATCATTTCTCATGAAAAATGGGGCTTGAGTACCCTTAAAGAAAAAGAATATGTCCTGCATGAACAGCAAAAAGTCGCAGTTAAGTATAATTACTGGGACTATGTTGAAAGTTTTGATAAAGTTTTCTTATGTGAGAATCCTGAGAGATCTCATTCATTGTTTATTAAAGTTGGTGGAAATGTTTACAAACACAGCATACCAAACTGATTTGCTAAATGGTGGATCTTGCATGGTCCTTTACAAAAAATATTGCTAGAGCCTTTTAAAAGTCTCTATAATGATTGGATGGAAGTATCACCAATACTACTTGAAATGCAAAGAGAAAACATATACTTTGAAGGTATATCAACAATATATTTTTTCATTGAATTTTCTATTCCTTGGATCTTGAAATAGTCTATAGAGGTAAAAGCAAATCCTAACAGTATTCCCTATTCAATGAGAATTTATTACACTAAATTCTGAAAAAATTGAATCAACAAACGGCTGAAGAAAATGTCTGTGGCCACAAATTAATAGAAACAATCAAAGCTGCCATAAATAATTATAAGCAGCAAAAAGAAACAATTCCTCTTTATGAATAAAAGGAACACAGTCCATTCAAGAATATTGCCCGAAAACTCCAAATGAAGAAAGGGACAATATCCAAATCAAAAATCCTTGCTTCATACATGGAGAAAGTTAAACGAAATTTAATGAAGAATCTCGATCAAGGATATTCTTTAGACATGTCAATATCGTCAGCAAGTCATGAAGAAGATTGCTTGGCTGGGGAATTCCAGAGTATTCAAAGTGATGAGGAGATAGACTTGGATGTCTATCTTGCAAAATTTCAAGACACCCTGAAAGAATCTTTCATGTCCACAAAAGATAAAGGAAAGAAATAAACAAAAGATAAAGGACCCCACCACTACTCACATTATTGGGAAACAAGCTTGATGGCAGACGACTTTTGAAAAAGCAAAACAATAAGGGCCATTAGCTTTCTGATAAAGCAAAAGCCATTTATAAATAGTAAGAGTCAAATAGTAAAGGCCACTTACTTTAATTTATCGTTTTATTTCTGTGCTTCCATTATATAAGGAGCCCATGGTTGTAGTGGAGGACAGGTTTTTAGAACCCCTCTCTCTAGAATACTCTCTCTCTTGTAAAAAATTCTGAATGTGAAATAAAAAAACTCTTTGCTTCTAAGCACTATCCATCTGTCTTAAGGTTAATTTAGATTTATTTTTATATTTTAATTTTATTTTTACTTTACTTATTCATTAGCCTATGATAGGCTAAACTTTTTCTGTTGAACTATGGCAGATTATATACATGTATGAAATGGCATATGTTATTAAAATAAGAATCAAATCATCCAAATGATATTAAGGTCACAATACATAGACTTGCAATAATAGTTCTGATTCAGGCTTCATGCCAGAGGTCTAATTGGAAGGCCTATTAGCCAGATGAGCATTAAGGATTGTGTTTTAGATCCGTTTGAATTAAGACTATTCCTATGAGTTTATGTTTTGCTTGTAAATGTTCCACGAATATCATTACATATATATATATATATATGTATATATATATATAATATTATATAATATATATCAAAAGTGTGAAGGGTATTAGAAATATTGTTTGAACTTTATGTTCTTCATTAAAAGTCTTTCCTTTAGACAAAATCGCCTTTTTTATTTTTTTTTCTAATATTAAAGAGTTGAAAATCAATTAAATATATTTATGGTAAAACCTTTCCTTATTAGAAGTCATCAAAATTAATGATTTTTCCTAGTATTTAAGTGTTGAAAATTAATTAAATATATTTATGGAAAAACTTTTCCTTATTAGAATTCATCAGAATTAATGACAACGAATATTTTTTTCATTAGTTTAAGAATTTTAAATCAACTAAATTTGATTTTAAGAAAATTTAAAAATCTAGAAATAATTATAAAAGTATTAGAATAAGAAAACTGTAAGAAGTACCAAATTTTAAAAGTTTTGAAGTACGTAATTATAAGAATGTAATCAATGATTTTGTAAAAATTTGACATTAAAAATAAGTAAAGATTTTAAATATTGAAAAAAATAATTGTACCACAAATATGGTTCAAATTGATGCGTCTCTCTTAACCTCTGACAACAAGGGAAAGAAGTACTGCATGACAAATGCAAAAGTGATGATCGATCAACCATTTAAAACTTCTGGTGATAAAATATATATGTATTCAAACTAAAATATATATATATATTTATGTTTATATTATTATATTAAAATATGAAGTTTCACTAAAAACTTTGCAATAGATAAAATAATTTAATTTTAAATATTCAAATATTGCACGTACGGAACACATGCTGTTAAATTAGTATGTATATATATATATATATGTGTGTAGGGGGAGGGGTGTAGAATTAGCATGAAATTTATCCATAGTTGTTAGCCAATTCGTAGCTAAATAGCTTTTAGCTAATTAAATTTCTTACAATCCGTAAATTTTATCTGTTGCTAATTTCTTATATATAAGGGCTATTTCAATTATTTGATATATATTAAGGACTATATTGCATATATGTAAGACTATTCATAGGGTAGTTCAAAGGTAAACCAGTGAAACATTGAGCTTTTAGGTTCCTAAAATGTTGAGGTCCAAAAGTTTTTAATGGTGAATTTTATGATTTTATTTTTACTTAATGTTGAAACTTGTAAAGAAAAAAAGAAAGAAAAAGAAAGAAAGATACAAATTTTGTGCGTGTAATGGTAATATAGTTAAGTAATTGTAAAAAATATATATTTAATTTTTACTAAAAATATTTTAGAATTTTGAATTAAACAACTCGAATATTGACATTTATAAATAAAGATTTTATAATATCATTCAAGATAATATATTACAAATACATATCTAACATCTTACTAATTAACTAGAATTAATTCTTAGTTTTATGAATAATAATATTACTACATGAGATTAATATATGATTTTATCATTTAAGAACACTACACTAAAAATAATTTTTAAAAGTTATTTTATTGTATATGTATTGTATATACTTAAAGTTTCTTATTAAAAATTTTCTTTAGATCACTAATTTTTGAGATTCCCTTAATTAGTTATTCGGTTCAATTCGAGATTTTTTTCAGTTTTCTAATAAATTTAAAAGACCATCATAATTGTGTAGTATGATTGGGGGCCTCCAATGATACTTGTATGAACAAGAAGTAAGTTATGCATATCGGTTATGCGTGGATAAGGCTGTGCAAAAACCGAATCGATCGATAAATTGAACCGATAAAAATGTTATTGGGTTATTGGTATTGGGTTATCAGGTTAACGATTTTTTATTGGTTTTATAAAAAAATTTATTGGATAAACGGTTTGGTATCAGTTTTAGTTTATTGGGTTATCGGTTAAACCGATAACCCAATAAGGATACATTAAGCTATTGTTTTATTTCTATTTATGTTATATATTTAAATATCTCTCTCTATATATAGAGAGAGAAAGATATAGATATAGATATGTGTATGTGTATGTATATAGATTATATGCACTATTAATTCATAATTCAGTGACTCACAAAGTATTAACCTATTCAGGGCAACAAAGGTATAATATAAAGTTCGGCTATTATCGTAATAAAAAGCTTGAAGCATTTATAGCTTCCAACAATTAGGATTCAATTTTTTTCCTAACTAACATTCAGTTCAAGTTTGAAGATTCTTGTAAACTAAAATGTTTTGCGTAGGTTTTGGCGGTAATGAAGATTTCATTTTTTTATGTTAGTTGTTACTATTTCTATTTTACAAGTATTTTCTTATTGATTAAATCGAAAACAGAACCGTTAAGGACCAAAACCCGCTAAACCGAAACCTATAAGAACAGATCTTATTGGTTTATTATCGATTTTACATATTTAAAAATCGAAAATCGATAAACCGAACCAATAATACGTAAAATCGAACCGAACCGATCGATACACAAACTTATGCATCGACCTCAAATGGACGCAAAAGTTAACAAAACACTTGAAGACCAAGCACTAAAAAATAATTTGTGTTCTCACTGAGAAGAAGTGTGTATCGCGCACAAATTATGTGCCCTCGACTTTGCTCGCACAAAGTGCTCAGGTGATAAATTTGTAATTATTTGAGTTTGATTTTCTAGGCCATATGCATAGAATCTGTTTTTATTTTTGAGGATTATTATTTTTGAGTTTTTGGAAGTATTTGAGATACATTGTAGTCAAACCCAAACGATAGGATTTGGTAACTTCTTGATTTTCTAGGGTTTAAAGATTTAGGCCTCATTTATTTGCATTTAATGGAGGTCTGAATATGAATGGTTCAGACTTCAGTTCATTAAGTGCATTTTTTTTTATAACGGCCTCTTAATGTGTCTGAAATCTTCTGAATCAGTCAGATATGAAAAAGAGTAAAAATACTATTCATACTCTTTTTAAAACATGATATATTCCCTCAAAACTCTCTCACTTTATTATTTTCCTCTCTATATACATGTGAAATGAATTAAAATAACTTAATTTATCATCAAATGAATTATAATGCAATGGATTATAATACTAGTAATTCACGTATTGAATTATTTATTTTCCTCTCTCATTTGACAATTATTTATTTTCCTCTCAGTTTGTTATTAAAAATATTGAACTATTCTAGTAATTATAACTTACACCTCAAAACTCTCTCACTGTTGTAGTAATTCATTTAATAATTACATATTATCACAATAATTTTTAATCGATATATCTTTTTTTAATAATTTAGATAGTTCAATAATTATATTTAACATAATTTATTTATTTATATTTTTAAATATTTGGAAGGGGATCCTTGGAGTAACTGATAAAGTTGTTGTCATGTGACCAGGATATCACGGGTTCAAGCCTTGGAAACAGTCTCTAGCAGAAATGCAAGGTAAGGCTGCATACGATACACCCTTGTGGTGGGCCCTTCCCCAGACACCGCACATAGCGGTAGCTTTAGTACACCGGGCTGCCCTTTTTTTATATTTTTAAATATTTTGACTATCACTCAAATAATGTTTGTTGTTTAAGTTAATACTTTATCTAAATATTTTTTTCATATAATTGCATATTTATTACATATAAATAAATTACATATATTCAGATATTAAAAAAACAAACAGTCTTAATCATTCAGTATTCAGATCTAGAAAAACATCTTAATCATTCAGACATCCATTCAGATTCAGAGATCTTAATCTTTAAAAAACCAAATGCACCCTTACTAATGAATTTTTTAATTCAATGGCGCATTTCAACGAGTATAATAGTATATATCTCTTTTTTTTTTTTAATATGCTTGACCAATTTTCTTATCTTGGGATTGTATGATGATTGAGTAGTGATTACTACATGAGTAGTGATTGTTTGCTTTTCTATTTAATTGTTTGTTATGGATTTAGCCTTTACTCCATGTTTTCAACTCAAAATTGAAATTTGCAAATTTTAATTGAGCTTAGATCTTTTATATAATCCTTGAGAAATGAGATATGAGTGAGGAGTAATTATTAACAACTAGTACTTGTTTATTTTGTTTAATAATAGATCTTAGAGATTAGGCTATTAAGTTGAGGTTGTAGGTTGGTTATTGTGACACACATGAGGATTTGAGAGACTCACATGTAACATTTAGTCTTTAACTGAGAGATTTAACATTAATGTTCAAAGCCTAGCATATCCATGGCTTTAGTTAAATGAAAGCAAACGATTACCTATCCATATATAAATTCACACTCATGATAACAAAATTCTACGTTATTTTGTCATTTGATTACTACTCTGAAGTTCTTGTTATTGCAATGAAACTCTCCTGTAATTATTTTGATCAAAAGTGTTCGAAATTAATTATAAAAATTCTTATTTATTTTACTGTCTAAAATTAATATGAGCAAATATCTAACTGTTTAATTACGCTCTAAAGTGAACCTTTCTATTTTCATTTTTTGTCGGATTTATTTCGATCCTAAAATTGGGTAAACATTCTCAACAATTGTGTGCACTTTAACCGGTGTAATTGAGTATCATCAAAAATGAACATATTAATTTTTGACTATTTGACATGGTTGGTTCCTTAATGAGCAGTCTCCAAGGCTTCCCAAATGTCCTTGGCAATCTCACATGTCGATAGAACGCACCTGTCAGGATCTACATATTCCTTTCTAGTCTTGAAAATAGTTTTGTGGTTTCCTCTTCAGTTACAGCCTTCATAGATGTTATGATGAAATCTTTCACCATCCATAATATTGATCGTTAAATCTGAGTGATCTAGTGGTCGGCTGTCCTTCTTCAATATTAGGTGAGCTTCTAGGTGTTAACCTTTTAGGAAGGACCTGCTCTATTACCAATTTTGATTTGAAACGAATCTTCTCCCAATTTAAGGACCATGTTCTCCGACTGCTAACAACTACCAACTAGAAGAGAAAATAATGATGTAATAACAATCAATGTTAAATGCACACACTATGTTACTGTAAATACCTTCTTACTCAAGAGAGTAAAATTATGGCTTACCACGTAGATATTTTACCAACAACAATCTATTGGGTTCAATTGGTGTGAATGGAAAATGGAGGGACACAACCCTTCGGAGAAAAGACACACTGTTTCGGAAAAAGGATGATTGTTCGATCAGTTGTGACTGTTCAGAAAAGACATGTTTCAGAATGGACAGACGTGACTATTCCGAAATAGACTTATGATGTGAAGTTTTTTAATGATTATCTAAATTTGGTAGATTTGACCAAATAATTTAATCTATAGGATTGAACGATTAGAAATCACCTATGTGAGGGCAAAGTGGAAGCCGCTTCAAGGAGAATGTTAGTACATGTCTATTCTCAAAGCTCTCATAAAATCGAGACGTGTTCATGGCTGAAATGAACAAAATCGTGAGAACCATAAATGGTAAAAGGCTAGTTGTATGACATGTATCGTCTAGGCGTACATTAAAGTTCGACGGTTCAAAGATATCAAATCTACCGATTGACCGAGTGCATCCGATACATGTTCACTATGGAAAGTTCAAAGGGAAACCGACTTATCCAGATGCAATCAGTCTTTGCTTGATGATCACATACTTATCCGTAAAATTTTATAAAGAATATCCATTTTCAATTCATGTGGGGGATTGTTGGGTTCAATTGGTGTGAATGAAAAAAATAGAGGAACACAACCTTTCAAGGAAAAGACACACTATTTTGGAAAATGAGTGACTATTCTATTAGTAGTGACTGTTCAGAAAAGACATGTCATTTTGGAATGGACAGACATGACTTTTCTAAAATGATACACCTTTCCAATGAATCATTGCCTCCTTTCCAAAGAGGCACTTCATGGTCATATAAACCTGCATTTTTTCCACAGGTTTAGTATGAAAAATTTATGCATAAGAAAAATATTTTCTTGCTTCTAAAAACTCTGTGTGATCATCTCCCGTTGAGTGAGTTCGAAGAAAATCAAAAATTTTGAGGTACCTCTACATTCTGGTTGTGAAGCCATTTTATCCTGGGAGAAAAATTCCGCAACCTCAGGTACTTAAGGGGAATTATTTCTTTAAGGACACTCCGTGAATTCGGAGGACTTGACTTATTCTGCTTCATCTATTTTTCTTACAAAATACAAAATAACACACTTCTTTGAAAAGTCATTTTGATCTTGTGTTGAAGTTGTTGAAAAACTTCAAAAGTATTCTTGAAAAATCTTGAACTTGTGTTGAAGGTGTTGGAAAACTTCTTAAGTGTTCTTGATTTAATCTTGAACTTGTTTTTCCAAAATACAGATTCTGTACCCGAAACAACAATCTTAAGGAAATAATTGGAAAAAAAAATTGCTTGTTTGGTGAAATTTTCTTTTCACTATAGTTTATTTTTCATAATCTGTATTTTTTGGTTTCTGGATATTAAAGCTTTAAGCTTTATACTCCGTTCGAACTTAACAAGTGATTTGAAGAAATAAAATCTTCATCATAAGTTAAAGGTCATTCAGTTAACGATTGGAAGACATAAAAACGTCATCATTAAACTAGAAACAAGTAGTATTTATAAGTTGCTACGAACTTGTAACAAGTATAATTTTATACTAAAGTTGACCATCTTTTTGTGACAAGAAAAATGACTACAGAAGGTCATGTTGGTGGTGTGAAAAGTGTGGTAGCAACTAATGTTGCCAAAACCAGTCGCACAAATGTGCCACTCGCTAAGGCACTAGCAGAAAACACTGAAAAATTTTCTGGAGTTGATTTCAAGAGGTGGCAACAAAAGATGTTCTTTTATTTAAAAACCTTATGTCTTCAAAGGTTTATTTCAGAAGATGTTCCAGAAGTGCCCGAAGGAACTTCGGACCAGGAGCAATTCGTTGTAATAGAGTCGTGGAAACATTCTGATTTTCTATGTAGGAATTACATCCTAAGCGGCCTCCAAGATGACTTGTACAACGTCTACAGCATAATGAAGACATCAAAAGAATTATGGAATGTGCTGAAAAAGAAATATAAGACTGAGGATGCGGGAACCAAGAAGTTCTATGTTGTGCGATTCCTAGAGTACAAAATGATCGACAACAAGACTGTCGTTTCTCAAGTACAGGAGTTGCAAGTCATCACTCACAATATCTTTGCAGAAGGTATAAATTTAATGAATACCTTATTTGAACAAGTTAAAAATATTCTTAATGTTCACGTAAACTTTGTTGTAGGTTTGGTTGTGAACGAGACATTTCAAGTAACTGCGATAATTAAGAAGTTGTCACCTTTGTGGAAGGACTTCAAGAATTACTTGAAACACAAACGAAAGAAGATGACAGTCGAAGACCTCATTGTGAGGCTGCGTATTGAAGAAGACAATAAAGCCCGAGAGACAAGGTCTAAAGGAAATTTTACAATGAATGGAGTTAACATTGTAGAAGACGACTCGAATAACTCAAAGAAGCGAAAGAAAGTTGGACAACAAAGTAATCAGCCTAAGAAGAAATCCAAAGGAAAATACTTTAATTGTGGAAAGATTATCCATAAGTCTACATATTATCGTGCCCCAAAGAAAGGCAAAAAGAAGGATCAAACAAACATGGCTGAATCCAAGAAAGAAATGAATGGTCAATGTGCCATGCAGTCTGAATGCAACTTGGTGGGAAATTTTCGAGAATGGTGGATGGATTCCAGTGCCACCCGCCATGTTTTTGCAAATAAGGAGTTGTTTGTTGAATTTCCTCCAGCTCAAGGCGAAGAGAATATTTATATGAAAAGTTCCGCAACTGCAAAAGTTGAAGAAACAGGAAAGGTCTGCCTAAAAATGACATCAGGCAAAGTGTTGACTTTGAACTATGTCATGTATGTACCGGGGTTACAGAAGAACTTAATTTCTATATTACTTCTTAATAAAAATGAATTCAAATGTGTATTTATTTTCAAAAAAATTGCAGTTAGTAAAGGAGAAGTGTACGTAGGAAAAGGCTACCTCACTAAGGGCCTATTCAAAATGAATGTAATGAATGTTGAAATCAATACAAGTTCAATTTCTTCTTACTTGTTTGAGTCTAATGATTTGTGGCACGAACGATTAGGACGCGTTCATTACAAAACATTGCAAAAATTGATTAACTTAGAAGTTTTGCTAAATTTTGAGTGTAATAAATTAATATAAAATATGTGTAGAATCAAAGTATTCTAAGCATCTGTATAAGTCCGTTGAAAGGAATTTCAATCCCCTAGACTTAATCCATACTGATATTTGTGATATGAAGTCAACACCATCTAGTGGTGGAAAAAATTATTTTATAACCTTTAATGGCGATTGCACTAGATATTGTTATGTCTGTTTGCTAAACAGTAAGGATGAAACAATAGATGCTTTTATGCAATATAAAACAGAAGTTGAAAATCAGTTAGAGAAAAAGATCAAAACAATAAGAAGTAATAGGGGTGGAGAATATGAATCTCCCTTTACGGAAATACGTATAGAGAATGAAATTGTCCATCAAACTACGACCCCGTATTCACCTCAATCTAATGAAATTACGGAAAGGAAAAATCAAACCTTAAAGAAAATGATGAATGTATTACTTATAACTTCAGATTTATCGCAAAACTTGTGGGGGAAAGCTATCCTTACAGCTAACCGAATACTCAATAGAGTGTCTCATTACAAGACACAATCAATTCCATATGAAAAATTAAAAGGAAGGAAACCCAACTTGAAATATTTTAAAGTATGGGAGTGTCTAGCGAAAGCCCAAGTTTTAATGCCTAAAAAGGTAAAGATAGTGGATTGTGTGTTCATAGGATATGCTAAAAGTAGTAAAGCATGTCGATTTTTGGTTCATAAATTCGAACATCCGGATATCAATAAAAATACGATAATTAAATCAGATAATACTAAATTCTTTGAACACATTTATCTATATAAAACTAGACATGAACAGTCTAGTGAGGGGTCTAAACGATCGAGATAAACCAAGTGAGGATGCACATAATGATGAGAATTCAAGACGTAGTACGCGTCAAAGAACGTCAACTTCGTTTGGATCGGATTTTGTAACATTTCTCTTAAAAAATGAGCCTCAAATATTTTTAAAAAATGATGTTATCATCAGACTCATCTTTTTGGAAAGAGGCAATCAATAGTGAGATTGATTCAATCTTAAGCAACCATATGTGGGAGTTGGTTGACCTTTCTCCAGGAAATATACCTTTAGGTTCTAAATGGATCTTCAAAAGAAAAATGAAAGTGGGTGGTACTATTGACAAATGCAAGACAATACTTATAGTAAAAGGCTTTAAATAGAAAGAAGGTCTTGATTACTTTGATACATACTCGCCAGTAGAAAGGATAACGTCAATTCGGATGTTAATTGTCTTAGCGGCGGTATATGGTCTTAAAATCCATCAAATGGATGTGAAAACAACATTCCTAAATGGAGAATTGAAGGAAGAAATTTACATAAAACAACCGGAGGGTTTTGTGGTTCCTGGTAAAGAAAAGAAGGTGTGCAAATTTATTAAGTCACTTTATGGACTAAAACAAGCACCTAAACAATGGCATGCATTGTTTGACCAAACTATATTGGCAAACGGGTTCAAGATAAAGAATGTGATAAATGTGTTTACATCAAAGACACTCCAAATCACAAGGTCATTATTTGTTTGTATGTGGATGATATGTCAATCATCAATAGAGACATTTCTGACATAAATGCTACGAAACGAATGCTCGAGAGCAAGTTTGATATGAAAGACCTAGGAGTTGCGAATGTGATCTTAGGAATAAGAATCCATAGAACTTCACAAGTGTTGCATTGTAACAGTCTCATTACATCGAAAAGGTACTAGATAAATTCAAGTATTTAGAATTTGGTATTGCCAAGACTTTATTGGACATGAGCTTTGCACTTTAAAATAATGAAGGTGAAAGTGACTCACAGTTGGAGTATGCAAGAGTGTAGGGATGTTTAATGTATATCATGAATTGTACACGACTAAACATAGCATGTGCTATTAGTACGTTGAGTCGGTACACTAGTAATCCCAATAAAACTCATTAGATGGCAATGAAAAGAGTTTTGGGGTATCTTAAATACACTCAGGACTATGATTTGCATTATAATAAATATCACGCGGTACTTGAAGGATATAGTGATGCAAATTGGATCACCGGATTGAATGAAGTAAAATCCACAAGTAGATATGTATTTACTATAGGTGGAGGAGCAGTCTCTTGAAAATCATCTAAACAGACATGTATTGCTCGCTCTACAATGGAATCAGAATTTATCATGTCAGATAAAGTCGGTGAAGAAGCAGAATGACTCCAAAATTTCTTGGAAGATATTCCTTATTGACCTAAACCATTAGCACCAATATGTATACACTATGATAGTCAAGCGACAATAGTAGGGCAAGGAGCATGATGTACAACAGTAAATCTCGTCACATAAAAGGAAGACATAAAACCATTAGAGAACTTCTCTCTAGTGGAATTATCACTATTGACTATGTGAAGTCAAAGGATAATGTATCGGATCCACTTACAAATGACCTATATAGAGAGGAAGTTAAGATAACATCCGAGGGAATGGGTTTACAACCTAGACAAGTCAGCATGGCGATAACTCTACCTAGCAAACTGGAGATCCCAAGAGTTAGGTTTAAGGAGATAAAAAAAATCTGTATCTGATAGGTTCAACATGGTCAATACACCCAATCCATTCTCATAGTGTAGACAATATTTAGTAAACAAGGATAGACTTTTGGTGTGAAGTCTTTTAATGATTATCTAAATTTGGCAGATTTGCCCAAATAATTTAATCTATAGGATTGAACGTTTAGAAATCAGTTATGTGAGGGCGAAGTGGAAGTCGCTTCAAGGAGAATGTTAGTAAAGGCCTATTCTCAAAGATATCATAAAACCAGGACGTGTTCATGGCTGAAACGAACAAAATTGTGAGAACCATAAATGGTAAAAGGCTAGTTGTGTGACATGTATTGTCTATAAGTACATTAAATCTCGACGGTTCAAAGATATCAAATCCACCGATTGACCGAGTGCTTTCGATGCATGTTCACTATGGAAAGTTCAAAGGGAAGCTCACTTATCCAGATGCAATCAATCTTTGCTTGATGATCACATACTTGTCCGTAAAATTTTACAAAGAATATCCATTTTCAATTCATGTGGGGGATTGTTGGGTTCAATTAGTGTGAATGAAAAATGGAGGGACACAACCCTTCGAGGAAAAGACACACTATTTTGAAAAAAGGGTGACTTTTCGGTCAGTTGTGACTGTTCAGAAAAGACATGTTCTTTCGGAATGGACATACATGACTATTCTGAAATGATACACCTTTCCAATGAATCATTGTCTCCTTTTCAAAGAGGCACTTCATGGCCATATAAGCCTGCATTTTTTCCACAGGTTTAGTGTGAAAAATTTTTGCATAAGAAAAATATTCTCTTGCTTCTAAAAACTCTGTGTGATCATCTCCTGTTGAGTGAGTTCGAAGAAAACCAAAAAGTTTGAGGTACCGCTACATTCTGGTTGTGAAGCCATTTTATCCTGAAGGAAAATTCCACAACCTCGGGTACTTGAGGGAAATTATTTCCTTAAGGACACTTCGTGAATTCAAAGGACTTGTCTTATTCTGCTTCATATATTTTTCTTACAAAATACAGAATAACACACTTCTTTGAAAGATCATTTTGATCTTGTGTTGAAGGTGTTGAAAAACTTCAAAAGTATTCTTGAAAAATCTTGAACTTGTGTTGAAGATGTTGAAAAACTTCATAAGTGATCTTGATTTAATCTTGAACTTGTGTTGAAATTGTTTTGCCAAAATACAGATTGTGTACCCGAAATAACACAATCCACTAAAACAAGAGGGGTATTGATTATAGACTCCACTAATCCAAAGATTAAGCCATTAATCTCATCCCTTGTAATAGGACAACATTGAGCCTGTACTACAATACTCCTACTGTAGTCCATACAAGCAATTAATCCTAGCTGACGCAACTCGTCTAACACTAGCCCTATCAATCAACTAATTAACTCTAGTTGATACATACTTATTCAAAGATAAGAATAAAACACTAATACCTACACAAGATTCTTAAATGAAGAGTGGTTTTACAAGTAAGAACAAAGACAAAGACTCGAACAACATTGAACTGAGAACGATCACTCGTGGATTAAGAATAGATCCCTTGTTTTAAGATCATTGAACTAACCAACTTGAGCTTTTGCAAAGAGAATAATTCTTTTGAGTATGCAAATATTAGGTTTTGCCTTTTGTCATACCTTTGCTTGCGGGTGTGTTTGGTATGAAGGAAAATATTTTGTAGAAAATGTTTTCATGGAAAATAAGTTGTTTTCTTACTTTTTTTGTTATTTAGTTGGTGAACGAGAAATATTTTCTAGTGATTGGTTGGTGAATGAATAAATATTTTTCAGAAAATACATTTTAGAAGTTAGCAAAAGAGTAGAAAATATTTTTTAAAAAAAATAATTTTTAATTTCGAAAAATATTTTTTTAAGGGTGTGTTCAATATGGAGGAGAAAAATATTTTCTAGAAAAAATAAATTATTTCTTACTTATATTCTTGTGTTCGTTGCACAAGTAGAAAGTTTTTTATAAAAGTATTTGGATATATTTAAAAAAAAAAAATAATGAGAACGAATAGGGTAAGAAAAAGAAAACTTATTTTAAAAAAATAAATTAAAAAATTAAATCTTTTTTTGGAGGGGGCCTAGTAGGGGTTGGGGGTAGGGATGGAGGCAAAATAGGTGGTAGGAGCGGGTAAGAAAGAAGGGGAGGTGGGCGGAGGATGGGGTAAGAATTTTTATTTTTTTTTTAAATAAAAAAAATAAAAAATAAAATATATATATATATATATATATATATATATATATATATATATATATTTCTCTTTTTTTGGGGGGGTGGGGGTGGATGGCACTGGTGGGAGTGAGGTAAGAGAAAGGTTTGATTTTATTTTTTTTTAAAAATATATTATTTTGGAGGGGGAATGATAGGGGTAGGGGTCGAGGTAGGGAATGAGGTAAAAAAAACTGAAATATTTTTTTAAAAGAATTAAATATTTATTTTGGATTGGGATGGTAGGGGTGGAGGTGGTAGGGCATCAGGGGTCGAGGTAGGGGTAGGTGATTTTGAGAGTTGTATGATATTTCAACTTGACGGTGAGGTTGAAAGAGAGTTTTGGAAAATATTTTCCTTACTTTTTGAAGGGAAGTCATTTTTCTTAAATTTAAAAAAGTAAATTGAATCAAAAAATATTTTTCAAAACATTTAAACCAACCAAACATGAAAAAATTAAAAAATATTTTTCAAAAAATATTTTCTTTCATACCAAACACACTCTACATTATTATCCTATATAATAAGTCACAATAAGCAGATGAAGCAGGCTCCTCATGGTCGACATGCCTGCTTCAGCTGCTTCAATTGTGATTTTACTATATTACCCCTAATTAATTTCTATAAGTCATTTACGTTTTAAAGAATTAAAAATATTTAATAAAAATTTTAAATTAGACATTTATCACATGACTGCTTCAACAGTGGTTTTATTATATCACTCATAATTAATTTTATAAGTCATTTAAGTATTAAAAAATTAATAATATTTGATAAAAATAGACATAAAATAATAAATTATTTTTTAATATTTTTATAAGTCATTCAAATATTAAAAAATTAATAATATTTAATAAAAAATTTAAAATACGCATAAAATGATAAATTATTTTTTGATGTTTTAAATTCACTTGACGTCTTAATGAGACCACTTAAAAAAAATTCACAAGTATTTACTATAATAATTTACTATGTCACTTCTAATTAGTAAAATAGAAAAAAAAATATGATAAATCACAATAATTAAAAACTTAGATTATTTAAAAAAATATAATTGAATATTAATGGCACAGAAGTTTTAACAACCTAAAATATTGTTATACAAATTTCATCAATCTAAATATAATAATATATGACTAACTTAGAATTTATCAACCAAACAAATGAAGGTTTTAATTAAATGATAGAATTATACATAACGTAAAATTTTTAATGATCAATATTGAGTCGTGCGTAGCACGGCGTAAGCTGACTAGTATAAGAGGAGGCAAAACTTAGGAAACATGTTACTATAGAACGAGGGAGGACAAGACTCTTGCTAACTCTGTTGCAAAGACACTAAGCAACTGCAGAAATTATAATTTACAATTGTACAAAGTTGATCATTTTGTTATACACTTTCAACTGCAGAAATTATAATTTACAATTGTACAAAGTTGATCATTTTGTTATACACTTTCAAAGATCAAATTGTAAGTTTCTATGGCCCACATAATTAATTTATTTGTTGGTTTAATAATAATTGAATAAGTTAAATCCTAAATTTGTATGGGGAAGTTACCTAGTAGGATTAAACTACTGACTACTCTGTTAGTGGAATAATTACCAACTGTTAGTGGGATAACTATTTAAGTGAGATAATTGTTATATCCCACAAATCACGTTGATGGAAAACATAACTGACTATTCCCTGTATTGTATTATAAAAGGGTTCCTCTCTTGCCAAAAGAAAAGTAAGATTAAATTAATGGGTAGTTTCAATTTTATGAACCCTAATAATGTGTGATGCAATGTTCAATGCATAATTTAAGTTATTACGAATTTGGAATTTCATAATTGTCATATTTCTTATATGTTTCACTGACAGTAATGGCGTTATTTTTGTTGTATTGAACATACAAATCAATGCAAGTTCTGATATGTGCTCAAAAAGTCAAAAGAATGATACATTATTTCTGATTCAAAGTAAAGCATGTAGATTTTGTGATAACTTCAAATGACTTACCTTCTACAAGTATTTTTTCTTATATACCTACATCAAATGCAACTTGCATCCACACACATGGCAAAAAGCTTTCAAAGTCTTGGCATATTAGATAGCAAATGTAGAATATATTGTCAATCTTTTCTACTTTATATGGAACCACCTCTAGTTTTGGTGAAATTTTATTTAAGTGGTGCATAAGTATTAAATATGAAAGCTACTTATTGGACAATTGATATTGTCAATCCGAATGTCGTGTTTTGTAATAAATAATAATAATAATAATAATAAAATTTATTATTTCTTAACGTGACTTGAAATTATATATGTAAGATTCGTTAATCACTAAAGTAGTCAAATCTTTATGAAATTAATTCCAAAATAAAGATTAAATTTAAATTAATTGCCTATTAATCTTGATGCTTATAAATGATGTACCAATTATGGGTAAATTAAAATTATAGTTATATACATTTGTGGATCACCTAAAGATTGATTGTTTATTCATATGACTAATAAATATTAAAGAGATAATTTTGATGCATCGTTAGTTTTATTTATTTATCCAAAGATGATAAATATTATTAATTGATGCATTAAATATTATCGATTTGTGTTAAATATACTTTTAAGCATCATTATGTTTAAAGTTATATTTTGATGTTTCGCCCAAGGGAGAACATCAATATGCATTTAAGTAAATCATTTCTAAATTTGATATTGTGTTTAAACTCATAACTCAAAGTATTAACAAATGAGCAATGTTCTACTTGCAGCATTAGCTCTGCATTCGCACTCTACCTCCGTTACGACTTTTATCGAAATTAACTTTTCAGATTGGTGCGAACAGATCAGATTTCATTTTGGGGTTTTAGATCTTGATGTTGCACTTTACTCTGAGAAGCCAACTGCTAATGCTGAAGCTAGCAGTGATGAAGAAAAGACCTATTATAAGCATTGGGATTGGTCTAAAAGATTAGGCTTAATGTTCATGCGACTGAATATTGCGAGCAACGTTAAGACTACTCTTTTCAAAACTGAAAGTGCAAAAGAACTTCTGAAACTTATGGATGAATCTTCCCAAACTGCTGATAAGTTTCTTGCTGGGACACTAATGGGTACTTTGACCACCATGAAGTTTGATGGTTCACGTACTATGCATGAGCATGTCATTGAAATGACAAATATAGCAACAAGGTTTAAGTCTTTGGGAATGGAAGTGGAACAAAATCTCCTTGTGCAGTTTATCATCAACTCATTACCGTCTGAGTATGGTCCTTTCCAAATGAACTACAACACCATGAAAGACAAATAAAATATGCATGAATTGCATGGTATGCTAGTTCAAGAGAAAACGAGGCTGAAGAATCAAAGAACCTACTCCATTAATTTTGTAAATCATCAAGGAGCTGAAAAAAAGGAAAGAAGCATGGTAAAGGACAACAGAAGCAACTTAATGTTAATGAGTCCTCATCTCAAGTACGTAAGAAAGGAAACAAGAATGGAAAGTTTCATTTCTGTGGAAAATATGAACACTTTCAGAAAAATTGTCTGAAATGTAAGGCATGATTTGAGAAGAAAGGTAAGCCTTGTGCTTTTACATGTCTCAAATCAAATTTAACTGAAGTTTCTTATAATAATTGGTGGATTGACTCTGGTTGTACTGTTTATATTTCTAATACTATGCAAGGATATCTTACAATCCAAACCATAAACAAGAATGAAGGATATGTTTACATTGGGAATAGAGTGAAGGCTCCAGTTGAAGCTGTCGGGACTTATCGTTTGATTCTCGATATTGGGAGTCACATAGTTTTAGTTGAAATTTTTTATGTTCCTTCTCTTTCGAGAAATTTAGTTTCTTTATCTAAGTTAGATAAGACTGGGTATTCTTTTAATTTCGGTAATGGATGTCTTAGTTTATTTAAACATAATTATCTCATTGGTATTAGTACTCTTTGTGATAACTTATACAAATTGAATCTTGATAATATATTTACCGAAACACTCTTAAATCTGCATCATAATGTTGAAACCTAACAAAATTTAGTGAATGAACAATCTGCTTACTTGTGGCATAAACGTTTAGGTCACATATCTGAAGAAAGGCTGAAAAGATTAGTTAAGAATGAAATTCTTCTAGATTTAAATTTTACTAACCTTAATATTTTTGTAGATTGTATTAAAGGAAAACAAATAAAACACACAAAGAAAGGAGCCACAAGAAGCACACAGCTTCTTGAAATTATACACACTGATATATGTGGTCCTTTTGATATCACATCTTTCAATAAAAAGAAATATTTTATCACTTTTATTGATGACTTTACGATATGAATATATCTATTTGTTGCATGAAAAATCTCAAGCAATTAATGCCTTAGAGGTATTTATTACTGAGGTTGAAATACAATTAGATAGAAAGGTGAAAATAATTAGGTCTGATAGAGGTGGTGAATATTATGGAAGATATGATAAAAGTGGACAACACCCAGGTCCATTTGCTAAATTCCTCGAAAAGCGTAGCATATGTGCTCAATACACAATGTCTGGTACACCACAACAAAATGGTGTGATAGAAAGGCATAATCGTACATTAATGGATATGGTTAGGAGTATGTTAAGTAATTCATCTTTACCTCCTTCATTATGGATGTATACTTTAAGTACAGTCGTTTACTTGCTAAATAAGGTTCCTAGTAAAGCAGTTCCAAAGACACTTTTTGAATTGTTGACTGGTAGGAAACCTAGTTTGAGTCACCTATATGTTTGGGGTTGCCCGACAAAAGTTAGAGTATACAATCCACAAGAAAAGAAACTAGATTCAAGAATAATCAGTGGTTTCTTCATTGGTTATCCAGAAAAATCAAAGGAGTATAGATTTTACTGTCCTAATCATAGTACGAGAATAGTTGAAACTGGAAATGCTAGGTTCATTGAGAATAGCGAGGTTAGTGTGAGTGGAGAACCACGTAATATGGAAATTAAAGAAGTTAGGGTGTGAATTCCTCTACCCTGTACTTCTTTTAGATTTGTTGTTCCTGAAGCTGTTGTACAACAAAGTAATCAACAAGAACAACAAATTAATGTTCCTACTAATCACAATAAAGCTATAATTGATGAACCTGTAGTAGATGAACCACAAGAAGTAGCATCAAGAAGATCTCAAAGACAAAGAAGATCTGTTATTTCTGATGATTATTTGGTATATCTACATGAGTCAAAAACTGACTTGGGAATTAATGATGATCCAGTTTCATTTTCACAAACCATTGAAAGCAATAATTCTGATAAATGAATAAATGCTATGAAAGATGAGTTAAAATCTATGGAACAGAATAAAGTTTGGGACCTTGTTGAATTACCCGAAGGTTGCAAAAGAGTTGGGTGTAAATGGGTCTTTAAGACCAAACGTGACTCAACTGGAAACATCGAACGTCACAAGGCCAGACTTGTTGCCAAAGGTTTCACTCAAAAGGATGGCATTGATTATAAAAGAGACGTTTTCACCTGTCTCTAGAAAAGATTCCCTCAAAATTATAATGGCTTTGGTAGCTCATTATGACTTAGAGCTACATCAAATGGATGTGAAAACTGTCTTTCTGAATGAAAATTTGGAGTAAGAAGCTTATATGAATCAACCTGAGGGATTTTCTATTAAAGAAAAGGAACACATGGTGTGTAAACTTAAGAAGTCAATATACGGACTTAAGCAAGCTTCCCGACATTGGTATCTTAAGTTTAATGAAACGATTGTCACCTTTGGATTTAAAAAAAATATTTTTGATCGGTGTATATATCTGAAGGTCAGTGGGAGTAAGTTTATTATGTTAGTCTTGTATGTTGATGACATCTTGCTAGCTACTAATGATCTTGGTTTGTTGCATGATACCAAGAAATATCTCTCTAATAACTTTGAAATAAAAGATATGGGTGAGGAACCCTATGTGATTGGAATATAAATATTTCGAGATAGATCACAAGGATTATTGGGGTTATCTCAGAAAACCTATATTAATAAAGTATTAGAGAGATTTAGAATGGAAAAATGCTCATCAAGTCCTGTTTCAATTCAGAAAGGAGATAAGTTTAGTCTCAATCAATGTCCAAATAATGACTTGGAACAAAAGCAAAATGAAAGATATTCCTTATGCATCAATAGTTAGGAGTCTTATGTATGCCCAAACATGTACAAGACTAGACATCAGTTTTATTGTTGGGATGCTGGGCCGATATCAAAGTAATCCTAGAATGGATCACTGAAAGGCTGCAAAGAAAGTGTTGCGATACTTACAAGGAACGAAAGATTATATACTCACTTATAGAAGATCTGATCATCTAGATGTGGTTGGATATTCATATTCAGATTATACTGGTTGTGTGGATACAAGAAAATCCACATTTGGATATTTGTTTTTGTTAGCTGGAGGAGCAATATCCTGGAAGAGTGCGAAGCAGTCTGTTATAGCTGTATCCACTATGGAAGTTGAGTTTGTGGCATGCTTTGAGGCCACAGTCCAGGCTAATTGGCTGCGGAATTTTATTTTAGGACTTAGACTAGTCGACAATATAGCCAGGCCGCTGAAAATTTATTGCGATAATACTGTCGCAGTTTTCTTCTCTAAAAACGATAAGTATTCAAAAGGTGCTAAGTGTATGGAATTGAAATATCTTTCGGTTAAAGAAGAAGTCCATAAACATAATGTGTCAATTGAAAATATTAGCACCAAGCTTATGATTGTTGATCCTTTGACGAAAAGATTACCGCTTAAAATATGTGTTGAACATGTTGGAAGGATGGGTCTTATTGATAGCAATGAATAATTCTATGTAAAGACTTTATTATGTTTATGTAATTGACACTTTGAGCTCAAATTATATATGCTTCTATTGTTACTTGTTTTCTCTTGTATACATAATATTGTGAATGATAATGACAGGTTCTGACTTTAGATGAAGTATTCTAAGTATTATTGTTGGACCCATTATGTATTTGAAAGGTTATGTTAGGTAATAGACTAATATTGTAGTACATGAAAGGAATTATGTCAAGTAAAGTGACGTACAATTGCCATGACTCATTTTAGTTGATTTATTTAACAATGACAAATGATGTTGGATTTAACGTTAATTGTGCAGATGATTGACGTACATATTAAACCACTAAATTAACATTGTGTGTGCCAAGTGGGAGAATGTAAGTTTCTATGGCCAACATAATTAATTTATTTGTTGATTTAATAATAATTGAATGAGTTAAATCCTAAATCTGTATGGGAAAGTTACCTAGTAGGATTAAACTACTGACTACTCTGTTAGTGGATAATTCCTGACTGTTAGTGGGATAACTACTTAAGTGGGATAATTGTTATATCCCACAAATCATGTTGATGGAACGTGAAAACATAACTTACTATTCCCTTTATTATAAAAGGAGTCCTCTCTCTGTCAAAAGAAGAATAAGTTCTATCATATTTTATTCTGAAAAGTAAGGTTAAGAGAGAGAAATAATACGTTCTGCTCTTGGTGTTCTTCCGCTAAAACCATGAAGAATTCAGGTGAATAATTCTTTACTAAATTACAAAATTTGTTTAATGTGAAAATCATTAAATTCTACGTTCCTGAATGATTGATAGAATTATATATAAGATTGTTAAGTTTATATAATCTTTTAAATCCTTACACAAATCCCCCAAATTGCTTGTCTATAATTAAAATCATGAATACATCAAGATGGTTTGCCTGCAGGGTTTTGGGAGGGAAACATATGGAAAATCATATTTGTGTAAAAGACAATTAACTAAAAGAGAACTTGAACAATTTTGCACATTTCGCAAATTTGACACTTGTCCTCAAATGAAAGGCAAACCAGTTTACCAACACATAAATGCAAATTAGTAATTGCTTCCCCCGTTTTATATTAATTGTCCTATTTTTTCACGTCTCTAGAATACTTTTTACTATTATATCCTTATCTATATTCAATTTTTTTCTTCATTTATAAAATTTAGAATTTATCTTTTTCAATAAATTATACTTTTTTCATTTAAAATTATTTTTCACTTTTTATGGCATAATAAATTTATTATTTACCCCGATTAATTGGTACTAGTTGAAATAGATTATTTGGAACTTCAAAAGATTTTAGTAAATAAATTGAGGGTAAAACATGATTTTTATTTTGACTTTTTTAACATGTTAAAAATGACAAGTAAAAATAAAAACTAAAAATAGAAATAAGTGACAATAATAACGAGATAGTACTAGTCTATGAGACCAAAAGTAGTAAATTAATCTTATTTCAAGAACATTTAATACTGAGAATAAAATAGAATGAAAATAATTAATTTAATCTTAATTTTGTTAAATGACAAGTAAAGTAAGATAAGCATTTTTAGTAACCTTAGCAACTACTTCTCTTTTCAATAATACTTGTCCACAATTAACTTGACATACAAGTTAACAAAGAATAAATAATAAAGATAATTTTATTATATTACTTTTTGGATATACTTAATTCTAGGCTTTAAAAAATTGTAGTGAATAATAACTATAATTAATAACCAAGAATAAAATGGATAAAGTATTTATTGATTTTACAAACTAAATAAGTATTATTGAACATTCATTTTTACCTCCGTCGTCTATTTTTACTTATTTATTTTTTTTATTTTGAAATTTTGAATAATATTTGTCTAATTTATAAAATCAATGAATAATTTATCTATCTACTCACTTTACCCTTTTATTAAATATGATTCATTATATAATATATTTTAAAATATTTAATTTATTATAATTAAAAAGTAATATGATAAAATTATTTTTATTATTTATTATTTCTTAATTTATATAAAATAAAAATAAAAAATAAATAAATAAAGATGAATGAAGGGAATAATAATATTGATAAATATTATTGAATGGAAGGGAAAACATGAGAGGAAAGAAGTGTGAGCCCGTTTGGATAGGATTAAAAAAATAGCTTTTTAGCTTAAATGATTAAAATCTTAAAATAAGCGCTTATAAATTAAGCAGATAAGTGTTTGGATAGAAGTGCTGAAACTGAAAAAAAAATTGTTGATGTGCTTGGTAAACAAGTGATGTTAAGCCCTTTTTTGCTATTAAAATGACTTAAATGTCCTTAAAATTGTTAACACCATAAATAAGGTGAATCATTTATAATTTTTAATTCTATAATAAAATTTTTGAACAAACCTCCGATGTAATGATGAATTCGATTAAAACAAAAAAGAAAGATGAAGAGAAAATTGGAGGGAAGAGATGAAGCAAAGCGGCAAAGAGAAAGAGAATTTTATATATATATATATATATATATATTTAAGGGCTACAAATTTAAGATAATATTGCAATTGAAGGAAAATATAAGGGATAAAAAAGTAAATATTTTGGTCAAACTTAAAAGAATTTTAATCTAAAAAGTAAAAAGCTGGGGTACCCAGCTTCTCACTTTTTGATTCTTTTAATCAGTTTTTATCTTTTTTAAACACTTTTTAATTTTACCAAACACCTTAAAAAACTAAAAAAGAGATTAATAGCTGGTTTGATCAGATTTTAATCCTATCCAAACGGGCTCTATGACAAAACAATAAAAGCGGCCACTGACATGTAGCTGAGTCAGCTAAGCTCTTTATTTTATGAGGCAACCTTTTTAAATAGCCTGGGATTGTTTCATTGGGAAAGAGTTACGTATTTTAAAATAATTAATTTTAAAATTAATTATTTTATCAATGCATGTGGAATAATTTATTTCATTATTATGGCATAAATGATGGGATAAATAATTCTGGTACTAATTAAATCACTAACAAAATATGAATAAAATAATTTTTTTTTATCACGAAATTACTTATCCCTCATACCTCACACCAATCAATTCCTTTTATAATTATAAATGTTATTTCCTCCTTTTATTTTTATTTGTTTAGTATCATACTCACTCTTAGTCAATACTAGTTTAGGTATGCGCGTGTATCTCATTTTAATGAATTCAAGCGTTACACTAAATAGGATATTTATTTAAATAAAAAAGAAGAATATAATAATTAAATTCAACATCTTTTGAACATGTAATGATGGAGAATTTATCTAATTAAACCTAACATTACAAGAAAAAATTCTCAAAGCGAATTGAAATTTATCTACAACCTGTAAACTAAAACAAAACAATGTGATGATAGAAATATCAAAACTATACAATTAAACTCAAAATTTGCAAAAAAAAATTCCTCAAAGTCAATCAACATTCATCTACTATTTGTCAACTACAACAATATAATATGATAATAGAGATATCAAAACAATACAATTAAACATAACCTTTACACAAAAAAAAAAGAAATTAATAAAGTAGATATATCAAAACAATACAATTAAACCTAATCTTTACCTAAAAAAAAATTTCAAAGTCGACCGGCATTTATCTACCACCTGTAAACTACAAACAAAATAATATGATACTAAATTCGCCTAAATCCGACACTCGAGCGAAGAGTTAGAGTCATTTTAGTAAGACAATGTGTCACCTGACACTTTAGCGCATCGCGGAGCCAGTCAAAATGGCAATCGTCAAAATTCAGTGAGCCTCCGCGATTATGGCACGTCGCGCCAAGGCTTAATTTCAGAATTGTCAATTTTTGGTGCACCAACGCAATTCCACCGCGTCGCGGTGCCTTTCCAGTTCGCAACCAAGGTGGCAACGTGATTTCCACCACGTCGTACCATCAAGCAGTTTTTCGATTGTCCAATTTCTAGTGAGCTAGCGCTATAATGGCGCGTCGCGCCAGCATGTAAAATTAGAATTTTTCAGTTTAATTTCAGAGGCGAAAAGGGTCATTTTGCTACCCCTATATATACTCCTTAACACGGAATTTGGCCTCATTTTAACCTAAAAATACTAGTTTCTCTCAAAGTTGTTCAAGAACAAGACCTAGGGTTTCTAATCCAAGACCCAAATCATCAAGATTCCTCCGTTAACTTTTCAAGAATCAAGAAACTAAGGTATGCAGATGTTGATTCTTGGGTCCCTTTCATCCAAAAAAGCTCAAGAACCCTTTTCTAAATTTCAAAGATTTTATGTTTATGAGTTTTCATGTTTCATGTGAGTTGATGTTCATATTATTATTGAGTTATGATTCATATTTGTTTACAAGGTTTTTAAGCTTTGACCCTAGTATGTGATATCATATGATGTTCATGATAAATCCTCTTCAAGTTGCTTGTTAAGTGATGTGTTCATATCAATTAGGTGTAGAAATTGTTGAATAAGCAAAGCATGCTCCCTATATGTTTGATAAAATGCTTATGTGAAGGAATTAGAGCCATTCTAGCATGCTGATTAGAAATCTCCAATTGTGTACAAGCCCATGCATGCCAAGTGTTTGTTGAAAAGCCTTAGTGAATTAGTAGAAAAGCCTTAGTGAAAAGCATGATAGCAGTTGTTCAGTTAGCCAAGTGTTTATTGAAAAGCCTTAGTGAAAAGCCTTAGTGAACAACTTGGCATGCATGTACAACTTGAAAAGCATGATAGCATGAAATTCTCCAATTATGTGCTCTTCGATACATGCTAAGACTTTAATACATGCTAAGTGTTTGATGAATGAATTGTGACATGATAGCATAAAGTTCTCCAATTATGTGCTCTTCGACACATGCTAAGATTTTAATACATGCTAAGTGTTTGATGCAAGATCTTGGTGAATGGAGTACGAGCCAATAGCATGTCTCCCTATACTATCACATGTTTATGATTTCTAAATACTTAAAGAGATGCTTTAGGATTGTGATGGTGAATGAATGTCCATAGTCTTGATTATTCAAGAATGGTTATGTTTTAATTTTATGTTATCAAGTCCTGGGGGTATTTATACCCGATAAATTAGCTGCAGTCTAGAGCCCGTGTCAGTTTTCTCGATAATCTCAGTCAAGCTATGACTCTCAGAACTCTGTGAGTTATAGAACTCTGTACTCTCAGACAGATACAGAACTTAAGAAATCTTAGAAATCTTAGTAATCTCGGTACCGCTAGTAATCTAGCCTCAGTTCTGTACTCAACTCAAGTCTAGTAGTATTCGAGTAATGTATCCCGAGCTTAGTGTTGTTCAGTTAGATAACGAGATTCAGTAGTATTCCATCAGATACGGAACCAAGTGAATTCAGCTTAACTCAGTCAGATCATTCGAGAAACATGATTAGTATCAGATTCAGCTTAGTTTGTGTTCAGTTCAGAGTCTTTCAGTTGGGAGTAGGAGCTAGCACCGAGCGAGGGCAGGGATGACGAATCCCCGTCAGAGAGGCAAAGTCGTTAGGAGCAATCCCTGAACTCCAGAACTACGTAGCCAGCGCAGGATGCAGGAGTCACCCGTCAGGAAAGGCTGGTCACCTGTCAGATAGGTTTGACTATTATATTGCCTTAGGCTTGACTTCCTGCGAGGGTCACCTGTCAGATAGTCTTGACCAGAGAGGTATTTACCTGTGGCATGGTATTGATACCCTTCCAGTTGGGGTTATAGGTTGGACCCCACCAGTTGAGATTCGGGGCATGTCGGTTAAGTAACTATTTACCACAATTGCAGTTTCAGTATCAATCTTCAGAAATCAGGATTGTCAGATACAATTATCTATCTCAGTGAGGAACTCAAATAGTTCCAATGATTCATGGATCACCCGTCAGATAGTCTTGGTCCCATATAAAGTTATTCAGTATCAGATCTAGAGATCACCCATCAGATAAGCTTGATCTCAGTTTCAGATTTAGTTGAGTAATCTCATTATCAGATCTAGAGATCACCCATCAAATAGGCTTGATCTCAGTCTCAGATTCAGTTGAGTATTCTTGTTATCAGATCTAGAGATCACCTATCAGATAGGCTTGATCTCAATCTCAGATTCAGTTGAGTATTTTGTTTGTCAGATTCGAACATGATCTTTTCTTATCATTGATAATAGATTCTGAAATCATTTATTAGAGAGGTTTGATCTCTGATGCAGTAAGTCGAGAGTAGAAAGCTCAAAATTCAGTCAATGACGTGAGTATATTTAGTCAATCAACTTCAGTATCCTCAGATTCTGAGATCACTCACTAGATAAGACTGATCTCAACTCCAGTACTCAGTTATCGATATCAGATGATTCAGTTATTCAGTATCTCAGTATTAGTGGTGAGTTCAGATGACAGTAATGCAGTATTCGAGTTTCAGTATTCAGAGTCGTGATAGTTGTAGTTATGGTTTGTGCATTCATGCATGTGTTCTTATTCAGTACTCTTATGATTATTTAGTTAAGTAATTGTTTATGCATAAGCCCTTGCATTTAGCCTTACCTCGTCTGCATACTCGGTACATTCCCGTACTGACGCATTTGCGCTATGGTGTTTTATTTGACGCCATAGGTTCAGAGGCACGAGATCCAGAGTACCTTAGTAGCTCAGTTTCAGTCAGCAGCAGTAGACATAGCAGTGAGTCCTCTTCATTCGAGGATGATCCTTTTATCATTATTGCATCAGATTTTATTTATTTTCAGTAGACGGAGTTAGTTGGGGACATGTCCCATCAACTCCACAACTCAGACAGTTTAAATGCTTTTCGAACAGATGTATCAGTATTCAGTTTTAAATTTTGAGTATTTTTAGATGTTTTACACTTTATGGCCAGTTTTCGCATTTATTATCTATATTATGCAGTGTTCAGGTATAGATATCAGTAGAGGGTTGGTTTGTGGTCCTTCGAGATCATAAGAATCGTGTGTGGATTGTGGCAAGGTGTTAGGAGATCGATTGGGTAGCCGCCAGTAATCCTAGGTCTGTGTCCTTGAGTAAGGGCCTTTAGCCAGGTAAGTTTGGGTGGGGTGGGTGAGTGTATGTTACTAGGACTGTGTCCTTGGCGAGGAGCATCTGGTTTGTGAATGTAGGTTTCTACTAGGTGGTGTCCTAGTGCTTATTTCATATTTTGAATTGCTCGTACTTCTTTTTTTCGTACTTCTTTGATAATTATCTCTATTATGTCTTGTTTCTGTATGCCATCTTTTCCTGTTACATGTTTCTTTACGATCTTGGTGTACTCTTTTCTATCTTGAGTCGGGGGTTTATCGGAAACAGTCTCTCTACTTTTTTGGATGTAGTGGTATGGACTGCGTACATCTTACCCTCCCCAGACCTCACTTTGTGGGAATACACTGGGTCTGTTGTTGTTGTTGTTGTTGTTGTTGTTGTTGTAAAGATATTAAAACAATACAATCAAACCTAACCTTTACACAAAAAAAATCATAAACTTCTTATTTGAGGAGAAACCATAAAGTTATTGAATAAAGAAAGCTTATTATTCCTGATCAATAAACCCCATGTAATAGAAAAGAAAATTTAAAACCTAAAAACAACAGAGTCACGTTGTAGAATCAATAATAAAAGTTACATATATACAAACATAAAAAGATGTTTTGTTATTCTTGATCAATAAAATCAACGCAATAAAAAATAAAATTCAAAACCTGAAAATTAAATCAATGTGTTATATTAGAGATCCAATAACAAAACTATTTACAAACATAAAAGGATGATTTGTTATTTATGATCAATAAAATTAAAACGTAACATAAATAAAAATTTAAAATAAAAAATTACAAAATTACCTAATAACAAAACTACGATCACAAAGTTTTATTACCCAAATAAATATCTATATAAACCTAAAAAGGGACTTCGAAAATTGAAAAAAAAAATATAAGAAGTCCTAAATTAAAATATTATAATAAAAAATAATAGTCCTAACCTAAAAAAAAAATACTTTTTTTTCTTGAAAAGTCCACTACCATTTTTTAATTGGAAAAATGTCACGCCAGTTTGGTTTTTGAAAGAATTTTTTTTCTTCTTCTAGGACTCTAAATCTATTTTAGGTAAAATAGGTCCACCATTTTTTTTATAAAATTTAGAACTTTACCTTATATAGAAATTTGAGATAATACCCACGAAAATACCTAAACTTTGATCGAATTTTCAGTTGAGCATACTGAACTTTGCGGGGGTTCTATTACCCCCCTAGACCATGGGGGTAATAGAACCCCCAGAAAGTTCAGTATGCTCAACTGAAAATTCGATCAAAGTTCAGGTATTTTCGTGGATATTATCCCTAGAAATTTTTTTGAAGTTGAATTTTCCTTAACAAAATATTGCCATAAATTTAGGAATTCAACTGAAAGTAGAAAATATTCTCCATTTAATTTTTTATATATATTTATTATAGTCAATATTCAATATTATAAATTAAAGAAAAACTGTGAAAAGACGATTTTGTCTATTACATAGTCTTTTAATGAAGGACAAAAAGTTTAAATTACTTTTCTAAGGGTTTTCACACTTTTAATATATTATAGATATAGATTATAGATATAGATATAAATTATAAATATAGATTATAGATTATAGATTAAATGAATTGCTACAATTTTGGTGCATCGCTTAATAAAATCATATAGGGGACATAAATAAAAGTTTACTTTGCACTATTGTTTCTTTGATTACTTTTAGTTATCCGTTTTAGAAAATGTAAAGTATTTAAGAATCTAATTAAAGGAAAGTATAAATATTAAAAAAAAAAAAAACTCAATAATTCTCTAAAACTTTGAAAGTTTTACTTATTTTAAAGTTTAAATAATGAAAAAAATCCTAATAATTTCCTTAATGAGTTAGAGGGAATAGTACGTGGCTATTTTAAAATTGACGTTTATAGTAACCATAAATTTCCTTTCGTTTAAAGTTACCATAAATTTCCTTATCTCGATTTTTTTAAAAAAAAGAATTAAATAAATCTTCAATCTGATATCAATAGTATCTTGAGAAAATTAGGTGCGAGTGACAAAAAAATCTTTCAATCAAGGAAAAATACTTAAAAAAATATCTGAACTTTGACCGGATTTGTAGTTGAGTATACTGAACTTTGCGGGGGTCTTACCCACCTAGACTTTTTAAAAGTGGATTTAATTCCCCCCTTCCCCCCCCCCCCCCCAAAATGCTATACACAGTTTTGACGGTTGGCGGTGTAATACACTCATCAATCTCGTTTTTACACGTGTTTTTTTAAAAAAATAATTTTTATTTACTTTCTTCTCCATTCTTATTCTTTTCATCAATTTTCATTATTTTTTCACCAATTTTTCACCAAAATCTTGATTTCTAATTCTTGAAATTTGACTTTTATTTAGTCCATACTAAATCTTTTTTCAAATTTTAAATTTAAATCAAAAAATTTCTTTAATAATTTTATTCAAATCGAATGGAACACTTTTTCAAAGTTTCTTAATTATGCCCAAATGTCGGCAGCAATGGTGGCTGCAGGCAGCAATGGTGGAATTAATTTCCTCCCAAATTTGATAAAGATTTGATTTTATTTTCGACCAAACGTAAAAGATGATTAGTTTTTCAATTTTGCGATGAATTTTTCTTTTTCGATTTGAAATTGGGTCAAATTGATGGAAATAAATTAGGTGTGTTGAAGATGAAAGAAAGAAGCACCATTGAAGAGAAGAAAGAAAGAAAGAAAGAAAGAAAGAAAGAAGAGAAAAGAGAAAGATTTTTTTTCCGACCAAACGTAAAAGATGATTAGTTTTTCAATTTTGCAATGAATTTTTCTTTTTCTTTTTCAATTTGAAATTGGGTCAAATTGATGAAATTGAATTGAGTGTGTTTAAGATGAAAGAAAGAAGCACCATTGGAGCACTATTGAAGAGAAGAAAGAAAGAAGAGAGAAGAGAAAGAAAGAAGAAAGAAAGAGGACAGAAGAGAAAGAACGAAAAAATAAATAAAAATTTTAAAAATCAAAAAATTGAGGGGCTATTTGACCAAAAAAAGGGTTTTTAACATTTTTTTAATACTCTCACGCGCCTAATGCAGGTGAATTACACATGCTTGTTCTAGTGGGCAGATATATGTCATTAAATACGAAAAAAGAAGTCTAGGGGGATAATAGGACCCCCGCAAAATTTAGTATGCTCAACTGTAAATTCGATCAAAGTTCATGTATTTTTTTGAGTATTTTTTCTTAAATTTAAAATGGTGACAACTTTGACCTGCTAAGTTCAAAGTTTCATTTAAATTCTGATTAAATTAATTAGGGTGTAAAATGTAATTTTTAAAAACTTTTAATTTCTTAAAAAATTCTCCAACTCCAAATTTCAAAGTTTAGAATTTCCCCTCTTTTATTATCTTTCAATCTTTCTTTTTTTCGTTCTCTTTCCAAATTTCTTTCTCCCCGTCTTCTTCTTATTTTTTTTTTCTCTTTCTCTAGATTTTTCTCTTCTTCCATCTTCTCTTTTCATTTCTTTCTTCTTCCTTTTTTAATCTTCATGGACTATTTAAAAAAAAAAATTGATAAGTTTGAAAAGAAATTTTTTGATTTCTTTTTAAAATGAATGAAGAAATAATTCAGCAACTACTAGAGTTGATTTAGCAACTATCATAGTTGCTACAACAGTTACAGTAATTGCTGCAACAATTACTATTAATTGTTGTGTTACAACAATTATCGAATTTGTTATAGCAACTATCAAAGTTGCTGCAGCAACTATCGAAGTTGCTGTAACTATCGATAGTTGCTATAGCAACTTCGATACTTACTTAATTTCTGAAAAAAGATACGAAAAAGTGATATTTATGATAAAAGAAAGGTGGTGGTATTGGTGGTGACGCCGAATGAGAAGATGACATTTGTTGCACTGTTAATAGCGACGGTAGTGGAGGAGAAAGAAGAAAAATAAACGATAGTTATGTAGAGGAAGGAAATAATGGTGAATCTGGAAGAGGTGGCAATGGTAGTGATAGTGATAGTGGAGGAAGAGGAGGTGGCGGCGGCAACAAAAAGGGTGTGGAGAAGGAGTGGTGGTGATGGTGTAGGGAACTTGGTGTAAATATGGTGTAGGGATCTTTGTGTAAATAATAAAACTTGAGGGTTTTAAAATTAGTGCCATTAACACTAATCTTAAAATTATCGCATCTACTCAATATTTAAGACTTGTGTAACTCTTTTTTAGTTTTGAATCTTTTTTGTCACCCTTAATTAATTTGTCCTAGTATCTTGCGGGATCAATATCTTAACATTTCTCTGTTTTCCGGAAAAAATAAAGCTCACAACATGGTATTTTATACTTGTTTGGATGGTTGTTGTATACTGTAATTGCTGCAACAATTACTATTAATTGTTGTGTTACAACAATTATCGAATTTGTTATAGCAACTATCAAAGTTGCTGCAGCAACTATCGAAGTTGCTGTAACTATCGATAGTTGCTATAGCAACTTCGATACTTACTTAATTTCTGAAAAAAGATACGAAAAAGTGATATTTATGATAAAAGAAAGGTGGTGGTATTGGTGGTGACGCCGAATGAGAAGATGACATTTGTTGCACTGTTAATAGCGACGGTAGTGGAGGAGAAAGAAGAAAAATAAACGATAGTTATGTAGAGGAAGGAAATAATGGTGAATCTGGAAGAGGTGGCAATGGTAGTGATAGTGATAGTGGAGGAAGAGGAGGTGGCGGCGGCAACAAAAAGGGTGTGGAGAAGGAGTGGTGGTGATGGTGTAGGGAACTTTGTGTAAATATGGTGTAGGGATCTTTGTGTAAATAATAAAACTTGAGGGTTTTAAAATTAGTGCCATTAACACTAATCTTAAAATTATCGCATCTACTCAATATTTAAGACTTGTGTAACTCTTTTTTAGTTTTGAATCTTTTTTGTCACCCTTAATTAATTTGTCCTAGTATCTTGCGGGATCAATATCTTAACCTTTCTCTGTTTTCCGGAAAAAATAAAGCTCACAACATGGTATTTTATACTTGTTTGGATGGTTGTTGTATACTGCATCGTATTATGTTATTCGTTCAAATGTAATATTTATTTTGATTGTTACTTAAAATTATTATATTCTATCATTAAATTTATTGTTAGATAATGATGAAAAGTCTCATTTTGTGTAATCATATCATTACTTTTTTATTTCTGATTTTTTCTGAGCTTTCACTCTATTTATGTAGTAACTCTATACTTGTATTATGCTTTCTTGTAGTTTTATTTTTCAAATTTTTGATGTATGATATTATGTAATAACAACACACGATAAAATTTATTCAAATATTATATTTCTAAAATAATATTATATGACAAACAGAGTGTGTATAACACAATGTAATACACTATGATGTTTTATGAAACAATATGTAACAATCATCCAAACAGAGTGTATGCTTCCAAACAATTGAAGATTTACTCATATTAAGTTAGAAACTTGGATGATCATTCAACTTTGGGTAATTGACCTTCACAGTTACTGAACTTTGTTTTGGCTTTCTAAAGTCACTCAACTTTGTTTAGTTCCCATAGTCGTTATTCCCCCAAAATAGAATTTTCACTACCTATTAAATAAATTCCATGGAAGGCGTAAAATTTTTGTAAAAAATATTTTAAAATTTTAAATTAATATTGAATAATTGAGTTCTCGGAGAACTTTTTATCCTTATTTTCTAATGTTTTAATTTTTTATTTTTTTTTTGTTATTATTGTTGGGTTCATAGTGTGTTGAATGGAAAATGGAGAAATCAAGTGAAGGGAAGGAGACACCCAAATTGGAAAGTGTACTCTTTAATTTGGAAAGTTTACTCTTCTCCCACATTGGTGGAAGAAGAGAACTTTAAAGTGTTTATAAAGTGAAACACTTACTTCACATGGTAAGTGAGGCAAGGAAATAGAGATGCCTCGCGCCGCCGTCGTCGTCGCTCGCTCGGCTCGGCTCGGCTCGGCTTCGGATTTGGATTTGGTCAAATGATCGATCGATGAGATCTTTCTTTTTGGACAAAGTTTATTTGATGAAAAGAAATCCAGACTGAAAATCAATCCGAAACAGTAATGCTCCATTAATTTATCATGCATGCAGTAACAGTGAACTGGTGCACTGTTACGAGGGAACAGTGTTACGAGTGAACAGTTGCACTGGTTCGACTGAACTGATGCAACTCTTCAATTCGAAGTGATGCACTGTTTCACGAAATGGTATAATGTTACTGCAATGGTTTAAGTAAACAGACATGCATTTTCAGGAAAAGACACACACCTTTGAATTGATCCAATGCCACCTTTCTGAAAAGGTATGGTATGGCTATAAAAACCTGGTTTCACCCACAGATTTTGTTTTTATTATTTTTTTATTACAAGCTTCTCTTCTTGTCTTAAAATACTCTAAGTGTGATCATTCTAACCGTGAGTGTGTTCGAAGAATCTGCCTATTTGAGGTACCGCTATAGTCGGATTGAAGGTCATTTTATCCTGGGAGGAAAATTCCACAACCTCGGGTACAGTGAGGGGAATTATTTCCTTAAGGAAAGTCCGTGAATTCGGACGACTTGGCCTTAACAACTTTCTGTTTCATCTACTTTCTGAGAAAAAAAAATACACCTCTTTGAAAGATCATTTTGATCTTGTGTTGAGGGTATTTGTTCAACCTCTTTGTGTTCTTGTTCTTACTTGAACTCAAGAGTTGAAGTTGTTATTCTATTATACAGATTCTACGTACCCGTATTGTCGGAACTAACAATCTTAAGGAAATAATCCTACAGAATCTGTATAACTTGTTTTTAGAGATTAAAGCTTATGCTTTCTACTCCGTCTGAATTTAACTTGTGACTAGAAGACATAAAATCTTCATCAAAAGTTGAAGTTCACTCGATTGACGATTTGAAGTTATAAAAACTTCATCGTTAATTAGAAACAAGAAGGAAAAGTTGTAAAGTTATTTAACTTTATTAATAGTATTCTGAAAAATACTAATTTTTCTGTCTTGTGGTGACAGGAAAAATGACAACTGAAAGTCAAATGATGGATGCGACAACGTCTATGGGGGCAACTAATATTGCCACATCAAGTCGCACAAATGCTCCGCCAACGATGGCCCCGGCGGAGAAGCCCGAAAAATTTTCTGGCATCGACTTCAAACGGTGGCAACAAAAGATGTTCTTTTACCTCACCACGTTATGTCTACAACGGTTCACTAGCGAAGACGCTCCCGAGGTGCCCGAGGAAATCTCGGACAAGGACCGCTTCGTTATTGTAGAAGCTTGGAAACATTCAGATTTCCTTTGCAGGAACTATATTCTGAGTGGTCTCCAAGATGACCTCTATAATGTCTATAGTGGAACCAAGACATCAAAAGAACTGTGGGAGGCACTTGAACGGAAATATAAAGCGGAAGATGCGGGAATTAAGAAATTCCTTGTTGCACGATTTCTGGACTTCAAAATGATTGATAGCAAATCTGTTGTCTCTCAAGTACAGGAGTTGCAAGTCATCATACATGATCTCCTAGCAGAAGGTATAATTTTGAAAAATACCTTAGTTGAACAAATTAAAAATGTTCATAATACTCACATAAACTGTTTTGTAGGTTTAATTGTGAATGATGCTTTCCAAGTAGCAGCAATAGTTGAGAAGCTACCACCTTTGTGGAAAGACTTCAAAAACTACTTAAAGCATAAGCGCAAGGAGATGACCGTTGAAGATCTTATTGTCCGACTTCGTATTGAAGAAGACAATAAAGCTGTCGAAAGAAGGTCAAAGGGAAATTCTACAATGAGTGGAGCACATATTGTAGAAGATGGCCAAAACAACTCGAAGAAAAGAAAGAATGTTGAACATGGAAGCAATCATCCCAAGAAAAAGTTTAAGGGAAAGTGCTTCAACTGTGGCAAAGTTGGCCACAAATCAACAGACTGTCGAGCCCCAAAAAAAGGGAAGAAAAAGGACCAAGCGAATCTGATTGAGTCCAACAAGGATTATGACGACCTGTGTGCTATATTCACGGAATGCAACATGGTCGGAAATCCACGCGCTTGGTGGATGGATTCAGGGGCCACATGCCATGTCTGCGCAAGCAAAGAGTTGTTCTCGACATATGCTCCGGCTCAAGCGGAAGAAACAATTTACATGGCCAACTCCGCGACTGCTAAGGTGGAGGAAATAGGAAAAGTTTGCCTAAAGATGACATCCGAAAAGGTTTTGACACTGAATAATGTGTTATATGTTCCGGAGTTACGTAGGAACTTAATTTCTGTTTCACTCCTAGATAAAAATGGTGTAACCGTTTCTGGAAAAATAGTAGTTAGCAAAGGAGAAATGTATGTAGGAAAAGGCTATCTCGAGGAAGGCCTTTATAAGATGAATGTAATGACTGTTGAAATAAATAAACATTCAAATTCTTCTTACTTGCTTGAGTCTTATAATTTATGGCATGAACTTTTAAGCCATGTTAATTACAAAACGTTATGAAAACTGATTAACTTAGAAATTTTGCCAAATTTTGAGTGCAATAAATCTAAGTGTCAAACGTGTGTAGAATCAAAGTATGCTAAGCATCCTTATAAGTCTGTTGAAAGGAATTTCAATCCCTTAGACTTAATACACACTGACATTTGTGATATGAAGTCAACACCATCACGTGGTGGAAAAAAGTATTTCATAACTTTTATTGACGATTGCACTAGATATTGTTATGTCTACTTGCTAAATAGTAAGGATAAAGCAATAGATGCGTTTAGGCAATATAAAACTGAAGTTGAAAATCAATTAGACAAAAGGATCAAAATGATAAGAAGTGACAGGGGCGGAGAATATGAATCTCCCTTTGCGCAAATATGTGTAGAGAATGGAATAATCCATCAAACTACGGCCCCGTATTCACCTCAATCTAATGGAATTGCGGAAAGGAAAAACCGAACTTTGAAGGAGATGATGAATGCCTTACTAATAAGTTCTGGTTTACCGCAAAACTTGTGGGGGGAGGCTATCCTTACGGCCAATCGTATACTCAATAGAGTTCCCCATAGTAAGACACAATCAATTCCTTACAAAAAATGGAAAGGAAGGAAACCCAACTTAAAATATTTCAAAGTGTTGGGGTGTCTAGCGAAGGTTCAAGTTCCTATACCTAAAAGGGTTAAGATAGGACCTAAAACGGTGGGCTGCGTGTTCATAGGATATGCTAAAAGCAGTAAAGCATGTCGATTTTTGGTTCATAAATCTGAACATTCGGATATAAATAAAAATACAGTAATTGAATCAAATAATGTTGAATTCTTTGAAAACATTTATCCGTATAAAACTAGACATGAACAGTCTAGTGGAGGATCTAAACGACCCCGAGATGAACCAAGTGAGAATGTACATAATGAAGAAAATCCAAGACGTAGTACACGTCAAAGAATGTCAACTTCGTTTGGATCGGATTTTGTAACATTTCTCTTAGAAAATGAGCCTCGAACGTTTAAAGAAGCGATGTCGTCATCAGACTCATCCTTTTGGAAAGAGGCAGTCAATAGTGAGATTGATTCAATCTTAAGTAACCATACGTGGGAATTGGTTGATCTTCCTCCAGGAAATAAACCTTTAGGTTCTAAATGGATCTTCAAAAGGAAAATGAAAACGGATGGTACTATTGACAAATACAAGGCAAGACTTGTAGTAAAAGGCTTCAACCAAAAAGAAGGTCTTGATTACTTTGATACATACTCGTCAGTGACAAGGATAACCTCAATTCGAATGTTAATTGCCTTGGCGGCAGTATATGATCTTCAAATCCATCAAATGGATGTGAAAACCACATTCCTAAACGGAGAATTGGAGGAAGAAATCTACATGGAACAACCTGAGGGTTTTGTGGTTCCAGGAAAAGAAACTAAGGTGTGTAAACTTGTTAAGTCACTTTATGGACTAAAAGAAGCACCTAAGCAATGGCATGCAAAGTTTGACCAAACCATGTTGGCAAACGGATTCAAGATAAATGAATGTGATAAATGTGTATATATTAAGGACACACCAAATCACCAAGTCATTGTATGTTTATATGTGGATGATATGTTGATCATCAGTAGAGACATTTGTGACATAAATGCAACCAAACGAATGCTCGAGAGCAAGTTTGATATGAAAGACCTCGGAGTTGCAGATGTGATCTTAGGTATAAGAATCCATCGAACTCCACAAGGGTTAGCACTGTCACAGTCTCATTATATCAAAAAAATACTTGACAAGTTCAAGTATATGGAATTCGATATTGCCAAGACTCCATTGGATGCGAACTTTGCACTTCGAAAAAATGAAGGTGAAAGTGATTCTCAGTTGGAGTACGCAAGAGTATTGGGATGTTTAATGTATATAATGAACTGTACACGACCAGACATAGCATGCACTATCAGTAAATTAAGTCGGTACACGAGTAATCCCAACAAAACTCACTGGATGGCAATGAAAAGAGTTTTGGGTTATCTTAAATACACTCAAGACTATGCTTTGCATTATAATAAATATCCCGCGGTACTTGAAGGATATAGTGATGCAAATTGGATCACCGGATCGAACGAAGTAAAATCCACAAGTGGATATGTATTTACTATCGGTGGAGGAGCAGTTTCTTGGAAATCATCGAAACAGACTTGTATCGCTCGCTCTACAATGGAATCTGAATTTATCGCATTAGATAAAGCCGGTGAAGAAGCAGAATGGCTCCGGAATTTCTTAGAAGATATTCCTTATTGGCCCAAGCCAGTGGCACCAGTATGTGTACACTGTGATAGCCAAGCGGCAATAGGTAGGGCAGGGAGCATGATGTACAACGGTAAGTCTCGTCACATACGTCGAAGACATAATACCGTTAGAGAACTTCTCTCTAGTGGAATTATCACTATAGACTATGTAAAGTCAAAGGATAATGTGTCGGATCCACTTACAAAAGGCCTATCTAGAGAAGGAGTAGAAAGGACATCCAAGGGAATGGGTTTAAGGCCTAGGACAAGTCAGCATGGCAGTAACTCTACCTAGCAGACTGGAGATCCCAAGATCTAGGTTCAAGGAGATCAAACAAAGTTATGTCTGACAGGTTCAACATTGTCATTTACCCAACCCATTCTCATGATGTAGACAATGTATAGTAAACAAGGATAAGACTCAAGGTGAAAAGTCTTTTAATGATTATCTAAATTTGGCAGATTTGACCAAATAGTTCAATCTAAAGGATTGAAACATTTAGAAATCACCTATGTGAGGACGAAGTGGAAGCCGCTTCAAAGAGAATGTTAGTAAAGGCCTATTCTCTAAGCTCTCATGAAAATCGGGAGGTGTTCAAGGCTGAAAAGAACAAAACCGTAAGAACCATAAACGGTAAAAGACTGATTGTGTGACATGTGTTGTCTAGGTGTATATTAAAGCTCGACGGTTCAAAGATATCAAATCTACCGATTGACCGAGTGCATCCGATACATGTTCACTACGGAAAGTTCAAAGGAAAACCCACTTATCCAGATGCAATCAGTCTTTGCTTGATGATCACATACTGTCCGTAAACGTTTTACTAAAAATAGTCATTCCCATTCATGTGGGGGATTGTTGGGTTCATAGTGTGTTGAATGGAAAATGGAGAAATCAAGTGAAGGAAAGGAGACACCCAAATTGGAAAGTGTACTCTTTAATTTGGAAAGTTTACTCTTCTCCCACATTGGTGGAAGAAGAGAACTTTAAAGTGTTTATAAAGTGAAACACTTACTTCACATGGTAAGTGAGGCAAGGAAATAGAGATGCCTCGCGCCGCCGTCGTCGTCGCTCGCTCGGCTCGGCTCGACTCGGCTTCGGATTTGGATTTGGTCAAATGATCGATCGATGAGATCTTTCTTTTTGGACAAAGTTTATTTGACGAAAAGAAATCCAGACTGAAAATCAATCCGAAACAGTAATGCTCCATTAATTTATTATGCATGCAGTAACAGTGAACTGGTGCACTGTTACGAGGGAACAGTGTTACGAGTGAACAGTTGCACTGGTTCGACTGAACTGATGCAACTCTTCAATTCGAAGTGATGCACTGTTTCACGAAATGGTATAATGTTACTGCAATGGTTTAAGTAAACAGACATGCATTTTCAGGAAAAGACACACACCTTTGAATTGATCCAATGCCACCTTTCTGAAAAGGTATGGTATGGCTATAAAAACCTGGTTTCACCCACAGGTTTTGTTTTTATTATTTTTTGATTACAAGTTTCTCTTCTTGTCTTAAAATACTCTAAGTGTGATCATTCTAACCGTGAGTGTGTTCGAAGAATCTGCCTATTTGAGGTACCGCTATAGTCGGATTGAAGGTCATTTTATCCTGGGAGGAAGATTCCACAACCTCGGGTACAGTGAGGGGAATTATTTCCTTAAGGAAAGTCCGTGAATTCGGACGACTTGGCCTTAACAACTTTCTGTTTCATCTACTTTCTGAGAAAAAAAAAAAATACACCTCTTTGAAAGATCATTTTGATCTTGTGTTGAGGGTATTTGTTCAACCTCTTTGTGTTCTTGTTCTTACTTGAACTCAAGAGTTGAAGTTGTTATTCTATTATACAGATTCTACGTACCCGTATTGTCGGAACTAACAATTATTTATTAATCAAATTTAATATGGAGTGGTATTGAGTATGAATACTTTAGATATGTTACGAGATATACTTAAATATTTAAATTCGTGTTTTATGTGCCTGATTACATCATCTTATTTTAGCATCTTGTAATTTTTATTTTTCTCTCTCTCATTATTCTTCATTAATTAAATTATAAGGTATTATTTTAAATATGACTAATTTAGAGTTAATTAATTATTTGAGTACTAATTTTTTTTTTTTGGTTATTATTCTCAATCTCATGGACAACTTTGATAACGATTGATATACAATGAAAATCCTTGAGGCAAACTAGTTGGTTAGTAAGGAAAATCCTTGAGGCAAAAAAAATGTCTAGATGGTATGGGCACTGTCCAGACAAGCTACAAGCAACTAGTGATCCTATGGTTCACTTCATCAAAGACTAAGTACTGCTGACAAAGTGCTGAAACGGGTTACCACAATAGTTGCTGAATGTGTGTTATACAGTGGGCAAATTATGAAAACTCATGCACATTTGTTCTTTGAATGCCCTAACTCCACAAGGATCTGGAAAGGATTGCTGCACAGAACACTTGGAGAATATAAAACCAAGAGGTAGAATGGCTGACTTTAAGGGTACACAACAATAGACCCCAAGCAGGCATTCTAGGATTCTATTTTGCTGTTGTTGTGTATCAGATATGGGCTGACAGAAATGCAAGAAGATTCAAGAACATAGTGAAAAAGAGCATACAAAGGCTTCATGAAGGTGCATTGCAGGTACATAGTGCTGGACAACAACACCCTAAATGGGGGCCAAGACTGCTACAACTGAACAAGTTTTCAAGCTGATTAGTGTAGAGCCTTGCTATTACATGTTTTAGAAGTTCATTATAATGTAATGCTACTACTTATCAGTAAATAGATATGAAAAGATAGAGCTATAGATACTGGAGAGTGGAGTGGCCAGTCCCAATAGACTGATCATAGAAATATAATGTTGATACTTTTGGTTGAATACAAAATTTCTGTTTGACTAAAAAACACTACTCTCTAAAATAATTATATACATTTAATGTTATCATTTTGTTTCAATAGAAAGAATTAAAAAAAAATTAGTTGTACCAACTATTTTTAAACCAACGTTCATACTATCCAACAACATCAATTTCGTAAGGGATTAAAATAGAAAAATTGATCTACTTTATATGCGGTGAGAATTCTTTGATTTATTTGAAAAATTTATGTGATGGAATTAATTAACTTCAAAGAGTATTTTTTTAAACATAATAACGTCGACCATCATGCCTCAGTTATTGTTATATGCTAGATATATGAAATAGTTCCTAATTAAATGACTTAGAAATATACGATAAATCATGTTGGTTTAAGTTTGAATATTTGTAGCATAAACTGGGACCCAACAAATTAAGATCTCATATCTAAAATTACTTTTAATTTTGTAGCCTTTTTACAAGAAATTTTATTTTTGCATATAAGAAAGCATCATTTATACACAAAAAGATTTGAAAACACCGTATTAAAATCCATTAATGAAGAGCAATATGAAAACAGAAATAAATTTAAAAACAAACAAAACAAAAACACTGACAGAGAACTTATTAAATATTAATTTTTAAAATTTTAAAATATTTTTTTCTAAATATTTATAGTTTCTACGTCATTAAATAGACACCAAAATTATTTTTTGAAAATAATGACCCTAAAAGCTAAATTGACAAAGTTGAATGATTTTTGAAAAAGAAAATAAAATTAAGAGATTATAGAGGTCAATTAGCTAAAGTTAAACAACTTTATAAAGACAAAAAAAAGTTACGTGACTGTAAAAGTCAATTAATCAAAATTGAGTGATTATTTAAACTTTTAATTCACTCACGTTGGTGCGTACTTAAGAGAAGGGTTAAAACTTACACGCACTCGATGTATACGTCAAGCTAATACATGCATGACATGTATTTGAATTTAGAGTTCATGTAACTGATGAATTTGGGTCTTGTATGGTGTTGTTGCGCTTTGATGTGAGTAGAAAAGTTTTTGAGAAGTTACCAATACTAGAAATCGGAGAAAAGATCAAGCAGAACTTTGTTGTAATAGAGAATTATCTTAGTATGTTAACCTGAGAGGAAGGAGACAATTCATATGTTGATGTTTGGGTAATGGATAATGAAGATGATTGGAGTAAGAAACGGGTTTGACAGAATTGTGGGTTGTTTGAGGAATGGTAACATTGTGGTGGAATGAAATTGACGGAATTCAATCGAAATAAAGCAAAGAGAAAAAAATCAGAAAAATAAGAAGATGATTGATTAAGGAAGAAGATGTGGAGAAATGGTGAGAAAGAAGTTGGTATTTTAAGGGGTAAATTTGTAATTTAATAATGTAATGCATGTATTGAAATATGTTGTATTACTAATACATAGAAAAGAGGGGTATTAGTAATACATAGTCCAATACCAAATATAGTGTATAACTAATACAAGGCATTAATTATACATAGATAAAAATTATACCAAATAATGTATTAATAATACACAAAAATAATGCATGCATTATTTTTATTAACACACTCTACCAAACGACCCCTTGAGCACCCTTTTGGGGAAAACTAGTACGTTACCAAAAAAAAAAATATTTAAGTACAGTTTTTTACATATAAAAATTAGTTTGCAAATTATTTTAAAATGTAATGTAATTTCGTCAAGAGGGAAACTGAGTAAATCCATATTAAAATTAAATTTTGCCAAATTTAGATAGTAACATAAAAGTTGTAGTAAGCAGAAAATATGACGTCTTTGATAGAGTGATTTCCGTTATTAAAGAATTTAAGCTCCCATTATAATACTTTTCATTTTTCAGTCATCTTTTAATTTAATTTGAAATTTAAACTTGCCGCTTCTTCTTTCTCTGATTAGAGGGTGTTTTGATTAGCTTATTTATAAGTATGTTTAGTTTTTAATCTTTTCTTTTCGTGTTTTGAAAAAATAAAAAGTGTCACTTATTTTTGGACAAAAGAAAAATAATTTCATCCGTTTATTTTTAATTGTCATGTTTTGTTTTTCGAGAAGTAATTTGATTAATTGTCAAAGTTAAATTAGAATAAATTAATTGAATAGTTTAAAATTAAAATTTAGATATTCAAAAATTATAGAAAACTATAAGTTACAATATTTCTTATATTAATATGATGAAAAAATATATCTTATAATATTGGTCAAGATCCATATTTTTTTACTCTTAAAAAGAAAAATATGACAAGTAAAAAGGAACAGAGAAAGTACAAAATAAGCTAAAAGTCATAAGTTGGAAATAGTCATATTTGTCACGTTTTGCTTATTGAGAGTCAAATTACATGAATTTGGTTAATACATTTTACAATGTTAGTCAAGATCTACATCTAAGAAAAATATGACAAGTAAAAAGAAATGGAGGGAGTACAAAATAAGCTTGGAAATATTGGTTTTTAGCTTGTACTTATATTTTCTCCATTTAATTTTTACTTCTCGCATTTTGCTTCTTGAGAGTCAAATTACATGAACTTAGTTAATATTTTAAGATATAATTTTCTTCATTATATTAATTTGACAAAGATTGCAACTTATGATACTTTTTCGTATAGTTTTTGAATGTTTAAATTTTAAATTAAAAATATTAAATTAATCTAATTTAATTCAGCTTTAAAAATTAGTTAAATTAACTCTCACAAATCATCACGTGGCAAGTAAAAATAAACAAATGAAATAAGTAATATTTTAAAAATCTAATCCAATACCTTCCAATAAATACAATTTTTTATTTTTTGAAAAGTAGTGCTTCCTTTGTTTAAAAAAGAGTGACCTACTTTGACTTGACACAAAGTTTAAGAAAAAAAAAAAAAAAAATCTTATGGCTTTAAATTAAAGTTGTGTTAAATGTATCAAAATGTCCTTTAATTTTATGGTTCTAAACATATCATATGAAAAATTTTAATTAAAATATTATAAAAAAAAAAAATCATTTCCTTTTAAACAGATTAAAAAAAAAAAACGAAGGGGGTAGTACCATATGTATTATGAGGGTGCCGCAATAAAATTGGGTTAGATAAGGTCCTTGTTTCCAAAATTACCAAAAAGAGCAAGGAGCAAACCCAGTTGCATATGAACACCAAAACAAAATACACGTCAGTGACACTTCAATCCCACATGAATTCAAATCGTTTACAATTTGTTTACAGCTCTTTTTTTTATTTTATTTTTTGTCTCAAATAGCTAATTTCTTCCCCAATCATTGAATAAAGGTCTTAAAATATCGAAGTTTAATAACTCAGTTGATTGAGTAGTTGAATTTTGATTGTCCACCTTCAATTATCTTTCCTCTACCCCAATATTAGAAAAGACATAATAAATAAGTAGATATTCAAATTTTAGTACCTCTTGACTAACTAAATTTTGATTATCAAATATTATAATCATATTTTCCTTACCTCAATTTTAGAAAAGATATAATATATAAATACACATTTAAATTTGAACTTAAGTGACAAGTATCAACTTTGAACGTGTATATATATATATATATATATATATATATATATATATATATATATATATATATATATATATATATATATATATATATATATATATATATGAATTTAGCTCCTCTCCATTTCTCTTTATCTCCATTTTCTCCAAGTTTCTATTTAGAGGTGTGACATCTATGCTACTTAATTATCAACGATCTAGTTTAATTAGTTTTATTAACTAAAGAAGTATACTAATTAATCATAATTAAAAGAAGAGATGTTGGTATTTAAGTTTTTCAATTTTGGTAAGAAAATATTCATTTTTTAAAATTTTGATATAGAATGAAATTACTTCAATTAAACAACATTAGATTTTTGATATAAATTGATTTCTTTCATAATTTTATTACAATGAGTTACAACTTACTGTTTAGACCTGAAAACAACTTTTCTTTTTTAACAAAAAATATTCTACCTATTTTTTGAAAAAGTTTATGTAAAAAAAAAATTATTTTATATTTCTTTGACATTTTTTATGGCAAATTAATTTTCAATACTTCTTATTTAATATCTAAATGGTGAAAAGTTTATTATATAATTTATAATTTGTTTTCCATCGTAAACTAACTTATTTAAATGTTCATTTGAATTGGCAGAAAATTAGTCTACAAAGAAATTAAAAAAAAAAAAGTTATGAATAGAAAAAACAAGTTATGTATAACTACCGAAAATAATTTAAATTGGTGTTAAAAAATTATGAGATATTTTTTAAAAAAAAAAGCTAAAATGGAATAAACTTAAAGAGACTTAAACGAGAGTAATATATATATCTTTTTAACCATGATTGAGGCACTTGATTACTTAAAAATCTATATCATTAATATTTAAATAAAATAAGTGTCATAAATCTAAGGGACAACTTAGAAAAAATGGAGAGATGAGAAATGAAGAGGAGCTCGATCATATATATATAGAGAGAGACACCTCAACTTGATCTCACTTACTCATAATTAAATGCATCAACTCGTGTTCAGTGTGTCTCGTGAGCACTCGATGCTGATATGAGATATAAATTTAGGATTGAAGAACTGAGGTGTGATCCTTGATGTTGGAGTGTTTAGTAAAGGGCAAGTTAAAGTTAAATATCTGTATTACAGCCTTTAAAAAATAATTAAAAAAAAAGTTGTCAAAATATCTGTCTTCGTTGGCCCTCTACTACTGCATATCTGCATGCATATAAATACCACCCAAAATCACCTTTTCCCTCAACACAAAAAGCCCCTCTTGTGTTCTTGAAAAGAGAAAGAAACAAAAGAACCCCTTTTGTTTAATTTCTCTTATTTTTGCAAGAATGGCAATTGGTGAGTGCAAAGATATCGAGAATGGGCTTGAGAAGCCTTTTCTTGAAAATGACAAAATTATTGATTGTGAAGATGAAGAAGCAATTAGTTATAAGGAAGATGGATCCATTGGGATGGTTTTATTAAGCACTTGTGTTGCAGTTTGTGGTTCTTTTGAATTTGGATCATGTGTAAGTATTCCTATTTTCTTTTTACTTTTTTGATATGTCATGAGGTGTGGGTATATTCAGATACAGCCTCGTTACCTTACCTATGAAGTAGAGGTACTGACTGAGCATGCTCTACCCTTTTCGGATCCAAATTGATGGGAATAATATGTTATTGTTGTTTTCCATTATTTGATATGGCAAGTATTAAAAAAGTTGGTTATCTTTTTCTGAAACAAGTTTATTAAATGGCTTTCTTTTTGTCCTTTTTTTTGTCAGGACCATGAAATTTTAAAACCAAAAAAACATGTAAAGCATAAGAAAAGAAAAGGTTTGTTTAGCTTAAGTTAATGCGTTTTTGCAGGTGGGCTACTCTGCTCCAACACAATCAGAAATTAGGAATGACTTGAATTTAACTCTTGCTGAGGTTAGTATTCTTAAATTAATTATTCATGACTTTTTAATTTATTCTCTTCTTTTTTTTGATGAACTAAAGGTAATTTCCTAATTGTTTTTTTTTTTTTTTGCAGTACTCCATGTTTGGTTCCATTATAACTATTGGTGCCATGATTGGAGCTATTACAAGTGGAAGAATTGCAGACTTTATTGGGAGAAAAGGGGTATGTAGTTTTAAAAAAAGAAGATTCATATTAAACAGTTTAATTAATGAGATTTTGGTATGCTTTTTGGCACAGGCAATGAGAATGTCAGCTGTATTCTGTATTACAGGATGGCTAGCTGTTTATTTTTCCATGGTATGAATATTTACGCAATTTGTTTATTAAAAGTTTGAAAAGAATTGTCTCTTTTTTTTAATTTAGTGCTATGTTGCTTGGATTTTAAAAAAAAATATAAGCGAGTGGGTGTTTAATTCTCCAAAAATAGTGAATCATTGGAGAATCCGACACGAGTGACATCGAAAATGAATAGCCCAGATAACTTAGGTTCAGTGTAGAAAGGAGATTAATAAGTTTGATTTGGAAATAATTATTTCTCTGTTTGGTAATTATTCAGGGAACTTTGGTACTTGACATAGGAAGATTCCTAACAGGATTTGGCATTGGAATATTCTCTTATGTGGTAACTATTTTAATTCTCTTCTTTTTCTTTTTCACTCTCAGATACTAAAATAATATTCAAGAATTTACCAACATGAGTTGTGGTGCAGTGGATGGGTTGTTCCACCCTTAATCAGAGGTTCGAGGATTCGACCCTGGGTATGGATGAAACTCTGTTGGGAGCACTGCCACCTTAATAGGCCCTGCAACGCGTAATCCGAATTAGTCGGCGCTCCAATGCGGGCACGGACACCGAATGGGAAACCAAAAAAATATTCAAGAATTTTAATGTTTTGGTACATTGACCAGGTCCCAGTGTTTATTGCTGAAATAGCTCCAAAGAATCTACGTGGAGGATTGACAACAATTAATCAAGTGAGAAAACCCAAAGTGAAATTCTTGTGTAATTTTTATTTTTTTGTCAACAAAGACAAAACTCATACTCTCATAGTATAGATTAATAAATAAAATTTTGGAAAAGGGTAAAAGTATAAGATATAAAAAAGTTTTTTTTTTTTCTCACTTTATAAGTTTTGGGGTTCTGACTTTTTGTGGTTGGTTCACTCTGCAGCTTATGATAGTTTGTGGTTCATCAGTTGCTTACTTACTGGGAACAGTCATAACATGGAGAAATCTTGCTTTAACTGGTAATTATTAGATCATCCCATGTAAATATTGTTTACAATTAGCTGAAAAAAAGTTAAAGATAATTTACTTTAGAATCATTAAAAAGGCATATAATACATAAACAAACCTTCAAACTTGGCCTAAGCACGCAAGTAAAAACTCCTACTTTGAGTATGCACATTTAGACACATTAACTTGTCTTCACCATGTCAGTTGAACACTCCAACTTACAACTCTCAAAATTTATGTGTCACGTCAGTGTCGGGTGTCCACGAGACATAATGGGAATGAGTTGGAGTGTTTAGTAGCCAGTTGAGTTGTCTAGGTGTGCACGTTCAATGTTTGAGTACTTACTTGCCAGCTGAGGCTAAGTTTGAGTGTTGGTCTATGTATTATGCCTAAAAATGAACTTGATTTGAATACATAACAGATGAAGACTGAATGATTGCTTCATTTGTAGGAATTCTTCCATGCACTTTCTTGTTAGTAGGTCTATTCTTTATCCCAGAATCTCCAAGATGGCTGGTGAGTTTTCAACATAACGTAAACTTTTCATGTTTTATCTTCATGAGCACGAGGAAAAAAGTTTTACAAGAAGGGTAACTAAATTGCAGGCAAAAGTAGGTCTTGAGAAAGAATTTGAAGTGGCATTGAGAAAGCTTCGTGGTAAAAATGCTGATGTTTCTCGTGAAGCTGCTGAAATCCAGGCTTATGTTGATACTCTTCAAAGCCTCCCTAAAACTCGAATCTTGGATTTGTTCAGTAGCAAATACATTCGATCTGTCATCGTAAGCCACTTTCTTAACATTTCCTGAAATTAGGCATTTAGAAGAGCTTAGACAGAGCTAATACTCTTGAAATTCCTCTTCTTTTTTTCCCAGATAGGTGTTGGATTGATGGTATTCCAACAGTTTATAGGAATAAACGGTGTAGGTTTCTATGCTAGCCAGACTTTTGAATCTGCAGGTAATATGGTCCTTCGCCTATTACTCATCCAAAGAAGAGCTATAATGCTCCGAACAACTTTACTAATGATGTGAACGAAAAAATGCAGGACTCTCTGATAGCAATATTGGGACTATTGCCTATGCTGTAGTGCAGGTTTGTAAATCTTGACAACTTAGTAAAAAAACTGGTCAAATTCCGGAAAGGGTGTGAAAGTGTTGGATCACTAACTCTCTAGTCTTTTATTACTTTGACAGGTTCCCATTACTATTGTTGGTGCATTTTTGATGGACAGATCAGGAAGAAGGCCACTTCTTATGGTAAATTCACATTTTCTTTTTATTCATATGGCTAGCTATACAAAAATCTGTAAAGATAAGAGTGTTTATACGAGCTGTAAACATCGTTTTGATCAGGTGTCAGCAACGGGGACTTTTGTTGGTTGTTTTTTGACTGGAGCTTCTTTCTACCTTAAGGTAACTCACTGAAAGCACAAAATGTTAATCAGTTAAAAGAAGTCGTTGCTTCTTATTTTACACACTTTCCATTTGTTAACCAGGGAAATGGCATCTTACTTGAATGGATTCCAATTCTAGCTGTATCCGGTGTACTGGTAAATCTATAATTGCCGTATTCTCATAATCTTACAGTAAAAACTTGTTAGAATCTGAGTTGAAATCCTGATTTTCTTTTCTGCTTTCACAGCTTTACATATCGGCGTTTTCAATTGGAATGGGAGCAGTTCCTTGGGTTGTTATGTCAGAGGTAATTCAAATCAGTTGCTTTATAGTAGAAGAGTCTTTCTCAAGTAGTGTTCCATCTATTAGGTATTATTCAATATTGTATCGATTAGTCTGAGGTTATTTAAAATGAGCTTGAGCTCACCCTGTAAATAAGCTTCAAATTCTTGAAATAACGTATAACTTTCTGGTCTAATGTCGCAGATATTCCCAATTCATGTAAAAAGTGCTGCAGGAAGCCTGGTAGTCTTAGTGAACTGGTTGGGCGCATGGGCTGTTTCTTACACTTTCAGTTTCCTCATGGCCTGGACTGCCACTGGTAATTTTCCACATATGAAAATTGGAACGTCCTTTTGGCTTTTCCTTTGACTGATATTTTTTGGGTTGGAATTTTCAGGTACATTTATGCTATATGCTGGATTCTCTGTACTTACTGTACTATTTGTAGCAAAGGTAGTGCCAGAAACAAAGGGGAAAACATTGGAGGAAATTCAGGCCATCATCAATTCATGAAGGTAGATGTACATATTCTTGACTGGAGATTTCACAATGTAGTTTAGCCAACTAGAAGGGACCACGGATGACCCACATAAATCAACAAATGGTTGACAGTGGAAACTTCCCTCTTGTACCAAAATGGGATATCTCAAGAAGAAAGGGAATTCGACAGTGTAGATTTTATTCTAGGTGTTGTAGCAAATCCTTTTTTTTTTCTTCTTTTTTTTAGGTTTGTGTTGTACTGTAGCCAAAAGAAAAAATAAGTTGTAGAATGAAAGATGATGTTAAAAGCTGCATTCAGGAAAAAACGAACATTTCTTGACCGCAAAAATCACTTCTCTTTCGTTTATTGTACAAAATTATTTTATTTTACTTTGATCCACACAAAAGTCACTATTATCAAATTTTATATAAATCCACCAAAAACATAATATGGCAAACTTAATTAGTTTTTAATTTTAATTTAAGTGAATATAATATATTACTCATATCTTGACCTTTTTTATATGTGTCCCACTCAATTTTACTTATGGATTATATAATGGAATCTTAATAGATTCGGGTGAAGATTGTTGATAAGAATCGGGTTACGTTAATAAACAAGAAAATAATGGGGAACCGAAAATACTAAGATTAAAAGCAAGAAATTAAAGATAGGCAAAATTGGAGAATAAAATCTCCAATTTCAAGGTTAAGTGTTAAAAATCCTAGTTGATCTTAGTATTCAAAATTAACAGATTAAGACTAATTATGATACTAATAGAGTCAATTCGAAAACTTAGATCAAAAGTGATCTAGACCCCTATTTTAAAGAAACTAAAGACAACAATTAGTATAAGACGAATCACCTTCTTTAATTAACTTTAATAGAAACCAAATATATCAAATTAAAAATTAATCTTACCTCCTAAAGAATCGTTCTTATAGGGTTGCAAGATAAATCCCAAAAGCCACACACAGAGATGTAAATAAGAGAAACTCTCAATTAATAATAATATTGTCTCCTTGAAAATAACAAAATCCATCCGTATATATAGGAAAAAAAACATATCTCAAATAGCATGGGATTGGAATCTATCTTTATCAAATCTAACTAGGACTAGGAAAAAACTATCCCAAATAACATGGGATTAGGATCTACTATTATGGAAATAATAAATAAAATCCTACTAGGATTAGGAAAACATGTAAAAATAATACCAAAAATTCTCTCCTAAGAAAATAAGGATAAGTTTCCAAATTTACTCACAACCCGACTCAATCTTCTTCCTTTTGGGCTTGGACTTGAATCATGAAATATGTGTAGCACTTTGCCCATTCTTCTTCATAATTCTTGGACTCGTTCTTGGGCTCTTCTTCCATCATAAACATCTTCTTGATTTCATTAAAGCCCATCAATCTTAATGCAAGTGGACCAGCCTGGATGCTATCATTCCCCTCTTCTTGAAAACAATTCGTCCTCGAATTTGAATCTCACATAATCAAGACGACATACAATAGTAAACAACATCCATTACTTGAAAACAACAATGGTAGAAACAAATAAGATAGTGACCATGCATCCACTTAACCTAATTAATCCTTGCATGTATAAATACACATTTATAAAGCATGTGGACATCATCATCCCAATAGAAACTTGGGAATGATCTTCCTTGTATGAGCATAATAATATTCATGTTTAGATGACGTAGGGAATGATATGTGTCTCTCCAATTTATCTCTATCAATAAAGTACTCCACTGGGCTTGTCAAAGACGTCATTAGCTACATAAAATATGTATCAAATTTAACACTTTTATGATATAGCCAAGCATCATCAATTACACTTGAAGATTTTTCCACATAACATTTATTCACATAAGAATAGGAGATTTCAAGAAGGTTAGAAGAATCTTTCAATCTCAAAATACAATCTCCATTAAATTCTAAGTAGCTGCTCAAATTCACCAACAAGGAATCATGAATAGGTTCAACAATGGGCATTTGATCACTTGTATCATAATAGTCACGGATTTCCTCATCATTAGTAGCAAACATTTTTTTCCTTACAATCACCAAGACTTGAGGAGTCATGCCTTAATTTGGTCTTATGTAGCAAAGGAATAATATTACCTCATTTTTTTTTGCTCATTAGCGTTAGATCTACATCTGTCTTGTTGGACTTCTTGTCATAAGTCTCATCTTGGACAAGTTCAAAATAATTCTCTTTACCTATATACTTCTCATAAACAAACACTTGCTCAATGAGACTTGTAGTTTCAACCACCTTAGTATTAAGTTTATCCACTAAAGACTTTTCAATGCAAACTTTTTCATGAGTACCTATAAGAGAATCAAAGCAACTAAAAGAAGAAGTGGGAAGGTTAGAGCTAGAATAAGAAATAACCTCACTCAAACTCCCTTGGTTCTCTTTCTCTACTTATTATCCCTCTCTTTATTACTCACATGATCATCTCTCCTTTCTTTTCTCTTGGCCTCACTTGACATCCCGTTATCTTCACACAACACAACATTTCTTCTTTCCTCTCTTGAAATATCAGCATGCTCCCCCTTACTCCTATCATTCTTTTCTCTCTCAAAATTTTTCATTGCTTCTTTCACATATTTTTTATCTTCATAAACTTGAGATGGATTTAACGGTACAAGTTTATATTTTCTTTTGTTTAGCTCAAGAGAAACTTTATTCTTCCCCCTATCATAAATTGCATTCCTATCAAACTGTCAGGAACACCCAAGCTTGATATAACAATCTTGCATTGAAATTACATCACAAAGAACATTATCAGAGTACCTTCCAATGGAGAAAGAAATCATGCATTGCTTAGTCACCTTAAGTTCACCGAAATCATTGTATTTGATGCATGTAAGTTTCAACTTCTCCATCACGTATGAACTTATCACAATAGCATCACTTTCAAAATCAATAATCATAGAGCAAATATTATCCTTTATCCCACACCTTGTATGAAAAATACTTCTCTTTAAATCAGTTATATTCACCTAATTAGGTGGGTTTTGGGTGACATTTAATGCATCGAGTCGAGCAAAAATTCTTCTAAATGTCTCGGCTATGTCATTGTTTTGAATCCCAGCATCAGTATCCTTTACGGTGTGAGACATCTCCAAAAGTTAAAGAAAATAAAAACTCTCAATTTGGCCCCTTTTTTTAATCTCACCCCTCTTGCCTTTTTTCACTCAAATTACATCTTTTGGCTAATTCCTTTAGGATTTATATATTAACCCTACTAGTAACAATCCCTTTAGAAATAAGATGTAGAGATAAAAAAAAATTACCAACTCCCAGACGGATTGGGTTTGGTGAGACAAGAAAAAGACCAATTAAAAAAATCTAAATTTTTTCCTCTTCTTGGTTTTCCTCCTTGATGTTGGAAAACAAGAAACACAATAAATTTGAAATTTCTTGATCTAAAGTAATCTTTTTTTTTTTACTACGAAACTCTCAAGAATTATCAAGAACGAAACCTTGATAGAAACGCTCTGATATCACTTGATAAGAATCGGGTTACGTAAATGAACAAGAAAATAATGCAGAAGCGAAAATATTAAGATTAAAGGCGAGAAATTAAAGAGGCAAAATTGGAGAATAAAAACTCCAATTTTGAGGTTAAGTGCTAAGAACCCTAATTGATCTTAGTATTCAAAATTAGCGGATTAAGACTAATTATGATACTAATAGAGTCAATTCAAGAACTTAGATCAAAAGTGATCTAGACCCCTATTTCAAAGTAACTAAAGACAACAATTAGTATAAGACTAATCACCTTCTTTAATTAACTTTAATAGAAACCAAAGATATCAAATTAAGAATTAATCTTACCTCCTAAAGAATCGTTCTTATAGGGTTACAAGATAAATCCCAAGTAGCCACACACAAATGTGTAAATAAGAGAAACTCTCAATTAATAATAATATTGTCTCCTTGAAAATAACAAAATTCATCCATATATATAGGAAAAAAAAACTATCTCAAATAGCATGGGATTGAAATCTACATTTATCAAATCTAACTAGGACTAGAAAAAAGTTATCCCAAATAGCATGGGATTAGGATCTACTATTATGAAAATAATAAATAAAATCCTACTAGGACTAGGAAAGCATGTAAAAATAATACCAAAAATTCTCTTCTAAGAAAATAGGAAAAAGTTTCCAAATTTACTTACAACTCCTATGGGCTCAATCTTCTTCCTTTTGAGTTTGCACTTGAATCATGAAATATGTGTAGCACTTTGCCCATTCTTCTCCATAATTCTTGAACTCGTTCTTGGGCTCTTCTTCCATCATAAGCATCTTCTTGATTTCATTGAAACCCGTCAATCTCAATGCAAATGGGCTAGCCTAGATGCTATCAACTATTTTCATAAAAAAAAAATTGATTTATATTTTTATGAAACTAAAATTTATAAAAATGAGAGAAAAATAGAACAAAATAACAAGAATCTAAAACAAAAAAAATATTTCATAATATTATATTCATCCATCAAAAGTTTGACTACTAAGCAACTCCAGCAAAAAAACAATAACGCTTAATAAACCAACGGCTAGAATGTATATATGACATACGTGGAAACTACAAAGACATCCTGTGTCATCTAAACTGTATATTAATTTAATACAAAAACACAAAAATCCTCCATGATTTTTTAATTCCTGGAGATTTTAGATTTCTTTTTCATCACACTAGTGATATAGTCACTCATGATTTTTTTCTTTATACGTTTGCCTCTCTTAGAAACACCAACAGCTAACTCAAAAACTTCAGCACATATAGTAGCTTCAGAAACTACAGCAGACATAGCAACTTCAAAAACTTTAGAAGACCTAACAACTTCAAAAACTTCAGTAGACACAACAACTCCAAATTCAACAAGAGAATCAGCAAACATAACAGTCATCTGAAGGACCAAAATTTAATTAAATTCACTTAAAATTTAAATTAAAATCAATCATATGAAAAATTAACATACTTTAGTAGACTGATTTTTCAAGTTAAAGTTCAGTCCTTCGTTTTCATTTATACCAAATTCATATCCCATTTTAGGGTACGGTGATAAATGAAGATAACCAGCATTTTGGCAGATGAATGAATGCAATATTATGAATTTTTTTTCTTTAGACTCTTGTTATCTTGTTCTAATTTTCCCTCATTTTTATAAACTTTAGTTTCATAAAAATATCAACTATTTTTTTATGAAAATAGTCTTCAGTAGGTAATCTAATCTATTTAAAAATTAATATTCTTCTGTTATATAATTCATAAGGAAAATTGAGTTGTGCACATATAAAAAGGGTCAAGATATGAGTAATATATTATATTATCTTAAATTAAAATTAAGAACTAATTAAGGCTGCAACATTATTTTTTCAATCAAATTATTGTAAAATCCGTCAATAGGAACTTTTGTGATGGTTGGAGTAAAGTAAAATGACTTTTGTGTAATAAATGAAAGAAAAACAACTTTTGTATAATAGATAGGAATCTGAGTGACCATGGATGAAATTTACTCTATTCTGATAAGACTAAGGTTTGGCCATGATAACAAAAAAAATTTAGAGTTTGGAGTTGAAATTGAAATTAGAGTTGGAGTTGTATTTGGTCATGTCTTTTTAGAATATTTTTTAGAATTTTAGAAAGATTTTTAAAATAAAATTTTATATCCCCAATTTATACAAACTATCAAAATCACTCAACTTAATTAATTTATCTATAAAATACAACCAAATGTAAGAGGAGACAATGATTTTGAGAATATTTAGTTCTTATTCATAGTGTCAGTGAGTTCTTCGTGAACCAAAAGGCAAATTATTCATGAAGTTTGGAGTGTAATTACTAAGCATGTATTCTATGTATCCATTTTAATCTAAAGTATGTTTTTCTCGTATTTTATCGATAACTAGTTTAGAGTACGTGCTTTGCACGTGTGTCTCGCGGTAATAAATTATATATATATATATATATATATATATATATATATATATATATATATATATATATATATATATATATATAATAAATTCTATATGTATTATCACAACCTGATCCATGTTGAGTCTATATATGATCAATGGGTATTATATTTCCTGCCAAAACAAGCAAGAATGGAGGCAAGGAGCCCAACTAATTCACCCTCAAATATTATGACATATATAGATCAGATCGAAACACTTTAAAGTAAACAGTGAAATTTGTAACAAAAATGCATACATATTAAGGAGAAAAAAACTTATCACTTTTGCTATAACGTTTAGATAGATTTCACCATATTCTATCGTTATATAATGTCATACATGAACAATTTGAAACCTATATAAAGGGTATGGGTTAAATCTACTATAAAAAGTAGAGCAAAAGATAAAATATGATTATATATTAATAAATATTAAGTAACATAAATTAAAGTGAGAAAAAATATAGCGCAACACGCAACAACATCTAACAAATTTATAAAGATAACAAAAATATTAGTGAGAGAAAATAGTGAACCCATTAGATGAAAATCAATGCTTGGTACATTGTAAATTTATTGAAAAAACTCAAAATTATAGTTTAAGATTGAACCAAACTACAAATAAGTTTAAGGTGCTTCTGTCGGTAATACAATACTGGAGAGTGGGTCTGATATTTTTGTTCAAGTGGCAGCTCAACACGAGAAAAGTCACAATATTTGGCTAAAGTTAATAGGGTATTTTGTAAAAATTAAAAAAAAAAAAAAAGGGGGTCATTTGTAACAATAAATAAAGCTGAAATTAAAATTGAAAAAAAAAAGTGAAAACAAGTAAAACTTGTTTTTACTTTCTCCAAAAACAATTGAAAAAATTATCTAAAAGAACAACTTAAATTTCAAAACTACTAAAAATTCCTCCACTTTAAAAATATTACATATATCCCAACATTTACTACTTTTACTAAAAGTTGAGATACATGTTAAAGGCCCCCTCATCCTATGCCCTTACTTTTACCAAATTAAGAAAGGTTTCCCCTCCTTCTACGCCATTAATTCAGGGGTCGGTTTCAATCCCATTTGTCCTCCACCATGTGAGTTGTAAATATACTTTTCCTATTGTTCTTAGTACCTTGCCTTTTATTTCTTCTTAGATATATCTGATACTAAACAACGTTCATTTTCGTGTTACGAAAATGGGTAAATTGGGTTGACGACAGAATTCATGTTCATCAGTACCTTAAAGTTGCCGAACTGAACGAAAAAAGGACAAGAAAATCAGTTTTACAAGAGAGTTTTTCTTTATGTCAATTTGTTGCCATCAACCGAAGATTTGAATTACATTAATTTGTTCTCCGATAAGAAATTTAAGGATATTATACTATTATTAGATGATAATCAAGTCGTTCAAGATGAATTTCTCGGAGCGAGAGTTTCTTGGATAAACAAAGTTGAAAGATTTGGAGGAGTTTGTAATCGGAGTTTCTTGCTGAGGATTAAAAAGAAGGATAAACGGAGAACTTTTCGTCCCTATCTTCAGCATATTCATACAGTTTTCAATGATATTGAACAACGAAGAAGAAAACTGAAGTTGTTTATGAATAATGGATCGTCAAAATATCCTGTAAATGGACTTTGGAGATCTGTTCCTTTTACAAATTCCTCTACTTTGGATACCATATCCATGGATGTCGATCTCAAGAATAAGGTGCAATCTGATGTGGGCAATTTTAGGCCGAAATACATATTTAGACACTAAAGATACTTTTTTCAAATTCTTGAATCTCTTGTTCTCTATTTATGTTTTTATATGTATCTTTTGTTTTTTAAGTTTTAGTGAAATAAGCATATCAAAGATACATGTTAGTAAGTTTAAAGATACATATTGTGCACGAGGGTGTTTTGTATGTATCTCACATATTTTTTATTTTGATTCAATTATTTATACCAAAGATACATATTCTGTAAAATAACATAACATATACAATTTAAGTTTTTTGTATATCTGGTTTTGTGTTATTGTGGATTCATATATCTCTTGTTATTTCAGATCTGGATAATTTTAGGCTTAGATACATATTTAGACATACATGATGTTTTTTTCAGTATCTTGTATCTCTTGTTATCTGTTTAAGTTTTACATATAACTCTTATTTTTAAGTTTTAGCGAAATCAATATATCAAGATACATGTTAGTAAGCTTAAAACTACATAGTGTGTATGAGGGAGGGGTATGTTATATGTATATCGCATTATTTTATTTTTTGGAATTCAATCATTTATATCAAAGATACGTATTTTGTAAAATAATAGATACAAGTTAAGCATTTTGTATCTTTGGTATTGAGTTATTGTAAATGTATGTATCTTTAGTTATTGACTGTATATATTTTCTTGATGTTTATACTTCTCTATATTTTTCTTAGCAGGTTTGCCCCATGTATAACGATGAGTTCTTATCCACTAATGTCATCAATGTTCTATAGCTCTATGACACTTTGTATTAAATCAAATTATTGTATTGAAAGAAGACAAAGATTTATTTAATATGTCGAGGGAAATGCACTAATTTTTCATTGACATATTCTACTGACATAAATTCTATTTGAACTGAGTGGTATGACCTTCATGTATGTTTATTGAGTATCTTTATATATGAACGTCCACTATGTTCAGAAAATAAACTACTTTCGTTTCTAAGCTGACCAAAGACGGATCCAGAATTTTGAATGCACGTTGATAAGGATAGGCTCCTGCTTTGACTAACTTATGCAAATTGTCAAGTATCGCGCTGTAAAAATTCTATAATCAAGAGGTAAAACAAAAATAATGTTGGCAAAGTGCTAAGCAGGAAAACTCAAGATTTATTAGAAAATAAAATTCTTTAGTAGTAAAGTTTGTAGAATAGAAAAAAAATTTACAGATTCTGACAACTTATGATCCTTATTAAGTCTTTTCAAGCTATAGAACAGAACAATGCTTATTTGAATTTAAAGGAAGATTGGGAAATATACAATATTATGGACTTAAAAACTTTAAAAAAAAAAGAAAAGAACAAAAGAAACTCTCTATAAAAGAAAATAGTATTGTATTCGAAAATAATATTCGAGCCAATTTGCACGTACCATGAATATTTTATGGGATATCTGCTATTTACCAACAACACAGATACCAGACAACTATCCACCAAAGCTTGAACGGATCAATATAAAAAGTATCTAGTGTTTTCACATCTTATAATTCTAAGTGGGTTTTTTCATGCTATAGAACAGAACAATGCTTCCTTGAATTTAATGAAGGATTTGGGGCATATACAATAGGATGGACTTGTAAAATCTAAAAATAAAGAATAAGATAAATTCTCTACAAACAAAAAATAGTATAGTACAAGTAAAAGACAAAAACAACTTTTTTCTTCTCCTTTCAGCTGAATCACGTCCAATTTATGTTGCTCGGACTCTTTAAAAATGGTGTGTGCATGTTTTAATGATTCGGTAAGACCGAGACATCAATTTTTGAGATTCCAATAACATAGTCTCCTACCAATATGACTATATCCACTTAAATAAGTCAGTTCCCCGCTGATATGATGCCTTAAATATCCATATACAATCCTCCGAACGACATTTTAGGACATAACTACAATCATACTAAAAAAAACTTCATAATTTGTTACAAAAATAAGATATATTTTAAAGTACTGAAAAAAAAATAACGACGGATACATACACTGCACCATTGTGCACAAAAAATTATGAAAGTTATATACACTGCATAATCTTTCGTATGCTTATATCACTAAAACTAAAACATCACAAGATACATATTTCTACATAACCAGATTACCAGAGATACAAGAACATGAAAAATGTATCATGTGTGGTAAAATATATATCTCGGTCAACTTAACATAAATACAAAAGTATTACGTAAAACAATAATCAATTTTATGTTAGATACATAATATGTATCTTTAAACTTATCAATATTTATCTTCGATATGTTTATTTAACTAAAACCTAAATATCAAAAATAACATATCTGTATCTATAATCTAGATCTATAATCTATATCTATATAATATATTAAAAGTGTGAAAACCCTTAGAAAAGTGATTTGAACTTTTTGACCTTCATTAAAAGACTCTCCTTTAGACAAAACTGTCTTTTCACTATTTTTAAAATTTATTACTTAATTATTTTGTATTATATTAATTAAACTTTCTAAAACATATGGGTCTCCTAAAATATATGGTAAGAGAATTAATTAATACTTTTCTTTCTACTAGACTTCCTAAATTATATGGGACTCCTAAAATATATGGTAGGAGAATTAATTAATATTTTTCTTTCTACTGTTCAATTAGAAAAACACTCCTAAAATAGGACTCTATTAAGCAAATACTTCTATAAATATTGAGATGTACATTAAACTAGAGAACAAATCGATTTGCCTATTGGGAGAATATGATTGATGCTCATCTAACGTGATTCGATTGCATGTCTAGATTGGTGGATGCTTGATTTTCTAACCTTCAACTTCTTCACTGTTGTTGTCAGCATAATAGAATTCAACATGTGTGTATATATATATCTTCTTTATTTTCAGGTCAAAATTTTCGCTCAGACAAGAATTAGTTGGATCAAAATTGAAACTTTGTAATCACTATTACATCATTTTTTATAGTTTACAAGTTGTTGGTTGGCTTTGAAGAATTTCTTGTGTAAAGGTTTAAGTTTAATTGTATTGTTTTGATATATTTATTATCTTATTGTTTTATTTTAATTTACAGATGTTAGGTGAATGTCGGTCGGCTTTGAAATTTTTTTTTAGGTAAAGATTAGGTTTAATTGTATTGTCATAATATCTCTATTAGTTTGTTATTTTGTGGTAGTTTATAGTTCGTAGATGAATCTCGATTGGCTTAGGGAAATTTTTGTGTGTAAAATTTAAGTTTATTTGTATTGTTTTAATATCACTTTTATCGTATTATTTTGTTGCAGTTTAAACGTGATAGATAAATGTTGGTTGTCTTTGAGGAATTTTTTAATGTAAAGGTTAGGTTTAGTTGTATTATTTTGATATCTCTATTATCGTATTATTTTGTTATTATTTACAGGTGGTAGATGAGTGTCGACGACTTTGAAAAAAAATTTGTGTGTAAAGATTAGATTTAATTGTATTATTTTGATATCTCTATCATTGTATTATTTTGTTGCAATTTACAGATGATAGATGAACGTCGATCGACGTTTAAAAATATTTTTGATAAAGGTTAGGTTTGATAAATAAATTCTCTATCTTTACATACTCAAAAGATATTAAAAATTTAATTATTATATTCATCTTTATTATTTAAACAAATATCCTATTTAGTGTAATGTTTGAACTCATTAAAATGAGGTACACGTGCAAGGCGTGTACACCTAAACTAGTATATTAAAGTGTGAAGGGCCTTAGAAATATTGTTTGAACTTTTTGTCCTTTATTAAAAGTCTTTGATTTAGACAAAATCATCTTTTTACTATTTTTCTCTAATATTTAAGAGTTGAAATTAATTAAATATATTTATAATAAAATCTTTCCTTATTAGTTTTCATTAGAATTTCACTATTTTTTTCTAATTTATGAGTTAAAATTAATTAAACATATTTATAGTAAAATCTTTACTTATTAGAAGTCATCAAAATTAATGATAAATAATATTTATTCCATTAGTTTAATAATTCTAAATCAACTAAATTTGATTTTAAGAAAATTTGAAAAATCTAGAAATAAATATAAAATCATTAGAATAATAAAAATTAAGAAGTATCAGATTTTTAAAAATTTAAATAAGTAATAAAAATTTAATTAATCATTTTGTAAAAATTTGACTTTAAAAATAAGAAAAGATAATATATATATATATATATATATATATATATATATATATATATATATATATATATATATATATATATATATATATATATATATATATATATATATATACACTTAAAAATGTAATTAATGATTTTGCAAAAAATTGACTTTAAAAATAAGAAAAGATAATATATTTATATATATATATATATATATATATATATATATATATATTAATTATATATTTTCTTATTTTTAAAGTCAATGTTTTGCAAAATCATTAATTACATTTTTATTACTTATTTAAATTTTTAAAAATCTAATACTTCTTAATTTTTTCTTATTCTAACAATTTTATATTTATTTTTAGATTTTTCAAATTTTATTTCTAAATTTTTCAAATAAATCTGATACTTATATATATATATAAAATCTCCGCAATAAATAAAATTATTTAATTCTAAATAATCAAACATTACACGTGTGAGGCACGTGCGGCTAAACTAGTAAAAACATAAACAGAGAACGAGTGATACAAGAAATTGAAAAAAACATCTTTAGTGTCTAAATATGTATCTCGACCTAGAATTGCCCACATCATATTTCACCTTATTCTTGAGATCGGGATCCATGACTATGGTATCCAAAGTAGACGGATGTGTAAAAGGAACAGATCTCCACCATCCATTTACAGGATTTTTCGACGACCCTTATTCATAAACAGCTTCAGTTCTCTTCTTCGTTGTTCAATATCATCAAAAACTGTATGAATATGCTGAAGATAGGGTCGAAGAATCCTCCGTTTATCCTTCTTCTTAATCCTCAGCAGGAAACTCTAATTACAAACTCCTCAAAATCTTTCAACTTTGTTTATCTAAGAAACTCTCGCTCCAAGAAATTAATCTTGAATGACCAGATTATCATCCAATAAAAGTATAATATTATTAGATTTCTTATCGGAGAACAAATTAGTGTAATTCTAATCTTCGATTGATGGGTCGCTGGCGCTGGTGACTTCGGCGGAGCATCCGAAAACTCCAATATAACCTCCGTCATCAACCACCGACGACAACGAAGTAACTCCAGAATTTAGAATGATAGAATAGTTGGTAGCTAAAGCTATGACAAAATCAAGAAAAATAAAAAAAAAAGTCGTACAAATAGTTTGAAAACTGATTATGGAAGAGAATTTATTTAAAAAGTTGGAATAACAAACAAATTACCTTTTTTCATGGATTTTATTGAGTTTTTACCATAATTAGTTAGGTTAATTGCTATATTAATGCTAGTTAGTCGTTACATCCCTTAAAATATGCTAATTAGTTTAATTATTACGGGCTCATTTGTTTGCATTTAATGGAGGTCTAAATCCGAATGGTTCAGACTTTAGACCATTAAGTGCATTTGTTTTTATTAAGATTTTAGCTCTTAATAGGTTTAAATAGGTCTTAATCATTCAGATATAGAATCAAGTTTTAATAGGTCTGAAGAGATATTCTGGTGTTGGATAATATTCACTGCCACTTTATTCATAATAATCATCAGTCACCGCCTCTGCCACCACCATCATTATCAACCACCACCACCCACCTCCAACGACCTCCACCATCACGACCATCATCAATAACAAATATCGCTACCAATCACTATTATCAACCGCTACCACACCTATTACCTCTATTATTTTAATTATATTTACCGCCACCATCGTTGTCAACAGCACCGTCATCATCAACCACTACTGGTCAATCTCTACTATGGACCAACTCATCTATCACAACTAGCACCACCGCTAACTGCGACCACAAATACATCACAACCTCCACACATTCTTCGGCGACCACCACCATTGCCACTAGTAACGCTATCTCTACCATCACTTCAATCACTATCATCGCTACAATTTATCTCTACTAACAACCATCTCCACTATCACAACTAACAACATCTCCAACTAGCACCAACACATCGTCAGCCATCATGCATTCATTTTTCAGCCATCACAATCAATACCTCCAACTACTAACATCAAGCAACGTCACATCATAACCACCACCACTGCTATCAACCGCCACCATCATAACATCACTATAGTACCAACCATCACAACTATCACCACTAATATTACTAATCATTAACATCAATCATTGTCACCGCAACCACCATTATAAACCATTTTACACTAGCACTAACAAACTTAAATATTTTTTTCAATCAAATAATACAATTTTGTTGTATTAAATTACATACTTTTCTGATATATAATTAGTTTTTTATTTGAATTGTATTTTTTACTTTATTAAATATACAAGTAAATTTTGTTGGGACATTCAAATATTGAAAGACAAACAATCTTAATCATTCAGTTTTCAAATCTAGAGACAATATCTTAATCATTCAGACGTGCATTCAGATTCAGACGTCTGAATCTTAAAAAAAAAAATGCAGCCTAATGTATCTGTAGGATGTATCTAGCATAATCAAAGGCTAAAAGTAGGAATTTTCTGAAATTTTAAAAATAGTTGGAATTTTTGGTAAATACCAGTAAACATGTCGTTATATAGGTAATTTTTACAAAACAATTTGGAATTGGATTTGAATTTCTCATGGTCAAATATCTCAATTTTCACTAAAGTTAAATAATTTATATAAAAAAAAATACTCATGGCCAAACGGATCCTAAACAGAAGTATCAGTACTTCAAAGATTATTTTGTTGTTCGTTTGGTGTATTAAGGCAATTTTGTCTTTAATTAAGTTTATATATGTATTAATAAATCTTTTATTTTTAATACTGTAATTGTTATATATCAGTTATACACCCTTTAACACCGAATAAGGTGTATAATCAATATACCTATTAATTATACATAAGTTGAAAATCATATCGAGCAAAGAATTCAATAACATGCAATGAATACACACATTTTTCTCTAATACATTCTCTCAAACGACTCCTTAATCCAATGCCAAAGACACTATGTATATAAGCAATATTAGTCCACTGGACACACTATTGATATAAACAACTGAACTATAACTACGTATGATGATTTTACGTTGTCTACGAAACCTTCAAGTGGGATCCAAAATGACAACAGATATGGAGATAATGCTATTACATAGGTGTCAAACAAAAAAAGTACTTTTTTTACGGACTAAAAAAAAGAAAATTACATGGGATAACTCGTTTTGTATTTTTGTCCCTAGAAAATGCTATGACAAGTACTTTTTTCCCGCTCTATACCTCAAATATTTTTACACTTTTCATGTTCGTTTGTCTGTCAACTTTTATTTTTCTTGCTTTTCTTTTTTTCCTTTTTTATTTGTCATTGATTTTTATTTTTTTCTTTTCTCTTTTTTTTTTCTTGTTTTAGTTCATTTGTCTCACCTTTATTTTTATTTTTCTTTTGTCAAACATTATTTATTTTTTATTTTATTTTTTATTTTTTAATTTATTTGTCTCAACCTTTATTTTATTTTATTTTTATTTTTATCATTCTTCCTTTCGTTTTTATTTTTCTCAATCTTTATTTTTTTTCCTTTTATTCTTCTCCTTTTTTTTTTTTAACCTTTAATTTTTTTTATTTTTTTTCTTTTTCCTCAATCTTTATTTTTTTTCTCTTTTTTCTTTTTTCTCAACTTCTATTATAATTTATTAATGAATGGAAAGTTGAATAATCCACAAAGAGGATCTTCTTTTTCTGACATCAAAGTAAATTTAAGGGTGTGACTTATTGTTTGGAAGTCCTTTGGGATAAGTCTTGCCTCTAAGGCATGATTTATAATATGGTAGTATCAACTCTTACCCATGAGACGTAACTTCTTGTTTGAAAGTCCTTGAGCTAAGTCTTGTCTCTAAGGCATGATTTATAAAAAATTTGATAAATCAAGATACAATATGGTAGTGATAACTCTTGCCCATGGAGTGAAACTTGTTGCTTGAAACCCTTGGCTAATTTTGTCTCTAAGGCAAGAGTTATAGAACATCTCATAAATCGAGACACAATGTGATAGTGTCAGCTCTTGCCCATAAGATGTAGCTTATTGTTTGAAAGTCCTGGATTTATAGAACATCTCATAAATCAATGTGGTAGTGTCAACTCTTTTCCATGAGGCGTAACTTGTTGTTTAAAAGTCCTTGAGCTAAGTTTTGTCTCTAAGACAATAGTTGTAGAGCATCTCAAAAATCAAAACACAATGTGGTGGTGTCAGTGCTTGCCCATGAGACATAACTTGTTGATTGAAAGTCCTTGATCTAAGTCCTACCTCTAAGGCAAGAGTTATAGAGTATCTCATAAATCAATTCACAATATGGTAATGCCAACTCTTGCTCATGAAACATAACTTGTTGTTTGATGGTCCTTAAACTAATTTTTTCCTCCAAGGCAAGAGTTATAGAGAATCTCATAAATCAAAAATACAATGTGATAATATCAACTCTTATCCATAGGATATAAGTTATTATTTGAAAATTCTTAGGCTAAGTCTTGCCTCTAATGCAATAGTTATAGAACATAGTTTTGCCTCTAAGGCAGTAGTTATAGAATATTTCATAAATCAAAACATAATTTGGTAGTGTCAACTCTTATCCATGAGATGTAACTCATTGTTTGAACGTACCTAGGCTAAATCTTGTCTCTAAGGCAAGATTTATGGAACATCTTATAAATCAAGACATAATGTGGTAATGTCAGCTCTTTCCCATGAGGTGTAACTTATTTTTTGGAAGGAATCGAAGAAAAGAAAAAAAAATAGAAGCTGAGAAAAAAAAAATATTTTGAAATAAAAAAAGGAAATTAAAGAAAAATATAGAAATTGAAAGGAGAAAAGGAAAAACTAAAAGAAAAAAAAAGATTGAGAAAAAAAGAAAAAAAGTCAAAAAAAATAAAAGAAAAAGAAAAATTGAGAATTTTTTTTTTTAAAAAAAGAAAAAAATAATAATCAAAGAAAAAGGAAAAAGAAAAAAGATAGAAGTTGGGGGAGAAATGAAGGGAAAAAACGTAAAGATTCAGAAAATTTATTAAAAAGAGAGAGAGAGAGAGAACAAAAAAGTAAAAATCAAATTAAAATTAAAAAAAAAATAGAAGTAGAAAGATAAGTAAGCATGAAGAGTTATTTAAAGTTATTTGAACAATAGAGGAACAAATAGATAAAAATTTTATACATAAGAAAAAAGAAGAAAAACTACTCCCTCTGTCTATTTTTATTTGTCCACTATTTTATTTTGAAATTTTCAATAATATTTGTCTAGTTTATAAAATCAATGAATAATTAATTTATTTTTATCCATTTGGGTGATATAGTAAAATTATCTCTCCTCTATTGATTGTTTTATAGATATGAGCTAAGTTAAAAGTGAACAAGTATTTATAGACGGGGGAATAATTTTATTAGACTTTTCTTATGGGTGACCCAAAAATAAAGTCACTCATTATGAAAGCTATTCATGTAGTTTACCCTCTAAATTGAGATAACGAGAATATTATAATTAAATTTAATGAATATATTTTTTAATGAGTGTAGAAACTTTTGAAGGAAAACATTACTGGCAAAAGGTAGTTAAATTTAAGAGTATTGTACTTTATAACTTTTTATGGATTTGTATATATATATATTATGTTCAGAATAATCGTATATCGATAGTTATCGTTAAAAGTCCGATTTAATTTTTTTTCAAAAAAGACCTGCTAAGATTTAAAGTTAATAAATTCAAATAGCACCACATAAAATATGTGATTTTATATGTAAATATTTGATTGTATTTTTAATTTAATAATAAGTTAAATTAAAAATATTAAACTTGTGCCAGTATTATGAATACTCTCTCAATTCACTTTTATCTCGTCATATTTGAATTAAACTTATTTTATCACACTATCTCTATTAATAATGTTTAGTATTTTTGTAGCTTCATTTTATTTGACCACTATATTAAAAATAATAATTATAATTTACTTGTCCAATTTATGAAATCAAGAGAATTTATTATATTTTTTTCTTTCTAATCATAGTATTAAATAACTATATAAATTTATAATAGTCAAATTGAAAATTCAAAGCATCAGTGATAAGGTTATTTTAACAAAATATACTCCTAATTAAATTTCTTTAGAGGGTGTGTCAAGTCAACAAGTGCATGGGCGGATCTACAGTGTTAGATGGGGGTTTTCCGAAACCCCCGTCCACTACCTTAAATTCGATAAATATATTAAAAAATAGAATAGGTAAAAAATTATTGATGGAACCCACAAACAAAAGAAACATTGGCTTGATGGCATGAAATGAACCCTTGAAGTGCTCATTTCCATGATCATGGAATCGATCAGTGCCACATAAAAGAAAACTGAGGAAGTAATATGTATTGAAAAATGATTTAGAGAATAGGTAATTAATGTTAAGATAAAATATAAAAAGATAATTATCTTTTTTGATATGTTAAAAATATGCGCGAGTTCTATTTTGCTTGACCTTTCCTTATTGACTTGACGCATTTCTTAAGAAACTATAAATTTGACTATTATTTCTTTATGTTGGTATTTCATAGTAAGGATATAAAGAAAAAAATATAACAAAATTAGATAAATAACTTGAAGCAACTATTTTAGTATAAAGCAAAAGAAAAATTGAGTAACATGTACTTTCCTCGTCCAACAATACTTGTCTATCATTGACTTGACACACATATTAAGAAATAGTAAATAATATGAATGATTTTACTATATCATTCTTTGAATATAATATTTCATCCGTTTCGTTTAATTAGTGGGCGCTATTTCGAAAAATATGTGTTTTAATTTAGTTGTCCCTTTTATAAAATTAAGAAAATTTTATTATGTTACTCCATCGGTTCGCTTTTACTTATCACAATTTTTCTAAGTGTATTTCTATTTTTACTTGTCATTTTTGACTTATCAAGAAAAAATAATTTTTTTTCTATTTTACCTTTAGCATTGATTTTTTTTAATTAATTTCAAGGCACAATGTAAACATCATTTAATAAGGATAATATGGTAAAGTAGTCATGTTATTAATTATTTTCTTAATAAGTGTGTCCTTTCAATTTATGACGAGTAAAACCAAACGGGGGGAGTACTATCCCTATTATTGAATGACTATAAAGTGTATATACTCAAATTTATATTTTTTAAGCATAATTAATAAGACTAATTTGATAAAATAAATTTATACATAAATCTTTTCTTAAGAGGAGTGTTAAGTCAATAAGGGTCCACTATTTTAAAATGGATGGAGAAAATTTTATGCATTGAAAAATACATTGAGTGATGAATAATCAATATATATATATATATATATATATATATAAATGAGAAATAAGGGGCTGCTATATGGCATGCTTAAAAATCAAGAAAAGCTATTTATCCTTTTTTGGGTTTTTTTTGAGTTTTTTTTTTAGTTTTTCCTCATTTATAAATTTTTTAAAATACTATCAATCAATGACACTACATATTTTATAGAATATTAAATATAGCCAAATTTAATTCTCTTCAACATCAATGTTGTTAATTTCTTTTTTAAAACTTTATGAATTTCTTGATTTACATTGTTTGTTTTTCCTTCTCCTAATTTCGTGATCAATGTTATATATACCATTTTCTTAAATAAATTCTTTTTCTTTTTTTATTTTAATTAAAATAATTAAATTAATACCTATATAAATCTATAGCTATATCAATATATGTATAAAGGAGAAACATAGCCTTGATGTGGCATGTCTAAGATTGAAAAATGTTATTTTTTTTCCCTTCATTTTTGGCATTACATTGATATTTTTCTTCCTTGTTTATGTTTCAAAAATAATATACTAGAAAAGATAAAAGGAAGAAAAAACTCTGAATTTTTTCTATAATTATGACACTTTTAATAGCTACAGTTATAACATTAGAATTAATCAAGATCAAGAATTAAAAATTAAAATCACAATAAATAGTTGTTTATAACGTGTGCATAAGAGAATATCAAAGGGTTATCTCTTCTATTTATAAGATGAATCTGATGGTAAAGTCAAGTACAAATTCACAAAAAATTCTAAAATTTCTTTTAGCCAAAGTTGATCACAGCCTAATGTTGATGTTTCTTGCCGCACGGATGAAGTAGAAAGAATCATGATAACTCAATTATCATGGCATTATAGTGGCTATAAATGTGCATTAAATTACCATCCAAGATAGATAAACAACACAAATTCTGTATGTTCATTTCAAATTATGTTTTTTCATTATGCATTTTATTTTATTTTAATATAGAGAATATATATGAAGAATTCCATTTTAAAATGGTAAGTAAAGTTACCAAAAGAAAGAAACATATTTATGAAATTTTACAGAAAATTAGGATGTCAGTTAAAAAGATTTGTTTAGGTACTTAAAATAGTTAATGGGAGAAAATAAATAAAGGAACAAACTAGAACGAAAAAATATAGAGAGGAAGAATTCCATGCTGAAATGGTAAGTAAAGTTAACAAAAGGCAAAATGACCTTCTGGACCCTTGTACTATGTCGGTTTTGTAAATTGAACACTTCTACTTACATGTTTCTCATCTGGACCCTTGAACCCATTAAAAAGCAATATTTTGCATCCTTCGACTGTTGACCTTGATTATGTGGCATTGAAATGATGATTTGGACAAAGAAAGTGTAGTCACTCGCCTGGGGTGCGAGTGCGGGTCACTTTTTTGCGAATTTTACATTAAAATAATCTTAAAATAAAATAAAAATAATATTAAAATTTTTTTAAAAAGTAAAGGGTCCTTTTTTTCCTCCATCTTTTTTAATTCAATTTTTTTTTAAAAAAATAAAATAATTTAAAGATATTTTTAAAAATGTAAAATAATTTAAAAATTATTTAAAAATATTTTTAATTTTTTTTCTAAAAAATATTTTTTCCCTCCTCACCCCACCCCAGCCCATCCCCACCCCCACTCCCCACCCAGCCCCGTCCTACCCCACTCCCAGCCCCCCACCCCACCCCAACACCCGTCCATCCCTTCCCCACCCCCACCCCAGCCCGTCCCCATCCCGCACACCCTACCAGCCCCATCCCACTCACCCACAACCCCTTCCAGCCCCTCCACCCCACCCCACCCCCGTCTTCACCCCCCACACCTCACCAGCCTCGTCCAACCCCTCCCCACCTCACCCCCAGCCCCGTCCCTACCCCACCCCAGCCCCCACCCCACCACCACTTTATTTTAATTTTCCCTCAATTCACTTCTTTTCATTTTTTTTGAATGAAAATTTAAATTTGAAATCTTTTTTTTGGAGATTAAAATTTAAATTTGAATTGAAAGTGAGTGATAATGAATATTGAAAAAAATTAGTGAATTTCGCTTGAAAAAAAATAAAATTTTTGTCAATTTTCTAAAGATATTCAAATTTAAAAATCTAAAATTTATTGTGTTTGTATATATGAATTTATAGTTTAAAATTTAAATTAGTTGGAGAAGAATTTTAATTATTTGGAATGAATTTGATGTTTAATTTGTGAGCAAAAATAAAAACATGATTATTCAAATTTTTCTACAATTATAATTTTTCTTATTTAATTAAATTAATTTTAATATTTAATTTGTTATTTAGCATTATAAAAATGTCTTGAAATTTAATGTAATACTTTTTTTATTATTTTCATTTTTTTAAGAATGACGTGGCAGTTGACATGGGGAGAGTGTGTTACACTCAGCAAAAAAAGAGTTTAAAATATTGTTTTTTAGTGGGTTCAGGGGTCCAGATGACAAATATGTAAGTAGAAGTATCTAACTTACAAAACCGGCATAGTACAAGGGTCCAGAATGTCATTTTGCCTTAACAAAATAAAGAAACATATTTATGAAATTTCACAGAAAATTAGGTGTCAATTAAAAAGTTGTTTAGGTATTTAAAATAGAATTAATGGGAGGAAATAAATAAAGGAATCTGAAATTATAGAGGGGAGCACTGATTTTAAAAAAGAAAAAGAAAAAAGATTAAAACGGCAAAAAAATATTATAAGAAATAGGAGGGAGATAAAGATGCAAATTAATTTCGTCAGTGACGTATTCTGTTGTGACATCAAAACTCAAAATTTTATTTTTTTCAATTTTATTTATTTTTCTTTTATTTAAATAATATGTATATGGAAAGTTTTGATAATAAGTATCTTAAATAATTTGTCATTCTCTTTCCTCAATTGCTCTTTAGAGTATCAAATAGTTTTATGTTAAATACTTTGCAATTAGTATCTTAAGGAATTATATTACACGTGCACACTGTTGTCATTATTATTACTTACTAATAATTAGTATTATTATTACGGTACGTACATATTATATTTTACAAAAAAGATATTTTAAATTGAATAGATAAAATTGAATACACTAAGAAAGCAAAGAAATAAATGAAATATTAAAAAAATGAAAATAGAAAAGGCAAGTTTACAAATTAGGGATCTTGATTCGTCAATCACTAAATGCACATAACCGTATTTTTGCTTTTTGTCGTTTTTTTTCTTTACATACAAATTTTTATTAAGAATGAGAATGATGTTAATGTTAAAATAACAAAGTGCATTATGCATATTAAAAACCAAAACACTAAAAATAATTCTTTAAATTTTAAAGAAAGAAAAATAGATTTGCATTTCGAATATTCTTCATTATTATTTTTTAAAATATTTTTAATAATTTTATCGCTTTTATCTTTTGTATTATAAAATACATATATACATATACTATAATTTATTAAAGAGTTATTTCATATTACTCTAAAATTTTTCAAGCATGTACTTTATCAATGGGATCAAAAATATTTCATAGATTTTTTGGGCAAGAAGTGTTGTGCGGAAGTTTCTTTAAATCCATCTAAGTATTTTTAGTAGTGTTGTTGTTCCTTCCTCCATAAGTGAAATTAGTTCGGTATTTTTGTGGTATATGTTTTCTTTCTTCATAATTTAAAGTATCCCATTTTTTGTTAACATAAAAGAATGTCATAAAAAATCATGACATTAATATCCAATTAAATATGACACATTTTTTTTCATTGGCGGACGAAATTGATCTCAAATATGACACATTTTATAGGCAATGAAATGGTACTTGATTCATTATCTCATTTTCTTTTTTAGTTTTCTTTTTCACCAATTTTTGGTCATCTTCTCTCCTACAATAATATTCTTTTGTGTTATAACTGAGAAAAAAGAATTATGAAAAATTGTGAGGGACAATGGGAAATCATAATAAATAAGGATACAAAGGATGTTATATTCTTTACAAGATTCAAAGAGATATCCAATGGGTTATACTCCTGATTTCATATCAATTTAACATCTATCAGTGTAATATTTATCAATATATTTGTTTCATTTTTAAATAAGTACAAGATTTTATTTTTTAGAGGAAAACAAGTGATATAAATTTTGATTAACAATTTAAGATATACTAGTATTAGTATCCACGCGATGTGCGGTTGGTATTAAATAAAATTAATTATAAAAAATATTATTTTATTAATTTTATATAATAAAAAAATTATTCAATATTGTTCACATATTTGAAATTAATAAATTTATGCAATACGAAAAATAAATATTAAAATATTAAACTTAATATCATTAATTACATAAAACTTAATATTTCTTTTCGAAAGTTAGTATCCGCGTGCAAATAATATTATATTGTAATATAATTATTTGAGAATATTAGAGAATATTGTGATCTACATTGCTTTATTTTGTAAAAAAAATAATCAAATAAATCATATAATTACAAAAGAAAATGCATTTTTGACATAATTATTATTAGTTAAGTGACTTACTTCTAAATTTGGTTAGAAAAAATAAAGAACTAATGAAAGATATATTTTAGAGTTATGCACATGAGGCTTCTCTCTCAAATTTTAACTTGAAATTTAAATTCTTTTATATAACATATTTTAATTTGCACCCTCTTATTAAGAGGAAGAAATGAGTTTTCCCTTCTATTTTCTTTTTTTAATAGATTTTACTTTCAAAGTAAATTTTGTATTCCTTTGCACGATCTTAGTCACGGTATATTTTTTTATAAATTTAAAATATTTTTGCGTCAAGACAAATATTTTGAGCAAAGTCTCAATAATAATCAATTTTTCCTCTCTCTTATTTTTCTATTGCCATATTTTCAACTAATAACTTAGAACATTATCTAAAGTCCTAACCTGTTTGCACGTTCACTTATTCTCTTATGATAACGGAACAACAAATATTAATGAATCTTATTGTATATTATTTTTTTTGAATAAATGATTTAGTCCTTCATAGGTCTGAATATTCACTCTTCAACTTTATTTTCGATCAACACTATCATACTTTCTCAATTTACTCAATTTGAATGAAATTATAAATATTAATCACTATCGAAATTGAATTCCCTCCCGTCTTAGAACATTCAACTAATACTTAACCCCTCATATTCATCAGTGCAATAAGATATTAATCTTATTCATCTTTATTCTATATATTGTACAAAGTAGATCAAAATAATTATTTCACCAAAGATCTACAATAATCTAAAATTGGAATTATAAATATAAAGATAAACATGCTTAATTGTTATCATAACATATAGAAGTATAGTATAGACAAATCAAGTGTTAATCCTAATATATAGAAATATAATGGATTAGTAATTTAGTATCATAATTTATTAATTTTTGAAATCATATTATCATCTCACTAAAATCTAAAGTAACAATATTTGAAATGCAAAAAAAAATAACTATCTAATATCAATATTAGTTTCTTCATATTTACTGTATAACTTGTAAATTTTTATGTTATTGTAAAAAATTTCATTGCATTTCGAGCAAGATAAATTTTTATAAGTCTTTAAAAATATATGATATATTAAAAGATCACTAACTTAAATCTTCAAAGAGTACATATTGTATTTTTTTATAAAACATAAAGTACATGAATATTGCCTCATAAAATTTTTACAAAACATGTAGAAAATAAAATGAATATGCAACATAATCTGTATATTTAATTGACTTGATAAATCAAAAAAATCTATTCTAAAACAATACTCAGAGTAAATTGAGATTCTAGCGATTATCACGACAAGATAAGTTATGGTACAAATTATTTGCATAATTCATCTTCTCCAACATGTTATGGCAAAAATTAATTAGCTTTTAGTGAGTGTAACCTTCTTATACAGTGGTAAATTATTATGACATTAGAACTTCTAGATTAATTACACTTGGTATAATTTTCTTTTCGATATATTTATGTGTATAATTGTTAATTGATTATTCATTTTCTATTTATATTTCTCAATCAATTTTGTCATGCTTCCTTAATTGACTTACATTGAATGAAATGATAATTACTTTTGTCATATAAATATTTATTTTATGGTAATACTTCAATTGCATCTATTCTAATTTATTAGTAACTCACACCTACATTTCATCATACAAAAATTATTATAATTTTTTATTGATATTTTATTATTAAAAAATATTTATTCCTAATTCATTTTATTGATATGCATGTTTAAATTTTTATATAAGACAATTTAATCCTTTTTAATTAATTTTTGTTCATCAAAACAAAGTGTCTTTTTCAAATTTGATTATTTTAAAATTCGAAATTATTCTTACAGACATATATAAGGTTATATAATTGGTCAATTAAAGAATAACTTTCTAAGGCAAAATTTTATTTGACTTCGAATGTTAATTAGGACTATGTAATTTTAGTAGTTATTTTCGATGAACATTATGCAATCTTTTCTGTGTAGTAATATTCATTTTAATTTTTTTTAATATTTATTTATTTTTAATCTACCCTCCTTTTAAATTAAAGACTATCTTTTATTCATTTTCTAATATAGAATGATAGTGTAATTACTCATTGATAGTTATTCTTAATTATGAAAATCTTTTCATTAAATATGAATGCATATTGATTTAAATGTAGATTACTTAAAATATATCGAATGAAAATTCTTCTAATAAAATATGAAATATGAGTCAATTAAAATTCATTTTTTTTATCAAATTCAAATATGAGTTAATAGGAGTCAATTAAAATTTTTTTTTTTATCACAATATGAAATATGAAATAATAGAATAAAAATAAATAATAGTAACAATTCAATATGTTTTACCACAATATAAAATTTTTTAAAAATATATATAAAATAAATAATTAATCAGTAAAATAAATTTTGTTGCCAACAAAATAGATTTTTGTTGCCAAAGTACTCATTGACTAGTTCTTAATATGACACTTGACATAATTTTACGCAAGCTTCTTTGCTTTATTATATATATAGATATTTTTTACCACAATATGAAAAATTTAAAATATATATAAAATAAATAATTAATCAGTAAATTAAATTTTGTTGCCAACAAAATAGATTTTTATTGCCAAAGTACTCATTGACTAGTTCTTAATATGACACTTGACATAGTTTTAAGCAAACTTCTTTGCTTTATTATATATATAGATATTTTTTACCACAATATGAAAATTTAAAAATATATATATATATATATATATATATATATATATATATATATATATATAAAATAAATAATTAATCAGTAAATTAAATTTTGTTGCCAACAAAATAGATTTTTGTTGCCAAAGTACTCATTGGCTAGTTCTTAATATGACATTTGACATAATTTTATGCAAACTTCTTTGCTTTGTTATATATATAGATTTTTTAATCAAATTAAAAAAATTATAATTTAGAATTCTTTTCATATAATTTTTGAATATCTAAATATATATATTTTTTGAATTAGTCCAATTTAATTAGTTTTGAAAATTAGTCAAATTAAATCTCAAAAAAACAAAGCATGCACTTAAAAAAGGAATTAAGCAACTTAATACTTCTCGAGAAAAATGTCTTGTTCTTTTCATTTAATTATTATTTTTTAAATCAAAATTTGTTATCTATGAATAAAGAATCAGTTGCTGGAGAGACCAATAGCCAATATAACAAGCCACACTCGTTACTATTAATCACAAGATTTTCTAATAATGCTATAGGAGCATGGCCCACATCAACACCGGTCCAACATTAAGATATTTATTAATCTTTTCAATCTTAATATATTTAAATAATTTTTTTTAATAAAAGAATTGCATATGTTTTTTAGGATTCATCCGGAATCTAGCATGCGTTCAACATATGTTATTTTAATATGTATTTAGATAATTTAAGTTGTTAACTATTGTAATTTATAATATTTTTTTATGTAATTTTGAAATTAATACACATTACTTTTCTTTTCTAAATTTTTGTAGCATTGATAGTCAATTATATTTTAAAAATAATTTAAGTTTTTAATTATTGTGATTTATAATACTTTTCTTCTATTCCAATTACAGTGACACTAATATAATTTCAAGAGTCGACCAAATATTTTATATCTGTTAAATTTTTTAAGTTGTTAATTATTGTGATTTCTAGTATTTTTCATGTAATTTTTTGAAATATATAGCATATTAAATTGCTTTTAGATATTTTTAAGTTGTTAACTATTGTAATTTATAATACTTTTTATGTAATTTTTGAATAATATATGCTACTCTCCTTTTCCAGAGTTTTGTGTTGATGATAGCCAATTATGTTTTTTAAATAATTTAAATTTTTGATCATTGTGATTCATAATATTTTTTCTATTTCAACTTATGTGGTACAATACTTAAATGATCATAATAATTAATTAGGGTGATATGGTAAAATCAAGACTGAAGCAGTGAAGCATAAATGTCTTAAATGACTTAAAACAACTAATTAGAATGACATAGCGAAATTACTATAAAAAATACTTGTGAAAAATTAAGTGGACCTAATATAAAATGTCAAATTAATTTAAAACATCAAGAGTTAATTTATCATTTTTATATCTATTTTATTTTTATTAAATATTATTATTTTTTTAATACTTAAATGACTTATAATAATTAATCAGAGGTGATATTTAGTAAAACTATGGTTGAAGCAGCTGAAGTAGACATGTCATAAACGTCTATTTTACTTTTTTTATTAAATATTATTAATTTTTAATATATAAATAACTTATAATAATTAAATAGGAGTGATATAATAAAATCACGATTGAAGCAACTTAATCAGTTGAAGCAACTTAATTAGACATGTCATAAATGTTTATTTTATCTTTTTTAATTAAATATTATTTATTTTTTAATACTAAATAACTTATAATAATTAATTATGGGTGACATAGTAAAATCATGAATTCAATATTATTAATTTTTTAATACATAAGTGACTTATAATAATTAATTACGGGTGATACATTAAAATTACGATTGCAGCAGTTGAAGCAAAAATCAGTCAACTTTTTAATTTTTTTTGTTAATTATTGTTATTTACAGTACTTTTTATTTCATTTTCAAATAATATATGTGTTTTATATCTTCTTCTGTCCCATCCCAATTTATGTAGCACTAATATAATTTTGATAGTTAGTCAAATATTTTATGTTGACATATCATTTTTTTATTCTTAATTTTTTTATACATAAATGACTTATAATTAGGGGTGATATAGTAAAATTATCATTTGAAAGATGACAATTTAATTTAAAACATCAAGAGTTAATTTCACATTTTATGTCTATTTTATTTTTTATTAAATATTATTTATTTTCTTAATACCTAGATGAATCATAATAATTAATTAAGGGCGATTGATTATGTTATTACTACAAAATTAATATAATTTTATCATATCCAATAGTAATCATCGATAACTCACCGGAGTAGTATATTAATTAAATACGGGATGCTATATTTTGCATATGTAAAATATGATATTATTAAACATTATTGGATAGTGCTTATATTTATCTTTCACAATAATAAAATTTTACTATATATTTTTCTTTATTTCTTTTTAACTTGATACATATTGACCCAACACAAATTCTAAGAAAATATTCATTAGAAATTTATTTTATTAAATTAAATTTATTAATTTTGTTCTTTAAAAATTTAAAGTTAAGTTTAAATATTAGTATTTCTATATAAGAAAAAAATAATTTTAAAATTTAAATTTACTAAAATAAATAAATAAAAAGATTAATTTTCTATATAAAAGTCAATTAAAATAATAAAATTGATTTACTTAAATATTTAGTTGCAATTAATTAAGATAATTTTTTATTTTGTCATGATTTATGCGGCATCGATAAAATTTTGAGAGTTGAATAGAACTTTTATCTATTTTTTAAAAAGTATTTTAACTTGTTAATTATTGTGATTTATAATAATTTTTACATAATTATCAAATAATATATTTACTCCCTGTGTCCCAATTTATGTAGTTTCGATACAATTTTGAGAGTCAACTAAATTTTTTATATATCTTTTAAATATTTTAAATTGTTAATTATTATGATTTGCAGTACTTTTTCTTTTATCACAATTTATGTGGCATTGCTAAAATAATGAGTCAATAAAATTACTATATATCTTTTAAATATTTTAAGTTTAATTATTGTGATTTGTGGTAACAAATTATTTTTGAGCATGATAGCCAATTAAATAAATAATTTTTTTTACTTCCAATTTGTAGCTATAGTTAATTAATATAAATTAATAGAACATATTAAATATTTAAATTATTATGATAAAATAATAAAATTATTCTATATTAAGCATGATATGTAATTAAATGAAAGTAGATGGGTTTTTTGGTAATTACATGAGGGGTCGAAACCACCTCTTCTATGTAATAGAAAAGAAAAATTTAAGAATTTTTAAGAATTTTTTGATTAATGTATGACTAGATGTTAGAAAATGTGACTGATCAGTGTCATTTGATGTTATTGTCTTGCAGGTTCCGATACCTCTAAAATTTTGCCAACATCATCAATTTTTTTTGTTCTATCAAAGTATAAATATTTCATTTTATGGTTGAAAAACAACGTTAATATCTTTTTAACATCAAGATTAGAACTAAAAAGAGAGATATTATAGATTGATATTTATTTAATTTATTATTTGTTTGTTGATCATTTTATAGATATAATAGTTATTTTTTTATCTGCGCGAAGCGCGAATATATTTACTAGTATTTAATTGTAAGGATAGAATTGATACTCTCTTTGTTTGTTTATACTTGTCACGCCGATTAAGAAAAATAGTTATTGATATGATTATTTTATAATAGTGCCCTCAATTAAATGATGTTTACTATTATGTCTTGAAAATATTTTGGAGAAAAAATAATTAATGCTAAAAATAATTTTATTTTTTATATGTCAAGTAAAAATAAAAATGAAGTAGAAATTATAAATTGATAAATTATTTATTAATTTTTTAAATTAAATAAATATTTTTAGATATTTAAAAATAATATAAAGAACAACTATTGAGTAGAAATACTGAAATAGAGTAGAATAGTAAATAGATAAAGTATTTATTGATATTTTAAATTCAATAAATATTATTAGGTATCTAAAAATAATATAGTTGATAGCTATTCATGGAAGTAAAAATAAAATCTATATTAGGAATAATGGTCAAAGCAGGGAGTATACGGTGATATCCAAATTAGACATTAGGATTTTTGTTTCTAATATATATTCGCAAAAGATGGAACAGTGGGGTTGCGGATTTTCCAACTTACAGGAGTAGACCTTCTACTTCCACGTATATGACTAACCGAACCGTCACCAATCTCCCCTTTCTTCTCATACATTTCTACAACACTCTCCAGCTAAATCAAACATTTCACTTCACTTGTTGGATTCTGCTCGCATCTTTTTCTCAATTCTAAGGTACCCGCCCACCATTTGAGTTCGTTCACTTCTTTCTATCATCTCATACATTTCAGTTTCAGTGATGTTTTCTGGAATTGGCATTGGCACAATAAGTCTTGTTTCCCTCACATGTTTGATCTGAATGCCTATTTAAGGTCTCTTATTAAATTTTTTTTTTTTTTTTTTTTTTTTTTTAGAATTTGATGTAAATTTGAATTGAAGTGACAACACATAGACAGACCATGAGCCGGTCAAGGAGGTTCTTGGATGCTTGTGAAAGTGGAAGGGGAGATGGGATAAAACTTAATGATCAAAGAGGTGATAGGCGAAGAAGCTTTCTTGATCATGAAATTTCCCAACTCACAAAGATAAGATCAAACCTCCATGACAGGATGAGACAGCTGCTGCTTCATGGCAAGGGAAAAGAACCAGTTTCACCTGTTAAAATGTTGGCTGCTAGGGAAGGGAATTATAGTGGTAGAGGAAGATTTTCATCATCCGACTGTTGTCATCTTCTGACCCGGTATCTTCCAACAAATGGTCCTTCTGTAGTTGACCAAATGAGGAGCTGTGCTTATGTTTCACAGTTTTCAACAGATGGTTCTCTTTTTGTTGCTGGGTTTCAGGTTTGCTCGACGTAGATGAATTTTCTATTTCCAGAAATATATAGAGTTTTCTTAGCTGTGTTTTATGACCATTGTCATGCTATGATCTTATTGTTCTTGCCGGAAACAGGAAAGTCATATTAGGATATATAATGTTGATCAAGGCTGGAAAATCCAGAAGGATATTAGAGCAAAACATTTAAGATGGACAATCACTGATACTTCGCTTTCTCCTGACCATCGTTTTCTTGTAAGTTCATGATGATTTACACTGCTTTGTGGATAATTAGTCCTTGTCCTTGTTGTTATAACAGGGATTTTGTTGGTTCTTATGCTTACAATAATCAGACAAAAGATACTGAAGTATTTCTTGACTCTGTAAATGCGGTTTTCTTGCATAAGTCAATAGAATTGGCTACTAGAGTCTGTAACATTGAGAATAGGTTTTGTTTTTCGTGTTACATAACGAAAGATACTTTCAGTCGGACATTATCGCAAGCTCGTAATAAATGATGCAACTATAACTTGTTGAATTTGGTGAACACAAGATCAAGTCCCCATGGTTTTCTGCTGTCACATTTCTGAGTTGTTTTTTATGTGTTGAACACAGGTTTATTCCAGTATTTCACCCATTGTTCATATTGTTGATGTTGGATCTGGTATGAAACAGTCTGTTGCAAATGTTACGGTATGTTTACTATAATATTTTAACATATCCTGCATCTTTGCCGCACTATTCTATCACCTTTTGATATCATAGAAATCATTCATGGGTACTCCTGTGAATTTCTTGATGATAAATGACTATAGATTTCAAAAATAGAAGAAGAAAGTTTACCAGTATTTTAAAAAATAAATCTGAAGTGATGATGCCAATTTAATGTATCCTGTACATCTTGTTATATTAGTTGGTTCAGCAAGATGTGGTATGTTGTGCCTCATTTTAGGGCAGTAGTAGTGCCACTATGATTTCCACCGGGCATGCAATTGGAGGGCTTATTTTAGGGATTCATTGGGTATGAAATGTTGTATATCATGATTTTCATAGTTAACTACTATCGTCATTGACCCCAAGTGTCGATCTAGGTTTTTGATAGCCATATCAAAAGGTTTCATGTTGTAATAGAGGAGTTTTTATGTGTTGTAATATTAATTTTAAACTTTATTTTGAATTTGCAAGACCAACAAAGTGAAAAATACACAAATAATACTAAATTCTACGATTTCATTCTTTGGTTATGCACTTTGAAACCTCGTACAACACTAATGCAAATCAATGATGGGATGTAGGACAAACAACAAAAGTTTCTTGCTTTTTGTTGTGGACATCCATATCTCATTTGGCACTTCAATTCTTCTCACTATTTCTAAAAGAGGCTTTATGCTGAAAGTGATCATCAACCACATGATGAGAGTATCTAATACCTTGCAGTTCAGAAATACTTTGGATAAATTTCTAGTTAATTGTCGTGTAATAACGACATAACCAGTATGATTTCACTCAGTTAATATTCGTATAGTGCCTTAAAAATGTTTTTACTAGTTCTCCAAATCTGTGATCAAAAGCAAATTAGTTTTAAAGGTCTAGTGGGTAGCTGGCCCCTCTTTAGATCTTCTAATGGGAAGCTGTTGTACAGAAATATGGCCCAGTAGTTCTCCTTAGATCTCCTATAGAGGATAGCTTCTTTACAAAAGGATTTAGTAATTTGGTAGATGAGCTTTGGGCCTTTGGATGTATTTGCCCGAAAGCTCAATTTAAGGAAGCTACCTGGTCCTTGATGGTATGGCCACCAATCTTGACTTGGTTCAAGTCATTACCATGGCATGAATTTTGAGAAAATAGTTCGTGAGCTTTGGTGTATGTTTATTATTTATTATTTGGTATTTCCTCTTTTTCTGCAGGAAGTTCATGAAGGCTTGGAATTTTCTTCCCCTACTGATGATGACGATTATACATTTGGAATATTCTCTGTGAAATTTTCTACTGATGGACGAGAACTTGTTGCTGGCAGTAGCCACACTTCAATATATGTTTATGATCTTGAAGCAAAAAGGCTAAGTCTCCAAATTCCAGCTCATATGGTATTGTGACATTCTTCTCTAGTAATTGAAGATATGGCTAACTAACCATTTTGATATCATCTTCGTATGATGTATTTTATAAGTTTATCTTCTCGTGAAATCTAAATTTCTTTGGTATGCCCCCGAATTAGGTATCTTCAAATAATGTTACCATCATCAAGTGATTTAAATTCTATACTTTATTTAGTCTAGGTTTCCTTCTCAAAATATTTGTGCTATATCTAATTTAGAATTTCTTTTCCCTCTTCTTTTGGTAAGTAATATAACTGAGCCTACAAATTAATTATCACTGAAGTGAGAAATGGTTCTTAGAATCTCTGTATACATTTTTATGACTATTTCCTTTTATGTTGCGTTTTCCCTTAGTAAGTTACTTTTCTTTATGTTTTCTTGGTGATCTGGGCAGTTTCACCCAATCACTTTCCTGAAAGAGGACATTAGTATTTTAGCATGCTCTTGGAACTTCTGACCCATGGATTTAATGTTGATCTATGTGCTCAGTATAACAAGGAAGTCCCTAGAATATCAGAATAGAACCGTTCCTCAAAAACTCTTTAACTCACAAGTTTGACCAAAATATCCATTAACACTTGGGTTTCTGGTTCTTAGAACTCATGAAGTGGGTGTCTTATGCGTAATACTATATGCATCACGTGTTAAAATAGACGTCTTGCATCTACTCTTTCAAGTTCTTAATTTTCCCCAACTCAGAGTGCAAGCATATTGTAATTCTGTTGGCTTTTTCATTGCAGTCTGATGTTAATGCTGTATGCTTTGCTGATGAAACTGGACATCTCATATATTCCGGAAGCGATGATAGCCTGTGTAAGGTAAGTTTTATCCAACTTCTTGATTGACTTAATTCATTTCTTCTGGCTGTTTCCTGGGTAACTTATTCCTTTAGTTAACCGACTACGGACTGAAAAAATGGCTGTTTAGTGTAGTATATTTCAAGATGCTGTTCTCTGTTAAAATTCAGAAATATGGGTCATATGGAACCTTTTGGATTTTATAGTTCTGTTTACTGATGGTGTTTGTAATATCACTAATATCAGTTTCGTACCCTTAATCATTAGATGGGGAGGCCTGATTGAAGACAAATCTCCGGAGATTGGAGAGAAGTTGGTGGCTATAGGGGCTTGGGGGGAGTATTAGGAACACAAATAGCATGTGGTGGGCTAAGATGGCTGATTGCATCAGGGAAGTAACTAAATAGGTGGTAGGAGTCTCGAGGGTTTACCTAGGTGGGCATAGAGGGGATTGGTGGTGGAATGCAGAGGTCCAAAGAAAAAATGGAAACCAAGAAGGCTGCTTTAACAATGTTAAGAGGAAAGCTTAGATGAGGGGGACAAGAGGAGCAGGGAGAGTATAAAACGGCGAGGAAGAAGCGAAGCTTGCGGTCACAACAGCTAAAATGGCAGTTTTTGAGCACTTGCATGAAGAGTTCGAGGGCAAAGGAGAAGATATGAAGTTGTATAGGCTCGCCAAGGTGTGAAACAAGAGGGATCATGCCCTGGACCAAGTGCAAGTGAAGTGTGAGAAATTAGAGGGAGAAGAGAAGAAAATTTGAGAATTTGTGTCTTAGTTATTCCCTCAAGCTAGTGGGAATAAATAGTGTTACAGAGAATGTAAATAAAGAAGAATACTAATTATACAATATTCTAAGTGCCTAGTTGTAGCGATTTGAGGATATTCCCACATCTACACTGTTTAAATATAGAGATATTCTCATATCTAAATTATTTAGTAATGATATCATATTTAACACTCTCCTTCAAGCTGGAGCGTATAAGTTATATGCTCCTAGCTTGCTACAAATATTGTCAACTCTGGATCTTCGGAGTGATTTTGTGAAAATATCCGTCAATTGGTCTTTTGAGTTGACAAAGCTTTTGGAAAAGCTTTTGGAGATATATCTTGACTCAATCTTCTCTCGAGTTGAACGATGTGTAGTGCAGCTTGGTTATCACAAATCAATTTCATTGGTTCAACTCCTCCCATCTTCAATTCTTGGAGAGGTTGTATCAACCATATAAGCTCACATGTAGCCAATGCCGGAGCTCGATACTCCGCCTCTGCACTTGATCTAGCCACAACATCTTGCTTTTTACTTTTCTAGGATATTAGATTACCTCTCATTAGAACACAATAACCTGAAGCGGACCGCCTGTCAGAAGGAGACCCAGCCCAATCTACATCAGAATACCCAACAATGTCTATGTGTCCCTTGTCTTCATACAATAAACCTCTGTCTTGGAGAGCTTTTAATATATCGCAGAATGCGAATCACTGCATTCCAGTGACTACCACAAGGTGATTGCAGAAATTGGCTAACTACACTGACTGCAAATGAGATGTATGGTCGTGCGATTGTAAGGTAGTTGAGTTTGCCAACAAGTCTCTGATATCTGCTTGGATCTTTTAGAGGCTCCTCTCCTGTCCTAGAATAAGCTTAGTATTTGGAGTAAGCTTAGTATTTGGATCCATGAGAGTGTGCACATGTTTGCAATCCAACATACCAGTGTCTTCCAAAATGTCTAAGACATATTTGCTTTGCGTAATAGCAATACCATCACCAGACTGTGCCACTTCAATGCCTAGAAAGTATTTTAACTTTCCCAAATCCTTAGTCCGAAAGTGACTTGAAAGATGGTGTTTGTGTTGAGAAATACCTTCGTGATTATCACCTGTGATAACAATACCATCAACATAAACAATTAAAAAGATATGTTTGCTATGAGATGAATGCTTATAAAAAACGGAGTGATCAACTTCTGTTCGAATCGACTCCTGGACAAGAGCTCAAAAACGACCAAACCATGCTCTAGGAGATTGCTTGAGACCATAAAGAGATCGGTGAAGTCTGGATACTAGTCCAAACTCCCCCAGAGCAACAAACCTTGGTGGTTGCTCCATATAAACCTCTCCAGCAAACTTGCTCCGTGAAGGAATGCGTTTTTTATTTCTAGCTGGAAAAGGGACCAATGTTTCATTGCTGCCATAGATATGAGAAGAGGAACTAAAGCCATCTTGGCAACCGGTGAGAAAGTATCTCCTTAGTCAATGTCATAAATCTGAGTGTATCCCTTAGCAACCAATCTCGCTTTGAGACGATCAAGAGCTCCATCTGAACCTACTTTAACTGTGAATACCTAACGACAACCAACTGTGGTTTTGCCTTTCGGTAAAGGAACAAGCTCCCAAGTACCATTATCATGCAAAACAGTTATTTCTTCAATCATAGCTTGACGCCAACCTGGACGAACCAATACTTCTGCCTTCCTCTGTTTTGCAGTACAAAAGTCCATACTCAATCCTTTATCCGGACCATAACTTGTTTCCCCTTCCCCTATGTGTGTTTGGTTGCACTTGTTTTTTTCATAACCTTACCCCTGGAAAAGACCAACTTCAACACAAGACTTTTAAATGTATCTTACTCGGGTATTCTCGTCTTCAAAAAGGTTACAAATGCTTTGACCCCTCTACTAATAAGTACTTGATCACAATAGATGTTACCTTCTTTAAGTCTTCTCCGTATTTTTCTCCTAATAAAATCAAAAGACCATATCAACCGTTCTTTCAATTCCAACTATTCCACCCCATCTTTACCTCCTTCTCTTAAGGTCTATTTTGGACGACCCCAACCTCTTCCTGAGCCTGTTTATCTAGGTAGTATTTCTAACTCTGATACAGGTACATAAAACATTTTTGATGACTCATTACCTGAAAGCTTAAGGGGGAAAAAACCCGAGGAAGGCATAAGATTGATTAAATAATAGGCAGTAATAACGACATCACCCCAAAAACGTAAAGGGACATGATTGTGAATAAGCAATGTCCTAGCTGTTTCAATTAGATGTCTGTTCTTAGGAACAACAACTCCATTTTGTTGAGGAGTATGTGCACAAGAAGACAAGTGCAATATGCCATGAGATGACATAAAAGAAGAGAAAGGGGCAGAGAAATATTCTCGGGCATTATCACTGATTAACTTCTTAATGGTAGTACCAAATTAATTGCGAATTTCAGCACAAAAATTTTGAAAGATGGAGAATAACTCAGATCTATTTTCATTAAGAATAACCACGTGCACCGAGAATAGTTATCAGTGAAAGTCTCAAAATAATGAAAACCTAAGGAAGAGCTAACACGACTTGGGCCACATATATCAGAATGAACAATTTCAAGCATAAAGGTGACCCTATTATTGACGCGCTTTGGGAAAGAGGAACGAGTGTGCTTCCCAAGCTGACACGATTCACATTCTAACAAAGATAGACTAGATAACCTGGGAACCATCTTTGTAGTTTCCTACCTGATTATGGAGCAATTCAGAGGAAGTGGTGGAAGTGAAAGCAACAATCCTTGTGATTCATGTCCCTTTCCAATCATTTGTCCCGTATTCCGCTCCTGCAGAAGAACAAAATCATCAAGGAAGGTTACAACACATTTCTGGTTTTTGGTTAATTTGCTAATGAAAATAAGATTGTAGGACATTCGGGTGCAAAAAGAACTGATTTTAAAAATATGGAAGGCAGAGGGTGAGCTATACCTATCCCTTTTGCTATAGTTTTTGATCCACTAGCCAAAGTCACTGTAGAGAGGATAGAAGGGGTAGTAAGCGAAGAAAAAAGTATTTTTGTTACTAGAAATATGGTCCGAAGCACCAGAATCAAGAATCCATTGTTCTTGAGATGAAGACTGTAAACTGTGTGGCATAAGCAAAAGAGTTGCCAGGTTGCATTGTGCAAGCAGCTGATGAAGTTTATGATTGCTGCCTTGATGCTTTGTACTGTAGGTAGTCAATATAGTCTGCTGCAGTTGAAGTGATAGATATAGATGATCCATTCCTGAAATTAGGTGTGGGCAAAATACGATTTCCGTTATGAGTCAGATTTGTTGTGTATCTAGGGTGGTCATTATCGTGTGGAGGAATGATTTTGACCAAAAAAAATTTAGAGATCATCTGTAACAAAAAACTAGCAGATTTTTTTTTATTTCTGCGATTCTGTTATGTCTGTTTCTGCAACTCTGTTTTTTCAGATTTTTTTCCTGCAATTCTTGTTTTGCAGAATCTGTTTCTGCAATTCTGCTTTGCAGAATCTGTTTTGAGAAAAAGAAAAATTAGAGAAAGGAGGGCTTTGATACCATGAGAAATTAGAGGGAGAACAAAAGAGAATTTGAGAATTTGTGTCTTAATTATTCCCTCAAGCTAGTGGGATTAAAGAGTGTTACAGAGAATGTGAATAAGAAAGAAAACTAATTACACAGTATTTTAAGTGCCTAATTGTGGGAATTTGAGGATATTCCCACATCTACACTATTTGAATATAGAGATATTCTCATATCTAAATTATCTAGTAATATCATATTTAACAAAGTGCATCAAGGATGAGAATGTCGAAGTCTTGCTAGACGAGGCACATTGGATGGAGATGGCTGATGTATTTTCATAAGCTATTGCACGAAGAAGGGGGTAGGGATATTGGGTTGTGGAAGTTAGAGCATTCCGAGAGTCGTAGAGATTTTGGGTATTGTAGGTGCATAAAGGCTGCAGTGGTTAAGGAAGCTATTCGTAAGATGATGAGGAGGGGAAGAGCGATGGCCAAGCGAGATCCTAGTAGATATCTGGAAGAACGCAAGCGAGGCAAGTATGGAGTGTTTGACTAGGTTGCTTAATGATAAATGATAATGTCACACATTGTATTGGAGCAGGATGGGTGAAATGGAGGCTCACATCTACGATTTTGTGCGATAAAAATGTGTCACTAAGGTTTAAAGGTAAGTTCAACGAAATGGTGGTTAGACCAACATTGTTGTATGGGGCAAAGTATTGGCCAATCAAGAATGATCAGAAGATGAATGTAGCAGAGATGGGGATGCTAAGATGTATGTGTGGGTAGAAGTGTGGGAGTTGATTGTAGCAGCTTAGCAAGAGTTAGGAGAGGTAGAGGTGGGTCGTAGAAGAACTAGGGGAGGTGGTTAGATAGTAAATAACCAAACTTCAGCTTAATTAGGACATTGGCCCTAGATAGGAAGGTATGACTGTCTAGGATTAGGGTAGTCGATCAGTAGGTAGTCGAGTGTTGTCGCATTTTATGTGGGTGTTAGAATGAGTAGGAGAAAGGAATAGTGTGCAAAATTCTACTTGGAAAAAGATTGTAATGTAGTGTCTTACTTGCAAAAAGATTGGAATGTAGTATCTATAAATAGGGTCTCAGTGTAGTAATGTAGTTACAACAATTCAATAAAATTTTTCTCCTATATTTCTCACATGGTATCATCACTTCTACGATCTTGGTGGAGAGTCAAAAGAGCTTCCGCTGCCGGCGGGCGGCCATAACCCATATATGTTGTTGCGTCATCTTAGCAAAAGTTTCTGTGACCGTACTTATTTTCTGTGACTATTTTCTCATTTCTGATTTGAGTAGCATTGTGCATCTCTTCGGACTACTTCTCATAGTTAATTTGAATAGTACTGTGCATCTTTTCAGATTACTTTCTCATATATAAGTTGCATAGCACAGCACATCTTTTCAGTGACTCCTCAGATCTGATTTGCATAGTTCTATGCATCTTCTCGGTGACTCCTCAGATCTAATTTGTATAGGGTTGTGCCATCATTCTGGCCCTACCCATATAATTTCTCATTTTCAGTAAGATCGTGCCAGCATTCCGACCTTACCATATAATTTCTCTTTTCTAGCAGGGTCGTGCCATCTTTCCGAACTTATCCAAATAATTTTAGGTCTAAAATAGTCTCCTCGAGCCTTGTTTGGAAAGTTCAGCAATTTCTTTTTTCCAGTAGGGTTGTGCCATTATGTCGATCCTACCCATATAATTTATCTTTTCTAATAGGATCGCATCATCATTTTGACCCTACCTATATGATTTTTCAGCTATCAAATTTAATAATCCGGGGTATGAGCATGTCCCGGCCAGATTTCCGGTGACTTTCTTGTTCAAGATCTACTCATATCTTGATTTCGAGATGACCCACATATTTTATACCAATTTTCGGCAATTTTTCAGCGACAAATCAACTTTCCGGCGACGTTTGCTACTTTTTCGACCACTTCTTCAATTTGTTCGTTTTTCAATTATGATTGACTAGACATTCCGGTTACTCCTTACCAGTTTTCTTACAGATGTCTTCACCAAGTCCCTCACAGATCCTCGTATTAATTACATCCATGACAAGCTTGGTAGATAACTTGTATATATGTACCAGCTTGAGAGGGAGTGTTAGAATATGAGTAGGAGAAGGAATAGTATTAGAATCCTACTTGGAAAAAGATTGTAGTGTGGTGTCTTACTTGGAAAAGGATTGGAATGTAGTGTCTATAGTGTAGTAATGTAGTTTACAACAATTTAATACTCCCTCCTATAAAGGTTTGAGATGCAGAGGAGAAAAGATAGATGTTATTCACGTACAACAACTCTTTATAGAGCGGATACAAACTATGTGATAAGTACAAAGAAACAGAAACACTTAAAATACAGGAAACTATAAGACTCCTAAATATAACACATAACTAACTACCGTAATTGAGTATATCTAGATAGCTATAATATCTTAAGTTAATAACAAACTGAGGTGGCATATATTATCTGTTAATACGCCCCTGCAAGTTGGGGGTGACTGGAACAAGCCCCAACTTGTGAAAATGCCGCAGAAAAGCTGTACATGGAAGAGGCTTGGTGAGGATGTCAGCAACTTGATTAGCGGAGTGAAGGTGACGAACCTCAAGCGCCTTTTGTTGAACTTGCTCACGAACAAAATGAAAATCAATAGCTATATGTTTCATCCTACTATGAAAAACAGGATTAACGCAAATGTAAGTGGTGCTGACGTTGTCACAGAGAACGGTTGGTGCGGAAGAAAGTGATAGGTGAAGCTCCTGGATCAAATTCGTGAGCCAATTGACTTCAGAAATAGTAGCAGCAACAACTCGGTACTTAGCTTCTGTGGATGAGCGTGAGACAGACTTTTGCTTTTTGGAAGACCATGAGATTGGTGAGTTCCCAAGGTAGACAACATAACCTGTTGATGTTCTGTCATGTGGATTTCCAGCCCAATCAGAGTCAGAATATGCAAGCAAACGGTCTGTTGATTGTCGATTTAACTGGACTCCAATGTTCTTGTTTGCTTCAAGTATCGCAACAAACGTTTGGTAGCCTTCCAGTGACTCTTTGGGATTATGCATGAACTGAGACAACTTGCTCACAGCAAACCCGATGTCATGCCTAGTGAAGATAGGTAGTGAAGCTTACCAATGATTCGTCGGTATAGTGAAACATCAATGGCTGAATCGGTCTCTGAGTCAATGAAGGAGCAGGTTGACGACATTGGCGTTGGAACACCCTTGCAGTCAGCCATATGCAATTCATCTAGAACATCCATGACATATTTGTGTTGGGACAAGTATATGGCAGTTGGCGTGGATATTACCTTAACACCCAAAAAATAATGCAAGAGCCCAAGATCTTTTAGAGAATCGCTGAGAAAGTGATTTAATGATGGACATGATACTTTCCTGAGTGCTGCCCGTAAGGATTATGTCATCAACATATATAAGAATGTAGACAGTAACACCAAAATTATGGAGGATAAACAAAGATGAGTCAGATTTTGATATAACAAATCCAATACTTGTCAAAGTAGTTGGTGATCTCAATGTACCATGCCTTAGGAGCCTGCTTTAGTCCGTATATGGCTTTTTTGAGCTTGCAAATGTAAGTAGAATTTTGAGAGGACTCAAAACTAGGAGGTTGTCTCGTGTACACTTCCTTTTCAAGTCTACCTTGTAAGAATGCATTATTGACATCTAGCTGATGAATAGGCCAGGAATGTTGGGCAGCAATTGCAAGGACCAAGCGGATTGTTGCAGGCTTGACAACAGGGCTGAATGTGGAGTATAAGGTGGAGAAATTAAGTATTCAATGCCCTGTGATTTCAAATAAGAAGTTAAGCTCTGAAATTCACCTCCTCCATCAGTATAAAAAGATAATATTTTTTTTTTGTGAAATCAGCGTTCTAGTAACGGATGTAGTGTTTTGAAAACATCTAAAACCTCGTGTTTGGCTTGAATCGTGTGGAGCCATATGTTTTTGGAAAATTGATCGACAAACAAAACATAATATCTTTTTCTGTCAACGGACAAGACAGGTGACGGACCCCACACATCACTGTAAATAATTTGTAGAGGCTTGTGACTCTGCAAGGAATTTGTAGAAAAAGATTGCCTGTGGCTTTTATTTGATTGGCATGAATTACAAATAGAAAGAGAGCCTTTCTTAACAACATTGAAAAATTTATTCAAAAATATATCTAGAGTACGGCGTGGTGGATGCCCCAAGCGCCGATGCCACAGATCTAAGGACACAACCATATTGCATTGCGGTTGAGAAGAAGCATTGTCTGGCGGCCACTCATAAAGGCGTCCTCTACTCCGCCCTTGAACTAGCGGTGCCCCTATTCTCAGATCCTTCACAAGATAAGAGAATGGAAAGAATTCAATGGATGTTTTATTATCACGACAAAATTGAGAAACTGAAATCAAGTTATTGGCAATTGAAGGGGAGCAAAGTATATTGGATAATTGAAAGCTGGAATTAGATGCAGATAAGTCAGTGTTACTAGTGTGAGATTGGTGTGGTGTTACCATTTCCTATAGTGATTTCTTCCGACCCGTTGTAGTCAGTAATGTTTGTGAGACTTTGGGTATCCGATGCAACATGGTGTGTAGCCCCCGAATCAACTATCCATGGGGCTGATTGCTGCTTTTTTTGTTCAGCAAAGTTGGTCCGAGCCTGAAAATGATTGTGAGACTGAGAGCGACAAACGTGAGCAGAGTGTCCAGGTCGGTCACATAACTGACACACTAAGTTGACTTCTTGCGGATTGGTGCGACGATTACGCCCTGGCTAAGAACGTTGTTGTTGTTGATGCTGGTAGTTGTGGTGTTGTTGCTGCTGGTAGTTGTTTTGACGCCTATTGTTGTTGGTGACGTTGGTCCTTATTTGAGAGTTGGACTTCTAAGCAACAACAGCAGTAATTGTGGTGGAGTGAGGCGGAGCATTGTGTTTGAGGAAAAACTCGTGATCAATAAGCTTTTCAAACAGTTCGGCATATGAAATTGGGGTGTCACATGCACGAATTGCTGCTGAGATTTCTCGATATTCTGGTCCAAGACCAGTGAGAATCTTGAAAATGAGTTCGTCATTTGTGACAGGAGCTCCTGCAGTGGCAAGCTCATCGCAGAGAGATCGGACTTGGTTGAGATAAGTCCGTCACAGGAAGATTCTCTTTGGCAAGACGAGCTAGGCGATCTCGCAAACTGAAAATGCGAGTTTGTGACTTATTGGCATAAGAGGGAATCCCGATTATGGAGGCTGCTTTGGCAGTGGCAGCAAGAGTTGTATCTATGGATGCTAAAATTGCATTCTGGATCAATTGGTCCTGACGAAACCAATTAACATAATTGGGGTTGCCAATTGTCTGGTTATTTGTGGTGGTGGTCACGGCAGGAGCAGGGATAGTCCCATCTAGATGTCCGTAAAGATTGTGTCCTGAGCATGGATACTTGTGCCTTCCCGAGAGCAAAATTATGGCTGCCAGCAAGTTTAATCAGAAATTGGGTAACCGGGTTGAATTGGACAATATTGGTGGAGTTGGTAACAGAGAGAGCCATTTGTGATGATTGGTTAAAACAAAAAATTAGAACTTCGTGAGAAGAAAAAAAGCTCTTGATACCATATAAAGGTTTGAGATGCAGAGGAGAAAAGATAGATGTTATTCACGTACAACAACTCTTTATAGAACGGATACAAACTATGTGATAAGTACAAAGAAGCAGAAACACTTAAAATACAGGAAACTATAAGACTCTTAAATATAACACATAGCTAACTACCGTAATTGAGTATATCTAGATAGCTATAATATCTTAAGTTAATAACAAACTGAGGTGACATATATTATCTGTTAATATATCCCATTTTATGTGGCATACTTTGATTTGACACGGAGTTTAAGAAATAAAGAAAGACTTGGTGATATTTACCAAATTGTCCTTTATTAAAAAATATACTACTACTATCTTGAATTTAAGTGGGACCTTATAAGTGAGATCAATAAATGTAAAAGTGGAATTGTGTCTTTAAATAGGTTACCAAATAAGGAAAGGTGACATTCTTTTTGGGACGGACCAAAAAGGAAATGGTGACACATAAAATGGGACGGAGGGAGTAATATTTCCCCCCAATATTTCTCAACAGTGGGAAGGGCAGGGCAGAGGGCTAGCCTCATCCCGTCTCTTCTTTATTAGTCACGTAATTTCTTGTTCTCCAATGTGCACTATTTTTTGTTGCTTCATTTGCTTTGTTTTTGCTATTTTTGCTGTCATAGTTTAGTGCAACTCTGCTTTGTTATATTCTCTTTTGAGCCGAGGATCTATCGGCAACAACCTTCCTACCCCACAAAGTTAGGGGTAAGGTCTGCGTGCGTCCAACCCTCCCCAAACCCCACTTATGGGATTACACTGGGTATATGTTGTTATTGTTGTTAACCCTTAATGATTCTGGTGAGGTGTTAAAAAATGCTTGTTTTTAACTAGCTTTGGAGAACTCATGAGGATTCTCATGGACAGCTGAAATGCTGGTGGTTTCTCTTAGATTTTTCGAGTGTATATCTGTTTGATTGAGAAAGGGCTCTTGATCATATTCAGGTTTGGGACAGGCGTTGCTTTGGTACCAGAGGGCAAGCAGCTGGGATTCTCATTGGACATCTAGAAGGCATTACATATATTGACACTCGTGGAGATGGCCGGTATCTCATCTCAAATGGGAAAGATCAGGCTATCAAACTCTGGGATATAAGGAAAATGTCTTCTAACATTAATTAGTATGTCTCACTTGATCCTTTTTTTTCGTCTTTGTTTTGTGCTGTCCATCCCCCTTTCCTACTTTTTTCAAGCCACATCTTCCTTTCCCATCCCGTAGGCATAACGAGTGCTTGAAGTGGTTTTTTCCCCATTCAATAGTGCTTTGCATGACTAATCAGTGCATTTGAGTCATGAGGGAATACCTTCCAGGACTAATTTACTTTGCTCTTCATCACATGAAAATATTTGAGAGTGTTGCGCAGAGCATGGGTTTATTGGTTTAAGTTGTTTGGAATTGTTCTATAATAATTGCCATTCGAGTCCGAAGAAGATCTCATTGGCACAGCTAATATGGCTATTTTCTTCTATGTAGCTCCCCAAGGTCTAGAAGTTATGACTGGGATTACAGATGGATGGACTATCCGGAGCATGTTAGAAACAAGAGAAACCCACATGACCTATCATTGGCTACTTATAAAGGCCACTCAGTCTTGCGCACCCTTATACGTTGTTATTTCTCTCCTGCACATAGGTTGGTGGTCATTGTATTCTTAATACCTGGCAAGTTTCTCTTTGCTAAACATGGTTCTGATTAAAATTTTTAGCCAGCTTTACTTGATTCTGTAAGTACAATTTGCCAGCTTTGGAATTTTCCTCTGCGCATCATAATTTTTTCTCTGCAGCGGCTCAAGAAATTTCAGATTTTTGAATATTCAAGTTTTTGAGGTGTTCAATTGATGTCGAGTAGTCCTGTAATTTGCATCACCTTTGATTCTTGTATTGAATTTCTATCATGGCTTTTTTAACGAGACATCTTCACCTAAGACCAGTGCCCAATATTTGCTTGGTATAGCGGTTAAATTGAGGAATTACTGCAGTTTTTACTATTTACTAGTTCTATCATGATTCATGAATCTATTGCATCCCCTGTGGGTCGTGTTTTTATAGTGTGTTTCATTTTCGTACCTGATTCGGGCATTTGATGCCACCTGTAGAACGGTCATCTAATCTGCAGAAGTTCTAATTTGCAGCACAGGGCAAAAGTTCATCTACACTGGATCAAGTGATTCTTCTGTCTATATCTATGATGTGGTATGCTTGGAGTTCTATACCCTCACTTGATTTGCTCTTTTTTCTTTTCAACATCCTACTTTATTGCTTCATACATCATTAGCTGATATATTAGGTTCATTAGTTAGTGAATCGTTTGTCTCAATCTGCTAAGTGCTTTGAGGACTTGGATACATGCATTCTGCTTGTAGGTTGAAGTTCTGCAACTTTGATTGATTGAATCTGTTTAGCCCAATTACTGATGTCTTGATAATCTGAGACACTGGTGGATCTATGATCTTGAACTCCCTTTTCTGACTTGATGATTAAGCATGCAAAGATTAACGTAAGAAATATGTATCCAATTCGATGATCAATGATAGAATAAAAGTTTGCTAGTCAGGGTTCAGGCACTTTCCCATTTGATTAGGTAGTTTGAGCATGAAGAAAAACATCACTCTTTCCACGAATTGGATGTCTACTATGCCATTCTATAGTCTATATATATGCTTCATATAACATAATACAAGAGTCAAGCTGCACATCCCATATTATCTTTTTTGGATGATGTTTGGTGTCTGGTTAGCTTGCGGATGCCGTATTTTGGGAGAATTAAATTTTGTTTTGGAAGCAAGGGACTTGATAAAATCTTGGATACCATCATGCATTTCATTCATTAATACTTTTGTAGGTGAGTGGAGCTCAGATTGCAAAACTTGATTACCACCAGGAGCCGGTGAGAGATTGCAACTGGCACCCTTACTACCCTATTCTCGTTAGCTCTGCATGGGACGGTATCGTTGCTAACTGGGAGTTTCCTGGTACTGGTACAAGCTCATTGCCAGTGAAGCCGCGAGCCAGACGATATAGGCGATCTTAAGTTGCTACTAGCTAGCAGCATGCAGAAAGATGTTTTTGGAGTACACTGATTTGAAATATGCAAAGCTCAAGTCTATCCATGTTCTTTCTGCACATTGACATGTTACCCACATGTACGCGTGTACTCTGGTTAACCCGAATGGGATAGTCCCAATGGCGCCAATAGGTAGAATTGTATTTAATGTCACCGAGTTCAAATCCTAATGGTTGCCTAGTTGGGCATACTCACTATTATGTGAAAAGGGAGTAGTGTGCTGTGATTCTAATGAGTTGATAGTACAGGGGTTCATTGAAAATTTTATGAAAGAGTATTGTAAATAGTCTCATTTAGATTTCACCCTATTTACTTTTAGGTGTGTGAAGTTAGATTGGGAGATGCAGTAGCAATTTGTGGATTCATTTTTCCCTTGTCCTATTAAATATCCAAGTCCATAATGGAAAAACAACGAACAAACTTTAGCTGGCGTATGCAAAAAAACGATTAAATCAATAAATCAAATCAATCATAATGTTATTGATTTATCGGTATCAGAGTTATTGGGTTAATAATTTTTAAATGGTTAAATACATTTTTTTATTGGGCTATCAATTCGGTTTTCAATTTTAAAGTTTTAGTTAAGGATAAATTACATAAATTCCATACTTAAGAGACTATATTATCTAATATTCCTTACTTTTTTTAAATTTACATAAAATTTTATTTTTTAACTTTACTCTTGATACATATCAAGAAAACCCCACATCCTATTTTTACTCCACCATTAACTCATTTAAAATTTTCTTCCCTAGTTATCAACAATTAAAATCATCTTCCTTCCTGATTTTTACTCTTTCATTAATACTTAAATCATCTTGCTTTTTGATTTTTTTTCCTTCATTAATGCATGCAATTTTTTTTTCCTCCCCTAAAATCTCTCCCATTTTTTTGAAAAAAAATCTATTGATACATATATAAATTTATTTAGTTATTCATACATATTTATTTTTTTAATGGTGATTCATATGAATGATAAATATTATATCATTATACGGATATTATGGTAATTCATACGATAGATATATTTTGTGTGATTTTAATGGATGATACATATGATATTAATGGGTGGTACATATTGTATTATGGTGATTCATATGGTAAATACAATTATTTATTTCAATTATTGGGTGATTCATATGATATTAATTGGTGATATATATGGTATTATGGTGATTCATATGGTAGATACAATTATTTATTTTAATTATTGAGTGATTCATATGTTATTAATAAAAGGTAATGGTGTAGTCAGTGTAAAAAACAAAAGTAATAATATTTTTTAAAGAAAGACAAAGCATAATTGAGACATAATTAAAATTAAATCTAAAAAAATAGATTAAAATTAAAGACGAAAAAAGACCAAAAAAATATATATATCTTTCATAATTAAATACGAAAAAAGAGAAACATAATTAAATCCAAAAAAAAAGAGAAAAACTAGATATCTTTCCTTAAATAAAAGAATACAATGAATAAAGAAAAATCTATTATTTCCTTAAATAAATATCTTGTTAGTTTCAAATGTATCACTTTTGTTATATGTATCATTATATAACATATGTATCATCATTTTAAAAAATCGGGATAAAATGTAATTAACAAAATAGTCAGAATTTTATATAATATCACTTACAGATTCAGGGATTTATATAAGTTACCCTTTATTAAATGGTTAAGTTGATTATCTAATAAGATTATCAAATTATATTTTTATTCATAATTCTATAATAGTGGTTTAAATTTAAATATATTCCTTATTGTATTTTGCATTTTATAATTGTTGCTTAGTGTTTATAATTGTGTAGACTTTATGCAGTAAATTTAAAATCGAATTAATAAAAACCCAAAAACTGATTAACCAAAAACCAATAACAAATATCTTATTGGTTTGATTATCAACTTCAAATCAAAAGTCGATAAATAAAATTAATAATACACAAAATCGGATTCAACTAATCGATGCACACCCTAAAACTAAGTTTCATTGGATGAACAGTTAGTTCAATTTCAATTTTTTTTTTTTATCTAAGTAGACGTTCAGAGGTCAATGCAGTTTATCACTAGATTAGATGGAGGGGCATGTGCGTATAACCTTCTGAAGTTAACATATTTACTGTTTTACTGCTGTATTTTTTTATTACTGTTGCGTTATAGATTAAACTATCTTGGTAATTCATACATAAATCACCTTTTAGAAGCTTATTTAGCCCTTGTGACTTGAGCAGAAGGTTGCCAAGTTAAATATCTAGTGAATAGTATATGAGGACGACTGCAAATACATTAGCTAACATATTTACCATGCTACCCTAGGTCATTTATTTATCGAGTGTCATAATCTTAATCATTTATATTACAATCGTTAATATTTTTTATTTGAATTTGAATGCTAATCATTTATGTTTTAATTATTAGATGCTTTTCTTTCTTTATGTTTTAATAATCACTTAGTATGACTGAATAAATTCGAATATTAATATTTGTAATAAAGTTTTAATAGTATCATTAAGATGTCTATTCAAAGATTTTTTCAAAGATGATAGTTCACCCATTTCATTCATTTGTCACTCATTATTATCAACTATCACCATTTACCACTACCATACTCATCCACAAGCATCATTGTCAATCACTACAATAAGCTATCACAAGCACTAATCGCTATTTACAATCAAACCATAAATCATTATTGCTAATGACTATCAATTGTCACTATTAAATATAGCCAACTAAAGAGCAGGGATTCTCTGTGAAGAATCTGACTCACTTTCTCATTACTAGAAAAACGAATATATAGACATGAATTTTGATTTTCCACTACTAAAATTTCTCCTAAGAATATTCTGAGAATAAATATAACATCTCCTAGAACATCACATCTATTACAAATACGGATACAAAATATGATTATATAGAGTACTATATTTATCAGATCTTGCTTAATAGAACAGGGATTTACTGTGAAGAATCTGACACTTTCTCATTACTAAAAAGAAAAATATATATACATGAATTTTGATCTCCTACTAAAATCTCTCTTAAGAATTTACTGAGAATATATATAACATCTCCTAGCATATCACATCTACTACTAACATAGATACAACATATAAAGTTACTGTAAATGCACATATCTTGCTTAGTACCAACCATCATTCTCATTCACCAGCACCACTAGTTATCACCATGAACTACCATCATCAACACTAGTGTCAACAATTATCACCATTAACTATAACACACAACATTATTATTGTCAACACCATTCCTAATCTATACTGAGAACCATCACCTCTAATCATCGTCATAACAACTAGTAACCATCATGCAGGTTCTTAAAAATATATTATTGATATAGTAATAAATTAATTTAATATTTTATGAAATTTTGTAATTATTAATTTTTAAACACAAACGAATTTTATACCTTCAAATGTTGAAAAAAGAAACTGTCTTTATCTTTTAATATAATATCTTAATATTTAAAAAGAGATTCAAATATCTAAATGTAATGGATAGCTTAATATTTTCATATGTAAAATTCAAACATTTTAATAAAAATAAATGAAGTCCGATTATATAGATAAAATATTAGAACACATAATTTAAAATTCATATTGTTTTCTCATCTGGTTTGATCCTATTCATGGAGATTCCATAACTATTCCAAGAATGAAAAGTTCGACACAATTGAGATTTTTTTTTTAAATTGGATGCAGTTACTGATTCATGATCTGACAAGTACAGAATGAAAACTTCATTCTTGATTCTACGAGAATTTTGATGAAAGCCTTTCATTTGCTTCTCTTTGCTATTCGTACCGGGAAGGTGGAAGAAATCCAATCTCTCTTTTTGGGAGCAGAGCAGTCAAAGAATGAACCAAACCAAATGATTGTTCTACAATGACTATTCCTCACAATTGCTCCTTGTGATGCAGCGGAACCATGAAAGGATCCAGATTCCACACTATGTTGTGGGCTGGGGAGAGAGCTGCTCTGCGAAGCTGGACGTTCAGTGTTCTTATGGAGGAAGCATACTCGAAAGAAAATTGAAAGGGCCTTAAAAAAAGAGCGAGGGAATGATGGGTAACCTTAGTCTCTATGTTGCTCGTGAGCCACCAAGTATCAGTCTCGCAATAGTATTGGCGCAAAAGGATCGGTCCTTCATTTGCTGATCGCTCGCATTTGGAGTATCGAAGGAATTTTTTTGTTAAATAGCCTCTTAAAGTTTACTTTTTAATTAAATAGACTATAATTTTTTTTGAGGGAAATGACTCAAATTTATTTGTAATTTAAATTTATTTACAAATTTTAAAAGTTACAAATTAGTCCACAAAGAGTCGAATCACCAACTGTCGGAATTAAAAGACGAAAAAAAAACCCACCAAAAAATCTTTTCTAGCGCAGGAGTTTTTCTTCTTCTTTTCTTCCTCCTCCTCTTCTTCCTTATCCTCTTCTTCTTCTTCCTCCTCTTCTTCCTCGTCCTCCTCCTCCTCTTCTTCTTCTTCCTTCTCTTCCTCCTCCCCTTCTTTCTCCTCTTTTTCCTCTTCTTCCTCCCCTTGTTCTTTTTTCTCCTCTTCTTCTTCCTACTCCTCTTCCTCTTCCTCTTCTCCTTCTTCCTTCTCTTTATCTTTCTCTTCTTCTTCCTCCTCTTCCTTTTCTCCTTCTCCCCCTTCTTCTCTTATTCTTCTTCTTCTTCTTCTTCTTCTTCTTCTTCTTCTTCTTCTTCTTCTTCTTCTTCTTCTTCTTCTTCTTCTTCTCCTTCTTCTCCTTCTTCTCCTTCTCTTCTCCTTCTTCTCTCCTCCTTCTTCTCCTCCTTCTTCTCCTTCTTCTTCTCCTTCTTCTCCTGCTCCTTCTTCTTCTCCTTCTTCTCCTTCTTCTGCTTCTTCTTCTTCTTCTTCTTCTCCTTCTTCTCCTTCTTCTCCTTCTTCTCCTTCTTCTCGTTCTTCTCCTTCTTCTTCTTCTTCTTCTTCTTCTTCTCCTTCTTCTTCTTCTTCTTCTTCTTCTTCTTCTTCTCTTTCTCCTTCTTCTTCTTCTTCTTCTTCTTCTCCCTTCTCCTTCTTCTTCTTCTTCTTCTTCTTCTTCTTCTTCTTCCTTCTCCTCCTCCTCCTCCCGTTCCTTTACCACATCCCCCTCTTCTTCTTTCTCCTTTTTATCCTCCTTCCCCCCTCTCCTTTTCCTCATTTTCTCCTTCTTCTTCTTCTTCTTCTTCTTCTTCTTCTTCTTCTCCTTCTCTTTCTTATCCTCCTTCTTCTTCTCCTTCTGCTACTCCTACTTCTTCTACTTCTTGTCATCCCTCTTCTCCTTCTTCTTCTTCTTCTTCTTCTTCTTCTTCTTCTTCTTCTTCTTCTTCTTCTTCTTCTTCTTCTTCTTCTTCTTCTTCTTCTTCTTCTTCTTCTTCTTCTTCTTCTTCTTCCTTCTCCTCCTCCTCCTCCTCCCATTCCTTTACCATATACCCCTCTTCTTCTTTCTCCTTTTTATCCTCCTTCCCCCTTCTCCTTTTCCTCATTTTCTCCTTCTTCTTCTTCTTCTTCTCCTTCTCTTTCTTATCCTCCTTTTTCTTCTCCTTCTCCTTATCCTTCTTCTTCTCCTTCTGCTACTCCTACTTCTTCTACTTCTTGTCATCCCTCTTCTTCTTCTTCTTCTTCTTCTTCTTCTTCTTCTTCTTCTTCCTTCTCCTTCTTCTTCTTCTTCTTCTTCTTCTTCTTCCTTCTTCTTCTTCTTCTTCTTCTTCTTCTTCTTCTTCTTCTTCTTCTTCCTTCTCCTCCTCCTCCTCCCGTTCCTTTACCACATCCCCCTCTTCTTCTTTCTCCTTTTTATCCTCCTTCCCCCTCTCCTTTTCCTCATTTTCTCCTTCTTCTTCTTCTTCTTCTTCTTCTTCTTCTTCTCCTTCTCTTTCTTATCCTCCTTCTTCTTCTCCTTCTTCTTCTCCTTCTGCTACTCCTACTTCTTCTACTTCTTGTCATCCCTCTTCTCCTTCTTCTTCTTCTTCTTCTTCTTCTCCTCTTTCTTCTTCTTCTTCTTCTTCTTCTTCTTCTTCTTCTTCTTCTTCTTCTTCTTCTTCTTCTTCTTCTTTCTTCTCCTCCTCCTCCTCCTCCCGTTCCTTTACCACATCCCCCTCTTCTTCTTTCTCCTTTTTATCCTCCTTCCCCCCTCTCCTTTTCCTCATTTTCTCCTTCTTCTTCTTCTTCTTCTTCTTCTTCTCCTTCTCTTTCTTATCCTCCTTCTTCTTCTCCTTCTCCTTATCCTTCTTCTTCTCCTTCTGCTACTCCTACTTCTTCTACTTCTTGTCATCCCTCTTCTCCTTCTTCTTCTTCTTCTTCTTCTTCTTCTTCTTCTTCTTCTCCTCTTTCTTCTTCTTCTTTTTCTTCTTCTTCTTCATCCTTCTCATTCTTTTTCTTCTCCTCCTCCTCCTTCTCATTCTCCTTCTTCTCATCCTCCTTCATCTCATTCTCATTCTTTTTTTTTTCTTCTTCTTCTTCTTCTCCTTCTTCTTCTCCTCCCCCTCCTCCTCCCCCCTTCTCCTCCTTCTTCTGCTTCTCCTCCTCCTCCTTCTTCTTCTTCTTCTTCTTCTTCTTCTTCTTCTTCTTCTTCTTCTTCTTCTCCTTCTTCTTCTCCTCCCCCTCCCCCCCCTCCTCCTCCTTCTTCTTCTCCTCCCCCTCCCCCCCTCCTCCTCCTTCTTCTTCTCCTCCTCCTTCTTCTTCTTCTTCTCCTCCTTCTTCTTCTTCTTCCCCTTCTCCTTCTTATTATTCTTCTCCTCCTTCTTTCTCTTTTTCTTCTTCTTCTCCCTCTTCTTCTTCTCCTTATCCTCCTCTCCCCCTCTCCTCCTCCTTTTTCTCCTCCTTCTTTTTCTTCTTCTCTTCCTCCCCCCTCATGCCTCCTCCTCCCCCTCCTCCTCCTCCTCCTCTTCCTCCTTCTTCTTCTTCATCATCTTTTTCTTTTTTCACTCAAATCCCTTCTCTATACACATAATGTGAGAGAAATTATCGAGATCCTAAAGCTCTTTTTTAATGAATTCGATAAGTTTTTAAAATTTTGAAGAAAGGTGATGTTAAAGTTTGAAGAAAAAAACTACGATCAAGACAAATAAAATTAGAGAAAATTTAGCTAATAGGCTTCTTTGAGTTTTCAATTAGCAAAATGACCTTTTATTTTTATCATTTAAAAATAAAATAAAAAAATAATTTAATAAAGAATTGGATCATAATAATATATTGAAAACTATGATACCTAATTGTAGATAAATTTAAAGATAAAAACCCTATCTCATTTTTTTAATTTCAAATTCTTGTTCTTCCCTCTCTTTTTTTCCTTTTTTAATTCTTATCAGATAAATTTTCTTAGGTTCGGGTTTTTATTTTTCTCTCTTTTTACTAAAAATTCATTATTCCTTCAACTTTCTTCTCTCTAAAGTAGAATGAATAAATTTTACTTGTTCTTTATGAAGAATTTACGAAAAAGTAGATTCTAACGAAGTTGGCTACAAGTTCGAGGAAAATCAGGTGAACTTTATTTGGTTTTAGTATTTTGTAACTTAAATTTTGAAACATGATAAGTGGGATAAAATAATCATAGATTTTTATTCAATCATATAAATTGACAAATAATTAATCGGTTTGACCAAGTATATCTCTGTCAGTATTTAGGTGACGGATTATTAGTTATTCAACTCAATTAATCATTGGTCTTTCTATGAAATCACTCAAAAGACTATATTTTGTTTGTCAAATTACACTATTGATAGTAAATCAATCTGATTTTCTAGGTATATATAAATAGACTGGTTAGTAGTTAATCAGATTGATTTAACATAAGTACTTTTAAAAATTGATTGTAATCTTGAGTTTTTTTTCGTTAAATTGATATGACCTTTATTTACGATATCTTTAGAAACACGATACATCTAGTGAAGGTGATGAGTCTTTTAAGACATTTAGTGAAGAGATGAGTCTTATGAGACATCTAGCGACAGAAATGAGTCTTCTAAGGAGAATAATACATAAGTGATACCTGAACGTGAAACCTCAATAGACTTTTTTCAATATTCTTTGCGTAAGGACTTAGATGACAGAGACTACTTTGATGCACTTATGTCTATTTTATCAAGGTGGCATATTGTTGAAAATATACAGAAGTACTTGGAGAAGGAAAAAGTATACAACAAGTTTATGGATAGTTTTTTTGGTTGCTTATTAAAAGTAAATCTAAAAAATTAAACAAAAAAATTTATGCCAGATCATACATTATCTTCTACAACGCCGTGTTGCAAGCTCAAAGAAGAAAGAGGTATGCTTCATGTTGATGGTAAGCTAATTCGATTTGGTATGAAGGAGTTCTCCATGATTAGCAGATTGAATTGTGAAAATTTTTCCATTGATAAGGCTTTATATGATGAAAAGAAGACAAAAGATTATTTAGGTCTATTGATGAATAAGGATAGTAATCTAACAGGAAATGACTTAAGGAAAAGATAAAAAGTAACAGATTGAATGGACAAATAAAGTTGAAAATCCCCATGGTGTGGTTTGTTGACTTTTTTTTATGATCTTGAGACGATGTAAATGATGATAAATTGAGATTGCTCGCATATCCTTGAGGTAGGCATTCTTTTGAGCTGATAGTTGAGTCCCTCTTAGATGTTAACTTAAAGAAAAAGTCTGCACATGAAAGAAAAATAAATCTAAGCCTATGCAAGGATTCTCCTAGACTTTTATCATAAGTTTAACTTATGTATAATGAGATAGATATTAAATTATGCATCAATTCTAAATATATATATATATATATTAATTTTGTTAGGAGAAAAGATGTGATGTCGGCCTTTCTCTATCGATTTATTTCTTTTAGTTGTATGATAATATTATGTAGTAACTTGAGAATCAATGAATAATGGGTGAAACTAATGAAATATTTCAAAAGATAATTAGTATGATCATTTGAGTTGAAACACTAAGAGGATTAATAAGAAAACTGACTATTTATTTTGTTTTAAAGTGTCATATTTTCATATAGTGTTCACTCTTTGTTTTCTTGCTTATAGGTCCAAGATACTCTATAATATATTATATTGTTGCTCTAGTTTTAAAAAAAGTGAATGTACCTCATATTTTTCTTTCGTATAATCAGTAATCACCCACAAATCTGTGATCTGTTAGATAGATATGTAATCTGTCTGTTAGGAGAAAAGATGTGATGTCAGGAGCTCTCTATCGATTTATTTCTTTTTAGTTGTATGCTGATATTATGTAGTAACTTGAGAATCAATGAATTATGAGTACAACTAACGAGAATTTTCAAAAGATTCTTAGTATGATCATTTGAGTTGAAACAATAAGAGGATTTATAAGAAAATTGACTATTTCTTTTGTGTCAAAGTGTCATATTTGCATATAGTGTTCAACTCTTTGTTTTCTTGCTTGTACGTTCAAGATACTCTCTAATATGTTATATTGTTACTTTAGTTTTGAAAAAAGTGAATGTACTTCATATTTTTCTTTTGTATAGTTTATCAGATAGATATCTGTTAGGATAGGTGGTACCAATTGTACAAGTCAAAATCAATAATATAATTTTAAAAAAGACTAACTTGAAATTTGATGGACAAGGAGTGAAATTAACGGATAATCCACAAAATAGTTAGTGTTCTACATTATAAGAACTTCTAGTTGCTTATTTAGAGTTCATATACTTTTATCGGGACAAGTAGTCTTCTTGTGGCCCACTTTCTTATCGAGAGAACAATTATGTTTTCTGACAACTTCACCAACGGTGGGACCTTTTCTTTAATTTTTGGCCTTTTTATGCTTCAAAATGAATAGATTAATTTATTTTCTTTGACCCAGTCCCATTGCTCTTCTTGACGAACAAGATTTATAATTTCTGAATAAACCAACCCGTGGAGGTCTGCTGAATAGTATGGTAAACATACATTGTAAACTCTCTAACCATAATGTGATAATCGTTGAGATCTGAGTGCTGCTAGTGCGTGAGTACAAGGAAATTGCTAAAGATCTTACACCCTACAAGTGCATGTTTTGGTATTGATATTAACACTTGCATCTTTATCATTTCCCTGAACAATAAACCCACTCATGTAAAGTTAGTGCATAGATATTTTGTCTGCTATTTCACGTCTAATTTCTCACACTAAAGTATTTGTTGCTTGAGATAAATAGTTATTCGTAGACAATGTTAGACCATAATGCTCATGAAATCATCTACCCAACATCCTTTTAATAGCATTAAATAAAGCAATGACGGGCTATGTTCTTTTCATTATAAGTCTAGCATTAACCGACACTATAATATTGGTGGTCATGACACATACCTGTGTCCAGCAAAATGAGTTCTACTCGATTGCTTGAAATCAATAACATTTTTGAGATACCCAACAATATTACCATACCCCTTGAACCAAATTTTTTCTAAATACTTATTGAATTCCTCGACTCGATATGATTTTAACGCATCATGGTATAATTAAGGAAGGGAAAATGAACATAATAGTTTGGTGCCTTGTACATACTCCATGATGAGCTTGATTGTACAGTATAGCAATTATTTTTTTTATGCTTGAATTTATATTTGATATGATGAACAACTCAGATGTATTTGACACTGCATTGAGTAATTGATTAAATATCAAGTTCAAGAAAGTTTATTCTTAGAATTAACGATAACCCAAGCTATAGGATATATTTGATTTTCACTATCTTGTCCACTTGCAGTTAACATTACACCACCAAATTGATTCATAAAAATAGTCCCATCAACAGCGAGGACATTTCTTATGTACTTAAATCCTAAAATATAAGAATCTGCCCTCTTGAACCTCCAAAGTTGTAAAGCTACTTTAGTTTGCTTTCTCAATCTCGTATCAATATGCGCCGAATTTTGCACACTCATGTTCAAGTGTTCCTCATATCATATTTTGTGCAAGTTGCTTAGCCATTCAATATGTCCAATAACTAACAACACAATTCAATTCTATATTCACAATGCTTTTTATTTCTTTCGATATAGTTGCTTTTCTTGTTTGAACCTCTCTTTGATAAATTCTGCTATAACTTTGATAGAAGAATGCCTATATTTTTTAGATATAGATCTTAAGTCACATGAGTGATTAGGTGCATACCTGATAATACAAAAAGACATCTAAGTTAATATGTTTAGCAACATGAACGATCCACTTTCAGCTTTTCTCGGCACAAGAAATGATTACCAATGATTTATTAGATTTCTTTGCGGTAAATTCAAAACCTTTTCTGATTGCAGCAAGATTCAGTTTGGTCACTTCATTTTCATTGTTCAGAATCCTTTATTAAAACCTGAATCATAAAAAAATATAATTATGATGTGTTCTAATCGTTTCATTCCTTAATTTTTCAGATAGTTGAACTTCATCGACATCATTATCAAGTGGAACGTCTTTCTCAACTTGACAAGGAAGAACATTCTCATTATTAAGTGAAACCCTTTTCTCATCTTGGTGAAGGAGAACATCTTCATTATCAAGTGAGACCTCTTTCTTAACTTAGTAAGGAAGGACATCCTCATTCTCACGTGGGACCTATTGGTAAGAGAAAACATCCTCGTTATCACATGAAATCACTTTCTCAACTTGGCAAGGAGTAACATCTTTGCTATCACGTGGAACCTCTTTCTCATCTTGGCAAGGGAGAACATCTTATACTGTATGTTCATTCATTTTCATATAAATATTAGTCTTTCCTCCTCCATGATCATTGTCCATGTAGATATTTTTCATTCTGATATTATTGTTTGTTCAAACCATAATCAATTTTCAAAGATTTTTCTATCGAAGAAACTCATAAAATCGACCTACCACTTTCATCATTTATATTATTCAAATAAATTTGGATACCTTCATCATTCAAATCTCAACAGGTGTTGCTTTGTCCCTCAAACACCCCCTTCATTAGTCATATACTTTGACACAAATAAGATCATGTTCGTAACTCAGCTACCTCTTCTAATGATAGTTTTCATAAACTTATCAAATGTAACATCACCACTCATAATTATTGTTCTAACGGTGTCGTTCTGAGAGTTTCATCTCCAAGATTTTTTATCATCCACTTACTTTTCAAAATAATCAGCAAGTAAGACAATTTGTGTCATAATTTTATACTTATGATAAATAATTTAACATTATTTAAAACTAGTAAAATAAAACATTAATGTAAAGAAAGAAATCAAAATAAAAAATATAATGATTAATCTCTCAGACTAATTACTATAATCGACCTGCTATTGATTAACAGAAAAGACTGATATAATATTTATCGGATCAATAATTAATTAGTCCATCGCAGATCAACTTTCATTTACATATAATTCTAAATATATATAGAAATTGTTAGTGTACCTTCAATTTGAAGTCTTAATACAATCTTAGAACACAATCCCAAGCTATGTTGCTTCAAAATAGACCTTAGTTAGATGCAATTCTTTGTTAAATAACCTCTTAAAGTCTACCTTTTAATTAAATAGATTACAAATTTATTTTACAAAAATGATTCATTTCTTACTATTTAAATTTATTTGTGATTTAAAAATTATTTATAAATTTTAAAAGTTATAAATTAGTTCATATAGGGACAAATCACCGACTGTCAGAATTCAAAGAAGGAAAAAAACCCTCCCACCAAAAAAACTTTTTCAGTGCAGGAGTCTTTCTTCTTCTTCTCCTTCCATCCTTGAATCCATTCTCTATGCACATAATGTGAGGATATTTATTGAGATCCTAAAACTCTTCTTTTTGGTGAATTCGATAAGTTTTTTGAAGTTTTGAAGAAAGATGGTGTTAAAGTTTGAAGAAAAAGGTTACGATCAAGTTAAATCAAATTAAAGTCTATTTTAAAGTAGCATTAGCTTGGGTTTGTGTTCTAACATTGTATCAAGACCTCAAATTGAAGGTACACTAACAATTTCTGTATATATTTAGAGTTCTATACAAATGAAAGCTGGTTTGCGATGGACAAATCAATTATCGATCCTACAGATAATATATCAGTCTTTTCTACAAATCAATAGCAGATCGATTATAGTAATTTATCCGAAAAATTAATCATTTCTTTTTTTCTATTTTAATTTTCATATTTACAACAATATTTCATTTTACTAGTTTTAAATAATGCAAAATTACTTATTGTAGGTACAAAATCATGACAAGAGTTGTCTTACTTATTGATTATTTTGAAAAATGGATGAATGAGAAGAAATCTTGGAGATGGAATTTTCAAAATGACATCGTTAAAAAAATGCTTGTGAGTGCTGATGTTACATTTGATAAGTTCATAAAAACTATAATTAGAAGAGGTGAATTGAGTTACAGACATGATCTTGGTTGTGTGAAGTATATGACTAATGTAGAGGGTTTTTTGAGAGACAAAGTATTGCCTGTTGAGATAACGAATGATAGAGATGTCCAAATGTATTTGAATGATATAAATGGTGAAGGTGGTAGGCCAATTTTATGAATTTTCTGGATATAAAAATCTTTGAAAAGTGGTTGTGGTTTGAACAATCAATAATCTAATAATAAAAATATCTACATACACAATGATGATATTTATGTAGGAGTATTGATATTTATATGAAAATAAATGAGCATACAGTAGAGGATGTTCTCCCTTGTCAAGTTGCGAAAGCAATTCCACATGATAGCGAGAATGTTCTCCCTTGTTCAATTGAGAAAGAGGTTCCACGTGATAATGAGGACATTCTCCCTTACCATAGGTTCCACGGGATAATAAGGATATTCTTTTTTATCAAGTTGAGAAAGAGTTTTCACTTGATAATGAACTTGCCAAGTTGAGAAAGAGGTTCCATTTATAAGGAAGATGTTCTTCCTTTCCAAGTTGAGAAAGAGGTTCCACTTGATAACGAGGATATTCTTCCCTGTCAAGTTGAGAAAGATGTTCCACTTGTTAATGAAGCTGATAATGTTCAACTGCCTGAACAACTGAAGAATACAATAATTAGAACACATCATAACTATATTTTTTTGATGGTTCCTATTTTCATAAAGGATATCGATTTCTGAACAAAGAATATACTGTGACCAAACTGAATCTTGTCGCAATCAGAAAGGGTTTTGAATTTACCACAAAAAAATCTATCAAATCATTAGTAATTATTGCTTGTATCAAGAAAAGTTGCAAGTGAAGGGTTTATGTTACTAAATATATTAACTCAGATGCCTTTCGTATCACCAAATATGTGCCTAATCACTCATTTGACTTGAGATCTATATTTGGAAGATATAGACATGCTTCTACCAAAGTTATTTTAGAACTTATAAAGAGACGTTTGGAGAAGGAAAAGGTCCAAGAAAAATAAAGAACATTGTGAGTAAAGAGTTAAGTTTTGACGTTAGTTACTGGACATGTTGGAAGGCCAAACAACTTGCATAAAATATGATATGGGGAACACCTGAACACAAATATGCAAAATTGAAACCATATTGGTACGAGATTAAAAAAGCAAATGAAGGCAGCTTTATAACTTTGGAGGTTCAGGAGGGCAAATTCTTATATTTTTTATTTCATATAGGCCATGAACAAGAGGATCTAAGAACATAAGAAATGTCCTCGCTGTCGATGTGACTTTCTTGACAGGTTAATTAGGTGGTGTAATGTTATTTAGAAGTTAATAAGATAGTGAAGATCCAATATATTTTGCTTGAGTTGTCGTTAACTCTATGAGTGAACTTTCTTGGACTTGGTTTTTTCGTCAATTACTCAATGTAATGCCAAATACATCTGAGTTTTCTATCATACCAGACAGAAATTTAAGCATAAATAAAGTAGTAGCTATAGTTTACAATCAAGATCCTCATGGATTATGTACAAGGTACATAGGTGAAAATATTCATACAACTACCATGTTGGTTCTTCAGTACTTAGTTTATACTATGATGCATCAAAATCATATCAAGTTGGAGAATTTAATGAGTATTTAGAAGAAATTCGATGCAAAAGGTATGGTAATATTATTGAGTACCTCGAGAATGTTATTAATTTCAAGCGGTGGAGTAGAGCTTATTTTTTCTTAACTCAGGCATGATGTTATCACCACTAATATTGTAGAGTATGTAATGCTAAACTTGTAGTAAGAAAATTATCCATTATTTCATTATTTAATGCAATTCAAAGAATGTCGTGTAGATGGTTTCATGAGCGTCGTGGTCTAACATTGCCCAGGAATAATAATTTAGCTCCAACAACAAATATTTAGTGTAAGAAACCAGACGTGAAATAGCAGATAAATTATCTGTGCACCAACTTCACGTGAATGAGTTTATTATTCAGGGGCTTGGTCAAGATACAAGAGTTAATATCAATGCCAAAACATGAACTTGTAGGGTGTGAAATCTTTAGCAATTGCCTTGTACTCATGGATTAACAACACCTGGAGCTCAGTGATTAGCAAACTATCTTGAGAAAGTTTACAATGTATGCTCACCACATTATTCAGCCGACTTTTATAGGCTACCTTATTCTGAGATTTTAAATCATGTTCCTTAATAAATGCAATGGGACTAGGTTAGAGAAAGTATAATTAATCCACTCATTGTGAAGCGTAAGTGTAATACCCCAGGTTTTGAACTCCAAAATTTTCCCTGTGATTGAGCTCACTGTCCACACTATAACTTAGGTGATAAGTCGTAGTCACTCTGTACTAGTTTGTGTAGTATTTATCATAGTCTAACTAGTAAGATTGTCCAATGCTTCTATCCTGGCCACGACTAAGACCCTACGAGTCGTACGGTGTGGTCACGAGTCGGGGAAAGGACCCTTGACCATAATAGTATAGGTACCCAATGTTTCTTCCCTGACTATGAGTCCAAGCAAAGACTTGTCTCTAGTAATTACGAGTCGTCACCTGACCTGTAACGACTGGCAACCATTTTTCTACATATTTTTATTAAGGTTTTTTTAATATTTCCCATCCTTAACTCATTACCCACAACTTAAAAACACTTGTAGATCTCATTATTACCCATAAACAAATCATAACACACTTCTCTCCTCTTAAAATCTTCCAAAGCAAAAGGAAGCTAGGGTTTCTAAGAATTGAGCACCTAGGGTTAAAATTATGGTTTTCTCTCTAAATTCTTGGTATTTTCATGCATGTATCTCTTTCCTAACTTGATTTTTCATGAAGGCTTGTGTTTAATCATTGTTTATGTGATTTTAGATTACGGGTTTGAATAATGGGTTGAGGGTTTTCAATGGTTGTTACTTGGTTGGTTTCCCTATGGTTTTGAAATTATTATTCATGCTTTAACTTGTGGTTTTTGAACTAATTAGATGCATGGGTATGGTGAATAGAACAGGGGGCATAGATTCCCCTAAAAATTATGGTTTTTGGTTTGGAACTGGTATTAACCTTAATGCACTTCCATAATTGGTTTTGAAATATGAATGATTATGTAGTTTTGCTTACTTTACTAAACTATTGCATTGCATTAATGGTTAAATGAATAAAAATAGTTTTGGAAGGCCTTGGTGGCCATGATTTGGTTTTAAATGGTTTTGAAAGGCCTTGGTGGTCACAAATTGGTTTCTAAATTGGAACTTTGAATTCTATTTGGCTAATTGGTTTGGAATGACATAATGAAATTGGCTTGCAAGATTAACTTTATGTGGTATGACAATACCAATGGTAAATGACTAATTAAAAGACTTTTTGGTTAATGAATGAGAATGCGTAAATGGTTTTAATTTGGTCTTAAAGGAGATTGTGTAACTCGCCGTGTAAGCTAGAGGTCCTGGAGGGATCGATACTGGCAATTATGTTTGTCAGCGTGGGGGTCTTGGTGACCGTGTGCATAATTCACACATTATATACATATATATATATATATATATATATATATTAGAATGGTTGGATCCTTGGTGGCTTTGTTCCTTTCTTGCATTTTGCTGGTTCTTGCGGCTAACACGCGCTCATACCTTTTCAGCAGGGAGAGATGAACCCATATAGACCTGGGTGCCCTTAGGACGGTTAGAGCTACACTGTCCATGTTAATGATTTTAAAATCTCATGCTAAACCTTGTTTCCTATCTTGGCATCTTATATATATGTATATATGAATGTGTGTATGGTTTTCGAATGGTTTTGGACTAATTTGATTATTGCATTATTCTATCCTTTCCCTGAGTTACATGCTAGTGCTCACCCTACTAACCATCCCTGAACGTTACATCATTTTATTATGTTGGGTCCTAGGGGTTCTTCGGTTACCTTATGTAGAGTTAAGTAATTCTGGTTCATCGATTGGCATGCGTTGAAGTGGTGAGCCTCCATCTTCTAGAAGGCCAAACATTTCATTGATTTTTTATGATTATCGAAATCCCATCAATTTTTTTTATATTTTAGATTCCCTTTTTGGCCATGGTCGGGAACATGTCCCGACCTAGCTTGATATTTTAGTTTAGAGGTTTTTGTGGACAAAGTGAGGGTGGTTATCATTTATTGATTCTTAGTCCCTATTAACTTGTCTATCTATCTTCCATATATTTGTTTATGTTGCTTTCACTATTATATCATATTGTGTTCTGGTTGGCTAGGTTAAAGGGGTAGTGTCCGGCTCTCAGTGGGCTTGAGATACCCGTTATGACTAAACCCGAGGTTGAGTTATGACAAGCTTGGTATCAAAGCATAGGTTTAGGATCGTTGGGTGTCCATAAATCCATGGCGAGTATAGTCCCTTTTATGGGTGTGTAGCATACCACACTTATAAGGGGAAGACTACAAGACATGTAGGAATATTTCTGTTTCTTGTGTTCTATTTCAAGATACAAAGTTTGGTGTCTTAAGATTCCTCTAATCTCTAACTTGCATTTCATACCATGCCTCCCCAAAGATTTAATATTCGTAGGAACTCCGTCGGGCCCTCTATCCTACCTGAGGATAATGTGGATGGAACTCAACCTACTTATAGAGTGCAGACCCAATCTTGGGTCCCTACTTCTGATTGTATGACCCATATGGCATTCGACCTGTTCCCACTAGTCCTTCTCAGTCTTCCAGCACTGGTGATTCTTATGCTTATTCACCTTAAGGGGATATCTCTAATGCAGAGTTCTATCAGTCCATTCATCTACTTACTCAATTGGTGGCTTCTCAGTCTCATTAATTTAGTCTTGTTGGTTTTTCTGTGGTTTTATATGAGGTTACCTGGTTTGGTAAGTTTATGAGATTAAATCCCCCAACCTTCACAGGCTCTAAGTTTGAGGAGGATTCTTAGGGGTTCATTGATGAGATAGAGAAGATATTCAGGGTGACACATGCTACTGATTCTGAGGGTGTAGAGTTTGATACATACCAATTGAAAGATGTATTTTATCAGTGGTATGAGGAATGAGAGCAGTCGAGGGGTGATGATGCTGAGCGAGCAATGTGGGAGGAGTTTTTTGGTGATTTTCTTGATCATTTATTTCCATAAGAGTTGAGGGAGGCCAAGGTCGAAGAGTTTGTAAACTTGAGGCAAGGTAGGATCAGTGTGATGGAATGTTCCCTGAAGTTCCATTGTTGTCTCATTATGCTCTGGAGTTGGTATCTATTATAAGGGCTAGAATGAGAAAGTTTGCTTTGGGTTTGTCTCGTGACTTGGTATTAGAGTGAAAGGCTGTGATGTTGAGCAATGACATAGATATCTCCAAGCTTGTGGTTTATATGCAGCAAGTAAAAAATGAAAAAAAAGACAGGCGGAGATGGGATAGAGACAAAAATAAAAAGTTCAGGTATTTAGAGCAGGGTGTAGGTCAGTAAACTAGTGAGAAAGATGGTAGATAATGGTGCAAGAAGAAACTTGGGGAAATTATGGTTCATATTCCTTGGCTAGTGCTCCTTATCCAAAGCCGTCCGATGATCGTCATTTTCAGACTAATAGTGGTCCTAAGGCACAAAGTGCCCATTCTCAGGTTAGTGGAGATCAATCAGCCCCACTATATCCTTTTTAAAGATTTTGCGATCAGCTTCACTGGGGTTATTATGATAAGGCAACAAATTGGTGATTTTATAATAGTGAACTTGATCACATACAATGAGACTGTCCTACAGATAAGGTAGCCACTAAGTCTAATAAAGTTCTGATCGCCACTTCTTTAGCTCTTGCAACAAAGGGTGCTACTTCTAGTGCTGGTGCTGGCCAAAATTATCTCTATGCTCTTGCTACCCGTCAGAAATTTGAGGTATCTCCTGATGTTGTTACTGATACATTACAACTCTTCTCTTGAGATGTGTATTATTTTCTTGATCTGGGATGGTCCTAATACATTACAACCCCTTATATGGCTGTGCATTTTGGTTTTGGTCTTGATAGTATTTTTGACCTCTTTTATGTGTTTACTTTAGTGGGTGATTCTGTAGTTGCTAGAAGGATATATAGGGGTTGTGTGGTGTCTATCTTTCATAGGAAGACATTGGTGGATTTGTTGGAGCTTGATATGGTAGATTTTGATGTAATCTTAGGGATGGATTGGCTCCATTTATGCTATGTATCTTTGAATTATAGGACCCGAAAGTTCAATTTCTAATTCCCTAATGAATCGATAATTAAATGGGAGGGACGTTCTTTAGAGCCTAAAGAGAGGTTTATTTTTTATCTTAGAGCCCGAAAGTTGATCTCTAAGGGGTGTTTGTATCACCTGGTTTGGGTTAAGGATTCTAGTTTCGAGGGCTCCTTTTTGCGATTTGTCCCTGTTGACAATGAGTTTTCTAAAGTGTTTCCTGAGGATTTTTCTGGCATTCCTCTCATTAAGGAAATAGACTCCGGGATTAATCTTTTATCGGATACCCATCCTATCTCTATTCTTCCTTATAAAATGGCTCTGAATGAATTAAAAGAGCTAAAGGAGCAGCAAAAGGATATCTCTGATAAGGGCTTCATTCATCCTAGTGTTTCTTCGTGTGGTACTCCCGTGCTTTTCATGCGCAATAAAGATGGAGGATGTGTATAAATTATAGGTAGTTGAATAAGGTTATAGTGAAGAATAAATACCTTCTTCTAAGGATCGATGATCTTTTTACCAGCTTCAGGGTGCTATATGCTTTTCTAAGATTGACCTTCATTCAGGTTATCATTAGTTAAAGATTAAGGAAATTGATATTCCCAAGATTGTTTTCCAAACCCGATATGGTCATTATGAATTCTTGGTTATGGTATTTGGATTGACTAATGCTCAAACTGTTTTTATGGATCTTATGAAGTAGGTGTTTAGACAGTTTTTGAATTTATTTGTGATAGTGTTTATTGATGGTATCTTGGCGTATTCTAAGAGTGGAGAGGATTATGCCAATCACCCTTGGATTGTATTGCATACTCTTAAGGATCAAATATTGTACGCTAAATTTTCTAAGTGAGAGTTTTTATTGAATGTTGTGACTTTTCTTGGGTATGTTGTTTCTAGTGAGGGGATTAATATGGATCCATAAAAAGATGAGGCAGTTATGAGGTAGCCTAGACCCCATGACTCCAATTGATATTCAGAGCTTAGACTTGGTTGGGTATTATAGGAGGTTTGTAGAGAGATTTTTATCTATTGCTGCTCAGCTGACTAAGTTGACTCAGAAAAAGGTGAAGTTCTTATGGTCTGATGCTTGTGAGGGTAGCTTTGAGAAATTGAAGGATAAGTTGACTTCTGTGCCAATTCTGACCCTACTCGAGGGTACTGAGGGTTTTATTGTATATTGGGATGCATCTCGTGTGGTACTGGGTTGTTTGTTAATACAACATGGTAAGGTTGTGTCCTATGCTTCTAGGCAGCTTAAGGTTCATGAAAAGAATTATTCGACTCATGATTTAGAGTTGACGACTCTGGTTTTTGCTTTAAAGATTTGACACCATTATTTGTATGGGGTGCATGTGGACATTTATTTTGATCATAAGAGCTTACAATACGTATTTACTCAGAAGGAGCTAAATCTCAGGCAGGGGTTTTGGATTGAATAGCTTAAAGATTATAACAAGGGTGTTCATTATTATCCAGGTAAAGCTAATATGGTTGTTGATGCTCTTATCATGTTGTCTATGGGGAGCTTATCTCATGTGGATGAGAAAAAGTGAGGATTGGTGAAAGATATTCACTGATTGGATAACTTGGGAGTGCATCTTTTGGATTCCGATGATGGAGATGTGATTGCTCAAGAAGTGGTTAAGTCTTCTCTTGGTGTTGGGCTTTGGATCTCATCCTTATACAGATTAAGGATGATGCGAGATAGCAAAAGGTTATGGCCTTTGAGATTGGTGGTGATAGTGTCTTAAGGTATAAGGCAGGTTGTGTGTTCTTGATATTGATGGGCTATAAGAGAGAATCTTGACTTAGGCTTATGAGTCAAGGTGTACTGTTCATCCAGGTTCGACCAAGATGTATCATGATTTGAAGGAGATTTATTAGTGGAACAATATTAAGAGAGATGTGGAAAATTTCATGGCTAAGTGTATGGTTTATCTGCAAGGGAAGGTAAAACACTTAAGGCCCGATAGTATGTCTTAGGAGATAGAGTTGCCCATGTGGAAGTGGGAGATGATTAATATGGATTTCATTACAGTCCTTCCACGGTCTCGTAATCAGTATGATTCAGTTTAGGTCATTGTGGATAGGATGACTAAGTTTGCTCATTCTTACCCTTGAGGACTACCCACTCGGGTGAGGATTATGCTAAGTTATTCATTTAGGAGATTATGAAGTTGCATGGTGCGCCAGTGTCCATTATTTCAAACTGAGGTATGCAATTTACTTCTCACTTTTGGCATTCATTTCAAAGAGGTTTAGGGACCAAGGTGAACCTTAGCACCATTTTCCACCCTCAAACAGATGGACAAGTTGAATAGACTATTCAGACTTTGAAGGATATGATAAGGAATTTTGTGATTTATTTTGGAGAGAGTTAGGTGGATCATTTGCTTCTTATTGAGAGTCACATATAATAACAGTTATCATTCGAGTATTCAGATGGCTCATTTCAAGGACTTAAATAGTAGGAGGTATAGGTATCTTATTGAGTGGTTAGAGGTTGGTGAGGCTAGGTTGTTTGGTCCTGACTTGGTTTACCAAGACATGGAGAAGGTAGAGGTAATTAAAGGAAGAGTTAAGACTTCCCAAAGTCGACAAAAGTCTTATGCGGATATGAGGCAAAGGGATTTGGAGTTCGATGTAGGTGATTAAGTGTTTTTAAAGGTTTGTCCTATGAAATTAATAATGAGGTTTGGGAAGAAAGAGAAGCTTAGTCCCTGTAATGTTGGTTCGTATTAGATTTTAAGTATAGTTGGGAATATTGCTTATGAGTTGAATTTTCCTTCGAGTTTGGGTTCCATTCATCCAATTTTCCATGTGCCGATGATGAAGAAGTGTGTGGGTAATCCTTCCTTGATTATCCCTATGGAGGATGTTGGTGTTTCAGATTCCTTGTCTTATAAGAAAGTCTCGATTGAGATTCCGGATAAACAAGTTCATAGATTGAGGACTAAGGAAATGGCTTTAGTAAAAGTCCTTAAGAGAATTCAAAAGGTAGAGGAAGCTACTTGGGAGGCGAAGGATGATATGAAGGCTAAGTATCCATTTTTGTTCCCTGCATTGGATGAAAATACTTGAGGGATGATTTTCGTTCTCTTTCTTGTGGCCTTTTGAATGTGTCATTTGGGTATGTGTGCATTCTTTTTTGTTATCGTGCTAATGGGTGCCTTGACTCCTCATTTGGGGATGAATGATCCGGGGGAGAGGGGCAATGTAATACCCTAAATTTTAAAATCTGAAAGTTTCCTTGTGATTAAGCTCACTATCCACTCTACAACTCAGATGATGAGTTATAGTCACTCTATACGAGTTGTGTAGTGCTTATTATATTCTAACTAGTAAGGTTGTCCTACGTTTTTGTGCTGACCACGACTAAGACCCTACGAGTCGTAAGGTGTGCTCAAGAGTCATGGGAAGGTACTTGTGGCCATAAATTAAAGGTACCCATTGTTCCTTCCGAGACTACTAGTCCAGGCAAAGACTCATAGCCAGTCATTACGAGTCATCACCTGAGCCGTAACGACTGGTGACAGTTTTCCTATATATTTTTATTAAGGGATTTTTGATCTTTTCTCGTCCTTACTCATCACCCATAACTTAAAAACAATTCTAGGGTCTCATTATCACCCATAAACAAATCATAACATACTTCTCTCCTCTTAAACTCTCCTAAAGCAAAAAGAACCTAGGGTTTTTAAGGATTGAGTACCTAGGGTTCAAATTGTGGTTTCTTTTTCAAATTCTTGGTGTTTTCAGGCATGTATCTCTTCCCTAACTTTGTTTTTCGTAAAGGTATGCGTTTGATCATTGTTTATGTGATTTTTAATTGTAGGTTTGGAATGATAGGTTGAGGGTTTTGAATGGTTGTTACTTGGTTGGTTTTCCCATGATTTTGGAATTGTTATTCATGCTTTAACTTGTGATTTTTGAACTAATTGGATGCATGAGCATGATGAATGGAATGGGGGTCGTGGATTCCCCCCAAAATTGTGCTTTTTGGTTTGAAACTGGTATTAACCTTAACCAACTTGTATAATTGATTTTGAAATATGGACAATTACATGGTTTTACTTGCTTTGATATAATATTGCATTTCATTAATGGCTAAACGGATAAAAATGGTTTTAGAAGGCCTTGGTATCCATGGTTTGCTTTTAAATGGTTGTGAAAGTCCTTGGTGGCCATGGATTGGTTTCTAAGTTGAAACTTTAGAGTCTATTTGTCTAATTAATTTGGAATGGCATAATAGAATTGGCTTGCAAGCTTAACTTTAATTGGTATGAGGATACCAACGGTAAATACATAATTAAAATATTCCTTGGTTAATGTATGAGAATGTGTAAATGGTTTTAATTTAAGCGTAAAAAGGGCTGTGTAGCTCGTCGTGGAAGGTGGAGGTCCCGGGGAAACCAATACTGAAAATCATATTTGACGGTGTGGGGGTATTCATGACAGTGTGCATAATTCAAATATTATATATATATATATATATATTGAAATGATTGGAGCCTCGATAGCTTTGGCCCTTCCTTGAATTTTCCTACTTCGTGCGGCTAACACGCTCTGGGACCCTTTCAATAAGGGAGCTGAAACCATATAGCCCATAGGTTCCCTTAGGACGGTTAGAGCTACACAGTCCAGGTTAATGATTTTTAAATCCCATACTAAACCTTGTTCCCTATCCCGACATCTTATAAATATGCATATATGAATGTATGCGTATGGTTTCTGAATGATTTTGGATTGATTTGATTATTGCATTATTTTATCCCTTTCCTGAGTTACATTTGGCGCTTACTCCGCTAGCCTTCCCCAGATGCTACATCATTTTATGATGTAAGGTCTTAGGGGGTTCTTCGGTTACCTTGTGTAGAATTAAGTGATTTTGGTTCATCGATTGGTCTGCGTTGAAGTGGTGAGCCTCTATCTTCTGTAAGACCGGACTTTTCACTATTTTCTTTATGATTATCGAAATTCTATTAGTTTTTTATGTATATTTTAAATTTCCTTTTTAGACATGGTTGGGGGCATGTCCCGACCTAACTTGGTATTTTGGTTTAGAGGCTTTTGTGGACAAAGTGTGGGTGGTTATTGTTTATTGATTCGTAGTCTCTATTGAGTTATTTATCTATCTTCCATATGTTTGTTTGGGTTGCTTCCGCTATTATATCATATTGTGTTTTGGTTGGCTAGGCTAGGGGGTGGTCTCCAACCCTCGGTGGGCTTGAGATGCCCGTCATGACTAGGCCCGGGGTCGGATTGTGATAGTAGAAAAGGCCAAAAATCAAAGAAAAGGGTACCTACTATTGGTGAAGTTGTCAAAAAGCATAATAAGTGTTCTCTTTTCAAGTAAGTGGGCCACAAGAAGACTACTAGTCTCGATAAATGTACTTGAACTCTGAATATGTAACTAGAAGTTCTTATAATATTGAATACTAGCTATTTTATGGATTAGTCGTTAATTTCACTCCTTGTTCACTAAATTTCAAATCTGTCTGTTTGTAAATCTATTATTGATTTTAACTTGCACGATTGATACCACCTGTCCTAACAAATAGATCAATTATCTATCTGACAGACTATACGAAAGAAATATATAAGGTACATTCACTTTTTAAAAAAATTAAAGAAACAATATAATATATTAAAGAGTATGTTGGACGTATAAACAAGAAAATAAAGAGTTGAATACTATATGCAGATATGACACTTTGACACAAAATAAATAATCGATTTTCTTATAAATCCTCTTATTGTTTCAACTCAAATAATCATACTAAGCATTTTTTTCAACTTCTCATTAGTTTTACTCATTATTTATTGATTCTCAAGTGACTACATAATATCATCATAAAACTAAAAAGAAATAAATCGATAAAGAGCGACCGACATCACATCTTTTATCCTAACAAACAGATTACATATCTACCCAACGGATTATAGATTTGTGGACGATTATTCGAAAGAAAACTATGAGGTACATTCACTTTTTTCAAAATTAAAGCAAAAATATAATATGTTAAAGAGTATCTTGGAAGTATAAGCAAGAAAATAAAGATTGAACACTATATGCAAATGTGACACTTTGACACAAAATAAATAATCAATTCTCTTATAAATCCTCTTATTTTTTCAACTCAAATGATCATACTAAGCATATTTTGAAATTTCTCATTAACTTTTCTTATTATTCATTGATTCTCAAGTTATTACATTATATCATCATACAACTAAAAAGAAATAAACCGATAGACAACGACCGACATCATATTTTTTATCCTAGCAAAAATATTATATATATATATATATATATTTCAGATTGATGCATAATTCAATATTTATCTCATTATAAATAATTTAAACTTACCCTAAAAATTCTGGAAAATTCTTACAAGTCATAACCTTTAGGGTTAGATTTATTTTTCTTTCATTGTGCAAATTTTTTCTTCAAGTTAATATCTAAGAGGAACTCTACTGTCATCTCAAAATGAATGTTTGCTCCAAGGATATGCATTAAAGCAATCCCAATTTGTCACAATTTGCATCATTTTAATATCAAGAGTTCGTTTTGGATCACTAACACATAAAAAAGAGTGAACAAACCACACCATAGCAATCTTCAACTTTGTTTTTACATTCAATTTGTTATTGTTTAACTTTTTCTTTAAATCATTTTCCGTTAGATTACTATTTTTATTCATCACTAGAACTAAAAATATTTGCCTTTTTTCATCATATAAAGCCTTATCAATGGAAATTTTTTCATAATTCAGTCTGATAATCATAGAAAACTCCTTCATACCAAATCGGATAGGCTTACCATCAATTATGAACTATACCTCTTTTTTCTTTAAGCTTGCAACACGACGTTGTAGAAGATAGTGTATGATTTGACCATAAAATTTTTTGTTCAAATTCTCTAGATTCAATTTTAATAAGCAATCAAAACAATTCATAAACCGGTTCTACACTTTTGCTTCTCCAAGTACTTTTGTATATTTTCAACAACATCCCACCTTGATAAAATGGACACAAGTACATCAAAGTGGTCCTCGTCATCTAAGTCCTTACCCAAATAATATTGGGAGAAGTCTATTGAGGTTATACGTTCAGGTGTCACTAATGTATCATTCTCCTCAGCAGACTCATTTTCGGTGCTAGACAACTCAAAAGACTCATCCCCATCACTAAATGTCTTAAAAGACTCTTCCCCTTCACTAGATGTATCACGTTTCTAAAGATAACGTAAATAAAGATCATATCAATTTAACTAAAAGAACTCAAGATTAATATCAATATTTTAAAGAACTGATTTTAAATCAATATAATTAGCTACTAACTGGTCTATATATATCTAGAAAGTTAGTTTGATTTACAGATTCTTTAGATTGATTTACTATCAATAGTATAATTTGGTAAATAAAATAAATAGTCTATTGAGTGATTTTATAGAAAGCCCAATGATTGATTAAGTTGATCAATTAATGATCTGTCACCTAAATACTGATAGATATATCCTTGATCAGACCAATTAATTATCTGTCACTTTATTTGTTTGAAAAAAATTTATAATTTTTTTATCTCACTTATCAAGTTTCAAAATTTAAGTTGCAAAATGCTAAAAATAAATAAAGTTTACTTGATTTTTCTCAAGCTCATGGCCAACATCGTTAGCGTCTACTTTTTCCATGAATTCTTCACAAAGAATAAGTAAAATTTATCCAGAAACAAAATACATGAATGAGTTCTACTTTAATAAGAAAAAAAATTGAAGAAATAATGAGTTTTTAATAAGAAGATAAGAGAAAAAAAATCAAAACAGTGAGAAAATTTCTCCTATGAAAATTAGACCGAGGGAAAAAGGAAAAAAAAATAGAAAGAGCAAAAATTTAAAATTAGAAAAATGAGATAGGATTTTTATCTTTTAACTTTATCTAAAAATAGGTCTCATATATATTATGGTCTAATTTTTTCATTAAGTACCTGTTTGGATGGTGGTTTCCCATGGTATGGTTATTAAGAGAACCATGTTTGTTTTGATTATTTTCTAAAAGGTATGATATGATATCTTTTCATAGTTTGATAACCATGAAATTTCTCAATTTTCAGAACCACCAATTTGACGGTATCCCATGATTTTCTTATTTCTTTTTTCGACCATGCCCTTACTTAATATTTTCTAATCCTATTTTACCCTTTACCCTATATTACTTCCAACCTTATTTATTTTTACGTTTTTCCTCTGCATTTTTCTCCTCTGTGTTCTTCTTCGTTCTTTTGTTGTCTCCTCGTCTATGCTCGTTCTCTCTTTCTAGATTTGTTTTTTAAAATTTAACTGCTTATTATTTTCATCTTGTGCTCTTTCAACAAATCAGTGCAGGCTGAATTATTTCAATCTATACGTATTTTTATTAGCATAATACATAAACAGGACCTTTAGCTTGACATCAAGTTATAACTATGACCTTTAACTTTGTTAGTGTACAAGTAGGCCCTTTAACTATACAAAAATTGAACAAAAAAATACTTCAATCTTGCAACACATATGCGTGAAACTCAATCGCTCCTACGTGGACTAGTACTCTAATCAAATGTTGCCACCTAATAAAAAAGATACACGTAGATTTTAGATATTAACTTTGTCAGTTTACAAGTAGGCCATTTAACTATACAAAAGCTGAACAAAAGAACACTTCAATCTTGCAACACATATGCATGAAAATCGCTCCTACGCGGACTAGTACTCCAACCAAATGCTGCCACCTAATTAAAAAGATACACATAGATTTTAGATATTAAAAAAAAAACTTAATATACCACCATCACAAATACATCTACTTTTCATATTTTTTATTAAAAATAAAATTAAAAAATAATTCATTAAAGACTACCTTCATTAAAATAACATTCAAGTCCGGTGAAAATTGAATGGTTCATTTAGAAGAAGATGTGAAATCCGATGAAAACCCTACAAAATTTCCATCTCTTATTTCCTTTCAATTAAGGAAAAATTATTGAAATTTCCATTGAAGATTCACAAAATAGAAGCCGTTTAATATGAAATTTGCACAATTTCTTTACAACTTTTAGCTCTTCGAATATACAAATGAAGCATGCACCATCATCTTAAGCAGAAATAAAAGAGAACTAAATAATTGATCGTACTTTTTCTAAAAAAATTTTTTAGAGTTGTTGGAGAAAATAAAAGAGAATAAAGTGGGAATTTGATTTGCAAAAAGGGTGTGTGTGTATATATATATATAAAGGATTCATTAAGGGTATAATAGTCATTTAAGCATTTTTTACTATTTGGTCTTCAATTTTAACTCCCACGCTCGTCATTTTGAGTGTAATCACTCATTTTGTCAGGTAGGATTGAAGTGTTTTTTTGTTCAGCTTTTGTGTAGTTAAAGAGTCTACTTGTGCACGAGCAAAGTTAAAGGTTATAGTTATAATTTAATGTCAAGTTAAAGGTCTTGTTTATGTATTATGTCTTTTTTATTTATATTTGTTTATGTTATTGATTCTATGTAGTTATTGTGTTTTGGTGAGTTCTTTGAATGATGAAGAGATAGCTTTTCGATCATTCAAAAAGAGCATTGCACAAGCCCTCATTCACAATGGATAACATAGTTGTGTTCAGAAATTCCTCAACTTCTCCTTGCAAGGTCCATTATGCTCCAAATACGTTTAGGAACATTAAGGACACACAAAATGATGTGAAGATCAAAACATGGGGTAGACCAAGTATTGGCTTTGTCACTAATGTACTTTTTCAACAAGTTACGATAATTTATGTTGAAAATCCAATTGTTATCATCAAAATTACTGTCCGAATAATAAAAATTGTCTGAGACAGATCTCTGATGTGAAAGTAAGTGATGTTACACATCAAAATATACAGGAAAGTCCATCAACACGAATCATGAAATTTGATTATAGTAAGAGAAATCCATGTAGGGGAATAAAATTGGAAGATATAAATCTTACATATAAGAATGAACCAGCTGCTCAAGCTTCATGTGCTGATGTTGCATGAACAACTACTGGTACTAATATACATATTAATTTGTAGTCTTTCTAGTGGCCCTATGAAAGACATCAACGCGTGGAGCCCCCCCTCGATCTGAAGACATCATTTTTCTACAGTTGACAGTCTTCTTGTCATCACTCAACTTAAAACCAAAGTAACGTAACAACACAACAAGAAGGAATATCTTCATCTGTCTATAAGCAAACTCCTTCTCCAAGCAGATTCTTGGCCCAACCCGTATTATCAGCAAAAGGATGTACTTAGCGTGTTAATGTGATAGTATAAAAGCACTAGGCAAATTAAGTAGACTCCCGTTCAAGGCTTTAGCAAATTATAATTAAAGCTAATAATGAGCTTTGACCAACCTGGCAAGCTATAAATTTGAAGGGGTTCTCTGGCCTGAAGAAACCATCGGATCAAGCCATCTCTCTGGGTTTATACTCTTTTGCATCGTAACCCCATAAAAGAAGTAGTGTTGTATGATGAAAAGAAGTTGTTGCAATTCTAGTTCTTGATTATTTCATGAATGTAAAGTTTTAATTTTGTTAGAAATTTTATGAATTTAACAACATAATATATTTATAAGACATGATTTGTATTAAATTTGTAGAAAGAAAATTATTTATTAATAATTATTGATAAATTTAAAATTTAACTTTCTATCTCACAATTGACCGTGTACACTCATCCTCCCAAGAGCCCATTTGATGGAATATACTGAATATGTTATTATTATTGTTGATAAATTTAAAATTTATAATAATTACAAATATTTTAATAAACTTACCTGTAAAGTTCCATATCATCGAATCAAATAAAAAAAACTGTTATTATATCATATTGTACCGTAAACCATGGCAAACATCATACAGAGTGTAAATTGTTCTTTTATTTTATTTTTAAACATAAATAAAAGAAGTCCATTTTGCGGAAATTCACAGGCAAATTTTCTCAGCGTTAGCGTAACAAAAACTTGTTTTTTCTGAAGTGCTATCCGTTTATCAATTTAGTTTTGTGCAGTGCTGCTTTTTCAGAAAAAATGAAATTCACATAAAAGAATCAACAATCAGACTCTCTCTGTATCAAAAATTGAATCTTTTGTAGTGATGAAAGAGAAAAATTCAATGCTGTTTCTGGGATTTTTAAGCAGAGCTGCTCTGATTATGATGACTATAATTTCAGTATTTGGGTGGAATGGGGTAAAAGGTCATCCCCCAAGTAGGATTCTTTTAGATACAGATATGGGTACTGATGATATTTTTGCTCTTTTGTACCTTTTGAAGCTTAATAGATCAGAAATGGACTTGCAGGTTTGCTTTCTCACTTCACTTTAGTTTATATTCCAATATATTGCCTTACCTACTTAAATATATATTCTCTCATTCAGTCATTCCCAATTTATTTCTATTTCCTGTATAGTTAATGGGAACTAAATTAATTTCACTTTTACATTTCCATTTTGAAGTAAATTAATATGTATATACCCATAACCCATGTCTTGTTTCCTGTCTAGTTAATATGATCAGGAGGTCACAGGTTCAATCCTTGGAGACAGCCTGTTGTAGAAATGTGGGGGTAAGGCTCACATACAATAAATCCTTGTGGTTCGAGCCTTTTCCAGATCCTTCGCATAGCGGGAGCTTTATTACATCTGATCTTTTTTGTTTTTAACTTCCCATTTTGAACTCCAGTGACTTGCTCTAGTAGAAATTCACACCACCTGTTTTACGCCTACTAAATACTAGAACTTGTTGTTTACCCAGAAATAGGTACAGTTGAATTTGTACAGGGTCAAGAGCATGCTTGTTAATTAAACTCTAGTTTTAGATCCGTTTACTAGCGGTTTGATTAACGATTCAGTTAAATAAGCAATAAAAACGTGATTAGTAATGGATAACGATGGAAAGCAAATAAACAAGCATAAATTTAAGAGATGGGCCTTCGATGCCATTTTCCGGGAGCTGGAGCTATTCTTCCGAGAAAAAATAGTCAACCAGGTGCATTAAAGCTCCCGCTATGCGTTGGGTCCGACCACAAGGGTCTATTCTTCCAAAAGCAATACAATAATAAGGTACAACAACATACGCAGTGGGTTCTAGGGAGAGTAAAGTGTATGCAGTCCATACCACTACCTTAGATGAAGTAACGAGACTATTTTCGATAGACCCCAGTTCAGGACATATAACAGTATAACAAATAAAAAGCACAAAAGCACACAACAACAAGATGAGATAACACATTGCTAGATAATAAAGGAAATAAGACACCCACAAGGTACTACTATAAACTATTTATCCAAAATCATAGATATCACCGAAACACCATGTATAAGAAACAACAAGTGCAGATACAAACAAAACACTCCTCCCTACTATAATGGTTGAACTCCTACCAATTAAGTGATTAACCTTCTACCCTAATTCGAGTCATGTCCTCCGTAAGCTGTAATTGCTCCGTATCATTCCTAATCACCTCCTTCCAATACTTTTTCTTGATGAGTAAGTAAAAGGAGTGTACAGTATTGATTGGGAATCAAAATTGAGATGTTTTACAAGTGGTAGGGTCGACTATCTATGGCTGCAATAAATGGGCTAAGTTGATAAGAACGCTCTATCTAGGCCCTATAATACTATGACCAAAGGCATTGCTTCAAATGACATGCCCGTTGCAGGTGCCGGCCAATATCCCCTGTAGGGTTCCGATTAATACACTGCACGTCCGTGCACCTGATCTTACACTAACACCTTTGTCCCTTTGTCCATTCCTTCTTCCAATATAATTCGAGGGGTGAAGAGGTCGTTGAGCAACGTTCACTCTGAAAAGTCCTTCACAATAATCTTCCCTCTATGGCGCAGTTTGAGTAATCATCTCTCGAACATCCACAGGTCCGTTAATCCGCCCAAGGATCCTTTGCTCTGCCACATGTCCTCTGAAGGAGCTTACCCAGTACACAAGTATAGTTTGGTACTAAGGGAACTTGTGTGACTTCTTTCATATTTGACTTACGACTCAAAAGTCTTTTTTAAACTAAGAGTGCAATCCAACACCATCACACAAATTTGAGCAGAGGCAGTAATTTTATTGATGCTGACGTAGAAGTCGACAAGTTGGAATGGCAGTTTTGGAATCTAAGGTTTGGATCCTAGTAGAGGAGACAACAACAACAACAACAACAACAACAACAAACCCATTGTAATCCCACAAGTGGGGTCTACGGAGGGTAAGATGTACGTAGTCTTACCCCTAACTTTATAGGGTAGAGAGGTTGTTCCCGATTGACAACCCTCCTCCTTTATCAGGGCTTTGGACCGGCAATGTGAACAACTCATTTAGGCGGGTAATTAGTAATAGGTTACCAATGATTAATCGAGGTGAATGCAAACCTGCCACTGTTGTTATCTCAAAAAGGAAAAAGATTGTAGTCTGTATAACTATGGTTTTCTATCCTTCTTACTTGGAGATTGAGATATCAGCTATACTGATCCCTCGACTTCAAATAATCTGTATGCATAGAATGTGTTTGTTTTATTAACCTCATGTTAGGTTAAAGGTCGTGTACGTGCTAAGGGCTTCTTTTTGAGACTGAAGTAAATTATTTGCATTCTCTAAATAGAATTGTTCTTTAAACTAGAGTCATTTTCTTTTAAAAGTAAAGTAATCATTTTATTGGACCAAGTAAACTAAGTTTGTGATTTGTGTAACATTCTGCAATTTGCGACAAGCCTAATAGGGATAAAGTATTGTATTTCAGTTTGTAGATGCTCTCTTCTTCCTAACGTTTGAGATTCCTTTCTTTCCATGTGTCACTTTTTATATGTGTCTTATAATAGGTAGACTGAAGTAATTGCTTATACTTTGTTAAAAAAGTTCTTTGAACTGAAGAGACTTTTTCCTCCCTTCTTTAGTTGAGTACTGGGATCTTTTAAACTTGTAATTATCGATTGCTCGTCTTGGTTTTAGAATCATGATTTGAAATATTTATTATGCTAAGGTAGTAATCGTATTCATTGTGAAAATATTTATCAGTCTTTCTGTTACTCATAAACCACATGCAAAAATTGTTCAAAGCAAGGACTCTGGATTTGTATCTTCACTTATTTTGTTGAAAGCATGTTATGGATCAGAGTTGGACTTGGAGTAGTCTTTGCAGATAGTAGGGCCCTGTGACAGTTTGGGTAATTGTATCACCATTTCATAAAACAAGGCCGTAGAGAAAATTAGTTGAGAATTCTTTTTGCTGCAGGCAGTAACTATTAGCTCAAATGCATGGAGTGATGCAGGGCATGCTGTTAATCATGTGTATGACATTCTTTACATGATGGGGCGTGATGATGTTGTTGTTGGTGTGGGAGGCGAAGGTGGAATACTTCCTGATAGTACCATTCTGCCAAATGTTGGTGGATATCTGCCTATGATAGATCAGGTCAAGACAGATTTTTGGAGTTCTTGACTTTGCGATCAATTCTGCAAGTTAAATATTTGTAGTGATGTAAAACAAACTGTTTAATTATGCATCTGCAATTTCTTTTCCTTTTTCTATTTTTCTGCGATTTCTTTTCCTTTTTCTATTTTTCTGTGCTTGTAACATCTCACTGTTTTCCTCAGGGAAATGTTACAGCTGGATATTGTCGATACAGGCAAGCTATTCCTGTGGGCCATGGAGGACGTCTGGACGTTAACTCAAATTATGGGTTCCGGAAGAGCTTCCTTCCACAGGTATTTTCTTGCATTGTAGATATAGTCAAGCTATTCGTGCTGGCACGTGATTGAAATCATATTTGTAGAGGATAGCTCGTAATTCTGTTTTTATTATATCCATCGAAGATCGACGTGGGATATAGTAGAACCATCAGTTTCCTTCCTCCCGCCTATTTTGTTCGTGTGATAGAGATGTTCATTTCTCTAATGCATGTGTCTTGGCTATGATTATAGGACACTGGCAACATTTTAAACTTATCAATACACATATTCAAGAAGTGATGCATCACACATCTTCCTGTTTACCTCCCCTTTTCTTTTACATTTTCTATAAAGACAGATCTTTACAATTTCCAGAAGATTTCTTCCTTCAATTCGGTAAGAACTGCCAAATTTCGGCACCTCATGACTAAGTCACGTCCATTCCCTGAGTACTGTTGGCCTCTTCTTGCTTCACTCAAACACCAAAGTTGTGCCTGTGACTAGTCTTTCCTCAGTATGCTTAGCACTTGCTGCAGGTGCATGGGAGATTAGGGGAAAGGCTGGAGAAAGAAACTTCTTGACTGCAAAAGGATCATGCCTCACTCAAATGTGTCTGTGTCTGGTGTCATGATAATTTGGGATGAGGTATTATTAGGAGTTCTGTGGCACTAGTTTACTACTTTGTTTCTCGGTGGTAAAGAAATGGGATCTGATTGAGGAGTATTTGGATAAGAAGTGTCAAACTTGAGGCGAAATGGATATAGAGGATTCATATAGGGGACCAGGATAGTTTGGATTGTCTGTTGGTAAAGAAATGGGATTTAATTGATGGAAAAAAAAATGAAAGAACATGAATTATAGTCTTGCTTTTATATCAATAATGGCTGAGCACAATTAGTTTTGTTCCTCACAAAATAACATGACTTGATGAATCATAATCTCATCATTTCTTATTTTCCTTGTGCACCTTTTAATATCTTTCTGGTTAAAAAATTTATTTCTTATGGAATTTGTAAACAGGGAAAGAGAACGTATTCTCCTCTTCGACAGCCAACAGCGCAGAAAGTAATGATTGAAACAATTTCAGCTGGTCTCACAGTAGTTTTTCTTATCGGATCACATACTAATTTTGCTTTGTTTCTTCTAAGTAATCCATGTTTAAAGAAAAATGTTGAGCACATTTACATCATGGGGGGCGGCATAAGGTCAAAGAACCCTGAAGGTTGCTGTCCAGACAATGCTAGTCCCTCTTGCCAACCTCAACAATGTGGTGACCATGGCAATTTGTTTACAGATTACACAAGCAATCCTTATGCAGAGTTCAACATATTTATGGATCCTTTTGCTGCATATCAGGTATTACGTGTATCCATATGCGTTTAATTGTGAATTCCTTTATTTTGATATTTGTAGCACAGGGTCCGGGGAAGGGCCCAACCACAAGGGTCTATTTTATTCAGCCTTGCCTTGCATTTCTGCCGGGCTGCGTACAATAGACCCTTGTGGTCAGGCCCTTCCCCGGATCCTGCGCATAGCGGGAGCTTTAGTGCACCGGCTTCCCTTTTCTATGTCTTGCTAATCTTAACGAACAGCAGCTGTTATCATTGTTTTATCTTGCAGGTTATTCATTCGGGCATTCCAATTACTATTGTCCCATTGGATGCCACTAACACCATTCCTGTGAATAAATTTTTTTTTGAGACATTTGAGAAGAATCAGCACACCTATGAAGCACAGTACTGTTTCAAGTCGATGAAAATGGTTCGTGATACATGGTTCAATGACCAATTCTATAAGGTAATGATCCAGGTATATAGAACTTACAAAATTCTTTGTGGTACTAAAAACATTTGTTTGATAACTGTGGTGAATGTGATATACACAGAGTTATTTTATTTGGGACTCATTTATGGCGGGTGTAGCTGCTTCAATCCTGCGTAAACGATACAACCACCAAGGAGAAAATGAATTTGCTGAAATGGAGTATATGAATGTTACAGTAGTTACTTCAAATAAGCCATACGGTATATTTGATGGATCAAATCCATTTTTTGATGATAGTAAAGCTCCACGGTTCAACTTAGAAAGAAATGGAGTTCACAGCGGCCATGTTCAGACTAGACTTGGTGACCCTTTTTGCATAGTCAAGAATGGGAGGGGCAGATGCCAGGTGATTGACTGTTTCTATCTGAAATATGATTTCCTGTAACAGATAATAGGTTGTGTCTGCAGAAAAGGTTGGTTCTTCTTGTCCTTCAGAGATATGAATATGTCATCGTAAATTATGTGATTTTTTTTCTTCTCTTACCAAAATAAGTATGATATTTTATGGTTTCTATCAACTACTATGAGATGAAATGAGATGAAATAATGGTGTTCTTTTTATCTATGTGCTTGCATTACTATTCATTTCTTTCTGTATTTCATACTTGTTCTAAACTGATGGTAATTATCAGGATGGTTATACAAAAGAAGTTGACAAGCCAGGAGGAGTACCTGTTCTTGTTGCTGTTAAAGCAAAACCTAATCAAAATGGTAGCAGCTTATTAGACAGAGAGTTCTTTGTTAGCTTTCTGCATGTAAGTTTAAATCGAATTTCTCAGTCTGAATTGGTTGTACATGCCTCTTTCTGAATCAGACCTGGTTGAAGTTTGCTTATGACATTTTTCATTACAATTTTAACGTAGTCAACAGACCTCAGAAACTGATGCTATATTGCTCGTGGTTGCAGGTCTTAAACCAAGCAGAAGATACTGGAAGATTCAATTTCACAACACAATTTCCTTATTACAGAGAAGTATTTTACAAACCGGATCTTAGGGGAAAGAATTTCGGGAAGAATCTTGTGTTTGATATGGATATGAGTGCTGGAGACTTTCTATCTCTCTTCTATCTCCTCAAATTACCTGTAGAAGATATCAATCTCAAGGTAAATTGGCCTTCCGTAAGTTCTGTTCCATCTGTTTATGCATTGTCCCTATTGTCAATGAGATCTGCAACTGAAAATATTAAGAATTTAGTTTAAGATCAGACACCGGTTGTAGTTGCAGTAAATTTCCTCAATTGGAATGTCACTCATTGTGTAACTTCTATCCGAAACTGCATTCCATTCTGTTCAGTTTTGGGATAAAACTGATGAATTGTTAGCCGTCATGAGAAATGTTGTCACTTTGTTAGCAACCAATTGCGCAAATGTAGTTGAGTCTACAGGTGTAGTTTAATTTTGTCATAATTAAGAGATGCCTTTCAATGTGAAATAGCTTCTTTCATTCAGGCTATATTAGTGAGTCCGACTGGCTGGGCAAATGCTGCAACAATTGATTCTGTGTATGATTTGCTTCATATGATGGGTCGGGATGACATTCCTGTGGGCCTTGGAGATGGATTCGCAATGAACCAGTCTGATACTGTGTTCTCTGGTGTTGGAGACTGCAGATACATCAAGGTCATCCCACAAGGTAGCGGTGGATATCTAGACTCAGACACTCTTTATGGCTTAGCTCGTTCTTTACCTCGTAGTCCGAGGAGGTATATTCTCTACTCTGATAGGGTAAAGAACAGATTCCTTTGTGCATTCATGAAATTTGACAGACATTGGCATATCACTTTTCTTATTTTACTAATATAAACTTTCACATTTTTATCATCCAATATAGCATTGAGCCATTGAAATTTCCTAATATAACACATAATAATACCAGATACACAGGAGAAAATTCTGCAGAATTTGGAGCTCCGCGAGATACTGATCATCCTGAACTCAGACAACCTCTAGCATTGGAAGTGTTGGAATCAGTGGTGAAATCGCTTGGTCCGGGATCGAAAATTACCATTTTGACGAATGGCCCATTGACTAATATAGCTAAGTTCATACTAGAAAGCAAGATTACAAGCAAGGATATACAGGCAAGTGGTTCCTCTATTCTTCTGGTCTTTGTAGAAAGAAACAATATTCTTCAGTTAAGAACCAATTGTAATATATACATCCTAACGTGATAGAGAGAGTTTAGTTGCAGATCCTTCTCTTAGACCCAGGTAGATTTAGTCTTTTCATATGTAAACTTCCCTTGTCAGTCAACTCCCTCAAATTTCACATTACAAACATATTAAGATATCCTTTAGCTTAGATACCTGTTTTAGCTTAGATACCTGTTTTATTCCGTTGTAATTGATCTCTATGTAAATCCTTGTCATATCAATGACAATGTTTTGCTTTATGGGTTGTGACTTGATATATCCATCTTAGATATTTTCATTAATGTGAAAGGTATTATCTTCTGAATTTTTATGCAGGATATATTAATTGTTGGGGGACACATCAATTATGATGACATAGAGAAGGGAAATGTCATCAATTTCCCTTGTAACAAATTTGCTGAACTGAATATGTTTCTTGACCCTTTTGCTGCAAAAACAGTTCTGAGTTCTGAACATAATATCACTCTCATTCCACTTGGAATGCAGCGGAAAGTCAGTGAATTCCCTCAAATTCTTGAAAAACTGTACGCGGAAAGGACACCAGAAGCCATCTTCACCAGGCGCTTGATGTCTAGGTTATATCATCTGCAAGAGACGAATCCTGTATACAAGCATGTGGTATATAATTCTTAACTCAATTTATCCTCTACTGGCTCTGTTTCATTATGTTTCCTTGTAGTTTATGAATTTCACTTGTTGATACTTTTGCCTGTAATAGCATTCATAATATTTCAGGATATGTTTATTGGTGAGATCCTTGGAGCTGTAGTAGCTGGAGATCTCTCTGCACTAAAATCAACCTTTGAAGTAAAGAAGTTAAAAGTGAGTGCCACTGGAGTTGAATCTGAAGATGGTGAAATTATTATTGACAAAGCACAGGGAAAAGCAGTTAGAGTAATGGTGAATCTGGATCCATCAGTTTATTACAATATTTTAGCAAAACGACTTGGGAATAAAAACCAGTCAGCTGTAATTGGAAGTTTCAATGAGCAAAGAAAAATTTGGAGTACACCATCTACTTCATCCAATATTTAGCAACGAATGCAAAGTTGCTAAATAATAACTGGAGTTGAATCTTAGAGGGGCAAAATAAGCACTTCATTTATTTGTTTCGTAAATCAAGAGATTTGTTACATTCAGAGTTACTCAGCACATATTTGTGTTGGTGAGAGATAAGTCTAACACAACAGTCGAGATGGGCTCTTAATTCCATATGATCAATTTGTCATGTTGATTGAAGACTACAAATTTCAAAATTTGTTCAGTGCTCTTGTCCTGGAAATGTATAAAGATCAACATTATGCTACACAAATAATATTCAACAACAAACTCAATGTATTCCCACACAATGTGGTTGGGGAGAATAAAATATACACAATTCATATCACTACCTCAAAAAAAGTAGAAAGTCTATTTCTGATGGACCCCCAAATCAAGACAAAGAATAATAAAACAAAATCATAATACAATATAAAACAAAATGGATGGAATAACAAAAATAAAAAATAAGACGCCTACATAATAATACCATACACTCACAAATCAAATTACTAGCCTAACTACAAACAGTATTCAATGGTTGGGAAATATCACACGGATGTAATAGCAAGATCATTGATTGAATAAAATGAAGTTCGGATTTCATTAATCAGATTGCAGATTACTTGTAAACCAACATTTTACACACACTACAACTGAAATCAACTATTAGACATTAACCCTAAAGATCATCTTCTTCTTAAGCCCTTTCTCCACGAATCCTCCTAGCAAGCTGAATATCCTTAGGCATAATCGTAACCCTCTTAGCATGAATAGCACAGAGATTAGTATCTTCAAACAAACCAACCAGGTATGCCTCAGCAGCCTCTTGTAGAGCAGCAACAGCACTACTCTGAAACCTCAGATCCGTCTTGAAATCCTGTGCAATTTCCCTCACCAGCCTCTGAAACGGCAACTTCCTAATCAACAACTCCGTCGATTTCTGATACTTCCTGATTTCCCTCAAAGCAACGGTTCCTGGCCTGAAACGGTGAGGCTTTTTCACTCCTCCGGTTGCTGGAGCTGACTTTCTTGCAGCCTTGGTTGCTAGCTGCTTCCTTGGAGCCTTTCCGCCTGTGGATTTACGAGCTGTTTGCTTGGTACGGGCCATTTTTACCGGACGTGTAGTGAGATAATGTTGACTTGTGGAATGGTGAATTTGGGAAATGGGTGATGAGGAATTTATATAGAGAGATAGCGGGGCGGGAAGGTTGGAAATTTTGGAGTTTGAAATTAGTTTTGGTGCCGTTGATTAAATTGATTGAGATTTTAAATAGACGGTGGAGATTGGAGGAAAGTTGACTGCTCGGATAGCGATCCAAGTGCTATCAATGTAACGAATGTGTATGCGACACGTGGAAAGCGCAAAGAGTAGTATTTTCTTTTACGTTACTTTTGCCACGTCAAGGTATATAAAGACATAAAGTCATCACTAAACTTGTTCGACATTTGCAAAAAGACACTTTAACTTTGGGGCGACCTATTACCCCACAAAAGTTATAAAGACCAATGCAAATAGACCATTTTGATTGAATTTCAGCCAAGGTTTGTGTTCCATGGAAATGAGGCGCGTGAAGGAGAAATATTGACTTCAACAACAAATTAAAAAGTGCCACGTATAAATAATTTTGTCTATTCTTTATAAAATCTATCTTTTAAAAAAAAAATCAACATTTATTTACATTTTTCAATTATTCCCTACCCCCTCTCCGCTCCCCCCTCACCGCCACCCCACCCACACAAAAACACCATTGTCTTCTTCGACTGAACATTTGTATACTACTTTTTTTCCTCTTATTCTTAAATATATCTTTTAAAATACTTTTTCTACTTGATTCTATTCCTTGATACAAGATTGCTCTTTCTTTTCTTTTTTATGGAGTGAGTATTTATCTATTTTTATTAAGAACAATAAAACTCCATTAAATGGAGTTTCAATCACATCGCTAGTGTAGAGTTTTTGATTTATAAATTTAAATTTATTGATAAATTGAATTTGACTATTGTAAAAGAAAATTAGAATTTATTAGAAGATAATGATGTTTTCATTGAAAGTTCGGAACGATGAGCGGACGTCGAATGGGCGGGATGGGGGTGGGGGATTATGCTTCTGCAACAAGGTGGAACAAATTATTTAAGGGATTTAGTGCCCCGTTTGGAAGATATTATAATCCGGTCAAAATAAATTATAATCTCTTTTTAGTTTAAAAGGATATTTGGCAAATTTCAAAATGACTTAAAAAAAGTTGTTTTTAGCTTCTTTTTTTTAAGCTAAAAACAATAAGCTCCAAATGGAAGCTTATTATTTTTCAAATTATAATCTATTCTCCATTGACCAAATAAATGATTTTTGTACCCGTATAATTTTTCCTTATTCCAAAATTGTCCACAAAGTTTGCTAATGCATAATTTAATATATATATATTAATTTTAATTTTAATTTAAATTATTTTAGCAATAAAAATTAATAATATTAATTAGAGGACACGCTAATTAAGTGCTAATTAATGCTTTCTTCGTGAATTAACGATTCAGTGAATTAATGATTCAGTGAATTTTAACTAATTAATAATTTTTTTCATGATTCAGTGAAAATATTTAGCCTACCCCGCTAATCTAATTTTGGAAAGCCATCAATTTATTAAACCATCAAACTAATAATTTAAGAATAATAAAATCTATTATTAAACCATAAACTAACGATTCAATGAATTTAAGAATTATAAAACCATCAATTTACGAAGAAATCAAATTCACTGAATCGCTAATTAATAATTTAATTATTAATTGAAGACAAAATTAAGAATTATAAAACCATCAATCTACGAAGAAATAATTTTGTCTAAAGAAATTTTCTTAATAGTAAATAGTAATATATTTCTTCCACTTCAACTTATATAATGTAGGTAGATCGGATATGAAAATTAAAAAATATGAAAAATTTACAATGTTTTAAAGTATTTTTAAATAGAAAAATATTCTTATGAATTTTTGTCAAATACCTAAAATTCAACATGACAAATATTAATAGCCTCCTTCAATAATTTCTACTCTATGGCAATAAAAATTAATAATAATCAACTCTATATATTATTAACAATTATAAGGGTATTTCAGTCATTTTAACAAAAAAAGTGCTTAAAAGCATTATTTACCAAACACATCAATAACTTTTTTTCAGTTTCAGCACTTTATCCAAACACTTAACTGCTTATTTTTAAAATAAGTTCATCACTTTCAAAAGTACTTTTAAAAAACTTTTTTTCAGTCATTTTTTTTCAGCCTATCCAAACGGGCTCCTAGTGAGTGTGTGTTTTGATGGTGGGTGGGGTGGGAGTGGGGTGGTTAAACACATTTATATTTTGTTATGGTTCTTAATAATAAATAAAATATTATTAAATGTAAAATGAAATAAAATATTAAATGTATTATTCAATGGATTGATAAATAAAATAATAAATAAAATATTATTCAATGGATTGATAAATGTATTTTTATCTATTTATAAAATAAGAAAGAAAACTTTATTAAAAAATATAAATAAAATATGAAATTAAATGTATTTAATACATGGTAGACAATGATTGGTGCGTGAATTTACTCTCTTTCTTGTGATTGAAATTCAATTAAAAAAGGTGTATTAATATTATTTTAAAATTATTAAAAGGGGTAATAGGACACCCGTAAAGTTAGAATACCTTTTTGAAAATCTCTAACAAATTCAGTGGTGTCGTTATGTTTTTTCTCTTATTTTTATCAATTTTTTTTTGGACCGTAGTTTTGCTACTATTGGGAGAGAGTTTTTGAAAATATTATTTAGTGATAAAACTAGTCAAGTTTTCATTGAAAAAATTTAAGATTTTAAAATCTAGAAAAAGTATTTTTTTGGTCAAAATTTAGTTTTTGTTTTAAAAATAAGTTAAAAGATTAACAATATGAAGTAATAAAGTAGACAAAAAATGATTAATGAAGAGAGAATTTTCTTATTCTTCCAAATATCAAAGTATTTCAAGTGTGTCATCCATCACTATCATACCCTGTCTATACTATTGCGAGAGGATAGTTGTAAGATTGCTTTAAACATGCCATTAACTCTTGAGAATGTGGGAAAGATTAAGGGAGTGTGGAAGATGTAATGGAGTATGGATATTTACTAAATATAATGGTGGAGTTACACCTTAGGATTAATGGTCATCCACACATAATGATATTATTTACAACACTCTTCCTTGGATGTCCATTAATAGATAATGTGCCCCACTTAAACCTTACTAGGAAACATCCCATGAGAAAAAATTATATTAAAGAAAAAAGAGTACAAATATTTAGTAATACACATTATTTGCTATCTTGTTCAAAGCCTTGTCAGAAAAATTCAATGGAACAAAATCTCGATCAAAGAAAAAAAAATATTGTTAAAGTATCGTTTTAATGATGACTTTGATTTTTGTGTTGGACGACAAAAAAAAAAGACTTGAAGCATTGAAGAATAAATAAGTACCAATAAGTTAGGACTTGATTCAAACAAAAAAGGAATCATTTAAAGATACAACTTTCAAGGAGCATTCATTGAAGATTCAAAGAAATGAAGAACAAAACAATAAATAGAACCGGGAAACTAGTAGCAAGCATTCACAACTAGTTCAAGATTAAATTTTCACAGATTAAGAAAAAATACATTAAAGACTAAAAAATACCAACTAAAGTCAACACTTGACTTTGCCTTATTCTTGAAAAAGAAATAACTTACTTTTTCAAGGATCAAAATCTCTTGGATGGCTAACTCTTCAAAAATTCTTCAAACGGCTAGCTTCCATCACTATATAAAGAAGCCTTTAGAGAATCAGCTGGATACACAAGTTGTCTTAGCCAACTATCAGTCTTTGCTCTACTTTTAACAAGCATGGTATAAAAAGGTGGAGTCAGGATTTGAAACTTGTGATTTTGAAAAAAGAAATTGCATAAAAGAGCAAAAGATCAAAAAATAAAAATATATGTTGTTAGTGGAGATTCAACCCACATATGAGGCAAAAGAGTCCTCAACGACCATGCATCCACCACTAGGCCAAGCAACATGCTTTGTATATGGATTCACACTATATAATTATACACATATAATCAGAATTTATTAATACAAATACAAAATTTATGCAAAAATTATTGGGTTCGTCCGAACCCCTGTATCATACTATAGTTTCGCTCCTGATTGTATTACTTAGTGTTTTACTGTAACAAAAAAATAGGAGAGAAAAGTTATTGTTGGTGGGGGATTGTATCAAAGAAAAGAAAAAATTGAAAGAAAATCAGAAATGATAAAGATTGGAAAAAAGAAAAGAAAAGAAAATGATTGAGAGAAAAGAAGAGAAAGATTGAAAGTAGTTATAGGATTTATATTCTTAAAGTTGTACCCAACTCAAAACCTTGCAAAGTCTTAAAAGAGAACATCCTTGAAACCCAATGAGACTAGACGTAAGATTCACATGGGATCCAATCAATATAAAATATTTGGTGTCATTTACTTTTCAGTTATTTACTTTCCATCTTTTATTTTATAAAATTTGTGTTTATCAGTCGACTGACTCCTTATCTAGCCGACTAAAGAAAAAAAAATAGCAATTCACCCCCCATTGTATTTTCAATTGACATCAGAGAAAGGACTCATACTAAATTGCGTAATAGCAAGTGAGAAAAAATCATGACTCAACCATCTGTTATTGGAGCACTTTTTCAAGAAGAAAATTTTCAAATAAGACCTCCTTACTTCAATGACAAATATTTCATACCGAAAAATCCAAATGAAACATTTATGAAGTCCTACGATGTTAAATTTGGAGAGTTATTAAACTTGATAAGCTATCTATTCCTCCTTCAAGAAAAACTGTAATAAATAGTAAAAATGGTGAACTATCAACAGTTGTAATTCTATCTCTTTAGAGTTATACTAATGAACAAATGAAAAGTATCCAGATAAACTCAAAGGCAAAGAATGTGCTTTATAATGTCATCAGTGGAGAAAAATTTAAAAAAACATTCGTTGTGACATTGCTAAAGAAATGTGAAATAAACTAGAAGTCACATATGAAGGAACATAAAATGTTAAGCATAACTTGATTGGTATGTTGATATATAAATATGAATTGCTTAAGATGAAAGAAGGAAAATCAATTGAAGATACTTTTGCTTGTTTTGAAAAAATCATTGGTGAACTCAAAGTTGTTGGAAAAACTTATCTTGTGTCAAATCAAATCACCGAAATTCTCAGGAGCCTACCTTCCCAATGGATCTCTAAGGTAGTTGTTTTTGAAAGCATGAATTTTAATACTTTATCATATTATGAAGTTTGAGGGGATCTCATTACATTTGAGAAAGCTCATTTAGACAAAAATCTAAATGAAAACAAAAAAAAATTGTGGCTTTTCAAAGCCATAACTATGCAAAAGAGGAGGTACCTCTATTTGAAGATAAAATTACTCTCATTACTAGAACTGTGACAGACAATTTCAGAAGATCCAGAAGCCAAAGAAGAGATAGACAAGAATTCTCAAAAAAGCCAAATGATTGAATACAGAAATGATGAAAAAGGTTATTTTTATGAAAAATATGATCAAATAGCAAAATATTGTCCAAAAGGGAAGAAAAGATCCTCAAAAGAAAACTCCAAGCATAAGGCATTTCATAGGTGGAGTGATGGACATCATTCAGATGATGATGTAAAAGATAATGTTGGAGGCGTCTACTTCATGACAATTGGAATGACAAGTGAGGTAATGATAACTTTTTCCAATGATAATGTTGGAGATGTCTGCTTCATGACAATTGAAAAGACAAGTAAGGTAACGATAACTTTTTGCAATGATTGCTCTAATTTGAAAAGATTGTTAGTTCAAGCCATTAGTGACTTAAATAAAGCTCATGATCAAAATAGAGCTTTGCTAAGACTTAAGAGGAAAAGGAGATTGGAAAATAAATTTGAAGTATGTGAAATTGAAAAAGTTGTTTTACAAGAAGAAATTAATGAATTAAATATTAAAATAAATAGTTTTTAAAATTCACCCAATCATAACATTGTCAGATCAAATTAGTTGGCTTCCTCACATAAGTCAACTGATAAAAGAACCAATAGTGATAAGCCAAAATCCAGTAACAAGTACTATCTTTGTTATAATTCCTCCAAGTCAACTAGCTCTGAAAAGTCGAGTGAAAGTACTAATCATAATTATAGTCATTCTAGATCAATCATTGAAAAACACTTTTCTTTCTCGTGCTGTTATTGCGACAAATCGGACACAAACATTACAATTATAAATTTTGTACGAACAATACTTCTAAATTTTGTATGAACAATATGGTGGGGCATGATCACCCTCAGCTCGAGGAGCTCCAGAAGGACTGGCAGAGACCGGTGAAACTCCATAACAGATAGTACAATTAGGAGCCGTGACCTTAGACTGGGTCTGAACTCTATAAATAGGATGAGTTACATTCACATTGTCCTCAGGTGGGACAGAAGAGTGTTCACGAGCATCAAATCTTCTGGGAGACATGATCTAAAATGCGAACAAATGGAATTAGAGGAAACTTCAACATCCCAGACTCTATAGCTAGAAAGTAGAACACAAGAAAAAAAAATATTTCTAAATGTTTTGTAGCCTCTCCCTTATAAGTGTGGCGTGATACATACCCATAAAAGAGACTCTACTTGACGCGTCTTTACGGACACCCAATAAAACCAAACTTAGGCTCTGATACCAATTTTGTCATGATCTGAACCAGGGACTGACCATGACGAGTATCTCAAGTCCAAAAAAGATCGGAGACCACTCCTATTGCCTAGTCAAACATAACACAACATACCTAGCAACGGATGAATTCCAAACATATAATAAGATAGAATAATCAATTAATAAGAATGGACTATGCATTCACAATTCCAAATCCCAATCCATAGTAATCCACAAAACCTCTAAACAGACCAAAATCAATCTAAATCGGGATATGTCTCTAACGATAGCCACAAAAAGAGAAACCAACCAGACAGTCTATGACATAACTAGACCAAGAAGTAACGGGCCTTCTGGAAGAAGGAAGCTCACATCTTCAAGCTAACTCGCGAACAACTCTGAGATCACCTATCAATGTGTCGAAAAAGTAGAAATGCCTTCAGACCCTACATTGCATGGGGATACAATGTCCGGGTTCAGTTAGTAGGGTGAGCACTAACATTTAACTCAGGGAGAGAATAAAATAATGCCAAGTTAGAATAAAATTCAAAATCACGCACCCATCATCATATACATATACAAATAACATGTCAGGATAGTGAGCAATGTTTAGCATGAAAGTAATATATTATCCTAGACTATGTAGCTCAACCATCATAAATAAGCACCCACAGACTATATGGGTTCAACTCTCCCTGCTGAAAGGGCCCTAGTGCGTATTAGCCATACAAACTAGAGGTATCAAGGAAGACCAGGGAATTACCCGACCCCATGTCAATCCTAAATACAAAATATATCAATAATGTGAACCATGCACATGGTCATCAAGACCAACCCTCATATTAGTAAACATGAGTTTCTAGTATAAGTCATTCGAGAGACACACCATCATGACTTAGCTATATAACCCCCATTAAGACCAATTAAAATAAGTTTTAAATGCCCATTCATTAACCACAAAATTATACATTAAGGCACACCGGTGGTATCGTCATACCGTACATTTACAAGCTTATAATTATGCCATTATAATTTCATTAACTTGGGTAAATGCCTCAGCCCCCTTTGTTCATTAAATCAAAACACAGCTAACAAGGACTTTAAATCCATGTTCATCATGTAACCATTTATGTAATGAAAAAGTATAGGTTAGTAGGTCAAACCAAGAGACAAATCATATTTCAAAACCAATTTCACAAGTGGGTTGAGGGGACATAATTATTCAAGACCAATTTCAAGTCCAAAAAAATCAATTTGGGGGAATAACACGACACCCGCTCCAATTCCCACACCTATGAACCCCATTAGTTTAAAAGCATTCAATTCAAAGCATGAACAACTCATAAAAATCATGGTAAAATAATTTAAGGGTCGACCATTCCAAAACCCTCAACTCATATCAAAACCCACATTTAAATCTGTATAATTAAATCCTTTAAAACACATGGTTTTCATAACATAAAATTTGAGGAAGAGTAACACGCCTAAAAGGATCACAACTATGGAGAGAAATCACCCTTGGGAACTCTAATTGACCAACCTTGAGAAACCCTAGCTTGTTCTTGCTTTAGGGAATTGAGAGAGTTTAAGAGTGTATTTGATGTGGTAAAGAATAATAAATAACCCCTTCTTGGTATTTTATGGACATGGGGTCAGGGAAATGGTAGGGTTTCCCTTAATTAAAATACTAAAAATTGGATGCTCAGTTATTACGGGTGACCTTACGACTCGTAGGGTCACCTTACGGCTCGTTATGCACACTCGTAGTCTGGTCAGTACCCATGGGCACTTACACTGGTATGGCTACGAGTTGTACCATATGACTTGTACTCAGATATTATGACTCATAGGGTCCAAGCCATACTCAGGATAGGATCCTTGGCACTCATGATAAGGCTATGATTTATATTATATGACTCATAATGAGTCTTAACAACTCCTTAGGTTACAATCGTGATCAAAATAGAAACTTATCTAATCATACTGGTCAGGCTACAATTTGGGTCCTACGACCCATAATGATACCTTACGATTCGTAGGAAGAGTCTTAGTTTGGTCAGTGAGCTCAAAGGTCAAGAAATTTTCAAGGACCAAAGTTCGAGGTGTTACATTCTCCCCCTTGGCCTATTTGTCCCCGAATGATGAGTTAAGGTATTTCTTAGCACAATTTAACCCAAAAGCACAACCAAATTTCCTTTAACAAAGTTAGAAAACAAAAATGCTAAGGAAGACACATACCTTAAGCATGATTATCCGAAGTAGGGAGCAAGAATGGATATATGGACTTCACGTCCTCTTCAGCTTCTCAGTAGCTTCTTAACCTTTTGGTTCCTCTATTGAACCTTTATCGAAGCCACATTCTCAGTCCTCAAATGAAAGACTTGCCTATCCAAGATCTCAACTGGGAGTTTCTCATAAGACAAGGAATCCAAAACACCACACTTTCCAAGGGAACAATCAAGGAAGAATCACCCACATACTTTTTCAACATCGAAACATGAAACACCGAGTGAATAGAATCCAAAATCGAAGGCAATTCTAACTCACAAGCCACATTGCTCACTTATCTCAAAATCAAATATGGACCAACATAACGGGGATTAGCTTCTCCTTCTTCAAAAAATACATTACTCCCTTCATGGGAGACACATTCATGAGCATTCAATTACCGATATCAAACTCCAAATCCCTTCTCCATATCTTGGTGAACCTAGTCGGGACCATACAACCTATTCTAACCAACCTCAAACCACCCAATAGGAGACCTACACCTCCTACCATAAGGACCCTAAAAAGAATCCATCCCAATACTAGAGTGGAAACTATTATTATATGCAAACTCTATGAGAGGCACTTGATCAACCCAACTACCAGCAAAATCAATCACGTAAGCCCTTAAAATATTTTTTAAATTCTGAATAGTCCTCTTCGCTTGTCCATCCATTTAAGGATGAAAAATGGTGCTAAAGTTTACTTTATCCCCTAATTCTCTCTAAAATAAGCGCTAAAAGTGAGATGAGAACTGCATACCCCAATTAGATATAATGGAGACAGGAAGACCATACAACTTGATGATCTCTTGAATGAAGAGCTTAGCATAATCCTCTGTAGAATAAGTAGTCTTCACTGGCTAGAAATGAGCAGACTTAGTCATCCTATCCATGATGATCCAAATCAAATCAAATTGCTGGCGAGACCACATAATAATAGTAACAAAGTCTATGTTAATTACTTTCCATTTCCACACGGGCAACTTAATCTCTTGAGACAAACCACCAGGCCTCAGGGCTTCACCTTCACTTGTTGACAAACCATATACTTGGCCACAAGATTGACCACATCCCTCTTCATGTTATTCTCTCAATAGATCTCTTTCAAATCATGGTATATCTTCATCGAACTAGGATAAACTGTATACCTCGACTTATAAGCCTCAACCAACATTATTTCTCCTAACCCATCAAGATCGGGAACATATAGTCTGCCTTGGTACCTTAAAATACCATCATCACCAATCTCAAAAGTTAGGACTTCTCCTTTACCCCAGTACCTAGAGATGACTCACTACCTCTTACATAATCACATCTCTATCTTTAGAATCCAAAAGACGTTCTCTAAGATTAGCCAAATAATGAATATCCTTCACCAAACCTTACTTTTCCTCTTCAACATGAGACAAGCTCCCCATGGACAACTTGCCAAGAGCATCATCAGCCACGTTAACTTTACCTGGATAATAATGAAGACTTTTCTCATAGTCCTTGAGCAATTAAGCCATATCTTTTGCCTAAGATTCAACTCCTTCTGGGTGAACACATACCACAAACTCTTATGGTCTGAGAAGATGTCAATATGAACCCCATACAAATAATGATGCCAAATATTTAGGGGCGAAAACCACAACTAATAACTCCAAATAATAAGTTGGATAATTCTTCTCATGAACCTTTAACTGTCTAGAAGCATACACAACCAACTCACCATACTGCATCAACACACAACCCAGTCCCTTATAGTACGCATCATAATAAATAACAAAGCCATTAATACCCTCGGGTAGGGTAAGAATAGAGCTAAAGTTAACTTATCCTTCAATTTTTCAAATCTACCCTCACAAGCATCTGACCATAGAAATTTTACTTTTTTCAGAGTCAACTTCATCAATGAAGTAACAATCGAAGAGAAACTCTCTACAAATCTCTTATAATATCTGACTAAACCCAACAAGCTCTGAATATCATTAGAGTTATGGGTTTATTCCACTTCTTAACCGCCTCAACCTTCTTTGGATCCACCATGATCCCCTCACTAGAAATAACATGGCCCAAAAATATCACAAAATTCAACCAAAATTTGCACTTAGAAAATTTAGCATACAACTGCTGATCATTAAAAGTCTACAACACGATATTGAGGTGGTTGGCATAATCTTCCTTACTCTTAGAATACACTAAGATATCATTGATAAATATAATGATGAATAATGATGCCAAGGACACCTACACTAGTATGAATACGAGTTGTACCATACAACTCATACTCAAACATTACGATTCGTAGGGTCCAAGTCATACTCTGGATAAAATCTTTGGCACTTACACTGATGAGGCTATGGTTTACACTGTACGACTCTTAAGAAGCCTTAACAACTCATTGGGTGCCAATCATGATCAACACATAAGCTTAGACAAATACACTGGTTAGTCTATGATTTGGGACTTATGACCCGTAATGATGCCCTACAACTCGTAGGGAGAATCGTAGTCTGGGCAGTGATCTCAAAGGTTAAAAAATTTGTAAGGAGCAAAATCTGAGGTGTTATAGATGTCTCATCAGACCTATTTATATAGAAATATCCTTGGTAAAGGTATACAAATCTCATTTGTATATATATTAGAATTAATGCTTCAGCATGAGAGTACATTTTATATGTACTAAGTTATAAAATACCCCTCACACAAAGTTAAGTTGAACGTATCCTTGTCAATTTGGTTTTGGGCTAAGTTTACATTAGGGTTAACTTCAAATAAGTAATTTTTCTATAATATAAGAAGTTAGGGGTTCTAATACCCACCAAATTAAAGATGTTTATGTCTTCTTGTCTACATAATTGATCATTAATCAATTTGCTTCTTGAGTAAAAAATTATAATTATTTTACTGAGCTGAAAAGGCTAAGGGTACTATAGCGGGTCAGGTCCCTATAGCAACAACATGTCGCTATAGTGACACTATAATATTTTATAACCTATATTTGACGAGTTTTAGCCCCCAAATCTCAAAATTTCATTCCTAAGTCCCATAAGGGCAATTTTCTCTTGGTATAGGTAGAAATTCTTCGTTCAGGTAAGTTTCTTCCGCTATCTTCTTCATTTTTCAATCTTTTAACATCCTAGAATCATTGGAATAACTGTTAGTGGTGAAATTCTTAGGGAGTTGAACCCTAAGTTCAAGATATTTTGAGGAAAACTTATGGATTCAGTTAATATCACATAGAGTCACTTTTAATTTTTAATTAAAAATCCTAAGTAGTAATTCTAAAATATGAAAATTGATAGTTGGGAATCTTAAATTCAATAAATATAGAGCCATCAGCCTAAAAACTCCATTAACAAAGTTGGACTGAGCTTAGAGGAACTATTTTGATGAATAATTTACCCTTGGATAATGTTGTAGACTGTAAATATGGATAAAATTAGTAGGTTTGAGTTCCTAAAGTTTTAGTTTAAAGAGTAGTTTATTAATTACTTTGTAGTTGTTATTATTAGATGATTTAGCCTTAAAAAACGTGAAGAGATAGAAGATCATCCATGTGATAGCTTACTTGTTGTAGCAGCTTGGTATCTAGGTAGGTTATGATTTATAAGTAGTAGACTATGGTTAGTAATCACATCCATAGTATAGATTTGATAGAGAAAATCATGCTTAGGCATGTAGGCATAGAATTTAGGTGGATAAATATTATTTTAATGTAATAAGAACCTAATTGCATGTTGATATGCTAATGTATGAATCCTTGATGGATTTTTTTATGTTTGTATGACTCTATGGTGGATTGTAATGTGAATTATGTGGACGTAGATGTCAATGAGATGGTGTGAGCTCATAATCTAGTTATTTAGCCTGATTACTATAAGAGGGTAAACTTGGTATTCTCTATGGTTGGAATATGAGATAATCTTGCTTAAGGTTGATGACAAGGACTCATTATGGTTTAAAAAGATGATGACTTAACTAAATAGACTACGACCAAGTTAGGATAAGGGTTAGAAAGTAAAAAGTATAAATGTGTATGACTAAGGAGGCTAGATTGTAAGTTGAATAGAGTTGAATGATTGGATAATGGAGTAGGTCTTCAACCTAGTAATGACTTGAATGTAAGGGTTACTAGATAATTAAGGAATCACTAGTTTCATTATGAATAAAGGGTGATTGAATTAATGAATGAATTATTAGATTTTAGACTCCATTTGGTTAAACGAGAGCTCCTAAAATTACTACTTGAATTTAATGAATTTGGATTGATAATGCTTGCTTGAATAAGCTGTGGGTTGGTATTTGGACATGTTATAATTGATGAAACCAATGATTCATATTTACTTGTAATTTAGTGTGTTAAAGTATGATTGTTGTTTACATAAATTAATTAACTCGAGTTGATCAAGTCCTTGAATGGACGTCTATTGTTTCAATGAATACTTATGGAATACAATTGATAAATCATATCCTAGGTTTAAATAATATTAGTGAGATTATATTAAAGGCTTATTGACTGTACAAGTATGATTTCTTATTCTTATTGTGGTTATGATTATTATGATTTTGATTATTATTGTGAAATTTATCGATATTTAGATATCTTCACAGGATTGGTTGATGTAATTCATTAGTTGGCTTGGGTACCGCATTGGTATAGTACATGGATAAGAGTTTATTGCTTACAGGTCATAGCTAGTGGATGCACCCATAAGACCCTTAGCATGTATGTGGAAGGTACGTATGAGTGTGACAGTTTCTTGAGTAGACCGGTTGTATGATTATTCTTATTATTATTGTCCTATGATTGGACTGAGTTATATTATGGTTATTGTTGTGGGTTCCTGGAGTGAATCGAATTATGATGTTGCTTGGTATATTTGGATTCTTGTGTGTTTTGGTTACTTGTCATATATTTTGAGATTATTACTGTTAGAGTCATGATTTGTTAACTTGGATATTGTTAGAGTCATGGTTTGTTGACTCGTATATGGTTAGAGTCATGGTTTGTTGAGTTATTACCTCTCAACTTGTACTTAACTAAAGTTATAGAGTTACTTGAAAAAGGCTAAGTGTCATAAACTTGGGGTATTTATCATATGTGTGTTCATAGCTGTATTTATTACAGGGTGATAATTATTAATCATTTACAATGATTAATATTGGGATCAAATAAGTGAGAGTTAGGATGGATGACACATAATGTGAAGGTGATGAATGATCAACAAGAATAAGAATAGAAATGCTCTTAGCTGAAATAAAGGATAAAAATAGCATAAGCGAATGAAGGTGTTATGAGTTAAATTCTTATTTAAGTTGTCATATTTTATTTTCATGATTTCTATATTGTGTTTACGTGATCTAACCCTGATTAGTCAATGATACCTATTAGTATGTATTGTTCGTACTGATAATACTTTTGCTATACCCTTTTTTGGTGTAATGTCTTTTGTAGGGATTCATGTTCGTTTCATGATTGTTGTGGATAACGATCCTTCAACAACTTCTACTCTGCTTACTCATGGTGGAAGTTCTGTCTAGTCTTATTGTTCTTGATTTAGAAGCTCTTGTACCTATTAATACTGGTTCTTAAGGCTAGTTTACATTTTTGCACTTAATGGCTTTAATAAATAGTTATAATAAAGGTTGGTTATTTATATTTAATAAAGATTTCCGCATGTTATGTTGAATGAGTGGTAAGAGATACTCCTATCTAGGTGGATTAGATTAGGTTCCCTTACGATTTGATAATATGTGTCTTGATAGTACATTTGTGTGTCAAAATAAATACATTAAGGAGCTCATTCAAAAGTTTGGCATGGAAAATGAAAAATCCATAGGAACTCTAATGAGTTCCACTTGCTCCCTTGAAAAGGATGATGAAGAAAAATCTATGGACCAATCAAAATATAAAGGTATGATTGGTTCTTTATTTTACCTAACAACTAGTTGACCAGATATTATGTTTAGTGTTTGTAGGCGTGCTAGATATTAGTTATACCAAAGAGTCACATCTTACAGTCGTTAGAAGAATTATCAGATATCTTATTAGAACCGCCTCCTCAGAATTATGGTATCCAAGGAGTGACAATTTCAAACTAAAAGGATTTTCAAATAATGGATTTGCTGAAAACAAAGATGATAGGAAAATCACTAGTGGATCCTATCAATAACTGGGAAATTCCTTAATTTCTCGGAACAACAAGAAACATGTAATGACACTCCAGGTCATTTTCCTCATTTCTACTCATTTTTGAGATCTATTAATTCCTTATTGATATCCTAAGTCATGTATGACTTACTGGAGTTGACAATTCAGTTATCGAGTAGTTTGTTTGTTTTTTAGAGCTATTTTTTATTTTGAAGTCTTCGTGGGAAGAATTGGATCAACTCCAAAATGTTGAATTTAGTCTAGGAGGACCTTTAGATTGTGTCCCCATGTTTTCCGAACTCATTCTAGGCTATTGGTTAGAAATTAATAAAAATGACCCATGGGTGTGCGGCACACTTTTTGTTGAATCGATCTTAGATGGAAATTTCAACTGAGTAATTGAGTATAAAATATTGAATTTTATAGGGTAGCATTCATGGAATTCTGGATGAATCTCGAGGGGTCTATGGAGACTTGAAATTTTCTAGGTCCCCAACTGGTGCACCACTTAGATGGTGCATCCGCTTAAGCAACACTTCGGTCGCTTAAGTGAAGGCCGTTTAAGTGGACAACTAGTCTCTTAAGTGACCAGGCTTGACTAGCTGAGGGCCACTTAAGGGACTATTAGTTTGCTTAAGTAGAGGGTGTAGATATGATGGGTACCACTTAAGCGGTCCAATGTCTGCTTAAGTGGCATCTGGGTGGTATTAAATGCCCCATTAGCCTAATTTTCTCCCTATTTTCCTATAATTTTAAAAGATTGGATCCCTAAAAAGTGTGAAAAATTAGGGAAACATTTATGAACATATTTAGGGTGTTTGTGATCTTGGATTACTCATTTCTTCTCTGAATTCTTGGTGAGTTTCCATTAATTTCATGGTTAATTTTCCAATTTATTTTCAAAATCCCTAGATTATGGTTGCATTGATTTTACCACCATTGGAGCTCAAAATTTACCCATTCTTGATGGTAAATGTTCCTTGACCATTGAGGGACGTGTGGGCAGTTCTAAAAGTGCGATTTTACATATAGATCCCATATTTTTTTTACGTAATTTTGGAACCAAAGCATAAAAATTCATATGGTACCATTTTTCTTGTGTTGATGAGTATATTATCATTTTGATCGCATGACATCATACGAAAGACTCTCAAAAGGGAAAATCATTGATTTAACAGATTTTACCAAACTTTTTTCGATGTTCAGGTAGGCTAGATTTACCTTCTCATAGATTAGGCTAGATATAAGTTGAGAATTAGGTCTTGGAAGTATATTTAGTATAATTTGGATCTCTTAGCCAATTAAAGAATCGTAAATTAGGCATAATTGACTTAATTACTTATTCTTTAGGTAAAATTGCCATATTAGGACAAAAATGTGGCTTAATAAATATTTAGCAGTGAAATTAAATAACTTATCCTATTTTGGAATAGAATTTATCTTAGAACAAATTTTGAGGATTAAAAATGGGCCTCTCCGGCCCTCCTTAGGCCAATACTACTATAGCTCCTTGTAGGCTTAATGGATGTGTCACATTATCTAAATTAAATTATAGAGATTGAGAAGGTTTAGATTCATGATGATTTATTAGAAATTTATATTTATTGGGGGAAATTTGTGACTTTAAGACGTTTGATTTCGATAATTTTCATGATATGAGTTCAGTTCAAGTTCGACAATGAGAGGTATTTGTGACCGTTATGGAATTGTTTTGAGTTTGGTGTTTATTATTTGGAAGTTTCCATGGTTATGATTTTGAGATTCAGTATATTAGCACAATTCCAATTATTACTTCCCTTTTGGTTGCACCCTTCGAGCTTATGAGGGGTCGCATTGGGTACTTTATTACATTTACTGGCTTATGGGGGCTAGTTTTATAGTAATTGTTATGCTTTATTTCATATTATTATTGTTTTGGCTATTTATTTATAGTATTTGGAGTGTTAGTCTAGGTTTTCTCTCTTATCTTGACTTAGCTTGTTTGTCTCGAATTTTTGTTATATTAATATTATGATTTAGCTCAGTCGGCCGATGATGCATAATAAGTACGCATGACTTTGGTACTCATACTACACTTCTGTACCTTTTTTGTGCAGATTAGATACTAGTGGACACCGTTGACACCGAGATTTGTGTTGGTAAGAGTTTGGAGATAGGGTGAGCTCTTTGAGCCGGAGTTGACCTTTTTTCCTTCTTTTACTTTTGCTTAGTCTTTCTATATTTGAGACTGATATATATTTGACTATGATAGTACTCACATTCTTTTAGTTTAGTGGCTCTTGTGCTGACACTACTAGGTTGTAGGATGTTATTCTTTCTCATATTTATCTTTTGTATTTTTATTATTCTATGATTTATTATTTGTAAGCCTTTGCTTTACATATTTTTTGGCATTTATGCCATTTTTCTACCAAATTATCCCATTGCTTCTAACTTTGGGATACCATTTGGCTTACCTACTGGTTGGATAAAGTAGGTGTCATCATGGCTTATAAGTCGAGTTGTGACAAATTTGTATTAGAGAGCTAGGTTAACCTGTATTGTTGGTACAAAAGCAAGTACCTAGTAGAGTCCCGTGGATCAAATGATGATGTTCGTTTCTTATCTCAGGAGGCTATAGGATATTTGTAGGAGATCTTCACTTCTGTCACTCATTTCATGCCAAGAGTCTGAGTTGGTTTTTGAGATTTCTTTGGGTTCACTCTTTTATAGATAGATAGGATGCATGATATCGCTACATGAGATGAGGATCCTGAGTATGGGACTAGAGATTCTACTGCAGTTCAAGGATGATCCTGAGGTCGGGCCTATCGAGAGACGTATCCCTAGCTGGAGACCAGTATAGGGGGCCTTTACCAAATCTTATTCCTACTCCCGAGGTATAGATTTCTCCACCCTTACCAATGGTAGGCCAGGGCCAGCCTAGGACCTATTAGGGTTTATTTCCTCTTCATTTCTCAAGGATGTATTGGTTTTGCTCTTGGGATTAGTTGGGGGTGCACCATCTGATGGAGCATATTCTGTGGATCAGAGTGGTACTAAGGCAGGAGTACAACCTGTAGTTGGGACTCCTAGAGTTGAAATCTCTCCTATGCCAGTGGTTGTTCAGTCGGTAGCTGCCCAGCCTGCTTTATCTATTAAGGAGTAGAAGATGTTGGATAGATTTTTGAGATTGACTCTGCTTAGTTTTTTGGTGCGCCAGGTGGGGATGCTTATGAGTTCTTAGTTGCTTGTAAGGATATGCTCCATAATTTAGGCTTTGCTGGGACTTATGGTGTGGATTGTACTACATTTTAGTTGGATTTAGCAACACAACACTGGTGGTAAGGTCATACTGATTCTATGCCAGCTGGATCTCCCCCTTGACATAGGCTCAGTTCGTCGAGGTTTTCTTGGAGAAGTGTATGACTCGTAGCCTTAGAGATTATTTTAGAGACTATTTTTTAAGGTTTGAGCCAGGCTCCATGATTGTTGTACAAAATAAGGCTCAACTTCATGAGTTTGCCACATATGCTACATTTATTTTTCCTATCAACTTGAGTGTATTTGGTGTTTTATTTGGGGCTTAAGACTTTTTTTGCTCATGGATACACAGAGTTTGGTTACTTCTGGTAGATCTTTTGCTGAGGTTTCTAATCATGCTCATAAATTGAAGAAGATACATAGCGAGGACCAAAGGGGAATCAATAAAAGGATGTGATATCAGGGTAGTTTTAGTGTGAGTCTCAGTGGCTCATGGTTTAGAGGTAGTGGTTCTTAGGGTAGGTATCTTTTGTGTTAGCCTTATTAGCATCAGGCTCAGTCTGGTAGGCCCATTCATCCCACATTTCAAATTACTGATGGAGGCCAGTCTAGTTACCATGATCATCCTGGCTAGGGTAGTGTTCAACCTTCGAGGGGTTCATTTTTTAGGTATTTTATCCATGGTGGTTATTTTGGGTCAGCTAGATCTTTTAGTTTCAGTACAACACCTGAGGTATGTTATGGTTGTAGTGCCTTTGGCTATTTTCTGAGAGAGTGCCCCAATCATGGAGTGGTAGGTTTTGTAGCTCAGAGTGTTCCACCGATTAGGGCAATACCTCCCCTAGCAAGATGTGGTATTTATTGTTATTGGGTGGTTTTGAGGGTGTGTGTGAAGGCCCTCAGGTGGGTAGGACATGGGATTGGTCAAGATCCTGGCCAGGTGGCGAGTGTGGTAAGTTATATGCCGTAACTACTAACTTGAGGTAGTATCTTCAAATGTTGTTATTATAGGCATGATTTCAGTGTGCCATCAACCAATATTTGCATTATTTGATACCATATCCACTTATGCTTATGTATTTACTTACTGTGCTCCATGGTTAGAGTTATATTGGAATTTCTTATTTGTGTCGTTATGTGTATTTTCTCCCATGGGTAATTCTTTAGTAGTGGATTAGTTTATCGTAAATGTTTGATAGTTTGTTACTCAAGCTGATCTTATTATATTAGACATGGTGGATTTTGATGTGATTCTAGGCATGGACTTGTTATCCCCCTATCATATGGTCTTGGATTATTTTTACAAGTTCATTACCTCATCCATGCTCGGTATATCGCCGATTGTGTGGAAGGGATCTATTAGCCACGAGCCATTGAGGATTATTTATTTTATTCAGTCTAGGAGACTTATATCGAGGGGTTGCGAGTCTTATCTATATTATATTCGTGATGTTAGTGTGGAGAGTCCCTTGCTTGAATCTGTTCCTATATCCCATGAGTTTCCTGATATTTTCCGATCGATCCACCTGGTCTTCCTCTTGAACATGATATTGAGTTTGATATTGATTGTGAGTTGGACACTAGACCTATTTCTACATTACCTTAACATATGGTGTCAAGCTTATGGAGCTAAATTCTCAACTACAGGATCTTTTGGGCAAAGGTTTCATTAGACCGAGTGTGTCTTCTTGGGGTGCTCCTATCTTGTTCATAAAGAAGAAAAATAGTTCCTTGCGTATATGTACAAGTAGCTTAATAAGGCGACAGTGAAGAATAGGTATCTATTCCTAGTATTAATGATTTATTTGACCACTCTCATGGAACAGTGGTGTTTTTTAAGATTGACTTAAGGTTCGGTTACCATCAATTGAGGATTTGGGATAAAGATATCACAAAGATAGTTCAGGACTCATTATGGTCATTATGAGTTTCTGGTGATGTCTTTTGGGTTTATCAATGCCCTAGCCACATTTATGGATTTGATGAATTGCATGTTCAGGCCATATTTAAACTCCTCCATGATTATGTTCATCAGTGGCATTCTTGTGTACTCAAGGAGTAGAGATGATCATATGCAATATTTGAGGATTGTGCTCCAGATTGACCTTGAAAGCCTTGGAGATGATCTTTAAAGCTTTTCTTGAGATTCTTGGATTAGGGAACTTAATTCTTTGTTTATCTTGAAGGGGATGAGTTGAATTTGATGTTCTTGAAATTAGGTTAGGGTTTCTTGGAGAGAAAAGTGAAGGAGAATGGACAATTAATGCTTAAACTAACGTCTTAACTCATGGTTTTACGACTTGGCTTGAGGGGAAAAGACTTAACTTCCCCTTACACATTTAAATTCGTACCCGGATTATATTTTGAAGGCTTATCGCCACATGGTCTAATCGCGGTGACTTACTGGTTCTAACGAAAATGATTATAACTTCTTGCTTGGGTATTGAATTAAGGAGAAATTGATATCATTGGAACCACTCTTCTGTTGTCTATGACTCTAGGTGCTCTAAGAAGAAAATCAAGTTTGATTTTGAAATCTCTCTTGATTTGAAGCATAATTTTTGAAATCCATCTCATGAATCTCTATTCAAATCTTTGAAAGATAAGACTAGCATGCATGACATACTTATTGATTTGGCCCTTTTTGTATCTCTTTTTTGTCCCATAAAAAAGTTCTTTGAATTTCATGGGATTGGAAAATATTTTTTCTATCTCCAAAATTTGTATAAACCTCTTATAAGTATTTTTATGCAAATCTCAAATCTTTAAAAATCAATGAAGTAGAAACACTGGTTTTGGGAAAAAAGATTTTTCTTGAATGGCGTTGTTTGATCAAATGTTTCATATTAAGTGTACTGATTTTTTCCTTTCCTACTGGAACTCTTGGACCTCAGATTTCAAAGTCTCTTTTGATCAAGCAAATAAAATTCTTGCTTTATAACATGTTCGGGTGTTTCCATCTCAGTTAGGTCCCAAGGCTTTATATTTTAAAACTCGAGTTCTTGGTAACATTGTTGTTACTACATTGTTCCTTTGTGTTGGATCTTATTCTACCCTATCTCATAGGAATACTCTCTTAACTTATTGTCTCATCAAAATATGCAAGGTTAAGTTGTCTTCCTTTATTCTTAATCATGTGATTGAATTTATTCCTAATCTGTCTAGTGTTCCTTATGGTCTAATTATCACTCACATCCTTGAAGCCCATAATATTAATCTTAATGACTTTTCTCTTATTACTGTAAAACAATGTTATGATTCTAAAGCCTTCATCAGTATGGGTATGTTCTCTTTGAAAATTCCTGGACTTTGTAAGTTGAAAGGGGTATTCATGTCATTCCCTCTTCCTTGTTGCTACTGATATTCCATCTTTTTCTTCTTTGGCTTTGTTCTTGAAAAATTATTTATTTTAAAAGCTAAGGTGGATGAACTTAAGGACTTAGAGGAGACCACTCATTTTCAGATGCAGAAGGTAAGTAATATAACCAAGGAAACATGTATTGATGTTGCAAAACTATGGATCAAGCTATCAAGGAAGCTGTCAAAGTTGCCTCCAAAATTAAGCCAAATTGTGATACCTTGTCCACCTCTCTCTCTCAGCAATTCACAAGACTTAAGTATGGATGTATGAACACTATCTCCTACTTTTTTCACCGTTACGAGCCCAAGAAGCCCCAGAACCCTCTATGAACATTGTTTTAGATGACTATAATTGAGCATAAGCTCGAAACAATTTTTTGCTCTCTCTTTAATTTGTTTGGACTATTATCTTTGTTTTTATTTTTGATAATGCAAAAAGGAGAGAATAGATAGCATAAATGCAGGGGGAGCTATCACATTAGAGGGAGTCAAAAACATAAATACAAGGGAGCTATCACAATTTAGGGAGGTGGACTATATACAGAAACAAAAGAAAGGGTAGCATATTGCATTTAGAAATTTTATCATCATCTAAAAAGGGGAGATTGTTAAAGTATAGTCTTAATAATGACTTTGGTTTTTCTATAAGACAACATAAAAAAAAGGAAAATTGACACGACCCAAATCGGAGCCTTATTGTAATGGGCATCTCAAGTCCAACGGGGACCGGAGACCACTCCCGATACCCAATCCAACCAACCAATATGTACCCTGATTCGGATGAGTTTCGAACATATAATAAGATAGCCAATTAGAAGGTATAGTGACTTTGGGATAGGTCTACTTACTAGACCAACCCAACTAAGTCAATCCCTCCGATAACCAACCAACCAAACCAAAATACAGTAATTCAATTTATATAGATAAATATATCATGACCATTCCATACCCAAGTCCACAGTTGTCCATACAAAGCCTTTAAACCAAACCAAAGAAAACCTAGTTGGGACATGCCCCCGACCATAGCCAAAAACCAAAGTCAAAGAGAAAACCATAATATGTAAAATAATCCATGATATGAAATGAATGCCTTCCGAACTATGGAAGCTCACCACTTCAATCCAAGACCGATTGTTACTGAATCTGATCAATGAGCAAGATGAGTAGTATGGCCGATTACTGCATCGTGTGGGATACAATTTCCCGAAAATAGGTTAGCGGGTGAATGCTAGCAAGTACTCAAGATAAATATAAAATAATGTCAACCTTTAAAACCAAGTAAACAACCACATGAATTCACAACCATACATATATATAATCCATACAGGGAAAAAGGAGCAGGTTTAGCATGCCTTTAAAACCATTAACCTGGGTATATGTAGCTTAACTGTCATAATCCACTCACGGGCTGTATAGGTCCAGTATTACCCCCTGAACAGGCCCTGATGTATGTAGCCATATGAACTAAATATACCATAGGAGTAGGGATTCCTGTGTACCCTTCGCTCTCCATGATACATATATACAAGTGTTAGGGGATTCTTGTGTACCTTTGAAGTATATGGTCCCCATACCCAATCCTCATGTCGGCAAACATGAGTTTCCAGTGTCTGTCCATTGGACTCACACCTTTACAGTTACCCATGACCCATTTGATAAACCACAACCAACAAGGCACCCACATGTGAAAACCATCACCAAAATTATGTGAAAACATAGTTTAAACCAAGAGTAAACAATACCTATCAATATGCATCAAATCCCTCAATATTTATTTTCAAAACCACCAATTATGATTCACAATCAATGTTTAAAACACAATAAAACATGCCTTTAGTTAGAACTAACAATGAGGGAGGAGTACATGCCTTATACAAGAAGATTCACAGAAGGAAACTTGACTCTTAAGCCCTTTGAAGAAGACTTGTAGAAACCCTAGCCTCCAATCTTCAATAATGAGTTTGAGAGTGTTTTTAAAGTTTTTTGATCTTCCAATGAAGGTTATGATAGGCTACAATGAGTTATATAACATGGGGACATTAGGGTTTGGTATGGGAAATATCCAAAAATCCCTCAGCTTAAAAATTGAAAAGCAATTCCCAAGTGGGTATGACTCACCCATCTAAACCGTAATCTAGGGTACGAGTGGTACCCTAACTCATACCCAAGATCTCATGAAGGGCCCCCACACTGGTCATCATACAAAAACCATGCCAAACTCGTACCCAAAGGTACGAATGGTACCCTAAATTGTACCTTGGACAGAATCAAATCTACTAGACTAACCTTATGTCATCATTTGACTTGCAAGATACCTTTATTACCCTATTGCACGACTCGTATGATGCCTACTCGTATCTTAGATCAAACCCAACCAAAACTTACTGACTAACATACGAGAAGAGGTACCCAACCCATATACTTGGGTAAGACTAGTACCCATGAGTCATACCTTGCCCAAAGTCTCAAACTTATTAAATTTTTCTAAGGGTCCAAGTTTAGGGTGTTTTATTCTCCCCCACTTAGGATCATTCATCCTCGAATGCTGGGTAAAGGCGAGCAAAAACACGAGTTAACACATTAACACACATCAAACTTCCTTCCAACCAAATTCAAAGACAAAGACATAACACAAGATGAGGAGATCATCACACATCCCAAGCATGGTTTACACCCCCATACCTCCATTCTGACCTTTAAATAAGTTAGAAAACAAAGACACAAGGAAGTCCATCCTTCCTTTAACCAAGTTATGATGAAGAACATATACCTTACACTCGATTTTCTAGAATAAAGAACCAACATAGATACTTGGACTTCATGTCCACTTTCGCATCCCAAATGGCTCCCTCAGACTTTTGGTTCTACCATAAAAGCTTTACAGAAACCATACCTTTTTTTTTCCACAACCGACAAACTTACCAACCCAAGATCCTTACCAGAACCTCTTTCAAGGATATAGAGTTTGTGATACTAATACCACCCATACCTTACCTCAACACAAATATATGGAATACCGGATAAATGGAACCCATACTAGAGAGTAAGTCCAATTCAAATTACAATTCTCCAGGGACACATCACTATGAAAGCCAAAGTCTAACCATACACTACTCCCATGTTAAGCCTATTCAGAGCAAAAAGGAGATTAACTTAGGCCATAAAGCTCTATCCCTTACATTCACCCAAAACACAACTCCGCTTCCATCACTATTGCCAAGCATCATGCCCTATCAAGATTCTTAAATGTCCAACATAATGATTAGTATATCTACCAACCATAACATTTAAGCCCACCCTTTCTATACTCACGATATTATCTATTCTTCTAAAGGTCTAGCAACCTCTATCATCATTCACAAGGATTCTTCACCACCTACTCCTCTTCTAACCATTTTTATGACCACAACCTTACCTCACCCACCAAGACCTTAGCTCTAGTAGTCACCCCAAACTCTCTCCCACTTAGAGACTTCTACTTCTTCTTTATTTCAAAGCATTAATACACCTCTAAAACCACTGCCATTCTAACATAAGAGGGGTTATTAAGGTACTAAAGTACATGAGTTACACATGCCACCCAAGGCAAGACATAAAAAAGAGACACGACACCAAAGGGATGAAGTACATCATAACAACCACCTAGGTCATGAATGAAGAACTATCCCTATACAGCACACCATAGTAGGAGTCCTTAGGTTTACACACCGAAAGACACATAACTGAAAATATCATAGGTAATCCAATATAGGATCAAGATTCATATATAGGAAATAAGGTAAATACAAAATGCGATCCTTAAGCACAAGCACTATTAGAATGCATGTAACACAAATAGAATACTATCTTAATTGAGATTAAAAAAATCTCTAGAATATACACCCTGACCTTCCCTTAGAATCTACTGCTAAAAGAGAATTTAAGACTAACCCTCGATCTTTATCCTATTAAACCTATAAGCATAACACTCTGCTCTAAAGGGTATCACCAAGGATGATCACTAGGGATGCTTGGTTCTCCTATACCTAAAACCTTATCCCACCTATCAATCTACCCCCATAATCATCATATTGCTATACCCAATCTATCATACTCCCTTTATTAAATAACCTATACTTTTTTGGGGAAACCATCCCCCTTTATGCATGAAAGAAAGGAAACACTCCACAGAGAAATACTAGGATGGATGAAACCTTTATCTAAGAGATCCCTTGATTACTCCTTAAGCTTTTATAACCCAACAAAAACCATTTTATAAAGAAGAAATAGAAATTGGATAAGCATCCAGAACAAGGACAGTCCACAACTTACTCTCCCCATTAGAAGGTCACTACGAGGGTTACCAGGAAGGAGCTCAGGAAAATCTTCCACCACTAAAATTGAATGCAAAGAAGGAACTTTCAAATTAGAATCTTTAACCCAAACCAAATGATAGAGACACTCTTTTTTAAAGATTAATCTCTGAGCTCTAAGATACGATATATCCTTCCCCTTAAGGGCTAGGGAACTATCCTGCCACCCAACAACCAACCCACCAGGGAGCCTAATGATAATATTTATAGTCTTGACAGTCTAATGAACCATAGCGTGAGTGTAACCAATCCATCCCCCCAAAGGACATCGAAATCCACCATATTCGAGTCAAAAAATCCACTAGAGTTTTGTTACCAACAAATACTGCACACCCCCTATAGACACTTTGGCAATCACAGAGTCACTTACTAGGGTAGCAATAGAAAAGAGTCTAAAATAACATTGGGACCAAAACCAAAATACACAACCACAAATAGGGTTATATAAGAGCGAGTGGACCCCAGACCAAGTAACCAATACACATAATGAGAAAAGAGTTTGAAACATACTAGTGTTAGCATCAAAAGATGCCTCAAACTCCTGAGGGATAGTAAGAGCATTGAGATAATGCCGACCAGTGACAAAGCTAGAAGAAGCACCCCTTGGTGCAAGAGCTAGAGAAGTGGAAACTGACATCCTATTTGTCCAAGCAACAATCTTTATGGGATACTCTCGTTACATATAACCCTACTGACCATAACTATAATAATGATTCCTCCCTTCCTCGCAACAACCATGGTGTGACCGATAATAAAACTGATAATGAATATAAGATAGTGTGAATTAGGACCCACCAGCCTGAGACTAGGCACGTTGTTCCCTAGAAGCATTACTAATCTAAAAATATTTGTCTCCCAATAGATTTGGGTAGGGAGTACTAGCCATAGAATAGGAGTTAGGACCCATCCAACTCTTTTCCTAGGACCACTTTCCACCATACTATTGTCCTTTACTTTTTTTAAAAAATTGAGACCTCTTACTCTGTCTATTTCCTATCATTGCCTTATTCCCCCTGTACTAATAGGATTGGATTGGCATGATAGAGTTGTCACTATTTGGGTCAACAGGTGAATAGAGTGTCAAAACTCGGCATTGGTAACCTTTCCTTGAGGTAACTGAGCATGAATACCACCTTTTGAAGTAGGGTCGATGGAAACTGGTGGAACTCCATAGGGAAAAGCAAAAACTGCGGACCCTTGGTCGGGTCTGTGCCCTATGATTGGACTAGATCCTTCCATGTTGTCCTCAAGTGGGATGAGTGAGTTTTCACAAACCTTAGCTAGTTGAGAGGACATGATCTGAAAAGTGAACCAAAAAAGGTTTAGGGAAGAGTTCAAGACCTTAGACTCCATAGCCCAAATATAAAATAAACAAAAAGTAAAATATTCCTAGATGCGTTGTAGCCTCCTGATTATAAGTGTGGTTTACAACACACCCATAAGCAAGACTCTACTTAACACAGCTTTTTAAATACCCCATGACACCAAAACCTAGGCTCTGATATCAACTTGTCATAACTCAAATTGGGGCCTTATCGTTATGGACATCTCAAGTACAACCGAGACTGAAGACCACCCCTAGTACTCAATCTAACCAACCAATATGTACCCTGAGTTGAATGAGTTCTAAGCATATAATAAGATAGCCAATTAGAATGCATAATGACTTTGGGATAAGTCTACTTACTAGAGCAACCCAAATAAGTCAATCCCTCTGATAACTAACCAAACAAACCAAAATATCATAAACTAATGAATATAGATAAATATATAATGACTATTCCATACCCAAGTCTAGAGTTTTCCATACAAAGCCTCTAAACCAAACCAAAGAACACCTAGTCGGGATATGCCCCCGACCATAGCCAAAAACTAAAGTCTAAGAGAAAACCATAATATGTAAAATTATCCATGACATGAAATGGATGCCTTCCAAAGTATGCAAACTCACCACTACAATCCAACACCAACTGTTCCCGAATCTGATCAATGGGTAGGAAGAGTAGTATGACCGATTCCTGTATTGCGTAGGGATACAACCACTTAAAGATGGGTTAGTGGGTGAATGCTATCAAGTATTCAGTATAAGGATAAACTAAAAGCTAAATTTTTTTTTCTAGAGACTACGAGTCACTATATGACTAGTAGGGATACATTACGACTCATCACCATGAGTCATAGCCAAGTAAATTTCTAAGTTACTCACACACAGTTGTTCCTACAACTCGTAGGGTCCAGTCGTAGTCAACACAAAACCTATTTTGGGTATACATTGGATATCCTACGATTTGCACCTAATGACACGTAATGAGTCCTTATGGATCATAGTAATTCACTCATACTCAAAGCAGAACTTAGCCACACACACACTATTTAGGCTACGATTGGGTCCCTAGGACCCATCAAGACTCGTTACAACTCGTAAAGAGGTCGTAATTAGGACAGTGAGGATAAAATTTCAATTATTTTCAAAGACGGAAAACCCGAGATATTATAATGTGCTTATTTTGGCTAGTGAAATAAGAGAATTGTGCACCAGAGAGATTCCAATTGTTAGGTTCAGTGGAGGCACCGCCCAATAGAGGAGGCCACTTAGGAGATTCTAAGCGAGATGCAGACTTGTATTCCCACTTGTTCTAGATTTTAGGTATATCTTAGTTCTTAACTGTCAGGGAGAAAAGTTACTTAGTAGTGGATGTTGCAATGTCCTTGCAGGTTATTTTTTGTAATTCTACTTATTTCTACTATTAGAGCTTTTCCATAGTCGCCCTAAGTCATTTATGACTTGTTGGAATTGATAGTTTGATTACCGGAAAGTTCATTTGGTTTTTAGATCCAATTCCATGTTGGAAAGTCTTCGTTTGTTCCAAATGGTCATTGGGTGAAAACTTTAGTAAAACAATCTTAGATGCAAATTTTGACTGCACCAACAGCTCCTAATATAAATTTTAGGCTAGGTAGACCTTTGGTTTGGGTTTCAATACACCTAAGCTCATTTTAACCTATTGGTTGGAAAGTTGAAAAATTGGAAGATTAGGTGTGGAATCCATATTTGGTTGAAAAAACTTTGGATGGAAAATATGACTTTGCCAATGCATCCGAGATGTCGAATTTAGTGTGTTTACATAGTTCATTTGTCTATAATGGATTTGGAATAAATTTTGAGGCATAGTTTGAAACTTGGAAAATTTTCCAAGTTTCTAGTGCAATGGTAATCGCACAAGGATCACCATGATCATGATAGGGCGATCTTAACAAGGCCCTTGGCAATTGCATAAGGGAAGTCATAGCTCATGGATGGCGATAGCCATGCCTAAGCACCTGGGTTGGGTATCTAAAGGCCTTTTAGGTTGCATTTTGGGCATTTTCACTCATCTTAAAGACCAAGGAACCCTAGAATGGTGTTCCAACCTTAAATTGGGTCTTGGGTGCCACTTAGAAGATTGATTAACATATATTATTGTGATTAAAATCAGATTTAAGGTAAGAATCCTTTAATTTCAAGCTTGAATTTCTTGAATTCTTGACCAAAATCCCAAATAGCTTGAGGGCTTGATTTTATCCCAAATAAGCTTAGTTTTTACATATTTATTAAAGGTTATGATCCCTTAATAGTGTATAAAATTTGGGATGACCTCAAAAATGTGTTTTTCATAAGTGGGACCCACTTAGTTTTTTTGGTGTTATTTTACACCCGAAGCATAATGGTGCAAATATGGGTATCGATATTCTTGTAATGATATGTAAAATGTGTTTTTCATAGCTTGGAACCTTGAAGAAGCTTATCAAAATGGAAAAGTGGAGGCTTAGAAGATTGTTGCGCATTCATCAGATTTGAGGTAGGCAAGGCTTATTCCTTCTTAGATTGACTATGTCATAGTATAATTGTGATATCTTGTTAGATTTGGATGGGTTTTAAGTAGTGGCTTAATGAAATGCAAAACTTGGGTTAGTTGGATCATTTAGGCTATGTGAATCTTAGAGTTGAAAAGCTTGACTTGTTTTCCTTCACCTTAGGTGGAATAAACTTCATTACTCATGTTTAGCATGAGAATGCCTTAGAATACACGACATTAGGTGAAATGATCTAGTTGCCTATACTTAGAGTAAGTTAGCCTTTGTTGTTTATACTAGAAAAGGTTGCCTTAATTCCATCGGACATAGTAAAGACGCTTGAGTAGAATATCTACCTTAGGACCTGTGGTGACTTGCTATACAACTAAGAGTTGATTTAGATACTTTAGCCTTGTTTGGAGTAGAAATTGACTTAGAATGAATTTCGAGGATTAAGAAGTGCACTTGTTGACCACCTTAAGGCAAGACTTATGATTAGTTCTCTTGAACCCTAATGCTTAGTAATTGATTAGAGAGTGTCCTTAGAAAGAAATATTGATGACTCTTGGCACTTGTTGGTTATGAGCAATACAATTGAGAGTAATGCCCAAGTGATTATTCCTTTGTATGTCTTATTGGCTAAAGCTTATGTCGAGCTATTTTGATTGACTATTGTTTTGGCAAACAAACATGCTATTGAATGAGCCCTTGACTTTAATATGGCTAAGCTATAAATGGTGTTATTGAACCCACTATGAATAAGCTATAGATTACGTCATGATTTAGCTACTACTCACACTATTGATAAAGTACCTTTAGGCCAATAAATATGCTACTAATGGGCCATTGTTTGTGATATCGCTTATAGTTATGCTCATGGTCTAACCAATTAGATTATAGATTATGTAATGATAAGACTTTGATTGTACTCTGTTTAAGCTATGTCTACATCATTGATTAAGAAATTAATTAGGCTAGTGCTCGGTCCATTAACTATGCTATTTCTCATGTTATGATCAAGCTCAGTAATTATGCTAATAATTATATTGACAATCTTTCTTATTGTCGATATTGGAGATGATAATGTTAATGGTACTTGAAGGAATTCTTAATTATATGTAGAGTTATTCAATAGATTATGTTTGGACTCATGATATCTCACTATACGACTGATTATTTTAATGCATTTTCCACTTATTAGACATATCTACATATCCACCTCTCCAGCATGGGACGAAAGTAGATATTAGTGTTAAAGATATAACTTTTGGGGGAAAACCAGATGGTAATTTATATTATTCATGTTACATATACATATATTTATTGATAAAGTGACAATGATGATGAATGTTGGATTATGGAGATATGCTTTTCTTCGCTTCCCTTTTATATTTATTTACTTTAGCCCTCGTGGGGTGACAGCGCCCTAGCGCACATGCAGTGTATGTGGTCTACCAAGTAATATAGTGGCCTTTAAGAAAGCCGAATATCGATCCCACAAGGACTAGTTCCAACAACTATTCAATTCTAGTTTAACTTCTAAGATTATCTTGATGTAAAGTAAAAACAAGAGTTTTGAATATTTGTAAACTAAAGTAAAGTAAATAGTGCATAAAATAAAGACTTAAGACAATCAATAGAGTAAAGCTCAGGATTAAAATACTTAAAACAATCATACTACATTATTGAACTTTATTCGTTGACTTTTTTTATCTTGGTTGTTGATTTTTAGGGTTAATTGCATGACCATGGTCTCCCAACCTCGAATCGTTTACCTAACTTGAACATTACTACTACATCATTGAGCAGGGATCAAATAATCTAATTAGGTGCTTAAAGATATCATCCTACATCTTCTAGGTACATCCATGTCCTAACAGCTAATTCAAATTCCTTAGTTCATAAAAGAATAAGAATCCTACTTTGTTCATCCCCATGTTCTATCTCCTTATTCCCTCTTCCGAGATCACAAAGTTGACAATATATATATTCTAAGGGTGATTAATCGTTAAAATTAATTAAAACAAGAATAAACAAGCAACCAAATATAATAAGCAAATTAAACAAAATTAACTCAAAACAATAGTAGTCATGTTCTTGACTTTAACCCTAAGCGAGTTTTTGGCCACTCATGTTCATAATCCTCATTCAAACAATTGTATGAAAGATTAAAACCATAAAGAAGCTAATTAAAGAGTAAGAAAAAGTAAAAATAAAGTTGTAGCAACCTCCTCTCTTGTCCAAGACGTCCAAGAATGTCAAAAACATGTTTTAATACGTTCTGTTAATAGTAGACTAATCATAAATCATGTAGGAGTTGGATTTCACATTATCCTTTTATAGCTAGGCACAGATTTCCCACTTTTGAACTTCATCACGTTGCGCTAGGGTGTTTATCGCTATAAGCCCATGATGCACCATAATCGCATTGAGCTACTTAAAATTGAAAATTGCCAATTGATCCTTTGCCATAATGCGCCATCATGCTCATATCTATTATCACCGCAAAACACTTCTAATCGCGGTGAGATCCCAAGCGTCCTCTTCTCGTCATGTTGTGTCTTGTGCTTTCATTGGTCCACTCTAAGCTTTTGTGTGGTGTTTTCACTCATTTTAAAGCCTTGTATATATCTATATCCCACCATAATCATTTCATAAAACATCCTACATCATAATACACCAAGGATTAGATATAAATACAACACAATATCAAGAACGACGAACTCAAAACACAAGCTAAGACTAAGCTTGCTCATGTTGAACATTAACTTATTGTTTTGACTCTTGGTTAGATTCAATTGGCCAACGCACATTATAAAGAAGTTATTACACTTATAAGCATATGATTAAACCATTTGAAACTCATTTAACACTCTAGAAACCATCAAGATAAACTAGACAAGCACCTAGCTCAAGCTAGTAACACTAGTTTCCTTGATTGAACCCTAAGTTTCCCATTTAAGCACAAACTTGTTTGAAAATACCTTTACACACTGTATCACATCCTTTCACACTTATATACTTATACATATCATCATTACATAATAAGCACACAAATTCCCCTCTAAATAAGGCTAAATAAGCTAAAATAACAAAACTAGAGTGCATAAATACACCTAACATCATGGGACATGTTATTTAATTTAGACCTCATGGGCTTGAAATTTACTTTAGGCCTAGTGGGGTTGGTTATTTACGTTATCCCTCATGGGTTTTGTTCTATATTGATGATAAACATTTACATATTATGATAACATGATGATACCCGATGCTGTTGGAGGATATTATGATGTTATATTAATACCCTGCAAGGCCAGAGGATACTATGATGATATGATAATACCTATAAAATATGGAGGATACTCTGATAATATGATAATACCCAAAAAGGCCGGAGGATACTATGATGAGATGATGATACCCGAAAATAACAAAGAATACTATGATAGCATGATGATACCCAGCAAGGCCAGAGGATACTATGATAATATGATGATAACAAGCAAAGGTGGAGAATACTATAATGATATGATGATATCCGACAAGGCCGGAGGATTATTATTGATATACCTGTGTGTGCATCGATCAGTTTGAGTCTGGCTAGTTGTATGTATGGCAATTGTATGTTTATTTATGCTTTTGTGTAGTTGGGTATAGTGTTAATATTTGTGGTGGATTATATAATGGGGGATAATAGTGACTAGTGGATTAGTGAACCTTGGTGATAAAGAGGACTAGTGGCATTGATAGCTATTGATACTGATGATTAATTTATTATGGAGGTTAGTGATAATAGGTTTCGCAATGGTGATGATTAGTTGCTATTGATGACTAAGTCTATGATGTTGATTAGTAGATAAATGAGGATTTGTGGATTAATGATGCTAGTTAATAAAAGATGGTAGATGATAGATGAATAGTGACTAAATGGTAATTAGTGGTCATTCGATAAATGGTGACTAGTGAAATTATGATGTATAGAAATAAATATTGCTTAATTAATGAATATGTTCTATTGGTGAATCTTGTCTTGATTCTAGATATTCTCTATTTAGTGAATAATGGTTAGTCTTTGACCCATGAATAGTAATTACGTGATGAATAGTAGATAATAATTAGAGGTGTTATGATTCCTACCATGTAATTGGTTTATTAATAAGTATTGGCTAGCTAATAATGGGCGAATATGGTGTATTAATGATGTATATTCTTTAATAATGATGTGGTTTCAGTTATGAGTACATTGATATATGTTATTCAACTATGATTACTGATGACAATTATGAATGTTGGAAAATGGTCGATTGATGGAAATTATTGTAAACTGTGGATTAATTAGGAAGTTTGGATATATTGTTGAATTGATTCCTTTATGTTTCACTTGGGATTGCTCTCCGGTGGAATGGAAAACTGTGATGAGCTCTTTACTTTATGAACCTGTTAGCGTATGGGAGCTAATTTTGTACATCTAAATGCTGGTGTTAATGTGTATAATGTGTTATGATTTCGAACTATGTAATTCTTATGTACGGCGATATTGGCATGCGTTGATGCCTTATGATACATAGTTATTCCGATATTTATTAATTGCTATGCATAGCGACATTGGCTTATGCTGATAATTTATGCTATACTGGTATTGCAATATGATCAATTATTATATATAGTGATGATGGAGATTATTCAGGTTTGATTTTGTACCTTGACTTAGTTATGATTATCTTGCACTTTATCATTCTTATATCATAATTTAGCTCAATAGATCGAAAATGCCTAGTGAGTACCTATTGTTTTGGTACTCATACTACACCTTTGTACCTTTTTGGTGTAAATTCTATTAGTAGCTATCATCGTTGATTGTGGTTTGTGTAGTGATTGATTTATAGAGATAGGGTAAGCTCATGGAGTTTGAGTCACCCAATTTCCTTCTATCTCTTGTATTCAATCTTTAGTATTTGAGATAGATGTATTGACTATTCTAGACTTGGAGTTGTATTGATGCTATTAGATGCATTTGTACTAACTCTATGAGGTTTTGGGATTGGTATCTTGTTTGACTATTTATTTTATTTGCAACCTTTATGTTTACCATTGATGTTCTTGAATTTCGCCTATGTTAGGCATTTCTTACTATATTAACCCATTTCATTAGCTCTAGGTTACGATATTGGCTTACCTACTGATGGAAATTGGTAGGTTCCATCATGACTTATAAATCAAATCATGACAACCTTCCACATACAAATTGGCGAAATTATTACTATTCAACTTTGAGTGACTTAGGGGCAAGCATCAATTTGATGATCCTTCTTATTTTTAAATCATTAAGTTTGGGAAAGCCAAGTCCCTATTCAGTTGTCCTCTAAATGGAAGACAAAACTAGAGTGGTCCCCAAAGGATTCATAGAGGGTGTTCTCATTATATTTGGTATTCTTATTATTCCTGCTAACTTTATTACTCTCAATGGTGATGCAGATGATAGGGTACAATTATATTGGAATGTCAATTTTTGTCTATCGAGGGAGAATTGATAGATGTTAGAGAGGGCACACTAAAAATGAGGTTGAATGACAAAAATGTGTTCTTCAGAGTGTACAATGCACTCAACACACCCTCATACTACTAAGATCTGTGCACTATCACAATGATAAAAGATGATGAGTATGGGGTGGAGGAGAGAAAACCTTCTATTGCCTCTTCAGACTCTTTTATGGAGTTACCCAAGGTGACAAATAAGCCAAAACTTAAAATGCTTGAAGGAATCCTGAAAAAAATTATAAGAAAATTTGCAGACCTTGATTGCAATCACTCAAGATATTAGAAAAAACAGGAGAAGATAGGCCTCAACAAGGATAAAAAAATGAGAGAATGTGGATGATGATTTTTGATGTGAGTCATGCAGCGACAATAAATCAAGCGCAGATTGGAGGGAAACCAATGTTAAGGTAGTTATTTTTAATTTTTAGTTTTTCTTTAGTATCACTTTTGGTTTTGTTATTTTTGTGTGTTGACAGATGGAAGGAAAGACTTAGTAGCTGAGATCTTAGCTAAGGAACATGGAAAAACTGGAGTGTGGGGTCCTTTAGACCTCCTTGATGGATATGATGCTACTAATGGCCTCAGGTAGTATTTCTATCCTCCATTCTTTGATTTATACTTTGGGGATAAAATGATTTTAAGTGTGGGGTTGCGAATACTCCTATTTTTTTAGGGTGAAGTATGATATAGGATTTTTATTTTGATTTGTTTGCAAGTTTTCTAGTTTTTTATGAAATTTAAAAAAAATACAAAAAGATCTTGTCTTAATTTATTTTCAATTTTTGTTTGTTTAGTAAAAGCACACTTTACTTACCCTTTGATTTTTCTGTATGGTTATTTTTTGGGGGAAGCACTTATAACCCAGTATCCTTTTTGATTTTTAGGAGTAATTTAAAATTTTTGTTATTTGGAATAAATAGAGATGCTCGTGCTAGGTGCTATATATGATTACATGATGCAAGTTGGTTTTGAATGTGGAAGATAGTGAATGACTATTTTTGAGATACTTAGGCTCTTTTATCTGACTATTGTGGGATTTTGGCTTAAATTTGAATTCTTGCAATTGCTTAGTTGAGAGTCTATAGAGATTCTTCTTAATTTGAACAGTGCAATGTGTGTTGAGATTTTTGTTATATTCCATGTTTGCATATTGATGTCAAGAATTTTGCCTAATGTGTTTGCAAAGCAAAATAAAGAATGTTGAGCTTAAGGGATGATATAGACATTTTTTATAGCCATATTTTATGCTTGCTTTATCTACCCTTTCTGCATGACCTTAGTTAGCATCTAAGCCTTTAGCCTATTCCTTGGAAGCCTCATATGTATCTTATTCATTTTCTTTCAATTGACCTTAATTTATCCTAAACTCCTAAGAGTTTTATGTGAAAAATTAAGATGTTAAGGATTGTTAAATTTAAAGAAGGAAAAAGTGAAGTTGAAGGCCCAAAGTAATAGATATTGGTCTGTTGAAAAAGTTTGTGTTATTGGTAGGAAGTAGTGTAATGAAAAGAAAATTGATCAAGTGAATTATGTGTTGATAGCAAATACTCTGTACTAAAGGTGTGTGAGTTAGACTAAAGAGATGGGGCAAAACAAAAGAGAGATGGGAACATAAAAGTGGTGGAAAATAGGTTGGTTAGTGATGAGTTTAATGTAAAGTGTGATATATTAAAGCAGTTATGGAAGATTGTCACTATTACTAGGTAGAATAGTACCTACTCATCCCTTACCCTACTGTCACGACCTGAACCAAGGCCTAGTCATTACGGTTATCTCAAGCCCATCGTGGGCCGAGACCATCCCTTTAGCCTAACCCCCTGAGCACAATATAGATAATAACAGAAGAAAAACTAAACAATAAAAAGGAGGAATAAACCAAAAGAAAGGTTCTAAGAATCCAAAACAAACACACAATCGACACTTTTTCCACAAAAGCCTCTAAAATCAAGATATCAAATTTGGTCGGGACATGCGCTCGACCATGACAGTGAAAATTTTCAATTCCCAAAATATGAAAAGAAACCTAATGAAATGGTAAATCTTTTTGGATGATGGAGGCTCACCACTTCATAGCAACTCTATAGACAACCGGACAACCTAACACTGTACAAGGGTAAGAAAAGTATCTTCGGACCCTACATCCTAAAATAATCTAGCGTCCTAGGATTGTCAGTGGGGTAAGCACTAGCATGTAACTCAAGGAAGTGATAAAATAATGCCAAGTCCAAAATCAATCCAAGACCACATGCACATAGTCATATATACTTATATAAGATGTTTAAAAAGGGAAAAGGGTCATTAGAATGATATTTTAAAACCATTAACCTGGAATCTATAGCTCTATCCATCCTAAGGGAACCCACGGGCAATATTGTAATACTCTGAACTTTCTATAAGTCAAATCTAGTCTCCAAAAGAGTTAGTGATGACTTCCTAAATGATTAATGTCTAAATCGGATAGAATTTCCCTAATTTTGACTTTTCATCATGTGGAAAATTGAATTAGATTTCCAATGATACCAATTTTGTCCAAATTAGGTATCGGAGTAAAACGTTATGGACGTTTTACAGAGAACTGTCAGAACTACCCAGAAGCGACGGTTAGGCTGATGACCGTTAAGCTAGCGATGGACCGTCGCTCGAGCCGTCGTGACTAAGGCAGTGAACCAAACTTCTAGCCAAGTGTGACGGTCAGGACCAATGGACTGTCAAGCTAGCGACGAACCATCGCCCAAACTGTTACAGGTGAGGTAGAAAATTCAGGTTCTTGCCAAGTGCGACGGTCAGGACCGACGGAGCGTCAAGTCAGCGATGGACCATCGCCCAAACTATCGCCACTTCCGATCAGCGATTGTAAACCATTTTAAAATGGGTATTTGTGTCTTTTTTCACCCATTTTAACCCCTAATTATACCAGACCAGAGCTCATAACTTCTTTATTCATCCACAACACCAAATTAGGGTTTCTCTGAAAGATCAACCCCCAAGAACAAGAAACCTTAGGTGTTTAATTCCAAGTCAAGAATTCAAGCTTTCCTCTACCAATCTTCAAAAAATCATCCACCCAGGTTTGTCAAGTGTTGATTCATGGGTTCCTTTCACCCATGAAGCTCAAGAAACCCTATTTGAAATATAAACTTTAGATTCCATGGTATGAATTGAATTATATCCATGCTTATGTTGTTGTTTGATTTCCAAGTTGATGTCTTTAATGACTATCATGAAAATATGTTATTATGTGGTTAAAGTTCTTGCATTGGAAGTGTAAAATGTTGCCATGATGTATGATTTCAACATTCATGCCTAAGCCTAAAGATACGAATGCAAGGTGTTTGATAAAATGCCTAAGAGAATAGGAATTATGCCTTATGACTCAATTGTGACCAAAATTGATAAAACCATATTTCTCCCTAATGTTCGATATGACTCCTACATTATTGTTATGCTTTGTAATGGATTGACATAATGCTCATGAGATTAGGCTTTTGAAATTATGATATGTTTACATGCATTCCTATTTATGTGTAAGCTTATAGCATGTGAATACTTCATAAAAATCCCCAATGATTGTATTATGAATTGTTGTCTATGGTCATTTGTCAAGAAGTGTCATGTCTTGTCAGTTTCATGCTATACTGTCTTGGGGGTACTTGTACCCGACAATTTAGCTATGTGCCTAGATCCAGTGCCATGTTTTACAGATACTCTCAGTCAAGCGATGATTCATAGAACTCAATTAGTCATGTGACTCAAGAAAAATCAGTAATCTCTGTCATTTATCAGATCTCAGTAATATTCTGTCAGCCAACAAAACTCAATCCAGTCAGTGCAGTATAATTAATTTAGTGTCTAATCAAATAGGAGTAGGATTCAGCACCGAGTGAGCCTAAAGATGGGAACTCACTTATTATTAGAGGGTGTGATTCTTAGAAGCAATCCTTGCACTCCAGAACTACGTAGCCAGCGTAGGTTGAGACATCAAACCTGCTAGTTAAGGGCAGATGAGGTGGCTTAACCTATTAAATCACCGTTCTCCTTAGAATACCTGTTAGATTAGGGATTACTCATAGTTTATCATTACCAGTGGTGCGGTATTGACACCCTTCCAATCGGGGTTACAGATTGGACCCCAACTCAATTTTATTTTCTTACTTGGGGCATGACTTTTAGATGACTATTTCCCATAGTTACAGTCTCAGTCTCAGTCTTAATAATAGAACTCAGATAGTTATATAGAATTCAGGACTGTCAGATATAGTCATCCAGTTCAGTACGAAACTCAGCTAGTTCTATTAGAAATAAGACTGTCGACACAGTCATTCATATAATAGTATATCAGTTATACAAAACTTATGTTATCAGTATTCAGATTCAGTGATGTCATGATCTTAGTTACAATTCATTTATTCATGCATGTATTCTCATGTTCATGTTATCCAATCAGTTAGCATTGTTCATGCATATAAACCCCTTGCATTCAGCCTACCTCACTTGCATACCAATATATTCAATCATACTGAAGCATTTGTGCTGCGGTGTTTTGTACCATAGGTTCAGAAGCACGAGTTCCAAAGCATCCTTAGTAGATCAGACATTCAGCAGACAGAAAAGCAGTGTGTCCTTATCATTTGAGGATGTTATTATTTGGCTATTTTATTTTTTCAGTACTTAGTTTATTTCAGTAGTTGGAGTTAATTGGGGACATGTCCCATCAACTCCTTATTCAGACAGTTTAGAGGCTTTCAGACTAGCATGTTCAGACAGTTATTTCAGTTTTGGTATGGTGATACCATATTATTCAGAACTTATGTTTTATTAAATATTTGAACCTTATGGCCTTTCAACCTTTTATTCCGCATTTATACAGTATGTCATGCAGTGCTCAGTACAGATATTAATCATGGGTTGGATAGTGGTCCTTCGGGATTGTTAGCACAGTGTAGCATTTCGAATACTAGATTTAGGGTGTTACATATATGGGACAACTCTTCTATTGAAAAGGTCCTAGTACGTGTAACCATACGAACCGAGGAAATTTATGAAAGGGCCAAAGACAAAGAGATTCCAACCATTCCAATTAAATATATATTATGTGTACTATGCATACAGTCATATAGACCTCTACGCCAGAAAATGTGGTTTCCAGTATCGATCGCCCCCTACTGGACCTCTAACTTCACAGTGAGCTACACAACCACCTTTAAGCCCAAATTAAAACCATTATGCACATAAACCCATCCGTTAACTTAGGAGTCATTTATTAAGGCATTTACCATTTTGGTATTATTATACTAATTATGTTTCTAGTTATGCCATTCCATTTAAAATAACCAATTTGACTCCCAAGTTCAATTTTAATCCAAAATTATGACCATCAAGGCCTTTCAAATCCATTTCTATCCATTCAAATTTTAATGCAATACAATAGTTTAGAAGAGTAAGCAAAGCCATGCAACTACCCATTTTTCAAAACTAACTTACAAAGTGTGTTGAGGTTAATGCTAATCCCAAGTCAAAATCCATAGTTTGGGGAAACCAATGTTCCCCATTCTGATTGCTATAACCATCCATCCATGTAGTTCAAAAATCACCAAATTAAAGTATGAATAACATGTTCAAAAACTATGGGAAAACAATTCTTGTAGAGACCAACCAGGTACATCAACCTATAATTCAAACCCAAAAATTTAATTTACAAGGACTGGTTAAAAACATGATTTTATATAAAATCAAGTTAGGGAGGAGAAACATGACAAAAACACCAAGGAATTTGGAGAGAAAACCATAAATTTAAGCCTAGATATGTAATCCTTTGAAACTCTAGCTTGTTCTTGATTTGAGATTTAGATAAAAGAGAGTAGTGTTTGTTTTGATAAACTGGTAAAAACAGGGTCCCTTAGATGTTTTAAGGTCGTGGTTGGAGTGTAAATAAAAGAAAAGACCAAATTACCCTTAATTAAAAACGACTAGGAAAATTGCTCTGAGTCCCTACGAGTTAGTTAATGACTCATGGTGAATGGTCATGAGTCATTGCCTGGACTCATGGTCTGGGCAGAAATTGAGGGCAACCACAGGTTTATGGTCACGACCCTCTCACCACAAATCGTGACCTCATCATACGACTCATAAGGTCTAGTCGTGACCAAAAACCAAACCTTGGGTCATCTCACTAGTGGGACTACAAGTCCCACCCTATGACTTGTAATGACTGATTATGACTCGCCACTTGAGTCGTAGTCCTGGAAGTGTGCACAACACATGGAAAATTCAGAGCCCAAAACCTGGGGTATTACATTATCCCCCTTAGGATCATTCATCCTAGAATGAGAAGTCTTGGGTACACTTTGCATGATAACATAAAGAATGCAACCACAAAACTATGAACAAAATTTAAAAAGCGATAGAAACAAAAGCTAACCCATCGTCAAAACTTTCCATCCAATACGGGGAAAAATAAAAGGTACTTAGCCCTCATATCTTCCTCAGCTTCCCATATAGCTTCTTTCACCTTTTGATTCCTCTAATGTACTTTTACTGAAGCCACATCCATAGTCCTCAGTCTACGGGCTTGGCTATCCGATATCAATCGGGATCTCCATAAGACAAAGAATATGAAATACCAATATCTTTCATAGGAACAACCAAAGAAGGATCACCCACACACTTTTTCAATATAGAAACATGGAAAATAGGATAAATAGAACCTAAACTCACAAGCAACTTTAATTCATAAGAAACATTCCTAACTTTCCTTAAAATCTAATATGGACCAACATAGGAGAGACTGAACTTCCCTTTCTTCCCAAACTACATGACTCATTTCATAGTAGAAACCTTTAAAAACACCTAATCACCCACCTTAAACTACAACTTCCTCCGCCTCACATCTGTATTTAAGACTTTTGGTGACTTTAGGCAGCCTTAAGTCTTTCTCTAATCAGTATAACCTTCGCCATAGCTTAGTGAACCAAGTAAGGATCAAACAACCTAGTTTCACCAAACTCAAACCACCCAATAGGAAATTCACACCTCCTACCATTGAGAGCCACAAAAGGAGCCATCTAAATACTTTAATGATAACTATTGTTGTATGGAAACTCAATAAGAGGTAAGTGATCAACCCAAATTCCCTTTAAATCAATCGCATAGGCCCTTAGCATATCCTCCAAAGTCTGAATAGTATGCTCCACTTGTCTATCCATTTATAGGTGGAAAGCAGGCTAAAGTTAACCAACGTACCCAAGCCTTTCTGAAAAAATGCCAAAAGTGAGAAGAAAGTTGTGTATCTCAGTCTGAAATAATGAACATCAGTGCATCATGCTACTTGAAAATATCTTGAATAAATAACTTAGCATAATCCTTATCAGAGTAGGTAGTCCTTAAAGGAAAAAAGTGCACAGACTTAGTCATCCTATCCACAACAGCCCATATCAAATCATACTGATTACAAGACCGTGTAAAACCCATAGTAAAATCTATATTGATTATCTACCACTTCCACATAGGCAACTCTATCTCTTGAGACATGCTGCCAGGCCTCAAGTGTTCAACCTTAACTTGCTGACAGACCATACACTTAGCCACAAAATTTTGTACATCTCTCTTCATATAATTCCACCAATAAATCAATTTAAGTCATGATACATATTAGTAAAACCTAGATGGATTGTATACCTTGACTCGTGAGCCTTAGTTAAAATTCTTTCTCGTAGCCCATGCTCTACCTTGATACCTCAGAATAGGATCTCCCCTAATCTTAAAATCCATAACCATTTGTTGACCCACATCATTCTTAATATATATAAATATAAGATCTAAAACTTGTTTCTCCTTCACCTCAGCACCAAGAGATAATTTAACCACTTCCTAAATAATCATTCCTCCTCCTTAGAGTCCATGAGATGAACTTCTAAATTAACCAGCCAATGAATATCCTTCACCAGTCCTCACATCTTCTCATCCACGTGAGATAAAATCTCTATAGACAACCCACTAAGAGCATCAGCAACAACATTAGCTTTACCTAGATGGTAGTGGAGACTCATATTGTAGCCCTTAAGAAACTCAAGTCATCGCCTTTGCCTGAGATTCAATTCCTTCTGAGTGAACACATAATGCATGCTCTTATGACTAAAATAAATGTGCATATGCACCCATACTATTACTGGTGCCAAATCTTTAAAGCAAAAACCACAGCCAAAAAATCCAGGTCGTGTGTTAAATAATTTCTCTCATGAACCTTGATTTGTTTGGAGGCATAAGCCACAACCTTACCATGCTGCATCAAAACACAACCTAGTCCCATATGGGATTTATCTCAATATGCAAAAAAACCATCAGTACCCTCAGGTAGGGTCAAAATAGGCACAAACATTAACTTATCCTTTAACTTCTCAAAACTACCTTCACAAGCATCAAACCACAAGACCTTCACCTTTTTTTGAGTTAGCTTCATCAACGGAGTGGCTATAGAAGAGAAACTCTCCACAAACCTCCTATAATCTCAGTCAAGCCCGAAAAGCTCCTAATGTCGGTTGGAGTTGTTTGTCTAGGCTATTTATTAATTATCTTAACTTTCTGTGGATCTACCTTGATCCTATCTGTAGAAACAACGTGCCCAAGAAAAGTCACAGCTTTAGCCAAAACTTACATGTAGAAAATTTCGCATACAACTCTTGATCCTTAAGAGTCTGGAACAAAATTCAGAGGTTATTGGCATGATCTTCCTCACTCTTAGAGTACACCAAGATGTCATCAATGAAGACTATATCAAACGAATCCAAAAACTGTTTGAATATTTGATTCATAAGTCCATAAAAGTAGCCAGAGCATTAGTCAACCCAAATGACATAACCAGGAATTTATAATGGTCATCCAGGTTCAAGAAGTAGTCTTGAGAATATCAATCTCCTAAATATTCAACTGATGGTAGCCCGAATAAAGATCAATCTTAGAGAAATACCTAGCACCTTGAAGCTGGTCGAAAAGATTATCAACCCTAGGAGTAGGATATTTATTCTTCACGATCATCTTATTCAACTGACGGTAATCAATGAACATCCAAAAAGACCCCTAATTCTTTCATAAAAAATTACCAAAACACCTCATGGAGAAACACCAGGATGAATGAAGCCCTTATTAAGAATATTTTTCAATTGTTTCTTAAGCTCCTTTAATGGAGCCATTTTATAAGAAGGAATAGAAATAAGATGGGTATCTGATAGAAGATCAATCCTAAAATCTATTTCCCTATTGGAAGAGATTTCAAAAAGATCATCAGGAAAAACTCTAGGAAATTCATTTACCACGGGGACAGATTACCAAGAGGGACCCTTAGAACAAGAATCTGTAACCCAAACAAAATGATATGAATACCCCTTGTAAATCAACTTCTGAGATCTAAGATAAGAAATAAATCTCCCTTTTGGCACTTAGGAATTCCCCTCCTATTAATTTACCAATTCATTAAGAAAATAAAAATTGACCTTTTGGGTCCTACAATCTAAGGAAGCATAGCATGAGTGAAGTCAATCCATCCCTAAGATAACATCAAAATCCACTATGTCCAACTTTATCAGATCTACCAATGTATCCTTATTATGAATAGACACCACACAACCCCTATACTCTTCTAGCAATAGTAGAATTATCCACCGGAGTAGAAATAAAGAAGGGGCCAAAAAAATTTAGGATCAAAACTAAAATGCACATCTACATAGGGGATCAATAAGATAGGATAAAACTCCAATCAAGCAACAATAAAGATCACAATAAAAAAGTTATAAAATACTAGTAATAACATCTAGAGATGCATCAAATTCTTGATGGTGGCAAGATCTAAGAGAAAATTTCATCCAATGTCGATACCTAAAGTAGCACCCTTTGGTGCAGAAATCAAAGAAGTGGCAACCGAAACCTTATAAGCTCTCGTGGATACCTTAGCTGCAGGACAATTCCTCTATATATGTTCAAGCTAACCATAATTAAAGCACAAGTTACTCCCCCCATCACAATATCCATAGTAAAGTTGTCCATAAAATTAGCAAGGAGGATAAGGTAGGGCTGACCTAGTTCCACTAGCCTGAGATTGGGCACCCTGTGCATTAGGACCACTACTAGCCTGAAAATTATAATCTCCAAATGTCTTAGGATAAGGAGCACTTGTCGATAAATATGAACAAGAATTTCCCCAAGTTTTCTTATTGCTCCATTATCTGCTATCTCTCCTACTATTCTATTGATTTGCACCCTGCTCTGACTACCTAAACTTCTTATTATGCCTCTATTCCATCTCTACCTACCTCTTCTTTTCATCCTCTACCTACTGCATATAGGATATAAGTCTAGAAGTATCCATATCATTGTTCAATATCGTAGCATTACAAGCATATCTTAAGCATAGGTGAATTCATCAAATTATACATCATGAACAACCAAATTAACAGTTCCATGTATTCCACATTATTATATCATGATTTGTAGTATACAGGTACAGATATCAGTCATGGATTAACTTGTGGTCCCTTGGGGTCATGAGCATCGTGTAGTATTCTGGTTTAGCAAATACGGGTATTACAAACCTGGTATCAGCACCCATGATGTCAATGACCTTCTGGACTTGGTCAATCAACTCCTCTGGGTCCTCATCAGACTTAGACCCATGGAAAGATGAAGGGTTCATCTAAGTGAAGTCCCAAACCCTAGCTATTTTGGGAGTGGCCACTGGATTAGGGAGTGTCTGCAGTTAAGTCTTCAGGGTCAGCAAAATCATTCTACAGCTCAGTCTAGTCGCCCGAATCTATAGGGGGACATTTCCAGTGCTACCAGTGGGCAACACCCAAACAGACTCTATGCCCTTCAGTCCCAGCAGGATCAGGAAAATTCTCTTGATGTCATTACTGGTACGTTATAGATTATTCATGTTCATGTTTATGCTTTGCTAAACCCATACATAGCAAGCGATTTCAGAATCAGTCCCGAAGTCCTAGCAGAGCCCTTTTCAGTCTCTATCCCAGTGGGTAAAACTATCATAGCCCGACGGGTATACCAGAACTGCCCGATTATGATATCTCAGAAATCTACGTCAGCAGATTTAGTAGAGTTAGAGATGACTGATTTTGATGCTATTCTCGGCATGAATTCGCTTTATTCCTGCTATACCACAGTCGACTGCAAAAATAGGATAGTTCAATTTTAGTTCCTAAATGAGCCCATTCTAGAGTGGAACGGTAGCATTTCAGCGTTCAGGGGTTAACTTATTTCCTACCTTCGGGCAAGGAAAATAATTTCCAAGGGGTGTGTGTATCATCTCGTGCATGTTAAAGATTCTAGTTCTGAATATCCTAGCCTTGAAACAATCTCTGTTGTTAATGAATACTCAGATTTCTTTCTCAAAGATCTTCCAGGCATTTCTCTCAAAAGGGAAATAGACTTCGGCATAGACCTTCTTTCGGATACTCAACCTATTTCTATTCTGCCATACAGAATGGCACCAGTAGAACTCAAGGAACTGAAAGATCAGTTGAAGGATCTCTTAGATAAAGGATTCATCAGACCCAACATTTCCCCATGGGGTGCGCCATTATTATTCATATGCAAGAAAGATGGTTCTCTCAGAATATGCATTGATTACCATCAACTCAGCAAGGTCATGGTCAAGAATAGATATCCTCTTCCAAGGATTGATGATCTATTCAACCAACTTCAGGGTGCCAGTTACTTCTCCAAGATAGACCTCAGATCAGGCTATCATCAGCTCAGTGTTAGAGAATGTGACATTTCAAAGACAGCTTTCCGTACTTGGTATGGTCACTTTAAATTTTTAGTTATGTCATTTGGTCTTATCAAGGCCTCTGCAGCTTTTATGGATTTGATGAACTGTGTGTTCAAGTAGTACTTGGACATGTTTGTCATAGTCTTTATAGATGATATTCTGGTCTATTCTTGCACATAGTGTGATCATGCAGACCATCTCAGGATTATTCTTCTGACTCTCAGGGATCACCAGTTATTCGCTAAGTTCAGCAAGTGAGAATTTTGGCTAATATCAGTAGAATTCCTTGTCCATATTATTTCCAGTGATGGCATTAGAGTAGATCCTCAGAAATTGAGGCAGTAAAAAACTGGCCCAGACCTGTATCTCAATCAGATATTAGAAGTTTCTTAGGTTTGGCTGGCTATTACAGATGGTTTGTCAAGGAATTTTCTTCTATTGCATCTCCCATGTCTAGATTGACTCAGAAGAAGATTAAGTTTCAGTGGTCAGATTTATGCAAGAAGAGCTTTCAAGAGTTGAAGACTCGACTCACCTCCGCTCCAGTTCTAGCTATTCCAGATGGTTCAGATGGTTTTGTAGTCTATTGTGATGCATCCAGAGTGGGTTTAGGTTGTGTCCTCATGAAGCATGATAAGGTCATAGCCTACGCCTCCAGACAATTAAAGCAACATGAGAATAATTATCCTACTCATGATCTTGAGTTATCAGCGGTAGTTTTTGCCTTGAAGATTTGGAGGCATTATCTCTATGGAGTTCATGTAGATGTCTTCACAGACCATAAAAGCCTCCAATATGTCTTTTCCCAAAAAGATCTCAATCTTCACCAGAGAAGGTGGTTAGAGCTCTTGAAGGATTATGACATGAGTGTTCTTTATCATCCGGTCAAGGCCAATGTTGTGGCCGACGCTCTCAGTCGACTCTCCATGGGTAGTATTTATCACGTTGAGGATTGTAAGAAAAAGATGGCTCAGGAGATCCATCAGCTTGCCAGACTAGGCATTCGCTTAGTCAATTCTTCAGAGGGTGGTGTATGTGTTCATAGTAGTTCAGAGTCATCTCTAGTTTCCGAGGTGAAAGAGAAACAAGACAGGGATCCTAGTCTTGTCAAACTCAAAGAGTCAGTTCAGAATCAGAAAGTCGAGGTTTTCTCCCAATAAGGAGATGGTGTTCTTCGTTGTTAGGGTCGTCTATGTGTTCCAGGTGTAGATGAATTGAGGTAGAAAATTCTTGCAGAAGCGCATGGTGCGCGATACTCTATTCATCTAGGGGTCACTAAGATATACCGCGACATGCAGGAGATTTATTGGTGGAGTGGGATGAAGAGATATATTGCAGAGTTTATGGCTAAGTTCTCTACATGTCAGTAAGTTAATATAGAGCATCAAAAGACTAGTGGTTCCATGCAAGAGTTCACCATTCCTACTTGGAAGTGGGAAGAAATTAACATGGACTTCGTAACAGGTTCGCCTAGAAATCATCATCAGCATGATTCAGTCTGGGTCATTATAGATAAAATGACCAAGTCAGGTCATTTCCTTTCTGTTAATTCTTCTTATTCCACCGAGGATTATGCCAAATGAGAGTTAGTCAAATTACACGGTGTTCCACTATCTATCATCTCAGACAGAGGTACCCAGTTCACTTCTCACTTTTGGAAAGCATTCCAAAAGGGTCTTGGTACCCAATTCCATCTCAGTATAGAATTTCATCCTCAGATAGATAGACAAGTAGAGAGGACCATTCAAACCCTTGAAGATATGCTAAGGGCATGTGCAATTGACTTCAAGGGAAGTTGGGACGACCACCTGCCTTTGATTGAGTTTGAATAAAACAATAGCTATCATTCCAGTATTTAGATGGCTCCATTTGAAGCTCTCTATGGTAGGAGATGTAGATCTTCGATTGGTTGGTTTAAAGTTAGTGAGGCCTCAATCATAGGTCTTGACTTAGTATTCGACGCCTTAGAGAAAGTTCAGTTTATCAGAGAGAGACTTCAGGCTGCTCAGAGCTGACATAAGTCTTATGTAGATGTTCGTAGAAAGGATCTCGAGTTTGACGTCACTGACTATGTCTATCTTAAGATCTCTTCCATGAAGAGAATGAAGAGGTTCATCAAGAAAGGGAAACTCAGTCCCCGGTATGTCGGTCCCTTCATAATTCTTTGTTGCTTCAGCAAGGTAACTTATGAGCTTGAGTTGCCTTCAGATCTAACCTCAGTCCATCTACTTTTCCATGACTCTTTGCTAAAAAAGTGCATAGGTGACCCAGTAGTTGTTATCCCTATTCAGAGCATCGACATTTAGAACATCCTCTCTTATGAAGAGATTCCAGTCAAAATCTTAGATTATCAGACTCGTGGATTGAGGAATAAAGAAGTACCTCTAGTCAAGGTTCTTTGGCGAAATCAGTCTTATGAGGGAGCTACTTGGGAAGCAGAAGCAGATATCCGTACTAAGTATACTCACCTCTTCCCTTCCAATTCAGATCAAGCTCAAGGTAACAGTTCTCCTTAAGCTTATTAAGTTTCACGTTCATGTTTCCAGTATAAACTTGGTACCTATTAACCGTTTCATACTCAGTCATGCATTCATGTTTCAGTTATCTATGCATCAGATATGCATGAGTTCAGTATGTTTAGCATGTCAGTAATGAGATCAAGTTTCAGTTCTTCATGTTCAGTTCAGGTTCTATTGGCTAGTGTCCCTTCTCAGTAAATTATCATTCGAGGACGAATGTTCCCAAGGGGGAGATATTGTAATACCCCATATTTTTCTAAGCTAAGAAGTGAATAAGTATTCCTACGTATGAAATCTCCTATCCTATGATTCATACTTGAGTACATGACTTACAATGAATATCCTAGTGATAGGATAACTTATGATGTATTAAGCATGTTCATATGAGTCACTTAAGGTAATACAAGCTAAGAGTTTTTGAATCCATCAAGTTTTAGTGTTCGATTTTGCAAGGGTCATATTTGAATGAGTATAACTCGATGTTAATGTGGTATTTTGTCTGATTTAGACCCACCAAATTGTAGAGAATCAAATTATCTTTCCAACGATACCAATTTCGCCTTAATCTAATACCCGAGCGAAAAGTTATGCCCATTTTCGTGAGGGACAGTAAGCATAGGCAATTGGTTAGGCGCCGCCTAACCCAAGCATAGGTGATTGGTTAGGCGTCGCCCAACCCAAGCATAGGAGATCACTTGGTCGCCGCCTAAGTCAATTCTAGGTGACAAAAACACTCCGTTTTGAGTTATTTTAAAGGTAATTAAGTCTTTAAATACTCCTTACACGTCCCTAAACTTAACCCTACGAAATATATATCTTCTAAACATACTGCAACCCTATTTTCATCTCAAAGCTCATCATCCAAGAGCACTAAAGGAGAAAAACAACTAGGGTTGCTTAATTAAGCTTGAAGATCCGATTTCAAGGAAATTCCTCCGTCAATCATCAAGAATCTTCCTTCTAAGGTATGCGTTGTGTTCATCTATGGATTCAATTCGTTCATAGAGTTCAAGAATCAATCTTTAAAATACAAAAGCTTGGTTTATTGTGGTGATATGATCATACCTATATTGATACTTGATTGTTTTCCTCTTTTTCATTATAAAGTATGATTTCGATATTGTTAGGTGTTGATGATCATGTTGTTGATATTGGGTGATTCCCAAGATGGAATCTTTATATGTTTTTGTGAATTCATGATATCATATGAGTTAAAAACATGTAAATTTAGTTGTTCATGATGTATAATTTGATAAATTCACCTATGCTTAAGATGTGCATGTAAGGTGTTTGATAAAATGCCTAAGGAACTAGAAATCATGCAATATAGCTAAATTGTGACTAAGTGAAGGATTCATGATATGCCCTTACATTCCAATGACTTTTATGTTGTTAATGTGCCTTGTAAATGTTGTTGGAATACTCATGAACTATTCTTATAAGATTATGCTATGTTTACATGCAAATCCTACTTATGAACAAGATGTATGATAACCATGTAATCCATATGAACTTCCATGCTGTTGGTATGTGTTGCCAATATGATTGTGTAATGAACATGATATTAAGATTGTGCAAGTACTTCCATGTGATATGAAAACCTTTCCATGCAATACATTGTTGATAACCATGCTTAGTATGATATCCCTACTTATGATATTATAAATTATGGACTCTACTCTTATGATTAAGACTGTCATGTGTGTCAGTTTCCTTCCATCGAGTCCTAGGGGTACTTGTACCCAAAAACTATAGTTGTGTGCCTAGATCCATGTCATGTTTCACGATATCCGAACTCAAGCTATGATTCCATAGACTTCAGTCAGTCATGTGACTCAGGAAAACCTCATGATCTTAGTCAGTTGTCAGATATCAGCAACATTCTGCCAGTCAATGGAATCCAGTAAGATTAAGTCATGCACAGTCAGTTATTCATGTACAGTCCCTCTAGATGGGAGTAGAGGTTAGCACCGAGTGAACCCAAGTATTGGAACTCACCTGCCAGTTCAGGGTGTGATTCTTAGTAGCAATCCTTGTGTTTCAGAACTACGTAGCCAGCGTAGGTTGAGACATATTAACCCGTTAGATTAGGGTTGATGAGGTGGCTTAACCTATCAATTTAGGGTTCCCACCGTTCTCATTGAGTACCCACCAGATAAGGGTCACTCACAGATTGTCCTTACCCATGGCACAGTATTGACACCCCTCCAGTCAGGGCAGAGATTTGACCCCAGCTTAGCCATAACAGAATACATAGGGCATGTCGATTAGACACTACTTCCCACAGTTTTAGTATCAATCTCAGTAAAAGAACTCAGGGCATTCTTCAGATTTCAGTATATATAGGACTGTCAGATACAGTCGTCCATGTTATTAGTTTCAGTATCAGTCATGACAGTTATCAGTAAACCATGTATTAGCTTATAGGTCATGCTATCACGTATTCACGATCCCAGTTTCTATATATGTGTGTTTGCACTCCCATGTTCATATTAGTCAGTCAGTGTTGTTCATGCATGAAACCCTTTACGTTCAGCCTACCTTCCTAGTATACTCAGTACTCCAGTTGTACTGACACATTTGTGCTCTAGCCCAGCAGTAGCAGTAGCATTCCAATCACAGAGACACAGTGAGTCCTCATTGATTTGAGGAAAATATGATTTGATTCATTTTTTTATTTCTTCAATTCTATTTTATGGAGTTAGTTGGAGACATATTCCTTCAACTCCTTATTCAGACACTTTAGAGGCTTTCAAATTTATGTTCAGATTCACCTTCAGATTGAGTTGTTTTGGGCATTTACACCTATATGGTTTTATTTAGTTGAACCTTATGGCCTTATAGTTCTATGTATTCTGCATTATTATATCATGATTTGTAGTATACAGGTACAGATATCAGTCATGGGTTAGCTTGTGGTCCCTTGGGGTCATGAACACCGTGTAGCATTCCGATTTAGCAAATAGGGGTGTTACAAACCTGGTATCAACACCCATGATGTCAATGACCTTATGGACTTGGTCAATGAACTCCTAAGGGTCCTCATCAGACTTATACCCATGGAAAGATGGAGGGTTCATCCGAGTGAAGTCCCGAACCCTAGCTGCTTTGGGAGTGGCCACTGGATTAGGGAGTGTCTGCGATCAAGTCTTCAGGGTTTGCAAAATCATTCTACAGCTCAGTACAATCGCCCGAATCAGCAGGGTGCTATTTCTAGTGCTACCAGTGGGCAACACCCAAACAGACTCTATGCTCTTCAGTCCTGGCAGGATCAGGAAAATTCTCCTGATGTCATTACTGGTACGTTATAGATTTTCCATGTTCATGTTTAGGCTTTGCTAAACCCAGGTGCATCTTTGTCTTTTGTTACTCCATACATAGCAAGCAATTTAGGAATCAGTCCCTAAGTCCTAGCAGAGCCCTTCTCGGTCTCTACCCCAGTGGGTAAAACTATCATAGCCCGACAGGTATACAGGAACTACCCGGTTATGATATCTTAGAAATCCGTATCAGTAGATTTAGTGAAGTTAGAGATGACTGATTTTGATGCCATTCTTGGAATAGATTGGATTCATTACTGCTATGCCATAGTCGACTGTCGAAATAGGATAGTTCAATTTCAGTTCCTGAATGAGCCCGTCCTAGAGTGGAACGGTAGCATTTCAGCGTTCAGGGGTCAACTTGTTTCCTACCTTTGGGCAAGGAAAATGATTTCCAAGGGGTATGTGTATCATCTCGTACATGTTAAAGATTTTAGTTCTAAATATCCTAGACTCGAAACAGTCTCTATTGTTAATGAATACTCAGATATCTTTCCTAAAGATCTTCCAGGCATTCCTCCCGAAAGGGAAATAGACTTCGGTATAGACCTTCTTTCGGATACTCAACCTATTTCTATTTTGCCATACAGAATGGCACCAGCAGAACTCAAGGAACTGAAAGATCAGTTGAAGGATCTCTTAGATAAGGAATTCATCAGACCCAGCATTTTTTCATGGGGTGCGCCAGTATTATTCATGTGCAAGAAAGACGGTTCTCTTAGGATGTGTATTGATTACCGTCAACTCAACAAGGTCGCGGTCAAGAACTGATATCTTTTCTCTAGGATTGATGATCTATTCAACCAACTTCAGGGTGCCAGTTACTTCTCTATGATAGACCTCAGATTAGGCTATCATTAGCTCAGAGTTAGAGAATGTGACATTCCGAAGACAGCTTTCCATACTCGTTATGGTCACTTTGAATTTTTAGTCAGGTCATTTGGTCTTACCAATGCCCCTGCAGGTTTTATGGATTTGATGAACCATGTGTTCAAGCAGTACTTGGACATATTTGTCATAGTCTTTATAGATGATATTCTGGTCTATTCTCGCACAGAGCGTGATCATGTAGACCATCTCAGGATTGTTCTTCAAACTCTCAGGGATCACTAGTTATTCGCTAAGCTCATCAAATGCAAATTTTGGCTAAGATCAGTAGTATTCCTTGGCCATTTTATTTCTTGTGATGCCATTAGAGTAGATCCTCAAAAAATTGAGGTAGTAAGAAACTAGCCTAGACCCGTATCTCCATTAGATATTAGGAGTTTCTTGGGTTTGGCTGGCAATTATAGATGGTTTGTCAAGGGATTTTCTTCTATTGCATCTCCCATGTCTAGATTGACTCAGAAGAAGATGAAGTTTCAGTGGTCAGATTCATGCGAGAAGAGCTTTCAAGAGTTGAAGACTCGACTCACCTCCGCTCCAGTTCTAGCTATTCCAGATGGTTCAGACGGTTTTGTAGTCTATTGTGATGCATCCAGAGTGGGTTTAGGTTGTGTACTCATGCAGCATGGTAAGGTCATAGCCTACGCCTCCAAACAGTTAAAGCCACATAAGAAGAATTATCCTACTCATGATCTTGAGTTAGCAGCGGTAGTTTTTCCCTTGAAAATTTGGAGGCATTATCTCTATGGAGTTCATGTAGATGTCTTCACAGACCATAAAAGCCTCTAGTATGTCTTTTCCCAGAAAGATCTCAATCTACACCAGAGAAGGTGGTTAGAGCTCTTGAAGGATTACGACATGAGTGTTCTTTATCATCCGGGCAAGGCCAATGTTATGGCCGATGCTCTCAATCGACTCTCCATGGGTAGTATTTCTCACGTTGACGATAGTAAGAAAAAGATGGCTCAGGAGATCCATTAGCATACTAGACTAGGCATTCACTTAGTCGATTCTTCAGAGGGTGGTGTATGTGTTCATAGTAGTTCAGAGTCATCTCTAGTTTCCGAGGTGAAAGAGAAACAAGACAGGGATCCAAGTCTTTTCAAGCTCAAAGAGTCAGTTCAGAATTAGAAAGTCGAGGTTTTCTCCCAAGGAGGAGATGATGTTCTTCGTTGTCAGGGTCGTCTATGTGTTCCAGGTGTAGATGAATTGAGGCAGCGAATTCTTGCAGAAGCACATGGTGCATGATACTCTATTAATCTAGGGGCCACTAAGATGTACTGCGACATGCGGGAAATTTATTGGTGGAGTGGGATGAAGAGAGATGTTGCAGAGTTTGTGGCTAAGTGCTCTACATGTCAGTAAGTTAAGATAGAGAATCAAAAACCTAGTGGTTCCATGCTAGAGTTCACCATTCCTACTTGGAAGTGGGAAGAAATTAACGTGGACTTCGTAACAGGTTTGCCTAGAACTCGTTATCAGCATGATTCAGTCTGGGTCATTATAGATAAAATAACCAAGTCAGCTCATTTCCTTCCTGTTCTTACTTCTTATTCCACCGAGGATTATACCAAACTATGTATCAGGAAGTTAGTCAAATTACACGGTGTTCCACTATCTATCATCTTAGACAGAGGTATCCAGTTCACTTCTCACTTTTGGAAAGCATTCCAAAAGGGTCTCGGTACCCAAGTCCATCTCAGTACAGAATTTTATCCTCAGATAGATGGACAAGCAGAGAGGACCATTCAGACCCTTGAAGATATGCTAAGGGCGTGTGAAATTGACTTCAAGGGAAGTTGGGATGACCACCTGCCTTTGATTGAGTTTACATAAAACAATAGCTATCATTCTAGTATTTAGATGGCTCCATTTGAAGCTCTCTATGGTAGGAGATGTAGATCTTCGATTGGTTGGTTTGAAGTTAGTAAGGCCTCAATCATAGGTCCTGACTTAGTATTCGATGCCTTAGAGAAAGTTCAGTTGATCAGAGAGAGACTCCAGGCTGCTCAAAGCCAACATAAGTCCTATGTAGATGTTCGTAGAAAGGATCTCAAGTTTGAGGTGAATGACTATGTCTATCTTAACATCTCTCCCATGAAGAGAGTGAAGAGGTTTAGCAAGAAAGGGAAACTCAGTCCCCGGTATGTCGGTCCGTTCATAATTCTTTGTCACTTCAGCAAGGTAACTTATGAGCTTGAGTTGCCTTCAGATCTAACCTCAGTCCATCCAGTCTTTCATGTCTCTTTGCTAAAAAGGTGCATAGGTGACCCAGTAGTTGTTATCCCTATTCAGAGCATCGACATTCAGAATATCCTCTCTTATGAAGAGATTCCAGTCAAAATCTTAGATTATCAGACTCGTAGATTGAGGAATAAAGAAGTGCCTCTAGTCAAGGTTCTTTGGCGAAATCAGTCTTATGAGGGAGCTACTTGGGAAGCAGAAGCAGATATGCGTACTAAGTATCCTCACCTCTTCCCTTCCAATTCAGATCAAGCTCAAGGTAACAGTTCTCCTTAAGCTTATTAAGTTTCACGTTCATGTTTCCAGTATAAACTTGGTACCTATTAACTGTTTCATACTCAGTCATGCATTCATGTTTCAGTTATCCATGCATCAGATATGCATGAGTTCAGTATGTTTAGCATGTCAGTAATGAGATCAAGTTTCAGTTCTTTATGTTCAGTTCAGGTTCTATTGTCTTGTGTCCCTTCTCACTAAATTCTCATTTGAGGACGAATGTTCCCAAGGGGGAGATATTGTAATACCCAGAATGTTTCTAAGCTAGGAAGTGAATAAGTATTCCTACATATGAAATCTCCTATCCTTTGATTCATAATTGAGTACATGACTTACAATGAATATCCTAGTGATAGGATAGCTTATGATGCATAAAGTATGTTCATATGATTCACTTAAGGTAATACAAGTTAAGAGTTTTTGAATCCATCAAGTTTTAGTGTTTGACTTTCCAAGAGGCATCTTTGAACAAGTATAAATCGATGTTAATGTGGTATTTTGTCTGATTTAGACCCACCAAATTGTAGAGAATAGAATTAGCTTTCGAACAATACCAATTTCGCCTTCATCCAATACTCGAGCAAAAAGTTATGCCCATTTTCATGAGAGACAGTAAGCATAGGCGATTGGTTAGGCGCTGCCTACCCTAAGCATAGGTGATTGGTTAGGCGCCGCCCAACCCAAGCATAGGAGATCACTTGGGCGCCGCCTAAGTCAATTTCAGGTGTCAAAAACACTCCGTTTTGAGTTATTTTAAAGGTAATTAAGTCTTTAGATACTCCTTACACGTCCCTAAACTTAACCCTATGAAATATATATATTCTAAACATACTGCAACCCTATTTTCATCTCAAAGCTCATCATCCAAGAGCACTAAAGGAGAAAAACAACTAGGGTTGCATAATTAAGCTTGAAGATCCAATTTCAAGTAAATTCCTCTGTCAATCATCAAGAATCTTCCTTCTAAGATATGAGTAGTGTTCATCTATGGATTCAATTCGTTCATAGAGTTCAAGAATCAATCTTTAAAATACAAAAGCTTGGTTGATTGTGGTTATATGATCATACCCATGTTGATACTTGATTGTTTTTCTCTTTTTCATTATAAAGTATGATTTCCATATTGTTGGGTGTTGATGATCATGTTGTTGATATTGGGTGATTCCCACGATGGAATCTTTATATGTGTTTGTGAATTCATGATATCATATGAGTTGGAAACATGTAAATTTGGTTGTTCATGATGTATAATTTGATGAATTCACCTATGCTTAAGATGTGCATGTAAGGTGTTTGATAAAATGCCTAAGGAACTAGAAATCATGCAATATAGCTAAATTGTGACTAAGTGAAGGATTCATGATATGCCCTTACGTTCCAATGACTTCTATATTGTTAATGTTCCTTATAAATGTTGTTAGAATACTCATGAACTATTCTTATGAGATTATGCTATGTTTACTTGCAAATCCTACTTATGAACAAGATGTATGATAACAATGCAATCCACATGAACTTCCATGCTGTTGGTATGTGTTGCCAATATGATTATGCAATGACCATGATATTAAGATTGTGTAAGTACTTCCATGTGATATGAAATCCTTTCCATGCAATACATTGTTGATAACCATGCTTAGTTTGAGATCCCTACTTATGATATTATAAATTGTGGACTCTACTCTTATGATCAAGTTAGTCATGTGTGTCAATTTCCTTCCATCGAGTCCTGGGGGTACTTGTACCCAAAAACTATAGCTGTGTGCCTAGATCCATGTCATGTTTCACGATATCCGAACTCAAGCTATGATTCCATAGACTTCAGTCAGTCATGTGACTCAGGAAAACCTCATGATCTTAGTCAGTTGTCAGATATCAGTAACATTCTGCTAGTCAACGGAATCCAGTAAGATTAAGTCATGCACAGTCAGTTATTCATTTCCAGTCCCTCCAGATGGGAGTAGAGGCTAGCACCGAGTGAACCCAAGGATGGTAAATCACCCTCCAGTTCAGGGTGTGATTCTTAGTAGCAATCCTTATGTTCAAGAACTGCGTAGCCAGCGTAGGTTGAAACATCGTAACCCATCAGATTAGGGTTGATGGGGAGGCTTAACCCGTCAGTTTACGGTTCCCATCATTCACATTGAGTACCCATCAGATAAGGGTCACTCACAAATTGTCCTTACCTATGGCACGGTATTGATACCCCTCTAGTCGGGGCAGAGATTGGACCCCAACTTAGCCATAACAGCATACATGGGGCATGTCGGTTAGACACTACTTACCACAATTTTAGTATCAGTCTCAGTAAAAGAACTCAGGGCATTCTTCAGATTTCAGTATATATAGGACTGTCAGATACAATCTTCCATATTATCAGTTTCAGTATCAGTCATGATAGTTATCAGTAAACCATGTATTAGCTTATAGGTCATGCTATCACGTATTCACGTTCCCAGTTTCTATATATGTGTGTTTACACTCCCACGTTCATATTAGTCAGTCAGTGTTGTTCATGCATGAAACCCTTTACGTTCAGCCTATTTTTCTCGTATACTCAGTACTCTAGTTGTACTGACGTATTTGCGCTATGGTGCTTTCTTTTCATGTTACACCATAGGTTCCGAGACATGAGCTCCAACCCAGCAGTAGTGGTAGCATTCCAGTCGCAGAGACACAGTGAATCCTTATTGATTCGAGGACAATATGATCTAATTCATTTATTTATTTCTTCAGTTTAGTTTTACGGAGTTAGTTGGAGACATGTTCCTTCAACTCCTTATTCAGACAGTTTAGAGGCTTTCAGATTTATGTTCAAATTTACGTTCAGATTGAGTTGTTTTGGGCATTTGCACCCACATGGTTTTGTTCAGTTGAACCTTCTGGCCTTACAGTTCCATGTATTCCGCATTATTATATCATGATTTGTAGTATACAGGTACAGATATCAGTCATGGGTTAGCTTGTGGTCCCTCAGGGTCATGAGCACCATGTAGCATTCTGGTTCAGCAAATCGGGGTGTTACAGTATCTTAAGCCCACCATGGACTGGAGACCATCCTCTTAGCCTAACCACCTGAGAATAATATAGATAATAATGGAATCTAAACCAAACAATAAAAAGGATGCATAAACCAAAAGAAAGGTTCTGGGAATCCAAAAGAAATGCCCAATCCATACATGTCCACAAAATCCTTTAAAACCAAGATATCAGATTTGGTCGGGACATGCCCTTGATCATGACCGTGAAACTCTTCAATTCCTAAAATATGAAAAGAAACATATTGAAATGGTAAAGATTTTCGAATGATAGAGGCTCACTACTTCACATCCACTCAAAGACAACCATACCACCTAATGCAACATAGGGGTAACAAAAGTGTCTATGGACCCTACATTATGAAACAATGTAGCGCCCTAGGACAATCAGTGGAGCAAGCACTGGAATGTAACTCAAGGAAGTGATAAAATAATTCCAAGTCCAAAATCAATCCAAAACAACATACACATATTCGTATATTCATATATTCATATATAAGATGTCAGGATAGGGAAAGGGTCATGGGAATGAGATTTTAAAACCATTAACCTAGACTGTGTTGCTCTATCTCTCCTAAGGGTACCCATGGGCTATATGGGTTAGCTCCTCCTGATGAAAAAGCCCCAATATATGTAGCCACATAAACTGACGAAATCCAAAGAAGGGCCAAATCCATAGAGCCTCTACTATTCCAGTAAAATATATATTGTTTATACCATGCACACAATCATATAGACCCCTACACCGACAAACATGATTTCCAGTATTGATATCCCTCTTCCCCCTTGGGACTCCTTCTTCACAGCAAGCAATGCAACCCCGTTTAATCCCAAATTAAAACTATTATGTACATAAACTTATCGATTAACCCAAGAATCATTTATTAAGGCATTTACCATTATGGTATCGTTATATTAATTATACTTGTAAGCTAATCTAGTTATGCCATTCTATTCAAATTAACCAATTTCACTCCCAGGTTTTATTTTAATCTAAAATCATAGCCACCAATTCCTTTCAAAACTATTTCTATCCATTCATATTTTAATGCAATGCAATAGTTTAGAAGAGTAAGCAAAGCCATGCAACTATCCATTTTTCAAAACCAACTTACAAAGAGGGTTGAGGTTAATGCTAATTCCAAGTCAAAAATCCATAATTTGGGGAAACCAATGTTCCCCAATCCAATCCCCATAACTATCCACCCATGTAGATCAAAAATCACCAAATCAAAGCATGAGTAGAATTTTCAAAACCATGGGAAAACAATTCAAGTAGAGACCAACCAAGTACCTCAACCCATAATTCAAACCCAGTAATTTAATTCACAAGGACATTGATTAAACATATGATTTTATATAAAATCAAGTTAGGAAGAAGAGAGATGCTTAAAACACCTAGTAATTTGAAATGAAAATGACAAATTGAAGCTAGATGATTAATTCTTTGAAACCCTAGCTTTTCCTTAATTTGGGATTTAGAGAGGAAAGAGTAGTGTTTGTTTTGATAAAATAATAAAAATAGGGTCCCTTAGATATTTCAAGGTCGTGGGTGAAGTTTAAAGAAAGGGAAAGACAAATTATCCTTAATTAAAAATAGCCAAGAAAATTGCTCCCAGTCGCTATGGGTCAGGTAATAACTCGTGGTGACTTGTCATGAGCTATTGCCTGGACTTATGGTCAGGGAAGAAACTGAGGTGTTATGGTCATGAGTCCTTCACCAGGACTCATGACCTCACCATACGACTGGTAAGGTCTAGTTATGACTAAAATAAAAACCTTGGGTCATCTTATTAGTGGGACTATAACTTCTACCCTATGACTCATAATGTCGACTATGACTCATTATTTGTGTCGTAGTCCCAGAAATGTGCACAACATATGGTGAAATTTAGAGCCCAAAACTTGGGGTAATACACCTATATTACAACCCTTAAAGTCCTAGTTGATATTTATCTTTGATATATTGAAATTATCGGAGTACTACACCAAAAGAAAGCTTATGGTTCATCTTATGTGACATGTGAATCCTTTGTAACAAAGAGTAGAATTTGATTCTTACTCCCATTCTGATGATAATTTGTACATTAGTGAGTGAATAAGGGTGACTCTATTATAGTGAGGGTGTATATTTAATAATGGATAAGTGACTTATATAATCTCTTTGTTGAGAAATGTGCCTAAGTTTGCCAAATAATAGAGTCAAATCTTGAGTCTAGGAAGTCTTGAAGTAGTATTCATGTGTTTCAATTGTAATCGAACATGCCTAATGTATAACTTGCTATTCATATAGTCACTGTAGTTCTAGCTTGAGTGTATTAGTTCAAATAGTGATGTAGATTTTTTCCTTAATTAAGCCTAGTATAAAGAGTTGTTAGGGGATGAACTAGGCTTTAAGTGTGGTTTGGTGATCATAGGTGTATTTATACACCTAAGTGTCATTATCTATGCATACTTAGCTTAGTTTAGAGGATAACTTGATGTGCTTAATGAAGTATAAACTGTGTATTCTGTGTGCTAATTTACATGTTTAGAGTATTTAAGGTGCATTTGAAACATGTCAAGAGTGATAAAACATGGGGGGAGGGGGGTGCACCACTTTATGAGGATGTAAGACCCCGTAAAATCCAACACTTAATTCAGTCCTTTAAATCTTGTTAAGGGGTCCCAGACTTAGAAAATTTTAGCTAAGTATTCATACTTAGAGTTATTTTAGCCTTCATAGTTAGTGATTTTATTTTTCAACCCTTACGAACATTAAATATCAATCTTTAAGTCGCTTTATGATCAGGAATGTCAATAGGTGTTCTCGAATGAGTTTTGGATTTTTTGAACATCGTTTGAAGCACGTTTGAGAGTCCAAACAAGTGTATCGATGCAATCTCGACGTGCCGCATCGCCTATCGCATCGATGAATATTTTTACCCAGCTTCTAGTGCAATTTATAGTGAATCGACGAGGACTCGATGCAGCACGTTGGCCATAGTGTTGATCCCTTCGACGCAGTACATCGGTCTACGTGGTGCTAGGCCAGTTTTTAGTCATTAAAAAGTCGCGTCCTCAGGGGTATTTGGGTCATTTTCCCATATCCATCAGCCCTGAAAACACAAGATTTAGCCACTTTAGAGGCAAAATCCATTCACTATTCTCAAAATTACTCAAGAAACAACACCCTAGGGCTTCTAATTCAAGGTTCAAGATTCAAGAACTCACTATCAACCTTAGTCAATTCAAGTACTCAGGTATGTGAAGTGTTCATCCAAGAGTTCCTTCCGCCCTTGGAGTCCAAGAAACTCTTTTAAACTTCAAGCAGGTAATTTCATGATTTCCATGATTGGGTTTAAGTGTATTCATGATTATAATGTTAATATGGTTTCCAATCCATGGTTTATTACAAGTTTCATATGGAATGAACTATTATATGTGTAGTATCATATGAATTCATGTAAAGCCATTGAATTTAGTAATTTATGTTATGATGCCTACATGTTGTTTTAGTATCATGTGCATAGTTGTGCTCCCCAAGTGTTTGTTAAAATGCTTATGTGAGTTAAATGGGAAAGAATTCATGGAATGTTAGTATATGTGTAAGTGTATACCTTACAGATGTTTCATAAAATGTCTCTATGGATGAGTTATGCCAGTGCACAGTGTTATGTTTTTCAAGTTTACTCTATGCTTTACTTTTCATGCTATCGAGTCCTGGGGGTATTCAATACCTAAAAATTTAACTATTTACCTAGAGCTACAATAGTTACTGAATAGTCACAGTAGTCTTACGAACAGTAGTACTCAGTAATTAGTCACCATCTCAGTTTAGTATTTAGTTCAGAAATCAGTGAACTCAGTTAGTTAACCAGATTCAGTAGTACTCTGTCAGTTAGTGGAATCCAGTGAACTCGGTTAAGTTCAGTTAGATAGTACAATCAGTAACAGTTTAGTCAAGCCTAGTATGGACTAGAAATCAGTTCAGTGTCTATTCCGTTGGGAGTAGGATTCATTACCGAGCGAACCCAGGGATGGGGGTATTCCTGCCAGCATAGGGTTTGACCCTTAGTAGCAATCCCTGCAATATAGAACTACATAGTCAGCGTAGGTTGAGATATCTTCTTGCCATACTAGGATTGATACATCTCATACGAGTTTTCCTTTCAGCGAGGGTTGACAAAAGAGCTTCCTATTAGAGAGGGTTAACTCATAGCTTGCCTTTACTCGTGGCACGGTATTGACACCCTTCTAACTGGGGTTACAGGTTGGACCCCAATCCATTTGGAGAGGGGCATGTCGATTAGATAAGTAACTCCCATAGTTTCATTTTCAGTCTCAATGTAAAACTCAGTTTAGTTCTACTGTTTTAGGACTGTTAGACACAGTCACCCAGCTCAGTATAGAACTTAGTTCGATTCTACAAAATCAGGACTGTCAGAAATAGTCACCCAGTTATCAATCAGGATTGTCAAAAATAGTCACTCAATTATCAGTATTACAGTATCAGTAAACTCATATATTAGTTAGTCAATATTCAAAACTCAGTAACTAGTGTTAACATGATCTCATTTATAGTTTATGTATTCATGCATGTTCTCCCATTCAGTTATGTTCATGTTTCTCAATCAGTTATTGTTCATGCATATGAACCCATACATATCAACCTACCTCACTTACAATACCAATAGATTCAAAGTACTGACGGATATTTTTGTTTTGCACTATGATATCTTATATCATAGGTTCAGACGTACAAGCTCCTGACCGTACTTAGCAACCCGGCCTATTAGCAGCATACTTAGTGGTGAGTCCTCATAGTTCAAGGACAGATTATTATTTTAGTATTTATGGATAATTTTCAGTAGTCGGAGTTAGTTGGGGCTTGTCCCATCAACTCTATAATTCAGAAAGTTAGAGGCTTTCAGACAAGAGTATTTCAGATAGATATTTTAGTATTTAGTTTTCAGTATGTAGTATTTGTTTTCACTTATGAAACTTATGGCAATTTCAGCCTACCTTCCGTATTTATTTTAGTAATATCATTATTATAGTGTTATTATTACTCAGTGCTCACAGCAGGTACCAGTCTTGGGTTAGCTGGGAGTCTTTCAGGGTTGCTAGCACCATGTAGCGATCAGGGTAAAGACTCAGGGCGTTACAAACCTGGTATCAGAGACTAAGGTTCAACAGAGTCCGAGGAATTTTGAAAGTCGCGTCTAGTAGAGTCTTGTGCATGGGTGTGTAGCGCGTCATACTTATGGACAAGAGGCTATGAGGCGTTTTAGGAAAAGTTTCCCTTTTTCAGTGTTCATATCATGCAAGTGAGTATCTGCTCAAGTTACACTCTCAGTCTAATCCTTTTCTTACTTTCGTTTACAGAACATGTCTCCTAAAAAGACTAATGGAAGGAGAAATAGAAACCATTTAGCATCTCCGCCCATTCAGGCAGATCCCCTGAATGAGCATGTGTCTCACTTCGAACTCAGGACTGTTTCCACTACCTTATCTTATTCAATAGTAGGCCAGAACATTTACATGGCTACAATCCTATCTAGGCTTATGACTCAAGCTCTGTAGAGTGATGAAAAGAGATGTAAGAAAAAAAAGGGAAAGAATAAGAGGGACAGAACGCTAATGCCAAAGAGTGGTCGAACAACTCCTCCTTGCCAGAAATATGGCAGAAAGCATCAGGGCGTGTGTAGGGCTGGTAGTGGATTGTGTTTTGGTTGTGGCAAGCTAGACCATAGAATCAGATATTGACCTTGATAACGCTCAAATTACACTCTTTAATGGGTGTAAGCGATCGTTGTTAATATAAAACCCAACTTGGTTGGGGTCCAAATCCACAGGGAATGGGGTGTGAACGTCAATTTGTTTACGAAATACTTTACTAGTAGTTTATTGTTTCTGAAAGATGGGGGTTTAAAGTTCACAATGAATCAATCTTCACTTTCTGAATTATAGTGTTGTTATCAATATAAATGGAAAACCAGAGTTATGATCACCAAAGGTTTTGGGTATTAATAGATACTAGGTAATGCTAGAGACCCTCGGAATAAGTAGAACAACAAAATATCCCTGACTATGATACTATCTGACTTATCTCTCAACCTCACTAGATAATTTATTATCTAATTCTCTCAAACTTAGATAATTTATCTATATCTAAATGGATGTTATCTCAGGAAAATTAATCAAGTTACGACATTAATCATTAAATAGAAGGTTGGTAGCTTCCGAGTCCCTATTGATAATTCCCGTCCTCTAGTCTATTTCTCTGTTAGAAGAAAATAAAACCTAAGGCATAATCTAATGTTTGCAACCACTAGATTTCAGTTAAAACCATAGAATTTTAAGATGTTCTACTACTCCTTGAATCCGTTAAACACCTAGCATCATATCAAACCCTAATCCTTGGATCCCATAACCTCGGCTAATGGAGTTAGCCGCTCACGATTTGATGAAAGAAATCACAAGTTGAATTCACGATGATAATAATCAACTTATGTATAGATGGAAAACAACAAGAAATTTCTTCAATTAAATCCCAAGTTAGAAACCCAAGAATAGTTGATAAGAAAGAAAACTAAGAATAATTGGCAAAAGAGAACAATGTACCTTTTTCTCTCTCCAAAGTTCTTGTTCTGAATAATGAAAACTTGATAATTTAAAAACCCTCAAAATTTCTATTTATACTAAATCCTAACTAAGTTAATAAAATAACAAAATCAAAGCTGGGCTCAGATTTAGGTGATAGCATATTGGTGTTGATTATCAAGCTTCTGACGGCGTCTCAGATATATCGTCAGAAGTCGTGTCTTTTTAACCTGTTCTACCTCACCCTAACGATGTCCTCCAATGGCTTACCAGAGGAGTGATGACGCGTAGCAAATGTCGTCAAACCTTCAGCTTATTTCACCATGTTCTGTCCCAGTTGACGGCATCTTCTGGCGGCTTACCACACTTGTGACGACATATTGAGAATGTCGTCACCTTCATCCAACAACTCTTCTTCACTGTTCTTCCTGATGCCTTTTGTTGGTATATTACCACATCTCTAACAGCTTGCAAGAAATGCCGTTAGACTCATATCAGCAATCAAGGTATGGCATCCATTCGGCAACGACACTTCTGCATGCATCTACATCACATTCACCAAAATAAGTCAACAACTTGTAGTATACCTATTGTGCCCTCCCAGCAAAGAAATTTCCCTTTTCTTTTATTATCAGCAATCAAGGTATAATCATGGGGATAATCATAGAGGCTCTCGCACTCAGAATAAAGTTCAACCAGTGTATGCCAAATACCATATGCTTGCCCTTATCATCATTACCGAGGTGTCTAGATAGGTAATCTAGGATCACTATAGGACTTTCTCAGGCTTGTAATGTATTATAGGGGCTGGTATGGTATTAAACAACATTTAGAGTGACTAACCTCCTTGGCACTACCTTATCTTATGGGGTCTACTTATTAACCTCGTTTTCTCTTTTTCTTTTCTCTTGATCACAAAACAGGGTGTGGTCTTTCTTTTTATTCAAACAATCTTCATTTTATTTCTCTTTTTCACCAACATCCAACTATCAATTTCTTTTTCAGAAATTTTTATTTTTATTTTACCCTTCTTCATACCCAGTTTATCTCACGCACCCCTATAATAGCCACCCTCAACTTAGGCTGTTTGCCTAAGTCAAGGTGCATAGTGTCTAAGGAGGACCAGGGCCAAAACAGGTTCATTATGATTTAAAAAGGAAAGGTAATGGGTTTCATAGAAAGAAAATGGTTAATTTAGGTGCAAACGGGGACCAAGGGGTATAATGTATTACAGGGAAGGTCATTTAGTCTAAAAGTGATTGAAATTCAAAAAGGGTCTATGATCCTTTCCTAACTCCTATCCTTCAACTACGGTAAGACGAACCGGGAAAGTTCTAGATTAGGCAATACAAAGGGAACACAGCAAGGCCTCACACACTTTGCACATAAGTATTTTACTAGCTACTACTCATCCAGTTCATGCAAATGTTTGGCAGTGATTGTCAAGTTACTAGAACTAATGCCATAACAAAATTCACACATGGTCACAATTTAATGTAGTTCACACAGTCATGCAATCAAACCAATGGAGAGGTGCTCAAAAATTCATCAAACATGCAGATTGCTTCAAGTATAAGTACTTCTCCTAGTTACTAACACACTTGGTACAATGACAATGCACCCCCACACCCTCAACTTAAAGTCAAAACAAAATGAAACTAAGGGTTAGGTTATACCTGGAGTGGGTTATTCTCAGGACTCATGGGTTGCCTCCTATGCAGCGCTTGACTTAACATCGCGGCATGATGCGGCTGGCTCGATTACCTCAGACTTCATCAAGAGAAATAATGGTGACATTTTTCACTAATTCTTCTGGTCCAATGTAAAGCTTTACCCGTTGTCCATTTACCTTGAAGGTACTGCCATCTTCGTTTTCAAGCTCCACTACTCTAGAGGAGTGGACTTGGCTTACCTTAAAAGGGCCTGACCACTTAGATTTCAGCTTTCCTGGAAATAATTTTAGTCTGGAATTAAATAGAAGTACCAAGTCCCTTCTTTTGAACTCTCATTTGTCTATCTTCCATTCATGGTACTTTTTTATTTTTTCTTTATACAAATCTACTCACTCGTATGCCCTGAGATAGAATTCATCCATCTCATTCAGTTGCCCTAATCTCATTTCTACCACCTTGTTCCAGTTTAGATTCAACTTCTTGAGTGCCCATAAGGCCTTGTGCTCCATCTCTATTGGAAAATGGCATGCTTTTCCATAGACCAGTTGAAATGGTGACATTCTAATAGGTGTCTTGAAAGCAGTTTGGTATGCCCACAAGGCATCACCAAGTTTTCATGACCAGTCTTTTCGGCTAGCATTCACTGTCTTAGATAGGATAGCCTTCACTTCACGATTCGATACCTCCACTTACCCACTGGTTTGCGGGTGATATGGCGTAGCCACTCTTTGGTGTTTTACACTATACTTTGCTAGAGCTGCTAGAAATAGTTTGTTGCAAAAGTGAGATCCTCCATCGCTTATGATAGTACGTGGTACTCCAAAGCGAGAGAAGATATTCTTCTTGAGAAATATAATAACTCTTTTTCCCTCTTTGTCAGCCAATGTGACAGCTTCAACCCACTTGGACACATAATCAACAGCAACCAGAATGTACTTCATCCCATGAGAACTTACAAATGGGCCCATGAAGTCAATACCCCATACATCAAATAATTCCACTTCAAGCATCTTGGTCAAGGGCATTTAGTGCCGTTTAGATATCGATCCCTGTCTTTGACACTGATCACGTTCCTACACAAACTTATAGGCCTCTTTAAATAATATTGGCCAATAATAGCACTCTACAAGACCTTCCTGGCTGTTCGGTCACCTGCATGGTGACCCCCAACTGGGGAAGCGTGACATGCCTCCAGTATACATCGTATATCTACTTCAGGCATGCATCATCGTATGATATTGTCTACACATAGCTTGAAAAGATAAGGCTCAACCCAGAAATAATGTGTTACATCATGCCAAAACTTCTTCCTTTGGTGAAACGAAAGGTGTTCTGGGAGGAACTCACTCATAACGTAATTTTCATAATCAGCGTACCAAGGCAATGTTTCCATGGCATTTGCACGATCTCCTCATTTGGAAATACATCATTTATCTTTGTTTCGTCACTAACTTCTTGTCTACCTTCCATTCTAGATAGATGATCTGCAACCTGGTTTTCACAACCTTTTCTATCTTTGACTTCGAAATCAAACTCTTACAATAGCAACACCCTTCTAATAAGCCTTGGTTTAGCATCCTTCTTGGCCATCAAGTACCGAAAGGCATCATGGTCTATATGGACTACCACTTTAGTTCCAAGCAGATAAGATCTGAATTTCTTGAAAGCATACACCACGGCTAGCAATTCCAATTCGGTTACTGTGTAATTCTTTTCTCCTTCATTCAGTGCTTTGCTGGCATAATATATCGAGTGAAAAAATTTATCCCTCTTTTGTCCCAATACAGATCCTAGCGCAACACCACTTGCATCACACATTATTTCAAACTGTTTGGCCCAGTCAAGTGCAATAATAATGGGGGCCTCCACCAGTTTCTTTTTAAGGCATTCAAATGCCTTCAAGCACTTATCATCGAAGAGAAATTTAACTTCCTTCTCCAATAACTTGCAAAGTGGACTTGCAACTTTTGAGAAATCTATTATGAATCTCTGATAGAATCCTGCATGACCAAGAAAACTATGCACTCCCTTTACTGAAATGGGGGGCAGTAATTTCTCGATAACTTCAACCTTTGCTCGATTAACTTTAATCCCTTTTTCAAAAATTTTGTGGCCCAGCACAATACCCCCCTTTACCATAAAATGGCATTTTTCCCAGTTAAGCACTAGATTAAATTCAATACATCTTTGCAAGGCCACATTTAAATTCTCCAGACACATTTCGAATGAATCACCTACCACTGAGAAATCATCCATGAATACCTCTATGGTGTCTTCTACCATGTCAGATAATACAGACATCATGCACCGTTGAAAAGTAGCGGGTGCATTGCATAGCCCAAATGGCATCCTCTTAAATGTAAATATGCCATATGGGCATGTGAAAATCGTCTTCTCTTGATCTTTCGGAGCAATGCAGATTTGGTTATACCCAGAATAACTATCCAGGAAGCGATACCACCACCTTCCAGCCAATCAATCAAGCATCTGGTCCATGAAAGGCATTGGGAAATGGTCCTTCAGCGTCCAAGAGTTCAACTTATAGTAGTCCATGCAGACTCTCCACCCGGTCACTGGCCTGAGTAGAATCAGTTCATTTTTCTCATTAGCAACCACTGTCATACCACCTTTATTGGGCACACATTGAACTGGTCTCACCCATTTGCTTTCAGAAATAAGGTAAACTACTCCTGCATCTAGCCACTTAATAATCTCTTATTTAACCACTTATTGCATTAGTGGGTTAAGACAACGCTGATGCTCAATGGTAGAAGTACAGTTTTCTTCTAGTTGGATTTTGTGCGTACAAATGCCAGGAGGAATGCCAATAATATCTGTGATGGTCCATCCGATTGCTCTCTTATGCTTCTGAAGTACTGAAATAAGTGCAGTTACCTATCGTTCTTCTAAATCAGTTGTAATAATAATAGGTAGCGTGTTCCCTTTTCCAAGAAATAAATATCGTAAGTGACCAGGCAGCTTCTTCAATTCCAACACCGGAGGTTCTTCAATGGATGGCTTGGCTGGTGGTGTTGGTCGATTAGCCAAATCAAGGTCAAGCTTTTTAGGAGCATAAGAATACGACCCCAGGCTGGTTAGGGCACAAGCTATCTCTTCATACTCCTCAATGCCTTCATTTTCATAGTTCATCACAACCGCTGTTAAGGGTTTGATAATAAGTTGTTCAGTTCTGAGCACATCCTGTTCATCCTCAAAGTACACATCAACTACTGAGAACACACTCATTTTCTTATGCTATTTTATTGATTTTCCTACATTAAACCATACCTCTTCATCGTTCACCCTGAATAAGAGCTCATTCGCTCTCAAATTGATCAATACACATCTGGTTATGAGGAAAGGTCAATCCAGAATTATGGGCACCTCAAAGTCCACCTCACAGTCCAGAATGACGAAGTTTTTAGGGAATATGAAATTGGAGACCTTGACCAACACATCATACCAAATTCCAATAGGTCACATTATTGATCTGTCGACCATTACCAGCCTCATGTTGGTCGGTGTGGGATTTCCCAGACCTAACTTTTTATAGATAGTCAATGGCATCAAGTTAACATTTGCTCCTAGATCACATAGTGCTTTGGTGAACTCTATAGTTCTAATTATGCAGGGAATAGTGATTGCACCTGGATCCGAATTCTTTTACATCAAGGTTCCTGTGGAAATAGCACTACAATGGTGGAGGTCTGTTTTTAGTTAACAACTCACTGCTCGTTTCTTGGTCATAAGATCTTTCATAAATTTTGCATACCCTGGCATTTGCTCAAGGGCCTCGATCAAAGGCACATTTATAGTCAATTGTTTGAGCATTGCCAGGAACTTGATAAACTTTCCATCATCTGCCTTCTTTCTCATCCATTGAGGAAAGGGAGGTGGTGGTCGTGGCATGGGTTTCAACACCACTTTCTTCTCTTTTTTCTTGTCGAACAAGTCAATAGAACTATTCGGTTTCTTCAACTCCCTTGGATGTTATTTTGCTGGTTCATCTGTAATTTCCTCAATATTCCCAGATTCGTCGATAGCAGCGCAGATAAAATATTACCACTCCTAGTGGTGATTGCTTGATATGAATTGTTAGTCTTCTAATCCTGAGTTGCTTGAACAAGTGAAGTACCACTTATTCCCTCATTTAGTATCGAGGATAGTTGACTTATCTATTACTCTAACTGCTAGATAGAAGTTGAATGTGAATTAACCAACTGACTCATAGTGGAAAATTCACACCTCATACTGGTTACGCCTGCATTAGTAGCATCTACTCCCTTCAATAGTTCTTTCATCATATCTTCCATCGAACACTTTCCTGAACTAGTTGCAACAGCTTCTTGATGTCATACACGAACATACAACCCATTTTTGCAATTGATGCATCTCTCTTTTTCTTGCTCTCTGTCTTTAAAATTAGGATTGTCATTCTCATTCCGGCCTTGATTCCCTTGGCTATTGCCTCAGAAACCCACCTGATTAGTAAAATAGTTGACTTCTTCTTCAGTCTCCATATCATCATTGTCCTAAGTCATTACAGGTTTCACCTGTTCCGTCCCTCCTGACATTAAGTACTTGGTAAGCAGGTCCATTTGAGTCTTTAGATGGGATATGTCTTGATCATTTTCCTCATTATTTTTTCATTGTTCCTCCTTCATTACAAAAGGTATAGTTGGACTTATCACCATAGATACTGGTGTACCAAGCCCTACTTAATTTGGTCATCTTATTCATCATATTAGCAGCATCTTGAAATGCAAGAGTAACAAATGATCCTCCAGCAGCGTTGTCAACCATTGGCCTTGTCACAGAGTTAAAAGCTCTGTACAGAGTCTCCATCAAATGTATGTCTGTCATTTATGATTTGGACATTGTGCCAGCTTCTTCTTGAACCTCTCCCAAGTTTCATGCAAAGCCTCATTTAGGAGTTGCCTAAAATTGTTGATCTCATCCCTCAACTGTATCCTCCTGGACGGCGGAAAAAAACTTTCTAGGAAAGATCCTCTCAAATGCCTCTAGTTGGTTATAGAATCAGGCGTAAACTCATTTAGCCATAATGTTGCCTCACCAGACAGAGACAATAGGAACAACCTCAATAGGATAGTGCTCTGGCTCACCCCCGAGTTATCAAGGGATTTGCAAATGGTGACAAAATTCACCAGATGCAGATTGGGGTCATCTTTAGGAAGGCCTCCAAATAACCCTTTCATATTTAAAAGTTGGATCATTGTGCTTGTAATATTGAACTTTTCTCTTGGTACCAACGGTGGCGGAATGATCGTGCCCGTTGCACCTGCTCTATCCACATCGTCATCCTCTTCAGCCTCATACCTCAGTGGTCGTTCTACCATTCTGCTTATGTGATGGAGTTCTGGATTGGGTATTGCTTAGTGCAAACTAAAGTAAATATCATGTAAATAAACAAAAACAACAATCGGGCGTAAATCAAGGAAACTTAACTATCAGCAAATTTTTGCACATAAAATTTTTAGTCTACAACAGTATTCCCCGGTAACAGCGCCATTTTATATAACGCTCAAATTAAAATCTTTAATGGGTGTAAGCGATTGTTGTCAATATGAAACCCAACTAAGTTGGGGTCCAATCCTACAGGGAATAGTGTGTGAACATCAATTTGTTTACGAAATACTTTACTGGCAGTTTATTATTTCCAAAAGATGGGGGTTTAAAGTTCACAATGAATCAATCTTCACTTTCTAAATTATAGTGTTGTTATCACTATAAATGGGAAACCAGAGCTATGATCACCAAAGATTTTGGTATTGACAGATACTAGGTAATGCTAGAGTCCCTCAGAATGAGTAGAACAATAGAATATCCCTGACTATGATACTATCTGACTTATCTCTCAACCTCACTAGATAATCTATTATCTAATTCTATCAAACTTAGATAATTTATCTATATCCAAACGGATATTATCTCAAGTAGATTAATCCAGTTACGGCATTAATCATTAAATATAAGATTGGTAGCTTCCGAGTCCATGTTGATAATTTCCGTCCTCTAGTCTATTTCTCCATTAGAAGCAAATAAAACCTAAGGCATAATCTAATGTTTGCAACCACTAGATTTCAGTTAAAACCACAGAATTTCAAGATGTTCTACTACTCCTTGAATCCGTTAAACACCTAGCATCATATCAAACCCTAATCCTTGGATCCCGTAACCCCGGCTAATGGAGTTAGCCGCTCATGATTTGACGAAAGAAATCACAAGTTGAATTCACAATGATAATAATCAACTTATGTATAGATAGAAAAAAACAAGTAATTTCTTCAATTAAATCCCAAGTTAGAAACCCAAGAATAGTTGATAAGAAAGAAAACTAAGAATAATTGGCAAAAGAGAACAATGTACCCGTTTCTCTCTCCAAAGTTCTTGTTCTGAATAATGAAAACTTGATAATTTAAAAACCCTCAAAATTTCTATTTATACTAAATCCTAACTAAGGTAATAAAATAACAAAATCACAGCTGGGCTCAGATTTAGGTGACAACATATTGGTGTTGATTGCCAGGCTTCTGACGACGTCTCAGATATATCGTCAGAAGTCGTGTCTTTTTAACCTGTTCTACCTCACTCTAATGATGCCCTCCGATGGCTTACCAGAGGAGTGACGGCGTATAGCAAATGTCGTCAAACCTTCAGCTTATTTCACCATTTTCTATCCTACTTGACGGCATCTTCTGGTGGCTTACCACACTTGTAACGACATATTGAGAATGTCGTCACCTTCATCCAGCAACTCTTCTTCACTGTTCTTCCTGATGCCTTTTGTTGGTATATTACCATATCTCTAACTGCTTGCAAGAAATGCCGTCAGACTCATATCAGCTCACATGTACAAGATTTTACTTATTTTGTTCATCTTTCCTATGTTTTTCTCCCATCCTTGCTACAACTACAATATCACAAGAAAACGATCAAAAACAACCAAAATTTTCTTAAGACTTTGCAATTATTTAGAGTTAAAAACCTCAAATATGATAGTAACTGCTCACACATCAGCCCTCAATCAGGTTTGCAGAGTCAGCCTATCCATCTCTCAGCTCAGTTTGGTCATTCGAATCAGCAGGGTAACACTTCCAATGCCACCAATGGGCAATGGCCAAATAGGATTTATGCACTTCATACCCGACAGGATCAGGAAAGTTCTCCAAATATGGTCACTGGTACGTTACAAGTTTATTATTTGCATGTTTATGCTTTGCTAGATCCAGGAGCTTTATTGTCCTTTGTAACTTTTTATATAACTATTGAATTTGAAGTCAGTCTTGAAATCCTACTAGAGCATTTCTCAGTCTCTACCCCAATGGATAAATCTATCATAGCCCGGCGGGTATACAGGAATTGTTCAGTTATGGTATTTCAGAAAGTCACTTCAACAGACTTAGTATTCATTCATGCCTCAGGTCCTCATGTTTTAACCCTTTAGTGAGCCCTCCTTATGAAATGATGTAGTGATGAGCAATTGCTTAGATGGGAGAGTATAAATATTTCATGATAAGGAAAGATTTTTGCATGCTTATTTTGTACGAGGTTGTAGTTATGAAATAGGCCAGAATGTCAGGTTAGTGTGCTAAGTAAATGGCTAGAAAGAAGTTGTATTTAGTTGTTGAAGGAAGGAAAATTAGAATTTTTCATGAGATGAAGAGTTGAGAAAATACTAAGTGTGTCTTTTCAGATCCTCGATTTATGTCAGTATCTAATACTTAGTTATCAAAACCTAGTATTCAGTCCTAGTTACCATCTTAGTTATAGTCTCAGTTATAGTCTCAGTCTAGTAATCAGATCAATAACTCAGTTCAGTTTTAGATTTGCTTGACCATAGCGTACAGTTATTAGTTATTCGATTATCAGTATTTCAGTACCTCAGTTTACAGACTAATTTAGAATCATGTTATACGCTTAGTCTTGCATTCTCAGATAACACAGTTTACATGAATTCATGCTCAGTTATATTATATTTCTCAGTTCATCCTTTTCTCATATGCATAATACTCTACAGTTTTAGCCCAGTTATTCAAACTAAGTACAATTCAGTCTTACATGCCCAGTATTCAGCTATCAGATATTTAGTTAATCAAATAAGTTAGTATGTTTATGCATTCGTGCTCAGCACCCATGCAAATATTTTCAGTAGTCTCAAGTGAAGTATCGTACTAGGGTGAATAGTATAGCTGAGAGAGTATTTGAGAAATATACCTAAGCTTGAAAATTTGTATTTGTAGGGTATAAGGCCTAGTAACTCTATCTCATATGAGTTTCGTAAGTCGTGCTTCATATTACAGAATTGTAGCCATATGGTGATTTCTTATTCAGATGTCTTATTTAGACCATGCAAAGATTTCGTTGCTCCCTTAAGTTAGTATAATTGTATAGAAAGAGTGTCAAGAAATACTCCAGTTGAGTATAATTTTTCAGTATTAGTTAGTCCATAAAGCCAGCAATTCATTTTAGCAGTCAGGCGAACAAGTTCGTATAGTTTCCCATCTTTCTACCCAGTCATCCTATCCAAAGACTTATGAATATGACCATTCCAGAATGGATCTTTCTGGTAGTTACAAGTTAAGCTCAGTTCATGTATCAAGCCTCAATTTCAAATCCCAAATATTCAGTCATGATTCAGTTCATAGGTTCCTCGTGCATCATCTCAGCTTTTCCTCAGTATCTAAGTTAAGTCAGCATTCTTCGAGGGATATAATATCCCAAGGGAGAGATTCACTATAACCCCGAGCTTTCATGTCTCAAACCTTCCAGTTTCTCTTTACATAAAAAGATCCAGTTGGAGTAGTGAGTACTCAGAAGTTGACTCTCTCGTTCTAATCTCGGCAGTGTGACCATTCCCATGTCATGGAATGTATCCAAGCAATCTTCTCATTTTATGATATTCAGTTCATGTATCATGTTTTAGGATCAGTTATTTTTTCATGTTCTCATTCATGCGTGTTCAGTAAAGGATCTCAAGTTGAGATTGGTAATTTTAAATTCTTGAAAATCTTTCCTATGAAGGGGGTAAAGAGGTTGGCAAGAAGAGGAAGCTCAGTCCCCGATATGTCGGTCCTTACTGAATTCTCATCCATTTTGGAAAGGTAGCTTACGAGATTGAGCCATGTTCAGACTTAGCTTCAGTGCACCCAGTGTTTTATGTTTCCTTTCTAAAGAAGTGCATAGGTGACCCAACAGTTGTAGTACCTGCATAGTTGTGCTCCCCATATGTTCATTAAAATGCTCATGTGAGTTAAATGGGGAAGAATTCATGGCATGTTAGTATATGTGTAAACTTATACCTTACAGGCATTTGATAAAATATCTCTATATATGAGTTATGAGCAAGTGCACAGTGTTATGCTTTTCAAGTTTACTCTATGCTTTACTTTTCATGCTATCGAGTCCTGGGGGTATTTAATACCTAAAAATTTTGTTATTTACCTAAAGCTACAGTAGTTACGAAACAGTCTCAGTAGTGTTATAAATAGTAGTACTCAGTAATCAGTCTCAATTCAGAACTCAGTAAACTCAGTCAATTAACTAGATTCAGTAGTACTCCGTCAGTTAGCGGAATCCAGTGAACTCAGTTCAGTTAGAAGGTATGATCAGTAATAATTTAGTTAAGCTAGTATAGAATAGAAATCAGTTTAGTGTTTATTCAGTTGGGAGTAGGATTCAGCACCGAGAAAACCCAGGGATGGGGGCATTCCTGCCAGCATAGGGTTTGACCCTTAATAGAAATCACTGTATTACAGAACTATGTAGCAAGTGTAGGTTGAGATATCTTCCTACTGGACTAGGGTTTATACATCTCATACTAGTTTCACTGCCAGCGAGGGTTGACGAAAGAGCTTTCTGTCAGAGAGGGAAACTCACAACATGTTTTTACTCATGGCACGGTATTGATACCCTTCTAACTGGGGTTATAGGTTGGAAGCCAATCCATTTGGAGAGGGGCATGTCTATTAGATAACTAGCTCTCATAGTTTTAGTTTTAGTCTCAGTATAAAACTCAGTTCAGTTCTATAGATTTAGGACTTTTAGACACACTCACCCAGCTCAGTATAGAACTCATTTTGATTCTACAAAATCAGGACAGTCAAAAATAGTCACCTAGTTATTAATCCAGACTATCAGAAATAGTCACTCAGTTATCAGTATTACAATATCAGTAAACTCAGATATCAGTTATTCAGTATTCAGAACTCAGTAGCTAGTGTTAATATGATCTCAGATTCAGTTCATGTATTTATGCATGTTCTCTCATTCAGTTATGTTCATGTTACTCAGTCTGTTATTGTTCATGCATATGAACCCATGCATTATAGCCTACCTCACTTAGCATACCAGTACATTCAAAGTACTGACACATACTTTTCTTTTGTGCTATGATGTCTTATATCATAGGTTTAGATGCACGGGCTCTTGACCGTACTTAGCAGCCCAGCCTATCAGCAACAAACTTAGTAGTGAATCCTCACTATTTAAGGACAGAGTATTATTTCAGTATTTCAGTATAGTTTTCAGTAGTCAGAGTTAGTTGGGGGATTGTCCCATCAACTTCATAATTCAAACAGTTAGAGGCTTTTTGACTAGAATATTTCAGACAGATATTTTAGTATTATGTATTTAGTATTTGTTTTCAGTTGTGAATCTTAGGGAAATTTCAGCGTACCTTTCGCATTTATTTCAGTAATATCATTATTACAATGTTACTATTACTCAATGATCACAGCAGGTACCAGTCATAGGTTAGCTGGTGGTCCTTTGGGGTTGCTAGCACTGTGTAGCATTTGGGGTACAGACTCGAGGCAATACAGAGGGACCAGGTCCCTTAGAGTCAGACACAGACAATAAAGCAGTAAGGAATTAAAACTTTGCAAGAAAGTAAAGAACACAATGATTTAACATGGAAACCTCCTTTCTCAAAGGGGCAAAACAATGGTTTGCAATCACAAGCACTCAACAATCCACTATAATCAAACTCATGATTACAGACTCTATTGGAACCTAAATCAAAGATCCACGATTTTGTAACAATGCCATTACAAAGTCTCCTAGACAACTCTATCAAGATCTCTTCTCAATATTGATTAACTCGAACCGATATCAACTCAGGTAACTCTACCTAAGAACTCTAAAGACACAAGGAAAGCATTACTCTTATAAGATGAGTAATTCGATTATAGACCAAGACTGAACTCAAGAACAATTACTCTCTCAGCACACAAAAACTTAGATCTTAAGCAATATTGAGTTTTCATCATTTTTCTCTTTGAATAGCCAAATTGCAAAAAATATGAATTGAGAAGCATTCTTTTCTATTTATAGCCAGATAATGATTAGGGTAGAATTTGGATTGGGCCAGATATGATGATTGGTAAATAGATCACCTACGCAGATTGTTATACTAACAGATAAAACTTTGTAGGACATATGACATCTATATGTTTTCATAAAAACCCATGGGACTTAGTCCCTTATTGTCAGTTGATTATCATCAAAAAACGATATAGCAATTTCCCCCCATTTTGATGATTTTGGAGTATCAAAATTCATCCATCTTCTTCAATCAGAGTGATTACCACTACTGTCAATGATTGTTCCTCTATCACTATAAAACTATGTTTCCTCCTGTCACTATACCAACATGCTTCCCTGCACATGTTTCCCTATTTTCTCCTGTCAATATGCTTGCACTTCAATACATTATTCAACATATGTGCCTACACCTACACCTGGTACCTGGTACCTGGTCCCTACCACATGAATTCAGTATTCCCCCTTTTAGCATCATTGAAAAGTAAGAACAGCAAACCAAGACTAAAATAAGCACAAGTCAGTTAACTCATGAACACTGGGGCAACACTAACATGGAAAACAACTTTTAAAGTAAAGAAGAGATAGATGAAACACACAAAAAAGGATTCATTTATATTAAACGATATCAATACCATTACAACATACCAAAACACCTAATCTTTCAAAATCCACATCAGAAACAAGAACAAGAAATTGTCATAGAGATAACAAAGGGACAAGGGTGATAGGACTTAGGTAGATGGAGGTTTAGGGGACAAAGATTTGAGCAACATCTCTATTCTGTCACTTTCTGTAGCATGAGCATTCAGTAGCTTCTTAGTGAGGTCCTTAACTTCTGCATTCAGCCCTTGAACCTCCTTAATAAGTACTGCAACCTTATTGTGTAATTCTGCATTTTTTGCACTAAGTGTTTTATTAGCACCTAGTCCCTCTGATGATAGTTCTTGAATATTCAATCTCAGTGTGAGGATTTTTGCATCCTTAGTGGCCATAGAAACTCTCATCTTCTCTAACTTCTAACTCAAACTCTCTTGAACTGCCAATAGTTGTGACACCTGGGACATGGTCCCAACCTTCCCTTCAGCATAGTCATTTTCAACCAAAGTAGTCAGGGTGAACATTTGCTTTGTTGGGGGTAGTAATCAAACACCCTATTCAAAAAGTATCCATAAGGCATATCATGCCTTTCATCCTTTTCATGGATTACTTTGTACATATATTGAATTATTAGGGCAGGCTGACTTACCAACTCTAACTTGCTTAGGAAATCTATCACGTACAAGTCTACACCAGAAGAAATAGTTCTTTTCTCAGATCTTGGCAGTAGTACTTTGTTGACAAACTCAAATACAAATTGGAACTCCCTTTTGAGAAACATCTTCCTTACTTCAGCCATAGAGACTCCTCCCACTTTTGAAGCGTCAACCATAAACTCACTTGAGGGCTGTTGTTTTCAAACAGTCCTCACACCCACAATGGGAATATCCAGAATCTTTCTAAGAGTTTATTCATTTGACTTAATTTTTTTTCCTTTCACCAGTATAGTCAGGCTCTCTCCATCTTTAGAAAATTTCATAGTGTAAGAGAACCGTCTAACTTCCCCTTCATATACAGTAGAAAATGGTCCCTCTACAAGATGTAACCATCCTTGGTGTCGCACATACTCTACAAGCTCAACTATTCCAGTTTTTTCAAGGAACCTTGAGTCAAATACCCTTCCAGTCAGCAAATTTTGATTTTTAAGCACTTTATTACTCTCTTCTCTAGATACTAACTTTTATTTATCATCCTTATTACTTATTTTATAACCACTGCTTGGTTCATCCTTTGCATTATTTCTTTTCTCGGGAGCAGGTCTCTCAGAATTTTTCTTCTTCTTCTTTACTGCGACGTGCTTTTATTTCATTCTAGCAGGGTTACTAGACTTCAAAATGGAAGACTTGGTCCTTCCTTCAACATGAATTTCTTTTCTTCTCTTTTTATTTGCGGCAGCAACATCAGGATAAATATCCTCACCCTCTCCAACATCTACAATTTCAATATTCTTCTCCTTTACTACAATAGTTTTCTTCAGCCTTTTTTTCTTAGTAGTAGATGACTTGCTAGCCTTCATAGCATCCCTTAACAACATTTTCTCAGATCCCTTAGTTAAATCTGATCTAGCAACCTTTACACTAGTGTCTACCACCTTCTCTTTATTCTTACTTCCCTTTTGTTTCTACACAGACCACCTCAGAGGTGGTTCATCATCATTTGCCTTATCCTCCTCATTTGGAAGTTGCATAAACTCCCCAACTTCAGGAATATCTCCTTTAAAAGATATATTACTTGCTTTCTCACCAAATATTAGCTCATCTCCTCTAAAAGAGATTTCTCTTAGATCATTAGCAAGCAGGATTAGATTATCAGCTACCCAATTCTCACTACTAGAAATATCAAAAAATTTCATAAGAATTTCTTCAATGCACAATTAAGAAAAAATAGGTTTTGACTCTGAGGGAGTAGGGGAACTAGGTACGCTAAGAGTTTCATAGGCTTTGGGTTTTTGGGTTCTTCTAAGGAAAAAGAAACTTCAGGTTCAATTGGTGAACCAAATCCCTGATTTAGGTCCACTGCTACATTTGACCCAACAGGGGTTTCCATGGTAACTAAAGTTTCAACAGGAATGGATACCACTAGAAACTCAGTAGTTTCTAGAGAGGACGTAGTAGGTTGTATGGACTCAGATTCTTGTTGAGGATTTGAGGAGAGATCTTCTACAGTTCTGGGTATTGAATAATCAAAATGTTCAATTTAGGGCTTTTCAGAATGAAATTCTAGGTATTAACTAATTTCATGGTCTTTAGCAAGGCTCGAGTGGGTAGGAATATCAACCATTTGAAGCTTTTATAAGAGAGAGAATAATAATAATTGGTTTTTGAGGGAATGACTGATTTGGGAAAGATGATTTATGAATTAATTTGGAAGAGAATGCAATGAAATAAGTTTGATTTTGTATGTAGGGGAGGTGATTGTTGTCATTAAGAGATGCCTTTTGAACAAAATGACATGTCTGGTCCCAATAGGTGATACCCTTCACCTTACTAAATATTTGACAAATTTTACTCAGAGAAGGAAAGACATGTGGCTTTTTAGACAGAATTTTATGATTTTTAAAGCACACTATTTTGGTACTAACCTAAGAGATGGGACCAGGTCCATCTCTTTTTTGAGTGAATCCTCAAATTTGTGTCTACCTCAACTGTTCTCTTCTAAAGTTATTCCCATGTGTGCTTATGGGTGTTTTTTCATAAATAATGGGCATGAGCTTTTTAGAAAAAAGAGAAAAAATAGAAAAAAAAAATCAAATAAAATAATTTAAATAATGCCTAACATCAATATGCTTGGTCCTCTTATGTCGCACTGGATTTTCAGCCATGTTAAGAGCACTTGTATTTCCACATATCAGAGGGATGGTGTCTAAGACATTTCCAAAATCCTTTAGTTCTTATACATCCATTTGGTATCAATAATTGTTTTTTCAACAAATATGGGGACCAGGTGACAAACTTTACTTCTTTTAAATTGTTGAAGCTTCTCTTACATTACATTGATCCAGTCAGCATCTTTTAGAGTTTCTCTCATATTTTTGGCTCAATTTGGGACAAGAATGCAGAGAATACCATGAAATTTTTAGCTTGAGCTATTTTTAAGACTCCAAATTCCAAAGGTGTAGTCAGATTCTCAAGTAGGTGAGCAGATTTGTGGCTCCAGTTTGACCTTCTGAGATGAGTTCCACTTAGAACAGGTCTCTGAACATTTTGAATAGACCCTTCTTGATGTTCTTAAAGTGGAGCAGGGGTCTATAACTAAGATCCTGGATCACCATCACCTCATCATTCTCAACTGGATCATTTAGTCCATGACCATCATCTTCAGCAATATCATTTTTGAACAGGAATGAGTTCTTCAATATTAGAATATTCATCATAAGCTATATTCACTAGCTTTCCTGACTCATCAAAGACTACATGTATACTTTCTTCCACACACAGAGTTCTTTTATTGAAAACTCTGTATGCTTAGCTTGTTGAGGAGTATCCCACAAATGTTGCATCATCACTTTTGGAGTCAAACTTTCCTAGTTCATTCATTCTATTGTTTAGTACAAAACACATTCACCCAAAAGGTATAAAGTATACAAGCTTAGGCTTTCTATTAAACACATGATCATATGGGGTCTTGTTTAGGAGAGATCTAATCAAACACCTATTTGTCACATAATAGGTAGTATAAATAGCTTCAACCCGAAAGATCTTTATAAGCCTACTGTCAATCAGTATGGTCCTGACAATCTCTATAAGGGTTCTATTTTTTCTTTCAACAACTCCATTTTGCTGAGGAGTCCTAGAAGTTGTGACTGATTCAATATTTGGCAAAGAATCCTGTAACTTAGGAGTTCTCAAATTCGGTACCATAATCAGATCTGAATTTAGCAACTTTACAATTCAGTTTCATTTGAATTTGCTTGGCAAAAGTTACCAAAAACTTATAGGTTTTATCCTTGGTTCTCAAGAACATTGTCTAGGTGAACCTGGAGTAATCATCATAATTACATGCACATACTTCTTTCCTCCTCCACTTTAGACTTTAATAGGTCCACATAAATCCATTTGTTGTAACTCAAGAGGTATAGAAGTACACACTTGCATCTTCAGCTTAAAGGAAGACCTGGTTTGTTTACCCTTAACACAAGCATCACAAGCATTGTTGTCTAGAAATTTTAGCTTTGATAGGTCGTGGAACAGGTCCTTTGAAATCAACTTATTCAGCAAACAGGAACTTACAAGTCCCAGTCTTTTGTGCCATGGATCAACATCTTCACTTTGAACACTTTAGCAAGTTAATTCCCCATCAGCTACAAACTCTAAATTAGCCATATACATATTTTTGAACCTTTTGGCTTAAAGAATAACTCCCCTAGACTTCAAGCTTGACACAGTACATCCATTGGATGAGAACTTCACCTTATTACCTTTGTTACAGATTTCAGAAATACTTATAAGACTGTACTTAAGGCCATTCACATAGTACACATCTTCTATTACTTGATTAGGTGATTTTCTAGTCTTTCTCATACCATGAATATAGCCTTTTTACCATTTCCGAAAGAGACACCTCCACCTTGAAGTGTCTTAAGAAAGACAAAATACTCAGTCCTCCCAGTCATGTGCTTTGAACATCCATTATCCATGAACTAGTTTTGACTATGTTCCCTTTTTTCTACCTGCAAATATAGTCATTTGTTAGATTTGGGAACCCACTTGAGCTTAAGTTACCAAAAGGAAGATAAAGGTATGATTAAATCTTTCTTGACCCATCTAGGTAGAGAGTTCTTCTTCACATTTTTCAAGGGCATGGAACCCTTAGGGTAACCGTTCTCCTGATGGATGTATCTAGTACTGCTCATTATAGTTCCAAGCCAATATTTACAGTTTTCTTTAAGTGCCCATCTCTTCCACAATGAGTACATAGAGGTCTGTGGACCTTACTTTTAATACCATAAATATCTTTCCCTTGAGACCTAAGTGATTGGATTTTATATTGATATCCAAGGACTTTACCATTATTGACACCCTGACCAGTTAAATTAGAAAGGATTTGTGAGGATGCGGTCTATTTTAGTGATTTGTTAAGTTCTTCTCTTATACGGACCAGGTCTCTTTCTAATTCTTCATTCTTATGGAGTGTAGACATGAGATAATTTTAGGAATCCCTCAATTTTTCTTTAAGCTCAATTTGACGCCTTGAGGATTCTTTCTTCCCTTTACCATCAGAATTATTTACTTTCTCTGGTTGACTCATTAAACTCAAATTTTCAGATTTCAATTTTATTAATAGTTCTTCTATTTCAGATATCTGGAGAGTTAAGGCAATCAATGCAAGCTCTTGATTTTCTACTTTTTATTCTAGAGCATTTTTCTCATCAGTCAATTCATACACAAAATCAATCAACACATTTGCAAGCTTCTTTATGTTTCTAGCAAAGTAGTTATCTAAGTTTTTCTTAATGCCAGAGAAAGTTACCTCATTTTGTTCTTCATTATCTGTGTTTTCCATAAGAGCAATAAAGGAATCATAGGTGACTTCACTGTCCTCCATAGCTAGCATAGACACATCTTCAAGATTTACATCCTTCTCAAATTTACAAGAGGAATCTTTCCACATAGCTAAAGCATGTTTCACTACATAATCAGTTGCAGCCTTTCCTCTAGACTTTATAGGAACCTGGTCCTTCTTCTTTCCTTGGTCACCTCTAGATTTTAGATATTCTTGAAAATTTTGTGAATTGGCCAATCTTTGATGAAATGCCCAGGTTTTCCACATTTGTGGCATACTTCAACAATGCCTCCCTTTTTGCTGCTACTCCCTCTTTATTAAAACTAACCATTTTTCTTCATTGCTCTTACAATCTTTTTTCCAAATAGGAAACATCAGTGTCCTCCTCAGTTGAAACAGACTTTAAATCCTTCAATGCCAGAGATTTTTATTTTTTTCTTCTTTCTTCTCGTGCCCTTACTTCTTATTGAGTTCATGAGTCTACCAATAAATTCATCCATTGTGAGAGTTTTAAGGTTTTTTGCCGCAGTGATAGCATCTACTTTGCTTTCCTAGGATTTAGGAAGAGCTCCTAAAAATTTTCTCACTTGTTTAAATATAGGAATAACTTCTCCCAAGCAGTGCAACTCATTGATGATTGAAATGAATCTAGTATGCATCTCTTAGATAGTTTCTCCTTCTTTCGTGGTAAAGGTTTAATACTGAGTAGTTTGCATATCAATTTTTGAATCCTTCACACCATTGGTTCCTTCAGAAGATGTCCTCAAGCAATCATAGATTTCCTTAGCATTTTCACAAGCAGAAACTCAATTATATTCATCGGATCCGATGCCACAGACAAGTAATTTCTTTGCCTTGTAATTCTTTTCAAATTTCTTTCGATCTTCATAAGTTGGTAGGGTATCCAAATGACTGGAAGAACAGGAAGAAACAAAGCTACAACTCTAATTTCAAATCACAGTATACTGGCAGTAACAACTTTGTAAACAATGATCACAGGTCTATTTCTCAGGCTTCAACTATGTTAGCTGGTCAAGTTGATGCTGATAGTTCTAGTCATGAAGTAACTTCCACACCAAAGGCCAAGCCTCACACATTCACTGAGGAAGAGTACACTCAGATTATAACTATGTTGAACAAAGACACAACAGATATGAAACAAGTCAATACGACAGGTATTACTACTTTTTTTTGTCCAAAGCATATTTTGACAGTAGGATTGTAGACTCAGGTGGTACACATCATGTGTCTGCATATTGACACTTGTTTAAAGGAGGTACCAGATTAGACTCTAAGCATGTGGATAAGTTTCACCTTCCAACAGGTGATAAAGTGACAATATCACACACAGGAGAAGCTTACATTTTTGCAGATGATGTGATCAAAGATGTTCTACATGTTCCAGATTTCAAACTCAATTATTTTCTGTTACCAAGATAACCAAGGTACTTTCATATTTTCTATCCTTCTATCCTAATTTTTGTATCTTTCAGGACCTCTTCAATGACAAAGTAAAGGGGATTGGTAGACAAGAGGGTGGACTATATGTTCTTAAAGGTGCTAGTCAGTCAAGATCAGAAGCCAGCAAATTTATTGCAGAAGTCTCCACTTCCAGTTACATCTTATGGCACCAAATACTTAGACACCCTGCTGCTCAGGTTCTCAAGTGTTTAGATATTATGAAGAATCCTAGTAATGCAAACATGTTAAATAAATGCTCTATGTGTCCACTAGCTAAACAGACAAGATTGTCATTTCCTTTAGGTACCACTAGATACTCTATATATTTTGAACTTGTACACATAAATTTGTGGGGTCCATATAAAACTTCTACTTTTGACAACAAGGATTACTTCTTGACTATGGTAGATGACCATAGTATATACACTTGGGTGCACCTGTTGCAGTTAAAATCTGAGGTCATAGTGGCCATTAAGACATTTGTTTCCATGATTAAAAATCAGTTTGGAATAATGGTAAAAACTATTAGATCTATCAGATAATGGCACTGAATTTATCAACTCTCAATGTAAGACATTGTTCCAGCCCCTGGTCATACTACATCAGACCAACTGTCCTCATACTCCTCAACAAAATAGAGTTGTGGAGAGGAAGCACAGACATATATTAAACATAGCTAAAGCCCTCAAGTTTCAGTCTAACTTGCCCATTAAATATTGGGGACTATGTGTAAAGGCTACAGTATATCTAATAAATAGGTTACCATATTCTATTCTAAGTTGTAAGAGTCCATTTTAGTTGATGTTTTCCAAGGATCCTAAGTTGTCATATCTCAGGGTATTTGGATGCTTGTGCTATGTCACTATCCTCCTAAGAGGTGATAAGTTCACAAAAAAGGCTAAACCTGCAGTCTTGGTGGGATATTCAGAATCTTAGAAGGGGTATTTACTGCTAGATATCACCTCAAAGAAACTATTAGTCAGTAGAGATGTTGTGTTTTATGAAGATACATTTTCTTTTGCTTCCTCACCAGCACAAAACACACAAGCTTCCTTATCTGGAGAAAATATTACTGACTTCTTGATTCCCACATATGAAGAAACATTTCATGAAACAAATACTGAGAGTGTTACTGAAGGAGCTCCAATTGAGGAGGATGACATTTCTGATGCTGAAGTTCCTGGTGAGCTTCACCTGGCACCTCTCATAAAGAAACATGTCAAGATAAATGTTCCCTGCCTCAACCCTCTTCCAGTAGACCTGCGAGAACAAGCAGACCACCAGTGTGGATGCATGATTATGTTGATACTTCTAGAAATCAAAGATGCAAACATCCATTAGCCAACAGCTTGTCTTATAAAAATATGAGTCCTACTTATCAATGTTATTTATCCAAATTCTCCATTTTGACTGAGCCTCAGCATTATAAACAGGCTGTAAAATATGAAAGGTGGGTGGAAGCTATAAAATTAGAGGTTCAAGCCTTGGAAGCTAACAACACATGGGTCATTGTTGATCTACCTAAAAGGAAGAATATTGTTGGTTCCACGTGGATATACAAAATCAAATATCTTTCCAATGGTGAAGTGGAGAGGTTCAAAGCAAGGTTAGTGGACAAAGGATATAGCCAACAAGAAGGGTTGGACTATCATGAAACCTTCTCACCAGTGGATAAGATGGTTACAGTCAGATGTGTGATTGCACTAGGTGCATCTAAAGGTTGGAATCTTCATCAAATGGATGTGCATAATGCATTCCTCCAAGGGGATCTTGAGGAGAAAGTTTACATGGAAATGCCTGAGGGATTTAGAAGACAGGGAGAGCACAAGGTGTGTAAGTTGATAAAATCCTTGTATGGTATTAAGCAAGCCTCCGGGCAGTGGAATGTTAAGCTTACTCATGCCTTACTTGATGCTGGTTTTACTCAAAGTGCACATGATTATTACCTATACACCTTGCATCAAGGTAATGATACTGTTATAGTTTTTGTTTATGTTGATGATTTACTAATCATTGGAAGTAGTGCCTCCTTGATCAATGCTACTAAAATCAAGTTGCATCAGTAGTTTAAGATGAAAGACTTGGGGGATCTCAAGTATTTTTTGGGTATTGAAGTTTTAAGATCAACATCAGGGATTATTTTGAACCAAAGAAAGTATATTCTAGAGTTGATTGCTGAAGCAGGTCTTAGTGGTGCTAAGCCTGTTATTACTTCCTTAGAGTCTAATGCCATGCTCACCTCTATTAAGTATGACCAAGCAACAGGTGCACAAGGTGATGAACTGTTGTCTGACATTTTCTCTTACCAAAGACTTGTTGGGAAGCTTATGTATGCCATTATTACAAGGCCAGACATTAAATTTGCTGTTCAAATTCTCAGCCAATTCATGCAGCATCCCAAGAAGTCTCACTGGGAAGCAGCTACTAGGGTAGTCAAGTACCTAAAAAATTCTGTTAGCCAAGGTGTCTGGTTAAAGGCTGAACCTGCTAATACTTTGACTTGCTGGTGTGACTCTGATTGGGCTGCTTGTCCAAACACCAGAAGATCAGTTACTAGTTATGCTATTCACTTTGGTGAATCACTCATATCATGGAAGTCCAAGAATCAGCACACTATTTCCAGTAGTTCTGCTGAAGATGTGTACAGAAACATGGCTTCAGCAGTTGCAGAACTCACTTGGCTGGTTGGATTGTTTCGGGAACTTAAGGTCCCTATCAACCTCCCCATTTCAGTATATAGTGACAGTAATTCAGCCATTCAACTGGCCAACAACCTTGTGTTCCATGAGAGAACCAAACATATTGAGATTGACTGTCATTTCATTAGGGACAAAATCAAAGATGGATTGATTAAGGCTCTACATGTTCAGTCTACTGATCAACTTGCTGATTTGCTTACCAAGGGCCTAAGTCTTGCTCAACATGCCCACTTACTTAGCAAGCTTGGTGTGCTAAATATTCTACACCTTGCAGCTTGAGGGGGAGTGTTTTGGAACATACACGACTACCTGTTCCACTGATGTGTAATACTGATAGGAGTAGACATTCAACTAGTTAGTAGCATACTGTTGAGTCAGCTATATAAGTTGTTAGAGGTTGTTAGACAATGATTGGTGAGTGGCAATGAGCTGTCAAATAGAGTGTTCTAGAAGAAATGTAGTTATTAGATATTTTGTTGCCTATATAAGGCACAACAATCTGATTGTAACACATAAGTTTTGAAGCAGTTATAATTTTGATCTTTCTCCTCTTCTTAGCTCCATCAATGGAGTCTTAGCAAGTGTTTTCACACGTGTGTCATCAATCAAGATGGAAAATTGAGAAAAATGAAGAAAGTGGAAATGGAGAGGAGCCGAATCCTATTTAATGATAAGTTTTTGATACTTTCTCATCTTATTACTATTTGTAAGGTGCATAGAACATTAGAATTGAATATAATATTTTGAGCATTTATCTAAATTTTCCATACCACATTGATTAGTGTATGAGAGTTTTTGATCATTTGATAGTCCATGTGTATCAATTAATGATTTGATGGAAATTTTATGATATTTTTCCCACCTTAATATTGTTTATAAGGTGCATAATATGTTATAGTTGAGTACATAATACTTTTTAAGCATTTGACCAAATCTCTCTTACCGCATTGATTACTATTTATGTGGTTTCCGATGATTTAGCAGGCTACGTTTATCAATAACAGTTTGATGATAACTTTTTGGTACTTTTCTCACCTTAATTTTGTTTATAAGGTGCATAGAATATTAAAATTGAATATATAATTTTTTTGAGAATTTGACCAAATGTCACTTACCACATTGAAAATTGTTAATGAAAGTTTTGATTCTTTTATAGTCCACGTGTATCAATTAATGATTTGATTATGAGTTTTTGATACTTTGCTCACCTTACTACTGTTTATAAGGTGCATAGAATGTTAGAAGAATTGAATAAGTTACTTTTCGTTTTGAGCATTTTACTAAATCAGTCTCAACTAAGATAAAAAGTGTTGTACTCAAAAAATAGTCCATTTTGAATTAAAGACATAAGATAGTCAATTTTTAATTTAAAATTAGCCTATTTTACTAACCAAAAAACAGCTCATTAATTAGGCCTACACCAAAAAATTGTTCTCTGTGGAATTTAAACTTTTGTTATTAGCTTAATATGACTAAAGGACAGTAAATTTAATCATTGTAATATGATATCATGTTCTTTAGGGTTTAGGATATTGATGTAATCTGAGAATTGATTAAAAACAAACAATTGGGTATATATTTAACTAGTCAGTTAGTGTATTCAGAATTTTGTATGTCTTTAAAAACATGAATGGAAGATATGCATTTTATAAAATGAAGGGTTGATTCTTGTTTAATGTGTTTTATCAAAAAGTTATTTGATTTCAAATTTAAAAAGACACTAATGTAGGTTCAAGAGAAAATATGCATACCACAAATTCTTTTGGTTCAACCTTTTCTTGGATTTCGTGCATAGCAGAGTTTAAATGCATTGAATTGTCCTTTTTTAGTATTTTCACAATCAACTTTAATTTAAATTTGATTCAACTTCTTGTATTCCTCTTGTTTTACGATATTTATCCCCTTGATTTGCATTAGTTTTCACTTCGGAATTCTAGGAATGGAAGTCTAGCATTGCATGGAGTTCTTGTGGTCGGTTATGGCTATAAGAATAATGAATTATTCTATATTATAAAGAACTTGTGGAGGCCTTAAGTGGGGTATTAATGGTTAAGCATGTGTTCCAACACGTCTAGTACCTACCTTTATATTTTCAGTTAGATTTAGTTTTATGCTCAACTAATAAATATATTTGTATCTGAATATTCTCCTAATGTGCAAGAGAACCTCTAAATGTTGTTACAATTTTGTGATCTATTTGATAGTTGGAGTATGTTCTTGAACTGAATATGCCTTATAATTTCTGGTAAGTACTTGGTGCTTTGTCGGGATCTATTGTCGGGATCTATTAGTTAGTCAGATCTAAAATGATTCTTAAATTTCTGGTAAGTACTTGGTGCTTTGTCAGGATCTATTAGTTAGTCAGATCTAAAATGATTCTTATCTTTTAGTTATACTTGTGTTGTCTTTTCCTTCTATTTCGTAAGAAAACATATAAATATTTTATTTGTTACAATTTTTTAGATTTTTTTTTAATCTTAAAGATGTCTCAGACCTTTTATAACGCGGTCGGCAAGACATTTGTGAATTTATAGGAAAATTAATGTACTGATAATTAACTTATAAATACTATCATAATAGTTTTTATGTAAAAAAAATAAAATATACTATGTTGCATTAGTTTTTATAAGGGTTTTCAATGGTTTTTTGTCTATATGTATTAGTTAATTATTTGAGGGTAAGCTTTTGATACTTTTCTCACGATAATATTGTTTATAACGGACATCAGAATATTAAAATTGAATAAATAGTTTTTTGTTTTGAGAATTTGGTCCAATTCATCTCCTTACTGCATTGATTACTGTTTATAAGAGTTTTCAATGGTTTCCCTGTCTATATTTATTAATTAATTGTTTGATGGAAAATTTTTGGTACTTTTCTTACCGTAATATTGTTTATAAGGTTCATAGAATGTTAGATTTGAATACGTAATTTTTTGTTTTGAGCATTTGGTTCAATATGTCTTTTGATACTTTTCTCACCATAATACTATTTATAAGGTGCATAAAATGTTAGAATCAAGTACATACTCTTTTATTTTGAGTATTTGACCCAATTCGGCCCCTTGATCATTGTTTATGAGAGTTTTCAATAATTTCATAGTTTATATGTATTAATTTGTGATTTTATGGTATGTTTTCACTTTATTACTATCTATAAGGTGCATAAAATGTTAGAATTAAATATATAGTCTTTTGTTTTGAGTATATGGTCCAATATGACCCCCTTATCGTGTTGATCATTGTTCATGAGATTTTCCAATAATTTTGTAGTTTACTTGTATTAATTTATGATTTTATGCTATGTTTTTTTATACTTTTCTTACTTTATCAGTAGTACTATTTATAAGGTGCATAAAATAATAGAATTGTATACATAATTTTTTGTTTTGAGAATTTAACCAAATTTATTTTACTGGATTGATTACTTTGAATGTTCGACACTAATCTTCCTTTTCGGTCACTTTCTAATTTTTTTCTTAGGATAGATTTTTATCTTGTGATATAAATGAAAATTATATTGAAGTAGAAAAGGAAGAATAGTATCCTACATTATGGTTTGTATAAAATATTTGTATTAACATGTATATTTTTAATTCTATGTGCTTTAGAGACTGTTCAAATATTCTTTTACGGATGTTGCTTAATATTTCCTCCATCCCATTTTATGTATCGCCACTTCATTTTTGGCCCATCTCAAAAAGAATGTCACATTTATTTATTTGGTAACTATTTAAAGACACAATTATATTTTTATTCTTACTAGTCAAGTGTACGTGTTTTGCACATGTGTCTCACGGCAAAAATAATTATCAAAAAGTACGTGCTTTGCATATGGGTCTCACGGCAAAAATAATTATCAAAAAATAGTCACCCAAGTTAAAAGTTTGTATCTAGTTAAATTATATAAACGGGGTGATATGTATCTCAAATATTTGGACATGCAATTGTCTATGAAGAATATATGATAATTTATTATTGTAAACTTCAAGTTTATACTAAAATTTCATAAAACTTACCTAGCACAAGCAAATTTATCTTTTTAATAATAAATACTATAATAATTGTCTATCAAGAATTTATTATTGAAAATCATAGATACTATAACAATTGTCTATCAAGAATGAATATACTAAAACTTTAAAAAAAATTACCCCGTGACAACCATAACAAAATAAGAATCTAAATGTAGAGGATTTATAAACCAAAAAGGACACTAATTAATATTTTAGGAGTATTTCATTATTCATATATTTTAATAATCATTTTCCATAAAAATAATTTTCTTACATTAAAAAACTAACCTTTCCCATAGATTTAGGAAATTTCAGCCCATTTGGCTATATTAGATTTACATAAATGTAGGAAAACACGTAGAAAACATTAAGAAAACAAACCTTTTCCCTTAAAAATAGGAAAATTCAACAAATTTTACACTTAACAAACTTTTTCTCTATTATTTTTTTTAATATATTTATGATATTTAATATTCAATATTATAAAAATATAATAATTCAAATAAAAAGGTGAAAAGATAATTTTGTCTATTATGAAACTTTTAATAAAGGGCAAAAAATCACTTTTTTGAAAGGTCTTCACAATTTTAATACTCTATATTATAAATTGGTCCCACTCAAATAAAGATAGTGGCAGTACATTTTATTAGAATAATTTGGTAAATATCTTCAAGTCCTTTCTTATTTCTTAAATTTCATGTCCAATCAAAATATGTCACATAAAATGAGATGAGCAAGTATCATCTAAATACCACCAGAGATTATTTGTATCATCAATCCGATTATTTATATCATCACTCCTTTATTTTGGATATCCGTATTTATGAGAGCTTCTTGTGGCAAACTACTAAATTTGAATCGACACATAATTTGATGGTAAGTTTTTTAGTACTACTCTCGCTATTTTAATGGGAATCATCCGTTAGACATATGACATCTCATATTATAATTACTTGAATTTGAGAAAGTATGACCAAAGAGACTTTTGAGTCTTCAAATCTCTCCACTTTTTGAGAGCAAATGTCTCACTTATCTCCTTCATACTCCTTATGTCAGTCCACCTTCATATTTAGAGAGACAAAATCTACCCCAAGAATTCCAATGATACTCTTAGATTTCTTACTATTTAATCCCCTAGTGAAGAGGTACAAGAGTATCATTGAAATTTTATTATCGTGGGGTAGTAATGACTAAGGAATAGAACGAAAATTTTAGAGAAAAATATTTTAAGTATTTACCTTGGACTCTTTTTAACACAAATAATCCATCTGTTGGACAATAAAATTTCGAAACCGAAAATAAATAATCGAGATACAAAATATTGCAACAATCATTTTATTGATTTCAATAAATAAGTGTTGCAATCTCTATGAATCCTCTGATTCGCCTTTTCAAATATAAATTTAAGGGCTTGAAGCTTGATCTTGAATATGAACTTGATTTGTTGATTTGATGGACTTGATCTTGACTTCTGTTTAAATTCAAGGATTTTTGGGCGTGTTCTTAAATCTTGCGGTCTTGATCTTGAATCTTGATAAGTTGGATTTAAATGCTTGAGTTTTGTAGAGAAATTATGACGTTTGATTAACGAGTTTTCTCTTGCTTCTTGATAGAGTTTTTGGTCGTCTTTTCTGAATTATGACACCCCTATTTATAGTTGTAGAAAGGGAAGAGTCACGATGAAGATGGACTTCCTTTGACCAATCAAATTCAGGTGATATGACACATTTTATGGGCTTTTAAGTTCACTAGGCCTGCTGCATCATTTTGACATATGACATGATCTTATTGGCTCCTTCACTTGACTTGGTATGCCACGTCATTCGAAATGTGGAGCTCCTTTGAGCCTCTAGAATAAGACAATATATTGGGCTTAGTAAAGTGGGCTCATCATTTGTAGCCTAAATTAATGGACTAGCCAAATAAAGATTGAACTTTATTTAAAGAAAAAATCACATAGATATACACTCTATGAGTAAATATTACAAAATCTATCAACTATTCAATTTCTTTTTTTCTGTAAAATATTTAATCCAAAAATCCCTTCTCTTCTTCCTTTTTTATCTCCTCTCTTCTTTCTTGATTGAAAACCCCAATTACAAGGGTATTTGAAAGCCAAGGGTAGGAAAAAGTTTTTAGTTGGCCCATACTCCCCAAACCCCTTTCTAGTAAAGCCCCACTTTGATAATAATAACAATAACGTGCATGAAAATTTAAGAATCCACTTTTCTTCCTGTTAGGGATTCATGGCAATTCAACGATTCTCATGGGCAGATGAATCACCGGGTCATTCATATTGGATCGTCATCTTCAATTTCAAACGTAACCAATAGAAAATGGCGCAATTTGTTACCTCTCTTTGTTGCCCTTGTTTTTATTATAGAGATTTCTTTTCTGGGTAAACTTGTCGTGGCTGAAAAAGCCAATTTTCGGAGGCCATTTTTTTGGGATGTGTTCACAGCAACACTAACACACACACACGCAGATTGGGGGAAGAGAGAAACACGTAGAGAACCCGAGAGAGAGAAATTGAACGTGAGAGAGAAGGAAAATACGGGCGACGCATCACTATTTCGACGATTAGCGTCGGAATCGATCTCTGTCAGTGGTTATTTTATGGTGCATGAATTGTATAGAAATTGGTGTATCATGGTGAATGAATTGTATAGAAATTGGTGTATGAGTTGTATAGAAATTGATGTATTACCAGCTTTATGGTCTCTGAATTGTATAGAAATTGGTGTATCAACAGCTTTATGGTGTCTAAAAAGTATAAAATTTGGTGTATCAATAATTTCATGATTTTTGAAATAATTAGAAATTGATATATTAATATTTTTATGGTGTCTGAATTATATAGAGATTGGTATATCATTAATTTTATTTTAAGGTGTCTTAGAAATTGGTGTATCAATAATTTTATAGTGTTTAAACTCTTTAGAAATAGGTGTATTAATAATAATAATTTTATAGTGTCTAAAATGTATAGAAATTGGTGTATCAATAATTTTATGGTGTCTAATATGTATAGAAATTGATCTATTTTTATGGTGTTTGATCGATATAGAAATAAGTGTATATAAAAATAGGTGTATCAATAATTTTATGGTGTATGAAATTTGTATAGGATGTGGTTTGAATCAACTGAAGAATTTACTACCATTAATGATGTTTTCTCCTAAAAAATTTTAAAAATTAAGGTCAATTGAATTAAATAAATTAAATCTGAAAACATAAAACAAATATCAAATAAATGTAGTGTTTTTTCGCTTGCCTTATTTATTATTTAAAAGAAAAAAATGATGAAAAACAAAATAGGAGAATTTGTAGGGTAAAATATCAATTATTAAGTTGCCCCCTTAAATCATGCTATTTTATTTATTGTCTTTTATTTTTTCTTTTGCCTTTTTGTAATATTGACTCTTAAAGTGTATATTTATATGATTTACCCTTATTTAAATTCATACATATTTGGTATTAAATAATTAATCCAATTATATTAATCCGCAATATTTATTTGAAAATAATATATTTTGAATTTAATATAATTCAAATTTCGTACAGATTTAAATTTAATAAAATTTCATCGCCCACAAATTCCCCCTACTTCAAGACTTGTCGAGACATTTAATATTTTGGAGACTAGCCTTGAAGTATGATCATTTAAAAATGTTTCCTTCATGCTTCAATGATTTTCATACATATGAACACCCCATTCATTAGTTGAGAAAATTTAAGTTGAAACATATTGATATTGACTCTCAGAAAACTCTCTTACTTTTTTCATGAATCTCTACACTTAAAACTCATTGGTGAGGCATGATATCCGATTTCAAATAGATTTTGAAAGACTTTTTATCGTCTTACATAACCAGAAATAAAACTCTTCCGATTTGAACTTAGATTGGAGAAGGAAACAACTTCAATTTGAATTTGTATAGGAGAAGGAAAATACCTCCAATTTGAATTTGTATGGGAGAAGGAAACAACCTCTAATCTGAATTTGTATGCGAGAAGAAAACAAACTCTAATTTGAATTTGGAGATGAAAGCTCTTCCAATTTGAATTTATATTGGAGAAGGAAACATTCATCCTAAAACTCTATAAAAGGAATATCAATTTTGGGGTTTCCAAGCCATGAATAATGTTGAGGTAATTTCTTTCCCTCCTACCTTTCTCTTATTTTCGTCACTTTTTTTTTCAGCACAACATCTTAGTGGTAGAAAATTCATATCTCATTGTGGAAATATCGAAATCATAAACCGTTTGACATTTCAGAAACTATACTTTGACATCTATAACATATTCAAAGTTCAAATTTAAATTCCTTCAATATAATTTCCGATAATTTTTTGAAGTTAGCCCTGAATTTTATCATGCTGAAAATTTTAAATCTACGCGTCATTACTAAAACTTTCATATTTTGAAGTAGGAATAACGAAATTACAAGCTGCTTGATTCATGTAAAACTAGACACAAAGATCTACAACATATTCAAAATTCATAATTTAATACTTCTGAAATTTTTACAGGTGTTATCCCCAAATCAGCATTGAGTTTTGATGCACCAACAGTTTCAGATTTGCACGATGACACCAAAAAATTTATATCTCAATGTGAGAGTATCAAAATCATGATCCGCTTAATTCTATAGATGTCATAAACATGATATATAAAATATCCTAGATTTGGATTTTAAAACTTCTTGAATTATTCTAGACAAATTTTTGAATTTGATCCTATAATATGTCCGGCAGAGTATTCCAGATTTTCATCGCCTCACCAAATAATTTATATCTTGATGTGGGACCATCACTATAAAAAGGAGTATCGATTGCTTCAAACTAGATTAGAGTACTTTTATTCTCATCAAGACATCTTGTCTCAATACAAGTTGGTGATATACAACTTTCACGATCGTAATGCTCTGACAGGTAACATCCTTTTTATTTGTGTTTTTACTTTCTTTCTTGTTTCCCACTTTTTTCCAGGGTTGAAACAAATAATAATCGTCTTAGGGTGTGAAAGTTCAACTTCGCCTCCGTACACTCTAAGACCAACCAATTGACTTTAAGATGGTGGCTATGTAACAATTGGCTTAGGGTGCGAGAGTTTAACTTCACCTCCATACACTCTAAGACCGACCAATTTGACTTCAAGAAGGTGGCTACGCAACAATCAGCTTAGGGTGCGAGAGTTAAACTTTGCCTCTGTACACTCTAAGACCAATCAATTTGACTTTAAAACGGTGGCTATGCAATAATTGGCTTAGGGTGCGAGTGTTTAAATTCACGTCCTTACACTCTAAGACCGACCAATTTGACTTCAAGACCGTTGCTTTACATAACAAATCCATCTGAATCCAAGCTTAAGGTGCAAACGGATAAATCTTGTCTACCTTAAATCATGGATAATTTGATATCCTCTTAAGGATAAATACGTAAGAGGCCAGTTTAAGGTGCAAAGGGATAAATTTTGTCCACCTTAATGTTTTACGAAAATTTTGACTTTTATAGCCGCCACTTAATTTATTTGAAAAGAAATTAAGAAAACCTTTATAAAGTACTTAGATGATTCAAAACATAAAAATCATTTAAGTTAGAAATTCTAGGTAAGCGATTCTCATTAACATTTTAGGATGGTTTTTAAGGAACCTAAAATATCCATTAACTTGAAATTATCCGGACTGTTTGAAAATAATTTTTTCTTTTGACTAACTTTGAAAAGAGAAGTTGGTTTTTGAAAAGAAAGTGGCTTTATAAAAAGACTTGTATAAATTTTGATGGCTTACTAAGTAATATAACCAAGTCTAAGCAAATAAGATAGCAAATAAGCACATAAAGGGGAAAGGGGGAAATAGAAGACTTAGGCTCGTAAGTCCAAATCTATCATCCCTGTCTTAATCTAATTGGGCTTTTGGCCCTCCTGCACCCATCCTAATCTAAATATCGGGCTTTTATCCCATAACCTGTCCTAAACTATTTTTTCGAACCTTTTGGCCCATAATCGACTTTACCTGTATTACTTTACAAATCTGACTTTGAGGCCCCAAATAAATGAATAAGTAAATGATTAAATGAATAAATAAAAAGAATACAATAATAAAAATTGAGACTTTTCATGTAATGCCCCGAATCTGGTACCCGAAATACTACACGGTGCTCATGACCCCGAAGGACTACAAGCTAACCCATGATTGATATCTGTACTTGTACACTGCATAATATACTGTATAAATACAGAAATAAAGGATGAAAGGCCATAAGGTTCAAAACTGTAACACAACTGATAAAACATAACATCTGGAGGGGATATGAAATACCCAAAACAACTGAAATAACTATCTAAACATGCTAGTCCAAAAGCCTCTAAACTGTCTGAATAAGGAGTTGATGGGACATGTCCCCAACTAACTCCAACTACTAAAATAAATTAATTAATGAGATAATAAAGTAATGTTCATGTCCTCGAAGGATGAGGACTCACTGCTAACTCTGACTGCTGAGACTAGAATGCTACTGATGCTCTGGAGCTCATACTTCTGAACCTATGGTATAAAACACCATAGCGCAAATGCGTCAGTACGTTTGAATGTACTGGTATGCATGTGAGGTAGGCTGAATGCAAAGGGTTCACATGCATGAACTATACTAACTGACTGAATAACATGAGCATGAGAATACATGCATAAATACATAATAACTGTAACTAAGTTTGTGATAATATGATTACTAAATCTAAGTACTGATAACATGAGATACTGATAACTATGAAACTGAAATATAACTAATACTGAGCGACTGTATCTGACAGCCTAGTTTCTGATGGAACTAGCTGAGTTCCATACTGTTCTGAGTTGACTGTATCTGACAGTCCTGAATTTTGTGGAACTATCTGAGTTCTATTACTGAGACTAAATAAATGTATCGAAAAGTCCTAATTTTGTACTAAAAATATGGGAAGTAGTCATCTAACAAACATGTCCCAAATAATGCATTATAGTTGAGTTGGGGTCCAATCTGTAACCCCAATTGGAAGGGTGTCAACACCGCACCACTGATAAGGACAATCTGTGAGTAACCCTCATATAACAGGTAAATCTAGTGAGCATGGTGGGAACCCTCATATAACAGGTTAAGCCACCTCATTTACCCTCATATAAAAGGCTACGATGTCTCAACCTACGCTGGCTACTTAGTTCTGGAACGTAAGGATTTCTTCTAAGAACCACACCCTCATATAACAGGTAGGTTTCAATCCTTGGGTTCGCTCGGTGCTAATTTCTACTCCCATCTAAAAAGACACTAAACATGATTAACTGAACTAACTGGACTGAGTTAACTGAATTTCCGTGGACTGACGGAATGCTACTGAGATTACTAAATTTTTGAGATTTTTGAGATTACTGTGTTTTCCTGAGTCACATGACTGACTGAATTTCTATGAACATGGCTCAACTGAGAGTATCTTGAAAACATGATACTGGCTCTAGGCACACAGTAAATTATCGGGTACAAGTACCTCCAGGACTCAATAGCATGAAACTGACAAAGCATGACTTTCTTGAATACATGAGCAATATCGACAATCCATAATATAATAAGATGAGGATTTCATGAAGTACAAGTGCTAAAGCACCACAATGGCTACACATATATTCATAATTCATTGACTAAGACATTTTATCAAACACTTAACATGCATGAACTTGTACATGAATGAGGATTTCATATTGTCATACTAGAATGGCACTTTTCCTTCACATGGGCATTTAATCAAACACATGGGAAGCATGCTTTGGTTATACAATCATCAACACATCTAATAATCATGGATACATCTATCAACGTGTAAATTTAAGGGTTTATTATGATTATTATGCAAATCATCACATCCTAGGGTCAGTCATTGGAATATATAATTTCAAATATGAATCAAAACCCCACAACATCATGAACATGAATTTCAATTCAATTTAATTCATGAACAATCATAAATACACAAATCTTGAATTTTGAAAAGAGATTCTTGAGCTTCATGGGTGAAAGGGACCCATGAATCAACACATGACATACCTAGGTTGTGAGTTTCTACAAGTTCCTGGACTTGAAGAACTTGGAATTTCTTAGTTTCTTGAAGAATGATTTGGATCTTGTTCTTGGGGATTATCGTTGAGAGAAAACCTTAATTTGATGTAGTAAATGGATAATGAACTTATGAGCCTTGGTCTAGTATAATTAGGGGTTAGAACGGGTGAAAAGGACCTAAATACCTTTTTAAAGATGACTTTAAAATAACTAAACAAACTATACAATGGTTGGTGCGACGATCCATCGTTGGATCGACGGTCCACCGGTCCTGATCGTCGCACCTAGGCAGAATAGGGGTTTACTGTATTTGTTGCAATGGCCTGAGACCTTAGGAAGAAAATGGTCTCACTGCCTCCGCTGCGACGGTTTGGGCGACAGTCCGTCGCTAGCTAAACGGTTCGTTGTCCCTCATCGTCGCACCTGGGCAGTTTTGACTGCTATCTGTAAAACGGCCATAACTTTCTACCACGATACCGGATTTGAACGAAATTGGTATCATTGGAAATCTAATTCAATTTCCCACATGACCAAAAGTGAAAATTTTAAAAATTCCACCAATATAAAAGTGGATTCATCTCTTAAAGTAAGTTTCTAACATTCTTGAGACGATTTCAAGCTAAGTAGAAGTACGGGGTATTACATTTCAAGTCTCTTAGTAACTTAGCAATGGGTTTTGACCCATTTTCCTTCTAGCACCCGCACGCTATATAGTCGACCTTGGGTTTAAACTTTGAACTTGACTCAAAGAGGTGAACCTCATTGACCCATTATGAAATGCAAGAGGAGAGAAGTTCATTTGGACTCGAAACATTTTTTGTATGAAAAGAAAAGATAAAGAAATTAATATACGTTCAAAGTATAAAAGTGACACATTTCAAAGAAAAAAAATATCCAGATAAATTTTTGAATGACAATGATAAGCACACTTGCACAAGAATGAGAGTCAACAAATAAAATGCAAAACAAAGACACCCACTTACATGCCTCATGATTTATGTTCATATAAGAATGAATAAAGGTAAAAAAGAAGAAGACCACATTCAATGAATTAATGCGTGAACAAACAACGTAAGTTTGCGAGAGTAAAGGGATGAGGCGATAAGAAAAATATCCATGACTTCTAAAATTGAACAAACATAGAAACTAATTCAAATAACAAAAGAAAATAAAGGCTAACTTTTCAAGAAAGTGAATCTTTAAATTTCAATTAAGGCGACATTAAAAAAGATTCATACATCTAAATTACAACCAATATTTTAGGGAAAAACGTGTAATGGCCTATGGTTTATCTTTCTAAGATATCGTTGATTCTCTTTTGACATTATGACTCAAAAAGAAACACGAATCAAGTTTTTACACACACAAAGAACATGTATAACAATCCAAAGAGAGTAAGAAAATTAAAATAAAAGTTTAGCATCTCTAAAAGTGAAATATCGTTCAACAATCATACTATGCATGACTCGAGAATATCTAAATAATTCTATTTAGCCATAAAAATTTGAACTTTCTCATCATTTTGACAAATTAACAACATGCGAAAAAAGAAAAAAAAGAGGAATAAGCATCTTGGATGAAAAATAAAGCTAGTACTCATCTCTTATATGAGGATTTTGAAATCCATTAAAATAATTAAAAAGCAAATGACAAATTCTTAACTTAATCAATTTCTATTTTTATTAAGGCGAAACAAACAATAGTAACTATTTTTGCAACATAAAAGAAACAACTATATGCTAATATCAAACATATCCGCTAACAATCAATTTAAACATGTCATGAATACGTTTTTTGAGCAAAGATCAAAACTTTATACATAATAATAAAAGAATAAATCTAAAAGGCAAAACAATCAATATTAACTATTCTTTTCAACATAAAGAAAATAACTTTACATGCTAAAAACAAACATATTTACCAACAATGAGTTTAGACAAGACATGTGTACATCTTTTAAGCAAAGATTGAAACTTTATCTATAATAATCAAAGAATAAAAAAAGTATAAACAATCAATATTAACTATTCTTTTCAACATAAAGAAAACAACTTTACATGCTATAAACAAGCATATTCACCAACAATGAGTTTAGGCAAGACAAAAGTACATCTTTTAAGCAAAGATTGAAACTCTATTTATAATAATCAAAGAATAAAAAAAGGAGACACAGTCAATATTAACTATTCTTTTTAACATAAAGGAAATAATTTTACGTGCTAAAAAATAAACATATTCACCAACAATGAGTTTAGACAAGACATGAGTACATCTTTTAAGCAAAGATTGAAACTTTTTCTATAATAATAATAAAAAGGAACAATCAATATTAACTATTCTTTTCAACATAAAGGAAATAACTTTACATGCTAAAAATAAATATATTCGTCAACAATGAATTTAAACAAAGCATAAGTACATCTTTTAATCAAAGATTGAAACTATATTTATAATAATCAAAGAATAAAATCAAAAAGGCATGTACAGTTATTGCTAGCTCATTTTTATACCATGAACATGAAAATAACCATAATATTGATATCACAACGTCCTATGGCCTTCAAGGCTGTCTACAGCAAACAATCTCAGCAAAAAAATTATAACTACGAACTACGAAGAAAAAAAAATGAAGAAGAAAATGATAATAAAACTAAAAAAGGAAAAGGTGTGTTTACTTTTTGGGGGGTAGTAAAACAGGACTACAAGCTTTCTTCGGATTCTTGGTTACCACCGAAAAGCTTTCAACTCGAGAAAGTCAATTAGCCCGCGAATTTAATGAAAAATAATTTTTTTTACTAAAATAAAAACTTTTCTTTGCTCAAAGTTTTTTTTTCCAACCTTGAGACTTTTTTTTCACTAAAAAAAAATTTCAGCTATTTGCTCAAAAGCTTTTCAATTCTTTGAGGCTTTGAGACTTGATTTTTCTACTAAAATAGTGGTAGTATTTATAGAAAGTATAGGGTTCCAATTCTATTAATCTACCAATGTGGGAAAAAGTTTTTTAGGGGTGTTTTTGAAATTTAAAAATTGAAGATAAGGTGAGGTGGAAGATAATGTGGGGAGAAATTGTACAATGTAGCACAATTTCTAAATTTCAAAATTGGAATTTGAAAAAAAAATGGTTGGTGGGATTGTACAATATAGTACATATTTTGAATTTCAAAATTGGAAAAGGACAAAGTTTGGGAGAAATAATACAATGTAGTACAATCTAAAATTATTTTTTGGTGGGAATTGGGTAGAAGTTATGAGAGTTTTTGGGAATTTTGGGGGTATTTAAAATATAACCCCAATTGAAATTTAAAATTTAGCCACATTTATTTAATTTTGACCAAATTAAAAATCAACTGACGGATTGCATTGCAATTATGGCCAATTTGATTTCAATTATGACCAAATCTAATAGATTGGATAAATTAAATTAAATTTCGATACGAATTAATACTTCTTTTAATCCCGAACTTCTTGATTTAATAAAATAAAATGCATATTTATCCAAATAAATTTTTTTAATGATAAATTATATTAAAATTAAGATTTTAATCATCATATTTATTTTTAAATAATCCTTAATTAAAATTCAATATTTCATAGAATAAATATTTAAGTAATCAAATTATATAATCTCGTATAACTGAACACAATAATATATAATTGCTACTTAAAATGACAAAATCATGTATAAAAAATATTTTAAATTTTTTTTATACGGATGAAATAAATATTTTGATTTGATTAAAAACTGAAGAAACTCAGGATTAAATTTAGTCATGGAAGGAAAAAATTAGGTGTCAATAACTTTCCCCTCCCTTTGGGTAGGATGGATGCAAGTAACCTTGGGCATAGGGAGGTTGACGTTCCTAATTTTTTGTCTGACCACAAATTCGAATCTGAAAGAGGTTGGCTTTTGCACGAGTTTCATGGAGTTATGGACGTACCTTGGTATCAGGTTTCCTACATATCTCAGATTACATGAAAATTCTGGTCACTTGTAGTTCATAAAGCATGATTTTTAAAAAATTTACAAGTTATCTTGGTTTTTGAGTTTTTGATAAAATCGAAAAGCCAAAAAATAAAGGGATTTGGGGGGAGGTTGGAATGTAGTCGAGTTTTCCAAATACATCCCAGCCTACATATCCTCGAGACTTAGGAAATCAGACTGCTTGTAGTTCAAATCGATTGGTAGAAAAGATAGTCTTTTATTTCAGACGATTTTTAGCTCGGGATGAGTGACAAGTTGTTCGAGTTATGAAAAAAGAGGTTTGTTAACTCTTAACCATGAATGAGGAGCTCTTCACATCTATAGTTAAGAATTTACCTTGACATAATTTCCAAAAATCTAGGTGTACTATCACTCGAATTTGAAAGAAAGAGAAGTTTATCCTCGATATGAGCTTAGAAATATCCCAAAGGTGAAGCTGAAACCAAAATATTCCAAAATTTCCACATGCCTTTAAACAGGGGTGTGGTTGGATGGTGGTGGCGATCATACTTTAGCTTGCGTCCAAAGAGTTTGACATCCCTCTTTAGACTATGTCCCGTTTTGCTGCTAAGAAAGAGTTCCACATTGTGATGCGTCCTATCTAGAGTCGTCCACACCAGTGGTTTTGATTTGAGGTTTTCATTCTCGCGGATTCTCTCGATAATGTTTCAAACAAAATGGTTAGTGCTAAACATAATTCACGAAAGAGGTATGAAGACTTTTACCATATCTCCACGTGGGTTGTCGCCTAAAAAGCAAAGTCATCCTTTCGTATACCTGTTTGGAAGAAAATAACTTGCAAAAATAAACATAATAACCCTCTTGTCTATTGGATACTTATCTTATTTGTCGGTTGAATATGATTTCAAAGTGGGGTGACCCTTTTGGACACCGACGATACTTTATGCAGAAGGTCCCTGCAACCGTGTAATCTTATGCGGAGGCGGCAAACCTTTGGCCACCTATAATAATGGTTGTATGATAACCTCTCTGGTTATTGCCAATAATTCTTTGCATATAATCTCGGGTAAGTCTTTCACATCTTTTGTATCAATGCGACTTATAGATTTCCCTTGAATTATCAATCTTCGGATAATCTCGCGCATTATTTGATGTTGGATACGAGGCGACATAGATATCCTTTGAATTACTAGCTTTTAGGTGATCCTGCACATTATTTAACCTTGGATAAGATATGGCTTATAGGTATCCCTCCAATCGCAAGCTCTTAGGTGTTCATGCACATCATCCGACCATATATACAATATGACTTATAGATATCTCTCAAATAGCTAGTCTTTGGATAATTCTGCACATAATCGATCTTGGATATGACGCAGCTTATAGAGAATCCTTGGACTTATTAATTTGATAATCTTGTATATTCTCCGATAAGGATTTAGTTGCGACTTATGGATAACCTTCGGACTACCAATTTTTGGGTAACCTTGCACACTATCGGGTTAGGATGTCATTATGGCTTATGGATGACTTATGGGCTATCAACTCATAGGTAATCTTACACGCTATCCTATTTCAAACAATATGACTTATAGATGACCCTCAAATAGTCAATTTCTGGGAAATCTGATATATCACTTATCTTCATATAGCGACTTAAAGACATCCCTTCAAATCACGTGCTCTTAATGTATTCATATGCTGATTCATAAAATAATGAGATATTCTCGATGCCAGCTTTTGTGTCTCACGTGTCAATGGGTATTAAATATTTATGATATCCACGATACCAGTATTTTTGTCTCGCATGTCAACAGATATAAGATGTTGATGATATCCTTGATGCCAGAGTTTGTGTCTTGTACATCCACAGATATTAGATGCTGATGATATCCTCGATGCTAGATTTTGTGTCTTGGGTGTCAACAGATATTGCATGCTGGTGATATCCTTGATGCCAGCATTTGTGTCTCACGTGTCATGACGCTAGTGTTTGTGTCTCATGTGTCAACAGATATGAAATACTGATGATATCCTCAATGCCAGCATTTATGTCTCGCGTGTCAATAGATATGGAATGCTGATGATATCCTCGACGCCAGCGTTTGTGTCTCGCGTGTCAACAGATATGAAATGCTGATGAAATCCTCGATGCCAGTTTTTGTGTCTCACATTTCAATAGATATTAAATGCCGATAATGATATTCTCGATGCCAGCATTTATGTCTCGCGTGTCAACAGATATGAAATGTTGATGTTATCCTCGACGCCTGTGTTTGTCTCTCGCGTGTCAACAAATATTAAATGTTGATAATCCTTTGTGTAATAGCCCTCTTGGCAATGAAAATAATTTTACCTAAGTCTGTTTGTCTATAATTTTTCTTTCCATATGTACCTGTACTCAATATAGACAGTTAGTAGACACAATACCGTTCTCACTGGCGACCGCATTCAAATTTACAGAAGATTAAATGTCATATGCCCGGCATCATAATCTGAATGGTTAAATCCGCTATTCATCCCTTTTCAAAGAAGCATTTAAATAGCAGACCCACCAGATATAAATGAATGGGTAAAATCCTTTTTTAGGGACACTCAAACACCGTTCTTTTTGCTTTAATGAATTTTGAGGAAGAATTTCCACTCTTCTTCCTAATGAGTGATCTTTGATTGTTTTACTTTCTGTGCCAACTCCTTTGAATACAGCTGCACTTCAAAGTAAATATTTAATAGACACAAAGTCATTTATGCTAGCAACTGTTTTTATATAAAGAATTCTAAATACAATATTCATAAAGAAGATAAGGCTCCTTTGTTTGTCCTTCATAGACAATTTAAAAGGACCTCGATAAATGGGTATTAAACCTGTCTTTGAGGTTACCCGAAAATACCATTCTTGGGCATTATGTGCTTTGGTGTGGCTTGCAACCCGCTTTGAGATTTTTTGCAAAAGATTTCATTTTTGTGTATTGATCCCTGCATCCACAGAAAAATGTTTAGTTTTTTTTAATCAAACTACTCCGTGTTAACCTTCTTTGGTCTTGGTTTGCTCCTCGCCATCTTTCGGGTGCTCCGTTATGCTGGGACCTCCACCCTGACTCTTCGTTCCAATAAATGTCTAGGCAATTACTAAATAAAAGATTTGTATTGATTTTTGAAAAGAGTCTTATTTTTAGAAACTAGCTTCAAAACTTTTGTAAAAGATTTAGAAAATCTCTGCCAGTCATGTCATGTACCAGCTCAACAAATATCTTTCTCTTAGTTCTGACTGTATCCAACGTTTAATAGAGGAATTCCAGGGATTCATCATCGTCGGTGAGGGTTTCTATAAAGAGTTATGTCATAGCCGAAGGTGTAGTCCACCTAGACTTAGTCGCAACTGCTGACTTCTAAAGCTTGACTTTTACCTCTGGTGTTGGGGAATTTGAAATATAATCCAATGTTTAGTGGAAATTTTGAGGCCTCCCTCAAATTTCTGCCCCAGGTTTATGTTGTTTGAGATGATCTCAGCTTGAGAGGATCCGAAGCCTTTATTGATCTTCGTTCTCTCTGTCGGACGATGATCTTCCTCTTGTGAATTTTTGAGATTCCTTCTTGAAATATCTTCCCTAGTTTCCAATTCCTGGGGTTACATAACCGAGCCTTTGGGGCGCCTACGTATCCCATTGAAGCAGAAATCAGGTCAAACGTAGTTCGGGACTATGCTAGGGAAAAATAGAAAAATCTATTGGGTTGACCGAAGCCGACATAGGCTGCCTATGTATCCCTTTTGGGGAATTCGGGTCATTACGTAGTTCATACATAAAGGAAAAGGATAAATTCTTCTAAGGGGTTGACCGAAGCCGACATAGGCTGCCTACATATCCCTTCTTTAGGAATTCAAGTCAAACGTAGTTCGTACATAAAAGGAAAGGATAAATTTTCCTAAGGGGTTGACCGAAGCCAACATAGGTCGCCTATGTATCCCTTTCTTGGGAATTCAGGACAAACATAGTTCGTACATAAAAAGAAGAGATAAATTCTCCTAAAGGGTTGACTGAAGCAGACATAGGCCGCCTACGTATCCCTTCCTTGGGAATTCAGGTCAAACGTAGTCCGTACATGAAAGAAAAGGATAAATTTTCCTAAGGGATTGACCGAAGACGACATAGGCTGCCTACGTATCCCTTTCTTAGGAATTCAGGTCAAACGTAGTTCTACATGAAAGGAAAGGGATTCTAGGCAATTACACATAATAAAATAAATACTATCATAAAGACGATTACAAATAAGCCAAGAAAACAAAAACTAAAACTTCTTCAAACACAGTATCTTTTTACCGCATCAGCATTGATTGGTTTGGTCCACTCTTGACCATCCATCAGGTAGGATTAAGGCTCCTCCGGGTTGGGCTTATTTCGGTTTTCAAATTCCTCTATATCTACTACTAACTTCTCCTCATCACTTTTTTTTTGTTCATCATCATTCCCTCCACTTTGTTCCTCTAACCCTTGACATGACATAACATTGGCAGGTTTTTAAATTATTACTACGAAAAAAAACCTTGTTAGATGATAACAAGATAATAAAAGATAATAATATTTCGAAATAACGTCTTAAATAAAAGAAGGCTTTCTCACTAAAATTTGAGAAATAACACAAATTATGGCTCATGACCCGCATAAATATGGGCCCATGCCTTTTTGAAATCTGTAAAACACTAAAAGAAATTTGAGACATAAAAGGGTGGATCACGGGGCCTACTCCGTATCATCATCGATTTTTAAAACTACTAGTAATTTCCCTTTCATCTACCATGATAGGCGACGAGTTATGAGCGAAGTGGAGGTCTAATTAAATAATGTTTCCTCCAATTAATCTTCCATGATCCCAGTTGTCTTGGAAAATTCTTCCCTCATATTTTCCTTATTCCATCCTCGAGACCATCGCTTATAGGTTTGAAAAATAATTGGGAGAGTCCAGTTTTACTACTAGTCATTTTTCTTTTCCTATAATAAAGCTATAGTCAAGAAGGGGATCTCTTATTCATTTTGATCTGGTGAAGTAGGTCCATTTTGTGCCAACACAGAGTATTTTATATTACCTGTAAAGTAAAAATAACTCAAAGGCTAATATGTTAGATTCCGTTAGTAATAAGCAAAGCAAGATGATAAGGTAGGAAGTAAACACACAGAGTTGTTTTTCATGTCATGCGAATTAATTCATGAAGTAATGATGACTCAAGAATTTCAATGAACAGGATTTTGCTCAATGATATGGATAGGTGGAATTCATCAGAAAGGCTTAACTTTTCTTCTTTCCGCTCTTATCTCTTCTTTCAAGAAAGCGGAGGACAACAAAGTTTTTGAAGATAAAGGCCAGGCCAAAAGGCTGCCTACGTATCCCACGAAGGAGCAGGCCCTACGTAGTTCGAAACTATAGTGGATTTTTTTGGATTCTAATGTCAACTTTCCTAAAATAGTAGCGAGCATTTTGAAAGTTTTAAGAATGCCTGTGGACTTTTCTGAGAAACTTGGGAGACTTGGAGTATGTTTGGTTGGACTTTTGTATAGTGGGATATATTTCTGCCTAGAGATGCTCTATGGAAAATGGGATTAGATCAATTAACTTTCAATTCGAATCAACATAACACGTATAAGACATAAACAGTTATATCACACAAACATATGGTAATAAACGTGCATCCTAATTGGGTGACCCTTTTGAGCCACGGGTTGGCCTAACGTATTTGAAGGAAATATATATTTTTTTAAAACCAATCCATTATCCCCCCAAAACCTTCATAGGTACATAAATGGCATAAATGCCTACAAAATTTTCACAAAAGGATACAATCTTTAGGGAAAGAAAAAATAATCTGAGTAAAAGAACAATGTCCTACATAAGGGATAAGAAATACTAGCTCCTAAATGTTCTTCTATCGGCCTTCGCCCTCTTAGATTTGTTCATTTTTTTGTCATTGACGACATCCATTGATGATTAAGCAATTTCCGTATAACTGTGCTCTAGATGCATTCGTCCAAATCGATCAATTTCTTGCTTTGCTTGTTTTAACTCCTCTCTCAATTGGCGTATGATTGAGGCGTCCTTACATGAAAGTAAGCAAGCCAAGCCAAGCCTTCTCCCAACCCCAAAGTATAATGGATTGGATTAAACAAACATATATTTATTCAACACATAAATATAATTCGTCTTTAATTGACTTGAGGTCAATAGACACAGGGCAAGTTTTCTAATGGGCTCAATACCCCCTTCGGGTATTGGATCGCCCTAGGCTTATGCCTAAAAGGGTTTTGGTTTAGCTCTATCCTAGGTGTCTAGAGTGGGTTTGGACCAGGTTTCTAAGTGGACGACTTGGGTTTGAAAATACGAACAGTCATCAGACGCCTCACGTACTAATAAACCATCGTATTTCCAACACTTTATTTGGAGTTGAACAATAGGGGCCGGGACATACACGAAACCCCAAAACAATTTAATAATCAATGCGGGATTATGCTATGAGATGCAATAATCAAATTCTGCAAAATCAAAACATATAAACACGTAAGCGATTTAAACAATTAGTCAAATGATAAATTCTAACATTTAGTTTGAACCTAGTTAAAAATCCCCAGCAGAATCGTCATTTCTGTTTTGCAAAATTTTGACTTTTAGAGTCGCCACTTAATTTATTTGAAAAGGAATTAAGAAAATCTTTATAAAGTACTTAGATGATTCAAAACAGGAAAATCATTTAAGTTAGAAATTCTAGATAAGCGGTTCTCATTAATATTTTAGGAAGGTTTTTAAGGCACCTAAAATGTCCGCTAACTTATAGTTATCCGGACTGTATGAAAATGATTTTTCTTTTGACTAACTTTGAAAAGAGAAATTGGTTTTTTGAAAAGAAAGTTGTTTTAGAAAAAGACTTGTACAAATTTTAACGACTTAGTAGGAAATTTAACTAAGTCTAAGCAAATAAGCACGTAAAGGGGAAAAGGGAGAAATATAAGACTTAGACTCATAAGCCCAAATCTATCATCTCTGTCTTAATCTAATTGGGCTTTTGGCCCACCTACACCTGTCCTAATCTAAATATCGGGCTTTTGGCCTATAACCTATCCTAAACTATTTTTTCGGATATTTTGGCCCATAATCGACTTTATCTGTATTAATTTACAATTTTGGCTTCGAGGCCCCAAATAAATGAATAAGTAAATGATTAAATGAATAAATTAAAAGAAGACAATAATAAAAATCGAGACTTTTCAAGTCTCTTAGTGACCTCATCAACGGATTTTGACCCACTTTCCTTCTTCGTCTAACTTCTACTATCTGCACGCCATATAGTCAACCTTGGATTTAATCTTCGAACTTGACTCGAAGAGGTGGGCCTCATTGGCCCATTACGAAATGCAAGAGGAGAGGAGTTCATGTGGGCTTGAGACATTTTTTGCATGCAAAAAAAAAGATAAAGAAATTAATATACGTTCAAGGCATAAAAGTGACATATTTCAAAGCAAAAGAAACTACCAAAAAACAATTTTTGAACGACAATGATAAGCACACTTGCACCAGAATGAGAGTCAACAAATAAAATTCAAAACAAAGACACCCACTTACATGCCTCATGATTTATGTTCATATAATAATGAATAAAGGTAAAAGGAAGAAGACAATATTCAATGAATTAATGCGAGAACAAACAAAGCAAGTTTGTGAGAGTAAAGGGATGAGGCTATAAGAAAAATACCCATGACTTCTAAAATTGAACAAACATAGAAACTAATTCAAATAACAAAAGAAAATAAAGGCTAACTTTTCAATAAAGTGAATCTTTAAATTTCAATTAAGGCGACATTAACAAAGATTCATACATCTAAATTACAACTAATATTTTAGGGAAAAACGTGTAACGGCCTATGGTTTATCTTTTTAAGATATCGTTGATTCTCTTTTGACATTATGACTCAAAAAGAAACACGAATCAAGTCTTTACACACACAAAGAACACGTATAACAATCCAAAGGGAGTAAGAAAATTAGAATAAAAGTTTAGCATCTTTAAAAGTGAAATATCATTCAACAATCATACTATGCATGACTCCAGAATATCTAAATAATTCTATTTAGCCACAAAAATCCGAACTTTCTCATCATTTTAACAAATTAACAACATGCGAAAAAAGAAAAAAAAAGAAATAAACATCTTGGATGGAAAATAAAGCTAGCACTCATCTCTTATATGAGGATTTTGAAATCCATTAAAATAATTAGCAAGAAAATGATAAATTCTTGACTTAATCAATTGCTATTTTTATTAAGGCAGAACAAACAAAAGTAACTATTTTTAGAATATAAAATAAACAACTTTATATGCTAATAACAATCATATTCGCTAACAATGAATTTAAACATGGCATGAATACGTTTTTTGAGCAAAGATCAAAACTGTATAAATAATAATAAAAGAATAAAGCTAAAATGCAAAACAATCAATGTTAACTATTATTTTCAACATAAAAAAATAACTTGACATGCTAAAAACAAACATATTCACCAACAATGAGTTTAGACAAGACATGTGCACATCTTTTAAGCAAAGATTAAAACTTTATCTATAATAATCAAAGAATAAAAATAAAGGACAAACAATCAATATTAACTATTCTTTTCAACATAAAGGAAACAACTTTACAAGCTAAAAATAAACATATTCACCAACAATGAGTTTAGACAAGACATGAGTATATCTTTTAAGCAAAGATTAAAACTTTATCTATAATAATCAAAGAATAAAAAAAGAAGAAACAGTCAATATTAACTATTCTTTTCAACATAAAGGAAACAACTTTAGATGATAAAAATAAATATATTCACCAACAATGAGTTTAGACAAGACATGAGTACATCTTTTAAGCAAAGATTGAAACTTTATGTATAATAATCAAAGAATTAAAAAAATGAGAAACAATCAATATTAACTATTCTTTTCAACATAAAGGAAACAACTTTACATGCTAAAACAAGTGTATCCGTCAACAATGAATTTAAACATAGCATAAGTAAATCTTGTAAGCAAATATTGAAACTTTATTTATAATAGTCATAGAATAAAATTAAAAAGGCATGTACAGTTATTGCTAGCTCATTTTTATACCATGAACAAGAAAATAACCATAAAATTGATACTACAATGTCCTATGGCCTTCAAGGCCGTCTACTGCAAACAATCCCAGCAAAAATAATTATAACTACGAACTACGAAGAAAAAAGGATGAAAAAGAAAATAATAATAAAACTAAAAAAGGGACATGTGTGTTTACCCTTTTTGGGGCAGCAAAACAGGACTACAAGCTTTCTTCAGAGTCTTGATTACCACCGGAAAGCTTTCAACTCGAGAACTTCGATTAGCCCACGAATTTCATGAAAAATAAAAAAAAATTACTAAAACAAAAACTCTTCTTTGCTTAAAGTTTTTTTACCATCCTTGAGACTTTTTTTACTAAAAAAAGATTTCAACTATTGGCTCAAAATTTTTCAATTCTTTGAGGCTTTGAGACTTGATTTTTCTACCAAAATAGTGATAGTATTTATAGGAAAGGATAGGGATCCAATTCTATTAATCTACCAATGTGAGAGAAAGTTTTTTAGGGGTGTTTTTGAAATTTAAAAATTAAAGATAAGGTGAGGTGGAAGATAATATGGGGAAAATTGTACAATGTAGTACAATTTTTTGAATTTCAAAATTAGATTTTGAAAAAAGAAAAAAGGTTGGGGAGACTTGTACAATATAGTACAATTTTTAAATTTCAAAATTGGGAAAGGACAAAGTTGGGGGAAAATAGTACAATGTAGTTTAATTTGAATTTTTTTGTGGTGAAAATTGGGTAGAAGTTAGGTGTGTGCAAAAACCGAACCGAATGATAAACAGAACCGATAAAAATGTTATTGGTTTATTGTTATATGGTTATTGGGTTAATGGTTTTTTAATGGTTTTATAAAAAAAATATTGGGTTATTGGTTCGATTCAATATTTTCTTATTGAGTTATTGGATAAACCGATAACCCAATAAGAAAAAAAAAAAATATATATATATATATATATATATATATATATATATATATATATATATATATATATATGACTTATTATATATTTATCTTTAATCTCTACAAATTAACAAACCTATTATTTCAATTATACAAACTCTTAATTTCTCCTAACAACTTTTAGTTCAAATTGAAGATTCTTGTAAATTAAAACACATTATATAGAAATTTTGTTTGCAACTAAGATTCGATTTTTTTTCATGTTAGTTACTACTATTTCTATTTTATGAGTATTTTCTTATAGGTTAAATCAAAAACCGAACCGTTAAGTACTAAAAATCGATAAACCAAAAATCGATAAAAAATATCTTATTGGTTTGGTTATCGGTTTAGCATATTTAAAAACCGATAAACCAAATCGATAATATGTAAAATCGAACTGAACCGACCCATGCACACCCCTAGTAGAAGTTTGAGAGTTTTTGGAAATTTTGGGGTTATTTAAAATATAACCCCAATTGGAATTTAAAATTTAGCCATATTTATTTAATTTTGACCAAATTAAAAATCAATTGACGGATTTCATTGCAATTATGGCCAATTTGATTTCAATTATGGCCAAATCTAATAGATTGGCTAAATTAAATTGAAATTCAAGACAAATTAATACATCTTTTAATCCCGAGCTTCTTGATTTAGTAAAATCAAATGCATATTTATCCAAATAAATTATTTTTATAATAAATTATATTAAAATCAAGATTATATTTATTTTTAAAATAATTCTTAATTAAAATCTAATATTTCATAGAATAAATATTTAAGTAATCAAATTATATAATCTCGTATAACTGAACACGATAATATATAATCGCTACTTAAAATGGCAAAATAACATACAAAAAATATTTTGAAAAGTTTTTATTCGGATGAAATAAATATTTTAATTTTATTAAAATTGAAGAAACTCAGGATTAAATTTAGTCGTGGAGGGCAAAAATTAGGTGTCAACACTCGAGGCATAGAAATTCCGAAATCCTTTTAAGAATAAACCCGTGAGAGTCCAGCTTATGGTGCAAAGAGACAAATCTTGTCTACCTTAAGGTATAGAAATTTCGATATCCTTTAAGGATAAACCCGTTAGAGGCCAGCTTAAGGAGCAAAAAGGCAAATCTTGTCCACCTTAAGGCATGAAGACTTTTAAGGATAAACATGTAAGAGGCAAACTTAAGGTGTAAAGGGATGAATCTTGTTCACCTTAAGGAATGGAAACTTTTGTATATCTTCTAAAAGATAAATCTGTAAAGAGACCAGCTTAAGGTCAAAGGGACAAATCTTTCCTACCTTAAGACATGGAAATTTCGTAGGCCTTGATTTGAAGACTTGGAGATTTTGTCAACTTTCACTCTCACATTTAGCATCTTGAGCGGTTCAACTTCCAAATTTAGGAAACTTGGAGACTTCATCTTATGTGAACGAAGCTCATATTTCATTGGAGTTTTCCCCCATTGAGCCAACAATACTTAGAATGAGTCTAAGATTTAATTAGAATATTTTCATACTTGGTATCAATATGACGGATACTGCAGGAATATATTTTTTGAAACTCATGCAACTGAACTCAGAATGAAATTTCAAGTGCCTACGTACCTCAATGAAGAAGATCAAGTTACAACGTAGTTCTAGTTGAGTGTTTTTTACATCATTACAATTGCCTAGGTTGCCTCTTTCGAGATTTTCAACCTAGCAGACTTTTTTTTTAGCCGTACACAATTTATACTCTTGTGGGTCAGGAGTGAACATGCAATTTATACTCATGCCTTAAGAAGTGTTTAGACATAAAGAGTGAGACCAAATTTAAAAAGTTTAGTGACATACAGTTTAGGCTCGTGTTTCGAGGAACATTTTGACTTGAATACTTAGCTTAAATTTGAAGAGCTTTGTGATTTGAAAATTTATCTTGCAATTTGGTGAGCTTTGTAACATTTAACTCAAACTTGAAGAGCTTGGTGATATACAGTTTAGACTCGTGTTTTGAGGAGCATTTAAACTTGAAGATTTAGCTCAAATTTAATGAGCTTAGTGACATACAATTTAGTTCGTGTTTCGAAGAGCATTTTAACTTGAATACTTAGCTCAAATTTAAAGAGCTTTGTGATTGGAAAGTTTAGCTCGCAATTTGGTGACTTTGTAATATTTAGCTCAAATTTGAAGAGCTTGGTGATATACAATTTAGGCTCGTATTTTGAGGAGCATTTTTCTTAAATACTTAGCTCAAATTTGAAGAGCTTGGTGATATAAAATTTAGGCTTGTGTTTTAAGGAGCATGTAAACTTGGAAATTTTGCTCAAATTTGAAGAGCTTTGTGATTTGAAAATTTAGCTCGCAATTTGATGAGCTTTGTAACATTTAGCTCAAAATTAAAGAGCTTAGTGATATACAATTTAGGCTCGTGTTTCAAGGAGCATTTCGACTTAAAAATTTTAACCAAATTTAAAGAGCTTCATAATTTGAAATTTAGCTCGTAATTTGATGATCTTTGTGGCATATAGACTTGGCTCAAATTTGAAGAGCTCTGTGATTTCAAGATTTAACTTGAATTTGAATAATGATTTGAAGTTTTAGCTCAAATTTGAAGAGCTTTGCAACTTGGAGATTTAACTCAAATTTGTAGATCTTCATGACATGTAGTTTAAGGTTGAGATTTTTGAAGTAATTTAACCTGCAGTTTAGACTCGTTCTTTGAGGAGATTTATAACTTGCAGTTTAGACTCATGTGTTGAGGAGTTTTGTAACTTGCAGTTTAAGCTTATGTGTTGTTGAGCGCTTTAACTTGTAGTTTAGACTCGTGCGTTGAGGAGTTATTAAACTTGAGATTTATCTTGGGTTTAAGGAGCCTCGTGACTTCAATATTTATCTTGAACTTGAGAAGCTCTGTGATATGCAGTTTAAGCTCACGCACAAAGAGCATTATAACTTACAGTTTAGACTCATGCATTGAGGATTAATTAAACTTGAGATTTAGCTTGGGCTTAAGGAGCACCGTGACTTCAATATTTGTATTGAATTGAGAAGCTCTGTGATACGTAGTTTAAGCTCATGCATCAAGGAGCATTATAACTTGTTATTTAGACTAATGCATTGAGGAGTTTTGTTACATATAGTTTAAGCTCATGCGTTGAGGAGCGTTATAGCTTGCAGTTTAGACTCATGTGTTGAGGAGTTTTGTAACTTGTTGTTTAAGCTCATGCGTTGAGGAGCTCTGAGACATGCATATACTCTTCGAATTCATCTTCAGATGCAAACTCGCCCCCACTATGAGAGTTTTTTATATCTTCAACTTCGTAAGGCACACAAACAGGAATTCGTTGATCTCCTCTTGTAGCCATACTTAATTCTATATCATGTGCATGAGTTACCAACTCTTCAAATATATTGGGTTTTAATCCTTGCAAGATGTAACAAAGACCCCAATTCATGTCTTGAATGCACATTTCAATGCTAGAAGTTTCACTAAGGCAATCTTTACTGCTGAGGCTTAAACTTTTTCACCGGTTGATAAAGTCAACAACTGGTTCATCTTCATATTGGCGAGCCTTTGTAAGTTCAGTCATATTAATAACACGTCTTGTGCTATAGAAACGATTAAGAAATTCTTGCTCTAACTTCTCCTAACTATCTATGAAACCAGGTTCAAGGTCGGTGTACCAATCAAAGATATTTTCTTTGAGAGATCGTATGAACTGCTTGATGAAATGATCACCATATGTTCCAGCATCACTGCAAGTCTCAATAAAGTGCACTATATATTGTTTAGGGGTTCCCTTTTCCATCAAAATGTTGAAGCTTAGAAGGTTGATACCCATCAGGCATCTTCAAGTTATCAATCTTTTGTGTATACGGCTTTGCATATGTGAGAGAAAATTTGGATGATGACTCAAATTTATCTTTGATTGCTCCTATGATGAAGTCCTTCAGTTGATCAATAGGAATCAAACCTTCAGCAAAGACTTGAAACTCTTTGCGCGTTGTTATTTGCCTCATGAATGACTCTCCTTTCTCTTGAATTTTAGGAAGCTTTGTAGGTGTCTGACTTGATTCTCTCTCATACATGCTCTCCATATTATTGTTAACCTGGCAAGTTTAGCATCTTGTTCTTGCACGCGATTTGTCAAGTGTTCAACTGTTTTAGCCAAGCTTGCTAGTTGTTCTGCTATTGTGGAAGTCATTTCGATGTTCTTCAATTTTGATATTAAAAATGACGATATGAGAGGTAGAGATAGTCCCACTGGGCATGTCAGACTGTGTTGGACAATAACATTTTGAGATCGAAAATAAATAATCGAGACAAGAAAAATATCACAACAATCATTTTATTGATTTCAATAAGTGAGTGTTACAATCTCTATGAATCCTCTGATTCGCCTTTTCAAATATAAATTCAAGGTCTTAAAGCTTGATCTTGAATTTGAACTTGATTTGTTGATTTGATAGACTTGATCTTGACTTGTGCTTGAATTCAAGGACTTTCGGGTTTGTTTTTGAATATTGCGTTCTTGACCTTGAATCTTGATGAACTGGATTTGAATGTTTGAGCTTTGTAGAGAAATTGTGGTGTTTAATCCACGAGCTTTCTCTTGCTTCTTGTTAGAGTTCCTGGTCCTCTTTTCTGAATTATGAGACCCTTATTTATAGTTGTGGAAAGAAAAGAGTCACGATGAAGATGAACTTCCTTTGACTAATCAAATTCAGATGACTTGGCGCCTTTTAAGGACTTTTGATTTCACTAAGTCTGTTGCATCATTTTGACATATGGCATGGCCCTATTGGCTCCTTCACTTGACTTGACATGCCACGTCATTCGACATGTGATGCTCCTTTGGGCCTCTAGAATATGACAATATCTTGAGCTTAATAAAGTGGACTCATCATTTGTAACTTAAATTAATGAACTAGCCCAATAAAGATTGAACTTTATTTAAATCTATACATGTTTGGACTTAAATAATTAATCCAATTATAGTAATTCACAATATTTATTGGAATTAATATATATTGAATTTAATATAATTCGAATTTCGTACGGATTTAAATTTCATAAAATTTCATCGCGCACACCATCATTTATATGAAATAACCAAAATAATAGTATATTTTGAAATTTTTCTGAAGTAAAATCAACGTGTTTCTCGATAAGCTTTTAGATATTATTTAATTTAAAATTAAAATAATATTTTAGAGACTGAGTAAGTAAATGAAAATTTAAAATATTATTCTTAATTCATGTTAATTGTATTATATTGATGTAAATAACAGCTACTGATGTCTCGGTAATGAAAAGTATCATTTTTAATGTTACTGTCAGCAAATATTGTTAGAGGTTCCTAACTTGGCTCGTTTAAGTCACATCATTTTAAACTTATAGTATAATTTCTACATTATAAGGATTTAGGAGTTGCACATTAGATGTTCTCTGCTGGCAAGTCTCACTAAGGTGAAACTTATTTCCTATGATCTCTTATTTCTTTTTTCTCAAAATCCAATAGATATGCTTTGAAAAAGTTTAATTTGGATGGGAGATTGTTGTCAATAGAATGTAAAACTTATAAAATCAAACAAGATTTGTTGTGATTTTGTTTCTTTTGTCCTTCAAATTGTGTCCTTTGTGTGTATTATTTATACATACTAGTTTTGGTGTAAGCGCTTCGCGCGTGTATCTCACTTTAATGAGTTTAAATGTTATATTAAATGATATTTGTTTAAATAATAAAAGTAAATTTTGAATATGTAAAGATGGATACTTTATTTAATTAATTATATAACATTTGTAATAGTTAAGATACAAATAAGATAGTGAAAATGTGGAATACATTGACATTCCCTTATATTTGTCAGTAAATTTTATTTTTAAAATAATTTTGTACTCATGTGTATGTCAAATTTTTAATTTAATCGTATACTTTAGATTTATAGTTTCATTGAAAAAATTGAAAAACTTGTCGTGTTTTATTTTAATTTCAACAAGTACATGCATAATAGCCGAAGATTAATGATATTTTAACATGCAACACAAGTAGTGTTTAGATTTTGCATCAGAATTTAGTCAGACATAATACTTTTCATTGTTTAAAAATTTGTAAATGTTTGTAGTATCCGCTCTAATGTGAACTCATGTGATTCAATTCTCTATCCTTTGTGAAGTACGATGTGATTATGTTTTGTGCCTCGGTTTCTTCGCTAAGAAGATCGATTAGTGACTGACAATAAAGTTGTGCAATTTGACTTGATTTTATCCTAAAAGTGCGATATTTGACCTTCGAATTCCATGCAAACAATTTAGAAATTTTCTATGGGAATGTAAAGACAATTAAAATTAGTCTAGAGTTTATTAAGTTGGTATTTTTCATTCATCCAATATCAAGAAAATTAAATTAAAAACTTCTCCAGGGAGTTATCAAGTAAAATTGCAAATTCATAAGATTTACTAAAAAGAAACCAAGTCAACTAAATTAAACCAATTCAAAAATCGAAAACCGCGGAGTTACGTCGGAGATTCAATAACGGAAGTTACTTACAAACATAAAAAGATATTTCGTTATTTTTTATCAATAACACCAGCATAATAGACAAAGAAATCATCAAGAAATTCAATGTAATGAAAACGAAAACCTGAAATCGAAAATCACGATTTACGTCAGAGATTCAATAACGAAAGTTACTTACAAACATAAAAAGATATTTTATTACTCTTGATCAATAACACCCACACGATAGAAAAAAGAAATCTGAAATTTGAATATTAAATCAAAAAATTAAGTTAGAAACTCAATAACAAAGCTACTTACAAACATACAAAATAATTTGTTATGATATTACGTATTGTAGAAGGAAGATTATTCAATTTATAGAAGTCCAACATCTTTTTTCCTTAAAAAAAGGTTACTTAAATATGGAATCTTTTTTTATTTTTTCGAAAAAGTAAAAATTAATTATGGTAATAAATTACTTATGATAATATTTTTTTTGCTAAGTAAATTATTTATGTTAGTATTAATTTTTTTTTTTTTGGTTACTTTTTAAAGCTCTAAATTTAAGTATATAATTTAATTCAATTAAAGAAAGGTCTAATGATTATATTGGAGCTACAGAGGAATAAGGTAATTTCTTACAAATTTTTTCCTCCCTTTTCTTTTGGACGTATGCTTTTTCTTTTTTCTTTTTGGTTTTTTTCTAAAGTTCTAAATTTAATTATATAATTTAATTTAATTAAGAAAAGGTCTAATAATTATATTTAAATAAATTTTATATTTTAAATATTAAAAAATAGTGAAAAGACGATTTTTTTCTATTATATGGTATTTTAATAAAGGATAAAAAATTTAAATTATTTTTATAAAGATTTTTACACTTTTAATATATTATAAATTATAAATTATAGACATAGATATAGATTATACATTAACTAACTACATACATGATTGAGTAGATTTTTATACTGCGAGAAAAATGAAAGATTAAAGTAACAAATATCGTCTACGTGGAACAATTTAATTAAGACTTGGACTCTTACAACAAAACAATTCCTTAACCATATTTGATCCCTGTTTCAAAATTCCGCCGACTTTTTAAATTTATTTTAAAAAAATTTAATTGATTTTAAGGTCCGAAATTTTAGGGTTGTAATTTAAATAAGCTAAGTTTTTATATAAAATTTTAGGTATATAACTCAAATAAAGTAAGATTTAATAATTAAATTTTAATTTTTACACTTTTGACAAAAGTAGTAAAAGATGATTTTGCCTATTGCAGAGACTTTTAATGAAAGACAAAAAATTCGTTTCATTTTTCTAAGGTCTTCACACTTTTAATATATTATAGATATAGATATAGATATAGATATAGATATATTGTGGTGTTGGTAGATTTTTGTTCAGCACCCTGGTTATTAAATGTTATTGTTGTTGCTATGCACTTCTATTAAATATAGATTGCTGATTGAAATAATGTGTTTTATTTTTCAAAAATATTAAAATTTTAATTTTTGATATTGCAAAGATTTTTTAGATCGATTTTCTGCAATTGTGGGATTAATATTCTGTTTGTCTTTGAAGTAGCTTTTGTGTTAAAGAACTAATTCAGGTGAGACCCAAGCTAGTTTTAATTAATCAAATAGGTCACTTAAAATGAGAAACAGATTAATAGCCTGTTTGGGATTGTTGTTAGAAAACTCCTTAGAATTACTTTTTTAAAATAGCTTTTTAGAAAAATACTTTTGAAAAAAAAAATTGTGTTTGGTAAATTCATTTGAAAAGTGTTTTTGATAAATAGATTATGTTTGGATAATCTTTTTCAATAAGTGTTTTTTTTAGACAAATGACCAAAAAGAACATGTATTAATAGACTTTTACTATTATAATCAATTTATATAGAAATTTATTTTAAATATCTATTATAATATTTTATAATTAAAATTTTATTTTTATTTAATTAAAATTACATACTCTAAAATTTTCAATCAATATTTATATACATAAATTCAGTAAAAAATATTAATTAATTATATATCACTTAAATAATTTAAATATTAATTAAAAATATCAAACAAAAATGAATAAGCAAACATCATATTCATATATGTACAATACATGGTAACAAATATGTCATTTTTCATGAATTAGTTATTTAAAATTAAATATTTGAGTTTTTTTTACAAATACTGTCAAAATACCATTTAATCTTTTAACATAATTCATTTGTCATTTGTTATCATTAATAACAAAAAGTAATATATTCTTTGGTCATCATCATCAATAATATTTTCAAATTTATTTAAATCAAATGAGTAAAAATGAAATAATACAATAATAATATATAAATCATAAAATAAAATAAAGAATTATGATGTAAATATGAAGTATAAAATTTTAAAATCAAACTTTGATCAAACTTATAAGATATGTTAATTAATTAATTAATAAGGGATATATATATATATATATGTGTGTGTGTTTTTGAGAGAGAGAGGATATTTTTGTCATAAAAAAATATTTTTTTGCTTCTGCTTCTGTTTTTTTTGAAAAGCAGAAATTCTCTACTTCTTCCCCGAAGCAGAAAAACTGTTTTTTTCCCAGAAGCAGAAAAACTGCTTCTGCTTCTTTTTAAAAACACTTTTGAAAGTTTATCAAACACCATTATTTTCAAAAAAATACTTTTTTACTTCAGTGCTTATTTTAGAAAATCAACCATATCAAACAGGCACTAAAACGAGCAAGAGGCATATTCTTTTGTTCACCTTCTAATTTTAATTTTAATAGGAATTAGAATATGTTAAAGGTTTCGTAACAATAAATACGTTAGAAGGTTATTGTCAAAAATTAAAGTTTAGCTGATGCAGATTATGGCAAGAGTCATTATTTACAACATCATATAAAATGTGTAGTTTGGTTAACGTTTTAAATTTTTATTTTATTAGTTAATCATTAATTTTTATCTGTTAAATTTTAAAATAAAATAATATCTAGAACCTTGTTTAGAAATATGTTTATTCTTATTTGAAGTATTATCAAAATATTGCACTCCAACACTTTGGTTAATTCGTTTAAATAATGAATTATTTGGATTAATAATTCTTTATCTTGCATAAGAGTCAGTTCCTCATAGAAGTATCATTATCGCTCTTTAATAATTGAAAATCACAAATAATGAGATTTATTGTTTCTATTATTGATTATTGATCTGAATATTTGCTTCTATATGTATAGCTTGGATGAGATTCAAGTTTTAATTACAAACTTAAATAACATGTTTGTAGGATAAAAGTGTTAGAAACTAAAAAAAAAAATATTGATGTGTTTGGTAAACAAGTTATTGATGTGTTTGGTAAACAAATGTTGTTAAACACTTTTTTGTTGTCAAAATTACTTAAATATTTTTAAAGTTGTTAACACCATAAATAAGATAAATTATTTATAATTTTTAATTTTAAAATAAAATTTTGGGCTAACTTTCGATGTATGATGATTCGTTGAAAACAAAGGAGAAAGATCAAGAGAAAAGAGACGAAGAAAAGCGACAAAGAGAAAAAGAAAGAAAAATCATATATTTAAGGGCTACAAGTTCGAGGTATTGTTGAAATTGCAGAAAAATATAAGAGATAAAAAAATAAATATTTTGGTCAAACTTAAAAGAATTTTAATCTAAAAAGTAAAAAATTGGGGTACCAACTTTTCACTTTTTGCTTTTTAAAAATCAGTTTTAGTTTTTTTAAACACTTTTTAATTTTATCAAACATTTAAAAAGGACTAAAAAAAAAATTAAAAACTGATTTAATCAGATTTTAATCCTATCCAAACAAGCTCTTAAAAGCGACTTTCTTTGCAATACATTGGGAAAATACATAAGTTGCCCCTTAAATTTGTCTAGAAAACTTATTTCCACACTTACACTCAATTTTCAAAACAAGTTTAAAACTCAAATCTTTGAGACAGTTTAAGGGGTAACTTGCTTTCCTCAATAGATTTAATCATATTAATATGACTTCATGTTCTTTTGGTTTTAAGGGTGTTTGTTCCACTTTAAAAGGTGAAGATCCAATTAGGCTTGAGAGAAAGACAGCTAATCATGTCATCCTAGTGATTTGCTTTGACATCGAGAACAATAAAAAAAAAAAACAAATTATCATAAAAAACTCATTGGACGGTGGATGGATTGTCAATGGATACACTTGTATTACAACCCATCTACTATATTACTTTGGAATTTGGATTTTCAAGTCGTTTTAGAGTTAAAGATGTACACTATTTATTTGAAATGGAGGCATTATTTTTGAATTGATGCAAATGACTTTTAAATTTTTTATTTTTTTAAGTATGTTCTTTATCTGAAGTTGTATGAGTTAATAGATAAAAATAGTATAATAACCTAAAAATAATTAACATATAAATTTGATGATTTAAAAGAATTTAAAATGCATATAGATGAATTATTAGAAAAAAACAATACATACAAAAAAATAATAGTAAACATAATAACCTAACATTTATAGTAAATAAACACAGTGAATAAAAAAGAGAAAAAAGTAGAATGATTATTGATTATAGAAACCTAAATGCAAAAATTATGACATATAATTATCCAATATCAAATAAGATTTGGGTTGAGTTGAGACGAGCATAATTAAGTTTATTCTCAATGTTCTTGTGGACGATTATTGCTATCAGAATAACGAATTATTTTATATTATAAAAAACTCGTGTGGCCTTAAATAGGATATTATGATTATGCCTGTGTTTCGGTGTTTCTAATACATATGTCTACGTTGCCAGTTAGATCTAGCTTGATGTTCAATTGGTTGTTATATTTGTATCCGACTATTCTTGTAATATGCAAGAAAACTTGCAAGTGTTGTTACAATTTTGTATCTATTCAACAAGAGAATTGGTTCTTTAACTGAATATGCCTCATACTTTTAGTTAATTAATTCAAGTTTTATTGTGACCTTTGAGCTAGTAAGATCTAGAATGATTCTCATCTTATAGTTATACTTGTATTATATTTTTCTTCTATTATGCTATAAAATTTATAAATATTTTATTTATTAAAATTTATTTGATTTTTTTATCTAAAGATGTCTCAGAACTTCTTCTATTGCACGGGTCTATAAGCCATTTGTGAATTTATAATGTGATTAATAAGTTGATAATGAACTTAATTATCATTATATAAAATCTAAGAAATTTCTTTTTTAGATAAATATGAATCTTACATTTTAAGAAATATAAATAACATAAATACACCCCTTTTGAAAATAATTACACTCTTTCTCACTTTTTAATTACTTTACTCTCTCTCCCTATTAATATACATAACATAGCCGACATATACATAGCATTCTGTGTATATGTTGGGATTTTTGTAATATGTTAAGAGAGTTGTGATTTTTTATAATATTGAAAACATAAGTTGTGTATTTGTGTAATTTTTAGCTTTAAGAATGGATTAAGTTCATGATAGTCTCCACTTGGTCTCTGTTTAAAATTTAAAAGACAGGAAGAATTTAATCTCGGAGCTAATATGATCACGCAGATAGTTGTAGTAGTATCTTTGGAAAATAGAAACAGTAAGAGAGTAAAATCAATGTAAAAAAATTCAATAAAAATTGAGAAGAAATTAATTGTATGCTTTCTTTTCCTATTGTATTAATGAATTGTAATTAACCTAGTAAGTTTATAGCCTCAATAAGCTAATAATGAAAAATTACATTTCAGCATAATATCACATAGTTAAATACTCTTTCTGTGTGAAGATTAAGCACAATGTGCTAGAATTTGAGCCTTTACGAGTGAAATTCTAACATATTACATTGTTTTGTCATGTAGCAATTAAGACAATATCACTCCTGCATTACGAAATTGAAATTGGTGCAGATTCTTCTTTGGATTGGAAAGGTGCAAGGGAGTTACATTATACCCATTTGGGCTTAATGTCATTATTAATCCAACCAGGAAATTTCATGTCATAGACCTAAATATGAGAGGTTTTAGATATTTGACCCCAATAAGAAATATTTTTAAATAATAACTTTCCTCACTTTTTAAGTATAGTACAAGTACCATTTTACTCATCTACACCTCAAATATATTTTTAAAATTTTCCATACTTATTTGTCTCTCAAATTTTATTTTTTATTATTTTCACTTTTTATTTTATCCTTTAATTTATTATTCTATTTTTTATTATTTTTACTTTTTTATTTTTTTCTTTAATTTTATTATTTTCACTTTTAATTTTTTTCCTTTAATTTTATTTTCATGTTTTAATTCATTTGTCTCAACCTTTATTTTTTTTCTCTTTTTTTTTTTTTTTTTCTCAAGCATTATCTATTTCTTTTTTTTTCGGTTTTTAATTTATTTTTCTTCAACCTTTATTTTTCTTTTATTTTTGGTTTTTATCATTTCTCTTTTTTCCCCTCATTTTTCTCAAAATTTATTTTTATTTTTTTCCTCTCATTTTTTATTTTTTCTCAATTTTTTTAATTCTTCGCTTTTTTCTTAATCTTTATTTTTTTCTTGACTTTTTTTTCTCACTCTTTTTTTTTATTTCTCTATTTTGTTTGATAGTTTTTTTCTTTTTTCAATTCTCTTTTTTTCCCTCATTTGTTTCAAACTTTACTTTTATTTTTTTCTCATTTTTATTTTTTTCAATTCTTTTAATTCTTCACTTTTTTCATGATCTTTATGTTTTTTCTTTCCTTTTTTTCTCAATCCTTTTTTTTTATTTCTCTATTTTGTTTGATTGTTTTTTTTTCTCATACTCTATTATATTTTGCTAATAAATAAAAAATTGAATAATCCGCAAAGGGATCTTCTTTTTTTGACATCAAAGTAATTTTAAGGGCATGAATTGTTGTTACGAAGTTCTTTGAAAATTCTTGAGATAAGTCGTGTCTCTAAGGCGAGAGTTGTAGAATATCTCATAAATAAAGACATAATGTGGTAGTGTCAACTCTTGCCCGTGGGAAATAATTTATTATTTGAAAGTCCTTGAGCAAAGTCTTGCCTCTAAGACAAGAGTTGTAGAACATCTCATAAATGAAAACATAGCGTGGTAGTGTCAACTCTTGCCCGTGGGGCATAATTTATTATTTGAAAGTCCTTGAGCTAAGTCTTGCCTTTAAGGCAAGAGTTGTAGAACATCCCATAAATGAAGACATAACGTGGTAGTGTCAACTCATACCCGTGGGGCATAATTTGTAGTTTGAAAGTCTTTGAACTAAGTCTTGCCTCTAAGGCAAGAGTTGTAGAACATCTCATAAATAAAGACATAACGTGGTAGTGTAAACTCTTGTCCGTGGACATAATTTGTAGTTTGAAAGTCCTTGAGCTAAATCTTGCCTCTAATGCAACAGTTGTAGAACATCTCATAAATGAAAATATAACGTGGTATAGTCAACTCTTGCCCTGGGGCATAATTTGTAGTTTGAAAGTCCTTGAGCTAATTAAGTCTTGCCTCGAAGGCAATAGTTGTAGAACATCTCATAAATGAAAACATAACATACTAAAGTCAACTCTTGCCCGTGGGATATAATTTGTTGTTTGAAAGTCCTTGAGTCAAGTCTTGCCTCCAAGGCAATAGTTGTAGAGCATCTCATAAATGAAAATATAACGTGGTAGAGTTAACTCTTGTCCGTGGGGCTTAATTCGTAGTTTGAAAGTCCTTGAGTTGAGTCTTGCCTCCAAGGCAATAGTTGTAGAACATCTCATAAATGAAAACATAATGTGGTAGAGTCAACTCTTGCCCGTGGGGCATAGTTTGTAGTTTGAAAGTCCTTGAGTCAAGTCTTGCCTCTAAGGCAATAGTTGTAGAACATCTCATAAATGAAAATATAATGTGGTAGAGTCAACTCTTGCCCGTGGGGCATAATTTATTGTTTGAAAGTCCTTGAGCTAAGTGTTGCCTCTAAGACAATAGTTGTAGAACATCTCATAAATCAAAATACAATGTGGTAGTGTCAAGTCTTGCCCATGAAACATAACTTGTTATTTGAAAGTCATAAGGCTTACCTCTACAATGTAGTAGTGTCAACTCTTGCCTATGAAATGTAGCTTATTGTTCGAAAGTCGTAAGTCTTGCCTTTATAATGTGATAGTGTCAACTCTTGCTCAGGAGCTATAATATGAATGGAAGAAATCGAAGAAAAGAACAAAAATAATAAAAATTGCAAAAAAAGAAGAAAATGAAGAAAACTATTAAAAAATAAAAATCAAAGAAATGTAGAAGTTTAGAGAGAATAGAAAAAACATAAAGGTTGATAAAAAAAAGATTAAATAAAAATAAAGGTTGAGAAAAAATTAAAACGAAAAAAAATAAAAATCAAAGAAAAATTTAAAAAAAAGTTTTTTTTTTATAAAAGTAGACGTTGAAAGGTGTAAAGAAAAAAAGTAATGGTTGAGAAAAACTAAAAAGAACAAAAAAAAAGAGGAAAGAAAAAATAAAAAATAAAAATAATATAAAAGAAAAAAGAAAAAAAAAAGAAGTTGAGAGGAAAAAAGGAAAAAAGAAAAAAAGTAAGGGTTGAGAAAATTAAAAATAAAAAGAGAAAAGAAAAATAAAAATCAAACTAAAATTTTAAAAAAAAATTGAAAGATATAAATATGAAGTTGTTATCCATTATGAGGATATTTATGTAATTTACTCAATTAATCAGGGGCAATTTTGTCCAATAAAATATTAGTTAAAAGGTAAAGGTTATTTTAAGAAAGTTTTTTATTTGGGGCTAAAATTTGAAAGTCACCCTAATTTGGGTCTATTTTTCAGATGGGGAAAGGTAGGGTTGCTTATTGGTTGGATCGATTGGATAATTATGCTTAGCGGTTCGGCTTATTGGTTATCGGTTTTTAAATATACTAATTCGCTAGCCACCCAATAAGATAACGGTTGGTTCGGTATCGGATTGGCAATTAACGGACGGTTATCGGATGGTGTAAAGGATAAATTTAAGAGAGAATGAAATATCGAGCGATTATTGGTAGTTCCTCCATTTCTTCACCGACTAATCTATTTGTATACTGTGATTGATCTATTTATCAATCTTTTAGGCTTCTTGAGTTTTGTTCGTGTAGTTATTTTATAGGTTAAAACATTGAATCAAATAAGAATTTTCTTCTAGACCTAAAATGTATGTAAAAATATTTTTAATTACTGGATTGATAGAAAAAAATTAAAATTTAATATTATTTGAATTTTTATGTTTTATATCAAACTTTGTGAAGGACACATTTGGGTTGTTTCATTTTTATTGCAGTTCTTAGTGTTGCCAAGAATAATTTATGTTTTGATTTAATAATTAATTTCAGATTTTTTTTACACTTTAGTGAGACTGATTGCACTTTATGGTTAGATGTCACAAGAAGTGACATGTTATTTTCTAAACTAAGAAGTGAATATAATAATAAATGGAGTTTTATATGTTGGATTGTCATGAAAAGATACTTATATATCTAGGGGTAAAAATATAATTACTATAATAATTCTTAATGGGTTAACGATTTACCTGATAAGAAAATTGAGTAATCCGTCTCCGCACCAATAAGTCACTAATTATAAAATTTTGATCCATTCTTCAACCATTAATTTGATAACCCATTATCAATTAGCCAATAAACTAATTTTGTGATTGGGTTAACGGTTGCGGTTCAATTTTGAACAGCCCTAGGAAATGGACACAAATGTCAGCTCGCCCAAAATATTTCTACTGATACCCCTTTTTTTTGGTCTTTTCTTTATTTATTGTTTAATTTTTAATGTCAATTATTTTACATGTTACGTTCTCTTTCTTCCTATTTTTTTTTGTTTGATTTTCACTATTTTTTTTTCTATTAATGTTGTCAAATTTTTTTTTTTTGAAAAAAGTCCACCTATTTATTTTTTCAGATGCGATCACGAAAATAAAAACATGAAATACAAGTCCACCCATAATTATTCTATCTCTTTCATATGAGTTAACACTATAGTGACACTTTGACTTATTTTTTTTTCTGTTATTTCTCACTTTTTAATCAAAAAAATTAAGGAATGTTTGGACAGTAAAAGTATAGGATTTAATAAATTTTGTATATGCTTGCACAAATTTTCACAGAAATTTAGTTGAAGTTAACAAATTCACGAATAACGAATTACTATATATGCTTGCACAGATTTTCTCTGTAAAAGGTATATATACTGTATCAATGTGATATAAAAGTGTATCAATTTAGTATAAAAATATATCAATGCGGTATCAACGTATATTAATGTAGTACAAAAGTGTATCAATGTAGTATAAAAGTGTATTAATGTAGTATAAAAGAGTACCAATTGGGTGTAGAGACTGCATGTGCTTGCATAGAATTTCCTTTCTCTTTTTTTAAAAAGTGTATCAATATAATATAAAAGTGTATCAATTTGGTATAAAAGTGTATCAATTGAGTATAGAGACTGCATGTGCCCAATTGGACCAAATGGCTAAAAAAAGGAATTAAATTTAACCGACAGGTTACATTTGTCCACCTTTTTAAATTGTGTCCATTTTTTTAAAAAAAAGCCACCCCATGTCCTTTTCCCTTTTTAGATTCACCCTAATATTCAACCCAACTAAAACTCAAGAAGGATTGAGCAAATTAGATTATCTATGCATACTGGACCCAGGTCATCAATAATATAGACTTTCACAAGGTAGCCTATTTTGACACAACATATAATTTGTATTCATCTTATTTAATACTAGGAAAATTAACCGGGTGTTAAAAAATTAATTATTTTCTCCGATTAATTTTATATTCACTTTACATTTATTGTCTAATTGTAATATTATAACTTGTTATAATTATATTATGAAGAATGTTTTCGTTTCATAAAAGAAAAGAAAATTTAATAATTTAAGATTTATTAAATGATGAATGATATATTCTTTATCAATAAGTTAAAATATATTCTCTAATAACAATTTATTTCATTTCTATTTCACATTCAATGAAGTTGAGATTTTAAATTGAAATAATGTACTTTTTTTTCAATCAAAAAGCATGAAAAAATTAAATCAAGTAGATCCATGTGTAAATACCCATAATTCCTCCGCACTATATCGGATTATCAATAAAATTCAAAACTTTCTTCAACATTTTATAACTTCCTTCTCTATATGTTTCTGAAGTGTACAACATTCTACCTTACAAGATTAAAAGAACTACACAAGGCTTTTTATATAGAATTGAAATATTGTATATGATGATCCTTAATTGTTCATTTACAACTCTTAATTTTCTTGAGTAATGAAGATTATTAAGAGCATGGGTTATAAAGATGGTAATATGTGAGTTAAAAGCACAAAATTAATGGATATTATTAGAATAGAAGTTATGGGAATGTGAAGTGATGTAAGTTATGAAAATGACTTATTAAATAAATTATTTAAGAAAAAAAAAACTTTAAAATAGATTATTATGTTATCATTATATAGTAAAATGGAGATAACAATATCAAAAAAATAAGAAAAAAAATAGATACAATTGGAGGCCATAAAGAAGTGAACATCACCTCTTATATATATAAAAACTCATCACTTTACCGCAACGACCTATGAACATAGCCGATCCACCTAACGCTGCATAGAGGTAAAAGAAGGGTCTTTGTATCCTATATTATGAAATAATGTAGGCCCTGGGATGGTTAGCGAGTGAGCACTAGCATGTAACTTAGGGATAAGGGGTAAAATAATTTCATGATCAATAGTTCAAAATCCAGTGTGCATATTCACATGCATATATATATGTGTGTATGTATATATATATATATATATATATATATATATATATCGAATACTGGAACAAGGAACAAGGCTTAAAATGTACTTTAAAATTATTAACCTGGACTGTGTAGCATAACCATCATAATAAGGCACCCACGAGCTATATGGATCCAGCTCTCCCCCAGCTGAAAGAGCTCCAGTGCGTATAGCCGCACGAACCAGAGAATAATCATGTATACATATACACTATGGAAGACTCGAACCATCCAACATATCAAGAGTAACTTAAACACTCAGTCATATAACATGGGAAACTCGAACCATCCGGTCATTTAGACCCTGGCGTCAGCAACTGCGATTTTCAGCATTGGTCCCTCGGGACCTTCACTTTCACGGCACAACTATATGACCCCCATTAAAGCCTAATTAAAACACGCTTCACACATACCTAATCATCAAGCAAGGAGTCATTCATTAAGGCATTATAAAGTTGTATCGTCATACGACTGTATCTTGCAAGCACATGTCACTTTTCAAAATCAATCAACTTGCCAATGGGACTCTAACCCAATTAGCCAATAAGACTCCAAAGTTCCATGTAGGAACCAAACTATATAGCCAAGTAGGACTCTAACCCAACTAGCCAATAGGAACCCAAAGTCCCAAGTAGGAACCAAATAATCTAGCCAAGTAGGACTCTAACCCCTCGGCAATAGGACTCCAAAGTTTTCAATTCAAATTCAATCCATGGCCATCAAGCCCTTTCTAAAAGCCAATTCAGGCTCCATACTCCTTATACCAAGCAAGGTTTCAAAATACTTTTCAATATACATATTCTCATGTTCAAAGCCAATTTCACAAGATTGGGTTGAGGTTATAGTCAATTTCATGTCATTAACTCATCAAACTTGGGGAATACTACCCCATTCAATTCACACACTCATACATCTAATTGGTTTCAAAATCACTATATAAAGCATAAATAATGCATATGTAAACATGAAACATCACATAAACAACAATCATTCAAAACCTTCAACCCAACTTCCTTAGCCAACATCAAAACCATATGAATACCAAACTAAAAAACATGCCTTAACAAAATAGATTTTTAGGAAAGATATAATGCCTGAAAGGATCACTATTATGGAGGGAATTTGCCCTTGGAAGCTCTAGAAAATCAATCTTGAGAAAACCTTAATGCTCTTGCTTGAGAGATTTGTGAGAAGAAGAAAGTTATTTTGGTGTGTTATGAATGGGAATGGGGTCCCAATAAGGTTTTAAAGCCATGGGTCACATTTGGGGAAAAGGAAAAATGTCCAAAGTGCCCTTAATAAAAAGCTAAAAAGTTTTCGCCAGTGACTATGGGTCACCATACGACTCGTTACAACACATTACAACTCGTCACCATGAGTCATAGTCAAGACAGTGTCTTTGGACATACATACACTATTGACCCTACGACTCCCTCACATGACTCATCAAGTGACCCTACGACTCTTAAGGTCCTAGTCGTACTCAACATAAAATAATTGAGTAATCACACTGGTCACCCAACGATTGGTACCTTATGACTCGTATAAAGTCATTATGACTCATGACCCCTAGTCATAGGCATAATAGAAAGACCAAGGTAGCACACTGATCTAGCTGAGATTGGGTCTTTAAGACCCGTATAGAGACCATACAACTTGTATAATCAGTCGTAGTCAAGACATTCAACTCAAAGCTCAGGAATTTTTCAAAGACCAATACCTGGGGTATTTCATCCCGCCTCCCCCAACCCTTTGGATCATTCGTCCTTGAATGATGAGTCAAGGCATCCATTAGTATGATTTAACACAGAATACAACCACAAATACCTTAAGCACGATTATTCAAAATACGGAACAAGAATAGATATCTGGACTTTATGTCCTCTTCGGCTTCCCAAGTAGCTTCTTCAAACTTTTGGTTCTGCCATAGAACCTTCACCAAAGTCACATCCTTATTCCTTAAATGATGAACTTTCCTTTACAAAATTTCAATTGGGACTTCCTCATAAGACAAGGAATCTGCAATACCAACACTCTCTGAGGGAACAATCAAGAAAGGATCGCCTACACACTTACTCAATATTGACACATGGAAAACTGGAAGAATGGATCCTAAACTTGAAGGTAATTCCAATTCATAAGCCATATTTTCCACTCTCTTCAAGACCAAGTACGGACCAATATATCAGAATAAGCTTCCCTTTTTTTCCAAATTATATCACTTTTTTCATGGGAGACACTTTCAAGAACACCTAATCACCAACATCAAATAATAACTCTCTTCACCTCAAGTCCGCATAAGACTTTTGGTGACTTTGGGCAGTCTTAAGACTTTCCCTTATTACTTTCACCTTCTCCATGGACTGAGGAACTATGTCAGGAAAACACAGCCTAACCTCACCAACCTCAAACCATCCAAAAGGATACCTACACCTTATACCATACAAATCCTTAAAAAGATCCATCCCAATGCTAGAGTGATAGCTATTATTATATGCAAACTCTATCAGAGGTAAATGATCAACTCAGCTACCACCAAAGTTGATTACACAAGACTTTAGCATATCCTCTAATGTCGGAATGTCCCTCTCTATTAGTCCATCCGCTTGAGGGTGCAAAGCAATACTAAGGCTCACCTTAGTTCCCAAACCTCTCTGAAAAGAATGCCAAAAATGAGATGAGAATTCCGTACCTCAATCAGATATAATGGAAATTGGAGCACCATACATCTTGATAATTTCTTAAATAAAAAACTTTGCATAATCCTTTGTCGAATAATTAGTCTTCACTGGCAAGAAGTGAACGAACTTAGTCATCCAATCGATGATGACCCAAATCGAGTTAAATTAATTCTGAGACCATGGAATACTGGTAATGAAATCCATATTAGTCGTCTCCCATTTCCACATAGGCAACTCAATTTCTTGAAACAACCCACTAGGCCTCAAGTTCTCCATGTTTATTTGCTAGCAAACCATGAATTTAGCCATAAAATTGTCCACATCCCTCTTCATGTTAGTCCACCAATAAATTTTCTTCAAGTCATGGTACATTTTCATCAAACTAGGATGAACTGTATACCTCAACTCATGAGCCTCAATCACTATTCTTTCTCGCAGCCCATCAATAGTGAGAACAAATAACATTCCTCAGTACCTCATGATACCATCACCTCCAATCTCAAAAGCCATCATTTTCTGCTGGCCTACGTCACCCTTAATCTGTACCAAGATAGGATCTAAAACCTACCTCTCTTTCACCTCAGCACCAAGAGATGACTTCACCTCCTCTTGCACCATTATACCTCTATCCTCAGATTCTAAAAGATGAACTCCAAGATTAACCAACCAATGAATATCCTTCACTAATTCTCGCTACTCCTAAACCATATGAGATTAATTTCCTATAGATAACCTGTTAAGAGCATCAACAACTATGTTAGATTTATCTAGATGATAATGGAGACTCATGTCGTAGTCCTTGAGTAACTCAAGTCATCTTTTTTGCTTGAGATTTAAATCCTTCTAGGTCAACATATATTGTAAGCTTTTGTGATCTGAATAGATGTCAACATGAACTCCATACAAATAACGGTGCCAAATCTTTAAAGAAAAGACCACAACCAATAATTACAAGTTATGCGTTAGATAATTCTTCTCATGAACCTGCAATTGCCTAGAAGCATAGCCATAACTCTGCCATGCTACATCAATACACAACCTAGTCCTACCTAGGATGCATCATAATAAATAAAAAAATCATCAATACCCTCGGTAGGATCAAAATTGGAGTTGAAGTCGACTTATCCTTCAACTTCTCAAAACTACCCTCACAAGCATACGACCATAAAAAATCTACCTACTTCTGAGTCAAATTAGTCAATGGAGTGGTAATGGATGAAAAACTCTTCACAAGCCTCCTATGATACCCGGCTAAACCCAAGAATCTCTGAATATCGGTTGGAGTCATGGGCCTAGGCCACTTCTTAACCGCCTCAAATTTTTGTGGATCTATTAAATCTCTTTATAAGAAATTACATGACCAAGATAAGTCACAACATTTAATCAAACTCACACTTTCAAAATTTAGCATACAACCGCTGATCATTGAGGGTTTGCAACACTATTATAATACCCCCATCCCTGAAAAGCTTATGTGCATGATACAACTCATCCCTTGAGTCGTATACATATCATATGAGACATACATAGAACTCATACCCAATATAGTGTGTGATGGGTAACTTTTTATTTAAGGTATGATATAAGCCTTGGGAGTCGTAAGATGATCATACGAGTCATACATGGCAAGTCATAACCAAGTCAGTGTGAGGTGAGATGAGTTTTGTCCAGGGTATAAGAGGGTAACTACTAGTCATATGAATATGATATGATTCGTATGAGCATAAGTCATAAGGTCAGTAGCCTAGGTTCTCTAAGTTTCTGTCTAAGTTATCAGTGGTGGTTACAAGTCATAATGACTTATTAAGAGTCATAAGATATGACTCCTATATTGATCAGTGAAGGATACAAGAATCAATCCTAATGTTTTGGTAATTTAACAAGTTACTTAGACCTATATTAAGACCCTAAATAGCTCCTAACTTATAGACAAGTCAAAACAACCCTTAGCGATTAAATTCTTAGGATGTACTAACTATAGTCATCTTCAAACGAGTATAACTTTTGTTCTACAAAGAATTTATGAGCTAAATACCCACCAATTGCTATATAATTGAATTAGATTTCCAATGATACCCATTTTTGCTTAATTCGATATCGGGGTGAAAATTTATTGGCAAATTACTGAAGCACTGTTAAAGTTGTCAGTGGGTACAATTCATTGATACGACTCATAAGCACACCATACAAGTCGTCAGGAGGAGTCGTACCCATAATAGCAGGGGTTGTAATTTGGGTTCCTGGTGATGACTCAAGGTACGACTCGTACCCAGAACTTATGGGTCGTGCCCAAGCTCATCGGGATGACTTCCAAATGATTTCCAGTGGGTTCCTAAGGTTTTTTTTGGTATTTTCTCCTCTTTAAACTCCCAACCCATGACTTAAAAACATAAAGTGGCATTATTTTCCCCACTTTTTCAATCAATTAACAACATATTCTTTCCTCTTATATTCAAGAACATCAATATTAGGGTTCCTCATCCAAAATTCATCCTTCAAGTCCCAAGATTCAAACTTTCTTCACAAGTCAAAAAACTTCAACTATGTGGGGTATTCATCAATGGGTCCCTTCCACCCATTGCGCCCAAAAACCCTCTTGTAGTTTTAAAAGTATGAACTTTATTCTATTTTATGGAATTATCCTTACAATTTATGAATCAAATTCATAAACATCTTAATAAATCAAATTCAAGCCATGTCAATATATGTTCCATGTTATTTAAGTTACTTCATGTTTGATTCTTAATTTTCCTTGTCTTAATCCCTTAATTTCATGATAAATCCTTAAGTTATGAATTAAACCATGTAAATATGTTGTTTTCACATGTTTAACTCATCCTCATGTTCAATTTCATGTATTTTAAATATTATTGAAGTTTACTATCTTTTGGGTTTGTGATTTATGGCTTCCTACCCTCATTTAAATGTTGTTGCTGTAATTTTGTAATTATTTAGTGTTGGCGAGTTATGAACACCCAAAACCTATATGTCTTTACATGATTTCCATTTATAATTAATAAGACAATCAAACCATGATTTTATTATTACATTCAGAATATCATATTCATTCTGAGCATTTACAAGTATCGTACCATGTCAGGTTAAACAACTACTAATAATACCAAAGTCATTCAGTTGGGAGTAACACTTAGCACCGAGTGAATGCAGAGATGATGATTCCCCCGTCAGTAGAGGTATGAGTCAATAACAGCAGTCCCTAATTTCCATACCTACAGTGCCACCGTAGATTATGAGGGGTCCCCCATCAGGAGAGGCATGTCACCCTCGTCTTTCGGGACATTAGCCTTGTGGATCCACATTGTTAGTCATGTGTTGGTACCCCTAGCAAGGTATCAACACCCATCCAACTGGGCTTACAAATTAGACCCCAATAGCTCAGATTAAGGCATGCCGATTATAGTTAGCTCCCACAGTCTCAGTTTAGTATTCAGGCCACATCAACTCAGGTTTGTATGACTAAGCATTTAGTTTATCAGTTATTTAGTTTTATAAATCATTTCAGTACATATTTATTCTTGGTCTTACATTCTCAATTTTACATATTTACATTTTTATGCTCAATATCCATACATGATCCTCAGTTTAGTTTTATAGCATGTTCAGCTTTACATGAGATTTACGTACAATATTTATGTTTCTACCGCTTCCTGATTTATAGAGTTATTTACAGCTCATGATTTATAAATCTTATTATGACTTACCATTTTTCATGTACAACCATGTGTTAAATGCATGTTTCAGTAAGTAACTTATGTTTTTCTCAGATCTAAAGCGTACAATCATTATTTCCATGATTTAGTGCATGTCCTTATATACTCAGTACATTCCAATATATTTAGCACATATATGCATTTATGGCTACATTCTTTTATAATGTAGGTGCTAGATGTAATCCATATACCAGGGTTAGACAGTTCTCAACATTCAGCCAGCAGGTGATGAGTTCCCCTATTTTAAGGACTTCAGTCCATTACAATTCATGTGTTGTATTTTTTTATTATCCATATATATTGATTAGTGGTAGTTGAAGGCATGTTCTAGCTATCTATAGTCAGTATAATAGAGGCTTCATAGATAGTCAATCAGAGTCATGGTATGTAATCCAAGTTCTTTCTTCAGTTTTATCATGTTGTAAACTTTATCAGTATTATTCTTATTTAGATTTCTTCATGATTATGTTTCCAATCAGCAAATTTAGCTTTTATATACGATATAAATCAGTTGGTCAATAGTATGCCAGTACATGGGTTTTCTTGGGAACACTTATGGTTCTAAGCACCGTGTAACATCCAGAGGGTAGTCTCGGAGCGTTACAACTATACGGAGGTGATTGGCATGATCCTCCTCACTCTTGGAATATACCAAGATATCATCAATAAACACGATCACAATCAAATCCAAAAACTATCACTCGGTTCATAAGTTCCATAAATGTGGCTAGAGCTTTAGTCAAGCCAAAGGACATCACCAAAACCTCAAAATGCCCATACTGAATTCAGAAAGCAGTCTTAGGGATATCCACCTCTCTAATCTTCAACTATTGGTAACCCAACCTAAGATTAATCTTAAAAAATCATGTAGCACCCTAAAGTTGGTTGAATAGGTCATCAATCCTAGAAAAAGGATACTTATTCCTTATAGTCACCTTATTCAAATGATGATAATCTATACACATCCGAAGGGACCCATCCTTCTTACCCACTAAAAGCGAAGGAGCACTTCATGGTGACACAATAGGATTAATTAAACCCTTATCAAGATGTTCTTTTAACTGTTCCTTAAGTTCTTTCAGCTAGTCAGAGCCATTTTATAAGAAGGGATGGAGATAGGACGAGTGTTCGAGATTAGTCCTAAAATCAATTTTCCTAGCAGGAAAAACACTTAGAATACCATCGAGAAATACTTTAGGAAACTCATTGACTACAGGGATAAATTGTAATGAAGGACCCTCGAAACTGGAATCCTTAACATACTCTAATTAGTATAGACACCCATTGGGGATCAATTTTTGGGCTCTAAGATACATAATGAACCTTCTCTTAGGAACTAGGGAACTCCCTTCCCATTCCATATTCTAAAACACCTAGACCTGGAACCATTTGAAAAATAACAACTTTTGATATCTCTGAGTTAGGTATGACTTAGAGCTTGAGTCGTACCTTTGGTCATGATTCGTGCCCCTTTTCCCCTCCCCTTTCGTACCTTAATTATTCCATGAGGGTAAATCACTATCTTCTATATGAAAAGGTCATCCCTTGGTCATAACCAATGTATACAAGTCATATGCTACTCAATCGTATAGAGTAAAGCCTTAAATCAAGTGGACTATCTTTGTTACGAATAAAGCTTATGATTGGGGCATGATTCATACCCTTAGTTACGACTCAATGGTGCCCCACTTGTACCCACAATAGTGTGATTGGCCTAGGATAATCCTAGGTTATGAGTTAGGGTACCACTCGTACCCTAGGTTATGATTGCTCAAGGAACCGTAGGGGAAGTCATACCCCTGCATGAGTGAGTTTTTCCATCTTTTAACCAAGGGCCTTTTGGTTATTTCCGCTACCTAAAACCCTAAAACCTCTTACTATATATGGCATTGTAGCCTTTTAAGTCTTCATTTACAAGACTTAAACATTCCAAAACACTCTAAAGGCTTCTTGGAGAAAGATTGGAGGTTAGGGTTGGAGGTGTTCATCTAGTGTCAAAGAAGAGTCAAGATTTTTGGTGTGTCATCTTGTTTAAGGAATGTATCTCTTACCCTCTTTTAATATATCTAAAACCCATGTATTTCACACTTGAATTAGTAAGTATACATGGTGGTTTTAAATCAAATGAATAGGGTTTTGTTACCCAACAATGAATAATAATGATTTCTGCTTATATATATGTTGCTATATGTTATTGATGGTAGATTGTATATGTGGGAGCTTGTTGTATATTGTTTAACATGAGGGTCTTAAGGAACCCTAGTCTTGATAATTTCTACCATGAGAATGGCCTTGTTAGAGGTATACACCCAAGGTGTTTGTAAAAATATCTAAGTGAAATGACTAGTTGTAAGTTGACAATATGTTGAGCTAGCGCAATGGCATAAATAAGTGTGAATAATTATTGAATGATATTGTGAAGATATTATGATCTGTGTATTGTATAATTAATAACCTTATTGGTTAATGATTGATAAGGGGTAAGAGTCCCTAAATTTAAAAATGAACTTAAATTACGGGTTGAGCTAAGATGTGGTCATATATAGTGCAGAATTGGATAAAGGGGTTAAAGTTCCTAAATATTGTATTGAATGATGATGATGCATGAGTAAGGGGTTAGAGTCCAAATTTTGACTATGATGGGTGTAATGGCTTGAGGTTAAAGTCCCTATCCTTATGAAATGGTTTGAGGTTAAAGTTCCTTGCCTAATGAAGTTGCATGCTGTTAGAGTCCCATGCTTAATGAGATATCATGAGGTCAAAGTACCTCACCAAATAAATTGGCTTGGGGTTAGAGTCTCTTACCAATTAGGGCATAAGGTTAGAGTCCCATAGCCCAATTTGTGAGCATGAGATTAGAGTCCCATGCCTTATTGAACATGTGATTATGTATTTAGAGTCCCATGCCTCATTGGATGAGTGAGAAAGTGGTTAGAGTCCCTTGTTATAATAAATATGTATGTGGTTAGATTCCCATACTTGATAAGTGTGTTAAGGTTAGATTCCTTACTGTAAAAGATATGTGAATATGGTTGAATATCCTATATCTCATGAGTATTGCTAATCTTAAAGGATAGAGGGTTGGAGTCCCACATTTCATGTCTAATGAATAGATGTTTGAGATTGATGAAAAGCCTTGATATCTTGATTAGCATGTGTTGTACCTATATGTATGGATAAATATGATGAAATATGATATAATGACTTGTTGATGATTGATGATATTATTTTATCACTTTTTCTTGAGTTATATGCTGGCGTTCCAACCGCTAACCATCTCTAGATTCTATGTCCTCATATGACGTAGAGCCCGGAGCACCTTCTTATTTTCTTGCATAGTGATTAGTAGATCCAAGTGGTTCGTGCATTGACTTTGGAGTGGTGAGCTTTATTTCTGTAGAATACATTCATCCTTGGTCCTCTATCCTTAGACTCGGTCTATTTAAGACTTGGTTCAGCTATTGTCGGGGGCTTGTCCCAACACATATACATTTATTGACTTCGACCTTGTATAGAGGTGTTGTGAACAACTATGAACTTGGGCGTAGTTATTGTTATGAAATCAAATATTGATTTATTATGTTATTTCCGTTATCTTAAATTGTTAGTTTGAGTTCCTTTGACTCCAATGGTATGGCAAGACGTTTAGGCTGGGTTATCGGGGTGACCTCCTGTTTATGTGAGCTTGAGGTGCCCATATGACATAGCCCAAGGTTTGGGTCATGTAAAGTTGGTATTAGATCCTAGTTCATGGTCAGTTGGGTGTTCATAATACCTGTTAAGTAGAGTCTCTTTTATGGGTGTGAAGTGGCCACACTTATAAAAAGGAGGCTATGAGATATTTTAGAAAATATTTCCTTTTTATGTATTTCAATCTCAATCTATAAAGTCTAAGGCCTCTAATTCCTCTGATTTCCTTTGCTGTCTTTCAGATCATACCTCAATGGAGATCTGAGACTCAAGCAAATAATTCATCTCCGACCAAGGGCCCTATGGACAGAGCTCATCCAACTTTGGGAGTTTAAACCAGAGCAAGGGCTGCAGCACCTGCTCATCTTCGTGGGGTTCCTCCTATCCCCACTAAACCTGACTCATCCCCTCAAAGGGATACTACTAATGTGGAGTTTTATCGCTCCATCAACCTCTTAAATTAGTTGGTAGCTTCCCAAGTAGACTGTGGTAATCCAACTACTGCTTCTTCTGAGGCCACAAGAGTTGGCCAATTTATAAGGTTAAGCCCTCCCATGTTCTCCAGTACAAATATTGAGGAAGATCCTTAAGGCTTCGTTAATAAGATAGAGAAGATCTTTTGAATCATGTACACTTCGAAAATTGAGGGCATTGAGTTTGCATCCTACCAATTGAAGGATGTTGCGTACTAATGGTACGAGGGTTGGGAGTTATCTATAGGTGTTGATCCTAGTTTCGCTTTGTGGGAGGATTTCTCTGGGGCTTTCCTTGACCACTTCTTTTGTCAAGAGTTGAGGAAGGCTAAGGCGGAAGAGTTTGTGAACCTAAAGCAAGGGAGAATGTCTACTTAAAAGTATGCCTTGAAAATCCATCAATTGTCAAGGTATGCTCCTGAGATGGTTTCTACCATGAGGGCTAGAAAGGTGGCCTTGTTGATTTACAATATGGATATCTCTAGGTTGATTGTGTACATACAACAAGTAAAGTATGAGATGAAGAAGCAAGTTAACCTTGGTAAGAAGCAAGGGAGGAGATTTAGGCCTTCCAAGAGTGGTGGTAGAGATGGTGGCAAGTGGCCACAAAAAAATTGGAGGGGTTCAGCCTCATTCTTCTCATCTAGTGTTCTCTCACCCTACCTGAAGTTTTTGGATGGTCGTCGCTCTCAGTTTAATGGTGGGTCCCAGGTACAAGGTGCCTAATTTTAAACTAGTGGTGCTCAGTCGGCTCCACCCCCGCCCTCCTTGTAGATTTTGTGGTTAGAGCCACAGTGGTCAATGTGAGCAAGGTAGGAACATGTGTTTTTGTTGTGGAAAGGTTGGGAACATGTAGCATATTTCCCTTCTTTAGAAACTTCTTGGGCCAGCAGGCCCCTATTGCTACTCCACCCCCTCCCGAACCAATAGGTACAATGTCTACTTCTGTTTCTGCTTCTAACTCTGGTATGGGCTGAAACCGCTTGTATGCACTTGCTACTCACCAGGATTCTTAGGCGTCTCCCGATATTATCATGGGTATGTTGAGAATTTTCTTCTGTGATGTGATTATTTGCTTGACCCAGGGTTTGCCCTTTCTTATGTGACCCCATATGTGGCTGTGCATCTTGATTTTCGTCTCGAGAGTCTATCAGTTCTTTTTTCTATCTCTACCCTGGTGAGAAACCCTATGGTTATTAGAAGGGTCTATAGGAGGTGTGTGATACCTGTTAGTGGTAGAGAGACTCTCGTAGACTTGATAGAGTTAGACATAGTTGATTTTGATGTCATTTTAGGAATGGATTGGTTGCACTCTTGATATGCTTCCTTAGATTGTCGAACCCATAGGATCATATTCAAATTCCATAATAAGTCGGTCATCATATGGGAAGGTGGTTCCTTAGTTCCTAAAGGAAGGTTTATTTCTTATCTTAAATCCCGAAAGTTGATTGCAAATGGTTGCTTGTATCATTTGATCTGAATTAGAGATTCTAATTCGAAAGAGCCTTCTCTAGATTCCATTCCCATGGTGAACAAATTTCTCGATATGTTCCCCGATGATCTCCCCAGTGTTTCTCCCGATAAGGAAATTGATTTTGGAATTGATCTTTTTCGCACACTCGTCCGGTCTCTATTCCTGCTTATAGAATGGCTCCGACATTGCTAAAAGAGCTTAAGGAGCAATTGAAAGATCTCTTAGATAAAGGTTTTATCCGCCCTAGTGTGTCTCCGTGGGTTGCTCCCGTGCTATTCGTGCGCAAGAAGGATGGTTCCCTTTGTATGTTCATCAATTATCGTTAGTTGAACAAAGTGACCATAAAAAATAAATATCCTCTTCGTAGGATCGATGATGTAACAACCCAAAATCACCTCTCGGGATGTCACACGATGCTTAAGGCTACAAGTAGCCCCAAGCTAACTCTTTGAGTCTGTTTCTACTAATAACACTCATTTTAAGATGAAATAATTCAAACACTAGCATAGTCATATCATATGAATGGAAATACGGAGAAAATGTTGTCCAACGACCAAGCAATACCGAAAAACTTAACACAACCACAATCTGATAACTAGTCTGATAAAGCCTCTACTAATCTATGAACTAGAGAGCTGTTGGGACAGGTCCCCAACTGATTCAAAATGAACTGGAAATAACAACATAGTCTCTCAAAATATGGAGATGTCTGAATATAAGTCCTCGAACCATGAGGACTCACCACTGAATTAATGTAGATAGAGGTACTCGAAAATCACTGATGAGGTTGGGACTGAGCATCTGAACATACATTATAAGACAATGTAGTACATAGACGTATATGTGGATCAGCACTTGGAAATTTACTGAGTATGTGGAGGAGCATGCAGTTATATAAAACAACATCAATACTCTTTAATCAAATCATGCATTTAATAAGTAATGAATCACATGGCTTGAATAAGTATAAAATGTGAAGCTCATGAATCATGTAAAATGGAACATGTAACACAATCTCGTGAGTCATTATACTTTCAGCTTTGAAATTTGTACTCTTATCTTATTCTCATTACTCAAGGCTAAGGGAAAATTTAAGCAATACTTTCAACTCATGCAAATGTCTCATGGAGAGTAAAACTTCTTCAATGCTCAAGAACTCATAACTGTTTTGAACTCAAATACTTGGAATTCGAAATCTTATAACTTTGGAATATACTAGAAGGCATTTCATTCACGTTAGAAAAATATCCCATTTCAAGCTTTAGGTAAAAATACTCATATCAAGGGAAAATATTTTAGTTTTAAAGGAAAATATCTTATCTCCATGGAAAATACTTTAGTTTAGGGATGTAACTGATCTCAAAGTTTAAATGTCAAGGGAGATTCTATTAACTGACATAAACCATGAGAGCTACATGAAGTCCAACGTTCTGTCCTCCTAAGTAAGAGGCCTCACATTGAGGAGAGGCTTCAGGCGTCATACTCTTGCCAGGGATTATAACCTAGGTCTAGTGATAACTAAACAAACTTGGCCTCGGGCCCAATATCAACTCGGCCTTAGGCCTAATAATAATCATAAACTCGGCCTCAAGCCCAACCTACGGTGGTACGTAGTTTTAGGATAAGAAACCGTAGTAACCTACCCACTCAGTGCTAAATACTACTCCCTTTAGATTATCTGCGCTCATCTCATAAAAAATCCACTTTTAGAAATAATCTCATGGTTCACCACGAACCGAATAATCAAATCGGTAATCTCATGTATTATAGTGGATTTCAATCCTCAATGACCATTAGGTCAAAACATTTCTCAACAATCTCAGAATACTCAAATCATGGGTGCTTATAGCACAAGAGTTCATAAAATCTCAAGTCTCAAGTAGGGCTTAATAACCCATAAATCAATCTCAAGTTAAAACTCATCAAAAGTATAATAGATAGCATATAGATTCATAACTCATATGGAAATCTGGAAATTTCAGCAATTTATTTCAAAATCTCAACATACTCATATACTTTAATGTTTCAAACATTTCAACTATTAACTTCTCAAGGATTAAAATCATGGGGTATAGACCCAACTGCAATTTCTCAAGAAAACATGTAAAAATTATGCCATTACACTCTCAATTCAAGGAAAACATCAAAAGCTTGCAACCAATAACAATGGGTGAAACACCCCAATTTAATTTCATGTAAAATCTCATAAATTGCAGAGAATTGTAGTTTAAATAAGATTTTGGGCACAAGGGTGAAAGGATTACCCTTGTTCAAAACCCCACATACCTTGAATTAGAAGCTTTGGATGAACTCTCTCTTTTGGGACTCTATTCGTACTCTTGAATGAGGGTTCTTGAAGCCCTTGACTTGAGAACCTTGAATCTTGACTCAATTAAGAAAATCTATGGTGGATTCTTGAGATTCTTGGAAAAGGTTTTGGATACTTAGGGTTTTTGTTGAGAGAAAACTTGAGAGAGACTTCATAGAATGCTTGTAAATAACCTTGATTTGGTGTTTGCACAGTTTAAGAGGCTTGGAAAAAGTCCAAAGTGCCCTTTTTAACTTCTGTACGAAGCTGAAAAAATGAAATGGGAACTCGATTTCATGGGCCACCACGATGCACCGCTATCACGGTGACTCACTGGAAATTGACAAATGGGAAATTGGTTGTCACCGCGATGCAGAGCCATCGCATTGTCCCACTAGTTGGGACCTGAAACTTCAGCACGATGTGTCATAATTGTGCCAGGCCACTGAAAATCAACTATTGGGAAATTAGGGTCCTCCACGAAGCGCCACTATCGCGGGGTTCCCCTTCAAATAGATAATTGTCAAATAGACCCTCTCCGCGATGCGCCAAGCACTAAAATGACACTGTTTTATGACTAGGACTTAAATTAGCCATAACTTCTTACCCGGATATCAGATTTGGGCGAATCTTATATCGACAGAAAACTTATCAAATTTCCCATGTGATAAAAAGTCTAAATTAGGTAAATTCTAAATGGTTAAAATGATACTCACTTAAGAAGTCACTTCTCAATCTTTTAGGGTCAGAATCCTGCCTCACTTGACATGGCCTAAGGTTTATTCTACGAGAGAATTTTGTGGGGTCTTTCAATATCTCCCCCTTGGAAATATTCACCCTCGAATATCACTGGTTAGACTAGGAAAATAGGAAAAATAGAGTACACAACTAAAGAAATTTTCGCTAAACGGCTTAAAATATCTCTAAACTCTTGAATGCCTCGGAAATTGTAAGAACTCATGTAAGAATAGATACATAGCTGAACTTTAGATTAGAAGGGATGAATTAAGGAAGAATAATACCTTTGGATCGATCTTAACTTGCAAAAAAGAGGTGCGGATACTTGGCTCACATGTCTTCTTTTGCCTTCCAAGTAGCGCCTTCAACTGACTGGTTCCGCCACAACACTTTGACTAAGGGAACCTCTTTGTTCCTCAGTCTAAGGATCTAAAAATCTAGGATCTCAATGGGAATCTCATCGAATAAAAGACTTTTCTGAATATCAGCAATCTCTGAAGGATCTACTACAACAAAATCACCAATATGCTTTATAAGCACGGAGACATAAAATACAGGATGAACATCTGACAACTCTGCGGGCAACTCAACCTCATAGGCTGCTTTCCCAACACAGCTCAAAACTCTATATGGGCCAACATAAATGGGAATAAGCTTTCCTTTTTTACCAAACCTCTTCACCTCTTTCATGGGTAAAGTCTTCAAGTACACCAAATCACCCACTTCAAACTCAAGATCTCTTTTTCTCACATCGGTATATGACTTTTGATGACTCTGAGCTGTCTTTAATCTCTCTCTAATCAATTTAACTTTCTCAAAAGATTTAAACACTGCATCAGGCCCAATCACGGTAACTTCACCCACTTTAAACCAACCTATGGGTGATCTACAACTTCTACCATACAAGTCCTCAAATGGTACCTTCCCAATGCTAGTATGGTAACTATTGTTTTAGGCAAACTCTATCAATGGCAATTGATCATTCCAACTACCTTTGAAATCAAGACCAGACACCCTCAACATATCTTCTAGGGATTGAATGGTCCTCTCAGCCTGACCATCTGTCTGTGGATAAAAAGTGGAACTCAAAAGAACTTGGGTACCAAGACCCTGCTGAAATGCCCTTCAAAACTGAGAAGTAAATTGAGTGCCCCTATCTGAAATAATGGATGAGGGAACTCCATGTAGCCTGACTAACTCCCGGATATATAATCTAGCATAATACTCAGATGTATAAGATATGAGCACGGGCAAAAAATTCACGGACTTAGTCATCCTATGTACAACAACCCAAATTGAATCATGATGATAACACAAAAGAGGCAACCTAATCACAAAATCCATATTCACCACCTCCCACTTCCAAGTGGGTATTCCAAACTCTTGCATCACACCACTAGGTCTTTGGTGCTCTACCTTAACTTGTTGGCACATTGCATACTTTTCTACGAACTCGGCTATATCCTTCTTCATACCATTCAACCAATAGATTTCCTGTAAGTTATGGTACATGTTGGCAGTGTCGCGTTAAATAGAATATCGTGTGTCATACACTTCAGCCATAATCCTCTTCCTCAAATCTTCAACCCATGGAACACACAATCTACCTTGCACTCTCAATATGTCATCTCCCCCTTTGGAGAAAACCTCTACCTTTTGGTCCTGAACTGACTCCTTCAGTCTAACCAAACTAGGATCCTTGTCTTGCTTCTCCTTCACTTCCGAAACTAAAGAGGATTCAGAACTACTTTGCACCAAAGCACTTCTCTCAGCTGAATCAAGCTACCTTATACCCAATCTATCTAAATAATGCACATCACGAGCTAACTCTTTCTTACCTTCCTCTACATTGGCAATACTACCCAAAGACAATCTACTAAGGGCATCTGCCACTACATTGGATTTGCTCGAGTGATAAAGAACACTTATATCATAGCCTTTCAATAACTCAAACCACCTCATCTGCCTAAGATTCAACTTTCTCTGAGTAAACACATACTCTAGGCTCTTATGATCAGTAAACACATCAACATGGACACCATAAAAATAATGTCTCCAGATTTTCAAAGCAAAGACCACAACAGCTAACTCAAGATCATGGGTTGGGTAATTCTTCTCATGCGGCTCCAACTGCCTAGAGGAATAGTCTATAACCTTACCTCTTTGTATCAACACACAAACCAAACCAATTCTAGAGGAATCACAATACACCACAAAACCATATGTACCATCAGGCTAAGTCAACACAAGGGCTGAAGTAAGTCGAGTCTTCAACTCTTAAAAACTCTTCTCATAGGAATTTGACCACTGGAACTTAACTTTCTTTTGGGTCAACCGAGTCATAGGAGATGCAATAGAAGAGAAACCATCAATAAAATGATGATAGTAGCCCGCTAGACCCAAGAAACTTCTAATGTCAGATGAAGAGATAGGTCTAGGCTAATTTCTTACAACTTTTGTCTTTTGGAGATCAAATTTAATACCCTTGATTGAAACGATATGACCCAGAAAGGCTACAGACCTTAGCTAAACGTTGCACTAACTGAATTTGGTGAACAACTGGTGATCTGTAAGGGTTTGTAAGACAATTCTAAGATGGTTTGCATGGTCTTTTGGGTTAACCAATGCCCCGATATCATTTATGGATTTGATGAATAGGTTTTTCCATCCTTTCTTGGACATTTTTATCATTGTATTCATTGATGATATCTTAGTGTACTCTAAGAGTGAGGTAAATTATCTAGATCACCTTCATGCCATGGTTCAAACTTTGAGGGATCATCGTTTGTATGCCAAGTTCTCCAAGTATGAGTTTTGGTTGAAATCCATAACTTTTCTTGGTCATGTCATCTCTAATGAAGGGATTATGGTAGATCCCCAAAATATTGTGGCAGTTACAAAGTTTTTAGGACCTACGACTCTAATCGATATTCAGAGCTTCTGGGGTCTAGCTGGTTATTATAGAAGGTTTGTAGAGAGTTTCTCTACTATAGCTGCCTCGTTGACCAAATTGACCCAAAATAATTTCAAGTTCTTATGGCTTATGTATGTGAGGGTAGTTTTGAGATGTTGAAAGACATTGACTTCAGCTCCAATTTTGACCATGCCCGAGGGTAGTGATGGTTTTGTGGTCTATTATGATGTTTCTCATGTCGGTATCAATTGTCTATTGATGCAATATGGTAGGGTGGTGGCGTATGCTTCTATGCAATTGAAAGTTCATGAAAAGAACTACTCCTCCCATGACTTAAAATTGTTGGTCATGGTCTTTGCTTTGAAAATTTAGCGGCATTATCTCTATGGTGTTCATGTTGATAACTTTTCCGATATAAGAGACTCCAATATGTGTTTACCCAAAAGGATTTGAATCTCTAACAAATAAGGTGGCTCCAACTATTAAAAGACTATGATATGAGTCTTTATTACCATCTCGGTAAGGCGAATGTAGTCATCAATTCTCTTTGTAGATTGTCTTTGGGGAGTTTGGCCTATATTAATGAGGATAAGTGGGAGTTAGTGAAAGATATTCACTATTTGTCAAATCTTGGAGTTTGACTTGCGAACTCCAAGGATGATGGTGTGTTTGTGCATCTAATATCTCAATTATCTCTTGTTGTTGAGATTAAGAAAAAGTAAGTATTGGACCCGGACTTGATAAAGATCAAGAGTAATGCGGGTTAACACAAGCTTGAGGACTTTGTGATTGGTGATGATGGTATCTTGAGGTACCAAGGCAGGCTATGCGTTCCCAACGTCGATGGATTGAGGGAAAGGGTTATGATCGAGGCTCATGGATCTCATTATACTATTTATCCCGATTCCACCAAGATGTATCATGACCTTAGAGAGTTCTATTGGTGAAACAATATGAAGTATGATGTAGCTAGCTATGTGGCCAAATGCATGGTGTGTCAATAAGTAAAGGTTGAGCACATGAGGCCTTGTGGTTTGTACCAAGAGATTCTGTTGCTCGAGTGGAAGTGGGAGGCAATTAATATAGATTTTGTTACCGGTCTTCCTAGATCTCAAAATCAATGTGATTATATTTGGATCATTGTTGATAGAATGACCAAGTCCGACCATTTTTTACCCGTGAGAACTAATTACTCGATGGAAGATTATATTAAGTTGCACCTTGCAGAGATCGTGAAGTTGCACGGTTCTCCAATGTCTATTATCTAGGATTGTGGTCCTCTATTTTTATCCAACTTTTGAAAGTCATTCCAAATAGGTTTGGGAACTAAGGTATGCCTCAGTACCTTATTCTACCCGCAAATGGATGGTCAAGCAGAGAGAACTATCCAAACATTGGAGGATATGTTGTGGGATTATGTTATCAATTATGGCGGTAGTTGGTATGACCACTTACCTTTGATTGAGTTCACCTATAATAATAGTTACCACTCTAGTACTGACATAGCACATTTCGAAGCATTGTATGGTAGGAGATGTTGATCTCCTACTGTGTGGTATGAAGTTGGCGAGGGTAAGTTTCTTGGGCCCGATTTAGTTCACCAAGCCTTAGAGAAGGTGTAAGTGATCCGTGATAGATTGAAAACCACCCAATGTCACCAAAATTCCTATGCGAATGTGAGGCGTAGGGACTTAGAGTTTAATATAGGCGATTGGATATTCTTAAAAGTGTCTCCCATGAAGGGAGTGATGCAGTTTGGCAAAGAGGGGAAGCTTAGTCCATGCTATGTTGGTCCTTACTTGATTATGAAGACGGTTGGCAATGTTGCCTATGAGTTGGAGTTGCCCCTTAGTATGGACTCCATTCATCCGATTTTCCATGTGTCTATGTTGCGAAAATGTGTGGGTGACCCTTCCTTGTTGTTCCCTCGGAAGAGGTTGCTATCTCAGAATCCTTGACCTATGGGGAGATCCCAGTGAGGATCTTGGATCGATAAGTTTGCTGGTTGTGAATGAAAGAAGTGGCTACGGTGAAGGTCCTATGGAGGAACCAAAAGTTCGAGGAATCCACTTGGGAGGCAGAAGAGGACATGAAGTCAAAATACCCACATTTATTTCCCATTCTGGAAGCTTGTGGTGGAGGTATGTGTTAAATATCCTTGCTTAATTTATGAATTTGAGAGATAATGGGTTAAAGTCCCCGAGTTTGAATGGATTGTGTCTTGTTAGAATATGGGTTCAAGTCCCCAATGTTTGAAAATTATGTATGTGTCCTTGTTGTGTGTTGTAATGGGTTTGAGTCCCTAGTATATCAAAATTATTAATGCCTTGGTAAATGGTGGGTTAAAGTCCCCAATGCCTTGAGTTTCTTTATATATTTTAAAATCGATGGGTTGGAGTCCTTAAGTTGTTAAATGAGTAAATATTTGATAAGCTATGGGTTTGAGTCCCAAGGACAATGAAATGAAATGGTTGATTGATGATGATCATGATATGTGGTGTGTTGCATCTTCATTGTGTACTTGTTTCTAACTTGTGTAGGGGTTGGTTTGATACATATTGATATGTTAACTTGTGTTTATGCATTCTTTACCATTCATTCGCGAGCGAATGATCCCAAGTGGGGGAGAATTGAAACACCTAGACCTTAAACCATTTGAAAAACAACAACTTTTGGTGTCTCTAAGTTGGGTACGACTTGAAGCTTGAGTCGTACCCTTGGTCATGATTCGTACCTCTCTCCCCCTCCCCTTTCATACCATGATTAGTCCATAAGGGTAACACACTATCTTCTATATGACAAGGTCATCCCTTGGTCATAACCTATGCATACGAATCGTATACTACTCAACCGTGTAGAGTGAAGCCTCAAATCTAGTGGACTGTCTTTGTTACGAATGAAGCTTATGATTGGGGCATGAGTAGTATCCTCTGTTATGACTCAATAGTGCCCACTCGTATCCATAATAGTATGATTGACCTAGGATAAGCCTAGGGTACGATTCAGGGTACCAATCGTACCCTAGGTTATGATTACTCAAGGAACTGTATGGGGGAGTCATACCTCTATACGAGTGAGCTTTTCCAGGTTTTAACCAAGGACCTTTTAGTCATATCCCCAGCCTAAAACCCTAAACCCTCTCACTATATAAGACATTTTAGCCTCTTAAGTCTTCATTTACAAGACTTAAACATTCCAAAACACTCTAATGCAACACTAACTAATGCAAACTAATCATGGTAATTATGAAACTAACCATGGTATGAAAAATCATGAATAACACTCAATATTTCAATAACTGATCATGATGTGACACTGCATTATCAAACATATGAAAACACAATTCTCATGAGGGAATATATTTTCTAGGTTCAAAATCAAAATAATAGAGAGAGGATTCATAAAATTCAGGTTAACTTTGTTGACACACAATTTTGGATCTTCGTGCTTGATTTAACACATTTGGACTATCTGGTCATTAAAAGGCAAAAAATATAATTTCACATATTCATACAATTGTTAATAAATTATTGATAATCATCTTTACTTTAAAATTTTATTAATTTACTGACATATTTTTTTCATGATATTAGGATTTTTATCAATTCATTTTCACAGCCATCTGCACGCGTCAATTCATTTTCAAGATAATTATATTTTTAATTTTCTTTACATTTTCTATAATCACATATCAATTTTATATTTTGCACATTATTTAATACAGTCCGTAATTTTACACGTCGGATCAATTATTTTTATACATCATAATAGTTCAGTGTCTTATCACATCCGACAATGACCATACAATAATATCTTGTCAGATCCGACAATGACCACATAATAATATCTTGGCACATCTAAAAACGACCACACAATGACACAAAACTTTGGATAATAACTGTGCCTATTGGTTGAAAGAATGAAAAATCCTTTGGTCAATAACTTAAGAACCAAAGAGTGTTCCATAAAAAATAGAGGGGCACGCTTTTATCCTTTGGATGATAAAAAGAACTCATTTTTATTATAAATAGGGGTGGGGGTTAACATTTTTTTAAGATAAAAAAATACAAACACATATTGTAACCTCCACACATATTTTTCCTTTTTCTCATCTCTCTCAAATACACCAAAACAAACTACAAAATACACACACTTAAACATAAAAATTCCCACACACACAAAAAGTATCAGATTCCTCTCTCTTTTTTCTCTCTTTACTGCCCCACCACCACCAGATATCGGTGAGCTATAGCACCGAAGGCCACCATACTGCGTCCTCCCTCTTTTTCCTTATTCCAAGTCACCCTTCGCTGGAGGTGATGACTAGTGATTTTCGAGCTCCAACCGTGCCACCACCACGATTCTCCTCTCTTTCCCCACTTTTTGCTGGCTCATCGGAGTTGATGGCTGGCGAGTTAAAGTCTCCAGCCATGCTACCAACAGTGTCTCCCCTTTTTCCCTTTCTCCCTCTTTCCTCTCGTCGCTACCTTGTCAAAGTTGATCACCAGAAAGATCTAATGCATTACTACCACCACTGCCCGCCTAAATATGGTCCAAATCTAGCTGGAAAATTCCCACACCATTTCCTTGCTCCTTCTCTTTGATCTACCATCGAACATGATCGAAAAACATGTTGCTTCGATGTTCCTTTGTTTTGAAGCAACAGAGTTCTCTGGTAGGGGCGGCTCAAGCATATTCATGGTCTAAGGAAAAAATCAAACGGAGACCTTAAATTTTTTTAAAAAAATATCCCTTTTTTAATGAAATCTTTTTTCAAAATTATAATAATTGATTTTTTTAATTAATCCTTTTTAAGGAATAATATAATCAACGCATTTAATCTTTCTTGCGACATAGTACTCTAGATATATGAACTTCTAATAATTCTTTTCTTTTATAAGAAAAAATTATTTTCTCTATAAATAATATGTAATTTTTTAAAAAATAAATTATAACATATTATTAGTAAAAAATGAGGTCTCTCAAATTTGGGGGCCTAAGGCGGCCGCCTATTTCTTATAAGGTTAAGCCGCCCTTGTTATGTGGTTACTTGCCTACTTCAATTCATGATCATTATTTTAGTTATGATATTTTTATTTTACTTTTTCGTTTGTCAAACCTGTCTAAAGATATATTTTGGTGATATTGAATTTTTCGGCGAGGTCTTGATTTTCTCCGATGAACATCACTATTTTGGAATCCATTTATGATTGTTTTGGCTGATTGTTGCTATATTTTTACATACTGATTTTGATATTTGGATGTGATCTTGTTTATCCTATATTGATGACTTTGTCAATCTTTTTCGATGATCATGTTTAGCTCTATTACTGAATTTGTAAATTTGGGACTGTTTTATCCCTTTTACTGATTTGTGGATGTGCTTGACTGATAACAAACAGATACTACATGATTTTGGCCAATGACAACATCTCTCTGTCAGATTTTTGAGATCTCTTGAAATAAAATATGGATAGTACATATACAAATACGTAACAAAAATAAATAAATTCGATTGTTATAATATCACGACAACACAAAAGGTTTTATGATTCGTATCTTGCAATGTGATTTAGGATGGTTGATTAGTCGAGTAACCACTTTGTAGCCATGGCGCATCTAAAACTTAATCCGAGCCCACTTTATAACAAAATTTTATTTTTATATATATATACATCTACATATACGTATGTAGACACACAATTTTTATTTATTTATTTTGAATATTTCTACCAAGTTTTTATACATGTTCTCTATAACACACTCCGAAGTGTTACTTGAATAGGAGTCCTAAGCTTTATGTTTGTATTTTATTTCTCATCTTTATAATTGTACACAAAGCAAAAGGATAGAGGAAACTTTACTTTTTGGGGTGTCAGACGAAAATATTCTTTACTTACATTCATTAACACATGTTTAGGCAAAAATAGGGCGTTTGTATAAACGAAATAAGTTAATCAATTAAATCACACATTTGCATCATAAACATTGTATAGCCCTTTTTCTTTTCAAGTAAAATCTTTACTTTTCTCTCCGTAATTCGATCAAGTGGGTAGTATTATTTGCGAAATACTTTTTCTTTTTATAGTACATAAAAGATATTTTTCTTTTCATACGTCACAAAATACTTTTCTTTTTCACATGTAACTTGTACATTTTTATACATACCATTCACATATTTTCACAACAATAAGTTTTATTTATATACTTAATGCACATACACCTTTTACATTATTTTAAATATTTATATCTCCTCCCTCCTTGATAAATTTAGTCTAGTCGAGTACTACATTTGTGGATTCTGAAGGGTGCCTAACCCCTTTCCTTTGAAATAATTTGAACCCTTACCTAGAAGTCAAATTGATTTCTTACAAACTAAAAAAGCATTAGTTATACGTGTTAATAAATAAATATTTTTTTTCTTAAAAATTAGGTGGTGACTTTGCACAAAAATTTAGTTATTTTAGAGTCCATAATTCATGTTTTGTTTAACCTTGATAAAAATAAAGCATAACAGAATGGCGACTCCGCTGGGGACAAACAACAGGTTCTAACCACAATAGACTCAATTTTTCAATTGAGGGAGGTATTTTTGCTTTTTGCAGATGTTAGTTCTTCGATTTTTTAACTGTTTCACGTTGCAAATTGTGTGGATTTTTTCACAAATTCTTTACATTATTTAGTTTTTTTGTCTTATCAATTCTTTTATTCATTACTTGTATAATACACTATATTTGTCACTAGAGAAACTATTACGCATTATTTTTTTCTTCATTTAATCATAATCACAATTCCATCGAGTCTTTGACCGTACACTTCACACACTGTGGTTCATGTAGGGGGTCTCATACTCTCCCAAACCTTCTTTGAATTTCATAGTTTCAGAGCTGGTGCATTTAGTTTAGTGTGCCTTCTCGCAATTATTTAGACCCACTCTCAACCATTTAGGAAAATTCATATTCTAGAAATAGATCATGCTATATACAAACTCATAAATAGTTTGAACTAGTTTTGACCGAGTTTTGTCCTGACAAGATAAGTAGGAAATCTTGTATTAGGGTTCAGTCTCTTTACTGTTTTAGAATAATTTCTTCGACATTAAAATTGGAGCAATTTTCTGGAATGGTTCAAAGACATTCTCCAAAGGTATTCAAATAGCGTAAATAAATAACTCCTCAAATCCAAATCTCAAAAATAGTAATGCCTAGCCGGTCTACCTCCAAATACTCACTCAATATTGGGTTCGAGAACACCTAGCTATTTTTTTTAACTTCATAAACCATTAAATTTGTGATGTATCGATCCTCACGTTCAAAAGCAGGGATTTAAAACCCTTTCTATCATTATAATTCTACCAATTGTGGCAAAATAGTGTTGTAACTTCTTCAATGTCTGACCTTCTTAATCTTGTCAACATACTGAAATAGTGTTAAAGCTTTGTTCATTCTTGAGATCCATCCTCTTAATCGTCTGGTCGGAGTAATTTTGATGCTACAAGAAGTTCCTTCCTGATCATCTTTCACATAATTTTCAAGGATGACCACCACTTTATGACAATTATACATATAACTACAAATTTTCCTAAACTATGCAAATCTGATTCTTATTTTCACAAGATACATAGGCAACCCTCATTCGGGTTCGGTTCTATTCTTTTTTCTAAATAAATCAAAAAGAGATAATACTCAATTACCCCCTGAACTATACCCAAAAAGGCTATGAAACACCTCAACTTAAAGGGGGTCCTATTACCCCCCCTGAACTAATTAAAAGTGTAATTTTGACACCCTTAGTGCCTACGTAGCACATACATGGCACAACACACTGAAATGACCACATAGTCACACGTGTGTGCCACATATGTGCCACGTAGGCACTAAGGGTGTCAAAATTACACTTTTAATTAGTTCAGGGGGGTAATAGGACCCCCTTTAAGTTGAGGTGTGTCATAGCCTTTTTGGGTATAGTTCAGGGGGGTAATTGAGTATTTTCTCAATAAAAAATCAAAAAATTGACTTGGTTAGTACCAACATAGTTAGGAGTGTGCATGAGAAAAAATAAAGTGCTATGATAGAGAGGACCGACTTCATGGTAAACCATAGATTCTTTTGGTACCTTTTAATTACACTTGAGTGACACTTGAAAAATTCTCTTGGATACATCGAAGACAAGATCAAAACCAACCTCATCGTTTCATGTACATTGTGTGGTGAAATTTAGATTATCTTATTGCATTGTTAATCTAGAATTTGGCCTAAATGTCTGTTGAGGAAAAATTCTTAGTAGTACTTTGTTTGGCAAAGAATTGTAGGACTTCTTTAACTCGATTGTACCTTCTACAGCCAACCAAATGATATTAATCCTTAGCATTTCCCCTCTTTGACTAAAAACCTTTTCTTTGGATAACCATATCTGAGCCTATACCTTTTGAGTTCTCACATGCTTTATCCCTCTCATGTCCCACCTCCTTGAGCGCACTGTGAAGATCCAAGATCAACGTTGTCGAAAAGAGACCCAGGAGAACAAAAATAAAAAAACGACTTCATAGAAGTAGGAACCCCCCATGAAGAAAAAAAAAGAAAGAACTCCAACAAAGGTGGAGAATCATCAAAAAATATACTTATCAAAAAAAAGAGGGGAAACTCCAACACAAGATTCAAAAATAATTGAATCAAATACGAAACAAGGAGCAAAGAAACACAACAAAGAAGATCAAGCTTCAAAGCTGCAACAAATATATGAAGCACATATATAATATAATGTTCATTGAGGAATTAGTCACTTTCATTCCAAATATCATCCTACCTATCCCCAAGACTACATTATAAGCCGATAACAAGTCCAACAAGATTTTATTCTAAGTGTTCTCACATTAGTGGATACTTACATGAAGGTCAAGCCTATGGTATCACAATTGTATTCATTAAACTCCTTTCTGAGTATGAGTGTATATCTCTAGACATTCCCAAATTCAAAAAATATATACTTAAATTGGTGTGAAAATGAGATATTTTTTCTGTAAAGGACACTTGAAACATAAGAATAGGCACAATTCAAAATCGTTATCTGAAGTAAGATGAATAAATCTTGTCGGAACTTTGGTATGACTGAGGTGTCACTTGAAACTATAGGAGTTATCCTGAATTCGATCTCAATTAGCCGGGAAGGAAATGGGAAAATTCTTACACACATTACTAATTGTTGGTACCAACTGCAGTCAAGACACAGTTAAATATTTCTCACCTTTCAACATTCCTTACAAAGAAAATACAAAATAATTTTTTGCATTTTTACCTTTCAATATTATTTACAAAAAAATACAAAACAATCTTCTGTATTTTCACATTTCAACATTTCTTACAAAGAAAATACAAAATAATTTTCTATATTTTTTCCCTTTCAACATTTTTTTTAAAGAAAATACAAAATAATTTTCTTTCTTTTTCATGACGCTCAACTTCAAATACATGCATTATGCTTTTCATTCAAGGTGCCTACCTCAAAATATGGGTAGTTGACTTTTTCTTTCAAGCACATACCTTCAAATACATGCATTATACTTCTCATTCAAGGCGCTCATATCCAAATACATGCAGTTTGCTTTCTTGTTAGGTGTCTTAATTTGGGTACCTTACATTCACATAGCCTCGCCAGTCAAGAGGATATTACCTTTGAATTGCTCCACCAATCGAGAGCTCGTAGGTTCCATAGCCCCGCCAGTCGAGAGGCTCTTACCTTTCAAATAGCTTCGTCAATCACAAGCCCTTATATTTCCATAACCCCACCAGTCAAAAGGCTAAATAGCTTTATCGGTCGAGAGCTTTTACATTTCCATAGTCCCACCAGTCGAGAGGCCATTGCCTTTTAATAGCTCTGCTAGTCGAGAGCTCTTAGATTTCCATAGCCCCAACAGTCAAGAGGTTATTATATTTCAATTGCTATGCCAGTCGATAGCTCTTACATTTCCATAGCCCTGCCAGTTGAGAGGCTATTACCTTTCAAATAGCTCCGTCAATCAAGCGATCTTATATTTCCATTGCCCTACCAGTCAAGAGGTTATCACCTTTTAACTGCTTTGCCAGTTGAGACTTTTTCCATAGCCTCTCCAATCAAGAGGTTATTATCTTTTAGCTCCGCCAGTCGAGAGCTTTTATATTTCAATAGTCCCGCTAGTCGAGAGGCTATTACCTTCTAGTTGGTACACCAATAGAGAGGTCATTAGAATTCAATCACCTCACTATTTTATGACCATAGTCTTTATAGACAACTGAGGACGATCATTAACATCAGTCTTTATCGATAATCAAAATGACAACTAACATCAGTCTCCATAGACAATTAGAGGCTTCATGCACTAAGTCCCAGAAAATAACCAGAGAACTTTACCACAATCAACATCTGTCTCTATAGAAAATTTGAGACATCATCAAGTCATTGTAGACAATTGAAGACATCATTCATCACATAGTCTCCGTAGACAATCGAAGAAGACGATCAACATTAGTTCCATAGATAATTGGAGATGTGATCAAGTCTCCATAGACAATCAAAGATATTATTCATCACATAGTCTCTGTAGACAATCGGAGATGTCAATCAACATCAGTCTTCAAAGACAATCAAAGATGACAATCAATATCAATCTTTGTCGACAGTCGAAGACGATAATAAACATCAGTTTCCATAGAAAATTGGAGATGTCATGCAAACAATCGAGAAAGACCATCAACATCAATCTCCATAGACAATGGAAGATGTCGTGCATCAAGTCCCCGTAGACAATCAAAGATGTTATTCATCCTCAAGTCCCCATAAACAATCAGAGACGTTAGTATCCTCAAGTCCCCATAGATATTCGAAGACATCAAGCACTTTTAAACAAGAATACAATTCAGAACAATAAGTCATTTTTTCAAATTCCATTCAAAGAGTCCAATGCTAGCCATAAATCATACACTGGGGCAAATTTATAGAATCCTATTTTCTCTTTTCAAACTACATTAACCTGATTCTCGCAATACTTGAGATATGTCGGAAGTTCTATACAAGAGTTTGGTCTTCACAACCCCATAATTACTCTTTCTTCCCAGCAACTACATAATCTTAAATCTCACAGCTCAATACTAGGCAATTTCGAGAAGAGCATCAAGATATGAGAATACTTCCATTCCTAAATAGTCCTTCTCTCAATAATCATTTCACATGGTCTTCCGCCCTTAATAATGAGGCAAGAGGAAATTACCTATTCTTTTAAACTATACCCGACCTGATCCTCATGCAACTCAAGGTATGTGGGCAACACTAAATCTGAGTTCGATTACATTTTCATCGAAATATAATTTTTTGTGGAGCAAAATTAGCTACACATCAATGTTTTTATTTAAAGACTTCTACATCATATTCAAATGAAAAAGGCCAACAGTTGACACCAAATTTTATCTCTCCGTGGTTAAATTAATGTATATGAAATATAATTTTCATATATTTTTTTATAATTGTTAACAAACTATTCATAATCATCCTTACTTTTGAATTTTATCAATTTATTGACATATTTTTTTCATGATATTGAGATTTTTATCAATTTATTTTTACAACAATCTGCACACGTACACGATATATCATCACATTTATTTTTATAATATTATTAAGATAGTTATATTTTAATTTTCTTTACATTTTGTATATATATATATATATATCAATTTATATACTTTTCATATTATTTAATACAGTCCGTAATTTTACACGCCGGATCAATTATTTTTACATAGCATAAAAGTTTGGTGTCTTGTCATATCCGACAATGACCACACAATAATGTCCTGTCACATCTAACAATGACCACACAATAATTTCTTGTCATATCAGACAATGGCCACACAATGACACTATCTTTTGGATAATAACTTTGCCTTTTGGAAAGGATGAAAAATTCTTTGGTCAATAACTTAAAAAATCAAAGGGTGTTCTAAAATAAAAAGAGAGGACACCCTTTTATCCTTTGGATAAGAAAAAGAACCAATTTTTAATATAAATAGGGGTGGGGTTTAACATTTTTTTAAGTCCAAAAAAATACACACACATATTGTAACCTTCAAACATATTTTTCCTCTTTCTCATATCTCCCAAATACACCAAAAAAATACAAAATACACACATTTTAACATAAAAATTCACATACACACAAAAATTATTAGATCCCTGTCTCCCTTTTCTCTTACTATAACCCCACCACCATCGGATTCCGGTGAGCTATAGCGCCAACGGCCACCATACGACTTTCCCCTTCTTTTTCCTTTTTCTAAATTACCCATCGTTGGAGGTGATGACTGGCAAGCTTTAATTTCTAGTCATGCCACCATCACGAGCGCCTCTCTTTCCCTACTTTTTGTTGGCTCGTTGGAGTTGATGGCCGATGAGTTCAAGCCTCCAGTCACGCCACCAACCAGCGCCGCCCTATTTTTCTTTTCTCACTCTTTTCCCTCATCGCTACCTTACCGGAGTTTATCACTGGCGAGATTTAATGCATTATTATCTCCACTACCCAAAAAAAATAGGCCAAATCTGGCTGAAAAATTCCCACACCACCACCACTACTTTCCTTGCTCGTTCTCATCGATCTACCAGCAAACATGATTGGGAAACACATTGCTTCGTTGTTCCTTTATCGTTGAAGCAATGATGTTGTCTTGTTACTTGCCTACTTCAATTCTTGCTTATTATTTTAGTTATGGTATTTTAATTTTACTTTTTTGTTTGTCAAACATGACTAAAGATATTTTTTGGTGATTTTGAATTTTTCGGTGAGATCTTAATTTTCTCCAATGAACATTATTGTTTTGGGATCTATTTATGATTGCTTTGGCTTATTTTTGCTACATTTTTATATACCGGTTTTGACACTTAGATTGGCTCATGTTTTATCCACATGTTGATGACTTTGTCAATCTTTTTTGATGGTCTTATTTAGCTCGATTACTATATTTATAAATTTGGAACCATTTTATCCCTTTTATATATTTTTTTATGTTCTTGATTGATAAAAAATAGATACTACACGATTTTGGCCAATGACAATATATCTCCATCAGATTTTCGAGGCCTTTCTAAATAAAAGATGGACATTACGTATACAAATACGTAACAAAAATAAATAAATTCAAGCAATGATGAAATCATTATAATATCGCGACAACACAAAAGGTTTTATGATTTGTACCTTGGCAAGGTGATTTAGGACGACCGATTAGTCGAGCAACCACTTCGTAGGCATGGCTCATTTAAAACTTAATCTCATAACAAAATTCTATTTATATATATATATACAAACATACATACATCTGCATCTACGTATGTGTACACACAACTTTTATTTATTTATTCTTAATATTTCTATCAAGTGTTTATACATGTTCTCTATGACAGACTCTAAAGTATTATTTTAAAGGGAGTTCTGATCTTTATGTTTGTATTTTATTTCTCATCTTCATAATTGTATATAAAGATAAAAGTATAGAGGAAACTTTACTTTTTGGGGTGTCGGGTGGGAACATTCTTTACTTAAATATTCATTAGCGCATGTTTAGGAAAAATTAGGTCGTTTACATAAATGAATTAAATTAATCAAGTAAAATCTTTATTTTTCTCTCCGTGATATCGATCAAGTAGGTAGTATTTTCTACAAAATACTTTTTTTATAGTACAAAATAGATATTTTTCTTTTCATACGCCACAAAATACTTTTCTTTTTCACATGCAACTTGTACATTTTTATACATACCCTTCACATATTTTCACAAAAATAAGTTTTATTTATATACTTAGGTTGCATTTGTTTCTTTTAAGATTCAAACATCTGAATCTGAATGCACATCTGAATAATTAAGATGTTGTCTTTAGATCTGAAAACTGAATGATTAAGACTATTTGTTTTTTTAACATCTGAATGTATAAACTTTTTTATTTGTATATATAATAAAATAAAAAATACAATTCAAATAAAAAATTAATTATATATCAGAAAAGTGTATAATTTAATACAACAAAACTATTATTTGATTGAAAAAAATATTTATATTTGTTTGTGATAATGGAGATGGTTTATAATAGTGGTTGCGGTGACAATGATTGATGTTAGGGATTAGTAATGTTGGTGGTGATAGTTGTGATGGTTGGTATTGTAGTGACTGTTATGATGGTGGAGGTTGATAGTGGTGGTGGTGGCTGTGATGTGATGTTGCTTGATGTTAGTAGTTAGAGGTGTTGATTGTGATGGCTGAAAAATGAATGCATGTTAGTTGACGATGTATTGGTGCTAGTTGGAGATGTTATTAGTTGTGATGGTGGAGATAGTTGTTAGTACAGATAAACTGTAGTGATGGTAGTGGTTGAAGTGATAGTAGAGGTAGCGTTACTAGTGACAATGATGGTGGAGGCCGAAGAATGTATGGAGTTTGTGATGTATTAGTGGTAGTTAGCGGTGGTGCTAGTTGTAATAGATGAGTTGGTCGATAGTAGGGATTGACCGATAGTGGTTGATGATGGCGGTGCTGTTGATGGTGGTGGTGAATATAATTAGAATAATAGAGTTAGCAGGTGTGGTAAAGATTGACAATAGTAGTTGGTAACGATATTTGTTGTCGATGGTGGTTGTTATGGTGGAGGTGGTTGGTGGTGGTGGGTGCTGGTTGATAATGGTGGTGGTGGCAGAGGTGGTTAGTGGTGGTGATTGATGATTATGAATAGAGTGGCAGTGAATATTATCTAACACCAGAATACCTCTTCAGACTTATGAAGACTTTATTCTAGATCTGAATGATTAAGACCTATTAAGAGCTAAAATCTTGATAAAAAATAAATGCACTTAATGGTCTAAAGTCTGACCATTAAGATTCAGACCACCATTAAGTGCAAACAAATGATCCCTATGCACATACACCTTTTACATTATTTTAAATATTTATACCTTCTCCCTCCTTGATAAATTTAGTCTAGTCGGGTACCATATTTGTGGATTCTATGTCACGACCTAGACTAACGGACCGTGCGGGCGCCTACGCTATTCTAAGTAGCTAGGAGAACCCTTATTACCCAACTAAAAATATGCGGAAGACTTCTGTTTTTGAGGAAATATAACGTAAATTAAATACCAATAAATTAACTTTTTCAAAACCTTATTACAAATGTTCTTCACTATCTCAAGACTTGGCCAGACATGTACAAGAGCTATCTACTACAACATAGACTGATAATAAAATAAATAATACAAAGACTCTAACATCTGCTAGGAAGAAAGTGCAGAAGTTAGTGCTGAATATCGTCATCCATCTAGTAACTGCAACTAACCTGTATTCAGTCTACACTCCAAGAAGAAATGTAGAAGAGTAGGGTCAGTACAACCACATGTACTGGTAGGCATCATCGGCTGACCTTGTTAGTCCATATAATTATAAAATAGAATTAAGGAAAATAAATCATGACATCCTAAATGGAATATAATTCAACTAAGGTTGTAATAATATTATTACTTTACCTATGTAAGTTACAACATCCCACTACTCTTCCAACTCCATCAATATTATATTTGCTACTAACATACTCTAGCCTCATTAATTTACACCATCAACCACAATCCAACGCTAATACAACACTATTCCTCTTTATTCACCTTATCTTTTTCATCACTCATATTCACAGAAACAAGCCCGTAATCATAGACAACCCACACTAAATTCTCGAGCTAACAACCAAATGTTCTCATATAATATTAAAGAATGATAACTAGCTATTCTGGTAAGCCACGATTAAAACACGTATAAATCAAGCAAGTCAACCAATATATAAGTAAGTACAAAGTTTCACTTCTTCAAATATATATCACACAATCAAATGCCTAATGAATCAACAATACAGCAATAAAAAATCAAACAGTGCTCACAAACAAGCCACATAACCATCAAGGTTTCAACCATATGTAAGCATCCACAGACTCAACACAAATATGTACACACATGCTATGGGACTTATTTTTTCCCAAATAGTCATGACTTGTAGGGAACAATCTATGTTCATGAACCGTACCAACGTGGTACCCGATCCAACATATACATATCCGTATCGGTGTGGTACCCGATCCAACATATACATATCTGTATCGACATGGTACCCGATCCAACATATATATATCCGTACTGGCGTGGTACTCGATCTAACTTATACATATCCGTACTAGAGTGGTACCCGATCTAACATATATATATCCATACCGACGTGGTTCCCGATCCAACATATACATATCTGTACCGGGGTGGTACCCAATCCAACATATACATATCCGTACCGGTATGGTACCGGATCCAACATATACATATCTGTACCGGCGTGATACCCGATCCAATATATCCACATCCGTACCAATGTGGTACCCGATCCAAAATATATATATCTGTACCGGCGTGGTATCCGATCCACCATAAACAAGTATCATCAATATCAAATTTACACAATCTCACAGCATACAACAATGTACCAAGTTTACAAGTACACTTAAAGTCATAAGACAATTCCATCAAGTAAATTTTCAATAATCATTTATACACGCATCAACAATTTCAAGCATTTCCGAAAACCAATCAACAAGTATTCATAACATTACTTTAAGGAGTTATCATTATCAAACAAGCCACTCAGAAGCACAATTCAATAAACCATCATTATCACCAATTTAGCCTCTCATGGGTGTCCAATAGATATAGTATTTTTATCAATATGAAAACAAGAATATCATAAAATAAAGCACAATTTAATTCTTACGCATACAAGTCACTATTAATTATTAAAAATATTATTATCTTCTTAAATACCGCAACTTGGGTTCTAACATCACCATTTATAACTGGTACATTCATGCGTATCATTATCCTCTACCTCTTTCCACATAATACAATCATCACACTGATTCAAGTTATCTATTCCTTAGATATTACTATGCTCATCAATATTCGATCTTAGCATAATTCTCCTCATCATATTATTACACAATGCATACAACTTAATACCATTACAACTCAACTAGGTTCATCACTAGAAACCATAATGTTCATATACCACATTTACAAAAATCTCCTTTTGGGAACATAACACATAATATCATGAATATCACATAATCAATCAATAATATAGTTTTTAGGATTAAAGTTAAGTACTCGTATCACTATCCGCCTCAACTCCATACCCGCAGGCCTAGACATGCTTTCTCCCATCAATTCTAAATTATGAAAATGTAAAATAACACAATCTTCTACTCATTAAACCTAGACTACCTAGACGCCAAGCTTTTGAAAGAAACAAGTTGCAACAAAAATGATTTTGCCTTTCCTTCATGCCTTGGAATAATCAACCATCTAAAAATCAAGCAATAATAAGAGTAATAAGTAATTACTCTTCAATCCGATATCTTAGGGATCCAAACCCACTAATTCTACCCTTAATTTAAGGTTTATATCATCCTTCAATATCAGTTAGCCATTAATTAACTTTTTCAAGCTTAACCCATCTCCATTAATGAAGTTTTTATGCTAAAGGTCTCATCTTTGTGGAATTCAAGGTTCCTAACCATTAAAATTAATAATCTAGTTTATGAAATTAATGTTAGGAATCTTTAATTTATAATTTAGAATCAGCTCTAGGTCATATTAAAAATACTCATGAGTATTCTCCAAAAGAATTTCTCCATTAAAGGTCTTTCTACGGATTCTAAGATATTAAAGGATTAAAAAGCAAAGAAAATAATGGAAAAACTTACCTCCATGGAGGAATTTCACCTTAAGTTTTGAGAAATCACCTCTCTAGTGTTGGAGAATGAAATTTGGGATTTTTAGACCTAAAATACGGCTGAAGCTGATTTAAATACAACCAAAAATTTTGCTACAGTGAAATCCCATTTCAGTCCAGACAGTGCTCAGTAAAATAGTCATAACTTTTTACTCCAAATTCAAATTGAGGAACGGTTTGTTGCATTGGAAAGAGGACTCAGAGATATTTAATTTGATGGGTGTTGGGTTTCATAACTTCTTATATTCTAAGAGATATGATCATTTGAATTTGACCCTAATAAAAACCCATATCAAAACTCTATCAAAAATAAAGTTTTAAACTTAACTTTGTGTTAAGGATATTGTATGACCTTAATTAATAGCTTAAAAACTTTCAAACTAAGTTATTGATATTAGAACTTATGAATAATTAAATTCATCGAGCTTGAGTCAATCTAGATACATCCGAAGGCTGAAATCTTCACCAAAAATTTTAAGGTGACATAATAAATAAAATATTGGCTAATTTGGACCCATATTAATATTGAGGAATGAATTTATTACGTAATTTAGTAACGAAGAAATGAGTCATTATATTCTAAAGGGTGTCTAACCCCTTTCCTTCAAAATAATTTGAACCCTTACCTAGAATCTAAATTAATCTTTTGTAGACGAAAATATCATTAGTCATATGTGTTACTAAATAGATAGGTTTCCTTATTTTTCATAAAATTAGGTGGAAACTCTACATAAAAATTCATTGCCTTTAGAGTCTATAAGTCATGTTTTGTTAACCTTTGTAGAAATTGGGCATGACAAACTGGAAATCTCATAAAAGTTTTAAGGTTGTAAATTTAGGGAGTTCTTGAGACTCAATGGATTGAAGGGACCCACTGATGAAATCCCACATACTTGAGAATAGATACCTTGGTGAAATATTTAAAGTTGATCTTGTTCTTGAGAAACCCTCATTTGCTCTTGAGGGGAAAGAGAATCACTTTCTTTTGTGTAGGAGAAGTAATTTTCAATGTTTTGAGGGAATATGGTAATGTTTAACCTTGATAGCTGACATTTTGGGAGCATAAACAATTTGGTTTATCTTAAGAAGGGGTGGAAATTACCAAAAATCCCCTTTTTGAAATGTGTACAGATTCGGGGTTCACATCTGTTATGACTCACCCTATGACTCGACATGATTGGTTATGGGTCGTAGTCTGAGTCATAATTTAAGGTCCCAAGATTTTGGTCATTTCTGATTTGGCTATGACTTCCCTCCTAACAACTCGTTACGCCTGACTATGAGTCGTTAGGTGGAGTTATAGTCTGAGACTTGATTCTTGGATCCTCTACTGGACAGGCTACGGGTCCACACAATGACTCATAAGGTCTGAATATTTGTCATGTGTTGGAATCATAACTACTGAAAGGGATTCTTGGTTGAACATTGTTGTGTCTACGGGTCCCTCCTAATGACTCGTAGCCTCTTATTATGAGTCGTAGAATAGAGTCAAAGTCACTAGGATAAAACTAAAGGTTTTTCCTGCCTTGACTACGACTACTCATAACAACTTGTAACATCCAATTACGGGTCATCAAGTACATTGTAGCAACTGGAAACTTACTGATGCCTGAGGAAAATTTGCATAACTTTCCACCACGATATCTAATTAAGGTGAGACTTACAGTGTTGGAAAGCTAACTTAGTAGCACATCTCTTGAGGGGTTTAGAGCTTAAATTCCGTAAGAGTTTCTATAGGCATCATATCTATAACACCCCAATTTTCTGAACTAGAATGCTACACGATGCTCATGACTTCGAGGGACCATAAGCTAACCCATGACTGATATCTGTACTTGTACATTTCAGTATATATCATAATAATATGGAAAACATAAATATGTAGGCCATAAGGTTCAAATAAATAAAGAATCTGGTAAAATAACATCCATATAGGTGAAAGATACCCAAAATAACTATAATTAAATCAAATCTGAACTAAACCTGAACTGTATCTGAAAGCCTAGAAGTACTAACTAAATAAGGAGTTGAAGGAACATATCTCCAACTAACTTCGTAAAATGAAAACTAACTGAAATAATAAATGTATCAAATCATATCATCCTCGAATGAAGAGGACTCACTGCAGCTCTATATACTGGAATGCGACTGCTACTATTGGTCTAAAACTTGTGTCTCTGAACCTATGGTGTAACATAAAAAGAAAGCACCATAGCACGAATGCATCAGTACAACTGGAGTACCAAGTATACGAGTAAGGTAGGCTAAATAAAAAGGTTTTACATGCATCAACAATGCTAACTAACTAACTGATATGAACGTAAGAGTGCAAACATGCATACATAGAAACTAAGATTGCGAATGCGTGATAGCTAAATATGTACGCTAATACATAGTTTACTGATAACTAATCATGACTGATACTGTAGTTCTGAATACATGGGTGACTGTGTCTGACAGTCCTACATCTGATGGAACTATCTAAATTCCATACTATAACTGAATTTGACTGTGTCTGGCAGTCCTGGTATATTGACATCTAAAGAACTATCTGGGTTCTTTTACTGAGACAGAGCCTGAAACTGTGGGAGGTAGTTGTTTAATCGACATGCCCCAATAATTTATATAGCTAAGTTGGGGTCCAATCTCTACCCCGACTGGAGGGGTGTCAATACCGCGCCACTAGTAAGGACAGTTGTAAGTGACCCTCATCTGGCAGGTACTCAAATAAGAACAGTGGAAACCCTAAACTGACAGGTTAAGCCACCTCATCAACCCTAGGTTGATAGGTTAAGATGTCTCATCCTACGCTGGCTACGTAGTTCTGGAACATAAGGATGACAGCTAAGAATCACACCCTAAACTGGTAGGAGAGTTCCCATCCTTGGGTTCACTCGGCGTTAACTTTTACTCCCATCTAAAGAGACTGAACAAAATTTAACTGACTGTACAAGGACTGAGTAACTGACTTCCATTGACTGACGGAATAGAATTATTATCTGAGATTTTGCTAAGATCATGAGATTTTGGAGGTTTCTTGAGTCACATGACTGATTGAGTTTTATAGATCATGGCTTGACTGAGATTATTAGGATAATGTGACTTGGCTCTTGGCACACAACTATAATTTTTTGGGTATGAATACCCCCAGGACTCAAGGGAAGAAAACTGACGCACATGACATGACTTGATCACAAGATTTGAGTCCATAATTCATAATATCGTACATAAGGGATTTCATACTAAGCATAGTTATCAACAATATATTGCATGGAAAGGATTTCATGTCATATGGAAGTACTTTCACAACCTTAATATCATGTTCATTGCATAATCATACTAGCTACACATATCAATAGCATGGAAGTTCATGTGGAATCATCTTAAGAGTTGACATAGCTTTTCATTTAAATACTATGGGGTCATGGGAACATGATTTTTAGCATTCTAGGAATTTTAACAAATACCTTGCATGCACACTTTGGGGCATAGGTTTTCTCAACAATTTTAATCATCTTGAACCACCCAAATTCATGGGTTTTAACTACAAGCATGCATACAATCATGGAAGTCAACTTATATTAATATCTTGAAGCTTAAACAATGATCAATAACATGAACAACATCACATAACAACAAGGAAATCAAAGTTTCTCATTTAAAAGCATGGTTCTTGAACTCTATGAACGAAAGGGGTCCATAGATGAACACTACGCATACCTGACTCAGGGTTCTTGATGTTCTTGAGCTTGAAGGGTTTGAAATCCTTTGATTCTTGAAGAGGACTAGGTCTTGTTCTTGGAGATGAAATTTAGAGAGAAACCCTAGTTTTTTTTTGTGAAATAATAATGAGCACAATGGTTGAATTCGAACTCATCTAGGGTATATGTAGGTGAGTGATAAGTAACCAAAATACTCCTGTTAAAATAACCTGAAAATAAACTGAATGTGGCATGTGACGGTCCAACTAATGGTCCGTCAGACACTTGATAGTCCGTTACTTATCCCGTCAGACATGGACCAGAAATGGGGTTCACTAGATAAGAGTTAACGGCCTGGATGACGGTCTATCACAACTTTGACGATCCGTCAACTCATCCATCAGTCCTTATCCAGTACGTGGCTCAACTGCCTTGGCTGTGATGGTCAAAGTGGTGGTCCATCACTTATGTGGTTGTCCGTCAACTTGGTCGTCATACCTGGGCATTTTCGACAGTTCCAAGTAAAACATCCATAACTTCCTCGTCTGATGTCAGATTGGACAAAATTGGTACTGTTGGAAAGCTAACTCAATTTCCCACGTGATAGAAAGTGAAAATCTCAAAAATACCATGTGTACAAAGATAGGTTTGAATTTTAAAGTAAGTCCTAGCATCCTTGAGATGATTTCTAGCTAGGAAAAAGGCACGGGTATTACAATATCTTTGGAGAGGCATGATCTGAAATACAAGTAAGCCAGGAGTTAGAGAAATCTCAAGACACTATACTATATAGCCCAAACTAGAACACACAAAAGGTAAATATTCCTAAACATCTTGTATCCTCCCCCTAAAAGTGTGGCACGCTACACACTTATAAAAGGGACTATACTCTATAGGTCTTTGTGGACACCCTAAGACCCTGAATGGTGCTCTAATGCTAACCTTGTTACGACCTAAACTAAGGCCTAGTCATGATGGATATCTCAAGACCTAAGTTGGTTGGATACCACCCCCTTATCTAAACCACCTAAGCACAATAAAGAGAATAGCATAAGCAAAACCAAACAATAGAAAAATATATAAACCAAAAGAAAGGTTCTAAGAATCAAAAATAAATAACCAAGACACACTTGTCCACAAAAGCCTCTAAAATAAGATACCAAACTAGGTCGGGACATGCCCCCGACCATGACAAAAGAAAGCTACAAATCTCCAAAATATGAACAAAAACCTATAGAAATGGTAAAGCTTTCTGGATGATCGAGGCTCACCACTTCACAACAACTCAACTAATAACCGCATCACCTATTGCTGAATAGGGATAACAGAAATATCTTTGGAACCCACATCATGAAACTATGTAGCATCCTAAGATGGTCAATGGGATAAAAACTGGCATGTAACTCAGGAAAAGTGATAAAATAATGTCACATCCAAAATTAGTCAAACCACATACACACATTCATATATACATATATAGTATGTCAGGATAGGGTAAAGGGTCATGAACACGAAAATTTAAAACCATTAACCTGGACTATGTAGCTCTATCCGTCCTAAGGGCACCCACAGGCTATATAGGTTCAGCTCCCCTTGCTGAAAGGGCCTCAGTGCATGTAGCTAGATGAACTAAAGAAATTTGAGAAAGATCCAAAGCTACTGAGGCTTCAACTATTCCAATAAGATATATATTGTGCGAATCATGCACACGGTCATATAGACCCCCACACCGGCAAATGTGGTTTCCAGTATTTATCCTCCCGGGACCTCCACCTTCTCTATGAGTTACACAACACTCTTTAATCCTAAATTAAAAATATTTTCACATAATCCCAATCATTAAAGAGTCATTTATTAGGGCATTTACTATTTGGTATCATCATACCAATTATGCTTGCAATCTTATAAAATTATGTCAATCCAATCCAATTAACCAATTTGACTTTGAAGCTCTGTTTTAATTTCAAACCATGGCCACCAAGGCCTTTCAAATCATTTTTGTATCCTTCTATACATTAATGTAATGCAACAATTCCAAAAGTGGATTAAACCATGCCAGTTCCATATTCAAAATCAATTTTATAAAGGTGAGTTGAGGTTAATGCCAATTCCAAACCAAAATCCATTAATTTGGGGGAAACCATGTCCTACTGTTTCCAAACCATGCAAAAATTCCCTATTTCATGCCCAAAATTTATTAGTTAAAGCATGAAAAAATCGTTAAAACCATGGGAAAAAAATTCAAGTAATTATCATAAAAATCCCTCAACCAAGTTCAAACTCAACAACTAAATCACATAATTCTCAAATCAAATTATGCCATAAAGTAAAGTACACGTTTAGGAATGATAGAGAGACATGCCTGAAGCACCAAAGAATTTGGAGAGAAATCACGAATTAGAGCTTAGATATTTAATCCCTTGAAAGCCCTAGCTTTCTCTTGCTTTGGGGAGTTTAAGAGAAGAGGGGTGAATTTGATTTTGTTAACTGATGGACAAGAGGATATTTAAGGTTTTTTAGTCATAGTATAATAGTTGAATTGGAGGAAAAGACCAAAATAACCCTACTTAAAATATGTAAAAAAACTTAGACAGTCGCTACGACTTAGGTAACGAATCGTGACGTCTGACCATGAGTCATTACCTAGACTCGTTACCTAAGGGCCCTAAATCTTTTCCCTTCACTGCTATGGTCATGAGTCACTCATTACGACTCATGACCTAACCTAAGACTCATGATGAGGAGTTATGATCAAATCAAAAACCTTAGGCATCTTTACTATTTAGACAATGAGTCTAGCTCTACGACTCGTTACGTCCCATAATAAGTCATACCCTAGGCTCGTTATCAAGGGAACAAAGCCTAGGCAATTCACTGGTGAGACCACGAGTCTTACCCTATGACTTGTGATGATTGATAATGACTCATCACCTGAGTTATAGTCACAATAGTTTTGGCGAAAACTCAAAAGTTTTAAAGTCCAAAACCTGGGCTATTATAGTTTGGGTTAATTACTAAGAAAATTATATCTATCAGAGTAAAAAAGGTGAATGCAATGGGATCATAAGGTAAATCATCTAAACATAAAGATTTTGATTTTGGGAAGGAATTAAAGTACTTAGATAGGGAGATGGTGAATTTTTTAACCAAGGGCCACGGATCTAACCCAAGACACTTGAACTCGAGAAAGGAAATCAAGATCAAAATAATTACGGAGACAAGTATAGGGACAGAGGTAGAGAACATGATGGTGACTTGAGAAGAAAAGATAATTACATGGACAAGAGTGGCATTTATGTTCCACTGGGGAGCCATAATGCTTACATCAAAATTTTAAGAATTGAATCATTTTTTTCTAAGCTTATTAAGGGTACAGAGAGCCAAGAAAGTTGACTTAAGGAGATTAAGGTAGACATATCAAAGATGATTCAGAAAGTAGAATCATATGAAACTGCAATTAAGCAACATGAGTAGTAGTTTGGGTAGATATCAGCTACATTAAAGAACGATAGTCACTGCCTAGATACCATCACTCAAAGTGGTAAGGCTACTATTGATCTACCTATTCTTGTGGTTGATGAGAAGAGGCATGATATAATGGATATTGATGTTGTACCTAAAATTAAAATTGGGAAATTGGTGATAAAGGATGAGGTGTATCAGCAACCTACAGTTACAAAAAAAAGAGCTAAAAATAAAGAAAATGGTAAGGAGGTCACACCACCACTTAAGCTCATTCCTCGACATTCTTTATCATTTCTCTAATGATTGAAGTAAAAATCCAAAGCAGGGAAGTTAATAAATTTATTTCTATATTGAAGGAGTTGACTGTGAACGTCCCTCTTCTTAAAGTGCTAGAGCAGTTGCCTAGCATGCAACAATTATGAAAGATTTTGTGTCAAAGAAGAAAATTCTCAATTATAAGGATATTAGTAGTTTGTGTCATTGTATTTCTATTATATATCAATTTCTTATGCAAAAAAAAGGTGACCTCGATGCCTTCACAATTTCTTGTATGATTGGGTCATCTGGATTTGCCATGGCTTTATGTAACTTGGGTGCAAGCATTAATTTGATGTCATTGGAAATGTTTAAACAATTGTTCTTAAGACCTACTAAACCCATAATGATGCAGTTATTGATGGCATATCATACAATTAAAAGTCTTGTGGGCGTATTATTTGATGATTTAGTCAACATGGACAACTTCATATTTTTGGCCAACTTTATTGTCTTGGAATTTGAAGTTGATTTTGAGATGTTCATAATTTTTGAGAGACTATTTTTAGCCACAGATATAGCATTAGTGGATATGGAAAGAGGTGAGCTTAAGTTTAGGTTGAATAATAATGAAATCATGTTCAATGTTCGTCAAACTATGAAGCGGCCAACGAATTTGAGAGTGGTTTTCATAATAAATAATTTTGATGATCCTATAAGCCAACCCTATGGATACCTTGATGAATTTAAGTAATCAAGGTCCCCATATTGTGCCGCGATATTAAATCAGGCATTCCTTGAGAGGCAACCCAAGGTGTCTTGTCACTTCTTCATTTGTAACAATTCATGTTATTTTGATTGACATTAGATCCACGCAACGCAACTAAGGTTCCACGTGTATGTTTCTAAACCTATTGTTTTATAGTGGCCTAATACATTGGGAATAATACACGCTTATTCAATGGGGGTAGGGCTACTTGTGGGACTAGATGTCCTCTTGGGGGTTTTGTTATTGTGTCTTTTTCCCCAGAGTATGTTATCATAGTAGATTCAGCATATTTAGGTTATTATATTATGTTTATTATATGTTTTGTCTTGTTTAATTAGAAGAAAAATAAGGAACCCAAATGCAGTCAAAATATCATATTTTATGTGTTTGAAAAATATGATATCGCTCTTAAAATTTTTGTGAAATATGTGTTATAAATATATGTATGACCATTGTTGAATCCTATTATAACTTTAGTATTAGGGATAAAGTAATCACCTGAGCATTGCATGAACCGGATCGATAGGATTTGGTAATGTAACCCTTTACCATATATGTGTGAGGTATTTACCTAGTTCACTTCAATTTGTCTTGCCTATGTTGCAGGATAGTTCATTGGTACATGATCATAGGTCGCGTATGAATAAGTCCACTCTCAGCCTAAAATACTGGCCAAATAAGAATAAGCATATCTTGATCCTGAATTTGACCCTAAGTTGACCTATTTTCTTGTTTTGACCTTCTTAACTTCCCATTTAATTACAATAAACCTATTTTGGCCCTGGTCCCTCCTTGGACACTGCGTACCTCAACTCAAGCAAATCGCCTAAGTTGAGGGTGTCTATTATAGGGGTGTGTAGTAGAAGATGAGTATAAAGAAAAGTTTGATAAAAGAAAAGAAGGTAGGGTTGGGCGTAGTGGAAAAGTGTGAAAAGAAAGAAAGAAAAAAATAAAAAAGAGAAAAATGAAAAAACTTTTAAAAAATACAAAGAATGAAGGAAACCACACCCAATCTGAATAAGGCAATAAAGGAGAAAATGAGAGAATAAAATAAGCATGGTTAAGTAGTGAAGCCAATAATATAATTATAGTTTTAAGGTGGGAGAGTCCTATGTACCATATATACCATACCTACCCCCAAGCCTATGTTACAAGCCTAGAAAAGTCCTATAATGATCCCAGTTCAACTGTTCAAAAAATGAAGGTATAGAAAATAAAGACAAGCCTATGATTTTTTATGCACATTTTTTTAACTTCTTTGAGCACGTGAGTGTTTGAATTAGTCCCTGTATTGATATGGATTATGATATTTTCATAATAGGACCTCCTTGTTGTGAGGGTACATGGGTTGTGTTGTTAACTACTTATATGTTCGGGTAGTGTCAATTGCATATATGTTTGGTAATTTGTTGTAAACCTAATACCATCACTTGATTTATTTTGTATCATATTAAGGTGCTACATGGATCCACACAGTGGTTTTGAAAGTGTAAATAGGAGGGGATAAGAAATTTGAGCTAAACTGAGTTGACTTTCATAGGTGTCTTAGGTTTCCTTTCGTTAAACATAGTGTTTATTTACTTTTGTTTTAGTTGCCTGAGGACATACAAACGTTTTAAGTCGAGGGGTTGATGTGTCATGATTTCATGTCACTTTTGATGCTTAAGACAAGGAAATTATGCAAGTACTTAAGAATTCTTGTTAGATGTGATGTGCTTTTGTGTTGATTTTACAGGAAAATAGAGTTCGGAGCAAAGAATGAGAAAAAAAAGATGAATAGTTGCTAAGAAGGATACCCACGAGTCAACCTATCTCATAGGTAGTACCTACGAGTGGTAGATAGCTACATATGTTGAGTTCTGCACAGTACACATTGTTCCTAATTTCCACGAGCCTACTATAAGGCGTAGGTACAACCTACGACCGTAAGTTGCCTATTAGGTAGGAGTTTCTGCAAAGTTGAAGATTTCACTCTGATTTCCACAACCCAAGGCATATTTTTTGGGTTGTGCCTACAACTCAATCCACAAATCATGAGTATATGCCGGCTCTAGTTTCCTACACTATTTAGGATAGATTTTCTTTTGTATTTACAAATACCCTTTGGATGTTTTATTATCAATTTAAGCACTTCATACACTTTTGACATTATTTTGAGTTCTGAGATACATTATTGATCTTGGAATTATTATTTTTGATTTTTAGGGTTTGCAATTAATTTGAGATTTTGGATTTTCATTCTTATTCTTAGTAAGTTCATCATTATGATTTCTTCTATGGAATCTATGCTTGTTCTTATAAACATGAGTAGCTAAATCTCATAACTAGGGTTGTGGGAACTCAAATAGATTAACAAAGCAGGTTAAGTGTAAAGTCATTCTAGATTGATGTTTTGTATGTATTGGGATTTTCTTCATTTTGATTGCTTTCTTAATGGTTGCAAACGTTAAGAACTCACCCGTGTTCGATACTTGCTCGAGAGAGAGGAAGCGATTAGGGAAAGAAGATCATAATAGTAATTTGAAGCTATCAACCTTCATCTAATAAACTTGAGACCAATAGGAGATAGTTAATCTGAGATCGTAAAACAATATTTAGTAATATGTGACATTTTAAGACTGAAGGTGTAACACCCCAATTTTTTATAATCAGAATGCCACACGGTGCTCATGATCCTGAAGAACCATAAGCTAACCCTCTTCTGATATTTGTACCTATTCACTACATAATATAATAAAATACATGCGGAAAACTGGCAAAAATATGCCATAAGGTTCAAAATATCTAAAATACATAATTCTGCAAACTGAATACTTATACAACTGTTCGAAAAACCTCTAACTGTCTGAACTGTGGAGTTGATGGGATATGTCCCTAACTAACACCGTCTAATAAAATAAACTGGATATAATACTATACTGGAATAATAATCATCCTCGAAAGATGAGGACTCTCTTATACTTCTACTGCTGCTGACTGAATCTGGAATGCTAAGGGTACTCTGGATCTCGTGTCTCTGAACCTATGGTGTCAAATGAAATAATAACACCATAGCTCAAATATGTCAGTACGTTGGAATGTAGTGAGTATGCAAATAAGGTATGGCTAAATGCAAGGTCTTATGCATGAACAATTACTTAACTGAATAATATGCAAGAGCTGGATTAAGACACATAGAGAATCTGTAACTACTGAACATACTACACATACTGACTCTGAGCATACTAGGACTAAATCTGATAACTGATACTGGACATAATGTCAAGCTAAACTTTCTAAACATACTGAGATTCTGCGTATCTGGAGCTACTGAAATTGATATCTGAGTTCACTAACTCTGGAATACTGTATAACCGAGTCAACTAATATCAACAACTGAGTCTAAGACTTCTAGTATCGACTGGCTGAATCTGAGATTGAACCTATCTAGCGGATGATCTCTAAGTCTTCTATAATGATAAGGAATAATTAAATCTGAATTTGAGATCAAGCCTATCTAACGGGTGATCTCTGGATCTTCTGATAATGAGAATACTCAACTAAATCTGAGACTGAGATTAAGCCTATCTAACGGGTGATCTCTGTAAGTACTAATGTTGAATAACTTTATGTGAGACCAGGCCTATCTAGCGGGTGGTCCACGAATAACTGGAACTATCTGAGTTCCTTATTGAGATAGATGACTGTATCTGACAGTCCTAATTTTTGAGTTCTACTCTGAAGACTGATACTAAAATTGCAACTATGGGAGTTCTCACTTAACCGACATGCCTCGAGCCTGAACCAGTGGGGTCCAACCTGTAACCCCAGCTGGAAGGGTATCAATACCATGCCATGGGTAAAGACCTCTCTGGTCAAGCCTATCTAACAGGTGACTCTCGTCGGAAGTCAAGCCTAAGGCAGTATAATAGTTAAGCCTCTCGATGGGTGACAAGCCTTTTTCTGATAGGTGACTCCTACATCCTACGCTTGCTACGTAGTTCTGGAGTTCAGGGATTTCTCCTAACGACTCTGACTCTCTGAAGGGGAGCTGCCATTACTGCACTCGCTCGGTGCCAGCTCTTACTCCCAATTGAAAGACTCTGAACTTATTCTTAGAACTTGTACTTCAACTAAACTGAATCTGTTACTGAGTTTCTTACTTGACTAAGGTGACTGAGTTCACTTGGTTCCATTATGTGATGAAGTATGTCTGAATTCTACTTTCTGTCTGAATATAACTAAGACCTGTAACTTACAGGGGATTTACTAGAAACTAAACTGAATATTGAGTACTGATCTTGATTAAACTGAATACTGAGATTTACTAAGTTTTCTTATTGTTCAGTCATTGACTGAGTTCTATTGATCATAGCACATCCAAGATTATCTTGACACTGACTCGACTCTAGGCAAACAGCTATATTTTTCAAGTACAAGTACCCCCAGGACTCGATAGAAGGAAACTGATAGGACTCGACTCTTTGAATTCACAACCAACATCCACATCGTAGTAATAGATTCACCATATACTCAATAAAACATTGCTTTAAGCACTTGTAAATACTAACATGTATTTTTATAGGAAATGCAAGCCAACACTTTATCACTCATTCCACAAGGTCTTTCAATAAACACATAACATACATTCAAGGTACATAATTAAGGATTTCATGCTAACATGTTACCATCCATTCACTAAAGATTTTTATCAAACACTTGGCATGCTTATCTTATACCAAACTTGGGGATTTCTAGTCAACATTGTCATAATGACCCAATTTTCTTCATACAAGCATTTTATCAAACATGTAGGGAGCATGCTTTAGTAATTCAACAATTACTACTTATAAATATCATGACTCCATCAACCAATTCATCATACTAGGATTTCAACATGATATGATCATAATTCAACACACATAGAAAAATATAATTATTTCCAATGTTAGTCAACATATAACAACATCACACTTCAATCATCTTTGACTTATAACAATACATTGCACCAATTAATATGATTACATAATTCAACATGCTCCTTGAAGAGGATTTATTATGAACACCACAAGATCAACACACACTAGGGTCAAAGCTTGAGTCTTTATCATCAAATCATGAATTTAATTTCAACCACATCAAGAACTTCAATTTCAAATCACATAAATCATAAAAACTCATAAAAAATATTATCTTTGAATTTTTAAAAAGGATTCTTGAGCTTCTTGGGTGAAAGGAACCTAAGAATCAATACTTGCATACCTTAATCTTTGAAATTGGATGAATTTTAATGCTTGAGACTCTATCCGCACTTGTAATAAATGATTCTCGAAGCCCACACTATAAGGAAATTAATTCTTAAAGAAATCTTGAAGATTTATGGATGATTTTAGGAAGATTAATGTTCTTGAATTAAAATCCTAGATATTTTCTTAAGAGAATTGGAAGAGAAAATGATGAAATTAGGGTTTGGATAGGGGTTCTCATATTTATAGAAGCCTCCAAAAGATGGGAAATAACCAAAATACCCTTACAAAAACGTTCCTTAATTGCTGAAAAAATAGCTGACGACATTCGTGACAAGTCGTCAAGATGGTGATAAGTCATCACGAAATATCGTCACAAAAGGGTGAAATCTTGATTTTCTAGTTAAGGTTGACGACATTGGTGATAAGCCAGCACGGGCGTGATGACTTATCATAAAATGTCATCACTAGGGGTGGAAATATTCCCAGGGTGGACGACATTGGTGATAAGTCGTCATGCTTGTGACAGCTTATCACGAATATCGTCACTCAGTTTCCCAGCCAGACATGCTGGAGTAAAATAGGCATAACTCCTTGCTCCGATATCAGATTTGGGAAAAATTGGTATCGTTGGAAATATAATTCAAATAGATTTAATTTTATATATAGTAGGTCCTCTAATTTGATATATACAAGGAGTTATGGTCGATTGAAGTTGACCCAAGTTTTGATGCTCACTAAAACCTGGACGATAGGAAAGCTTTCAACTTGTCCTTGAGTTAAGGGACCTATATGATCTTAATTCATGCTCAAATATATTCCCACACTACATAATTGATTAACACACTAAATTTACATAGGATTCGAGGCTTTTGGAACATCTACGCATATGAATGACGGATTTCTATTCTAGTCCAAAATGTGGGGTGTTACAAAAGAGAGATGAGTGAAGCTCACCCAAACTAAGGTTGAGAGATGTTTAGGTGTACATAACTTATTATTTTTCATTCAAGACACCAGGATAGTTTGACGAGCATGAACAGTTTGTAGAGTTAAGAAGTCAGGGGGAACACAATCCTAGTGATCGTCTCATATTGATAACAACCTTAATTGCCCAGCATTATTACAATTACTTTTGTTGTTACAAAACCCCTTTTTTACTATATATAATTTCCTATTACATCAACAAGCTCAAGATAGATTTTTGACCTATTCCTTGTGGGATCATCCCCAACCTAGTTGGGTTCTATATTTGACAAGAGATCATTTTATACTTTCTTGGAAGTTTAATTTAGGTGAAATCACATGGGTATGTGATAGTTATGTCATGGTTGTTGACTTGGAGTCTTATTGTTGGTGCTAGTTGATTTGATTATTATCCTTTTTGACTTTTTTGACTAGACTTCATGTTGTACTGGTTTAAAAGGTTAAATATTATGAACTTGAAATATAGTTACATGATGGGTTCATGTTTCTTATTTTACTATGTTTTTATTATGTCTTCATATTTCTCATTTTGGGTTTGCCAATGACCCTACCAACACATGTTGTTTTTTGTGTGCTAATACTACAATGCTCATCTTTTTGTTTAGCTCAGAACATATTCCAACAACTATATTTAGATCTTAGAAGTGACTTAGATCATCTTCTAACTAAAGGGAAAACTGCATATTTTGGGCTACATGGGTTCTTCTATTATTTTCTGGTCCCTTTGTTTCAGACTCAGACACTTCATTAGTTTTTGGGGTTGCATCCCTCTTTTGATATTTGATAGAGTTTTGGTACGATGACATTTAGTTCCTAGGAGATTATTTTTCTACATTTTCTTGTTATGTCATTGGATATTGCTCTTATTTAATGGAATTAGGTTTAGTTGCCTATATTGGGCTAAGTATTGATTAACTTATAGTTAAAGTGGTTCTCCTACTGGGGGTTTAGTTTAGTTGCCACTCATGGCAGGTTTTGGTTGTGAAAATGTTGGTATCAGAGCCCTAGGTTCATTGACCTTCTTGTAACAAAATAGGTCTAGTAGAGTCCTACAAAATGGTACAGAGACTAGGGGTGGGCATTCGGTTTATTTGTTTTGATTGTTTAATGTCGATTTGATTTTTTTTATTTTCGAATTGATGAAAATGACAACCGTAAAGAAACCAAAATAAATTTAGTTTGATTCAATTTCTACAAATTTGGTTCAGTTATTTCGTATTTTTATTTTGGTTTTGATGATTAAAGTAGTGAGTCTTTGCTTGTCATGACTGAACATTTAAAATTGATAATTTTGTTAGAAAAATAATTTTTTCAAATCTATTTATCATTCCCAAATATAAATAACTCAACATGCAAGAAATGAAATGAAATAACTATTAGTTTAACATAACACATAACTGCAATGAGTTAGTGACGGTGAAAGTTCAATCGTGAACCACGACACTCGTTTCCTCGAGGCGTTGTTGTTTTAGCAGTAGTACAAATATGAAATGAATACTTAAGGTTACAAGTTACTTATTATATATTTATACAATTATGCGGAATATATATAATAAAAAATACATATTTTGTATATATAAAATAAAATGTATATAAATATATGTATATTATTTATATTATTTTGATTTTTTGGTTTGACTGAATTTTTCTCTTTGGAAAAATAAAACCAAACCATTTAACCAAATTTCTAAAATTTGAAACCGAAACCGATCTGAGAAACCAAAAAATCAATTTTTTGTTTCTTGGTTTGAACTAAAATATGTCCATCCCTAACAGAGACATCTATACTTTTCTTCGAGAGACTATAGGACCTTAGGAAACTATCCTTTCTTTGTTCTTTCGTGTTTTCACTTGATTCTAGTTGGTATATGGCGATCCAAAATGATATATGACCCTTTTCATTTTTTTGTCCATAAATGGTGAACACTATGTCAAATAAAGCGAGAGTAGCATCCTCCACCACCAGCAGCTCCACCTATTGACCTGGCTATTCGTGGATGTGGATGAGATAGGGGTAGGAAAGGGGATGAGGGGGTGTGATACCTACTAGGGGTGGAGCTCAAACAGTGGTTGATCGAGTTTATTAGAGGTTAATATTACCTCTGCCCCCTCCCCCCCCCATGATCATTTTAACGAGGTTAGGGCAGGGGATGAGGATGGTTTGGAAATAAAGGTAGCGATATCAGCTGGAGGTGCAACTCTTCCTTCAATGTGTTCTGAGGTTATTCAACAGGTTGGTTGGTACTGGATTCATCGCTACTATATTGACCTTTCAGGTTCCAGGTGCTCATCCCACTACCACTTTATCTCCCAAAGTGAATGAGGCTTTGGGTACTGATGTGTAACCTTGTACTATGTTAGGCCCCATCATGAACAAAATCGAGCATGAGTTGTTGACCAAGTTTCTGAAGTGATGTTCCTTCATTTTATGGTACTAAAACTGCAGATGCATTTGATTTTATTATATATTTCTATGAGAGGCTTCACAAGTTGAGGATTGTGCAGCAGCATGGTGTTGAGTTTGTGAGTTTCCAATTGTAAGGGGATGCCAACCAATGGTGGAGATCCTATATTAAGTGCCAGCATCTTACCTCCACTTGCTTGGGCCCAGTTTTAAGCCTTGTTTCTAGAGAAGTATGTGCCTCATACTCTACATGACTGCACAAAGGATGAGATCTAATCCCTTAAACAAGGGAGTATGTTAATTGCAGTCTATGAGGTCAAGTTTCATCTCTATCTCAGTATGTTACTGTAACGCTCCGAGAGTACACCTTGGGTGCCACACGGTGCTTGTGGTCATGAGTGACAACAAGCTAACCCCTGAGCTGGTACCTGCGGTGAGCACTAAATAAAATAATAGCATATGTGGAAGAGTAACTGAAAAGCCATAAGGTTTTAGAAATTGAAATTAATATTGAATCATAGTTTCAAACGTCTGAGAACAAACTGGTAATACTGATAAACAAATGACAACAACAACTGAAAAACTAACCAACTGTCTGTACTAGTCTAAAAACCTCAAAACTGACTGACTGTGAAGTTGATGAGACAAGCCCTCAACTAAATCTGACTAGCTGTATAACTGAACTACTAACATACTGAATATAAGATAACTCATCCTCGGAGAATGAGGACTCACCATTGTTGACTACTGCTGATAGGCTGATTCGTCTAAGTACGGTCAAGAACTTGAGCATTCGAATGTATGATATGAGACATCATAGTACAAGAAACGAGTATAAGATCAGTACTTTGAATGTATTGGTATGCTAAATGGGGTTAGGCTAATATGTATGGTTTTATGTGCACAAGTAATAATTGACTCAATGAATAGCAAGAGGTACTGAATAGAATGCATGAAATCTGTCAATGTTGAGAATGTGCGAAATCTGTAGATACTGATGGATGCATGACTAAGCATAAACCATGTTCTGAATATATTCTAAAATCTAAAATACTGAGTATTAATAAATGAGTAATTGCTATTTGTATATTATGGTCAAGTAAACCAAAACTGAATTACTGAGCTAAATACTAGACTGAGACTGTAGAAGCTAGCTATAACCGACATGTCCTAACATACTATCAGGGTCCAACCTGTAACCCCAGTTGGAAGGGTGTCAGTACCGTGCCACGGGTACTAACACAGGCTTTGTGGATCCACTAATCTGAAGTCCCGAAGGACGAGGGTGTCATGCCTAACTGATGAAGGACCTCTCAAAATCTACAGTGGAACCATAGGTCTAGAACCTAGGGAATGCTACTAGTGCCTCATGCCTAACTAATAGAGGAGTCACCATCCCTATGCTCACTCGGTGCTTAGTGTCACTCCCAACTGAATGACACTGACTATTAGACTAAACTGTGTTTAACTGAATGTAATGAATGGCCGAACTAAGAATGTTTCTATCTATTCTAAAATAATTCTGTAGATACTAAAACTAGGTAAGCAGCTAAATTTTAGGTATTCAAACCCCCAGGACTCATAACAATAATAGCAGGATCATACTAAAACCTTGAGGACATGATATGCAAGAATTTATTCAAAACTCATTCTTGTAGGCATTTCATTAAATACTTGCAATGCATGGGTTAAGATAAGCATAGGGTTAGTTTTAAAGCTTGTAGTAATAGCATGATTTCAATAATAAAGTCACCAATTATGGTTTAAATCAAAAAACAACACCATTCAAACATATGGGGTTTAATAACAACAAGAAATACGAGTAACCATGGTATAGAATCGAAGTTCACGGGAATTAATGGTTAAAATTCATAATAATCATGTAAAAATTATAAATTTGAAATCGGATTATTGGACTCCATGGGAGAAAAGGACCCATGGATGAACATCTAACATACCTCAAAAGTTTGAATCTTGAAAGAGAATAACTTTTCTCAAAGGTTCTTGAATGGTGACATTTTGATTTTTTTGAAGAAGGGATTGAATCTTATTCTTGAGTATTGATCTTGAAAGAAACCCTAATTTTGATGTTATGAATGAATATGGTGTTAAGTGCTTTGATTTGATGTAATTAGGTGTTAAAAAGGTGGAAAAGGACCCAAAAATCCCTTTAAAAAGGATTTAAATTGCTAAACGGAGGTGTGGCAGTTTGGGCGACGAATCATCACCCTGGGGACTGACCTTCCCTCAAACCATCACTTTATGTCTAGAAAACGGGCTTACTGCCTCAATTGCGATGGTCTGTCGGCCTTCCCATCGCACTTTGGCAGTTCGGACAGCTCACTGTAAAACAGCCATAACTTTTTACTCCGATACCGGATTTTGGCAAAATTGGTATCATTGGAAAGATAATTAAATTATCTATATTTTGGTAGGTTATTATCCCAAAAATTCGTATAGTAAATAAATATATGCTTATTTGAAGTTGACTATGGCAATATCCTTCTCAAGAATTCAATCGGTAAGGGATGTTTTGATTTGCCTAATAGCTAGGACATATTTGAGGCCTTAATACACATCAAACTTGATCCTAAAATGACTAAATCACTAAAATTTATTTCTCATGAGCTTGAAGTATGGTTCTACTATTGGTTAAGATTCTCGAGATATTACAATATCTCGCCTTTGGGAACATTAGTCCTCGAATGAGGTTGGTTAAGCTGAGAACACTGAGGAATTGAGGTTACATGCTGAATATAAATACAGAAAACATGATTACATGGCCGAGCATGAATCATGACACATGACTGAACTATTTTCATGAATACATGATGACATAAGAATAGTATATAGCGAGAACTGAGTATGGAAAAGATAAATGCTAGGGAAAATTGTTACCTTAAGCTTAGTCTGTGTTCGTGGAGAAAAGATGAGGGTACTTGGTACGCATGTCTGCTTCTGCTTCCCAAGTGTCCCCCTCAACAGACTGGTTCCGCCAAAAAACTTTGACCAGGGGAACTTCTTTATTCCTTAGTCTACGAATCTGACGATCAAGGATCTCGACTGGAACTTCTTCGTAAGAAAGGTTGTTCTGAACATCTACACTTTCTAAAGGAAAAAATACAGTTGGGTCACCAATACACTTCTTCAACAAAGAGATATGGAATACTGGGTGCATCGATGCTAAGTCTACAAGCAACTCAAGTTCATAAGCCACCTTTCTGAAATGGCTCAAAATCCTATAAGGGCCAATATATCGGGGACTAAGCTTTCCCTTCTTACCAAACCTCTTTACCCCCTTAATGGGAGATATCTTTAGATATACAAAATCACTAATCTCAAACTCAAGATCCTTTTTCCTCATATCTGCATATGATTTCTGTCGGTTTTAGGCTGCCCTAACCCTCTCTCTAATCAACTGAACTTGTTCTAACATATCAAACACCAAGTCAGGCCCTTCCAAAGCTGTCTCACCTACCTCAAACCAACCAATTGGAGATCTATATCTCCTCCTATATAAAGCCTCAAATAAAGCCATCTGAATACTAGAATGATAGTTGTTATTATATGCTAACTCAATCAAAGGCAAGTGATCATCCCAACTTCCCTTAAAATCAAGGGTCTGAATGGTCCTTTCTGCCTGACCATCTGTCTGAGGGTAAAAGGTTGTACTGAGGTGAACTTGGGTACCAAGACCCTTCTGGAAATCTTTCCAAAACTGAGAGGTAAATTGAGTACCTCTATATGAGATGATAGATAGCAAAACACCATGCAACCTAACCAACTCCCTAATATAAAGCTTGGCATAGTCCAAGGCTGAATAAGAAGTATGGACTAGTAAGAAATGGGCTGATTTGGTTATTCTGTCAACAATGATGCAAATTGAATTATGCTGATGACGGGTACGAGGCAAACCTGTCACAAAATCCATGTTCACTTCCTCCCACTTTCAAGTAGGAATACTGAACTCCTGTATAGACCCACTAGGCATTTGATGTTCAATCTTAACTTGTTGACAAGTGGAGCACTTTGCCACAAACTTTACAATATCCCTCTTCATACCACTCCACCAATAGATTTTCTGCAGATCGTGGTACATCTTCGTGGCCCCTGGATGAATAGGGTAACAGGCACCAAGTACTTCTGTAAGAATTCGCTATCTCAAATCATCTACACATGGTACACACAGTCTACCCTGGCAACACAAAGCACCATCTCTCCCTTGGGAGAAAACTTCTACTTTTTGATCTCCGACTGACTTCTTTAACTTATCCAGGCTTAGATCCCTATCTTTTTTTTCTTTTACTTCGACAACCAAAGAGGATTCCAAACTATTTTGAACCTATACACGACCCTCAACTGAATCAACCAAATGAATACCTAATCTGGCAAGCTGATGAACTTCCCTAACTAACTTCTTCTTGTCATCCTCAACATGAGAAACACTACCTATAGACAATCTACTTAGGGCATCTGCCACTACATTGGCCTTGCCCGGGTGGTACAAAACACTCATATCATAATCTTTTGACAATTCTAACCTTCTCCTCTGATGCAAATTCAAATCCTTCTGCGAAAACAAATTTTACAAGCTTTTGTGATCTGCGAACACATCAACATGCACCCCATACAAATAGTGCCTCCAAATCTGTAAGGCAAATACAATAGTTTCTACCTCAAGATCATGGATGGGATAATTCTTTTCATGAGGCTTAAGCTGCCTAGAAGCATAAGCTATAACCTTACCTCTTTGCATCAAAACACAACATAATCCAATTTGGAAGCATCACAGTACACAACAAACTCATCTGAACCATCAGTCAAGGTCAAAACTGGGGCTTTGGTGAGTAGAGTCTTCAAATCCTAAAAACTCTTCTCATAAGAATCTAACCACTGAAACTTAACTTTCTTTTGAGTCAATATAGACATAGGGGACGCAATAGATGAAAACCCTTTAACAAACCATCGGTAATATCCAGCCAAGCCCAAGAAACTCCTGATATCTGATAGAGACATGGGTTTGGGCTAGCTTCTTACAGCTTAGCACTTTTGAGGGACAACTCTAATTCCATCATCGGAAATAATATATCCAAGAAAAGCTACTGACCTTAGCCAAAACTCACATTTACAAAAATTAGCAAATAATTGATGAGTTGTAAGAGTCTGCAATACAATTTTGAGGTTATCTGCATGATCATTTTCATTGTGGGAGTAGATAAGAATATCATAAATGAAGACTATGATGAACATGTCCACGTACTGCTTGAACACTCAGTTCATCAAGTCCATAAAGGCTGCTAGGCATTTGTGAGACCAAAGGACATGACTAGAAACTTGAAGTGACCATGCCAAGTTCTGAAAGTTGTTTTAGAAATTTCACATTCCCTGACTCTAAGCTGATAATAGATAGATCTGAGGTCTATCTTTGAGAAATAACTGGCACCCTGAATTTGGTCGAACAAGTCATCGATTATAGGGAGTGGATATTTATTCTTAATGGTGACTTTGTTCAACTGACAATAATCAATGCACATCCTAAAGGAATCATCTTTCTTACGTACGAAAATAATTGGTGTGCCCCATAGGAAATGCTGGGCTTGATGAATCCCTCATCAACAAGGTCTTTCAATTGTTCTTTCAACTCTTTGAGTTCAGCTGGAGCCATTCTATATGTGGGAATAGAGATAGGTTGAGTATCTGGCAAAAAGTTTATTCCAAAGTTAATTTCCCTTTTGAGAGGAACTCTGGGAAGATCTTCAGGGAACACATATGGAAATTCCCTTACTACAGAAACTAACTCGAGATTAGGAGTATCTGAATTAGAGTCTTTGACTAGAACAAGATGATAAATACACCCCTTAGATATCATTTTCTTACTCTAAGGTATAAAATAACCTAACCCCTAAGTGTTGTAGTGCTACCCCTCCATTCAAGGACTAGTTCACTTAGAAATTGAAAATGGACAACTTAGTTTCTACTACAACCTGAAGCATAGAATGAATAAAGTAAATCCATGCCAAGAATGACTTCAAAATCTGTCATCTCTAACTCTACAAGGTCTATTAAAGTAAATTTCTGAGACACTGTAACCAGGAAGTTCTTGTATACCCGCTGGGCTATGATAGACTTACCCATAGGAGTAGGCACTGAGAAAGGCTCTACTAAGATTTTGAGACTGACTCTAAAGTTGACGACTATATAAGGGGTTACAAAAGAAAGAGAAGCTCCAAGATCTAATAAACCATATACATATAAATAAAAGACCTATAACATACCAGTGACCACATCAGGAGAACTTTCCTGATCTTATCTAGACTGAAGTTCATAAAGTCTGTTTGGTTACTGCCCACTGGTGGCACTCGAAGTGGTACCCTGATGAGTTGGGTGACCTGTAGATGCTGCTGAAGAGTTAGCCTAACCCTACTGATGATCATTCCTACCTTTCCACATACCTGTCGGACATTTCCTTAACCTGTGGCATGGCTTTCAATATCCAAAACATACATCATTGCCAGCCCTACACAAAGCTTGATAATTTCTTCCACACTTCTGGTAGAGAGGATTAGTGTGGGCACTACTTATATGACCATAGGACTTAGAGCCTAGTGCCCTATCTCGGCTGTCATTTCTGAACTTTCATACAGGTGCACTAGCTGAGGATGGAGCTGGAACTGAAGATTTCTGGTAGAACTGAGGTGATTACCACCTTCTAACCTTAGTTGAGCAAAATTAAAGCTACTTATTCTAGACTTTTTATTCTCCCTCTCTCCCTTCTTAGCTTTCTCCTCTTCAATCTGTTGAGCATGTACCATCAACCTAGATAAGTCCATCTCATTTATTAACATTATGGTCCTACACTCCTTGACCATACTATCAAAGACACCAGACACGAACTTGCTCATCCTAGACCTGTTATCAGCCACCACATAAGGAGTATACCTGTCTAGCTGAGTAAACTTAAGGGAATACTCTTTCACACTCATGTTGCCCTGTTTTAACTTAATAAACTCTAACACATTGACTTCTCTCAGCTCCAAAGAAAAGAATTTATCTAAGAAGGTTGTTGCTGATAGGCTGATCTGTCTAAGTACGGTCAGGAACCCAAGCGCCCGAACCTATGATATGAGATATCATAGCACAAGAAACAAGTATGTGATCAGTACTTTAAATGTACTGGTATGCTAAATGGGTTTAGGCTAATATGTGTGGTTTCATGTGCACAAGTAATGATTGGCTGAATGAATAGCAAAGGGTACTGAGTAGAATATCTATAAATATTAAGAATGCGTAAAATCTGTAGATACTGATGGATACATGACCAAGCATAAACCATGTTCTGAATATAGTCTAAAAATTGAAATATTGAGTACTGATAAATAAGTAACCACTCTCTGTATGTTATGGTCAAGCCAACCAAAACTGAATTACTGAGTTGAATAATAAACTGAGACTGTGAGAGCTAGCTATAACTGATATGCCCTAACATACTATCAGGGTCTAACCTATAACCTTAGCTGGATGGGTGTCAGTACCATGCCACGGGTACCAACACTGGCTGTGTGGATCCATTAATCTAAAGTCCCGAAGGATGAGGGTGTCATGCCTAACTGATGGGGGACCCCTTAAAATCTACGGTGGCACCATAGGTCTGGAACCTAGGAAATGCTACTAGTGCCTCATGCCTAACTGACGGGAGAGACACCAACCCTATTCTCACTCGGTGATAAGTGTTACTCCCAACTGAATGACACTAACTATTAGACCAAACTGTGTTTAACTGAATGTAATAAATGGTCAAACTGAGAATGTTCCTATCTATTTTGAAACCATTCTGTAGATACTAAAACTAGGTAAGTAGCTAAATTTTAGGCATTAAAACCCCCAGGACCTGATAACAATAATATCAGGATCATGCTAAAAACCTTGAGGACATGATATGCAAGCATTTATTCAAAACTCATTCTTGTAGGCATTTCATCAAACACTTGCAATGCATGGGTTAAGATAAGCATGGGTTTAGTTTTAAAGCTTGTAGTAATAACATGATTTCAATAAAAAGTCACCAATTATAGATTAAATCAACAAACAACATCATTCAAACATATGGGGTTTAATAACAACAAGAAATACGTGTAACCATGGTATAGAATAAAAGTTCATGGGAATTCATGGTTAAAAATCATAATAATCATGTAAAAATCATAACTTTGAATTTGAAATTAGGTTCTTGGTATCCATGGGTTGAAAAGTACCTATGGATGAACATCTAGCATACCTCCAAAGCTTGAATCTTGAAAACGAATAACTTTTCTCAAAGGTTCTTGAATGGTGGCATTTTGATTCTTGAGTTCTCTTGAAGAAGGGCTTGAATCATGTTCTTAGGTATTGATCTTGAAAGAAACTCTAATTTTGATGTTATGTATGATTATGGAGTTATGTTCTCTAATTTGATGTAATTAGGTATTAAAAACGGTGGAAAAAGACCAAAAAATCCATTTAAAAATGGCTTTAAATTGCTAAACGGAGGTGCGGAATGGTTTGGGCAATGAACCATCACCCTAGGCACTGACCATCCCTCAAACCATTGCTTTATGGATAGAAAATAAGCTTACTACCTCAGTTGCGATGGTTTGGGCGATAGTTCATATAACGACCCAATTTTCTAGAACTGGAACGTCATACGGTGCTCATGATCCCGAAGGACCATAAGACAACCCTCTATTGAAATCTGTACCTCAACACTGCATAATATAGATAATAAATGCAGAAACTGGCCCTAAGGTTCAAACATCTAAAAGTACTCAAAAACTAAAAATTAAATTCTAATACATTTGTCTGAAAAGCCTCTAAACTGTCTGAACTGTGGAGTTAATGGGACATGTCCCAACAAACTCCGTCTACTGAAAATAAACAAAGTTTGAGGAAATAATAAAACAAGGATAATTCTCGAATGATGAGGACTCACTTCTACGTCTACTGCTGCTGACTGGGACTGAACTGCTGAGGGAACTCTGGATCTCGTGCCTCTTAACCTATTGTGCCAGTTAAAAACACCATAGAACAAATGCATTAGTACGGGAATGTATCGAGTATGCAGATGAGGTAAGGCTAAATGCAAGGGCTCAAGTATGAACAATTATTTAACTAAAGAATCATGAGAGTACCGAACAAGAACATATACATGAATGCACAACCATAATCATAATCATAACAACTCTAAATACTAAAACTCGGACACTGCTTTACTGTCATCTGAACTCACCACTAACACTGAGATACTGAATCACTAAATTATCTGATACTGATAAATGATTAAATGGATATACTCACATCAATGACTAAATTCTGAGCTCACTGCTCTCGACTGATGGAATCGGAGATCAACCTCTCTAACGGATGATTCCAGAATCTATTATCAATGATAAGAAAATGATAATGTCCGAATCTGACAACAAGAATACTCAACTAAATCTTAGACAGAGATTAAGACTATCTATCGAGAGATCTCTAGATCTGATAATAAGAATACTCAACTGAATTTGAGACTGAGATCAAGCCTATCTATCAGGAGATCTCTAGATCTGATAACAAGAATACTCAATTGAATCTGAGACTGAGATCAAGCTTATCTATTGGGAGCTCTCTGGATTTGATAACAAGAAACTGTATATGAGACCAAGCCTATCTGACAGATGGTCATGAATCAATGGAACTATCTAAGTTCCTCACTGGGATAGATGACTGAACCTCACAGTCCTAATTTCTAAAGATTGATATTAAAACTGCAACTATGGGAAGTAGTTACTTAACCGACATGCCCCGACCTCCCATAGGTAGGGTCCAACCTGTAACCCCAGCTGGAAGGGTGTTAATACCATGCCACAAGTAAAGACCTCTCTGGTCAAGCCTCTCTGGTGGTTGACCCTCAAAGGTAGTTAGTCTAAGGTAATATAATAGTCAAACCTCTATCTACGGGTGACAGCCTCTACTAATGGTGACTCTTGCATCCTGTGCTGGATACGGAGTTCTGGAGTTCAAGGATTTCTCCTAATGACTTGGCCTCTCTTTCTGATAAGGAGCCGCCATCCCTTCTCTCACTCGGTGCTAGCTCCTACTTCCAACTGAAAGTCTCTGGATTGAATTCTGAATTGAACACAAACTGAACTAAATTTGATATTTTTCATATTTCTCAATTGATTTGACTGAGTTAAGCTGAATTCACATGATTCCATATCTGATGGAATACTACTAAATCACGGTATCTGACTAATGATACAGAGTTTGAATAGATTACTCGGTCACTACCGAGGTTGGAACTGAACACTTGAATATAACTAGATCTGAGTTAAGTACAATGTTTAGCCTAGATTACAAACGATACGGGGATTACGAAGATTACTGATTACTAGGATTTCTTAAGTTCTGTATCGGTATGAGAATACAGAGTTCTATAGTTCACTGAGTTTTTAGAATCATGGCCCGACTGGGATTATCATGAAAACTGACACAGGATCTAGAAAGTAGCTAAATTATCAGGTATAAATACCCCCCCAAGACTCGATAACACAAAAGTAATACATAACCATTCTTGACTAGTCATAACCATGGTCATTCATTCATCATCACAATCACTAAAGAATCTCTTAAAGCATTTAAGAATCATAACCATATATTCACATCACAATCACTAAGGCATCACTTCAAGCATTTAGGAATCACAACCATATATTCACCATCACAATCACTAAGGCATCACTTCAAGTATTTAGGAATTACAACTATATATTCACCATCACAATCACTAAGGCATCACTTCAAGCAGTTAGGAATCATAGACATATAATAGCGTAGGGGAAATATGCTATTAGGTCATACTCCATTCAACAAGGTCTTGCATTAAGTACTTCGCACGTATATCAGTCTTGGCATGTATTGGATAGCACATGATTGGGGAAACTTCATACTATCATATCACAATTTACTCATCAAGCACTTGGCATGTATTAAAGTTTTAGCATATATCAAATAGTACGTAATTGGGGAATTTTCTACTATCATGTCTCAACTTGTTCACTAAGTCCTTTTAACAAACACTAGGCATGCATGGGTCTACACCTAATTAGGGATTCCATGCTATCATGGCACAATTCATTCACTAAAGTATTCATCAAACACTAGGCATGCATGGGTTGCACCTAATTGGGGATTTCATGCTATCATACCATAATTCATTCATTAAGTCATTCAACAAATACTTGGCATGCATGAACTTGCACACAATTGGGGTTTCCTAATCAACATGCTATAATGGCCCTAATTCTTCACATGAGCATTTTATCAAACATATGGGGAGCATTCTTTGCTTATTCAACCATTTCTACACTTAATTGATATGAACACATCATATAGAAATCAACTTAAAGAGGGTTTATCATAATCATCACATGAATTCCACATACTAGGGTCAAAGCTTGAAAGCCTTGTAAACAAACATGAATCACAACTCAATAATAGCATGACCATCAATTTCAACTCACATAAATCATGAAATCTCATAAACAGAAAAGCTTTGAAATTTAGAAAAGGGTTCTTGAGCTTCTTGGATAAAAAGGGACCCAAGAATCAACATCTACATACCTTGAGGAAACTCTTTTCTTGAAAACCCTTGGAGAGATTCTTGATTTCTTGATTTCTCTTGATCTCTATTGATTTTGCTTGATGAAAAAATAAGGGTTTTGATTTTGTAAAATCCTAGTTTTGATGTTGAAGATGGGAAATGAGGCTGAGAGCCTTTTATCGGGTATATATAGGGGCTGAAAAGGAATGGAAAAAGACCAAAAAGCCCTTAGAATTAAAATTTGAAATTGGAAGAATCCCAATTTTTCATGCTGGCGTGACGCGCCATAATCGCGTCAGCTCACTGGAAATTAGACAATCGGGAAACTGCTTGATGGCGCGACGTGGTGGAAATCGCGTTGCCACCTTTGTTGCGAACTGGAAAGGCAACGTGACGTGGTGGAATTGCGTTGGTGCACTGGAAATTGGACAATTTCCATCTTTGATGGCTCTGCGACACGCTAAAGTGCCAGGTGGCACACTATCTCACTAAAATAGCTCTAACTCTTTGTCCGAGTATCGAATTTGGGCAAATTCAGTATTGATGGAAAGCTTATTCAATGCTTTATATGACCAAAAGTCGATATTAGGGAAATTCTACATGGTTAAAAGTATTTCACACTTGGGAAGACACCTCTCAAACTTTTGGAATTGAATTTTCGCTTCACAGAACACACTCTAAGGCTCATACTAGGAGAGAATTTTGCGGGGTGTTATAGTTCATCACTGGTGTGGTGGTCTTTTGGTCTTCTGTTCGCACTTTGGTAGCTTGGACAGCTCACTGTAAAACGGCCATAACATTTTACTTCGATATCAGATTTTGGAAAAATTGGTATCGTAGGAAATCTAATTCAATTATCTATTTACTAGTGGGTCATTATATTAAAAATTCATAGTATAACAAAAGATATGCTAATTTGAAGTTGACTATAGCAATATCCTTCTCAAGAATTCAATCGGTAAGGAATGTTTTGATTCGCCTAATAGCTAGGATATTTTGATTCACCTAATATCTAGGATGTATTTAAGGCCTTAATACACATCAAACTTGATCATAAAACTATCAAATTACTAAAATTTATTTCTCATGAGCTTGAATCATGGTTCTACTATTAGTTGAGATTCTCGGGGTATTACAGTTACTCAGTTGTTAGAAATTAAGGATGAGAGGATCCAGTTATATGTAAAAGGTTTGAACACTAATATTCAGGTTTTGTATGTTCACGTGACTTCTACAAAAAAAAAGAATCAATAATGTATCTAACTTTGTGCAAAACTTTGAGAGAGTTCAGCATGTTGGTCAGGCTAAGGCATTAACCAAGAAGTCCCAAAATGCAGGCAACTTCAATGGTTCATATTCTAGTAGGATAATCCATCCCATCCCATCCAATTAGTAATATCAGCATCTATAGGTGGTTATTCAGGGGAATTCAATAACCCATAGTTGCTAAAGGCTAATGGGATTTCTATTCTTTGTTCAACTATCCTTCTCTAGAGATAGGTTGTTATTATTATGGTATTGTAGGGAAATTCAAGAGAAAATGTCCTTTGAAGTAGGAATGAGTCAGGTGAAGTAGCAGACTAAGGCTAGTCTTCAATAGGTAGAGGTGGAGGTAGCAACGGTAAGGGCCATCCACAAGGTGGATGAGGTAATAATCAAGGAGGTCACAGTTGAAACAAAGGTAATCTTAATATATGGAATGGTGGAGAACAGCTAGCTATAAAGGTTGCTTAGCTTGATGATGAGGCTTTTTGTTATACATTTCCAGGCAAGAGCGAGGCTGAGGCGTCTGACGTTGTTATTGTAGGTACTATTCTTATCTATGATTTGATAGCTTCTATTTAATTTGATGTAGGTTGCAATTACTCTTATGTATCGGTTAGATTTTTTAGGTTTGAAATTAGTGTGTGATATACTTGAATCTCCTGGGTATGTTTCTACTTTGATTGGGGATTTTATGGTGGTGACCTATGTTTATCAGGCATATTTTGTGTTGTTTATAGGTTTTCAGACCTGGGTAGATTTGACTTTTTTTACATCTTGTCTTTTGATATTTTTTGGGTATGACTTGATTATCTCCATATCATTCTATCTTAAAGTGCAATACTAAGATAGTGACTCTAGAAATATCGGTATGGGCGACTAGAGTGGAATGAAGGCTGGTGAAAATCATATCTTTTGTCCTGGATAAAAAGTAAGGGAAAGGGGTATCAGCCTTCCTGTCTCATCTTTAAGATGTTAGTATAGAGTCCCCTTCTATTGAGTCTGTTATTGTGGTTTTTGAGTTTTAGGAAGTATTTCCTATAGATTTTACTGGTATGCCTTCAGATAGAGATATTAATTTTTGTATTTATTTGGAGTCGAGCACCTACCCGATCTCTATTCCTCCTTATTGTATGGCTTCAGTAGAGTTAATGGAACTCAAAACTCACTTATAGGAACTTTTTTATAAGGGATTTATTTATCCCGGTACTTCACCTTGGGGTGCTCCAGTGTTATTTATTAAAAAGAAAGATATTAGCATGAGATCTCCATTAATTACTGGTATCTGAACAAGGGTACAATTAGGAATAACTATCCTTTGCCTCGTATAGATAATCTCTTTGAACAGTTATAGGGTGATTCAGTATTCTCCAAGATTGACTTGAGGTCGGATTACTATCAGCTGAAAATGTAGCCTGAGGATATACCCAAGATAGCATTTAGGACTCGGTATGGGTATTATGAGTTCCTAGTAATGTCTATTGGATTTATGAATGTGCCGACGACCATTATGAGCCTAAGAAATAGTATTTTCAAGTCTTTTAGGATTCTTTTCTGATATTTTTTATTGATGATATTTTGGTTTACTCTAAGAGAAAGGATAAGCATGCAGGTCATCTTTGCATTGTCTAGGGAATTTTGAACGAAAAGCAATTGTATGAAAAGTTCTCAAAATATTATTTCTAGTTGTCTTTGGTTTCCTTCTATGAGAATATGATCTCAAAAAAGTGGGTGACGGTAGATTCCTTAAGGATTGAAACAGTTAAGAGTTGGGTTCGACCTAGCTCCATGGCTGATGTTAAGAGCTTTATGGATCTTGCTAGTTACTATCGCAGGTTTATTAAGAATTTTGCTTTTATTGATAATCACTTGACAAGGTTGACCCTGAAGCAGGTACTATTTATATAGTCAGGTATGTGTCAGGCGAGCTTCTAAAAACTCAAGACACTTTTGATTACAGCTCATATTATTTTATTGTCAGTTGAAGGTAAATATTTTGTTATATTTTGTGATGCTTTACTCTTGGGTTTGTGTACTATGTTGATGTAGGATAGGAATGTCATTGCTTATGATTCAAGGCAACTTAAGCCTCATAAAAATAATTACCCAACTCATAACTTGAATTTGGCAGTGGTAGTGTTTGCACTTAAGATCTGGAGACACTACCTTTATGGTGTCAAGTGTGAGGAATTCACATACCACCGTAGCCTAAAACATATGGTCATACAAAGGGATCTAAATTTGAGACAAAGGAGATGGACAAAATATTTAGAGAATTACAATGTGACCATCTGTAATACCCTGCAAGATTCTAGACGAGTTTCCAGCTATGCATCACATGTTTAGAAGTTCCAAAGCAATTATTTCACACTAAGTACAAGTTAATGGCCATTTTAAAACCCAAGATTTCAAACATTTTTTTTTTGCCTTCCCAAATTTGAAACGCTGATTTGTAAGTTGAAATATGTTTAGGAATGTTAAAAGGGTCACTCAGAGGAGTTTTAGAATTTTTGGAAGAGGTTCAGGGTGTTTTGGGGCCATAGGGGCAGTAAGCCTCCGTAAGTTCAGCGTGTCACTGAGGATAGTCTCCACAATACACAGCGTGTCTGAAGTACAGCCTCCATGATATGCAGCATTTCACAGAGACTATCCTCCACTATAACCTCTGTGCCACACTACAGTGTAAATCCTGCAGCCTTCTTATATGTCCAAGGGGATCTTTGGTCTTTTCCTCTTCTTTAAACACCAAATTCATGACCAATGTCCCCACATAAAAGTAATTTACCCTTTCCTCAGTCACTTAACATCATTCATCCCTCTTTCACTCTCAGGAACAAAAATAGGGTTCCTTTTCAAGAATTCACCCATCCAAGGTCTTAATTACAAGTTTCTTCAACAATTCAAGCAAACTCAGGTATGTGAGGTATTCATCAATAGGTTTCTTCCACCAATTGAGTCCTAAGAATCCCTTGTTTGTAAGTATAAACCTTTTTCCCTCTTTTTATGAAAATTCACTGTAAAGTATGAATTTACTCAATTTTTTCTTAATAGTTTTGAATACAAACCATTATAATGTGATTTCCCACGTGAATCATGTTGTAAATACTTTATAATTTCAGTCACCCACATCATGTTCAATTGACACTATGTTAATATATTAATTTATGAACAAAACTATTTGAGCATATTGTCCTTATAAGTTTAACATCTTCCCATACCTCTTATCATACTTTTCATCAGTTAGTAATAGATTTTATGCTTTGGGTCTCTGCATCATGGATTTCCTTACAAGTTTTTTAAATGATGTTATTGTATTTAAATCATTATTTAGTGCTGGAGGGTTATGAACACCCGATACCTATATGTTTATCCATGTTTCCAATTTCAAGCAACAAGTCAATCAGATCATGATTTTACCTTTAAATTTAGAGTATCATATTCATGTTGAGCAATTATCAATTGTGAGTCCTATTAACTTTTATCAGTACCAGTGTCAGTTCAGTTGGCAGTAGAATTTAGCACCGAGAAAATTTAGGGATGAAGGTTTTTCTGCAAGTCGAGGGTGAGACCTTTAGTAGCAGTCCCTGAGTTCCAAAACTATGTAGCCAATGGAGGTATGATATATTACTACTATTATAGGGTTTACACTCTCTTAGGATCACCTTGCAGCCGAGGGTGACACTCTAGTCCTTTGGGACATCAGCTTTGTGGATCCAATCATAGCCATGTGTTGGTACCCCTCGCAAGGTACTAGTACCCTTCCAACTGGGGTTACAAGTTATACTATGGTCATCTCAGATTGGGGCATGTTAGTTACATGATAGCTCCACCAGTTTCAGTCTAGTATTCAGATTATATCAGTTTAGTTTTGCATGACCAAGTGTTAAGTTTACCAACTATTCAGACAGACAGATTTACAAATTATTTCAGTATATGTTTTACTTGGTCTTGCATTCATTTTATATGTTCATGCATTCATGCTCAATATCTCTATGCACTTCATTTAGTGTTTATATTATGTACCAGTACATTCAAAGTATTGATTGCATACTCTCTTTTACACTATGTTGTCTTATAACATAGGTTCGGACGCTTAGTTCCCAGACTATCCTTAGTCAGTTTAGTGCCATTCAGTAACAGTTGTGGTGAGTCCTCATCTATCAAGGACAATTTATTTGTAATTATTTTCAGTACTTCCTTTATTTTAGTCAGTCGAATTTAGTTGGGGGGTTTGTCCCACCAATTCCTCATGTTTTAGAGGCTTTCAGATAGTCAGACTTGTTTTCAATTTTTATCAGCAGCTCAGACATGTTGGGTATTGTTTTAGTATTGTATATTAACAGAATTTTTATTAGTTTAACTTTTACATATGATGTTTTATTATTACATTATTCAGTGCTCACAGCAGGTACCAGATCATGGGTTATCTTGGGGTCACTTATGGCCTTAAGCACCGTGTTACGATTAGGGGGTAGTCGAAGGTTGTGATACCATCCAGTATTATTTGGGTAAGGCTAATATGGTGGTAGACGCATTGAGTAGGAAAATGGTAAGTATAGGCAGTTTGGCTTGTTTGAGGGCATCAAGGTGACCCTTGTCTAGGGAATTTCAAGCTCTAGCATTGTTATTCATGCAGTTTGGTGTTTTATAAATGGGTGGAGTATTCGTTAATATTGAGGTAAATTCAACATTCCTTGATGAAATCAAGGCTAAACAGTTAGAGGATGGACATTTGAACAAACTCCAAAACAAGGTGGTATGTGCTGAGACTTCAGACGCCGCACTTGAAATGTGTAGAGTATTGTGGTTTAGAGGGTGGATATATATTCCTTAGGTTGGTATTTGATTTAGAATATACTTATAGACTCATTTTTCACTATACAAAATTCATCCAAGTGCAATCAAGATGTACCGTGACTTGAGACTATTTTATTAGTGGCATTGGGATAAAAAAGGACATAGTGGAGTATGTATCCAAGTATCACAAATGTCAATAGGTATAGTACGAGCATCAAGGGCTTGCAAGTTTGCTTTAGAGGATTCCTATTCCCAATGTGGACTTCATGGTAGATTTTACTAAGACCTTGGAAAAGTATCAATCGATTTGGATCGCAGTAGGCAGGCTGACAAAATTATCTCACTTCATTTTTGTTTGAGTGGACTACAACTCTAAGCAGTTAGCTAAGATAATATATGTTAAGTAGATAGTGAGGCTACACGATGTGTCGCATTCCATTATTTTAAAGAGAGATATGATCTATACTTTTAAATTTTAGGACATATAGCATGAAGAGTTGGGCACCCAACTCACTTTTAACATGGTTTTTCATCCTCATATTGATGAATAGTCATAAAGGATAATTCAGGTTCTTAAATACATATTGAGGTCATGTGTGATTGACTTTGGCGGCCAATAGGAAAAATTGTTGTCATTATATGAATTCTCATACAATAATAGTTATCACTCGAGCATAGGTATGTATCCATTCAAGGAACTCTGTGAGAGGTGATATAGATCACCCATTGTAGACATCTAATTTTGTCTGTCCCAAAACCCAATTTATCCATTTTTAGCTCACCTTACCACGTACCCTCACCCGTATAATTATACTCCACAAAATGACAAAAAATAACAACTCATAACAAATTTTATCTTATCCTAACAACCTATCCCTACCCCACCCTTTACACCCCACATGACCCTCTCTCTATATTTTTGACACGGTATTTGGCCTTTACCAGGGACGGGGATCTCTCAATAGAGATATAGATACACCCTCACATATATAAAAAGGAAAAAGCAATCACTGAAAGAAGGGGTGATTTTTTTTGTTTTTGTATTCCATTGTTGGACTAAAAAAGAAGAGAAGATAAAAGGGAATTCCACTCACCATCTTCCTCACAAGAGACCATAAAACATGACACACAGAGATACGCATACCATACTGGTGATAGAGAGATCAAAGGAGGGAGAAAACACTAAAATTGAGGGGTCAATTTAGAGGGAAAATGGCATGAGAAAGAGAGATCCGGAGAGAGAGAATAATGGAGGTTGACTATTCCGATGAGAAACTTACCAAAATTTGACCAAAAAATGTCCCCTTGGTTACTGTTTATCACCGTTACAGTGGAAACCCCATCAAAGGTCAATCAAAAAACCCCATCTCAGTCAAAAAATCAACTCGCTTCAATCATTTTTCTCTCCTCAATGCCAAAACCAGTTTCATCGCCAACCCAAAATTCCTAAACCCGTAACCAAAATCAGTCGTGGTAGTCCCCAAGCCACTTCAAACTTTATCATAAAAAGGTAATTTCCCCACCGCTTGAATTTTGAGTGACGACAGTCATGAATTCAGTTGAGAACCTCGATTTGGGTTTAGGTTGGTTGTTGTCTTTGATTTGGGTTGGTCAGTTCATGATTGAGGTTCGAAATGAGAGTTTTTAGATTCATCTTTATCTTTTGATCACATATTTTGCCACAATAAAAGCTTCAATTGAGGTCCAACTCTACTCTTTCTCTTATCTATTTTATTGTTTACGATATTACGTATTTTGAATTCAATATTCGTGTGTGGTTTGATCTTCGTTAGTGATGAATAACTGCTTGTATTGATTGGTTGTTGATTTTGTTGGTTACGAACTGTGTGTGATGTGAATGATGAATATTGAGTTTACAGTGATTGTGGATTGTTGAAATAGTAATAGTGAATTGTAGAAATTTTGTGTTAAAATAAAATTGGGGGTGGGAATTAAAAATTGCTAAAATGAATGTTGATTAATTTTAATGCATTGATAATGTTGAACAGGATAGGATTGTGATATGTTGAACTTGGATAGGCAAATGTAGGTCTGGTAGTCAAATTTAGAAATAATGATTTGTTGGAATATTTGAATATGTGCGTGAATGGTTTGTTTTACTTTATCATTCGAAATGCTTAAATTGTACTCATTTGGTTAGGGAATGCCTCGAAGCAATTGTATTTATTCACTAGGGGATGCCCCGAAGTATAATGTACTTGAAGACGGCACACGATCAAAATCTGGGACATCGGGTGGAGAAAGCAATGGTGCGTAGTTTAGGATTAGCGTAAAATAGAGTAGGTTTATGCTTCCGCATTTTTCTATTTCGGGACTGTATAATTGGACTGGACACTAAATTTTGGATCATTTTTGTTTTGTTTGTTTGATTAATTATTTTGCGTGCTTTGTGTGGTTTATACATTCATAGTGTTAAATTAACCGACATTCTCCACCAAGCGACCGTGGTCGAACCATGGGATCGAGGGGTGCCTAACACCTTCCCCTCGGTCAACAAAATTCCTTATTCAGAATTTTTGTTCGTGGATCAGTTTTAGAGTCAAAATAGTTTCAAAAAAAAAATTCAAAGGTGACTTGGCACACTCGATTATGTCAAGTGGCGACTCTGAGTTAATTATAAAATGAATCCTTTTCAAAATAATTTTCATCTTTTGTCACTTAATAATAAAAACTCTTTCAAAACTTAAAATCTTTTATTTCGGAGTTAAAAATGGGGTGTGACAGCTCTGGCGACTCTGGTGGGTATTTTTTAAAATTAGAGCTTATTTTGGAGTTGTATCAGCTTAGTTTGTCACTATAGGTGTATAGATATTTTGTTTGTGTTGTTTTGTGTTATGTTATCAGTGTTGAGTGCCTACGTTCTCTTTGTTTACAGTTTTTATCTTATGTGTTATCGTTTTATATCTGGCATCATGTGCATAACCCGAGTCATTCTTTCTGCAACAAATCCATAGTACACGGTGTACACGACCTCTAATTGAGTCACCCTTATTTTAGAAAGGGGAACCGTTGGGTGATAACACCCAAACTATAGCTCTCGTAAGAGTGTAAGTGGTCGCTGTCAAATATAGAACCCAACTGGGTTGGGTGTCGAATCCCACAGGGAATACTTGGTCACTAAGTGTTGCAACTGTTAGTAGACTGTTGGTCGAAAATTCTATGGAAAGGGGGGATTTTGGGTTTGGCGTGAATTAATAATATCAAAATAAAGACGGAATGCTTTGTTTAGTAGGATTTAATCACGAAGAATAATAAGTTAGGCTTATGTCCACCGTATGAGTTCTACGTATCTATTAACTACGACTAATGAGGAATTTAGACATGCATGCACTTATACAGATTCGTATTCTAATGGTAAATCCTAGTGTTTCTCAACCATCAAGGATTATTTCACTTTAACTCTCTCAAGCCTAAAGTGTATAACTAACGGTACAAATTCTCCAAGAAAGTTAATCCGGTTAAGGCATTAACGTGTAAACAAGGGTTGGTAGCCCTATTTCCTTGTCACACTCTCTTTTCCAAACATGTAACTTTTCTCTCAAACAAGTTAATGTTATAATGGCATGTTCTATATGTTTGCAACCACAAGAATTCAATTAAAATGAAGAGAGTAACGATATAAGTAGCATACGCATCAAGAATTCACAAACTCATAGTAATAGATAGTATCTCACAAGGCTTCCATAACCCTAACAGAGAAGTTTAGCTACTCATGATTGTAAAGGAAAGCAACGAAGACATCATCATCATACCAACACGATAACAATCTCACGATGGGTATGTATTGGCGTCACAATGAGAATGACATGATTTCCTCTCTAGCCGTTCTTGTAGCGTTTTTCTCTGTCTCAAGTTACAGAAATTGTAATGTGAATTCTACTCAAAAGTCGAATGAAAAGCAAATTGAATGCATAAAAAAAAATGCTGAAAAATGCAGCAAATAAGGTTTTTATAAAATCTTTGTCCTAGTCCTACTAGGTTACTGTTGCACCCCTAAGTATTAAAAAATACTGATTTTGCCCGGGATAAATTCTCCATGCATCACTTTCAGTCCACAAGCTTCCAAAAGTTGCCTTCCTTCTTACGTGAAGTTTTCCTTTGCTGCCCAAAGGTCCACAAAGTGCTGAAATCTTCATCATTAATACCTGAAAACATGCTAATCACATAGGTTAGCTCACTTACAGGAAAAGGGACTAAAAGTGCAGGAATTATATATTTTATCCTCCAAACTTAGCCTAAAGTATGGTGTTTAGGCGTGTAAATACGCCCAACATCACCACCCCACACTTAAAGCTTTGTTCGTCCTCGAACAAAATATTATGTCCATGCAAAAATCTACTTAGAATTTCACAGTAACAGCACAAAATGTTCAACAAGACATGCACGGCAATCATTAACAAAGAGTAGTTCTCTTGATCACTCCTAGAAACAATTCAACCTCCAACATAGACTCGTGATGATGGTTAATTCGTATCCATAATTTAAGGTACAAAGAATCATACAAACTACCCAATAATCATCAACCATGTGTGTCTCACATAATATATCACCCATAATCACTCACAAGTTTTGAATTTTTCAGAACATGGGTATAAGACTCTCCTTGCTCTCTCTCTCACAAAGAATTTATATGTTGCAACTGATGACCATAGGCTTGCCCTTAGTGTAATGCTCTACTAATATCAGAATGCTAAGCTTAGGATCAAATAGGTTTTTACAGGTTTTAATGTAGGCTAAGGGACAGGTAGGACTATTTTGGCCAGAAATAGTGACTATGTTCCCTAAGCGCTTTAATACACTACGTTATCTCATTAACACTTTCTTTTAAACAACCCCTCTACTTTCCTTTCATCTACCACCCCTTTTCACCTATTTTGTTATTCAATTATAAACAGAACTAACTTTTTATATATATTTTTTTTCTTTTTTCTTTTTTCTTTTTTTTCTTTTTTTTATTTGATTTATTTATTTATTTATTTATTTATAAAACACCTCTATGATAGCCACTCTATTTCACAACAATTTCAAGTACCAATACATTCTGAGGCATCACTCTCACCCAAATTTCCTCTTATTTTGTCACATGACTTCTACAATTTAAAGCACTTAGGAATTTGGATCAAATTATGGTCTTGAAAAAAAATGGATTAAGCTACATATGAGGCTGCCAAAGAAAATAGCTAAAGGCTCAAAGGGGGTTAACTAGGATATTGTACACGGGTAGGTAAAAAGAAGGTAAACAATCACAGGCTGCCAAAGAAATGCCTAAATCATCTCCTAAACTCACACTCTTTATTTTGCTTTACACACACACCAGGCAAGTTCTAGCATCAGTCACAACACAGAATATACTATAACCTCACACACACAAGGCACACGGTCAACTTTATTGGGAGCAGTATAGGCTCTTGACCCAATAGATGAATGAATTAAACCACACAATTATCACACAGTGAGTCACACTTGGAGCCTAAACGTCTCAATAGTCATGATTTTAGCACAAACTCTTGTTATACTACCATGCCGTCTATCAGAACAATTTCATGCAAACTCTTAAAAAAAAATTTAACTAACTAATTATGACTAATTAACTATGACTAATTCAAACAAACAAACAAACATAAATAAATAAATGTAGGCAAACAAGTACAGCATACAATTACCAGCACCCCACACTTAGACGGGACACACTGCCCTCAGTGGAAAATAAATAAGGAAAACCTGATTACTCGAACTCCTCCTCTATGTCTGGGGTCATACCCCCTGCATCGGAATCATCATCAGAGTCGTCGTCATCAGAGTTATCCTCCACGTCTTAGTCTGGCATTCAGCGATCATCATCAGTCGACACGTCATCATCGAGAGGTTCCTCAAAATGTACCGCTACTCCGCACATAGCCCGTGCATGCTCATTCATTGGGTAGTCATAATCCAACTGCTGGAGCTCTGCATCAATTGGAACACGACCCCCACTCATCATGGTAAACCTCATCATGCCTTATAAATGGTGGAAGAAGCTTTCGTCGCGAGTATGTCTTTCTGCAGTGGTCAGGTTGACGCCATGCATAGTTTCAGAATCTTTAACCTTTGTCAGATCAACCTTCTTCGAGTTGTGCAAAATCTTATGATCTACAGGTTCCTCTTCAATGTCTTCCTTCCTTAATATCACAGTCAACAAATTGCCAAAGCTGAAGTGGGACCTCTTGTGCAGCCTAGCCTTACGCATAGATGATCGGATAACTGCACCAATATTGATGGGAGTATTAGTCATCAGAGCGTATACCAGGCATACCCTATCACATGTGATCTTTGTGTACTGTGTCCCAGGAATGAGGCAAGAGTTGACTATCCTCAACCATATACGAGCTTCTCTGTTTAGGGAAGCATACGGGAAGGTATTGTGTCAACCGGTATCCTTATGACGATTCCAGCATGCCATTGATCTTGTTCCGCACAGTGTGTGTCTGATTGCCCTTTATGGAGGTCTGTGATAAAGCTCCTTGAGCGGTGATGGATCGACAGGTGGGAGACCCAGAAAAGTGTTGAAAAACTCCGCATTCAGTTGCAAGACTTGGCCCCGAATCTTCACTTCACTTCCGGTAGTCTTTGGGGACCAATTTGCATAAAACTCTCACGTTAGATCAAGATTGCATTCTCCCATATCTCAGAAAATGAAATCAAGATGTAGCGCTATGATTTTAGGCAAAATGTGAGGTTCTCTCTTCGCTAGACTCTCTTTTTGTATCAACTCCACGTGAACATATTTTTTCACTTTGTTGTTCTTGTACCACTCCTTTCCTTCCTCCTCTAGGACCCACTTTATCCCAAACATGCATCGAGGTATTTGCAGTGAGGAGGATTCAGCTTGATCTTTTCTTCCCTTTTTCTGACCTTTGTGTGAGGTGGACGTTTTTTCTTTCCCTTGTCGTCCTTTTGGTGCCATTCTACCTGAGATTAAAATAGATTCATGTTAGCTTAACTCGGAAGATTTAGTCGACAAACAAACAATAGTGGCACCACCCCACACTTAATTTGTTGATACAAAATAATTAAGTAAGTGATGTCGATTACTCAGACTTCATCGACATGCATATAGGCGATATGTTCCAACAATATGTTCAGCACAGTCATACTTTTATGTCATCTTAACTATCCTTTCCAACTCTATTTCATGTAGTCTTTACTATACTTTCATGTTTGGATTAATGCACTTTTCAAACAAGACTACTACATAGAGATCGTATCAAGTTATGGCATCAAAATAATCACAACATTATATGCTTGTATTCGATCATGATTTTTATCTTGATGAACGAGTCATTCAAACATTCAAGCTTTCAGTTTTGAAGACTATGCAATTAACTTCATCATGTCGATTCCGCAAATGTATGACAGTGTATCAAAATCAAATACAAGTTGGAAATAAGTCAAGAACACCCACACGTATTCTTTCACTCAACTCGATGTATCATAACAAATCAACCACATTCCAATCATCAACACCACTTTAAAAGATAAAATACCATTATAAGCGTAGTATTGTAACAACTATGGAATATAAAAAAGGAACTTACTTGGTAATGGACTCGGAAGATGATCTTGCAAGGTTAGATGAGCAAAAAGAAAAGTTTTGAGAGATTTGGGAAGGGTAGGCGGCGCTTAGGTTGAGCAAACAATGAGATTTTGTTCTAAGATTAAGGTTCTATTTATAGACCAAGGCTTGGGTCGATTTTGACCCATGTGAAATCGGGTTAGGAGACCAAAAAGTAAGGTTAGGCGGCGCCTAATGCTTTTCCTATGCTTGGCATAGGCCGCGCCTAATGCTTTGCCTAGTTGAGCATAGGCGGCACCTATGCTATGGCCTAGTTGGGCATAGGCGGCGCCTATGCTATGGCATTGTAGATTCAGAGAGCTTAGGCAATGGCATAGGCGGCGCCTTTAGCTTTGCCTAGTTGAGCATATGTGGTGCCTATGCTATGGCATTGTCGATTCAGAGAGCTTAGGCAATGGCATAGGCGGCGCCTTTAGCTTTGCCTAGTTGAGCATAGGCTTGTCGATTCAGAGAGCTTAGGCCATAGCATAGGCCTTGCCTTGTCCGTTGCCTAGATTTACATAGGCCTTGCCTTGTTCGTTGCCTTGATTCGCATAGGCATTGCCTTGTCTATTGCCTTTGCTTCCTCATTCCTAACTTACCACCTTTAACATGGAACACTTCCAAATCAAAATTTGAGACCAATCTCCTCATTTACACTTCTTGCACCTACACTTACTTAAAAATAACAAAAACAATTAGAACGATGGGTCGCCTCCCACCAAGCACCTTAGTTTTGGTCGTGGCTCGACTCTTCTTTTTGGATTTTTATTTAACAAAACATCCTCTTAGTAAAACAAAATGATTAAAAACGATGGGTTGCCTCCCATGTAGCGCTTGATTTATTGTTGCGGCACGACATAGTTATCTCGATTACTTAGACTTCGTCGAGATAGATGGTGGCCATGCATTTAATCGAGTCAAGAGGACCGATATATGGCTTCACTCATTGGCCATTCACCTTAAAGACACCACCATTATTGTCTTCTAACTCTACTACTCCAGACGAGTAGACTTGGCTAATTTTGAATGGACCAGACCATTTAGACTTCAACTTACCTGGAAATAGCTTCAGTCTGGAGTTGAAAAGAAGTACCATATCACCCTTCTGAAAGTTTCGTTAGATAATCTGCCGATTATGATACTTTTTCATCCGTTCCTTGTAGAGGTCTGATCTTTCATACGCATGTAGACGGAATTCATTCATCTCATTCAGCTGCTCCAATCTCAGATTAATAGCATCATTCCAATTCAAATTAAGCTGCTTCAACGCCCACAATGCTTTATGTTCGAGCTCAATTGGCAAGTGACAAGCCTTCCCATAAACTAGTTGGTACGGGGGCATGCCAATTGGTGTCTTGAATGCAGTTCTATAAGCCCATAAGGCATCGTCCAGCTTCCGAGACCAATCTTTCCTACTAGCATTTACAGTCTTAGCAAGGATCAGCTTGATCTCCCGATTAGAAACTTCTACCTGCCCACTAGTTTGTGGGTGGTAAGGTGTGGCTACCTTATGTTGCTTGACCCCATATTTCACCAACACGGCTCTGAACAGCTTGTTGCAAAAGTGTGATCCTCCATCGCTTATGATGGTACGTGGTACCCCAAAACGAGAGAAGATATTTCTCTTCAAGAATGCTACAACACGTTTACCTTCATTATCAGCCAGCGCTATAGCTTCGACCCATTTGGATACATAATCCGCAGCCACTAGGATGTATTTCATCCCAAATGAACTCACAAATAGGCCCATGAAATCAATACCCCACACATCAAATAGCTCTACTTCAAGGACCTTAGACATGGGCATCTTATGTTGCTTTAAAATCGCACCTTGCCTCTGACACTGATCGCATCTTCTCACAAAATCATAGGCGTCCTTAAATACTGAAGGCCAATAATATCCACTTTCCAATACCTTTCTGGCTGTTCGATCACCTGCATGGTGACCCCCAACTTGGGAAGCATGACTTGCTTCCAATAGGCTAGGCACCTCCTCATGAGATATACATCGCCTAATAACACCATCCGCACATCGTCGAAAAAGATATGGTTCATCCCAGAAGTAGTGTTTCACATCAAGCATGAACTTTCTCTTTTGATGAAAAGAGAGATTCTCAGGCATCATATTACTTACCACGTAGTTCGCAAAGTCTGCGTACTATGGTAAATCTTCCACCATCGTGGATAGGATCTCTTCATCGCGAAATGCATCATTAGTTTCAAGATCGGGCTGCGCTATGTGCTCATTCTCAAGTCTAGATAGATGATCAACTACTTGGTTTTCGCAACCTTTTCTATCTTTTACCTCGAAATCAAATTCTTGCAGCAATAACACCCATCAAATTAGCCTTGGCTTCGCATCCTTCTTTGCCATTAAATATCTCAGAGCAGCATGATCTGTATGAACCACCACTTTGGTTCCCAACAAGTAAGCACGGAACTTTTCAAAAGCATAAACGACCACTAGAAGCTCTTGTTCCGTGACAGTATAGTTCTTCTGGGCTCCATTCAAGGCCTTGCTCGCATAGTAGATTGAATGAAATAACCTTTCTCTTCTCTGGCCAAGTACAGCACCCAAAGCTACCCCACTTGCATCACACACAACTTCAAACGGTAGAGACCAATCAGGCGCTACAATGATAGGAGCTTCAACTAGCTTCCCTTTGAGGCATTCGAATGCCTTCAAGCAATCTTCACCGAAGTCAAACTTTGCATCCTTCTCCAAAAGTTTGTATAACGGACTAGCAATCTTGGAGAAGTCTTTAATAAACCTTTGATAAAAGTCAAACTTTGCATCCTTCTCCAAAAGTTTGTATAACGGACTAGCAATCTTGGAGAAGTCTTTAATAAACCTTTGATAAAAACCTGTATGACCGAGGAAACTACGAACTCCCTTTACAAAAATTGGAGGTGGTAATTTCTCAATAACTTCAATCTTCGCTCGATCAACTTCAATGCCTTTTTCAGAAACTTTGTGCCCAAGAACAATACCTTCCTTAACCATAAAGTGGCACTTCTCCCAATTTAGCACCAAGTTGAATTCAACACATCTCTACAACGCCATACTTAGGTTCGCCAAGCACGATTCAAACGACTCACCCACAACTGAAAAATCGTCCATGAACACCTCCAAGGTGTCTTCAACCATATCAGAAAAAATGAACATCATACAACGGTGAAAAGTGGCAGGTGCGTTACATAGCCCAAATGGCATACGTTTGAAGGAAAACGTACCATATGGGCATGTAAACGTTGTCTTCTCTTGATTTTCGGGAGCAATACAAATTTGATTATAGCCGGAATACCCATCTAAGAAACAAAACCATCTTTTCCCTGCCAATCGATCAAGCATTTGGTCCATGAATGGCATTGGGAAGTGATCCTTAAGCATCCACGAATTCAGCTTCCGGTAATCCATGCACGCTCTCCGCCCTGTGACAGGTCGGAGTGGAATTAGCTCATTCTTTTCATTTGCAACTACCATCATGCCCCCTTTCTTGGGCACACACTATACCGGACTCACCCATTTACTGTCGGAGATTGGATACACCACCCCTGCATCTAACCAATTAATAATTTCTTTCTTCACCACCTCTTGCATAGGTGGATTCAAACATCTTTGATGCTCAATAGTGGGTATGCAATTTTCTTCAAGCTGAATCTTGTGCATACATATCCCAGGCGGGATACCAATAATATTAGCGATAGTCCAACCGATGGCTCTCTTGTATCTCCTCAGAATAGAGATGAGAGTTGCAACTTGCTGCTCACCCAAATCAGCCGCAACAATAACCGAAAGTGTGTTTCCACTTCCCAAGAATGCATACTTTAGATGACTGGGCAGCTCCTTCAATTCTAACATTGGTGGCTCTTCAATGGATGGTTTAGCTGGTGGTGTAGGTCGATTTTTGAGATCAAGGTCCAGTTTTTTAAGAGCATTAGAATACGACCCTAATCCTATTAGAGAACAAATAGTTTCTTCATAATCTTCAACATCCTCACGTTCAAAATTCATTAACACAGCAGCCAATGGCTCAACAATAAGCTGCTTCTCTATAGATAATTCTTTCTATTCTTCATAGTACACATCAGCTACAGAGAACACATTCATATCTTTAGGCTGCTTCATTGATTTGCATACATCAAAACGGACCACTTCGTCATTCATCTAGAATAAAAGCTCATTGGCTCTTAAATCAATAAGCATACTCCCTATTGCAAGGAAAGGACGCCCCAAGATTATGGGCACTTCAGAGTCCACCTCACAATCCAAAATAACAAAATCTGCAGAAAAAATGAAGGAAGAAACCTTCACCAATATGTCATATAAGATACCAACAGGTCATTTTACCGACCTATCTGCCATCACGAGCCGCATATTGGTTGGTGTACGATCACCCAACCCCAACTTCCTATAAATAGATAGTGGCATCAAATTGATGCTAGCTCCCAAATCGCACAATGCCTTAGCAAAATCCAAAGATCCAACCGTGCAAGGAATAGTAAAAGCACCAGGATCTGCCTTCTTCTGAACTAGTGATCTGGTAGCGATTGCACTACAATGATGAACATTATCTGTCAACTCATAACTTGCTGCCCGCTTCTTTGTCAAAAGGTCCTTCATGAATTTTGCGTACCCAGGCATCTGTTCCAGTGCCTCTACCAAAGGAACATTAATAGTCAGCTGCTTCAACATAGTCATAAATTTATTGAACCTGGTATCATCAGCTTTTTTCTTCAGTCTCTGAGGAAAACGTGGTAGTGGAAGGGGAATAGTCTTCTCCACCACTTTCTTTGTGTCTTGCTTCCAATTATCAATCTTTTTAGGCTGCAGATGTCTAGGGGTGACGTCACGAACACACTCTTCAGTTTCTTCGGCATCTTCACATTCTGCATTGATAACATTATCTGCTATATCATCAACCACCTATTTGCCCTTGGATGGATTCTCCAACACCTTACCACTCCTGGTAGTAATAGCCATATATGATCCGTCATTCCTTGGATTTTGCACAGTGTTACTAGGTAAAGTGCCAGCCTTTCTTTGATTAAATGCCGCTAAAAGTTGACTCAATTGTTGTTCCAGCTGTTTTATTAAAGTGGAATGCGAGTCAACCAATTGATTTATTGATGACAAATCCTTCTTTACCTCATTTACTCCCGTATTGGTTCCTCCACTCCTTTCAACAACTTAGCCATCATATCTTCCATGGAAATCTTCCCAGAGCCAAACGCCACGGCCTCACGGTTTCCAGGAGCAACATACAAACCACTCTTGTCAGTCTTATTCTTCCAACTGCCTTGATCACGGTCCTTGTTTCCAGATTTATCATAATAGTTTCGACCTTGGTTTCCTTGGGTATTGCCTCGGAAACCCCCCTGATTATTCAAGTAGTTAGCTTCTTCCTCAGAATCGGATTTATCTCTTCCCTGTGACACAACAGCTTTGACTTTTTCGGTCTTACCTGATAATAAATACTTGGTAAGAAGATCCATCTGCGTTTTCATATGCGCCATATCTTGATCACGTTCTTTCTCTCTTCGCCTTTCTCTCTACTCTGCTTTGTCATACGATCTAGCATATCACTTGCCTGAATAAAAGTAAGGTCCATGAATGGCCCTCCTGCAGCATTATCAACCACTGGCTTAGTCACCGAATTCAAAGACCTGTATAATATCTCCATCAAGTGGACATTGGTCATATGATGATTTGGGCACCGCATAAGCTTCTTCTTGAACCTCTCCCATGTTTCGTAGAGAGCTTCAATTGGATACTGTCGAAAATTACTGATCTCATCTCTCAACTATGCCCTCTTGGATGGCGAAAAGAATATTTCTAGGAAGGCGTCTTTTAATTGCCTCCAATTAGTAATAGAATCAGGAGTTAGCCCGTTCAACCATAGAGTTGCCTCCCCAGATAGAGATAATAGAAATAAGCGCAGCCGAATTGCATTCTGTCCAACACCTGGATTGTCGAATGACTTGTATGTAGAGATAAAATTGATCAGATGCATATTCGGATCATCGCATGCAAGTCCACCAAATAACCCCTTGAGCTCTAATAGCTGAATCATGGTGCTAGTGATATTGAACTTGGCTCTAGGTGCCAAGGGTAGAGGAATAATAGCCCCTGTGGCACCAGCCCCATCTAGGTCGTCATCATCATCGTCAAAAGGAATCTGCACAGCTCGGCGTTCAGGTCTAAATCTAGCTTGACGATCTCTTCTGTTCACAGGTGCCGCCACCTCTTCAGCATGCCTCGGGTTTAGTAATTCCTCATCACCCAGGTCCTCATCATCTGGATTTGTTGCTCGCCCTGGGTTATCAATATTCTGTTGATGCACTTGAGCAGCAGCCAATGCAGCTAATCTAGCCTGCTCCTGTTGAGCAGCCCTTCTTTTAATGTCTCGTTGCGCCTCCATCCTGCCAATAAGTTACGGTTCAGGGTTTATGGGTAATAATAGCTGACCCGAACTTCAAGTATTTGGCATGCACTGAACAAATCCTGAATAAAACAAAAACAACAGACGAAAAGTAAAATTTGAGAATCTTTGACCAAAGGGTCTAGTAACTATCACAAACTTAGTTGACAACCGTATTCCCCAGCAACGGCGCCAAAATTTGATAACGCCCAAACTACAGCTATCGTAAGAGTGTAAGCGGTCGCTGTCAAATATAGAACCCAACTGGGTTGGGTGTCGAATCCCACAGGGAATACTTGGTCACTAAGTGTTGCAACTGTTAGTAGACTATTGGTCGAAAATTCTACGGAAAGTTGGGAGTTTGGGTTTGGCGTGAATTAATAATATCAAAATAAAGACGGAATGCTTTGTTTAGTAGGATTTAATCACAGAGAATAATAAGTTAGGGTTATGTCCACCTTATGAGTTCTACGTATCTATTAACTACGAGTAATGCGGAATTTAGACATGCATGCACTTATACAGATTCGTATTCTAATGGTAAATCCTAGTGTTTCTCAACCATCAAGGATTATTTTACTTTAACTCTCTCGAGCCTAAAGTGTATAACTAACGGTACAAATTCTCCAAGAAAGATAATCCGGTTAAGGCATTAACGTGTAAACAGGGGTTGGTAGCCCTATTTCCTTGTCACACTCTCTTTTCCAAACATGTAACTTTTCTCTCGAACAAGTTAATGTTATAATGGCATGTTCTATATGTTTGCAACCACAAGAATTCAATTAAAATGAAGAGAGTAACGATATAAGTAGCATACGCATCAAGAATTCACAAACTCATAGTAATAGATAGTATCTCACAAGGCTTCCATAACCCTAACAGAGAAGTTTAGCTACTCATGATTGTAAAGGAAAGCAACGAAGACATCATCATCATACCAACACGATAACAATCTCACGATGGGTATGTATTGGCGTCACAATGAGAATGACGTGATTTCCTCTCTAGCCGTTCTTCTAGCATTTTTCTCTGTCTCAAGTTACAGAAATTGTAACGTGAATTCTACTCAAAAGTCGAATGAAAAGCAAATTGAATGCATAAAAAAAACAATGATGAAAAATTCAGCAAATAAGGTTTTTATAACATCTTTGTCCTAGTCCTACTAGGTTACTGTTGCACCCCTAAGTATTAAGAAATATCGATTTTGCCCAGGACAGATTCTCCATGCATCACTTTCAGTCCACAAGCTTCCAAAAGTTGTCTTCCTTCTTACGTGAAGTTTTCTTTTGCTGCCCAAAGGTCCACAAAGTGCTGAAATCTTCATCATTAATACCTGAAAACATGTTAATCATATAGGTTGGCTCACTTACAGGAAAAGGGACTAAAAGTGCAGAAATTATATATTTTATCCTCCAAACTTCGCCTAAAATATGGGTAAAGTATGATGTTTAAGCGTGTAAATACGCCCAACATCATTGGGTTGTATGGAGTAGGTGGAAAGCTTTCACAACCACTATCGACCATACGCTTCCCCGAACAGCCTTGTTAGTGAACCCCAACATAGGTCAGCCTTTAGGTCATGCTAATGTGCATCATATTGAGATCCAGCGGGGCCCACTTGGTCCTTTGTAGGAGACTCACCTTTAAAGCATCCCAACGTGCTAAATATTGCATTTATGAGGGTAACGTGATCATTTGACAGACTGATTTGGGGAAAACATGTGTTAGAAGTAAGGTATGTAGGCAAGGAAAAAAATCAAAAAAAAAATGAAAAGATTCAAAAAAAGAGTTTCGTAGTTTTTTTAGAGTTCTTTACGGCTTTTGTTCTTCTCAACCCCCAAAAATCAAAAAGAGTTTTATCTTTTGCACTCATTTTTCTCAAAAAACAAAAACATCAAAAAGATTTTCCTTTTGTTTCTTTAGTAATCATTTACAATTCGGAAACTCCGAAAGTATTTTTTTAATAGAAGTTTTATAAAATAAAATTCAAAAAAATGGTAGAAGTTTTATACATTTCATATAGCGAAAATATCTCAAAAGAAGATTTTTCTTTCATAGTCGTTGGTGTCAGTTTTATGTGAAGTGTCAATTTGAAAACTCAAAAAGATCTTATTAACGTTGTTTGTCATATGTTTGTGGCCGTGTCTCTCAAGTCAAGGTTTTGTTGGTTCTATAATCCTTAATTGTCCAATCTGGACGAACTACGCACCCCTAATTCTCCTCTCTCAGGAGTGAGATACGTAGGCAGCCTATTGTTGGTTTGGGAATCTTATTTTTCAAAAAAGATTTTCTTCACTCTTCATTTAGAGTAGTATTCCACATATATCTTTAAAAGAAACTATAAAAAGGCTTTCCTTTAATAGTTTCAAGTTTCATTTTCGTATGAATTTCAAAATTAAAAACCCAAAAAAGAATTTTTTTTCCGTAATCATAGGTTTCATTTTGTATACGAATCTGAAAATTCAAAAACATTTTCTTCACTCTTCATTTAAAGTAGGTGTCACATACATCTTAAAAGAAAACCACAAAAAAGATTTTCCTTTAATACGTTCGAGTTTCATTTTCGCATGAAATTTAAAACTGAAAACCCAAAAATATTTTCTTTGGTAATCATAGAAGTCACTTTGTATAGGGATGTTAAAGCTAAAAAATTCAAAAAAACATTTTCGCCAATTCTTTTAACAAATTGTTATTTTCTTTTCTTCTTAAAGTTTTGAGAAAAAGAAAAAAAAAAGAAAACAAAGAGTTCAATTGACCATTTTGGCAAGTCTTCACGAACTATGCACACCTGATTCTCCTCTCTCAGAAGTGAGATACATAGGTGCCCTTCTTGGGTTCAGTGATCTTTTCAAAAAAAAAAAAAAAAAAGGTTTTGAAAAAGTGTTGAACTCTAACACATTTGTTGTTTATTTGTTGAGTCAGATTGAGTTGGTTGGTTTGTGGAATTCTGGTTGGTACTCCACATCACACCAAATCCAAAGGGTTAGTTATGTTCAACAAAGATATAGAGAGTGACATCATAGATCAAATAAAGAATCAGGAAAATGGGAGATTAAAGCAAGAGATTAGGAGACTAAGACAACAAATGAATGAAATGCATCGAGCTTGGGCCAGTGGGTTACCTCATCCTTTATTTCTCGCTATTGATCCTACAAATACCTCTAGTTTTCCACCAAGTCAATGTCCTACTGTTGTTGATGCACCACAACATGACTCAGAATTCATTCCAATCCAAAAGCATCACAATACTTCCACCATTTTTCCTCTAGATCCTCAGTATAAGCCTGCTACATTAACAACACCACATATCGTCTCTGATCTTGTTGCTCAATCCCCTACTGAGGCTTCTACATTGGCCAACCACCCAATAAATGTGCTTTCTCATGCTGCTAATGGACCCTTATTCAATACTTTTGGTGATCATCGCTATACTCCTGATCCTACTTTTAAGCTAACTGGACCACCAAAATTTCTTAACAAGAAGCCTAGTGTGCCAGAAGAGCCAGAGAAAATGGTTGGAAAAATGAAGAGTGCAGGAATGCTGTGAAAAGTTCCCTAAAACTTGCGAGTAAAGAAGATGTTTCATACAAAAATTAGGGCATGTCTTCAAGTGTTAATCCTCCTCTAAGCCTTAAGATATTGAAATTCGAGGAGCAAGATGGACAGGAGGAATCCGTGAAACATTTGGGACAATATTGCAATTAATTAAAGAAAACTGGAGGGAAGAAGAATGAAAAAGATACAGTTGCTATTGTAGTTGGAGAATGGGAACATCCAAGAAGAAGACGTCGTCGTTGCCGTCAATATCAGGCCCAAGTTCATACCCAAGCTCTCTATAATTTCTCCCAAAATCCATTATACTCTATTTCCCCATCTCCATATCTAGTATACTGCGCTCAACCATATGTTCAACTTCTTTCTTACTCACAATGGCACTCACCAACTCTTCAGAGTTACCCTTCGACTTCACAAATCTATCAAAGCCTTGCTAGGCCCGATTTTGGATCCATCCAAATAATGAAATGAGGTAGAAATTGAGGAATATCTCCACACCAATTGAAGAGTCGTATGCCATCTTATTTTAGAAATTGGTATAGTGGGGCATAATCACTTCTCTCCTTGGGTAGATTCCTGACCCACATTCAAGAAGTTTTGACTCTAGTGTACGATATGCATATCATTTTGATGTTTGGGGTCACAGTATTGATGATTGTCAGGCTTTGAAAAGAGAAATTGAAAATAAAATTCAAGATAGATCAATTATGGTGCAGAACATTGATAGTGAGGAAAGCTCTAGTCATGCTGATATGCAAACCAGTGGCTAAGATGTCAAGTTGAGCAATTGAGAAGTCACCCCTCTTCCTCTTAGGAAGAGGTCTAGTAGTTTATTTTGTTTTATTTTCTATTATCCAAATTATTTCAGGTTTGTAGTTCGGGATCTATCTTGTATTGTCCATTTGTCGTTATGTTCAAACCCTTCTATCTTTCATTTTAATTAAATAGAGGGCCCCTTTTTTCTTTGTGTTTTAAATATGTGTTTGTTTGTTTTCTTTCCACAGTACATTTTATGTTGACTCTAGTGATATGACATATTAATGGAATTTTCAGCCAGATCTTAAAATCCAGTTTAAGCATGAACATTGAATCAGAGAGTTAAAGTTAGGAAAAGAGAGCATTTGAGAAAATAGGTAGAGTGATGAGGCATTTGGTGATCAAGTTGACGCCTTCATTGAAAATTAAGACATTTATTTTGAGAATCACAAGGATGACTTGGTCATCAATCGAAAGGCATATCCCAATTAGGTCGAACAAGGAATGTGTAATCCTATATCAAAAGAAATGGGAAGAAAATCATCACCACAAAACCATGAGTCATTCAATATAAGGGATGTACAATAACGGTGGAGTGGTATGTTTGACAAGTGAGAAGAAAGAAGTGGCACACATACTCGGTTAAAGTTTGTGTTGCTAAAGTGTCACACATGATCTTCATCTCTCACTTTCATATTGCATGATGTGTACTTGCATTTTCAAGGATTGATATGCTAAAGGCATTTCATTCTGCTATCCAAACATTGTGTCATCCTTTGTTTACCTCATCTGAGCCTTAGTTTTATTTTTTTCATACCCCTCTTTTGAAATCAAGATAGAGTCAGCAAAGCTCAAAATAAAAACGTCAAGATAAATAGAGTCAGAAAATTTCCAATGACAAAGAGTCAATAAAAAAACATAGAAGAAAAAAAGTTAGAATCAAGCAAAAGAACAAGCTGTCGGAACTACGTGTGACCTGATTCTCCTCTCTTAGGGGTGAGATATGTAGGCTGCCCTACTCTGGCCTCGGTCCCACCAAATAAATAATTTAGAATTACCCAGTCAAAAGAAACTGGGGCATGAGTTAATTCTTGTAGTTTGAGTCAATTCCAAAAGTTGTAATTCCTACCCCACATCAAGTATTGTTTGGACCTCATGCCATCCTTTCTTTCTAACCCTATCCAAAAAACCAAGTGACAACCAAAGAAACACATTCAGATCAATCTTTGAGAATGTTAAGGCTAAGCACGCAATGGATATGATGATGCATTTTGGGAACTACTTGTCTTCCTCAGCGTAACAAATCAAGAGAGAAATAAAAATGAGAGAGTCTTATTAGTGAAAAACCTCGCGGGCACCATAAGGTAATAGTAAGTTGAGAGAATGAAAATGAGAGAGTCTTATTGGTGAAAACCCTCACGGGCACCATAAGGTGATAATGAGTTGAGAGAAATAAAAAGGAGAGAGTCTTATTGGTGAAAACCATCGCAGGCACCATAAACCGATGGTAAGTTGAGAGAGATAAAAATGAGAGAGTCTTATCGGTGACAACCCTCATAAGCACCATAAGATGATCGTGAGTTAAGAAAACTGAAAATAAGAGAGTCTCATTAGTGAAAAATACTCACGGACACCATAAGGCAATAGTGGGCTGGGAAAAAGGAAATCAGAGAGGCTTGTTGGCAAAATAAAAAACATAAAGGCGTCACTAGACGAATGAGGCCTTAAATGCAATTAACCTAAGGAAGCAACTCAATTTCTAGGTCATTAACTTAACAACAGCTGGTAGAAAGTTTGGATAAAAAGATCAGGCAGCTTAATCCAAAATGGATGGCATAATTATTTGAGTTGACTGTCATTTTTAAATAAATTTTTTATTTCTTTGTTTCAAATGGGGACATTCATTGTCTTTTCTTTCTTTTCTTTATTTTTATTTTTGTTTTCTTGAATTAGTTATACAAATATAAATCGTTGTCATTTTCTCTTGTCTTTGAGTCAAGTCCTCGTCAAAACAAGTGAGAAAAGATTTCATAACTTGCTACCAGTCTACCCAATTGTATAAGAAAAGCCAAGACCAACACATGAGGGAAACATAATCATAATTGAAAGCAAGGCAAAGGCAGTCTATCAACCGACAGGTTGCTAGATTCATAGGAGTATCAGATGTTAAAATGTGTATCTCATAGGCATGGTAAAATAAAAACTCGGTGTTTGAGTCAAAGTCATTTCCCCCAATCTGGTCTGGGTCAATGATGCGACAAGACAAGGGAAAGTATCAGCAAACTAAAACAAAGATGAAAGGAGCGAGTGCTGCAGTAGATGTCTGGAAAGCCAAGTGCTGCAAACCACCACTAAGTTTTTAACTGACAAAATTGTCTTTGATGAAACAGAGGAAAATTTCTTTTCAGCAAGTTCAGCTACCGTTGGAAAGACATATCTGTGATTTTACTTTCTGTTCAGGACCCTCCTGAAAAATGGGATTTTACTTTCTGTTTAGGACCCTCCTGAAAAATGGGACTTTACTTTCTGTTCAGGACCCTCCTGAAATATGGGACTTTACTCGTTGTTCAGGACCCTCCTGAAAAATGGGACTTTACTTTCTGTTCAGGACCCTCCTGAAAAATGAGACTTTACTTTCTGTTCAGGACCCATCTGAAAAATGAGACTTTACTTTTTGTTCAGGACCCTCCTAGAAAATAGAAATTTACCTTATATTTAGGAACCTCCTAGAAAATGGGAATTTACCTTCTGTTCAGGACCCTCCTGAAAAATGGAAATTTTCTTTCTTTTTAGGACCCTCCTGGAAAATGGATTTTACTTTATGTTCAGGACCCTCCTAAAAAATGGGAATTTACTTTCTGTTCAGGACCCTCCTGAAAAATGGGATTTTACTTTATGTCCAGGACTCTCCTGAAAAATAGGATTTTACTTTCTGTTCAGGACCCTCCTGGAAAATGGGATTTTACTTTATGTTCATGGGATTTTACTTTATGTTCAGGACCCTCCTGGAAAATGGGATTTTACTTTATGTTCAGGACCCTCCTAGAAAATGGATTTTACTTTATGTTCAGGACCCTCCTGAAAAATGAGAATTTATTTTATGTTCAGGACCCTCCTGAAAAATAGAAATTTACTTTATGTTCAGGATCCTCCTGAAAAATGGAAATTTACTTTATGTTTAGGACCCTCCTGGAAAATGGGACATTACTTTCAACAAAAAATGAATGAATGAAATCTTTCTTTATTATAATCTACGTTTGGGATAATTTTCATTTTAGCTTTGATTTTGGTTTTAGGAGCTCACCTGAAGAATAGGGTGATGAAATTGCAAGTCACGAGCTCATCTTAAGAATAGGGTGATGAAAATTGAAAGTCAGAAGCCCTCCTAAAAAATAAGGTGATGAAATTGAAAGTCAGGAGCCCACCTGAAGAACAGTTTGATGAAATGGCAAGTCAGAAGCCCGCCTAAAAAATAGGGTGATGAAATTGAAAGTCAAGTAATAAGGTTAAGAGATTGAAATTCAAGCAACAAGGTCAAGAAGTTGAAATTCAAACAACAAGGTGAAGAAGTTGAAAGTCAAACAACAAGTTGAAGAAATCGAAAGCCAAAGAACAAGTTGAAGAAATTGCAAGTCAGGAGCCCGCCTAAAGAATAGGGTGATGAAACTCAAGTCAAGAGTCCAAAAGAAGCTGCATAGACAGGAGTTTTATAATTTCATTTATGTTTTAACTTCTAATTTTCATTTTTGATGTAATAATAGAGCTGTAGACCGAAACCTCGACAGAACCTCGCTTGACTCTCCAACTCAATCTAATCCTCCTTCTTTCAGTCCTTTGAGATACCTGTGACTCGATTTCCTCATCGCTTGGGTAGGTAGGATGTCCAAAGTGTAGACTCAGTTTCCCTCCTTCCTTCTGTTTTATTCTTTTGGAATAATGGTCGGGACAAAATTCTATCTCGTTGTCTACTTCTTTGTCTGAAAACACTTCGTGTTTACTCCCATAGGTGGTTTAAGATCAGTGATATTAAGCCTTTGCGCACTGAATTGGTAAAGAAAACTTAGGAAAAGGTGAGTTCATCCAAGCCAAATTGATGACAGCCCAGAGTAGGCAAAAGAAGTATGTGTACTATAAAGAAAGGGACATGTCATTTAACGTTGATGAACGAGTTTTATTGAAGGTGTCTCTTATGAACAGAGTTATGAGATTTGGAAAGAAGTGCAAGCTTAGTACTTAGTATATAGGTCTATTTGAGCTTCTTAAAAGATGTAGGTCCAGTGGCGTATAGGTTAGAATTGCCACCAAGCTTGTCGGGGGTCTATCCGGTGTTTCATTTATCCATGCTTAGGAGGTATCATGGGGATGGGGACTACATTATTAAGTGGGATCCAATTTTATTAAATAAGGACCTTACCTATGAGGAGGAGTCGGTTTCTATTCTTGATCGGGACGTTCAAAAAGTAAGGACAAAAGAAATTTGATCAGTGAAGGTACAATGAAAGCATCATTTGGTTGAGGAAGCCAGTTGGGAAATCGAGAAGGACATGTGCAAGCAATCCTTATGCAGAGTTTAACATATTTATGGTATTTTTGCTGCATATGTTTAGTTGTGAACACCTTGTTGGAACCCTTTGGGGTTGCTTCACACAGTAAGGGACCAGGTTCCTCAGAATCAATCACAGGCAATCAAACAATAGAGTGCGGGAAAACTAAAGACAGTGCAGAAAGAGTAAAAGACACAAGGATTTTTACGTGGAAACCCAGGATGGGAAAAACCACGGCTTGCCCTCACAAGCACCAATGAAATCCACTATAATCCACCTTGATTACATTCTAGATTTTAGCCTAACTTTATGCTCCTTTGTGCTAGAAGCAACTTTACTACCAGCTCATCTTGGTAACTCTACCAAGGACTCCATATACACTGGTTAGCTCAAATCAGTCTAGAGCTTAGGCAACTCTACCTAAGCAGCACTCTCAATAAGAAAACACTACTCCTATAACATGAGTAGTTCTTTTACAAATCAACACTCAAAAACACTCACTCACTCTTTTAAGCATATTACAAAGTTAAGAGCATGAGAAGTCTTGAAATGGAGTTTTTGCTACCTCACTTCTCTCTATTTGGAATTAGAAAAAACTCAATTATTAAAAAGTTCTCTTTTTTTTTATAGCTAGGTAATGATTATGGCTTGAAATATCATTGGACCAGCTGTCCAAGTCAGTACAAAATAGCACAAAATAACACCTACAAGTTTGTTACACAAGATGACAAAACTGTGCAGAAGGCACATTCCAGATGTACTATACTTTGCACATCCAGGGACCTGGTCCCTCATAGTTTAGCTGCTCATTATCAAAACTACATATAGAAATTTTTCACCTTTTTGATGATGACAAACCAAACCATACAATTTGAGCATCATTGTACATTCATCATATTTAATCGGAGTACTTACTACCTGAGGATGAATGCTCCCTCTATTATCATGCTTCCTCTTTCATGCAACACAAGATATGGTCCCTCATTGTCTCTTGCAGCAAGAACTTCTCCCTGTCAGTATGCACCTTTAATCAGTGCATTTGTATTTCTTGCCCCGTCATCATGACTCTCTTCATTCATCTATTTTAAACATCCCATACTTCCCCCTATTGATGATAGGCGTATTTACACGCCTAAAGTGCTTTAATTTACCCAAGTTTTAGCTAAGTTTTGAGGACAAAATAGATAACTCATGCACTTTTAGTCCTTTTTCCTGTAAGTGAGCTAACAAACGTGATTAGCAAGTTTTCAGGTACAAATGATGCAGATTTCAGCATTTTATGGATAACTTGACGCCAAAGAAAGCTTCACGAAAGAAGGAAGGGAAAGCTTGGACGCCAAGGACCAAAAGTGACGTATGGGAAACCTGTCCCGGGCAAAAACAGCAATTCTAAAGACTTTGGGGACTAGCAGTAACTTATTAGGATTAGGATAATGATGCAGTAACCCAGTAGGAATGGGTTAAGTAATGCAGTAGCTTAGTAGGAATAGGATATGGGTGTTATAAATACCCTATTTTGCTAGAAATTTTTAGACATTCTTCTTCCATTAGTTAAAAATCATTCACTACAACCATTCACGACTATCATTCACGTCTACTTTTAATCCTTCCATTAATTCTACTTTATTCTCTTCATCTACTCAATTCTTAATTTCCATAACAAGAGAAACGTTACTCAGCAAGGAATTCACGTCATTCTTACCCCTATACTTATCGTGAGATTATTTTGGTATGATGATAATTGCTATTGTGTTTTCTGTTGCAATCATGAGTAGCTAAACTTCTCTGTTGGGGTTATGGAAGCCTTGTGAGATACTATTTATTGCTATGAGTTTGTGAATTCGTGACACGTATGCTGCTTATATCATTATTCACTTCATCTTAATCTAAATTCTTTGTGGTTGCAAACACTTAGAATACGCCAGTATAGCATTAACTTGTTCGAAAGAAAAGTTGTATGTCTGGAAAAGAGATAATGTCAAGGTAATAGGGCACCAACCCCTATTAAAAAGTTAGTGTCGTAACTGGATTAACCTCTTGGAGAATTTGTACCAATAGATACGCTTTAAGCTCGAAAGAGTTAAAGTGAAATAATCCTTGTTAGGTCGAAAGACACTTGGATTTACCATAGAATACAATTCTCTATAAGCACATGCATGTCTGAATTCCGCATAACTCATAGACAATAGAGACGTATAACTCATAAGGTGGACATAACCCCAACTCTCAATTCTCATTGTTTAACGTCTTACTAAAACATTCTTTCTTTTTACTTTGCTATTTTCTATTTTCATTCTATTATTTTGTTTACATCAATTGCACGTTACGATCCCCCCTCTTTTACGAGACTTGCACCAAAAGTCTAATAATCATTACTTACTTGTTGACCGGCTATTCTCTGTGGGATCGATACCAAACCCAGTTGGGTTATATATTTGACAACGACCGCTTTACACTCTTACGAGAGCTGTAGATTGAGCGTTATCACCTATCGGCATATCATTCACGCCCACATTCACCTAGAACATCGAAACATTTGAACAGCTGATACATGGTTCATCCCTACTCAGTATTCCCTCTTTTGACATCATTAAAAAGGATTAACAGTAAACCAAGAGTAAATTAAGCACAAATTAGCTAACTTATGGCCACTGGGGTAACAGTAACATGAAGAATAACTTTGCAATTTAAAAAGAACAGATGTAATACAGAAAGCAAAGATTCATTCATAAGTAGGATAAGTATCATAGCAGTGCATAAATTAAATGTTCTTAGGGAAAAAGCCACAAGAATCAAGAATAATTAACAAGTCAAGGACTAGAAAGAAGAGTTTAAAGGAGTAGGGTCAGGTTGTTGTTGAGATGTTGTATCTCTGCATTTGACTTAAGGACCTCATCAGTTAATATTGACACCCTCTTCAGTTCAGCATTCTCAGTTTTGAGCATTTCATTGTCACATAGGCTTCCTTTATAGAGATGCTTAATTGTCTCCTAAAGCTTGCTGATTTCTTCATCCTTGGAAGCTAAATTGCCCTTTTATTTGTCTATTTCCTTGTTGAGCTCCCTTTGATAAATTTTACCTGAATTAACACATTCAGTCTTGACCAATGTCTTTATGCCAAGCATTTGAAGCATAGTCCTTTTGGTTCCATTTTCACAGACAATACCAAACTGGTCAAATACCTTGTTCAACCAATATCCATAAGGTATGTCATGCTTTCCATTCTTTCCAAGAACCACATTGTGAATGTTTTCCATCATCAATGCAGGTAGATTAATGAATTCAAAGCTACTGAGGCATTCCATTACAAACAAATCAGTGGATGAGGCAATGTTTTTCTTTTGTGACCTAGGCAGAATCACCTTGTTCACAAAGTCAAAGACCAATTGAAACTCACTCTTGAGTGATTTCCTATTCACTGCAGCCACAGATTTCCCATTGATCTTAGATGCATTTGCTAAGAATTCAATTGAAGGCAGTTGCTTGGTGATAGTTCTCACCCCATATATAGGAACTTCCAAAATCCTTCCCAGTATTTTCTTATTCAGTTTTATCTTCTTTCCTTGGAGCACATTCATCATATTTAATCAGAGTAATTACCACCTGAGGATGAATGTTCCCTCTATCATCATGCTTCCTCTTTCATGCAACACAGGGACCTGGTTCATCATGACTCTTCATTCATCTACTTAGCACATGACTCTCTTCCTCTTTCCCCTATCATCATGACTCTCTTCATTCATCTACTTAGCACATCATATACTTCCCCCTGTCAGCATGCCATTCACACTCACATTCACCTAAAACATCGGAACATCCGAACACCTGATACCTGGTTCATCCCTACTCACACCTTTATTTTGATATTTGTAGTCGTATATCTTGCTTATCTTGAAGAATAGGAGTTATTATCATTATATTATCGTGCAGGCTATTCATTCGGCATTCCAATTACTATTGTCCCATTGGATGCCACTAACACCATTCCTGTGAATAAAAACTTTTTTGAGACATTTGAGAAGAAGCAGCACACTTATGAAGCAAAACACTGTTTCAAGTCGCTGAAAATGGTTTGTGATACATGGTTCGATGACCAATTCTATAAGGTAATGATCCAGGAATATAGAACCTAAAATTCTTTGTGGTACTAAAGACACTTGTTTGATAACTGAGAATAATGTGATACACGCAGAGTTATTTTATGTGGGACTCATTTAAGTCGGGTATAGCTGCTACAATCATGTGTTAAGGACACAACCACCAAGGAGAAAATGAATTTGCTGAAATGGAGTATATCTGATGGAACAAATCCATTTTTTGATGGTAGTAAAACTCCAAGGTTCAACTTAGAGAGAAATGGAGTTCACAGACGAGACTTTGTGATCCTTTTAGCATGAACCAGGACGGAAGGGGCAGATGCCAGGTGATTGATTGTTTCTATCTGAAATATGATTTCCTGTTTCATCTTAGTAACAGATAATATGGTGTATCTGTGGAAAAGATTGATCCTTCTTGTCCGACTGGCTGGGCAAATGCTGCAACAATTGATTGTATGTATGATTTGCTTCATATGATGGGTCGTGATGACATTCCTATGGACCGTGGAGATGGATTCTCAGTGAACCAGTCTGATACTATTTTCTCTACCGTTGGAGACTGCAGATACAGCAAGGTCATCCCACAAGGTACCGATGGATATATAGACTCGGACACTCTGCGTGGTTAGCTTGTTCTTTACCTCGAAGTCCTAGGCGGTATATTCTCTACTCTGATAGGGAAAGAAACAGATTCCTTTGTGCATTCGTGAAATTTGACAGGCATTGACATATCACTTTTCTTATTTTATTTATATAAAGTCACGTGTTTATCATCCAATATAGCGCTGCACCATTGAAATTTTCCTGATATAACACATAATAATAATACCAGATACAACAAGAGAAAATTCTGCAGAATTCGGAGCTCCTCAAAATACTGGTCATCCTGAAGTCAGACAACCTCGAGCATTGGAAGTATTGGAATCATTGGTGAAATCACTTGATCCAGGATATAAAATTAGTATTTTAACTAATGGCCCATTGACTAATGTAGCGAAGCTCATTCTGGAAGGGAAGAGTACAAGCAAGGTTAAACAGGCAAGCGGTTCCTCTATTCTTGTGGTCTTTGTGGAAGGAATCAAGACACAATATTCTTCAGTTAAGAACCAATTGTAAGATATACTACATCCTAACGTGACAGTGAGAGTTCAGTTGCAGATCCTTCTCTAAGACCAAGGTAGATTTAGTCCTCTCATAAGTAAACTTCCCTTGTCAGTCAACACCCCCAATTTCACATAATAAACATATTAAGTTATCCTTTAGCTTAGGTAGCTGTTTTATTCCGTTGTAATTGATCTCTATGTTTTGAATCTGAAGTTGAATCTGAAGACAGATGACGAAATTATTATTGACAAAGAACAGGAAAAAGCAGTAAGAGTAATGGAAATTTTGGATCCATCAGTTTATTATGGTATTTTTTGCAACACGACTTGGGGATAAAAAGCAGTCAGCTGTAATTGGAAGCTTCAATGAGCAGGGAAGAATTTGGAGTACACCAGCTACTTCATCCAATATTCAGCAACAAATGCCAAGTATGTTTCACGTCCAGAAAATCGTGAATTGCATTTATTTGTGTTTTTCTGGCTCTATCATTTCACTTCCTTCAAAAGTTTCATGTCACTTCATCTTGAATTCCTACAAAAGCAATGAAGAGTGCTCCTCGACTTACAGGGACAGAACATGAGCGCTTTATACATTTGGTTCGTGAAGCAAGAGTTTTGTTACATTCAGAGGTACTATTTTTGTGTTGGTGGGAGATAGCTCTGATAAAACAGTCGAGATGGGCTCTTAACCTGTTCCATATGATCAATCGTCGTGTGGATTGAAAACTACAAATTTCAAAATTCATTCAGTGTTCTTATTGTCTTGGAAATGTATAAAAATAGACATGATGCACATCTTTAGATTTTATAATTTTTGAATTTTGGGTTGCTGTTATCTGGTTCCTTTGCTATTTCTTCGTTTCTGATTATTAGGGAGAAAAATTATTTCACTTTTGTAAGTGCTTGTTTGGGTTTAGACATGGTGATTAAAGAAAGTGTTAGGAGTTTGGTGATATTACAATGAACATGGGTACAAAAAGAAGATTCAAGAGAGCAAGTAGACTTTTTGATGGATTTAGAATGAAAATTGGAATGATACATACACAAAATTGGAATGATACATAAACAAAATTAATTTTGTTATCTGGAATTTTTCGACCATAACAAATGTCAAGGTCAAGTAGTTCTTTGTGATGCTACTTAGCGGATCGGCTCCTCTTCATTTTTGTTTTCTCCATTTTTTTTCAAGTTCCTACTTGAATGAGAGACACTTGGCATGAGTTAAAATGAATGGTTAAGATTTAATAACTAAATTAAGATTCTAATCATGATATGAACAATAAATATTTTACCTATTTGCTTCCAAAATTTTAGAAATTCAACAATTATTAGAGTTATAGATTTATTTTATCCACAAATATACTTTTAAGAAAAAATCCTCTCCATTTCTACGTTTTTAAAATCCTCTCTATTTCTACATTTTTTTCTACGTTGTGTTCTATTTTCATACTCCAGGTCTATCTTCCAACTTCTTTAAGTTAATTTTTTAATTTCATTTTAACCATTAGATACTTTTTCTTTAAAATTAGCTATGAATATAAATGATGAACTTTAATATTTTTAATAACCAAGTTTCTTTTAATTATGCTAATTGAGTATTTTTATTATAATATCAATAATGCTCATGTTATTATAATAATTTACTACTCAAAAATTTATATATATGAGAAAAAAAATTTACTGTTGTCATGATTTTGTCTTTGCTAATTTTTCTTATAGATAATTTTTTTTTGGACGAAGAGGAAAAATGATAAGAGTTCAGAAATTTGGAAAAGGGAGAAATAATAAAAAATTTAAAATGATAAGGGTGTATCTATTAATTTTTTTAACCGTAGAATTTTTTTGTAATCATAGAGTAATTTTTTTTCTAATTAAATCATGGTTAGGAAAAAAAAGAAAGAAGAGAGAGAATTTTTAAAAAATATATTTATGAATAAAATAATTTTGTAGTTATAATTGTGGAATTACTAAAAAAAATTTGGAAGCAAATATATAAAATATTTATTAATCAAATTTTAACCATTCATTTTAATTGATGTCATGTGCCAACTTGGAGAAATGGAGAGGAGCTCAATCCCTACTTACTCTTTATTTGGATAGTGGTCTGTCATGGTTCCATAATGTATGGTACTATATGATATGGTATAGTACGGTACAGTATAGTACAATACAATATTTGAATAGACTGTATCATTCACTGTTATTTGATGACAATTTTATTGTTTGGTTTGACAGTATGGTACTGTATTGTAATTGGTAAAGTTTACTAAAATACCTTTAATCATTATAAATGTTAAATCTATCAATAACTGTTAATAAGATAATTTTCTTCCTACTATTTTATCATAATTATGCCATGTACATATAGTAAGTTGTTAAATTTATGTAAATTCTAACAAAGTCAAAAAAATAGTAGATCAAATAAATATTATCAGATTTATTTTTTATAGTAACAAACTTCATTTCTTTTTGGTGTTTTGAGAGAGATACTGACGACAAGTACAAAGTTTGAATGCATATTTTGTGTATGCAGTGGATGTGTTTGGTAATGGAATCCAAAAAAAAATATTTTTCAAGAAAATAAATTGTTTCTTATTTTCTTGTGTTCGTAACACAAAAAAAAAAAAAATTCTAAAAGCATTTGTATATATTTAACACAAACTAATGAAAACGAATATGATTAAGGGTAGCAGGGTTAAAAAATGATTCTTTTAAAAAAAAAATTTAGGAGTGAGGGTAGTGGAGTAGGGGGTGGGATAGGAGTAGGGGTAGGAGGTGGGGGTAAAAGAAAGTTTAATTTTTTAAAAAAATAATTAATTAAAAAATTATTTCTTTTTGTGTGTACGTGGGGGGGGGGGGGAGATGGTGTAAGAAAATTTTGTTGAAAGTTTTAAAAAATAAATTTTAGTAGGTGTGGGGGGGGGGTGAGGGTGGGGTGAGGCTGGTGGGGGGGGGGATCAGAGCAGAAGGTGGAGTTAACTAATATAAGGTGAAGTAAAAAATAAGATTACATAATATTAAATAAGAGCATAATTGAAGAAAAAAAAATAAGCAAATCATGGGATACCACCAAATCGGTGGTTACATAAAATGGAGATTTTCATGGTTACCAAACGATGAGATTAAACAATAACATATTATACATTTTAAGAAACAATCAAAACAAACATGTTATATTAATAACTATACCATATAATATCATGGCAAACCAAGGGTTCGTATTTTGGAATCTGGATGATTTATTCCTCCCCGAAATACATGGCAACATCAAGCAGTCAATAAGTACCATAAATGGAACTTCTTCATACCCAAATATCACAAGGTAAAAAGAGGAAAGATTTACACCATTTCAAAAGTAAAGATTCCTAAATTCCCCCATTCCAAATAGAGTATCTTTATGTAATACCCAAGCCTCATCACAAAATAGTGTTTCAGTTTTCAATTGTAGGCAAATTTATCACATAAATATGTACAATCAAGACCTTTGATTTTGAGTAAAATTGAACTAGTTGTTTCACTAAATAGATCCCAAATGCTAAAAAAACAGCAGTTTACATATACTTCCATAAATTGAGTCTTCAGAGTTTTACATTAGTAAATTCCATCTTCAACGAATCCATTCCAATCTGCATTCACATCAATCAGATTATTGTGCTTAATGGCAAACTTCAGTCACGCACAAGTGCAGGCAGAGTTGAATATTGATCCAATAATCAATTCACAAAGCAACAGCAAGAAATCTCAGACCATAATACCATATAATATCATGAAGCTGGAGAAGTCTTGACTTAGATAAGCATAGTATGTAATTAGCCTGAAGCCGTCTAGTATTCAGAAATTGTACAAATTCAAAACTTAACTAAATATTGCAGGATATGAGATGCCTCACAAAAGACCAATCTCAGTTCAATTACAACAGCAGCACCATAAAAAACTCATTAAGATGGCCACCATGTCAAATGCAGCTAAGTTCAACTTTGATGACTAAGTTCAACTTGGGGTTATTAAGTAGATCTTTTATGACCATGGAGGTGTCTAGACTAACTTACATACGCCTTGACTAAATCCAAAACATGTCACTTCCCATCAACAAGTACCCAATAAAATGACTCAAATCTCAAGAAGTGCTAGAATCGGGGTTCCACTTCCTACGTAGAAATACAAAGGGGAACAGGAAATTCCAAAGACAGGTCTTTGTGAATCAGTGCTTTTGTTCCACTCTAAACACCGGACACATCACCAGTAAGTAGCAAAAAGAAAAAAGGAGTCTTGCAAATGAAGCTTGCTAATAACAATGAACAAATGTAGTAAGCAAAGTTGATGTACTGAGAGCTCAGTATATAACAGCAAAAAGCCAAAGCTATTAACAAGTGACAATAATCAATGGATGGGAAATAACACGCAGATATAATAACAAGACCTTCGATTGAACAAACAAAGTACAAATTCCATTAATCAGATTCCAGAATACTAGAGTAAACCAACAGTTTACACATACTACAACTCCAATCAACTACATTAGACATTAACCCTAAAAAGCTTCGTCTTAAGCTCTTTCAGCACGAATCCTCCTAGCAAGTTGAATATCCTTAGGCATAATCGTAACTCTCTTAGCATGAATAGCACAAAGATTAGTATCTTCAAACAAACCAACAAGGTATGCCTCAGCAGCCTCTTGTAGAGCAGCAACAGCACTACTCTGAAACCTCAGATCCGTTTTGAAATCCTGTGCAATTTCCCTCACAAGTCTCTGAAACGGCAGCTTCCTGATCAACAACTCCGTTGATTTCTGATACTTCCTGATTTCCCTCAAAGCCACAGTTCCTGGGCGGAAACGGTGAGGCTTCTTCACTCCTCCGGTTGCTGGAGCGGATTTTCTTGCAGCTTTGGTGGCTAGCTGCTTCCTTGGAGCCTTTCCACCAGTGGATTTGCGAGCTGTTTGCTTAGTACGAGCCATTTTGCTGAATATGTAGTGCGATAAAATTGAGTTGTGGAATTGTAGTGAATTTGAGAAATGGGTGATGGGGGATTTATATAGAGAGATAGAGGGGCGGGAAGGTTGTAAATTTGGGGGAAAGATTTTGAAATTGTTTTGGCGTCGTTGATTGAGCTTTTGTATTTAACGGTGGAGATTGGACAGAGTGATTTGCTCGGATAGCGATCTTAGTGCTGTCAAATTGACGAATGCGTATCTGCCACGTTTGTTCAGCGCAAGTAACTGCTGTTGTTTTCTTTTTGCGGATCTGCCATGTGGATTCAGCGCAAGTGACTTGCTGTTGTTTTTGACGTTACTTTGCAATTGACACAATTTTATTTTTATCAATTCTCTTTAGACCGTAATTTTGCTACTGCTAGAAAATTAAGGCCCCATCTGCCTATAAAAATGATTATTTTTTGAAATTAGAGTTGTGTTTGGTTATAAATAAAGGTGTTCATGGATAGGTTAATGGTTAAAATCATAATCAAAATCATTTTAGTCGATTTTTTAAGTTCTAAAATCAAACCAAACCACAAAAAGAAAATAATCGGCGGTTTGGTTCGGTTTGGTTTGGTTTTTTAGTTTTTTCGATTATTGACTAACCTACTCCAACCATCTCTAGAATAAACTCTTTTTTTTAACTCATAGAAAAGAGTATCACATTGAACAATTTCTCATGAAATATTTGTACAGTGATGGACAAATGACATTATAAATTCTTAAAAATCAGAACAAACACATTAAACCAAACCAACATTGAGATGAATAGCACCAGCTTTGTATTGTAGGCACTAAGATTATTCAACAACATACAAACACATACATGTACATTGTAAAATAAAACTTTGTATTCTGTTGCAGTATGCTTCAAGAAGAGAGAGAGTTGGGCAAATTTGAGTTATCTATTTACTTTAAAGACTAGCTAGGTGAGCTAATCATTTAGGGAAACTATTGAATAAACAAGGAGTCATAAAACTACCATTTGAACCAGGAACCATGGTAACTCGTATTATGAAAGTTGAAGTAGAAAAAGTGAGGTAGGAACCGTAGGGTTAACTTATTAGTAATAGTAGGTAGAGTTGACCTTGAGTTTGGAGTTTGGGCAATTGGGCTAAAGTTTTGGTTGGGCTAGACATAGATTAAAATTTAGTTTTAGATTAAATTTAATAAAATATTTATATTTTATTTATAAATTATATATAAATAATTATAATATATATATATATATAATTTATCGGTTCGGTTATTTTCACGATTTTTTTAAGTAAAACCATAATCAAACCAAATAACATCGATTTTTTAAAATTTAAAATTAAACCTAACTAAACCAAACCAAACGTCGATTTTTTCAATCGGTTTACGGTTCGGTTTGGTTTTTAATCAAACTCATGAACACCCCTAGTCATAAATATAAGTTGGAGTTTTTTTTTTACTTTTTATGAGAGAAGTGAAAGTGAAAACTTATTTTCACTTTTTCAAAAACAGTTTTTGCTAAAGTAAAATGATTTTTATGGCCAAAAACCACTAATTTCCGAAAAAAATGAAAAACGTTTCATGGTCAAACGCCTACTAACTTTTTTTTATACTTTATTTAATTATTAATTCGATCTATTTAAATTTTTCTACATTATTTAACATCTGAGCTCATTGAAAAAGAAAGAACCTAGTTCCAACCTTACAAGTTTTAGGTGGGTTATTTGGATTACACATTTAGGGGTCGTTTGGTAGAGTGTATAAGAATAATGTAAAATATGGTGTATTAGTAATGCTTATATTAGTAATGTTTGTGTTAGTTATGCTTGTATTTTTCTTATGTAGTGTTTGGTTCGATGTATTAAAAAAAACATGAATTACATAATTTCTAAAAAAAAAATAATAATAATACCCTCAATATATATGTTGGAAAGGATGTGGAATTTTTTTTGAGGGGTAATAGGGTCTTTAAGCATGTTAATGCATGCATTAGATCTATTGCATTACTAATGCCATAAATTTTGAGGTATTAATAATACACGCTTCAATACACAATAGAGTGTATAACTAATGCTTGCATTAGTTATAGATAGGGTAAAAAGGTATACCAAACAAGATACTGCTAATACACATTAAACTAATGCATGCATTAACATTTCAATACACTCTACCTAACGACCCCTTAAATTATATGAGAGGTCACTCATCGTACTGAATTTATGTGTTTTATATTATTTACTCCCTCCACTCTAGTAAAGAAGACAAGTTATGACATATTATTATTGTTGGGTTCAAAATTGAGAGGGCGTTATGCGGGAGTTTTTAATTTGCAAACCATAAGACGATAAATCAGACGAAAAAAAATACTAAAAAGAAACATTATTGATTTAGTTTGGCCAATTGGCCTACATATTAAAAACTAAATTAAAGAAAACATAAAAATTGTTGGAAGAAAATTTCCCACTAAATAAAAATTCTTTAAAGACTACATTGTGGATGTTATTGTGTTATGGCATGAGAAGGGGGTCTGCTATTTATAGAGTTCCAAAACTTTTCCTATTAAAAGAGGTTAGCCAAATATGGAAAAGTTTGATATTTTTTCTTTCAAGAAAAGTAAAAGTATTTATGGTTACTTTTATTTTCCTTATAAGAAAAAGTAAAACTTAATTCTGCTAAGAAAATCAGAGCAAAAACCCTAACAAATCTCTCCTTTTGAGTTTGATTTTCTGCAAAATATTCTTGATCCTCCTCCTTCTTGTGCATAATCTTCATTCTTCACATATTTTTCATATATCACTGTTGTTTGACATGCTTTAAAAATTGAGCCTCTTTGGTTTAAAATATATTAGCCCATTTCAGGTTAAAACATTGAAAGCCTTTTGTAGAGTTAAAAGTGAACTTTCTTTTCAAATATGTAATAGCAGGATTATTGAAAATATGATTGACAATCGTCTCCACGTGTAGTTTTTGGACATATATCTTAATTATCTTTAAATTTGTTGCAACGTTGTTCTCAATATGTCCTCAATCTGAACCATCGAATAATTGAAACTGGCTCTGATACCACTTGTTGGGTTCGAAATCGAGAGGATATCATGCGGAAGCTATTAGTTTACAAGTCATAGAGACGATAAATCAGATGACAAAATAAAATATAATACTAAAAAAATATTATTGATATGTTTTGGCCAAACGACCTATATATTAAAAATAAAATTGAAAAATCTAAAACTTATTGATAGAAACCTCCCCCTAAACAAAGACTCTTTAAAGACTACATTGTAACTGCTATTGTGTTATACATGAGAAGGGCGTCTTCTATTTATAGAGTTCCAAAATCATTCCTCTTAGAAAGAGGTTAATCAAATATGGAAAAATTTTATATTTTTCTTTCAAAAAAAATAAAAGTATTTAGGGTTACTTTTATTTTCCTTACAAGAAAAAGTAAAACTTAATTTTGGTAAGAAAATCAGGGCAAAAAAACTAACAATTACTACTAGATAGTTCAGTAGCCAAGACTCAGATAGACGTTTTGCTTCTTAGAAAAGGGGATAGAGTGTTATGTAAAGACTGTAAAGTCATACCTAGCGAGAATCTCTCGACTCAACATAGGTTGTTGGTGATGGACTTGGTTATCAATAAGGGGAAAAAGAAGAGAAGTAGAGAGGGGCGACCCAGGATTAAGTGGGGGAGCCTGACTTTGGCTAGTGGTTTGGAGATGGAAGAGAAGTTAAAGAGTAGGGAGGCTTGGAAGAGTAGAGGGGGGTGGATAATATGTGAGAGATGACTTCCAGTTGCATTAGGGAGACCGCTAGAGAGGTGTTGGGAGTCTCGAGAGGTTGATCTGGCAAACATCGAGGAAAATGGTGGTGAAACAAAGAGGTCAAGAGAAAGATGAAGTCTAAGAAGGTGGCTTATGCTAAGTTGGTTGGGAACAAGAATGATGAGGAAAGACAGAAGAATAATGATGAGTATAAGGTTGCTAGAAGAGAAGCTAAGTTAGCGGTTACGGCGGTTAAGACAACAGCTTTTGAGAGTTTGTATGCGGCTTTAGAGGAGAAAGGCGGAGATAAAAAGTTGTATAGGATGGCCAAGTCCAGGAAGCGGAGGGCTCGTGACCTTGACCAAGTAAAGTGCATCAAAGGAGAGGATGGTATAGTGTTGGTTGAGAATGCCCTTATTAAGGAGTGGTGGCAGCCCTATTTTCATAAACTTTTGAACGACGAGGGGGGCAAAGGTTCTGTGTTGGGAGAATTAGAGATATCTGAGGAGGGTCGCGATTATAGTTATTGTAGGCGTATCGAGGTTGAGGAGGTCAAGGGAGCTATTCGCAGAATGCGGAGGGGTAGGGCGACGGGGCCAGACGAGATTCCAGTAGACTTTTGGAAGATCACTAGTGGGGCAGGTCTAGAGTGCTTGACAAGGTTGTTTAACATTATTTTTAGAGCTGCTAAGATGCATGAAGCGTGGAGGTGGAGCACGATGATTCCAGTGTATAAGAACAAGGGAGACATTCAGAGTTGTAACAACTATAGAGGTATTCAGTTGTTGAGTCATACTATGAAGGTTTGGGAAAGGGTGGTGAAGTTGAGGATGAGGAGGATCGTGATGATCTCTGAGAATTAGTTCGGTTTCATGCCTGGTCGTTCGACCACTGAGGCTATTCACCTTGTGAGGAGATTAGTGGAGCAGTTTTAAGAGATGAGAAAGGACTTGCACATGGTGTTTATTGATCTAGAGAAGGCATATGACAGAGTTCCCAGAAATATTCTGTGGAGGTTCTTGGAGGCTATAGGGGTGCCCGTGGTGTACATTAAGTCGATTCAGGATATGTATAAAGGTGCGAAGACTCGTGTGAGGATGGTAGGTGAAGATTCGGAGCACTTCACAGTTTTGATAGGGTTGCACCAAGGATCGACTCTTAGCCCATATCTATTTGCCTTGGTGATGGATGTTTTGATGCGATATATTTAAAGGGAGGTGCCTTTGTGTATGTTATTTGCAGATGATGTGGTTCTGATCGACGAGACTCGGGGTGGAGTTAATGATAAGTTGGAGATTTGGAGACAGACGCTTGAATCTAAAGGTTTTTGGTTAAGTAGAACAAAAGCGGAGTACTTGGAGTGTAAGTTCAGTAATATGTTGCAAGAAGATGGAGTGGTTGCGAAGTTAGACTCTCAGGCCATCCAAAAAAGGGATAGTTTCAAGTATCTGGGGTCTATAATTCAGGGTAATAGTGAGATTGACGAGGATATCACGCATCGTATTAGGGCAGGGTGGTTTAAGTGGAGGCTCGCTTTGGGAGTCCTTTATGATAAGAAGGTGCCCCCGAAGCTTAAAGGTAAGTTTTACAAAGTAGTAGTCCAGACGGCTATACTGTATGGAGCAGAGTGTTGGCCAGATAAGAACTCCCACAACCAAAAGGTGAAGGTGGCGGAGATGCGAATATTGCGATGGATGTGTGGACATATCAGGAAAGATAGAGTGGGGAATGAGATTATTTGGGAGAAGGTGGGAGTTGCCTCGGTGGAGGATAAGTTGCGAGAAGTGAGGCTACGTTGGTTCAGGCATGTGATGAGGAGGGGCCCTGATGCTCCAGTGCGGGGCGGGCTAGAGGTAGACCAAAGAAATATTGAAGGGAGGTGATTAGGCATGATATGGAGCAATTACAGCTTACAGAGGACATGACCCTTGATAGGAAGATGTGGAGGACGCGGATTAGGGTAGAGGGTTAGGGGGTGGGAGCGCGGCGGTAGTAATAGGGGAGTGCTCCTTTGTGTCTGGAGTTTCTGGTTCGCAGTGTTGGGGCTATAGTTTTGGGGGTTAGTGGGGTTGGCTTTTTTGCATCCTGTACTAATTTATTATGCACTTATCTTTTGTGTTTGTTATACTGTTAGTTTGTTTTGTTAACCATACTAGTTTGTATCCGCTTACTTTTTGTGTTTGTTATACTGTTATTGGTCCTAAGCCAGGAGTCTATCGGAAACAACCTCTCTACTTCTCTTGAGGTAGTGGTATGGTCTGCGTACACTCTATCCTCCCCAGACCCCACTAGGTGGGAATACGCTGAGTATGTTGTTGTTGTAAATTCAAAAAGATAAAATAAATATAAAATGATAAATTAACTCTTGATATTTTAAATTAATTTGACATGTTATATGAGGCCCACTTAAAAAAAAATCACAAATATGTTTTATATCAATTTGTTATATCACTTCTAATTAGTTATTATGAGTCATTCAAGACGTGTCGGTTTCGCTACTTCAATAGTGATATTTGATTGACTCTTGAAATTATGTCAGTGTCGGTTAAATTGAATATAAAAAAATATTATAAACTACAATAATTAAAAAATTAAACTACTTTCAAAATATAAATTGATTATCAATATCACAAAAATTTGAACAAGAAGAGTATTATAAATTACAATAGCAAACAACTTAAAATAGTAAATTATAATGTCAAAAAGTATTATAGATTACAATAGCTAACAGCTTAAAATTTTTAAAACATATCAAAAATATAATTAATTATCTAATTTTATTTATGTCACATAAATTAGGATAAAAACTAATACATCACGGGCCTTCGGAACCTAGTGTATATAGACATCTGTGCAAGTATACTAAGAAAAAAAGGAGGGATTTTAATGTCTTGTTAGTTTGATTCTTTCATACCTCAATTGATTAGACCTCATCGTCTCTCGAATTCTCAAACATAGCAAAGTACAAAGTCAAGATTTATAACATTTCATGCCCTTCGGATATATTAGATGCAAGACCATTTTTAGCTATAAAAAGGATCAAAAATTTCATGTCTCAATTAAGTATATACTACAAATAATAAAGTGGAAATTCAACTACTACTAAAGGGGATAAAGTTTGAGAGACGATCAGATCTGTTTGATTTGGACCTAAGAGAATCACATAAAATTAGACATTAAAGTCCCTATTCATTTGCCTAATGTAGGCATGTTTATGCATATGTTTTTAGCTTGTTTTCTTATCATGTATTTAGGGGAGGAGTAAACAATATTTTTCTTTTTTTAAAAAAGGTCAGGGAGTTATAGAATCCTTGCATAGTTTAGTTTAGGTGGATAATTGATAGCTTCATCATAGTTGGGTGTGTTTTATGCTCTGTCCCCGTTTTATTCACTTAAAAGTTTGTGAGTGAATTCAACATATAAAAATAACCCACTAAAATAATTTTTGAATTTTTTTTTAATAATATTGTCAGTGAACTCATTAAAGTACTTTCTCCATTTCATAATAAATGAATTGTTGAATTTTAACACACATATTAAGAAAAAAAATATTAAATACATAAATTTAACACAACTTTTCATTATTACCCAAAAAAGAAAAAGTTGACTTTATAATACTTTTTAAAAGTTTATTGGTTGTCAAATTATAAGGGCAAATTTAAAAAAAAAATTCAATGATTCACTTATTTTGAAACACCAATAAATACCTCAACAATTCACTTATTCCGAAACGGAGGAAGTAATTTTTAAATTTAGTATAGTCATCAAATACATACATTTTTTTCAATAAGGTGAAAACTAACGAAAAAGTTAAATTTTTAACGAAACTTTATACATATATTTTTAAAGAATTTATTTTTAGACTCAATACTCATTAATATATTATATAAAATTCATTTGATCCAATTCAAATGGTTCTTTAATGAAATAAATTATATTTATGTAACTGGAGCAAAATAAAGGTGCAATATTGATTGAACTTTTCTTGAAATTAAAACTCTAAGGTTATGGGATGGAATTTCATTAGTAATTCATATTCGAATGTTAGAAATACGAACTATGAAAAATTCATGAAAGGGATCTTCCATTATTTTTCTAATTCGGTTCCTATAATCAATTTCATTATTTAGATTATCTTGATTTTCTCTAATTTTTCTAATATATTCTTACCATTTGTAGGGGGTGCGGATAACTAGGTTAATTAATAGATTTATTATAACTAATGAATCTATTCTTTTTTGTGCGTGGATTATTTTTAAATTTTGTTTTAATAACTTATTCTTTTTGTGAGATGTATTCATTAATTTATTTACTTTATTATTTTATCCTGTAGTAACTGCTGAGTTACAAATTTCTGTGTAATAATTTATTCTTTCTGTACTATAGTGTATATCTAATTCTAGATTTTCTATGTCATTTATTATCTTGTGTTGTTCTTCTCGTAGTGAGTTTTTTAAAGTATATAAACTATCACATGTACTTTTTCTAAATTTTCTAAAGTTTTTTCTATCCATATTAACTTTTCTTTTAGATCTTCCATTATTTTTCTAATTCGGTTCCTATAATCAATTTCATTATTTAGATTATCTTGGTTTTCTCTAGTTTTTCTAATATATTCTAACATCCACAATCTTGATCTGAATAATAACCTTCTGGGTAAATGTCTTCGTATATCTGTTCTAGAGCATTTATTATTTCAATTTCGTAGTTTATTACTTCTTCTAATATTATTTTCTTAATATCTATAATTTCTATATCTTTAAGTATATATAAGATTAAAACTTTAAGGTAGTCTAAACGACCTATTTTCTAGAATTGATATTTTGTAGTTGTTTGTTTTAGCCTTAGTAGTTCTTGCATATTTTTATTAAGAAATTTTATATATTTTTTATTTTCCATGTATTTGTCTATATTTATTTTTATCTGTTTTTCTAGTAACTGTATATTTCGCATATCTTTAAAATTTCTACGTGATCTTAACATAATAAATATTTATAAGAGTAGTTAGGTATGTGTGGTATATAATTTACTCTATCCATATAATATTCTCCAAATGTTTTTTCTAATATAATTTTTCTTATATCTGCAACATTTATATCTCTAAGTGCATACAAAATAAGTATCTTAAATTTATCTACCATGGCATCAGATATATTATCATTCATTATCATAAAATTGCTTTTTTCAAAATATTCCCTTCAACCATGTACATAATAAAATATAGTCATCTCAGATTACTATATACTAGATTATTCTTAAATAACATGTTCTTCGGTCACTATTAGCATGGTAATTCGGATACTTTTTTTCCTTAAACAGCGCCTCGACTTTGGTTACTCCCTACCACGGCTTCTTGCCTCATTGGTTTCACCTTTAGGATGGCATAATCCTTAGGGATTTTTCTCCATTTCCACTTTGTTAATAAACTTCTTAACATATTATTTTTCGAATAATTCTACTATAAAGTAACTAATATGAATTTATTTTATCATATCATGATTGTCGGAAATTATGAATTTAGCTATTCATAATCATAAATAGATATACCTGTTCCGGTAGCTTTGATATTTCTGAGGTTTGTTGCTCCATAGCTTTTTCCATTGCAGTGTATATATTTAATTAACTGGGCTAAATATTTTTGAACGGAATGGAGAGAGTTTTTTGGCTAATGTGAGAAGGCTTGCCCCATGCAATGCCTTCTGAGCTTTTATTTATAGAAAGAATACCTCTTTACATTGTTTTACATCTGTCCGCTAAAAAACAAACAAAACTATTAAAGAAAGACTAAACTATTAAAGACTTAAAAGTCTTTTATTCTAAAACATACCCTAAAAAATTCAAACTTTACATAAATGCTACATAAATGCTACCAACTACTTTTACTATTTTTTCTTTTACGTAAATCCTTCTAAAGACTATGACTTTTACAAATTTGTACAATATATTAAATATCTTGTCTTCCGTTTATTTTGTCATATCTGTTGTATCTCCATTATTGCTCTGGTCTTATTTTTCCAGTTGGCGTCCTTATCTTCTTTTATTCTAACTGGACTGCTGGGACGTCATTATCTCCTCAATTACATTTTGAACATTTGTGGTCTGGATATTTGTGTCCAATAGTCTTGCAATATCTGGTCAATAATTCTTCTGAAATAAATTTTTCTCTGATAGCTCTGGCGATAGGTTCTGTTTCTGGTTTAAGCAACGTGATAATCCATTGCCTAATAGTTTCCATATCTGTTTCTCGTAACTCTTTTGAATTTGAATATATTAATACATGATTTCTTGAATAGTATCTCCATATAGGATTTTGGTTGCAGTATGTGTTTGCTAGCTCTTGTAAAATTGTAGATAGTCCAATAATTCTTTTGTTCGCATAAAATTTTGGTATCTCGATTCTGGGTATCTCTGGCTGTGAACTTATATCTTGTGGTATAATCATATCTCGTGTCATTCCTATCTTTACAACTTGTATAGGTTTCTTAACTTCATCAAATAATATCTCTGCTGGTGCCGTGTAAATTTTTATAAAAAATAAAGTACCTTTGGTTATTCTTTTAAAAGTAATAAATGCTTCATATATCTCTGGTATAGTGGATATCTCAGTTTCGTCCGTGGTATATACAGTACTAAGTAATCCATATTCGTAGCAAGTTTTAACTAAGCTGGGTTTGGTTTTGGGTAAAGCAATTAGCTTATTATATCCGGTCAATCTCTGGGTTATATAGTTTGTATCTGGTTCTTGGATATTTGTAGCTTTGGGGTTGCTATTTAAAAAGGTTTGTACATTGTAGATATTTTCTATATATGTGCGGGCTGTGTAGTTGTATGTCTTTTTGTCTTGGTTTAGACTATCTCGATATGTAGTAACTTGTAGGGGTATAAACATGGGGTCTTTTGATGTATTTGGAGTATATGGTTTATCAAATAGCTTGTTTAGGTTCATATTTTTTCTAACTCCTCTGCTTGTACCTGCAGAAGTAGATTGATAAACATTATGGGTTTTATGGAGTATCCCAACGTCTCCTTCTAGCTCTGGAATTTTACTGTCTTCCGATCGACATAGCTCTGCGCATTGCTGAGTTAGCTGATTCATAGCTATAGACTTCAGTTTATCTTCACTAGTCTTTAGCTTTAGCGTTTCTATCTTAGTACCCATCTTTACTATCTCAGTACCCATACTGTCCACTTTCAATGAAAGCTTAGTCAGGGCGTTGAGTATCTTTTCATGTATATTTTCTTCTATCATTTCAGTTTGTGTAGCTTTGTCTTGATATATAATCTGCAATAACATTTTTGTTAGTACTGATTACTTCTATTATAAATGTAAAATTTAATATGTTTAAAACTAGTCTTCGAATCTCTTTTGTTGTAACTGAATTTTATATTTTCTTTGTCAGCCACCAGCGTACCTGTGTATTATCTGTTCGCACAATAAATTTGTTATATACAATATATGGCTCAAATGCTAACAAACATTTATATAATGAACATAATCCTTTCCTATTTATTTCCCATTTTATTTCTGTCTCGTTGAACGTACCTGAGTAGTATCTACAATGGTGTTCTGTTTTTTCTGTCTCATATCTATATTTAAGTACTCCTCCGTAACTATATTCACTGGCATCTGCTTCTACTATGTATGTACATTTTCTATTTTCATCCGGAAATTATAATTTTGGCAATTCCTTGCAAAGTAATTTTATTTTTTGAACTTGTTTTTTGTCTTCTTCATTATAATTATATTCTATATCCTTTTTAATTTTTTCTGTAGTGGTTTTAAGTTTTCTGCTAATTTTGGAATATATTCTCTTACTTGGTTTACTAATCCTAAAAATGATTGTAATTTCTTTTTTGTATCTAATTCTTCTTTTGAGTTTATTATTTTTTGTACTATATGTTGTTGCATTTTTACTCCACTTTTATCTATTTGTATTCCTAAAAATTCTATCTGATTTTTCATAATTTCGGCTTTCTTTTCACTTAGACTTATTCCTGATTTTTCTATTATATCTGTAAATTGTTCCAATAATTTTATATGTTCTTCTTTAGTTTTTGTATATAATAATATATCATCTATGTATACTATGCAATTAGGTAATTGTTTAAAATAATTATCCATAAAATGTTGATATCTACCTGGTGCATTTTTATATCCAAATGGTAATACGTTCCAATCATAAAATCCTTGTGGTACCGTAAATGCAGTTAATTCTTTAGATTCTTCTTCTAACTTTAGATGGTAAAATCCTGATTTACAATCAAATTTGCTAAAATAATTATATTCTTGTATTTGCCTTATTTTTAATATCTTATTTGGTATTGGATAATTATATGTTGTAGTTTTTGCATTTAAATTTCTATAATCAATAACCATTCTACTTTTTCCTCTTTTTTGTTCACTATGTTTATTTACTATAAATGCTGGACTATTATGTTTACTATTACTTTTTTGTACATATTGTTTTTCTAATAATTCATCTATATGCATTTTAAATTCTTTTAAATCGTCAAAATTATAGGTTAATGGTTTTTGAGTTATTATGCTATTTTTGTCTATTAATTCAATTTTTATGGTAGTTTTGTGTTTTTCCCATCCTTTTAATGGATCTTCACTATATAATTGTTCTAATTTTTTCTTAACTATTTCTATTTTATTTATTGAAAATATAGATATTTCCGTTTTATTTATCGAAAATACTACTAATTCTATTGTATCTTCAGTGGTTTTTATATTTTCTAACTTTTGTGTAATTTTTTCACTTCCTTTTATCCAATCAGTTTTCTTTCTTATTTTATTGTTAACTCTTTTTGCTCTTACTTTTTGTTTACATGGTGTTGTGAACCACCAATCGTTTTTAGTTATTATATGTGGGTATAATTTATCTAAAAATGGCATTCCTAAAAGTATATCTTTTGATGTTAGTTCATAATTATAAATTTCTTCTATTGTTAGTATCTTATCCCATATTTGTGCTTTTACATTCCTAGCTTTATAAGTAATTAAGCTTCCTTCATTATTAAATCCTTTAACTACTATTGGTATTTTTAATTTATCCCATTTACTTTCTGGTAAGCAATTATATCTACATAAATTAGCTTCTGCTCCTGTATCTATCATAGGCGTATAATGTCTACTGTAATATCCTTCCACTACTATCTTCATTAATACATATATTTTCATTTTATGTTAAGGCTCTTTTTAAGAATAATCTTTCCCTATTATATGTTATGGCTAATTGTGTATGTTCTATATTATATGGTTTTACTTGTTCTAACCATTTTATTTCTAATATTATATCTGCTTTTTGCATTTCTTCTTTTACTTCAAATTCTATTTTTATTTTTCTAATTCCTCCTATTATTATTTCTTTTTCTGCTATATCTTTACTATTTATTAAACTTCTCGGTAGATCTGGGCATATATCATTATCAGTTTTTATTTCTTCATTTTTTACTAGACATTTTGCTATATAATTTTCTTCTTGTCCTGTGTTTAATAGTATTAAATATTCTTTTTCATTTATTTTCCTGTTATGTAATATTGATTTAGATTACTTATTGAATTTGTTTCATAACTCGTTCTTTTTTATGAGCTCGATGACTCTGGTTTTTCATTAGCCATTCTCTTTGTTGTACTTATTCTATCATTTACTATTTCTAAATTTTCTTCTATATCTATGTCTCTATAGCTATAATCATTATAATCTATTATTTTTACAATTTGTTCAAATGAGCTATCTATTTGTATCTTGTTAATCTTATTTTTCCCTGTTATTTTATATTTTGTTGTTAACACATATAAATTTTTACATCTTGCTGTAAATATTTTACTTCCTGGGGTTAATTCTATTCCTGATATCTTCCAATATAATACTAGTGATTTATCTATATTTCTATCTGTTACCGCTACTGAATAATTTGCACTTATTATAAATTAAAATTTTTGGTATATTAAATTTCCTTTTACGGCAGTTATTATGCTTTTTTCTATAGGTTTTATAATTCTATCATCTGCTAAATATAATTCTATTGGTGTATCTATTCCTTCTCTAAAACATACTTTTATTAATATTTCTGTACCTCCAAGGTGTACATATTTTATTGGATCTCCTTTACTTTTTATATCATTTATTTCTTTATTAATTATTCTTTTTGTTACTAGTGGTATACTAGTTTTTTCTTTTGCATATCTACAGTCTATTACATGTTCTTTTTGGCATACTACATAATATTCATCTTTTTTCCTAGTAAAAAGATTTTTTATTGTTGGTATTTTAAATATTTTTTCTACACTTAAATCTAACTCTTTTCCTTTTATTTCATCAAATATATTACTGTCAAATATTATCTTTTATTCTGTTCCTTCGCCATTTAAATATTCTTTCTTTGTTATTATTTTTATATCTTCTTCAGTCATTCGATTCATCTATTTCACTATCTATTTCAGTATCTGTTTCGTTTTCTGAAATTTCATATATATTATCCTCACTTTCTAATTCATAATCTATATAATCTATTTGCATATATTCTGTATTTTCTATTTTTATTTCGGATATTTGTTTATTTTTTGGATTTTTAGGTAATTTACAATCTCTAGCTAAATGTCCCAACTTTCCACAATTATAACATGTACATTCTTTTATAGATTTTTTCTTTCTATATGGTCTTTTATTCTTGTAGTTTCTTACATAATATCTTTTTCTTGGTTTTTTTGTATTTATATTTTGATTTTTTATATTTCTTATATTTCTTATGTCTTTTTCTTTTCTTATAATATCTTTCTTCGCATCCAAATTGGGGTGCTATTTTATTTTTGCAACATGCTAAATTTCTTATTAATGTTTTTTCCATTTTTAATTCTTCTCTATATTTTTCACATAAATTTCTATACCATTGTTGTAAAAATTTTATTCTAGCTCCTAACGTATCTACTATTTTTGCTTCTTCCCAACTTTTTATTATCTTTGAACTAAATGGCTCAGGTAATTTATTAAAATATAATTTTCTTATTTCCTTACTTTCTTCTATACTATATGCTCCTTTGTAATAATATTCTTTAAATGCGCAAGTATATTCGTCTATATAACACATATTACATATTGTTAATTTTATCATTAAATTCCTATTTGTATCTTTTTCTTCATCTTGTTCTTCTTCTAATGTTGTCATACTACCAAATTCATCTTTTATAGTTGTTTCATATTTTTTCAATAATTCTATAGGTGTCAGTTTAGTTGTTGTTAATAATGTTCCTTCCATAGATTTATTAGTTCTTAATACTTTCTTACTATTTTCAGTTAGATTTGAGAACCATAGTTTTACTGATCCTATTAATGTTTTTTCTATATATTCTGGTGCATCTGTTATATTTATATTATTATCTAATAATTGTTTTGTCATATATCCTATCCATAATTGTATTATTTTTTCTGTATCTATTACACAGTCTAGGTCTAAAAAGTTATAATTTTTATTAACTATTTGTTTTGGTGTCCATTTGTCATATTCATTATATTTTTTAAACTTATTCTTATAATGTGTAGGTTTTCTTATTTCTAATGTTCTAGGTATTATATTTTCATCTTCTTTTTGGTCAAGAGTATTTATTTCTGTGTTGATATTTTCTAAGTTTTCTTCATTAATTACTTCTTGTTTTTCATTGATTTCTAAATTTTTTGTATTTGTTAATATTTCTGTATATGTTTCACTATCTTCTGAATCATAATTATCTGTCTCTTCAACATCTATATTATTTATTTCTAATTCCTTGTTTTTTATTTCTAATTTTTCCGTAAATTGATTTATCTCGTTTAGTAATTTTTGCTCTTTATCTTTTTCTTCCTTTTCCTTTTGTCTTTGTTCATACAAATCTTTTAACATTTGTAGTTCTTTTTCTAATTCAGCAATCCTACTATTTTTAGTTTCTTCTATTTTTCGTATTTCTTCTGTAGTTTGTTGTTTAATTTTTTCTATTTCCTTTTTCCTATCTATTTCTTCATTTTCTCTTTCTATTCTCACCATTACAGTCAATTTATTTTATAATTTTAATTTTTCTTTTTCTAACATTAGATATAAATGTTCACCTATTTTCTTATATCATTTCCTAGATTAGAAAATACTATTTTTATTTTTAATCCTTCGTGATTTTCATATATTTTTTCATCTATTATAAATTATTCTTTGTTCATTTTATTGTGAATAGTTCATGTTGATATATATATTCTAAACTATCTATTTGTGATTCTAATTTTGATATTTCATATTTTTGTGTATTTATTGAGTTTTTATTAACTCCAGCAAATATATTATAATGTAGTCTTTCTATTCTTATTTTTAATTCTTTACGTTTTTCCGAAATAATTTGTTTTAATTCTTTGTATTTTTGTACTTTATTCATTCAAACCATATTTATTATATCTTGGTGGATATTTAAATCTAATTTTATCATAATTAGGTGGTATGTGTCTCATTCTTCTAGATTTTAAATGGATTATTAATTTTGCTTCAATACTAGATATTAAGGTAATTAGGTAGACTAATCTTTGTGGGTTTTCTTTTGTTTTATTTAGACTTATATATTCTGAATAATTACTAATTAAAGATTCTTTAATTTTTCTAAAAGCTTCTCTGTTTTTAAATGACCTTCTCATAATTAATTTAATCCAAACTATATTCAAACATAAATTCAAACATATATACTACTACTGTATTTTTTAAATAACTGAGCTCTGATACCATTTGTAAATAACTAATCTGTTTTTAAATACCATTTCTAAATAATTACCATTTCTAAATAATGGAGAAGATAATATTATCCCAGAAGTCCACCTAGAATAAAAGAATCAAGAAGATAAGCATGCCAGCTGGAAGATAAGATAAATGGAGATATGGAAAAACAACAGATACGACAACGAGAAGATATCAACGGAGTAATAATGGAAGACAAGATATTAAATTTTACGTAAAATTATTGTATAATTTTTTAGCCTTTTTTAGCCTTTATGACTTTTTAAGGCTATAGCACTAATTTTGTAGCCTTTTTAGCCTTTTAGCCTTTAAGGCTATGACACTAATTCTTGTCTCATAAGGAGACTTTCTTAGAATTTTTAGAAAACGTGTAAGTAATGTAAAGACTTTTGTAAAAAATTCATTCTATAAATGAGAGGAACCGAAGGCATTGCAAAGCAAGCCTTCATGTGCTGAAGCAAAAATACTCTCTCCTGTCCGCAATAAATATTTTGCTTAGTTAATTAAAAAACAGATATATTTCAATGGAAAAAGCTATGGAGGAACAAACCTCAGAAATATCAAACCTACTCGAACAGGTATATTTATTTATGATTATGAATAGCTAAATTCATAATTCCCAACAATCATGGTATAATAAAATAAATTCATATTAGTTACTTTATAGTAGAATTATTCGAAGAATAATATGTTAATAAGTTTATTAGCAAAGTGGAAACGGAGAAAAATCCCTAAGAACTATGCCATCCTAAAGGTGAAACCAATGAGGCAAGAAGCCGTGGCGGGGAGTAACCAGAGTAGAGGCGCTGTTTAAGGGAAAAATATCCAAATTATCATGCTAATAGTGACCGAAGAACATGTTATTTAAGAATAATCTAATATATAGTAATCTAAGATGACCATATTTTGTTATGTATATGATTGGAGGGAATATTTTAAAAATAACAATTTTATGAAAATGAACAATTATTTATCTGATGTGATGGTAGATAAATTTAAAATACTTATTTTGTATGCACTTAAGGATATAAAAGTAGTAGATATAAGAAAAATCATATTAGAAAAAACATTTGGTAAATATTATATGACTAGAGTAAATTATATACCATACCTACCTAACTACTCTTACAAATACTTACCATGATAAATTACATAGAATTTTTAGAAAAAGATATGAGCAACATACAGTTAATAGAAAAACAGATGAAACTAAATTTAGACAAATACATGGAAACTAAAGAGATAAAATATATAGAATTTCTTAATAAAAATATGCAAGAACTACTAAGGCTAAAACAAACAACTACAAAATATTATAATAAAATATTTAGTCAATTTTAAATGATAGATAATCTTAAAATCTTAATCTTATATATACTTACAGATATAGAAATTATAGATATTAAGAAAATAATATTAGAAAAAGTACTAGACTATGAAATTGAAACCATAAATTGGATAGCTCAGTTATACCTAGATAACTACCCAGAAAGATATTATTCAGATTAAGAGATGTTAGAATATATTAGAAAAACTAGAGAAAATCAAGATAATCTAAATAATGAAATTAGTTATAAAAACCGAATTAGAAAAATAATGGAGAACCTAAAAGAAAAATTAATATGGATAGAAGAAACCTTAAAAAATTTAGAAAAAAGTATATGTGATAGTTTATATAATTTAAAAAACTCGCTACGAGAAGAACAACACAAGATAATAAATAACATTGAAAATCTAGAATTAGATATACATTACAGTACAATTAGGATAAATTATTATACAAAAATCTGTAATTCTACAATTACTACAGGATAAAATAATAAACCATACAAATTAATGAATACATCTTACGAAAAGAATAAATCATTAAAAGATATTGAAACAAAATTTAAGAAATATCCACGCACAAAGAAAAATAGATTCATTATACATATAATAGATCTATTTCATAAGTTATTTATCCGTATAGATCCGCACCCCCCTACAAATTCTTTTATTTAATTACATCTCATCCTATATTTCTTTTTCTCTTTAAAACTGACGGATACATCACAGAAGAATGTGATACATTTTAACTCTGAAAAATAAATATTTCTTCCATCATATCTTATATAGGCCAAACACATTGCCACACCCCTAAACTTGGTACGAACTTTTATTTTGGCACTTCAACTAAGCATTGTTCATTTTAAATAGGAAAAATCATCATTTTCACCTTAAACTATACTCGAAAAGTCGAAGACACACCTAAATTATTGGAGTGACCTAATACACACCTAAACTATAAAAAAATGGAACTATTTACCCCTCCAAACTGATCTGGCAAAGAATGTGATATCACATTCCTACACGTGCGTGAAAAGCAAAAGAGGAAATTAAAAGCTTATTAAAACATACACGTGTCATTATTCAATTGCATTTTATCAATCAATTATATTTAATTAGTTTTTAATTTATATTTATATAATTTTTATTTTCTTTCTTTACCTTTTAATTTGTTTTTCCTTTTCTTTTTTTTTTCTCGTCATCTCTGTCTTCTTTCATGTTTTCTCATTTCTTCCTTAACTCCATTTCTTGTTCCTTACCTCCTCTCAACCTCCATCAATTCATCAATGAATTCACAAATACACTTATCCTTTTATTTTTTTCCTTTATTATTACAAGTAGGAAGAAGTTTGTTATTATTGCTAGGTCCTTTTGGTTTTGTTAGAAAGAAATAGTACAAATATAATTTGATATTGATGCGTTCTATCCAATTTATAATTGCTATTTCTATGTGAATTTGGGTATTATTTAGACGGAATTTACTCAATTTTAATTTAAATTAGATTGTGGGTTTTTCGAATTTTATAAAATTGGATTATGGGTATCCTGAATTTCACGAGTTGGATTGTGGGTTGTTCGAATTTTACAAAATTGAAATGTGGGTATCTTGAATTTCACGCGTTGGATTCTGTGTTTCTTGCATTTTACTGAATTGTGTTGTGGGTTTCTCGAATTTTGCAAATTAAATTCTAAATTTATCGAATTTTATGAAGTTGAGTTATGGATTTCTTGCATTTACGAATTGAATTGTAAATTAGTTGAATTTTATTGAACTGAGTTGTGGGTTTCTTAAATTTTCAAGAATTGAGTTCTGTGTTTCATTTTATGGTCTGGGTTATGATTTGCTTGAATTTTATCGAATTGGATTGTGGGTTTCTAGAATTTCACAAAAAATAATGGAAGATTCTGAAACAATGAAATGATTAAAGTGATTTTGTTTGTCGGATTCGAATTGCTTTGATCTGATTGAATCCGTTTGTTTATCAGTAAATGGGTTTTGCCTAGATTTCAACTAAAAGAAGAAGGATTGAAGGAGATGATATTTTAGAGTTTTATGTATATATGGATAGAGGTGGTGGAGATGGAAAGGAAGGGGGGGGGGCGCTGGTGATTAATTTAGGGAAAAAGAAAAAAAAGGCGAAAAAAATATGTGTTTGACACGTGTCAGCGCGCATATACACATTCAAGATAAAATCTGATTATGACATTTCAAGGGGTAAATAGTTCCACTTTTTTATAGTTTAGGTGTGTATTAAGTCACTCCAATAGTTTAGGTGTGTCTTCGACTTTTCGAGTATAGTTTAAGGTGGAAATGATGACATTTTCCTTTTAAATACTTGAAGTAGTGTTGTGTTGTGTCATTTTGACTCCTCTTTGATAATTAACAAAACTGATAAGGAGAGTGTAATACACTCTCCGATGATGTGGCACACAACAAATCAAATAATTACACTTGATAATTTTTTATTATTTAAAAAAAAAATAATTAAAAATCTTTTAACACTACCTTTACCTTCCCCCCCCCCCCCCCAATTCTCAAAAACGATTTCACCCCAACCCACGTTTCTATTTCTTTTTTGGTTTTTAGATTTCATTAAATTTTGGTTCTTTCAATTTGTTGTATGATTAATTTTTTTTTAATTTTAAATTATATATTTTTCTTCTCAAAATTGATATTAAGTCATGTTAAAGATGGTGAAATTAGTGATGACATCATGATTTTTAATAATAAATATTTAAATTTGATGATGGAAAGTTTAATGATGATATTAAATTCAATTGTGGTGCGCAAAATTTTTGAAGGTGAATAGTGAAATTAATCATCGAGTTCGGTGAACGCTGAAAAATGGAGATGTTGGAGCTTTGGGTCTAGTTTAGAGGTGATGAGGCAGATGAGGACGAATAGAAAGGTGGCGGCTAAAGATGAGTTTTGGCAATAGAGTTTGCGGCGAGGTCATCGATCATACTCATTGGTTGTTAATGGAGGGACAATGAAGAGTGTTAATTTTTTTTTTAAAGGTTCAAAAACACCTACTTAATTATGCACTGTTCTCCTTTTGAGAAAGATTCGATTTAAAACTCCACTTAGTTTTTCTTTTTTCCTTTTTTTCCCTCAAAAATATGATTTGTTTTCCTTTTTTATGTTAACAAAATATTTCAGTTTTTTTTAATAGTATATATAACTAGTTATTTATGAAAATATAGAGGCACCATAACTATAGAGCCCAAGGCAATTACCTAAGTGACCTAATGAACGAGACATACATGTTGTAATATGATTAGATTTTTTGACTTGAACTGGTCTAACCCAACCCCTTATCTTGGAGACTTTAGTTGTACTTTAAAAATAAAAAAAATTACATGATAGCACTACTTAAGTTATCATATCTAGTTAAAATTTCTATTTTTTTTTAATTACATCTCATTCTATATTTTTTTTTCTATCTCTAAAACTGTCGGATACATCACAGAAGAGTGGTGCATTTTAACTCTGAAAAATAAACATTTCTCCTATCATATCTTATATAGGCCAAACACATCGCCACACCCCTAAACTTGACACGAACTTTTATTTTGATACTTTAACTAAGCATTGTTCATTTTAAATACTCGAAGCAGTGTTGTGTTGTGTCATTTTGACACCTCTTTGATAATTAACAAAATTGATAAAGAGAGTGTAAAACACTCTCTGATGATGTGATACAAGATCAACCAAGAACACACAAAACACACACTCGAAACAGTCCATAAATTCAAGAGAATCGAGGACCCTTTGAGTGACCCCTGTCGAATTCAAGATCTACAACAAGAACATAATGTAATGAGGTAATTAACACCTATTTTCAGTGAACAACAAACTAAATTAACAACACGAGAATGAAGAACACAAAGAACAATAACAATATTATTAAGAACAACAAACACACGACTACAAGAAACAAAAGGGATAGATAGATAGACTACATAAAGATGTAATCTTAAGAACCCAAGAACCTATGCCCCTCTTGGGCCCTTAACACCACACACAGTGATTCACCTATCTTTTCCGTTGAAACAAGAGGGACCTCGATCCCCCAAGCATCCAACATTTCCAAGCTTAAATCTGACACGAGTGATTCCACACTTAAGTTGATTTCCCTAGTTATGATGTTTTGGCCAAGAGGCCATTTGTCACACCTCAAATCCTATTGGGGCGGCCAAGAACCAGCTCATAACCTTATAATTTCCATGTATACCTCTATGACAACCCAAAATTTGGACAGCATCATGTCGAATATAAAAGGAAATAATCACCTGTATAAGCTCAAGCACACATATAAATGTATATACAATTCTTGGCCGTTGGAGCCATCACATCTATTAACAAAACACCACCTTGACAGTACATTAGGTCTACAAAGCCTCTAGACAATACACAGAGTTTAACTAAGGTCGGGACACAACCCGCTATATAACTAACTTCTATACAATACTAAAAGTAACTGGATATGACACGGAAAGCCCCGAAGCAAATCGGATCTCACCAAAAGCAGTTGGATATCCTGGCTCCTACTTGTGCGGTGTATGAGCTGAGGTACGTGTGCCTGCAGCATGAAATATAGGTTCCCCATGGGGGACGTCAGTACGAAATATGTACTGAGTATGTAAAGCTGTAGATAATCACATATGATATAGGAGCTCAATAGAAATCAGAAATAAGTGAATAAATCATAATAGGACTGGACCACACTTACTAGAACTTGTGAAAACCTGTACATTGTATTTATTCAATCACTTTACCTTCGTTCTTAACATCTTTGTAATCATTACTGTACTGTACTATGACCATTAGGCTGCCTCCAGTACATATCAACTGGGATCGACCCATGATAGGCTTATGCCCCTGGGATACCACCCATAAACACATAAATAGGGATCGACCCATGATAAGCTTATGTCCCTGGGATACCACCCGATAAGAGAGAACTTCCATCACTTAGTTCAATTAATCTTTGAGATTGTTATTTTGGTCGCCACCATATTTTTGATACTTTGAAACAATGAGACATCAATAAGAGACATATAAATAGATCATCAATGCAATAAAAATGAAGTAAGAACTCATTGGCACATCAATGAAGTGTTTTGGAGTCATCAATTCCATAACAATGAAGTAGGAATTTATTGGTATATCAATGAAACATTTTGGAGTCATTAATAGCACATGGATCTTGTTTGAGTAATCGGATACCTTCTGACATTCATTAGTGCAATAAACATGTAAGATTTGGAAAACAAGTAAGTATTGGAATGTCTTGACATCTTGTAGGGTGGAAACAAGTTCATTGGTAACGTAGGACATCATACAAAACCATTATGGATCACATGTTACTGAATAACTTTGGAAACTTTCTTAATAGAACAATTGTTCACTTTCATGCCAATGATATGGTATAGAGTATGCTTTACATACCTGACTGTCAACCTTCAATACTAGTCCCAAATGGACTCTTTTCGGATTACTTATCTACAATGAACATATATAGCAATCTAGTATTAGCAACCAAACATCACAATTCAATTATTTGAATTCACCAAACTAGTGGTTAAGTAGTAAGCCTTAATTACACCATAAAGGGTGTCACTTTAACCCTCTTATACTCCAATTACATTCACATGCCATGCATATTCATACAACATCCTCCAATATCAAGTTTGGATTTATTTATCCTTCCAACCAATCCATTAAACCAAATTGAGCCATAGACATAAATAATCATCAATTCAATAGTATATCACCATATCCACCTTCCATAACTTAATTACCATATCCACCTTCCATAAATCAATTACCATATCCACCTTCCACAATTCAATACAACCAAACCATGCAAAATAGTCCATAACCCTATTTCTATCACCTTTCAATAACAACCAATACATATAATCCTCTATCACACATATACATATGGAAAAGAACAAAGACAAACAATATTCATACCTTAGAATTCACCTCTTGATTATGCAATCCTGTTTGCACAAATAATAGGTGTCATTCGAAGCTCTCGAGATGACAAACACAGTTATCGGATTACTTTGAAATTTCTACGGTTGAATCAAAAGTAATTTAAAGGTCAAATTTGGCTAGGGTTTATTCTTCCTCATTTATTGATGATGAAAATGAGTTTTTGAACTCATATACATGTATATATACACATATTCCGGTCCATAATAATAGGAAATGACCAAAATACCTTTAAAATTTAAATAATGTCAAATCTATCCTTTGGTGGACTGTTTTGATAAGCTAAAGTAGATCGACCATTACTCTTTGCTTCGATATCGGATTTGGGTGAAATTGGTATCATTTGAAGGATAATTCAAAGGGATTTAATTTCATATAAAGTAGGCCACCTAGTTCGTCCTGTACAAGGAGTTATGGCCGTTTGAAGTTGACCCAAAAAATCTATTTTGATAGGTTGAAGTAAAACGAGTATAACTCCTTACTCAGACGTTGGATTTGGATGAAACTAATTGAATTGGAAAGAAGAATCAAAGATCTTTCTTTTCATAGGTCGCAGCTCTCCTATTTCATTATATTAAGGGAGTTATGATCATTCGAACGTGCTCAATTATTTCCGAAACCTATCCATTTTTGGAAATCTTTATATCGTTGAAAAACTTATTCAATAACCTTCGCATGGAACCATCGACGGGAAAATTTCGGTATAAAAAAATTAAAAAAAATTAATTCCATATAAATAAGACCAATACACGCACTTGAATACGCCAATACACGTACTTGAATACGGGGTGTTGCATCCTTCCCCCTTTAGGACATTCGTCCTCGAATGTTAGCGTAGTTATTCAACTGAAACAAGTTCAAGTCCATTATTAATATTCACATCATCATATAAATACTATGCATATATAAAAAAAACTTACTTGTTAATGTTCTAACTCCGTTTTTTGAACTTGCTCTTCATCTTTGAACAAATGAGGGTGCTTAGATTTTATTGCTTCCTCAGCTTCCCATGTAATCTCTTCCCTTTGAAGATTTCTCCAACGTACTTTCATAAATGCTATCTCTTTATTTCTCATCTTCTTAACTTAGCGATCTAGAATAGCAATAGGCACTTTCTCATAGGTAAGATCTTCCACAACTTGTACATCCTCAGTAGAAGTGATATGTGAAGGATCTCCGATGAACTTTTGAATCATTGACACATGAAATACCGGATGTATTGATGAGAGCTCTTGGGGTAGCTCTAATTCATATGCAACTTGTACAAACCTTCGAGTGATCTTATACGGGCCTATATAACGTGGACTCAACTTCCCTTTCTAGCCAAATCTCATTACCTTTCATTGGTGATACCTTCAAAAATACCCAATCACCTATAGAAAACTCTAACCCTCTTCTTCTACTATCCGCATATGACTTGTGTTGACTTTGGGCTATTTTCAGTCGTTGCTGAATTACTTTAAACTTCTCTATGGCTTGATAAACAAGATCCGGTCCGAACAAAAGAGTTTCACCCACTTCGAACTATCTTATTGGTGATCTACACTTCCTTCCATATAAAGCTTCATATGGTGCCATTTTGATACTTGAATGATAGCTATTATTGTAGGCAAACTCAATAAGAGGTAAATGATCATCCCAGTTGCCCTTAAAATCTATTTCACAAGCTCGTAGCATATCTTCAAGTGTTTGGATGGTATGTTCTGCTTGTCCATCTGTTTGAGGGTGAAAAGCTGTAATCAACTTCGCTTGTGTTCCCAAACACCTCTGAAAAGACTTCAAAAAGTTTGTGGTAAATTGGGTTCCCCGATCTGATATAATAGAGATTGGCACTCCATGTAATCGGACTATCTCTTTAATGTACAGCTTCACATACTCTTCAACTGTGTAAGTGGTCCTAATTGGTAGGAAATGTGCGGATTTGGTAAGCCTATCAACAATCACCCATATATAATTAAACTTCCAGGATATACGAGGCAAACCAATAACAAAATCTATGTTGACCATGTGCCACTTCCAGCTTGGAAGATCAATGCATTGCATATAACCTCCGGGTTTTTGGTGCTCAACTTTAACTCTTTGACAATTTGGACATTCAGCTACAAATTCTGCAATGCTCTTCTTCATGTCATTCCACCAATACATATCTTTCAAATATTGATACATTTTGGTTGATCCTGGATGAATGAAATACCTTGAACAATGTGTCTCTGTCATAATCTTCTTTCTTAGCCCATCTACATCCAGTATACACAATTGGTTTTGGCACTGAAGTACTCCTTCTCGCGTAAGCTCAAATGCCTTGGTCGCACCACTCTGAATGTTCTCCTTTAGCTGTAATAAAATAGGATCTGCATATTGCTTTTCTTTCACTTCAGCTACTAATAAAGATTCCACAGCATTATGTATGATAAGATCTTTATCCGGAGTTTCAAGAAGGCGAACTCCAAAACTAGCTAACTGGTGAAGATCTTTAATCATCCCTTGCCTTTCATAGGCGCCATTATAGCCTTATGACTTAACGCATTAGCTACCATATTTGCTTTCCATGGATGGTACAAGATATCAACATTGTAGTCCTTTAATAGTTCAAGCCATCTCCGCTGCCTTAAATTTAGATCCTTCTGATTAAAAATATATTGCAAGCTCTTATGGTCAGTATATATATCAACATGAACCCCATATAAGTAGTGGCGCCATATCTTTAAAGCAAAAATAACCGCTGCCAGCTCAAGATCGTGTGTAGGATAATTTTTCTCATGTGGCCGCAATTGTCTAGAAGCATATGCTATTACCTTACTATGCTGCATCAATACACATCCTAAACCAATTCTAGAAGCATCACAATACACTGTATACCCTTCGGTGCCTTCTGGAAGTACCAACACGGGTGTAGAAATCAACTTGTTCTTTAAATCTTGAAAACTCTTCACACAGGCATCATTCCATTGGAATTTGGATTCTTTATGGGTTAGCTTGGTTAAGGGTGCTGAAATGGAAGAAAAACCTTCAACAAACCTTCTACAATAATCGGCCAACCCGAGAAAACTACGAATATCTGTAGGCATTGTGGGCCTTGGCCAGTTCTTCACAACTTCTATCTTTTGAGCATCGACCTTTATCCCTTCACTAGATACAATATGACCCAAACATGCCACCGACTTTAACCAAAACTCACATTTAGAGAACTTTGCATAAAGCTTACAATCACGAAGAGTCTGCAATGTTTGTCGTAAGTGATTGGCATGGTCCTCTTCTGATTTAGAATAAACTAGAATATCATCTATAAAAACTATCACAAATACATCCAGGAATGGTTTAAACACCCTATTCATCAAATCCATAAAAGCTGCAGGTGCATTTTTTAGCCTAAATGACATAACTAGAAACTCATAATGACCATACCGTGTTCAGAAAGCTGTCTTGGGTATATCCTTCTCTTTGATCCTCACTTGGTGGTAACCTGACCTCAAATCAATCTTAGAAAAGCACTTGGCGCCCTGTAACTGATCAAATAAATCATCAATTCTTGGGAAAGGATATTTATTCTTAATAGTCACCTTATTCAATTGCCGATAATCAATACACATCCTCAGCGAGCTATCTTTTTTGCACACAAATAACACTGGTGCTCCCCGGGGGGACATACTAGGCCTTATGAATCCCTTCTCTAGCAAATCTTTCAATTGCTCTTTCAATTCTCGTAATTCTGCTGGGGCCATTCTATACGGAGGAATGGAGATTGATTGGGTATTACATCAATACCAAACTCTACTTCTCGTTCAAGAGGCAAACCTGGAAGATTTTCAGGAAATACATTAGAAAATTCATTTACCACCGGAACAACGTGAAGAGTTGGTGGCTCCGCTTCTGTATCCCTTACTCTAACTAAATGATATATGTATCCCTTGGAAATCATTCTTCTTGCCTTAAAATAAGAAATAAATCTACCTCTTGGCACGCCAATTTCACCTTTCCATTCAAGGACTGATTTATATAGAAAATGAAAATATACCTTTTTCATGCAGCAATCAATTGTGGCATAACAAGACGCCAACTATTCCATACCCATTATAACATCAAAATCTACCATTTCTAACTCCACGATATCAGCCATTGTATCATGACCACAAATAGTTACTATGCAGTTTCGGTAAATCCTTCTAGCTATAATAGATTCTCCAACCGGTGTGGACACTTCAAATGGCTTAACTAAAAGTTTGGGTATTCTTTCAAACTTTCCAGAAACCAATAGAGTAACATAAGATAATGTAGAACCGGGATTAATAAAGGTATATACATCTAATGAAAATATAGACAACGTACCCGTAATCACATCTGGGGAAGCCTCTAAATTTTGTCGATCCGCTAATGTATATGTACAATTTTGAGCCCCTCTAGAACTCGTGGCTCCTCTATTACCTCTAACACGACCCATTAGTTGTACACCCCTTCCTGAATAAGGCATCGATGATGATGATGATGCAACAAATGACCCCGTAGGTCATGCCATAACCCCTATGCCCCTTCGTAGGCATTCTCTCATCATATGCCCCGACATACCGCACCAAAAGCAAACATTGGTCCCCAGCCGAAATGCGCCCAAATGATACCTTCCATATTTATTGCATGGCTCTCGAGGAGGTCTCGATTGGCTCATATTCCCTTGCCCTTGGTACCCCACTGTCCATGAACTCTGACTCTCACTTCTGTGCCCAAATTGATTTCCTATGGACCCTTGGAACTGTGGTGGGTCACTAGCTGCAGAATAAGAAGATAATGGCCTAGGTGGTCTAGCAGAAAACTGTGGTCTGAACCCTCCTTGGGATGCCATGAACTGCCCTGTAGATCTGACCCTCTTGGAATATCCTCTTTCTAATTCCTGTGTTCTTCTCCTCTGCCCCTGATCTTCCATTTTCTGTGCAAAAGCTTGGATCCTCGCTATGTCCATATCTTTATTCAAAGCGGCAATAGTACAATCTCTAACCAGATATAGATCCAACCTATCCACATATTGATAAACTCTGTCATCCATAGTAGCTACAACATTAGGAGCATATCTCGATAAGAAATTACATCGAAGACAGTACTCCCTCACGCTCATATTCCCCTGACAAAGATTTAAAAACTGATCTGCATGGGCCTGACGAATCTCGAATAGAAGATAATGATCAAGAAATGCCTCTTTGAACTCTTTCCAAGTAGCTGGGGGTACATCAATACCACTAGATGTTTCCAGTCCTCGTACCAATATATAGCCTTCCCTTTAAATCTATACGCCGCTAACTCCACTGTCTCTCTACCCGTTACATGCATAACATCTAAGGCCCTTTGAATTTGATCAATAAAGTCCTGTGGGTCCTCGTTAAGATCTGATCCAGTAAAAGTGGGAGGATCCATCTTAAGAAAATCCTGTGTTCGAAGGATAGCCGCCCTATCTGTACCACTAGGACCTGTGGTAGGAATGAATTGCCCTTGAGCTTGCCCAGCAACTATACAAGTCAAAAGTTGCACTGCATTTCTAAGATCTTGATCAGCAGCATTAATAGGTGGCTCTGGGGATATAGTTCTCCTCCCCCTTATTTCTTCCGGAGTGGAAGAAGTTTCTGATGCATGCTCAGCTGGAGCCTCACTTTGATTAACTGGTATAGTGGGTGACTTACTAGTCCCCTCTCCGGCAGCCACATCTATTTGCTTACCGGTATTCTTGCTTCTGGTAACCGGCATCATTACTATAATAAGAGAAACAAACAGATTCAGTGGTCAACTATGACTTTATATACAATATAGGCTCTATTGCACGATCTAAGACATAAAGAAAAGAAATAATTCCTAAATGTCCATAACCTCCTATTTATAGATGCGGTGCACGGCACACCGATAAATAAGACTCTACGTAGAAACGACTTTGTAGACTCACTAGGACAAACTTCTCTGATACCACTTTTGTCACGCCTCAAATCCTATTGGGGCAGACTGGTACCCGTAACCGAGGAGGCCCGGGAGAACCAGCTCATAACCTTGTACTTCCTATGCATACCTTTATGACAACCCAAAATTCGGACAACATTATGTCGCATATAAAAGGAAATAATCACCTGTATAAGCTCGAGAACACATATATATGTATATACAATACTTAGCCGTTGGAGCCATCACGTCTATTAACAAAACACCACCTTGACTTTACATTAGGTCTACAAAGCCTCTAGACAATACACAGAGTTTAACTAAGGTCGGGATATACCCCGCCATATAACTAACTTCTATACAATACTAAAAGTGACTGGATATGACACGGAAAGCCCCGAAGCAAACTGGAGCTTACCAAAAGCAGCTGGATATCCTGGCTCCTACTTGTGTGGTGTATGAGTTGAGGTACCTGTGCCTGCAGCATGAAATACAGGTCCCCGTGGGGGATGTCAATACGAACTATGTACTGAGCATGTAAAGCTGTAGATAATCACATATGATATAGGAGCTCAATAGAAATCAGAAACAAGTGAATAAATCATAATAGGAGTGGACCACACTTACTAGAACTTATGACAACCTGTACATTGTATTTATTCAATCACTTTACCTTCGTTCTTAAAATCTTTGTAATCATTACTGTACTATACTGTGACCATTAGGCTGCCTCCAGTACATATCAACTGGGATGACCCATGATAGGCTTATGCCCCAGGGATACCACCCATAAACACATAAATAGTGATCGACCCATGATAGGCTTATGCCCCTGGGATACCACCCGATAAGAAAGAACTTCCATCACTTAGTTCAATTAATCTTTGAGATTGTTATTTCGGTCGCCACCACATTTTTGATACTTTGAAACAATGATACATCAATAAGAGACATATAAATAGATCATCAATGCAATAACAATGAAGTAAGAACTAATTGGCACATCAATGAAGTGTTTTGAAGTCATCAATGCCATAACAATTAAATAGGAACTTATTGGTATATCAATGAAATATTTTGGAGTCATTAATAGCACATGGATCTTGTTTGAGTAATCGGATAACTTTTGACATTCATTAGTGCAATAAACATGTAAGATTTGGAAAATAAGTATTGGAATGTCTTGACCTCTTGTAGGGTGGAAACAAGTTCATTGGTAACGTAGGATATCATACAAAACCATTATGGATCACATGTTACTGAATAACTTTGGAAACTTTCTTAATAGAACAATTGTTCACTTTCATGCCAAAGATATGGTATAAAGTATGCTTTACATACCTGACTGTCAACCTTCAATACTAGTCTCAAATGGACTTGTCATCTTTTCGGATTACTTATCTACAATGAACATATATAGCAATCTAGTATTAGCAACCAAACATCACAATTCAATTATTTGAATTCACCAAACTAGTGGTTAAGTAGTAAGCCTTAATTACACCATAAAGGGTGTCACTTTAACCCTCTTATACTCCAATTACATTCACATGCCATGCATATTCATACAACATCCTCCAATATCAAGTTTGGATTCATTTATCCTTCCAACCAATCCATTAAATCAAATTGAGCCATAGACATAAATAATCATCAATTCAATAGTATATCACCATATCCACCTTCCATAACTTAATTACCGTATCCACCTTCCATAAATCAATTACCATATCCACCTTCCACAATTCAATACAACCAAACCATGCAAAATAGTCCATAACCCTATTTCTATCACCTTTCAATAACAACCAATACATATAATCCTCTATCACACATATACATATGGAAAAGAACAAAGACAAACAATATTCATACCTTAGAATTCACCTCTTGATTATGCAATCTTGTTTGCACAAATAATAGGTGTCGTTCGAAGCTCTCGAGATGGCAAACATAGTTATCGGATTACTTTGGAATTTCTACAGTTGAATCAAAAGTAATTTAAAGGTCAAATTTGGCTAGGGTTTGTTCTTCCTCAATGATTGATGATGAAAATGAGTTTTTGAACTCATATACATGTATATATACACATATTCCCATCCATAATATAATAGGAAATGACTAAAATGCCTTTAAAATTTAATTAATGTCAAATCTGTCCTTTGGTGGACTGTTTTGATAAGCTAAAGTAGATTGACCATAACTCTTTGCTCCGATATCGGATTTGGGTGAAATTGGTATCGTTGGAAGGATAATTTAAAGGGCTTTAATTTCATATAAATTAGACCACCAGTTTGTCCTGTATAAGGAGTTATGGTCATTTGAAGTTGACCCTACAAATCTGTTTTGATAGACTGAAGTAAAACGAGTATAACTCCTTACTCAGATGTTGGATTTGGATGAAACCAATTGCATTGGAAAGAAGACTCAAATATCTTTCTTTTCATAGTTCGCAGCTCTCTCATTTTATTATATTAAGGGAGTTATGATCGTTCAAAGTTGACCCAAAAATTTGGCTGGCCTCAGTAGTTTGTGTGCAGGAAATTTTCCTGCATATTTACTATTCCCAAATATCCCGGCCACCATTTTATAGTTTATAAATGTGCTCGATTATAACCGAAACCTATCTATTTTTTGAAATCTTTATATCGTTGGACAGCTTATTCAATAACCTTCGCATGGAACCATCAACGGGCAAATTTTGGTATAAATAAAATTAAAAAAATTAATTCCATATAAATAAGACCAATACACGTACTTGAATACGCCAATACACGTACTTGAATACAGGGTGTTACACCATTCTCTCAAGAGAAGGCGTTTCAATGTTACAACTTTAATATTCAATCAAAAATAATGACTAAAACCCTACATTATTCTATTTATAGTAGGTTACAAAATAAAGTGTGAAATATCCAAAATGACCCCTTAGTCAAATACTTCAATAGGCTCCCTTGGGGTGCCATATGGACGGTTTTCGTGTCCATTTAGGTGTTCCTTTACACTTCATTTGCACACATCAAGTGTTGGGTCTAACATACATCCTCATAAGTCCATCTACGTGATCGTACTTGTATCATCCTTCTCTTCTTGAGAAGGATTCGACCTCGAATCCGTACCTTGCAAAATCAAGAAAAGACAAACAAGCACGCTTTCTCATGACATGAGGGTTAGGGTTAGCAAAAATAAACATATTAATATGTCATGCCGAGGGGGAACAAATTTGAAGTATATCCACGGGTCTTTTGTGTCACGCCTCAAATCCTATTGGGGCGGACAGGCACCCATAGCCGTGAAGGCCCGAGAGAACTAACCCATAACCTTGGAATTCACATGCATGCAACTATAATAGGTAAAGGTTTTGCCATCTACGGATATAATGCCTTAATAAAAAAAATATAAACGACAAGCCCTAAAACTATATACATAATAGACTTGGCCGTTGGGGCCATAACATCTACAAGATAACACACTACCATGCTTAACTTTACATTGGTCTACAAAGCCTCTAGACGATACATAGAACTTAGCTAAGGTCGGGAAAACCCCCCGCCATACTATTAACTTTTATACAATACTAAAATATATAGAACTGACTCGAAAAGCCCCAAAGAAAACTGGAGCTCACCAATAGCAGATGAATGTCCTGGGCTCCTATTGAGGAGGTGTCTTTGCCAAAGCACCTGTGCCTGTAGCATGAAATATAGGTCCCCCATAAGGGGAATCAGTACGAAAATATGTACTGAGTATGCAAGGCGAAAAAGTAGCAATACAAGATACAAAGGTTCAATAAAAATCTGGAGCAGGTGTAAAAATAGTGCTAGAGACCACCTTTACATTTACTTGTGGAACAGGGTACATTACATTTCTTTCCTTCTTTTACCTTCTTACTTCATTATCTTTGTAATCCATATGATACGAATGACCAGCTGATCAGTGGTAAATAACAAATCAGGATCGGCCCATGCTAGGCTTATGCCCCTGAGCTGCCACCTGTAAATAAATATTGGGATCGACCCATGCTAGGCTTACGCCCTTGAGCTACCACCCATATATAAAGTGTCGGGATCGGCCCATGCTAGACTTATGCCCCTGAGCTGCCACCCATTTTACAGATTTCCATTACTTAGTTTAATTAGCCTTTGAGATTGTTACTTCGGTGGTCATAACATTATGGTACCTTGAAACAATGATCTATTAATAAGAGACATGTAAATAGGCAATCAATGCAATAACAATGAAGAAAGGAGTTGTTGGCACTCTAATGAAATGTTTAGGAGCTAAAAATAACACATGGGTCTTATTTGAGTAACCAGAGAAATTCTGAAATTTACTAGTGAAAATAGACATGTAGGATTGGTAGCAGGCATGCATTGAGGTGTTTTAACTCATTAGAGAGTGGGATCAAGTTCATTAGTAACATGGGATATCATACAGTGCTATTATGTATCACGTGTTATAGGATAATCTTGGAAGCTTGCTCGATGGAACAAGTGTCCGTTTTTATGCCAAGAGTGCAGAATAGAGTATGCCTTACATACCTAGTTGTAAAACTCCAATACCAGACCAAATCGACTCTATTCCCTTTTAGATTACTTATCTACAATAAAATATATGGCAAACTAATATTAGCAACCAAACGTCACATTTTGGCTATTTAACTTCACCAAACTAGTGGTCGGGAAGTAAGCCCTTAATTTATCAATAAAGGGTGTCAATTTAACCCTATTATACTCCAATTACATACACATACCATACATATTCATATAATATCCCCAAACACAACTTTGGCTTCATTACACCTCCCAACCAAGACACAAAGCGAAATGAGCAATAGACGTACACAATCATTAATTCAGTGGTGTATCACCAGATCCATCTTCTATAGTTCAATACAAACTAATCACACCTTTTCCCAATAGAAACTGGGCATCCCCCAAACCAAACACACAAAACAGTCCACAACAACACTCCAATCATCCTTTAATAGCGACAAAATATGTGTAATCCTCCATCAACACATGTATATGGAAAAAGGACAAAAGTGGACAACAACCATACCTTGATTTCCTTCTTAGTTTAGTCCTTAATGTGTATTTCTTCAATATATTAATCCCTTCACACATACACCAAAAGAGAAAAGAGAAATCCCTTAATAACTAATAACAATTGACTATCAAAACTTAAAGAGAGGGATGTCCGAAAATTAATCTTAAAGAACACATAGTTTTCTTAGTACAAGCTCATGAATTATTCACATACCTTTAGCTTGGAAGGAAGGTCAATCCCAAGAACCCTTGTGGAACTATAGGGTTACTTCATATCCAAGAGAGAGCAAGAGAGAAAAATCTAGAAAGCTGAAATTTTTGTCTAAGTTGAAATGAGAAAAAATTGCTGATTTCCAATCCATATATAGAAGCAATATGTTTTTGGTATTTTTGGTATATATTTTATCAAGTAAATGATGTAGATACTTACCCAATATATTAGGATTTTGTGGATCCAAAACTATTGGGCCTTTGTTGCCCATTCTCCTTCTTTCCTTTCCTTTAACTTGGGCCAAAATTAATTCAAGTAGGTGGTAGTGTATTTGGCCCAATAAGTTGGTAAAAGGAAGTATTAGTAGGTTATGTACATACTTATTTAATTCATAGTTGGGCTAAACTAAAATGAGCCTTTGTAACTTTGAGTGTTGGGCTTTTTTTTATTTCCTTCTCTTTTACTTAACTTAGGCCCAAGTGAGTACCTTAACATAGGATCAAATATGGTCCATAACCTTGGGTCCATTAACTTGGTCCAAATATCTCAAGTAAGTGATCCACCTACTAGCTTAAGTAAGATCCACCTACTAGCTTAAGTAAGATCCACCTACTAGCTTAAGTAAGTCAAGAAAGCACCTTAACAAAATACTCAATTTTTAGTTCTTAACTCTTTAATCTAACTTAAAATTTGTATATACTTGGTCACATTAAACCACATGAAAAGTATTTAGAACTCCATCTACACCACAAAGATATATCAAGTTCCATATAAATAGAACAAGTACACACAAAAATATGGGGTGTTACATTTTGTATTAAACATGAAAACATTAGTACAAATGTGACAAAGGAAGTGGCTAGGATAAACACCAAAACAAAATGATCCTAAGCTGAAAATAACCCTTTTCCATCCCAAATTGGCATCGGGATCAAATGGTAGTCATAACCAAGGGCTTAGGTCTCGGCCAAACTCACTTTCCCTGAAGGCGCCATCCTCAAAATTAGGCATACCCTCTATATCACTAGGAAAAATATTATGAGCACAAAGAGGGTAGAGAAAGGTGTCACACAAGTCAACTCCAACTATGTTGACCCCATGCAAGTACTTACTAGTTTCAAGTTCACCGCCATTAGTATTCTCAACACAAAGAAGGAATAGATATCATTTCTAGGCATGCAACACTTTTTCTTTCAAGAGTATAGTCCCTACATAGACATAAACTATCATGGGCAGCAAAGGGATTACACTCAAGAATTAAAGAACAAGGGCTGAGACTACTCTTACCACACTTTAAGATGGCACCAGGGTCAAATGGAAGAAGTAGCCATGGGCATGGATTTTGGTCATACTCAATTTCAAAAGGGTAAACCCCGCTTAGCTTCACAGCATCACATACAGCCACTGGGTTACGACCAAAACCACTTTCACAAGCACAAGCACAAGCACAAGTCGAGTTTCCTATACTTTCAAACAAATTAAGGTCATCTTCACCCGATTGATCATTTTGCCCGCCTTCACTAGTTGTTGGCAACTCGTATACCAATGTAGACTCACCTTGGTTTTCACAAGGGTCCACTAGTGTGTGAGTACTCTTGCCAATTGGTAATGGAACTTTGTTAAAGTTATAAGGGTTAGCACTAGATGGACATTAATCATTCTTACAAGAAGAATCAATTTCGTCATCTAAAGGATCAACTAGTGCTTGCATACTTACAACAAGAGCTTGGTCCTCACGTGACCTAACTTTACCAAGAGTATCATAATAGGGAGACTCAAACATCTCTACTCTAGGTAAATCCGCAACTATATCCAATTGGCCACTACTAGCCACATCACAACATTCAAAGCTTAAAGAAGTGTAGGGGATAACATTTTTACCTCGTAGCTCACATGAGCTACGTTCCTCACCTTGGTGCGGGTCATGGCAGCCCACTTCTTCCTCTGGAACGCTCTCATTACAAGGTGTTTGGACACAAGGAATTGGATTTGGTGGGATAAGTTTAGGTAGCAATTAGCGTAGCCTTTCAACGTGCCATTTCAGGTTTTCAATATTGTCATTGATGTGATCAAACGTGGCATCGAGATTATGGGCAGCCATGGTACCTAAAAGAAAAGACACAACAAACAAAAGAAAACAAACAAACTTGTTAGATAAAAAAAGGCCTCACCACACTCTCACTCTCAATTTTTACCGTACACTTGGTTTCACAAGTGTTGAAAGCCGGTTTGTACTTCGCAAGTGATTGAGGGTCGAGTGTACTCTTACCCGAAATAGATTTTCGTTTGAGTTAACTCAAAGAAAATTTATTTACAGACTTGAACCAATAAGATACAACGAATTCACAAAAGAGAAAAGCACACAACAAATGCTTAACACGAATGAACGAACACAAAGACTAACTAACAATCTAGTAGATGAGTACTAGTTTGCCAATTAGTATTGGAACCAACGAATTTGAAACTAATGAACAACAAAACAAAAATAAGACATCTAAAATTTGAGCTTAAATATGTTGCGTGAACAGTAAAACATGATGATGTGGCAGCCATGTATTGGTCTCGGTCCCACACAACTTTTGTTGTCCAATTTAAAGTCTTGGTCAATTTTTCAATTTGGACTTTGGTGGAATTTATTTAAGGAGGGAAATTCAAACAAGTCTTGGAGCCATTTTCAATTTCAAGTTTTCAAGACTTGACTTTCTTGTACTTCTCCTTAAAACATAGATCCTTAAATCATGGAAAAGTGTTGGAAAGTGGTTGAGACTTGATTGACAGGTCTTTGTTGGTTGTAGTGTCTTTCAAGACTAACAAATAATACACCCTTTTCCTTCAAATTTTGGGATTTAGCATTCACTTTATCTTCAACAATATATGAAGGTGGTGATGAACATCAAGAACAACAACAACAACACTAAGAACTACAACAATAATCTTCAAGAACACCAACAATTTTCACATGGCCACTCCCAAATTCCATAATAACAATATCTTCAACACTTGACCAAGACAACTACAACTTCAAGAAAATGGTTCTCAAGCCACCAATTAACAACAATATCATGTGGTCAAGCTTATAACATCAAGGAGAAACCACACAGCCAAAATAGTCCACCACAACAATGTTCAACAACAATGGGCCAAACTTATGTTCACAACAACAACATCAAAATACAAGCTCAAATCAAGATATAGACTCAATGTGTTAGTGAGAAACAAAACTAACACTTAGAAAACAAAGACAAGTAAAAATCTTGTCTAAGATACAACACAAACACAATTTTTGGCCAAGAACAAAAAATGGACAAATTGCTCTCTTTTCTGGAATTTTTAGTTTTCAACTTTTTTTTAAAAATTTTTCAACTCTCAAACCCAAGATTGATCTTGTTAGAACAAAATCAAAGATAGCTCTGATACCAAATAATACAAGATCGACCAAGAACACACAAAACACACACTCAAAACAATCCACAAGTTCAAGAGAACCGAGGACCCTTTGAGTGACCCCTCTTGAATTCAAGATCTACAACAGGAACACAATGTAATGAGGTGATTAACACCTATTTTCAGCGGACAACAAACTAGATTGACAATACGAGAATGAAGAACACAAAGAACAATAACAATATTATTAAGAACAACAAACACACGGCTATAAGAAACAAAGGGATAGATAGATAGACTACACAAAGGTATAATCTTAAGAATCCAAGAGCCTATTCCACTCTTGGACCCTTAACACCATACATTTTGATTCACCTATCTCTTACGTTGAAATAAGAGGGACGTCAATCTCTCAAGCATCCAACGTTTCCAAGCTTGAATCCAACACGAGTGATTCCACACTCAAGTTGATTTCCTAGTTACTATATTTCGGCCAAGAGGCCATTCTCTCAAGAGAGGGTGTTTCAATGTTACAACTTTCAATATTCAATCAAAACTAATGACTAAAACCCTACATTATTCTATTTATAATAGGTTACAAAATAAAATTTGAAATATCCAAAATGACCCCTTAGTCAAATGCTTTAATAGGGTCCCTTGGAGTGCTATGTATGGATGGTTTTCGTGTCCATTTAGGTGCTTCCTTACACTTTATTTTCACACACCAAGTCTTGGGTCTAACACACGCCCTCATAAATCCATCTACGTGATCGTACTTGTATCATGATATGGCACACAACAAATCAAATAATTATATGTGATAATTTTTAATTTTAAAAAAAGACTATTTAAAAATCTTTTAACACTACCTTTACCTCCCCCTCCCCCCTCCCAAAAGATCTTCTTCTCCAACACACATTTTTTTTCTCAAAAACGATCTCCCCCAACCCATGTTTCTATTTCTTTTTTTTAGATTTCATTAAATTTTGATTCTTTCTACTTGTTGTATGTTTAATTTTATTCAATTTTAAATTATATATTTTTCTTCTCAAAATTGATATCGAGTCAAGTTAAAGATGGTGAAATTAGTGATGGCATCATAAGTTTTGGTATTGAATATTTAAATTTGGTGATGGTAAGTTTCATGATGATATTAAATTCAATTGTGGTGCACAAAAATTTTAGAGGTGAATACTAAAATTAATCAACGAGTTTGGTGAATGCTAAAAAATAGAGATGTTGGGGATTTGTATCTAATTCAGAGGTGTTGTGGCAGATGAGGACGAATAGAAAGGTGGCAGCTAAGATGAGTTTTGGCAATAGAGTTTACAATGAGGTTCGCTGATCAGACTCACTAGTTGATAATGGAGTGACGATGAAGAGTGTTAATTTTTGTTTATAAAGGTTCAAAAGTAGTGAGTAAAAATAAAGGGAGAAAGTTGTGTTGGTGTATTGCAATGACGTGAGTAGTGTGTTAATTGATAAAAATAAGAATTGTATAGTGAGTGAATATTAATGGAGGAAAAATATTGTGTTAATAGTGGTGTGATGGTGTAATATACCACAAATTACAATAAATTACAGTTGAAATAATAAAATGAACAAAAAAATGAAGAAAATAAGATAATCTTCTTCTTGACTGAGACGTAGTTATCTCGCTTTTTTTAAGGAGATTCAAGCTCACTGCGGTATATTCTACACCGATCCAGAAGTATATCTCTTGACTTGTCCCCTCCAGGATACAACAGCCCATCAACGATGTATAACTCAAGCAACTCTGTATTAGTTGAAGAGTCCAAAGATCCACCATAAGAACACCTTCCTTTCAATATATATTTACTCTATTTGTATAGTCAATATAGTTAAAGACTTAGAATATTTTCTTTGTCTCAACTCTTTCTTTCGCGACTACACACTATAATCTTTTGTACACTTATCATATTTGCTTGTACATGCAATAACATGTAAGACCACCTCTATTTATAGGTGAGGTATTCATTCTTGTATTGAATAGGAAGAATAAAGAGGGGTGGTAAAGAGAAAATAACAATAGTCTTTAGGCTACGATAAACTAATGGCACTAATAGCCATGAGAGTTACAACAAAATAATGAGAGAAATTACAAATTACTAAAGGACACATTCTACCATCATTAACAATTAGAGTAATGTGGATAGATAAATAGTCTTATTGTTACATATGTTACATGCAACTAATGACCATGGAGTTACAACAACTAATGGTCATATTAGTTATAAGACATAATGTGGTAGATTATGAATAAATAAAGTGTTAGAAGTTATAAAAGTTCTCAAAATATAATGACACCACTTTATCCACTTTATGTCCATAAATTATCATGCAAATTAAGATTTTAATATTAAAATGTATAATATCACCAACATTCCCCCACTCATTTTAATATTTAAATAAGAGAGTTCACCAATTTAGTTGAAGGAAGACTATTGTGCATAATGAAGGTGAGCTCTGTATTAAACTTTCACTTAGTAAAACAATAAACTTTACACCAGAATCAGTAGTGGTCTCAGACTTGAGCTATGACTGCTTAAGGAAAATAAAGTATTACTACTTACACACAACAATCAAGGTGTTGACATAAGCTTTCATAGTCAGCACGTTACGGTCATGTGCTATCCCAATTTTCATGAGTGTTTTTTAGAATAAGCCTCGTTCTCATAGACAGCGGCCTACTTCCATACTCACATAGGTGAAATCTGTAAAGGGTGGTCCTGTAATTTCGACACCCCACTCATACTAGACACATACTTTCTTTAAGAGTTCTTTGACTCAATCTTCACAAATTATTACAGGAACAATGCACTCACATCATAAACAATAGTGCATCCCACACCAAGTCATCATATGATTTATTCTTCCCATTAAACCTGGTTATAGGATTTCTAGTGCAAGGTTGGGTTTCCTCATATATGATTCATGATTTTTTATAGGCTTTCTTTTTCTTTCCCTCGATGCATTTCAGACTCTTTATCTTGCCAAGTCCTTGACTAGTTCATCTGCAAGATTATCACAAAATTAACACAATTACTATTGGTATACCATAGATCAATATGATCTCACAATATTGTGTTTTTCACCTTATGGTCAGAATTTACCATTATAATAATGGTTTATACTCTACTAATAAATTTTGGTGCTATCACAATAACTCAAAATTAGAGAAATTAATTTCTCAAAATAAAGTGATTGGTTAATTCACCTTTTCACTAGTTGAGCCTAAAATAATTAGTTCAACCTCCTTGTTAGAGTTAGAAAATAATAATTTGCTTCATCATTTCAGTAAATAGCACCAAGTTATTTTTTCATTTGCATCAAAAACACTTTTATGTACAATAAGATTTATTATAATAAAATAAGCCACAATTTTTTCCAAGTAAATATACCCAATTAGCTTGTAATAACATCTTAAGTACTTTTATATAATTTTATGCCAAGTGCAATTAGCCACATATCTCGTATTTTATTAGGCTAGCAAACTCTTTTTTTATTTATCACACCACTTTCACATATTTGAATCAAAAGGAATTGCACGACTCACAATCAACAAAATGTATTTCCCAATTTTTCTTTTTCGCCATAATGTGACATGTCAAGAAAAAATTCAACACATGATTTGGGTATTTTTTTCATTTCAAGAATGAAATTTATCTCACCGAAATATTTAATGTTAAATTGTCTATTCAATTTATCATTTATTTGATAACATGCATGTTAGAGCCAAAGAGATCAATAAATATATAAATAGTAACATATGATTTATTTCAAGACTAATATATGCACTTGTAATTTTTTTCTCAAAGCATTCTCAAAAATGCAAAAACCACATTTTCCATGGTGATTTTTTCTCATTTCATTAGCCCCCACTATTTTGAGACTTTAAGAAAATAGACTTTCATGAAAATAAGCATTTTATTCATGAAAAATAATAGGTAATTTTTTATCTTTCCTCCGCAACAATTAGAAAAGTTTTTACCTTTCTTCCGCTTGAGTTGAGGGGTAGAAAATACTTTACGTGGCTATCTCTTGACATTCATATTTTCAGATCTCTCATCTTGATATTCACGATTTCTCAAACTGTAACAAAACATGAATCTCCTTATAATTACAGTTTAAAAAATCGCGGATGTCAAGATAGAGATTATCTCAACATCTTAACGTCACTAATCTCTTCAAAAGATGGAAGAAAGAGATGAAGGTTTGAAAAATCGCGGATCTCAAGATGAGAGATCTCAAAAAATGGATGGCAAAAGATAGCCACGTAAAGTATCTTTCTACTTCTCAACTCAAGTGGAGGAAAGGTAAAAAAATTTCTACTTGTTGCGGAGGAAAGATAAAAAGTTATCTATTATTTTTTATGAATAAAATGATACTTTTCATGAAAGTTTATTTTCTTAAAGTCTCAAAATAGTGGGGGCTAATGAAATGAGAAAAAATCACCATGAAAAATGTGATTTTTGCATTCTTTAGAATGCTTTGAAAAAAAAGTTACAAGTGCATATATTAGTTTTGGAATAAATCACATGTTACTATTTGTATATTTATCAATGTCTTTGGCCTTAACATGCATGTTATCAAATAAATGATAAATTGAATAGCCAATTTGACATTAAATATTTGGGTGAGATAAATTTCATTCTTGGAATGAAAAATACCTAAATTATGTGACGAGCTTTTCCTTGACATGTCACATTACGGTAAAAAAGAGAAATTGTTAAATATATTTTGTTGATTGTATGAGTCATGCAATTTCTTTTGATTCAAATGTGTGAAAGTGGTGTGATAAATAAAAAAAGAGTTTACTAGCCTAATAAAATGTGAGATATGTGGCTAGTGGTACAAGACTGAAATTGTGTAAAAGTACTTAAGCAGGTTATTACAAGTTAATCGGGTATATTTACTTGAAAAAAGTCGTGGCTTGTTTTATTAAAATAAATTATGTTGTACTTAAAAGTATTTTTGATGCAGAAAAGGGCCAGAAATACCCTTAAAATATTAAAGTTGGTTCAAAAATACCCTCCGTTAACCTATTGGGACAGAAATACCCTTCAAGTATTGAAATTGATTCAAAAAACCCCTCCATTCACCTTTATGACTCAAAAATATCCTTGCAACTAATGATTTTTTAAAATCATGATTAAAAATTTAGAAAAGAGTCAGAAATACCCTTCAAATATTGAAATTGATTCAAAAATACCCCTCAATTTACCTTTATGGCTCAAAAATACCCTTCAACTAACGATTTTCTAAAATCATGCTTAAAAATTTATTAAATACCTGGTAGCTTTCTTTTGATTGAAAATAAATTAATTAAAAATTTTAAATCCAATTTGGACCCAACTCAAACTACCCGACCCAAATCGTACAAAATTTTACCCAACTAAAACTACCCGGTAGTATGAGTAATTTTTGCTATCAAATGTAGGAACTTTGTTGACTTAGAATATGCTAGTCTAATATAATGTTGTGAATAATTCTATCCCCTAATTATAATGTTAGTTTGATATTTCTTTGTGATGTATATTTCTCTATGTTAGCTAGCAAAACTAATTGCGATGTCTTGGTTATGCCACGTCTTAGGAAACACTATCTTGTTACTTCCTCCATTTCATTTTACGTGACACATTTAGTTTGATTAAAAAAAATCCAGTATTCTTTTCGAAATAGTTGTCACTATTTTTGTTTATATACATCAAATTGTCTTGCCACCACCGGCAAGTGCATTTTTCATGCGAGACCACTTCACACCATTTACCGATCAAAATTATAATTAATTTTGTAGGGTTTGAATCGGGTAGTTCTAGTTGTGTTCAGAATGGCTTAATATTTTAATTAATTTTTTGACCAATAGAAAATTGCTACACATTTAATAAAAATTTTAGTTCTGATTTTAAAAAGATCGTTAGTTGCAAGGATATTTTTGAGCCATAAAGGTGGATGAAGAGGTATTTTTAAACCAATTTCAATACTTGAAGGGCATTTCTGACCCTTTTCTGATTTTTTAATTATGATTTTAAAAAATCGCTAGTTGTAAGGGTATTTTGAGCCATAAAGGTGGATGGAGGGGTATTTTTGAATCAATTTTAATACTTGAAGGATATTTCTGGCCCAATAGGTTAACTGAGGGTATTTTTGAACCAATTTCAATACTTGAAGGGTATTTTTGGCCCTTTTTCATTTTTGATGCAAAATGAGAAAAAAAACTTGGTGCTATTTGTTGAAATGAAAAAATTAAATCATTATTTGTTAACTCTACTGTGGAGATTGAACTAATTATTTTAGTTTCAACTAGTGAAAAAAGTGAATTGATCAATCACTTTAGGCTGAGAAATTAATTTCTCTAATTTTGTGTTGTTGTGATAGCACCAAAATTTATTGGTAGAGTATATATCATTGTTAAATGGTAAATTCAGACCATAAGGAGAAAAACACAATATTGTGAGATCACATTGATCAATGGTATGCCAATATTAATTGTGTTAACTTTGTGATAATATTGCAGATTCAAAACTAAGGCCTTAGCAAGAAAATGATCTGAATCACATGGGGGGGGGGGGAGAGGAAGCCTATAAAAAAATCATAAGTTATATATGAGGAAACCCAAACTGGGGACTAGAGATCATATAACCAGGTTCAATGGAAAGAACGACTCATATGATGGCTGCGTGTGAGATACACTATTATTAAATCTTTCCTATAATGTGAGTACATCTTGTTCCTGTAATAATTTCTGAAGGTTGAGTCTAAGAATTCTTAATGAAATTCTGTATTTTATATGAGTGGGGTGTCAAAATTACAGGACCAACCTTGACAGATTTCACCTATGTGAGTGTGAAAGTAGGCTGTTTCCTATGAGAATGTGGCTTATTCTAAAAAATGTTCATAAAAATCGAAATAGCACATGGCCGTAATGTGCTGGCTATTAAAGCTTATGTCAACACCTTGATTGTTGTGTGTAAGTAGTAATACTTTATTTTCTTTAAGCAGTCATAGTTCAAGTCTGAGACCACTACTGACTCTGGAGTAAAGTTTATTATTTTACTAAGTGAAGGTTTAATGCAGAGCACACCTTCATTAAGCACAATAGTCTTCCTTTAACTAAATTGGTGAACTCTCTTATTTAAATATTAAAATGAATGGGGCAATGTTGGTGTTATTATGCATTATAATATTAAAACCATAATTTGCATGATAATTTATGGACACAAAGTTGAGAAAGTGGTGTCATTATATTTTGATAACTCTTGTAACTTCTAACACTTCATTTGTCCATAATCTACCACATTATGTCTTGTAACTAATATGACCATTAGTTGTTGTAAATACATGGGCATTAGTTGCATGTAGCATATGTAACAACAAGACTATTTATCTACCTATATTACTCTAATTGTTAATGCTGATATAATGTAGCCTTTAGTAATTTGTAACTTCTCTCATTATTTTGTTGTAACTCTCTTGGCTATTAGTGTCATTAGTTTCTTCTAACTCTTGTAATCTAAAGACTATGGATATTTCCTATTTACCACCCCTCTTTATTCTTCCTATTCAATACAAGGATGAATACCTCACCTATAAATAGAGATGGTCTTGCATGTTATTGGATGTACAAGAAAATATGATAAGTGTGAAAAAGATTATAGTGTGTAGTGGTGAAAGATAGAGTTGATACAAATAATATATTCTAAGTTTACAACTATATTCACCATACAAAAGAGAGTAATTATATTAGTGAAAGAAAGAGTTGAGCCAAAGAAAATATTCTAAGTTTTTAACTATATTCACTACACCAAGAGACTAAATATATGTTGAAGGAAGGTGTTCTTATGGTGGAGTTTTGGACTTTTCAACTGATCCGGAGTTGCTTGAGGTGTACATCGTTGATGGGCTGTTGTATCTTAGAGGGGATAGGTCAAGAGATATACTGTTGGATTGGTGTAGATTATGCCGCAGTGGGCTTGAATATTCTTAAAGAGAGCGAGATATCCGCGCCTCATCCAAGAAGAAAATTATTTTATTTTCTTCACTTTTTATTTTTTCAACTGTAATTTAATTACTGTGGTATATTACACCAACAATTAGCAATTTTAAGGAGATTCAAGCCCACTGCTACATATTCTACACCGATCCAGCAGTATATCTCGTGACTTGTCCCCTCCAGGATACAACAACCCATCAACAATGTACAACTCAAGCAACTCCGGATTAGTTGAAGAGTTCAAAGATCCACCATAAGAACACCTTCCTTCAATATATATTTACGCGCTTTGTCTAGTAAATATAGTTAAAGACTTAGAATATTTTCTTTGTCTCAACTCTTTCTTTCATTACTACACAATATAATCTTTTTCACACTTATCATATTTTCTTGTACATGCAATAACATGCAAGAACACCTCTATTTATAGGTGAGGTATTCATCCTTGTATTGGATAAGAAGAATAAAAAGAGGTGGTAAAACGGAAAGATCAATAGTCTTTCGGTTACAAGAGTTACAAGAAACTAATGACACTAATAACCATGAGAGTTACAACAAAATAATGAGAGAAGTTACAAATTACTAAAGGCCACATTCTATCACCATTAACAATTAGAGTAATATGGGTAGATAAATATTCTTGTTGTTACATATGTTTCATGCAACTAATGACCATAAAGTTAGAACAACTAATAGTCATATGAATTACAAAACATAATGTGGTAGATAATGGACAAATTAAGTGTTAGAAGTTACAAAATTTCTCAAAATATAATGACACCACTTTCTACACTTTATGTACATAAATTATCATGAAAATTAAGATTTTAATATTAAATGCATAATAACACCAACATGGTGGGGGAACATTCAGTGAAGAGATGAAAGGTGGAGTAGGCGGAGGAAGAAAGATGATAAGAAGAAGGTAAAAAAATAGAAAAATTATAAAAAAGAATCTCTTCACACGCCTAAAATTAGTGCAGCACACGCAAGGTGCTATGTCAGCAACAACTGTCAAACTGAGACACTTCAACGCTAAATTAGGTATTTAAATGAACAACTATTTTAGTGTCAAAGTGAAAGTTCGTGCCAAGTTTAGGAGTCTGGCGATGTGTTTGACCTTTTATGTAACTAGTTTAGGGTATGTGCATTGCACGTGTATGTAACTTTAATATAAAAGATTACATATAAAAAATAGGTATATAATAGTTTTCATGACAAATGACGTTTTAAAATGAAATTATACATTCATTTTAAGATTGGGGTATGATTTCATATATATATATTAACAACAACAAATTGACGTGAACATGACGACTAATGAGTAAAGTGAAGGTCAAAAACACACTTAAAGTATCTTGATATTTTTTATTTTCTACTAGAAACTATTTTTAGTTTCGTTAGGTATAAGACTCTTTATATAGAGAGAAAAAAACCTAAAATTAAATAAAAAGTTATGATGCTAAAATCTAAAACTAAAACTAAATAATATAGAAAGAAAACCTACTAGTTCTCCTTAATTTCCTAGGTAAGGTTAAATTTTTATTTTTATTTTTTGTTTAATTCGTTCATTTTCTTTAAATTTCTATTACTATGTTTTTTCCACTCTGTTAGTCTTGTTTGTTTTATTATGATTGTCAAAAACTTCATAGTAAAGGATCATGCACACGTTGAAAGTTAGTATCCTAGCAGCATTACTAATTTTATAAGAAAAAGTTAAATAGTTATAACCTAAGTCTATAGGATCTCATATACAGATCACTCTTTTCTTTTTCTTTACGAACAAACAATTTAAATTTTTTTTTATGATGACACGTGAATAAAATAAAAGGTCAAAAACACAAAACACACTTAACTTATCTTTAACTTTTTTCGCTTATTACTTGAACTTTCACCAAACCTTCTATATATCTAAATGATAGTCTAAAACAAATTTGCGATCCCATATTACCACTCACTCTTCCCTTTTTCTCCATCGACTAACAACTTGAAAATTAGTATGATGACTTATAAATTAAGAGAACAAAACAAATCCAAAGTATCTCATTTTTTTAATTTTCTATCCGTTCGACCACGAAGGTCATTAGCCACTAAACTTTTGTCTCTCAATAAGACCATGTTCCCGTAGAAGCCCAACAATCTTGAGGCACCAATCCCTCCATCATGACCGAAGATCAAGACACGATCAACATGTCTTGCCACTGGCAATAACCCCAACACCAGCATCAGAAACCTACTTGACACTAACACGCGAACCCCAGATTCACATTCTCTATGCATAATAGGACAATAACTCAGGATCAATGACCAAAACTCCAAAAGTATTAATAATACAAATACAATAGATTTATAAATTTAATGGTCATCTAAAATAAATTAGGAAAAATAACATAAACATACACGTTAACTTACTACATTTATTCAAATTTTTATCCTTAAAAAATAATTACAAAAATTTCAATCAATTGCATATTCGTTGGTGTATCGGGAGCTAATTATATATCTACGATCTCAGCAAATCCAAAATAAAAAAAAATATATCGAAAGCTAATTATGTATCACATCTTAATTAGATGCATTATGTAGCTTGACAGACCCAAAATCAAAAAAATGTATCTAGAATTAATTATGTATCTTTTAAAAGAAAAAAAAAAGTATCTTCGTTGAATGTATCAGGAGCTAATTATTTATCTTGACAAATCTAAAATTGGAATTTTTAGTAATTATGCAAAATATCAATTTTTTTTGTAATTAAGCTCTATACTATCGAGATTTATGTCGTTTGCCCAATAAATTATGGAATTTCATATTACAAATCACTCTTTCCTTTTTCTCTATCAACAAACAACTTAGAAATTATTATGATGACTTCTGAATAAAGTGAAGGGTCAAAAAATAATTTCTTAGTTTTCTACTTGAACTTTCACCAAACGCTCTATACACTTCTAAATGATCGTCTAAAACAAATTATAAAATCTCATATTATAAATCACTCTTTCCTTTTTCTCTATCGACAAACAACTAAGAAATTATTATGATGACTTCTGAATAAAGTGAAGGGTCAAAGCATATTTTTTTTTTGTTTTTTTATTTGAAATTTCACCCAATGCTTATACACATCCAAATGATCACCTAAAACAAATAATGCGATCTTATACTACAAATCATTCTTTCCTTTTTCTCCATGGACAAACAACTTGAAAATTAATACTATGACTTACGAATAAAGTGAAGGGTCAAACTTACATCTAAATTATCTTGATCTTTTCGTTTTCTACCCAAACTTTTATCAATCGCTCCATACATCTAATGATCATCTAAAATAAATTATATGATCTCATATTATAAATTATTTTTTTCTTTTTTCTTATTGACAAATAATTTAAAAATTATTATAATAACTTATGAATAAAGTGAAGAATAAAAAATACACCCATATAGAAAAGAGATATTTGTTATTCATGATCAATAAACTTAATGTCATAGAAAAGAAAATCTGACACTTAAAAATCATAAAGCGACGTTGAATTATTATGATAACTTATGAATAAAGTAAAGGGTAAAAAATACACCCATATAGAAAAAGACATTGTTATTCATGAGCAATAAACTCAATGTAATAGAAAAGAAAACCAGACACTTAGAAATCATAAAGTTACACTGGAGAATAAATAATGAAAAGTTACTTAGAAACATAAAAAGATATTTTGTTATTCTTGATCAATAAAATCATCGTAATAGGAAAGGAAATTTAAAACCTGAAAATTAAACCATAAAGTTACACTGGAGATTAAATAATAAAAGTTACTTACAAACATAAAAAGTTGTTTTATTATTCTTGATCAATACAATCAACGTGATACTAATAAAATAGTGACTCAATAGCAAAAGCTACTAACAAACGTAAAAAAATGATTTGTTATTTATCATCAATAAAATTAAAGTAATAGAAAAACGTATGTAGATTTTAGAGTTTTAATTGTCATTAATATGCTATTTTTTAATTAGATTATAATTAAAATTCACTTAGCATATAAAAGAGACATATAGATCATTTAGAAGACAAATTAGATATTATAATACCAAAATGTTCAATGAAGAAAATGGGAGAAAACATCTAGTGGTCAACGAGTAAATATTTGTTTTTTGGCAAAATCAGAGCCGAAAATGATCTTCACTCCAATTTGTTTCTCTCGGTCATATTTTTTTTTTTGGTGTCCCCGAAAGGATTAGTATATCTCTATATTTAAAAATATTTTTGGCATTTTGTGCATATTTAGTTTAGGATCTGTTTTGCTATAAAAATTATTTATTTATTTTAAAATAACTTTTTTGTATATTTGAAATTCACTATTTGGCCCGAAAAAAATCAAATTCAACTTAAAGTTACAGTTTTTAATTGAAAATCACTTTGTGGGCAACGAAATTTCATTAAAATAAAATTCGTACGAAATTCATATTATATTAAATTCAAAATATATTACTCCCAAATAAATATTACGGATTAATATAGTTAAATTAATTATTTAAATTCAAATACGTATGAATTTAATTAAACTCCAATTTTTTTTGGGCTAGCCCATTGATTTGGGCTACAAATGATGAGTTCACTTTGCTAAATCCAAGATATTGTCATATTCTAGAGGCCAAATAAGCATCACGTATTGAATGACGTGTCATGCCAAGTCAAGTGAATGAGCTAATAAGACCATGCCATATGTCAAAATGATGCAACAGACCTACTAAAATCAAAAACCCATAAAATATGTCATGTCACTTAAATCTAATTGGTCAAAAGAAGTTCATAGTCACCATGACTCTTTACATCCTACAACTATAAATATGGGTCTCATAATTCAGAAAGAAGGAGAACTCTAACAAGAAGCAAGAGAAAGGTCGTAGACCAAACGCCACAATTTCTCTACAAAACTCAAGCATTCAAATCCAGTTCATCAAGATTTAAGATCAGGATCGCAAGATTCAAGAAGAAGACCAAAAACCCTTGAATTTAAGCATAAGTCAAGATAAAATCCATCAAATCTGCAAATGAAGTTCAAATTCAAGATCAAGCTCGAAACCCTTGAATTTAAATTTGAAAAGGCGAATTAGAGTATTCATAGAGATTGTAAGACTCACATATTGAAATCAATAAAATGATTGTTGCAATATTTTTTTTGTCCCGATTTATTTATTTTTTGGTCACAAATTTTTACTGTCCAACAAATTCCGGCACGCCCAATGGGACCATCTCTACATCTCATCTCAATTTTTTCAACTTTAAAGTTTAAGAACAATGAAATGACTTCTAAGAAGGTCAATTCTCAATCAACTGCTTCCGAGGCTGCTGATTCCAACTTTTCCACAGAAGTAGAGAGCATCCTTAGCATTACTTTTGGAAGTTTTGGAGTTGTCACAAGGAGCAAGGCCAACAAACTAGGACAACAAAACATATCAAGTGTCGTCCACACTAGCTTCAATTTTTGGATCTTCAACCCAAAGGAGTGAGATCCCAAGTAACTGTTTCAGAAGGATCAAGCGCTGTAGCAAAGTTACTTAAGAAGACTCTAGCTCTACTTAAGCACTCTGGTTCCAAATACTCTGGCACGAAGAACGATGATCGTTCAACCAACTCATCATCTCCAATTACACTGCATAAATTGAGCCCTTCAAAGATTAACTTATGCGACAATCCGTGTTATCCTCCGACATACCCAATGATTATGTAAGCAATGGTGACCGGTGCCTCATCCATGGAGGAGCAACTTGCTAGCCTAACGAGGGTAATTGAAGGTCTCACTAAGTATGTGTAAAATCAAGACGCTAGGATTGATTAGTTGGCGGACAGGATGAATGACTTAATAGACAGAGAATTTATCCATGCACATGGAAAAACTCTAGAAGGTCACGAGACAGAAGTTTCTTCTGTCTAAGGAGGTACAAGTTTCTTTTGAAAACCAAACGCCACCAGCTACAAAGGTACAAGTTTCTTTCGAGGGAGTGATTTCGATTGATCGGTTGAAAGAGTTCATTGAAGAGACCCTCAATGACAAGTATGATATTGTAACTAAGTCTTCCATGACATACGCCAAGCCCTACACTGCAAGATTTGATAGCCTCAAAATGCCTATTGGCTATCAACACCCTAAATTTTAATAATTCGAGGGCAAAGAAAACCCAAAATAATATGTTGCATATTTTGTTGAGACATGTAATATGCTGAAACTCACGGTGACTATCTTGTTAAATAATTTGTTCATTCCCTAAAGGTAAACACCTTAATTGGTATACATACCTTAAGCCTAACTCCATCAATAGTTGGGAGCAATTGGAACATGAATTTCTAAATCGCTTTTATAACAAAAGACGTACGGTGAGCATGGTAGATCTCACGATACTCGACAAAAAAAGGATGATCCAGTCACTGAATTCATCAATCTATGGAGAAATGCAAGTCTAAACTATAAAGATTGGCTTAGTGAAAACTCTGCAATAGAGCTGTGCATCCAAGGAATGTACTCACAGCTTCTCTAAATCTTACAAGGCATTAAGCCTAAATATTCTGAAGAGTTAGCTACTCGTTTTCATGACACGGAGTTAAGCATATCTTCAGCTGAAAAGTAGTAGTGATTATCCATGATTCTTGAAGGGGAAAAGATAAGCATAAACCCAAAATATGGGGCAAGTTTGTTCCCAAAAATGACAATAAGGAATCCATGAATATTGACGTGTCTCTTATAAAAGTCACCACGAAGGTGATCAAGAAGCAAAACGTGAAGACGATTTCTCGAGAATGTCCAAATCAGAAGTTAACTTTAAAGAAGCTACAAGAAAAGGAAAACACTTTCCTTGATTCTGATGTTGTTGAGATTTTCAATGAAATCCTTGAGCATAAGCTCATTGAACTTCCAAAGATAAAGCGCCGTGACGAAACTGGAAGGACCAATCACACAAATTATTGCAAGTAACACAAGCTTGTGGGTCACCCTCTGAAAAAGTGTTTTTGTCTTTAAGGACAGTCATGAAATTGGCAAATGAGAAGAAGATCTTTTTTGATGATGAGATATTCAGTTCTCATCAAATCTCTATCAGTTTTGGCTTGCATAATTCGGTCCAAATATGTGTTAAAGAGCATAATGAGGAACTATTAGAGCATGACAAGTCTTTATTTAACGAAAATGATGATCAAGGTTGGACTCTGGTGACTAGGTATAGACAGAAGAAGATGAGTCTACGAAAGAAGTCGTTCAAACAACCAACTAGAAGGGGGATGGTGAAGAAATTAAGAAAATAGAGGCTGGTTGAACTGTCGAAGAAGACGAGGGTAATGGAGCTTCACCACCAAAAACCACTATCATGCCCTGTTTTCGCCAAGGTTAAACAAGCATGACTTATGGACTCTAAAAAGAATTTAAGTTTTATGCAGAGTCGCCACCTAATTTTTAAGGAAAATAAGGAAACCTATTTATTTATTATAACGTATGATTGATGTTTTAGTCTACGAAAAAACCAATTGAGATTCTAGGTAAGGGTTTAAATTATCCCAAAGGAAAGGGACTAGACACCCTTCAGGATCCACAAATGTAGTACTCAGCTAGACTAAATTTATCAAAGAGGGAGGAGGTATATAAAAATAACGTAAAAGTATATGTATTAACTATAAAATAATTCTTTTGAAAAAATATAAATGTTTAAAACTATGTAAAGGTATATGTATGTTAAATATATAAATAAAACATAGTTAAAAAAAACATGTATAAAAATATATAAATACATGTGAACAGAAAAAGTATTTTATGATGTATGAAAAGAAATGTATTATGATGTGCCATGAAAAGAAAAAGTATTTACTAATAATATTCTTTATTTGACTAAAATTATGAAAAAAGTAAAGATTAACTTGAATAGAAAAGATCACAATATTTATGATGTCAAAGTGTGTAAATTAATTGATTAATTTAATTTATTGGCGTAAACATTAACGTCCTAATTTTGCCTAAGTAACAAAAGAAAAAAGAAAAGAAAAACAAATATATACAGCTAACAAATAGGTATTAAAATAATATTAATACATATGCTGTTGTAAAATATATGTAAACAAAAATATATAAGTATATGTATGTAAAGAAAAAACAATATTGAATAAAGAAAAATTGTTCTAAAGGAAAAAACTATATAATATTTTTTAGTGTAAAAAGTATAGATTATTTGATTAAATAATCTAAATCAATCTAATATTTTTATATAAATATTAATGGCCTAAATTTGCCTAAACGCATGGTAAAGATTAAATAAAGAATATTCTGGCCAACACCCCAAAAATAAAGCTTTCACTATGATTAACATTTGTACAAGTGTAATAATATAAAAAATTTAAGCACACAGTTTAAAGTCTTCTTTGACTGCCATTCCCGATAATATAAACACTTGTAATAAAAATATTAGTAATAATTAAATAATAATCAAAATAAAATAAAAAATATGTGTGCATATACATATTTAAAAATATTATTAGAAAGTGGACTCAGATTAATTTTTTGAAATATTATAAAGATTTAGTCATTGTCCAAAAATATTTATTTTTGTTACGTTTTGTACACGTAAAATCCGTCTTTTTATTTGTGAAGACCTCGAAAATCGACGGATAATTTCTTCATCATTCAAGTGTTGATCTTTGATATAAATAGTAAATTTGAAAATGTAAAATCCATCTTTGTAATGGGATGGCCTCAAATGATCCAGACGGACATATAATTTCATTGGCCATATGTCGGCCTTCGATATAAATAGTAAATTTGAAAATGTAAATTATGCCTTTGTAACGGGAAGGTCTCAAATGGAAAGACCTTAAATATCTGGATGGAGAGATAATTTCATTGGCAATGTATCTTTTTTAATATAAAATAAATAACTTGAAAAGTAAAGATCCATCTTTTGTGTTGTGTTGGGGTGGCCTCGAATATCCGATGGAGAGATAGTGTCATTGACCAAATTAGTATAGTATTTATTCGTTATTAGTATAGCAAAAATCATCAATAAAATAACCACAAAAATAGGATCATCAGCGAACAAATTCAAGAGGCGTCTTAAACATCATCTCAAAGGCTAACGAGCGGCAACAACCCAATAAGATAAAAAAACAATGAAATAATCAACAGTAAAAGATTGACAACAGTGAAGCTTCAACTGAAAGTTCAACTCCAATTATATATGTGCGAGTAAAAATCAAAAATTATATTTTGTGTATACAAGAAGACAAAGCAATGACATTGTTTCAATGGATTTCACCGGAGTAACGCCTCAAAAATTTGACCAGATCTATCTCATTTCGAGCCAAAATATTTAGGAGGCAGCCACGCTTATGGCCTTTGGAGCTTCGCTAGCCATCGCCTCTAACGGAGCAGTGATGGAAAGGAAAGGGCAAGATAAAAGGGGGGCGGCACTGGTGTTGACGTCTGACTGGCAACCGATTTTGCTGTCCAAAGTGGGGCAACCGAATATGGTGGTTTCAAGGTTGGATCGCGCCGGTCATCACCTCCAGCGAGCCAGCAAAAAGTGGGGAAGGGAGGCGGCCTGTGGTGGCTGGAGCAGCGCATGGTGGTGTTCCCATCGGTGGAGCGGCGGTGGTAGATCTGGTTTGGCGTGCCAGCGGGGTGATGACGTTAGTTAGTGGTGGTTTTCGACTGCTGAAGTTATTGGTCGCAGGACTCCGGTGAATTTTGTCGACCAAAAATGGAGAGGATGAGGTGACAGTTTTTGGGAGAGAGAGAAAGTAAAGAGGAGAAGGATTTTTAGAGAGAAAGAGTGAGAAAATTTGATAGGTTTTGCGTGTGTTCTGTTGTGTGTATGTGTGTTAGTATTTAAAAAGGAAAAAAAGGTAATTTATCAAATCTACAATCTCCAACATATCCCTAGATTTAGGAAAGTAGGTGAAAGAAAAGTCAAATATCATAATGATGGTGAGATCTTGAATTGACTTTTTTGTTGTTCTGTGTATTAAAATAAGTTAATATTATTTCTGTAGATTGTATTAAATAAAGTATAAAAGATATAAATATCGATATATAACTACAGAAAAAAATATAAATAGATATAATTATCTCTGAAAAATGTATTACACTTTAAACAATTAAAATTATAATATGTAAAAAAGAATTATAGTGTTATGTTATGTATGTATGTAGATGATTGTGCAAGAATATTAAATTGATAATAAAATGATAAAAATTTTAAAATTTATGAAATTAAGGATAATTATGTAAAATTAAAATAAGATAATAAATTTGTAAAAATTCTAAAATGATGACAATTATCAATAACTTGTCGGAGGTGACAAGAAATTATTGTGCGGTCCTTGTCAGATATGACAAGACATCGAATTATTATACTAGACAAAAATAATTGATCTGACTCGACATTTGTGGACTATAAAATGTAGAAATTAATATGTAATTATGAAAAAATTGTAAAGAATGATGAAAATAATAAAAAGATATTTAATAATTTGAAAGTGTTATAAAAAAGGTGAAGTCATGTTGTGCACGTGTGCAGATGATTATAAAAATATTGATTGATAAAAAATCTCAGTATACAGAGAATTATCAACAAATTATAAGAAGTAAAAATATAAAAGTAAATTGATAACATCTTAAAGTAAGGATAAATATTAATAATTTATTAACAATTGTAAAGAATATGTGAATTATATTTTGTGCCCTTTAACAGTCAGAAAGTCTAAAGATGTTAATTTTAAGCATAGAAAGCAAAAATTGGGTGTCAACAGTTGCCCCTTTTCGTTTGAAGGCGATGTAGAAGTCTTCAAATGAAAGTGTTGATGTTTAGCTAATTTTGCTCGACAGAAAATAATTTTGATGAAAATTTGACCGAACTCCAATTTAGAGTTGCATACATATCTCGAGTTGTATGAGGATCCGGTCGGGTGTAGTTTAAAAGAATATGCAATTTTCTCTTGCCTCGTTATCAGGGGCGAATGATCATGTGGAATGGTTATTGAGAAGAGGATTGGTTGGGAACGAAAGTATTCACATATTCCTGATGCTCCTTTTGAAATTGCTAGTATTGAGCTGTAAGATGCTGGGGATGCAAGATTGTATACTTACTGAGAAGAAAGAATGATTGTGGGATTGTGATGACCGATCTCTGGATAGAGCTTTCTACATATCTTGAGTGTCACGAGAATCAGGTCAATGTAGCTCGGAATGAGAAAATAAATTTTTTTGGGGCGGTTCTTAAACTTTTCCCAGTGTATAATATATGGGATTTGAAAAAATGCGTTATTGTTCTTGATTGTACTTTTTGTTAAAAAGATGCATGATATCTTCGATTGTCTACGGAGACTTGAGGATGAATGACGCCTCCGATTGTTTATGGAGACTTGAGGATGAATGTTGTCTCCGATTATATACAGGGACTTATGTGATGAATAAAAGATGTCTTTGATTGTCTAAGAAGACTTGATGCATGATATCTCCAATTGTTTATGGAGACTGATGTTGATTGTTGTCTACGAAGACTGATGTTGAACGATAATGTCTTTGATTGTATACAAAGACTTGATGACATCTCCAATTGTCTATGGAGACTGATTTTTATTGTCATCACCGATTATCTAGGGAGACTGTGTGATGAATGATATTGTCTTCGATTGTCTATGAAAACTTAATGACATCTTCAATTGTCTATGGAGACTGGTGTTGATTATAGTCTCTAATTGTCTACGGAGACTGATGTTGAATGGTAATGTCATCGATTGTATACGAAGACTTGATGTCATCTACGATTATTTATGGAGACTCTGTGATGAATGATGTTGTCTTCGATTGTCTACGAAGACTTGATGCATGATACCTCCAATTGTCTATGGAGGCTGATATTGATTGTTTGTCTCCGATTGTCAACGAAGACTGTGTGATGAATGATGATGTCTTCGATTGTATACTAGAACTTGATACATGACACCTCCAATTGTATATGGAGGCTGGTCGATTATCATCTCTGATTGTCTACGGAGACTGATGCAACATCTTTGATTATTTATGAAGACAGATGTATGACACCTCCAATTGTCTATGGAGGCTAATGTGATGAATGGTGTCTTTGATTGTCTACGAATACTTGATGACATCTTCAATTGTCTATGAAGACGGATGTTGAATGATGATGTCTTCGATTATCTTCGAAGACTTGATGACATCTCCAATTGTCTATGGAGACGGATATTGAATGATGATATCTTTAATTGCCTACGAAGACTTGATGACATCTCTAATGGTCATCAACCAGTGAGGTAATTAAATTCTAATGGTCTCTCGATTGGTGGAGTAACTGGAGTGAATAACCTCTCGACTAGAGCGGCTGTTTGAAAGATAATAGCCTCTCGACTGCCGAGGCTATGAAAAGGTAGAAGCAATATTGGAAGGAGAACACCTAATAGAAAAGTAAAATATTTGTGTTTGAATACGAGAACTTAAAAAGAAAAGTTAATTGTCTGTATTTGGAGGTGGGCGTCTTGCATGTAAAGTGTAATGCATGTATGTGAAGACACGTGTTTGAAACGAAAGAAAATTATTTTTTGCATTTTTGTTGTAACAAATGTGTTGAAAGATGAAAAATACGGGAGATTGCTTTGTGTTTTCTTTGTGGGAAATGTGAAGATGTAGAAGATTATTTTGTATTTTCTTTGTAAGAAATGCTGAAAGTTGAAAAATATAGAAAATTATTCTGTGTTATTCTTTGTGAGGAATGTTGAAAGGTGAAAATTGTTTTGTGTTTTCCTCGTAAAAAGTATTGAACAATGAAATAAAATTATTTTGTTTTTTCTTTTGCAAGAAATGTTGAAAGTTAAAAAAAAGCATAATTATGCCTTGACTGTAGTTGGTACCAATAATTAGTAGTGTGTACAAGAATTCCCCTATCTCTTCCAGCTAATCGAGATTGACTTCAGGATAACTCCTATAGCTTCAAGCGGTACCAGTATCGAAAAGATTCATTTATCTTGCTTCAAACAAAGATTTGAAGCCTCTTCTCATGTTTCAAGTGCCCTATCTGGAAAGAATGTCTCATTTTCACACCTATTTGAGTATTTTTATATCAAATGTAGAGAAATCCAGAGATATACACTCACACTCAGAAAGAAGTTCGATGAATGAAATTGTGATATCATAGGCTTGGACTTCATGTAAGTATCTACTAATGTGAGAACACATGGAGTAGGATCTTGTAGGACTTGTTATTAGATTGTAATGTAGGCTTGGGGACGGGCAGGATGGTATTTGGGATGAAAGTGACTAATTCTCAATAAGCATTGCAATGTATCCGTGATTTTAACATTTATTGTGCTTGTTCAATCTTCTTTGTTGTGGTTCTTTGCCCCTTGTTTTGTATTTGTCTCAACTTTGTTTGAATCTTGTACTGGAGTTTTCCTCTTATTTTCTTTTTAATAAACGTATTTTTTTTTTATGATGATTCTCCATCGTTGTTGGAGTCATCTTTTCTTCTCTCTATTTTTTGAAGGTTTGCTCCATTCTCTTTGAAGTCGTCCTTTGTTTTTGTTCTTATGGAGAGGGGCTATATTTTCTTTTCTTTTGGTAGCTTTGATCTTGAATCTTCGTTCGCAACTTGCATGTACTTAGTGTGCTTAAGGAGGTGGGGTAAAGAGGAATAGTGCATGTAAGCACTCAAAAGGTATAGGCTCAGATGTGGTTATCCAAAGGAAAGGTTTCAGGCTCAAAGGAGGGAGTGCTAAGGACTGATGTCATTTGGTGGGCTGTGAAAGGCATAATCGGGTCAAAGAAGGACTACAATCCTTTCCCAAACTAAGTGTAACTTAGAATTTCGCCTCAATAGGCATTCAGGCCAAGTTCTTGATAAAAAATGCAATGCAATGAACTAGTCTAAAGCTTACCACACAATGCACTTGAAACGATGAGGTTGGCTTAATTTTCGTCTTAGATGTATGCAAGAGAATTTTCAAGTGTTAATCAGGTTTGACTAACAGGTACCAAAAGAATCTAGCGTTTATCTTGAAGTCGGTCCTCTCTATCATACCAATTTATTCTTTCTCAAGCACACTCCTAACTGTGTTGGTACGAACTAAGTCAAAATTTTGAATTTATTTATTTGAAAAAAAGGGATCGAACCTGAATGAGGGTTGCCTACGTATCTTGTAAAAACGAGAATCAGGTCTGCGTAGTTTAAGAAAATTTGTAAATTTATATGTGCAAAGTATAATTGTAAAAAGGTGATGGTCATCCATGAAAATAATGTGAAAGATGATCAGGAAAGAACTGCTTTTAGTATCAAAATTATTCCGATCAGATGATTGAGATGATGGATGTCAAGTATGTGGAGAGTTTTGACACAACTTCGGTATGCTGACAAGATTGACAAAGTCAGACGTTGAAGAAATTATGGCATTATTTCGCCACAGTTGGTAGGATTATTATGAATGAAAGAATATTGAACCTTTTTTTGAAAGTGGGGATCGATACGTTGTAAATTTAATGGTTAACGATGTTCAAAAGAAGAAGCTAGATGTTCTTGGATCAAAATTGGGTGAGGATTTAGAGGTAGACCGGCTAGGCACTAATGTTATTAAGAATTTGCGCTCTTGAAGACTTTTGGAGAGCGTCTTTGAACTATTTTTAAAAAACTGCTCTAGTTGAATTCTAAAAAAATTATTCCAAAATAGTGAAGAGACCGAACCCTAATGTAGGGTTGCCTACGTATCTTGTCAGGACAAGAATCAGGTCAAAACGTAGTTCAAACTATTTGTGATTTTGTACATAGTGTTATCTATTTCCAGAATAGGAACTTTCCTAAATGGTTGAGAGTAGGACTAAATGATTGCGAGAAGGCACACTAACCTAAATGCACCGACTCTGAAACTATGAAATTCAAAGAAGGTTTGGGGGAGTAAAAGACACCCCCGCATGAACCACAGTGTGTGAAGTGTATGGCAAAAGACTAGATGAAATTGTGATTTATGATCAAATGAAGTAAACAATAACGTGTAACCGTTTTTATAATAGACAGATATAGTGTATCAAATAATAAATAAAAGAATTGATAAGGCAACAAATTTAATTTGCGTAAATAATGTAAAGAATTTATGAAAAAGTCAACACAATTTTCAATGTGAAACAGATAAAGAATCAAAAAATTAATCTATGCAAAAAATATTAAAATACCTCCCTCAATTGAAAAATTAAGTCTATCATGGTTAGAACCTGCTGTTAATCCCCAGCAGAGTCACCATTTTGTCATGCTCTATTTTCTCCAAGGTTAATCAAGCAAGACTTATGGACTCTAAAAAGAATTAAAGTTTTATACAGAGTCGCCACCTAATTTCTAAGGAAAATAAGGAAACCTATTTATTTATTAGCATGTATGATTAATGTTTCAGTCTGTGAAAAAAACCAATTGAGATTCTAGTTAAGGGTTTAAATTATACCGAAGGGAAGGGGTTGGGCACTCTTTAGGATCCACAAATGTGGTACCTAGCTAGACTAAATTTATCAAAGAGGGAGAAGATATATAAAAATAACGTAAAAGTATATGTATTAAGTATAAATAATTCTTTTAAAAAAATATAAATGTTTAAAACTATGTAAAGGTATATGTATGTTAAATATATAAATAAAACACATTGTTAAAAAAAACATGTATAAAAATGTATAAATACATGTGAAAAGTAAAAGTATTTTATGATGTATGAAAAGAAATGTATTATGATGTGCCATGAAAAGAAAATGTATTTACTAATAATATTCTTTATTTGATTAAAATTTACGAAAAAAGTAAAGATTAACTTGAATAGAAAAGATCACAATGTTTATGATGTTAAAATGTGTAAATTAATTGATTAATTTAATTTATTGGTGTAAATATTAACGACCTAAGTTTGCCTAAGTAACAAAAGAAAAAAGAAAAGAAAAATAAATATATACAGATGAAAAATATGTATTAAAATAATATTTGTAGAATATTGAATATGTCGTTGTAAAATATATGTAGAAAAAATATATAAGTATATGTATGTAAAGAAAAGACAATATTGAATAAAGAAAAATTGTTCTAAAGGAAAAGACTACGTAATATTTTTTAGTGTAAAAAGTATAAATTATTGGATTAAATAATCTAAATCAATCTAATATTTTTATATAAATATTAACGGCCTAAATTTGCCTAAACGTATGGTGAAGATTAAATAAAGAATATCCTGCCCAACACCCCAAAAATAAAGCTTTCATAATGATTAACATTTGTACAAGTGTAATAATATAAAAAATATAAGCACATAATTTAAAGTCTTCTTTGACTGCCATTCCCGATTCTCGATAAGTATTCCTAATAACCAGTATAAACACTTGTAATAAAAATGTTAGTAACAAATAAATAATAATCAAAATATAATGAAAAATATCTGTGCATATACATATTTAAAAATATAATTTTGTTAGAAAGTGGACTCAGATAAATTTTTTAAAATATTATAAAAATTTTGTCATTGCCCGAAAATATTTATTTTTGTTACGTTTTGTATACGTAAATTCCGTCTTTTTATTTGTGAAGGCCTCGAACTTCGATGGATAATTTCTTCATCGGTCAAGTGTTGATCTTTGATATAAATAGTACATCTGAAAATGTAAAATTCGCCTTTGTAATAGGATGGCCTCAAATGATGCAGATGGACATATAATTTCTTTGGCCATGTGTCGACCTTTGATATAAATAGTAAATTTAAAAATGTAAAGTCTGCCTTTGTAATGGGAAGGCCTCAAATGGGAAGACCTCAAATATCTGGATGGAGAGATAATTTCATTGGCCATGTATGTTTTTTGATATAAAATAAATAACTTGGAGAGTAAAGATCCATCTTTGTGTTGGGGTGGCCTCAAATATTCGACGGAGAGATAGTGTCATTGACCAAATTAGTGTAGTATTTATTCTCTATTAGTATAGAAAATAAGAGGAGTCTTAAACATCATCTAAAACGCTAATAAGCAGCAACAACCAAATAAGATAAAAGAAAACAATGTAACAATCAACAGTAAAAGATTGACAACAATGAAGCTTCATCGAAAAGTTCAACATCGATTATATATGTGTGAGTAAAAATCAAAAATTATATTTTGTGTATACAATAAGACAAAGCAATGACATTGCTTCAAAGGATTTCACCAGAGTAAGGCCTAAGAAATCCGACCAGATCTGTCTAATTTCAAGCCAAAATAGTTAGGAGGCAGCCACGCTTGTGGCTTTTGGAGCTTTGCTGGCCATCACCTCCAGTGGAGCAGTCATGGAAAGGAAAGCGGAAGATGAAAGGGGACGACACTAGTGTTGGCCTCTGACTGGCGTCCGATTTCGCTGGCCAAAGTGGGGCAACCGAATGTGGTGGTTTCAAGGTTGGATATCACCGTCATCACCTCCGGCGAGCCAACAAAAAGTGGGGAAGAGAGGCTGCCTGTGGTGGCTGGAGCAGCTCATGGCGGTGTTCCTGTCGGTGAAGCGGTGGTGGTAGATCTGGTTTGGTGTGGCAGCGGGGTGATGACATTAGTTAGTGGTGGTGTTAGACTGCTGAAGTTGTTGTTGGTCCCCGGACTCTGGTGAATTTTGTTGGCTAAAAATGGAGAGGATGAGGCGACAATTTTCGGGAGAGAGAGAAAACGAAAATGAGAAGGATTTTTAGAGAGAGAGAGAGTGAGAAAATCTGATAGGTTTTGCATCTGTTCTGTTGTGTGTATGTGTGTTAGTATTTAAAAAGAAAAAAAAGTAATTTATCAAATCTATAATTTCCAACATATCCCTAGATTTAGGAAAGTAGGTGAAAGAAAAGTCAAGTATTATAATGATGATGAGACCTTGACTTGATTGATTTGTTGTTCTGTGTATTAAAATAAGTCGATATCATTTTGTAGACTGTATTAAATGAAGTATAAAAAGTATAAATATCGATATATAACTTCAGAAAAAAACAGATATAATTATCTCTGAAAAAATGTATTATGTTATAAATAATTAAAATTATAATATGTAAAAAAGAATTATAGTGTTATGTTATATACGTATGTAGATGACTGTGCAAAAATATTAAATTGATAATAAACTGATAAAAATTTTAAAATTTACAAAATTAAGGATAATTATGTAAACTTAAAATATGGCAATAAATTTGTAAAAATTCTAAAATGAAGACAATTATCAATAACTTGTCGGAGGTGACAAAACATTATTGTGCGGTCTTTGTCAGATCTGATAAGACATCAAATTATTATACTATATAAAAATAATTGATCCGACTCAATATTTGTGGATCGTAAAATGTAGAAATTGATTTGTAATTATAAAAAAAATATAAAGAATGATGAAATTAAACAAAAGATATTTAATTAATTTGAAAGTGTTATAAAAAATGTGAAGTCATATCGTGCACGTGTGCAAATGATTGTAAAAATGTTGATTGATAAAATATCTCAATTTACAGAGAATTATCAACAAATTAAGTAAAAATATAAAAATAAATTAATAACATCTTAAAGTAAGGATAAATATCAATAATTTATTAACAATTGTAAAAAATATGTAAAAATTATATTTTGTGCCCTTTAACAGTCATGAAGTCTGAAGACGTTAATTTTAAGTACGGAGAGCAAAAATTTGGTGTCAACAACCACGACATCCGGTGACTTTGAAAGAGTTCTTGCCAAGTTAGTTTCATGTAAAGATTGATCAAGTCAATGTTGAGGCATCTTGATTTAATACTGCCAAAGAGGGGGCAAAGGGAGAAAATCTACCCATGGGAGTTCCTTCATCTTCTGAAAAGATTGCTGAAACTCTTGGCCAAGAGGCACATGTATGTGATACAAAAATTACATTTACAAGTAATGTTTTTTTTCTTAACAAAACCTATATAATCTCCCTTTATACATGCTGGGTCAAGTTCTAGGAAAGAAAATAAACAAAATCCTAATAGATGAGGGATCCGGAGTCAACATCTTGCAAATTCGTACAATGAAGAAACTTAGCATCACTACTGACGAACTTACCAAAAGTCGTTTGATGATCCAAGGCTTCATCCAAGGGATTAGAGGGCCATGGGATCTGTCAAATCAGGGATTCATATGGATGATTTTTGATCAAATACGTTGATGCATGTGATAGATGCCAAGACTTCATACAATGTATTACTTGGGTGGCCTTGGGTACACGAGAACAAAATTATCTCATCCTCTTACTATCAATGTTAGAAGTATCTCGAAGGCAGAGTGGAAAGAAAGATAGTAGCTGATGATAAGCCATTCACTGAAGTTGAATCACACTTTGCTGATACAAAATTCCACTTGAAGAATTATGTCATGAATGTGAAAAGGGTTGAGAATGTCACCAAGACCAAGTGTGATGATCTTGAATCTAACAAGGTCATGGTGACTGTCAAAAAAGTTACCACCAAGAAGCTTCTCTTCACTTTGAATAAAGAAAGCATCGGATCTACGAAAAGAAGGCAACTCCTATTCTCCTCTATGTACCAAAGGTAAAGAAAGAGAAAAATCACCCATCTGATGCTCAAGATAATGTATTAAAGGGGCTAACTCTACCTATCAAGTGGGTTGACTCAATAAGTCCATCCTCAAGGCTACTTGGAGAGCCTTTGGCTCAAAATCATCGACAAGATATAACGCTCCCTATGAAGTGTACAAAAGAAGGTTTTGATCCAAATGCTTACAAGTTATTTGTAAAGGCTGGATATAATACTAATGACCCATCGAGGTTGGATAAACTTTCATAAAAATTACAACCAGGCAGACTCATGAGGGCCTAGGGTACATACTACCATATCTAGTTCGTATCTCTATAAGAAGGGCAGTTAGTAACTACATCACTATGGAAAAGGAGTCCAATGCTTCCAATAAAAGGCCTTCTGTCTTTGATCGACTTGGAGAATCAACTGCAATCAACTTCTGTGTTCGAGAGGTTAGGTCCACTAAATAAGAAAAAAAGTAACAAGCGTCAGAGAAGTTATCAAAGAAAGATGATGCACTCTTCATCCAAAATCCAGAAGGATTTCCAAAGTTTGATTCCTTCTAGAATGAGGCAACAGACGAAACTTGTAGTTTCATACAAAGAGTTGTTAAAAGAAAAGGCTCATACTATGGTTTATACTAAAGAATGTGAGGAATATAAAGAAAGTGTTAGCTCTTCATATCATGTTACAACCCAAAATGAGAATAATGTCTCATTTCAAATGAAGGTTGATGAAGAGCTGGAAGATATTTCATGGTGTTACCACATATCTATCAACAACAATGACCCTCAATAGGAGGAAGATGCTTGAGATGCTCCATCCAAACATGAAGAAGGAGTGAAGACCATAGTAGATCCCTTGAAAGAAGTCAAACTTTGCATTGATAAATGCCCAAGCCAATTTACCTGAGCGCCTTCCTAGAAAAAGATGAAGAAATCACTTATATGGATATACTCAAAGAATATAAGGATGTATTCGCTTGGATTTATAGGGAAATTCCAGGATTAGATTTGAAAGTAGCAGTCCATCAGTTGGCAGCCAAGAATGGTGCTCGTCCTATTAAGCAAGCCCAAAGGCGCTTTAGGCCAGAGTTGGTTCCATTGAAAATGAATTTAACAAACTCGTTGAAGCTAAATTTATTCGTGAAATCAAATATCCTACATGGATTTTAAGTATTGTTCAAGACGGAAAAAGAATAGCCAAATTTGAGTTTGTGTCGACTTTCAGGATCTCAACAATGCTTTCCCTAAGGATGATTTTCCAATCTCCATACCAGAGCTAATGATTTATGCCATCACTGGTTATGAGGCAATGTCCTTCATGGATGGTTCATCTGGCTATAACCAAATTTTCAAAGCGCCAAATGATGAAGAGCTTACTGCATTTTGTATGCCCAAAGGTATTTATTGCTATAAGGTAATGCCTTTTGGTTTGAAGAAAGCTGGTGCCACTTATCAAAGGACTATGCAAAATATCTTTAATGGCCTACTCCATAAAAATTTTGAATGTTATATGGTTGACCTAGTGGTAAAAACAAGAAAGAGAGACGACCGCTTAAAAGACATAAGAATGGTATTTGAGTTGCTTCGAAGATATCAACTTAGGATGAATCTATTAAAATGTGCCTTTGGAGTTACTTCTGAAAAGTTTCTTGGCTTTATTTTATGACATTGAGAAATAAAAATTTATCAGGTCAAGGTCGATGCAATTTTGAAGATGTTCGAACCTCAAAACATTCATGAGTTAAAAAGTCTTCAAGGAAGGCTAACATATTTAAGGAGGTTTATCTCAAACCTGGCCAAGAAGTGTTAGCCATTTAGCTATCTCATGAAGAAGGATGCTCCTTTCGAATGGGACCAAGCTCGTAACAAGGCTTTCGAGAGTATCAAATCATACTTGATGAAGCCTCCATTTTTTGCGGCACCCATACCTAGGAAACTATTGGTACTCTATATCGCGATTCAAGAAAGGTTAGTTGGAGAACAATTGGCTCAAGAAAAGAGTGAAGTAAAAGAAAACTCTCTTTACTATCTAAGTAGAACAATGACACCAAATGAGTTAAAGTATTCTCCGATCGAAAAGTTATGTTTGGCATTGGGTTTATTAATCAAAAAATGAAATACTACTTTTAAGGTTATGCCATTCATCTTGTGTCTAGGGAAAATCCCATCAAGTTTTTAATGTCGAAACCAGTCCTTAGTGAAAGACTTCTAAGGTGGTACCTTCAATTTCAATAGTTTGAGATTATGTACATCCCCCAAAAGGTCGTAAAAGGACAAGCATTAGCGAACTTCTTGTAAGACTACCCAATACCTGATGATTGGGAACTAATCTATGAACTTCCTAATGAAGATGAAATGGTTATTGAATTTATACCCCCATGGAAGATGTACTTCGATGGTGTAGCACATCGAGATGGAGCTGGTGATGGTGTGGTGTTGTCACTCCAAAGGAGAGGTCATCCCATACTCTTTTTCCCAGACAAATCATTGGTTTAATAATGTTGCTAAATATCAAGCATTAATACTTGGCCTTGAGATGACAGTTGACATAAAACAACTATAATTACAAGTCTTTGGTGACTCTCAATTAGTAATCAAACAACTATTGGAAAGCTATGAAGTCAAAAATCCTGAGCTATGCCTATATCATGATTATTCTCAAAAGTTAATGGGATTGATTGGAGAAGTGACCCTCCAGCACATGCCAAGAAAAGAAAATAAGAAAGCCGATGTCTTAGCTGCCTTGGCCTCAATACTAACTCTTCTGAATCAAACAGGAGTTACTATCCGACAAGAATGGGTAGTACCATTATTGAGTGAGGATGAAGATTTAGAAAATAGGGTTGAGAACCTCGACGATCTGTCTGAAGCTGTAAAGGAAAATTAGTGACAACCTATTATTGACTACTTATGTTATGGGATACTTCCATAGGAACTAAGAAGAAGGACTGGCATCCATCGCTGTGCATCTCACTTCTTTTACTACAAAATTACTATATAGAAGATCATTTGAAGGATTACTCTTATGGTGTTTTGGAGAGGAAAAAATAATTCAAGCTTCGCAAGAAGCGCGCTCGGGAGTTTGTGGATCTCATTAGTCTGGACTGAAGCTCCATTTTCATATTAAAAGGATGGGAAATTATTGGCCAACAATGATAAAAGATTGCTTAAACTATGCTATAAGGTGCAAAGCTTATCAATTTCGTGCAAATTTAATACATCAACCTCCTGAAGTATTACATCCAACTATAGCATCCTGTACATTTACACTTGGGGATTGGATGTTGTTGGACCACTGCCAAAATCTTCTGGTGGGCACTTGTACATCATTTCTATGATAGATGATGCAAGACCTCACAAAATTCTAAGCTTAACTCAGTCCGTTAAAGCTTGAAAAGAGGTCCCAGACTTAGCAAAAATTTCAGCGAAGTGTTTATAGTTAGGAGTATTTTAGCCTTTGTAAGTTTGTGATCCTACGATACTTATGACCTTCAAATATTGATTTTTAGGTTTATTCATGATCAAGAATATCAGTAGGTCACTTTGGCTGAGTTATAAATTTTTTGAACATCGTTTGAGGCACGTTTGGAAATCTAAAATAGTGGATCAATGCGATCTCGACTACCGCATCACCTATCGCATCGTTAAATATTTTCCTCATCTCCCATTGCTAAATTCCAGTGAGCCGATGCAAAATCAACGCGTCGCATCACACATCGTGTCGACAGTGAATTTATCCCAGCTTTCATTGCAATTCCAGTGAACCAAAGCGAACTCGATGCGGTACGTTAGTCATCGCGTTGATGCCATCAATGCAGGGCGTCGGTCTGTGCATCGGTCATCGGGGCATTACAGATGACTTCTCCAAATGGGCTGAAGTTGTTGGTCTCAAAGAAATAAAGAAGGAGAATTTTCACGACACGAGGCTATCCCTTAGTCGAGACAACGATGCCTATGGTCACGAGTGACCATAAGCTAATCCATGAGCTTGTACCTGCTGTGAGCACTGAAAAAAAGAGTAACAAAAACAACATGTGTGGAAGATAATCTGATAAGATACTGTAAAAATGGAATACTAAAATACGTAACAAAACATGTCTGAAATATCTGATAGAATACTAGAACCAACTGTCTATCTAAAAATAACTTATAATACTGAAATGACTAACTGACTGTCTGAAAGCCTCTAAACATCATGAGGAGTTGATGGGACAAATCCCCAATTAAATCCGACTTATTAAACATAATAAAATACTAAAATAACTGAAATAAACATATCTTGTCCTCGATGGATGAGGACTCACCACTACTGCTGCTAAGTAACGCTGAGTTATCTCAGAACGGTTGGAAAATTAAGCGTCCGATCCTATCTTATAACACAACATAGTACAAAAGAAAAGTATACGGTTAGTACTTTGAATGTACTGGTATATGAGATGAGGACTGACTGAAATGCATGAGGTAACTGACCATGAATGCATGAACATGTAATATCTGAGAATACAAGACCAAGCATAAATATGTTTCTGAAATAAATTTGAAAGATTGAAATCTGTATAACTTAATGACTGAAAACCTGTACACTTGGTCAAGCAAACCTGAATTGAGATATACTAAAATACAGAAGGAAACTATGGGAGGTATCATATAACCGACATACCCCTATCTGAGCTAATCAGGGTCTAACCTGTAATTCCAGTTGGACAGGTGTCAGTATCGTGCCACGGGTACTAACACTGGCAGTGTGGATCCACTAATCATGAGTCCCGAAGGACTAGGGAGTCAGTCCTAAATTAGCGGGTGAACCCTAAGAGAGTGTCAGTCCTAAACTAGCGGGTGACATTTCATACTCCTACGCTAGCTACATAGTTCTGGAACTTAGGGACTGCTACTAAGGACCCAGTCCTAACTAGTGGGTTAGACCCCATCCCTAGATTCGCTCGATGCTTAATTCTACTCTCAACTGAATGACACTGGTACTGAACTAGACTAAATTCAACTGAAGTTTATTTCTGATAGTGCTCATCTTGCTCATAAATATCTGAGTATACTGATAAGATTCATGGCTAACTAACTTAGTACTTAAAATTCTGAAGTCATATAAGCACATAGGTATCGGGTGTTCATAACCCACCAGCACTGAATGATCATAAAATACAATATTAAATCTTAAAACTTTAGGATTAAATCATGGTTCAAAGACCCAAAAAGTAGACATTTCATCAAACAAATGAGAATCATGAACTTGAACACGAGAACATCTTAAAACATGGGAAAATAACATGGTTACGTGACTAAGATCATAACTTGACATTATAACATGAAGTTTACTTGAATATGACATGAGAGATTGAATCTTGAAACATGAGATAACCTAACTTTTCATGGAATCATACTTGAACATGAATTGAGTTCAAACATGAATTTAACTGATCTTGAACATAATAAACTTCACAATAGAGGAAAAACTCATACATTACTCAAAAAGTGGTTTTTGGGCTCAATGGGTGAAAGGACCCATTGATGAACATCCACATACCTCAATAGATGGTTTCTTGAGGGTTTCTTGAATTTGGAAGCTTGAATTCTTGATTTACGGAGAAAGGGGCTTGGATTTTGTTCTTGGAAGAGTAGGAGGGTTTTTAAAATGTGACTTAAATTCTTGGGGTTAAGGGAATGGAATTTAAGTGTTTAAAGACCCTTCATATCAATTAAGAGTGATTAGGGTCGGTTTAGGGGTGTTAAAAGACTTCAACACCCTTGATTTCAGTCAAAACAAAGCACTTTGTCACTATGCAATCACCATGCGACGCACAACAATCTCCCAAGACAAGGTGGACGATGCATGGCCATAGAACAACCCCAAGTGGGTGAAGGATGGACATCACACACCCTTTCTAGTTGCCTTTTACGATTGTCATGCAATGCACGACCTTTCCATGGCAATAACTTTTCTCTCCGGTATCGAATTTAGGCGAAATTAGTATTATTGGAAAGATAATTCAATTATATATAATTTGGTTGGTCTTGATATGCTAAATTCAACATATGTAAGAAGTTACACACGTTCAAATCTTACCTATATGGAATCGAACTCTAAAATTTGTCCGAATCAAAGGATCTTAGCTCACTTTTCTCTAAGTGATTCTTATGAACATTTTCCCACCTCATAAGCTCTATTTACACTAGGTTAATGATCATGAATCATGTATTCAAATATGAATCATGGGATTAGAGTTTACACACGTAGGAACAACAGTTCGATTTTTAGCTTAGAAATATGCAGGGTATTACATTATCTCCCCCTTGGGAATATTTGTCCTCCAATGAGACTGGTTAGACTGAGAACACTAAGGCAGCTGAGATCATATACTGAATATGCATGACTTAAAATAAGATTACATAACTGAGTCTGAATCATGATACTAAACTAATTTCGTGAATGCATGCAATGACATGGGAATGGTTACATAGCTAAAACTGAGAACGAAAAAGAGTCAATCTACAAAAAATTACTACCTCAAGCTGAATACGAGTTTGTGGGGGAAAAGATGATGGTACTTGGTTTGCATATCTGCTTCTGCTTCCCAAGTAGCAATCTCAATAGAATGATTCCACTAAAGAACTTTAACCAAGGAAACTTTTTTATTCCTTAGACTACGAATCTGACTATCAAGGATCTCAGCTGGGACTTCTTCGTAGGAAAGGCTATCCTTAACGTCCATGTATTTTAAAGGAACAAATACATATGAATCACCAATGCATATTTTTAACAAGGAAACATGGAACACTGGATGTACTGATGACAAATCTGCAGGTAATTCAAGCTCATAAGCTACTTTCCCAAAACGGTTCGAGATCTTGTAAGGGCTAACTTAGTGGGGACTGAGTTTCCCATTCTTTCCAAATATCTTCACTACCTTTATAGGCAAAATCTTTAAATAGACCAAATAACCAACCTCAAACTCTAGATCCCTTCTCCTCACGTCTGAATACATTTTATGACGGCTTTGGGCTGTCTTCAACCTCTACCGAATTAACTAAACTTTCTCCATCGCCTCAATTATTGAATCTATCCCCATTAAAGAAGCTTCACCTACTTTAAACCAATAAATAAGAGACCTATATCTCCTTCCATAGAGAGCCTCAAATGGAGCCATTTGAATACTGGAGTGATAACTATTATTATAGGCAACTCAATCAAAGGTAAGTGGTCATCCCAACTATCTTTAAAGTTAGTAGCACATGCCCTCAACATTTTTTCTAAGTTCCAAATGGTCCTCTCTGCCTGACCATCTGTCTGAGGATAAAAAGTTGTACTGAGATATACTTGGGTACCAAGACCCTTCTGAAAAGCCTTCTAAAAGTGAGAGGTAAACTGAGTACCTCTATCTAAAATGATAGATAATGGAACTCTATGTAATTTCACCAACTCTCTAAGATAGATCCTAGCATAATACTTAGCTAAATACGAGGTATGAACTGGCAATGGGCTGATTCGGTCATTCTATCTACAAAAACCCAAATCGAATCATGCTGACGGCGTGTATGAGGCGACCCTATCAGAAAATCTATGTTCACCACTAGGCCATTGGTGCTTAACCTTTACCTACTGATAATTCAAACACTTAGCCTCAAACTCTGCAATATCTTTCCTTATACCACTCCACCAATAGATTTCCCATAAATCACGGTACATCTTAGTGGCTCCAGGGTAAATATAGTATTGCGCACCATGTGCTTCTGCTAAAATTCTTTGTCTCAACCCATCAACACAAGTAACACATAACCTACCCTGACAATGCAACACACCATCTCCCTCTTGGGAGAAAACCTCTACTTTTTGATCTCTAACTGCTTTCTTCAACTTAACCAAACTAGGATCCTTATCTTGTTTTTCTTTTACTTCGACAAACAATGAAGATTCCAAACCATTCTGAACCCATATACTACCTTCAGCTGAATCAACCAATCGAAAACCTAATCTAGCAAGCTGATGAACCTCACGGACTAACTTTTTCTTATCATCCTCAACATGAGAAACACTACCCATAGACAATCTACTAAGGGCATCTGCCACTACATTGGACTTGCTTGGATGATACAACACACTCATATCATAAACTTTTAACAATTCAAGCCACCTTCTCCGATGAAGATTCAAATCTTTCTGTGAGAACACATACTGCAAACTTATGTGATCCATGAACACATCAACATGAACCCCATAAAGGTAACACCTCTATATTTTCAAGGCAAAAGCGACAGCTGCCAACTTAAAATCATGGATAGGATAATTCTTCTCATGGAGTTTAAGCTATCTAGAGGCGTAGGCTATAACGTTACCTCTCTGCATCAATACACAACCAAGACCAACTCTGGAAGCATCATAGTAAACTACAAACCCATCTAAACCATCTGACAAAGTCAAAACTGGGGCGGAAGTGAGTCGAGTCTTCAACTCTTGAAAACTCTTCTCACATGAATCTGACCACTGAAATTTAACTTTTTTTCTGAGTCAATCAAGACATGGGGTATGCAAAATAAGAAAAACCTTCAACAAACCATCTATAATAGCCATCCACACCCAAAAATCTCCTGATATCTAATGGAGAGATGGGTCTAGGCCAGTTTTTCATTGCTTTGGTCTTTTGAACGTCAACTTAGATGCCATCACTGGAGACTATATGGTCAAGGAAAGCTATTGGTCTTAGACAAAATTCGCACGTACTGAACTTAGCGAACAACTAATAAGCTCTAAGGGTTTGCAACACAACACTCAGATGGTCTGTATGACCATTCTCACTATGTGAATAGACAAGATTATCATCAATGAAGACTATGATGAACATGTCCAAGTACTGCTTGAACAGTCTGTTCATCAAGTCCATGAAAGATGCAGGGGAATTTGTTAGTCCAAAAGACATAACTAGGAATTCAAAGTGACTATAATAAGTTCTGAAAGTTGTCTTTGAAATGTCACATTCTCTGACTCATAGTTGATAATTGCCGGATCTGAGGTCTATCTTAGAGAAATAACTGACACCCTAAAGTTGGTCGAACAAGTCATTAATTATAGGGAGTGGATACTTATTCTTGATGGTGACTTTATTCAACTGATGATAAGTAAAGCACATTCTAAGAGAACCATCTTTCTTACGCATGAAAGAACTGGAGTGCCCCAAGGAGAAACACTAGGCCTGATGAATCCCTTACTTAAGAGATATTTTAATTGTTTTCTCCATTCCCTAAGCTCAGTTGGAGCCATTCTATAGGGGGATAGAGATAGACTGCGTATCTAGGAGGGTATCTATTCCGAAGTCAATTTCCCTCTTGGGAGGAACTCCGGAAAGATCTCCAGAAAATACATCTAAAAATTCACTCACCACTGGAACTGACTCAAGACTTGGAGTCCCAGAACTAGAGTCCTTAACACAAATAAGATGGTACATAAACCCCTTAGATATCATCCTTCTTGCCTTAAGATAAAAAATAATCTGACCCCTAAGCACAAAGGTACTACCCCTCTATTTAATAACTGGTTCATCGGGAAAATAAAACTGAACGACTCTATTTCTACAGTCAACTGAGGCATAGAATGAGTGGAGCTAATCCATGCTGAGAATGGCATCAAAATCAGTCATCTCTAACTTCACAAGATCAACTGAGGTAATTTTCTCAGATACTATGATCGGGTAATTTCTATATACTTGTTTGACTATAATAGATTTACCCACTGGGGTAGACACTAAGAAAGGCTCTGCTAATATTTCAGGTCTAGCACTGAAATTAACAGCTATATAAGGATACACTGAAAGTAAAGCTCTGAGGTCTAATAAAACATACATATAAAGATAAAAGACCTGTAATGTACCCGTAACCACACCAGTAGAACTTTCTTGATTATGACGGATCTGGAGGGCATACAATCAGTTCTGATGTAGCCCACTGGTTGTGCTGGAAGTGTCACCCTGCTGAGTCGAGCGACCTGTTGGAGCTAATAAAAAATAAGACTGGCCCTATTAGCGCATATCCCTTCCCTTTTGAGCAACTATTGGACACTCTCAGACTTTATGGCCTGACTTGTCATATCCAAAACATACATCATTTCCAGCCTTACATTCACCCTGATGATTCCTACCATATTTTAGACAAAGAAAATTAGTATGATTACTATTCATATTGACCTGGGACTTAAAACCTAGTACCCTATCCTGACTGTTTTGCCTGAACTTTGGCACTGGCACACTAGTTGGAGATGGAGCTAGGGCTAAAATTTTTTGATGGAACTGAGAATGGTTACCACCTTCTGACCTTCGCTGAAAAAAGTTTAAACTACCTATTCTATCCCTCTTGTTCTCTCTCTCCCTCTACTTACACTTCTCCTTCTTAAACTTCTGAGTGTGAACTATGAGTCTAGATAGGTTTATTTTCTTAATCAACATGGTAGTCCTAAACTCATTAACTACACTCTCAGCTACACTAGATACAAACTTACCCATTCTAGACCTATTATTCGCCACCATAAAAGGAGCATACATCGCCAACTGAGTGAACTTAAGTGAGTAATCCTTCACACTCATACTACTTTGCTTCAAATTGATGAACTTCTTCACCTTAGATTCCTTCAACTCTAATGGAAAGAACCTATCTAAGAAAGGTTTGGCAAACTGTTCCCACTCAATAAACCCTATCTCCATACCTCGGTCCTCCTTTCACTACTTAAACTAGATATGAGATACATCCTGCAACTGATATGCAACCAACTCTGCACTTTCACTTGAAGTGATGCCTATGATATCAGTCACCTTCTGTACCATATCCAGAAAATCTTGCAATCTTCCTCAGACTTGGATCCCAAAAACAAAGAGGGATTCATCCAGGTGAAAGCCTGAATCCTAATTGCAGCTGTATTTGCCACTGGATTGACTGGGGCAATAGTTTGTTGGTTGTTCTGAGCAACTACTAAATGGGCTAGGGTCATAAAAGCGGCCCTAAATTCAGCATGAGAGACATGCTCATTTAGGGGATCTTCCTGAATAGGCGGTGGTGAAGCCTGATTCCCATTCCTTATTCCGTTATTTCTTCTTGGAGGCATTGTCTGTAAACTGAATGAAGGATGAGTTAGAAATAATGGTTAAATAGAGATCATGCTTTTCGCATGACATGAACACTGAAAGAAGGGAAACTTTTCTAAAAACATCTCATAGCCCCTTGTCCATAAGTGTGGCGCATTTTACACCCATGCACAAGGCTCTAGTCAATGCAGATTTTAGACTCCTTAGGACATTTTAAAAACCTTAGGCTCTGATACCAAGTTTTTTAATGACCCAAGTCTACCCTCAAGTTGCGAAAACAGTGCCTACGATCACGAGTGACCATAAGCTAACCCATGAGCTGGTACCTGTTGTGAGCACTGAACAAATGAGTAACAAAAACAACATGAGTGGAAGACAATCTGATAAGATATTATAAAATGGAACACTAAAATACATAAAAAAATATGTCAAAAATATCTGATAGTATACTAGAAATTAACTGTCTATCTGAAAATAACTGATAACACTGAAATGACTAACTACTGTCTAACTGATTGTCTAAGAGCCTCTAAATATCATGAGGGGTTGATGGGACAAACCCCCAACTAACTCTAACTGAACGAACATAAAAAATGCTAAAATAACTAAAATAAACATATTATTCCTCGATGGATGAAGACTCACCACTATTGCTGCTGAGCAACGCTGAGATGCCTAAGAACGGTAGGGAAACTAAGTGTCCAAACCTATGTTATAAGACAACATAGCGCAAAAAAAAGTATGCGGTCAGTACTTTGAATGTATTGGTATATGAGATAAGGATTGGCTGAAATGAATGAGGCAATTGAGAATAAATGCATGGATATGTAATATCTGAGAATGCAAGACCAAACATAAATATGTTTCTAAAATAAATCTAAAATTTGAAAGACTAAAATTTATATAACTGAATGACTGAAAACCTATACACTTAGTCAAGAAAACCTGAATTGAGATATACTGAAATACTGGCTGAAACTATGAGAGGCATCATATAATCGACATACCTCAATCTGAGCTAATTGGGGTCAACCTATAACTCCAATTAAAAGTGTGTCAGTATCGTGCCATGGGTACTAATACTGGCTGTGTGGATCCACTAATCATGAGTCCCAAAGGACTAGGGAGTCAGTACTAAGCTAGTGGGTGACCCCTAAGAGAGTGTTAGTCCTAAACTGGCGGGCGACATCTCATGATCTTACGCTGGTTACGTAGTTCTGGAACTTAGGGACTACTACTAAGGACCCATTCCTAACTGTTGGGTGAGCCTCTATCCCTAGGTTCGCTCAGTGCTAAATTCTACTCTCAACTAAATGACACTGGTACTGAACTAGATTAAATTCAACTAAACTTTATTTCTGATAGTGCTCATCATGATCATAAATATATGAGTATACTAATAAGATTCATGGCTTAACTGACTTAGTACTTGAAATTCTGAAATTATGTAAACACATAGGTATCGGGTATTCATAACCCACCAGCACTGAATAATCATAAAATACAATATGAAAGCTTAAAACTATGGGATTGAATCATGGTTCAAAGACCCAAAACTTAGACATTTTATCAAACATGTGAGAATCATGAACTTGAACATGGGAATGTCTTAAAATATGGGAAAACAGTATTGTTACGTGACTAAGATCATAACTTGACATTATAACATGAAATTCACTTGAATATGATATGGGAGATTGAATCTTGAAACATGAGATAACCTAACTTTTCATGGAGTCATACTTGAACATGAATTGAGTTCAAAATACTAAGAAAGAACATGAATTTAACTCATCTTGAACATAATAAACTTCACAATAGAGAAAAAACTCATACTTTACTCAAAAAGGATTTTTTGGGTTCAATGGATGGAAGGACCCATTAATGAACATCCACATACCTCAATAGATGGTTTCTTGAGGGTTTCTTGAACTTGGAAGCTTGAGTTCTTAAATTATTGAGAAAGGGGCTTATATTTTGTTCTTAGGAGAGGAGGAGGGTTTTTGAATCATGACTTGAATGCTTGGGGTTAAGGGAGTGGAGTTTACATGTTTAAAGACCCCTTATATCAATTAGGAGTGATTAGGGTTGGTTTAGGAGTGTGAAAAGACTTCAACGCCCTTGATTTAAGTCAAAACGAAGAACTTTTGGCACTATGCAATCACCATACAATGCACAACAATCGCCCAAGACAAGGTGGACGATGCATGACCATCGCACACCCTTTCCAGTGGCCTTTTACGATTACCATGTGGCATACGACCTTTGCATGGACATAACTTTTTGCTCGGGTATAAGATTAAGGAAAAACTGTTATTGTTGAAAATCTAATTCAATTATCTATAATTTGGTGGGTCTTGATCTACAAAATTCTACACAGGTAAAAATTTATACACATTCAAAGATGACCCTTGTGGAATCAAACACCAAAATTTGGCCGAATCAAATGCTCTTAGCTCACTTTGCTCTAAGTGATTCTTATGAAGATTTTTTCACCTAATAAGCTCTCTTCAAACTAGTCTAATGATCATGAATCATAGATTCAAATATGAATCACGAAATTAGAGTTTACACACACAGGAACAACAAGCTAACTAACAATGACAAGCTATTTTATAACAAGCTGATGAACAAGATTTATGATCTCTTTGGTTTCAAGTGGTGTAAATCTTTTATGTACCATGCTGCCACCAATGGACTAGCTGAAGCATTCAATAAGACTTTATGCAATCTGTTAAAGAAAGTCGTCTCCAAGTCCAAACAAGACTGTCATGAACAAATGGAAGAAGCTTTGTGGGCATATAAAACAACTTACCACACACCAATGTAAGCAACTCCATATTCACTTACTTTTGGAGTGGAAGCAGTACTGCCACTTGAGTGTTAAATATCTTCTTTAAGACTGGCTATTCAAGAAGGGCTCACCGATGAAGAAAATGCTAAGTTGCATCTTGCAGAGTTAGAAGCTCTTGATGAGAAGAGTCTGGAGGCTCAACAAAATCTTGAATGTTATCAAGCTCATCTATCTCATTTTTCAATAAAAGAGTTTGGTTGAGGTGCTTCCAAGTTAGAGATCAAGTCCTCGCAGTGAGAAGGACCATTATTACTTATTGTAAGTCTGGGGAAAAATTCACCCCAAAGTGGGATGGACCATATGCCGTACAAGAAGTATATTCAAATGGTGCTTATAAGCTTGTTGATGCAGATGGCGAAAATTGATCCTACCAACGCCAAGTTCTTGAAGAAGTACTATCATTAAAGGAAGATGAGACTCTTTTAGGCATGAGTATGAACTACATGTCCACTCCTGGATCGCAAGAGTATAAACTGTGTAGTTCTAAAATAAGGTTCGCTAAGTTAAGAAGCTCAAAAGAGGTGCCTAGGTAAAAGTTAGGATAAAGAAAAACACTCACCAAAACTATGTTGTGACTTGATCCTATTTATCGAGGTATGTAGGTGCTTAGAATTTTATTTTGAGTTCAGTCGCATAAGTTTCAAAAAAAATATTCCTGCGGTATCTGCCATATGAACGCCAAATATGAAAATATTCTAATTAAATTTTAGACATACTCCAAATATTTATAGCTCAATGGGGACAATCCATATAAAAGAAAAGGAGTTCCTTCAATGGGATTTGGAATGCTAAAGTCCTTCGAGCCTACAACTAAGGGCACAAATCTACCAAACCTGTAGTTTAAAGTAATTTTTTTTAGTGCAAGATAAAGCTGCCAAATTCACCAAATTTGTAAGTTGAGTCGCCCAAATCACCAAATTTGCAAGTGGAAGTTGAAATCTCCAAGTCTTCAAATCGAGGCCTCCTAAATTTCAATGTCTTATGATGGACAAGATTTATCCCTTTGCACCTTATGCTGGCCTCTCATGGGTTTACCCTTAGAGGATCTCAAAATTCCATGCCTTAAGGTAGATAAAATTTATCCTTATGCACCTTAAGCTGGCCTCTCACGAGTTTATCCTTGAAAGGATCTCAAAATTTCCATGCCTTAAGGTAGACAAAACTTATCCCCTTGCACCTTGAACTGGCCTCTCACAGGTTTATCCTTAAAAGAATATCAAAATTTCCATGTCTTAAGGTGGATAAGACTTGTCCTTTTGCACCTTAAGCTGTCCTCTCACGGGTTTATCCTTAAAAGGATAGCAAAATTTTCATGCCTTAAGGTGGACAAGACTTGCCCCTTTGCACCTTAAGCTGGCCTCTCATGGGTTTATCCTTAAAAGAATTTCAAATTTTTCATACCTTAAAGTGGACAAGATTTGTCTCTTTGCACCTTAAGCTGGTCTCTTTCCTAGATTTTTCCTTAAAAGGATCTCAAAATTTTCATGTTTTAAGGTACACAATATTTGCCTCTTTGCACCTTAAGCTGATATTTTGACGGATTTGTTATGTAAAGCTACCAAAAATTAAAGCCAAACTGGTTGGTATTAAGGTGTACGAAGGCAAAATTAAACTCTCACACCTTAAGTCGATTGTTGCATAGTCACCATCTTAAAGCCCAATTGGCCAGTCTTAAGGTGTACGGAGGCGAAGTTAAACTCTCGCACCTAAGCCGATTGTTGCATGGTTACTATCTTGAAGCCAAATTGGTTGGTCTTAATATGTATGGAGGAGAAGTTAAACTCTCACACCTTAAGCCGATTGTTGCGTAGTCACCTTCTTTAAGCTAAATTGATTGGTCTAAAGGTGTACGAAACGAAGTTAAACTCTTGCACCTTAATCCGATTGTTACATAATCACCATTTTGAAGCCAAATTGGTCGGTATTAAGGTGAAGGTGAAGTTAAATTCTCGCACCCTAAGATAATTGTTGCACAATCACCATCTTGAAGCCAAATTGGTTGGTCTTAACATGTACAGAGGCAAAGTTAAACTCTCGCACCTTAAGCTGATTGTTGCATATTGCTAGCTGTTTCAATTCTGCAAAAGAAGAAAAGGAGACAACATAAAAAAACACAAACAGAAGAGAGATTGTTACCGGTCAGGACGTTTCAAACTCAAAAGCCATACATCACCAACTTGGATAGGTGTGAGACAAGATGTCTTAGTAAAAATGAAACTCTTAAATTCTATTTTCTAGAAATCAAAACACTTTTTGATGAGTGATGGTCCGTCGTCAAGATTTAAATTATTTGGTAAGGCGCCACAAGTCTAAAACTTTCTGCCGGACAGAATTTAGGATAGACTTTAAAAAATTAATATAGAAGGATCCATGAGGCTTTAAACTCCAAATCTTGGATATGTTATATATATATATATATATATATATATATATATATATATATATATATATATTTCATTTATAGAATCAAGCGGATCATGATTTTGATACTCCCACATTGAGATTATTTTTTTTATGTCATCGAATAAATCTGAAATTGCCGGTGCATCAAAATACAATGTTGATTTTGGGATAAAACCTGAAAAATATCGAAGTTATTAAATTATAATTTTGAATAAGTTATAGATCTTTGTGTCTAGTTTCACAAGAATCAAGCGATTTGTGATTTCATCCTTTCTACTTCAAGATATGAACGTTTTGACAATGACGCATAGATTTGAAATTTTCAGCATGATAAAGTATAGGGCTAACTTCAAAAAATTGTCTAGAATTATATTGAAGGATTTTGGATCTAAATTTTGTATATGTTATAGATCTTAAAGTCTAGTTTCAGGAGTATTGAATGATTCATGATTTCGATATCCTATAATGAGATATGAATTTTCTACCACCAATATGCTGGGCTGAAAAAAAGTGACGAAAAATAAAAAAAAGTAGAAGGCAAAGAAATTACCTCAACATTATTTATGGCTTGAAAACCCCAAAATTGATGTTGAAAAAGTGAGGATCCCACATCCTTTTATATAGTTGTAGGGTGACTGTTTCCTTCTCCAGTATAAATTCAAATTGAAAGAGTTTTCATTTCCAATATTAATTTAAATTTGGAGGTTGTTTCCTTCTTCAATATAAATTCAAATTGAAGGTTGTTTCCTTACCCAATATAAATTCAAATTGAAAGTGTTTCCATCTCCAATATAAATCTAAATTGGAGGTTATTTTATTCTTCGATATAAGTTCAAAGTGAAGGATATAATTTCAAATTGGAAGGTTTTTTTATTCTCGATTAAGTAAGGAGGTGAAATTTTTTTCAAAATATATTTGAAATTGAACAAAATCAAGATATCCTAGTATAAATGGACATCATTAAGACATTCATTATTGGAGTTGAATATCATGTCTCACCAATTGGTCTTACGTGTATAAATCATGAAATAAATAAGATCTGTTATGAAATATAAAGCAAAGAAGAAGAAGATGGAGAGAGAATAAAGGAGATTTCTTTATTTCTTTTGAGGGATTCTTGATGAGTTAATTACAATAAAGGAAACGCCCTTTATTTATAGGAAAAAACTAACCTTGGAGTTTTTAACTTTTTTCATAAATAGACATACACTATATATGGTACAGTAGACATTTACTATATATGGTAAAGTAGACATTCACTATATATGGTAATATATTTATAACACTCCACCTTGGATGTCTAATTGATAGATAATATGCCTCGTTAAAATATTACTAGAAAAAACTCAGTGAAAAAAATCTAGTGAAGGAAAAAGAGTACACATCTATAACAATATGTATATAATCTGCCTTATTAAAAAACTTACAAGAAAAATTCATTGGGACAAAACCTTGTAAGGAAAAAAGAGTACAACACATATTAACTCCCCCTAATGAGAACATCCTTGAACCTTTGCATCTCGATCTTGTGCACCATCTTCTTGAAAGTTGTAATTGGAGGAGACTTGGTGAATAAATCAACCACATTGTCACTTGAACGAATATGTTGCATGTTAATCTCACCATTTGCTTGTAGCTCGTGTGTATAGAAAAGCTTTGGCAAAATGTGATTTGTTCTATCTCCTTGAGTCCTCACTTAAGTTGTGTTGTCCATGCTGTATTATCCTCATAAGAAAATTATGGGTACTTTGTCACATTTCAAATCATATTTTTCTCAAATGAGATGTATCATAGACCTCAACCACACACATTCTCAAGTTGCTTCATGAATAACTATTATCTTAGCTTGGTTCAATGCAGTGGCTAGTGGATAATTCCTAACATATTTCATAGATGCTTATAATTTTTTCCTTATGTTAGGAAAACTAACATACATCCTCTATTTTTTGAGGAATCCATCTATGTGCACCATGGTATATTTATTAATTGTATCCTGCACATCAAAATTATTAGATGGATAATGTATGGTTCCTGACTCAGAACTAACTTTGAGGATGAACTAATTATAATATATTAGTTTGATGCATACAAGTTCTTTTGTATATGATATTTCAAACCAACACATGAAGCTTTGTTCTCATTAGCAAGGATTCAACTATTTATCGAAGGCATTCAATGCCAAATCATCATCATCAAGATGAATTGTCTTGATTACATAATCTGAAAATTATGCTCTTAACTTAATTTTACTGAGCAAGCAACTTTATGAATGTCAAACTGCAGGTTGACAATAAACTCCCATGTGATCATCTTATATCGATGCATCTTATTAGATCACATGACAGTTGAACGGGCCCATATTCACTTTTTATACTAGTCAGATTTTAAGGGATCCAATCCCAACATTAGTTGGTACAACCAACTTATCATGAGAACAAACAACATTAAAAGTTCATGAAGAATTTTCTAATTCTTCAATATATACTTAATATTCAATATGCACATCTTTGGGATGTCGCAATCGTTCATGTCAATTTATGAACTTTTATTCTAGAAAACTTCAAATTTACCATGACATGTACCTTTTACTTTAGTAAATTTTAGATTTACTATTACATGAATAAATTTCAGATTTACTACTTTAGAAGTAGATTTCAAAATAACTTTTCTCAGTTATTCAGCCTCTTTCAGAAGTGAGTTGTAGTACCATCACAATTACTTGCAGGTTTGCATTAATAAGCTTCTCATTCCTCAGGAATGGAATATAATTGTGCCTCAAACCTATCAAATTATAATAGCTTATAGCCTCTTTTAAGATATTTCTAATTCAGGAACAAATCGAGGGATACATATGGTTGTAGAGAATTTTTCTCTAACATATCTTATAATTATGATAAATGTGTAAAAATATTATCACTTTTGATGATTATTATCATATTGTCCCTCCACGCTTATATTCGTGCATTCAATCACTTGCCTTCTTTTAGACATATCATGCATTGGTACCACATACACTTCAAGAATGGAGCAAATTGCATCTTTCAGACTTATCATATATTGCTACCACATTCACTTCATGGAATGGAGAATATTCAATGGACAAGTTTCATGACTTTTTATCAAACACATTATTTTTGCCTTAGCCATCATAATATCATTAAGGGATATGGTGTATTGAGATTCAAACTCAATGTCTTATCCATATAAAGACGTCTTAGGCATAAATTGATAGGACTTGAACCCAACATCTTATCATCACGGTGCATTAAAACTTTTAACCTAATGTCTTACCCTCTTAATGAGATGAGACTTAAATTCATCATCATATCTTTTAACAATATTATTTTTCATGAATAGATTTAAAGCATAAGTGTTCCAAATCAATTATTTTTCTCAAATCCAACAATAATTATATCATTAGTAGGAAAAGACAAATAACATAAGAAATTACTAACCTTGAAATTACCTTTAGATTTATAATCTCACCTTATTTGGTAGAGTCTCGTGTTGATAACGTGTTATGAAATATAAAGCAAAGAAGAAAAGAATGGAGAGAGTAGAGAGGAGACTTCTTTATTTCTCTTGAGGGATTCTTGATGAGTTAATTACAATGAAGGAAACCCCCTTTATTTATAGAGGAAAACTAACTTTGGGGTTTCTAACTTTTTCATAAATTGACGTACACTATATATGGTAAAGTAGACATTCACTATATATGGTAAAATGCACATCCACTATATATGGTAATATATTTATAACAAGATCTAAAATAAAAAAGAATTTTTGAGAGGTAATATCAATATGCAAATTGCATGATCCAACTTTAAATTTTCTCAACTAATGAAATGGGGTGTTCATATGTATGAAAATCTTCGAAGCACGAAGGAAGCATATTTAAATAATCATACTTCAAGTCTAGTCTCTAAACTATACACTCGACCAACCTTGAAGTAGGGGACATTTTGTGGACAACGAAATTTTATTAAATTAAAAAATCTGTAAAAAATTCAAATTATATTAAATTCAAAATACATTAGTCCCTAATAAATATTGCGAATTAATATAATTGAATTAATTATTTAAGTTAAACATATATGAGTTTAATTAAAGTCTATTTTTTATTAGGCTAGCCCATTGATTTGGCTACAAATGATGAGCCCACTTTGCTGAGCCCAAGATATTGTCATATTCTAAAGGCCTAAATAAGCATCACGTGGAAAATGACGTGGCATGCCAAGTCAAGCGAAGGAGCCAATAAGACCATGCCGCATGTCAAAATAATGCAACAGACCTAGTGAAATAAAAAACTCATAAAAGGTGACATGTCACTTAAATTTGATTGGTCAAAAGAAGTTCACATTCACCATGACTCTTTACTTTCTACAACTATAAATAAAGAGTCTCATAATTCAGAAAGAATGAGAACTCTGACAAGAAGCAAGAGAAAACTCATGAATCAAACGCCGCAATTTCTCTACAAAACTCAAAACTTAAGCATTCAAATTCAGTTCATCAAGATTCAAGATTAGGACTGCAAGATTCAAGAACAAGCCCATTAAGATATTCAAATCCAGATTCAAGAACAAGTCCAAAAGCTCTTGAATTCAAGTGGAAGTCAAGATCAAATCCATCAAATCTGCAAATCAAGTTCAAATTCAAGATCAAGCTCGAAGCCCATCAAATCCATCAAATCCGCAATCAAGTTCAAGTTCATGATGAAGCTCGAAACCCTTGAATTTATATTTGAAAAGGTGAATCAGAGGATTCATAAAGATTGTAACTCTCACATATTAGAATCAATAAAACGATTATTGCAATATTTTTCTTGTTTTAATTAATTTATTTTTCGGTCATGAATTTTTATTTTTCAACACACTTATAATTTTTTTTTTAACATTATTTTAAAGAGTAAATACATAATTACCCCCTGATGTTGTCCGAGTTTTTTAAAAAGACACCTAAACTTTATTTCAACCTATTACCCCACGATTCTTACTAAAACCGTTGCAAATACATCATTTTTTGCTGAATTTCAGTCACAACAAAGTGAGTGAATACACACACCAATCAGGTGCTACCACGTATTAAATATATTTAATTTCATATTTTATTTATTTATTTTAATAAAATTTTCCTTTTTAATTAATTTATGACCCGACCCCACCCCATCCAGCAACCCCCTACCTCCTCCCGCGTATAGCAGCTCCCCTCCACCCCCACCCCCACCCCCATCCAGTTGCTGATTTCTTCATTCTTCTTGCTCTTTGGATTTCGTTTCAATGGTTCCAATTTCGTGTTTATGTTAATTTTGTAATGCTTTCTAATTTTGTTTTGATTCACGTATTTGTTGATTGTTTAATGATGACATCAAAACTCCATTAAAATGGAGCTTTATAGCTTCTTAAGAAGATATACAACAACTATAAAAAGTAAAAATTAGAATTTAAAATAGACACAACAATCAAATATCAAGAAATTAATAATTTAAGAATGATTTTGTTGAGAAAAATTTGAGAAGAGAGATAATTTTTTTCTTCAAACTAAGCTATCAATGGAGGAAGAAGAGAAGAGGAAGAAGAGAATTGGGCCTATTAAAGCGGAGAAGAAGAGATTTTTAAAATATGTGATAAATAATTACACGTGACGGCTTTTGATTGGGTATTTAAGTCAATTTTGAACCATTCATGCTCTTCCTATTCGTGTTTACACGCATAGTCAAAATTTTGGTCAAAATGGTGTATTTACAACAGTTTTAGTAAGAATCATGGGGTAATAGACCGAAAGTAAAGTTTAGATATTTTTTTAAATATTCGGACAACATTATGGGTAATTATGTATTTACTCTATTTTAAATTTACTATTTATATTTTGAATACATAATAAATTTTTAAAAAGGTGAAAAATGTTTAAAATTTATGATCATATGTTGAAACTCATTTAGGTCCCATTTGGCCATGAAAACATCATTTTTTGGAGTTGGAAATAAAGTTGGAATTGAAATTGTGTTTGACCATAAACATAAATTAAAGTTGTTTTTAAAATTTTATGAGAGAAGTAAGAGTGAAAAAAGTAAATTTTTTTTTCTTATTTTCACTTTTTAAAAATATAATTTCAAAATATATTTAAAATTTTTATGACCAAACATTGTGATTTTCACTATGTTCGTAATGTAAAATAATTTTTGAAAAAAGTGAAAAAATACGGCCAAACGTCTACTTAATTCTCCACTTTGAACAAGTCTTTTTAACATTAGTGAAAAGAAACGACGGCGTTGGACAGGTGGTTCCTCTGTCTTTCTTGTATCATCGCCACGACTTACAATTGTTGGTACCAAAAGCAGCTGATTACGCCAGTTCTCTGTGTGAAGTGTGAAGCAAAAAATGGCGAGCAGCAGAGCGAAAATAACATTCAGAATAGTAATAGGGATTTTAGTAGTATCATTGCTCTACTACGTCGGCCGGCCTCTGTACTGGAAAATCTCGGCCACCGTTCATGACATCCGTCACAACAAACAAACCGTCTCCCAAGGTCTCTCTCTTCAACTCTTTTCTTATTTTGATAGATAAGACAATTCCTTCATGTATTTGTTGACATTTCTGTCTTTGAATCAAAGATGGATCCAGGAGTCAATTTCAAAATACTTATCACATTTCACTTCTCCAAAATCAATTTAACTAATTTTAAAAGCTAAATTAGATTAGATTTCTATGATATTTTAAGAAATTTAGTTATTCAAATGCTGTACGAGAAGTACTGTAAATTGCAATTTTCAAGTACTGTAAATTGCAATTTTCTCATGTCAATATGATGAAAAAATTATATCTTAAAATGTTGGTGAAAGTTCGTCCCGTTTGACTCTCGGAAAGGAAATTGTGATAAGTATTTTGGTACTGAGGGAATATATCCATGTATTGGAGCTGCACGCACACTGATGCTCATTTGCCTCTGCTCCGAATTGGAGTTTCTACATTGTATCTGTCGATTTTGTTTTCCTTGTAGGACTTTCTAAAAGTATTTTCTGTCAATTGTTGACGCATGCCTCTTTTTTCTTTTTAATTTTCTATTCAAGTGTTATAATTATAATTCATGCTTTTAGCGAAGCATGTCTCAATATTGTAATTTTGAGGTTTGGTATATTGTTATATTGTTTTGGTGTAGGATTTTCACAAATTGTTCAGGCAGCTCAGAATTCAGTGGGCTGGTTCCGCGATGAGTCTGACTCAGGAGTGCATGACGATGGCATTGCGGCAGCAAGGAGGATCCTTCTTCGTAAGGTTTTGTAAAGCTTTGTACTTTCGAAACTCTATGTTACTTTCATGTGTTGAGACTGTCTCAAGTGATTAATGTAGATCTGGTTGAATAAATGTGTTATAGTTGTGGAGGCTTTCAAACTTTTGAAGTTTTGGAAATTGTAGCTGCATCTTGTACTAATTTAAAGTCCATATCAGAATATTGAACAATCGATTTTTCTGGTTATTTCTTGATCTGAGCTTGCATTTCATTCTTTGATCCTACTTGATTACCTTGATCCCACTTACTAGATCTCTTCATTTGTTCTTTACCTTTCCATAAAAAAACAGAGAAGAAAGAAGAAAAATCTCTAGTTTGTCAATTCCCTTCTTTGTGTCTATTGAACACAGCTTGTTTATAGAGTTGAGTTTGCTGGCTACAAATCATGATCTTTGACACGACCTATATAAAAGGGCAGCTCGGTGCACTAAATCTCTCGCTATGTGCAAGGTCCGGGGAAGGACCCCACCATAAAGGTGTATTGTGCGCAGCCTTACCTTGCATTTACGCCAGAGGCTGTTTCCAAAGCTTGAACCCACGACCTCTTGGTTACATGACAACAACTTTACCAATTACTCCAAGGCTCCCCTTCTTTGACACGACTTATAGCTCATGCCAATTTGATTTGTTCTTCCAAGGGTCACACATGAAAGTAGCTCAACAAGATCTGCGATTTACTCTAGGGAAAAACTCTATTTGGCTGGGAGGGATATTACATTTAGTATTGACATTGGGTGTTCGTTTTGCTGTAAAAATTAAGAAGGGATTATGATGCTTTTGTTGGAGATATGAAATAGAAGATTTCCAAGCTCAAGTTGTTCTTATTCAAGGACATGTCACGTTTGAGAGGGATGGCCTTGGTTCAGCGGTAAGCTTGCTTACCGTGGTGTGGCAGGGTCGGGGGTTCGAAACGCCCCTCCAGCAAAGCTGGGGTGAGGGCGCGTAGGTCAGGCCCGGAGTGGTCCCCCCTCCCCGACACCTACGGAGTAGGTATGAATCGGGTCGTCCCCTTCCCCAGTTTACTTAGCCTAACGGATATCTTTTGGATGCAACAATTGTATCTTTTTTTTGAAGGTAGGTTAAGAAATTCATTAAAAGAACACACACCAATTACTTTTCATTTGCATGTTTAATTTGCTAGTTTCTCCCGTTACTCTATGTAGAGGATAGCATGCCTATTATCAAAGGTTGTAGTGAACTAGTAAGTACTCTCCTGTCCCCCATCCTTAACCATATGTGTCGAGTTTGAGCTTCAGGAATAGGTCACGTTTGTAAGGAGTCCCTCACCAAAACGAAATTTCCTATCGGATTCCCAAAGCGGGTAACAGTCACCAGGTGGAAAACACATCCAAAAAAAGAAAGAAAGAAAGAGAGAGAGAATAGAATGCCTGAACTTTGGTTAAAAGGATCCTCTGTGTCAGTGAATTTGACCTACAAATAATCGTTTACCATTGTGAAGCAGACATATTTGTTTTATACTCATGAACATGATTATGCTTCTTTCAAGAGAAGTAGGTTTATCTGAGAAGTTATCCGTCAACAAATAGAATTTATAAAGGGCAGCCCGGTGTACTAAAGCTCTCGCTATACGCGGGTCCGGGGAAGGGCCGGGACTACAACAATGGAATTTATGTTTAGCATAATTTTCTTACATGTAAAAGTTGGCTCTCTTTCACCGTTCATAGATAGTGTGTACTCTAATATCAGGCCCTATGACTTGTTGTGGATCACGAGCATGTAACTTGTTTTGAGATTATCTTTATTTTGTAGTTTCCCTTTCCTCTAAATATTTCTCCTCACCAGAGGAATTGTTAATTTGGTTCCGTACCAAGGGAACAAGTGTGGGATGCATAGTACATTTACTTTGTTTCTTGACTTTAATATATTAGGGGAATAGGATTGCCTTTTGTTAGTCCAGTCCCTGAACTTCTCGGGAGGGGTGGGAGCAAAAGGGGTTAAAAAGACTCTTCCGATCCATTACAAACTTTCTACTTCAATCCAGAAGGTTCTTCAAAAGTTTATGACTCCAGAACTGCTCATCTAAGAGATATCGCAGAGTACTAGGAGTAGGTCTTTTGAAGGTTATACAAGTGCACCAACTTGGGAAGTGGTATTGGGCCTTTTCTGGTCTACACCTATAACGAACACCAAAACACCAAAATTTTCAGGCCATGGTGTTTATCTAAGGTCGAATAGAAGCGGTAAAAGCTTGTGGCCCATAACATCCGGTTAATTTTTCCATATTCCGTGAAGCATTTCAGTCTTCGCATGAATAATTAATTATATCAAGCTTTCCTCTGTAGTCGAGGTGCGCACAACGTGGTCCAGACACAACAACATAACTAGTGTGATCCCACAAGTGGAGTCTGGAAGGGTGGGGTGTATGCAAACATTGCTCCTACCTTGTGTGAGCTAGAGAGGTTGTTTCTTATGAGCTCTCGGCTCAACACTTCAAAAATAATATTAAGCTTTTCTTTGCATCTTGCATGTTGTATTTTATACTTATCACATAACTAAAAAGGAAATGATAGTGGCTCAGTTTTGGCATTTGTGCCAGTGTAGTTGGACCCTTTGTTCTAGGATTGGGTTTGGACAAAAAATAGAAGGGAAAAAGACATTGTGTAGCCTTTTTAAAAAAAAATAGTCCAAGTTTGGGCATATGAACATATGTGTCCTGTGGGAAAAATAAAGTATAAATAACATAAATACTAATCCTTTTGAAAGTAATTATACTCTCTTCCACTTTTTTAATTACTTTACTCTCTCTCCCTATACATAACATAGTCGACATATACATAGCATTCTGTGTATATGTTGGGATTTTTGTAATATGTTTAGGGAGTTGAGATTTTTTGTAATATTGAAAACATAAGTTGTGTATTTGTGTAATTTTTAGAAAAAAAAGCCACTTTATGGCCATTGGGCCATTTGGCTAGTTTCAGCCTTCCCTTGGTCGTTCGGCCATTTCGGCCCTTCCCTTGGGCCATTCGGCCCTTTACTCACTTTTTTTTTTTGCTATAAATTTTTTAACTGAAAAATATTCTATTTTTTTATTGTTTAAAAGTAATAATTAAATATAATTGTATAAAAATGATATAATTGTTATATAGAATATGTATCTATATAAGATATATGTATAGAAATTGTATAGTTCTATAATATATATATATATATATATATATATATATATATATATATATATATATATATATATATATATATATATATATATACGAGCTAAAGGTTGTATAGAATGTGTATAAAATTTGTATAAGTGTTGTATAAAATGTGTATAGAAATTATATATATAAGGTGTATAGAAACTATCATTGTTGTATAAAATATGTCTATGTACAAAATCCGTATAGAAACTGTATAATAATTGTATAAAAAATGTATCTAAATAAGTATCAATATGATATAGGGGTTGGATCAATATGGTGTAAGGACTGTATCAATATGGTTATAGGGATTGTATCGATATGTTATAGTATATGATTTTTTTTTCTATGATGTGTCTAGTACATGATGTGCGTAGAAACTATATCATTGTTGTATAAAAATATTTATATATCTATTGTATTATGTTGTATATATGTATATATGTATTCTATTGTTCCACAATAATACAAGTTATTCTTTTTTTTAAATAAGAGCTGCCACAAAAAAAAAAAAAAAAGCCTAGCCTGAAACCTCAAAACACACCCAATTTCAAACAAAACTCAATTCCAATTGAAGGTGTTGTTGCTATTTGCATTAATGAGCAAAGGAAAAAAATTAATTGGTGTTCATGATTAACTAGAGAAGAAAGTCAATTCAATTGTGGGTGTGTGTTCATGATGATGTTTACTAAAATTAAAAATTAATAGAAAGTAATTTTTTTTTTTTAAAAGCGTAGCAGCGACCCAAACCAAAAAGGGAAAGGAGTCAGCCGCCTACCACTAGCCAGTAAAATGGCTAGAATTTTACTAAAATTAAAAATTAATAGAAAGTAATTTTTTTTTTTAAAAGCGTAGCAGCGACCCAAACCAAAAAGGGAAAGGAGTCAGCCGCCTACCACTAGCCAGTAAAATGGCTAGAATTTGGAATTTTGAAACATTGGCCATTCTCGTGTCATTTTAAGGAGAGCGGTCATTAATATCCTTTTCCCAAAATAGAAAAGGTATGTCAGCCCAAATAAGGGAAATCCCCTTATGGAAATATGTCCCTTTTTGTATTGGCCCAAGATTCAGCCCTGAGCCGTAAATGTCAACATAAATCCTTGAACGTGGTGCAGTAAAAACTTTTGTAGGATCATAGGGTTCCAGCGGATTCATTGCATGCCCGTCGATACGACCTAGTATTGAGACTGCATTCAGAGTAGCTCGGCAAGATCAATTGCAAATCACCATCATTCATATAGTAAAAGGAGACAATTGATAGTTGATGTGAATTTTAATGCAAGGATAATACTAGTTCAGCTAGTAAATGGGAACAACTGATAGTTGATGTGTATTTTAATCTACATGATGATAGTTCAGGTAGAGAACGGCAACAACTGATAGTCAGTATGAAATTTGCGAAAATATGATAGTTCAAATGTGTTTCTAATCATTATCTCAAGAAAAAATGTAAGAAGTTTCGATCTTTTGGGTCCAACCTCTTAGTAGTGATGCTTAATTAGCAAAGATGATAATCGATGAACTCCGCCATTGCTACGTTGATCTAATAAAAAATCTGAAATAAATCTACGCTAACATATTTAACTAACTTTTCTTAGTTGAAGATGTGTACATTGGAAGTCTCATTCCAATATCCCCAAAGTTTAATAATGTTCAATAGATTATTAATACATCAATTTGAGTCAATAATATTCCACCTTCAGTCAGTCATGCATAAAACTAGTTTAGTCAATAATATTCCACCTTCAGTCATGCATAAAGCTAAATAATAGTAGTAGTGTTCCTATCAACTTCTTGTTATTTAGTATGTATTCGGGTACAAGAATCTGTATATAAGTAACACGAACTTTAACATTAGTTCAAGTCCAAGACAAGAACGCTTATGAAGCTCCTTAACACTTTCAACACTAGATTATGAATAATCTATCTAAGAAGTATGCTAATGTTCAGAAAAGAGACGAAATAGAATTTTAAGGCCAAGTCCCCCGACTTCACGGAGTGTCCTTAAGTAATAATTTCCCTCACTGTACCTGAGGTTATGTAATCTTCCTCTCAGGATAAAATGACCTTCAATCTGAACAATAGTGGTACCTCAAATTGTTGGATTCAACGAGCTCACTCAACGATTTGATTGATCACACAAAATGTTTTTGAAGAAAAGAAAAGAGTTTTTATTTCAGAAAATTCGTGTCTAAAACCAGATGCCTCTCAAAAGGTGGCAATGGTTCATTTAAAAGGTGTGACTTTCTGAAAAATCATGTCTATTCGTCCAAAGAATGTGTTTTTTCTGAACAGGCATACCATTTCATGAAGCAGTGTGTCATTTCATTGAAGGGTTGTCCCTTCTAAAGCATCACTTCGTTTTTGTATAGCATTTCGAAACAGTGTCAGCCACTGCATGCATGCTTATAAATGGAGAAAAACACACAGAAAAGTTGCATTTTTCCTTTGGTATTTTCGGATTAAATTTCTATCAAATAAACTTTGTCCAAAAAGATAGATCTTATCGATCATTTGACAAATCCAAATCCGAAGCTGAGCGACGACGACGATGACGACGTGAGACATCTCTTATTTCTTGCCTCACTTACCAAGTGGAATAAGTGTTACTTAATATAAACACTTGAAAGTCACATTCTCCTACCAATATGGGAGAATTAGTAGACTTTTCATTTTAGAGTACACTTTCCTTTTTTGTATATTCTTCTCCATTTTTTCTTCCACTTGGTTCCCTCCATTTTTCATTCACACTTTTCATATACTTTGAACCCAACAATCCCCCACATGAATGGGGAATGACTATTTTTCGTAAAATTTTTACGGACAAGTATGTGATCATCAAGCAAAGACTGATTTCATCTGGATAAGTGGGTTTTCCTTTGAACTTTTCGTAGTGAACATGCATCGGATGCACTCGGTCAATAGGTAGATTTGATATCTTTGAAACGTCGAGCTTTAATGTACACCTAGACAACCCATGTCACACAACCAACCTTTTATCGTTTATGGTTCTCACGATTTTATTTTTTTCAGCCATGAACACGTTTCGGTTTCATGAGAGCTTAGAGAATAGGCCTTTACTAACATTCTCCTTGAAGCGGCTTCCACTTCGCCCTCACATAGGTGATTTCTAAACGTTCAATCCTATAGATTAAACTATTTAGTCAAATCTACCAAATTAGATAATCATTAAAAGACTTTTCACCTTAAGTCTTATCCTTATTTACTAAACATTATCTACATCATGAGAATAGATAGGGGTATATTGACAATGTTGAACCTGTCAGACACAACTTTGTTTGATCTCTTTGAACTTAGCTCTTGGGATCTCCAGTCTACTAGGTAGAGTTACCGCCATGCTGACTTGTCCTAGGCCTTAAACCCATTCCCTTGGATGTCCTTTCCACTCCTTCTCTAGATAGACCTTTTGTAAGTGAATTCGACACATTATCCTTTGACCTTACATAGTCAACAATGATAATTCCACTAGAGAGAAGTTCCCTAACGGTATTATGTCTCCATCGTATGTGACGAGATTTACCGTTGTACATCATGCTCCCTGTCCTACCTATTGGCGCTTGGCTATCACATTGTATACATACTGGTGCCACTGGTTTGAGCCAATAAGGAATATCTTCCAAGAAATTCTGGACCCATTCTGCTTCTTCACCGACTTTATCCAATGCGATAAATTCAGATTCCATTGTAGAGCGAGCAATACAAGTCTGTTTGGATGATTTCCAAGAGACTGCTCCTCCACCGATAGTAAATACATATCCACTTGTGGATTTTACTTTGTTCGATCCGGTGATCTAATTTGCATCACTATATCCTTCGAGTACCGCGGAATATTTATTATAATGCAACGCATAGTCTTGAGTGTATTTAAGATACCCCAAAACTCTTTTCATCGCCATCCAATGAGTTTTGTTGGGATTACTCATGTACCAACTCAATTTACTAATAGTGCATGCTATGTCTGATCGTGTACCGTTCATTATATATATATTAAACATCCCAATACTCTTGCGTACTCCAATTGTGAGTCACTTTTACCTTCATTCTTTCAAAGTGCAAAGCTCACATCCAATGGAGTCTTGGCAATACTGAATTCCATATATTTGAATTTGTCAAGTACATTTTCGATATAATGAGACTGTGACAATGCCAATCCTTGTGGAGTTTTATGGATTCTTATTCCTAAGATTATATCCGCAACTTCAAGGTCTTTCATACCGGACTTGCTCTCGAGCATTCGTTTTGTTGCATTTATGTCTGAAATGTCTCTACTGATGATCAACATATCATCCACATATAAACACACAATGACTGGTGATTTGGAGTGTCTTTAATATAAACACATTTATCACATTCATTTATCTTGAATTCATTTGCTAACATGGTTTGATCAAACTTTACATGCCATTGCTTAAGTGCTTGTTTTAGTCCATAAAGTGACTTAACAAGTTTACACACCTTATTTTCTTTTCCTAGAACCACAAAACCCTCAGGCTGTTCCATATAAATTTCTTCCTCTAATTCTTCATTTAGGAATGCGGTTTTCACATCTATTTGATGGATTTCAAGACCATATACCGCCGCCAAGGCAATTAACATTCAAATCGACGTTATCCTTGTTACCGGCGAGTATGTATCAAAGTAATCAAGACCTTCTTTTTGTTTGAAGCCTTTTACTACAAATCTTACCTTGTATTTGTCAATAGTACCATCTGCTTTCATTTTTCTTTTGAAGATCCATTTAGAACCTAAAGGTTTATTTCTTGATGGAAGATCAACCAATTCCCATGTATGGTTGCTTAAGATTGAATCAATCTCACTATTAACTGCATTTTTTCAAAACGATGAGTCTGATGACGACAATACTTCTTTAAATGTTTGAGGCTCATTTTCTAAGAGAAATGTTACAAAATCCGAACCAAACAAAGTTGACGTTCTTTGAAGTGTACTACGTCTTGGATTTTCTTCATTATGTATATTCTCACTTGGTTCATCTCGAGGTCGTTTAGACCCCCCACTAGAATGTTCATGCCTAGTTTTATACGGATAAGTGTTTTCAAAGAATTCAACATTATCTGATTCAATTATCGTATTTTCATTAATATCCGGATTTTCGAATTTATGAATCAAAAATCGATATGCTTTATTACTTTTAGCATATCCTATGAACACACAGTCCACTGTCTTAGGTCCTATCTTAATTTTTTTAGGCATAGGAACTTGGACCTTTGCTAGACACTCCCATACTTTGAAATATTTCAAGTTGGGTTTCCTTCCTTTCCATTTTTCATAAGGAATTGATTGTATCTTACTATGGGGAACTCTATTGAGTATACGATTGGCTGTAAGGATAGCCTACCCCACAAGTTTTGCGGTAAACCTGAACTTATAAGTAAGACATTCATTATTTCCTTCAAAGTTTGATTTTTTATTTTCGCAATTTCATTAGATTGAGGTGAATACGGGGCTGTAGTTTGATGGACAATTCCATTCTCTACACATATTTCGGCGAAGGGAGATTCATATTCTCCGCCCCTATCACTTCTTATCATTTTTCTCTAACTGATTTTCAACTTCAGTTTTGTATTGCCTAAACGCATCTATTGCTTCATCCTTACTATTTAGCAAGTAGACATAACAATATCTAGTGCAATCGTCAATAAAAGTTATGAAATACTTTTTTCCACCACGTGATGGTGTTGACTTTATATCACAAATGTCAGTGTGTATTAAGTCTAAGGGATTGAAATTCCTTTCAACGAACTTATAAGGATGCTTTGCATACTTTGATTCCACACACGTTTGACACTTTGATTTATTACACTTAAAGTTTGACAAAACTTCTAAGTTAATCAGTTTTCGTAATGTTTGGTAATTAACATGGCCTAAACGTTCATGCCACAAATCATAAAAATCAAGCAAGTAAGAAGAAATTGAGCTTTTATTGATTTCAACATTCATTACATTCATTTTGAATAGACCCTCAGTGAGGTACCCTTTTCCTACATACACTTCTCCTTTACTAAGTATAATTTTTTCGGAAAAAAAAAACACATTTGAATCCGTTCTTGTCTAGAAGTGAAACAGAAATCAAGTTCTTCCTTAACTCCGGAACATACAAGACATTGTTAAGTGTCAACACTTTGCCGGAAGTCATCTTCAAGCACACCTTTCCAGTTCCTTCTACTTTTGCAGTAGCGGAGTTAGCCATGTAGATCGTTTCTTCTACTTGAGGCGGAGCGAACGTCGAAAACAACTCTTTATTGGCACAAACATGGCGGGTGGCACCAGAATCCATCCACCATTCGCGAGGATTCCCCACCAAGTTGCATTCTGAAAGCATAACACACATATCATTACATTCTTTGTTGGACTCAATCATATTTGCTTGGTCTTTTTTCTTGCCTTTCTTAAAGGCATGAAAAGTCGTGGACTTGTGGTCAATCTTGCCACAGTTGAAGCACTTTCCCTTGAATTTCTTCTTGGTGCTTCCATGTTCAACTTTCTTTATTTTCTTAGAATTGTTTTGGTCATCTTCTATAATATGTGCTCCCTTAATTGTAAAATTCCCTTTTGACCTTCTCTCGGCAGCCTTATTATCCTCTTTAATACGTAGTTGGACAATAAGATCTTCGACAATCATCTCCTTGCGTTTGTGCTTCAAGTAGTTTTTGAAGTCTTTCCACATAGGTGGTAGTTTCTCAATTATCGCTGCTACTTGAAATGCATCATTCATAATCAAACCTACAAAACAGTTTATGTGAGTACTAAGAACATTTTTAATTTGTTCAACAAAGGTATTTTTCAAAGATATACCTTCCGCTAGGAGATTATGGATTATTACTTGTAATTCTTGCACTTGAGAGACAACTGACTTGCTATCTATCATTTTAAATTCCAGGAACCTTGCAATGAAGAATTTATTAATTCCCGCATCCTCTGTCTTGTATTTTCGTTCTAGTGCCCCCCCATAATTCCTTCGATGTCTTAGTTCCATTGTAAATATTATAGAGGTCATTTCGGTGACCACTTAAGATATAATTCCTGCAAAGGAAGTTTGAGTGTTTCCAAGCCTCTACTATTATGAAACGCTCTTTATCCGAGGTTCCCTCGGGAACCTCAGGAGCATCCTCACTAGTGAACCTTTGAAGACATAGAGTGGTGAGGTAAAAAAATATCTTTTGCTGCTATCTCTTGAAGTCAATGCCCGCAAACTTTTCGGGTTTCTCCGCAGGTGCCATAGGTTGCAGAGCATTTGCTCGACTTGTCGTGGAAATGGTAGTTGCCGCCATAGTCGTAGCATCATGCATTTGACTATCATTCGTCATTCTTCCTCTCACCACAAGACAGTAAATTTAGTATTTTTCAGAATACTACTAATAAAGTTAAACAACTTTAAACTCTTCTTCTTGTTTCTAGTTTAACGATGAAATTTTTACAACTTTCAATCGTCAATCAAATGATCTTTAACTTGTGATGAAGATTTTATTTCTTCAAATCACTAGTTAAGTTCAAACAGAGTAGAAAGCTAAAAGCTTTAATCTCCAGAAACAAGCAACATGGATTCTTAAACAGTAAGTTTATTCCTTAAGATTGTTATTTAGTATGTATTCGGGTACAAGAATCTATATATAAGCAACACGAACTTCAACACTAGTTCAAGTCCAAGACAAGAACACTTATGAAGCTCCTTAACACTTTCAACACTAGATTATGAATAATCTATCTAAGAAGTGTGTTAATGTTCAACAAAGAGATGAAATAGAATTTAAGGCCAAGTCCCCCGACTTCACGGAGTGTCCTTAAGGAATAATTTCCCTCACTATACCCAAGGTTATGGAATCTTCCTCCCAAGATAAAATGGCCTTCAATCCGAACAATAGTGGTACCTCAAATTGTTAGATTCAACGAACTTACTCAATGATTTGATTGATCACACAAAATATTTTTGAAGACAAGAAGAGAGTTTTTATTTTAGAAAATTAAGCAGGTTTATATAGCCTATCAGATGCCTTTTCGAAAACGTGGCAATGGTTCACTTAAAAGGTGTGACCTTTCTCGAAAATTATGTCTGTTCGTCCAAAAAATATGTCTTTTCCGAACAGGCATACCCTTTCATGAAATGGTATGTCATGTCAGCCACTGCTTGCATGCTTATAAATGGAGGAAAAAACCCACAGAAAAGTTGCAGTTCTCTTCGATCGATCTTTTTCAAAATTCAAATAATCCAAATCTGAAGTCGAGTGAGCGACGACGACGGCAGCGCAAGGCATCTCTTATTTCTTGCCTCACTTACCAAGTGGAGTAAGTGTTAGTTAGTATAAACACTTGAAAGTCACATTCTCCCACCAATGTGGGAGAATTAGTAGACTTTCCATTTTAGAGTACACTTTCCTTTTTAGTGTTTTCTTCCTCATTTTTGCTTCCACTTGGTTCCCTCTATTTTCCATTCACACTTTTCATATACTTTGAACCCAACACTTGTATGCAAGTCTACTATTTTATCGGTGCCTATTATCTTCCACAAGTACATGTATCGAATAATTCTATCTATTAAGGCCTAATTCGTAGGTGGATGAATAATCTAACATCCTGTCTATTAAGGACTAAGTAAGTGGGATGAATAATCTAACATCCTTTTTTGTTATGATGAGATTTAAACCTTTTGGTCCAATGATTTTCATCTACTTGTTAGTTGATCGCGGAACCACATCCGTCACTCCAGTTAGTTTTTTGGAACTTTCATCTAAGGAGATGCTATGTTTCACAATCAACATGATCTTGACTTCACTTTAATATAAAGTAAAATATGGAAGTGTTCCACGTAGCAAAGGTTAGGTCATGCTGTTTTGTTCACCAAAAAGTAAAATGGGGGCAGGTCATACCATAAAGTGGATGATGACATCAATTTTTATCCTCTGTTTTTTCAACTATTTGAGTGTTTCAAAACATATACCTCTCTCCATTTAGGTTAAAAAATACGTACGTACGTATTCTGCTTGTAAGTTGCAACATTCTTAGAAAAACATAATTGCCCAGGCTCCTATGTTATGGTTTCAATATCGTCATGATCACAAACATCACAGTTAGCCATAAAAAATGTAATAGTGGGTAGCGCTAAAGTGTTTTGACCATTTCATTGTGCACTTGGTACTCTATTCTGCTGCTACTATAGTTCAAACTCATACTTTTTTCTAATATTTTATGTGCCACGAGTTATGATTGATGCTTGCCATCATTGTCTCTAAACCAAGGATCATTGACTTGGTGTAGCCAGGTGGGTTTTGCTTCTTATTCTTATCTTTTATCTTTTTAGAAAGGAGGAGATCGATGAATAGTCATATTACAATGAGTCATGATTTGTACATCGACGGAGTAGAATGGAACGAAAGGATTTATGTATACAACAATAACCTATTCAATATAATTTTTCAAGTACACAACTTTAGCCCTACTTTGTGAAAATAGAGAGCTTATTTTCAATACTCTCTACTCAAGTAAAGCAACAACGACTACAATTCCTCAAAGTAGAGTCTGGAGTTGGAGCCAAGATTTTTGCTTAGGGGTTCAAAATCTGAAGAAAAGCTCATTGAAGTGGATTAAACATCTAGAATATATAAATAAAAATTATTTTAACCATGTATTAATAAGAACCCCCTTCAATAGGCTAGCTCCGCCTCTGTCTGGAGTATGCAAACCTTATCCCTACCTTAGAGGTAGAAAAATTGTTTTTGATAAACCCTCGACTTAAATAAAGCATATAAAAAAAGTATGTAACACAGATACAACAACGAAGAAGTCATGCTAACATTTAAGATGAGAGAGTAACAACGACACATACAATGAAAACTGTAGAAAATAAAATAATAATACTAAAATCGAAGAGTAAGACAGTAGCAGGGGTGCATATTGGTCGGTTTGGTTCAATCGGTTGTATGCATTATTGATTTTTGATTTTTAAATATGCTAAACCAATAACAAATCAATAAGATATTCTTTTATTAATTTGTTAATTTTTAGTTCTTAACAATTTGATTTTTTTATTGGACTATTCGGTTAATCAATTCGAATTGTTTGGGTTTGCTTTTGTGTTTTTTTTTTTCTAGAGGTTGCTGAATGTGTTGAGAGAGGCATTAAAGCCAAAAAGTTAAAGAGTGCGACCAAGACCATCATGTAGCTTTTGTGGTAGAAAGTAAAGTGACTTTTTTTGAAAAGAAATTCTCTGATAACTCGGTCTTCATAGGCTAATTCCTTTTCGTTTTAATTAATTAATTATTCTTCTTATCCACACTTTTAATACATAATTTCAAGTTCTATGTATCCGGAGTGTTTCTTGTGTTTGATTATTACACTATTTTTTTATTGTCACTATTTCTTTTTGTATGTTATGTATAATTTTTCAATGTATTTTATTTCATTACTATTACTGTTTTTATTTCTGTATCTCCTTTTTTGAATTGCTTTGAGATGCTGTATTTGAGTATCTATTAAAAATAATCTATTTCTATTAAATAAAAGTATAATTTGCGTACATTCTACCTTATTAAATTCCGTTTGTGGTGGGATGATTGCTGAATATGTTGCAGCTGCTTGTTTTACATGATTTCAAGCTCTACCATTCACAGGTTCACACTATGGAAAGAGATTTGGACTCATCAATTCTCAAACCTTCTATGTTTATAATTAGGAATAAATAAAAGTTAGTGCTTATATCATATTGTACATGGTGGAGAATATGGATATAAGTTTTTAAAATTGACAAATCAACTCACTCTTTGGAAAAGCTATAGTAAATATTCTGTTAATATACCTCACCACCGTCCCTTCTAAATGTTTTTATATTTCTAATTTTTTTCCTCTTAGGGCAGGACTTTTTTGGTGGGGGTGGGGGAGTAAAACAGTATTTCCGTTTGCATCTCTTATTTTTCTTTATCAACTTTCTGAAAAAGTAGGAACCTAGTGCCCTTCCCAATTGCATTTAAATAGTATATAATGAAGAAATTAGATGGGATAACCAGTAATTCTTTCCTATTGATCTAGTTTGGTTTGGAGGAAAATGTAATAAACATTGTGGAAATATGCTTGCTTTCTCTATTAAATAAAATACATAAAATATAAATGTGTACTTCAACTTATTTTCAGCCCTGAGCTTGAAGTTGTGTCTCCAATTTTGGGTGTGCACAGATAAACACTTAAATTATTATAAAATTAAAAAGTAGACACACTATGTGACAAATCTTATCATGAGATTTTCTCCCCCTTCCCCCTTTCTTTTTTTCCCTTTTTATTAGTGAATTTAGCCCCTTTCCATTTTTAGTGAAAAGACTCAGATTGAGGGTGCATGAAGTCGTATATGGCTGATTACTTTGATGTCATTGGGACTCGGCCAATAGGATTACATGTTTCGTTTTGACTCTAAAAAAAAAAGAAAAAATTATCATGAGATTCACCATCCTATAAGTCAAATCGCGTGATATTTGCCACGTAGAAAATGTGTATTTAATTGTTCAATTTTTTGGTTGTTTACACACCCAAAGTTGAAGATATAGATGTCAATTGAGCCAACTAAAAAATATGTTTAATTATTAGCCTAAATAAAATTAAGGTAGAATGTGCGAGTATCAGTGAAGAGAGATTTAATTTGTATTTCTTTACTGGCTTGTTTCTTATTTGTAAAGAGTTCTCAGTTTTACATGTAAGAAATTTTAAAAATTATCTTCTTTTGTTCTGTTTGTAAATAAAGGAAAGTAATTTATAGAAAATAAGTTATTTCTCGTGTTTTGTTGACAAATGTTTTCCCAAAGAAGCATTTTCTACTAAAAGGGAAGAAACTACTTTCCTAACTTTTGACATACGTATTTTCTTTCTCAATTATCCCAACGAATTTCATATTGTTGTCTTAACAAACACATGAGTAATAATTATTATTGTAACACATAAGTAATAATTATTACTGATCTATAATACTGATTTTTTTTTAATCAAAACATTATTCCATTTTCATGATATATTAAACGTGTTAGGAATTAAGATGCATGCAATATGTTCCTTTTGCCTGCATTACATTAATGTTAATAATTGCGGAAAAGGGCTAAAATTACCCCTAAACTATTGGAAATAGATAAAAATTTCCTCCATTTATTTTTTGACTAAAAAATACTCCTCTATTTGTTATTTTGGCTCAAAAATACCCCTCTATTAATTTTTGACTCAAAAATACCTCTTCATTAATTTTTTGGCTCAAAAATACCCTTCTCTCTAAGGGAATGCCACCGGACATGCCACGTGGATAAAAAAAGTCACTTAACCAGTCCATATCAGCATACACGTAGAAAATAACTTCATTTAATCTATCTAACCATCAACACATTTTATTTTATTTAAAAACCCAACCCGACCCACATTCAAAAAATTCGAACCAAGAAGCGAAAATCAGTTCTTCAATTTTTTTCTCAAATCATCCCTTTCTCCACATTTCATTTTATTATTAACATTTTTAAAGTTACGAGACTTACTCGAGCAATTCTTGACCTCATCAACTTGTGGTTGTCTGACATTGCCGCTAAAATTTCTCTCTTCAAATTTCAATTTCGTCTTCGAATTATCATTCCTCTCACTACAATCAGGTTTCTCATTAGACTAATTTAGATAGGACATTCAGTAGCTATCCAAGCTCTTGAACATCGAATCGATTATTCGAAGATTCAATTGTTTAGGGTCGACCCAATTAAAACTTGATTCTTTCATGTCAATAATTTGAGGACCTGATTGTTTCCTCATCTTTTGTCTTGATCAATCTAAAATATTTGAACCCATCATATGAAAAATAAGCAATCAAATTCTTCAATTTGTTTCCTCTTGGTTCAAGTTTTTTGAATATGGGTCGAGTTGGATTTTTAAATAGAATAAAATGGGCTGATGATAAGATGATTAAATAGAGTGATTTTTCACGTGTATCATGACATGAATTGATTAAGTGTTTTTTTTTCACGTGGTGTATTTGGTGGCATTCTGTTTGATAGAAGGGTATTTTTGAGTCAAAAAATTAATGACAGGGTATTTTTGAGCCAAAAAAACAAGCAGAAGGGTATTTTTGAGTCAAAAAATAAACGGAGGATATTTTTGATCTATTTTCAATAGTTTAGGGGTATTTTTGACCCTTTTCCATAATAATTGAGGTTATTGCTTTCATTATTATAGTACAATTGTACAAAATAGATTTGGCCACAAGAAGTACAACTGACCAAATTGTAACACGTGCATCTCCATAATCAACTCTACTGACCAGGCAAAAGTTCGTTGAATATTTTATCTGTTTATTAACAGAAAATGGCCTAAAATACTTTCAAACTATTCATAAAAATATACTTCATTAATCTCTTGGCTCTAAAATATCCTCGATGTCAGCCCATTATCTCTAATTGCCTTTATTTTTAACGGTCCACTTAAAAAATACAGTTAATAATTTTTTTTATTACGTGTGACATATTCCTATTGGTTATTGTTAAAATTAATTTCAATTCAAGACTCAAATTCACTTAATTATCGATACCCGTCCCAGCTGAAGGTAATTTTTTTTAAATTAAAATTTTCGATTCGTAGACCATTTTATTCAATAAAAGGCCCAATTGGCCAAGTCCAATAATCAAACAAAACAAAAAGAACCGACCCAAAAGAAGTGAGTCGGTCCAAAAAGAATAGGAAGATGAAAAGTTTTCTATTATGCTGCATATATCTGAGTTTTGTGTTAGAGTACCAGTTACTCTTCCTTTGAACTCGTCGCTGCCCCTGAAACATGCTGCTGGAGTGTTGTCGGTGGAACATAAACCTTCAATTCCTTCTCCTTTGGATTGTGTACCGGCTTGAGCCTCTCAAGTCTAGGGTTGAGCTTTGTCTATCTGCCTCACTGTTGCTTGGTATATTACTATCTTTATCCCTTAGTCTGCCCTTCCATTCTAGTATTAGCCTTGTTCTTGATTCTATAAGTGCTCGAGGTTTTACCTTATATGGCCAATAGACGTCGGTTCAACCAGAGCTATAGATCTCAGTAAGCTTTGCTCTTTTTTTTCTTTTCTTTATTTCTCTTTTTATGACCTCTCTGTCCTCCGTCCAGGTTAGATTGATGATATGCCAATCTCAGTTTCTCTATATCTACAGTTGGTGGTTCAAGGCAGTGCACCATTTCACAACCCCTTTTTTGTGGTGAAGGTTTTGAGTAGCTAGAGCTATTAGTCCTGGCTTTTATTTGCACAGTTGTAATGCCTCCTTCTAGGCATACTCTTATTCTATATTTGTTGTGCTAATGTTTTCGATATCTTTCTAGCTACTTAAGGTCCCGCAACCTAAGTTTGAGGTACCAAAAGTAAAATTAGATGCCAAAGTCCACAAATTATTTTTCATCCTCAAAATTTCAACTCTTGAGCTTATTACTACTATGTGGGACTTATGACTATGATGGGTTGATCACACAACCCACTTACCTAGAAATTGATGAATATAGCAATTTTTTACCATATTCCTAGTAAGTTCAAGAGCTAAAAACCTACAATAATAAAAAACAACAAAAATATGAACACTAAAAATAATGGGTTACCTCACACTCAGCTCTTGATTTAATGTTGTGGCACGACGTGGCTGTATTGGTTACTCAAACTTTTCCAACAAGCCCATGGGTTGCCTTCCATGCAGCGCTTAATTTAATGTCGTTGCATGGCGCGAGTATCTTGACTACTTTAAATTCATCAAGATACCCATAGGAGTATCCTCCGGGGTCATCAAAACATTCAGTCACCAACATTACCCTCATATCGGTTGGTTGATTCATTGACTTTTAGGTATTGAATGTAGGCTCCTCACCGTTGACTTTGAGTTTTAGCTCTCCTTTCTCCATGTCAACCATAGCTCTGCCTGTGGCCATAAATGGTCATCCTAATATAATGGGCATCTCAGTGTCAACCTCGCAGTCTAGGATGACAAAGTTATCTAGAAATATGAAGTTATACACCCTCAGGATCACATCAAATGAAATTCCCACAGGTTTCTTCACTAAACAGTCAACCATTAACAACTGCATGTTAGTTTTGGAGGGTACAAACCCAATTGCTTAAATACAGCCAACAACATCGAATTATTGTTGGCCCCTAAGTCACACAAGGCTCTGGAAAATTGGGATGACTTAATAGTGTATGGTATAGTGAATGCTCCAGGATCACTCTTTTTCTGCGCCAAATACCTAGTCGTGACTGCACTGTAATGGTGCACACCATCAACATCCTCAATTGTGCTCCTTTATTCCTTGTGACTAATTATTTTATGAACCTGGAGTGTCCAGGCATTTTCTCCAATGCCTCAAGAAGAGGTATGTTCAAGCTTAATTCTTTTAATATCTTAATAAATTGCTTGGACTTTCCTTCCTTTTTCTTTTGCTTCAATCTTTGAGGAAATGGTGGTGGTGGTCTTAGAATTTTTCTGACTTCTGGCTCCATGACCGGACCCTTTCCTTTGTCTTCAACAGCTTTACTTGTATCACCTGTTACTTTTTCTTACTCAACAACAGGTGTCTTATCATCAACATCTTCTATAGTAGGTAGTGGAGGATCCATAGTATTTATACCACTACTTGTGGTATTAGCAAGTACATGACCATCTTTTTTCAAATTTTGCACCGTGTTTCTTAGAAGGGTACTTGGTTGGCTCTAGTTCAGATTTGCTAACATCTGCCCGAACTTATGCTCCAACTGCTTGATAACAGTGGCATCTGACTCGACTTTCTTGGTCAATCTTTAAATGTCGGCTTTAATCTCCTTAAAGGTTAATCTCCTAATTTTCTTGATCCTTCACCAGTTTAGCCAGTATCTCTTCTATTGCAGATTTTGCATCTCTTCTGCTAGGTGAAATATATCTATCTCCCTTCTCTTCGTAGTCATCCTTATTTCTCTAGTCACCATCTCATACTATACTATAGTCTCTATATCTGTTACAGTAGTTTCAACCTTGGTTCCCTTGCCCTTGGGCTCGAAAACCTGCCATCTGATGATCTAGATAATTTGCTTCCTCCTCTAATTCTGACTCATATGCTTTGGAGGTTGACCCCTGTGCTGCTACTGTATTCTTTTTTTTGAAAGTCGCTGCTGCAAACTGCTCTACTAGCACCCTTAAATCGGTTTTTAATGGTGCAATTTCTTATGCTACTGAATCATCAGCTATTTTCTGGCCGCAGGAGGCACCAATAGCATATGTGCCAGATCCCTTCTCATTCTCCTGAGTTTGCCACCCTCGATTAGTGAGAGAGATCTGATCTAACATATCTGAAGCTGCCTCCCAACATAGTCTCATGAAAGATCCTCCAAATATGGTGTCTGTCATAACTCTGGAGTTGAGGGTCAGGGCTCTGTAGAATATCACCAGTAAGCTCATCCCTGACAACTAATGATTTGGTACCATGCTTAGTTTCTATTAAACCTAAATCATGCCTCATACATAGATTCTGAATGCAACTGCCTAAAATTATAAATCTCATTCTTAAGATGGAACATTCTTGATTGAGGAAAGAACCGGTTTAAGAATTGTCTACGTGACTTATTTCATGTAGTGATAGAGCCTCTTAACAGTTTCCCTAACCATAAAAATGCTTCTCTTATAAGTGAGATGGGGAAAAAACTCAGTTTGAGTGCTTCCTGATTCACCCCTGGAATGGTATATGAGCTGTAGATCCCAAGGAAATTAGCAAGGTGCATATTTGCATCATCTATAGGAAAACCTGCAAATATACCCTTCTGATTTAGAAGTTGGATCATTGCACTCGTGATGTCAAACTTGATTCCTGGGGTAAAATACGAGTAACTATGGCTTTAGTCTCTGTAATCTCACTATTTCCAAAGTCTTCATCATCATCTATATTTGGATGCACATACAGATATGCTGGGATTACTTGAACACAGGCACCTCTAGCTCTATTCTAGTTTCCACCGAGTGCTACTCAACGATCTACTGCTTGTCTCTACTCAGCTAGCTCTACCTCTCTAGCTACCCACTTAGCTTTTTTCGTTGCCCTCCTCTCGGTTTTAGCTTGAGTTAACAACTCACTAGTCTATCGGTCAATAATATTCTGTACTCCATCAAGAGGAGGGGAGGTACAACATCATGAACCCCTTCAGGTAGTTCATCTCTTTTCTGATCTGACATCCTACTAGGTATTTATAGGATTCTCTCTGGATTTAGATCTATTAGGAGTAGGGGATTGCCTCTACTCTGAGTGCTAGGCATATACCTCTGCATTCCCAACTAAAAACAAAAACAAAAAAAAACCCAAAAACTGCAACAACTTCAAATCACAAATCAAAATCGTGTCTCCCGACAACAGCGACAAAATTTTGATGATGTCCAAACTACACCTCCTCTCAGAAGATGATACGGTCGCTGTTAAAATATGGTAATCCAACAAAGGTTGGTGTCGAATCCTAAGGGAACGTGTGGAATAGTGATCTCAACAATTGTAGTCAATGGACAAAACTGGAAAAGTAAATGAGGGGTTTTGCATAGATCGAGCAAGTAACTATATTACCTTTGGTTATAATCAGTCATACCCGATACTTTGCATACAAAATTGATAAGTTATGTACCTTCTACAATCTTTTGGACGAGCAGAAGAATTTTATCCTTTACCTTTTGAGTCTCAAAATGTCGCCTTACTAACCCTTATCTTAATTCCAGTTAACTATTAGATTTTGAGTCTTTAGTTATTAGATGAAATCTAACCATCTTACTTAGATAAAACCTAGAAGCATGGATCGACAGTTAAACTCCAAATTACTATTGTCATTATGTTTTTCTAGTCATTGCTCCTACTTTGGAGTAAGTAGCAATATCTAGACGGGATCCTAATGCGTATACCCGTTAAGAAAACTATTGTAATGAAGATAAAGAAATACATACTTGGGTATTGGTTTAGAACAACAACACTTTCCCTACTTCGTCAATCCACCAGGGTTTCCGCAACCTTAGCTATGGGCTATAATCGTTCATGCTTGTGAAGAAATCAATAACATTAATAATTGATAGTATAGATGAAATCACTATGATAAAAAGTATAAAAACCCACAAACATAACTGAATTAATTAACTAAAGTCAATACAGGAGAATCCCAAAATCAAAATCGAATCTTGGAATCAAAATATGTTTGTGAGTATTAAAAGTGTGTAACTCCTACTAAAAAAACACATAAAGAGTATTTATAGTTTATGAGGAAACCCTAAAACTAATGTCCGAACGAAATAGGAGAAAAAAGTGTTGGTGGCCACTTATGTCCCCTACTTGTATGTAGTACTGTGGTTAGTAGAGTGGGCGTAGGTACTAGGATGAAAAAATCCTATAGGTCAACTCTCGGGATTTTTGACTTTTGGCAATTGCTTTTCCTACTTACGGTCTGTCAGTCCTACTTGTGGTTCACATGTTGACTTAGTAAGTGTCGGGAGTCATATTTTCTTCTCTTTTTCAATTCTTGAACATGATTTGATTATGAACAAGCCAAAAAGTGTCCCGAACATCTATAATTGCTCCAAAAAGTAGCCAAAGCACTTTTTTCATCTTTTTCACAAACTTAGCATCCAAAGAATGATTTCTTGCAAAACATACCCAAAACGCATCCTATCTAACAAAATAACCTCATAAACTTTAATATTTTTCTCGTTCTAACCATCGAAAGTGCTATATTTCTATAACATATCAACTAGTCAATCTTTTTGGCATCTACAATCTTCACTAATATGGACGTGATCTCTCTATTGGAGACCTTAACCTGCCCGCTTGTCTAAGAATGTTAAGGTGTTGCCACCTTATGCTTTACACTATATTTATCAAGCAAGACCTTAACCGGTGGTTACATAAGTGAGACCAACGATCACTAATAATCGTATGTGGAGTGCCAAACTGAGAAAAGATGTTTTTCTTCAGAAATATGGTGACACTTCTACCCTCATTGTTTGGAAGTGCAAATACATCCACCCATTTTGAAACATAGTCAACCGCCACTAGAATATACTTCATACCATAGAAGCTCATGAACAAACCCATGAAATCAATCCCCCATGCATCAAACAAATCCATCCCTAAGATAAGTGTCATGGGAGGTTTATGTCTCCGTGAGATATTGCCTAGACGCTGACATAGTTCACAAGCTTGGGCAAAATCATGTGCATCTTTTTATATGGTAGTCCAATAATATCCACACTGTAAGATTTTATGGTCTGTGCTGGTACCACTATGATGACCCCTAACTGATGATGAATGATAAACTTCAAGAATGCTCATCATCTCTATCTCAGGGATACAACTCTGAATAAAACCGTCCGCAAAAATTCAAAAAAGATATGGTTCATCCCTGAAGAACTTCCTCACCTCATACATAAATATCTTGCGCTATTGGAAGAATAGGTCTTCTGGAATAAGATCACTTGCCAAATAGTTGTCAAAATTAGCAAACCAAGGAATTAAGTCTTGAGATGCTGCCAAGACCCGCTCATCTTGAAAAGTATCATCTATGTCAAGATCATACCCTATTTTCAACATTACCTCCTCCTCAAGGTGACACAAGTGATTTGCAACCTGGTTCTTTATTCCCTTCTGGTCTTTCACCTCAAAGTCAAATTTTTGCAATAGGAGGACCCAATATTTCAACCTTAGTTTTGCACATTTCTTGAAAATTAGGTTTCTAAAGCTCCATGCTCTATGTGAACTATGACTTTGGTCCCTATCAAATAGGATTAAAATTTCTTATATGCAAATAAACACCGCAAGCAACTCCTGCTCAGTGACTGTATAGTTCTTCTATGTAGGGTTTAATGCCTTGCTGGCATAATAAATTGGATGAAGGATATTATATCATCTTTGGACTAGGATAACACCCAATTCCACTTCACTATCATCACACATAACCTCAAATAGTAAAGACCAATTCAGGGACACAATGATAGGTGCCAAGATCAACCGCTCCTTAAGGCATGAAAAATCTTTGAGACATACATCATCAAATATAAATTTCACCTCTTTCTCTAAATGCTTGCATAGAGAATTTTAAATTTTAGACAAGTCCTTGATGAACCTCCTCTAAAAGCCTGCATGTCCCAAAAAGTTTCGTATACCTTTAACTGAGACTGGTGGTGGTAACTTTTCAATTACCTCAATTTTTGCTCTGTCCACCACAATACCTCATTTTGATATTTTGTTCCTGAGAACAATACCTTTTTGTACCATAAAATGACACTTTCCCTAATTCAATACCATATTACACTCTTTACATCTCTATAGTGCGTTGGACAGATGAGCCAAACAATTATCAAAGTAGTCCTCAACGACTGAAAAATCATCCATAAATACCTCAATTGTGTCCTTCACCATGTCAAAAAATATAGACATCGTGCATCGTTGTAAGGTGGTGGGAGCATTGCATAATTTAGATAACATTTGTTTGAATGGAAAAGTCCTATAGGGGAAAGTAAAACTTATATTTTCCCGATCCTCGGGAGCAATAGAGATTTAATTATATCTTGAGTACCCATCAAGAAAATAATAGCAACCCATGCCTGCTAGTCTATCTAGCATCTGATCCATGAATGACATAGAAAAATAGTCCTTTTGGGTCCATGTATTCAACTTTCTATAATACATGCAAACTCTCCAACCAGTGACCAATCACATGGGCACAAGTTCATTTTTCTCATTGGAAACCACTATGATTCCACCTTTCTTTGGCACAGATTGAACCAGGGTAATCTACTTGTTATATGCAATAGGGTAAACCACTCTAGCATTTAACCACTAGATGATTTCTTTCTTTCCTACATAGAAAGATTCAATTGATGTTGATGATCAGTGCTAGGAATACAATCCGGTTCAAACTGTATCTTATATGTATAATTATTGGGTGATATCCCCACAATATCTACTATTATCCATCCGATGGCCCTCTTGAACCTCTGCTACACTGATAATAATGCTTAATCCTATGACTTTGCCAAATCTGCTGCAATAATAATTGATAAGGTATTATTGGTCCCCAAGAATGCATACCATAAGTGAGATATGAAGGACTTCAATTCCAAAATTGGTGGCTCCTCAATAAATGGTCGAGCAGAAGGAGTGGTTCTATTTTTCAAATCAAGATCCAAATTTTCATATTCATTGATGCCATCGTTGTCAAAATTCATAATGACTGCTGCTAATGCTTCAACCCCAAGCCTTTCTTCAATGGGCACTATCTCTTCATCATTATCAATAACATCAATCATGGATATCTCTCTCATATACTTTGGTTGCTGCATAGACTGGCACACATTGAAATTGACTTGCTCATTATTCAATCTAAACTTTATCTACTCTATCTCCATGTAAACCAAGGCCCTTCCTATAACTAGGAAAGGCCTTCCTAAGATAATAGGGATTTCAAAGTCTACCTCACAGTCTAATATCACGAAGTCAATAGGAAATATAAAGAATGCAACCCTCACCAATACATCGCACAAAATGCCAGCCATTTTTTGATAGTTCATCAACCATTAATAGCCTCATAGATATAAGTTTGGGTCCCATCAATCCCAACTACTTGTAAACTACCACTGACATGAGATTGATACTGGCTCTTAAGTCACATAAAGCCCGAGAGAAGTTGAAAGACTCAATAGTGCATGGAATACTTAATGCTTTGGGGTCCTCATTTTTCTGCACCAATGATCGTGAAGCCTCATCACTAAAATGGTGGACATTACCATCTGGCTCAAAACTCACTATCTACTTCATAGTGATCAAGCCTTTCATAAAATTCTTGCACCCAGGCATCTGCTACAAAGCTTCTACAAGAGGAATATTTAACTGATAGTTCCTACTATATTGACAATAAATTCTGATATTTTTCTTCCTTTTGCTTCTTTCTCAACCTTTGAGGAAAAGGTAGGGGCGCTTGTTGGATTGTCTTCACTTTTGGATCAACAACCTTTTCTTTACCTTTGTCCTTCTTAGCATTACCATCAACACCTATCGCTTTTTCTGACTCTACCTTAGGTGTCTTATCAACCTTAGTACTATCATTATTCGGCTCATCAATAGTAGGCATATGGGTATAAACAGTTGTCTTACCACTTTGAGTGGTGATGGCTAGACAATGACCATTATTTTTAGGATTTTGAACTGTATTGCTCAAAAGAGTGCCCAACTGCCTCTGATTCAAAGTTACAAATATTTGTCTAAACTGCTGCTCTAATTGCTTTATGATAGCAACGGGTGACTCTACCTTCTGGGTCAACCCTAAAATGTTTGCCTTTATCTCTTTGAGGCAATTTTCCTGACTTTCCTGACCCTTAAATTGCTTGGACAACATTTCCTCCATCCTTGACTCAGTGTCACGACTACCTGGTGGAACATACATACCATTATCCTCCTTGTAACCATCCTTGTATCTCCAGTCAGTATCCCGCTCTCTGCTCCTATCTCTTTACCTATCCCTATAATAGTTCTGACCTTGGTTTTCTTGCCTCTTGGCTCAAAAACTCACCAACTCTCTATCTAGGTATTTTGACTCTTCTTCTAAATTAGAATCATACAATCTAGAGGCCTTGACCTTTGAGCCCACTATATTTACCTTCTCAAAATTTATCATCGTGACTTGATTTGTCAACAATTCAACCTCTGTCCTTAGCTAAGAAATTTCTTATGCCATTATATTGTCAACAACCCTATGCTCACTGGAAGCACCAATAGCATATGTGCCAGTGCCTTTCTCTTTCTCCCGATTATGTCACCCTCTGTTGGTGAGAGAGATATGATCTAATTGATGATAGGCGAATTTACACGCCTATAGTGCTATATTTTACCCATATTTTAGCCTAGTTTTGAGAACAAATTATATATTTCATGCACTTTTAGTCCTTTTTCCTGTAAGTGAGCTAACGAACATGATTAGCAAAGTTTCAGGTATAAATGATGCAAAATTCAGCATTTTATGGATTACTTGACGCCAAAGAAAGCTTCACGAGGGGAGAAAAGGAAGCTTGGACGCCTAAGGACCAAAAGTGATGCATGGGAAACCTGTCCCGGGCTAAAACAACAATTCTGAAGACTTTGGGGACTAGCAGTAATTTATTAGGATTAGGATAATGATACATTAACCTAGTACAATTGGGTTAAGTATTTCATTAGCTTAGTAGGATTAGGATATGGGTATTATAAATACCCTATTTTGCTAGAGATTTTATATCTTCTTTCCATCTTTCTATTATACATTCACTACTACTTCTAATTCTTCCATTAATTCTACTTTTTATTCTTCTTCTATTCTTCTATTCATCTATTTTTCCACAACAAGAGAAACATTACTTGCTAGGTAAGTTCACGCCTAACGCCTACCACACCTTACTACACAAAATCTTTATTGTGGTATAATAACAATGTCGATTGTGATTTCCTTCGCACTCATGGGTAACTAAGATACTCTATATTACTATGAGTTTGTAAGTTTGTGACACGTATGCTGCTTATATCATTATTCTCTTCATCTTAACCTAAATTCTTTGTGGTTGCAAACGCAAGAATACGCCAGTATAACATTTAACTTGTTCGAAAGAAAGGTTATCTGTCTGGAAAAGAGATAATGTCAAGGTAGTAGGGTCCTATCCCCTATTAAACAGTTAGTGCCGTAATTGGATTAACCTCTTGGAGAATTTGTACCATTAGAAACGCTTTAAGCTCGAAAGAGTTAAAGTGAAATAATCCTTGAATAGGTCGAAAGACGCCTGGATTTACCATCGAATACAATTCTCTATAAGCACATGCATGTCAGAATTCAACACACTCATAGCCAATAGAGACGTATAACTCAGAAGGTGGACATAACCCCAACTCTTCAATTCTCATTGTTTTACAACCTACTAAACATTCTTTCTGTTTACTTTGCTATTTTCATTTTTACTTTAATATTTTGGTTACACATTACAGTCCCCCCTTTTTACGAGACTTGCACTAAAAGTCTAGTAATCGTTGCTTACTTGTTGACCAAGCTATTCCCTGTGGGATCGATACCCAACCCAGTTGGGTTCTATATTTGCTAACGACCGCTTTACACTCCTACGAGAGTTGTAGATTGAGCGTTATAAAAAATTGGCGCCGTTGCTGGGGAATACGAGTGTCAATTAAGTTTGTGATAATTACTAGACCCTTTGGTCAAAGATTCTCGTACTTTTATTTTTAGTTTTTGTTTTTGTTTTCTGCAGGTTTTTATTCAGTGCATGCCCCATACTCGAAGTTCTGGTCAACCGTTATTACCTATCAATCCTGAACCACAACGAATTGGTAGAATGGAGGCATAAATGGAAATCGAAAGAATGGCTGCTCAACTGGAGCAGGTGAGATTAGCTGCTCTTGCCGCCGCCCAAGTACACCAACAAAACATTGATAACCCTGGGTGAGCAACAAATCCTGACGATGAGGATTTAGGTGATGACGAGTTACTAAACCCAAGGCATGATGCTAAAATCGCAACACCTTCCAACAGAAGAGGTCGTCAAGCTCGGTTTAGGTATGATTGCCAACCCATGCAACCAGCTTTTGACGATGATGATGATGATCTTGATGGAGCCGGAGCCACTGGAGCCATTATTCCTCCATCATTAGCGCCCGGAGCCAAGTTCAACATCACAAGCACCATGATTCAATTATTGCAACTCAAGGGATTATTTGGTGGACTAGCAGGCGATGATCCGAATATGCATCTCATCAACTTTATTTCTACATGCAAGTCGTTTGACAATCCTGGTGTTGGTCAGAATGCAATTCGATTGCGTCTATTTCCATTGTGTCTGTCTAGGGAGGCAACTCTATGGTTGAATGGGCTGACTCCTAATTCTATTACAAATTGGAGGCAATTGAGAGACACTTTCTTAGAAAGATTCTTTCCGCCATCCAAAAGAGCACAATTGAGAGATGAAATCAGCAACTTCCGTCAGCTTCCCACTGAAGCTCTTCATGAAACATGGGAGAGGTTCAAGACAAAGCTAGCGAGATGCTCAAACCATCACATGATTAATATTTACCTAATGGAGATATTATACAGAGCCTTGAATTCAATAACTAAACTAGTGGTGGATAATGCAGCTGGAGGATCTTTTATGGACCTCACCTTTGGTCAAGCAAGCAATATGCTAGATCGTATGATGAAGCAAAGTAGAGCTTGGCATACCAGGGATTCTGAGGTAGCAAGCCCCACTTTATCTATTGGCATGACTGCAGACCAAATAAGAAGAGAAAAAGAACGTGATCAAGATATGGCGCACATGAAAACACAATTGGATCTTCTTACAAAGCATTTATTATCAGGGAAGACCGAAAAAGTGAAAGCCATTGCGTCAAAAGGAAGACACGAATCTGATTCGGAAGAAGAGGCCAACTACTTGAACAATCAGGGGGGTTTCCGAGGTAATACCCAAGGAAACCAAGGTCGGAACTATTATGATAAATCTGGAAACAAGGACCAAGGTAGTTGGAAGAACAAGAATGAAAAGAGTGGTTTGTACGTTCCCCCTGGAAGAAACGTGACGCCACCACATCTAGATCTGGAAGTATGGAAGACATGCTGGCCAAAATGTTAAAAGGAGTGGAAGCAACAAGCACTGCAGTAACGAAGGTAGTTAATGATTTCTCCTCTATGAAACAAATAGTTGATTCTCATTTCACTTCAATCAAGCAAATAGAGCAGCAATTGAGCCAACTTTCAGCAGCACTCAATCAAAGAAAGACTGGCACCTTACCTAGCGATACTGTGCAAAACCCAAGGAATGATGGGTCATGCATGGCCATCACTACCCGAAGTGGTAAGGTGCTGGAAACTTTAGCAAAAAGCAAGCAAGTGGTTGACGAAGCAGTGGACATTGATGATAAGGCGAAAGGAGAGGAATCTGCAGAAAAAGGGCACAACGTCCATGACGTCAATCCCAATGGATTGCAACCTGAAAAATCTGAAAAACGGAAGCAAGAGAAGAAGAAAGCCGTGGAGAGAACAATTCCATACCCACCACCACCTTTCCCTCAGAGATTGAAGAAGGTGGTGGATGATACAAAGTTCAGCAAATTCATGACTATGTTAAAACAGCTGACCATTAATGTTCCATAGGTGGAGGCACTTGAACAAATGCCTGGGTATGCGAAATTTATGAAGGATCTTTTGACAAAGAAGCGGGCAGCAAGTTATGAGTTGAAAGATGATGTTCATCACTGCAGCGCAATTGCTACCCGATCAATAGTTCAGAAGAAGGCTGACCGCGGTGCTTTCACTATTCCTTGCACCGTTGGATCTTTGAATTTTGCCAAAGCATTATGCGACTTAGGAGCCAGCATCAATTTGATGCCACTATCTATCTATAAGAAGTTGGGTTTGGGTGATCTTACTCCAACCAACATGAGGCTTGTAATGGCGGATAGGTCGGTAAAATGACCTGTTGGTATTCTATGTGATGTCTTGGTAAAGGTTTCTTCATTTATCTTTTTGGCAGACTTCTTTATTTTGGATTGTGAGGCAGACTCAGAAGTTCCCATAATCTTGGGGCGTCCTTTCCTTGCTACGGGAAGCGTGCTTATTGATTTGAGAGCTAATGAGCTTTCGTTCCGAATAAATGATGAAGTAGTTCGCTTTGACGTTTGCAAATCAATGAAGCAACCCAAAGATCTGAGTGTATTCTCGGTGGCTGATGTTTTCTTTGATGATGAGAAAGAATCACTTGAAGAAGAGCAAATTATTGATGACCCTTTGGAGGTTGTGCTCATGAATGGAGAGAATGAGGATTCTGAAAATTGTGAAGAAGTTATTGGTGCTGTATCAGGATTAGGGACATATCGCTATGCTCCTAAGAAGCTGGACCTTGATCTCAAGAATCGACCCACACCACCAGCTAAGCCATCTATTGAAGAGCCACCCATATTAGAATTGAAGGAGCTGCCAAGACATTTAAAGTATGCATTCCTAGGAAGCGGAAACACACTTCCAGTCATTGTTGCATCAGATTTGGGTGAGCAACAAGTTGCAGCTCTCATTGCTATTCTACGGAAGTATATTAGAGCCATTGGATGGACCATAGCGGATATTATTGGTATTCCACCTGGGATCTGTACACATAAAATTCAGCTGGAAGAGAATTGCACACCCACCATTGAGCATCAAAGACGTCTAAACCCACCTATGCAAGAAGTGGTGAAGAAAGAAATTATCAAGTGGTTAGACGCGGGAGTTGTGTATCCAATCTTTGATAGTACATGGGTAAGCCCGTTAGAATGTGTTCCCAAGAAAGGACGCCTGACGGTGGTCACGAATTTGAAGAATAAGCTTATTCTACTCAGACCCGTCACTGGATGGAGAGTATGCATGGACTACCGAAAGTTGAATTCTTGGACACTCAAAGATCACTTTCCAATGCCATTTATGGACCAAATGCTAGATCGATTAGCGGGGAAAGGATGGTTTTGCTTCTTAGACGGTTATTCAGGCTATAATCAGATTTGTATTGCACCCGAAGACCAAGAGAAGACAACGTTTACATGCCCATATGGTACGTTTTCCTTCAAACTTATGCCATTCGGGCTATGTAACGCACCAACCACCTTTCAACGTTGTATGATGTCAATTTTTTCTGATATGGTTGAAGACACTTTGGAGGTATTTATGGAAGATTTTTTAGTTGTTGGTGAGACTTTTGAAGCGTGCTTGGCGAACCTATGTATGGCGTTGCAAAGATGTATAGAATTCAACCTAGTGCTGAATTGGGAGAAGTGCCACTTCATGGTAAAAGAAGGAATCGTTCTTGGGCACAAAATCTCCGAAAGAGGAATTTAGGTTGATCGAGCGAAAATCGAAGTCATTGAGAAGCTACCGCCTCCAATATCGGTGAAGGGAGTTCGTAGTTTTATCGGCCATGCAGGTTTCTATCGTCGGTTCATCAAAGACTTCTCCAAAATTGCTTGTCCATTGTAAAAACTCTTGGAGAAAGATGGGAAGTTTGACTTCAATAAAGATTGCTTAAAGGCATTCGAATGCCTCAAAGGAAAACTCATTGAAGCCCCTATCATGGCAGCACCAGATTGGTCTCTCCCGTTCGAAGTCATGTGTGATGCTAGTGGTGTAGCCGTTGGAGATGTGCTTGGTCAGAGAAAGGAGAAATTATTTCATCCTATCTACTATGCGAATAAGGTCCTAAATGAAGCCCAAAGGAACTACACTGTGACAGAACAAGAGCTCCTAGCGGTTGTGTATGCGTTTGAAAAGTTTCGTGCCTATCTATTGGGTACTAAGGGGATCGTTCATACAGACCATCTTAGGTATCTAATGACAAAGAAGGATGCAAAACCAAGATTAATTCGTTGGGTATTGCTGCTGCAAGAGTTTGATTTCGAAGTTAAAGATAGAAGTGGTTGCGAGAACCAAGTGTCCGACCATCTATCCAGACTCGAGAACGAGCATGTGGCACAGCCTGAAATCGAGATTGATGATGCATTCCCTGACGACGAGATCCTAGCGACGATAACAGAAAATTACCATGGTATGCCGACTTTGCAAATTTTATGGTAAGTAATGTAATACCTGACAATTTATCATACCATCAAAAGAGAAAGTTTATGCATGACGTACAACACTACTATTGGGATGAGCCATATTTGTTTCGACAATGTGCGGATGGTATTATTCGACGATGTATATCCCATGTAGAGGTGCCTACTATATTGGAAGCATGCCACACTTCCCAAGTTGGAGGACATCACGCAAGCAATCGGATGACAAGAAAAGTATTGCAAAGTAAATATTATTGGCCTTCGATATTTAGAGATGCCTAAGACTTTGTTAGAAGATGCGACCAATGCCAAAGACAAGGTGCTATTTCGAAACACCATGAGATGCCCATGTCAAAAATTCTTGAGGTAGAACTCTTTGATGTGTGGGGCATTGATTTCATGGGTCTATTTGTGAATTCGTTTGGAATGAAGTACATCTTAGTTGCTGTAGATTATGTCTCGAAATGGGTTGAAGCTGTAGCGTTGGCCGACAACGAGGGAAAGTGTGTTGTAGTATTTTTAAAGAGGAATATCTTCTCTCGCTTTGGAGTACCACGTACTATCATAAGTGATGGAGGATCTCACTTTTGCAACAAGCTATTCAAATCTGTGTTGGCCAAGTATGGTGTCAAGCAACATAAGGTAGCCACGCCTTATCACCCACAAACGAGTGGACAAGTAGAGGTTTCTAATCGGGAGATCAAGCAAATCCTTTCGAATACGGTAAATGCTAATAGGAAGGATTGGTCTCGGAAGCTAGATGATGCACTATGGGCGTATAGGACTGCATTCAAAACACCCATTGGCATGTCCCCTTATCAACTAGTTTATGGGAAGGCTTGTCATTTACCCATTGAGCCCGAACATAAGGCATTGTGGGCGTTGAAGCAATTGAATTTGAATTGGGATGATGCGATGAATCTGAGGTTGGAGCATCTGAACAAATTAGATGAGTTCCGTCTCCATGCATATGAAAGGTCAGACCTATACAAGGAGCGGATAAAAAGGTATCATGATCAGCGGATTGTTCGACGAAATTTCCAAAAGGATGATATGGTACTTCTCTTCAACTCTAGATTGAAGCTGTTCCTAGGTAAGTTAAAGTCTAAGTGGTCAGGTCCATACAAAGTTATCCAAGTCTACTCGTCTGGAGTAGTTGAGTTGGAAGAAACTAATGGTGTTGTCTTCAAGGTGAATGGTCAACGTGTTAAACCTTATATCGGTCCTCTTGACTCGATGAATTATATGGCCATCACTTATCTCGACGAAGTCTAAGTACTCGAGGTAACTATGTTGAGCCACGACAATAAATAAGGCGCTAGATGGGAGGCAACCCATCGTTTATCGTTTATCATTTTTTTTTAGTATGTGTTTTGCTTTTGATTACTAAAAATCCAAAAATAAGAGTCGTGCCACGACCAAAACTAAGGCGCTTGGTGGGAGGCAACCCATCGTACTAATTATTTTTATTGGTTTTGAGCAAATGTAGGTGCAAGAGGTATTCAACGAGGAGATTGGTTTCAAATGACGATTTGGACGTAGTGTATGGTAAAGGTGGTAAGTTTGGAATTAAGATGCATAAGGATATGGATTGAGCATTGCTCATGACAAAATAGGCATCGAGCAAGGCTAGGCCTAGGTAAACCTAGGCCATGAACAAGGCAACGCCTATACTATAGCCTAAGGTCTCGGAATCTAGTGTGCAAAGGCATAGGCGCCGCCCATGCTCAAGTATGCTATAGCATAGGCGCCGCCTATGCTAAAGCATTTGGTCTCAGAATCTCATATTCCATGCTAAAGGCGCCGCCTATGGTCACTAAGGGCATTGTACTAGGCGCCGCCTATGCTAAGCAAATGCTTTGCATTAGGCGCCGCCTATACCATGCATAGGCAAAGCTAAAGGCACCGCCTATGGTTCCTTTTTGTCTCCAAAACTGATTTTAAATGGGCCAAAACCCAACCCATTTTTTTCCTATATAAAGGGGACTTAGTCTTGAAACATAAACACATTGAAATCCTGACCTAGGCGCCGCACATAGCATCCAAATCCTCCCAAAACTTTTCTTTTTGCTCTCCCACTTCACAAGAACATCTCCAAAGGCTTCAATCATGTAAGTACTCTCTTGTTCTTCATCTATATCTCGTAAGTGCTACGTGCTATGTCTATTATAAATTGCTACATCTTGAAGAAATATTGGTGATGTTAATGTGTTTGAATTGTTGATACAACACCATGTGAGTGAAAATATACGTTAGGATGATCTTAAACTATTTCCGACTTGAATTTGATGCATTGTTATACTAATTGTGGAATCACTATAGTCATGAACATTGCATAACCTTGACACTTGAATACCTACATGTTAGAAGATCCCGTTCATCGGGATAAGACTTATGGGTGCCTACCGACATAGAAGGTTGTGATTATTGTTAAATACAATACCTTGATTCAATCCCTATGTAGTAGTCTTGTTATACCTAACATGAAAGTATTGCTAAGGTTGCAAGTAGTGAATCTCTGGTTTTCTTGTCGGAATATAACGCCTAAAATGCATGTCGATGAAGTCTAAGTAATCGACTACTTTCACTTCACTAGTTTGTGCCAACAACCTAAATGTGGGGTGGTACCCCTATTGCTTGTGTATAGATTGTATTCATTGAGATGATGCTAACATGAACATTGTTTAAATCTCAGGTACAATGGCACCCAAAGCAAGACAAGATAAGGCTACCACTTCCCAAAAGGGCAAGAAAAAAGGTCGCAAGGACCAAGGAGAATCATCCTCAATGCAATTACCACGCCGCATGTTTAGAATAAAATGGGTTCTTGTGGAGGAGTCCAAGGAATGGTATAGGAACAACAAGGAAGGAAAATACGTTCATGTCGACTTGATCAACAAGGACAGCCTAGCAAAGAAGGAGCCGCGCATGTTGGCGAAAATTATGGCACTAAATCTAGATTTCATCTTCCGAGACATGGAATAATGCAATCTTGATTTAACAAGGGAATTTTATGCCAATTGGTTGCCGAAAATCACAGGCAGCGAAGTCAAAATTCGAGGCCAAGTTCTACAACTCAATGCGGATTTGATCAACTCCTTTCTTGGCTTGCCTTCAGTCGATCCAGGACCATTCAAAGAGCTATACAGTAGACCTCCTTATAGAGCAATTCGACACACACTTTGTGGAAGTAGATCCATGGCAAGGTGGAGCAAACAAAAAGACACCGGACGATACAACACCTTCCCCTATGCTCCTTTGAATAGGGAAGCAAGAATATGGTTGCGTATTGTCAACTCCTGCCTTATTCCTGGGACCCAGTACACCAAAATAACAAGAGATAGAGTGTGTTTGGTCTATGCATTGATGACGAATGTCCCTATCAACATTGGGGCAATCATTCATTCTACAATGCGGAAGGCCAAACTACACAAGTGGTCCCACTTCACCTTTGGCAACCTATTGACAGCAATCTTGCGGAAGGAGGACATCGAAGAGGAATCAGCTGATCACAAACTCCCACATAACCCGAAGAAGGTTGACCTCACAAAGGTCAAAGATGCTGAAACAACACATGGCGTCAACCTTACTACTGCGGAGAGACATGTTTGAGATGAGAGTTTCTTCCATCATCTTTATGGCATGACACGGTTCACCATGATGAGCGGAGGTCGTGTTCCAACTGCTGTAGAGCTCCAACAGCTGGACCATGACTATCCAATAAATATGCATGCGAGGGAGATATGTGGAGTAGGTACATACTTTGAAGAACCTTTTGATGATGATGTGCCGACCGATGATGAACGACGCATGCCAGACTCCGACGTGGAGGATAATTCTGATGACGACGACTCCTATGATGATTTCGACGAAGGGGGTATGACCCCCGACATAGAGGAGGAGTCCGACTGACCAGGTTCTTCGTATTTATTTTCCACTGAGGGCAGTGCCCTGTTTAAGTGGGGGGTGGTGGTATTTGCATGCTTTACTTCTCTATCCGCATTTGCATTTATTTATGTTTGTTTGGCTTAGTTTGTTGTTTTTCAAAATTGTTTTTTTGTTTTTTTCAATTTTTTTAGTAGTAAAATTTTTCTTACTCATTCTAATAGGCAGCATGAGATTATAACAAGAGTTTGTGCTAACATGATGACTATTAAGACGTTTAGGCTCTAATTGTGACTCACTACGTGATATTGTGTGGTATAATTCCTTCAGTTGTTGGGTCAAGAGTCTATACTACTCCCAATAAAGTTGACCATGTGCTTTGTGTGAGTGAGATAATAGTATATTCTATGCTTGTGGCTGATACTAGAACTTGCCTGGTATGTATGTAAAGCGAAAATAAAGAGTGTAAGTTTAGGAGATGATTTAGACATTTTTTTGGCAACCTATGATTATTTACCTTCTTTTTACCTACCCACGGACATTATCCTAGTTAAACCCTTTTGAGCCTTTAGCCTATTTTCTTTGACAACCTCATATGTAAGCCTAATTTATTTTTTCAAGACCATAATTTGATCCAAATTCCTAAGTGCTTTAAATTATAAAGTCATGTGACAAAATAAGAGGAAATTGGGCGAGTATGATGCTTTAGAATGTATTGGTGCTTGAATTTGTTATGAAAAAGAAAATTGCTATCATAAGAGGTATGTTATGAAAAGAAAAAGGAAAGGAAAACTGAGAAGATAGTCATGTTTAAAATTGAACAAAAGAGGAGAAAAAGGGGTGGTAGAATAAAAGAAAGTAGAAAGGTTGTTTGAAAGAAAAGTGTTAATGATACAATGTGATGTATTAAAGCGCTTAGGATTAGGATAATGATACATTAACCTAGTACAATTGGGTTAAGTATTTCATTAGCTTAGTAGGATTAGGATATGGGTATTATAAATACCCTATTTTGCTAGAGATTTTATATCTTCTTTCCATCTTTCTATTATACATTCACTACTACTTCTAATTCTTCCATTAATTCTACTTTTTATTCTTCTTCTATTCTTCTATTCATCTATTTTTCCACAACAAGAGAAACGTTACTTGCTAGGGAAGTTCACGCCTAACGCCTACCACACCTTACTACACAAAATCTTTATTGTGGTATAATAACAATGTCGATTGTGATTTCCTTCGCACTCATGGGTAACTAAACCTCTCTGTTGGGGTTATGAAAGCCGTATGAGATACTATCTATTACTATGAGTTTGTGAGTTTGTGACACGTATGCTGCTTATATCATTATTCTCTTCATCTTAACCTAAATTCTTTGTGGTTGCAAACGCAAGAATACGCCAGTATAACATTTAACTTGTTCGAAAGAAAGGTTATCTATCTGGAAAAGAGATAATGTCAAGGTAGTAGGGTCCTATCCCCTATTAAACAGTTAGTGCCGTAACTGGATTAACCTCTTGGAGAATTCATACCGTTAGACACGCTTTAAGCTCGAAAGAGTTAAAGTGAAATAATCCTCGAATAGGTCGAAAGTCGCCTGGATTTACCATCGAATACAATTCTCTATAAGCACATGCATGTCGGAATTCAACACACTCATAGCCAATAGAGACGTATAACTCAGAAGGTGGACATAACCCCAACTCTTCAATTCTTATTGTTTTACAACCTACTAAACATTCTTTCTGTTTACTTTGCTATTTTCAGTTTTTACTTTAATATTTTGGTTACACATTACAATCCCCCCTTTTTACGAGACTTGCACTAAAAGTCTAGTAATCGTTGCTTACTTGTTGACCAAGCTATTCTCTGTGGGATCGATACCCAACCCAGTTGGGTTCTATATTTGCTAACGACCGCTTTACACTCCTACGAGAGCTGTAGATTGAGCGTTATCACTAATATCTCCGATGATACCTCATAATACAGATGCATGAATGTTCCATTAGTAATAGTGTAAGACATAGCTTTTGAACTGGTGTTAAGGGCTCAATAGAAGATCTCAAGCAAGCTCTGCCCTGAAATCCTATGGTTAGGCACCATCATTAACTTCTTTTTAAACTAGAACCATGCCTCATACATCCACTCAATATGTAGCTGCCTAAAATTATATATCTCTTCTTTCAACTGCAATATTCTAGACAAAGGGAAGAAACTATCTAAAAACTACCTCTGCAACTTATTCCAAGTAGTAATCGATCCTTAAGAAAGTTTCCCCAACCATAATGTAGCTTCACTATCGAAAGAAAAAGGGAAAAACCTGAGTCTCATTGCTTCTTGAATAGACAACCTGAGTTTTGGTCCTTAGAAATTTCCTAGGTTTTGGACTCATTGGGCATCATACGACTTTGGGTACCAGTCATATGTTGTGATTCAATTTGGTTGATCTTGGTCATATCTTAGATAGTGTGGGTTGGGTTGGCTACCATCCAGGGTACAAATAGATCATACCAATAGTACTTGGGGTACGAGTGATATATTGGCAATTGTATGTTTTCCAGTGTTAGATAGTTGGGTTTTGGTTTCTGGAATAGGTACGGTTTATGGGTATCAATCATATGATTGGGTACGAGTGAGACTTAAGAGTATTATTTTTATTAGTGTGTGGGTGGAGGTTCTGGACATCTTGAAGTGTCCCATATTTATGGGTAAATGCTAATATGAAATCCCTTGAAGTGTTGAGCTTTCATATTTTGAAAGGCTCTATTTCATATCATGGACATCTTTTCATATTATGGTTATTTTATGGATATTGGTTTTAGCTATGGTTGGGGGCATGTACTAACCAAATATTCTTTTTCTTTTGTTTAGAGACTTTGTAGAACTACTATAGGTTGGAACCGACAACGTCGGTAGTGGTGTCAACCTTAGTATTGGGGCTGATACCTTTTTGTTAAATTTATGATTATTCCTTCCTCTTATGTTATGCTATGGACAAGAACTTGGTTATTGTTTTGGTTTTGGTTTATGGTTTTGGATTGGTAATTGGTTAATGGTTGGGTATTGGATGGTTGGTCTTACTTGGGTGGTCACGGTTATGGACCTATCCTAGAGTCTAGAATTGTACAAACACACTATCTTTTTTATATGTTCAGAATTCATCTGACTCAGGGTACATATATGGTTGGTTGGGTTGAGCATCAGGAGCGATCTCTGGTCTTGCTTGGACTTAAGATTCCCATTATGACAAGGCCCTTGTTTGGGTTATGTCAAATTGCTATCAGAGCTTTAGCTTCATGTTCAATTGGGAGTCCACAAAGCTATGTCAGGTAGAGTCTCTTTTAAGGGTGTGTAGCGTTCCACACTCATAAAAGAGAGGCTACAAGGAATTTAGGAATGTTTCCTTTTCTTGTGTTCTATTTCATGCTACAATGTCTAAGTCCTTTCTAATTCCTATTTTTTTTCTTTTCATATCATTGCCTCGATTATCTAAAGCTCATAGAAACTCTTTTGTCCTAACTAGGGACAATGTTGATGGGACATATTCTACTTAGGGGATCTATACTCGGTCTAGGGATCCAGTCCCTGATAACCTTGGACTTCCACTAGTTTCTTCTAGTCCTCCTTAAGCCGAGGTGGTAAATGCAGAGTTTCATCAATTGATTTAATTGCTCAGTTGGTGGCTTCTCAGGTTGAGCGGGATGCATCTAGTTTTACATCCCCTAAGGCTACAATGGTTGGCTAGTTTATGAAGATAAGTCCTCTAATCTTTACTGGTGTTATGGTGAAAAAGGCTTCTCAAGGCTTTCTAGATGATATGGAAAATATATTCAGGATCATGCATGCCATGAATGTGGAAGGGGTGGAGTTTGCAACTTATCAGCTTTAGGATGAGGCGTACCAATGGTACGAGGAATGGGATAGGGCAAGGGGTGATATTGAGAAGTCATATTTTTTAAAGACTTTATCTAATGCATTTATAGATTGCTTCTTTCCTCAAGAGTTGAGGGAAGCCAAAATGGAGGAGTTTATTAATTTGAAGTAGGGGAAGATATCGGTCAAGGATTATGCCTTAAAGTTTCATCAATTATCAAGGTATGCTCCTTAAATGGTGGCTGATATGAGGGCCAAGAGAAGGAAGTTTGCCTTAGTACTATCTCATGAGTTGATCCTTGAAAGCAAGACTGTACTATTGATCAAGGACATGGATATCGGTAGGTTGATTGTTCATATGTAATAGGAGGGGGAGGAAAATAAAAAGCAGATTGAGATAGAGGAATGATAGGGTAAGAAATTCAGGTTCTTTGATCAGGGTGGTGGTCAACAACAAAATGGTAGAGATGGTGGTAAGTGGCCAAAGAATGAGTTGGGGGAGTTCTAGTTTCTTCTTCACCACTAGTGCTCCTTACCCAAACTCATCGTGTGATAGGCGCCAATAGGGTGACAATAACTTCAGGGCATAAAAGGCCTAATATCAGGCAAGAAGGGCACAGTCAAAATCATTGTGTCCTCCTTGTAGGTTAGGTGGTTGGTTGTATAGGGGTTTCTATGATGAAGGGAGGGTTAGGTGCTTTAAATGTGGTCAGTCGAGCCATATCCTTAGAAATTATCCAGTTGGCAAGGTTGCTTCGGGAGCAAATAAGGTTCCTGTTGCTTTTTCAATTGCTCCTACACCAAAGGGTACTGCTTCTATATCTATGTCACAGGTTGAAATTGGTTATATGATCCTGCTATCCGAGTTTAAGGCATCTCCTGATGTCGTAACTGGTATGTTTCAACTCTTTTCTCATGATGTGTATTGCTTGCTTAATTTGGGGTCCGTTCTTTCTTATGTGAGCCCATATGTGACTGGATACTTTGGTTTTGATCTCGAGATTGTTTCAGATTTTTTTTCTATTTCTACCCTGGTAGGTGACTCTATGATTGCTAAAAGAATCTATAGGGTGTGTGTGGTAACTATTGGTAGTAGGGAAACCTTGCTTAATTTGTTTAAACTAGTTATGGTAGATTTTAAAGTCATTCTGGGTATGGATTGGTTACATTCATGCTATGCATCCTTAGATTGTCGGACCCATAGGGTTGTCATTAAGTTCCCTGATAAATCGGTTATTGAATAGGAGGGTGGTTCCTTTGCCCCTAAAGAGAAATTTATATCTCATCTTAGAGCTCGAAGGTTAATCTCTAAAGGGTGTCTCTATCATCTAGTCCAAGTTAAGGATTCTAACTCAAAAAGTTTTTTTTGCATTCGGTTCCGGTGGTGAATGAGTTTTCTATGGTCTTTCTAGATGACCTTCCTAGTGTTTCTCCGGATAGGGAGATTGTGTTTGGTATTGATTTGGTTCGAAACACTCATCCAATATTTATTCCTTCTTACAAAATGGCTCTGGCTGAGTTGAAGGAGCTTAAGGAGCAACTTAAGGATCTTCTGGATAAGGCTTTTATCCATCCTAGTGTATCCCTGTTAGGTGCATCAATTTTATTCATACACTAGAATGATGGTTCCCTTTGGATGTGCATTGACTATTGGCAATTAAATAAGGTGACGGGTAAGAACAAGTATCCTCTTCGAAGGATAGATAACTTGCTTGATTAGTAGCAAGGTTCCAAATTCTTCTCCAAGATTGATCTTAGGTCGAAGTATTATCAGCTTAACATTAGGGAGGTAGATATCCCTAAGACAACTTTCTGAACCCGGTATGGGCACTTTAAGTTCTTAGTGATGTCATTTGGGTTGACCAATGCTCCAACAGTGTTTATGGATTTGATTAATAGGGTCTTTTGACATTTCTTGGATCTATTTGTCATTGTGTTCATAGATGACATCTTGGTGTACTCTAAGAGGTGAATCGTGCCAATCACCTCTATGTTGTGTTGCAGACATTGAGGGAACAATAGTTGTATGCCAAGTTCAAGAAATATGAATTCTGGTTGAATGCTGTTACTTTTTTGGGTCATATAATTTCTAGTGAGGGGATCATGGTGGATCTACAAAAGGTTGCAGTGGTTAGAAAGTGGCCTAGACATACAACTCTAATCGATATTCAGAGCTTCTTGGGTTTAGCATGTTATTACAGGAGGTTTGTAGAGAACTTTTCTTCTATAACTGCCCTTTTGACTAGGTTGACTCAGAAGAAAGAGAAATTTCTGTGGTCTGATGATTGTGAAGGATGTTTTAAGAAGCTGAAGGATAAGTGATAACGCTCAATCTACAGCTCTCATAGGAGTGTAAAGCAGTCGTTAGCAAATATAGAACCCAACTGGGTTGGGTATCGATCCCTCAGGGAATAGCTTGGTCAACAAGTAAGCAACGATTACTAGACTTTTAGTGCAAGTCTCGTAAGTAGGGGGGATTGTAATGTGTAACAAAAGTATTAATGTAGAAACTGAAAATAGCAAAGTAAAAAGGAAGAATGTTTAGTATGTTGTAAAACAATGAGAATTGAAGCGTTGGGGTTATGTCCACCTTCTGAGTTATACGTCTGTATTGACTATGAGTATGTAGAATTCCGACATGCATGTGCTTATAGAGAATTGTATTCGATGGTAAATCCAGGCGTCTTTCAACCTATTCGAGGATTGTTTCACTTTAACTCTTTCGAGCTTAAAGCGTGTCTAACGGTACGAATTCTCCAAGAGGTTAATCTAGTTACGGCACTAACTGTTTAATAGGGAATTTAGGATGTGACCCTACTACCTTGACATTATCTCTTTTCCAGACAAATAACCTTTCTTTCGAACAAGTTAAATGTTATACTGGCGTATTCTTGCGTTTGCAACCACAAAGAATTTAGATTAAGATGAAGAGAATAATGATATAAGCATCATACGTGTCACGAACTCACAAACTCACAGCAATAGATAGTATCTCAGTTGGCTTCCATAACCCCAACAGAGAAGTTTAGTTACCCATGAATGCGAAGGAGATCACGATTGACATTGTTGTTATACCAAAAGATTGATTAATTTCGTGTAGCACCATTGGTAGGCGTTTAGGCGTGAATTCCTAGGCAAAGTAACGATTCTCTTGTTGCGGAAATTAAGAATAAATGAATAGAAGAAGAAAAATAGAATTAATGGAAGAATTCGGAATTGAGAAGTAGAATGTATCTCTCCACTATGGGAGGAATGTAAGAAGATGTATCAAAATCTCTAGCATGATAGGGTATTTATAATACCCATATCCTAATCCTACTAGGCTAATGAAATATCTAACCAAATCCTACTATGCTAATGAAATACTTAACCCAATTGTACTAGGTTAATGTATCATTATCCAAATCCTAATAAACTAATGAAATACTTAACCCAATTGTACTAGGTTAATGTATTATTATCCTAATCCAAATAATTTACTGCAAGTCCCCAAAGTCTTCAGAAATGTTGTTTTAACCCGGGACAAATTTTCCATGCATCACTTTTGGCCCTTTAGGCGTTCAAGCTCCCTTTCCTTCCTTCGTGAGCTTTCTTTGGCGTCAAGTAAGCCATAAAATGCTGATTTCTGCATCATTTATACCTGAAACTTTGCTAATCATGTTTGTTAGCTCACTAACAGGAAAAAGGACTAAAAGCGCATGAAATATATACTTTGTTCTCAAAACGTGGCACAAATATGGGCAAAATATATTGATATTGTAAATTCACCTATCATCAATAAGCAAACTTTGACTCTGGTTTTGACTTTACCTGAAGGCAATGCAGGATTTATGGTTTATTGTGATGCATCCTGGGTGGGTCTTAATTGTGCTTTGATGTAACATAGGAAGGTAATAGCCTATGCTTCCATGCAGTTGACTGTGTATGAGAGGAACTATCCTACTCATAATTTGGAACTGTTGGCTGTGGTATTTGCATTGAAAATTTGGCAACACTATTTGTATAGAGTGCATGCGGATATCTTCTCGGATCATAAGAGTCTGTAGTATATATTTACTCAGAAGGATCTTAATCTCAGGTAGATAAGATGTCTTGATCTTCTCAAGGACTATGATATGAATCTTTACTACCACCCAAGTAAAGATAAAGTGGTTGCTGATGCTCTTAGTTGATTATATATGGGGATTTTAGCTCATTTAAAATAAAAAGAAGCAGGAGTTGGTGATGGATATTCATCCCTTGGCTAATCTTAGGGTCCGTCTTCTAAACTCCGAGGATGGTGGTGTGATGGTATAGGAAGTGGTGCGGTTATCTCTTGGTGCAGAAATCAGGAAAAAAATATTCTAGATTATGTCTTGGTAAAGATCAAGGGTGATGTAGGTAGGCAAAACGTGAGGGTATCTGAGGTTAATAGTGATGGTACCTTGAGGTACCAAGGGAGGTTATGTGTTCTTAACGTAGATGGTTTGTGTGAAAGGATATTGGTTGAGGTGCATGAATCACGCTATGTTTTTATCCTAGTTTGATGAAAATATATCATGACCTAAAGGAGATGTATTGTGGAATGGTATGAAGAGGGATGTGGTTAACTTTGTAGCCAAGTGTATGGTGTGCCAACAAGTAAAAGTTGAGCACATGAGGCCCGAAGGGTTGCATCAGAAAATTGAATTGCCAGAATAAAAGTGGGAAGTGGTCAACATGTATTTCATTACGGGTCTTCCTCGGTCTCGGAATCAATTTGATTTGATTTGGGTCATCGTGGACAGGGTAACAAGTTGATGCACTTATTGCCATTGAGGACTAACTTTTCGACTGAGGATAATTTGAGGTTGCTTCTTTATAAGATTATGAAGCTGCATGGGGTGCCTGTTTTGATTATCTCTGCTTGTGGTATGGAGTTTTCATTTCACTTTTGGCGATTATTTTAGAAGGGTTGGGGATTAAGGTAAGTCTGAGTACTGCTTTTTATCCGCAGATGGATGGGCAAGTAGAGAGGACTATTCAGACATTAGAGGATATGCTTTGTGCATGTGTGATTGATTATGGTGGCAGTGGGTTGAGCATTAACCTCTTGTAGAGTTTCCTTACAATAATAGTTACCATTATAAGATTGAAATGGACGCTTTTGAGTCATTGTATGGTAGGAGGTGTAGGTCTTTTATTGGGTGGTTCGAGGTTGGTGAGACAGATATGTTTGTTTTGGATTTGGTTTATCAGGCTATGGAAAAGGTGAAGGTGATTTAGGCTAGGCTTAAGGCTGCCCAAAGTCGCCAAAATTCCTATTCGGATGTAAGGCATCGGGACTTTGAGTTTGAGGTTGGGGATAAGGTATTCCTAATGGTATCTCCTATGAAGGAACTAATGTAGTTTGGAAAAAGAGAAAGATTAGTAACCGGTATGTTTTTCCTTATGTGGTTTTGAGGAGGGTTGGTAATGTGGCATATGAAGTAGAGTTGCCTTTAGTTTGAGAAAATGTGTAGATGAAGGTTTAGTTATCACGGATTGTCTTATGAAGAGATCCCGATTGAGATCTTGGATCGTCAGGTTTGTCAGTTCCGGAACAAGGATATGGCCTCGATTAAGGTTCTATGGTGGAACCACAAAGTGGAAGAGGCTACTTGGGAAGCGAAAGAGGACATAAAGTCTAAGTATTCGTATTTGTTTTTGGCTTCGGATATTTTTGCAAAAGGTATATGTTCTTAATCACATCTTTGTTTTCAGGATTTAATTTATATATAGGTTAAGTTCTTTACATCTTTGTTAAAGTTAAGAGTAGAGGTATCTAAGGGGGTAAATCGTGCTCGTACTACCTTGTTTGTCATTCGATGATGAATGATCTTAGTGGGGGAAATTGAAACACCTTGGGTTTTAGTCTTTATAAATTTCCTGGGTTTGGGACTCACTGTGCATCATATCACTTGGGGGACTAGTCATATGATATGATACGGTTTGGTTGGTCTTGGTCGTATCTTAGATAGTGTGGGTTGGGTTGGCTACTGTCCAGGGCACAAATACCATTCTTACCTTGGGGTACAAGTGGTATGTTGGCAATCATATGTTGTCCAGTATTGGATAGTTGGGTTTTGGTTTTTGGAATAGATATGGTTTATGGGTACCAATCATATGATTGGGTACGAGTGGGAATAGGAGTCGTATTTTGGTTAGTGTGGGGGGTATAGGTTCTACCTAGGGTATGAGTGATGGGTACCACTCATACCATAGGGTATGGATCATGTGGTGGAGTCGCACCCTCATGTGAGATTTTATATCGTTTAAGTTTGGGGTAATCTAGACTTTTCCCCTTATAACTCCTTGAGACCCCATGTCTTATATCACACTTGGGATATTATTTACCTTATTATTCTAATCTTAAACACTTAGAAACTCTCTCAAATTCTCTCTAAGGTTCTTGGGTCAACGAAGGCTAGGGTTTCATCAAAGGATCAAATTGGGACTTACGAGGGTGATTTTTTCTCATCTTCTTCTTAATCTAAGGCAAGGTACTCCTCCCACATTGTTAGTTCCAAATAAAGACATGTTTTATGAATTGTTTTCATGGTATAATTGTTGTATTATTTTGTCTTTTCAAATATATGTTGGGGGTTTTGGTTATAAATGCTTGGTTATGGTTTTCCCATGTTTTAATTATGGATTTACATGTTTTAATGGTGGTTTGGACAATTGGTATCATGGGAATGGTTAGTTGGTATTTGGTTTTGGCTTTGGAAACACTATGCCCCAATGTGTTTGATAAAATGCCTATGAGAATGCTTTTACTATATTATTGAGCTTTTAATGGAACTATTGCATGGTATAACTTGGTAATTGAACCCTAATTGGTATAAATGGTTTAAATGGTTTGGAATGGTTAAATGGTAAGGTCTTGGTGGTCATGGCTATGGTTAATTGAAAGCCTTATAAGGTACAAGGGAATCCCCCAATCAAACATAATAATGAACATACTTGAGGGGTACATGGGAATCTCCCAAGCAACTAAATAATGTAATCTATGGGTACATGGGAATCCTTATTTCTTAAAAGATTGGCTAAGGACATTGCTTGCAAGCTATAGTCGGTATGACGATACCACTACTTATACCCTTGGTTAATAATAAATGGAATGGTGATCTTTGTTATGTTGTAATGGTTTTAATTGGGCAATAATGACAGGGTATGATAGCTAACCGTGAAGGTGTGAGTCCAATGGACGGACACTGAAAACTCATGTTTACCGATATGAGGATTGGTCATGATGTCCATATGGGGTAAGGGAAATCCCCTAAGTTAAACTTGTATATATGTATTATGGAGAGTGAAGGGTACTTGGGAATCCCCTACTACTATGGTATCTCTAGTTCGTGCAGCTACATGCATCGGGGCCTGTTTAAGGGGTTACACTAGACCTATATAGCCCATAGGTGATTATAGGATGGTTAAGCTATACATATCCAGGTTAATGGTTTTAAATATATGCTAAACGCGATTCCTTTTCCCGACATAGTGTTATATATATGTATTGATGTGTATGCATATGGTTGGTTTACTTAGTTTTAAGGGTTGGCATTACTATATCTTTATCCTGTGTACTTGCTAGCGTTCACCCACTAACCCATCTTTGGGTTGATGTATCCCCACGCGATGCTGGAACCGACCATCCTACTCCTTGTACTTAGTGATTAGATTCCAAATCAACTATTAGATTGAGTGGTGAGCTTTCACACTTTGGAAGGCTTCATTTCATATAATGGACATCTTTTCATATTATAGTTATTTTATGGATATTGGTTTTGGCTATGGTTTGGGGCATGTCTCAACCAAATATTCCTTTTCTTTTGGTTAGAAGCTTTGTGGAACTACTATGGGTTAGAATGGGAAGTGTAAATAGTGGTATCAGCCTTAGTATTGGCATTGGGATTGGGGCTGATACCGCTTAGTTAAATTTATGATTGTTCCATCCTCTTATGTTATGCTATGGACATGAACTTAGTTATTGTTTCGGTTTTAGTTATGGTTTTGGCTTGGTAATTGGTTAATGGTTGGGTATGGACGATTGGGCTTGCTTGGGTTGGTCACAGTTATGGACCTATCCTATAGTCTGGAATTGTATAAATAGGCTATCTTGTTATATGTCCAGAATTCATCCTACTTAGGGTACATGTATGGTTGGTGGGGTTGGGTATTGGGGGAGGTCTCTGGTTCTTGTTGGACTTGAAATTCCCCTTACAATAAGGCCCTGGTTTGGGTCGTATTACCTGATCTACCTCGAGTGTAGTGTATGGAGTGTAGATCCTAATAAAGTTTGTGAGGTGCATATTTTTGTTATCGATCGGTAAGCCCTCAAATACACCTTTCAGGTTCAATAGCTGGAGCATAACACTAATAATGTTTAACTTCACACCCGGTGGCAAAGTAGGAGGAATGATAGCTCCTATCTCGATAGGCTCAACGTAACCTAAGTCCTCATTTGGATCATCATATGGTGGTAAAGTGCTAATAGGCTAGGATTACGTATGCTCTACCCCTTCTATCTCTATCTCAATTTCTATCGAGGTCCGCTCAATGATCTACTCTATGTCTCTGTCTCGCCAGCTCTGCCTCCCGAGCTACCCTTCAAGCTATTTCTTTCCTTCTTTTGTTATCAGCTACTTCTGTTAATAGTCGCTCCATTCTTTGATAAATAATGCCTGAACTACTTCGAGAGGAGGAGGAGGCAAACCGGTAGGATCATTTTGAATCCCTTCAAGATGGCCTTCTCTTACATTTTTTTTCATTCGTCGAGTCGGCTGTAGAATTGTCTCTGGGTCAGGATTTATTTGTAGTAAGGGATTTCCTTGACTCCAGTGTTAGGTATACACCAGCGTACACCCTACCAAAGACAGAAAACAAAAACCCAATAACTTCAACACTTTCAATCAATAACTCAACACCATATTCCCCAGCAACGGCACCAAAAATTGATATTGTCCAAAGCTACACCTCCAATTGAAGATAAAGTGGCAGAAGCAAAACTTAAATGCTTTTGGTTGTAAACAGTCAGAAATGAACTCTAGGTTTGTGTCCCCCTGGCTTCTAACTCTGTAGGTTTATCATACTCAATCTAACAATCAAACTGCTGTGCATGTAGAATCAGACAAGTTATATATCACTAACAACCTCTTGACACACTTCAATGAATTTTACTTATCTCCTCCTAGTCTCAGAGTGTCGCATTACTAACCCTTGCCTTGGACCTCAATTTCAACTATCTTCTTTTGGTTTCAAGTTGATTAGATGTAGATAATTCTCTTAAGTAGATAAAGATGATTAGGTTATATTGACAATTAACTTCAAATCACTATTATGATATCCTTTTCCCAATCTCTAACTCTCTCTAATTGAAAGTGAATACAACTGAGATCCTAATGTTTGCAATCGTTACAAAATTAATAGGCGCGAAGAAAACCATAATACATGCAACAATAATCTAGAAGGATTGAACACTTCCCTTAGTTTGTTAATCCGCCAGGGTTCCCACAACCCTAACTAAGGGAATTAGCCATTCATCATTGTAAAACAATCAATAGAATTCATAATTGAAAGCGTTAAATCAATCTCATAATAATTAATGAATAAAATCCAAAGTGTCAAATTTAATAGTCAACCAAAATTAAGAACAAAACAATCCCAAGATCAAATATATTTTGTAAGTATTAAAAGTGCTTAAACTAACTAAAAATGTCAAAAGGGTATTTATAGAATACAAGAAAATCCTAGGAAACTAATCCTTAATTAAACTGGAAGATCAGAGTCGATGGCCACCAACGGGGCCACTTATGGGCCGTAGGTGGCACCTATGGACCATAGGTGGTCCTATGTTGGTGCCAGTGTCTATAAACTGCAAAATTTTCTCAGTATCTTCATGAAGGCTGACACCTGGGGGCGTAGGTACTACCTATGGCTTGTAGGTAGTCCAACGTAGGTGACAATAAAATGTTTCAACTTCTGAATCTCTAGTCTTCAACTTTTTGGCACATATTCTGACACCTACCCCATATAGGTAGTACTTATGGGCCATAGGTACCCACGTAGGTAGTCCAAACACTTTAATTTTCATGTTTTATCTCCTGTTCAACTTCAAAACCTAGTTTCCTGCAAAATACAACACAAAAACACATCATATCTAATAAAATGACCTAAGTAACTTGCATATTTTCATCGTTTTAAAAATTAAAAGTGCTATATAACCATTGCACATCATATGAAGGCTGGATAATAGTCGTCGTGGCCATAATTTTGACATTGGTTTATGTCGGCAATGTAGAATTTTTGCCTAATATCCCATAGCGCTAATTAATTAATAATAGACCTAAAGGTGGTTCCTTTTTAATTTTCCTTATATTTTTTTAGTGGTTTAGAAATCTTTTATTTAATCTTGATTTTTCTCTACTTTTTGAGTTTTAACAACAATGTCTGCTTTCTCAAATGCTACAAGATGATTTGGGTTTAAAAGGTGAAACACCTCAGTTGTTTTTTTGAAAATATATAAAATTTTATCCTCATTGTCCTGACTACAACTCTCCTTGCGAGTTGTAGGATGTTATTGTGGGTCTTAAGACCCCAATCATAGCCTAACCAAAGTGTGTGGCTAAGGTTTCTGCTCTGAGTACGAGTGGCTCACAATGAGTTGTCAAGACTCCTTACTAGTCATTGTGTGCAACTAGTAATATGACCAGGTATTGTCCCAAGGTTTTGATGTGACTACGACTAGGTCTTTATGATTCGTAAGGTCCCGAGATGAGTCATTCGATCATGGTCATAACATGATTAGAGTATGCATCAAATGATTCTATCTCGGGTACGAGTGGGCATGGTGAATCGTATGGTACAAATCGTAACTAGACCAATGGTGGTGGTCCTGGATAATGTCTAGATTATGATTGAGTGCCATGAGTCATAGGGTAACCCTACGAGTCATTGTAGGACCCGTAATGATTGGTGATGATTTTTCTGTTCTTTTACTAAGGGAATTATAGACATTTCCCTTTATCCCTAAACATAACCCACAACCCTTAAACATTAGTGAGACCTTATTTTCACCCATAATACACTCAAAACATATTCTTATCTTTGTCAAATTCTCTCAAGCATTCATACTTAAGGCTTCTAAGAAGTGGGTTAAGTAGAGCTTCAAGGGTGGATTTCTCTCCATAAATATTGGTATTTCAGGTATGTTACTCTTCCCTAATAGCTATTTGTTAAAAGCATATGTTTTAAAGTGTTGAGGGTTTTGAATATTTGTTGTTGAACAATGTTTCCCATGGTTTACACATGATTGTTCATGTTTTAAATATGTTTTTTAAACCTATGGGGTGCATGGGTATGGTAAATAAACTAGGGGATTGTGATTTGCCCCAACTTGTTACTTTTGAAGTGGTAATGACCTCATACCTATATTGTGGAAATTGATTTTGATATGAAGAGTATGCATATTGAACTAATTTGAACTATTGTATGATTTAAAAGGCTAATTAGACATATTGGTTTGATTTGAACCTTGTAGGTTTTATGTTTTCACAAGATATTGCATGATTGAACCAAGAGGGTTGTGAATTTCCGCCAAGTGATGTAATTGTGTTGGCATGTTGTTGTTACCTTACAAGTGTAGTTGGTATTTCGATACCAACAATGTATGACTTAATGTGTAATATGGTTCAAGGAATGGGAACGTGTGATAAATGTTTTAAATTGGGCTTAAAATAGGGTTGTATAGCTGAGTCGTGAAAGTGAAGGTCTAAGTAACCGATACTAGAAACCGTGATTGCCACCGCAGGGGTCTAAATGACCAGGGAACTTAGAGCCCTCCTTTTTATTACATATGATCGGAAGGTTCGAGTCCCCCATATTATAGTACATGAATGGGTACTTGTGTCACCTTAATATGATGGGAGGTTCGAGTTTCCTATAGTGCATATGTATACTGTAACTCCCCAAGGCTTTGACCCTTGCAAAAATTTATGAGTTTGAGCCTTCTGTTGATCATACAACTCACCATACTAGTAGTATGGTACGGATATGGGTCAGGACCCTAGTCGTATGTTGGTCAGTGTTCCATTAGCTAAGTTCTTTTCAGGGTACAAGAAGACTTCATAAGAGTTGTATGTACATGATATGAGAGGTAGGGTCCAAACCATATATTTTCTAATGTCTAGTCTTTGATGTTCTGCTTAGGGTATGACTTGAAGGGTACTAGTCATATGGTGAGGGTACAAGTTAGGATAAGGAGTCGTATGTTGGACGGATGTGGTGTCTAACTTTTGAATTAAGTTACGAGTAGAGGGTACCACCGTATGATGTGGATAGAAGTTGAGGGATCCAACCGTACCCTTTTGCGTTCTTTTTATAGCTTTTAAGTTGAGGGTATTTTGGATAATTCCCACCCCAAGAACTTGAGACCCTATATGTTATAACATTATTTGGTCCTTCATTCTACACTTTGGAAGATCAAAACACTCTCTAAAAATCTCTCTAGAAGATTGGGCTAAGGTTTCTTCAAGGTAGTCATCTAGAGGCTTAAGGATCAAAATCTCTCTGTGAATTTTTGTAACTCAGGCATACGACCCTTTCTTCATTGTTAGTTCACAAAACTTATGTGTTTAAACATTGTTCTTGAATCATAAAATGGTAGTTTTGAAATCCATTGTTGAGGGTTTGAATGCATATTCTTGAGTATTGTTCTTTCATGATTTAACTTGTGGTTATGCGTGTTTTCATAATGGTTTTGCACGCGTGGGTGCTTTGAAATTGTGATTTAAACTAAGGGGTAATGGTTAACCCTAACTTGATGGTTCATGTCTTGAATAACGGTTTGATAAATATGCCCTCAACATATTTGTGAAAATGTCAATGAGAAGAATCTTGTCACAAGATGAATTATATTTTGAACTAATGCTTGGCATAAGAATGTTAATGAAGGATGAATGTCTTTGTAAGGGTCTTGATGACCATAAATTGAATTGAATGGTGCTTTGAACTAATATATTAGCCTAATAATGTAATTGGTCAGTAAATGGTTTCATGAATGCTTTATAGATCATAAGTTGATTTGAATTGTAACCTTTGTGGTTTAAATAGCTAAATAGGTTTGAGTCCCTAAATGTTGAATTGAATTAATGTATTTGTATTGACAATGGGTTCAAGTCCTAATGTTGAATGATAATGGTTATGGCATGTTGTACGCTTTCAAGTAGGGTTGGTATGCCAATATCAATGGGATGCCTTTGGTAAGTGATTGGGCTACTGGTTGTGTGTATGTGTAAAGAATGTTTTAAATGGTCTTTAAAGCGGGATGTGTAGCCGGGCTGTGAAAGTAGAGTCCGAGCGACTAACACTAGAAACTGTGCTAGCCGGTACGGGTGTCTAAATGACCAGGAGGTTTGAGTCCCCTGAATGAATATATGAATGAGAGGTTTGCGTCCCCCATATTGTATACACTGGTGCTATGTCACCTTGATTATTTTGGGAGGTTTGATTCCCCCATAATGGCATATACGAATATGGATATTCTTTGGTTCGTATGGTTTCATGCACTGGGGCCTTTCTAGCTAGGAGAGAGCTGGGCCTATATAGCCCATGGGTGCCTTGTATTATGATGGTTATGTTACACAACCAGGTTAATGTTTTTAAAGTTATATATATATGTGTGTGTGTGTGTGTGTACATGTGATTGCATATGATGATTTGACTTGGTTTTAATAATGGCATTATTTTATTCCTCTATCCCTGAGTTACATGCTAGTGCTTCAACTTTTAACTATCTCGAGATGTTGTATTCCCACATGATATAGGGACCTGGAACTCCTTCTTCTCTTCCTGTGCAATGGCCAGATGTTTGAGTGGTTCGTGAGTTGACATTGAAGTTGTGAGATTCCATACTTTGGAAGGCATCCATTTCATGGTATTTATATATTCTATGTAAAACTTTGTTAAACATTGTTTTTAGCACTTGTCGAGGGTATGTCTCGATATTTTATTAGCTTCAGATTGTAGAGGCTTTGTGGATTACTGTGAACATGGGTGTGTTGTTTATATTGCTCTATCTTGTTATATGTTTGAAAATCATCTGACACTTATGGTTGGTATGCTAGTTAGATTAGAAGAAAAGGGTGATCTCCGGTCCATGTGGGACTTAAGATACCCGTCATTTCCAGGCCCTGGTTCGGGTCATGAAAAAGTTTGTATCAGAGACTATATTCATGGTCAATTGGGTGTCCACAAAGCTGTGCCAAGTAGAGTATCTTTTATGGGTGTGTAGCGAACCGCACTTACAAGAGAGGGGCTATGAGATATTTAGGAATATTTTCCTTTTTTGTTGTCTTAATATCAAGCTAAAGAGTCTAAGGTCTTGGATTCTTCTGATTGTCATTTGCTTGTCTTTCATATCATACCTCCAAGAAGATCTGATGTTCATGCAAACTCTTTTGTCCCATCTTGGGATGATATGGATGAAAATTGCCTAATTTTTGGTGTTTGGACCCGATCAAGGGTTGCTGCATCTGACTGTCGATTTGGGGTCCCACCGATCCTATTCCTGAGGGTGACATCATACTCAGTCGCCTCCTAGGGAGGTTACTAATGTTGAGTTTCATCTCTCCATTACCCTGTTGACTTAGTTGGTGACATCTTAGTCACAACAGTCGGGTTCTACAGCTACTATGTGTTCGTTTGAGGCCACTATAGTTGGCCAATTCATGAGGGTGCACCCTTTGATATTTACTGGTACAAAGGTTGACAAGGATCCTCAAAGTTTCATTGATGAAATAGAGAGAATCTTCTAGGTTATGTATGCTTTAGAGGTTAAAGGTGTAGAGTTTACTGCCTATCAAGTGAAAAATGTTACATACTAGTGGTAAGAATAATGGGAACAACCGAGAGGTGAGGATACTGGTTCCTCTTTATGGGATGATTTCTCTAGTGGATTTTGGACCGCTTCTTTCCCCAGGAGTTGAGGGAAGCTAAAGAAGAAGAATTTTTTAACTTGAAGAAAGGAAGGACGAAAGTTAAGGAGTATGCTTTGAAATTCCATTATTTGTCTTGGTATGCTCCTAAATTGGTTTCTAATATAAGGGCCCGAATGAGAAAGTTTTCTTCAGGATTGTCTCATGAGTTGATCCTTGAGAGTAATGCTGCCATATTGATCACGGACATGAACATCTCCAGATTGGTTGTGTATATGCAACAGGTCGAAGAGGAGAAAAAAAATAGGCTAAAGTTAGAGATAGACAGAGGTCCCGATTTTTAAAATAGAGTAGGGTCCAATAGCAGAGTGGTAAGTGGCCTAATAGGAAGAGCTTGAGAAGTTCTAGATCCTATTCGACAGTTAGTGCTCCCTACCCAGAGCCGTCAGGAGATAGATTTTTTCAGGGTGGTGATGATTCGAGGGAACAGGGTTCTTAATCTCAGGACAGTGGAGCCCAATGAACACCATCCTTCCCTCCTTATAGATTTTATGGTCAACATTATTAGGGTCAGTATGAAAAGGGAAGGAATGGATATTTATGTATAGTCAGGTTGGTCATATGCAGTGGGACAACCCTTCTAGTGTTGTTTTTGGGGCAAATAAGGTTCCTGTTGCCTCTTATTTAGCTCCTTCTCTAAAGGGTGTTACTTCTGGCTATGGCACTAGTTAAAACCATCTTTATGGTCTCACTACTCGTCTGGGGTCCTAGGCATCTCAAGATATTATTACTGGTATATTGAAACTCTTTTTTCGTGATGTGTACTGTTTACTTGATCTGGGTTCCTCTCTCTCTTATGTGATCCTATTTTTGGTTGGATATTTTGGTTTTTGTCTTAAGTTTCTGTCAGACCCTTTTTCTATTTCTACCTCGATAGGAGACTTTGTGGTTGTCAGAAGAGTCTATAGGGTGTGTGTGGTATTATTTGGTAGTAGAAAAACTATGGTGGACTTGATATAGTTAGACATGGTTGAATTTGATGTTATTCTAGGGATGGACTGGTTGCACTTGTGCTATGCTTTCTTAGATTGTCGGATTCGTAAAGTCGTGTTTAAATTCCCTATTAAGCCAATTGTTGAGTGGGAGGGTGGTTCCCTAGCTCCTAAGGGACGATTTATATCATATCTTAGAGCTCATAAGTTAATTTCCAAAGGTTATCTCTATCATCTATTTTAGCTTAAAAATTCTAACTCGGAAGGTCCTTCCTTACATTCTATTTCTGTGGCAAATATGTTTCCCGATGTCTTCCCTAATGACCTCCCTAGTGTCCCTCCCACTAGGGAGATTGATTTTGGTATTAACCTTGTTTTGGACACTTGTCCTATTTCTATTCCCCTATATAGAATGGCTCTAGTTGAGTTAAAAGAGCTTAAAGAGACACTAAAGGGCCTTTTAGACAAGGGTTTCATCCATCCTAGTGTGTCCTCGTGGGGTGCACCGATGTTATTTGTGCATAGGAAGGCTGGTTCTCTTCGAATATATATTGATTACCAACAGTTGAATAAGGTGATGGTAAATAACAAGTACCCTCTTTCGAGGATTGATGATCTCTTTGAACAACTTTAGGGTGCTAAATTTTTTTCTAAGATTGATCTTTATTCTGCGTATCATCAGTTAAGGATTAGGGATGCAGATATCCCTAAGAATGCTTTTCATACTCGATATAGGCATTTTTATTTCTTGGTGATGTTGTTTGGATTGATCAATGTCCCTGCGACATTCATAGATTTGATGAATAGGGTTTTTCGTTAGTTTTTGGATCTGTTTGTGATTATTTTCATTGATGACATCTTGGTGTACTCTAAGAGTGAGGAGGATCATGTTGATCACCTCTGCCTTGTGTTGCAGACCTAAAAAGATTAACAATTTTATGCTAAGTTCTACAAATGCGAATTCTAGTTGAATGCCGTAATATTTTTGGGTCACGTGTCTAGTAAAGGGATTATGGTGGATCTTTAAAATCTTGTTGTGGTTAAGAAGTGGCCTAGACCCACGACTCCAATCTATATTCGTAGATTCTTGGGTCTAGCATGTTATTAAAGAAGGTTCATGGAGAGCTTTTCTTCTATTTCTTCTCCGTTGACCAAATTGACTTCGAAAAATGTGAAGTTCTTATGGTCGAATGATTGTGAGGGTAGCTTTGAGAAGCTAAAAGATAAGTTGACTTTAGCTTCGATTTTGACTCTACCTGAGGGTATAGAGGGATTTGTGGTATATTATGATGCGTCCTGGTTTGGTTTGGACTGTGTGTTGATGCAACATGGTAAGATGGTTGCTTATGCCTCTAGACAGTTAATGGTTCATGAGAGGACCTATCCGACTCCTGAGTTGGAATTGTTAGTTGTGGTGTTCGTGTTGAAAGTCTGGCATCGCTATCTGTATAGGGTCCATGTTGATATCTTTTATGATCATAAGATCCTGTAGTATATGTTCACTAAGAAAGATTTTAATCTCAGGCAAAGGAGGTAGTTTGAGTTGCTGACGGACTATGATATGAGTCTTCACTACCATCCAAGTAAAGCTAATGCAGTTGTTGATGCTCTTAGAAGGTTATCCATGGGGAGTCTAGCTCACGTGGATGAAGATAAGAAAAAATTGATGAAGGATATTCACTATTTGGCTAACCTTGGAGTTTGTCTTTTGGACTCTGAGAATGGTGGCGTGTTGGTGCAACAGGTGGCACAATCATCTCTTGCATTGCAAATAAAGGGGAAACAGATATTAGATTCACTCATGATGAAGATCAAGGATGATGTTGGAAAGAAGAAGGTGATGTCCTTTGAGATCAAGGGTGATGGTTTCTTGATGTACTAAGGGATGTTGTGTATTCTCGATGTGGATGTATTGTGAGGCAGGATTTTGGTCGAGCCTCATGAATTATGGTATATGGTTCATCCTGATTCAACAAAGATGTATCATGACCTTAAGGAGATGTATTAGTGGAACAAAATAAAATGGGGTGTAGCTGACTTGATGGAGAAATATATAGTATGTCAGCGAGTTAAGGTGGAGCACATAAGGCCCATTGGGTTACTTTAAGAGATTGAACTACTAGTGTGGAAATGAGAGATAATTAATATGGATTTCGTTACTGGCCTTCCGTGGTCTCAGAATTAGTGTGACTCCATTTGGGTCATCATGGATAGGATGACTAAGTCTACTCACTTCTTGTTGGTGTGGACTACTTATTCTGTTGAGGATTATGCGAAATTGTTCCTTCAAGAAGTTGTGTGCACCTGTCTTTATTATTTTGGATCGTGGTATTCAGTTCTCATTGCATTTTTTTCTCGTTTCAGAGTGGTTTAGGGACTAAAGTGAGTCTTAGTATGGATTTTACCCGCAATTGAATGGGCAAGTCGAAAGGACTATTCAAACTATGTAAGATATGTTGTGAGCCTATGTGTTTTATTATGGCGGTAGTTGGTTTGACCATTTTCCATTGATTGAATTTGCTTATAATAATAGTTATCATTCTAACATTGGTATGAAGCCGTTCTAGGCATTGTATAGTAGGAGGTGTAGATCTTCTATAGGGTGGTTCGAGGTTATTGAGGCAAACATGTTTGGCCCATATTTGGTTAACCAAGCCATGGAAAAGGTGAAGGTAATTCGGGATAGGCTTAAGACCGCCCAAAGTTGCCAAAAGTCCTATGTGGATGTAAGGCGAAGGGACTTGGAGTTGAAGTTGGAGACTGGGTGTTTTTGAAGGTATCTCCCTGTAATACCCCACATTTTCGAGCTAGAAATCAAATCGTCGTTCCTACGTGTGTAAGTTAGAAATCAAACCGTCGTCCCTACATGTGTAAGCTCTAATTCCGTGGTTTATATTTAAATTCATGTGTCATGATATTTATCCTAGTGTATGAAGTGATTATGATGTGAAAAGTGTTCATAGAAATCACTTAGAGGAAAAGTTGAGCTAAGAATCTTTCATTCATCCAAAATTTGATATTCGATTCTATAAGGGTCTATTTTGAACATGTATAAATTTTTATATATATGGAATATTTCAGTTCAAGACCCACCAAATTGTAGATAATTGAATTATCTTTCCAATGATACCAATTTCGCCTAAATCCGATAACCGAGCGAAATGTTATGACATTTTTTGTGTGAGACAGTAAGCCGATGTGATAGCGACATAACGCATCGGCCAACGCATTACGGGACTGTTTCACATGCTAAATCAGTTTCTAATGGGTCTAGGGACATTTTGGTCACTTTCCCTCACCCAAATTCCGTCCATAACATAAAATTTCAGCCCCAAGAAGCATCAATTGCCTATTATATCAATTTTCTCTCAAAAGAAAAAACCCTAACCGCCTCTCTAAGAACAAGATTCAACCCTTCTTCTTCAAGATTCTCCAGAAAAGTATCAAGATTTGGATTCCATCTTTCAAACTAAATAATCTAAGGTACGTGGAGTTTTCCTAAACTACATAGGCATGGTGAAATTTTCTTAATCATATTTAAATGTTAGAAATTATGAATTTACAAAGGGGTTTGGATTTACAATTGTAATTACGCATTATGAAAGCTTTTGATAATATTGTTTTGGTCTTGAGGCCTTCCGTTAAAATTGATTTTGTTAGTATATATATGTATGTGGTTTGAGTGTTGAAACTTGATTGGAGACCACAAAAATTTATACTCCCTCTTTCGTTATGAATTATTCGATTGCATATTGAGAAGTATGACATTAATTGTTGACTTGGTTTTGATGATGACTTGAAAAGAGGTTGTCTTTCTTAATTGCATAAATGAGAGTGATGATTTTAAAGAGAAGTGAATGATTTGTTACAAGATACTTGACCACTATGTGTTTGTGAATTGAATTGAGGATCCTTGACTCTGTTCTCATGAATTTCACTATACATATCCTCTTATACTGTTTGACTAGTTTGGTGGTCTAAAAATAATGTTTTGAAAAAGAAGACTGTAACATGATATTGTATGGCTTAGATATATGACTTGCAAGTCTTGGTATGACGATACCAAAATAGATAATGCCATAACAGACTTAGAACAGAACATAAGTCAGATTTCATTCAGATTTTCATAATTTGATTTCAGAAAGATGCATGCTTAGGAAAGGCTAAAAATGGGCTTAAGAGGTATTAGGTGGTTACCCAAAGAAGGTACGAGTTCAGATAACTCATTTCCCAAAACCATGTTTTGCCGATACGGGTTATTATGTCCCCAAGAGGGATTATACGCTGGCCTAGTGTCCTGTGGCATATCAGAATCAGAAACTCCAATTCTTGTGGTAAAATTGGGTTGGGGGATTGGCCGCCGAGTCAAGGGCGGACTCCATATAGCCTGTAGGATCGTAGAATTGTAGGGTGTACCACCTAACTCAGAAGTAATACAAAGAATAGAATCACATTGACAAGAATGTTTTAAGATTATTAGAGATTGCCTATGTATTTTAAACTATATCATGCATGCTGTTGCATGACTTGGTCTCACTTATTATATATATATATATATATATATAAATACATTATTTTTGATTGCTCTGCGTACCAGTACATATGTATTGACCCCCTATATCTCAGGATCTCGATCTTATCTAGCAGTATATCCGTGTGTGTTAGAAGTTGCAGTTGGTGAGCCATCTCTATTTCAGAGGGCCTGATTTTCAGATTTCATTGTTTCTTACATTTTATGGTCTACTGGAGGCCTTGTCCCAGTTTTTTCTCAAACTTATGATTGTTATTGTAATATTAGAGTTTTCGCAGATGGTTGTCACATGTTTAGAATATTCAGAATTTTCCTATTTAAATTGTTCATGTTTATGAGATTGACCATGGTTCCGTCATGTAGTTTTTTTCACAAATTTTCTTATACTATATGAATATTGTGCATAATTACTAGATTTAGAAGAGCGCCTGGGCTTTCATGGTTGGGGATGCTCGTTACGGCTAGGGCCTTGGCTCGGGTCGCGACACTCCCATTAAGGGAGTGATGAGTTTTGGAACGAATAAGAATCTTGGTCCCTTGTATGTTGGCATGTATGTGGTTTTGATAAGGGTCGGTGATGTTGCATATGAATTAGAGTTTCCCTCTAGTATTTGTTCCATTCATTCGGTATTCCATGTTGAAAAAATATGTGAGTGATCCTTTGTTGGTTGTCCCTTTGGAGGACATTAGTATTTCAGATTCTTTTTCCTATGAGGAAGCCATGATGAGGATCTTGGATCGGCAAGTTTATTTGTTACGAACAAAGGATATGGCTTTGGTGAAGTTTCTATGGCGAAACCAAAGTCTGAGGAAGCTACTTGGGAAGCCGAGGAGGACATAAAGTTCAAGTATCCATTCCTATTCTTGATTCCACAAAATTGTGTTTGACGTATATGTTGTTCTTAAAATATTTGTTTTATGTTCTTGTTAAAGGTAGATTGTAAATTTCTTGGTGTTTTATTTTCTGTCTTAAAGGTAATAGTAGAGTCGTTTGGGATTTAATTGTGCTTATAGTGCCTTTTCCCAACATTCGAGGATGAATGATCCTAAGGGGAGAGACTGAAACACCCCAAGGCTTTGGAGGTTGCAAAATTTCATGAGTTTGAGTCTTCTGTTGATCATATGATTCACCATACTAGTCATATGGTTTGGATACGGGTCTAGGACCCAAGTCATATGTTGGTCAGTGTTACATTGGCCAAGTTCTTTTAAAGGTACGATAAGACTCTATACGAGTCGTATGTACATGATACGAGAGGTAGTATCCAAACCCTATGTTGTCTAGTATCTAGCCTTTGATATTCTACTTAGGGTACGACTTGAAGGGTACTAGTCATATAGTGATGAGATGAGTTAGGCTAAGGAGTCGTATGTTGGAAAAAATATGGTGTCCAACTTTCTGATAAAGTTACGAGTAGAGGGTATCACTCATATGATATGGATACAAGTTGAGGGGTCCAACCGTACCCTCCTATATTTTTTTTATAGATCTTAAGCTAAGGATATTTTGGACAATTCCCATCCCACGCCCTTAAGACCCAATGTCTTATAACACTATTTGGTCCCTCATTCTACACTTTGGAAGATCAAAACACTATCTAAATACATCTGTAGAAGATTGGGCTGGGGTTTCTTCAAGGTGGTCATCTAGAGGCTTACAGATCAAAATCGCTTCATGAATTTTCGTAACTTAGGCATGTGACTCTTCTTTCATTGTTAGAACACCAAAAATCATGTGGTTAAACATTGTTCTTGAATCATAAAATATTGGTTTGAAATCCATGGTTGAATCTCAGGCAAAAAAGGTGGCTCAAATTGCTTAAGGATTACAACATGAATCTCCACTATCACCTAGATAAACCTAACGTGGTTGCTAATGCTCTGAGCGGGTTGTCCATGGTAATTTTATTTCATGTGGATGAGGAGAAACGGGATTCGATAAAGAATATTCACCTCTTGTCTAATCTTAGAGTCCATCTCTTAGATTTTGAGAATGGTAATATGATTTTGCAAGAGGTATCAAAGTCCTTTTTGGGTGCTAAGGTAAGGGAGAAGCAAGTGTTGGACCCTATCTTAATGCAAATCAAGGAGGATGTAGGTAGGAAGAAGGTGATGGATTTTGAGATTGGTGGTGATGGTATCTTGAGGTGCCAAAGTAGATTATGTGTTCTCGGTGTTGATGGGTTGCGAGGAAGAATTCTGACCAAAGCTCATGATTCGCACTATACGGTTCATCCTGGTTCAATAAAAATATAACATGATCTTAAGGAGATTTATTAGTGGAATAATCTTAAGCGGGATGTGGACAATTTTATGGCTAAGTGCATGGTGTGTCAACAAGTGAAGGTTGAAAACTTGAGGATCAGTAGATTATTTTCAAGAAATGAGCTGCCTGTGTGGAAGTGGGAAATAACTAATATGGATTTTATTACTAGTCTCTCCCAGTCTCAAAATCAGCTCGATTCTATTTGGGTCATCATGGATAGGATGACTAATTCTGCTCACTTCTTGTCGGTGAGGAAAAATTTCTCTTCAGAGGATTATGCTAAATTTTTCATTGAGGAGATACTCAAACTGCATGGTGGTCCAATTTCCATTACTTTTGATCGAGGCACTCAGTCCTTATCTCCCTTTTGGCATTTGTTTCAGAGAGATTTGGGGACTAAGGTGAGCCTTAGTACCGCTTTCCACCCCCAGATGGATGGGCAAGCAGAGAGGGATATTAGAGGACATGCTCAGATCTTGTATGATCAACTTTGGTGGTAGTTGGGTTGACCACTTGCCTCTTATAGAGTTTACCTACAACAACATTTATCTCTCTAGTATTGGTATGGCTTCGTTTGAAGCTTTGTATGGTAGGAGGTGTCGTTCTCCTATTGGGTTGTACAAAGTGTGTGAGGCTGGGTTATTTGGTCCTAATTTGGTTCACCAAGCCATAGAGAAGGTAAAGGTGATTCGGGATAGGCTTAAGATTGCCCAAAGTCGCCAAAAGTCCTATGCGGATATGAGATAAAGAGAGTTGGAATTTAATGTTGGTGACTGGGTTTTCTTAAAGGTATCTCCCACAAAGGGAGTGATTTGGCTTGGAAAGAAGGGGAAGATTAGCCCCCGTTATGTTGGTACATATTTGATTTTGAAGAGGTCTGGTAACAATGCTTATAAGTTGGAGTTGCCTTTAAGCCTGAGCTCCATCAATTCGGTCTTCTATGTCTCGATGTTAAGGAAATTCATGGGATATCCTTCTATGGTTGTTCCTTTGCAAAGTGTGGGAATTTTGGATTCCATTTCTTATGAGGAAGTTCTAATAGAGATCTTGGATTGGCAAGTCTGTCGGTTGCGGACGACGGACGTGGCTTCGGTAAAGGTTCTTTGGAGGAACCACAAGATTGAGGAAGCTACTTGGGAATCCAAAGAGGACATTAAGTCCATATATATATATACTAGTATCCGTCCCTATTCCCTATTCTAGATAGTCGTTCTTGAGATATGTGTATTCCTTAATATTTTTGTTTTCTATCTTGTTAAAGGTAAGTGTGGGTGCATTTCTGTGTTAAGTCGTGCTAAGGGATTCCTTGACCCATCATTTGAGGATGAATGATACAAGTGGGGGATAATTGAAACACCCCAATTTTTGGCTTTGAACATTTCTGAAATTTTATCCTCCATATGCTGACTACGACTCCCCTTACAAGTCGTAGGGTATCATTACGGGTCTTAAAGACCTAATTGTAGCCTAATCAGAGTGTGTGGCTAAGCTTTTTGCTCTTACTACGAGTGGCTCTCAACGAGTCATCAAGGCTCCTTACGAGCCATAATGTGCAAATCGTAAGATGACCAGTGTATTGTTTTAAAGTTCTGATGTGACTATGACTATGACCTTATGAGTTGTAAGGTCCCAAGATGAGTCATTAGGTCATAATCATAATGTGATCAGAGTATGCCTCAAATGATTATGTCTGGGGTACGAGTGGGCGTGGCGAGTTGTAAGGACTTGTTATGAGTCGTATGGTATGACTCGTAACCAGACCAATGGTGGTGGTCCTGGACTCTATCTAGAATAAGATTAAGGGCCATAAGTCATAGGGTGTTCTTACGAGTCATTATAGGACTAATAACGACTGGTGATGAATTTTTAGTCTTTTTAATAAGGGTATTCTAGACATTTCCCTTTTCCCTAAACATAACCCGTGACACTTAAACCCTAGTGAGACCTCATTCTCACCCATAATACACTCAAACATATTCCCATCTCTCTAGCATCCATACTTAGGGTTTCCAAGAAGTGGGCTAAGTAGAGCTCCAAAGGTGGATTTCTCTTTGTAAACTTTGATATTTCAGGCATGTTACTCTTACCTAATTTCTATTTCTTAAAATCATATGTTTTAAAGTGTTGTTCATAAGGTATTTATGTTGGTTTTGAAACAAGGGTTGAGGGTTTTGAATGTTTTCCATTGAACAATGTTTCCCATGATTTATATATGATTATTCATGTTCTGATTATGGTTTTTGAACCTATGGGGTGTATGGATATGGTAAATAAACTTGGGGATTATGATTTCCCCAAACTTGTGACTTTTGAAGTGGTAGTGACCTCAACCCTATATTGTGGAAATTGGTTTTGATATGAAAAGTTTGCGCATTGAACTTATTTGAACTATTATATGACTAAAAAGGCAAATGAGACACATTAGTTTGAATCGAACCTTGTGGTTTTGTGTTTTCACAAGCTATTGCATGATTGAATCAAGTGGGTTGTGAATTTCCCCTAAGTGGTGTAATTGTGTTGGCACGTTGTTGTTATCTTGCAAGTGTAGTTGGTATGACTCTACCAATAATGTATGTCTTAATTTGTAATATGGTTCAATGAATATAAATGTGTGATAAATTTTTTAAATTGGGCTTAAAAGAGGGTTGCGTAGCTGAGTCGTTAAAGTAGAGGTTCAAGTGACCGATACTGAAACTGCAATTGCCGACGTTGGGGTTTAAATGGCCAGGGAGGTTTGAGTCCCCCTTATTATTATCATATGATTGGGAGGTTCGAGCCCCCCATATTATATTACATGATTGGGTACTTGTGTCACCTTAATATGTCGTGAGGTTTGAGTCCCCCATAGTACATATGTATACTCCCTGATTCATGGAGCCACACGCATAGGGCCCTACCAGCTGGGGGAGAGTTGGGCCCATATAGACCGTGGGTCCCTTCTTATGATATAACGATTGAGCTACACAATCCAAGCTAAGGTTTTCAAAGTTCATGTTAAACATAGTTCCCAGCCCCAATATATGATATTAGGAATATATGTATTTGGATATGATATTGTGCATTGGATTTTGGACTGGTTTTAAACTTGTTATCCATGGCATTATTTTATCACTTATCCCTGAATTACACGCTAGCGTTCACCCTATTGACCATCTTCGGATGTTGTATCCACATGCGATGCAGGAACTGTCCATACTTCTACTTCTCCTTCTTAGTGATTAGGATTCGAGATCAGCTCATGAGTTGACATAGAAGTGGTGAGCTTACATACATCGGAAGTATACATTTGATGTTTTGGTCTCTTACGTCTCAGATTGTTTAAACTTGCTTTTGGCTATAGTCGGGGGCATGTCCCGACACTATATTGGTATTTAGTTTTAGTAGAGGCTTTGTTGAATTACCTGTGGACTTGGGTGGTGACTATCCCATGTTCTTCCCGAAATATATCTATCCCTAGGAAATAATGTAGACATTATAGATCCTTTATTTTGAATTATTTGTGAAAAAATGTCTTGAGAGATTGTAATTCTATTGTATCATTTCTTGTAATGATGTCAGTGACATACACTTCCACTATAGAAATCAAGCAACCTTTTCTTTAAGAAAAAATAAGGATTAACCATTAGTAGTGTTCACCATATTCCTTGTGGGATTCAATCCCAATCTTTGTTGGATTATATATTTGACAACGATCGCGTATACCTTTTAAGGAAAGAATGATTTGGGTGTATTAGGTTCAATATAGTTAATAACTCAACATGCACCAATAAATCATAATTTCATTATCCTAAGTTTAGTTTGCTATTCGATCCTTCCACAGTCTGTGTCCATAGGTCTAGGCATGAAATCTTCCATCATAACTACCATTGTTCCATGCATCTAATTCAAATCTACTAGAATTAAACTATAACCTACCCCATGAGAGAGTTTTTCTACTACAGAGAGTGAAGAGTCTTTTTTTAGTGTGCCTTTTTCCCTTTAATCAAATGGAATCTCTGCAAGAATGCTTGAAAATTGCTCTTTTAGATTTTGGCCTCTAAATCCTAGTCGTTCTAAGAATATGGTTCATCTCGGGTGATTTTGGAGGAGGCAAAAAATAGGAGACCTCAGCTGGGGAAATATTTAAATAAAATTTGGGTGACTTACTGCCTTGCCATAGCTGTGGTAATGGAAGTGCCGCTGCAACGATATTACTGCAGCGACGGATTTGTTGCTATAATAATGAGTTGATGGCCTAGATTAATTTTGATAAACTAGACTAAATCATGGACCCTTTTTCACAAAATATAATTCTAATCAAATTTGAATAAAAAATTCTTGATTGAATTATTTTCTTGGAATGAGCATAACAATAATTTGGATCGTTACAGGAGGGCATTTCTTGCATTAGAAAAATGCACCATATTCCAGATATGATTTCATTGTGAACCAGTTATTTCCTTTTTTATAGCCTGCTCCACCCTGAATGATTGAAAGCCTGAAAATAATTAGTTGATTTTGCGATTTGTGAAACTGATTTAAGTACGATCTAATTTACTAAAAGAAAGGGCAATAATACTTAGCACGATAGGATCTGGAGTTGTAGCATCAAAACACAAATTAGTAATAGGACTAGAAAATAGTATTGCAAAAATAGTCTTAGAAATTTACTAGAGGATTTACTTTAGTGTCCCACCAGATCTTCTAGGAGGAGCTAATGTGGAGGCTTATGTGGGTGAAAAAATAATAGAAGTAGAATGTGATATGGGTGAAGATAAAATAGGATCAATTTATGGTATGCTAGAAGGATTATGTGTTAGGTTTGGATTTTTTTTTTGTGAGAAAGGTCATTAAACATTTGAATATCAAAACTAGAATAGGAAAAGTATATGGTGAAGAAGTATTACAATTTGTAACAAAAGGAAATAGATCTTCATAAAAGACAACATCTCTAGATATTAACTTCTTATTGTTAAGATACAAAAGCTTATAACTCTTTGATTATTAGGATATCCTAGAAACATACAAGCATTATCCTTTGGTTCAAACTTCCTTCTATCATGAGCTAGTGTACTATCATAACACAAACAACCATAACACCTAAAACTTTGATAAGAAGGTGACTTTTCAAATAGGACAAGATAAGGGGTCTTTTCATACAATACTCGAGATGGTAACCTATTGATCAAAAAAGTTATTGTGAGAATACTCCCGACTAGATTCAAGGTACCCGAGATTAGAAAAATAAAGCCTTTTGTGCTTCCTGTCAACTATGTATTCTTTTGAGAGGTAGCAATACATGAAGTTTGATGAATAATTCCTTTAGAAATAAAGTAGTTAGTGGCAGCTATACTCTTCTCCAATTTCAAGGGATTATCTGACCTGATTATTTTTACTTTAGTATTGAACTGTCTTTCTATCATTTGTAGAGAATATTATCAAATTGAAAAATGTTGCTCTTAGTGGTTAACAAATAGATCCGAGTAACCCTACTATAATCATTCACTAGGATAAGAAAATACCTATTATTGTTATAGGTAGGCATTTTATAAGGATCCCATGTATTCATATGAAGAATATTAAAGTTGAAGTTAGTTGATATTTGACTAATAGGAAAAGATAATCTTAGACTGTCTTACTTTAGGACACATATAATAAAAGCAATCTGAACCAAAATGAATAAAAATAAATCTGACATTTTCCATTGATGAAAAGATAAATGCCAAAATCTAATGTGCCAAAGCTTTACATAATAAGTTGCATTTGTAAACATAGAAAAAGAAATAGAAATAGAAATAGAAATAGAAATAGAATTGGAATTGAAATTAAAATAGAATCACTAGAACAATTTTTGATATCAATTATATGTCCTTAATAATATTGAAACTAGACTTCGTAATGTTGGGGTGAAGAAAATAGATACTTTCCTTTGCTTTACGAAAAACTTGTGGCCTCCTCATTTAAAGATCCCTATATCATACAATTAATTAATGTAAAAAAAAAGGTACATTCATATTGTCTGAATAATTTATGCATAGATAGGAGATTTTATTTTAAACTTAAACTATCACGGTCTAAGTTTAGCATCTGGACATAATTGTTACCCCAAATCATTAGTGGCCCCAGTAAACCACTTGACTTACATCATGATCATTCATATAAAAAGACTCAAAAGACACATTTAAAAATCATAAATAAAGCCATGAAAGCAAAATCCATTCTTTAAATACAAAAGATATTTAATATATAAGGATGGGGAAAATTTCAAGACAACTAAAATGAAATCAACATAAGTCTATGAAGCCTTTAAGTTATCATGAAATAATAACTAAGCTAGGACAAGACCCTGGCAATACCACAAGACTGAAATAAGCTTGACGTTAGAAGAAATATGTCGTCCAGTGGATGGAGGGCTCGCTAATAGTTGATACTTCAAGTCCTAGATGCACAGAAATCATACATATAAGTATCAAACTCTACATCATGAAATAAATGTAACATTTAAGATGATCGATACATAGATGTGTTGGTATGTAAAATTGAAAAGAGGAAATACAACATAAAACATGTACAAGAAAATGAAAGTCTGTTGACATAAACATTTACTGAAAAGGGGACTAATTTACTTTATTTATATTACTTCTGAACTAGATGCTCGTCCGGCTAACTATCAATCCATGTTTGCTGTTTGAACTAGAATATACATCATAAAAGCTTGAATAAATCATCCTTAAAGAGAAGACATATAATATCTTTCAATTAAGGAACAAATCACCCCATACGTTGGCAAAATGTAGGTTTTTAATAATGAGGCTTTACTACTCGCATCTTCTCAGTTAACCATCTAATTCTATTTAAGCCCATATTTTAGTATATTAATATCTTAAGTCATCTTTTAAAAATATTTCATCATTATTTCACCAACCATATGTTAAACATAAAAGTTTATATCATAATGGTATTGACATATCAAGACTTACAAGTCATCCATTCATAAACACGTTCTCATTAAAGGGGTTGAGAGGGTTCTTACATTTCTATGATTTAGAGATTTACATTTCAACAATTCATTCAAAATGCTTAAGTGAAAATAATGGTTGATATTTATGAGGAATAGAAATTCATCAAAGAACCTATCTTTAGAAACTATAGTAAAGGATTAGAAATACATCAAATAACCCATCTTTAGAAATTATATCAAATCCAATACTTCTTAAAACATTTAAATTCATAAGAGGGAGATACACCAACCATTACAATTAGGAAATCATGATTATTTCTCAATCAATTTTAAAATAATTTCATGAACTCATATACATCTATTCTGGCAATGAACTAAATAAAAGTAAAGGGTTTTCTTGAATTGAAATATTTATGGGCTTAAAATCCTTAAAATTTCAAAAATATAATTCAAGCCCTAAATTTCCAATTAGAACATGATATACGCTGGTTAAGTAAAAAATGAAAATCTTAATTGATTTGAGTTAGTTTTACATACCTTATAGATGAATTTAAAGAAGTAATTCTTTGAATAAGAACCCTAGCGGTTAATGTTTTTCTGAGACTTGATAGTTAAGGTTTGAGGAAAGAGGAAAGCATTTAATCGATGTCCTTTTGATAAATGATTGGGTAGGAGTATTTTTATGGTGAAGAGGGATGAATTAATAAAAGAAGATGATCAAAACTTTCAAATAAAGCAAAGTTTGGGAAAAAGCTGCTTAGACATTCATCCTTGTGTCATGGGGCTCAACATGGCAAGGCCCCATGACATGTTAGCAAATGCATCCGTTAGATAGTGCATCACTAAATTTACCATAACTTTTTACTCAGGACTTATATTGATGAATAGTTGATGGAGTTGAAAAGAAGACTCAAAACCTTTTGATTTGGTAGAAATAGATTGTGTAACTCTTCATATTCTAGGAAGAATGCTTGTTTGAAGCTGTACCTAGTAAGAATTTATAAAAAAACTCAATCGATAGAAAGACACTCAACTCAACTTTACTTAGAGGTTTCTTATTACCATGATTCATATCCAAAACATTAACCACACTAGCGAATTGATCTTAACACTTGTATTTAATAGAAAATCATTGGATTCAGACCTATACGCATATAAAGAATGGTTTGAATCCTAGCTATAAATTTTGGGTGTTATAAGAACATATAAGACATTGTCTAAATCAAGCAGAAAACAATAAAACTATTCCTATGTTAGTGACTTTATAGTATGAAAATTAGGAAGATTATTACTCAAAGAATATGAAGAAGGGACACTGATGTGAAAGAAGTTGAATTAAAACACATGTATTCTGATAAACCTAAATCAATAATCTAGGTGCTAAAATTTAAAATTGTAAAACGTGACTCAGCATGATGTCACGAACCAAAAAATCAGGTCATGATGACACTTATTACGGCTAAGCCTTGACAAGTAAGCCAATCACCCAAACTGATATGTAAATGAAAATCACAACACAAATTTCAGGGTTAGACTTCTAGAAAGAAGTCAATCCATACATGCATAAAGATAGTGGAAGTCTAAATCATAATAATTTCATAAACTATCCTAGAACCTAGAGTCACTGTATGAGAACAATCTACAAACAACTCAAAGTCTGAAAATACAACTAATAATCCAAAACAACACAAGTATGCCTTCAAATATGAAACGAGACATAAACTAGATAGGATGGGTAGGAGGTCGACTTTTGAAGCATAGAGCGTCCACTACCTTAAAGGTAGAAAATCACTATCCAACTCAGTTGCTGCACGACGTACTCATATATAGATTTGCACCAAAAGGGGTCAAGAGGGATGAGTATGGTCCACTTGTACTCAATATATATCATAGGTTTATAGAGAAAGATAGATAATAAAGTACATAAATACACAATATGAGCACATCACCTACAAATAGAAAATGTCCTTAATGATAGCTCACACCATCTCTACTAAGAGTTCTAAATATAGAACATAAATAAGAGAATAGATATGTAAAGAAAATAGAAGAGACATGAATCGGATAAAATACAGAAGTACAACATTGAAGATGCTTAAATGAATAAAATGCAATAAGAGTGATAATGTGATATGATTGAGGTTATCACATAACCTTCGTATACACCTACCGATTATCAGTTCTTTCAGGTAGGATCCATGCGGGGTTCCCAACCCATATACAATCTCAATAGTCAATTCTAGTCTCAATATCTATATATCCTCTCTAACTTGTGGGCTACGATAAAGGGTTTTGTAAAAATATCTCATTTGTGTCAAAATTGAGTATCACCCCAATAGAACCAATAGATTATAAATGTATGTATGAATGAGGATGTAATGCTCACAATAAAACTAGTATGAAGATCTCAAACCCAGCCAATACATACGCACGTGAGCTAAAAATCCACTAAATATATCCAATCATCAATGATTTAATATAAGCCATGTACCATTAGAGATAAATATGCAAATAGGACATCATTTAGCATACTAACCCTAACTTATGTATTTTCTATAATAAGGAAAGAGCCAAGGGTATACACAAGGCCAACAATATCATAAAAGGCCTCTCATACAAGCCACACATAGAAAATATCATCTCAGATCACCAATAATAATAACGTAAGCCATCACTGGGCACACAACATTAATAATATTATTTTCACAATTATTACTAATGCCTATAGCATGCTTATATAAAAATATTAACTACCTAGCCTAGTCTGAAGAAAGTTAAGCCATAACCTACCTCGTGATGATGAAATCCAAGCCAAAATACCTTTACAAAGTTTTCTTCTCTTGAACGGCCCCAAAATCAACTGAAACATACAAATATAAAATCTACCCATCGACAGGAAGCCAACAATACCCATATTGCCTATTTAGAGGTCAAAACGAACTCCTGAAATGGGTTTTAAAAAAAGAGGAATAATTGAAAATTTTGTTTCGTAAACACATTACCCATGATTTAAGGAAGCGATAGAAGAAAAACCAAGTGAAAATATGCTAAATACGGGTTTTAAATTGAAGAAAAACTATTTTAGACCTCCGAAGCCAAAATTCTCAAATTTTACTTTTGAATGGAGAGAATCGAAGTAAAATTATTGAGATAGTGATTTGGAGCTTACCCAAGCTTAAAAATGAAAGAAACCACCCAAAACAAATATCTAAAATCCAAATATCAAAGTCTCAAAAATAGAAGAAAAATTAAAAAAATGATTTTTATATGGTAACCCAGTTGTGATTGCTGAAGTGACTAAATGGTCGCTTACATAGTCACTTAAGTGACTAAGCTACCTCAACTAGTGATCGCTTAAGAGATTACGCAACCTCAGCTGACCTTTGCTTAAGCGACCTTCCTTTCGCTTAAGCGACACCCACTTAAGCGATGAGTTCTTGTTTAAACGGCTGGGGGCATATCAATTGGCCGCTTAAGCAGCCTCCTGGTTGCTTAAGCGATTGAATTAACTTAAGTGGTAGTGTCGCTTAAGTGAATGTATCCACTGGTACTGCACCAATATCTTGGAGTTTTTTTTAAGATTGCGTAGGACCCTCAGGATTCATTTAGAATCTCGAGAATGCAAACAAGATATGCTACTAGACTGAATTCGATATTTTGAGCTCAATGGTGATAGAAAATTATTGAAAGGAGGTTGTTTCACAAAATTGACCCCCTACACCCAATTTCGTAACTTTCTAAATCGATGGTCAAAATTAGATATAAGAGTCATAAAATCAAACCAACTATCTACTAACCCAAAATCGATGTTCCAGATTTTCTGGTGTAGTCTGTTTTTCCATCTGACATGCAGAACAATAAAAGTTGACTGAAGTTAACTAAGGGGTCTTTTTAACCTTTAAAAATCACAAACTTAGACAAATCACATTGTAATGCATTGGGAACTGTACCATCCATCCCCACACTCCAAAAATATCACGTAGCAACCATGAGGAGAGGTAAAATGGTCCAAACACATGAGAATAAAAAATTCAAAAAAGCAAGCCCTTACAATATCCACCACTAAGAATCTTTTTCGTCCTCAAACTAAAGGAAAGGAAGATACCTAAATAGGCGTAAAGCTTGGGATAGCTACAATGCATGTCAGACTCAATCTCCCAAGTAGCCTCATCTATAGGATGATGTCTCCACTGGACCTTTACTATCGGAATATCTCTAGAACATAACCGTCTAACATCCCTGGCTAAAATGGAGACTGGCTCCTCAGTGAAGGACAACCTCTGATGACTGCAGTGCATCCCAACAAATGACATTAGACTCATTCGAAATGTAATGTTGTAGCATTAAAACATGAAAAACTAGATGAACAACTAATAAATTTGAGGGCAATGCTAACTCATAAGCTACATCCCTAATAGTTTGAAGGATCTCAAATGGTCAAATATACCTAGGGCTAAGCTTAACCCTATTTCCAAACCTCATCATGCCCTTTATGGGGGAAACATGAAGGAATAATCGATCACCCACACTAAATCTCAAGGTATAAATTCTATGATCTGCATAGAACTTCTACCTGTTTTGAGCCACTCAAAGTCTATCTTGAATAACTTGAACCCTATCCAAAGACTCCTGAAGCAAGTCCGTACCTCAGGGTCTAATCTCCGAAACCTCAAACCAACATACTGGAGAGCAACAATGCCTACCATATAACTCCTCAAAGGGCGCCATCTTAATACTAGAATGGTAGTTATGATTATATGCAAACTCCACCAAGGCAAAATTCTGCTCCCATTAATCTCAAAAGTCCATAACATAGGCGCGGAGCATATACTTCAAAACCTAAATGTACACTTTGATTGACCATAGATTTGGAGGTAAAAAGCTATGCTAAGATCAACCTAGGTACCCAAATCCTCCTGAAATACTTTCCAAAAGTAAGAAGTAAATACTGGACCTCTATCTAAGATAATATACACTAGTACCCCATGGAGATAAACTACTTCACAAACATAGATACTGGTCAACCTTTAAGCATTGAAGGATACTTGAATAGGGATGAAATAACAAGATTTGGTCAATCGATCAATAATGACATAAACAATGTCAGAACCACGAGATGTAAGAGGAAACCCAGTCATGAAGTCTATAGTGATCTATTTCTATTTCTACTCGGGAATGGGTAACCTCTGAAGTAAACCACTAGGCTTCAAATGCTCAGCTTTCACCTATTGGAAACATAGGCAACGACCTACAAAGTCTGCTACATCCCTTCTCAAATTACCCCATTAGTAGTGCTATCTCAAATAATAACATATCTTAGTAACTCCCAGATGTATAGAATACTTAGAACAATAAGCCTTATCCAAAATTAGTCTCACCCAATCACCTACTCTCAGCACACAAACTCGGCCTCCAATCCTCAAAACACTATCGAAGTCAAGTGAGGCTATCTTAGCCTCTCCAATCAACACCTTGTATCTTATGCCAACATCATTAAACTGATGAGCTCAAAATTGCTTTATTAAAGATAATGTGTAGCTTACACAAATGCTAAAACTTACCAAAGTGTCTAAATATTAATCCTAATTATCTTAATAGCCAAGGACTGATCCTCTAAAGCCAAAGGCCTCTCTTGGGTCAAAATATGCACCAAGCTACCGATACTAGTCGACTTTCAGCTTAAGGCATCCACAACCATATTAGCTTTGCCCAAAAGATAGAGAACAATAAGTTCATAATCCTTAAACAACTTGAGCTGGCAATTCTATCTCATATTAATATCTCACTGGGTGAAGAAATACTAAAGTCTATGATGAACCAAGAAGATCTCACAACAGACTCCATATAAATAATGCCTCTACAACTTCAAAGAATATACAACAGCCATAACTCCAAATTGCGAGTAAGGTAGTTCTTCTTATGAGGCTTCAACTATCAAGAAGTATACTCTATCACCTTATCCTTTTACATCAACACAACACCTAACCTAATACTAAAAGGATCACAGAAGACGGTAAATCCCATGTCCTCCATGGGCAAAGTTAAGATAGGAGCTGAAGTTAATAGATCCTTGATCTTTTGAAAGCTCGCCTCACAAGCATCAGACTACTGAAACAAAATCTTCTTCTACATAAACTTGGCCAATAAAGCCACAATACATGAAAAGCTCTTACACAAAGCGCTGATAGTAACCTACTAAACTAATAAAACTCTGAATGTCGATTGGAGAGGTAGGCCTAGACAAATTATGAACAACTGATATCTTGGTCGAATTAACCATGATACCGTCATTGGTCACAATATGACCTAACAAAATGACACACTATAACTAAAACTTGCACTTGGAGAACTTGGCATACAAGTTCTCATCTCTTAATATCTAAAGTACAATCCGCAAACGCTTCTCATAATCAGCCTTACTCTTGGTGTAAAATAAGATATTATCTATAAATACAATGATAAAGGAGTCAAGATACGGTTGGAACACCCGATTTATAAACTCCATGAATGTATCTGGGGCATTGGTCAACCCAAAGGACATGACCAAGGACTTATAATGACCATACCAAGTCTAAAAAGCTATCTTCAGAATATCCAAAGCTCTAATCCTTAACTAGTAAACCTTTAATCAATCTTTGAAAATATAGAAGCACCCTAAAGTTGATTAAACAAATCATCAATACAGGGAAGAGAATACTTATTCTTAATCATCACCTGGTTCAACAACTAATAATCAATAAACATATGCATGGACTTATTTTTTTTTCTTTACAAATAGGAAAGGTGCACCCCAAGGTGATACACTAGGCTGGATAAATCCCTTATCTAATAACTCCTACAAATAATCCTTTAACTTATTCAACTCTGCTGGGGCCATCATATAAGGAAGAATAGAAATAGGCTTGGTGCCCGAATTAACATTAATAGCTAAGTCAATACATAATTTGGAGGCATACCAGGAAAATCCACAGAAAAGACAATCATGAACTCATATACAGAACGAACAGAATCTAACAAAAGTAGTGAATCAACACTAGTATCACCAATATGGGACAAGTAAGACAAATACCCCCTCTCTACCAAAAAATTAGCCTGAAGAAAGGATATAACTCTTTTGGGACTCAAATGAAATATACCCTTCCAAGCTATTCTTGGCACACCCGATAAAGCTAAAGTCACAATCTAAGCATAATACTCTAGAACAACATGATAGGGATCAAACTAATCTACCCAAAATAACTTTAAAATATATCATATCTAGGATAATAAGATCTACCCAAGTCTCACGATTCATGAAAGTCACAACACAGAATCGGTGCACCCAATATACCAATAAAGAGTCACCTATGAGTAGATACATGGATAGGCATGGCAAGAGGCTTACTAGTAAAATCAAAACTCAAAGAAAAATATGTAGATATATAAGAGAAAGTCAACTCTAGATCAAATAACACAGATATATATCTGAAACAAACAGGGATGATACTTGTGATAGCAGCGTCGAGGCCTCTACCTCAAAACTAATGGGTATAACATAGCACTGTCCACATCTACCACCGGCCTAAGAAACCCTCTGACCACCATCACGGGCACTACTACCTCTACATCGTGCACTTCTATTAGTATCTTTGTTAACTTAAGAATCACTTATCACTATCGCTATAGGAGTAGCCATAAAGGCATGGTGTGGAAAATCCTTGGCCACATGGACAAACTCACCACATACATAGCAACCTCTGCAGCTTGACTTGGTTTGAATAGGAACAACTAAGCTAGAATAACCATCCTAAGATGACGCCTGACTACTCAAAGTCGCTGACCCAGAAGACCTACTACCTGAACCCTACAAAGCTGCCTGCACTGGTCGACCATGGTGCCCATGGGAACCTTTATATTCTCTATCTCGAGGAGTGTGACTGTTGAACTTGCCCTAACAACAAACCCTTTTGGTGCCTTTTTAGACACTTAAAAGAATAGACTCGGTCATCTTAGCATGATCCACTATACTTTAAAATGACACCCTTGACACTACCATTTGCGCAGTACCCGATTAAAGTGAAACATCCATTCCCTTTATTAATTCCTAATCTTCTTAAGCTAGGTGGAAATACTAGAAATAAAATATCTGGACAATGCATAAAAGCATGCCTCATGCTCAGCAACAGCCATGGAGCCCTAATATAGGTGATCAAACTTGTCTCTCATCTGATTCCTTAAATTTAATGGAATGAATATCTCTAAAAAAGCCTCAACAAACTGCTCCCAAGTCATCTATGGTAAACCAATAGGTTTGAAACTAATAACTAACCTCTACTAATCTCTGGCTATATCCATTAGCTAGCAGGTAGTGTAAGAAACTCTGTGTGACTCAAGTGATTCAAGGTTTTGTAAATTCTCCTAGCAATCAATCAAGAACTCATAGACATCCTCGCCCACCGTACCACTAAACTTAGATGGACCAAAGTGAGTAGATCTATCAAACCTTATCTAATCCTCAGATGGCATAATAGGACCTAAAGAAACATGAGGCATAGTGAATTTGGCAGTTTGTGATTCTAACTAAGAAGGTAATATAGAAAAAAGTTGAACCCCTGGACTCGAAATACCATGCTCAGATACTAGCATCAAAGAAGAAACATTACTTGGAGCCCTAGAATACTATAAGTAGATGTCGATATTGATGAAGGAATCACACATGGACCTGAAGGAACATCATAACCAAAATTTTTCAAGGAAAAAGGTACTACTTGGAGTTGGAGGACTATAAGGTGCACTCAAGGGAACGCACTCCAAATATGTCAACAAATGAATCAATAAACCCTCTAAGAATGGGGTAGAATGACTTTGTAGGACCTGAGTAGGACCTACATCACTAGCATGGTCAACCTCGAGCTTAGGAGATATCCCCCTAATACTAACTCTAGAAGGGACAGATTCTCGTGCCTATTCTCTACTATGTGCTCATTTGCGGCCCCTATCTCATCCCCTAGACTGGGATCTCCCTTGGGTGTTATCTCAGTATTCTTAGTCTTATTTGGTCTAGTCTTCACCATCAGCTTATAAAAAAAAACTCAATTTAGAAAATAGGGTATGGAAAAATCTGCATGATAAGGAATAAATTAAAAAAAGTTTCCTAAAGATATCTTGTAGCCTTTCGAAGATAGATATAGTCACCCGATTCTTACATTGATGAGATTAATGAACCTGGATACTCTGATACCAATTTATCATGGCCTAAATACTTAGTTCATGATTGCACTTATCGTGGTTAAGCCTTTACAAGTAAGTCAATTACCCAACTAATACATGAATAAAAATCACAACATAAATCCCAAGGAGAGACTTCTAAAACAAAGTAAAATCATACATGCTTAAGGATAGTGAAAGTCTAAATCACAATAATACTATAATCCATCCCAAAACCTGTTTTCATAGTGTAAGAACAATCCACATACAACTTAAAGTCTACAAATACAACTGATAATCCAAAAAGGAACATAAGTATATCTCCAAATACAAAAAAAAAGACATAAGCTAGACAAGATGGGGTAAGAGGTTGACTCTTGAAGCATAGAGAAGCCACTACCACAAATGTATTAAATCAACACCTAAACTTAGATGTTGTGCGGCACACTCGTATATGGATCTGCACTAAAAAGGCATAGTAGGGATGAGTATAATCCACTTGTACTCATTAGGTATAATAGACCGACTAAGCAAAATATAAAACAAAGTATATAAATATAAACTATGAGCACGTCACCTACAAATAGAAATTGTCCCAACTGGTAGCTCACACCATCTCCATTAATAATTCGTAATATAGCACAAAAAAGAAGAATAGGTACATAAAAAAAATAGAAAAGTCATGTATCAGATAAGATACAGAAGCACAATATTGAATATGCAAAAATAAATAAAATGCAATGAGATATGATGAATGCTGATGTGACATGATCAAGGTTATTGTATAACCTCCTTATATACCTAATGAGCATCAGTGCTTCTAGGTAGGACCCATGAAGGGTTTGCAACCCATATAGAATCTTAATATTCAATTCTAGTCTCAATATCCACATCTCATCTCGTACTCATGGGCTATGACAGAGGATTTTGTAAAAATGTCATATTTTTGTCAAAACCTAGTATCACCATAATGGTACCAATATCTCATAAATGTATATATGATATGACGATGTAAATGATCACAATCAAACTAGTATGAAGATCTCAAACCTAACCAATACACAAGCACGTGAGCTATAAAATCCAGTCAATAGGTCAATCATCCATGATTCAATATAAGCCATATACCATTAGAGCAAAAAATGTAAATTGGGATTATTAAAATCACATTAACCCTAACTTAGGAATTTTTTATCATGATGAAAGCAACTAAGGGTATAATGTCACGACCCGACACTACCCCTAGTCGTAACACGGTACTTAGAACCATAAGTGATCCCAAGCTAACCCATGAACTGGCATGATACTTGAGCATCTGAATTAAATTAATTATATAAACTAAATTTTCTAAATGAAAGCATAGTAGTAAGAAAACTAGAATACATGTGATACAAAAAGGGTTTACAATATGTTAAATTTGAAGAAAGAACCTGAATTACATGAGTGACTCTGACTAACTGCCTATGAAGCCCTTACTATACTGACTATAGAAAGCTGGGACATGCCTTCAACTACCACTAATCGATACATATGAAAAATAACAAGATAGAACATGAGCTACAATTGACTGGAGTTCCCAAAATAAGAGAACTCATTACCTATTGGTTGGAAGCTGTAAACTATTTGATCAAGATGTGTGGGCTACAACTGGCACCTATGTTATGAGAAAATGTAGCACATTGACATATATGTGGATCAGTACTTTGGAATATACTGAGTAAGTAGAGGTAAATGCAATAAGTAAAACTAATTACATACATAATCTTAAAACATGCATGCTAAGTGCAAGTAGACTCACCAAGAGATTGTAATAAACTAAAAGCTGAAGTATCTTAAAACATGAGTAACTAACATAATCTGATAATCTGATGAATCACTATACTTAGTTTCTTAATTCTTTACTTTTATAGAATAAGTAGAACTAAAGCTGGGAAGTTGTCAAACATAAATACTGTATGTAAATCTCATGTAAAGTTGAATACACGAAAAAAAAAACTGAATTGAGGATCATGTATGAATACTAATCATGAAAACATAAACATTTAAAACTGAGAATGCAAGACCAAGCATAAACATATACTGGCATGATTTGAATAACTGAATAACTAATATTGAATAATTGAATAGTTGATGTCTGAATAACTGAATAACTAATATTTTCATACTAGGTCATGCAAACCTAAACTTACATACTCTGAATACTGAACTGAGACTGTGGAAAGTATCATGTAACCGATATGACCCAATTTGAGCTAATCAGGGTCCAATCTACAACCCCTGTTGGAAGGGTGTTAATATCGTTCCATGGGTGCTAACACTGGCTGTATGAATTCGCTAATTTGTTGTTTCGAAAGACTAGAGTGTTAATCCTAAACTGATGGGTAAACCCTGAGAGGAAGGCAATCCTAAAATAATAGGTGACCCTTTATATCCTACGCTGGCTATGTAGTTTTGGAACTCAGGGACTGCTACGAACGACTCTGCCTAAACTAATGGGGAAGCTGCATCCCTGCATTTTCTCGGTGCTAAATCCTACTCCCAATTGAACAAAAACTAGTACTGACTTAAGTTCAACTGAACAATACAACTGATAGTGCTCAATATGATTATAATAATAGAATTCATGGTGTAATTAACTTATTACTTAAAAATCTGAAATCATGTAAACACATAGGTATCGGGTGTTCATAATCCGCTAGCACTTTATGATCAAGCTTAAAACTGTAGTATGGAATCATGGTTCAAAGACTCAAGACATAAACATTTCACCCAATAAATGAGAAGCATGAATTTTAACATGGAGATAGGTTAGGCATGATAAAACAACATGATTACATGGTTAAATTCATAACTTGGGGATTTGACATGAAAACAATGGAACATGGCATGAAATCTTACAACTCAAAACATGAAATAGCTTAATTCACTTCTAAACACTTGTAAACATGACTTTTAATTAAGTTGTCAAAGGATTCGTGGATAAATTACATATAGTAGAATAACATTAATACTCTCAAGTTAAAAATAGGGTTTTGGGGCTCAATGGGGAAAAGGGACCCATTGATCAATATCCATATACCTTATTTAACGAATTCTTGAAGAAATCTTAAAATTGAAGCTTAAATCCTAGTGTTCTTGAAAAAAGAAGTTTGAATTATTGTTCTTAAGAAAGTAGAGGTTTTTTATGTGAACTATTTTGAGAAACGAGGGCAAATAATGCCCTTTTTAGTATTATAAATCATGCTTTTGACGATTAAGGTTGAGGGGATAGGACCAAATTACCCCTTGGCCCTTAGGAAACTGAAATAGTGGGGTAATAACCTCTACGGTGTGTACCTTATTCTAGGGGAGATACCGGTGCATCAGGGACCTTATTTTGGGGGATAGACTAGCGCGTCACGGGCATATCGTGGACCCTTATTGTTTCTCACAAAAATGGGCATAAATTTTTGCTCGGGTATCGGATTAAGGAGTAATTTGATATTATTGGAAAGCTTACTCAATTATAAATTATTTTTTAGGTCTTGAGCTGCAAAATGCCACATATATCAAAAGTTATACACGTTAAAAGTTGACCCTTGTAAAATTAAATACCAAAATTTGGCTAAATCAAAGGCTCTTAGCTTAACTTTCCTCTAAGAGATTTCTATGAACATTTTTTACCTCATAAGAACTCTTAACACTGGGATAATGATCATGACACATGTATTCATATAGAAATCATGAGATTAGAGTTTACACATGTAGGAACGATGGCTCAATTTCTAGCTAAAAAATATGGGGCGTTACATATCTCCCCCTTGGAATTATTCATCCTCGAATGATGGATAGAAACCTTTTAAGGTTTTAGAAGTATGAAATAACATACACATGACATGTCTGGTAATGAGGGATATTGCTGAGATGAAACATTAGAACTTTCATCATGAAACTGATTTCTGAGCTGACTTGACTATATTTAGTATAAAGGGCTGATTTATGCTGAGAGTTTAGAATTCACTTGAAATGTTCATGATATGATCTTACATATAAAACCATGACATAATAACTGATGCAATAAAATTACAAGAGTTACTAAGGAGGGAATAAAGTACATAGCTACTCATTAGGAACTGTCTCTCAACAAAACACGTATAGGAATCAAAAGAAAAAGGGTTTCATGGCATTACCAAGCACATTATGTAAGAACTAACCATGAGATAATGGGACTCAGGTCATACCAAGGGCATTATAATGTCTGAGCTTGAATACTTGGAAAACTTAGATCATTCACTGAACACTTATGAACTGAATCACGACTAAATATCTGAATCGTAGGCATAATGCTTGGACTGAACTGGATTCGCAATTTACATGGACATGAATAAATTACCTCATGGAATAGACATACTCATGAAACTTTGGATAGTAATACTAGATGGAAAGATAGAAAATCATAGGATCTTATCTGCCTGATTGCTAATCTTAATTGCTGGTTATCTGGACTAACTCATACTGAAAGTTCATACTAAACTGGAGTATTTCTTCAACACTCCTTGCAAGAAGTTCTAATAATATTAGGGATCAAAGAATCTTGGGCATGATCTGAATAAGATATTTGAGTAAGGAATCTTAATATGGCTATAAATCTATAACATGGAACATAGGCCTATGAAACATAAGCTAGGATAGAATAATAGGCCTTAGGCAATGCAACTGCCCAATTCAAGCTTAGCCTCGCTCCTTAAATACTCGCATGGGTATATATAACTATCCCCGACAGAGTCTGAGTTGAAATACATACCCTTACAATGTTCAAGCCTAACTCAAAATCATAAGGTACTGCACATAACACCATATACTAGTTTAAACCATGAATTTAATAGCCTATGTGTGCTTCATAACTCTCATCTTAAGAATAATTCTTCTTACCACTTCAACAACTAAGTTCGAACTCTTACTAAGGATTCACTAGTGCACAATACATTCATCCATTTATATACCAATAGGACATTCAAGCCTATCATTATAACCACATATGAACTTCTAGGCAAACAACCCATAAATTCATCTTTCTCATATTCTCTAAACCTCTATCAATAACACTTTCTTGCACTATTCTTAAGAAGACAAACATGGAGTTCTTAACTAACCATGACATATACAAAAAAATAACTTTGCCTCAATCCTTCTTCAACCTTATATCCTTATATAAAACAAACATACAATAATTTTTCCTCCACAAAAAATATTTACTCTCTCCCATCTAAACTATTGATCATAAATTTTTCATCACCACTATCTTAACATTAAGGAGAGGTCACTGAAAGGTTAGAACATGAGATCTTAAAGCATGAAAGGATACTATATGTAACTTTGACACTTAACTGAGGCCTGAGGAATAAAGTATCAACAACATGAATTCATCAAAGAGATCTAAAATGAGGACATACATAACATAATCTAAATTTCACTGGTCATTAAGAGTGCACCATGAGTTATGGAAACTGAGCATACTATAAAACATGAGTATTTGAGTCATGAGCTGCATAACCTAAGTTTGTAGTTTATAATTTCATGGAGTATGATTCGTACTGCTGAGTGAACTGGAACTCCTCATACTAGGAAATGGAAGCGTACATGAATCTATGGAAAGTGCATGAATATGATCTATGAGCATGGAGCTGACATGTATGGCATGCGTAGATATCGTGATGACTGAAGTACAAAAATTTTCACTGCGATAAGAATGGTATGGGTATCTTCCTCCCTTAATGTTATTCTATAACACACTTGCACCACTACTAGAATCTGAGAGCTTGACTTGGTTCCTTGTTCTATCATCTCTCTCTTAGCCTTAAGCCATTATTCTAATTCTGTGGACCCATTTACTAAACTCTTATTTGAACTGAAACCACTTTACTCTAGAGTTTGAGATATAACAATACATATATATAATAAACTCACCCTGAAAGACTATAACTTAAAGTGTAAAATCCACTACTAGTACTTCTTTCTGAGATACAACTCTTAGTTTTCAATAGTCCGATAGTCATCAATAATAAATTGAACACTTACAAACTTAGAATATTCATGAGTATCACCATACCATGAGTTCACAACATCTAGAATTTAAGCTCTTCTTACTATTAGATCAATTGTCTAAGATTTAAACTTAGATTCTAACATGTAACATGGGTACTTCCAAACCTTTAATAAACCATACTACTTCCATCATAGCCTACTAAAATCATATCTCTAAACTTATACTTTTTATAAACCATGAGAATTACCATTACATCTAAACTTCCAACATCAATAACCTATAGCCCATAACTTAGCTGGTAAGAACATCACATACTACATTACTAGCCTCATTCACACTTATCTACTCAAGGGTATTATCTAAGCACACACACATTACAAACTTAGAAAAACTACAATCCTATATCTCCTTGGGCACACCTCTAAATCACACCCACACATCATACTTAATTTTGAATAAAAAAGCTTAAATTCTTGCATACACTTTTTCAACCCTATTGGTTCACCTTTCATACAACTAGCCCCATGGATACACAATCTACTAAATACATATCAACACTATCCCCACTTTACTATCGTTAAACTTATGGGTTCATGCTTCTAACTCTAGGTCATATGCTGTCATAGGATTCTAAGAAGGGACGTAAAAGCACATCTGGCTTTGGCTTAGTGCACGATTTTCATGAATGAAATCTTACATACTTTGGAACATAAAGGCACTGGTGGGATACTTTCAAGCCTGCGTGCAATCCTATAACTGTCTGTGGGGACTGTCTCAGAAAACTCTATCTATAGTAATTTAAGCTTTACTGTTTTTGGTACCTTAAAAATAAGGTAGAGTTGAAATGAATGAAGCATGGTGAGAATCTGTATAAGTTTCTTAAAGAACACTTTTACTGTACGATCTGAGACATGAAAGAAGAGAAATATTTCTTACATGCCCTGTAGCCTCTCGAAGAAAAGTACAAATATCTCCATATCATTCTGCAAGACTCTACTAGACATGACTTCATAGATACCCTAGGACACTTGAAACTTTTGCACTGATACCAAGGTTGACACGACCTAAGACTACCCCTTAGTTGTAACACGGTACTTAGAACCACAAGTGATCCCAAGCTAACCCATGAATTGGCATAATACTTGACCATCTGAATTAAATTAGTTATATAAGCTAAATTTTCTGAATATAAGAATAATCGGAAGAAAACTGGAATAATGTGATACAAAAAGGGTTTACAACACGATAAATCTAAAGAAAAAACTTGAATTACATGAGTGACTCTAACTAACTGTCTATGAAGCCTCGACTATACTGACTATAGATAGCTGGGACATACCTCCAACTACCACTAATCAATACATATGAATAATAACAAGATAGAACATAAACTATAATTGACTGGAGTTCTCGAAATAAAAGAACTTATTACCTGCTAGCTGGAAGCTACAAACTATCTAATCATGATACATGAGCTACAACTGGTACGTACATTATGAGACAATGTAGCACATAGAAATATATATGGATCAGTACTTTGAAATATACTGAGTAAGTGAAGGTAAATGCAATATGTAAAACTGATTACATACATAATCTTAAACCATGCATGCTAAGTGCAAGTAGACTCACCAAGAGACTGAAATAAATTGGAAGTTGAAGTATCTTAAAACATGAGTAATAAACATGATCTGATAAGCTGGTGAATCACTACACTTAGTTTCTTAAATCTTTACTTTTGTAGAATAAGTAGAACTGAAGCTGGGAAACGGTAAAATATAAATATTGTATGTAAATCTAATGTAAAGTTAAATATGCTAAAAAAATTAAAATTAAGGATCATGTATGGATAATGATCATGAAAACATAAACATGTAAAACTGAGAGTGCAAGACCAAGCATAAACATGCACTGATATAATCTGAATAACTAAATAGTTAATGTCTAAATAACTGATATTTGTATACTTGGTCATGTAAACCTGAACTGACATACTTTGAATACTGAACTAAGACTTTGATAGGTATTATGTAACCGACATATCACAATCTGATCTAACCGAGGTCCAACCTCTAACCTCAGTTACAAGGGTATCAGTACCGTGCCACGGGTACTAACACTGGCTATGTAGATCCACTAATATGTTATCCTGAAGGACTAGGGTATAAATTCTAATCTGACGGGTGACCCCTGAGAGGAAGTCAAGCCTAAAATGATGGGTGACCCCTCATATCCTACACTGGCTATGTAGTTTTGAAACTCAGGGACTGTTACTGATGACTCTGCCTAAACTAACGGAGAAACTGCATCCTTGCATTTGCTCAGTGCTAAATCCTACTCCCAACTGAATAAAAACTAGTACTGACTTATGTTCAACTGAACATAACAATTGATAGTGCTCAATATGATTATAATAATTGAGTAAAATAATACGAGTCATGGTGTAATTAACTTATTACTTAAAAATCTGAAATCATATAAACGCATAGGTATCGGGTGTTCATAATCCGCCAGCACTGTATGATCAAACTTAAAATTGTAGTATGGAATCATGGTTCAAAGACTTAAGACATAAACATTTCACCCAATAAGCATGAATTTTAACATGGCGATGGGTTAGGCATGATAAAACAATATGATTACATGGCTAAATTCATAACTTGGGGATTTGACATGAAAACAATGGAACATGGCATGAAATCTTACAACTCAAAGCATGAAACATCTTAATTCACTAGTAAACACTTATAAACATGAGTTTTAATTGATTTGGAAAAAGATTCGTAGATTAATTATGTAATATCCCGCATGTTTCTAATCCTGTGATTCATACTTGAGTACATGACTTACCATGAATATCCTAGTGATATAATAGCTTATGATCCATTAAGCATGTTTATATGAGTCACTTAAGGTAATACAAGCTAAGAGTTTTTGAATCCATCGAGTTTAGTGTTTGATTTTGCAAGGGTCATCTTTGAACAATTATAACTCGATGTTAATATTGAATTAGCTTTCCAACGATACCAATTTTGCCTTAATCCAATACCCGAGCGAAAAGTTATGCCCATTTTCGTGAGAGACAGTAAGCATAAGCGATTGGTTAGGCGCCGCCTAACCCAAGCACAGGCGATTGGTTAGGCGCCGCCCAACCCAAGCATAGGAGATTACTTGGACGCCGCCTAAGTCAATTCCAGGTGTTAAAAACACTCCATATTGAGTTATTTTAAAGGTAATTAAGTCTTTAAATACTCCTTACACGTCCCTAAACTTAACCCTACGAAATATATATCTTTTAAACATACTGCAACCCTATTTTCATCTCAAATCTCATAATCCAAGAGCACTAAAGGAGAAAAACAACTAGGGTTGCATAATTAAGCTTGAAGATCTGATTTCAAGGAAATTCCTCCATCAATCATCAAGAATCTTCCTTCTAAGGTATGCGTAGTGTTCATCCACAGATTCCTTTCATCTGTGGAGTTCAAGAATCAATCTTTAAAATAAAAAAGCTTGGTTGATTGTGGTGATATGATCATACCCATGTTGATGCTTGTTTGTTTTCCTCTTTTTCATTATAAAAGTATGATTTCTGTATTGTTGGGTGTTGATGATCATGTTGTTGATATTGGGTCATTCCCAAGATGGAATCTTTATATGTTTTTGTGAATTCATGATATTATATGAGTTGGAAACATGTAAATTTGGTTGTTAATGATGTATAATTTGATGAATTCACCTATGCTTAAGATGTGCGTGTAAGGTGTTTGATAAAATGCCTAAAGAACTAGAAATCATGCAATATAGCTAAATTGTGACTAAGTGAAGGATTCATGATATGCCCTTACGTCCCAATGACTTCTATGATTGATAATGTGCCTTGTACATGTTGTTGGAATACTCATGAACTATTCTTATGAGATTATGCTATGTTTACTTGCAAATTCTACTTATGAACAAGATGTATGATAACCATGCAATCCATATGAATTTCCATGCTATTAGCATGTGTTGCCAATATGATTATGCAACGAACATGACATTAAGATTGTGCAAGTACTTCCATGTGATATGAAATCCTTTCCATGCAATACATTGTTGATAACCATGCTTACTATGAGATCCCTACTTATGATATTATAAATTATGGACTTTACTCTTATGATCAAGTCAGTCATGTGTGTCAGTTTCCTTCCATCGAGTCCTGGGGGTACTTGTACCCGAAAACTATAGTTGTGTGCCTAGATCCATGTCATGTTTCACGATATCCGAACTCAAGCTATGATTCCATAGACTTTAGTCAGTCATGTGACTCAGGACAATCTCATGATCTTAGTCAGTTGTCAGATATCAGTAACATTCCGTCAGTCATTGGAATCTAGTAAACTTAGTTTAGCTCTGCTAAACAATACCACTAGTATCAGTCCAGTTAATCAGTTCAGTTCAGTTATTCAGTTCATCGTAGTTATTTAGTTCAGTGTCCTTCAGATGGGAGTAGAGGTTAGCACCGAGTGAACCCAAGGATGGGAACTCACCCGCCAGTTCAGGGTGTGATTCTTAGTAGCAATCCTTGTGTTCCAGAACTATGTAGCCAGCGTAAGTTGAGACATCTTAACCCGTCAGCTTAGGGTTGATGAGGTGGCTTAACCTGTTATTTTAGGGTTCCCACCGTTCTCATTGAGTACCCGCCAGATAAGGGTCACTCACAGTTGTCCTTACCAGTGACGCGGTATTGACACCCCTCCAGTCGGGGCAGAGATTGGACCCCAACTTAGCCATAACGACATACACGGGGCATGTCGGTTAAACATTATTTCTCACAGTTTCAGTATCAGTCTCAGTAAAAAACTCAGATAGTTCTTCAGATTTTAGTATATATAGGACTATCAGATACAGTCATCCATGTTATCAGTTTCAGTAACAGTCTCAGTAAAAGAACTCAGAGCGTTCTTCAGATTTCAGTATATATAGGACTGTCAGATATAGTTATCTATGTTATCAGTTTTAGTATCAGTCATGACAGTTATCAGTAAATCATGTATTAGCTTACAGGTCATGCTATCACGTATTCACGGTCCTAATTTCTGTATATGTGTGTTTGCACTCCCATGTTCATATAGTCAGTCAGTGTTGTTCATGCATGAAACCCTTTATGTTCATACTACCTTTCTCGTATACTCAGTACTCCAGTTGTACTGACGCATTTGTGCTATGATGCTTTCTTTTCATGTTACACCATAAGTTTTGAGACACGAGCTCCAATACAGCAGCGGCGGTAGCGTTCCAGTCTCAGAGACACAGTGAGTCCTCATTGATTCGAGGACAATATGATTTGATTTATTTATTTACTTTTCAGTTCAGTTTTACAGAGTTAGTTGGAGACATGTTCCTTCAACTCCTTATTCAAACAGTTTAGAGGCTTTCGGATTTTACTCTTAGATTTACGTTCAGATTTAGTTATTTTGGGTATTTTCACCCACATGATTGTATTCAGTTGACCCTTATGGCCTTACAGTTCTATGTATTCCGCATTATTATATTATGATTTGCAGTATACAGGTACAGATATCAATCATGGGATAGCTTGTGGTCCCTCGGGGTCATGAGCACCGTGTAGGATTTTGGTTCAGCAAATTGGGGTGTTACAAATTGCATGAAGTAGAATAAGATTAATAATCTCAAGTTAACAATAGGATTTTCAGGATCAATGGGTGGAAGGGACCCATTGATGAATATCCACATACCTTATTTTAACAAATTCTTGAAGAAATCTTAAAATTAAAGCTTGAATCCTTGTGTTCTTGAAAGAAGAAGCTTGCATTATTTTTCTTGGGAAAGAAGAGGGTTTTTACATGAGTTGTTTTGAGGAAGACGAGAAAATAATGCCCTTTTTAGTCTTATAAATCTTTCTTTGGATGATTGGGGTTGAGGGGAAAGAACCAAATTATCCCTTGGCCTTTAGGATGCGAAGGAGTACCTCCGTGGTGTGGATCTTATTATGAGGGAGAGATCGGCGCATCGCTGACCTTATTTCGGGGGAGGGACTGACGCGTCACAGGCATATCGCGGACCCTTACTGTTTCTCATGAAAATGGGCATAACTTTTTGCTCGGATATCAAATTAAGGCGTAATTGATATCGTTAGAAAGCTAACTCAATTATCTATCATTTGGTGGGTTTTGAGGTGCAAAATTACACATATATCAAAATTTATACACATTAAAAGTTGACCCTCGTAGAATTAAATACGAAAATTTGGCCGAATTAAAGGCACTTAGCTCAACTTTTCTCTAAGTATTTCCTATGAATATTTTACACCTCATAATCAATATTAAAACTAGGATAATGATCATGATACATGTTTTCACATAAAAATTATGGGATTAGAGTTTACACATGTAGGAACAACGACTCGATTTCTAGCTCAAAAATATGGGGGTGTTACAATACATAAGGCCAACAATATCAGATAAGGCCCCCACACGGCCATACAATAATAATAATATTATTTTAATAATGTTTAAACATGCCCATAACATGTTTTTATACAAATATTAAGTACCCAGCCCAATCTGAAGAAAGTTAAGTCATAACCTACCTCGTGATGATGAAATCCAAAATAAAAGCCCTTCACATAGAGATTTTTTCCCCTCAAACGACTCTAACATCAACTAAAACATACAAATATAGAATCAAATCATCAAAAGAAATCCAATGATACTCATATTATCTATTTTTAAACTAGGGTCAAAATGGATCTCCGAAATGAATAAAAAAAGTGGTAAAACCAAAATTTTTATTTGTAAATACATTATCCATGATTTAAGAAAGACATATAATAAATTCAATTAAAAACAGGATAATATGGGGTTTAAATTAAAAAAAAACATTTTAGACCTCTCCAGCCAAAAGTTTCAAATTTTACTTTTGAAATCACAAATTAACGAATTTTAGAGGGAGAAAATCGAAGTAAAATAATTGAGATAGTGATTTGGAGCTTACCCAAGATTGAAAATAAAAGATTCACTCAAAAAATTTAAAATCCATAGTTCAAAGTCTAAAAATAAAACAAAAATTGTAAAAAAATAATTTTTATACGGTGATCCAGTCGTGATCGCTTAAGTGACTAAATTGGTAGTCACTTAAGTGACTAAGCCACCTTAGTTGACCTTCACTTAAGTGATGATTGGCCTCTTAAGTGGCTGGGAGCACATCTGCTGGCCGCTTAAGCGACTGCATCAGCTGGTACTACACCAGCAAACTTGGAGTTTTTTTTCAAGTTTATAATGGGATACTCAGGATTCATTCAAAATATTGAGAATGCAAATGAGATATATTAATAGAAAAAAATCGATGTTTCAGACTCAATGGTGATATCAGATTTTTGAAAGGAGTTTTTTTTTCACAAAATTGACCCTTGAGACCCAATTTCATATTTTTTTGAATCGAGGATCAAAATGAGATATAAAAGCCATAAAATTAAATGAATCATGCTACTAATCCAAAATTGATATTTCATATCCGTTGGTGCAATATGCTTTTTTCATTTGACATAAATATTAATCAAAATCAAATATATGGCCTTTTTAATCTCTAAAAATTATAAACTCGCACAAATCACACTGTAATGCATTGAAAACTATTCCAACCATCTCCACATCTCCAAAATATCACGTAGCAATTATGGAGAGGGGTAAAATAATCAAAATACATAAAAATAAAAAATTCACAAAATCAATCCCTTTCATATACTTTAAAATTTACTAGCCACTACATTTGCATTGATCACATGTTTTGTACTTGTGTTTGTTTCCTTCTCAGTCCTCATCTGTTTGAACATTTAAAGAAATTAAATGTACTACTTTTTATTATACTCTATCCAAAGTAACTTTGTACATGATAGTTACTTTGGATAGAGTATAATAAAAAGTAATAAATAGGTATCATGTATTTATTTTAAATAGTAATAAGGTATCATGTAATAAATAGGTATCATGTACAAAGTTACTTTTTAATGGTAAAAAGTAATAAGGTAAAATAGTACTACTTTGTATTTAATAAGGAATAAGGATAATTGATGTCTAGCAAGGAATTCTAGAGAAAAATTATCAAAATATTTTTCCTAACTAGAAAATATGAGTCATTTAGATCCATAAGAAACTATATAAATATCTCACCCTTTAAGTATTTTTCCAATTTGTCTCTCCCCTCACATTCAAAAACATAAGTGCACTTGATGTTGGAGTTAAGAGAATCCAATTCATCCCATAACCTTTTCATTTAGTGAATTATCTTGAAATGCTATTGGTACCTTGAACTAAACCTCTCAAATCCTTTTGCAAGTGATGGTGTTTTGCATCATTAGATTGTCCAATTTTTTCTCCAAGCTATTTTAGGATTCCTTAATAGTTCTTGAGTAGATAACACCATTTGTAATTTTCTTTTACAGTGAATTCAAAAGCCAAGATATCATCATACCATTGCATGTGCTCTAAGCTTGTAGATCTGATGATTTATTAGGAGGTACTTCTTGAGATCTAGTGATGAAACATAATTTATTCTTTGCTTACAAAGTAATAAGAACAATCTTTTCCACTCTTTATAACCTTTACCATCAAAGAGGTTATTAACCATTGTCATACTTGAGGTATTGGAGGCATGAAGATGATAAGGGTGATCCAAATCAATAGTTGAGATACTTTCTATAATTGTTGTTATGTTTGAAATAGTGGTGGATTACTGAGACATATCTTAAACGAGAAGAAGGCTTATAAAAATTTGAGAGAAAGATGATTAGTGCTCTAATACCATGTAGAAAATATAAAATAAATTGATATATTAGAATTTTTTGTATCTTGATCTTTTTACCTCTCCCCGTGATTGTCTTATTTGATTTATGAGTTGTGAAAATAGTTGGCATGATCTCTAATGCATTTGAGAATGTTTTATTTGAATTTACGATTTTGAGTATCATTAAAAGAATAGGTTTGACTTCGATCAATATGTTGTGATCCGAGTCTCAGATGAGGCTTCTAATAGTTCTATTAGATTTGAAACACTTGTTTTGAGTTGGTAGCGTGATTGGTTTGTGTTTGAGACTTTTATTTTATATTTTGACCCTTTGTTTGAAAATAATGTATTTTGGCCTAAAGGAGTTCCAAGGGTTAATTTGTTGTAAATGACTTTTTTCATAAATTTAATGGTTTCACTAGATCCAAAATATTCTTTATGATCAATTTGCACTATTAGTTCATGTTCATAGGGTTTTAGATGAGTTTTGAGGGTCAAAAATAAGTTTTTAAAATGTGTTGGTTGTTGGTGTGTGTGATCAACGCCCGTAGTCAACAAGCTCTTGACTTTGCTGAAAATAGACCAATTCGTGAATTTAGCCCCCTTTTGCTTATTTTTACCATTTTTATCATATTGGAAGCTTGGAGGAGAGCTTTTGGAGGAGATTTTTTGTGAATTTTGTGGGGGCAAGTTCCTAGCTCAATTCTAAATCATTTCAAACCAACTTTATCATCTAAATTCTTCTAAATTAAAGATTTCAAAAGAGGGTTAGGGGTTTTTTCTCCAAATTAAAAATTTAATATTTCTTTGATTTGAGCTTTGATTCTTTCTCATTTTTCTTGTGTTTTCACCTATAGAGTCATTTTTACTTGAGGATTATGATTTTCAAATAAAATTTTATTTTTACCTTATTCGCGTTGAATCCATTTTTGGAGTCTATTTTTGATCCGTCTTAAATAGGATTAATATGGTTATCATTAGCTTCCTTTTGACTTGTAGATGACATACTTGACTAGATTGGATTTATTTGATAAAGTTGGACTTTTGATTGAGGTTTAGAACTGTGTTTGGACTTGTGGATCTTTATTTAAGGTAAGTTGAGATATACCATGACTTTTTTTAAATTGTTTATGTGTTATATGCTTGTTTATTGTGCTTTGTGTATCACTTAGAATTTAGGGTGCCACTTAGGTAAAATGACGAGCATCTCCATGGGTATCAGAGTCTTTGATGGATTTTAGTTAGTTTATTGGTTTGATTAGTTGGTATTACTACATGCAATTATCCTTAGACTGTATGTAGATAGATAACTTAGTGACCTCGAATAATTATTGTTGGAATGCCTATTTTAGAGCTTGAATCTTGTTAGCGGATTTTATTGGGATGATTGTGGATTAATGTCTTGTTAGGTGGTAATTATGTTATTATCATCATTATTGATGGAATTATTTAGGTTTAAACAATACATAAAGTATTAATAGACTTGTGATAGTTGAGGCTTAATGTATGAACCAAGTTAGGTAGTTCGTGATTTATTGTTATAGGAATTTTGATTATTTCGTATGGTTCGAGTGGGACTTATGTGAACTTCATTATGAACTTGAGTAATTATTTATGATCATGTGCCCAAGTGGTAGCTTATATGCATGTTTCTGTTGATTGAAGAGGATATACTATAGTGATGTTCGAGTGGGGGATGGATTTGATATTGTTAGTCATGTTTTGTGCATTAAATTCCTTATTTATCATTGTGTCGCTTGAGTGGTGATTTGACTTGACATTGTAGGTCTTATATAGGTATTTAATTTTATATTCATTATAGTGATTCCCATGCGAGGGGCTAGAGATGATAAATTATTGACTATATGACTATTTATTCTGGTGGTGCTAAGTGAAAATGGATATCATGAATTATTGATACATTAAGTTAATTCTGTGCTCACTTATACACCTATTGAATGAATTTTGATCTTCATATTGATACAGTGTTAGTATTACATCCTTATATCAAGCATGCATATTTATGAGATATTGGTACCTCTGAGACATTTTGATTTTTGTATGAAAATATGACACCTTATAAGATATCTATACCGATAGATATTTTGATAAAGTTGCTTTGAGATATGAGATTGAGATTATATAAGTATATAGATGTGACCGCCCTTCCTAGATCCTACTTGATAGCTGCGAGCTCATTGAGTGTATACAGAAAGTCATGTGATGACTTTCACCTTTCATCATCATCACATCACCTTCACTACATTAGATTGCATCATTTACATTGCATTTACATTTCTTGATATAGTTTAGTATTGTGTTAGTATTTACTCTTGTGTTGTGTTACCGTGAATCTTGTTTATGATATTGTATTTGAACATTCATTTCACTTTATTACATTATCTTATTTTATCTTATATTGATTGGGAGGTTTAGATATTATAAGATGTGGGGTATAATGGTAGCTTGATTGAAAGATAGATGGGTAACACCTTTTGGTAGCATGAGATACACCCTTATAAATATATATACACTCTCCCTGTTGCTATCCCATAGTATTGATTAATGATCATTGATTAAGCCTGTTATATCGTATTTGTGAGTCTTCTTCATAAATAACTTTCCTAGTTGTTGAATATAAATGAGTAGTATTAACTCACCTAAATTAGTGTCTCTACCCTGTATTTGATATATTTGTTGAGCGTTCTATCAGATTACCCTAATAGGATAAAGTACTATAATTTTGTGAGGGTATAGGTTGTGTGAGATACCTTGGGTAGTTGGAGTGGTGTTTCTCTCCATCGATTTGAATTAGGATCGGTTATCGACGATGCTTGTTGAGTACATGTGGTTCCATATTCACTCTTACTTTTCTTTTCTTTTTCTTGTTTTCTGTATTCCGTGCAGGTATTAGACTGAGTAGCAGCTTATAGATTGTTTTCTTTCATTTTTGACGGTATGGAGATTGAGGTAGTTTTGGTGGAATCCAAGCTTCTCCAGATCTCTCTTTATTTATCTTATGCTTATCCGCATTTAAGATACTTTAAATTCTTCTTGCCCTTTGTTTTCGCTTTTGATTCACTTTAATTTTATTTTTTGGGTTGGGTCAAGGTTATTTGTCTGTAGGGTGTGACAAGTATCATCAAGTGACTATTTTGAATCGTGACACCGGCCTACTTTTTCATTTTTTCTAAAAGAAACTTTTAAGTTAATTTAAAAGAAAATTGATGGACTTTAAGAAAATCAACGGATGTTCGACTCTTTTTTTTACCACAAAAAATGTGCAAGAACTCTATAAATTTTTCTTAATAAAAAATAGATGGAGTCCTTGGAATTTTATTTTATTTTTTTTACGAAAATTGACAAGTTCCATTAATTTTTTAACTGCAAATTATAATTGGAGATTATAAATAAATAATGAAAATATTTCAGATATAACTGTCCATTATCATAGTAAATACTTGAGTTTGATTTCAAGTATCTACATCTTTTATGTGTATTACTGAAAAATTGAAAGCCCAATATTTTTCTAAAAAATATCTAGGTTGATTTTAATTGTTATACCATAAAATTATCATTTAAGTTGACTTACGCACTTTAACTTTGTGTATGCACAAGCACACACGTAAACAATCACAAAGTTGAATAAGTAGACACACACATAACCTACTTGGCAAATCGTGTGAGATGCATGCATCTACATGTCAAATCGCTTGATATTTGTCATGTAGATACATGTGTCTACTTGTTCAACTTTATGATAGTTTAACTGACTAGTTGAGCACACTCAAAGTTGGAGAATACAAATATTTGTTAAAGAATATGTTTATGTGTTATGTCTTTTTAATTTATTGAAATCAATGGACTCCGTCAATTTTCAATTGATTTTATCTATATCATAGAATCGACCGAGGTCCAAACCAAGATGCGTAGTTCTTTTTCTAAAATCGACTAAATCCATCAGTTTGTACCCTCAATTTCATTATTTTAATATGTATTAGTTTTGTTGTACTTGGTTCCGATACTAAAAATAATTATTTCAAATTATTTGTCTAATTTATGAAATCAAGAAGAGTTTGTTATATTTTTTCTCTGTACCATTGGAATTAACTACTCCCTCCATTCCTTTTTATTTGCTTCATTTGGGCTTAACTTATATTCCTAAATACTTGTTCATTTAATTTCTCAAGAATAGTTTAAACAGAATCTTTTTATTATGTCCTTATTCAATAAATGTAATCATTATTAATTTGAAAAGAGGTATACAATTTATTTAGTGATATATTAGTAAAATTATTTTTAATTTTATAAAGCTAATGAATTTATTAAGGAGTGTGTCCAATTCAAATAGAACAAATAAAAAAGAATGGAAAGAATAACAGCATAAGCAATAATGGTCAAATTTAAAATTCTAAAACATAATTAATAAAATTATTAAAAAATACATCCAAAAATTAAACTTTTTAAAGAAATAAGTGATATTAATAAAGGTCAACTAAAATAAACCTAACAGAATAATATAGTTAGGGTTGCACTATGTAGTTGAAACCAAGACATGAAATAATAAAGATGGGGCCTATTATCTTTTTGAGTTCCAAATGTTGATTGCACTTTAATTTGGGTCAAACAAATTAATTAAAGTTGGGTTTATTTTATGTCGACAAGGTAGAGTTAGTTGTGCTCTAATTAGACGACAAAGAATCTTACCAAGATCCATACGGTGGTAATCCCTTGGAATCTTTTCTGTTTGCTATTCACTTCACTATTTTTACATGTAACATTTACATCTGACACAATCATTAAAAAATGATAATTGACATAATTATTTTATTGTATAATTTAATATTATATCTGCAAAAATGGCTTGAAAAGTGATAATTAATATTATTCACTCCATTTTTTGATGAATGTTCCTTTTAGATTGTGATTTTATTTTTAAAGAAATGTATGTTAGGCCTTCAAAAATATTTTGATCATAATCTTTCTAATACATCTTTGAGTTTAAATATAGTAATTAATGTCAAGTTAAAAAAAATTAATTAAGGGTAAGGTAAAATTACGTTTATTTTTATAGTGAATAGTTTGTTTAAAAAGAGTGTAATCAAGTCAAAAGAAAAAACTTTAGAAATGAAGAAAGTAAGAGTAAAACATCAAAAAAAAAAATAAAAAATTCATTGATGTATTAAAAGTGAAAATTTATTATTAAAATAGAAAAAGTATAAATATATCTTTGAACTTTGATAAATGATACAAATATATCCTCCGTCATATTTTAGATACAAATATATCCTTGCCGCTAATGAAAATATACATATATACCCCTGCACTTTGATAAATGATACAGATGTATACTCTCCATCATACTTTAGATATAAATGTACCCTTGTCGTTAATGAAAAGATACATATATACCCTTCTCACTAACAGTAGGACACGTGTCATAATTCTGTTCATTTGGCCTTTTTTAATTTTATTTATCTCTATCCCAAAATAATAATTTAAAGAAAATCGGCCACTTGTGATTGGTTTTTGAACCAAAAAAAATTAAAAAGTAAACAATTTTTAGTAACACCTAATTATATATATGTAATCAAATAAATATATTATTTTCATTAAAAATAATTATATATATAATCTAATATATATATAAATATATATATATATATATAATTTTTTAAAATTACACTGATCACACGTAGTCGATAACTAGTATAATAATAATAAAAATCAATCATTCTTAAATTTTGTGAAAGAATTACACTAAAAAATATTTCAAATAAAATAAACAAATTAAGTTAAACATAATCTTTATCTTTTAATTATGTTTCAATATATAAAATAAATATTTTCCTTTGTATATACGTTAAATGACGTTAAACATGCATAATCTTTGTATAATGAATATGTGTATATATATATCATACCGTTGAGATAGTGATATTATGTTACTATTTCAGTCATAATGATATTACCATTGAAATATCTTTATATATATATATATATATATATATATATATATATATATATATGTAGTGATCGATTGATAAACGATGTAGTCAAAACCTAGTATATTAAGCTAATCAAATATAATTAATCGATCACTCGCATTATATTATTGGATAATATACTTGTGTACGTATGTGATATATATAGTACGTATTTAGAACTTGCATATAGTCGATAGTCTGTATATGTGTGTGTGTGTGTGTGTGTATATATATATATATATATATATAGTATATACATATTATATAGTAAAGGTAGATTAATGACATAAGATAATGTAATCTATAATTCATTTGAGTATTTGTGAAATACATTGTATATTATTATGGGGTAGTAAAATTGTGTATGTGATGTTTATAGTGCGTATGTGAAAGCTGATAGACAATTGAATATATGTATATATACCTATATGTCGTGTAGTGACGTATGTAGTAATCGAAAGCTAGATAACTGAATCTATATATCAAAATAGTTTGAATGATACCGTTGATATATATCATACTATTGAGGAAGTAGATATACTATTTTAGGTCAATGTAGACACGCGTCTGTTATTGAAGTTGTAATAACGTAAGAGTAGTATTACGAGGTATATATATATATATATATATATATATATATATATATATATATATTACACTAATCAAATATCATTAATCGATCACTCATCTGAGTATGTATAAGAAACACATCACATTATATTATTGGATAATATACTTGTGTACGTATGTGATATATATAGTACGTATTTAGAACTTTATATAGTCGATAGTGTATATATGTGTGTATATATAGGTATATATATATATATATATATATATATATATTATACAGTGAAGGTATATTAATGATATTAGATAATGTAATCTATAATTCATCTGAGTATTTATGAAATGTGTTTTATATTATTATGGGGTAGTAGAATTAATTTATTAACTTAGTATTTGTAAAAAATAATTTTAATTTATTAAATTATTTTTGTAATTTATTAATTTATTAATTTATTAATTTATTAATTGTAATTTATTAAACTTTAATTTCAGAAATAATTTTTTTTAATTATGAAAACCGACCATATGTGGTCGATTTTCAAAAATATTCCCAAAAAACCAATCTCATGTGGTCAGTTTTCATAATATTTTAAGAAATATATAATTCTTTAACCCGACCCGACCCATAATACATAATAAAACACAAAACACTCTAAAAACTCACCCATTTCACCCATCTAAAACAGCAACAACACCCCAAAACCCTCCAAATCTCACACTTTAAAATTAAACCCCCCAATCTCTATTGTTCTTTCTCTTTCAAGAAAGTTTCTACTCAGCTTCTTGGATTCTTTTTGGCTTTAATCAAATTTTCAAGGAACTATTCCATCCTAACCTTCAAATTTGGGCAAGGTAACAATTAACTACAACTCATTAACTAAATTTAGCATATTTTTGTATCCACAAACTCGTTTTTTAATATCTAGAAATGTTAAAGGTCTACATACAAATATCTTAGTGTTAATTTCGTCAATTGGCTGTGGTTTGAGTTCTAGGGTTTGAATATTTATTTTATTTAGCTATATTTTAGCTAATTTTTGAAATTTGAGATTGAATTAGCTAATTTTAGGCTGGTTCCTACATTAATTTGATTTTGAATTACCTAAATTAAGGATGTACATAGGTCGGGTTAGTTCGATTTTTATTAAAAAAAATATCAATCATTTCGGTTTATTAAAACTATAAGCAAATCAAACCAACATAAAATTAGTTTTTTCGATTTAGGTTTTAGTCGATTTTTTTGGGTTTTTCATTTTCTTCATTTTTTTAATAATATTTAGTTTTTATAATTATATTGTGATCGAAGACTAGATCAAATATGTTTTCACTCATGTGGTAATGAAAAACCATAATTATGAAAAAATGAGGAGCGAAAAACTCTCTTGAAACTAAAAAGTGAGATGAAGAGTGAAAAATTTAGGTTTTAAGTTTATATTGGATTTTGAATCATTTAATTAGTAATTAATGGACAAATATTACAATTTAAAGGTCCAAATTTAAATATATATCTACATCTACTTTCAAGTTATTGAAAATTACTAAAACTAGTTGAAAAAGTATTTAAAAAGTAGATTATAATTAATATTTTATGTATAAAAAAGTTTGAATATTATATTTATACTATATTAAAAGTGTGAAGGGCCTTAAAAATGACGTTTGAACTTTTTTCCCTTCATTAGAAACCACTGCAATAGATAAAAATGTCTTTTTACTATTTTCCTTAATTTATTATTTAATTAGATTAAAGACTCCTAAAATATATGAAAAGAATTTAATAACTCCTAATAAATATGGAAAGAATCCCGATAAACTAAAAACTTCTAGTACTTTATAATTTAAAATTATAAAGAAGAATAAGTAGAATATTATGAATAAAATTGTATGACAAGTCAAAGTTAATAAAGGAAGAAATCGTTGTGCATGTAAAAAAAAAAGGAGGCGGAAAATTTATATTTAATTATGTGATTTATAAAAGAAAAACATTATAAATAGAATAAATTTAATTATTGTTCCTACGCATGAGTTTTAGGATTTAATAACATATATTTGTTGATTTTGATTATTTAATCTAGGTAATATTTAGTACTTCTAAAAATAAAATTTTACCTTATATACAAAAATATTCTTTATAATTCTATTTAAGTAATATTTTGGATCAAAATTTATACGAAATAAATTCTTATATTGTACTTTTGCCTTTTATTTTAGTTTTGATTCACGTGTTTTCTTACTATCATTATCATCATCCCTTTTGCCTTTCTTTATTTCTTATAAATCATACCTTTAAAGATTATATATGAAGAATAATAATCAACAATTGACATTGATTCTCTCTTTTGATAATTTATTGTGTTTCTCTTTTAGTTGAAAGTTTCTGATCGAAAAATTGGATAAGTATGTTGCCGCCGAATGAAGTTGTCAAAAATCAAAGGTTTATTGCTCTTTTTTTCTTTTACTTTCTTTGCGTAATCGTGACATAATTTTGATTATCGTGACATAAAAAGGGCTCCAATACCATTTTTCTTTTTTCTTTTTTAAATATATCAAGATCACGAATTAGGATAGGAGGTTAAATTCTTTTTTATTTATGAGTCATATTTTTTGTAATATCGTAACTTTTATGTACAATTCAACCACTATAGAAATCTATATTATTTTTAAGTGAGACATATTAATTGTTATTTATGTTAAAGAAAATCGTAATCTAATTTATGAGAATAACATAAAAAAGGCGGCTATAGAATTTCAAAGAACAAAACAAAATCGAAGCAAAAAAGTTGTTTGTAGTATAGTCATTTTCACCAATATCCCATTATGCATAGTACCCTCCTTTATTGAAGGTTGGGTTTGATTGAGTTGGTTTTAATTTATATGTGAATGTCTTGGTTGTTTGTAATCACATGTGGATATTTGATCTTCATAATCTAAATTTAAAGATTTGATGATATGGAGCTACATACAAATGTAGATGCAGGAATTCGACTAAATATAATTAAAATATCTACTTACAAAATCTGACTATTTAGATTTGAGATATGAACACGAAAATTCGACTGATATTTATGTAAGGACGAGGATCCGAACGTTTATATATAAAAGGCCATTATTCAACATTCTTCATCACAAATTTTTAAGGTATTATTCTCTCAATTATTTTTGCCTTCGACAATATTGCATTTTTTTCTCTAGGAATATTTCTTTTATCATCTTTTGTGCATGTAATTGATAAGGTTTTAATTTTATTATTGTGTCCAATTTTAGTCTTTTTTTGCCATAAGATTTGTAAGCAAACAATGTTATTATAATTAGATATCTTTGTAAAAATTTATAATCCACTCTATTTGAAAATGGTGGATTTTTTTCTAACGCCAAACCAATCAAACCAAACCATAAGTCGATTTTTTTTCTCGGTTTAGTTTGGTTCATCGATTCGGTTTGAGTTGACGGTTTGATCTGTACACCCCTAACCTGAATTTTGGTTAGTCTTGACACTTATTTCTCCATTTTACTCATTAATTATTTAATTTTTGGAGGGAAAATCTTATTCCTATTCCTTTACTAAATTGTTGTAATTATTCAAGCGAAAGATTATTCTTTGTAATAATTTTACTATTTGATAGATTCCGAATTCGGTAAAAGGATTGGTTTGCTATTTTCTCCTGTGACCACTTATCTCTTTCATTTTAATTTACGGCAAGCAAAGGTAAGTTGATTTCTCTCTATTTTCTTATAATGAAGACTTGTTATTGTTCATATTGAAGTCTAGTGAAGATGTGTGTGGCCTTGTTCGATTCACTAGCATTGTTGTTATCTTTTTGTTATTATTCATGTTGAAGTCTAGTGAAGCCGTGTGTGGCCTTGTTCGATTCACTATCATTGTTATTGACATCTTGTTGGTCTTGTTGTTCATTTTTTGTTTTAAATGTGGTTATGTTTGGTGACTTGGTAGGTTGAAAATGATTAAGTGTAGGAAGTAAAGGTGTTTTTTTGTTTTGAATGTGGTTATGCTTGGTGACTTGGTAGGTTGAAAATGATTAAGTGTAGGGACTTTAAAGGTGATTTTTTTGTTTTGATTGTGGTTATGTTTGGTGGCTTGGTAGGTTGAAAATGATTAAGTGTAGGGACTTTAAAGGTATTTTTTTGTTTTGAATGTGGTTATGCTTGGTGACTCGGTAGGTTGAAAATGATTAAGCGTAGGGACTTTAAAGGTATTTTTTTGTTTTGAATGTGGCTATGCTTGGTGACTTGGTAGGTTGAAAATGATTAAGTGTAGGACTTTAAAGGTGAATTTTTTGTTTTGAAAGTGGTTATGCTTGGTGACTTGGTAGGTTGAAAATGATTAAGTGTAGGGACTTTAAAGGTGTTTTTTTTGTTTTGAATGTGGTTATGCTTGGTGACTTGGTAGGTTCAAAATGATTAAGTGTATGGACTTTAATGGTGAATTTTTTATTTTGAATGTGGTTATGCTTGGTGACTTAGTAGGTTGAAAATGATTAAGTGTAGGGACTTTAAAGGTGTTTTTTTTTGTTTTGAAAGTGGTTATGCTTGGTGACTTGGCAGGTTGAAAATGATTAAGTGTAGGGTTTTTACTAAAGGTATTTTTTAATTTTGAAAGTGGTTATGCTTGTGTCACTACCCAGATTAACGGATCGTACGAGTACCTATGCTATTCTAAGTAGCTAAGAGAACCCTTACTACCCAACTAAAAGTTTTTGAGGAAATACAAAGTAAATTAAATACTAATAAATAAACTTTTTACAAATACTTCTTGTAAATGTCCTTCACTATCCCAAAACTTGGCCATACATGTACAAGAGCTACCTATTACAACATAGACTGACAATAAAATAAATAATACAAAGACTCTAACATCTACCAGGAAAAAAGTGCAGAAGTTAGTGTTGAATATCGTCATCCATCTAGTAACTGGAACTAACCTGCATCTAGTCTACACTCTAAGAAGGAATGTAAAAAAGTAGGGTCAGTACAACCACACGTACTGGTAGGCATCATCGCCCAACCATGTTAGTTCATGTAATCATAAAATAGAATTAAGGAAAATAATTCATGACATCTTTAATGAAATATAATTCAACTAAGGTTGTAATAATATTATTACTTTACCTATATAACTTACAACATCCAACTACTCTTCCAACTCCATCAATATTACATTCGGTACTAACATACTCTAGCCTCATTAGTTCACACTATCAACCACAATCCAACGCTAATACATCACTATTCCTCTTTATTCGCCTTATCTTACATCAATATTCCTCTTTATTCACCTTATCTTTTTCATTGCTCATATTCACAGGAACAAAGCCATAATCATAGAAAACCCACACTAATCTCTCGGGCTAACAACCAAATGCTCTATTATAATATTAAAGAATGATAACTAGCCATTCTGGTAAACTATGATTAGAACACATATAAATTAAGCAAGTCAACCAACATATAAGTAAGTACAAATTTTCACTTTTTCAAATACATATCACACAATCAAATATCCAATGAATCAACAATACAACAATAACAAATCAAACAGTGCTCACAAACAAGCCACATAACCATCAAGAGTATCAACCATACTGTAAATATCCACAGACTCAACACAAATATGTACACACATGCTATGGAACTTAATTTTTCCCAAATAGTCATGACTGCAGGGAATAATCTATGTTCATGTACCATACCGGCGTAGTACCGGATCCAACATATACATATTCGTACTGACGTGGTACCCAATCCAACATATACATATCCGTATCGGCGTGTTACCTGATCCAACATATACATATCCATACCGGCATGGTACCCGATCCAATATATATATATATCCATACCGGCGTGGTACCCGATCCAACATATACATATCCGTACCAGCTTGGTACCCGATCCAAAATATACACATCCATACCGATGTGGTACCCGATCCAAAATATACACATCCGTACCGGCGTGGTACCCGATCCAAAATATACACATCCATAACGGTGTGGTACCCGATCCAAAATATACATATCCGTACTGGTGTGGTACCCGATCCAATATATACATATCCGTACCGGCATGGTACCCGATCCAAAATACACATTCATATAGGAGTGGTACCCGATCCAACATATACATATCAGTACCGGCGTGGTACCTGATCCAAAATAAATAAGTATTATCAATATCAAATTTACACAACCTCACAGCATACAACACAATGTACCAAGTTTACAAGTACACTTAAAGTCATAAGACAATTCCATCAAGTAAATTTTCAATAATCATTTATACATGCATCAACAATCCAAACATCAACAATTTCAAGCATGTCTGAATACCAATCAAAAAGTATTCATAGCATTACTCTAAGGAGTTATCATTATCAAACAAGTCTCTCATAGGCACAATTAATAAACCACCGTTATCACCAATTTAGCCTCTCATGGGCATCCAATATATATAGTATTTTTATCAATATCAAAATAAGAATATCATAAAATAAATCACAATTTAATTCTTACGTATTCAAGTCACTATTGGAGACTTAATTACTCATTAATTATTAAAAATATCATTATCTTCTTAAATACCACAATTTGGATTCTAACATCACCACTTATAACTAGAACGTTCACCCTTATCATTATCTTCTACCTCTTTCCACATAATACAATCATCACACTGATTCAAGTCATCTATCCCTTAGATATTACTATGCTCATCAATATTCGATCTTATCATAATTCTCCTCATCATATTATTACACAATACATACAATTTAATACCATTACAACTCAACTAGGTTTATCACTAGAACAATAAAAAAGCCATCATGTTCATATATCACATTTACAACAATTTTCTTTCGGGCACATAACATATAATATCATAAATATCACATAATCAATCAATAGTAGAATTTTTGGGATTAAAGTTAAGTACTTGTGTCTTTATCCGCCTCAACTTCATGCCCACAATCCTAGACATGCTTTCTCCCATCAATTCTAAATTATGAAACTATGAAATAACATGATCTTCTACTCATTAAGACTAGCCTATCTAGATGCCAAGCTTTTGAATGAAGCAAGCCGCAATAAGAATGTTATTTCTTTTCCTTCATGCCTTGAAATAATCAAGCATCTAAAAATCAAGCAATAATAAGAGTAATTAAATAATTACTCTTTAAACAAATATCTTGGAGAGTCAAAATCACTAGTGCTATCCTTAATTCAAGGTCTATATCATTCCCCAATGTCATTTATCCATTAATTAGATCTTTCAAGCTTAACCCATCTCCTTTAATGGGATTTTATGCTAAAGGTCTCATCTTTACGGAATTTAAGGTTTCTAACCATCAAAATTCATAATCTAGTTTATGAAATTCATGTTAGAAATCTTTAATTTATAGTATAGAATCAAATCTAGGACATTTTAAAACTACCCATGGGTATTTATCAAAAGGATTCCACCATTGAAGGTCTTTCTAAGGATTGTAAGATGTTAAAGGATTAAAAGACGAAGAAAATAATGAAACAGACTTACCTCAACGAAGGAATTTCACCTTAGGCTTTGGAAAATCATCTCTTAGGGTTGAGGAATGAAGTTTGGGGTTTTTACGCCTCAAATCCGGCTGAAGTTAATTTAAATACAATCAGAATTTTTACTACAACGAAATCCCATTTCAGCCCGGACAGTGCTCAGCAAAACAACCATAACTTTTTACTCTGAATTCTGATTGAGGAATGGTTTATTTCGTTGGAAAAAGGACTCAGATATATTTGATTTAATAGGTAATGGTACCCCTAAATCCTTATATTCTATGAGATATGATCTTTTAAAGTTGACCCTAATAAAAACCCATATCGAAACTGTATCGGAAAGAAAGTTTTAAACTTAACTTTGTGTTAAAGATATTGTATGACCTTAATTATTAGATAAATAAATTCAAACAAAGTTATTGATATTAGAACTCACGAATAATTAAAATTCATCAAGCATGAGTCTATCTAGACACATTCGAAGGCGAAAATCTTCACCAAAAAATTCGAGGTGTCATAATAAATAAATATTATTTATTTATTTACCCAAATTAATATTGAGGAATGAAGATTAAGAATTTTTATGAATTTATTATGAATAATTTAGTAACAACGAAATGGGTCGTTACAATCAGATTGGTGACTTGGTAGGTTGAAAATGATCAAGTGTAGGGACTTTAAAGGTGAATTTTTTGTTTTGAATGTGGTTATACTTGGTGACTTCATAGGTTGAAAATCATTAAGTATAGGGACTTTAAAGGTGATTTTTTTTAATGTGGTTATGCTTGGTGACTTGGTAGGTTGAAAATGATTTAGTGTAGGGACTTTAAAGGTGAATTTTTTATTTTGAATGTGGTTATGCTTGCTGACTTGGTAGGTTGAAAATGATTAAGTGTAGGGACTTTAAAGGTATTTTTTTTATTTTGGATGTGGTTATGCTTGGTGACTTGGTAGGTTGAAAATGATTAAGTGTAGGGACTTTAAAGGTGAATTTTTTATTCTGAAAGGTTATGCTTGGTGACTAGGTTGAAAATGATTAAGTGTAGGGACTTTAAACATGAATTTTTTGTTTTGAATGTGGTTATGCTTGGTGACTTGGTAGGTTCAAAATGATTAAGTGTAGGGACTTTAAAGGTGAATTTTTTGTTTTGAATGTTGTTATGCTTGGTGACTTGGTAGGTTGAAAATGATTAAGTGTAGAGACTCTAAAGGTATTTTTTAATTTTGAAAGTGGTTGTGTTTGGTGACTTGATAGGTTGAAAATGATTAAGTGTAGGGACTTTATAGGTGAATTTTTTTTTTTGAAAGTGGTTATGCTTGGTGACTTGGTAAGTTGAAAATGATTAAGTGTAGGGACTTTAAAGGTGACTTGGTAGTAAAAATGATTGAATCACTAAAAAATATGGTTTATAAACTCACTGAAGAGCTTGCTGAACAAAGAGAGAGGGCAAAGAAAAAGGAGGAGAAAACATCATCACAAATCAGGATGCTGCAGGAGCAGTTCAGTTCTTTTATTCAGACTGAAAGGATTATTCCTCCATGTCCTGGTGATGCAGTTCAGGCTGCAAAAGGTCTACGCTCACTCGATGATATCAGCACAGATGAAGATGCGGAAGACGAAGACGATGACGATGACGATGAGTATTAGTTTATTGATTTGTGTATGCGTTGTGCTTTGGAATTGGACAGTTTATTGTAGTTTTTACAGTTTTGTATGTATTGTTGTAGTTTTTACACTTTGGTTTGTTGTTGTTGTATGGATTTGGACATTTTATTGTACTTTGGTTTGTTGTTGTTGTTGTTGTTGGTGGTGGTGGTGGATTGTATGGTATTTCATTTGTTGCTTTTATATTTTTAAAATAATTTCCAGAAAATCCGACCATAAGTGATCAGTTTTTTTAAAATGTTTTGCATAAAACCGACCACTAGTGGTCTGTTTTACTAAAATTAATTACTTAATTTTAAATAAAAACCGACCACTAGTGGTCGGTTTATTTTGCATTTTTTTATTTTTAAATTTATTTTTTCTATTTTAATAAAATAATAATAAATTTTAAAATATATATATATATATATATATATATATATATTTATTTATTTATTTAAAAAAACCAACCACATATGGTCGATTTTTAAAAAGCTACCACCATTTTACCGACCACGCACTTTGATCGGTTTTGTGGTTGGAATTTGAGGAAAACCGACCACAAGTGGTCGGTTTTTCTCTTTTTTTTGTACTGTTGGAATGTTGGGCTAAATTAGAATTATTTTTGAGTAGGATGGGGATAAATTAAACTTTTAAAAAGGGCAAATAAACAAAATTGTGACACGTGTCCTCTCATTAGTGAGAAGGGTTATATGTACCTTTTCATTAACGGCAAGGGTATATTGGTACCTAAATTATGACAGAGGGTATATCTGTACTATTTATCAAAGTTCAGGGTATATATGTACATTTTCATTAACTGTAAGAATATATTTATACCTAAAGTATGACAGAGTGTGTATCTTTACCATTTATTAAAGTTCAGGGGTATATATGTACCTTTTCATTAACGACAAACGTATATTTATAGTTTTATACCTAAATTATGATGGAAGGTATATCAATGCCATTTGTTAAAATTCAGGAGTATATTCGCAACTTTTCTGTTTTTAAAATAATGAAGAGAGAAAGTAATAAATTGTAGTATCCATAATAAAGATATCAATCATGAAGTATCTTACAATGTCAAATACTGAAAAATCTAATTAGATTAGTACATTCATTTAGCATAATCAATCCAGATTTCAGACACATGAAATAATTAATTGATTGGACTTAAATAACACTACATGGTCGTTTGGTTCTATGGACTACACATTTTGATATAGAGTTTTGTTAAGTTAAATAATACATTAATGATCAATGGATTATGCCATTTGTTATCATCTATTTGGTTAATCATTCTAAAATCAGTATATGATGTGTGTACAAATAAATCCGAATATGTTGTGTGTACTTGACCAAATTATGTGCCCCTCTCTATGTTTCATTTTATTTATTTCTTCCATTAAAAATAGATATTTTGATTTCAGACCAAATAAGCCTCATAAGGAATAGTGTTGCCTTATGTATTTCATCACCAAATTTACACTCAAAGTATTTTGTTTTCAGTCTGCTCAATCTGAAGTCTTTAAATTCAAGTGTCTTTCTCTATTCCTCCAACCTAGTATTAATTCCATTGCATGTCTAATCAATCACAACTATGTGGTCAAAAAATAATATATATGCCATGACACCTCATCTTGAGTATTCCACCCAATTCATCCATTGCAATGACAAACAGAAATGGGCTAAGTGATGATCCCTAATTTGACCCCACATCGAATGAGAAGTGTTCCAAGTCTCCTTGCACTATTCTAACTCGAGTCTTGGTTCCATCATATATGTCCTTCATGGCCCAAATGTAATATATTGATACCTTTTTAACCTCCATGTATCTTCAAAGGACTTTCTTTGAGATTTTGCCATAGACATTTTCAAGGTCAATGAACGCCTTATGCAAATCTTTCTTCCGTTTCCTATATTTCTCCACCAGTATCCTCAAAAGAAGAATTGCTTCTGTAGTAGACCAACGCGATATGAATTCAAACTGGTACTTTAATATGGACACACACATCTTGTCCCTCATCTTCACTACCTTTTCCGAATTTTTATAGTGTTGCTTAGCAGCTTGATACCCCTATACTTGAGAAAATTAGGTGGGAGGTGACAAAAAAGTCTTTAATTTAAAAATGGTGATAATTTTGACCAGCTAAGGTGAAGCTTCATTTAAATTCTGATTAAGTTAATTGGGGGTGTAAAATGTAATTTTTTAAAACTTTTTAAATTTTTAAAAAGTCCTCCAACTCCAAATTTCAAATTTTAGAATTTCCCCTTTTTTCTTATCTTTCAATCTTTCTTCTTTTTTTTTCTTTCTCTCTCCAAATTTCTTTCTCCCCATCTTCTTCTTCCTATTTTTTCCTCTCCCTCTCTAGATTTTCCTCTTCTTTCATCTTCTCTTCTTTTTTTTTTCTTTCTCTTTTTATTTCGTTCTTCTTCTTTTTTTAATCTTCATGGACTATTTTTGTAAAAAAAAAATTTGAGAAGTTTGAAAAGAAAATTTTTGATTTCTTTTAAAAATGAATGAAGAAATAATTCAGCAAATTCTTCAACTACGAGAGTTGCTTCAGCAATTACCATAGTTGCTACAATATTTATGGTAATTGCTACAACAACTATTATTAGTTGTTGTGTTACAACAATTATCGAAGTTGCTGTAGCAACTATCGAAGTTGCTGCAACAACTATCGAAGTTGTTGCAACAATTTTGACTATTGCTGCAGCAACTTCGATACTTAAGTTCTGAAAAAAGATGTGGTTGGAGGAGGAGCCCACAAAAAGTGATATTTAGGGTTAAAAGGGAGGCGGTGGTGCTGGTGGTGACACCAAATGAGAAGATGACATTTGTTGCGGTGTTGATAACAACAGTAGTGGAGGAGAAAAAAGAAAAATAGGTATTAGTTATGTAAAGGGAGGAAATAATGGTGAATCTGGAAGAGGTGGCACTGATAGTGATAGTGATAGTGGAGGAAGAGGAGATGACAGCGGCAGCAGCAACAAAAAGGGTGTGGAGGGGGAGTGGTGGTGATGGTGTAGGGATCTTTGTATAAAGAATAAAAATTGAGGGTTTTAAAATTAATGACATTAACACTAATCTTAAAATTGTTACCTCTACTCAATATTTAAGACTTGTGTCACTTGTTTTTAGTTTTTAAACTTTTTTGTCACCCTTAATTAAATTTTGGTACAAGTTGCGATATCGCCTTTGTTCTTATACATTAGAACCATTGTACGCCACCTCCGTTCGTCAGACATTTTACCGTCTTAAAAATGACAATAAACCACTTAGTCAACCAATCTATAGAAATAAGACACACCAAAAAATCATCAATTTTATTGCCAAAATTAATTTCAATTTCAAAGTCTTTTTAGTAAAAGCAATATTAATCTACCATGTCATATATTAGCATACCCAATTATAATTGAAATACTTGTATTATTGACAATTTCTTGAATAATATTCAATACAAATAATCCCTAGCTCAGATATATCCTGTCTTAACAATGTCTCCTTTATGAGAAATACTCCCTTCGTTTCAAAAAGAATGACCTCTTTGACTTGGCACAAAATTTAAAAAAAATAAAAAAAACTTTTGAATCTTGTGGTCTTAAGTTAAAGTTGTCTGAAATTACAAAAATGTGCTTTAATCTTCTAGTCTCAAACATGACATGTGAAAAGTTGAAAGTAAAGTGTGCCAAAAAATTGGTCAATCTTTTTGAAACAGATTAAAAATAAAGTAGGCCATTTTATTTGAAATATAGGAAATAGTTATTTTATCAGCTTTGAAACCAAGTTTAGAATTGCTTTGCTGAGAAGTCATTCAAAAGCTAAGTTTCTATAGAAATAAGGAATGCACAGAGCATTGTTCAAGTTAAATTTTTTCAGAAATTAACTTACGTTTCTTTAACTCATAACTCTAGCAGTAAAAGAGCTACCCATATAGACAACATCGCCATCAGAGTACTCCTCAATGTCATAGAATAACTTTTTGTTGGCACAAAAATGCCTTGATGTAATACCCAATCAATTATGTTAGCCACTAGGTTTATCTCGATGATTACTATAATAGCCACTTCATTACCCTGAACAAGGTAAGCTTGGACAACACCTTATCCTTCTAGTTTTGAGTTTTGCCATCGTTATGACCCGTACTAGGGCCTGGACATGATGAGTATGTCAAGTCCACCATGGATCGGAGATCACCCCTTATACCTAACCATACCATCACACACTACCCAACAATGGCTGAATTTTAAACATATAACAAGTAGCATAAGATAAGCTAAAACGAATTTAAGATATGTCTATAACCGATAACCGATAATCGACCAAACACAACCAACCGTTATCACCACCCAAGTCCACAGTAATCCAACAAAGCCTTTATGCAAAAGAACCAAAAAATAGTCTTGGTCGGGACATGTCCCCAACTCTGACAATGAAAATGGCAATGATAATATAAACTCTCAAGTCTAGCCTATGAAAAAACTGATAAAATCTGTATGTTTTTGGAAGAATGGAAGCTCACCATTTCACCACAACGAATCGACGAACAAAGCTGATCCACTTAACTCTATGAAGAAAAAATAGAAGTATCTCCGGTACTTGCCTCACGTGGAGATACAGTGCCCGGAGATAGTTAGTAGCGTGAACACTAGTATGAAACTCAGGGATAGGGGATAAGATAATGTCAAGTCTAACCATTTCAAATACAATATGAACCACATAATAATACATAAATAAATAATATGTTGAGATAGGCAATAAGGCTTAGCATGCACTTTAAAACTTTATCCTGGATTGTGTAGCTTAACCGTCATAACATAAGAAGGTACCCATAGGCTATATGGGCCCAGCTCTCCCCCAGCATAAAAGGGCCCAGTGCGTGTAGCCACACAAACCAGAGGATGTTAATATGCACCATAAGGGACTCAAACCACCTGGTATACCAAGGTGACTAAAGCACCCAATCATGTAATGTAATATGAGGGGACTCGAGCCTCTCGTTCACTTGATAATAATAAAGGGGACTCGAACCACTCAATCATGTAGAACACTGCATCAGCAATTGCAGTTTCCAGTACTGGTCCCTTGGGACCTCCACTTTCACGACTCAGCTAAACAACCCTCATTAAAGTACAATTAAAATATTTAACATGTATTTTCATTCATTGAACCATGATACACATTTAGGCATACACGGTTGGTATCATCTTACCAACTATACTTGCTAAGTAACATCACATGCCAAACCAATTATCATCACTTGGGAAATTCACAATCTCCTTGGTTCAATTTAAAAAATCATTATGCTTCATTAATTTTTCACATTATACAATAGGTCAAGAGTAGTTCAATGTGTATACTTTTCATATACAAAATGAATTTCATAATATGGGGTTGTGGTCATTTCCACTTCAATTGTCAATTTTCACAAATTAGGAGAAATCACAATTCCCTAGTTTATTTATCATACCCATGCACCTCACAAGTTCAAAACCATAATTAAAGCATGAACAGTCATATGTAAACCATGGGAAACATTGTTCAAATACAAACATACAAAACCCTTGACCCATGTTTTAAAACCAACATCGAGACCATATGGATAATACTTTAAATCACATGCTTCTAACAAAGTAGCAATTAGGGAAGACTAACATGCCTGAAATACCTAAGATTATGAAGAGAATTCAACCCTTGAAGCTCTCCTTGACCCTTTTCTTGGAAATCGTAAGTATGGTTGCTTGATAGACTTGAGAGAGAGGAAAAAAATATTTGGAGTTTGTTCTTGATGAAAAATAGGACCCCAAGTATGCGTATAGGTCATGGGTTATTTTACTGAGATAAGAGGGAAATGTCTTAAATACCCCTGTTAAAGAGATGAAAAATAAATCATCAGTCATTACGGGTCACATAATGACTCATCATTGCTCATTACGACTCTTCTCCATGAGTCATTGTCTAGACAGTGTCACTAGGAACACACAAACTGTTGACCATATGACTCATATACCATGGCTCATAATGAGAACCTACAACTAGTAGGGTTCAGTCGTAATCAATACAGAAACCATTTGGGTATACACTGGACATCCTATGATTTGCACACGAGGACTCATAATGAGTCCATACGAATCGTAGTGAGCCACTCGTACTTAGAGTAGAAAACTTATCCACACATACTGGTTAGTCTATGATTTGGGTCCAACGACCCATCAAGATTCCCTACGACTTGTAGGTACGTCATGGTTAGGACAATGAGGATAAAATTTCATAAATTTCTTGGAGATCAACACCTGGGTGTTTCATTCTCCCTTTTTAGGATCATTCATCCTTGAATGATGGGTCAAGGCATCCCTTAGCAAGATTTAACACAAAAACATACCCACACTTGCCTTTAACAAAGACGGAAAGAAAAGATGTTAAGATCACACATACCTTAAGCATGATTTTCGGTAATAGAGAATAGGAACGGGTACTTGGACTTCATGTCCTCCTTGGCTTCCCAAGCAGCTTTCTCAAACTTTTGGTTCCTCCAAAGAATCTTTGTCGAAGGTACGTCCTTCGTTCACAACCGACGGACTTGTTGATCCAAGATCTCCATCAAAACTTTCTCATAAGGCAAGGAATTCGAAATTCTCACACCCTTTGAAAAATAACCAACGAAGGATCACCCACATACTTCTTCAACATTGAGACATGGAAAATAGGATGAATGGAGCTTAAGCTAGAAGGAAACTCCAATTCATATGCAACACTGCCAACCCTATTTAATACCCAATACGGACCAACATAATGGGGACTGAGATTCTCCTTCTTTCTAAACTACATCATGCCCTTCATGGGAGACACCTTTAAGAACACCCAATCACCAATATTAAACTCCAACTCCCTTTATCTCACATCTGTGTAGGACTTTTGGTGACTTTGGGAAGTCTTAAGACTATCTCGAATCATCTTCACCTTCTCCATGGTTTGGTGGAAAAATTCAGGGCCAAATAGCATATTTTCACCAACCTCAAACCACCCAATAGAAAACCTACACCTACTACCATACAAGGCCTCAAACGAAGCCATACCAATGCTAGAGTAATAGCTATTGTTGTAGCAAATTCTATGAGAGGCAAGTGGTTAACCCAACTATCACCAAAGTCAATCACATAAGATTTGAGCATATCCTCCAATATCTGAATAGTCCTCTCCGCTTGCTCATCCCTATAGGTGGAAAATAGTACTAAGGTCCACCTTATTCTCTAAACCTCTCTGAGAGAAACTCCAAAAGTGAGATGAAAATTGAGTACCTCGATCAGATATGATGGAAACTGGGTGACATGAACTAATCGGAGGCCTTGTCATAATGGGCGTTCCAAGTTAGATCGAGACTGGAGATCACCCCTTTTACCCAACCCAACCTCTAGTTGCCTGCCCTGAGTTAGCTGAATTTTGATCATATAACAGGATAGTGTAATAGCCCTTAAGAAGACTCTGGGATAGGATCATAATTGTGACCGACCCAACCGAGTCCAATCATCCCATACCAATCGTCCGACCATACCAAACCAAACCAATACCAACATAAGGTCCATAAACTAGGCCATAACCAAATAAGTTCCAAAACATAATATGATTAATCCCAAAATTAAATACGAGGGAATAGTGAGAAATTATGTCCAATAATGTCCGCCTCAATACCAATGCCAATATTAAGGCCGACACCAGTACTGATCCCGCCCATTCCAACTCATAGAAGTACCACAAAGCCTCTAACTAAAAGAGTAAGAATATTTGATTGGGACATGGCCCCAACCATAGCCAAAACCAACATCCATAAATAAATTAGAATGTCTAAAAATATCCATAATATGAAATGAGGCCTTCCAGAAAGATGGAATCTTACCACTTTAATCCAACAGTTGTGCTCAAGTCAATCACTATGTAGGGAAAGTAGAACGGCCAGTTCCTGCACAACATGGGTATACAACTGCCCGAATATGGGTTAGCAAGTAATCGCTAGCATGAAATTGGGATAAGGATAAAATAATGCCATTTATAAAATAAAGTAAAACCATCTATATGCACACAACCATACATATATATATATATATATAACCATGCTAAGAAAGGGGACTAGGTTTAGCATGCCATGAAAACCCTTACCTGGGTTGTGTAGATTTGCCTTCCTAAACCACCCATGGGCTATTGGGTTAAGCTCTCCCTGCTGAAAGGGCCCCAGTGCATAAAGCGGCATGGCCAGGGAAGAAAACCTAGGATGACTAGTACATCCCCTAAAATATAGTATGACATCGTTCGCACGGTCACTTGGACCAAACCTCACAAATATGAGTTTCCAGTTTAGATTCCCCTGGGACCACCACTTTCCACGACTTTGCTAAACCTCCCTCCTTTAAGCCCAATTAAAACCATTTTTCATCCAAACCATTATTCCATTATTATTAATAGAGGCTATTAGTATTGGTATCGTCATACCAATAATAACTTGCAAGTATTATCCTTAGCCAAACCTTAGGGGATTCCATGTACCCCAAATGATTTCCAATTAACCAAAACCATGGCCACCAAGGCCTTTTAAATCCATTTAAAACCATTTAGAACTTTCCTACCATTTAGGGTTCCATTACCAAGATTAAACCATGCATAAGTTCCATTAAAAAAATAATATTATAATGAAAATATTGTTAAAGGCATTTTATCAAACACATTGGGGGCATAGTATTTCCAAAACCAAAGTCCATTACCAAAGAACCATTCACATGAAACCAATTATCCAAAACTACCGTTAATGCATATAAAAGCATAATTAAAACATGGAAAAACCATGACCAAGCATTTATAACTAGAACCCCAAAACATATTGGAAAACCCAAAATCATACAACATTAAAGTCATGAAAACATTGTATACAAACATGCCTTTAGTTGGAACTTAACAATGAGAGAAAAGAACATTCCTTAATTGACAATGTGGACGGAGAGAAACCACCAACAAGATCCCCAAATTATCCCTCTAGTTGAAACTCTAGCTTTCTTTCCCAAAAGCTCTTGAGAGGATTATATAGTGTTTAGGAAGAGTTTCTAAGTGTTAATGAATAGAATAATAGGGTAAATAACCTCCCAATAGAAATATAAGTCGTGGGACTTTATTAGGATAAGTAGGGAAATGTCCAGATTACCCCCACTTAAGTTGCACAAAAATTCTGTCACAGGGATACGACTGACCCTTACGAGTTGTATCCTCTCTGTACAAGTGGTACCCACTACTCGTACCCTTGGCCTCCCTCTTTGACCCAACACTGTTAAAGGTATGACTTATTCAATTCAATTCGTATCCAAATATATGATCCATAACCTTTACCCGTATCCCTGACAGAATAAAATCCTAAAAGGATTGAACATTGTCCACCACACGAGTCATGGGTATGACTTGTACCCTAGCTTACGGCTCACGGTGAGTTACTCATACTTAGATCCAACCTAGGTTACCAAGTTTAAGGTTAAGTGAAGAAGCCAAACGATCTTTATCCAATAATACGACTCATACCATTCAGTCGCTCTCATTCCAGTGACCTAAATCCATCCCACCAACCAACATCGGTTGGCTTACGACTGGACCATATCGTTCATACCCAAACATATGGATCGTACTCATGATTCATATTAGGTCTAGAGACTAAAATTCTAGTAAATTTTTCTAAGGTCCAGAAACTAGGGCATTTTAGTCTCCCTCACTAGGAACATTCATCCCCAAATGATGGACAAGGTAGGGGTACCCATACGCACGAGTCATTTACATTATCAAATATATTTCCAATCTTTACCAAAGCTTGAAAAAAAAGGAAAAGATTAGATTTTTCCTTTAAAACACTCAGAAAATAAAGATGTATTGAAGACATATACCTTCCACATGAATTCCATAAGCGGACACTTGGACTTCATGTCCTCTTCGCTTCCCATGTAGCTTCTTCCACCTTATGGTTCTACCACAGAACCTTAACAAAAGCCACATCCTTGGTTCGCAACCAATGAACCTACCTATCCAAGATCTCAATTGGGACCTTTTCATAAGATAGAAAGTTTGAGATACCCAACCCTTCTAAAGGAACAATCGAAGAAGGATCACCAAGGCACTTCCTTAATATGGAGACATAAAATACAGGATGAATGAAGTTAGAACTAGAAGGCAACTCCAATTCGTAAGCAATGTTTCCAATCCTCCGTAAAACCACATAAGGACCAATATACTAGGGACCAAACTGTCTCTTATGCCAAACCGCATTACTCCCTTTATAGGGGATACCTTGAGGAATAATTTATCTCCAACCTCAAACTCTAAGTCTCTATGCCTTACATCCACATAGGAATTTTGGCGACTTTGGGCAGCCTTGAGTCTATCCCGAATCACCTTCACCTTTTCCATAGCCTTATAGACTAAATTTGGACTGAATATATACGCTTCACCAAGCTCGAACCAACCAATAGGAGATCTACACCTCCTTTCATACAATGCCTCAAAAGTGACCATGCTAATATAAGAATGATAACTATTATTGTAAGCAAACTCCACCAAAGGTAGATACTTAACCCAACTACCACCATAATAAACCACACATTCCCAAAGCATATCCTTCAATGTCTAAATAGTTTTTTTTTTTGCCTATCTAGCTGTGGATGAAAAGCAGTACTCAGGTTCACCTTAGTACCCAATCCCTTCTAAAAAGATCACCAGAAATGGGATGGGAACTGCGTACCACAATCAGAGATAATTAAAATAGGTACTTCATGCATCTTCATAATCTCCTGAAGATATAACTTTGCATCATCATCCTCCGAGAAGGTAGTTCTCACTGGAAAGAAGTGAGCAGACTTTGTCATCCTATCCATTATGAGCCAAATTGAATTATATTAATTTTAAGATCGAGGAAGACCAGTAATGAAGTCCAAATGATTACCTCCCATTTCCATTTTGGCAAAACAATCTCTTGATACAACCCATTAGGTCTCATGTGCTCAACTTTAACTTATTGACATACTAAGCATTTGGCCAACAAATCATCCATGTCATTTTTCATACCATTCCACTGAAACATCTCCTTGAGATCATGATACATCTTTGTCAAGATGGGAAGTACAATGTAGCGTAATTCATGCACCTATGCCAAAATACTTGGTCGTAACCTGTCGAATCAGAAATGCATAACCTCACTCGGTACCGTAAAGACCCATCGCCACTAATCTCAAACACCATTACCTTTTGCATACCCACATTACTCTTGATTTTCATCAAGATAGAATTTAGCACTTGCTTCTCCTTAATCTCTACTCCAAGAGATGACCAAACCACCTCCCGTAGCATCACCCCACCATCCTCAAAACCTATAAGACAAACTCTAAGATTTGACAAATGGTGAATATCCTTTACCAATTTCTGCTTTACTTACTCCACTGTAATACCCCGTATTTCCTAAGCTCATTTTAACTCTTAGTATATGAGTTATCCATATAAATATTTCTAAATACTCAGTATTTTTTAGTTTAGAGGTTGCCAATATATAGGAAATTCAGTCAGCTTTCCAACGATATAAAATTCTTCCAAATCTGATACCCGGGCAAAGAGTTAAAGTCATTTTAATGAAACAGTGTACCAACTGGCAATGCAGCACATTGCGGAGCTGGACCAAATGACAATTGTCAAATCCAGTGAGGCATCATGATCATGAAGTATTGCACCACTAGCTAATTTTATAATTGTCCAATTTCAGTGTACCAACGCAATTCTACTGCATCGCGTTGAGTCCAAAATTTAGAATCAAAGGCGCTCTGCGATTCCACCTTGTCACGCCAAACCCCCAGTTACTAATTGTCAAATTATAGTGACACGGCGTGATAGCATCGTGTCGCGCCAGGTGCCTAAATCAGATTTTTCAGTATAAATTTTTATATCTTTTCCAGGGGTAATTGGGTCTTTTTTCACGGCCCTAATTAGTCTAAACATAAAATTAAACCCCTAAATAACCTATTGCCTCATTAATTCCTCACTTTCTCTCAAGAATAAAACATTCTCTCTCAAAGAGGCAAAAAAACCTTAGTTCAAGAAATCAAGAACAAGCCTAAGAATTTCCTCCAAGAACCTTAAAGAAAGAATCTTCTAAGTTATGTTAGGTGTTCATTCATGGATTCCTTTAACCCATGAAGTCTAAGAACCCTTTTTCAAAATACAAAGATTGTGTATATATGAATTTCCATGATTTATTTGAACTGAATTCATGCTCATGTTATTGTTGAATTTTAATCCATGATTTAAATTATAAGTTCCAAGAACTGATCCTAATATGTGTTGAATTACATGATATTCATGATAAACCCTTCAATTTGTAAGTTGATTGTTGTAACCATGTTAACCCTAAGTGTTTATGATTTAATGAACCAAATATGCTTCCTATGTGTTTGATAAATTATCTATAAGAATGAGATAATTCCATTATAGCATGCTAACGTGTATTCCCCATCCATGTACAAGTTAATGCATTACAAGTGTTTGATAAAATGCTTATGTGAATTGACTAATGAAAACATGACATGTTAATATGTGATTCCATTCATGCACAAGATCATGTATATCAAGTTTTTGGGAGAATGTCTAAATGAGTGCATTGTTAGCAAGCAAGTATTGTTATGCCTTTTTTATCATGCTATGTTTTACTTTTCATGCTATCAAGTCCTGGAGGTATTTAATACCTGATAATATAGTTGTTTACCTAGAGCCAATATCAGTTACAGAATAGTACCAGTTATGTCACGATCAGTAGAACTCAGTTAGTTACAAAACTCAGGAAAACTCAATAAACTCAATATCAGTCCAGTTCAGTTTAGTATAATCAGTTCAGTGTCTATTCAGTTGGGAGTAGGATTCAGCACTGAGCGAGTCTAGAGATGGGGGCTCACCCGTTAGTTAGGATTGGGTCCCTAGAAGCAATCCCTAAGTTATAGAACTACGTAGCCAGTGTAGGTTATGAGATATCACCCGTTAGATAGAACTGACATACTTTGAGATCACCGTCTAGTTTAGGACTAATCTCAGGGGTCACCCATTAGTTAGGACTGACTCCATAGAAGATGTTAGTACCCATGGCATGGTATAAGCACCCTTCCAATTGGGGTTACAAATTAGACCCCAAAATCAGTTATCTTTCCTATTTGGGGTATGTCGGTTAGATGATTACCTCCCACAGTTTCAGTTTTAGTCTTCAGAATAGAACTCAGTTCTACAGAATTAGGACTGTCAGACACAGTCAATCCGTATTAGTAAATCAGTTATCAGTAACTTCAGATATCAGTTACTCAGTTATCAAAACTTAGTGCTCAGCTTCAGAAAAACTCAGTTATAGTCTATGAGTATATGTATAGTATTGCATACTCAGTGATTTTTGTAGTATTAGTTATCCACGTACTCTTATATTCAGTTACTCTAAATCATTCAATCAGTTATTATTCATGCATACGAACCCCTGTATTCAGCCTTACCTCATTTAGCATACCAGTACATTCCATGTACTGACACATACTCTTTATTTGCGCTATGATATCTCATATCATAGGTTTGGACGCTCAGGATCCCGACTATGCTTAGACAGACCAGTCTGCAGTGGCAGATTTAGTAGTGTGTTCTCATCTATCGAAGATGTTCTTTTATTTTAGTATTTAAGTTTATAATTAGTTCAAAAGTTTAGTAGTTGGAGTTAGTTGGGGGCTTGTCCCATCAACTCCATATTTAGACAATTCAGTTAGAGGCTTTCAGACTAGACCAGTTCAAATAGTGTTTCGTTTTCAATGTTTTATTATTTTATTATTTATCAATATTTAAATTTTGAACCTTATGGAAATTTATCCTAATTCCACATTTATTTTAGTATTATTATTCAGTGCTAACAGCAGATATCAGTTGTGGGTTAGCTTGTGGTCCTTCGGGGTCATAAGCACCTTGTAGCATCCGGAGTACAGACTTGAGGCATTACAAACTTGGTATTAGAGCCTAAGGTTCAACAGAGTCCTGAGGAGTCTGAAAGTCGCATCAAGTAGAGTCTTGTGTATGGGTGTGTAGCTACTATACTTATGGACAGAAGGCTATGTGATATTTTAGGAACATTTTCCCTTCTTTTAGTATTCATGTCGTGCAAGTAAGCATGAGCTGAAGTTAAATTCTCTGTCTAATCTTTTTCTTCCTTTTGGTTACAGAATATGTCTCCTAAAAGGATAAACGAAAGGAGAATCAGAAATCAGTCAGCACCTCAGCCCGTTCAAGTAGATCCCCTAGACGAGAATGTCTCTCATGCATAATTTAGAGTTGTATTCACTACTCTAGCCAATTCTATAACAACTCATAATGAATGGCTAGCTGCTATTCAGGCCAAAACCCAACAGCCAATACTACCGCACCCAGGATTTGGGACTTCACAAGAACGAATCCTCACCTATTCTTAGGATCTAAGTTAGAAGAGGACACGCATAAGTTCCTCGATCAGGTTTAGAAAGTCATAGATATTATGGGTAAAATTCCAGTGAGAGAGCTGAGTTAGCTGCCTATCAGCTATAAGATATAACTTATATGTGGTTTAAGCAGTGGAAGTTAGACAAGGGCACATATGTAGATCCCATATAGTGGGAAGAGTTTTCTACTGCTTTCCTAGATAGATTCTTTCCCTTAGAATTGAGAGAAGCCAAGGTGTTAGAGTTCATCAATCTCAGGTAAGGCAGTATGAGTGTGAAAGAGTATTTCCTTAAGTCTACTCAGTTAGCCAGGTATACTCCCCATGTAGTAGCAGACAATAGGTCCACAATGAGCAAGTTCGTGTTTGGGGTGTCAGATAGTATGGTTAAAGAGTACAGAAGAATGATGCTAATTAAAGAGATGGACATATCCAGGATTATGGTCTACACTCAATAGATTAAGGATCAGAAGCCTAAGAAGAAGGAGAGTGAGAATAAAAAGGCAAGAATAGGTAGTTTTAATTTTAATCAGCCTAAGTCAGAGGGCGGTAACTATTCCCAATTCATCCAAAATATTTAGTTCCAGCTCTATCATCAGCTAGTGCGTCAGTACCAAATTTTAGGAATGACAATCATGATAGGGCGCCAGGCTCCAAAACCCAGGGTAGTGTGAGCAGTGGTTGTACCTATCTATTTTGCGAGAAATGTGGTAGAAATAACCTAGGTGTGTGTAGATCTGACAGTGATGTGTGTTTTAGAAGTGGTAAGATAGGACATAGTATGCGAGAGTGTAGATTAATGGCTCAGAGGGGAAAATATTTGCATCAACAGGGTCAGTTCAACCATCATCCAGTCCTATTCGGTCACCCAACTCATTAGGGCGCCACATCCAGTACCACTAGTGGTGAACGCCAGAATAGATTTTATGCACTCCAGTCTCGTCGTGATCAGGAAATTTCTGCTAATATAGTTATGGGTACATTATGAGTCTATCATCTTTATGTTTATGTCTTGTTAGACCCAAAATATTAGCAGAACTCTCCTCAGTGTCTCCCTCAGACTCTAGAGTAAAATGGTAACATTTTAGTTTAGATTTGTTAATTAAGTGGTTCGCAGCTTTAGAATAGCGTATTTAATCCAAGAGAGAGATAGTAGAAGAATTAACCAAGTCAAACTTTTAGATTTTAGTAGTAATATCAGTACGGGTAGAAGAGCAGTGGGAGAGGTTGATGCCCAACCCGTCCTTACCTTATATGCATAGTACTTTATAGTTTCAGTCCAGTTATTTAGATTAAGTACAGTTCAATATTACATGACTAGTATTCAACTACCAGTCATCCAGTTAATCAAATAAGTTAGTATGTTTTCGCATTCGTGCTCAGTACCCAAGCGAATATTTTCAGTAGCCCCAAACAAAATGCGTTGTTGAAGTAGAAATTATAGTTGAGGGAATAGTTGAGGAATGTGGCTAGGATGGCACTCTAGTAGTTTCAGTTCTTAAGGCTTAGCAACTCTATCTTAGATAATATTTCGTAGACCTTGCTTCAAATTACAAAATTGGAGCCATGTTGTGATTCCTTATTCGGATGTCTTATTCGGGTCATGCCAAGATTTCCTTGCTTCCTAAAGTCAGTAGAACCTTATAGAAAGAGTGTCAAGAAATACTATAAGTTTTCAGTATGATTTAGTCCATAAAGCCAGGAATTTAGTTTAGCAGTCAGGCGGACAAGTTCGTACAATTTTCTATCTTTCTTCCCAGTCGCCCTATCCGAAGTCTCACGAATATTCCCATTCCAAGATGGGGAAACCAGGTAGTTGTGAGTTCAGCCCAGTTCATGTATCATGCCTTAGTTTCAGATCCCAAATATTCAGTCATGATTCAGTTCTTAGGTGCCCCATGCATCATCTCAACTTTTTATCAGTATCTCAGCCGAGTCAACATTCTTCGAGGGATATTATGTCCTAAGGGGGGGATGCACTACAACCCCCGAGCTTTCATATCCTAAACCTTTCAGTTTCTCTTTACTTAATGAATCTAGTTTGGAGTAATGGGTACTCATAAGTTGACCCTCTCTTCTAATCTTAGCCATATGACCATTACCAAGTCATGGCATGTATTCAAGGGCTCAGTTCCGTTCATGATAGTCACTCTATGTATCATATTTTAGACTCAGTCATGTTCTCATGTTCCCGTTCATGCATGTTCAGTAAATGATCTTAGGGTCATCAGGATTCTCAACCTGAGGTAACATCCTTCTTTAGATTTACTCAGTTTCATAATTCAGTTACAGTTATAAACTTGGTATTCTTTACCAGTGCAATTTCAGTCATGCACTCACGAATTAGTTTAGCCATGTACTCATGCATCATATATGTATGTTAAGTGTGAAAAAAACCCATCTTATTAGTAGTTTCAGTCATGTATTTCATGCATCAGATATGCAGGGTCAGTATGTAAACTCAGTGTACCAGTAGTTTCAATCATTTAGTTAGACTTCAGTCATGCATGTTCAATATCTAAACTCAGTCTATTAGTGTTCCCCAACTTAATCAGTCTCATTCAAGAACGAATGTTCCCAATAGGGAGATATTGTAATGCGTCGTATTTCCTAAGCTCATTTTAACTCTCAGTACAAGAGTTATTCCATATAAATTTTCTAAACACTCAGTATTTTTCAGTTCAGAGATTGCCAATGTGTAGGAAATTCAGTCAGGTTACCAATGATATAAAATTTGCCCAAATCTGATACCCGGGCGAAGAGTTAGAGTCATTTTAGTGAAGCAGTGTACCAACCAGCAATGCAGCGCATCACGGAGCTGGACCAAATGGAAATTGTCAAATCCAGTGAGGCATCACGATCATGGCACATCGCACTACCGGTTAATTTCATAATTGTCCAATTCCAGTGTTCCAGCGTGATTCCACCGCATCGCGTTGAGTCCAAAATTCAGAATCAAAGGGGCTCTGCGATTCCACCGCGTCACGCTAAGCCCCCAGTTCCCAATTGTCGAATTCCAGTGACACGGCGCGATAGCGTCGCATCGCGTCGCGCCAGGTGCCCAAATCAGGTATTTTAGTATGTATTTTTATATCTTTTCCAAGGGTAATTGGGTCTTTTTCCATGACCCTAATCAGTCTAAACGCGAAATCAAACCCCTAAATAGCCTATTGCCTCATTATTTCCTCACTTTCTCTCAAGAATAAAACATTCTCTCTCAAAGAGGCAAAAAAACCTTAGTTCAAGAAATCAAGAACAAGCCTAAGAATTTCCTCCAAGAACCTTCAAGAAAGAATCTTCTAAGTTATGTTAGGTGTTCATTCATGGGTTCCTTTCACCCATGAATTCCAAGAACTCTTTTCAAAGTACAAAGATTGTGTATTTATGAACTTCCGTGATTTAGTTGAATTGAATTCATGTTCATGTTATTGTTGGGTTTTAATCCATGATTTAAATTATAAGTTCCAAGAATTGATCCTAATATGTGTTGAATTACATGATATTCATGATAAACCCTTCAATTTGTAAGTTGATTGTTGTAACCATGTTAACCCTAAGTGTTTATGATTTAATGAACCATATATGTTTCCCATGTGTTTGATAAATTGACTATGATAATGAGATAATGCTACTATAGTATGCAAACGTGTATTCCCCATCCATGTACAAGTTAATGCATTACAAGTGATTAATAAAATGCTTATGTGACTTAACTAGTGAAAACATGACACGTTAATATGTGATTCCATTCATACACAAAATCATGTATATCAAGTGTTTGGCTGAATGTCTAAATGAGTGCATTGTTAGCAAGCAAGTATTGGTATGCCTTTCTGATCATGCTATGTTTTACTTTTCATGCTATCGAGTCTGGAGGTATTTAATACCCAACAATCTAGCTATTTACCTAGAGCCAGTATCAGTTACAAAATAGTATCAGTCATGTCACGATCAGTAGAACTCTATCAGTTACAGAACTTAGGAAAGCTCAGTAAACTCAGCATCAGTCCAGTCCAATTCAGTATAATCCGTTCAGTGTCTCTTTAGTTGGGAATAGGATTCAGCACCGAGCGAGCCTAGGGATGGGGACTCACCCGTTAGTTAGGATTGGGTCCCTAGAAGAAATCCCTAAGTTCCAGAACTATGTAGCTAACTTAGGTTATGAGATGTTATCAGTTAGATAGGACTGAGATACTTAAGGATCACCCGCTAGTTTAGGAATGATCTCAGGGGTCACCCATTAGTTAGGACTGACTCCATAGAAGATGTTAGTACCCATGGCATGGTATAAGCACCCTTCCAATTGGGGTTACATATTGGACCCCAAACTCAGTTATCTTTCTTATTTGGGGTATGTCGGTTAGATGATTACCTCCCACAGTTTCAGTTTTAGTCTTCAGAATATAACTCAGTTCAGTTCTACAGAATTAGGACTGTCAGACCTAGTCAATCAGTATTAGTAAATCAGTTATCAGCAACTTCAGATATCAATTACTCAGTTATCAAAACTCAGTGCTTAGCTTCAGAAAAAATCAGTTACAATCTATACGTATATATATAGTATTGCATACTCAGTGATTTCCATAGTATCAGTTATCCACGTACTCTTATATTCAGATACTCTATATCATTCAGTCAGTTATTGTTCATGCATATGAATCCCTGCATTCAGCCTTACCTCATTTAGCATACTTGTACATTCCATGTACTGACACATACTCTTTCTTTGCGTTATGATGTCTCATATCATAGTTTTGGATTCTCAGGATCCCAACCGTGCTTAGATTGATCCAGTCAGAAGTCGCAGATTTAGTAGTGAGTCCTCATCTATCGAGGATGTGCTTTTATTTTAGTATTTTAGTTTATCATTAGTTCAGTAGTTTGAGTTAGTTGGGGGCTTGTCCCATCAACTCCATATTGAGACAGTTCAGTTAGAGGCTTTCAGACTAGGCCAGTTCAGACAGTGTTTAGTTTTCAAATTTTTTTATGTTATTATTTATTAGTATTTAGATTTTGAACCTTATGGAAATTCAGCCTAATTCCGCATTTATTTTAGTATTATTATTCAGTGCTCACAACAGATATCAGTCATGGATTAGCTTGTGGTCCTTTGGGGTCGTAAGCACCGTGTAGCATCCGGAGTACAAACTTAGGGTATTACAAGTGATAAAGACAACCTTTAGAGATTAACCTCCAAGCTCTAAGATAAGAAATAAACCTCCCCTAGGAGCTAGGGAACCACCCTCCCATTCTACAATCGGTTCACCAGGGAACTTAAAAACAACCTTATGGACCTAACAATCCAAGGACGGGTAACAATAATTTAACCAATCCATCCCCAGTATAACATCAAAATCCACCATATCAAGATCAAACAAATCCTCCAAAGCCTGCCTATCACCAACAGACGCCACATCCTCCTATAGACTCTCTCAGCAATAACTGAGTTACCTGCTGGGGTAGAAATAGAAAAAGGATCTGAAATAACCTCAGGATCAAAACCAATACATACATCCACAAATGGGGTAATATAGAAAAGAGTGAACTCCAGATCAAGCAGACAATACACATCATGAGAAAAAAGTTGTAATATACCAATAACGACATCAGGCGATGCCTCAGATTCCTGTCGAGATACAAGAGCATACAACCTATTTTGGCTAGTACCGATACTAAAAGCAAGAGTAGATACCAAAGCCGCACTACTAGGCACAAGAGTAGAAGATGAAGAACCCGGAGCTCTTACCGCTCCCGAAACTCTCTTACCAATCGAATAATTCTTGAGCATATGGCTTGGCTGGCCACATTTAAAATACTTGTACCTTTCTTTGTCACAATAACCTTGATAAAAAAGACCACCGAACCAGCAAGAGGGGCATGAAGAAATTGACTGACCCCCACTCTCCTCAGATTGGGCACTCTATACCCAAAAATTATCACCATCCTACTGACACCTATTATCCAACTGCCTCGAGTAAGGAGCGCTATTAGTAGAGAAGGAACCTGAACTCCTTTACTTTTTTTCGTCCATTTACCTCTGTTCCAACCACTTTGCAACTGAGCACCTTCGTGATCAGAAAACCTGCTCCTCTGACCCTGCCTATCTCCAAACTCCACCTATTTTCTCTTTTCATCCTCCACTTGCTGCATATGGCCAACTAATTTTGAAATGTCCATATCCTTGATCAGCAAAGCAATCTTGCTTTCCAAGATCAAATCACAATTTAATCCAGAAATGAACTTTCTCATCCTCGCTCTCATGTCATCCACCAAATTAGGAGCATATCTTGACAGTTAATGAAACTTCAAGGCATATTCCTTGATAGATATTTTTCTTTCCTTAAAATTTACAAACTCCTCCATCTTTGTTTCCCTCAGCTCTTGAGGAAAGAAATGATCCAGAAAAGCTCCATAAAAAACATCCCATAAGGATGACTCCTCCACACCTCCCTATCCCTATCTCACTCCTCGTACTATTGGTATGCAGCATCCTTGAGCTGATAAGCTGCAAAGTTTACACCTTCCACATTAGTGACCTCCATCACCCTAAATATCTTCTCCATTTCATCCAAGAAACCCTAAGGATCATCCTCCACCTTTACATGAGTAAAAGTAAGAGGATTCATTTTCATAAACTGGCCAACCCTTGTGGCCACAACAGATAACCCACCAGACGCATCTTGCTCAGCCTAAGCAGCAACTAATTGAGTAATAGTATGAATAGAATGATGAAATTCCACATTAGTTACCTCACCCAGAGGAGGACTAGTAGCAATCGGAGGAACTCTAGAACTATTACGGATAGGACCTTGTGATCAAAGACGAACTCAAGATGTAGGAGTACCCCATCGATATTGTCCCCAGATGGGACTAAAGAGTTTCCTTGTGTTCTAGATCATCGAGGCATGATATGAAAAATGAACAACTAAGGATTAGAGAAGAATTCTAGGACTTAGATTCCAAGCTTTAAAATAGATTACCAAGAAAGTGAAACATTCCAAAATGCCTCGTCGCCTCTCTCTTATGAGTGTGGCACACTACACACCCTTAAAAGAGATTCTACCAGACACGGCTTTATGGACTCCCAGTTGACCATGAACCTAAATATTTGATTCGAACTTGACATGATCCAACCGGGGGCATTATCATAATGGGCATCCTAAGTCTGACCGGAATCAGAGACTACCCCCGTTACCCAACCCAACCTCCAGCCGCCTTCCCTGAGTTGGATGAATTTTGAGTATACAACAAGATATTGTAATAGCTCACATGGAGACTCTAGGATAGGATCACAACCATGACCAACCCAACCGAGTCCAACCATCTTATACCAACCGTCCAAACATACTAATACCGAAACAAGGGCCATAACTAAATAAGTTCCATAATATAATATGATTAATCCCAAAATGAAATACGATGGAACAGTGAGAAATTATGTCAAATGATATTATCCTTAATACCAATGTCAATAGTAAGGCTAACACCAATACCGATCTCGCCCATTCCAACCCATAGCAGTACCACAAAGCCTTTAACCAAAAGAGTAAGAATATCCGATTGGGACATGCCCCTAACCATAGCCAAAACCAACATCCATAAATAAATCAGAATGTCTAAAAATATCTATAATATGAAATGGAGCCTTCCGAAAAAATGAAAGCTTACCACATCAACCCAACAGTTGTCCCCGAGTCAATCACTATGTAGAAGGAGTAAAACGGTCGAATCCTGCATAACGTGGGTAAATAGCCGCCCAAAGATGGGTTAGCGAGTGATCGCTAGCATGAAATCAGGATAAGGATAAAGTAATGTCACTTAGAAAACCAAGTAAAACCATCCATATGCACACAACCATACATATACATATATAACCTTGTCGGGAAAGGGGACTGGGTTTTGGCATGCCATTAAAATATTTACATGGGTTATGTAGTTTGTCGTCCTAGACCACTCATAGTCTTTATGGCTTCAACTCCTCTGCTGAAAGGGCCTTACTGCGTAAAGCCACATGACTAGGGATTAAAACCTGGGATGACTAGTATATCCCCCAAAATATAGTGAGACATCATCCACACGGTCACTTGGACCAAACCTCACATCGACAAATATGAGTTTCCAGTTTAGATCTCCCAGGGACCACCCCGTTCCACGACTTTGCTAGACCTCACTCCTTTAAGCCTAATTAAAACCATTTTTCATCCAAAGCATTATTTCATTATTATGAGACGAGGCTATTAGTAGTGGTATCGTCATACCAACAATAACTTGTAAGTATTATCCTTAGCCAAACCTTAGGGGATTCCATACACCCCACATGATTTCCGATTAACCAAAATTATGGCCATCAAGGCCTTTCCAATCCATTTAAAACCATTTAAATAATTCATACCATTTAGGATTCCATTACCAAGTTTAAACCATGCATAAGTTCCATTGAAATACAAATATTATAATAAAAATATTGTTAAAGGCATTTTATCAAACACATTGGGGGCATAGTATTTCCAAAACCAAAGTCCATTACCAAAGAATAATTCCCATGCAATCAATTATCCAAAACCACTATTAATGCATATAAAAGTATAATTAAAAAATGGGAAATTCATAACCAAGCATTTATAACTGAAACCCCTAAAACATATTGGAAAACCCAAAATCAGACAACATTTAAGTCATGAAACCATTATATAAAGCCATGCCTTTAGTTGGAACTAACAATGAGGGAAGAGAACATGCCTTAATTGACAAAGTAGATGGAGAGAAACCACCAACAAGATCCCCAAATTAGTCCTATAGTTGAAACCCTAGCTTTCTTGCCCAAAAGCTCTTGAGATAATTATTGTGTGTTTAGGAAGGGTTTCTAAGTGTTAATGAATAGAATAATAGGGTAAATAACCTCCCAATAGGAATATGTCATGGGACTTTATTAGGATACATGGGGAAATGTCCAGATTGCCCCCACTGAAGTTGCACAAAAATACCATTACAGGGATACGACTGACCCTTACGAGTTGTATCCTTCCTGTATGAGTGGTACCCACCACTCGTACCCTTGGACTCCCCCTTAGACCCAATGCTATCCAAGTTATCACTCATCAAACTAAACTCATATCCAAATATATAATCTGTAACCTTCACCCGTATCCCTGGCAGAATCGAGCCCTAAAAGGATTAAACACTGTCCACCATACGAGTCCTGGGTACGACTCATACCCTGGATTATGACTCACGGTGAGCCACTCGTACTCAAATCCAACCTAGGTTACCAAGTCTAAGGTAAAGTGAGGAAACCAAATGATTCGTATCCAACCATATGACTCGTACCATTCAAGTCGTACCCATTCCAGCGACCAAAATCCATCCCACCAACAAACATTGGTCAGCATACGACTGGACCATACCATTCATACCCCAATATACGGCTCGTACCCATAAGTCGTATTAGGTCCAGAGACCAAAATTTCAGGAATTTTTTCTAAGGTCCAAAAATCCTTCGACGAATAATTAGTCTTTACTGGCAAAAAGTGAGCAAACTTAGTCATCCTATCCATGATGACCCAAATAGAATCAAATTGATGGCGAGGCCACGAAAGACTAGTAATGAAATCCATTTTAAATATTTCCCATTTTCACATAAGCAACTTAATTTCTTGAAACTATCCATCGGGCCTTAAGTACTCCTCCTTTACTTGCTGACACACCATGCACTTAGCCACAAAATTGGCCACATCCCTCTTCATGTTATTCCACCAGTATATCTCCTTAAGATTATGACATATTTTTACTGAACCAGAATGAACATTATAACATGACTCATAAGCTTCATACAATATTCTTTCTCGCAGTCCATCAACATCGGGAACATACAATCTACCTTGGTACCTCAAAATACCATTACCACCAATCTCTAAACCCATCACTTTCTGCCTACCTACATCCTTCTTAATCCGCATCAAGATAGGGTCCAACACGTGTTTCTCCTTTACCTTCGCACCAAGAGATGACTTTTCCACCTCTTAAAAAATCACATCACCATCCTCATAATCTAATTAATGGTCTCCAAGATTAGCCAAATGGTGAATATCCTTTGCCAAATCTCGTTTCTCCTCATCTACATGAGATAAGCTCCCCATGGATAACTTGCTAAGAGCATCAAAAACAATGTTAGCTTTATTTGGGTGATAGTGGAGACTCATGTCATAGTCCTTTAGCAACTTAAGTCATCTCCTTTTCCTAAGAATTAGCTCTTCTGAGTGAACACGTATTACAGGCTCTTATGGTTAGAATAAATATCTACATGGACCCCATACAAATAATGTCACCAGATCTTCCATGCAAATACCATAACAAATAATTCAAAAGTATAAGCCGGATAATTTTGTTATGAACCTTCAACTGTCTAGAAGCATGTGAAACCACCTTGCCATGTTGTATCAACACACAACTCAGTCCCACCCAGGACGTATTACAATAGATAACAAAACCACTAGTACCCTCAGGTAGAGTCAAGACTAGAGCCGAAGTGAACTTATCCTTCAACTTCTCAAATCTACCCTCACAAGCATCAGACCACAATAACTTTACCTTCTTTTGAGTCAGCTTAGTCAATAGGGCAACAATAGAAGAGAAACTTTCCACAAAGCTTCTATAATAACTGGCTAAACCCAAAAAACTCTTATTGTCTGTTGGAGTCATGGGTCTATGTTGATTCTTAACCACCATAACTTTTTGTGAATATATCATGATCCCGTCACTAGAAACAACATGACGTAAATAAGTCACATAATTTAACCAGAACTTACACTTTGAGAACTTTGCATACAACCGCTGAACTTTCAAGGTTTGCAACATAACGTAGAGATAATTGACATGATCCACCTCACTATTAGAGTTCACCAAAATATTAACAATAAATACAATCATGAATTAATCCTAAAACTGATGAAAGACCCAGTTAATAAGATCCATATATGTTGTCGGGGCATTAGTCAAACCAAAGGACATCACCAAAAACTCAAGATAATCATTCTGGGTTTGAAAAGTCATCTTAGGGATATCTATCTCCCTAATTTTCAACTAATGGTACCTGTACCAAAGATTAATTTTGGAAAAGATCTTAGCACCCAGAAGCTGATCAAAGAGATCATCAATCATCAGAAGTGGATACTTATTCTTCATGATTAATTTATTCAATTAGCGGTAATCTATACACTTCCGAAGGGACCCATCCTTCTTATGCACGAATAGAACCAGAGCATCCCAAGGAGAAATCTAGGAAAGATAAAACTCTTATCCAAAAAATTTTTCAACTGCTCCTTCAGTTCTTTTAAATTAGTCGGAGCCATTCTATAAGAAGGGATAAAAATAGAACGAGTGTCCAAAAGAAGATCAATCTCAAAATCAATTTCTCTATCGGGAGAAACACCAGAAAGATCATTAGGAAACACCTCGAGGAACTCACAGACCACAGGGACAAATTAAAATGAAGGAACTTCGAATCTAGAATCCTTAACATGCACTAAATGGTAGAGACACCCCTTGAAAATTAATTTCTGGGATCTAAGATATGAAATGAACCCCTGCTTAGGCACGAGGGAACTATATTCCTACTCTATAGTTGGCTCATTAGGAAATTTAAAAATGACCTTATGGGTCTGACAATCTAAAGAGATATAGCATGAATGCAATCAGTATATCCCCAAAATGACATTAAAATCTACCATGTCTAATTCAATTAAATCCATAAAAGTTTCCCTACCACCAACCGATAACACATAGCCCCTATAGACCCTTGTAGCATCAATGGAGTCACCCATCAGGGTGGATACTTAAAAAGGGTTCGAAATATGCTCGGGACCAAAACCAAAATGCACATCCATAAATCGGGTCGCATAAAAGAGGGTAGACCCCAGATCAAGTAAGCAATACACACCACGAGAAAAGAGTTTTAACATTCCAGTGATAATATTAGGGGATGCCTGATAATCCTACTAGGTGGTAAGAGCGTATAGATGGTTTCGACCAGTACCAGAGAAAGAAGCAGAAGTATCACCCTTTAGTACAAGAGATAAAGTAGTAACATGAATCTTATTTTCCCCAGAAGCAACCCTAGTAGGAAAATCCCTCTGCATGTGACCAATCTGACCACATTTAAAGTCTTAACAAACACCATGATTCACCTAACCATAAAATCTAAAAAAGGGATATGATGGAGCTGACTGAACCCCACTAGCCTGAGGATAGGCACCCTGTAGCCTTAGACCCAGACTATTTCTGAAATGATGATGTAATACCCCATACTTTTCTTAGTTCAGTTCAGCTACTAGTGCTTGCATAAGAGTCTAAAAGCCTAAAAATTTAGCTATGTATTAAGGACTTAGCCATTTTTAAGACCTTCTAACTTCAGGCAATTTTAAGTTGACCTTCCGGACTCCGAAATGGTGATTTTTAAGTTGATTCATGTTCAAAGGTGTAAGGATCATATGTCGGGTAAGTTTCAGATTTTTTGAATGAGGATTAGGTCACGTTTGAATTTCAATTTCAGTATCTCAACGTGATTCCACCGCGTCGCGCCAGCAATAGTGGTGACCCAAGTACCGCATTGTGGTGAAGGTATATTCGTCATGTTCTTGATTCATAATTTGAATTCATGTGTCGTGATATTTATTCTAGTGTATGAAGTTCTTATTAGGTAAAGAATGTTCATAGAAATCACTTAGATCCAAGTTGAGCAAAGAACCTTAGATTCATCCTAAGTTTGATGTTTGATTCTATAGGGATCAACTTTGAAAGTGTATAAATTTTGATGTATGTAAAATTTTTCAGCTCAAGACCTACAAAATTGTAGATAACTGAATTAGATTTCCAACGATACTAATTTAGCCTTAATTCAATACTAGAGTGAAAAGTTATGACATTTTTGTGTGAGACAGTAAGCCACCGCGATTACACCACATCGTGGTAAGCCTTCAAATCACAATACGGGTTACGAATTTTTGGTCTAAATGAGTGAAGGGCAATTGGGTCTTTTCTCACCTCAAGCCAGGTCATAAAAACACGATTTTAAGCATCCATTAGGGCATTATTTGCCCTCATTCTCCTATTCTACTCTCAAGAATAAATCCTAATCAATCCCCTTCAAAATCATCCATTCCATCACCTCCTCTTCAGGAAAAATCAAGAACTTAAGGTTCCTAATCCAAGAACTTCAAGAAAAGCATTCAAGAACATTTCCAAGGCTTCCAAGTCAAAGCTTTCAATTTCAAAATCAAACCAAATAAGGTATGTGGGGTTATGAACAAGGATACTTCTTTCATCCTTGTGCCCAAAACTAGTTTTTAAAGTTGAATTTACATGAATTTACATGAGTTTCAATTTAGGGATTCATACCCAATTGTCATTGTTTAAAGTTTATGATGTTACAAGTGATTTAAGTGTTGAATTGCATGAATACTTTCACAAATTCATGCGTGTGATTTAATTTCATATATTGAGAATTGAATTTCATTATCTTGATTATAATTGTTAAAATATTTCAAGATTATTGTTATTGAGCATGAATTTTATTGTGATTTGACATGAGTTTTAAGAATGGGTTTGAAGCCCCAAGTTTAAATCTTGATATTTCAAGAAAGATGATGTTTAAGCATTCTTTGATAAGTGTGTATTCAGATTTTTAGCAAGATTTAATTTTTTGATCCTCGACTAAGATATGGAATCCACTTTACAGTTTTAATTACAGTTTAAAGTAAACAGATGCATAATTGGTTTTCATTATAAGCCTTTATAATAGTTTTAAAGTGGATTTCCTGCAGAATGAGATACAGATTAAAGGGAGTAATATTTAGCACCGAGTTGGTTATGTGTCCTAGTTCACATGCCCCAGAATTATGAGCCAACATAGGTTCAAATTATCATATTAATCCTATTTATATGGATGCAGATACAGACTGTGATCAGTTAGATTAGGTTATACTCCCTGGAAAGAGTATGATACCTCTCTCCAACATGAGGTTTTCCCCTTAGGGGAACTAGACTTTGGACTCTATGATAGCTCACATGGTTTATGTCTGTTAGAAGAACCTTCTTAATAGAAAAGAATAACAGAAAAGCTTTTAGAAAAAACTCCCTAGGTCCTAAGATAGAATAACAATATAGGTTTTAGAAACTAAGTGTAAAGGCTCACAATATATTTTAGATATTATTTTACATAAGACATTCGTTATAAGATTTTAGCTTTCAGTTTGCAGATATAAAGTTGAGCCCTTTTTACACTTAGCTTGCATGATTTGAAAACAAACTTAACTTCAGTCCTACTTATTCCACTAATAGAAAGAGTAAAAGTACAACTTTTAGAACTAAGTGTTATAGCTCACAATATTTATACAGTATGCTTTATTATTCATGAGTTATGATTTTCAGCTTTCAGTTATTCAAGCCAATGTGAGTCATTTACACTTAGTATGAATCCTTTTACAAGTTTGTATAAACATTGAGATATTGTTTTACTCATGCATTCACCCCCATATTCTCAGTACATTCGAAAAGTACCGATCCATATATACATTTATGTGATACATTGTTTAATAATATAGGTACAAGTTATAGAGTGCACATCATAATCAGACAGTTGCAGCTTCCAATCAGCATGTGATGAGCCCTTTTGATTCAAGGATTCGAGTCAGTCATAGTTTGAGTAGCCTTTTGTTTTCTTTATTCAGTTGTATTGATTTGGGATTGTTGGGGTCATGTCCCGGCTACCTATAGTCAATACTAGTAGAGGCTTCATAGATAGTCAGTAGAGTTAATGTATTTGATTCCAGTTTTGTTTTGTATAATAAGAGTTGTAATCATTTCAATATAGTTTTGTATTGATCATGGTCAGAAAAAATTTATCTTCCGCATTATTCTTTCAGAATTATATATTTGTTTTAGTTGCTCATGAGTTTTGCCAGTACAAGGGTTAGCTTGGGATCACTTGTGGTTTTGAGCACTGTGTGACATCCAGGGGTAGACTCGGGGCTTTTTACTCATATCCGCTTGATACAAGACAAACAAGAGGAACACGAAACAGCCATAAAAACAGTCCAATACAACCTCTAAAATAGTCCACAAATCATAAAAAAATCGTGGACCAAATGGAGACCTCACTCAAATTCGAAAAAATACAACAAGAAGACAAGAAACAAAGGTATATGTGACACCTAAAACATCCACAAATCATGAAGAACAAGATAAGAACAAGAACACAAATTTTTGGATTCAACAAGACACAAAAACAGTCCACTACAAGCAATAACAAGATTACAAGAATAAAAGGATAGATAGTGAGATATAGATTTGCTACAAGACTTAGGAGCAAAGTGTGATTCAAACACTAAACCCCTAATTAATGTAACAACAACACCACACTCTTATTGTGACCACCAAGGGAATCACTTACCTCAAGATCCACTGTTTCCAAGAAAAGAACAATATTGGCTTTTCCAAGTCCTATACTAAGGGTGACTTTTCCAAGCCCTAACTAAGAACTATACTAAGGTGTTGCACTCTCCAAAGAGAGAATAAGTATTTCAAATGTTCATCATTCATTAACTAAAGAGAAATGACCTAAAATAGACTATATATAGTCTATTACAAAAGAAAGATAAAATGACTCCAATGCCCTTAATGAGGTGGGTGGCAATGGAGTGTCATTTAGATAAGGCTAAAAGACCAAAATGACCTTGAGGCTAAGTGACCAAAATGACCTTAATAAAAGGGGCCAAAACCGTGAACCATCAAATGTGGTCCAAACCCGTGAGTCCTCTAGTGTTCAAGGCTCCAAGCAATCTTCCACACACGAGTTTGTTTGATGGCATGCTCAAAATAACCCCTACAAGTATGATCCCGTGCCCTCTATGGGACGAAATCTTGATTTTTCACGTAGTGACTTTGAATGATGCCATCGAAAGCTAAGGTAGCCATTTTACTTGTATCATTCTCCCCTTCTTTAAAAGGATTCAACCTCGAATCTGTACCTTCAAAACAAGAGAAAGGACAAACAAGCACAGCATACTCATGGCATGAGGGTTAGGGTTAGCACAATAATAAACTGACCAAGGAGGTACATACTTGAAGTATAACCAAGAATCCTTTGAAGTGAGTATTAAAAACTCAATGAAAGATGTACGAAGGATTTGGTTATGGGATACACCAAGAGTGATACTTTATCTGTCATGTAGACCAAGCAACAAGTTGGGTGCACCAACATCACCATTTCTACATTTGGCACAGGGGTCAAATGGGAAAAGTGGTCATAGACATGGGTCTAGACAACACTCCCCTTTCCCATGGTCTACTCCCAAACTAAACAACATACTCTGTCTAATAGTATACATATCATCCAAAGAAAATAGAGAGTAGAGAAAGGTATCACTCAAATCGACTTCTACCAAGGTTCCCTCATGTGTGTACTCCCTACTAGTTTTCCAATCATAACCATGAGTACTCTCAATAATAGAGTCACACAAAGTAAAAGAAGAAGTAGCTTCTGCAATTACACATTCCTTACCCCTAAGAGTACTCTCATCTTCCAAGAAGAGATTTCCATCTTTAGGAGGAATGTTGTCACACCAAAGTGGGTTAGCATATAGGCTATAGGTTCCATGGCAAGCTATACTATCATTTTCACCACTAGCTTTATTAGAAGTGTTTAAATCATCTTCAAACAAGACATTACACCTAAAGAGAGTGTGATCTACCTTACAGACAGATTTGGCAAGTTCCTCACACTCTAAATGATCAATATGAAGTTTCAAGGATGTTCCAAACACAAGATTACCCTAAGAAGAGATCTCAGGTTCACTCCCACTTTGTTGACCAACATTTTCAAATACTTTACTCACTTGAGTTCTATTAAGCACATCACACACATACTCAAGTGGGGGACAATTTTCACAAACAAGTTGATAAACACCAATTACACAAGACGATGTACTTCCGTTCAACATATAGGATTCAACACTAGGTGGACATAATTTGATCTTACAAGAAGAGTCAATTTCATCATCAATAGGATCAACTAGTGTATCCAAACTCACAATATGTAAATCATCAACAAGAGGCAAGGAATCATTAGACTCACAAATAAGTAAGCTACTACTCACACTCAATGGCTTACTAGCCACATAATTGTCATTCACATGCACTAAAGTGTAAGAGTTATCTATTTTACCTTTAAGATCTTGTGTAGACTCTTCCTTGCCGTGAGGTGAAGGTCCTCAACAATCTTGGACAGCAACTTCCTTTTCTCATTGTTCGCCTTCGCTTTCCATGTTGGTACCTACATAAATGCCCTTAGAATAGAAGGACAACCAATGTTATCATGGTTTGGTGGCAATCCCCTCACTTCGCTCCACATATCCTCTCCTTTTTCCACTCTTAGATTACCACCTTGCACTCCCTTACTCCTCTCAATCTTTTGTCTCTCATCATAAATCAGATTGGAGTAGGTAAACATTTTTCTTTGCAGTTTGGGTAGCAAGTACGTTATGAGGCAATTTCCCCGGTCTCTTACAACATTAGGCCAATTTTGCACGTTAGGAACTTGATGTCGTGCAAACTAATCGGCACCCAAGCTTATATGACTGTAGGTTAAGGAAAAAACATCACACCACACCTCCTCATGGTAATCAAATTGGGAGAAGACAACTTTTACCCTCTCGGTAACCTTGAACTCGCCCAAGTAGTATGGAACAAGTAAAGGATCTCGAAATAACCCCAAGTAGTCAACCATGGATGGAAGAATGTAGTTTCCATAGTACCTATCATTCAACACCATAAGGTAGCCCGGTATCCCACAAATAGTCACCTTTACGTAGTGTACACTCCTCCTTGGATCAACATTGTAAGGCACACGAGTACCCGTCGGTTTTAGAGATGCTTACCCTCTTCTTCTCATGGGACAACCTCTACTATAGCTAGTATAACCAATCAGACCATGTTGACCTTGATAAGAAGTACTACAAGGTGAAGAATATGATTTTTCATACTCCACACGTGTACTCTCATCATAGCTCTCATAAGCTTTGCGAATGAAAGGGTTATACCTAACACCAAATGTAGGTTCAGAGTGGGAAGTATAAGACTCCTCACATACCCCAACTTCATCATAAGAACCATCACGAGGTCCTACATCATCTCCAAATTCACCATAATCACTAGGCACATCATTCCCCTTATTTTCTCCCCTAAACCCGAGACCCTCAAATCTGCCCAAGTTTTGATCATGGCTATTTTCATAGACCCCACAATCTCCCTCAACTTCGTAGCCATAAAACCCCTCGCTACAATCATAGTCTCCCATGTTGTAGTCACAATAATCCCCGGCTATCGAAGACATGTTCCCCTTATATCACTTTTGTACCTAGAGAATGAACAAACAAGATTAGTAGTAAAGCTTCTCACTAACACTCATATACACTCACCTTTGTGATTCTCACAATTGGAGCGGGGAATATTGAAAGTTTCTTATACTCTGGTAGTCAATAGGATGTCAATTCTACTTGGCGGTCGGAATAGATTTTTGTTTGATCGACTCAAGACACAAAAATAAAATTTACTTACGAGCTTGAAACAAAGAAGTTACTATGAGTTAAAAAAGAGAAAAATCACACAAATAACAAAGACACAAAAGGAACAGATTCAACAATTAGTCTACAACTAAGTAGGTGATTACTAGTTGTTAATTAATTCTAGAATCCGGACAGAAAACTAAGGAAACAATACATTGAAACTAATAATCTAAAATTTGAGCTGAAATTCGATGCATGAACAGTAACTTGATGATGTGGCAGCCACGTATTGGTTGCAGTTTCTACAATTTTTATTTTCCAAAGCCCAAGTCTAGACCAATTTTAATTTGGATGGTTGGAATTTGTTTTTAGGAGGGAAAAATAAGTCTTGAGCCTTTTTTTTTTTTTCATGTTTCAAATTTCAAGACTTGAATTTTGTAGTACTTTTCCTTAAAATATGGACCATTGTTTTTTTGGAAAAGTGATTGAGATGTGATTGACTTGTTGGTGAGTTAAGGTAAGTCTTTCAAGACTAACAAAGTTCTCACACTTTTTTCTTCACCTTTTTGGATCTAACTTTCACTTTATTTAACAAGGTATGAAGGTTTGGAAGAACATCAAGAACACTTCAATAATCACGAAGAAAATCAACAATAATCTCCCAAGAACAACAACAATTCCGCAACAAAAAGGTCAACTACAAACTTCCAACAAACGGCCAAGTCCTTTAGTGTGGTGTTTAGGTCTTAACAAGGGGTGAAGATTGGAATGAACAACAAGAACACAACAAATTTTCAAGAACAATAACAACACCAAAAACGTCCAGCCCAAGTCCACAAGAAAGGTCACCATACGGCCAAGAACAACAACATCAATACACGGCCATTAACTTGTTCACAACAACCATCTCAACAATTCAAGCTCATTTTTAGATCTAGACTCAAGAGTGTTAGAGAAGAATAAAGCTAACACTAGAAACAAAAAATCAAACAAAAGAACACCTAGATCTAGACAACTTTTCAGCCAAGACAACAACAACAAGAATCTAACTTCTCGGCCAAGGACACAACTTTTTTTTTTTTTTGTATTTTTTCAACTACCAAGCCCAAGATTGATCTTGTAGGAACAAGATCAAGCCATGCTTTGATACCAAATGATATAAGACAAACAAGAGGAACATGAAACATCCACAAAAATAGTCCAATACACCCTCTAAAACAGTCCACAAATCATAACAAATCGTGGATCAAATGGAGACCTCACTCAAATTCGACAAATACAACGAGAATACAAGAAACAAAGGTGTATTTGACACCCAAAACAGCCACAAATTGTGAAGAACAAGATGACAATAAGAATACAAATTTTCGGATTCAACAAGACACAAAAACAGTCCACTACAAATAATAACAAGATTACAAGAATAAAAGGATAGATAGTGAGATATATATTTGTTACAAGACTTAGGAACAAAGTGGGATTCAAACACTAAAGCCCTAATTAATGTAACAAAAACAAGACACTCTTACGGTGACCACCAAGGGAATCACTCACCTCAAGATCCACCGTTTTCAAGCAGAGAACAATATTGTCTTTTCCAATCCCTATACTAAGGATGACTTTTCCAAGCCCTAACTAAGAACTATACTAAGGTGTTGCACTCTCTAAAGAGAGAATAAGTCTTTCAAATGTTCATAATTCATTAACTAAAGAGAAATAACCTAAAATAGACTATGTATAGTATATTACAAAAAAAAAAGATAAAATGACTACAATGCCCTTAATGAGGTGGGTGGAAATGGAGTGTTATTTAGAAAAGGCTAAAAGACCAAAATGACCTAGAGGCTAAGTGACCAAAATGACCTTAATAAAAGGGGCCAAAACCGTGAACCATCAAATGTGGTCTAAACCCATGAGTCCTCTAGTCTTCAAGGCTCCAAGCAATCGTCCACACATGAATTTGTTTGATGGCATACTTAAAATAACCCCTACAAGTATGATCCCGTGACCTCCATGGGACAAAATCTTGATTTTTCACGTAGTGACTTTGAATGATGTCATCGAAAGCTAACGCGGCCATTTCACTTGTATCACCGCTTGCTTCTTCTTTTCCTCCTGCACTTGTTGCATGTACACCACAAGTGTAGATATGTCCATATCCTTGTTCAACAAGGGGATCTTGATTTTAACGATCAATTCATAGGACAACCCAGAAGAAAACTTTCTCATTCTAGCCCTCATGCTAGACACTAATTCTGGAGCATATCGCGATAGCTGGTAAAACTTTAAGGGATACTCATTTACTCTCATTCTTCCTTGCTTCAAATTAACAAATTCCTCAACTTTTTCTCCCTCAACTCGTGGGGAAAGAAGCAATCAAGAAAAAGCACTAGAGAAGTCATCCCACAGAGTGGACTCAGCATCATCACACTTAGACTAATCCCATTCCTCATACCACTAATACGTCACATCTTTCAACTGATAAGCAGTAAACTCCACACCCTTCATATCAGTAGCATATATCACACAAAAAAATTTCCCATCTCATTAATGAAATTTGAGGATATTCCTCATCCTAGAACCAGTAAAAGTATGAGGACTAAACCTCATAAATTGGTCAACTCTAGTAACCTCAGAGGGTGAAGCAATAGAAGAAACACACTCAGTCTTAGAGGCCACCAACTGGGTAAGAAAATGGATTGACTAGCAAAACTTAGAATTAGACATGCCAGCTTGAGTGTTCGAGGTGGTCTAGAGGGAATCGATAGAACTCCACTAGGGTAATCAGAACCAGTGACCCTAGACCAAGTCTGAACTCATTGATTAGGAAGAGCTCCATCCATATTGTCCCCAGACGAGACAAAAGAGTTTCTGCGAGCATCAAATCTTCTGGGGGGCATGATCTGAAAAGTGAACATACAAAGATTAGATGAGATTTTGAGATCTTATACTCTATAGCCCGAAATAGAACAATAAGAAAGGAAAACATTCTTAAATGACTCGTAGCCTCTCCCTTATAAGTGTGGAACTCTACACACCCATAAAAGAGACTCTACTTGACACAAATTTGTGGACACTCAATGACACCAAACCTAGTCTTTGATACCAATTTTTTCACGACCCGCACCAGGGTCTGGCCGTGATGGGTATCTCAAGTCCACCGTGGACCAGAGACTACCCCTTATACCTAACCAAACCACCACACACTGTACAATAATCGATGAATTTTGAATATATAACAAGATAGCATAAGATAAGCTCAAGGAAATTTAAGATATGTCTATAACTGATAACTGATAATCAACTAAACACAACCAAACAACATCACCACCCAAGTCCACAGTAATCCAACAAAGTCTCTATGCAAAAGAACCGAAAACTAGTCTTGCTCGGGACTTGTCTCCGACTCTGACAATGACAATGATAATGTAAACTCTCAAGTCTAGTCTAAGAAAGGAACTGTTGAAATGTCTAAGTCTTTTCGAGAATGAAAACTCACCACTTCACCACAATGAATCAATGAACCGAGTAGATCCACCTAACTTTGTGCAGAAAAAGTAGAAGTACCTATGGTACTTGTATCGCGTGGGGATACAACATTCAAAGACGGTTAATAGGGTGAACACTAGCATGAAACCCAGGAATAGGAGACAAAATAATGTCAAGTCTAACCATTTCAAATACCATATGAACCACAGCATAATACATAAATAAATAATATGCTGAGATAGGGAACAAGGCTTAGCATGGACATTAAAACTTTAGCTTGGATTATGTAGCTCAACCGTCATAACATAAGAAGACACCCACGTGCTATATGGGCCGATCTCTCCACCAACTGGAAGGGCCCTAGTACGTGTAGCCTCATGAACTAGGGGATGTACATATGCACCATGGGGACTTGAATCACCCGGCATACTAAGGTGACTGGTCACCCAATCATATAATGTAATATGGGGGTCTTGAACCTCCCATTCACATGATAATAGTAAGGGAGACTCGAACCACCAGGTCATGTAGACCCCTGCGTCGGCAACTGCGGTTTCCAGTATTGGTCCCTTGGGGCCTCCACTTTCATGACTCAGCTACACAATCCTCATTAAAGCCAAATTAAAATATTTACCACATATTCCTATTCATTGAACCATGATACACATTTAGTCATATACTGTTGGTATCGTTATACCAATTACACCTGTATGGTAACATCACATGCCAAACCGATTATCATCACTTGGGGAAATTCACAACCCCCTTGGTTCAATTTAAAAAATCATTATGCTTCATTAGTTTTTCATATTATGCAATAGTTCAAGAGTAGTTCAATGTGCATACTTTTCATATACAAAACCAATTTCACAATATGGGGTTGAGGTCATTGCCACTTCAATTGTCAATATTCATAAATTAGGAGAAATCACAGTTTTCTAGTTTATTTACCACAACCATGCACCCCACAAATTCAAAATCATAATTAATGCATGAGCAATCATATGTAAACCATAGGAAATATTGTTCAAACACAAACATTCAAAACCCTCAACTCATGTTTCAAAACCAACATCAAAATAATATGGATAATACTTTAATTCATATGCTTCTAATAAAGTAGCAATTAAGAAATAGTAACATGCCTAAAATACCCAAGATTATGGAGAGAATTCAACCCTTGAAGCTCTCTTTGATCCTTATTTTGTAAACTTAAGTATGGATGCTTGAGAAAGAATAAAGAATATTTGGAGTGTGTTCTTGATGAAAAATATGGCTCAAGTATGCTTATAGGTCGTGGGTTATTATTGGGATAAGAGGAAAATGTCTAAAATACCCCTATTAAGAATCTGAAAAATAAATCGTCAGTCGTTAAAGGTCACATTATGACTTATCTCCATGAGTATTTTTCAAGACAGTGCTACCAGGCACATACATACACTGTTGGCCTTATGAATCGTATACCATGGGTCGCAATGAGAACCTACGACTCGTAGGGTCCAATTGTAATCAACACAGAAACTTTTTGGGTATACACTAGACATCCTATGATTTGCACACGACGACTCATAATGGGTCCTTACGACTTGAGCGAGCCACTCGTACTCAGAGAAGAAAACTTAGTCACACACACTAGTCAGGCTACGATTTGGGTCCAACGACCCGTCAAGAATCCCTACGATTCGTAGAGTAAGTCATAGTTAGGACAGTGAGGATAAGATTTCAGAAATTTCTTAGAGATCAACACATGGGGTGTTTCATTGATAGTACTAGTCAATTATGTGACCAAGTTTTTAACAGATGAAACAAAATCCTTTGATTTTTGAATTTGGTTTTGCTGAAGTGATTGTTATTATTCACGTCATTTTTTTTAGAATTTTCATCTCTTTTCCTTTACACATGTCTTTTACAACAGTATCAGAAAATTTCACAAGGCCAACTTTAGAAGAATTAAGAAAAAGAACTTTATCTTTTATCTTTGAGACCGGTAAACTTTTCAAACCTCATGTGATTGATCAGTTTCAAGAGAGTCGAATTCTTTTTCTTATATTTCAGTTGACATCTGTCATCACTCCAAGACAGTGGAAATATTGTAAAGTAGCACATTAGGTTGAAAAATTTCACATCTTTATGTCCTCATTGAGCACACCAATAGTTAAATTTTGAGTTCGGAGCCTAAAATGCTATATTTTGAAGCTAAAATTCCAAAAATTGAATTTAATTTTGATCGAAACAGAAATAATATTGCAATCGCAACAAAGAAATAAAACACTGTAAGTTCAAGGACAAACATATTTCTTTGACTTTGATAGACTCTTTCATAAAAATTTCAATTAATTTGCTAATCCTGCTATGTCACATGACAAATCGATTTTAATTATTTTTTTCTATCATGCATTGTTAGACTTTTTTGATTCTATTTATTTTTTTTCACTTTTTTAACTTTTTTGGTATGTGTTTCATTTTCTTCTTTTCAAATTTTATGTCTCAGTTTTCAATTATCTGATAAAAAAAACACATACCTTTACCATAAATATAGTTGAAATACTTTTAAAAAACTGCATATAAATTAAATCCAAAAAAATACATTTAAAAGTAATGTTTTAGTTTTGAATACATTCCTTAACAAAATTACAAACTCCTACAATATAAGTGATTTACTATCTTACAAGATATTTGAATTGATTTTTTTAAGTAACTTATAAGCCAAAAAAGTTAAAAGACATAAGTTGGGAATGCCCAACTTTGGGATTTTAACTTCTTTTTATACTTATTCAGCCCAAAAAGTAAATGCTTTTTATCTTTCCCAAACACTTGCAAAAACAATAAAAGAGCTTAAACGTCAAAAGCTAGTTAAAATAAGGCAATCCAAAAACCCTATTAGCCTTAATCAAATGTTTTGGGGAAAAAGTGGCTTTTAATAGTGTAAAACGATTTATTAAACCAGAGATAATTTTAGAAAAAAAAAATTAATTCTTCTTAATTGTATAAAATATTACTTCATTCATTCACTTTTATTTGTCACATTTTATTTCATTAGAGTCAATATGACTAATCTTCAAAGATAAATTAATTATATAATTTAATTATTTAAATTTAAATTGTGATCCTTCTCATGTTAATATTATAAAAAATATATGTTTTAAAATATTGATCAAAATCTACATAATTTTACTGAAACTTGACTAGCTAGTAAAAGTGAACAAATAAAGTGTTATTTTCCACAATACGGGTACGTAGAATCTGTATCACAGAACAACAACTTCAACTTGAGTTTAAGTATGAACAAGAACACAATGAAGTATTAAACACCCTCAACACAAGATCAAAAAAGACCTTTCCAAGAGGTGTATTTATTTTTCAGAAAATAAAGATGAAATAGAAATGATTAAGGCCAAGTCGTCCGAATTCACAAACTTTCCTTAAGGAATAATTCCCCTCACTGTACCCGAGGTTATGGAATCTTCCTCCCAGAATAAAATGGCCTTCAATCCGACTATAGCGGTACCTCAAATAGGCGGATTCTTCAAAAACACTCACGGTTTGAATGATCACACTTAGAGTATTTTTAAGACAAGAAGAATGTTTTGTAATCTGAAAAATTCTATGTTTTCTATCTCTAACCTATGGATGAAAACCAGGTTATTTATAGCCAAATGATGCCTCTTTAGAAAGGAGGCAATGGTTCACTCCAAAGATTGCACCTTTGCTATAAATTCATGTCTGTTCATCAAAGATTCTATCCTTTCATAAACAGTCATATCTTTCCATGAATCAGTGTGTCTTTTACTGAATGGTTGCATCTATTTATTCAAACAGTGCATCAGTTCAATTAAATAATAGAAACCAGTGCACCAGTTCTGAAGCAATGCAACATTTTCGAAGCAGTGCAACTGTTCTGCGTCATTGTTCATGCATCACTATTCACGTAAAATAGTAGCATCGCGTCACTGTTACTGCATGTAAATGGAGGATTAAAACTCATAAATATTTCCTACATTTTTCATCATTGTTCAGATTTTGTCAAATAAAATTTGTCCAAAAATAAAGATCTCTTCGATAGATCATTTAACAAATCCAAATCTGAAGCCGAGCCGAGCGAGCGATGATGACGGCGTGAGGCATCTTTATTTCCTTGCCTCACTTACCATGTGGAGTAAGTGTTTCTCATTATAAATACTCTCAAGTTCTCTTCTTCCATCAATGTGGGAGAAAGAGTAAACTTACCAAAATTGAGTAAACTTTCCATTTTAGGTGTTAACTCAATTTTTCTCTTCCACTTGATTTCTCCATTTTCCATTCAACAAACTTTCATTACTATGAACCCAACAATCCCCCACATGAATGGGGAATGGATATTTTTCATAAAACTTTTACGGACAATTATGTGATCATCAAGCAAAGACTGAATGTATCTGGATAAGTGGGTTTCCCTTTGAAATTTCTGTAGTGAACATGCATCGGATGCACTCGGTCAATCAGTAGATTTGATATCTTTGAACCGCCGAGCTTTAATGTACACCTAGACAACACATGTCACACAATCGCCTTTTACCATTTTATGGTTCTTATGGTTTTATACTTTTCAGCCATGAACATAACCCAGTTTTTATGAGAGCTTAGAGAATAGGCCTTTACTAACATTCTCTTTGAAGCGGCTTCCACTTCGCCCACACATAGGTTATTTCTAAATGTTCAATCCTATAGATTAAACTATTTGGTCAAATCTACCAAATTTAGATAATCATTAAAAGACTTTTCGCCTTAAGTCTTATCCTTATTTACTAACCATTGTCTACATCATGAGAATGAGTTGGGTAATTGATAATGTTGAACTTGCCAGACACAACTTTGTTTGATCTCCTGGAACCTAGCTCTTGGGATCTCTAGTCTGCTGGGTAGAGTTACCACCATGCTGACTTGTCCTAGGCCTTAAACCCATTCCCTTGGATATTCTTTCTAATCCTTCTCTAGATAGGCCTTTTGTAAATGGATACACATTATCCTTTGACTTTACATAGTCTACAGTGATAATTCCACTAGAGAGAAGTTCTCTAACAATATTATGTCTTCGTCTTATATGACGAGATTTACCGTTATACATCATGCTCCCTGCCCTACCTATTATCGCTTGGCTATCACAGTGTATACATACTGGTGCCACTGGCTTGGGCCAATACGGAATATCTTCCAAGAAATTCCAGAGTCATTATGCTTCTTCACTGGCTTTATCTAATGCGATAAATGCAGATTCCATTGTAGAGCGAGCAATACAAGTCTGTATGGATGATTTCCAAGAAATTGCTCCTCCACCGATAGTAAATACATATCCACTTGTGGATTTTACTTCGTTCGATCCGGTGATCCAATTTGCATCACTATATCCTTCAAGTACTGCAGGATATTTATTATAATGCAAAGCATAATTTTGAGTGTATTTAAGAGACCCCCAAACTCTTTTCATTGCCACCTAGTGAGTTTTGTTGGGATTACTCGTGTACCGACTCAATTTACTGATAGCGCATACTATGTCTAGTCGTGTACAGTTCATTATATACATTAAACATCCCAATACTCTTGCATACTCCAATTGTGAGTCACTTTCACCTTCATTCTTTCAAAGTGCAAAGCTCGCATCCAATAGAGTCTTGGCAATACCGAATTCCATAAACTTGAACTTGTCAAGTACCTTTTCAATATAATGAGACTGTGACAATGCCAACCCTTGTGGAGTTCGATTGATTCTTATATCTAAGATCACATCTGCAACTCCAAGGTCCTTCATATCAAACTTGCTCTCTAACATTCGTTTTGTTGCATTTATGTTAGAAATGTCTCTACTGATGATCAACATATCATCCACATATAAACATACAATGACTTGGTGATTTGGAGTGTCTTTAATATAACCACATTTATCACATTCATTTATTTTGAATCTGTTTGCCAACATGATTTGGTCAAACTTTGCATGCCATTGTTTAGATGCTTGCTTTAGTCCATACAATGACTTAATAAGTCTACACACCTTTTCCTTTCCTGGAATCACAAAACCTTCAGGTTGTTCCATGTATATTTCTTCCTCCAAATCTCCATTTAGGAATGTGGTTTTCACATCCATTTGATGGATTTGAAAATCATATACCGCCGCCAGGGCAATTGACATTCGAATCGATGTTATCCTTGTTACTGGCAAATATGTATCAAAGTAATCAAGGCCTTTCTTCTATTTGAAGCCTTTTACTACAACTCTTACCTTGTATTTGTCAATAGTATCATCCGCTTTCATTTTCTTTTTGAAGATCCATTTAGAACCTAAAGGTTTATTTCTGGGAGGAAGGTCAACCAATTCCCATGTATGGTTGCTTAAGATTGAATTTATCTCACTATTGACTGCCTCTTTCAAAAAGGATGAGTCTGACGACGACATCGCTTTTTTAAATGTTTGAGGCTCATTTTCTAAGAGAAATATTACAAAATCCGATCCAAACGAAGTTGACGTTCTTTGACGTGTACTACGTCTTGGATTTTCTTCACTATGTACATTCTCACTTGGTTCATCTCGAGGTCGTTTAGATCCTCCGCTAGACTGTTCGTGTCTAATTTTATACGAATAAATGTTTTTAAAGAATTCAATATTATCTGATTCAATTATCGTATTTTCATTAATATCTGGATGTTCGGTTTTATGAATCAAAAATCGACATGCTTTACTACTTTTAGCATATCCTATGAACACGCAGTCCACCATTTTAGGTCCTATCTTAACCCTTTTAGGTATAGAAACTTGAACCTTCGCTAGACACCCCTACGCTTTGAAATATTTCAAGTTTGGTTTCCTTCCTTTCCATTTTTTGTAAGGAATTGATTGTGTCTTACTATGGGAAACTCTATTGAGTATACGGTTGGCCGTAAGGATAGCCTCCCCCATAAGTTTTGCGGTAAACCAGAATTTATAAGTAAGGCATTCATCATTTCCTTCAAAGTTTGGTTTTTTCTTTCCGCAATTCTATTAGATTGAGGTGAATATGGGGTCGTAGTTTGATGGATTATTCCATTCTCTACACATATTTGCGCAAAGGGAGATTCATATTCTCCGCCCCTATCACTTTTTATTATTTTGATCTTTTTGTCTAACTGATTTTCAACTTCAGTTTTATATTGCCTAAATGCATCTATTGCTTCATCCTTACTATTTAGCAAGTAGACATAACAATATCTAGTGCAATCGCCAATAAAAGTTATGAAATACTTTTCCCACCACGTGATGATGTTGACTTCATATCACAAATATCAGTATGTATTAAGTCTAAGGGATTGAAATTCCTTTCAACGGACTTACAAGGATGATTTGCATACTTTGATTCCACACACGTTTGATACTTAGATTTATTGCACTCAAAGTTTGGCAAAACTTCTAAGTTAATCATTTTGTATTACGTTTTGTAATTAACATGGCCTAAACGTTCATGCCATAAATCATAAGACTCAAGCAAATAATAAGAATTTGAACTTTTATTTATTTTAACAGTCATTACATTCATTTTATAAAGTCCTTCGGTCAGATAGCCTTTCCCTACATATATTTCTCCTTTGCTAATTACAATTTTTCCAGAAACGGTTACACATTTGAATCCGTTCTTATCTAGGAGTGAAACAGAAATTAAATTCCTACGTAACTACGGAACATATAATATATTGTTCAATGTCAAGACCTTGCCGGAAGTCATCTTTAAGCAAATTTTTCCTGTTCTCTCCACCTTAGCAGTAGCGAAGTTGTCCATGTAGAGTATTTCTTCTACTTGAGCTGGAGCAAATGACGAGAACAACTCTTTGTTTGTGCAAATATGGCATGTGGCACCAGAATCCATCCACCATTCGCGTGGATTTCCCACCAAGTTGCATTCTGTGAACATAGCACACAGATCATAATATTCTTTGTTGGACTCAATCATGTTCGCTTGGTCCTTTTTCTTGCCTTTCTTCGAGGCTCGACAATCTGTGGACTTATGGCCAATTTTGCCACAATTGAAGCATTTTCCCTTGAACTTTTTCTTGGGTTGATTGCTTCCATATTCAACTTTCTTTCTTTTCTTTGAGTTGTTTTGTCCATCTTCTACAATATGTGCTCCACTAATTGTAGAATTCCCCTTTGACCTTCTTTCGGCAACTTTATTGTCCTCTTCTATACGGAGTCGGACGATAAGATCTTCAACGGTCATCTCCTTGCGTTTATGCTTTAAGTAGTTTTTGAAGTCTTTCCACAAAGGTGGTAGCTTTTCAACTATCGCTGCTACTTGGAAATCATCATTCACAATTAAACCCACAAAATAGTTTATGTGAGTATTAAGAACATTTTTAATTTGTTCAACTAAGGTATTTTTCAAAAATATACCTTCTGCTAGGAGATCATGTATGATGACTTGCAACTCCTGTACTTGAGAGACAACAGATTTGCTGTCAATCATTTTGAAGTCCAGGAATCGTGCAACAAGGAATTTCTTAATTCCCGCATCTTATATTTCCGTTCAAGTGCCCCCCACAGTTCCTTTGATGTCTTGGTCCCACTATAGATATTATAGAGGTCGTCTTGGAGACCACTCAGAATATGGTTCCTGCAAAGGAAATTTGAATGTTTCCAAGCTTCTACAATAACGAAGCGGTCTTTGTCCGAGGTTCCCTTGGGCACCTCAGGAGCGTCTTCGCTAGTGAACCGTTGTAGATATAACGTGGTGAGGTAAAAGAACATCTTTTATTGTCATCGCTTGAAGTCAATGCCAGAAAATTTTTTGGACTTCTCTGCCGGTGCCATCATTGGCGGAGCATTTGTGCGACTTGATGTGGCAATATTATTTACCCCTACAGACGTTGTCGCATCTATCATTTGACATTTAGTTGTCATTTTTTCCTATCACCACAAGACAGAAAACTTAGTATTTTTCAGAATACTATTTATAAAGTTAAATAACTTGAAACTCTTCTTCTTGTTTCTAGTTAACGATGAAATTTTTATTACTTCAAATCACTAGTTAAATTCAAGCGGAGTAGAAAGCCTAAGCTTTAATCTCCAAAAACAAGCAATACAGATTCTGTAGACTTATTCCTTAAGATTGTTATCTATTACAATATGGGTACGTAGAATCTATATCACAGAACAACAACTTGAACTTGAGTTCAAGTATGAACAAGAACACAATGAAGTATTAAACACCCTCAACACAAGATCAAAAAAGACCTTTCCAAGAGCTGTATTTATTTTTCAGAAAATAAAGATGAAACAGAAATGATTAAGGCCAAGTCGTCTGAATTCACGAACTTTCCTTAAGGAATAATTCCCCTCACTGTACCCGAGGTTATGGAATCTTCCTCCCAGGATAAAATGACCTTCAATCCGACTATAGTGGTACCTCAAATAGGCGAATTCTTCAAAAACACTCACGGTTTGAATGATCACACTTAGAGTATTTTTAAGACAAGAAGAATGTTTTGTAATCTGAAAAATTCTATGTTTTCTATCTCTAACCTGTGGATGAAAACGAGGTTATTTATAGCCAAATGATGCCTCTTTAGAAAGGAGGCAATGATTCACTCCAAAGATTGCACCTTTGCTATAAATTCATGTTTGTTCATCAAAGATTCCATCCTTTCATGAACAGTCATATCTTTCCATGAAGAGTAAGTGTTTCTCATTATAAACACTCTCAAGTTTTCTTCTTCCACTAATGTGAGAGAAAGAGTAAACTTGTCAAAATTGAGTACACTATCCATTTTTGGTGTTGACTCAATTTTTCTCTTCCACTTGATTTCTCCATTTTTTATTCAACACACTTTCATTATTATGAACCCAACATAAAGTAATTATCTTAAAATAAATTTTAATAAATAAAAACTGGATTTATTTTCAGACGGAGGGAGTAAAAATCAGAAATCTAAAACTATACAAATACAGAAAACTGATCGCCTAGTCAAGACAAAAAATTGCAAGAATCTACAGAAAAATCACATGCTTGCAATAAATAATGCACGAAAACAAACAGTTAAAGCCAAATTTGTCGTGTGACACTGCAGGACTAGGAAGCAAATTAAAAGAATTTTTTTTGAAATAGTCTGTCAAAGCCAAAACAATCTGTTTGTCGTTGCACCTGCAGCATTTTATTCGTTTTGGACTGAATCAAATTATATTGTCCTTTTTGAAATTTTAGCTTAAAAGGTACATTTTTTGGCTCCAATTTCGATAACATACTTCATTATTAGCATCATATTTCTTTTTCAAGACCTTTTCATATTTGCTTAACAGATTTATAAATAATAAATAAATCAAATAACAATTAGCTATGCGGATTCAGCAAATGTCCTTTTACAGTTTTATTGTTTCTTTCAAATTTAATTTTTAGCATCACCAACAACAAGAACGATGCTAGTACCAACAGTAGTAGCATTAGAAATAGTAGCATAAGAACCATCATCATGCGATTCGTTAAACAAAACTGAATCAACTTATAATTATACAAAGAAAATAAAGAATTTCTGAGACCAATTTTAAAAATTATTTTCCCAAGACTCAAGCTTCGATAAATAAGGAGGGGTTTTGTTTTAAAAAATAGTCATTTAATTAATTGCATTTGAACATCGGAAAATCACTTTCAAAAGCATACTTGGTAAGATTACCTCATTAAATTGACCCTTGAATTCACCCTTGAAACATTGACGAAACTACAGTCACTTTTCTTAAAGATCTTATATTGAAGATTTTGTTTTGTGTCAAGATTATGTATTGAGGCCCCATTGTCGGCATTCCCTTTGGAAAAACAAGGCAAAAGTAGAGATAATACATGTCAGCAGTCACTTGCTACTCTCCAAATTGCAGCCTTCTCTTTCCATCTTATTCACAAAACATGATGAATTGACCTCACTCCTCCACTTTTGTTTCAGACATCCCATTATACATTGCCATATTCAACACATAATTGGAGTGCTGTACAAGAACTTACGACCATATAAAATGTACAAAACATTATAAACGTTTCACTGGTAGTACATTGTACCACTGTAACTTAATGGCATTTTTCATCCACCATAATAAATCTTTAATTTGTTTGGTAAGAAGCTCATACTTCTTAAGAAATCATTTAGTTTTTATGTTATTAAGTTAATCTTATTAATTAGATGTTGAACTTAAAATTTGGTACTAATACTTCAATAATTTTAAAAAATGGTTACTAATAGAAAAATTAATTAATTCTCTCTTGATTTTTTAAAATGGACAAATAAGAAAATATTAATAGAGTGATTTGCACAAAAAGGATTTTTGGGCGCCACTATTTAAAATTTGACCTCGTTAAAAAAATAATGTAAAGATAACTATTTTCCCAAAAGTGGGCGCAAAGAATTAGCGGGTTTCAATGATTTTAACAGGAAATTTCAAAAATAGCAAATCATAAAACTTAACTAAAAAAAAGGGCAAAATGGTTCGATGGACCCCTGTAATATGTCGATTGTGTAAGTTGGACACTTCTACTTACATGTTTGTCATCTGGACCCCTGAACCCGTTAAAAAACAACATTTAAATACTTTTTCGATGAGTGTAACACACTCGCCCCACGTCAGCTGTCACATCTGTCACGTCATCTTTATATATAAAATATTAAATATTAAAATAAATAAATTAATAAATAAACAACCCCCCTCTCTTTCTTCCCCTTTTTCTTTCTTTTCCCGTTCTTTCTTTCTCTATTTCTTCTTATTCTTCTTTTTCTTATTCTTCTTCCTCCTCTTCTCATTCTTCTTTTCCTTTATCATCTTTATCTTCTTATTCTTCTTGCTCTAAGAAAAAACTTAAAAGTGAGGGTCGAAAAATTTAAGAAGTATGGAAAGAAGGAATTTTTGGAGATTTTGTGATTTGGGTGATTCAAGAAACTTGAAATTCAATGTAAAGACTCAATTTTTATGATTTCTTTGAATTTTTTGTGATTTGGGTAATTCGAGAAACTTGAAATTTAATGTAAAAATTCAATTTTTGTCCTTTCTTTGAAATTTTTGTGATTTGGGTAATTCAAGAAACTTGAAATTCAATGTAAAGACTCAATTTTTATACTTTTTTTAGACTTTTTGTGATTTGGGTAATTCAAGAAAGTTTGAAATTCTTGAAATTCAATGTAAAAACTCAATTTTTATGGATTTTTTGTGATTTGGGTAATTCAAGAAAGTTGAAAATTCTTTAATTGAGTGAATTTTGTAAATTGGTTTCTTTGTGAATAGAGGTTTCTTTGTTGCTGGGAAACTAGTGGGGCAGTGGGGGAGAGGGGCTTGGCGAAGGAGGCTGGGAAAATGGGGGGGCAGCGGGGGAGAAGACTGGGGTTGGGGGAATGGGGGGTGTTGGACGGGGGCTAGGGTGGGATGGGGGGCCTGGAAGGGGCTGGGTGGGTGCGGAGGGGCTAGATAGGGGCTGGAGTGGGTGGGGTGGGGCTGGATAGGGGCTTGGGTGGGGTGGGGAGAGGGGTTTGGGGAAGGGTTTTTTAATTTTGTTTTAAATTTATTATTTTTTAAAATGTTTTTAAATTAAAAAAATGGAGGAAAAAAAGGACCTTTTATTTTTTTTTTAATTTTAATATTATTTTTAATTTTTTTAAAAATTATTTTAATATAAAATTGACGCACTCGCACCCTAGGCGCGTGCCTACACGTGCCTCAGCCTAGTCAGCGCTTTTAATGTCACATAGGCCTGGTCAACGGTCAAAGGGTTTGAAATATTGCTTTTTAGTGGGTTCAGGGGTTCAAATGACAAATATATAAGTAGAAGTGTCCAACTTACAAAATCGACATAATATAGAGGTCCATCGAACCATTTATAACAACATTTACATAATTACATCTCATATCAACTCTCTTCTTTACTTTCTACCTTAATTTTCTCTCTAGCTCTATTTTCTATTCTCTTTCTTGTCTTTTTTTCTTTACCATTTTTTTTCTTTTTTCGTTTCTTTTTTCCTATTTTTTAATCTTTCTTTTTTCTTTTCCATTTTTTCATCTTTTTTTGTTTTTTTTTCTCTTTGTTTCTTCTTTTCCCTTTTCATTATTTTTGTTATTTTATTAATCTTGTTCTTTTTATTTTTTGTTTTATTTTATATTTTATATGTTTTTCATATTGTATATTTATTAGTATCAAATCAAATATTTCAAATAAATCTATTATTTGCACTAGGATAGTTTAATCGTGAATATGGACAATTTATCATTTCTATTTGTATACAATAAACATATGAATTTAATTGTATTTTCTTTAGTCTAAATATATAAATATGCAACGAATCACCTAATACAAATGTATTGTTAATATTTTCATATAAAATTTATCATTTGTATTATATATAAATGTCATGATCCAACCCACTAAGTCGTGTCGGGCACCTACCTACACCTACCCCAGATAGGAGAATTCTGAATATCCCACCATTCAATTAAATGTGGAAGTTACTATGTAATACACTTAGTTAATGTGGATGTCGACCATCTGAAAATCAAATCAAGTTGAAATAAGATTTATCATTTAATTCTTTCCAAAACTTATTTTAATACATCAAATATGAAAAGTAAATGCGAAAAATAACTATAAGTGACTCCTCAGAACCTAGCCTAAATTGGTACAACAACACTAGACAAGGAGTAGCAACATCCACGACACAATATCCATGTAGAATAAAAATGATAGGAGCTGTCGTTGAGAGATCGGCGCAGCTGCTATAGAAACTCCAACTGACCTGCACTAATAGCTATATCCCTTAGTGAAGATATAGTAAGTGTAGCATCAGTACAACCATATGTATTGATAAGCATCATCAATCGACTAGGTTTAGAAACAATTAACATCAATAATAAATATGAAAAAATTATAACATCAAATAAAGTTTCAATTCTAAACACAATTAAGGAGTCATCAACATATCATCCTTGCATCTTTTTGACCTACATGTCATTAATATTTTTGTATATCTTTGTTCTTTAACTTAACATTTTGTACATCTTTATTCTTTGACTTAACATTTTTTATATCTTTGACTGTTAACATTTTGTATATCTTTGTCCTTTGACTTAACATAATCCAACTTAACCCTTTCTCCCTTCAAATCGACCAATTCTTATAATACCTACAATTCCTTAAGCTACAATCAAGTAAGCCTATCGGTACTCGTAATCAAAGACATCAAATTATCACCTTCCATAAATATCATAAGTTTCACCCATCATATTATATCATAAATGGTTCTTTCAGGAGATCATACAATCTCACTTTAACTAGGTCTGCATAAAGGACCTAATTTGCATTCATAAATTCTCATTCATTATTTACCACAACCAGAAAATACGTACGACAACATATGTATGTATGTATATATGTATGTATGTATGTATGTATGTATGTGTATGTGTGTGTGTACTTTTCAATTAAAGTACTTTTCAAATAGTTTTGAATATAAAAGTTTTAATTCTAGAAAATGAAATTAATCTAATATAACTTAGCTTTGAAACTTAGGGTGTTTTTGGTATAAAGGAAAAAACTAAAAAATATTTATATGAAAAATACGTTGGTTTCTTACTTATTTTCTTATGTTTGATTGATGAGTGAAAAATATTTTCTAGAAAATATTTTTTAGTGTGTGATTGGATAATAAAAAAATATTTTTCAAAAGATACATGATAGCGTTTAGCTAAAGAGTAGAAAATAATTTTTGACCCCAGAAAATATTTTTTATCAGGGTGTGTTCGCTATGGAGGAGGAAAATATTTTTTTAAAAAATAAGTTATTTCTTACTTATATTCTTGGGTTCGTTATGCAAGAAGAAAATATTTTTTAAAAATATTTGTATATATTTAACAAAAAATAATGAAAATGAATAGGGTAAGAAGGGTGGATTAAGAAAAAAGTTTTGAAACTTTTTAAAAATCAAATTAAAAAAAAATATTTTTTGAGGGGAGGGAACGCCGGTAGGTGTGTGGGGTGGGGTGGGGAGGTGTTAGGATAGATTGTAGGGGTGGGGTTAGAAAAAAGTTTTAAAGCTTTTTTACAAAAATAAATTAATTTTTTTTTAGAGGGGGGAGGGGGAAAGCTAGTTGGGTAGGGGGAGTGAGGTGGGGGTAAAAAAAAATTTAATTATTTTAAAACACAAATTTTAAAATTTTAATTTTTTATTTTTTTTGGGGGGGGGGGGGTGGAGGTAAGAAAAAAAATTTGATTTTTTTTTTTAAAAAAAATTGTTTTTTTTTATGGGGAGGGGGTGATTGATAGGGGTCGGGGTTGGGGTAGGCGATGGGGCTAAAAATTCAAAAAGAAAATTTTGGACAGGGGTGGTAGGGGATTGGGGGTTGGGATAGGTTGGAACTTGAGAGTGAGGTTGAAGTGAGTTATAGAAGATGTTTTCCTTACTTTTTGAAGGGAAGTCATTATTCTTACATTTCAGGAAAATAAGTTGATTTTGAAAATATTTTTCAAAATATTTAACCCAACCAAACATGAAAAAATTGGAAACTATTTTCCAAAAAATATTTTCCTTCATACCAAACGCACTTATAGTCAAATTGACCACAGGAAACGAAGGAAGCAAATAAAAAAATAGAGGGAGTAATATACAATAACATTCAAACATATGAATGAATGCATGTATGCAAGATGATCGCATCATCTCTTACCCCTTATCAACATCATCATCATATCCGTACCGGTGTGGTATCCGACCCATATCACAACTATCATATCCATACCGATGTGGTACTCAATCTATATCACAACAAACACATTTATAATGGCATGGTACCCGATCCATATCATCTCAACACATCAATATAGTGCAAATGAAATGCAATTCAGTAAATGAGTCACAAGGCTAGAAAGCAATAATAGATGTTAAGTCCGTAAACTAAGCATATACCAAGAAAGTCTAAGTACTACAATAATCGTCTGACTCATTTATGATTAATCTTAATATTTACATATATACATATCCAACTTACAAATCACCAAGAACTCCTATGGATTGGCGCTATTCAAGTTCATATTATTACGAGTTTTCCCTTAATTTGTACCCCAACCTTGATATTTTCATGTTATTTTCTACACTCTACAAAAACATTGATCTCGACAATATAAAAATCATGCCGACACTATAAATCAGCTAATAACAATATTTTTTACTCTGTATTTCTTTTTTTAAGCTCTGGAAGACATCAATCATGATCAACAAAACATTAGAATTATACTGGTAGACGTCAATCATGATCAACAAAACATAAGAATTATACAAGTTTTGCTAATGCAATTTAGATTTTTTAGTACTTGCGTTTTAGTCAAGTCACTTTTATTCGCTCTTTTTACCATTTCGCACAATCTCGTTCAACCATCTTCTATATTTGAACCCTGGAAAATGATAAACTATATACCTTCAACATAGTATTATTCATCGCTTATCCCAAATCAAACATTAACTTAAGATACTATAATTCAACATAGCTTATTTGGATTTTAAACCTGTCCATCCATCCAACTTCTTGCTTAAAGTCCTAATCCATGATACTCCTAACATTATCATTTATGTTAAATGCATGTAGTCTAAGTCTAGTTGCTACAAAATAACCTTAGCTTACCTCTTAGATGAAATACACTGATACGGAGAGGAGTAAGTTGTCCCACATGTGCTAGACATATTCTCATCTTAGGTTTCCTCTGGGTGAGTCTCAAAATCGCTTTCATGAACCTTGATCTTTAAAATCTCATGGTTGGAAAGATAGGATTTTTCAGGGTATTTTTGGAGGGTGGGGGAGACTTAGGAAAATAAAAAAAAGGTTTTTAAAAATCCCTCAACTGGAACATTATTTTTTACCGCTGCAGCAATAAATATACCGCTACAACAATTAATAGACCATTGCAGTGGTTACCAGCAGTTTGACCAAGTCCGTTATTGGGCCTTTTAGATCAATTGCCTTAGGCTCCTATTTTCTCCTCAATTTAATTTTTTCCCAATCCATTTCAAGCCTAATTATTATAAATTATTTTTAGCACATTTCACACATAATAATGATTTGGGTCATTACACTAGATACTAATTTATCTAGTGTTCATCATCGAACATCCTAAAGGTGAGGTCTAAACAATTGCACGAGTGCTCGACGAAACTTAACACAACAAGACCTTATGAAAATCATTTGCACGAGCATTCGATGGATATTTAAATATGATAAGTTACTAGGAGGATTACTTAACATATGTTTGCTCATTATATGTCCATGTTCCTTAATAGGCAACTATTAAAACACTGCCTAATCTAGGCCCAACAGTTATCCCTACATCCTTCCCTGAGAAGAAGCACACATCAATTATTGGAATGAATACCCAAACATCGTATGTTATCTTAAACCATGGAAGTTGAAATAAAGTTGGTTTCAGAAAATTTTACCGCTGCACTCGTAACCAACAACAGCAGTGGTTCGCGACAGTTAAGTAGGGGAAAAACTTTATTTCCCCATTTTTCACTCACAACTCTCTATCAACTCTCTCAGTAAAAATATTCCTCCATCATGAATTTAAGATAACTTCTTTGTCTTTTCTACTTAGTTTATATATTTCTCATTATAGAATCATAAAATTATGTTAGAAAAGAGAGAGCTAAATGGGTTTGAGTGTAACATTTTAAAGTTGTTTTTTATGGTGTTTTTAAACATAGTAGTTGGCATGCTAAGTCCCTTTACATTTTCAACGCTCCTACAACATTTAGGATGTAAGATTAACGTAGTTCATGGTATATTTCAACCATGGAAGGGTTAAAAGATGAAGGGTCATCTTTTCTAATACTTTTTTCTATTTGGGTTTGATTTCGAGTATTTCACACTAATTTAAGTTAAAAAGGTTCACTTACACTTTTTCAAGCTCGATATATGCTTAATTTTAAAATTATGAAGAAAAATTAAAAATCCATCATGGGAGAGGAGGTTGGCAGGTTGAACATGATGAATTATTGTAGTGGTAAGTTTACCACTACAGCGGTATCACTGTAGCAGTAAATACCACTATTGCAATACCGCTGCAGTGGTATTAGGTAGTGTGGCCCCAGTTCTGCATTTTTCTAGAAAACTTTGAATTTTATTTCCCTCTCTTAGTGTTTAAACATGGTTCTAACTAGTTTCTGTGGTATTTCTATAATCATAATGGCATAACAATCCATCTACTATATATTTTTCGACGTTGCTAGCCACACCCGGTATGAAGCGGGGTAGCTTAATAAGAACTTCCTTTGTGAGCGAGAATTTGTGATGGACGAGGTAGAGGATGGGTTGCTTGAATTCAGCGATCAACTAAAACATTTGGGCGGGAGATCCTAATAGAGCTGGTCCCATAGTGTTCCAAGACTTGGTCTAGAAATTTTATGGAATACTTCCTATAGTGGAGTGTATAGTACATTTCCCTACCATTATCATTCCAGAAAAGAATGTGCCCGTTGGCACCACTACTATCAATGAGATCTTAAGGGTTCCTAACCCCTTTAATGCAAACTTTGAGGCCAAGATTCAAGAGTAAAAATTTGAGGTGGGTAGCTCAGTAGTTAGTGCCCGAGGTTAAGTTTATTAAAGTGAAATAGTCCAATCAGAAGGCGACTAACAGTGCATAATTCTCACTTGAGGCTAAGATTTGGTTGTTATTGGTGTCCCAAAGGATCCATTCTTTGGGAAATATTATGGACGTAGTGTTCTACTAGGCTATGGTGGTGGCATTTTCTATGGTTGGGATCAATATAAATGTGGCGACTTAGATTATGGATGAGTGGCAGTTTTTCTATGCTAGGGAGAAGTCTCCAAGGGACCTTTCTTTACTTTCTTGATTACGAAGATGTGCAACCAGGTGAGTGTTGTCCAAATAGTCCATGATGTTTGGGAAAATTGCAACATACTGTACAAACCCCTTAGATAATGGAGTACGTAAGGTAGAAGCTTGAAGAAAATAAAGATGGGAGAGAAGAGTGAGAGAATCAGAGCTGGTGGAATTGGAGGGGCTCCCCATTATAAGACACCCGCTCCTCCTTATGACTAGGTGGCTAGCCTTGCTTCTATGCGAGGATGCATGGAAATGAATCAAATGCCCCAACCAGGTTTGGCTTCTTTGACCCCTATGATCTTAGGCGTATTTATACTCCCAACTATATTATCTATGCATGTTTAGCTTAGTTTTGAGGACTTCTTGATGTGATTAGTGATGTATTAAGGGTTTAATTGTTTATTTATGTGTTAAGTTGTAAGACCCTGCAAAATTCTCTCGTAGAATGAGCCTTAGGGCATGTCAAGTGAGGCGTAATTTCATCCCTAAAAGATTAGAAAGTGACTTCCTAAGTTAGTGTTGTATTAACTATATAGAATTTCCCTAATTTTGACTTTTTATCACATGGTAAATTTGATAATCTTTCCGTTGATATAAGATTTGTCTAAATTCAATACCCGGGCAAGAAGTTATGGATAATTTAAGTCCTAGTCATAAAACAACGTCATTTTAGTGCTTGGCGCGTCGTGGAGAGGGTCTATTTGACAATTGTCAAATTCCAGTGGAACTCCACGATAGTGGCGAGTCGCGGAGGACCCCAATTTCCCAATAGTCAATTTCTAGTGGACTAGCACGATTGTGACGCATCGCGCTAAATTTCCAAGTCCCAACTAGTGGGAAAACACGATGGCTCCGCATCGCGGTGACTCCTAGATTCCCATTTGTCAATTTCCAGTGAGCCACCGCGATAGTGGCGCATCGCGGTGGCCCATAAAATTGAGTTCCCAGTTTAATTTTTCCAGCTTCGTACAGAAGTCAAAAAGGGCACTTTGAACCTTTTCCAAGCCTCTTAAACCGTTCAAACATCAGAATTTAGGGCCACTACAAGCATCATATGAGATTTTCTCACAATTTCCCTCAACCAAAAACCCTAAGTATCTAGATCCTCTTCTAAAAATCTCAAGGATTCACCATATATTTTCTAAATTGAGTCAAGATTTAAGGTTCTCAAGTCAAGGGCTTCAAGAACCCACATTAAGTGTACAAATAGAGTCCCAAAAGTGAGAGTTCATCCAAAGCTTCTAATTCAAGGTATGTGGGGTTTGAACAAGAACACTCCTTTCGTTCTTGTGCCTAAATTATTGATTTTTATTAAATAAATTCATATTCTTACAAGTGGGTTTATACCCAAATTACTTTATTTTTAGATTATGAGATTGTGAGATTACGAGTCGTTCAAGTCTTGATTTGCATTATTTCACTATTTTATGACATGAGTTGAGAAATTATGCTATGAGTTGCACATCCTTATATCGATTTGGTGTTTCAAGATTGATGTCATGATTTAAGCTTTATTATGAAACTGAGATTATTTGAGCATGAGTATAAGTTTTAAAACAAGTATGAGTTTTGATGTTTCTTGAATAGTATGTTGTTGAGTATGATTCAATCAATGAGTACTTTGATTTTAAATGAAGATTATTTTTTAGCCTGAGTTAAGACAGTAATCCACATTATTCAGTCTTTATGATTTAAAGCTACGCGAATTATAATTTGGTCTTCACTATAGACCCTTGAGTTGTTTAGAGATGGATTTTCTAAGAGTTCTGGGCTGAGTATGGGAGTAGTATTTAGCACCGAGTTGGGTATAATTCTGAGGTCTCATACCCCAAAACTATATGCAATCATAGGACTGAGATTTATGGGCTCAAGGCTGAGATAGTGATCACTGAGTTGAGGTTATACTCCCTGGAAAGAGTATGATGCCTCTCCCCAACGTGAGATTTCTTCCTTAGGAGGACAAGACATTGGACTCCATGTAGCTCACATGGTTTATATTGGTTAGAAGAAACTCCCGAGTTTCCAAAGTAAAGTAATTCCAAGAGTCATAGAGTTCCCAAGTCTTAAAGTTTCAAAGAGTCCTAAGTCCTTGAGTTTTGAAGAAGTTTTACTCTTTATAAGATAAAAGTATGAGTTTGAAAGCATTGTTTAAAGTCCTTTTAACCTTCAAGTATTGAGAATAAGAGTAGAGTAGAGATTTTTTTAAAATTCAAGCATAATGAATCATGAGATTTGTGTTACATGCTTCATTATACATGATTTATGAGCTTTACATTTTTAGACTTATTCAAGCTATGTGTGTCATTCCTAATTGTATGTGTGATTTGATGAAAAAGTATTGATATTGTTTTACATAAATGCATACACCCCCATATACTCAGTACATTCCTAAGTGCTGATCCACATATACATCTATGTGCTATATTTTCTTATAATCTAGGTTTAGGTGCTCATTCTAAGCCTCGTTAGTGATTTTTGAGTACCTTTTGTCTACATCTCCACAGTGGTGATTCCTCATGGTTCAAGGACCTATCTTTAGACATTTCAGTACTTTAGTAGATATATTATGGCTTTAAGTTTAGTTTGAGTCAGTTAGGGACCTGTCGCAATGGCTCTCTAGTTCATGGAGTAGTAGAGACTTTGTCAGACTAGTTATCAGATTGTTAGTATGTTGAGATTTCCAGTATTGTGGTCGTTTGGACCAAATATTTTCTTTATATTTCCTATTATTTGATATGACAACATCAGTGTTTTATTTATTTCATCTCGAAGTAAGTTATTATATATAGTAACAGGCTCAAAGGGTTAGCTTAGGGCTACTTGTAGCCTTAAGCATCGGGTGACATCCCGGGACCCGTTTTTGAGCTGTTACAAACTTGGTATCAGAGCCTAAGGTTTAAGGAATCCTAGGGAGTTTGACAAGTCATGTTATGTATAGTCTTGATCATCGGTGTGTAGCGCGCCACATTTATAAACAAGAGGCTACGAAACATTTTAGGAAAAAGTTTTTTCTTTCTTTTAGATTCCATCATGCCTACAGTTGTTCCTCTCATCTAATAGTTTATGCTCTCCTATTTCATAAAATGCCTCCCTGAAGAGTGAATGCCTACAGAAATAATAATAAGCAACACCAGCCTATTGATCCCTTGAATGAGATCGTGTCTTATTCTGAGTTTCGGGCGGCCTTTCAGGTGTTAGCCCAAGTAGTCACCGGCAATGTTCAGGCCAATAACCAGGCCGTAATTCTAAATCAGCAGGGAGGTGATTTAGCTATTTCTAGGATTCATGATTTCATGCGGATAAATCCACCAGAGTTTTGTGGGTCTAAGGCAGGTGAGGACCCACAGTTATACCTTGAGGAGGTGAGAAAGATCACACAGGTGATGCATGTTTCTAAGGAACAATGTCTTGTGCTAGCATCTTACAGCTTGAAAGACATTACTTATGACTGGATTGTATCATGGAGTAAGGATAGAGGTGAGGATACTACTCTTCTGACTTGGCAGGCGTTCTAAGATGCATTCTTGGATAATTCTTTCTACTTAAGATGAGAAAAGCGAAGATTGAGGAGTTTATGAACTTAAGGAAAGGATCCATGCCTGTTAAGGAGTACTGCTTGAAGTTCAACCAGTTAGCTAAGTATGCTCCTGATTTGATTGCTGATACCCGAGATAGTATGAGCAAGTTCATGACAGGTATTTCTGATTTGGTACTTAAAGAGTGTAGGACTGCAATGTTGAATAGGGATATAGATCTGTCTAAGTTGATGATACAAGCAAAGATGATAAAGGCAAACAAAATAAGGGAGAGAGATAGAATGAGGGGTAACAAGAGGGCTAGATTTAAGCAGCATGAGTATAGTCAGGCTAGGTCCCAAAGAGGGAATCGCCCAAAGTTCCAGGGCCATCTGTCTATGCCTGCACCATCATCAGCTAGTGCTCCTACACCTAGAGGTAGGTAGGAGCATGGGAATAGATCTTCTATGTCTAGATCGCAGAATAGTGTGAGTAATAGACCTAGTGGTCCTCCGTGTACTAAGTATGGTAGGGACTATCCTGGTGAGTGCTTACCTATCAGAGGGGTTTTTTTGGTTGTGGCAAGCTGGGCCGCAGACTTAGAGATTGTCCACATGCTAGGCAGGGGAACAGAGATGTTCGACCCCAGACAAAGACTACTAATACACTAGCTTCTGTAGCCTATCCCGTTCCTGCTTAGGGCTCTTCATCTAGCACTGTTGGCAGTCAGTGCTAGAACAAATTCTATGCCTTACCATCCCATCAAGAGTAGGAGGACTCTCCCGATGTGGTTACTGGTATGCTTTGTGTCTTTTACTTTGATGTTTTTGTGTTGTTAGACCCCGGGTTAAGTTTCTCTTATATAACCCCATTAGTAGCTGTGAATTTTGAAATGATTCCTGAGCCTTTCTTAGTTTTCACTCCAGTAGGGGAGTCAGTTGTTGCTAAGCAAGTGTATAAAGATTGTCCTATTACTAATTTTCATAGAGTCATATTTGTTGACTTGATAGAATTGGACATGGTGGATTTTGACCTTATTTTGGGTATGGACTGGCTTTATTCTTGTTATACGGCTATAGACTGTCGTACCGGTGTAGTCAAGTTTCAGTTTCCTGATTAACTAGTTTTCGAGTGGTCTGTGAGTTCAGTATCTCCCAAGAGTCATTTCAGCTCCTATCTCAAATCCAGAAAGCTTATATCTAAAGTTTGCATCTATCACCTAGTTAGAGTCAAAGAAACTAAGTCTGAGGCTCTAACTATTCAGTCAGTCAACATTGTTAATGAGTTTCCTGATGTTTTTTCAGAAGATCTTCCAGGGGTACCTCCTGATAGAGAGATAGAATTCAGGATTGACCTTCTTTTTGACACTCAACCTATTTCTATTCTGTCATACCGTATGGCACCTGTAGAGCTTAAGGAGTTGAAGGAGCAACTCAAAGATCTTTTAGATAAAGGTTTCATAAGGCCTAGTGTCTCTCCTTGGGGCGCACCTATCCTGTTCATGCGAAAGAAGGATGGTTCTTTGCGTATGTGCATTGACTATCGTCAGCTTAATAAGGTCACAGTAAAAAATAAGTATCCTCTTCTGAGAATTGATGGCTTGTTTGACCAGTTGCAAGGTGCAAGTTATTTCTTCAAGATAGACCTTAGATCCGGCTATCATTAGCTTAAAGTGAGGGAATGTAATATCCAAAGACAGCCTTCCAAACCCGTTATGGTCACTTTGAAATTCTAGTCATGTCTTTCGGGCTAACCAATGTCCCAGTGGCCTTTATGGACCTCATGAATTGAGTGTTCAAGCAATATTTTGATATGTTTGTCATTGTTTTCATAGATGATATCCTTATGTACTCCCGTACTGAGAACGACTATGCAGATCATCTTAGAATTGTCTTACAAACTCTTAGAGATCACCAGTTGTTCACCAAATTCAACAAGTGTGAATTTTCGCTAAGATCAGTAGCCTTTTCGGGTCATATTATTTCAACCGAAGGCATTAGAGTTGATCCCCAAAAGACAAAAGCTGTAAGAAATTGGCCTAGACCTATTTTCTCATCTGACATTAGAAGTTTCTTGGGTCTATCTAGCTACTACCGGTATTTTATTGAAGGTTTTTTGTCTATTGAATCTCCCATGACCCGGTTGACCCAAATAAAAGTTAAGTTCTAGTGGTCAGATTCCTGTGAGAAGAGTTTTTAGGAGTTGAAAACTCGACTTACTTTAGCCCTGTGTTGACTTTGACTGATGGTACAGATGGTTTTGTGGTGTATTGTGATGCCTCCAGAGTTGATTTGGGTTGTGTGTTAATGCAAAGAGTTAAGGTTATGGCCTATGCCTCTAGGCAATTGAAGCCACATGAAAAGAACTACCCAACCCATGATCTTGAGTTAGCTGTTGTGGTCTTTGCTTTGAGAATATGGAGACACTATCTTTATGGTGTTCAAGTTGATATGTTTACTGATCATAAAATTTTGTAATATGTGTTTACCTAAAGAGAGTTAAATCTTAGGCAGAGGAGGTGGTTAGAGTTAATAAAAGACTATGATATGAGTATGTTGTATCACACGAGCAAGGCCAATGTAGTGATAGATACCCTTAGCAGGTTGTCCATGGGTAGTTTTACTCATATAGAGAAAGGTAAGGAAGAGTTAATTCGTGATGTGCATTGTCTGGCTAGAATGGGTGTTAGATTGCTTGATTTTGCTAAGGGAAGTACTTTAGAAAAAAGTAGCTCTTAATCCTCTTTAGTTTCAAAAGTAAAAGAGAAGCAAGACTTAGATGATAGTTTGGTCAGACTGAAAGGGTCATTTAAGGACCAAAAGGTAGAGGTTTTCTCCAAAGGGGGGAGATGGTATGCTGAGATTGCAGGGTAGATTGTATGTTTTGTGTATTGATGATCTAAGGCAGATAATTATGGTTGAAGCGCATGGCGAGTGATATTCTATTCATCCTGGCACTACCAAGATGTACCGCGACTTGCGGGAAATCTATTAGTGGAGTGGTTGAAGAAGGATATAGTTGAGTTTGTAAAAAGGTATGCAACGTGCCAACAGGTTAAGGTAAAACACTAAAGACCTGGTGGTATGATGCAAGAGTTTGGTATACCCACTTGGAAGTAGGAAGAGGTGAATATGGACTTCGTGACTGGTTTATCTCTTTCGCATCTTCATCATGATTCTATTAGGGTTGTTGTAGACAAGCTGACTAAGTTCGCGTATTTCTTGCCCGTGTCTACATCTTACACAACTAAGGATTATGCTAGATTGTATATTCAGGAGTTGGTCAGGTTGCATGGAGTCCCCTTGTCTATCATTTCAGATAGGGGTACTCCGTTCACTTCTCTGTTTTGGAGAGCTTTCCAGAGTGATCTTGGCACCCAAGTTCATTTGAGTTCCGCGTTTCATCTGCAGACTGATGGTTAGGGTGAGAGGACCATCCAAACTTTGAAAGATATGTTGAGGGAATGTACTCTAGATTTCAAAGGTAGTTGGGATGAGCATTTGTCACTGATTAAGTTTGCATATAACAATAGTTACTATGCTAGCATCAAGATAGCACCATTTGAGGCTTTGTATGGTAGGAGATGTAGATCACCCATAGGTTGGTTTGAAGTGGGTGAAGCTACTTTGGTTGGATCTGATGCAGTATTTGAGGCTATGAAGAAGGTGAATTTGATTAGAGAAAGGTAGAAGACAGCTCAGAGTCATCAAAAGTCATACGCCGATGTGAGGAAAAGGGATCTTGAGTTTGAGGTGGGTGATTTGGTGTACTTGAAGATTTCACCCATGAAAAGGGTGAAGATGTTTGGTAGAAAGGGGAAACTTAGCCCCCGTTATGTAGGCCCCTATAGAGTCTTGAGCCATGTTGGTAAAGTAGCCTATAAAGTTAAGTTTCCCGCAAGTTGTTAGCCGTTCATCCTATTTTTCATATCTCCATGCTTAAAAATCATATTGGTGATTTCATTGTAGTAGATCCTTCAGAGAGTGCTGATATTCAGTATAGTGTTTCATTTGATGAGATTCCTATTGAGATTCTAGATTTTCAGATCCGTAGACTGAGGAACAAAAAGGTTCCCTTGGTCAAAGTTTTGTGGAGGAACCAGTCAGTTGAGGGCACTACTTGGGAGGCAGAAGCAGACATGCGATCTAAGTACTCGCACCTCTTTTTCACGAGTTCAGATCAAGCCGAAGGTAATATTCTTCCTTAATTCAGCCCTTCTAATCTAAAGTTTCAGCTATACATCTAGCCTTGTTAAGTTCATTCATTCTCTAAAGTATTCAAGAGTTTAGAAAGACATAGAGCCCGTTTAGCAAATTGCTTCAGCAATGTGTACTCAGTTTTTCCTGTGCTCTTAGTCTAACTAGCGACATTCGAGTACGAATGTTTTAAAGGGGAATATATTGTAAGACCCCGCAAAATTCTCTCATAGAATGAGCCTAAGGGTGTGTCAAGTGAGGCATAATTTCGGCCCTAAAAGATTGAGAAGTGACTTCCTAAGTTAGTATTGTATTAACTATATAGAATTTCCCTAATTTTGACTTTTTATCACATGGTAAATTTGATAATCTTTTCGGCGATATAAGATTTGTCAAAATTCAATATTCGGGCAAGAAGTTATGGATAATTTAAGTCCTAGTCATAAAACAGCGTCATTTTAGTGCTTGGCGCGTCGTGGAGAGGGTCTATTTGACCATTGTCAAATTCCAGTGGAACTCCGTGATAGTGGCGAGTCGCGGAGGACCCCAATTTCCCAATAGTCAATTTTTAGTTGCCTAGCGCGATTGTGATGCATCACACTAAAGTTCCAAGTCCCAACCAGTGGGACAACGCGATGGCTCCGCATCGCGGTGACTCCTAGATTCCCATTTGACAATTTCCAGTGAGCCAACCGCGATAGTGGCGCATCGCGGTGGCCCATAAAATTGATTTCCTAGTTTAATTTTTCCAGCTTCATACAGAAGTCAAAAAGGGCACTTTGGACTTTTTCCAAGCCTCTTAAACCTTGCAAACATCATAATTTAGGGCCACTACAAGCATCATATGAGATTTTCTCACAATTTTCCTCAACCAAAAACCATAAGTATCTAGATCCTCTTCTAAAAATCTAAAGGATTCACCATAGATTTTCTAATTGAGTCAAGATTCAAGGTTCTCATGTCAAGGACTTCAAGGACCCACATTCAAGAGTAAGAATAAGGTCCCAAAAGCGAGATTTCATCCAAAGCTTCTAATTCAAGGTATGTGGGGTTTGAACAAGAACACTTCTTTCAATCTTGTGCCCAAATTGTTGATTTTTATTTAAAAAATTCATATTCTTGCAAGTGGGTTTATACCCAAATTACTTTATTTTGAGATTATGAGATCACGAGTTGTTCAAGTCTTGATTTGCATAATTATTTCACTATTTTATGACATGAGTTGAGAAATTATGCTATGAGTTGCACATCCTTATATCGATTTGATGTTTTCAAGATTGATGTTATGATTTAAGTTTTATTATGAAACTGAGATTATTTGAGCATAAGTTTTAAAACAAGTATGAGTTTTGATGTTTCTTGAAGAGTATGTTGTTGAGTATGATTCAATCAACGAGTACTATGATTTTAAAGGAAGATTATTTCTGAGCCTGAGTTAAGACAGGAATCCATATTATTCAGTCTTTAAGATTTAAAGCTAAGAGAATTATAATTTGGTCTTCACTATAGACCCTTGAGTTGTTTTGAGGTGAATTTCCTAAGAGTTCTGAGCTGAGTATGGGATTAGTATTTAGCACCGAGTTGGATATTATTATGAGGTCTCATACCCCAAAACTACGTACCATTGTAGACTGAGATTTATGGGCCCGAGGATGAGATAGTAATAACTGAGTTGAGGTTATACTCCTTGGAAAAAGTATGATGCCTCTCCCCAATGTGAGGTTTCTTTCTTAGGAGGACAAAACATTGGACTACATGTAGCTCACATGGTTTATATTTGTTAGAAGAAACTCCTGAGTTTCCAAAATTATGTAATTCCAAGAGTCACAGAGTTCCCAAGTCTTAAAGTTTCAAAGAGTCCTGAGTCCTTGAGTTTTGAAGAAGTTTTACTCTCCATGAGATAAAAATATGAGTTTGAAAGCATTTTTTAAAGTCCCTTTAACCTTGGAGTATTGAGAATCAGAGGAGAGTAGAGATTTTTTTAAAATTCAAGTATAATGACTCACGAGATTTGTGTTACATGCTTCATTATACATGATTTAAGAGCTTTACATTTTTAGACTTATTCAAGCTATGTAAGTCATTCCTAATTGCATGCATGATTTGATGAAAGAGTACTGATATTGTTTTACGTAAATGAATGCAACTCCATATACTCAGTACATTCCCAAGTGTTGATCCACATATACGTTTATGTGCTACATTGTCTTATAATGTAGGTTCAGCTGCTCAGTCTCAGCCTCGTCAGTGATTTTTGAGTACCTTTTGTATACATCTCCATAGTGGTGAGTCCACATGGTTCGAGAACCTATCTTTAGACATTTCAGCATTTTAGTAGATATATTATGGCTTTCAGTTCAGTTTGAGTCAGTTGGGGACCTGTCCCAATGGCTCTCTAGTTCATGGAGTAGTAGAGGTTTCATTTGACTAGTTATTAGATTGTTAGTATGTTGAGATTTCCAGATTTGTGGTCGTTTGGACCAAATATTTTTTTTGTATTTCCTATCATTTGATATAGCAACATCAGTGTTTCATTTATTTCATCTCGAAGTAAGTTATTATATGTAGTAACAGGCTCAAAGGGTTAGCTTAGGGCTACTTGTAGCCTTAAGCACCGTGTGATATCCCGGGACCCGTTTTTGGGGCGTTACATAAGTAACATGTTTAGAGTGTTTAAGGTCCTTTTTAAAATGTTTAAGAATAAAAAATTATCAAATAGAGTGTAGTCGAGAAAACTAGTGGTTCTAGCTTAAGTTATGCTGGTTCTAGTGTACTTTGATGATCTCTATTGTGTGGTATGCACTAATGCTTGATATATGATATTGTAGGATACCATTAGAGGTGTTTTGGAAGGTAATGTAATCCCACAAACAAGTCATAAGAAGTGGAAAAATAAGGAGAAAATGTACGACAAGATATGAGCTTAAATGGAGTGAAATCTAACATTTGAGAGCACCCCTTGCACCGCATCCCCCAAGGCAGGCTATGGTGTATGCCCTGCACCCCCTTTTTTGACCCCCTACTTCCTTCGAATTGCTTTTGGTGGGTTACTCACCCCCCAAGAGACATTTTTAGGCCTCGCGGCACGAGGCAACTCCCGGGACGTCCAAAAGGCTATTTTTATGTCTTTAAGTGGGGGGAATGTTGTCACTGCATATATTTCGTGTTGGGATACCCATGGGCGACCTAAAACACTATAAAAGGAGAATTTACTCACAATTACATGACATCTTTGTATCAATTAATGAATTGGAGAGGGAATAAGCAATAAAGGGGCTCAAACTAGGTTCTTTGTTCTATAACTTTACTTTCTTGTAGTTTTGCTTTATGAACTCATCTATGGTGATTCTTTGTAAAACTATGAGTGGCTAAACTCCCTCATTCTAGGATTGAGTCTACAACAATATTGTTTAATTATGGTTTTATAGTTAGTTTTTATATTTATTAAGTTTATGATTGTTCTTGTATTCTTGTTTTACTATTCTAAAGCGTCATAAACTTTAGGATAAATCTAAGTCCCAAAATGAATTGACTATAGGAGTGGAGAGACAAAATGAAGAATGTAAAGATTCTGGATCATGTCTTTAATTGTTATATATTAATAATTAAAGGATGATTTATGCTTAGAATAGAGATATACCTAAACACCCACTTGGTTAGTGAAATGGGAAGCTAGTTTAATACCTATAATTTAAAACTCATATCCCCGCTCAACAATGTAGTTGTGAGATGACGTAGAGGATGACCATTCCCAAGTTATAATATCAACCCCATATAGAAAAAATGATAATAAACACCAACACTGCTAGAAAGTATGGTTATGCATGAATGCGTAGTAAGTCTCAACCTTGGAATCTCTCTACATATTGTTTACAATCCAAATTTCATACCATTGTTTATTTTCTTAGTTAGTTATAATTACATTGATCATAATCTTGTTACAAACACACACTTACTTAATCTTATTAGTAATGATAGAATTAGATTTCTCGCTAAACATCAAGTCCCTCTGGGATTGATATTCGGCTTGAAAAAGCCACTATATTACTTGCACGAATACGTACACTTACGTGTGCAGTTGAAAGAAATAAGTTTTTCGCGTCGTTGCTGGAGAGGCTTAAAAAGCCTAGAGAGGATTCTTGTTTTAAGAAGTTCTTTGACACTTCATAGAACTTCTCATTAATATTCCTTTGTTAGGCGTTTTGCAGGAAATGAAAAAGTACGTTGAGTACTTAAAGATGTGGTGTCCAATTATAAAAAGTATGGGACATCGAGATGATAAAACTTATTGAGGAGTGCAATTCAGTAGTGATAAGCAAGATGCCCTAGAAACTCAAGGACCTTAGGAGTTTCAACCTCCCTATACAAATTGGTGAAAGTGATGTGGTCCATGATTTGAGTAATCTCTAGTCAAACATCAACTTGATACCCCTTTCAATGTTTACAACTATGGGTTTAGGAAAATCGAGGCCATATTTAGTTGTGTTCCAAATGGTAGACAGAATAAGAGTAGTTTTCGAAGAAATCATGGAGGATTTTCTCATCAAGGTTGGTACGTTTATTATTCTTGCTGACTTACTATTCTTGATTATGATACAGATAACATAGTACCAATCATATTGGGACACCCATTCTTGGCAACTGGAGGAGCACTTATTGATGCGAGAGAGGACACTCTAAAAATAAGGTTGAATAGTGAAACGGTTGTCTTCAAGGTATACAAAACACTCAATACACCCTCACACTATAAGGATTTGTACATTATCACGGTGATAAAAGTGGATGATTATCGTGTAAAGGAGTGCAAACATCCAATGACTACTTCGAACTCTCTCATAGAGTTTCCCAAATTACCAAGACTGAAGTTGAGAAACTTAAAAAGAAAAATGGAAAAGCAAGTGTGAAAATCTTCATACCTTGAGAGTAAGCACTCACAAGGTTAGAAAAGAACAATAAGATGGGCTCCAAGTAGGAGGAAAAAGATGAGAGGCTTTGATTCAAAATTATGATGTGAGTCTTGCCACGATAATAAATCAGGTGTTGCTTGGGAGACAACCCAAGTTAAGATAGTTATTTTTATTTTTCTTGTTTCTCTTTAGTATCACCTTTGTTTTTGTTTTCTTTTGAATTAACAGATTGAAGAAAGGTCCGAGTCTTAGAGATCTGAGCTAAGGAGCATAGTAAAGACTTAGTGTGGGGTCCTCCAGACCCTTTTTGATGGCTAAGATGCTACTAACTAGGCCTCGAAGCCTTAGAAAGTATTTATGTCCTTTTTTTAAGTTATACTTTGGGGACAAAGTATGATTTTAAGTGTATGTGGGAAATCTTCCAGTTGGTTAAGGTGAAGTGTTGCTACATGATTTTTATTTGTGTGTGGATTATCTTCCAGTTGGTTAAGGTGAAGTGTTGCTACATGATTTTTATTTTTCTTTATTTTCCTACTATTTGACTAAATTTAAAAATTCATAAAAAGATTTAATCTTTATTTATTTTTAAGTTTTTGCTGGTCTATTAAGTAGAAACCCACTTCACCTACCCCTTGGTTTTTATTTTCTGTTCTTTTTCGAGGGGGAGCCCTTTGAACCCAGTATCCCTTTTTTATTTTTAGGAGTAATTTTAATTTTTTTTTATTAGGAATAAATGAGACGTTCTTCCTAAGTGTTATCTATGATTACATTATGCAAGTTGGTTTTGAATATGAAAGCATGTGTAATGAGTTAAATGACTATCTTTGAGATACATAGACTCATTTATATGACTTTTAAGTGATGTTAGCTTAATTTTGAATTCTTACTATTGCATGGTTGAGATTCTACAAAAATCCTACTTGATTTGAGCATGTGCCATGTGTGAGTGAGTTTTTTTGTTATGTTCCTTGTTGCATAGTGATTGCTGGAACTTTCCTGGTGTGTTTGCAAAGTAAAATAAAGAAGGTTGGGCTTAGGAGATAATATAGGTATTTATTTGATAGCCATGTTCTATACCCTCTTTATCGACCCTTGTTGTATGACCTTACCTAGCTTTGTTACGAATTCAGCCTCTTATTTTGTATCCTCATATGTAGCTTATCCTCTCTCTTTCAATTAACCATAATTTTATTCAAAACTCCCAAGCACTTTAGTTGAAATATTGAGATGTTAAGGAGTGTACAATTGAAGAAGGAAAATTGTGAATGGAAAGCCCTAAAATAGTAGCTATTTGTATGTGGAAAATGTTTATGTATTATTGGTGAGGACTAGTGTAAGGGAAGGAAAAAATGATTAATATAGAATCATGTGTTGATAGAAAATAATTCCTTCTTAAGATGTGTAAACTAGCTTAAAGATATGGGGCAAAACAAAAGAGAAGTGGGAAGATAAAAGTGGTGAGAATTGATTGGTTAGAGAGGAGTCTAATATAAAGTGTGATGTATTAAAATTCTTAGAGAAGATAGTCTACATTACTTTCCAGAATAGTTTCTACCCGTCATGTAGCCTACATTACAACCATTTAAGTCTACTTGATCTTGAACCTTGATATTCTGCTATTAGTGGAGTACTGTACTAAGGGAAACCTTATGGTTCATCTTATACGACATATGAATTACTTATGAGAGTGAGCAAAATTTGATGCTTACACCCATTCTTATGATAAACTTCATATTTCTAAGTAAATGTGGGTGACTCTCTTGTGATTAAAACACTTGTTTGATTTTGGTTAGGAGATTTGTATGATTTAATTGTTAAGTAATATGCTTGAGTTTGCCAACTTAATAGAGCCAATTCTTGAGGTTACGAAGTTTTGAAGTAGTGTTCATATCTTTTTAAGTGGAATGCAGGGGCGGACCTACATTCATTTATAAGGTGCTCCAACACCGATTAAACTAAACGTGGAATAGGTAAAATTACATTGAAAATATACGAAAATAGGTATATAATATATAAAATCAACCACTATAACAAAAAGTTGGTTGAGTGCAATGGTATTTAGGTTGACCTTATGGTTCTCCCCTGAAAGGGTGCCTGAGTTTGAACCTCATTAAGTTGATTTTTAATTTTTGTTCAGTTTTAAAATTTTTTAAGCACCTGCTATCCTTAAATCCCGTGTCTACCACTGGTGGGATGTGACATACTTGTTGTGGAACTTGCTATTCATGTAGTCTTTGTAGTCCTAGCTTAAGTGGATTAGTTGGAGTAGTGATGTTAGATTCTCCTTGATGGCGCTTGATTTAAAATAGTTGTTCGAGTACGAACAAGACTACTCGAACAAGACTTTAAGTGTAGGGTGATATTCTTAGGCGCATTTATACTCTAAGTGTCACTATCTATGCACATTTAGCTTAGTTTTGAGGACTTCTTGATGTACTTAATGAGGTATTAAAGGTGTAATTGTGTATTTATGTATTAATTTAAATTTTTATAGCTTTTAAGGTGTTTTCAAAACAAATTAAGAATCAAAATGATCAAATAGAGTTAAGTCGATAAAACTAGTGGTGCTAGCTTAAGCTATATTTGTTCAAGTGTACTTTGATGAGCTCTATTATGTTGTATGCACTATATTTGTTATATGATATTTTAGGATACCATTGAGGGTGTTTAGGAAGATTATTTAATCCTACAAAAATTCATAATAAGTGGGGAAACAAGGAGTAAATATACGACAAGATAGGAGCTTATACAAAGTGAAATCTCACTTTTGGGAGCACCCCTTATGCTGCACCCCCTAAGGCAGGATATGGGGTGTGAGACGCACCCCCTATGTAGACCCGTCACTGCCTTATAATTTATTTGGGTGGGATCCATACCCCAAAAGGCCAACTTTAGGCCTCGCAGCGCGAGGCAACACTTAGGACGTCCAAAAGTTGATTTTTATGTCATTAAGTGAGAGGTAATGTTTTCAATGAATATATTTCATGTTGGGCTACCCATGGGTAATCTAAAAACTATAAAAGGAGAACTTATTCATAATTACATGACAAGTTTGGATCAATACATGAATTAGAGAGGAAACCAACAATCTAGGGTTCTTTGTTCTTTAACTTTACTTTGTTTTAGTTTTGCTTTATGAAATCATCTAAGGTAATTCTTTGTAAGACTATGAGTGAATAAACACCCTAATTCTAGTATTTAGTGTACAACATGATTGTATAATTATGGTTTTATAGTTGTTGTTTATGTTTATAAAGTTTGTAATTGTTCCTGCATTCTTGTTTTACTACTCTAAAGAGTCATGAACTTTAGGATAAATCTAAGTCCCAAAAGGAATTAGCCATAGGAGTGGAGGGATGGAATAAATAATGTAAGGAGTGTGTATCATATCTTTAATTTTAAAAGGATGATTTAAGTTTAGGATAGAGATATACCTAAACGACCCACTTGGTTAATGAAATAAGAAGATGGCTTAATACAACTAATGTACTCATATCCCCGCTCAACAATGTAGTTGTGAGATTACTTTGGGTATATGACTTAGATAATGACCATTCCCAAGTTATAATATCAATCCTATAGAGAAAAAATCACAATAAACACCAACACTAGCTAGAAACCATGGTTATGCATAATGTGTAGTAAGTCTCAACCCTGGAAGCTCTCGGCATATTGTTTACAATTTAAATTTCATAGTATTGTTAATTTTTGTTACTTAGTTACAATTACAAATCTCATAATCTTATTACAAACTCAAACATATTTAATCTCATTAGTAAAGTTAGAATTAGATTGCTCGTAAACTCAACCCTGGAAGCTCTCGGCATATTGTTTACAATTTAAATTTCATAGTATTGTTAATTTTTGTTACTTAGTTACAATTACAAATCTCATAATCTTATTACAAACTCAAACATATTTAATCTCATTAGTAAAGTTAGAATTAGATTGCTCGTAAAACACCAAGTCTCTGTAGGATCAATATTAGGGACAAAAAAGGCCACTATATATTTGCATGACCGCATACACTTAAATATGCGGTAGGATGCAACACACTAATCCAACCTGAGCTTATGATTAGCTCCCGAGGTAGCTATATAAGAAGAAGAAGAAGAAGAAGAAGAAGATAAAGAAGAAGAAAAAGAAAAAGAAAAAAAACTCCACTCCCCGGACTGTATGCTAGTGAGGATAAGAAAGGTCCTGTGAGTTATGTTCGCATACACCTTTCCAGATAGTGATCTCCAAATGCTGAGTACAGAAGATGTTGAGGAGTTCTTCTTCCTCAATGGTGTAGATGAGGAGGGCCCGAATGTCACAAGCCTTGAAGACGAAGCCACCAACTATAAGTTTTCCCATCCCCCTCCATTTTTGTGTTTTAAGTTTTTGGATTTGGGTTTTGGTATATGTAGTTTTGATGATGAGAAGCTAACTGCAAGGGACCAGGTCCATAGATGTGCAAGGTACAGTACAACTGGCACACATTGTCTGTACAATTTTGTCCTCTTGTGTAACAAACTTGCAAGTGCTATTTTGTACTGATTAGGACAGCTGGTCCAATGATCTTTCAGCCCTAATCATTACTCAGTTATAAAAGGAAAGAGACATATCTTCATCAAATAGTTTTTTGCAATTAAAAAGAGTGAAGAGAGGCAGCAAAAACTATTTCAAAACTGCTTAAGCACTACTCATGTTCTACTCATTGTAGTATACTTAAGGAGTGAGAAATTGTTCTTGAGTTAGTACTGATTTGTAACTGAACTGCTCATGCTATAAGAGTAGTATTTTTCTCTTTGAGTAGTGTGTGCTTAGTTAAAGTTGCCTAAGTGTGAGGATGATTAGATTTAATCAGCGTAGAGAGTCCTTGGTAGAGTTACCAAGATGAGCTTGTAGTAGAGTTGCTACTAGCGAAAGAAGCCTAGAAATAGGCTGAAATTTAGAATATAATTAGGAGGTTGATTATAGTGGATTTCCTTGGTGCTTGTGAGGGAAAGTCGTGGTTTTTCCTATCCCGAGTTTCCATATAAAAATCCTTGTGTTTTTACTCTTACTTCACAATCTCTTACTTTTTGGTTATATTTGCCTATTTTTCTTGTGATTGATTTTGAGGGACCTGGTCCCTCACTTTGTATTGCAACCCCCAAGGGTTTCGACAATTAGTATCAGAGCAAGGTCACTCTAAAAGGTTCATACCTAGAGTGTCCTGATTAGTATAGCTTCTCCATCTAATCTAGAAAAAAGGCAATCTACCACTAGACCACCAATATTCAATTAGCAGTACTATGGGCGGTGGAAAACCAAGATATTTGGCTTTATTATGGCTGAAGATAGTGAACTTATGGACATAATTATTGATGGTCCTCGTGTTTCAGTTAAAGAAGTCAAAGAAGGAGAAATAACAAGAATGGTATTAAAAAGATGGAGAGAATATGATGATGAAGATAGAAGAGAAGTTGAAAAAAACTACAAGGCCAAGAAATTGCTAGTTTGTGGTATAGGGACTAATGAATATAACAGGATCTCAGCTTGTAAAAATACCAAAGAGATTTGGGATTGCTTGAGGACTGCACATGAAGGTACTACTGATGTGAAGGATTCTAAAGTAGACATGTTGACTACTCAGTATGAAACCTTACCATAAAAGAAGGAGAAACAATCCAAGAAATGCATATAAGATTTATTTCTATCACTAATGAGCTTCACTGCTTAGGAGAAGTAATTCCATTATATAAGCAAGTGAGAAAAATTCTTAGTGTTATTCCTAAGTCCTGGAAAAGCAAAGTAGATGCAATAAGTGAAGCCAGAAACCTAAATACTCTCACCATGGGTGAACTGATTGGAACTTTTAAAACCCATAAGTTCAAGAAGCAGCAAGGGATAGATAAGAATGATGCAAAAATGGAAAATCCCTAGTATTAAAATCTTCCAAACGTGATCCATTTTTAGAGACTCGAAGCCCTTAGGATCAAGAAGCAGCAAGGCACTGAATGTATATTCTCAGTGTCATTCAGGAGGAGAATATACATCCTAAGGGCTTCGAGTCTCAAAAAATATAAAGAAGAATCTATCACTGCCTAGATAACCTGAGAAAAATTTGATCACACCATTATCCTCTTATTGGGAACTCAAACTTAAGTGGGTTCCTAAATCTAACTTGTGATCATGATTCTAGGCATGGGAAGGGGATTGCAGTCAGGAATAGCTCGCTGATTGAAAGGGTTCACAACTCAATTATGGAAGGTCTAATGTGTTATCTCTCTTAAGACACTTCAGATAAAAGTGTCTTATTATGAAAATTTGATATCACGGACCTAATCCTTGGCATATGAAAGCTGATTTTCAAAAAAAAAGGTGTGTAAATTTTGTGTTCAAAAGGAAGCCCTAGAATGGCCTTCAGATTTGATAAATAAAAATATTTAGGAGAATAAATTGAAAATAAAGCTTATGGATTGATGAAACAGGTGCATATAGTTCCTAATTAGTCAGGAAAATTATTGATCCTTGATGGTGTTGAAAATAATGAGCAAAAGGATGAAAGATTCATATAATTCTTGATTCTCAGGGACCTGGTCCCTAGGGAGATCATCTCAGAAGAAGAAGCTTCAACAGTGTGAACAAAGTCAAGTCTGGGATCTGATCCTCAGATATACATTAAGAACAGATTGTAGAATAAGAAGGGTGTGCAGAAGCAAAAGGCTAAAGCAGGATTGATCTAATCAACCCGACCTATCTTGTGATCCAGTGTTTCCACTCAAAATTGGCTATACTTAGGAGACAGGTATCCTTAATAAGGTAGGTTTATTTTTGTCTAACTCAGTACCATACCTTTGCAGGTCTGCACCCATAGGGACAACTTTAGGAGAAAACAATTACAGAAATCACAAGTTGAGAATTCACTCAAGAAAGAGAGGGACCTGGTCCTATCTCTCGGGTTAGTACCAAAATAATGTGCCTTAAATTCATAAAACTCTTATTTAAAAAGTTCATATTTTCTCTCCTATATAAATAAAAGTTGCTAGTCTACGACAAATGTGAAGAGTCAAAAAATACCTTACCCGTCAGTCTTTCCTCTTAAATTCCGGAGATTCTTAGTGAAACCATTCCATTTGAACCTCTAGACTCCGGTAAAAATCTTGCTGAGTTAGCTTTGGAAGTTGACTTAAATCAAAAATATGACTCAAAAATTGAACAAGGAAATTCTATATTAGAAAATTCTCCCTTCCTCAGAAAAATAGAATCCTCTAATGCTCCTCAAATCCATGTTCCTTCTAAGGAATTGAAAGGTACTGAAATTTTTGAGAATTTACAAGAACCGAGTTATCCTATCCTCTCTAAGTCAAACCCTATATTTTTCCAGCTAGTTGATGAAGAAATTCCTATAATAAAAGTCTGATCCATTCAGCAGCATAAATTGGGTAGATAAAAATTCATTTTTACTTGGACATGATTCCAAGGAAAGTTCTGGAAGTGGGAAAGAGCAAAAAGCAGAAGAAAATGATGATTTGAAAAGGAATAGGGAGTTTGTATTACTTTCAAATGATGAAAATAATTCTGATATTGTTATTGCATATAAGAAGAAAAGACTAGAACTTCATGATGATTAAAGGACCAGGTCCTATGATTCAAAATCTGACAGTCCTGGTGTAAGAAAGAAGAAGCATATAGATGTGAAAATAAAAAAAGTCTCTAAAGGACTCGGTCCCAAAAAGATAAGAGCACGAATGTATGAGAAAAAAGAGCCAAGTAGTAGCTCAAAAGAAAGAAAAAAGAAAAGGAAAAGAAAGAAATGTCTAGAGAAAGAAGGATTAGAAACTTTAGAACACAGAAAGTTTTGTCAGGAAGAGGTTTTTATCCTAGAATTTATGAGAAACCTGGGATGGTGAAGTTGATAACATATGTCAGGCATCAAGGATGGTTATATCTATTTGAGGAAACAACACCAATGGTTTTTGAAAATGAGATAAGGGAATTTTATTACACCATGGGATTCTCATAAGATAAGCTAAGATTAAAGCCCAGGTCCCACTGAGGAACTGGCAGCAAAAAATGCAAACTTAAAGGCTAAAGGAAAAGGTTGCAGAACTAACTGGTGAGGTTCAAAGGTTAAATTCTAAAGTTAAAACTCTCACCAAACAATTATTTCATGCTCATGCTTCTGAGGCTACTAGAATGGACATGTTGCAAATATCACTCTCCTTTAAGCCCCCTTCTACATGAGTTCGAGTGTGTAATTTCTAGTCTTTGATTCTCTTGTGGCCTTTAAACATAATTATATGTTGATTTTTGGGTATATGGTAGTGGTACTTAACTATTAAAAAATGAATGAATTCCAATTTGTGTGCTTGACCTGTTCTCTCTTTTAAAAACTATTTACATGTTAGTGTTGCCCCAGTGGCCATGAGTTAACTAATATGTGCCTATGTTACTCTTGGTTTACTATTAATCCTTTTCAATGGTGACAAAAGGGGGAATACTGAGTTCATGTAGTAAGGACTAGGTACCAGGTGCAACTAATGCAGATGCCTATAATGAATTGAGTTGTAGATTTGAATAGAATGTTGGTAGGGGGAAGTAAGTGAGGTGTTGAATACATGAATGAAGAAATTCATGTTGATAGGGGGAAGTATGCAAATGGACTAAATGAAGGTGCATGATAACAGGGGGAAAATTGAGTTTTTGCTGCAAATGACAACAAGGGACCAGGTCCCTGTGTTGCATAATGGAGGAAGTATGATGATAGGGGGAACATTTATCTTTAGGTGGTAAACACACTAATTGAATGTGATGAATATGCACTGATGCTCAAAGATGTATGGTTGGTTTGGCATCATAAAAAAGGAGGGAAAATTGCTATACGTAGTTTTGATGATGAGCAGCTAACTGGAAGGGACCAGGTCCATAGATGTGCAAGGTACAGTACAGTTGGCATGCGTTATCTACACAGTTTTGTCCTCTTATGTAACAAACATGAAGGTGCTATTTTGTAATGATTAGTAAATCTAGTCCAATGAGTATTCAAACCTAATCATCACTCATCTATAAAATAAAAGAGACACATCTTCATCAAATATTTTTTTACAATTACAAAGAGTGAAAAAAGGCAGCAAAAACCTTATTTCAAGACTAATCATGTTCTGATCATTGTAGCATGGTTAAAGAGTGAGAAATTGTTCTTGATTTAGTATTGATTTGTAGCTAAAATACTCATGAGTAGAGAGTGATTAGGTAGAGTTGCCTAAGTGTGAGGCAGATTAAAGTTAGTCAACATAGAGATTCCTTGGTAGAGTTACCAAGATGAGCTTGTAGTAGAGTTTCTACTAGCAAAAGAAACCTAGAGGTAGGCTGAAATCTAGAATATACTCAAGAGGTTGATTATAGTGGATTTCTTTGGTGCTTGTGAGGGCAAGCCATGGTTTTTCCCTTCTTGGGTTTCCACGTAAAAATTCTTGTATTTTTACTCTTCCTGCACTGTTTCTTACTTTCTAGTTATTTTTGTGTACTTTTCCTGTGATTGATTTTGAGAGACCTAGTCCCTCACTGTGTGTTGCAACCCCCAAGGGTTCCAACAGGTTTTCCCCCTTTAGGGCATGTAACAAATAATTACCCTTTTGATTTTTTGCACCTTTTAGACGTTTTTCTCTCCTACCCTTTTAAGAATAATCATACTTGCTTATAATTTATGTTGAATATATGTTTGTTATTTTATTATCATAAAAATGGGATTTCTTTGCAATGCTTTAACATTGCAAAAATAAGGAAATGCCTGGCCAAATTTCACCTTTTAACGCTGCAGCGGTAGCCTCTAGTGACTTTTTTTTTATTCCTTACCCAATATCAGTTTCTTTCCTACATAATATTCCTCTTTATGCAAGTGTTAGTATCATAATAACCTCTTGTTTAAACATCATATATATTGAATTCACAATCCTATTGTTTCTGAACCAACACTAACACCATTTTTTGTTTATCAATTTAATTAGCGTTATACTTTCATCAACCTTCTTACTCACGCAATACACTACCTTCAAGGGAGTTACACTAACAGTCAGTCACTTGGCTGGTTTATGCGAGATTAGATAGAAGTCAAGTAGTACTTCAAATCATGGTGAGATAAGTCGTGGATCAGGATGAAGAAATGAAGACACTTGGGATCATACTCGATCCTTACATCCACCAATCTGCTTGACTACACATCACACAACCACACGCATACTATTAACACACCATGTTTGAGACACTAAGCATCAAAAATAAATTACGTACGTCACAATCAATAATCTACTTAGTACATTTTTAACACATAATTATTATACCCCAAGTACTTAACACCATATCAAACAAAGCATAGCAATCTACTTCCTATGTTTCTTATTAACCTCTATGGGTTAAACGTCTTGTTCCATCCTTTACGTATTAAAAAATATCAATTAGAACCATGTAGTCCCAAATGTGATGATTGAGATACCAATTGAAATCATCTAGATACCAATTGGACTTAACTCGGGGACAAAATATTAAGATGGCACGATAGGAAAGAAAAAAGTGATATAGATTCCTAGATGCATTAGTGATTCCTATTGATTTGATATCGACGTTAACACACCAAACATAGGAATATACTCAATATTTTCTCTTGCATAGAAAGATCGATAACCTGGGATTTGATACTATCTTTTTCATGATCTAACCCACTGGGTCGTGCCAGACACCTACCTACACTAGGAGAACCCTGAATACCCCATAATTCAATCAAATACAAATCTTACTACAATATACACTTAGTTAATGTGATGTCCACTATCCAAAAATCCAATCAAATTGAAATAATATTTCTCATTTAATTCTTTGCAAAATATATTTTAATACATTTAAATATAAAAAGTAAATGCAAAAAAATAACTACAAGTGAATCCCTAGAACCTAACCTAAATCGATAGAAGAGCACTAGATAAGGAGTAGGAACATCCACGATGCAACACCCACGTAAAATAGAGATTATAGGAGTTGTTGCTGCGAGATTGGTATTGCTACTATAGAAACTCCAACTGACATGCACCAATGGCTATACTCCTGAGTGGAGGTATAGTAAGTATAGCATCAGTAGAACCACACGTACTAGTAAGCATCATCGACCGACCAAGGTTAGAAACACTTAACATCAATAAAAAATACAGAAAAATTATAACATCAAATAAAGTCTCGGTTCTAACTCGAACTAAAAAGTATCTCTGTGACCTACCTGTCATTTAAATTTTCATATATCTTTATTCTTTAACTTAACATTTTGTATATTTTTGTCTTTTCACTTAACATTTTATATATCTTTGTCCTTTGACTTAACACAATCCAACATAACCCATTCTCCCTTCACATCGATCCATTTTTATAGTTTCTCTAATTCTTTAAGCTACAATTAAGCAAGCCTACTATACTAATATTCAAAGATAACATAGTTTCCCCCATCTTATTATACCATAATTTATTCTTTCAGGGAATCATAATACCTCACCTCTAACTCAGTCTGCATAGAGGACCTAATTTACATTCGTAAAATTCCCTTCCATCATTTACCACAACTAGAAAACTTGTATGAGAATATATATGCATAATATCAAATAACATTCAAGCATATGAATGAATAAATGCATGCAAGATGTGCGCATTATCTCTTTCCCTTCTTAACATTATCATTATATTCCTACTGGCATAGTACCTAACTCAAATCACAACAATCATATTTGTATCAATGTGGTGCTTGATCTATATCACAATAAGCATATCTTTGTCGATATGATACCCAACACATATTATCCCAACATATCAACACAATGCAAATGAAATGCAATGTAGTAAATGAGTCACAGAGAATGCTAGAAGGTAATCATAGATGTCAAGTCCACAAGCCAAGAAAAGTCCACAAGCCAAGAAAATCTAAGTACTACAACAATTTCTTGACTCATTTGATCATTAACCTTAATCTTTACATATATATATCCGGATCACAACTTACCAAGCTCCCCTATGTGCTTTCATTACCTAAGTTCACCTAACCTTGAGATTTTCACGTTATCTTCTAAATTGTGTAAATCATTGATCATGACAATATAAAAATAATGCTAAGTAGCTAATCCTAATATCTTTTTATTTACTATCTCGTCTTTTAAGCTCTTGACATCCATGATTTCCTTCTAGCATGCCTTGTAACTCATTTACTGCATTGTATTTCATTTGTACTATACTGATATATTGAGATGATATGGATTGGATATTACTCTAGTACGAATGTTTTTGTTGTGATATGGTTTGAGTACTATGCTGGTACAAATATGATAATTGTGATATGAATTGTGTACTATGTCGGTACAGATATGATGATGATATTGAGAAGGGTAAAAGATGATGCATACATCTTGCATACATGCATTAATTCATATGTATGAATGTTATTTATAGATTTATATATATACATACATATATGTGTTTTGTAGTTGTGGTAAATGATGGAAGAGAATTTATGAATGTAAATTAGGTCCCTTGTACGGACTTTGGTCATATGTAAGATTCTAATTTCCCTCAAAAAACCCGGTTATGGTATAATATGATTGGTGGAACTTATGATATTTAAGGAAGGTGGTACTTTGATGTTTTTGATTGTGAGTACCAATAGGCTTACTTACGTATAGCTTAAAGAATTGTAGGTACCATAAAAATGGGTCGGTGTTAAGGAGAAAAGAGTTAGGTTGAATTATGTTAAGTCAAAGGACAAAGATATACAAAATATTAAGTCAGTGGATAAAGATATATAAAATATTAAGTTAAAGGACAAATATGTATAAAAATATTAAATGATAGGTAGGTCACAGAGATGCTAGGATGATATGTTGAGGACTCCTTAGTTGGGTTAGAACCAAAACTTTATTTGATGTTATGTTTTTTTCATATTTATTATTGATGCTAATTATTTCTAACCCTGGTCAGATGACGATACTTACCAGTACGTATGGTTGTATTGATGTTATACTTACTATACCTCCACTCAAGGGTATAGCCATTGGTGCAGGTCAATTGAAGTTTCAATAGCTATGACGAGAATCTCTCAACAGCAGCTCCTATAATCTCTATTCTACATGGATGTTGCATCATGAATGCTCCTACTCCTTTTCAAGTGCTCATGTACCAATTTAGACTAGGTTTTGGGAAGTCACTTATAGTTATATTTTGCATTTACTTTTCATATTTGATGTATTAAAACAAGTTTTGAAAAGATTTAATTGAGAAATCTTATTTTCACTTGATTGAATTTTCGAACGGTGGACATCACACTAATAAAGTGTATAATATCATAGTAACTTCCACATTTGGTTGAATGTGGGATATTCAGGGTTATCCTATCTGGAGTAGGTGTAGGTAAGTGTCCGACACGACTTGGTGGTTTGGGTTGTGACAATAAACAAGTATCATTTGTACGTGAATGATTCTAATTATATAAATGATTCTAGTTATATAAACATAATCATTTGATACAAATGTAACATTTGTAGTTGTATTGTTCAATTTGTATCCATGAAATACAATTCGTGTCAATGAACGTGAATACAAGTGTTCATAGAAAGAAAAATAATAATTCATTTTTTAATTGTAAATATACAAATGATGAAGTCAATTATAGATTCAAATGTAAATAAATAAAATTACAAATACAAATACAATATGCCACCAAATTACAAATATAAATACAAAATAATTTTTTACAAGTGCATCAATGAAAATAGAATACAAATACAACTAAAATAAAATCACAAAATACAAATACAATAGGTAGTCAGTTATAAATATAAATACAAAATGATTCTTTAAAATACAAATGCATCAATGAAAATAGAATTGTATAAAAAGATATCATTTATATTCGGATGGTTCCAATCAATGAATACAAAAATATAAATGATGGTGTTAAAACAAATACAATAAGTGATTGTGATATTTTCATTATCATCCATGACTTGTGCTCGACATAGACTTAATTTTAAAAAATTCAAAAAAAAAAGAAAAGAATGATCATTTGTACTTTTATTGTTCAATTTGTATCAACAAAATACTATTTGTATCAATAAATATAAATACAAGTGCGCATAGAAAGAAAAATAATAATTCTTCTTCAATTGCTTGAAAATGAAAATGATGCAATCAACTACAAATTCAAATATAAATAAATAAAATTATAAATGCAAATACAATATGTGATCAAATTACAAATACAAATGTAAAATAACTTTTTAAAAAAACAAGTGTATCGACGAAAATAGAACATAAATACAAATACAATTTGTATCAATGAAGATAAAAAGGATTAAAATAAATGCTAAAAGTAGAAGAGAAAAAAAAAATTGAAAAGAAGGATACGAAAAAAAATAGAAAAAAAAGAGAAAATAAAGGTTAGAGATAGAAGAGAGAGAAAAAAAGAAAAATAAGTAAGGATAAAGACCCACTAAAATATTGCTATTTTTATTGTGCTTTGTGATTATTTTAAAATTATTATGAAATATAAAGTTAGAATAACAAAAACAAATAAAGAGAGGAGGTTTCTTTATTTCTCTTGAGGGATCATTTACAATGAAGAAAACCCTTTCTTTTCTCTTTATTATTCTTGTTATTCTAACTTTATATTTCATAACACGTTATCAGCACGAGGTTCTGCCTTTGAGTTTATATTTATGTCAGTAAGTGGCGTCAAATACTAATAAGGCTAACTAATAGCCTTCGTTTTTCTTTTTGTTATTACAGTTATACAGTTCATACCAAGTACTAAGGATGTAACTCAGTTCAATCTCACATCTATCAACGGAATAAGCACAATATAGAAATTATGTTCAAATCAATCCATATTTTCCTCAGTCCCCGTTGCTATGTCCTATTTCCTCGCTTCATTCAACTTTATTGTGCCTTTGCATGAAGACGTTATAGGAGGTTGCTGTATGAGATTATTTTTGTTTTTAAATTATATAGCTATATTGTCACAGAAAAATATTTATTGTGTTTGTTATATGTGATAATTTTATAACCATTTGCTACCATGTGAAAACGAGACTCTGTCAAACAAGATAAGATTACAAATCTAAATGTAATTTCAAGATTAGTAATTCCTTATATTATTTATCTTTTGCTACTAATAATATAATTAATGTTGGATTTGAGAAACAATAATTGGTTTGAAACCACCTATGCTTTAAATTTGTTCATGAAGAACAATATTGTTAAAAGATATGATGATGAATTTAAGTTTTATCTCATCATTAAAAAGGATAAGACATTAGGATAGAGTTTTGATGCACCATGATAAAGATATTGGATTTAAGCCCCATCGATTTATGTGTACGACGCCTTTATGTGGATAAAATATTGAGTATTTGAGTTTGAATCTCAATGCACCATATTGATGATATTATAATGGCTAAGGCAAAAAATAATGTATTTTTGGTGAAAAGTCATGTGACATGTCCCATTGAGCATGCTCCATTCTATGAATTGAAAGTGGTAGCAGTGCATAATATATCTGAAAGAAAACAAGTGATTGTCCTATTGAACATGCTCCATTCTCTGAATTGAATGTAGTAGCAGTGCATAATATGTCTAAAAGAAGACAAGTGATTGAATGCATGAATATATGCATGGAGGGACAATATGATAATGATCATCGAAAGTGATGATATTTTCACACGCTTATTATGATTATAATACATGCTAGAGAAAAATTCTCTCCAATCACATGTATGCCTCGATTTACTCTTGAAGTTGCAATCTCATGAAAGAGGTTATAAGCTATCAAAGTTTGATAGACTTAAGGCATGATTATATTCTATTCCTGGGGAATAAGTATTTCAATTATTTCAATATAAACGTGCACTTGATTGTGATGGTATCATAACTCACCTCCGAAAGAGTCTGAATAAATTGAGAAGAGTTATTTTAAAATCTACTTTTGAAGTAGTAAATCTAAAATTTATTCATGTAACAGTAAATCTAAAATTTACTAAAGAAAAAAAAATGCATGTCATGGTAAACTTGTGTTACTACTATAAATGAGTTCATAAGTTGATATGAACGATTGTGATATCTCAAAAATATGCATATTGAGTATTAGACATGTATTGAAGAACTAGAAGATTCTTCAAGAATTGTTTATGTCGTTTGTTCTCATGATAAGTTGGTTGGACCAACTAATGTTGGGATTTGATCCCTCAAAATCCGAAAAGTATAAAAGGTGATATGGACCCGTTCACCAGTCATGTGATCTATTAAGATGCATCGATATAAGATGATCACTTGTACATTTATTGTCAACCTGTAGTTTGATATTCATAAAGTTGCTTGCTCAATAAAATTGAGTTAAGAGCATAACTTTTAGATTGTGTAATCAAGAAAATTCATCTTGATGATGATGGTTTGGCATTGAATGCCTTCGATAAATAGCTAAACCAATACTAAGGAGAATAAAGTTTCAAATGCTGGTCTGAAATAAGATATGTTGCATACAATAGAACTTGTATGCATTAGACAAATAAATTATGATTATTTCTTTCCTCTCAATTGGTTCAAGGTCGGGAACCAACTATTTCATCTAATAGTTTAGACGGTGGTATATGATTATTGAATATACCATGATGCATAAAGATGGATTCCTCAAATAAGATGGAGGATGTATGTTAGTTTTCCTAACATAAGGGGGAGATTATAAAAAGCTATGAAATATGATAGGAATTATCATCAAATCTTCATTCAAAAGATAATTCAAGTTAAATGTCGAAAGCATCTTATATTAAGCTGCAAGTGCTCCTATTTTCTATCCCTAAAGGATAAAGTCTATGCATGCGTGAAGCATGGTAGATCTCAAAATACTTCATGAAATAAATAAGAAGGCAATGTGCTCTTGAAGATCTCAAAACAAATAATCCTTGAAAAGGATAAGGAGCAAATAATCATATTAAGAAGGCAATATGCTCTTGAAGAGCCTAGGACATAACACTTCATGAAACCTTATGAGAGATTCAGGTACCTAAAAATAATAAAGTGATGAGATCTTAAAACATTATGAACCAATATAAAATAATATATCATCGATGATATCTGTGATATAATATTGACGCAATACTGTACAAGATTACGAGAATTTGCATTCTATGTTTATTTAATCATGCTGACGTAGAAACATTTATCAAGTGACATGAAATGATGCATCTTGGTAAGAATAATATTTATTTGGTTTGTAGTTCAGACACTAGTAGATGTCATACATGAAATGTTGAATAGTGTCGTTTGACAAAAATCTACATGAAAATCCCTAAAGGATTCAAAATGCTTGAAGCATATAAAGTTTTTGAGAAATTTATTTATTATCCTTATAAATAAGTCTTCAAAAGAAATATATTATTTGCTGAAATGAGAAATATATCAAAGTGGATTGGTTATGAAGTACCATATCTTAGTGCAATTGATGCACTAATGTATCTTTTAAATACCACAAGGCCTGATATAGCCTTTTCAGTTAATCTGTTAGCAATGTATAGTTCTGCTCCGACTAAGAGACATTAGAATGGGATCAAACATATATTACGGTAGCTAAAAGGGACTATCGGTATGCAATTATTTTATTCTAAAGATTGCAGTCCTGATCTTGTTGGTTATGCTGATGTTGAGTACTTATCTAACCCGCATAAAGCTCGGTCTCACATAGGCTTTGTGTTTATATTTAGGGATGCTGCCATATCTTGGAGATATACAAAGCAGTCTATCGTAGCTACCTCATAGAACTATCCTGAGATAATAGTTATTCATGAAGCAAGCCGAGAATGAGTGTGGTTGAAGTCTATGATACATCTCATTTGAGAAAAATGTGGTTTGAAATGTGACAAAGTATCCATGATTTTATATGAAGATAATACAACATGGATAACACAACTTAAGTAGAGGCGGATCCAGGATTTTATGTTTGTACGTTCCCAATAAAATAAAAGTGATCGTAGAAAGGAGATTCAAACTTGGGTATAACATGTGAGGCATTTCTTCAACCCTTTTTGAACCATTAAGCCAACTAACAACTTTGTTAATGGGTTCCTCACTTATTATTCTTATATATTTCATAGATTTTTAATATAATTACAAGGTATACGAAAATACTTGAGGGTTCCCGGGAACCTACACCCGCAAGGCTAGATCCACCCCTGACTTAAGGAAAGATGCATAAAAGGAGATAGAACGAAGCACATTTGCCAAAGTTTTTTTATACACATGAGCTACAAAAATAATGGTGATATTAACGTGCAATAAATTCGTTAAAGTGGCAATGTGGATGATTTATTCACCAAGTTTCTTTCAACTGCAACTTTCAAGAAGATGGTGCACAAGATCGGGATGCAAAGGTTCATTGATATTCTCATCAGGGGGAACAAATGCGCGTTGTACTCTTTTTTCCTTTCAAGGTTTTGTCCCACTAGGTTTTCCTTGTAAGTTTTTTAATGAGGCAGACGAAATGTGTATTGTTAGAGATGTGTACTTGTTTTTCTTCTAGATTTTTTTCTCACTGGATTTTTTCTAGTAAGGCTTTAACGAGTCACATTATCTATTTAGACATTCAAAGGGGAGTGTTATGAATGTATTTACATTATAGTGAATGTCTATCAAGAATATATATAAGATCTATCAAGATCTAGTTTATATCTATTAGGATATGAAACATCTATCTTTTAGAGAGAAACTAGGAATATTTTCCTCTATAAATAGAGGGGTTTTGTTCATTGTATCCTCAATCTTATGATCTCTCATCCCTCAAAGAAATAAGAATTACTATCTATTCTCTCTCTACTCTTCTTCTTTATTCTTAGTTATTTCATAACAAAAATATTGTTATGGCGATCTAGCTCCTCTCCATTTCCTTTTTCTTTATTTTTTCCAACTTCCCACTTGGATTAGAGACACATGAAAAAGGTTAAATTTAATGGTTATAATTTACCTGTCCAAAGTAAATCTCTAATCATGATTTAGATACCAATTAAATTATATTATTTGATTTTAAAAATTATTATAATCCCACAATCTTAGCAACATAGTATTATCTTGTCCATAAATATAGAAAATCAATTTTTCTCTCTATTATTTTTTCCTACGCAACTTTAGTTATTTTATTTTTGTAAGTTAATTTTTATTGCCTTTTTTGGAACTTTTTCTTTAAACATTTGCCAATGGAGAGCCAATTATTTCTCGTATTTTCTCCACATTTTTATTGTGAAAATCAATTTTCTGAAGATAATTGTTAAAGAGAAAGTTTCAATAAAAAAATGCAGCAAAAAAATTAATTCTAGAAGAAATTAAAAGATGGATGTGCGTAGAGAAAAAAACAATTAGGAAGGCAATTTTTTTTCCCTATCTAAGATCGTGAGATTACAATAATTTGTGAAACCAAATAATATACTTTAATTATTATCTAAATTATAATTAGTGATTTATTTTGGATAACTAAATCTTAATTATTAAATTTAATCTTTGTCATGTATCACTAATCTAAATAAAAACTTGAGAAAAATGAAGAGAAGGAAAATGAAAAGGAATCGAATCCATTAATTAAGGCCTTAGTTTGTTATGCTCGTAGTTTTCTCTAATTTTATTTGTTAAATTCAACTAAAAGTTCAAAAACTAATAGACCCACTGTATTTTCTTGTACAAAATAAGAAGCTCAACAAAACTAAAAAATGATATCCTACAAGTCTCTTCAACCAAAATAAATGAGTATTCGATTTTTCACTGCAAGTATGAAGATAACAGAGAAGAAGGAGGAGTAATCTGGCAGAGCAGAAGTATCACAACTTTTATTAATGGGGCCAAAAATTAAATAATTTTGTGTAAATTCCATACATGACAAGTAAAAAGGAACAAAATAAATATATACCAAAAAAGCTATATAAAGTTATTATATTTGTATATTGTGAAACAACGTAAAACATGCGCTATAATTAAAAAAATGGACTTTTTTTTTTTTTGCACTAATGAAGGATGTATACATGTTTTATGAAAATGACAACCCAATGACGCATATATAACGTACAATTTTATACGACGACTGATTTTGTATAAAACTTAGTTTCTTTCTATATATAGGTTGAATATAAAGTAATTTGTCATTTTTTTTTTTTTAGTTTATTTTAAAAAGAAATATTTGTTTAATTTAATTTTTTCGCGTGACATGTTTAGGAGAAAAAAATTAAAGTATTGATTTTGACGCATTCTATATATAATACCACACAATTCAAAAATCTTCTTTATATTTCAAAACCACATAAATAAATTGAAACTTATAGTTAGTCTGCTCTATTTAAACTGGTTAAGTGGAAGTCTTAATGAAAACTACTAAAAAATCATGTTGCATAGTAAGTACTCCTTCATATTTGAACGTCAAAATTTATGATGTCGTCTTTGTTAGAAAGTACTTTAACTCTAAAGTGGAACATCCTAGCGAGAATTCCAAAGTATGCTGCTCGGATGTTTCAAAAATTGTCATTCGGGTGCATATCGAATCCTTCGAAAGTAGTGTATTCTTAAAGGATCAGATATAAGTACATCAACATTTTTGAAGAGGCAGTGGAGCTCAGACAAAATTGTACTTTGTAGAGCAGAGTGTTACTTTCTAACCGCTGATGATTTAAATTGCTACTTAATTTGTCTCATGCTGTCTATAAAATATGTTGCACATTCTTTCTCTTCAACAATTCTACAACCAGTCCAACTGTTATGTGCAGTTCCTACCCCCACTGTTTATTCCCATTAATACTTTGAATACAACAACAACATAGCCAGTTGATCTGTGGCCCAAAAAAGAATTTGAGCTTAATTAGTTGTGATGAAGGAGAAAGAAAAGGTGTTGTTTTTACGTAAAGTTGTCCTAATGATAATGATGGTGGTAATATTGTTGGCAAGTGGAGTAAAGGGTCATCGAATTCTTGTGGATACAGATATGGATACTGATGATTTCTTTGCTCTCTTGTACCTTTTGAAGCTTAAAACATCACAAATGGACTTAAAGGTTTGCTTTGCTCATACTCACTCTTGTTTCTATTCTTGCTGAGGCTGTCATATAAATATATTACTTGTTCTCCTCTCTATCTCTAGGAGGTAAGGGTAAGTGCTGCGTAAACTTTACCCTCCTACACTTCACTTGTGGGACTACACTAGGTATTTGTTGTTGCTGTTGTCATTGTTGTTGTTGTTGTGTATTACTTGTTCACCAGGGGCCAAATGCCCACTAGCTTGGGTTGAGGCATTATTGTTGTGTTATGGTTGCTGTATATTCCTTTCTCTTTTTTTATCTTCACCTTTGATTTTTGGATATCAGCTATAATCTCTCTGTGTACATGTCTATGTTGAGAATTCTTTTCACGCTAAAGGTGGGATCAAAACTGTCTAGTCCTTATTTTGTGATCCAATTCAATTAGCTTTAATTTCTTTTTATAGAGTAGTTGTTAAATAAGAGTTGCTTCCTTAAATTAGAGTGCTAATAATGATTAGATTAACTACACTTGTTAAATCAGGTAATTTAATACTGTCTTCGCAATCTTCTATTCTGGCTTTCATAGGAATAACTAAAAGTTGCTAAAGATTTACTCTCTTTTGAACAACTTTTAAAACTAAGCAGTGTCACAATTGTTTGAAGTCATGACTAGGGATCAAACAACTTGTACCATTATTTTTTTTTGTTTGTTTAAAGCATGTCAGGGAAAATGATATAACTTGGAAGGGGGCAATCCCTTTGATAATTCGTGCAATAGAGGCATACTACCAGCTCGTAACGTAAGTTTTCCTATAAAACTACTTGAGGGAGATTTTTGCTGCAGGCAATAACTATTAGCACAAATGCATGGAGTGATGCAGGACATGCTGTAAATCAGGTGTATGACATGCTTTACATGATGGGGCGTGACGATATTGCTGTTGGTGTGGGAGGTGAAGGTGGAATACTTCCCAGTGGTACCATTCTGCCAAATGTTGGGGGATATCTCCCTATAATTGATCAGGTGAATTTTTTTTTTTTTTTTTTTTTTTTTTTTTTGCAATTTAAAAAAATCATATGTTTTAATGTCAAATTGCTGATAAGTTATACATCTCCATAATTTTCCTTGAATGTACTAACTGTTCACTGATTTGTTAGGGAAATGGTACAGCTGGGTATTGTAGATACAGACAAGCTATTCCTGTGGGTACCGGAGGACGTTTGGACATTGACTCAAATTTTGGATTCAGAAAGAGCTTCCTCCCACAGGTACCATTTCGCACTAAAACTGAATGTAGGATAACTTTGTATAGCTGCCTTAATCACATTAATAGGATTGTTGATCTAGGATACAAAAGTAATCACTTTTGTCTCCACCTTTCTGTTCATTTCAAATTATCTGATGCTCCTGTGTAAAGCACGGGCTATCTTTAGCCTAACTGTTATCTCTCGTTTCTGGTTTTACACAAGAAGTACAATTAGACACTTTAGCTTCAGTCTGCAGTATGATTGAATGTAACGGCAGAAAATCAGTTAATCAACCAAGGGCAACTGCCTACTTAAATCTGTCTTTTTTGCCTGGCAGTCAGTCACAATGATATGGCATATAGCATAAGAAAGTAATAGCGTGTCGCAAATATTATATAACTGATTCTTGGATATGAATAGTGAAGAACCTTACTTGTGAAGGTGCTGAATGTGAATCCCTAGACTTGGCACTAATGCAACTATTTGAAGAAGCTCAATTCTATTACTTAGTTCCCCCACGTTTAAAATGTTTTCATAACATGTTAATCTTTCACTTCACAATAGGGGAAGAGACATTATTCACCTCTTCGACAGCCAACAGCGCAGCAAGTAATGATCAACACAATTTCATCTGGGCCCACAGTGGTTTTTCTCATTGCATCACATACAAATTTTGCACTATTTCTCCAAAGTAATCCACATTTAAAGAAAAATATCGAACACATTTACATAATGGGAGGTGGTGTAAGGTCAAAAAATCCTACAGGTTGCTGTCCACAAAATGTCAGCTCCTCTTGCCAAGCTCAGCAATGTGGTGACATTGGCAATTTGTTCACAGATTACACAAGCAACCCTTATGCAGAGTTCAACTTCTTTATGGATCCCTTTGCTGCATATCAGGTATAACAAAAATCAATCGACGCTCCACTGCATGTTCTTTTATATAGATGTATTGTAACTAATCCTAATAGTTAGTAACTGTCATCATTCCCTTATGGTGTAGGTATTTCATTCAGGCATTCAAGTTACACTTGTCCCATTGGATGCCACAAACACCATTCCCGTAACTGGAAAGTTTATTAAAACTTTTGAGAAGAATCAGCACACTTACGAGGCACAATACTGTTTCAAGTCTCTGAAAATGGCTCGTGATACTTGGTTTGATGACCAATTCAACATGGTAATATTTTAGAAATGTTGAGCTTGGTATATATGAAAACATCAGTGAAAATGTGATTTACTGATGACAATGTTGCTAAATGCAGATTTATTTTGTGTTGCTAAACGCAGAGTTATTTTATGTGGGACTCCTTTATGTCTGGTGTAGCTGCTTCAATCATGCAGAAACAGCACAACCAGCACGGAGAAAATGAATTTGCAGAAATGGAATATATCAATATCACTGTAATTACTTCAAACAAGCCATATGGGATTCCTGATGGATCAAATCCACTATTTGATGGTCATATAACTCCAAAGTTCAGCGTAGCACGAAATGGAGTTCACAGCGGCCATGTTCAGACAAAACTTCGTGATCCATTTTGCATAAAAAAGAACAGGAGAGGCAGATGTCAGGTGATGAACTGTTACAGGTCATTATTGGATAATGGTTTTTAGTTGTTGTCTCTAGTAAATAAGATATTAGTCGTAACTTGCGAAAACATGATTTTAACTCCTTATGGTGTGACTATTCATGTTTTCAATCAACTAAGATGAGTTTGAGATGGGTTGATATATCATTTCCTTCGTTTCCTTTCTGGTTTTTTGTTCACCACTTTATGCTTAACATTTGTACCGTTATGTATTCTGAGTTGGTGGTGTTTATCAGGATGGTTATACAAAAGAAGTTTTTGGTCCAGGAGGAGTGCCTATTCTTGTTGCTATAAAAGCAAAACCTAATCAAGATGTTAACAGTGAACTGGACAGAGAGTTTTTCGTTAGCTTTCTGGATGTAAGTTACTAATTTCAAGTCTGAATTGGTTGTATTTCATATAATACCAATATGAGCTGCAATTCCTTCCTATCTACTCTGAGCTCATGTTTGCCGGTGACATTTTCATCTTACACATTATTAAAATAAAAGGATAGACCATTTCAAAACTAATACTATATTTGTCATGGTTGCAGGTCTTAAACAAAAGAGAGAACAGCGGGAGGTTTAACTTTTCTATGCAATTTCCTTATTACAGAAAAGTACTTCACAAACCAGATTTCAGGGGAAAGCATCTTGGGAAGAATGTTGTGTTTGATATGGATATGAGTGCTGGAGATTTTCTAGCTCTCTTTTACCTCCTTAAGTTGCCAATAGAAGAGATCAATCTGAAGGTAAATGACGTTCTATTTTGAACTAGATCCTCAGCTGAAAATTCAAATTGGATCTAGATGTTATCTTGCTTTATTTACTATCAGGACATGTTAAAGAAAATTCTTTTTACTTCACCAAACACATTATGTTTCAGTAATTTTCTTAAATGGGTGGTAAAACTTGCTTCAGTTCATGCTCAACTCTCTATCCAAAAATGTGTTAAACGTTCATAAGAGAAACTTCCTCTATCTTGAGTGACATTGAGGAAGCAATTATTGTCAATGTGCAAAATCTTCTATCATTCAGGCTATAATTGTGAGTCCAACTGGCTGGGCAAATGCTGCAACAATTGATTCTGTGTATGATTTGCTTCATATGATGGGTCGTGATGACATTCCCGTGGGCCTTGGAGATGTTTTTGCAATGAACCAGTCTGATCCTATTTTCTACGCTGTTGGTGACTGCAAGTACAACAAGGTTATCCCACAAGGTTGTGGTGGATTTCTCGACTCCGACACTCTTTACGGTTTATCTCGTTCTTTGCCTCGAAGTCCTCGAAGGTACATGGTCTAGGTAGTGTAAATCATTTGCCTAAAGGAGGAACAGTAGATTTCTGTAAAAATATGTGATCTTGAAAAGCATTAACATTTCATGATATTCATCTTAGTGTGCAAATTTGCTGATCTATCTGCTTGATCTAAATAACATCAGATACACAGCTGAAAATTCTGTGAAATATGGAGCTCTAAGAGACACTGATCATCCTGAACTCAGACAACCTCGAGCACTAGAAGTATGGGAATCAGCAGTGAAATCACTGAAACCAGGATCTAAGATTAGTATTTTAGCCAATGGTCCACTGACTAATATAGCAAAGATCGTTCTTGCAGGCGAGAATATGACCAACGCGATCCAGGCAAGCATTTCCTCTACCCTTTCGGTCTTATGAGAAAGATCCAGAGGGCATTACCCTTTCAAGAACTGTACTAATATATTATCCTGGACTGCATATGAGGTTCTAGCTGCATACCGTTTTCTAGTCGTGTAGCTTAAGTCAGTTATTTCTACTATCCTTTATCACCAACTGCTACAATGTTAACATCAACCATTTAGCTATATCTCTTACACTGTGGCTGATCACTACATAAAGGTTACATCGCTGAAAATAGATCATGGTTTGATTTTACAGCTTGAGATATCTGAGAGTAGACATTCATTAATGAGATAGCACTGTCTTTTGTTTTCTGGTGCAGGATATAATGATTGTTGGAGGACACATGAATAATGATAACACTAAGAAGGGAAATGTGATCAATGTTCCCTCTAATAGATTTGCGGAACTGAATATGTTTCTTGACCCTCTAGCTGCACAGACAGTTTTGAGTTCAGATCTTAATATCACTCTTATTCCACTTGGCATTCAGCAGAAAGTCAGTGCATTCCCTGAAATTCTTGAAATGCTTAACCTGACTAAAAGGACACCTGAAGCAATTTTTGCAAGGCGTTTGCTCTCAAGGTTACACTACCTGCAAAAGGCACATCCTAAATACCAGCATATGGTATATAATCTCATCTCAATTTATCCTAAACATTTCAAGTGTTTAAAAATCTTTGCAATGTTTTCATTTAGCAGTCAACATACAGAGTCAGGTATTTTCCTTCTATTTACGGTTTGTATAATAACAGGATACATTTCTTGGAGAAATCCTTGGAGCAGTAGTATTGGCTGGTGATTATTCTGTACTAAAATCAACATTTGGTGTCAAGAACATAAAAGTCACTGCCTCGGGGTCCGAATCTGAAGATGGACAGATAGTTATTGACGAAAAGCAAGGGAAATCAGTGAAAGTATTGGAGAATGTCGATCCATTAGCTTATTATAAGGTTTTTGCAAATCGACTAGGTGATGTAAAACAGTCTGCAGTAGTTGGAAGCTTTGATGAGCAGAGAAGAATTTGGAACACCCCATCCAATACAAAGAAAACTGCCCCTTAATTGCTCTTTTTGGTTTTCAAGTTTCTTTAGGTGATTTTTTTTACAACTATGATTCTTCAAAATAATTGCCACTTACTCATTCTTGGTGCTTAAGTAATAGAAACAAAATTGTACATATAGTTGCACAATAGAAGTGGATATAATGAAAAGAAAGTACAGGAAGATTATTTTACACGTAGATCTATCATCCATACCGAAAAACAAGAAGTGTCACATCAAACTTTAGACATCTCATATTAAATCTCCCTTTATATTCTTCTCAATGCCTTTGTGTTTTAAACATCTTGAGGATTTATAAGAATTGTTGACAATCTTCAATTAATCTTTTCCGTATTTTTCCTTTATCTTCTGCAAAATTCATGATTTTTATGTTGTAAGCTATCAGTGTTTTAAAAGACAGTTTTGGATACTGGCAAAATGTATTGAGCCATAGGTATGAGACTTAGTTCTGTGAGGCTTACGCATCCGACTATATGTCCTAAACACGCCTAACACCCAATGCTTAGGACTCGCCTAATAAATACTAGGTAAATAATGTGCCGAATTATATTAGAATTTTTATTTTCTATGAGTTTGTTTAATCATGTTATCAATTGTTTTAACTATTAATTTATTATTTATAAACTTTACTTTATAACACTATTTCACTATATTATAAACTAAAAGTTTAAAGATTCATAGGGCTTACGCCCCATCGCCTCGAGACTTACACCTCGTTCTGTGCTAAATAAAACGTCCTGCCTCATGCCTCCAGGTCCTTCTCACAAGTTTCTGGTTCTTGGGGACATGTTGACGGCATGTGCGATTAATTTTGGTGGTCATTAGGATCAATTCTTGCAGTTGTGTGAGTTTTCATACAACAACATTTATTACTCCGACATTGACATGGCTCGATTCGAGGCACTCTACGGGAGGAGGTGTAGATCGTCCATGTTTGAGACAGGTGATGTGAAGCCTTTAGGCACTAATTTGGTGAAGTAAGCTCAAAAAAAGGTATGATTCATCCAATCTAAGTGTTGGTATCCCAGACTAGGCAAAGGAGTATGCTGACCGTAAGGTCAGGGATGTGTCATTCAAAGTTGGCAAACAATTGTAATGATCTAATTTGTGCAATCTTGATTTTTATGTGTTATGACCATTTTGTCTTTCCAATAATTGCTAAAAGTTGATTTTAGGGTGTGATGATAGTTGACACGGTTCCCGATTCTATAAGAAATAATTTTGGTGAGTTTGCGATTTTTAGAGTTTTTAAAAGCCATGTAATTGACTTCGGTTAATATTTAATGTTTGAGTGTCAGATGACGATTTGGACAGTTTCATTACATTTGAAATATCAAATTTGGGTTAGTAGAGGAGTTGGGTTCAAGTTCGGAACCCTTATTTTGCATTTCGATCCTCCGTTTAGAAAATAGTGAAAAGAAGGTCCCGTGGGTTAATTTATTGAAAATAATATTTTTTTAAAAAAATATGATGTCTCCATTGAGTCCAAAAAGTCGAAGTCAGCCTAGAGGCATAAATGATTCATTTCTGTGGGGTCCCGAACGACTCTCGAGAGTCTGTTCGGAGAATTCGAAGACATGTAAAATCAATAAAATTGTTGATATTTGGTGCATGCCAGGTCTTTCTTTGCGAACATGGACCTCAAGTCACGGCGTCGAGAAGGAATATTTCCTTCATCGCGATCGTGAGTTGGAGGCCGCAATTGCGGAGGACATTCGGGATCGGGTCATGCCTTTGTTGTGAACGAGATGAGGCTATCGCGAATGCGATGGTCCGGGTAGTAGAACTTCAAGAATGTGAATCCTAGGCCAGGAACGTAGTCCTATTTAATGGCCCAGCCAACATTGACCCTTACGATCGTGAGGTAGGGTCTGCAATGATGAGACACTGTTCATAGAACAGTATATAAGCCTCAATTTTGCAATTTTGCTCCACTTTTTAGACCTCCAAGCTTCGAGAAAGGCTCATTTTTAGGGTTTCCTCATCATATTCCATGTGGATAACCTCTAAACTCAGATCCGCATTATTTTTCATTGATCACATCTTCGAAAACTCTTTTTAATTATGATTTTGAAATGAAATTTTGAGATTTTTACAGGTATAGCTTAAAATTGAGTTTTCTTTATTTTGCACCTCATTTTTAACTCATTTTCACATGAATTTTCAACTATAGACTCTTATAACCTTGAAAATCTATTTCTAAAATAAAATTCTAGTTCTACCCCTTTCATTTTGAACTCATTTTGGATTCGGCTCAAATATGAGCAATGTGGATATCATTAGCTTTCTTTTAATGGATAGATGCTATATTTGGAAGTTTTAGTTGATTCTGAGTCTATTCAAAAGGGAAAAGCTCTGTGTTGAAGCATTTTGGACTTGAATTTTATCATTTCGAGGTAGGTTAGGGCTTATCTTCTTTCAAATTGAGTTAGGAAGTTAATAAATAAGAAAAACGTTCTATAAGAAGGGAAAATAACTATGAGGTTTATATTTTGAGATTATTATTACAATTGCGTATTCCAATGGGGGTTATATTCAGTTATCATTAACTTTTGATATCTGATATTGCATGTTGTCTTTGTGGGGGTTTTGTTTGACATCATTGACCTTATCTGTGCATTAACATCTTGTTATTCTAGATATAATGTCTATACAAGAGCTTGAATGGTTATTATAGACCTTATTGAGCATTAATTTCTTTTATCATGATGGAAATGCCTGAATGGGGGATTGATATGATATTAATGATGTCTTATATGCATATTTATTCCATTGGTGCCTAATTAGAGTTGATAATCATGAATTGTGAACATATTAAGTTAATTTCTGGGCTCATAATACATACATGTTAAATGAATTAGATATCTTCATACTAATTTCGTTGTGAGCATTACATGGTCATTCAATACATATATATTCATGAGATACTGGTACCATTAAGAAAATACTATTTCTAAAAGAAAATGAGTCATTTTTATAAAAATCCTCTTCATGAATACAAGCTGGACAACTGGGTTAAGATTTGAGATATAAGTTATAGTATATAAGTTATGAGCCCTCCATATGTCCTATCTTAGGAGCTGAAAGCTCGATAGGTGTATATAGAAATTCATACGATGACTTTCACCATTTATCCCATCATCATTGCATTCCTTGCATTGCATATGCATCTTTCATGATTTTCTTAGTTCTCCTTTGACTTATATTTAGTTTTTGTATACTCTTTGAGTATATTTGTGTTTTTTTTTGTATAGATATATTAGAACTGTGAGTAGAGTGTGAACTACTGTCTAAGACTTTTCTATTTACAGGTGACGTGCTCATAATTTTTTTTACTTATATTATTTTTTACTTTTCTCAGTCGATCTATGATATCTATTCAGTATAAGTGAATCGTACTCATTCCTACTATGCCTTTTCGGTGCAGATCCTAGACGAGTACGACTGACAAAGGCTGATTCATGCAACAGAGTTGGTGATATCTCGAGATACTGACCCACTCTAGTTTTTCAGAGTCGTCTCTAGACCTCCTTTTTTTATTAGTTTTCTTTATTTATATTTCATAGACAGACTATGTATTTTGTTTCAAATATTGTATTAGATGTTTCAATACTTGTGACTCTAGGTTTTACTAAAGGAGTCTCCTATGAAGGGAGTTATGAGGTTTGGTAAGAAGGGCAAGTTTAACCCTCGATATATTGATCGATTCAAAGTTCTTTATGATGTGGGTTCTGTTGCGTATAAGTTGACATTACCGCTAAGCTTGTCGGGGTCCATCTGGTGTTCCATGTATCCATATTAAAGAGATATCATGAGGATATGAACTATATTATCATGTGGGATTCATTTTTGTTAGATAAGAATCTTACTTATGAGGAGGAGCATGTTACTATTCTCGATCGGGGTATTCGAAAGTTGAGGACAAAGAAAATCTGGTAGGTAAAGATCCAATGGAAGCCTCATCCGATTAAAGAAGTCACTTGGAAAACTAAGAAGGACATACGGGGTAAGTAACCTCACTTGTTTGAGGGTACAAGTACTCTTTCTCTTTTTAACTTGGCTCATTTTTCTTGTTTAATTGTTCAGAGATAAATGATGGATGACAACCTTTTTCGTCGTTACAGGTGAGTCAATCATGCTAAATTTTGAGTTAAGTTTTTTCCTAAAATATAAGGGTTTTTTCCTAATCTGGGAATGAATTGGATAAATATAATAAAGTTCAGCTTGAGTTTATGTTAGCTAACTTGATAAGAAATTCATATGACTTTTTTGGAAGTAAATTCAAGTGAGTAGTACTTTCGATATTGAACTTGACGCAAAGGAGTTAGTTTGAAATGTCATAGTCTGAGGGTGTGTTGCGGAAAAGATAAAACTGGAAGGATTTTTGAGTTTTTTCGTTTCCACTCTCGCTATAATGGGTGGCATGTCAATATAGCCTTCCCCTATAGCGGAAGTCAATGTCAGTCAATCTTGGGCGATGTCGCTATATTGGGGTAAATCACAGTAAATGCAGAAAATCTTTCAAAAATTATTCATTATTCTAAACTCATTTTTGGGAAAGGCTAAGGTGATTTGGATAATTTTCATTAGTTTTCCATCGATTTTCATCGTAAAGGCAAGTATTTCATTCCTATTAACTAGGTTTTTGATTAATTAACCTTAGAATCACTAGTTTACAAGCTTGACTTGGTGGATTTTATGGTGCAAGAGGGTAAATAGGTGTAAAATCTTTGAGTGTTAGTTATTAGTCATTAATTTACTTTTGTATGTTAATAATTTACTAAAGTAACCATGAAATTTGTAGGTTTAACAGAAAAATCCTAGAATAGGAGAATGATCATGCATTTGTCTTTGGGATTAGGGATTAGGTTGTGATCCTTGACATGGTAGAACATCTGATTGATAATTTCTATCTTCGTATTCTTAGACCACGATCAAGAAAAAATTACACAAAAAAGCAAGGCTCGGGCTTAATTGGGTGGTGAAAGTTTGGATTGAGTAGGTAATGATTCTAATGTAGTTGAAATCTAATGTAGGTTATATGTGCATGATGACTGATTTGTAGTATTGCTTGTATAATGCATGTTCAAGAAAAGTGACTGACCGTTTGATTTCGTAAATGTTAATTGCATGCAAGAACTTATATAAAAGCTTGTTGGATTTTACAAGTGTCGTTCTTTATCATTGTCATTGTGATTTCTATGATATCTTGTAGAATGTAATGGTATTTGGACAACTCTATAGAATTGGTGATATAAAGTGACAGACACTTGATATTTGAGATTGGTACATGAATAAGGACTTATCCCCTGCAGGTCATGACTAGTAGACGCGCACATAAAATCCTTAGCACGTGTGTACAAGGCGGATGTGAGTGTGACGGTTCCTTGAGTGAAACGGAGATGATATGTTTCTTAATTTTATTGATTCCTTGAGTGAACCGAGTTTGTAGGCTTAATTGCTAAGATGATTTCTTGTGTAAATTAAAATAAATGTTATTGCTATTTTTGTTATTATTATGGATATTGAGTGGTTTAGGTTGCTTGCAAGTTATGGCATAGCTCTATGTTGTTATTATCCGCATAAATGGAAAACAATCTTTGTGATAGTTGTGTCAAGATTTTTGACTTAGAGTCATTGTTGTTGGTCTTGATTTGACTTGATTGGTTATCCTTGTTGACTCTACTTGACTAAACTTCATATTGTACTTGTGTACGAGGTTAAATATTATGAACTTGAAAGATAGTTGTAAGATAGAGTTCATGAATTTCTGATTGTGATATATTTTGGTTATGTGTCCATATTTTTTTATTTTGGATTGGCCGATGATCCTATCAGCACATTGTTGCTTCTTGTGTGCTGATACTACACGTGCTCTTTTTTTTGTTGAATGAAGAACATATTCCAACGACTTTTTCGAGATCTCAGTTGTAAGACAAACAATATTCAAATTCAAGGGTGAGCTGCATCTTTCGGGCTATCATGAGTTCCTTTGTAATTTTCTGATCCAATTGTTTTACACTTGACATTACTTTTATTTTTGGGGTTGCATCTCCTTTCTTTTGATATTTGATGGAGTTTTGGTATGATGACTTTTCATTCCTAGGGGACTATTTTCTGCATTATTTCATTATGTTATTAGATATTATTCTTATTCAATGAGATTGAGTTTAGTTGCCTATTTTGAGGCTAAGTGTTGTTAACTCATGATGTTGGTTGGTTCTCCCACCAGGGGGTTTAGTGTGGGTACCATTCATGGCTGGTTTAGGTCATGACAATCACATTTTAACTATTTCCTAAATTTATGTCTAAGTTGAACGGATTGGATGAAAGTCTTTATTTGATAGTTTTATTTTTTTTATTTTAGATAATTTTCAACCTTCAACTTTTCCGTTTAAACAGATTCCTTAATTAGTGGGTGATTGGATGAAAATATTTGACATTTTTTTTAAATAGTAAGTTAAAATAATTTTCAAACTCAACTTATGTTCGTTATATTTTCTTTGATTTGCTATTTTAATTTTTTATTTTTATTTTTTAAATGTGGATTTTGTTGTGATGGAGGAGAAAGAGAAGATTGTTATAAATATATTACCATATATAATGAATGTCTATTTTACCATATATAGTGAATGTCTACTTTACTCTATATAGTGAATGTTTATTTATAAAAAAGTTAGAAACCTCAAAGTTAACTTTTCCCTATAAATAAAGGGGTTTTCTTCATTGTAATTAACCCATCAAGAAACTTCTCAAAAAAGAATAATAATCACTCTCTCTTCTCTCTCTATTCTTGTTGTTCTTACTTTATATTTTATAACACGTTATTAGCATGAAACTCTATCAAACAAGATGAAATTATAAATCTAAAGGTAATTTCAAGGTTAGTAATTTCTTATGTTATTTGTCTTTTGCTACTAATGATGTAATTCTTATTGGATTTGAGAAAAAATAATTGGTTTGGAATCACGTATGCTTTAAATTTGTTCATGAAGAACAATATTGTTAAAAGATATGATAATGAATTTAAATCTCATCTCATTAACAAGGTAAGACACTGGATTAAAAATTTCAATGCACCATGATGATAAAATATTGGGTTCAATCCCCATCGAGTTATAGCCTAAGACGCCTTTATATGGATAAGATATTGAATATGAATCTCAATACACCATAATGATGATATTATGATGGCTAAGGAAAATAATGAGTATTTGGTGAAAAGTCATGAAACATATCCCATTGATATGATCTATTCCATGAAGTGAAGCAATATATCATGAATCTAAAAGTTGAGAACTTGCTCCATTCTTGAAAGAATGTAGTTTCAGTGCATAATATGTCTGAAAGAAGACAACTGATTGAATGCACATATATAAGTGTGGAGGGAAAATAAGATAATAATCATCAAAAGTGATAATATTTTCACACCCTTATTATGATTATAAGATATGTTAGAGAAAATTCTCTACATTATATGCACACCTCGATTTGCTCTTAAATTAACAATATTTTGAAAGAGGTTATAAGCTATCATAATTTGATAGGCTTAAGGCACGATTATATTCCATTCCCAGAAATGAGAATTTTGATTGTTATAAGGACAGATCCATTTTCTGGGGTGAATGTGATAATATTTAGTAAAGCTTATCAATACAAACGTGCACTTGATTGTGATGGTGTCACAACTCACCTCCGAAAGAGGCATAATAATTGAGAAGAGTTATTTAGAAACCTACTTGTGAAGTTTAAAATTTTATTCATGTAATAATAAATCTGAAATATACTAAAGAAAAAAGTATATATCATAGTAAACTTGGATTTTACTAGTACAAATAAGTTCATAAGTTGACATAAACGATTATGACTTCCCGAAGATGTGAATATTGAGTATTGGACATGTAATGAAAAATTAGAAGATTCTTCAAGAATTATTCATGTTGCATGTTCTCATGATAAGTTTGTTGGACCAACTAATATTGGGGTTGGATCCCTTAAATTCTGAAAAGTATAAAAGGTGAATATGAACTCTTTCACCTGTTTTGTAATCTATTAAGATTTATCAATAAGATGATCACATGGACATTTATTGTCAACGTGCAGTTTGACATTGATAAAGTTGCTTGCTCAATAAAATTGAGTTAAGAGTATAACTTTCAGATTGTGTAATCAAGACAATTCATCTTGATGATGATGATTTGGCATTGAAAGCCTTCGATAAATAGCTGAATCATTGCAAAGGAGAACAAAGCTTCATGTGTTAGTTTGAAATATGAAATATTATATACAAAAGTACTTGTATGCATAAAGCCAATAAATTATGATTAATTCCCTCTCAAAGTTGATTCTGAGTCAGGAACCACACATTGTCCATCTAATAATTTTGATGTGCGGCATACGATTAATGAATATACCATAATATACAAAGATGAATTCCTCAAAAAATATGGAGGATATATGTTAGTTTTCCTAACATAAGGGAGAAATTATAAGCAGCTAAGAAATATGTTAGGAATTATCATCAGATCCCCATTCAAAAGATAATTCAAGTCAAATGTCGAAAGCATTTTATATTAAGCTGAAAGTGCTCCTATTTTGTGTCTCTAAAGAACAAAGTTTATGCATGTGTAAAGCGTGGTAGATCAACCGGTTCCAAATGAAATAATTCTTGAAAAGGTGTCACGGCCCAATTTTCGAGTCATGATGGCACCTACCACATCCCATTGGTAGGTAAGCCGATACCATAATTCGGAGCTATTGCAATGGATTACCTTGGTAAGAACGTCCAACTTGGACCCTATATGTGAACACAACATATAACAACAACATTTCACAACTAAGGACAATTGATATTCAAACACAAATCCCACGACCTGATAGTATTAATACAAGAGCTTCTAAACTTGACAAGAGTACTTTACAATCTTAGAATCTAAAATGCCTTAAACAATCTAATACATTTGTCTCGAAAGTAAAGACAAATAAGTATAGAAGGGATAGAGGGCAACTCGATCCCCAAGAGCTCACCCCGTCTCCAAATAGTCAACTCGTACGAACTAGCTCAACGGCGGCAACTAGAACCTAGGCCTGCACCAAAAAGGTACAGAAGTGTAGTATGAGTACCAAAACACTGGTACTCAGTAGGCACCATCGGCCAACTGAGCTCAAATATAATGTAAAGACGATATAAAGAAAGACAATGATCTTAAAGTCAAGGGATAGGATCGTACCTGAATCTACTTTGATACTACTGTAACAACATCTATACTATTAAAGCAATAACATGACATACTATTTCAATATACTCCATAATCAGCATAACAACTAAGTATTATTTCGAAAGCATACAACCATATACACAATAGCAAAACATCTACTTTCCATAATCATCATCAACAATCCTTAGAACATACACACAAGAACTTACCACGACGTCCCATAATTCTGGGAAGTACACGAAATAGAGCAAAACAAAGAACTCATCACGGCGTCCCATACCACCGGAGAGTACACAAAAGAATGCAACCAATAATTCCATAAAGCACAACTACTCCATCAATTTATCAAAAACCGCGGGTAGCACAACCCCGTCATGACTCATTACCGAAATCCACTTCTAAGTACCCATACCATAATTCAACATAAAGAAAGCAACATTGTCATAGAATAGCATGTAATCATTAGTTCTATAACTCATTGATAAATACCGCAAGGTCCATACTAATTAACCTTAAAAGTCAAAAGATTACAAGTCTTAAAATCACTAGTCATCAAATTGGGGAAAAAACTACAAGCCACCCATAGTATAGGTTATTCAACTATCATAAGGCCATTATTTAATTAGCATCATCATGACATAAGTTATCAATTAAGGCATCTCAACTTCACATATTAGGAGATAATTTAACTATCCATCACGCAATACTAGATCTATCATCACCAAGCATGTCACAACCTTAAGGACTAATTTCCATATTTTAATCGAGTAAAGTCCACCAACTAGTTTACTAGGCTTCTAGGTTTCAAATAATAATCATATATTTTAGAAATAGCTAATTATAACATAAGCCACCTTACTAGGCAATATTTCATAATATAACCTCTTATTCAAGTCAAGTATATATATTAGGTTAGCCCTTGAATTTTTATGCAAATTTACATATAACACTAAGCCTTAACTCAATATTAGGCATAAATTTCCTCTAGTAGCTAGTTTAGCATAAAAAAGGATCACACCTCTTATATAGTGATTTGGAACAAGAAACAATTAATAATTTACCAATAGAGACCTCATAATTCTAGCACATAGGCGGTTGGCCCCACACGGCCTAACCTTACAAATATCAATGCATATAAGAAATTTGCCCCATATGGCATCAAAATGTTCTTACCTCTTCCGAATTCACCAGGCATCATCACAATATCAACATATTCTGCCATAATCATTGAGCATCATCATAATATCACACATTCCTCCGGACTCAAACCGGGCATCATCATAATATCATACATTCCTCCGAACTCGAACTGGGCATCATCATAATATCACACATTCCTCCGAACTCGAATCAGGCATCATCATAATATCACACATTCCTTTGGACTCGAACCGATCATCATCATAATATCACATATTCCTCCGAACTCGAATCGGGCATCATCATAATATCACATATTCCTCCGGACTCGAACCGGGCATCATCATAATATCACATATTCCTCTGACTCGAACCAGGCATCATCATAATATCACACATTCCTCCGAACTTAAATCGGGCATCATCATAATATCACATGTTTCTCCAGACTCAAATTGGGTATCATCATAATATCGCATATTCCTCTGGATTAACCGGGCATCATTATAGTATCAATAATTTCTTCAAATTTACCGGGCATCATCATTGTATCAATATTTTCCAAGACAACAACATACACACATAAATGTCCCTAAATCAATAAACATACACAAGTTCACAATAATCGAGTAATAGAGATGTAAGATGCATAAACCATCACACTTTATTACTAGTCATCATCATGACATTTGAGTAGAAGCATAGGCATGAGTATCTAGATGACATATACATTTACCATATTTCCTTGGCTATCCGTAACACGGTAATAAGACAACAATCAAGATTACATATTTTTCAACCATCGACCTTATTCATAAACCGGCAACTTATAATCTCAATAACATAATTTAGACGCTCATCAAGTATCTAGGTTACCAAGGATTTACATAGTTCAAGCTTAAGGTGGGTCAAGTCCCACTTCTAACTCCCACTAATACTAAAGTCACTTCTAAAAGACAAACTTCTACCCGGATTTAGGCTAGGTTATCTAAGTCACACCATAAGGGCTTATCAATCCTTACTAAGCATATAGGAGAAATTTTCTTCAAGTATTCTTCCTAAGACAACCCAACACCAAGGTCATCTTCTATATAGGCATTTTATATAGGTCAATACACTCCTAAGGATAGATAAGTATACCAGTCATGTCTACTTAGACAACTATAATGTTCACACACTAGTCATGAGACCACAATTAATCTAACCAAGGTCCTAGGCTAAGGTTCAAATATCATACCTTACAAATCCATGGCCTATAGGAATTAATAAATCCCAAGTTTGCCATTTAATCAACTATCGTCTAAATTCCCCGGCCAATCTCGCAAGATATCAATGATTACATTACAAAAAAGCTCAATCTATACTATGGGTAAGCCTAACCTACCTTGAATCCAAGTAACTCACGTACCAACGAGCTTTCTTTTTCTTTCTGAGAAGCTTCCTCTTCCACAAGCAATGCTATCAACAATATAATGTAAGCATTATAATAAAAATGAAAATACCCATTATAGCATCATTGTGCCATGGGTTTCAAATAGACACCAAAACCCCAATTAGGTTTCACCCTTGGAAAGGAGTTTCCAAGACCAACCATAGACTAATTATATTTAGGGAGTTAAAAACCCTCAAGAAATTTGAGTCAAACACTCAATTTTTGGTGATACAATTGACCCACAATGATTTAGGGTTTTGAGTCAAGAAATAATGAAATTAATATCAAATTAGAGGAATCCTTACCTTGAATTTGTAGTAAAAAGATGGATTACACAAGTTGTTTAAGTTTCCAATCAACCCACAAGACCAATTTTTGAGTCACCACTCTTTTAGGGCTGCTAGGGTTTTAATAGAGGTGAAGAATGCTCAAAATCTGTCAAAAGCCCCTTTTTATATGGTTTTAGATGGCCCGCAAGGTTAAAATTTATTTTTGACCTTCCGAACTCATTTGGACTCCATTTTTCGCAAACAAACTATGTAACCCCACTAAATTCGACATTCCGGATGCATTGGTGAAGTTAAATTTTTTATATGAGGTCATTTAGACTACTTATGGGTCCCACACCCTTATATTTTGATATTTGGCTTTTCGATTAATTGGTCAAAATGAGGTCGGGTGCTATGGGATCTAAACCAAGGGTCTATCTATCCTAAAATTGATCTTACATAAATATTAGCACAGTCGAGATTTGCATGCGAAATTATTTTACGGAAATTTTATTCGGTGGTCGTTTGGAATCGACAAAGACTTCCAACTATAAAAGTGTTTCTAAAAACCAAACGAACCGTTAGGTAACCGAACTATCAATTCTAGAAAGTCACTAATGACTTGGGATGGCTATGGAGGATATCTATCGGCAAAATAAGCAAGAATACAGCTAATGACCTGAAGGGTCATTACAAAAGGATAAGGAGCGAATAATCATAATAAGAAGGTAATTTGGTCTTGAAGAGTTTACGACATAACACTTCATGAAACCTTATGAGAGATTCAGGTACCTGAAAATTATGAAGTGATGAGATCTCAAAATGTTGTTTCATACCGTGAACCGATACAAAATAAAATATCATCAATATCTTTGATAGAATATTGATGCAATATTGTGAAAGACTACGAGGATTCGAATTCTACGTTTATTTAAGCATGTTGATGTAGAAATATTTATCAAGTGACATGAAATGATGCATCTTACACTTGAAGATGTCACACATGAAATACTAAATAGTGTCACTTGACAAATTTACATTAAAACTTTTTTAAGGATTCAAAATATTCGAAGCATATAAAAGTTTCTAGGAAACTTATTTATAATCATTATATTGTGTGGGTTTATTGCTTCAAACTCATTGGAACTCTTGGAGTGTTTTCAAAAGCAATAAATTATTTGCTGAAATAAAAAATATACCAATTTAGATTGGTTATGAAGCACCATATCTTAGTGCAATTGGTGCACTCATATATCTTGCAAATACCACAAGGCCTGATATAGCCATTTCGATCAATTTGTTAGCAAGGTATAGTTCTTCTCCTACTAGGAGACATCGGAATGAGATCAAACATATGAGCTTATTTTATTCTAAAGATTGCAGTATCAATCTTGTTGGTTATGTTGATGCTTGTCACACCCCTTTTCGCTCGAGGGATCGAAGCAAAGGGTTTTTCTAATTAAAGTGACTATTTTGAATAGGGATTAATTTATTTACTGAGTCGCCACTTGGAATTGAGTTTCGGTGTTTCAAGTCACCTTTTTGAATCCTTAGTCAAAAAAAATAACTCTTTTATTTTGGTCTACAAAAATAAAAGACCGGGTAAGGAATTCTGTTGACTGAGGGGAAGGTGTAAGGCACCCCTCGAATCCCGTGGTTCTAGCACGGTCTCTTTTATTGACTTAACTAAGCTTTAACTATTTTGGATAAACTATGTTTGTAGGCCTGAATTCGCTCATTTTTAATATCTAAAATTTGTCTATATAGCTTATATTACATAAATGGATAAAAATTAATTTTTAGTAAAATATTTATCAAGGTACATTATTGCATCCATGAATTTTTAAATGTCTCAAAAAGATATGTACGCCGCATTCTTTAATTAAGACGAATATTTAAAATGTGACTAAATTTTGACTATCACTAAAAGCATTAATCCGTCACTTGCAAACTAGTAATAATCTATCTATTTATTTTTATTCTAAACCAATTAAAATCATATTTTTGTTTAAATTATCTCTACTTTCGTAATAAATAAAATAATCAATTAAAGTATATATATATATATATATATATACATAAAATCAAACAAGCTAAATAATTAAATAAAGATTATAAAATGAAATAATATATTAAAACAATTACATTAATTATTATATATATTTATATATACAAAGAGAGATGAAAAAAAAAGGAAAAAAACAAAAATAAATGAGTAAAGTAGTTTTCATCGGATTTTGGGGTAGAGGTACGGCACATGACAGAAACTGGCCGCGACGGGGTTTGATGACCAATGATCGGATCAGCGCACGCGGGAGCCAGCACTGGTGGATCTGGTTGGTTATCCGGTGAAAGAAGGTGATTTTTGGGTTGCCAGTTGTTGATTTCAGCAGGGAAGTACAGCGGTTGTGGTGGTGGTTTCGGCCAGATTTGGCACTGGAGAAGGGAATATCGGCTACGAAAAAGGAAAAATGCGGGTGGCGCCGGCGCGGCTGGAGTAGTGGCCAGCCATGGTGACTGCCGGTTTTCAGTTGCGTTTGTCGGTGGAATAGCGACTGTTGGCTAGATTTCACCATCGAGAGATGGTGGCAGCGTGGGGTTGAGGTATTCCGATGAAAGTTCGCTAAAAAAATTGGTTCACTGCCTATTTTTCTTTCTCTCCGATCTCTTCCTTTTCGCCCTTTTTTTTAACAATTTTTCTACTTCGTCATTATTACTATCTGGTTTTCTTTATATCCGGTTTCGTATATACAAGTATATGTACAGTACAGTGTTTGTATGATTTGATCGTGAATAAAATTGAAGAACAGTGATACATTATGTATTTTGCAGAATATATTAAGTACATGATGTGTTGTTATGGATTTAGTGACCTGTTTGTGAGAATGAAAATATCTATATGCAAATATATCATATTCAATAATATAATTGCATAACATCCAATAATAACGATTCACATAATTTGTAACTACACATATTAAAATTATTTAAACATTCTCATTCAATGCTTTTCACAATGTAATTTATAACATAAATGATTTAGATTTGAATAAAAACCTGTAATTGATTTAAACGAAATACTGCAACAAAGAAATAGTTGTCACCGAAAACTTCAATCAAAAAACTCTTGAACTCTTTGATTTTTCACTCTCTCAAAAAAAATTTTTACTCTCTGGCTTTTCTGTCTAATCCTGTGTGTAATAGTACATCCTTTTTTTATCTGGGTAGAGAGTCCCTTAAGTAATGACTACTTGGGGGGAACAGTTACTTTTAAGGGGGAAATAGTTTTAACAACAGATAAGGGAGAGAGTTATTCAAAATTCAAATTTTTTTATTTCAATTGAAGATAATAAGAATAATAATAAAAATAGGGCAGCCCGGTGCACTAAAGCTACCGCTATGAGCGGTGTCCGGGGAAGGGCCCCACCACAAGGGTGTATCGTACGCATCCTTACCTTGCATTTTTGCCAGAGGCTGTTTCCAAGGATTGAACCCGTGACCTCCTGGTCACATGGCAGCAACTTTACCAGTTACTCCAAGGCTCCCCTTCATAATAAGAATTATAATAATAAAGATAATGATGATAAATAAATAAAAATAAATAACTAATATAATAATAATAAATATAAATATAATAATATTTAATTAATTTTATATTTATGAAAAATATAATAAAATTACAAATATCCAAAAATAAAAATAAAAATAATATTAAAACTACTAATTTATTTATTAAAATTTAGAAAAGGAAAATATTTTTTTCTTTAATTTTTGTATTATTTTTAAAATTAGAATAAAATATCTCAAAATTAACTTTATTTAATTATTTATTTTTAAACTAAAAATTTATTAAAATAAAAATAAGAATCAAAATAATATATGATCAAGTATATAAATATAAAATATTTAATATCGATAAACAAGTTAAAATTTAAGGAGGATCAAAAATCGTATGTCTACATTTTTGCCCCTCTTCGTATGAAATCTCCAAGAGTTTTCATACAAAGAAGTAGACAAGATATGATTTTTGACCCTCCAATTATTTGAAAGGTAAGGATAAAATAAAATTAAAATAAAAGTAAAATGTGACCGAGTCTTGTTTTTGGACATTCTACTTTTCCTGGGTTATAAGGGAATCAGGTCACAAGTAGTTCAAAGGTAATTTGGTGAGATAAAAAGTAGAGTCGAGTGAGATTCCGTCGAGATTCCGGTTAACAACTTCTACCTTTTACATTCAAATGACTAATAAAAAAAAATATAGACGAAAATTATAATCTCTGGAATCTTGATTCTAATCTTCGCAACTTAAATTTGAAAATTCGCCCTATTCTTCAGATGGGCTCCTGACTTGCTATTTTTTCATCCTATTCTTCAGGTGGGCTCCTGGATTACACTTTCTTCTCCCTGTTCTTCAGGCGAGCACCTGAACTTATAATTTCTTCACCCTGTTCTTCATGCGGGCTCCTAAACTTTCTTTTTTCTTCACCCTATTCTTCAGGCGGGCTCCTGGACTTACAATTTCTTCAAAATATATTCCTGAACTCAAAATAAAAGGTGAAACGGAAAAAAAATATCCTATTTTTCAAGCAGGTCCTGTGCACAAACTAAATTTCCATTCTTCAGGAAGGTCCTGAGCAAAAATAAATTTCCATTCTTCAGGAGGGTCCTATCCCAAATGTAAATTCCCATTCTTCAGGAGGGTCCTGTTCAAAAGTAAATTCTCATTCCTCAGGAGGGTCTTGTTCAAAAAGTAAATTCCCATTCTTCAGGAGGGTCCTGTTCAAAAGTAAATTCCCATTCTTCAGGAGGGTCCTATTCAAAAAGTAAATTTCCATTCTTCATGAGGGTCCTGTTCGAAGTAAATTCCCATTCTTCAGGAGGGTCCTCTTCAAAAAAGTAAATTTCCATTCTTCTGGAGGGTCCTATTCAAAAGTAAATTCCCATTCTTCAGAAGGGACTTGTTCAAAAGTAAATTCTCATTCTTCAGGAAGGTCTTGTTCAAAAGTAAATTCTCATTCTTCAAGAGAGTCCTATTCAAAAGTAAGTTCCCATTCTTCAGAAGGGTCTTGTTCAAAAGTAAATTCCCATACAACACACACATAAAAAAATTGCCCCATTTTGTACTGGAAAAATTTGTGTGTCGTCAAATTTTAATGTTTTGGAAAATATAGTGACAGAATAAATCAAAGCCTGGAATAACTTTGATAAATTCATCTTCCAAATAATAAAATTTACCATAACCGAAATCCAGCATCATATGATGTAATCCTGATTCTTGCATTGACAGAAATGTGAAATTGCATCCTTTATTTGAACACATTCTATCTCTGTTTCAAACAAAACAAAGAAAAATTGTGAGTTTTAAACACATGTGGTGGTTGGTTTGTGGTTTTCGGCTCTTGAACTGACTGTTCCTGCACTTTTCATGCTCAAATCTTTTTCATTCCTTGATTGATATCCATTGACTTGTTATACTTCTGACCCAAAATTCTAACTATTGATACTCTCAACTTAAATCATATTTCCCTTGTATAATATCTCAGGATTTAACTTTCCATACACTTTTTATCTTCCAATAAGCCAAAATTGTCAAATCACGATCATTCTGAGAACTTTATTATACTTAGAAGTGTTGTCCTAGTACGCCGACCCTTTGTCTTGCTTTGTAGATTGAAGAAGGTAGTAGCAAGTTTGGAGTCTTTTCTCACTTCACTTGATGTGAATTTGACTCAAAACATATACAAGACAACAAAAATTTTCGTTTGATGACAAGGACACAAAAATTTAAAAAAATCAAAATAATAAAAAAAGACAATAGGCATCTCTTTTTCAAAATAAAAGAAAAACTTATCTGAATGTGGAAACCGATTCTGGTGATTATGGCATACATTTTGAATCAAACAACCAGATCTACCCACACCAATCATTACAACTTTTGTTCACTTATTGAGCTTGAAATTTAGCTAATCTTGAACTCATTCCTTCTGGATAACAACTCTCATTCGTCTAGTGGCACCTCAATGGGTTTTGGCCAACAAACCTATCTCATTTTTATTTCTTTTTCAGCTTACAGTCGTCTTATGGTGCCCAACAGGGTGTTCACCAATGAGACTCTCTCTTTTTCATTCATTTTTCCCTTTTTTTTATAAACATCCAAAATATGAAATGTCATGCACCCATAACATGTTTAGCCTTGACATTCTCAAAGATTGATCTGAAGATCTTTCTTTGGTTGTAACTTGGCTTTTGGATAGGGTTAGAAAGAAAGGTCGGCATGAGGCCCAAAATTTACACAACATTGGGTAAAACATTCAACTTTTGGAATAGATTCTTTTTTAAAAAAGAAAAAACTTTTGTCCTAATTTTCTTTCATTCTGGATAATTTAAATTTTATTTTGGTTGGACCGAACCCCGGAGTAGGGCTGCCTACATATCTTATCATAGCAAGAATCAGGTCAAACGTAGTTCAAGCTCGTCATTCTATTGCTTGATTTTGAATTTTTGATTAATTTCTTTTCACTTTAATTTAATTCCAAAAGAGGGGTACGAAGAAAGATAAAAAGCTCAAAAGGGGTAAGCAAAGGTTGATATATTATTCAGGTAGTAGAACAAAATGCCTTCATCATTTCAATCTTTTAAAATGCAAGTATAAAACATACATAATGTAATTGTACATGAATATTATACATAATATCTTTTAACTGCATCAGCATTTATCGGAATTCCTTCCATTTTGCCTTTTATATCAGTCAGATATAACGCGCCATTAGGTAACACTTTCTTCACCATGAATGGTCCATGTCAATTAGGAGAAAATTTTTCTTTGGCTTCAATCTGATGGGGTAGGATGCATCTTAGTACTAATTGACCAACTTCAAAATGTCTGTGATGCACCTTTTTTTATATGCTCGTGCCATTCTCTTCTGGTATAGTTGTCCATGACATACTGATGTTAATATTTTTTCATCAATAAAGCTTAATTGCTCCAAATGAGTCTTGACCCATTGGTCATCACCAATTTCAGCATCTACAACTACTCGAATAGATGGAATTTCAATCTCTGCAGGTATAACTGCTTCATTTTCGTACACCAACAAGTAAGGAGTTGCACCAATTGAAGTCCGAAATGTAGTACGATAACCCAACAAAGCAAAAGGTAACTTTTCATGCCATTGTCGAGAACCCTGCACCATCTTGTGGAGTATTTTCTTTAAGTTCTTATTGGCAGCTTCAACAACTCCATTCGCTTTCGAAAGATAAAAAGTTGAATTTTGATGCATAATCTTAAATTGTTGGCACACTTCTTGCATCAAATGGCTATTGAGATTCGCAGCATTATCTGTGACTATTATCTTCGAAATCTCAAATCGACAAATGATGTTGGAGTGAATAAAATCAACCACCGCTTTCTTAGTCACTGACTTAAAAGTCGTTGCTTCTACCCATTTCGTGAAATAATCAATGGCTACCAAGATGAACCTATGTACATTTGAGGCCTTCGATTCAATTGGTCTAATTACGTCCATTCTCTAAGACACAAAAGGCCATAGAGCAGTCATTGTATGTAACTCAGATGGAGGGAAATGTATCAAGTCTCTATGTACCTGACATTTATGACATTTACGAATAAAATTGATGGAATCGTGCTTTATGGTGAGCCAATAATAACCTACTCAAAGTATTTTCTTTTCCAAAACATGCCCACTCATGTGTGGTCCACAAATTCCAGAATGTACTTTAGTCATGATTTTTTAAACTTCTTTAGAATCTACACACCTCAAAAGTCCCAAATCAGGAGTCCTCTTATACAAGATTCCTCCACTTAGGAAAAATCCACTAGACAAACATCGAATGGTTCTCTTTTGGTTACCATTGGCATGTATAAGATATTTTCCAGTCTGAATATATTCTTTGATATCATAGAACCATGGCTCTCCAACCAGTTCTTCCTCAACCACATTGCAATATGCATGTTGATTATGAATCTGTATATGCAAAGGGTCAATATAAGTTTTTTCGGGAAGTTGAAGCATTGAAGATAAGGTCGCCAAAGTATCACCAATCTCATTATGAGCTCTGGGAATGTGTTTGAACTTTATTGATACAAATTGTTGACATAGATCTTGCAAACAACTTCGATATGGTAAGAGCTTTGAATCACGAGTCTCCCAATCTCCTTGGATTTGATGGACTAATAAATCTGAGTATCCTAACACTAACAATTCTTGGATCCCCATGTCAATAGCTAATCTCAAATCTAGAATGCAAGCTTTGTATTCTGCCATATTATTGGTACAATAGAATCGAAGTTGGGCTGTATAAGATAATATTATCCTGATTCAGAAATAAGAACTGCTCTTATCCCTACTTCTTTTACATTAGCAGCTCCATCAAAGAACAACTTCTAGCTTGAATGGCAATCATCAGAAATAACCTCATCAATAAACAATACCTCTTTATCTGGAAAATAAGTCTTCAACGGTTCATATCCCTTGTCAATAAGATTTTCAGCCAAATGATCCACTAAAGCTTGAGCTTTCATTGTAGTTCATGTCACATAGACAATATCAAACTCTGTGAGCAACATCTGCCACTTCGTGAGTCTACCTGTGGGCATAGGCTTCTGAAAAATGTACTTTACAGGATCTATACGACAGATGAGGTAAGTAGTATAAATTACAAGTAATGTTTCAGCTTTTGGGCTACCCAAGTTAAGGTGCAACACGTCTTCTCAAGAAGAGTGTACTTAGTTTGATAAGTGGTAAACTTTTTGCTAAGGTAGTATATGGCCTGTTCTTTTCTGCCTGTAACATCATGTTGACCTAATACATAGCTGAAAGAATTGTCTAACACAGACATGTACAATATCAAGGGTCTGCCTGGCTCTAGAGGAACCAAAATAGGCGGATTCGACAAGTATCTCTTAATTTTGTCAAATGTCTCTTGACATTCTTCAGTCCATTCAACTTTAGTATTCTTGTTCAACAACTTGAAGATTGGCTCGCAAGTTGTCGTAAGCTGCGCAATGAATCTACTAATATAATTCAACCTTCCAAGTAAGCTCATCACCTTTGTTTTATTCTTTGGTGGAGGCAAATCTTGAATAACTTTTATTTTTGAAGGATCTAATTCAATGTCACGCCGACTGACTATAAACCCCAAAAGCTTTCCTGGCGGGACTCCAAATACACATTTCGTTGGGTTAAGTTTGAGATCATACCTTCGAATCCTTTCAAAGAATTTTCTAAGATCTTTGACATGGTCAGACTCCTCTCTAGATTTAATGATCACATCGTCTACATAAACTTCAATCTCCTTGTGCATCATGTCATGAAGCATTGTAGTCATTGCCGTTATATAGGTTGCCCCAGCATTCTTTAGTCCAAACGGCATAACTTGATAATAATATGTCCCCCATGACGTGATAAATGATGTCTTTTCTGCAGCTTCTGGATCCATAATGATCTGGTGATACCCCGTATAACAATCCACAAAATACGCAAGATCATGTTTGGCACAATTGTCTAACAAATTATGAATATTAGGAAGTGGAAAATTATCTTTCGGAATCACTTTATTTAGATCAGGATAATAAACACACATCCAAACTTTTCCATCCTTCTTTGGAACAGGGATAATATTTGCCAACCAAGTAGGATATTGAGCCACTTGAATAACTTTAGCTTCAAGTTGCTTCGTGATCTCCTCTTTGATTTTTATACTCATGTCGATTTTCAGCTTCCTTAACTTTTTCTTGACAGATGGGAAAGCAGGATCAATTATCAACTTATGAACTACCAAATCGGTGTTCAAATCGGGCATATCATCATAAGACCACGCAAAGATGTCTTTATACTCATGCAAAGCTTCAACTATAGCTTTCTTTTGTTGTGGTTGAGCATGTACACTTATCTTAGTCTCCCTAATATTTTTATGATCTTTGATCACCTCAGTTTTCTCCAAATTGGGATTTGTCTTATTCTTAAACTGTTTGAAATCTTTGCTTATATCCTCAAATGTTTCTCCTTCATCGTATTCAACTTCTTTATTCATTATTTCAAAATTATATTGGGTTTTTAAATCTGGTTGACAATTCTTCATATATGTCATATCATTAGAATCGACATAGAAAGAACTGTATGATAGAAGATAAATAAATAAAAATCAGACTTAAAATAAAACAAAGGGAGACTACGCTTTATTAAAAACAAAGATAGAAAGAGTTTTAACCTAAAATACTAAGTTTAAAGATTTGAATTACAATCCTAGAATGATTCAAATTACAGAAGAAGAAACAAACAAACCACTAAGACTGTAAGAAAAATAAACAAACTACCAAGACTCCTTCATAATAGGGAGAGGAGTGGCCTTCCAATTGTTAAGCTGAACATAAGGGCCTACAGACTGCACATCTGCATTGCTGGTACCTTCCCCGATTTCAACCATATCAGCTTCAATGAACATATTATGTAAAAGGCTAATCAACTCTGTATCATCATCATTCATTGATTCTGCAACAGGTAACTTAGAGGACCCAACATCATTGACTTTGATGAAAGACTTGTGAAGTGGCGGTATCAGCTTGGTAAGTGACCATAACTCTTTCTTATGGTTTTTAGCCTTATTTATATCTTCAGCAGTGGGTTCGTATCCCAAACCAAAAGTACTAAGGTTCTCATAGAGGTTTACTGGAGAACCCTGCCTTGCAAAAATAATACTAGACCCTTTCCTAGTTCGAAACCATGCTTCAATATTTCATTTACTACCATAACAGATGTAGAGGATAATTGTGGTCTTGCGATGAGATTTTCCTCGAGGATATGCTCAACAGCCACTACCTCAGAAGTTTGATGAATTAATACTCCATTTGTAATATCTGCTTCGATGGAGGAAACAGAGTAGTCTTTATACATGGATAAGTCTCCTTCACCATGAACGACTATCTCTTGCCTGTCACATTCGAATTTGACCATTTGATGCAACGTTGATGCGACTACTTTAGCCCTATGAATCCATGGCCTTCCCAATCACATATTATATGAAGCATCAATGTTCAGCACTTGGAAATCCATAGCAAAATCTACAGGACCGATTGTCAATATGAATTCTATTTCTCCAATAGAATCAGTTTTTTATCCGTCAAAACCTTTGACACATACATTGTTAGGACAAATTCTTTTTACATTAACATTCTACTTATGCAACATCGACATAGGACAAATGTTAGCACCCGATCCTCCATCAACTAACACTTGAGTGACGATGGAATGCTCATATTTCATAGTAATATAGAGACTCTTATTATGTCCAGTACCTTCCACAGGTAATTCATTGTCTGAGAAAGTAATCTTATTTGCTTCAAGGATCCTTTCAACAACTTTTTCCAGTTGATTCACTTTAATCTCACTGGGAACACATGCTTCGTTAAGAATCTTCATTATAGCTTTGCGATGTTCTTCTGAATGTATTAATAAAGACAATAAAGAAATCTGTGATGGTGTCTTCTTCAACTGTTCTACAATAGAATATTCTAGAAATTTCATTTTTTTAAGAATTCTTCAACTTCTTCATCAGTAACAGGCTTCTTGAACATCATTCGTTCTTCATTGCTTTGTTTATTCTTTCTTAACTTTACTGGGGCATAACATCTTCCAGATTGAGTTAATCCCCCTACTTCATCCACATCTTCAATCACTTTTTTCCCCTTGTGTATCACCACAACGCGATCATAGTTTCAAGGGACCACCTTAGTGTAACGCCCTGAAATCGGGTCCCGAGACGTCACACGGTGCTTAAGGTCACAAGTGACCCCAAGCTAACCCTTCTACTGGCATAACTCATAAGCAACTGAATAAAAATACAAATCCATACAAATCAGCAGAAATTAACTCTTTTCTGAATCTAATTGATACAAAAATAGAATTTTACAGGATTACAATTCTGCCTTTACAATCAAAATTGAAACAAAATACATCAACTTCTACTAACTTTCTATGAAGCCTCTACTAGTACTGACTGTAGGTAGCCGGATCATGACTCCCGACTACCCCAACTCAATACGACTGAATAAAGAAAATACAACACTATAAACTCTTCATAACTAACCCAAGCCCTTGAATCAAAAGGACTCATCACCTGCTGACTGGATACCATGAACTGACTGGATCTGAAGGTACAACTATACCTTGTACCTACATTCTGAGAAAATGTAGCCCACATACGAATATATGGGTCAGTACCATGGAAAAATACTGAGCATATGGGGGTGCAATGCATATATAAAATAATATCTTAATATCATCATAGTTTATAAAATTATGCATGTTGATATAGATGACTCACTTAGCTCGAATTAAATCATCAAAATCATGAGAGGATGAAATAAGTATAATAACACATGTGAGTCATCATATAATTTGTCAATCACTTTCAGTTCATCAAGAATATCAATTCTCATAATATAAATATCATTTAAATCTTTTGAAAGAATAACTTTCACAATTCTACTTTCAAATTACTTCACCATTCACCATAGACACAAGGAAATACACACAACTGGGAGATCCTATAACCAACATAAACCATGTGAGCTACATGGAGTCCAACATACAACCCACGTTGGGGAGAGCCGTCCTATCCTTGCCATCAGAGTAGGACTATCGATATCAAATCCACATAAACTAGTGATCACTATATAAATCAGCCTCAGGCTCACTCCTATGGGGGCACGTAGTTCTAGGAAAGTAAGGTCGCTTTATACCTCTCACTCGGTGCTAAAGATTTCTCCCGGACTTAGCTCAGATCATTTCAAAGACAATCTAAAACAAAATAATTTTAGTAATATATAAATATACATCGTGAGCCATCATGCTTCCCATCTATCAAAATCAACCACTTTGTGGATTTCTTTCACACTCGAGTTCAAAACAACTCCATTAAGACTAAAAGGTCAAATCATTCAAAATATCTCAAATATTCAATATCAACGTGCTTATAACACACATTTTCTCAAAAAAAAGACAATTTCCAATGGGGATTCATGACCCAAATATCAAAATCATGATGAATATCGTTCAAAATTCATGCTCTATATCTCCACACATGTAAATTCATCTTTCAAAATCATAAACATCAAGATTTCATAATAATCATCATAAGATATGGGTTCATGCTTCAAATTCATAAAAATCAAATAAAAATCATGTCTTTGTAAAGAAAATTACTTTTGGGCACAAGAACGAAAGAGAGTTCTTGTTGAAAAACCCCACATACCTTGAATGATGAACTTTGGATCGATACTCATTTTCGAGATGTTAATCATGCCTTTGAATGATGGTTCTTAGAGTTCTTGAACTAGGAACTTGGAATCTTGAATAAATTTGTAGAATTAATGGTGAACTTTGGAGGTTCTTGAAGTTCTTGAACTAGGAACTTGGAATCTTGAATAAATTTGCAGAATTAATGATGAACTTTGGAGGTTCTTGAAGTTGGATGTAGGAGCTTAGGGTTTTCTTTTTGAGGGAATTTGATGAAATATAACATATAATGCTTCTAATAGGCTTTAATATAGGGTTTGGACGAATTTTGGGTAAGGAGAAATGACCAAAACGCCCCTAAAAATCAAAAAATTCTTGAATCTGTCCTTTGGTGAACTATTTTGATAGTCTGAAGTAGGTCAACCATAACGTTTCAACCATAACGTTTTACTCCGATATCCAAATTAGATGAAACTAATTTCATTAGAAAGAGGACTCTCATATCTTTCCGTTGATATATAGTATCTCACCCAAATCTTTGTGTACGAGGAGTTATGATTGTTTGAAGTTGACCCAAAAATTTACTTTAGATAGGCTGAAGTAGATCGACCATAACTTTTTTCTCCGATAGACAAATTGGATGAAACCAATTTCATTGGAAAGATGACTCGCAGATCTTTCCGTTGATATATAGTAGATCACCTAGATCATTATGTACAAGGAGTTATGATTATTTAACGTTGGAGCAAAAATACGTCAGGCGTCAGTACTTTTTTTCCTGCACGTTTTACTGTTCACAGTTCGATCGGATTGGTCGTAGTTCGATCGTAATGGTCGTAACTCATCGCTAGAGTGTCCGTTTTCAATGATCTACATATAGTTGGAAAGCTTATTTGATACTCTACGAAATGGTAGGTCAAATTCTTAGAAATACTACACAAAAAATTTATGGATCGCTCTAAAGCATAGAACTCGATACGTTTCTCACTAAATCTTTACGAAGAAAATTTTCTGGGGTATTACACTTAGTATTAACCATAGGCAACTGTGACACTGGTTTAATAACAATGGGAGCTATAGGATCTCCTTTTATGATTAAGAGAGGCTTAGGGGATCTTCCAGGAACAATGAGTTTTGGCTTTACTTGACTTGACCCAACATTTCCAGAAATTTCTTTCCCCACCACTAAGGGAACATTCAATGATTCGGGTTTTGTTAATACCTTCGCTTCTGCAGGTTTTTCTTTTGTCAAATCTAAAACAGTTTCTGATTTTTCCAAACCAGTTTTAATCTTAATGATCGGCTTAAAGGATATTGTTGCATCTTTACCACTGGGTATCACTTCGAGCATGTTTGTTTCATTATGATCTGGCAACGAATTTTGATTGACATTTGAAGCGTTTGGACTTTGTACCATGATTCGTTGGGTGTCAATCAGCTCTTGAATGACTCTTTTCAAATACCAACATTTCTCTGTGTCGTGCCCTGGGGCATCGGAACACTATTCACATCTTCTAGAATAATCCAAATTCTTCAGAGGAGGATTTGGAATCCTTCTCTCAATTGGGTTTAGGACATTTATTTTTCTCAGCCTATGAAATAAATTGGTGTAAGATATTCCAATAGGAGTGAAATTATCTTTGCCCATATTATCCCTTTTGAATTCTGCTCTAGGTCAAAAATTAGACCTAGGAGGGCCTCTTTGAACTTGTGGAACCGGTGGATGATTTTGGATGGCTAGTGCACAACTTCGCGGGTAAGAAGGAGCCCGAGCATATGGTTGTGTGTTGTAAATAGGATATTGGGGTGATGGAACGAAATATAATAGATTTTATGTGTATGGTTGATGCGCACCTCTCCAATTTTGTCGTGGAACTTTCACGACAGTTGCTACATTCTCTTTTTTTTTCTTTCCCCCGAAACTTCCTGCACCACTTTGAATTGCCTGTGTTGTTGCTTTCAAAGAGGCGTGGCTGATGATCTTTCCTGATTTTATTCCATTCTCTACCATTTCTCTAACTTTAATAACTTCAGCAAATGTGCTTCCAATTATAGAAAGTAAGTGATAGAAATAATTAGGTTCTTATGCTTGCAAAAAGATATCAATCATTTCAGATCCCTTTATCGATGGTCTGACTCTTGAAGCCTGCTCTCTCCATCTGATAGCATATTCTCAGAAACTTTTAGTCATCTTTTTTCTCATGTTGGCAAGTGTAGTGCGATCTGGCTCTATCTCATTGTTATATTGAAATTATTAAACGAAATCCTGAGCCATGTCATCCCATACGTGCCAACGGGAAATGTCTTGGTCAATGAACCATTCAGAAGCTATTCCTGTAAGGCTTTCTCCAAAGTAAGGGATCAATAATTCTTCTTTTCCTCTAGATCGTAAGGGATCAATAATTCTTCTTTTCCTCCAGATCCTCTTAATTGATTACAAAACTTTTTCAAATGAGCTACAGGATCGTCGTGTCCTTCGTATTTGTCAAACTTTGACATTTTTAACCCTATAGGAAAATGGACATCAGGAAACATACACAAATCCTTGTATGAAATACTTTTTGGTCCACCTAATCCTTGCATATTTCTCATACTCTGCTCCAAGCTTCTAACTTTTATAGCCATCTCCTCTTGTTCCTCATTCTTAGTAATCTTCTTAATCATGATTGGAGAATCATGCTGATAAGCATGATAATGTGGATTTTGGGATTTGAAAGTCATTTCAGGAGGATACAGCAGATCATGACTTGGCTCTCCCATATTCTTTGGTACTGTCGGTTGAGTACCTGTAGTAGCTGGTGCTATAGAAGTAAAAAATGGGTTATTTGTGACAGACGGATTTGGTAGGCGCATGGTAGAAGTACCAGAAACACTAGACATATTAGCAAATAGGCCAAATCCTAGAGGGTAAAATGGATCATTAGTTTGAGCTGGAGCAGGATTTGGATCATTTGAAGTCGAAAGTCCAAGGATTGAAGAAGGCGGGGTTTGTCCATTCAACCAAGCTTGGTATATCTCTGTCATCTGTTGTTTCAATAACTTAAGTTCTTCCATTGATACTATTTCCTGCGAAATCAAATAATTTTGCTCTTCTTCACTGTCAGACTCTATACCTTCTTTGCGGGTCATTTTTCTTTTTCCCTTGTATCTGGTGTTGTAAGGATGTGATGTCAGTTCAAACCACAAACCAACCACCAATTACTTTATCTTTCTGTTATCAAGTAGCAAACAAGTGAGTGTTGTATATTTAACACATTATAATGCCACGTTGTAGGTCATGCTTCTATATGCATTTCCCAACCTATCATGGAAAGCTTTATGTTTCATCCCGGCTTTTCTAGGCGTACTTTTCAAAAGTTTTGATCGAACCCTTTGGAGGGTTGCCTACGTATCATGCCAGGACATGAATCAGATCTTGCGTAGTTCGGAAAAAAATTGAAGATACAAAGAAATATACCTTTTTTTTTATTATTATTATTTGAAATATGAGAAACACATTTTTTATTTTTGAATAACATTTTTTAATTTTTGAAAATATTTTTTTTTCTTTTTATTTTTTGAGAAGGAAAGACATCCAATTTTTTTAAGATCACCGAATCCATTGAGGACTGCCTACGTATCTCATTAAAATGAGAATCAGGTGTGCATAGTTCTTGAAAATTATGTCTACAAAACTCAGCCTCAAGACCCCTAAAAATTTAGGGCTGGTAAGATTTATTTATATTTTTTATTTTGTAAAAACTTAACCTCATGATCCCTAAAGATTTAGGGTTATTAAGATATATAAAAACTTGACTTGAAGAGTAGGAAAACAATTATAAAAGTAATCATATTTTCAAAATATTTTCTAACAAATCTACGATTAATTTTTCAAAAGATAGGGTCGTATCCTGGGAAGGACTTCCTTCGTATCTCACAAAGATGTGAGAATCAGACCCTCATAGTTCATGAAGACCGTAAAACTATGTTACTAAAATTTTCCTTTATCTTAAAAATAATTTTTTTTTTAAATGTGAGGATAATTTAATCTCTTGCATTTTAAAGTTGCCTAAAACTGGTCGACAAACGAATAGCCTTCCAAATAAATGTCAAAGAGCACGTAGGATGTACATGTTGGTCTTTATAAAGTAGGTCACCTGTCCTAGACAGATCCGGCCCCTGTGCCGAGTCCCGCTAATTCAAATGCATATGATGCAAATGAAGCGGTACCTAATAGGGATAACCAGATTCTGAGTTTTCAGTTCTTCTAGGTTTAATCCTAATAGGTATAGGTGTCTAGACTGACTTACCCGAGTTGACACTCGAGCCGGAGAGGGACAACTTGGTCGGTAGACAGGCAACACCGCCTTCATTGTCGATCCGAACCCCGCCTAACATATGTGACTATAATCCTTCACCAGGTGTCCTGACACTCCGGCAATCTCAAAAGAAAATTAGGATGCATACGCTGCATTCCTTCTATACTATTTCAAAGACTCAGAAGGGGTGCGCAAGAGAAGACAGTTTATAAATACAGTTCAACAATATCAAAGCAGTAAATGTGCAACAAGTAGCACATAAGGCCAAAAAACACAATATCAATAATAATTAAAGCAAGTATAAGTCAACATCAAAAAGCTCGAATTCTAGCATTTCCCCAGCGGAGTCACCAAAGACGTCACACCCCTTTTTCGCTCGAGAGATCGAAGCGATGGGTTTTTCCAATTAAAGTGACTATTTTGAATAGGGATTAATTTATTTACTGAGTCGCCACTTGAAATTGAGTTTCGGTGTTCCAAGTCACCTTTTTGAATCCTTAGTCAAAAAGAAATGACTCTTTTATTTTGGTCTGCGAAAATAAAAGACCGGGTAAGGAATTCTGTTGACTGAGGGGAAGGTGTAAGGCACCCCTCGAATCCCGTAGTTCTAGCATGGTCGCTTTTATTGACATAACTTAGCTTTAACTATTTTGGATAAACTATGTTTGCAGGCCTGAATTCACTCATTTTTAATATCTAAAATCTGTCTATATAGCTTATATTAAATAAATGGATAAAAATTAATTTTTAGTAAAATATTTGTCAAGGTGCATTATTGCATCCATTAATTTTTAAATGTCTCGAAAAGATACGTATGTTGCATTCTTTAATTAAGACAAATATTTAAAATGTGCCTAAAATTTGACTATCACTAAAAGCATTAATTCGTCACTTGCAAACTAGTAATAATTTATCTATCTATTTTTATTCTAAATCAATTAAAATCATATTTTTGTTTAAATTATCTCTACTTTCATAATAAATAAAATAATCAATTAAAGTATATATATATATATATATATATATATATATATATATATACGTAACAACAAACAAGCAAAATAATTAAATAAAGATTATAAAATGAAATAATATATTAAAATAATTACATTAATTATTATATATATTTATATGTACAAATAGAGATGAAAAAAAAAAGAAAAACAACAAAAATAAACGAGTAAAGTAGTTTTCATCGGATTTTGGGGTAGAGGTACGGCACAGGACGGAGACCTGTGGCGATGGGGTTTGATGACCAACGATCGGATCAGCACACGCGGGAGCCAACGCTGGTGGATCTGGTCGGTTATCCGACGAAAGGAGGTGGTTTTTAGGTTGCCAGTTGTTGATCCCGGCAGGGAAGTGCGGCGACTGTGGTGGTGGTTTCGTCCAGATTTGGCGTTGGAGAAGGGAATACTGGCGATAGGAAAAGGGAAATGCGGGTGGCGCCGGCGCGGCTGGAGTAGTGGCCATCCATGTTGACTGTCGATTTTCAGCTACGTTTTTTGGTGAAATCGCGACTGTTGGCTAGATTTCACCGGTGAGAGATGGTAGCAGTATGAGGTTGAGGTATTCCGGTGAAAGTCCGTCGAAAAAATTGATTCACTGTCTATTTTTCTTTCTCTTCGATCTCTGTCTTTTCGCCCTTTTTTTATCAATTTTTCTACTTCGTCATTATTACTATCTGATTTTCTTTATATTCGTTTTTGTATATATGGTATATGTACAGTACAGTGTGTGCATGATTTTGTCGTGATTAAATTTGAAGAACAATGATACCGTATGTATTTTGCAGAATATATTAAGTATATGATGTGTTGTTATGGATTTAGTGAACTATTTGTGAGAATGAAAATATCTATATGCAAATATATCATATTCAGTAATATAATTGCATAACATCCAATAATAATGATTCACATAATTTTTAACTACACATATTAAAATTATTTAAACATTCTCATTCAATGCTTTCCACAATGTAATTTATAACATAAAGGATTTAGATTTGAATAAAAACCTGTAATTGATTCAAACGGAATACTGCAGCAAAGAAATAGTTGTCACCGAAAACTTCAATCGAAAAACTCTTGAACTCTTTGATTTTTCACTCTCTTTATCAAAAAAAATGTTTACTCTCTGGTTTTTCTGTCTGATCCTGTGTGTAATAGTACGTCCTTTTTTTATCTGGGTAGAGAGTCTCTTTAGTATAGATTACTTGGGGGAAACAGTTACTTTTGAGGGGGGGGGAAATAGTTTTAACAACAGATAAGAGGGAGGATTATTCAAAATTCAATTTTTTTTTATTTCAATTCAAGATAATAAGAATAATAATAAATAAATATAATGATAATAAACAAATAAAAATAAATAAATAATATAATAATAATAAATATAAATATAATAATATTTAATTAATTTTATATTTATGAAAAATATAATAAAATTAAAAATATCCAAAAATAAAAATAAAAATAGTATTAAAACTACTAATTTATTTATTAAAATTTGGAAAAAGAAAATATTTTTTGTTTAATTTTTGTATTATTTTTAAAATTAGAATAAAATAAAATATCTCAAAATTAACTTTATTTAATTATTTATTTTAAACTAAAAATTTATTAAAATAAAAATAAGAAGAAAAATAATATATGATCAAGTATATAAATATAAAATATTTAATATCGATAAACAAGTTAAAATTTAGGGAGGATCAAAAATCACATGTCTACAATGCTGGATAATTATCTGACCTATATAAAGTTCAATCTCAAATAAGCTATGTGTTTATATGTAGAGATACTATCATATTTTGGAGATGTACAAACCAGTCTATCGTAGCCACTTTATCAAACCATGCTGAGATAATAGCTATTCATGAAACAAGCCAAGAGTGTGTGTGGCTGAGATCCACTATACATTTCATTCGGAAAAAATGTGGTTTAAAATGTGACAAAGTACCAATGATTTTTTATGAGGATAATGCAGCATGCACAACACAATTTAAGGGAGGACTCAAAGAGATAACGAAGCACATTTCGCCAAGTCTTTTCCATACACATCAGTTACAAAAGAATGATGATATTAACGTGCAACAGATTAGTTCAAATGACAATGTGGTTGACTTATTCACCAAGTCTCCTCCAATTGCAACTTTAAAGAAGATGGTGCACAAAATCAAGATGCAAAGGTTCAAGAATGTTCTCACTAGGGGGAGCTAATACGCGATGTACTTTTTTTTCCTTACGAGATTTTCTTCCACTGAGTTTTCTTGTAATGCTTTTAATGAGGCGGCCTATATGCATATTATTAGAGATGTGTACTCTTTTTCCTTCACTAAATTTTTTTTTCATTGGATTTTTTCTAGTAAGGTTTTAACGAGACACATTATTTATCAACTAAACATTCAAATGGGAGTGTTATAAATATATTACCATATATAGAGAATATCTATTTTACTATATATAGTGAATATCTATTTATGGAAAAGTTATAAACCCCAAAGTTAGCTTTCCCTTATAAATAAAGGGGTTTTCTACATTGTAATTAATCCATCAAGAAACTTCTCAAGAAAAATAATAATCATTCTCTCTTTTCTCTCTATTCTTGTTGTTCTTACTTTATACTTTATAACAAAGATGTTATTTCTAGAATTTTTACATAAAATTCTTTTCCTGATTTTTATCTTTATGCCAACTTTCTACAATAGAGTAGAAGGTGTACATCAAATTCTTTTGGATACAGATATGGATACTGATGATTTTTTTGCGCTTTTATACATTTTGAAGCTTAATAGATCAGAAATGGACTTAAAGGTATTTTTTTCTAATGTCCTATTTTTATTGGTAAGTGTTAAATTGTGATCATAATGAAATCACGTTTTTATTTATGTAATTATATTTTCAAAACATCATATCAGGGGTGCATAACTGATTCTTTTATGTGTCGTATATATGTGTGCGCGCGCACGATCTTTCTTTTTGTATAAGGTGGTGATAAGATTTACTCCAAATTAAATACTACGATTCAATACTCTGAAATCATATTGAATGGAATCATCTAAATATTATCTACTCCTATACTTTCTATTTACTACTTCATTAAAGTTTTTTGCATTTTGCATCGTAATATGTATTATTTTTTAAATTGAACCTTATTTTATTATTTTTAATAATTTACATCCTGATCTCCTCATTTCCTTATAAATAGTATAACAAAGAATTTTTTTTTTTTTAATTGTCCATGAGGACAAAATAGAAAAAATAGACAAAAAGTAATACAAAATGAACAATTTTTTTGTGTTTAGCTTGTAAGTATAAATTCCTAAAGTCACAAGTCTCGATCTAATTGCAGTTTTACATTCAACATAAGTTAACAAATTATGTAAATGACATGAGAATTAAGCCGTGTAGGTGATTTACAGAATCCTTCATCTTAGAAAATCTTAGGACAACTGATAATTCATTAATCAACTAGAACTAATTGTAATTTGATAATATTTGTAGTACATCTACTCTAAGTGTGACTTTATTGGTGTACCTGTATATTGATTGAGATTCATTACTGAGAGTTGAAATAAATACACTTGAAATTTATTTCTGTTATATTATGAATTTTAATAGAACCTTATTCTGTTCATATTGTTTTCTAAAACCTTATTTTCAACTTCTTGCAATTGATCCTCTAGAGGGAGAAATTAAGTAAATTTTCATTTTGCACTATACTAATTTTTATATTTTTCTGTTTTTCCTTCACACAATAATTTAAGCAAGACAATTAATGAAGAGATCAGAGTGTAAATCATTAAAAATAATAGAATAGGAGGCAAATTGAAAAATAAAGTATACATTAAGTGAAAAGAGCTCATTTAATTATATCTTTAAAGCGAATAGAGACATCACCCATTTTCATCCTAATAATAGAATTTGTATGCTGTATATTATTTAGTTCTCTCAATTTTTCTCCCTTCTTCATCTCTGACTTTTGAGGTATCAAATATAATCTCTATATCCAAATGTGTTGTGTTTATAAAATTCCTAGATATTTAAGAATATGATGTGATTTTTTTAAAAAAAAATAAAAATTTTAAGAATATGATGTGATATTATCCGCGAATAAACTTGCAAAAGAACTCACATTATAAGAATATGATGATCTTATAATGGTTATAGCAGTCTCGAGAGATAAGCTGCTTCACGCAGGACTGCTAGATGTGGTTTACTTCCTCAGAGCAGTTGCTTTTTAATTTTTTATTTATTCTCTCTTTTGTTTTGTTTTTGTATTCACTACTTGAATATTCTATTTCTAATTTTTCGCAGTAAGGATTATCTGCAATGCTGCTGCACAGTTATCCAAATTTAGAGTCCTTCGTAAAGATCAAATTTATTTCAAACAAAGTCATTTTAGAATTCTTGTTTAGTCACTTGTGTAAAGGAATGCCTAAATGATAGAAAATGCTTTTTTGAACTTAAATAGTCAAATGATACATTATACATATTATAAATGTTTTTCAAAATAGGTAAATTTTGATGATATTAACAAGTGGGGTAGGAAAAGTATTTTTATACACCCAAATCAAGGTCTGGGGTTTTAAATCCTCAGATAAGTATTTTATACACCCAAATCTTCGTTTTTACTACGGAAAGTATTAAATCAAAAGTTGTTATCAATTAATAATATTTCATTGAAATTGTATAGTAATTCGATAAACTTTACAATACATACTTACAAAAAAAATTGTTGAAATATTTTATTGATGTATATTAATCATAATTATACATACAACATACAGCTTTTTTCTGATTCAAAATTATGTCTTTTCACATGAAATATTAACAGGAAAAATTGTTAATTAAATCATACAAAATTTTTATCTTATGGAATGTTGAATATGCTTGTTATATATATATATGAGGATTCAAAATGATCATATAGACAAAACAACCATAACAACATATTTAGTGTATTGTCACAAAGTGATGTCTTTGAAAGGTAGCATGTACGCAGTTCATACCACTACCTCAGAGATGGGGTAGAGAGGATGTTCCTATAGATAAAGGTGAAATAGAACCTTATAAGTAGTTAAGAAATTAACCAATTCTTCTAAAAGCTAATTTATACGAAACCACAAAAATTTGGAATAATCTCTTACATAAAAAGAACAGCTCAAGTTTTGTACCTCTCAGAATAAAAGAGTGAGTACTTGACAGATTAAAAACATGCTAGTTTACGTTTAGTAAGCATTAAGTTGAAAAGGATTTTGTTTTAATTCACGCAACTGTTGTCCTAGAACTTGGCCATCACTACTTCCTCCTAATCTCGTTTTTCTTCATCTGAATTCACGAATATAGCCATCTCAACTTGATTTAGTTTTTTTTTTTTAAAATAATAAAATAAAACAATATAGAGAAAATTAGAAACACAATTTTCTTTGTCGTGTCCATTTGTATTTCTCGAAAAATTTTAGTTGGGAAGAGCATATGTATAACTATTAGTGAGTTGGGAATTGTAAAAGTGCCCCAAGCCAAATACCAATACCAGATAAGAACTATATATATATATATATATATGTGTGTGTGTGTGTGTGTGTGTATAAATATGTATATGTATATGTAACACACACACATTTTTACACAATAAATTTGAAGAAATAATAAATATTGTTTTTAAAGGTTGTAAAAGACCATCAGTATTTTGAGTGTGTTTTAGTGTGTTTTTGGTATAAAAATGAAGACTTGCTTGAAGCAGCTTATGAAATTTCAAGTTTAGAGGAAGGTGAGATGAACAATGGTTAGCAAGTAGGGTAGGAATTCAGAAAGAGAAAGAATCATATTAAAGAATTAGATGAGTAACAGAATATAAATAAAAATTATAATTGAAGTAATGACCCATCCTTATTTGAAGAAATACATAAATGGGTCAAATAAACCGCTCAAAGTCTTACAAACAAAGAAGTGAGAAGACTGAAAAAAGAGGGAGGAAAGAAGAACTTTACCAGAGGAGTAGAAAATCTCTAGTTGAAAATACCAAGCTGACAAATTCATATTTAGTATATATTGACTTAACTACAACTTTTCAGCTTCTATAATTTAAGATTAAAGGGGGAAAAACTTGATTCATATACCCATTTAAGGAGAATCATTTAGTTTCCATTATTTTAGCAGGTACAACTCTTTAAATTCTAAAAATTCTAACTGGTTTTTGTTCTTCTAAAAACCCTTTCAGATCACCTTGCAAATTATCTATATCTTTTAAATGAATTGCATAGCAAATAACAATTTTTATATAAATAAATAATGAGTTGTGCTTAACTATCACTTACGTTGATAGAATTACTCCATTCCAATAGATATTGGTAAGCTAAAAATAATGTTTAGACAAAGGAACAATGAATTACTATTTAATTAAATAGATATGTTACAATATTTTAAGTGTAAGGATAAAATGGTAATCCAACTTTTAATCTGTTTTGTTTGGTAATCCAACTTTGAATTTGTTATAATATAATATAATATAATATGACTACACCCTTTTATATGTAGCTTCTTTTTGTTGTCTACTTCTAACACTAGACTTTTGTTCGCGCACACTCAAAATTATCATGTGGCCTATCACCAAAATTTTTTGGTTTAACATGTTGCGATGTTATCCACTTTTGTTAAAGGCCGCAAGGTTTCTCCTAGAAAGCCCTCACACCATTAAGATTACTCCTAAGTCCCACCTCTTATATATAATTTCCTTTTCCATCAACTTCTAATATGATAATTCTTTTTTGCGCATCCAATATATATATATTTGGGTTTTCTAACTGTTGATAACAAAGGTTTTCTTACACAATTGACTTGATAAAACCTTTGATGCAGGCAATAACTATCAACACAAATGGATGGACTGATGCAGGGCATGCTGTAAATCAAGTGTATGACATTCTTTACATGATGGGGCGTAACGATGTTGCTGTTGGTGTGGGAGGTGAAGGTGGAATACGTTCCAATGGTACAATTATGCCGGATGTTGGTGGATATCTCCCTATTATTGATCAGGTGAGAAAAATTATCCATTTACTCTACCTTTTGGCACAATTCTGAAAGTTTAAATTAAGCATTTGTTGCTCATGTCAAAATATCGTTGCGTTATACATCTCCATGCATGCTTGCCCTTTTCCTGAATATGCGACTGATGTTTCACTGATTTGTCAGGGAGATGGAACCGCTGGATATTGTAGATATAGACAAGCTGTACCTATTGGTCGCGGAGGACGCTTGGACATCGACTCAAATTATGGATTCCGAAAGAGTTTCCTTCCACAGGTACCATTCTCCCCGTCTTAATCATATCAATCAAAATTTTGAAATGATGCCGTGTATAGCATTTAAAAGTGTTGATGTGTTTCAAGACTATATAATTATTCTCATACATGAATGGTAAAAGCTTTATCTGGATGGCTACTGAATGTGAAACTGTAGAATTGACAATAATTCGAGGATATGTTTCGTTCTATCCCTCATAGAACTACTCTAACTAGATGATGAAGCTTAGTTCTCATAACTTTGTTCTCCTTTATTTGATATGTGCGTATAACTTGTGTTGTAACTATTACGGGAAACACTTTTTTCACTAACACTTGTATGGAATTCTTTAAAGCTTGAGGTGTGCTTTTGTCACTGTCCGTAAGAATATTTCAACCGGCACAGATATATCTTCAAGAATTCAACAAACTCTTCTAGTATATAATTAGAAGTCATAAACTAACAAAGATTCCTAAAGACATAAAACCCAGGATACTTATAAAATATGGAAAGAAGTAATTTGTTTTTTCCTCTCGTCTCTTAAGAAAAAAGAATTATCCTAGGAACTCACTCACAACTTAAACCATTTGTCATATATATAGTGGAAGAAGATCATTTTATAGAAATGGAGTTATGACAATATTTAATCGTCAGATTAATGATCACATTAATCTTCCAACGGCTATGTATTGAATAGTCATAATAATGAATCAAAACCTTAATGACCCAATTAAATACAAAAATAATGGTTATAGTGAAGATAACTAATGGATCCAAAGTTGATGATATATATATATACTAGGGATGTGTTTTAAAGTCGTGCGTTCCTGGGCCCAAAGCGGACAATATCGCTAGTAGGTTGGGGAGTTATCGGGGTCTCTCGGGCCTTGATAGTTCGGGGTGATCGTCGCGGCCAGGGCCCTGACTCGGGTCGTGACAAAAATGATATCAGAGCCGCTCTTGTATCAGCCCTGTCGATGTGGGCCAGAGTTCAAACTGAGTTTAGGCAAATCTCGATAAGGCGGGGCAAACCTCAGTCTTGAGTCTAGGCAAATCTCATTCAGTGGGGCAAACCTCAGCAAGGACGTTGGGTCCATAAGGGGGTGTATATGACACCACAACTTAGGATAAGGAGTTCCACATCGGCAAAACACAGGAGGGATATTGGGTATATAAGTAAGCAAGCATTACTCTCTAGTGACACGTTTTAAAACCGTGCGAGCCTGGGCCTAGAGCGGACAATATCACTAGTGGGTTGGGGAGTTACAGGGGTCTCTCAGGCCTTGATGGTTTAGGATACCCATCGCGACCAGGGTCTCGGCTCGGGTCGTGACAAGAAATATGTAACAATCCTAACTTAGAATAAAGAGTCTCACATTGACAAAACACAGTACGGATGCTGGATATATAAGTAAGCAAGCCTTACTCCTTAATGAAGCATTTTAAAGCAGTGCGGACCTGGGCGCCCAGAGCGGACAATATCACTAGTGAGTTAAGCTGTTACAGGGGTCTCTCGGGCCTTGATGGTTCTGGATGCCCATCGCGGCCAGAGCCTCAACTCAGGTCGTGAAAAGAATGGTATCAAATCCGCTCTTGTGTCAGCCCTATCAATGTGGGTCAGAGTTTAAACTGAGTTTAGGCAAATCCCGATAAAGCGGGGCAAACCTCAATCCTGAGTCTAGGAAAATCCCATTCAGTGAGGCAAACCTCAGTGAGCATGCTGAGTTCATAAGGGGATGTGTATGTAACAACCATAACTTAGGATAAAGAGTCCCACATCGGCAAAACACAAGAGGGATGTTGGGTATATAAGTAAGCAAGCCTTACTCCCTATTGACCCATTTTAAAGTCGTGCATGCCTGGGCCCAGAGCGGACAATATTACTAGTGGGTTGGGTCATTATAGGAATCTCTCGGGTCTCAATAATTCGGGATGCTCGTTGCGGCTAAAGTGATACAAGTGCAACTAGCTCAAGACCATTCACACATAGCCAAGCTCGGGAGTTGCAAAAACTTCAAGCCATGTTCATGCAAAGGGTCGTGTGTGAGTGTGTAATTAATCCATCTAAGGGATTTTATGTTTTGAAGTGTATGTTTATTACACTCTAAAGCCACCCAACACCAAGGCTAGAATGGTCATTTTTCTTTCATTTTGTGGAGTACTATATATAGCCAATATTAGGGCTATTTCTTTCACTTAGTTCATTCATGATATTTTGAGACAACAAATACTTGTAATATTTTGGAACTTCTCTCTTCCATTGGAGAAGCTTAAATTCAAAACTTACAAGTAGAGTGATACTTGTGTTGTATCTTAGCTAGAAACTAGGATCTTGAGGTCATAGAGTTCCTCTTGGTCCAAGTAAGAACTTGGTGTTGATATTCTTTAGTATTAGGGTCCTATCTTGTTGTTAGGGTTCTTAGACTCTTGAATATTGTATGTCAAGTTACTATCCTTCTTGTAATCTTGTTAATATTGTGTTGTTGGAATCTTGAAGTCTAGTGAAGCCGTGTGGGGCTCTTTCGATTCACTAGAATTATTGTTAACTTGCTGGTTCTTGTTGATAATTTCATCTTCTTGTTCTAAAAACGTGATTCTTGAAGCCTAGTGAAGTTGTGTATGGCCTATTTCGATTCACTAGCACTTGTTGTTCATATGTTGTTCTTGTTGTTGTTAGTTTCTTGTGTCGTGAACTTGATGTTGTATCACTTAGTATCAAAGCTCAAGGTTTGGTTTTTTTCTTACAAAACTAATCTTGGGAAGATCTTACCAAAGTTAGAAACATTGTGTTGTGTTCGACCTTAGCAGAAACTTGAAGAAATATTGTGTTGACTTGTCCAAGAGTTTTGTGACTAGATGTAGTAATCTTTTACTTGTCTAGTGTGTTTCTAGTGTTGGTTTATTTCTCACCAACACTAAAAGTGTCTAGATCTAAAGTTGAGATTATAAAATTGACCATTGTTGTGGTGACTTGAAGATGGTCGTATGTTTTATGTTGTTTTTGACAATTGGTGGCATTATGGTGTGTTCTTGAAGAAGTTGTTATTGTGTTCTTGAAGGTTGTTGTGGTGTTCATCTCGTTCTTCATCTATTCTTTAAACTTAAGACAACAAAAAAAAAGTGTAAAATAGATCCAAAAAGTTGTAAGACAAAAGTTGTAAAGTTGTTTGTGAGAAGACTTGCACATATCACTTCCTAGACTTAACAACCACTTTTTCTTAAATCAAGAGACCTTGTTTTATGGGACTAGTAAAGTAAATCTCACCTTTTTGAGTTTGAAAGGTTGAAAAAGACTACAAGACTTTTACTTTTCCTCCAATATCAAGTTATCCATTACAAAAAAATTATGTAAAGATTAAGACTTCAAGTTGATGAACAAATTGTGTAGGCCGTGATCGATTGTACGCTACCACATCACCCTAAAACACTATTCACGTCAAGATTAAGCTCAAATTTGGATTTTCTTAGTTTCTAATTGTTGATTCATGGTTTACCTTAGTTGTTCTAAGAACTAACTAACAAACTAGTACATTCCTACTAGTTTGTTACTTAGTCCCTTGAAGCCTTGAGTTTGTGTCATCGTTTTCTTGTGTTCTTTTGTCATTTGAACACGTTGAAACTTCTTGATTCTAGTCTGATGAGAATTCTTTAAGTCTTCAAACAAGAATCCACTCCGAACAAGATCCTACCCATACTTTAAGGATTCACGGGTTACTAGCCAATCTACAACACTAGTGGAACTAAAGTGTGAGGTGATCTAAAGAGTGTAAGTGAGGAGAGGGCTACACTAACTTGTTTTTTGATTTTGTAGGTAATACCTTGACAATGGAGGGAACCACTTCTCAAATCGTCGATTCCAATGCTATTAAGACTATGAGGGTTACTCTTAAGGCTAAGACTCGAACACTTGAAAGGTTGAATACAGAAGTTGGAGCCGTGAGAAGGGATTTGACCACAATAAAAAGAGATGTGTCAACTATTAATGGGAGATTAGAAAAAGTGGAGAGTCAAAGGAACTCTCGCCCTTCTACTCCTCAGCATGTTTCTTCAAATGGACATAACAGAACTTTCTCCGCCACTGTTACTCCCGAAACATGGCACCAAATGCTAAATCCACCATAAACTCCACTAAATGCGGCAAGCCAAACCACTTCTTTTCCCTTAAACCATGACTCCACTAGATCAATACATTCCTAAAATCCTCAAGTCCCACAAAAGGGACTTGGACGTTAAGTACCTCTACTAAACCTAAACCTTTCATTCCAAGCTCCACTAAACCAAAGACCACCACCCCCATAAAATCAAATTCATCCAAATCAAGTTCTAAATGTCCAAAATCATCCCATACACTTTGAGAAATATGGTAAAGAGGAGTATAAAGGGTATGGAGCCTTTTATGATGCTTACTTGAGGGAGGAGAAGATGAGAGGGAGTCGTGTAGATCTAAGAAGATACCGAGGGTATGGAGAAAGGGAAAACTGATACCAAGAAAGAGACGTAGGCATCAACACCATCAAGTTGAGCCTACCAATATTTAAAGGTCAAAGTGACCCCGAGTCCTACTTAACTTGGGAATCGGCTCGCGAAAATGTTTTCCAAGTTAATGATATCTCGAAAGAAAAGAAGAGTTTTTATGTTATAGCTCATTTTGAGGGTTATGCTAACACTTGGTGGGAGTACGTCAAGTGGTTTGGTAATGAATTAGTTGATCTAAAGCAACCACCTTAGTTTCGATTGAGATACTTAATGAGACAACGGTACCTTCCCGAGAGTTATCTCCATGAGTTGCTTACTCGATTGTATAACGTGCGTCAAGGTAACAAAAATGTGATGACGTATTATGATAAGTTTCAACAACTCGTGTTAAAGCTTGATCATCATGGGGAACAAATTAGTCATGACATCAACCGGTTCAAGTGTGGGTTGAACAAAGAGATCTTCACTCATTTAACATTTCACAAATTTGATACCGTTGAAGGTATCTTCCAAGCGACTCTTGAGATTAAATAGGAACTTAAAAAGAGGTCGTAGTTCAAGGCAAGGGTACAATCCACCTAGAGTTGGACTAGAAGGAAGAAAATGGTTCATAATCTTTGGGTTGGCCCTAAAACAACGACCAACCCGCCATTACAAGGTTGCCCGAGCCCAAACCAGTCCACAAAATTCCTCCAAGGTAAAAAGTTCATAAGTATCTTAACCCTAAAGGGTTCCAATATTTTAAGTGCAAAGGTTGGGGACATAAAGCCAATGAATGTCCAAACCAACGCAATGTAATCCTATAGGAAGGGAGATTATATTACTTTGGTGAAGAGGTGGGTTTTGAAAAAGAAGAGAATGAGGCCGAGACTCAAGATGGAAAGGGAACCGAGAATGAAGTGCATGATGATGATGATAATGGTGAAGATATTTATCCACAAGAAGGGGAGTGTATGGTTCCAAACTTTATAATTAGGCACATCATGATTAGTAAGGAAATAAATGACCCTAGTCAAAGGGAAAATCTATTCCGTACTAAATGCCTTGTAAAGGGAAGTGAGTGCACTCTGGTGATAGATAATTGTAGTTATGCAAATGTTGTTGGTGTCGCTATGGTGAACTTCTTGAAATTGCCAACTGCACCTCATAATAGCCCTTACAAGTTGCAATGGTTAAATTAATGTGGTGAATTAAAAGTCATGAGGCAATGTGTGATACGGTTTAAGGTAGGAAACTACCAAAATAAAGTGCTTTATGACGTGATACCAATGCAAGCGTGTCACTTGTTGTTAGGTAGACCTTGGTAATATGATAGGTCTGCTAAACATGGTGGGAGGTCCAATTGATATACACTTGAGAAGGATGGCTGAAAGGTCACACTTCATCCTCTTTTGCCTTCACAAGTGAATAAACTGTATCAAAGGATGAGAGAATTGAAAGAAAGGGGGAAGAAATCCAAACAATAAAGAAAAAGAGGGAGAACCCGTAGGTGGGGCTGTAGGGGTATCCGGGGCTGCCTCGACGTCAAAAGAAAAAGAAAACATGGTGATGTTGGCTATAAAAAAGGAACTCTTCTTGGATCATGACGAGGACACACCTATGTTTCTTTTAGCTCATTGTTTAAACACTAACCCCACAATTCTTCTATTTTTCTTTGATTTCTTGTGTGTTGCAGGATTATGAAGATGTTTTTCCCAAAGAACTTCCACAAGGGTTGCCCCCACTTTGGGGAATTAAACATCAAATTGACTTTGTGTCGGGTTCATAATTGCCAAATAATTTGGCTTATAGACGCAATCCTACAGACACCAAAGAACTACAACGACAAGTTGAGGAGTTTCTCAAGAAAGGTACATCAAAGAAAGCATGAGTCCGTGTGCGGTTCCGGTGTTATTAGTGCCAAAGAAGGACGGAACTTGGCGCATGTGTGTGGACTGCTGAGCCATCAACAAGATTATGGTGAAATATTGTCATTCTATTCCTAGATTAGATGACATGTTTGATGAGTTGAATGGTTCTTGTATGTTTTCTAAGATAGATCTTCGGAGTGATTATCACCAAATTCGTATGCAACCTGATGATGAATGGAAAACCACCTTCAAGACCAAATTTGGTCTCTATGAATGGATGGTTATGCCATTTGGTCTAACCAACGCTCCAAGTACTTTCATGCGGCTAATGAATCATGTGATGAAGCCATTTATTGGAAAGTTTGTTGTTTTCTACTTTGATGATGTCTTGGTTTATAGTAAGTCCTTAGATGAGCATGTGATCCATTTACAATGTGCGTTTGATGTCCTTAGAAAGGAAATATTGTATGCAAATCTGGAAAAATGCTCCTTTGGTCTTAATGAAGTTGTTTTCTTGGGTTTTGTTGTTATCTCAAGAGGGGTCGAAGTGGATGAATCCAAAATAAATGCTATCAAAAATTGGTTAATCCCACAAACCGTTGGAGAAAACCGTTGGAGAAGTAAGAAACTTCCATGGATTGGCTAGTTTTTATAGAAGGTTTGTCAAAGGATTTAGCACCATAGACACCCCCTTAACCGAGGTCATTCGGAAAGATCAACCCTTCAAGTGGGGTGACGAGCAGGTTAAGGCTTTTGAAGCTTTGAAAGTTATGCTTATCTCTGCGCCTTTTGTTATAATTTCCCAACTTTGATAAGGCGTTCGAAGTCGAATGCGATGCCAGTAAAGTAGGCATAGGGGCTGTTTTGATGTAAGATTTAAAACCCATTGCTTACTTTAGCGAAAAACTCAAAGAAGCAACTCTAAACTACTCCACGTATGATTTAAAGTTGTATGCCTTGATTAGAGCCTTGGACACTTGGCAACACTTTTTATGGCCTAAGGAATTCGTGATCTGAACGAACCATGAATCCTTGAAACACTTAGGGGCACAAGACAAGATTAACAAACGGCACGCCAAATGGATTGAGTTTATAGAAACCTTTCCTTATGTTATTCAATACAAGAAGGGGAAGGACAATGTGGTTGTCGATACCTTGTCTAGAAAACATGTAATTGTGTCCACTTTGTCTTCAAAGTTAATGGGTTTTGAGAGCCTAAAGGCATTATATCCCGAGGACCCTCACTTTGCTCCTATCTTTAGGGAATGCGAAGAATTGGATAGGAATAAGTGGGTTTTGGATAGGGGTTCAAATCCCTATGCCAAGTTCGATGGTTACTTGTTTAAAGGTAGACGATTCTGTGTACCTTCTAGATCTTTGAGAGAGTTGTTTGTGAGGGAAGCACACGATGGTGGTCTAATGGGTCATTTTGGATTGACAAGACCCTTGGGATATTAGAGGAGGAATTCTATTGGCCTAGAATGCACAAGGATGTGGCTAGGATTTGTAGCCAATGTATAGATTGCAAGAGAGCCAAGTCTCGGCTCCTCCCTCACAGGTTGTATTCCCCGCTTTCCACTCTTTTACGTCCTTGGCTTGATATATCTACGGATTTTGTATTAGGATTGCCGAGGACTAGACAAGGTAGGGATAGCATTTTTGTTGTGGTTGATCGGTTTTCTAAGATGGCACACTTCATTCCTTGTTCAAAAAGTGAAGTTGCATCACGTGTAGCTTCTTTATTTGTTAAAAATATTGTCAAATTACATGGTGTTTCGAGGACCATTGTAAGTGATAGGGACTCTAAGTTCCTTAGTCACTTTTGGAAGTCAATGTGGGGTAGGCTTGGCACTAAATTGCTATTCTCTACATCTTGTCACACACAAACTGATGGCCAAACTGAGGTTGTAAATAGGACTTTGAGTTCTATGTTACGATCAATGGTTAAAGGAAAAATGACTTCATGGGAGGACCACCTATCTTTGGTGGAATTTGCATACAATCGGGTTATACACTCAAGTACGGGAATAACTCCCTTTGAGTGTGTATACAGAATCAACCCCCTCACCCCTTTGGATTTAACTTCTTTTCCAAGTGATCTCAAGATTAGCTTAGATGGAAGTAATAAGGCTGAAGCCATGAAGAAATTGCATGATAAAGTGAGGCAAAAGCTTGAGAAAAAAAATTAAGACATCGCTAAGAGAGAAAATAAGAGGAGAAGAAAGCTTATTCTTGAATCGGGTGATTGGGTTTGGGTGCACCTTAGGAAAGGCCAATTTCCTTCACAAAGGAAAACCAAGTTGATGCTGAGGGGTGGTGGTCCCTTTCAAGTACTTTAAAGAATCAATGATAATGCCTACAAAATTGACCTTCCTCCGGAATATCAAGTTCACAAGACCTTCAACATATGTGACCTCTCTCCTATTACCATAGTTGAGGATGAACATCCACCGAATTTGAGGAAAAATTTCCTTCAAGATGGAGAGGATGATACAAGTGCAACTAGCTCAAGACCATTCACAAGTAGCCAAGCTCGGGAGGTACAAAAACTACAAACTATGTTCATGCAAAGGGCCGTATGTGAGTGTGTAATTAGTTCGTCTAAGGGATTCCATGTTTTGAAGTGTGAAGAGGGGCTTTGAAGTGTAAGTTTATTACACTCCAAAGCCACCCAACACCAAGGCTAGAATGGTCATTTTCCTTTCATTTTGTAGAGTACTAGATATAGATAATATTAAGGCTATTTCTTTCACTTGGTTCATTCATGATATTTTGAGACAAAAAGTACTTGTAATATTTTGGAATTTCTCTCTTTCATTGGAGAAGCCCAAATTTGAAAATCACAAGTAGAGTAATACTTGTGTTGTATCTTGGCTAGAAACTAGGATTTTGAGGTCATAAAGTTCCTCTTGGTCCAAGTAAAAACTTGGTGTTGATATTCTTTAGTCTTAGGGTCCTCTCTTGTTGTTAGGGTTCTTAGACTCTTGAATATTTTATGTCAAGTTATTATCATTCTTGTAATCTTATTAATATTATGTTGTTGGAATCTTGAAGTCTAGTGAAGCCGTGTGGGGCTCTTTCGATTCACTAGCATTATTATTGACTTGCTGGTTCTTGTTGATAATTTTATCTTCTTGTTCTAAAACTGTGATTCTTGAAGCCTAGTAAAGCCATGTGTGACCTATTTTGATTCACTAGCAAATACCAAATGATACAAGATCAAGTTCAAAACACAAAAAGCTAATAACAACAAGAACAACAAGATGAATAAGAAGTGCTAGTGAATCGAAATAGGCCACACACGGCTTCACTAGGCTTCAAGAATCACGTCTTTAGAACAAGAAGATGCAATTATCAACAAGAACCAGCAAGTCAACAATAATGCTAGTGAATCAAAAGAGCCCCACACGGCTTCACTAGGCTTCAAGATTTCAACAACCCAATATTAACAAGATTACAAGAAGGATAGTAACTTGACATACAATATTCAAGAGTCTAAGAACCCTAACAACAAGAGAGGACCCTAAGACAAAAGAATATCAACACCAAGTTCTTACTTGGACCAAGAGAAACTCTATGACCTCAAGATCCTAGTTTCTAGCCAAAATACAACACAAGTATCACTTTACTTGTGAGTTTCGGATTTGAGCTTCTCCAATGGAAGAGAGAAGTTCCAAAATATTACAAGTATTTGTTGTTTCAAAATATCATGAATGAACTAAGTGAAAGAAATATCCCTAATATTGTCTATATATAGTACTCCACAAAATGAAAGAAAAATGACCATTCTAGCCTTGGTCTTGGATGGCTTTAGAGTGTAATAAACTTGCACTTCAAAGCCTCTCTTCACACTTCAAAACATGGAATCCCCTAGATGAATTAATTACACACCCACACACGGCCCTTTACATGAACATGGCTTAGAGTTTTTGTAACTCCCGAGCTTGGCTACGTGTGAATGATCTTGAGCTAGTTGCACTTGTATCACAGGGCCTCGACTCAAGTCGTGACAAGAATATATATATATATATATATATATATATATATATATATATATATATATAAGGGAGGATCTCCCTTTTTGGTTGTCCTCACAAATTTTTTAATGTAATTAAATAGCTACACATGTTTACTTATTTTTCATACATGTTGTTACATTTGTCCTCATTTATTCTTTTATATATTTTTATTTAAGACTTTGTAATTGAACTATACATAGTATTCTTTTTATATATATATAAATCTCTTCTTATTCCTTATTAGATTACTTATTCTTTTTTACTTATTTCTGATATTAAAAATTAATTATTTTTCTTTCTTATTTATTTTAGTAAATCACGAAAGATTTGTAACTTTTTTCACATTATTATTACTATTACTATTATTAATAATAATATAACTATTATTATTATTATTGTTATTATTATTATTATCAAGTAATTAAGTAACGTATGAATAGGTAAATTAAAATTTTAAAACATAATTAATAAGGATAATTTCATATATTTTGTCCTTAATATATTAAATTCTTAAGTTATTTATCAAGTCAAAGAACAAGTAAAAAAGAATTGAGAGAATACCCTTTTTCTCTTTTTTTTTTTTTCATTTTGCTTGATCCATGTACTAAAAATAAAATTTACTTTTTGCTTATTATTTTAGCAAATAAAGAAAAATTTATTGTTTTCTTTCAATATTACTCTTATCATTAAGTAACTATACAACACAATAGTTGTCAATCATATACTTTGAAATCATAATTATCGAGATCAATAAATCAACTCCTATTAAAAAGTTTTTTATTAATAGGAGTACTAAATCAACAAATGTAAAATAAAATGAAATGGATAGAATGCATATTTATTTTTTTACATTTTAGTAAAATTTGTGCAACTTTGAAGCTACAGTCTCTTTTTCAATCAGAGCATTTATTATTTTTTAATAATACTTATTCTCTTTTTGAGTATGTTTGGTACAATCATTTTTCAATTAAAAATATTTAATAATATTTTTTTAATAAAATTAGTGTGTTTCTTACTTATTTTCTTATATTCGGTATGTAAGTAAAATATTATTTATAAATTATTTTTATATAATTTAGATAAGTATTATGAGAGATGGGGTATGGAGTGGCAGATATGGGAGCTATAGTGGGTAGGGGTGGGCATTCGGTTTGTTCGGTTTGATTGTTGAATATCGATTCGATTTTTTAATTTTTGGATTGACGAAAATGAAAACTATAACCAAACCAAAATTATTTCGATTTGGTTCGGCTTTTACTAATTCGGTTCGGCTATTTCGGATTTTTATTTTGGTTTTAAAGATTAAAGTAGTGAGCATTTAAAATTGGTGATTTTTCTAGAAAAATAATCTTTTTTTCAAACCTATTTTTCATTCCCAAATATAATTAATTCAACACGTATGAAAGAACCATAAATATCGACCTCGTTGAGTCATCGTTGTTGGCGTGACAGAAGTGGTGCACTCGACAGTGGCTGCCGACAGCAGTGACGAACTGAGCAAATGAACTGAGCAAACGACTGTCGTTGACGATGTTGAAATTTCAAATGAATTGACGAACTGAGGATGGTTGTGCGCCACTGTAGCCTTCACGTTTATGTTAGGGTCTAAAGTAAAGCAGTATATTAGGATTTAGGGTTACTAAATGATTATAATTTATATATTTATATGTTATATCAAATTATATTATATTTTTAGTATATTTACATATATATTAAATTATATATATATATTATAATGTATTATTTATATAAATTCGGTTTTTTGGTTTATCCAATTTTTTTTTTGTAAATCCAAAAACTAAATCGTTTAACCAAATTTTTAAAATTTGAAATTGAAACCAATCCGAAAAAATAAAAAATCAAACCAAAATTAAATTTTGGTTTGATTTTTCGATTTTATCGGTTTAAATCAAAATATGCCCATCCTTAATAGTGGGTGAAGACATGGTGTATTGAAGAGCGAAGGGCTCAATGAATGTGAAATATAGAATATAATTTTTCTACCTCCACGTAGTCATTTTTATAAGTCTAAAAAGATTTATTTTTTAGAGAAAATAGTTTTTTCAACAATCTATCAAATATGATTTTTTTAAACATGCTGAACACATCACTTATTTATTTTAAATTAAATTTTATATCTTCATATTTGGTAATTATCCTTCATACTTCTTTTTTCTTAAATAAAGTCCTTTAAAAGTTATCCAAATATATTGAAAATACTTTAATAGTCATAGTAGTTTTCCAGACATACATAATCAACGTATCACTAAATTAAATTAATTATGTAATAGAAAAATGAGATTAAGTTATATTTTTTCTAAAATTAAATTTTATAATCTTTATCATGAGCTTATGCCCGGGCTTAGCACGGGCCTTATGCAACTAATGTGTGTGTGTGTGTATATATATATAGTTTAGGTGTACGCATCTCGCGTGTGTACCTCACTTTATTGAGTTCAAGCGTTATACTAAATAAGATATTTTTTAAATAATAAAGATGAATACAATAATTAAATTCAACATCTTTTGAAGAATTTATTTAATTAAATCTAACCTTTACAAAAAAAGTTTGTCAAAGTCGATCGACATTCATCTACCACCTATAAACTGCAACAAAACAATACGATAATACAAACATCAAAACAATATAATTAACTCTAACCTTTACACAAATTTTTTCTCAAAGCCGTCCGACACTCATCTATCATCTGTAAAATATAACAAAATAATACGATAATAGAGATATCAAAATAATACAACTAAAATTAATCTTTACACAAAAAATTTCTCAAAATAGAGATATAAAAACAATACAATTAGACCTAACCTTTACCTAAAAAAATTCTTCAAAGTCGAGTAAATTAATTGAATGAAAATAAAGAAGATATATATGCACACATGTTGATCTAGAGCATCAATCATATTTTTTCAATACGTAAATCAATTTCTTCTCTAGTTTAATGTGCATCTCAATATATTTATAGAAGTATTTTCTTAATACAGTCTTATTTTAATAGTATTTCTCTATCCTATTTTAGGAGTATTTTTCTAATTGATCACTACAAATGAAAATATTAATTGATTCTCTTTCCATATATTTTAGGAGTCAGGTTAATATAATATAAAAAAGAAAGTCAAACTATTACCCATTAAAAATATAGATATGCTTTTTATACGAAAGTCCAACTTTCGTACTTCTTTTTATTTTTATAATAGAATACTTTTAAATTAAATTACTTAAAATCAATATTTTATCAAATTATACTATTTCAAAATTTTATTTTTAGATTGAAAATAAAAGGTGTATTTGTACGTATAGAAAGTTTTCAAAAGTTACCTTCAATAAACAAAGATGTAAAAGAACCTTTTTTCATATATTTTAGGAGTTGTTAATTCAAATATATTTCTTTCTATATATTTTAGGAGTTCAGTTAATATTATAAATATAATTAAATAATAATTAAAAGAAAAATAGTGAAAAGACGATTTTGTTAAAAGCAAAGACTTTTAATGAAGGGTAAAAAGTTCAAATCACTTTTCTAAGGGTCTTCGCACTTTTAATATATTATAGAAAATAATACGATAATAGATATATCAAAATAATACAACTAAAATTAACCTTTACACAAAAAAATTCTCAAAATAGAGATATAAAAACAATACAATTAGACCTAACATTTACCTAAAAAAATTTCTCAAAGCGAGTAAATTAATTGAATGAAAATAAAGTGAAAAGACGATTTTGTCAAAAGCAAAGTATTTTAATGTAGGGTAAAAAGTTCAAATCACCTTTCTAAGGGTCTTCACACTTTTAATTAAGGGTGGGCATTCGGTTTGTTCGGTTTGATTGTTGAATATCGGTTCGGTTTTTCGACTTTCGGATTGACGAAAATGAAACAATAACCAAACCAAAATTATTTCGATTTGGTTCGGTTATTTCAGATTTTTATTTCGGTTTTAAATATTAAAGTAGTGAGCATTTAAAATTGGTGATTTTTCTAGAAAAATAATCTTTTTCTCAAACTTATTTTTCATTCTCAAATATAATTAATTCAACACGCATGAAATAACTATAAATATTGACCTCCTGAGTCATCATCGTTGGCGTGACGGCAGTGGCCGCACTCGGCAGCGACTGTCGATGAGCAAACGACTGTCCTTGACGATGTTGAAATTTCAAATGAATTGACGAACTGAAGATGGTTGAGCACCGCTGCAGCCTTCACGTTAATGTTAGCGTCTAAAGCAAAGCAGTATATTAGGATTTACGGTTATTAAATGATTATAATTATATATTTATATGTTATATCAGATTATATTAGTATATTTTTAGAATATTTACATATATATTAAATAATATATATATATATATATATATATATATATTGTAATATATTATTTATATAATTTTGATTTTTTGGTTTATCCGTTTTTTTTTTTGTAAATCCAAAAATCAAATTGTTTAACCAAATTTTTAAAATTTGAAACCAAAATCAATCCGATAAACCAAAAAACCAAACCAAAATTAAATTTCGATTTGATTTTTCGTTTTTTTTTGTTTAAACCAAAATATGCGTAGCCCTACTTTTAATACATTATAGATATAGATATATGAAAAGATGACCAATTATGACAACTCATATCTCATTTTAAAAAACAATAATATATATACATTTTGAGATACAAAATATTTTTATAACAACTTGTTAATCTGGAATTTGTAACCAGGGCAAGAGACAATATTCTCCTCTTCGACAGCCAACTGCTCAGCAAGTAATGATTAAAACAATTTCTTCGGGACCAACCGTAGTTTTTCTCATTGGAGCTCATACAAACTTTGCACTATTTCTGCTAAGCAATCCTCATTTAAAGAAAAATGTTGAGCATATTTACATTATGGGAGGTGGTGTAAGGTTACAAAATTCTACAGGATGTTGCCCAAAGAACTCGACCTCTTCTTGCCAACCTCGACCGTGTGGTGACTATGGCAATTTATTCACAGCTTACTCAAGCAACCCTTATGCAGAATTCAATTTCTTTATGGATCCTTTTGCTGCTTACCAGGTATTTTAAAAATCAATAAGCATTTCTTTTCTGCACATACATTCTTTTATAGAGGTGACTTCTAGTCATGTGTTGTAGGCTTGTAGCTAATCTTAATCATTTCCTTATACTATAGGTGATTAATTCTGGTATTCCAGTTACTCTTGTCCCGTTGGACGCCACAAACACCATTCCCATTACTGAAGAGTTTTTTGAGACCTTTGAAAAGAATCAGCATACCTACGAGGCACAGTACTGTTTCAAGTCCCTGAAAATTATTCGTGATACCTTGTTTGGTGACCAATTCTATACGGTAACATTTACTACTTACATATACTATACCTTTTGATATAAAAACATCAATGTGGCATGATTAAATGATGACAATGTTTCTGGATGCAGAGTTACTTTATGTGGGACTCATTTATGTCTGGAGTAGCTACTTCAATAATGAAGAAACGACAAAACCACCAAGGAGAAAATGAATTTGCAGAAATGGTGTATATCAATATTACTGTGGTTACTTCCAATATGCCTTATGGGATATCCGATGGATCAAATCCATTTATTGATGGACGTACAACTCCAAAGTTCAACTTGGAAAAAACCGGAGTTCATAGTGGTCACGTTCATACTAGACTTCATGATCCATTTTGTGTAATCAAGAATGGGAGGGGCAAATGCCAGGTGAAGAATCATCTCTAGTGTAACAAGTCATTTCGTTGGTAACTAGCCAAAACACGATTTATGCTTGATGTAATAAAATCATTGTAAAGCAAGCCAAAGATTTTCTTCCCGTATCATATTGCAACGACTTTATATTTTCAATCACTAGGAATTTTTGTGATCCATTATGGTTTGATCATTGTAGTTGTGTATGTGTTCTGAGCTGATGCTGTTTATCAGGACGGTTATACAGAAGAAGTTGTTGGGCATAGAGGAGTACCTGTCCGTGTTGCTGTAAGAGCAAAACCTAATCAAAATCCTAAAAGTACACTAGATAGAGAATTTTTTGTTAGCTTCCTGGATGTAAGTTAATTACTCAGTTTGAATTGGTTGTGTTTCATACAAAACCAGCTTCTTATTTATTCTAAACCTCTTTTTCTAACAGATTTTAACTTAGGACACAATTATTGCTCCATTTTTCATGGTTTCAGGTCTTAAACCAAAGAGAAAATTCTGGATTATTCAATTTTTCTACACAATTTCCTCATTACAGCGGAAAACTTCACAAACCAGATCTCAGGAGCAAGAAACTCGGAAAGAATGTTGTGTTTGATATGGATATGAGTGCCGGAGATTTTATAGCTCTCATTTATCTCCTCAAGTTACCAGTCAAAGAAATCAATCTCAAGGTATGATGGCCTTCCTTATCTTCAGTATATAGCTTGATGAGTTATTTAACTTGATGAGCTAGCTTTTGTTGCTGGGTTAGGTCCAATGTCCCTCTCCTTAACATAATATCAAAGACAGTCCCATCCCTATTTTTGCTCTACACAATGTTGGGTCTTTGTGTTGTATTGTCTACGCACTAGATGTCTAGTCATAGACATGCAGGAGATGTTAAGTGCCCCATATGGTTGAGCAAATGGGAACGTTGCCTCTTTAACTCTTTATAAAGTCTTGGGCAATTTGGGAATAAATTCTGTAGATAGCTAAGTTAAGTAAGCAATGCTTAACAATATGCAATATATTATTCCATTCAGGCCATAATTGTGAGTCCAACCGGCTGGGCGAATGCTGCAACAATTGATTCTGTGTATGATTTGCTTCATATGATGGGTCGTGATGACATTCCCGTGGGCCTTGGAGAAGTGTCTGCAATGAACCAGTCTGATCCTGTTTTCTCTGCAGTTGGTGATTGCAAGTACAATAAGGTAATTCCACAAGGCAGCGGTGGATTTCTCGACTCAGACACTCTTTATGGATTATCTCGTTCTTTGCCTCGAAGTCCTCGCAGGTACATTATCCAGTCTGAATCTGCCTATAGTTTCCATGTAGAAGAATTTGTCAAGCATTATCATTCCATGTTATGAGTCTAAGCAATTAGTTCCTACAGGTTCACTTTTGTACTGCACAATTCTGCTGATATACCATCTTGGTCTAAATAATTTCAGATATACAGCTGAAAATTCTGTGAAATTTGGAGCTCCTAGAGACACTGATCATCCTGAACTCAGACAACCTCTGGCACTAGAAGTATGGGATTCAGTAGTGAAATCACTTGATCCAGGATCCAAGGTTACCATTTTAACCAATGGCCCATTGACCAACATAGCCAAGATTGTTCTCGCGGACAAGAATATGACCAACGTTATCAAGGCAAGTGTTTCCTATATCCTTATCATCTTACGACAGTTATTTTTACCCGTGGTCCTAGCTTAATTTACCTTGGTAGCTTATGTCAACTACAATGTCATATCAATACATTTCTATATCACTCAACTGCAACGAGTGTTGTTTGAGTTTACTTCTCAAGATATCTATGGACATTCCCAAGTGAGAAAGCACTACCTTTTGAATTATGATGCAGGATATAGTAGTCGTTGGAGGGCACATCAATCATGACAAAACTGATAAGGGAAATGTGATCAATGTTCCTTCAAATAAATTTGCCGAACTGAACATGTTTCTTGACCCTCTGGCAGCAAAGACAGTTTTGAGTTCAGAACTCAATATCACTCTCATTCCACTTGGTGCACAGCGGAAAGTCAGTGCATTTCCTACGATTCTTAAAAGACTTCACATAACGAAGCAGACACCGGAAGCAATCTTTGCAAAACGTTTACTGTCAAGGCTACGCTCCCTGAAAAAGACACATCCTAGATACAAGCATATGGTATATAATCTCCTCTTAATTCATCCTAACGAGCATGCACAAATCCAGTTTCGCTAGATCTTATAACTCATCATCTGTAACATTTCAGGACATATTTCTTGGAGAGATCCTTGGAGCAGTAATTTTGGGTGGTGAAAGTTCTGTACTAAATTCAACTTTTGAGGTCAGGAACATTAAAGTCAATGCCACAGGGTATGAATCTGTAGATGGACAGATAGTTATTGACGAAAAGCAAGGCAAATCAGTGAAAGTATTGGAGAATGTCGATCCATTAGCATATTACAATGTTTTTGCAAATAGAGTTAATGATGAAAAGCAGTCAGCTGTAGTTGGAAGCTTTGATGAGCAGAGAAGACTTTGGAGCACACCATCTAATGGACAGTGGCGGACCCAAGATTTAAGAATAGTGGGTGCTTTTATATGTTTTATACCTATTTTTATATATTTTTTATATAATTATACCTAGTTCGCATCTAGTTTAGTGGATGCCGGAGCACCCCAAAATCCTACAAGGTCCGCCCCTGCTAATAGATATTAAACTGCCCATTCATTGTCATTTATCGGATAGCAGCATCACAGCTCATGTAGCTAACTGGACAAGGTTTCCAAGCTTCTATCACCAACCACCGGAAACAACTGAAAAATCCACTTCTATCACAATGTATTCGTTTAAAGAGTTTTATTTAGGGGAGATTTTCTCCTACTAAATTTTATATTTTTCAATATTAGTTTTTTCATATATAGGTCGTTTTGATGAAACATATCAATAATATGCCTTTTTAGTATTATTTTATGTTTCTATTGAATTATCGTCTTTATGTTTTGCAAACTATTAGCTTTCGCACGACGCCCTGTACATTTTGAACCCAACAAATGGTATTAGAGATTATGGTTCAAAGGTTCAATGGTGTGGTGAGACGAGATTAAACAGGTTCAAAGTAGTTTCAAAATCAAGCTGCAACCAGTTTGGCGATAATGACCATTTTTTTAGCTACACGTGGAGAACAAGTTTTAAGCATATTTCAAAAATCATGTTGTTGCTTCTTTAAAAATAAAAATAAAATATTAATTTTTAACCACTTTTAATCATAATATTTTAAATCTTATTTTTAACCATAGCAAGTAGCAGTGATGAAGATTATGTGAAGAACAAAGATCATGCACGTGAAGAAGGTGGATCAAATTATGTCCAGAAAATCAAGCCAAAAAGGAGAGATTTGTTAGGGTTTTTGCCATGATTTTCTTATCAAATTTAAGTTTTACTTTTTTTACAAGAAAAATAAAAGTAATACCATAATTACTTTGACTTTTCCTAAAAAGAAACTATAAAACTTTTTCATATTTGACTAAAATTTTTTTTGGAGGAAAGGTTTTGAAACTCTATATATACTCCTCTTATCATACCATAACACAGTAACATCCACAATATAGTATTTTAAGAGTTTTGTTTAGGAGGAGATTTTCTCCCAATAATTTTATGTTTTCACTAATATTAATTTTCATGTGTAGGTGAATCAGACAAATAATATCAATAATATGTTTTTAGTATATTTTTATTTGTCATCAGAATTATCACCGTCTTATTTTGCAAATTATAAACTTCCATATGATGCTCTCTCGATTTCAAAAAGTTTGTTTGCTTTTACTCAAAACATATTATTGATATTATTTGGTCAATTGACCCACATATGAAAACTAATACTAGAGAAAATATAAAACTATTGGGAGAAAATATCTGAAATAAAACTATTAAAAGACTACATTATGGATGCTACTATGTTATGGTATGAGAAGAGGAGTCTTTTATATATAGAGTCTCAAAACTTTTTCTCCAAAAAAGAGGTTAGCCAAATATGAAAAAGTTTTATATTTTACTTTTAGGAAAAGTCAAAGTAATTATGGTATTACTTTTATTTTCCTTCTAAGAAAAGTAAAAATTAAATTTGGTAAGAAAATCAGGGCAAAAATCCTAACAAAGATCTTGCCAAAATTGAGTTTTAATTTTCTATTAAAGGAAAATAATCTCCCCTTTTTGGCTTAATTTTCTTGACATAATTTAATCCACCTTCTTTGCGTGCATGATCTTCGTTCTTTATATAATCTTCAGCTGTTTGTCATGGTTAAAAATAAAATATTATGGTTAAAAGTGGGTTAAAAATAAATATTTTATTTTTATTTTTAAAAATATAGCAACAGTAATGTTGAAATATATTTAAAACTTCTTCTCTATATGTAGTTGGACAAAAAATCTTTATTATCATTATATTGATTGCAAATTGATTAGAAGCGTCTTTGATAAGATCAAAATCATACTTGTGATGTGAAGAAATCTTTCTTTTTTTACTTGATTTTCTTCACTTGATCTGTCTTTTTCACATCTTTGATCTTTATTTTTCACATAGTCTTCGTCACTATTGCTTTACATGTTTAAAAATCAAGCTTTTGGTTTAAAAAATGTATGAGCCCTTTCAAGTTAAAAATATTGGAGCCCTTTATATGGTTAAAAGTAAGTTTTATTTCAGATATGTTACAACAGGATTGTTGAAAATATGATTGACAATTGTCTGCATTTATAGTTTTATTTTGACAAGATATCTTTACTATCGTCAAATTAGTTACAACTTTAATCTCAACATGTCCTCAATCTGTACTATCGAACCATTGAACTATAGGCTCTGTACCACTTGTTGGGTTCGAAATCGAGAGGGCGTCATGCAGAACCTTATAGTTTGCAAACCATGAAGATGATAAATCAGATGATAAAGAAAAACATAATACTAAAAGGCATATTATTAATATGATTTGGTCAAACGATCTACATATTAAAAATAATATTGAAAAATTTAAAATCTTTTGGGAAGAGAAATCTCTCTCTAAACAAAACTCTTTAAACGACTATATTGTGGATTCTATTGTGGTTTGATATGAGAAGGAGATCTTCTATTTATAAATGTCCAAATCATTTCCTCCCAGAAAGAGGTTAACCAAATATGGTAAAATTGTATATTTTTCTTTTAGGAAAAGTAAAAATAATTATAATATTACTTTTATTTTCCTTTTAAAAAAAAAAGTAAAACTTAATTTTAATAAGAAAATTAGGGCAAAAATCGTACATAACTGGGTAAGGTTTCCAAGCTTCTATCACCAACCACTGGAAACAACTGAAAAATCCACGCTATCTCACTTTGCAAATATTAAAACGTAATGTAAAAAAGATAAACTTCTTTTAATGGTGTGTGTTGTTGATCTTATTAGTTTCTTTTACAATTGATTCCTGTCACGTTCTTCCTTTCCTGTCTTGGTTGCAATGTAATGTGCTTTATATAATAAATGCTACAGAATCATCTCCACTCTTTGCCCTACAATCATGGGTTGACTGTATTTGATAAGCAATATAAAATGTATTATATTGGTTTGATTTGATTTAAATATTGAAAAATAATAATTTTATTGATTTAAACAATCACAGCAAATTTTGTTGTGTGCCTCCTATTGTTCAAAAGGCCACCTTTGTGTAGTATTTGAGATATGATCCAACCCTCATTTTTTTTGCTATGCGAATATAATATCACACAAATATATGACCCCAAGTTTTTCTTTATGGACAGTTTCTTGTGCCATTTTCAATCATACTCTATATTTTTATCTCCAAATAGAGAATCTCTATATTTGGAGTGCACCAACTCTAACCTACGGCTATATTTTATCTCACAAAAAAGAATTTTCTTCTCTTTCTTCAATATTATATTATTATTATTATTTCAATTTTTTTTCTTATTTCCTAAAATAAAACCTTTTATTTTCTTTATATATATATATATATATATATATATATATATATATATATATATCCACCCTATAAAATTCATATTCTTTTCAAAATCTTGATGTAATACAAAATTATTTTTAATATACAATTATAATTATACAACTAAAAATTATAAGATCACTAACTTATATTTTAAATAAAATATTATATATGGAAATTAATTAATAAAATTTAAAATTAATATAATAAAGATATTGAATTAGAAAATAATTACGAATATCAAAGACTAAATTAATGGTCTTACATAAATTATAATATGTTGAATTTAAAATGTTATATAATATAAATAATAATATAATAATGAAAAGGTAAAATAGAGAAGATGAATAATGCATCTCCAAATTTGGAGAAATACTATTAAAGTATTGTCAAAAAAAGAGAAATACAATTATAATTCCTGAAGGATTTTCTTTTGGCACCAACTATATGTACTTTTTGTTTACCCTCGATTTGGAATAGTCGAATTCATAGGTAGGTCGAGGCATGCGTTAAGGCTTAGCTTTGAGTTAGTAATGAGAGTTTGAAATGAATAAACATTTCCTCCGTTCCAAAAGAATGATCAACTTTTCTTTTTGGCCGATTTAAAAAAGAATGATCCTTTTCTTTTTTGACAATACTTTAATTTTAATTTTTCACATGTCATATTTAAGACCATAAGATTAAAAAATATTTTGCTACATTCGATGTAACTTTAATTTAAGATCACTAATTTAAAAGTCATCTTCATTTTCTTAAACATTGTGTCAAGTCAAAACAAGTCATTCTTTTTAAATGGAGGGAGCAGATAACATAAATAATGTAATCCGCAAACAAATTAAAGCTTGAAACAAATCTAGAGCGATGATGCAGAGAGAAACGCCTGAGTCACGGGTCAGCCTTGATCAGAATTGATAGTAACTTAAGCAACGAACACAATAAGCAATGCACAACAAAGAAAACTTAAGGGCAAGGCTAAAAGAAATTATATTGGTTATGGATAGAGATGATAAAATCAGATGCCATTAGAATGGGGAGGGGACACCTATTTATTTGGTACAAGGATGGTTTAGAACAAGTAAGAACGTGTAACTTGAACCATGTAGTACCATAATCAATGACCAAGCATCACTTGTTGATGAACTATAGAGGGATGCCAACCTCATATTGTGTGTCTGACTGCTTGGACCAACCGAGGATCTTGTATGCACCTGAGAGCTTTGACATACTTGTCTCCTATCTATTTTTTTATGGTCTCCATCGCTAGTAGTCTCATGCCATTTCTAGATTGCCCGAGAGGATATTATTCCATCTCGATCTTGTTCCCTGAATAATATCATCATGTGCCGACTCCAGTCCTACTCGATTCGAGACGACCCATACTTGCTAAAAACTATTTCACCCCATACAGATAGTCCCTCTATTTTTTGAAGATAACATGAATGTCCTTGAAAAGCGAAAAGATCTGAAAGCTAGTTGGCTCGAGACCACCGCAGGGGTGTGTCATCCCTTTGAGACAAGTGGTGGCTCTTATCTTTAGTAATCATAACCCTCAATACTCATTCCATTTTACTTCACTTGGCTCTTCCTTATCTTTCCTCTATTTCTCCATACATACTCTAGTTTGTGGATTTCTCGTCTTTCACTTTCCACCTTTTCTATCATAAAATCAAATGCCATTATTTCCCTTACCAATGTGACTAGTGCCAATTTCAATGTTGCAGCTTTGGATTTGGGACTTATCAATGATGTCACCATCTCCGCTGCTGTCATACCCTAAGTTTCTAATGCAGACAATGTCAACTCTTCCTCTGTTTCTATTAATGAGAACTACTTCAATCCTTTGGTGAAGTCCGAAGATGAGACTGAGTCCCTGACTAACTCGGTAGTCCCTAAAAGTCTCACCTTAAGAGTAATTACAAACTTCATGAATTCAGGAATCTTTTAGCCTCGCCACAAACACACTCCATTATTATTTTATATCTTCGATGGATGAGGGCATCTTTTTAAAAGTCAACGATGAGTGCATCTGATTAGATAGCATCGAGGTTCTTTCTTCCCTTTCTTTGGAAAACATTTCCACCTTCAAGATTGGTTACCTAGGGGAATACATCTACCCCTTTGCCATAGGCCTCGGTGGGAGCTCTATTATTCGATTCACCATTTATCTTTACGAGGTTTATAGAATTTTCCTGGGCCAGGTTTCATCTATGGATTGGAGGTTCGTTGCCTGTCTCGATGTTATTACCCACATCTTGGGATTAGACTTTACTCCCAGCCACTTTATCACTCCGTGTACTCCTCGAATCATCCATGAAAAACTTCTTACGAAAGTATCGAGGAAAGGTATCCTTTCAGATATGGATTAGGTGGAAAGAAAACTATGTGTCCATTAATTCTAATTTCTTTTTGGGTGAGCCCGCTCTTTTGGATGAATGGAATTGTCAGCATAATCGCCTCTTCTATTTTTCGATATGGATTTCTCTTGCCTTTTTCTCTTCTTGTTTTTTTTTGTTGCAGCCAAAGCTTGGGTTCCACTCCATGTGGATATTCGTCCTTAGGTCAGAGAATTCTTTGATCCATGTGTTTAGAGGAACGTACTTGCGAGTACATATCCACTAATAAAGGGTAGATCTATAACTAGGGGTGGGCATTCGGTATTCGATTTGATATTTTCATAATTCGGGTTCGGTAATTCGATAATCGGTAATTGAAAGTAGATACCAAATACCATACCATTAAACTTCGGGTCGGTAATCGGTAAATTAAATTTTGGTTTGGTACGGAATTCGATATTACCATATCAAAGTTAGACATGTTTGTAGTGATCCTATTTGGTGATAATAGTGGTAATTTCCAACCAACGTTTTCAAAAAAATTCAATTTTTGTTTGGTAGTTTGACACCTCTGAATACATAGTTTTATACCAAAAAAAATCAATTTTATTTGGTCTTGTTACACGTTGATATGTGTGACTCAATTAATGAAACATCTTAAAACCTATGTTAGTGTAGTTTGATCCAGCTCCAAGAAGGGGAGAACTGGATGTAACACGAATAACATTTACATCAAACTGGATTCAACACGAACTAGATGTAACGAACTGAATGTAAATGTGATGTAAAGTCATAATATTACTTTTTATAAATGTGATGGAGAGTAATATATGTTATGTTGTCTGCCAAATGCTGAGTTTTGCTTCTATCCACTGTTGACATATGAAGACAAATATTAAGAAAGCTTGACCAAGTACCCTTGGTTAAATCCATATTTCGACCTACGTTAGGAACATTAGAGTTGGGCAAGTGCAGCCACCAATGGTGTTATGTATCATATCATGAAGACTTCTTTTTTTGCTATTCCTTCCACGCCCCGATTTTCAGTCTTAGCGTGATATTTTCTTCAAAAGTTGTCATATGTTGGTTGCAAGGAAGTCTGCTGTGTAAAGTTAAGAGTCTACTTTATGACTGTGTTTAACAGTTCAAAGTTTGCTTGGGCAATATTCACTCAAGTATGTGACCTTTGGAGTGTGGACTAGGTATGTGGCCTATGGGTCACTTAACTATAATTAGAATTTCAGGAAATACCAAATACCAAACGGTAGTAATATCTTTTATCAATCCCAAACCCAAATACCATAATTTTAAAATTTTACTCTCAAATACCATCCCAAATACCAAATTACCAAATACCAATTACCAAATTTTTCAGTTCAATTCGGTAATTTGGTTTTTGGTATTTTATGACCACCCCTATCTATAACTATCACGGTATGCATGATTCATTATTTTTCATACCTCAAGTATCCATGTTAATACTAATCACTATCCTCTATCAGAAATCAAAGTTGGTGTTGTCGTAATTTGTTGGCATAACTTTTTTTTGACACCTGAGGGTTCTGAGCTTCCACTAGTTCAGCAGATTGAAGAAGCTTGGAAGATTTCCACGGTAGAACCTTGGTAGAAAGGAAAACAAAAAAGAAACATGTGTTTCTTTGTCCTTGAGAAAAAAACCAAGGATAAACGAGTCTGTCATTCAGTCCGGAGGGGCGTGTAACAATTCAACCAGACAAATCATGCGGGCACCTACTCTAATCTACGTAGATAAGAGAACCCTTACTATCTATTTTAGAGAACATGCGGAAGTTATAAGTAATTTCATTAAAGAGTTGAAAATTTTGTGAAATATGGAGTTCTAAGAGACACTGGTCAACCTAGACTCAGACAACCTCGAGCAGTAGAAGTATGTGAATTAGAAGCGAAATCACTCAAACCCGGATCTAAGGTTACCATTTTAGCCAATGGTCGACTGACTAATATAGCAAAGATTGTTCTTGCAGGCAAGAATATGACCAATGAAACCCAGGCAAACATTGTCTCTACCCTTGTAATCTTATGAGAAATATCTAACGGGAATTACTGTTATTTTCCACAATACGGGTACGTAGAATCTGTATAATAAAATAAAAACTTCAACTCGAGTTCAAGTATGAACAAGAACACAACAAAGTTGAACAAATACCCTCAACACAAGATCAAAATGATCTTTACAAGAGGTGTATTTTATATTTCGAAAATATAGATGAAACTGAAATTGTTAAGGCCAAGTCGTCTAAATTCACGAACTTTTCTTAAGGAATAATTCCCCTTACTATACCCGAGGTTATTGAATCTTCCTCCCAGGATAAATGGCCTTCAATTTGACTATAGAGGTACCTCAAATAGGTGGATTCTTCGAACACACTCACAGTTTGAATGATCACACTTAGAGTATTTTTAAGAAGAAGAAGAAGCTTGTAATTTTGAAAATTTTCTGTCTTAACCTGTGGAAGAAAACAGGTTATTTATAGCCACAACATGCCCCTTTGGAAGGTGGCATTGGTTCAATTTAGAGGTGTATGTCTTTTCCTGAAAATACATGTATGTTTACTTAAACCAATGCAGTAATTTTCTGAAATAGTACACCATTTCGTGAAACATTGCATTAGTTCGAAACAGTGTTACAACAGTTCGTGAAGCAGTGCACTGTTCACACAAAATAGTGCTACTGTTCACATAACAGTGCTAATGTTCACGCAAAATAGTCACTGTTCATGCATCAGTTCGTAAAGCAGTGTGGTTCACGTGAAACAGTGCTACTGTTTATGCAAAATAGTCACTGTTTATGCGTTCCTGTATGTTTTAACATTTCCATTCACGCCTTCATTACTATGAACCCAACAATCCCCCACATGAATGGGGAATGGCTATTAGTTTTGTAAAACTTTTACGGACAAGTATGTGATTATCAAGCAAAGACTGATTGCATCTGGATAAGTGGGTTTCTCTTTGAACTTTCCATAGTGAACATGCATCGGATGTACTCAGTCAATCGGTAGATTTGATATCTTTTAACCATCGAACCTTAATGTACACCTAGACAACACATGTCACACAACCAGCCTTTTACCATTTATGGTTCTTACGATTTTGTTTTTTTCAGCCATGAACACGTCCCAATTTTCATGAGAGCTTAGAGTATAGGCCTTTACTAACATTCTCTTTGAAGCGGCTTCCACTTCGCCCACACATAGGTGATTTCTAAACGTTCAATCCTGTAGATTAAATTATTTGGTCAAATCTGTCAAATTTAGATAATCATTAAAAGACTTTTCACCTTAAGTCTTATCCTTGTTTACTATACATTGTTTACATCATGAGAATGGGTTGGGTAATTGACAATATTGAATCTGTCAGACATAACTTTGTTTAATCTCCTTGAATCTAGCTCTTGGGATCTCCAGTCTGCTAGGTAGATTTACCGCCATGCTGACTTATCCTAGGCCTTAAACCCATTCCTTTGGATGTATTTTCCACTCCTTCTCTAGATAGGCCTTTTGTAAGTAGATCCGACACATTATCCTTCTAGTTTACATAGTCTACAGTGATAATTCCACTAGAGAGAAGTTCTCTAACGTTATTATGTCTTTGTCTTATATGATGAGATTTACCGTTATACATCATGCTCCATGCCCTACCTATTGCCGCTTGGCTATCACAGTGTATACATACTGGTGCCACTGGCTTGGGCCAATACGGAATATCTTCCAAGAAATTTTGGAGCCATTCGGCTTCTTCACCGGCTTTATCTAATGCGATAAATTCAGATTCCATTATAAAGCGAGCAATACACGTCTGTTTGGATGATTTCCAAGAGACTGCTCCTCCACCGATAGTAAATACATATCCACTTGTAAATTTTACTTCGTTCGATCCGGTGATCCAATTTGCATCACTATATCCTTCAAGTACCCCAGGATATTTATTATAATGCAAAGCATAATTTTGAGTGTATTTAAGATACCCCAAAACTCTTTTCATTGCCATCTAGTGAGTTTTGTTGGGATTACTCGTGTACCGACTCAGTTTACTAATAGCGGATGCAATGTCTGGTCATGTACAATTCATTATATACATTAAACATCCCAATACTCTTGCGTACTCCAATTGTAAGTCACTTTCACCTTCATTTTTCTAAAGTGCAAAGTTCGCATCCAATGGTGTTTTGGCAATACCGAATTCCATATACTTGAACTTGTCAATTACCTTTTTGATATAATGAGACTGTAACAATGCCAACCCTTGTGGAGTTCAATGGATTCTTATACCTAAGATCACATCTGTAACTCTAAGATCCTTCATATCAAACTTGCTCTCAAGCATTCATTTTGTTGCATTTATGTCAGAAATGTCTCTACTTATGATCAACATATCATCCACATATAAACATACAATGACTTGGTGATTTGGAGTGTCTTTAATATAAACACATTTATCATATTCATTTATTTTAAATTCGTTTGCCAACATGGTTTGGTCAAACTTTGCATGCCATTGTTTTGGTGCATGCTTTAGTCCATATAATGACTTAATAAGTTTACACATCTTGTTTTCCTTTCCTAGAGCCACGAAACCCTCAGGTTTTTCCATGTAAATTTCTTTCTCCAAATCTCCATTTAGAAATGCGGTTTTTACATCCATTTGATGAATTTGAAGGTCATATACCACAGCTAAGGCAATTGACATTCGAATCGAGGTTATCCTTGTTACTGGCGAGTATGTATCAAAGTAATTAAGGCCTTCCTTTTGTTTGAAGCCTTTTACTAAAGTCTTGCCTTGTATTTGTCAATAGTACCATTCGCCTTCATTTTTCTTTTGAAGATCCATTTAGAACCTAAAGGTTTATTTTTGGGAGAAAGGTCAACCAATTCCCATGTATGGTTGTTTAAGATTGAATCTATCTTACTATTGACTACCTGTTTCCAAAAGGATGAGTCTGACGAAGACATTGCTTCTTTAAATATTTGAGTCTTATTTTCTAAGAGAAATGTTACAAAATCTGATCCAAACGAAGTTGACGTTCTTTGACATGTACTACGTCTTGGATTTTCTTCATTATGTACATTCTCACTTGGTTCATCTTGAGGTCGTTTGGAACCTCCACTAGATTGTTCGTGTCTAATTTTATACTGGTAAATGTTTTCAAAGAATTCAGCATAGTATGATTCAATTACCGTATTTTCATTAATATCTGGATGTTCAAATTTATGAACCAAAAATCGACATGCTTTACTACTTTTAGCATATCCAATGAACACGCAGTCGACCGTTTTAGGTCCTATCTTAACCCTTTTAGGTATAGGAACTTGTACCTTTGCTAGACACCCCCACACTTTGAAATATTTCAAGTTAGGTTTCCTTTCTTTCCATTTTTCGTAAGGAATTGATTGTGTCTTACTAGGAGGAAATCTGTTGAGTATACGATTGGTTGTAAGGATAGCCTCCCCCATAAGTTTTGTGGTAAATCAGAACTTATAAGTAAGGCATTCGTCATTTTCTCCAAAGTTTGGTTTTTCCTTTCTGCAATTCCATTAGATTGGGGTGAATACGGGGCCGTAATTTGATGGATTATTCCATTATCTACACATATTTGCGCAAAGGGAGATTCATATTCTCCGCCCCTATCACTTCTTATCATTTTGATCTTTTTGTCTAACTGATTTTCAACTACAGTTTTTTATTGCCTAAACACATCTATTGCTTCATCCTTACTATTTAGCAAGTAGACATAACAATATCTAGTGCAATCGTCAATAAAAGTTATGAAATACTTTTTCCCACCACGAGATGGTGTTGACTTCTTATCACAAATGTCAGTGTGTATTAAGTCTAAGGGATTGGAATTTCTTTCAACGGACTTATAAGGATGCTTTGCATACTTCGATTCCACACACGTTTGACACTTAGATTTATTGCACTCAAAGTTTGGCAAAACTTTTAAGTTAATCAGTTTTTGTAACGTTTTGTAATTAACATGGCCTAAACGTTCATGCCATAAATCATAAGACTCAAGGCAAATAAGACGCATTCGAACTTTTATTCATTTCAACAGTCATTACATTCATCTTATAAAGGCCCTCCTTGAGATAGCCTTTTCCTACATACATTTCTCCTTTGCTAACTATAATTTTTCTAGAAACGGTTACACATTTGAATCCGTTCTTATCTAGGAGTGAAACAGAAATTAAGTTCCTACGTAACTCCGGAACATATAACACATTGTTCAGTGTCAAGACCTTGCCGAAAGTCATCTTTAAGCATTTTTTTCCTGTTTTCTCCACCTTAGCAGTATCGGAGTTGGCCATGTAGAGCATTTCTTCTACATGAGCCGGAGCAAATGATGAGAACAACTCTTTGTTTACGTAAACATGACGTGTGGCACCAGAATCCATTCACCATTCGCGTGGATTCCCCACCAAGTTGCATTTCGTGAACATAGCACACCAATCATCGTATTCTTTGTTGGAATCAATTATATTCGCTTGGTCCTTTTTCTTGCCTTTCTTTGGGGATCGACAATCTGTGGACTTGTGGCTAATTTTGCCACAATTGAAGCATTTTCCCTTAAACTTTTGCTTGGGTTGATTGCTTCTATGTTCATCTTTCTTTCTTTTCTTTGAGTTGTTTTGGCCATCTTCTACAATATGTGCTCCACTCATTGTAGAAATTCCCTTTGACTTTCTTTCGGCAGCTTTATTGTCCTCTTCAATACGAAAAAGGACGATAAGATCTTCAACAGTCATCTCCTTGTGCTTATGCTTTAAGTAGTTTTTGAAGTCTTTCCACAAAGGTGGTAGCTTCTCAACTATTGCTGCTACTTGGAAAGCATTATTCACAATTAAACTTTCTTCTAGGAGATCATGTATGATGACTTGCAACTCCTATACTTGAGAGACAACAGATTTGTTGTCAATCATTTTGAAGTCCAGGAACCGTACAACAAGGAATTTCTTAATTCCTGCATCTTCCATTTTATATTTTCGTCCAAGTGCGCTCCACAGTTCTTTTGATGTCTTGGTTCCACTATAGACATTATAGAGGTCGTCTTGGAGACCACTCAGAATATAGTTCCTGCAAAGGAACTCCGAATGTTTCCAAGATTCTACAATAACAAAGCGGTCCTTGTCCGAGGTTCCCTCGGGAACCTCATGAGCATCTTCGTTAGTGAACCGTTATAGAAATAAAGTGGTGAGGTAGAAGAATATCTTTTGTTGCCACCGCTTGAAGTCAATGCCAGAAAATTTTCTGGGCTTCTCCGCCGGTGCCATCATTGGCGGAGCATTTGTGCGACTTGATGTGACAATATTATTTGCCCCTATAGACGTTATCACATCTATCATTTGACTTTCAGTTGTCATTTTTCCTGTCACCACAAGACAGAAAAATTAGTAATTTTCAGAATACTATTAATAAAGTTAAATAACTTTAAACTCTACTTCTTGTTTCTAGTTAACGATGAAGTTTTTATTACTTTGAATTGTCAACCGAGTGAACCTTAACTTGTGATGAAGATTTTATGTCTTCTAATCACTAGTTAAATTCAAGCGGAGTAGAAAACCTAAGCTTTAATCTCAAAAAACAAGCTCTGTAAGAAAAAAAATTATTCCTTAAGATTGTTATTTTCCACAATACGGGTACGTAGAATCTGTATAATAGAATAACAACTTCAACTCGAGTTCAAGTATGAACTAGAACACAACGAAGTTGAACAAAATACCCACAACACAAGATCAAAATAATCTTTACAAGAGGTGTATTTTATATTTCAGAAATATAGATGAAACAGAAATTGTTAAGGCCAAGTCATCTGAATTCACGGACTTTCCTAAAGGAGTAATTCCCTTCACTGTACCTGAGGTTATGGAATCTTCCTCCCAGGATAAAATGGCCTTCAATGCGACTATAGAGGTACCTTAAATAGGCGGATTCTTCGAACACACTCACGGTTTAAATGATCATACTTGGAGTATTTTTAAGAAGAAGAAGAAGCTTGTAATTCTGAAAATCTTCTGTCTTAACCTGTGGAAGAAAACAAGTTATTTATAGCCAACACATGCCCCTTTGAAAGGTGGCATTGGTTCAATTTAGAGGTGTGTGTCTTTTCCTGAAAATACATGTCTGTTTACTTAAACTATTGCAGTACTTTTATGAAATAGTACACCATTTCATGAAACATTGCATCAGTTCGAAGCAGTGTTGCAGCAGTTCGTGAAGCAGTGCACTATTAACGCAAAACAGTGCTACTGTTCACGTAACAGTGCTACTGTTCACGCGTTCTTGTATGTTTTAAAATTTCCATTCACACCCTTTCATTACTATGAACCCAACAATTACCCATTCAAGAACTATACTAGTATATCTATCCTAGACAACATATGAGGTTCTAGCTGCATACCATTTTCTAGTCGTATAGTTTAAGACAGTTATTTCTACTATCTTTTATCACCAACTGCTACAATGTTAACATCATGGAGTACCATATATATCTATATCTCTTACATTGTGGTTGACCACTACATAAAGGTTACATCGCTGAAAATAGATCATGGTTTGACTTTACAGCTTAAGATATCGAGAGTAGACATTCATTAATGAGATAGCACTGTGTTTTGTTTTCTGGTGTAGGATATAATGAACGTTGGAGGACACATGAATAATGATAACACTGTGAAGGGAAATGTGATGAATGCTGTGTAACGCCCAAGACTACCCTGGACGTCACATGGTACTTAGGATCACAAGTTATCCCAAGCTAACCCATGTATTGTCATGACACTTGAGCAACAAATTTAATATATATATATATATATATACATATATATATATATGCTACATAACTTAGCAAAAGCATAATCAACATGAGATAAGCTGTTTCAACACATAACTGATCAAAGCTAACAGCACTGCAATCTAAGAGGGAGAGAGAGGAACTCAAATTACAAATACTTACTCTGATTAACCATCTATGAAGCCTCTACTATGCAACATTTCGTGAAGCAGTGCACTGTTCACGCAAAACAGTGCTACTATTCACGTAACAGTGCTACTATTCACGCAAAACAGTCACTGTTCACGCGTTCCTGCATGTTTTAACATTTCCATTCACACCCTTTCATTACTATGAACCCAATAATTACCCATTCAAGAACTATACTAGTATATCTATCCTAGACAACATATGAGGTTCTAACTGCATACCATTTTCTAGATATATAGCTTAAGTCAGTTATTTCTACTATCTTTTATCACCAAATACTACAATGTTAACGTCATGGAGTACCATTTATATCTATATCTCTTACACTGTGGTTGACCACTACATAAAGGTTACATCACTGAAAATAGATCATGGTTTGACTTTACAGCTTAAGATATCGAGAGTAGACATTCATTAATGAGATAGCATTGTCTTTTGTTTTCTGGTAGAGGATATAATGATTGCTAGAGGACACATGAATAATGATAACACTGTGAAAGGAAATGTGATGAATGTTGTGTAACGTCCAAGACTACCGTGGACGTTACAGGGTACTTAGGATCATAAGTGATGCCAAGCTAACCCATGTATTGTCATGACACTTGAGCAACAAATTTAATATATATATATATATATATATATATAATCTACATAACTTAGCAGAAGCATAATCAATATAAGATAAGTTGTTTCAACACATAACTGATCAAAGTTAACAACACTGCAATCTGAGAAAGAGAGAGAGGAACTCAAATTACAAATACTGACTCTGACTGACCATCTATGAAGCCTCTACTATACTAACTACAAGTAGCTAGTACATGCCTCCAACTATCCCAAATTAATATATATGAATAAGAAAAAAATACAATACAAGAACTGCAACCGACTTGATTCCTTGAAATAAGAGAACCCATCACTTGCTGGCTGGAAGCTACAATCTGTCTGGCCCTGGTTTGTGGCCTACATCTGGTACCTATATCATGAAGGAATGGAGAAACAAACACATATATGTGTTTAGTATTTTGGAATGTACTTTGTACATAGGGTGAGTGCATAAGTAAAACAGAAACTGAATATACTTTCAAATCATGCATGCTAAGTGTAAAAGTACTCATGGGGTAAAATTGTGGATCTCAAATCTTAACTGATATCATAAGATCAAAACTAACCTTTAATAAAGTTGAAATACTTGTAAATTAAACTTAAAAGTTTGAATTTCTTGTACTCAACAACTTATGCTTAAATCTTGAAATTCATGCATTATGTCATAGAAACTTTATATCAAAGTACCGTGCTCAAGACATAAATTAAAATCTTTCATCAATTCATCAAACTTCAAGTCAAGATAACAAAAATCATGTCATAATAATAATCATGTAAGTCAAAACACGAATAAAGGAAATTTCTTGTGTAAATTAAACTTCAAATCACATGATAGTATCACAAATTCAAGAATATGGAAATTTGGGCATGAACCCTAATTTAAATCACATTATTTAATTTTAAAATCATATTATTTTAGGCACAAGGATGAAATGATGTCATTCATCAAACCCCACATACCTGAATTTCTTGAATTTTTGAAGGGAACTTGAATTTGGAGCCTTGGGAGTTGAATTTTTTTAAAGAAACCCTTTCTTTGTGCTCTTGAGAATTTGGGAGAAAAGGGATCGTGTATTTGATGTATTTGGGGTAATGGGATGACAAAATCACGTTTATATCAGTCATAGGATAGCTTAGGACGTTAATGACTTGTTTACCCTAAAAAAAAACTAAAGAGAAATGTGGGTTTTGGCGTTTCTGAACAAAGGTTTGTGTCGCGGCAAAATTGCGGAGCACCAGGTTTGTAGCCTCACTGGTTCCTCACGAAAATGTTCATAACTTTTTGGTCGGGTATCGAATTAAGGCAAAATTAGATGAATTGGAAAGAGGACACAATTATCTATAATTTGGCGGGTCTTAAGCTCCAAAATTCCACTTATTTCAGAACTTATACATGTTAAAATTTGACCCTTGTAGGATCAAATACCAAAAATTTAATTGAATCAAAAGCTCTTAACTCAAATTTGCTGTAAGTATTTCCTATAAACATTTTTCTCCTCGATAAACTTTACACACCAGGTAAATGATCACCATACTTATATTCATATACAAATCATTGAATTATAGTTTAAACACGTAGGAACGACGGTTCGAATTCTAGCACGAAAATGCGGGGTGTTGTATTGTCTCCCCCTTGGAATCATTCATTCTTGAACTATGGGTAGGAACTTTTGAAGATGTAGAAAGTATGGAATAAAGTATGTATATTCTCATTAGGAAGTCTCCCTCAACAAAACATGTATATGAATCAAGATAAAAGGACTTCCTGGCATCACTAAGTAAATTATGTAAGCACGAATTATAAGAGAACGAAACTAAGGTCCTACAAGGGGTAAAACAAACCCCAATACCCTTCATACTAAGTGAATAAAACAAGACAACATAATTTTAGAATGGAGGCATGGCACGACTTTATCGCGGAGGCTATCCTCCGTGCCATGCTGCTTATTGCAAAAACTATCCTCCATGATATGGTGTTATCGTAGAGGCATATTTTCTTAAAATTCCAAAATTAACCCCGAACCTCATCCAAAAATACCTAAACTATTTTGAGAAATCCTATTAACATATTTGAAAGCATTTTAAGTCAAAAATTGATGTTTAAAACATGGGAAGGCCAAAAATAAAATGCTTAAAATTTTAGAGTATTACAATACATATGACAGATAGTTGATAACTTATCTAAAAGCTTGTGGGGTATTACAATATATCCCCCTTGGGGTCAGTCACCCTAGAATGAAGATTGATATTTGCACGAGATGAATGTAATTACTATCTTGAAATTAAGTTTCTAAAATTTATCATGCCTCATAACTAAAATAACTTCTTGATAGGGTATTGACTCAGTTGATACATATGGAACATGAATGCATACTTAAGAATCATATGAAATAACGTAGACATGACGTGTTTGCTAATGAAGGATATAGCTGAGCTGAAACGATAAAGCTTCTATTGTGAAACTAATTTTTGAGATAACTTGATTGACTGTAAGGAGCTGATTCATGCTGAGAGTTTAGAACTCACTTAAAACATCCATGACACTATCATACATATAGAACTGCGAAGTGATAACTAATGCAATAAAAATCCCAAGAGTTACTAAGAATGGAATATGTGTTTCCTCAAACTCTCCTTATCATAACTTACAATAACAATCGAGGAAAAGAATTTTGGGCATGATTTGGATATGGAATTAGAGTAAGGAATCACAACATTGACAGAACTCTGTAACATGGGATATAGGCATATAGAATAGAATGTAGAATAGGATGACTATGTCTTAGGCAATGCAACTGTTAACTTTCAAGCTTAACCATACTTCTCAAATACTCTCTCAACTATACTCATCCTCTAAAATACTACACTTCATTTGATGCAACTTATAATTCTCACTTGGGTACATATAACTACTTCATCCAAAGTCTGAGTACTACATACTCTCACCATGTTCAAGCTTAACTCAAAATTACAAGGTACTATACATAACACCATAATACTAGTCTAAACCATCGGCTTCAATATCCTATGTATTTTAAGAGCTCTTATCCTAAACTAACACACCTTACCACTTCGATGACTAACTCTAAACTCTTACTATGAATTTACTAGCGCACAATGAATTCATCCACTTCTATACCATCATGACATTCAAGCCTATCATTATAACTACATATGAACCTCTAGGAAAATAATCTACCTAGAAATTTCCTCATACTCCCTAATCCATCTAGCAATAACCACTTTCCTGGACTATGCCCAAGAAGACACACCTAAAATTCTCAACTAACTATGATACATACCAAAGCTTTGCCTCAATTTTCCTTCACACTTTAGCCTTAGATAAAATAAGCATACAACAATCTTCCCTAATGAAGGTTATATAATCTCCCACTACTATCATTACATAAAAAGAGGTCACTGAAAGGTTAAAACATGAGGTCCTGAATCATGAAGGAATACTATACATAACTTTGACACTTAATTGAGGTATGAGGAATAGAGTATCAAAGGCATGTATTCATTAAAGAGATATAAACAGAGGACATACGTGCCATCATGCAAATTTCACTGGTCACTAAGGGTGTACCATGAGTTCTGGGAACTAACCATACTCTAAAACATGGGTTCATACTTATTAAAAGATACTTAATATAAGACTTAAACTCGAAAACTCATGGGTGATGACTCGGATTATAGAGTGAAGTTGTTTCTTCTTATAGTAGGAGCTTAAAAGGAACATGAATATGCATTAAGTGTATAATCATTGGTCGTGGGGGTGGCTATATCCCGCGAGACATAGATAGGAGGTCATAATGACTAAATGTAACACCCCAAAAATAAGTCTTGAGACGTCACACGGAGCTCAGGACTACGAGTAACCCCAAGCTAACCCTTTGAGACTTCTACTAATTTTGAAACTCATATTGAAGGTAACTTAGGAATGTGAATCTTCTGAAATACCGAAATACTGCATTTATTGTCTTAGCAGATCTGAGTTTTGATAAATATTAAGTTTGAAAATATTTAACTTAAAAATCTAGACAACCAATCTGAAATATGGCTAACAGTCTGACAAGCCTGTACTTCTAATAACTAGATAGCCACTAGGACAGAATCACAGTTGACTCAAACTAATACTAAGAAATAACTTATCAAATACTGCAAAAACTGAAAATCTGAATAAATGGTTCCTTGAACCATGAGGACTCACCAACTGTCGGGATGTAGGTAGAGATCCCCACGGTCAAGTACACTACAGGAACTGAGCACCTGAATCTACATTATTAAACAATGTAGCACATAAATGTATAGTGTATCAGTACCTTTGGGATGTACTGAGCATATAAGGGTGAATGGATAAGTTAAACATTAATGCAATATTTAAACAAATCTTACAAGAATGCATGCTAACTATAAATGACTCACCTTGGCTCGAATAAAACATGTACTATGAGATAATAATAAAAAAAAAATATGTAAAACATAGAAAATCTTTGCGAGTCATAAAACTTAGTTCTAAAAGTTGTATCTTTAATCTTTCTTGTGAGAGTTTTTTCTAACCGAAATAAACCATGTGAGCTATCATGAAGTCCAACGTCTCTTACCCACGTTGGCAGAGTTGTTCTACCCTTGCCATCAGAATAAAATCTAGCTAGAGTGATCACTTTACTGAACCCACTAGGGGTATTAAAACCTAAAGTAGCACATAGTTCTGGGGCATGAGACCTTGGAATCATACCCAACTCGGTGCTAAATACTATTTCCTTTAATCTATATGCTCATTTTGTAGGAAATCCACCTTAAAACTAACATAAGGGTTTGTAAGTTATGCGTCTGTCTATTTGAAACTATAATCAAAACTAACTATATGGATTTCATTTCTTAGCTGAGGATCATAGGATAAAAAATCTAGCTTAAAATCTGAACACATGCTTTTCAAAGAATACTTAAACATTATCTTTCTTGAAATATCAAGACCAAAACTTAGGGCTTGAAAACCCTTTCTTGAAAACTCATGTCAAATCATCACAATTCATGTTCAATAATAAAAGTCTTGAAATACTTTAAAAATTCTAGACAAGATACTAAAATTCAATGCTAAATACACCAAATCAAGTCACACGCATAAGTATATGAAAATAGTCATGCAATTCAACACTTAAATCACTTGTAACTTCATAAGGATCAAAAAATGATATTTGGGTATGAACCCTAAACTGTAAATCATGTAATTTTATATAAACTCAACTTTAAAACTAGTTTTGGTCATAAGGATGAAAGAAGTATCCTTGTTCATAACCCCATATACCTTATTTGACTAATTAAACGTAACATCTTAAACTTTTGAACTATTAACAATGTTCTTGAAGCTTTTTCTTAAAGTTCTGGAACCCGGAAGCTTGGATTGATAACTTTCTTGAAGGAGTAATGGGTTGTTCTTGATTCTTTAGAGCTAGGATTTTTCTTAGAGAGGAAGAAGATGAATAATGATGTATCTAGGCTATTTGGGGCTGAAATTATGTGTTTAGGACGGTTTTGATGTGGGAAAAAAGACGATATTGTCCTTCAATACGCGGAGTCAAAAGCTGAAAAATTCAGGAGCGTGTTGTGGAGTGTGTCGCATGCTCTAGAGCTACGGAATGAAGCGTACGCCGCATGCTCCCTACGGGTGGACCAGAGCATGCGTCACACGCTAATTAAACACAGCTACTTTTTAGGACTCCAAACATGGCCTTATGCTTGTCCAAAATCTGCAAAACTCACCCGAGATATACTAATTACTACCCCGATCAAGAATCAACTTTAAAATCAACCATACGATTTTGAAAATATCATAAATAAAATCATCAAAGTTTAAGAGGGTCAAAATAAGACTAAGTCTCCAACACTTAGTTTTATTTTCAGGTTCTAAGTGTCTTAAGCACGCACTAAGGGTTGAGTTGAGTTACGAAAGTACGAGTTATTACACTAAAATCCAGGGAAAGAAATACACTAGAATAAAATTGATCACTATCTCATATCAACTCTTATTGACATATATCATAATATATTTCTCAAAACTTGATTTGGTTCATCACCCTATCATCTCCCCCTTAGATTAAAGCCATCATTCTATCCTTACGGGTTTATTCTATATCCTTAAGACTGAGCCATAATTTCTTCACTCTAATGCTCTATACCCAAATTCTCAACTTACATAAATAAATTTTATTTAGGACATAATAACTTCATTCTTAGACGGTCCTTTCATATATACCATCCTTAACTTTCTCTAGTTTTAATAATCATCTTCATAGACTTACACTCTCCTCCACAAACATACCTGCCTCACTAAACACATAATCTGTCTCTTTTTTTCCTCATAGCCTACTAATATCACATTTCTAAACCTATATTTTTCCCAAAACCATGAAAATCAAAATCATACCAAAAGACTCAACATCATCTATTCATAACTCCTTAATTTAGCTATTAAGAACATCATCTACTATATAACTAGCCTTCTTTCCACTTAGCAACACAAGGGTACTACTAACCACATATAACACTTAATAATCTTAGAAAATACTGCAACCTCATATCACCTTGGGTATACCTATACATCATACCTACAACTTCATACATATTTGTGAATAAATGAACCTATACTCTTGCATACACTGCTCAAGCCTACTAGATCACTTCCATATAACTAGCATTTCTAACTAAGAAATTATTATTTCCACCTTGATAATCACCCACTTTTCAAATTTAGTGTCTAGTGCTAGATATGATTAATAGCACAACCTCACATGCTATTCTCACTTGGAAGCTATAAAATAAAACATCAAGAAACACTAGTCCACTAGAACCTCATAACAACAATACTCGACCATAATCTTATGGTCTATATTATTGTAATCCATTTGAACATCCTTCTTTTATTTATCACTACTATTTCCCGATCCATACACTTAAAATACATTCATAGCTCATAGCCACAAGGGAAGCCTAAATTAACAATATTCAACCACTAAATACTTTCATTAATAGCCTATACCTTTTTAACACAATGTAATACCATCAAGAACTCCTTTCTTAATTCAAGCATACTCTAAGTCACCTTACCAAATAACTCCTTCTCAACTTTCCACCATGAAATCTACACCACATTCATGACCCCTTTAGTTAACACCCATAGACGCACCACCTAAATTCGTACTTAATAGCTTACATAGATCTCTCAGTATACTCTCAACCAGTTGTTATCTCTAACTTATTTGTCACTACACTTCTAAATCCATACTTTCAACACTAAGAATGTTCTATTACTTAATAATCTTAACACTCTAAGTTACAATATCTCTTAATGAAAACTACATTCAATAATTTGGGTACATGCTCACTCTTCTCATGAGCACTATCTTTATTGAAAGGCTAAAGATAAATCTAATTACATAGCATATTCCATCGTAACCGCACAACTTATGGATGGGGAAAAAATCTATTGAACAAAAGGACTTTAAACACACTAGCAGGATTCTCTTAATCCATTTATACGATTTTCTTGAAGTTACAGATAGTAAATTTGAATGCATCATCTTGGGAGGATTAAAATTTACTACTCATGTTATCTCAAGAATAAGTCATAGATGAAGACTTATGAAGTAACATATGAATCGATAGAAGTTTCTGAGAAAACAACCTTACTACACGATCTAGAGCATGAAGAAAGAAAATATTTCTTAAATGCCCAATAGCCTCTCGAAAGAAAGGTACAGACATCTACGTATCATTTTGCAATACTCTACTAGACACAGATTCATAGACACCCTAGGACACTTAAAATCTATGCCCAAATACCAATTTCGTAATGCTCCGAGACTACCTCTTGAATGACACACAGTGCTTAGGACTATAAGTGCTCCCAAGCTAACCCATGTACTTTCATGACACTGGAACAACTAACTATATATATAGATATATAAATGATACATAACTGAGTGGAAGAATAATAAACAAGAAATAAGTTGTTTCAATACATAACTAATCATAGTTTACAACACTACAATCTGAGAAAGAGAAAGAAGAACATAAATTACAAATATTGACTCTAATTGAACATCTGAGAGACCTCCACTATATTGACTATATGTAGTTGGGACATGCCTCCAACTATCCCAAATCAATACATAAGAAAGAGTAAGAAAATATAATACAATAACTTCACCTGACTTGAGTCTTCGAAATAAGAGAACACATCACCTGTTGGCTGGAAGCTACAATCTATCTGACCCTGGTGTATGGGCTATATTTGGTACCTACATCATAAAGGAATACAGCCACAAACGCATATATGTGGTCAGTACTTTGGAATATACTGAGTATAAGGGGTGAATGCATAAGTAAAATAGAAACTGAATATATTTTAAACCATGCATACTAAGTATAAAAAGACTCACCTAGGTCATGAATAAAAATGAAAACTAAAAGTTCATAAAACATGAATAATAAAGCGCAATGAATAAGCTTAGTGAGTCATTACAACTAGTTTCTAAAATCTTTACTTTTATTCTTTCTTGTGGGAGATTCTTTGAACCGACATAAACCATGCGAGATATCATGGAGTCCAAAGTCTTACTCACGTTGGGGAGAGATGTCCTACCCTTGACATCAAATAGAATCTTAACTTAAGTGATAACTAATATTATCCCATATTGGGAAAAGAAAACACTCTCTGTCAAGGTCCTTTAAACTTATGGTGGCTCGTAGTTTTCAGAAAATAGGATGCATTAAACCCACATTCTCCTTCTTAGTGCTAATTACTAATCCCAATATATATATATATGCACTTCCTTAGAAAATTCACCTTAAAATAGCATATAGATTTGTAAACTGAAAATTGACTATGCTTCTTTTACTTAAATTAGACCCATGGGTGAAATTGAGGATCTCAAATCTTAACTGAGATCATAAGATCAAAACTAAACTTTAATCAAGTTGCAATTCATGTAAATTAAAATTATAAGATTAAACTTCTTGTACTCAACAACTTATGCTTAAATCTTGGAATTCATACATCATGTCATAGAAACTTTATAATAAAATACCATGCTCAAGACTTAAATTAGAACCTTTCATCAATTCATCAAACTTCAAGTTAAGATAATGAAAATCATGTCATAATAACAATCATGTAAGTCAAAACACAAATAAAGGAAATTTCTTGTGTAAATTAAACATCAAATCACATGTTAGTATCACAAATTCAAGAATACGAAAATTTAGGCATGAAACCTAATTTAAATCACATCAACTCAACTTTAAAATCATGTTATTTTATGCGCAAGGATGAAAGGTTATCCTTGCTCAAACTCCACATACCTGAATTTCTTGACTTCTTGAAGAGAACTTGGATTTGGAGCCTTGGGAGTTGAATTTTTTGAAAGAAATCCTTGCTTGGTGTTCTTGAGAATTTGGGAAGAAAGAGATTGTGTATTTGATGTATTTGGTGTTATGGGATGATAAAATCACGTTTGTATTAATCATAGGATAAATTAGGACATAAAGGACTTATTTACCCTGAAAAACTAAAGAGAAACACGTGTTTTAGCATTTTTGAACAAACGTTTGTACCACGGCAAAATTGTAGAGCACAAGTTTCGTGTCACATTGAAATTGCAGCCCCTAACTGGTTTCTCACAAAAACATTCATAAATTTTTTATCGGGTATTGAATTAAGGCAAAATTAGATGTGTTGGAAAGAGTACTCAATTATCTAAAAAATTTCACATATTTCATAAGTTATAAACATTCAAAGTTGACCCTTGTAGGATAAATACCAAAAGTTTGGTTGAATCAAAAGCTCTAAACTCAACTTTGCTCTAAGTGTTACTTATGAACGTTTTCACCTTTATAGCACTAAGTAAATGATCACAAGACTTATATTCATATACAAATTATGGGATTAGATTTTATAGATGTAGGAACGACGGTTCAAATTCTATCTTGAAAATGCAGGGTGTTACATGCTCCCTCTAATAGATTTGTGGAACTGAATATATTTCTTGATCCTCTAGTAGCACGGACTGTTTTGAGTTCAAATATTAGTATCACTCTTATTCCACCTGGCATTCAACAGAAAGTCGGTGTATTTTGTGAAATTCTTTAAATACATAACTAGATTAAAAAGACACCAGAAGCAATCTTTGTAAGGCGTTTTCTCTCAAGGTTACACCATCTGTAAAAGGCATATCGTTAATACTAGCATATGATACACAATATCATCTAAATTTATTCTAAATTTTTCAAGTGTTTCAAAATCTTTGCAATGTTTTCATTTAACAATCAACATATAGAATCAGGTATTTTTCTACTACTTACGGTTTGTATCATAATAGGATACATTTATTGGAGAAATCCTTGGAGCAGTAGTATTGGATAGTTATTATTCTGTACTAAAATCAACATTTAGCGTCAAGAACATAAAACTCACTCCTCGGGGTCTGAATCTAAAGATGGACTAATAGTTATCGATGAAAAGTAAGGAAAATTAGTGAAAGCATTGGAGAATATGGATCCATTAACTTATTATAAGGCTTTTGCAAATCGACAAGGTGATGTAAAACTGTCTGTAGTAGTTGAAAGCTTTAATGAGCAGAGATTAATTTGTAATACCCCATCTAATACAAAGAAAGCTGCCCTTAATTGTTCTTTCTAGTTTTTAAGTTTCTTTAGGTAATTTTTTTTACACCTATGATTCTTCAAACAATTGCCACTTACTCATTCTTGGTGTTTAAGAAATAGTAACAAAATTATACATATAGTTGCATCGTAGATGTGGTTATAATGAAAAGGAAATAAAGAAAGATTATATTACTGTAGCTCTATCATCCATATCCAAAATCAAAAAGCGTCACATCAAACTTTTGGTATCTCATAGAAAATCTCCCTTTATATTCTACTCTATGCCTTTTGTTTGTGTTTTGAACATCTTGAAGATTCTCAAGAGTTGTTGAAAATCTTCAATTAAATTCTTTTTGTACTTTTCATTTTTCTTTTATTAAATTTACTATCTTTATTTTGTAGGAGATAATATTTCACATTCGTGTGAAGTGCAAACATATTCAGTAGTTACTCATAACACTTACAAATTAATCACAATCTTGCAAGCACGGACATGTTAATCCGTATTGATCATCAAAACTTTATATTGTTAGTAATAGGGAAAAGATATCATGTCTGTCTAACTCTAAACCTTTTCTCCTTTTCACCGATAATTCTTTGGTGTGGCCACCATTACCACTACCTACAACATCATCTACGTGTCTATCACCAAATCACCGCCAATTTAAAATTAAAATTGGAAAATCAGTCTATCAAATTAAAAATTACTATTTAAATATTATTTGTGTGAACCCTACCTTAGATTATTATTCTAAATCAAGTGGACTATTTCTCTCTTTTATGTAAGAAAATTCAAAATTTTTTGGTTGGTTCTGTATTTAGATAGCCTACTAAATTTCTCATTGTTTGTGTCAGTTGATTTCAATCTATCGTACAACTTGTTAGGTCTTGAATGAATTCCAAAAATCAAATGAATATTTATATCATAAATCATGCAATTTCTCCTTCAACTCAGTTGACGCCATCTTATAGGGAGAGGTAAACTTTCTTGATTACCAGGTCCATATCAATAGAAAATTCAATATCACGATCTAGAGTCTTAGTAGTCGAATTCATCAAAAACGCATTCATGAACTCATGTACAACTCGAATAGAATCTATAGGAGGAGTTGAGGCAATACTAGCATCACGAACACGAGTCAAATAAGACAAACATCCTCTCTCTACCATGCAATTAGCATGCTAAAAAGATATAACACCCTTCGGACCTAAATTAACCGTATTCATTCAAGCAAATCTTGGAACACCTGGTGTAGCTAAGGTCACCGTTTTGGCATAACTTTCTAAAATAACATGATAAGGAGCTAACCAGTCTAAAATAAATCAAAATTAATCATATCTAGGATAATCAAGTCTGATCAAGTCTCACAGCCCACAAAGATAACCACATAAGATCGGTACACCTAATCCACTACTAAAGATTCTCCTACGAGGGTTAAAACATTAAAAGGCTCACATGAAACATCAAAACCAGAAGAAAAATATGTAGATAGATAGGATAATGTAGACTTGGTGTCAAATAACATGGAAGAAGATCTATATCAAATTATGATGATACCTATAATAACTACATCAAAAGCCTTTGCCTTGGGTCTTTAAAGTATAGCATAACACCGATTATGTTTGTATTTAGACTAAGTAACCTTGAGACCACCTCTATAAGAACTCCTACCTCTATCTCTAGAACCTCTAGCACTACTGGTACCATTCCTACCACTCTACAAACTATCTCTCATTACAGATATTGATGTAGGGTAAAGCTGAAGCTAAAAACCCTATTGAGTGGGTCCATACATACGTTGAGAGAAATATTTAACCACATGGCCAATCTCCACTCATACAAAATATTCCTTGTAGCCTAACTCAATCTGAGAAGATGTAGATAAACTAGAATGACTGCCCTAGCCTAAAAAATTTACTCTAGAGCCTCCACCCAACCTGACTACCAAAATCTATAAAGAACTACCACCTGATCCTAAAAATACAACTTGAATCAGCCTACCATCATAACCATGGGAATGTCTACTAGAGTAATATCTACCTTGGGAGGTGTGTCTCCTAAACTTATACTAATGATGCACCTTCTTGGTTCCTCCCAAAGTAGCCTAGATAATTAAAACACCCTGGGTTTCGGTTACTGAGCTTTGAGCTCACTGTCGTTGTAATGACTCACCATGAGATTCATATGGTATAGGTATAGGTTAGGTGACCTAACTCGTAAGGTGTCCAGTGAGTGATGGTTAGTTTTCTATTATGGTTACGACTTGGTGGGTTGGATCATATGGTTTGGTGATGGGTTATTGGGTTGATCCTTAACGTATTTTGAAACTTAGTGACTTAACTTAGCTCAGAGTATGATTGTCTCATTAACAACCATGAGGATAGGGTACGAGTGGTATAGTAGAGTTGTATGTTGTTTAGTGTCTAGCCCTTGATGTCTTGCTTAGGGTATGACTAGATGGTATTAGTTGTATGGTACGGTGATAGGTTAGGAAAGAGAGTCTTATATTGAAAAAAATATGGTGCCCAACTTTCTAACTTAGTAATAACTTGCGGGCACCATTCGTATGTAGTGGTGACGAATTGGAGGGTCCACTTGTACCCACCTGTGAGCTTTCTGCAGTTTTAAGTTGGGGGTATTTTGAAAATTTTCCCTTTTAACTCCTTTTGACCCCATGACATAAATCACCTTTAGGGGCCATATTAACCTATTATTCTCATTTAAATACTCTTAAAATCTCTCTAAAGTTCTTGATTCAAGAAAAGGCCAGGGTGTCTACAAGGCAATTAATTAGAAGCTTTCAAAAGTGAATCTCTCCATCTTCCTTGGTGTCTAATGCATGTTACTCCTCCCTTATTGTTAGTTCTACTAAAACCATATTTTAATGAATGGTTTTCATGGTATTATTGTGGTCTTATTTTGGTTTTAAAATAAATGTTGGGGTTTTAGTTATTTATGGTTGGATAATATTTTTCCATGTTTTACTTAAGGTTTCTTCATGTTATAATTATGATTTGAACATGTGGTTGCATGGGAATGGTCAATACTTGGTTTTGGTTTTGGTAATTATATGTCCTCACTATGTTTGTGAAAATGCTAATGAGAATGATTTTATCGCATATTTTGATTATTCTTGAAATCTTTGAATTGCATCAAAAGATAATGGAACTCAAATTGTTTTTTTTTTTTTAAATGGTTTGGAAAGGCCTTACTGGCTGTGGTTTTGTCTTAATTGGAAAATTGGAGTCAACTTTGTTTAATGGCTTTAGTATGGCATAAAAGTATGGACTTGCAAGCTCTACTTTTGGTATGATGATACCAATGGTTAAAATGACTAATTAAAGACTCTTTGGTAAATGGTTGAAATGTGTAAATGGTTTTAATATGGGCTTAAAGGGGAGAGTGTAGCAGATTCTTAGAAGGTGGAGGTCCCGAGGGGACTGATACTGGTAACTCATGTTTACCGATGCGAGCTTTTATCTTGGTGATCGTGTGCATGATGTCACACTTATATTTTAGTAGATCTACTAGTCATCTCAGGTTTTATTCTCTGGTTTGTATGACTAACATGCACTGGGGCCCTTTCAACAGGTGGAGTTGAATCTATATAGCCCATGGGTGGTTTTAGGACGACAAAATTACATAACCTAGGTAAAGATTTTAAATGCATGCTAAACCCAGTTCCCTTTCCTGGCATAATATATATAAATGTATTTATGTCATTACATATGGTTATTTACCTTGGTATTGAATTACTGACATTATTTTATCTTACCCCTTAACTCCGCTAACCATCTTTGAGTGTTGTATCCCCACGCGATGTAGGAACCAACCATACTACTTTTCCTCCTGCTCAGTGACTTAGATTCGAGGACAACTTTGGGTTAGACTAAAGTGGCGAGCTTTCATACTTTGGAAGGCTTCATTTCATGATATGAACTTCTTTTATTTTTGTTATTTCCTTGGTTTGGTTTTGGCTATGGTTAAGGGCATATACCGAACAGATATTATCAATTCTAGCTAGACGCTTTGTCAAATAACTATGGGCATGGGAGGTGTCGGTATTAGTGTCAGCCTTGGTATTGTTATTGGAATTAGGGTTGGCACCAGTTGGATTTTTGATTGAGGTCATTGGATTATATTATAAACTTTGTTTGATGTCTTTGAAATATTATTGTTTTATCTTATTATATGTTTGGAATTCATCCGACATAGGGTATAGGGCGGTTATGGTTGGGTATTGGGGTGGTCTTTGGTCCTGGTTGGACTTGAGATGCCTGACAGATCAGGCCCTGGTTTAGATTATGTCAATAATAGACTCAATAGTCTTGGCATGCTTAATAATACTCTGAAAAAAGCCTTTGAAACTACCATCTGGATTGTAGCTAATTGATATATACCCTCTAACCCCATCATAAACTTTTCAATCATACAAAATCCGTGGAGATGTTAGCGGCTGGATATCTAGATAAGGTGTGAAAATATTTCTCATACTTAGAATTTGATGAGGAGTCTTGCTCTAAATGATCAAACTCATCCCTCATATGGTCTCTCAAGCATACTATAAAAAACTCTCCAAGAAGGCCTCAAAAAACTGAGTCCAAGTCATAGCAGGTGAACCCACAGGCTTACAACTGGTAAGCAACTCTACTAATCCCTATCCACATTCATCAACTGATAGGTAGTATAAGCAACTCCATGAGACTCTAAGGATCCAAGATTATGTTACTTCTCCTAAAAATCAACCAAAAACTCATAGTCTATAATGACTTGAATTTGTGAAACTTTCTATTTTTATGTATTTTGACCATTTTCCCTTCCCCATAGTTGTTACATGTTGATTATGAGATTTAGGAATAGTTGGCATAATTTTCAATGCGATCAGAATAATTTATATGAGGTTTAGAGGCTTGAAAAAGGCATATAGTTAACTTTGGTTAATAGTTATTGTTCTGAGTGTTGAATTACAATACAGACTGCACCATCAGGTTCAAAATATTGAATTTGGATTAGTAGCAGGGTTGGTTCAATTTTTTGGGTAAATAAAGGAATTTTATTTATTCCAAAGTGAGTCATTTATAAAACCAGGCATAAGCTGACCTTGTGCCACTCAGAATTACAAAATAAACAATCTATTTCTAATTTCCCTTTCTATTACATCTTCTGTTATCAAATACAAGCTGCTAGGGGACGTTGTTTAATTATAACAATAGAGCTTTCCATTGTGTTTTCCTCTTTCCTGTGATGTGCATATGCACTGCAATTTCCTTGCATAGCTTGTCAGCATAGAATTTGCTGGCTTGGAATCTGAGGTGATTTATTTCCCTCCAAATTATAGCAACCATCATACCAAATACACAACTGATAATAGCTCCCATTGCTGACTTCTTTTTTGCCCAGTTGGATGCCCATTGGATCTTCTTTTCCCATCCTTCAATAGCACTTGCCACATATTTTTAAGTCATTGTTCAACCAAAGTATAGGTGGTCCAATATTTCTACCTGTGAATCACAAAAAATGCATGCTTGGGGTACGTGAATACCAAATTTCAGTAATCTATCCACTGTAGCAAGCCTTCTTTTGATGGCCAGCCATAAGATGAACTTATGTTGAGGATGTATGCTCTGCTAAAGTACAATGCTCTTCCATGGTACCTTTTGGTATTGGGTAATAGCTTAGTATAGACTTCTTTTGACCCTTTATTTAGAAAATAGTAAAAAGGGATTTCAAGGGTTAATTTTGTGAAAGCAACCTTTTATTGAAAATCCAACATCGTCATTGAGTTTGGAACATTAAAACTAGCCTAGTAGCATATATAATTTACTTCTATTGGGTCCTAAATAAATTCAAAGGGTGTTCTGAGAATTTTAAACCATGCAAAATTAGCTAGTTCACAGCTGATATCTGGTGTATGAATCCTTCTTCATAAGTGTAGTCCCCTATCTGTAAATGTAAAGAAGGAAATTACCTTTCATCGTGATCGCGACGTGGTGGTTGCAATAGTAAAAGGCAATAGAGTCCTTCACGAACACAATGAGGTTGTCATAAATGTGAAGGCTTGATTCGTCTGCGTTCGTGAACAAAATTCCTTGGCTTCAAATGGAGAGGCCAATTATTTGATCGATCAAACTTTAACCCTCGCGATCATGAGGTACTATTTACTGAACAATATTAATACTCTATTTTTGTAAGTTTTCTCTATTTTTTTATCTCCAAACTTCATAAAGGAAACTTTTGAGGGTTTCAATGTTTAATTTCATATGTGTAACTTCTAAACTCATATCCCACTATTTTTCATTGATTATGTCTTTAAGAATAACTTTAAATCATGATTTCAAAATGAAAAATTGGGGTTAGGTTTTTTCTTCAATTTGGACCTAGTTTTTGATCCATTTTCTCATGAGTATTCTCATGTAGACTCTTATAAAGTTGGAGAATGTGTTTTTAAAATAAAAATTTCAATTTTATCCCTTTTAGATGTTATATTTAAATATTTATGAGAGTGTTTACATCACTTTACACCAAGATTTTATTATTTTGAGGGAGGGTATGGCTTAATTTCTTTTAAATTGTATTTGGTAGTTAATAAATAAGTAAATCATGATATGAATTAGGAAGAATAGTTTTGGGGTTTATATTTTGAGATTATTTTTAATGTTGTGTATCCAGGTTATGGACTGTATTCTATTTTGGTTGGTTTATGATATCTGATATTGTGTGTTGCCTTGAGGGGGATTATTTGACATCTTTGACCTTATTTGTACATTGAAATATCTTTATTATAGATATGATGCCTATGTGGGGGCTTATTTTGCTAATATAGGCCTTATTTGAGCTTTGGTTGCTTTCATCATGATAAAATATCCAAGTTAGGGTTGATATGATATTAATAAAGTCTTGCATGCATATTTATTCTGATAGTGCCTAATTAGAGTTAATCATGAGTTATGGATACATTGAGTTGATATATATATATATATATCCATGTTGGCCGAATTGTATATCATCATTTGGGTTAATTGTGAGCATTACCCCCTCATTTCATAAATATATATTTATGAGATACTAATACTACTAAGAAATACTATTTTTGAAATAAAATGAGATACTTTTATGAAACCCTCTCTGTGAATACAAATCAGAGAGGAGAGTTGAGATTAAGATCGAGATTGAGATGTGAGATAGAGTATATAAGTTGTGCATCTCTTATGGGTCTTACCATGTAATTGCGAGCTCTATGGGCTCATGCGATGGCTTTCATCATTCGTACCATCCACATTGAATTGTATTGCATTTACATTTGCATCTTGCCTAGTTTCTTAGTTTCCTTGATTTGTGTTTGGTTTTGTGTAGTTCTCTTTTATATCTATGTTGTTTATATATATGTGTGTGTGTGTGTGTGTGTGTGTGGTATAACTGTTAGTAGAGACGGTGTTAGCTACCATTTAGGGCTTTTTTGCTTGCAGGTGACGTGCTCATAGTATATTTTACTTACCTTTTTTTTTGTTGCTCAGTCGATCTATGATATTCAATGAGTACAAGTGGACTATAATCACCGCTACTATATCTTTTCAGTGTAAATCCTACTATAAGCACTTCCTATCACATTTGATTTTTTGTGGAGACTTCTAGAGTTTGAGGTATTGATCCGCTTCCGTGTTCGGGGATGAATCGTACCTCATCTATCCTTATTTGTCTTTATTTTTATTATCAGAGTCAGATACATGTATTGTTTGATTTTGAATGTTGTATTAGATATTCTTACACTATGATACTAGATTTTGGGAATTTATAAGATTTCTTTTGTGTTTTTGTCCTTACTTATATTTTTAGGGCTTGACTTTATTCTAGAAGTCTCACTAGTGTATGTTCTTGTATATTTTACTTTTCCTTTATCAGTTTGGGTGATTGACTTACTTATCAATGCCGAGCCGCAATAAGTTCCAGCATGACCCATTTTTTAGTTTATCAAATTAGATATTAGAGCAACTAGCTTCATCATTATAAGTATAAGAATAAGATGTCTAGTAGAGTCTCTCGGATTCATATACAGACACCTGTATCTATCTTTGAGATACTATAAGATATATTTAGGAAAAACTTCTTTATTTAATTCTTAATTCATGCGGGTTGTTCTTAACCAATGTTCTAAGTTATGTTCCACTCTCTTTTGCATAGATGGTGTGGACTAGATCTCATAAAGCTAGGAATGCTAATCCAGCACCAGAGGATGGAGCCTAGATTAGAAGGCAAGTAAAGGGTCATGAATGTCCCAAAGGTAAAGGATTGGCAAGATGTGCGACCCCTGTCAAAGGTAGTACTATGAGGACCTCCCCTAAGTCCAAGGTTTATCATATAGTAGATACGAGTCCATCTTAGGTCCCATAAGGTTCAGTTGCTACCTCAGTTTTTAAAGGTCTATTAATTCAGTTATTGACTCGATTGGATGTGTTCCCTTGAGTTCACCTGGTGATCTACTGGTTCTGAGTATTGTTTTTCCATTAGTGTTGGTGTCTTCTTATGTCATTTCTCTGACCTCGAGTGTGGTTTTGTTGTTAGTACAGATAACTGCTAATAGTATTCCTCAAACTTCAAGTAGTGCTCCACTTTCTATTCTAATATTTGATTACGGTTCTCCTAGTTTAGGGTGTACAACCTTCATCCATGGTACCCCACGTATGTATTCTCAACCTACTAGATTTACTATTTCTCTAGTTTTTTAGGGTATAATGATATCATTGGATGATCAAAAAAAGTTTAACAGGTGTATTCTCTTAGGTCCGTCTAAGTTCAGTGGTGCTATTGGCAAGGATATTTATGAGTTTTTGGTTGATTACTAGGAGTAGTTGTATATTCTTGAATCCCTTGAGTCTCATAGAGTTGGTTATACTACCTATTAGTTGATGGATGTGGCTAGGGTTTGGTGGAGGTTGTTTTCTAGTTGTAGATCTTTAGGTTTGCCTACAACGACTTAGACTTAATTTTGTGAGGCCTTCCTGGAGATATTCATACCATATAGTTTGAGATATTAGATAATGATGAGTTTTAATCATTTGGAGCAGGGCTCCATAACAATTGCTGAGTATGAGGCTTATTTCACACTTTATCTAGATATTCAACAGCTATTATCTCCACTGAGTTTGATCTTATTTGAAAGTTTGTGAAAGGATTAGATGGTATTTATCAGTTAGCTACAACTTAGACGCAGTTTCAAGGGCTTCTTTTAAGAGTAATACTGAGCATGCCAAAATGATCGATCAATTATCCAGGTCACCCAAGGAGGGACCAAAAAGTTGCATCGTCATAGTGAGTTTAGTGTATACTTCGAGGTAGACTTCTTAGGTAGAGGTTCCCATAGTTATCATAGTAGGCATGTTTAGGCAGCTTTATAGGGATTAAGTGGTTGGTCTTAAGGTTCAACAACTTTGAGTAGCCAGATATTAGGCTAGGGTGGTCGTTCTAGTTCAAGCCCACCTCCTCAGACCGAGTCAGGTCGTAGAGGTTATTTTATATGTTATGTGTTCATCCATGTGTACAAGTATTTTCCTCGATGTATTTTCATACCTACTTCTATATCAACAGTGAGTGGTGGTTCACAGAGTGGTAGTGGTGCTACTAGAGTTGCTCGAGATAGAGGTAGAAGTGTTTGTGGTGGTAGTCGTAGGGTTAATCAGTCCGAGAGAGGATGTAGTCAGTGTTATAATATACCTTCTTGACCCAAGGTAGAGGCCTCTGATACTGTTATTATAGGTATTGATTTTGTATGCTATAGTTCTGCTTTCATATTATTTAACGCTGGATCGGCTTTATCGTATGTGTCTATAATTTTTCTTCTGGTTTTGATATTGCGTGTGAGACTCTTTCTACGCCTCTTAATGTTTTTACCCTCGTAGGAGATTCCTTAGTGGTGAATTGGGTGTATCAATATTATGTGTTCATTTGTAGGCCGTGAGACTTGGGTAGACTTAATTTTTCTAGATATGTTTGATTTTGATGTTATTTTGGGTGTGGATTGGTTATCTCCTTATCATTTAATTTTAGATCGTTAAGCCAAGATCTTGACTTAAGATACATTGAGTGTACATAGGTTAGTTAAAAGGGTACACTTAATTTAGGTCTGAAGGATGTTATATCTTTTCTGCATGTTGGTTGTATTATGGAGAGAGGTTGTTTGTCTTATTTAGCTCATATCTATGATACTAGTGTAACCTCACCTCCACCTATTAATTCTATTCAAATTGTTAATGAGTTCATGGCTATGTTTTCTACAAATTTTCCTAGTATACCTCTTAATTGTGATATTGAATTTGCTATTGATGCGTAGTCAGGCACCAAGCCCATTCAATATCTCCCTATAAGATGGCCCCGACTGAGTTGAAAGAGTAGTTACAAGATTTGTTAAGTAAGGGGTTCATTATCAGTTCTTGGTCATATTTTTTGGATTGACCAATGCCTCAGCAACGTTCATGGAGCTGATGAACCTGGTGTTTCGAATGTATCTTGACTCTTTTGTGATTGTATTTATAGATAAAATCTTGGTTTATCCCAAGAATGAGGTTGACCATGTGAAGCATTTGAGGATTGTACTTTAGAAGTTGTGATGAGAAGTTGTATGCTAAACTTTCTAAGTATAAGTGTTGCATTAATCCTATCTCTTTCTTGGGTTATGTGATGACTACGGATGATATTATAATTGATTCGACCAAGATAACAGCAATTCATTATTGAGTTAGACCTATTTCTTTTATCGAGATTTTGGGTTTTATTGATTTGGTGGGTTATTATCGGCGTTTTATAGAGGGTTTCTCATCTATTGCAGCTCCTTTGACCAAGTTGACTCTAAAAAAGTGGTTTTCAATAGTCATATGTGTGTGAGAAGAGCTTCCAAAATCTCAAAGAGTGGTCAACTTTAGCTCCTAGCTTGACCTTGGCCAAGGAGTGTGTGGTTTTTATAATGTTTTATGATGCCTTTGGTGTTGGTCTGGGTGCGGTGTTTATGCAAGAGGATAAGGTAATTGTTTATGCCTCTCGTTAGTTGAATCCTCACAAGAGAAATTACCCTACCCATGATTTAAAGTTCGCAGTCGTAGTGTTTGTGTTTACATTGTGGCGTCATTGCTTGTATGGAGTTCCTTGCGAGATTTTCTCAGACCACTGTAGCCTTCAGAACTTCTTCCAATAGCAAGATCTTAATATGAGGCAGCAATGTTGGCTTACGTTTCTTAAGGATTATGACATCACTATTTTGTATCATCCATTCAAGGCTAATATGGTTGTAGATGCCTTTAGTTGAAAGTCGACTAGTATGGGGAGTCCAACTCATATTTTGACCCAGAATAGCTTTTATTCCTAAAGGTTCAATCTTTAGATGACCAGATGGTTAGGCTTGATATTTTTACACCCGACATATTTTTGCCTTTCTTGATGTTAGATCTTCCTTGATGGAGAAGATTCGAGCTACCAAATTTGATAATAATAGTTTTAGGGTGATTCGAGATAAGGTGCTGAGTGGGGAAGCCTCTCTTGATTCTGATTATGTATTGAGGATTGGTGTCTAAGTTTGTTTGTTGAGAGTCGAATATTGGGTGATGTTGATTTTAGAGGAGGCACATTGTTTCAGATATTCTATAATCTAAGTGAGACCAAGTTGTATCATGATTTGAAATAGCTTTACTAGTATGGTGGTATGAAAAAAGATGTGGCAGAGTTTGTAGCTCATTTCTTGCGTAGTCAACAAGTGAATGTGGAGCATCAAAGTTTGAGTGGTTTGCTTCAGGGGTTACTCATTCCTGAGTGTAAGTGGGAATAGATCACTTCGGACTTCATGACTAAATTGCCTCATACTTCTTGTGGTTGGTAAAGTAGTTGGGTCATCGTTGATCAATTGACCAAATCAGCCCATTTCATCCGTTTTTATATTTCCATTAGTACTGAGAGGTTGTCCCTTATCTATTTTCATGAGATAGTTCATCTTCAAGGGGTACCCGTGTCTATTATATCAAACAGAAGCTTAATGTTCACTTCTAGCTTTTGATGGACTTTCAAGAGGAGTTGGGTACTCGAGTTGACCTTAGAAGAAATTTCCACCCCGGATGATGTCAGTTGGAGCAGACTACTCAAGTTTTGAAGGATATGCTCCGGACATGTGCTATGGATTTCGGAGGTCTGTGGGAGCAATATTTGGCTTTGGCAGAGTTTGTCTATAATAATTGCTACTATTAAAGTATTGAGATAGACCCTTTTGAGGAATTGTATGGTAGGCATTGTCGATCTCCTATCGGTTGTTTTGAGACTTTAAAGTTTAGACTCCGTGGTACTAACTTATTTCATAAGTCTTTGGATAGAGTTTGGGTGATTCAGGAAAGGCTTTGGGCAAACTAGATTAGGCAAAAAAGTTATGTGGATTATAGGCTTCATGTAATACCCTGGATTTTTGACCTTTGAGCTTGCTGCCCAACCTACGACTCACTATACGAGTCGTAAAGACTCTATACGGATCGTATGACCCAAATTATATCCTGACCAGTAAGTGTCGCCCATGCTACTGTTATGATTATGACTTAAGGTCAAGAGTCGTAATGACTCTATACAAGTCATAATGTCCCAATCGTAAGGTGACCAGTGTATGCCCAAATAAAATAAATACTAACTACGACTAGACCGTATGAGTTGTAAGGTCCCATTACGAGATTTAGGGTGCAAGTCGGTTAACAGTACACAACCCTAATGTCACTGTCTTGACTATGAATCATGGTGATGATTCATTACGTGTCTTAACGAGTCGTTATGAGACCCGCAGCGACTGGGCGGTAAATTCCAGCATTTTAAGTAAGGGCATTATGGTCATTTCCCTCATTCCCCACTTAGACCCCACACACATAAAACACCTTTGGGGAACTATTCTAATAATTTAAAAAATCAAAACACTCACTTTACTCTCTCAAATCCCTAAGTCATAGTACACCTAGAGTTTCTCAAGGTGATAGTCTAGAGCTTCCAAGGGTAAATTCTCTCCATACTTGTGATACTTTCAGGCATGTGACTCTACCCTTAAACTTGTTTTACTTAAATCATGAATTTATATGGATATTTATGCTGATTTGACTATGGGTTTTGATATGGGTTGTGGGTTTTGGCATGGTTTATTCTTAAATTGCTTTTCCATGATTTATTATGCATTGTTTATGCTTTAATTATGGTTTTGAACTCGTGGGGTGCATGGGCATAGTGAATAAACTGAGGGGTCATGGTTTTACCAAATTTGATGATTTTGGCTAGACATGTGATTTTGAAAATTACATTCCCTCAACCCATTTGTGAAACTGATATTGAAATATGGTTTTGTCACATGGCTTGACTTGCTCACTTATACTATTGCATGGCATAAAAAGGCTAATGAACCATGAATTGATTTTTTAATTAAATATCGGGGATTGTGTATTCCCCTATGAATGAATAATTAAATCTAACGGGTTGTGAATTACCCTGATGGATAATTGATATGGATGATTATGTTAGCTTGCAAACAAAGTTGGTATGGCAATACCAACAGTATGCCTTAATAACTTAATTAGTTTAATGAATGGAAATGTGTGATAAATATTTTAATTGGGATTAAAAGAGAGTTGTGTAGCTGGGATGTGAAAGTGGAGGTCCTGAGGGACTAATACTGAAAACCGTGGAGCGGGTGGTTCGAGTCCCCCATGTGAAATGACTGGGTGCTTAAGTCACCTTTGATATATGACTGGGAGGTTTGAGTCCCCCAAGATACATATGTATATATGATTATTCTATGGTTCGAGCGGTTATACGCACTAGTGCCCTTCCAGTTGGGGGAGAGCTGAACCCAATTGCCCGTGAGTGCCTTATTATGATGGTTGAGCTACACAGTCCAGGATAATATTTTAAAGTTTATGTTAAGCCTTGTTTGCTATCTGAGCATGTGATATATATGTATATGCATATGATTGTGTGCATTATATTTTGACTAATTTTGAGCGGTTGATCATGACATTATTTTATTCTCTTATCCCCTGAGTTATACACTAGTGCTCACTCCGCTAACCATCTTTGGATGTTGTATTCCCACGTGATGCAGGACACGGAGGCACTTCTGCTTTTCCTGCATAGTGATTAGGTAACTTCTGTATTTGTCGAGAGTTGACTTGAAGAGGTGTGCTTTTATACTTTGGAAGACCCTTATTTTATGTTACTTTGTTTTGGACTTATTTTTGGCTATCGTCAGGGGAATGTCCTAACTAGGTTGGTTTTGGTTATTAGAAGGATTTATGGATATTATGGATTGGGTATTGGTTATTAACATATATTAGATTTCTTTGAGCTTATCTTTATTTTGTTATATATTCAAAATTCATCTGTTGCTATGGAATTATGTTCTGTTTGACTAGGTAAAGGAGGTGGTCTCCGGTCCATGATGGACTTGAAATACCCGTCACGGCTAGGCCCTAGTTCGGTCATGACACCTCATGCCATAAAGTTTGGGATTGGTGATCGTTTCTTTTTTTGTGTGTCACCCATGAAGGATGTGATGAGGTTTGCAAAGAGGGAAAAGCTTAGCCTCAGATATATTAGAACTTTTGAGATTATTCGGACAATTGGGGAGGTTTCTTATGAATTGTCCTTACCTCTCAAATTTTCAGCCATTCATTTAGTTTTTCATGTATCCATGCTACAACGTTATGTTTTAGATGAGTCTCATATCATTTGTTTGAACATGATGTTGTTAGATAAGAGCTTGTCCTTTATTGATAAGCGAATATCCATATTAACCAAGGATGTAAACACTTGCGTTCTAGAGATATCCCTAAGCTTAAGGTTCAATGGATACAACATCCTATTGAGGAGGCTACTTGGGAGGTCGAGTCGGATATACGTAGTAGTTATCCACAACTTTTTAGCGATTTAGATATTTTCTTGCCTTTTAGTTCGGGTATGAACTAAAGTTTTAATGGTGGATGTTGTAATAATCTAAATTTGTGAAACTTACCATTTTTATGTTATTTGAGCATTTTTCCCTATCTTATAGTTGCTACATATTGATTAATGAGGTTTGGAGATGGTTGACACGATTCTCGATGTGATCAGGAATGATTTATGTGACTTTGTGATTTTTGGAGGCTTGAGAAGCCATACATTGACTTCGATCAACATTTGACGTTCTAAGTTTTGAATGTCGAATTTGAATTAGTAAAAGGGTTGGTTCGATTTCAAGGCCTTTATATCGCATTTTGAATTTTCATTTGGAAAATGGTAAAAAGGGATCCCTAAGAGTTGATTTTGTGAAAACAACCTTTTTTTGAAAATCCAATATCACCATTGAGTCTGAAACATTGAAATTAGCCTTGTATCGTATGTGGTTTACTTTTATTGGGTATCGAACAAATTCCAAGGGACCGTTCGGAGAATTCAAAATCATACAAAATCTGTTGGTGCATAGATGATATTTGTAGCATGGATCCTTCTTCCCGAATGTTGAGAGGAAATTACCCTTCATCGCGATAGCGAGGTGGTAGCCACGATCCCAAAGGGCAATGAAGTCCTTCTTTACAAATGTAATGTGGTTGTCGTGAACGCAAAGGCTTAATTCATCAGCCTTCGCGAAGGCAAAGCTTTGTCCGCAAACGCTAAGGACAATTATTTGGACGATAAAACTTTGACCCTCGTGATCGCGAGGTGGTGTCCGTGATTGCAAGCTATTGTTCACAAAATAGTATAATACTCCGTTTTCGCAATTGTTTTTTAATTTTTGGAACTCCAAGCTTTAGGAAAGTCAAATTTTGAGGGTTTCAATATTGAATTTCATGTGGGTAACTTCTAAACTCCTACTACCACTATTTCCTATTGATTATTTCTTCAAAAATAATTATAAATCATGATTTCAAAATGAAAAATTGGGGATTTTACTAGTAAAGTTCAAAAAGAATTTTTCTTCGATTTGGAGCTCGTTTTTAACCCATTTTGCATGGATTTTATCCTGTAGACTCATATAAATTGGGAGTATGTTTTTATAACCAAAATTTCAGTTTTACCCTTTTTTATTGCAAACTTATTTTTTGAATCTATTTTGGAGCCGGCCTGAATATGGCTATTGTTAGCATTCTTTTAACATGTAGAAGCTATATTTGAATGTTGTAGTTGATTCTGAGGCTGTTAGCAAGGGGAAGGTTCATTGTTGAAGCATTTTAGATTAGAATTTCGTCGTTTTGAGGTAGGTTATGACATAACTTCTTTCAGATTAAGCTGGGTAGTTAATAAATCATGAAAGCATGATATGGGTTGAGAAAAATAGTTATGAATTTTATATTTTAAGATTATTTTTACTGTTGTGTGCCTCTATGGGTGTTATATTCTGATGTGGTTCGTTTATGACATCTGATATAGTGTGTTGTCCGTGAGAGGGCTTTATTTGACATCCTTGGACTTATCTGTATAATTGGAATGCCTTTATTCCAGACATAATGCACGTAACAGGGGATTTTTTTTGCTAATATAAGCCTTATTTGACTATTGATTATTTTTATCAAGATAAAATACCATAGCTATGGGTTGATATGATATTAATAATTTCTTGTATGCATATTTATTCTGATAGGGCCTAATTGGAGTTGATAATTATGAATTATGGACACATTGAGTTGATTTCTGAACTCACTTATATATATCGTTATTGGATAGATTCGATATTATTATTTGTGTTGATTGCGAGCATTACATCCTCATTCCATACATATACATTCATGAGATACTAGTACTATTGACAAACACTATTTTTGAAAGAATATGAGACACTTTTTGAAAATCTTCTCTGTAAACACGAGCCGGAGAGGAGACTTGAGATTGAGATATGAGATATAGTATATGGGTTTTGAACCAACCATGGATCTTACTTGGTATTTGCAAGCTCGGTAGGTGTATACGAAAAGTTATACAATGGCTTTCATCACTCATTCCATCAACATTGTGTTGCATTGCATTTGCATATTCATCTTGATTATTTTCCTTAGTTTTTCTTGTCTTGTGCTTAGTTTCAGTGTATTTTTTCTTTATATATGTGTCGTTCTATTTTTGTGTACTTATATATATTAGAATTGTTAGTGGAGATAGTGTGATCTACTGTTTGGAACGTTTATACTGGCAGGTTACGTAATCATAGTATATACTCATCTTATTTGATTTTCTCAGTTGTCTAATTATACCTACTGAGTACAAGTTGACCTTACTCACACCTACTGTTCCATTTTGATATAGATCCTAGTATAAACATTTTTCGTGACAACTAATTTCGTGTGGAGAATAATAAATTTTGAGGTACTAATCCGCTCGAGTATTCAGGGCTGAATCAGACCTTATTTATCCTTATTTGTTTTTGTTTTGAATTTGTTTTTGTTTTGATTTTCAAAGACAAATACATGTGCTTTCTGATTTCAGATGTTATATTAGATGTTCTTACACTGTGACACCAGATTTTGGAGATTTGATGAGATTTCTTTCGGATTTCCACTTTTACTTAAGTATTTATGGCCTCGCTTTATTCTAGAAGTTTTGCCTTGGTGTATGTTATTATATATTTTACTTTTCCTTGATCAGCTTAGGTGATTGGCGTACTTATCAAGGCTGAGCCACGAAAAGTGCCATCATAATCCATTGTTGGGTCATGACATAGAGATCTCTGCCAATATCTCCACTAAACTTGGGCGGACCCAAGAGAATAAACCACTCAAATCACTTCTGATCATTAGTAGACATAACTATGCCCAAAGCAACCAGAGAAATAGTGATTCTGGTAGGCAATGAGTCAACACGTAGGGGGTACCATAGATGATGGTCATACCATAGAAGCAGGAATACCATAAGAAGATATCGGTACTGACGGTGGAACATCACTTAAAGTCTAAGGAATACCATGTAGACTCAAGGGAACGCCCACCAAATGACTAAAAAGATGATCCAAAAAAGCCTGAAGCACTGGGGTGTCGACTGAACTCTATGGAACTTGGGGTGGTGCCACATTCCCTATCTGGTAATCATCCCTGGAATACAGAACCTTAGACTTGGGAGAGGTCTCCCTAGCACATCCCCTAGCTAGGACAGATCCTTATGTCTGTACTCTATATTTGGATCGACCACGGCCCCTACCTTGTCCTAGAATCGAGGCTCCCATATTGGATGTCGGCTCAACATCACTAGCCTCTCTATACCTAGTCCTCATCATCTGCATCAGGAAAAATAGAATATAAGCTTAGAACGTTGTGTATGAATTACCCATACGATAAGGAATTAAATTAGAGAAATTTTTCCTACATATATATTACAGATCATGAGACTCTACTAGACATCTTGCTCTTACACTTATAAAAATAATGAACCTAGTGCTCTGATATTAATTTGTCATGATCCAAAATAGAATCATGATAGCACTTAGCATAGTCCATCCTTGATATAAGTCATCCACCTAAAAAGGAAAGAAATTCACATAAAAAATCAATAATAAATAGACAAGGCTTCTAGAATGAAATCAGGCTAACTCAAAAATATGAATAAAGTAAAAATCTGTAAAAAATAACATGAAATCCTTGAAATTTTTTGTCATAATGTAGAGAATTTAATCACAACTCAGAAATACTAAAATATGAATATCTATATCTGAGAACAAGTAAAGACATCTAAAACAGGTAAAAGGAGGTAGGAGCTACCTCTGAAAGCCTTAGAGCATGCTAGTACCTTGATCACCACTCAGATAAGCACAAAATCAACTATTGTGTTCTATTCTCGTGTTCGAATCTACACCGAAAGGGCACAGTAAGGGTGAAGATAATCCACTTGTACTCAGTAGGTATCATAGGTTGATGAGCAAAGCAAAAAATAATATAAGTAAAATAACACTATGAGAACGTCACCTACAAGTAAAAAATTCCCAAATGGTAGCTCACACCATCTCCACTAACAATTCTAATATAAATACTAAAAATAATATAATTACAAATACACAAAAAAACTATATGAAACCAAACACAATTAAGGAGAAACTATAGGTATCTTGAATGATATGTATGCAATGCAATGTAAAAAAAAGTATGGGATGAATGGTGAAAGTCATCACATGACTTTCTGTATATATTTATTGATCTCACGAATCCCAGGTAGGATTCGCAGGGGGATCACACCCATATACTATATCTTATATCTCAAATCTACCCACCTCTCTGGTTCGTGTTCATGAAGAGAGTTTTTATAAGAATGTCTCATTTTCTTTCAAAAATAGTATTCCTCAATGGTACTAGTATCTCATAAATGTATATGTATGAAATAAGGACGTAAGTCTCACAATCAACTCAGTATGAAGATATCCAATCAAATCAACATGTATATATGTATCTGAGCATAAAATCAGCTAAATATGTCCAGAATTCATCATTATCAACTCTAATTAGGCACCTTCAGAATAATTATACATGTAAGACATCATTAATATCATATCAACCCCTAACTCAGGCATTTCTATCATGTTAAATGCAACCAATGCTCAAAAAGGCATAAAGATAAGTTCTATAGAGTGACAGTTCGACCAGCTATGTTGTATAAAGTGGAGTGTTGGCCAGTGAAGAACTCCCACATTTAAAAGTTGAAGGTGGCGGAGATGAGAATGTTGTGATGGATGTGTGGCCTTACTAGGAAATATAAAACGAGCAATGAGATAATTTAGGAGAAAGTAGGAGTGGCTTTGGTGGAAGACAAGATGAGAGAAGTGAGGTTACATTGGTACGATTACGTGATGAGAAAGGTATCAGATGCTCCAGTTAGGAGGTGTGAGACACTGGCTATGGATAGTTTCTGGCGGGTTAGAGGTAGGCCAAAAAAATATTAGAGGGAGATGATTAGGCATAATATGGAGCATTTACAGCTTATGGATGACATGACCCTTGATAGGAAAGTGTGGAGGATGCGGATTAGCATAGATGGAGAGGGGGTAGGAGTGCGTCGATAAAAGTAGGGGAGAGTACTTTATTTGTGTCTGGAGTTTCTTGTTCGTGGTTTTTGAGTGATGTCTATGATTTTTAATAAATAGTTTATAGTATTATCTTGTGCCTGTATTGTTTCTTGTATTAGTTAGAAGTGTTATTATTTTGCATACTGTATTAGTTTATATGCATTTATGTTTTGTGTTTGTTATACTGTTTTTGATCCTCAACCGGGGGTCCATCGAAAATAGCCTCTCTACTTTACCTGAGGTAGTGGTATGGTCTGTGCATACTCTACCTTCCCCAGACTCCATGATGTGGGAATACACTGAGTATGTTGTTGTTGTTTTTGTTGTTGTTGAATAAGTTCAATGATGTCAAATAAAACCTCCACATGGGCAACACACAATATCAAATATCACAAGTCAATCACAAAATAATACAAGCCCCCAAACAGGCGCACAACAGTAATAATAGTCTTGAATATGAACTCCATAGTTATTTTTCTCAACCCATAGCATGCTTGATGTATTTATTAAATACCTAGCTCAATCTAAAAGAAGTTAAGGCATAACCTACCTTAAAGCGATGGAATCCAAGCCTAAAGTACTTGAACACGAAGCTTTTTCCTTTCAAACAATCTCAAAATCAACTACAATATTCAAATATGGAATCTACACATTGAAAAAAGCTAATAATGCCCAAATTTAAACCGGATTCAAAACGAATTCAAAAATAAAAGGAGTAAACTAAAATTTTATTTTAGAAATACATTATCCAAGGTTATAAGAGTCTATAGTTAAAAACCCATGCGAAAATGAGTTTCAAATCGTAGAATACCTATTTTTAAGCTTTACCAATAAAAATCTCAAAATTCCATTTTAAAATCATGATTAAAAGGTGTTTTTGAAGATGTAATCAATGAAAAATAATGAATATATGATTTAGGAGTTTATATAAGTAATAATGGTGAGAAAATCCTAAGAATCGCCCAAACCCAAAGCTCAAAGTCAAAAAATAGTGAAAAAATAAAAAATGTGGTTATATACTTGACCACTAAAGCGGCTACCGCTTAAGCGATGCCTGACCACTAAAGAGACTACCACTTAAGCGAGCTTGGGCTACTAAATCAACTGCTACTTAAGCAAACCTTGGTCGCTTAAGCGGCTGCACCAGATAGCAACAAATGTTGATCTTGGTGCAAGCCTACCAAGCTCTAAACAGGCCCTCGGGATTTGATCGGGACCCCATAGAGACAAATCATATATGTTACCAGGTTATTTTTAATGTATTAAACTTAATAGCGATGTCTTATTTTTGAAAAAAATATTTTTTTTGATATATTAAGACCTGCACCCCTTTTTCACTATTTTCTAAACGAAAGATCAAAATGGAAAATGAAGACTCCAAATTTGAATCAACTCCTCTAGTAGCTCAAATTCAACATTTCAAACCTAATGAAACTGTCCAAATTGTCATTGAAACAATCATAACAATAAATATTGATAGAAGTCAACTATATAGCTTTAAAAGCCTCTAAAAATCACAAACTCACCCAAATCATTCCTAATTACATCGAGAACCATGTCAACCATCTCTTCACCCTAAAATCAACATGTAGCAACTACGAAAAGGCACAAAATAGTAAAAATACATAGAAATTAAAGCTTCACAAATCAGGCCATTACAGAATTGTTCAATGGGGTAATTAGACACACGTAATTTTTAGTATCTTTTGTAAATTCGAAACAAATTCAGTAGTGACTTTACATACTTTCTCCTAATAATACTGATGCTCCCTCCTTTTCAAAGTAAGTGTCACTTTAGTAAAAATCATATCTTCCTTCCTTTTCTTTTCTTTTCTTTTTAATCAAGAAACCTCTAATTGAGTTCATTCAAGTTTGTGTTGGATACATTTAAGGATGCTCTCTCTCTCTCCATAAAATCATGCATTTTACCTTTTAAATAGATTGATCTTTAATTTTTGTATGGTAAACTTTAAATTTGAATGATTTTTATGTTATAAAAAATAGAAAAATATTTGTAAAGTTACATGACTTTTATGTTATAAAAAATAGAAAATATTTTTTTCTGATAAACTTTGAAGTTACATGACTTTTATGTGATAAAAGATAAAAGAGTGATCTTTATGAGATAATCTTAAAAAATAAATGACTTTTTTATAATAAAATAAATTATTATACAATATATAATAAAGCCAAAGTTGAATGATCATCTGTAAAAGTAAGCTGCTAAATTTTAACAAACTTAGAAATCATATGATACAGATTTGAATGTATTTACTCTTCACTTAATTATATACTAGTGAGAAGAATCCCGTGAAAATCACGGGCCCAACATCTATTCTAAATTAATATTATAATAATAATCATATCAATTAATGTGACATCTTTTGAATTTGGAAATATAAATAAATTTATTTTTAAAGTAATTTTTGCATATATTCATAAAATATTTTAAATTATCAATAATCATGATTTATAATTCAAATATATAATTTTATTTCAAAAATTTAATTCACAATCAAAATTAAACACTACAAATGTATAAATTAATAAAGAGTGTGAAAAATAAAATCTGATGGCCTATATTACTGTTTTTCAGATAACACGGGCTCAGTATATATTATTTTTTGATCTCAATATATGCGACACAAATAGAATTAGATAATCAATCATACTTTTAATATGTTTTTAGATATTTTACGTTGTTAACTATTGTAATTTATAATTGTTTTTAATTTTCAAATAATATATGTTACTCTCCTTGTCCAAACTTTTGTGGCGTTGATAGTCAGTTATATTTTAAAAATAATTTAAGTTTGTAATTATTGTGATTTATAATACTTTTCTTCTATTCCAATTTAAGTGGCATTCATTTAATTTCGAGAGTCAGTCCAATATTTTATATCTTTTAAATTTTTTAAGTTGTTAATTATTGTGATTTATAATATTTCTTATGTATTTTTTTGAAATATATAACAAATTATTTTTTTTAGATATTTTAAGATGTTAACTATTATAAATTATAATACTTTTTATATAATTTCAAATAATATATGTTACTCTCCTTGTCCAAAATTTTGTGGTATTGATAGTCAATTACATTTTTTAAATAATCTAAGTTTGTAGTTATTGTAATTTATGAAACTTTTATTTATATTTCAATTCAAGTGGCATAATGCTTAGACCATAATAATTAATTATAGGTGCAAAAACAGCCTCTCAGTAGATCAGGGGGTCCGGAGGTCAGATCTTCATGAAGCGCAGCTGAGGAAATTGACATCTACATGTTGCCAGTGGGTCCGAGCACCTTACAATCTCCCTCACTTTGTCAACTATCCATGGAGGAACAAGTTATATGAAAGCTAAGAAGGTGGAACTGAACACGTTAAGAAGATATGCTTACCAGATGGATTTATCGATTATTATTGGTTTGAACTCATCTTTTTAGCACAAAAATTGGTAGTTTTACCTTCACACTGGATTATCAGCTGAAACGAGGAGATGGTCAACAGTATCTTCAAGAAACAGTAAGGCAAAAGGGAAGAAAAGCAAGAAAGCTTACTCCTGCAAGCTAGGAGACTGAGGATACCAGCAACATCAGAGGATTGTATTGATGATCCAAAGCAGTAGCAGCTCAAAATATGCATTGTCGAAGAAAGCCATGGAACAACGGCGGAGAGTGAAGAGAATGAAATGAGTGGTCTTTGCTCCTTTTTTTTAGAAACCCTACTTATTTCCTTTTATTTGCTACATGTTGGTCGGGTCAGTTTGACCCGACATGTAATGCCCCAAAAATTTATCCCGAGATGTCACACGGTTCTTAGGAACACAAGTGATCCCAAGCTAACCTACAAACTAGCATACTATTAAGCAACTGATTAAATATGTATAAACTGACAGAGTTTACTAGGCAAAAACATAATAATGATGGAATCCGTGAAAATATAATACTGATACAATTTTACATTCTGATAAAGTCTAAAAAAAGGGACTGGAATTACAAGACTGACTCTAACTGACATCTGTGAAGCCTCTACTATACTGACTATAGATAGCTGGGGAGCGACTCCAACTACAACTAATCAATACATATGAGTAAGAAAGTAAAGTACATAAATAACATCTAACTAAAGTCCACGAAGTAGGAGGACTCATCATCTGTTGGCTGGAATCTGCAACTGTCTAAATATGGTATTCGTGCTACAAATTATACCTATATTATGAGACAATGTTGCACATAGACATATATGTGGATCAGTACTTTGAGGATGTACTGAGTATATGGGGGTGAAATGTATAAGTAAAACATCATCTCATCATCATAATTTATAAAACAATCCATGCTAAATGTAAATGACTCACATAAGCTGGAATATCTGAAATACTGAAATACGTAGCAATAAGGAGTAAAACACACTTTATAAATCTCGTGAGCCATAACATTTAGTTCTAAAAGTTGTACTTGTATTCTCTCATTAAATCATACTGTCTAAGTGTAGAAAGGACTCACTCTTAAATCTGGAATCTGAAAGTTGAAAACTATAGTTAAAGTCTTTCTAGAAAGCATAGTCCGAATAAATTCGTGAGCCTTTACACATAGTTTTCTTAAAGCTTTTCTGTTATTCTTTTCTATTAGAGAACATACTTTATCTTAAGGGTTTAGAAATCTGAAAACTTATTCTACATGGGAGATTCTTCTAACTGACATAAACTATGTGAGCATTCATGGAGTCCAATGTTCTTGTCCCCCTAAGGAGAAATCCTCACGTTGGGGAGAGGAGTCATACTCTTGCCAGGGAGTATAACCTATCTAAGTGATAACATATCTATCATCTATGTAGAAGTGGTAACAATCTAAATCCTATGTTGGCACGTAGTTCTGGGGTATGAAATCATAGTAACGCACCCATCTCGGTGCTAAATACTACTCCCACTAAATATGTATGCTCATTCTGATGGAAATCCACTTCTAAAATGGTATAATGGTTTATAATGAAAACCAACTGCATATCTGTAAAGCTAAATCTGTAATCAAAATTTGTAAAGTGAATTTCATATCTATTCTTGAGACCAAAAGGTCAAATATTTATCAATAATCTGAAAAGAGTCTAGTCATAAAGTTCTCATAGCACAATCAATCTTGAAATAACAATCTTTAATTAGGGCTTAATGAACCATGCATCAAACTCATGTTAAAACATCATAATATTCATTCTTGGTAATGTAACCATTTATAAATCAACTTAAAATCTGGAAATTTTTGCAATATGCATGAAAATATGAACATATACATGCAATTCAACTTCTAAATTCCTTGAAATCTCATAATCTCATAAATAGCAATATTGGGTGTAAACCCTAACTTTAATTTCATGAAAAATCACATAAAATTTAGTAAATTTATAATTAAAATAAGTTTTGGGTACAAGGATGAAAGGATTATCCTTGTTGAAAACCCCCCCACATACCTTAATTGATGATCTTAGATGAGAAAGCTTGAATTTTGAATTCCTATGATGCTTTTGAAGATGAGTTCTTGGAGTTCTTGAATTGAAAATTCTAAATCTTGAACTATTTTGGAGAATTGATGAGGAAAATTGGATTTCTTGGAGAGTAAGTTTGAGCTTTAGGATTTTCTTTTGAAAGAGAATTGATGAGACAACCTCGAGCAGTAGAAGTATGTGAATCAGAAGCGAAATCACTCAAACTCGGATCTAAGGTTACCATTTTAGCCAATGGTCCACTAACTAATATAGCAAAGATTGTTCTTGCAGGCAAGAATCTGACCAATGAGACCCAGGCAAACATTGTCTCTACCCTTGTAATCTTATGAGAAATATCCAGAGGGAATTACTGTTATTTTCCACAATACGGGTACGTAGAATTTGTATAATGGAATAAAAACTTCAACTCGAGTTCAAGTATGAATAAGAACACAACGAAGTTTAACAAATACCCTCAACACAAGATCAAAATGATCTTTACAAGAGGTGTATTTTATATTTCAGAAATATAGATGAAACTGAAATTGTTAAGGCCAAGTCGTCCGAATTCACGAACTTTCCTTAAAGAATAATCCCCCTAACTGTACCTGAGATTATGGAATTTTTTTTCCAGATAAAATGGCCTTCAATCCGGCTATAGTGGTACCTCAAATAGGTGGATTCTTCGAACACACTCACGGTTTGAATGATCACACTTAGAGTATTTTTAAGAAGAAGAAAAAGCTTGTAATTCTAAAAATTTTCTTTCTTAACTTGTGGAAGGAAACAGGTTATTTATAGCCACAACATGCCCCTTTGAAAGGTGGTATTGGTTCAATTTAGAGGTGTGTGTCTTTTCCTGAAAATACATGTCTATTTACTTATACCATTGCAGTAATTTTCTGAAATAGTACACCATTTCGTGAAACATTGCATCAGTTCGAAACAGTGTTGCAGCAGTTCATGAAGCAGTGCACTGTTCATGCGAAATAGTGCTACTGTTCACATAACAGTGCTACTGTTCACGCAAAACAGTCACTGTTCATGCGTTCCTGCATGTTTTAACATTTCCATTCACACCCTTTCATTACTATGAACCCAACAATCCCCCACATGAATGGGGAATGACTATTATTTTCGTAAAATTTTTACGGACAAGTATGTGATCATCAAGCAAAGACTGATTTCATTTGGATAAGTGGGTTTCCTTTGAACTTTCTGTAGTGAACATGCATCGGATGCACTCGGTCAATCGGTAGATTTGATATATTTGAACCGACGAGCCTTAATGTACACCTAGACAATGCATGTCACACAACCAGCCTTTTACCATTTATGGTTCTTACAGTTTTGTTCTTTTCAGCCATAAACACGTCCTAATTTTCATGAGAGCTAAGAGAATAGGCCTTTACTAATATTCTCTTGGAAGCGGCTTCCACTTCGCCCACACATAGGTGATTTCTAAACGTTCATTCCTGTAGATTAAACTATTTGGTCAAATCTATCAAATTTAGATAATCATTAAAAGACTTTTCACCTTAAGTCTTATCCTTGTTTACTATACATTGTCTATATCATGAGAATGGGTTGGGTAATTGACAATGTTGAACCTGTCAAACACAACTTTTTTTTATCTCCTTGAACCTAGATCTTGGGATATCCAGTCTGCTAGGTAGAGTTACCGTCATGCTGACTTATCCTAGGCCTTAAACCCATTTCCTTGGATGTTCTTTCCACTCCTTCTCTAGATAGGCCTTTTGTAAGTGGATCCGACACATTATCCTTTGACTTTACATAGTCTACAGTGATAATTCAACTAGAGAGAAGTTCTCTAACGTTATTATGTTTTTGTCTTTTATGATGAGATTTACCGTTATACATCATGCTTCATGCCCTACCTATTTCCTCTTGGCTATCACATTGAATACATACTGGTGCCACTGGCTTGGGCTAATACAAAATATCTTCCAAGAAATTCTGAAGCCATTCTGCTTCTTCACCGGTTTTATCTAATACGATAAATTTAGATTCCATTGTAGAGCGAGCAATACACGTCTATTTGGATGATTTCCAAGAGACTGCTCCTCAACCGATAGTAAATACATGTCCACTTATGGATTTTACTTCGTTCGATCTGGTGATCCAATTTGCATCACTATATCCTTCAGGTACCGTAAGATATTTATTATAATGCAAAGCATAATTTTGAGTGTATTTAAGATACTCCAAAACTCTTTTCATTGCCATCTAGTGAGTTTTGTTGGGATTAATAGTGCATGCAATGTCTGGTCGTATACAGTTCATTATATACATTAAACATCCCAATACTCTTGCGTACTCCAATTGTGAGTCACTTTCACCTTTATTTTTCCAAAGTGCAAAGTTCGCATCCAATGGAGTTTTGGTAATACCGAATTTCATATACTTGAACTTGTCAAGTACCTTTTTGATATAATGAGACTGTGACAATGCCAACCCTTATGGAGTTCAATAGATTCTTATACCTAAGATCACATCTGTAACTCCAAGATCCTTCATATCAAAATTGATCTCGAGCATTCGTTTTGTTGCATTTATGTCAGAAATGTCTCTACTGATGATCAACACATCATCCACATATAAACATACAATGATTTGGTGAGTTGGAGTGTCTTTAATATAAACACATTTATCACATTCATTTATTTTGAATCCGTTTGCCAACATGGTTTGGTCAAACTTCGCCTGCTATTGTTTTGGTGCTTGCTTTAGTCCATATAATGACTTAATAAGTTTACACACCTTGTTTTCCTTTCTTGGAGCCACAAAACCCTCAGGTTGTTCCATGTAAATTTCTTCCTCCTAATATCCATTTAGGAATGCAGTTTTTACATCTATTTGATGAATTTGAAGGTCATATACCGCCACCAAGGCAATTAACATTCGAATTGAGGTTATCCTTTTTACTGGCGAGTATGTATCAAAGTAATCAAGGCCTTCCTTTTGTTTGAATCCTTTTACAACAAGTTTTGCCTTGTATTTGTCAATACTACCATTCGCCTTCATTTTTTTTTTGAATATCCATTTAGAACCTAAAGGTTTATTTACAGGAGGAAGGTCAACAAATTCCCATGTATGGTTGCTTAATATTGAATATATCTCACTATTGACTGCCTCTTTCCAAAAGGATGATTCTAATGAAGACATCGCTTCTTTAAATGTTTGACTCTCATTTTCTAAGAGAAATGTTACAAAATCTAATCCAAACGAAGTTGACGTTCTTTGACGTGTACTACGTCTTGGATTTTCTTAATTATGTATATTATCACTTGGTTCATCTCGAGGTCGTTTGGAACCTTCACTAGACTGTTCGTGTCTAATTTTATACGGGTAATTGTTTTCAAAGAATTCAGCATTGTCTGATTCAATTACCGTATTTTCACTAATATCCGGATGTTCAAATTTATGAACCAAAAATCGACATACTTTACTACTTTTAGCATATCCTATAAATACGCAGTCCACCGTTTTAGGTCCTATCTTAACCTTTTTAGGTATAGGAACTTGTACCTTTGCTAGACTCCCCCACACTTTGAAATATTTCAAGTTGGGTTTCCTTTCTTTCCATTTTTTGTAAGGAATTGATTGTGTCTTACTATGGGGAACTCTGTTGAGTATACGATTGGCCGTAAGGATAGCCTCCCCCATAAGTTTTGCGGTAAACCATAACTTATAAGTAAGGCATTCATAATTTCCTTCAAAGTTTGGTTTTTCCTTTCCGCAACCATTAGATTTGGGTGAATACAGGGCCGTAGTTTGATGGATTATTCCATTCTCTACACATATTTGCGCAAAGGGAGATTCATATTCTCCCCCCTATCACTTCTTATCATTTTGATCTTTTTGTCTAACTGATTTTCAACTTCAGTTTTATGTTGCCTAAATGCATCTATTGCTTCATCCTTACTATTTAGCAAGTAGACATAACAATATCTAGTGCAATCGTCAATAAAATTTATGAAATACTTTTTCCCACCACGAGATGGTGTGGAATTCATATCACAAATGTCAGTGTGTATTAAGTCTAAGGGATTGGAATTCTTTTCAACGGACTTATAAGTATGCTTTGCATACTTCGATTCCACACACGTTTGACACTTAGATTTATTGCACTCAAAGTTTGGCAAAACTTTTAAGTTAATCAGTTTTCGTAACATTTTGTAATTAACATGACCTAAACATTCATGCCATAAATCATAAGACTCAAGCAAATAAGACACATTCAAACTTTTATTCATTTCAACAGTCATTACATTAATCTTATAAAGGCCCTCCTTGAGATAGCCTTTTCCTACATACATTTCTCCTTTGCTAACTACAATTTTTCCAGAAATGGTTACACATTTGAATCCGTTATTATCTAAGAGTTAAACAGAAATTAAGTTCCTACGTAACTCCGGAACATATAACACATTATTCAGTGTCAAGACCTTGCCGGAAGTCATCTTTAAGCAAATTTTTCCTGTTTTCTCCACCTTAGCAGTAGCGGAGTTGGCCATGTAGAGAATTTCTTCTACTTAAGCCAGAGAAAATGACGAGAACAACTCTTTGTTTGCGTAAACATGACGTGTGGCACCAAAATCAATCCACCATTCGCGTGGATTCCCCACCAAGTTGCATTTCGTGAACATAGCACACAAATTATCATATTCTTTGTTGGACTCAATCATATTCGCTTGGTCCTTTTTCTTGCCTTTCTTCGAGGCTCGACAATTTGTGGACTTGTGGCCAATTTTGCCACAATTGAAGCATTTTCCCTTAAACTTTTTCTTGGGTTGATTGCTTCCATGTTCATCTTTATTTCTTTTCTTCGAGTTGTTTTGGCCATATTCTACAATATGTGCTCCACTCATTATAGAATTTCCCTTTGACCTTTTTTCGACAGCTTTATTGTCCTCTTCAACACGAAAAAGGACGATAAGATCTTCAACGGTCATCTCCTTGTGCTTATGCTTTAAGTAGTTTTTGAAGTCTTACCACAAAGGTGGTAGCTTCTCAACTATTGCTGCTACTTGGAAAGCATCATTCACAATTAAACCTTCTGCTAGGAGATCATGTATGATGACTTGCAACTCCTGTACTTGAGAGACAACAGATTTGTTTCCAATCATTTTGAAGTCCAGGAACCGTACAACAAGGAATTTCTTAATTCCCGCATCTTCCATTTTATCTTTTGATGTCTTGGTTCCACTATAGACATTATAGAAGTCTTCTTGGAGACCACTCAGAATATAGTTCTTGCAAAGGAAATCCGAATGTTTCCAAGATTCTACAATAACGAAGCGGTCCTTGTTCGAGGTTCCCTCGGGCACCTCGGAAGTGTCTTCGCTAGTGAACCGTTATAGACATAAAGTGGTGAGGTAGAAGAATATCTTTTGTTGCCACCATTTGAAGTCGATGCCAAAACATTTTCTAGGCTTCTTCGTCGGTGCCATCGTTGGCAGAGCATTTGTGCGACTTGATGTGACAATATTATTTTCCCCTATAGACGTTATCACATCAATCATTTGACTTTCAGTTGTCATTTTTCCTGTCACCACAAGATAGAAAAATTAGTATTTTTCAGAATACTATTAATAAAGTTAAATAACTTTATACTCTTCTTCTTGTTTTTAGTTAACGATGAAGTTTTTATTACATCGAATCGTAACCTGTGATGAAGATTTTATGTCTTCTAATCACTAGTTAAATTCAAGCGGAGTAGAAAGCCTAAGCTTTAATCTCAAAAAACAAGCAATACAGATTCTGTAAGAAAAAAGTTATTCCTTAAGATTGTTATTTTCCACAATACGGGTATGTAGAATCTATATAATAGAATAACAACTTCAACTCGAGTTCAAGTATGAACAAGAACACAACGAAGTTGAACAAAATACCCTCAACACAAGATCAAAATAATCTTTACAAGAGGTGTATTTTATATTTCAGAAATATAGATGAAACAGAAATTGTTAAGGCCAAGTCGTCTGAATTCATGGACTTTTCTTAAGGAATAATTCCCCTCACTGTACCCGAGTTTATGGAATCTTCCTCCCAAGATAAAATAGACTTCAATCCAACTATAGCGGTACCTAAAATAGGCGGATTCTTCGAACACACTCACGGTTTGAATGATCACACTTAGAGTATTATTAAGAAGAAGAAGAAGCTTGTAATTCTGAAAATTTTCTGTCTTAACCTGTGGAAGAAAGAAAGTTATTTATAGCCACAACATGCCCCTTTGAAAGGTGGCATTGGTTCAATTTAGAGGTGTGTGTATTTTCCTGAAAATACATGTCTATTTACTTAAACCATTGCAGTAATTTTCTGAAACAGTACACCATTTCGTGAAACATTGTATCAGTTCTAAACAGTGATGCAACATTTCGTGAAGCAGTGCACTGTTCACGCAAAACAGTGCTACTATTCACGTAACAGTGCTACTATTCACGCAAAACAGTCACTGTTCACGCGTTCCTGCATGTTTTAACATTTCCATTCACACCCTTTCATTACTATGAACCCAATAAGTACCCATTCAAGAACTATACTAGTATATCTATCCTAGACAACATATGAGGTTCTAACTGCATACCATTTTCTAGATATATAGCTTAAGTCAGTTATTTCTACTATCTTTTATCACCAAATACTACAATCTTAACGTCATGGAGTACCATTTATATCTATATCTCTTACACTGTGGTTGACCACTACATAAAGGTTACATCACTGAAAATAGATCATGGTTTGACTTTACAGCTTAAGATATCGAGAGTAGACATTCATTAATGAGATAGCATTGTCTTTTGTTTTCTGGTAGAGGATATAATGATTGCTAGAGGACACATGAATAATGATAACACTGTGAAAGGAAATGTGATGAATGTTGTGTAACGTCCAAGACTACCGTGGACGTTACAGGGTACTTAGGATCATAAGTGATGCCAAGCTAACCCATGTATTGTCATGACACTTGAGCAACAAATTTAATATATATATATATATATATATATATATATATATATATATATATATATATATATATAATCTACATAACTTAGCAGAAGCATAATCAATATAAGATAAGTTGTTTCAACACATAACTGATCAAAGTTAACAACACTGCAATCTGAGAAGGAGAGAGAGGAACTCAAATTACAAATACTGACTCTGACTGACCATCTATGAAGCCTCTACTATACTAACTACAAGTAGCTAGTACATGCCTCCAACTATCCCAAATTAATATATATGAATAAGAAAAAAAATACAATACAAGAACTGCAACCGACTTGATTCCTTGAAATAAGAGAACCCATCACTTGCTGGCTGGAAGCTACAATCTGTCTGGCCCTGGTTTGTGGCCTACATCTGGTACCTATATCATGAAGGAATGGAGAAACAAACACATATATGTGTTTAGTATTTTGGAATGTACTTTGTACATAGGGTGAGTGCATAAGTAAAACAGAAACTGAATATACTTTCAAATCATGCATGCTAAGTGTAAAAGTACTCACCTTGGTCATGAATAAAACTGAAAGCTGAAATATCATAAAACATGATAATAAAGCATAATTAATAAGCTTACCGAGTCATTGTACCTAGTTTATAAAATCTTTACTTTTATTCTTTCTTGTGGGTCAGTCACCCTAGAATGAAGATTGATATTTGCACGAGATGAATGTAATTAATATCTTGAAATTAAGTTTCTAAAATTTATCATGTATCATAACTAGAATAACTTCTTGATAGGGTATTGACTCAGTTGATACATATGGAACATGAATGCATACTTAAGAATCATATGAAATAATGTAGACATGACGTGTTTTCTAATGAAGGATATAGCTGAGCTGAAATGATAAAGCTTCTATTGTGAAACTAATTGAGATGACTTGATTAACTGTAAGGAGCTGATTAATGCTGAGAGTTTAGAACTCACTTAAAACATCCATGACACTATCATACATATAGAACTGCGAAGTGATAACTAATGCAATAAAAATCCCAAGAGTTACTAAGAATGAAATATGTGTTTCCTTAAACTCTCCTTATCATAACTTACAATAACAATCGAGGAAAAGAATTTTGGGCATGATTTGGATATGGAATTAGAGTAAGGAATCACAACATTGACAGAACTCTGTAACATGGGATATAGGCATATAGAACAGAATCTATAATAGGATGACTATGTCTTAGGCAATGCAACTGTTAACTTTCAAGCTTAACCACACTTCTCAAATACTCTCTCAACTATACTCATCCTCTAAAATACTACACTTCATTTGATGCAATTTATAATTCTCACTTGGGTACATATAACTACTTCATCCAAAGTCTGAGTACTACATACTCTCACCATGTTCAAGCTTAACTCAAAATTACAAGGTATACACATAACACCATAATACTAGTCTAAACCATCGGCTTCAATATCCTATGTATTTTAAAAGCTCTTATCCTAAACTAACACACCTTAACACTTCGATGACTAACTCTAAACTCTTACTATGAATTTACTAGCGTACAATGCCTTCATCCACTTCTATACCATCATGACATTCAAGCCTATCATTATAACTACGTATGAACCTCTAGGAAAATAATCTACCTAGAAATTTCCTCATACTCCCTAATCCATCTATCAATAACCACTTTCATGGACTATGCCTAAGAAGACACACCTAAAATTCTCAACTAACTATGACACATACCAAAGCTTTGCCTCAATCTTCCTTCACACTTTAGCCTTGATAAAATAAGCATACAACAATCTTCCCTAATGAAGGTCATACAATCTCCCACCACTATCATTACATAAGAAGAGGTCACTGAAAGGTTAAAACATGAGGTACTGAATCATGAAGGAATACTATATATAACTTTGACACTTAATTGAGGCTTGAGGAATAGAGTATCAAAGGCATGTATTCATTAAAGAGATCTAAACTGAGGACATACGTGCCATCATGCAAATTTCACTGGTCACTAAGGCTGTACCATGAGTTCTGGGAATTGAGCATACTCTAAAACATGGGTTCATACTTATTAAAAGATACTTAATATAAGACTGAAACTCGTAAACTCATGGGTGATGGCTTGGATTATAGGGTGAAGTTGTTTCTTCTTATAGTAGGAGCTTAAAAGGAACATGAATATGCATAAAGTGTATAATCATTGGTCACGTGGGTGGCTATATCCCGTGAGACATAGATAGGAGGTCATAATGACTAAATGTAACACCCCAAAAATAAGTCTCGAGATGTCACACGGAGCTTAGGACTACGAGTAACCCCAAGCTAACCCTTTGAGCCTTCTACTACTTTTAAAACTCATTTTGAAGGTAACTTAGGAATGTGAATCTTCTGAAATACTGAAATACTGTATTTGTTATCTTAGCAGATCTGAGTTTTGATAAATATTAAGTTTGAAAATATTTAACTTAAAAATCTAGACAACCAATACTGAAAATCTGAAATATGGCTAACAGTCTGACAAGCCTGTACTTCTAATAACTAGATAGCCGCTGGGACAGAATCACAGTTGACTCGAACTAATACTAAGAAATAACTAATCAAATACTGCAAAAACTAAAAATATGAATAAATGGTTCCTCGAACCATGAGGACTCACCAACTAGGGGTATTAAAACCTAATGTAGTACATAGCTCTGGGGCATGAGACCTTGGAATCATACCCAACTCGGTGCTAAATACTATTCCCTTTAATCTATATGCTTATTTTGTAGGAAATCCACCTTAAAATTAGCATAAGGGTTTGTAATGAAAACCAGTTATGCGTCTATCTATTTGAAACAGTAATCAAAACTAACTATATGGATTTCATATCTTAGCTGAGGATCATAGGATAAAAAATCTAGCTTAAAATCCGAACACTTGCTTTTCAAAGAATACTTAAACATTATCTTTCTTGAAATATCAAGACTAAAACTTAGGGCTTGAAAACCCTTTCTTGAAAACTCATGTCAAATCATCACAATTCACGTTCAATAATAAAAGTTTTGAAATACTTTAACAATTCTAGTCAAGATACTAAAATTCAATGCTCAATACACCAAATCAAGTCACACGCATAAGTATGTGAAAATAGTCATGCAATTCAACACTTAAATCACTTGTAACTTCATAAGGATCAAACACTGATATTTGGGTATAAACACTAAACTGTAAATCATGTAATTTTATGTAAACTCAACTTTAAAACTAGGTTTGGTCATAAGGATGAAAGAAGTATCCTTGTTCATAACCCCACATACCTTATTTGACTAATTAAACGTAAAATCTTACACTTTTGAACTCTTAACAATGTTCTTGAAGCTTTTTCTTAAAGTTCTGGAACCCGGAAGCTTGGATTGATAACTTTCTTGAAGAAGGAGTAATGGGTTGTTCTTGATTTCTTAGAGCTAGGATTTTTCTTAGAGAGGAAGAAGATGAATAATGATGTATCTAGGCTATTTGGGGCTTAAATTATGTGTTTAGGATAGTTTTGATATGGGAAAAAAGACCTTATTTTCCTTCAATACGCGGAGTCAAAAGCTAAAAAATTCAAGAGCGTGCGGTGGCGTGTGTCGCATGCTCTGGAGCTATGGAATGAATCGTACGTTGCATGCTCCCTACGGGTGGACCAGAGCATGCGTCACACGCTAATCACACACAGCTACTGTTTAGGACTCCAAACATGTCCTTCTACTTGTCCAAAATCTGCAAAACTCACCCGAGATATACTAATTACTACCCCGATCAAGAATCAACTTTAAAATCAACCATACGATCATGAAAATGTCATAAATAAAATCATCAAAGTTTAAGAGGGTCAAAATAAGACTAAGTCTCCAACACTTAGTTTTATTTTCAGGTTCTAAGTGTCTTAGGCACGCACTAAGGGTTGAGTTGAGTTACGAAAGTACGAGGTATTACACTAAAATCCAGGGAAAGAAATACACTAGAATAAAATGGATCACTATCTGATATCAACTCTTATTGACATATATCACAATCTATTTCTCAAAACTTGATTTGGTTCATCACCCTATCATCTCCCCCTTAGATTAAAGCCATCATTCTATCCTTACGGGTTTATTCTATATCCTTAAGAATGAGCCATAATTTCTTCACTCTAATGGTCTATACCCAAATTCTCAACTTACATAAATAAATTTTATTTAGGACATAATAACTTCATTCTTAGACGGTCTTTTCATATATACCATCCTTAACTTTCTGTAGCTTTAATAATCATCTTCATAGACTTACACTCTCCTCCGCAAACATACCTGCCTCACTAAACACATAATCTGTCTCTTTTTTTCCTCATAGCCTACTAATATCACATTTCTAAACTTATATTTTTCCCAAAACCATAAATATCAAAATCATACCAAAATACTCAACATCATCTATTCATAACTCCTTAATTTAGCTATTAAGAACACCATATACTATATAACTAGCCTTTTTTCCACTTAGCAACACAAGGGTACTACTAACAACATATAACACTTAATAATCTTAGAAAATACTGCAACCTCATATCACCTTGGGTATACCTGTACATCATACCTACAACTTCATACATAATTGTGAATAAATGAACCTATACTCTTTGCATATGCTGCTCAAGCCTACTAGATCACTTCCATATAACTAGCATTTCTAACTAAGCAATTATTATTTCCACCTTGATAATCGCCCACTTTTCAAATTTAGTGTCTAGTGTTAGATATGATTAACAGCACAACCTCACATACTATTCTCACTTGGAAGCTATAAAATAAAACATCAAGAAACACTACTTCACTAGAACCTCATAACAACAATAATCGATCATAATCTTATGGTCTATATTATTCTAATCCATTTGAACATCCTTCTTCTACTTATCACTACCATTTTCCCATCCATACACTTAAAATACATTCATATCTCACAGCCACAAGGGAAGCCTAAATTAATAATATTCAACCACTAAATACTTTCATTAATAACCTATACTTTTTTAACACAATGTAATACCATCAAGAACTCCTTTCTTACTTCAAGCATACTCTAAGTAACCTTACCAAATAACTCCTTCTCAACTTTCCACCATGAAATCTACACCACATTCATTACCCCTTTAGTTAACACCCATAGACGCACCACCTAAATCCGTACTTAATAGCTTACATAGACCCCTCAGTATACTCTCAACCAGTTGTTATCTCTAACTTGTTTGTCACTACACTTCTAAATCCATACTTTTAACTCTAAGAATGTTCTATCACTTAATAATCTTAACACTCTAAGTTACAATATCTCTTAATGAAAACTACATTCAATAATTTGGATGCATGCTCACTCATCTCATGAGCATTATCTTTAATGAAAGGCTAAAGATAAATCTTATTACAAAGCATACTCCACCGTAACCACACAACTTATGGATGGGGACAAAATCTATTGAACAAAAGGACTTTAAACACACTTGCAGGATTCTCTCAATCCATTTGTGCAATTTTCTTAAAGTTACAGATAGTAAATTTGAATGCATCATCTTGGGAGGATTAAAATTTACTACTCATGTTATCTCAAGAATAAGTCATAAATGCAGACTTATGAAGTAACCCATGAATCGATAGAAATTTTGAGAGAACAACCTTACTACATGATCTAGAGCATAAAGAAAGAAAATATTTCTTGAATGCCCAATAGCCTCTCGAAAGAAAGGTACAGACATCTCCGTATTGTTTTACAATACTCTAATAGACATGGATTCACAGACACCCTAGTACACTTAAACTCTATGCCCAAATACCAATTTTGTAATGCTCCGAGACTACCTCTTGAATGTCACACGGTGCTTAGGACCATAAGTGCTCCCAAGCTAACCCATGTACTTTCATGACACTGAAACAACTAACTATATATATATATATATATAAATGATACATAACTGAGTGGAAGAATAATAAACAAGAGATAAGTTGTTTCAACACATAACTGATCAAAGTTTACAACACTACAATCTGAGAAAGAGAAAAAGGAACATAAATTACAAATATTGACTCTAACTGAACATCTGAGAAACCTCCACTATATTGACTATATGTAGTTGGGACATGCCTCCAACTATCCCAAATCAATACATACGAAAGAGTAAAAAAATATAATACAAGAACTTCACCTGACTTAAGTCTTCGAAATAAGAGAACACAACACCTATTGGTTGGAAGCTACAATCTATCTGACCCTGGTGTGTGGGCTATATCTGGTACCTACATCATAAAGGAAACACAGCACCTATTGGTTGGAAGCTACAATCTATCTGACCCTGGTGTGTGGGCTATATCTGGTACCTACATCATAAAGGAATACAAGCACAAACGCATATATATGGTCAATACTTTGGAATATACTGAATATAAGGGGTGAATGCATAAGTAAAATAGAAACTGAATATATTTTAAACCATGCATACAAAGTATAAAAAGATTCACCTTGGTCATGAATAAAATTGAAAACTGAAAGATCATAAAACATGAATAATAAAGCGCAATGAATAATCTTAGTGAGTCATTACAACTTGTTTCTAAAATCTTTACTTTTATTCTTTCTTGTGGGAGATTCTTTGAACTGACATAAACCATGTGAGATATCATGGAGTCCAAAGTCTTACTCATGTTGGGGAGAGATGTACTACCCTTGACATCAAAATAGAATCTTAACTTAAGTGATAACTAATATTATCCCATGTTGGGTAAAGAAAACACTCTCTGTCAAGGTCCCTTAAACTTATGGTGGCTCATAGTTTTTAGAAAATAGGATGTGTTAAACCCACATTCCCTTCTTGGTGCTAATTACTAATCCCAATATATATATATTTATATATATATATATATATATATATATATATTCTCTTACTTAGAAATTCACCTTAAAATAGCATATAGATTTGTAAACTGAAAACTGACTATGCTTCTTTTACTTAAAACAGACCCATGGGGTGAAATTGAGGATCTCAAATCTTAACTGAAATCATAAGATCAAAACTAAACTTTAATCAAGTTGCAATACATGTAAATTAAACTTATAAGATTAAACTTCTTGTCCTCAACAACTTATGCTTAAATCTGGAAATTCATGCATCATGTCATAGAAACTTTATAATAAAATACCATGCTCAAGACTTAAATTAGAACCTTTCATCAATTCATCAAACTTTAATTAAAGATAATGAAAATCATGTCATAATAACAATCATGTAAGTCAAAACACGAATAAAGGAAATTTCTTGTGTAAATTAAACTTCAAATCACATGTTAGTATCACAAATTCAAGAATCCAAAAATTTAGGCATGAAACCTAATTTAAATCACATCAACTCAAATTTAAAATCATGTTATTTTGGGCACAAGGATGAAAGGTTATCCTTGCTCAAACTCCACATACCTGAATTTCTTAACTTTTTGAAGAGAACTTGGATTTGGAGCCTTGGGAGTTGAATTTTTTGGAAGAACTCCTTGCTTGGTGTTCTTGAGAATTTGGAAAGAAAGAGATCGTGTATTTGATGTATTTGGGGTTATGGGGTGATAAAATCACGTTTGTATCAATCATAGGATAAATTAGGACATAAATGACTTATTTACCCTCGAAAAACTAAAGAGAAACACGTGTTTTAGCATTTTTGAACAAAGGTCTGTGCCACGTCAAAATTGTAGAGCACAAGGTTCGTGTCACATTGAAATTGCGGCCCCTAACTGGTTCCTCACAAAAACATTCATAAATTTTTTTCTCGGGTATTGAATTAAGGCAAAATTAGATGTGTTGGAAACAGTACTCAATTATCTATAAAATTTCACATATTTCAAAAGTTATAAACATTCAAAGTTGACCCTTGTAGGATAAATACCAAAAGTTTGGTTGAATCAAAAGCTCTAAACTCAACTTTGCTCTAAGTGTTACTTATTAACGTTTTCACCTTTATAGCACTAAGTAAATGATCACAAGACTTATATTCATATACAAATTATGGGATTAGATTTTATAGATGTAGGAACGAGGGTTCAAATTCTATCTCGAAAATGCAGGGTGTTACATGCTCCCTCTAATAGATTTGTGGAACTGAATATATTTCTTGATCCTCTAGTAGCACGGACTGTTTTGAGTTCAAATATTAGTATCACTCTTATTCCACCTGGCATTCAACAGAAAGTCGGTGTATTTTGTGAAATTCTTGAAATACATAACTAGATTAAAAGGACACCAGAAGCAATCTTTGTAAGGCGTTTTCTCTCAAGGTTACACCATCTGTAAAAGGCATATCCTTAATACTAGCATATGGTACATAATATCATCTAAATTTATTCTAAATTTTTCAAGTGTTTCAAAATCTTAGCAATGTTTTCATTTAGCAGTCAACATATAGAATCAGGTATTTTTCTACTACTTATGGTTTGTATCATAATAGGATACACTTCTTGGAGAAATCCTTGGAGCAGTAGTATTGGATAGTTATTATTCTGTACTAAAATTAACATTTAGTGTCAAGAACATAAAACTCACTCCTCGGGGTCTGAATCTAAAGATGGACTAATAGTTATCGATGAAAAGTAAGGAAAATTAGTGAAAGCATTGGAGAATATGGATCCATTAACTTATTATAAGGCTTTTGAAATCGACAAGGTGATGTAAAACTGCCTGCAGTAGTTGAAAGCTTTGATGAGAAGAGATGAATTTGGAATACCCTATCCAATACAAAGAAAACTGCCCATAATTGTTCTTTCCGGTTTTTAAGTTTCTTTAGGTAATTTTTTTTACACCTATGATTCTTCAAACAATTGCTACTTACTCATTCTTGGTGTTTAAGAAATAGTAACAAAATTATACATATAGTTGCATCGTAGATGTGGTTATAAAGAAAAGGAAATAAAGAAAGATTATATTACTGTAGCTCTGTCATCCATATCCAAAATCAAAAAGCATCACATCAAACTTTAGGCATCTCATATAAAATCTCCCTTTATATTCTACTCAATGCCTTTTGTTTGTGTTTTGAACATCTTGAAGATTCTCAAGAGTTGTTGAAAATCTTCAATTAAATTCTTTTTGTACTTTTCATTTTTCTTTCATTAAATTTACTATCTTTATTTTGCAGGAGATAATATTTCACATTCATGTGAAATGCAAACATATTCAGTAGTTACTCATAACACTTAAAAATTAATCACAATCTTGCAAGCACAGACATGTTAATCCTTATTGATCATATTGTTAGTAATAGAGAAAAGAAATCATGTCTGTCTAACTCTAACCCTTTTCTCCTTTTAACCGATAATTCTTTGGTGTTGCCACCATTACCACTACCTACAACATCATCTACGTGTCTATCAACAAATCACCGCCAATTTAAAATTAAAATTGGAAAATCAGTCTATCAAATTAAAAATTACTATTTAAATCTCCTTTGTATGAACCCTACCTTTGATTATTATTCTAAATTAAGTGGACTGTGACTGAATATTTCTCTCTTTTATGTAAGAAAATTCAAAATTTTTTGGTTGGTTCTGTATTTAGATAGCCTACTAAATTTCTCATTGTTTGTGTCAGTTGATTTCAATCTATCGTACAACTTGTTAGGTGTTGAATGAATTCCAAAAATCAAATAAATATTTTTATCATAAATCATGCAACTTCTCCTTCAACTTAGTCGACGCCATCTTATAGAGAGGGATGTAAAATTTCTTGATTGCCAGGACCATATCAATAGAAAATTCAATATCACGATCTAGAGTCTTAGTAGTCGAATTCATAGAAAACGCATTCATGAACTCATGTACAACTCGAATAGAATCTATAGGAGGCGGTGAGGCAATACTAGCATCACGAACATGAGTCAAATAAGACAAACATCCTCTGTCTACCATGCAATTAGCATGCTAAAAAGATATAACACCCTTCGGACCTAAATTAACCGTATTCATTCAAGCAAATCTTGGAACACCTGGTGTAGCTAAGGTCACAGTTTTGGCATAACTTTCTAAAATAACATGATAAGGAGCTAACTAGTTTAAAATAAATCAAAATTAATCATATCTAGGATAATCAAGTCTGGTCAAGTCTCACAGCCTACAAAGATAACCACATAAGATCGGTTCACCTAATCCACCACTAAAGATTCTCCTACGAGGGTTAAAACATTAAAAGGCTCACATGAAACATCAAAACCAGAAGAAAAATATGTAGATAGATAGGAGAATATAGACTTGGTGTCAAATAACATGGAATAAGATCTATTTCAAATTAGGATGATACCTATAATAACTACATCAAAAGCCTTTGCCTTGGGTCTTTCAAGTATAGCATAACACTGATCATGTCTGTATTCAGACTAAGTAACCTTGCGACCATCTCTATGAGAACTCCTACCTCTATCTCTAGAACCTCTAGCACTATTGGCACCATTCCTACCACTCTACAAACCATCTCTCATTACAGATATTGAAGTAGGGCAAAGCTGAAGCTACAAACCCTATTGAGTGGGTCCATACATGTTGAGAGAAATATTTAACCACATGGCCAAAATCCACTCATACAAAATATTCCTTGTAGCCTAACTCAATCTGAGAAGATGTAGATAAACTAGAATGATTACCCTAGCCTGAAAAATTTACTCTAGAGCCTCCACCCAACCTGACTACCAAAATATATAAAGAACTACCACCTGATCCTAAAAATACAACTTGAATCAGCCTACCATCATAACCATGGGAATGTCTACTAGAGTAATATCTACCTTGGGAGGTGTGTCTCCTACACTTATACTAATGATGCACCTTCTTAATGCCTCCCAAAGTAGCCTGGATAATTGAAACACCCTGGGTTTTGGTTACTGAGCTTTGAGCTCACTGTCTTTGTAATGACTCACCATGAGATTCATATGGTATAGGTATAGGTCAGGTGACCCAACTCGTAAGGTGTCCAGTGAGTGATGGTTAGTTTTCTATTATGGTTACGACTTGGTGGGTCGGATCATATGGTTTGGTGATGGGTCGTTGGGTTGATCCTTAACTTATTTTGAAACTTAGTGACTTAACTTAGCTCAGAGTACGATTGTCTCATTAACAGCCATGAGGATAGGGTACGAGTGGTATAGTGGAGTTGTATGTTGTCCAGTGTCTAGCCCTTGATGTTTTGCTTAGGGTATGACTAGATGGTACTAGTTGTATGGTATGGTGACAGGTTAGGAAAGTGAGTCTTATGTTGGACAAAATGTGGTGCCCAACTTTCTAACCTAGTAATAACTTGAGGGTACCACTCGTATGTGGTGGTGACGAATTGGAGGGTCCACTTGTACCCACCTGCGAGTTTTCTGCAGTTTTAAGTTGGGGGTATTTCAAACATTTTCCCTTTTAAATCCTTTTGAACCCATGACATAAATCACCTTTTAGGGCTATATTAACCTATTATTCTCATTCAAATACTCTTAAAATCTCTCTCAAGTTCTTGATTCAAGAAAAGGCCAGGGTGTCTAAAAGGCAATTAATTAGAAGCTTTCAAGAGTGAATCTCTCCATCTTCCTTGGTGTGTAAGTCATGTTACTCCTCCCTTATTATTAGTTATACTAAAACCATATTTTAATGAATGGTTTTCATGGTATTATTGTGGTCTTATTTTGGTTTTGAAATAAATATTGGGGTTTTTGGTTATTTATGGTTGGATAATATTTTTCCATATTTTACTTAAGGTTTTTTCATGTTATAATTATGATTTGAACATGTGGTTGCATGGTAATGGTCAATACTTGGTTTTGGTTTTGATAATTATATGCCCTCACTATGTTTGTGAAAATGCTAATGAGAATGATTTTATCACATAGTTTGACTATTCTTGAAATATTTGCATTGCATAAAAAGATAATGGAACTCAAATTGTTATTTTGGTTTTAAATGGTTTGGAAAGGTCTTACTGGCTATGGTTTTGTCTTAATTTGAAAATTGGAGTCAACTTTGTTTAATGGCTTTAGTATGGAATAAAAGTATAGACTTGCAAGCTCTACTTTTGGTATGACGATACCAATGGTTAAAATGACTAATTGAAGACTCTTTGATAAATGGTTGAAATGTGTAAATGGTTTTAATATGGGTTTAAAGGGGAGAGTGTAGCAGATCCTTAGAAGGTGGAGGTCCCGAGGGGACTGATACTGGTAACTCATGTTTGCCGATGTGAGCTTTTATCTTGGTGACCGTGTGCATGATGTCACACTTATAATTTAGTAGATCTACTAGTCATCTCAGGTTTTATTCTCTGGTTTGTATAACTAACATGTACTGGAGCCCTTTCAACAGGTGGAGTTGAATCCATATAGCTCGTGGGTGGTTTTAGGATGACAAATTTACACAACCCAGATAAAGATTTTAAATGCATGCTAAACCCAGTTCCCTTTCCTGGAATAATATATATGAATGTATTTATGTCATTACATATGGTTATTTACCTTGGTATTGAATTACTGGCATTATTTTATCTTACCCCTGAGTACATGCTAGCGTTAACTCCGCTAACCATCTTCGGGCGTTGTATTCCTACGCGATGTAGGAACCAATCATACTACTTTTCCTCCTACTCAGTGACTTATTCGAGGACAGCTTTGGGTCAGACTAAAGTGGCGAGCTTCCATACTTCGAAAGGCTTCATTTCATGCTATGAACTTCTTTTATTTTTGTTAAATCCTTGGTTAGGTTTCGGCTATGGTTAAGGGCATATCCCGACCATATGTTATCAATTCTAGATAGAGGCTTCGTCAAATAACTATGGGCATGGGTAGTGTCGGTATTAGTGTCAGCCTTGATATTGTTATTGGAATTGGGGTTGGTACTGGTTGGATTTTTGATTGAGGTCATTGGATTATGATTATAAACTTTTTTTGATGTCTTTGAAACATTATTGTTTTATCTTATTATATGTTTGGAATTCATCCGACATAGGGTATAGGGCGGTTATGGTTGGGTATTGGGGTGATCTTTGATCCTGGTTGGACTTGAGATGCCTGATAGATCAGGCCCTGGTTTAGATTGTGTCAATAATAGACTCAATCATCTTGGCATGCTTAGTAATACTCTGAAAAAAGCCTTTGAAACTACCATCTAGATTGTAGCTAATTGGTATATACCCCCTAACCCCATCATAAACTTTTCAATCATACAAACTTGGCGGAGATGTTAGCGGCTGGATATCTATATAATATATGTTACGCTCCTTATTCAAATTTTTGTGGCGTTGATAGTCAATTATATTTTAAAAATAATTTAAGTTTTTAATTATTATGATTTATAATACTTTTCTTCTATTCCAATTTAAGTGACATTGAAATAATTTTGAAAGTCAATTAAATATTTTATATCTTTTAAATTTTTTAAGTTTTTAATTATTGTGATTTATAATATTTTTTACGTACTTTTTTGAAATAAATTATAGATTAATTTTCTTTAGATATTTCAAGTTGTTAACTATTGTAATTTATAATATATTTTATGTAATTTTCAAATAATATATGTAACTCTTCTTGTCCAAAATTTTGTGGCATTAATAGTCAATTATATTTTTTAAATAATCTAAGTTTTTAATTATCGTAATTTATAAAAGTTTTCTTTATATTCCAATTGAGAAAATGGCCAACCCCCCCCCCCCCAAACCTTTACCCCAAATCTCAACCACACACCTATAGGGGTCTTATGACCCCCCTAAACATTTTAAAAATTGAATATATATACGTCTAAAAGCTCATACCCAGATTTTATTTCAAGTAGTGACCTGCACTGTAACGCCCCGGAAAACGGGTCCCGGAGCGTCACACGGTGCTTGAGGCTACGAGTAGCCCCAAGCTAACCCTTTGAGCCATTTTCATTCAGTTCAACACAAATCAACGGGGTTTCCATAAATTACCCTCAAATATCAACACAGTAATCATCATTCAAGAATAAAAGAATTTCAGAAAGATAACAAAATACGACTTATTAGTTAACTCCCAACATCTATACTAGTCTGACAAGCCTCTAAGAAAATCAACAAAACCAGCGAGCCATTGAGACATGCCCCAACTGACTTATACTCAGTTATCAAATACAAACGATTCCGTGAAACCAACATCAGACATCACGTCCTCGGAACATGAGGACTGACCACAACAGAGAATGTAGAACAGCGTGCCCGAAGAATCACTATCGAACCTAGAACTGAGCACCTGAACCTACATTCCGAGAAAATGCAGCCCACATCCGAAGATGTGGGTCAGTACCATGGAAAGGAACCGAGTATATGGGGGTGTATGCACCTGTATAAACATCATCATCATAAATATTTATAAGAAATATGCAAGATGTATGAAAGACGCACATAGCCTGAAGAATATCATCATAATCATGAGAGGATGAAATAAGTATAATAACACATGTGAGTCATCATATAATTTGTCAATCACTTTCAGTTCATCAAGAATATCAATTCTAAATGTAAATATCATTTAAATCTTTCAAAAGAATAACTTTCACAATTCCACTTTTCAAATCACTTCACCATTCACCATAGACACAAGGAAACACACACACACGGGGAAATCCTATAACCGACATAAACCATGTGAGCTACATGGAGTCCAACGTACAACCCACGTTGGGGAGAGCCTTCCTATCCTTGCCATCGGAGTAGGACTATCGATATCAAATCCACACAAACTAGTGATCACTGTATAAATCAGTCTCAGTCTCACTCCTACGGGGGCACGTAGCTCTAGGGAAGTAAGGTCGCTTTATACCTCCTACTTGGTACTAAAGATTTCTCCCGGACTTAGCTCGGATCATATCAAAGACAATCCACAACAAAATAATTTTAGTAATATATAAATATACATCGGGAGCGATAATGCTTTCCATCTATCAAAATCAACCACGTTGTGGATTTCTTTCACACTCGAGTTCAAAACAACTCCATTAAGACCAAAAGGTCAAATCATTCAAAATATGTCAAATATTCAACAAACGTGCTTATAACACACACTTTCTCAAAAAAACATAATTTCCAATGGGGATTCACAACCCAAATATCAAAATTATGATAAATATCGTTCAAGATTCATGCTTTATATCTCCATACATGTAAATTCATCTTTCAAAATCATAAACATCAAGATTTCATCATAATCATCATAAGATATGGGTTCATGCTTCAAATTCGTAAAAATCAAATAAAAATCATGCCTTTGTAAAGAAAATCACTTTTGGGCACAAGAACGAAAGAGAGTTCTTGTTGAAAAACCTCACATAACTTGAATGATGAACTTTAGATCGATACTCATTTTTGAAATGTTAATCTTGCCTTTGAATGATGGTTCTTGGAGTTCTTGAACCAGGAACTTGGAATCTTGAATAAATTTGCAGAATTAATGGTGAACTTTAGAGGTTCTTGAAGTTGGATGTAGGAGCTTAGGGTTTTCTTTTTGAGGGAATTTGATGAAATATAACATATAATGCTTCTAATAGGCTTTAATATAGGGTTTGGATGGATTTTGGGTGAGGGGGAATGACCAAAAAGCCCCTAAAAATCAAATAATTCTCGAATCTGTCTTTTGATGGACTATTTTGATAGTCTGAAGTAGATCAACCATAACGTTTTACTCCGATATCCAAATTGGATGAAACCAATTTTATTAGAAAGAGGACTCTTATATATTTCCATAGATATATAGTATCTCACCCAGATCATTGTGTACTAGTAGTTATGATTGTTTGAAGTTGAACCCAAAATTCACTTTTGTTAGGCTGAAGTAGATCGACCATAACATTTTGCTACGATAGACAAATTGGATGAAACCAATTTCATTTGAAAGAGGACTCACAGAGCTTTCCATTGATATATAATAGATCACCCAGATCATTATGTACAAGGAGTTATGATCATTTAAAGTTGGAGTAAAAATACGCCAGGCCTCAGTACTTTTTCCTCCACGTTTTTACTGTTCACTACTATTCACGGTTCGATCGGAATGTTCATAACTCGTCGCTTGGGTGTCCGTTTTGGATGATCCACATATAGTTGGAAAGCTTATTCTATACTCTACGTAATGGTAGGTCATAATCTAAGACATTCCATATGAAAAATTTATAATTCATTCTAGAAGATAGAACCCAGCACGTTTATGCATAAAATTTCAACGAAAAATTTCCCGGAGTATTACATTATCCCCCCTTAGAAACATTTATCCTCGAATGACGCTAGACATGCCAAGATTAGATAGGGAATAGAGCATACAGCTGAAACCATTAGTTAGACTCATCACCAAATCGTTTCTCACTCCGAATGCAATATAGAGTGCATAAATTCAAGAAACAACAGCTGAACACATAATAAATGACTGCTGAACTACTGCAAATTTTATCAAAAGTGCATAATTTAGGAAAGAACGGTACCTTCGGCTTGATCGGAGTTCACGGAAAATAGCTGCAGGTACTTGGATCGCATATCCACCTCAGCTTCCCAAGTTGCACCCTCAACAGATTGGTTTCGCCACAACACCTTGACCAAGGGAACTTCTTTGTTTCTTAGTCTTCAGAAACTGAAATCAAGAATCTCAACAGGAATCTCATTAAAAGAAAGATTTTCTTGAATGTCAGCACTCACAAAGGAATCCACTACCAAAGCATCGCTAATATTCTTTCTAAGCATGGAGACATGGAATATTAGATGAATAGAGGACAACTCGGAAGGCAACTCGACCTCATAAGCTACCTTACCAACACGGCTATGAATTTTGTAAGGACCAACATAACGGGGACTAAGCTTCCCCTTCTTTCCGAATCTCTTCACCCCCTTCATGGGTGAAATTTTCAGATACACTAGGTCACCAACTTCAAGCTCAAGGTCTCTCCTTCTAACATCCGCATATGACTTCTGACGACTCTGCGCTGTTTTCAACCTTTCCCTAATCAACTTAACTTTTTCCATAGCCTCAAATACCGAATCAGGACCACTCACAGCTGCTTCACCCACCTCAAACCAACCTATGGGTGATCTACACTTCCTTCTATATAAGGCTTCAAACGGAGCCATGCCAATACTAGAGTGGAAACTGTTATTGTAAGCAAACTCTATCAATGGAAAGTGATCATCCCAACTTCCCATAAAGTCAAGTGCACAAGCTCTCAACATATACTCTAAGGTCTAGATGGTCCGCTCAGCCTGACCATCCACCCCTGATGACGCACACTGCTTTAAATAAAGCGCAGTGAATAATGCGCCAGACCGCCTAACCGGTCTGCGGATGAAAAGCAGAACTCAAAAGCACTTGGGTACCAAGACCCTTCTGAAAAGCTTTCTAAATTTGCAAAGTGAACTGAGTACCCCTATCCAAAATGATAGATAAGGGAACTCCATGCAGTCTGACTAGCTCTCGGATATACAATCTAGCGTAATCCTCAGCAGTATATGAAGTATGAATAGGCAAGAAATGAGCAGACTTAGTCAACCTATCAACCACAACCCAAATGGAATCATGATGGCGTCGGGAAGGAGGTAAACCAATCACGAAGTCCATATTTATCTCTTCTCACTTCCAAGTGGGAATACTAAACTCTTGCATCATACCACCAGGTCTTTGGAGTTCAACCTTAACCTGTTGGCATGTTGCACACTTAGCTACAAATGCTGCTATATCTTTCTTCATGCCACTCCACCAATATATTTCCCGCAAGTGTCGGTACATCTTGGTTGCACCAAGATGAATAGAATATCGTGCCCCGTGTGCTTCATCCATAATCCTCTATCTCAGATCATCAATATTCGGGACACATAATCTACCCTGCATTCTCAACACATCATCTCCCCATTGGAAGAAACCTCTACTTTTTGGTCCTTGACTGACTCCTTCAGTCTGACCAAACTAGCATCTAAGTATTGTTTTTCCTTCACTTTCGAAACCAAGGAGGATTCGGAACTACTCTGAACCCCTATACTACCTTCAGCAGAGTCAAACAACCTAACCCCCAATCTAGCCAAATGATGTAAATCACGAGCCAACTCTTTCTTACCTTCTACCACATGCAAAACTCTACCCATGGACACTCTACTTAGGGCATCCGCTACAACATTGGCCTTGCCCGGATGGTACGGCACACTTATATCATAGTCCTTTAACAATTCTAACCATTGTCTCTGCCTAAGATTCAATTCTCTCTGGGTAAACACATACTGCAGACTCTTATGATCAGTGAAAACATCAACATGGACACCATACAAATAGTGTCTCCAGATTTTCAAAGCAAACACAACAGCATCCAACTCAAGGTCATAGGTGGGGTAATTTTTCTCGTGGGGTTTCAACTGTCTAGAAGCATAAGCTATCTCCTTACCCTTCTGCATCAATACGCAACCCAACCCAACTCTCGAAGCATCACAGTACACCACAAAACCATCAACACCATCAGGCAAAGTCAAAATAGGGGCTGAAGTGGGTCGAGTCTTCAACTCCTAAAAATTCTTCTCACAAGATTCGGACCACAAGAACTTTTCTTTCTTTTGGGTCAACCGAGTCATAAAAGACGCTATAGAGGATAAACCTTCAAAAAAATAGCGGTAATAGCCAGCTAAACCCAAGAAACTTCGGATATCAGTTGAAGAAATAGGTCTAGGCGAATTTCTAACAGCTTCGATCTTTTGGGGATCAACTCTAATACCCTCAGAAGAAATGATATGACCCAGAAAAGCAACTGAGCTTAGCCAAAACTCACACTTACTGAACTTGGCAAACAACTTGTGATCTCTAAGGGTTTGCAAGACAGTTCGGAGATGATCAGAATGTTCATCCTTACTACGGGCATATTCCAGTATATCATCGATGAACACTATGAGAAATATATCCAGATATGGTCGGAACACTCAATTCATGAGGTCCATGAAAGCTGCTGGGGCATTAATTAACCCAAAAGACATAACAAAAAACTCAAAATGGCCATAACAAGTTCGAAAAGTGGTTTTCGGGATATCACACTCCCTAACTTTGAGTTGATGATAGCCGAAACGAAGGTGTATCTTTGAGAAATAACTTGCACCTTGCAATTGGTCAAACAAATCATCTATTCTCGGAAGGAGGTACTTACTTTTTACGGTGATTTTATTCAGTTGGCGGTAATCAATGAACATACGCAAAGAGCCATCTTTTTTTCTCACAAACAGCACAGGAGCACCCTAAGGAGAAACACTGGGCCTTATGAAACCCTTATCTAGTAGATCTTTGAGTTGCTCTTTTAACTCCTTAAGTTCTGCAGGGGTCATACGGTAAGGAGGAATAGAAATGGGCTGAGTATCGGGAATAAGATCAATCCCGAACTCTATATCTCTATCAGGAGGTATCCCTGGGAGATAGACATCAGAAAACTTATTGACGACGTTAACAGACTAGAGAGTTGGAGTCTCAGACTTAGTGTCTTTGACTCTAACCAAATGGTAAATACACCCCTTGGAAATAAGCTTTCTAGCTTTGGGGTAAGAGATAAAATAACTCTTGGGTGACACAGAATTTCTAGACCACTCAAACACGGATGCACCCAAAAACTGAAACTTGACCACTCGGGTCTGACAATCAATAGAGGCATAAGAAGAATACAGCCAGTCCATACCCAGAATCACATCAAAATCTACCATGTCTAACTCAATCAGATCAGCCAACAAGACTATATGATGAACAGTAACAGGACACTTTTTATACACTTTCTGGGCAACAATCGAATCACCCACTGGGGTAGAAACTAGGATAGGCTCAGGAATAATCTCAGGAATCATTTCAAAATTCACAGCAATCAAAGGTGTAACATATGAGAAACTGGATCCAGGATCCAACAAAGCATACCCATCAAATTGAAATATACGAACTATACCAGTAAAAACATCAGGAGAGTCCTCCTGTTCCTGGCAGGATGGTAAAGCATAGAATCTATTCTGGCGCTGTCCGCCAGCATTGCTAGAAGAGACGCCCTAAGATGGGGCTGGGCGAGTTGCTGGAAATGGAGCACTAACAGTCTGAGTTTGGGTCTGAGGGCGATAGTCACGATGCCCTTGTCCATTCTGTGGACAATCTCTAACTCTGTGACCCATGTCACCACATCAGAAACAACCCCTCTTCTCACCCCAACACTCACTTGAATGAGCCCTACCACACTTAGGACACAGGGGATGATTTGGCTTACTGCTAGCACTGTACTGGGACCTGGATGCATATGACCTGCTACCTTGCTCCTGCCTATCTCTTGGCATGAGAGCACTAGCAGATGAAGGTGCTGGTATAGACAAACGATTTTGATACTGAGGGTGACTCTCTCCCTGCGATCTAGTCTGACCCTGTCTGTGCTGCTCGGACCTAGCTCTCTTATTCCCTCTCATTCTATCTCTCTCCTTAATCTTGCTTGCCTCAATCTGTTGGGCATGAGTCATCAGCCTAGAAAGATTTATCTCACTATTTAGCATAGCAGACCTACACTTCTTAACCACATAACTAGACACTCCAGTCACAAACTTACTCATACTAGCCCGATTATCAGCCACTAAGTCAGGAGCTTACTTGGCCAACTGATTAAACTTTACACAGTACTCCCTAACAGTCATAGAGCTTTGTCGCAGGTTCATAAAATCTTCCACCTTCGCCTCCCTCATCTCCAAAGGGAAAACTTATCCAGGAATGCATCTTGGAACTCTTGCCAAGTTGTAGGGACAGCTGCCTCACCTCTACCTTTCCTCTAACCAACAACCCAGTCATAAGCAAGGTTTTTCAACCTATACACAACCAACTCCATACTATGTTCCTCAGATACATGCATCACCTGAGTAATCTTCTGCACCTCCACTAAAAACAACCCTGGATCCTCATCAGACTTGGTCCCATAGAATTTCGGCGGATTCATCCACATGAAGTCACGGATCCTAGCAGCAGCTGAATCACCTCCCTGCTGTTGTGGAGCCAGGGCTGGGTAGGCCTGAACATTTGCAGTAACAGCTTGGGCCAGCACCTAAAAGGCTACCCAAAATTCAATATGAGACACGTTTTCATTCAATGGATCAGCGGGTTGAGGTTGCTGACCATAACTATTTCTTCTCACTCGACGTGGAGGCACATTTCTGAAAGAGGAGAGTACGAATCAATAGCAGATAGAGACACTTTAAGAACGATTGACTTCTGAAAGAAAGAATCATATTTTTTCCTAAAATGTCTTGTAGCCTCTTGCTCATAGATGTGGAGTGCTACACACCGATGATCAAGACTCTACTTAGCGCGGCTTGTCAGACTCCCTAGGACACCTTAAAACCTTAGGCTCTGATACCAAGTTTGTAACGCCATGGAAAATGGATTCTAGAGCGTCACACGGTGCTTGAGGCTACAAGTAGCCCTAAGCTAACCCTTTGAGCCATTTTTATTCAGTTCAACACAAATTAATGGGGTTTTCATAAATAACCCTCAAATATCAACAGAGTAATCATCATCCAAGAATAAAAGAATTTCAAAAAGATAACTCCCAATATCTATACTAGTCTGACAAGCCTCTAAGAAAAACAATTAAACTAGTGAGCCATTGAGACATGCCCCAACTGACTCATACTCAATTATCAAATGTAAACGATTCCGTGAAACCAACAGACATCACGTCCTCATAACATGAGGACTCACCACAACAAAAGATGTAGAACAGTGTTCCCAAAGAATCACTGTCGAACCTGGAACTGAGTACCTAAACCTACATTCTGAGAAAATGCAGCCCACATCCGAAGATGTGGGTCAGTACCATGGAAAGGAACCGAGTATATGGGGTGTATGCAGTTGTATAAACATCATCATCATAAATATTTATAAGAAATATGTAGGATGTATGAAAGACTCACATAGCCCGAAGAAAATCATCATAATCATGAGAGGATGAAATAAGTACAATAACACATGTGAGTCATCATATAATTTGCCAATCACTTTCAGTTCATCAAGAATATCAATTCTCATAATGTAATATCATTTAAATCTTATGAAAGAATAACTTTCACAATTCCACTTTCAAATCACTTCACCATTCACCATAGACACAAGGAAACACACACACACTGGGAGATCCTATAACTGACATAAACCATGTGAGCTATATGGAGTCCAACGTACAACCCACGTTGGGGAGAGCCGTCCTATCCTTGCCTTCGAAGTAGGACTATCGATATCAAATCCACACAAACTAGTGATCACTATATAAATCAGCCTCAGGCTCACTCCTACGGGGGCACGTAGTTCTAGGGAAGTAAGGTCGCTTTATACCTCCTACTTGGAACTAAAGATTTCTCCCAGACTTAGCTCGGATCATTTCAAAGACAATCCACAACAAAACAATTTCAGTAATATATAAATATACATCGGGAGCCATAATGCTTTCCATCTATCAAAATCAACCACGTTGTGGATTTCTTTCATACTCGAGTTCAAAACAACTCCATTAAGACAAAAAGATCAAACCATTCAAAATATCTCAAATATTCAACATCAACGTGCTTATAACACTCACTTTCTCAAAAAAATATAATTTACAATGGGGATTCACGACCCAAATATCAAAATCATGATAAATATCGTTCAAGATTCATGCTTTATATCTCCATACATGTAAATTCATCTTTCAAAATCATAAACATCAAGATTTCATAATAATCATCATAAGATATGGGTTCATGCTTCAAATTCGTAAAAAATAAATAAAAATCATGCCTTTATAAAGAAAATTACTTTTGGGCGCAAGAACGAAAGTGAGTTCTTGTTGAAAAACCCCACATACCTTGAATGATGAACTTTAGATCGATACTCATTTTTGAAATGTTAATCGTTCCTTTGAATGATGGTTCTTGGAGTTCTTGAACTAGGAACTTGAAATCTTGAATAAATTTGCAAAATTAATGGTGAACTTCAGAGGTTCTTAAAATTGGATGGAGGAGCTTAGGGTTTTCGTTTTGAGGGTATTGGATGAAATATAACATATAATTCTTCTAATAGGCTTTAATATAGGGTTTGGACGGATTTTGGGTGAGGGGGAATGACCAAAAAGCCCCTAAAAATTAAATAGTTCTCGAATCTGTCCTTTGATGGACTGTTTTGATAGTCTGAAGTAGATCAACTATAATGTTTTACTCTGATATCCAAATTAGATGAAACTAATTTCATTAGAAAGAGGACTCTCATATATTTCCGTTGATATATAGTATCTCACCAGATCATTGTGTACGAGGAGTTATGATCATTTGAAATAGACCCAAAAATTCACTTTTGATAGGCTGAAGTAGATCAACCATAACTTTTTGCTCCAATAGACAAATTGGATGAAACTAATTTCATTGGAAAGATGACTCACAGAGCTTTCCGTTGATATATAGTAGATCGCCCAAATCATTATGTACAAGGAGTTATGATCATTTAAAGTTGGAGAAAAAATACGTCAGGCCTCAGTACTTTTTCCGGCACGTTTTACTGTTCACTACTATTCACGGTTCGATCGGAATGTTCATAACTCGTCGCTCGGGTGTCCGTTTTGGATGATCCACATATCGTTGGAAAGATTATTTGATACTCTACGCAATGGTGGGTCATAATCTAAGACATTCCACACGAAACTTTTTTAATTCATTCTAGAAGATAGAACCCAACACATTTACGCACAAAATTTCAATGAAAAATTTCCCGGGGTATTACATGCACATGCTGCCACGTTATGCCACTTCATTTCCACGTCATTTTTATCTTTTTTTATTCTAAAAATTAATTATTTAATTTTATTATTTTCTTTTCTCTTCCATTATACCACTTCTATGGCCATTCTTTATCAAAAATCTCCCCTGTTCTTTTCTTCAGTTTTCATTTCCCTTTATTTTCCACCCATTTCTTCACTTTCCACTCTTGCTATTTCCAGAACTTCTAATCACACATTGGTTTGTGCATTGATTTCTTCTTTTTCATCTCCTCGAGAATCTTCCCTCAATTGTACTAGCTTTCCTCAGGGAATTCAAATCCCTTTGAATCCTTCTTTTTCCTTCAGTGGGATCGTGGGTGGAAATGGTTTTCTTTTTGGGTTAACCTCATCTGACCCTTCAGTCATGGTGTGTTGGAGGTTCTTAAACAATGGCACTGACTTGACTTACAAAAGGATTTATGTTGGTCCATTGCTCACAAGTCTTGATTCTGAGAATTCCCCAAATTTGTGGAATTGTCAATGGAACCAATAGGCTTCAGTGTTGGCAGTGGCATGAATTCAGTTAGTCAAACAGAAGCTTGATCACAACCTCTTCCAAATTATCAAAAGACACCATTAATGAGTCCTCGCCATTAATGAGTTCAAGAAAGAAGAGAAAATAAAATTGGTGATGAGGAAACTCCATTAATGAGTTCTTGAATTTTTTGTTTTGAGAAAGAGGAGAAGAAGACAAGAGAATGAATAAGAAAAAGTAATAATTAAAAATATTTATATAAAAATATTTAAAATAAATTTTTAATAAATAATTTTCGTTCTCACTCTCTTTAAAGGGAGTGAAACACACTCTCTTGCCATGTCAGCTTTCGGAGGGTTAATAATTCCACTTTAAAATCGTTCAGGGGGGCCATAGGACCCCCGCAAAGTATAAGTGTGTAGTTGGAATTTGGGGTAAAGGTTGGGGGATCTTTTGGCCATTTTCTCCATTCCAATTTAAGTGATATAATGCTTAGACCATAATAATTAATTAGAGGTGATATAGTAAAATCACGATGGAAGCAACTAAGTAAACATGTCTTAAATGGCTCACAACAACTAATTAGAAGTGATATAACAAAAGTTCTAAAAAATACTTGTGAAAAAAACTAAGCGGGCATCATATAAGACGTAAAGTTAATTTAAAACAACAAAAGTTAACTCATCATTTTATATCTATTTTACTTTTTTTATTAAATATATATTTTTTACTATTTAGATGACTTATAAATAATTAGGTTGGAATTTAGTAAAATTATGATTAAAGCAGCTAAAGCAGACATGTCATAAATGTCTATTTTATTTTCTAATGAAATATGATTAATTTTTTTTAATATGTAAATAATAACTTATAATAATTAATTAGGGGTGATATAGTAAAATGACAGAGCAAGCAGCTGAAGCCGATATGTCGACGGAAAGCTGCTTCAGTCGCCCAACTCACCCTTAAATAATAAGAGAATGCACACATTTTTTTTTTATTGAAACTCTACTAGAATTTTTTTAAAAAAAATCAAATTTACTTATCTCCACTATGATTCCAATAAATTAAAATAAATTGTACTTTTGTTTTCCATTTATTCTTAATTTATTATCCCATTTATATTTTTTGTATTTATTTTATTTGGTTTAGATTTGTATGCCAATCTAATACAATTTCTTTTTTTAAAAAAAACATATCTTGTATTGTTCTCAACTGATTTTTTTTTAAATACATTTATATTGACGACAGTGTATTGAATAAATATAATTCATGATAAGTCTTATTTTGTCACAAAAGATTTAGCGTGATGAAAAATATTTTGTCAATCAATCGTCTTCAAAAGTGGGTCGCTAAAAGTATACAAAGACGATTCAGTGCTTCGTCACTAAAAAAATAAATTAGCTATAAAAAAATCGTCCCCAAATGTGTAACATTTATGACAAATTTGTTGGTCATAAAAATATAATTTTTTTGTAGTTGATGATATGCTTTTGTCACTAAAAAGTCACTAATACCGATATAAGTTCTGCGTCCCTAATTATTTAGTTCAATAGCGACGACCCCAATTGTCTCTAAAGTTATATATATATTGTGGTAGAACAAATATATTTTAGTCACTAATGACAACTTTTTATATACAACAAATATTTTTGTCCTCAAATGTATGAATTAGTGACAAAATTATAATTATTATTATTATAATAATAAAGGTAAATAATTTTGCAGTTAAATCTACTATTTTGTCACTAAAAATATTGTTTTTTAACCGACGATAGAGAATTGTCACTAAATTTTATGATTACCGACAGTTACTATTGTCACGAAATACAAAATTAATTTGTATCAAATAAAAAGAAAGATTTAAGATAAATACATTTGTCACTAAATATAATCAAACTTATGACGAAAGAGTTTATTTTGTGATGAAAATATTTGTCTTAAAAGTCTAATTTAATTTTTGCTAAAAGTTACCTTTGATAATAAAATCTTTTATCACTAATTACAAGATAATGTTGGTATTATTTTTTAAATTAGAATTGAATAAATTGAAATAAAATTATAAAACATGATAGATAATGATAAAATCACCCACAATCATACAAATTAACAACAACAACAACAAATCTAGTATATTCCCACATAGTGGGGTCTGAGGAGGGGGGGGGTAAGATGTACGCAGTCCATACCACTATCTCCGGAGAAGTAGAAAGGCTCAATCATACAAATTAAGAAAACTAAAATTGTAGTGAGGTAATATCACCTTACAGGGAAAATCAAAGTAAACCAAGTCCAATAACAAAGAAAATCTAACTAAAATATAGTACTAAATATTACTCCTATCCTAAACTAAGACAGATATATAGAGATTTCTACCAAAGTACCAATAATTTGTTGAGCTTGCAATTAGTCTTCATTAAACTCTCAATTTTATACCTGTGGAAAAAAGAAGAAAATTAGGATTGATGATGATGCTTATAGATTTTGGCAATCAAAATGACTCTATATGCTACTGTTGCTCTAAGCCACAATTAGAATTTATTAAACATGTAATTATGGAAAGTGAGGCTGCCCAAAACATGTGGAGAAAAATTGAAGCACCTTTGGGTATTATTAAAGACAATGCCATGCATTGTACCATCAAAAAGAGGGATGATTAATTTAAAAAAAGAAAGGAATCAAAGAAGCAGCCAAAGGCAGTAATGATCAAATGCAAGGCAATAGGGACAACAATGATCAAACTATCTGACTGTCTGAAATATCTGAAAGCCTCTAAACTGACTGAAAAGAAAGTTGATGGATAGGCCCCAACTAACTCCAAACTGTCGAACTTACAAAAAGACTGAAACAACATAATAGGTCTTCAAAACATGAGGACTCACCACTCCTAGTGCTGCTGACTAGCTGGACTGTCTAAGTGCGGTCAGGAAACTGAGCATTCGAACCTATGATATTAAACATCATAAAACAAGAAAAATGTATGCGATCAGCACTTTGAATATACTGGTATATGAGAAGTAGTTAGGTTGGAATGCATGATACATGATGTAAAAATGACTGAATAGCATGAGATAACTGAATGTAAATGTGTGAAAAGCTATAAAATCTGAGAATACATGACCAAGCATCTAACACGTTCTGAAATAGTTTGTAAACAGAAATATTAAAATCAGATAACTAATAAACTGAATGCTATGGTCAAGAAAAACTAAACTGAGAATATACTGAATATTGTATTGAGACTGTGGGAGGTATCATCTAACCGACATGCCCCAGAGCTAATCGGGGTCCAACCTGTAACCCCAGTTGGATGGATGTTAGAAACGTGCCACGAATACTAATATTGGTTATATGGATTAACTAATCTGGTCTACTGAATGACCAGGGTGTCAAGCCTAAACTGACGGGTGACCCCTAGGAGAAAGTCAAACCTAAACTGACGGGTGACTCCTCGGGGGAAGTTAAGCGTAAACTGATAGGTGACTCATCATATCCTACATTGGCTACGTAGTTCTGGAATACAGAGACTGTTACAAATGCCTCTGCCTAACTGATGGGAAAGACGTCATTCCTGTATTCGCTTGGTGCTAAATCCTACTCCCAACTGAACTGACACTGATTACTGAACTGTTCTAAGTTTAACTGTCTATGATAACTGACTGAATTGATAATGCTTATGATATATCTGAAATCATTCTGAATGTACAGAGACTATGTAAACAACTAAGTATTGGGTATTCATAACCCCCAACACTGAATGTAAATAACAACAAAGGCATGTAAAAGCTTTGAAAAAAACATAATGGGGAAATCATTCTTTTTAGCATCTCATCAAACACATGGGGATGCTTTTAAACATGATGAGCTAGCATGATTACATGATAAAAACAAGAATTTGAGGATTTATCCTGAATTGCATGAACATGACATGGGAACTTCAACATCCAAAATATATTATAATTCATTCCACTTGAAACCAATTATAATATTAACTTTAATCAAAATAAGAAGAAATTCATGGAGATAATTCATCTAAAACATGGAAAACTCATAATTTAACATTTAAAAAAGGATTCTTGGACTCCATGGTGAAAGGAAACCATAGATGAACATCACACACACCTTAACCCTTAAGCTTGAAAGAAAAACACAATCTTGAAAGCTTTCTTGAATGTTCTTGGATTGGGAAACACAAATTCTTCGTTTTCTTACAAGGAAGGGGATTGAATTTGATGAACTTGGGGAAGAAGGGGGTTTGTATTTGAGAGTAATTTGGAGAATTAGGGCAAATAATGCCCTAACTAAAGTTTAATCCCATGTTTTTATAAATTGGGTCGGTGGGGAAAAGACATGATTGCCCCTCAGGGATTAAATTCATAACTAGAACACTGATTGAAGGATCACCTCGATGCGGTATAGGCCTCATCGCTCTACCACAGTGACGCTCCACAATCGCGTTGAGCTGTTGGAATCAAAATTCAAACACGACCTAATCCTCGTCCTAAAATCCAAAACTTCCCCGAGACATGCCCCTTACACCCCTAAACATAAATTAACTCAAAAACTTACGTCTCGAGGTCGGAAAGGTTGGTTTAAAAAATCTCAAAGTTAAGAGACCAAAAATAAGACTTAAGTCCCCAACACTTAGTGAAATTTTTAGGTTCTAAGTCTCTTATGCATGCACTATGAGCTAAACTAAGCTAAGAAAAGTACGGGGTACTACAATATCTCTCGATTGGGAACATTCATCCTCGAATGAGACAATTAAGCTGAGAATGTTGAGGAACTAAGATTACATACTGATCATGCATATTTGATGACATAATTACATGACTGATCTTGAAACATGATACCTGACTGAACTGAATTCGTGAATGCATGCAAAGACATAAGAAATAATTATATAGCAGGGACTGAGAATGGAAAAAGTCAATCTACAAAAAACGGTTACCTTAAGCTGAGTCTAAATTTACGGAGAAAAGATAAGGGTACTTGGTACGCATATCCGCTTCTTCCTCCTAAGTGGCTCCCTAAACGGACTGATTTCGCCAAAGAACTTTGACCAAGGGAACTTCTTTGTTCCTCAGTATATGAATCTGATGATCAAGGATTTCAATTGGGATTTCTTCATAAGAAAGGCTATCCTGAACATCAGTGCTTTCTAGAGAAACTACAATAGCTGGGTCACCAATACACTTTTTTAACAAAGATACATGGAACACTGGATGCACTGATGTCAAATCTGCTGAAAACTCAAGCTAGTAAGCTACCTTTCCAAAACGGCTCAAGATTCTGTAAGGTCCAACATATCGGGGACTAAGCATCCCCTTCTTACCGAACCTCTTCACACCATTCATGGGAAATATTTTCAAATACACCAAATCCCCAACTGCAAACTCAAGATATCTCTTATACACATCTGTATAGGACTTCTGATGACTTTAGGCTTTCTTGAGCCTCTCCCTGATTAACTGAACATTCTCCATTACATCAAATAATAAATCAGGCCATATCAAAGCTATCTCACCTGCCTAAAACCAACTAATAGGAGATCTAGATCTCCTCCCATAAAGATCCCCAAACAGAGCCATCTAAACACTAGAGTGATAACTATTATTGTAGGCAAACTCGATCAAGGGTAAGTGATCATCGCAACTTCTTTTGAAATCAAAAACACACGCCCTCAACATATCCACTAGAGTCTGAATAGTCCTCTCTGCCTGAGGACAAAAAGTTATACTGAGGTGAACTTGGGTACCAAGACCCTTCTGAAAAGCTTTCCAAAAGTGAGAGGTAAACTGAGTACCTCTATCTGAAATGATAGACATCGGGACTCTATACAACCTAACCAACTCTCTAATATATATCTTGACATGATCCTCGACTGTATAGAAAGTATGAACTGGCAAGAAATAGGTTGATTTGGTCATTCTATCTACAATAACCCATATTGAATTATATTGACGATGCGAACGTGGCAACTCCATGTTCACCTCTTGTCACTTCTAAGTGGGAATTCTAAACTCCTGCATTGTGCCACTAGGCCTCTGGTGCTCAACTTTAACCTACTGACAATTAGGACACTTAGCTATAAACTCTATAATATCTCTCTTCATACCGCTTCACTAATAGATTTCTCGCAAATCACGTTATATCTTAGTGGCTTCTGGGTGAATAGAGTAATGCTCACCATGCACTTCTACAAGGATTTTCTATCTCAAACCATCTACACATGACACACCCAGTCTATCCTGACATCGCAACACACCATCTCCCCTTTAAGAGAAAACCTCTATTTTCTGATCTTTAACTAATTCTTTTAACTTAACTAAACCGGGATCTCTATCTTACTTTTATTTCACTTCGGCAACCAAAGATGATTCTGAACTATTCTAAACGCATACAGTACCCTTAGCTGAATCCACCAACCAAACACCTAATCTAGAAAGCTGATGAACCTCCTAAACTAACTTCTTCTTATCATTCTCAACATAAGAAACACTACCCATAGACAATCAACTAAGGGCATCTGCCACTACATTGGCCTTTCCTAGATGATACAACACACTCATATCATAAACTTTCAATAATTTTGTCCTCTTTTTTTGACGAAGATTTAAATCTTTCTGCGAGAATACATACTGTAAATTCTTATGATTAGTGAACACATCAACATAAACCCCACAAAGATAATGCCTCTAAATTTTCAAGGCAAATACAATAGCTGCTAACTCAAGATCATGGCTAGGGTAATTCTTTTCATGGGGTTTAAGTTGTGTAGAGGCATAGGCTATGACCTTACCTTTCTACATTAGCACATAACTAAGGCCAACTCTAAAAGTATCACAGTAAACAACAAACTCATCTGAACCATCCGACAAGGTCAAAATTGGGGTTGAGGTGAGTCGAGTCTTCAACTCTTGAAAACTCTTTTCATAAGAATCTGACCACTGAAACTTGAATTTCTTCTGAGTCAATCGATACATAGGGGATGTGATTGATGAGAACCCTTCAGCAAACCATTTGTAATAGATAGCCAAACCCAAGAAACTCTTGATATCTGATAGAGAGATGGTTCTAGGCTAGTTCTCACTACTTCGGTCTTTTGAGGGTCAACTCTAATGTTATCACCAAAAATAATATGGCTAAGAAAAGTAACTGATCTTAGCCAAAACTCGCACTTACTGAAATTGGCGAATAACTGATGGGCTCTAAGAGTCTGCAATATAATTTTGAGATGGCCTGCATGATTATTTTCACTATAGGAGTAGACAAAAATATCATCAATAAAGATTATGACAAATGTATCCAAATACTGCTTGAACACTCTATTCATAAAGTCCATGGAAGCTGTTGGGGCATTCGTGATTCCAAAACACATAACTAGAAATTTAAAGTGACCATACCAAGTTCTAAAAGTTGTTTTCAAAAGGTCACATTCTCTAACTCTGAGCTAATGATAGCCGGATCTGAGGTCTATCTTAGACAAGTAACTGGCACCCTGAAGTTGGTTGAAGGTGAAAGACTTGTAACATACCCATAACCATATTAGGAGAACTTTCATGATCCTATCGGGACTGAAGTGCATACAGCCTATTTTGGCACTAACCACTAGTAGCACTAGCAGTGGTGCCCTGCTGAATTGGGTGACGTGCTGGAGCTAATAACAGATTAGACTGGCCCTGCTGGCAAAATTCTCTTCCCCTCTGAGTAACAACTTGACACACCCAGATCCTGTGGCCTGGCTTACCACACCTAAAATACATATCACTGTCACCTCTATACTCACCTTAATGATTTCTACCATACTTCTGGCAAGGCGAGTTAGTACAACCACTGTTTACACTTTCTTGGGACTTAGAGCCTAGCGCCTTATCCCAATTATCATTTCTGAACTTTGGCACTAGCGCACTACCCAAAGATGGAGATGAGGCTAAAAACTTTTGATAAAACTGAGGATGATTACCACTCTCTAACCTCGACTGAGAAAAATTAAAGTTACCTATGCTGGCTCTCTTATTCTCCCTTTCTCCATCCTTAAGTTTCTGTTCCTTAATCTGCTGAGCATGGACTGTGAGCCTAGATATGCCAATCTCCTTAATCAACATGGAAGTCCTACATTCTTTGAACATACTATCAAATATACCAGACATGAACTTACTAATTCTAGACCTATTATCATCCACCACTGAAGGAGCATACGTCGCCAACTGAGTAAACTTAAGTGAATACTCATTTACACTTATACTACCCTACTTCAGATTACTAAAATCTAGCACCTTTACTTTCCTTAACTCCAAAGGGGAAAATCTATCTAAAAAGGTCGTGGTTATCTTCTTCCACTCTACAGGCCCTAGATCTGCGCCTCTATCCTCTTTTCACTGCTTATACCAGGCATAAGCTACATCCTACTGGTAAGCAGCCAATTTTGAACTCTCACTAAATGTGACACCCATGATATCAGTCACCTTCTAAACCATACCTATAAATTCCTGCGGATCCTTATTAGACTTGTATTTTAAAAACAAAGAAAGGTTTATTCGGGTAAAGTTCCGAATCCTAGCTACAGCTATATTAGCCACTAGATTGGCTGGAAAAGCAGACTGCTGGTTGTTTTGATATGATACTGAGTGAGATAAAGTGGTGAAGACAGCTCTGAATTCAGCTTAAGAGACATGCTCATTCAGGGGATGTTCCTAAACAGGCGGAGGTGTGGGCTGATTTCCGTTTCTTTTTTTATTGTTCTTTCTAGGAGGTATTTTCTGGAAATAGAAGGAAGAATGAATTATAAAGGCAGTTTAAATAGAGCTCATGCTCTTTCGCACGACATAAACACAAAAAGAAGGGAAACTTTTCCTAAAACATCTTGTAGCCTCTTGTCCATAAATGTGGCACGCTTCACACCCATCTAGAAGACTCTACTCAATGTAGCTTTCAGACTCCCTAGGACACTAAGACCTTAGGCTATGATACCAAGTTTTGTCATGACTCGAGGCTACCCTATAATCGCAGCAAGGTGTTTATGGCCACAAGTGGCCACAAACTAACCCATGAGCTGGTACCTGCTGTGAACACTGAATAAAATAATAGAAACACATATGCAGAAATAAACTACTAATGACATAAGGTTTTAAATACTAAAATTATACAACTGAATCCACAAGTATGAAACATATACGAAAATATTAAAAATCTAACTAATAAGACTGACAAACTATCTGATGTTTGAAATGTCTGAAAGCCTCTAAGTTGACTGAAAAGAGATTTGATGGGACATGCCCCAACTAACTCCAAACTGTCAAACTAAAATAAAATAACATAACAGGTCCTCGAAACATGAGGACTTACAACTGTTGTTATTACTGACTAGCTGGACTGTCTAAGCACGGTCAGAAAACTGAGCATCCGAACCTATGATATTAAACATCATAGCGAAAGGAAAACATATGTAATCAACACTTTGAATGTACTGGTATATGAGATGAGGTTAGGCTGGAATGCATGGGTTTATATATATGAAGTAAAGACTGACTGAATAGTAAGAGATAACTGAATTTAAATGCGTGAAAAGCTATAAAATCTGAGAATGCATGACCAAGCATATAACAAGTTCTAAAATAGTCTATAAACTGAAATATTGAAATATAATAACTGAATAACTGATAAACTGAATGCTATGGTCACGCAAAATTGAATTGAGAATATATTGAATACTATACTGAGATTATGGGATGTATCATCTAACTGACATGCCCTAATCTGAGCTAATCGAGGTCCAACTTGTAACCCCAGTTGAATGGGTGTCAGTACCATGCCATTAATACTAATGCTGGCTGTGTGGATCCACTAATCTGGTGTACTGAAGGACCAGGGTGTCAAGCCTAAACTGACGGGTGACCCCTGGGAAGAAGTCAAGCTTAAACTAACGAGTGACTCCTCAAAGAAAGTCAAGCCTAAATTGATGGGTGACTTCTAAAATCCTACGTTGGGTGCGTAGTTTTGGAATACAGGGACTGATATTAATGACTCTGCCTAACTAACGGGAAAGTCGTTATCCCTGTATTTGCTTGGTGTTAAATCCTACTCCCAATTGAACTGTTCTAAGTTTAATTGTCTATGATAACTGATTGAACTAATAATGCTTATGATATATCTGAAATTATTCTAAATGTACTGAGATTATATCTAATGTCATTCTGAATGTACTGAGACTATGTAAATAGCTAAGTATCGGGTATTCAAAAACCCCAACACTGAATGTAAATAATAACAAAGGCATGTTAAAGCTTCGAAAAAACCATAATGGGGAAATCATTCTACAAAATCATTCTCTTTAGTATCTCATCAAACACATAGGGATTAAAGTTTTAACATGGGGATGCTTTTAAACATGATGAGATAGCATGATCACATCACAAAAACCATAATTTGAGGATTTATCCTGAATTGCATGAACATGACATGGGAACTTTAACATCCAAAATATATTATAATCCATTCCACTTTAAAACAATTATAATATTAACTTTAAATCAAAATAACAAGAAGTTCATGGAGATAATTCATCTAAAACATGAAAAACTCATAATTTAACATTTCAAAAAGGATTCTTGAACTCCATGGTGACATGAAACCATAGATGAACATCACACACACCTTAACCCTTAAGCTTGAAAGAAAAACACAATCCTGAAAGCTTTCTTGAATATTCTTGGATTGGAAAACACAAATTCTTCGTTTTCTTAGAAGGAAGAGGATTAAATTTGATGAACTTGTGGGAGAGGTTTTGTATTTGAGAGTAATTTGGAGAATTAGGGCAAATAATGCCCTAACTAAAGTTTAATCCCACGTTTTTATGAATTTGGTCGGTGGGAAAAAGACATGATTGCCCCTCAGGGATTAATTTCATAACTAGAACACCGATTGAAGGATCACCTCGATGCGGTATAGGACTCATCGTTGTACCACCGTGATGCTCCACAATCGCATTGAGCTGCTGGAATCAAAATTCAAACATGACCTAATCCTCGTCCTAAAATCCAAAACTTTTTCGAGACATGCCCCTTACACCCTTAAACATGAATTAAATAAAAAACTTACGTCTCGGGGTCGGGAAGGTCAGTTTAAAAATCTTCAAAGTTAAGTGACCAAAAATAAGACTAAGTCCCCAACACTTAGTGAAATTTTTAGGTTCTAAGCCTCTTATACATGCACTGTAAGTTGAACTGAGCTAAGAAGAGTACAGGGTATTACACTTTATGACTGTTGCTCTATTTGTATTTATTGTTGGTTTATATAGTTGTGTAGAGAGATTTAAAAAAACCTGTGATGTGGTCTTAGAGGGGGTGGGCAGTATGGAGGAAGTGCAGATTCATGATCCTCGCACAGGTAGGCTAAAATTTCATGGTAACCCTACTAAGGTTAACTCTAGAAATATGACTACACCTAACTGGTCCTAATCAGGTACAAGAGGAATGGGTTACACCTGACACTTTCTAATGACAAAGTTACTGGTTATGTGGAAAATTAGAAGGTTGTGCAGAGTAAATAGGTGATCAGTACCCCTGCCCTTAGTACTGGTGATTCACCATCTTTTGTTGACGCATTAGTTAGCTTACAGAATCAAATATGTAAGAATGACAAGGGCATTGTGGATACTCCTAAAAATCTACAGGAAAATGAACAAGATGAAAGGGAAGCAATAAAATTGAAGTAGGAAAAATTAGATTAATGAGAAGAGACTCCCCCTATTATAAGGTGACATAATAATTATCATGTAACAGGAAACATACAACAACAGAAAACACCCTTAATATCAAAATCTAGATAAAAACAATCAGCAAACACATCAACTTCTTAGCTAGGAAAAATTGAATCTATCAAACTTCAACTTTCAAATATCATTCACTCAATGTTAACTTTAAATACTATTGAGCAGTACCTAAAGTAATTCTTGTTTCTTAGAATATCACTCAATTTACATAAACTGATCCATAATTTGAATTTTATGAAGTCTAAGAGGCGACCTTTAGTAATTGAGTTCTAAATTTATTTTATGTACATAAGTTGTAGTTAACAAATTTTTTACTAATGCGCACACACATAAGTGATTTGGGTCAAAGCTACTAAGTTCTTGTTAAACATGAAGTTTTAGTTGGTGAAAAAAAAATAGAAATATACCTAAAGTTGGCATTCTGATGGAGTTCTGTCTCCACTGCATCATTAAAAAAATACAAAGTTAGATAGTAAATGCTACATAATTTATATATTTAATAAAGATAAATTAAATAAAACTTATCATATATATTTCCGTTACTTCTAAGTTCTAACCTTGACAGCGATGGGCTAACAAGAAGTTGCATTTTCTTAAGCATTTTCTCTTGGCGTGCTGCTACAGTATTCAACTAAAAATTTAATGCTTTAATCTACGACTGCTGGTCTTGTATTTGACATTGCTGGTTTTGTATTTGTGATTGTTGGCTTTCTACCATAGTTTCAGCTGCATTTAATCATTTTGTAACTTATTTTAGGCCTAGCAGCTTCTTTTTTGCCTTTTTGAGGGAGTCTTCTAACTCTATTGTTCTCCTTTATGTTGCCCTTGTAGTATTAGGTTTAGGATTATAACCAAGACATTTTATGTACCCCGACTTTGAACCAAGTACAACATCCATAATTTTATCAATAGTCATGGAAGACTCTCCAAAAGTATATAGAGCTTTCAAATTTGTCATGTTGTTCTAGACAAAATAACAACACAAAAAAAGAGAATACATAAAGAATATTAGTCGGACAAATGCAATGATATGTTACTAAAATATTAATTTTAGATGACCATCATTTTCACTCATATAATGAGTATGCTTGTAGAACTCAATTTTGTCAGGCTCTACACCTTCATGTTCCTTTTCACCCTATGTAACAAGAAAATAATATGAAATAGTGTTTAGACGTATTAGACTGAAATGACACTACTAGAAGTTACCCCTATTGCAACGGAATTTTTGGCAAAGTTTCAAAAGCGTTGTTATAAAAAGTTTATTGCAACAGTTTCAACCATTGCAAACAAAATTATTATAGTAGAACTATTTAATGATATAATCATTGTTGTTATTTGATAACCATCGCAATAGGATATTTTATCACCACGGTTACATAATCGTTGCCATAGAATTACTATAGCAACGCTTTAATAGGGGAAAAAGCTATTACAACACTTTATTTATTCATTCCACCAAAATAAACCCTTTTTTCATATAATAAAATCCTTTACATCCACCATAGCAACACACCCATGTCGTTTTAGTCTTCCCCTTCTTGTTATTCCCATTCCCAACTTCATAAACCCTACCTTTTGAAGCGCTTGAGTAATATGTAGTCGATTTATTTGAATATTTTCAACATTTTCAGTGGTCCAACCTTGTACGGAGTCACTGCCACTGCTACTGCTCTGACCAAAAATTCACTAGTTAAGTCAGCTTGTTCATAAACTGCCACTGCTGGAGGATCGATCTTGTTGGTTATGTTAGAAATAGCTATCTCCAGCTATTTCTCCGACATTGGTTAACTCGGCTATTTCTGGTACTGGTTAACTAAGCTTGTTCAATCCCTTTTCCAACTCGAAACACTCGAAGAAGTTGGAAAGTGCGACCACCATACCTCGCTGCTCCAACTTCAGCTCCTCCACTGCTCCGACAACCACTTCAATTTCTGGAAAAAATTGGGTTTTCTTCTAAGGTTAATTAATTCTTCTAATTGATGATTTTAACCTAATTTTTTGAGTTTCTATTTTGGGTTTTTCTTCTCCTTCACTTTGATTGCTGATTGAACATTTGGGAATGGGTTTATTTTGGGTTTAAAGTTACCGATAATGCATTTCCTTGTTTCTGCTCGTATTCTGCTAAATAGATGTAAACTAACAATGAGTATTTGTTTATTCATAACATTATTGATAATAATGTTCATGAAAGATAGAATAATTTAGGATATTATTCATGGAAGGCTCTTGCAAAGAAGCAGGAACTTGAATCCGCAAAGAAGAAGAATGTTGAGAACCAGAAGTTGATCTACAACAGGGCAAAGCTGTATGCAAGAGAGTACGAGCAGCACGCACTATTGAACTCCATAATTTTTGGATAACATGCTTGTTTGATGTTAAGCTTGGTTATCAGTTTTCAAATTCCTTTTTTTTGGACAAGGAGTTGATTCATTTGAAACGTGAGGCTAGATTGAAAGGTGGTTTCTATGTGGATCCTGAGGCAAAGTTGTTGTTTATCGTCAAGATGCGCGGGGTAAGAACTATTTTGATGTTCTTCATTCTATAGTATTACAAATGGGGTAATACTATGGTACTCATAAAATTTGATCTTTCAGAATTAATGCTATGGCCCCGAAGGCCAAAAAGATTTTGCAGCTACTACGTTTGCGACAGGTACAATCAGCTCCTTTCTTATATTCCTCAAGGAATTGGTTAGTATTTTAATGTAATGCTTGGATCATTCTAGACTGTGTTGCATATATATCTGCTAAATTTCTTATCATATTATATTCTCAAGTGTAATTTGATGTTTGTTGGTGTATTAGCTCCTTTAATGTTCTTATATTATTCTGTTTGCTGGAAATTCACTTCTGAGCCTGTGTTAGGGTTATTGCTCTCCCACTTGACAGTTAGGTCCCTGTGTTTATCCTGATGATAGGACTAGCTTGTTACATGTCTGGTTTTTGCATAGAGTTGTTTCATGCTCATATAATTTCTTAAATATTGAGTTATTTTATTGTTACCTTACTGCTCTAACATTGAGCTTCTTCCTTCTCGCATTTCTTGTGACAGATCATTAATGGGGTCTTTTTGAAAGTTAGCAAAGCCACAGTGAACATGTTTTATAGGGTTGAACCAGACGTTACCTATGGGTAGGTATCACTTAATGGTCTGCTATATTCTAAAGTCTTTCTCCACTGCTATTGTAATCTTGCAATTTCTTATTTCTGATGTATCTTGTAGCTATCCAAACCTAAAGAGTGTTAGGGAATTAATCTATAAGAGAGGTTATGGAAAGCTAAAAAATTAGAGAATTGCTTTAACCGACAATTTTGTCATTGAGCAGTTAAATTTCTGTCAGTTTTTCAGCTCTAAATTTAATGTATCGTGATGTTGACATCTCAAAGTCGTCCGTGTATGTTGACAAGTACTCATTGTCAGGAAATCAAAACAAGGATTCCTGATACAATATCATGGGACTACAATTTTGAACCTGCTGGAAGCACTCCTCTCAGCTTTACTATGAAGGTAAATATTCCCTTTGGCAGAAATTACTGATAGTAGATCCTGGTATCCATTCGTTGGTGACCACCAGCTCTACAAAAAGCATGTGCCGGTTTGCTTCACATCTTATTTACATAATATATGTTTATGGACCAAGAGTGACATAAAAGGAGTGACATCTTATTCACATATTTAGGAAGATGATCATTCTTCATTAGTTTGGATTGCTCTACTTCTACTTTCAATTATTTTCATTACACTTTGGATTGTTGTCATTGCTTATAAGCTATAACTATAAAAAGTAATATATAATCAATATATCCCTGTTTCCATAAAAGGCTATATATTATGGCTAGGACTAGTGCACTTTCTCATCCTGAAACTAAAACAACTTCCTAGACTCTTTGTGGCCGAATAAGAGTACTGGATTAATTTCCATTGGTTGAACTTCTACTCTGCAAAAAGTACAGAGCAACTTCTGTTTCAGATGGATGATGTTGTTGTTGTTTGTGCTATTCATAGTTTGCTGTTGGAAGAAGTAACATGTGTACTGCTATTTTTTTCTTAAGTTTGTGACTATTTTTCGATCAGTTATTTTCCAATTAGCAGTACTATAAATCTTAGTCTTTGTCCTTTACTTGAAAGGAGGGTCTATCAGAAGTAGGAGTAAGATTTGCGTACACTATGCTATCTAAGAACTCCTCGGGATTTCACTGGGTATGTTGTTGTTGCTGTTGTTTAGTTAATGCTGCTGAAGTGTCATACTTAAATCAAATTCACTTTCATATGAGAAATACCTATTCTCTACACATTGTCCTTTCTTCTTAATAGAAATTTTTCTTCTTCTACTTTTTGTATAGATTGTGTTCACCGAATGAAAGATCTAGCTATGAGACAGATTCAAATGTTGATCTACAAGAAGAAATGAGAAACCGAATGAAAGATCTAGCTATGAGACAAGTTTTGCTTCAGCCCTTTAATGTTGAAATAGTATTTGCCCTCGGTTCTGTATTTTCATATTTGATGTATATTAGGGGATTCATTGACATTGTTTTCTTGGTAATTTTATGTTTTTTAGAATTTCCAATACCATTAATAAAGATCCAATATTGGTATTTCCCAGTGTTCCCACTACCACCTCACCAAGTCCCGAGTTAAATTTGTAAAATACCCTTGTCCCTCCACTAACCAAATCATAATTTGTCACTTTTCTCCATTTTAATTTAGTTGAACCGTTTTAAAATACCATTGTGGATTTAGAGAGATCACAATATTCCCACTGTGATCTCCCAAAAGTGAGGTTTGGGGAGACCCTTATTGCATTATAAACTATAAGGGAAATGAAAAAGAAAAAAAGAAAAACATAATTCTATAAGTTTAGCTACAACGATTTCGGAAATTAGAAACATATTCCACTTTTGTTTGGTGCGAGCTCAATTTAAGCTGTTTGGAACCACTTGCGGCCAAATTTCCAAATCTATTTAGTATGGAGATGTTTTCTCAAGAAAGAAAATTGTTTTTGATTCGCCACTTGTTGTGAACTCTCCAATAAAACTGTATACTTTCCTAACAATTACCGAATGTGGGGGTTAAACTTCTCAGTCCTCTATGTTTATCCGGTTATGAGCCTTTAGACAAGTTGTGCATCTAACTACTACTATGTTAGACATGCCTGTACCTGCTTTATGATGATGTATCTAGGTCTTCATTGATTTTCTCTGACACTGTCCTAAATTGATAGATAATGAGATTTCCAAGGTCGGTTTTACATTATCTAGCTCTAGTAATTCGGTAACTCAATTACATCTTTTACTTGGTTAAACATAAAGTTGAATATGTATATACACGTTTTCCCAAAGCAAAAGAAATGAAGGTGCTGGTATTCAATAATATCTTGAATATTTTAATAGTGGTAAATATTTTTAACTCAGATCCTTTTTCTGTATCTTTTCTCAAATATGAGAAGCAGTATTCAATTTGTTCTGTTGGAAAGCCTAATAAACATCAATGTTTATGTAGTCAGTAACTTACACTCAATTCTTAAGTCATACATCAAACCACAATGTTTTTCGAGCATTTGTCTGTACCTTTAAAAATTGTTGAGACAGAGGTCCCAAAGTACACGACCCTTCTTGGCAGGGACCAGAGCAATCTTCTTGGAAATCACTTGGGTTAAGACTGGATTTATGATCCGCAGATACCTACACAGGACAAGATCACATCGAATCCAACTATCAGAATAATTACAATAAATAACATCCATTTCCAAGTTTCACTAGACACAGTTGCGCTAGTAAGTTTTAAAGTATCAATGTCCAAACATAGACACCTGAAGCCTAATAAGTATGTTACTAACTGTTATCTCAAAAAAATTTAACTTCTGGATGGAAAAGAGATACTCAGTAGTTGTCATTCTGTTAGTGAGATCAGTTTTTCTAATTATGGATGTAAAATAATGGGGGTGCATTATGAATTGGGAAAGTCTCACTGTCCGAGGATGATAAAGTCTTGAAGTGCTAAGTAGATCAGTGTTCTGTTTCTCGACCCTAGTAGACATATTATAATGCTCTATGTTGACAGTGTATTGTGATTGAAGATCCATTAGCTGGAGTACAAGCAGTCAAAGCTTTGAAAATGAGGTATTTGTGATTGGGTGTTTTTTTTATGTTGTTGGACTTATATGCTTCATCAAAGTTTTTGGTATCACCAACCTTACTTGAATTTTCCTTTGTTTGTTGCATTTGTCAACTGAATCAGTAAAGCCGGATCATCATCATCCTAATGTACCTCTTTGCTTCTGGTTTTAAGTACCATTTTGATTCCATTTTTTTACATTCTTAACTCTCAAGTATGTTGGCCTACTTATAGATGTATAGCTGTGACGATAACACTATCAGAAGATACTCTAAAAGTAGGGAACCATCACTCATCAGAAAGGAAATAAGTGATATGTCACTTGAAGATATCCTCAATGGTGGCTCTGGTAGCCATAGTATGTAGTTCACCAACAAGTTAAAAAGTTTTGTTTTTGTGTACCATTGACAAATGTAGAATACTGAAGCTCTTTGGTGTTATTTATGAAAAAACTTGCGACTTAGCTCTTCTTTGTAATGACTCTATGTTAAAGGATTTCCTGTTCTCTGCTCTCTTAATTGTATTAATATAATTCTATATATATAAATACTAATTTATTCATCATTGCAATAGGTGACAAATCATTGCAATAGGTGTCAAAAGCGCTGCAATAGATAGTTAAAAACCGTTGTGAAAAGATCAATAAGTGTTGCAGTAGATATTTGAAAATTATTGAATAGGGTTCTTGCAACGCTTTTCTATCGTTGCAATATAGTCTATTGCAACGGTTCTTAATCGTTGCTACAGACAATATGAAGCGTCACAATAGGAGTTATAAAAAGTCGTTGAAATAGGTCTATATATTGCAACAGTTGTTGTAACCGTCGCAAAAGTCATTGCGATAGCTCTATCACAACGCTCACCTATGTAACGCATGCCAAGCCATTATGGTAGCTCTATCATAATGGTTTTTAAATCTATTGCAATGGTTTTAGAACTGTCACCATAGGGGTAATTTCTAGTAGTGGTGGGCTACAACTTACATGCCTATTCCTCTTTTTTATCAAACATCACGATATTAAATAGTACCAAAGTGTCATTAGTAAAGAGAATTAAAATGGTATAACTTACAATTTCAGCATAAGCTACTACAGATGTTTTGGATCCCATGAAATGATTAGATTTAAGCTTAGTTCGATTGGCCTTGTTTATCTTGCATCATTTCTACAAAGAAAATATAAACATCATAACTTAAATAACAATGAGAATAACGTGAATATAAATTACCTTGTGCTCTGGATCGTTCCACATGTCACAAAGCTTATTCCAATTTTCTAAGGTCAACTGTTTAATTTTCATTTTACGAGCCTCTTCCACGAAGCATGCACTTTCAAATTTTTGTTTTAACTTGTAGCGTCATTATCGGCTTCTATTTTTCAGAATATCCTCACAACTATCTTTCACAAAATGCTCGTCCAAATTAATGTCAAGCCTCTCCTAAAAAATAAATAAGTACTAAAGAAACACACACAAAAACTAAAATCCCTTTTTATTTAAAATTATAATCATAACATCTACTAACATGCTTAATACCTTAAAACTTTAAAACCCTTAAAAACATAGGTTGTAGTTTGTCATGTAATATATTTTAAAAGAGAATAGAATCCTTACGTGGCATCTAATTAGTGATGCATTTTTGTCCTTTTTTGTAAGTTCGTTCCACCTGTTTGGAAGTGGAAGAAAATTCTGAGCAATTATCTCTAATTCACTGGATAGTTTGGCTGATTGAATTAACTTAATTGGCCTTCCTTTGCCAATTGGGATCTTTATTTTCATCTTGCTTCCAATAGCCTTCTTCATTTTTTTCAAGACCTTTCCTTCTAGTCTTGCCACGACCTTTCCTGAGTCTAGCGGTATCATCTGATGAAAAAACCATTAAACATCAATTCAAAATACCACCTAAATCTAAAAATGGCTGAGTATATATGTAGATTTATTTACACATATAGTAATAATACACAGGATAAAGACTGGAAATCTTTAAATTTTGTTTTATTTTGTTCAGTTTTAACAACCAACTAAGTCAAGAAATTCTTTGACAAAATAGAGAGAATATAGGAGAGCTAATAACATTTATTTGAACTATTAGAAGATTGATGAGCACAAAAAACAATTACCGTTATAGATTTAGCACTTTAACTATTTGCAATCTCAATTTTGAGTGTGTATGGTGTCTCTTTACAAGTTTAACATAAATGAAAATTTCAAAGGTTAAAATATTTTCAGTTTCAACTTTGACAAATAACTAAATAATCGAATCCTAATAAATATAGTTGTGGGCTAACATATGGGATAGTAGAGTATGGGAGGGGAAAATATATGAAATAGGTGTGTATTATATTACTTGTAAATTCAAGGGAAAATCTATGAATTTCAGTTGGCATATATCTAGAGTTTATGCTTCTCATAGAAGAGTAGAGAGAGAAGGTGTGGTGGGAACTTGCTTCGATGAGAGGCCTTTTCTCAGGTTCATGGGTGGTGGGGGTGATTTTAATACTATCGGATTTTCCTCAAAAAAAGGAACTAATCCAGGTCCACAGCTAGCAGGTGACATTTTTACTTGGAGGAGATGAAGATGCTTTTAGAACAAATGCAATAACATTCAGAAGATGAAGATGAATTGCATAGTTCTATTTATTTTTGGTGTAAACAGAAGTACATGGAAGATCTAGAATCAGTTATGTATCTTTTAGGCTCATTATAAGTTTTTGCTATAGGGTTGAAGATCTTCTTGTTACTCTCTTACAATTGTAATTATGTAAACCTGTTACGTGTTGTGCCAGGTTTGGTTGTTTAAAAATTGAAACTAATTGTTACCTTCTCAATATATATAGAGAGAGAGACAGAGAGTTGAGTTGAATGTAATACCTGTATTAACAACGGGATAAGGGCTATTTGATTTGTCTGGTGATTGAGTTGCTTGAATAGTTCCCCCGGTAAGTGTAGTTTGCCTAAAGACACCTCCTCCCGGTGCCATTGATTTGCAAAGTTCTGCTTAAATTCACAATGTAATTATAGTACATTGATAACATAAAATTTCACTGGTTTAAATAGCTATATGCAAACCACATTGATGTGAACTAACCTAAATAGTAATAATGACAGTTTTACAGAATCGGAAAGAAACTTTTGACTTTGAAATTATAATGGTTTAGAGAAGCACATCAAAGTTCACACTTTGTGCTATTTCACAACAGAATTTGCAATCTCCTTTTCATACAAAAATAACTGGTTTACTAACGAAGTAGCTGGAACTTTTGGGTGCTCTATTTGGAAAACTATAAGAAGACTATGGCCTCTTCTTAACTCCAATTTGTCATTCAAGATTGGATATGAGTTTAAAACTAGTTTCTAAAATGAAAACTATATAGGAGACAAGAACCTGAAAACTTTATTCCCAAATCTCTATATTCTAAGCTTGCAATAGATGGCTACAGTGGCATAGATGTAGAGCCCTCAAGGTTGGGATCTGACTTTTAGAAGGGCTCTAAATGACTGGTAGATTAGTAGAGTGACAGGGCTCTTGAAGGTGTTGAATATTTTTCCAAGTGTCTTAGAGGGACCTGACAGTCCAATATGGAAGTTGCACAACAAAGGGATTTTCACTATGAAATCTTGTTACTAGAACATGAACTCTAACCAAACAATGGGAATGGAGTGGACATGGAAACTAATCTGGAAGATCAAAGTCCCTCATAAGGTGTCATTGTAATGCCCCACAAAATCCTCTTCCAGTATGAGCCTTAGAGCGTATTTGGTAAAGAGAAAAATCTGAGTCAAAATATTTCAGAAATATCCTCCCAAGTATGAAATACTTTGAATCGTGTGGGAATCAATTTGAGCTTGAATTAAGATCATAGAGGTCCCCTAATTCATGGACGAGTTGAAAGCTTTCCTTTCGTTCAAGTTTTAGCGACTGTCAAAATTTGGGTCAACTTCAATCGACCATAACTCCTTGTATATATCAAATTAGAGGACCTAATATATATCAAATACAATCTCTTTTAATTATCTTTCCAACGATACCAATTTCTTCCAAAACCGATATCGGAGCAAGGAGTTATGCTTATTTTACTCCAGCGTGTCAGCTTGGAAAATCCGTCACGACCTTTTGTGACGATTTGTCACAAGCCTGACGGCCCGTCACAAAATGTCGTCACCTTAAGGCAGAAAGTCACAAAATCCACCCTTTTTGTGACGACAATTCGTGACGGCCTGTCATGGGCCTGACGGCTTGTCACGGATGTCGTCAGCTATTTTTTTTAGCAATTTTAGAACTTTTTTGCAAGGGTATTTTGGTCATTTTCCACCTTTTGGGAGCCTCTATAAATATGAGAACCCACTTTCAAAGCCCTAATTTCATCATTTTCTCTTTCAATTCTCTCAAGAATATTTATCTAGGGTTTCATCAAGAACCCTAATCTTCCAAAAATTCACCCATAAATTCTTCAAAATTTCTTCAAGAATCAAGTTCCTCATAGTGTGAGCTTTGAGAATCATTTATTACAAGTGCGGATAGAGTCTCAAGCATTAGAATTCATCTAATTTCACAGATTAAGGTATGTAGATGTTGATTCTTGGGTCCCTTTCATCCAAGAAGCTCAAGAACCCTTTTTAAAACTAAAAGATTTTTATGTTTATGAGTTGTTAATGATTTGTATGAGTTTAAATTGATGTTTAATGTGTTGTTGAGTTTTGATTTATGTTTGCCTACAAAACTTATGAGCTTTGACCCTAGTATGTGAAATTCATGTGATGTTTGTGATAGACCTTCTTGAAGTTGTTTTCTATGTGATGTGTTCATGACTTTTGAGTGTAGAAATAGTTGAATAAGTGAAACATGTCCCCCATAGGTTTGATAAAGAGCTTAGGTGAAGCATAAGGGCCATTATAGTATGTTGAATAGGAAACCCAAATTGTGAATTAGTTTGTGCTTAGTGTTTGATAAAACGTCCAAGTGAATGAATTATTCCATGGTAGTAGAAAATTCCCAAATAAGTGTGAACCCGTGCATGTCTAGTGTTTTGTTGAAGGACCTTAGTGAACAAGTGGAGAGGTGATAGTAGTAAATTCCCCAATTATGTGCTCTTGATATATGTTAAGCTTTTAATACATGCCAAGTGGTTAGCAAGTAGGTTATGACGTGATAGTATGAAGTTTCCCCAAGCTATGTGATATCCAAACATGTGTCAAGATTGATATAGGTATGAAATAGCTGAGGTAAAACCTTGTTGAATGGAGTACGATTTAGTAGCATGTTTTCCCTACGTTATTATATGATTATAATTCGGAGATGCCTAAAGTGACCCCTCGGCGACTGTGAAAATGCTTTAATGATTATGATGATGCTTTAATGATTATGAGATGTTCTAATGATTGTGATGAGACATGAATGATTGTGATGATGAACGAATGCTTGTGATGATGAATGAATGATTATGCTTTACTTTTATGCTATCAAGTCCTGGGGTATTTATTCCCGACAATAGAGCTGTTGTCTAGAGCCCGTGTCAGTTTCTCGATAATTCCAGTCGAGCCATGATTCTCAGAACTCAGTGAATTATAGAACTATGTATCCTCAAACAAGTGCAGAACTTAAGAAAGCTCAATAATCTCAGTTATCTCTGTAATCTCTATATCACTAGTAATCTAGCCTCAGTCCTGTAATCAACTCAGTTCTAATAGTATTCAAGTGATTTAATTCTAATCTCAGAAGCGATTCGAGTAATCTATTCAAGCTCTGTACCGTCAGTCAGATACCATGATTCAATATCTTTTTCGTCAGATACAGAACTAAGTAATCTCAGTGTAACTCAGTCAGATCTTTTGAGAAACATGATCAGTATCAGATTCAGCTCAGTCTAAGTTTAGTTAAGAATCAGATCAGTGCCTTTCAGTTGGGAGTAGGATTCAACACCGAGCGAACCCAAGGATGGGAACTCGCCAGCTAGTAGAGGGTGTGATTGTTAGAAGAAATCCTTGCGTTCCAGAACTGTGTAGCCAGCACAAAAAAAAGAGTCACCTGTCAAGCAAGCTTGACGTCCTGTTGATGGTCACCGCCAGAGAGCCTGACCTTAGAGAAAAAATAATGTCTTTACCCGTGGCACGGTATTGGCACCCTCCCAACCGAGGGTTAAGGTTGGACCCCACCTGTGGTAGGTTGGGGCATGTCAGTTAGATGACTACTTCCCATAGTTTCAGTTTTAGATTCAGTCTCAGTTTTAGAATCAATCTTCAGAAGTCAGGACTATTAGATACAGTCATCTATCTTTATGAGGAACTTAGATAGTTTCATTGATTTATGGACCATCCCATCAGATAGGCTTAGTCTCATATACAATTGTTTGATATAATATTCAGAGATATGCCGCCAGACAGTCTTGATCACAGTATCAAATTTCTATTGAATATTCTTGTCATCAGATTCAGATATAATCATATTTCTTATCATTGATAAAGCTTCCAAAGTTATCGGTTAGAAAAGTTGATCTCAGTCTCAGACCATGTTGAGTATTCTTATTATTATATCTAGAGATATCCCGTCAGAGAGGTGTGATCTCCATCTCAGATTCTATTAAGTATTCATGTTGTCAGATTTGGACATAATCATACTTCTCATCATTTAGAATCGCTCTGGAATAATCTATTAGAAAAGATGATCTCTAATTCTTTCAGTCGAAAACAGTAAGCTCAGAGTTCAGTCCTTGATGTAAGTATATCTAGATCCTCAGTTATCTCAGTTTTAGTAGTGAGTTCATTCTGCAGTAAGATGGTATCCGAGTTTCAGTATCTAGAGTTGCGATGATTGTGTTCATGTTCTGTGCATTCATATATGTGTTCTCATGCGGTATCTTCATGATTAGTCAGTTTAGATATTGTGCATGCATAAGCCCTTGCATTAGCCTACCTGGTCTACGTACTCGGTACATTCCTATACTGACGCATTTACGCTATGGTGTTTTATTTGACACCATAGGTTCAGAGGAACAGGATCCAGAGTATCCTCAACAGTTCAGTCCCAGTCAGCAGCAGTAGCAGTGAGGATGAATCTCAGTTTACTATTATTGCTTCAGACTTTGTTTATTTTCAGTTGACGGAGTTAGTTGGGGACCTGTCCCATCAACTCTACAGTTCAGACAGTTTAGAGGCTTTTCAGACGGATGTATTAGTATTCAGTTTTCTGTAGTATAGGTATTCATAGATATATTGAACCTTGTGGCTAGTTTCCTCATTTATTTCAGATATTATGTAGTGTACAGGTACAGATATCAGTAAAGGGTTAGCTTGTGGTCCTTCGGCGTCTCGGGATGGTATCTCGTGGCGTTACAGTCATGCTTCACATAGTTGGTGATCAAAAAAGCCTGTTTGACCCATGAAATGGTACAAAGAAGAGGTATACAGATTTGCTCAAGGTGTTATATGTGTGAAAAAAGGCAGAGCTAAACAACCATGTATTCCTTCAGTGCAAAACAACTGTAAATCTATGGGACATGTTCTTATGTATACTTGGGGTTAGTTGGGTAGTGCCAAGAACTACTTTGGACATGCTTAAACAATGGGAAGAAGAATCAAAAGAGGACTAGTGGAAATGTATTCCATCCTGCATTTGGTGGTTACGTTGGATGGAAAGGAATGAAAGATCTCAGATGGACAAGATAGAAGCATACAGAAGATCAAGAAAAAAAGTCTGAGTTTACTACATTTTGGTGTAAACAAGATATTGTGGGGGAGGTAGAAAGTCAAGTGGATTTCATAGGACAATTGTAAAGTTTTTTTTTTTGGATTTTGTTTCTGCATGATACCCCCAGGGGGTTGTAAACCTCACCTTATCAGGCTTATCTGATGAATTTTTTGGTGTGAATACAAGTTACCTTTATAAAAAAAAAATGCCTAAGTGGTGAAACAGAATATCACACCTAGTAACTAGAGTAAACAGTTCAGATTATTCATTAACATATAAAAATAGTAAAATAACAATGATATCAATGATTAAAAGAGAATAAAAATAGAAAAGCAACCTTACGAAAATATGGATACCTTTCCATGGATTTCATATTTGATAGGGCTATCTAGCTCAATACCTTATATATCGCCAACTATAAAGGACCGGAGAGACGGTACCCCATTTGCACAACAATTTCACTTAAAACTAAACTTAGCAGCTAACAGATTGTATGACGCAGCTAACCATATTTTCCTTATGATGCACTCAATGTTTATGGAGGTAGAGAAGTTGTTTTTGATAGAGCTCAGTTCAGGAAAAAAATCATCCAAAGTAATACAAAAAAAATAACAAAAAACGAATGAGTCATGTCAAAGTACTATAAAGTACAAACAACCTAACAAATTATCATGAAAAGTAATCACACAAAGATAATTTGATAAATGAAGTACACAAATAACAGATAGTAATCAAACACAAAGGACAAGAAAATACCACAATAATACTATGATATGATAATCTTTCTGTACAACTATATGACTTACAAGCTAGGGTAATTAAGAAGGATGATTCAGGTTGCTTCTCTTGTTGATTTATGTGGTCTGCGACACATAAAATAGAGCATTGCAATCCCCTACCTATATCTAATGCTCTTTCGCCAACCCAATAAAGCTTATAACCTCTCTCACACTGCTCAAATTCCTAACAATGGTTGTAGCTTTTTCAAATCTCCACACTGAATCTGGTCTCAAGTCTGTTAAAGACCAGCTTTTTGGAAAAACTTATATCTCTGGAGATCAATTGACAAAGGATGATATCAAGGTGTATGGGGCAATCTTGGAGCAACCTAGTTCAGATCTTTATCCCAATGCTAGTAAATGGTACCAAGCTATTTTTGCTAAACTTGCATTATGTTTTCTCGAGAAAGTTGTCGGTGTGAGATTTTGAAGCCAAGCTGCTCCTGCTATAGTTGCACCAGCTAAGGAAGCTGCTAATCCTGCCGATGATAACAATGATGATGATGGCATCGATCTCTTTGGAGAAGAGACAGAGGAAGAAAAAAAGGAAGCAGAAGCAAGAAAGGCTAATAAGACATCTACCAAGAAGAAAGAGAGTGAAAAGTCATCCGTCTTATGTACGTTAAGCGTTGGGATGATGAAACTAACATAAAGAAACTTGAGGAGGCTGTTCACAGTATTGAGGTGGAAGGTCTTCTATGGAGAGCATCCAAATTGGTCCCAGTAGGTTACGGGATTAAGAAAATGTAGATCATGCTTACCATCATTGAGGAACTTGTCTCGGTGGATACTCTAATTGAGGAATGTCTAACAGGAGAGCCTATCAACGAATACGTGCAGAGCTGTGATATTGTAGCCTTCAACAAAATTTAAGGTCAACATACCAAGGAATTTTCTAAGTCTTAAGCCTTGTAAGGTTGTAATTTTACTAGTTTTTAAGTTGTGATACATTATTACTAGTGTTTTGTCTTTCCATCTTCTGTTCAAGTACGTTTAGTCAGGAAAATGGGCATTTAACTGTGAAAAAAACCTATATTCCAATGTCTCTACAATAATTTCGCAATTTTGAGGGTTTTGCAACTTGGAAATGCTGAAGAACTTCGATACGCAAGTTTCTCCTTTTAGACATCTCTTCAAGTTAGCAAAACAACAAAAACTAGGAGTTTTTCTCTCACGGGAGTTTGATGAGATTGAAGAGATTATCACACATCTCACGCTCAGAACGTTAGGGAAATATCTTTCCATATTTACTATAACTTTCATTTGGAAAAATATCTAAACCTTCTGAAGCAACTGTTAGGTTGTGACCATCTCCATAAGTTAGATCTAATCGGACATATTAGTAACCTACTAGAACACCACTTTTTTTCATAAAGCCTCACCAAGTTAACCTTGAGAAGGAGTGGACTTGAAGAAAACCCTAGGCTTATTCTACAGAAGTTGCCTAAACTATTTACCTTATCATTACGTGGAAATTCGTACACTGGCAAGGTAATGTGTTGTTCTCCACAAGGATATCCCCTCCTCAAACTCTTAAATTCTAGGGGCTTCCAAATTTAGACACTTGGAGGGTCGAGAAGGAGCCATGCCTAATCTAGCTCATCTAGAAATCGAAGACGGCAAGAAATTAGAGAAGGTTCCTGATGGAATGAGATAGTTAACTAAAACATAGGAAATAAGAATTATAGACATTTCGGACACGTTCCAAAACAGGCTTCAAGAGGTTCAAAGCGAAGACTTTAAAGTTCAGTTCAGAAATTTTTTGATGCGAAGAAGTTTCCCAAGATTAAATCGTGAATGATATTTTCAGGTACTCGGTCATAATAAGTTATCAATTATCTATACTCCATTTCACTTAAGTGCTTAGTTGCGTATTCTAAGAAGTGAATATACATTTATGTTGAGAATGTTCCCTCTTAACGATTAATATATACATCAATTATGTTTACGGCGATTGAATTCTCAAGTGTCACTTATTTTCCATGTGCAGGACATATGTTTAGCGAATTACTGGAGAAAATTTGTCCACCAACAGTACCATTGGAATAGAAGAAGCTATAAGAAGGTTGGTAAAAATGACAACCAAAAACTTGTGAATTTTTTTTGTTATGAAGCGTTGGAACTTCACTCGTCCTGATCCTAAAGACTTTGTGGTTAACTCCAAAAAAAGCATAACTGATTCATATATCTCTGCTTTCCTTGCTACAAAAACAGAAATTAGCTACATATCTTTTGCTAATCCATTGCTAAGTAACCAGTAACTAATAGAATTTTCTGATAATCTGTTGCTAAATAGGATTCACCAGTATGTGCCAGACACCAATTAACAAATCATTTAATATATGATAGTTACATGCAATTATTTATCTAATTTAGTTCAAAGATAAAGTATGAGGACTAATACATTCCAGGTCTTCTTGTTTAAGTTTAGAAATTTTCCATCACTTTGCAATGAAACTCCTTCTTTTGTTTTCTCATAGATATGGTGGTTTTCCTGAAATTTTTTTGGAGCCAAAAACCTAAAACAAATTTAGCGCCCAAAAACTATTTCTTTCTTAATTTTCCCTCTTTCTGTATTTCTCTTTGTTGCACTAGTAAAGGAAGTAGTGTCGTCGTGCCTCAGATCAACCGAGAAAACTTAGGAAGTTGAGTAGTGCTTGACCAATTTTATAGCTTCCCACCTAATTATAATTACACACAAATATATGTACAAGTAAAAATTTCAAATCTAACCCTACAAATACCTGAAAAGTATTCAACATATATCTATTCAATTTCAATATTTTCAATAATTCATGGATGCTCGTATGAGTAGTAGCTGCAACATCTGTTGGAAAGGTTTAGAAATTTTTGGAAAGTTCTTTTTTGGGGTTAAATGTTTGGAAAAGTTTATTGAGACAACTAATTTAGAAATAAACTGAATTATAAATTTATTCACCATATCTCAATGTTTTTGATACATACGAAGCATCACAGAAAAGGCAAAAGAAGAAGTGTTGTTTGCATAACAATAATATATTGAATACTTATTCTTGCACCAAATAATTACACCGATTTAATAAATTATTACAGTGTATTCATATATAAATTATCATAAAATTATAATTAATTAAGATTGACAAGTTTTTATTTAATTATAATTAAATATAATTAGTTATAAATAAATATTTTTAAAAGAAAATTATGGATAAACTAAGGGTCCTTTGGTAGCATGTATAAGAATTATACAAAATATGATATATTAATAATACTTGGCTAGTTATGTTTGCATATTATTTAGGTGGCGTTTGATTTGGTGTAAAAAATAACATTAATTGCATAATTTCTAAAAAAAATTATTGTTTTGACATTATCACTCATAATTTAAAAAAAAAAATAAACAAAAACTCTTAATTTGAAAATATTATTTCGGTGATTTTTTAATGCTGGATATTCTCAACATTAAATATGATAAAATTTTATATGTATAAAAAACTGGGTATAGAGAAAGTAACGTATTTAACACAGAAGTTATTTTAAAAGAACTATAAATTATAATAATTAATAATTAATTTAAAAAAACATTTTAAAATTTTGGTTAACGCCAAACTACATTTGTGTCACATTAAATACGATTCATTATCCCTTAAATTTTGCAAAATAGTAAATTTATTATATTCAAAAGATAATATAGTAACATTATCCCTATCATTTACTATTTTTTTAAATCTATGTGTCAAAGTTAATAGTGAACAACTATTGATGGACCGAGGGAGTCACATATATTGGGGCCATACTAGCGCGGGCGCTCTGATATCTAGTCTTATGATGTGTAAAAAAAATGAGGATAGAGAAAGTAATGTATATAATACAGAAGTTACTTTAAAAGTACTATAAATTATAATCGTTAATAATTAAAAATTTTAAAAAACATATAAAAATTTGTTTAACGCCAAATTACATTTGTGTCACATAATTGGGACTAAACATTACTTCATCCGTCCATATTTACATGTTCATTTTATTAAAAATAGATGTGTAACAATACTGGTTCAATTTGAAAAATCAATGGATAATTTTTCATCTCTGCCTATTTTACCACTGATATTAAATACGATTCATTATCCAATAAATTTTTTAAATTATTAAATGTATTATATTCAAAAGATAATATAGTAACATTATCCCTATCATTTACTATTTTTTAATATAACGCCCCGGGAGTACACCCTGGATGTCACACGGTGCTCACAGTCCCGAGAGACCACAAGCTAACCCATGAACTGGCATACTGCTGAGCAACTGATTTAATATGTATAAAATAGTTGAGTTTACTGTGCGGAAACCTAATCATGGAATAATCTGGATAAATACAATACTGATAAAGTTTGCAATATGATAAAACTGAGAAAGAGCTCAAGTTACATGACTGACTCTGACTGACATCTATAAAGTCTCTACTATACTGGCTATAGATAGCTGGGACATGCCTCCAGCTACCACTAATTAATAGATTGAATAATAAGATAATATACATGAATAATGTCTGAGTGGAGTCCCCGAAATAGGAGAACTCATCTCCTACTGACTAGAATACTGCAACTGTCTGATCATGATGTGTGGGCTATAAATGGTAATACCTATATTATCAAACAATATAGCCACACAGACGTATATGTGGAACAGTACTTCTGGAATGTACTAAGTAAGCGGGGTTGAATTCAATAAGTAAAATTAATTATTGATATGAAATCTTAAAGCATGCATGTTAAATGTAAGTAGTCTCACCAATAAGCTGGAATAAACTGAAAGCTGAAAACATCTTAAAAAATAAGTAACAAACATAATTTGATAAGATGGTGAATCACTACACTTAGTTTCTTAAAACTCTTTACTTTTGTAGAATAAGTAGAACTGAAGATGGCATACAGTAAAACATGGATACTATATGACTACTGGGTCTGAAACTACGTAATAGAGACTGACATAACTCGAGGATCTGAATATACAATCATACTGAACACGAATGCATAAACATACAAAACCAAACATAACATATACTAAGCTTGTCTGATTAACAGAATGGTTGATAGTTGAATACTGGTCATGTAAGACTGAATTGTACTTAGTCTAAATAATTGGAATGAAAATATGGGAGTACTATGCGTATGAGGTGAGGACTATCTAAATAACATGAGATAACTAAGCATGAATGTGTGGAGACTATAATATTTGAGAATACAAGACTAAGTGTATATAATTTATCGTACTGAGATAATCTGTAATATGAAAGATTGAAAACTATTAAACAGAATATCTAAAAGTCCATACACTTAGTCAAGTAAGTCTAAACTGAAGACACATTGAATACTGTACTGAGACTATGGGAGGTATAATCTAACCGGCATGCCCCAATCTAAGCTAATCAGGGTCTAATATGTAACCCTATTAGAAAGGTGTCATACCGTGACACGGGAATTAACACTGGCTATATGGATCCACTAAAATAGAGTCTTGAAGGACTAAGAGTCACCCTCTACTGGCAGTTGCTCCGGTGAGATATGTGTCAACCCTCAACTGGTAGGTTAACAACTCAAACCTACGCTGGCTACGTAGTTCTGGAATGCAGAGATTGCTACTAAGAGTCACACCCTCAACTGGCAGGTAAGCCCCCATCCCTGGGTTCACTCGGTGCTAAATTCTACTCTTAACTAAAAGATATTGAATTACTAACTGGTGGATGCACTGATAACTAATAACAGATAAGCTCAGGTCATGGTATTCTGAAAATAATAGTGCATAATTCTAAGGTAATTATTAAAGTATAAACTGATACTGGAACTGGACTGAGTTTAACTGAACATGATACTAACTAATGACAAGGTTCATGGTTTATCTGAAACCATTCTGAAGATACTGAAAACTATGTAAACAACTAAGTAATGGGTGTTAATAACCCTCCAGGACTCAATGGAATAACAACAGGAACACATAAAAGCTTTAAAATCAACAATAGAGAATCATTATTCAAAACCCAACATTTAGACATTTCATTAAACACATAGGAGTCATGAACTAGAACATGAGAATATGGTATACATGTGAAAAATACATGAGTGCATGACTAAATTCATAAGTTGGGGATTTAATATGAAATCAATGAAATAGGATATGGAAACTTGCAACTCAAAGCATGAATAGAATAATTCACTTCAAAATGCTTGTAGACGTGGCAAAGTTCATAATTCGATATTATAACATGAAATTCAATTGGATACATCATGAAAATCAAAACTTAAAGCATGAGATAACCTAACTTTTCATGAAAACATCCTTGGACATGAATTTGGTCAAATTACTGTAACACCCCATACTTTTCCTTGCTTAAAACCGTCCTAGAATGTTAAAGATTTGATTCAAAGATGAATACCTTTTTATTTTATATGGTATTTTCCAGATTTTGACTTTCTACTGTGTGGGAAATTGAATAATCTTTCCATCGATATAAGATTCGCCCATATTCGACATACGATTAAGGAGTTATGGCATTTTTAAGTTGACAGTCTGCCACCTGGACACTTGGCGCATCGCGAAGATGGATAAAATGACAATCGTCTATTTCAGTGGCCCTCCACGATATCCTCGCATCGCAAAGAATCCCAAATTCCCAATTTTCCCATCCCAATAGACCGGTACGATGATGGCGCGTCGCGCAGAAGGCCAAATTGGCATTACTATAGGGTCGCAATGGTGGCGCATTGCGTTATAGTTCTAGGTCCCAATTGTCAAAATCCAGTGGGACAAAGCAATAGCTCCACATCTTAGAGGTCCCCCATTTCCCATTCGTCCTTTTCAAGAGAGCCACCGCGATAGTGGCGCGTCACGGTGGCCCAGTAAATCAAGATTTTTGGTTGATTTTCAGATCTGATTTAAAGTTTAATAGGGACATTTTGGTCAATCCCCAGGGCCCCAATCCATCCAAAACACATCATTAAGCATATACCAAAGCATTTTATGCTTATTTCATCATTTTTCTCTCAAAAGAAAACCCCAGATCATCAAAGCTTCTTCTCCAAGAAACTCAATTCTTCCATTAATTCTCCAAGAAAATTCAAGATTAAGGATTCCCAATACAAGAACCCTAAGAATTCATCTTCAAAGCATCAATAGAGATCCAAGATTCAAGTTTTAGTATCTAGTTCATCAATTGAGGTATGTGGGGTTTATGAACAAGGATCTTCTTCCATCCTTGTGCCCAAAACCAAGTTTTAATTACAAATTCATATGATTTTGAATGTTTATACATGAATTTCAAGTTAGGGTTCATACCCATTATTGTTAATCGCAAAGTTATAAGTTTCTAAGATATTTTGAAGATGAATTGCATGTCTATTTTCATGTTTTCGTGCCTATTGCAGTAAATTACAGACTTTGAGATGAATTATCATTGTTTCCATTAGCAAGCATGATTATTATAATGTTTTGACATGAGATCTATGCATGGGTTATTGCCCCAAGATTGAATAATATTATTTCAAGAAAGATGATGCTTCAAGCATCTTATGAGCAGATTTCTTACAGATTTTCAGAAAAATTTTTGATCTTTTGATCCTCAGTTTAGCCATGGAATCCATTTTATAGATTATTACAGATTACAGAACTCAGAACAGCTTTATTTACAGATTTACTCAACTGATTGCATAATTAGTTTTAGATAAACCCTTATGCTAGTTTTAAAGTGGATTTCCAACATAATGAGTGCAGCAAATAAAAAGGGCATAGTATTTAGCACCGAGCGGGAAGTGTAGGTTTAGCGCATCCTACTTACATAGAACTACGTAGCCAACGTAGGTACAGATTATCAGATTATTCCCATTTCTAGATGGATGATAGATTTAGCTTGTGATCGATCACATGGGTAGGTTTTACTCCCTAACAAGAGTGTGACACCTCTTCCCAATGTGAGGTTTCTTTCTTAGGAGGACGAGACGTTGTACTCCATGTTAGCTCACATGATTTATGTTGGTTAGAAGAGCCTCCCTTGCAGAACAATTTTAAAGTATTTTTCCCTGCTAGCTAAAAGAAAAGAAAAGAATAACAGAAAAGCTTTTAGAAAATTAAGTGTAAAGGCTCACAGTTTTACTCAGATTATGCTTTACAAAAAGAAAATATTATCAGATTTTAGATTTCAGATTTCAAATTCAGAGGTGAGATCTTTTTACACTTAGATAGTATGATTTACAAATAGAACATTAGCATAGCTTTTAGAACTAAATTTTATGGCTCACAAGATTTATAAAGTCTGCTTTACTCTTTATTGCTACATATTACAGTATTTCAGATATTCCAGCATATGTGAGTCATGTACATTTAGCATGCATTGTATTATAAATGATGAATATGAGATGATGTTTTACTTATGAATTTCATCCCCATATACTCAGTACATCCTCAAAGTACTGATCCACATATATGTCGATGTGCTACATTGTCTCAAAATGTAGGTGCAAGTTGTATTATGTGTTGACAGAATTAGACAGTTGCAGATTCCAGCCAGCAGAAGTGAGTTCTCCTACTATGTTGACTTTAGTTTGATATCATTTATGTACTTTACTTTCTTAATCATATGTATTTATTAGTAGTAGTTAGAGTCGTGCCCCAGCTATTTATAATCAGTAGAGTAAAGGCTTCATAGATGTCAGTTAGAGTCAGTTATGTAAATTTCACTCCCTCTTTTCAGATTGTATCAGAATATAAAATGGTATCAGTATTGTATTTTCACAAATTCCATCATTTTTATGTTTCCACACAATAAATTCAGCACTTTATACATATTTAATAAGTTGCTTAACAATATACCAGTTCATGGGTTAGCTTGGGATCACTTGTGGTCCTAAGCACCGTGTGACATCTCGGGATAGATTTTCGGGGCGTTACTATTACTAAGGAAATCATGATTCAATCCAAGACATAAGCAATTCATCAAGCATGCAAAAAGCATGGGCTTGTACATGGGGATATTCTAAACATGAGCATTTAATTCAATAACATGAAATTTACTTGAGTATGACATGAGAAATAAAATATATAGCATGAGGAAATCAAATCTTCCATGGGATCATACATGGGCTGAATTTAATTTAAATCACCATGAAAATATGAAATTCAATCTTTAATTGAAAGAAAAGAGTTTTTGGGCTCCATGGGTGAAAGAAGGGCCAAGGATGAACTCCCACATGCCTTAATGGACTTGACTTGGTGGATAAACCTTGAACTTGAAAGCCATGGAGATGATCTTGAAAGCTTTCTTGAGATTCTTGGATTAGGGAACTCAAAATCTTGATTTTTCTTTAAGAGGAGGTGATGGAATGGATGATCTTGAGGAGGAATGATTAGGGTTTGCTCTTAACTCCCTAATGGACGCTTAACATCGTGTTTTTATGACTTGGTTTGAGGTGAAAAAAGACCTCATTGTCCCTTCATCATTTAAACCAAAAATTCGTAACCCGAATTGCGATTTGAAGGCTCACCGCAATGCGGTATAATCGCGGTGGCTTATTGCCTCACACAAAAACTGCCACAACTTTCTTCTTGAGTATTGTATTAAGGATAAATTGGTATCGTTGGAAAGCCGACTCAATTATCTACAAGTTTGTTGGTCTTGAGCTAAAAAATTCTACATAAATCAAAAGTTATACACTTTCAAAGTTGACCCTTGTAGAATCGAATACCAAACTTTGGACGAATCAAAGTATCTTAGCTCAACTTGGCTCTAAGTGATTTCTATGAACATTCTTCACCTAATAAGAACTTAACACGCTAGGATAAAGATAATGACACGTGTATTCGAATTATGAATCAAGAACATGACAAATACACCTTCACTGCGATGCGTCAATGCTGCCACCGCTATAGCCACCGTGACACACCACAATCGCGGTGACTTTCTATTTTGGAATTCCAAACGTGGTCCAAACCTCATTCAAAAAATCTAAAAATTATTCGAGACATGCTACTTACACCCCTGAACATGAATCAACTCAAAAACTTACGTCTCAGGGTCGGAAAGGTCACTTTAAAAATTGCCAAAGTTAAGAGGCCAAAACTTAAGTTAAGTCTCCAACACTTAGCTAAATCTTCAGGCTTTTATCCTCTTATGCAAGCACTAGGAGATGAAATAAACTAAAGAAAGTATGGGGTATTACATTTAACCTATGTGTCAAAGTTAATAGTGAACAACTATTAATGGACCATATCTAATAATGGGGTAGGGTAGGTACCGTATCTAAAATTTTAGTAGAAAATTACAAAACAATGGGTTACTATAAAGGCTTTAACTCCTATGATATTTATTTAGTTGTGCAGTTGATCCTGGATAAAAGTTGGATGCATGAACCAAAGTTTACTAAAAGATATATTAAGGGTGTCCAATCTTTTATGCGACTTGTTCGATCTCACTTTGATCGAAATACAAAAATTCGATGCCTATGTACAGATTTCTTAAATGTGTTTTTTTAAACACAATAAGTAGTGCATGACCACTCATTACTCGAAGGAATTATGAAAAGTTACGTGCACTAGAGACACCCCTGGGGAACAATCAGAAATGAGTAAAAACAATGAAGCAATTTACAGTGAAGATGAAAATGAAGCCCATGATAAGAATGATGGGATTCGTACTATGTTAGAAGAGGTCGTTGAAGGATCATTTATCAATTATTTGGAGGAAACTGGTAATAATGTGTATAGTGATATGAGTAAGAAAGAAGTTATAACATTTGATAAATTGCAGAAATAAGTTGAACATGAATTATACCCAGGATATAAGAAATTTTTTAAGCTTTCATTTCTTGTGAAGTTGTTACACTTGAAAGTATACAATCAATGGAGTAATAAATCATTTGATATGTTGCTAGAGTTGCAAAAAGAGGTATTGCCTACTGACAAGACACATCCTAAGTCATATTATAATGCTAAAAACATGTTGCATGGCTTGGGATTAGGATACATTTCGATTCATGCTTGCAAAAAATAATTGTGTGTTGTACTGAGCTGAACATAAAGATAGACAAGAGTGTCCACAATGTGGTGCTTTGAGGTGGAAAATTAACAATGGAAGGGATAAAAGGATTCCTCAGAAAGTTCTGCGGTACTTTCCATTAAAGTCGAGACTTCAAAGGTTATTTATGTCTCATAAAACAAGTGCGGACATAAGGTGGCATAAAGAGAAACATCTTGATGAGGTGAATGTATTAAGATATCTCACTAATTCTGAAGCATGGAAAGAGTTTGACAAGAATCATAAGTGGTTTGCACAAGAACCTCATAATATTAGACTCGATCTTACAATTGATGGTTTTAATCCATATGCTAACATGAGCACATCATATAGTATATGGCCTGTCATTCGTGTTCCTTATAAGCTTCCTCCATGGAAATATTTTAAGGACCTATTTATAATGATGTCATTACTTATCCCTGATCCCCAAGCACAGGGAAAGGATATTGATATTTATTTGTGTCCTTTGGTTGATAAATTGAAAGAGTGATGGTGTAGACACATTTGATGCCTAAGCTGGGGAATGCTTCAAAATGCATGCTACGGATTTATGGACCATAAATGACTTTCCAGCTTATGGTATGTTTTTCAATTCTCTACTTTCCTAGTTGTCTATTTTCCTAAAGAGAAAAGTTGTGCAATTATTAATTGATTTCGTATAAAAAAAGGTGTTCTTTTAGTTGTTTGACAACACATGAGAAAATTGAATTTTCATTCATTGTTGTAGTGAATCTTGTTTTTCTACATATGTTATGTTTATGTTTAGGTTATAAAGTATTGTTGAACATATAATTTTTTTAATGAATCAGGTAATTTATCTGGATAAACAACTAATGTAAAGATCCATTTCGCCGTTACTAAATTATTCGTGATAAATTCATTCCTCAATATTAATTTGGGTCCAAATTAACCAATATTTTATTTATTATGTCACCTTAAACTTTTCGGCAAAGATTTTAGCCTTCGGATGTGTCTAGATAGACTCCATCCCAATGAATTTAATTATTCATGAGTTCTAATATCAATAACTTAGTTTGAAATTTCTTTAGCTATTAATTAACATCATACAATATCCCTAACACAAAGTTAAGTTTAAAACTTTACTTTCGATATGGGTTTTTATTAGGATCAACTTCAAATGATCATATCTCTTATAATATAAGAAGTTACAAAACCCAACACCTACCAAATTAATGATCTTTGAGTCCTCTTTCTAAGCAATAAACCGTTCCTCAATCTGAATTCGGAGTAAAAAGTTATGACTATTTTACGGAGCACTATCTAGGCTGAAATGGGAATTCGCTGTAACGAAAATTTTGATGGTATTTAAATCAACTTCAGCTGTATTTTAAGTCCAAAACTCCTAAATTTCATTCCCCATCCCTATAGAGGTGATTTCTCAAGGCTTAAGGTGAAATTCCTTCGTTGAGATAAGTTTTTTCATTATTTTCTTCGTCTTTTAATCCTTTAACATCTTAGAATCCTTAGAAAGACCTTTAATGGTAGAATCCTTTTGGGAAATACTCATGGGTGTTTTTAGTATGACGTAGAGCTGATTCTAAACTATAAATTAAAGATTCTTAACATGAATTTCATAAACAAGGTTATGAATTTTGATGTTTAGGAACCTTGAATTTCGTATAGATGAGACTTTTAGCATAAAAACTTCATTAATTGAGATGGGTTAAGCTTGAAAGAGCTAATTAGTGATTAATTGAACTTGGGGAATAATATATGTTTTGCGGAGAAATTTTGACTTTTTGAGAGTCGCCACTTAATTTTGAAAAGGAATTAAGAAATCTTTAGAGAGTTACTTCAAACGATCCAAAATAGAAAAACTTTAGGTTAAGAGATTCTGAGTAAGCGGTTCCTATTAATATTTTAGGAAGGTGTTAGGCACCTAAAACGTTCGCTAACTTGCGGTTATCTGGACTGTTTGAAAATCATCTTTGATTAGCCTCAGAAAAAAGTTTATTTTTGAAAAGCAATTTTAGAAAAATTTTGGTGTTTATGCAAAGCCAGTTTTTTAGCGACTTAACTAAGGATTTAACTAGGTTTGCAAAACATATAAGGCAAACAAGTATAAAAAAAGGGGGGAAAAGGGAGGAAGTAAAGGATTCAGGCCATTGAGCCCAAATCGATAAACCCTGTCCTAGACTAATGGGCGTTCGACCCATTTCACCTGTCCTAATCTAGTTTTTGAGCCTTTGGCTTGAGTCTCGATTCCACCTGTATTAAATACAACCTTGGCTTCGTGGCCCAAATGAATGAATAAAAATAAATAATTAAATAAAGACAACAATAATAAATGACTAAATAAATAAATGAAATGGAAACCGAGACTTTCAAGTCTCTTGGCCACTTCAAATATGGGTTTTTAACTCGTAATTCCTCTTTCGACTTCTTGCACCCGTATGTCATGTGATCATCTTTTGGGTCTTCAAATTCGATTCAAGATTAAGTGGGCCCATAAGGAACATACAAAGGGAAAGAGAGTCCATGCAAACAACTCGAGCGTATCCACATGCAAAGGGAAAGTAGAGTAATTAATAAATGTCCCAACATTAACATTGAAACAAAATGTGCTAAAGTATTATGTATTTTATTTAGTAGTGGGCAAAAATTAAGTATATGAAAAGGGCACGTTAATTTAGCGAAGTTAATTCTCATTCAAAATTTCAACAGGAAATGATTTACCCATTAGTAAGAGCATATTCGAAAAAAAGTTCACAAAGCAACGAAACACCAAATTTATGCACAATCATACAGGGAAACTAATAAGTCAAGTCAAGATCTACGCGAACCAGTGATAGACTTTTAAAAAGACAAGAAGGAAGGAGGAAATTTTTAGATGTTTAATAGTAGATGAAATGAACAGGAAAAAGAACAACCTAACCAAAGAGGCAATCCATGAATTTTAAGTCAATACGAGCCTCTCAACTTCAATATGAACAGCCAGAGAAAGACTTTTGAAGGGACTGTGTATTCTCATAATTTGGACAGTTTAGGAGAAACACCCAGATTTCTCCTATTTGATTAAACATAACAGACTATGGTCCTTTAGCTATTGAGAAAACCAAATTCACACTATGCGTGGGTAAGTTTACCCTCACTTAACACTATAATCAAACAAAAATACAAAGCGTTTACTAACATATAATCACTTGGATAATCCAGGAAGTATTTAGGCAAAGCTTGGATAGAAACTTTTCATCGAAATATAATAAATCAAGGCTGGTCAACTTATACAGTGCTATAACGGAAAATAGTTATATTGGAGACCGTGCAAGGATAGGAAATGCATAAATAAGCTCCAATCATATGAAAATTTTGTTATTTCGTCACCCACAAAATCAGTATAAACAATGAAGCCTTGATGTAGATAAGGGTGAAGAAAACATTGTTACGGGGGAGTTTGAACATGAACAACAATGGGCAGAAAAACTAGCTAACTTCCGACAAATCATATGTTGAAAAATAAAGCTTTCTTCTTTATTAATCAGCGTAGATAGATAAATAGAAGTGTAGATCAAATTAATCACCCAAAATAAAGGAAAACAACCAACTTGTTAGCTAAACCTTGATTCAAATACCCTTTATAATTGTAGCTTCGAACATATATATTAAATTGACCCTAAAGACTTAACAGATTATGTTAATAAAAGATAAATCTAACACAACTTTCAATATTCATCCATTTACATCCTCGATACCAAATGAAACAGTATTTCAAAGCACTTCTATGCTAAATTCCTCATTCTGGTTAGCTAAGGGTAAGTTAATAAATCAACTGGCTATACAAAATAAAGTCAGATTTATTTAAGAAAGAAACTCCCAATACTTCATAAGTGTATCCAAAAAATTAGCCAACATTCATCAGAACCAATGGCTTTCAAAGCCTCTAACAGTGAACTTCCTCGCATACATACTATCCAAAATGCCACTAAAGAACGACTAGACGAAGAAGAAAACAAAATCAAAATTGAATGAAATGAGGTATTACCTATTTTGGAGCAGCAAAACAGGACTCAAGCTTCGGTCGAAATATCAACCACCGGAAAGTCGATGTCTTTTACAAAAAATCTCGACTAGCACGTTGCTTTCTCTAGAGTTTTCGCTACCGAACAGTTTCCTTTTTCTCTAACTCCCTATTTTCTTTGCTTTTCTTTCAAAGAAATAAAATTTTTTCGCTCTTTTGGTTTTGGACCTAGCTAAATCAAAAAAATTTCCAACCCAAAAGAAGAACTCTCAATTTTCCCCCAAGTTTCCAACCTTCTCCAACAAAGAACGAAAGGCCCCTTATATAGAAGATAAACAGGGGTATTTTTTTGGGACCTTTTGAAATAGGATATTCTGGGATTTGAAATTCGAATTCCTCTTTCCAGCTTGCCATTTCATCAATAAACGTACCCATTTTAGAATTGGTGGACCAATAAGATTTAGGAAAAATGAATTCTTTGCCAAGAGCCAATAAAATTATGACATACATATACGAAATCGTACCCCCATACCCGAGATTCACGAAATTAAGCCGTTGATAGGATACCTAGCTTGTTTCTAGAAGGTTCGAGGGTTTTCTTCATGGGAACTCGCATGGGACACATGAAGAGGGCTACACACGGGTTGATTTCGGGATGATTTATGGTTTTTGGGTTGAGGTTGGTCGTATTCGGGTTGATGGCTGATGTTGGGTGTTGTCGCGATATTGTTGTTGTTTGATTTTAAAGCTGTTGTGGTTTGATATTATTGCAGAGAAAGAAAATGGGTGAAGAGTATTGGGCCCGGGTCGGATCTAGTGAAGTTAGGCTTGGTGGCTGGTTGTTAAGATTAAAAGGGGAAAAGGATCTGGTGGTTTTTTTTAATGACTTTAGGCTGCGAATTGAAATAAAAAACAAAAATGGGCTGCTGGTGGATGGGTTGTTTTGGGCCTGGGTATTGGGTTTTAATTTAGGTCAACTAAGTAGAAGGATTTTGAGAATTAGGATTAGGATTTTGGATTACACTTTAGGCAGTTAGATTTAAATTCTAGCCAAATTGAATACCAATTGGCCAATTGCATTACAATTGGGGCCAATTTTGATTTCAATTAGAGTCAAATTTAATAAATTGACTAGATAAAATCAAAATTCAATACGAATTAATACCTTGTTTAATCTTAAGCTTCTTAATGTAATAAAATCAAACACATATTCATCCAAATGAATTATTTTTTGAGAGAAAATTATATTTAAATCAAGATTTTAATCCTTTTTATTTCAAAACAAACCTTGATTAAAATTCGATACTTTATAAAAAAAATAGATATTTAAGTAACATAACTATATAATTTCATATAATTGAATACGATAATATATAATTGTCACTTAAAATGACAAGCTTGCCCAGATGAATATTTTTTGAAAAGTTTCTATTCAGACGAAATAAATATTTTGATTTTATTAAAAATCAAAGAAGCTCAAAATTAAACTTGGTTGTGGAGGGAAAAAATTAGGTGTCAACAACTGCTCCCTCCCTTTGGGTAGGATGGATCAAGTAATTCTGGGCAATGGGAGGTTGACGTTCCTAAATTTTGTCTGACTAGATTCGAATCTGAAAGAGGTTGGGCTTTGCTCGAGTTTCATAGAGTTATAGCCGGACCTCGGTATCAGGTTTCCTACATATCTCAGGTTATATGAGAATTCAGGCCACATGTAGTTCATAGAGATTGATTTTAAGCACGATTTTCAAGAAAATTCACCAACTATCACGACTTTAGTGTTTTTGGTTAAATCGAGAAGCTGAAGAATAAAGGGATTTGGGGGAGATTGAAATGCAGTCGAGTTTTCTACACAGATCCCGGCCTACATATCCTCAAGATTTCTGGGAATTAGACTGCTTGTAGTTCGAATCGATCGGTAGAAAAGATAGTCTTTTATTTCAGACAATCTTTGGCTTGGGATAAGTGACAAGTTAATGAGTTGAGGAAAAGAAGCTTGTAACCTCTTAACCATAAATGTGGGATCCTTCACATCCATAGGCAAGAACTTACCTGGACATAAATTCCAAAACTCTAAGAGTCCTATCACTCGAATTTTAAAGAAAGAGAAGGTTACCCTCGGTATGAGTTTAGAAATATTCTGAAGGTGAATCTGAAACCGAAATGCCCCAAAATATCCATATGCCTTCTAATAGGGATGTGGTTGGATGGTGGTGGCGATCATCCTTTAGCTCGCATCCTAAGAGTTTGACGTCCCTCTCTAGACTATGTCCCATTTTGTTGCTACTAAAGAGTTCCACATTGTGTTGCGTCCTATCTTGAGTCGTCCGCACCTATGGTTTTGATTTGAGATTTTCATCCTCTTGGATGCTCTCGACAATGCTTCAAACAAAAAGTGTTAGTGCTAAACATAATTTATGAAAGAGGTATGTAGTCTTTTCCCATATCTCCACGTGAGTTGTGGCCTGAAAAATGGAGTCATCTCTTCATGTACCACTTTGGAATGAAATAACTGGCAACAAAAATCACAACAACCCTCTTGGTTTATGTATAATTATGACATTTTTTGATTGAATATATCTTCAAAGTGGGGTGGCCCTTTTGGACACCGGCGATACTTTATGCAGAACGGTCCCTACACCCGTGTAATCTTGTGCTGGTGTGGCAACCCTTTTGGTTACCTATATCAATTTTTGTATGTGGAATGATAACCTCTCCGGTTATAGCCGATGATCGATAAATTTCTCTTAAATTGTCAATCTTTGGATAATTGCGCATTATTTGATGTTGGATACGAGGCGACTTATAGATATCCTTTGAATTGCTAGCTTTTAGGTAATCCTGCATATTATCCGACCTTGGATAAGAGATCGCTTACAGATATCCCTCCAATCGCTAGCTTTTAGGTGTTCCTACACATCATTCGACCTTGGATACAATATAACTTATAGATATCACTCAAATTTCTAGTCCTTGGGTAATCCTGCACATAATTGATCTTGGATATGACGTGTCTTATAGAGAATCCTTGGACGTATCAATTTGATAATCTCGCATATTCTCCGGTAAGGATTTAGTTGCGACTTATGGATAACCTTCAGACTATTAATTGTTGGGCGATCTTGCACACTATTTGGTTAGGATGTTGTTGTGTCTTACGGATGACCTACAGGCTATCAACTCATAGGTTATCTTGCGCACTATCCTATTTCAAATAATTTGACTTATAGATGACCCTCAAATTATCAATTTCTAGGAAATCTCATATATCATCCATCTTTAGATACCGACTTAAAGGTATCCCTTCAAATCGTGTGCTCTTGATGCATTCAGATGTTGATTTATAAAATGATGAGATATCCTCGACGCCAGCATTTATGTCTTGCATATCAACAAATATGAAATACTGATGATATCCTCGACGCTAGCATTTTTGTATTGCATGTCAACAGATATGAAATGAGATAATATCCTCGACTCTAGAATTTATGTCTTACGTGTCAACAGATATAAAATACTGATGATATCCTTGATGCTAGCGTTTATGTCTTGCGTGTCAACAGATACGAAATGGACCTCTCGGCAAATAATATGAACGGTCCTCTTGGCAATGATATGAAATGGCCCTCTTGGCAATGATATGAATGGCCCTCTTGGAAATGATATTCAATGGCCCTCTTGGCAATGATATGAAATGGCCCACTTGGCAATGATATGCAATGGACCTCTTGACAATGATATAAAATGGCCCTCTTGGCAATGATATAAAATGACCCTTTTGGCAATGATATGCAATGGCCCTGTTGGCAATGATATGAAATGGCCCTCTTGGCGATGATATAAATAGCCCTCTAAGCGATGATATTAAATGGCCTTCTCAGCAATGATATGAAATAGCTCTCTTGGCAATGATATGAAATAGCCCTCTTGGCAATAATATGAAATGGCCCTCTTGGCAATGATATACAATGGCCCTCTTGGCGATCATATGAAATGGCCTTCTTGGCAATGATATTAAATGGCCCTCTTGGCAATGATATGCAATGGTCCTCTTGGCAATGATATGAAATGACCCTCTTGGAAATTTAAAAATAGTTTCACCTGAGTTTGTTTGTCTGCGTCTTGCTTTCTACATGTACCTGTACTTGAAGTAGACGATTAGTAGACACGAAATCACTTTTGCTAGCGACCATTTTTTAGAAAAATTCTAAATACAATGTTCGTAAAGAAAAGAAGACGCCTTTGTTTGTCCTCCATAATCTCAAGAAATGAGATGGACAATTCAAATGGTCCTCGATAAATGGGTATTAAACCCATTTTTGAGCTACCAAAAAATACTGTTGTTAAGCATTATATGCTCTAGCATGGCTCCCGACTTTCTTGAGGATTTTTTGAAAGAAACGATCATTTTGTATATCGATCCCTGTATGCACAAAAAAAATGATTAGTTTGAATAAAACTACTCTATGTCGACCTTCTTCAATCCTTGATTTGCTCATCGCTATCTTTCAGGTGCCCCGTCACATTGGTACCTCCACCCTGGTTCCCTGCTCCTATAGACTGGCAATCACTAAGTAAAAGATTTGTAAAGATTTTTTTTTCAAAAGTAGTCTTATTTTTAGCAAATAGTTTCGAAAGTATTTGTAAAATCTTTAGAAAATCTCTGTCAATCATGTCATGTACTAGCTCAACGAACGTCTTCCTCATGGCTTTGACTATATTCGATGGATGATTTCCAGAACTCATGATCATTGTCGGAGGGTTCTTCAAATAGTTCTGTCATAGCCAGAAATTGAGTCTACCTACACTTTGTCGCAATTGGTGGCTTCAAAAGCTTGGCATTAACCTATGGTGCTGGGGAATTTGAAATATATTCCAGTACTTGGTGGAAATTTTGAGGCCTCCCTCAAAATTTCTGCCCCAATTTAAAGTATCTGAGATGATATCATCTCGAGTGGATCTGAAGTCTTTGCTGATCTTTATTCTCTTTGTTGGATGTTGATCTTATCTTGGGAATTTTCGAGATTCCTTTTAGAAAATTCTGCCCCATTTTCCATTTCCTGGGGTTATATGACCGAGCCATTGGGGCGCCTATGTATCCCGTTGAAGCAGGAATCAGGTCAAACTTAGTTCTGGACTACGCTAGTGATAAACAAAAAGAAATTAATGGGTATACCGAAGCCGACATAGGCCGCCTACATATCCCTTTCTTGGGAATTCAGGTCAAACGTTGTTTGTACATAAAAGGAAAGGATAAAATTTCCTAAGGGGTTGATCGAAGCAGACATATGCCGCCTACGTATCCCTTTTTGGGAATTCAGGTCAAACGTAGTTCGTACATAAAAGGAAATGATAAATCTTCCTAAAGGGTTGACTGAAGCCGAAATAGGCCGCCTACGTATCCCTTTTATTGGGAATTCAGGTCAAACATAGTTCGTACATAACAATAAAGGGGTTCTAGGCAATTACACATTATAAAATACATTATTACAAGGCGATTACAGATAAACTAGGAAAAACAAAAACTAGAATATCTTTCAAACATAGTATCTTTTTACCACATCAGAATTGATTGGTTTGGTCCACTCTTATCCATCCATCTGAAATAAAATCAGAGCCCCTCCATATAGTACCTTTCAAACTATGTACGGCCCTTGCCAATTTGGAGCGAACTTTCCCTTGTACTCTTCTTGGTGAGGGAGTATGCGTTTGAGAACTAATTGCCCAACTTCAAATGTTTAAGCTCTTACTTTCTTGTTGAAGGCACGAATCATCTTGTGCTGATATAACTGACCATGACATACGGCAACCATTCTCTTTTCATCAATTTCACAGCGAGCACGAACCTATTCTTCATTACTTAGTCTAGCTTCCTAAATAATATTCAGGAAAGGTATTTCAACCTTATCAGGTATCACAGCTTTATTCCCATAAACCAATAGATAAGGGGTCGCCCCAGTGGAGGTTCGAACTATTGTGCGATACCCTAGCAAAGCATAAGGCAATATCTTATGCCATGATCTATCATTTTCGATCATCTTTCTTAAGATCTTCTTGATGTTCTTATTGGCAGCTTCCACAGCTTCATTTATCTGTGGACGATATGCGGTCGAGTTGAGATGCACTATTTTAAATTGATCACAAATCTCATTCATCAAGTGACTATTCAAGTTTGCCCCATTATCAGTAATGATCGATTCTGGAACTCCAAATCAGCAAATCAATCTATTCCTGATGAAATCTGACACCACTTTCATAGTGACGGCTCTATATGAAGCAACTTCGACCCACTTAGTAAAGTAGTCAATAGAAACCAAAATAAATCTATGTCTATTCTATGCTGGTAGCTCTATTGGTTCGATAACATCCATTCCCCCACGCTACAAAAGGCCAAGGTGAATTCATCGCATGAATCTCATGTGGAGGCATTCGAATCAAATCTTCGTGTATCTGACAATTTGGACACTTCTGCACATACCTGCTATAATCATTTTCCATAGTCATCAAGAAGTAATCGGTTCTCAGGATCTTTATAGAAAGGGAGAAACCGTTCATGTAGGGCACGCAAACTCCGGTGCTTACTTATTTTATCAATTTATTGGCTACCTCTGCATCGACACATCTTAAGAATACCAAATCTGGAGTCCTCCTAAAGAGGATTTCCACACTTGGAAAATAGTTCTTCGCCAAACGTCGGATTGTCTTCTTTTGGTTGTTACTGGCCTCTTTCAGATATGTTCCAGATTCTAAATATGTTTTGATGTCATAGTACCATGGTTTTCCATCAGGATCCTCTTCAACGTGTGCACAATGCGCCGGTTGCTCCTTCAAGCTAATTTCCAAAGGATCAATGTAACTCTAATCTGGGTGCTGAATCATGGAGGATATAGTGGCCAAAGTATCAGCAAACTTATTTTGTATCCTTGGGATATGTCTGAAATCAACTTCTTTAAATTTTCCACATAATTCCTGCACCAGGTCCACATAAGGAGTAATCTTGGAATTTTTTACCGCCCATTCTCCCCATACCTGATAAATCAGTAAGTCTGAATCCCCAATGACTAGCAATTCAGGAACATCCATATCAAGTGCCAATTTGAGACCTAAGATGCAAGATTCATAGTCATCCATGTTAGTGGTGCATGGTAAATGCAACTTAGCAGTCACCGGATAGTGTTGACCCATTTCTGACACCAAAACTGCTCTGATTCCTGAACCTTTAAAATTGACCTCCCCATCAAAGAATAGCCTCCATCCGGGGTAAATTTCTATAATGTCTTCTCCTACGAATAAAATTTTCTCATTTGGGAAATAAGTCTGAAGTGGCTCATATTCATCATCAACTGGATTCTCTACCAAATGATCTGCTAAAGCTTTCCGCTTGATTGCCTTTTGAGTTACATAAAATGTCAAACTCACTCAGCAATATTTGCCATTTGGCTAGCTTTCCCATAGGCACGGATTTTAGGAATATATACTTAAATGGATCCATTCTCGAGATGAGGTATGTTTTGTATGATGACAGATAATGCCTCAACTTTTGTGTGGCCCAAGTCAAAGCACAACATGTCCTTTCTACGAGAGTGTAATGGGCTTCATATTGTGTAAAATTTTTACTCAAGTAGTAGATGGCTTTCTCTTTCCTACCGGTATCATCATGTTTCCCGAGCACATATCCAAAAGCATTTTCTGAGACTGATAGGTAAAGCAGCAATGGAATTTCTTCTCTGGGCAGAACCAAAATCGGCGGTGCAAAAAAATATTCCTTGATGAGGTCGAAAGCTCTCTGACATTCTTCTGTCCACTCATTCAATTCATTTTTCTTCAACATCTTGAGAATTGGCCCGCATATGACTGTTGACTGAGCAATGAACTTGCTAATGTAATTCAAACGGACCATGAAACTCAAAACCTCCTTCTTGGTCCTCGGCGCTGACAAATCTTGAATTGTCTTGATTTTGGATGGGTCTAGCTCGATGCCTCTCCTATTGACTATGAATCCCAGTAACTTCTCTGATGGCACACCAAAAGCACACTTAGCAGGATTTAACTTTAAATTATACTTTCTTAATCTGTTGAAAAATTTCTCTAGATGGGTCAGATGATCCGAACTCTCGCGGGATTTGATAATTACATCATCCACGTACACCTCAATCTCTTTATGAATTATATTATGGAAAATTGTCGTCATAGCCCTCATATATGTTACACCCTCATTCTTGAGACCAAAAGGAATTACCCTATAATGATAAACACCCCAGGGCATAATAAAATCCATCTTTTCTGCGTCTTTCTCATCCATCAATATCTGATGATACCCGGCAAAACAATCAATGAAAGACTGCATTTCATCTTTTGCACAATTATCAATGAGGACGTGAATGTTGGGAAGCAAAAAATTATCTTTAGGACTGGCTCTATTCAAGTCTCTATAGTCAACACAAATTTGAATTTTGTCGTCCTTCTTTGGCACTGGGACAATACTGGATAGCAATGTCAGATATTTTGTGACCTCTACAACCTTAGACTGGATTTATTTTGTAACTTCTTCCTTGATCTTTAGACTTGAATCTGGCTTGAATTTCTATATTTTTTGCTTGACTAGATCAAACTCAGGATTTATCGCAACTTATGCGACACAATACTGGTGCTGAATCCTGGCATATCATCATAGGACCAAGCAAACACATCAATATGTTCCCGCAACAGGTGAATGGGCTCTTTCTTTTGTGCTTCCGCCAGCTAGACACTGACACTTGTTTCGTTGATTTCATCATGATCTCCCAGGTTGACTGTTTCAGTTTCCTCTAGGTTGGGCTTCTCCCGGTTCTCAAACTCCTCTATATCTTCAACTAATCATTTCTCATCACCTTCCTTCCAATCATCATCATTCCCTTTATTTTGTTTATCTAAGCTTTGACATGACATGACATTGGCAGGTTTTGAGCTACTGTAATAAACAAACAATCCAAGTTAGATGATAACAAGATAATAATAAAATGTACGAATAGTGGAGTTTCGAAAAATAATTTTTTTTCAAATAAAGGAAGGCCTTTCCATTGAAATTTGAGAGATAATTACAAACTATGGCTCATGACTCGCGCACATGCCTTTTGAAAGCAGTAAAAATACGGAAAAAAAATTAAGATGTAGAGGGTGGATCGCGGGGCCTCCTCCGGATCATCACTAATTTTAAAAACTATTAGTAATTGTCCTTTAATCTACCATGATGGGTGTCGGGTTATGAATGAAGTGGAGGTCCAGTTTTGTAAGGCCTCCCCTGGTGCAATCTTCTTCACCCCACTGGGCTTTGGGAAATCTTCTGGTACAGGATTGTATCCTTCAAACAAATTTATCTATCCCATACCTAAGACCATCATCATTCGACATCTCACGCATGGGAAATGACTGGTACAGGAGCGGTAAGGGCCTAAATAGACTCGCCTCTGACTTATTCTCAATCTCATCCTCTTTGGTAGACTGATATCCTAACTCATACTTAAAGGCTTTCTCTGGGATCATAACAGGCTCAATAATTCCTTGCAGATTCTTACCCAAACCTTGACCAGGCTCGAACCCATTTCTCAACATCACAGTCGCAATTATTTTATAGACAGAAAGTATTGGAGCTTTGAGCGTCAGATCTTTTTCCACAGTATTTACAATTTCCACTGTATAGAAGCTACTACCCTTTGGAATATCTTCAATCACGGGCATATAACCATTGGGATGATTCACTCGGCTTCCTTCCCTTGGATGACTATTTCATGATCCTCCCAAATAAACTTCAATAACGGATAAAGAGGTGATGAAATTGCCTTTGCTCCATGTATCCATGGCCTTCTCAAGAGCAGGTTGTAACTAGGATGAATGTCCATAACATGAAACTTAGTCTTGAATTTAGCAGGTCTCATTTGGATGTACAAATCAATTTCACCTATGGTATCTCTCTGCCCTCCATTAAATGCTCTCATATTTACATGGATTTGGCGAATTTTCCCCAAATCATAGCCTATTTGAACCAACGTGGAGAGAGGATAAATATTCACACTAGATCTATCATCTATCAATACCTGATTAATCACATAGTCTCGATAAATGACAGTGACATGCAATGCCTTATTATGCATCGCTCCTTCAAATGGAAACTCTTCATCGCTGAGTGATATGCGATGACTTCCCACACCATTTCATATCATCACAGCCAGTTTCTCAACACTCGTCCCTGTAGGAACATATTCTTTATCCAAGACCTTCGATAAAGCCTGTCGGTGGTATTGCAAACTCATTAATAGTACCAAAATGGAAATTTGAGACGGATTCTTCTCTAAATGTTTGACAATTAAATAGTCCTTTAGTTGAATACGCCTCCAAAATTCCTTATCCTCTCCTTCAGTGATTGGACATTTCTGTGAATTCTTTTTATTGTTCAATTCTTTAGGAATGTAGCATCGTCCCAATCGCGTCATCCCTTAGGCAGCAGCGGTCTGTACAATATATTCCTTCTTTGGTGGGAGAGTGTACACTTGAGTCGGGGCCGTCATCACTATACATGGGGCTTTCTCGTTGACACCTAAGGAAGCCACAGCTCTCTCTATCTTTTCTACCTCTTCCGCCCCTTTGCATTTTTCTGAATTCACCTTAATAATAGTCTGGCCATACGCCCATTCTCCTTATATTTCAATCATGTTAACTATAGGACCCCCATGAGTAGGCAATGGGTTGCTGTTAATATTTGGTGTCGGTGACTGAAGCGTGATGACCTTCTAATCGATCAAATCTTGGATCTTATGTTTCAAGTTAATACAATCCTCGGTACTATGCCCCACTGCTCCTGAATAATAGGCACAATTTTGATCGGCATGATAAAATTGGGAGTTTGGATTGATAGGCTTTGGCTGGATCGATCGTAAATGCCCGGCATTCTTCAATATTTCAAACAGTTGGGTTTGACTTTCAGCTAGCTACATGAAGTTTCGGGGAGGTTTCTTTTCAAAGTTTGGACGTGGAGGGTTATAATGGTTCTAATTTACAGGAGGAGGTACTTGATGATAATTTACGGAGAGGAGAAAATATTCCTAGGGTTGAACCTCTTTTTCATTTTTGCAACAAAATCAGTAGAGACCACACCTACATCCTCATTTTTCTTTTTCAAGAACATAGTAGTCCCAGACGATGTTGGGGTCTTGGTAATTTTTCTTGTCCGAATACCTTCTTCTAGTGATTTTTCAATTTTTACCAAATCTGCAAAAGTCGTCCTGACAGCGAACACCATCCTGGTATAATATTCTCCCTCTTAAGTACGAGAGAACACAGACACCATCTCTTTCTCAGAAATTGGGGGTTGTACTTTAGCAGTTTTTTTCCTCTAATGAAAGGCATAGTATCGAAAACACTCATTATTCTTCTGTTTGATCCGATCTAGTGAGTATCAGTCAGGAATTATCTCAATGCTAAATGCGAACTTGTCAAGGAAACCCTTGACCAATGCTCTCCAACCAGTCCATCTTTTCAATTCCTGAAACATAAATCATTCTAAGGCTTCACCACTTAAACTCCGACTGAAAAAATGCATCAATAATGCTTCATTTTTCCCTACCCCCACCATTTGATCACAATACCTTCTCAGATGGGCCATTGGGTTTCTGGTACCGTTGAACAATTCAAACTTAGGGACCTTGTACCCTTCTGGTAGATCTACTCCAGGGTGAACACATAAGTCATCGTAACTTAAACTGTCGTGGTCCCTCGCTCCATGAGATTATTTGATCCTCATGATCTCTTCATTCATAGCTAGAAACTTCATTTTATGCTTGGTTCTCAACTCTTTCTCCTTCTCCTCGTAATGGTCCATTTCAGGATTAGGAAGGGACAAGGGATATGATGGCATGAGGAGGATTTATAAGGGAGGCTTGATTTTGCAGATAAAAGGAATTTGGTTGGTAGATGGGAGGACATTTTGAAATTTATAAAGGTTTTGTGGAATTTGCGAGTAGTTTGGTGGCATCTGAGAAAGATTTTGCGAATTTGGAAATGGATTTGGTGGATTCGGGGATAGATTCGATGGAAGATTTGGAGATGGATTTTGTGGATTTGGGAGTGAATCTTGTGGATTTGGGAATGAATTTTGTTTATTTACAAATAAGTTTTGGGGATTTGGGAATGGATTCGGATATGGTTTTTGCGAGGTTAGAGATAGATTTTGTGGATGGTAGACATATGAGTTATTTTCACGATTGGTGTTTTGAAAAATTTGAGGACCAGAGATAGACGATATATTATTTATATGATCCCCGAGAATAGGCGTACTAAGGGGAGGAATTTGGAGTGGAGTCTCATGTCCTCCTGGAGCAGGAGCATTGACAGTGATGGCTAGGTTAGCCAGATCATGAGTATGATTTATTTCCTCCTGAAGCATTTCTAACTTTCTTGCAAGTTCAGCAATCATCTCACTTTATTCCGCTATTACATTGTCCCTGATGGTCAATGTGTTTTCTTTATCATTTCCAGTCATTCTTGAATGAAGGTCAGAGAATGGGATTTTGTGTGCTTTTGACCGAGTGTAGTAGGGATGTTCAGCCAACTTATTTCAACACGGAGTATTTTTCTATTATCTGTAAAGTAAAACAACTCAAAGGCAAATGTGTTAGTTTCCACGTGTGATAAGCAATGCAAAATACTTGACAAGAAATAGCCACGTAGAGTTGTTTGTGTCATAGCCAAATTCATCCATAGGATCATAGCGGATAAACTTGCATTTGATTCAAACAAATGCACATAAACACATAAGATAGTTATATCACATAAAAAAATTATAATAATGCGTATCCTAATTGGGGTGACCCTTTTGAGCCAAGGGTTTGGGCCTAACAATTTTTTGAAGAAAAATATATGCTTGCTTAAGGTTAATCCATTATCCCCCCAACTTTTATAGACACTAAAAAGGGCATAAATGCCTACAAAAGATAACAAAAGAGGGATACAATCTTTAGGAAAAAGAAAATAGCATGAAAGAAAATAAGTTCCCATGCAGGAGAAAAGAAAAAAAACTAGCTACTGGATGCTCCTTCATTTGCCTTTGCCTTCTTAGCTCTGTTCACCCCCTGCGATATTTGATACCAATTAATGATCAGATGACTTCCGCATAACTGTGCCTTGCTGTCGTAAGTCATTTTTCCTATGCTATCGAGTTTGGAGGCCATGCTATCATCCAAATTGATTAAACACTCCCTAGCATCATCAGCCTATTGCCTAGCTCTTTTCAAATCTTCTTTCAACATACGTATTGTTAAAGTATCTTCTACATGCATCTTCGGTATGCGATTTCACTTTTCTGAAACTCATCTTAAAGCCTGTGGAGTTGGATCTGATGCTCGAATTCTACATCCATGACCCGAGTGGGCACGTTCGGCCCCTGAATCAATGCTCCGGCGAGGCTCTTTTTTAACCACTCCTTGTAAGTGTCTCTGACTTCAGGTTCATACCATATATGGAAAGAGACTTCCATCCACCTTCTTCTTATCCATCCATTTATCATGTAGTCTTTGAGAGGGGTCTCGCTTTCATCATACTCGATGAAGAATCTGAGTATAATCGATTTGAGGTGTCTCTTGTTTGATCATAAATTGCCTAAGAACTCTGTCAGGATTGTAGGGACGAGTCCCCTTAAGACCCGAAAGCACTATAAAAGTCCACTCGCCCCCTCGAATAGTGTATTTCTCTAAACGAATATAGTTAATGGACCATTGCACATCATCATCTCTTAATTCCGCAAGAGTCTTAAACCAAAATTCGTGAGATGCTTCCCTTTTGAACTTGTGTAGAAACAACCACATGTCATGCGATTCTAGTAGATTCCTTCTTGTTTTGTGATCAGGTTATACCGTTGTAGGATTTTTCACCAAATGCATCATCATCCACCATTACAATATAAGGTTGTAGCCTTGAAAGAAATGATTCTCGACTTGACATCTTCCCAAAGCTCGATATATGTCGACGACAATTATGGGAGCTAAGTTGTGGAATACCTTTTTAGAATTGTACTCCATTCCAAAGAAGAGTGCATGGGTCACTGAGACAACCCTTTGATGAATTGTGTCATTTTCCCCCTGTGGGAACACCATGTTCCAAGTAGGCCTACCACAAACACAAAGGCCCTCGTCTCCTTCTATTTTGCTTCTGACTCAAATTTATGTCCAAATTTGTGAAAAGCATTGAATCTTCCAAACTGACGATACAACTCACAAAAAGTGATATTTGCTCCATCAAGTTCCCCTAGCCAGGTTTCATTATCAGTTAAAAATACCTCCTTGATCTTTTGACAATCCCATACAATTGGGACTAAAATGTTCTTATCAGGTGTCTCCTTTCTCTTGAAACATATTTCAGTACTCTCGTAACAAATCAATATCTCTTCAATGGTAGGAGTCAATTCAACATCCCCGAAGTGAAATACTATATTCTGATCATCCCAAAAAGTTGTTAGTAAATGGATCATTTTGGGCCAAGCGTTCATCTCGATCAAAGAAGGCAGATGTCCGATGTGTGTTCTAACAATCTTTCTCTCTTTTGCACTCATGTAATACCACCATAGTTATAGAAAATCATTGGTTTTAGTAACCATCTTGAACTTTTTAGGGGAATGCAGTTGAGCCATATCCTACACGAAAACAGACAAATATAAGCCTTCCCCCATCCCCAAAGGGCAGAGGATTGAATTAGACAAGCATATATATTTTTTTCAACACATACATATGATTCATCTGTAGTTGACTCGGGGTCAATAGATATAGCTCAGGTTTTCTAATGGGCCCAATACCCCGCTCGGGTATTGGGTCGTCCTAGGCTCATGCCTAAAATAGGGTTTTGGTTTCATTCTATCCTAGGTGTCTAGAGTGGGTTTGAACACTGGTTCTCAAGCGGACTACTTGAGTTTGAAAATAGGAACAGTCATCAGACGACTCACGTGCTAATAAGTCGTTCGTATTTCCAACACACTATTGGAATTGAACAATAGGGTACGGGACATCCACGAAACCCCAAAACAGTTTAAATAATGCAGGAATATGTCATGAGATACGATAGTTAAACTTTACAAAATCGAAACATATAAACACATAAACAGTTAATCAAAAGACGAAATCAAACATTTGGTTAAAACCTAGTTTCAAATCCCCAGCAGAGTCGCCATTTCTGTTTTGCGGAGAAATTTTGACTTTTTGAGAGTCGCCACTTAATTTTGAAATGGAATTAAGAAACCTTTAGAGAGTTACTTCAAATGATTCAAAACACAAAAATCATTTAAGTTAAGAGATTCTGAGTAAACGGTTCCTATTAACGTTTTAGGAAGGTGTTAGGCACCTAAAACATCTGCTGACTTGCAGTTATCCGGACTGTTTGAAAATCGTCTTTAATTAACCTTAAAAAAAGTTTATTTTTGACAAGCAATTTTAGAAAAATTTTGGTGTTTATGTAAAGCCATATTTTTAGCGACTTAACAAAGGATTTAACTAGGTTCGCAAAACATATAAGGCAAGCAAGTATAAAAAAAAAGGGGAAGGGGAGAAAGTAAAGGATTCAGGCCATTGAGATCAAATCGATAAACCCTGTCCTAGACTAATAGGCATTCGACCCATTTCACCTGTCCTAATCTAGTTTTCGAGCCTTTGGCTCGAGTCTCGCTTCTTGGCATCGTGGCTCAAATGAATGAATAAAAATAAATAAATAAATAAATAAAAACAAAATAATAAATGACTAAATAAATGAAATGAAATGAAAACCGAGACTTTCAAGTCTCTTGGCCGCTTCAAATATGGGTTTTTAACCCGTAATTCCTCTTTCGACTTCTTCCATCCGTATGTTATGTGATCATCTTTTGGATCTTCAAATTCGATTCAAGACTAAGTGGACCTTAATGGCCTATAAGGAACATGAAAAGGGAAAGAGAGTCCATGCAAACAACTCAAGCGTATCCACATGCAAAGGGAAAGTAGAGTCATTAATAAACATCCCAACATTAACATTAAAACAAAATGTGCTAAAGTATTATGTATTTTATTTAGTAGTGGGCAAATATTAAGTATATGAAAAGGGCACATTAATTTAGCGAAGTTAAATCTCATTCAAAATTTCAACAGGAAATGATTTACCCATTGGTAAGAGCATATTCAAAAAAAAGTTCATAAAGCAACGAAACACCAAATTTATGCACAATCATACAGGGAAACCAATAAGTCAAGTCAATATCTACGCGAACCAGTGACAGACTTTTAAAAAGACAAGAAGGAAGGAGGAAATTTTTAGATGTTTAACAGTAGATGAAATGAACATGAAAAAGAACAACCTAACTAAAAAGGCAATCCATGAATTTTAAGTCAATACAAGCCTCTCAACTTCGATATGAACAACCAGAGAAAGACCTTCGAAAGGACTGCGTATTCCCATAATTTGGATAGTTTAGGAGAAACACCCAGATTTCACCTATCTGATTAAACATAACAGACTATGGTCCTTTAGCTATTGAGAAAACCAAATTCACACTATGCGTGGGTAAGTTTACCCTCACTTAACACTATAATCAAATAAACATACAAAGTGTTTACTAACATATAATCACTTGGATAATCCAGGAAGCATTTAGCCAAAGCTTGAATAGAAACTTTTCATCGAAATATAACAAATCAAGGCTGGTCAACTTATACAGTACTCTAATAGAAAATAGTTATATTGGAGACCATGCAAGGATAGGAAATTCATAAATAACCTCCAATCATATAAAAATATTGTTATTTTGTCACCTACAAAATAATTCACTGCAAACAATGAAGCCTTGATGCAGATAAGGGTGAAGAGAACATTGTTACAGGGGATTTCGAACATGAACAACAATGGGCAGAAAAACTAGCTAACTTCCGACAAATCATATGTTTAAAAATAAAGCTTTCTTCTTTATTAATCGATGTAGATAGAAAAATAGAAGTGTAGATCAAATTAATCACCCAAAACAAAGGAAAACAACCAACTCGTTAGCTAAACCTTGATTCAAATACCCTTTATAATTGCAGCTTCGAACATATATATTCAAATCGACCCTAATGACTTAACAGATTATGTTAATAAAATATAAATCTAACACAAATTTTGATCCTACTTCATCCGTTTACATCCTCGAATACCAAATGAAACGGTATTTCAAAGAACTTCTATGCTAAATTTCTCATTCTAGTTAGCTAAGGACAAGTAAATAAATCGACTGGCTATACAAAATAAAGTTAGGTTTATGTAAGAAAGAAACTCCCAATACTTCATAAGTGTATCCAAAAAATTAGCCAACATTTATCACAACCAATGGCTTTCAAAGCCTCTAATAGCGAACATCCCCGCATATGTACTATCCAAAATGACACTAAAGAACGACCAAACGAAGAAGAAAACAAAATCGAAATTGAATGGAATGAGGTATTACCTATTTTGGAGCAGCAAAATAGGAATCGAGCTTCGGTCGGAATATCAACCACCAGAAAGTCAATTTTTCTTACATAAAATCTTGACTAGCACGTTGCTTTCTCTAGAGTTTTCGCTACCGAACAGTTCCCTTTTTCTCTAACCCACTATTTTCTCTGCTTTTCTCTGCTTTTCTTTCCAAAGAAAGAAAAAAAATTTGCTCTTTTGGTTTTGGACCTAGCTAGCTCAGAAACTTTTCCAACCCAAAAGAAAAACTCCTAATTTTCCCCAAGTTTCCAACCGTCTCAAACAAAGAACGAAAGGCCCCTTATATAGAAGATGAATAGGGGTATTTTTGGGGACCTTTTGAAATAGGATATTCTGGAATTTGAAATTCAAATTCCTCTTTCCAGCTTTCCATTTTAGCAATAAACATACCCATTTTGGAATTGGTGGACTAATAAGATTTAGGGAAAATGAATTCTTTGCCAAGAGCCAATGAAATTGTGACATACATGTACGAAATCGTACCCCCATACCCGAGATTCATGGAATTAAGCCATTGAGGGGACACCTAGCTTGATTCTAGAAGATTCGAGGGTTTTCTTCGTGGGAACCCACGTGGGATGCATGAAGAGGGCTACACACATATTGATTTCGGGATGATTTTATCATTTTTGGGTTGAGGTTGGTTATATTTGGGTTGATGGTTGATGTTGGGTATTGTCGCGATATTGTTGTTGTTTGATTTTGAAGATGTTGTGGTTTGATGTTGTTGCAGAAAAAGAAAAGGGGTGAAGAGTATTGGGCCCGAGTCGGATTTAGTGAAGTTGAGCTTGGTGGCTGTTTGTTAAGATTAAAAGGAGAACGTAGTTGCTGGTTTTTTTAATGACTTTGGGCTGCGAATTGAAATAAAAAAAATGGGCCGCTGGTGGATGGGTTGTTTTAGGCTTGGGTATTTGGTTTTAATTTGGGTCAACTGAGTAGAAGGATTTTGAGAATTAGGATTAGTATTTTGGATTACACTTTAGGCAATTAGATTTAAATTCTAGCCAAATTGAATACCAATTGGTCAATTGCATTACAATTGGGGCCAATTTTGATTTCAATTAGAGTCAAATTTAATAAATTGACTAGATCAAATCAAAATTCGATACGAATTAATACCTTCTTTAATCTCGAGCTTCTTAATGTAATAAAATCAAACACATATTCATCCAAATGAATTATTTTTTTGAGAGAAAATTATATTTAAATCAAAATTTTAATCCTTTTTATTTCAAAACAAACCTTGATTAAAATCCGATACTTTATAAAAAATAGATATTTAAGTAACATAACTATATAATTTCGTATAATTGAATACGATAATATATAATCGTCACTTAAAATGACGAGCTTGCCCAGATGAATATTTTTTAAAAAGTTTCTATTCAGACGAAATAAATATTTCAATTTTATTAAAAACTGAAGAAGCTCGAAATTAAACTTGATTCTGGAGGGCAAAAATTGGGTGTCAACAATTTAAACATTGAATTTAGGGTAAAATTAGTGGATTTTAATCCCCAAGATATTTGTTTGAAGAGTAAATATTTAAGTACTCTTATAATTACTTGATTTTTAGATGATTGATTGTTCCAAGGCATGAAAAAATATAAAGAGCATCCTTGTTGCAGCTTGCTTCTTCCAAAAGCTTGGCGTCCAGGTAGGCTAGATTTAATGAGTAGAAAATTATGGTATTTTATATTTTCATAATTTAGAATTGATGGAAAAAAATATGTCTAGGCTTGCGGGCATGGAGTTGAGGAGGATAACGACACGAGTACTTAACTTTAATCTCAAAAACTTTATTATAGATTGATTACATGATATTTATGATATTATATGTTATGTTCCCGAAAGGAGATTGTTGTAAACGTAGTATATGAACATAATATTTTTTTAGTTGTTCTAGTGATGAACCTAGCTGAATTGTAATGGTGTTAGGTTTTATGTATTATGCAATAATATGATAAGGATAATTATGCTATGATCGAATATTGATGAGCATAGTAATATCTAAGGGATAGATGACTTGAATTAGTGTGACGATTGCCTTATGTAGAAAGAGCTAGAGGATAATGATACGCGTGAATGTGCTAGTTATAGGTGGTGATGTTAGAACCCAAGTTGTGGTATTTATGAAGATAATGATATTTTTAATAATTAATAAGTGATTAAAGCTCCAACAGTGATTTGTATGCGTAAGAATTAAATTGTGATTTATGTTATGACATTCTTGTTTTGATATTGATAAAAATATAATATCTATTGGATGCCATGAGAGGCTAAATTGGTGATAATGATGGTGTATTGAATTGTGCCTATGAGTGGCTTGTTTGATAATGATAATTCCTTAAAGTAACATTATGAATACTTGTTGATTGGTATTTGAACATGCTTGAAATTGTTGATGCATAGATTGTTGATGAGTGTATAAATGATTGTTGAAAATTTACTTGATGGAATTGTCTTACGACTTTAAGTGTACTTGTAAACTTGGTACATTGTTGTATGTCGTGAGATTGTGTAAATTTGATATTGGTAATACTTGTTTATGGTGGATCGGGTACCACTCGGGTATGGATATGTATATGTTGATTCGGTAGCATGTCGGTATGGATATGTATATATTTGATCGGGTACCACGCTAGTACGGATATGTATATGTAGATCGGATACCACGTGGGTATGGATACGTATATGTTAGATCGGGTACCACGCCGGTACAAATATGTATATGTTGGATCGGGCACCACGCCAGTACGGATATGTATATATTGGATCAGGTACCACGCCGGTACGGATATGTATATGTTAGATCATATACCATGCCAATATGAATATGTATATGTTGGATCGGGTACTACGTCGATACGGATATGTATATATTAGATCGGGTATCACGCCGGTATAGATATGTATATATTGGATCAGTTACCATACTGGTACGAATATGTATATGTTGGATCGGGTACCACGCCGGTACTGATATGTTTATATTGGATCGTGTACCACACCAGTACGGATATGTATATGTTGGATTGGGTACCACGCCGGTACGGTACATGAACATAGATTGTTCCCTGCGGGTCATGACTATTTGGGCAAAAATAAGTCCCATAGCATGTGTTTACATATTTGTGTTTGAGTCTATGGATGTTTACAGTATGGTTGATGCTCTTGATGGTTATGTGGCTTGTTTGTGAGCACTGTTTGATCTGTTATTATTGAATTATTAATTCATTGGGTATTTGATTGTGTGATAGGTATTTGAAGAAGTGAAACTTGTACTTATTATATGTTGGTTGACTTGCTTCATTTATATGTGTTTTAATGGTAACTTAGCATAATGGCTAGTTATCATTCTTTAATATTATAATAGAGCATTTGATTGTTAGCCCGAGAATTTAGTATGGGTTGTCTATGATTACGGGTTTGTTCCTGTGAATATGAATAATGAAAAATATAAGGTGAATAAAGAGGAATAGTGATGTATTAGCCTTGGATTGTGATTGATGGTGTGAATTAATGAGGCTAGAGTGTGTTAGTAGCGAATATAATATTAATGGAGGTGGAAGAGTAGCTGGATGTTGTAACTTATATAGGTAAAGTAATAATATTACTACAACCTTAGTTGAATTATATTCCATTCAAGATGTCATGATTTATTTTCGTTAATTCTATTTTATGATTATATGAACTAACATGGTCGGCCGATGATGCCTACCTGTACGTGTGGTTGTAATGACCCTACTCTTCAACATTCCTTCTTGGAGTGTAGAATGGATGCTGGTTAGTTGCAGTTACTAGATGGATGACAATATTCAGCAGTAACTTTTGCACTTTCTTCCTGGCAGATGTTAGAGTCTTTGTATTATTTATTTTATTATCAGTCTATGTTGTAGTGGATAGCTCTTGTACATGTCTGACCAAGTCTTGGGATAGTTAAGCACACTTGTAAGAAGTTTTTGAAAAAAATTATTTATTAGTATTTAATTTACCTTATTATATTTAATCCAGTATTCTCTTAAAACAGAAGTCTTCTGCATTTTTTTAGTTGGGTAATAAGGGCTCTCCTAACTGCTTAGAATAGCATAGGTGCCCACACGGTCCAGTAGTTAATTTGGGTCGTGACAACTAAGGGATACATGGCATGTCCTACTATCAATAAGGAAGCATCTTCACAAAGGGTAAAAGGTAAAATTTCTTACACGGGTCACTGTCGGTATCTTGAATCTAGTCACTCTTGGAGAAGAAGAAAGAAATTTGATGGAAAGATAGAAAAAATAATGAAGCCAAAAGAGCTCTCAGGTGATGATATCTTGCAACAATTGGATTTACTCAATACTTATAAACCAGGAAAACATTCAAATAATAAAAGAAAGAAACGTCTTCCTGAAGAGTTAAATTGGGTGGGGAGAAGTATTCTATTTGAGTTGCCTACTGAAAGAGCTTGAAGTTGCAACATAATTTAGATGTCATGCACATAGAAAAGAACATTTATAAGGCTATTTTGGGAATATTATTGAATATTGAGGGGAAAACTAAAGATACATATAAAGCAAGATAAGATCTAAAAGATATGAACATAAGAAAAGAACTATGGTTGTAACATGATGGTTCTAATCATACAATATTTGGTACTTGTTATAATATGTCAAAAGAAGAAAAAAGAAGTTTTGGGCATTGTTAAAGTCTGTTAAACTTCCTGATGGCTATGCTTCAAATATCTCAGGGTGTGTGACTGGGGATGACGGTAAGATAACCAGACTCAAAAGTCATGACTACCATATTTTGTTACATCGAGTGCTGCCCATTTCTATTCATGGATTTAAAAATAAAGATGTCTCTTCAGCATTGATTGAGTTAAGTGATTTTTCCTGACGATTATGTTGTAAGACATTGAGATGAGATGACTTGGAATAACTAGAAAGGGATATAGTTGTTATATTATATAATCTTAAGATGATCTTTTCACCCACTTTTTTCGATGTTATGGTACATTTGGCTGTTCATTTACCATGAGAGGCTATGTATAAGGGACCAGCATAATATCATTAGACGTACAAAGTTGAGTGGTTCTTGTGCAAGCTTAAGTGTTATGTCTGAAACTAGGCATGACCTGAAGGTTCTAATGCAAAAGGAGATATTATTGATGAATGTTTGACATTTTGCTCTATGTATCTTGATGACATTGAGACTAGATTTAATTGTAAAGATAGAAATGATGATAGATCTAGGTACAATGATGGGCCTATAGATAGAAATGATGATGGATCTAGGTATAATGATGGTCCTATTTTAGATATATTTTCAAAAAGTGTTAGACCATATATAGATGGAGATTATGTGCCATACCAAATAAAGATTTTAACATGGCTCAGTGGTATGTGTTGAATGATTGTGGAAAAGTAGAACCTTCTCTTGAGTAAGTAGTTCTTTTATATATATGTACATATGTTGATTTTTTTTATTTAAACTGTTTCTAAATAGCTTACTTTGTTACATGCAGAGCTCATAAAGAAGAGCTATTGAAGCAAGGTGTTGTGGATATAGAAGAGAAACACAGAGAACAATTTCATTTGTGGTTTAGAAGTGACTTTAAGAAAATAACCATATTGCATGCTTAAATTTTATCTTTTTATTCTTTACTAATTGAAAGTAATAACTTTTCCTCATAGATTATGCAGTTATTTAATAAGGAGAAGTCAAGGTCTATCATGAAAGTATATCCTTTGTCTATGGGTCCTGATGTGCGTGGAACAAAATGTACTGGTTGTATTGTAAATGGTGTTAGGTACTATATTCAACAACACGATGAATTACGTAAAAGTTAAAATTGTGGTATAGTTGTTAGAGGCCTTCCTGAAAAAGTGGAGATTTATTTTTATAGTATCATAACTGACATTCTTGAATTAAAGCATGTTAAGAAAATTAAGTTTTGTTATTCATATACAAGTGGTTTGATCTTCGCAAGAAAACAGGGATGCAGGAAGATAAAAAATTTATTAGCGTCTGTGTTAAAAAAAATTGGTATGAACATGATCCCTTTGTACTAGCTACTCAAGCAAAGCAAGTATTTTGCATTGATGACCCAAAACTGGGGGAAGATTGACGAATTGTGCTCAAATTTCAAGCTAGGCACATATATGATGTGCCAAAGAAGGAAAACTCAAACTCAGAGGTAGAAAATGATGAGTTGTCTGTTACAAATATTGAAGTGTATCAAGATACATCACTTGAAATTAAATCAATTGTTAATGATATGGTTGATATGTTGAGTCAACTACATATAGATAATGTTGAGTCGATTACCATAGATGCAAATGTAATTGAATTGGAGGCTCAAACAGAATAAGAAGTTAAAGTTGATTACAATGGAGAAGATTCTGACCAAAAGGATGACACTATGGTTGGTTACATCAGTGACCATGAGTAGAATGAAGGTAATAATAGTGCTACTAACAATGAAGTTTATAGCACAGCTGACAACACAGACATTAACTTGTGATGTAACCTCATAATAAGTAAGGTCAGTTACGTACATGTTAATATATAACTCTCCTAAATTATTTATATCTTTTTTAGTTAATTTTAGAGAGATGAATTTCATAAGTTATTTGCAGTCACGCCTATTGAGCTAAATTTTCATTAAGGACTTTAGGCTGATGATGTTGCTTACCACTCACTTATTGGTGTTATTGTTTGTGCCTTATTGTCTTTTTCATCTTGTCTCCTTTATCTTCAGCATTGACTTGTGTGTCTAATAATTTTCTTTGAACACTTTGAACATAAAAAAGATAATAAAATATCGGTGTTTTGCTTGTTACAAATCTCCTGACAGTAAATGATTAGATTGATTTCCTTGCACTAGAAAAAATGTCTTGATACAATATTTGAGCCCATCCCCATAAGTAGCAACATTATGCCCAAGTGAATTCTGATTACATGCTTGGTTTAATTTTAAAAATTGGATAAAGGAAGCTAGACAAAAGTGACAAGTTAGTGAGCTTTATTCACCACCTAGATTGACTAAACAGAGTAGTCTTCAAAGTGGTTCCTAAAAGAACATCCAACTTAATTTTGGAGTATGATATTTGTACTATATTATGACCAGTGAAACCGAAGGCTTTGATCTTCCTCTGGAATTATACCTATAAGAATGGAGTCTGTTTGCATTTTTGTCCTTTTCGACTATAATATTTTATGCTAAATCTTGAGCTTTCTGCATCTAATCATGGTCCTTGGAAGATCCATTTCGTTCATCCATTAATTTTCTGTTGATTGGTGGGAAATATTCATATTAGCTGCAGTTGTGACATTGATATGATAGAAATGAAGTACTACTCAAACTTTTAGTTTTTGCATTTTCTTGGTACCATCAATGATATTACTTTCTTCATCAAAAGACGAAGTACCACTAAAACTAACATTTGTATGTTTGTTGATATGCATATCCCTCCAAGGAAAAGTGCAGCATCATACAAGTTCAACTAATTCATTTCATCTAAAAATTTTGTCTCCTGCACTTAGCTTTTCATTCATCAATGAGAAAACTTTGTTAGTTCAATATATTTTTTCTATGTTGGTCCTCTTTTATGATAGCTCCATCTATTTATTTTAGTTCATATTTTTTCGTGATTTATTCCTCCAAAATTTAGCGTATTATGGTTAACAGCAACACATAAGTAAGAAGTTTGACGCGTTTTGATTTAGATACTATCAGTCAATTTACTTTTCTTTAGAGAACCTTCACTGATTTATTGTCACGCCTAATTGACTCGACTTGTGGGCTGATATAGAGATTAATGGTACATTTGATAAATTGAATCCTAAGATTGAGAATGAAAGAAGTTGTTCAATAGAATTTCGTACAGTGGTTGTTCTATCTGACTAAGAAGATAAATAGTCTCCAGCAATTGTAGTGTCTTTCATTAGCATTTTTTTCTGTCATTAATCATTGTCGTTCACTGCCTAGCATAGAATTGAGATCAAAAATTTTAAAATTGGCTGATGTGCCACACAAGTTTTTGGGTTGTTTGCTTTTCAGGTGCCAAGAAGTTGAAGGATTAACTGCCTCAGATGCCTAAATTAGGTAGTCACCTACCAATGGTCGAGTTGAAAATCTTACGTGCTATGAAATAAAATTCACAAAAATAAACGTTTAGTTAAATACCCCTGACATGTTGTTCCCACAAGGATGTCGACACTGTCATGGATGCAGTAGATCCGTGCTTTGAAATTTCATAGAAATAAACAAACTTTGGGTGGGAATGCAACATTAGGTTGGTTCAAATATTTGTAAGTGTTGTAACTGCTCTCATACTTGTACATGAATATTTCCACAACGCCTGTATGTCATGAAGATAAAAGAAAATCATGAGGGCAAACTTTCTGGTCATGCAGGTGTTTTAACGCTTCTGGATGATACATACTCTTCATTGATCATGAGTTGAGGATTGCTGGGGCTTTATGGTCTGTAGGGACTTGCAGGGGAAAAGGAAAAATGTGAAAAAAAAAGCGAGCTTCGTGATCTTGTAATGAGCTGTTAATTTAGGCATGATTACTAGCAACTGAAACAAGCAATAAATGCGTGCACTTATGTGAGGATTTTCATTTTGGCCCTATATTTGGTAGATAGGCATGTTCTAAGTCAAATTAAATTAAGGGGATTGATCTTGATTTGTACAAAGAAACGGTACTTCCAAGAGTTTTAGAGCAGGTATTTACCTCTGGTGCCGTCCAGTTTATGTTACTTAGTTAACCCCAAATTTTTACAATATTATAACTTGTTGTTACCTCATGTTATGTTTATGTTAATAATTGTAAAGATGAGGTTGCACAGGGATATTCGATGGATTGCATTAAAGTCTTCCCTGATGAGTACCATTCAGGCATTAGGTATGTACTTCACAATTAACTACCCATTAGTGATTATCTATTAGGTCCACAGATCTGTGTTCAGATGTTCCGTCTATGTTCCTTTTTTCTTTGCCTACTTAAGTTTTTTCCCCTTTTGTACTCCTTAATGGTGTAGCTAAGTTCTGTTACTTCTCTTGTATGACCAGTATTTAAATTTTTTATTGGATGGATCGCATTGCATCATCTATACCACCAGAGAGCAATAACAGGTTAGATCCTATATAATATTTTACATTTCAGAAGACAAAATAAGTGAAAGATGTAATCCAAAATGAACACTACAGAGTGAGTTATGGAGAACCCTGAAAGTTAGTTTGTCTCCAAATACTTCCTACAGGAACCTTCGTGGTGTCGGGAAATCCTGCAATTTCTGCTACCTCTATATTAGTTGGAAAATGATCATCTCTCTAAGTAGGTGATCAGAAATGCAATTGTTTTGCTCAAGATATTTGAGCTCTACTCTCTATGTATCTTTCTTTTTTTTGGATGAGTTGGGAAAGTATCCTTGGATTCATCTTAAGTGATGAACCTATTCATTTTCATGCTAAAATGATGTTTGTGTTATACCAAATTCACACGAAATAAAAATATCTTTTGGGAGTCTGCCTCAGTTCTTGGAGAGTGCTTAGGAGTTTTGAAATATAGGCTTTTCAGTTTGAGAGTGGTACTTCTTAAGACATTTTCTTCAGGCATGAATACATAAATGTAGTCTTTTAGAGGTGTAATTTTATTCGTGTGATAAAGTTTGCAGTTCAATTGTCTTTCCCTTTTTTTGGTTGTTTAGCTCCACCACTTTGGATAAACCCAAGTTCTTTGCTTGTCATTTATTTTTCTTCTTTCTCGTGGAGGTGGGGTGGCGCTGGTTGTGGTTTTGATAACCTCACATATTGTCAAATCAAGTGCATACTTCTAGTACCATATGAATGGTTACGAGTTTCCTTCTGTTTGCTTTTATCTATTCATGTTTTTCACCCAGCACTCCCTATGTTAGCACTTGGTTTGGTTCTTGTAGGGAAAAGGAATGGTAAATAAATAGGAAGAGGAATTGTATATCTAAGGAAGAGGAATTGTATATTTCTTTTTTTTTTTTCTGTCTTCTGAAAAAATGTGAAGTACATGAAAGAGAAACTCATTGTTGTACTTCTCATGTTTACATTTGCAGTATTTTCTTTTTCTTTATGTATAGGTTGCATCATTCTTTTTTGCTTCTTTTTCTCAAATTGAATTTTTTAGCATTACATATTTGTCTTGTTATCGGGAGGTCTTTCTATGCAAAGTGTCTCGGGCATTGCTGTTCAAGAGATCCAGAAGACTCTTGTGGTGCACCAATACTTATTCTAACTACAAAAGCAGCAAGTTTACAGGAAAAAATTATAGCGCGTGAAGTTATTAGGTTGGATCCAATACATTTCTTTTGTGCAAAATAAATCTTGTATTGCTTATGACTAAGTTACCCGATACTTGAGCTACTGAGAGGTAGCAAGAACCCGTAGGATTAGCTGAGGTGCGAAAAATCTGGCCAAGAGACCACATTTTTCAAAAAGATAAAATAGTGGTCAATGTTAAAAACTAAATAGATCTTCACAATGACAACTAATTAGGCATTAGGTGCAGATGACTCAAAACATCTATTTGTTGAACGCACAAAATAAGAGTATATTCACCAGTTGTGAGAAATTCAACTGACCCTCTTAAATACTAGAAACTTAGATATAGACTAATGGGAGAGTTATCTGGAAAGTTTTTAGGATCCTTTAGATTCTTTCTTGCAGTCAATGAAAATTGGCGTTGATAAAAATACTACTTTACTTGATAGGTAACTTTACTCCTCTAAAACATGGAGTAAACGTTAACATTGAGGACAAGGATGCACTATGCTTGATCACGCTTCTAGTGATCGTCGTCCAATATTGGTTGATGTTGTAGAGATAATGCTAAAAGGATAAATTCCATGACCTTATAGTAGCCTATCAGAAACGTGAGCCAACTCTGTATATGATCGACAAGAAGCGTGCTCAACTAGATACAGACTAATGAATATCTTTCTGAAACTTTTTTAGTTGTACGGGAGCAAATCTCAATGATGTTTTGGCTCAACTAGATACATGTATGTTTGGTTGCTAGTTTGCAGATTGGTAGTTCAAATATAACATTAATGTTGTTGTTTGCTTAGTAATTTAGAAATATTCAGAAATAACTTCTCTATCTATTTGATTAGATTAATTTAATTTTTTAGAATTAAAATTAGATATTTAAAAATTATATGAAAAGTATTATAAATTATAATTATTTTTTTAATTTGATTAAGAAATACATTTTAAAATATTGATCAAATTTGTATTTTTTGACTCTAAAAAGAAAATTAGGCAAATAAAAAAATGGAGGGAGTAGTAATTTACAATTTTGCATTACGAGGAAATTTAAATACCTAATATAATTTTACATATTTTGTATCATTGACATGGGTACTCTTTCATTATTATAACTTTTGACTACCTTTTTATTTTCGTATTTGGAGATGGTTGAGTTATTATATTCTGAATAAATCGTCGATCAACATTGTGGCTTATTTTGGATAATATTGTGGTTTATTATAATGAAACTTAATAATCACTTTTTCATAAATGCCTTTTGTTGGATAATTCATATGTCAAAATATATTTAAAAAGCTTGTTGCGTCTCTTTAACAGTTTTGGAGGTTTTGTAATTTTTTTAAAAAATTCAAACTATCATAATGATGTTTAAAAATTTTATATTTTTATAATAATTATGTGACGCAGTCTATATCACTTTGTCTGAATATATATTTTTTTTTTAATTTTTATTTATTTGGGTAAATATTTTTAGAGTATTGATCTTATAATTATACCTGTGAATTTCTTCGTATCCACTAATTACACTATTAAACTTCCAAATCTAAGTCGTAATTATTTTTTTGTGATAAAATTTCATTGTGATTAATTACAGGTTAAACAATGACAATAATAATATCGTTGCTAATTATTTGATTTATTAGTTACAAAAACTATTGTCACAATTAAAAATATATCTTGTGGCTAAAACTTACAATATGATAGCTTGAAACTTTAAATAATTAGTTGATCATAGTTACCTTCGGTCTACTTAAAATGTTTCTCACAAGTACAAGAGTAACACACTAACTTTACACCTTCCGAAAAATTCATTTAATAAGTTCACTTCAACCTTCACACAATTAGATCGAGTCTTGTTTTCTATAGCAATATCAATATACAATTAATTTTCTATAATCATAAACAAAAATATCCAACGATCAATTTAAATTTAGCTACAAAATTTTTTTGTATAAAAAAATAGCTAAGTTATTTAGCTACAAATTCTAAATCATCACTACTTAACGATGGCATATTTTGTGATAAAATTATGTTGTCACTGAATCACAGATTAATTAGAGACAATAAAATGAGTGTCACTAATTGTTTATATTATTAGTGATAAAAATTGAGGTCACAATAAATATCAAACTTTGTAGCTAAAACTTACTATATTTAACTACGAACTCTAATTTGTCGCTATTGCGATAACTTATTTTTTATGACGGATTTTTTTATGTGTCTAAAATTAAAACTAATTCAAGATAAAAAATAGTTTGTCACGAATTGGATTCATTATTAGCGATAAAAAAGGGTGTCACTGAAAACTTAAAATTCGTCACTAATGATACTTAATAAAATGGCGCCAAAATATTTTTTGCTGAAAAATTTTAGAGGACAAAACTTTGCTACAAAATTTTACGCTTTGTCACTAAAAGTATGTGCGTCATATATTTAGATACGAAATGTAATTTTTGTTATAAAAGGTGAACAATTATTGACGAATTTTATCTCGTAGCTATATATCAATTTTGTTGTAGTGATATAATTAGACTATGTTATTATGATCTAGAACTCTTAGCTTCGGATCATGAGAATGAAGATCTCAGTACGAAATTTTCTCACCAAAAAAAGTAGATCTCTATGGAACGCAAATTCAGATTAGCCCGTGAATATCAATTTTAGAAGTAGTGTGGTATTTTGAAAAATTATCAATCTAAATTAAGATATATTATCAGTGGCGAAGAAAAAAAATTTACTGATGGAAGTTGCAATATAAAAAAGTGGGTGCATATAGAGAATAATGGGAATCTCTATATACATTTAAAAAAATGATCAAAAATACCTTTCTACTTTAAAAAATTGACCAACTTTACCTTCAGTCATATTTTGAGTCATATTTAGTAATTTGCCTCCATCGTTAAGAAAGTTTGCATGTCTACTCTTCATTTAATGAAATACTCCAAATCAGCTCAAATAACCTATTTTTAAAAGTAGAACTCATACATGACTGTGCCATCGAAAAAGACCCAGACAAATTATTAAATGTCTCTTCTCCACAAACTTCAAATTAGGGCTTTTCTCCCTCATTTCTGTTGGTTAAATGTTTCCAATCAACAAAAATGCTTAACTTTCTCTTATCATCCTCAAGAAAGTGTAGTTTGTAGTCAGTTGTTAATCTTCACTAATATTCTTAGGAATAGGAAATGTCAGAAAATTGTTACTCTTATCCAAGGAAGTGTTGTTGTCATTGCCATTCTGGTTTGGTGAATTAATAATTAAAAATCTAATCCCCAAAGAAGGTTTTCCGGATGTCCTCGTCCAAATGTACTTTGCTATACGAATATTAGCCTAGAACTGATTCTATAGGGTTTAGAGTAACTTTGGTGAACTAATATTGTAGGTATTAGTCACAACTATTAGCAAGAAAATATATATATGAAGCTAAAACGACAACAGACACAATGATTTCACACTCCCACCAAACCTAAATCTGGGAAAAACAAGTCAAAGCATAGCTACCTTCTAAGTTTCTACCCTAATATGTGACCTCCAAACCTTCTTATCTAATTTGCTTATACCAAGATGAACAGAATATAGTTCTATTGAAAATCACACTAGAACGAAAATAAATCCAAAGTGCATTTATTTCTGTGACCAATAGTGAATCTCAATAGTTACTTCCTCTGTTTCAAAATAGTTGTCACATTTGTTTTTGGGGTAAATTTTAGAAATAACAACTATAGAGCCTTAATTGTAACTTTTATAGCAACAGTTTCATAATTACGAAAAATAGCAAATTGTATTTTGTATTTAAGTAAATTGTTGCTATACAAATACATATACAACAAGATTTATTGCCCTTGGTTTACTCAAATTAGTTAAGTTAAATAATGAATAATTATCTCATCTAATTAAATTTTCATAAATTACTCTTATTTAAATTAGAAGATTCTTTTTCCAAATCAAACTCAAATATGAAGATTATTATTTCCATGATCTTCCAAATTTCAAAATATCATTCCCTTATATCTCTAACTATTTTGTCTTGTTAGTTTTTTCATTTTTTTTATCTTTCTTTTATTTTAATTTCTTTTTCTTTTCCATTTTTTTCTTTCCACTTTATTTTCTCTCTTCTACTTCCCTTCTTTTTTTTCCTTTTTTGTTTTTTATTTATTTTTTCTTTTTTATTTTTCTTTTTTTTTCCTTTTCTCATATTTTTTTTCGTTTTCTTCTTCTTCTTCTTTTATTTTTTTTTTCGCTTTTATTTTTACACTTCTATTTCTAGTTTCTATTTCTCTTTCTTCTTTTTTTTTTCGTTCACTTCTTTTTTTTCGTTTTATGTTTTCTTCTAGTTTTTTTCTTTTTTATTTTTTCTTTTTTCTTTTTTTTTTACTCTTCTATCTCTATCTTTTATTTTTAAAAGACGAATATCTATATCATATATATATATATATTCAAAAAATATACAAAAATAAATAGACATACAGATCTGCATATGTATTTACAGTAAAAAAAGATACATATATATTTGCATATATATTTACAGAAATACATATTTGACTCACATGTATATATAAACATATAGAACACAAAATCTTTATAACAAAAATGTCAATTATATACATATACTTATCGGTAATAAAAAATACATGATGCATATCTTAAACAGTAAAAGAAAATAAATAAGTACATATGTAACCCTCTAAAATGACATAGTATGTACAGTTCAAAGACAAATCCAACACCGTATAAAATACATATAGCTTTGCATATGGATTTACAGAATACATACCTGATCCATATGTATATTCTTATTTTACATGAGTCGTCTTTGTATTTCGCAAATACATATGAAGATATATGGTATAGTTATATTTGTTATTGTTTAATATGAATATGATATGTATTTCATAAATACATATGTATGTTTTGTACTGTAAATTCATATCTAGATCTATATGACTATGTATTTTTTATATTTTTTGAATATGTGTATGTGATATGCATATTTATCTTTTCAAAATAAAAGTCAGAGATAGAAGAGTAAAATAGGGGAAAAAGAAAAAAAGAAAAAGAAAAAAACAAAAAAAGAGAAGTGAAAAAGAAAAAAAGGAAGAAAGAGAAATAGAAGTGTAAAACTAAAAGAAAAAAAAAGAAACAAAATAAAGTAGAAAAAAGAAGAAGAAAACGAAAATAGAAAAAAAGAAAAAAAAGATATGAGAAAGGAAATAAAAGAAAACGAAAAACGAAAAAAAAAAAAGAAATAGAAGAGAAAAAATAAAGTGGAAAGAAAAAAATGAAAAAAAAAATTAAAATAAAAAAATAAAATGATAAAAAAATAAGATAAAAAAACTAACAAGAAAAAAAAGGTAGAGATATAAGAGAGTGATAGACAGTAATGATATTTTATTTTGAAATTTTGAAAATAATGCAGATAATTATCTTCAAATATGAAAAGGGGGAAAAAAGGAAAAAGAAAAAAAAAGAAAAATAGAAGATAGAAAATAAAGTGAAAATAAAAAAAATGAAATAAAAAAAAATAAGATGGAAAAAAAGGGTAAAAGATATGGCTATATTTGGGGGAGGTGAAATAGTGGAGTGAAAATTGAAAAATGTGAAGTAGTGAGAATAAAACATGCACTTGCCTAATTAATGAATAAAATAATGTTACTCTTGTTATAAACTATAATTTTACAAAAGTATTGTTATTTATTGTAATTATAGTTTTAAGTATCTGTAATTTTTCTTTTCTTTTTTGGGAGTCAATTTGGCTAGTTTTCAAACCTAAATCAGATTAAAACTTTAAGAAAAGTACTCTAAATTGCAATTTTTCTCATATCAATATAATTAAAAAAATATATCTTAAATGTTAGCCAAATAAATTGTGAGGAAATATATAGGTACACCAAGTCACCAACTACCTCAAAAGCTTAAACTAGATGCATTAAAATTGTCGTCAAATTAATTAGCTCCAGTTGACTAATGAACTTTTTAGTTGTCCTAAGATTTTCTAAAATTAAGGATTCTATGAATCTCCAACATGTCTCCTGTCATTTATATAAATCGTAAACTTATACTGAATGTAAAAGTGCAAATTAGATCTAACCTTGTGATTTTAGGAACCTATACATACAAGATTTTTTTGGTAAACACCTATACATACAAGCTAAACACAAAAGAATTGTTCATATTGGTATTTTCTGTCTATTTTGCCTGTTCTTTCCTCATGGATTCAAGAAAAAATATTTCTTGGTACTGTTTTATAAGGAAATGGAGATATTAGGGTGCATATTATTACAAATAATAAAATAGGAATAAAGAACACACATTAGAGGGAGCAAAATGCAAAAAAACTTTAATTAAGTAGTAAATATGATTTATGAAGTACGTATATGATAGATAATTCGATTCTTAGATGATTACATCCAACGTGATTCCAGAGTAATAGAGCGTAAAAGTCTTTTGGTTCAAATCTTACCACAATCTTTAGCAAAAAAAAAAAAAATCGAATATATATATTTGGCACATCAAAGGACCAGTCATGCAAATATTGGTTCCGTGCGTATTTATTTTACTGTAAAGTTGCACGACTTTTATGTTATAAAAAATAGAAAAAAAAAAATGTGATAACCTTTGAAGTTAGATGAGTTTATGTTAAAAGAAATAAAAGAGTGATTTTTGTGAGATAAACTTTAAAAATAAATGATTTTTTTACAATAAAATAAATTATTATATAATATAGAGATAAGCATTCATACCCATTCGAATTATGACCAAATTTATTACGATACATTCCAACTTCACGTTCGTCCTATTACCCCTAACCCCCCTCCCCCTAAATTCAATTTTAGCGCATTTTTATCACCTTTTTGTGCTGACATGGCACCTTTATTACATAAAAATAGGATCCACGTCAAAGGTGTCACATCACCTAAAAAGGTTCCACATCAGCTAAAAAGGGTGACAAAAATATACTAAAATTGAGTTCCGGGATAATAGGACAAACATGAAATTGGAGTGTGTCGTAATAAATTTGGTCATAGTTCAGAAGGGTACTAGATGTTTTAACCTATAATATATAATAAAATCAAAGTTGAATGACCATTTGTAAAAGTAACCTGCTAAATTTTAACAATCTTGAAATTACATGATGCAGATTTGAATGCATTTACTCTTCACTTAATTATAAATGCACACATATTTTTCGTTTCTTATTGTAGGCGTATCAAGGTGGAGGAGGTTAAGGGGGCTATTCGCAGGATGCGTAGGGTTAGGGCGACTGGGCCAGACGAGATTTCGGTGAACTTTTGGAAGAGCACTGACGGGGCAGGTTTGGAGTGGCTGACGAGACTGTTTAACACCATTTTTAAGGCGGTAAATTAAAGATGCCCAAAGCATGGAGATGGAGTACGATGGTTCCTTTATATAAGAACCAGGGGTCATTCAGAATTACAACAACTATAGAGATATCAAGTTGTTGAGTCATACTATGAAGGTTTGGGAAAGGGTGGTAGAGTTGAGACTGAGAAGGATTGTGACTATTTCAGAGAATCAGTTCGATTTCATGGCAAGTCGCTCGACTACTGAGGTCATTCACCTTGGAGATTAGTGGAGCAGTTTAGGGAGAGAAAGAAGAACTTGCACATGGTGTTTATCGATCTTGAGAATGCGTATGATAAAGTTCCTAGGGAGATTTTATGGAGGTGCTTAGAGACTAGAGGGGTCTCGTGGCTTACACTAGGTTGATATAGGACATATACGATGATGTGAAGACTCGTGTAGGGACGGTAGGAAGGGCTTCAGAGCACTTTTTGATTTTGACAGGATTGCATCAGGGATCGACTTTTATCCCATTTTTATTTACTTTGGAGATGGATGTTTTTATATGATACAAACTTGGTACGTATCAAAACCAACACAAAACAGTCCACAAACACAATGAAAATCGAGAACACAAAAAGACTAGGTCTCGGGTTAAATAACAACTCAATAATACACAATACAAAGGTGCTTATAACACCAAAAATAGCCACAACAACAAGAGATAAACTACACTATAACGAGAAGAACAATACTAGGATAGCAACAATCTAGCGTTACAAGATTACAAGACAACAAGAATTAACGATTTCACTAGACAACACAAACTAAGACATGAAATGTAAAGATAGATAGCGAGACATACACTATTACAAGGCTAAGAACCCAAAGATGTATCAAATCTAAGGACCTCTAAAACTTACAGTAGCAACATCACACTCTTACGAAGGCACAAGAGGGATTCCACCGCTCAAACACTATCGTTTCCAAGCAATACACTTTTACAAGTGAATCCACACTTGCTCATGTCCTAGTTTCGGCCTAGGGAGGCTCTCTCTCAAGAGAAGTGTTCTTTCATTAATATTCAACAACTAATAAGCTAAAATTCTAGCAATTTATAGACTCATTACAATGAGTGACAAAATGATAAAAGTGCCCCTTAGTGTTAAATGAACAAAACGGAGCCCATAGAGTGTAATAGAGAGACGACTTTGGAGCCCTTTTCACACTTTAACTCGTACACTCTGTAGGTTGCTTTCAAAATACTCAAAAGCGTCCATCTTCATGATAGTGCTTGTATCATGTTTTGACTCGACATATCCAAGGGAAGGTGACTTGGTGTATGCTATTTGCTGATGATGTTATATTAATTGATGAAACTCGGGGTAAAGTTAATGATAAGTTGGAGCGTTGAAGACAAACTCTTGAGTCTAAAGTATTTAGGTTGAGCAGGACAAAAACGAAGTACTTGAAATGTAAGTTTAGTGATTTGTCGCTCGAGGCGGACGTGGTAGTGAAGCTTGATTCTCAGGTCATCCCGAAGAGAGAGAGTTTCAAGTAGCTTGGGTCAATGATTCAAGGGAATAGAGAGATTAATGAGGATATCATGCACCGTATTGGTCCAAGGTGGTTGAAATGAAGGCTCGGTTCAAGAGTTTTGTGTGATAATAAAGTGCCTCCAAAACTCAAAGGTAAGTTCTATAGAGTGGTAGTTCGACCGGCTATGTTGTATGAGGCGGAGTGTTTTCCAGTTAAGAACTCCCACATACAAAATTTGAAGGTGGCGTAAATGAGAATGTTGTGATGGATTTGTTGACTTACCATGAGGGATAGGGTTAGAAATGAGATTTCTAGGAGAAGGTGGGAGTGATTTCGATGGAGGACAAGATATAGGAAGTGAGGTTGCGATATTTGGGCATGTGATAAGGAGGAACACGGATGCTCCTGTACGGAGGTATGAGATGCTGGCTATGGATGGTTTAGGCGGGGTAAAGGTAGGACTAAGAAGTATTGGAGGGAGGTGATTAGACATGACATGGAGCAGTTACAGCTTACAAAGGACATGATCCTTGATAGGAAGGTGTGAAGAACGCGGATTAGGATAGAAGATTAGTGGGTAGGAGTACGTCTGTAGTGTATTGGTGATATCTATGTTTTTCGAATAGATTTTTTAGTACTACCTTGTGCGTGTCTTGTTTCTATTATTATCCTTTACTATCTGTTATTTAAGTATTTACCTTGCGGTTGCATGCTTTTATGTGTTTTGTTTGTTATATTAGTATCTATCCTGAGCCGAGGGTCTATCAGAAATAGCCTCTCTACTTCATCTGAAGTAGTGGGATGGACTGCGTACACTTTACCCTCCCCAGACCCCACTTGATGGGAATACACTAGGTATATTATTGTTGTTTATTTAAACTCTACTAGAATTTTTGAAAAATCAAATTTACTTATCTCCATTATGAATTCAATAAATTCAAATAAATTGTATTTTTGTTTTCCACTTATTGTTAAATTATTATCCCGTTATATTATTTGTATTTATTTTATTTGGTCTATATTTGTATGCCAATTTAATACAAGTTTTTTAAAAAAAAAAAAAAACATCTTGTGTTTTTCTCAGTTGATTTTTTTTTTTTCAAAATACATTTACATTGACGATAGTGTATTGAATAAATATAATTCATGATATGCTTATAGGATTAAGAGTTTTTTTTTTAAATATGAAATAGACTATGCTATTATGATCAAGACCTCTTAGCTTTGGATCATGGGAATGAAGAACTCAGCAGGACGTTTTCTCACCAAAAAAGTCGATCTTTATGGAACGCAAATTCAAATTAGCCAGTGAATATCAATTTTAAAAGTAGTGTGATAGACTGAATAATTTTCAACCTAAATTGAGAAAATTGGCAAAGACAGAATTTATTGATGGGAGTTGCAATATGAAAAAGTAGGCGCATATAGAGAATAACATGAGTCTCTATATATACATTAAAAAGGAAAAAGACAAAATGATCAAAATATTCCTCTATTTTTAAAAATTGATAAACTGTACCCACAGTCATATTTATGTATTTATCTCTGTCACTAAGAAAGTTTGCATATTTGTCCTTCATTTAACGGAATGCCCCAAATCAGTCCAAATGATCTATTTTTTTTTGGAGTAAAGACATCTTTTCCTTATGAACTTGTCTTCCCAACTCACTTTAGCACTTAAATTTTACTTTCGTTTATTTATCCCCTTAACATCTTTGAAGTGTATATATTTCACCCCTAATACTGAATTTAAAAAAATAAAAAATAGACATTTTTTTCTTCTTCTTCTTCAAAACATTATCTACAACCTCAAATACATTTTTCACAACTTCTCTCATTTAATTTTTTTCATATTCCTCCATTAACACCATCAAAAAATAACCACTAAGACACTAAATTAAAAAATTTCCTCCATTAAACACCTATTTGTTAAAGAAACAGGAATCTGAATCATCCATTTTCCTCCATTAAACACCCATTTTTCCTCCGATGTTAATATTAGAAAGGGAAATAAAACAAAAGAAAGTTCTTAGATCCATTTGTTAAAGAAATAGGAAACAAAAAATGGGATAGTTTCAGTTTCAAAAATAGGATAATTTGAATGAAAATTATTCAGTGGAAACTATTCAGAGGAAAATATTAACAAGAAAATTCTAGGAAAATTTTCCTTCATTAAACACTCATTCAAATTTCTTAGATCCATTTATTAAAGAAACACCCAACATAATTTTTTCCTCACATTTCTTAGATTCATTTGTTTGAACAAATTGATAATTAATTAAATTTTTTAAGTGAGTTGAGTTTTCCGACGAAAATTCACCGAAAAATCTAATAAGTGTGGCTGTGTTAGGGTGGACGGAGGTGGATGGGTATGTGTGCAGGTGGGGCAGTATGGGGGAGAATGGAGTATGTGTGCAGGTGTGCGGGTGGACGGGAGGGGGGTAGGGAAAGGGTAGGACTGGGGGTTACGAAGAAGATGGAAAATGGGGAGGTGGGGTTTTTGTTTTAATTTAAACTATTTTTTATATATTTAAAAATATGTATATATAAAAAAAATATTTATATATATATATATATATATATATATATTATATATATATAAAATTATTTAAAAAATATTTTATTTACGTGGCGGTGATGTGGCGCTGACGTATCAGCGAGTGTGATGCACTCTCTGTTATGAGAGTGGTATTATATTTTAAGAGATGAAAGTAATTCACTTTAAAGATGTAAAGGGGTAAATAAACATAAGTTAAGTTTAAGTGTTAAAGTGAGTTGGGAGGACAAGTTCAGGAGGGAAAAGATGTTTTTTCTCATTTTTTTTAGAAAAGTAACTCCATACACAACCTATCCCATGAAAAAGGATCCAAACAAATATTCCCAATGACCTTTTTTTTGGGGGGGATAAATTACACAAATCTCATACTTAAGAGACTATATTACCTAATATCCCTTGCTTTTTTAATTTACATAAAATACCATTTTTCAATTTTACTCTTGATACATATCAAGAAAATCCCACATTATATTTTTACTCCACCATTAACTCATTCAAGATTTCCTTCCCTAAAATATCTCCCTAATTATCAACAATTAAATCTCTTCCTTCCTAATTTTTTCTCTTCCATTAATGCTTAAATCATCTTTCTTCCTGATTTTTTCTCCTCCATTAATGTATGCAACTTTTTTTTTCGTCTTCTAAAATTTCTCTCATTTAAAAAAAATAAATCTATTGATACATATATAAATTTATTTAATTGTTCATACATGTTTATTATGATTCATATGAATGATAAATATGATATCATTATATGGGTATTATGGTGATTCATACGATAGATACATTTTGTATGATTTTAACGGGTGATACATATTATATTATATTGATTCATACAGTAGATACAATTATTGGGTGATTCATATGATATTAAAGGGTGATATATATGGTATTATGGTAGATAAAATTATTTATTTCAATTATTGGGTGATTCATATATATGGTATTATGGTGATTCATATGGTAGATACAATTATTTATTTCAATTATTGGGTGATTCATATGATATTAATGGTTGATATGTATGTTATTACGGTGATTCGTATGGTAGATACAATTATTTATTTCAATTATTAGGTGATTCATATATATGGTATCATGGTGATTCATATGGTAGATACAATTATTTATTTCAATTATTGGGTGATTCATATGATATTAATGGTTGATATATATATTATTATGGTTATTCATATGGTAGATACAATTATTTATTTCAATTATTGGGTGATTCATATGTTATTAATGAAAGGTAATAATGTAGTCAGTGTAGGAAACAAAAGTAATAATATTTTTTTAAAAAGGACCAAAAGCAGAATTGAAACATAATTAAAATTAAATCTAAAAAAAAACAGACAAAAATTAAAGAGAAAAAAAGACCAAAAAAAATAGATCTTTCATAATTAAAGACGAAAAAGAGAAACATAATTAAAACATATAAATTAAATCTAAAAAAAGAGAAAAATTAGATATCTTTCTTTAAATAAGAATACAATGAATAAAAGAGAATCTATTATTTTTCTTAAATAAATATATTGTTAGTTTCAAATGTATCACTTTTTTATATGTATCACCATATAACATACGTATCACCATTTAAAAAAAAATGGGATAAAATGTAATTAACAAAATAGTCGGAATTTTATATAATATCACTTAAAGATTCAGGAATTTATGTAAGTTACCCTCCGTTTCAAAATGAATGACCTTTTTTTTATAATATTTTAATTTCAACTTTATACGTGGCATGTTTAAGATCGCAAGATTGAAAGATATTTTGATACATTTGACACAACTTTAATTTAGGACCACACTTATAACATGACACAACTTTCATTATTATATGGTCTTCTCCACAGACTTCAACTTTTTTCCTCGTTGATCGAATTTTTCCAACAAACAAAAATACTCCTCTTTCACTAATCATCCCCAAGTAAGTGAAGTTTGTGGTCGGATGTTAATCTTCACTAATATCCTTAGCAAGAGGAAATGTCACAAAATTGTTGTTCTTTCCCAAGGAAGTATCGTTGTCGTTGCTATTCTGATTTGGTGAATTAATATTTAAAACTCTAATCCTCAAAGAAGGTTTTTTCAGATGCGCTCGTCCAGATGTACTTTGCTATATGAATCTTAGCATAGAACTAATTTTATAGGGTTTAGAGAAATTTGGTGAACTAATATTGTAGGTATTAGTCAACTATTATTTTGGGTGCTTTGTAATGTTGTTCTATTTTTTATTGCTGCTATGACAATTTTCGTGATGTGGTATTGGGAATCGGAAGACCAAGCTTTGTTGGAGATCGCTCACATATGTAATTCGGAGTCATCGTTGAAAGCCGTCAAGATCGAAGTGGATAATTTGAAGATTGCAATGGACAATTCAAAAATTAGGAACGACTATTTAAAGGTAATTTAGAGTTGTCGTTGAAAGACATCAAGATTGAAGTGGATAATTTGAAGGTTGCAATGGACAATTCGTAAATAGAGAGTGACTATTTGAAGGTAATTCAGATCCGTCGTTGAAACACGTCGAGATTGAATTGAATAATTTGAAGGTTGCAATGGACAATTTGAAGATTGAAAAAGATCATTTGTCGAAAATAGTTGCTACAATGGGGTTACTAATGAGTTGGAATTAAATAAGGCAAAGACATTTGAAGAAAGTTTTAAAGATAAATTACAGAAAAAATTTCAGAAATAGCAATTATAGAGCCTTAATTATAAGTTTTATAGCAACTCTTTCAAAATTACAAAAAATAGCAATATATATTTTGTATTTGATTAAGCTGTTGCTAGTTAAATACATATACAATTAAAGATTCTATTCCTAATTTAACTCTAATCTGTTTCAGTTTAATATGGGAAAAACAGTTCCTTAATTTAAGAAATATTTAATTTGACAGATTTCTTAACCTTTTACAGATATCTTTTCCTTTAATGACTCTATTTTAACCATAACCATTATTTTACAGCAACATAATTCAAAATTCAAAAACGTTTTTCATAATCTGCAACTCATATCAATTTAAAAAAAAAACAACTGCTCTAAAATTTATGTGCATTATTTAATATTTTGAGAAGAGTTTGATAAGACAACGCTGCAAATACAGGTATCAATAAATAAATATGATTTTATTTGTGAATTTTCGAACTATATTTGTGAAAATCGCTAGAAAAATCGTAACAACAATGGTTTGATCAGTTCTCGAACAAAGTGGTTTGATCGATAAAATTTTTTTTACAAATTAGAGTTTTCCATCATGTTATGTAAGTTGAATATTGATATACAATTTTTACAGTTTATTTTATATTTTTTTCCGTTTCAATTAAACAATTTGTTCTTGTTGGGTTTCGTTTCGAAGTTTTGTATATACTAATAAGTTATTGTGTCAAAGAATTTGAACATTGTAGACCTGTAATAATCGTTGATGTAAGTCATCTCAGGAAATTGTATACTGGTACTTTTGTAACTGCTTATATCATGGATGGAACCATAAGTCCTTCTTATATATATGCATTTAACATTATATATATTGTCAGCTATATTGCCAGCTATATGTATTTAAAAAATACATATGCACTCTGTTTTAAGTGTTTGACTGCATTTTTTTTAAATATGAAGGTCATATATTTCTAAAAATACATATTGAGACATGCAATATACATATGCAGAGTTGGTAAAATACAATTGCCAAACTAGAACAATTACAAATGTCAAATGAATAATTGTTGTTATAATTTTAATTTTATTTTAATAATTTCAGGTTATACCAGCCTCAGAGTATGTCTATATAGTACACGACAAGGATAACATTTTATTGTTTGCCTTAAGATAAAAAATTCTTGTCATGCATTCCAATAGGACAAGATACCGTGTGTGCATGCTTATGAAGTACTTGATAGAAAGAATTTTCAAAAGGGATCATATTACTCTGACCTATACAAATCAAAAACTGTGTCAAGAACGTATGATCTTCCCATTTATCCTATATCAAACAAAGATGATTGAGTGATTCCACAGGAGATATTGGAGGAGATAGTTTTGCCCCCAAAATACAAGCGACCCCCTGAAAGACCTGCAAAGAAGGATCGTGAAAAGTCGAAAAGAGATATGTTCGAGAAGAAAAACAAAAATTATTGTAGTTCATGTGGATTTAAAGGTCACAATTGACGTTCATGTGGGAAATATAATAAATGCTAAGTTTACAGATGTATTCAGTTCAAAAGCAATTATTTTTTTCATTGATTATTTTATGATTCTAAATTTTGATACAAACTTTTGATGATGTTGACTTTTTTGTAGTTAAATTGTTGCAAATGTTATCATCATGAATATATTTTATAAGACATATACCATTATTTATTTATACGTAAAAGAGTGTACACCATACAAGTCAATTTTTTGGTATGAAAAATACATATGAGATTCTAATAAAAACGTATACCGATCTATAAAAACTAAAAATAAGTTAACATATATTTGTGTAATAAATAAAAATAATTAAAAATATATTTAATGACTTATCAATTACTTAATTAGAACTTGAAATCCATTTGTTTTATTTTTAAAGAAAACATATGCAATAATCATAAATAAATATGCATTATTCATAGATATATACGAATAACTATGTATGTATAAATCATAAATATATATGCTTCATAAAAATACATAGACTTATGCAAAACAATACAATAACTTTGTATTATTCGAAAGTATATGTGTATAACTGGAAAAAAAAAATATATGCATTACAAAAAAATACATATTCATACAATGAAAAATAATATATACAATCTCAACTTACCTTATATGTATTACAAAAAAACACATACGCATACAATGAAAAATACAAATACACTATTGAAAAATGCATACGATGACTGAAACATATATATTCATTACTGAAAATTATACTTAAAACTGAAAATCACATATTCATACCAAAATATGCGTAACAATAACATAAAGTAGGATCAAACAATTTTATTTTAGAAGCATAACGATCAAAAATCTAACAATCGCATAAAAAAATATTAAGATATCATATTTCAACTATATCTTAATCCTCCTAAAGTTTAATGTTGCCAAATATAAATAAACTTCAAATATCATGCACTTCAGTATTTTCTGTTAGCCCAATATCCCTAGGAGGCCTTATTGGTGCTTCATCATCACTTTCAGCCTTCTCATCTTCTTTCCTCGAAACATAATTTCACACCATTAAAATATATCTCGTGCGAAGAAGATCTGGATCAAAGTCACTATTTGGACCACAGTCACCAAAAGTAAGCCACTCAGCATATATCACCATATATAAAAACTTAGAACAAACAAATACAAAATACATATCTAACTCGTAGCAAATGCATTACATATAATTACAACATTCAAAATACATATCCTAAAAATAACAAATACATATCTCCACACTATAATTTCATATCTTAACAATAACTCTCACATAAGCAGATAATTTATCAAATGTATATATAAAATACATATATGATCATACAGTCCAAAAAAAAAAAATACAAATGCATAAAATTTTATGAATACATGAATGGTCCAAAATTTAAGTTACCAAGAAAAGAATACAACTGACCATCAAATACAAATCTTCTCAATAACTAATACAAATATCCTACACATATCTTAAATATAAAATACATATATTAAATATATTATACATAACAAATACAAATCTTATCAGTAACAAACCTAAATACAAAATACATATCATAAATATATAACTGATACATATCATCCCATTAGCAACTGCAATTTCATATCTTAACAAAACTCAAACTACATATACACCTTATAAATTGTATATATAAAACACATATATGAACATATTGTCCAGAAATTATAAAATTTTACAAATAGAAAAATACCTCTTCCACTTTCTCTTCTTCAGATTCATAATCAGATAAAAAATAGGACTTGAAATTTGACTAGATTCTCCTTTTTCATCCGATTTTCTCTTTTTCACCGATTTTTAAATTTTTGTGGATTTTGGGGATGAAGATTTTCTCAATGCTTTTCGTTTCATGATTTTCACAATCTTTTTCGGATCGTTACGCTGATTCGATCTCACCTCTACTTTGCTAACACCTCTCTTAGACTGAAAATTAGTAGAAATCAAGTTAATTTCTTCATCTTGTGTTAAATCAAGACTAAATGATGGTAGTTCATCGGACCTAAAATTCATCGGTGGAATCCCACTAACTGAACTACTACGATTTGTATGTACTGGCATTATCGCGTAACTCTAAAAATTTCAAACCGCAAAAAAAAAAATTCTCAGAAGAAGGTTGAAAAATGCCAAAATTATTTTACAAAGAAAAAAGTTATATGAAAAAAAAATAACATGCATTAACTGTAAAATCATCTTCCCTTAATTATTGGGGAACAAATTTATCCGAAATTAGAGAGCAAATAGCGATTTTGAAAAAAAAAAACGTTAGAATGGAGCAAACTGAAATAGGTAAATTGCTTGAAAACAGGATAAATTGTTTGAAAATAGGTAAAGAAAAAGTAATTGGTGGAATTCAGAAATAGGTAAATTACTTGAAAATAGGATAAATTGCTTGAAAATAGGTAAAGGAAAAGCAATTAGTTGAATTCGTGTGCTTGACTTTAGAAAAGTCAAAATATTGCTAGTTTTGACATAAATTATAATTTTGAGAAAATGTTGTTATTAATTGTAATTAAGATCTTAAGGTTGCTAGTTTCTATAATTTATCCTAAATTATAAGCTTATGCTTTCATGAACTCTTTTCGTTGGGTTTGTAGTCGCATTGATGACAAAGTGAAGCTGATATATGAATGAATTAGGTATGTATTGCTACGTGTTTTGTGCCTTAAGTCGCACTCCCAGCTTTAGACGAAGCGAATATGTATGGGGAGTATTTGATAAACTAATGGTTGAGGTTTTCTTTTGCTATCTAAGAATGTTAAAACTCAGAGCCGGCTTTTTGGTCAGCAACTCAAGTTTAGGCCTCCAATTTTGGGGGCCCACTTTACATCATTTTTCATAAAAAAAAAAAAAAAAAAAAAAGTATATGTTCAATTGCTTTAAACTTGGAAAGAGTAAAGAGGCCATTTGTACCAAGAATAGTCAAACGTTTTTTCTTAAAAAAACACAACTTCCACTTGGCTCAAAGAAGAGTAAAAGGGCTCATTAATACTCCTCAAATGTTTTTCCTTCAAAAAATGAATTACTCCTCAAACTTTGAAAAGGCAAATACACATTTAAAGAATTTGATTTGACTAAGTCTTAAAAAGGAAAAATACATATCTATAAAAAAAAAAATGGAAGAAAGAACAAAAATTAATTACTACTTTTTATTTTTATCTTTCCAATTAAAATGATATCTTTCATTTTTATTTTCTTGATTAATAAAAATTAACGTACATAATCTGATATTTATTCATTTTATTTCTTCTCTATTTATTTATAGAGCCGTCAATATAGGTCAAACCCGTTGGGTCGGGTCAGTAATTTGATGAAATTGAACTTTAATTTTTGTAGCTTATTTAAGAACAGGGTTTTTTAACCCAATACGGATAAGCCTGTGGCCCGTGAAACTTGAGTAATGTGGGTTGGGCTAGCCCGTGGGCCAACCCATAAGTCAAATACATGAAACTATTTAGATTGCTTATTATTATTTTTATTTGGTTTGAAGGATATCATGTCCAAAGTTATTTAATTTCGCTATTAAGAGTATTTTTTTTTTGGGGGGGGGGGGGGGGGGTGGAGACTTGATTAACAAGTATTAATACTATGTAATATTGTCTAGTAATATTTATATTTATTAACATTCTAAAATTAAATTATAAAATATTTTTTTTAAAAAAAAAGTGGGCTAGCCCGCGAGGTCCGCAGCCCACAGAGTAATATTGTGGGCTTGGTATTTTTTGGCCCATCATTGTGATGGGCTAGCCCGACCTGACCCGTCAAATTCAAAGCCCGTGTGGGCTAGCCCGAATGAATTGGGCCAACCCGTATTGACAGCTCTATTTATTTACCTTCAACTCTTTTTTTTTTTTTTATTTCTCATATCATCAAACTTCAATTGTTCAAGAGAACTTTTTCACAATATTATTGTTCATTCAATTTTTTCTTGAATATCAAGACTGTTGATAGTTTATGACGATTGAAGGTATTATTTTAAGATCAAGTTATTAAATCAGGTTCTATTATTTAATTTATTGTCATTATTTTCTGTTAAACAATTGTGCAAGCATATATTAATATTTGGTAGATATATTTTGTTGTTTATTGATTTTTTTTTGAGTTTTTAATTGTGTAAATATAAATTACTCTTTTATTTTTTATCAAAATTTAAATATGTCAACTAGAAAATATGAATTTGATGCTTCAAAACTTAAAAAAAATAAAAAAAAAATGAAACTTTGGTAGAATTTCAAAAAGGAGCTTTAGATAAACTTTTAATAAATAAAACAACAAAAATAGAAAATATAGGAGAATGTTCTCAAGATAAGCAAGTTATTAATTTAGTTGAATTATATGATAGGAGTAATACTATTCAAAAAGAAGAAGAGGAAATTAATGAGAAATCTAATATAGATCCTCAAGAATCTCAAGAACTTAATGAATCAAATAATTGTATTCTTAAAAATATATATATGATCCTAGTCAATGGATTAATATCGATACAAAATTGAGGAACTTACTAGTGGAAAAGGGACCAACTAGAATTAGAGATACAAATCTTTTAAATGATAAATTGTCAAGACATTTTTCTAATGTCCATTATTTTTAAATTTTAGCAAATGAAAAAAAGACACGAAAGAAAATGGTTAATTTATTCTAGAGATTTAGATAAAGTATTTTATTTTTGTTGTAAAATTTTCAATACAAATTCTAATATGAGTAATAGTAAACTAGCAAGTGAAGGTACTAGAGATTGGAGAAATCTTAGTGCTAAGGTTAAAGCTCTTGAAATATCAAACGAATATATTATTAATATGGGTGCATGAATTAATTTAGAAATAAAATTGAAGAAAAATAAAATAATTGATAAAGATGTTCAATATCAAATCAATAGGGATAGAAAACACTGAAAAAATATATTATCAAGAATTATTGTTGTAATAAAAATCCTCAAAAAAAAATTGGCATTTAAGAAAAAAATGAAAAAATTTATCAAGAAAATAATGAAATTTTTTGAAGTCTAATTGAAATGATTGTCGAATTTGATCCAATCATGCAAGAGCATACTCGACGAATTAAACATGATGAAAAATTCACAATCATTACTTAGACATAGTATACAAAATGAGTTAATAAATTTATTGACGGGTGAAATTAAAAATAAAATTATTGAAAAAGTCATAAAAATAAAGTATTTTTCAATTAGACTTGATTGCACTCCGGATACTAGTCATCAAGAACAAATGTCTTTTATATTGCGAGGTATGGATATTTCAGCAATTCCAATAAAAATTACTGAGTGTTTTTTAGAATTTTTAAAAGTGGATGTTACAAGTGGTAAAGGTCTTTTTGAAATTATTGTAGATGAAATAAAAAATATTGGACTTGACATTGATAATTTAAGAGGATAAGAATATGATAATGGATCATATATGAAGGAAAAACACCTAGGAGTTCAAAAACAGCTTTTAGATATAAATTCTAGATCATTTTATACTCCATGTGGTTGTCATAATTTAAATTTAGTATTTTGTGATGTTGATAATTCTTCCACAAAAGCTATTTCATTTTTTGGAATGGTACAATGTATATATACATTGTTTTCTTCTTTTACTAAGCGATGAAAAGTTTTAAAAGAGTATCTCTTAAATCATTGTCACAAATACGATGGAAAAGTCGTATTGAAAGTATTAAGATCATAAGATTTTAAACTCCACAAATAAGAGATGCTTTATTGAAATTAGCAAAAGTTAGCGAGGATCCAAAAACTAAAAGTGAAGCTAGTTGTTTAGCAATATATGAGCTTGAAAAATTTAAATTTTTATTGGGTATGACTATTTGGCATGATTTTTTATTTGCAGTTAATTCAGTTAGCAAATCCTTGCAATCAAAAGATATGCATATTGATATTACTATAGATCAATTAAGGGGTTTAATTTCTTTTTTATTTTTTAAATATCAAGAGCAAGGACTTGTAAATTCTATGATTTTTGTTGAAGAAATTGCATTTGAGATGAATATAGAACCTGAATTTCGTACTAAACGTGTACTATATAGAAAAAAATAATTTGATAAGATTGTTAATAATGAAATTACAAGGTCTCCCAAAAAATCTTTTAGAGTTGAGTACTTATATATAGTAGGCCAGACTCTTGTTTCTCTTCAAAATAGATTTGAACAATTTAAAACTTATGAAAATATTTTTGGATTTCTATTTAGTGGTAAAAAATTGAGATCACTAGATGATGAGAATTTGGAAAAACATTGTCTTAATCTTGAATATTCTTTAAATACAATAATCATTCTGATATTGATGGTTTAGACTTATTTTCTAAGTTAAGAGTATTAAGGGAGATAGTACAAGTAGATGATAATACATTAATTGATATACTCAATTAAATAAAAAGACTTGATTCTTTTTCGAATACTTATATTTCTTATAGAATAATGTTAACTGTTTCTGTAACAGTTGCTTCAGCGAAAAGAAGTTTTTTCAAAATTAAAACTGATAAAAATCTTACTTGAATCGACAATGTCTCAAGAGAAATTAAGTGGATTAGGTATATTATCAGTTGAAAAAGAATTATTAGAAGAAATTGATTATAAGACAATTATTCATAATTTTGCTTCTCAAAAATTAGAAAAATAGATTTTAAATAAAAATTATATATTATATAATTTGTTTATTGAAAAAAAAAATATCAAGGGCATCTCATCGAAGTTTGACTTTAGGCCCCCAATAGTATTGAGTTAAATTCTTTTAATGTTAAGAGAAAATTTCAAAAGTAGCAACTTAACAACTATAATTATAACTTTTATAGCAACTGTTTCGTAATTACGAAAAATAGCAAATTTTTTTTGCATTTAAGTAAAATGTTGCTATATAATACATATATAAATTAAATAGTAGTTTCTATTTTAACTCCCATCAGTTAGAGTTAAATTAGGGAAGTAACCGTCCCTTAATTCATGCTACATTTAATTATAAAGATTCCTTTTCCTAATACGACTCTTCTATTTTTCTTTTTTTTTATCCTTTTCCATTTTTTTTCTTTTTTTTTTCTAATTTTTTTATTTTCTTATTTTTTCCTTTCTCATATTTTTATTTTTCTTTTTCTATTTTTGTTTCTTTTTTTATCGTTTTATTTTTTAATTTTGATTTATTTTTCTTTTTCTTTTTTCCTTTCCATTTTATTTTGACTCTTCTATTTTTCTTCTTGTTTTATCCTTTTTTATTTTTTTCTTTATTTTTTTCTTTTCCGTCCTTTTATTTTTTTTCCTTTCTCATATTTTCTTTTTATTTTCCTATTTTTGTTTTCTTCTTCTTTTTAATTATTTTATTTTTTATTTCTTTTCTTTTTACTTTTATTTTACACTTATATTTCTAGTTTTTTTTCCGATTTTCACTTCTTTTTCTTTGGATTTATTTTCTTTTTTTATTTTTTGGTTTTATTTTTAAAAGACACATATACATATTAAAAAATATACAAAATACATATAAATACAGATTTGCGTATGTATTTACAGTACAAAACATATATCTGTATATGTATTTACAAAAATACATATCTAACTCATATGTATATATAAATATATAGAACACAAAATCTCTATAAAAAAAGTGACATAATACATTTTCCTAATTTCGTTTGAACTACATATTTCTTCTTCGTGATGTAGACATCAAAAATATTATTATGACAAAAAATATGCATCACCCATAAATATATATTCATTAATCATAAATACATATTCTTATTCATAAATAGATTTGCATAACTGAAAAAATACATATGCATTAGTCATAAATACATATGCACACTAAAAAAGTATATATATATATTATCTATAATCTATAATATATTAAAAGTGTGAAGACTTATGATTTAAAAGTTTTGTCCTTCATTAAAAGATTTCGCTTTAGACAAAATTATCTTTTTTCACATTTTCCCTCTAATTATAATGTTATTGGGTTTAAATTTGGCTTCCCTATTGATATTAGTTTGGGATCCTAGCAAAAACAACGGAGTACATAGTATAAATAATTATCGTGTATGTCCTTTTTGTCAATCCATCTAAGCATTACATACATCTCAAAGCAAAGTTAATAACCCTAATTCTCTCTGGCTATTGGAGCACTATGCCTGTTTGCATAAATTAACTCGAGGTTTGTATAGTAATATCTTTGAATTTGATTTTGTTAATTGTCCTTTCTTCTAAGTAATCATCCATTGATATTGTTAATTAGATAATTAATTTGTATAATATGGATCCGTATTTGATCTCCATGTTTCGAAGTGTTTCTAAGACAAATTACTAAATTATTAATATTAGAATGTGCATCAGATCGAATAGATGAGGAGAAGAAACCGAAGCTTTATTTGGTGTTTACTTTCTATTAAGTTGTTACGATTCTACTTCAATTCTAATGTTGTTTGTTTTATTTGTAACCCAAAATAAATAGAGACAAAAGTAAGTAAAAATCAACGTTTTATTTTTTTCTTTTTAAATCTATGGTAGGTAATTCAAACATTAAGTTTTATGTTTTTTCTTCAGTTTGGTGCCTTCTTCTACTTTTGATCGAGTAACCTTGTTCAATATATTATTATTAGTAGTATTTAATTATTTAGATTCTACACATGTTTCAAATTGCAGATATATGAAACCACCTTTAATGTTGAGAACAAATAAATAATTTTTGAATTAAAAAAGAGTTCAATCCAATTTGTTTTCACATTCATCATATTAGTAAATAATTTTTTAAAATTGACACAATTATTAAGATAAAAAATAGAATTAATAGTTATTTGAATGATAAAAAGGGGCAAGACTTTTTCTTTTGGTCAATTCCTTATGCTAAAAGTTCAAGCTAATTAGGAAAGAAAGGTAGACCATAAGAATGTGGCCTATATTTATCATAAACTTTGTTGTTAGCATGTAAAAATATAATTATGTTTTTAGTCATCTATTAAGAAAATCATCTGCATGCTTCTCTTTAGTATGCTTGCAGTGTCTCGACACTTGCGAAAAAATTTGCTAGATATTTTTTTGTTGTTTGCATTTAATTAAGAAAAAAAGTTGTTTGCATTTGAAACTTCATGTCTTGTCTTATGGAGATTCATAGTTCTTATAAATCTTCCAATGGTAGTGCAGATATGTGTTGTTGTTGGGATCGATGGCTCTTTGATTCCTTGTGAATTTTTTAGTCTAATGGTGCTGCAGGAACTCAAGTTTGAGGAATTCAATGAGGTTAAAAAATGTTATCCTCATGAATTTCACGGTGTAGATAAATATGGTCTACCAGTTTACATTGAAAGAATTGGAAGGATAAATCTCAATAGGCTCTTTGATGAAACTACTATTGAGAGATTTGTGAAATATCACGTGTCTTAACAAGAGAAAATGTTGAACTAGAGATACCCTGCATGTTCACTTGCTGCAAAGAAACATATAGCCACTACCGTCAACATTTTGAATGTGAATGATGTTGTAAAAATTTTGATATTAGATTTGTTTGTGAAAATTTGTTCTAATTATCTTTTTCTTTTTTGTATATATAGTTTGTCATGCTCACAATATCAATAGATCTACAATTGAGATCTCTCTCCTTTTATTTATTGATATAATAGTTTTGTAGGTATCTTAAGTCCATTTATATTTTCAAAGACTTTTTAGAGTATTAATTGTTCAACAACTTATTTAAAAAACATTATAATCGATAATTGATTCAAACTTAACTCTATTGAAGAATTGTCATGGAAAATAGTGAATTATGATGTCCTAGGCTCTTCTGCGTTTCTTCGAATTGACTCTAGATCATCACTTTATTCATCTCCATATTTTTATCTTTTTTTAATATAATTTTATTGGTTGACCCAAGACACATGTGCAAAGCAAGTTAAAAAAGTAATTCAAACTTTTTGCCCTTCATCAAAACAGTCCGTAATAGATAAAATTATCTTTTTATATTTAATTAAATTATCAATTAATTATTTCTTGATTAAAAAATAAGATCAGTATAGGGTTCCTATAAGGAAAAGAAATTCTATGGTAACTCACATTTATTTTCCTAAAATAGTAAGAAAAAAGGGAAAAATATTGTAGGTTTTTTCAGAAAAAAAAAATCAACTACAAAATTCATTGTATAATAATAACATTTAGAATCAAATATAATAATATTTCTATGTGCCAATATTAAGGACACAAAAACAAACTATCGATTATGTCCAAAATTTCTTGTATTACTAAAGTACTATGATAATATTTACGATCAAATCAATTTCTTGTATAACTAAAATATTATAATAATAATTTATAACCAAATAACAGATTCAAATCTTATATAAGATAAACTATTTTGAATATATATGATATTACATGTTATTCAGAAGAAATAAAACTCGTTTTTTCTTAGCTTCTTCCTCTTCTTCATATTTTTGTTACTTCTATCTTAATTTCTATAGTTTTCTCATTGAGAATTGCGAATTATTATTATTTCTTTTTTAATATGTTATATATCTAATAGTTTCATTATATATTAGGTTGAATTTGTGATTCTTTTTTATGCATGTTGGTGCATTAAATGGGGTATAGAGGTCATAAATTAAGGCAAAATGTTAAATTCTTTTTAATTTATGAATTAAGTTTTTCATAAAGTCGTAGATTTTTCTAATATTATTGCATGTCTGTGATATATTTATTTTCAAAAATTTATGCTTCTTTTTGTATATAAGTGTATTGGATATGAGGGTATAGGGAGGTCACACATTATTGTAGAAGGTTAAATTCTTTTTTATTTATGAATTATATTTTTTATAATGTCATAACTTTTATTTGGAGTCTAAAAGCATTATGTCGGTTGTAGTTTTAGTCGCACTACTTTCATTCTTAATGATGTTTTTATATATTCCTGAAACATTTTTAGTTTTTTTTTTTTTTTATCATTTGTTGGAATGCAAAATAAGGTAATTCTTCACTTGCTCGTGTGCACGTAGAATCTGATGAAGGATTGCTCTCCAAAAAGGGATAGAAATCAGTTAAAATTTTATCTTATAACAAAAAATTTATAGTTGTATTTAATATTTTGGATCAAACTTTAATGAACATTTTTTCTACTTTTCTTTGTCTTCTTCTACCACTTGTATATTTATTCTTATTTGGATTTTAATTTAACTTATTTTCTTGCATTCATCATCATCACCACCGTTTTTGTCTTTCTTTATTTCTTTTCGTTAATAGTTTTAAAAAATATATAAAAATTATACGTTCTATGGAATGGTGGTTAGATTGATTATGTTGTATGAAACGGGTATCACATAATTTCAGCTTATCGAACATATAAACTTTGATAGGAGATTATGGAAGACTCGGATTAGGATATACGGTTTGTTAGATAATTAAGCTATCATTTTCTGCCTTATTTTTATTACTATCAGTATCAATAATCAAATCGTTAATAATTATGTGATAACAATCATGTTTTTTATATCCAACTATTCATAAAATTAAACTCATTAAATTGAGGTACACGCGCATACACCTAAACTAGTTCATAAATACATATGCATCTATAAAAACCTAAGCAAAACTAAAAATATATTTCCAATCAATAAATATAGCATGCAACCCTATAAAAACATATGAATAACTAGAAAATACATATATATTATTCAAAAATACATATGCATTAGTCATAAATACATATGCAATCTGGTAAAATACATATGTATTATTCAAAACTATATATGCATTACTGAAAAAATACATATACATTACTCATAAATATATATGCACAACTGAAAAAAATACTTATTCTTCCTTTTCATCTGACTTCCTCTTTTACACATATTTTTACATTTTTGGGGATTTTGGAGATGAAAATTTTCTCAATGTTTTTCGTTTCATGATTTCCCCAATATTTTTTGGCTCGTCACAATACTTCGATCTTACCTCTTCTATGCCAACTTTTCTGTTCAACTGAATAGGAGTAGAAATCAACTTAACACAAAACCTCACAATCTTTCAATAAAAAAAAAATCACAAAAACCCATCAAATAATGTATGAAAAGTTACAGCAGACCCCCATCAAATAACGTATCAATCTTTCAACCAAAAAAAATCACAACCCCCCTCCCCGCTGCCCCAAAAAAAAAATAAAGAAGACGGATGAAGAAAAAAGATATAAATTATATGAAAAGATAATATGCAAATACTGTAAATATCAACTTACCTTATTTGATGGAGCATAATTTTTTTTAAAAAAGGAAAAAATTAATAAAAGTGGAGTGAAATATGGGAGGGAAGCACAATTTAAAAAAAAAGGGAAAGCAATTGAAAAAAAAAATGGAGTGTATTATACGAGAGAATTGAAAAAACTGGAGTGAAATATAGGAGGAATTGAAAAAGTGGAGTGAAGATAGAAAAAGATGAAAAAGTAGGTGAAACCACGTGCTTTTCAATATAATGGTTAAAATATTGGTACTTTTGTTATAACTTGTAATTTTGAGAAACTGTTGCTATTTATTATAATTAAAAACTTAAGTATGTTAGTTTCTGTAAATCTTCCTAATGTTAATGCATATGGTTAGTTTGAATTTTTGTCTTATTTTTAATTTTTGGACTATAACTACCAAATTAGTCACGAGTTTAACTAAATCAGTTTTCAAGATGACTCAAAACAAAGTTGAAAGTGAAGCAAACACAGTCAAAATAGAAAAGACGTGTATAGCTATATTTGTTTGGATCTTTTTTTATGGGTCAGATTGCGCATGAGTTTATTTTTAAAATGGAAAAGGGTCTAAAATGCTCTTTAACTATGTGAAATGGTGTCCTCCATCTACCTATTGAGGCTAAAATACTCTTCTTGCATTGTCTATCTATTGGGCCTAAAATGTCCTTTTCGTCTACCTATTGGAGTTATTTGATCTTTTATTTAAGAAAAAAATATATAATATCACAATTTATCTGTATTAAACTACATAAAATTTCTATTCTTTTTATTAATATTAACCAAATAAATAATGCACAATATCATTTTTTTCATCATTCTAAATTGATTGGATAAATAAAAAGAAAAACAACATAAGAAATTGTTTTTAAAAAATTATTACATGTACATAGCCGCATTAGTTGGTTGCTTTCAGATATAACATATAAAATATTTACTTTTATAACAAATTCTATTATATAGAAAAATAATTATATATTAAATTTTATTTATTTATTTATTGCCTATTTTTATGAAAGCCTTTGTTCATTCATTTTTTATATACTATATCAAAATTTTATGTTTTTCATTTTTATTGTCTGTTTTTACGATACCTCCATAAAAATATATGGTATATTTATACCATAAAGATTCATGATATATTTATATATTATACAAATTATATTTATATCATAAAAATACATGATATATTTATACCATACAAATTATATTTATATGATATAAATTATATTTATAGCATAAACATACATGGTATATTTGGGATATGAAAAATTTATACCATGTAATACAGAAAAGATATATTTATATTTGATAAATAATTTTTTAACAAGAAAAGTACTTCCGACATAATGAGATATACCATGAATATTTATCGCATAAATTATATCAAAAATATAATAATAATATCACTTTGACATAAATTATATTTATACAACAAAAATACATGATATATCTGTACTTTCAATATAATGATTTTTTTTCCATAAATATTTATCCATAAAAAATTATCGTTAAACCATTACATTAGAATTAAAAATACACGATAATGAAATAATAGCAGATGATTAACATACATGAAAATAAAACAAAACATACGCGAGAAAATAATAGAATACTTGATTTTTTAAAAAATATTTGAATTTTGAATGTAAGAGAGAAAGATTTAAAAGCAAAGATTATCTTTTCTAATTTTAATTTGAAGATTGAAAATATATTTCTTAAATTAAGGTGAATTGATAATTTGTTATAGCATTGAATTAGGAATTATAATTATCTTTTCTGATTTTTTAAGTGGCTATATACGTAAAAAAGTACTTTTATCTTTATAATATTGAAAAAGTGCTATTATTTATGTAATTAAGTTTTAAGGATGACATTTCCATGTAATTTACCTAAATAAAAGAATAAAATAGGCTCAATAGATAGATGAGAAGGATATTTTAGGCTTAATAGGTAGGTGAAAAGGGCATTTTAAGCTCAATAGATTGAAGGGGGAGCATTTTTGCACCATTTTACATAGTTGAAGGGCGTTTTTGCACCTTTTTCGTTTTTAAAAAGGGGGTCATTTAGGCTGATTTGGAGCATTCCTTTAAATGATGGGCATATATGCAAATTCTCTTAACAGCGAGAGTAAATATGACCCCCAAAATATGACTGAAGGTAAAGTTGGTCAATTTTTTAAGTAGAGGAAAATTTTTAATTCTTTTCCATAAGAAGAAACTAAAATTTTGACTTAGTAAAGGGCATATATGCAAACTTTCTTAGACTAAAATTTCCATATATGACTTAATAAGGGTAAAGTTGGTCAATTTCCAGAGTAGAGAGGTATTTTTTTTCGTAAAATAAACTAAAATTTTGACTTAGTCTCCCCGTTTGGATTTACTTGTCACATTTTAACTTGTCACGCTCATTAAGAAAGAAATGATTGATTTTACCATATTACCCCTATTAATTAATGTTTAGTACTCCCTCCATTTCGAATTAGATGACCCCTTTAGTTTTGACACACCCATTAAGAAACCCAATAATTAGAAATGTATTTTACTCTTTTACCCTTCTTGACATTGTAAAATTCAATAATCAATTAAGCATGAAAACTTGGTGCAAGTATTTCAATTCATGCATGCATAAGTCTACTCTTGAAAGGAGAAGAAAAAATAAAGTTTCATATTTAAAGTTAACATTGAAAATATAAAATTGTTACTTTCAATAATTTTGAAAAATGTGGTTATATTTAATACTATTAAGGGCAGAATGAAAAAAAATATATATAAAATAGTCTTGATTTAACAATTTGAACAAGTAAATTGAAACAAATATTTTCAGAAATAGGGTCAACTAAAACGAAACGAAGAAAGTAATAAGTATTGATAAATAATTTGGAGAACAACTCATTAATGCAAGGATAAAATATGAAAAAAAATCTCTTAATCTTTTCTTGAATTAACAAAAGTAATAAGTAAAATTATAAAATTAATTGAAAAAAATAGTAATAAGTAAATTCCAACAGAGGAAATAATTAAACAACATAATTTTGTAGGGAAGATACTCCTAAGGTGGCTCCCCCATTATTTTTTGATTAATGTTCATTAAAAAATGGATGCCATATCCATACCATAACGTGTTAGGCAATTTTAATATTTATAAAATTTCCTCACATGTTCCGTCTTTTACTTTATAAATCATGGAGTCACTAATTGAGTTTTCATTTTAATAAGTGCTCTCTTTGTTCCAAGGAAATTTTGCTTCTTTCTTAAACATTCCTAATTTCAACATCTTCTTTCTCGTCATTACCAAAGTCAACAATTACCAGTCAACTCTACCATTACCAGAACACCATCCTTTACTATTATATACTTTCCCCCGTTTCAGTTTTACTTTTCATAAATTGAGATGACACATTTATTAAGAAAAATAATTAATAACATGATTGTTTTATCATAGTATTTCAATTAAATAATGTTTATATTGTGTCTTCAAATTAATTTGAAGAAAAAATAATTAATACTAAGGGTAAAATAGAAAAAAAAAGTTAAATAGAAATTTAATTAAAAAATTAGTGATAAGTAAAAATAAATGAGGAGAGTATTATACAAATGTAACAACAATTACAACCCATCTCTACCATTAACAAAACACCATCCTTTACTATTATATATTATACAAATGCAACAACTCAGCTTTATTAATTATTTATTCTCCTTTGACTTTTTCATGCACGTTGTATTATGTAATTATCAATCTTGATTTTTCTACATTATATCCTATTGAGAAAATTAAATGCTAGGGATTATATATTTACCTAACATGACTTTAGAAGTCATCCAATAATTAATATATTGTGAAGACAAGTCTCAGCTAATCTGTCGTATCTTGTTTAGAAAAGAAAAAGATTTTGTTGTAATGAAAGACAAAGAGAACATGTTGTTTCTGGGATTTTCACATAGAATTATTTTCATGATTTTTCTCTTTGTGCCAACTTTCTATACTGGAGTAAAAGGGATACGTCAAATTCTTTTGGATACAGATATGGATACTGATGATTTCTTTGCTCTTTTCTACATTTTGAAGCTCAATAGATCAGAAATAGACTTGAAGGTATTTTTTTCCTTCTCAATGTCATGTATTTTTATTCTATAGTGTTGAATTGTGAATCAGAGTGAAATTAAATTACATTTTTATTTACCCTCGAACTTTGGTAAATGGTGTAAATATATCTTCCGTCATATTTTGGGTACAAATATACCCTTATCGTTAATGAAAATGTACAAATATACCCTTATTACTAACGGCGGGAGACGTGTCACGATCGTGTTCCTCCATTAGTGATAAGGGTATATTTATACCATTTATCAAAGTTCGATGATATATTTGTACCTTTTTCAATTTTATAGTTTACTTTCTCCGTCCTATATTAGTTGATCATTTTGTTAAAAATAACTATTTTATATGAATTGTCCATTATACTAAATAAAAAAAACATTAATTAAATTTAAATTATATTATCCTTGTAGTTTATTCATTTTGAAAGTCTTCACATTTGTTTATAAAGTTTTCAAGATTTTTTTTATGATATGAATTCGTAAAAGAAAAACTTACCAAAATATACTATATTTAAATTTTTTTACCATTTATAGCTGTATAATTTTAATATATGCATAATCTTACTATCTAATAAGAGGGAAAGGCCACAGAAGTAGGCAACTCTCCGTCAGCAAGCCTGCTACTCCTGCATGCTTCATCAGCTACTTGTCTCATGATTTTACTATATTATCTCTAATTAATTATTACAAGTCATTTATGTATTAAAAACTTAATAATATTTAATAAAAAATCAATTATATATTTTTATTTTTAATAAATATATATATATATATATATAATTTTACAAATATTAATTAATTCGATAAATTAATAATAGTAAGAACAAACTATTCTTTGATGACAATATTTTCACTTCAAACATGAGTCTGATTTTGTAAAAAATTAATAATATTTAATAATTTTTTTTTATATATTTTTATTTTTTAATAAATAAATAAATAAATATATATATATATATATATATATATATATATATATATATATATATATATATATATATATATATAATTTTACAAAAATTAATTAATTCGATAATAGACTCATGTTTGAAGTGAAAATATTGTCATCAAAGAATAGTTAGTTATTACTATTATTAATTTATCGAATTAATTAATCTTGGTAAAATTATATATATATATATTAAAAATAAAAATATATAATTTATTTTTTATTAAATATTATTAATTTTTAATACATAAATGACTTGTAATAATTAATTAGAGATGATATAGTAAAATCATGAAGCAAGTAGCTGATGAAGCAGACATGAGTAGTAGGCTTGCTGACGGATAGTTGCCTGCTTCCATGGTCTTTCCCTCTTATTAGATAGTAAGATTATGCATATATTAAAAATACAGCTATAAATGGTAAAAGTTTTTGAATATAGTATATTTTGGTAAGTTTTTCTTTTACGAATTCACACCATAAAAAATTTCTTGAAAACTTTATAAACAAATGTGAAGATTTTCAGAATGAATTAACTACAAGGATAGTATAATTTAAATTTAATCATTGCTTTTTTGATTTAGTATAATGGATAATTAATATAAAATAATTAGTTTTAACAAAATGATTAACTAATATAGAACGGAGAAAGTAAATTATAAAATTGAAAAAGGTACAAATATACCCTCAAACTTTGATAAATGGTACAAATATACCCTTATCATTAATGGAGGAACACGATCATGACACGTGTCCCACCGTTAGTGATAAGGGTATATTTGTACCTTTTCATTAACGGTAAGAGTATATTTGTACCCAAAATATGATGGAAGGTATATTTATACCATTTATCAAAGTTTGAGAGTATATTTGTACCTTTGCCCTTTACTTAATCATATTTTCAATCCACCACGTCACGGGGTGCGTGATTGGTTCCTTGATGTGTCAAATATATGTGCAATTTAATTTATTTTTATTTTATTTTATTTTATTTTATTTTATTTGCAAAAGGTGGTGGTTAGATTTGAACCAAAAAACTTTTACGCTCTGTTGCTATGAAATCATGTTGAATGTAATCATCTAAGAATTATCTATCATATACTTCGTATTTTCTACTTAATTAAAGTTCTTTGCATTTTGCTCCCTCTAATGTGTGTTCTTTCTTTAATTTCACCCTATTTTATTATTTGTAATAATATGAACCTTAATAGCTCCATTTCCTGATAAAATAGTAACAAGAAATATTTTTTCTTGAAATGTCCATGACGAAAGAACAGGAAAAATAGACAGAAAATACCAAAAATGAACAATTCTTTTGTGTTTAGCTTGAATGTATACATTCGTAAAATCACAAGGTTTTTTCTAATTTGCAGTTTTACATTCAGTATAAGTTATAAATTAATATAAATGACAGGAGACATGTAGGAGACTAAGAGAATCCTCAATTTTAGAAAATCTTAGGACAACTGAAAAATTCATTAATCAACTGGAGCTAATTAATTTGACAATAATTGTAATACATCTAGTCTGAGTTTGAGGTAGTTGGTGACTTGGTGTACGATATATTTCCTCCGTTTCAAAATACTTGTCACAATTTATTTTGACTAACACTTAAATGTTTTTAAAATTATATTGATATGAGAAAATGAAAAATTGTAATTTAAGGTACTTCCTTTATAGTTTTAATTTGTATCTCTAAATTTTAATTTTATGTATCAAAATAATCTAATCTGATTTAGTTTTAAAACTAGTCAAATTGGCTCCCAAAATATGAAACGTGACAATTATTTTGAAGGAGAGGAAGTAACTAACTACTGAGATTCATTATCGGTCACAAAAATAAATGCACTTTGGATTTATTTCTGTTCTAGTGTGAATTTTACTGGAACTTTATTCTGTTCATCTTGGTAGCGTTTACTTATTTTCAGCTTCTTGGAATTGATTTTCTAGAGAAAGAAAGTGAGTTGCAACATGTATAGAAACCGATTTTTCATTTTGCACTATATTTATTTTTATTTTTCCCGTTTTGCCCTCATATAATAATTTAAGAAAGAGAGGTTTTTGTTTTCCTAAGAAAATGAAGAGGTTAGGTGTAAATCAATAAAAATAAATAATATAGTTGGATACAAATAAAAAAAAGATAACACACATTAAGTGAAAAGAATTGGCTTGATTATATCTTCAATAAGCGAACAAGACATCACCAATTCTGGTCCTAATAGGAGAATTTGTGCTCTGTATATTAATTAGTTTTTCTGTTAGTAACAATACACCCCTTTATATGTACCTTCTTTTTCTTATCTATTCTAACATGGAAAAAACTCACATTTAAGAGTAACAATACACCCCTTTATATGTACCTTCTTTTTCTTATCTATTCTAACATGAAACTTTTGTTTTCACTCAAAACAAAGTATCACATGTCTGTCACCAAGATTTGTTGGTTTACCTGGTGTATCAGTCATCTGACTTTGATACAAGTTACATTTAGTCAGAATCAAGATCTTTTTAACATGTTGTGATATTGTCCATTTATTGACAAAGGTCGCATGGTTTTCCTCTAACGCCCTCACATCATTGAAAATACGCCCAAGTCCTACCCCTTATATATAACTGTTTCTTCTCATCACCTTCCAGTATGATACTTTGTTTATGTTTCTAACATTTGATAATAAAGGTTTTCCTACAAAAATCTGACTTGATAAACCTTTTGCTGCAGGCAATAACAATTAGCACAAATGCATGGAGTGATGCAGGACATGCTGTAAATCAGGTGTATGACATGCTTTACATGATGGGGCGTGACGATATTGCTGTTGGTGTGGGAGGTGAAGGTGGAATACTTCCCAATGGCACAATTATGCCAAATGTTGGGGGATATATCCCTATAATTGATCAGGTGAAAAAATTCTTCATTTACTCAACCTTTGGCACAATTCTGCAAGTTTAAATTTGTTGGGTTAGAAATCGAGAGGGCGTCATGCGGAAGCTTAAAGTTTACAAATCAAGATGACGATAATTCTGATGACAAATAAGAACAATACAAAAAGCATAAAATTATTATATGGTTTGGCCATTGGCTTACATATAATATTAAAAAATATACTAATAACTAATTGAGAGAAAATCTCCCTCTAAACAAGAATTTTAAAACGACAATATAAAGGGAAAGGGACGACCCGGTTCATACCTACTCCGTAGGTGTCAGGGAGGGGGACCACTTGGCCTTACCTACGCATCCTCACCCCCACGTTTCGAACCCCCGACCTGGCACACCACGGTAAGCAAGCTTACCGCTGAGCCAAGGCCGGCCCTCCTTTAAAACGACAATATACATAAGTTTAATACTTTCCTTTTTAATAAAAGTAAAATTAATTATGATATTACTTTTAGTAAAATTTAATTTTGGTAAGAAAATCATGGAAAACGTAACAAAATTAAGCATATGTCAAAATGCAGTGAAGTTATACATCTTCATGCTTGCCCTTTTCCTGAATATGCTACTAAAGTTTCACTGATTTGTCAGGGAGATGGAACCGCTGGATATTGTAGATACAGACAAGCTGTACCTATTGGTCGCGGAGGACGCTTGGACATCGACTCAAATTATGGATTCCGAAAGAGTTTCCTTCCACAGGTACAATTCTCCCCGTCTTAATCATATCAATCAAAATTTTGCCTTCCACCTTTCTTTCTTATGATTATACAATGTTCAATTCTCTCATGCCAACTTGTTAATCTGGACCTTGTAACAAGGGAAAGAGAAAATATTCTCCTCTTCGACAGCCAACTGCTCAGCAAGTAATGATCAAAACAATTTCTTCTGGGCCAACCGTAGTTTTTCTCATTGGATCACATACAAACTTTGCACTATTTCTGATAAGCAATCCTCATTTAAAGAAAAATATTGAGCATATTTACATAATGGGAGGTGGTGTAAGGCCACAAAATCTTACTGGGTGTTGCCCAAAGAACTCGACCTCTTCATGTCAAACTACACAATGTGGTGAACGTGGCAATTTATTCACAGATTACACAAGCAACCCTTACGCAGAATTCAATTTGTTTATGGATCCTTTTGCTGCTTACCAGGTATTGCAAAAATCATAGGCATTTTTCCTGCATGTTGTTTCTCGATGTTACTGCTAGTCATGTGTTATAGGCTTGTAGCTAACCATCATCAATATCCTTAAACTGTAGGTGATTCATTCTGGTATTCCAGCTACTCTTGTCCCTTTGGATGCCACAAACACCATTCCCATAACTGAAGAGTTTTTTGAGACCTTTGAGAAGAATCAGAATACCTACGAGGCACAGTACTGTTTCAAGTCCCTGAAAATTGCTCGTGATACTTGGTTTGATGACCACTTCTATACGGTACATTTACAATGTACATATACACACAACAACTTTTGATTTGAAAACATCTGCTTGAATCTAATTAAGTGATGATAACTTTGCTGGATGCAGAGTTACTTTATGTGGGACTCATTTATGTCTGGAATAGCTGCTTCAATCATGAGGAAACAGCACAACCACCAAGGAGAAAATGAATTTGCGGAAATGAAGTATATCAATATTACTGTGGTTACTTCAAATATGCCATACGGGATATCCGATGGATCAAATCCATTTTTTGATGGACGTACAACTCCAAAGTTCAACTTGGAAATAAATGGAGTTCATAGTGGTCACGTTCAGACTCGACTTCGTGATCCATTTTGTATAGTCAAGAATGGGAGGGGCAAATGCCAGGTGAAGAATTGTCTCTAGTAAAACATGTCATTTTGTTGGTAACTTGGACAAAACATGATTTATGCTTATTGTAAGTAAATAAATCATTGTAAAGATTGCCAAAGATTTTCTTTGCTTATCATATTTCTACGACTTCATATTTTCAATCAAAAAGAAATTTTTGTGATCCATTATTTGTTTGATCATTATACTTGTGTATGTGTTCTGAGCTGATGCTGTTTATCAGGATGGTTATACGAAAGAAGTCATTGGGCCAAGAGGAGTACCTGTTCGTGTTGCTGTAAGAGCAAAACCTAATCAAAATTCTAAAACTGCACTAGACAGAGAATTTTTCGTTAGCTTCCTGGATGTAGGTTAATAGTATTATACCAGCTTCTTATTTACTCTGAACCTCTTTTTTCTTACAGATTTTAAATTTGGATACAACTTATTCCTATAATTTTTTTATGGTTTCAGGTCTTAAACCAAAGAGAAAATTCTGGATTATTCAATTTTTCTACACAATTTCCTCATTACAGCGGAAAACTTCACAAACCAGATTTCAGGGGCAAGAAACTCGGAAAGAATGTTGTGTTTGATATGGATATGAGTGCTGGAGATTTTATAGCTCTCATTTATATCCTCAAGTTACCAGTCGAAGAAATCAATCTCAAGGTATGATGGCCTTCCTTATCTTCAGTCTAATAGATTGATGAGTTATTTTACTTGATGAGCTAGCTTTTGGTGTTGAGTTAGGTCCAATGTCCCTCTCCTTAACATAATATCAAAGACAGTCCCATCCCTATTTTTGCTCTACACAATGTTGGGTCTTCGTGTTATATTGTCCACGCGCTAGATGTCTAGTCATAGACATGCAGGAGATGTTAAGTGCCCCATATGGTTGAGCAAATGGGAACGTTGCCTCTTTAACTCTTTATAAAGTCTTGGGCAATTTGGGAATAAATTCTGTAGATAGCTAAGTTAAGTAAGCAATGCTTAACAATATGCAATATATTATTCCATTCAGGCCATAATTGTGAGTCCAACCGGCTGGGCAAATTCTGCAACAATTGATTCTGTGTATGATTTGCTTCATATGATGGGTCGTGATGACATTCCTGTTGGCCTTGGAGACGTATTTGCAATGAACCAGTCTGATCCTGTATTCTCTGCAGTTGGTGACTGCAAGTTTAACAAGGTAATTCCACAAGGCAGCGGTGGATTTCTCGACTCAGACACCCTTTATGGATTATCTCGTTTGTTGCCTCGAAGTCCTCGCAGGTACTTTATCTAGTCTGAATCTAGTAGGACCACGTAGAAGAATGTAAATTTGTCAAGCATTAGGATTCCACGTTATGAATCTACGCAATTGTGTTCCCACAGGTTCATTTTTCTACTGTACTATTCTGCTGATATACCATCTTGGTCTAAATAATTTCAGATATACAGCTGAAAATTCTGTGAAATTTGGGGCTCCCAGGGACACCGATCATCCTGAACTCAGACAACCTCTGGCACTAGAAGTATGGGACTCCGTGGTGAAATCACTTCATCCAGGATCCAAGGTTACCATTTTAACCAATGGCCCATTGACCAACATAGCTCAGATTGTTCTCGCAGGCAAGAATATGACCACCGTGATCAAGGCAAGTGTTTTCTCTATCCTTTTTACGACAGTCATTTTTACCCTTGGTACTAGCTAATAAGCTAAATATACCTTGGTTGCTTAAGTCACTCACAATGTCATATCAATACATTTCTATATCAGTCAACCACAATGTTTGTCGTTTGAGTTTACAGCTCGAGATAACTAGAATAGATATTCCCAAGTAAGAAGGCACTTTCTTTTGGATTATGATGCAGGATATACTAATTGTTGGAGGGCACATCAATCATGACAACACTGATAAGGGAAATGTGTTCAATGCTCCCTCAAATAAATTTGCGGAACTGAATATGTTTCTTGACCCACTGGCAGCAAAAACAGTTTTGAGTTCAGAACTCAATATCACTCTCATTCCACTTGGCGTACAACGGAATGTCAGTGCATTTCCTAAGATTCATAAAAGACTTGACACAACTAAGAAGACACCTGAAGCTATCTTTGCAAAACGTTTACTGTCAAGGTTACGCTCCCTGCAAAAAACACATCCTAGATACAAGCATATGGTATATAATCCCCTCTTAATTTGTCCGAACGTGCAATGTACAAATTCAGTTTTGCTAGATCCTGTAACTCACCGTTTGTAACATTTCAGGATATATTTCTTGGAGAAATCCTTGGAGCAGTAATTTTGGGTGCTGATAGTTCTGTACTAAAATCAACATTTGATGTCAAGAACATTAAAGTCATTGCCACGGGCTACGAATCTGTAGATGGACAGATAATTATCGACGAAAAGCAAGGCAAATCAGTGAAAGTATTGGAGAACGTGGATCATTTAGCTTATTACAATGTGTTTGCAAATACAGTAAATGACGAAAAGCAGTCTGCTGTAGTTGGAAGTTTTGATGAGCAAAGAAGAGTTTGGAGCGCACCATCTAATAGAAATTAAACTGCCCATTCATTAGTAATCAGATAGGAGAGGGCCAAAAATGGAAAAACAGTATTTCTCTTGCTACATTTAACAATTGAATTAATTGGTTTGAGGTTCAGCTTAATATATACTGAAATTTTGGTAATTTTCACATGTTTGTTCTTCGTGGGTTGAATATGCTGTATTTTGTTGAACCCATTGAACAAGGTTTCTTATCTTCTATCACCAACCATTGGACTCAACCGAAAGAGCCCGAACCTCAAACCAATGACTGTATGATATATTATTTTTTCTGGGTAACTTTTCTATTTAATTACCACGGTTAAATCAAATTTAGAAATTTAAGAAAACTTAGAATCTAAGATGTTGAATCTTAAACTTTTTTGTTTTTGAGAAAAGACATGAAATCACCTCTAAAATTGTCCGCACAACTTACTTTAACCTTTTAACTTCACAGACGATTATTTACCCCTTAACAACTTTATAATGAATTAATTTCAACCTCTAAAGCTAACGTGATATTTAAATATATATATATATATATATATGTATATATATATATATATATATATAAACACGTGATTTTCGTTTTTCTTAAAAGACCCACTAATATATATATATATATATATATATATATATATATATATATATATATTATTGCCACCATTTTTCAAAATAATTTTTTACATAGAAGTGACATGGCGCGTGTATAATGCACCTTCCTTTGTGAGAGTGATATTATATTTTTGAAGTGATATTTAATATACAATAAAACTGTTAAAAAGGATAAATAATTATTCATGAAGTTAAATATTTAAATTTCATGTCTTTTCTCTCTTTGTCTTTGTATTTTGATCATTAAGATTCACATGACCAGTACTATTTTTTGACAGAAAACAATGAGTTGGTTATGATTACATGTAAAAGGCATTTTCTTTGACTTTATTAAATAGGTAAAGGGTAAAATTTACCCAATACTTTAAAAAATGGTAAAATATATTTTTCGTCATACTTTGAAGTCAAGTTTATTCTTATTATCATACTTTGGAGCTAAAACTTATCCTTCTAATTTGTAAATTGACTAAATATATTCTTCGTCATACTCTGGGGCCAAATTTACTCTCAATATCATACTTTGGGGTCAAATTTACCGTCGTTGTTAAGAAATTTTCATATGTATCCTTTCTTTAATAAAAAATCTCAAATCAACATCAATGTCGCATTTTTCAAAAATAAAATACACCTTAATCGAACCTAAGGATGGACATATTTTGGTTTAAACCGAAAAAATCGAAATCTAATTTTGATTTCGATTTTTTGATTTTTTGGATCGGATTCAATTTGTAATTTTAAAATTTTGATTTTTCGGTTCGGTTTTCTATTTAACAAAAAAAAATTGGTTAGACCAAAAAATTAAAATTTTATAATATATATATATATAATATTTTGTAATTCACATTCACAATTAACATTTAACAACAAATTCACATACGCCGCGGGCTATTTATGGATTGTTTTAGTGACTCAAATATTTTATGGACTATTTTGGTGACTTTGGACTGTTTTATGGACTATTTATGCAAAAAGTATGTTGTTTTATGGACTATTTTTATGAGTTTTGTAGACTATTTATGCAAGGTTATATTATATGTAATGATTAATGACGTTGTGTATTATGTTAAGCTTATGATTATTTTATTTCGTTTCATCCATGTTGAGTTATTTATAGTTAAATATATTTGGAAATGAAAAACAGGTTTGAAAAAATATTTTTTCTAAAAAATCCATCAATTTTAAATGTTCAGTTATGAAAAAGAGAGGCTAACTACTTTAGTATTTCAAACCGAAATAAAAATCCGAAATAAACGAACCGGATTTGTAAAAATCGAACCAAACCGAATTTATTTCGGTTTTGTTACGGATGTCATTTTTGTCAATCCGAAAACTGATAAACCGAACCGATATTAAACAATCAGACCGAACCGACCGAACGCCCACCCCTAATCGAACCGCCCGCCCTGACTCAAGCCACAATAAAGGCCCAAACAAATATACCCTCTTCTATTTTGTTGGTCAAATTTTCTTAATGAGATTAAACAACTGGATATTTATCAGTGCATAACTCATGAAAAATTGATTTGCGTTAGTGCAAACACAAAGAAATACACTCCTTCCTCAGTTTTTGGATCTGCATCAGTGCAGAGTTTATGAAAAATGACACTTAACGGTCAAATGCAATAGATTAGGTCCATTAAATATTTCTCTGGATGATTGAGTTAGGAGATTTCCCTGTGTACCATTTGTGACATCTCTTCATTCATGTCTTTATATACAATTTAGATCAACACAATTTTTTCATCATGTCATTTACTTAAAAAATTCACTGATTCTAGAATTTAGATACACATAAAATTGCATAACAAAATTTGAAATTTGAACATTCTTCAAGTTATTGAGTCACTCTATGAAGATTTGGGAGAGAGTGGTCGAGGTGAGGATGAGACAGATAGTGTCTATTTCGGAAAATCAGTTTGGATTTATGCCTGGCCGCTCGACGACGGAGGCAATCCACCTGGTACGAAGGCTGGTGGAACAGTATAGGGAAAGGAAGAAGGACCTGCACATGGTGTTTATCGACCTGGAGAAGGCATACGACAAAGTCCCCAGGGAGGTGCTTTGGAGATGCTTGGAGGTGAGTGGAGTCCCGCTGACGTATATCAGAGCAATTAAGGACATGTATGATGGAGCGAAGACTCAGGTGAGGACGGCGGGAGGGGACTCAGAGCATTTCACTGTCTTGACAGGATTGCATCAGAGATCTACTCTTAGTCCCTTTTTGTTTGCTTTGGTGATGGATGTGTTGACACGGAATATTCAAGGGGAGGTGCCTTGGTGTATGCTTTTTGCAGATGATATAGTTTTGATTGATGATACGCGAGGGGGTGTGAATGACAAACTAGAGGTGTGGAGACAAACGCTTGAGTCTAAAGGGTTCAGGTTGAGCAGAAGCAGGACAGAGTATTTGGAATGCAAGTTTAATGACGTGAGGCTGGAGAATGAGGTGGTAGTGAAGTTGGAATCACAGGAGGTATGTAAGAGGGATAGTTTCAAGTATCTCGGGTCCGTGATCCAGGGTAACAGCGAGATTGACGAGGATGTCTCGCACCGTATTGGGGCGGGATGGATGAAGTGGAAGCTCGCGTCGGGGGTGTTGTGCGATAAGAAGGTGCCGCCCAAGCTTAAAGGCAAATTCTACAGGGCGGTAGTTCGTCCGGCCATGTTGTATGGAGCGGAGTGCTGGCCAGTTAAGAACTCCCACATCCAAAAAATGAAGGTGGCAGAAATACGGATGTTACGTTGGATGTGTGGGCTGACTAAAGGGGATAGAGTTCGGAATGAGATTATCAGGGAGAAGGTTGGTGTGACCCCAGTGGAGTATAAGATGCGGGAGGTCCGATTGAGATGGTTCGGACACGTGATGAGAAGGGGCATGGATGCCCCGGTTCGTAGGCGTGAGAGGCTAGCGTTGGATGGCTTTAGGCAGGGTAGGGGTAGGCCGAAGAAGTACTGGGGTGAGGTGATTAGGCGGGACATAGAGCAGTTACAGCTCACCGAGGACATGACCCTAGATAAGAAGATCTGAAGGACGCGAATTAGGGCAGAAGGCTAGGGCTAGTTTGGGTCGCTAGTGTAGGGAATTACTTGGTGGGGGTATTATTCTTGCTATGGTACCTGGTTCCATGTTTTATTACGATCCTGTGTGCTTTTCTCTGTTTTTATTACTTATGGGTGCCGTTTTTATGTAATAAAATCTTGTTCTGTGCTTTACTATGTATCTATGTATCTATGTATTTGTGCGGTGTCTTGTGTCTTGAGCCGGGGGTCTATCGGAAATAGACTTTCTATCTCTTTAGAGGTAGAGGTATGGACTGCGTACATCTTACCCCCCCCCCCCCCAGACCCCACTAGGTGGGAATACACTGGGTTTGCTGTTGTTGTTGTTGTTGAACATAACTGAACAAGCGCAGAGTTTGTAACAAGCATTTTCTCTAATTCCATTTTTGTACGTTATCTCATTCTGTTTTACTTTTTGTTCATTTGCAAACAACCTACCAGCATTGGACGTTGAAAGAAAAGTATTTTTGATTGTTGGAAAATTCGACCAACAGAACCGAGGAAGGGAAATATATGTTTGTGTATTTTTTGTGAGTCAGATCAAGAGAATTAGTTTAGGGTGTATTTTATTTTTAAAAAATGGACAAGACTCATTTAACGTTGATTTGAGCTTTTCTGTTAAAGAAATGTTACATGTGAAAAATTTCTTAACAATGAGGATAAATGTGACCCCAAAATATGACATAAGGGTAAATTTGACCCCAAATTATGATAAGGAGTATATTTAGCCAATTTTTCAAAATAAAAGGATAAATTTGACCTTAAAGTATGATAAAAAGGATAAATTTAACCCCAAAATATGACTAAAAATATATTTAACCAATTTTCTAAAATAAGAGGGATAAATTTAACACTTTCCGTGTTAAATTGTGTGTAAAAAGAATCCATATTAGTGCATTATGATTTGTATCTTATATATTTGATTGAAATGTCATCATTGCGCAGTCCAAGGAATTCATCACAACTAATATTTGTTTGTTTTTACAAGAAATTAAGCCATGTGTAATGTCATGAATATTTTATTTTGTATCTTGTGAATCGTATTTTTCCATCTTTGTTAAGAGAAGAAAAATAAAAAGGATAGTTAACGATAATTAACTACCTTCGTTCGAGTTAGATTTCAAACTAAATGGCTGTTCTTAGCCATAAAAGCTAAACATCAACACACTATCATCCTTGGTATATATTAAAACGTACTGCAATTTAAAAAGGTAAATTTCTTTTAGTGGTGTGTGTGCTGATTGTATTTGTTTCTTGTACAATTGACTCCTATTATATTCTTCCTTTCATGACTTGGTTGCAATGCAAAGTGCTTTATAAAATAAAGGATAATTAACAAAAGGCAAAGGTACAAATATACCCTCAAACTTTGATAAATGGTGTAAATATATCCTTCGTCATACTTTGGGTACAAATATATCCTTGCCATTAATGAAAATGTACAAATATACCCTTATCACTAACGACGGGACACATGTCACGATCGTGTTCCTCCATTAATGATAAGGGTATATTTGTACCATTTATCAAAGTTCGAGGGTATACTTGTACCTTTCCAATTTTATAATTTACTTTCTCTGTACCATATTAGTTGATCATTTTGTTAAAAATAATTATTTTATATTAATTGTCCATTATATTAAATCAAAAAGCATTAATTAAATTTAAATTATATTATCCTTGTAGTTAATTCATTCTGAAAGTCTTCACATTTGTTTATAAAATTTTCAAGAATTTTTTTATGGTGTCAATTCGTAAAAGAAAAACTTACCAAAATATACTATATTTAAAAACTTTTACCATTTATAGTTATATAATTTTAATATATGCATAATCTTACTATATAATAAGAGGGAAAGACCACGGAAGAAGGCAACTCTCCGTCAGCAAGCCTGCTACTCCTGCCTGCTTCATCAGCTACTTGCTTCATGATTTTACTATATCATCTCTAATTAATTATTATAAGTCATTTATTTATTAAAAAATTAATAATATTTAATAATTTTTTTTATATATTTTTAATATATATATATATATATAATTTTACAAAGATTAATTAATTCGATAAATTAATAATAGTAATAACTAACTATTCTTTGATGATAATATTTTCACTTCAAACATGAGTTTGTTTTTGTAAACAATTAATAATATTTAATAAACAATAAATTATATATTTTTATTTTTTAAAAAATAAATATAGGAAAAAGGTACAAATATATCCTCAAACTTTGATAAATGGTACAAATATACCCTCCCTCATACTTTGGGTACAAATATACCCTTACCGTTAATGAAAAGGTACAAATATACCCTTATCACTAACGGCGGGACACGTGTCACGATCGTGTTCCTCCATTAGTGATAAGGGTATATTTGTACCATTTATCAAAGTTCGAGGGTATATTTATACCTTTTCCAATTTTATAATTTACTTTCTCCGTTCTATATTAGCTGATCATTTTGTGAAAAATAATTATTTTATATTAATTGTCCATTATACTAAATCAAAAAAGCATTGATTAAATTTAAATTATATTATCCTTGTAGTTAATTCATTCTGAAAGTATTCACATTTGTTTATAAAGTTTTCAAGAAATTTTTTATGGTGTGAATTCGTAAAAGAAAAACTTACCAAAATATATTATATTTAAAAACTTTTACTTATAGCTGTATAATTTTAATATATGCAAAATCTTACTATCTAATAAGAGGGAAAGGCCACGAAAGCAGGCAACTCTCCATCAGCAAGCCTGCTACTCCTTCCTGCTTCATCAGCTACTTGCTTCATGATTTTACTATATCATCTCTAATTAATTATTACAAGTCATTTATGTGTTAAAATTAATAATATCTAATAAAAAATAAATTATATATTTTTATTTTTTAATATATATATATATATATAAAATTTTACAAAGATTAATTAATAATAGTAATGACTAACTATTCTTTGATAACAATAGTTTCACTTCAAACATGAGTCTATTATCGAATTAATTAATCTTTGTAAAAATTTATATATATATATATATATATATATATATATATATATATATTTATTTATTTATTAAAAATAAAAATATATTATTTATTTTTTTATTAAATATTATTATTTTTTTACAAAAACAGACTCATGTTTGAAGTGAAAATATTGTCATCAAAGAATAGTTAGTTATTACTATTATTAATTTATCGAATTAATTAATCTTTGTAAAATTATATATATATATATATTTAATAAAAATAAAAATATATAATTTATTTTTTATTAAATATTAGTAATTTTTAATACATAAGTGACTTGTAATAATTAATTAGAGATGATATAGTAAAATCATGAAACAAGTAGCTGATGAAGCAGACAGGAGTAGTAGGCTTGCCGACGGAGAGTTGCCTGCTTCCGTGGTCTTTCCCTCTTGTTAGATAGTAAGATTATGCATATATTAAAATTATACAGCTATAAATGGTAAAAGTTTTTAAATATGTATATTTTGGAAAGTTTTTCTTTTACGAATTCATACCATAAAAAATTTCTTGAATACTTTATAAACAAATGTGAAGATTTTTAGAATGAATTAACTACAAGGATAGTATAATTTAAATTTAATCATTGCTTTTTTGATTTAGTATAATGGACAGTTAATATAAAATAATTATTTTTAACAAAACGATTAACTAATATGGAACAGAGAAAGTAAATTATAAAATTGAAAAAGGTACAAGTATACCCTCGAATTTGATAAATGATACAAATATACCCTTATCAATAATGGAGGAACACGATCGTGACACGTGTCCCACCGTTAGTGATAAGGGTATATTTGTATCTTTTTATTAACGGTAAGGGTATATTTGTACCCAAAGTATGATGGATGGTATATTTATACCATTTATCAAAGTTCGAGACTATATTTGTACCTTTGCCCTTGACAAAATAATCAGACATAAGGGAGCTATTTACGAATAGCTTCCTAAACTTTAAATTAAATTACAAAATATAATTAGGTCGCGTGTATTTTAAGCCTCTGATCTCAGATATACAGACTGTAGGACTGTGTATCTGAGATTGTGTATCTATGACTTAAAATATCTATATATTTATGTATATCTGTGCGTAGATGCACTTTTGAGAAATCATAAGACACAAAAAGTTTCCACATTACACAGATACACAAAATCTTAACGATACCCCGAAGTCATAAAAATCACAAAGTACACAAATTGATGTATTCAAATACAAAACATCCAAATCCGGCTTGAGCTTTTCGGGGTTTTCAAATATGGCTCAAGCTCCGACGCTTAAGTTTTTCGAAGTTTCAGATTTTCTGTAGATGTAGGGATGAACAACCAATCCTGGCATCATCTACGCCTCCACCACCTTCTTCCGCCCCTGCCGCAACCAGTCATCTCCCTTCTGCAACCACCACTACATCATTAGCATCACCACCAATAACCCTAAACCCCACCACCATCTCTATCATCGTTGCTACCGCTACTACCATTATTTCTATCGCTTGTGTCATTGTTGGAGCAACTTAACAAGAAAACCCATTAATACCCATTTGTTTGATGGTGTTCTGCTGGTGGTTTTTGCTGGATTTTGATATTAATGGATAAAAAGAATTAACTGGAGCTGCGTCGTGGTAGTGGACTGGTAGTTTGTATTCATAAAAAAAATGGGGAAGGGAGGATTAACGACTGCATACACGTGATTTTGTCATCTTAGATACATTCAAATTTTGTATTGTGTGTATTGTAATTAGGGGTCAAATCTTTTAATGTTTGCTCTAAAATAAATTCTAGAGATTGGACATCTCCACCCTTTGCCCTACAATCATGGGTTGGCTACCTTTTATAAGAAATAAACAATAGAAAATGTATTATACTGGTTTTATTTTAATATTGAAAATAATAATTTTTGTTGATTTATACAATCACAACAAATTTTGTTGTGTTCCTCCTTCTATTGTTCAAAAGGTCACCCTTGTGTTATATCTGGACCTATTTTTTTTGCTATGAGAATATAATACCGCGTAAATTTGTGACCCTTAGTTTTTCTTTATATACAGTTTCTTAGTATACCATTACTATTTGAGTACTCCAAATGGCTTTTAGTGATTGTGACAGAAACTCTGTGTGCTTTCTATTTACCAACCATTTAAGATAGTTGAATTTGTAGGTGGGTCAAGAGCATCCATTACAACTTAGCTTCGAGTTAGTAATGAGAGTTTGCAAACAAAAAAACAAATAGATAACATAAATAATGTAATCCACTATAAAGCAAAGCTTGAAAGTAAATCTGAAACGAAGACATAAAATGAGGTTCCTGAGTCATGAGTCGGCCATGACCGGCGTTGCTATTAACTTAAGCAATAAGAATATATAGTAAAGAAACTTTAAGAGAAAACTAGAAGAAATTTTATTGCTTATAGATAGAGATGATAAAACCAAATGTTGTTATAATGTGGAGGGGATGTCTATTTATTGGGTACATAGAAGGTTTAGGATCAATAAAAGATTGTCACTCAAACCTTACAGAGGTCAATAACCAAGCGCCACTTGCAGGTGAATCATTAGGGGATGCCAACCTAATATCATGTATTTGATGTGAACCCGCTAAGGATCTTCTGTGCACCTAAGAGCTTTGACACACTGGTCTCCTATCTATCTTTTTGTGCACGATCCCCATTATTGGTAGTGTCATTCTATTTCTATCTTTCTTGAGAGGATATTCTTCCATCTCGATCTCGATCCCAAAATAATGTCATTATGGGTCGACTCTAGTTCTACCCAATCCGAGACTACCTATACTTGCTAATTTCTATTTCACCCCATATGGATAGTTCCTCCACTTTTTGAGAATAACACTAAATATCCTTAAGAAATGGAAAGAGCTAAAAGCTAGATGGATTGAAAACATCACAGGGGCACTTCATCTGCTTTAGCTAATCTCTTATCTTTTTGAGACATATGTCATCCCTTTGATATACGTGGTGGCTCCTTGACTTTTAGTAATTCTAGCCTCCAATACTCATTGAGATACGTGGTGGATCTTAATCTTTTAGTAATCCTATCTTCCAATACTTATTCCAATTTTCTTAACCTGGATCTCCCTTATCTCTCACTTTTTTTCTCACAGATACTTTAGTTTGTGGATCCATTATCTTTCGCTACCTATGTTTTTTCTTATGTTGTTCATCATCCCATTTCTTAGTGATATTGATATCCATCTCTTCTGTCATAGAAAAAAAATCATTGTTGCCCTTACTGAGGTAACTGGTGCCAATTTCAATATTGTGGCTCCGTATTTGGGAATTATTGGTGATGTCACCATCTTCTATGCCATCACATATGGATTCCTACCATGGATAATGTCAACCTTTTTACTATTTTTTGATGCGGAGAGCTTTTTCAGTCCTTTGCCTAATCCACTTATGAGACTGAGTCTTTGGAAGATTCGGTGGTCCCTAAACATCTTAGCTTTAAGAATTATTACAAACGATATGAATCCAGGGATCTTTTAGCCTTATTGCAAAAGTGTTTCGTTGCCTTTTTTCGTATCTTTAGTTGTAACACCCCACACTTTTTCTAGCTTAAAAACCATCACTAGAATGTCAAAGATTTGCTTCAAAGATGAATACCTTTTATTTCATGCGGTATTTTTCAGATTTAGACTTTCTATTGCGTGGGAAATTGAATAAGATTTCCATCGATATCAAATTCGCCCAAATTCGATACTCGATTGAGGAGTTAGAGCATTTTTTTAAGTTAATAGTGTCCTACCTAAGCAACCACCGTGTCGCGGTGAAGGACAACTTCATAATTGTTAATTCCAGTGGACCTTCGCGATATTAGCGCATCACGGAGAGGTCCAAATTCCCAATTGTCAAAATCCAGTAGCCCAATGAGATACTGGCGCATCGCGCCAGTGGCTAAAATGGCAATCCAAAGGGACACCACGATGGTAGCGCATCACGGAGAATGTCCAGTTCCCATTAGTCCTTTTCTAGCGAGCCACCGCGATAGTGGCGCGTCGTGGTGGCCTATTAAATTGGAAAAATATTACGTTTTTAGTTCCGTCCAGAAGTTTAAAGAGGACATTTTGGTCAATTCCCAAGCCCTCAATCCGTCCAAACATAAGATTTAGGCCTATTCTAAGCACTTTATGCCCAATTTCATCCATTCTCTCTCAAAGCACAACCCTACTAAAGCTCAAACTTTCTCAACAAGAAAATGTAAATTTTTCCATTAATTCTCCAAGAAAGTTCAAGATTAAGGATTCCCAATTCAAGAACTCTAAGAATTCATCTCCGAATCATCAATAGGGATTCAAGATTTAAGTCTGAGCATCTAGTTCATCAATTGAGGTATGTGGGGTTATGAACAAGGAAAATCCTTTCGTCCTTGTGCCTAAAACTTATCTTAATTCCAATTTTACTGAATTTTATTTAATTTCTCATGAAATTCAAGTTAGGCTTTATATCCATTTTTGTTATTTACAAGCTGATGAGATTTTCAATGATTTAGAAGTTGAATTACATGATTATGTTCATATTTTCATGCAAATTGCAGTAATTTCAAGATTTTGAATTAATTTATTAATGTTTACATTATCAAGCATGGACATTTTGATGTTTTAACATGAGTTTGAAGCATAGGTCATTAAGCCCTAATTAAAGATTGCTATTTCAAGATTTGTTGTGCTATGAGCACCCTATGATAAGATTATTTTTAGATTATTGATAAAGATTTGACCTTTTGGTCTCAGATTGGATAAGAAATCAACTTTACAGACTTAGATTACAGATTTAGCTTTACAGATATACAGTTGGTTTTCATTATAAACCATTATACTATTTTAGAAGTGGATTTCCATCAGAATAAGCATACAAATTTAATGGGAGTAGTATTTAGCACTGAGTTGGGTACGTTACTACAGTTTCATACCCCAAAACTACGTGCCAACGTAGGATTTAGATTGTTCTCACTTCTACATGAATGATAGATATGTGATCACTTAGATAGGCTATACTCACTAGCAAGAGTATGACTCCTCTCCCCAACATGAGGATTCCTCCTTAGAGGGACAAAAATGTTGGACTCCATGAATGCTCATATGGTTTATGTCGGTTAGAAGAATCTCCCATGCAGAATAAGTTTTCAGATTTCTAAACCCTTAAGATAAAGTATTTTCCCTTACATAAAGCTTATTAAAGTATTTTCCCCTGATAGCTAAAGTAAAAGATCTACAAAAAATATTTTCAGAAAACTAAGTATAAAGGCTCACAGTTTACTCAGATTATGCTTTACAGAAAGATAATAGTTATAGACTTTAGCTTTTAGATTTCAGATTTTAGAAGTGAGCTCCTTCTATAGTTAGACAGAATACAAGTATAGCTTTTAGAACTAAATGTTATGACTCACTAGATTTATAAAGCATGACTTGCTTCTCATGATTATTATTTTTAGTATTTCAAATATTCCAGCTTATGTGAGTCATTTACATTTAGCATCCATTATTTTACAAACTATGATGATGAGATAATATTTTACTTATGCATTCACCCCTATATACTCAGTACATCCTCAAAGTATTTTTCCACATATATGTCTATGTGCTACATTGTCTCATAATATAGGTATAGTTCAGTTGTAGCACGCATACCATATTCAAATAGTTTGTAGTTTCCAGTCAGCAGGTGATGAGTCCTCTTGATTCAAGGGCTCGAGTCAGTCATATAGTTTGAACAATATTGTATTTTTCTTTATTTGGTCGTATTAATTTGGGATACTTAGGGGTCATGTCTCTGCTCCATATAGTCAATACTAGTAGAGGCTTCATAGACAGTCAGTAGAGTTAATGTATTTGATTCCAGTATTGTTTTGTAAAAACAGAGTTGTAATCATTTTAATTTAGTTATATATATTGCTCAAATTAAGAAAAAAGTCATCTTCTGCTTATTTCATTCAGATTTATGTATCTTATTTAGTTGCTTATGAGTTATGCTAATAGAAGGGTTAGCTTGGGATCACTTGTGGTCCTAAGCACCGTGTACGTCTCGAAACCATTTTTGGGGCATTACATTAGTGGACTAGAGCATCATTTAAAAATTCAAAGATGGTTGTGGCTGTTTGGATAGCGTCAAGGTTTTTTCTCCCTATCATTCAAAAAATATAAACCTTCAAGCCTGATTACCTGGGGTCTATACCTACCTTTTTTTTATAGGCCTCGATGGTGGCCCCATTATTCAATTTATTCTTTATCTCAATGAGGTTTATGGGATTTTACTAGGTTAGGTTAACCCCATGGTTTGGAGGGTCATTCCTAGTCTCTATGTTATCACCCGTGTCTTAGGATCATACTTTACTCCCAACTACTTAATCACTCTGTATATGATACAATCCAAATTGCCTATGGATCTTTGGAAAGGAAACTTATGGTTTAAGAGTCACTTAATGACTCCTTGGTGGCTATCAAAGGTGCTAATTGGATGATTATGATGATCAAGGAGGGTCAAAGGATATTAAGAAGCCAATAGAAGGCAAGATGGGGCTAGAAGGCCCCTGGAAGAGGACAAACACCCTATCCACTTTGGAGGTATGCCCAACCCACTTTAGATCTGCTAGAGTGAGTCAAAACAGTCCACCATGCTCTAAACATGCATACCATGTGCGCCCCAAATGCTTAAACAGATGCTTAGTGGGCTTATATGCCTATCTTTCTCAAATGGGTCACTTTTGGCCCATAATATTTAGGTACTTGATTGGATATTGAATAGAAGATTAAGGGTTTGATATACTCTTTATTTGTTATATTCTCTTGTTGTGCCTATCTTAGTGCTTTATCTATCTATCTATCTATCTATTTATCTATCTATCTTTATCTTTGTCTTCTTCTTTTATTAGCTTAGTTTTGATTCCGTAGTTTATTTTGGTATCATTTGGTATCAGAGCCGAGCTTGGTTTCATTTCTACAAAGTCAATCTTGTGTCTAGTCGTCTTGAAAAATTAAAAATCACAAAAAAAGTTACTATTCACATTTTTGGTCCTAGGTTGATAACGCTCAATCTACAACTCTCGTGGGAGTGTAAAACGGTCGTTAGCAAATATAGAACCCAACCTGGGTTGGGTGTCGATCCCACAGGGAATAGCTTGGGCAACAAGTAAGTAAAATTAATAGACTTTTGGTGCAAGTCTCGTAAGAAGGGGGGATTGTAATAAGTAACCAAAGTAATGAAATAAAAGCTGAAAATAGCAGAGTAAAAAGAGAGTATTTCGTAGGTTGTGAAACAATGAGAATTGAGGCGTTGGGGTTATGTCCACCTTCAGAGGTATACGTCTCTATTGGCTATGAGTGTGTAGAGTCTTGACATGCAATTGCTTATAGAGAATTGTAGTCGATGGTAAATCCAAGCGTCTCTCGACCTAAACAAGGTCTATTTCACTTTAACTCTCTCGAGCTTAAAGTGTGTCTAGCGGTACGAATTCTCCAAGAGGTTAGTCCAGTTACGGCACTAGTTTTTTAATAGGAAAGGGTGTCCTACTACCTTGACATTATCTCTTTTCCAAATAAATAACCTTTCTCTCGAACAAGTTAAATGTTAGACTGGCGTATTCTTGCGTTTGCAACCGCAAAGAATGTAGATTAAGATGAAGAGCGTAATGATATAAGCAATATACGTGTCTTGAACTCACAAACTCACAGCTATAGATAGTAACTCATTCGGCTTCCATAACCCCAACTAAGAGGTTTAGTTACCCATAAATGCGAAGGATATCACGTTTTGCATTGTGGATGGCGTGTGAAAGAGGTGTTAGGCGTGTGGTTTTGGTGATTCCGTAGCAAGTAACGATTCTCTTGTTGTGGAATATATGAATAGAAGAATAGATTAGAAGTGTTTGTGGTGGAAGATGATAGGGATGGAAGAAAATTAATTGTTGAATTGAGTGAAGAATGAAGAATGAATGTTAGAAGATGAATAAAAATCTCTAGCATGATAGGGTATTTATAATACTCCTATCCTACTCCTACTAAGCTAATGAAATAAATAACCAAATCCTAATATACTAATGAAATCCTTGACCCAAATGTACTAGGGTAAGGTTACAATATCATAATCCAAATAGATTAGTGAAACACATAACCTAATTATACTAGGTCAATGTATCTTTGTAAAAATCCAGCTTTGTGTCTGTAAGTCCCCAAAGTCTTCAGAATTGCTGTTTTAGCCCGGGACAGATTTTCCATGCAGCAGATTTGGTCCTTTAGGCGTCCAGCTCCTTTCCATCTCGTTCGTGAGCTTTCTTTTGTGTCAAGTAAGCCATAAAATGCTGTATTTTGCATCATTTATACCTGAAACTTTACTAATCATGTTTGTTAGCTCATTTATAGGAAAAAGGACTAAAAGTGCATGAAATAGATAATTAGTTCTCAAAACTAGGCTAAAATATGGGCAAAATATATTGATATAGGCGCGTAAATTCGCCTATCATCATAGGTCAAATTTTGAATTTTTGATTTTTGTATTTTCTTGTGTTTCTAGTGTTAGAATTGTGCTCTAACACTATAGGAGTCTAAATCAAATTTGAGTCAAATCAAAGCTAATTTGAGTGTTCTATCCTTGTTGGAAACTTGGGTTAAATAAGTTTGAAGTGAATTGAAATCTGAAGATTTTGGTGAAGAATTTGAGTAAAATAATGTGTGGAATGAGTTGAAAATGTTGAAAAGTTCTTAAAGTTCAAAATTTCAATTCATTTCAAGCTAAGGAGAAAAAGTTAGAAAGATTGATGTTCTTGGTGTTCTTGCTATATTTAAGATGATATATTTAGCAAAATTGCTTGTTTGATTCTAAAAGGAGAAGAAAAAAGAGTGCAAAAGTTTTAGTACAAACAACCTTTGAATAGCCAAAAAATATCCCAAGAGAAGAGGATAAAAAGGGGCCATAAGAGGGCAAAAACGATACTTCAAGTGCAGTTGCTCGGCATTTTGTGCCTGATTTGCCTTGGATCTATGTATGAGCTACTGCAGCAGCTCAAAATAATTTATCCTACATTTAGAATGCTCTTGTCCTGTGCTAGGTCTGCTCTAGACCTGCTAAAGCAGATCAAGACAGCCCCATAGGCGCTGGGCATGCATTAAGGACGTGCCCAAGCTGCCTCGGCTCTTTTCAAACACACTTCAAATGCAATTCACCAAAACAATTCAACACTTCTAAACTTTAATTTTCTCAAATTTGATTCCTTAGTTTCTCTTCTTTATTCCTAAATTCATCTCTTGATTCTTAAACTATCAACAACTAGTAATTGACCTACGAAGTGTTAGGATTTTTGCCTTGATTTTCTTACCAAATTTAAGTTTTAATTTTCTATTGAAGGAGAATAAAAGTAGTATCATAATTACTTTTATTTTTCCTAAAATGAATATAAATTTTTTTCATATTTGGCAAACCCCTTTCTTGGAGGAAAGCTTTTGGACATCTATAAATAGAAGACCCCTTTTCTCATTCCATAACATAATAGAATCCACAATGTAGTATGTTAAAAAGTCTTGTTTAGGGAGAGATTTTCTCTTTAATTGTTTTTATGCTTTCTTTTATATTAGGTTTTCATATGTAGGCCAATTGACCAAACTATATAATAATCATATTTTTAGTATGTTTTTCTTTGTCATCTAAATTATTGTCTTCATGGTTTTGAACCCAATACAAAGTTGGTTGAGTAGTTCTTGAGTCCAACTTTTTTTGTCGTCCTACTTCTTTCATGCTTTTCTCTTTTTGAATCCGTTTTTAGTTTTTGACTCAAGTTAGTACATATTTTTCTTTGAGTCTTTTCAAATAAAAATTTATTTCGACCTCAAGCCACAATTGGAACCAAGCATGCTTATTGGAGTATAAATGAATTATCAATACTTGTAATGCCAATTGAGAGACAACACAAAGGTATGAACTTTGAGAGGTTGTGAGGTTAATTTCCTAACCTTAACTTGTTTGTTGTTTTAGTTTTGTTTAATATTTCTTTTATTAGGTATGATGGATGACAACACCTCAAATGCTATCTTAGTGACCCTTGAAGCTCTCAACCATAAGATAGATAACATGTGTGGGAGGATGAATAACATTATCAATCTTCTAAACTTTTGTAACTCCAACCTTCAAGCTCCCTTGAGTGGACATGCTCTAAACAAACTTCAAGGTAACCAAGCTAACTCTTGCACTTTAGTAAATGTGAAAGATCATTGTGAGGCTAGTAGCCAACTCAGTGTGAGTGATAGATTATCTTTAGATGATCCCAATATCTCTTTACTTCATGACGATATGAAACACTATAGTTTTGACCCTTAGAAAATTTCTTGAGTTTGAGCTTCTGGACATCATACGACTTATGGGTACTTGTTGTATGATGTGGGTATGATTTAGGGTCCTCAACTAATATGATAATCAGTGTGGTTTGGTTTTTTACTATCCAAGGTATGAAAGGCATCAAAATAGTCGTATGTTAGGGTACAAGAAGTATAATACAAATCGTATGATATCCTGTGTCTAGCCTAGATAATTCTGCTGAGGGTATGATTTAAGGGTAGCGATCATATGTTATGTATACGAGATGACCCTTGTGGTCATATGCTGGATAGTGTTGGGGTCTAAGTTACTGCCTAGGGTATAAGTGGTGGGCACCACTCGTATGTTATGGGTACGGTTTGGGTGGTGTGGTCGTACTCTCTTGCGCACTATTTTTTTAGCTTTTACCCTAAGGGTATTTCAGACATTTCCCACCCTAAAACCCGTAAGTACCCACATATTATAACACTTTATGGCCTCTCACAACACACCTTGAATGATCAAAATACTCTAAAAAAATTCTCTCCAAACTCTGTCTTGAAGATTGGGCTAGGGTTTCTACAAGGTGTTTATCTAGAGGCTCAAGAGTCAAGTCCTTTTCATAAATCTTCATGAATAAGGCATGTAACTATTTCCTCTTCGTTGATTCATGAAAATCATGTGTTTAAATCTTTGATTACTAATCATTAATGGTGGTTTTGAAAACCAGGGTAGAGGGTTTTGTTTCATATTGTTGAATATTGTTTACTCTGGGTTTAAATTGTGTTTATACATGTTTTAATGATGGATTTGCATATGTGGGTGCTTGGTAATTGTAGTTTAACAAATAGGTCATGGTTAACCCTAAACTTGATAGTTTTTACTTTGGTTTTGGCCTGGACAATGGTATGCCCTTAACATGTTTGTGAAAATATCTAAGAAAATAAAATAGTCACATGTTAAATGGTGTTTTGAACTAAGGCATTCGCCTAATGAATATGAATTGTTGGTAAATGTTTTATGAAATCCTTGTTGGCCATGTAATGATTTAAATAATAACTGTAGTGGTTTAACTGACTAAAAGGGTTTGAGTCCTTAAATATTAAATTAATTTATATCTTACTAGATAATAAGATCGAGTCACTAAACTTTGAATTGGACTGATGTTGTTGTTAGACAATGGGTTTGAGCCCCAAAGTCAAATGAATGATTGGTTAATTGATAATGGTAATGGCATGTTGTACGCTTGCAAGTGGTGTTGGTATGTTGATACCAACGAAGTATCTTTGGTAAGTAATTGGTCAAATAGTTGTGTATGTGTAATGGATGTTTTAATTGGGATTTAAAGAGGGTTGTGTAGCCGAGTTATGAATGCGGAGGTCTCGAGGGGATCAACAATGGAAATCGTGTTTGCCTATGCGAGGTTCAAAATGGTTTGAGGTTCGAGTCCTCTTATTTACTATGACTGGGAGGTTCTAGTCTCCCATAATCTATAATGTTGGAGGTTTGAGTCTCCTATATCATACTACATGATTGGGTGACCAAGTCACCTAAGTATATGAGTGGAAGGTTTGAGTCCCCCATACGTATATGTAAGATCATTCTCTGGTTTGTGCGACTACACAAACTGGGGTCGGCCAAGGGGTGATAACTATTGCCTATATAGCCTGTGGGTATTATTAATATGACAGCTAAGCTTTACAACCCGGATTAAGATTTCAAAGGCCTATGTTAAAAAAAACTTCCCTACCCAGCATGGTATACATATATATATATATATATATGTATTGCATTGGTTATATGAATTTATTGATTAGTTTTCAACTGTTGGCATTATATTATCCTTATCCTTGAGTTATATAATAGCACTCCAACCGCTAATCGTCTTCTGATTCTGTATCCCCATGCGATGCAACTGTTGATCATAATATCATACCTCATGCTCAATAACTTGGATTCAGGGACAACTTGGGTTGACTTGAAGTGGTGAACTTCTATACTTTGGAAGGCTCTATTTCTTTCTTTGATTTTATTTATGTCTTTATTGGTTTAGACTTAGACATTAGTTTTTGGCAATGGTCAGGAGCACGTCCCATACGGATATTCTAGGTTTGTTTTAGAGGCTTTGTATGGACAAACTGTGGACTTGGGTATATTATGGAATGGATATGGATTTGGTTATGTTATGGTTGTTGGTATTGGTTGGTTTGACTTTCTTGGGTTGTTAATGGTCATGGACCTATCCCAAAGTCTTTGAGTTGTAAATTACTCTACCTTATTATAATATTGGAATTTATCCGACTCAGGGTATATGTTGGTTGGTTGGATTGGGTATCAGAGGTGGTCTCCGATCCTTCTTGGACTCGATATGCCCATTACGACAAGGCCCTAGTTTGGGTCATATCAATTTGGTATCAGAGCCTAGGTTTCGGTGTCATAGGGTTTTCACAAAGTTGTGTCAAGTAGATTTTTTCTTATGGTTGTGTTATGCATTACACTTATAATCAAGAGGCTGTAGACATTTAGGAATATTTTTGTTTCTTATTGTTCTATTTCTATCTATTGAGTCTAAAGTCTCAAATCTCTCTAATTTCCATTTGTTTGTCTTTCAGATCATGGCTTTAAGAAAATTTAGATCTCGTGGGATCTCTTCTGTCCCTACTAATAACAATTTGAATGGAGCTCGTCCTACCTATAGGGTACAGATCCAGTCTAGGGTCGCTGCTTCTGATGGACCTTACGGAGTCCCCTGGTTTCTCTTTCTCCATATGGTGACACCCCTACTCAGTCACCTCAAGGAGATATTTCTAATACAGAGTTTTGACGTTCTATTCAACCGTTGACCTAGATAGTGGTCTCTCTGTCGCACCAATCCGATCTTGTGGGTAGGAGGAGGAGTCAAATGATGATGGGCGAAAGGCAGAACAAGGAGTTCATATATTTAGAGTAGGGTGAGGGTCATCACAGTAGCGGTAGTCATGGGAAACAATGGACTAAGGAAAAGAGTTGGGAAAACTGGTTCTTACCCATCGGTTAGAGTCCCTTACCATAAGTTGTTTGGTGCATGCTAATTTTTAAAAAATAGTAGTCCTAGGGAACGAGGTGTCCAATATCCGTCTAATGGTGCCAGTTGGTTCTACCCTATCCCCCTTACCAATTTTGTGTCCAGTTACATCGCGGGTTTTGTCATAAGAGGAAGAATTGATGCTTTACTTGTGGTTAGATTAGTCATATGTAGTAGAATTATCTTTCTAGAGTTGCTTTTGGGTTCAACTAGATTCCTATTACCTCTTCATCATCTCCTGCACCAAAAGGTGCTACTTTTGGGTTCGGCTCTAGTCGAAACTGTTGTGATGCTCTCACTACTCTCCATAAGTCTGAAATATCTCCTGATATTGTCCCCAATATATTGAAACTCTTTCTTCATGATGTGTACTATTTACTTGATCTAGGGCCCACTCTCTCTTATGCTACCCCATTTCTAGTTGTGCATTTTGGCTTTGGTCTTGGGTTTATTTCTAATCTTTTTTTTATATCTACCCTGATAGGTGATTCTGTGATTGCTAGGTGAGTCTATAAGGGGGTGTGGTATCTGTTGGTAGTAAGAAAACTTTAGTGGGTCTGTTTGAATTAGATGTGGTGGATTTCAATGTTACATTAGGGATAAATTGGTTGCACTTGGGTTATGCATCTCTAGATTGTCGAATCAGTAAGATCATATTTCAATTCCCTAATGAGCCGGTCATTGTATGGTAAGAGGATTTCTTAGTGCCTAGGGGAAGTTCATCTCATATCTTAGACCCCGGAAGTTAATTTCCAAAGGTTATCCATATCTTTGGTTCAAGTTGAAGATTCTAACTCGGAGGATCCTTATTTAGAATCCATTTTGGTTACCTGGTAAATGAGTTTCCTGATGACCTTCCTGGTGTCCCTCCCAATAGGGAAATTGATTTTTGGCATTGGCGTTATTCCAGATTCTCATCCTATTTCCGTCCCCTTCTATGAAATGGATTCTTGATAAGGATTTTTGTCTACCCTAATATTTCTCCATAGGGTGCTCTTATGTTTTGTGAATAAGGAAGTAGAATTCTTTGAATGTGTATAGGCTATCGACAATGGGATAAAGAATTTAGAGTAACCTCCTTGTGGGGTAGGCTAGTGTGTTTTATGAATATTTCGTGGGTGATACATGATCGTTGTTAGATGCAAGTTTAAGTTTTGATGCTAAGGGTAGTGATAAGAATATTAACTCGAGGATAGTGATGTAAGGTTTGTGGGGTTAAATTAGTACAGTGAGGTAATATGTGAGAGAGTTTGGATGATGCCTTATGAAATAATGGAATATGTAATTGTTATATAGGTATGAGGCCTAAGTGTTAAAGTAGGAGTAGTGACTAAATCATTAAATGGATAAGAATCTTGGGTTGCAAGAGTAATGTATACTTAGTTCCGAGCTAGGGGTGTCGTTTATGCCTAGCTTATGTCCTTAAGATTTCTTAGCACAAGAAAGTCTAAGGAGTTGTTACCTGGTGCTAGCTAGGGCCGAACTGGGGGAGAAGTAGATGGCCTATGTGAACACTTATTACAGGGTTAAAACTTGTTGAGGTATAGGGATATGATATTAGAGAAGTAATGATGGTATTCTAAGGAATTAAAAATGGAGTGTTTAGTGTTTAGAAGCATAGATGTATGTACCCCTAATAAGTGGTTACAAGGCGATAATTTTTTAGAGGTTACTGAATCTTTGGTGAGGTAGACCATACAAAAGGTATAATAAAGGTAGGCTTGAACTTTGTGATTCATAGATATACCAATCATGGTGGTGGGTAGTTAGGAATCTTGATGGGGTGTGATGTTCGACTGTAGTGATGGGGCAGAGTAGCATTTTGGAGGGATGCAAGAGATAGAGCACTGTGGCCTAAGTTAACCTATTTTAGCTTTGAATAGGCTTAAACATGGGAGCAATGTACAGATAGACTCAAGGTCTCGTAGTGATGTGTCTGTGGGAAATTGTAAAGATTGAATTGGTGAGGCGTGATATTCGTAACTACTTTTATAGGTTGAGGACAGAAGGTGAAGGTGATTCAGGATAGGCTTAAGACTGCCCAAAGTCTCCAAAATACCTATGCGTACATCAGGCGGAGGGACTTAGAGTTTGACATTGGATATTGGGTGTTCTTGAAGGTGTCTCCCATGAAGGGAGTAGTGAGATTTGGTAAGAAGGGGAAATTAAGTCCTCACTATATTAGTCTGTACTTGGTTATGGAGAGGGTTGGTAATGTTGCTTATAAGCTGGAGTTGCTTTCTAGTTTGATCTTTATTCATCCGATTTTCCATGTCTCTATGTTGAGATAGTGAGTAGCTGATCCTTCATCGATTGTTTCTTTAGAAGGGTTGGGTATTTTGGATTCCTCATCTTCTTAGGTAGTCTCGGTTGAGATCTTTTATCGATAAGTTCTCTGGTTGTTAATGAAAGATATGGCTTCGATGAAGGTTCTATGGTGGAACCAAAAGTTTGAAGAAGCTACTTGGGAAGCAAAAGAGGACATGAATTCCAAGTATCCACATTTTTTCCCATTTTAGAAATTCATGCTTGAGGTATGTGATGTTCTCAATATCATTATCTTATGTCTTTGTTTTCTAACTTGATAAAAGGGAAGTTTGATGGGTAATATTGTGTTAAATAGTGCTTGTACTTGTCTTTACCCATCATTCTAGGATGAATGATCCAAGTTGGGGAGAATTGAAACACCCGAGTTTGGCCTTTAGAAAATTCCTTGAGTTTGAGCTTCTGGACATCATACAACTTATGGGTACTTATCGTATGATATGGGTACAATTTAGGGTCCTCAAATTGTATAATAATCAGTGTGGTTTGATTGTTTACTTTCCAAGGTACGAGAAGGCATCATACTAGTCATATATTAGGGTACAAAAAGTATAGTACCAAACTGTATGATGTCCTATGTCTAGCCTAGATGATTCTTCTGAGGGTACGATTTAAGGGTGCCAATCGTATGTTATGGATATGAGTGGCCCTTGTGGTCGTATCTTGGAAAGTGTTGGGTCTACGTTACTACCTAGTGTACGAGTAGTGTGTACCACTTATATATTATGGGTACGGTTTGGGTGGTGTGGTCGTACCCTTTAATGCACCATTTTCAGCTTTTAAGCTGAGGGTATTCTGGACATTTCCCACCCCAAAACCCTTAGGTTCCCACATATTATAACACTTTGTGGCCTCTGATAACACACTTTGAATAATCAAAACACTCCAAAAAATCCTCTCTGAACCCTCTCTTGAAGATTGGGCTAGGGTTTCTACAAGGTGTTCATCTAGAGGCTCAAGAGTCAATTCCTTTTCGTAAATCTTCATGAATAAGGCATGTAACTATTTTCGGATTGTTAATTCATGAAAATCATGTGTTTAAATCTTTGATTATGGATCATTAATGGTGGTTTTGAAAACCAGTGCAGAGGGTTTTGTTGCATATTGTTGAATATTGTTTACTCTTGGTTTAAATTGTGTTTATACATGTTTTAATGATGGCTTTGCACATGTTGGTGCTTGGTAATTATAGTTTAACAAATGGGTCATGGTTAACCCTAAATTTGATGATTTTTACTTTGGTTTTGGCCTTGATAATGGTATCCCCTCAACATGTTTGTGAAAATGTCTAAGAGAATAAACTAGTCACATGTTAAATGGTGTTTTGAACTAAGGCATTGGCCTAATAAATATGAATGTTTGGTAAATGTTTTGTGAAGGCCTTGTTGTCCATGTAAGGAAATGGTAACCTTAGTGGTTTAATTAGCTAAAAGGGTTTGAGTCCCTAACCATTAAATTGATTTATATCTTTACTAGATAATAGGTTAAAGTCCCTAAACTTTGAATTGAATTGAATTGGTGTCATTGTTAGACAATGGGTCCGTGTACCAAAGTCAAATGAATGATTGGTTAATTGATAATGGTAATGGCATGTTGTACACTTGCAAGTGGTGTTGGTATGACGATAACAATAAAGTGCCTTTGGTAAGTAATTGGTTAAATGGTTGTGTATATGTAATGGATGTTTTAATTGGGCTTTAAAGAGGGTTATGTAGTCGAGTTTTGAAGGTGGAGACCCTGGGGGGATCAACACTTGAAACCGCATTTGTCGATGTGGGGGTCAAAATGGCCTGAGGTTCAAGTCCTCTTACTTACTATGACCGGGAGGTTCAAGTCTCCTATAATATGTGATGTGGGAGGTTTGAGTTCCCCATGTCATACTACGTAATTAGGTGACTAAGTTATCTTAGTATATGAGTGGGAGGTTTGACTCCCCCATGCGTATACGTAAAATCATTCTCTGGTTTGTACGGCTAAACAAACCGATTCCCAACTAGGGGGTGAGAACTGGAGCCCATATATCGCATGGGTGTTATTAACATGACAGCTAAGCTACACAACCCGAGTTAACATTTCAAAGGTCTATGTTAAAACCTAGTTCCGTATGCTGGCATGGTATATATGCATATATATGTATTGCATTTGTTATATGCATTGATTGATTGGTTATGAACTATTGCCATTATATTATCCTTATCCTTGAGTTACATGTTATCTCTGCAACTGCTAACTATCTTACAACGACGTTTCCCTATGTAATATAGGTGTTGGTTATACTATTACACCTCCTGCTTAGTGACTTGGATTCGGGGATAGCTTGGGTTGACTTAAAGTGGTTAGCTTCCATACTTTAGAAGGCTTTATTTCTTGCTTTATGATTCTTTATGTCTTTATTTGTTTAGACTGGGACATTGGATCTTTGCTATGGTCGGGGGCATGTTTGGTCCATTTTAGAGGCTTTGTATAGAAAAACTATGGACTTGGGTATGTTATATAATGGATATGGATTTGATTATGCTATGGTTGTTAGTTGGTATTGGTTGATTTGACTTATTTAGGTTGGTCATGGTCATGGTCCTATCCCAAAGTCTTTGAGTTGTAAATTACTCTATCTTGTTATAATGTTCGAATTTATCCGACTCGGGGTATATGTTGGTTTGTTGGATTAGGTATTGGGGGTGGTCTCCAATCCTTCTCGGACTTGAGATTCCCATTACGACAAGGACCTGGTTTAGGTCATGTCAGATAATGTATAAGTTGAGAGCATGTATAGACTAGTGATCCTAGTGATGACCTAATTGAATCTTCGAGTAAGATCGATTTGTGTCCACCTAGTGTTAAAGCCATTGTCTTGAGTGATAGTACATTGTCTTCTGAAACCTATATAGACCAACTTGTGTGTGAACCTAGTTGGTGAGGGTCCTATTGCTTGTTTGGCTTATAGGGATAACCATATGTATGAAACATCTTTGACACTTGATAGTTGTCTTTTAGAGAGTGAACATACATGCTCTAAATCATCTTTATGGATAGATTTTTCTATCTCTAAGAATAATATCTTGTTTAAAGATGATGAAATCACTCATAGTGGATTACTTAGTGGCGTGGATAACATTGATGATTTAGCTCATCTTGAGGGCTATATCCCATATAACAACCTACTATGGTGTGACAATATTTCTCCTAAGGATATAAATCTCTTCTTTGAAGATAGAGTACTCTTAAGGAAAAGGGATGTAAAGTTTTGGAAAGGAATGATCAATTGGGTGATGATAAGTTTGATTTACTTAAATGTTTGAGAAACCTAATTAGTAATTGTTCCTAGGAAAATGACTATGGTTGTGATCCTTTATACGACACCCCACTCATGTTTGATAATTATGAGGATGAATTGCTTGATTCTTCTGATGACTTGAGTAATGACTCCCTTAATGATAGCAGTGGTTTGTGTCTACTTGAGGATTCACCCCTTGAAAGGAAAGGTGTTCCTTGTTTGGAAACTATTCCTTCTTCTTTATGTGCCTCTATTGATGGAATACTCATGGTGATGATCTTGAATCTAATAATGAGTATATGCATGAGAACACCTTAGTTGAAGTTAAATTGCGTGATATCTTTCTCTACCCTCTCTTTGCTTATGAAATTGTCAATGGTCATGTAGAGGGTTAATTAATAGTGAAAATGGCACCTTTAGGGAAAGTGAGTATTTCTATGACCTATATTTTTGGCTAGTTCTTCCATTCCCGATAACCTAATGGGATGTGATGATTTCCAAACACCCAACTTGTTGCTTGGTTTAGATGACAAACAATGTTTGATTGAGAATGTTGGCATCCTTCCCTTTGATGGAAAGTCTTTCTTGGGGGATTCGTAATCCATTTGATGGACCCATACTGTGTAAGGGCTAAGATCTTCAACAAATATTAGTATTTTAAAGGGGTTACGTGCCTAATGAGATATGGAACCCATGTGAACTTTCATGAGTGGTTGATTGATTACCATGGTTTCTCTATTCTTCCCCATTGTCAAAATTTCTTGAGTGAGCAAGTCGTTCTCATTTTGTGGGGGTTATATACCCTAAATTCACCATTTTGATACTTGGATATATTTCAAATATGTACCTCCTAGGCATGGATATTTTAATAGAAAATTTTGTGCTAACCCTCATGCTTCAAGGATATATTGGTTGTATGTTCTTCTCTTATGCTTTAAGGTTGTAGATTCGAGGACAAATCTTCTTCAATAAGGAGAGGATGATACAATCCAAATTACCTCTGGATCTTTGGAAAAGAAGCTTATGGTTCAAGAGGCACTTGATGACTCCTTGGTGGCTCTCAAAGGGTGCAAATTGGATGATTATGATGATCAAGAGGGGTCAAGGGACATTAAAGGAGCCAAGGGAAGTCAAGATGGGGCTAGAAGGCCCTCGAAAGAGAACAAGCTCCCCATCCTCTTTGAAAGTGCACCCAACCCGCTCTAGATCTGCTAGAGCGGGTCAAAATAGTCCACTATACTCTAGACACATGCCCCATGTGCGCCCCAAATGCTTAAGCGGAGGCTTAGTGGGCTTCTATGACTTGTCTTTCTCAAATGGGTTACTTTTGAGACCATAAGATGTAATAATTAAACTTAGACTATAGATAAAGCCTTTCTTTCATTTAGTAGGTAGTTATTGATGAATTTTGAATGATTGATACTTTGTGAGTGGGTGGCAAGCGTGGAATCACTTGTGTTGATCTTTCTTTTAAAAATGTGGGTTGCTCAAGAATCTAATTCCCTAAAGGTCTACGTAAGATTTAGGTGCTTCATTGAATATCGAATTGAGGATTAAGGGTTCAATATACCCTTTGTTTGCCGTCCATTCTCTTCTTGTGTCTATCTTTTTGCTTTATCTATCTATCTTTATCTTTTCTTCTTCGTTTCTTATCTTAGTTTTAATTCCATAGTTTGTTATGTTATCAGTATACTCCTTGGTTCATCCATGAATGTTGTTTACCATTAAGTTTTGGGGAAGTAAGGGTGTCCTCTCAGATTTGGATGAGGTGGACCGTCATCTGTAAGACAAGTATGTGTTCATTTATTTTACTTTCTTTTCGGGTGACCCACTCTCTTGGAGGAATGGAGCTATCAGCGTAAGATATCCTTATCATTTTTTTATATAACTTTATCTCTTGCATTTTCCTTTTATCATTTTTGTTTATCGCATCAAAAACTTGAGTTCTACCCCTTATGGATATCCGTACCTGCGTCTAGAGGATTATTGAATCCATGTGTTCAGAGGAACCCCTTGTGGATATCCGTACCCGAGTACAGAGGATTATCGAACCATGTGTTCAGAGGAACATACTTGGGAATGGATATCCACCAAGAAAGAGTGGATCTATAATGATCACAGTATGAGTGCTCTATTAGTTTTCATACTTCAAGTATCGATGTTGACTCTAATTGCTTTCTCCTTTCAAAAATCAAAGTTGGCGCTGCTATAATCAAATAGCACAACTTTCTTTTGATACCTGAGGGCTACCAAATTCTGCTCGTTTAGTGGATTAAAAAAGCTGGGGAACTTTCAGAGGCAGGCTCTTTGCCGAAAGGAATAAAGAAAAGCAACAAATACTTCTTCATATTTGGTAAAAAGACCACAGACAAACGAATATGTGGTTTAATCTAAGTGGAGGGGGGCTTCTGCTTTTGTTCCTGGGTTAATGCCTTAGAGACCTAATCCCTAGGGAGGGGGGATGTAGGGGAGCATTCGTCTGTGTCTTCAGCAGACACCTCACTAGTAGAGATATTGCTTGTAGATGAAAACGCCTGACAATATTGCTAGGGGTCCTTCTCTCAGTTGCCGGCCGGCCCGAGCTCCTGCTCGGAGGCCTATGTTCTTTCATTGATCTAATACTAGCAAATAGTGTACCTTTATCATGTTTAGGGGTGGAAAACAGGCAGATTCGATTCAATTTGGATGGGTTAAATATGGATTGAGCAAAACGGTTTGGATTGCAATCCGCCCATATAAATATGGGTAAATATGGATTGGGTAAAATGGTTCCAACCCACATTTTCACTTAGACTTTGCATGATATATACAAATGCAATGTCACTGCTATGATGCTTCAAATAAGTAGAATTTGATGCATAATGGACACATCTCATATCTTGCTGCATCTGAAGACAAGAATTTATAGATGTAGACAAGCATTAACATTAATAGTAGAAAACAAGTATTTGCCGGATGCATCTGAAGGTAATCTTAAGTTTAAAAGTGAATGAAATACCAAAACACGAATTGTATCACATTGTAAACTAAAAGGTGTAGACTGCTTTCAATTACATTACAGGTAAAGAAAAGAGCACAAAACTGCTTTGTTCAATTCTACAAACTCAAAGAATCTACATCTCAATTAATTAAGATTCTGAAATCATGACTAAGCTTTTCCAAGAACCAATAATATCCAGTATTCACAGTGTAAGTTCACCATCAATCTAACCTATATCATGATGAATCACCAACTTATCATCAAAATGAACTCCTTAACATTCAGACTCACACCAAAACAAAGAAAGATGATACACACAGTGAATGAGTTGTTTATAGCCAATATGGCATCATAAGTTGATATCCATCCAACGATAAAACTATCATCAATGCATAACTAGAAGTTTCAATCATGAATACTAACACTTCACCGAAAAAATATAAATTGTATGCAAATTTTCCAAAAAAGAACAACACATACAACAACTATAATGTCACTACTCACTGCAATAACCAAACTTGCAGTGCAGTCACTACAAGTCTTGCATATATTTTGGCTAAATAACTAATAAACAAAATGATAAATGGGTTATGTTTTCATTTAAAACCGTCGTTAAACTACAAGAAAAGGTTAAATTGTTAATTCTCATGAAAATAATTCATAATAAAAGAAAGAAGAACCACAAACTCGAAATCTTACAGTAATCTGAACTACTATCAACCAAAAACAACCGCCCTTCTGATTCCACCAGTTGTTTCTTTCTCCTATCACCATTGGATAATTTGGAAGCTACCATCATCTTATTAAATAAAGAATTAAATTTCACCATCTCACCATATCGATCAACAACATAAAAATTCCCCTTATAAACAATGATATCATCAATGTAGGAACTAGAATGTGTCAACCTAATCTACTTCTCATCCCTGGACTTCAAATAATGTAACAAACCATAACGGTTAATCGCTATTAATGAAAACCTATTCCTCTTACTCCTTTCATTACAGTTGTTAATTAAGAAGCAAAACTTTCCTAACATAGCCTACATCATAGTCACCTAACAAAGGCCTCGAAGGATTATAGTACTGGACATGATAAGATTTGTAAGCCTCCGAAATGCAAAAATCTAGTAAATTCAATATCTTAGGCATATGATTACGTAAATCCTTGGTAAGTCTACCAGTTATTGGATCAAAACCCTTACTTTTCCATCTACTGTTTTTATAAACTTCACCAACCATCCTTTATAAGGAGAATCAATTGAAGCGACATCAATTGGCTGAAACATATAATTATAACCAGGCTTCTGCTTAGAGGGATTAGGGAGGTCTAAAGGAAAGGGGATTTCAAAGGGTGTGGTTTTGAAAGGTGGAATTTAAGACCTCCATGGTGTACATACTGATTGAAAGCGAAAGACGTGAAGTTTTAAAAGTAAATTTCTTTCGAGGGGCAATGAAGTTCTTGCACGCCTGGTATGGATTATTCAGAGAAAACACCGACAGAAAGATCAAATATTCAGAATGTTAAATCCCTCCCTAATAAAAAAGACAGAAGAAGGGTAAGTGAAATATATTTCCAACCCAAGAAAGAGTCTAACTTCTTTCCTATTCAAACTGCCAGACACTAAATTAAGATGATCACATGTAATATAATGGTACTTATGTAATAAGGATGATATTTGAATCTTTGGTCTCACTCTCTGCTAACCTACTGGAGTTTAGAAGTTTCAATCTTGAATATACAAAATACACTCAATTTACAAATCTTTTAACTGTATATTAGCTTCAAAAGACATTGATATCAACAAATAGAAGTTCAGTTTAGGGGAATTTTGAAGATCTAGATACTAGACAATATATGACAGTTATATCACTTATCCAATATGTTGACACCTAATTTTTTTCCTCTACAACTAAGTTTAGATTTGAGTTTCTTTGATTTTTAAATAAAATTATAATATTTATTTTATCTGAATAAAAAGCTTTTCAAAGTGTTTATCTGGGAAATTTTATCATTTTAAGTAGCGATTATATATTATCATATTCAATTATATAATTTTGTTACATAAATATTTATTTTACAAAATATCTTATTTTAATGAAGGCTTATCTTGAAAATAAATTCAAATGGTTAAAATCTTGATTTAAATGTAATTTGTTCTTGAAAATAATTTATTTAAAAAAATATTTATTTATTTTTTATTAAATCAGGAAGCTCAAGATTAACTAAGGTATTAATTCATATCAAATTTCAATTGAATTTAGTTAATTTATTAAATTTGGTCATAATTAAAAAATTGGCCACAATTGAAATGCAATTGACCAATTGATTTTCAATTTGGCCAAAAATTAAATAAAATTGATTAGATCCTAAACTAATTGAGGTTATTTTTAAATAACCCCAAAAATACATAATCTACCCAAATAACAACAACCCATCGGCCTATTTTTCCAAATTAACACCTCTCAGGCCCAATATTTAACGGCCCAGCCCAATTATTTAGCCCAATATTCAGTCCACCTTTTCCTTAAACTAATTCCAATAACACCGTATTAACGAACAAAACAACGATATCGTCGACAACAACATCAACCAACAATAATTCCAACAACAAAAAACTCTAATATCAACCCATCAAAACCCAAATAAATCGGCAAAACCTAATTTTGGCCTCAACCCGAATCCAACCCGATGAAAATGATTTGAACCAGGAAACCCAATGTTCGACGGCCCCCAAAATCAATTCAAATCCCAAAATTTAAATTTTTAAAATTTAAATTTTTTAATAAATTGTACAATTCCACCTCACTTTATCCTCCAACAAACCTTACCCTCAATTTCAATTTCCCAAAATACTCCTAAGTTCTTTCTCCCACATTAGTGGATTCAAAGGATTGAGTCATCATCCCTTCCTATAAATACTACCACTATTTTGGTAGAAAATCAAGTCTCAAAGAGTGGAAAAAACTTTTGAGCAAAAAGTTAAACTTTTTTTAGTAAAATTTTTAAAGCAGTATTCTAATCGGGGTTCTCGAAAGATTTTTTTTCAGTGGTGATCAAGACTTCGAAGAAAGCTTGAAGTCCCGATTTGCTACTCCATAAAAGGTAAACACACCTTTTTCTTTTGGTTTTGTTATAGTTTTCTTCTTCATCTCCTTGTTTGTAGTTTCGTAGCTGTGTAGTTGTAATTTTATTTGCTGGGATTATTTGTTGTAGACGACCTTGAAGGCCATAGGATGTTATGATATCAATATTATGCTTATTTTTTATGTCCATGGTCTAAAATGATCTAATAATTATTGAACATGTTTCTTTGACTTTCTTCTTTGATTATTATGACTAGATGAATAAAGTTTTGATCTTTGCTTGATTAAAATACGTACTCATGCCTTGTTTAAATTCGTTACTGATGGATATGTTCAATTTTAGCATGTAAAGTTATTTCCTTTGTGTCGAAAAAGAATAGTCACTATTGTTTGTTTCGTGTTAATAAATTAGACGGATGAAGTTTCGATCTTCGCTTGATTAAAATACGTACTCATACCTTGTTTAAATTCGTTATTGGTGGATGTATTGTTAAGGGTCTGTGAAATTATTTCTCATATCGAAGTAGTGAGTTACTTGTACCTAAGAATTATTGGTGTTATTTTTGAAAGACATATCATAGTGTGCTATGTTTGTGGCCTAGCGATTTTTAAAATCATCACTTAAGGTTGAAGTTGACTACTTTGACATACATGTGATAGTTGGCTCATTCACATGTAAAAATTGTAATTTAAATGCTACTTTTAAGATCCAACTCCTTTGTCGATTCTTAATTCTTTTGATTAAAGAGTTATTTTTCTTGTCATAGTTTTTTTGATATATTTTTGTGGTCATGATTACTCGTCTTCAAGGTCAAAATCGTCTTTGATTTTCTCTATTTTAAATTGACAATTTGTTAGAGTTATAGATTTATTGAAAGGGTGTAAAACTAAAATAGGAGTTGGCATACTTGGACACTTTTTCTTACATTTAATCTTTTATGATTTTTCTTATCTTGTCTTTGAATATAATTTTTCAAACATGTTTAATGTATGCAATTCACTTCACTTCGCTTATTGGTTTACTTCTTAAAATATTTTTGTACATTTAGACGTCCCATTGTTATCACATAATACCATGAATTTTTCTTCAAGTTATAGATCTGTTGATTGACTCCACTTTGTATTGAAAAAGTGTTCTTGCATTAATACATCTTGTATTTCATATTTGAGGTGCAATGAAAGATTTCCACATCTCTTATTCATTCCCTTTTTCTTTCTTTAATGAAAACATGCCTTAGACTTTACCATATCATAGTATTTGGTGCAAGTATGTGTTAATCTATAGGAAATGTTTGGCTAAATTTTAGGCAACTATGCTTGTGGATCCATGTCTTCTTTTCAAGGGCTAGTTGATTATATTGTGCTAGAATCAATTTTTCGTAAGATTATTTAAAAGATGGGTTAATTTCCTTTTCATTGGATAATTTGATTTGCTTTGATATCATAGTTCACTATTTCTTTATGCTTTAGAATGCAATTTTTTCCATCTCATCATTTATCTATTAAGTGTAGAATTTTCGAACATGTGTTAATTCTTTTTCTTTTCATCTTTTTCTTTGCATGAATCTGCTTTGCGCTTCAAATGAACTCCTTTCCTCTTGCATTTCGTGATGGGCCAATAAGGCTCACAATTTTTAGTCAAGTTCAAAGTTTAAGTCCAATATCGATTATATGATGTGCAGGTGTAAGAAGATGAAAAAAAGAAAAGAAAATGGATCAAAAACTCATTGATGAGGTCGCTAAGAGATCTGGAAATTTTCAATTTTTATTATTACCTTACTTTTATTTATTCATTTAGTCACTTATTTATTCATTCATTTGGGCCCCGAAGTCAAAGTTGTAATTTAATACAGGTGAAAAAGATTTTGGCCCCAAAGGTCCAAAAGATAATTTAGGACAAGTTGTGAGACAAAATCCCGAATGATTAGATTAGGATAGGTTATGGGCCAAAACCTCAAGTATTTAGATTAGGACAGGTGAAGATAGGCCAAAATCCCATATCGGCTTAGGATACGGTTTGTGAATTTTGGCCTAATGGCCTAAGTCTTTTAGTTTCTCCCTTTTTCTTTTATATGCTAATTATTTTTTTAGATTTCTTAGACTTAGTTAAAAAATTTCCGCTAAGTTGTCAAAATTTATTTTGCACAAATCTTGAAGGTAAATTTTTCCTTAATCAATTTCTTTTCAAAAATTAACTTTTCCTTTTAAAGTTAGTCAAAAGTTATTTTCAAATAGTCCGGATAATCGCAAGTTGGCGGATACTCTTGGTCCCTTAACAACCTTTCAAGAGTATTAATAGGAACCACCTACTCGGAATTTCTAAACTTAAAAGATTTTTTCTGTTTTGAATCTTTTAAGTAATATTTTTAGTTTTTCTTGATATTTTCTCAAAAATCAAGTGGCGACTCTGTAATTTCTTAAATTATTTCAAACTTTTCTTTAAAGTTTAGAAATAATTTAAAAAGACAAAATATAATATTTTCCAACCCTTCGAAATCGAAAAAGGGCAAAACACAATAAATTGACTGGTTCCAAATATTTGTTGACACATCCAGAATAAAAAACCTACCTTCTTCGGTTGCTAAAGTATTTAATAATGATAAAATAACCGTTGATGAAACCGTTTGCAGTCTACATATAAGCTGAGTACTTCAAACCAACACTAATACTAAAATGTAACTCTCACAGGCAACACCGACTAACTATCTTCATGATAGAAGCGAGATGATCACTATACCACCTACAATACCCCGTCACATCTTCATGATAAACCACACATATAGATAGAACACACATATAGATAGTTTGACAAAAAAAGTGAATGCTACAAAAGAGAGATCTACTTTCTAAGAGCTAAAAAGTGAGTATCTATCTAGTCTAGCAATCACTAGATAGATTACCTTCTTGTCTTATTAATGGAAGTCAAGTATAGCAAGATACGGTTGGAGGCCTACCACAATTTCATCCTCATCATTGTCCGATCCATCATAGTATGAGACTAAGCTATTAAAATATAAAATAAGGCTATTATAAGTTATAACATAACAAAATGAAATCACAATATGTAAATAATGACTTACCTTCTTGTTTGCAAAGCCAATATCTAGAACACAACCTTGCTTTGACATTTGTACGTAAAATTGAACTTCAAAAATTTTCTATAACACGACCTGCTATGCTAAAGGTTGATTTTGAGGCTACAGTCATAATAGGTATGCTCAATACATCTCGTTCCATCAAAGAGAGCTCGGGATACCTTGCACTATTTTTTTTCCAATATGTAATTACATCTAAATTCGGATATACTTTACGGTCAAGCTTAGGATCCTCCAAGTACAAATTCAATTGTGTTTTCTTTCGACCAAACTCTGACTGATTCTCAAGCATGTCAAATTTCTCAAGGACATCCCCGATTTCATTGCTAGTTGTGGGCTCCATTGACAAAGAAATATAGGTTGAAGGTATCAAGTATTCTTTGAACAACAATTCTAAATAATCTAAAACTTTTTCAACCTTGGCATCGGTGGTCACGGGATCTATTTTGGAGAAGAAAAATTTAACAACTTTATTTTGTATCGGGGGTCAAGGACAATGGCAATTGATAAGATCATACTGCACGACCTCCAATATTTTTTAAACTTCCTTATCATTAATGTAGCTATCTCATTCATAATTGAGTCACTACCATTTCTTGCTTTCTTTAATAACATTTGAATTTTTCATATATTCGGCAAACACAAATTTGCGGTTGGATATTTGCTACCAGAAAATAGTGCAGTAATCTCATAAAAAGGCTTAAAAAATTTAGCAATAACCTCCACCCTTATCTATTCCTCCTCGAATAGACTATATTTAAAATCAACATTAAGAAACTTATATTGTACATAAGCTTATTGGTAGAGGAGAGCACTATCAAGCATCTGGTAAGTGGAATTCCAATGAGTAGTTACACCTTGGCGAAGCTTCTTTGAACTGGACAACCCATGATTCTTAATGCATTCCACAAACTTCAATATCCGTCCTTCAGAATGTTTAATGTGCTTAACACCTTCTCTTACTTTTTCAATGACTTCATCAGCTTTCTCCGAACCCGCCTTCACTATTAAATTCAAAATATGGTTCCCACAACGAATATGAAAGAACTTTATTCCAAAGAGTAAGAATTTTCTTTTCTATGCCCTACTCCTTAATGAAATCGATTAGTAAAGGACCCAAAATTGCTCCACAATTTGGGGGCGGAACATGACAAAAAATTAACATTTTTTTAATATTCCAATCAAATCAACATAATGAGCGGTTAAACACATATAGCCATTTGATGCCATAGAATTCTCTATGTCTGAAGTCAGACAGACTCTACTAGGAATCATTGCAAGCTCACACTTTAAAAGTTCTTTTTCCCTATCAGATAATTTTAAAATATCAGCCTTTGAGGTATTTCTCAAAATGATTTTGATAGTTGGATTTAAGTAAAAATAAATTTTTCTATTTTCTTGATGTTAAACAAACCTGATACCAAACACCCCAAGAACACAACAATTCACACACAAAACAATCCACTAGTTCAAGAGAACCGAGGACCCTTTGAGGACCACACTCGAATTCGAATTACAAAAACAAGAACGAGATGATATCAAGGTGTTATTGACACCAAACATCCAGCAACCAAACTACAATAAGTTTTAACAAGATGAAAACAATGAGGAGAGAACAACAACACATGAATTCAACAAGACAAGAACAAAACGGAGACAAGATTACAATAACTAAAAGGATAGATAGTGAGACATGAAATACTATAAGTTTAAGCACTAAAATGTATATTACACACAAAAATACAAAAAACAAGTAATATTAAACACCTAAACTCTTATGGGACCTCAAGGGAATTGGATTCCCAAGCAACCACCATTTCTAAGGTTGTTATCAACACAAGTGATGTCCATACTTGCCACAAGGATTCCACCTTGCAAGACACTTTGAAAGAGTTTACAAAATGTATCATCAAAGTCTAATGGACAAAATAACCTAAAGGTTCTATTTATAAGCTAGGGAAACACTTATTACAAAATAACCAAAAGGCCCTTAATGAGCCCTTACAAAGGGGCGGCCTTGGACTTGGCTTCATGGACGGCTTTGGAGTGTTGGGACTTGTTTTATATACTTCAAAGCTTGTTACTTGGATGGGAAACCCCACAAGCTTGGGTCTTCACTCACGTCTTTATTTCTTTGAGTGTTAAGATGCCTCTTTGACCCGTATCTTCCTCCTCTTTTAGAAAGGATTCGTCCTCGAATTCGAACCTTGCAAAACAATAGAAAAGAAAAGCAAACAAGTTCCTCAATATATGAGGGTTAGGATTAGTGTAATAAATCATAGCATCTTGCCAATGTGGTTCAAACTTTAAATACAACCAAATATCTCTCTTACCCGAATACTCTCCCAAGAAAGAATTAACTTGTCTATCCACATAAGTATGACAAGAAACAAGGAACAAGAGTTGCTTATCAAGCGAAAAACTTAAGACTCTTCTTGGAACAACAAATAGGTTTGAAAGCCGAGATAGGAAGGCCATACATTTCATGCACATTCAAGTCATTCCAAAAGACATCATCACCGTATTTCAAATAATCACCGGGGTCAAATGGGTGGAGTGTCCATGGGCACGGGTTGGGAACACACTTCCTTACCACAATACTATGACAATTATGATCAAATGTCCCCTATATACTAGCATGATCTACAATAAAAACAGCTAGAGGTTCATCCTTAGTCAATCATCCAACATCACCATTTTCACATACAAGTTGGTCTTCATGACTTCTATAAGACAATGTACTATCACTTGGCACAATGGCTTCAATACTAGGTAGATCAACTAGTGATCCATAATTTCAAGTTGTACATTATCTCCATAAAATGAAGGCACATTCGGCTCACCTAAAGACAAACTATTACTCACACTTAGTTGGATATTATCCTCCTTCACTAGAGTGAAAGGGTTAGTTTGATTGCCTTGTAGCGTATTTGGAGCATAGACACTCACGGGAATTCGATTAGGAAAGCATGGATGTTCAATAAAGTTATCCAACTTCTTCCAAAGAGAAATTTTCATCCATTCCATTCTTTCTTCCATTCTTTCTATCATTTCATCCATTCTTCTTTTAAAAGATCCCAATTGTCTATCCATAGCATTGGTAAACCTTTCAATGAAAGAATTAGCACAACTAGGCATCTCACTTTCATCCGCCATTGTACCTATCAAAAACTACTAAACAAACAACACAAAAATAGTAAACACATTAAAGTTTAGCAAAAATTAGTCCAGAAGACGTATCAAAATAGTCCACAAACTCCCTCACGCTCACACTTTGAAGTTTTCACTCTATTGGCCTCACAAGTGTTGATAACTCGCTTATACTCCAATGAGGTTATTTGGTACCAATTGTGTCTCAAGGACGGAGTAGATTCTTGTTTGAAACGACTTAAGAAATGATGTTCGAACTTGGACCAAAGAAAATACTACGACTTAAAAATGAGAAAAGCATACAATACAATGCTTAACACGAAGGAAAACGTACTAAAAAACTAATCTACAATCTAGTAGGTATTTACTAGTTTGCTAATTAGTATGAGAACCAAAAAAATAGAAACCAATAGAATCAAAAAAGTGAAACTAGGAATTCCAATGTTCTGGAGCTCTTGATGACGTGGCACATTACTATTGGTTGTTGAAATATCGTTGAAGTTGAAAATTTTTTGTTTCACGAAATTAGATATTCAATTTTGTATTTGGAAGACAAGAATTTCGGCCAAACGAGAGACAAACAAGGTCTTAGACTCCACTTTCATGATTCATAAAGTCCTTCACCTACTTGCACCAAATTGGTAAGACAACCTTTTTGGTAGTTTTGTCTCCTTTCCTCTTTGGGCTATTTTTGAAAAGTGGTCTTTCTCCTTTTTGGTAACTATACTTTTGGAAGTCTTTGGTCTCCTTATTACTTTGGTATGGTCTTGAAAATTATTTCAAGACAAAAAAAAGTCTTCTCTTCTTTATATGGTTTTCATGATCAACAACAACTTTTTCAACACACTTTAAGAACACAAGATGAACACCACCACCAATAACAACAAAACCGTCCCACAATTTTTAACAACTTGAACCCTAGCTCAAGAACTTGGATCAAGACTCAAGAGTGTTAGAGATGAATAGAACCAACACAAGAAACAACAAAGACAAGTAAAAACACTCCTAAATCTAGACACCAACTCGGCCAAATATCAACAGCAATAAGAGACAAGATCTCAGCCAAGAATAACTTTTTTTTCAACTAAAAGAGCCCACGATTGGTAGTGTCGGAACAAAACCAGCCTTGATTTGATACCCACCACCCCAACAACACAACAATTCACACATAAAATAGTCCACTAGTTCAAGAGAATCGAGGACCCTTTGAGGACCACACTCGAATTTGAATTACAAGAACAAGAAAGAGATGATATCAAGGTGTTATTGACACAAAACAGCCAGCAACCAAAATACAATAAGGTGAACAAGATGAAAACAACAAGGAGGTAACAACAACACATGGCTTCAACAAGATAAGAACAAAACAGAGACAATATTATAATAACTAAAAGGATAGATAGTGAGACATAAAATACTATAAGTTTAAGCACTAAGGTGTATATTAAACACCAGAACACAAACAACAAGTAATATTAATCACCTACACTCTTATAGCACCTCAAGGAATTGGATTACCAAGCAACCACCATTTCTAAGGTTGTTATTAACACAAGTGATGTCCACACTTGCCATAAGGATTCCACCTTGCAATAAACTCTCAAAGAGTTTACAAAATATATCATGAAAGTCTAATGGACAAAATGACCTAAAGGTTCTATTTATAAACTAGGGAAACACTTATTACAAAATGACCAAAAGGCCTCTAATGAGCCCTTACAAAGGGAAAGCCTTGGACTTGGCTTCTTGGACGGATTTGGAGTGTTGGGACTTGTTCTCTACACTTCAAAGCTTGTTCCTTGAATGGGTAGCCCCACAAGCTCGGGTCTTCACTCACGTCTTCATGTCCTCGAGTGCTAAGATACCTTTTTGACCCGTATCAAAAGCTAATTAAGTATTAATTGATCAATTGCATTGTAATTAGGCCAAATTAATTTCAATTAAGATCCTATTTAATAAATTGATTAAATTCAAATAAATTACTGAATGATTCAACCTCGAGCTTCTTGTTTAATAAGATTCAAACAAGTATTATTCAATTAAATTATATTTTAAAAATAAATTATATTTGAATTAAGATTTATTCATTTGAACTAATTTTTGAGATGAGTCTCGGTTAAAAGATGATTCATGTTAAATTGATTATTATGTAATAAAATTATATGATCATGTGTATATGAATACAAAAATGTATAGTTATCACTTAAATGAAAAAATTGATCTAAATAAATATTCTAGAAATTTCTTATTCAGATAAAATAAATATTTTAATTTATTTAAAATTGAAGCAGTTCACGATTAAACCTAATTGTGAAGGGCATAAATTATCTAATCGTGGAAGGCACAAATCAAGTGTCAAACTATGTATCTTAAGTATTTTAAGGCTCTGTGTATCTTAATATTAATATTAAAAGTTGTAAGGCCCGTGTATCTTAAAATTTTTAAGTCCCATGTATCTTAATTTCATGTATCTAGTGTCTAAATAATTGAGAGAAAATTGATGTATGTATTGTATCTGTGTATCTGCACGTAGATTCATACTTAGAGAAATATCTGCCCTTGCCCCATACTCATTTCATCAAAGTCGAGCTTGTTGGAGTTTCTAAATCTATCTTTTTTCGATGGACTTGAGCTTGTATACACCCTTCCTTCCTGCACCATCTTTGCCCCATACTCATTTCATCAGATTTATCCTGATTTTGGATCTGTCTTTTTTCTGTCCTTTTTCTAGATAGTCACTCTTTTCTTTTTAGCACAACCCATAATTTATGCATCGATTTTGATGAGATAAAGGCATGGTGTATCTTTGATGGGGAATTGGGCCTGATGCATCAAATTTGATGGGAGAATAGGCTCGTAACCGATTTTTGTTGCTTCTCTGATGGGTTTTTTAAGGAATTGATCCGTACCAAAAATAATTTCATCCTTCCTTATTTGACAACTATTTAATGGCATCATCCCCATTTTTTCCTTACGGGATCCCACTTAATAAGAAAAGACAACTAAAAAGTAAATACTAAAGTGACTTTAAGAGAGGAAATTTTATAAACTTTATAAAGTCATCATTTATTTCTTAAACTTCATGTCTGGTCAAATAGCAACACATAAAATAAGATGGAGGGAGTAATATATAGACCAAGTGGCTCAAAGTGAAATAAAAAACAACACAAATCTCACCTACCAGTTCGAATCGGACAATGTCCAAAACCTTAAAAAAACTAGGGGTTTCTAATCTCTCCCTCACTTTTTCATTTTCTAAATCCTTCAACACTTGGAGCATGTTGCCATGGCAGATCAAACATCATTTGTTCTTCAACCTGCTCTAGATCATCAACATTTTCCTCTTGCATTCTTCTTGTACTGATAAATCAGCTTTCAAGAGTAAGTACCCTACTTTCCATCTTCTTCCTAAGGTGTTTTCCACTTTTTAACTCTTCCTATTTATCCAGTTGTGTTATTTGGTAGATGCTATGCTCATTTTATTCTACTAAGGGTTCTCGTCTGCTGATGTTGTCCTTTATCACTAGGTAAGTAGGCTTGCTCAGTTCTTAATCTCTTTTTGCCAATCACTGATCTTTGATTTTCTGTGGGAGGATCTGGAGTGGAGTGCATGGAAAGATTTACATTTCTATCTTAAAGTGGTAACGACAACATCTAGGTTTCAAACTATTGATTCGACCCAAGACGCTTCCATTTTACCGAGTCCTGTTTGATGGCTGAAGTAATATAGACTAGATAGAATTTCACTTTTTGGTTGACCTTATGGTTGTTGTATATATCTCTCAATTAAAGAAACTTATGCTTTAACCTTTCCTACTCAATTATTTCTTGATAGGTGATACTTTTAAATATAGAAACTTTAGCTTATCACTATTGATTATCCTTTTACCCGCTGTTTCTATGTTGTGAAAATGCAAGTAGCGACAATTACCCTTTATCTATTGCTTGATTTGCTAGGTGATCTTCTAATTGATTTCCTTCTGTTAAAATATGTTGGATCATTGATTGCTTTCCAAGAAGACATATTTTTATTTCTGTTATATTGTCTACTATACTCCATGGACATGTCCATTCCCCTTCTAGCACCTTCTTTGAAAACATTGAATCTATTAAAATGATGGACTAATAATACTATTCACGAACTGAGGCTACCCCTAGTCGCGACAATGGTGCTTACGATCACAAGTGACCACAAACTAACCCATGAATAAGCACCTATTATGAGTACTAAGTAAAATAGTAATATAATGCATGAGCAAAAGATACAATGATAAGGTACTGTAAAATTGAATACTGGAGTACGAAGCAAAGCATGTCTGAATATATAATAAAATATTAGAAACCAAACTATCTATCTAAAAGAGCTATTAATACTGAAATAAGTGATTGACTGTCTAACTGATTGTCAGAAAGCCTCTAAACTTCATGAGGAGTTGATGGGACAAGCCCCCAACTAACTCTGACTGATTGAACACAAGAAAGTACTAAAATAAATAAAATAAATAAATCATGTACTCGATGGATGAGGACTCACCACTACTGCTACTGAGTAACATTGAACTGTCTAAGAACGGTCAAAAATTTGAGCGTCACATATTTTTGTTAAAGACATTGCGTATAATAGACTTTTATGACCGGATCATTCCCCAGATTTTGTGTATAGCAAAATTTTAGTGCAACTTCCTTTTTTAACCTTCTGTAAAATATGGTGGAGCCCTATTTCTATTCTTAACTGAACATTTTGAGTATTCAAGTAGTAGATTAATAGAAGAAAGAGATTACCAGATATAAAAATGATTGATTATGTAGATGATGAGTGAATGAATCTTGACTTCTCATTATTCAGTTGTATTGAACGAGTACAACTGTTTCATTTATATAGAGCCTTATCTAATAACTAACTTAATTGACTAAATAACCTCCTAACTAAATTATCTAAGTTTACATATTCCATATTATACATACATGACCATACAATGAATGATTAACACTTCAACACTTCTCCTCATGTTGGGCACTGAAAAATATTCAGAACACCCAACTTGGACAAGAGATAGTGACACTGTACTTTAGATAAGCCTTTGGTAAGGAGATCAGCAGGTTGATATTGAGTAGAGAGATATTTGATTGAGATCAGTCCTTATTGCAGTTTCTCTCTGATAAAGTAGAGGTCAATTTAACTATACTTAGTACTTTCATGGTATACTGGGTTAGTAGCAATTTGAATAGCTGCTTTGCTATCACTATAGAGTACTATAAGCAGTTGAACATTGACCTCTACTTCTTTTAAAAGAGCTTGAATCCAGATTAATGTAGCAGTTGTAGTTGCAATTCTTCTTTATTCTGCTTCAACAGAGCTCCTTGAGACAGTAGATTATTTCTTGGACTTCCAAGAGATCAGAGAATCTCTAAGTTTGATAAGGAATATAGTAACTAACTTTCTGGTTAGAGGACAGGCTGCCTAGTCTCCATCTGGTTTATAATACCCCAAGTTTTCATGTCATAAACCTATCATCTTTTTCTCACAAAATCAGATCCAGTCTAGAGTAATGGTTACACATAAGTTCACTCTCTCGTTTCTATTTCAGCCTTATAACCATTCTCATGTCAGTGCATGTATTCAAGAAATCAGCTTAGTCATGATATTTAGTTCATGTATCATGTTTCAGACTCAGTTAAGCAATCATGTTCCTAGTCATGCATATTCAGTATAGGATTTTAGTTCCTCAATACTCTCAGTTTAACCAGTATTATTCAAGGACGAATATTTCCAAGGGGGAGATATTGTAATACCCCATATTTTTCTTAGCCTAATTTCGCTTCTAAAATGTCAAAGATTGGATTCAAAAATGAATACCTTATTATGTATGTGAAATTTTCTAGATTTGGAGCTTGAATTATGTGAGAAATTGAATAAGCTTTCCATCAATACCAATTTCACGCAAATTTGATACTCGGTTGAGAATTTAGGGTATTTTTAGTGTTGACAATGTGCCACCTGGGCAGTCACCGCGTCGCGGTGAAGAGTGATTTCCCATTTGTCATATTTTGGTGGACCTCTGCGATAAGATAATATTGAGGAGAGGTCTAAATTCTCAATTGTCAATTTCCAGTGGTGCAATACGATAGCACTGCGTCACGCCAGGTACAAATTTGCGCTCGTCCTTTTCCAATAGCTTAATATGATTTCACCGTATCGCGGTGAAGATGTAATTGCCGTACTCTTGATCCATTATTCAAATACTTGTGTCATGAATTTAATGATAAGTATGTTAATTTCTTATTAGGTGAATAATATTCATAGAAATCACTTAGAGCCAAGTGGAGCTAAGAACATTAAATTCGAACAAAATTTGACATTCGATTCTACAAAGGTCTACTTTAAACATGTATAACTTTTTATATATATGGAATTTTTCAGCTCAATACCCACCAAATTGTAGATAATTGAATTAGTTTTCCAACGATACCAATTTTGCCTTAATCCGATACCCGAGCGAAAAGTTATAGTCATTTTCGTGTGAGGCAATAAGCTACTGCGATGGTACCACGTCGCGGCAAAGAGAAAAATAGAGATACGGGTTACAAGTTTTTGCTTTAAATGAATAAGGGGCAATGGGAGTTTTTCCCCACTCAACCCAAGTCATAATATAACAAAGTATAGCCGCCATTGGGGCATTATTTTACCCCTATTATCCTACTTTACTCCCAAGAACAAACCCTAATCAATTCTCTTCAAGATTCATCCATTCCACCACCTTCTATTCAAGAAAACAATTAAGAATTAAGCTTTTTATTCCAAGAAGTTCAAGAAAATCATTCAAGAACATTCCCAAGAACATCAATTTTATTCATCTTCTTCAAGAAATAACCTTCAAGGACACAAATAGGAATTCAAGTCAAATTTCTTCATCAATTTGAGCAATTAAGGTATGTGGAGTTATGAATAAGGACAACCCTTTTGTCCTTGTGCCTAAAATTATTTTTTTCAATAAATCTCTTATTATTTGAAATTAAGGTTCATACCCAATTATCAGTATTTAAAGATTATGAATTTCAAGTGATTGGATGTTGAATTGCATGGCTATTTTCATATATTTATGCATGTAATGCAATTTTCCAGATTTTCTAATTGAGTTTAAGCATGATATTGTGATTCTTGATTTTATTATTTTGATATTGTTGAAGTATTGTCAAGAAGCATATTGAGCATGATGATTTGCTATGAATTTACATGAGTTTGAAGCATGGGTTATTAAGCCCTATTTTGAGCATTGATATTTTGAGAACTTGTGCATTTGAGCACCCTAAGATTAGCGTACTTTTAGATAATTAAATCGTATTTGATATTAAGATCCTCAATTTAGCTATGGAATCCACTTTATAGAATTTCTACACTTTACAGAATTCAAATCAGTTTTATTTATAGAATGACTCAGATAAAAGCATTTTTGGTTTGGTAATGAACCATTATACTAGATTTTAAAGTGAATTTTCAACAGAATGAGCATAGCAGATAAAAAGAGTAGTATTTAGCACTGAGCGGGAAGTGTGAGATTAGCGTGCCCTATTTTTCACAGAATTACGTAGCCAAAGTAGGTACAGATTCAGATTATTCCTATTCCAACATGGGTGATAGTTACAGATATGATCACTTAGCTCAGGTTATACTTCTTGGTAAGAGAATGACACCTCTCCTTATCCTGAGGTTTCCCCCATAGGGAAACAAGACGTTGGACTCCATGTTAGCTCACATGATTTATGTTGGTTAGAAGAACCTGCCTACCTTTTAATAGTAAAGATTTTCCGAATAGTTTCTTAAAGTATTTTCCCTAATAAAAAAGGCTATCAAAAAAGAATAACAGAAAAGCTCTTAGAAAACTAAGTTCAAAGGCTCACAAATTTTACTCAGATTATGCTTTATGTAAAGATATTAGCTTCAATTTTCAGCTTTCAGATTTTAGATTCAGAAGTGATCTTTTTTTACACTAAGACAGTATGATTTACTGACACAATACTAGCATAACTTTCAAAACTAAATGTTATGACTCACTAGATTTATAAAGTATGATATGCTACTGATTATTTCAGATTTTAGTTTTTAGATATTCCAGCTTATGTGAGTTATTTACATTTTGTATGCATTGTTTTACAAATTATGATGAATGATATTATGTTTTACTTATACATCCACCCCCTCATACTCAGTACATGCTCAAAGTACTAATCCACATATACGTCTATGTGCTAAATTATCTCATAATATAGTTATGAGTTATAACACGTGCACCATATTCAGACAGTTTGCAGCTTCTAGTCATCAGGTGATGAGTCCTTTTGATTTAAGGGCTCGAGCCAGTCATACAGTTTGAACAATATTTTTTTTATTCAGTCATATTGATTTGGGATAGTTGGGGGTCATGTCTCGGCTACCTATAGTCAATACTAGTAGATGCTTCATAGACAGTCAGTAGAGTTAATGTATTTGAATCCAGTGTTGTTTTGTTAAAGCAGAGTTGTAGTCATTTTAATTTAGTTTTTTATTGATCAGATTTAGAAAAAAGTTATCTTTCACTAATTTCTTTTAAATTTATGCATTTTATTCAGTTACTTATGAGTTATGCCAGTAGAAGGGTTAGCTTGAGATCACTTGTGGTCCTAAACATCGTGTGATATCTCGAGATCCATTTTTGGGGCGTTACAAACTTGGTATCAGAGCACAAGGTTCAAGTGTCCTAGGGTGTCTATAAATCTGTGTCCAGTAGAGTCTTGCAGAATAGTATAAAGACGTCTATACTTTTCTTCGAGAGGCTATAGGGCATTTAAAAAAAAGTTTGCCCTCTTTCCTACTCTAGATTGTGCAGTAAAGTTGTTCTCTCAAAATCTCCTGTCTATTCATGTGTTACCCCAAAATTCCTCATCTATGACTTATTTTTGAGATAACATGGTTAGGTCAAGATAGTGATGATGAATAGTTGTCTAGATGGGAGAGAGTAAACATTTCTTGTTGATGAAAGATGGTTGTATGCTTATTATATCTAAGGTAGTTAGTGTGAAGTAAGATTGAGGCCAAGTCTTTGATACATATCATGGTTAGTTGAAATTTTATGTGTGTCTTCTAAAGAATAATGCTTGGACGTTGTTCTTGATAGAGGTTTGTAGGATATAAAAAAAATGCTTTATGAGCGTTTGTTTAAAAGTGCATATGTGGTTATGAAGATAGGCTTGAATGTCATATTTGTATATATGTGGATAGATGCATTGTGCGTTAGTGAGTTCCTAGTAAAAGGTTGAATATAGTTGTTAAAGTGGAATGTAGAGTATGAGTTAACTCGTTTAGCCAGTAATTCAGTCTAGCAGCCATACAGGCAAGTTTCTATGATTTTCAATCTTCCCATCTAGTCATATCATTCTAAGAGGAAATTTATTCGCTTCATGTACTTTGGGAGTTCAGATCAGTTCATGTATCATGCATTAGTTTCAGAATCTAGATGTTCAGTGATGATTCAACTCGTAAGTTTCCCATGTATCATCTCAGTCTTTTCATAGTATTTCAACTAAATCAGTATTATTCGAAGAGGAATGATCCCAAGGGAGACATATTATAATACCTTAATTTTTTATGTCATAAACCTATCATCTTTTTCTCACAAAATCAGATCCAGTCTAGAGTAATGGTTACTCATAAATTGACTCTCTCGTTTCTATCTCAGCCTTATAACCATTCTCATGTCAGTGCATGTATTCAAGAAATCAGCTTAGTCATGATATTTAGTTCATGTATCATATTTCAGACTCAGTTAAGCAATCATGTTCCTAGTCATGCATGTTCAGTATGGGATTTTAGTTCCACAGTACTCTCAGTTTAACCAGTCTTATTCAAGGATGAATGTTTCCAACGGGAAGATATTGTAATACCCCATATTTTTCTTAGCCTAATTTCGCTCCTAGAATGTCAAAGATTGGATTAAAAAATGAATACCTTATTATGTATGTGAAATTTTCTAGATTTGGAGCTTGAATTATGTGGGAAATTGAATAAGATTTCCATCAATACCAATTTCACCCAAATCTGATACTCGATTGAGAAGTTAGGGTATTTTTAATATTGACAGTGCGCCACCTGGGCAGTTACCGCGTCGCGGTAAAGAGTGATTTCCTTTTTTAATTTTCCAGTGAACCTCCACGATAAGATCGCATCACAGAGAGGTCCAAATTCCCAATTGTCAATTTCCATTGGCGCAACACGATAGCACCGCGTCGCGCCAGAGCGCAAATTCGCATTCGTCCTTTTCCAGTAGCTTAATGCGATTTCACTACATCGTGGTGAAGGTGTAATTACCATACTCTTGATCCATAATTCGAATGCTTGTAGCATTACTTTAATCATAAGTATGTAAAGTTTTTATTAGGTGAATAATGTTCGTAGAAGTCACTTAGAGACAAGTGGAGCTAAGAACATTAGATTTGTCTAAAATTTGTCATTCGATTCTACAAGGGTCTACTTTAAACGTGTATAATTTTTTATATACGTGGAATTTTTAAGCTCAAGACCCACCAAATTGTATATAATTGAATTAGTTTTCCAATAATATCAATTTCACCTTAATTCGATATCTGAGCAAAAAGTTATAGTCATTTTCGTGTGAGGCAGTAAGCTGCCGCGATGGTACCACGTCGTGGCAAAGAGCAAAATCGGGATACGGGTTACAAATTTTTTCTTTAAATGAATGATGGGCAATGGGGTCTTTTCCCCCTCAACCCGGGTCGTAATGTAACAATGTATAGCCGCCATTGGGGCATTATTTTGCCCCCATTATCCTACTTTACTCCCAAGAACAAACCCTAATAAATTCTCTTCAAGATTCATCCATTCCATAACCTTCTATTCAAGAAAACAAACAATAATTACGCTTTCTATTCCAAGAAGTTCAAGAAAATCATTCAAGAGCATTCCCAAGAACATCAATTTGATTCATCTTCTTCAGGAAACAACCTTCAAGGACACAAATATGAATTCAAGTCAAATTTCTTCATCAATTTGAGCAATTAAGGTATGTGGGGTTATGAACAAGGACAATCCTTTCGTCCTTGTGTCCAAAATTATATTTTTCAGTCAATTTCTTATTACTTGAAATTAAGGTTCATACCCAATTATCAGTATTTGAAGATTATGAATTTACAAGTGATTGAATGTTGAATTGCATGACTATTTTCATATATTTATGCATGTAATGCGATTTTCTAGATTTTTTAATTGAGTTTAAGCATGATACTGTGATTCTTGATTTTATTATTTTGATATTGTTGAAGTATTTTCAAGAAACATATTGAGCATGATGATTTGCTATGAATTTACATGAGTTTGAAGCATGGGTTATTAACCCATATTTTGAGCATTGATATTTTGAGAACTTGTGCCTTTGAGCACTCTGAGATTAGCATATTTTTAGATAATTAAATAATATTTGATCGGGATCTTTAATTTAGCTATAGAATCCACTTTACAGAATTTTTATAGTTTACTGAATTTGCATCAGTTTTATATACAGAATGAATCAGATAAAAGAATTTTTGGTTTCGTAATGAACCATTATACTAGATTTTAAAGTGAATTTCTAACGGAATGAGCGTAGTAGACTAAAGAGAGTAGTATTTAGCATCGAACGAGAAGTGTGGGATTAGCATGCCCTATCTTTCACAGAATTATGTAGCCAACATAGATACAGATTCAAAGTATTCTCATTCCAATATGGGTGACAGTTACATATGTGATCAGTTAGCTTAGGTTATACTCCTTGGCAAAAGTATGACACCTCTCCCCATTGTGAGTTTTTTCCCATAGGGGAACAAGATGTTGGACTCCATGTTAGCTCATATGGTTTATGTTGGTTAGAAGAACCTCTCTATAACTTAGTAGTAAAGGTTTTCTGAATAGTTTCTAAAAGCATTTCCCTAGTAGAAAAGACTATCAGAAAAGAATAATAGAAAAGCTTTTAGAAAACTAAGTGTAAAGGCTCACAAATTTTACTCAGATTATGCTTTACAAAAAAATATTAGCTTCAAATTTTAGCTTTCAGATTTTAGATTCAGAAGTAAGCTCTTTTTACACTTAGACAGTATGATTTACAGACAGAATACTAGCACAGTTTTCAGAACTAAATGTTATGACTCACTAGATTTATAAAGTATGATTTGCTTTTGATTATTTCAGATTTTAGTTTTCAGATATTCCATCTTATGTGAGTCATTTACATTTAGAATGCATTGTTTTACAAATTATGATGAATGATATTATGTTTTACTTATGCATCCATCCCCACATACTCAGTACATTCTCAAAGTACTGATCCACATATATGTCTATGTGCTACATTATCTCATAATGTAGGTACGAGTTGTAGCACGCGCACCATATTCAGACAGTTTGCAGCTTTCAGTCATCAAGTGATGAGTCTTTTTGATTCAAGGGCTCGAGTTAGTCATACAGTTTGAGCAATATTTTATTTTTCTTTATTCAGTTGTATTGATTTGGGATATTGGAGGTCATGTCCTGGCTACCTATAGTCAATACTTGTAGAGGCTTCATAGACAGTCAGTAGAGTTAATGTATTTGAATCCAGTGTTGTTTTGTAAAAGAAGAGTTGTAGTCATTTTAATTTAGTTTTGTATCGATCAGATTTAGAAAAGAGTTATCTTCTACTGATTTCGTTTAGATTTATGCATTTTATTCAGTTAATTATGAGTTATGCTAGTTGAAGGGTTAGCTTGGGATCACTTATGGCCCTAAACACCGTGTGACATCTCGGACCTATTTTTGAGGCGTTACATAGTTATAGGTTCACCTGACAGTAGCACTCCTTGACCAGGTTGAGTTTTATTATACTTCAAAATTCTGATAGCTTCTTTCATGTGTGACCTTTTAGGACTTTCAAAAAATGGACTTAAGCTCTGAAATCCATAAGAAATATCTGGTCTTGTCATGGTTAAGTATAACAGCTTCCCAATTAATCTCTGATATAGACCAGGTTCAGCTAAAGGGTCTTCCTCATTGTTTCTTGACCCTTTGTTTTTATTGACCTCTTCATCATATTATTTGCTGGTCATCTTAATATTTGTGTCAATTGGAGTAGCAAAAGGTTTAGCTGCAGACACACCTACTTCAGATATAAGTTCCAGAGAACATTTTCTTTGGTGCATAAGTATTCCGTTATCAAACCTTGCAAATTTAATATAGAGGAAATACTTTAATTCACCTAGTATTTCATCTTGAAAGCTTGTGATAAGTACCTTTTGGTTTCTTCAACCAGTTCCAACTATTTCCAGTTACTAACATGTCATCTACATATACTATCACCATTGTTATTTCTCCATTACTTGTTTTAGTGAACAATGAGTGATCAAGTTGACTCTATCTGAACTTAAACTGCAATAATGCTTCTGTTAACTTGGAATTCCATTGCCTAGGTGCTTTTTTTTGAGACCATATAAGGATTTGATCAGTCTACAACATACCTTTTGTTCCCCTGATTGGAAAATCCTTTAGGAAGTTGCATATATATTTCATCATAAAGATCTCCTTGCAGAAAAGCATTTTATACATCTATTTGATGTATACACTAATAAGCTGCTATCGTCAATATGGTCCTAACTGTCACCATTTTCACAACTGGTGAAAATGTTTCTTGGTAGTCAATCCCTTTCTTTTGACTATATCATTTAGCAACTAATCTAGCCTTGTACCTTTCTACATCTCTATTAGGTCTGTACTTAATTTTATATATCCACTTGTATCCAACAAGTGACTTACCTTGACGCAGAGATACAACATCCCATGTATGATTATTTTTAAGAGCTTGTATTTCTTGCTTCATTGTTTCTACCCACAATGGATCCTTGGCAACTTGAGTATAAGTAGTAGGTTCCACTAGATTGAGGTGGCAACTATGTATGCTTGATATTTAAGTCATAGATTATCGTAAGATATATACTTACTGATAGGATAAGATACCTCATTATGCACATTGAGTGACACAAAGTCCTTCATCCACATAGGTGGATTAGTGGCTCTTATCTCCTTCTTACTCTAGATGCTGGAATAATAGCTTAATTAGGAGCATTCTGTGAGCTAGTAGTAGGAACATATGCCTCATGTTGAGTTGTAGCTATAGTAGAAATACTGCTAGAATTGGTCGATATTTGGATAGGACTAGAATGTACACATCTCCTGAATCAAATACCACACCAGGATTTTGAGAATTGTCCATAAATAAAGTCTTTGCAGAAGGTACATTACTGAAAGGAAAACTATCTTTTATAAATGAAACATCTCTGCTAACAAAGAAAGTAGAGTTAGTTAAATCAAGTAAAATATATCCGTTTTGGATTTCTGAGTAACCCATATGGACTGTGGCCTTGTCTTTAGGTAATAGCTTATCATGTTCTTGTACTATTTTTGCATAACACAAGCAGCCTATTATTCTTAAGTGAGCTAAGAAAGGCTTCTTATTATACATAACCTCATACGAAGACTTATTTCTATAAATTGAACTAGGAAATCTATTAATGAGATATACAGAAGCTAGAACATAGTGTCCCCAGTATTTGAGAGGTGTTTTACCTTGGAACCTGATGGCTCTAGTAACTTCTAAAATATGTCTGTGTTTTCTCTCAACAATACCATTTTGTTGAGGGGTATAAGGACAAGTATTTTGATGAATAATGCTTAAGGACTTGAACATTTCATAACATACAGAGTTGATAAACTTTGTACTATTATCTTATCTCAAGATTTTTATATTCTTATGAAATTGACATTTAATAAAATTCAAGAAATGCTACAGGCAAACATATACATCAGATTTATGTTTTAACAAAAAAGTCCATGTCATTCTTGAATAGTCATCTAGTATAGTTAAAAAGAACTTATTTCCATCAAAAGTAGCCACTTTATAAGGACCTCACAAGTCAATGTGCACCAATTCCAAGATACTTACAATAGAGGTAATACTACTAGGAAAATAATTCCTTGATTTTTTAGTACAAGGACAGACATTACATTTGTTAACCTCAGTGGTAATATACTGCATATTAATAGGAAAAGTTTTCTTTAAAACAGACGAGGAAGTGTGTCCTAATCTCTTATGTCAAAGCTCAATGTTAGAATCTGATTGATTATTATTAGTAGCCAAGCATGCACTCTTGTTCCTTTCTAGAGGTTGTTTATGTAGATAGTATAGTCCATTTACTTCCTTAACAATCTCCTTTACCCTCCCACTGAAGAGTTCATGAAATACACAAAAATCAGGATAAAATATAGCAGAACACCTCAGTTCTTTGGTTAGTTTGGATACTAATAGTAAGTTATGTGTGAACTAAGGCACATGAAGCATATTTGTTATGTTGTTTTCTGCAGATAATGAACGAGTTCCACTGTGGAGAACATGAAACACGTCACCATTAGGAAGAAACACTCTATTAGGAATATGAACTTGGACTATTAATTCTTTATTTAATAGAGTTATATCAAATGTCATATGGTTTGTTGTACCTGTGTCTATTATCCATCCATTAGTATGTTCTGCTAGTATATGAGTACTATCATTTTGATTTGGGACTAACATAGTAGTGTTATCAAGAGTAGTAGAATTTAAGGCAGAGATTGATATACCTACTGTATTTGCTGAAGAGGAGAGGTTGTTGGATACTGTTGTATTGTTCAACATCTTAATGATCTGCTCATATTGCTCTAGTGTGAAGGTATTCCCAGAATATAGACATGGTTGCACTGTTGGCTGAGTACAGTTATTTCTGGCTTTCAAGTTATGTAGGACAGACCCCATATTTTCAGAATTAATATTTGTGTTTATTCTATACTGAAATTGAGAGCACTGCGAAGTCTGTACACCCTGAGAACCTATAACGCTCCGCATTTCGAGCTACAATATAGACCATGATGTGTTGATAAATCCTGAAGCCATAAATCCTATGCCAATATAGCATGTTAATTATTTGTGTAGCATGTGAATACATTTAAGCTTGAATTTATACCATAGGGGTCATTTGACTCAAGGACGAGTTAAAAACTACTTTGACCGATTAAGCTTAAGTGGACATTATAATTTGTGTCAACTTCTATAGACCATGACTCTTTGTATATGTCTAATTATAAATCCTACTATGTGTATAATGATAGGTTTTTGAGTTATCTTTTCAACGATACCAATTTTGCTAAAATCCGGCACCCGAGCAAGAAGTTATGGCCTTTCAAAGTAATATACGTCACCTAACCAATCGCACATGGCCACTGGAAAGCATAGGTGGTGCCTATGTAAACATAGGCGATAGCCTAGGCGGCGCTTATGTAAACATAGGAGATGGCATAGACGGTGCCTATGTAAAGGTTTCAAGTGACTTGAATACTCCATTTTTGGGGAAAAATGGTCCTTTTCCACCCTTACTTATCCCTAAACACGAAATTCAGTTCCAAAGATTCTCTTTAGGGTTTCAAAATAAAAACCCAAGTAACTCAAGATTCAACCGGGGGTTTTAGAAACTAATTGCATATTTGGAATCCCCAGAACGTAGGCTTCAAGAAGCACCTATAATCTTCGCATATAGAGGTACGTGGGGTTATCTCAAAAATCTCATAGGCTTTAAAAATTCTTGTTTTTAAAATGGGGGTTTTGTAATTATGAATATAATTATGCTTTAAATATTTTAATAATATTGTTATGGTCTTTTAGGCCTTTCCCCAAAATGATTTGGTATATATATATGTATATGCATGTGTTTCATAATGGTGATAAATTAAGAGCAAGAATTATATGGAACCCCTCTCTTGATATGATATTGTTTTAAGTTTTCACATGATATGAATCATTTGAAATCATCTTGAAATTCATGTCATGAAATGTCTTAAAAATGTCATGATTTGGTTATGGTTTTTGACTTTCAAAGAGAGGGTTGTTTTTTTCATGTCGAAATATGGTGGATATGATGATTGAATAAGAGAATGATACGATACTAACGACTTGCAAGTCGGGTATGACGATATCCTACAGAGTATGACATGTGATTGATTTGAACAAAGTTTGAATGCATTGATTTTCATGAGAAAGGTGGACGATCGAAGAAGGCGTTTGAGTGAAAGGGCTCATCGCTGGAAATCGTAGTTGCCGATGCGGGTCATATGATATTGTATCCTACATGGAAGGATAATAAAATAATTGGGACATCTCACATGGGGGGATTCCCTGTGGTGTACTCACATCGGGGGTATATCGGCTCCAAGTCCTGGCGGCTACTTGGATTAGAGGCTTGGCCGCCGAGCACCAGAGGCGGATTCCACATAGCCGTGGAATTAAAATTCTAGGGTATTCCACCTAGCTCAATTGCATTACATTGGTATTGAAAACTATTACATTATGCTTATATGTTTTCAAATAATTTGATATGAAACTGCTTTATAATGGCTCTCACCTATATTTTATAAAAATATTATGTTTTGTTTTGATTTCTCTACTTACCAATACTTTTGTATTGACTCCCTCTCCTCCCAGATTTGGAGGCATAGTCTAGGGGTTTAGAAAACCAGCAGATTCCTTCCGAAAGATCGCAGAATCAAGTGGTAAGCCTTCTATATTTTTAAAAGCCTGATGTCTGCAGTTTAATTTATCATTTATTAGTTTTGGGTCTACTGGTGGCCTTGTCCCAGTTTTTAGATTGACATTTGTTTTAGTCATGTAGTAGAGATTTCTCAGACGTTATAGAGATGTGTTGAGATTATGGGACATTATTCCCCATTATTACTTTCACATGATTCTTGACCATGTTTCCGTTATATTGTATATCTTCCGCATTTTTTATCATATTAATTATATGCATGATTACCAGAAAAATAGGGGTGTTTTGGGCCTCATGGTTTGGAATACTCATCATGGCTAGGGCCCCGGTTCGGGTCGTGACAAACTTGGTATCAAAGCACGATTCATGGTCCCAGGGTGTTTAGGAAATGTTTCCCTTCTTTGTGATTTAGTTCGTGCTTTAGAGTCTGAACTGTCCCCTAATCAATGATCTCTTGTATTTCAGAAACTTAGTTATGCCTTCACGTCGTAGCATCGATCAGAATGCTCAGGCAGATGAGGTCCGTCCCACCCATGGGATGCGGACCCGTAATAGAGCTCACACTCTAGAACTTGTCCATACTCCAGGAGTCCCTCCAGTCCTGACCAGTTCACCCCGGGCTTTGCGGACTAATGTTAACCATCCCCCAACTGCTCAGGCAGATATTTCAAATGCAGAATTCAGACGATCTATTCATATGCTGACACAGTTGGTAGCTAACTAGGATCAACGATCAAAAGATGTTGGGTCTGCATCTATTATGTCTGAAGCTACTAGGCTCGAATATTTCATGAGGCACCAAGGTAGAGGAAAATCCACAGGAGTTCATGGATGAAATGGAAAAGATCTTTAAGGTAATGCATGTGGATGAGGTTGAATGGGTGGAACTAGCAACTTATCAGCTCAAGTATGTTGCGAATCAGTGGTATGCCGACTAAGAGAATGCAAAAGGTGAGAGTGCTGAGCCCACAGTTTGGGGAGAATTTGTGGAAACTTTCCTTAATTAATTCTTTTCTCTGGAGTTGAGGAAGGCCAAAGCGGAAGAGTTTATGAATCTGAAGCAGGGCAGTATGAGTGTCTAGGAGTACACTTTGAAGTTTAATAAACTAGCCCGCTATGCACTAGAGTTGACTAGTAATATGAGAGCTCGGATGAGAAAATTTACATCTGGCTGATAACCTGGTACTTGAGTGCCAGGGGGCTATGTTGAACAAGGAGTTAGACTTTGCTCTGTTGACCATTCATATGAATCATATAGAAGAGAAGAAAAAGAAAATTTCAAAAACAAGAGAGAAAGACAGGCAAGCAAAGAGAGCCAGAACTGCAGATCAGAATCACAACCAGCTACAGAGTGGCAACTGGGGAAATAGATGGCAAAAGAAGAAGTCTTAGAGTAATGCACAGTCTGCTGCCAGCACCCAGTGCCTGGACCACCAGCAGATGGACGATCTCAGTGTTTTCCAGACTCATCATGGATCGAGAGCCCCAGATACTCAGTCACAGGGGAGTGTGGCCCAACAACGTCGTACTTATCCATGGTGTGAGATTTGTGGGAAGAATCACCCAGGGAAATGTTTTTTTGAGGCGAAAAATTATTATACTTGTGGCAAGGTGGGACATCTTTAAAGAGATTGCCCTTCTGCTGGAGGAAATACAGGGGAGACTAGGCTCCAAGCTGCCCCCACGGCTCTTCCTCCTAAGGGTGCCCTTTCAGCTACTGGGAGCGGTCACAACCGATTATATTCTTTGACTAATCGCCAGGGGGAGAAAGCTTCACCATATGTTGTCACCAGTACATTACAAATTTTTTGTCATGATGTTGATGTATTTCTTGATCCCGGGTCTACTTTATCTTATGTGACCCCCTATGTGGCTGTTGGTTTAGGGTTTGACCTCAAAGTTATTGAAGAACCCTTCACTGTTTCCACTCCTATCGATGATTCTATTATTTCTAGAAGGGTTTATAGAAATTTTGTTGTGTCTATTCTTAGTAGGGATATTGTTGTTGACCTTATAGAACTTGATATGATAGATTTTGATGCCATCCTTGGGATGGACTGGCTCCATTCGTGTTATGCCACACTTGATTGCAGAACCTAAAAGGTCACTTTTTCTTTTCCGAATAAGACACCAATTGTATGGGTAGGGAGTTCTGTGGAACCTAGAGGTTACTTTATCTCTGATCTTAGAGCCTTAAAGCTTATCTCCAAAGGCTGTATGTACCATCTAATCCGAGTAAAAGATTTAAGAGTTGAAAATTTTTCCTTTTCAGTCAGTCCTTGTAGTGAATGAGTTTCCAGAAGTCTTTCCCGAAGATCTCCCAGGGATACCACCTGATAGGGAAATAGATTTTGGCATTGATGTGTTGCCAGACACTCATCCTATTTTTATTCCACCATATAGAATGGCTCCTGCAGAACTGAAAGAGTTAAAAGAGCAACTAGCAGACCTTCTAGATAAGGGTTTTATTCACCCAGTATGTCTCCTTAGGGTGCACCTGTACTTTTCGTGTGAAAGAAAGACGGTTCCCTTTGTATGTGCATAGACTATCATCAGCTGAATAAGATCACGATTAAAAACAAGTATCCTCTTCCTAGGATTGATGATCTTTTTGACCAGCTTCAGGGTGCTAAATGTTTTTCAAAAATAGATCTTCATTTGGGTTATCATCAGTTGAAAGTTACGGAGTCAGAAATTCCCAAGACAGCCTTTCAAACCTAATATAGTCACTATAAGTTCTTAGTCATGTCCTTCGTGTTGACTAACGCCCCTGCAACCTTCATGGATCTTATGAATAGAGTATTCCGTCACTTTCTAGACTTGTTCGTCATAGTGTTCATTGATGATATTCTGATCTATTTCAAAAGTAAGGAGGAGCATGCCAATCATCTCCGAATTATTCTTCAGGCCCTTAAGGATCATCAGCTGTATGCCAAATTTTCTAAGTGTGAATTTTGGAGTTAGCAGCCGTGGTGTTTGCACTTAGAATCTGGAGGCACTATCTCTCTATAGAGTGCATACTGATATTTATACTGACCATAAGAGTTTGCAGTATGTTTTCTCGCAGAAAGAATTGAACCTCAGGCAGAAGCGTTGGATGGAGCTTTCGAAAGACTATGATATGATACTGTATTACCATCCGGGCAAGGCAAATGTTGTAGCCGACACCCTCAGCAGGTTGTCTATGGGCAGCCTTTCTCATGTTGAAAAAGGGAAGGAAGAGATGGTGAAGGATATTCACCGCCTCGTGAATTTGAGAGTGCGACTCTTAGATTTTGAAGATGGAGGGGTGATTGTTCATGAGTTAGCTAAGTCATCCCTTTGTGCTGAAGTTAAAGAGAAGCAAGTTGAAGATCCCATCTTGATGCAAATCAAGAAAGATATGGGTCAACAGAAGGTAATGTCATTTGAAATTGGTAGTGATGGTATTCTGAGTTATCAGGGTATGTTGTGCATTCTGAATGTTGATGGACTGCGGAAAAGGATCCTTGATGAAGCTCACACTTCGAGGTATGTCGTTCACCCAGGCACTACTAAGATATACCATGATCTGAAAACCTTGTATTGGTGGAATAACATGAAACGTGATGTAGCTGATTTTGTGTCCAAGTGTTTGAACTATCAACAAGTGAAGGTAGAACACATGAGGCCAGGTGGTACTTCCTAAGAGATGCCCTACCTTTATGGAAGTGGGAGATGATAAATATGGACTTCATTACAGGACGTTTGAGATTTCAAAACCAGTATGATTCTATATAGGTGATTGTAGATCGGTTGACAAAGTCAGGCCACTTTTTGCCTGTAAGGACTAATTATTCGGGAGAGGGTTATGCTAAGATTTACATTGAGGAGATAGTTTGGCCGCATGGGGCACCAGTGTCCATTATATCCGATAGAGGTACGCAGTTTTCATCTCAGTTTTGGAGATCTTTTCAGAAGGGTTTAGGTGCACAAGTGAATTTGAGCACAGCTTTCCACCCTCAGACGGATGGGCAAGCTGAGCGTACTATTCAGACCCTCGAGGATATGTTGAGGGCATGCGTCATTGATTTCAAAGGTAATTGGGTAGATCACCTATCACTAGTTAAATTTGCTTACAATAATAGTTACCATGCCAGCATCAAGATGGCTCCTTTTGAGGCTTTGTATGAGAGGATATGTAGGTCTCCGATAGGATGGTATAAAGTGGGTGAGACCCAGTTAGATGGGCCTGATCTTGTTCATCAGGCGATGGAGAAAGTGAAGATCATTAGAGAATGACTCAAGACTGCTCAGAGTCGTCAGAAGTCCTATGCCGATGTTCAGAGAAGAGAACTAGAGTTTGAAGTTGGTGATTGGGTGTTTCTCTAGGTTTCTCCTATGAAAGGAGTGATACGGTTTGGAAAAAGGGGTAAATTGAGCCCTCGCTATATAGGGCCATATTAGATTTTGAGAAAGATTAGTGCAGTTGCTTATGAGCTAGAATTGCCTGCAAGTTTAGGTTCCGTTCATTCGATATTCCATGTATCCATGTTAAAGAAATGTATTGGAGATCATTCTTTGGTATTGCCAGTAGAGGTTGTCAAAGTGACAGATTCCTTGTCTTACGAAGAAGAGCCCATTGAAATTTTAGATCGCCAAGTTTGAAAGCTGAGGAGCAAAGAGATAGCCTCAGTAAAGGTACTGTGGAGGAATCAGAAAGTCGAAGAAGCAACTTGGGAGTCAGAAGATGACATAAGAATTAGATATCCTAATTTGTTTGCTTCGATGGAGGACGAGATATAAGGTACTATTCCTATCTTATCTTTCCTAGTGCTTTATTATGCTTGAAATCGTGTCTGTCTGTGTCCTGCATCATCATTTGGGGACGAATGATCCTAAGGGGGGGATAATGTAACGCCCCACATTTTGAGCTACAATATAGACCATGATTTCGATGTGTTGATAAATCCTGAAGCCAAAAATCCTATTCCAATATGACATGTTAATTATTTTTGTAGCATATGAATCTATTCAAGCTTGAATTTAGACCATATGGGCCATTTGACTCAAGGACGAGTTGAAAACTACTTCAATCGATTAAGCTTAAGTGGACATTATAATTTGTGTCAACTTCTATCGACCATGACTCTTTGTATATGTCAAATTAGAAAGCCTAATATGTGTAAAATGATAGGTTTCCGAGTTAGCTTTCTAATGATACCAATTTTGCTAAAATCTAACACCCGAGTAAGAAGTTATGTCCTTTCAAAGTAATATGCGTCGCCTAACCAATGGTACATGGCCAGTGGAAAGCATAGGCGATAGCATTGGCGGCGCCTATGTAAACATAGGCGATAGCCTAGGTGGCGTCTATGTAAACATAGGCGATGGCATAGGCAGCGCTTATGTAAAGGTTTCAAGTGACTTAAACACTCCATTTTTGGGGAAAAATAGTCCTTTTCCACCCTTACTTATCCCTAAACATGAAATTCAGTTCCAAAGACCCAAAAATACACCTTCATTCATCAAAAGTGCTCAAGGATTCTCCTTAGGGTTTCAAAATAAAAACCCAAGCAACTCAAGATTCAGCTGGGGTTTTTAGAAACTAATTGCATATTTGGAATCCCCAGAATGTAGGCTTCAAGAAGCACCTATAATGTTCGCATATAGAGGTACGTGGGGTTATCTAAAAAATCTTATGGTTTTTAAAAATTCATGTTTTCAAAATGGGGGTTTTGAAATTATGAATATAATTATGCTTTAAATGTTTTAATAATATTGTTGTGGTCTTTTAGGCCTTTCCCTGAAATGATTTGATATATATATATATATATATATATGTATATGCATGTGTTTCATAATGGTGATAAATTGAGAGCATGAATTACGTGGAACCCCTCTCTTGATATGATATTATTTTAAGTTTTCACATGATATGAATCATTTGAAATCATCTTAAAATGCATGTCATGAAATATCTTAAAAATATCATGATTTGGATATGGTTTTTGACTTTTAAAGAGAGGGTTGTTTTGTTCATGTTGAAATATGTTACATATGATGATTGAATGAAGAGAATGATATGATACAGATGACTTGCAAGTCGGGTATGACAATACCCTATAGAGTATGACATGTGATTGATTTGAACAAAGTTTGAATTCATTGATTTTCATGAGAAAGGTGGATGCCCGAAGAAGGCCTTTGAGTGAAAGGGCTCATCGTTGGAAACCGTAGTTGCCGATGCGGGTCATATAATATTGTATCCTACATGGGAGGATAATAAAATAATTGGGACAGCCCACATGGGGGGATTCCCTGCGTTGTACTCACATGGGGGTATACCGGCTCCAAATCCTGGTAGTTACTTGGATCGGAGGCTTGGCCGCTGAGCACTAGAGGTGGATTCCACATAGCTGTGGAATTACTATTGTAAGGTATTCCACCTAGCGCAATCACATTACATTGGTATTGAAAACTATTACATTATGCCCATGTGTTTTCAAATAATTTGATATGAAACTGCTTTATAATGGCTCTCACCTATATTTTGCAAAAATATTATGTTTTGTTTTGATTTATCTGCATACCAGTACTTTTGTATTGACCCCCTCTCCTCCCAGATTCGAAGGCACAGTCTAGGGGTCCAGACAACCAGTAGATTCCTTCCGACAGATCGCAGAATCAAGTGATGAGCCTTTTATATTTCAAAAGGCCTGATGTCTGCAGTTTAATTTATCATTTATTAGTTTTGGGTCTACTGGGGGCCTTGTCCCAGTTTTTAGATAGACATTTGTTTTAGTCATGTAGTAGAGATTTCACAGACGTTATAGAGATGTTGTGTTGAGATTGTGGGACATTATTCCCCATTATTACTTTCGCATGATTCTTGACCATGTTTCCGTTATATTGTGTATCTTCCGCATTTCTTTTATCATATGAATTGTGTGAATGATTACCAGACAGATAGGGGTGTTTTGGGCCTTATGATTTGGAATACTCATCACGTCCAGGATCCTGGTTCGGATCGTGACAGAACCTGAGTTTAAACCTTTATTTGTGTCAGTTATGTCATTGTAAGCATTGTTAACACCTCTTCCATTCTTTTTCTTGAACTTGTAGTATTGGGATATCCAATCAACTTCCAACATTAATCTTTAGTGTGCCCTTTGATTTTGCAGAACTCACACTGCAGATTGTAATTCCTCTTGCCCTTCTGATATGCACCTCTTTTGACATACATTGCAACATTTTCAAAGTTACTGACACTTGATGCAATGTTAAGTCCAGAATTTCCGTGAATCACAGATTTCTGACTCTCATCACCTATGATCATAACAAAGGCTTGATTGACAGAGGGAAAAGGATTCATAAGTAGAATTTGACTTCTTGCTTACAAGTATGTGTCATTGAGACCCATTAAGAATTGAAACAACTTTTGTCTCTGTAGAAACTAAACATAATCCCTTGATTTTTCACATGTACATCCAGGTGCAGGCACTAAGGCCTCAGATTCTTCCCAGAGATCCTTCATTCTTGAATAGTAGACAACAACAGATGAAGTACCTTGACTTAGCGTAGCTATTTCTTTGTGCAAGCTAAAGATTCTTGAGCCATTAATTCGATCAAACCTTTCTTTAAGATCTTCCCACACACTTTGGGAACTGGTGGCAAACACAATACCTATAAGAAAACTGTAATGACCTAATTTGCTAAACCAAAATGCTACACGATGCTCATGACCCCGAAGGACCACAAGCTAACCCATGACTGATATCTATACCGATATACTACATAAGATAACATAATAATGCAAAAACATACACTGAAAGGCCATACGGTTTGATCATGAACATAACTGAATAACGTAACATCTATGTAGGGTAATAGAATACCCAAAACAAAACTGAAGTCTAAAACATGATAGTCTATATCTAGTCTGCATCTAGTCTGAATCTAGTCTGGAAGCCTCTACTGTCTGAAGAATCTAAATAAAGAGTTGATGGGATATGTCCCCAACTAACTCCAACTAATAAGCTAATCAATGAGATACTAGAAAATCATTATGTACTCAAAGGATGAGGACTCACTTCTACTCTGATTGCTGAAATTGGAATCTACTGCTGATATGGAACTCATGTCTTGAACCTATGGTGTAACATAAAAATAAAGCACCATAGCGCGAATGCGTCAGTATATATGTACTGAGTATACATGTGAGTTAGGCTATATGCAATGGTTCACATATATGAATAATGCTAACTGACTGTCTAACATGAACATGAGAATACATGCATAGATACGTAACTATAACTGACAACATAATTTTGTGATTTCTGAGTCTGTATACTGATAACATGACATGTTAGTAATTGATATGACTGATAACATGAAAGACTATATCTGAATAAAACTGATAACATGGGTAACTATATCTGACAGTCTTAAATCTGATGGAACTATCTGAGTTTTGTACTGTATCTGAGTTGACTGTATCTGATAGTCCTAAAATCTGAAGAACTATCTGAGTTCTATTACTGAGACTGATTGACTGTATCTGACAGTCCTGGTTCTATAACATGAAATTATGGAAAGTATTATCTAACCGACATGCCCCAAATGTGCTATAATAGCTGAGCTGGGGTCCAATCTATGCCCTGATTAGAAGGGTGTCAATACCGCGCCATTGGTAAGGAAAACATATGAGTAACCCTCATATAATAGGTAGCTCTAGCGAGAATGGTGAGAACCCTCACATAACAGGTTAAGCCACCTCATCTACCCCTATATAGCAGGCTACGATGTCTCAACCTATGTTGAATACATAGTTCTGGAATACATGGATTGCTTTTAGGAATCACACCCTCATATAACAGGTGAGTCCCCATCCTTGGGTTCACTCAGTGCTAATTCCTACTCCCATATGAATAGACGCTAAATATGATTTACTGAACTGAACTGAGCATGGATTGAGTTACAGAATTTCTGTGGCTAGCAGAATACTACCGATATCTGACAAATGACTAAGTCATGAGATCATGGAGATTTTTACTGAGTCATGAGACTATCTGAAGTCTAAGAGTTCATAGTTTGACTGGGAGTATCGTGAAAATATGACATGGATCTAGGCACACAGCTAATAGTTCGGGTACAAGTACCCCCAGGACTCGATGGAAGAAAACTGACATAGCATGATTTACTTGAAGACTTGACTATCATCATAATACATACTACATTCATAGAAACGTTTCATCAAACATGTAATAGGCATGAACTTGTACATGCATGGGGATTTAATGATATCATGCTAGTTAGACAATATTCCTTCATCTAGGCCTTTAATCAAACATATGACAGGCATGGTACATGTGTACATCAGTATTCAATTCTAATTTCATCATTCAAAGGTTTAAATCTTAGGGTTGCATGAATCTATGGCTATAGTAATTAAACCCACATAGAAACTATCAACAATCATGGAGTAGAATCCAATTTCACATTTATCAAACATGAACATGAGCAGCCAAAATATGAAAACATATAGAAAATCCATAACTTGAGTTTAGAAAAGGGGTTCTTGAACTTCATGGAAGAAAGAAGTCCATGAATGAACACTATGCATACCTTAGTTCGTGATTTTGTGAAGATTGATGGTGAAACCTTCTTGAAATTGGACCTTCTATGAAAACCCTAGCTTGAGTTCTTGAGAGTATTTGAGAAAAACATCAATATTTTGGATGAATAAGGGCTAAATCCCATGTTTGGAAGCTTATATAGGGGGGCAAATTGACTTTTTTAACCCTGGACATGCAATTTAATCTTCAGTAAAATTTCCTGAATTGGGCCCTTGGCGCGACGCGACGTTATCGCGCCGTGTCACTGGAAATTGACAATTGGAAAACTACACGGTGGCGCGACGTGGAGCTATCGTGTTGCCACCTTGTCTACGACCTAAATGTTTGGCGCGATGCGCCAGTATCGCGGAGCAACACTGGAAATTGACAATTGCCATTTGAGCTATCTTCCCGACGCGCTGAAGGCTCAGGTCAAATACTGTCTCACTAAAAAGAACCTAACTCTTCGCCTGGGTGTCGGATTTGGGCGAATTGTATATCGATGGAAAGCTTATTCAATTTTTCATGTGATAGGAAGTGAAAATTATGGAAATACCATATGTATAAGAATAAATTCTTATTTCAAAGCAAGTTCTAACATTCTTGAGATGATTTTCAAGCTAAGAAAAAGCACGGGTATTACAAAAACCTTTAGCAACAGAGTTCATAAGCCAAGATAATACAATCGCATTCACCTTGTCCCATTGATATCCCAAATTATCAGGGAAATCTTCTTTTTTATGGGTACCATCAACTATGCCTAGCTTGTTTCTACCAAGCAATGCTAATCTCATAGATCTATACCAGTAGGTATAGTTTTCAGTTCCAGTTAATTGAAATAAGATTATGGACATACCACTTACATCAATTGAATGTAAAAATAGAGGATGATTATGATCCATACCAAGCCCTAGTATTGGATTTGTGTTTGAATTTGTGGACTGATTGAGTCCATTCATCGTTTGAGCTACATGATCTTCACTAGTTCCCATTCTTTACAAAGAACTCTAGAATCTTGAACTGCCTAGAAATGTGAAACAATGGCCAAAAACAGAGAAGAGAGAAAAGCAATTCGATCGACTTCAGCTTGATAATTCGAAGTTGTGTGGCTCTGATATCATGTTCTTAACTGAACATTCTGAGTATTCAAGTAGTAGATTAATGGAAGAAAGAGATTATCAGATGTAAAAGAGTGAGTGAATCTTGAATTCTCGTTATTCAATTGTTTTGAATGAGTACAACTGCTTCATTTATATAGAGTCTTATTATCTAATAACTAACTTAACCGACTAACTAACCTCCTAACTGAATCATCTAAGTGTACATGTTCCATACTATACATACATAACCATACAATGAATGATGAACACTTCAACAATTTCAAAGTGACGTCTAAATCCCGAGCTAAAGAGATGAAATTACTTTGTTTGGGGACTCTTTCAAAAAAGGATTTTCCCTTCAAATTAATTTTAATTTTTTTTTTTAAAAGAACTGATAAAAACATCGATACAAAGTAAATTCTTCCGTAATAACCAAAGATTTAAAGGAAAGTTTTGGTATGTTATACACACCTTTAACTTAAGACATTAGACATCTTTACTACATTGTCTCTTAAGTTCAAGGTATAAATAAATTGATCTATGTATCGACATTATTATTACTATATATTTCATGAAGGAAAGAATAATATATTTTCCATTATAAAATTAAATTTATTATCACGCAGTAGGCATTTTACATCTCGCAACTTCACAGTAATCAATTTTTTGAGAAGTTAATTTATTCACTATATACCATTTCATAGAAAATCTTTGAAATCTAGCACATGTCGTCTAGCAGTAATTCTATTGTTCATAATTTCCCCATTTGTGATTTGACAGCTAATATTGTTTGAATTTTATATTTCATAAAATTCACATGGCATGTCATTAATTTATGGACGTGATAATAAAGGAAACCACCTATTAATTTTAGAATGCCGATTAAATTTCAATTTTTTTTCCTGCAGAATACAGAGGATATATTGGTTATGGTTACGCACTGTTTGTTCCTTCGAAATATTTTTTGTTTTTTATGAGACATGCTATATATGTTGTATTCTAATCAATGCTCTCTGGGAGGGTGCCAGGCTACGTGTTTGATCCACATAGGATTAGATAATATTTTTTGGAACGATCTTCTATCGTTATTTTCATTCTCTTCATTTTCTTAAGTTCTAACTTGCATGAAATTTCATTCCCTTCATTTTCTCAAGTTCTAACTTGCATGAAAAATATATATCATAATTTAAAATTAATAATTAAAATTTAATTATCTAAAATAAAATACTAACCATTGTTAGAATAATTAATTACTTGTATACAGTTGTTTAAAAATAGTTTTACAATCCCACTTTAAATCTACATTAAATATTTTCTAAATCTGCTTTAAAAAGTTCTTTCTTGCCTTGAATAAATTTTAGTTGTTCATAAAATATTTTTACTTCTTTACTTTTTCTTTTCTTTTCATAATATAGATTAAAAACTTATTTTTTCTAATTGAATATTCGAGCCAATTTTTCAACTTTCAACTTTCAACTTTCAACTTTCAACTTTCGTGATGTAATATATAGGTCCACTCCGGGAAGTAACAAATTTGGACTCATTTCGCTACCTAAATTTTCATTTTATTCTTTGAATCTCTTTTTTACTTCACCAAAAAAGGCCTAAAATACCTTTTAATTATTTAAAATATTGTAAAAACGCACTTCTTTTATCTATTGGGCCTAAATTATCCTTTTCGTCTATATATTAGGCCTAAAACGCCCTTCTCACCTATCAATTAGACCCAAAATACCCTTCTCGTCTACCTATTGCACTTAATTTGCCCTTTTATATAGGCAAATTTCATGGAAAGATCATAATTAAAACTTAATTACATAAATAATAATACTTTTTCAATATTACAAAAATAAAAGATTTTTGTTTTACGCATATAGACATTTAAAAGAATCAGAAAAGATAATTATAATTCCTAATTTAATGTTATAACTAATTATCAATTCACCTTAATTTAAGAGATATATTTTCAATCTTCAAATTAAAAGTGAAAAAAATAATCTCTGCTTTCAAATCTCTCTCTCTTTTATATTCAAAATTTAAATATTTTTAAATAAACTAAGTATTCCATTATTTGCTCGTGTATTTTCCGTTTGTTTTCATGTATGTTAATCATCTATTATTTCATTATCGTGTATTTTGAATTCTAATGTAATGGGTTAACCATAATTTCTTACGGATAAATATTTATGGAATAAAAATCATTATGTTAGAAGCACAATTATTCCATGTATTTTTGTTGTATAAATATAATTTATGTCAAAGTTAGATTATTATTATATTTTTCTTATAATTTATGAGATAAATATTCATAGTATATCTCATTATGTCGGAAGTATTTTTCTTGTTAAAAAATTATTTATTAAATATAAATATATATTTCCAATATTACATGGTATAAATTTTTTATATCTAAAATATACCATGTATATTTATTGTATAAATATAATTTATATGATATTAATATGATTTGTATAGTATAAATATACCATGTATTTTATAATATAGATATAATTTGTAAAATATATATATATATATATATATATATATATATATATATATATATCATGAATTTTTGTGGTATAAATATACCATATATTTTTATAGAGGCATCGTGAAAGTAGGCAATAAAAATGAAAAACATAAAATTTTGATATAATATTTAAGAAATGAATGAACAAAGTCTACCATAAATAAAAAAAATTAAAATTTAATATATAATTATTTTTTTATATATTAAAATCTATTGTAAAAGTAAATATTTTACATGCTATATCTACAACCAACTAATACAGCTATGTATATATAATAATTTTTTTAAAATGACTATTTATATTATTTTTCTTTTTATCTATCAGATCAATTTAGAATGACGAAAAATTGATATTGTGCACTATTTATTTGGTTAATATTAATAAAGATAATAGAAATTTTATGTAGTTTAATAAAGATAAGTTGTGGTATTATATAGTAATTTGTTTCTTAAATAATAGGACAAAATAGCAATAGGTAGACGGAAAGAACATTTTAGGCCCAATAGGTAGACGGAAAGGACATTTTAGGTCTAATAAGGTAGATAAGTAGAGCATTTTAGGCCCAATAGGTAGATGAGGAACATTTTTGCACCATTTCACATGAACAACATTCTAGGTCCTTTTCCGTTCACTTTATTTGAAAATTAGTGTTTGACCGTGAAAATTTCAAATAAAATTTGAAAGTATATTGGAAGTTTGAAATAAAATAAAAAATATATTTTTATTTTTACTTTTTAAATAAAGAAACTTAAAGTTTTTATTTTCAAAATCTAAGCTCATTAAAATTATATTTCATGTTTAATCATATTTCATGTTTTCTTTAGAAAATATACTTAAATTCTAAATTTATTTTGCTCCTGAAATTAAATTATGTCAGATTCACACTTTTAAATTTTTTATGTGGCAACTACTATTTTGTGAATTTCTTTCATTTGTATTATGAATTTCTTTCATTTTCTACCTTTGAATGTGAGCATATGCCCGCCATAGAAGGAAATATTGAAGCTAACCTAGAGGCATGAAACAAAAAAGTAGAAATAAATTTAAAATAAAGGAAAAAAAAGAGAAGTTTGTGTATAGGGAAGATATAAATGTAGATCTAGAATTGTGGGACTGTATAAATAGTTTGAGATAAATATATGAAAGTAATTGATTTTTCTAATCATGATTAGAGTTTTGTTTTAATTACTTAAATCTCAATCATTAATTTTAAATTATAATACGTATCTTTCATCCAAGCTAAAATTTGAGAAAAATAGAGATATTATTAATTGAGAGGAGCCGGATCCAGTCACCCAGTTATCAGTTATATAGTTATCAGTAAACTCAGATATCAGTCACACAGTTATTAGAACTCAGTATTTTGATCCATTATGATCTCTGTTATAGTATATATATATATATATATATATATATATATATATATATATATGCAGTGTTGCATAATCAGTATTTCCAGCATGTAGAATAACAATTTTCAATTTATTGGTGAAATTCATACAGGGGGTGCGGATAACTAAGCTGATAAATAGATTTATTATAACTGATGAATCTATTCTTTTTTGTGCGTGGTTATTTCTTAGATTTTGTTTTAATAAGTTATTCTTTTTGTAAGATGTATTCATTAATTTTTAGTTTATTATTTTATCCTGTAGTAACTGCTGAGTTACAAATTGCTGTGTAATAACTTATTCTTTATGTACTGTAGTGTATATCTAATTCTAGATTTTCTATGTTATTTATTATTTTGTGTTGTTCTTCTCGTAATGAGTATTTTATGTTATATAAACTGTTACATGTACTTTTTTCTAAATTTTCTAAGGTTTTTTCTATCCATATTAACTTTTCTTTTAGATCTTCCATTATTTTTCTAATATGGTTTCTATAATTAACTTCGTTATTTAGATTATCTTGGTTTTCTCTAGTTTTTCTAATATATTCTAACATCCACAATCTTGGTCTGAATAATATCCTTCTGGGTAAATGTCTTCGTATATTTGTGCTGTGGCATTTATCATTTCTATTTCGTAGTTTATTACTTCTTCTAATATCATTTTCTTAATATCTATTATTTCTATATCCTTAAGTATATATAAGACTAAAATTCTAAGGTAGTCTAAATGGGCTATTTTTTAAAATTGATATTTTATAGCTATTTGTTTTAGACTTAGTAGTTTTTGCATATTTTTATTAAGAGATTTTATATATTTTTTATTTTCCATGTATTTGTCTATATTTATTTTTATCTGTTTTTCTAGTAACTGTATTTTTTGTGTATCTTTAAAAATCCTACGTAGTTTTAACATAATAAATATTTATAAGAGTAGTTAGGTATGTGTGGTATATAATTTATTCTATCCGTATAATTTTTTCCATATGCTTTTTCTAATATAACTTTTCTTATATCTGCAATATCTATATCTCTAAGTGCATACAAAATAAGTATCTTAAATTTATCTACCATGACATCAGATATATTATCATTCATTATCATAAAATTACTTTTTTCAAAATATTCCCTTCAACCATATACATAATAAAATATAGTCATCTCAGATTACTATATACTAGATTATTCTTAAATAACATGTTCTTCGGTCACTACTAGCATGGTAATTCGGATATTCTCCCTTAAACAGCGCCTCGACTGTGGTTACTCCCCGCCACGACTTCTTGCCTCATTGGTTTCACCTTTAGGATGGCATAGTTCCTTGGGATTTTTCTCCGTTTCCACTTTGCTAATAAACTTCTTAACATATTATTTTTCGAATAATTCTACTATAAAGTAACTAATATGAATTTATTTTATCATATCATGATTGTCGGAAATTATGAATATAGCTATTCATAATAGTAAATAGATATACCTGTTCCGGTAGCTTTGATATTTCTGAGGTTTGTTGTTCCATAGCTTTTTCCATTGCGGTGTATATTTAATTAATTGGGCTAAATATTTTTAATTGGAATGGAGAGAGTATTTTTGCTGAATGTAGGAAAGCTTGCCTCTGCAATGCTTCCTGAATTCTTATTTATAGAATGAGAAATGTACATAAAGTCTTTACATCCGTAAAAAAAACTTAAAACTAAAGAAAAAAGAAACTAAAAGACTTGAAAAAGTCTTTCTTACCTAACCTACTTTGAAATTTTTTCTCTACATTAATTGTACAATAAATGCTACAAAGCTAATGGTAGCTTTTACGTAACAACTTTGTAAATAAGTCTTCCGTCTATCTGTCTTATCTGCAAATAAGTCTTCCGTCTATTTTGTCATATCTGCTATATCTCCATTATTGCTCTGTTCTTATCTTTCCAGCTGCCGTTCTTATCTTCTTTTATTCTAACTGTACTGCTGGGACGTCATTATCTCCTCCATTACATTTTGAACATCTGTGGTCTGGGTATTTGTGTCCAATAGTTTTGCAATATCTGGTCAATAATTCTTCTGAAATAAATTTTTCTTTAATTGCTCTGGCGATAGGTTCTGTCTCTGGTTTAAGCAACGTCATAATCCATTGCCTAATTGTTTCCATATCTGTTTCTCGTAGTTCTTTTGAATTTGAATATATCAATACATGGTTTCTTGAATAATAACTCCATATAGGATTTTGATTACAATATGTATTTGCTAGTTCTTGTAAAATCGTAGATAGTCCGATAACTCTTTTATTCGCATAAAATTTTGGTATCTCGATTCTGGGTATCTCTGGCTGTGTACCAATATCTTGCGGTATAATCATATCTCTTGTCATTCCTATTTTTACAACTTGTATAGGTTTCTTAACTTCGTCAAATAATATCTCTGCTGGAGCCGTGTAGATTTTTATAAAAAATAAAGTACCTTTGGTTATTCTTTTAAATGTGGTAAATGCTTCATATATCTCGGGTATAGTGGATATCTCAGTTCCGTCTGTGGTATATACGGTACTAAGTAATCCATATTCGTAGCAAGTTTTAACTAGGCTTGGTTTAGTTTTTGGTAAGACAATTAGCTTGTTGTATCCGGTTAATTTCTGGGTTATATAGTTCGTATCTGGTTCTTGGATATTTGTAGCTTTGGGGTTGATATTTAAGAAAGTTTGTACGTTGTAGATATTTTCTATATATGTGCGGGTTGTGTAGTTGTATGTCTTTTTGTCTTGGTTTAGGCTTTCTCGGTATGTAGTAACTTGTGGGGGTGTAAACATAGGGTCTTTTGGTATATTTGGTGTATATGGCTTGTCAAATAGCTTATTTAAGTTCATATTTTTTCTAACTCCTTTGCTTGTACCTGCAGAAGTAGATTGATAAGCGTTATGGGTTTTATGGAGTATCCCAACATCTCCTTCTAGCTCTGGAATTTTATTGTCTTCCGATCGACATAGCTCTGCACATTGCTGAGTTAGCTGATTCATAGCTATAGACTTCAGATTATCTTCACTAGTCTTTAGCTTTAGCTTTTCTATCTCAGTACCCATACTGTCTACTTTCAATGAAAGCATAGTCAGGGCGTTGAGTATTTTTTCATGTATATTTTCTTCTATCATTTCAGTTTGCGTAGCTTTGTCTTGATATGTAATCTGCAATAACATTTTTGTTAGTACTGATTACTTCTATTACAAATGTAAAATTTAATATATTTAAAACTAGTCTCCGAATCTCTTCTGTTGTAACTGAATTTTGTATTTTCTTTGTTAGCCACCAACGTACCTGTGTATTATTTGTTCGCACAATAAATTTGTTATATACAATATATGTCTCAAATGCTAATAAACATTTATATAATGAACATAATTCTTTCCTATTTATCTCCCACTTTATTTCTGTCTCGTTGAACGTACCTGAGTAGTATCTACAATGGTGTTCTATTTTTTCTGCTTCATATCTATATTTAAGTACTCTTCCGTAACTATATTCACTGGCATCTGCTTCTACTATATTTGTAAATTTTCTATTTTCATCCGGAAATTGTAATTTTGGTAAATTCTTGCAAAGTAATTTTATTTTTTGAACTTGTTTTTTATCTTCTTTATTATAATTATATTCTATATCCTTTTTTAATTTTTTCTGTAGTGGTTTTAGGTTTTCTGCTAATTTTGGAATATATTCTCTTATTTGGTTTACTAATCCTAAAAATGATTGTAATTTCTTTTTTGTATCTAATTCTTCTTTCGAATTTATTATTTTTTGTACTATATATTGTTGCATTTTTACTCCACTTTTATCTATTTGTATTCCTAAAAATTCTATCTGGTTTTTCATAATTTCGGCTTTCTTTTCACTTAGACTTATTCCTGAATTTTCTATTATATCTGTAAATTGTTCTAATAATTTTATATGTTCTTCTTTAGTTTTTGTATATAATAATATATCATCTATATATACTATGCAATTAGGTAATTGTTTAAAATAATTATCCATAAAATGTTGGTATCTACCTGGTGCATTTTTATATCCCAAGGGTAATAAATTCCATTCGTAAAATCCTTGTGGTACCGTAAATGCGGTTAATTCTTTAGATTCTTCTTCTAACTTTAGATGGTAAAATCCTGATTTACAATCGAATTTACTAAAATAATTATATCCTTGGATTTGTCTTATTTTTAATATCTTATTTGGTATTGGATAATTATATGTTATAGTTTTTGCATTTAAATTTCTATAATCAATAACCATTCTACTTTTTCCTTTTTTTTGTTCACTATGCTTATTTACTATAAATGCTGGACTATTATGTTTACTATTACTTTTTTGTATATATTGTTTTTCTAATAATTCATCTATATGCATTTTAAATTCTTTTAAATCATCAAAATTGTATGTTAATGGTTTTTGGGTTATTATACTGTTTTTATCTATTAATTCAATTTTTATGGTAGTTTTATGTTTTTCCCATCCTTTTAATGGATCTTCGCTATATAATTATTCTAGTTTTTTCTTAACTATTTCTATCTTATTTATTGAAAATATAGTTATTTCTGTTTTATTTATCGAAAATACTACTAATTCTATTGTATCTTCAGTGGTTTTTATATTTTCTAACTTTTGTGTAATTTTTTCACTTCCTTTTATCCAGTCAGTTTTCTTTCTTATTTTATTATTAACTCTTTTTGCTCTTACTTTTTGTTTACATGGTGTTGTGAACCACCAATCGTTTCTAGTTATTATATGTGGGTAAAGTTTATCTAAAAATGACATTCTAAAAGTATATCTTTTGATGTTAGTTCATAATTATAAATTTCTTCTATTGTCAATATCTTATCCCATATTTGTGCTTTTACATTCCTAGCTTTATAAGTAATTAAGCTTCCTTCATTATTAAATCCTTTAACTACTATTGGTATTTTTAATTTATCCCATTTACTTTCTGGTAAACAATTATATCTACATAAATTAGCTTCTGCTCCTGTATCTATCATAGGCGTATAATATCTACTGTAATATCCTTCCACTACTATCTTCATTAATACATATATTTTCATTTTATGTTAAGGCTCTTCTTAAGAATAATCTTTCCCTATTATATGTTATGGCTAATTGTGTATGTTCTATATTATATGGTTTTACTTGTTCTAACCATTTTATTCCTAATATTATATCTGCTTTTTGCATTTCTTCTTTTACTTCAAATTCTATTTTTATTTTTCTAATTCCTCCTATTATTATTTCTTTTTCTGCTATATCTTTATTATTTATTAAACTTCTCGGTAGATCTGGGCATATATCATTATTAATTTTTATTTCTTCATTTTTTACTAAGCACTTTGCTATATAATTTTCTTCTTGTCCTGTGTTTACTAGTATTAAATGTTCTTTTTCATTTATTTTTCCTGTTATGTAATATTGGTTTAAATTACTTATTGAATTTGTTTCATAACTCATTCTTTTTGATGAGCTCGATGACTCTGGTTTTTCATTAGCTATTCTTTTCGTTGTACTTATTCTATCATTTACTATTTCTAAATTTTCTTCTATATCTATGTCTCTATAGCTATAGTCATTATAATCTATTGTTTTTACAATTTGTTCAAATGGGCTATCTATTTGTATTTTATTAATCTTATTTTTTCCTGTTATTTTATGTTTTGTTGTTAATACATATAAATTTTTACATCTTGCTGTAAATATTTTACTTCCTGGGGTTAATTCTATTCCTGATATCTTCCAATATAATACTAATGATTTATCTATATTTCTATCTGTTACTGCTACTGAATAATTTGCACTTATTATAAATTTAAATTTTTGGTATATTAAATTTCCTTTTACGGCAGTTATTATGCTTTTTTCTATAGGTTTTATAATTCTATCATCTGCTAAATATAATTCTATTGGTGTATCTATTCCTTCTCTAAAACATGCTTTTATTAATATTTCTGTACCTCCGAGGTGTACGTATTTTATTGGATCTCCTTTACTTTTTATATCATTTATTTCTTTATTAATTATCCTTTTTGTTACTAGTGGTATACTAGCTTTTCCTTTTGCATATCTACAGTCTATTACATGTTCTTTTTGACATACTACATAATATTCATCTTTTTTCCTACTAAAAATATTTTTTATTGTTGGTATTTTAAATATTTTTTCTACACTTAAATCTAACTCTTTTCCTTTTATTTCATCAAATATATTACTGTCAAATATTATCTTTTGTTCTGTTCCTTCGCCATTTAAATATTCTTTCTTTGTTATTATTTTTATATCTTCTTCAGTCATTCGATTCATCTATTTCACTATCTATTTCAGTATCTGTGTCGTTTTCTGAAATTTCATATATACTATCTTCACTTTCTAATTCATAATCTATATAATCTATTTGCATATATTCTGTATTTTCTATTTTTATTTCGGATATTTGTTTATTTTTTGGATTTTTAGGTAATTTACAATCTCTAGCTAAATGTCCTAACTTTCCACAATTATAACATGTACATTCTTTTATAGATTTTTTCTTTCTATATGATCTTTTATTTTTGTAATTTTTTACATAATATCTTTTTCTTGGTTTCTTATATTTATATTTTGATTTTTTATATTTCTTATATTTCTTATGTCTTTTTCTTTTCTTATAATATCTTTCTTCGCATCCAAATTGGGGTGCTATTTTATTTTTGCAACATGCTAAATTTCTTATTAATGTTTTTTCCATTTTTAATTCTTCTCTATATTTTTCACATAGCTTTCTATACCATTGTTGTAAAAATTTTATTCTAGCTCCTAATGTATCTACTATTTTTGCTTCTTCCCAACTTTTTATTATTTTTGAACTAAATGGTTCGGGTAATTTATTAAAATATAATTTTCTTATTTCCTTACTTTCTTCTATACTATATGCTCCTTTATAATAATATTCTTTAAATGCACAAGTATATTCATCTATATAACACATATTACATATTGTTAATTTTATCATTAAATTCCTATTTGTATCTTTTTCTTCATCTTGTTCTTCTTCTAATGTTGTCATACTACCAAATTCATCTTTTATAGCTGTTTCATATTTTTTCAATAATTCTATAGGTGTTAATTTTGTTGTTGTTGATGCTGCTCCTTCCATAGGTTTATTAGCTCTTAATACTTTCTTACTATTTTCAGTTAAATTTGTAAACCATAATTTTACTGATCCTATTAGTGTTTTTTCTATGTATTCTGGTGCATCTGTTATGTTTATATTATTATCTAATAATTGTTTTGTCATATATCCTATCCATAATTGTATTGTTTTTTCTGTATCTATTACACAGTCTAGATCTAAAAAGTTATAATTTTTATTAACTATTTGTTTTGGTGTCCATTTGTCATATTCATTGTATCTTTTAAATTTATTTTTATAATATATAGGTTTTCTTATTTCTGTTGTTTTGGGTATTAGATCATCTTCTTTTTTGTCAAGAGTATTTATTTCTGTATTATTATTTTCTAAGTTTTCTTGATTAATTCTTTCTTGTTTTTCGTTAATTTCTAAATCTTTTATATTTGTTAATATTTCCGTATATGTTTCACTATCTTCTGAATCATAATTATCCGTTTCTTCTACCTCTATATTATTTATTTCTAATTTTTCTTTAAATTGATTTATCTCGTTTATTAATTTTTGTTCTTTATCTATTTCTTCTTTTTCTTTTTGTCTTTGTTCGTATAAATCTTTTAACATTTGTAATGCTTTTTCTAATTCAGCAATTCTACTATTTTTAGTTTCTTCTATTTTTCGTATTTCTTCCGTAGATTGTTGTTTAATTTTTTCTATTTCCTTTTTTCTATCTATCTCTTCATTTTCTTTTTCTATTCTTACCATTGCTGTTAATTTATCTTCTAATTTTAATTCTTCTTTTTCTAACATTAAATATAAATGTTCTCCTATTTTCTTATACCTTCTTCCTAGATTGGAAAATACTATTTTCATTTTTGATCCTTCGTGATTTTCATATATTTTTTCATCTATTATAAATTCTTCTTTATTCATTTTATTGTAAATAGTTTATGTTGATATATATATTCTAAACTATCTATTTGGGATTCTAATTTTGATATTTCATCTTTTGGTATATTTATTGAATTTTTACTAACTCCGGCAAATATATTATAATGTAATCTTTCTTGTCTTATTTTTAATTCTTTACGTTTTTCAGAGATAAATTGTTTTAATTCTTTGTATTTTTGTTCTTTATTCATTTGAATTGTGTTTATAATATTTTGGTGGATATCTAAATCTAATTTTATCATAATTATGTGGTATATGTCCCTTTCTTCTAGATTTTAAATGGATTATTAATTTTGCTTCAATACTAGATATTAATGTAATTAAATAGGTTAATCTTTGTGGATTTTCTTTTGTTTTATTTAGACTTATATATTCTGAATAATTACTAACTAAAGATTCTTTAATTTTTCTAAAAGCTTCTTTATTTTTAAATGGTCTTCTCATAATTAAAAAATAACTAAATCTAACTTAACTAATTTAACTAATTCCAACATAGCTATTTTAACTAACTCTAACACGTATATCACTTCCATATCTTTTAAATTACAGTGCTCTGATACCATTTGGAGGGGGGTGCGGATAACTAAGCTGATAAATAGATTTATTAAACAGCGCCTCGACTGTGGTTACTCCCCGCCACGGCTTCTTGAGCACAATCCAATTCAAACATGTAAATCATGAAATCAATAAACTTGTAGTTTAAAAAGGGTTCTTGAACTCCAAGGATGGAAAAAAACCCAAGGATGAACACCTAACATACCTTGATAATTAAATTTGTGAGAATCGTTGGTGTGTTCTTGAAGCTTGAACTTGAAATTGAATGACATAGGATTTTGTTCTTGAGAGAATTTGAGAAAAAATGAGTGATTTTGCCTTTAGGATAGTTTAATTTCGTGTTTTAGGGCTGAATAAAAGTGGGAAAATTTACTTAATTACCCCTTTAGACGCGTACTTAATTACAGAAAAATGCACCTAGCGACGCACAGACCGACGCGCCGCATTGATGATGTCGACGCGATAGGCTACGCGCCGCGTTGAGTCTGTGTTGGTTCACTATTTTAGCAACGCGATCATCTACGCGGCGTGTCGAGATCGCATTGACCAACTGCTTTGGTCTTCCAAACATGCCTCAAATAACGTTCAAAAAATTCGAAACTCATCCGAGAACACCTATTGACATCCCTGATCATGAATCAACTTAAAAATCAACATTCTAAGGTTGTCAAGATAAAAAATAAGATCATCGAATTTATGAAAGCCAAAAATGATTATAAGTATAAACACTTAGCTGAACTTTCTAAGTTTGGGACCCCCTTTTTACATGCTATATAGGATTGAATTAAACTAGGACTTTTATGGGGTCTTATAGATTTCTATCAAGACAGGATCTAATATTTGCTTCTCCCTGATCTCTGTACCAAGAGACGACTGCACCACTTCCTGTACCACCACTCTACCATCCTCAGAGTCTAAGAGATAAACCCTAAGGTTAGCCAAATGGTAAATATCCTTCACCAGCTCTCTCTTCTTCTTTTCCACATGAGCTAAACTTTCTATTTTCAACTTGCTAAGAGTATCAGCAACCACGTTAGCCTTACCTGGGTGGTAATGAAGACTCATGTCATAGTCCTTGAGAATGTCAAGCCATCTCCCCTGCTTGAGATTAAGCTATCTTTGAGTGAACCCATACTGCAGACTTTTATGATCCAAGAAGATATCCATGTGCACTCTATACAAATAGTGCCTCCATATTTTCAATGCAAACACCACAACTAATAGTTCCAAATCATGAGTAGGAAAATTCCTCTTATGCACCTTCAACTGCATAGAAGCATAGTCTATAACTTTACCATGCTACATCAAAACACAACCAAGTCCCACTCGAGATGTATCATAGTAAACTACAAACCTTTCAGTGCCTTCCGACAATGTCAAAATCGGAACCAAAGTTAGATTATCCTTCAACTTTATGAAACTACCCTCACACGTATTCGAACGCAAGAACCTTTCCTTCTTCTGAGACAACTTAGTCAATGCGGCAGCTATAGTCGAGAAACTCTCCACAAACCTCCTATAGTAGCCGACTAAATCCAAGAAGCTTCGAATGTCGATATGAGTTGTGGGTTTAGTCTACTTCTAAACCACTGCAACCTTTTGCGGATCCACCATAATCCCCTTACTAGAATAATATGACCTAGAAAAGTGACAGTGTTCAACCAAAATTGACATTTCAAGAATTTGGCATACAACTGCTGCTTCTTTAAGGTCCGCAACACAATACGGAGGTGATTGATATGATCCACCTCACTCTTAGAGCATACCAGAATGTCATCTATGAATACAATAATAAAGAGATCTAGAAACTGACGGAAGACCCTATTCATCAAATCTATAAATGTCGTTGGAATGTTGGTCAACCCAAACAACATCACCAAGAACTCAAAGTTCCCATGTCGAGTATGGAAAGTAGTCTTAGGGATGTCCAACTACCTAATCTTAAGTTGATGGTACCTGAATCAAAGATCAATTTGGGAGAAAAACTTAGCACCTTGTAACTGATCAAACAAATCATTTATACTTAGAAGGGGATACTTATTCTTAACCATCACCTTATTCAACTGCCGTTAGTCAATACATATTCAAAGGGAACCATCCTTCATACGAACGAATAACACTGGTGTGCGCCATGGTAACACACTAAGATGGATGAAACCCTTATCCAAAGGATCCTTAAGTTGTTCTTTAAGCTCCTTCAACTCAGTCGGAGTCTTATATAAGGGAGAATAAAAAATTAGATGAGTGTTTTGCACAAGATCAATCCCAAACTCAATCTCCCTATCAGGAGGAAGACCAGGGAGGTCATCAAGAAAGACATCAGAAAATTCATTCACCACCGAAATCAAATGCAAGGAAGGACCTTCTAAGCTAGAATCTTTAACCTGGACTAAATGATAGAGACACCTCTTGGAGTTAATCTCTGAGCTCTAAGATATGATATAAACTTCCCCTTAGGAGCTAGGGGACGACCCTCCCATTTAATAACTGGCTCACCAGGGAACCTAAAAACACCTTTTGGGCCCGACAATCTAAGGACGCGTAACATGAGTGTAACTAATCCATACCTAGAATAACATCAAAATCCACCATATCTAATTCATACAAATCCATCAAAGTCTCCTTAATAGTAACAGATACCTCACACACCCTATAGACTCTTTTAGCAACCACAGAGTCACCTACCAGGGTAGAAATAAAAAAGGGTCTGAAATAACCTCGGTACTAAAACCAAAATACACAGCCATAAATAGGGTCACATAAGAGAGAGTGGATCCCAGATCAAGTAAAAAATACACATTACAGGAGAAAAGTTTCAACATACCAGTCACAACATCAAGAATTGCCTCAGACTCCTATCGAGTAGTGAATGCATATAGATAGTTTTGACCAGTGTCGATACCAGAAATTGAAACAAATGCATAAGTCGCACCCTTTGGTGCAGGAGAAAATGAAGAGGCAACCAAAACCCTATTCTCTCCCAAAGAAACCTTACCAACCAGATAGTTCCTAAGAATATGGCCTGGCTGGCCATGTTTAAAGCACCTGTCCCTCCCCACATCACAAAAACCCTGATGCAATCAACCGCAAAACTTACAAGGAGGACATGATTAAGCTAACTATGCCCCACTAGCCTGACATTGAGCACCCTATGCCCTGAACTTATTGCTACCCTGAAACCGCCTGTCACCCAATGACTTTGGGTAAGGAGCACTATCTGTGTAGAAATAACCAGAACTCCCCACTTTTTCTTAGATACTTACCACCATCCCTACTATTTTGCTATTGGCCACCACCCTACTAAGAGATCCTAAACTTCTTACCCTTCCTTTCCCCTATTTCAGCCTACTTTTCCTTTTCCTCATCCACCTGTTATATATGGACTACCAACCTAGAGATGTCCATGTATTGATTAGCAAGGCAGTCTTACTTTCAAGGATCAACTCACAAGACAGTTCTGAGGTAAACTTTCTCATCCTGTCTCTCATATCCGACACCATCTTTGGAGCATACCAAGACAACTAGTGAAACTTCAAGGCATACTCCTTGACCATCATCTTTTCCTACTTCAGATTAACAAATTCCTCCGTTTTCTCTTCCCTCAACTTCTAAGGAAAGAAGCAGTTCAAAAATATATTGGAGAAAGTCTCCCACAAAGATGACTCCTAAACATCACCCCTTGCTTTATCCCATTCTTTGTACCATTGGTAAGCCACATCCTTTATCTAATAGGCTGTAAAATCCATGCCCTCCATATTCGTAGCTTGCATAATCCTGAATATCTTTTCTATTTCATCCAAAAAAATTGAGGATCCTCCTCCAGCTTAACATCAGTAAAGGTTGGAGGAGTCAACTTCATGAACTGGCCAACCCTTGCAGCCTCAGAAGATGGAATAACAGATGTACCATGCTCAACTTAAGAATCCACCAACTAAGCAATCATCTGAATCGATTGAGAAACTCAAGATTTATCACGTTAGCCTGAGGAGGACTAGAAGGAATCAATGAAACTCTAGGATAATCAGGAACTGAACCCCTAGATCGAGTATGGATCCCTTGAGTAGAGCGTGTCCCATCAACATTGTCAACAGTTGGGATAGAATAATTTTTATGAGCTTCAGTTCATCGAGGCATGGTCTAAAAAGTGAGCAAATAAGAATTAGAAGGATATTCAGGACCTTAAACTTTACAGCTTGAAATTAGAACACAAGAAAGAGAAACATTCCTAAATGTATTGTAGCCTCTCCCTTATGAGTGTGGTTCCTACACACCCTTAAAAGAGACTCTACTTGACATGGCTTTGTGGACTCCCAAGTGACCATGAACCTAGATCTTTGATACCAATATGATACGACCTGAACTATGGCCTAGTCATGTCGGGTGCCTCAATCCCTACCTAGATCTGAGGCCACCCTCAATATCCCACCATAACTGCTCTACACCCTACATCAAATGAGTTCCAATATATATATATATATATATATATATATATATATATATAATCCAAAACAAAATGGAACAATCATAAATCAAATACAGTCAATAGGTGTTAGCCCTAATACCAATACCAATGCCAAGGCTGATACCAATACCAACACTGCCCATACCAACCCATATTAGTCCTATAAAGCCTCTATCCGAAAGTAAAATAATATCCAATCAGGACATGCCCTCTACCATAACCAAAACCATAGTCTATGAGATGACTAAATATAGAAAGGAAATTCATCACATAAAATGGAGCCTTCTAAAGTATGAAAGCTCACTATTTTATTCCATCACAAGCTAATCCAAAATCCAATTATTGAGTAGGAGGATTAAAATGATTGGTTCCTTTATTGTGTGGGGATATATCGCCGTAAGGTGGGTTAGCGGGTGAACTCTAGCATGCACTCAGGATAAGGATAAAATAATCCCAACCTTAAGAATCAAGTAAATAACCATATGTATTCACAACCATATATATATAACCCATGTTGGAAAAGAGAACCTGGTTTAGCATGCCCTTAAAACCAGTAACATGGGTGTGGATAACTTAACCATCCAAGAAATACCCATAGGATATATGGGTACAGTGTTACCCCCTGAACGGGCCTTGATGCGGTAGCCGCATGAACTGGAGATACCATAGGAGGAGGGGATTTCGATGTGCCCTTCACTCTACATGATACATATATACAAGTATAACTTAGGGGATTCTCATGTACCCCATAAGTATAGAATATGGTTGTCATGACCAACTCTTATGCTGGCAAACATGAGTTTCCAGTGTCCATCTATTGGACTCACACCTTCACGATTAACTATCACACCCCATCATTATTGCCCAATTAAAACCATTAGAACACAACCAAACCACCAATTCTATTTGCTATCAACCAAGGCTATAAGAAGTGGTATAGTCATACCGACTATAGCTTGCAAGCAATATCCTTAGCCAACCTTTTTAAAGGATTTCCATGTACCCAAAGATTACATTGTCATTAAATTTACTTGGGGGAGTCCCATGTACCCCACAAGTACATTCATTACTTAGTTTGCTTAGGGGATTCCCTTGTACCCCACAAGGCTTTCAATTAAACCAAACCCTGACCACCAAAAACTTACCATTTGGCAATTTAAAACCATCCAAACTAGTTTAAGTTCCATTACCAAGTTATACCATGCAATAGTTTTATTAAAAGTCTAACTATGTGACAAAAGCATTCTCATTGGCATTTTAACAAACACATTGGGGACATATAGTTTTCAAAACCAAAACCAAGTACCAAATAACCATTCCAATGCAACCACATGTTCAAACCACTGTTATAATATGAAAAACATAAGTAAAAGACATGGGAAAACCATAGCCAACCATTATAACCAAACCCCCCAACATATATTTCAAAACCCAAAACCATAACACAATTATGCCATGTAAACCATTCATAAAACATGCCTTTAGTTGAACTAAAAATGAGGGAGGATTAACATACCTTAGATAGTGAAGAAGATAAAGAGAAACCACCCCTTAGAGCCTTAATTGACTACCTTGAAGGAAACCATAACTTTTGCTTAACCCAAGAGCCTTGAGAGAATTGAGAGAGTTTCTAATGTTTATTATTTAGAATAATAGGATAAATGATGACCTAATAGTGGTTTAAGTTATGGGGTCATAAGGGGTTAAAAGGAGAAATATCCAAAATACCCCCAACTTAAGCTGTATAAATTTTTCATAGGAAGATACGACTCCACCACCCAATCAGTAACCTATCATACGAGTGGTACTCACCACTCGTACCTTAGGTATCCCTTGGACCCCCAACACTATCCAACATATGACCATCAAGGCCCACTTATTCCCAAGCATACGACAAGTATCCTTAACTCATACCCATAGCAAAATCAAGAGGGGTTGAACACCATCCAACATATGAGTTAAACTATACCACTCATACCCTTTCCTCATGACACATGGTGAGACACTTGTACTCAGATTCAAGTTAAGTTACTAAGTTTCAGATTAAGTGAAAAACCAACCCAACCCAATGAACCATCACCAACCATATGATTCGTACCTATCAAGTCGTAACCATACTAGAAACTCAATCACCCAACACCACCCAACACTAGACAATATGCGACTGGGACACCTGACCCATACCATACCATAAGACTAGTATGGTAGTTGTATGATGTCTAGAAAGTCCAAAACTTGATAAACTTCTAAGTATCAAACTCAGGGTATTTCATTAAAGCATTACAATAAATAATAAAATCCTTACTCTTTACAAGCAAGGCAGGAATACGAGCGGTAGTCAACAAGGTCTTAAACTTTAAAAGCTCTGATCACACTTAGCAGATGAAATAAAAGGTACATCCTTCTGAGTCAACCACATTACATAAGTAGAAATAAAATCAAACCCTTTCACAAACCTAGGATTATAGCTGGATAACCCTATACAACTATGAACCTCTATCACAAAAGTAGGCTACATTCTTAACCACTTTAATAATTTGTGGGTCTATCATCACCTCTTCTTTCAAATCCGCATGCCCTAAAAAGGACATAAAAGCCAACATAATATCATCAATAAAGATAATCACAAGAAAATCCAAGTAGGACTTAAATACATTATTTATCAAACTTATAAAAGTAGCCGGGGTATTATCCAATCTAAAAGACATCAAAAGAAACCCATAGTGACAATACTGAGTTCAGAATATAGTCTTAGGATCATCAACAGCTTGAATCTTAAGTTAATAATATCCAAACCTCAAATAAATCTTGAAAAAGATGGATGTACCCTACAACTAGTTAAAAATATCGTCAATATGGGGTAAAGGTTACTTGTTGCAGATCTTAACCTTGTTCAACTTTCTATAGTCTATACATATACAATGGCGGCCACTATTCTTTTTCACAAACAAGAGAGGAGAACCCTATAGAGAGGCACTAAGATAGATAAATCCTATACCCAACAATTCTATAACTAATCCTTTAACTTCCTCAACTCATCCAGAGTCATCCTATAGGGAGGAACAAAAATAGAATGTGTACCCGACTTGAGATCAATAGAAAAATCAATGTCATTGTCTGGCAGCATGCCAGGGAAGATGACTTAATAGAAGGAACCTGTTCAATAGTGTCCTAAAGTGTGTTAGGAAGGCCTAAAAACCCCTCCCAATTAACCTCTTGGCATAAATAAAGGAAATAAATTTCATTGGAGTAAGACTATAATTACCCTCCTACTCAAGTCTATCCATCCCTAGCATGGATCATCATATAAGTTCTTATCCTATTTTTAGGAAATGAGGAACTCCATATCTTTCTTTACATTTGGACATTTTTTTAGACATGGTTTTTGTTCTAAAATTTCTTATATGATGACTTTTGGGTCTTTAGGATTGTAATAAGTAGTTTGTTTGATTTTCTGCACTATTAATGGTTAGCTTCGAATTTATCATTACTAAGTTGGTTATGTTATAAACTCATATTAATATTGACTAAATTATTAATGAATTGTTTAGGTTATATGGTTCTCCCAACAAAGGATTATTATGGATTCCACTTATGACCATTTGGATCTTGATAATAAGAATGGGTCAGTAGGAAGGAAGAAAGGTATAGGTTGGACTAGATAATAAAAGGACAAAAATATTCAAAATATTAAGTCAAAGAAAAAATATACACAAAAATTTAAATGATAAGTAGGTCAAAGAGATGTTAAGATGATAGGTTGTAGTTTATTCAATTGGGGGTCTAGAACTGGATCCTTACTTGTTGTTATGATTCTCCTGTATTTATTATTGATGTTATTTGTTTCTAACCCAGGTCGACTGATGATGCTTACCGTTGAGAGTAATTATACTGATGCTAAACTTCGTATAATTCCACTTGGGGATATAGCCATGATGTAGGTCAATTGGATCTTCTATAATAGAAACGACGATCACTCAGCAACAATTCCTACCATTTCTATCCTACATGGATATTGCATCGTGGATGTTTTTACTTTTTGTCTAGTGCTCTTGTACCTTTTTAGGCTATATTTTGGGAGTCAATTTTAGTTGTTTTTCATATTTACTTTTCATAGCTGGTGTATGAAAAATAAGCTATGGAATAAATTGATGTAATAATCATTTGAATATCGAATTGATATTAAAATAATAGTGTTTGTTATGCAAACTTTGTAACAACTTCTGGATTGATTAATAGTGGGATTCAAGGTCTTCTTATCTGGAGTAGGTGTAGATAGGTTCCCAACATGATCTGGTGGGTTGGGTTATGACAATTTCTATATTGAATTATACTAGTTTGATTTGTTGATATTGATGGGAATGAATTAGGTAAAGGTGTTGTTGACTTGGCATTATATGTGTCTATACATAGTCATATCCCTCTCATGTTTGCATGATAATACTAGGTTGTTATTGCTCCTTGAGTGATAGAGGTATGTTGTATTGGTAATTTGACTAGTTGTAAGCTAGCTGTGAGGCTAAATGTCATGACCCAAACTAGGAAATTGGTGACACTTGTTGTACCCTTTGGAGAAGTAAGCCTAAGTCAACCCAAAAGAATGTGAATTAAACATAATCAAAAGTAGAAACAAAAGAGATAGAAGAATCCCATATATATATATATATATATATATATATATATATATATATATATATATATATATATATATAACACAAGTTTCAAATATACATCTCATTTCTAGTTGTCAATATCGATATCTAAAGTATATTAAATACGGGTAAGTGTAATATAAATAATAAGAGATCCGAGTAATCTTGGAGTCCAACAACACTACCGCAATCTCCACAACCTCTATGCTGAAAAATATAATCTACAAGCTGGTACTCGGTCCAATACCAGTACGAGTGTAGAAAATAGAAAAAGGAAAAAAGCAAGGGTGATTTTGAAATCATATTTACTCAGCAAGCATTGTTGATAACCGATCCTAATCCAAAGTGGTGAAGAGAACCACTAACCCAACTACCCATGGTTTCCCAAACAATTCTATAACCAATAATTACATCATTTCATCTTATCAAAGTGAACCAACACAATAGACACATAATAAACCTATACAGGGTAGGCACTTTAGTCTAGGTGATTCAATGCTACGCATTTTATTATCAACAAATAAGGGAAGTCAGTTATGAAGAAGACTGACTAATATGATATAATAATCTTAATCAATTAAAATTAAGTAACAATATAGGATACAGATAGGGAGTGTGTAAATATATAAGAATTTATCATATACTTCCATAAGTTACTACACAACTATCTCTCTGATCAAGCCACATTGATACCCCACGTCTCATAATACCTCAACCACCCAACCAATATAAGATGATATAAGATAATGCAATGAAGAGAAATACATGCTTAAACATAATATCAAAAATAAGGTTTTATGATGGTAATACAGTATGAGAGTAAATACTAACAAAGTCTCAAACCATACCAAAGTGGGTAAGGAAATTCAATATACTAGTGATGATGAGATAATAATGAATGTTTAAAAGTTATCGTATAACTTCTTATATATCTCCATCAAGTAATGCTACTCCCAAAGTAGGATCTAAGAAGGGTTTGCAACCCATATACTTTTCATAATTTCAATCCACATCTGTGGCTAATATTCACATATCAAGGATCCATAATATCTCATAAAATGTCTCAGTCAAATCAACCAACATATTCCTTGGTCTAGGAATTTTTAAAAGTGTCTCATTTTCTTTCAAAATTGATATTTTTCAGTGTTATTAATCTCATAAGCATGTACGGATCATATAAGGATATAATAACTACAGATAAATCATTATGTAGATATGAATCAATTATTGTTCTATGATGTAAGCAATTGTAGGGCACCACTGGTGTAAGTAGTCATGCATGACATCAATAATATCATTTAAAGTTCCTCATTCGAGTATCATCAATATAATAAAGGCAAGTTAATACATATAAGTATGACAATTAAAATCACAATCATGGCCTATGATAACAAGTCAAGCCTTACTACGCGATACAACAATAATTGTGGTAATTAAATGCACAATCATGCCAATGATATAAACTCAAGACCCCTCTCATGCATCATCATCGTTTCTTCTCTCATAATTAGTAATAATATGTACAAAATCCCCCACTCTGGTACACGATAATAAATAGTATTCCTAAAAATAATATATCATGAGACTATCCAAACCTAGCCTATTTCATACAATAAGTCTCACCTACTAATACTAGCTCATTTAAAGCTCAATTATTTCATCACTAACAATAATAAAATTACTATCCCATAAAGGTCACTAAGTCCTGATCATTACAATAAAGATCACTAAATAAGATTCAAACTCTAAAATAAGCATCCAATATCAATTATTTAAGATCACTAAGTTATCTATCTGTGCTCTACTCTAACGGTAGTTACAAGTAGTAATACTAACTAAGAAAGAAAATAATCTAACTACAATCTACCAAAAGACTCTGTTACTTGCGAAAATGCTCGCCATTTCACCTAAGCAGGCCCCTAATTTTAAACAATCACAAAATACCAACAAACAAGTATACAACATATAAACACTTCTAAAAAAGTTAAGGTACATCTCAACTTGCCTTAAAATAAGATCAACATCCCAAAATATCAATCAAAATCTAAAATCCCTCGAATCAACACCAAATGCATCCAATCTAATCAAATATATATCTACAAGTCTAGAGGAGTCCAATAATACCCATACTGACCATGTTTATTTTGGATTCAAAATTCACTTCAAAAACTATTTTTGAACACACAGGGGTAAAACTAGGATTTTATGTAACAATAATGTCCCCATATCAAGAGGTATCTAGAGATGAAAATGCATGCAAAAATGAGTAGGAATCAGACCTCAAATAAAATAAAACTGTCACGACCTGAGACTACCTCCTGGTTATGAGACGGTGCTTAAGGCCACAATTGACCTCAAGTGAACCTATGAACTGGTACATGTTGTGTACACTGAATAAAGACATAATGAAATAACATGTGCAAAAGATAAACTATTAACGAACTGGCAAGATAGAATACTATAATATAACACGCATGTTTGAAAAGCTGAAAGATAAACTGATTGTCTGGGCATCTAATATGAAAGTCTCTAAAACATAAGGAGTTGATGGGACAAACCCCCAACTACTCTGATTGACTAATATATAAAAATACTGAAATGATAAAATAGCATATCACGTCCTCGAAGGATGAGGACTCATAACTACCGCTGCTGGAATATGTTAAGCTATCTAATGATGGTTAGTGAACTGTACATTCAAACCTATGTTACAAGACAATATAGCACAGAATCAAGTATATGATCAGTACTTTGAATGTATTGGTACACGAGGCAAGGAATACTAAAATATATGTGAAATCTGGACGTGGATGCATGAACATGTAAAATTGAGAATGCATGACCAGCTATAATACATACTGACATGATCTAAAAAAATTGAATAACTGATATTTGAATAACTAAAGTAATCTGTAAAACTGACTTAATCAATACTAAAATTTGACTACTTGGTCAAGAAAACCTAAACTAAAATAGATTGAGTACTGACTAAAACTGTAGGAGCTATTATGTAACCGGCATAAATCAAGTGAGCTATCATAAAGTTCAACACCTGACCCACATTGAGGAGGGTAGTTTCTATCCTTGCCACTGGAGTAGAACCTAAGCTGAGATGAAGTGATCACTAAACTGAGCCACATTAGGCAAGGGTAGGCACTCTCTTGTGAGACACCTACACCTACGGTGGCATGTAATTTATAGGAAATAAGATTCGCTGGACCCACACTTACCTATCGATGCTAAATCCTACTCCAAACTGAAAGACACTGAAATACTAACTGATGTCTACACTGATAACTAATTTACTCACATAAGGTATTTTAAAACTGATAGTGCATACCTAATCTGAAGAAATCATAAACATGTAAAACTAATAATTTTAACATAAAATAATACTCGGTATAACAATAAAATCATGAGTTGACTGACACATTATTTGAAAAGTCTAACGCAAATAAACATGTATATATCGGATGTTCATAACCTGTAAGCTTAAAATAGTGACATAGAGTCATAATTCAAACACAAAAAGCATGAGATATTTTAATATCCTGATAAATTACATGAATTTGAACATGGGGATAAGTTAGCCTTAGGAAAATCTTACGTTTGTACATTTTAAAGCATAATTTGAGAATTTGACATGGTATTGACTAAACATGACATGAGGTTTGAAACTTCAAATATATAGGATCATGATTCACATGGGATAAAACTATTAGCATGACTTAAATGTAAAAATAATGGGGAAACATAGATGAAGTTCATGATTTATATTGAACTTGATCATAAATTAGAGTATAATTCATAATTTAGCCAAAAAGAGGGTTTTGAGACTCAATAAGTGAAAGGGGCCTATTGATGAATACCACACATACCTGAAGTAAAAGCTTTGGGAAGATCCTTGGAATTGATATTGTTCTTAAGGAACCCTAATTGCTTGAGGGAGAAGAGAAAACCATCCCTCTTGACTCTCTTTGTGAAATTAAAGATTCTATCATGATTTGGGGATTTGGGGTCTTTTATACCATCCCTTGTGAAGTCAAGATGACATAGGTTTGGATTTTCAGAAAGTGGTAAAAGACATAAACACCCTTGAAAAATATGCAAGAAAAGTACCCCCATTCTTTACGACTCGGCTTGCAACTCGTAAAAAATGGTTATGACTCATAGTCTGAGTCGTAGCTTAGGATTTTGGGATTCTGGGTACATTCTAGTTTGACTATGACTTACCACCTAATGACTCATCATGAATAATTATGAGTCATAGGTTGAAGTCTTAGTTAGAAGTAGAAGCGTTGGGTCACACTAGTCAAGCTATGGCTTCATGCACAGACTCGTAAGGTCTAGTTACAAGTTGTAAGATGGACTCATTACCACTGGAGAGAGTTCTATTCCATACATATTGTTGTGACTACGAGTCCCTTCTTATGACTCATACGCACTAATTATGTGTCGTGTTGAGGTATCGTATTCACTAGGCTCAAGGTGAAGGAATTCACCAGAGTGGTTACTACTCAATTGTGATGAATCATCACAAGTGGTAACGATTCATTACCCTGAGTTGTAACCATCGTAGTCTTTCCAGGCTCTCAAGAAAGAATTTCCATAACTTCTTGTCATGGCCTCGGATTGAGACGAGGCTTGATGCATTGGAAAGCTAACCTCATGGGCTATTTCTTGGGAGGTTTAGAGCATGAAAACTCAAGTTATTGCAATATGTCCCCCTTGGGATCATTTTTCCTCGAATTAAATTGGTTAGGGTGATAATACTAAGGAAATTGAAATCATACACTAAATACACATGAACTGAAACATGATTAAACAACTGAGTCTGAAACATGATACATGGATTGAATTGAAATCATGAATACATGCAATAACATGAGAATGGTTACAAAGCTAAGATTGAAGAAGAGAGAGATTCAATTTAGAAGAACCTGTTACCTCAAGCTGCATCTAAATTCATGAAGAAAATATGAGGATACTTTACTCGCATATCTACTTATGCTTACCAAGTAGCTCCCTCAACTGATTGATTTCACCATAGAACTAAGGGAACTCCTTTATTCCTCAATCAATGAACCTGACGATCAAGGATCTCAACTGTAACTTCTTTATATGAGAAACTATCTTTCACATCCACACTTTCCAAAGGAATCGCAGAAGCTAAATCACCAATGCATTTCTTTAGCAAGGAGACACAAAACACCAGATTCACTAATGTCCAATCTTGATGTTAGGCGTATTTACACACCTAAAGCGCCTTAATTTACCCATATTTTAGCTAAGTTTTGAGGACAAAATATATAATTCATGCACTTTTAGTCCTTTTTCCTGTAAGTAAGCTAACCAACGTGATTAGCAAGTTTTCAGGTATAAATGATGAAGATTTCAGCATTTTATGGATAACTTGATGCCAAAGGAAGCTTCACGAAAGAAGGAAAGCAGCATTTGGACGCCTATGGACTGAAAGTGACGCATGGAAAACTTGTCCCGGGCAAAAACAGCATTTCCAAAGACTTGGGGATCAGCAGTAACTTAGTAGGATTAGGATAAGGATGCAGTAAACTAGTAGGATTAGGAAAAGTACGCAGTAGCCTAGTAGGAATAGGATATGGGTGTTATAAAAACCCTATGATGCTGAACTTTTCAGCAAGCATTATTACAATTAAAAACAATTCTTTTTCAATTAATTCTTCTTCCCTTCTATTCATCTATTCGACTCTTAATTTTCATGATAAGAGAAACGCTATTTGCAAGGAATTCACGCCACAAGCACTACCAAAGCATACTTCACGTTAGATTTTTATTCTGGTATGATGATAATGTCTATTGTGATTTCCGTTGCACTCATGAATAGCTAAACTTCTTTGTTAGGGTTATGGAAGCCTTATGAGATACTATCTATTGCTATGAGTTTGTGAATTCGTGACACGTATACTGCTTATATCATTACTCTCTTCATCTTAATTTAAATTCTTGTGGTTGCAAACATATAGAATACGCCAGTATAGCATTAACTTGTTCGAAAGAAAAGTTACATGTCTGGAAAAGAGAGAATGTCAAGGAAATAGGGCACCAACCCCTGTTTAAAAGTTAGTGTCGTAACTGGATTAACCTCTTGGAGACTTCGTACCATTAGATACGCTTTAAGCTCGAAAGAGTGAAAATGAAATAATCCTTGATGGTCGAAAGACGCCTGGATTTACCATAGAATATGAATCTCTATAAGCGCATGCATGTCTGAATTCCGCATAACTCATAGTCAATAGATACGTATAACTCATAAGGTGGACATAACCTTAACTCTCATTTCTCATTGATTAAAACCTACCAAGTACTCCATTTTACTCTTCTATTTTCCGTTTTTATTCTACTATTTTGTTTACATCATTTGCACGCACAAAATCCCCCCTTTATTCGCAGAACTTTCATCAAAAGTCTAATAATCGTCGCTTACTTAGTGACCAAGTATTTCATGTGGGATTCAACACCCAACCCAGTTGGGTTCTATATTTGACAAAGACCGCTTACACTCTTACGAGAGCTGTAGTTTGAGCGTTATCAAATCTACAGGCAGCTCTAATTGTAAGATACCTTGCCAAAATGACTCAAAATCCTACATGGACCAACATAATAGGAACTCACCTTCCCCTTCATGCCAAATCTCTTCATCCTTTTCATAGGCAAAATTTTCAAATAAACCACATACTCAAACTCAAGGTCTCTTGTCCTCACATCAATAAAAGATTGTTGATGACTTTGGGTTGTCTTCAACCTTTCATAAATAAATTAAACTTTCTCTATCACCCCAAACCTTGAATTTAGCCCTATTAAAGCAGCCTCACGTGCTTTAAACTATCCAGTGGAAAATCTACATCTCTTTCTATAGAGAGCTCCAATTGGGGCTATCTAAATACTAGAGTGATAGTTATTAATGTAGGCAAACCAATCAAAGGTATGTGGTCATCCCTACTACTTTTGTTAATAACACAAGCCCTCAACATGTCCTCTAAGGTTTTAATGGTCCTTTCTTCTTGACCATCTATCTGAGGATGAAAAGCTGCACTAAGATAAACTTAAGTACTAAGACCCTTATGAAAAGCCTTCCAAAAGTGAGAGGTAAAGTGAGTACCTCTATTTGAAATGATAGTCAACGGAACCCCATACAACTTCACTAACTCCCTGATATAAAGTCTAGCATAATCCCCTTAATACAAAGTATGAACTGGCTAAAAATAAGTTGACTTGGTCATTCTATCTATAATGACCCATATCGAGTCATGCTGGCGATGCATATGAGGTAATACTGTCATAAAATTTATGTTCACCACCTCCCACTTCTAAGTGGGGATGCTAAACTCCTGAAGTGTACCACTAGGCCTTTGGTGCTCAACCTTAACCTGCTGACAATTTGAATAATTAGCCAGAAACTCTGCAATATCTTTCTTTATACCACTATACCAATAGATTACTCGCAAATCATGGTACATCTTAGTGTCCCTTGGGTGAATAGGTCGTCAAGGAGATGTTAAGTCATCAAGATTATCGTTACCCTTAAGCAGGAATAGTCAAAACTGAAGAAGGAGTTGACGACATTTGTGATAAGTTGTCAGCCTCCTGATAGTCTATCACAAATGTCATCACCTAATTCGAGGGATTTCTAAAATTTTATTATTTTGTTTCCTTATTTAGGGTGAACTATTTAACGCCTTGTTTAGGGTTTTCTTGGAGAGGCTCGCACATTGAGTTTTGAAGATACTTTGATAGTTTTTCTCTCTAATTTCTTGGCTTGAAAAAGCAAACTCTTTGAAGAGATTATTATCATTACTTTAGGATTTCCTTTGTGATCCAATCTACGATTCACTAGTTATTATTCTTCTTATGGTAAGTTTAACTTTCAAAGCACGAATACAACTCATTGTTTCGATTTTAGCATTATGAGTGGCTAAATTCCATTAACTTGAATTATGGGATCTAGGGTTAGGGATTGATAAAGTGCTGAGTGATCAGGATTCAAAAGGTGGTAGGACTTCTTGATAATTTTGAGGTTTTAACTAACGTTTGTTGGTTGCAAATAATAGATAAAACCCACTTTAATTTGCTTGAGAAAGAAATCAAATAGAGTGGGAAGTGAATTATCAACAAGGACTTGGAAACACTCTATTTAATAATCAACACTGTAATAAGGTTGGTTAACCTGAGGTAAAATCTAGGCTGTGAATGTAAATTCCCTAAGTCCGAGAGGATTAGGTAATTAAATGCTTGAGTTGGTCGAGAGATATTTAGGTATAACTTCGATAAAGATAACTTGTTGTCCTATCTATTATGAGAATCTTGAACTACTATTAGCAACTGTCAAGTACCAAAACCCTTAGTGAACATAATTCTATTTTTTCATAAGCTCTTGATTATGAACACTTAAGTTAAAGTGACCAACAATTTATTGGCTAATCTCCAAAACCCCCATTTATCTTTTCGTATCATCTATTTGAATTCAACTTGTTGCTATAGTCTCAAATTAGTTTAATTGCCACTCACATTGTTCCCTGTCGATTCGACCCTGACTCCAAAAGTTGGGTAAATATATTGACGATGACTGCCTTGCACTAAATTAAAGTGCAAGTTGAGCATTATCATCAGACTACTAGATTCAGTTTTAGATCTCAGTTACAGTATTCAGATTTTTAGTATTTGCTTTATCAGACTTTTGAGGTTAGTATGATTCAGATATACCTAGATAATTAGACAGTTTCCGCATTTGTTTTGATTTTTCATTCATATCTTCCCGTATTTTGAGATTTAGACTTAGCAGAAAGCAACTAGGGATAGCTCAAGACTACTTGTAGTTTGGAGAACTGTGTGGCATCCCGGGAGCTCAGATTTTAGGGTATTACACAGACTTACCCACTGGGGTAGACACTGAGAAAGTCTCTACTAATGTTTCGAGACTAAAACCAAAGTCTACGGCTATATAAGGAGTCACAAAAGAATGTGAAGCTCTGGGGTTTAATAATACATATACGTGAAGATGGAAAATTTACAATGTAACCATAACCACATTAAGAGGGTTGTTCTATTCTTTCCATCGGAGTAGAACCTGAGCTAAACTGGAGTGATCACTAAACTGAACCCATATTAGGCAAAGAGAAACACTCTCTTGCGAGGCCTCTAAACCTATGGTGACACGTAGATTTTGGAAAATAGGATGCGCTGAACCCACACTTCCTTCTCGATGCTAAATCCTACTCCCAAATAAAAGACACCAAAATACTAACTGATGCATGCACTTATAACTGAGTTGCTCACATAAGGTATTTTAAAATTGAAAGCGCATACCTAATCTGAAAAAAATCATGAAGAAGTAAAATTGATAATTTTAACATGAAATAATACTTGGTATAACAATACAATCATAAGTTGACTGACTCGTTACTTGAAAAGTTTGAATGCAAGTAAACATATAGGTATCGGTGTTCACAAACCGCCAACACTGAGTGATTACAAGATTCAATAATAACACTTGAAACAGTGACTTATAGTCATAATTCAAGGACTCAAAGCATGAGACATTTCAATAGCATGATAAATTAGATGAATTTGAACTTGGGAATGAGTTAACCTTGGGAAAATCTCATGTTTATACAGTTTAAAGAATAACTTCAGAATTTGACATGATATTGACTAAACATGACATGGGGTTTAAAACTTCAAATATATAGGATCATGATTCGCATAGGATAAAACTATTAGCATGTCGTGAATGTAAAACTAATGGGGAAACATGGATGAATTTCATGATTTACATTGAACTTTATCATAAATTAGAGTATAATTCATAATTTAACCAAAAAGAGGGAAACCCATTGATGAATACCCCACATACTTGAAGTAGAAACTTTGGGAAGATTATTGGAATTTATCTTGTTCTTGAGGAACCCTAATTTATTGAGGAAGAAGAGAAATCCATCCCTCTTGACTCTCTTTGTGAAATTGAAGATTATGTCATAATTTGGGGCTTTGGGGTATTTTATACCACCCCTTGTGAAGCCAAAACGACATAGGTTTGGTTTTTAAGGGGGTGGAAAAATACATAAAGGCCCTTGGAAAAATGTGTAGAAAAACATACCCCAGTAGTTATAACTTAGCTTGCGATTCATAACGACTGGTTTTCGACTCATAGTCGGAGTTGTAGCCTAGGATTCTAGGATTCTGGGTACATTCTTCTTTTATTATAACTTGCCATCTCACATCTCATCATGACTAATTATGAGTCGTGTGGTGGAGTCGTAGTTAGAAGATAAGTCCTTGGGTCACGCACTGGTCTGGCTACGGGTCCATGTACTGACTTGTAAGGTCTGGTTATGAGTTGTATGCTGGACTCATAACCACTGTAGAGGGTTCTATGACACACACACTGTTTTTACTATGAGTTCCTTCTTATGACTCGTAGGCACTGATTATCTATCATGTTGAGGTATCATAGTCATTGGGCTTAAGGTGAAGGGATTCACTGGCATGGTTACAACTCACTCGTGGTGACTCAATACGAGGGGTAATGCTTCGTTAACTTGAGTCGTAACTATGACAGTCTTTCCAGGCTCTCAAGTAAGAACTTTCATAACTTCATGCCATGGCCTCGGATTGAGACGAGGTTTACTGCATTGGAAAGCTAATCTTAGGGGTTATTTCATGGGAAGTTTAGAACATAAAAAGTCGAGGTATTACAGAAAACCTAATTAATACTTAATCAAGCCAAAAACCCCAAAAGCATATTTACAATCAAGAATTTAAAGTTGTTTTGAAGATGAAATTAATGCAAAGTGATTGAATAAAGGTTTAGGAACTTACCCGTGAAATATACCTTGAAAAAACCTTTGAAATTGCCTTACTCTATGCTTTAGAATTCCTAAAATGGAGAAAATACAATTTAGGATAAAAAATGAAAATATAATTTATCCAGGTCTAAAGGCTTTGGAATACATAAGCCCCTAGTTGCAAACGCAAGGTTGCCTCAACTTAAACCTTTATGAATGCAACCCTAAGGTCGCGAATGCTAGAAAAAATTACTCAACCTTTTTAAATGTTAGCCTCTAACTGGGAACACAAAGGTAAGGATGTTTGCACTTCACAAACATGATAGGGATGGTCAGGAGTGCAAACAGAAATAGAGTGCACTAGCAAAAAGGCTGAACCAACAAAAGGGTTTAACCTTCAAAACACAGATCCTCCAAATAGACCCTCAGGATTTGTTTGGGACCCTTACATAAGTGAAAAAACAATGCTACTAGGATAATGTTGATGTTTCAGGCTCAATGGCAAGGTTAGATTTTTTAAAAAAGTATCATTTTCAACAAATTAGCCTGTAACGCCCTAAAACCTGGTCCCGAGAAGTCACACGGTGCTCAAGACTACGAGTAGCCTCAAGTATCATAATAATCATGCTAGATAATGAAAAAAATGATAATTCATCTCAAAATCTGAAATTTTCTGCAATAGGCATGAAAATATAAAAATAAACATACAATTCATCTTCAAAATCTCTCAAAAACTCATAATCTTGCAAATAGCAATAATGGGTGTGAACCCTAATTCAAATATCATGTATATTCATTCAAAATAATATGAATTTGTAATTTATAACTTGGTTTTGGGGACAAGGATGGAAGAGGATCCTTGTTCATAAACCCCACATACCTTAATTGATGATTAGATGAAAAACTTGAATTTTGGATTCCTATTTGAGTTCTTGAAGATCAGTTCTTGATTATCTTGTCTTGGAAATACTCAATTTTGAATTTTCTTGGAGAAACAATGGAGGAATATAATTTCTTGGAGAAGATGCTTTGGAGCTCTAGGGTTTTACTTTGGCAGAGAATGGATTAAAATAATCATAAAGTGCTTTGAATAGGCTTAATATTATGTTTTGGACGGATTGAGGCTTAGGAATTATTGACCAAGGTACCCTTTCTAAACTTTTAATTGGAAATGGAAAGGCAATATTTTTTCGAATTGACATGCCACCGCCATACGCCACTATTGCGGTGGATTACTAAAAAATGACAACTGGGACTTGGAAGTTCTCCACGACGCGAAACAATCGCGGTGCACCTTTGGAATGCCATTTAGGCCATCAACGCGATGCGGTACAATCATGTTGGCCTATTGGTAATTGACAAATGGGAAATTGGACCTCACCTCAATGTGAGCTTATTGCAGAGGTCCATTGGAATTTGATGAATGGGAATTTAATCTTCACTACGACGCGATGTTTGCCCAGATTGCGTACTACTTTACTAAAATCGCCATAACTCCTCACCCGTATATCAGATTTGGGCAAAATTGGTATTGACGGAAAGCTTATTCAATTTCTTACACAAAGAAAGGTCTAAATCTTGAAAATTCTACATACAACAAAGGTTATTAATTATTAAATATAACCCTCGACATTATATGAGCGAAATTAAGCTAGGAAAAAGTATAAGGTATTACAATATCTCCCTCTTGGGAATATTCATCCTTGAATGTGGCAAGTTAAGCTGAAAACAATGAGGAATCTGAGGCTATAAGCTATCATGCATAACTAAAATAACTGTATGACTAAATCTAAAACATACTGAGCTACTGAACTATCTGCGAGTGCATGAATTTATATAAAAATAGCTATATGACCGAATCTGAGATTGAAAAAGAACTGAGTAAAGAAAAACTATTACCTTCAGCTGAATCTAAGTTCATGGAGAAGAGATAAGAATACTTGGTATGCATGTCTGCTTCTGCTTCCCAAGTAGCACCCTCAACGAACTGATTTCACCACAGAACTTTGACCAAGGGAAATTCTTTGTTCCTTAGTCTACAGATCTAATGATCAAGAATCTCTACTGGAACTTCTTTGTATGAAAGACTATTCTGAATATTTGTACTTTCTAGAGGGACTATAATGGTTGAATCATTCATGCACTTCTTCAACAAGGACACATGGAATACTGGATGAGCTGAGGATAAATCTGTGGGTAGCTTACTCTACCTTCCCAACACGACTCAAAATTCAGAAGGGACCTACATATCGAGGACTAAGATTTCCCGTTTTGCCAAATCTCTTCATCCCTTTCATGGGTGAAACTTTCAAATACAATAGGTCATCAACCTGAAACTCAAGATCTCTTTTCTTACGTTTGCATAAGATTTTTGATGACTCTGAGCTTCTTTCAATCTCTCTCTAATCAACTGAACTTTCTCCATGGCTTCAAACACCATGTCTGGCCCAATCAAAGCGGCTTCACCCACTTCAAACCAACCAACTAGATATCTACATCTTCACCCATAGAGAGCCTCAAACGGGGCCATTTGAATACTAGTATGATAACTGTTATTATACGCGAACTCAATCAATGACAAATGGTCATCCCAGATACCTTTTAAATCAAGAACACAAACCCTCAATATATCCTCTAGTGTCTAAATGGTTCTTTCTACCTGACCATCTATCTGCAGATAAAAAACTGAAATAAAATAAACTTGGGTACCAAGACCCTTATGAAAGGCTTTCCAAAACTGAGAGGTATACTGAGTACCCCTATCTAAGATGATGGACAAAGAAACTCCATCGAATCTAACTAACTCTCTGACATACAGCTTGGCATAATCTTCAGCTATGTAAGAAGTGTGAACCGGCAAGAAGTGCGCTGGCTTAGTTAATTTGTATATAATGACCCAAATTGAATCATGCTGACGATGCAAATGGGGTAAACCAGTCACAAAATCCATATTCACCTCTTCCCACTTCCAAACAAAGAGACCAAACTCTTGCAAAGTAACACTAGGTCTTTGATGCTCTACCTTAACCTGTTGAATAGTTGCACACTTAGTTACAAACTCTGCTATATCTCTCTTCATACCACTCCACCAATAGATTTCCCACAAGTCGCGGTACATCTTAGTAGCACCTGGATGAATGGAATAACGCGCACCATGCACTTCCTCCATAATCCACTGCCTCGAATCATCTAAACATGGCCTACACAATCTATTCTGGTATCTCAACACACCATCTACTAAGGGCGTTTTCCACTACATTATCATTATCCACATGAGCAACACTGCCCATAGACAATCTACTAAGGGCGTTTTCCACTACATTGGCCTTGCACCCTATAAAGATAGTATCTCAAGATTTTCAAAGAAAACAGAACAACAACTACCTTAAGATCATGAGTTGGGTAATTATTTTCATGAGGCTTAAGCTGTCTAGAGGCGTAGACTATAACCTTACCCATCTGCATCAAAACACAACCCAAACCGACTTTAGAAATATCATAATACACCACAAAACCATCTATACCATTGGGTAATGCGAAAACTGGGGCTAAAGTGAGTCAAGTCTTCAACTCCTGAAAACTCTTCTCGCAGGAATCTGACCACAAGAGCTTAACTTTCTTTTGGGTCAATCTAGACATAGGAGACGTAATAGATAAGAAACCCTCAACAAAACGTCTGTAATAGCCAACTAAACCCAAGAAACTTCTAATGTCTGATAGAGAGATAGGTCTAGGCTAATTTCTTACTATTTTTGTCTTTTGGGGATCAACTCTAATACCCTTACTAGAAACAATATGACCAAGAAAAGTTACTAACCATAGCCAAAATTCACATTTACTGAGTTTGGCAAACAATCGATCATCTCTAAGAGTTTACAATATAATTCTAATATGGTCTACATGCTCATCCTTACTACGAGAGTAGACAAGAATATCATTGATAAAGACTATGACAAACATGTCCAGATACTATTTGAACACTCCGTTCATTAAGTTCATGAAGGCTGCTGGGGCATTTGTTATCCCAAAGGACATGACTAGAAATTCAAAATGACCATAATAGGTTCTGAAAGCTATCTTTGGAATATCACAGTTCCTTACTTTAAGCTGATGATATCCGGATCTAAGGTCTATCTTGGAGAAATACCTGTCACCTTGGAGTTGATCAAATAAGTCATCAATTCTAGGAAGAGGATATTAGTTTTTTACTATACCTTTATTTAGCTGAAAATAGTCAATGCACATTCACAAAGAATCATCTTTCTTTCACACAAATAAGACGGAAGCCCCCCATAAAAAACACTAGGCCTTATGAAACCTTTATCTAAAAGATCTTTGAGTTGCTCTTTCAACTCTTTAAGCTCAGTAGGAGCCATATGATATGGAGGAATAGAGATGGGCTGAGTATTTGGGAGAAGGCCAATACCAAATTACTATTTCCCTATAGGGAGATACCCCTAGCAAATCTTTGGGAAAAATATCAGGAAACTCTCTGACTACACTGACTGGCTAAACTATTGGAGTCTCAGACTTAGTATCTTTGACTTGAACTAGATAATAGATGCACCCTTTGGAAATCGACTTTCTAGCCTTAAGACAAGATATGAAATGAATTTTAGGAGACATTGAATTGCCTTTCCACTCAAAGACTAGCTCATCTGGAAACTAAAACTTTACCACTCGGAGCGACAATCTATAGATGCATAACAGGAATGAAGCCAATCCATACTAAGAATAAGGTCAAATTCAACCATATCTATCTCTGTTAGGTCTGCTAACATGATTTTTTGAAGGAAAGTGATAGGACACTTTCTATAGATTTGTTAGGCAACAACTGACTCACCTACTGGGGTAGAAACCAAGAAAGGCTCAGTCATCTTTTTAGGACTTATTTCAAAATTTACTGCAACTAATGGGGTCACACAAGAGAAACTCGACCTGGGGTCTAAAAACATATAAACATCAAGATGAAAAACACGAAGAATACCAGTAATAATAAATGGTAAATCATCCCACTCCTGATGGGATGGTAATGCATAAAACCAATTCTGGCACTGATCGCCACTGGTATTGGATGATGCGCCTTGAAGAGGGACTGGGCAACCTAAAGAAGCTGGTGCACTAGTAGCCTGAGTCTGGGGATGAACATCTCTATTTTCCTGCTTAGCATGCGGACACTCTCTGATTTCATAAATCAACTTATCACAACCATAACAACCTTTCTGTCTAGCTAAACACTCACCAGGCTGATTCTTACCATACTTAGCACATGGAGGCACACTATTCTAAAATCTGGACATAGAAGACTTACCTCACTGCACCTGTCTAGCTCTGGGAGTGGGAGAACTAGCTGAAGATGGTATTGGCATAGATGAATGATTCTGAAACTGTGAATGATTTCCCCCTTGAGGCCTAGCCTGGCCATCTACCCTATTCTAGCCTTCTTATTTCCCCTCTCTCTTTTCTTCAACTTCTATAGCTTAATTTTTTGAGCATGAATCATCAATCTATCAAGATCCATAACTCCAATAAGCATGGTAGTCGTACACTCCTTGACTACCAAGCTAGATACTCTAGTAAAAATCTTACTCATACTTTCTCTAGGATCAGCCATAGTATCAGAGGCATAATTATACAACTAATTAAGCTTAAGGAAGTACTCCTTCACTGTCATCAAGCCCTGCCGTAGGTTCACAAACTCCGCTATCTTAGCTTTTCTCATCTTACGTGGGAAGATCCTATCTAGAAAAGCATCAAAAAATACCTATCAACTCACAAGAGCTACATTCTCACCTCTAATATTCCTCCATATAACTACCCAATCATACGCTATATCCTTTAATCTATAGGATACCAACTCTACACTCTCCTCTTCAGAAACATGCATAATCTGGGTGATCTTCTTTACCTTATCTAAATAAAGTTGTCGGTCCTCACCTGCTTTTAACCCAAAGAACTCTAGTGGATTCAGGTCCTCACCTGCTTTCAACCCAAAAAACTCAGGCGGATTTATTCTCATAAAATATCTGATTTTAGCTATTGCTAAATCATCATTGTACTGAACTAGGATGACATCCTGATGGTATCCCTAAACATTAGCAGTCACAGCCTGGGCCAATACCTAAAAGGAAGCCCAAAAATGAACATGGGATATATTTTCATTCAGAGAATCAGCAGATTGGGGAGGCTGGTTATCATTTCTATAGGCGTTAGCTTGTGGAGGAGGCATATTCAACTGTCATATAAAAGCACAAGTTAAAAGTATATAGAGATACTATAAGTATGATAGATCACGAAAGAAAAAAGATAATTTCCTAAAAACATCCCGTAGCTTCTTGCTCACAAATATGGTGCGCTTCACACCCATGATCAAGACTCTAAGTAACGCGGCTTTTCTGACTCTCTAGGACTCTTAAAAAACTTAAGCTCTGATACCAAGTTTGTAATACCCCAAAACCTAGTCCCGAGACATCACATAATGCTCAAGACTATGAGTAGCCTCAAGCTAACCCTATCTGCCTTCAGCTAAGTTTGAACCTTATAATAAAGGAAACATACACATAAGAGTCATACTATATACAAAAAATTATTTGATTATAACTTAGAATAATCTGGATATAATTTATGAAAACCAAAACTATAAGTCTAAATCAAATCCAGTAGTCTGACAAGCCTCTACTACTAATAACTAGAAAGCCACTAGGACAAACCCCCAGCTGAATCGAACTGTCTGAAAAGAATACTGAATCATCTAAACTAATAAGCTGAAAATAAATTGAATGATTAAGTCCCCAAACTATGAGGACTCACCAACTGTCGAATGTAGATGGAGATGCTTGAACTACTTACGTTGCTGAAACCGAGCACCTGAACCTACATTATGAGACAATATAGCACATAGACGTATATGCAGATCAATACTTTGAGGATGTACTGAGTATATGGGGAGCGAAATGCATAATTAAAACATCATCTCATCATCATAATTTGTAAAACAATGCATGCTAAATGTAAATGACTCACATAAGCTGAAATATCTGAAAGAAAAACTAAAATCTATATTCATGAATAACAAATCATACTTTGTAAATCTAGTGAGTCATAACATTTAGTTTTGAAAGTTGTACTAGTATTCTGTCTGTGAATCATACTGTCTAAGTGTAAAAGAGCTCACTTCTAAATCTAAAATCAGAAAGCTGAAATCTGTAACTAGTATCTTTCTGTAAAGCATAATCTAAGTAAAGTTGTGAACCTTTACACTTAGGGCGTGTTTGGTATGATGGACAATATTTTCCATGGAAAATTTTTTCCTGGAAAAAGTTTTTCTCAAAAATAAGTTGGTTTTCTACTTATTTTCTCATGTTTGGTTGGCGAGTGGAAAATATTTTCTAGAAAATATTTTATGGTGTTTGGTTGGTGAGTTGAAAATATTTTTTAGAAAAATATTTTCTAGTGTTTGATTGGTGAGTGAAAAAATATTTTTTAGAAAACACTACTAACTGTTAACTAGTATATTAGTGCCTCTAGCAACTCAACAATTTGTAAGAACTAATTTAAGTATAGCAAATAATATCAATATCAAATACTAAAATATTACAATCACTAAATTTAATCAACTACTAATTAGCAAATATAGGAGACATTTTTCAATATTTTGTTAGGACAATCTAAAGATACTACAATCAATAGAAATACAACGGAACGACAAGCTTATTCAACTTTGTGAAACAAGCTACATTAATGACAAAATGAAATATGCAATTAGCAAAAGTAACATAGGTAAGTCTTCCTCTATGCATATGGAAATTACAATATATTCAACAAGCATTGAAAGAGAAAAAAATTCGGGCTTCACTATTTTTTATTTCAACCAGTGAAAAATTGAAACAAAGCACAGTGAAAAATATTTTTCAGTAATGTGAATTTTTTGAGAAATGTGAATATTAGTGTTGATGGGGTTGGGGTGGGCATAAGTCATATGTCATTTTCCAGAAAATGACTTCCCTTGGTCCATGAGGAAAGTCATTTTCTCTCAAATAGAGGAAAATGAGTTGTTATGGAAAACATTTTCCCAATATTTAACTACAACCAAACAAGAGAAAATAAGAAAATATTTTTCAGAAAACATTTTCCATCATACCAAACACACCCTTAGTTTTCCAAAAGCTTTTATGTTATTCTTTTCAGTTATCTGTAGTCTATACTTTATCTGAAGGGAGGTTCTTCTAACTGACATAAATCATGTGAGATAACATGGAGTCCAACATCTTGTTCCCCTATAGGAAAAATTTCATGATGGGGAGAGGTGTCATACTCTTGCCAAGGAGTATAACCTGAGCTAAGTGATCACATCTGTAGCTGTCATCCATATAAAAATGGGAATAATCTGATAATTTGTACCTATGTTGGCGACGTAGTTCTGTGGAAGATAGGGCACGCTAATCCCACACTTCCTACTAGGTTCTAAATACTACTGCCTTTTAATCTGTATGCTCCCTCTGTTGCAAATCCATTTTTAAAAAACTAGCATAAGGGTTATTACGAGACCAATTATGCTTTTATCTGAGTCATTCTGTAAATAAAGCTAATCTGAATTCAGTAATCTGAGATAAATATGTAAAGTGGATTCCAAATCTTATCTAAGAATCAAAAGATTAAAACCTTATTGAAAATCTATAAATAATCTGATCATAGGATGCTTAAAGCATCATCTTTCTTGAAATATCAACATATAAACTTGGACTTAACAATCCATGCATCAAGTTCATGTCAAAACATCATAAAAATCATGCTTGATAATGAAAACATTGATAAATCATCTCAAAATCTGGAATTTACTGCAATAGGCATGAAAATATGAAAATAAACATGCAATTTATCTTCAAAATCTCTCAAAAACTTATAATCTTGTAAATAACAATAATGGGTATGAACCCTAATTCAAATCTCATGTATATTCATTCAAAATCAAATGAATTTGTAATTTAAAACTTGGTTTTGGGCACTAGGATGGAAGAGGATCCTTGTTCATAAACCTCACATACCTTAATTGATGATTAGATGAAGAAACTTGAATTTTGGATTCTTATTTGAGTTCTTGAAGATGAGTTCTTGATTATCTTGTCTTAGAAATCCTCAATTTTGAGCTTTCTTGGAGAAACAATGGAGAAATTTAATTTCTTGGAGAAGAAGCTTTGGAGCTCTAGGGTTTTTCTTTGGTAGAGAATGAATGAAAATAATCATAAAGTTCTTTAAATAGGCTTAATCTTATATTTTAGACGGATTGGGGGCTTGGGAATTGACCAAGGTACCCTTTCTAAACTTTTAATCGGAACTAGAAAAGCCACATTTTTCTGAATTGACATGCCAGCGCGATGCGCCACTATCGCGGTGGCTCAATGAAAAATGACAACTGGGACCTGGAAGTTCTCTGCGATGTAGAGCTATCATGGTGCACCTTTGGAATGCCATTTAAGCCATCAACGCGATGCGGTACAATCGCGTTGGCCTACTGGAAATTGAAATCTGGGAAATTGGACCTCACCCGATGCAAAATTATCACGAGGTCCACTGGAATTTGATGAATGGGAACTTAATCTTCACCACGGTGCAGTGTTTGCCCAGATTGCGTACTGGTTTACTAAAATTGCCATAACTCCTCACTTGAGTATCGTATTTTTGAGAAATTGATATTGACGGAAAGCTTATTAAATTTCTCACACAAAGGAAGGTCTAAATCTGAAAAAATTCTACACATAACAAAGGTTATTCATTATTGAAGCTAACCCTCGACATTATCAAAGTAAAATTAAGCAAGGAAAAAGTACGTGGTAATAGAATATTTCCCCCTTGGGAATATTTGTCCTCGAATGTGGCCAGTTAAGCTAAAAATACTGAGGAATATGAGGCTATAAGCTATCATGCACAACTGAAATAACTATATGACTGAATCTCAAACATACTGAGCTACTGAACTAATCTGCGAGTGCATGAATTTACATAAAAATAGCTATATGACTGAATCTGAGATTGAAAAAAATTGAATGAAGAAAGACCATTACCTTTGGTTGAATTTGAGTTTGTGGAGAAGAGATGAGGATACTTGGTATGCATGTCTGCTTCTGCTTCCCAAGTAGCACCATCAATGAACTAATTAGCCACAAACTTTGACCAAGGGAAATTCTTTGTTCCTTAGTCTACGTATCTGATAATCAAGAATCTCTACTGGAATTTCTTTGTATGAAAGACTATTCTGAATATCTGTACTTTCTAGAGGGACTATAATGGCTGAATCGTCCATGCACTTCTTCAACAAGGACACATGGAATACTGGATGAACTGAGGATAAATCTGCGGGTAGCTCAAGCTCATACACTACCTTCCCAACATGAATCAAAATTCAGAAGGGACCGATATATTAGGGACTAAGCTTTCCCTTTTTGCCAAATCTCTTCAACCCTTTCATGGGTGAAACTTTCAAATACACAAGGTCATCAACCTCAAACTCAAGATCTCTTTTTCTTACATCTGCATAAGTCGTCTTACGACTCTGAATTGCTTTCAATCTCTCTCGGATCAACTGAAATTTCTCCATGGCTTCAAACACTATGTCTGGCCCAATCAAAGAGGATTCAAAAACTTTTAACCAACCAACTGGTGATCTACATCTTTACCCATAAAGAGCCTCAAATAGGGCCATCTGAATACTAGCATGATTACTGTTATTATAAGCAAACTCAATCAACGACAAATAGTCATCCCAGCTACCTTTGAAATCAAGAACACAAGACCTCAATATATCCTCTAGAGTCTGAATGGTTCTTTCTTCCTGACCATCTGTCTGCGAAGGAAAAGCTGAACTAAGATGAACTTGAGTACCAAGACCCTTTTGAAAGGCTTTCGAAAACTGAGTACTCCTATCTAAGATGATGGATAAAACAACTTCATGCAATCTAACAAACTCTTTGATATACATCTTGTCATAATATTCAGCTGGGTAAGACGTGTCAATTAGAAATAAATGCGTTGAATTATTCAATCTGTCTATAATGACCCAAATCAAATCATGCTGATGACGCGAATGGGGTAAACCAGTGACAAAATCCATATTTACCTCTTCCCACTTCCAAGTGGGGAAATTAAAATCTTGCAACGTACCACCAGGTCTTTGTGCTCTACCTTAACTTATTGACAAATTTCACATTTGGCTACAAATTCTGCTATATCTCTCTTCATACCACTCCACCAAGAAATTTCTCGCAAGTCGCGGTACATATTTTTAACACCTAGATAAATGAAATAACATGCACCATGTGCTTCCACCTTAATCTGATGCCTCAAATCATCAACACATGGCACACACAATCTACTCTGGTATCTCAACACACCATTTCCCCCTTGGGAGAAAACCTCTATATTTTGATCTTTAATTTACTCCTTCAGTTTGACCAAACTAGAATCCTTATCTTGCTTCTCTTTTATTTCCAAAACTAGAGAAGATTCAAAACTACTTTGAACCTAAATATTACCTTAAGCAGAATCAACTAATCTCACACCCAATCTAGCTAAACGGTGAACTTCTCAAACTATCTCCTTCTTATCATTCTTCATATGAGCAACACTGCCTATAGACAATCTACTAACGGGGTGTGCCACTACATTGGCCTTGCTCGAATGATACAAAACACTCATATCATAATCCTTTAATAATTATAACCACCTTCTCTGACGAAGGTTCAACTCCCTCTAAGTAAACATATACTGCAAGCTTTTATAATCCATGAACGCATCAACATGCACCCCATAAAGATAGTGTCTCCATATTTTTAAAGAAAACACAACAACAGCTAGCTCAAGATTATGAGTTGGGTAATGTTTTTCATGAGGCTTAAGCTATTTAGAGGCATAGGCTTTAACCTTACCTCTCTACATCAACATGCAACCCAGACAAACTTTATAAGTATCATAATACACCACAAAACCATCTATACCATCGGGTAATGCTAAAATTAGGGATGAAGTGAGTTGAGTCTTAAACTCTTGAAAACTCTTCTCACAGGAACCTAACCACTAGAACTTAACTTTCTTTTGGGTCAATCTAGACATAGGAGATGCAATAGACGAGAAAACCTTACAAAAATATTTGTAATAGCCAGCTAAACCCAAGAAACTTTTAATGTCTAATGGAGAGATAAGTATAGGACAATTTCTTGCTACTTCTGTCTTTTGGGGATCAACTCTAATACCCTCACTAGAAATAATATGACCAAGGAAAGCTACTGACCTTAGCCAAAATTCATATCTGCTAAATTTGGCAAACAACCAGTGATCTCTAAGAGTTTGTAATACAATTGTAAGGTAGTCTGCATGCTCATCCTCACTATGAGAGTAGAAAAAAATATCATCGATAAAGACTATGACAAACTTGTCCAGATACTCTTTGAATACTCTATTCATCAAGTCCATGAAGGTTGCATGGGCATTTATTAGCCCGAAGAACATGACTAGAAACTCAAAATGATCATAACAAGTTCTGAAAGCTGTCTTTGGAATATCATATTCCCTTACTTTAAGCTGATGATAGCCGGATCTAAGGTCTATCTTGGAGAAATAACTGGCACCTTGTAGTTGATCAAATAAGTTATCAATTCTAGGAAAAGGATATTTATTTTTTATGGTAACTTTATTTAGCTAACGATAGTTAATGCACATTCGCAAAGAACTATCTTTCTTTCACACGAATAGGACATAAGCGCCCCATAGATAAACACTAGGCCTTATGAAACCTTTATCTAAAAGATATTTGAGTTGCTCTTTCAACTCTTTAATATTGGAGGGAGCCATATGATATGGAGGAATAAAGATGGGTTGAGTATCTTGGAGAAGGTCAATATTGTATTCTATTTCCCTATCGGGAGATACCCCTGGCAATTCTTTGGGAAAAGCATAAGGAAACTCATTGACTACATTGACTGACTGAACTGTTGAAGTCTCACACTTAGTGTCTTTGACTCAAAAAAGATGATAGATGCACCCTTTGGAAATTAACTTTATAGCCTTAAGATATGTAATGACTTTTGGGAGACACTAGATCACCTTTTCACTCAAAGACTGACTCATCTAGAAATTAAAACTTCACCACTTAGGTGCGATAATCTATAGATGTATAACAGGAATTATGCCAATCCATACCATGAATAAGGTTAAAGTCAACCATAGCTAGCTCTATTAGGTATGTTAACACGATTTTATGAAGGACAGTGATATGATACTTTCTATAGATTTGTTTGGTAACAATTGACTCACCTACTGGGGTGGAAACCAAGAACGAATCAAGCATATTTTGAGGACTTATTTCAAAATTTACTATAACTAACGGGGTCACAAAAGAGAAACTTGACCCAGTGTCTAACAACACATAAACATCAAGATAAAAAACATGCAGCATACCAGTTACGACATTTGGTGAATCTTTCTGCTCCTGATGGGTTAGTAATGCATAAAACTAATTCTGGCACTGACCACCACGGTACTGTATGATGCGCCCTGAGGAGGGACTAGGCAACCTAAAAAAACTGGTGCACTAGTAGCCTAACATTTGGTGAATCTTCCCGCTCCTAATGGGTTAGTAATGCATAAAACCAATTCTGGCACTGATCACCACGGTACTGGATGATGCGCCCTGAGGAGGGACTGGGCAACCTAAAAAAACTGGTGCACTAGTAGCCTGAGTCTGGGGACAAATATCTCTATTGGCTTGTTAGCATGTAGATACTCTCTAATTCTGTGAACCAACTTACCACAACCATAATAACCTTTCTGTCTAGCTAAACACTCACTTAGGTGATTCTTACCATACTTAGTACATGTTGGATAACTGGTCCTTCCAATCATACTATACTGAGATCTGGACATAGAAGACTTACCCCACTGCTCCTGCCTAGCTCTAGGAGTGCAGCACTAGCTAAAGATGGTGTTGGCATAGATGAACAATTCTGAAATTGTGAATCATTTCCCTCTTGAGACCTAGCCTAACCATACTCAAACTAACCTATTCTAGCCTTTTTATTTCCCCTCTCTCTTCCCTTCAAATTCTCTTCCTCAATTTGCTAAGTATGAGACATCAATCTAGCAAGATCCACGACTCCAATAAGCATGGCAGTCCTACACTCTTTTACTACCATGGTTAACACTCCAGTAATAAATTTACTCATACTTTTCCTAGGATCAACCATTGTATCAGGGCCATACCTAGACAACTGATTAAACTTAAGGCAGTACTCCTTCACTTTCATCGATCCCTGCCTTAGGTTCACAAACTCTTCTATCTTAGCTTCCCTCATCTTACGTGGGAAGAACCTATCTAGAAAAGCACCCTAAAACACCTGTCAACTTATAGGAGGTACATTTTTACCTTTACCATTCCTCTACATAACTACCCAATCATATGCTACATCATTCAATCTATAGGATACCAACTCTACGCTTTTCTCTTTAAAAATATGCATAATCTAGGTGATCTTTTTAACCTCATCTAAATAAAGTTGTGGGTCTTTACCTGCTTTTGACCCAAAAAACTCTAGAGATTCATTCTCATAAAATCTTTGATTCTGGCTACTGCTAAATCACCATTCTGCTGAAGTGGGATTGCATACTGATGGTTGCCCTAAACATTAGCAGTCATAGCTCCGACCAACTCCTAAAAGGCATCCCAAAACTCAGCAAGGGATACATTTTCATTGAGAAGATTAGTAGGCTTGGGTGGATAGTTATTATTTCTACAGGCGTTAGCTCGACGAGGACGCATATTCAACTGTCATGTAAAAGCACGAGTTAAAAGCAGATAGAGATACTGTAAGCATGATAGATCATGAAAGAAAGAGATGATTTCCTAAAAATGTCCCATAGCCTCTTGCTCATAAATGTGGCGTGCTTCACACCCATGATCAAGACTCTACGTAACTGTAATACCTCGTATTTCCCTAACTTAGATTAACTCTCAGTTCATGAGTTATCTAATATAAAAATTTTGAAATGCTCAGTATTTTTTAGTTTAGATCCTGGCATTGCATAGAAAATTCAATCATCTTTCCAAGGATATAAAATTCACCTAAATCTGATAACCCAGTAAGAAGTTATGGTGATTTTAAGTTTCAGTCGTTAAACACCATCATTCAGGCCAGTAGCGCGTCGCAGAGTATGTCAAAATGGCAATCATCAAATTCTAGTGTTCTTATACGATATTGGCGTATTGTGCCATAGACTCAATTATTGTAAATTTCCAGTAAGGCACCGCGATGGCGCCGCATTGCCCCACTAGTCCAGTTCCCAGTTGTCCATTTTCCAGTGAGCTGACGCGATTTTACCGCGTCATGCCAGCATACAAAATCAAAATTTGAGTTTCCGTTATTTAATTCCAGGGACTGTATGGTCAATTTCTAAAATCCCTAATCAGCCTAAACACGGAATCTATGCCCTTAATAACCTAAATTGCTCATTACTTCACCTATTTTCCTCAAGAATAAAACATTCTCTCTCAAGAGACAAAAATCCTAGTTCAAGAAATCAAGGTCACGCCTAAGAATTCCTTCCAGAGTCTCCAATAATTGACAATATGAGGTATTTTAGATGTTCATCCACGGATTCTTACCTTTCATGGAGCCCAAGATTTTTTTTTTTCAAAATATAAGTTTGGATTTCATGAATTCTTTGTTTGAATTTAATTGTATCTATGTTCATGATGTTGTTTGGGTTTTAATCCATGATTTAGATTACAATTTATGAGAATTGATCCTAGCATATGTTGAATTACATGATATTCATGATAAACCCTTCAATTTGCAAGTTGTTTGTCGTAACCATGTTAACCCTAAGTGTTTATGATTTAATGAACCAAGTATGCTTCCCATGTGTTTGATAAATTATTTATGAGAGTGAAATAATGCCATTATAGCATGCTAATATGTATTCCCCATTCATGTCTAAGTTAATGCATTACAAGTGTTTGATGAAATATCTCTATGGATGAATTGTGAACAAGTGAATATTGTTATGTTATTCAAGATCATGGTATGCTTTAATTTTTATGCTATCGAGTCTTGGGGGTATTTAATACCCAACAATCTAGTTGTGTACCTAGATCCAGTGTCAGTTAAAGAGTAGTATCAGTCATGTCACGATCAATAGTTCTTAGTTAGTTATAGAACTCAGTGAAACTGTAATACCCCAAAATTTTTTTTATTGAAATTTTGTGCGTAAACGTGTTGGGTTCTATCTTCAAGAATGAATTATAAATTTTTCGTGCAAAATTTCTTATATTATGACCTATCATTGCGTAGAGTATTGAATAAGCTTTCCAAAGATATGTGGATCATCCAAAACGGACACCCGAGCGACAAGTTATGAACGTTCCGATCGAACCGTGAATAGTGATGAACAGTAAAACGTGCAGGAAAAAGTACTGAGGCCTGACGTATTTTTGCTTAAACTTTAAATGATCATAACTCCTTGTACATAATTATCTGGGTGATCTACTATATATCAACGGAAAGCTATGCGAGTCCTCTTTCCAATGAAATTGGTTTCATCCAATTTGTCTATCGAAGCAAAATGTTATGGTCGATCTACTTCAGCCTATCAAAAGTGAATTTTTTTGTCAATTTCAAATAATCATAACTCCTTGTACACAATGATCTGGGTGAGATACTATATATCAATGGAAATATATGAGAGTTCTCTTTCTAATGAAATTAGTTTCATCTAATTTGAATATCGGAGTAAAACGGTATGGTTGATCTACTTCAGACTATCAGAACAGTCAACCAAAGGATAGATTCGAGAGTTTTTTTTATTTTTAGGGGCGTTTCCTCACCCAAAATCTGTACAAACCCTATATTAAAGCCTATTAGAAGCATTATATGTTATATTTCATCAAACTCTCTCAAAAAGAAAACCCTAAGCTCCTACATCCAACTTCAAGAACCTCCAAAGTTCACCATTAATTCTGCAAATTTATTCAAGATTCCAAGTTCCTAGTTCAAGAACTCCAAGAACCATCATTCAAAGGCACGATTAACATCTCAAAAATGAGTATCGATCTAAATTTCATTATTCAAGGTATGTGGGGTTTTTCAACAAGAACTCTCTTTCGTTCTTGTGCCCAAAAGTAATTTTCTTTACAAAGGCATGATTTTTATTTGATTTTTATGGATTTGAAGCATGAACCCATATCTTATGATGATTATTATGAAATTTTGATGTTTATGATTTTGAAAGATGAATTTACATGTGTGGTGATATAAAGCATGAATCTTGAACGATATTTATCATGATTTTGATATTTGGGTCGTGAATCCCCATTGGAAATTGTGTTTTTTTAGAAAGTGTATTTTATAAGCAAGTTGATGTTGAATATTGAGATATTTTGAATGATTTGACCTTTTGGTCTTAATGGAGTTGTTTTGAATTCGAGTGTGAAAGAAATCCACAACGTAGTTGATTTTGATAGATGGGAAGCATGATGGTTCCCGATGTATATTTATATAACAATGAAATTGTTTTGTTGTGGATTGTCTTTGAAATGGTCTGAGCTAAGTCCGGGAGAAATCTTTAGCACCGAATGGAAAGTATAAAGCGACCTTACCTCCCTTGAACTATGTGCCCCCATAGGAGTGAGCCTGAGGTTGATTTATATAGTGATCACTAGTTTGTGTGGATTTGATATCGATAGTCCTACTCCGATGGCAAGGATAGGACGGATCTCCCCAACGTGGGTTGTATGTTGGAGTCCATGTATCTCACATGGTTTATGTCGGTTATAGGATCTCCCAGTGTGTGTGTGTTTCCTTGTGTCTATAGTGAATGGTGAAGTGATTTGAAAGTGGAATTGTGAAAGTTATTCTTTCGAAAGATTTAAATGATAATTACATTGTGAGAATTGATATTCTTGATGAACTGAAAGTGATTGACAAATTATATGACGACTCACATGTGTTATTGTACTTATTTCATCCTCTCATGATTATGATGATTTTCTTCGGGCTATGTGAGTCTTTCATACATCCTGCATATTTCTTATAAATATTTATGATGATGATGTTTATACAACTACATAGACCCCCATATACTCAGTTTCTTTCCATGGTACAGACCCACATCTTTGGATGTGGGCTGCATTTTCTCATACTATAGGTTCAGGTGCTCAGTTCTAGGTTCGGCAGTGATTCTTCAGGCACGCTGTTCTATATCCTCTATTGTGGTGAGTCCTCATGTTCCGAGGACGTGATGTCTAATGTTGGTTTCACAGAATTTTTTACATTTGATAACTGAGTATGAGTCAGTTGGGGCATGTCTCAATGGCTCGCTGGTTTTATTAATTTTCTTAGAGGCTTGTCAGACTAGTATAGATGTTGGGAGTTGACTAATAAGTCGTATTTTGTTATTTTTCTAAAATTTTTTTATTCTTGGATGATGATCACTCTATTGATATTTGAGGGTTATTTATGGAAACCCTGTTGATTTGTGTCTAACTAAATGAAAATGGCTCAAAGGGTTCGCTTGGGGCTACTCGTAGCCTCAAGCATTGTGTGATGCTTTGAGACCCCTTTTTTAGGGCATTACAAACTTTGTATCAGAGCCTAAGGTTTTAAGGTGTCCTAGGAGTCTGACAAGCCACGTTAAGTAGAGTCTTGATCATCGGTGTGTAGCGCGCCACATCTATGAGCAAGAGGCTACAGGACGTTTTAGGAAAAAGTGGATTCTTTCTTTCAGAAGTCTATCGTGCTTAAAGTGTCTCTCTCTACTATTGATTCATGCTCTCTTCTTTCATAAATATTCCTCCACGTCGAGCGAGAAGAAATAATGATGGTCATCAACCTCAACCCGCTGACCCATTGAATGAAAATGTGTCTCATGCTGAATTTTGGGCAGCCTTTCAGGCGCTGGCCTAATTAGTTACTGCAAATGTTCAGTCTAACCCGTCCTAAGCTCCATAGTATTAGGAAGGTGATTCAACGGCTACCATAATCTGTGACTTCATGCGGATGAATCCACTGGAATTCTATGGGTCCAAGTTTGATGAGGATCCACGGTTGTTTTTAGAGGAGGTGCAAAAGTTACTCAGGTGATGCATGTATCTGAGGAACATAGTGTGGAGTTGGCTGCGTATAGGTTGAAAGACCTTGCTTATGACTGTGTTGTTTCTTGGAGGAAAGGTAGAGGTGAGGGAGCTATCCCTACAACTTGGCAAGAGTTCTAGGATGTATTCCTGGATAAGTTTTTCCCTTTAGAGATGAGAGAGGCGAAGGTGGAAGAGTTTATAAACCTGCGATAGGGCTCTATGACTGTTAGGGAGTACTGTCTAAAGTTCAATCAGTTGTCCAAGTATTCTCCTAATTTAGTGGCTGATAGTTGGGCTAGTATGAGTAAGTTTATGACTAGAGTGTCTAGTTATGTGGTTAAGGAGTATAGGTCTGCTATACTGACTAGTGAGATGAATCTTTCTAGGCTAATGACTCATGCCTAATAGATTGAGACAGACAAGACTAAGGAGAAAGATAAGATAAGAGGGAATAAGAGAGCTACGTCCGAGTAGCATGGACAGGGTCAGACTAGATTGTAGGAAGAGAGTCGCCCTCAGTATCAGGATCTTTCATCTATGCCAGCTCTGTCATTTGCTAGTGCTCCCATGCCTAGAGGTAGCCAGGAGCAAGGTACCAGGTCATATACATCCAGGTCCCAGTACAGTGCTGGCAGTAAGCCAAATCATCCCCTGTGTCCTAAGTGTGGTAGGGCTCATTCGAGTGAGTGTTGGGGTGAGAAGAGGGGTTGTTTACGTTGTGGTAACATGGGTCACAGAGTTGAAGATTGTCCACAGGATGGACAAGGGCATCGTGACTATCGCCCTCAGACCCAGACTCAGACTGTTAGTGCTCCAGTTCCAGTGACTCGCCCAGCCCCAGCTCAGGGCGCCTCTTCTAGCAATGCTGGTGGGTAGTGCCAAAATAGATTCTATCCCTTACCATCCCACCAGGAACAGGAGGACTCTGCTGATGTTGTTACTGGTACGCTTCGTATATTTCAGTTTGATGTGTATGCTTTGTTGGATCCTGGATCCAGTTTCTCATATGTTACACCTTTGATTGCTGTGAATTTTGAAATGAGTCCTGAGATTATTCCTGAGCCTATCTAGTTTCTACCCTAGTGGATGATTCAATTGTTGCCCAAAAAGTATATAAAAAATGTCCTATTATCGTTCTTCATAGAGTCTTGTTGGCTGATCTGATTGAGTTAGACATGGTAGATTTTGATGTGATTTTGGGTATGGACTGGCTGTATTCTTCTTATGCCTCTATTGATTTTCGGACCCGAGTGGTCAAGTTTCAGTTTTTGGGTACATCCATGTTTGAGTGGTCTGGGAATTCTGTGTCACCCAAGAGTTATTTTATCTCTTACCTCAAAGCTAGAAAGCTTATTTCCAAGGGGTGTATTTACCATTTGGTTAGAGTCAAAGACACTAAGTCTGAGACTCCAACTCTCCAGTCTGTTAACGTCGTTAATGAGTTTTCTGATGTCTTTTTGGATGATCTCCCAGGGATACCTACTGATAGAGAGATAGAGTTCGGGATTAATCTTTTTCCTGATACTCAGCCCATTTCTATTCCTCCTTACCGTATGGCCCTTGCAGAACTAAAGGAGTTGAAAGATCAACTCAAAGATCTACTAGATAAGGGTTTCATAAGGCCTAGTATTTCTCCATGGGGTGCTCCTGTGTTGTTTGTGAGAAAGAAAAATGGCCCTTTGTGTATGTGCATTGATTACCGCCAACTGAATAAAGTCACCATAAAAAGTAAGTACCCCCTTTCGAGAATAGATAATTTGTTTGACCAATTGCAAGGTGCAAGTTATTTCTCAAAGATAGACCTTCGTTTCGGCTATTATCAACTCAAAGTTAGAGAGGTTATGGCCATTTTGAGTTTCTTTTTATGTCTTTCAGGTTAACTAATGCCCCAGCAGCTTTCATGGACCTCATGAATCGAGTGTTCAGATCATATCTGGATATGTTTGTCATAGTGTTCATAGATGATATACTGGTGTACTCCCGTAGTGAGGATGAGCATTTTGATCATCTCCAAAATGTCTTGCAAACCCTTAGAGATCACAAGTTGTTTGCCAAGTTTAGTAAATATGAGTTTTGGTTAAGGTCAGTTGCTTTTATGGGTCATATCATTTCTTCCGAGGGTATTAGAGTTGATCCCCAAAAGACAAAAGCTATTAGAAATTGGCCTAGACCTATTTCTCCGACTGATATCCAAAGTTTCTTGGGTTTAGCTGGCTTTTACCACCATTTTGTTGAGGCTTTCTCCTCTACAGAGTATCCTATGACTCGGTTGACCCATAAGAAAGTGAAGTTTTTATGGTCCAAATCTTATGAGATGAGTTTTTAGGAGTTGAAGACTCGACTCACTTCAGCCCTTATTTTGAATTTGCCTGATGGTGTTGATGGTTTTGTGGTGTACTATAATGCTTCGAGAGTTGGGTTAGGTTGCGTATTGATGCAGAAAGGTAAGGTGATAGCTTATGATTCTAGACAGTTGAAACCCCATGAGAAAAATTATCCCACCCATGACCTTGAATTGGCTGCAGTTGTGTTTGCTTTGAAAATCTGGAGACACTATTTGTATGGTGTCCATGTTGATGTTTTCACTGATCATAAGAGTCTGCAGTATGTGTTTACCCAGAGAGAATTGAATCTTAGGCAGAGACGATGGTTAGAATTCTTAAAGGACTATGATATGAGTGTGTTGTACCATCCGAGCAAGGTCAATATTGTGGTGGATGCCCTAAGTAGAGTGTCCATGGGTAGTGATTCACATGTGGTAGAAGGTAAGAAAGAGTCTGCTCGTGATGTACATCGTTTGGATAGATTGGGGGTTAGGTTGTTTGACTCTGCTGAAGGTAGTATAGGGGTTCAGAGTAGTTCTGAATCCTCCTTGGTTTCAGAAGTGAAGGAAAAACAATACTTAGATGCTAGTTTGGTCAGACTGAAGAAGTCAGCCAAGGACCAAAAAGTAGAGGTTTTCTCCCAAGGGGGAGATGGTATGTTGAGATTGCAGGGTAGATTGTGTGTCCCAAATATTGATGAGCTGAGACAGAGGATTATGCCTGAAGTGCACGGGATGCGATATTCTATTCATCCTGGTACCACCAAGATGTACCGAGACTTGCAGGAAATCTATTGGTGGAGTGGCATAAAGAAATATATAGCAACGCTTGTAGCTAAGTTTGCAACATGCCAACAGGTTAAGATTGAACACTAAAGACCTGGTTGTATGATGCAAGAGTTTAGTATTCCAACCTGGAAGTGGGAAGAGATAAATATGGACTTCGTGATTGGTTTACCTCCTTCCTGACGCCATCATGATTCTATTTGGGTTGTGTTTGATAGGTTGACTAAGTCTGCTCATTTCTTGCCTATTCATACTTCATATACTTCTGAGGATTACGCTAGATTATATATCTGAGAGCTAGTCAGACTGCATGGGGTACTCAGTTCACTTCGTAATTTTGGAAAGCTTTTCAGAAGGGTCTTGGTACCCAAGTGCTTTTGAGTTCTTCTTTTCATCCACAGACCGATGGTCAGGCTGAGTGGACCATCCAAACCTTAGAGGATATGTTGAGAACTTGTGCACTTGACTTTAAGGGAAGTTGGGATGATCACTTATCGTTGATAGAGTTTGCTTACAATAATAGTTTCCACTCTAGTATTGGCATGGCTCCATTTGAAGCCTTATATGGGAGGAAGTATAGATCACCCATAGGTTGGTTCGAGGTAGGTGAAGCAGATGTGAGTGGTCCTGATTCGGTATTTGAGGCTATGGAAAAAGTTAAGTTGATTAGGGAAAGGTTGAAAACTACACAGAGTTTTCAGAAGTCATATGCGGATGTTACAAGGAGAGACCTTGAGTTTGAAGTTGGTGACCTAGTGTATCTGAAAATTTCACCCATGAAGGGGGTGAAGAGATTCGGAAAGAAGGGGAAGCTTAGTCCCCGTTATGTTGGTCCTTTTACAATTCTTAGCTGTGTTGGTAAGGTAGCTTATAAAGTCGAGTTGCCTTTTGAGTTGTCCTCTGTTCATCCAATATTCCATGTCTCTATGCTTAGAAAGCATATTAGCGATGCTGTGGTAGTGGATTCCTCTGTGAGTGCTGACATTCAAGAAAATCTTTCTTTTGATGAGATTCCTGTTTAGATTCTTGATTTCAGTGTCCGAAGACTAAGGAACAAAGAAGTTCCCTTGATCAAGGTGTTGTGGCGAAAACAATCTGTGGAGGGTGCAACTTGGGAAGCTGAGGCGGATATGCGATCCAAGTAGCCGCACCTATTTTCCGCGAACTCCGATCAAGCCGAAGGTACCGTTCTTTCCTAAATCATGCACTTTTGATAAAAGTTGCAGCAGTTCAGCTGTCATTTATTATGTGTTCAGCTGTGTTTCTTGAATTTATGCATTCTATGTTGCATTCGGAGTGAGAAACGATGTGGTGATGAGTCTAACAAACGGTTTCAGTTGTATGCTCTATTCCCTATCTAATCTTGTCATGTCTAGTTTCATTCGAGGAGGAATGTTTCCAAGGGGGGATGATGTAATACCCCAAGAAACTTTTTGTTGAAATTTTGTGCGTAAACGTGTTGGGTTATATCTTCAAGAATGAATTATAAATTTTTCGTGTGAAATGTTTTAGATTAAGACCCACCATTGCGTAGAGTATCAAATAAGATTTCAAATATGTGGATCATGCAAAATAGACACTCGACCGACGAGTTATAAACATTCCGATCGAACTGTGAATAGTAGTGAATAGTAAAACGTGCAGGAAAAAGTACTGAGGCCTGGTGTATTTTTTCTCTAACTTTAAACAATCATAACTCCTTGTACATAATGATCTGGGTGATCTACTATATATCAACGGAAATCTCTACGAGTCCTCTTTCCAATGAAATTGGTTTCCTCCAATTTGTCTATCGAAGCAAAAAGTTATGGTCGATCTACTTTAGCCTATCAAAGTGAATTTTTGGATCAACTTCAAATGATCATAACTCCCCATACACAATGATCTGGGTGAGATACTATATATCAACGGAAATATATGAGAGTCCTCTTTCTAATGAAATTAGTTTCATCCAATTTGATTATCGGAGTAAAACGTTATTGTTGATCTACTTCAGACTATCAAAACAGTCCACCAAAGGACAGATTCGAGAATTTTTTTAATTTTTAGGGGCGTTTTGGTCATTCCCCCTCACCCAAAATCCGTCCAAACCCTATATTAAAGCCTATTAGAAGCATTATATGTTATATTTCATCAAACTTCCTCAAAAAGAAAACCCTAAGATCCTACATCCAACTTTAAAAACATACAAAGTTCACCATTAATTCTGAAAATTTATTCAAGATTCCAAATTCCTTGTTCAAGAACTCCAAGAACCATCATTCAAAGGAACGATTAACATCTCAAAAATGAGTATCGATCTAAAGTTCATCATTCAAGGTATGTGGGGTTTTTCAACAAGAACTCTCTTTCGTTCTTGTGCCCAAAAGAAATTTTCTTTACAAAGACATGATTTTTATTTGATTTTTATGAATTTGAAGCATGAACCCATATCTTATGATGATTATTATGAAATCTTGATGTTTATAATTTTGAAATATGAATTTACATGTGTGGTGATATAAAACATGAATCTTGAACGATATTTATCATGATTTTGATATTTGGGTCGTGAATCCCCATTGGAAATTTGACCTTTTGGTCTTAATGGAGTTGTTTTGAACTTGAGTGTGAAAGAAATTCACAACGTGGTTAATTTTAATAGATGTGAAGCATGATGGCTCCCGATGTATATTTATATATTACTGAAATTGTTTTGTTGTGGATTGTCATTGAAATGGTCTGAGCTAAGTCCGGGAGAAATCTTTAGCACCGAATGGAAGGAATAAAGCGACCTTACTTCCCTTGAACTACGTGCCCCCATAGGAGTGAGCCTGAGGCTGATTTATATAGTGATCACTAGTTTGTGTGGATTTTATATCGATAGTCCTACTCCGATGGCAAGGATAGGACGGCTCTCCCCAACGTGGGTTGTACGTTGGACTCCATGTATCTCACATGGTTTATGTCGGTTATAGGATCTCCCAGTGTGTGTGTGTTTCCTTATGTCTATAGTGAATGGTGAAGTGATTTGAAAGTGGAATTGTGAAACTTATTCTTTCGAAAGATTTAAATGATAATTACATTATGAGAATTGATATTCTTGATGAACTGAAAGTGATTGACAAACTATATGATGACTCACATGTGTTATTGTACTTATTTCATCCTCTCATGATTATGATGATTTTCTTCGGGCTATGTGAGTCTTTCATACATCCTGCATATTTCTTATAAATATTTATGATGATGATGTTTATACAACTGCATACACCCCCATATACTCGGTTCCTTTCCCTGGTACTGACCCACATATTTAGATGTGGGATGCATTTTCTCAGAATGTAGGTTCAGGTGCTCAATTCCAAGTTTGACAGTGATTATTCGGGCACCCTGTTCTACATTCTCTGTTGTGGTGAGTCCTCATGTTCCGAGGACGTGATGTTTGATGTTGTTTTCACGGAATTATTTACATTTAATAACTGAGTATGAGTCAGTTGGGGCATGTCTCAATGGCTCGCTGGTTTTATTGATTTTCTTAGAGGCTTATCAGACTAGTATAGATATTGGGATTTGACTAATAAGTCATATTTTATTATCTTTCTGAAATTCTTTTATTCTTGGATGATGATTACTCTGTTGATATTTGAGGGTTATTTATGGAAACCCCGTTGATTTGTGTTGAACTGAATGAAAATGACTCGAAGGGTTAGCTTGGGGCTACTCGTAGCCTCAGGCACCATGTGACGCTCTGGGACTCATTTTCTGGGGCGTTACAGAAACTCAGTATCATTTTAATTTAGTTAGTTAACATGCTCAATAACAGTTCAGTCAAGCCTAGTAAAGTCTAGTAATCAGTTCAGTGTCTTCATTTGGGAGTAGGATTCAACACCGAGCAAATCCAGGGATGGGGGCATTCCTGTTAGTATAGGGTTTGACCCTTAGTAGTAATACCTGAGTTATAGAACTATGTGGCCAACATAGGTTGGGATGACTTCCTACCAGATAAGGTTTGACACATCTCTCGGGAGTTTTCCTATTAGTAAGGGTTGACAAAAATGTCTTCTTACAAGTAGGGTTAACTCACAGCCGTTGTATTTACCCATGGCACGATATTAGTACCCTTCTAATTGGGGTTACAGATTGGACCCCAACTCTGTTATCTTATCTTATTTGGGGTATGTCAATTAGATGATTACCTTCCACAGTTTTAGTTTCAGTCTTCCGGTTAGAACTCAGTTCAGTTCTACAGAGTTAGGACTATCAGATGCAGTCAATTAATATCAGTAATCACAAATTATCAGTTACTCAGTATCAAAACTCAGTACTTAGCTTCAGAAAAGCTCAGTTATAGTATAACTACATGCACAAATTGCATACCCAGTATTGCTAGTAGTTTCAGTTATTCATGTACACTCATATTCAGTTACTCTATATCATTCAGTCAGTTACTGTTCATGCATATAAACCCTTCCATTCAGCCTTACCTTATCTAGCATACCATTACATTTCACATACTGACGCTTACTCTTTATTTGTGCTATGATGCCTCATATCATAGGTTCGGATGCTCAGGTTTCTGATCATGCATAGTTAAATTTAGATTTAGCTAGCAGTAGATTTAGCAGTGAGTCCTCATCATTCGAGGATATTTTTTTACTTTATTATTTTAGTAGTTTCACTATTTTAGTAGATGGAGTTAGTTGGAGGATTATCCTTTCAACTCCACTACCAGATAATTCAGATAGAGGCTTTTTAGACTAGTTTTTCAGACAGTGTTCAAGTTTTATAGAGTTGTTATTTCAGTTGATACACTTATTCAGTATTTATAGATTTTGAACCTTAATGCATTTCAGCCTATTTTCCACATTTTATAGTATTATTATTCAATGCTCACAACAAATATCAGTCATGGGTTAGCTTGTGGTCCTTTGGAGTCGTAAGTACTGTGTAGAGTTCAGGGTACAGACTCGAGGTGCTATAGTAATGTGGCTTATCTGACTCTCTAGGACTCTTAAAAACCTTAGGCTCTAATACCAAGTTTGTAACACCCCAAAACCTAGTCCCGAGATATCACATGGTGCTCAAGACTATGAGTAGCCTCAAGCTAACCCCATCTGCCTTCAGCTATGTCTGAACCTTATAATAAACAAAATATAGACATAAGAGTCATAAAATATATGGAAAACTATCTGAATATAACTAAGAATAATCTGGATATAATATTTGAAAACCAAGTACTGTAAGTCTGAATTAAATCTAACGGTCTGACAAACCTCTACTACTAATAACTAGAGAGCCACTAGGACAAACCACCAGTTGACTCAAACTGTACGAAAAGAATACTAAATCATCTAAACTAATAATCTAAAAATAAACTAAATGACATTCCCCATACAATGAGGACACATCAACTGTCGGATGTAGATGGAGATGCTCGAACTACTCACACTACTGAAACTGAGCACCTGAACCTACATTATGAGACAATAATGCACATAGACGTATATGTGAATTAGTACTTTGAGGATGTACTGAGTATATGGGGGTGAAATGCATAAGTAAAACATCATCTCATCATCATAATTTGTAAAACAATGCATGCTAAATGTAAATGACTCACACAAGTTGGAATATCTAAAGAAAACTAAAATCTGTAATCATGAAAAATAAATCACTTTGTAAATCTAGTGAGTCATAACATTTAGTTCTGGAAGTTGTACTAGTATTCTATCTATAAATCATACTATGTAAGTGTAAAAGAGCTCACTTCTAAATTTGAAATCTAAAAGTTAAAATCTGTAACTATTATCTTTCTGTAAAGCATAATATGAGTAAAGTTGTGAGCCTTTACACTTAGTTTTCTAAAAGCTTTTTTGTTAGTCTTTTTTGCTATCTGTAGTCTGTAGGGAATATACTTTATCTGAAGAGAGGTTCTTATAATCGACATAAATCATGTGAGCTAACATGGAGTCCAACGTCTTATTCCCCTATGGGGAAAACCTCACAATGGAAAGAGATGTCATACTCTTGCCAAGGAGTATAACTTGAGCTAAGTGATTACATCTGTAACTGTCATTCATTTAGAAATGGAAATAATCTGTACCTACGTTGTCTACGTAGTTCTATGAAAGATAGGGCACGCTAATCCCACACTTTTTGCTCGGTGCTAAATACTACTCCCTTTTAATCTGTATGCTCACTCTGTTGGAAATCTACTTTAAAAAAACTAGCGTAAGGGTTATTAAGAGACCAATTATGCTTTTGTTTGAGTCATTCTATAAATAAAGCTAATCTGAATTCTATACTCTGAGATAAATCTATAAAGGAGATTTCAAATCTTATCTGAGGATTAAAAAATTAAAACTTTATTGAAAATTTGTAAACAATCTGATCATAGGATGCTTAAAGCATTATTTTTTTTGAATTATCAACATATAAACTTGGGCTTAACAACCTATGCATCAAGTTTATGTCAAAACATCATAATAATCGTGGTTGATAATGAAAACAGTGATAATTCATCTCAAAATCTGAAATTTACTACAATAGGCATGAAAATATAAAAATAAACATGCAATTCATCTTCAAAATCTCTCAAAAACACATAATCTTGCAAATAGCAATAATGGGTATGAACCCTAATTCAAATCTCATGTATATTCATTAAAAATTATATGAATTTATAATTTAAAACTTGATTTTGGGCACAAAGATGGAAGAGGATCCTTATTCATAAACCCCACATACCTTAATTGATGATTAGATGAAGAAACTTGAATTTTGGATTCCTATTTGAGTTCTTGAAGATGATTTCTTGCTTATCTTGTCTTGGAAATCCTTAATTTTAAGCTTTCTTGGAGAAATAATGGAGGAATTTAATTTCTTGGAGAAGAAGCTTTGGAGCTCTAGGGTTTTTCTTTGGTAGAGAATGAATGAAAATAATCATGAAGTTCTTTAAATAGGCTTAATCTTATATTTTAGATGGATTGGGGGCTTGGGAATTGACCAAGGTACCCTTTCTAAACTTTTAATCGGAACTAGAAAAGCAAAATTTGTTCGAATTGACATTCCACCGCGATGCGTCTCTATCGCAGTGGCTCACTGGAAAATAACAACTGGGACCTGGAAGTTCTCCGCAATGCGGAGCATTAACGGTGCACCTTTGGAATACCATTTAGGCTATCAACGCGATGCGGTACAATCGCGTTGGCCTACTTAAAATTGACAACTAGAAAATTGGACCTCAAGGTGATGAGAGCTTATCACGGAGGTCCATTGGAATTTGATGAATGGGAATTTAATCTTCACTGCGACGTGGTGTTTGCCCAGATTGCGTATTTCTTTACTAAAATCACCATAACTGCTCACTCGAGTATCGGATTTGGGTGAAATTGGTATCGATAGAAAGCTTATTCAATTTTTCATGCTAAGGAAGGTATAAATATAGAAAACTCTACACATAACAAAGGTTATTCATTCTTGAAGCTAACCCTCAATATTCTAGAAGTGAAATTAAGCTAGGAAAAAGTATAGGGTATTATATAGCCCCTAAACCCTATTTTGGTTATTTTCTCTATATTTTAAATAGAGGGTCAAAGTGAAAAACAAAGGATCGAGACTAAACTAACCCCGCTACTAACCCAAACTCAATGTTTTAGATTAAATAGAATTGTCAGAATCCTTTTCTAAGGCCCGTAACTCAAAATGTTGATCAAAGTAAAACTAATCTATTTTAAGGATGTTCAAAACCACAATCTTATATAAAACACATTTAAATGCATTAAATACCTTGTCAATTATTTCTGCAAATATTAAATAACATAAAACAACTTTAAGGAAGAAGAAAAAATGGTCAGAACGTACAAATTTCTAATTTTAATATGAGGGTTATTACACTAAATAAGTATAGATTATCCTCGAACAATAACTAAAAATATGGTTATTTATAAACTATTAATTGATGAGGGTTGAATAGAATAATGTTAGTTGTGGTGGAGAATTTATATGTTAATGAAAAACATAATGGTGTAATGATTAGTGGTTATAATCTGGATGGTCTATTCTTATACGTTAATCATGAAAAGGTGAAAAGGGTCATAAGGTAGATGCCCCAAGAGGAAAATATGATGCAGTGTTTGGGAGGTTGTATTTGTTATAGCATTGTTTAGGGTGTTGTTTCCCATGTAAAGTTTTCCCCTAGGATGATTGTTGATAAAATTTCAGGCTAGGCTGGGTTCCAACAAAAATCTGGTGTTGAGTGGTTTAGAGATATTTGGTGTCTAGAGGTGTAGCAGTTGATGAAATAAAGTTTATATCATTATATATAAGGGACATAATATCACATAAAAACTGTTGGAACAGAGATCGAGTTAGTAGAACTCTCGAATATTTAACGTATGGTGAAAAAGGCAAAAGTAGAAAGATTTTGGAATAGAGTTTGAGTTAGTAGAACTTCAACGTGTTTGGATGTCAAAAAATCTGAGTATTAGATCGTGAAAAAGGCAAAAGTAGGGAAGATTTTGAGTTTCTACCTCACCTATGCCACTATAGCAACGTGCATGTTGCTATAGCAAAATAATTATTGCTATAATGGTGTCGCTGTTTGTTATGGCGAGATTGGGTTGCTATAGTGGGATCGATGTAGAAATGTTTAGTTTTATTTGAGTTTAGATGTTACCACATCATAAATTCTCAAGGCTTCATTATTAGCGCAATGAAGGAATTAACTAATTTATGATTCTCTTCACCCAATGCTCATTCCGGGATGAATGGATAATAAACTGGTATCTGTTCTAACAATTGATTCCATTATTACCAGAAATATTTGCGGTAAAGGAATACAAAACTTATTCATCATAGTGTTAGGATCAACTCTTTAGTATGAGAGTGCATTTGATATGTACTAAGGTCATACAAAACATGTTAGGACAAAATTAAGTTGGAAGTGTCTTTATCGATTTAGTTTCGCATTAGGTTTAAACTAGGGTCAAATTCAAAGGGGCATTTATCCTAGAATATAAAGTTGTAGGGGGTCAAATAACCACCAAATTAAATATCTCTAATTCTTATTTCCAACTTTATCTACCGTTCATTAATTCATTTTTGAGTAAAAAGTTATGATCATTTTACTGAAAACTATCTGTGCTGACAAGCTGAGGGCACCGTAGCAGGTTCAGGTTTCTATAGATACATTGTTATAGCAATATTTATGTTGTTACAATGACACAACAACAGTTTATAGCCTTATTTTGACAGGTTTCAGCCCCCAAACTCAAAAATTTTATTCCTCAGCCCTAGAGGGGCAATTTTCTCTAGTTTAGGTGAAAATCCTTTGTTGAGAAAAGATTATTACTTTTTTTAACATTGATTAGTCGGTTTATCTTCTAGAATCACTAGAATGGAAAATCTATGATGAAATTCATGAAATTATGGAAAAAAATCCTGAGAATATATATTTTCACATAGAATTAATTTTAGTTTGTGAATTAACTCTTTCTAGTGTGAAATTATGGTTCAAGAAACATGAAAGTTGATACTTGGACCTCGAATTCAATAAAGGTGGGGTCGTTAGCTTTAAAAATTCATTAACAGAATTGAGTTGAGCTTGATATATCTAAGTTGATAATTAATCGATCCTTGGATAAATTTATAGGTCGTGAATAAGGGTAAAATTAGTGGATTTGAATTTCCAAGTTATTTGTTTAAAGAGTAGTTTATTAACTACTCTAGTAATTGTTGGTTATCAGATGATTTAGCCTTCAAAAACATGAAGAAGAAGAAGAAGAAGAAGAAATATCCTCCATGGTGTAAGTTATACATTGCAGCAACTTAGCGCTCAGGCAGGTTGTAGTTTATGAGTAGTAGACTATGGTTGGTAATTGTATCCATAATACAAATTTGATAAAAGAATTAATTCATAGCCTTGCGGGCATGACGTTTTGATGGATAAAACATGATTAATTTAATAAGGGCCTAAATATGTGTTATTATATTAATGTATGAATCCTTGATGGGTGTTTTGTGTTTGTATTACTCCATAGTGGATTGTATTGTGAATTATGTGAGTATAAATGATGATAGGAGATTATGGAAGCTTATAATCAAATAACTCACCTTTGATATCTTAAAAAAGATTAACTTATTATTATGAGTGTTTGGAACATCGAATATGCTTGTGTAACACCCCACATTTTTGGCTAGAACGAAAACCGTCATTTCTACGTGTAGATGTTCCAAAATCCATAAATCCTATGTAAATTTGGTATTTTAATCAATTATGTAGTGTGGGAACCTATTTGAGCATGAATTGAGATAATAGAGATCCCCTAACTCAAGGTCAAGTTGACAGCTTTCCTATCGTTCGAATTTTAGTGAGCGTCGAAACTTGAGTTGACTTCAATTTACCATAACTCCTTGTATATGATGAAATGGGTTGCCTACTATATATCAAATGAAATCTCTTCAAATTAACTTTCCAACGATATCAATTTTGCGTAAATATGATATCAGATCAAAATGTTATGCCCATTTTACTCCAGCATGTCAGCCTGGAAAATAGAGTGACAACATTTCTGATAACTTATTACGTTTGTGATGGCTTATCACAAAATGTCATCAGCCTTAGGAAGAAATCCATAAATTCCAGACCCAAGTGATGACATTTGTGATGACTTATCACAAGTCTGACGGCTTATCACAAAATGTCGTCAGGCTTAGGCAGAAACCTATAAAATCCAACTCCCAAGTGATGACATTTGTGATGACTTATCGCAAATGTCATCAGCTGAGATTTTCAGCAATTAGGAAGCGGTTTAGTAAGGTATTTTGGACTTTTCCTTCACCTCCCACGACCTAAATAATCAAAATCACGTACTTAATCACCATAAAGCACTTTAAACAACCCTTAATCCTCTTTATTCACAAGAACAATATTAGGGTTTCCTCTTAAGATCATCTTCCAAGAAATTCAAAACTCCATTACTCCTTCAATATAAGCAAGAATCTAAGATTTCTAATCCAAGAAGTTCAAGAAAGTTCCCAAGAACATCAAATTAAGGTCATCCTCTTCAAGAAAGAAACCAATAGTTTAGCATCACAATCAAAGAATCTCAAGAAAGCTTTCAAGATCATCTCCTAGGGTTTCAAGTTCAAGTTCTCTACATCAAATCAAGTATATTAAGGTATGCGGTTTTGAACAAGAACACCCTTTTGTTCTTGTGCCCAAAAGTTACATATTTTCGTAAAGTATTTCGTAAATTCATGGAGAATTCCTATCATGTTATTATATTGTAAGTTTTTTTTATGAAACTATGTCTTACCCAAGCTTTGAGTTGTAATATTATTATGCATATTAATGGTTTAAATTGTCAATTTATGGTTTAAGTTGCATAATTCAACGTCTATATCATGTTTTGAGAATTTCAAGTCCTATTATTGTGAATTGAACCTGATGGTTAAAGCATGGGTTTGAGAATGATGTTAGTGATTTTTAAAGAATAACAAGAAGTGAGTTTTGATTGTAAATTAAGATAGAAATCCACATTCTTGAGTTTGAAGTAAAGGGGATGCATTTTGGCTCCCATTATATATTGTTGAATTGTTTTAAGGTGGATTTTCTAAAGTTCTTAGCTAAGTAAGGGAGTAGTATTTAGCACCGAGTTGGGCGTGATTCCGAGGTCTCATTCCCCAGAACTACGTGCCCCCATAGGTTCTTGTTATAACCCAAGTGGGTTAAGATTGTGATCACTAAATTTGAGGTTCTATCTGATGGTAAGGATAGAACAACTCTCCCCAACATAGGTAAGATGTTGGACTCCATGTAGTTCACATGGTTTATGTCGGTTAGAAGAAACTTCCAAAGTAGTCCCCCACTCTATCTAAGATAAAAGTTTATATATTTTGAAAGTTATTAGTCCAAGATTTCTAAGGCTTTCAAGTGTCAAAATCTTTAAGTTTCCAAAGAAGTTCCTAGTTTTTATGAGATTAAAGTGTATGCTCTGAAATATGTTGTTTTAAGACTTTATCTATCTTACAAATTTGAGAATAAATAAAGAATACAGATTTAGAATGAAGTGCAATAACTCACGTGATTTACATTACCTATTTTCTTATTCATGATTATGATGGTTTTAATTTAAGCTATGTGAGTCATCTATACTAGCATGCATATTTTCTATAAGGATTTATGATAGTGATTATTTAATTACATACACCCCTATATACTCAGTACATTCCCAAAGTGTTGATCCAAATATACATCTATGTGCTACATTGTCTCATAATGTAGGTACAAGACTTAGTATGCACATTCAGATTCAGTCAACTCGCAGCTTCTAGTCAGCAGGTGATGAATCCTTTTAATTCAAGGGTTTAAGCCAGATAGACAGTTTAAGTAGTTCTTTATTTTTCTATGTCATGACCCGGCTATCTATAGTCAGTACTAGTAGAGGCTTCATAGACAGTCAGTAGAGTTAATGTATTCAATTGTAGTTTTATTTTGGTAAAAGAAGAGTTCTAATCTTGTAAAGTTTAGATTTGTATTGATCAAGTTTAGAAAAGTTTTATGTTCTCGCTGATTTTATACAGATTTAAGCATTTTATTCAGTTGCTTATGAGTTATGCCAGTAGAAGGGTTAGCTTGGGGTCACTTGTGACTCTGAGCACCGTGTGACATCTCGGGATCCGATTTTAGGGCATTTGCAAACTTGGTATCAGAGCCCAGAGTTCAAGAGTCCTAGGGTGTTTGTGAAGCCATGTCTAGTAGAGTCTTAAGAAATGGTACAGAGATGTTTGTACTTTTCTTTGAGAGGCTACAAGACATTTAGGAAATGTTTCTATTCTTGCAAGTCTCAGATCATGCTATCGAAATGTTCTTTAAGAAACTTATACAGATTCTCATCTTTTCTTTAAGAAACTTATACAAATTCTCATCTTACTCTATCCGAGCCATCTATGTTTTATTTTCAAGGTATCAGAATAGTCAAGCTTAAATCTTTATAGATAGTGATTGCTCAGACAGTCTCCATTGTTAGTTATCGGATTTTAAGCGAGATAGAAAGTATCCCATATAATGAAAAACTATACTTCCCTATCTATGTATTATTCTTGAGATAGCATGATTTATAAGTTCCAGTTCCTCCCCAAATAATGCTTTCAGATTGGCTAACAAGAAGCTTCAAAAGTCACACAAAGCAGCTTGAGAGTAGCATTCTAGTGTGTTATAAGTCTCTCAAGATTAGAGTTATGTCCTAACTCTTGTGAGTTATGCAAGTAAGACAGAATAAGATGTGTATTCTGAGATCATTGAATATTGTGTGTCAAGTTTCTATCTCTTGTAACCTTGTTATCATTGTTTTGCTGAAAAATCAAAGTCTAGTGAAGTCGTATGAGGCCTATTTCGATTCACTAGCAACTTGTTGTGCATTTTGTTATTTTTGTATTAGTTGAAACTTATAGAGCTATGAAAGAAGTTTAGGTGTATAGATAGGTGGATAGTAATGATGTATAGAAGGAGGATGTGGTAATGGATTGTAAATAAGATAGGCCATATGATTATGATCGATTATCATTATTATGAGGTTCAAGTGGGCTAGTTATTCTTGATGTTTTATTTTATAGCTTCCAAGTGAGAACAACACTATGTATTAAGTTTGAATGATTGGTGGTCATGAAGGTGGATGTGATGATTTCTTAGCTAATAATACTGGTTATAGGAAAGTGATATAATAGGCTTGAACAGTGTATGAAATATCATAAGTTTACTTGATTCGTAATCAAGTTTGACGTTGTATGTATGATGCAGAAGTACGCCCAAGGTGCTATGGGGCTGCATTATTTTTTTGAGGATTATTGCATATTGTGGGATCGGTAGTACCGTTGAAATATTAGGTGGAGAAAGACTAGTTTGATAATGAGTAATGTTCTTGATAGCTAAGTTATGGAGTTTTATTGAAGATGTTGAGCCTTTTTAAGTATGAATGTGATTCTTATAGTTTAGAAACATAAGTTTACAAGCATGATATTGGTAGACTATGACAGAAGTTGTACGGTCCATCAAAGGTTTGGAGATATCCATGTTAAGCGTTAGAATCTAAGTTTGAAATTTTGAAGATTTAGCTAATAGGAATAAGAGTTGAATCACTAGATGGTGTGCACTCCAACTATGGGATGCTCATGCATATTCAAAGTTAGTAAGTGTTCAAGTGTTATATGATGACTATTGGGGCTATAGAAAGATAGGGTGTAGCTCAAAAGTGAGTATTAGAAGTTGGTTTTACACTTTCAGGTGTAGTCATTCGGGTTAAGTTCTTTTGTTCATGTGTGTTTCTATGTCCTAGACTCTAGAGTAAAGTGATCGTAGTTAGACTAGAGTTTATATTGTGGTTTACAGCCTTAGAGTGATGGCTTACTTCTAAGGGAGAGATGATAGAACAACTAACTAAGTCAAGCCTTCAGATTCTAGTAGATGTATCAGTAAGTTGTAGAATAGCTATAAGAAAGATTAATGCTTGACCCAATCTTATTGCAGTATTTTTCAGTTGTCCCAATACCTACTCATGCCTTATGTTCAGTTCCATGATCTTAATTCATGTTCATGCATATGATGGAGAATTATGTACTCTCCTAGTTCCCAAAAAATGAGGAGTTCCAGTCCTTTCAGCAGTTGGAATCATATTCCATAAGTTATGAACTCCAAATTTAGGTCATGCAACTCATGACTCATGTACTCAAGCTTTACAATATGTTCAGTCCAAGTACTTAAGTAATACTTTTAATGATCAGTGAAATTCGGATTTATATATTGCGTGTCCTCATATCATACTTCTTTGATAAGTCCATGATGCTATATATTCTATTCCTCAAGCCTCAGTTGAGTGTCAAGTTATTCATAGTATCCCCTCATATTTTGGGCCCTCATGTTTTAACCTTCTATTACCTTTTCTTTGGTCAATATAGTGATGATAATCAGTTGTTTGGATGGGAGAGAGAGTAAATATTTCTTATTACTGGAAGATCATTGTATGCTTATTTTAGCTAAGGAAGTAAAGTGTGAAGTAAGATTGAATCCAAGTCTTTAATACCTGTCATGGTTAGGCAAAGTTTTATATGAGATGTTTGGGTAGTTGAAATCTTATGTATGTCTTCTTAGGAGTAGTGCATGAAAGTTCTTCTTGATAGAGGTTTGTATCTTGTGAAAAAGGTATTTTAGGGGAGTGTGTTTAGAAGTGCATATATGGTTATGGTTATAGTAGTGAGGCTTGAACATCATGTTTGTATATTTAGATGATTGCACTACACATTAGTAAAATGTCTAGTACGAGGTTGAATGTGGTTGTTGGAGTAGTAATGAGGATTTTTATGAGATGAGAAGTTGTGAAGTGCAGGGTGTGTTGAATTACGGTTCAGACTAGTAGTATAGTGTTATGTGGTGTACCCTGTAATTGTGGGTTAGGCTTGAAGATGGTGAGGTAATTTAGTTCAGTTTAGCATGAGTAGAAGGAAATATCAATGGCCTTGTTATAATTAGAAGATTAATCAATAAGTATGGCTTTTGGGGTAAAGGAATAGTTGATAGAATATTTTAGCAGTGTGTCTAAGTTTTAAGTAAGGTGATGCATTGCCTAAAGCCAAGTAAATTCTAACCCACTCTACGATTCATAGGTCTATGATTCCAAGCTATGGAATTGTAGCAATATTATAATCCCTTATTCAGATGTCTTGTTCAGATCTTGACTAAAATTCTTGGCTCCTTTAAATCGTTAGAACTCCCTAGAGGGGTGTTGAAGAAACCCTCCACTTAAGCATGAGTATCTAGTATGATTCAGTTTGGATAAACAGCAGTTTAGTTTAACAATCAGGCACATAGATTTCTATGGATTTCCATTTTCGAACTAGCCTAGTTTTACTACCTGAAGTTTCATAATTACAGTAATTCCGAAATAGTTTTGCAATTGCGAATTCAGCTCAGTATATGTATCAGGCATCGATTTTAGAATTCAGATATCTAGTCATGATTCAGTTCATAAATATTCACCGAAAGATCTTCATTTTCCAAGTATTCTAGCTTAGACACTGTGATACCCATTGTGTGATCTTAGCCTTGTTTTCTCATGATTTGTGCCTGCATAAACTATCACCTTATAGTCTATAAGTACGATCGCACCATGAGCACATCAAGCAAATTCTAAACTCTTAGCACGAGTCAACTCTTCATAAATAAGTAAAAAGGGCAAGTTAGCTCAAATTCAGATGAAGGTAACAACCTTTCTTCATTAAGCTCCTTTCTAATCAAAGATTCAGTTAGATAGCTATTCTTATCATGAGTATATGCATTTATCGAAGTATGCCAAAGTTTAAAAAGATATTGATTCAGTTTGATAAGTTATTTCAACTATGTATCCTCAGTTTTCTCTATATTCTTAACCTAAAGAGCAACATTCGGGGACGAATGATCCCAAGGGGGAGATAATGTAACACCCCGCATTTTGGGCTAGAACGAAAATCATCATTTCTACGTGTAGATATTCCAAAATCCATAAATCCTATGAAAATTTGATATGTTAATCAATTGTGTAGTGTGGGAACCTATTTGAGCATGAATTAAGATCATAGAGATCCCCTAACTCAAGGTCAAGTTGAAAGCTTTCCCATTATTCGAGTTTTAGTGAGCATCGAAACTTAAGTCAACTTCAATCGACCATAACTCCTTGTATAAGACGAAATGGGTTGCCTACTATATATCAAATGAAAGCTCTTTGAATTATCTTTCCAATGATATCAATTTCACGTAAATACAATATAGGAGCAAAATGTTATGCCCATTTTACTCCAGCATGTCAGCCTGGAAAATAGAGTGACGACATTTCTAATAACTTATCACGTTTGTGATGGCTTATCACAAAATGTCATCAGCCTTAGGCAGAAATCCATAAATTCCAGCCTCAAGTGACGACATTTATGACGACTTATCATAAGTCTGACGGCTTATCACAAAATATTGTCAGGATTAGGCAGAAACCTATAAAATCCAACTCCCAAGTGATGACATTTGTGACGACTTATCATAGGTATGACGGTTTATCACAAATGTCGTTAGCCGAGATTTTTAGCAATTGGGAAGCGGTTTAGTAAGGGTATTTTGGACTTTTCCTTCACCTCCCACGACCTAAACAATCAAAATCACGTACTTAATCATCATAAATCAGTTTAAACAACCCTTAATCCTCTTTATTCACAAGAATAATATTAGGGTTTCCTCTTAAGATCATCTTCCAAGAAATTCAAAACTCCATTACTCCTTCAAGATAAGAAATAATCTAAGATTTCTAATCCAAGAAGTTCAAGAAAGTTCCCAAGAACATCAAATTAAGGTCATCCTCTTCAAGAAAGAAACCAATAGTTTAGCATCACAATCAAAGAATCTCAAGAAAGCTTTCAAGATCATCTCCTAGGGTTTCAAGGTCAAGTTCTCTACATCAAATCAAGTATATTAAGGTATGCGGTTTTGAACAAGAACACCCTTTTGTTCTTGTGCCCAAAAGTTACATATTTTCGTAAAATATTTCATAAATTCATGGAGAATTCCTATCATGTTATTATATTGTAAGTTTTTTTTATGAAACTATGTCTTACCCAAGCTTTGAGTTGTAATATTATTATGCATATTAATGGTTTAAATTGTCAATTTATGGTTTAAGTTGCATAATTCAACGTCTATATCATGTTTTGAGAATTTCAAGTCCTATTGTTGTGAATTGACCTTTATGGTTAAAGCATGGGTTTGAGAATGATGTTAGTGATTTTTAAAAAATATCAAGAAGTGAGTTTTGATTGTAAGTTAAGACAGAAATCCACATTCTTGAGTTTGGAGTAAAGGGGATGCATTTTGGCCCCCATTAATATATATATATATATATATATATATATATATATATGTATATTGTTAAATTATTTTAAGGTGGATTTTCTAAAGTTCTGAGCTAAGTAAGGGAGTAGTATTTAGCAGCGAGTTGGGCGTGATTCTGAGGTCTCCTTCCCCAGAAGTACGTGCCCCCATAGGTTCTTGATATAACCCAAGTGGGTTAAGATAGTGATCACTAAATTTAAGGTTCTATCTGATGGTAAGGATAGAACAACTCTCCCCAAAATGGGTAAGACATTAGACTCCATGTAGCTCACATAATTTATGTCGGTTAGAAGAAACTCCCAAAGTAGTCCCCCACTCTATCTAAGATAAAAGTATATGTATTTTGAAAGTTATGAATCCAAATTTCTAAGGCTCTCAAGTGTCAAAATCTTTAAGTTTCCAAAGAAGTTCCTAGTTTTCATGAGATTAAAGTGTATGCTCTGAAAGATGTTGTTTTAAGACTTTACCTATCTTACAAGTTTGAGAATAAATAAAGAATACAGAATTAGAATGAAGTGCAATGACTCACGTGATTTACATTACCTGTTTTCTTATTCATGATTATGATGGTTTTAATTCAAGCTATGTGAGTCATCTATACTAGCATGCATATTTTCTATAAGGATTTATGATTTTGATTATTTAATTGCATACACCCCCATATACTCAGTACATTCCCAAAGTGTTGATCCATATAAACGTCTATGTGCTACATTGTCTCATAATGTAGGTACAAGACTTAGTATGCACATTCAGATTCAGTCAGCTCGCAGCTTTTAGTCAGCAGGTGATGAATCATTTTAATTCAAGGATTTAAGCCATATAGACAGTTTGAGTAGTTCTTTATTTTTCTATTTCTGTCGTATTGAGTTGGGATAGTTGGGAGTCATGACCCAGCTATCTATAGTCAGTACTAGTAGAGGTCTCATAGACAGTCAGTAGAGTTAATGTATTTAGTTTTAGTTTTATTTTGGTAAAAGCAGAGTTGTAATCTTGTAAAGTTCAGATTTGTATTGATCAAGTTTAGAAAAGTTTTATGTTCTCGCTGATTTTATACAGATTTAAGTATTTTGTTCAGTTGCTTATGAGTTATGCTTGTGGAAGGGTTAGCTTGAGGTCACTTGTGACCCTAAGCACCGTGTAACATCTCGGGACCTGATTTTGGGGCGTTACAGCTTGTCAGGGTGTAGTTATGAGAATGGATTATGATTAGAGGTGGTGGCATAATTTAAGAGATTAAACTCAAGTTAGGCTAGGGATTAGAAAGTAAATATTATAAAGGTGTGTCACTAAAGCTATATTGTAAGTTGAATAGAGTTGAATGGTTGGCTAATGGAGTAAGATCTTGAACCTAGTAATGATTTTAATGTAAGCATTCTTAGATAATAGAAGAATATCTGATTTTGATATGAATAAAGGAGGATCGGATTAATTAATGAATTACTAGATTTTATACTCCATTTGGTTGAATGTGCGCTCGTAAAATTACTACTTGAATTTAATGAATATATCTTGATAATGCTTAGTTGAAAATTCGGGGATTGGTGTTCGGACATGCTATAATTTATGAAACCAATGATTCATATCTACTTGTGATTAGTGTGTTAAAGTATGATTGTTGTTTACATGAATTGATTAACTCGAGTTGACCAAATATTTGGATTATTATCTATTGTTACAATGAATACTTAAGGAATGTAACTGATAAATAATACCATAAATATTAATCACATATAATGAGGTTGCATTAAAGGCTTATTTATTTTAAAAGTATGACTCCTTATTCTTATTGTAATTATGATTCTTAGTGATATTGGTTATTATTGTAGGGTATATCCGTATTTGAACATCTTCACAGTATTGATTGATATGATCCATTGATCAGATCGGGTACAACACCAGTATAGTACATAGATAAGAGCTTGTATCCTGTAGGTCATGGCTAGTGGGCAATCATAAGATCCTTAACATGTGTGTATAATGTATTTATAAAGGTAACAGTTTCTTGAGTGGAAAAAATTTATGACTACCATTATTATTGTTGTTTACATTGGTTCTGTGAGTGAACTGGGTATATATGCTCCATTGCTAATGGTGGTTTTTTGTGTAAATTTAGAATGTATGTTGATTTCCGTTATTGTTTATTTATGAATTCTTGAGTTGATCTGGATTAAATTCACAAATGCTTAGCATATTTGTTGTTTCTATTCTCATGTTTGAATTGAGCTATGAATAATTTTATAGTCATGAATTATTGACTTGAATATTGTTGTTAAGTTATGATTATACGTTTTATAAGGTTATAGTTATTGTGCTCATTCATTATTAAGGTTAATCAAAATAGATTGTCTTATAATAATTGTTGGAATTAAGCAAGTGAGAGTTATGATGGATGATATTTAATGTGAAGGGTGATGTATGATTGGTGAGATTAAGTTGAAAGATATCAGAGGAATATCAATGGTATATATTGACTACTAGCAATGGATTGTGTATAACTAAATCAGTAGGAAGAAGAATAGTATACTCTTAGGTAACACAAGTGGATGAAAGTGATGTGGATTAATTGTATATAAGTTGCCATGCTTCCTTTGTGTTATTAAAATCCCTTGTACCTATTTAGACTAGGTCCTCGAGTAGTTTCATTCTGCATTATATATCTTGTAAAATCAGTTGTAATAAGGATTTGGGTATTTTGTTACTTATTTTCAAATTTCTGCATATCTTGTTGAAAGGATGGTAAGGGGTTCTCCTATCTAGGTGGATTAGAGTAAGTGCCCCCATGATCTGATAATTTAGGTCGTGACAAGTACTAAGTTAGATAGAGTCTTAGTCTACATGTATTAGGAGCTGGTTATCGAGTTATAATGTTGATGTAATCTTAGTTCAGAAAAGTATAAATAGATTTAGGATCATTGTCTTCAAGTTGGGGGAAACTCGAAGACTTGGGATCACATACCTTGGAGGTTTGTCAGTTGCTTAGGAATTAGATGTTATAATTTGTTAGGTTACATAGGATTGAGAACTTTTGTTGAAAGGCTCACTGTGATTTTGTGAAGATGGGGTTAAATCTTGTAAACAGGTTGTGATTTTCACACCTTTTGTGAGCCAAGATTTTTCCACGTAAAAATATTGCGTTCATTACTTTCTGTTTTACTGTTGGTTGAAACACGTTAGGGAACTCGCTTCATACATTAGAAACAGTTAAGCTAAAAGTAACTAATCTAGGTCGTATAGATTATCACGTCTCTAATAATTGAGCACTATGATGAAGATGGAGTATGAGGGTATAGTTGGAAAGCATACTAATTTTTGTCTTGAATTTCCAAGATGACCGAAATTATTTTTGCTAAGGTGACACTTATTTTGAGACAAATCATTGCCAACACAACACTTTTTTCAAAATGGATAATACAATACTCGTATTTCTTTTTGAAATATGAAAATATTTTCCAACATAATGTAACGGTATATTAATGAGACTTCATTAATGTCTCTTGTGTGTATATGCGTTGAGTTTTTCCAGCCTCAAACATTAATGGAACTTTTGTTCATTCATAACATACATGTCTAAATTCTATTAATTGTTCGCTCTATTTATGCCCTACAACCTTGTCTTAAGGAAATGTCAGTCTAAACCAACATTGCTATGCTAGCAAAATAAAGGGTAAGCAAATTCTTTTCTTCTTTTTTGTATATATTTAATTTGTTTCATTTTTTACTGTTGTTTGTCATCATTGCTCTTCATTCTTTTACACTTGAAATTTCAGTTTGACAAGTGTCTACTAGCTAAACGTTAATGGTAGAATTTATTTCAATGTATACACAATGAAGAGTGTTCAAGACTGGATGTGAGGGGGTATTAAGGCTCCCATATTGGTTGTGCGTGGAATGGGCAATTGAGCTAGGCTGATGTGCTATATTTATCAAACTATTCTGACTGTGTATATAAAATTATGAAAAAGGAAAAACACTTTAGACGAAGTTAGAATAACAACATCTGAGTGCAGATAAAACCATTTGATATGCTAATTTAAGGACCAAATTGAGCTAATCTTTGTGTTCGATTGAAAAAATCTTGTATTTCAAAAAATAAAAAGCTAGCATCAATGTGATTTTATACAATATTTCTAATTTATATAAATTTTGGAAACCTACATTTTGAAACTTTTAACGCTAAAGGATGATTTTTTAAGAAAATCTTGGTAGGTAATACAAATACAAGAACGACTTGTGATCAGATGATGACATTGAAGCATACTTATGTGTTTTTCTTCATGATAACGGCTATAGCATTAGTAAATTGTAAAACATACCCTCCATCAATAGAAAAGGGTTGTATTTTGCAGTGCATTGACTATTTGGTCATTCAAGAAACGTCATAAAGAAAGTCATTATGACGTTTCTTGTGAGGTTTTAGAGAGTAGATGTAGAGATGGAGTACCAGAATTTAATTGTGACCTCAAGATGTTGTATGATGAGCATCATATTGAGGCCTGTGATGATCCGAAACCATTAGATTCTGTACCACGTGTTTGTCCATAGTAAAGTAACTTCACATATGTATTATTTGTTTATGACTTTTCTTTGTGATTTCATTCGAAAATAATACTATTACTCATGATACAAATAAATGGAATACAATGAATTGCTTTTGTTTCCCAGCTTATATATTTGTCTCAGATCAGTTCTGAACTTCTCCCAATCCAATTTATTAACTTATACTCATTCTATTTTAATTTGTTTGTTGTCATAAACTAAAGATAAGTAAAATGTATAAAAATGTCCTCCTAATCTTATGGTTCTAGACATGTCAATGAAATATTGAAATTAAAAGTTGTCAAATAAAAAGACATTCTTTTTTAAGTCGACTAAAACGAAAAACAAGACGAATAAATTAAAACAGAGTGATTTACAACATAGGGAAGCATGTATTAATTGTAAGGATTTTAGAGAGCAAAAAATACTTTTGTTAATTGATTCACGTATGTAAAATTGTGTATAACTACACCTACAACACAAGAGACCTAAAATAAGAAGGAATTAACAAAAGTTATCAAGTACATAGTTGAAGCTAAATATAATTCTATACATCTAATATTATATCTTATCAGTAGCTATCCTAGCATCCCCTTCAAGTGCAGCTGTGAGTCAATGACAGCAAGTTTGTCACGAAGAAATAGAAAGAGTCGAACTGATGAAGTCTTCGGCAATGCCTCAGATATCTGATTGAGGGAGATAATATAACCAACTTCAAGGTCCTTTGAATAAACCTTTTCTCTAACAAATTGAAAGTCCAATTCAATGTGCTCACACGGGCATAAAATATAGGATTAGCAAGTGAGATATATAGTTCATAAATTATCACATCATAGATTTGGAGCAGCTGGCAGAGGTATATGCAATTCCTGGAGAAGATGTTGAAGCTAAATAATTTCAGCAGTAGCTACAGCTAAGCCTCGATACTCAAATTCAGTGGTAGAGTGAGCAACTATTCTCTATTTCTTCGAGCACCAGGAAATCAAGTTGGGACCGCAATATTCATGCGTAGACCTCCAATCATCAGGGCAACCATCCCAGTTCGTATCACTAAAAATGTTACAATAATTAGCTAATTAGAATTGGAAATTGTCATGTCAACAATTAGCTAATTAGAATTGGAAATTTCCATGTCAGCAAATTCTGTTATAACTGACAGTTAGTTAAACTAGCCACTGTTCATTACGGTTACATTGAGATATTGTTTAAGAAAGGTAGTTGAGCTGATAGTTAGTTGAGAATTAGAGGGAGTAAGTCAATTCTACAATTGTATATAAACTAGTGAAGTGTACAAGAGTTCTAGAATAATACAATCCATTGCTTCCTTCTCTAAAACCTCTCTTCTCTTCTTATTCTCTTCTTCTATGTTCTTAACTCGTGGTATTGTTCTGCAATAGCTTATTGCAAATCCTCGAATCGTCAGTGATTCAAGCTATTTGGGTAATATTGATATCAAAGCTTTTCGTTCCTTAGAACAATGATGAAAAGTAATCGGGGAAATGATGGAGCAACTAGTAGTGAAATGGGTGAACTAAGGGAGATAATGCAAAAAGTTTTGACAGAGGTGGGAACTCTGGCTGGAGAAGTGTCAACTCTCAAGGGATTTGATCAAGTAGTAATGGAAATTAGGGAGAAATTTGCCTCGACGGGTGAAAATCAAAGGGGTAAATCTTCTGCAATTGTTCGGGAAAGGAAAGGCTTAAAAGGCAGTTTGATGAAAGGTCACAAAGGGAAAAAAGTACAAGAACTTACAACAATATCATTTTCAATTCTCAAGGTGGTCAAGGTTGGATTTCTTAAAGTTTTTAGTAAAGGATTTGAGGTCATGGTTGTTCAAGGTGGAGCAATTTTTTAATATGCAAAATGTTCCCATGGATGAGAGGGTAAATGTTGCATCCGTGAAATTTGATGGCAAAGCTGTCCAGTGGCATTTAGCTTTTATGAAGTATAGGCAGTACTTAGATCCTCCAACATGGAGTGAGTATGCTATGGCATAAGTTGAAAGATTTGGGTCCGACTATGATGATCCCATGGAAGAAATAAAGAAGGTGAGGCAAACAGAATCCGTGAAAGATTATTAGGCAATTTTTGAAAGACATATAACTAGAGTCAACCTGTCAGAGAAAAATGTAATCAGCTGTTATCTTGGAGGGTTAAATAATGATTTGAATATGACAGTAAAGACAGAAAATCTAAGGACTTTATCTCAAGTCTATAAATCAGCTAGGATGCAATAGGCGTATTTGGAGGCTATGAAGCAACCTGTTCAGAATTTTAGTCACAACAGGAGGTATGATCAAAGGTTTCAAAGTAAACCTCCATTATTACCTACTCCTATTAGAAATGTAGTTGCACCAACATCTAAAGGGGTCAATAGAAGAACTTTGAGTCCTGAAGAAATGAATGAGAAGAGGTCCAAAGGGCTATGTTATTTCTATAATAAGAAGTATGTATTTAGTCACAAGTGCACAAACTTGAAACAATTGTATTTGATAGAGGTAGTAGAGCATGAAGAAGTAGAAAGTAAACATAAAGAAGAACCAACAAATGGCAATGAAGAACGGCTAGAATTGATTAGGCCCTTAGAGCATATGGAAATCTCTGTTCATGCCCTTAATGGGTCATTAGGATTCAGGACATTAAGAGTGATTGGTTACCATTCAAAGAAACGTCTCCATATTTTAGTGGACACAGGTATTTCACATAATTTCACTGATCCTGAGGTGGTGAAGGAGCTAGGATGCCAAGCGACATCTACTACTCCTTAGGCAGTGACTACAACTAATGGTAATGACATGCAAGTGAGTAAGATGTGCTGACTCTCTTGGCTATTACAAGGGGTGGAGTTTTCAGCAGAATTTGTGCTCTTACCATTAGGGTCTTTTGGAGTGGTCTTAGGGGTGAAATGGTTATTAACTCTTGGAGATATCAAGATGAATTTCAGGGATCTGACAATAGAGTTTTGGTATAAAGGGATAAAGCATATTCTCAAAGAAGTAGGCAGACAAATCAAAACCACAGGAGCTAGAAAGTTAGCTAAGATATCAGGTATTAACTCTCAATTGTTCATGATTCAAGTTGTGCCTAATATGACAAGTAAAGATCAATGGCATTTAGTTGATACTAAGGAGATCCTTGAGGGTGATCCTAGATTGATGAGTCTCTTACACAAGCATAAGACCTTGTTTAAAGAACCCCAACACTTGCCTCTATCTAGGGGAATCTTTGATCATGGAATAGTGTTGTACAACAATACTAAACCTATAAATAAAAGGCCCTACAGATATCCTTCTATCAAGAAGGACATTATTGAGGGATTAGTTCAGCATATGTTGGATCAAGGGGTGGTGCAACCTAGTTGTACTCTATTCCCAGCTCCAGTAGTATTGGTTGGTAAGAAAGATGGTACATGGAGATTGTGTGTTGATTATAGAGACTTGAACAAAAAAATGTCAAGAACATGTTCCCAATTCTAGTTGTTGAAGAATTGTTGGATGAGCTTGGGGGTTCTGTAATTTTTTCTAAGATTGACCTTGGATCTGCTTATCACCAGTTAAGGATAGAAATTGATAATATACCTAAAATAGCTTTCAAATCTCATTCTGGGCATTTTGAATATGTGGTTATGCCTTTGGGGTTATCAAATGTACCTGTTTCATTTTAGGGCTTGATGAATGTTGTATTCAAGGACTTTCTTAGAAAATATGTCCCTGTATTCTTTGATGACATATTAATATACAATAGAAGTATAGATGAGCATCTATGTCATGACTCAAACCGAGGCCTTGGCCATGACGAGCATCCCGAATCATGAAGGCCCAGACGCCCTTCTAACTTATAATCATATACACCATTCATACAAAATTAAGGGAACATGGAAAAAAATATATAGCAAAATAGAATCACGGTCATAAGTCTGATGCAAGTTCAAAAATGGAAAATGAAATCCAAAACCATCTAACAATATCTGAAAACAGTCTGTGAAATCTCTACTGCATGACTAATGATAAATGTCTGGAAATAAATAGGCCTTCTGAAATATAGAAGGATCACTGACTGAACTCTACATTTCCATCTGAGGAACTCTACTTCTTATCAGGACACCAAGATTATGCCTCAAATCCTGGAAGGTAGGGAATAGGATCAATACAGTTGTACTGGTACGTAAAGAAATCCAAAATAATAAATTTATACATATAAAATAGATGAGATCAGATTACAAAATATCATGTATGATATGGTTCAAAACAGTTAGGCATTTCTTGAATAATCATAAAACTTTCTGTCAATGCAGTTTTCTGATGTTTTAATTACTTCTAAGTTAGGTGGAACTCCCCTACAAGTCTGATATTCCACGGGCTATATGAAATCCGCTATTGACTCTGCAGGGAAACCCCTAACCCAAGTATGCTGCAAGGGTTGGAGTGGTCTGGGTTTGATACACCACAGGGCACTAGGCCAGCATAATATAATATACCCGAATCGACAAATCACAATTTTAGGCAATTAGTTATATGAATTCATGCCTTCTTCGGGGAGGGGAACCACCTAACATCTCTTTAAGCCTACTTTTATCCTTTTCTGAACATGTATCATGCTGAAGTCTAAATCATGAAAGTATGATAAAGTTTGATTTCTATATTAGTCGGTATCTGTTATGGCAATGTGTGAATTTGTATCGTCATACCAAGACTTGCAAGTCATGTTTTTGGAGCCATAATGAAATAAAAATGATCTTTCATTAAAATATAATTCAGACCACTTAAACATGCAATTTCCATAAGAGATTTCATGTTCCAAATATATAAGTCAAAGCTATCTAAATATTCTCATTCTTTCAATAGACAAGTGGTGGTCATGTAATCTTTAACAAACCATGCAATTCTATTCATTATATGATTATGTTCAACATTCATCACATAAACAACCCTCTCTTTTGGAATCAAAATCATAATCCAAATATGACATTACTCAAGACATTTCATATCATGCTTTTCAAGATGCATTCAAAATAATTCATTGCATATCATAAGTAAAGAAAAATCATAACAAGAGAGAGATTTTTCATGAGTCATGCTCTCAATTCAATCATCAACCTTAAAACACATGCTTACATATATATATAATTTCAAATTAATTTGGGGAAAGGCCTAAAGACCAAAACAATTCCAGCAAAAGTTCTAAAACATGATTATATTCATAAATTCAAAATCCATTCCTTAAAATCATGATTTCTAAACCTTGTACATAATTAAAATAAGATTTCTATGCTCATGAGATTTTATAAAAATCCTGCGTACCTCAAAATAGAAAATTAGTGACTGATTCTTGAAACCTATGGTTTGAAAATTCTCAATCTTCAATTAATTTTGAAAACTCACGGTTGAATCTTGAGTTATTTGGGTTTTTAGTTTGAAACCCTTGGGAGTTCTCTTGAGTAATTTGATGAAAGATAGACTTATATTGCTCAAAAATGCCCAGAATCTCTTGTTTTCATGACTTGGTATGCGGGGAAAAAAACTAGACTGCCCCTTTGGATATTTTAAAATTCAGTACAGGTATGCCATATAAGGCTTCACCGCATTGCGGCGATGGGTTCATCACTACACCCATCGCGACGCTGTCTAATCACGTCAAGCTACAGGTTTTGACAAATGTAGATCTAGGATTCACCGTGACGCGGTGCTATTGCGGTGATCCTTTGGAAATTGAAAATTGTGGATTAAGGGCTTGGCGCGATGCGATGACTTGTCCATCGAGAATGCTGAGTACTAAAATTGCTCTAACTTCTTAACCGAGTGTTTATTTTGGACGAATCTTATATCAATAGAAATCTCATTCAATTTGTCACATGATAAAAAGTTGAAATTAGGGAAATTATATATATAGTTTAAAATTTACTCACTTTTGAAGTCAAAAAATGAGACTAAGTCTCTTTAACACTAAAAAAAACTTTCTAGTCTTTAACTCTAAGAGCATATTACCAAGAGCTAACATATGGACAATTTTTGCGGGGTGTTACATTATCCCCCCCTGGGATCATTCATCCCCAAATGATGATGTGGAATGCAGACAACCATGATTTAAAGTATACTATGACCTTAAAAGAATAAAGCAAGGATTGCACCTTCCATTTAGTCATTCACCAGATCAAATAGATTTGGATATCTATCTTGCATGTCATCTTCTGATTCCCAAGTTGCTTCTTCAACTTTCTAATTTTTCCATAACACTTTAAACGAAGTTATTTCCTTACTCCTCAACTTTCTAACTTGGCGATCTAATACTGCAATAGGTTCCTCTTCATAGTATAAAAAGTCTTTCACTTTGATATATTCTACAGGCAACACTAAAGAATGGTCTCTAATATATTTCTTCAATATAGATATGTGAAATATCGGATGACCAGAACCCAGATCTGCAGGCAACTCTAACTCATATGCAACTGCACCTATCCTTCTCAAAATATTATATGGTCCTATATAGCGAGGACTCAGTTTACCTTTCTTATCAAATCGCATGACTCCCTTCATAGGAGAAACCTTGAACACCCAATCACCAACCTCAAATTCTAAATCTCTTCTCCTAACATCAGCATAGGACTTCTGATGACTCTGAGCTATCTTAAATCGTTATCTAATAATTTTAACATCCTCTATCACCTGATGAACAAGATCAGGCCCAAAAAATTGTGTCTCGCCTACTTTATACTATCTTATCAGTGACCTACATCATCTCTCATACAATGCCTCAAAGGGATCCATCTTAATACTAGCATATTAGTTGTTATTATAAGTGAACTCTATCAATGGAAAGTGATCTACCAAACTACCTTTGAAGTCAATTACTCAGGACCTTAACATATCCTCAAGGGTCTGAATGGTGTGCTCAGCTTGCCCATTAGTCTAAGGATGGAACGCAGTACTTAGGTTCACTTGGGTACCTAAACCCCTCTGAAAAGACCTCAAAAACTATGAACAAAATTGTATACCTCGGTCAGATATGATGGATACAGGCGCTCCATGCAAATGAAATATTTCCTCAATGTAAATCTTGGCATAATCGTCTCCCGAATAGTTAGTTCTAACAGGCAGAAAATGAGCAGACTTGGTCAGCCGGTCTACAATTACCCAAATAGAATCATACTAATTTTGGGACCTTAGAAGTCTCGTAATAAAGTCCATGTTGATCATCTCCCACTTCCACAAGGGCAAGGTTATCTCTTGGTAAGTACCACCTGGCCTCATATGCTCTACTTTAACTTGTTTGTAGTTCAAACACTTGGAAACAAAATTAGCCACATTACGCTTCATATTATTCCACCAGTATATAGTTTTTAGATCATGATACATCTTAGTAGAACCTGGGTGAACAACATACCTCAAAGTGTAAGTTTCATCAAGGATTCTCTTTTGTAACCCATCAATATCAGGCATACATAGTCTACCCTGATATCTCAAAATCCCATCACCACTAATTTCAAAAGACATCACTTTCGGTTGACCCACATCTTTCTTGATCTACATCAAGATGGGGTCTTCAACCTGCTTCTCTTTAACTTCAGCACAAAGGTATGATTTATCTACCTCATGAACAAACACTCCCCCACCATTGGAATCCAAGAGTTTCACTCTTAGATTCAGAAGCCGATGAATATCTTTCACCATGTCCCTCTTCTCTTCCTCAACATGAGTAAGAATTCCCATGGATAACCTACTGAGGGAGTCTGCTACTACATTCACCTTGCCCGGATGATAGTGAAGACTCATGTCATAATCCTTCAAAAGCTCCAACCAACGCCTTTTCCTAAGGTTCAATTCTTTCTACGAGAAAACATACTGTAAACTCTTGTGGTCAATAAATATATCAACATGCACCCCATAAAGATAATGCCTCCAAATTTTAAGTGCAAACACCACAGCCGCTAGCTCCAAGTCATGGGTAGGATAGTTCCGTTCATGCACCTTTAATTGCCTAGATGCATAAGCTACTACCTTACCGTACTGCATTAGAACACACCTAAATCCTACTCGGGATGCATCACAGTACACAATAAAACCTTTTGTTCCTTCTAAAAGGGTCAAAACAGGATCATTTGTCAGCTTGTCTTTCAACTTCTCATAACTATTCTCACAAGAGTTGGACCATACAAACTTTACCTTTTTTTGAGTCAACTTTGTAAGTGGTGCAGCTATGGAAGAAAAACTTTCTACAAACCTTATGTAATACCCTTCCAAACCCAAGAAGCTTCAAACATCTATTGGAGTCGTGGGTTTGATCCATTTTCTCACTGCCTCAATCTTTCAGGGATCAACCTTAATCCCGTCACTAGATACAATATGCCCCAGGAAAGCAATAGCATTAAGCTAGAATTTGTACTTGAAAAATTTCGCATACATGATCTTTGAGAATTTGAAGGATGATTAGGAGGTGCTTGGCATGATCCTTCTCACTCTTAGAATAAATATAAATATCATCAATAAAAACTATGATAAACAAGTATAGAAATTGACAGAAGACCCTATTACTTAGATCCATGAAAGCTACAGGGGCATTGGTTAACCCAAAGGACATAATTAAGAATTCATACTGACCATATCTGGTTCAGAAAGCTGTTTTGGGAATCTCTATCTTTCAACTGATGGTATCCCAAACGAAGGTCTATCTTGGAAACATATATAGCACCCTGAAGTTGGTCAAAGATATTATCAATCCTAGAAAAAGGATATTTATTTTTAACAATGACTTTGTTCAACTGGCAGTAATCTATGCACATACGCAGGGAACCATCTTTCTTTCGCACAAAAAGTAAATGGGCACCCCATGGAGAAACACTTGGGCGGATAAAATCTTTGTCTAGTAGGTCTGTAAGCTGTTCTTTCAATTCTCTTAGTTCTACATTAGCCATTCTATATGGTAGAATAGAGATAGGATTAGTATCTGGCAACAAATCAATACCAAAATCTACCTCCCTATCAGGTGGTATTCCTGGGAGATCATCTGGAAAGACTTCTAAAAATTCATTTACCACAAGGACTAGAGAGAAGGATTTTTGGTATTAGAATCTTTAACCGAGTAAGATGGTATAAACAACCTTTGGAAAAAATTTTACAGGATTTGAGGTAAGATATAAATTTCCCTCTAGGTGCTAAAGAATGCCGCTCCCATTTTATTACCAGTTCATTTGGAAAATAAAATGTGAATCTTCGGGTTCTACAGTTTAACATGGCATAGCACGAATAAATCCAGTCTATCCCTAGGATAGCATCAAAATCAATCATATCAATCTCTACGAGGTCTGCCATAGTATCCCAGAAAAAATAGATACAACACAATTTTTATACACTTTTCTAGCCATAACAGAGTCACCAACAGGAGTGGAAACAGAGAAAGGTTCTAAAATTACTTTAGGTTCAAGCCTAAAACCAACAGCCACATAAGGGGTCACATAAGACAAGGTAGACTCAGGATCAAGTAGCACATAAACATCACGGAAAAAGATTTGTAACATACCGTTAACTATATATGGTGAGGCTTTTGCCTCTTGGTAGTTGTACAAAGCATAAAACTGGTTATGACTACTCCCGACAGCTGAAGTGGAGACCTTCTAAGGTGGTGGTGGTGCAGAAGAGTTTTCCTGAGACTTGGCACCCCCAACATTCCTTCTAGCAGAAGGACAATCTTTTTGGAAGTGACCCGACTAACCATATTAATAGCAACCCATTGATCCCAACTGACACCTCCCTAGATGATGCTTACCGCAAGTCTCACACCATAGAAATGGTCGATGCTACTGAGCCACACTGCCCTATGATTGGGTATCCTGTGCCCTGGATTCATGATTAGTCTGGAAACTGCGAGGTCATCGGTCTACTAGAAGTCTGTTCACTGGGGCACTGACTGCAGACTGAGAATTACCACAATTCTTCTAATTCTATCATTTATTTCCCCAATTACCACTCTGTGGATGACTATGGTTCTGATCCGTTGTTCTGGCTCTCTTTGCCTGCCTATCCTTCTCCCTAGATTCAGTGATCTTTTTTTTCTTCTCCTCTACCTGCTACATATGGACTGACAGTCTGGCAAAGTCCATGTCCCTATTTAACATTGCTCCCTAACATTCAAGCACTAAGTCATCTGAAAGACCAAATAAGAATTTTCTCATTTGGGCTCTCATATTACAAGCCATCTCTGGTTTGCAATGGGCCAGTTGTTTGAACTTCAGAGTGTACTCTTGGACACTCATTTTTCCCTGCTTTAGATTTATAAACTCCTCAACTTTGGCTTCTCTTAATTCTAGAGGAAAGAATCAATCAAGGAAGGCTTCCACGAACTCGCCCCAAACTGTGGGCTCATCACTCTCACCCTTTGCATCCTTCCACTCATTATACCATTGGTTAGCTACATCCTTAAGATGGTATGATACTAATTCAACCCCTTCCATATTATCTACATGTATTACCCTAAATGTCTTCTCTATTTCATCCACAAACTCTTCTAGATCCTCTTCTACCTTAGTGCCATAAAATTTAGGTGGGTTTATTCTCATGACCTGACCCACCCCAATAGTCTCAGATGTAATATGTACAGACCCAAAATCCTCTAACCATTGAGCCTGGGTGGCTACCAACTATGCAAGTGTGTGAATAGACTGCCTGAATTCTACATTAGACAATTCTCTCTCGTGAGGCTGAGTATGGTTAGTTCCCATCTGGAGAGCTCTGGGCTAGGTGGGCTGGTCTGAGTAGGTGGGACTCCCGGAGTAGCATAAATCTCTGAAGTCTAAGCTCTATTTTGATTCCTCTTCCCATAAGTGGGACGGACCTCATTTGTCTGTGCATTATGATTGATAGTATAACGGGGAGGCATAATTGTTTTTCTGAAACATAAGAGATCATTGATTAGTGGACAACTCAGACTCTGAAGCACGAACTAAACCACAAAGAAGAGAAATATTCCTAAACACCTAGTAGCCTCCTGTTTATAAGTGTGGCGTGTTACACACCTATAAATAAGATTCTACCTGATGCAATTTTGCTGATAACCTGGGACCATGAATCATATTCTGATACCAAGTTTTTCACGACCCAAATTGAGGCCTTGGCCGTGATGAGCATCCTGAACCCAGAAGGCCTGGACACCCTTCTAACTTGTAATCATATACACCATTTATACAAAATTAAGGGAATGACAAAAAAATATAGAGCGAAACGAAATCATGGTCATAACTCTTACACAAGGTCAAAAATGGAAAATGAAATCCAAAACCATCTAACAACATCTAAATACCATCTGCCAAATCTATACTACAGGACAAATGATAAATGTCTGGAAATAAATAGGCCTTCTGAAATATAAAAGGCTCACCAACTAAACTCTGCACTTTCGCCTGAGGAACTCTACTGCTTATCAAGACCCCTAGATTGTGCCTCAAAACCTGAAAGGTAGGGGGGTCAATACAGTTGTACTGGTTCGCGACAAAATCCAAAATAATAAATTTATACATATAAAATAGATGAGAGCATATTACAAAATATCATGTATGATATGGTTCAAAACACTTGGGCATTTCTTGAATAATCATAAAAATTTTTGTCGATGTAGTTTTCTAATCTTTAAATTACTTCTGAGTTAGGTGGCACACCCCTACAAGTCTGATATTCTACGAGCTATATGGAATTTTCCATTGAATCGGCGGAGAATCCCCCAACCCAAGCATGCCGCAAGGGTTGGAGTCGTCTGAGTCTGATTCGCCACAGGGTACTAGGCCAGTGTAATATAATATACCCAGATCGACAAATCATGATTTTGGGCAATGAGTTATCTAAACTTGTGCCTTCTTCGGGGAACCACCTAACATCTCTTTAAGCCTACTTTTATCCTTTTCTAAATATGTATCATTCTGAAGTCTAAATCATGAAATTCTGGTAAAGTTTGATTTCTATATCATTCTGTGTCTTTTATGGCATTGTCTGAATTGGTATCATCATACCAAGACTTGTAAGTTATTTTTTTGGAGCCATAATGCAGTAAGCATAATCTTTCATTAAAATAAAGTTCAGACCACCCAAAAATGCAATTTGCATAAGAGATTTTATGTTCCTAAAATATAAGTCAAAGCTATCCAAAAATTCTCATTCTTTCAATAGACAAGTGGTGGTCATGTAATCCTTAACAAACCATGCAATTCTTTTCATTATATGATTATGTTCAACATTCATCACATAAACAACCCTCTCTTTTGAAATCAAAATAATAATCCAAATACGACATTACTCAAGACTTTCATATCATGTTTTTCAAGATGCATTCAAAATAATTCATAGCATATCATAAGTAAATTAAAATCATAACAAGAGAGGGATTTTTCATGAGTCATTCTCTTAATTCAATCATCAACCTTAAAACACATGCTTACATATATATATAATTTCAAATCAATTTGGGGAACGGCCTAAAGACCAAAACAATTCTATCAATTGTTCTAAAACATGATTATATCCATAAATTCAAAACCCATTCCTTAAAATCACAATTTCTAAACCTTGTACATAGTTAAAATAAGATTTTTATGCCCATGAGATTTTAGGAAAATCATGTGTACCTCAAAGTAGAAAAGTAGTGACTGATTCTTGAAGCCTACGATTTGGGAATTCCCAATCTTCAATCAATTTCAAAAATCCACGATTGAATCTTGAGTTATTTGGGTTTTTAGTTTGAAATCCATGGGAGTGCTCTTAAATAATTTGATGAAAGATAGTCTTATGTTGCTCAAAATTCCGTAAATCTCTTGTTTTCACAACTTAATATGCAAGCAAAAAACTAGACTGCCCCTTTGGATTTTTTAAAATTTGCAACAGGTACGCCGTGTAAGACTTCACCGCATTGCGGTGATGGGTTCATTACTATACCCAATGTGACATGGTCTAATTGTGTCGAGCTACTGGTTTTGATAAATACAGATATAGGGTTCACCGTGATGCAGTGCTATCGTGGTGACCCTCTGGAAATTGACAATTGCGGATTAAGGGCTTGACACGATGTCCATCAAGAATACTGAGTACTAAAATTTCTCTAACTTCTTCACCAAGTGTCCATTTTGGATGAATCTTATATCGATGGAAAGCTCATTCAATTTTCCATATGATAAAAGTCGAAATTAGGGAAATTATATATATATTTTAAACTTTACTCACTTTGGAAGTAAAAAAGAGACTAAGTCTACTTCACACTAAAAAAAACTTTCTAGTCTTTAACTCTAAGAGCATATTACCAAGAGCTAACACATGGGCAATTTTTGCAGTGTGTTACAATCTAGAGCACTTGAGTTTTATTTTTGAGGTTATGAAACATCACCAATTGTTTGCTAAGCACTCCAAATGCTTTTTTGGAGTCAAAAAGATTGAGTATCTAGGATATTTCATTACTCAAGAGGGAGTGTCTACAGATCCTCTGAAGATTGCTGCTGGAAGAAATTGGCCAACTCTAACAACTATTAAACAGTTAAAGGGTTTTCTTGGATTATCTAGGTATTATAGAAGGTTTATTCAGGGCTTTGAGACTATGTCAAGACATTTGATTGATCCCCTGAAGAAGGGTAAGCTTTAGTGGAATGATGAAGCTTCTAAGGAACTTACACAACTTAAGGAGGCATTGAAAAAAGCACATGTATTAGCTCTACCTAACGTAACTAAGTTGTTCGTAGTGGATACTGATGCTAGTGGAGTAGGGATTGGGGCAGTACTAATGAAAGAAGGTTACCCCATTGCATTTATTAGTGTATGACAGAGAACTACTTGTTATTGTACATGTTGTAACCAAGTGGTCACATTATTTCTTGAATCGGAAGTTTGTTATTAGAACAGATCAAAAGGCTTTGAAGTATCTATTGGAGAAGAAACTACATACTAATTCACAATTGTTGTGGCTCACAAAATTCATGCCCTTTGACTATGTCATTAAATATAAAAAGGGGGTGGAAAACAAGGTGGGTGATGTCTTGTCTTGGATGCAGGGTGCTGAATTAATGACTTTAGTGCTCTCTAATAATAGCTATGATCTTCCACAAGCTATAGCAGCTGGGAAGGTGATCCTGCTTTGCATCTTCTCATTACAAAACTCATGGCTAAAGCAAATTGCCATAAATAATTTACTTGGCATCATAATCAACTCAGAAGGACATGAAATTCGGTGATGGGAAATGTACTTCTACTTTGACATGATATTATTTCTTTTTGGAATTCATCTACTCAAGGAGGACATTCAGGTATAGAAGCTACTCTTAAGAGACTGCTAACTCTTTTCTACTGGAAGGGTTTTAGAGATGACATAAAGTTGTTTATCCAGCGATGTGATACTTGTTAGAAGAATAAGGATAATTTAGATGCTTACCCTGTCCTACTACAACCATTGCAAATTCCTGACGTAGTTTGGTCCCAAATCAGCTTAGATTTTATTGATGGTCTGACTAAATCCAAATGATATGAAGTCATTCTAGTAGTTGTGGATAGACTCAGTAAATATGCTTATTTTCTACCTTTAAAACACCCTTATACTACTCAGTCCATGGCTGAGATATTCATGGATATAGTGGTTAAGTTACATGGATTACCAGATGCCATAACTAGTGACAGGGATGTTGTTTTCCTCAGTAATTTTTGGCAAGAATTATTTTACCTACAAGGAGTTCAGTTGTACACTTCCTCAGCTTATCACCCTTAGTCCAATGGTCAAACTGAAGTGCTGAATAAAAGCTTAAAAACTTACTTAAGATGTTTTTGTAGTGAGAAACCTCATACTTATTTCTCTTTCCTGGCTATGGCTGAATATTGGTACAGTACTTGTTTCCATAGTGCTATTCAAATGACTCACTATGAGGCACTTTATGGAAGGCCACCTCCATTATATTTATGTTATTTACCTTTACCTTATTTACCTGGTGAATCAGCTTCTACACAGGTAGATGCTACCTTAATTAACAGAGATATGACATTGGACCTATTAAAACATCACTTGAAGAGGGCTCAATTGAGAATGAAACAACAAAAAGATTTTTATTGAAGTGGAAGAGTTTTTGAGGTTGGTGACTGGGTGTATTTCAAGATTCATCCCTATAAACAAACTATTGTTTTTGGACATTCCTTCCATAAGTTAGCTGCCAAGTACTATGGGTTATTTCAAATTCTGAAAAAGATGGGATCAGTGGCTTACACTCTTTCTTTTCATGATACTATTAAGATCCATCCCACTGTCCACGTGTCCTTGTTAAAGAAGTGCTTTGCATTGCTTGCTCAAATTTCACTACCCCTGTCCTTGACATTGCTCATCCTCTTTGTCCCAACCCTGAAAGTATTCTTCAGAGGAGAATGGACAAGAAAGGTGGAAAAGCTGGGGCACAAGTTTTAGTCAAATGGGAAGGCTTACCTACTGATGATGCTAGCTGGAAGTTCTATGAGGCCTTGAAAGTCAGATTTTCTTATTTTGATCCTTAAGGAAAAAGATCTCTTTTAGGGAGGGAGTATTGTTACACTAATTAGATAATTAGAATTAGAAATTGCCATGTCAGCAATTACCTAATCAAAATTGGAAATTGCCATGTCAGCAAATTCTGTTATAACTGATAGTTAGTTAAACTAGCCATTATTCATTGCTGTTACATTGAAATATTATTCAAGAAATGTAGTTGAGCTGATAGTTAGTTGAGAATTAGAGGGAGTGATTTAATTCTACAATCGTATATAAGCTAGTGAAGTGTAAAAGAGTTCTAGAATATATAAGTCATTGCTTCCGTAGCTAAAATCTCTCTTCTCTTCTTATTCTCTTCTTCTCTGTTCTTAACTCGTGGTCCTGTTCTGCAATAGCTTATTCCAAATCCTCAAATCGTTAGTGATTCAAGCTATTTGGGTAACATAGACTCTTAAGAAGAAGCTTCGAGGAACACTAGAGATGCAATCCATAAGTCATTGTTCCCTTCAAATAATAGAATACACACTTCAAGGCCCAAAAATAACATCAATTAGGGGGATACATAAACTGGCATAGCTTGTTAAAAAAAGGACATACTTGGAAGGGCAATCAAGATATATTACAGCATTCCAGCAAAACTCTGATACAATGCAGGATCATTGAATGGTTCATTACCTATCTTAAAGTGCTGCAAGCCACTAGCCATAGGTGTGGATATAGGTTTTTCTCTTTCTAGATTTGCATGTGCTGGATGTCACGAATATACATTGACTAAGAGAGTACTAAACCTGAGTTAGTATAATGCACTTCAACGCTCAAAAAATATGGTAACTTACCCAAGTCCTTCAAGGCGAAGGTAGATGAGAGTTGATGAATCAGATCACTAATAAAGGTCTCAGAGTTACCTGTGTGATAATCAAGTCATTAACATACATCAAGACCAAAGTGAAAAATACATTAGAATTGTGAATAAATAGAGAGGTCCCTGACTTAGAAGAGACAAAATCAACTTACAATAAAGCAGCTCGTAACCTGCCGAACCAAGCTCGAGCTGCTTGCTTAAGATTTAAACCGTTTTGTGAAGATGACAAACATGAGTAAGATATTTAGGATCAACAAAACCAAATGGTTGAGTCATATAGACCCCTTCTTACAAATCACCATGAAGAAAGGCATTTTGGACGTCAAATTATTGAAAAGATCAACCTTTGAACAAGGCTAGAGACAACACTACCTGTATAATAGTAGGTTTTACTACCAGGATAAATGTTTCATGGTAATTAGTTCCAACCTTTTCATTGGATCCCTTTGCAACTAAATGAGCTTCGTATTTTTCAATGGAACCATCTGGATTGAGTTTAAGCTTCAATACCACTTTAACCAACAATGTTTGTTACATTGGACATGGGTCCAAGGGTCCAAGTACCATTTTGAATGAGAGAATTTTATGCTCTTGCATAGCCTTCCTCTAATGATCATGCTTATTGGCTTGAGTAAACTAAGTTGGTTCAGGTAGTAGTGAGGAATTAGGAAGTGGATATTTGGTCGACAAATTTGCACAAGGTTGAGAATACTTAGCTTTACAATGAGTGGCCATATAGTGGTAATTGTGTGTGGAAGATAGATATGGAACTGAATTTGGTACAGAGTTTGGCAAAGAAGAAAGGTCATCTATAGAAGGTAAAATGGTAGCAAGGTAGGATACAGTAGAGATTATTGTGGTGAAAGGGAACCCAAATCTGTAAAGACTAAGGAAACTGGATAATTAGTGCAAATTCGTAAAGGAGGAATCCATGGTGTAGAAGAAGGTGTTATCACATGCAACATAAAAGTAGCATAAGTAGGAGGGGATATCACTGGGGGGAGGTTGTTGTGGCTTAGGAAAGGAAAGGTTAACTCATCAAACACTATATAATGAGAGATATAAATTTGGCTAGTTGGAAGATGAAGGCATTTATGGCCTTTCTAATGCAAAGCATAACCTAAGAAAACACATTGAGATGATCTGAAGGCAAGTTTATTAGAGATATAGGGCCGTATATATGAATATCAAGCGCAACCAAAAACCTTCTAGAAATTATAATCAAGCACTTTCTGATGTTATTTGTCAAACTGAAAAATGTATCGAAGAACAAGAGTTGGCATACGATTGATAAGTTAGAAGGTGGTAGAAAAGGAAACATCCCAAAAGGGAGAAGACAATGAAGCATAATACAATAAAGTTAGACTCGTATCAACAATATGACAATATTTGTATTTTGCAGAACTATTTTATTCGTGAGTATGAGGACACGATATTTGATGCATTATATCAACTTGTTCAAAAAGTCTAGAACACTTTTGATATTCATCATTCCAGTCTGACAGAACTACTTTAATTTTGCACTCAAAATAATTTTCAAGTTTTAACTTAAAGAGCAAGAATATAGAATAAACTTCACTTATGAAGGACATGGGATAATACCAAGTGAATTTTGCACAATCATCAATAAAAATAATGTAATAACAAAATTTATTGCTTGCTAAATAAGGTGCAGGGCCTATACATCATAGTGAATTTAAAGGGTTGGGGAAGGTTGCTTCTTAGATCAAGGAACTGTTCCCAGATATGCTTGCGCAACAAAAACTCGGAGGTGTATGTAAAGTAAGAAAGGTAGGAATATAGTAAAACAAAGACACAGGATTTTTTATGTGGAAATTTCTTGCTCAAGGAAGAGAAAAACATGACCTGCCTCCAAAATTTCTAAGCTCCACTATATTCAAGCTACTTCTTGAATACAGACTCCAAGGATTAGCCTCCTAATACTTGGTTTCCTAGAAATAACTCTTTTACAAGGAAACTAAGCAATAACTCTACTGCCTCAACCTCCAGCTAACTCTAGCTAGACTCCTTAAGCTAACTCTAGCTTGGACAGTCACCTAACTCTAAATGATTATACAAAGTGACTGTTACACCACAATACCTACTCCAATCATAAGATAATGTGGGCAATAATTTAGGTACAAAATGAAAAGGCTCAACTATTACAAGAAAATAAAGATATAACTCGGTGAACAACAGGTTCCTTGTTATAGTTCCAACCTTTGATGCAGCACAACAGAACTTTAGAAAGATTTTTAATTATGAATATGTAGAAGTGTTGGAATTATCTTTGAGAAAGATGAGCAATAGATATTATGACACAAGAAGACCTAGGAGCAATCTCAATGGTTGAGGTAAAAAGGCAGCAACTACTTTCCACCAACTTTTGTACTATGTGTTAGTTGAATTTTGACTGTTATAGCAACAGGTGATCCCAACCTATTCCCCTAATGCATATAAGCCTTTGTCATCGAAATAATAGCTTCAAGGAATAGGTCCCAAGCTATGAATTTGACAATCATCAAAACTAAGAAAAATTTCTCCTTTCATGATAATGAAAAATCCATATAATCGAATCAGCATACTCAGCATCTTCAATCAACTTTCACACGGCACAACCTACACCTCAGCAACACAACATAAGCCATACACCACATGTCATACCAGTTTTCCCAACCAATTCTCCCTACCACTGATGCCTATAAGAATACAGGCATCGTCCATCTTATTTCCCCTATCACTGATACCTTTAGGAATACATGCATCCTCCATCTTATTCCCCCTATTAATGAACATTGAGTTCCTTCTATATGAGAAAACTCTACTATAGACTACACAAGAGAGAACCCCTATCATCAACACACAAACTATGTGCTAGTTTCATTATCTCAAACATGCACATCAAGTTTATTCTACACAGCAATTATTTTCCCCCTTTTGACATCATTAAAAATGCTCGGAGTAAACTATGCATAGATAAGCAAGCGTGTTTAGTCATGGCTATTAAGGCAGTATTTATATGAGCAAAGAAGAATTAGGTAGTAAAGAGGAGTGATAGAACAAGTCAATTTTCATTCAATCATGCATACATCAGTACTAAAAACCATACACAAAAACAATAACCATAAAATATTAAAAACAATTGTGCCAAACATTTATCAGAAACAAAAATAATTGAGAGAACTAGGGAAACAACTGGGAAAAGAGAGGGGGGAACTAGATAGGATATAATTTCAGGGAGCTTTAGACAAATATTCTTAGTTTCCAATTCCTCCACCCTTTCCTGAAGGGTAGCACTTGCAACACACACTTTCTGTTTGATAAAGCATCCTTCAACACACCTATTTCTGCATCTCTAACATGACCTGAACTAAGGACTAGTCATGTCAGATTCCTCAAGTCCAACTGAGATCAGAGCTTACCCTTAATACTCAACTATAACCGCCCTACAACCTATGTCAGATGAATTCCAAACATATAGTAAGATAGAATAAAAATAAATTAAACACAATAATTAAAATCTATAACAAAAATCCAATAACCTCAATAAAACTTCCAATGGGTGTCAACCCCAATTCCAATACCAATATCAAGGTTGACACCAATATCGACACCCCCATGCCCATAGTAGTCCTACAAAGCCTCTAGCAAAAATTAAAGAACATCTGGTCGGGACATGTCACCGACCATATCCAAATCCAAAGTCCAAGAAATAAAAATAATGAAAATAAGTCCATATCATGAAATAGAGTCTTCTAGAGTATGGAATCTCACCACTTCAGCCTGACTCTAAGCTGTCCCCAAATCCAAATCACTAAGCAGAAGGAGGATTATGACCAGTTCTTGCATCCTGTAGGGATGCAACACCCGAAGATAGTTAGTAGAGTGAATGCTAGCATGTACTTAGGAATAAGGATAAAATAATGACATTATTCAAAACCAAAATAAATAACCATAAGCAATCACATACACATATACATATATACCATGCCTGTAAAGGGAATCGGGTTTAGCATGCATTTAAAACTTTTAACATGGTTTATGTAGCTTTTCCGCCCTAAAACCACTGACGGGATATATGGGTTCAACCTTTCTACTGAAAGTGCCCCAGTGCGTGAAACCGCACGACCAGAGAAAAGAACCTGGGATGACTAGTACATACAATAAATATAAAGTGCGACATTATGCACACGATCATCAAGATCAAATATCACATCGGCAAACATGAGTTTCCAGTTTTGGTCCCCCTGGGACCTCCACCTTCCATTGGCTTTGCTACAAACTATAACAACCCGCATTTCAGGCTAGAATGTAAACCACCATTCCTATGCATAATAGTTCCAAAAGCCAATAAATCCTATGCAATTTAGTGTACTAATCAATTATGTAGTGTAGAAATCTAGTTAAGAATGAATGGAGATCATATAGGTCCCTTAACTCAAATAAAAGATGGAAGTTTTCCTATTGATTGAGTTTTAATGAGCGTCTAAACTTGGTCAACTTTCATCAATTGTAAATTTTTGTATATAATGAATTAGGAGGGCTACTATATATTAAATAAAAGGTATTTGAGTCCTCTTTATAACTCCACTGGCATTGACTTAAACCGATATTAGGGTAAAAATTTATGCCCATTTTACTGAGAGATATCAGTCTACCGAGGTGCGATGGCCAGACAGATAGACCATTAAGCCACCGATGGCTCGTCAAGTTTTCCATCAATCCTTAAGTAGTAAGCTCTTTTTATAGCCTAGAAATGATGGTTGGAGCAATTTTCCTTCACTAGAATGATGGTCCATTAACCAAACCATCAGTTAAGGCTGAATCGCACAAAAAAGTGCATTTTTAATGGGGCATTCTGGTACTTTTCCTCCACAGAAACTTTTGACACGAATTAAATTATATTCTAAATATTATTAGTCAAGAATTATCAGTTATACAACATCAAAATCCTCTTTCTACTCTCAAAAATAAGATCAAACTAGGATTTTCTCCAAGAACAGGAAATCAAGAAAATCAATCCTTAAGTCTAAGATTTCCAAGGAACAAATCAAGATTCAAGTTCTACACTTTAAACCTTTAAATCTAAGGTACGTGGGGTTCTCCAAAACTACATGGGTATGCTGAAAATATTTCAATAACATTTACACATTGAGAACTCATGAATTTACAAATGGATATTGAAATTTAAATTATAATTATGCATTGTGAATCCTTCTTTATAACGAAGTTTTGGTCTTGAGGCCTTCCCTCTTGAACTTGATTATTGTTCATATATATATATATATATACATGCATATAGTTTGATGTTTGAGTCTTGAATTGAGAGCATGAAGAATTATAATCACTACCTTGTTATAATACCTATTGTTTTTATATATTGTGCATTATTCGATTGTATATTGAGAAGCATGATTCAAATGTCTTTGCTATTTTAAGCCTTGATTTTGAATTTGAATTGATGAGAGGGTGATTCTTGCCAGTATAAATAAAAAGTGGTGATTCAAAGAGATTGCATGGTTTGTTACAAAATACTTAACCACTAAATGTTTGTTGAAATATTGAAAGGAGAGAGTCTTTGCATAATTTGACATATGTTTTGAAATTTGAATTCTCTTGACCTGTTTGAAGGATATGGTGGTCAAAATCTATATTTTGACTGAAAAGACTAGAACATGATATTTTATGTCTTAGAAGATACGAGTTACAAGTCTTGGTATGACGAAACCAAAATAGATAATGCCATAACAAACTCAAGATAGAATAAAAGTTAGATTTTATTAAGATTGTTAGAATTTGAGTTCTTAAATATGCATGTTCAAGAAAGGTTATAAATGGGCTTAAGAGATGTTAGGTGGTTACCCGAAGAAGGCACGAGTTTAGATAACTCATTGCCCAAAATCGTGTTTTACCAATACGAGTTATTTTGTCCCCAAGAGGCATTATACACTGTCCTAGTGCCCTGTGGTGTATCAGACTCAGAAACTCCAACTCTTGCAGCAAACTTGGGTTGTGGGATTACCTATTAAGTCAATGGCGGATTCCATATAGCCTATGAAATATCAGACTTGTAGGGTGTACCACCTAGCTCAGAACTAAGACAAAGATGTTGAGTGATTTGTAGAACTATTTTTAAAGGCCTATTTACTATGCCCATGGATTTTCAAATGGTTTTTGATGATGTATTTTTTTTTACAAAATGCTCTCTCTTATGTTATTTATTAAAGCACATTATTTTGGATTGCTCTGCATACTAGTACATATGTATTAACCCTCTTTATCTCAATATCTAAGGTACAGTCTTGGGGTCCCATTTAACACTAGTAGTGAGTGTGTCAGAAGTTGCAGTTGGTGAGCCTTCTCTATTCCGGAAGGCCTAATTTTTATATTTTGTTGTTTTTGTCTATTTGTGGTCTACTGGGGGCCTTGTCCTAGTTTTAAAAAAGATATTGGTTCGTATGTATTAGAGATTTCGCAGACTGTTGTTAGATATTGTTAGAAGTTATGAATTCCATTTTGGATTGATCCTTTGAAATATATTATTTGACCATGATTCCATATCGATATGTATTTATGCATTTTCTTTTATAATATGTGAACATATGTATAATGTCCAAAAATTGAAGAGCGCTCGGGACTTTATGGTTTGGGATGCTCATCGCGGCCAGGGTCTCGGCTCAAGTCGTGACAAACCTGTTGTCAGAACATGGTTCATGGTACCAGGGTGTCTGCGAAATCGCATCAAGTAGATTCCTATTTATGGGTGTACAGTGTGCCACACTTATAAATTAGAGGCTACAAGGCATTTAGGAATATCTCTCTTCTTTTATGACTTAGTTTGTGCTACAGAGTCTGTATGTCCTCTAATTAATGATTTTTTGTGTTACAAAAAGTTACCATACCTCCCTATAGAATCAATGAACAAAATTCTCAGGCTAAGAATGTTCGTCCTACTTATAGGATGCAGACCCATAATAGATCTCACACCCCAGAGTTTGTTCCTACTCTGAAAGTTCCTCTATTTCTAACCATTCCACCTAAGTCTCCATGGACCAAAGTTAACCTTCCCCAGCCTACTTAGAGAGAGGTTTTGAATGCTAAGTTCAGACAGTCCATCCATATAATTGCACAACTGGTAGCCTCTCAAACTCGACAATCTAAAGATGTAGGTTCTGTATCAGGTTCATCTACGATTACCCAAGTTGGTCAATTCATGAGACTGAACCCCCCTATATTCACTTATACAAAGGTGAAGGAGGACCCTAAAGGGCTCATTGATGATTTGGAGAAGAATTTTAGAGTTATGCATGTGAATGAGGTTGGAGGTATAGAGTTGGCATCCTATCACCTGAAGGATGTGGAAAATCAATAGTATAATGAGTGGAAGGATTCGAAGGGTAGTGATGTTGATCTTTCTATGTGGAGTGATTTTATGGAGGCTTTTTTGGACTAATTCTTTCCCCAAAAATTAAGGGAATCCAATGTTGAAGAGTTTATGAACCTGATACAAGGAAATATGAGTGTTATGGAGTACACCTTAAAGTTTAATCAATTATCCTGCTATACCCCATAATTGGTAGGTAACATGAGATCCCACACAAAGAAGTTTACATTCGATCTCTTGGATGATTTGGTGATAGAATGCAAAGGGGCAATGTTGAATAGAGATATGGATTTCTCTAGATTGTCTGTTTACATGCAACATATTGAGGAGTAGAAGAAGAGGGTTGCTAAAGCACAGGAAAAAGACAGGCAGGGTAAGAGGGCCAGATCTACGGACTAGAACAATAGTCCGCAACAAGGTGGTAATTGGGGTAACAGGTGGCTGAAGAAAAATCTTTGGGGTAATGCTCAGTCTGCAGCCAACGCTCTAGCTCCCAGACCACCAGTTGATCGACGATTTCAGAATTCTCAGCCTAATAAAGGATCAGGAGCATAGGGTACTCTGTCCTAGGGTAGTGTAGCTCCACCACATCAATCATTTCTGCGATATGGGACTTGCGGTAAACATTATCTAGGAAATGGTCAGTTGGGAAGCTTGGTATGTTATACTTGTGGGAATTCATGCCACTTTCAGAGAGATTTTTCTTCCGCCAGAGGGAATTTCAGGGGTGCCAAGTCCTAAGCTAATTTATCAGTGCCACCACTTCCCAAGGGTACTACTTCAGCTACCGAGAGTGGTTGCAATTGGTTATATGCTCTGACTAATCTCCAGGATGCAAAGGCATCACCAGATGTGGTCACAGGTACTTTATGATTTTTTTCCCATGATATGTGTTACTTGATACTAGGTCTACCTTATCTTATGTGACCCTGTATGTGGCATTCAATTTTGATTTTAAGCCTGAAAATATTCTGGAACCCTTCTCTATTTCTACTCCTATTGGTGACTCTATTATTGCTGGAAGGGTATACAAAAACTGGGTTGTGTCCATTTTTTATCGTGATATTATGGCAGACCTTGTAGAGCTTGATATGATTGACTTTGATTCTATCTTAGGGATGGATTGGCTCCACTCGTATTATGCCACATTAGACTGTAGAACCTAAAAATTTATTTTCTCCTTTCTGAATGAGTCAGTGATAGAGCGGGAGGGGTATTCTTTAGCACCCAAAGGGAAGTTTATATCTTATCTTAGAGCACATAGGATTATATCTAAGGGTTGTTTGTATCATCTGATTTAGGTAAAATATTCTAATATTGAAAGTCCTTCTCTTCGATTTGTCACTGTAGTTAATAAATTTCTGGAAGACTTTCCCAATAATGTCCTAGGGATACCACCTGATAGGGAGATAGATTTTGGCATTGACTTATTGCTGAACACTTGTCCTATTTCTATTCCACCATACAGAATGGATCCTATAGAATTGAAGGAATTGAAAGAACAGCTAACAGATCTTCTTGACAAAGGCTTTATCTATCCTAGTGTTTCTTCCTAGGGTGCACCTGTACTCTTTGTGCATAAGAAAGATAGTTTCCTCCGTATGTGTATAGACAACCGTCAGCTAAATAAGGTCACTATTAAAAATAAATACCCTCTTCCTAGAATAGATGATCTTTTTTTACCAACTTTAGGGTGCAAAGTATTTCTCAAAGATAGACCTTCGTTCGGGAAATCATCAATTGAAGGTTAGGGAGGTTGATATTCCCAAAATGGCTTTCTGAACTCGATATGGCCATTATGAGTTCTTAGTTATGTCCTTCGGACTGAATAATCCCCCTGCTACTTTCATAGACCTTATGAATAGGGTGTTCCATCAGTTTCTAGACCTGTTCATCATAGTTTTCATTGACGACATCTTAGTTTACTCCAAGAATAAGGAAGATTATGTCAACACCTCTGAATTATCCTTCAGACCCTTAAAGATCATAAATTGTATGAAAAATTTTCCAAGTGTAAATTCTGGCTAAGTGTTATAGCTTTTTTATGGCATATTGTGCCTAGTAAGAGAATTAAGGTTGATCCCCAAAAGATTGAGGCAGTGAGGAAATGGCCTAGACCGATAACTCCAACCAATATTCAGAGTTTCTTGGGTTTGGCAGGGTATTACAGGAGGTTCGTAGAAAGTTTTTCTTCCAAAGTTTCTCCACTTATCAAGTTGATGCAGAAAAAGCTAAAATTTGTGTGGTCTGACTCATGTGAAAGTAGTTTTTAGAAAATGAAAGATATGTTGACTACCACACTTGTTTTGACTCTTCCCAAAGGTACAGAGGGTTTTGTTATTTACTGTGATACATCCCGGGTAGGACTTGGGTGTGTACTTATGCAGCATGGTAAGGTGGTAGCTTACACATCTAGGCAGTTAAAGGTGCATGAGCAAAATTACCCCATCCATGACTTATTTGGCAGCAGTGGTATTTGCACTTTATATATGGTGCCATTATTTGTATGGTGTGCATGTTGATATATTTGCTAAGCACAAAATTTTGAAGCGTGTTTTCTCGCAGAAAGAACTTAATCTCAGGCAGAGGCGGTGATTAGAATTGTTGAAGGACTAATATAAGCTTACACTATTATTCGGGCAAGGCAAATATAGCAGTCGAAACCCTTAGCAGGTTGTCAATGGGCAGTCTTTCTCATGTTGAGAAAGGGAAAAGAGAGATGGTGAAAGATATTCACCGGCTTGCAAATCTAGGGATTCAACTTTTGGATTTCAAAGATGGAGGAGTAATTGTTCATAAGATAGCTAAATCTTCTCTATGTGCTGAAGTTAAGGAAAAATTGGTCAAAGACACCATCTTGATGCAAATTAAGAAAGATGTTGTTCAACAGAAGGTGATGGCTTTTGAAATTAGAGGTGATGGCTTTTGAAATTAGAGGTGATGGCATTTTAAGGTATCGGGTATGCTATGTGTGCCAAATATGGATAGATTGTAGGAAAGAATTCTTAACATGGCTCATAATTTGAGGTATGCTATTTACCTGAGGTATGTTATTTACCCAGGCTCTACGAAAATGTATCATGATCTTAAGATAATTTATTGGTGGAAGAATATGAAACACGATATTGTTGATTTTGTTTCTAAGTGTTTAAATTGTCAACAAGTCAAAGTGGAACATTTGATACTAGGTGGTACTTCCCAGGAGATAGCCTTGCCAATATGGAAATGAGAGATGATCAATATGGATTTCATCACGGGGCTTCCGAGGTCTCGAAACCAATATGAATCCATTTGGGTGATTGTAGATCAGATGACAAAGTTAGCTCACTTTCTGCCTATAAGAACTATTCAGGAGATGATTATGCCAAGTTGTACATTGAGGAAATAGTTCACTTACATGGGACACCAGTATCCATTATATCCCATCGAGGTACGCAATTCTCTTTACAATTTTGGCAGTTTTTTCAGAGAGGTTTAGGTACCCATGTGAACCTTAGTACTACCTCCCACCCCCAGACTGATGAGCAAGATGAACGCACCATTCAGACTCTTGAAGACATGTTGAGATCTTATGTAATTGACTTTAAAGGTAGTTGGTTAGATCATTCTCCATTGATAGAGTTTGCCTACAATTATAGTTACCATGTCAGTATTCAGATGGCTCTTTTTGAAGCACTTTATGGAAGGATATGTAGATCACCAATTAGGTGGTATGAAGTAGGTGAAACCCAATTATTCAGGCCTGATCTTGTTCATTGGGCAATGGATAAGGTGAAGATTATTAAATAATGACTTAAGATAGCTCTGAGTTATCAGAAATCCTATTTTGATATAAGGAGAAGGGAGTTAGAATTTGAGGTTATTGATTGGGTGTTTCTCAAAGTCTCCCTTATGAATAGAGTCATGTGTTTTGGAAGGAAAGAGAAGCTTAGTCCTCATTACATAGGACCATATCAGATTTTGAAGAGGATCGGTGGGGTTGCCTATGAGTTAGATTTGCCCACAAGCCTGGCTTCTATTCATCCAGTACTTCATGTGTCCATGTTGAAGAAGTGCATTGGAGATCATTCCCTAGTGTTTCCTATAGAGAAGATGAATGTGAAAGACTCATTGTCGTATGAAGAAAAACCCGTTGCCATTTTGGATTTCCAAGTTCGGAAGTTGAGGAGAAAGGAAATAGTTTTGGTTATGGTGAAGTGGAGGAATCAAAAAGCCAAGAAAGCTACTTGGGAGTCGAAGATGATATGCGTGAGAGGTACCCAACTCTTTTAGAAGTCATGGATGATGATTTAGAAGGTACAAAACCTATACTACTTTTTTTCTTCCATTTAGTTCTTTAAATAGTGCTTGTTGTGTACCGAGTCATTATTCGGGGACGAATAATCCCAAGGGGGGATAATGTAACAACCCACATTTTGGGCTAGAATATAAATCGTCATTCCTATATGCAATGGTTCCAAAAACCAATAAATCCTATGCAATTTAGTATGTTAATCAATTATGTAATGTGGGAATTTAGTTGAGCACAAATTGAGATCATAGAAGTCCCTTAACTCAAAGACAAGTTGATAGCTTTCCTATCTGTTAAGTTTTAGAAAGCGTCAAAACTTGGGTCAAATACTATCGACCATAAATTTTGGTATATAACAAATTAAGGGGGCTAATATATATAAAATGAAAGGTCTTTGAGTCCTCTTTCCGACTCCACTAGTTTCGTCTTAATCCAATATTAGGGTAAAAAGTTATGCCCATTTTACTGAGAGGTGTCAGTCTGCCGAGGTGCGATAGCCAGACTGACGGACCATCAAGCCAGCGATCACCCGTCAAGTTTCACATCAAGCCTTAAGAAGTAAGATATTTTTATGGCCAATAACTGACGGTTTGAGTGACGGTCTGTCACCAGACTAACAATCCATCAACCAAACCGTCAATTAAGGATGAATCATGTAAAAAGTGCATTTTTAATGGGGTATTTTGGTTATTTTCCTCCCCAAAAACTTCTTACGTGAATTAAATTATATTTTAAACATTATTGGTCAATCATTATCATTTATACAACATCAAAATCACTTTTACTCTAAAAAATAAGATCAAACTAGGGTTTCCTCCAAGAACAAGAAATCAAGAAAATCAATCCTTAAGTCCAAGATTTCCAAGGAACAAATCAAGATTCAAGTTCTACAATTTAAACCTGTATAATCCTCAGCTGAGAAGTTTGTCCTCATTAGCAAGAAATGAGCAGACTTTGTCATCCCATCCACAATGACCAAAACCAAATCAAACTGATTTCGATATCGAGGAAGACATATAAAGAAATTGATGTTGATCACTTCCCACTTCCATACAGGAAACTCAATTTCTTGTTACATTCCTTCGGGCCTCAAGTGCTCAACTTTTACCTGTTGACACACCAAGCATTTAGCCATAAAGTTGGCTACATACCATTTCATATTGTTCCACCAATACATCTCTTTAAGGTCATGATACATATTTATTGAACTATGATGAATAACATAGCACGACTCATGCACCTCAGCCAAGATCCTCTCTTGCAAATAATCTACATCAAGAACACATAATCTCACTTGGTACCGTAGGGTATCATTATTACAAATCTCGAAGGCCATCACCTTTTGACCAATAACATCATCCTTAATCCTCATCAAGATAGAATTTAACATCTTTTTCTCCCATATTTCATCACCAAGAGACGATCGTGCCACCTCATGTACAAATATACCACCATCCTTAGAGTCCAAGAGACGAAGTCCAAGGTTAGCCAAATAGTGAATGTACTTTACCAACTTCTGCCTCTCCTTATACACGTGAGCTCGAATCCCTATGGATAACCTGATAAGGGCATCAACAACCATATTAGATTTACCTAGATAGTATTGAAGACTCATGTCATAATCGTTGAGAAGCTCCAGCTATCTCTTTTTCCTGAGATTAAGCTCTTTCTAAGTATCTCATTTGCCTGAGATTAAGCTTTTTCTGAGTAAACACATACTGCATGCTCGTATGATAAATAAAAATGTCCACATGCACTCTATACAAATAGTGATGCCAGATTTTCAATGCAAACACCACAACTAACAATTCCAAATCATGAGTTAGATAATTCCTCTCATGCACCTTCAACTACGTAGAGGCGTAAGTTATCACCTTACTATACTGCATCAAGACACAACCAATCCCTATAAGGAATGCATCATAATAGACCACAAACCCATTTGTACCTTCCGGCAAAGTCAAAACTGAAGCCGAAGTTAGCTTATCTTTCAGCTTCTCGAAACTACCCTCACAAGTATCATACCACAAGAACCTCACCTTCTTCTGAGTCAACTTAGTCAATAGGGCAGCTATAAAAGAAAAACTCTCTACAAACCTCTTGTAGTAACTAGCTAAAACCAAGAAGCTCTGAATGTCGGTTGGAGTCATGGATCTAGGCCACTTTATAACCACTGCAACCTTTTACAGATCTACCATGATCCCTTCACTAAAAATAAAATAACCCAAAAAATAACAGCGTTCAACCAAAATTCACATTTTGAAAATTTGGCATATAACAGCTGCTCTTTCAGGGTCTACAACACAACACGGAGGTGATCGGCATAATCCACTCATTCTTAGAGTACACCAAAATATCATGTATGAACACGATAACAAACAATTCCAGAAACTGATGGAAGACCCTATTCGTCAAATCCATGAATGTCGTTGGGGCATTGGTAAAACCAAAAGACATAACCAAAAACTCAAAATGCCCATACCGAGTATGAAAGGCAGTCTTAGGGATATCTTCCAACCTAATATTTAATTGATGATACCCGATCGAAGATCAATTTTGGAGAAAAACTGAGTACCCTGCAACTGATCAAATAAATCATCTATCCTTGGAAGAGGGTACTTATTCTTTACTGCCACCTTATTCAACTACTGATAATTAATACACATCCAAAGTGACCCATTCTTCTTACGCATGAACAACACCGATGCACCCTATGGGGACATACTAGGATGGATGAAACCCTTGTCTAAGAGATCCTTTAGTTGCTCCTTAAGATCCTTCAACTCGGCCAGAGTTATTTTATATGGAGGAATAGAAATTGGATGAGTGTCCAGAACGAGATCAATCCCAAACTCAATCACCATATCAAGAGGAACACCAGGAGGGTCATCAGGGAATACCTTAGGAAATTCATTCACCATAGGGATGGAACATAAAAAAAAACTCGCCGAGTTAGAATCCTTAACCCAGACTAGATGATAGAGACACCCTTAGAAGATTAATCTCTGAAATTTAAGATATGATATGAACTCCCCGTAGGAGCTAGGGAACCACCCTTCTACTCAATAACCAGCTATTAAGGAATTTAAAAACAACCTTATGGGTCCAACAATCTATAGATGCATAGCACGAGTACAACCAATCCATCCCGATATGACATCAAAATCCACCATATCTAATTCAAATAAATCCACCATAATTTTTTTACTACCAACAAATACCACACACCCCCTATCGACTCTTTTAGCAATTAAAAAATCACCTACCGAGTGGAAAAAGGGTTTGAAACACACTTGGGATCAAAACTAAAATGCACAGCCACAACGGGTAACACAAGAGAGAGTGCACTCCAATTTAAGTAAACAGTACATATTATGGAAAAAGAGTTTCAATATACTAGTCAAAACATCATGTGATGCCTTGGACTCCTTTTGGGTAGTGAGAGCATAGAGACAGTTTTGACCAATACTGGGGTCGTATAGTGTACCCTTTGGTGTCGAAGCTGAAGAAGAGGCAACCAAAACCTTGTTCGCCCCCGAAGCAACCTTGGCCACTGGATAGTTCTTAATCATGTGCCCTAGCTGACCACAGCTGAAACACTTATCCCTTCCTTCTTCACAGTAACCCCATTGCAATCAATTATAAAATTGGCAGAGAGGATATAATAGAGCTAACCAAGCCCCACTAGACTAAAATTAGAAATGCTTGTCACTCGATGGCTTTAATTAGGGAGAACTAGCTATCGAGTAAGACCAAGAATTATCCAACTTCTCCTTGGACCATTTACTACCATCCCGACCACTCTACTATTTGCCACCACCCTGCTTAAAAAATCTAAATTTCTTGCCCTGCCTCTCTACTTCTCAGCCTGATTCTTCTTCTTTTCCTCTGCCTACTGCATGTATATCACCAATATGGATATATCCATGTCCTTGTTCAACAAATAAGCCTTACTTTCTAAAGTCAACTCTCAAGACAAACTGGAAGTGAGCTTCCTTATCCTCTCCCCCATACTAAAACCCAACTCCGGCGTATATCGCGATAACTGGTGAAACTTCAAGGAATACTCCTTGACTGAAAACTTGCCTTGGTTTAGATTTACAAACTTTTTTGCTTTTTCTTTCCTCAACTCTTGAGAAAAGAAGTTGTCCAGAAAAATATTAGAAAATTTTCCCACAAAGACGACTCAACATTGTCACCCCTTGCCTGATCCCATTTCACATACCATTGGTACGCCACATCTTTCAGTTGATAGACAGAAAACTCCATGCCCTCTACATTAGTGGCATGCATAACATAGAAAATCTTTTCCACCTCAACCAGAAAACCTTGAGGATTTTCCTCAACCCTAAAACTAGTAAAGGTTGGAGAATTCAACCTCATGAACTATCCAACCCTTATGGCCTCAGAAGATAGAGTAACAAAAGTAGATAGAGTAACAAAAGTACCATGCTCAGCCCAAAAATCTACAAATTGTGCCAACATATAGATAGACTGAGAAACTTACCATTCGTCACTTCTGCCTGAGGACCTCGAAAATGACTAAAGAGAACCGATGGAACTCTAAGACAATCAAAAACTATACCCTAGACCAGGTGTAGACCCCATAAGAAGAATGGGACCCATAAACATTGTCCTCGGGTAGGATAGAGGAGTTTTTGTAAGTTTTAGATCTTCGAGAAGGCATGATCTAAAAAGCGAACAAACGGAAATTAGAGAAGATTTTAGGACCTTGGACTCTACAGCTTGAAAATAGAACACAAGAAAGGAAAACTTTACTAAATTCCTTATAGCCTCTCCCTTATGAGTGTTGCACGCTACACATCATGAAAAGAGACTTTATTCGACATGAATTTTTGAACTCCCAATTGACCATGAACCTTGGCATCCAATACCAATCTAACACGACTCAAACCAAAGCCTAGTCGTGTCGGGTGCCTCAAGTCCAACTAGGACTGGAGACCACCCCCGTTACCCAAACATAACCACCTTGCAACCTATGTCAGATGAATTTCAAACATATAGTAAGATAGAATAATAATAAATTAAAGACACTAATTAAACTCTATAACAAAATCCAACAACCTGAATCAAACATCCAACTAATGTCAACCTCAATACCAATACCAATACCAAGGCTAAGACCAATATCGACATCGCCCATGACTATAGTAGTCCCACAAATCCTTTAGCCAAAAATAAATAACATTCAGTCAGGACATGCCTCCAACCATAGCCAAAACGAAAGTCCAAGAAACAAATATAATGTAAAAAAGACTATATCATGAAATGGAGGCTTCTGGAGTATAGAAGCTCACCATTTCTATCTGACTCTAAGCTGCCCTGAATCTAAGTTACTGAGCAGAAGAAGTAGTATGTTTGGTTCCTGCATCCCATAGGGATATAGCACCCAAAAATGGTAAGTGCTAAGAACCGATTCGGGACCCTGGCCGCGGCTAGAATCCCGAACCATAGAGGCTCGGGCACCCTTCTACATCTGGTAATAATGCATATTACTCATAATATAATTATAAGCTATAAAATTATAAACGATTATGGAATCATGGTCATAATCTGAGTTTTTATTTAACAGTATGGAAATAAGTAAATCAATATCTAGACAATATCTGATTCAATCTGCGAAATCTCTACTACATATGAAACTAATAAACTGTCTGAAATTGGGACAAAGCCCCCAGTGGACCTAAACCATAGTAAATAACAAATAACTTACAAAGATTAGGCCTCCCAGAATAAAGAAGGCTCACAAACTGCATGCTTTACTTCTTCCTAAATAAATCTATGGCTTAGCAGGACCTCTAGACTGAGCCTCAGACCCTGAAATATAAGGGGTCAATATAATTGTACTAGTACACAGATCAGTCCAAAATAATGCATTTATATATATATAAAATAGGTGAGAGCAGGTAAAGATATATTATGCGTGATCTAATTTAAAATACATGGGAAAATTTTTGTTAATCATAAAACAATCATGTCAATGCAGTTCTATTCTTTATATTGCTTCTGAGTTAGGTGGTACACCTTATAATGCTACGACCCCATGAGCTATATGGAGTCTACCCTTAACTCGGCGGCTAAGCCCTCAACCTAAGTTTTTCGCAAGGGTTGGAGTTTCTAATTCTGATACTCCACAGGGCACAAGGCCAGTGTATCAGCCCTTTGGGGACATAATAACCCGTATTGGCAAAACATGATTTTGGTTGGCTGAACTCGTGCCTTCTTTGGGAAACCACCTAACATCTATTTATGCCCATTTTTAACCTTTTCTAAACATGCTTAGTTCTAAGTGCAAAATCTAAAAAATTGAATAAACATCTGCATTTTGTTCTATTCTGAATTACCATGGGATTATCTGTATTGTTGTCGTCACACCAAGACTTGCAAGTCGTATATCTATGCCATAAAGCGCCAGGTATGATTATTTCATTCTAAATAATGTTCAGACCACTTAAACATGCATATAGTATAAGAAAATTTACATTTCAAATCACAAGTCAAAATTATGCAAATATTTTCCATTCATTCAACAATTTTCAATAAGTAGTGGCCAATTTCTCAAAACATTCCTGAAATTCCTTCATATATTATTTTCAGAATTTAAATCCTAATAATATTACTCCCTCTAATTCTTAATCATCATAAAATTCATGTAAGATAATGAGGCTCTTGACACATTCTTTAAATCATGCAATTTAGGATTTCATAACTTGTAAATCAAGTAGTAACACAATAGGAGAGGGAAAAGATTCGATAAATCATGCTTTCAATTCATGTATCAAGGATTCAACACAAATATACGTATATATTAGTCAAATCACTTTCAAGGAAAGGCCTAAAGACCAAAACAATATTATCGAGGGCTTCAAAAGCATGATTATAAGTTGTAAATCCGAAACTCTTTTTGTAAGTACATGATTTCTAAGACTTTAAGATAATTAAGAAGAAGTTGCTAGGCCCATGTAGTTTTAGGAAACCCCACATACCTTAGATAACTTAGGAGGAAGAGTGGAAACCAAATCTTGCTTCAGTTTTCTTAAACTTCTTGACTTCAAAGATGAACTCTTGATCTATAAGGGAGGTACTAGGGTTTTGATTAGAGAGAGAGAAGTAGTTTTCTCATGTATTTTACCCTAATGACACTTTAATTTTGTGTTATGACAGAGATAGGTCAAGGAAAAAGACTATAATGCCCTCCCAAGGCCAGTTATTATTTTAAAATATGTGAACTGGGCACTGATGTGTTACCAGATGCGATGTGATGCGTCAATATTGCATTGGCCCACTATTTCATCGATGTGATCATCAAAGCGATGCGTCGAATTCATATTGGTTCACTGTTTCACCGATGTGATCATCGATGCAGCAGGCCGATTTCTCGTTGGGTCACTGTTTCTAACATCCAAACACGTCCCGCCCCTTGTCCAAAAAAAAAAAACTTCTTTGAGACATCCCCTTCACTCCGCCGAACATGAATCAACTCTAAAATTTATATCTCAAGGTTGGAAAAATTGATTTAGAGATCACACAAGTTTAGGAGTTTAAAATATGACTAAGTCCTTTTGACACTTAGGAAATTTTTTAGATGATTAACCCCTTATATATACTACGGAATGAGGTATTAAATTGAGGATATCATAAAGTGTTACAGTTAGCAGAGTGAACAATAGCATTTATTTAGGAATAAGGATTAAATAATGTCATTATTCAAAACCAAAGTAAATAATTATATGCAATCACATACATAAATACATATGTGCTATGTCGGGAAAGGGAACTGGGTTTAGCATGCATTTAAAACCTTTAACCAGGGTTGTGTAACTTTTTCATTCTAAAATCACGCACGGGTTGTATGGGCTCATCTCCAGCTACTAAAATGTAATGCCCCAAAATCTCATCCCGGAGCGTCACATAGTACTTAAGGCTACAAGTAGCCCCAAGCTAACCCTTTGAGTCTATTACTACATATTATAACTTATTTAGAGATAAAATAAACAAAACACTGGACTGTTTTATTATGTCTAACTGAAATCCAAACCAAATACTTAGTCCAAAAAACCATAATACTGGAAATCTCAACATACTAACAATCTGATAACTAGTCTGACAAATCCTCTACTACTCCATGAACTAGAGAGCCATTAGGACAGGTCCCCAACTGACTCAAACTAAACTGAAAGTAATAATATATATACTAACATACTGAAATGTCTGAAGAAAGGTCCTCGAACCATGAGGAATCACCACTGCAGAGATGTAGACAAAGGTACTCGGAAATCACTGACGAGGCTGGGACTGAGCACCTGAACCTACATTATATACTGAGCATACGGGGGTGTATGCATTTACATAAAATAGTATCAATACTCTTTAATCAAATCATACATGCAATTAGGAATGACTCACATAGCTTGAATAAGTCTAAAATGTAAAGCTTATAAATCATGTATAATGAAGCAGGTAACACAAATCTCATGAGTCATTATAATTAACTTTAAAATATCTACTCTCCTCTTATTCTCAATACTAAGGCTAAAGGAACTTTAAACAATGCTTTCAAACTCATACTTTTATCTCAGGGAGATCAAAACATATTTGAAACTCAAGGACTCGGGACTCTTTGAAACTTTAAAACTTGGGAACTCTATGAATCTTGGAATTACATAACTTTGGACAGTCAGGAGTTTCTTCTAACTGACATAAACCATGTGAGCTACATAGAGTCCAACATCTTGTCCTCCTAAGAAAGAAACCTCACATTGGGGAGAGGCGTCATACTCTTTCTAGGGAGTATAACTTCAACTCAGTGATCACTATCTTGGCCTCAGGCTCATAAATCTCAGTCCTATGGTGGCACGTAGTTTTGGGGTATGAGACCATGGAATCATACCCAACTCGGTGCTAAATACTACTCCCATACTCATCTCAAAACTCTTAGGAAATCTACCTCATATAACTCAAGGTTCTACAATGAAGAACAAAATGTATTACTATTTGCTTTAATAGAGCATCAATGTGGATTCCAACTCTATTAGGACCAAAAAGGTCAAATATTCCTCAATAATTTCAAAGTACTCAAATCATAGGTTCTTATAGCATAGAAGTTTATGAAATTGCAATTCTCAAGTAGGGATTAGTGGCCCATAGTTCAATCTCAAGTTAATACTCATCAAAATGCATACTAAAGATCATAAGGATTCATAAATCATATAGAAATCTTGAATTTCAGCATTTTGCATCAAAATCTCAATATACTCATGTATCTCAATTTCTAAAACATCGAAATTATCATAATCTCAAGAACAACAACAAAGGGTACAAACCATACTCCAATTTTCATAAGAAAAACATGTGAAACCTTATAATGTTTTAATTTAAAACAACTTTTGGTAACAAGAACAAAAGGAGTGTCCTTGTTCAAACCCCACATACCTTAGATTCTGACTTGTAGATGTAGAAGCTTGCTTAAGACTCCCTTTTATTACTTTGAGTGAGGGTTCTTGAAATCTTTATCTTGGGAAACTCAAATCTCAACTCAATTTGTGAAAGCTACGGTAGATTCTTGAGATTCTTGGAAGAGGTTTTGGGTACTTAGGGTTTTTTGTTGAGAGAAAACTTGAAAAAACACTTTATAGAATGCTTGTAAATGACTTCAATTTGGTGTTTGTACGATTTAAGAGGCTTGGAAAAAGTCCAAAGTGACCTTTTTAACTTCTGTACGAAGTTGGAAAAATTAAACTGGAAAACCCGATTTTATGGGCCACCGCGACGCGCGTCTATCGTGGTGGCTCACTGGAATTTGACAATTGGGATTCTGGGGGTCACCGCAATGCAGTCCTATCATGTTGTCCCACTTCTTAGGACCTGAAACTTCAGCGCGATGCGCCGCTATCACGGAGTTCCACTGGAAATTGACAATTGTCAAATAGACCCTCTCTGCGACGCGCCAAGCACTAAAATAATGTTGTTTTACAACTAGGACTTACATTTTCCATAACTTCTTGCCCGGTTATCATATTTTGATGGATTTTATATCGTTGGAAAGCTAATTAAACTTCCCACATGATAAAAACTCAAAATTAGGGAAAATTCTATATGGTTAAAACAATACTCACTTAGGAAATCACTCCTTAACCTTTTCGAGGAGAAATTAAGCTTAGGAAAACATTCGGGGTATTACAATATCTCCCCCTTGGAAACATTCATCCACGAATGTTGTTATTTAAGCTAAGAGCATGGAGGAAACTGAGTACGTAGAGCTGAAAGAACACGCTAAACTGACTCTATGTCTTTCTAAACTCCTGAATACTTTAGAGAATGCATAAACTTATTAAGGGTAGGTGCATAGCTGAAACTTTTGATTAGAAAAGGGCTGAAATAAAAAAATTTAATACCTTCAGCTTGATCTAAACTCACGGAGAAGAGGTGCGGGTACTTGGATCGCATGTCTGCCTCGGCTTCCCAAGTAGCGCCCTCAACTGACTAGTTCCGCCATAAGACCTTGACCAGGGGAACCTCTTTGTTCCTTAGTCTATGGATCTGGTAATCTAGAATCTCAACGGGAATCTTATCAAATGAAAGATTGTTTTGAATATCAACACTCTCTAAAGGATCCACTACAACGGAATCACCAATATGTTTTTTAAGCATGGAGACATAAAAAATAGGATGAATAGCTGACAATTCTGCGGGAAACTCAACTTCATAGGCTACTTTCCCGACACAGCTCAAGACTCTGTAGGGGCCAACATAACGGGGACAAAGCTTACCCTTTTTTCCAAACCTCTTCACCCCTTTCATGGGTGAAATCTTCAAGTACACTAAATCATCCACCTCAAACTCAAGATCCCTTCTCCTCACATCGGCATATGACTTTTGACGACTCTGAGCTATCTTCAAACTTTCTCTAATCAACCTCACCTTCTCCATAGCCTCAAATATTGCATCAGGCCTAATCACAGCAGCCTCGCCCACTTTAAACCAACCTATGGGGGATCTACATCATCTTCATACAGAGCCACAAATGGTGCCATCCCGATGCTAGCATGATAACTATTGTTATATGCAAATTCAATCAGTGGCAATTGCTCATCCCAACTATCTTTAAAATTAAGTGCACATGCCTTCAACATATCTTCTAGAGTCTGAATGGTCCTCTCATCTTGACCATCTATCTGCGGATGAAAAGCGAAACTCAAATGAACTTGGGTGCCAAGACCCTTCTAAAACGTTCTCCAAAATTGAGAGGTGAACTAAGTACCCCTATCTGAGATGATAGACAAGGGAACTCCATGCAACCTAACCAACTTCTGAATATACAATCTAGCATAATCCTCAGCTGTATATGATGTATGCATGGGCAAGAAATGCACTAACTTAGTCATCCTATCTACAACAACCCAAATAGAATCATGGTGATGACGCGAAAGAGGTAAACCAGTCACGAAATCCATATTCACCTCTTCCTACTTCAAAGTGGGCATACCAAATTATTGTGTTACACCACCAGGTCTCTGGTGCTCTACCTTAACTTGTTGGCACATTGTACACTTCACTACAAACTCTTCTATATCCTTCTTCATTCCTCTCCACCAATAGATTTCTCAAAAATCATGGTACATCTTGGTAGTGTCGGGATGAATAAAATATCGCACGCCATGCACTTCAGCCATAATTCTCTACCTCAGATCATCAACACAAGAAACACACAATCCACCCTGCAACCGCAATACTCTATCTCCCCCTTGGGAGAAAACCTCCACCTTTTGGTCCTTAACTGACCCCTTCAGTCTGACCAAACAATCATCTAAGTCTTGTTTCTCCTTCAATTTCAAAACTAAAGAGAATTCGAAACTACTTTACACCAAAGTACTTCCCTCAGCGAAATCAAGAAACCTAACACCCAGTCTAGCCAAATGATGCACATCATGAGCTTACTCTTTCATACCTTCCTCTACATGAGAACACTACCCATAGACAACCGACTAAGGGCATCTTCCACTACATTGGCCTTGCCCAGGTGATACAATATACTCATATCATAGTTCTTTAATAATTCTAACTACCTCCTCTGTCTAAGGTTCAACTCCCTTTGAGAAAACACATATTGGAGGCTTTGTGATCAGTAAACATATCAACATAAACATCAAAAAGATAGTGCATCTAGATTTTCAAAGAAAAAACCACAGCAGCTAATTCAAGATCATGGGTTGGGTAGTTCTTCTCATGAAGCTTTAACTATCTAGAGGCATAGGCTATAACCTTACCTCTCTGCATCAACACACAACCCAAACCAACTCTAGAGGCATCACAATATACCACAAAACAATTTGTTCCATCAGATAAAGTCAACACAGGGGCTGAGATGAGTTGAGTTTTCCACTCTTGAAGATTCTTTTCACAGGAATTTGACCAAAGGAACTTAACTTACTTTTGAGTCAAATGGGTCATGGGAGAGCACTAAAAGAGAAACCTTCAGACAAATGGCAGTAGTATCTAGATAAACCTAAGAAACTCCAAATTTTTTATGGAGAGATAGGTTTAGGCCAATTTCTTACAGTTTCTGTCTTTTAGGGATCAACCCTAATGCTTTTGGCTGAAATAATATGACCCAGAAAAGCTACTAACCTTAGCCAAAATTCACACTTACTGAATTCAGCAAACAACTGATGATCTCTAAGATATTGTAAAATAATCCTAAGATGATCCGCATTGTCATTCTCAGTACGAGAGTAAACAAGGATATCATCTATGAACACTATGACAAACATAACAAAATATTGCTTGAACACTCAATTCATAAGGTCCATGAAAACTACTGGAGCATTGGTTAACCCAAAATACATGACTAGAAACTCAAAGTGACCATAATGGGTTCGAAAATATATCTTTAGGATATCACACTCCCTTACTTTAAGTTGATGATAGCCGGATGTAAGGTCTATCTTTGAGAAATAACTCACACCTTGCAACTGATCAAACAGGCCATCAATTCTCGAAAGAGGATACTTATTCTTGACTGTGACCTTATTAAGATGACGATAGTCAATGCACATACATAAAGAACCATCTTTCTTACACACGAATAGAACAGGTGCGCCCCAAGGAGACACACTAGGCCTTACAAAACCTTTATCTAAAAGATCTTTAAGCTGCTCTTTCAACTCCTTAATCTATGTAGGTGTCATACAATAGGGGGGAATAGAAATAGGCTAAGTGTTGGAAAGAAGGTCAAATCCCAAATTCTATATCCCTATCGGGAGGTACCCCTAGTAGATCTTCTAAAAAAATATCAGAAAACTCATTAACAATATTGACTGACTGAATAGTTAGAGCCTCGGACTTAGTATCTTTAACTCTAACTAGGTGGTAGATGTAGCCTTTGGATATAAGCTTTCTAGATTTAAGATAAGAGATAAAATAACTCATGGGACATACCGAACTCCCGAACCACTCAAAAATGGGTTCATTAGGAAACTGAAACTTGACCACACGGGTACAATAGTCTATAGATGCATAACAAGAATGAAGCCAATCCATACCCAGAATAAGGTCAAAATCCACCATTTCTAATTTTATAAAATTAGCAAATATGACTTTATGAAGAACAGTAACAGGAAAATTTCTATACACTTGCTTAGCAACAACTGACTCTCCTACTGGAGTGGAAACTAGGAAAGGCTCAGTAATCTTTTTAGGACTCATTTCAAAATTTACAGTGACTAATGGGGTCACATAAGAGAAACTTGACCTGAGATACAACAACACATAAACATAAAATTAAAATACATAGAGCATACCAGTAACAACATCAGGAGAATCTTCTTGCTCCTGATGGGATGGTAAGGCATAGAATCTATTCTGGTACTGACCGCTAGCAGTGCTAGATGAAATTCCCTGAGTAGGGACAGGACGGGCTACAGGAGCTGGTGCACTAGTAGTCTGTGCCTGAGGTTGAATATCTCTGCTCCCCTGCCTAGCATGTGGACACTCTCTAAGTCTGTGGCCCAACTGCCACAACCAAAACAACCCCTCTTGTTTTCTAAACACTCAACGAGATGATCCCTACCACACATAGCATAAGGAGAATAGCGAGGTTTTTTACCTACACTGTTCTGAGAACAGGACATAGAAGACCTATTTCCTTGCTTCTGCCTGCCTCTAGGAGCGGGATCACTAGTTAATAAAGGCGCTGGTATATATAAATGGCCCTAGAACTGGGGGCGGTTCCCTCCAAAAGACCTAGCCTGACTATACTCATGCTGCTCAGATCTAGCTCTCTTGTTACCCCTCACTCTATCTCTCTCCCTTATGTTGTCTACCTCAATTTGTTGTACATGTATCATCAACCTAGACAAATCCATATCCCTATTCAGTATCGTAGTCCTACACTCTTTCAGTACCAAACCAGAAACACCTGTCACAAACATGTTTATACTAGCTTGGATGTCAGCAATCAAATCAGGAGCATACTTAGCTAACTGGTTGAACTTCAAGCAGTACTCCTTAACATTCATGAAGCTCTGCCTTAAGTTTATAGACTCCTTAATCTTCACTTCTCTCATCTCAAGTGAAAAGAACTTGTCCAAGAATACATCTTGGAACACCTGCCAAGTTAGAGAAGCAGCATCCTCACCTCTGTCTTTCCTCCACGATACAATGCAATCATAACCAATGTCCTTCAACCTATAAGATACCAACTCAACACTTTTTTTCTCAGAAGCATGCATCACTTGTGTGATCTTTCTCATCTCCTCAAGCATAACTATGGGTCCTCACCTGCCTTAGACCCATAAAACTCTGGCGGATTCATCTGCATGAAATCACGAATCCTAGCAGCAGTTAAATCACTTACCTGCTAATTTAGAACTGCGACCTAGTTATTGGCCTGAACATTGGCGGTGACTGCTTGGGCTAACACCTGAAAGGCTGCCCAAATTTCAGCATGAGACATGGTCTCATTCAAGGGATCAATAGGTTGGGTTGCTCATTATTGTTTTTATGGGCGTTCGCTCTTTGGGGAGGAATTTTCTGAAAAAGAAGAGCACGAATTATTAGATAAGGGGGACAATTGTAGGAACGATAGAATCTGAAAGAAAGAAACAACTTTTTCCTAAAATATCTTGTAGCCTCTTACTCATAGATGTGGCGTACTACAAACTTATGATCAAGACTCGAACGTAGCTTGTCAAACTCCCTAGGACTCCTTAAACCTTAGGCACTGATACCAAGTTTGTAACGCCTCAAAATCTCATCCCGGAGCATCACACGGTACTTAAGGCTACAAGTGGCCCCAAGCTAACCCTTTGGGCCTATTACTACATATAATAACTTATTTAGAGATGAAATAAACAAAACACTGGTACTGTCATATCATGTCTAACTGAAATCTGAAGCAAATAATAAGTCCAAGAAACCGCAATACTGGAAATCTCAACATACTAACAAGCTGATAACTAGTCTGACAAAGCCTCTACTACTCCATGAACGAGAGAGCCATTGGGACAGGTCCCCAACTAACTCAAACTCCCAAGGGCCAGTTATTATTTTAAAACACGTTAACTGGGCATTGATACCTTACCAGATACGATGCGTCGACATTGTATTGGCCCACTATTTCATCGACATGATCATCGACGCGGTGCGTCAACTTTGCATTGGTTCACTACTTCACCGATGCGATCATCGATGCAGCATGCCGAATTCGCGTCGGGACATAATTCAATTTTCATAAGAAAAATATGTGAAACCTTATATTCTTGTAATTTAAAAGAATTTTTGGGCAAAAGGACGAAAGGAGTGTCCTTGTTCAAACCCCACATACCTTAGATTCTGACTTGTAGATGAAGAAGCTTGCTTAACACTCTCTTTTATTACTTTGAGTGAGGGTTCTTGAAGTCTTTGTCTTGGGAACCTCAAATCTCAACTCAATTTGTGAAAGCTACGGTGGATTCTTGAGATTCTTGAAAGAGATTTTGGGTACGTAGGGTTTTTTGTTGAGAGAAAACTTGAGAAAAACTTCATAAAATACTTGTAAATGACTTCAATTTGGTGTTTGTATGGTTTAAGAGGCTTGGAAAAAGTCCAAAGTGCCCTTTTTAACTTCTGCACGAAGCTGAAAAACTTGAACTGGAAAACTCAATTTTATGGGCCACGCGATGCGCCTCTATCGCAATGGCTTAATGGAATTTAACAATTGGGATTTTGGGGGTCACCGCGATTCGGTGCTATCATTTTGTCCCACTTGTTGGGACCTGTAACTTCAGCGCGATGCGCTGCTATCGCGAAGTTCCACTGGAAATTGACAATTTTCAAATAGACCCTCTCCACGATGTGCCAAGCACTAAAATGATGTTGTTTTACAACTAGGACTTAAATTTGCCATAACTTCTTGCCCGGTTATCGGATTTGGGCGGATCTTATATCGTTGGAAAACTAATTAAACATGATAAGAAGTCAAAATTAGGGAAAATTCTATATGGTTAAAATGATACTCACTTAGGAAATCACTCCTTAACCTTCTCAAGGAGAAATTAAGCTTAGGAAAAAATTTTAGGTAGTACATGAAAGGGCCCCAGTGCGTAAAGTTGCACGACTAGAGAAAAGAACCTGATATGTCTAGTACATTCCCCAAATATAAATTGTGAGATCATGCACACGATCACCAATACCAAACCTCACATCGACAAACATGATTTTATAGTTTCGGTCCCACTGGGACCTACTACACACCCTCTTTAGGCCCAACTAAACCATTTTCTCATTCCAACCATTTTTAAGGAGTTTTTTATTAGGCATTAACCGTTGGTATCATCATTAAAAAATTAGAGCATGCAAGTCTATTCGTTTATGGCATACCAGTTTCCAATTAACCAAAGCCATGGCCACAAATGCCTTTCCAAAATCATTTAGAACCAAAGCAAACCATTTAGGCTTCATTACCATATTATTCAATGCAATGGTTTCAAGAATAATTAAAATGTGTGACAAAGTCTTTCTCATTGGCATTGTACCAAACATATTGAGGGCATATAGTTTCCAAAACTAAAACCAAGTATCAATTGACCATTCCCATGAAATCACATGTTTGAACCATAATTATAGCATGAAAACCATAAGTAAAACATAGGAAAGCATTATCCAACCAAAATTAACCAAAACCCCCAACGCCCTGTTTCAAAACCAAAATAATACCACAATAATACCATGAAAAAACATTCATTAAAACATACTATTGATTGAACTAACAATGAGGGAGTAGTAACATGACTTAGACACCAAGGAAGACAGAGAGATGCCATCTGTAAAAGTGTTAATTAATCCCTTTGAAGAAAACCTAGCCTTTTCTTGACCCAAGAGCTTGAGAGAGTAATTTGAGAGAGTTTAGAGAGTGTTTGATTTAAAATAATAGGTTAATAAAATGTCAAAATATATTTTATATTGTGGATTTAAAAGGAGTTAAGAGGTGGGAATATCCAGAATAACCCCCCCCCCCCCACACACACACACACAAAAAAAAAAAAAAAAAAAAAACTTAAACTATAAAAATTCTCGCCGTTGGGTACGATTGGACCCCTCGAGTAGTAACCACATCATACGAGTTGAACCCTCCAATCGTATCCAAGAAAGAAAGTAGGACTCCACAATATTTCCAACATATGACTTCCTTGCATAACCCGTATCATCACCATATGACTAGTACCCTTAAGTCATACTCTAGGCAGAACATTTATGTCTAGACACTAGACAACATATCGTTTGGATGCTATCTCTCATCACATCAACATACGACTCGTATGGAGTCTTCTCATACCAAGGATAAAACTTGGCCAATATCACGCTAACCGACCTATGACTAGGGTACCTAGACTCGTGCCCGCACCATATGACTAGTATGGTGAGTCATAATGATCAACAAAAGGCTTAAAACTCAGGAAATTTCCAATGTCAAAACCCAGGGTATTTTAATTCTTAGAGAAAGCAGAGCAATTAGAGTCTCTATTTCTTGCTTCAATCAATTTTGTTCATCCATAATATCATATACTAGAGACTTGGGCTCTTTATCACTCGTTCTGATAAAGCATTTATTTTTCTTATGATCTGAGATACCATATATTTCCTTCACTAAATTAGCATTCAATTTCCTACACTCAATATTGAACTAAGCAGCCACCCTATTTATCCAGAAACCATACAATAGACCGTGCCTTTTAACATTGACATTGATGAAAGTGCTCATATGCTCAATAATAAAGGCAGAAGGTTAACCATATTGTACTGAAACATCATTTCCATTAGAAACAGATTGGCACTAGTCAGGGTGGTCTCCTTATCAGACCTAGGCAGTATACTTGTCACAAGACGGGACAACAATTGAAATTCTTTCTTGAGAATTTTTTCGTCAAAGCTTTCATGGTGTGATCCATTAAGTAAACAACATAATTTCAAGAACTCAACAGGCCCCTTCATCGAATTTATGCACTTGATCCCTAAAGTTGGAACACAAAGGATTTCAGAGATAGTCTCTTCATCCAACCCCATATCCACACCATTTACTAGAGTGATTAGACATAGACCATCGATAGCGATTTCCAAGTTTTGGTATAACATTTTCACTTTCTTCTCATATAGAGAGAATGCATCAAATTGGAGAAAGTGGTCCCAATTTTGAAACTTCAATATACTTACCAACTTTCTCATTTTTGGTACTACATGGTCAAAAAATTTCCTTCATAAAAATTTTTACTTCTTAAGAGTCTCTTTCCTTGCCCTTTGAAACATCCTAAATTTGCAGCCAGGTCCTTTGCTAGTACTATGATATGATTTTTTTTCTCTTTTCTTCTCCCTAACACAACTAATGTACTTATCATAATATGAGTCAAAACCCTCACCCTCATATTTACTAAATCCTTCAAACTTATGCTCAATCTCATTGCCCTTGCTACCATTGAAAGTGCTCTTAGTATCGTCTTTTGATTCTTCAATGTCTATCTTCCTTTCAGCAATTAAATCGACTCTGTTTGTATCTTTTTGTTCTTGCACTTCTCTTTTTTTAATTATTTCTAGACTACCTCTGTCGTTACCTGATAAATAAAGACCAGGTGAAAGTAAAGGCTGGGTACAATAATTAGTCTAGCTAGATGCTCCTACATTTTTATGTATGGATGAAATAAAAACTTTTTTTAGAGAAAAAGTATCAGAGAATGATGAGAGGAACAGGATCTCTGAGTAGTTGAGGATCTAATAAGATTTGATGAGAGAGATTTTTTTAGATGAGAGAGAAAAAAATCTTATTTTGTGTTTTACAACATGAGAGAACGGATGATATTAGAGAGTAAAATAAGCCTAAGGACACTGTCCAAATAAATGAATGCGGCTGGTGAGTTCAAAGGATAGGTGACTTTCTTTTAAGAGTGGCGAGAAAATGACATGGAACAATTATTAAATATGTAAACAATTATTATTTAAGAATGGTGAGTAGTACTAACTTGATTAGGAACCTGGATCCATAGCAAGGATAAAATTTTAACGACTTTGTGTTGTCTCAAATCTCTTTCAATAGCCTTTATTCCTTTCATGAGTGTATATATGCAAAGATATGAGAATGTATTAGACACATAAGACATTATCCAACCCAAAAACCTGCTCACCATTTCATAGCTACCAAGGAGAAATTTTTGAAAGCATCTACCATTTAACTGGATCACAAAGTCTTTGTCTCTTTAGTCCTTTCTCAACCAGTTACCTATAGTCATTCTTGAGGAATACAAGTGTATCCAAGGGAGACTTTGCCTCCTTAAAGGTCCTGAGGCAAGAGGTACTCTTTTAGATTTTAGACATATGTTCTAGTCAACCATCTTTAATTACATCTGCATTGGCTGCTACCTCTTGCATTGCCCTGCATCATAAATTAGTCATTAGTCTTGGAAACCTACTTCAGTCTGAGTTCCCAATAGTAGGATAGAGGATGGATTAGCTTTTTATTGGTCCAGCTGGGTAATCTCTTTTTCCCTTTTTTTGGAATAATGAGTTTTTCCATCTCTTTCTGATTAGTTTCTTTGAAAGGATACATTTCTCTCGAGTGCCCATCTTTTCCACACTATGAGCTTAACTGATCATCCTTGCCTTTTGTATGCCTGGCGGCATAGTTAGAACCTTTACCTTGACATTGCGACTCTGAACTACTCCAGTTGTTTGGATCTTGAGTGGTGAAGTCTCCAAGAGTTTGTGGTGAAAAAGTCTATGTGAGTGTCTTTGCAAGCTTAATTTTTACTCTAGCTATTTCCTTTTCAAGAATAGAGTATCTCTCAAGAGATGAAGCCATATTAACTTTAGCTTCAGCTAATTCTTCTTTCAACCAAAACTGTAAACTACATCCTTCTCTCTTTCCTTTGGACACTGACTTGGTAATATCACTTAATTCTTTACTCAGGAGATCATTTTCACATGAGAAATTTTTGCAAGTTGCTTGATGTACATACACATGTACACTTAGTTCAACCAATTCTTCTTCACATGTGCTTAGATCATCCTTCAGTTTTCCTTTTTAACTTATGAGTTCTATCACTTGGACACTCAATTCAATGACTTCTTCTTCACACTTCTTAAGTGCTTTCTTTAAATACCTTCTATCTTCAACTATCTCATTTAAGGAGTTAATCAGTGTAGAGGCAAGAGATCTCAACTTGTTGAGGGAGTAATCCTTTAAATTTTCTTTGATATCCAGGAGAGTCATAGATCTATTTTCATTTCCATCTGAGTCTGCCATCAAAGTAAGGAGTGCATCAAAGACTTACATCTTTTCTTCTATTTCCATGATGGGAATGTCTTCCCTTTTCTAAGACTTATTTTAATCACTTGATGAGTGATTCCAACGGGCTGCAGGCACCTGGCTATCAATTTTGTCAACTTCAGCACTCCAGTTACACTTTATATTGATCCTCTACTTCTTTTTTTTAGACAAAGCTTCAAACTTTTCTAAGGCTTTGAGAACCCTTTTGCAATGCTAACTGTTTCACTTTCTTTAGAGGTATAAGTAGCTTTTGAGGCCTCTATTTCTCAGGATCCTTCCAAGGTGTTAGCCTTTTTGAGAAAGGCCTGCTCTGATACCAAATGAAGGGTTGGGGAGGGTTTCTCCTCAACTAAGGGAACTATTCCCGAATACACTCGCTCAACAAAAACTAGGAGGTGTATGTAAAGTAAGAAACGCAGGAATATAATTAAAATAAAGACACGAGATTTTTTACGTGGAAACTTCTTGGTCAATGGAAAAAAACACGACCAGCCTCCAGGATTTCTAAGTTCCACTATATTCAAGCAACTTCTTGAATACAAACTCCAAGGATTAGCCTCCTAGTACTTTGTTTTCTTGCAATAACTCTATTACAAAGAAATTTAAGCAGTAACTCTATTGCCTCCACCTCCAGCTAACTCTAGTTTGGACAATCACCTAACTCTAGATGATTATACAAAGAGACTGTTACACCACAACACCTACTTTAATCATAAGCTAATATAGGCAAGCATTTAGGTACAAAATATAAAGGCTCAACTATAAGAAGGAAATAAAGATATAATTCGGTGAACAGCAGGTTCCCTATTACAGTTCCATCCATTGATGCAGCACTGCAGAACTTCAGAAAGATCTTTAATTGTGAGTAAATGGAAGTGTTGGTCTTCTTGTTGAGGAATATGAGCAATATATATTATGACACAAGAAGACCTAGGATCAATCTCATTGGTTGAGGCAAAACGGTGGCAACAGTTTTCCACCAACTTTTGTACTATGTGGCAGCTAGACCATTGACTGTGACAATAATAGGTGAGCCCAACCTGTTCCCTAATGCATAGAAGCCTTTGTCATCACAACAACATCTTCAGAGAACAGGTCCCAAGCTATGAATTTGTCAATCATCAAAACTAAGGACTTAATAGAATTAAATCCAAAGGATATAACGAGAAGGAAGAGGGGCCAGGGAAAGCTTGCTTGTAGATTTTGCCTTATTGACATGATGAACAAATAGTAGAATTTTTATTTATTGAAATTGGTAACTTAAAGTGTTTTAACAACACTTTAAACAATCTTAAATGAAGCATGAGCTAAACTACTATGCCAAACATCAAAAGAAGAGGTAGACACAAGATATACTCGTGCTTTATTAGAGAAAAGCCAATAAGATTGCCCAGAAGAGTAATGTTCGTTGAGGCCACTTTCAAGTCTCCCATCTAGTAGTATCCTCCTCGTTGCTCGGTCCTTTACAACACAAAAATAAGGGTGGAACTTAAAATAAAAATTATTGTCACCATTAAATTGAGCCACACTTAATAAACTCTTAGTAACTCAAGAACATATAAAATATTTTTAAGATCTAAGTCTTGCAAAGATGAAATCTATTTTGATTCACCAATATGAGAAATAGGCAAACTTGGTACATTGTCAACCAAGATTTGGTCTATGCCATTATAATCACTTTTAAATGTAAGATTATTGAGATTTTTAGTAAGGTAAATGTGGCCCCTGAATCAGGGTACCAAGAACGATCAGTCACAACATTAGGTTGAGCAATATAAGCGGCCATCTAATTTTTGTAAGCAGCTTGATTGGCATGATAAAAATGATGGTAGAAGATGAATGCCGCATGACTAAATTTGTTGCACATTTAACATTGAGAGTACCCATTTGAATATTGTCCATGGAAATTGTAACCTGTTCTGCCTTTCTGGCTTCGACCTCATCCAAATCTTCCACCACTGGAGTTGTTAGAGTTGAAGTTTCATTTAAAGCCACCATAGAGTTGAATTAACTTAGGGTTGCAAGAAGAAAAATGTGCTTGGACAAAGCTTTGTTCAATAACTGAATATGTCCCAACCTAGTTTCATGACTTAGTAAAAGACCATGTAAATCAGCAAACATTATGATTTCAACTCTAAAGGTAACAGATACAACAAGAGCATCATATTCTGAAACCAACCCTCTTAAGAATATACAGAAAGAGATCATCATGTTGGCAGTAGCTACTAGGTTATCAACAATTGATTTCATCTTCTGTAAATAATTTGTCATAGTTGATGGCCTTCTTGGTCGTCTGAAGTTGAAGGCATAACTGGGTCAATCTCGCCTTAGATTGAGATGCAAACATGGTTTCTAATGTCTGCCACACCTCCTTGGATGTAGTGTAACCAACAACCTGTCCTAATACCCTTTCTGATAGAGAAGAGTGTAGCCAACTCAATAGAAGTTGATCTTGCCTCCTCCAAGCAGTATAAGCTGGATTAACAATAGCCTCTGCAGAATAACTTTCTTCTGATGATTAGCTAGCGACGATTTTGGATGGACTTATTAGAAGTTTCGTCAACATATCCTTCTAGATCATAACCTCGTAAGGTTGGAAGGATTTGAGATTACCACAAGACATAATTATTTCTGTCTAACTTCAGCAAATTTGAGTGTGTGACGTTATTTGAAAAGGGAGAATGTGAACCTCATGTTGATATTGTGTTTTGAGATGAAAGAATAGAAGATATTGGGTTCGACATTATTGAATGGGAAAGCCTCGTGACCTGGTGGTCGGTGTAACAATAATGACATTTGCCGATATGCTGAAGTGATTCGTTACTCTGTCCTAATACCGTATAAGTATTTTATAGAGAAAATAATATTCTTGCTAATTGATTTACACATGTACAGTGGTGTATAAATAGAACTACAATGCCAGATACCTAAACTAAGAACTTATTAGAAGTTATCAAGTAAATACGTAGTTGAAGCTAAATCAAATTCTATAGAACTAATATTATCTCTTAGCAGTAGCTATCCTAACATCAATCACTTAGCATGACTATATGAATCGTATTTGTCGATTTATCTCTCTTTGTTATTGGATAATCAATGCAACCCTATTTCTAAATATCAGATTTAAACTCCATATCTGGAACATCTAAGCAAAATTAATTTATATTCACCTTTATTTACTTTATTTACCATTTGTCTACCTCGACCCTTTGTTTTCATTCAAATATTTGAGAAATATAGTTGACAAATAACAGAACTTAAAACACTGCAAGCATGTCATAGTCAGCAAAAGAAGCAAAATTGGAATCTAAACAAAATCAATTTTGCATCACAAATTGTAGGTCGGGTTTACTATTTACTTTTTTTTATTAGTATACATAAATTATACACTCATTAAACACTATTCTTACGCATATGTAGTACATGATTTATACATATATATTAGGCCAAACACATCGTCAGCTTCCTAAACTTGACACCAACTTTTATTTTAACATCTCAACTAGTTGTTCTTCGTTTTAAACACCTAAACTAGTGTCCCATTTATCATTTTGACACTTTTGTGCAACAATATTTTAAAACCTCAGGAGCCTAATAACAAACATTTCCTACATGTATTAATTGACTAACTAAATCATGTCAATTCATTTAATTGTCCACCCACATGAATTAAGTGACAAATAAATTATTGACACAGGCATTTTTTTAAATAATTACAAGATTAATTTAAAGAATTTGTTTTGCATACTTCACCCCTACCCCTACGCCCACCCCCACCCCCACACCCACCCCCCATAAATCTTCTTCTCCGACACACCCAGCCCCCAGCCCCCCTTGCATCCCACATCATCTCTCCTCCATACCACTAAGCTCTCCCCATCATTTACAAAAAAACTCATTTGAAGTTATTTTTCTAAATCATTTCTTAAATAACTCATACATTAGAGAAAATGAGAGCTAAAAAGAATTGGAGATTTGCAAATTCTAATCACTATTATTCTTCAAATTTCTTTCAACCCAAAACACATGACAAACTCAAAGTACATTTTTAAAAAAGCTTTAAAAGCATAGCAGAGAGGTTTCAGACAAAAGATTTTATTTTGGAAAAAGGGTCAAATTTACCCTTTTATTTTGAAAAAATTGGCTAAATATATCATTTATTATATTTTGGGGTTAAATTTATCCTTTTTGTCATATTTTGGGGTCAAATTTACCCCTCTACTTTGAAAAATTGGCTAAATATTAGGGCTGCTTATCGGTTGGCTAATTATGCTTAGCGGTTCGGCTTATTGGTTATCGATTTTTAAATATACTAATCCGCTAGCCACCCAATAAGATAACGGTTGGTTCGGTATCGGATTAGCAATTAACAGACGGTTATCGTATGGTGTAACGGATAAATTTAAGAGAGAATGAAAATCGAGCGATTATTGGTAGTTCCTCCGTCTCCAGTTCTTTACCGACTAAGTTGTTTGTATACTATGATTGATCTATTTATCATTCTTTTAGGCTTCTTGAGTTTTGTTCGTGTAGTTATTTAATAGGTTAAAACATCGAATCAAATAAGAATTTTCTTCTAGACCTAAAATGTATGTAGAAATATTTTTAATTATTGGATTGACAGAAAAAAAAAATTAAAACTTTAATATTATTTGAATTTTTATGTTTTATATCAAACCTTGTGAAGGACACATTTGGGTTGTTTCATTTTATTACGGTCCTTTGTGTTGTCAAGAATAATTTATGTTTTGGTTTAAGAATTAATTTCAGATTTTCTTTATATTTTAAGGAGTCTGGCTACACTTTATGGTTAGATGTCACAAGAAGTGGCATGTTATTTTCTAGACTAAGAAGTGAATAGAATAATAAATGGAGTTTTATATGTGGGATTGACAAAAGATACTTATATATCTAAGGGTAAAAATATAATTATAATAATTCTTAATGGGTTAACGGTTTACCCAATAAGAAAATTGAGTAATCCGTCTCCGCTCCAATAAGCCATTAATTATAAAAAATTTATCCGTTCTCCAACCATTAATTCGATAACCCATTACCAATTAGCCAATAAACTAATTTTGCGGTTGGGTTAATGGTTACGGTTCGGTTTTGAAGAGCCCTACTAAATATACCCTTCGTCATATTTGGAGCCAAATTTGCCCTCGATGTCATACTTTGAGGTCAAATTTATCCTCGTTGTTAATAAAATTTTTACATGTTTCCTTTCCTTGATAGAAAAGCCCAAATCAACATTAAATGCCCTTTTAAAAAATTAAAACATACTTTAATCTAACTCATCTGACCCAACACGAAACCTAAAAAAGGCATAAATAATTATACCACACTCAGTATTGTTGATTAAATTGTTCCAACGAGTTTAAGCCACTAAATATTTATCAGTGCATAGCTCATGAAAAATGAATCTGCCTTAGTGCAAACACAAATAAACCCTCCCTCGGTTCATGAATCTGTATTAGTTCAGAGCTCATAAAAAATGACACTTAGCGGTCAAATGCAGCAAATTAGGCCCACTTGATATTTATCTGGATGATTGAGTTAAGATGTCTCCTTATGTGTCAGTCTTGACATTTATTATTCTTATGTCTTTATAGACAATTTGGATCTGCACAAATTTTTCTTCATGTCATTTGCTCAAAAAACTTATCCACATAGAATTGCCTACGAAATTTTAAAATTTGGACATAACTGGAACAAGAGCACAGTTTGAAATAGGCATTTTCTCTAGTTCTATACTTCTATGTTATTCGATTTCATTTTACTTTTTCTTCATTTATAAACAACCTACCAGTGTTGCACGTTGAAAGAGAAGTATATTTGTTGTTAAAATTTGACCAACAGAATTGAGAGAGGGTTATATTTATTTGTATATTTTTGGTGGGTCGGACTACGTGGGTGCATTTTATTTTAAAAAAATGGGTCATTTAACGTTGATTTGGATTTTCTATTAAAAATTAGTACATGTGAAAAGTTTCTTAACAACGAGGGTAAATTTAACCCCAAAGTATGACATCAATGGTAAATTTAACCCCAAAGAATGACTCGAGGGTAAATTTGGCCCCAAAATATAATAAAGGGTATATTTAGTTAATTTGTTAAAGTAAGGGGATAAATTTAGCCCCAAGTATGACAGTGAGGGCAAATTTGGCTCCAAAGTATGATAAAGGGTATATTCAGCCAATTTTTCAAAACACAGGGATAATTTTGACCTTTTTCCCTTTTATTTTTTGAGTATTTTTCATGTCTCCTCACTCTTTGACTGTTAAATTTTTTACGATTCGATTTTTGAGTAAATTAATTTTTTCTTTGTATGATAAAAATATAATTCCAAGATTAATTATAGTCAAGAAAACTCATTTTCTTCAAATTTGACTACCGATTAAGACACCATTGAAGAACATGTATGAGTTTTAAGCTTGAAAATGGTGGAAGATAGTGTCAAGTGAATGGGAAGAAGAAGACAAACCCATTCACTTTAAGAGAGTGTGATATACTCACTTTATCATGTTAGCAAACAGTTTTAAAATAACGTAGTGGGACCATAGTTTTGATGTTTGAAATGAACAATGACTAGTTAAGACGACAAAATAAAAGTTGATGTCAAATTTAGGAGATTGAGGATGTGTTTGACTTATATATTATGAGCTCGTTGGGATAGGATTAAAAAATAGTTTTTTAGCTTAAGTGATTAAAAGTTTAAAATAAATGCTTATAAATTTAGCAGATAAGTGTTTAGATGAAGTGCTGAAACTGAAAAACAATTATTAATGTTTGGTAAACAAGTGTTGTTAAGCACTTTTGTGTTGTTAAAATGACTATAATGTCCTTAAAGTTGTTAACACCATCAATTAGATGAATTATTTATAATTTTTAATTCTATAGTAAAATTTTTGAGCAAACCTCCGATATAATGATGATTCATTAAAAATAAAGGAGAAATATAAAGAGAAAATTGGAAGGAAGAGACGAAGGAAAGCGGCGAAGAGAAAAAGAAAGAAAATCATAAATTTTAGAGCAAACCTTCGATATAATGATGATTCATTGAAAACAAAGGAGAACTATAAAGAGGAAATTGGAAGGAAGAGACGAAGGAAAGCCGCAAAAAGGAGAAAAAGAAAGAAAATCATATATTTAAGAGCTACAAGTTCAAGATATTGTTGAAAGGGAGGAAAATATAAAGGATGAAAAGGTAAATATTTTGGTCAAATCTAAAAGAATTTTAATCTAAAAAATAAAAAGCTAGGGATACCCAGCTTTTTGAAACTTTTTTAAGCACCTTTTAATTTTATCAAATATTTAAAAAAGCTAAAAAGAGATTAAAAAATGATTTAATCAGATTTCAATTCTATCCATACGGGCTCTATATCTTCTGTCGGCTATTGAATTGGATAAGAGGCAATATAGGTTATTTGAAAAGGAAAAATATGACAAGAAACACACAAATACGAATACCAATCAACAAACAGATGAAGCACGAAAAGTAAAATAGTATCTATCTATCTAGGGGCTTTGGGTTGTAGGTGAAAAAGAGTTTTAAAATGAGGTGTAGGTGACACAAGTCTTAATTATTAGGTAGAGGTGACAATTACTTTATTATGGATTAAGAAAGTTGGAGAAGTTTGAAAATAACTCACAAGCTTTTAAATTTACACTTTGATCCAAATATTAGTTAATATAATAGAAAATGGAGGGGAAAAAAGACGTGTTTCTCTCTCTTCTCATCCGTTGTTGTTTTCTCTCTCTTCACGATTATTGTTGTTCATTGTTGTTGCTGCTACTTTATTCAATATCATCATCTTCATCTTCTTCTTATCGACCATTGTTGTTGTTGTTACCGCTACTATTGCTATTTTACCAATTTCTTAGGTCAAATTTTGTTTCGAACATCACCACTTTTCACTTTGAGATTACTTCAAAGGAGACCTTGGTAAGTCAAATTATGATTTTTAGTTGAATTTGTCATCTGGGTTACAAAGTTACTGTTGTTTTTTCCAACAATGGATAGAATTCGATCATGAATCCAACATAAGTGCCCATAATTTAAATAAATCACTCAACTGATGCATCAGATGAGTAATCTGTTGCAACAGAATATATATCTGTTGTAATAGACTAGTTATCTATTGCATCAAACTAATTATCTGTTGCATCAGACTAATTATCTGTTGCATCAGACTGATTAATCTATTTGGAACAACACAAATCAGCCCCTACCACAAACCCAACAGATAACCAATGTGTTTTGCTATTGCTATTGGATTCAAAATTATTTCTTACGTCCAATCGTCGACATATTTATTGAGAATATAATAGACAGAATGAAAATTAAATACTCCCTCTGTCTCAAATTACTCATCCCAAATTTCCTAATTTGATTTCTCATTTTACTTGTCTTTTTTATTAATCAAGAAGAGATAAAAAAAAATTCATGTTTTACCCTTTGCATTAATCACTTTTTCTTCAAATTAAAATATAAACATCATTTAATAGGGGTATTATGGTAAACTAGGCATGTTATTAATTATTTTTCTTAATCAATGTGTTAGCTCAATTTGGAATGGGTAGGGTAATTGAGACGGAGGGAGTTATCTGTTGAAACAGGCTAGTTATCTGTTGCAACATATGAGTAATCTATTTGGAACAACATAAATCAGTCCTGCCACAAACCTAACAGATAAATCTTAAATCTTGTTATTGCTACTGGATTCAAAATTACTCCTTATGTCCAATCGTCGACATTTTTGTTGAGAAGATATAATAGACAGAATGAAAATTAAATATGAATTAAAATGGTCAAAGTTGATCAAACATAATTTTTTTATTAAACTAAAACAAATAAAAATACGTATACAGACTTAGAAAGAAAGAAGAAACAAAATAATCTAATTATTATTAATAGATTCTTCATCATTATTATTAGTATCTCCAGTTGCATCTTCGACAGGCAGCAGCAGCGCCCTTCTTATCTTATGGATCTCCCGCAACATCCTTACTCTGACAGCGGCCAACTCTCATTGTATATTATATACCTGCCTCTGCAGTTCTCGTACATCGTCTCGTAAAATAGCGACATTCCACACTGGATCGTCCATATCTAGAACACGCATAAATTGATAAAAAAATACAAAAAAAAAGTAAAAGAAAGAATTCGAAAGTAATACAATGTATATTTACACAAAAATCAAGAAAAAAAACTTACCAGAGACAGGGAAAAGAAATCAAGTTCTTAAAGAGAAAGTAGTTGAAGGTGTAATATGAAAGACAAGAGCAAGAAATAAATAGATATGTGTAGTAGAATGAACGAGTAAGGAGGGGCCTATTTATAAAGGATTTAATTTGAATGAGTTAGGCAAAAAGGCGCGACTGTTTACCTCTATTTATTAATACTGGTGACTTTTATATCACTGTGGAAAGTTGTGACTTGATAAAATTCTTTTCAGTAACCATTTTTCTGAGTTGTGGTAACAGATTATATATCTGTTGCATCAGATAACCCATCTGTGACAACAGATATAAAATTTGTTGCAACAAATTTATGATCTGTTGCAACAGATAATATATTTGTTGCAACATATATCTTTTTAATAATCATCATATCTTTATCTTTAATTCAAATTTGGTGACTTTTTTATTATATAAATTAAAAAAATAGATTCAAAAATAAAAAGGTGCAACTGTTCACCTCCATTTATTAATATTGGTGACTTTCTTATTACTGTGGAAAGTTGTGACTTGATAAGTTCTTTCAGTGACCATTTTTGTGAGTTGTGGCAACATATTATATAGTTGTTGCATCAGATAACCCATTTATGACAACATATATACCTTTTGTTGCAACAAATCACAGATTTGTTGCAACAGATAATATATCTGTTGCAACATATATCTTTTTAATAATCATCATATATTTATCTTTAATCCAAATTTGATGACTTTTTTATTATTATATAAATTTAAAAAATAGATTCAAAAATAAAAAGGCGTGATTGTTCACCTCCATTTATTAATACTGGTGATTTTTTGATTACTGTGAAAAGTTGTGACTTGATAAGTTCTTTTCAGTAACCATTTTTTTGAGTTGCAACAGATATACCATTTGTTGCAATAAATCTACAATTTGTTGCATCAGATAATATATTTGTTGCACATATAAGCTATCTTTTTTAATAATCAACATATCTTTGATCCAAATTTGGTGACTTTTATTATATAAACTAAAAAAACAGATTTAAAAACAAATATGTCAAAGATTCACGATTAGTTATTAAAATTAAATAACCATTCTGCTACGGTTATAAATTGTGTTTATCATTTATTTCCTTATTATTTATTTACAAATAATTTTTCATATTAAATAATCAGAAAGTCATGTCTTTTCACCCTCTCAATAACAATAACCCTTTTTTATTAATAACCGCCTGTTACAACATATGATGGATATGTCGCATCAAATTAACCTCTGTCGACATGTTGAGAATAAGAAATAAGCAAGAAGGATAATTAAATACTAAATAAGAATTAAAAATTCAAAGTCGACCACCAAACATAGATTTTTGAATCCCTTGTGTAGATCCAATATACAAAAAGAGGAAATACATACATACGCTAAAAGGAAAAAAACATAACCTAATTATTATTACTACTATTATTATTATTACTATTATTATTATTACTATTAGTATTGTCAACCAGACAATTTTCATCCGGCATTAGTAGGGCCCTCCTCAGCCTTGCTCCGAAGTCGGTTAAATCCCTCTGGAGTTTCCACAAGGACTTGATATGAATCTTCTTGTGCGAATCTGGGTCAGCCATATTTGTATTATAAGTGTAGTAGAATGAACGAGTGAGAGTAAGGAAGGGAGTAAGGAAAGGAGGCCGGAGGGACCTATTTATAATGATTGAATTTGAAGGGGTGACTTAGTCAAACAAAAAGCTATGACTGTAGTCAAACAAAAAGCTATGACTGTTCATATCCCTTAATAAAATAAAACTGGTGACTTTTCAAATATGTAAATTAAAAAAATGGATCTAAATACAACATTTTATCTTTTTATTGTATTTCAGAAAGAAAAGAAAATTGCTTTAAAATAAATCTAACAGATGGGTAATTTGTTGCAAAATATATTCCATTTGTCAGATAACTTACAACACATTGAAAATCTATCGCAACAGATGGATATATCAGTTTGATTTTCCAACAGATGTGGCATCTGTTACAACTTGTTAGTCATCTGTTTAGTCAATTTAAGCCATAGATAGGATAGAAAAAATAAGGTGCGTGCAGATGGATCCACTATCATATGTGATCCACTATCATATATGTGTGAGTTAAGTAGTATTACTGAAAAGGTCATCGGGACAACACACACAAAGTACAATATTTTTGTGAATGCAGTTTTTAATCGATTAGGCATTGATCATTCAAACAAGATCCTGCATTATACAGTTAAGTTTGATGGGTTCGAATTGATAAGGCTGAAGGCCTCATGAAGATGGTGCAGATACCCTGTTACGAATTACTAACGGTTGTTACTCATGTTTATGTATGTCAAGTTTTGAGAAGGGAACAATATTTGGTGTCATTGCAAAGAACCAATAGCGATTGGACTTAACTTTAAGTGTGCATTGGACTCTAAGAACAACTTTGAAGCCTCGCACTGCATCAAACAAGAACAAAAAAATAATAGAAATTCCCCTATCCTAAATTTATATAGAAAGGTTGATCGAGAAGATGATTATACGCCAGAAGGAGCCGAAGGAGAATGCCTGCGAGGGAAAGGGGAGTTGATGAAAGACTATATCGTCTAAGAGCTAATTCAACAAGAGACATAGGGTAGAAAGTAACTTATAGCGAATCTGGCCGATGAAATTATCTTAAAACATAAGAAATCTGAATCAAGTGCAAATATGAAAGTGTATCTGGTAAAGTAAATTCGTTTGTTGTCTCTCTGAAAGAAAAATAATATAGATAGACACTTTTATAGGGAGCTGCGACTAGGTAGCGTGGTCGGGGTTATCACCTAGATAGAAAATAGCAGAAAACTAAGAAATCAGCCTTAAGGGAATCGAGGGTTGAAATGATATATAGTAAGTCTAGAAAACATGCGTCAACAACAACTGCAGTTAAAGTAAGGAATCTAAGCGAAGGCGGCAATTTCTGAATTTTAAATTGCATCTCATGCCTTCTTGGTTGTGGTTCCGATTAGGTCCACTTCTGTTGACCTGATCGGAACCACAAACATAATTGAAAGGCAAATTGAGTATCATTACTTCCTTAGCAATATGGATTAATTGATTGTGTTTTATAGCCTTAGCATGCTTTCAACATTTCTTGGAGAAGATCAGAGGCTTGCTCTAGTTTTTGAATTTTGATAATTTTTAAGCTTGTTAATTCTGTATTCAAGCTGGTCGTTGCCGTCTTCGAAATTGGTATAGAGTTCCTTATCTCTTATGAGCTCGATCAGGAACACTACCTTCAAAGTTGTGGCATTGAAGAAGGCCTTCAGAACACTTCCTTAAGAAGTCTTAAAGGATACATGGAGGGTTGTTGTATTTGTTTTAGGTCAAAATGTGTTGATGTACACTAAAGATGTGGTCCCAACAGTTGAACAACACACTTTTATCAAGCGTTGCTCAATGTAGCTTGCTCAACCAATTTGATAAATTAATAAGCAAGGAGTTACGTAGCGTGTCATATAAACCGACTCTACCAAAACTATCAAATATTACGTAACTCTAGGCTCATTACCCTATTAAAAAAATTTGACCGAGTTAGTGCACAAATCAAACGAGCTCAATCTCTCGGCCTTTCCATTGATCGCTCTTCTCCACTATAGATGACAAGATGTCTGCTATTCAAAGTCTACACCGTCATCAAAAATGCTTGTCAGGCCGCAAGTCTTTAGAAGGCATCAACAACAATCTCTCAATATCAAGTGATATTGAGAGATTCCTAGTCATGCCTTCTCAAGACGTTCGTTGCGGCAAGTATTTCTGCTAATGACAAGATATCTGCCATGTGAAAGTCCACATTGTTAGTGGAAATTTTTTCCAGAGTGAAAGTCTTCAGAAGGCATTATTAGTAATCTCTCAACATCAAGGAAGTCTTGTACGAAATGCTTCAAAAGACAATCAAAACTAAGAAAGTTTTCAATAATGACTACACATAATTTAGAAGGCATTATTAGTAATCTCTCAACATCAAGGAAATCTTGTACGAAATGCTTCAGAAGACAATCAAAACTAAGAAAGTTTTCAATAATGACTACACTAAATCCAGCATTTAATTTATCTTTGTTTGGTTTGTTAAATAAATAGCATACGAATGCAAATGAAAATATTTTTGCCTTTTATTTTGTACGAGGAGTGAATCTGGTGAGATTATTGATGATAATTATGTGTAGTCATTGCTGAAAACTTCCTTATTTTTGAATGTCTTCTGAAGACTTTCGTACAAGACTTCCTTGATATTGAGAGATTATTAATAATGCCTTCTGAATACTTTTGCTCTGTCAAGAATTTCTGCTGATGGTGTAGACTTTTGGATGGCAGATATATTGTCATCAGCAAAAATTCTTGCCATTGCAAAAGTCTTGGGAAGGCATGAATAGGAATATCTCAATATTACTTTATATTGAGAGATTACTGATGATGCCATCTGAAGACTTGCACCCTGGCAAGTATTTCTAGAGATGGTATAGACTTTTGCATAGCAGATATCTTGTATCTATATTAGAGAAGAGCGATCAGCAGAAAGGCTGAGAGATTGAGCTCATTTGATTTATGCACTAACTCGAGCCAATTTGTTTTATAAGATAATGAGCCTAGAGTTACGTAATGTTTGATAGGCTTGGTAGAGTCGATTTAGATCATACGCTACATAACTCATTGCTTATTAATTTATTAAATTGGTTGAGCAAGCTGTATTGAGCAACGCTCGATAAAAGTTTGTTGTTCAAATTCTAGGACCATATCTTCAGTGTGTATCAATATATTTTGACTTAAAACAAACACAGTGACCCTCCATGTATCCTTTAAGGCTTCTGAAGAAAGTGTTTTCAAGTCCTTTTAAAATGCCACAACTTTGAAGGTGTTGTTACTGATCGAGCTCACAAGAGATCAGGAACTCTTGACCAACTTCAAAGACGACAACGACAAGCTTGCATACAGAATCATCAAACTGGAGGCAAGCTTGAAAATTATCAAAATTTACAAACTAGAGCAAGCCTCTGATCTTCTCCAAGAAATTTTGAAAGCATGCTAAGGCTATAAAACACAATCAATTATAACCATATTGCTATGGAAGTGATGATACTCAATTTGCCTTTCAATAATGTTTGTGGTTCCAATCAGGTCAACAAAAGTGGACCTAATCGAAACCACAAACAAGAAGGCATAGGATGCAATTTAAAATTCAGAAATTGCCTCCTTCCCTTAGATTCCTTACTTTAACTGCAGTTGCTGTTGTCGCAAGTTTTCTAGACTTACTGTACATCATTTCAACCCTCGATGCCCTTAAGGCTGCTTTCTTAGTCTTATACTATTTTCTATCTAGGTGATAATACCGACCACGATACCTAGTCGCAGCTCCATAGCAAAGTGACCATCTGCACTATTTTTCTCTTAGAGAGACAACAATGCACTTGATACAGATTTCTTATATTTTAAGATAATTCCATCGGCCAGATTCGCTAGAAGTTACTTTCTTCCCTATGTCTCTTCTTCAATTAGCTCTCAAATAATATATTCTTTCATCAACCACCCATGTTCCCTCGAAGGCATTCTCCTACCACACCTACTGGCGTATAATCGTCACCCGAGCAACCCAACCATATAAATTTAGGCTAGGGAAATAATTATATTAGTTTTTCGTTCTTGTTAGATGTAGTGCTAGGCTTCAAAGGCCTTCTCAGAGTACAATGCACCCTAAAAGTTAGTCCAATCGCTATTTAGTCTCTTTATAATGACACTAAAACTAAATCTCTTCAGAATTCTTGACAAATAAATATGAGTAACAACCGACATTAAATCTTAACAGGGTATCAGAACCATATTCATTGTCCCTCAGCCTTATCAGTTCAGACCTACCAAACTTAACGGTAATTACAGATATCTTATTTGAATGATCTATGACTAATCGGTAAAAACAACATTCAAAAAATCAGTGTACTCTATGTGTGTTTCCATGATAACATTATCAGTAATACATACCTCTCATATATGAAGTGGTTCCATCTACATGCAGCTTATTTCTCTAAACTCATCTTTACTACAGCCTCTTGTGATGGTCGGGAAAAAATTGATCAACTTTTAGTTCCTTATATCTACAAAGAAGATGAAAAATATTAATGTCACAGAAAGAACATTATCCATCTGTTGCAACAGATGTAGAGTCTGTTTCATCTGATGAAGAGTCTATTGCATCTGATGAGGAGTCTGTTGCATCAGATGTGGAGTCTAATGCAATATATGTGGAGTCGGTTACAACAGATGTGGAGTCTATTGCAACAGATGTGGAGTCTGTTGGAATACATCAAACCAACCTTGCTGGTGGTCTGATTTGTTTCAATAGTTGCTCCGTCTGTTACAACATCAACAACAGCATAAACTACAAAGAAACAACAAATAAAAAATATCAACAACAAAGAAAACAATAATATTTGTTTCAACAACATCATCAACAACAAAGAATCAACATTTGATGTTCCAACACCACACCACAAGTTCCAACAATGCCAACCCCAACAACAATATCAATAACAGCATCAACAACAAAGAAACAGATAAAATACATACAAAAAATGATACTGTCAACAAGGTTTTTAAACTTCTCCCAACAGATGCCTTTTTTTGCATATTGTAATAAAAATTCTTGGATCATTTATTTAATAATTAAAAGTTTCTTCAAATTTTTTAAATAAATATAATATGAGTAAATGGTAATTAAATAAAAAAATAGATGTAAATAACTTGCAAAGAAGAAGATGAGAATGAAAGAGCACTAGTGAACCATACCTTGATATCAAAAGGGGATCAAAACAACAATTTCAGTCGAGAAATTTAAGATATAGATTGGTTTAGATCCGAAAGATCTTTATGAGAAAGAGGAGAGAAAAAAATTTGTGATAATCCTAAAGAGGAGAGAAAGAAAAAGATGAGAGACGAATAAAATAAATTTAGGACTGAAGGAGAGATGAGATAATTCTAATTTCTAGATGTACTACCCTTAATATTAAATGACTAAACAAAGTGTATTTATTCAAATTTATATTTTCAAAGCATAATTAATAAGGCTAATTTGGTAAAATAAACCCCTAATTAATATTTCTTAATGGGTGTGCCAAGTCAATAGGGGCCAACAAATATGAAACGAAAGAAGTATTAGAGGTTTCAATATTCATTAATAATTTGAGGGGAACGAGGAAGAAAATAGGTGACATTGAAAAGACACGACAAGACAACTCAATGAGATTTTTGAGTTATCCAAGAAATATTTTTTACCATCTTTAGTAGTACTACTTTATCTACTCCAACAGAAGATTGCTTTAAAATTAAAAGAAAAAAAAACTCAAACAAATATGTCGTCTACTGCAACAGATATAAATATCTGTTTGAAAAATTCCAATAGCTCAGTCGTTTGTCACAATAGATATAAATGTCTATTTGATAATTAAATCAGATATGTTATCTGTTGTAACAGGTATGATTATCTGTTTGAAAATATCCAACAGCTCAATCGTTTGTTGCAATAGATTTTATTGTAATTGATTTAGGTAGAACTAGGGATGAATAAATGAGCTCATAGGGTTAACAACAACTTTAATTGAGTCGTTGAATTTGCATGGTGTTGGTATTGCGTTCATCCCGACCCGAGTCATTGATCGATTAATCTAAGTTGAAATAAGTTCTCATTAAATTAATGTTAAGATTAATAGTACCTAAATTGATCTAGGTGGAACTAGGGATAACTGAATGAGCTCATAGGGTCAATAACTTTAATTAATTCGTTGCATTTGCATAGTGTTGGTATTAGGTTCATCCCAACCCGAGTCATCGATCGATCACTCTAAGTTGAAATGATATCTCATTAACTTAATGTTAAGATTAATAGTAACTAAATTGTTTTAGGTGGAACTAGGGATGAATAAATGAGCTCACAAGGTCAACAACAACTTTAATTTAGTCGTTATATTTGCATGGTGTTGGTATTACGTTCATCCCGACCTGAGTCATCGATCGATCACTCTAAGTTGAAATGAGTTCTCATTAACTTAATGTTAAGATTAATAGTACCTAAATTGATTTAGGTGGAACTAGGGATGAATGAATGAGCTCACAGGGTCAACAACAACTTTAATTGAGTTGTTGCATTTGCATGGTATTGGTATTGCGTTCATCTCGACCTTAGTCATCGATCGATCACTTTGAGTTGAAATGAGATCTCATTAACTTAATGTTAAGATTGATAGTACCTAAATTGATTTAGGTGGAACTAGGGATGAATGAATGAGCTCACATGGTCAAAAACAACTTCAATTGAGTTGTTGCATTTGAATGGTATTGGTATAATATTTATCCTGACCTGAGTCATCGATGGGTCACTCTAAGTTGAAATGAGTTCTAATTAACTTAATGTTAATATTAATAGTACCTAAATTGATTTAGGTGAAACTAAGGATGAATGAATGAGCTCACAGGGTCAACAACAACTTCAATTGAGTCGTTGCACTTGCATGGTGTTGGTATTGCATTCATCCCGACCTTAGTCGTCGATCGATCACTCTGAGTTGAAATGAGATCTCATTAAATTAATGTTAAGATTAATGGTACCTAAATTGATTTAGGTGAAACTAGGGATGAATGAATGAGCTCACAGGGTCAAAAACAACTTCAATTGAGTCGTTGCATTTGCATGGTATTGGTATTAGTTTATCCTGACCTGAGTCGTCGATCGGTCACTCTGAGTTAAAATGAGTTCTCATTAACTTAATGTTAATATTAATAGTACCTAAAATGATTTAGGTGGAACTAGAGATGAATGATTGAGCTCACAGGGTCAACAACATCTTCAATTGAGTCGTTACATTTGTATTGTGTTTGTATTGCATTCATCCGACCTAAGTCATCGATAGATCACTCTAAGTTGAAATGATTTCTCACTAACTTATTGTTAATATTAATATTACCTAAATTAATTTAGGTGGAACTAGGGATGAATGAATAAGCTCACAAGATCAACAACAAATTCAATTGAGTCGTTGCATTTACATGATGTTGGCATTGCGTTCATCTCGACCCGAGTCTTCGATCGATCACTTTGAGTTGAAATAAGCTCTCATTAACTTAATGTTAAGATTAATAGTACCTAAATTGATTTAGGTAGAACTACACAGGGTCAACAACAATTTCAATTGAGTCGTTGTATTTGCATGGTGTTGGTATTGCATTCATCCCAACCCGAGTTATCGATTGATCACTCTGAGTTGAAATGAGTTTTCATTAACTTAATGTTAAGATAAATAGTACCTAAATTAATTTAGGTGGAACTAGGGATGAATGAATAAGTTCACAGGGTCAACAACAACTTTAATTAAGTCGTTGTATTTGCATGGTGTTGGTATTGCATTCATCCCAACTTGAATCGTTGATCGATCACTCTGAGTTGAAATGATTTCTCATTAACTTAATATTTTAAAAACTATATCTTGTTAAATTTTAAAAATTAATTATGATCAATTCAGACCAAATTAACAATTTCAAAACTTGTCATTCTTTTCTAAAATTACAAATCAACCCATACAAATCATCCATTTACGGGAAAAACTTTTCCTCATTTCAAATCTCAAGTTCTTTCTCCTCTCTCTCTCTCTTTATCTCTCACTCTCTCTCTCTCTCAATAATACAGACAACAAATACTCAACATATTGCCCAACCCTTCAAAACAGATCGATTTTCTTCCCATTTCTGACCACATAGTTGTTATTTTAGACTTCATTCTCGCTTGTATCTATCATTTTCTCTGTCTTCCAAGGTAACAGAGTTTGAGAAGAGTTCTACATTTGTTCTTTATTTTAAAAGTTAGGGCTTTTTAGTTAATGATGAAAAAGAAGACTTTTAGTTGTATTAACTTCGAGAATAGGTTAACAATTTTGTGTTTTGATGCTAAAAAGGTAGGAAGCACCCAAGAAAACTCTAGTTTTTATCTCAGTATTTTGTTGACTGTCGTGGTATTATTGGATGGTATTTGTGGTATTGTTGGTGGCTGTTGTTGGTGGTGTCAGTATTTGTGTTTTTGGTGATAGTGTTGGTGGTCTTGGTGTTGGTATTGGTGGCATTAGTGATGGTCTTAGTGGCATTGATTGTGGTGGTAGTGGTTCGTTTGTTGCAACGGGTGGAAGATCTGTTAGGAGATATTAAGTAGGTCTTCAAACATATTTCCCATCTGTTTCAACTGATGGGGTATCCGTTGGAGTATTTTTTTGTAATATGGCATAGAATAATTTATTAAAATTTGTCTTACATTTTTAAAAAAAATTATGCAGATATCAAATGTAAAGTATCTTTTGTTTTTCTATTGTTTGTAGTTAAAAGATGTCTCCCAAAAGAAAAGAAACTGAAAGTGGAGAAAGTGGATCAACTTCTAATCACCAAACAAAAAAAGCTAGAGTACAGATAGATTCAGAGGAACTTCCAGAACAATCTCAGTCAGGGCAAAATGAAGCTAAGGAAAGTGATAACTCCTTCTCACCAATGGGGCATGAAATAATATCGAAATCCCATCATGATTCTGTCAACACTATTAGTATTGACACACTACCAGAAAATCCCTATTTTTTCGACTGAAAATTTTCGACTGAATAAAGTAGTTGGAAATTTCAGACTACTTCAATCGGAAAATGTACTTTTTTTTTATTTTTTACAAAATATTATTCCAACAGTATTTGTGACTACAACAATCAGAATATTTGGCGGGAAATTACGGAAAATGTATATTTCGACTACTGTAATCGAAAGTAAAAATAATAAAATAAATATATTACTAAATATATAATCATGCCGTTATACGGAAATTAAATAATTAATATATAAATTATTAAATATTTATTTCCGACCATTGTAGTCAGAAATAAAAATAATTAAATAAATATATTATTAAATATATAATCAGACCCTTATATAAAAATTAAATAACTATTTAAATAAATTATAAAATATTTATTTCCGACAACTGTAGTAAAAAATATAAATATAATTATTTAAATAAATAATTAAACATGTATTTTCGACTACTGTAGTCAGAAATATAACTAAATAAATAAATAAATTACTAATATATACTCAGAATGTTGGCGGAAAATTGCGGGAAATGTATATTCTGATTACTGTAGTCGGAAATAAAAATAATAAAATAAATATATTACTAAATATATAATTATTCCCTTCTACGAAAATTAAATAATTAAATAAATATATTATTTAATATATAATCAAACCCATATATAAAAACTAAAGAAATATTTAAATAAATTATAAAATATTTATTTCCGACTACTATAGTCTAAAATTGAAAAAATTAAACAAATATATTATTAAATATATAATTAGACCCTTATACAAAAATTAAATAACTATTTAAAGAAATTATTAAATATGTATTTCCGACTACTGTAGTCGAAAAAATATAAATAAATAGATAAATAAATCACGAAATATATACTCAGACCCTTATACAAAAATAAAATAATTTAATAATAAATTTTTAAACATTTAATTTTGACTGCCGTAGTCAGAAATATAATTAATTAATTAAATATATTATATATAACCAACCGTTGTATTCGGAAAACTTAAATAATTAATTTTATTAAATTAGTTACCAACTGAAGTAGTCGAAAATCTTATTATATAATCTATAACCCCTCTCTCTCTTAACCACCTTCCCAATTCTCTCTCACTCTCTAACCCTCCTCTCGCTCTTTACTTCGACAGTGATAATGATGACGGCATTGGTCGAGTGGTAACGGCGACGACGATGTCTCTCTCTCACTCTCTACTTCATCTCTCTCTCAATTTGTACTTTGTCTCTTTCTCTCACTCTCTACTTGGTCTTTGTCTCTAAGCTAGGGTTCTTGAACTTGATGACATTCATTGTTCTCTCTCAAAAATTAACGACGGTGGGGTGGTAACGATGGTGGTGAAACAATGGTATTGAAGGTCAATCAAGAAATTCCCATCTTCACGGTAAAAATTTGTTCCATTTTCTACAACAATTTATGAAATTTAAAAATCTATGAATCTGTGTTGGTGTTGGCTAAATCTGTGAATTTATGTTTAGGCGCTTTACATGGAATCTCATTTTTGGCATGTCTAAAATCTGTGAATCTATGTTGGTGTTGGCATGTCTCCTTTTTGGTTCTTCAATATCTGGACACAACACCCTAATTTTCTGAATATTATAGCAGAAATTTGAAGGAAAAACTTGCACCAAATGAGACGACACACAACTAGCTTTATTCTGAGCTTGTGATTACACCAAATAAGAAAAATTATAAACTAGTGAGATTTAGAGAATACCAAATAATCTCAGTTAAATAATAAAGTTATTAACTGTTGAAATTATATTAACTAGAAGTTCCAGGTGTGTGTTCTTTTTGAAACTGAAAGTACCAGGTGTGTTATTTCTCATAAAAATTTATGGTTGGAGATAAAGTTTCAGAAAATAGTTATCAATCACCGCAACTAGTCTAGAATCATGGTGTAGTTGTATATTTATGAAGTTGTCAATCCTTAACAAAATGATGGTTGGCTTCTGTAATGTAACTTCTTCAAATGACGCTTGTTCCTGGTTTGCATCATAACATATTTGTGGTGCCTTTATATGAAGGCTTTTAGTTATTGAATTGGACATTTAAGTCATTAGTATAGTCCAACTATATGGTGTAGAAACAATGAAAAGAAAATACAACTACACTATTTCAAACTATGATGCAGTAACTTTTAAACCAATAACTAAAACTATCTGAAGGTCAACCTAAATCTTACGAAAGCAAAGTGTGTATGCCTTTTGCCCTTTTCCCATCGAAATAAATTCTTCTAAGGTAAATAGATTGGTAGTGGATATCCATTAGGAAAAAAAGGTTTTATGTAGAAGTGTAGTCTTACATACTGACCATATGTTTCTTTGATGAAAGCAGTTATTACAAGAAATATTTTTTATTCATGTGTGCTGACAGATATTACTGTTTAAGAGTTGATTACTAACCATCTGAGTTGCATCTTGCTTTGTGTGTCTTTTTTTTTCCTTGCAACATATTGTCATGTATCGAAATCCTGCCAGAGATCCTATATATGTTACTTTAACTAAGTTGATTGTCATAATGTGTTGTCAAATATGAATATTACAATGCAGTTTGGTGTTTGATGAATCATATGCAAATTTCTATGTAGCTTCTATTCAGAAGTACAAAGGAATGTTTTTATTTTACTTGAATGGCATTGAGCATAAGTTGGATAATGCAGTATCTTCTTTCTCATTTCGTCCTATGGACAGAAACTTCATTCTCACTTTTCTAGTGCTTATTACCACTTCTTTACTTAAAGCTAATTTCTTTTTGCCACATTTTGGATCTTTACTGGCCTTGCATGGTTCCATAAGCTTACTCAACTTAAGAGGGATCCTCACAAGATTTGCAAAATATCAGACGTCATATTCTGGAAAGGCATTTTGTTCAAAATAGATAACCTGCAACCTTGAATATAAGTGACATTCTTTTCATCGTTTGGTTTGTTTTTTACTTTTACTGTAAGGAAACCCAGCTTATTGTGTAGGGAAGCTCCCCCGTTGTATTAGAGCTATTGATCGGTAATTTTCAAGGCCATTCCCTGAAGCTTATGCTTTGGCCTGCCAATATTACAAGAACAAATATGTGATCTGGGATAACCTTTCTGCTGAACACATATATAGGTCTGTAGCTCTGCAGCTGGTGGAGTCATAGGAATCCTGTGTATACTAGTTGCTATCACTGTATAATGGAGAACTCTTGAATCTTGATTAGTTGTTATTGCGTTTCTACTTCTAGAGTTAAGTAAGGTAGTGAAAAGGGGGATGGTTTGGAAATTTTGATTGGTGCAGTACATTTATTTTTCCTTCTCAAGATATAGAAGTAAAAGTTACTGTTTTATGATGGAACTGAAGCAGATTAATGATGCCCAAGAGACACTTTTTCCTTAACTGCAGCTGTTGTTGTTGCTGTTTAGGACCATGGCCTAAATCTATGATTTAACTGCTCCTGTTGTTGCTATTTAGGACCATAGCCTAAATTTGTGATTTTTATGCTTGATTAGTGTCTAAATTGATGTTGTTTGGTATGGTGGTTGTTGGTGGTGGTGTGTGCATACTTAAGGAAGTCTTGAGTATCCAAAATTGTTCAAAATTAGTATGAAATGTATGTGCACATCAAGTATTTGGCGAAATACCCAAATAAACTTCTTAGTAGTTTTCTATGTATTTAAGGGCATGCTTGTATATTTAGGAATTTAGTTTCATGTTTTAGTGTCATTTACATGTTAAGAACATAATTTGGTAGAGAAATTTAGATTTTGGATCATGAACTAGCCTTGGTCTACAACCTCGAGTACCACAATTGCAAACTTCTAGAGTGTGATCACTGGTGTTACATCTAGCGACTCGCAATTGTGAGATCGAGGCCTGCCAGGCAGGCCTCTCATTTGTCTTGATCGTGACCCAAATAGAGTGCAATTGTGACATCTAAGGCCTTTTTGATAGACCTATTCAAAATTCTGAATTCTTATTTTAAGCCCAAACTTGATTCATGAACCATTTCTTCCTACTAAAAAATGGACTTGTTTTTCTTTCTTTTGGTGTTTTGGTAATCAATTACAGTGACACTCTCTTTTAGACTCATTCACTTCAAAAGTTTCTAAAATTTATTAGTCAATTTTTGGTATGAATATTGTACGAGTGTTGTCCTATTTTCTAATCAATAACCTATATGATTGCATCATCTAGACTTAGTTCAGCACCATTAACACCATTGTCATAATCGTGATTAGTACCATTGTCATATTCATCTCATTTTGCAGGAATATGAAAATGGGGGAATAGGGCGCCCTTTTCTTGAGGTCTGCGAAGAGACGTATAGGAAGAAAAACAAGGACGGTACAAGAGGAGATTTGGTCGAACCACGTGCTAGTATTGCATATGTAAGATAATAACTTTTACATACATTGTTTTATTATTACTCAACTTTGCTTGTTTACGTACTGACAAATAATTTTTCTTTTAGGAACAATTTCAAAAAAGCATAGAAGAGTAGCGTCAAACCCAACCTACTTTAGAGGATGGTACCATGGTCCAACCATCACCTGCAGATATGAATAATATGTGGACAGTTGTGGTAGGTGGTCCAAATAAAGGTAGAACCTATGGGACAGGAGTTCTCCAATCCTCGAGTACTCTTTCATTGTTTTCCAGTTCCTCTTCTACTTTGCAAACTGTGGAAGAAATGGAATCGATGAAAAAGCAAATTGTGGAATTAACGCAGAACTGTGTAGCTAATGATGCTAGATTTGCTAAATTTGATGAATTGGAGGAGTTGGTTAAGAAGCACATGCCGCAACTATTTCATAGCGAGGAAGATAATGAATCTGATGATAATTAGATTGTAGTTATTGTTCTTGTTTTTGGTTGTGAAATTTAGATGTTTAAACTATTTGATTTGATGTTTGTTTTAAATAGTTTAAAGTGGTTGTATTTATAAAATTTTGTCATGTTTGATCCTATTGTGAAAAATACATTAGTTATGTCGTTTATAATCTGAAAGCAGTGTAAGCAAATGCAATATAATAATTATTAAATAATTATTATTATTAAATAACTATTTAATAATTTTCTGACTACAATGGTTGGAAAAATAATAATTATTAAATAATTATTTATTAAAATTTCTACTACTGTAGTCGTAAAAATTATAATTATTAAATAATTATTTATTAAAATTTCGACTACTATAGTCGAAAAATTATAATTATTAAATTTTCGACTATAGTAGTCGGATTAATTAAAATTATTAAATAAATATTTATAAAATTTCTGACTATAGTAGTCGGAATATTTATAATTATTAAATAAATATTTATTAAATTTCTGACTACAGTAGTCGGAATATTTATAATTATTAAATAAATATTTATTAAATATCCGACTATGTTTTCGACTAAAGTAGTCAAAAAATTTCGACTACGGTAGTCGAAAAATATTTTTTGACAAGCTATATTCCGACTACTACCATATAGTTGGAAAGTAGTCGGAAAAACCTTAATTTTCGACTTCATTGGCCGTCAGAAAATAGTGATTTTCTAGTAGTGACAGGTTTCGAGTTGCGATGACGATGAATAGCCCTAACGTAGTATTTGGTGATCTTGTACTTAAATGTCAATTGGAGAAACCTTTTAACGAACTTAGGAGTATTATGAAGAATGAAACATAGATGGACTTTTTAAGAAGAACTACTTTGCATACTTTCTTGAGTTGTCTGAGGACCGCACTCTTTATTTCCCAATGAGCATAGTATATGGTCTTCTCAAGCGCAGGATCAAGTATCCGGGGGATGATAAAGATTTGAAGGAGGGCGAAAAAAAGATAGATGAAGTCTGGATCAACTACAGTGGCATGCCGGTTTGTTTTAGATTGAAAGAGTTTACCATAGTGACGGGCTTGAGATACAATCGTCCAGAAGAACCTCTCATCAATGAAAAACCCCCAAAGGGTCCAACAAACGCAAGGTAAAAAAAGATGGGTTGTTGGGCATTGTTGGACCTAGCTACAAAGGGGATGATTTAATGGCGGATCTCGATAATAAAAATATACAAAAGCACTACAGGGAGAAATTGTGATTAGTTTGGTTTATTCATTCAGTTTTATTGGCAAGAGACGTCAGAAAAGTCATAGAACATGATTTGTTGGCACTTGCTGATGATTTTGGAAAATTCAACGATTATCCCTAGGGATATGATAGCTACTACTTGACTGTCGAATATTTACTTACAAGGCTATCCCCAAAGATGATCACATTATATGGCTTTCTCTAGGCTTTCATGGTAAAATTGATCACTATTTTTACTCATCCGTTAATTTATATCAAATATAGTTATCATGACTTGTTTTTGCTTGCTTCATATTTACATTTTTCAGGCTTGGGCATGTGAAGCCATTCCTCCCCTCTGAAAGCAGTTCAAGGATTACCCAGATAAGGTTTTTCATCCAAGGATCCTTAGGTGGTTGGCCGAAACAAAGAGCAGCAAAAAATATATTAAGGAGGCTGATCTTTTTAACCCTCCGAATGATGCAGTATGTCTTCTTTCAACTAAAATAATTTGCCTCAATGAAAGATATTGAAACAGATGTTCCATCTGTTGCGATAGACGGGTCGTCTGTTTCAACAGATTACCCATCAACTACAACTGGTTCAACAGATGGGTAATCTGTTGTGACAAATAATCCATATTTCATAATAAATTAACCATCCATTGCTCTGGTTCTCTGAACCCGACTCAACAGATTACCCATCTGATACAAATTATGCAATAGTTGTGTAATCTAATGTAATATATTGTCAATCTGTTACAACTTACAGACCAGCTGTTGCAGCAGCTAGATCGTCTGTTGCATAAGTTGGTTGTGTTAACATCCATGTAACCCAACTGACTGCAAATTATTATTACATGATTTAAATGCCTCCTGTCTTTTTTTATAGGTTGTACATCTTTGGATCGTGCCTATCGTTGATGAGCTGGGGATGACTTATTTTCTTACTCTGGGTCTTGTTGATACAAAAGAAAACCCAACTGTGGAGTTAATAAAGAAGGAATTGATTGGAGAAACATCTATAAGAAGAGCAGCTAGGCAAGGTAAGCCTAATGTTGAAGCTCTTCACGACCAACCTCAAATTGCAACAGATCCGGGTTCTTCTTCTGGGGTGTTGCTGGTGGAGTTATTTATGATTGTGGCAGTCATGTTGTTGCTGCTGCCAGTCGTGATTATGAGCTTGTTGGTGCACAGCAAAAAATAAATACTTTTGAAAACACCTCTTGAATAGGTCCCTCTCACCCCTACACCAGTCCCTTCCACCCTTATAGTGGTCCCTCTTATCCCTCTTCACCCTCATATTCTCATTGCAAATGCAAAGTGTGCAAGGACAGAGAGGATAAACTCCTTGAAAAGCTAGATGTTATTACTGAAGCTGCCGAGGAGTTGAAATCCAGGAGGGGTATCATACCATCCAACGAGGTGAGAGAACCATGCACTCCTACAGTGGTGGTTAAGAGAAAGAGAAGAAAAATTAGATAAATTATCTCTGTTCTGAAAATAGAAAAAATTGCAACTCCTTCCGCTCCAAGAATTATTGAAGTTCAGGAGCCGTTGAAGAAGGTGGACATATTCGCAGCACTTGATAAAGAGAAAAAAGAAGGAACTGTAAGAAATCATGGATGGCAGGACGAAGGTTCAAAAAGAATACACCATGCATCCATTTTCCGCCAAAGACTTCACGAATATGACAAATATGCACGAGTGGTACGAGGATAATGTAAGTTTACTTTTGCTAACCTAACCTTACAATCTACTCCATGAAGAAGAATCTACATAGCAGATGTGTAATCTATTGCAACAGCTTGGTATTTGGTTGCAACATAATACACATCTGTTGCATAAGTTGCATTGGCTTGGTAATCTGTGAACTGATTCAGAGAACCCTCTACATCAGATTCTTTCCACTGTATTTTTATTCTTTACAATTACTAAGCTATTTAAAAATTGTCTTCTTATACCATAGTATGTTGATGAAATTTTTTGCCTCATGAGGGGCAGGCAATTAGCGTACCCGTATGCTTATAATGTTGTCGATAGGATAATGGACCTCAACTTCTACAACAATTTTAAGGATAGGTACACTGATCTCCATAAGCTAGTTGATTTTGGTGGCTCGAGATTTGATAAGTTAGTTTCTACATTCCAATAGGATGAAAAAGTGATTATATATTAGAGGGAAGAGGCCATATCCACACGGCAAGAGTTGGACCAAGGCAAAGAGAATCCTTACAATCATGAACGTGGAAGTCAAATATTTTCTCGCTATTGAGATACTACTCTATGAGGGAAAGATTAAGGTTTATGACTGTAACTTACCTATCTTCAACGAGGACATGTGTTTAGCCCACATGCAGCCACTCTTTAAGTTATTGCCCAAGTTGTTGACGCAGAGTAAGCTGATGGATCATTTGTCAGCTAAAGTCTTGACGAAGGAATCATGGAATTTTGAAGGTCGAAATAAGAACATCCAGCTCCCAAAAAATAAAATTGGTGCAACGTGCAGGTCATACTCACTTGCATACATTGAGTGTTTGCTGACCGGCACAGAAATAACCGGTATGTACAACGCCGTTGTGGAAAATACACAATGGGTCTGGGCTTATGGGGTACTAACTAAATGGTTGGAGCCCGTGTATAAAGAAAAATATGTACAAAGACGGAGACGAACACGATAACAATTTTCCATTTCAAGCCACTTCACTTTACATGTAGTGGCAATAATTTTATACTGGCCAAGTTGAATTTTTACAATGCAACAAATAGTATATCAGTTGTAATAGATATAATACCTGCTGTAACAGATTGATTATCTGTTAGAATAGGTTAGTCATCTGTTGCATTAATAGATGTTTCTTAGTCTGTCTGTCGCAACAGATAACTAATCTGTTGCAATATATAATCTATTTGTTGCAACTTATAGGTAATCTATTGGAAAAAATAAAGAAAGTAGGAAGACCTGTTATATAATTTCCAGTAGACGACCTACGTGTTGCATCTCATGTTACAACATATGTCTAAATCCATTTGATAAGATTTGTCATCTGTTGCAGCAGATGTATTATCTGTTGCGAAATTTGAATCTAGTATTCCATTTTTATTAACATGTTCAAAACTAAGGATTAAATTATATTCATAGAAAGCATAAAATAAGTTGAAGCCTTCAAAAATTACATGAAATAACTCAACAAATAAATAAAATATAAAAAAATTATTATGGGTATAAATGATCTACTCTACAAATAAATCAACAAGTTAAACTAAGAAGGATAGGTTATTACATTGACAGACTCAAGCTATAAAGATCTACTCAATATGGACAAGTTGTTCTTCATCCAGTGCTGCGGAATTCAGCTTTGGTCATCGTGGATCTTTAATGTCGTTTGCGTATGGCTTATGAGCTTTCACTTCTTCGTATTTCCACAAAAGAGCAGCATATCTTTTGCGGAGTTATCTGGTATCAAGTCCATCATTTGGTACTTGTATCCATTGCTCAAATACTCGGCGTACACGGCAACAGAAAGACCGCAATCCTTGCGTTTTAAAAAATAGATAATACATATCTTGTCGTTCATGTAAGCGTTGTGAAATTTGTGAAATGAAACTAAATCATGACACTTAAATTTACAGGCTATCAATGGTTTATTGAGCAATTCCTTCAACATATTGTACATCAAATGGATTACCCATTTTATCCCGGTATGCTTCAATCGTCGACCAATTAGTACGAACCTTTTGGGCTAAAAAGTCCCTCATATCAAGGTAAGTAGGCAATATTTTGGCCAGCTTTTGTATCTTAGACGACGTTCCGAAACGTCTCCTTCGCGATATCGAGTCATAAACTCAGATGCGCCTCTCTTTTAGAACGACAACAGCCAACACCCAATGAATTCATCACCACAATTGATTGGGATATACACTTCGGTGATTAAATGCCAAGGTAAGCCAGCCGAAATGCTAAAATCTTTGATGATGTTGATTAAGCATTCCTCATTTCGGAAAACTTTTGGCTGTTGTTGACAATACCTATCGTAGGTATTATTGATGTAAACTTTGTACAAATAATTGTTGTCGTGTATCTGTATTGTTCTTGTGTTTACAACTTGGCCTTCTTTTGGAGCTAGTAGAAAATGGCATCGATGTGCTACACATATTATCAAACATTTCAGATTACGTCATAAAAAAATGAATACACAGATGTAATTAAATTAAGTATTAATTAATAGTAATATGTATGGCATTTAAACCTCATCATTCCAGCAAGTTTGAGGATGTGACATCAAATAGAACCAATTTTTTATTTCAGGATGTGCAACAATAAAGTTGAATATATCAAAACCAAGACTCGATTCGTTCACTTTGTGGTGTTTGTCAGTTTATTTTCTACATGATGATTTATATGTGTTAATGTAAAGTTCTCACAACAAGAATCGTATAAACCAATAACGTTAAAAAATAATTTATGTACCTACCAGCATGATGCTTTACAGCCTATCGGCAATCCTTCTGAATAGTCGTAGATCAACTGTGTTATTTTTTTTGGAGCCTCATCCGAGATATTGAACCCTTTAAATGGGTAATTTTTTCATTCTCCCAAACTGACAGGCTCCACTTTTTCTTCTTCTTTGGAAGCAATTGATGGATTATCAACTGTGATATTATGCTCTTCAGCAGTGGCTTCTAGTGTGACATCCACCTGGAAATCTAGAAATTGTCAATGCCAATTATAGATATACAACAGATTGACCATCTGTTGCAATAAATGAGCCTTATGTTACAACAGATGGATTATCTGTTGGGACGAATTCAAACAGGTAAATCAGAGCAATACGATAATTTCGAATAGATAACCCATCTGTTGTAATATAAGACTCATCTATTGGAACAGATAACGTATATGATGCAACAGGTTAGACAATAGTTACAACAGATGTATATATCTGTTTAATAATTTTCAGCAAATGTATCAGCTGTTGAAACAGATATGTGCCTGTTTGTTTGTTGGAACAGATGATGTATATTCACCTTCTTTAGCTCATGCTTCTCTCCTGTGGCCCTTGCACACTGAACATCAATGCAAGACAAAGACAGAGACGTTGTAATTTTACTTTTTTTATGCTTGATGATGCCTTGGAAGTATTTTTTCTTCTCCTCTTAGCCGCCTTGATCTCTAGTGGAGTGTGTGGATATGAAATCCTCTTTGATGGAATGACCCCCCTCTTAGATGCTATTTTTTTTACAAAAGCATCTAGTGCATTAATAGCATTATTCACTCCATCGTGTTTCGCCTTGCATTCTTGACATTTGCATGCAGAACATTCGCTAGATGTGGCAAAATCTGAAGAAAAATTTGTACAACTAGTATGATCATAATCATAATAGCTTTTTATTTCAAAAACCGCAAGAGGAGTATCATTAGCCCCAACAGCAGCACCACTACCACTACCATCATCAACAGCAACAAGCTCACCCTTAAAAATTATTTTTCTTCTTATGGCTATTGCTCCAAACAATTCTATTTTTATTCCATCAACGATCTTAGGGTCCAATAAAGTTTGCATAGACCGTAAAGAAAAAAAATAGCATCTTTAACTCTCGGTTGATCGGAACAAGCCACGGATGGATAAGCTAAAATAATCCGTACATATATTAGAATGATGATGAAATCATTTAAAATAATCATTAATTAAAATAAAAACTTGATTAGAATTGGACTTACTGCTTTCTTCGGGGGGTTGAAAAGATTAAGAAATTTTGTATTTTTATCAGTTTTGGCCGACAATCATCTCAGGATTCTTGGACAGGAAACTTCTTCCTGGTAGTTCACTTGTTGTCTCAAATAAGGAATGGCTTCAAATGCCCAAGCCTATAACATAACACCAATAAATTAAAAATATTATTAAATAAAAAAAATTATGAATCATATCATGATAAAAGAAATATTTACCATGAAGGCCCATTGAAGGCCCATGGAAAGCCATATAAGTTGACTGTCTTTGGCGTTAACGGAGTCAACAAATATTGGACAGTCATTTTGAAGCTTTCATAACCCCAAGGATAGTTGTTAAATGCCTCAAGATCCTCGGAGAGATTTATTAAACCGGGGCTTATGTTGTTGTTACCGTCTCTCCCACAAAGAATATTATGTACAAACCAAACCATGCACAATGATTGCTTGTGCTTCTTTGAGAGTTTTTTACTTTTTAACACTTTATCAAATTTTTATTTTTGAAGCTTGTACCAACAATGGACACCAGGTCCTCTCGATCACACGACTTGCCTTTGTCTTTTTTGGGTGTTCGGAGTGCTTTTTTTGGGGTCAGAGTAGGTATAACTTGAGAAGGAGGATAACATTTTAGTCTGGTAACTATGGCAAACTCCTTCCAACCAAAACAAGCAGGCATGCCACAGTAATTTATCCACACCTCATCCATCTTGTCTTTGTTTTCATACATAAACCTACGCTTGAGAAGATCGTATATCATTTTCATCTGGAAACGAGCATTGTTGTCCTCCGGTAAATCAAGATATTGCCCAAAGCAGCTTTTCCTAAAATAAGCATCCAATTTTTATTCTCAAAGTATTTTTCTGAAGGCGTCGAAAGATTTTTCCATGATTGACTTAACCATGAAATCACCCATTAAATCTGTGGCACCATCGCACTACATTCTCATAGGATAATGATCAATGCTGAAGGTTTTGACCAACCATTCGGCGAAAGGGCTATTAGCATTTGGGTCATCTCTTTTGAGATATTTCTCCTCCTCATGTTCATTATCTTTTGCTCCTGATTGAGATAACGCTTGTAAAGCAAGCTCATAAAGTGGTGGATGTAGCCGAGCTGCTGCACTTGTTTCTTTACTTGGACTTGATTTGGTTTCTTTTCTTTGGGGAGCCATATTATCTTAAATTAACAGGAACATAAAATAGATTATAATTGATTAATACATCATTAAAAAAGGATAACAGTAAATCTAACATGAACAATGGTAAAATAACAGTTCCAATAGATCACACATTTATTGCATCAGGTATGTTATCTGTTACAATATATAACCGACCTGTTGCAACGGATGAGCAAACCGTTGGAAATAATAAAAACAGATCGTTAATCTGTTGCACTAGGTATTTTATCTGATGCAACATATAACCGACCCATTGCAACGAATGAGTAAACCATTGGAAACTATAAAAATATATCACTAATTTGTTGCAACAGGTAGTTTATTTATTGTAACATATAACCAATCTGTTGCAAGGTGAGTAATCCATTGGAAATAGTAAAAATAGATCACTAATCTGTTGCACCAGGTAGTTTATCTATTGCAACATATAACCAACCTATTACAAGGATGAGTAATCCGTTGAAAACTATAAAAATAGATCACTAATTTGTTGCACCAGGTAGTTTATCTGTTGCAACATATAACCATCTTGTTGCAACGGATGAGTAATCCATTAGAAACTATAAAACAGATCACTAATCTACTGTACTAGGTAGTTTATCTGTTGTAACATATAATCAACTTATTGCAACGGATGAGTAATCCATTCCAAACCATAAAAATAGATCACTAATCTGTTGCACCAGGTATGTTATCTGTTGCAACATATAACTGACCTGTTGCAACGGATGAGTAATCCGTTAAAAACCATAAAAATAGATCACTAATTTGTTGCACCAGGTATGTTATCTGTTGTAACATATAACTGACCTCTGCAACGGATTAGTAAACCATTAGAGATAGTAAAAATAGATCACTGAACTGTTGAAACATATCACTCATCTGTTGCAAAATGAGTTATCTGTTGGATCAATATTGTTTAGATTTCTTCCAAACAAAAGAGTCGTCTGTCACAACAGATGAATAATTTTTTAGATTGTTCATCAGTTACATCCGATTTTTATAGTTGTATCAGATTTTAATCTATTACATCAGATATTTTCATTTGTTGTATTAGATGTCTTCATCTATCGCATCAGATACTTTATTTGTTGTAATATCATTTTTACTAAGACAAACAACAAATCAACCCAATAACACCAACACATCACACACACACACACTAAGAACATCAACTGTGAACAAAAATTACCAATAAATATGAATCAACAGTACGACAACAGGAAGAAAAAATGCCAGAAATTAGAATTTTATTTAGTCCACATTTCAATACTAGAAGAGTAGTTGGCTCAAGTTCCTCTGTTTCTTCATAATTTTTTACATGTAAAAAAAAAATAGGACGATGAAGAACTCAAAGTTGTTGTCGTCGGAAAAGTCTTCACGTTGATTGACGGATGAAAGTCGAAAGAAAACTCGCCCGACTATTTTTCGTCAGAGGTTGAAGTCATCGGGGATTGAAGAAAGAATTTTGCAGAACTGTTAGTCGGGAGAGAGTTGAGAGAAGCTGTTGAGAGAAAGTGAGGAGAGAGTGTTTGATTTGGATTGAAGAGGGGTGTGGGTTGATTTGTATTTTTGAAAAAATTAAAAAGTTTTAAAAATATTAATAAAGTTCATAATTAACTTAATCAAGTTTTCTAATGATGTTTGACCCTTTTAGTTAGTCAATGTCACCAATCCTTCATTCAAGACTTAAAAGACATCTTTCCTTCAATTTTCTCATCTATCTATCTATCTATCTATCTATCTATCTATCTATCTATATATATATATATATATATATATATATATATATATATATATAAGCAAAACTAAAAGCAAGACAAGAAGTCATGTGGCAAGATATTAAAAAGCCACGTGGCAGTTTTTAGGACAAAGTTAAAAAATATTGTAATAAAAAATTTGAATTGAAAAATTAAGTATTTGAATTTGAATTACATTATCCTTTTAAAAAAATACTTTCATTGTCTGAAAATACAAATCAGAATTAAAGAGTTCTAATAGACATTTATATTTCAATCTTATCTCTTTTAAAATTTAAATGTTAGAAATATATTTAAATATAATTTATTTACACACTTGGAAAGGATAAAAATATAATTAAAATAATAAAATTAATACAAATAGTAGTACACAAGTTGTAGTAATTTTAATTTAAGAAGAAAACGTAGGAGTAGTAGTGATAATAACAATAAAATAATAATACTAATAATATCAATAATAATAATAATAAGTAATAACATTAGTATTAGTAGTAGCAACAACAACATATTATTAACAACAACAATAATCGTAGTAGTTTAAATAGTAATAATAACTTAATAATTACAATAGTGATTGTAATTAAAACAATTTATACAATATTTGTATGAATATTAAATTGTGTGGTGTAATGGATAAAGTAACAAGGTAAAATTTCAAATGTTTTTTCTCATTCAAAATGAATTATAAGATAAACATGTATTGTTTTAAAAAAAAAGTATGGATGAAAAAGAGTAACAACCTAATCTTTTTATAATAACTGATATAATATTTAAATTTGAATTCAAAGAAATTTGACATGGAATGAAGTTCTATCTTATTTACCTCTCTTATATATACTCCTGCAATAATAGGTAATGTTAAGTTTTTTTCTATTGTTTTGTTATTGACCATTTAGCTTCATTTACTGCACTTTCATGTTTTTCATTGCTTAAATTTTTGGGGGTTTTAACATTTTTATTTTTTATATATAGATTAGTGATAATCGTATTGCAGGCTGTTTTTTTCTACTATATCCATCTCTGAATTCAAGTTAGTAAATATTTATTTTGATATTGAATTTCAATTTTAAAAATAGTTGAATTCGAATAAAGTTTTATCTTCTCAACCTCTCTTATATATACTCTTATGTTGATATGTAATTTTAAGTTTCTCGCTTTCTTTCTCTTTTTGGTTATTGATCGTAATATGTTTCACATTCTTCGAATTTTAGATTTTTTTTTCTTTAACTTTTTACTATTAGATTTAACAGATTAATTTTTATCTACTATATTCAAGTCTTGGTTCAAGTAAATGATATTTTTTTATCTAATTTTGTTCGTTTGATTTTTTGTTAAATATAAATTAATTTGAATACATAAGAAAGATCAACTTTTATTGAGAATTTTCGTCATGTTGATGTTTATTGAGAAATTAAGCTTCTTTCTTCTAGAATTTAATGCAAATTTATTATGTATTAATTAAAATTAATAATTTAGAATTGTATATTTTTTTAAAAAAAATAGTAAATATATTCACTAGGTAAGAAAATATGTGTATTGCCACAAAGAATAAGAATTTTTAAAATAAAAAGTCATAAAAGAGAAGAATCTTTAAAAAAGTGTGCAACATATAAGTTGAATTAATTGATGGTGGGGTAAAGGTGGGGGAGGGGGTGAGGGTGTCATTTGGAGGAGGGGGATTTGAGATATTTTAGTTGAATTAATTTAGAAGATATAATAACAAGTATAAATAAAATACTTAAAAGATATTAATACTAAAATCAAAAAATGAAAAATTACGAATAGTAGAACAAACTTTAAAAATTTAAAATAAAATAATAAATCGTATGTTCTTAATTTTTTAATTGATAGTGGTGAAATTTAAAATTTGAAATTAGAAGTTTTATAATTGATATAATTAAATACTTTTAGTGTTTGAATTGAAATTAAAAATTAAACATTTTAAGAAGAGTGTTGTTAGTTGTTGAGGTTGAATTGATAGGGAAAAAATTGAAATTTGAAACAGAAGGGAAAGATTGTAATTACATGTTTTAATTGATTAATATAAAGGTAAACGTCCACCAACAAAATTAATAATTATTTAATATTTTTAAAAATCAACCAATGAAATATAATTAGAAAAAATACTAATATTATTTTTTTATATCAAAAAATCTAAAATAATTGTAAATTAATTAATTTTATCATTTTAAAATGAATAAGCTAACATTTATTGATAAATATTTTAACAAAAAAGTTTCGCGCAACACACTAGTACCTATATTCGTATATAATAAAAAGGAAAAGGATATGACAAGACAAAGAAAAATGGCATACCTCCAAATGGCCGCAATATTGGCATCTCCAATCAATTTACTCTGAAAAATTTTATTATGGGCCTCACATGCCATGTAGTTGTGTGAGGCATCATTTCTGACAAATGAATTTTTTGAGTCCCACATGTCAAGACAATTTTGTTTATCTTTCCCTCCTCTTCATATTCTTTTACCTTTTCAATGTGATTAACTTTTTTTATTTTTTGATAAATTTTTTTTAAAAAAAAATTACACAAATACATAACTTATATTTTCAATATTAGAAAAAATCTCAACTCCCAAAATATATTATAAAAATCCCAACATATACACAGAATGTTATATATATGTCGACTATGTTATGTACATTAATAGAAAAAGAGAGTAAAGTAATTAAAAAGGTGGGAAAGAGTGTAATTACTTCTAAAAAGGATTGGTATTGATATTATTTATGCTTTTTTTTTTTTTTGCTCTTTTTGTTTTGGGTTACTTTTTATTTACCATTTTCTTTGTTTTCCTTTATTTACCTTTTGTTTTCGATTCTTTTCATGCTCCTAATACTAAGTAGATTGAAAATTTGTTTTTCCTCCTAGTTCTTATTTGCCGATCTTTGTAATCAAATAAAATTTTAAAAGTATATTTTGCTATTTTAATTTATTTCTGTTATTATATTTTAAGTCTATTTAAAAAAATGTCTCTTTTATTTTTTAAAAATATTTTAATCAACTTTTCGCATGACATGTTTTCACGAAAATTAAAGAATCTTTTAAAAATATTCCACATATTTCAATTTAAGATCAATTAAAAGATATTTTAATTTATTTTTTGGTGTTTGTTAGTGACATGACAACTCTGAAGCTTTAAGAAAAAATATTTACAAAATTAAAATTAATATTTAAATTTATTTAGTATCCAATGTATCTAAATTCGATTCAATTCTTGGTTCTTGGCCCTACCCGCTTTAAATGATTTTGCTATACAAGATATGACCTTAATAATAAAAACATATAGGATGAATTTTTATTTCTAAATATTAGAGATCCCTTTAATAATATTGAATCATAATAAATAATATCATATAAACTCACAAAAAATAAATTTATCACTTATGAAGTTTAATTTTAAATTTTCAGTATCCAAAATTTTATACACCAACTGAAAAGAGGACATAATAAAAAATAGAAATTACTGCCATGGTGAGTGATCAAAAAACTTAATTTATTTACAAGCATGTGGAAATAAGAAATAGGAGAAAATAAAAAAGAAGCAAAAAGAAAACTTCAATTTACTTAATATCGTGAAATGAGAAAAAAACAATTTGAAAAAAAAAGGCTAAGAAAGAAAAATAAAGAAAATAGTAAATACAAATTATTTCCAAAAAAGGGAAAAGCAAAAAATTATTTGTCAAAATAAAAAAAAGTTAATTCACTTTGATCAAGAATATGTAAAGGGAATTGCTTTGTTTGGTGGGACCAAGAAGTATATGTGCCAAAAGAATAAATGCCTCACACAACTATTACATGGCACTAGTTTACGTATACACATCTTGCGCGTGTACCTTACTTTGATGAGTTCAAACATTATATTAAATAAGATATTTATTTAAATAATAAAGATGAATATAATAACTAAATTTAATATCTTTTGAGTATGTAAAAATGAAGATTTCTTTATTAAACCTAACTTTTACCAAAAATATTTTTAAAAGTCGATCGACAATCATCTACCATCTGAAAATTGCAACAAAATAATACAATGATAGAGACATTAAAATAATATAATTAAATTTAATGTTTATACACAAAAATTTTCTCAAAGTCATCCGACACTCATCTACCACATGTAAACAATAACAAAATAAGACGATAATAGAGATATCAAAATAATACAACTAAACCTAACCCTTACATAAAAAAATTCTTCAAAGCCGACCAACATTTATCTATCACATGTAAACTGCAACAAAATAATATGATAAAAGTAATATCAAAACAATACAATTAAACTTAAATTTTACACACAAAAAATTCTCAAAGCCGATCGAGATTCATCTACAAACTGTAAACCACCACAAAATAACAAACTAATAGAGATATTACGCTAATACAATTAAACCTAACCTTTACCAAAAAAAAAATTCAAAGTCGACCCACATTCATCTAGCATCTGTAAATTAAAATAAAACAATATGATATTAAAGATATCAAAACAATACTTAAATCTAACTTTTACACAAAAAAATCTTCAAAGCCAGCCGACATTCATCTACGACCTGTAAACTATAAAAAAAATAATATAATAGTGGTCACAAATCTTCAATTTTGATCCAACTAATTCTTGTCTGAGAGAAAATTTTGACCCTAAAAAATGATTTTGAATAAAAACATAGAAGATATATATATATACGCACATATTAAATTCTATTATGATGACAAAAGTAGTGAAGAAGTTGAGGTCATGCAATCGAATCAAGTTAGATCAGCATCAATCATATTTTCCCAATAAGCAAACCGATTTATTCTCTAGTTTAACGTACATCTCAATATTTATAGAAGTATTTTCTTAATAAAGTCATATTTTAGGAGTATTTTTCTAATTGAATAATAGAAAAGAAAATATTAATTAATTCTCCTATCATATATTTTAGGAATTCATATATTTTATGAAGTCTAATAGAAAGGAAAATATTAATTAATTCTCCTACCATATATTTTAGGAGTCCCGTATATTTTAGAAAGTCTAGTTAATATGATAAAAAATATTTAAATAATAAATTAAAAAAAATAGTGAAAAGACAGTTTTATATAAAGAAGAGTCTTTTAATGAAGGACAAAAAGTTTAAATCACTTTTCTAAAGGTCTTCACACTTTTAATATTATATATATATATATATATAGAGAGAGAGAGAGAGAGAGAGATAGATAGAGAGAGAGACTATTGGTCCAAGATATTTTTTTAAGAAAATAAAAATATTAATGTGATGAAAAGAAAAATAATATTGATTGTGATTAAAGAATAATTCAATTCAAATTACATACCTGTTGTGCAATTTCAAAGGTTATATCTCCACAACAATAAAGAAATATGACAAAAATCACCTCAAATTATTTCAATAAGTTGTACAATGCAAAGAGTACCCAATGTTGGATACCCACCACCACCATAAGCATATGCAGGAGTGCACCTAATTGCAAGCCCAGAGAAAGACTGCTAGCCTAATCCTTAGTGCTTCAAAACTTTTGATAACATATATTTATCTTTTGCGTAACCAACGCAGTTGCAAATCCTAATCAAAACACAAAAATATCATATTGATTAGTAGATCAATCTCTTAATAATATAAAAAAGTTAATAACAAAAAAGATCTTACTCCTACCTTATTGGGTAGAGAGACTATTTCAAGAAAATATTTGCATATAAAAAAGCGAATCATCAAACTTGTTGCAGAAAGTGATCATAAATCTTATTCTCAAAGTCACGCAGCAAACAAAGATAATGGACTATTTTTTTTTATGCAAACTCAACCTCATTTGAGTTGAGATTTTTTGAAAACACTACCTCTTTATGTTCATAAGGTAGGGGTAAGATTTGTATGCATTTTGTTCTCTCCTAGAGTAGAATTTCAAGTTTTCTATCATTATAAACAATTTTAAGATATAATTATGTAAACTCAACTTTACCTAAATTGGATCTTTCGAAAACATCTTTATCTTCGTGAGGTGGACAAGATTTGTGGGCATTTTGCTCTCTCCTTGTCCTATGATAACTTCAATAGTATGAAATTACAAAAAATATTACCGCAACCTCATGGACTAAATCACTAAAAAATAAATAATGAGAGATACGTATTCTAATTTTTAAAATATATATACTACTTTTTAATAAACAAAATAAATTAAACAATAACCTATATTATGTGACGAGAACTTTTGTGGTTAACCGTCTTGCACTTAATCTTTGGTGCCTCATGAGAATATACTAAAGAATACAACTTAAATGTGCCACCCATCTATATAGGAATAACAAAAAAATAAGTAATAAATAAAATCACCATATAAATTAAATAAATTTCTTCTTACAAGCAAAAAGTTTGAAGACTGGTCTATCAAATTAATTGGACATTAATATTTGAAGATACATGATTTTGATGGACATGCAGAGTAAAAGAAGACGTCCAAAAATAGAACTAATAGCAAAAAAATAATTGTTGAATTGAATGACTCTCGGTGTGCAATTCTAGAAAAATTAGGCAAGAGACTACCTTTCCCTTTTAACCTTCATATGAACGTGTATATTGTATATTAACAAAATAAATATACATTGTACATTGAATAAGTTAAATTTAGACAAATTACAAAATAAAATTATACCCACGTTTCTTTTTAGTTTTCACCTAAGAAAACATGTTACTAACACTACAAGAAAACTTTTCTTTTTTAGGAATTTTTTTCTCATAAAATAAACTATTAATTTTCTTTATATTTAATCACAGAAAGTTAAAAGAAGACCTACCATATTTTTACGGAAAGTTCAAATAAAACCTACCATTTTTTAAGGAAGTTTTCTCATGTAAAATCTACCAATAAAATTTCATTCCCGTATGTTTTGGGAGTCTTTCAATATATTTTAATAGTCAATATTATAAAATAATAATTTAACACGTATATTAACAAATAAATACACATTGTAAATTGAATAAGTTAAATCTAGACAAATTAAAAAATAGAATTACTTCTTACCATATATTTCAGAACTCCTAATTTAAGAAAAAATCTAATCATATATTTTAAAGTTCTAATACCATATATTTTAGGAGTTAATACTATATATATAATTATATAATTAAATAATAATTTGAGAAAAAAATAGTAAAATGACAATTTTATCTAAAGCGGAAACTGTTAATGAAGGGCAAAAAGTTCAGATCACTTTTGTAAGGGTCTTCACACTTATATAATTAAATAATAATTTGAGAAAAAAAATGATAATTTTGTCTAAAGCGGAGACTTTTAATGAAGGGCAAAAAGTTCAAATCACTTTTGTAAGGGTCTTTACGCTTTTAATATATTATAGATTATAAATATAGATTATAGATATGAGGCCCATAACAAAATTTTCCAATTTACTCCCTCTAAGTCAGATTAGTTGTCATGACTTAGTTCGAATAATCAAATTAAGTATATTTTGATCAATATTTTAAAGTATATTTTTTTATTATACTAGCACGAGGAAAATTTCAAGTACTTATAGTATTTTTTATATGATTTTTTAATATCTAATTTTTTTCTAAAAAATTATGTTTATTTAATTTAATTTATCTTGAAAAATTAACCAAATGACTCTTGTAAAACAAATATCAGTGATGGATCCAAGATTTTACGATTGTAAGTGTTGACCTTCCTTCAACATAAAGTTGTTATCAAAATACAGATCATAAAATATGAAATAAAAATATTATTATTATTATTATTATTATTATTTTTAAAAAATTAATTACCAAAAACATTAAAACAAAAAGGAAGTTACTTAGTTTTCGGCTTCTCAAAAATATCTTAGCTGGTAAATTAGTAGAACTAAATGAAAAAGCGTATAAGAAAAGTAAAAAAGGAGGGGAGGATGAAGAATAATATATACATACATATATATACGTGTATCTATATATATGTATATATGTATAGGAAAATTAGCAGAAACAACTAATAAAAGAAAAGTCAATAAATAAAGAAGTATAAAAAAAGGAAAGAAAAAAGTTATATAGATGGGAGAAAAAGAAGGAAAAGGTAAGTAAGAAAAAATAACGAAGCTCATAAAAAGAACATCACCTTTCGAATAGAACTCATGACCTACTGAGCAACAACACCTTAACTTCAAGCTCGCAACCGCTGGAAGTTAATTAATCATCTACTCTTCAAATATATGCTTTAGAAATTTGAACCCACTAATTCTATCCTTATTCACGATCTATAACATTACCCAAAGGTCAATCAACCATCAACTAGATTCACAATAATTGCATTATCTCAATTCATGGAGTTTCTACTCTAATTGCCCCATTTTAAGTCATTTTATGCTAACGATTTTATTTTTATCAAATTCGAGGTTCCTAATCACCACAAATAATTTTAAGGACAATAAATTCATGCTATAAAGTGTTGATTTATAACTTATAAGCATTCTAGATGATTATTACATCCACCCATTGAGTTTTCCGCGCTTTTCATGAACCTATTACAATTTTTCTACAAATTCTATGATAGTAATGGATTACTAGGCGAAGAGATTAATAGAATGACTTACCTCAACGAAAAAATCCACTCTAGCTTTTGTGAAATCACCTCTTTGAAGCTGTGCAACAAGGTTTTGGAGTTTATGAGGTGAAACTTAGAATAAGTCACTTAAACAAGCATTCTGCCTAGCGTCATCAACTACCGCAGACCAATTCTCATGCAATGGACCCGCTACAGTGAAATAGGACTCGCTATTGTCCAGCCCGACTAGCATAGGACTCCAATCACTCGGCGGTCTCACTACAGCTGAAATCTTATCACTGCAACGATCCTTAACTAATAGCTCGAAAGGAATTGAATTCTAGTGTAACGCCCCAAGTGTATACCCTATCTATAAGTGGTCATTTGAAGCCACTAGTAGCACCAAGCGGACTCTTGGCATTTCATATCTAAGCACAATATATGAAAATAAAGCAAACATTGTGAACTAAAATCATGATATAAGTCCAAAATATGAAATGAATCTTATTAAACAAAATACTGAAAGCCCAAAGGGCTAACGTAAACTACAATACTAATGTATGTTAAGCCTCTACTACCGAATAAAACAAGTTTGACGGGACCAACTACACATAAAAAAATCAAGTCTAAAACAAGAAGAAGAAACAACTAAACCACGTCCCTGAATGAAGAGGATTCACTAATTGCTAGAGCAAGAATCTGCACTATCTAGCCACGAGCCTGAGAATGGTCATCAGTATCTACACAATGAAAAGATGTAGCATAGAAGAGATATGGTATTAGTATAGAGATGGTACTGAGTATGCAAGCGAAACGCTATAATTTAAAATAATATCTATATCATACTTTAAAAAAGAACTAAGCAAGATCTCAAGAGAATATATATATATATATATATATATATATATATATATATCAAAAGGAGAGCAAATTCAGTTAAACTCATAAATAAGGATTTCTGAAGATGCCTATCTAAATTCATTCTAAGACTATAAAAATGATCATATCAAAGAGACTTTCAAAATAAGCTGTCTTTAAGTGGAAATTCTTACAATCCACATACATCATGTGAGCTAGTGATGTCTAACGTCATCTAATCCATTATAAGTGTGGCACGCTGCTCACTTATAAAGAGGACTCTATTGAATGTGATTTCTTAGACATCGTAGTACTCTTGAACCTAATATCCAGATATCAAGCTTGTCATATCCTGAGTCTACATCCTAAACGTGATTGACTTTTGAAGCCACTAGTAGCCCCAAGCACAATATATGAAAGATAAAGCAAAAGCCGTGAACCAAAATTATGATATAAGTATGAAACTTATTGAACAAAATATTAAAAGTCTGAAGGATAACATAAATTACAATACTAAGGTCTGTCATGCCTATACTACTGAATCAAATAAGTCCGTCGAGACTAGCCCCTAGCTAACTATAAGAAAGCAAAGTCTAAAACACGAAGAAGAAACAACTAAATTGAGGACACGCCAACTATTGAAATGGAAATATGCACTATCTAGCCACGAGTCTAAGAATGATTACCAATATCTACATTAACGAAAAGATGTAAGATAGAAAAAGTATGCAGTCACCAAGATATCTACACAGGTATCAAAGAGCTCATGCAACAAGAAAGAAAAAAAGATACTCTTATTCGCTTATTAGAGGAGGACAAAGCCAGAATCTACCAACCATGAAAACATTCTATAATTATGAAGCTAGTGGGAAAAAAAGCTCCCACCAGTATCTGAGATCTGCCTGGGACTCTAATCCTCATAGATCTTGGGCATGACTTCCGCATTGCAAAATTCAACCAGCTCAAAAATGTGAACAAGGTTCTCTACGAGGGATCATGGTTCATCCTTGGAGGGAAATATGGGATCTAAACTTTGCAACAAAAGAATCTACCGTCACTCATACTGCTTTTTAAATTAGATTACCTTAACTACATACAGAATTCTACAATCGAAAAATCCTAGAAAAGGTGGTAAGAAAATTGGGTGCACTACTAAAAATTGACTCTGCACATCGTCCACTCAAAGAGGATAATATGGTAGAATCTGAATACAAGTTCTCGTGGATATACCTGCTAAGAAATCAATCACTATTAGAAATCATACTCCAAAGGAGGTTTACGAAAGAGATGGAATCCTGCGTTCAGGTTGTGAGTGGATTGACTATACCTTTAAATAATGCAAAGCTATCCAACGCCCATCATAAATAGAAACAACAAACCCTTTTTCAAACCCTAATACAGTAGAGATCCTACCAGAAAAACATGGAACGTGGTAATCTTCCCGAAAAGAAAGCTACCACCAAAATGGAAAAAACCTCAATTGTAAGGCTCAAGCATCAATGCCTACACAGGTAAAATCATTTGACACAAAATCAGGTAAGTTTCTTTGTCACAAAACCAATAGCCACTAAGCCCATTACATCGCCCTCAAACCACAAATCAAGATTTGATTAATAAAAAGAAAAAGAGGATATTCATGGCAAGAGAGCCTTAAAGCTTCTTGCCATCTTCAATGGTCACAATCAACTAGGACTGACAATTTCAGCCCATATTAGTAAAAGGAGTCTATTTTATCCATATTTATTGAGTTTAATCACTCATATTTTAAATGGTAAATATGGATATCAACTCATTTAAAAGTTCATACAAATCGGATAAAATGAATAAAATATGAGTATCCATTCAAACTCAAAGATCACCCATATATGCTTAAATTTTCTAATTGCACTACAAAATTTTAATCTTTCATTAAGAAAAAGAAAATTAGGGGTGGGGCTGGGGTAGTTGGGGTTAGGGTTGGGGGGACAACAAAAAAGTTTTTTTATTCTGAAAAGATTTTAGTTCTTTTTTTTAATTTATTTTTTCATTTAATATCAAAAAATTAGGGGTAGGGGCAGAATTTTTTTTATTTTTTTAAGAAAATTCATTTGACTTGAAAGAAAATTCAAGGGTAGGGGTGGGGTATTTTTTTTTAATTTTTTAGTTTTTTCTTTTTGAAAATTTTTATTTTTTTCAAAAAAAAAATTAGAGGGGGGGAAGGTTAGAAAAAAAAATTATTTTTATTTTTAATTAAAAAATTAGGGTTGTTTAGGGTGGATGAAATTGAGGCTCGCCTATGAAGTCTTGTGTGACAGAAAGGTACCTCCCAAACTTAAAGGCAAGTTCTACAGAGTGGTGGTTAGACCGATGTTGTTATATGGGGCAGAGTGTTGGCCTGTTAAGAAGGCCCACATCCAGAAAATAAAAGTGGCGGAAATGAGAATGCTTAGGTGGATGTGTGGGTGTACTAGGAAAGACAGGATTAGAAATAAGGTTATTCGAGATAAGGTGGGTATGGCTTTGGTGGAAGCCAAGATGAGGAAGTGAGGTTGAGATAGTTCGGTGATGTGATGAGGATGAGGAGAATGCCCCAGTGTAGAGGTGTGAGAGGTTGGCTAGGGATGATTTCAAGCATGATAGCGGTAGACCGAAGAAATATTAGAGGGAGGTGATTAGACATGACATGGAGCAACTCCAGCTTACCAAGGACATGACCCTGGATAGGAAGTTGTGGGGAAGGCGAATTAGGGTAGAAGGTTAGTCTGAGTTTAGGGTATGGTATCTTTTGATGTGTTACTTGGAGTATCTTGTTTATGATATTATTGAGTTTGATAATCCCTATTATATCTTATTTTTTTACTATTCTTACTATTATTATTCCTTATCTTATATTATTCTATTTTGAGTCGGGGGTCTAGCAGAAATAACCTCTCTATCTTACATTAAAGGTAGTGGTATGGACTGCGTATATTTACCCACTTCAGACCCCACTTGATGGGAATATACTGGGTATATTCTTGTTGTTTTTGTTTTTGTAGGAGTTATTTAGGGGGGGGGGGGGTAAGACGGTGGGGTGTGTGTTGGGAGGGAGGGAGGTAAAAAAAGTGGGGATGGGGTAAGCAATTATTTTTTAAAAGAAAAATTATTTTTTAAAAGAAAAAATTTAGGGGAGGGAGGGGTTACGGAGTTGGGGTAGGGGATGTGAGGGTGCATTAGAAGGGGATAGGGGAGGATGGGTACAGGGCATTGGAGGGTGGGATAGGGGGTAAAAAACTCAAGTTGATATCCATATAGAAGTTCTAAGTTTTTGGTTTTAGAAGTTAAAGTGAGTTGGAATCATTTTTACCCAATCCATATTTGACCAAATTCATTACCCAATCCATATTTGACCAAATTTATATTTACCTACATATTATGGATGTATTGCGATCCAATCCATTTAAGCTCAACCCATATTCAATCCATACAAATCCGATTTGATCCCCCCATTTGCCACCCCTATAACCAACAGTAGAACTACAAATCCATTATGGGACCCTATTTTATCACTATGCATTCACCTGCAGAGATAGGAAAACATTGACTTTTAATCCATCTACGACAGCCATTAACTCTACCTTTGTCAACATAATGGACCCCATCATCGACTCTCCTAATCTCTCTCTCTCTCTCTCCGTGTATGTGTGTAACTAATCTCTCTGCTCTCTCCACTAGGAAGCTCCCCCTATCATTCTCTATAGTATTCAATCCATCAAGAGAAATTATCATTACAACTCTTTAGTTAACAAGACCATGGAGGTCACATCAATTAACTCCCATGGCAGCAACTCTCTCCTTAGTAATAAGAAAGGCTTATTACAAACCCATTATCCCCTTCCCCACAAATTTGAAACAACTCCGAAAAATAGAAAACAATAATGATGGAAGGACACTCTACCGCCAATCTTTCTTGTGACTGCCCCATCCTCTCCGGACTATACATCATTCTCATATTTGGAACTATGCCTTCAAGATCTTCCTATAAACTTGAACTTCACCATTGGGACTCAAACAGTGGTGGTTCTTTTGCAGGACCCTTATTACCTAGAAATGTGATTAAGACGGGAATAGACCATGCAGTTCAACATTTGAGCAACCAAGTCTAAATACAAACTCCACTCCAGGATCAACTTTTGGGGGACCAGACACAACAAATTCCCCAATACTACAACCTACTAATGAACCAGACTTACTATAACCTTTCGTTCTTTCCAGCTCTACCATCCATTTTCACTCTCCTGGGTCTCACCTTTATTCCTTGTCTACTCATGAGGTCATTGTCATGACCCGAGGCTACACCCTAGTCACGACAATGGTGTTTACGGCCACAAGTGACCACAAGCTAAGCCATGAGCTGGTACCTACTGCGAGCACTGAACAAAATAGTAATACAACACATATGCGAAAGGTAAACAGATAAGATACTGTAAAATTGAGGACTAAAATATGTAGTAAAAACATGTCTGAAATATCTGATAAAAACCAAAAGAACTGACTGCCTCTCTAACTAATTATCTGAAAGCCTCTAAACATCATAAGAGTTGATGGAACAAGCCCCCAACTAACTCTAACTGACTAAACATAAGAAAATATCGAAATAAATGGGATAAAGGAATCATGTCCTCGATGGATAAGGAATCACCATTGCTATTGTTGAGTAATGCTAAGTTGTCTAAGAACGGTTGAGAAATTAAGCGTTCGAACCTATGTTTGAATGTACTGGTACATGAGATAAGGACTGGCTGAAATGCATGAGGTTACTGAGTATAATACATGAACATGTAATATCTGAGAATGCAAAACCAAGTATAAACATGTTCCTAAGAAAATTTGTAATCTAAAAGACTGAATTTTGTGTAACTAAATAACGAAAAATCTGTATGCTTTGGTCAAACAAACTTAAGCTAAGGCATACTGAATACTGACTAAAACTATGGGAGGTATCATGTAACCGACATGTCCCAATTTGAGCTAATTGGGGTCCAACATGTAACCCTAGTTGGACGGGTGTCAATATCGTGCCATAGCTACTAACACATGGTTGACGATGTAGATCCACAAGGCTGATATCCCGAAGGACTGAGGAGTCACCCTCTACTGGTAGGTGCTCTCACACCTACACTGGCTATGTAGTTATGGAACTCAAGGACTGCTACTAAAAGTCACACCCTCTACTGGCAGGTAAGCCCCCATACCTGAGTTCGCTCGGTTCTAAATCCTACTCCCAACTGAACTGGCACTGATACTGGACTGAACTAACTTCAACTGAGCATAACAAATGACATTGGTCATCATGATCATAACAACTGAGTAAATGGTAATATTCATGGTTTAACGGAAATCATTACTTGAAAGATCTGAAATTATATAAAATATGTAGGTATCGGGTGTTCATAATCCACCAGCACTAAATGTTTATGAAAATATGATATCAAATTAAAATACGATAGTATGTAATCATGGTTCAAGGACCTAAAACATAGACATTTCATCAAACATATGAGAATCATCAACTTAAACATGAGAATGTCTTAAAACATGGGAAAACAACATGGTTACGTGACTAAGACCATAACTTGATAATATAACATAAAATTTGCTTGAATATAACATGAAAGATTGAAGCTTAAGGCATGAGATAACCAAACTTGTCATGGAATCATTCTTGGACATGAATTGAGTCAAACTTCTAAGGAGAAACATGAATTAAAACTCATCTCGAACATGTAAAACTCCATAATAAGAGAAAAATCCATACTTTAGTTAAAAAAGAAGGTTTTTGGGTTCCATGGGTGAAAAGGGGCCCATGGATAAACATCCCACATACCTTAATAACTGAATTCTTAAAGATTTCCTCAAATTGGAAGCCTAAACTCTTGATTCCATAAAAAAAGATCTTGAACTTTTGATTTTTGAGAATGAAGCTTGAATTTATTCTTGGGAAAGGAAGAGGGTTTTCTTAGGAGCAAATTGAGTGAAAGAAGCAAATAATGCCCTTTTGGAAGCCCCAAATCTTGTTAAGGATGGATTGGGGTTGAGAGAAATGGCTCAAATTCCCCTTAGCTTAAAGTCCAAGGGGCTGGACGGATCAGCAAGGGGCGATGCGGGCTCCAGACCGGCGGGGTAAGCTTCGCGCTGCGGGCTTCAGTTTGGTAGACTAGACCAGGCACCACGGCTCTGTCCCGGCGGACTAGACCAGGCACCACAGGCCTATCCCAGTGGGGCTACTATTTTCATTTCCCAAACACACCCCTACGTCCGTCTAAAAATCCTACAACTTTCTTGGGATATACCTTTAACAACCCCGAACATGTTTCAACTCAAAATCTATGTCTCGAGGTCGAGAAGACCAAAATATAAATCATCGAAGCTTAGGGGTCTTAAAAGTGACTAAGTCCCTAACACTTGGTAAAAATTTCAAGCCTTTGACCCTTTAAGCATGCAACTAGAGGCTAAAATGAGCTTAGAACTTTACGGGTTATTACAGCCATTTTTCCCCTTAATAAGTCTTTCATTGGCACAAAACCAAGAAGAGGTAGGAAATTGATCTTGGGCATATTGATACACCTTAAGAAACATATTTTATCCATATTTTAGCTAAGCTTTGAGAACAAAATATGTATATTTTCTTATGTTTCATGCTATATTGATATGGGTGAACTAAAAAATATGACTAGCACGATTTAGGCTAAAATACGGTTAGAAGTGAACCCAAAATGATAGGAGAAATATGAAAAATCATGATATAAAATCTCCAGGACATTTTGGAGCTGAAGGAGCCTTCAAGACGCACAGCTAGGAAACATAGAGTTACTTTCACACCGGTAGCTCAACTGAGGACCACTAGAAAGGCTGCGTTGTGCAGCTCAAGATGGTGTGTTGCCCTACATGCCATAGAGCATGGTCTTTTATGAGATTTTGTCAATTAAATGGCCAACTCTTAATGGGCTTGGTATTTAAGGGGTCCATCTCTATAAATACCCTAAGAACAACCTAAAATAAATTCCTTATGCTTTTTGAGATCAAAATAGAGAGAACAACGATTTTTATTAGGGTTCTTCATCTTTATACTCTACTACTAATTACTTGATATGATTAACATTAATTTTTGTATGCTCTTTCCGATTATGAGTAGCTAAATATCCTTATTTTGGGGTTATGTCTAGCACATGATAGTGTAGTGTTTAGTTGAATCAATGAATCTTCTCTCTCATTCGATATCGTGTTCTTATGCTTACTATTTTAGTTTCTATCCAATATTAGAATAAATGTTTAAGTCTCACATGAACTAACCATGGGAACAAAGAGTAGGACAAATAACATGGGGGGTAAGATCATCTCTATCTTAACGTTAGGGTTGATTTACAACTAGGATAACAATATACCTAGTTTGCCCTTATATGTCTATGAATGGGATAAAAATGTTAATGCATATAACTTAGAATCTTACACACCCCACCCAACGATATAGTTGTGAGGCTAGTTTAAAAAGGTGATTTAGATAATGACCATTCTCAAAGTGTTAAATTAATCCCCAAATCAGCAATTAGAGAAATATAATTCATTAAGATAAGTTAAATGTTATATATAATTATGGTTAATGTGTAGCCCTACAATTTCATTTAATATTGATAACGATCTTTGCAAAAATTATCATTGTTTTACTTAAATTACTTTTGCAATAGGTAGATCGATACAATTACACCAACTTTACTTGATAAACCACTATGCTTGTATGAAATATTAATATAAATTAAGTTAAGTGAAATACTAAGTACATAGTCCTTGTGGGATCGATATCTGGTTTGAAATAGCTTTTATATTACTTGTTGCAATCACGTGCACTTTTGTGTGCAATAGACTGCAACAAGTTTCTGATGCCACTAACGGGGACTTAGAAAATTAGTGATTTTCTAAATTTTATTTTTTACTAATATTGTACAAGTATTGGAAACTTGACCTTATCTGCTACATTTGTAGGTACAATCTATTCTTCAAGAAGGCAAGAGAAAGAGAATAGGTTGAACTATATTTGGAGCCTAAACGTGCCTTTTATCAACGGAGAAGAGTAGTTGCTCTTCAATATTCAAGTCATCAGATTTAGCTTGCTCAATAGGAAGACATTATTCCTGTAGTAATAGAAGCTAGACCAGTTTGCGAGGTAGTAATCCCACTCACCAATAATGTCGCCTCTAACATTCGCAAATCGAAAGTAGGAGGTCAATTCGAGCTTAAATAGAAGTGGTGCAACTAGTGCACACTAGTAGGCAGTTTATTAGTTTATCTCATGAGAACCACAACAACATTTGCAGAACTCTCTTGAGATTAGTAACACATATATTCATATAGGGTCTCATATGACTACATGAGACTCATACTATTTCCTTTTTCTCTGTTAGGGGTGCAAAGAGGTAGTTGAAGGAAGAACCACCTAATGCAATCACCACATGGGAGGATTTGGCTAGGAAGTTTTTGATTCATTTCATTTCATTTGAAAAGACTACAAAATTAAGGAGTGAGATCTTAAGCTTTAGACAAAAGGATGGTAAGAATCTGTTTCAAGCCTAGGAAAGGTTCTCAAAATTATGATCTTCATCAAAGTGATGGTCATATTGTTATATCACCTTATCTATATTTGCTTATGATTAATTATTAAATAGACGATTGATGAAAAAGATGATGAAGAAGAAAAGAGTAAAAAAAAAAGAAAAAAATACTAATAAGAAAAAGATTTGAAAATGAGCATCCAACAACTCCACAGATGATTGTTATTTATAGATCAGTTAATACTCTATAAGAATTAGGCAAAAGGAAATTGAGAAGACGTGTTATTTATGAAAAAATGCAAATAGATGGATATTTTTTAATAACTAATGAGTGTTGACACCTAATTTTTGCCTTCCACGATTAAGCTTAATTCTGAGTTTCTTTAATTTTAAATAAAATTACAATATTCATTTTATCTGAATAAAATTTTTTAAAAATATTTATCTACATAATTTTTTCATTATAAGTAGTGATTATATGTTTTCATATCCGGGTATACAAGATCGTATAATTATGTTACTTAAATAATTATTTTTACAGAAAATCAGATTTTAATCGAGAGTTATCTTGAAAATTAATTCAAATGGATAAAATCTTGATTTAAAAATAATTTATCCTCAAAAATAATTTATTTGAAAAATATTTGTTTAATTTTATTTAACCAAGAAACTCGAAATTAAATTAGTTGTTAATTCATTTTAAATTTTGATTCAATTTGGTCAATTTATTAAATTTGACTTTAATTGAAATCAACTTGGCCACAATTGCAATGCAATTAGCCAATTGATTTTCAATATAGTTATAATTTAAATAAAATTGACTAAAAATTCTAACCTACGGCTATTTAATAAATAGTCCAATCCTAGACTCCTAATTATTGTATTCTTCCTCTATAATTTGGGAAAATTTTAGAAATAGCAACTATAAAGCCTTAATTGTAACTTTTATAGCAACAGTTTCATAATTACGAAAAATAGCAAATTGTATTTTGTATTTAAGTAAACTGTTGCTATACAAATACATATACAACAAGATTTACTGCTCTTGTTTTACTCAAATTAGTTTAGTAAATAAGGAATAATCATCCCATCTAATTAAATTTCCATAAATTACTCTTATTTAAATTAGTAGATTCCTTTTTCAAATCAAACTCAAATATGAAGATTATTATTTCCATGATCTTCAAAATTTCAAAATATCATTCTCTTATATCTCTAACTATTTTTTCTTGTTAGTTTTTTCATTTTTTTGTCTTTTTTTTATTTTAATTTCTTTTTCTTTTTCTTTTTTATTTTTTTCTTTCCATTTTATTTTCTCTCTTCTACTTCTCTTCTTTTTTTTTCTTTTTTGTTTTTTTATTTATTTTTTCTTTTTTTCGTTTTTTTCCTTTTCTTATTTTTTTTTTCTTTTTCTTCTTCTTTTTTCAAAAAATCTTTTCGCTTTTATTTTTACACTTCTATTTCTAGTTTCTATTTCTCTTTATTTTTTTTTCCTTTTTCACTTCTTTTTTCTGAATTTTTATTTTTCGTTTTTGGTTTTTCTATTGTTTTTCTTTTTTCTTTTTTTTACTCTTCTATCTCTATCTTTTATTATTAAAAGACAAATATCTATATCATATATACATATTCAAAAAATATACAAAATAAGTAGACATACAGATCTGCATATGTATTTACGGTAAAAAACATACATATATATCTGCATGTGTATTTACAGAAATACATATCTGACTCACATGTATATATAAACATATAGGACACAAAATCTCTATAACAAAAATAACAATTATATACATATACATATAGGTAATAAAAAAATACATATACATATCTTAAAACAGTAAAAGAAAATGTTACCCTCTAAAATGACATAGTATGTACAGTTCAAAGACAAATTCAACACCGTATAAAATACATATAGCTCTGCATATGTATTTACAGAATACATACCTGATCCATATGTATATTCTTATTCTATATGAGTCACCTTTGTATTTCGCAAATATATATGAAGATATATAGTATAGTTATGTTTGTTACTGTTTAATATGAATATGATATGTATTTCATAAATACATATGTATGTTTTGTACTGTAAATACATATCCAAATCTGTATGGCTATGAATTTTGTATGTTTTTTGAACATGTGTATGTGATATACATATTTGTCTTTTCAAAAATAAAAGTTAGAGATAGAAGAGTAAAAAAATAAAAAAAAATAAAAATATAAAAAGGAAAAAGTGAAAAAATGAGAAGTGAAAAAAAAGGAAGAAAGAGAAATAGAAGTGTAAAAATAAAAGAAAAAAGAAACAAAATAAAATAGAAAAAAAAGAAGAAGAAAATGAAAATAGAAAAAGAAAAAAAGATATGAGAAAGAAAAAAATAGAAAATAAAAAAGCAAAAAAAAGAAACAGAAGAGAGAAAACAAAGTGGAAAGAAAAAGATGAAAAAGAAAAAAAATCAAAATAAAAAAAATAAGATGAAAAAAAAATAACAAGAAAAAAATTAGTAGAGATATAAGAGAGTGAAAGACAGTAATGATGTTTCATTTTGAAATCTTGAAGATCATGAAGATAATTATCTTCAAATATGCAAAAAGAAAAAAAAGAAAAAAAGAAAAAAAAAAGAGAAATAGAAGAGAGAAAATAAAGTGGAAATAAAAAAATGAAAAGAAAATAAAATGATAAAAAAAAATAAGATGAAAAAAAAAGGTAAAAGATATGGTTATATTTGAAGGAGGTGAAATAACGGAGTGAAAATAGTAAAATGTAAAGTAGTGAGAGTAAAACATGCACTTGCCTAGTTAATGAGCAAAATAATACTACTCTTGTTATAAACTGTAATTTTACAAAAGTATTGTCATTTATTGTAATTATAGTTTTAAGTATTGCTACTTTCTGTAATTTTTTCTAATTTTAACACAAGTCCATTAGCAACAATAACATCAGCCTGACCCACCCAAAAGAAGCCCAATACACCCCCTAAACCCTTTAAAATTGGGCCAACACCCACAGCTACACAACAACCAGCACTGCCCCATAACTCGCCCAATCACACACGCCTATTTCCTCTGACCCGATACAAAATCAAAGCAAAAACAACCGCAAAGAATCAGTGGCGAAGCCAGACTTTTGATTAAGGGTTTTCGTATTTTTTCTTGAGCAAAGAATTATTTAAAAAACAAAGAAAATAAAGCACTGCTGTACCTGCCAAGATTCAAATTTGGGTTGTTGATGCATAAATGCACACTCTTGACCACTAGACTATGCTTTTCTAGCTTGTCAAGGATGTTCAACAACATGTATATAATCATAAATATCTATATTTATTCTATATACTCGAAAAAAATTTCAACGAAGGATATTCATCTGACCACCCTTCGTTGGCTGTGGCTCCGCCACTGCAAAGAACAACAATCCAATTTCATGAACATACAAACTTCAACAACCACGACAAACTAACTCAACGACTCCAACACAACAATAACCAGCAATCATCGATAACAACTCACAAACCAGACCTGACCCGTCCAGCGCATCAACTTGAGAATAACGTCCAACTCCGACCCTTATCCTCTTTTTCAATTTGAAATTCAAATTTGTACTAGATGGTACAATTCCAGCTCATACCTAAGCTGAATTTTCTAAAATGTCCTTGAATTTCTATCCCACACTGATGGAATGCCCGAAAATTTACCCAATTTTCTTCCTATAAATACCTTCACTATTCACCAGTGAAGAGGATGGCCATTCTCAGGAAAGAACCCTATTGTAAGGGATTTTGCCATTAGTAAGAGTTGTCGTAGCCAAAAGGTCCTATACGACTCCTTGAGCTTGAATTTTGGCAAAGAAAATGCAAAGCTTTTCTGCGGTAGTGAAGCGATTCCAGCCAAAGCTCATTGTCCCGGTGAGCTACCCAAAAAAGATAAACACACCTTTCTCTATATTTAGTTATTTCTTTTTTTTTTTATGAGTAGTGATTTTATTGTTGTCGTAGTAGTGTTGGGACTGTTTGTTGTAAACGCCTTGAAGGCGATATAATTTTGTGTTTGGTGATTGTTCGAAAGATGAGGATTTTGTGTTTGATGATTATTTGAAAGATGTTAGCGATATATTCGTTGTTTATTGGTTTGAAATCTAGTTTTATTTAGCCTTACTAAGAATGGCGTTGTTATTGTTCATCGTATTTGAAAATTTTGAATCGGACTAAAAGCCAAGGTATTTTTATTTTCTTGCGTGATTCTACTTCTGGATATATATTCTCATGAAAGCATATTACAAGTTGTCTGTCTTTCTTTTTTTCTTTTTTGAAAGTTCATGGAATGTGTTTTTAGAAGGGCAACGAGTTGACAATGGGAGTTGTAACAATTCATCCTTGGATCCAAAACTGTAAATTTTCTTATTTAAAATTCCTATATTCTCTTGTGAGATTTCCAATCGCCTATTGGTGGAACTATGTGATATGTTATTTTGTGGCTTATTTGTTTGTGTATAAATACGGATAGGCTGTCAATGGCTCCATAAGGTTCCCAGATGTGGCATGTGGTTGTTTGTTTCTCTACTGCCAATGTTAGCTTTCTTATGAATATAATACTGAGCTGATCCTATCTAGGATATGTATGATCAAATCATCCTGTTACTGTCAACTTTCTATCATGCTCTAAAGCCTTGCCTTCTAAGTAGGGGTATTCAAAAATTGAACCGATCAATAAATCGAATCGATAAAAATGTTATATTGGTTTACTGTTATTGAGTTATTGGGTTAACAGATTTTTAATAATTTTGTAAACAAATTATTGGGTTATTGATTCGGTTTCAAATTTTTCTTATTGGGTCATTGGGTAAACCAATAACCTAATAAGAATATACTAAATTACTATTTTATACCTACTTATATATATATATATATATATATATATATATATATATATATATATATATATATATATATATATATATATATATATATATATATATATATGACTTACAAATTAACAAACCATTATTTCAATTCTACAAATTCTTAATTACTCCTAACAACATTTAGTTCAAACTTAAAGATTCTTGTAAGTTAAAACACATCATGTAGGATTTTTGACTGCAACTAAGATTCAGTTTCTTTTCATGTTAGTTACTACTGTTTCTATTTTATAAGTATTTTCTTATTGGTTAAATCAAAAATCGAATTGTTAAGGACTAAAAATCGATAAATCGAAAATCAATAAAAAATATCTTATTGGTTTGATTATTGGTTTAGTATATTTAAAAATCGATAAACCAAATTGATAATATATAAAACCGAACCGACTGATGCACACCCCTAGTTCCCTTCTCAATGGGTTGGCGGTTTAGAGCGTTAAAATTTTTTTACATGGCCATTATAACGTGTTTTGTGTCATTGTGAAATGTTCACTTGGCAAATTATTTCATTACTAAAATACTAATGTCTTTCTCTCCTATGATACATGCATTTTGCTTTAGTTTAAAGGTTCAATTGCTTGATTATGTTTGTGGTGAAATTATGTTTGTGGTAAACATGTTATCAAGAAATTTAGTTAATGATAATTGATTCTTTGAAGTATGTTATATTATTAGTTGAATGCTAATTTCTTTCACTTATTTCTGGCGCATGTGATAGTCAATGAATCAAATTGGACTCTCACTCCTTTCTATTCCTTTGCCTTCGAGTCAAGCCTCCTACACGTCTAAATAGACTAAACTTGTGCAGAAATAAGATTGCATACATGGATATATAGTAGTATACATATATAGTAGTATACAGGGGATATACGACAAAAATTGAGGAATGGAAGCAAATATACAGTTGGAAGACAGAATATATGTTGATATACAATGTATATGCAGTGATATACAGAAGAATCCAAGAGATAAAGGTTGTGATATACATCTAAAAAATTGCTGAAAAAAGGTCCATTAAAATAGGTCCAAAGTCTGGACATAGTTGAATTGGGCTAGAAAGGGGTTCAAATCTTAATTTTATTCTTTATTTGCTTGTGATTAACTTAATTATTTATTTGTAATTTAATTTAATTGATCTAGATGAATCCTCAGTGAGCAAACTAATGTTGAAGTTATGCATTTTATTTTGGTTATATATCGGGGTTATTTCTATCTTTTTTAGTTGCTCTATTAATTTGTCTATAGTTTTATCTTAACTGTCTCTTTATTTTCTGGTTATTATTTTTACCTTTAATATATTCTAGAACAATATTATAAATTGAAGTGGCATCTAGGAAATTTAACCAGGTAGCTATCATGTTTTCAGGGGACTCCCGAAAGGGAAACCTCACTTCTTCCTTAAGACATGTCTTTTGATTTCCTAAAGAACCAACAAGCAGAATTAGGCAAAAAATTCAAAGTTTTAATTAATAAAGACAAGGGTAACCTAGAAAATCCTGAAATAAAGCTAGTATTACAAGAAGTACGAAAAGATATTAACCAAATAAGACATATAATATTCTCATGAATGATATACTATAAGATAAACTTTATCTAGCAATATTACAAAAGGCTGCACAAATTCAACCAAATTCCGAAGGATTATCAGATCATCAACCCCAAGGAAAAACAGACTCTTTAATTATAAAACAAAATAATAATATAATTTTATTACTATTAGAACTTAATAAAAACATAAAAGAAGAAAAACAAAGAGACAGTCAAGATAAAACTGTAGACAAATTAATAGAGCAACTAAAAAGATAGAAATAACCCCTCAAAAAGAATTAAAAGAAGCTAAAATAACTAAACCAAAACCATGGACCTTTTTTCAGCATCCCCAAGCAGATCAAGACCAAGTTTTACCCAAGAAAGATTAACAACAAGCATGTTATCAAGAATCATAAATAGACCCAAAATGAATTCAAGACAACAACTAGAAGAAATAGTAGACGTAGACAAAGATATACAACTTTTTTAACAAAACAAATTAAAATTATTAAGTGCTAAGACTTTATACAATGAAGGAATGTTTTTAATGGCACAATTATATAAATATTATAGGGAAGAACAATTATGCTTGATTGGAAATGATAGTGGTAGTGTAAATTTAATAAGTCCAAAATCTTTAAGACAAATTGAAAAATCAAACATGAGCCTCATGCATATGAGACTCATAGTAGTAGGATTAAAAGGCCTAACTAGAAAAAATCTTGGAACTAAGGTATTAGTTACAATATATGATAATAAGACTTGAAAAGATCCATAATAGGAATAACAGAAGTAGACATGTCGACAAATGGAGGACTTTTTTTATTGTAATCCAAATTATATGATAAGTTCTTTAGAATTTGAAAAATATATAAAGATAGGTATTCAGACTAAAGGATATGAAGAAATGAATAACGGAAATAATTTATTAATATGTGTAGGATTTATAGGAAAACTTGTCACTAATAGTAGTATAAAATTTAATCTAAAGATAGATAATGTAGTAAGTATAACGGAAAATAAAGGAATTAAATTAATGAAGCCTTTAAAGATAAATTCAGAAGAATATGCAGGATTAGAATGGAATTTAAAAAATTTTAGTAAGAAAGAAATATTAAAACTCATAGATCATTTAATGTATATTAATAAGAAATGAGACACCTCAGTAATATTTACAGATTATACATATACAAATGAAAGAGAAACTGAGGAAGAGATTGAAGAATGTGAGAACACTAATTTCATGAATATAGAAATATTAGAAGAAGATTTTGAAGTAAATAAGGCCATAATGAAAGAAGAAGTCCTATACAAAATAAATAGCAATAGTGTATTTAAATGCACAGGTTGTAAATTAGGGAACTTAAAACTTGAAGAAATGAAAGAACATTTTATAAAATGTGAATTAAGAACAGATAATTATGGTTATACACGTAAAAAGGAACAAAAAGGTGAAGACTCAAAATCGATTTATAGTATAGACAAAAGTATAAAAGAATTTATGAAAAGTGCAGCAAGAACTGCAAGCCCTTTCCAGAGAACAACCGGTATGCAAAGAGTACCAGTAACAACAAAAATTTACCAAGATATAGAGTATTCAGAAAAAATCTAGACATTCAAGCAGAACAACACATAAAACCTAGAGGGAGAAGAATGCCAATAGAAGAATCCATTAGATTACAAGAAGGTGGTAATAAAGAAAAAATTCTAAATTTACCAGCCCATGATCCTCATGCATGGAATAATGTAATAGACATATGGAGAAATGTAGTTGTAGTAGACTACATACAACATATACAGGGTAATCAAAAACCAGATGCAGAAATTATGTATAGATATTTAGAAACATTTTGAGGAGAAAGTACTAAAGAACTTTAGGAAGTTTATAAGATAATATTCCCACAGAACTTTCAAGAATTAGTAGAACTAGGCTCAAATTCATACAATTTTGTAAACAAAGTACGTACTCTACTAACAGGACAAGATCCCAATAGTGGATTAGTGATATTGCAGCAAAAAGCCCTAATAAATTTAGAACAACTAAGTATTAATAATTGATCAAGGATTAAAGAATTTCTAAATGATTACTTTTATTATTGCACAATTAGTGGAAACTCGTTTGATCAGACTCTAGGATCTAGATTATTTAATAAATTACCAGGGGCTCTAGGAAAAGAGATAGAAGAAAAATGGTCCAAAAGAGAAGGAGTAATACAAAACCCAAATAATCCATGGTCAATAGGAAAAAGAATACAACATGTAATGGATGTATTACAAGAAAAATGTACAAATATACAAATACAAAAATAATTAAAAAGAAGCGATACAGATTTTTGTAAAAACATATATATTACACAACATTATGACCAAGATTATAAAAAGAAGAAATATATAAAGGCATATAAAAAAGACTATTGCCCCTAGAAGAAATATTATTTAAGAAGATCAATTGCAAGGAAGCCATACCTAGATAAGAATAAACATGTAAGAAAATATAACACCAGTAGAACCTACAAAAATGAATTAGAATGTTTTACCTGCGGTAGCATAGAGCACTTAGCAAATACTTGTCCAAAAATAATCAATAATAGATTTAGGAATTCACAATTAATGGAAGATGTAAATAAAAATTTAATAAATGTAGACGAATATATGTCAGATAATGAAAGTATATACTTTATTAAAAGTATGAAAATAAAAAATAAATAAATCTGATTCTTCAGATTCTGGAGAAGAGGAATTTATAAATAAAATAGGATTAGAAAAGACAATTTCGAACTATTATGAAGGTGAACATGAATTTGAAGAAGAAAAAGAATTAGATAGTAATCAATGTTATTTTTGTAAGTGGTTTTTAAGTAAAAACAAAAGGTCAAAATGTAGGAAATGTTATAAGGAAGGATGCATAAAATGTATAGAGAAAGCATAAAAAATCTTAGAAACTTCAAAATCAACCCGTAATTTAAATAAACTTTACAACAAGGAACCAATAACTAGAACAACAGAAGACAAAATATTAGAATTAGAAGAAATACTAAGAAAATTAGAGATGAGAATGTACAGTAAAGAGATAATTAGAGAAGAAGATTTAGTAGAGGTAGAATTATTAAATACATTTGTTGAAAATAATAAAGTTAAACAAAAAAATCAATGAATTTACCATTTGAAGGAATGGTATGTAATGAAGAAAAGAAGATAAGTACATTCAAAATTTTAGCAAAAATAAAACTTCAAGACTATGAGTTCCAGACATTAGCTATAGTTGATTCAGGATGTACAAAAAGCATTTTAGATAGTAGAATTTTACCATCAAAATTAATTAAAAAATTGCCAAAATCTCAACTATCGATGCAAATGGACGGAACCTATACTACCTATACAGACTATATACCAAAAGCAAAGGTAAGTTTTATTAATACTTGTGAAAAATTCTACCAACCATCATATACACTTAGTAAATACTAGTTAGAGATTTAAACATAAAAACAGACTTTATCTTAGGATTAGATTTTATGATACAAAATAATGGCAGATGTCTTGTTACAAAAAATTGGGTAATATTCGCCAGTAATATCACTCACTCACCAGTGCAGACACAACCCCTGCTAACTAAAAATCGTTTCCTTAAATATAAGACATAAGAAAGAATCAAAATCTCAAATGATTAAATAAAATCGAAAAAAATCCAACCAAAAAAAAACTCTAGAATGTGATAAAGGAGAAAATTATACATGTAATGATAATAAAAAGGCAACGATGTATGAAGAATTACAAGATTTATTAGTAGACAAAATAGAAAAAAACTATACTTTAATAGAAATGGAGAGAGAATTATACAATTTTAAGAAGGGTATACGGCAGATAGGAGTAATAAAAGATAAAAAAGACTTAGAAAAAATAATACAAATCCTAGATAAGCTAGAGATAGTCAGAGAAAAACCTCAGCAACATTGGGACTCCAATCAAATTACCTGCAAATTAAAAATAATTAATCCAAAATATACTATAAAACAGCATCTATAGAGGCTATAAATGAAAAACTTAAAGACTTTGAAATACAAATAAAAGAGCTATTAGAATTAGGAATAATTAGAAGATCTACATCAAGACATAGGTCAGCAACTTTCATAGTAAAAAACCATAGTGAAATAGTAAGAGGAAAAGCAGAATGATAATAAATTACAAAAGACTAAATGATAATACTGTAATTGATGGGTATAAGTTACCAGACAAAACAAAATTAATAAATAGAATACAAGGAAGAAAATTATTTAGTAAATTTGATTGTAAATCTGGATATTGGCAGATTAAAATGCATGAAGATAATATAGAATAGACAGCTTTCACATGTCCGGAAGGACATTTTGAATGAATGGTCATGCCGTTCGAATTAAAGATGGGTCCTCCAATTTTTCAAAGAAAAATGGATAGTATTTTTAGAGACTATAAAAAATTTGTATTGGTTTATGTAGATGATATTCTAGTTTTTAGTAATAATATGACAGAACATTTAGGACATTTACAACAAGTCTTTAAATTATTTGTAGTTAATGGAATAGTAAAAAGTAGAAAGAAAATGAAATTATGTAAAAATAGTATTAATTTTTTAGGAGTAGTTATTGGAGATGGTAGAATAAAATTACAACCACACATAACTAAAAATGTTTTAGAAATACCAGATAGATTAGAAAATACAAAAAATTTACAAAAAAATTTAGGACTATTAATTATGCTAAAGCTTTTATAAGAGACTTAGGAAAAGTAGTAGGACCGTTATATTCTAAAACAGGATCAACAGATCCAAAACCTTTAATACGGAAGACTTAAAAATTAGTTCAACAACTTAAAAGCATGATACAAGACATTCCAGACTTAATGTTACCATTAGAAACGGATTGTTTAATAGTTGAGACAGACAGAAGCCTTCAGGGATGGGGAGCAGTATTAAAAGCAAAGCCTAACAAATATAGTGACAAAAGGATGACAAAAATATGTGCTTATTCAAGTGAAAAATATAAAGAAAAGGGTAAATTAAATAGCATAGATACGGAGACACTAGCAGTAATTTACGGTTTGAATAGTTTTAAAATTTATATATTAAATAATCCAGAAATATTAGTAAGAACAGACTGCGAGGTCATAGTAAAATTCTATCAGAAAATAAAAGAGAAAAATAGTAGTAAAAGGAGGTGGTTAAATTTTCTACATGCCACTTCAATTTATAATATTGTTCTAGAACATATTAAAGGTAAAGATAATAACCTAGCAGATCAACTAAGTAGACTAATAAAAGAAGACAACTAACAATTTTTATTTCAGTATGTATACAGGTAAAGACAAAGGAAAGACGGAAGCCTTATCCTCTCAAGACTGCTTAAACAAATTACTAAGCAACACTCGTTACAGGCCACTGACAATGTTGGAACATCCAAATTTAGAAAGACTAATCTTCGGACCTCATAATCTCGCCAATTATGAGCCATCCAATCTGACTTTCAAATTGAAATCAAATGTAAGGGTGGACAAACGACAGATTTTCCTGATCGACAATTTATGGATCTCCTACAACAAGACACCAAAAGATATTAGATACTTTATTTCAATCCTGAATGCTTTAAGTTATTATTTTATTGAGAAAAATAGCACTAACATATTTAAATTTTATGTTGTTCTTAGGGGAAAGACACAGTGAGTATTTCAGACATGGATAGAGATAATGAATTTTGTAAATGACTATACAACCCCCCTCTATAAAGGCTTTGATGATTTAATAGAGGTTTTATATTATGTCCGTATAAATTTAGGGATAAATTATTTTATTACCCATCTTTAAGACCAGAAACGGAAAAAATTTCTCAATATAATATTAAAAAAGACACAAACAAAATTATATTTTTGTGATCATTGTTCCTCTATGATTGAAGCTTTTAAAAGACTAATTCACGTCAATAAGGTTTTAAGACAAGATGATGAAAACCTTATAAATGAAAAAGGACAAATGTTAGAACATATAAGTATTTTATAAGATTGTATAAAAAAATTTCATTTTGAACTTTCAAAACAAACTCAGCCAATTTATGAGACTCAAAAAATTCTAAAGAATTCTCCATCTTCTTCAAACAATGAAAAAACCCACTGTATCGGGTAAAGGTACAGCTAGTCCAGCTCAAACGGTAGCTGGTAAAGACTTATCAAATCCGTTGACGGCTGACACTTTGAAAAAAAGTGTAGGGAGAATACTCCCAGCCAGTTTTAAGAACACAGGTACTCAGACCACAGACGAAAGAAGTCCTTCTCAGACTAAGAAAGGTTTCTTCTTGAGACAAAAGAAAAATGAAAAAAGAAATATAGAAAAAATAATAGTAGACTCTATAAAAAAATTGTTAGCACAACAACTGCCCAAAGAAATAGCAATGAATCTAGAACCGCCAAAGCCAAGACCCAAAATTTCCTTAATTCCAAGAGAAGAGACAAGATTATCCAGAACAGGAATAAGATCGGGACTATCAGACAGAGACAGTGACGAGTATGAATGAGACTACAACTCAGCCATGGACCAATTTGTACAAGACCCAAATGCCGATGAAGATTCAGGAATGAAGTTTGATTCAGAAGCATTACACAATCTAAATACGAAAGCAATGATGATATACACGAAGAACAAAATTATAGACATATGCAATGATGTAACAGATAAATAAATAGACGGATAAAGTAAAGACATAGCCATGTGATCGTGGGCCCCACCCAAATTGCCAAAAGTCTTGCTAAAGTCTTATCAAATATAAAAGGATTTGAAATTCATAAAGTATATTTGAAGTCCACAAATGCCTATAAATACCCCCCTTTAGAAGACTTAAACATAAGTAGCTAGAGAGAAAAAAATCAAGAATGAGAAAGTTCTTAGTTTTTCATAAAGTTCTTAGTTTTCAAAGTTTGTAAGTTAGTTCAAATTCAAAAAAAAAAAGTGTGTAAAATGTCTATATTAGTTTCTTAGTTCTTAATTTCCGGTAGCTGTTAAGTTTTCAGGGGACTCCCGAAAGGAAAACCTCATTTCTTTCTTAAGACATGTAAGTAGTCGTTAAATAGATTTTTGTATTTTTCTCCCAAGTTTGTAAATTATGTTTGAATTAATCAAGTTCATATTTTATTTCAGTTGTGTCTTTAACATTATAAGATCTGGATCGCCGGCGGTTCACCGCCAGTTTTTTGATCTTGTAAAATTCATTACTTATTAGTACATTTAATTATTAGTAGATGTGTCTTTAATATTATAAGATCTAGATCGCCGGCGGTTCACCGCCAGTTTTCTGATATTGTAAAATTAGTAAATTATAAACATACCTCCAGTATATGGTTATTCTCTTAGTGTTTTAGCAATAACGATGGATTAATCTGTAAATTCCTAGGGATTTGAAAAATTTGCAGAAAATTAAAAAAGGACTGTTGTTATTCTCTCAAGGTGTGATTAAAGAAGATCTTGCTAAAATACCTAAAACTGAAGAGAAAGAGATGAACAGGGTATTAATTGAAAAAAAAATCAAAAAATCAAAAAATGCAAAAATATTTTTTTGGAGAAAATATACTTTGATCTTTATGACTTGGACACTTACACTGAATTAAAGACAACGAAGGAGAGAGTACTGAGTAGGATTTTACACCATATAAAAAAAATACATCCACGTTAACTTTGGTTTATTTTCTCATCACTACTTACTTGCTTTAATTACCTGTTTATATTATTTTGCTTAACTTGTTTATTTACTTTGCTTATAACATATACTAAAACCTAAAACATGCTACTATTATTATTATTATTGTTTCTTTATTATTATTATATATCTATTATTATATTTGTTTTCTGTTCATTACATAATACTATCTATCTATACTATATCTATCTGTCTATACTATATCTGTATAAATTGTCTATTATTAATCCTACACATATTAATAAATTATTTCATTATTCATTTCTTTGTATCCTTTAGTCTAGACAAGATTAAAGATTTACAAAAAAAAAATTAGGACTATTAAATTATGCTAGAGTTTTTATAAGAGACTTAGGAAAAGTAGCAGGACATAAACAACAATAGAAGACATAATATTAGAATTAGAATAAAGACTAAGAAAATTAGAGATAAGAGTGTACAGTAAAGAGATAATTAGAGAAGAAGATTTAGTAGAGGTAGAATTATTAAATATAGGAAAAGTAGCAGGACCGTTATATTCTAAAGTAGGATCAACAAGCTAAAAAATCGTTAATACTGAAGACATAAAATTAGTCCAACAACTTAAAAGCATGATACAAGACATCCCAGACTTAACGTTACCATTAGAAATGAATTATTTAATAGTCGAGACAGACAAAAACCTTCAAGGATGTGGAGCAATATGTAACAGCCCAGCCCACCGGCGTATGCGAAATTGTCCGCTTTGGAACCTCGGCCCCTCACGGTTTTAAAACGTGTCACATACGTGGAAGGTATCCATGCACCTATAAGGCACACTTCGTTCCCCTTCACTACCGCTGTGGGATTTGCCTAAGTGAATGCAGGCATTACGTATCGCTGTCCCTACACTCACCCCCCGTAGGGACTCAGCGTCCTCGCTGAGGTTTGCCCCACCACCGGCACCGGTGCTGGCTTTGCTACCAACTGTAATAGCCCAGCCCACCGGCGTATGCAAAATTGTCTGCTTTGGAGCCTCGGCCCCTCACGGTTTTAAAACGCGTCACATACGTGGAAGGTATCCATGCACCTATAAGGCACACTTCGTTCCCCTTCACTACCGATGTGGGATTTGCCTAAGTGAATGCAGGCGTTACGTATCGCCGTCCCTAAACTAAACGCGTCACATACGTGGAAGGTATCTATGCACCTATAAGGCACACTTCGTTCCCCTTCACTACCGATGTGGGATTTGCCTAAGTGAATGCAGGCATTACGTATCGCCGTCCCTACACTCACCCCCCGTAGGGACTCAACGTCCTCGCTGAGGTTTGCCCCACCACCAGCACCGGCGCTGGCTTTGATACCAACTATAATAGCCCAGCCCACCGGCGTATGCGAAATTGTCCGCTTTGGAGACTCGGCCCCTCACGGTTTTAAAACGTGTCACATACGTGGAAGGTATCCATGCACCTATAAGGCACACTTAGTTCCCCTTCACTACCGATGTGGGATTTGCCTAAGTGAATGCAGGCGTTACGTATCGCCGTCCCTACACTAGAAGTGGTATCAGAGCAGTTTGTCCTAGTGAGTCTACAAAGCCGTGTCTACGTAGAATCTCATTTATCGGTGTGTTGTGCACCACATCTATAAACAGGAGGCTATTAGACATTTAGGGATTGTTTCCACTCTCTATTTCTTAGATCGTGCAATAGAGCCCATATTAGAGATAAAGTCATAATCGATCGCTTAATCCAATTGTTTTTTTTTATTATAGTAACGATGCCGGTTACAAGGAGAAAGAATAAGTGGAAGCGAGTGGATGTAATGGCCGGAGAAGGTACTAGTAAGTCACCACCGGCACAAGCTGAACAAAGTGAGTCTCAAGCTGAGCATATATCAGGAACTTCTTCTCCTCCGGAAGGGCCATCTATTAATGCTGTTGATCGAGATTTGAGGGATGCAGTACAACTTCTGATGCGTATAGTAGCCGGTCAAGTTCAAGGGCAAGCTATTCCTACCACGGGTTCTAGTGGTACGGATAAAGCAGCTAGCCTTCGGACACAGGATTTTCTGAAACTGGATCCTCCTACTTTTATCGGATCAGATATTAACGAAGACCCGCAGGACTTTGTCGATCAAACCCAAAGGGCTCTAGATGTTATGCACATATCCGGTAAAGAGATGGTTGAGCTAGCAACATTTAGACTGAAAGGAGAGGTTATATTGTGGTACGAGGATTGGAAACGATCTAGGGGTATTGATGCACCTCCAACTACGTGGGGAGAGTTCAAAGATGCATTTATTGATCATTATCTTCCATTTGAGACTCGTCAGGCCCGTGCAGATCAATTCTTAAATCTTCGTCAGGGTAATATGAGTGTAAGAGAGTATAGTCTTCGATTTAACTCCTTGTCACGATATGCTTCTAATGTGGTAGCTACTATGGATGACAGAGTTCATCACTATGTGGATAGATTGGAACCATACTTGGTTAGAGATTTTACCATTGCTGCTTTGAACAAGGACATGGATATAGCGAGGATACAAGCTTTCGCTCAGAACATGGAAGATCAGAGGCAAAGAAGAAGAACCCAGGAATCAGAAAAAGGATATTCTAAGAGAGCCAGAGCTATAGGACAATTTATGGCATCTCAGGGAGGTTTTAGGCCTTCGTTCTCTCATAGATTGCCTAGCCCGTTATCTTCTTATCCGGCAATTAGTGCTCCACCGTAATTTCAAAGGTTCAGAGGTAATCAGTTCGGGCAAAGCAGTGAAAATTAGAGTCCGCGAACAGTGGGGTATCAAGGGCAAGGGAGTATGAGTCAATTGAGAACTCCACAACACCCGTGCCCCATATGTAGAAGATTTCACTTTGGCGAATGTCGGCTTGGAATGAACAATTGCTTTTGGTACGGTAGGCCGGGGCATATGGCTAGAGATTGCCCACGCAGGACCACAGGTGGTATAACACGACCTACCGGATCAGCTGTTGCGTCATCATCGGTGCCTCCTTTGAGTAGGGGTACACAACCTATGGGTCACGGTAGAGGTGATAGAGGAGCAGCTAGTTCTAGAGGAGCTCAGAACCGTGTATATGCCCTAGCAGATCGGCAGAATTTAGAGGCTTCTCCATACGTGGTTATACGTACGTTGTCCATCTTTGCATTTGATGTGTATGCCTTAATTGATCCTGGTTCTACATTATCGTATACTACTCCTTTGGTTGCGAGAAGGTTCGGGAGAACACCCAAATTATTTGCCAAGCCATTTGAAGTATCAACGCCAGTGGGGGAATCTCTTATAGCTAGGAATGTTTATCGAAATTGTGTTGTGAATATTTGTGGTCGTGATATGATGGCCGATCTTGTTGAGTTAGAAATGGTAGATTTTGATGTTATTATGGGCATGGATTGGTTAGGGTCTTGTTATGCTACAGTAGATTGCCGTTCTAAGAAGGTGTATTTCCATTTCCCAAATGAGGTAGTCCTTGAATGGAAGGGTAATGTTGGTGCGCCGAGAGGTAGATTTATTTCTTACTTTAAGGCAAGGAAAATGATTTCCAAGGGGTACATATACCATTTGGTTAGAGTAAGGGATACAGAGGCAGAGCCACCAATTTTTCAGACCGTTCCGGTTGTGAATGAATTTCTGAAGAACTACCAGGTTTACCTCCTGAACGAGAAGTGGAGTTTGGTATTGATATGTTGCCAGACACACAGCCAATCTCAATTCCTTCTTATAGAATGGCACCAGCAGAGTTGCGAGAATTGAAAGAGCAACTGAAAGACTTGCTAGAGAAGGGATTCATCAGGCCTAGTATTTCCCCTTGGGGAGCACCAGTATTGTTTGTGCGTAAGAAAGATAGTTCGTTGAGGATGTGTATTGAGTATCGGCAATTGAATAACGTGACTATCAAGAATAAATACCCTCTTCCCCGAATTGATGATTTATTTGACCAGTTGCAGGGTGCCCAGTGTTTTTCCAAGATTGACTTGAGATCAGGCTATCATCAAGTGAGAGTCAAGGATAAAGATATACCCAAGATAGCTTTCCGAACACGGTATGGTCATTATGAATTCCTGGTTATGTCATTCGGGCTGACAAATGCACTCACAGTTTTTATGGATCTGATGAATAGGCTGTTTAAGCCGTTTCTAGATGTGTTCATGATAGTTTTCATAGATGATATTCTGGTCTACTCTAGATCAGAAGATGACCATGTTAATCACTTGAGGCAGGCGTTGCAGATTCTTCGTGATCGTAAGCTGTATGCGAAGTTTTCTAAATGTGAGTTTTGGCTCAAGTCAGTGGCATTTTTGGGCCATATTGTATCCAGTGAAGGCATAAAAGTTGACACTCAGAAGATTGAGGCTGTAAAGAATTGGCCAAGACCCACGACGCCTACGGAGATTCATAGTTTCCTCGGGTTGGCAGGTTATTATAGAAGGTTTGTTGAAGGTTTTTCTTCTATTTCTGCACCCTTGACTAAGTTGACGCATAGAGCCTCCAAGTTTCAATGGAATGATGCCTGTGAAAAGAGTTTCCAAGATCTGAAGAGCAAGTTGACTTCTACACTGGTATTGGTACTTCCTGAAGGCACAGAAGGGTATGCAGTGTACTGTGATGCTTCGAGAAGTGGCTTAGGATGCGTATTAATGCAACATGGTAGAGTAATAGCCTATGGCTCTAAACAGTTGCGACCACATGAGAAGAATTATCCCACACATGATCTTGAGCTAGCTGCAGTTGTATTTGCTTTGAAGATATGGCGCCACTACTTATATGGGGTTCTTGTTGACATATATACCGATCATAAGAGCCTGCAATATATCTTCAGTCAGAAAGATCTAAACATGAGGCAGCGGAGATGGCTTGAATTGTTAAAAGATTACGATGTTGATATCTTGTATCATCTATGGAAAGCAAATGTGGTAGCGGATGCACTGAGTTGTAAGTCTAAAATGGCATCTATAGAAAAGTAGGGGATGATTAAGGATCTTCACCAACTAGCTAATTTGGGAGTTCGACTTCTCAAAACTCTAGATGAAGAGGTTATTGTACGTAATGCAGCGGAATCTTCATTGATAGCTGAAGTGAAAGAGAAGCAGTATGCAGATCCAATTTTATTGCAGCTTAAGGAGGATCTGCAGAGTGGCACGAAAAAGGCGTTTGAGCTTATGCGAGAAGGAGTGCTTCAGTGTCAGAATCGTTTATGTGTACCTGATGTAGTTGAGCTAAGAAAGAGAATTATGACAGAAGCACACTGTTCAAGGTATTCCATCCATCCAGGGTCGACTAAGATGCATCAAGATTTGAAAACAATATATTGGTGGAATGACATGAAGAAGAATATTGCCGAATTTGTAGCTGAATGTCCGAATTGTCAAAGAGTCAAAGTAGAACACTAGAAACTCGGTGGTTACATTTAATGTATACATCTTCCAGTCTGGAAGTGGGACAAGATCAATATGGATTTCATCACGGGTTTGCCTCGTACATATCGGAAGTTTGATTCCATATAGGTGATCATTGATAGGCTTACCAAATCTGAGCACTTCTTACCAGTTAAGACAACTTGTACGGCGGAAGAGTATGCGAAGTTGTATATTAAGAAGATTGTTCGGTTACATGGAGTTCCAATTTCCATTATATCCGATCGAGGAGCCCAATTTATCGCGAATTTCTGGAAGTCTTTTCAAAGGAGTTTGGGGACACAAGTAAATCTAAGTACGGCTTTTCATCCTCAAACGGACGGACAAGTGGAACGTACCATCCAGACACTTGAAGATATGCTGCGAGCATGTGTATTAGATTTCAAAGGCAACTGGGATGATCACCTACCTCTTATCGAGTTTGCCTACAATAATAGCTATCATTCAAGTATCAAAATGGCACCATATGAAGCATTGTATGGAAGAAAGTGTAGATCGCCAATAGGATGGTTTGAAGCAGGTGATGCGGTCTGGTTTGGACCGGATCTTGTTTATCAAGAAATGAAGAAGGTTAAAGTGATCCAACAACGGCTTGAAACAGCTCAAAGTCGACACAAATTTTATGCGGATGTTAGAAGAAGAGGACTTGAGTTTTCTATCGACTATTGGGTATTATCACTAATGAAAGGAGTGATGAGGTTTGACAAGAAAGGAAAGTTAAGTCCACGATACATAGGTCCGTACAAGATCATTCAAAGATTTGGACAAGTTGCTTATGAGTTAGAGCTACCTCAAGAGCTCTCAGCAGTTCATCCCGTATTTCATGTTTCGATGCTTCGCAAGTACATCGGAGATCCATCGCACATCACTACTTCGGAAGATGTACAAGTTACAGAAGATCTCACTTTTGAAGAAATGCCTATTGCTATTCTTGATCGCCAGATTAAAAAGATAAGGATTAAAGAGATAGCATCGGTAAAAGTACTTTGGAGGAATCAACAAGTTGAGGAGATCACATGGGAAACCAAGGAAGCGATGAAGATTAAGTACCCTTACCTATTCAACGATGAGGAGGAAGTTCATGAGACGGAAGAAGAACAATAACAAGTAAGTGTTTATTTTTATGCAAGTATGTTATGATGATGAATATGTTAATTGTAAGCTTGGACGTGTCTTAATTGAGTAACTATGCTAACATTCGAGGACGAATGTTCTTAAGGGGGGAGAATGTAACACCCCGTAAATTTTTTTGTACACTTATCGCGATTATATGGAGTCCTAAAGGCTTGCGTATGGGTTAAATTAAGTTTATGGTGTTCGGAAGTATCCCGTCAATAGTTGTATGTGTAGGTATTGGAATAATATTTCCAACGATATAAAGTTTGCCCAAAACAGAGGAGTATTTCATATAAGCGAGCACATTCGAAATTTCAAAACGGTGGCCGGGAAGCCTGTGAACAGTAAATCTGCAGGAAAATTACTGCAGCTAGGCAATTATTTTTGGATCAACTTTAGACGATCATAACTCCTTGTACAAGAAGAATTGTGTGAGCTGCTATATATCGACGAAACTCTACAAGAGTCTTCTTTCCGATGAAATTGGTTTCATCCAAATACAATGTCTGAGTAAGGAGCTATACCCGTTTTACTACAGCCTATCAAAAAAAAAACCAGAATTGTGGGACAGATTTTTGGGTCAACTTTAAACGACCATAAATTCTTGTACAGGAAGAAATGGGTGGTATACTTTATATGAAAATGAAATCCCTTTGAATTATATTTCCAATGCAATTGGTTTCACCCAAATCCAATACCGGAGCAAAGAGTTATGATCGATTTACTTCAGCCTGTCAAAACTGTCCACTGGGGACAGATTCAGATTTATTTAAATTTTTAGGGCAAAATGGTCATTTTCTATTACCTCTTGGACGAAAATGAGTCTTTATAAACCTACACTTAGCCTCATATATATCATATATCATCCAATTATTAAGATAAGGTGAAACCCTAGCCTAATTTCAACTTCAAATATTTTGTGATTCAACCGTAGAAAATTCGAATTGGTTCCGTAGTTGTGTTCACCATCTCGAAAGCTTCGAGAAGCACCCCATGGTTATGTAAGGAGGATTCTAAATGCAAGAGTTAATTGTTAAGGTATGAATATTGTTTATTATTGATTCTTATTCATGAATAAGTATTGATAAAGGATTATGAGTATTGTCTTGATGTTGGAAGATAACCAGAAACATAGTTATGAATTGTTTTGTATAAATTGTTAGTAGTAAATTATGGAAGTTGTGGTATTGGATTATGGAGGATGAATTGTGGTGATAAATCATTATATTAGTGGTTATGTATGCCTAGTGATCATGTTGGTATTGGATGGTGATTAAGAAGGGAAATAAAGGCTAAGAGTGATGTTGAGGGATATTTCATGAAAATGCATGATATGTGAATGTAATAAGAGTATAAGAGGATGTATGTAGCACTCTTATTGATGAGTTAAAGGATTACTTCCTAGACATTATTTGGTGAAGTTAATACCTAAATGGTAAGGTTTGGTTGCTAATACTAGTTTGCCACAAATGACTTATTGTAGATAAGTGTTCGAAGAGTACGGGAATTCAAGTTGGACTTGTATTGAAGTGGTTATATCAAGGTATGTAAGACATACTCTATCTAATCTTTGGCATGAATAATGACCCATGGCACTCTCAAGTAAGCTTCCAACATTGTCCTACGACACATGACACATAATAACATCATATGATCTTCGACACTACCAATTGAACTTGTTTTCACTTTTAAGATGTCCGGCTAGTCAAAAAAAATGTTCATATACTACTGTTGACTACGAAATGGTTTAATGAGGTATCCATGATTCTCTACTTCATTTTCATGATATTGATTACCTATTTACATGTTTTTCCTATTGAGGTATCATGGTTTCAAGTTCCATAAGGTGTGACCACAAAGTAACCAATCTCAAAGATTAATTGAATTAAGAAATGGAATGTCTGTATTTTAAATTGATGATATGATGTATTGTATTAGTACCACTGATCAGTTGGCCATTGTATTATAAAGTTTATGTATATATGCTATTCCAGGGATGGTCCCTGATGTATTGTATTAGTACCACAGATCAGTTGGCTATTGTATGACATATGTTATGTATTGATAAGGATTACGAGAAGTAATGATATGAAAGTAATGTGCAGGTATCCCATCAGCTCTTTTAAGTGTGGTCTACTCATACTGTTTATTCACTGGTATCTGAGTTCTGTTGATCTTTTGTATCTCATCTTGATACTCACTGCCTTACATACTTAGTACATATTTCCGTACTGACGTCCCTCACGGGGAACCCGTATTCATGCCTGCAGGAACAGGTACTTCAGGTCGTACACCTCCGCAGTAAGAGCCAGGACATTCTGTTGTTAGTGGTGAGCTCCAGTTGTTTCGGGGCATCCCAAGTCGTGTCTATATGTATTTTTGGTATTTGTATAAAAGTCTTTTGTGGGCGGGAGTTTGTCCCGACCCTAATTCAGTTGTGTATCTATGTAGAGGCTTTTGTAGACATATTGTACAGCCATAGGAGTGTTTGGTTGATAGACGCGATGGCTCTGACGGCCAATTACTGTTTATATATATATTTATGCGTGTCTGCTGGGCTGATACAGGTACTGTTTTCTTCTATTTACAACGAAGTGCTGCCCAAATTTCTAATTTTCATAAGTAATGTAAATGTGAAAGTATAGGTTATGAACGGGTTCTCCCGGGCCTCCTCGGCTACGGGTGTCAGTCCGCTCCAATGGGCTTTGGGGTGTGACACAATATTAAAAGCAAAACCTAACAAATATAGTGACGAAAAGGATGAGAAAATATGTGCTTATTCAAGTGAAAAATATAAAGAAAAAGGTAAATTAAATAGCATAGATGCGGAGACACTAGCAGTAATTTACGGTTTGAATAGTTTTAAATATATATATATATATATGTATATATATATATATATATATATATATATATATATATATATATTTAAGCTCGAAGAATAACCTGGGGATTTACTTATATTCGTTCATATTTATTAAACGACTCAAAATCCACATTAAAGAAGTTGTATTAATTATTTAACCTAAAGTATTAATTCGGATAAAATTATTAAAGTTAAAATTATTTTAAAATTTTTGATGTTTAGTTTATTTTATTACTTAGAATAAATTAAACAGAATAGTATCAAATAAATTCTATTGATTTGAGATAAGATTTTCAAATAAATTCAAGATTTTTAAATAAAATTTTCTCAAGTTTCTTAAAAAATTTCAAAATTAACCAAATAATCAGGAACCATACTTCTGAATTTTCGAAAGTGCCTAACACCTTCTTTTGAATTTATTTGAACCTTTCTAGACTCTGGTTATTTTTAAAAGATTTTATTTCAAAATTACCTTTTAAAATGGTTTCTTAATTTTTCTAAAATTAAGTGGCAAATCTAAATTATTTTTTCCAAAATAAAATCAAATAGACTTATCTTTTTGCACCACGAAGTTATGAAACGTCTTTGACTTTTCAAAAATGAATATAACAATGAGATATAATTAGATGTTGTAAATATGATATAATTTTTTAATTAATAAATAAATTGATTAATGGAAAGAATGAAAGAAAAAATTTAAAAAAAAAAGATAATGATAAATGTGAATAGAGATCATATAGAGGTGTCACATCACCTCATCTGACTTTTCGTTATATTATGTATAGATTGGATGTAGATTTTGCATTAAAATCTCATTATTGCTATTAACTACTTCCACCGTTTCATATTAGTTGACCCCTATAGACTTGACACACCCCTTAAGAAAATATTTATTAGAAGTTTATTTTTTCAAATTAACCTTATTAATTATGTTTTGCAAATATAAACTTGAGTATATACACTTTATTTAGTCATTTAACAATAAGGATAATATTGGAAGACCATAATTAAATCTCCTCAATTTCATAAAGGGACAAGTAAATTAAAACAAATATTTTTAGAAAGAGGGGAATATCTTATTTTTCTTCAATCGTTTTCATTTCTTTTGTACACATGAAAGTTCTATTTGAATAACCAATCACATTGGTTACGTACATCGCTTTAGCTTTTTAAAAAGAGAAAAAACAATATATTAAAATTAATTTAGTAAGTTTGAAGCATACTTCTCATATGTTGAGTTTAAATATAGTGCAGTGATATGATTTCAAATTCAAGATTTTTGACATTTATGTGGAGTTTAATACCTTAGAATAGTTTCTACAAATGAGGTGTAATAGTATATTTTAATCAAAAAGAATACTTAAACGTATTTGAATGGAAGAAATTGACCCAATAAATACCTTCTATCGATATGCATGAACAGCAAACGTATTCCCTCTATTAATAGAACTTTATTGAAAGAAAGAAAGGCTAAGGTTTACAATTTAATCTGAAAAGCATAAAAACTGACTAAACCAAAAGTAGGCTATATATACATAGCCAATAACCTAAAGGTCCATAAACTAAAGGCCCAATAACATATGGGCTAACATCCCCCCTCAAACTCACAATGCAACAGCAATAAGCATTGAGAGTTTGTCACACAAAAAACGAAATCGAGACGCCGACTGAGCCTTCGTAAAAAGGTCAGCAATCTGCAAAGACGATGGAACAAAAGGAAGCGATATGGTCCCGAGCTGCAAATGATGACGGGTGAAGTGACAATCAATCTCAATGTGCTTCGTACGCTCATGGAAGACAGAATTCTTTGCAATTTGTACCGCACTTTTGTTATCACAATGCAGGGGAGTAGGCATAGAAATGTGAACCCCCATATCTGCAAGAAGCCAACGTAACCAAATAATCTCACATGTAGTCACAGCCATGGCACGATACTCAGCCTCCGTGGAAGATCTAGAGACAACATCTTGTTTCTTGCTCTTCCACGAGATTAAAGAGTCTCCAAGAAACACACAAAAACCAGTGGTGGATTTACGATCATTGCGATCTCCATCCCAATCAGCATCACTATAGGCTCGCAACTCGAGAGATGACGTCGAGGGAAACAAGAGATTCTGAAACTGAGTGCCACGAAGATACCTTAGAATACGAAGTACAGCTCCCCAGTGCACAGAAGTAGGAGCAGTAACAAACTGGCTAACAACATGAACTGCATGTGCTATATCTGGACGAGTAACCGTAAGATAAACCAAACTACCCACAATAGTCCGATAAAGACTCGGATCTGATAATGGAACACCATCACTAGGAGAGTAACGTGCATTGGTTTCAAGGGGAGTATCTACAGTCCTGTTGTCAGAAAGACGCGCCCGTGTAAACAAGTCAGATATATACTTAGTCTGAGAAAGAAGATACCCTTTCTTAGACTGAGCCACCTCAATACCCAGAAAATAACGCAGCAAGCCCAAGTCCATCATTGCAAATCGATGAGCCAAATCATGCTTCAATAACTCAATACCACTATGATCATCACCAGTAATAATCATATCATCTACATATAAGGACAATAGAATTCGCCCTGCACTTGTATATCTAACAAACAATGCTGAATCATGGTTACTCGGGACAAATCCAAGGGAAGTAATAACAGTGGAGAATTTCTCAAACCAAGCACGAGGGGCTTGTTTGAGACCATATAAAGCTTTTCGAAGCCGACAAACTTCACCTGGCTGGTGGTCAATACCTGGGGGAGGAGTCATATAAACTTCCTCGTGGAGATCACCGTTCAGAAAAGCATTCTTGACATCCATCTGAAATATCTTCCACTGTCGAACGGATGCAACAACAATCATAGTGCGAACAGTCGTCATCTTTGCTACGGGGGAAAAAGTCTCCTCATAATCCATACCATATTGTTGTGAGTACCCTTTTGCCACAAGTCTCGCCTTGTATCGCTCAACAGACCCATCAGATTTTGTTTTTATCTTATACACCCATCGACAACCAACCGCATGCTTACCAGGTGGGAGAGTAACCAAATCCCATGTATGTGTATGATGAAGAGCAGCAAGTTCCTCAGCCATAGCATTCTGCCAAAGAGGATCAGACACAGCCTCTCTATACGACTCAGGTTCAGACAAATGATGTATGTTTGCAATAAAGGAAGCAAATGAGGCTGAATATGTAGAATAGGAAAAATCTGGCAGTTTGGTGGACTTACAAGGTCGAGTAGACCTCCTCAGAGGTGGTGGGTCTCCAGTCTCAACAGTCGAAGGAGCAGACTCAGGCACAGGCGAGGCTGAAGCACTATCAGGTGGCACACCAGATGGCATGGATGAATCCGGAACTGGAACCTCTATGTCAATCCCAAAGGGATCAATAAGCCGAATATCTGACTTTGTCACATCATGGGTTTTAGCTGGAATGGAATAAAAAGGAATATGTTCCAAAAAAGTGACATGTCGTGAAACATATAATTTCTGACTTACAGGATCATAGCAACGATATCCTTTTTGTCCAATACCATACCCCAAAAACACACATATAGCTGATTTTGACCCTAACTTATTTCGTTCAACATGAGGACGAAGAACAAAGCAAGTACATCCAAAAACTCGTAATGCAGAATAATTCGGCGGGTGACCATATAGTTTCTCAAACGGAGACATCCCTGAAGTCAATGCAGTAGGAATACGATTAATCACATATACAGCAGTTAGGACTGCTTCTCCCCAAAAAATACTAGGAACCTCTGCAGACAAAAGTAAAGAGCGTGCTGTCTCAACAATATGACGATGTTTTCTTTCTGCCAGACCGTTCTGCTCAGGAGTGTCGGTACAAGATGACTGGTGTATGGTACCATCAGAGGCAAGTAACTGAGTGAAGTCATTAGAGGTATATTCACCCCCTAAGTCACACCTAAAACACTTTATCACAGCCGAATGTTGTGTTTTAACAAGGGCTCTAAAGTTGTTGTAAATGCCAAAGAAATCAGATCTGCGTTTCATAAGATACACCCAGGTATAACGAGTATAGTCATCTATAAACGAAACATAATAGGTCGATCCACCCTTAGTGGAAACTGGCGCTGGTCCCCATACATCAGAATGAATAATATCAAAAGGAGCAACAGAATAAGACACACTTTTATTAAACGGTAAGGCAGAAAATTTTGCCAGTTTACAACCACTACAATCTGAAATATCACTAGTGTTCACATGACCCAAAGCACCACTAGAGACCAAAAAACGTAAACGTGAAACTGACACATGTCCTAATCTGGAATGCCAAAGATAAAACGGAGAAGACAAAGGACTCAAACGAAAAGAAGATAAATCTATGCTAGAGGCAGCAACTGCAGACACTTTGAGATTCTCCAAGACATAGAGTTCCCCCAACCTACGGCCGGTCCCAATCACCCTCTGAGTGTGTTGGTCCTGTATAACACAAACAGATTCAGAAAAAAAACACCCAATTACCAGCCTTACACAACTGACTGACCGAAACAAGATTTAAAGCAAGTTTGGGAATGTAATAAACATCAGAGAGGACAATGTGAGGGGTAGTAACAGAACCAACACCCTCGACTGACATAGGTACAGCACTCGCGGACATAACAGAAATTGGTGAAATGGGTGACAAAGAACCAAACGATGACAAATGAGGGGACATGTGATGAGACGCACCAGAATCCAATATCCACAAGGAGGAAGGAATACCTGAGGTACTAGAAGAAACTGAACCCGAATGAGACATAGATGCTGACATGGTCATAGGATTAGAAACGAAGAACTGTTTGAACTGTTCGAAAACCTGGGGATCCAACGCAGAAGGTGGCATAGTGCTAACAGACTCAACATCTACAGATGGTGCAGCAGCAGCGAACTGTGGAGGACGAGATGACCATGGAGGAGCACCAGAGGAGCGTGACGGAGACTTTTGCTGCCCATATTTCTGTTGCTGCCCAGATTGAGGCTGTTTGACCTTGTTAAGTAACAACGGACACTGAGCCTTCCAATGATTTTTCTGTTTGCAGAATGCACACTCATCAAATGCAACTTTAGGAGATTGTCGAGTCTGAGTACGTGGTGGCCTAGACTGATCAGTTGAAGCAGCAAACACGACAGGAGTAGTAGTTACTTTAGACCCTTGAACCACTTGAGACTTGATACGAGTCTCCTCTGCAATCAGTTCATGAACCACAGAATCAACAGTAGGGAGGGGAGATCGATGAAGGATTGTTCCACGTAGGCCCTCAAAGTCAGAACGTAGTGCCATCAAAAACTGAACCAAGCGTTGCTCTTCCCGTCTAGCAATGTACGGCCCAAAACCTTTTAACTCTGCAGATTCAGTAAGTGCCAATTGATCCCACAAATCCGACATGGCAGCATAAAAATCTTGAATACTGAGGTCATGCTGTTGAAGAGCACGGATATCATACTCCAACTGGTACTGTTTAGCAAAATTAGACTGAGTGTACAGTCTTTCCAAATGATCCCAGACCTCCTTTGCTGTGTCATACTTAGCCAATTGCATACCAATTGACTGAGTTACAGAATTGTTGATCCAAGTGATAATCTTGGAGTTATTAGTTTCCCATAAGTCCACCAACAAATCAAAATTTTCAGTTGTATCATCGATAGGTCTTGGTTTTACTCCAGTGATATAACCCCACATATTCTTCCCACGAAGAAAATTCTTCATGACATAACTCCAATAGGCATAGTTCTTACCATCTAATTGAGTACTAATGGACTGGAGAGAATCATCCTTTCCAGTCATTGTAAACACAGCAACACACAAATAATTCAAAAAAAATAAAAAGATGCAAAACCCTAGGTTGAACAATTCCGAACGAACAACAATGGCAGCAAGCAAAAGAACGAAAGACGAATAATACCAGACAGCAAACGAAGACAGCAACGAATCAATCCAACGAAAACAGCAAACGAATACAGCAGCACCTCAAAAAATAAAATTCGGGGCTCCGCCCCGAACCCCGGACGGGGGCGCGCTGCCCCCCGTACCCCCCAGCAAACTCACCGCGGAGTTCGATCCGCGCAGTAGGTGCCTGCTACAAAATCTTCAACCAACAAATCAAAGGACATGGATCGAACTATCTCTGATACCATATTAATAGAACTTTATTGAAAGAAAGAAAGGCTAAGGTTTACAATTTAATCTGAAAAGCATAAAAACTGACTAAACCAAAAGTAGGCTATATATACATAGCCAATAACCTAAAGGTCCATAAACTAAAGGCCCAATAACATATGGGCTAACACCCTCTACTGCTGCGTATATTTAGTTCCTCTCACATTTCTGTCTTCTAAAACATTCTAAGGTTTTCTTTCTGGAATAAAAATGAATTTATGTTTTTCTGTTTTGTTCTTCTAATGATTATCCTATTTGGCAATAACTGTTGCTGCAAAATACAAACTTAAGTGAATTGGATGTCAACGTTCTATTTGCTTTGATTAATAAAAGAAAATTTCAGATTTTAATATCATAATTTCTTGTGATTCTGGAGAACGAATTGTTCGCAACAAATTTTCGTAGTGTTGAAAATTAACTGCAAGCAAAAATAAACAAAAAGAATAATTTTATATAAATAAATTTTGCGGGTACAATTCTGTTATTCTCTCGATTCTTCTCTCCTAAGCTTTTTCGTGGTTCGTGGGCCTTCCGTAGCGTGTTTCTCGAACGTAGGATGATTCAAGTTTCCTAGAAATGCGTTTGGATTTTCAGGAATTGTCGGACAACACTTCGTCTTGTCGAGTTGATCTTCGGACTAAACTCCGTTAGTCAATTCTTTAAAGACTTGTGTAGTCAATGCAAAAACTTCCTCCAGTGCTTGCAGAATGACCTCGAAAAATTATGTAACCCTCCTATTTATAGTTGTAGGGGGTAGGCAATTCAAGTGTAAATAACCTCTTCTTCCTCATTCTGATTAGTCCATTCAGTTTCAAACTTTTCAAAAATGTTATGCGATAAGTTGCTTGTGATTGGCCAAAAATATGTCATTTGGGACACTTGGCGATGTTTCATTGACTCTTGAACTTGACTTGGATTGCCACACCATTTGAGTGTGTGGCCTTACCTCATTGGTCTTTAATTTGACTGGGATGCCACGTCACTTGACACGTGGCATAAGTTTGTGCCTCAAGGTGAGATGGACCTTGAAATCCTTGATGAGGAATAAAATGGACTTATTATTTTCATAGCTCAAAATAATTTTAGACCCAATAAAATATGGGTCAAATCCAAATTTTATATGAATTTGACCCAATAAATTTTACGTGTCTACAGATGCCCCCTACTTCAAGGCTCATCAAGGTGTTTGACTTGTCGGACCTGTTAGAGGCAAGATTTGAAGTATTTGTGGAGCCCTTTTTTTTTTTGCAAGACTTAAGCACTTGGTCGAAATTCGACTCCTTGAAGTCATCATAATTTGGGTAGAATAATATGAATATCTTTCTTAGGAGTGTAAAATTCTGTTTAAAACTAAATATATCCAAACCATGTAGGATTCGGGTATTAGTTTTATATTGAATTTTAATAGGATTAAATAATGATGTTATCCCACTTCAAAAAGGATTAGGAATTTGACTTATTTTGGACACTTGGACGTCCCAGTTCTTCTTGAAGACAACTAGTTCACGAAGTTCCTTTTCGAAATCAAACTGGGGCCTTTCAGAGTCTAAAAAACGACATCACCGTCCCATTAAGTCATTGTAATTCAGCCTGAGCAGAAATTCAACTCCCGTTCTCCTCTTTTTGCTCTTTTTTCACAATTGAGCTTTCAGATACTTTAGGACGTCTGTGGGAGAAGCTTCATAACGCATCGAGGAGGTATCTGAATCACGAACGACTTGTAGTGTTGGAAAGTAGACTCATGAGGTTACGTTCTATGCGAAAACCATGCTCAATTTATCTCCTGAGCTGCCCAGGTATTGTTTTGAAATCAGACCTTCAGTTCTGTTTTGTCACTTTTTACTTGTTTTGTGCAGTCTCACGAAAACTCTCATATCTTGACTTAGGAACATCAAAATCAGGAGCTATTTTTTTGCGTTGGAAATTAGACTGTAGATATACATCTCACGCGGGAATCATAATCAGATTGCATCAGAATTGTTTCAGATATCGCCCCAAAAACGGCCTTCTAATCTTGGTTCGCTAGTTTTTCAGCTTTGCGCAGCATTACGATAAATCCTATATCTTGATGTGAAAGTATCGAAATTAAGTTCTGTTTCTTGCATTGGAAAGTAGATTCGTAAATCTACGTCTCATCAGGAAACCACAATCAGATTACATCCGAATCGTCCCATATATAGCTCCAAAACGGCCTTCTAATCTTGGTTCGCTAGTTATTTCAACTGTGTGCAGCGTCACGATAAATTCCATATCTCGACGTGGGAGTATCGAAATTAGGTTCCATTTTTTGCATTGGAAAGTAGACTCATAGATCTACGTTTCACGTGGAAATCACAATCAGAATATACTAAAATCGTCACAGATATTGCTCCAAAACTATTCTTCTAATCATGTTTCACTAGTTTCATCAGCCTTGTGCAGCGTCTTGAAGAATTTCGTATCTTGACGTACGAGTATCAAAATCAGAAGAGGATTTTTGCATTGAAAAGTGAACTCACAGATCTACGTTCCATGTGAAAACCACCATCATAGAACTTCTATATTTTCTCAAGTACTTTTCCAAAGTTGCAACCTAAATCTTGTGATACTCTATTTTTCATCAAATTTTGGATACTTCATGAATTTCATCATCGAGAAGACTTTATTGCTTGAGAGATAATGAAGAATCTTTTTGCTTTAAGGAAGGCATCTTCAAATGAATCCAAATATGAATTCAAGCCTCATACTTTTTTTTCTTAATAATTTTTTTTTGGAGAGCCATTCACAGTTTAGACTCATGCGGGCCAGGAGTGTTTGATTTAAAGTTTAAGCTCGTGCGTCAAGAGGTATTTTGACTTACAGTTTAGGCTCATATGTCGAGGAGCATTTTTTATTTGCAGTTTAGGCTCGTTCATCGGGGAGCATCTTGACTTATAATTTAGGCTCGTGCATCGAGGAGCATCTTGACTTGTAGTTTAGGCTCGTGCATCGAGGAGCAGCTTGACTTGCAGTTTAGGCTTGTGCATTGAGGAGTATCTTGACTTGCAGTTTAGGCTCGTGCATCGAGGAGCATTTTAACTTGCAGTTTAGGCTCGTGCATCGAGGAGAATTTTTGACTTGCAATTTAGGCTTGTACATCACAGAGCATTTTTGACTTGCAATTTAGGCTTGTGCATCAAGGAACGTTTTGGAAAAGAATTCTTGTAATGTAACTTTCCTTCCAACCCTTTGTAATGGAGTATTGTTGCATTTTAGTTTGGTATTTATTGCCCTCATTGGTTGAAGCAGATTTGTACCTGATCTTGTGTCGACTTTTGAAAGTTGGAGTTTAGAAGTCTTTTGATATTTTTTCCTTTTGCGAGCGATCAATGTCCAAGTATCACCCTTCTTGCTATTGGAGAAGTCATTTTGCATGGATTTGCTCGTTGTTTTCTTCAAGGCTGGAACCTCAATTGGGCTAAAGCTCCCAAATTATAGCATGATGATTTCTTCAACTTTTGGTGATTCCACAGAGTGCGTGGCTTGTAGAGCTTTTGAAATTGAACCTTTCATATAGTACAGTTTGGCGCTAACATGATTTGTGTCAACTGTATCGCCTTCATCAATGATGATCTTTCCCTCTTGCATTAATGTCATGATTTTTTTCTTCAGGATGAAGCATTTTGTGGTGTGATGACCAACAATGCGATGAAATTTTTAATATTTAGGATCATCGACTTTGTTTGATTCTTCAGGACATTTTGACTTAGGAAGTTCAATGACTTCTTTGGCTAGCAACTCATCAAGAATCCCAGGAACATCAGAGTCGAAAAAAGGACATACCCTTGCTTGTAACTCTTTCAATGTTGGTTGATTTTTCACTTTTTGGATTTGTTGCTTTGGAGCTTTCTCTTTTAGTTTTTGTCTTGTGGAGGCCTTCTTAGAACTCACAGTTGTCACCATAGATTACCCAATTCGGTCCTCTGACGAGTCATTGAATTTTGTGACTTCTTTTCTAGGATAAAATAGATGACATCATTCTATGACTTGCAATGCTTAACTTCATGTCATGAACGCGCATAGCTAATTCTTTAAAAGTTCGAGACTTAATTCCTTGGAGGATATACACATGGCCCTAGTGCATCCCTTGAAGGAAAACTTCATCTGCGTAAGTTTTAGAAAGTTGATCCTTGCAATCAAAGCTCAATGTTCGCCAGCAATTTATGTAGTCCACTACAGGCTTATCTTTATTTGTCTTATATTTTTCAACTCCATCATGCTGAACGCACGACGGGTGTTGTAGAAATGATTTAAGAACTGACTTTTTAGTTTCTCCCAACAATCAATTGATTCAGAATCCAAGTCCATGTACCAATCAAAAACGTTGCCTTTCCAAGAGCGAACAAATTGCTTGATAAGAAAATCACCATGTGTACCAGCACTACTACAAGTCTCAAGAAATTAGCAATGTGTTGCCTTGGATTTTTCTTTTCATTAAATTGTTGAAACTTTAGTGGTTGATATCCAATTGGCATCGATAAGCCCTCGATTCGCTTAGAATACGACTTTGAGTATCCTATGAAACTTTGTGATGGACCGTCATATTATGCCTTGATGGTATTTGCAATCATATCTTGCAGTTGTTGAACTGTTAGAGTAGCAACCGAAGTAGACTGCTTCTCTTTTTGAGATTTAGTCTTGCTAAGTGACTCATTGACATCCTTATTTTGCAGAGTAAAGCCAGGTGGATAAGCAGGGTCGTAACTCGATTCTCCAGGGGAGAAAGACTCCAACTTGTTCATCATTTGAGCGATTTAAAGATCTTTATCCTCGACTGATTTCTTCAAGACTTCAATGATTTGTTCCATTATTGCAAACTTATCATCCATATCAGTTGCGTCGGCCATCAAGGCATTGACCTTTGTTGAAACTGGTAAATCAGTTGAATCTTCAAATTCACTAAAATTGACACTAGTCTGAGAGAATTCATTACATAGAAAGGATGTCAAATTGCCCCCAGGAGCTACAGTTTCAACCGTCATATGAGATGTGCTCTTTTTTGCCTTCTCCAAAGAATTGAAGTACTCAGATTCGTCCTAGTCTTAAATTTGCGCCGAGTGAGGGGACCAACAAGGTTGAGCTCATCAGAGGTGGCCATAGCAGAGTTCTTGCATGAGACATCTTTAGTATTTTTGAAGTCCATAACAGTAGTTGAATTTGTTTTGCAGGAAGAAGAGATGGAGAGCAGAACTGGTCCCACTTGGCGTGCCAAAATTTATTCGCAACAAATTTTCGTAGTGCTGAAAATTAACTGCAAGAAAAAATAAATAAAAAAAATAACTTTATATAAATGAATTTTGCGGGTACAATTCTGTTATTCTCTCGACTCTTCTCTCCTAAGCTTTTTTATGGTTTGAGGGCCTTTCGTAGCTTGTTTCTCGAACGTAGGATGATTCAACCCTCCTAGAAATGCATTTGGATTTTCAGAAATTGTTAGACAACACTTCGTCTTGTCGAGTTGATCTCTGGGCAAAACTCCGTTAGTCAATTCTTTAAAGACTTGTGTAGTCAATGCAGAAGCTTCCTCCAATGCTTGCAGAATGACCTCAGAAAATTATGTAACCCTCCTATTTATAGTTGTAGCGGGGTAGGCAGTTCAAGTGTAAATAACCCCTTTTGCCTCATTCTGATTGGTCCATTTCGTTTTCAAACTTATCACAAATGTTATGTGATAAGTTGCTTGTGAGTGGCCAAAAATATGTCATTTGGGACACTTGGCGATGTTTCATTGGCTCTTGAACTTGACTTGGATTGCCACACTATTTGAATGTATGGCCTTACCTCATTGGTCTTTAATTTGACTGGGATGCCATGTCACTTGGAATGTGGCATAAGTATGGGCCTCAAGGTAAGATGGATCTTGAAGTTCTTGATGAGGAATACAATGGACTTATTCTTTTCATAGGCCAAAATAATTTTAGACCCAATAAAATATGAGTCAAATTCAAATTTTATATGAATTTGACCCAATAAATTTTACGTGTCTACATGAATATAGCTCTTATTTACTTCCACTGAGACATCAGGGCCATACAACGTGAAAAAATATTAGTGAAGAATTTGTTTGCCACATGATTTAATTTTCCCTATTTTAAGTGTTCTAAGCTAAAATAGTTTTAAGGACATTCATAATGTTTGGGTAAAATTAAAAAGTACTTATAAGGACTTGACTTTAAGTTAAAATAATAAAAAAGATAAAAAGAAGTTAAGCATTTCAAATAAGCCAAAACCTATTTGGATTGACTTTTTTAAAGTGCTATTAAGCCAAAAAAAAATTTAAGTTGCGTTTGCGTAAATTGAAAAAGTAATTATAAGCACTTAATTTTAAGTTAAAATGCTAAAAACAAGTCAAACGCCAAAAGTCAATCCAATCGGTAAGTCATAAGTGAGAAATCCTAACTTGACTTGACCTTGGATGAACACTTGAATTATCATGTCTATTTTTGTTTCTCTTTTGGGATAACAATAGTGTCAGGTGAGCTTGCACACCCCTTGAAAACATCTAGATTAAGACTCCATTTTTCTTGATTAAAGTAAACACCCTGATAAATTCTTTAGCAGTTGTCGATGTCGAGAATAGCAGAAGAAAGGTATAGTTGGGGAGACCTTCTCCAATTAAAAAGAAGAAGCAATGAAAATAGAAGGAAGATATTGGATAAGAGAACTTGGATATAGAAGAAGACTACTTGAATTGATTTGTTTTTGGTTGGTTACAAATGGATAAGACCATCCCTATTTATACTTGTTCATGGATGGTTCTAGAAAATCCTCTAAATAATTCTACATGAAAAAATCAGTAAACTTTTTCTACCACTAATCTAGAATATCTAGATAATTCTACAAGATATTTGTTCATGACACTACTCTCGGACATTCTACAAGAACTTAGATTATTCCATCACTAGACTATTCTAGAAACTAAACTAGAAACTATGATATTCATTCTTCCAAAAAATTCATTTTACATATTTTTCACACTCCCCCCTTAAAGTAATTTTTTGGAAGTTATCCCAAATTCGTTGTAGAAGAACTTAAACGAAGCTTTGAATCATGTCTTGGTGAAACTCTTAGCAGTTTTTTTTCTAACTTCTCTTTCTTCTTCCAATGATGAATAATTTCCTACATCGATTTGTCCTTGCTATGTTTTATGATATTGACTTCTCGAACTCCCCCTTTCTCTGAACTCCTCCATAACTTCATTACCTGGAGACACACATGTGATAAAATTTGAAGCTCTAGAATTCAAGATTTTAAAACTTACTCTTTCTGAAGCAACTCAATAACATAAGGATATTTCATCTGTATAAGCCTCCCCATTTGATTCGATGTCGATCTAATCATTAATTTTCTGTGAAACCTTAGTAGCATAACAGGATCCACCACTAGATTCCATTTCTAGCTCTTCAATCATATTGTATATCTCTCCATCTGAAATTGGAGTTTCATCGTTCATTAGATCTTTAGTTTCTTCATCAACTTCCAATATTTGCTCTGAGCCAATGATTGACCATGATACGATGGATGATTGATTTGAGACTTCAACTTACACTATATCTCCCTTAATGCTTTCTCCGATAATGTCATCACTTGCATATTGATTTTCAGAAACTGTCTCCTCAGAATCTACTTCAACATCTTTCACGTTCAGACTTTTATGTCCAATTTCAAGATCTACTTCTTTGATTTCCTCGATGGCAGCTACCGCATCTCCAGTCTGAACGTCTTCAGTATCCTCTTGATTCTTATCAGTGCCTTCTTGCTCCACATTATGGATTATATTAGATCTGATGCAATCTCTTTCCAAATTTATTGAAGCCAATGCTTTTATTGCTCGACTCTCAGCTTCTAAGTATATTTCCCAGCCTTCTTCTTCTTCAATTGGATATTGGATATTGGATAAGAGAACTTGGGTATAGAAGAAGACTACTTGTATTGATTTGTTTTTGGTTGGTTATAAATGGATAAAACCATCCCTATTTATACTTGTTAATGGATGGTTCTAGAAAATCTTCTAGATAATTCTACATGAAAAACTAGTAAACTTTTTCTACCACTAATCTAGAATATCTAGATAATTCTACAAGATATTTGTTCATGACACTACTCTAGGACATTCTACAAAAACTTAGATTATTCCATCACTAGACTATTCTAGAAACTATGATACTCATTCTTCCAAAAAATTCACTTTACATATTTTTCACAGTCGAAGCCACAAATTCATCATGGTCCACACGTAGCAATGTGGGGATTTGCAACGGCAGCTTTTCTTAATCGAAAATCAGAAAAGAAGAGTCTTCAACATGTGCTCTAAACAGAATTCCATCATATGATGAATGCTAAAGAAGCCAAATATAGGTAGAACTCATCAAGGTCATAGAGTAGATAGCAAGAGTTTTATTCATTTAAAAACAGGGTTATCAGTTGATAAAAAGAAGCACATCTTGACCGTGTTTCATCAACAATTTACACCAAACATAGACTATTTCGAGAACCTGATAGATAAAGTTCATATTGTGATCCACAAGGAAATCACCAAAAGAAAACTCTTCTCTGAGAACGGGAATTCGGTAAGTTTTTTCCTGCACTAGAGGCTAAGCCCATAATCATTGGAATATTGCACCATGGGAATTGCTCCACCAGCTGCTACAATCTGCTGCTCCAACTGTTGCCAAGAAGAAGGGGAGTTACTTAGGCATCTATGAAATTTTCCGTATTGTAATCAAGAGGTGAGCTTCCAGTTTGCTAATGGAAGAAGCTAACCAGGAAAGAGATACATGGAAATCATCCTTACATCAAATAAAGTTTGAAGCTTGTTCTTCGCAAGCAAGTACTCCTGTTTTATTTGTTGCAAGCATCTCAAGCACCTAAAAGACCCATCAACCGGAAGTAGTAAATAACTTGCATCTTCAATGACACAAGACAATTCATGATTCCAAGTACACTGTAAACACAGATATGCTCAATTACTAGCACCTAGCCGATTGAAACTCAGATATACCACGCAAAGAAAGTATTTGTAACCTACCGTTAAACTGGGAGCACATGTGAGTAAATTTCACGGGTGGTCATCCAACTTTGTATTTTTTATCCAAAAGTCACTTTTCTTTCTTTTGTTACACAAAAGTCATTTAACTTTGCCTTATCTTTTACAAAAGTCATTTTGATATAATTTGATTAAAACACTACCTAAAATTTGAAATGAAATAAAAATCTATCTCTTATATTTAAAGGGAGGTTCAAAATGACCCCACATATACTTTTAAGCAGTTTTGTTCCACTATATTGCTAATAAAAATGAATCATTTTATTTTCATATGTTTGACAAACTCTATCTACTAAATTAACGATATTGAAAAAAGGTTAAATAAAAAATAAATAAATAAAAATCTATTTATCATAAATGTGCTATAATTACATTTTCATTTACTTACCCTTTTACTGATATACTATTTTGTTTGATTAATTTATAGATTTTTTTTTTTTTTTTTAGTTTTGTTACATATTATTTTGTTCATATTATCAGTAGACTATTTACTAGTAGATATGATTTTCAAATTATTTTGTAATAATTTTTAGGAATTTTATTTTCAATACATTGACTATGCAAAGTAAACTGGAATAATTTTTAGTAAATAGAGTTAGTAAAAGAAATAAAAAATAAAATAATGTTACTTATTATGAAATAAAAATTTTTGGATGATAGATATTTTGGAGAGGCTGGGGACGGAGCTGAAAGATTTGTTGAAATTTAATAATGATGGCATAAAGAAAATTTTAAAAATTTACAAAAGCATTTCACTCCTTGATTTTCAATTATTTCATAAAAGAATTAATTTCAAGTATACAAATTTGTATAGGGATAAATAGATTAAAAGAATTGTTATAACGAAATCAAAACAATCAAAGTGTGATATCATACGAAACATGAAAGATCAACTTTCAAAAACGAAATTTGTGAAGGAGTCTATGAAATTATTCTATAAATAAATAAATTAATCTAGAAAGATACATCAAATCCTATAATAAATCAAAAAAATTACAGATAATAAACCTTTAAATGAGACTCAATATTAATTTTTTTTTCCAAAATTTTATAAAATTTAACGATTAGAGTTTGTTAAGTACAACAACAACAACAGACCCAGTATATTCCCACAAAGTGGGGTCTGGGGGTAAGATGTACGCAGTCCATATCGCTACCTCCGAAGAAGTATAGAGGTTGTTTCCGATTAGAGTTTGTTAAGTATTTGAAGAAAATCAAATGTACTCGCATATAGTAAGCTTAAAGTACCAAAACTTCTCAAAAGTATATTTGAGGAGTCATTTTAAACCTATGTATATTTGAGGAGTCATTTTAAACCTACCCTCAAATACAAGAGATTTTTTTTTTAATTTCATCTCACATTTTAGGTAGGGTTTTAAACAAATTATATCAAAATGACTTTTGTGAAAGATGAGGCAAAGTTAAACGATTTTTGTGTAACAAAAAAAAAAAGTGACTTTTGGATAAAATATACAAAATGAGATGACCACCCATGAAATTTACTCGAGCACATGTATACTCAATTTCTAGTAACTAACTGATTGACACACTATACACCAGGCTAAGAGACTTTTAACCTAAGTCGTTGGGACTTTCCAAAAATGTTGCCTCATCCTTGCCAGATCCTTCAAATATGCACTAATTTTGAAGGATAAGACATGCATCCGATGAAATTTTTGAAGAGTCCGAGCAACATAGCTTTAAATGATTGGCTTGGTCAAAAGCAATCAGTAGGACACCGATGTACGAATTACCGATCACTGCACTTATTGGATTGGCTCACCTTACCAGAAGTTCCTAATCAACAACCTTAAGATTAATAATCTAACAAAATAATTATTTAATTTTATTTTTTAACAAAAAAGAAATTCGATATTATTCTAAGCAAGATAACTAACCAATTTTAGTACATGATCTAAAACATTTAACTTCTCAAGAGAGTTCTAACTGTAGTCGTAGTGTGTATAAGCTAACAGAAAGCAACGAAACTTACGCTTCAGTGTTCTGTTCTTCACAGCAGTTGCGGAAAGGGATGCAGCAATTCTTCACTCGCTGAGCACCAACACTGTTCACAATTGTTTTCTCATCAGAAGATTAAATATCTAAAAGATCATGTCAGGAAAATCAACCTTTTTACCCTTTCTACTCATGAAGAATAATAAAATTTGCAAGAATTCAAACAAGTTTTAAGGTCTTAATGTACCTGGAGCTGCTACCTTTGAGCTGATGAACATGAGCATCAACCTGCTTAAAGTCCACATTGGGCTGATCTCTGGGAAAAGATGTAACAAATTTAAACTAAAGAAAAATATATGCTTTGGTTGGATGATCAAAAAAGACAAATAGGGGTTTACGCCAATACTCACAAAGCCATGGTGAGATCATTGAGAAGTCTTTCTGAATCTTCAAAGAAGAGAGACACAACTTCAACTACAAAATCAGGGTTACTATCATCTTGCAGTTGCTGAAGCTGACTAAATTGAGCATCCAAGAATCCCTTTTTTTATCAAATCAACATTTCCACCAAAGAAAGAAAATTCAGCAAAATACATCAACTTTAAATCAGAAAGGTCAAGAATAACAACAAAAAAGAAAGCAGAAAGCTGAATCCAAGAATCCCTTTTACTTAAAAGCCAAATACAATCAAAGTGAAGGGACCAAAATACTTCAGCAAAATACAAGTCAAAAGTAGAAGGTAAAGAAATAACAAAGCAAAAATTGTCTCCGCGGATTCCTTTTAAGTCAAAATAACAGTGGAAAAAAACATACAACCACCCATCAATCAGAAGATCATATACAATAAGAAGATCAATATTGCAAAAAAAACATACAAAGAATTCTCCTTTTTTGTTTAAAAGAATCAGCAAAGCGCAACCACCCAAGAATTAGAAGATCATAAAAAAAAAAAAAAGCCAATTGGAAGAACCCACATGAAGAATTCACCCTTTTTACTTACCTCACGAAACAAAGAGGCCATGTATTCAACAAAGCTCCTCTGCAATTGACCCACTTCCATTTCCTTCAATCTTGATATGTCCTCACTCCTAACTGCAAATGATAAGAAGATTTTAGAGTTAATTGGTGGTCAGATCTTATAGAAAAGATAAGAAATCAGAAGGGGATATAAATGCCGAAACTAAAGGAAGCAGAGTTCTGCAGAGAAGAAAGATCTAAAGAATAACCTGCTTTTGGGAGATGGGGTAGTGGGCAGTCAAAGGTACATGTACAGAAATGGATGTTAGTACTGTTTTTTCTAACCTTTGTAACAGAGCTCTGTTGGATTAGTGATTGATTCTATTCCTTTCTGTCGTTAAAGAATTGGAGTCCCCACCATTTGGACTTGTCCCCCTCCCACTAACGTTTTATTTGTTCACGTCTCCACCAATTATTAGTTACTAGGCAAATTATCCTAATATTTTTTTACTCATTATAAATAAAAATATTAATTCTATAGATTTTTAGTCTTATTTTAATGAACTAGTCGGTAATATTTACATTAGATCAGAAAAAATAATGCAGATCTCTGTCTTTACGCAAAATAAGAATATGATTTTTTTCATGTTTTTCTCAATCTACACAATCGAAACACTTTATATCTTTTGTACCAAGCGTTTCAAATGTACATAGTTGAATAAATAAACTAATATAAAATGTGATGTAGTGATAAAATTACTCTATCCTTAATCACATTTTATCAAAAGTATTTTGTGTCGTGAAGATTTTCTTGATTATACTTATTTTGCAGAAGAATATGAATATATATAAAAAAAAATGCTAAAATTAAGAAAGCATGACCAAGTACTTAAAAATGAATAGAAAAACTTTAGAATAAAATATTTCTCACCTTCTCATACTCTTTTCGCGTTACATATTATAATTCATAAGGTAAAGTGATAGAGAGAAAAAAGAACGGGAGTTTTCATAAAATAAAATGTGAGTTTATATAGAAAAATAGAGAAAAGTCATGAAACTTTTAAATTAAAGTTTGAGGGCTATGAACATAAAAATTATGGGAGTTACAAATATTTTTTAGAGTAAAATTTAATAAGGTATGAGTTATGAGTGGTTACTTCTCATAAATAAATTAAATATAAAAAAAAAACTTAAAATATTAGAAGATATTGACATTTTACAATTAGAAGATGGCTGAAATAAAAAAAAAATAAAAAATTTCGCTATAAAGTAGAAACTTTATATGTACAAACTTTTTCAATTTTAATAATTTTTTTTCGCTATAAAGTATAAACTTTTTCAATTTTAATAATTTTTTCGTTACATTAATCTCATTTTTAATTCCTAACTTTAATATATGAATTCTCCAAAAATAAAGTAGAAACTTGAAAAAAGAGTAACCGAAAAGAATTAAGAAAGGAGAGAAAGCACAATTGGAGTGGTATTTCAATTCTTCATTTTATATATATATATATATATATATATATATATATATATATATATATATATATATATATATATATATATATATATATATATAAAACTTGTAGCGTTGAAATTTTAATGTAAAATTGAATTATTAGGGGTTACGAATATAAAAGGATTAGGAGTTATGAATATTATTAATACTAATTAAGAGTATATTTTATGAGGATAAAGAAGTGTGAGTTATGAAAATAATTTTTACAAATAAAATATTTAAAAGAAATCCAAAAAAATGAGAAAAAAGAAAAATGAAAATGAAGATCATTGAGAGTTGCCACTTAGCAGCCTTCAATGTTTCCTTTATAATTATATATAGATACTAATGAATTTATTCGTGCTTTGCTCGTTTGAGCTCTTTATGCGTTTGTAGTTCTAAGAAATCCTTATATGTTACTATAAATATTTCTTGACATATTTGCTAAAAAGATTATCTCAAAATAGTTGACAGGTTTAAAGGATCAATAGATAATTGAACACATTTTTTTCAATTTTATCCTTAGTAATTAATGAAAAAGTAATAAACGTCAATTAGTAACGGTAATATTTAATGTGAGTTTATAGGGTCATCTAAGTCAATTTGCACCCCTTAATAATTTTTTACTAAGAGCTGTGCGAAAGACAAACATGTCAAGCCAAGTAATATAAGATGGAGTGAATATAAGAAATATTACTAATTATTTTAGTTTCTATTTATCTCCTAAATATGGATAAATATATTTAACAAAAACATGTCAATAACCAAATTTATGTTAGTAAAATTTTAACACGTTGGCTTTCATAAAAGTGTGGTTTGTAATAAAATCAAAATCAGTTTAGTTGGAGAAGGAGAAAAAAATACCGGTATATTTTAATGAATCAAAAACATATAAAAAAGTAAATGAATAACGACGACTTATAATATTAAAGCTCTTGTTTCACCCGTATATTAAGTCTTTTCAAATGTTAAATGATGTGCTCTTCAAGACCATTATCGTTCTTCCACCCTTATAGCATAATTACAGTATATTACAAAATACTCACATCTTTTTTTTTTTTCACTTGACATTCTATAAAACGAAAAAATAAAGCATAAAACAATATTTCTTCACCTTGTTTTTTTTTTGTTTCACATTAACAAATTAATTGTTAAATATTAATTTTATTGACATCACTATAACATAGACGTGTTATTACATTTTAAAAGTTCTTTTTCTTTTCTTGAAAGTGCTAAATTACATATACATTCTTATTTCTGAAATCAAATGATCATGTATGTGCAATATTATTTGTAAGAGTAGATTATCCATATAAATTAAAACAATATTGATTAGCATTAAATTTACGTAAGTTTAATATTTCAAAATTACTCACCATGAAACTGAATTATAAAAAAGTGAATTACTTCTTAGTGAAGATCACACAAACTTTTTGGAGAGAGGAAGAACTTTCACACAATACTATCATTTTTTTTTTAATCTTCCAATAACATACAAAACATTATTAAAGTACAAAATTATGAAATTGAGATACAACAAACAGATGGCTAAATACTAATATTAGTCTGGATCTTCAATAACAAATAAATCAAAATATATCTTCAAAAATTTCTTTAGACGATATTAGTTTGAGAGTCACTAATGAATGGACTCATCTCAATCCTATAATATCTTGTGCAAGTTAAGCAATATCACTCAAAAAATGAAAGTAAAAGAATAAAAAAAAATATAAAAAGCAAGAAGAAAGAAAGGCATGAAATTGATTTAACTATCTACTTTCGTTGTGACAAAAGCATGAACTTAAAAATTCAAATCTTGTTTCAAAGAGAAAATTATGGAGAATTACAATGTTTATTCACATAATGACCAAGAAAATAGAAAAAACACTCTTTGCTGTTCCAGGCTTGCTTCTCTTTTTCAGTTCACACTTCTTAGAAATTTAAAAGTTTTAAAGAAGAGAATATGAGGAGATCATTTTATAATTAAGATAATTTATTGTGAGTTATGTGTATTATGAATATATTAATAGAATAGGAGTTATCAAAATGGAGAGATGTGAGTTATGGAGATGATTTTTAAAAAATAACATAATTAAATAAATAAATAAAATACAAAAAATATATATAAATAAGATTTTTTATCAAAGAAAAGCTTTACCTAGCTTTTATATAATATATACAAATATGAATTTTATGGTTAGAAATTAGAAATTGAATCAAGTAATAAACTTTGAGGAAAAAAAAAAGAGCAAACCATTCATAAATTTGTAAAACTTTTTTTTTTCTTTTTCTATGGCTCATTCCATATGGTCACAAAATTTATCTTTAATTTTTAAGGTATAAAATGAAAGAAAAATACTCACTTTTCAGTAGCAAAAAACTTTTCCTATTTCCTTTAGGTTCTTTCATTTCATCTCAAAATATATTAAGAAGTTTAATCTATAGTTCTTATTATCCAAAAGTCACGTAAACTTTAGCACCAAATATATTTACAAAAGCATACACTCCATCATAATAAAAAAATATATAAAATTATTTTTTGAATGGAAGCCAATTTTTTCATATTATATTTGTCATCCTCTTCTAACTCCATCCGTTTCATTTTACTTAACCTTATGTTATAAATAAATATTTTAATTGAACTGCCTACTCAAACATTAAAACAAAGAACACAAAATTCAACAATATAAAATTTAACGAAATCAAATTTTGTAAAAATTGTAACCAAGTTAGTCAATAATTACTAAGAAAAATGAATTCAATTCTTAAAAAAAAATAGCAAGAGAAATAAAAGTAAAAGAGATCGATAAAAATAAATAAAATACTCACCAGTCACCATATATTCGATGCTTATAGGGATATATAAAAGACTAAGCTGATAACCTTCATAATCTATATAGTTAATAATCGTTTATGAAAATTGTAATCAAATTAATAACTGGTAGGAAAAATTTAACTAATTCTAAAAGCCATAATACAGAAATTAAAAAAAAAAAGACAATGATATGAAAATTCAGAAAAAAATATATGTCAATTCTCATCATACACGTAGCATGAATGAATCTGGTCAAGGGGATAAAGAACTAAGATCTCAATTATCATCTTCTTTAGTTGAGTTTAATTTATAGTAGTTAGTAGCCATTCAAGTGAAATTATTTAGATAATTAATGATAAACTATTAGGCTTCCTAAATGGAAAAAGAAATTGAAATAAATAAGAGTAAATAAGAAAAATGCAATTAAGAAAGTTAAAAGAAATATTTTCAGTTTTTTGATATAACACTTCTAACATAATTAAGATAATTAAGCGAATAAAATGAGTGACTCTTGAATACGTTCTAATATAAATGATTTTTATGTATAATCAAATCAAATAAAATCTTTTAAAAACACATAGTGAAGAGATTATGGTGTAATTGTAATTAAGAGAAAGTCATAGCCTTTCAACTTCTAGAAACGGTGATGAATATTAATAGGTAATTAATTTTGCACATAAATGAATAAAATAAGAAAGAGGATTTTTTTTAAAGGAAATAATAGTAAAAAAATTTAGAAAAAGGAGAAAAAAGATAAATAGAATTCTAGACTTTAGAGTGCGCCACGTCAGTGATTCTATAATTCCCTCTATATATATATATTGATTGATTTATAAATGTGAAAAAAAAAATTAGAAAAGAAGAAAAAAGATAAATATAATTGGAGGCAATTGAGAGGTGCTACATCATCATTCTTACGATCTTTCTCTATTATATATATAGATATTAGTTGATTGATTATTTTTTTAAATAAATAAGAAATTATTTTTAAAGAAAATAAAAATTTTATGGAAATATGAAAAGAGATGGAAAGGTGAAGAGTAATAACTAATGTGTAATTATGTGATGTTTAAGAAAGTTAGTCAAATTAAAGAGAATTTATTGTGTGTCCTTTGGAGGCATTTTATATAACATATAAATGAAAGAAACATGATAAAAATAGCCAAAAAAACCCACAAAAAAAGATAAATAGCATTAGAGGCTTCTCAAGCATCCCACATAGGATTGGTTAACAGTCTCCTTTATATATATATATATATATTGATTACTCTTACCCTTTACCCTCTGTTTGGATGATGGTTTACATGGTATGATATAATTTTAAAGAGAACCATGATTGTTTTGATTATTTCTTAGGTTGCATTTGTTTTTTTAAGATTCAGACGTTTGATCTGAATGATTAAGATGTTGTCTCTAGATTTAAAGACCGAATGATTAAGTTTGTTTGTTTTTCAACATCTGAATATACAAAAAAAAATTATTTGTACATATAATAAAATAAAAAATACAATTTAAATAAAAAACTAATCGTATAACAAAAAAGTATGTAATACACCAAAATTATTATTTGATTGAAAAAAATATTTATGTTTGTTAGTGATAGTGGAGATAGTTTATAATGGCGGTTGCGGTGACAATGATTGATGTTAGTGATTAGTAATGTTAGCGGTGATAGTTGCGATGGTTGGTATTGTCGTGACTGTTACGATGGTGACGATTGATAGTGGTGATGGTGGTGGTGGTTGTGATGTGACGTTGCTTGATGTTAGTAGTTAGAGGTGTGGATTGTGATGGCTGAAAAATGAATAAATGATGGTTAACGATGTGTTAGTGCTAGTTGGAGATATTGTTAGTTGTGGTGATGGAGATGGTCGTTAGTAAAGATAAATTGTAGTGATGATAGTGATTGAAGTGATGGTAGAGGTGGCATTACTAGTGACAATAGTGGTGGCCGTCGAAGAATGTGTGGAGGTTGTGATGTATTAGTGGTAGTTAGCGGTGATGTTAGTTGTGATAGATGAGGTCGATAGTAGGAATTGACCGATAGTGGTTGATGATAGTGGTTCTGTTGACGGCAGTGGTGACGTTAAATATAATTAGAATAATACAGGTAGTAGGTGTGGTAGCGGTTGACAATAGTGGTTGGTAGCGATATTTATTGTCGATGGTGGTTGTGATGGTGGAGGTGGGTGATGGTGGTTGACAATGATAGCGGTGGCAGATGTGGTGATTGATGATTATGAATAGGGTGGCGGTGAATATTATCCAACACCATAATACCTCTTCAAACTCATTAAGACTTGATTCTATATCTGAATGATTAAAACTTGATTCTATATCTGAATGATTAAGACTTATTCAAAGCTATTAAGAGCTAAAATCTTAATAAAAAATAAATGCACTTAATGATCTGAAATCTGAACCATTCAGACTACAATAAGTGCAAACAAATGAGCCCTTAAAATGTATGATATGGTATGGTTTAATTTTATGATTTGGTAACCTGAAAACCTCCATTTTATGTAACCACCGATTTGGTGGTATTTCAGGTTTGCTTATTTTTTTTTTCAATTATATCTTTACTTAATATTATATAATCTTATTTTATCCTTCACCTTATATTATTTAACTCTATCTCCCACTCCGACCCCTAACTCTACCAACCTTGCCACCCCCCCCTCACCCGGCCCTCATCCCCAAACCACCCACCATCACCTACTATCCCTTCCTCCCCCACTAATTTTTTTTTAAAAAAAATTTATTTTTTAAAACTTTTAAGAAAATTTTCTTACACCATTCCACCATCTACCAGCTACCCCCTTCCTGCCCCCCCTACACACAAAAAAATAGATATAATTTTTTAAAAGAAAATTAGAATGTTTTTCTTACCCCCACCCTCTACCCCTACTTCACTACCCCCACACCCAAATATTTCTTTAAAAAAAATAATTTTTTAACCCCACCACTGTTTGTCATATACGTTTTCATTATTTTGTGTTAAATGTATACAAATGCTTTTAGAAAAAAATTTTCCACTTGTTATGAACAAAAGAAAATAAGTAAGAAACAATTTAGTTTCTTGAAAAATATTTTTTTGGGGGATCCCGTACCGAACACACCCGTAGCGTACACAAAAAATACATTCAAACTTTGTACTTATTGTCGGTGTCACATCTCAAAATATAAAAAAAAAATGAAATTTGTTACTATAAAAAATAAATCCAATTATATTTATTTGATCTACTATTTTATTGATTTTGTTAGAATTTACATGAATTTAACAACTTAATATATATACATGGCATAATTATGATAAATTTGTAGAAAGAAAATTATTTTATTAATAATTATTAATAAATTTAACATTTATAATAATTAAGTGCATTTTAGTAAACTTACCAATTGCAATACAGTATCATACTATCAAACTAAATAATAAAACTTTCATTAAACAGTAATGAACGATACAGTCTATCCAAATATTGTATTTGTATTGTACTATACTATATTGTATTATACCATATCATACAGTACCGTACATTATGAAACCATGACAAACCACCATCCAAACAAAGTGTTAGGAGGTCATTTTTACTTTACTATTTTTGGGTTGCCCCAAATGTGAATATTGGGATTTCATTTGGGGATGCTAAATTAACTCGTCACGCTATATATAACGCAAAAATAACCTAGATATGTGAACGAAATAAATTACAGCATGTGATAGGATGATAGGTACAACTTTATGGTCGGCTGGACAAAATCTAATGACAGATTACTCATCAACTGATCGAAGAGGCTAAGGCAAGAATACACATCGAGTACCAATAACATTGTGTAGGTTGTCACACTGAGTCGGAAGTGCAAGGCAGTCCAAGGGAGGAGTCAATGAGCGGCCTTCACTAGCTATCATATAATCAACCCACGAAAGACGTTGGTCGTTACCCCTTATTTCTTTATGTCAAATAATTAGTCATTTATTGAGAGGTTAGTAATTAGTCAGTTACTGGAGAGCTGACCTCCCATATAAGGTCATGTAATCCTCATCACAAAATCACAATACACCATCTAAATCAAAGCATATTTCTTACTACCTCTTAGCTATATATTATCAAATTTTCTATTATTTAAATTTCAGATATGCCTGCGTCTAACTTCGTTGGCTAAGATCCATCCTAACGAATTGCCCAGCTTCTGCTAGCTCAGGCTAAATCAACCTTCACATTTCAATTGTTTAATTATTTATTCTTTGCTTTTCAGCATTATATCTTATTTTGCTATACATGACTGAATCAGAACCTCTTATTTTTTAAACCTCACTTACAAATTCAGTTGTACCTTTTCTTAGGGTAAACAGATTGGCTCTTATTGTTGGGCTAAGGATAGTTGGGGTATTAATTTAGTCGCTTCATATTTTTACTAACATAATTTATGTTCTTTGTGAAGAAAAATAGCGTACTGATTCAATAATTAGAACTGGGAATAAGACCAACGTCAATACCAGCCCCATCTTACAACCCAAAAGACGAGGTTGATCCAATCATAGTGAAACATAGGCAGGAGAATTCGCATCAGAATCAAAATCATCATGACGAAGGGAAGAATGATCAAAATGTAGCCAGAGCCACTGAGACCAACTTCACAAAATTCTTTATTGTATTAGATTCTCACCAAAACGTCACATTGAGCTTACAAGATAAAACCATTTTAGGCCTGGAGATACTACACGAGGAATCACCTCGACATGCCAAATTTGAAGGCCAAGAAGAAAATAATAGTTGTACCTCAAATTATTGGATTTGTCAAACTCACTCAACGGTTAATGATTACAATAAGTTTTTGAAGAGAAGAAGATTGTTTTTTAATATAAAAAATCATGTCTATACCTGAGGAATATATCAGGTATTTATAGCCTTAATGTGTCCCTTCGGAAAGGAAACATTGGTTTATAAGGAAAAAGACACATTTTTAGTACAGTCACGTTACTTGCGCCCAGTCTGTGCTGGAATTACGCCCTATCTGCCACCGTAGGTGACACTGTCCAAATTCCAGTAGCTTCTGCGTTACACCTGCGCTGGACATGCGGCCGCAGGTCTCCAGGAGCGCGCGTAGATTACTTATTTGTGCGAAACAGTGTGTCCTTTACCTCGAAGGTTCGCATCCTTTCGAGGTGCGTTTGCATAGCGTCAGAAATGTGCCCACATATGGAGAAAACAATTCTATCAAATTCTTTGGATTAAATTTCATTTGTTCTTTAAGTTTCAAATAAAGTTTGTCTAAAAAGATAGATCTCATCGATCGATCATTTGACAAATCCAAATCCAAATTCGAAGCTGAAACCGAGGTCGACCGAGAGAGCGACGACGACGGAGCGAGACACCTCGTTGTTCTTGCCTCACTATCCAAGTGGAAATGTGTTTCTCAATATAGACACATGAAAGCTTCTTTCTCCACCAATGTGGGAGAATTTAGTAGACTTTCCTATTTGAGCACACTCTCCATTTTAGTGTGGACTCACTTTTCCTCTACTATTTTTCCTTCATTTTCATTCACACATACACTTTGAACCCAACAATCCCCCACATTAATGGGGAATGACTATTTTATGAAGAATTTACAGATAAGCATGTGATCATTTAGCAAAGACTGATTGTATCTGGATAAGTGGATTTCCCTTTAAACTTTTCGTAGTGAACATGCATCGGATGTATTCGGTCAATCGATAGATTTGATATCTGTGAATCGTCCAGCTTTAATGTACACCTAGACAACACATGTCACACAACCAACCTTTTACCATTTATAATTTTCACAATTTGTTATTTTCAGCCATGAACACGTCCCGACTTCCTGATAGCTTAGAAAATAGGCATTTAATAACATTCTCCTTGAAGCGATTTTCACTTCGCCCTCACATAGGTTATTTCTAAACGTTCAATCCTTTAAATTAAACTATTTGGTCAAATCTTCTAAATTTAGATAATCATTAAAAAACTTCACACCATAAGTTTTATCCTTGCTTACTAAACATTGTCTACATCATAAGAATGGGTTGGGTATAATGATAGTGTTGAACCTGTCAGACACAACTTTGTTGAATCTCTTTGAACCTAGCTCTTGGGATCTCCAGTCTGCTAGGTAAAGTTACCGCACATGCTGACTTGTCCTGAGCCTTAAACTCATTTCCTTGGATGTTCTCTCAACTCCTTTTCTAGATAGGTCTTTTGCAAGTGAATCCGACACATTATCCTTTGACTTTACATAGTCAACAGTTATAATTCCACTAAAAAGAAGTTCTCTAATGGTATTATGTCTCTGTCTTATGTGACGAGATTTACCATTATATATTATGTTTCCTGCCCTACCTATTGCAGCTTGACTATCATAGTGTATACATACTGGTGCCAATAGTTTGGGCCAATAAGGAATATCTTCCAAGAAATTTTAGAGCCATTCTGCTTCTTCACCGGCTTTATCTAATGCGATAAATTCTGATTCCATTGTAGAACGAGCAATACATGTCTGTTTAGACGATATCCAAGAGACTGCTCCTCCACCTATTATAAATACGTATCCACTCATGGATTTTACTTCATTTAATCTGGTGATCCAGTTTGCATCACTATATCCTTCAAGTACTTGCGGTATATTTATTGTAATGAAAAGAATAGTCTAGGGTGTATTTAAGATACCTCAAAACTCTTTTCATTGCTATCCAATGAGTTTTGTTGGGATTACTCGTGTACCGACTCAATTTACTAATAGAGCATGCTATGTCTGATCGTGTACAATTCATTATATACATTAAACAACCCAATACTCTTGCGTGCTCCAATTGTGAGTCACTTTTACCTTCATTCTTTCGAAGTGCGAAGCTCACATCCAATAGAGTCTTGGCAATACCAAATTCCATATACTTGAATTTATCAAGTACGTTTTCGATGTAATGAGACTGTGATAATGCCAATCCTTGTGGAGTTCTATGGATTCTTATTCTTAAGATCACATCCGCAACTCCAAGTTCTTGAATATCAAACTTGCTCTCGAGCATTTCTTTTGTGGCCTTAATGTCAGAAATGTCTCTACTGATGATCAACATATCATCCACATATAAACAAACAATGACTTGATGATTGGAGTGTCTTAAATCTAAACACATTTATTACATTCATTTATATTGAACCCATTTGCCAACATGGTTTGGTCAAACTTTGCATGCAACGTTTAGGTGCTTGTTTTAGTCTAAAGTGACTTAACAAGTTTACACATCTTATTTTCTTTTCCTGGAACCACAAAACCCTTGGGTTGTTCCATATAAATTTCTTCCTCCAATTCTCTATTCAGAAATGCTGTTTTTATATTCATTTGATGAATTTCAAGACCATATACCGCCGTCAAGGCAATTAACATTCAAATCGACGTTATCCTTGTTACTGGAGAGTATGTATCAAAGTAATCAAGGGCTTCTTTCTGTTTGAAGCCCTTTACTATAAGTCTTGCCTTGTATTTGTCAATAGTACCATCCGCCTTTATTTTTCTTTTGAAGATCTATTTAGAACCTAAAGGTTTATTTTCTGGAGAAAGATCAATCAACTCTCATGTATGGTTACTTACTATTGAATAAATCCCACTATTGACTGTCTCTTTCCAAAAGGATGAGTCTGAAGATGTCATTGCTTCTTTAAATGTTTGAAACTCATTTTCTAAGAGAAATATTACAAAATCTGATCCAAACGAAGTTGACGTTCTTTGACGTGTACTACATCTTGGATTCTCATTATTATGTACATCCTCACTTGGTTCATCCCGAGGTCGTTTAGACCCTTTACTAGACTATTCATGTTTAATTTTATACGGATAAATATTTTCAAAAAATTCAGCATTATCTGATTTAATTACTGTATTTTCATTGATATCCGGATGTTCAAATTTATGAACTAAAAACCGACATGCTTTACTACTTTTAGCATATCCTATGAACATGCAGTTCACCGTCTTAGGTCCTATCTTTACCCTTTTAGGCATAGGAACTTGGACCTTCGCTAGACACCCCCACACTTTGAAATATTTCAAGTTGGGTTTCTTTCTTTCTATTTTTTATATGGAATTGATTGTGACTAACTATGGGGAACTCTATTGAGTATTCGGCTGGTTGTAAGAATAAACTCCCCCCACAAGTTTTGCGGTAAACTCCGAACTTATAAGTAAGACATTCATTATTTTCTTCAAAGTTCGTTTTTTCTTTCCGCAATTCCATTATATTGAGGTGAATACGGGGCCGTAGTTTGATGGAAAATTCTATTCTCTACACATATTTGCACAAAGGGAGATTCGTATTCTCCGACCCTATCACTTCTTATAGTTTTGATTTTTTTTCTCTAACTGATTTTCAACTTCTGTTTTGTATTGCCTAAACACATCTATTGCTTCATCTTTACTATTTAGCAAATAAACATAACAATATCTTGTGCAATCGTCAGTAAAAGTTATAAAATACTTTTTTTCACCATGAGATAGTGTTGACTTCATATCACAAATGTCAGTGTGCATTAAGTCTAAGGGGTTGAAATTTCTTTCAATGGACTTAAACGGATGCTTAGCATACTTTGATTCCACACATGTTTGACATTTTGATTTATTGCATTCAAAGGTTGCAAAACTTCTAAGTTAATCAATTTTTTCAATGTTTTATAATTGACATGTCTTATCGTTCATGCCACAAATAATTAGACTCAAGCAAGTAAGAAGAAATTGAACTTTTACTGATTTCAACATTCATTACATTCATTTTGAATAGACCCTCAATGAGGTGGCCTTTCCTTATGTATACTTCTCCTTTACTAAGTATAATTTTTTTGGAAATAAATACATATTTGAATTCATTTTTATCTAGAAGTGATACAAAAATCAAATTTTTTCTTAACTCCGGTACATACAAGACATTGTTCAAAGTCAACACTTTGCCTGATGTCATTTTTAGGCAGACTTTTTCTGTTCTTTCAACTTTTACAGTTGCAAAGTTGGCCATATATATCTTCTCTTCGTCTTGAGCCGAAGAAAAAACAACAAACAACTCCTTATTTCCACCAACGTAACGGGTGGTACCGGAATCCATCCACCATTCTCGAGGATTTCCCACCAAGTTTCATTCAGACAGAATGACACATATATCATCCTTTCTTTCTTCGATTCAACCATATTTGTTTGGTTCTTTTTTTTGCCTTTCTTTGGAAAATGATAATTCGTTGACTTGTAGCCAATCTTGCCACAGTTAAAACATTTTTCCTTGAATTTCTTCTTAGGTTGATTGCTTTTCTGCTAGCTTTCTTTCACTTTTTGGAGTTGTTGTGGTCGTTTTCTACAATATTTGCTCTACTTATTATAGTCTCCTTTTGACCCTCTTTTCCTGGCTTTGTTGTCTTCTTCAATGCGCAGTCTTACTATAAGATCTTCGACTGATATCTCCTTTCGCTTATATTTCAAGTAGTTCTTGAAGTCCTTCTACATAGGTGGTAACTTCTCTATTATCGGGACTTGAAACGCCTCATTCACGATCAAACCTAAAATAAAATTTATATGAACATCAAGAATATTTTTAATATGTTCAACTAAGATATTCATCAAACTCATACCTTTCATGAGGAGATCGTGGATGATCACTTTCAGTTCTTGGACTTGAGATACAACAGACTTGCTGTCAATCATTTTAAACTCAAAGAATCTTACAACGAAGAACTTCTTGGTTCCAACATCCTCAGTTTTGTATTTTCTTTCTAGAGCACCCCACAACTCTTTTGTCATCTTCATTCCACCGTACACATTGTACAATTCATCTTTGAGGCCATTTAGAATGTAGTTCCTGCATAGGAAAACGGAGTGTTTCCATACCTCCATAATGATAAATTTCTCCTGGTTCGAAGTTCCCTCGGGAACCTCTGAAACTTCTTCAGATTTGAATCTTTGAAGACATAGAGTTGTAAGGTACAAGGATATCTTCTGTTTCCACCTTTGAAATCAACACCCGTGAATTTTTTAAGTTTCTCTGTTGGTGCCATTGCCTGCGGAGCACTCGTACGACTCATTGTGGCAATATTAGTTGCTGCCACAGTCATTGCAATATCATTCACTTGACTATCAGTAGTCATTTTTCTGTCACAATAAGACAACAACTTTAGTATATCAAAATACTACTTATAAAGTTGTAGAAACTTTAAACACCCCTTGTTTCTAGTTTAACGATGAAGTTTTTATGACTTTTAATCGTCAACCTAATGATCTTTAACTTGTGATGAAGATTTGATTTCTTCAAAACACTAGTTAAGTTCAAATGGAGTAGAAAGCTTAAAGTTTTAATATCCAGAAACCAAAAGAATACAAATTTTGTAAAGTTAATTATTTCCTTAAGATTGTTATATTCAATATTTTTTAGTACAAAAAATCTGTAGGTTATGCAGTATACACTTCAACTAAGCTCAAGACCAAACTTGTCAAGAGTAACTTGAAGTTTCAACACCTTTAACACAAGACCAAACTGATCTATCATAGAAGTGTGTTATAATTTCAGAAATAAGATGAAACAGAAAGTTAAAGCCAAGTCCCCAAATTCACGGAGTGCCCTTAAGAAAATAATTCCCATCAAGTACCCGAGGTTATGGAATTTTCCTCCTAGGATAAAATGACTTTCAATCCAACAATAGTGGTACCTCGAATTGTTGGATTCGTCAAACTCACTCAACAGTTAATGATCACAATGAGTTTTTGAAGAGAAGAAGATTGTTTTTTTGCTATTAAAAATTTGTCTATACCTAAGAAATATGTCAGGTATTTATAGCCTTAATGTGTTCCTTCAAAAAAGAAGCATTAGTTCAGGAAAAAGATACATTTTCAGTACAGTCACGTCACCTGCGGCCATTCTGGCCTGGAACTGCGCCTAATCTACGGCCATAGGTGACACTGTCCAAATTCCAATGGCTTCTGCATTACACCTGCGCTACGCTGGACAGGTGACACTGTCCAAATTCCAATGGCTTCTGCATTACACCTGCGCTACGCTGGACCTGTAGTTGCAGGTCATTAGGTGCGCGCGCAGATCACTTATTTGTGCGAAATAGTGTGTTTTTTACCTCGAAGGGTCCTATCCCTTCGAGGTACGTTGTGCATGCATTTGCATAGCGTCAGAAATGCTCCCGCATATGGAGAAAACAATTCTATCAAATTTCACTTGTTCTTCAAGTTTCAAATAAAATTTGTCTAGAAAGATAGATCTCATCTATCAATCATTTGTCAAAGCCAAAGTCGAGCAAGCAACGATGATAATGCAAGGTATCTCCTTGTTCTTGCTTCACTATCCAAGTGGCGATGTGTTTCTCAATACAAACACATGAAAGCTTCTTTCTCCCACCAATGTGGGTGAATTTAGTAGACTTCCTATTTGAGCACACTTTACATTTTAGTGTGGACTCATTTTCCGTCCACTATTTTTCCTCCATTTTCCATTCACACATGCACCTTCAACCCAATAGTTACATTGATTGCATGCTAAAAAGATCAAAATAATGATACCTAAAATAAATCATCACTCGTGGTATGCTCTTTTGTCCTTAGTCTATCTCTCAATTAACAACTTTTTTATGCTGATTGAGGTGGAATGTGTAACACCTTAATAGTTTCTCATGCCTAAGCCCATACTTAAGCCAGAAAACCAGCTGAGAATTTCAATTTCCACACTAGTATGACTCATCTCATGAGTCGTACATTAAACCACGAGTCATGGAATGACTTGTGGTAAGCGGTCTAAATCTTCAAGTTTCCAGTCACCACAAATCGTGGGACCCTAGTGTGAGTTTTACGTAGCACTCGTACAGAGTGACTGAACAAAAGTTCTGAAAGTTGTCAAAATTACCCATGGGCTATGATCAATATTATGAGTTATAGAATCATTGTGTATGACATACCATAACCCATTATCCCTTAGGTAGAAACTCAAGGTTTCAGGTTATAGGGAGAATGAGTCTTAGTATGACTCACTGGGATAACCTACGTCTCATACTATGACTATTGGTCAGCCTTTTAGAGACTGTTCAAATTGATCTAGGACTCACGAGTCCAAACCACGATTCGTGGTTTGACAGTATGAGTTGTACTTTAAGTTTAACTCGTGATGTTTAGTCTTATTAAATTGATATTAAAGGGTCATTGGTTAATTTTCTCCCCTCACTTTCACACTAGCACATAAAGAAAATCATAAGGATCTCTCAAGTCCCTCTCAAGTAGTAAAGATCTAGGGTTTCTCTCTAAAATCAAGTTCTCCAAGTTTTAGCTCAAAAATCATCACTTATCAAGTATATCAGATTTTAATGAGGGTTTCCTTTAACCCTCATGCCCAAGATTTTTAGATTTCAGCATAAATTTTTCATGTTTTCACGAATTATAATTAAACATAAATTCACTAGATTATGTCGTCTTCAATTCTTATCAATCATTATGATGCTCTGACAATGATTTTCAGTAAATATGCATATATTTAATAGTCTTAAATCAATTATTATGTTCTACGATTAATGATGCATAATTTGACTGATTGCAAGATAATTTTTAGAAAAAGTGGCGTATTATGAACACATAATTTCAGAACTCAGTGAATTTGGCGTGGCTAGTTTTAAATTTTTGAAAGCATCAATAAACTAGTAATAAAACAAGTTCATGATTTATTTTTAGATATCAGATACAGTTATGAGCAGCTAGTATATATATATATATATGTTTTGGGAGAACTATTTAGTACCAAGTGAATATGGATTTAGATAATTCAAGTCCCAAAACTACGTTGGCATTGTAGGATGAGGGTCCTCGCTAGTTGAGAGTGTTACCTCCAGCCAAAATGGGCTCAATTAATGGATACATACCAGCTAGGTTCTATACCTTTGGTCGGGTATAGGTCACCCTTCTAATTGAGATTGTAAGTTGGATTTCATATTTCTCACATGGTTTATGTAGGTTATAAAGACCTTTGACAAAAATAGTATTAACTTGACTTTTGTACTTGACCCACAACTTTAATTAAACTTAGTTATTTCACGATTTACCTTTGGGTCATTGTAAACTAGATTATACTCTTTTCGGATAAATTATTTAACATAGCGTGACTTCAGTTTTCAGCATGACTTCAATTTTCAGCATGATTATATTCGTTATTTTAAGTCTTCATATCTCACATGCTCAATTCATTAGAAGTACTGATTGTATACTTCTTTTTGCGCTATATCTTATTATGATATAGGTTTTGGTTTTCAAACTTGATTGGTCGCATATCTAGACTCGCTCTAGTGACAGTCCAACTTTGCTCGTGGTGAGTCCTCATCAATCGGGGATGGTTCTTTTTAGTTTATGTTTATTCAGTGGTATTTTAGCTTCAGTTATTTAGAGTTAGCTGAGGGTTTATCCTAGAAAGTCATCAATTTACTTTAGGGGCTTTTAGACAGAGTGAGACATATCAGTTTATTGTTCATCTTGAATCTCTTCCAAACTTATTATTTTATACTTAGTCTGACTCTTTTCTGAATCCTACGCATAATGAAAACTTTAGTGCACTAGGTTGTCCCTTGATTCTATTCTTAGTTATTTCAACTTGTCCAGTCATTGATATATTATTTAGCTTCCTCGCAAATATTTCAATATATATTTTAATGTCATGTCAGTACTATGAATTAGCTTTGGGATACTTGTAGTTTTAAGTACTGTGTCGCTTTCAGAGTGTAGACTCAGATCGTGATAGTATGCTTGACACAGGACACTCTGCTTCTACTTGTGTGGTTCTTCTTGGATCAAACTCCATCAGCTAGTGCTCAAAGAAGCAACATGAGGTTGCCAAATCAGCAATAGGGGTCGAATATGGTGTAGTGGCTAAAGTCAACTAGATCGTGAATCTTATTTGCGAACTACATTATCCAGTTAAATCCCATTCTCATGATTCTTTGTGACAGTATTGGAGCCGCTTATCTAAGTCATAATCATGTTTTTTCACATCAAAATGAAACATATATCAATTGACTTTCATTTCGTTTCGGATGAAGTTGAGAAAATCAAATTGATATCGGCATATTTTTACATTTGATCAACTTGTTAATGCACCAACTAAACTCTTCTGAAGAGAGTCTTTGCAGATATTGTATTCAAGATTGGCCTTCGGGTGATGTAATGTTGGATACACGCAAGACGAAAATAAACAATGAAACAAAGAATAACAACGCAAAATCGAAATCCTATAACAAAGAATAAGAAATTAAGATAAAAATAGAAGCAAGACACAAGTATGAGATAACATTTGCAATAATGACTAAACTAAAGTCAAAACCTATTATTAAGAATTCAAACAAGCACTTATAATATTGAAACACCCTCAAGAGGAATGATATCCTCAATCAAGCAATCTCATCAACATTCAATAGCAACAAAGACCTTAGTCATACCTATGGCTGTCAAGTGGGCCGGGCCGGGCCAACCCGAAACTGGCCCGTGTTATTTAATCAGATTGAGGGCCGGGTCGGGTCCGGGTTGGGGTCTAAGTGATCCGGTCCGGTCCGGACCCAACAGTAAAAAAAATTAAAACCCACCCTAACCCGGCCCACTTAACTCAACCCGGTCAAACCCATCAAAACCCGGTCAAACCCGGTTAAAATATCGGTCAAATCCGGTCAAAAATATAAAAATAAAAACTTTCTTTCAATATACATTACATATACCCACCTATATACATTATAAATACGTTAAATAATATATATACACTATATATATAGTATATACTACATTAGAATTTAAAAAATATATACACATATACACAATTAGCCAATTACTCATAGATACGCACCATTCAATGTATATATACTACTACTTATAAAATATACTACAATATATATACATTACAATATATATAGATATACTTATATACTAATTCATAAAACATATACACATGTATAAGTTAAATATACAAGATATATACACGTGTATATGCACCATACAATGTATATATACAACTACTTATAAAATATACTACAATATATATAAAATATACTACAATACATATACATTACAATATATATAGATATAGTTATATACTAATTTATAAAACATATACACATGTATACGTTAAATATACACTTCTATAGAAGATATATACACGTGTATACGCACCATTCAATGTATATATACTACTACTTATAAAATATACTACAATATATATACATTACAATATATATAGATATACTTATATACTAATTTATAAAATATATACACATGTATACGTTAAATATACACTTCTTTAGAAGATATATGCACAAATATACAAAACATATGCTACTTAATATAATAAATTAATAATATTTGGTAGTAAATTAATAATATATTAGAAGTAAGTTTTTAATTTAAAGTAGAAAACTAGAAATTCAATTTAAAATTTTAAATTGTTAAATGAAAAAATATAAAAAGCAAGGACTAAGGAGTGAATGAATTTGGGAAATTTTATAGATTGCATAATGATCCAAAATTTATAATTTACCTGAATGAAAAATCTACAAATTATGCATCATTTTTTCCAACTCATTCATGTTAATATTAACGGGAACTTGCATAGTATAGTGGAAGTCAACGGGGGCAAAAGCATGCATTGAACTTGATTCTGCTGAGTTCTCCCGTGAAGTCATAATTTCTTCAAGTTTCAGCTCGTCGCTCGGCTCCGGTTCCATTCCTTGGTTTCTTCTTTTCGCTCTAATCTAATCTTTGAGGCAAACTATAATATTCATTGCATTGCTTCCCAATGAGTGTCAGTTGTCTCCAAGCTTCTGTCGTCCCTGACTAAAGGCGCTCTCTGATGCAACGGTTGACATTGGAACATTCAAGATATCTCTAGCTAATCTTGAAAGCACAGGATATTGTGTTTCATTACTCCTCCACCAATCCAACGTGTTGATCCGCCGTCTGCGATCCTCTGGTGCCGTCCGAAGATAATATTTCAGCTCTTCCCGATAAGTTGATATGTAAGTTCTCTCATCAACACTGTTCCAACAATTTAAATCAGAAAACGAATCAGAAAAATCACTATATGTCGGCCTTTTAGAAGATGATGACTCCTCGGGGGATGAGGAGCGACAGTTGGAGTGATATTTGTAGGTACAGCTAAATCAAATAAATCAGCATAGTGATTATATAATTTTTCTATGTAATCCTTTGCATCAGCCGTAGCCGTCCACAAATCAGGTTGTACTTGTTCAGAATCATGGTTAGTATTTATTTCTAAGTTAGTATAAATAAGAGTACTAAAGTGGCACATATTATTATATTTCATGCACGGATTTAGCATAGCACCAACCAAGTAAATAGGGGGAATCGGGAAAAAATATTTTTTAAATTTCGTAAACATGGCGCCAACAGCTTCTTTATAACCTTCTTTATTTTTATATTCTTTGAACAAACCAGAAATATCGGCTATATATGCCAAAATATTACAAACAGTAGGATAATAAGCACCGAAAAATTCAACCGTAGCTACATAAAAATTTTCTAAAAACTTAACAAGATCATTAATTACAACCCAATCAAAATTATGTAGCATGCAATCAGCAGAATCAGTAAATGAACCGCAATGTTGGTTAAAATCTAGTGTAATAGGAACTATATTTATAACAAAATTTTAAAAATTCATACGTAGAATTTCATCTAGTATCAATTTCCTCAGGCATCAAAATCGGTGTAAGTCCATTTTCTTGACATTTAACTTTAAATTCTCTAATTCTCGATCTATGATTATTTTCTTGAATAAAACCAACGGCAAGACGAATTTTTTCAATATAAAGCTCAAAAAACTCAAGACCATCTTTTACAATTAAATTATATATATGACATGCACACTTAATATGAAAAATTTCAGGCAAGGGCGGAGATAGGGTAGATTTTATTTTTGTTATAGCAGTCTTGTTGTTAGAAGCATTATCAAAAGCAATACATAAAATTTTATTTTCGATACCATAATATCCGACAATTTTAACAATAGAATCAGCAATAAATTGTCCAGCATGTTTACGATCTTCATCATATAAAAAAACAAGAATACATTTTTGCATCACGAAATTACTATCCATCCAATGACAAATAACGGTTAAATAATCATTTTTATTTACAGAACGACCAAGATCAGAAGTTAGGGATAATATATTGAATATTTTTTAACAATGTTGATAAATAAAAATAATATTGTGAATGGAGTCTAAAAATATCAGACCGACAAGTAGTTCTAGGAATACCGTTAAACATAGGATTATAAATTGCTTGTATATAACGAATAAAGGCATCAGAAGAAGGAAAACTAAAAGGCAAACAACCCACAGCTACCATTTTAGCTATTTCTTCCCGGTCCCTCAATTTATTATACTTCTTCGCTACGTGACCGGTTGCTGGGTCCATTCTAGTTTGCGTTGGCCCACCAACATCTCCACCACCTTGTGCAATATTTAACTCTCTTTTGTGATCTTCAGCTATATGTCTCATTAACATACCCGTACCCCCTTGCTTGCCTCCACTTCTATGCTTATATATTTGTTGACAAATATTGCATTGCACCTCAATATCTGATATACGTTCAAAAAATTGCCATGCAAAACTAGTTCTTTTACGAGGTCTTGGGGCACTGGGAGGACGGGGAGGGAGATTAACCGATTCAGATCTAACGTTAGCATCTCCTACTGCGGGTGTCTCAGTAATATTTTCATTATCTTCGTCTAAATTAACCGCATCTACTTCATTTTCTTCTTCTATACCGTAATTTTCCTGAGCTTCTACATAATCCATATCGTGAGCACCTATACCTATTTCTTCCTCAAAAAGGTGTACCAAGCGGTATCGGAGGCGAAGGCACACGGGTATATCTACTACTTGAACTACCTCTACCGCTAGTAATTCACTTTTTACTACCACTACCGCTTCCGGGACGAAAATTTTTAACACCTTTAGTAGCGAGGTTTCTTAATTTATCCATAATATAAATTAAATTAAACTAAAAATATTCAAAATACAAAAATATAATAAAATTAAATATTAAACAATTAATATAATAAATAAAAATTAAACGTAAGAGATGGAACGACAATACCAAATTTTGGAAGTATCCGAAGGTTGCGACTTTAGAAACTTTCGCTCGTACTTTGTAAACGAAAAATTAAAAAATTAAAGTGAACACTTTAAGAAATTAAATATATTGAATATTTGAGAATTGAGAATTGAGATTTGAGAGAGAATGAGATTTGAGAGAGTGAAAAATTGTGTGAAAAATGATTTGAAGTTGTAGGGTATTTATAGAATTTTTTTGGGATTAAAAAATATTTTTTAAATTTAATTTTTTATTTTTTTAATAAATGGGCTCAAACTAGCCGTTTGGACCAAAAAACGGCTATATAGCCGTTGGGCCAACGGCTAGTTTAAAAAGGTATCTGGGCCGAGCCGGGCTGGTTAGCTGGCGGGCCTGGACCGGACTTGGTCCAGGCCGGGCTAGCCGAACCCATTTTAAAAAAAATAACCAGCCCGGGACCCGAAACCCTAAAGCCCTAGGGCTTACCGGATCGGATCAAATCGGACCGGGTTAGTTACAAGTCCACTTGACACCCTTAGTCATACCCTACAAGAGTTTCACTCTTTCAATTCAACTTGACAAATAATCTAAGTCTAAAAATGAGCTAATATGAGACTTACATATCAAGAATAGTCACTTTGTATCCATAGCCTCTTTAATCCTTTTTCACCTTTCTTTCTTGTACTTCACTTTAGCATATTCTTGAAATTCAATTATTCATTCCATAATATTGATGAAGCTCGACTTGCATCACCGGAAGATAGAGCCAATCTTGTGGGTCATTCCATAATATTGATGAAGCTCGACTTGCATCACCGGGAGGTGGAGCCAATCTTGTGGGGACATGATACGAATAAGACCTTAGGATAATGTCCTATAAGTATCAATTACTGTCTCCTGCTCTTGTTGTACTCCTAGATGTAATATAACTCTACTACTATAAAGGTTAGATGATGTAACCTTTAAATATTATGTACTCCTTCCGATTCATTTCAAAATGAATGATCTTTTATTACTTGACACGAAATTTAAGAAAATAAAAAAGATTTTTTAATCTTGTGGTATTAAATTAAAGTTATATCAAATATATCAAAGTGTCCTTTAATCTTATGATCTTAAATATGTCACGTGGAAAGTTGAAACTAAAATGTTGCCGAAAAAGGATTATTCTTTTTTAAATGAACTAAAAATATAAATCCAGGCTGAGAGGACCTATGTTGCTTTTTGGGGTGCTCTGTCACCCATTAAACTCGACGAGAAAAAGATATAATTACATAGAAAATATACAAAAGTAGGTGTATGTATGTATATATATATATATATATATACTAGTTTAGGTGTACGCGTCTTGTGCATGTACCTCACTTTATTGAGTTCATATAACATATTTGTCTAAATAACAAAGATAAATACAATAATTAAATTCAATAATTTTTGGAGAATTTATTCAATTAAATCTAATCTTTACCAAAAAAAATTGTCAAAGCCGATCGACATTCATCTACTTGTAAACTGCAATAAAACAATACAATGATAGAGACATCAAAACAATATAATTACACATAAAAATATTCAAAGCCGCCTGACACTCATCTACCATCTATAAACTATAACAAAATAATACGATAATAGAGATATCAAAATAATACAACTAAACTTAACCTTTACAAAAAAAAAAAAATCAAAACAGAGATATAAAAATAATATAATTAAACCTAACCTTTACCTAAAAAAAATATCAAAGCAGACCGACATTCATCTACCACCTGTAAATTCATCTACGTCCTGTAAACTACAATAAAATAATACAATAGTAATCACAAAGCTTCAATTTTGATGAAAATAATTCTTGTGTGAGTGGAAATTTTGACCTTAAAGAATGACTTGAATTAAAACAAAGAAGATATATATATATATATATATATATATATACATACATTGAATTCTATTATGTTGACAAAAACAGTGAAGAAGTTGAGGGTTAGAAAATTAAGCATCCACCAATCTAGACATGCAACCGAATTAAGTAAGATGAGCATCAATCATATTTTCCCAATAAGTAAATTGATTTATTTCTTTGATAGTTTAACGTGCATCTCAATATTTATAGAAGTATTTTGTTAATAGAGTTCTATTTTAGGAGTATTTTTCTATTCTATTTTAGGAGTATTTTTCTAATTGATAAATATTAATTGATTCTCCTTTCATATATTTAGGAGTCTCATATATTTTAGGAGTCTAGTTAATATAATAAAAATAATTAAAGAAAATAGTGAAAAGACAGTTTTGTCTAAAGAAGATCTTTTAATGAAGAAAAAAAGTTTAAATCACTTTTTAAGTGTCTTCACGCTTTTAATATATTATAGATTATATATTATAGATAGATTATAGATATAGATTATAATACTTTTAATATATTATAGATTATAGATATAAATAGATATAAATTATAGATATAGATTATAAATATATATATCAGAAAAACTGAAGGGATAACCCACCTCATCCTCAAGTTACTAAGGCTGGTTTAAATTAGTGTAAACCACATAAATTCTTTCCCTAGTGAAAGTAATTACTTAAAATTTCGGTTGTCTTTCTCTCTCCCGAAATTGAGAAATATACTTATACATTAGGTCGTCCCTCATACATTGCTGGAATGTATAAGAAATTGATTAGCCTATATTTATGAAAAGAGAAATCTGATACTATCTTTCAATTCTTTAATTAACGTCATTAATTACCTATTATTATGTGGTGTATGATTAAATATAGTAACTGAAATTCTAATTCAAACAAATTCTTAAACATCACAGTAAATTTTCTTCTTTGTTGAATTATGTTCTGAAAAAAAAAAGGTCGTCAACTGCTTTCTTCAATTCTCAAAAATATCAATATGAACATCCCCATATTGTTGCGTCATTCAGGTATTTGGGAGTCTGAAATTATTTATCAATCCTACAAAAATAACATAATTATTGTTTCGAAAAGTATAACCTTCTAGAAATTGATTGCTGCGATCGCGATGGAATTAAATATTGACGAAGTTCATAAAAAAATTGAAGTAAAATACATTGTTTAAGATAATTCTTCTCCAATTATCATAAGAAATGACAATGGAGTGAGGATTTACACTGACTTGAAGAAATAATTTTTGGATTTTGTCAATACGATATTTCATGCCCTGAAAAAATAAAAGCAGACTCAGATTAAGAGAGAAAAAGATAGCAACAAAATGATATGTATTAAAGATAACATTATACAACAGTTGTACATGTATGTGGACACATTATACATTTAAAAATAATCTGTAGTAATGTATAATGTCATACTATACATTTAAGTATTAACATTAAACATGAATACTTTTGTATCCTTAGCAGAAGTTATAATGTAACCTTGTACAATATTAATACTTTTTAATTGTATAATATCAAATAATACATAAAATGCCTCTTAAATGTAATAAAAACTTCTTAATGTATAACATACTGAAATATATAGCAAAAGAATTATATTATACCTTAGTCTTCCAAAATAACTAATGAATAATGTCTGGTATATTATAACTTATACATTAAAATATAATCTTCCAAAATGTATAATATCACACTATACATATAAAATATTCACCTCATACATTAATTATCTATAGGATAATAATTTTAAGAAAAAATTAGTGTTATTGTAACATTACGTTGGCTACACGATAATAAGGAAAAAAATGATTCAATTTCCTTTATTACGTGAATTAAAAGTGTACATCAATCGTGTTTTGAATTTTCAAGTGTTATTGTAACATTACATTAGCTTGATTGTAGACATAAATAAAGGAGCACATATATGAAGCAAAAATCAGTGCACTAAAATAGGAGCAAAATATGATATTTTGATACGTATGAGGAGGTGAGAGAGAAAGAGTGAATTTAAGGAATTTAAATAATTATTTTGAGATTTTTGTAAATTATTTTTCAATATGAGATTTTATGTAATAAGGTAAAGTTATCTTGTGTATATATATATATATGTAATTTTTAGTTTAAATTATGTCATTTTAAATTGTTCCTTTAAAATAAAAGTTAGCCAGTCCAAGCTCCTCAAATCCTTGATCCACGAAGCTTGAGTTGGGTTGATCTTTTATTTATTGCTTCTGAAATGCAACGAATCTTGTGCGTAACTTTTTTTCAAGAATGTATATTTGTGGTTGCGAAGGCTGAATGGAATTAGAATATTTCTTCTTTTGGTAAAATGCACATATATAATTTTGTGATAATCTTTTCACAAAAAATAATTATCCTTTTGTTGCGTATTCCATATTTATTCTATAGTGGGTAAAGAAGCCAATTCAACGAGTCTCTCTGTCCACTATATATGTTTGAGTCTTATCAAAATGGTACAATGAATAATCCTATCTCCCCCCCTATGAAACTTATTGCTGCTTAGCATAAGAAAAATTTACAAGAACAATAAATTAATAAATACATGCGTATTGGGTTTTCATCCAGCTAATTAAAGGAAAAATAATATAAATATATACCTGATCTTAATATATTTATATAAATCTCTATTCTTACAAAGTAATTAAATTTTTTAATTAATTATGTCTCATGGTTGAATGTATCGGGGAGCTAATGATGTGTCTCGATAGATTTAAAATAAAATAAAAGAAAAAGAAAAAGTATCGGAAGCTAATTATATATTTTTACATCAAAAAATTGATCTTAGTTGGATGTATTATGTATCTCGACAGACCCAAAATCGAAAAAATATATCAAGAGCTAATTATGTCTCTTTACGAAGAAAAACTATATCTTCATTGAAAATATAAGAAACTAATTATGTATCTTGACAGATTCAAAATTAAAATTTTCAGTAATTATATATAATATCGAGATATTTTATAATTAAGTTTCAGCTGTCGAAATTTATGTTATTTGTCGTTAATTAAATCCTCAACTTTATTTTAACAAACTACAATAATAATATTCGATGTATAGTGCACAGGTGGGTCGAGGAGAGTAGTGCTCACACAATCTTATATTCTCTTCCTCTCATATTACTTGACATGTTTGTCAAAAAAAATTATTTCAGAATAGTTGGCATGTTTAAAGAATAAAAAAATAATTAAATATTTTTTTATTTTATCCTTAATAATTTGATGGACGTAGTTGACTCTAATATATAATGATAATATTTAATGTAAATTTAATAAAGTCATGTTAGTTAAATTACGTGCAAAAGACAAACATATTAAGGCTCCGTTTGATCATAAAAATCATAATTTTCCAAAGTTGTAATTGTGTTTGGCCATGAATATAAATTTGAGTTGTTTTTAAAAAAATTGTGAGAGAAGTAGGAGTAAAAAAAAAGTGAAAACAAGTTTTACTTGTTTTTACTTTTTCAAATATCAAACATATATTGTTTTAACTTTTTTTACTAAAGTAAAATAATTTTTGAAAAATAAATAAATATTTTTTATCGCCAAACGGCTATTAAGTAATATAAGGTGGAAGGAGTATATAGATGGTGTTTGGATTAGATTATAATTTGGTCAAAATGGTTTAAAAGTTTTTTTTTGAATTTTAGAAGTGTTTGGCAATTTTAAAAATTGCTTAAAAAAGGTAAATTTTGGCTTTTTAAAAGCCAAGAACTAGAAGTTGGCCACTCTCTACTTATTTTTTTTTAGGTTATAATCCATTGAAAGTTTACCAAGTAAATGACTTTTGTATCCTTTATAATTTTCACTTATTTCAAAATTATCCTCTTGTAGCCCTTATAATTTTCACTATAACATTCATGATCTATAACAATTTTTATAACGATTAACTTTTTTTTTAATTTAATTTTTATATTATATTAAATTATATTTTTTTAACAATATATATTTTACTAAAATAATTAATAATATTCAAACAAACGATATTATTATAAAAAGATTTAAGTATACGTAGTAGCTTGCTAGCAGTGTATACTATTTATGTGTTGTATTTTTTATTTTATTTTGTTTGTTTGTTTTTTCCTTTCAAGAAAACCTATATTTTATCTAAAAAAATTTGATAAACCTATTCTAATTCATGACCTTGATATGTCTTTTTTTTTCAAAAAGAAAAATGGGATTGGAGCCCCTTTTATGTCACGATAATCAAAATTATGTCACGATTACGCAAAGAATGTAAAAGAACAAAAAAGTAATAAACCTTTGATTTTTGACAACTTCATTCGACGGCAACATACTTATCCATTTTTTCAATCAGAAACTTTCAACTAAAAGAGAAACACAAGAAATTGTTAAAAGAGAGAATCAATGTCAATTGTTGATTATTATTCTTCATATATAATTTTTAAAAGTATGATTTAAAAGAAATAAATAAAGGCAAAAGGGATGATGACAATGATAATAAGAAAACACGTGAATCAAAACTAAAATAAAAAGCAAAAGTACAATATAAGAATTCGTTTCGTATAAATTTTTGATCCAAAATAGTACTTAATAGAATTTTAAAGAATATTTTTTATATAAGGCAAAATTCTATTTTTAGAAGTACTAACTATTACCTAGATTAAATAATCAAAATCAATAAATATATGTTATTAAATCCTAAAGCTCATGCGTAGAAACACTAAATTAAATTTATTCTATTTATCAATTTTTCCTTTTATAAATTATATAATTAAATATAAATTTTTTCGCCTTTTTTTTTTTACGCGCATAACGATTTCTTTCTTTTTTAACTTTGACTTGTCCTACAATTTTATTCATAATATTCTACTTATTCTTCTTTATAATTTTAAATTATGAAGTACTAGAAGTTTTTAGTTTATCAGGATTCTTTCTATATATTTTAGGAGTTATTAAATTCTTTTCATATATTTTAGGAGTCTTTAATATAATTAAATAATAAATTAAAAAATAGTAAAAAGACGTTTTTATCTATTGCAGAGGCTTCTAATGAAGGGAGAAAAGTTCAAACGTCATTTTTAAGGCCCTTCACACTTTTAATATAGTATAGATATAATATTTGAACTTTTTTATTCATAAAATATTAATTATAATCTACTTTTTAAATACTTTTTCAACTAGTTTTAGTAATTTTCAATAATTTGAAAGTAGATGTAGATATATATTTAGATTTGGGCCTTTAAGTTGTAATATTTGTCCATTAATTGCTAATTAAATGATTCAAAACCCAATATAAACTTAAAACCTAAACTTTTCACTCTTCATCTCAATTTTTAGTTTCTAGAGAGTTTTTCGCTCTTCATTTTTTCATAATTATGATTTTTCATTAGCACATGAGTGAAAACATATTTGATCTAGTCTTCGACCACAATATAATTGAAAAAACTAAATATTATTAAAAAAATAAAAAAAACCCCAAAAAAATGAAAAACCCGACTAAAACCTAAATCGAAAAAATCAATTTTATGTTGGTTTGATTTGGTTTTTAGTTTTAATAAACCGACATGATTGATTTTTTTTTTTAATAAAAACCGAACCAACTCGACCTATGTACACCCCTACCAACAACAACAACAACAACAACAAACCCAGTGTATTCCCACCTAGTGGGGTCTGGGGGGGGGGGGGGTAAGATGTACGCAGTCCATACCTCTACCTCTGAAGAAGTAGAAAGGCTGTTTCCGATAGACCCCCGGCTCAAGACACGAGACACCACACAAATATAAAGTAACGCACAGAACAGGATTTCATAACGTAAATACGGCACCCATAAGTAGTAGGAAACATCGGAAAGCACCCAGATTCATGATAAAACATGGAACACCGAAAGCATAACAAGAAGAAGAATAGAAAATAGGAATAAAAATAAGAATAGGAAGAATAACAGGAATAAAACACCCCCAAATACTTCCCTACCCTAACGCCCCAAACTGACCCTAGTTTTCTGCCCTAATTCGCGCCCTCGCAACAAAGAAAAGAAGTACTGGATTAAAAATGCAAAAATGATAATCCATTAAGCACTTGAAACTTCCGGTGGTAAAATATATATGTGCTTACAATAAAATATATGTTATGTTTACATTATTATATTAAAGTGCGGACAATCTTTGAGAAGTACTTTGAGCTTTTTGTGCTTCATTAAAAACCTTGCAATAGACAAAATCATCTAATTTTAAGTAATTAAATGTTACACGTGCGAGATACGTAGGTTTAAACTAGTAAAATATTAATAGTGGCGGATGGAGAATTGAAGTATTGGCTTCACATACTTGTATTTGATATGGTGCATAAAAATATGGGATAACTACGTTATTTAACAAATATAGGTTCCTAATTAGCTTATTTAGCCTAAATTTTAATTAATTATAATTTATAGTCTTCTCTTACCTATTAATTATCCTTAATTACAATTCATAATTTCTCTCAATGGCGGAGCTAGAATATATATTAAGGGGGTTGAAAAAAATAATTAAGCACATTAACAAGACTTCAAAAATAAGCAGGTCGGGTCAGATATAAGTGGGTCAAATTTGATTTGAGCGAGCTAGATAACGTTTAACTCTACCTCAACTTGAACAACAAAACGAGGAAGTTAAACTTCTTTATTTTGATCGTGCGTTCAAACATACAATCTTTAAACTTTTTAAAAATAATTTACATATTTAGAAACTACATAAAAGTACAATAAGTTATCAAAATTGTACTTTACATTTAAGTTGTTTATACATTATCATGATAAAACTAATATTAATTTTTTCTTAATTTTAAGGAGAAAAGATTTAAATTATTTTAAATCAGTCAAAATAGATAAACAACAAACAAAAGTATGTAGTATAATTTTGAGAAAAAATAAAAAAAGATGTCAATCATCAAATTAGTAACGATGAAAGTGAGAGAAGAGAAAACAATAGAGGATAGAACAAGTGAGAGAGAAAGAGAAAACAAAAGGGGGTATAAGAGAGCAAGAAAGTAACTAAGGATTTAATCCAAAAGATTGAAAAAAAGCTATGTTATTCAAACTCGAACCCACACGGATTGAGAAATTTTGCACCCTTCACAACTGAACCAAACTTTAGCCTTATGGGGTTCAGTACTTAATATATATACCGTAAATCAAAATTTTGATCTTACATATACAGTGTAATTTTTCGACGAACGGGGTTCGGTTGAACCCCCTGAATTGTATGTAGCTCCGCCCATGGTTTCTCTATTTCTTTCTCATTTATTTTTTATTTTCCTTTTTTTTATTTTATTCTTTTCCTTTTTTTTTCTTTTTTTCCTTTTCATTTCTTTTTCTTCTTCTTTTTTATTTTTTCCCTATTTTTCTCTCATTTTTTATTGTTTTTGTTATATTTTATATTTATTTGTATCATACTATATTTTGAAAATAAATTTATTATTTTTAATTGAATAGTTTAATCGTGATTATGTATAATTTATCATTTGTATTTGTATACAAAAGAATATATGGATTAATTGTATTTGTTTGGATCTTAAATATATAAATATGCAATGTGTTATTCAATGCAAATGTATCGTTAGTATTTGTATTTTAAATTGAGAAAATGTATTATTTCTACCCTGAACTATAAACGAAATTGCTGAGACACACTCCAACTTAAAGGGAGTCCTATTACCCCCTGGACTAATTAAAACTGTATTTTTGGCAACTTTAAGGCCTACGTGGCATATATGTGGCACACTGCGTGAATCAACATACTGAAGGTCCACGTAGGCACACGTATGTGCCACGTAGGTACTTAAGGTTGTCAACAATATGATTTTAATTAGTCCAGGGATAATAGGTGTCTCAACAATTTCTTTTATAGTTCAGGGTGGAAACAGTCCATTTACTCTTTTAAATTTATTATTTGTATTTGTATATAAGTAGCTATCATTTTGTATGTGTATGGTTCAAGTTGTATAAACGTGTATCATTTGATGTCAATGTAACATTTGTATTTGTATAATTTATCATTTTATAAATACAAGTATTTGTAGAAAGAAAAATAAAAATTCTTTTTCAATTATTTAAAAATACAAATTATCTTGTCAACTATATATTCAAATACAAACAAATGAAATAAATTAAATTACAAATAAGAATATAGTATGCGGTCAACTTACAAATAAAAATACAAAATAGTTCTTTGCAAATACAAGTGTTAAGATAAAAATAATACACAAATACAAATAAAATGAAACCATAAAATATAAATATAATAACCAGTCAATTATAAAATACAAATACAAAATAATTTCTTAAAATATAAGTGTGAATTGTATGAAATATAAATAATGGTTCAAACTAGCAAACACAAATACAAGTGCGAACTATAAATACAAATACAAATGTGAACTATAATATACAAATACAAGTGCAAACTAGCAACACAAATATAAGTGCGAACTATAAAATACAAATACAAACGATCTATAACATATAAATACAAGTGCGAACTATAAAATGCAAATACAAATGCGAACTATAATATATAAATACAAGTGCGAACTATAAAATACAAATACAAATGTGAACTATAATATATATATATATATATATATATATATATATATATATATATATATATATATATATATATATACATATATATATTATCATTTTGTATGTGTATGGTTCAAGTTGTATAAACGTGTATCCTTTGATGCCAATGTAACATTTGTATTTGTATAATTTATCATTTTATAAATACAAGTATTTGTAAAAATAAAAATAAAAATTCTTTTTTAATTATTTAAAAATACAAATTATCTTGTCAACTACAAATTCAAATACAAACAAATGAAATAAATTAGATTACAAATAAGAATATAGTATGCGGTCAACTTACAAATAAAAATACAAAATAGTTCTTTACAAATACAAGTGTAACGATAAAAATAACACACAGACAAATAAAATGAAACCATAAAATATAAATATAATGTCCAGTAAATTACAAAATACAAATACAAAATAATTTCTTAAAATACAAGTGTGAGTTGTATAAAATATAATTAATGGTTCAAACTAGCAAACACAAATACAAGTGCGAACTATAAATACAAATACAAATGCGAACTATAACATACAAGTACAAGTGCAAACTAGCAAACACAAATACAAGTGCGAACTATAAAATACAAATACAAATGCGAACTATAACATACAAATACAAATGCGAACTATAAAATGCAAATACCAATGCGAACTATAACATATAAATACAAGTGTGAACTATAAAATACAAATACAAATGTGAACTATAATATATATATATATATATATATATATATATATATACAAAAACAGACGCGAACTATCAAATATAAATATAGTTGTATCAACAATACAAAAATATAAATGAAGATGTGAATACAAATATGATAAGCAATTATGATATTTTTGTTATTATTCGTTGCTTGTATTCGAATAGCCTATTTTTTAAAAATACAAAAAATATAAGATAGAAAAAAAAAGAGGTACAAAAAAGAAAATCAAAAAGAAAAAACGAACAAAAAAAAAGAAAGAAAAATAGAAGATAGAGATAGAAAAAAAAGGAAAAGAACGAAAAGAAAGAAATAAAAAACAAAATATAAAAGAAAAGAAGAAAAAAAGAAAAAAAATACAAAAATGAAATAAATAATCGAAAAAGAAAAAAAATCAAGAGGTAAAAAAAAAATCAAAAAAGGGAAAATAAAAAAAATAAAAAAACAAATGATGGTAAATACATATACAATGCATGGTTATGATGTTTTCATCATCATTCATGGCTTGTATCGATCCAGTCATATTTTTTGAAAATAAAAAAATATAAAATACAAAATGTGATTAATGTATTTATATTATTTATGAATACAAACTATTGAGTAAAAGCGAATACAAGGGATGTGAATTGAATACATCGGCTATAAATGATAATATTGTAAAGTGTGACTATGAAAAGCGGGCTTTGTACCAAACAATTGCTCTTTTAGAAACTTTTCCTAAAAATATATGTGGAAATTTTAATCCATAGTATATTATGAATGGGTTAATTGGTAATAAATTCTTTACTATAATAAATAGTAGATTAGAGATGTACATTATTAGATTGGCTTGAATCTTTTAAATATCAAATCAAATCATTTATGTTGGATTTTTAAATTTATAAATCAAATCAAACTAATATAATTTAAAATTTTCAACTTCAAGTTTTTTCAGATTTTCAGTTTTTTCAATTTTTCCGATAAAGTCTTCACACAAACATATAATTAACTTGTGCTTTAAATATTTCTTTAGTCCAAGCAAGATTAAACTATCTTAGACATTCCTTAAAAAAATAGCACTAAATATTAAATTTTTAAAAATTAGGTTATGTACTTATACAAAATAAAGAATAAGTATCCAACGTTATTGTCATTTCTAATGTTTAGTTGAATACTTTTATGAGCATTAGTATTGATTTGGATTTTATTTGAGTTACTAATATTTATGGGTTATAAAACTTTTTGGACCATTCAAAATTTTAAGTATAAACTTGAAATCATATGTTGAAAAATAAAAACAATGAATTAGTTTGAGAAATATTTAATAAATTAAATCATAGTAAATAGTTTTACATATTAAATATTCTAAAACTTATACAAATGTAATATCGGGTTGGCTCAGTTCAATTTGGCGTTTTTTAATTAAAAAAAAATCAAATCAATTATACTCGGAATTTTTTCCAACACCAAACGAAGTCAAACTAAATCATTAGTCTTTTTTATTTATTTTACTCGATTTGCAATTTGATGCAATTTGTTCACCCCCATAGTAGATTATAAATTCATAATTTCAAAAAATGTAAGGGATTTAGTTTTAAAAATCTAACCCTAAACCTATCAAGTAGGGCTACATCTAGGGTTACCGACTGTAGTAGGAAAGGTCAAGGAAGAAAATATTGGAGTTTATCACAATACTAAAAAAGTGTAAATTAATGGAGATTTTTCCGTGGATTATATATGAAAATTCACAGGTAATCTAATTTTCTGCGAATTTTTTCTACTAAAAGAATTCAATGGAAAAACCTTTGTGGGTAATTATTACCTGTGGATTTTTAAATTTCCAAATATGTTACATGGAAATTTTGAAAATGCATGTAAGTTATCTACAAATTTTCTTGCAGAAATATCTAAAAATTCACAAAACAAATTGGATAAAAATTCATGAAAGAAAGTATATTACTTGCAGATTTTCAAAGGAAAAATTCCGCAATTATTTTATTTTCTAATTCAATTTATTTATATTTATTGAAATAGCCTACCTCTCTTTTCCATATTATATATCCACCCCATGTTAGTTGTTTTTAATTTAATTTTCTTATATTTATTTGTTATTCCTTAATATCATTACACAACTTACTATACACAAAGCAAACACATAAATCGCTTAATTTCTCCAAGGCTAACATCCACTCAAGATCTCACGAGTTATCTGTTAAAATATTTGAAGACACATAAATTTAACCCTTTTAGACATCAATTTATCTCATTCACCCGCACCCATATCAAGCACCTCACCCCATTTGATACTTCCCCCACTAAAAAATAAAATAACAAATTTACAACAAATTCATAACAACTTTGGACATCTTACCCTTACCCACCCCCTACCCTCTACCCCACATACCCGTACACTACCCTACATAACCCTTCTCTCAATACCCCAACTCATATTTTTTTTTACTATAACAGTTTTACATGGTCACACAGATTATTCACACACCCAATCCTCCACTCCATATAGGCATAAACACATAAATATACCCATATCCTTCTCCATTGATATACACACACAACGTACAAAAGAGAGGGAGAGGAAGATCAATGGATAAATTCCCCCATTAACGTCAAAAACGCACATACTCAGAGCTGGGCATACACACAAAAACTCATAGAGAGAGGAGAAGAGATTAGAGAGAAAAAAAAACAGTGAAGGAACGAGAGAAAGAGTGAAAATCAACGTGGACAGTAAAAAATGAGCATGAATAGTGGGAAGCCGACGTGAACATTGAACAGTGAAAGGAATAGGGGGAGAACATTTTTTTCGGTGAAGTTGTCACCGGAATAGTAGCCTTATCATAGAATTCGACCACCCCTCCCCAAAATCCAAGGGAAAACTTGATCCATTTTCTTTTCTGCCACTGTGGTTACTGTTACGACGTTAGAAACCCATCAAAAAAATATAACTAGCTTAACTCCTGCCATAGATAGCAAAATCAGCTCCCAAATCAATTGAACCCGACCCATTTCAGTCTAATTTTGATGAAATTTGCCGGGAACGAGCGAAACAGTGATGCTGTGCATGAAATCAGGTACGATTTCTCTTTACATCCCGATTCTAGTTTGGTTTTGGCGACAAATAGTAAAGGGTGTATATCGAGGTTAGTTTGTTCATTTTGTTGAGGTTCGGTTTGAGATCTTCGACGAGGTTCTAGTCAGAAAGAGCAATTACACTTGAAAAAACTTAAATTTGAGGTCCATTTCTCCTCTCTTTCTCTATTTTTATCTTGAATTTTAATTGTTGTTGTGGGTGTGAATGGCTTATGTGTTTACCATGCTTGGATCTTTATTGTGTGTATGTAGTTGATGTTGGATTTGGATGTTAAAAATTGAAAAGAGAAAATTGAATTGATAGCCGAAGAATTATCATTGATTGAGAATGAAATTTGGGGAGGGATTGACCTTGATAAAAGTGAACATGAATTTGTTTTGATTCATTAATTGTTGTTTGATTTGAAATGGACGTCAATTTTGTTGAACTCGATAGCATCATATCTTTAGGTTGAGAATTGATAGGCAAATCATAGGTTTGGGGTAGACAAGCTTTAGGATTTTATATTATCTAATGTGTGAATGCTTGTGTTGAATGGTTTTTCTATCACTTTTTTTCAAATATATTTATTTGTCGGGGATGCCCCGAGGTCACATACATATATATATTCATTGGGAAATGCCCTACGATACTCTATATTCGAAAGACTGATCGTGATCAAGGCATGAGGCATCGGGTAAAGCATAGATAGGTAGTTAGAACAATTTAGGGTTTCATTTCAACATTCTTTATTTTGGTTTTGTAATAACTTGGACTGGACACTAATTTTTGGAGTTTTACTGTTTGGTTGTTTGTTTTCTTGTTGTGTGTTTTGTTTGATTTATGTATTTCGTAGTGTCATACTAGCCGGTATACTCTACGAAGTGACCATGGTCGAACCATGAGACCGAGGGTTCTTAGTCAAAAGAATTCCTTAATCGGAATCTCTATTTGCGGATCAATTTTTAAAGAGTCAAAGATCATTTTGAAAAATGATTGTCAAAGGTGACTTGGGACACCAGATTTATGCCAAGTGGCGATTTTGAGTTTAATTATAAAAAAAATTCTTTTTCAATTTTTTTTTATCCTTAGTCACTTTGATAAATAAAATCTTTTTCGAACTTAAAATAATAATTTTTTAGTAAAGAAGGGGGTGTGACAGCTCGACTGCTGACTTGCAATTTCGTCACCTCGTTGACTTTCAACTTCTTCACCTTGTTGACTTTTAATTTTTTCACCTTGTTGACTTTCAATTTCTTCACCCTGTTCTTCAGGCGGGCTCCCGATTTGCAATTTCATCACTCTGTTGTCTAAGTGAGCTCCCAACTTGCAATTTTCTTACACTGTTCTTCAGGCGGTCTCCCAACTTTCAATTTCATCACCCTGTTCTTCGAGTGAGCTCCTAACATGCAATTTCATCATCCTGTTTTCCGGGGAGGCTTCCGACTTGTAATTTTCTCACCCTGTCTTCAGGTGGGCTCCTAACTTGCTATTTCATCACCCTATTTATCGGGCGGGCTCCTGGCTTGCTATTTCATTACCCTATTCTTCAGGTAGTCTCTTGACTTGCAATTTCATCACCCTATTCTTCAGGCGGGCTCCTGACTTGCTATTTCATCACCCTATTCTCCAGACGTGTTCCTGAATTGTAATTTTCTCACCTTGTTGACTTTCAACTTCTTCACCTGTATTTTCAATTTCTTCACCTTGTGAAGAAAGTCAACAAGGTGAATAAATCAAAAGTCAACAAGGTGAAGAAGTTGAAAGTCAACGAGGTGATGAAATTGCAAGTCAGGAGTCGAGCTGTCACACCTTCTTTTTTACCTAAAAAATTATTATTTTAAGTTCAAAAAGGGTATTATTTATCAAAGTGACTAAAAATATTTTTTTTAAAAAGGATTTTTTTATAATTAAAATCAGAGCCTCCACTTGGCATAAATTTGGTGTATCAAGTCACCTTTGAAAATTCTTTTTCAAAATAATTTTTGACTCTTTAAAAACTGATCCACGAATAAAGATTTCAATTAAGGAATTCTGTTGACCGACGAAAATGTGTTAGGCATCCCTCGGTTCTGTGGTTCGACCACGGTCGCTTCGTGGAGTATATCGTCTAGTATGACACTATAAAATACATAAATCAAACAAAACACACAACAAGAAAACAAACAACCAAACAGTCAAAACTCCAAAAATAATGTCTAGTCCAATTTATAACAAACCAAAATAAAAAATACGGAAATGAAAACCTAAACCATTCTAACTACCCCAACTTTGTATTACTGGTGCCTCAGACCTTGATCACGATCGGTTTTTCAAATACAAAGTGTCGTAGGGCATTCCTTGATGAATATATACATCTGACCTCGGGGCATCCCCAATGAATAAATACATTTGAAAAAGTGATAGAAAAATCATTCAAAACAAGCATTCACATATTTGATAATATAGAATCCTAAGCTTTGCCTACCCCCAACCTAAGGTTTACCTACCAATTCTCGACCTAAAAATATGATACTATCGAGTTCGATAAAATTGACATCTATTTCAAATTAATCAACAATCAGTGAATCAAAAACAAATTCATGTTCACTTTTATCAAGGTTAATCCCTCCCTAAGTTTCATTCTCAATGAATGATAATTTTTGGCTATCAATTTAATTTTTTCTTTTCAATTTTTAACATCTGAATCCAACATCAACCATATACACACAAAAAAGATCCAAGCATGGTAAACACACAAGTCATTCACAACTACAACACTAATTAAAATTCAAGATTAAAATAGAGAAAGAGATGAGAAATGGACCTCAAATTTAAGCTTTTCAAGTGTAATTGTTCTTTCTGACATGAATCACATCAAAGATATCAAACCGAACCTTAAACAAATGAACAAACCAACCTCAATAAATGCCCTTTACTGTGTCTCACCAAAACCAAACCAAAATCATGAAGTAAATAAAAACTGTACCCAATTTTGGGCACAATGTTACTTTTCCCTCGTTCCCAGCGAATTTCCTTGGAATCATACTGAAATGGGTCGAGTTCAGTCGATTTGGGCACCGATTTAGCTATCTCTGGTGGGATTTAATCTACTTATGCTTTTTTAGTGGGGTTTTGGCATTGTAATAGTGACCACGGTGGCAGAAAATGAAATGGATCGAGGTTTTTGTCGTATTTTAGGGATGGTTGGCCAGATTCTTTGATAGGGCTACTATTCTGGTGACAACTTCAACAAAAAATATTATTGTCCCCTATTCCGTTCAATGTTCATTGTTCACTCTGGCTTCCTACTGTTCATGTCTATTTTTTTTTACTGTTCATGTCGATTTTCACTCCCTTTCTAGTTTCTTCACTAATTTTCTTCCTCTAATCTCTTCTTCTCTCGCTATGCATTTCTTTGTGTGTGCCTTGCTCTATGTGTGTGCATTTTTTATGTTAATGGAAGAATTTATCCATTGCTTTTTCTCTTCCTCTCTTCTGTATGTTGTGTGTGTATATCAATGGAGGAGTTTGTGGGTATATTTGTGTGTTATGCCCATATGGAATGGAGGAATGGGTTTGTGAATAATCTGTGTGACTATGTAAAACTGTTGTAGAAAAAAGGAATAAATCATGAGTTGGGGTATTGAGGGAGGGGTACATATGGTAGGGTATGGGTATATTGGGTAGAGGGTAGGGGATTGGGTAAGAATGAGGTGTCCAAAGTTGTTATGAATTTGTTGTAAATTTATTATTTTATTTTTTAGTGGGGAAAACATAAAATGAGGTGGTGTACGTGATTTGGGTGCCGGGGAATGGGATAAATTGACGTTTAAAAGGGTTAAATTTACGTGTCTACACATGCCCCTTTGTGGTTATACACAAAAAGTGTTTTCATACAATGAAGTAGACAACGAGACAGAATTTGACTCGATCATTATTCTAAAGGAAGAAAAAGAAAGATAAAGTGCAACCGAAACTGTATTTTGTGTATCCTACCTATCCCAGGTTATTTGGGAATCAAGTCACATGTAGTTCCCAAAGTTGAAAAGGAAAAAGACTATACCGAGTTAGAGATTCGAGTGAGGTCCTGTTGAGGTTTTGGTTCGCGGCTCTGTCATTACATCAAAAATGAAAATTACAAGTTAAAAAGATAAATGAAATTACAAAAGTCTTATCTACGCAACTTTTTTTTACTCTTGACTTGAGTCTTCAATGCTTTCAAAAGTGATAAAAGATCTAATCTTCTTAGGGTTGAACTTGAGAATAATTCTTTCTCCATAGAAAATCTGGTATTGGAGTTAGACTCAAAAATTGAACATGCTCTGCAAGTGGTACTTCTAAATTTGAACTTGAACTTGAACTTGAAAATCTTCACCCTATTCTCCAAGTGAGCTCCTAACTTTCAATTTCTTCAACCTGTTCTCCAGGCGGACTCCTGGTTTGCTATTTTATCACCCTATTCTTTGGGCAGGCTTTCGACTTGTAATTTCATCACCCTATTCTCTGAGCGAGCTTTCGTCTTGTAATTTTCTCACCCTATTCTCCAGGCGGGCTTCTGACTTTTAATTTCATTACCTTGTTCTCCGTGTAGGCTCCCGACTTGTAATTTCCTTACCCTATTTTATATGCGGGCTCCTGACTTTTATTTTATTACCTGTTCTCCAGGCGGGCTGCCAACTTACAATTTCATCATCTTGTTCTCTGGGAAGGCTCCCGACTTATAATTCCTCACCCTGTTCTTCGGGCGGGCTCCTGACTTTTAATTTCATCATCCTGTTCTCCGGGCGACCTCCCGACTTTCAATTTCATCACCCTGCATTTCGGGCGGGCTCCCTCCTTTCAATTTCTTTTTATTTCCTCACCCTGTTCTTCAGACAGTATCGTGATTTGCTATTTCATCTCCCTATTCTCCAAGCGAGCTCCCAACTTTTCATTTCATCGCCCTATTCTCCAGGCGGGTCTCAACTTGATATTCGTCACCCTATTCTCCAAGCAGGCTCCTGACTTGCTATTTCATCATCCTATTATTCAGATGGGCTCCTGACTTGTTATTTTATCATCCAATTCTCCAGACGGGCTCCTGACTTGCAATTTTATCACCTTGTTGACTTTCAACTTCTTCACCTTGTTGACTTTAAATTTCTTTACCTTGTTGACTTTTAATTTCTTTACCTTGTTCTTTAGACGAGCTTCTGACTTATAATTTCTTCATCCTGTTCTCTAGGCAGACTCCTGCAATCAAAGTCAAAAATAGAATGAAAATTATCCCAAACAAAGATTATGATAAAAAATATTCCATTTTTTAAAAATAAGGTCTTATTTTCTAGGAGGGTCCTAAAGTGAAGTTCCAAATAACATGAATCAAATTTTTTATCCCCAGTATATCATCAACAAACTTTTGAGTACAAAGCGTGCAATATGAAAGTGGAAGATGAATATCACTTATACCATCTTTTATCCAATACTAACTTTAACTGAGCATGTGTGTTACTTCTTCTTCTGCACTTTTCAAAACATACAACTCCATCTTTGTTGTACACACGTCACATTGGATGACTCATACTTAAGTGAAGCAAAATTTTCTTTTTTCTCTCTTGATAGAAGATCATGCATCCACTATTCCTGAAGTAATTGTTGCAATCTATTCAAGTGAGACATCAACTCGGTCACTAAATGTCTCAACACTCTACCTATTTTCTTAGATGCCTTTTTTTCTAACTTTAACATTTTAATTCCAAGCTTCATGATTAAACTGAATTTTAAGATTGGGTTGAAAATTCCACACGCATGTCATATCACTAGAACCAACATAAAATATACTACTCCCTCCATTTAAAAAAGAATGACCTACTTTGACTTGGCACAAAGTTTTAAAAAATAAAGAAGACTTTTTAATCTTGTGTTCTTAAATTAAAGTTGTGTCAAATGTACCAAAATGCCCTTTAATCTTGTGGCCCTAAACATGCCATGTGGAAAGTTGAAATTAAAGTATTGCAAAAAAAGGAAAGGGGTCATTCTTTTTGAACGGACTAAAAAGGAAAGTAGGTCATTCTTTTCGAAATGAAGGGAGTATGTAAAACAAACAAACAAACAAACAAACAAACAAACAACACATATTTAATAAAACAAAAAGGGATACTACATTTAGTTGAAAGAAAAGACAGAAGGGTTTCACCATAAACGATAAAGAGACAAAACAAGATAGATCCCGAACTACAACCGTGAAATAATTTGGATAACAGAAAAGAAAATAAAACAAACTACCAAAACCCCTTCCTAGGAAGGAGGGGAGCAACTTCCCCATTGTTGAGCTTGACATCTTAGTCACTGGTTTGCACATCAACATGACTAGAGCTTTTGTCATCATAAAATACATTTACCTCAACAAATAAGTTTTGGATCCCCGTGCTTAACTAATTGCTTTACACGTATTGTCCATTACCGTATGTTGGTGAAGGACTCTGTAAGACTTTCGTAGTGTTAATGTCTTGCACTACAATTAATGTTTCTTGAATCATCCTTTCTATTTCTCTTTTCAAAGCACGACAACCTTTAATACTGTGACCCTGTAATCAGAATGATATGTACATCATACACTAGGATCAAATTTTTTTGAATGTGGGTCAGGAGAATACCCAAGAAGATTAGTGATCATACCCTGCTATCTCAATTTTTGAAATAAATTGGTATATGATTCCCAATTGATGTGAAATTATCCTTTGATTTCCTAATATTTGCAAACTCTGGCTTAGGTTAAAACTTGAATTTAGAGGTACCTTGATAAATATGGGGAGTTGAAGACAATTTTGAGGGATCAGTGCATGCCATTGTGGATAAGAAGATGGATGAGTATACAGGTATGCATTGTTCAAATGATACCGAGAAAGGGGATTAGAAATCTTAGATTTTGCAGAGAGAAACTTTATTGTAGGTGAGTATGCGAATCTAGTGTATAATCTCGGGGTTGAGGATGACGGTGTTGGTTAGTTGGTCCTCTCGAGCTTTGTTGTGGCCCCATCATAACAATAGCTATATTTTTCTACTTTTTTCCTTCAGTTCCCCTCAATTGATTGCAATATTGTTCCAAGTGTTTCACAGAATCCGTGTGCCCATCATGCCCCTTAAATTTTAGTATCTTAAATCTTGGAGGAAGGTTAACACTTGAAGGCATACCCCCATCCTTAAATAAAACATCTTCATAACCTGTAATTCCTAGAGAATTTTTCATAATCTTTTCAATACCCTTTCTTTTTCTAACCATTTTCTCTTGCTCTTCTGCAGTGCCAGACTTCTTGGCAAAAAGTTTTGATAGTCTAGTTAACTTAAATGCAGGCTCAGGAGAATAGCACAACAGTTGGATGGATAGGCAAAGTGGGAGCCTCAGAAGAGTGTTGATCAACAAAAGCACATACGGTAGTTAGTTTTGTCAATGTGGTAGGTTTATACTGAGGAGATAGAGAATGAGTAAAGAAAATGTTGGAATGTATTTGACATGGAGTAAATTCTAATGCAGGTTGTGGTATGTCAACAATAGTAGGATACCGATTTTGAGATATTGGTGGAAAACTAAAGGTATTTGTATGGTCAATAGCAGAGAATGGAGGAGGAGGAAACCCACTAGCCCAAGCTCAGTGCATTTCTGTCATGTTATGTCTTAGTCTCAAAATCTCTTGCTTTAAACTTTTATTTTCCTGACTCTTTGTCTAATCCATGATGTCACTATCAATATCCTTGTTAGACATGACTAACTCTTCCTTAGACTTGATGTACTATGGATGACCAACCAAAATGCCACAAACCAACCACCTTAAACTAACTGAACAAATGAGATAATAAATGCATTAGAATTCAACACTTTTTCAAAACTTTTTTTTTCTTTTTTTTGAAAAGATCACCGAACCCTAGAAGGACGCCTACGTATCTCACCTCGAGAGAGGAGAATCAAGTGTGTATAGTTTGTGAAGTTTGACCACAAAATGGCCAATTAAACTCTTTTTTTTTCTTAAAACTTTAGAAGAAAATAAAATAACAAATTGTCAAAAGAATTGACAAAAATCTTTTTGAATTTTTCAAGTTTAAATCTCCTATGCAAAATGAAACCTGTGATTATCAAAGAAAAATCTTTTTGTATTTTCATATGAAGACATGCATTGCTTAACTTATCTATTACCAAATGATCTTTGTTTTCATATGAAGAAACATGTAAAACAACTAATCAAAAATAATAGTAAAGATTTTTTTTTCTTTTTTCAAAAGATATTTATTTACACAATCTTTCTAAATTTCGATTCTGAATTTCATACAAAAATGAAATAAAAAATTATTAAAAAAATATTGTTATATTTTCAGATGAACACTACAAGAAACATGACTTATTGTAGCAACATTTAGTGGAGACCCTATTTGTTGCTACAAAAGATTCATATTCAATCCCGACACATGTTGTCGCTGCATAATATAAACTTTTAGTGACAAGTTTTCTTGACTCGCAACTAATATGCGTCACTAATTCTAAAATTATCAATTCCCACTAATACCAAAATTTTGGCTCCATATTTTTAGTGATAACTTGTCAATAATCGCCGCTGAATGTCATTTTGGGGCAACCCAGTCGCTGCTATATTAATTCAATTGATTAATTTATTTAAAAATAAAATAAAATTTATAAGTTGAAAAAACAGAAAAAGCAAAAGTCGTATATGTAGTTTTTAGATTTTCTCAATTTCTCTCTCAAAGTTTTTGAGCTTCTCTTGATGAATCTTCAATTCTTCATTACTTAAACTCTCAATTCTTGTAATACCATAATATTTGAGTCAGATCTTACACATGCAACAACCCTAATTACAAATAGTACTCCACCTGGTATGAGCTCAAATTCTTTTTTCGATATATATATATTTTTCAGATTTCACCTGCAATTTGTTTAACCCATTTAAAAATATTAGAAAGTAGAAGGACGAACGAAGAGAGTTCATAGTTTGAAATCAAAATTTGGTAAGCCATTCGAAGTTGTGAAGATTTGAAATTGTTAGAAGATTTGAAGGTACAATTTATGTTTATCCCTAATTCTATTTTTGGTATTTTTTGATTCTTAATCTCGACAGTCATCTCTGAGTTATCTCTTTCTATGGTTAAGCTGAATGTTCACTTCTAAAATTCTTGAATTTTTGATGTTGTTATTGCTATTATATGTTAATAGTCCATTGGGTATCTTAAATTCAGTGTTTTAGCAGAGGAAAAAACTTCTTCTAAGGTTAAAATTTTTTGATTTTTAATTTTCAAGATGTATTTAATTTTCAAGGTGAAAATTCCATCTCGTTTGCCTTATTTTTTTGGTTTATGTTTCAAAGGTGAAGATTGCAAGTTTCAGGATATAGAATCGAGTGAAGCTTTTGTCTATTTGTTTATTTCTATTGAATGCTTGAATACATTTTCAAAATAAATGTTTTGGTAGTTGTTGTTGTAGGAGTATGTAGTGTTGTAGGAATTATGTGATTTAGCAATTTTTTAAGTCAAAATTTTGTCTTTCATTTAGTACAATACTGGCGAACACTACCGTCTCCCTTTATTTTGTTATGCTTAAGTAATATTATTTGTATCTAGATCTAGTTGCATGAGTGATCATGGGTCTGTCTTGCGCGTTTAATCAAGGGTCAAAACCCGATAGCGAAGTTGATTCTCTTTAGCTTAGGTTCACTTTTTTAAAAGGCTAATGGCCGATTTAAATCTTCTTAAGTAGTTTTTTTTTCTTGGTTAGCATATACGCCCTTACCTAGAGTTAATCCTCGAGTAAAAACTACTGCTATGCGCTTATATTAACTGTGTTAGTCACGAATTTTATTGAATATGAGTAAAAAACACTATCTTTTAGTTAATCACCTTATACTACCAAAATCGAGTTAGTTGTGTTTATACGTACACACGAAAATTTTCCGTATATGATCAGCCTTGTACCTCTAATTTATTCCATTTGATTTGAAGTGAACTAGTGTGTTCAAGTTTTCCATCAAGTGTTTCTCAGTCTGTGCAATACCTGATAGCTAGCCTCCACATTTCCCTAAGCCTGCGTTGCATTTGTTTGTACTAATTTGGTGTTTAATTCTTGGATATGATTAAGACTAAGATTCGCTTTAAAGTTGTACTTGATTTTCCTATGTCATTTGGAGTTTTTTTAAAAGAAAAGTTAGTTGGAATTCTTCAAAAGTTATCCTTAAGCTCCCTCTTTTAGGAAGAGCCAACTCTCAAAATTGATTTGTGTTCTAGTACTCTCGTTGTATGATTTGGTGCCAACATTATTAAAATGTTGTGGTTTGTACTGAAAAAATAAAAGCAAGTCGTGTCTTTCAAAATATTTAGAGGCTAGTCTAACAACAAAGAGACTAAGTCCCATCCGGATGCACTGCATGGTTTCTTGATATTATATAAAGATGAAACAGTAAAATCAACACATCACAAGTTCACGACAACTTCATCCAGATATCAGTAATCTAAAATTGTCATAATGAAAGAAAATGATTCAAAAGTTGGTTTTAAGTTTGTTCCTTAATAATAGTTATAGGTTGCTTCCATTATTTTCTTTGGCTGCCAGAATTCACCAACCTTATCTCACATACTCAAAGTATGTGTATGATATTTTCTTTGTCCCTTGTTTCTTACCAAAGTTTTAACATGTATATTTGAATTTTTAGAATATTTTAAATATTAAGCTAATGATAATGATAAAACTCTAAAATATAATGGGTGTACATAGTTTACAGGAATTACAACTATTCTAAGTGTAGGCTACTTATCAACAAGAGTGACTATAGTTTGGTTCATTTGTTGCCAAAGGGAATCAAGGAAAATTCACTTTATATGGTTTTGCCTTTTGATTGGCCTAGCACAAAATCTCAATATGGATTTTGATTTTGCAAATTTGTTTATTTTGTTTTTACTATTTTTCCCTTTCAGGTACACTTAAAAATGACTTCTGCATATCGAACGAGGAAATCTTGAAGATTGCGAGGAATTACTTGATTACTGGAACTATAAAAGACCTGAGCGTTATGATTACTTTTAGACCTCGAGAAGATGGGAGTGCGGAATCTCCATATAGCATGGTATCCTTTGAATCAACCAACCAAAGTTTTGATTACAAGGTATTACTATTTTTCTCCTTTTTTTTCTTGAAGTCCTTTGCACCACGAAAATACCTTTTCTTGTCTCCTTCTTAAAGTAGTATCTTATACTGTGTAAAAGAAGATATGTGAACTTTTGGCAACAATAAACTTCCTGTACTCCTCATGTTCTGCCTTGTGGCACAAGTATTCTTCTGTATGTTTTAGATTGTTGTCTACCTAATTCCTAAAAGAAGGGTTTCTCTGGTTCCTAGAGTGTGTAGTACCTTTTTATTTCCAGCTTACTTATACTTATAGCCTTTTGTTTGCTGCTCATCAATAGGCATATTTCATTGACCTGAACTTGAAACCTTTGGAGAGGATAGAGTACTACTATAAATTAGACCAAGAGATAGTTGGCTGCTATGCTCAGATGGTAAAATCCATGCAGCAGCATAGCCAGACGGACTGATGGAAACACTGACATGGGGGATAATTTTCTGGTAATCAACTGCAAAACCTTTTGTGATTTATGTTCAACAAATTCCTGGATAAACATATCATACTTGCGTTTCTTTGGTGGCTCAAGTTTACATATACATAATTATTTTTTTGCCCGCATCTGAAGAAAGCTTTAACTTCAGCAAGTGATCCTTTTTGTTTGTCTCCTAAAATGTTCATTATGTGATATATGATGGATCTTCTGTTTACCTTGTTAACCAAAAAAGTGATAGATAAACTGAAGAAAAGGAAAGGAAGGTTCGGTAAACTGTATCAAGAAATAAAGCAATAAAACACTCTCCTCCTTGTTGAGACCATGTGTATTCTCTTTCTGTTGCATAAAGGTTATATTTTAATTTACGAGAGCAACCTGCTAATCTATACAACCACTATTTAAAGCCTAATATATACGTAAAACTTAACGTCCATCGTTAAGTAAATAACCTTATAATCTTAACCTTAACAACCACCGTTTAAAGCCCAATCTATATGTAAAACGTAATGGCCACCATTTAGTAAACAACCTTATAACCTTAACATCCACCGTTTAACCTTATATTAGTAAACAACCTTATAACTTTATAACCTTAACGGCCACCGTTTAACCTTATAACCTTATAACCTTAACGGCCACCATTTAACCTTATAACCACCATTAAGTAAACAACCTTATATTAGTAAACAACCTTATAACCTTAACGGACATCTACTGCTACATTAGTAAGCAACCTTATAACCTTAACGACAACCGTTTAAAGCCTAATCTATACGTAAAAGTAACGGCTATCGCTAAGTAAACAACCTTATAACCTTAACCTTAACGCCACCGTTTAGAGCCTAATCTACACATAAAAATTAACGGCCACTATTTAGTAAACAACCTTATAACCTTATAACCTTAACGACCACTTTTTAACCTTATAACCTTAACGGTTACCATTTATCATGATAACCTTGTTCAAATTGCAAATAATATGACTAAATAACACAGGATTGCAACAGGCATAAAACTAATCAATCTGATAAACCCTCACAATACAAAATCTGTTGGTAAGTTGCTATTGCAGTAGGTAGATAATGTTTGACATATATTTTACAACTTCATTCTTGAAATATGACTATGCTCTTGATGGGATCTAATATACGGGGAGCAATGTCACAAACCTACTTATGATCTACGGACTGCTCTAGATTCTCTAATGGTTTGGATCTTGGTAACAACTTTAATTTGGGCAGATCGAATAGTTCAGAAGATGCAGGTGACTGCATCTCATATCCATCAAAGCTAACAACATTATGTGGCCGCTGAAACCCCATAACATTAGCAAAAGTTTTTCTCTCATTCGCCTTCATAAATAAAGGGACCTGGTCCTCTCCCATGCTGGTAACTCCTTGTTAAACCCATGAACCCTGTCTGTAAGAGAAAGATTTCTTTCAGCATAAACCGATAACACCTGATCACATCTGGCATGTTGTAAACATTATCATTGACTGTAGTACTTCTATGGTAATAGAATTCTTTCACTGGGTCTTGATGTTTAATAACCTCAACATCCATTTGAGAATGAATCTGCTTCTTTAAATACCACCTGCCAGATGTGATCTTCTCAAGGGCACTGGCATGGGCTAACTTTGATTCAGCCTCAGGGGCAGACCATGGAGCTGAGACAGATTCCTTTGCAGTTGCCACCTCCTTCCTTAGGCCCCATGCATTTGGGTATGACCCAGCTACAACTTGAGCACTACTTGTAGACACATTCGGAGAACTCACACTCCTGCCACTACTACCAACATAACTTTTATGCGTCAGGCAAACATAGAGGCCAGCGTGTCTTCAACGGTAGAAAGTATACGTCAAGAGATGCAACTTGACATGGAAAAAGAGTTGCAAGAAGAGTGTGAACAAATGACTGTCGACCTGAAAAGAGATATGGATCAGGATTTGTAAAAGAAATTGGAAGAGGAACTTGAACACATGAAAGGAGAAGTACAAAAAATATTTCAAGAAAAAATAGCTGCTCCCATGGCTGGAATACAACAGGTATTTTCTTGACTAAAATTCAGTTTTTAGATTGTAACGACTTCAACTATTGACCATGGCCTCCATAACCCCATGAAAGTACTTTTTCTTTATTTGAGAGTAAAGGATACTTTTAATGAAGCTAAATCTTATAAGTGGAAAAGTTGATTGATTGATATACAGAGTACTACAAGTTTGTTTGTATCTGGAATAAAAAGTAGCTCAATATCATTTGTCTATCTTTTGATATGTGATATTGCTTGGAAGGGGAATAATTGATTTTGTTGTTGTTGTTGTTATTTGTACTCCTTTATATTGATAGGAATTATGAAAGGCGAATGACGAGTTGAAAGAACTAATTTCCAACGTATTGATTGGTGGAGCTAATTTCATATATTCACCATAAAACTAAGATCACCTTAGTTCTAAACTAGTTGCAGCAGTTATATTATTGTTGTCATTGTCATTGGAGTCCATTATATTATGATGTTAGCTAAGTCTGTATTTTTTGAAAAGACACGGCAAATCCACCTCATGGTGCATTCTTGCATTTCATTATTTGTGTTTATTAGCACCCTTTGTTTGCTGTAATTATTTTTAATCTTGTTCAATCTTCTGTGATCTCATCCATCTTATTTTTAATCTAGAGCATCATTTTATTATTTTTTTTTAAAATTCATTCTCTTATAAGAAATCGATATTTGCTTTTTATTTATAGATTAGGCAAAAGCCTCTTAGTTTGAAGCTTTTTAGTAAATAAAGTGATTTGGTGCTTTTTTTAATGACAGGAACGTTCTTAAACAATGGGTTGACCAAGGAGGAGCATGAAGGCATAGAATATATTTTTTATTTTTGATCATATGTATGAATATGATAAAACTAAAGCACTATGTTATTCTTAACATATATGTCGTTGACTTCTTATTAAGGAATGTACTTATAATATTTGATCGAAGGATGATTTTGTAAAACACTATGATGCTTTTATTAGCTAATATTATTTGTAGTTCTTAAAATTTGTTGTCAATTTTGTAAAATACTATTGAAATTGATTTTATGTCGAGAAAGGTCGTTACTGATGCAGAAGTGATGCACAGAAGTTTTAGTGGCGACAAACAAGTGGTCACAATTGATGTGCAAAAATTTTAGTGGTGACAAACAGGTGGTCACAATTGATGTGATGAAGTTTTAGTGGTGATAAATAGATGGTCATAATTGATGTCCGGAAGTTTTAGTGGCGACAAACAAGTGGTCACAATAGATGTGCAGAAGTTTTAGTGGCGACAAATAAGTGGTCACAATTGATGGTGATTTTGTGGTGACAAAGTCACTGCTAATTTCGATATATCAGTGGCAACCTAGCCCCAATATATTTTGTCAAAATACATTTTGCAGCGTAATTGTCGCTGCTAAAAATATTCAGTGGCGACTTTTGGTTCTTTTGCGGCGACTTTTGTCGCCACTAAAAAACAGATTTCTTGTAATGGAAGCAACATGTGCTACAGATTTCTTGTAGTGGATTTTCCATTTTGAATTTCATACACAAACAAAACCTAAAATTATTAAAGAAAAATCTTTTGTATTTTCTTTTAAAGATGCGTAGTAAATACCTACTCTCAATGAAGCAGGAAGAAAATATTTTATGAATTTTTAAATAAGATCACCAAACACAAGAAGGGTTGCCTACGTACTCACTCGTGAAAGAGGAGAATCATGTGTGCATAGTTCATCCAGATTGGACAATTAAATAATAACTAATAGACTGGACCACGATTCAAGGGACATGACCAAAACAAACAATAAAAAACATTAATAAAATCCTTTTTTTTCTTAGTTTTCAGTTAGTTTTCAGTTTGACATATAAAAATGACACTAACAACTACGAAGGAAAAATCTTTTTGTAGTTTCAGATGAAATTGTTCAAAAATAAAGTACCAGCAGAAATAGTATATATATTTTGAATTTTTGACATATAAAAATATAAGGACACTATTTTTTTTTCTTTTGGCATTTTCATTATATAAAATGTACAAAAATTTGAAACAAAATCTTTTTGGATTTTTCTATAAAAATGTATAATGTTCCAACAAAAGAGTTTTTTTTTGACATTTTCAAGTTATGAATGCACGCTGAAGAAAATAAAGGAAAAAAACTTTTTGATGTTTTATTTTTTGAGAAAATGAGTGCAAAAGGTGAAAAAAAATATTTTGAATTTTTGATTGTGGAAAACAAAACCACACAGAACTTCTATAAACTATCAACCTCTTTTCTTTGACTCACTCTTTTTTTATTCAAATTTTTCCTTTCTTAAACACACTTTTTCCTTAATTCTAGCACATGCTTAACCAAATCAGTCTGTCAAATGACACTGTTACCCTAAAAAATACAACAATTAGCATGTAGAGATGCTTTAAGGGTGAGTCTCCTGTAAAGGGCTAGGCAGGTCCCACTAGGTCTTAGCATGATACAGATAAAAATGACCTAAAAGGCTGACCTAGGCTGGGTTCAACTAATAATGTCGTTCGAGTGAGCGTATAGTTGATAGTGGCTGCAATAACTTTCCACCACTACATACCAGCCGGCGGATCCCCCTCCTAAAATAAAAGTGACTCAATGAAGGATCGTGTACACATGATGCACTACAAAATTTGTTGCGGAAAAAATGACTTAGGTTAATACATATAATGACAGATATAAAGCGATAACAGATAAGGAAAGCTATAAACACATAGCACGTAAACATCCAACAATGATAAAACAATAACAAAAATGATAATACAAACAAAATGTATATGCACCTATAGTGTCAAACTAAGCCAATACAACTAAAAAATAAGCTCGGATTCTAAAAATACCCCCAACAAAGTCGCCAGAATTGTCATACCCCATTCTTTTATCAAAAAATTATTATTTTAAGTTTGAAAATGATTTTATTTATCAAAGTGACTAAAAATAAAAATTTATTTCAAAAAAAGAATTATTTTTAATTAAACTCAGAGTTGTCACTTGGCATAAATCTGGTGTGCCAAGTCACCTTTGATAATCCTTTTTCAAAATAATTTTTGACTTTTTAAAAACTGGTTCACGAACAGAGATTTTAGTTAAGGAATTCTGTTGATCAAGGAAAAGGTGTTAGACATCTTTGATCCCGTGTCCAGTCCAATTTATTACAAACCAATAAAAAATGCTGAAATAAAAACCTAAACTATTTTAACTACCCTAACTATGTGTTACTCAATGCCTCAGGCCTTAATACGATCGGTCTTCCAAATACAGAGTGTCCCGAGGCATTTTCCGATGAATATATACATGTGACCTCGAGGCATCCCCAACGGATAATTACATTTGAAAAAAAAATGATAGAAAAATCATTCAAAACAAGCATTCACACATTCGATAATATCGAATCCTAAGGCTTGCCTACCCCAAACTTAAGATTTGCCTATTAATTCTCAACCTAAAAACATGATACTATCGAGTTTGTTAACATTAAAGTCCATTCCCAATCAAACAACAATCAATGAATCAAAAATAAATTAATGTTCACTTTTATCTAGGTCAATCCCTCCCCGAATTTCATTCTCAATCAATGATAATTCTTCGGCTATCAATTCAATTTTCTCTTTTCAATTTTTAATATCCGAATTCAACATCAACCATATACACAAAACAAAGATCCAAGCATGGTAAACATACAAGCCATTCACACCCACAACAACAATTAAAATTCAAGATAAATATAGAGAACGAGAAGAGAAATGGACCTCAAATTTAAGTTTTTCAAGTGTAATTGCTCTTTTCGACTAGAACCGCATCTAAGATCTTGAACCGAACCTCTACAAACGAACAAACCAACCTCGATATATGCCCTTTACTTTTTCTCACCAAAACTAAACTAGAATCATGAAGTAAAGAGAAACCGTACCTGATTTCATGCACAACATCACTGTTTCGCTCGTTACCGACGGATCTTGTTGGAATCTGACTAAAATGGGTTTGGTTCAGTCAATTTGGGAACTGATTTTGCTATCTCCGTGGGATTTAAGCTACTTACATTTTTCGGTGGGTTTCCATCATCGTAACAGTAACCATAGTGGCAGAAAAGAAAATGGATTGAGTTTTTCATCGGATTTTGGGGAGGGGTGGCCAGATTTTGTGATGGGGCTACTATTCCATTGACAACTTCACCAAAAAACATTGTTCTTGACCTATTCCATTCATTATTCAATGTTCAAGTGGACTTTCCACTGTTCACGCCCATTTTTTTTACTGTTCACCTCGATTTTCACTCTCTCTTGTTCCTTCACTGATTTTCTCCCTCTAAACTCTTCTACTCTCTCTATGCATTTGTCTCTGTGTGTGCACAACTCTGTGTGTGCCCAACTATGTGTGTGTACATTTTTTATGTTAATGGAGAAATTTCTCCATCGCTTTTACTCTACCTCTCTTCTGTACGTTATGTGTGTATATCAATAGAGGAGTCTGTGGGTATATTTGTATGTTTATGCCTATATGGAATGAAAGAGTGGGTGTGTGAATAATCTGTGTGACCATGTAAAACTTTTATAAAAAAAAAAGAATAAAATGTGAGTTGGGGTTTTTGGGGTAGTGGGTACGTGGGGTAGGGTAGAGGTATGTGGGGTAGAGGGTAGGGGGTTGGGTAAGGGTGAGGTGTCCAAAGTTGTTATGAATTTTTTATAAATTTGTTATTTTATATTTTAGTGGGGGAAGTATCAAATGAGGCGGGGTGCGTGATGTGGGTGAGGGGGAATGAGATTAATTGACGTCTAAAAGGGTCAAATTTACGTGTCTACAATGTTGCTCTCAACAAGTGTAGCTTCTCCTAATTTTTCATCAAGTATATCTTTGATGGATTTATTTTTATTTTTATTTGAAAAAAGATATTTGGACTAAGTTTTATCTAAAATTAATATTGAATTAAGAAATATTCATGTCATAGTGTTTTCATTAATTTTGCTTTAGTTTTTTTTTTTTTTTTTAAATAGAGATTCTATCCCCTTATAAGGTGCAATATATATTGGACCTTTAATATTTTCAATCTTTCATTTATATAATACCTTTTCTATATCAAACGATACAGATTCGCCACAGGCATTTGACCATGAAAATTAGTTTAGTAAATAAACGAGAACACAACAATTTATTTGGTTCTAAAGAGAATTCTTATAATCCAAGGAAACAGAAAGCAGGTACCACAAGAGTGTTCTGAATCAGAATAAATTGTTGTTGTGTTAAAATCAATTTAGTGTATAAGCAGGTGTATGTGTGTATAGTGATTTCACTTATCTCTTATTCCCTATTGTTTACATAGGTAAAGCAGTTTTGATCGTCACCAATAAAATCTATTCTAAATTATAAGTTAAAATTTATTTACAATATAAATAGAAGTATTATTTAGAAATTTATTGTTAAATCTACTTCTATTTGTATTTAATTATTTTTTACACAATATCAAAATATGTTTATAAAGTTATCACTCTATTGTTACTTTCGCTTAACTAAAATAGATAGTACTGTCTTGATTTTTCTTAACCAAATTATATTTACTTATTCTAACCATTTGTTTCATATAAAGCATCATTAACTTATACTTAACTATATTTTCTTAGTCTTGAAACAAGTATTTATTTACTCTATAAGTACATTTTTACATAAATTTTTAAAATATCATAATTTAAAGAAGTTAAAGATTAAAAATAAAGGTTGATAGTATAAGACTGGAATAAGCTTTAAAATAATTTAATTGACATACGGTCGAAGAATATGTTCAAAAGTGAATGGGATCAAACAAAGTTCCGAGTGTAAATAATTTTCACCTAAAATAAATTAGTTAAAATATGGTGATGTTATTAATAATTATGCCTAAATTATTGTTTTAAACCTTTTCATTTAAGAGCTTATTAGAATGAGAATATTGCAGTACTTTTTCATTCTCTAAAAACTTAGCTATTAAGTGAACTATTGTATTTCCTAAAACTATTTTAAATCCCCAAACAAAAATTTTCAAATAATTTTCTAGTAAGAAAGTTCACAGATAAATTTCCTAAACTTAAATCCCTAGTTAAATTTATAGACACAAAATCTCCCAAAAAATTACGGTAAATAAAATTTTCATGTAAATTCTCAAGCAATATTTTTTGTTAAATTCCCAATAAAAAAGATTTCAGTTAATTATCTAGTTAATAAAATTGTCATGTAAATCTTCAAGAAAAGATTCTCAGCTAAATCCATGCAAAAGTTTTTCAAGTAATTTCAAGTTATAAAATCCGCAGGTTAATCTCCAAGAAAAGGTTCTCAGGTAAATTTGTAGGATCAAAATCTCCAGTTAATTTCTTATGTAAGAAAATCTGCAGATAATTCTTATATAACTATCCCTAACTAAATTCACAAGTAAGTTGCATTGGATTTTCTACGAATTAATAAAGAAATTTATTTTAATCATTTAACTGTGATATTTTTTTTTTGGATAATTCTCTAGGTAATATTTTGTGCCACATGACGCTAAATTTACCTAGGATTTTTCTTGAGAAAATATTTTTCGTAAGTAAAATATACTAAAATTTAGGAACTTATGACTTTTGCATGAAAATTTTCAAGAAATATTACGAACAAAATTTTCAAGTAAAATTTTCAGGTAATAAGCATTTTTCTGATAGTGTCAAAGATAAGGTGAAAACTAAGATTAAAGGATGAAAAAAAATTATTTTTTAAGTTTTACAGGAAAAGAGGTGATGCTTAAGTTCGTCCTTTCTGCTATTTTTCCACATGTGCTTTCTTGTTTTCAATTTTTAGATACTTTATAAAGAGGTGACAACTATTTTATTTAATCTTTGGTGGGCTCGAGATGGAGATAGAAAGAAAATGCACTTTGAAAAATGAGTCTTTCCCTAGCTAAGTCTAAAAGGGGTATAGAATTTAGAGACCTAACATATTTTAATAAGCATTGTTGGCGAAATTAGCTTGACGAATTTTGATGTAAAAAAAGTTTTTCCTCTTTAGAATTCTAAAAAGCAAGTAATTTAGTCATACCTCCTTTCTAAAAGCTTTTTGTTCTTCTTCTTGCTCTTGAATATGAAAAAGTATCATTGGGGTAGAGAATTTATAAATAAAGACATTAGAAGGAGGATAGAATCTTTCGACTGCATCAAATTATGGATCGACCCGTGGATTTGCAATTCTAGTGGTTTCAAATCTAGCTTTTGTCATACACAAATAGACACAGAATAAAGGGTGAATGACCTAATAAAACCTTAATACAAGCACTTAAAATATGCAAGAGCTTCGAAAATAGTTTAGACAAGATGGTTTTCACGTTATTGTATCTGTTCCTATTTCACCATTGGTTCTTTGGATAAAATTATTTGGCACTCCTAAGTCTGGTAAATATGAGCTTAAGTCGTTCTATCACTTAGCTAGAGAATAGCGAGAGGTGCACTAGTGAGTAGTGGAAGACCTCAATCTAGCTATATATCTTTTTAAAGGACCTCTGCAATTTTGTACAGTCTTTTTTTTTTCGTGAAGAAGAGTGCATTAAATTAAAGGTAGCAAACTTGGGGTACTCCTGTCATGTTTAGTCAGGATTTAATACAAAACAAAGTCCACTCCCACCCATTGGAGGTAAATTACAGTCTTTCATATATCTAGTAAAAAACGTTTCGGCCATGTCTGCCCACAAGGCCTGTTGTACACACATCGGTAGAATTTCAAAAATGGTGGTGTTAAGCTGCACATCCTAATGACCCCCAATGTTGCCATTGCATCTGCCATATCGTTATGTTCTCTAAAGTAGTGTGTCATAGGGAGACTTTCTATTCTTCTTAGTTTTGACCTGTAATCATCAATAATAGAATTATAAATTAAATTTCCATTAGTAAGCCAAGACAACACTTCGACATAGTTAACATTTATCTCAATTGGGAGAAGATTATTCTCTTTCACCAGCGGATCCATTTGCTAAGAGCAAGGATCTCCATTTGTTTATTTGAAGCCCAAGGGAAAGCTTTCGTAAAACCCAGAACCCAACCACCATCAGGGTTGTGGATGACTCCTCCAATACCCCCTTACCAGGGTTTCCCTTGCAAGCCCCATCTGTATTAAACATGTAACATCCTAGCTTGGGTTTGAACCATATATGTTAATATCTTTTCTAGGGTGTGAGAGTCTATTAGGAGATATAAGTGAGATATATTCCATAGTTTCATCATAGAGCTGGTGCAAATGCAGATGGTCCTTCTTACTGTTGAAAACATTATGATTCCTATTCTTCCAAATAGTCCAGAGGCTGAAGGGAAGAATGTTGCGCCAAGTAAGCATCTTATCAAAGTGTTTCTGTTTTAGTATTGACCAAGTGGATGTCTAATTTCTGGGGTACAAGCTTGTAACGTTGAAATTATTAATTTTGGAGCCGGTCTCAAAGAGTTGGTTGCAGAAAGCTGTAGTGATGGGATATTCAAAGAAGATATGAATTATGTCTTCAGAGTGGTAGTTTCAGGCATTACAACTGGGTCTTATAGGTATCCCTATCTTAGCAAAGTAAAAAGAGGTACAGAGTCTATTGTGTTGAGCTAGCCAGAGGAAGGTTTTGATCTTAAGAGCACAATTAAGCTTCCATATCTAATTAAATGGGGGGTTTGGGGAGAAACTAAAGATATGCCATTACTGGCAGTCAGCCCATAGAAAGATTTAGTGGAGAAGACACCATTCCCAGTAATTCCCCAAACCATACAATCAGAAGGGAGTCTGGTGTTATTCTTAAAGGAGAACTTAATATTAAGGATTAGGTATTGAGGAAGTTGGAGAGAGAGATTAGAAAATTTCCAGTATTCCTTATTCCAAACTTATACCAGAGAAATATTGGCTTAGGTAGAATTCAGATGCCCCTGAATAAAGTTTCTTAAGGGCTCTAGGTGGGGGATCCATCTTTCCAGCCAAAAATTGACTCCTCTGCCATCCTGCACAACCTAGTAAGCACCCAACTTACATATGGCCCCACCATGAAGAGTATTTTTCCAGGTTCTAGAAGAATTCTTCTTAGGAGGCTGGGTCTGCCTCTCATATTTGCTCTTGAGAGTGTAAGGCCAAAGTTTGTTGGGGATATGATAATATCTCCAAGCTAATCCAGCAAGGAAGGTATCACTTCGAAGCTTAGCCCTCTATACCCCTAACCCACCCTCAGTCTTGGCTTGGGTTATGGTATCTTAATCTATGAGGTGCATTTTTCTCTTTTCAGAGGTTGTTCCTCGGATAAAATTTCTTTGGGTTTTATTAATTTGGGAGAGAATAGTACTTGGGAGGGAGATATGTTGCATTACATGAGTAGGGATGTTGTTTAGAGAGGATTTGGCCAATGTGACTCTACATCCATATTCAGGAGATTAGCTTTCCAGCCAGTTAACTTGACATTCAGGTTATCCAGAATGAATTGGAAGTCTCTGTTAGTAGATTTCTTATGAAAGATAGGGAACCCAAGGTATTTTCCAAAGTTATCTACAACTTTAATGGAGAGAACATTAAAGAGCATGTCCCTGGATTAAGAGGGACAGTTCCTTGAGAATAGGACTTTGGATTTAGAGTGGTTTATACTTTGATAAGAGTGGATTCTAAAGGCATGGAGGAACTTAGAGATTGTTAAATAATTTTTTTAGTGGCTTTAGAAAATAAGGTTAGATCATCAACAAAGAACAGATAGATAATTTAGGACCTTTATTCCTTATAGAGATAGAAAGCCATTTTAGGATATCAATCCCATAGTCAATTCTTCTAGAAAGGAGCTTCATGCACATAATAAGAAGGTAGGGTGATATGGGTTCCCCCTACCTAATGCCTCTAGAAGGCTAGAAGAAGCTCATTTTCTCCCCATTGATAAGAATGGAAATGGAGGATAAGGAGATGCAAGACATGACGAGGGAAATCGGCTTGAGAGGGACATTGAAGAAGTAAAGAGCTTGCCTAATAAAGGACTACTCCAGTATATCAAAATCCTTTTCTAAATTTATTTTAAGGATCATACTAGCCTGCTTTCCTTTTTTTTTTAGAAATGAAAGATCACTTCCTAGATAATGATGGCATTGTTAAATGTTCTCCTATTAGGGAGGAAGCTGGCTTAGCTTAGACTAATAAAACTAGCTAGTTTTGGTCTAAGTCTTCTAGCTATAATTTTGGTAATGAGCTCGTACTGGGTGTTACAAAGTCCAATAGGCCTAAAATTCCTAAGGCTAGAGGTATTTTGACACTTTGGGATGAGACATATGTAAGTGATGTTCACTTTTGTCTCAATAGTGCTATCTAAAAAGATGTCCTCACAAAACTTAATGATAGAGGGCTCTAGGATCTGCCAGTATTTTTGATAAAAAAGGGATGATGGGGCCTCATCAGGTTTGAAGGAGAAGATGGTGTTCTTGATCACCTTAGGGGAGGGGATGCTATCTAGTAGATCATGGTTTTGAGCAAAGATTGACCCTCTAGAAGAAGGATTGGCTTGGCACTTCATGAAGGAGGAAGTATGGTCAGTCATGAAAAGGTAATTATAATAGGAGACTATATGATTGTTTATGGCTTCTGATGCAAGTGTCATACCCTCAAGACCCTTCACAAGGATCCAAGCTAAGGAACTTCAACAACTTCAAGCTTTATTCATGCACTTGAAAGTTTGTGAAGGTGTTGTAGATTCGGACAAGGGAGGGAATGCATTGATTTGTGAAGAAGGGCATTGAAGAGTCTATATTCTACAAGGGGCTAGATGGACCTTCCACTTTATATTCCAACACTCAAGGGGTGCCCCCTTCTCTTTAGTTCATTAAGGGTAGTTTTGTCAATTGGCATGTAATAATATAAATAGACAATTTCTGCACTCTTTCAATAGTTTTTGAATGACATTCGATATAACTCATAGTATGTAGCTTTAGTCTTCTAGTTGTAGCTCTAAATCCGAAACTTTGAACCTTGAATACAATTGAATTGGTTATCACTTGTATTGGGTAATTTGGCAAGAAAGGTGAACTTGAGAAAGTCTGAGTCCTTTATTTCACCTAAGAGTGAGGTTTGATCTTACATTGGTGATGTGTGTTTGAAGGTTTGATACACCTTCTAGTGCTATTCATTGGTGGAAGTGAGGGTCTCTCTACTATCTTTACTCTATGCATCTCTTCTTCATCACTTTTTTTCTATGTGTGTGATTTTCTCTTTAGTGTAGTTGCTGGTTTTTGTTCTTGTGTGTCCATTTTTCAGCTTTTAGACTATCATTTGGTATCAGAGCCTTGTTTAGGGGTGTTCTCACATCTCTAAATCTTGGTTTTAGTGTTTTTATTAAGAAAAACTCACAAAAAAAGAGTCAAATCTAAGAAGAAAACACAAAAAAATGGTGTCTAATATTGTCTTATGGTAGATCCAAAATTAGAACCTTAGATCTACACCATTTTACTTTGTCTTTGAAGTTTCTTGTACTAGATTCTTGCTCTCTAGTACCTAGGGAGTCTAGATCTACTTTTAGAGTGAAGTTTGGTTGAGTTTGAGCTAAGATCCACCATTGTTATGGTGTTTTAAAGCTTTTTGAGCTAGATCCGAAATTACCCTTGAGATTTGGACGTGTATTGTGGTTGGTTTTTAGTTGGTTGAGTTTGTTTTGACATAAGGACCCTAGATCTAAAATAAAAATTAACATTAGGATTCATTTGTTTGTTGGTCAAACTTGGTCAACACTTGAATATTCATCTTGTTCATCCATCATCTTTATATCTTAGTGACGAAGAATATTCAAAGTGTTTGTTTGATCCAAAAGAAGGGAGGAAAAATAGTGTGCTTATTGTTTGTACAAGAATATTACCTAGTATATTCCTAAGTTATCCAAAAGAAAGAGGGGACTAAAGGACAAACCAAGTACACTTGCAAGTACAAGGGAGGGGGGACCATTTCATTTTAATTTCAATTTGAGGCTTGAAAAGGATCCAAATTGCCTTCTTAACCCCTCAAATACGAGACTCTTCTTCCCCAAAGTTGATACTTGGCCGAAATAAGGATTTGGGAAATTGAAAAATTTGAAAAGGTGACAACCAACTATGGTGTGCCACGTCATCACTAGTGATCAACCAAATTAATCTCTAAAATTAGATTTCTTAGTTTTACCTTTTTTATTGTAGTTTCTTTTAAGCTAATTCAAATACTACTTAGCAAGCTAGTAAGTTCCTACTAGATTGGTAATTAGTCTAGAGTTCGTTTAATTCGTGTCTTCCATTTTTTGTGTGCTTTTATTGTTTTAAAGTCGTAGTGTTTTGTTGGTTCAAGTTCGTACATCACTTTATTTGAGTCATTTCAAACAAAGATCAATTCCAAACCAAAACTTCTCACTACTCAAGTAACTTGCCAAGTATTACCAATTATCCAATACTTGTGAGGCCAAGTGTGAGGTGAGGTTGAGTGTGAGTGAAGTGAGGCTTTATTTGATCTAACGTGTTTGTTCATTTTGTAGGTTGTTTGTTTTTTTGTTAGGTTTTTTAACCATGGAACCCAAGAGTTCCAATGTTACACTTGGGAGTGATGTTGTGGGGACCTTGATGGCTCAGTTTGAGGCCCTAGCCCGAGATATGAAGGGTGATATAGATGCTATGAGGAGAGATGTAAAGGGTGATATGGATGCTATGAAGAGAGATATAAAGGGTGATATGGATGCTATGAGGAGAGACATGAAGGGTGATATGGATGCTATGAGGAGTGAAATAGTGACTATGAAGGGTGAAGTGTCCACTGTTAGTGGAAGGCTCGATTGTGTTGAGAGTAGGAGGAACTCATGACCTTCTAATCCTAATCTCTACCATGCATCCTCTAGTGTCCAAGCCAATAACTCTTCCATGACTATGACACCCAAAACCCTCCACTAAATGCTTTACCCTTCTCAACCTATACAAAACCAAGCTCAAACACCTCCTAACCAAAATTTGCCAAGACCTCTATTCCCCAAATGAACCAATTCCAACAAGAAGGACTTGGAACCCAAAACTCTCCACCAAATCTGAATGTCCAAATGACCAATCCCTTTGACCAAAGACCAAACCCTCCACTAAACCAAACACCTCTACAAAACCCTAACTACCAAATACCTAATCCAATGAACCAAGGACCAAATCCTCCACAACATCCAATGCCACAAGTCCAAGTCCCAAATAATCAAATACCTCATAACCCTCCACTTAGACCTTAAAACTAAAACTATCCTATCCAAGTTGAGGATTATGGTAGAGGAGAGAAAGAAGGCTATGAAGTTCCTCATGATGATAATTGGTTTTATGAAGAAGAGAGGGGAATATATGAGCAAACGGGACCTTATGGTGGTAGATTTTGAGGGCATGAGGCAAGACAAGGCTATGTTGATCATCAAAGACACCGAGATATTGGTATAAATTCTATCAAGGTAGGCATTCCAGCCTTTAAGGAAGAAAGTGACCTTGAGTTGTATCTTGCATGGGAATCATCTTGTGAGAAATTATTTCAAGTCAATGACTTATCCAAAGAGAAAAAGAGTTGGTACGCCATTACTCATTTTGAAGGTTATGCTAATACTTGGTGGGATTACACCAAGAGATTTGGGAATGTCTTGATTGGTGTATAACCGCCTCCTTGGGAAGAATTAAAAAAAGTAATAAGAGAGAGGTATGTCCCAGAGCAATATAGGCATGAGCTCCTTTCCAAGCTATACAACTTGAGGTAAGGAAGTAAGAGAGTCATGACATACTATGATGAATTCCAATAACTCATCTTGAAACTTTATCATTGAGGTGAAGAAGTCATGGATGACATCATTCATTTCAAGGTAGGGTTGAACAAAGACATCTCTTCTTGAATGACTCTTATTAAGTTTGAAACCGTGGTCGAAGTCTTTCAAGCGGCCATGGAAATTGAGAAAGAGAATAAAAAAAGGTATAAGCCAAGACCCCAATCCCCCACTTTGGGTTGGGTCAATTCCAAGGGTACAATTCAAGGGGTCTCGAGTTTGGGTAAAGGAAAGGAGCCATCTAGTTTTGTCAAGTAATTCGAGGTAAACCAAGTGCAAAGATATTCCATAAGAACCAAAGGTAACAAATTTCCTACTCCTAATCCGAAAGGTATTCAATGTTTCAAGTATCAAGGATGGGGTCATCGGGCAAGTGAATGTGTAACTCACAGAAATATGATCCTAAGGGAAGGTAGGTTGTATTACCTATGTGAAGAAGTTGATCTTAAACCCGAGGTTGATGAGGTAGGCTTTCAAGATGGAGAGCCTTGTGATGGAGAACCTGAGGCCATAAATGATGATTGTGAGGAAGAAGATACTTGGCCACAAGACGGAGAGTGTCAAATTCCTAACTATGTAGTGTGGAGGTCTATGGTGAGCAAAGAACTTGAGGATCCAAGTCAAAGAGAGAACTTGTTTCATATTAAGTGTTTGATTAAGGGAGGGGTGTGCACTTTAGTGATTGATAGTGGAAGTTACACAAACGTTGTTAGCTCTACAATGGTGGAATTCTTGAAGCTTCCAACCACCCCTCATACTAGTCCCTATAAGTTACAATGGCTTAATGAATGTGGAGAACTAAAGGTGATAAGACAATGCATGATCAAATTCAAGGTAGGAAACTACCAATATGAAGTTTGTTGTGATGTCATTCCAATGTAAGCATGCCATATGTTACTTGGGAGGCCATGGCAATATGACAAGACAACCAAGCATGATGGTAGGTTGAAACATGTTCACTTATGCATGGTGGGAAGAATTTCACATTACACTCACTTTCACTATCACAAGTGAATAAATTGTATCAAAGGTTAAGAGAGTTGAAAGAGAAGGGAAGGCCAAGATAAGAACCCAAAAAGAAGCAAAAAGGGGAGGCTTCGGGTTCTACCATTTCTAAAGGGGAAATTATGGATTATAAGGGGTCAAATGGTAAATGACTCCTGGTTATGTTAGCTAGGAGGAAGGATTTGTTGAAGGAACAAAATATGGACACTCATATGCTCCTCTTAGCTCATGTTTTTCATACTAACACTTCTTCTTCTTCTTCTTCTTCTTCTTCTTCTTGTTCTTATCTTACCCCTTCTATTTCACTTGTTTTGCAGAAGTTTGATGATGTATTCCCATAAGAATTTCTGCAACGGTTGCCCCCAATCCATGGAATCGAGCACCAAATTGATTTGGTTTCGGGTTCAAATCTTCCAAACAAGCTGGCTTATAGGAGCAATCCTATGGACACTAAGTATCATGAGAGAAAAGTGGAGGAGCTTCTCAACAAAGGTTATATCAAAGAAAGTATGAGTTCGTGTGCTATCCCGGTACTTTTGGTACCAAAGAAAGACAGAACTTGGCGCATGTGCGTTGATTGTAAAGCCATCAACAAAATCTCTATAAGGTATCGTCATCCTATCCCTAGGCTAGATGATATGGTAGATGAGATCCATGGTTCTTGTGTATTTTCTAAAGTCGATCTTAGGAGTGGCTACTACCAAATTTGTATGCAACCCAGTGATAAGTGGAAGACCGCATTCAAGACCAAATTTGGTCTATATGAGTGGTTGGTCATGTCCTTTGGACTTACCAATACTCCTAGCACCTTTATAAGGCTAATGAATCATGTGATGAAGCCTTATATTGGGAAGTTTGTGGTTGTTTACTTTGATGATGTGTTGGTGTATAGTAAGTCTATTGATGAACATGTGAATCATTTGAGATATGTGTTTGATGTTCTCCGAAGGGAGAAGTTGTATGCCAACATAGCGAAGTGTTCTTTTGGAGTTAATAAAATGGTCTTTTTGGGTTTAGTTGTGAGCTCAAGGGGTATGGAAGTGGACAAATCCAAGATAGACTCTATACGAAGTTGGCTGACCCCTAAGTCTATTAGAGAAATCCAAAGTTTTCATGGGTTTTCGAGCTTTTATAGGAGGTTTGTCAAAGGTTTTAGCTCCATGGAAGCCCCCTTGACCGAGGTTATTAGAAATGACCAACCCTTTAAGTGGGATGATGAGCAAGCTAGGGCTTTTGAGGCCTTGAAAGCTACGCTCATATCGGCACCTTTGTTGCAATTGTGTGATTTTGATAAGATGTTCGAAGTTGAGTGTGATGCCAGTAAGGTTGGTATTGGGGCTGTTTTGATGAAAGAAGGCAAGCCCGTTGCTTATTTTAGTGAAAATCTCAAAGGGGCAACTCTTAATTATTTGACTTATAATTTGAAGTTGTATGCCCTTGTTAGAGCCTTTGGGTAATTGGAAACATTATTTATGGCCTAAGGATTTTATGACATGAACGGATTATGAATCTTTGAAACACCTTAAGAGCCAAGACAAGTTGAATAGGCATCATGCTAAGTGGATTGAATTCATCGAGACTTTCCCTTATGTAATCCATTACAAAAAGAGGGAAGAAAAATGTGGTAGCCAATGCATTGTCTAGAAAACATGTGCTTGTTGCTACTTTGTCTTTGAAGTTTATGGGATTTGAGATCTTGCGGATGTTATATCCCGAGGATCCTACCTTTGCTTCTATTTATAGGAAATGCAAAGAGTGGGGAAGGGACCGATGGCTCAAAGAAAATGCTAACTCCTTCTACTCTCGGTTTGATGGCTATTTATTCAAAGGAGGCAGTTATGTGTTCCCTTTAGATCTTGAAGAGAATTGTTTGTTAGAGAGGTACATGATGGTGGCCTCATGGGGCATTTTGGTATTAATAAGACTCTTGGCATCTTGGAGGAACAATTCTATTGGCCACGAATGCGTAAGGATGTTGCTAGAGTTTGTGGCCAATGTACGGATTGTAGGAGTGCAAAATCCCGCCTCCTTCCTCATAGGTTGTACACCCCACTTCCCACTCCCTTTAGACCTTGGTTAGACATCTCCATGGACTTCGTTTTGGGGCTGCCAAGGACTAGAATGGGTTGATATAGTATTTTTACTGTGGTTGATAGGTTCTTTAAGATGGCTCACTTTATACCTTGTGCCAAAACTTAAGATGCTCCTAGTGTTGCTTCTCTCTTTGTTGAACATGTGGTAAAACTTCATGGGATACCAAAGACTGTAGTGAGTGATAGGGACTCAAAATTCCTAAGACTCTTTTGGAAATTCATTTGGGGTAAGCTTGGTACGAAGTTATTTTTCTCAACCTCTTGCCACCCACAAACCGATGGCCAAATAGAAGTAGTAAATAGGACCTTGGGTTCTATAATACAGACTATGGTTAAGGGGAAATTGAATTTATGGAAGGAACACCTACCTTTGGTGGAATTTGCATACAATAGGGTAGTACACTCAAGTACGGGAATGACTCCCTTTGAGTGTGTCTATGGCATGAACCCCCTTACCCTATTGGATTTAAATCCTTTGCCTAGTGAACTTGTGATTAGCTTTGCTGGATCTAAAAAAGTCGAGTCCATGAAAAGACTCCATGAGAAGGTGCGGATCATACTTGAAAAGAAGAACCAAGAGGTTGCTCAAAGGAAAAATAAAGGAAGAAGAAAGTTTGTGCTTGAACCCAGAGATTGGGTGTGGGTACACCTAAGATAGGATTGATTTCTAAATCAAAGAAAGGCTAAACTCATGCCGCGGGGTGATAGGCCATTCCAAGTGATCAAAAATATCAATGATAATGCTTACCAAGTTGATCTATCTTCGAATTACCAAGTTCACAATACCTTCAATGTTTGTGACCTTTACCCCATAGCCTTTCTTGATATGGATGAACCTATAAGTTTGAGGACAAACTCTCTTCAAGATGGAGAGTATGATGCAAGTTTCATGCCCCTAATACCCTTCACAAGGATCCAAGCCAAGGAACTTCAACAACTTCAAACTTTATTCATGCACTTGAAAGTTTGTGAAGGCATTGTAGATTCGGCCAAGGAAGGGAATGCATTGATTTGTGAAGAAGGGGCTTGAAGAGTCTATATTCTACAAGGAGCTAGATGGACCTTCCACTTTATATTTCAACACTGAAGGGGCGCCCCCTCCTCTTTAGTTCATTAAGGGTAGTTTTGTCAATTGGCATGTAATAGTATAACTAGATAATTTCTTCACTTATTTCAATAGTTTTAGAATAACATTGGATATTACTCATAGTTTTTAGCTTTAGTCTTCTAGTTGTAACTCTAAATCCAAAACTTTGAACCTTGAATGTAATTTGGCAAGAAAGGTGAACTGGAGGAAGTGTGAGTCCTTTATTTCACCTAAGATTGAGGTTTGATCTTATATTGGTAATGTGTGTTTGAAGGTTTGATACACCTTCCAGTGTTATTCATTGGTGGAAGTGAGGGTCTCTCTACTATCTTTACTTTATGCATCTCTTCTTCATCTCTTTTCTTCTATGTGTGTGATTTTTTCTTTAGTGTAGTTGCTGGTTTTTGTTCTTGTGCGTCCATTTTTCAGATTTTAGGCTATCAGCTTCAGTGAAGGAAATCCAGTTCCCACCTTCATCTTTAAGAGAATTAGTCTTATTTCTTTTTCTTTTTCTCCAGTAAGGGTGGTGGTGTGAAAGAACTGTGTTTGGGTCCCCTTCAGCCAGCCAGGAGATTCTAGATTTAATCCTCCAAAATTTTTGTTTCTGCCTAAGGATGAGACTAAAATCTTTAATTAGATTTCTTTTAAGCTCATGGAGGAAGTAACAAGTGGGATAATTGGAGGACTTATGAATACCAGTAAGTATTGCTAGAATCGTTTTTTTTAAAATGTTTCCAACGGTTAGACAATTCCAACTTGACCTGATCTTGAAAGTGAGAGGGACATCACTGCCAAAAGAGTCTTGGAAAACCTAGATAAAACTAGGATGAGATCTCCGCATGGACTCTACCCTAAAAGTTTGTCAGGTTTAGGAGTTTTTTTTTAAACTAACCAGAAGGGGGTAGTGGTCAGAATGGGTCCTAGGAAGATGGCTAACAGTAGCATCAGGGAAAAGATGGAGTAAGTATTCATTAGCTAAATATCTATCCAGTCTTTCTAGAATAAGACACCTCCTATTTTTATACCTTTTATTATTCCAGGTGAATTTACTGTCATTGAAACCTAGATCAGTCAAATTACAGAGGTTGATGCAATTCCAAAAGGAATTGACTCTATTTCTATTAATACTGTTTTCTCCAAACTTCTTAGAGGCCCTAAGGACCTTATTGAAGTCTCTCCCTATGAGCCAGGGGTGTTAGAGAAGACATTAAGGGAGTTAGCAAAGTGAATAAGGTTATCCTAAAGAGACTATCTAATAGAGAAATCAGTATTTGCATAAATAACACTAAAAAATAATTAGAAAGAGGTTGCATACCTTCACAGAAACATGGATGTCCTGTAGGAAGACAATAATGTCTTGAATTTCTAAGGAAGCAATATCCCACATTATGACAATACCACCAGAGTTCCCAGCTGTCGGGAATTGGATTTTGCTGTAAACCCAAGGGTCGGGGAGATGGCTTTGTGATCAGCCATGTGAGTCTCAAGCAAGGCTAGGAGAGTGGGCTTATGGATATTAATTATTGCCTGAAAGTGTCTCCTAAACTCGATATTATTTTCCCCTCTAACATTCGATATTATGATGTTCATCATGGGGTTGGCATTTATTTAGTAAAGATTCTCCATTAACCCCTTACCCCTATCTAGGGGAGGTGTAGTTGCAGACATTGGTTCCTTCTTGTTCCTTGAGAGTGGATTCAGTTTTATAGAATAGAAGATTCCTATTCCCGGGATATTTAGCTCTAGATCAAACTTCTTTAGCTCCAGTGGAAGAAGAATTAAGAGGAGTTTGCTAATAAGGACCTCGAATAAATAGAAAAGAGTTTTTTCTAGAATAATGACCTCGGCCTGGGGGACTTTCATAGAGGCTAAAATGCTTTCAATTTCCCTGTTGTTTTCCCTCAAAGCTCCCAAGGTCTTTTCCTTCTCCATCATATCTACGGACAATATGGATGGTATTTGTGATGATGAGTTTGGTTGAGTCTGGAGCTGGTTGGGACCCCTAGAGTTTCTCATAAAATATGGTCCCTCCGCTAGAAGTTCTAGTATTTTAGGGGGAAATAAGGGGAGGCTTCGGCTCATGATGGATAGTTCCGATGAGATCAACTCTGTTGACCAGCTGGTTGCTAGATCCTAACTGAAGATTCTTCTCATTGTGGTCATCAATATATTTTGACCATAATTGGTCAGAACCTGGTTTATGTATTCCCTTACTAGCTGAGAAATGTAGTGAGGGTCCTGTATTTGGAGAATAAGAGTCCTCCCTTCCACATTCAGCTTTAGGGGGATGACCTGTTGAAAAATCATATTTCCAACCACGATGCTAGAAAATAGTTTGGTTCCAGCGGTTTGGTGGTGTAAACCAGAGAAGAGAGAGGGCTTTGACTCGAGGAATCCATTGAGAGTAGAACTTGGAGAGAAAGCAGAAGTGGAAGTATTAGTAGAGAAGATAGTTGTATGAATATTACTATTTTGGAGAGTAGCCGATGGGGTAATTGTTTGGCTTCTGTCATTACTGAGTTCTGCAGTTAATGAGTTCCTGTTGGAAATGACAGTTCCAATATTTTGATTGATGTGCGCTGGCAAAGCACAATTAAAGAGGACAGACATTTGGAAACTAGAGGTTAGGTAAGAGAGAGAGAGGTGATAAGGCACCTTTCCAGCTCAACATTAGAGATCGTTCCCTCTAAGCTAGTGGATTCAGGAATAGATTGGGATGGAGGGGGAATGGGTATGGGTAATGAATTATGGGCCTCTACAGATCTAGATTGACCCAAACTAATGGGCCTTTTTTTATTATTAGGGCATTCAAAATCCGCTGGCCCAAAAGACAGTCGGGGTTTGGCAAACCTGCCCTGATGGGTTGGACTAGGTATTCAACAGGTCTTTTTTAGGCCTAAGAGTTTATTGAGGCTTTGAAGGACCCGGTCCACTAGGTTTAGTATGAGTAGGCTGTAGACTCTTACCCTTCGCTGCCTTTGAGATCGCATCGGAGACCGGTGCAGCCAATTCATCAGAATATATGGTGTCAAGGAGCTTACCAGAGCTGGCATCAAACCTTATTACCTTAATGACCTGTGATGGTGATTTACCTACTTGAGATGATTTGCTCCGATCTTTCTTTCTTCGATTGAAATTAACCATCTTCTATTCTTTTTCTTTTGGATTGTCAAAGGTAATATATTGGCTGTCCTCCCTCTTGGACTGGGTCATTAAATATTTACTCAGAGTATGTCCCAAGCACTCGCATGTTTTACAAAGAGACTCTTCCCTCCATAGTGAATCGATTAATGATGACTACCTATCTTGATAGATGATTTAAATAGGGTGTCCGTAGGAACTTGTACACATATACGAGCATAGCTGCCCTGAAGTGTTGATGAGGTACATGCGTCAATCTTAAGCAACTTGCCTACTCTTCTTCCGATTCTTTCCAAAATTGAGTTGTTGTAGAACTCCGTAGGTAGTTGAGGGAGCCGAATCCAGATCACAGTAGATTCAATCTGGGATTCATTGGGGACAAATTTGGGTCCCTACATCCGAACTGAGAGATAAGAACCTTACAAAAACCAAGGCCCCTTTTGTAATATTCTCTTTTGCTACTCGATTCCTGAGAGTTTAACAGTAAAATAATCCATCCCCAAATCGATCAGTGAAAAGTTTTCTTTTAATTTCCAAAGATCGATCAATTTTTTCTTCAAGTATTGATGGTGAAGCTTTTTTCCCAATAATTTGATGATGACTAAAAATTTCCATAGAGAGTATAGTCTATTCCTCTCTACAAGAGATAATGTAATTGAGTCTTCCACTTCTCCATCGAAGGGATTTGTATGGTAATTTGAAATAATTTTTGTGTCTAGCAGTACAGTAGGAGCACTATTCGTTTTCACGTTATCGTTAAAGAGAGGTTTACAAGGGGTGTCTATGGCCATATGACCATCAGGAATGGGGGGTTCTGGTAGGTCCCAAATTGGGGAAGAGAGGTAGTCATACTCTGAGGGATTGAGCTTTTTGGTGTTGATTTTAGAGAGAGGCTGGTCTTTCGTATGGTCTATGAACATGAAAAATAAATATAAATATTTTATTCAGATATATATTTTAAATGAATAGTTAGTCAATCAGGTTATATCTAAAAGAATGATAAGAGTTTGTGCAATATAAAGGGTGCGGAAGAGAGAGCGAATCTATTGGTCACATAATTTTTAGATGTCCTATTGCTAGATTAGTTTGAAAGCGTTGCCGATTAATTGACAAAACTTAGAAAACTCTATGATTTTACTAGATGATGGAATGATATATTCACTAATACTAAAAAATATCTTGATTCCATTAAACTTATAAAAGCATGTGTCTTTATCATGTGGCTGTCACGATCCAAAATCAGATTGTAATGACACTTATCGCGGTACAATCTTATTAAGTAAGCCAATCACCAAAACTGATAAAGAAAACACACAATTATAGTAACATACATTCAAGCGAGACTTCTATAACGAAGTCAAGCTAAACACAAAATATAATTACAAAAAAATATGAAAGAAAAACATAAAATACAATCTCAAATTCTGGTGTCGTAGTATAAGAGCATCTAATACAATATTCGAAACTAAAAGTACATAATCTGTCTCTGAAATGGGAGTAAGGATAACTAATCGATAGAAGAGGCCTAGAGTTGGCTCTGAGAAGCCTAGAGTGAACCAGTACCTCAAACTATCACCAACTCTACTACATGAATTAGCCTCCTTGAGTTGTACTCATGCTAGGATTTTGCACTGAAAGGGCACAATAGGGGTGAGTAATGTCCATTTGACTCAGTTGGTATCATAGGCCAACTGAGTCAAGTAGAAAATAAGATAAGATAAGTAAAATATACTATGAGCATGTCACCTGCAAGCAGAAAATTTCCAAACGATAGCTCATACCGTCTTCACTAATATTTCTAATATATCTAAGTACACAAAAACAAAACCAACATAGATATAAAAGGAAAATATACTAAAACTAATCACATATCAAGAAAATTAAAGAAAATAAGAAAGATATGTATGCAAATATAGTGCAATGCAATGTGTATGAGATGAAAGATGAAAGTCATTACATGACTTTGCATATACACCCACCGAGCTCGCAACTACCAGGTACGATCCATGAGAGGTTCAAAATCCATATACTATATCTCAATCTCAACTCACCTCTCTTGTTTGTGTTCACGGGGAGGATTTTCATAAAAATGTCTCATTTTCTTTTAAAAATAGTATTTCTCAGTGATACTAGTATCTCATGAATGTATATGTATGGATTGAAGATGTAATGCACAAAATCAACTAAAAAATAATAGCCAATCCATTCAACACACATATATTGGATAGATTAGATATTATTTTTGAGTTGATTTTGAGCATTACATCTTCATTCCATACATATACAATCACGAGATACTGGTATCACTGAAAAATACTATTTTTGAAAGAAAATAAGACATTTTTATGAAAATTAAGCTCAGAAATCAACAATATATCCATAATTCATGGTCATCAACTCTAATTAGGCATCTTCAGAATACATATGCATGTAAGACATCATCAATATCATATCAACCCTTATTCGGGTAATTCTATCATGGTAAAGGCAACCTATGCTCAAATAAAACCTATATAAGCAAAATAGGCCCCTCTCTGCACAAGTATTATATCTAGAATAAAGAGGTTCAAATACACAGATAAGATCAATAATGTCAAATAAAGCTCCCACACAGACAATACACAATATCAGCTATTACAAACCAACTACAATATAGTATAAGCCCCCACATGAGCACACAACAATAATAATATTCTCAAAATATAAATCCTATAGTTATTTACTCCAACTTATGGCATATTTTATTTATTTATTAACTACCCAACTCAATATGAAAGAAGTTAAGAATAGTCTGCCTTGAGTTGATGAAATTTCAATTTAAAGTGTTTCAACATGAAGCTTTCCCCTTGCGAACTGCATTAAAATTAACTATAACATTCAAATATAGCATTTACACGTTAAAAGAAAGCCAATGATATCTATATTATCCATATTTGAGTCGGATAATAAAATGGGTAAAATCAAAAATTTTATTTTAAAAACACATTTTTGAAGGTTATAAGAGTCTACAGGAGAAAGTCCATAGGAAAACAGGGTAAAATACAGTCCAAATTGAATAATATCCCTTTTTAAACTTTACCGATAAAAACTCTAAGTTTTCATTTTTAAATCAGGATTTAAAGGTATTTTTGATGATATTATCGATAAAAATATTGGCAATAAGATTTTGGAGCTTACCCAAGCTCAAATGGTAAAGAAATCCTCAAGAATCTCCCAAACCCGAAGCTCTAAGGCCCCCAAAAGAAGAAAAATATGAAAGAGAGTATATATACTGCTTCAGTTTTGGCGGCTTAAGCGGTCATTGCTTAAGTGGAGGGTGACCGCTAAAATGATCTGACCTATGTGGTTACTCTACTAAATGGGTACCTCATCTGCTAAAGAATCATGTGCCCACTTTAGCGGTAGGCGACTGACAAGCTGTCCAATTAAGAGGCCACCACTGAAGCGATTCCACCAATAACTTTGCCAAGTTGCAAAGATGTTAGTCGACCCTCGAGATTTATTCAGAATCCTGTGAAACATAAATGAACTATGCTACTAGGCTAATTTAGATGTTTCAAACTCAATGATAGCATAGGATTTTCAAAATAAAGTTGTTTTCCTACAATTTACCCCTCGGGTCTTTTTTTACTATTTTTCAAATGAAGGATCAAAATGAGATATAAAAATCTCGAAATTGAACCAATCCCAGGACAAATCCAAATTCGATATTCTGGATCTATTGACATGGTCTATTTTGCTAGCCTGCACTCAGAAAATCTAATATTGACCGAAGTCAACTATATAGCTTCTCAAACCTCTATAAACCATAAACTTGTACAAATTATTTTTGATCGTATTGGAAATCATGCAACCATCCCTGTACCTCAAAATTAACCTTAGCAACTTCAAAGATGAGAAAAATGGTCAAACACATAAAAAATAAAAATTCACAAATTCAGGTCATTACAACGACAAATTAGGAAGGCTAGAAATTCTAGAGTTTTAATAGGAATATTTGTGGACCCAATGAGTTATTAATAAGACACTCTTTGATTTCTATGAGTATGAAAATAATTTGCTTCCTAAATCTTCTCCTATAATTATTAATGCTATTATTAATTATAGAAATATTACTGTGACATAAGTACGTGTTGTTATGTTTGTAGATGCTAGTTTACATAACGAAAAGAAGGTGACAATTATTGGAGTGAAAACTATGATAGTTATGGTAAACTACTTCAAGTCTTTGGTATCCCGATTCAATTCATTGAAAGGACCATAATTGCTACAGTAATAACAATTCATAAGGCATTGGAAAGCGCTGAGAAAAAGGGATGATCAAAGATACCTAGCATATTTTTTTTTGTCTTTTCTAAACTTTGAATCATGATTTTATCCATATTATTGACAACTCCTTTTTAATCTAATTCGATAGTTCCAAATCCAAAAGTCAGCCAATAGACATTTAATTTTAATAAGGAATCTGCCTAACCAAGAATTTTAATAAGGAATCTGCCTAACCAAGAATCTGCTTGATCTTCTCTACTAATATTCTATAATTTTATAAAGAGTACTCTTTGTTGTAACATGACAGCACAACTGTACTACAAGAATACGTTTAAAAACTTTTCACTTTATATAGATAATAATAAGCAATTATTATGATTATTGTTGAACTTTTTAATGGATGCATGAATGATAAGTATAAGGTAGAGATAGAGTAGTAGCGGACTTTCTTTTGTTTCTCCATTTTAAAGTCTTTGGTTCCATATATATATGTGTGACGCGATGGGAATCTCATTTTGCTCCACCAACATATTTTGTACGTAAGCATATCTCCTTATAAACACACACACACATACACACACACATATATATGTAATTGTGATATTATTAGTAGATATGGAGATCAAATATAAAATAAAACAAAGATTTGATATACACTTGCATTATACGTTTTCTCTTTAGCTTAAGCCTGTCAAATGGGCCGGGCCATTTAATGAAACTGGCCCGATTTGACCCAGCTCGGTAAGCCCAAGGGCTTTAGGGTACCGGGTTTTGGCTATTTTTTTTGTTTTGGGCCTGATTAACCCAGCTCGGACCCAACCCAATTGGGACCCACCGGTTAACCAACCCGACCCAGTTTTTTTTTAATTTTATTTTGGGCCAAACTAGCCGTTGGCCCAACGGCTATATAGCCGTTTTTGGGTCCAAATGGCTAGTTTGGGACCATTAATTAAAAAAAATTACTTTTAAAATTATTTTTTAATCACAAAAAAAATTCTATAAATACCCTACACCTTCAAATTATTTTTTACACAATTTTTAATTCTCTCAAATCTCATTCTCTCTCAAATCTCAATTCTCAATTCTCAATTGTCAAATATTCTATAAATTTAATTTCCTAAAGTGCTCACTTTAATTATTTAATTTTGTGATTATAAAGTACGAGTGGAAGTTTCTAAAGTCCCAACTTTCGGATACTTCCAAAATTTGGTATTATTGTTCCATCTCTTACGTTTAATTTTTGTTTCGTGTATTAATTATTGAATATTTAATTTTATTATATTTGTGTATTTTGAATTTTTTAGTTTAATTTATATTATTGATAAATTAAGAAACCTCGCTACTAAAAGTGTTAAAAATTTTTATCCCGAAAGCGGTAATGGTAGTAAAAAGTGAATTACTAGCGGTAGAGGTAGTTCAAGTAGTAGATATACCCGTGTGCCTCCGACACTGCTTAGTCAACCTTTTGAGGAAGAAGTAGGTGTACCTTTAGGTGTAGGTTCTCACGATATGGATTATGTAGAAGCTCAGGAAAATTACGGTATAAAAGAAGAAAATGAAGTAGATATGGTTAATTAGACAAAGATGATGAAAATATTGGTGAAACACCCACAATAGGAAATGCAAACGTTAGATATGAATCAGTTAATCTCCCTTCCCGTCCTCCCCGTGCCCCAAGAGCTCGTAAAACAACTATTATTACATGACAATTTTTTTAACGTATATCAGATACTGAGGTGCAATGCAATATTTGTCAACAAATATATAAGCATAAAAGTGGAGGCAAGCAAGGGGTACGGGTACGTTAATGAGACATATAGGTGATGCTCACGAAAGAGAGTTAATTATTGCATGAGATGGTGGGGATGTTGGTGGGCCAACGCAAACTAGAATGGACCCACCAACCGGTCAGGTAATGAAGAAGTATAATAAATTGAGGGACTGGGAAAAAATAGATAAAATGGTAGCTGTGGGTTGTTTTCCTTTTAGTTTTCCTTCTTTTGATGTCTTTATTCATTATATTCAAGCAAATTATAATCCTATGTTTAATGGTGTTCCTAGAAGTACTTGTCGATCTGATATTTTTAGAATTCATTTACAATATTATTTTATTTATCAACATTGTTAAAAAACATTCAATGTAAATTGTCCCTAACTTCTGATCTTGGTCGAGTTGTAAATAAAAATGATTATTTAACCGTTACTTGTCACTGGATGGATAGTAATTTTGTGATGCAAAAGCGTATTCTTGCTTTTTTATATGATGAAGATCGTAAACATACTAGAGATTTTATTACTGATTCTATTGTTAAAGTTGCCGGATTTTATGGTATTAAAAATAAAATCTTATGTATTGCTTTTGATAATGCTTCTAACAACAAGACTGCTATAAAAAAAATTAAAATCTAAGTTATCTCCGTTGTTGCCTGAAATTTTTCATATTAAGTGTGCATGTCATATATATAATTTAATTGTAAAAGATGGTCTTGAGTTTTTTGACCTTTATATTGAAAAAATCCGCTTGTTGTTGGTTTTATTCAAGGAAATAATCGAAGAAAAAGAATTAGAGAATTGAAAGTTAAATGTTAAGAAAATAGACTTGCACCGATATTGATTCCTGAGGAAATTAATATTAGATGAAATTCTATATATGATTTTTTAAAAACTTGTTATAAATATAGAGTTCCTATTACACTAGCTTGACGTTGCCTCTAGCGTTGTCACAAAATTTGACTGATCCCTCATCTGCATTCCTTAAAGAAGAAAAATTTTCTTTCTTTATAGTCATGTATCTGTAACATCCTCTATCAATGACCCACATTCCCTTTTTATAGCTCTTGCAGACATATTCCTACAAACTAAGAGAATTAATTTTGTTTAGGTAACCAAGTGGTCTTGGGTTCTTGCGGGTTAGATGTGCTTCCTTTAGGCTTCCAAACCTACACACTCTTAGGCTTATGCCTGCAGCTATAGGATTTGTTCCCTCTCTATCCATAGATAAAATAGATAGGTCCATGAGAGGAGAAAAAGGTCTTGGCTGATTTAAACAATTCTGATGAGGAACTTGAATTATTTTTAAAAGAGTTTGATCTCACGAAATTGTGGCTTGGTGATTTCTTAATGCTATTTAATTGTATTTTTACATCATCAATCTCTTCATGAAGTAATTCAATTTCAATTTGACATGCTTCGATTTCTATTTGATAGTTTCTTTATTCCTCTTCGAGTTTTTGTTAAAATCGAGTTTTGCAACTTTTCTTCTCTTGAGCAAGTTTGTTATATTCATCTATAATTTTTTGAATCTCGTCAGTTATCATATCTAAATTAGGTTCAAGAATATTACAATTATGATAATTGTGTGGGCTTACTTTGCTAAATTCACTTGCTGCCAGGAAGCACATATTGACGGCTTTTATTTCTTCTTCGATTTTATCTTCATCACTCCAGGCTCCAAAATTTTGATTCTTTCTGGATGATCTTCTTCTTAATTCTGCATAGTTTTTTGTGAAGTAGTCAGGCCTTCCACAGTGATAACAACAATCATCATTTTTAGTGGAATCATTATTCTTGGTTCCTTGGGATCTTTGTTGTCTCTGTTTCATGATTTGCCTTACTCCGCAATTTACGAAAGTAATTCCTTTGTTATTGGCATCTTCCAGAATGTCCTCTTCTTCAGTTGGTATGGCATTGTAGGCTACTAGTTTCTTCTTTTCCTCTTTGTGGTACCTATTGATATAATTTTATTCATATGCAATGAGGTTACCTCGTAGTTCATCATATGTCATGTTGTGAAGATCTCTGTCTTCTAGAATGGCCGTCTTAGTTTTCTAAATTTTAGAGAGACTTCAGACCATCTTTTGGACTTGCAGGCTGTGTGGATAGATCATTCTTAGTAATTTCAGTCCGCATACGATCTTACCAAATCTGGAAAACATTATTTTAATGTTCTCATTCTTTTCCATTTTGAACAGCTCATATTCATTGACCAGGGAAGCAATTTTTTATTTTTTGACCTTTGTGGCTTCTTCATATGTCACCTCCAATTTGTCCCACATCTCTTTTGCAGTTTCACATGTTGATATCTTGCCGTATTCTTGTCCACTAACTGTACAAAGAAGTAAGTTTATGGCTCGTGCACTAGTTTGAATTATCTCTTATTGTTCTTTGGTGACCTCGAAGCTTTCAAGGTCTTCTACATCAGTACTGCTCTATTCTTTGTCTTTGTCCTTTTGCTTGTCTTTGAGTCCTAGGATCCACTTTGGTCCCTTCTTAATAACAACCCAGGATTGGAAGTCATTTGATTGGACAAAGATTTTGAATCTGTTCTTTCAGTAAGAGTAGTGTTGTCCATTAAAGTATGGTGGCCTTGTGGAGGAGTGACCATCTTGAAGAAGAGCATCGGGAATTGATAGTTTGCCATTTGATCTTTGCTTATTTGTGATTAAGAAATACTGTTGGTTATACATGCTCTGATACCAATTGAAATTCAAGAGGGGGGTGAATTGAAATTTCTTATGAGTCGACATTGACTCCTCATAGTCGACTTGCCTGCAGATCAGTATACTTCACAAAATAGATTATACTAAAAATAAATACGTAAATACATTACTGAATTTAAAGTAAAGAATACAAAGATTTATTCTGATTTGAAACACCAATGTGGTGCCTACTTCCAATCCCCTTGGGTTTCAATGTTTTCTTAGATCTTTCAGTGTTGACTCAAGTACAATGATGAGAAAAAAGTTTTGAAGACTTATTTTATTCTTCAAATCTTATGATACAACTTTATTTTGTATTACAAAGTTGACTTGATCCTATTCTTTATATAATAATTGTAAGCTACAGATTACAAAGCTTTGTGAGACTAAGATTGAGACACTTTGAGATTTTTCCTTGAAGTTGCGTGACCTTTGTCTATCTTTTATCTTCTTCTTTTATAGGCTTCAGCTACTACTCTTCATAAGAAAACCTAAGAGATTTCTTCTTAATCAAGGATTTGGGTGTGATTCCTTGATTGAGGGATTGCACCGTAGAGTATGTCCATATTAGATATGTCCATATGTGGTGCATCCCTCATAGTCGTACATGTCCATATCAGATATGTCTATGTAGAGGGTGTGATCTTCTTTCCTTTATAATAATCTTGATTGATTTATTTTCCATAAATCTGGGAAGGCGATGGTCCGTGATGAATGCTACTTTAATCTTGGTGTGATGTTCTTTCCTTCTGCCTTTGATCCATTTTCCATAAGTCTGGGAAGTTGGTGATTTGATTGATTTTTTTTTCTTTCTTTCTTTCTTTCTTTTTTGAATCTTTTGATTGATTTCTCAAAGATCTTTTCTATCTTCAGCATATCTTCTTATCTTGTGTCCATCAGTGGAGATCCTTGAATTTCCTGCAGATTTTCAATCATTAGTTTGTCATTATTAAAACATAATATTAGGAGGCTAACAACTTCATGATGTGCATACGCGATGTGATCCCTTTGAGTAACCAATCATGACCAACATATAAGCAGATCCAATTTCAATAGGTCCATTAAAATTGACACTCATTTTTACTCTTTTCTCCATGTTCTATGAGTCCACAAAAAGATATAGCGAAAAGAGGAATATTTCACAATGAAAATGTAGAACTAATTTTAGCCATTCTCCATAAGAATTGAGTGCAAACATTCTTAAAATAGTTGAAAAATTTATGAAAAATACATCTTCACGAACACTTGTATGAAATTCACATAGTTTGAACTGTGTTGTAAATATTATCCTTAAGAATATTTCACCCAATACGAGTGTATTCTCAAAGATTCGACAAGCTCTTCTGGCATTAAATTAGGAGCCAGAAACTAACAATGATTCTTTTAAAATGAAAACTCTAGCATTATAAGAACCTTGAAAAGAGAAGAAAGAAATTCTTTTAATATCAATTTCTTCTCTAATAAAAAAGGATAATGGTAATATATATAATAGTGGAAGATGATTTTATCACATGCTCATCTATTGTGATGATAGCCACTAAATGCCTTTTAATAATGTTTGCTCAAATCCAATTTATTATGGATAAATGAGTAAAGAATCAAGTAATTGTCTGCTGTGAATTCAAGACAATAAAGATCAAGAATAATGACAATAAAGAGTAGTATAGTAACTAATAACTAAAATGTTATAATTAGCAAACTTAGTATTGAAATAATATTAAATTAATGTCAATAAAGACTCTTCAATAAGGGAAAATAAATGTCAACCATTACATTTTTCAAAAATAGAATCAATTGTCTTACCATTATAATTATAAATATATTGATTTTTTAAAAATATCCAACAAAATGTTCTAACATCTATTTAATTTAATGGGGAAAATTAACTAAATATACTTATTAGATTGTTTATTATAAGTTATAGCAAAAATTTTTAGTTTTCAAGTTATCACCACTTTCATTTTAAAAAAAAAAGTAGTTAAAAACATTTTTTTATTTTTTTAAAATACAAAAAATAATTATTGAAAAGGAAAATAAAGATTTAATACAACTATTATACAATATTCCTTCCTTAAATATAATTAACCTTAAATAATGATATTAATTCACCCTCAAATTCCTCTAACCGTTTTTACTTTCTCCCATTTTAATGCTTCCATTAAGAGTTTCCATCTTCATACACTATATTCTTCTTTGTACACGATTTAGTTTTCCCAGTAAACAAAAAATTGTAATTTTTGTTTCTTCAATCATAATTTGCATTTAAAAAATAAGTATTTCTTGCGATATAAAAAAATAAATTTTAATAATTTGCATTCAATCATGATACATCATGGAGGGAGATGAAATTCTTTAGGTATGTTAAATTATTTATGTAAATGAATATTTTGCATTCAAACGAATTTAAAGAATTTTTTTTTTATGTATTTCTTCAATTCTTTATTGTTATATTGTTGAATTTTGTATAATATGATGATGATTTGAATTTGTGTATGTTTATCAATTGCATGAAAGTAAAATTTTTATTTAAATAGGAATACCGAGGGAATTTGGTATTGATGAGATTTATGTATGATGCAGCTACAAACTTCAAAGGATTAGTAGAAGCAATCGCAACACAGCTGATGATAGACACTACTTCAAATAAATTTAAAATAAGATACATAATAAGTGACAGATGCCCAAGTATGGTCATACACAATGACACAAGTATGAAAGTCTATCTGAAACAGAAGAAAACGGTTATTGATTTTTTTTTAAAATATCCTTTGTACGTTACAACTATGGATATATCGAACGATCAAATTCATCCAAATGAAGAAGCAATTTTTTGTGTTGGACAACAGAGTTGTAACGAAATAATTCTGGAATGGATAAAGCTATTTTCAATAGATTGTATTCGTTTGATTGGGTTAAGTCCAGATTTTGAAGAAGTTGAAGAAGAACGTGTGAAAATAATTAGTGATGTAACGAATATCAACATAGCTGTAAAACAAACTTACACGGATAAACAAACACTGGCTACTTTTATGGAATTGCACACATTTCTGAAATAGTTTTCGTATCACACTAAAGGGTCAAGCGCAAGTAGATAACAACTATGGTGTTATTTGATGTTTGAATATGTTCTTCTATTAAGTTTTTTTTGTATTAAATTAGATATAATTGTTGAATGTAATTCGTATATCTGCTTTTTGTGTATTAAATAGAAAATAATTTTTTTATTTAAACAGCTATTATTTGGTTTGTGTGGCGGAGGACTGTACTTGGTTTCTTCGTTCTTTCAGAATTAAAAAATCAAAGATTTTTAAGATAAGAATGTATTGTGACATTCATACATGCTCAATAAAGGATCAAGTTTATGCAAGACGTCAAGGGATGAAAACGTGGTAGCTGGACTAATTTTAGGTAATTATGTGGACACCGAAAGAATATACACTCCCAATGATGTTATTTCTGATATGTTGAGGGAGCATGAAGTTTCACTAAATTATCATCAGGAATGGCGTGCAAAAATCAAAGCAGTTAATATATTGTGTGGTGATCCTACCGAGTCATATCAAAAGATACCAGGTTATTTATATATGTAGGAAAAGCATTATCACGGATCTGTTGTAAGTTGGGAGAAAACTAAATAAAATAGATTCTTGTATGCTTTTTTTGCATTGGACGTTTCCATTAAGGGATGGAAATATTGCAGGCTAATTATTGTAGTTGATGGAGCAGCTCTAAAATCGCTTTGCGGTGGAACTACACTGACTGTGAGCACGTTGGACATAGGAGGTAATGTTTATTTTTTATTATATTTCTTTAAAAAGGAAATCATATTAGAATTATAGTGCATTGTATAATATTGGTATGGGTTCATTCTACTGTCAAACGGACTGGGACGATGACATCAAATATAGTAGAATCCATCAATAACACCAACAGAATATCTAGAAGATTATCCATGGTTTCAACGATGAATTTTATGAGGTTAATGATTGAATCATGGAATACAAAATAGCATGAAGAGGCAACAAACACGTTAACAGAGTTGACAGTCAAATATAATATTTTTACCGCTAATCGTTTGCTTTCTCAGAGAATGATAATAAGTTCTTTATCCATTACTTAAATTTTATGTTAATTTCTTTGTGCATTAAAGTTTCTTGTGAATGCAGGTAAAAACATCAAATGAATTCCTGCATACTGTAATTAACGGACCAAAAAGATTCATTGTTTATTTGCGAAGTAGAAAGTGCAGCTGTGGAGAATTTTAATTGGATGAAATACCATGCTCTCGTGTTATGGCTGCTATTACGTATAGAAATCAGCATGGCGAGAACTATTGCTCACCTTACTATAGTAACAAAAATTTCAGAGATGTTTATGGCATACCAGTTAAACCTCTTCCTTGTGAAAGTACATAGGAAATACCACATGAAGTGTTGGATGAAGTTGTATTGCCACCTGATTCAAAAAGACCTCCCGAAAGACCATGTTATGAAAGATGAAAAGGACCAAATGAAGACAAGTGTAAACGTTCAAAAGCTACATGTAGTAGCTGTCATCGTGAGGAGCACAATAAAAAGACTTTCCATAACCATGCACCATCTGATTAAGATTGAATCTGTGTTTCTTACTTTATTTTGATGTTAATGTTTTTTCAAAAACGTTTTTGTTCAATAAATTCTAGTGTTAAGATATGTACTGTTTTAAATAATTTATGTTTATTGATATTTAATTTTATCAGTTTTAAATAATCAAATTCTTAAGAGTTAGTGAATTTCTTTTTCACTGATTATGATTGTTTATACATGATAAAATATCTTTATAATGTATTATGTTTGCCTATAATGGTGTATTATATTTATAATGTATTATGTTGGCTTATGATGGTGTCGGACATAATGATGGCAGATGTGTTTAAAACCATTTTAGAGCTCCACCTTAAATATACCTAATCAAGTATCATATGAAATCATTAAAAAGACACTAAATGTGCAACATAGATACTTAAGAAGTTAAAATCAACTAGCTGATAGAACGCCATAACTTTAAAAATAATTACTAAAACCAATTACTTAACAGCTGAATACGTATATCATGTTGCAAAACAAAAAATAACAACCTACTTCAGAAATGTACAGTGATTTACAGTAGCTGCAACTTGGTATGCAGTAATTGAAATGTTACAGCTACTTTAGCTTAGATGTAGAATCACCAGTGAATGTAATACCAATAACAAACAATGCCCAATGGAGAACGTTTTCTCATGAATTTCAGAATAAGACCAACAAACACCATGTATAAATAGAACAATGCAACAAATGTCAGTATCAATTTCAAGCAGAAAATGCTATAATCTACAAGAACTAATACAAGCACAAGAACTATTTCAAGCAAAAAATGCTATAATCTACAAGAACTAATACAAGCACAAGAACTGCCCTTCTTTTATGTGAACTAAAAACACTATTGCTTTTACTTCATCACATCAATAATGTTCAACCAAGCATAACCAAAAAGCAATATAGAGTAATAAAAAAATTCTGAGTATCCTTGAAACTAGTAGAAAAGAACCTACTAGTTTCAAATAACAAACATTCGTCAAAAATACAAGAACTAAACAAGAACGTCTACGGAAATCTTATTTTATGACTGATATTATTGTGTCCTTGAACTTTCAAAACTATTTCCTTAGACCTTTTGAAACCACCATGCTTGCTACTAGCATTTTCAGTTGCCTTACTTTCACTGATTGCTCCATCATTCTACTTTCATCTGGTATAGTACCATAGTAGTGCACCATATCTGAATCGATGGTTGAAAGCCCCAAATAGTATACTGAATACATCAAATATTCCATGTCTAACGAACTCAACACAAGCACATAAAACCATACCACAGTCACTAAAAATACAAAATCAGAAAATTCATTAATAAAGCAACATATATATTAACATAAATAAATAAAAACACAATTTAATTATAACATACTTACATTGCTGGGGTGCATCCTTCACAATGACATACTTCAAAGGTTCATTCATGGTCTTATCAATGTATGCAGCTTCACGATGCCACTCAATATCCGAACATTTTCCACAAAAATTAGTGACAACCAAAACTATAGGTATCACGGAAGAATGATATCGAACATGATATAAAATATTCTTTGAATGCACAACACCCTCCATCATTGAATCATAACTATATAGACACCTATATCTAATTTAAAAAATTATCAATATCCAATGAAATGACTCACTAACGTTCACAGGAATGATGATGTTATCAACAGAATCTCAGGGAACATTGACAGGCATTTTGTAACACCTAATGACTGGATAAAATGGTGTTTAGGAGTGATACACCTCTTGTTTTTATTCAAACTCAATCATTGTTGTTGAATTAAACGTATTCATTTAACAAAGAAGACATCAGTAGTGGTGTATGTAATCGGATTCATCACACTGTACTTTGATTTTTTCCTCAAATAATGTATTATCACATCTGCATGTTGATTAAACAAAAAGTATATTAAAATAAAGCAAACACATAAATAACAAAACTGCACAACAGACTCTCAATCCTAATTTAGTTCTGCATAAGTTATGTTTAGTTCCAATCTTAAAGTAAGCCAACAAAATGGTGCTGATGTGAAACTTTGTAAGCTCTAACCTCTTGTTTGTATTTTTTGTCATTGTCTTAACAGTTAACACCAGTTGTTTCTTATAGCTGATAATAGGTTTTCGAGATGTTAAAATTCAATTGAAATTATATCTTTTGTCAAGAATTGTTTATGCTAGTCAAGACAAGCAATATTAGTTTAGCCCTTTTATATATACAGAAATAATACAAAACTGCATTTTTATTTTGTAGCATTGCCCAAGCAAAGACACAAGTGTATTTAAGGTCCAAAGATAGCCAAATCTTCATGTCCAAGAAGAACTAGGCCAGAGCTCGACAGGCACTCTACAAGAACCTGCATGATTGTTGGTTTTGCCCCAGTTTTACACTAGTATACACAATAGATACCATTTATTAGTTGGTTGTTTGCTGAATGAGAAAGTGAAGAAAGGGGAAGAAAGAAGTGCTAGATATTTTTTGGATAAGTGGCTTAATTTGTTAAAAGAAAAAAATGAAGGCTTTAAATGAAGTTAATTGAAGATTTAGGTGTGATAACTCTATCTTAAGTGCATCGAATCTGTCAAGTGAATTTTTAAGCTTGTCTTTCTGCATTTTTAGCTTATGGCAAGTGGTAACACACTTCACACAATTAAACAGTCATGGATTTGTGTGCGGTCTGTATACCTTTTGTAGAGATCTACTTGTTAATGTTTTCAGGGACTATGTAGTCTTTACTGATTAGCTATATGTAATCTTGCATCGATTTCATGATATCACTCATGACTAATGAATATTTTTTTTTGCTTCAGAAATGGCGTACAGAAGTTATTGGGTATTCTTATACCAATTGGTGACCAACACATATAATTCAAACATAGAAGTTATTTACGATCAACACAGCTTGTTTTCAAACAAGCTCTGTTGTTACATGTTATAACATATAATTCATTCCACCAACACACTGCCATTAAAAACAAGAATTCAAAGCACCCACAGTTTAAGCTTATTGTTTACGACTCTTATCTACTACAAATCTTGGATTTGTTTTACATGCTTATGTACTTATCTGTGTGTGTATGTCTGTGGGGATAAAGTGTTGAGAAATTGATCTAATATCTCCAAAAAAATATCTCCATTCCCATTAAACATGCTTCTAATGACATACATAAAACATACTATCAACATACAAATAAGCCTCAAGAAATAACTCAAGGTCAAAGAAAATACAAAAAATATACCTCATCATTCCATGGCCACCCAGTATGAATCAAGGTGTGGAATGAATCTTTTGCTTCAGTTTTTATATTAGCTAATACAAATTCAGAAATTATCTTGTTCTGTAAAGCAGTTTTTACAACACTCCTACATACATTTTTAAAAGGTAATAAATATTTTTTATGAAACCGTCAATAAAAATAATTTTAAATTCAGAAATCACACCTATTTCGTCTTTACTTCGAATATGAATAATACCAATTAGTGAATTGCTGGATCAACAAATTCGGCGTCTCAAACCCAATATATTCCTTAAACGGATGTTTGCTCTTGAAGTACAAAGATTGGGAGCTTGTGTCAGATTGGTTATACACTCCTACTAGAGATTTGTCAAACATGATAGGCGAAGCGATATGTACTTTATTTTTTGGTGTTTTCAATACTCTAAATATTGGTTCAAGAGAAACTAATTGAGACTCAGTAAAGAATTTTTTCATACATTGGTGACTGATCATTGACAGGATTATTCACAACTTGATTGTTAGAAACTGTGAATGAAACATGAGAACTCATGAAGGAAATCGCAATAATGTACAATCTTGTTATTATAGAAATAAAATTAAATATGAAAGTATAGAAATATTACCATCCAATCGGACAGAAACATCATCACCAAAAGAATATTTTTCAATGACAAGATCAACAAGGACTTCATCTTGCTTCTTGCTTGCACTTAGTGTTTTATCCAACATTCACATTCTTAGGAAAGGTATGGTGTTTTAATAATAGTTAATAATGAGAAAAATGATAACAAATCGAAACAACTATATATTATATTTTCAGTAATCATAATAAGTAAAATATGATAAGATTATAAATCATAAGTAAACAAAAAATACTATAAACAAATATGAACAACATTATATAATAGTTCAATGCAAAGAAAACTAAATCTCTTTTTCAACAAATTCAGACGACTGTTGTTTAATTGATCTTAATTCATTCAGTATCAGCTTTACAAATTCAGCAACAAACTTCCTCATCCCATTGAATTGACTATCAACCTTAAAAAAAACATAAAACAATGAAAAAATATATCAAAAACTGATTCAGATTAATAATGAAATTATAAAATTATAGATTAAACATACCTTCTTCTGATATTCTATCATTTCTTTGAAAAACTGTACATACATAAATATAAATTACTTAGTTAATAGTGCAACTGAAAAATATAACCCTACAAAATTAAGTGACAAATATGTTATACTGGAAAGATGATGTGCATTATAACATTTTACATATAAATCAAAACAAATCTTCTCCTAAAATAACGACATATCACGATGGACCTGCACATAGACATACAAAAAACATCAACCATATGTTTATTACATATTTAAAAAAAAATTCTGAATATGTACTTGAAGATTAAATTAGAAACATACATTATCTATTTCATTCTTTAAGACAATGAATTCATCTTCAGTTATGGGTGGTACAGAATGGTCAGAATCATTACGATGTTTATGACCTAAGTTGTCCTGATGAATAGCTCCAAGATTGAATTCCTTCTCCTCTTCAGTGGTAAACACAATATCTCTAAACACATACTGAAGTTTAAATAAAAAGTTAGATATAAAATTAAATACTGGTATGCCTAAAATTAGTTACTGCATACCAATAATATACATATAACATATGAAGGAAAAATGATGTTATGTAAAATAATTAATCAAGTAATACAGTTAGAATATGGTCGTTATCTCATTGTTGTACCACTTGAACATTATACTCTGACGATAGTCATAAAAATGAGTTCTTCATATGACTCCTAATTTAAAATTCGAGAAGTTTGAGATCCAATACAATTAGCAACACACTTATCAATGTCCAAACAACACTCATAGAACTAGATTTGAAGCACATGATGAAATCTTCGAAAAGTAAAAGAGGATGGATTTGCTTTCATCTTATGACTACATGCTTTTTTCAAGACTTGAAAACACTCACCTCACCAACCATACTTCAAATAGTGACCTGATTCTACCAAGTCAAAACCAACCTTCTTAATGAACTTTCTTGGTAACTCAGATTGAAGACTTCGACTTATGAAGTATAATACTTTAATTTCGTACAAATCTTCATCTAGAAAAGAAATCTTCTTGTTAATAAAATCATCATAAAAAATTGAACTCATTATCTTATCCATATCAGAATAATATCTATCCATTAATTTATTTTTTTCTTTAGGATCGAAAACAAAATCAGGTTTCTTAAAATATTTTCACCCGCTAACTACAAAAAATTCTCTTTCCAAAATACAGTTTTTTATCATTGATATTGAAGATGAATAAATTATCCCTATCGTTATCGATTTCTACAAGTAATAGACTACGAAGAAGCTGGGGTTGAATGTTCAAATAATGCATATTCAAAAAATAATCAAATGAAGATTTCTGAAACATTTTGAAATGCTCTTTGGCCTATCTCTGTTTGAGATCATAACTTTTATGTATGAAGACTAGTGAGTATACTGCTTTTTGTCCTAAAAACAAAAATATAAGCAATTCACAAAAATTTTATCATCAAAAAAAGACATATTATTTTTTATCACGTCTGTGTTTTTTGCATACATAAAATAAACAATTCACAAAACGTTTGCCATGAAGCCAAAGAAAACATAATGCACCAACTTGTTTCATAGGTTAGAAGTTGTATTTCAACTTTCATCCATTAACAACAATTAAGTGATATTTCAACTTTCAACCATTAACAACAACAAAAGTGATATTTCAACTTTCAACCACTAGCAACAACAAGAGATATTTAAATATAATCCAAATACTAACAAGATCAATAGTTATATTTCAAGTTTCAACCACAAACACACAAAATTTATGAAAGACTAATTTACATGCATGTCATTAAAAATATAAAAATAATTCAATATCAATTTTACACAAATTTAATACATATATGGAAAAAAATCAAAATCAGGTTACACTAACCTTGCATACTTTTCTTGATTTTTTCGTGTCAACCTTCTTATCATTCATTTTGTCAACACTCATATTGGTATTGGACCTTGTAACTCTAGCATTTTCATGATTTTTGTTTGTTGATTTCTTTATTTTAGGCACAAAAATTTCATCTTCAAAATCTGAATCTGAATCATATTGACCAACAATCTTGTTTCTCTTATCAACCTTCTTAAAATATGGAACAACAATCTTGTTTGATACTATATATCTTTGCATGTTGAGTTGTTGTTACTTCAAGGATGGTAAAATTTTTGAAAAATCAGTTTTGACCCATAAAATTTCGCTTCACTTGTGCGAAATAGAATCATCTTCAACTACCTTGTTCTTATGCTTTGATTTTGAAGATGAGGTAAAGCACCCCAAATCAAACGAGGGTCTTGATAGATTAATCGAACTATTTTGTTGTATTACTCTAGGGCTTTTTTCTTAAGGGTAGAATCAAACTTGAATTATTCGGATATGTCTCAAAAAAATAAAATAAAGTGTAAGCTATTAATCGAAGCTTAACGGTGACTGAATGTTGGAAAACCAATAATCATGCTCAAAATAATAAAAAATAAATTAAAAAGTATAAAGAATAATGAGTTTGAAGAGTTTTATTGGTGGTTGGTAAAGAGTAAAAGATCTTACGTATGAATTTAACTAAAAAGATACTGTAAAACGTGAAGGTTTGTAGAATAAAGTTAAAAGAAGGGAAAAAGAAGTTAAAAAGGGTAAAGATATAAGACTTCTATTGGTAATTAAAGACAGTAAAACATGAAAAAGTGTAGAAACAAGTTAATTATTCAACTTAATAAAAAGTAAAAAATCAGCTCTTAATTTTAAAAAATATATTTACCATATATGACTCCTTAAATTGTGAACAAACTTTAATACTTAAATATTAAAATAAAAATTAAACACATTGATATCTTAACTTGCCATAATTATTCAAAACTTTAATTACAAACAACAACCACAATAACAACAAACCTAGTATATTCCCACAAAGTGGGGTCTGGAGAGGGTAAAATGTATACAGTTCATACCGCTACCTCCGAAGAAGTAGAGAGGTTATTTCCGATAGACCCCCAACTCAAGATAAAGAGTAGTAAATAAGGTCGTAATGAAACATGAAGCAAGATAGATGGCATAACAGAAATAATGAACAAGAAATAATACAAATAAAAATCAGAGAAATACGAAAGAAGAGAAATAAGAGCAATATGAAATAAAAAATAGGAAATAAGAAAAGAAAAAGGGCACCCACCTAGTAGTAACATACGCTCACAAGCCCAAAGACACCCATCCCACCCAAACTCTTCTGGCTATATCCAAAACTTTAATTAAGAGTGATAAATATTAAATACTAAATATAAGAAAATAATATAAATAATAAATATTAAAATATCAATTTTCGAACATTTAGTTAAAATAGATTTTTTAAAAAAAGTTGCTATAGCTTGTAATTATTTTTTTAGTCTAATAATTATTAAAAAGTTATGCTATAACTTGTAATTAACAATATATTAAGTGTATTTAAATAATTTTCACTAATTCGGAGGCAACATTGTGTCGAGTCCATTTAACTCTGTCAGCTAATGGATGGACCATAATGACCACTCATCGCATATCACTCACTAAATAACCAGCTTTCAATTGGCGCATAAAAAGATGAGAAAATTATCTCATATTATTTATTATATTATTTATTGTAAGTTATGACAATACTTTTAGATATTATTTTATTAAGAATTTAATTATAAGTTTTAGAAATTTTTTAAAAAACTAATTATTTATTTTGTTAAAAGAATTGGTGAAATATTTTTGTAAAAATAATTAACTCTTTTTTTAGTGTTTAGTATTCAATATCTCCTAAATAAAGGTGGTGATAATTATAAAAGGAGTAAAATATGATCAATATTATATCTTTATTTATTATCATTTTTACGTTTTTCTAAAAAGTCTGTCGTTTATTGTAAAACAACTTTATTGAAATAGTATTTTTTTGTCAATATCACACATTTCATCTTAATTATATATATATTTTTAAAATTCATCTTCATAAACAAATATCTTTTTTTGGGGTATTATTTGAGTATCAACTTTGATATCTATCAGACAATTCTATCTTCGAGGGTTCAATTTCATTTCATTTATCAAGTTTTTTTGCTTGAATTCTAGTATATATTCGTATTATGTGTTGATTTCACCACTTATACTATTTCTTCATCCAAAATTGACTTCATCTTCTTCTGTCAGAAAGCAAACACCAATATCAATCGTGGCTAATACTGATTATTTTTTATTACAACAAAAAATTATTTGACATCAAACAATTATCAATTAATTTATTTTCAATATGTACGGTAATAGTTTTTCATGCAATATCCATTACATACACTAAAAATGTTATGTAACATACAACATAATTTTTCTTATCAATTGTCACATTCATAAAATTCATTTAATACAAATGTGACATATACAAAACTTCATCGATACCAATTTTAATATCAATTTAATGCATTAAGAACTCCTAAAAGGAAAAATTACTTTAGTATGAAAAGAGTATATACAATGGTTTCAACGCAATTTATTAAACAATCATAGATATTGTATTATGTACTATACTATTTTCATACACTAAAAACAATTATTAGAATTCATCATTTGTATGTAAAATCTTATTTACCAATATCATAAATTAAGACACCAAAAATTAAAATTATTTAAAGTATGGCGTTGTTATATATAAATTGATCTCAGCTTAATCATTTAAAGTAATACATGAATGCTAGATGACATATATCACAGGTTAAAATAAATTATTAACATATTATATTTATTGCTATTAGTTTTCATAGAGCAATTCTACCACCAATATCGTTGAAAATTCAAAATTCATGGATTAGAAATTATTATTAGAAGAAGAAGACAATTAGGGTGAAACAATTCAAAAGAAAATTGTGATAAAGAAGAAAAATTTTATGTTAATAATGAAGATTGAGAAAAAATAACATATGATTTTTATGAAGGAGAAAGTGGTATAGTTAAAAAAAAAAAAAAAAACTATTTGAGAGAGAATAGAGGGAATGATTGATATTCATCCTTTATTGGTATGAAATTTCTTTTTTCTTATATGAAATTTGTCTTTTATTTTTAAAAATTAAAATTAAAAAAAATTGCCTTTTTTATACCGATTTTTGCTATAACTTGCAAACTTAAAGATTTGCTATATCTTGCATTAAACAACCTAAGAATGTTTATTTGCATTTTTTTCACTAAAAAGATTACTTCTTCCGTGTCATTTTACTTGACCCTTATTGACTTAACACATTTCTTAGAAAAACTTTATTAAAAAATATATTTTACTAAATTAACCTTGTTAATAATGCTTTAAAACTATAAATTTGATTATTATTACGTTATACTTCTTTAATACTGAGTAGAAAGGAAAAATTATACTCCCTACATTTTATTGTACTTGGCCTCTGTTGACTGACACATTCCTTATGAAAACTTTACTCAAAGATATATTTTTACAAAATTATCCATATTAATAATGCTTTGAAACTCTAATTTGACAATTACTATTGTATGCAGCTATTCAATACTAAGGGCAAAAAGAGAAAAAAATAAAATTCTTTTAATTTCATAAATTAGACAAGAAAATTAAAATAATTATTTTTAGTATATGAGCCAAGTAAAACAAAGCAAAGGAACTACTAAAATTCTCTTGATTTCATAAATTGAACAAGTAAATTACAACCGTTTATTTTGTATGTGTCAAATAAAACGAAACAAAGGGAGTATCAATTTGTATAAGATGGTAAATACCGAGTGACAGACTAATTAGTCTCTGCATTCTCGTAATGTTACATTTATGTAGTATACATGTGTTTGTGTGACAGCCACAAAGACGAACTTTGCTCTGGAGACTGGAAGAAAGAAAACAAGTAGAAGGATACTTGTAAAATTGAGTAAAATAGTAAGAACACGACCCAACGGACGATATCACCTGAAAAAACAGAAGACAAACAACTGAAAAAGAAAAAGAAGTTGCTGTTTCTGAACTGATTTAAGTGGAAGAATTAAGTATAACAAGTTAGCAAGCTTTGCAGCTCTTTCTACAGCTTCCTGGCAGATCTGTACTTCCAACCATATATTCTGGATTCTTGGTGCATTCCCCAAGTGCAGCCCATCTCTCACAATTCTCATTGTGATCGGCACAATGTCCTTCAGAGCCCACAGTTTTGTCAAATGAATCCACATGAATCCACTTTGTTGCTGACCACTTCTCACCCTCAATAACAGGGCACCCACCGTGGAGGCTCATAGGATCAGGAACTGCATTTGGATGGAGACTGAAAAAGAGAAGTGCATCTCCTTTACGAGGTTTTACTGAAAAATTCCCAGAAAAACAGAAACAACAGCAAATGCAGATTAGGTTTTGTAGCAACTGGAACAGTGCAACAATTATAAGCAGCTATGTATTGTAGTCTCACCAGCAATACCCTTCCTTGCACACTCGGACAAACTGTTGTCAGCGGCCATTGACCTACGTCGACTTGATTCCTGTAAAGATATTCAGTTTTTACAGAGAAACATATAACTGGGAAAATGGCTTTTTTATTTATTTTGAGAATGAACTGACAACAATGATTTAGGAAACCAAATCTAGAAAGGAGACAAAGAAGCAGCAGCAGATACCAAAGCAAAGTTACCCTTGGTGAATTAAAAGTCATGTCACGAGGAAGATCTAAGCCACAGACGAATAAATAACGAGCAAAGAGAAAAGAGACGACTAAAATGTAGGATAAAAAGCAATATTGCCCCACACTTCTGGCCTCTTTCTACTCCTACTCTTGCTAAGGTACCTTTTACCCTAATGGTACGTTTAATTTTCTTATGATAGTTGAAGTGTGTGACCGACCATCTCATCCAAAATCTTAAGTTAGAGGAAGTGCATTTTTATTTTGTCAATCATGTCTCAACACGCCCCCTCATGTATGGGCATGATTCTCTTTTCATTGGCCAAACACATGAAGAGTCTTTTTGATAGATGGGTGGTGGTGATACTCGAACTCACTACACCTCTGCCTCATCTGGTACCATGTTGAAGTGTGTGATCATTTCATTTAAAAGCTTAAACTGTTAGAGGAGTAACACTTTTATTTTCTTAGTTAAGTCCCAACACATCCCCTCACGTACGGCTTGCTTCTTTTTTCCTCATAGTCCAAGCACGTCGACATTTTTTTAATAACTGATGGCAATCGAATTGGAAGCCACGACCATCTGCTTGATCTGATATCATGTTGAAGTGTGACCATCTTATCTAAAAGCTTAAGTCGTCAGACAGTACACATTTTATTTACTTAAATTATGTCTTCAATGGGCTCCCTCGTGCGTTGGCCTGATTCTTTTTTCTTATGGTGTCAAACATGTGAAAATTCTTTCTGAAAATAAGTGGCCGTGAGATTCAAACCCAAGAACTTTATCTATCATATACCATGATAAGAAATGAACTTGGGCATGCAAGGGTGAGTATCCCGCCTCGATGTGGGATGGGATAAACTTGGACAATCATCCTATCGTATGAGCTAACTTTTAGAATTGAGTTAGGCCCAAGCTATTTCTTATCAATGATGAAGTGAAGGATGACATTTATCCTTGCTTATGATTTGTTTAGGTGAAAGGAAGAGTGGAGACAAGCAAAACAGGTAGCTAAGCTTATTCTCTTTATTAATAAGTGAAAGAGGATGGCGCACAGAAGTAGAAACGTATTTTAGTTTTCCAGTCACTCTGGAACGGGTTCACAAGGAGGAAATTTATATCTTTTATTTCCTCTCAAATCCTACCAAACAACTAGAAGCAAGATGAACACCTCACTGAAGGGTAACAAACCAAGGAGCTTCTCATCCTTTGACCTTTCATACCGTCTGGAGGAACCAGATATGCTGCAAAATTAAGTTCAGTTCACTTTTTTCCTAAAAACATCATAAATTTCAAACTAGTCTCTGCTTTGAAAACCTATCTCAAAGGGTGACAGCCAAGAGGACAAAGGAGCATAAAACAAACTCATACATGGCACCTAATAAGCAAAAACAGAGTAGTAATTAAAAGGGAGAAACACAAACTAACCTCTGCTTCAGGGAAAACAGTTTCACCACCTTTCTCGACATCACTGAGATACATGAGCACAGTGGCTAAGCGGTGTCCACCGCGAACAATATTAACCTTGTCACTGAAGTAATCATAGTGTGGCTCATATTTCTGTCCCTCCTCATATCTTAGGACTTGTATGTCTTCTCCATTCTCTGGGGGGCGAAAAAAAAAAAAATAAGCATCAGATTGGAACTCATTGACATAGTATGGACCATGAAGAGATGGAAGAAAAGCATCCGAAGTCTACAACAACAGATTTTGGAATAAATTTGATTTCATAAAGCCGCAGCAAAAGATACCAGGTCCTTCAAACAGCACATTCCATCTAACATGTTACTTCTTACTGATGCCATGCATTGGTGGATCTTTAATTTATCTCCTCTTTCAACCAGAGAGAATCACCTCATAACATATATTTCTTTGCACTCACTCTAATATGGTAGAACAAAAGTTGATAAATTACAAAGATGGATAGTTAACAGTCTTGTACAAGCATTAGACAATACATAATAAAACTAAAACCAACTCTCAATTGAACACACGACAAATAAGAAGCACAATTTTTGTAATATCAACGTGTGTGTGTGAAAGAAAAAACAGAATAATGAATTATATGACTAAATGAACAGAGAAACAGAAGGGATAACTTGGAAAATTATTATGATTTCATACTTTCTTCTACCTGGTGGTCTTCTTTTAACATCAAACCGTGCAACTTTTTCTTACAAAGATTTTCCAAAACGTTTGCAAAGCTTCACAAAATTCCAATCATTATTAAGGATTGATGACAAAATACAAGTGGATTGATTAATTAGTGATGTTGAATCAATTACCACCAAAATATATTCTTGAGGACAGTAAAGAATAGCAATCAAGTCAATTTACTTTTAAGGGGGAATTAAGGTGAATCTTCAGGTTTGCCACTAATTAAGGATGATTTGGCTATCCTAGATTGTGATATCCTTCAGAATAAGTCAGACCTTTAGGTAGAAAAGTCCAAGTAGCAATCTTCTCCTCTATCCCTGTGACAATAGGATCCTGCAGAAAAAAAAAAAAAAAAAAAACCGGAAAAGAGCAAAATGAAGAGCTGACACAAACAAAGATACAGGATTGTAAATATTGTACTATCGAGTATGCAGCAAACGGTTTTTTCTCAAAACGATCAATGTCACATGCTGCTCCTCATGATTCATGTTAATTTCTAATGGAAGCAGTGATCCATTAAAAAGAGCGTGCTAAATACTCTTGATCTCTGTAAGTCATCTAAAACCACAGAATATTGAAAATGATAATTGTTATTTAATTAAACGTATCATCAAATAATCGCTGTTGCATTAATCATTTTAATAAGAGTTATATGGCAGTTTTAGTTAAATAGTTACTTATTCTCATTCACAGAACTAATTTAACTGCAAAAAAAGGTCACTGAAACAGGCAGCAATTCCAAACCAAAGAGGGCTTAAATCTGGTTTCTCAATGAATTTGTTTTTCTTTGTGCTAGTCGACTATTGATGTCTCTGTGGCTTTCTTTTCCCCAAAGAATGCTAAATTATTTAAAGCAGATTGATTAGCATCAAATGTATTTGTTAGAGTGAAGTATTGGTGTGAATGAGAAATGAAGGTAAAAAGAATGGGTGGAAAAAAAATGAAAATTTAAGGCATAGTTCTTTCGGATCGGAACTTTGTCCCTCATTGGTGATGGAAAGGAAGACTAGTGTGCTTTTATATGGAAGAACTTCTTCGGGATCATAAAGCCTTGAGAAGAAAGTATCCATCACGTCGTCGACGTCATTGCTCGGCTTCGGATTTGGTAAAATGATTGATTGATAAATTTTTTGAAACCAAATTTATTTTCCAATATCTGTTGTTTCTTTTTCCATTTTCTGATATTATTTTCATACAAAATTTAATTTAGATTTTGCGGAATATTTTCCAACATAATTCCGAAAGGACAAGGTCTTTCCAAACAGGCACCAAATCTGTTTTTGAACAAGTGTTTTTCACACTATTTGAACTCAATTTTGGATATAAATAGACAGGCATGCCCTCAAGTGTCTCCATCGAATTTTGAACTAATTCTGCATATTTTCTTACAAACAAAAGATCGAGTCTTAGTGTGATTTGAGACAGTCTTTGAGTTTGACGAAGACGTAGGCATTTGAGGTCCTGTTACTCCTGGGATAGGTATATCCGTTTTGTCCTAGAAGGAAGCAATCCAACACATTGGGTACAGTGAGATTAAATTCCTTAAGGACGCACACTGAATTCTATGGTCTCAAATATTTTTAATTAAAGTTCAGTGAAGGCCAGTGAACAACTACCTTCTAAAGCATAGTGTCGATATCAGTGTCAAGGTTGCTGGCTATATGGGTTATGGGTTGCTGGTTATATGTGCCTGCTTTCCATCACTAGTGTTTCTGTTTGGAAGTCTACCATTGAGTTTCCAGAACCTAGCTCGGGTGTGCCGATGTTTTTTGCAGTAGGTGCAGTAAAGATTGTCCCTATTGATTGGCGGTTTGAATGAACCAACAGGCTTGACAGTGCTCTCCCATTATGAAACTCCAGATTCTCTTGAATTTGTCCCTTTGCTGTAAGGGTTTGATACAAGTACGACCACGAAGATAGACGTATGTGAAAGCATAATGAACCCGAGACTTGGAGTGTGCAAGTGAAGGACTTAAACACACCAACCTGATCTTAATCTCACACTTGAAGTGTAAAGAGGATCCTTGGAACACAACAAGACAACCCCTACATTACACTTGAAGGGCGCCTATCTCTAGAGGGACATTTTGGACATTTTAGCTTCTATTTTTGTAATGGCTATAAATAGAACCTTTTAGGGTTTCATTCATTAATTATTGATGATATTTTGTAAGTCTTGAAAGACATGGAACACAAGTCCTCTCTCCTTTGAGGCAAAACCCAAAACTAGGGGCCTTTGGCTGAAACTAGAGTGTGGAATCACTCTTGTTGCATTGTTGGCTTGATACGTTGGTATTTAGAGGAGGTAAAGTCCCTCTTGTGTCAACGTAGGAGTTTGGTGCTTGTTGTGTGTAGTGTTAAGGATCCAAGAGTCCACCAAATTCTTGGGTTCTTAAGATTATACCATCACTTGTCTAACTATCTATCCCCTTTGTTTCATTGCAATCTTGTAGTGTTGTTCTTGTGTTCTTGTAGCCGTGTGTTTGTTGTTGTTACAATATTGTTGTTCATCTTGTGTTCATCATCTTATTGTTGTTAGCTTAGTTTGGGTTGGCTGAAAAATGGTTTCAAACACCTAGATATATTGTCATTCTTGCATTGTATTCTTGAATCCGAGTGTGGTCTCCATTTGATCCACAGGTTGTGATTTTGTGGACTGTTTGGAGTGTGTATGTGTGTGTTCCTTGTTCTTGTATCATTTGGTATCAGAGCATGGCTTGATCTTGTTTCTACAAGATCAATCATGGGCTTGCTTGTTAGAAAAAAAAAAGTGTTAGAAAACTAAAAAATAAAAAAGAAGCAAATCTGTCCGTGTTTGTGTTCTTGGACGAAATTGTGTTATTGTTGTGTCTTGGCCGAGATTTTTACTTGTTTTGTTGTTTCTAGTGTTAGTTTTCTTCATCTCCAACACTCTTGAGTCTAAATCTAAATTTGAGCTTTAAATGTTGATCTTGTTATTGTGCACATAACTTGGACGATTGTGTTGGCATTGCTGTTGTGGCTTCACCTTGGGTTGTGTATTGGTGACATTGTTGATTGTTATGGACGTTGAAGTTGTTGTTCTTAAGTTTGGAAGTGAATGTTGTTATAAATTGGCGGCCTAAGAACATTTGTTGAAGTGTTGTAGTCTTGGCCGTGTGAGACATTTTTGTTGTGGGGTTAGCCGTGTGAAATTTGTTGGTGTTCTTGGAGATTATTGTTGTAGTTCTTGGTGGTGGTGTTGTGTTCTTGATGTTCTTAACATCCTTCATATATTGTTGAAGATAAAGTGAATGCTAAATCCAAAAATTTGAAGGAAAAGGGTGTATTATTTGTTAGCCTTGAAAGACACTACAACCAACAAAGACCTATCAATCAAGTCTCAACCACTTTCCAACACTTTTCTATGATTTAAGGATCCCTGTTTTAAGGAGAAGTACAAGAAAAAGTCTAGTCTTGAAACTTGAAAAAGGCTCCAAGACTTATTTTTCCCTCCTAAAACAAAATTTCACCAATCCAAATTAAATTTTTGACCAAGACATAAACATTTGAGAATAACAATTCGTTAGAAACACCGTAACCAATACATGGCTGCCACATCATCCAGTTACTGTTCACGCATCAAATTTTGGCTCAAATTTCAAATTTCGTAGTTTCCGTTTGTTGTTTCTTAGTTTCAATTTCGTTGGTTCCAATACTAATTGGCAAACTAGTACTCATCTACTAGATTGTTAGTTAGTCTTTGTGTTCGTTCATTCATGTTAAGCGTTTGTTGTGTGCTTTTCTCTTTTGTGAATTCGTTGTATCTTGTTGGTTCAAGTCCGTAAACAAATTTTCTTTGAGTCAACTCAAACGAAAATCTATTCCGACCAAGGAGTAGACTCACCCCTCGACTCATCACGAACTACAAGCCAACTTACAACACTTGTGAAACCAAGTGTGAGACGATCAAAATGCGTGAGAGTGTGGTGAGGATTTTGTGGACTAATTGTTTTCTTTTTCTTTCTTTTGTTTTGTAAGTTCGTTTTGTTTTAGGTACAATTACAATGGAACCCGCCGCTTCAACCTCTCAACCCATGGACAACAATGTCACCAATGCCATTTTTTCCCTCCTTGACACCGTCTCCCGAGACTTCGCTATGATAAATGAAAGGTTGGATCGTAGGGTCGGTTAAAGGGAGTAAGTGGGCTGCCAGGAGACACGACAAGAGGAAAGCCGTAGCTCATGTGAGATACAAGGTAAAAACGCTATCCTCTACACTCCTATGAACTTAGAATGTTATGTTGTGGCTAATAGTAGCTAAATGGGTGTACGGTTTTGCCTAAAGTAGAGGTGCTTGAGTCTTCCTTTTGTGATACTTTTGGTATTGTTAGGTCGCATGAGGACCAAACTCTTGTTGTAGGTACACGCAAGCACTAGCTGATCCTTTAGATGACGAAATTGATTCTCCTCGTGAGAATGATGTGTCCATCTAGTGCTAGCACTTATAACTTGACTAAGGTTCCATTACCAAGTGACGAGAGTATTCCTCTTCACACACTAGTTGACCCTTGAGAAACCCAAGGTGAGTCTACGTTGGTATGTGAATTGCCAACAACTAGTGAGAGTGTGTAAAATGATCAACTGGGTGCCGATGATCTTGATTTGCTTGAATGTGTAGAAAACCCGAGTTGTGATTGTCCTTGTGAAGATGGTTTCGATTGTGGTTCCTTAGCTTTCCGTGATGGTTTGTATATATGTAGGGACTACTATCTTGAAAGAGAAAGTGTTGCATGCCTAGAAAAGCTATCTACTCCTTCTTCGTGTGTTTCCTATGTTGAGCATACTAATGACAATGAACTTGAAATTAGTAAGTACTTGCATGAGGACACCATAGTTGGAGTTGACTCGTGTGCCACCTTTCTCTACCCTCTTTGTGCTCATGATATTTTCCATAGGGATATAGAGGGTATGCCTAATTTTGGGGACGGCACCTTAGGGGAAAGTGAGAGTAGCCGAGACCTAAGTCCTTGGTTACTCCACCCGTTTGATCCCGGTACCATCTTAGGGTGGGAAAGGATTACTCTTGGCCTATTTTCCTTTTGTCTTGATGCTTGTCCGGGCCACTTCCTTTGTAACATTCGTACTAATCTTTTCATGCTTAAAACAAAGGACCCATGGTTGTACTTCAAGTTTGTTCCACCTCGACATGGCATGTTGATATGTGTATTTTGCTAACCCTAACCCTCATGTTATGAGGATGTGTGCTTGTTTGTTTTCTCTTTATTTTGCAAGGCATGGATTCGAGGTCGAATCCTTTTCAAGAAGGGGAGGATGATATAAGTACGACCACGACGATGGACGTATGTGAGTGCGTAATGAACCCACGACTTGGAGTGTGCAAGTGAAGGACTTAAAACACACTAACCTGACCTTAATCTCACACTTGAAGTGTAAAGAGGAGCCTTAGAACACAACAAGACAGCCCCTACATTACACTTGAAGGGCACCTATCTCTAGAGGCGCATTTTGGACATTTTAGCTTCTATTTTTGTAATGGCTATAAATAGAACCTTTTAGGGTTTCAATCACTAATTATTGATAATATTTTGTAAGTCTTGAAAGACATGGAACACAAATCCTCTCTCCTTTGAGGCAAAACCCGAAACTAGGGGCCTTTGGCCGAAACTAGAGTGTAGAATCACTCTTGTTGGATTGTTGGCTTGATACATTGGTGTTTAGAGGAGGTAAAGTCCCTCTTGTGTTAACGTAGGAGTTAGGTGTTTGTTGTCCAAGAGTCCACCAAATTCTTGGGTTCTTAAGATTATACCATCGCTTAGAGTTGTTAACTTAGTTTGGGTTGGCTGCAAAAAAGTGTCAAACACCTAGATATATTGTCATTCTTGCATTGTATTCTTGAATCCGAATGTGGTCTCCATTTGGTCCACGGGTTGTTGTGATTCTGTGGACTGTTTGGAGTGTGTATTCGTGTGTTCCTTCTTGTTCTTGTATCAGAGTTGATCCTTCATTAATTTGAGTTTCAAGCATAACACTCCTTTGTCCTTCTTCTGTCTGTATAATGGCCATTGTTTCATTTAATGATGGCAAGTCTTCTTTTCCTAAGTTTTGCACTCGCACGACATCAAATTTTGCATTTAGTCCTGCAAGAAAATCATAAATCCTTTCGTTTTCAATAAATCTTTTCAGAATCACAACATCAACTTTACAACTCATTTGAATACATTGATAATGATCCATTTCTTGCCATAACCCCTGTAAAAAGTTAGAATATTCAGTGAGAGGTCGAGCTCCTTGTTTAGCTGCAGAAAGTTTTGTTTTTATTTCATACATCCTGGCAGCATCATGTACTTTAGAGAACGTCTCCTTCACCACATCCTAAATTTCCTTAGCGGTGCTTAGAAACATAACGCTATCACTGATCTCCGGAAGCATGGAGTTCTATAACCAAGGCATCACCATCTAAGTTACTCGGACTCTTCACTTTCGATGTCGCACTCGTGTCGACACGACATGGGTGTGGATGTGGGATCCATACCCGATCTGGTCAACTAATTTTGGGTACTTTGACCAAAATCGACTGGGAAAGTCCTGACAAATTTAAGAAATTTTGTAATCAAAACAAAAAGCTAAGGTGAAATTAAAGAAAATAGAATATCTTGTATATAGAAATTTCTATGTTATTGCTTTTCCTTTATCTCCTTTCAGGATTTTCTTCTTGAACAATATTTTCTCCTCAAGTTTTCAACATGTTTTCAACATAATATATCATAATTTATGTTTTATAACTCTATTTTTAGATATTTAAATTACTTTTCGCCGAATCCACACACCCGTATCCATCCCTAGATCCATATCCCCGAATCTTTAAATTGAGACTGCGAAGGATCCGCCCTCTAGATACGTACCCGTATCGGACACCTGCACCCGAGTCCGAGCAACTTAGATCACCATTGCATCTTGTTCATCCCATGCATCAAACGTGTGGTCTTCTTTAGATGGTCCTAAACCAAGAAAATGACGCAATTTCCCTTTACCCTTTAAAAAGGTAAGAACTAGTTGAGCCCATTTTAGGTAATTTTTTCCATTCAACCTATAGGAGGCTTGAATGTTTTGTAAATCTCCAGTAAATTGTAGAGTTAATCTCTACGGCTACAGAAACACTTCCAGGGACTAGAATATTTGCATCAATTGCCTTTTCAGACATGGTTTTGAATGGTTTCAACCTTTGGGCAGATAAAGCTGGAAGTGGAGAGAGAAGAGAGGAAACTTCTTTATTTCTCATGGAGATTCCTGATGGTGTTTTAATGAAGGAAAACCCCTTTATTTATAGGGGAAAACTAACCTTGGGGTTTCTAACTTTTCCATAAATAGACATTCACTATACATGGTAAAGTAGACATCCACTATACATGGTAAAGTACACATCCACTATATATGATAAAGTAAACATTAACTACATATGGTAATATATTTATAACACTCCCCCTTGAATGTCTAATTGATAGATGATGTGCCTCGTTAAAACCTTACTAAAAAAGCCCCAGTGGGAAAAAAAATCTAGTGAAGGAAAAAGAGTTCACATTTCTAATAATACGCATATAAGCTGCTTCATTAAAAACCTTACAAGGAAAATCTAGTGAGACAAAACCTTATAGGGGAAAAAGAGTACAACACGTATACTCTTTTTCCTTCACTAGATTTTTTTCCCACTGGGTTTTTTTTCTAGTAAAGTTTTAACGAGACACATTATCTATTAATTAGACATTCAAGGGGGGTGTTATAAATATATTACCATATATAGTGAATGTTTATTTATGGAAAAGTAATCTGGATTCTACGTTTATTTAAGCATGTTGACGTAGAAACATTTATCAAGTGACATGAAAGGATACATCTTGGTAAGCATAACACTTATTTGATTTGCAATCCACACTTGAAAATGGCACAGATATTGATATTGTCACTTGACAAAAATCCATATGAAAATCCCTAAAGGATTCAACATATAAAGTTTCTGGGAAACTTTAGGCGTCTTAGGCTATAACTCAATGGGACTTTGATCCCAACATCTTATCATCATGGTGCATTGGAACTTGTAACCTAATGTCTTACCCTCTTAATGAGATGAGACTTAATTCATCATCATATCTTTTAACAATATTGTTCTACATAAACAAATTAAAAGCATAAGTGGTTCCAAACCAATTATTTTTTTCTCAAATCCAACAATAATTATATCATTAATAACAAAAGACATAGCATAAGGAGTTACTAATCTTGAAATTACCTTTAATTTATAATCTCGCTTTATTTGACAGAATCTCGTGGTAAAATTATTAATCAAAAGATAATTTCAACGATAGTAATTCCTTATGTTATTTGTCTTTTGCCACTAATGATATAATTATTGTTGGATTTGAGAAAAAAAAATTGATTTGAAACCACACTCATGCTTTAAATTTGTTCATGAAGAACAATATTGTAAAAAGATATAATGAATTTAAATCTCATCTCATTAAGAGAGTAAGACATTGAGTTAAAAGTACCAATGCACCATGATGATAAGATGTTGGGTTCAAGTCCCATCGAGTTATTGCCTAAGACACCTTTTTATATGGATAAAATATTGAGTTTGAATCTCAATATACCATATTAATGATATTATGATGGCTAAGGCAAAATAATGGGTGTTTTTGAAAAGTCATGAGACATGTCCCACTGAATATGCTTCATTCTCAGAAGTGAATGTGGTAGCAGTGCATAATATGTCTGAAAGAAGACAAGTGATTGAATGTACGAATATAAACGTGAAGGAACAATATGATAATAATCATCAAAAGTGATAATATTTTCACATGCTTATTATGATTATAAGATATGTTAGAGAAAAATTCTCTACATTATATGCACACCTCGTTTTGCTCTTGAATTAACAATATTTTGAAAGAGGTTATAAGCTATCATAATTTGATAGGCTTATGGTACAATTATATTCCATTCATGGAGAATAAGAAGCTTATTAATGCAAACGTGCACTTGATTGTGAGGGTATCACAACTCACCTCCGAAAGAGACCGAATAACTGAGAAGAGTTATTTTGAAATTTATTTCTAAAGTAGTAAATTTGAAATTTATTCATGTAATAGTAAATCTGAAATTTACTAAAGTAAAAGGTACATGTCATGGTAAATTTGGAGTTTGCTTGAATAAAAGTTCATAAATTGACATGAACGATTGCAACATCCCAAAGATGTGCATACTGAGTGTTGAACATATATTGAAGAATTAGAAAATTCTTCATTACTTTTAATGTTGTTTGTTCTCATAATAAGTTGGTTCGACCAACTAATTTTAGGATTGGATCCCTTAAAATCTGAAAAGTATAAAAGGTGAATAAGGGCCCGTTCACCTATCATGTGATATGTAGAAAAAGATGCATCAATAAGATGATCACATGTACATTTATTGTCAATCTGCAATTTGACATTCATAAAGTTGTTTGTTCAATAAAATTGAGTTAAGAGCATAACTTTCAGATTTGTGTAATCAAGACAATTCATCTTGATGATGATAGCTTGGCATTGAATGGCTTCGATAAATAGCTAAACCATTGCTAATGAGAACAAAGCTTCATGTGTTTATATGAAATATGATATGTTGCATACAATAGCACTTATATGTATTAGACTAATAAATTATGATTATTTCTTCCCTCTCAAATTGGTTCAAGGTCGGGAACCAACTATTTCATCTAATAATTTTGATGTGCGGTGTACGATTAATGAATTTACCATGATGCACAAAGATGGATTCCTCAAAAAAGATGGAGGATGTATGTTAGTTTTCCTAACATAAGGGGTAGATTACAAGGAGCTATGAAATATGTTAAGATATCATCAGATCCTCATTCAAAAGATAATTCAAGTCAAATGTTGAACGCATTTCATATTTATGCTGCAAGTGCTTCTATTTTGTGTTCATAAAGGACAAAGTCTATGCATGCATGAAGCGTGGTAGATCAATCAGTCCAAATGAAATAATCCTTGAAAAGGATAAAGAGTAAATAATCATAATAAGAAGGCAATGTGCTCTTAAAGAACCTATGACATAACACTTCATGAAACCTTATGAGAGGTTCAGGTACCTGAAAATAAAGAAGCGATGAAATCTCAAAATGTTATGTCACCCTGTGAACCGATACGAAGTAAAATATCATCAATATCTTTGACACAATCCTTGGCTCAGCGGTAAGCTTGCTTACCGTGGTGTGCCAGGGTCGGGGGTTCGAAACGCCCCTCCAGCAAAGCTGGGATGAGGGCGCGTAGGTCAGGCCCGGAGTGGTCCCCCCCCTCCCCGACACCTACGGAGTAGGTATGAACCGGGTCGTCCCTTTTTTTTTTTTTATCTTTGACACAATATTGGTGCAATCTTGTGAAAGATTATGAGAATCTGAATTCTACGTTAATTTAAGCATGTTGGCATAGAAACATTTATCAAGTGATATGAAAGGATGCATATTGGTAAGCATAAAACTTATTTGATTTGCAGTCCAAACACTTGAAGATGTCAGGCATGAAATGCTGAATATTGTCACTTGATAAAATTTATATGAGAACTTTTTAAGGATTCAAACTGTTTGAAACATATACAAGTTTCTGGAAAACTTATTTATAATCCTTATATTGTATAAGCTTATTTTATTCTAAAGATTATAGTCCCGATCTTATTGGTTATGCTGATGTTGGGTATTTATCTGACTCGTATAAAGCTCGATCTCAAATAAGCTATATGTTCATATGTGGGGATACTGCTATATCTTGGAGATCTACAAAGCAGTCTATCTAGCCACTTCATCGAACCATACTGAGATAATAGTTATTCACGAAGCAAGCCGAGAATGAGTATGGTTGAGATCCATGATACATCTCATTCGAGAAAAATGTGGTGTGAAATGTGACAATGTACCCACAATTTCATACGGAGATAATGCAATATGCATAGCACAACTTAAGGGAGGACTCGTAAAAGGAGATAGAACGAAGCATACTTCATCAAAGCTTTTCTATATGAATGAGCTCCAAAAGAATGGTGATATAAACGTGCAACGGATTCGTTCAAGTGACAATGTGGCTGATTTATTTACCAAGTCTCCTTCAATTGCAACTTTCAAAGAGATGGTGCACAAGATCGGGATGCAAAGGCTCAAAAATGTTCTCATTAGAGGGAGTTAATATGCGTTGTACTCTTTTTCCCTCACGAGGTTTTGTCCCACTAGGTATTCCTTGAAAGATTTTTAATGAGGCAGCCTATATGCGTATTGTTAGAGTACTCTTTTTCCTTCATTAGATTTTTTTTCCACTGAGTTTTTTCTAGTAAGGTTTTAACGAGACACATTATCTATCAATTAGTCATTCAAGGGGGAGTGTTATAAATATATTACCATATGTAGTAAATATCTACTTTACCATATATAGTGAATGTCTACTTTACCATATATTGAATGTCTATTTATGGAAAAGTTAGAAACCCCAAGGTTAGTTTTCCCCTATAAATAAAGAAATTTTCCTTCATTGTAATTCACCCATCAAAAGAATCCCCATGAGAAATAAAGAAGTCGCATCTCTTTTCTCTCTATTTTTTTTCTTATTTGCTTTATATTTATTCTCTACGGCTGCAGAAACATTTCCAGGGACTAGAATATTTGCATAAGTTGCATTTTTTGACATGGTTTTGAATGGTTTCAACCTTTGGGCAAATAAAGCTGGAAAAAAAAAGACTTTTCAAGACTGAATGAATAAAATAAAAATGGTCAGGAATAATCCTAAAGCTCTGATACCATGTAAAGAATGGATCTTGAGCATAACTCGACCTCAAAAGCTAACTCATGAGGAGAGGATTGCCCAAGTCCATATAAGAAGACCAATTACTCATCCTTTTTCCGATGTGGGATACTTAACAACCACATAAAAAGAATTTCAAACTTTTTCCATGTGTCATTATGTTTCAACACTTTATCTTCTCCTCGTGCACAAGATCACATCAATGATATCCTCCAAATCAGTAATCTCATAAACAATATCACCTCTAATATATAAAACCAAAGGCGTGAAAACGCATGAGAACTGAGCGTAGAAAATGTGAGGCATAGTATAAACATTTCAAACACAGCAAATGGGTCCATAGCCAAAAGGAATAACGCGTAAATTCTTACATGAATTTACAAAACATTTGGGTCCTGATATTGCAAGAACTTGACAAAAGTAACAAGCCATTAGCTGATCTTTAATCACATAACCAGCAGTAAATATAAAGAACTTCTAGTACTTTTCATTTGTATTCTTATTTTGTGCAATGATGGCATTGGATGAATTTAATTGGGGAAAATAGTCTCATATAGTTGACTCCAACTTGTTTGGCACTGAAGCGGAGTTGCTGCTATTAACTATTTATCCTTTGCATCTCAGATTTAAACTGAAGAAGAATGCAACACGTGCCCCTAGAGGGCAGCTTGCTTTTCTTTCACTCCAATGCTCCTGGAAGAGGTCACTACTCTTAATTGTAAAGCATGTCTTTTTTTGGTATAAACTTCTCAAAAGAACCACCAGACATGTGCACCCAATTGAGTTACATATCCAAAAACAAAAGGATCTTCTGACCCAGGAATGACACTCTACCACACTTACATGATAGAAATTCAAAAACTAGAAATACATGTCACACTTCCAGATTACAAACATTTATGTTAAGTTGATAACCCATTTTGCAACTTAAATAAACAATAAAACTGTAGTATTTATACAGTAATATGATTTAGCATTATGACAATGAGGAAAGTTAAAAAAACAAACCTTTGCTTTGCTAATGAACATTCCGGAGCTAGTCCTGACCTCACTAAGCTTACTTTCCCCAGACTCATTATCTGCCACAGCTGATCTTTTCAACTCTTTTTTCGCCTATACCACAATTGATAAATCAGCTACCAACACAAACAGATCTCAACAACTTTGTCCAACCAAACATAAAATAGCATTCTCCAAAAGTATAAATCTAAATTAATACTCACAAGAGATACCAAATGATTACATTCTTCATCCGTAAGGAAACCTTCATACACAAAAGCTCTGCAAACAGTCACATATAGCAAACTCCGTAAAACACAACAGAGTTACAGAAACACTTCAAAAAACTACATTTTCCCCCAAAAGCTTTGCGATTATGTAAGCTTAGAAACCGGAAAAATAAAGGAATACCTAGCTTTTCATGAAATACAAATAGATAAATTAACGAAAATGCAACATTATTGAAAATAAATTCAAAACTGAATATCTTTTCAAAAAATGTTGCACTTTTTAGCCTTGAAACCAAAAAAAAAAAATGGTGAAATATCTGTTTCCATGAAAATGCAAAGCTAAATGGGAGATACGATACAATATAGAAACGGATAAAGTTAACTTTTTTCCACAAAATTTATTGCATTTTCCCTAGCTTTGAGACCAGAAGACGGTGAAATACATACATGGAAACACAAAGCTAAATGGTCAAATACTACAACATTACAGGAATATCTTAAACTAGCTTCTTTTTCTTTTAATTTTGCAACAATATTGCATTTTCTTAGCTTCAAAAGCAGAAGATCGTGGATCTCTGAAACACTACACAACATTACAGGAAAAAAAAGAAATTGACCTTATCTTTCAACGATCTGAACTTATTCTTAGCTCCAAAACAGGAAAATAAACACAAATTACAGAAAAAAAAAAAAAAACTTAAAATGTTGACTTTCTGTTGGATAACATTGCAATTTCATGAGCTAATTGAAGTCGTAAAACAGTGAAATAGCTAGATTTCCATGAAAAACATAAAGCTAAATCGGTGAAATACAACAATGTCACAGGAAAATCCTAAAACTGGCTTCGTTTTCTTCTTCTGTTTTTATTTTTGCAACAATATTGCATTTCCTTAGCTCCGATATATTCTAGAAGATCGGGAATCGGTGGAACACTACAACATTAGGAAAGAAAAATTAAAATCGACCTTTTCTTCCAACAATAATGAACTTATTCTTAGCTCCAAAATCGGAAAAAGAAACAGAAAATTACAGAAAAAAAAAACTTAACGTTTTGACTTTTTTTTGGATAATATTGCAATTTTCTGAGCTTTTGAAGCCGGAAATTAAACACAACAATACAGAAAAAAAATTAAAATTTCGATTTTTTTTGAATAATAGTGCAATTTTCTGAGCAATTGAAGGGAGGAAAGGTGAAAGTACCTAGGTTTCCATGAGATTTGCTTGACTTTAGATGGATTAATGATGGCGGAGCATGATGATTTAATGAAGAAAACGGCGATCAAGAGGAAGAAGAAAGTGATGAAGATCCGGGAGAAGTTATTCATGGAGCCAAATTTTGCAATTTTCTCGGGAAAATGTAATGAATCCAATTCGCGTCAACTGTCTCACTTGGATATTTCAGCACATGTATATCAAATCCATATAATATATTTATATAATATTTATTTTTTTTTATATATAAAATATATATATTTATATAATATTCGAATCAAACCGACATAATATACATATATATAATATTCAAACTTTTTTATACATAAAATATTAATTATAATTTATTTTTTAAATACTTTTTCAACTAGTTTTAATAATTTGAAAGTAGATGTAATATATATTTAAATTTGAGCCTTTAGATTATAATATTTATCCATTAATTATTAATTAAATGATTCAAAATCCAATATAAACTTAAAATTTAAATTTTTCACTCTTTATCTCACTTTTTAGTTTCAAGAGTTTTCCACTGTTCATTTTTTCATAATTATAATTTTTCATTAGCACATGTGTGTGAAAACATATTTGATCTAATTTTCAATCACTATATAATTGTATAAATTAAAGATTATAAAAAAAAAAAATTAAAAAAATTAAAAAATCAAAAAAAAATCACTAAAACCTAAATCGAAAAAACCAATTTTATGTTGGTTTGATTTGGTTTATAGTTTTAATAAACCGACATAATTGATTTAATTTTTTTTAATAAAAATCGGACCAACCCGACCTATTTACACCCCTATTCGTCTCTATAGTCACTACTATATATACTTTTTCTTAGAGTTGGTACCATGTGCTACTTCTTTTTATTTTTTTTTATTTTTTTTTCTAATTCCTATTATGAAAGTAATTATATGAACCAATTATAAAAGTAAACATTAAGAAGTACTTCGAATGTTATCAAATTTTGTTTGGATAAAGTACATAAATGTGGAAAATAATTCCAATGGAGTGGCTAAGAAATTATATATATTATATTTTGTAGCCTTTTTTGATGGAAACATTTTGTAGTCATTCGTTTTTTTGCTTCTTTTTTCTAGGTCTCACAGTCTTTCTTTCCTTTTTAATATTTCTTTTTTTTAAAAGAAAATTATTCTTTTTATTATTGTTCTTTATTAAAAAGAATTACATAAATTTGTAGCATTGTAATTTGTAATTGACACTCTTTTAAAAATAAATAAATAAATCAAATACAAAAATTATGTATTTCTCAAATACAATCACACACAAAAAAATGTATCAATACATATTTGATAGTAGATACATGTATCTTTGATACCAGCAATATGTTTATGGGTAATGGTATCTTCTTCTTTTTCTAATGTACTGATACAACCGTCATTTGTATTAATACATAAATATGCAATACCATACATATCTAAATATTACTAGTATAAAGTATAGAAGCATATATGTAATACAGTACAATATAATATATATCTACAATACAATACAATCATGATAAAAAAAAAATTTATACAATAATAATACAGTTTCTACACACATACTATATAGATACATATTATATGGAATAATCATACAATTTTCTATACACATCTTGCACAATCCTTAGCTGGAAAAATTATTCAGATACATATTATATACAACAACTATATAGTTTTTATAGGAATTTCATACAAATACATATTTTATACAAGAGAAATTGCATCAAATCACCTCTGAACTTGTCCGCAAAACTTACTGTAGACCCTTAACTTTACGAGTAATTATTTACCCCCCTTAAGAGCTTTATAGTGAATTATATACCACCCTAAAAATGTACTACCACTCTCACTAAGGGAGGTGCATTACACACGCGTCACATCATTGCCACATTACTGCCACGTCACTGCTACATAAAAAATTATTTTTAAAAAATAATGCCACTAATATTATATAATAAAAAAAGAAAATACCCAACTATCCCCCTGAACTTTACCCAAAAAAGTTATGACACACCTCAACTTAAAGGGGGTCCTATTACCCCCTGAACTATTTAAAAGTGTAATTTTGACACCCTTAGTGCCTATGTGACACACACGTGTGCCTACGTGGACACTTGAGTGTGTTGTGCCACGTATGTGCCACGTAGACATTAAGGGTGTCAAAATTATACTATTAAATAGTTCTGGGGTAATAGGACCCCCTTTAAGTTGAGGTGTGTCATAGTCTTTTTGGGTATAGTTCAGGGGGGTAATTGGATATTATCTCTAATAAAAATTAAAAAGAAAACACTTTCTTCCTCAAATCCACCTCTCCATTAGCACCATTAATCACATTCATCTGCCACCATTAACACACCATGTTTTTTGACGTCCGCTAACACTTTCCTCCAATTTCAATTTCATTCCAATTTTTCATATCCATAAAGATAAATGAGGCTCCCTTTAATTTCAATTTCATTCCAATTTTTCATATTCACAAAAATAATCAAATTGGAAACTTTGACTGTAAATTTCAGCTAAAAATAGCAAAACATCGAAAATCGGAAGACCAACATGAATCTTGGACATTGAAATCCAAATCAAAGGATGAATCAAATACATCCGAATTCCAAAATAGTTAAACTTGGGCATATAAATCAACCACAATCATTCCCCTCCAGTCAACTTCATTTAATCCAAATGCTCAAGTGATAAAAATTAGATATGTTACCTCCGAATTTTCTCTATCTTTGTCATCGGCTTTGGCCAGGACGCAAAAAATGAACAAAATCAGCAAAATAAAAATACATACACAACAGCCTGCAGAACAAAAAATAAACAAAATCAGCAAAATAAAATGCAAACCGAAGTCCATGAGGGGAAGAGTGAAGTGAAAAGATGATTGAGATCCATTATTGACAGATATTACAAGTCCAATTTTAGTTTGAGTTCAGTTTGAGTTGGAGTTGAATAAAGATGTTTGCTTGATAATTTTATAATTAGTGGAGAAAAATTCACTAATTTCACTAATTATGGGACTTAATTGGAGGGCTATTGGTACTTGATTGATTAGTAGTACGTTGGAGCGGAGATGTGACTGTTTATGATCGATACCGAAATTAGAAAAGTTGAGGTTGAACGGGAAAAACGGGGAAAGAAGGAGAAGGGCAGGCTCAGGAGGGAGGGGGCTTTTATATTTTCTTTATTTTTCTATATATATATATATATATATATATAAAGTGGGCCCATTATTTCATAAAAATAAGACATGCATTTTTTTTTGCCATGTCATCTTTAGGGGTTGAATTAATTCACTATAAAGTTCTTAAGGGGGGTAAATAATTACCCGTAAAGTTAAGGGTCTAAAGTAAGTTTTGCGGACAAGTTCAGGGGTGATTTGATGTATTTTTTCTTTATACAATAGCTATACAATTTCTATAAAAGTTACATACATACATATATATATGTATGTATGTATGTATGTATATATATACACACACGCATTCTATATAACCTTTAGTTGCAATATAAAGACAATTTTTTCAAAAAAGAAAAAACAAAGTAAGAGCACCAAAAGGAAAAAGAAAAAAAGAGTAGAAAAAAAAGCAATAAGAGAGAGGCGAGAGAGGGAGAGAGGGAGAGGGAGAGGAAATTTGGCTATAAGTTGTCATTATTTTGGACCTAAAGTATATTTAGGGATAAACTATGTAAATAGCCCTCACAATAGATGTCTTTGCTTTTTTGTTCTATAAAATTTCTTCTTTTTTATGTATAGTTAAATACCTATATGTCACTTTATACCTCAAATATTTTTAAACAACTCTCTATGCCTAATTATCTTCAACTTCTATTTTTTTATTATACAAATAAAGATAAAATATCAATATCAAACTTAAAGAAAGGAGAAAATCTTAGAAAATTTTAGTAGTACTTTTGTTTTACTACTTTGATATATCTATAAAAATGTACATAAGGGTGGTTATTTATAGACCACTAAAATTACTCCCTAGGATTGCTAAGCTTGACATCAAGTTGACAATTTGGCCAACTGTCTTAGGTATTCAAATTCAAATTGAACAAGTAACTTTGGTCTTTAAATCCAACTTGACTAAGTAACTCTTTATGTTCAAATTCAATTTGACTACTAACTATTATCTCTAAATAGTGACATTTCACACATATATAAGTCACATGACATCCATATTATATAACACTCCCCTTTGGATATCCATTAATAGATAATGTGTCTCGTTAAAACCTTACTAGGAAAACACAATAGGAAAAAGCCTAGTGAAGAAAAAAGAGTACGCACACGTAACACCTCGAAGATACCCCCTAGATATTACACGATGGTTGAAACTACAAATAGCCCAAAATAACCCATGATACCTGTTAAGCTTTGAACTCTACTACATAATCTTGAAATATGATTGAACTAAAGAAAACTTATAACTGAGTTCAAATAGATGAATAATAAACCAAATACCATTACTCAATAACTTTCAAATCTATGAAAAAAATTAAAGGGACACATAGTTTGACTAGTCTTGACAAGCCTCTAATTAAAATTGAAGAGCCACTGTGATAGACCCTAGCTGACCCGAATTGAAAACTGAATAACTGAAATATTTGAAACAAGCGCCTGAAACTATCATGAACTTGGACCTCGGACTATGAGGACTCAGCAACTATCTGAATGTAGGGAGTGGTGTCGTGGCTATCCGTGCTACTGGGAGCGAACACCAGATCCTATATTATAAAATAATATAGCACATAGACATATATGTGGTCAGTACTTTTGGAATATATTGAGTATGTAGGGGTGAATGTATTAAGTAAAAACTATCATATACCGTAACCGAAAACATGTTTGCTAAGTGTAGATGGACTCACCTTGACCATGAATAAAATTTAAAGATGAAATAACAAGAGCATAAATCGTAAAACATCTGAACAAGGCATATGTCATTACACTAAGGTTCTAAAATTCTTATTTTTATTTTCTTTGTGGGAGATTCTTATAACCAACATAAATCATGTGAGCTAGCATGGAATACAATGTCTTACCCACGTTTAGGAGAGTTTTTCTACCCTTGACATCGAAATAGAACCTTAACTTAGAATGATCACTAACTTGGCCCATTTAAGGCGAGGAGACACTCTCTGGAGAGGTCCCTTAAACCTATGGTAGCACATAGTTTTTGAAAGATAGGATGCGCTAAACATATATTCCCTTCTCATTACTAAATACTACTCTCAAAATACATGCATATATGCTCATACTTATGAAATCCATCTGAAAATAACATATGGTTTTATAAACTAAAAAATCAACTATGATTCTCTTACTTAAATCATATTCTTGAGGAAGTTTATGATCAAAATTGAAACTTTAATCATGTTGTAATACTTATAACTTGAACTAACAAGCTTGGACTTCTTATAAACTTAGTAACATGCGCTTAAACTTGAAATCATTTAGCATCTCATATAAGTTTCATATCAAAATATCAAACACGATACTTAAGATCACTTTCATGGATAAAATATAATTAAACATGAAATCATATGCAAAATAATGTTCAATTCATGAGGAAGCATCAAAATCTAAAAGCACAAGAAAAGTGGGTGTAAATATTAGTAAGCCAATTTCTTCAGAATCAATTAAAAATCAAATGTTTGAGCACAAGAATGGAAGAATATTCTTGTTCAAAATCCACATACCTGTATTTCGTAAATTGCTTGAGAGAAACTTGAGTTGAAGCCTTGGAAGCTTGAGTTTAGTGAAAAATCTTCTTTTGTATTGTTGAGGATTTTGGGAGAAGAAAAGTCACTTTAATCTTAGTTAGGAGGGTGGATTTTGTCTTTAGTATATTTTGGAATTTGGTAAAAGACCAAAAAGCCCTCGGCCCAAACTAAAAAAAAAAGAAACTGGCATTTTACGCCCTTGGGCATGGCACGCCCTTACCGTGCCACTCCAAGAGAGTGACACACCCTTATCGTGGTACGACAAGACGTGGCATGCTCTTATCACGAACCTTTACTGGTTTCTACATAAGGGTGTGCCTCTCCTCCGTGGCACACCCTTAACACAGACCCTTATTATTTTGGGATCTCAAAAAGTCCCGAAATGCGTTTCAAAATTTCTGAAACACTTCCTAATGGTTCCGTTATCATTCCTTAACATAATTCACCTCAGAAATCACAATTAAACACATAGAACATACCAAATTAATTATAGAAATTTTAGGGTCTAACAATATCTCTCCCTTGGGACTATTCGTCCTCGAATGAAGGTCGGGAAGAAAAAACAACTATCTTATGGGCTCACTAAGCTAAGATGTGAATCTTGGTTTACTCTAAGACTGAAATCTTTCATCTAAAGCATTAACTTGAAACTAAAATGACTCACTTGACATGAACTTCATAAGGTAAGAGTAAGGATATGAATGAATAGATTATATTTGGATGAATTTATTACCTCATACTAAGTGTCACGATCTGAACTAAGGCCTGACCGTGACAGGTATCTCAAGCCTACCATGGACCAGAAACTACTCCCTTAGCCTAACTTCAAGAGCACAAAGATAACAATAATGCGGAATTCAATTAAACAGTAATAAGAAGATGAATAGATAACTCAAAAGAAGACTATGAGTCAAAACAACAACTAACCCACACTTGTCCATAAAAGCATCTACAATCAGAATAACATCTAAGTCGGAACATACCCCCGACTATCACTATAAAGAATCCAAAAGTACTTAATCAATAAAGAAAGAATAGTAAAATGATAAGGCCATCCGATATATGGAGGCTCACCACTTCACAGCAACTCAACAAACTTGCTCAACCACCTAACGCTACACAGAAACAATAGAAAAGTCTTCGGACCCTACATTATGAAACGTGTAGAGTCCTAGGATGGTCAGTGGGATAAGTACTAGCATATAACTCAGAAAAAGTGATAAAATAATGTCATGTCCAAAATTAGTCAAAACCACATGCACACATTCATATATACATATATAGGATTCCAAGATAGGAAAAAGAGTCATAAACATGAGAGTTTAAATATTTAACTTGAACTGTGTAGCTCAACCCATCCTAAAGGCACTTATGGGCTATATGGGTTCAACTCTCCAGCTGAAAGGGTCCTAGTGCATGTTAGGCGCACAAACCAAGGAGAAACCAAGGGAAAACTAAAGCCATAAAGGCAATAGTCGTCCTAATATATATATATATATATATATATATATATCAAGTGTGCATCAAGCATACGATTATATAGACCCCCAACGCCAGCAAACCTGGTTTCCAATGTTCGTCCCCCAGGACCTACACCTTCACGGTGAGCTATACAATCTCCTTTAAGCAAATTAAAAAAAATTGCACATTAGACCAACCAGTAACCCAGGAGTCATTTATTAAGGCATTTACCACTTGGTATCGTCATACCAATATGCTTGCAAGTTAAATTAAACTTACCAAACTAATCCACATAACAACATTGACTCCCAAGTTTTATTTAAAATCCTAACCATGCCCACCAAGGCCATCTAAATCTATTTTTATATCCATTTATCCATTAATGCAATGCATTGGGTTCAAAATCAAGTTAAACCATATAATTATCCATAGTAAAAATCAAATTTTACAAAGTAGGTTGAGATTAATTCAATTCCAAGCTAAAATCAATCCAATTTGGGGAAACCCATGTCCCCCACGCCAAGAGGAAAATGAAACTCATACCTTAAGCACTTTCATCCAACCCGGGAAACAATAATGGGTATATAGCCTTCATATCTTCCTCACCTTCCCATGTAGGCTCTTTTACCTTTTGGTTTCTCTAAGGACCTTCACAAAACCTACATCCTTGGTACTCAATCTACGAATTTGCCTATCCAATACTTCAATTGGGACTTTCTAATAAGACAAGGAATCTGTCAAACCAACATCTTAACATGTACTATCAAGGAAGGATCACCCACACACTTTTTCAGCATGGACACATTAAACATGGGATGAATAGATCCCAAACTCGCAGGCAAATCCAACTCATGCGCTACTTCCCAACTCTCCTTACAATCTGGTACTATCAAACATAACGGGGATTGAGCTTCCACTTCTTCCCAAACCTCATGACTTCTTTCAAAGGAGACACTTTCAAGAATACCCAATCATTTACTTCAAACTCCAACTCTCTTCACCTCACATCCGCATAAGACTTTTGGCGACTCTGAGCAGTCTTAAGTCTTTCTCTAATAGCCTTTACCTCCTTCATGGCTTGGTGAACCAAGTTAGGACCATATAACCTAGTCTCACCAGCCTTGAACCATCCAATAGAAGACCTACCCCTTCTACCATAAAGACCCTCAAAAGGAGCTATCTAAATGCTAGAATGATAACTGTTGTTGTACACAAACTCAATAAGAAGAAAATGATCAACCCAACTACCCTTAAAATCAATTACACAGGCCCTTAAAATATTCTTAAAATTTTGAATAGTACACTCTTCTTGTCCATCCATTTAAGGGTGGAAAGCAGTGCTAATGTTCACTTGTATTCCCAAACCTTTTTGAAATGAATGTTAGAAGTGAAAAGAAAACTGCGTGCCTCAGTCTGAAATTAAAATGATGGACGCTGGTGCACCATTGTCATGACCCAAACCAGGGCCTGACCGTGACGGGTATCTTAAGTCCTACGTGGATCGGATATTACCCCATTTGCCCAATCGAACTAACGCAACCTTTTCAAATGTCAGATGAATTTTAAACATATAACATGATAATGTCAAATAAAACTAATAATAATTTATGATAAATCTAACCAACCACTAGTAACCGGACAACCATCAATTACCAAAATAATCAACCAAATAACCCAAGTCCACAGTAATCCAACAAAGCCTCTACAAATTGAAGGTCAATAAAATATCGGGACATGACCCATGACAATAGCCAAAACCAACATCCAAAAGATAGTCAGAACATAAAAAGGAAACAATAATATGAACTGGGGTCTTTTGAAGGATGGAAGCTCACCACTTCAATCTGACTTGCTAGCTGATCTTAAATCCAAGTCATTAAGCAGGAGATATGAAATTATGGCCGGTTCCTGCATCGCGTAGGGATACAACGTTTGAAGATGGTTAGTGGTTGGAGCACTAGCATGTAACTCAGGGATAGAGGAACAAAATAATTCCATGATAACAGTTCAAAATAAATACAACATACAATGCATAATATCATATAAAGTACCTATACATATATATACCGCATGCTGGAATAGGGAGCAAGGCTTAGCATCGACTTTGAAAACCTTAACCTGGGTTGTGTAGCATAGTCATCATAAAATAAGGCACCAAAGGGCTATATGGGCCCAGCTTTCCCCTAAATGGAAGGGTCCCAATGCGTGTAGTCGCACGAACCAGAGAATATCCATATTCGTACATGCCTTTATGGGGGACTCAAACCTCTCGACATAGTCAAGGTGACTTAACCAATGTATACAATATGGAGAACTCAAACCTCCCATTTATATAACCAATTCGAGGGACTCAAACTTACTGGACATTTAGACACTTGCACTAGCTAGCGTAATTTCCATTGTTAGTCCTTCAGGACCTCCACTTTTACGGCCCAACTACACATCTCGCTCTTAAGCCCAATTTAAAACATTTATTTCATAATTATAATCATCAATTCAGTTATTTACCAAAGGTATCCTATTATCGTCATACTAACCTCATTTGCAAGCGTACAACATGCTAAACAATTATTACATTAGTTTGGGACTCGACCCCAATGTTAAAAAAGAAATATAAATCAATCCGATAGTTTGGAACTCGAACCCTGAGCCAACCAAACCCCTAAGGTTTCAATTCAATTCAATTGATGGCCATCAAAGACTTTACAAAGTCCTTCATCAATCATTATCAAGGTTATTCCAAAGCCTTAGCTCAAAAACACAATTCAACTTGTGACAATATCATTCTCATTAACAATTTCACAAACAGGTTGAGGGCATGCCATTATTAAAGCCAAAATTATCAAATTTGGGGTTCAATCATGACCCCTCAATTAAATCACTATTCCAATGCACCCACATGTGCAAAACCATAATTAAAACATGAATAATCATAATTTAAATCATAGAAAACAATATTCAACGATATGCATTCAAAACCCTCAACCTTAGTTTCAAAACTACCATTAATGATTTATGAACAATGCTTTAGACATATGCTTTTAGTAAACTAACAATGACGGAAGAGTCATATGCCTGAATTACAAAGATTCACGAAGAGAATTTGACTCTTGAACCCTTATATGACCACTTTGGAGAAACCCTAGCCAATTTTGCATAAGAGGACTTTGAGAGATTTAAAGAGGTTTTTTTGATCTTGTAAAGTATAAAATGAATGCTCTAAAGCATTTTAGGGACGTGGGGACTTAATGGCTTTAAGTGGGAAATGTCCAAAGTACCCCCAACTAAAAACTGTAAAAAGGCCTTCCTTGGTTAAGAGTCGACCCAGCGACTCATCACCACATCATACTACTCATAGCCATGAGTCGTATACTAAATAATAAGTTGGACACCCATACACTATCCATCTTACGACTCTATAATCTCACTCATGACCCGACCATACAATTCACATGGTCCAGTCGTATCCAAGATAGAACCCAAAAAGATTAGACACTGGACAACATACGACTCAACCCTACCACTCGTAACATGGTTTTACAAATTGTAGTGAGTCACTCGTACTCAGAGAAGAACTTAGCCAATTACACACTGGTTTGGTTATGACTAGGGTCCCTATACCCGTAACTCCACCATATAACTCATTTGATGAGTCATCAACAGGACAGTAAGCTCAAGGCTTAAGAAATTTTCAAAGACCAAAATTTGAGGCATTTAAGTCTCCCCCTTTAGGATCATTCATACTTAAATGATGGGAGAAGGCATTAATTAGAACGATTAAGCCTTGAAACATCTCTACTCTTACTTTTAACTAAGTTAGAAAACAAAGATGCCAAGAAAATCAGTCTTTCCATTAACAAATATAGAAAACAAGGATGTTAAGAATACACACATACCTAAAGCATAAATTTCTAGAATAAGGAACAAGAACAAATACTTGGACTTTAAGTCCTCATCGGCTTCCCAAGTTGCTTTCTCAAACTTTTGGTTCTTCCATAGAACCTTTACCAAATCCATGTCCTTTGTCTGTAATCGATGAACTTGCTAATCCATGATCCTCATCGGGACCTTCTCATAGGACAAAGAATATAAAATACCAACGTTCTCCAAGGGAACAACTAAAGAATGAGCACCCGCACATTTTTGTAGCATGGACACATGGAATATCAGGTGAATGGAACTCATACTAGAGGGCAAATCCAACTCATGTGCAACATTACCAACCCTCTTCAAAACCACGTACGGGCTAATATACTGGGGACTGGGCTTTTCCTTCTTCCCAAACCACATTACTCCCTTTCTGGGAGACACCTTCAAGAATACCCAATCTCCAATGTCAAATTCCAAGTCCCTTCGCCTTACATCTGCATAGGACTTTTGGCGACTTTGGGAGGTCTTAAGCCTATCCCGAATCACCTTCACCTTTTCCATAGCTTGGTGAACCAAATAGGGGCCAAATATCTCTGCCTCACCAACCTCGAACCACCCAATAAGAGACTTTATATCCTACTGTACAATGCCTCAAATAGAGCCATACCAATACTACAATGGTAACTATTATTATAGGCAAATTCAATGAGAGGCAAGTGGTCGTACCAACTACCACCAACATCAATTACACAAGCTCGTAATATATCTTCCAACGTTTGAATGGTTCTTTCCGCTTTCCCATCCACCTGTGGGTGAAAGACGGTGCTAAGGCTTACTTTAGTCCCCAAACTACACTAAAATTGTGCTAGAAATGTGCGGAGAACTGAGTAATACAATCCTAAATAATTGAGAGAGGATCACCATGCAACTTTATGACCTCTTAAAGGAACAACTTTGCATAGTCCTCGGCAGAATAATTAGTCCTTACTTGCAAAAAGTGAGCAGATTTAGTCATCCTATCCACGATGACCCAAATGGAGTCACATTAATTCCGTGACCACAGAAGGCTAGTAATGAAGTCCATATTAATTATATCCCACTTCTACAACGACAATTCAATTTCTTAAATTATCCCATCGGGGCTCATGTTCTCCACCTTTACTTGCTGACATACCACATACTTAGCGACAAAGTTAGCTACATCCCGCTTTATATTATTCCACCAATACATATCCTTGAGATTATGATACATCTTTGTTGAATTGGGATAAACCATATACCACGATTCATGGGCCTCGACCAAAATCCTGCCTCACAATCCATCAACATCAAGAACACACAACCTCTTTTGTTACCTTAAGATACCATCACAATCGATCTCGAAGGCCATTACCTTCTTCTTACCCACCCCATCCCTGATCTTCATAAAGAGAGGGTATAATACCTATTTCTCCTTTATTTCAAAACCAAGATATGGTTGCACCACCTATTGCACAAACACACCACCATCCTCAGAGTTTAAGAGACAAACTCTAAGGTTATCCAAACAGTAAATATCCTTCACCAATTCCCACTTATCCTTATCCACATATGACAAACTACCCATTAAGAACTTGCTAAGAGTATCAACAACCACATTAGCTTTACCTGCATGGTAGTAAAGGCTCATGTCATAATCCTTGAGTAGCTCAAGCCACCTCCTTTGCTTGAGATTAACCTCTTTCTAGATGAACATATACTGTAGGCTCTTATGATCAGAAAAGATATTAACATGGACCCCATATAGATAGTGACGTCAGATTTTTAACATAAACATCACGGCTAACAACTCCAAGTCATGAGTCGGACAGTTCTTCTCATAAACCTTTAACTGTCTAGAGGCATAAGCAAACACCTTGCCATGATGCATTAAAACATAAACCAAACCAAACTAGGACACATTACAATAGATGACAAAACCCTTGGTTCCCTCCGGCAGAGTCAAGGCCAAAGCTGAAGTCAAATTATCTTTTATCTTCTCAAAGATACCCTCGCAAGCATCATACCATGAGAACTTTACCTTTTTCTGAGTCAACTTTGTCAATGGGGCAACAATAGAAGAGAAACTTTCCATAAACCTTCTATAATAACTAGTTAAACCTAAGAAGCTCTAATTAACGAATAGAGTCGTGGGTCTAGGCCATTTTTTAACCACCGCAACCTTCTAGGGATCCACCATGATCCCCTTACTAGACACAACATGACCTAGATAAGTCACAACATTTAACTAGATCTAATATTTAGAGGACTTAGCATACAACTACTAATCTCTCAAGGTCGTCAACACAAGGCAAAGACAATCAGCATGATCCTCCTTATTCTTAGAGTACACTAAGATGTCATTAATGAAGACAATCATAAATGAATTTAGAAACTGATGAAAAACCCTATTCATCAAGTCCATGAGTGTTGCAGAGGCAACAGTCAAGCCAGACGACATCACTAAGAACTCAAAATACCCATACCGAGTATGAAAAGCTGTCTTAGGGATATCCACCTCCCTAATTTTTAATTAGTGATACCCGGACCAAAGATCAATCTTAAAGAAGAATTTGACACCCTAAAGCTGATCAAAGAGATCATTAATCCTTAAAAGTGGATACTTTTTCTTTTCATTAGCTTGTTCAATTGTCATTAATCAATACATATTCGAAGGGAACCATCCTTCTTAAGCATAAATAAAACAGGTGCACCCGATGGGGACACACTAGGATAGATAAAGTAATTGCTCCTTAAGTTCCTTCAACTTAACTAGAGCTATTCTATACGAGGAAATAGAGATAGGGTGAGTGTCTAGAATAAGGTCAATACCAAAATTAATCTCCCTATCAGGGGGGACACCAAGAAGTCATTAAGAAAGACTTTAGGAAACTCATTTACTACTAGGACAAAGTGTAAGGAAGGGCTCTCCAAGTTAAAGTCTTTAACTTAAACCAAACAATATAGACAACCCTTGGAAATTAACTTTCGATCTCTAATTTATGATATGAACCTTTCCTTAGGCACTAGAGAACTTTCCTCCTATTCAACAATTGGCTCATTAGAGAATTTAAACATGACATTACGGGTAAATCAGTCTAGAGAATCATAGCACGAGTGCAACCAATCCATCGCTAATATAACATCAAAATCAACCATGTCTACTTCAAACAAATCCACTAAAGTTTCTCGACCACCTATAGATAACACAAAACCCCTATAGACTCTTCTGGAAACTACAAAGTCACCCATCAAGGTAGAAATAGAAATAGGGTTTGATATACAATCAGGACCAAAATCAAAATGCACATCCACAAATGGGGTCATATAACTAAGAGTGGACCCTGAATTAAGTAAATAATACACATCATGAGAAAAGAGTTTCAACATACCGGTAATAATATTTATAGATGCCTCAGACTCCTGATAAGTAGTGAGAGCATAAAGGTAGTTTCGATCAGTACTGGAGCCAGAAGAGGCACCCTTTGGTGCAAGAGCTGATGAAGAGTTAACAGGAACCTTATTTGCCCAGAAGAAACACTAGATGGACAATCCTAGTGTTCCATTTTCAATTTATCTCAGTAGTTTAGTATTTTTATTTAGTTAGAATTAGTTGGGAGTTTGTCCTATCAACTCTACAGTCAGTCAGTTAGAGGCTTTTCAGACATTCAGACATTTAGTTGGTTATCAGTTATTTTATCAGTATTTTTAGTATATCTTCATATGTTTCAGATTTATGATTTAATCATGTTTTAGTAATTAAAACCTTATGGCATTATTGGTTATTATCCGCATATGATATTTATTATTAGTTTACTTAGTGTTCACAGTAGGTACCAACTCATGGGTTAGCTTATGGTCACTTGTGACCGTAAGCACCGTTGTCGCGACTAGAGGGTAGCCTCAGTTTGTGACAAAAATTGGCATTAGAACTTAAGGTTTTAAAAAGTCCTAGGGAGTCTAAAAATCTACATTGAGTAGAGTATTGTGCATGGGTGCGAAGAACACCACACTTATGGACAAGAGGCTATAAGATGTTTTAGGAAAAGTTTCCCTTTTTTCAGTATTCATGTCGTGCAAAAGAGCATATGATCTATTTAAACTCTCTTTTTGACTTATCCTTCATTTTATTTATAGATAATTCCTTTCAAAAGAAACAACAGAAGAAGGAACAGGAAGCAACCCGCACATCCGCCTACTCAAAAAAATCCCCTGAATGAGCATGTCTCTCACGCCAAATTCAGAGCTACTTTCACTAACCTAGCTCATTCATTAATTTTTTAGAATGAACAACATGTTGTTTTTCTATTTAGGTGTATGGTTCATGCTCAACAGAGTGAGGAGAAGAAGAGTAGGGTAAAAAAAAGAGAATAAGAAGGCCAAAATAGGTGGTTTTAATTCAAGGTTAGAGAGTGGTAACCATTCCTAGTTCTGCCAAAAATTCTCAGCCCTATCTCCTTCTTCAACTAGTGCGCCAGTGCATAAGTTCAGGAATGCCAGTCGAGATAGAGTGCTAGGCTCTATGCCCTAGGGTAGCATGAACAATGGTCGTACTAATCCACTCTATGAGAGGTATGGTAGGAATCATCAGGGTGTATGTATGGCTGGTAGTGGTGTGTTTTTATTATATGGCAAGCTAGGCCACAGGGTCATGGATTGCCCAAGGGCTAATCAGCAGGCCAGTCTAATCTGTCATCAGCTCTAGTAGGTTTCCTGACTCAGCAGGGTGCCACTTCTAGTGCCACTAGTGTTCAATGACAGAATATATTGTATGCACTCCAGTCCCAATATAATCAGGAAATTTCTCCTAATATGGTTACGGGTATGTTATAGGTCATTCATTTTTATGTTTATATTTTATTAGATCCTGGAGCTTTACTTTATTTTGTGACTCCTTATATATCTGTCAATTTTAGTGTCAGTACAAAAAAATTAGCAGAGCCTTTCTCAATATCTACCCCAGTGGGTAAATCTATTACAGCTAGATGGGTATACAAAAATTATTCGGTCATAGTATCTCAGAAAATTACTTTAATAGATCTTGTGGAGTTAGAGATGACTGATTATGATGTCATTCTTGGTATGGATTAGCTCCACTCTTGTTATGCCTCAGTTGACTATAGAAATAGAGTTGTTCATTTTAATTTTCCAATGAACTAGTTATTAAATAGAGGGGTAGTATCTCAGTCATTAGGGGTCAGATCATTTCATATCTTAGAGCAAGAAAGATGATATCTAAGGGATATGCTTTCAGATCCCTTCTCAGAATCCTATGATAGCATATGATCTAGAGTTAGAAGTATGAACTCAGACATTTAGCAGTAGTTGAGTGAGGATAGTGTTATCTGAATTTAGTAGATTTTGTATCCATATGGTTAGTTGTATGATAAATGAACCAGAAGGCTTGAAATAGTGTATGCAAGAATTTATGTTTATTGATTTGAAGTTAAGTATGATAGTGTGCACGCATTTATATAGTACCCTTGAGTTTCTATGTTTAAATGAGGCTAGTAATATAGTAATTGACGTTCTTACCAGCTAAGTTATGGGCTATAGGATGATGATGTTATATGCTCAGGTCTAATGACAATTCTCACTGTTTAGGAAATGATACAAGTTTATAGGTGTGATATTAGTAGGCTATGAAGAAAGATAGTATATTTTTATTAAAAGTTTGGGAATATCCTTATTACATGTTAAAATCTAAGTTTGAATCTTAGATGGTTGATCTAATAGTAAGGAGAATTGAAATCTTAGTTAGTGTGAAATCATGGTATGGTGATACTCATAAAGATTCTAAGTTAGTCAGTGTTTAAGTTGTTATGTGATGATTATTGGGGCTATAGAATGGTAAGAGTTGTATCTCAAAAGGAAGTATTAGCAGCGGGTTTTACACTTTTGGTTGTAGTCTTTCAGGTTGAGTATTGCAGTTCAGTTTAAAGTTTATCAAAGGGGACCTACAGGCTTAGAGTGATGGCTTATAGCTAAGGGAAGATAATAGAGTAGGTAACCAAGTCAAGCTCTTAGATTTCAGTAGAGATTCTAGTATGTTGTAAAATAGTAGCAAGGGAGGATGATGCCCAACTCATTCTTATTTCAGTATTTGTACTTCATTTATCATGATATATACTCATGCCTTGTATGTCAGGTGTATGATCATAGCTCGTATTTGTGCATCTTATAGAAAATCATGTACTCTTCTAGTTCTTTGTATAAGGAGTTCCAGTTCACTCAGTAGTATGAATGATGTTCCATGAATTTCTGAACTCCAAACTCAGGTCATGTAGCTCATAATTCATGTACTTATGCTTTACAGTATGTTTAGTTCTAGTACTCATGCTACTCTCTTAATGAGCAGTGAAATTTAGATTATGTCATGTATATCCTCACTTTTTATCTTTATAATGAATCTAGGTCGTGGATACTCTATTTCTCAAGCCTCAGTTAAGTGTCCAAGTTATGCATAGTATTCTTTCATGCTTCAGGTCCTCATGCTTAAACTTTTCAGTGACCTCTCCTTATGAAATAGTAGTGGTGATGAATAGTTGTTTAGATGGGAGAGAGTAGATATTTTATGTTGGGGAAAGATTGTTGTATGCTTGTTTGATCTAAGGTTATAAGTGTGGAGTAAGATTGTGGCCAAGTTTTCGATATATGTTATGGCTAGTTGAAATTTTATGTGTGATTTTTTGAAGAATAACGCATAGAAGTTGTTAATGATAGAAGTATTAGACAGTACAGAATAGGTGCTTTGATGGGTTATTTGCCAAGAAGTTAATATTTAGTTAAGATGATAGGCTTGAACATCATGTTGTTGTATATGAGTGGATGGGTGCATTGTGCGTTAGTGCATTCCTAGTAAGATGTTGCATTTAGTTGTTGAAGTGGTAAGAAGAATTATTCTTGAGATGAGAAGTTATGAAAATGCAGGGTGTATTGAATTCATGATTCCGATTAGTATTACAGTGTTATGGGTGCACTTTGTAGATTCGAGTAGGATTGAACATAGTATGAGAATTCAGTTCAACTTAGACTTCAGTAGATAGAGTTATCAGTGCCCATGTGAACATTTTCAGTAGCCTCAAGTGAAGTGCGGTATTGAAGCGGAATGTATAGTTGAGGGAGTATTTGAGGAGTATGTCTTAGCTTGAGAGTAGTAATTGCATTGTATAAGGCATAGCAATTTCATTTTATGTTTCATAGGCCTATGTTACATGTTACAGAGTTATAGCCATATTAAGAGTCCTTACTCATATAGCTTATTCAGATCATGCCCAAGTTCTTTGCTTCTTACTGTTATTATAACTTCTAAGAAAGAGTGTTGAAGAAATACTCCAGTTGAGTATAATATTTCAGCATAATTCAGTCTGTATAGCCAGCAATTCAGTTTAGCAGTCAGACGGACAAGTTCCTATGGTTTTTCCATTTTTTGATCTAGTTTTACTATCAGAAGTTTCATGAATATTGCCATTCCAAGAGATAGTTTATTTGTATCCATGTAAATTTTGAATTCAGTTCAGTTCATGTATCATGATTCAGATTCAGACATTTAGTCATGTTCAGTTCATAAGTTCCTCGTGTATTATCTTAGTCTTTCCTTGGTATTTTAGCCAAGTCAGTATCAATCGGGAGACGAATAATCCCAAGGGGGAGATGTTGCAATACCCTGAGTTTTCATGTCCTAAACCTCTCAACTTTTCTTCACGACGCCATATCCAGCCTAAGGCAATGGTTACACATAATATGACTCTCTTATTTCTATCTCAGCCTTATAACCATTCTCGTGTCATTGCATGTATTCAAGGTATTAGTTCAGTTCATAATATTCAGTTCATGTATCATGTTTCAGACTCAGTCATGTAATTATGTTTTAAGTTATGTATGTTCAATATGTGATTTTAATTTTTCCAATATTCTTAGCTTAATTAGTCTCATTCAAGGATAAATGTTCCCAAGGGGGAGATATTGTAATACCCCATATTATACTTAGATTAGTTCAGCTCCTAGTTACATGCATAGGAGGCTTAAAGCCTGTAAATTTCACTAAGTGTTTGGGACTTAGTCTTATTTTTGGCCTCTTTAATTTGATTATTTTTAAATTGGTCTTCACGACCCCGAGATATTGGTTCTTGAATTAATTCATGTTCAGGGGTGTCAAGAGCATGTTTCGGGGAAGTTTTTTATTTTTGGATAAGGATTAGGTCGTGTTTGGATTTTAATTCCAGCAGCTCGTGATAGCATCGTGTCGCGCTGCTTATAGCGATGCGACACTCACCGTGTCGTGGTGCCTTTTTAATCTGCATTCCAGTTATGAATTTAAACTTCTAAGGGGCAGATATGTCTTTTCTAATCGACCCAATTTGTAAAAACACGAATTAAAGCTTCTGTTAGGGCATTATTTGCCCATATTCTCCAATTTCCTATAAAAAACAAACCCTTATCATCTTCCAAGAACATCAAATGCAATTACCTCCTCTCCAAGAAAACCAAGAATTTAAGTTTTCTAATCCAAGAACTTTCAAGAAAGCATCCAAATTGGTGTTCCTCTTTCGAGCTTAAGGGTTTAAGGTATGTGTGATGTTCATCCATGGGCCCTTTTCACCAATGGAGTCTAAAAATCTTTTTCGATTCTAAATTATGAGTTTTTACATGATTATGATGCACTATCTTCATGAATCTTTTGTTATTCCAACTTCAAGATAAGATTATGAATGTTTTCAAGTGGAATGGATTATAGTATGTTTTGAATGTTGTAGTTTCCATATCATTATCATGCGAGTCAGAATAAATCCTCAAATTATGATTTTTGTCATCTACTCATGCTATCTCCTCATGTGTAAAAGCATCCCCATGTTAAAGTCGTGATCTCCATGTGTTTGATGAAATACCTAAGTGATGGGTTTTGAATGATGATTTCCCATTATGGTTTTCAAAGATTTTATATGTCTGTATTGTTATTTCCATTCAGTGCTGGAGGATTGTGAACACCCGATACCTAGTTTTTACATAAATTTTGTATCTTCAAAATAATTTCGGATAAACTATGAGCATTGCCATTCAGTTAAGTTATTTATGATCAGTTGTTTGCTCAGTTAAGCTTAGTTCAGTCTAGTAATCAGTGTCAGTTCAGTTGGGAGTAGAATTTAGCACCGAGCGAACCTAGGGATGGGGGCTCACCTGCCAGCTAGGATTGGTTCCTTAGAAGCAGTTCATAAGTTCCAGAACTACGTAGCCAACGTAGGATTATGAGATGTAACCCGCCATTTTAGGATTGACATTCTCTGAGATATCACCCACCAGTTTAGGAATGACATTCTCTTAGGGGTCACCCACCAATTTAAGACTGGCTCCCTAGTCCTTCGGGACACCAGTTGAGTGGATCTACACAGCTAAGTATTAGTAACCGTGGCATGATACTGACACCCTTCTAACTGGGTTACAGGTTGGACCACGATTAGCTCAGATTGGGGCATGTCGGTTAGATGATACCTACCACAGTCTCAGTTCAGTATTCAGTACAAAATTCAATTCAAGTTTTCTTGACCATAGACTATAGACTTCTAGTTATTCAGTTATCAGATTTTAGTAATTCAGTTTACAGATTATTTTAGAAACATTATATGTTTGGTCTTGCATTCTCAGTATTTTAGTCTTCACGTATACATACTTAGTTATCTCATGCTATTCTGCCATTCATGATTTCATGCACAGTTAACCCTTGCATTATAGCCTAGCCTCATCTCATATACCAGTACATTCAAAGTATTGACTGCATACTTTTCTTTGCGCTATGATGTCTTAATCATAGGTTTGGATGCTCAGTTTCCTGACCGTACTTAGACAGTTCAGCTTATCAGCAGCATTTGTCGTGGTGAGTCCTCATTTATCAAGGACATGATTGTTTTATTTCAGTTTATCTCAGTTGTTTAGTATTTTTATTTAGTCGGAGTTTGTTGGGGATTTGTCCTATCAGCTCCACAATCAGTCAGTTAGAGGCTTTTTAGACATTCCGACAGTTAGTCGGTTTATCATTTGTTTTATCACTCTTTTCAGTATGTCTTCATATGTTCCAGATCTATGATTTAATTGTGTTTCAGTATTTAAAACCTTATGGCATTATCGATTGTTTTCCGCATTTGTTGTTTATTATCAGTTTACTTAGTGCTCACAGTAGGTGCCAGCTCATGGGTTAGCTTGTGGTCACTTGTGATCGTAAGCACCGTTGTCGTGTCTAGGGGGTAGCCTCAGGTCATGATAGATGACCACCTTCCACGGCTTTGCTACATATCCCGCCATTAATTCCCAATTAAAACCAGTTTTCAAATAACCAAATCATTATCCATTTATTAACCAAGGCCAATATTAGTGGTATTGTCATACCACCCCTTATTTACAATTAATATCCATAGCCAAACCATTTAGGTTAAGGGGACCTTAGGTGACCTTCCAATTACTATATTAAATAAACTTGGGAGACTTCCATGTTCCCCACAAGCATAACCATTTAACCTTTAGCCTTTTTAAACTATTTAAACCATGTATAAATCCTTTATCAAGTTTAAAAACTGCAAGATTTCAATTAAAAGAAGTCAATGCAATGAACATATCTTTATAAGCATTTTATCAAACACCTTGGGGGCATAATATAGCCAAAACCAATTCCAAAGACCATTAAACCATTACCATGCAATCCAATTTTCCAAATCCACCACTGATGCATATAAAAGCATAAGTAAAACCATAGGAAACCATAACCAAGCACTCAATATCAAAACCCCCAAAATAATAGTTGAAAACCATAATCATGAAATAGTAAAACCATGAAATCAATCATATAAACCATGCCTTTAGTTGAAATTACAATGAGGGAAGAGAATCATTCCTTATACCAAAGAATTGATAGAAGGAAATCACCAAGAAAAGCCCCAAGGCAATCCGCAAGATGAAATCCTAGCCTACTTGCCCCAAAAGCTCTTGAGTGAATTACGGAGTGTTTTGGAATAGTTTCTAAGTGTTAATGAATAGAATAATAGGGTAAATAACCTCCAAAGTGTATTAGAAGTCGTGGGTCTTAATTACGGTAAGTAGGGAAATATCCATAATTCCCCCACTTAAATCCCTTAAAAACTCGTCACAGGGATATGACTGATCCATACGAGTCGTACCCTTCTATACGATTGGTACCCACTACTTGTATCTAAGCCTCAACCCTGGGATTAAATAGTGTCCAGTATATAAATCATCCAATCAAGTTGTAACCACAACATACGATCCGTACCCGTAACCCGTATCCCCAGCGGAATGAAATACCAGGAGGATCAAACACCTTCTACCATACGAGTCTTTGATATGACTCATACCAATCCTACGACTCATACCCCTAAGTTGTAACCATTCTAGTGACTAAAACCATCCTACCAACTAACAATGGCCAGCATACAACAAGACCATACCACTCGTACCCCAATATACGGCTCGTACCCATGAGTCGTATTGGGTCTAGAGAACGAAATTCTAGGAAATTGTCTAAGAGTCAAAACCCAGGATGTTTCAGTCTCCCCCAGTAGGAACATTCATCCTCGAATGACGGACAAGGTAGGGGTAACTATGCACAAAGTCATTTTCATCATCAAACATCCCTTTAACAAAGTTTCAAAACAAAGAGGCAAAGATGTAAATCTTTTCTTTAATAAACTCAGAAAATAAAGATGTGTTGAAGAATACATAACTTCCGTACGAATCCAAGGAGCAGGAAACAAATGTGAATACTTGGACTTCATGTCCTTCTCCGCTTCCCAAGTAGCTTCTTCCACCTTATGGTTCCCCCATAGAACCACTCCCTTCATGGGAGATACCTTGAGGAATACCCTATCCCTGACCTCAAATTCCAAGTCTCTACGCCTAATATCTGCATAGGATTTTTGGCGACTTTGGGCAGCTTTAAGACTATCCCGAATCCCCTTGACCTTATCTATCGCTTGATAGACCAAATTCAGACTAAATATGTCTGCCTCCCCAAGCTCAAACCACACAATAGGAGATCTACACCTCCTACCATACAACGTCTCAAAAAGACCCATACAAATACTCGAATGCTAGCTATTGTTGTAAGAAAACTCTACCAAAGGTACATGCTCAACCCAATTGCCACCATAGTCAATCACACAGGCCCGAAGCATATCCTCTAATGTCTGAATAGTTCTCTCTGCTTGCCCATCCGACTGTGGATGAAAAGGATTACTCATACTAACCTTAGTCCCCAACCCTTTCTAGAAAGACCTTCAGAAATGAGATGTAAACTCGTACCATGATCAAAGATTATAAAAACAGGCATCCAATGTAGCTTTACAATCTCCTGAAGATGCAACCTCGTATAATCCTCCGCCAAAAAGGTAGTTCGCACTGGTAAGAAGTGTGTAGACTTAGTCGTCCTATCCACGATGACCTAAATGAAATTATACTAATCTTGAGACCGAGAAAGACTGATAATGAAGTCTATATTGATCACTTCCCACTTCCATTCGGGAAACTCAATTTCTTGATACAACTCTTCTGGCCTCATGTGCTCAACCTTAACCTGTTGACACACCATACACTTGGCTAGAAAATCTGCCATATCTCTCTTCATGCTATTCCACCAATAGATATCCTTGAGATTATGATACATCTTAGTCGAGTCGGGATGAACAACATAGTGTGATTCATATGCCTCAACCAACACCTTTTGCCACAACTCGTCGATATCAGGAACACATAACCTCCCTTGGTACCGTAAAGTACCATCGCCACTGATCTCAAACACCACTACCCTTTGCCCACCAACATCACCTTTGATTCCCATTAAGATAGGATCTAACACTTGTTTTTCTTTAATCTCTGCACCAAGAGATGATCGAACCACTTCTTGCACCATCAAACCATCATACTTAGAGTCCAAGAGATGAACTCTAAGATTAGCCAAGCGGTGAATATCCTTCACTAATTCCCTCTTGACTTCCTCTACATTATCCAAACTCCTCTTGGATAACCTGTTAAGAGTATCAACAACCACATTAACCTTACCTGGGCGGTAGTGAAGACTCATATCATAATCCTTGAGAAGCTCAAGCCACCTCTTTTGCCTGAGATTAAGCTCTTTCTGAGTGAACACATACTGAAGACTCTTATAATCAAAAAAGATATACACGTGAACACCATACAAATAATGTCGCCATATTTTCAAAGCAAATATAACCGCCTATAACTCCAAATCATAAGTAGGATAATTCCTTCAACTTTTTTGGACGATTAGGAAATCACCTTCCCATACTGCATCAAAACACAACCAAGACCCATCCGAGATGCATCGTAATAGACCACAAATCCATCAGTGCCTTTCGGCAAGGTCAGGATTGGAGCCAAAGTTAACTTATCCTTCAACTTCACAAGAATCTGACCAAGAAAACTTAACCTTTTTCTGAGTCAACTTAGTCAATAGAGCAGCTATTGAAGAAAAGCTTTCCATAAACCGCCTATAAAACTCGGCTAAACCCAAGAAGCTCCAAATATTAAATAGAGTCGTGGGCCTAGTCCACTTCTTCACCACAACAACCTTATGCGGATCCTCCATGATCCCTTCACTAGAAATAATATGGCCCAAGAAAGTTACAATGTTCAACTAAAACTCACACTTAGAGAACTTAGCATACAACTTCTGTAAGGTCTTCAACACCACACGGAGGTGATAAGAATGATCCACCTCACTCTTAGAATAAACCAAAATGTCATCAATAAACACAATGATGGAGAGATCTAAATACTGCTTGAACACCCTGTTTATCAAGTCCATAAATATTGTTGGAGCGTTAGTCAATCCAAATGCCATTACCAAGAACTCAAAATGCCCATACTGAGTACGAAAAGCTGTCTTAGGGATATCGACCTTCTTAATCTTAAGCTAATGGTATCCAGATCAAAGATCTATCTTAGAGAAGAACTTGGCACCTTACAACTAGTCAAACAAATCATCTATCTTCGGAAGTGGATACTTGTTCTTGACTGTCACCTTGTTCAATTTCCTGCAGTCAATGCACATCCAAAGGGAACCATTCTTCTTGTGCATAAACAACACTGGTGCACCCCATGGAGAAATACTAGGATGAATAAACCCCTTGTCCAGAAGATCCTTAAATTGCTCCTTGAGTTTCCTCAACTCAACTGGAGCCATTCTATACGAAAGAATAGAAATTAGACGAGTGTCCAAAAGCAAATCAATACCAAACTCTATTTCCCTATCTGGAGGAACACTAGGATGATCATCCGAAATAACCTTTGGAAACTTATTAACCTCTGGGACCGAAGACAAAGAAGGACCTTTCGAGTTAGAATCTTTAACCCAGACCAAGTGATAAAGACAACTCTTTGAGATTAAACTTCAAGCTCTAAAATAAGAAATAAACCTCCCTCTAGGAGCTAAGGAACTAGCTTTCCATTCTATAATCGGTTCACCAGGAAACTTAAAGATAATCATATGGGTACGATAATCTACAGATGCATAACAAGAATGCAACTAATCCATACCCAGAATTACATCAAAATCTACCATATCCAACTCAAGAAGATCTGCCAAGGTCTGCTTGCTACTAACATATACCACCCCCACAGGCTCTCTTAGCAATAATTGAGTCATCTATCAGGGTAGAAACAAAAAAAAGATCCAAAATAACTTTTGGATTGAAAATAAAAGACACAACCACATATGGGTTACATAATAAAGAGTGGACCCCGGATTAAGCAAATAATATACACCATGAGAGAAAAGTTGTAACATACCAGTAATGATATTTGATGATGCCTCAGATTCTTGTCGGGATGCCAAAGCATACAAACTATTCCGACCAACACTAGAACCCGGAGCAGTAACAGAAGAAGATGCCACCCCACCAGTTGTAGGAACAGAAGATGAAGCCATAGGAACCTTATTTTCCCTGTAGCAACTTTGTTAACCAGACAATCCCTGAGCCGATGGCTTACCTGTCCACACTTGAAGTATTTGTCCCTTTCTTTCTCGCAATAAACCTGATGAGGACGACCACAAAATCGATAAGGAGGACACAAAGAATCTGACTGACCTCCACTGGCCTGAGATTGGGCAACTTGTGCCCGAGAATCATCACCACCTTGATGATGCCTGTCTCTTGAGTGATAAAGAGCACTAGCAAAAAACAAGCTAGAACTCCCCCACTTTTTTCTGCCACTTGCCACCATCTTTACCAGCCTGAGACTGAGCACCTCCCTGATTAGAGAACCTGCCCCTCTTTTCCTGCCTATTCCCTAACTCTTCCTGTATTCTCTTCTCATCCTCAATTTGCTGCATATGAATAGTTAACCTCGAGATATCCATATCTTTAATAAGCAAGGTCGTCTTTCTCTCCAGAATCAAATCACTATTTAACCTAGAAGCGAACTTCCTTATTCTTGACCTCATATCAGCCACCAAATCAGGACCATACCTCAATAGCTAATGGAACTTCAAAGCATATTACTTTACTAATATCCTTTGCTCGAGGTTAACAAACTTCTCCATCTTAGCTTCCCTCAACTCTTGAGGAAAAGACTGATCCAAAAAGGAATTAGAAAAGGCCTCCCATAACCTTTCCTCTTCCATATCACCTCTATCTCTGTCCCACTCCTCATACCACTGATAAGCAATATCCTTGTGCTGATAAGCTGCAAAGCTAACCCCCTCTACATTAGTATCCTGCATCACCTAAAAGATCTTTTCCATCTCATCCAAGAAGCCCTGTGGATCCTTCTCCACCTTCACCCCAATAAAAGTTAGAGGACCTATCTTCATAACTTGACCAACCCTTATGGCCTCAACAGACAAAGCACCAGTCGCACCCCGCTCAACCTGAGCAGCAGCCAACTAGGAAATAACATTGATAGAACGATAAAATTTTGCACTTGTCACATTGCCCTAAGGGACCTGAGAAGAACTATTTAGAATAGGAGGAACTCCAACACCATCAGGAATAGGATCATGAGATTAAAGATATACTCCAGATATAGGCCGTACCTCTTCAGTATTATCCTCGGATGGGACGAAAGAATTTCGTTGAGTTTTAGATTTAGGAGGCATGATCTGAAAGATGATCAAACAAGGATTAGAGGAGATTTTAGGATTAAGAACTCAAGCTTGAAGATAGAATACCAAGAAAGTGAAACATTCTTAAATGTCTTGCAGTTTCTTTCTTATGAGTGTGGCATACTTCACACTCCTAAAAGATACTCTACTCAACACGGCTTAGGGGACTTCCTAGTTGACCATGAACCTAGGCTCTGATACGAACTTGAACCGACCTAACCCCGGGCCTTACCATAATGGGCTTCCCAAGTCCAACTATGACCGATGATCTCCTCCTGTTATCAACCCAACCACCTATATCCAGCCTTAGGTGGGCTAAATTTTGAACATATAACAAGATAACATTATTTTTTTCATCAAAACTCTAGAATAGGGTCAAAACTATGACCGAACTAACTGAGTCCAACCATACCACACTAACCGTCCAACCATAGGCCATGACCAAAGAGAATTCCAAAACATGATATGATTAATCCAAAATGTAATAGGACAGAACAACCACCAATATCATCTAAGGGTGTAACACCCAACACCAATACCGATCCCACCCATACCAATCCCTAGAAGTACCACAAAGCCTCTATTCAAAAGGGTAAACAAATCCCGTTGAGACATGCCCCCAACCATGGCCAAAACCCATATCCAAAATAAAGAAAAAGTGTTTAAAAGAATCTATAACATAAAATAATGCCTCCTGAAAGGATAGAAGCTCACCACTTCAGTCCAAATGCTGATACCAAATCTACATGCTAAATAGAAGGAGTAAAATAGTCGGTTCCTTCATAGCGTGGGTATACAACCACCAATAGATGGGATTAGCGACTGACCTTTATCTTGAATCTCATGATAAGGATAAAATAATGTCACTTATAAAATAAAGCCAGGAAAGGGAATCGGGTTTAGCATGCATTTAAAACCTTTATACCTAGACTGTGTAGCTTGGCTGTCCAAAATCACCTACTGGCTATATAGGTTCAGCTCTCCCTACTAAAAGGGCCCAATGCATGTAGCCTCACGATCGGGAAATATCCTATGGGATGACTAGTATATCCCCCAATATAAAATATGACAGACGCATACAGTCATCAAGACCCCTCATATCAGCAAATATGAGTTTTTGGTTTTGGTCCCCTCGGGATAGCCACCTTCTACGACTTTGCTACATATCTCACCATTAATGCCTAATTAAAACTAGTTTTTAAATAACCAAACCATTATCCACTTATTAACCAAGGCCAATATTAATGGTATCGTCATACCACCCCTTACTTGCAAGTAATATCCATACCAAACCTTTTAGGTTAAGGGGACCTTAGGTGCCCTTCCAATTACCATATTAAATCCACTTGGGAAACTTTCATGTTACCCACAAGCATAGCCATTTAATCTTTAGCCTTTTCAAACAATTTAAATCGTGTATAAAGCCTTTATCAAGTTTAAAACATGCAAGAGTTCCATTAAAAGAAGTCAATCTAATAAATATATCTTTATAAGTCTTTTCTCATACACCTTGGGGGCATAATATAACCAAAACCAATTTTAAAGATCATTGAACCATTACCATGCAATTGTCCAAATCCACAATTAATGTATATAAAAGCATAAGTAAAACCATAGGAAACCATAGCCAAGAATTCAATATCAAAACCCCCAAATAATAGTTGAAAACCATAATCATGAAATAGTAAAACCATGAAATCAATCATATAAACCATTTCTTTAGTTGAAATTACAATGATGGAAGAGAATCATTCCCTATACCAAAGAATTGATGGAAGGAAATCATCAAGACAAGACCCAAAGCAATTCGTAAGATGAAAACTTAGCATTCTTGCCCCAAAAGCTCTTGAGAGAATGATGGAGTGTTTTGGAATAGTTTCTAAGTGTTAATGAATAGAATAATAGGGTAACTAACCTCCAAAGTGTATTAGAAGCCATGGGTCTTAATTAGGGTAAGTAGGAAAATATCCATAATACCCCCACTTAAATCCCTTAAAAACCCATCATAGGGATACGACTGACCCATATAAGTCGTACCCTTCTATACACCCACCACTCATACCTAAGCCTTAACCCTTGGATAAAACTCTATCTAGTAGATGACTCATCCAACCAAGTCGTAACTACAATATACAATTCATACCCATAACTCGTATCCCTGGCGGAATGAAATAGTAGGAGGATCAAACACCTTCCACCATACGAGTCCTTGATACGACTCATACCAATCTCTATGACTCATACCCCTAAATCATAACCATTCCAGTAACAAACACCATCCCACCAACTAACACTTGTTAGCATACGATAGGACCATAACACTCGTACCTTAGCATACGGCTCATACCCTTAAGTCATATTGGGTTCGAAGAACGGAATTTTAGGAAATTTTCTAAGGGTCCAAACCCAGGATGTTTCAACAACCTCCTCAAATGTTAGATGAATTATGAACATATAAGAAGATAACATAAAATAAAACTAATAACAATATATGATAAATCTAACAACCACCGGTAACTGGACAATCATCCATCACCAAAACTATCAACTAAACAACCCAAGTCCATAGTAATCTAAAGAAGCCTCTATAAATCAAAGGTCAATAAAATGGTGGGACATGCCCCCAACAATAGCTAAAACCAACATCTAAAAGATAGTCAGAACATAAAAAGAAAACCATAATATGAATCGGAGTATTTTGAAAGATAGAAGATCACCACTTCAATCTGACTCGCTTGTTGATCTTAAATCCAAGTCATTGAGCAGGCGATATGGAAGTAGACTGGTTTCTATATCATGTGGAGATACAATATTTGAAGATGGTTACCGATTAGAGCGTTAACGTGTAACTCAGGGATAGAGGAATAATATAATGCCATGATAATAGTTTAAAACCAATACAACACTCAATGCATAATATAATATGAAGTACATATACAGATATAATACCGTATGTTGGGATAGGGATCAAGTCTTAGCGTGGACTTGAAAAAACTTAACCTGGGTTGTGTAGCATAGCTGTCATAAAACAAGGCACCATGGGCTATATGGACCCAACTTTCCCCTAACTGGAAGGGCCCCGTTTCGTGTAGCTGTACAAACCAAAGAATATCCATATCCGTATATGCCTTTATGGGGGAATCAAACCTCCCGTCATAGTAAAGGTGAGTTAAGCACCAATGTATACAATATGGGGGACTCGAATCTCCCATTTATATAACCAATATGAAGGATTCAAACAGCTCTCGGTCATTTACACACTCATATCGGCTACCGCGGATTCCAGTGTTAGTACTTCAGGACCTCCACTTTCATGGCCCGACTGCACATCGCACTCCTAAGCCTAATTTAAAATATTTATTTCACAATCATAATCATTAATCCAGTTACTTACCTAAGGAATACCATTGGTATTGTCATAACAAACCCACTTGCAAGCATACAACATGCTAAACAATTATTATATCAGTTTGGGACTCGAACCCAAAACTGCTGAAAGCATAGGCCACAACCTAACCATGTTGTATCAAGACACAACCCAGTCCCACTGAAATACATCTCAAAATATAACAAAATCATCAATACCCTCGGGTAGGGTCAAAACTGGCATAAAAGTCATTTTATCCTTCAACTTCTAAAAACTACCCTCACAAGCATCTGGCTATAGAAACTTAACTTTTTTCTATATTAACTTAGACAACAAAGCAGTAATAGAAGAAAAACTCTCCACAAATCTCCTATAATACCCAACCAAACCCAAGAAGATCCTAATGTCGGTTAGAGTCGTGGGTCTAGGCCATCTCTTAACCACCTTAAGTTTATGTTGGTCCACCTTGATCACCTCACTAGAAATAATATGCCCTAGAAAAGGCACAACATTCAGCCAAAACCTACACTTAGAAAATTTAGCATACAATTTCTGGTTTTTAAGAGTCTGCAACAAAAATTAGAGGTAGTTGGCATGATCCCCATCACTCTTAGAGTACATCAAGATATTATCAATGAAAACTATCATAAACAAGTCTAAAATTGTCTGAACACCCGATTCATAAGATTTATGAAAGAAGATGGAGTATTAATCAACCCAAATGACATCACCAAGAACTCAAAGTGACCATACCAGGTTCGAGAAGCAGTCTTGGGAATATCAACATCCCTAATTTTTAACTGATGATAACCCGAATGAAGATTAATCTTAGAAAAATATCTAACATCCTGAAGCTGGTTAAAAAGGTCATCAATCTTAGAAAGAGGGTACATATTCTTCACTGTTGCCTTATTCAACTGATAATAATCTATAAACATTCGAAAAGACCCATCTTTCTTTCGTATGAAAAGTACAGGAGCACCCCATGGAGAAACACTAGGATAAATGAAACCTTTATCAAGAAGATCCTTTAACTGCTCCTTTAGCTTCTTTAATTTAGCCAGAGCCATCTTATAAGGAGAAATAAAATTAGGGCGAGTATTCGGTAAAAGATCAATCACAAAGTCTATTTCCCTATCGGGAAGAATTCCAGAAAGATCATCGGGAAATACTTTAGAAAATTTATTAACCATAGGGACAGATTGCAAAAATGGACTTTTAGAGTCAGAATCCTTAACCCGAACTAGATGATACACATACCCTTTTGAAATTATTTTTTGAGCTCTAAGATAAGAGATAAAATTTCCTTTGGGTACTAAGGAACTCCCCTCCCATTCTAATACCAACTCATTATGAAAGCAAAAACTGAACTTTTAGGTCCTATAATCTAGAGAGGCATAGCATTAGTCAATCCAATCCATCCCCAAGATAACATAAAAATCTATCAGATTTAGCTCTATCAAATCCACCAATGTCTTCCTATGAAAGATCGACACCTTACAACCCCTATAGACTTTTTTAGAAACTATAGAATTTTCCATTGGAGTAGACATAGAAAAGTGGTCAAAAATACTTTCACGACCAAAACCAAAATGCACAGCCAAATAAGGGGTCATATAAGATAAGGTAGAACCCAAATCAAGAAAACAATAAACATCACAGGAAAAGAATTGTGAAATCGGCAACAAAATCTGGAGGTGCCTCAAATTCCTGACAAGTAGCAAGTGCATAGAGACGATTTCGGCCAGTGTTGGTACTAAAAGTGGCACTTTTATGGGCAAGAGCTGAAGATGTGTCGACTAAAACCATATTAGATCTATAGGCAGCCCTGACTAAGGGACAACTTTATTGTATATGACCCAGATAACCATAATTATAACACTAATTTCTCCCCTCTTCATAATATTGATAGTAAAGATGCCTACAAAAATGAAAAGAAGGTTTAGGTAGGCCTGACTAAGCTTCACTAGCCTGAGATAGTGCAACCTGTGCCTTAGGACCACTACTAGCCTGGAAACGATGATCACTTGAATGCTTAGAATAGGGATCATTGGCAGATGAATAAGAATTGTCCTAATTTTTCTTCTTGGTCCACTGTCTACCATTTTTCCCACTATTCTGCTGACCCACACCTTTCTCTAAATGCCTAAACTTCTTATTCTGCCTGTCTTCTATCTTTGTTTATTTTTTCTTTTATCCTCTACCTTCTGTATATAAACCATCAACCTAGAGATGTCTATATCATTGTTCAACATCGTAGCCTTACACTCTAACACCAAATCACAGGACAAACTAGAAGCAAACTTTCTCATTCAAGACCTCATATATAATACTAACTCTAGAGCATAACGAGCCAAGTGCTGAAATTTCAGAGCATTTTCCTTCACACTCATCTTACCCTACTTTAGATTAAAAAACTCTTTAGCCTTAGCTTTTCTCAACTTCTGAGGAAAAAAGTGACCAGGAATGCACTCGAGAACCCATCCCATATAGCCTGCTCAGCATCATCACCCCTTAAAGTTTCTCATTTCTCATACCACTGATAAACTACATCCTTTAACTAATATGCAACAAACTCTACACCCTTAAAATCAGTAGCATGCATTACAGTAAAGATCTTTTCCATATCTTGAATGAGCCCCTACAGATCCTCCTTATCCTTAGATCCTGTAAAGGTTAAGAGATTTAACCTCATGAACTGGACAACCCGAGTGACCTCAGATAAATGAGCAATAGAACCAACATGGTTATACTGAAGAGACTGCGATGCCACTAACTGAGTAAGCATATGATAGATTTATGAAACTCCACATTAGTGATATCTCGCTAAGGTAGCTGATCATAAGTATCACCATCCTGAGAAGGCTAAGGAGGACTAGTAGGGACCAGTAGAACTCCACTTGGAGTGGTATAATCAGGAGTAGGGACCTTAGACCAGGTCTATACTCTATACACAAGGTGAGTCCCCTCTACATTATCCTAAGGTAGGATAGAGTTTCCAGCAGAGTTTCTACGAATGTCAAATCCTTGGAGAGGCATGATCTAAAATGCGAGAAGTCCAGGATTTAGAGAAATTTCATAACCCTAGACTCTATAGCCTAAAATAGAACACAAGAAAGGGAAACATTCCTAAATATCGTGTTATAAGTGTGGCATACTACACATCCATAAAACAAAATCTACTCAACATGGATTTGTGGACAACCAATGAAACTAAACTGTGCTCTGATACCAAGCTTGTCATGACTCAAACCAGGGCCTGGCCGTGATGGGCATCTGAAGCCCTCCATAGATTAGAGACCACCACTTTAGCCTAACCTCAAGAGCACAAAAATAACAATAATTCAAAAACTAATTAGATAGTTATAAGAAGATAAATAGATAACTCAAAAGAATACTAGGAGTCAAAACAACAACCAACCCACCCTTGTCCATGAAAGCATCTAAAACAAGAATAATATCTAAGTTAGGACATGCCTCTGACTATAACCAAAAAGAATCCAAAAGTACTCAGTCAATAAAGAAAGAATAATGAAATAATAAGGCCACTCAAAGGATAGAGGCTCACCACTTCACAACAACTCAACAAATATGCTCAACCATCTAATGCTGGACATGAGCAATAGAAAAGTCTTCAGACCCTACATCGTGAAATAATGTAGCATCCTAGGATGGTCAGTGAGATAAGCACTGGCATGTAACCCAGGAAAAGTGATCAAATAATTCCATGTCCAAAATCAGTCAAAACCACATACACACATTCATGTATACATATGTAGGATGCTAGGATTGTAAAAAAGTCATGAACATAAGAGTTTAAAAATTTAACTTGAACTGTGTAGCTCGACCCATTCTAAAGGAACCCATGGTCTATATAGGTTCAACTTTCCCTACTAAAAGGGACTATTTTATATTACCCGCACGAACCGAGGGAAAATAAAATCCACTAAGGAATAGTCATCCCAAAATATATATATCAACTGTGGATCAAGCACACGGTCATATAGACCCTAAACTCCTATAAACATGGTTTTCATTATTCGTTTCCTCGGGACTTACACCTTCACGGTGAGCTACACAATCCTCTTTAAGACCAAATTAAAATAATTTGTACATAAAACCAACCAGTAACCTAAGAGTCATTAATTAAGGAATTTACCACTTGGTATCTTCATACCAATATTCTTGCAAGCTAAATTAAACATCTCAAAGCAATCAACATAACCACATTGACTCCCAATTTATTCATTTTTATAGCCAATTATCTATTAATGCAATGCATTGGGTTCAAAAACAAGTTAAATCCTGTAACTATCCATAATAAAAATCAAATTTTACTAAGTGGGTTGAGGTTAATGCAATTCCAAGCCAAAATTCATCCAATTTGGAAAACCCATGTCCCCCATTCTAATCATTTGCACAATGCACCAATTTAATCCTAAAAATATTAATTTAAAGCATAAATAATTAATTTAGAACATGGGACAAATAATTGAATTAGTAACTACCAAACCCCTCAACACAATTTCAAAACCCACAATTTAATCACATAAAAATCCATTCAATTAATGTCATAATGTAAAATCTAAGTTTAGGGAAGAGAAACATGCTTAAAATACACAAGAAATTGAAGTCAACTTGAAGTTTGAAGCACGAATGCTCTGTAAAACCCTTGAATGTTCTTGGGTTTTGAGTTTGATTAAGAAAAGGAATGATTTGATCTTAGAAAATTGAAGGGAATAGGGTTATTTTATGTTTAAAGGTCATATAAGGGGTAAAAAAACAAAAAGCCTCTCACCCCAAGTGAAGAAAAATGAAACTAGATAAAATTAAAACATTGCTTGACACGCCAATATCATGGATGTTATCCTCTGTGCCACACTAATATCATGGAGGTTAACCTCCGCGACACAGCCTTATTGCGGATCCTCACTATCGTGTTTCAAAATGACCCCAAACCCCTTCCAAAAAAATCTGAAACTTTCCCCAAACACCTTTTTAACACCCCTAAACACAATTTAAGTCAAAAATTGACATTACGCACACAGAAGGGTCAAAAATAAAATGATTGAAATTTAAGGGGTCTTACACTAACTCTATGCTAGAAGTGACTAGGTGAGGATATCGATTCATGATGTTTGACTCAGCTTCCCGAGTCGCTCCCTTAACTGTTTGGTTTCTTCAAAGAACTTTCATTAAAGTAACTTCTTTATTCCTTAACCTTTAAACTTGTCGATCAAGGATTTGAATTGGAACTTTTTTGTAAGACAAGCTATCCTTCACCCCAATACCCTCTACGAGCACTACAAAAGATGGATATCTAATACACTTCTTCAACATTGACACATAACAACTGGATAGACCACGACCAACTCTGATGGAAGGTCTAACTCATAAGTAACTTCCCAAATGCACCTCACAGTTTTATATGGATCAATATATCGGGACTATATTTTCCCTTTCTTTCAAATCTCATTACCCCCTTCATTTGTGATACTTTTAAAAATACCCAATCTCCCACTTCATACTTTAGTTCTCTCATTCTCACATTTGTATACAATTTCTGATGACTTTGAGTGGCTTTAAGCCTCTCAAGGATCAACTGAACTTTATCCATACCTTTAAGAACAGAATCTAACCCAACCAAAGTTGCTTCACCAATTTTAAACCAACTTATACGTGACCTGCATCTACGCCCATACAATGCTTCAAATAGAATAGTAGCATGATAACTACTATTATAGGTGAACTCAATCAACAATAAATAATTATCCTAATTTCCTATAAAGTCTATCACACAGCTGTCAACATATCTTCTAATGTTTGAATTGTACCTCAGCCTAACCATCTGTCTACAGATGAAAGGCCATACTAAGCTTCACTATTGTACCAAGGCCCTTCAAAAGGGATTGCCAAAACTAAGAAGTGAATTATGTACCTCGGTCTGAAATAATAGACAAGGGAATGCCATGGAGCCTTAGTAACTCCCAAATATATATTAGTATAATCTCCCATTGTATATGAAATCTTAACAGGTAAGAAATAGGATAATTTGTTTATTCAACCCACGATGACCCAAATTAAATCATGCTAATGTCTGGTGCGATAAAGTTTAGTAACCAAATCCATGTTAATGACCTCTCACTTCCAAGTAGGAATGCCAATATCCTAAAGTGTGCCTCCGAGACGTTGAGATCAATCTTTACGTGCTGACAATTAGGACACTTGGTTACAAACTCTTTTATGTCCTTTTTCATACTATCCCACCAGTAAATTCTCGCCAATTGTGGTACATTTTTGTAGCACCAGGATGAATCAAATATTTAGAACTATGGGCTTCTGCTAATATTCTTTTTTCTCAACCCATCAACATTAGGAACACATAATCAACCTTGCTAGCAAAAGAAACCATCTCTCCTTGGGAGAAAACTTCAACCTTCTATTGCTAAACTACATTTAACAACTGGCTATGTATGGGATCACTACTCTGCTTCTCTTTTACTTTCATCACTAAAGATGATTCTGAACCATTCTGAACCACTACTCTTTCACCATCCATATCAAGAAGAAATATACCCAAATGGTTGAGTTTATGAACTTCCTTAGCTAGTTTCTACACTTTTTTCTTCACATAAGCCACACTACCCATTAATAGTCTACTTAACGCGTCGGCTAACATATTTGCCTTACCCGAATAGTAATGCACATTCATGCCACAATCTTTTAATAACTCTAAACTCCTTTTCTAGTGAAAATTTAGCTCATTTTGCATAAACATATACTAGAGACTCTTATGTTCAGTAAAAATATCAACGTGTAATCCATACAAGTAGTGCCTCCAAATCTTCAAAGTAAATATAACAACTGTTAACTCTAAATCGTGGGTTAGATATTTCTTCTCATGGTCTTTAAGTTGTCTAGAGGCATAGGATATTATCTTCCCAATTTACATCTAAACACAACCTAAACCAACTATAGAAGCATTATAATACACCATAAATCCAGCTAAACCCTTAGCAAGGCTAACACTGGGCTGAAGTCAATCTATTCTTCAACTATTGGAAGCTCTTCTCACATTTTCTAACCATGTAAACTTCTCCTTATTTTGTGTCAACTTAGTCAATGGTATAGCTATTGAGAAAAACTCTCAACAAACCTCCTATAGTAACCATCTAAACCTAGAAAGCTTTAAATATGGGATAGAGTAATGGGCCTAGGATAGTGCTTCATTGTATTAGTTTTTTAAAGGTTTACATGAATACCGGCACCCAAAATGACATGCTTCAAAAAGGTAATAGACTCTAACCAAAATTCACACTTACTAAACTTTACATAAAGCCGATGATCCTTTAGAATTTGCAACATTATTCTCATATAGTCTGCATGCTCCTCCTTACTTCGAGAATATACAAGTATGTCATCTATGAAAATAATGACAAATATGTCCAAGTTCTACTTGAAGGCCCTATTTATTAAATCCATAAAGGCTACAGGAGCATTTATTAGTCCAAAAGACATAACCACAAACTCAAAGTAACCATATCGGGTTCTAAAAGTATCCTTTGAGATGTCACACTCTCTAACCCTAAACTGGTGATACCCCAACATGAGATCAATATTTATAAACTAACCGACGCCCTGAATATGATCGAACAAATCATCAACTCTGGGGATAAGGTACTTATTCTAATGGTGACCTTGTTTAACTGTCTGTAATTTATACATATCTAAAAGTACCATCTTTCTTGCGCTTGAATAAAACTAGAGCACCTCACGGGGAAACATTAGGCATGATGAAACCCTTATCTAAGAGGTCTTTGAGCTACTCTTTCAACTCTTTAAACTCGGCCAGAACCATATGGTAGGGAGGAATGGAGGTAGGATAGGCATTGGGAAGGAGATTAATGTCGAACTCTATTTCTCTGTAAAGAGGTACCCTAGGTCGATCCTCTAAGAAGACCTCTAGAAACTCATTAACTACAAGGACTAACAGAATGGTTGGGGTTTCAGACTTAGTATCTTTAACTCAAACTAAATGGTAGATACACCCTTTTGATATTATCATTTTGGCCTTAATATAAGAGATGAAATAACCTTTGGAAATACTGAACTACCCTCTACTTAAGGACTGACTGATTAGGAAACTGAAGCTTCACTACTCAAGTGATGATCAACTGATGTATAGCATGAATAAATATAATCCATAACAATAATAACATCAAAATCTATCATTTCTAGCTCTATTAAGTTTTCTATAGTGACCTTTTGGAGTATTGTAATAGGGCACTTTCTGTATATTCATATAGAGACAACTGACTCACCCACTAAGTATTAAGTGAGAGGGGTTTAGAAAGATTCTCAAGACTTACATTCACAGCAAAAAGTAAGGTCACAAAAGAGAGACTTGAACCTGAATCTAATAACACATAAACATCAAGGTAAAAGACAGAAAACATACCAATGACTACATCTGGGGGGCTTTTCTACTTCTGGCAAAATGGTATAGCATAAAATTAATTCTGACGTTGACCGCCATGGGTACTAGATAATGCACCTTGGGCGACCTGACTGAACTGCTGAATTTATGGATAGAGTTTGAGGATAAGAATCTACACTTCCCTTATTAGAATAAAGGCATTCCTTAATCCTGGGGCTTATCTTACCACAACCATAACAACCATCTCTACTAATTAAGCACTCGGTGGATGAGAATTACCACACTTTGCATAGGTTGGATAATTGGGTCTCCCAATAACACTATCCTGGGATCTAGAAGTCGGAGCTCTGCTCCACTTCTCTTGCATAGTTTTGAGTACAAGGAAACTGGATGAGGATGGTGCAGGTGTTGATGAGTGGCTATGAAACTGAGAACAATTTCCCCTTTCTGACTTTTGTTGACTAAACTTAAACCTTCTAGTTCTATACCTCTTCTTCATTCTCTTTCTTTTCTTTTATTTCTCAACCTTAATTTATTAAGCATGAGTCATCAAACGAGCAATATCCATATCCCCAATCAATATGGAAGTCCTACCCTTGACTATTAAATCACACACACTAGTGACAAACTTGCTCATACGGGCTTTGGAATCTGGCAACAACTCTAGTGCAAATCTCTCTAGTTGAGTGAACTTGAGGGAATACTCTTTTACCGACATAGAGCCCTGCTCATGTTCATAAACTCTTCTACCTTAGCCTTTCTTATCTCCCTAGGAAGGAACCTATCCAAAAAAGTTGTTTCAAATACATCCCAACTCATAGGAGTTGCATTCCCACCCTTACCTTCCTTCCACGTAGTAACCCAGTCATAAGCAATATCCTTTAATTAATAATAAGCCAATTCCATACTTTTCTCTTCAGTAACTGATGAGTGGAAAATTTTCCATGTATTAATATCTAAATCCTTGAAAACTATAATGAATTAATTATGTATATGAGGCAAGTTCTTCATTAAAATGTATTAATTTCCAATTTTTGTAAATTTGCAAAAAATATGATAAAAATGAGTTCAGATAAAGCTGTAAAGGAAGAATATAAGCAAAAGGAGCAAAATCTGAAGATCATGCATAGGAGGTGACCCTTAGATGTTGTGATCGCACTCTGAGGGTCGCGATCATAAAAGTTTAAAAAGTTAGCTAGTGGTGATCACAGGGTGACTACTGCGATTGCAGGAGTTGGAATCACGACTAGGTTATGGCGATCATAATTAACTAGGAAATTTGAAGGGTGGAATTGGTATTTCACTTTGCACAATCCCAAAATACAAAAGGCAAAACCCTTAAAGTTTTTCAGCAACTTTTAATAAATTTTTCCAATTTTGATAGTTAAGAACAAGTTTGTGAGTGAGAAGAAAATTGAGGAGTGTTCCTAAGAGCTAATTTAGCTTTGTTGCTTCAACTTGAAGTTGGAGATTTAACTAATTTTTCTTATCAATGGATGAGTTGAATGCTAATTTGGGTATATCTCTTCTCTTTAATTTCATGAGCAGCTAAATTCATACCTTAGGGCTATATTTTATTAGGTGGTGGATAACATGTGGGTGTTGATTGATAGACCAAATAACTATTAATTTTTTTGGGTTTCATTGTTACCTAATTTTTCAATTGAGAAGTGGGAATGAAAACCCCAATTGCCTACGGACCCCATATCATCCTTGAAAGAGGGATGTGGGGTGAGGGACATTTGTGAGCAACAACTTGAATTTTCTTAATTATTAGCATCATCTTAGAAATAAGGGTGTTAGTTGAAATAACTATTTTAATAAGCATCATATTAGAAATAAGGATGCTAGTTTGAGGTAATAGATTGGTAAACTTGTCATGCTCATGAGGTATTCAAAAGAATCCATAAGTGGAATTTAGTGTTTTATTTAAAAGTTAAAATTAAGACCATAAATCTAGCCTACCTAAAACACGTAGCTAAAATTTAGACTAACTCTCGATTACCCATGAATGTACACCACCTAGGATAGCATAACCCCAAGGTTCCTCTCAACTTGGTACCTACAAATTGGTCAATCTATTGTTAGTGTTATTTTTGCAATTCTGTTTAAAAATTTTTGAATCAAACTCCCACCAATTTACTTTTATTTATTTAAATATTGTATTATGGGTTAACGCATAATTAACTCTCAACACATGTAATCTTTGAAAGTTACTTCTCACTCTATGTGGATTCGACCCTGACTCTTGTTGGGTATATATTGACAACATCTGCCTTGCACTTGATTTGACGTGTAAGTTGAGAACTATCAAAAATGGCGTCGTTGTCGGGGAGTGGAACATAGTTTTCACTTATGTAGTGTTGTTAGTAACCTTGGGTTAATTGTGGTGCTTTAGTTTACATTATTTGTTGTTTTTGTTCTTTTATTAGGTAATTTTCATAGTAATCATGACATCATAAACCATAATGAGAGCAATGAAGACTCATTTGATTGATACCTTGAGGATGAGGATTATCTTCATGATACGAGCGTGTGAGTTCCATCAGTATTCCATAAGTTGAGGGAACCAAAGTATTCTATATCACTAGTGTGATACTCTATATCTTACAAACAAAAGGTCTATTCAGGGCCAAGCATACAAAGATGCAAACCTACATTTGGAAAACTTCATTGAGGTATGTACCCCATTTGATATTGCCCATAATACTCAAAAGTCTATTTGGTTTAGCCCATTCTCTTTAATAGGTAAAGTAGTTTTGTGGTTGAGATCTCTACCCACCAAGTCTATTACATCATAGGTTAAACTTATGGAGCCTTTTTGGATAGATATTTCCCTCTATCTAGAATGCTTTAACTAAGAGACGAAATCATAAATTTTAATCAACTTAGTGGTAATCCCTTATATGATATGTGGAAAAGGTTCAGTGACAAACTCATGCGATGCCTGATCCATGAAGTTCCGAAAACTAAGATATGCTAAATATTTTATCAAACTTAGAACAATAGAATAAAATTTTTGTTGATAACGCGTTCGAAAGGTCACCTGTAAAGTTATCCTATGGGGTTGTATTGGCTTTTCTCGACTAAGATACAAAAGAAGATAAAGTGTGGCACACCCATGACTCTGAAGTAATCATAAGGTCTCCCACCGCATCTTATAATAATAAAGATAAAAGAAAGAAGTACTAGTAAAAGGATAAAAATATAGCCAAGGTGATAATAATTAGATCTCCTCACTAAATATATAATGGGAGCACCTTACAAAATGAATATCATTGCCTCTCAAGGTGACAAGGGTTATGATGAGAATAAAACTAAGGAACTCAATAAAGAGATAAAGTTCTTGGAAAACCATTTGGGGTGTTCCCACCGGTGAGAATTAAGGTTGGAATGATTGAAACTAGGATCGTGATTAGCGTGACAGAGAGAAGAATGGAGATCGATATTAGAGGGACAAGTAGAGAGGATATGATAGATATGTTCCCCCTCATAATCATGTTATGGATAAGAAATCAAGATCGGTGGACCCAGAAAAATTTAAAACCAAGGATGTCCTTGCTTAGATTTTGACGTTGTTGAAGGTACCATAAATGGTAAGAGAAATAAAAAGTGACTTCTTTCAATTAAACCAAATGGTCACATCTCATTCGGTCTTCATCAAGCAATTGGAGATGCAATTGGGCCAAATTTTAACCCAACTTAATGCTAGGCCAAAAGACGGTCTACTTAGTGACACGATGGTCAATACCGAGAAGATGCCTATATTATGGAAATTGTCACTAGAAGTGATAGAAATCTTGGTGAACGTGTGGTTGAGGTTGATGAAGAAGTCTCTTGATAATTAGGAAAGTTCAAAGAGAAAGCGATTTAAAAAATCGAGTGATAGTTCTCCAATATCTCATAAAGTGGGTAATGAGGAATTAATGTTAGTTGAAAAGAAGTGTGATAAGGAAGAAGCTTCTAAAGTGATTGATAGTGATAAGCAAAAGGTGGATGAACCTCAAAGTGTTCCATTGCCCCCAATGAAAATTCCTCCACCATTCCACAAAGGTTGAATAAGAAATAAAACAATGCCAAGTTTAAAAAGTTCCTTGCAAAACTTAGCAACCTCTTGATTAATATTCCATTATTAGAAGCTCTTCAAGAGATTCTAGGGTATGCTAAGTCGATGAAAAACTAATGTAAAAAAAGTGAATTGTGGATTGTGAAACTATTAAAGTGACTCATAGTTGTAGTGCTATCATGTCAATTTCCATATCGGAGAAAAAAAAGACCCGAGTGCATTTATAATTTCTTGCACCATCGGGATGTACAAATTTGAAAAGGCATTATGTAACCTTGGAGCTAGTATCAACTTGATGCCATATTTTATGTATCAAAGGATAGGGTTGGGTTCTCCTACACCCACCACTATAAGACTCTTGATGGCAAACTATTCAGTTAAAAAACCTGTGGGCATATTGTATGATGTGTTGGTTAAGGTTGACTGATTTATCCTTTCAGTGGATTTTGTAGTCCTCAATTGAGAAATCGATCATGAGATGAAAATAATACTATAGAGTTCATTTTTAGCAACCAGAAGAGATCTAGTTGATATGTAGTATGGAGAGATGCAATTTTGTATACATGATGATGAAGTCTCTTTTTAGATGTGCAAAACCAAAAAACAACCAATGAAGTCACAAGTGGTGTCTGTGATTAATGTTGTGTATGAGGAAGTGTATCTTGGGTCACCTCACTCTAAGGATCCATCTTGATGATAGATAGATGTCATGCCACGATGTTAAATTAGGCGCTGGATGGGAGACAACCCATTATTTTCATTAATTTCACTCATATCTTTTGAATTTTAATTGTTAGAATAGTTTTTGTTTTTGTTTTAATTAATCCATGAAACTGTGGCACTCAAAAGGTGTATTTGAGTAACTTTGGGAACAAAAAGTGGAGTAGAACCAAGTGTGGAGACACCTTGGCTGAAAATAGGGGATTTGAATCTGATCTTAGGTATTGCGATCACAATATGCAGAGTTGCGATCGCACCCTGAAGACCCAAGGTAGCCCATACCACTCATAGGTATGCAATATCCATAACCTAAAGTGATCATTTTCCCAGCCCCATCGCGATTGAAATTCTATGACTATGATCGCGATTATGGCAGTTTTAAAATAGAACCATTACCCACAAATGGTTCCCCCAACACTTCCCTTAAAAATACTTAAAATTTCATTTGTTTCTATCATTATTAAGAGTCTCTCAAGTTCATAGCATCATCCTTTGTATTCTCACATCAGGTATGTCCTTTAAATCTCCTTCTTAATGCTTAAATTTAGGCCATAGAAGCATGTGTAGGGCCATGAATTGGATTTTTTATTTTTGTTCTTAATTAAGGAGCAAAGTCATTTTCTTATGTGGATGGATGTTGTTGATAGTGTTCACATCACTGGGGAAGTCTTGAGTACCCAAATTTTTTTAAAAGGAACATTAAATTTAGATGTTCACTAAGTGTTTGATAACATTCCCAAATGAGTTCCTTGGTAGTTTTCGATAAATTAAACGGAATGATTGAGTGTTTAGGGATCGTGTTACTTGTTTTTAGTGATATCTACTTGTTATAAACACGAATTGGTTGAGAAATGGGTATTTTTGCTCTTGATAAAGCCTATGGTTGCAGTTTCTGGTGGCGTGATTACGGTAACTAGAGTGCAATCGCGATCTAATATCATGATGTCTCAATTTTAATCCAGCTAGTCGCAATCGCGAGTCTTGAGGCCTGTCTGATAGGCCTCTCACGTGTCATAATTGCAACCTGAGTGGAGTGCAATCGCAATATCTTAGGCCTGTCTGATAGGCTTATCCAAAATTCTAACTTCTCATTTTAAGCACATATTTGATCCATGAATTTCTTTAGCTTAGTTTAGTCACATAGCATTGATTTCACATGATGATTTTGATAGTTTGTTCTTTATATGTTTTGATTTTTAGGTTTTAAAGCTGAAGATAGCAACATATGATCAAACTTGCTTTATGGCCGCTAAATGTCAGACTATCTACTATGAGGACCTCGCCTGGAAAAAGTTACTTAATGAGAGGGGCATAGAAATGGAACAAGTTCCTGAAAAGCTCCCTGCTTTCTATGAAAGGTTGGTAGCCACAGGTTAGAGATACTTTACCCTAGATTTATGTCGAGCCAATAAGTGATGGGTTAGAGAATTCTACGTAAATATTATCATATTGAAAATCTTTGATCCAGTTATGATAATCCGATGTAAGGAAGTTTGTTTCGAGGCCAAACATATCAATAAAGTTTATAGGCTGTCAGATGCCAATATGGGAGAGTACGAGGCTAAGAACTATGGCTCTAGAAGCTGGTTGACTGTTAAATTATACCTAACAAGAGAAGTCTTATGGGTCAATACAAAAATAGGGAAAATAATGAATAAGTTCACGGTCGATGCTTGGATTTGGTTAACCATTATTTGTAGCCATGTCTTACTAGCTACCAATATGACTTATATCCCTAATATGCAAGCCCAGATGGTATCTTGCCTTATGGATAATATTTCATTGAATGTTGGTCGCTTTATGCTTTCAGATATATGATATTTCAAGAACAAAGTCAACCCTATGCTCTTGTTTCCATCCTTGATCACTGAATTATGCAAGAGGGCTAAAATTGAAGAGTATTCAGGGGATAATTGGATACCCCCGAATACACCCATTTACCCACTAAGATACACGGTGAGGGCTTATTTTCAAATATAAAAAAAGAAAGATCAATTTGGGTAAACAGGTAGATGATAATGTTGACTCTTGCCGACCATACTCGGCATGGCTATTCGAGAAACACTCTAGTCAAATATGGATAGTGAAGAATTTGGTGTCTAATCTGCCTCAGGGGATAACAGAACCTTCTACCACTCACCACTCCTATGTCACCAGGACTAATTATGAGAGGTTTCTTGAGGATTAGAGAGAGTAAGGAGCTACTATTTCTAGGTTTGAGTGGTCCTACTCTTTATTGGAATGATTATATCAGTCACTTCAAGTGTCTTATAACAAGATGAAGAGAAGGGAAAAGAAGAGAGATAATTTTTTCACTCGTCTGTGGAAAGGGATAAAGGGTTTGTGGAAGGTCCTAAAGCCCAAAGAGAGACTTTCTTTCCCCAGATCAAATTCTTATGATGAAATCCTCACCGGGTGGTCTGAGGATGATGAGACTCAGTCCTATGATGATGATAAGGAGACTGCGGGTGATGGAAGCACTTGATATGGTTTTAGGGATCCCTTTAAACTCTTTTTATACTTATATGATATGCAGTGAGGACACTGTAAGCTCTTTAGTTGGAGGTTTCCGCATTCATATTTATTTTATATTTGATTCTTGGGTATGTATTATTTGGATGCTTATTTGGATGTTTTAGGTTTTATTTGGAAGATTTGACACTTTGGGTTGTAATATTGGGCATCCTAATGGTGACTATGTTTAATGGATTTATTGCTTTTGTTTTCTATTTTTAGATTTTTATTTCTTTTTAATAATGATGTTGGACGAGCCTTTCCTTATAATAGATTGAGTGATGATATTATTAATGAAAAACATCGTGTTGGGGTTTTGAGCTATAGATGCAGGGGAAGTCTGAGTATCCATGTCATTATATATTTGGAATTTCCATCATTCTTATAGTGAAGTTTGAGTAAACATATGATATTCCCTTATAAGAACCGAAATGTGAAATTACGGCTTGATTTGGTGCCAACAATAGTTAACCTTGTGTGGTGAAATGTGAAGCAAGCATCCCCTTTCGTCCAAATTTTTTTTTGTGTGTGTGTGAAAATCAAGGGCATGGATGTGAATGATTTTGTAACAACACTTTACCTCTTTTCTTGACTATAAATGCTTTAGTTAGTAGGGTGTGATGAATTACTCCTTTTTCTCTCAAATAGGAAATGTGATTGATCCTTCTAGAAAAGCTTACATGCCATGTGCGGTGAGCTTAGTTGATTGATTCTCATGTTTACTTGTGACATCTAGAACTTTCTCCATTGGTCTTTTAAAGTTAATATTGATTATACATGGTTGGAGGAATGATCTTAGGCTTCTTTGTGATCATGAAAATCCACTTTAGCCTAAAAAGCTTACGCATGTGCGAATGGTATCTCTAGTCATCCTTTTGAGCCTTTGAACCTTTCTTTGGAAACTTTATTACAAGCCTTGAACCATTTGAACTTTATCCCTCGTTTAGACCCTACCCTTCTTGAACTTTGATGTGCTATAGAAATATAGCACTTTCGATGCTTAAAATGAGGAAAATATGCAAGTTTCTGAGGTTTTTTTGTTAGATATGATGCGTTTTAGGTATGTTTTGCAGGGAATCATGTTTTGGATGTTAAGTTCCTAAAAAAGAGCAAAAAGGTGTTTTTGACTACTTTTGAGAGCAATTATGGCTGTTTGGGGCAATTTTTGTCTTGTTCGTGATCAAACCATGTGTAAGAATTAAGGAATAGTTGAAAAAATGACTCCCGACACTTGCTAAGTCAACATGTGGATCACAAGTGTTACTTATGGACTGCATGTGGGCAAAGCAAGTGCTAGAAGTCCAAAATCACGAGAGCTGACTTGCAAGAAATTTTGGTCTGGCACTTGCGGTCGCTACTTGCGCCCTCTGTACAGGCTGCAAGTACTACCTTCGCCCAAGGACAGGGCGCAAATAGGGACCATAAGTGGACATCGACTTTTTTTTCTCCTATTTATTCAGTCTTTGATTTTAGGGTTTTCTTACTATAAATACCTTTTATGTGTTTTTTTAGTAGAAGTAGACATTTTGATTTCGAGATTCAATTTTGATCTTTGAATCCTCTTGTATTGACTTTGGTTGATGAATTCAGTTATGGTTTTGGGTTTTTTACTTCTTATTATTGTGATTTCATCTTATTCTTTCAATTACGAATGTTGTTGATTACTTCACAAGCATGAGCGACTAAAATTCCATAGCTAGGGTTGTGAAAACCCTGCCCAATTGACAAAGTAGGGGAAGTTCTATCATTGTTCTGAATTGATACCCATGCATGCATTGTTTTATCTTTAATATAATAGTTTTGTTAATGGGTGCACACATTAGGATCCCTCCTAGATTATTATTGCTTACTCAAAAAGAGGATAGTGACTAGGAAAAGATAAAGACAACAGTAATTTAGAGTTTTACAGTCGATCTATGCTTCTAGGGTTTATCTTAGTACGATGGTTAGATCTTATCTAATAACTAGAGACTCAAAGGTAAAAGTTAACTAAGATCAAGATAAGGATTAGTAAAGCGACATCTTGAGACTCAAAAGATAAATGGTGAAATTCTTTTGCTTGTCCAAAAGACTGTAGAAGGTACATAACTTATCGATTCTGCATACAAGGTATCGGTTTAGTTAAACATAGCACGATAAGGCTACAGAGTTGAGAAGCTAGGGGAAACACAATTCTAGTGTTCACTTACGACGGATTACAATCAAAGTTGGTATTTTATACTAGTTCGAGATTGATACTCACCCCCCTAATTTATTTTTCCAGTTTTACCTGTTGATTACAACGGCTGAGAGCCATGATTCCACACATTCCCTTTAAGTTTGACCCCAACCTTATTTGAGTTACTATATTTGGCAGCGATCATATCATTTTCATAGAGGGTATAGCTTGGATGTCACCAAACTTGAAAGTGCAACTTGAGGCTAAAAGCCTAAGTTGAGGGTGGTGAATGTTAGTACCTAAAAGCTAAGCAATAAGGATAAATACATGAGAAAAATAAATGGATCAATCAAAATAAAGAAAAGCACAATATTGCACAAGGAAAACAAATGAAAAGAACATGTTTTCAAAAGATATGTGAACCAAAGTTGTAAAAGTAGGCATATGTGTGAGTTAGGAATAAATGAAGTGGCCCATAACCCAAAGTTGGATCTAGCAGTGCATAATGTGGAGTTCAAGGAGGTTACAGTCACTTTTATCCCAAATGTTTATCCTAATCTTCCCCGATCCTACATTACAAGATTGAAAAAGTCCTTGGAGATCTCCAAACAAGCGTCTTAAAGTTATTAGAGATTAAAAATAAGGGCAAGTATATGGCATGATTCTTGTTTATATTGAGAAAATTCCTTGTGAGGGTGAGTGCTTGCACTTTAATCCCTTGTCTTCTTTTTGTGAGGAGGTATGTATACTAATAGAGGTTGATGAAATTGTCATGTTTCAAAAATTAGGCAAAGGAGCGGAGTTAAGTAAATATTGATAGAGAGTAACCTCTTGAGAGTTAGTAGTTGTTGCTTGATTGTTATTAAAAGTCTTTCGCATCCTTGAAAATGTGATTGATTTTGAGGGGAGTTGCACAAATAGTTCCTCATGCTTGTTAGCTAATTGTTAGTGCTAATCAAGTTCGATATTATGGTGATCATTCAGTTAAATGAATGGGCTTATAAGATGAGTCATCTTATTGAGTATAAAGTAGTGTTGCTTAAGGACAAGCAAAGTTCTAACTTGGGGTGTTGATGAGTGGAAAATTTGCCACTCATTTATATCCAAGTCTTTGCCAACTATATGAATCAATTGTGTATATGAAACAGATTCTTCATTGAAATGCATTAATTTCTATTTTTTGTGAATTTGAAGGAAATTTGATGAAACAAGTTCAGGAAAAGCTAGAAGGGAAGAAAATAAGCAAGAGGAGCAAAATCTAAAGATCTGTCCCAGGAAATGACCCTCAGATGATCGATCGCACTCTGAGGGTCGCAATTGTAATAGGTTAAAAAGTTAGCCAGTGGTGATCGCACAGTGACTGCTGCGATAGCAGGAGTCGCGATCGCGACCAGGTTATGGCGATCACGACTAACTGGGAAGTTTGAGGGGCAAAATTAGAATTTCACTTTGCACAATCCCAAAATACAAAAGGCAAAACCCTCAATGTTTTTCAGCATCTTTTAGCTAATTTTTCCAATTTTGAGATCTAAGAACAAGTTTGTGAATAATAAATAAATTGAGGAGTGTTCCCAAGAGATAATTTATCTTTGTTGCTTGAACTTGAAGTTAAAGATTTTACTTATTTTGTTTTTCAATAGATGGGTTGAATGCAAATTTGGGTATATATCCTCTTTAATTTCATAAGTATCTAAATTCATATCTTGGGGTTATGTTTGATTAAGTGGTGGATTATGTGTGAGGGTTGATTGTTAGTCCAAATAACTAGTTAATTATTTTGGGTATTACTTTTACCCTATGTTTGAATTGAGAATTGGGAGTGAAAACCCCAATAGCCTAAGGACTCCATATCATCCTTGAAAGAGGGATGTGGGCGAGGGATATTTGTGAACAACAACTTGCATTTGCTTAATAGCATCATCTTAGAAATACGGGTGTTGGTTGAATTAGCTATTTTTATAAGCATCATCTTAGAAATAAGGATGCTAATTGATGTAATGGATTTGTAAACTTTCATGCTCATAAGGTGTTTGAAAGAATCCATTAGTGAAATTTATTGTTTTATCGAAAGGTTAGCACTAAGACCCCAAATCTCGCCTACCCAAAACTCTTAGCTAAAACTTGGACTAACTCTCAATTACCAATGCATGTACACCACCTAGGATAGCATAACCCCAAGGTTCCTCTCAACTTACTACCTACAAATTATTCAATCTATTGTAAATGTTATTTTTGAAATTATGTTCAATAAATTTTTGAATTAAACTCCCCCAATTTACTTTTATGTTTTATTTAAATGTTACATTATGGGTTAACACATATTTAACTCTCAACACATGTAAGCTTTGAAAGATAGTTTGCACTTTCGTGGATTCGACCCAACTCTTGTTGGCTATATATTGACAACATTCGCCTTGTACTTGATTTAACGTGTAAGTTGAGCTTTATCAAAAATGGCGGCATTGTCGGGGAGTGGAACATAGTTTTCACTTGCGTAGTGTTGTTAGTAAGCCTGGGTTAATCGTGGTGCTTTAGTTCATATTGTTTATTATTTTTGTTCTTTTGTTAGGTGATTTTCATAGTAATCACGATTCCATGAGCCACAATGGGAGGAATGATGACTCATTTGATGGAAACCTCGAGGATGAGAATCATTTTCATAATGTGGGGCATGCGAGTGCCATCAGTATTCCACCGACTGAGGAAAATAGAGTATTCCATGTCACTAGTGTAATGCTCCATATGTTACAAATGAAAGGTCTATTCGGGGGCCAAGCACACGAAGATTCAAACCTATATTTGAAAAACTTCATTGAGGCATGCACGCCGTTTAATATTGCCCATATTACTCAAGAGTCTATTCGGTTGAGACTTTACCCACTCTCTTTGATGGGTGAAGTGGTTTTGAGGTTGAGATCTCTACCCACTGGGTCTATTGCATCTTGGGTCAAACTTATGAAGGTTTTTTTGGATAGATATTTCCCTCCGTCTAGAATGCAACAAATAAGAGACGAAATCATAAATTTTTGTTAGCTTAGTGGTGAGCCCTTATTAAGGTATGGCAAAAGTTCAATGAAAAACTCGTGTGATTCCCGAACCATGAAGTGACAGATAAGATGCTTCTTCAGATATTTTATCGGGCATTAGAACAATTGAATAAATGATTATTGATAACGCATCTGGGGGGTCTCTTGTCAAGTTATCCTATAGGGTTGCATCGACTTTGCTCAACCAAGTTACAAAACACAATAGAGGGTGGCACACCTGGGACTCCAAATTAACCATAGGGTCTCCCACCGCATCTAATGTAAATAAAGAGAAAAGAAAGAATTATGAGGAAAGGTATAAAAATATGGCCAAGGTGATGAGACAACTAGATCTACTTACTAAACGCATGGTGGGAGCTCCTTCAAAAGAGATCAATGTCATTTCCTTTAAAGGTTCCAAAAGTTATGATGAGGATGAATATAAGGTAATCGATGAAAAGATAAGGTTCTTGGCGAAGCATTCGGGGGGTTTTCGTCCTGCCTACCAAAGGCAAGGTGAGAATCAAGGTTGAAATGATTGAGATCGAGATCGTGATTGGTGCGATAGAGAGAGGGATAGAAACAAGGATTGAAGGAACAAAAAAAGAGGATCTTATAGTTATGTTCCCTCTCATGAACATGTTAAGAACAAGGAATCAATCTCTATGGACCCCAAAAAATTAAAAATGAGGATATCCTTGACCAGATTTTGATTTTTGTTGAAGGTATCGACAAAATGGTAGGAGAAATGAAAAGTGACTTATCTCAATTAAACCAAATGCTTACATCTCATTCAACCTCTATTAACGAATTGGAGATGCAAATGGTCCAAAATTTAACCCACCCAATGCTAGGCAAAAAGGAGGTCAACCTAGTGACATGGTGGTCAATCCTAAGAACGATTCCCATGTTATGAAAATCGTTACTAGAAGTGATAGAAATCTTGGTGAATATGTGGTTGAGGTTGATGAAAAGTCTACTGATGAGCAAGCAAATGCAAAGAGAAAGTGGTTTGAATAGATGAGAGATGGCGCTCCATCTCATAAAGTGGGTAATGAGAAACTAATGATAGTTAAAAAAAGAGTGATAAGGAGGAAGATACTAAAGTTATTAATGGTGATGACCAAAAGATGGACGAACAACAAAGTGTTCCATTTCCCCAATGAAAATTACTCAACCCTTTCCACAAAGGTTAAAGAAGAAAGATGACAATGCCAAGTTCAAAAAGTTCCTTGCAAAACTTAGCAATCTCTCGATTAATATTCCATTGTTAGAAGCTCGTCAAGAAATTTTGGGTTATGTTAAGTCAATGAAGAACTTGATGTCAAAAAAGCGACTTGTGGATTATGAAACTATTGAAGTGACTAACAGTTGTAATGCTATCATGTCAAATGCCATGGCAGAGAAAAAATAAGACCCAAGTGCATTTGTAATTCCTTGCACCACCGGTATGCACAAATTTGAAAAGGTATTATATGACCTTGTAGCAAGTATCAACTACCATATGTTGTGTATCAAAGGCTAGGGTTGAGTGCTCCTACACCCACCACTATGAGAATCTTGATGGCTGACCAATCAATTAAAAAACGAATGGGCATATTATATGATGTGTTGGTTAAGGTTGACCGGTTTATCCTTCCAACAGATTTTATAGTCCTCGATTGTTAAATCGATCATGAGATACCAATCATACCCAGGAGGAAATTTTTAGCAACCGAACGAGCTCTAGTTGATATGCAGTGTATAGAGATGAAGATTCGGGTACATGATGAATGAAGTCTCTTTCCGTGTGTGCAAAATCAAAAAGCCACCAATGGAGTTACAAATGGTGTCTGTGATTGATGTTATGGATGAGGAAGTGGATCTTGGGTCACCTTACTGCAAGAATCCAACTTGATGATAGATAGACTTTGTGTCGTGATGTTAAATTAGGCATTGGATGTGAGGCAACCCATCATTACAATTAATTTGGCCCATATACTTTGAATTTTGATTGTTAGAGTAGATTTTGTTTTGATTAATCCATGAAAATGTGGCACTCCAAAGATGTATTTGAGTAACTTGGGGAACAAAAAGTGGAGTAGAAATAAGTGTGGAGACACCCTGGCTGAAAATAGGATATTTGAACCAGGTCTCAGGTGTTGTGATCGTGATATACAGAGTCGCAATCACACCATAAAGAACTAGGGCAGCCAGACCACTCTAAGGTATAATGATCACCATAACCTAAGGTGATCACGATTCTATGATCATGGTAATGATTAGGGAAGTTTAAAATGGAATCATCACCCACAAATAGTCCCTCCAACACTTCTCTTAAAAATACCTAAAATTTCAACTATTTCTATCATGAGTGTCTCAAGTGCATAGCATCCTTCTTTTGAATCCTCACATTAGGTATGTCCTTCAATTCTCTTTCTAAATGCTTAAATTTAGGCCTTTAAAGCATGTGCAAGGCCATGGCTTGGATTTTTTTTTATTTTTGTGCTTAATTAATGTTCAAAGTCATATTTCTTATGTGGATGGATGTTGTTGATGGTGTGCGCATCCTGGGGAAGTATTGAGTACCCAAAATTGTTAAAAAGGAACATGAAAGTTAGGTACACACCTAGTGTCTGATAAAATACCCAAATGAGTTCATTGGTAGTTTTCGATAAATGAAAGGGAATGATTAAGTATTTAGGGATCATATCCCTTGTTTTTAGTGATATCCACTTATTATAAACATGAATTAGTTGAGAAATGGGCATTTTTATTCCTAATAAATCTAAGACTACAGTCTGAAGGGCCACAATTGTGGTCACTAGAGTACAATATCGATGTCACAATTACGGTCCAGCGACTCACCATTGTGAGACCAGAGGCTTGTCTAACAGGCCTCTCATATGTCGTTATAGCGACCCAAGTGGAATGTGATCGCGACATCTGAAGCCTATTTGAAAGGCCTATACAAAATTTAGAATTCTCACTTTAAGCTAAAATTTGATCTATGAACCATTTCTTTAGCTTAATTTATTCACATAGCATTGATTTTACATAATGATTTTAATAGTTAGTGCTTTGTGTTTTATTTTAGGTTTTAAAGCTAAAGATAGCAACATATCATAAAACTCACTTCATGGCCGCTAACTGTCTACTGTGAGGACCTCGTAAAGAGGAAGTTACTCCCTGAGAGGGGCATAGTAATGGAAAAAATGTCTGGAAAGCTCCCTACTTTATATTAGAGATTGGTGGCCACAGGTTGGAGATAGTTTACCCCAGATCCATGCTGAGCCAATGAGTAATGGATTAGAGAATTCTACGCAAATCTCAGCATAGTGAAAATCTTCAAACCAGTTATGAGAATTAGGTGCAAGGAAGTTCGTTTTGCGACCGAAAAGATCAATGAAGTTTATGAGCTGCCAAATATTGATATAGAAGCGTACGAGGCTAAGAACTGTGGTTCTAGAAGCTGGTTGGCTGCTCAATTATGCCCAATAATAGAAGTCTCATGGGCAGCTACAACAATAGTAATAACAATAAATGATTTCATGATTGAGTCTTGGATTTGGTTGACCATCATTTTTATTCATTTCTCACCGACTACCAACATGACTCATGTCCCTATTATTTGAGCCCAGATGGTATCTTGCCTTATGGACAATATATTTTTGAATGTTGGTCACTTTGTGCTCTCAGATATTTGGTATTTCCAGAACAAAAGCGACCCTATCCTCGTGTTTCGATCTTTAATCTCTGAATTATGCAAGAGGTCTAAAGTTGAGGAGTATTCAGGGGATAACTGGATATCCCCAAATACACCGATTTACCCATAAAGATACATGGTGAGGGTGCACTTTCAAAGAACAAAAAGAAGATAATTGATTTAGGTAAATTAGTGGATGATGATGTTGACTCTTCCCAGCTATCCTCGGTATGTCTATTCGAGAAACACTCTAGTCAAATAAGGATAGTAAAGGAGTTGGTGTCTAATCTATCTTAGGGGTCGGGAGAACCTTCGACCACTCGCCACTTTTATATTGCCTGGACTAATTATGAGAGGTTTCTTAAGGATCAAAAGGAGCAGAGAGCTACCATTTCTAGGTTTGATCAGGCCAGAGTAGGGAGCTACTATTTCCAGGCTAGATCAGGCCTACTCTTTCTTGTCATAGTCATATCAGTGCTTCGAGAGTCTCATGATAAGATAAGGAAAAAGGAGAATAAGAGAGATAAATTTTCCACCCGTATGTGGAAAGGGTTGGGCTTGTGGAAGGTCCTAAAGCCTAAAAAGAGACTTTCTTCCCCTGGAGAAGATTCTTATGATGGTCCCTACTAGGTGGTACGAGTATGATGAGCCACAGTCAGATAATGATGATGGGGAGACTGCGAGTGATGGAAACACTTGATACGGTTTTAGGGAGCCCCTTAAACACTTTTTATGCTTTCATGGTACGCAGTAAGGACACTGCAAGCTCTTTAGTTGGGGGTGCCCAAATCCGTATTTATTTCATATTTGATTTTTGGGTCTGTATTATTTGGATGCTCATTTGGGTGTTTTATGTTTTATTTGGATGATTTGACACTTTGGGTTGTAATAGTGGGCATCCTGATGGTGCCTATGTTTTATGGATTTGTCGCTTTTGTTTTTCATATTTAGACTTTTATTTCGTTTAATAATAATGTTGGAAGAGCCTTTCCCTATGATAGATTGAGTGACGACATTCTTAATAGAAAATCATCATGTCGGGGTTTTGAGATATAGATGCAGGAGAAGCTTGAGTACCCATGGTATTATAGATTTGGGATTACCATCATTCCTATAGGAAGTTTGAGTAGACATATAGTTTTCCCTAGTGAGATCCAAAATGTAAGATGACGGATTGATTTGGTGCCTACAATAGTTAATCTTGCATGAGAAATGCAAAACAAGCATCCCCCTCCATCTAAAAATTTTTTTTTTTATGAAAATCAAAGGCATGAACGTGAATGATTTTGTAACAAAATTTTACCTCTTTCAGTGACTCTATATTCTTTAGTTGGTAGGGTGTGATGAATAACTCCTTTTGCTCTCAAATATGAAATGCAATTGATCCTCTTAAAAAAGTTTGCATGACATCTGCAGTGAGCTTAGTTGATTAATTCTCATACTTACTTGTGTCATCTAGAACTTGATCCATTGGTATTTCAAAGCTAATTTTGATTACATGTGGTTGGAGGAATGATCTTAGGCCTTATTTGTGATCATGGAAATCAACTTTAGCCTAAAAAGCCTACCTATGCATGAATGGTATCCCTATCCACCTCTTTTGAGCCTTTGTACCTTTCTTTGGCAACCACATTACAAGACTTGAACCATTTGAATTTTATCCCTCTTTTAGACCCTACCCTCATTGATCTTAAAAGTGTCACTTGAGACTAAAAGCCTATGTTAGGGGTGGTGAATCTTTGAAAAGGTGATCTTGGGCCACGGTATTGTAAGCGAGTGCCTAAAATCTAAGCAACGAGGACAAATAAATGAGAAAAATAAAAGGATCAACAAAATAAAGAAAAATATAAGATTACACAAGGAAAAGAAATAAGAAGAAAATACTTTCAAAAATGTGTGAACTAAAGTGGTAAAAGTAGGCACATGTGTCAGTTAGGAATAAATGAAGTGGTCCATGACCCAAAGTTTGATCTAGTAGTGCATAATGTAGAACTCAAGGAGGGTGGAGTCACTTTTATCCCAAATTCTTATCCTACTTTTCCCCAAGCCTACATTATTAGTTTAAAAAAGTCCTTTATGATCTCCAACCAAACGTCTTTGATTTAGTAGCGATTGAAAACAAGGGCAAGCATATAGCATAATACTTATTTGCATTGAGAAATTCCTTGTGAGAGTGAGTGCTTGAACTTTAGTCCCTTATTGCATGACAGAAGTTATGGTGTGTTAGGACTTCTTTTTGTGAGAAGGCATGTAAACTAATAGAGGTTGGAGAAATTGTCATATTCTGAAAATGAGGCTAAAGAATGGAGTTAAGTCACTATTGATAGAGATTCGCCACTTGAGAGTTAGTAGTTGTTGCTTGATTATTCTTAAAAGTTTTTTGCTTCCTTAAAAATATGATCGATTTTGAGGGAAGTTGCACAAATAGTTCTTCCCATGCTTGTTGTCTAATTGTTAGTGCTAATTAAGTTTGGAATCTATGGTGATCATTTGGTTGAACCAATAGGCTTATAAGTTGAGTCATCTCATTGAGTATAGAATGGTGTTGCTTGAGGACAAACAAAGTTCTAAGTAGGGGGTGTTGATGATTGCAAAAAATTGGCCACTCATTTATAGACAAAACCTTGCACACTAGGATAAATCAATTGTGTATATGAGGAAAATTCTTCATTGAAATGCATTAATTTCCAATTTTTCAGAATTCAGAAAATCTGATGAAAATGATTTCAACAAAGCTGGAAGGAAAAAATTGAGCAAGAGGAGCAAAAGCTAAAGATCAGGCCCAGGAGATGACCCTCAGATGTTTCGATCACACTCTGAGGGTCACGATCGTAATAGGTCAAAAAGATAGCCAGTGGCGATCACGAAGTGACTGTTGTGATCGCAGGAGTTGCTATTGCGACCAGTTTATAGCGATCGTGACAAGCCAGGAAATTTAAATGGCAGAATTGGAATTTTACTTTTCCCAATTGAAAAATGTAAAAGGAAAAACCCTCAATATTTTTCAACATCTTTTAGCTATTTTTTTTGATTTTGAGAGTTAAGAACAAGTTTGTGAGTGAGAAGCAAAATGAGTAGTGTTCCTAAGGGATAATTTAGCTTTTTTCTTGAACTTGAAGTTGGAGATTTTACTTATTTTTCTTTTCAATGGATGAGTTTAATGCTAATTTGGGTATTTCTCTTCTCTTTAATTTCATGAGTAGCTAAATTCATATCTTGGGGTTATGTTTGATTAGGTGGTAGATAATCTCTGGGTGTTGATTGTTAGTCCTAATAACTAGTTAATTGTTTTGGGTTTCACTTTTACTCCATGTTTGAATTGAGAATTGGGAGTGAAAATCCTAATTGCCTAAGGAACTCATGTGGGTGAGGGATATTTATGCACAACAACTTGAATTTGCTTAATTCTTAGCATCATCTTTGAAATAAGGGTGTTAATTGAATTGACTATTTTCATAAGCATTATCTTATAAATGAGGTTGCTAGTTTGAGGTAATGGATTGGTAAACTTTTCATGCTTATGAGATGTTCGAAAGAATCCATGAGTGAAATTTAGTGTTTTATTAAAAGGTGTTACTAAGACCCTAAATCTAGCTTACCCAAGACCATTAGGGGTTGTTTGGTTTGAAAACAAGTTATACCGGGATTAGTTATGCTGGGATAAGTAATGCTGAGATTAGTTGTGCTGGGATAAGTTATGCTGATATTATTTTTTAGTGGTTGTTTCGTTTGTGGTACTAAAAATAATATATAGTGCATTGTTTGTAAAAATATATTGTTTGTTTACAAAAATAATCCTCACTTTAGTTAATTATTTTTATGTTTGTATTTATATAGTTTTTGTTTGTATTTATATGGTTTTTTTCCCATCAAATTAGAATTTCATATGTCTCTTTTTTTTTTCCATCATGTGAAGACCCTTAAAAAAGTGATTTGAACTTTTTGCCCTTCATTAAAAAATTATCCTTTAGATAAAAGCGTCTTTTTACTATTTACCTAATAATATTTAATTAATTTTAGGACTTCAAACCCAACTAAAATCGAATTCCCCCCCCCCCCTCTTTTTTAGGACTACATATATTTTTTTTTTAAAATGAACTCTATTTTATATTAAATAAAAGGAAAGTAAAAGTCTATCAAAAACTAAAAAGGGTTAAAAAAATCACTCTTATTTGTGTTATTTTAGTTTATTTGGAATTTAAAATATTCTATTATTGATAAATAATTAATGAAAAAAGTAAAAATCAATCATATTTATATAATTTCTTTATTGAAGAAAAAAGTTTTGAACTTCTATAAATTGAAAATTCTTTTAGAAAAATACAATAATATCTAATATGAACATATGGAACAAGATATATTTATTTTTGTTCTTAAATGATTCTTTATTATTTGATTTGAATTTTATTCTTTTTTTGGTCGCTAAGATACGCCAAAGAAATATATTTTTGTAATATTTAATTCACTTAGATGCATTGATTTCGTAGTTTTATTTTTTCCAATTTTGTAGGTATCTTGAGAATGAATGATGATTATGATGATATAGACAATTAATGATCAAAATTTTGAGTCATATAAAATATTATGATTATTTTTTCTTTCTAAAACACCAACCGTAATTTAAGGGGTTGTCAATATATTTTACACCTACCTCATTTGTATCTTTGATATTTACAACTACTATATATCTAATTAAATAAATTCTCTTACTATTTGAATAAATATCGTATTTAGTGTAGCGTTTAAATTCATTATAGTGAGGTACACGCACGAGGCACGTACACCTAAACTAGGTTATATATATATATATATATGAGAAAGTGGAAAGAAAAGGGTTTGGGGGTATTTTTGTCATTTATAATTTTATCCAAGGATAAATTAACTTTTGATAATTTATACCACCAAATATGTGGTATAACTTATCCCGAGATTATTATTAGTCCCGAAATAAGTTATCCCGAGCATTGCCAACCAAACAATGTATAAAAAAGTTTATCCCGAGACTATTTTTTTATCCTGGGATAATTTACCTTAGTACCTCACACCAAACGAACCCTTAGATAAAACTTGGACTAACTCTTAATTACCCTTTCATTTACACCACCTAGGATAGCATAACCCCACAGTTCCTCAACTTGGTACCTATAAATTGTTTAATCTATTTTTAGTGTTATTTTTGCAATTGTGTTCAAATTATTTTTGAATCAAACTCCCCCCAATTTACTTTTATGTTTTAGTTAAATATTATATTATGGGTTAACTCATATGTAACTCTTAACATACATAAGCTTTGAAACCTAGTTTGCACTCCTCGTGGATTCGACCCTGACTCTTGTTGGATATATTGACAGCGTTCGCCTTACACTTGATTTGACATGTAAGTTGAGCATTATCAGTAACATGTATAATCTGAGTAATCTTATTTAGCTCATCAATGAAAAATTGAGGATCCTCATTCACCTTCTATAACGCCCTGAGAGTAAACCCTGGGCGGTACACGGTGCTTACGATCCCGAAGAACCACAAGCTAACCCATGACTGATATCTGTTGTGAGCACTGGATAATAATACTGACATAAATATGGAATTAGGCTGAAATTCCATAAGGTTCAAAATATAAAATACTGATAAAATATAACATCTGAAATAACAATCCTTAAAACTGAATACTATCTGGAAAATCTAGTCTGAAAGCCTCTAATCTGAATTGTCTAAAAGTGAAGTTGATGGGACAAGCCCCCAACTAACCCCAACTACTAATCTACTAATAAACTAAAATAAAAGCATATCCTCGATAGATGAGGACTCACTACTAAATCTGTAACTGCTGATTAGATCTGTCTAAATGCGGTCAGGAGCCTGAGCATTCCAACCTATGATAGAAGACATCATAGCGCAAAGAAAGAGTATGCGGTCAGTACGTGAAATATACTGGTATGTAGATGAGGTAAGGCTGAATGTAAGGGTTCATATGCATGGACAGTAACTGACTGAATGATATAGAGTAACTGAATATGAGAGTACATAGATAACTGAAACTACTGTAAATACTGAGTATGTAATACTGTGCATATATGTATACTGTAACTGATATTTTTTAAGCTAAGTACTGAGTTCTAATAACTGAGTAAATAATACCTAAAGTTACTGATAACTGAATTATCGATACTGAGTAACTGTGTCTGACGGTCCTAATTCTGTAGAACTGAACTGAGTTCTAGACTAAAGACTAAGACTGAAACTGAAACTGTGAGAGGTAATTATCTAACCGACATGCCCCTATGAACTGATTGGGTTCCAACCTGTAACCCCAGCTAGATGGGTGCTAATACCGTGCCACGGGTACTAACACTGGAAAACTAGGATGCCAAGACTAACTGACGGGTGACACCTGGGTGGAGCCAAGCCTAATCTAATGGGTGACCCCTGGGAGGTAGTCAAACCTAGTCTGATAGGTGACTCCTCATCCTGCCCTGGATATGCAGTTCTGGAGTACTAGGACTGCTACTAATGACTCTGCCTCTCTGATGGGGAAGCCAATATCCCTACACTCGCTCGGTGCTAAATCCTACTCCCAACTGAAAGACACTGAACAAAGTATACTAAACTGGACTGGACTGATACTGAGTTTTCTGAGTTTTTCCTGAGTTCTGTAATTGGCTGAGAGTACTACTGATCGTGACATGACTGATACTATTTTGTAACTGATACTGGCTCTAGGTAAACAGCTAGATTATTGGGTATTAAATACCCCCAGGACTCGATGGCATAAAAGAAAGACATAACATGATATAAAGGCATAACAGTACTTGCTTGCTAACAATGCACTCATTTAGATATTTTGTCAAACACTTGATATACATGGACTTGTGCATGAATGGGATCACAAAATAACATGTCATGCTTTCACTAGTCAATTCACACAAGCATTTCATCAAACACTTGTAGGGCATAAGCTTTTACATATACTAACATGTCATGATTTCATCACTTTATTCACATGGGCAATTTAGCAAACACTTGGGGAGCATGGATTATTTACATGATAATGATCAATATATGTAAGCATGAATACAACATTCAATTTCAATATCAAACGTTAAGCATGCAATTCGTATAATTCACCATATAACTATCTTAATTTCATGAGAACTTATAATTAAACATGAGTTAGATCCTAATTACTATTATGAACATGAATACATTCAATTCCAAGCGTGGAAATCATAAATCATAAATCTTGAAGTTTAAAAAATAGATTCTTGGACTTTATGGGTGGAAGGGACCCATAGATGAATACCTAACGTACCTGAGAGGATTAATCCTTAAAGATTCTTGGTGAGATTTTTGAGATTGCTCTCGGTTTCTTGAAGTTAGGGTTTTGTATTGTAGAGAGAAGGCTCTTGATTTTGGGGAAAAATTAAATAATGAATTGACTTAAAACATTTTTAGGTCTTTAATCCCATATCTAGACGTAATAAAATCATGGGAAACGACTAATTTAACCTTGGACAAAACTTTGGATTTCCATCGAATATTTCTGAAATTACCCCTAGCACGACGCACTACTATCACGCCAAGCCACTGGAAAATGACAACTGGGATTGTGGCTGGGGGCGCGACGCGATGGAATTGCGTTGCAATACTGGATAGGACCTGGAATCTTGGCGTGATGTGGTACAATCGTTTTGCTTTACTAGAAATTAACAATTGTGAAATAAGCTATGCTGCAATGTGCTGGTATCACGGTACCTCACTGGAAACTGACAATTGTCATTTTGACATACTCCGTAATGCACTACGGGCCTGAATGATGGTGATTAATGACTGAAACTTAAAATAGCCATAACTTCTTACCCGGTTATCAAATTTAGATAAATTTTATATCATTGGAAAGCTAATTCAATTTTCTACTCAATGGCAGGCTCTAAACTGAAAATACTGAGTATTTAGAAAAAAATTATATTGGATCACTCTAGGGAAATACGGGGTATTATAATATCTCCTCCTTGGGAACATTCGTCCTCCAATGAGACTGATTAAGCTGAGAGACACTAATAAATTGAGTTTACACATTGAACATGCACGACTAAAGCATGACTACATGATTGAAACTACTGACAAACTAAGCTCTTACACTAAACATGCATATCTGATACATGAGTACATGACTGAACTGATTCATGAATGCATGACTGAATATACAAGATAATGGATACCAAGTTTATAACTGTAACTGAATATGGAACTGAGTAGAGATAAGGAAGACTGTTACCGTAAACTGAGAATACTGATAAAACTGAGATCATTTACTGAATATTTATGAACGAGAACATGAGGGCATAACTAATTCTGGAACGTGATAGATGAACTGACTATCCTGAACTGAATCGAGCCCCTGAATACATGGCTTATGACTGAGATTGGAACTTGAGGGTCAACTTATGAGTACCCACTACTACAAACTGGATTCGTTACTTGTAGAGAAAATGGAAGGTTTGGGACATGAAAGCTCAAAGATTATAGTGCATCTCCCCCTTGGGACACTATGTCCCTCGAAGAATGCTGACTTGGCTGAGATCTTAAGAAAAAGCTGGGATGATGCATGAGGCACCTATGAACTGAATCGTAACTGAATATCTGGGATATAAAACTGAGACATGATACATGAACTTGGCTAAACTCGTAACTACCTGGTTGTGCCATTTTGGGGTAGTCATATTTATGAGACTCCGGATAGTACGACTAGATGGAAAGATAGGGAAAACATATGAAATTATTCGCCTGACTGCTAAATTAAATTGCTAGCTGTATGGACTATCTCATGCTGAAAACTTATACTCGACAGGAGCATTTCTTGACACTCTTTCTGTAAAGTTCTACTGACTTTAGGGAGCAAGGAAATCTTGGCATGGCCTGAATGAGACATAAGAAATCATAACATGGCTAAAATTTTGTAATATGGGCACTAATAACTCTACGTACTGAGGTCTGATTTGGACTGAATTCTCCCACTATGTTTAAGCTTACTTAAATCTTCGAAATGCATTTAGCCCCATACATATCATCATGACATTCAAGCCTATCTTTGTAACTACAGCTTCGTGTAAAACTAATATGCAACAATCTTTTCTTAACATAAAACATTTACGCTCTCCCTTCTAAGCAACTGCTCATCACTACATCATTTCATAAGGAGAGTTCACTGAAGGTTAAAACATGGGGACCTAAAACGTGAATGGACACTATACTGAACTTGACACTTAACTGAGGCCTGAAGAGTAGAACATCAATATCTTGTACTTTATCAAGAGATCTAAACTAAGGATATACATGACGAGATCTGAATTTAGCTGATCGTTAGGAGTATAGCATAAGTCATGGAAACTAAGCACACTGTAAGGCATGAGTACATGAGTCATGAGCTTCATGACCTAAGTTGGAGTTTCTGTATTCATAGAACATGATTTATAATACTAAGGAAACTAGAACTTCTTATACTAGAAATTGCAGATGTATATGATTTTCGATAATGTGCACGAATAGGAACTATGATCATAGAGCTGACATGTGCTGCGTGAGTAAATATCACGATAGCTGAAGTACAAAACTTTGTACTGAGGTAAGGACAGGTTGGGCATCAACCTCTCCTACTGCTTTTCTACACATACTGACATTACTACTAAAATTTGAGAGTCTGACTTGGTTACTCGTTCTACCATCTCCCCCTTAGCTTAAAGTCATTATTTTAAGTTTGTGAACCACTTAATAAACTCTAAGTCGAACTGAAACCACTTTTCTCTAAAGTCTAAGATATGATAATACTCATAAACACTGAACTCATCTTGAAGGACTACACCTGATAATGTAAGGTCCACTACTAGTACTTCCTTCTGATACATGATTATTATCTTTCTATTGCCCCAACAATCATCATATAACAACCTCAACACTGCCTAACTTAGAATTTTCAACTTCTCTTTCTACTAGTTCAATCTAGAGATTCAAACTTAAATCAACTAAAATTGAGGTACTATCCCTTCATTCGGGGACTAGTTCATCAACAAACTGAAATGGAATGACTCTATTATTGAATTTAACTAAAAGATTTTTTTTGAAATACTGTAACCGAGCAATTTCTGTATACTCGTCTGGCTGGAATATATTTACCTACTAATCTAAGCACTAAGAAAGGTCCTGTTAAGATTTTTAGTCTGACTTAAAGATGACTGCCATGCAAGGAGTTATAAAAGATAGAGAAGCTCCTGGATCTAATAAGGCATGAATAAGTAAATAGAATATTTAATGTACCAGTGACCGCATTAGGAGAACTTTTCTGATCTTGTCTGGAGTGAAATGGAGCCTATGTGGGCATTGCCCACTAGCGGCACTGGAAGTGGTACCTTGCTAACTCGGGCGACCGGACTGAGCTAAAGGATGGTTGTACTGGCCCTGTGAACCTAACTGACACTATGGCCTGGCTTTCCACACCTAAAACAAACATCAGTGCCAGCTCTACACACTCTCTTGTGGTTCTTACCACATTCTCCACAAAGCAGATTAGTACGAACACCGTTCCCACTACCTTATGACTTAGAGTATGGTGCTCCATCTCGACTGATATTTTTAAACTTCGGCACTGAAGCTCTAGCTACTAAAGGATTTGGGGCTGAGAATTTCGAACGGAACTAGAACCGGTTACCACCCTCTGACCTTGGACTAAAACCACTTGTTCTGACTCTCTTATTCTTTCTATATTTCTTCCTATGCTTCTCCCCCTTTCTCTGCCGAGTATGAACCCCAATCCTAGATAGGACAATAGCCTATAGGTTATTCTGATAACCTACTGAATAAGCTAAGGTAGTGAAAGCAGCTCTGAATTCTGCATGGGAGACATGCTCATAGCAGATCTACCTGAACGGGCTGAGGTGCTGACTGATTTCCGGTTCTTCTTCTAATAGTCTTTTTAGGAGGCATGTTATGTAACTGGAAGCAAGAAAAGAATTAGACTGAGAGTTTAACTTGAGCTCCTGCTCACTTGCATGACATAAATACTAAAAGACGGGAAACTTTTCCTAAAACATCTCATAGCTTCCCGTCCATAAGTGTGGCGCGCTACACACCTATGCACAAGACTCTACAAGATGCGGCTTTCAGACTCCCTAGGACTCTATTGAACCTGGATATGATACCAAGTTTGTAATACCCTGACAATACACATTAGGAGATACATGGTGCTTATGATCTCGAAGGACCACAAGCTAACCCATGACTGATATCTGCTGTGAGCACTAGATAAAAATACTGAAATAAATATGGTATTAGGATGAAATTCCATAAGGTTCAAAATCTAAAATACTAATAAAACATCTAAAATAACAATCCATAAAATTAAATACTATCTGAAAAATCTAGTTTGAAAGCCTCTAATCTGAACTGTCTGAAAGTAGACTTGATGAGTTGATGGGACAAGCCCCCAACTAACCCCAACTACTGAACTACTGATAAACTAAAGTACTAAAATAAAATCATATCCTCAATAGATAAGGACTCACTACTAAATCTACAACTGCTAACTAGATTTGTCTAAATGCGGTTGGGAGCCTAAGCGTCCGAACCTATGATATGAGACATCATAGATCAAAGAAAAAGTATGTGGTTAGTACGTGGAATGTACTGGTATCCAAGATGAGTTAAGGCTGAATGCAAGGGTTCATATGCATAAATAGTAACTGACTAAATGATATAGAGTAACTAAATATGAGAGTACATGAAAAACTGAAATTATTATAAAGATTGAGTATGTAATACTGTGCATCTATGTATACTATATGAGCTTTTCTGAAGATAAGTACCAAGTTCTGATAACTGAATAACTGATATCTGAAGTTACTAATAAATGAATTATTGATACAGAGTGACTATGTCTAACAGTCCTGATTCTGTAGAACTGAACTGAGTTCTAGACTAAAAACTAAGACTGAAACAAAAACCGTGGGAGGTAATCATTTAACCGACATTCCCTTCTCTGAACTTATTGGGGTCCAACCTATAACCCAAGTTGGAAGGGTGCTAATACCGTTCCACGAGTACTAACAGTGGAAAACCAGGATACCAAGCCTAACTGATGGGTGAAACCTGGGCGGAGCCAAGCCTAATCTAATGGGTGACCACCGGGAGGTAGTCAAGCGTAGTCTGATGGGTGACTCTTCATCTTACGCTGGCTATGCAGTTCTGGAGTACAGGGACTGCTACTAGCAACTCTGCCTCTCTAACGGGGAAGCCGTCATCCTTGCACTCGCTCGATGCTAAATTCTACTCCCAACTGAAAGACACTAAATAGAGTATACTGAACTGGACTGGACTGATACTAAGTTTTCTGAGTTTTTCCTGAGTTCTATAACTGACTGAGTTTTACTAAGTTCTGAAACTGGCTGAGAGTACTACTTATCGTGACATGACTGATACTATTTTGTAACTGGCACTGGCTCTAGGTAAACAGCTAGATTATCGAGTATTAAATACCCCCAGGACTCGATGGCATAAAAGAAATACATAACATGATCATAAAGGCATAACAGTACTTTCTTTATAACAATTCTCTCATTTAGACATTTTGTCAAATACTTGATATACATGGACTTGTGCATGAATGGGATCATATAATAACAGGTCATGGTTTCACCAGTCAATTCACACAAGTATTTTATCAAACACTTGTAGGGCATAAGCTTGTACATATATTAATATGTCATGATTTCATCACTTTATTCACATGGGCAATTTAGAAAATCCTTGGGGAGCATGGATTATTTACATGATAATGGTCAACATATGTAAGCATGAATACAACAGTCAATTTCAATATCAAACATTAAGCATGCAATTCATATAATTCACCACATAACTATCTTAACTTCATGGGAACTTATAATTAAACATGAGTTGGATCCCAATTACTATCATGAACATGAATACATTCAATTCCAAGTATGAAAATCATCAATCTTAAAGTATTAAAAATGGATTCTTGGCCTCTATGGGTGGAAGGGACCCATATATGAACACCTAACATGCCTGAGAGTATTAATCCTTGAAGGTTCTTGGTGAGATTCTTGAGATTGCTTTTGGTTTCTTGAAGTTAGGGTTTTGTATTGTATAGAGAAGGCTCTTGATTTTCGGGAAAATTGAATAATGAATGACTTAAAATGTTTTTAGGGATTTAATCCTATATCTGGACGTAATAAAATAATGGGAAGAGACTAATTTAACCATGGAAAAACTTTGGATTTTTGTCAAAAATTTTCGAAATTACCTCCTGGCGCGATGCGCCACTATTGCGCCAAGCCACTGGAATTGACAATCAAAATGTGGCTGGTGGCACGATGCGGTGGAATCGCATTGCAATACTGGATGGGACTAGGAAGCTTGGTGCAACACAGTACAATCGTATTGCTTTCCTGGAAATTCACAGTTGTGAAAATAAGTTGTGGCGCGAAGCATCGATATCGCGGTACCTCACTCGAAACTGAAAATTGCCATTTTGACATACTCTGTAACGCGGTACTAGACTGAACGACGGTCTTTAATGACTGAAACTTAAAATAGCCATAACTTCTTTCCCGATTTTCGAATTTAGGCAAATTTTATATCGTTGGAAAGCTAATTCAAGTTCTACACAATGGAAGGCTCTAAATTAAAAAATATTAAGTAGTTAGAGAAAAAATTATATTGGATCACTCATGTATTGAGAGTTAATCTAGGCTAGGTAAATACGGGGTATTACACCTTCCATCCAAAGAACTCAGGTAGGTTTATCCTCATAAAATTCCAAACTCTGGCTACAACTAAGTTACCATTTTGTTAAACTAGGACTGTTGTTGGCTGATTACCTTGCAAATTTACATTCACATTCTAAGCTATTACTTGAAAAGAAAATCAAAACTCAATATGACAGATATTTTAATTTAGAGGGTCTGTAGGTAGTGGTAGGGTTGGCTGATCTCTATTTTTGCATGCATATGTTCTGTGATGGGGCATTCTCTTTTATGTGAAAGCATGAATTAGAGTAGATAGAGATAAATTCAAAGCACGATAGATATCATAAAAGAAGGGATGTTTTCTAATACATTTCGTAGCCTCTAAATCATAAGTGTGTTGCATTTCATACCCATGATCAAAACTCTACATATGCGGCTTGTCAGACTCCCCAGTAATCTCAAAACCTTAGGCTTTGATTCCAAGTTTGTAATACCCCAAAGATACCCCTTGGATGTTACATGGTGCTTGGAACTATAAGTTGCCTAAACTAACCCATGATACTTGTTAAGCTTTGAACTCTATTACATAATCTTGAAATATGAGTGGAATAAAAGAAAATTTATAATTAAGGTCAAATAGATGAATAATAAACCAAATGACATTACTCAATAACTTCTAAATCTATGAAAAAACTGAAAGTAGCACATAGTCTGACTAGTCTTGACAAGCCTCTAACTAAAACTGAAGAGCCACTAGGATAGACCTCAGCTGACCCAAACTGAAAGATGAATAACTAAAATAACTGAAACAAGTAATTGGAATCATTATGAATTTGGATCTCAGACTATGAGGACTCACTAACTGTTTGAATATAGGAAGTAGTGATTATGGCTATCTGTGCTGCTGGGATGAACACCAGATCCTTCATTATAGAATTGTGTAGCACATAGACATAATATGGTCAATACTTCTGGAATGTACTAAGTATGTAAGGGTGAATTCATTAAGTAAAAATAACCATATACCATAACTGAAATCATGCATGCTAAGTGTAAATGTACTCACCTTTATCATGAATAAAACTGGAGCTGAAATAGCATTAGCACAAATCATAAAACAACATCTGTATAAGGCCTTTGAGTCACTACACGTAGGTTCTAAAATCTTTAATTTTGTTTACTTTGTGGGAAATTCCCATAACCGACATAAACCATGTGAGATAGCATAGAGTCAGGGGAGTTGTTCTACCCTTTCTATCAAAATAGAACCTTAACTTAGAGTGATCACTAACTTGGCCCATTTGGAGTGAGGAGACACTCTCTGGAAAGGTCCTTTAAACCTATAGTGGCACATAATTTTTAAAAAATAGAATGCGCTAAACTCATATTTCCCTCTCGGTGCTAACTAATACTCCCAAAATATATAATTATATGCTAATACTTATAAAATCCACCTTAAAATAACATATTGTTTTATAAACTGAAAACCAACTATGTTTCTCTTACTTAAATCATACTCATGAGGAAACTTGTGAATTTTGTATCTAACCTGAGATCATAAGATCAAAATTGAAGCTTTAATCATACTGTAATACTTGTAACTTGAACTGACAAGCTTGAAATCCTTGAAATTATTTATCATCTCATAGAAGCTTAGTAACTTATGCTCAAACTTGAAATCATTTATCATCTCATAGAAGCTTCATATAAAAATATCAAACTTGATACTTAAGATCACTTTCATGGATAAAATATAATAAACATGAAATCATATGCAAAATAATTTTCAATTCATGAGGAAGCATTAAAATCTCAAAGCACAAGAAAAGTGAGTGGAAACCCTATTAAGCCAATTTCTTCATAATTAATTAAGAATCAAACTTTTGGGGACAAGGATGGAATAATATCCTTGTTCAAACCCCACACACCTTTACTTAGTGAATTTCTTGAGAGAAACTTGAGTTGAAACCTTAGAAGCTTGAATTTTGGTGAAAAGCTCTTCTTTTGTGTTCTTAAGGATGAGAAATTGCTTTAAACTTAGGTAAGAGAGTGGGTTTTGCATTTAATACATTTTTAAAGTCATTTAAATTGTAAAATACCAAAAATACCTCGACCCAAATTGAAAAAACAAAAATGACTTTTTCTAGACCCTTAGGAATGGCACGCTCTTATCGCGCCACTCCAATGGCGTGGCACTCCCTTAGCACAGTATGATAAAAGTGTGGCAACTCTTATTGCAAACCTTCACTAGTTTATGCATAAGGGTATACCTTTTATCTGTGGCACACCCTTAATGCGGACCCTTACTATTTTGAGGTCCCAAAAAGTCTCAAAACGCATTCCAAAATTTTTGAAACACTTCCTAATGGTCGCTTTATTATTCCTTATCATAATTCACCTCAGAATTCACCATTAAGTACATAGGAAGTACCAAAATAAAATCATAGAAATTTTAAGGTCTAACAATAGATCTTGTAATATGCCTTTAATGTTGCCTCATTAAACATCTTACTAGGAAAACTCGATTGTAACATACCCTTGGTTAAGGGAAAAAGAGTACAACAAATATTTTACCCCTCCTGATAGACTTGAATTTTCAAATCCCAATCTTGTGAACCATTTTCTTGAAAGCTGCAGTTGGTAGAGACTTGGTGAATAAATCAATAATATTGTCACTTGAACAAATCTGTCGCACATTGATATCACCATTTTCTAAGCTCATGTGTGTAGAAATTTTTTGGCTAAATATGCTTCATTCTATATCTTTTTATGAATCCTCCCCTTAGCTGTGCTTTGCATGCTGTATTATCTTCATATTAAATCGTAGGTATATAATCACATTTCAGACCACATTTTTCTCAGATGAGATGTATCACTGATCTCAACCACATACATGCTCGGGTTGCTTCTTGAATAGAAATTATATTAGCATGATTTGATGAAGTAGCCATGATAGACTACTTTATAGATGTCCAAGATATGGCAGTCTTAGAAGGATCAAAACTACACCTTGCTAAAAAATTAACTGAAAAGGTTATATCAGGCCTTGTAGTGTTAACAAGATACATCAATGCACCAATTGCACTATGATATGGTACTTCAGGACCAAGAATTTCCTCATTCTTTTCTTAAGGTTAGAATAAATCCTTATTCACATCAAGTGATTGAACAATCCATCAAAGTATTTAATGAGTGTGCTTCATCCATATAAAATACTTTTTAACAATTATTTTTGTATAGGCAGATTGATGGACAAATATATCATTTGTCAAATGTTAAATTTACAAACCAAGACATAATTTTGTCCTTCTATGATCTTTCACCTCAAATTCCTTCTTTAAATAAGTAATTTCCTTTTGAAGCTCTATTAGAGTTCCAATGAGGTTTATGTCATCAACATAAACAACAAGTACAATAAACTCCGATGTTATTTTCTTTATAAAAACACATGGATAAATTGTGTCATTTGTATAACCTTCTTTCGATAAATACTCACTAAGACGGTTATACCGCATGTATCCAGATTGCTTCAAACCATATAATGATCTTTGTAATATAATTGAATATATTTCTTGAGACTTTGAGTTATATGCTTCAAACATTTTACATCCTTCAGGAATTTTCATATATATCTCATTATCAAGTGATCCGTAAAGATAAGTTGTAACCATATCCATCAAATGCATTTCAACTCTCCTATGGACAGTGATTTAATGAGATAATGTTATATTATTCCATCCATAACTGGAGAGTAAGTCTCTTAATAGTCGACGCCAAAGCCTTTGTGAAAATTTTTGTATGACAAGGTGTACCTTATACCTTTATGTTTTATTTTTTAGTTTCTTATTTGCATAAAGATCTATTTATAGCCAACAGGTTTAATACCATTTGGTGTTTGAACTATAGGTCCAAAAACCTCACGCTTGATAAGTGAATTCAACTCCAATTGAATTATTTCTTACTATTTTGTTCAATCATTTTTTTCATCAACATTCTGTAAAAGATTAAAGTTCAAGATCCTCGCTATCTTGCATGGATTTCTGTTGAAACATTATATACAAAGACATAATTCATTACTATGTTTTTTCAATTCAAATTAGTTCCAATATCCCTTGAATTTATGGATAATTCCTCATTTTCTTAAGTCTCAGGCTCATTGATTTTTTTCAGGGCTATCAAAGTTGCTCAAATTTTGAGCTTTCATATGTGAATCTTTCGTAGTTTCATCTTGACCATTTATTCTTCTTTTTCTAGGACTTTGATACTTATGACCCAATAGTCTACCATACATTGGCGTGCCTCAGACTCATTAGCCATGAAACTTGTAGATGGTTCTACAAAGACCTCAATTCAAATTGGGACATTCTCTGCAGGTATATGTAATAGTAATCCTTTTTAAATTTGTAACTATGTCAGGTATTTGATTTGCAATTTCTTGTAGATAAGTAATATTTTGTATGTCTTACTCACAAACAAAAGCACATGGATCAAGATGAGACAGTGATGAATTTTTTCACAAAATTTTTCTATTGATTTCACTATTTTCTCCCTCTAATTTTGGGAAAAGTGTCTCATCAAATTGACAATCGACAAATTGAGAAGTGAACATATCTCTTGTTAATGGTTCAAGGTAGTGAATAATGGATGGTGATTCAAATCCAACGTAAATATCTAACCTTCTTAGGGGACCCATCCTTGTATGATGTGGTGGTGTAATAAGTGCATACACAACATATCCAAAAATTCTAAGATGAGATACATCAATTTCTTAACCCAAAACCAATTATAACAGATAAAATTTATGTTATCGATCTGAGTGGTCTAAGAAAAAAATGCATTACAACATGCAGAATTGAATGACCCCAAATAGAGGTGGGCAACTTAGTTTTCATAAGCAATAGTCTTGCTATGAATTGAAGACATTTAATGAATGACTCTACAAGACCACTTTGATTATGTTCATGAGCTACAGGATGTTCAACTTTTATCCCAATTGATACGCAATAATAATTAAATATTTCGGATGAAAACTCTGCAACATTGTCAAGGTGAATAGACTTAATCTGATTATTAAAAAATTATTCCCGTAATCATATTATTTGTGTCAATTATTTTATAAATGTCAAATTGTGAGATTAAAATAGGTACACATAAGGCCATCCAGAGGAAGCATATATTAAGACCATGAAATATCTAAACAACCCATTATATGGGTGAATAGGTCCACAAATACCCACTTGTGTATATTCAAAGAACGCAGGGGATTCAATCTCAACCTTAGTTGGTGATGGACTCACAATTAACTTGCCTTGATAACAAGAGTATAAGAAAGTTCATCATTTTAAAGAATCTTCAGGTTCTTTAATGGATGCCCATTTGAATTTTCTATAATTTGTGTTATCACTATAGATCCAGGATGTCCCAATCAATCATGCCAAAGTTCAAAAATATTTGAATTAGTAAACTTCCAATTTATAATAGAATGTGTCTCAATTGCACTAATCTTTGTCCAATACAAGCCAGAACATAAAGCAAGGAACTTTACTATAACAATGTCTACCCAGATACATTCTTGGTAATACCAAGATGTTCAAGATTCAACTCATCCATTGTCTTGATATAATAACTATTTTCATGGATATCTTTAAAACTCAAAAAGATTCTTCGGGACTTATAAAAAAATATAGCATTATTTATGATGAGTTTAGCTCTCTTAGGCAAAATTATAGTGATTCCTTCAAAGACTTCAGTTAAATTAGTACTATTAGAAATTGTAGTAACATTTATCTCATCCACACTTAAATAACAAAAGTATTTCTCATTTTTAAATATTGTATGTGTTGTGCCAGAATCAATCAAGCAAATGTCTTCATCATTGGATAAGTTGCTTTGACAATTATTCATATCTTCAAATAGAATAACATACATAAAATAAAATGTATAAATCAAATATTTGTATAAAATAAAAGCTATGTACTATAACAATTACTCATAGTTATCTTTTGCTATGCAATTTACAAAAAGATCTATTTAATCAAATAAAACATGTATGTTATTTTATGAAATTGATTTTGATTACATCATTCATTTTTAGATAAAAGAGTCCGTTGTTGAATTGGTAACAAAATAACATCCATCATAACTGTTGACACCCAATTTTGGCTTTTTTTTCATAAAATTAATTTCTCGATGCTTAGGATTCTTGAATATTTTTTCAAATATATTTTTTCTATTTTTAATATTAATAGTTTGAAAATGATATTTTCCTCATCTTTTCTATTATAATACTAATATCACATCTTATGAATTTTTTCAAAGAAAAAATAAAATAACTATATACCTCTCTGTTTCTCTCTCTCTCTCTCTCTCTCATATATATATATATAATACCCCGGGTCTTGGATTCCAAAATCTCTTAATTTTTTGACTTATTGCTCAGGTCACGACTCACGTGATGAGTCATCACTCTTCACGAGCCGTATGATTCCACTCATAGTCCAACTAGTAAGGATGTCCAGAGTTTCTATTGTGGTCACAACTTGGCCCCCATGAGTCGTAGAGTGAGGTCACGAGTCGTAGGGTGGTACTCGTAAACAAACCAGTGAGGTGGCCTTAAGTTTTTATCCAGGCTATGAGTCATGGTGACGACTTGTGACCAGTGACCACAGGTTAATACCTGACCTGTAGCGACTGGCGACAATTTTCTACATATTTTAAGTGGGGTTACTTTGTTCTTTTCCTTCCACCCCATTAGTTCCCACAACTTAAAGCACCCTAAAGGACCCAATAGTTCTTCATTTAGTGAATCATAAACATTAGTCTCTCTTTTCAAATTTCCAAAGCAAGGGAAAGGCTAAGGTTTCTAAGGATTAAGTGCCTGAGTTTTAATTGGAGGTTTTATCTCTAAATTTCTTTGGTATCCAGGCATGTATATCTTCATAAAATTGATTCTCATACAAACATATGTTTATTTATTTTCCATGTTGATTTAATTATTGGTTTTTGAATATGGGTTGAGGGATTTGGAATGGTTATGGTGTAAATTGGTTTTCCATGGTTTTAAATTGGTCATTCATGGTTATTCTCATGGTTTTGAACTTAATAAATGCATGGGTATGTGAATTTGAATGGGAACATGGGTTTCCCCAAATTTTATGGTTTAATGGTTTGTAATTAGCTTTACCCTCAACCCAACTTATGAAATTGGTTTTGAACATGAAAATAAACATATCTTAACTTACTTTACGAACCTTGCATTTCATAAAAGGTTAATGGAACTTGAAATAGTGTTGAAAGGCCTTGATGGCCATGGATTGGTTTTCAATTGGAAACTTTGGTGTCAAATTTGGATATTTGGTTTGGGAATGGCATGATGAAATTGGCTTGCAAGCTTAACTTTATTTGGTATTGTGATACCAATGGTAAATATCTAATTAAAAGACTATTTGGTTAATGGATGGGAATGTGTAAATGGTTTTAATTTAGGCTTAAAAGGGGTTGTGTAGCTTATCGTAGAAGGTAGAGGTCCTGAGGGGACCGCTACTAGAAACTACATTTGTCGGCGTAGGAGTCTTGGTGACTATATGTATAGTGAGCACTATATGTATATATATATATATATATTGTGGAATGGATGAGGTCATGGATCTCCAGTCCTTCTTTTGATTTTCTTGGTTTGTGCAGCTAACACGCGCTAGGACCCTTCAGCAGAGAGAGTGGAACCCATATAGCTTATGGGTGCCCTTAGGACGGCTAAAGATACACAGTCTAGGTTAATGATTTTAAATTCATGCTTCAACCTTGTTTCCTATCTCAGAATCTTATATATGTGTATATATGAATATGTGCATATGGTTTTGGAATGGTTTTGGACTGATTTGATTATGGCATTATTTTATCCCTTTCCTGAGTTACATACTAGTACTTATCCAACTAAACATCCCTGGACACTACATCATTTTATGATGTAGGGTCCTATGGGTTCTTTGGTTACTTTGTGCAGAGTTAGGTAGTTCTATTTCGTCCGTTGGTTAGCTTAAAGTGGTGAGCCTCCTTCTTCCGAAAGTCCTGTTACTTCTTGGTTTCATTATGTTATCTTATAATATCACTTTTTGATGTCTTTGGCTATAGTTGGGGGCATGTCCCAACCTAGGTTGATGTTCGATTTTGTTAGAAGCTTTTATGGAAAAAGTATGGGTGGTTACTATTTATTGACTCTTAGTTCCTATTGAGTTATCTATCTATCTTTCATATTATGTTTATTTTGCTTCCACTACTATATTTATTATGCTCAAGTGACTAGGTAAAGGGGGGTCTCTGACTCTAAATGGTCTTGAGATACCCTTTGCGACTAGGCCTGGGTCGGGTCATGACAAGTTTGGTATCAGAGCATAGGTTCAGGGTCATTGGGTGTCCAAAACGTCATATCGAGTATAGTAACTTTTATGGTTGTGTAGCGTGCCACACTTATAAGGGGGAGTTTACAAGGAATTTAGGAATGTTTCTCTTTCTTGCATCCTATTTTGAGCTACAGAGTCTGGTGTCTTGAAATTCCTCTAATCCCCGACTTACTCAAATTTCATATCATGCCTCCCCAAGGTTTTGATGCTTGCAGAAACTCCTCTGGAATCTCTATCATGCTTGAGGTAGATGTGAATGGAACTTACCCTATTTATAGAGTACAAACATGATCTAGTGTCTCTATTCCTAATGGTACTGCCCCACGTAGATATCCATTGGTTCCTACTAGTGCTCCTCAAGCTTCTCGAGTTGATGATACTCATGACCCGATGCCTCGGGTGATGTTTATAAGGTGGAGTTTTGGTAGTTAATTCATCTGCTGACTTAGTTAGTAGCATCTCAATCTCGCCAGTCTGACCGTTTTAGTTCAGTTGCGCCAGTTCAGAAAGTTGAATCTCCAAATCTTTACATGCTCTAAGGTTGATAAATATTCTCAAGGGTTTGTTGATTAGATGGACAATATATTCAAGGTGATGCATGCTACTAATTCTTAGGGTGTGGAGTTTGTTGCATACTAGTTGAAGGATGTAAAGATTGAGAGCATTTAAGAGGTGATAATGTGGAGCCATCTTTATGGGATGAGTTTTTGGGTGACTTTCTTAATCATTTCATTTCTCAAGAGTTGAGGGAAGCTAAGACTGAGGAGTTTGTGAATCTGAAGCAAGAGAAGATAAGTGTGAAGGAGTATTTCTTGAAATTTCAGTAATTGTCTTGTTATGCTATAGATTTGGTGTCTTTTATGAGGGCAAAGATGAGAAGTTCAGGTATTCAGAAGAGGATGAAAAAAAGAGATAGGATGAGATGGAAGAGAGGCAAAATAAGAAGTTCAGGTATTCAGAGCAACGTAGAGGTCAGCAAGATAATGGGAGAGATGGTAGACAATGGCCAAGAAGAAGACTTATGGAAGTTCTAATTCTTATTCATCGTCTAGTGCTACCTATCCTAAGCCATCTAGTGATCATCATTTTTAGACTAGTAGTGGTTCTAAGGAATAGGGCACCCAGTCTCAGGCTAGTGGAGCTCAGTCAGCCCTATCATATCCTCCTTGTAGATTTTATGGATAGCTTCACCATGTTTATTGTGATAAGGGGAGGAACTTGTTCTTTAATTGTGGCCAATCTGGATATATGCAAAGGAACTTTCTTGCAACTAGAGTAGCCATAGGGGCTAATAAGATTTTGGTCGCCACTTCTTCGGTTCCTGTGCCAAAGGATGCTAGTTTTTGTACCGACACTGACCAGAATTATCTTTATTCTCTTGATACCCATAAAAAATCTTAGGCGTCTCCTAATGTTGTCATCGATACATTACATCTCTTCTCTCGTGATGTGTATTATTTTCTTAATCTGGATTTTACCCTATCTTATGTGACCCCTTATGTGGCTGTGCATTTTTTTTTGTCTCAAAAGTATTTTCAACCTCTTTTATATGTCTACTCCTGTGGGTGATTTTGTAGTTTCTAGAAGGATCTATAGGAGTTGTGTGGTGTCTATCTTTCATAGGGATATACTGGTGGATTTAGTAGAACTTGATATAGTAGATTTTAATGTAATCTTGGGGATGGATTGGCTTCATTTGTGTTATGCTTCTATGGATTGTAGGACCCTAAAGGTTAGTTTCTAATTTCCTAATGAACTAGTAACTGAATGGAAGGGAAGTTTCTTAGTGCCTAAAGGGAGGTTGATCTCTTATCTTAGAACCTAGAAGTCAGTCTCTAAGGGGTATCTATATCACCTGGTTTGGTTAAGGATTCTAGTTCTGAAGGCCCCTTTTTCCAACTTGTCCCTATTTTAATAAGTTTCCTAAAGTGCTTTTCGAGGATCTTCCTAGCATTCCTTCTGGTAAAGAAATAGACTTTGGGATTGATCTTCTACCCAATACCTGTGCTATATCTATTCCTTATTATATAATAGCTCTATCTAAATTTAAAAACTAAAGGAGAAGTTAAAAGATCTCTTTGATAAGGGCTTCATTCATCCTAGTGTTTCTCCGTAAGGTAATCTTGTGCGTAAGAAAGATGGGTCTCTTCAAATGTGTATAGATTATCAATAATTGAATAAGGTTACAGTGAAAAATAAGTACCCTATTCCTAGGATTAATGGTCTTTTTTACCAGCTTCAGGGTGCTAGATGTTTTTCTAAGATTGATCTTTGTTTGAGTTATTATCAGTTGAAGATTAGAGAGATTGATATTCCTAAGACTGCTTTTCAAACTCGATATGGTCATTATAAAATTCCTGGTTATGTCATTTAGGTTGACTAATGCTCCAACTGCCTTTATAGATCTTATAAACTGGGTGTTTAGATAGTTTTTAGATATGTTTTTATAGTGTTTATTTATGATATCTTGGTGTATTCTAACAGTGAAGAAGAACATGCCAGTCACCTCTGAATTGTATTGCAGACTCTTAAGGATCAAAGGTTGTATGCTAAATTTTCTAAGTGTGAGTGTTGGTTGAATGTTGTGACTTTTCTTTGGCATGTTATTTCTAGTGAGGGGATCAAGGTGGATCCTTAAAAAATGGAGACGGTTAATAAGTAGCCTAGACTTACGACTTTCACTGACATTCGGAGCTTCTTGGGCTTCACTGGGTATTCTAGGAGGTTTGTGGAGAGTTTTTCTTCTATTGCTGCTCCATCAACAAAGTTGACTCAGAAAAAGGGTAAAGTTTTTGTAATCTGATGCTTGTGAGGTTAGTTTTGAGAAGTTATAGGATAAATTGACTTTGGCACCAATTTTGACCTTGCTCGAGGGTACTAACAAATTTGTTGTATATTGTGATGCATCTCATATAGGGTTGGGTTGTTTATTGATGCAGCGTGGCAAGGTGGTGGCCTATGCTTCCAGACAGCTTAAGGTTCATCAAGTAATTATCAAACTCATGATCCTATACTTATGAAGATTAGAAATGATGTGGGTCAGCAAAAGTTTATGGTATTTAAGATTGGGGGAGATGGCATTCTAAGATATCTAGGTAGATTATGTATTCCTGATGTTGATGGGTTGCGAGAAAGGATTTTGGATAAGGCTCATGAGTCTAGGTATATAGTTCATCCATGTTCGACAAAGATGTCCATGTTTTGAAAGAGATTTATTGGTAAAATAAGATAATGAGACGTGGAAAACTTTGTGGCTAAGTGTATAGTCTATCATCAAGTTAAGGTAGAACATTTGAGGCCTGGTGGTATGTCTCAAGATATAGATTTGCTTATGTGGAAGTGGGAATGATCAACATGGATTTTACTATGGGTCTTCCACGGTCTCGGAATCAGTATGATTCTATTTGGGTCATTGTGGATAGAATGACTAAGTCAGCTCACTTCTCACTTGTGAGGACTAACTATTTGAGAGAGGATTATGCCAAATTATTTATTCAAGAGATTGTCAAGTTGCATGGAGTGCCTGTGCCCATCATTTTAGATCGAGGTACGTAGTTTACTTCTTAATATTGGCATTTATTTTAGAGAGTTTTGGGGACTAAGGTGAACCTTATCACCACTTTCTACCATCAAATGGATGGACAAGCAGAATAGACTATTCAGACTTTAGAGGATATATTAAGGGCCTGTGTGATTGATTTTGGAGATAGTTGGGTTGATCACTTACTTCTCATTGAGTTTGCATACAATAATAGTTATCATTCGGGTATTTTGATAGCTTCTTTTAGGGATCTATATGGTAGAATGTAATACCCCTGGGAAATTTTTCATTGAAATTTTGTGCGTAAATGTGTTGGGTTCTATCTTCTAGAATGAATTAAAATTTTCCATGTGGAATGTTTTAGATTATGACCCACCATTGCGTAGAGTATCGAATAAGCTTTCTAACGATATGTGTATCATCTAAAACGGACACCCGAGCGATGAGTTATGAACATTCCGATCTAACCATGAATAGTAGTGAACAGTAAAATGTGCAGGAAAAAGTACTGAGGCCTGGCGTATTTTTTCTCCAACTTTAAACGATCATAACTCATTGTACATAATGATCTAGACGATCTACTATATATCAACGGAAATCTCTGCGAGTCCTCTCTCCAATGAAATTAGTTTCATCCAATTTTTCTATTGGAGCAAAAAGTTATGGTCGATCTACTTCAGCCTACCAAAAGCGAATTTTTAGGTCAATTTCAAATAATCATAACTGCTCGTACATAATGATCTGGGTAAGATACTATATATCAATGGAAAGATACGAGATTCCTCTTTCTAATGAAATTGGTTTCATCCAATTTGGAAATTGGAGTAAAACATTATGGTTGATCTACTTTACACTATCAAAACAGTCCATCAAAGGACAAATTCGAGATTGTTTTGCTTTTTATGGGCGTTTTGGTCATTCCCCCTCACCCAAAATCCATCCAAATCCTATATTAAAGCCTATTAGAATCATTATATGTTATATTTCATCAAATTTTCTCAAAAAGAAAACCCTAAGCTCCTACATCCAACTTCAAGAACCTCCAAAGTTCACCATTAATTCTGTAAATTTATTCAAGATTCCAAGTTCCTAGTTCAAGAACTCCAAGAACCATCATTCAAAGGCACGATTAACATCTAAAAAATGAGTATCGATCTAAAGTTTATCATTCAAGGTATGTGGGGTTTTTCAACAAGAACTCTCTTTTGTTCTTGTGCCCAAAAGTAATTTTCTTTACAAAGGCATGATTTTTCTTTGATTGTTATGAATTTGACGCATGAACCCATATCTTATGATGATTATTATGAAATCTTGATATTTATGATTTTGAAAGATGAATTTACATGTGTGGAGATATAAAGCATGAATCTTGAACGATATTTATCATGATTTTGATATTTGGGTCGTGAATCCCCATTGGAAATTATGTTTTTTCTTAGAAAGTGTGTGTTATAAGAACGTTGATGTTGAATATTTAAGATATTTTGAATGATTTAACCTTTTGGTCTTAATGGAGTTAGTTTGAACTCAAGTGTGAAGGAAATCCACAACGTGGTTGATTTTGATAGATGGGAAGAATGATGGATCCCGATGTATATTTATATATTACTAAAAAATTTTTTTGTGGATTATCTTTGAAATGATCTGAGCTAAGTCCGGGAGAAATCTTTAGCATCGAATGGGAGGTATAAAGCAACCTTACATCCCTAGAACTACGTGCCCCCGTAGGAGTGAGCCTGAGGCTGATTTATATAGTGATCACTAGTTTGTGTGGATTTGATATCGATAGTCCTACTTTGATGTCAAGGATAGGACGGCTCTCCCCAACGTGGGTTGTATGTTGGACTCTATGTAGCTCACATGGTTTATTGTTGGTTATAGGATCTCCTAGTGTGTGTGTTTCCTTGTGTCTATGGTGAATGGTGAAGTTATTTGAAAGTGGAATTGTGAAATTTATTCTTTCGAAAGATTTAAATGATATTTATATTATGAGAATTGATATTCTTGATGAACTGAAAGTGATTGACAAATTATATGATGACTCACATGTGTTATTGTACTTATTTTATCCTCTCATGATTATGATGATTTTCTTCGAACTATGTGAGTCTTTCATACATCCTGCATATTTCTTATAAATATTTATGATGATGATGTTTATACAACTGCATACACCCCCATATACTCGGTTCCTTTCCATGGTACTGACCCACATCTTCGGATGTGGGCTATATTTTCTTGGAATGTAGGTTTAGGTGCTCAGTTCTAGGTTCGACAGTGATTCTTCAGGCACACTGTTCTACATCCTCTGTTGTGGTGAGTTCTCATGTTCCGAGGACGTGATGTTTGATGTTGGTTTCATGGAATTATTTACATTTGATAACTGAGTATGAGCCAGTTGGGGCATGTCTTAATGGCTTGCTGGTTTTATTGATTTTCTTAGAGGCTTGTCAAACTAGAATAGATGTTGGGAGTTGACTAATAAGTCTTATTTTGTTATCTCTCTAAAATTCTTTTATTCTTGGATGATGATTACTCTGTTGATATTTGAGGGTTATTTATGGAAACCCCATTGATTTGTGTTGAACTGAATGAAAATGGCTCAAAGAGTTAGCTTGGGGCTACTCATAGCCTCAAGCACCGTGTGACGCTCCGGGACTCATTTTCTGGGGCATTACAAACTTGGTATCAGAGCCTAAGGTTTTAAGATGTCTTAGGGAGTCTGACAAGCTGCGTTAAGTAGAGTCTTGATTATCAGTGTGTAGCACGCCACATCTATGAGCAAGAGGCTATAAGACATTTTAGGAAAAAAGTGTGATTATTCCTTTCAGAAGTCTATCGTGCTTAAAGTGTGCTCCTGTGTTGTTTGTGAGAAAGAAAGATGGCTCTTTGCATATGTGCATTGATTACCGTTAACTGAATAAATTCACCATAAAAAATAAGTACCCCCTTCCGAGAATGGATAAATTGTTTGACCAATTGCAATGTGCAAGTTATTTCTCAAAGATAGACCTTCGTTCCAGCTATCATCAACTCAAAGTTAGGGAGTGTGACATCCCAAAAACTATTTTCCAAACTCGTTATGGCCATTTTAAGTTTCTTATTATGTCTTTCGGGTTAACTAATGCTCCAGCAGCTTTCATGGACCTCATGAATCGAGTGTTCAGACCATATCTAGATATGTTTGTCATAGTGTTCATCGATGATATACTGGTGTACTCCCGTAGTGAGGATGAACATTCTGATTATCTCTGAACTGTCTTGCAAACCCTTAAAGATCACAAGTTGTTTTCCAAGTTCAGTAAGTGTGAGTTTTGGCTAAGGTCAGTTGCTTTTCTGGGTCATATCATTTCTTCTAAGGGTATTAGAGTTGATCCCCAAAAGACCGAAGCTGTTAGAAATTGGCCTAGACCTATTTCTCCGACTGATATCCAAAGTTTCTTGGGTTTAGCTGGCTATTACCACTATTTTGTTGAGGGTTTCTCCTCTATAGCGTCTCCTATGACTCGGTTGACCCAAAAGAAAGTAAAGTTCTTGTGGTTCAAATCTTCTGAGAAGAGTTTTCAGGAGTTGAAGACTCGACTCACTTCAGCCCCTGTTTTGACTTTGCCTGATGGTGTTGATGGTTTTGTGGTGTACTGTGATGCTTTGAGAGTTGGGTTGGGTTGCGTATTGATGCAGAAGGGTAAGGTGATAGCTTATGCTTCTAGACAGTTGAAACCCCATGAGAAAAATTACCCCATCCATGACCTTGAGTTGGATGTTGTTGTGTTTGCTTTGTAAATATGGAGACACTATTTGTATGGTGTCCATGTTGATGTTTTCACTGATAATAAGAGTCTTCAGTATGTGTTTACCCAGAGATAATTGAATCTTAGGCAGAGACGATGGTTAGAATTGTTAAAGGACTATGATATGACTGTGCTGTACCATCTGGGCAAGGCCAATGCTGTGGTGGATGCCCTAAGTAGAGCATCCATGGGTAGTGTTTCGCATGTGATAGAAAGTAAGAAAGAGTTGGCTCGTGATGTAAATCATTTGGCTAGATTGGGGGTTAGGTTGTTTTACTATGTTGAAGGTAGTATAGGGGTTCAGAGTAGTTCCAAATCCTCCTTGGTTTCGGAAGTGAAGAAAAAGAAATACTTAGATGCTAGTTTGGTCTGAAGGAGTCAGTCAAGGACCAAAAAGTAGAGGTTTTCTCCCAAGGGGGAGATGGTGTGTTAAGATTGCAGGGTAGATTGTGTGTCCCGAATGTTGATTATCTGAGACAGATGATTATGGCTGAAGCGCACGGGGCGCGATATTCTATTCATCCTGGTGCCACCAAGATGTATCGAGACTTGCAGGAAATCTATTGGTGGAGTGGCATGAAGAAAGATATTGCAGTGTTTGTAGCTAAATGTGCAACATACCAACAAGTTAAGGTTGAACACCAAAGAACTGGTGGTATGATGCAAGAGTTTAGTATTCCCACCTGGAAGTGGGAAGAGATAAATATGGACTTCGTGATTGGTTTACCTCTTTCTCGAAGCCATCATGATTCCATTTGGGTTGTGGTTGATAGGTTGACTAAGTCTGCTCATTTCTTGCTTGTTCATGCTTCATATACTGCTAAGATTATGCTAGATTGTATATTTGAGAGCTAGTCAGACTGCATGGAGTTCCTTTGTCTATCATTTCGGATAGGGGTACTCAGTTCTCTTCGCAATTTTGGAAAGCTTTTCAGAAGAGTCTTGGTACCCAAGTGCTTTTGAGTTCTGCTTTTCATCAGCAGACCGATGGTCAGGCTGAGCGGACCATCCAGCCCTTAGAGGATATGTTGAGAGCTTGTGTACTTGACTTTAAGGGAAGTTGGGATGATCACTTACCGTTGATAAAGTTTGCTTACAATAACAGTTTCCACTCTAGTATTGGCATGGATCCGTTTGAAGACTTATATGAGAGGAAGTGTAGATCACCCATAGGTTGGTTCGAGGTAGGTGAAGCGGCTGTGAGTGGTCCTGATTCGGTATTTAAGGCTATGGAAAAAGTTAAGTTGATTAGGGAAAGGTTGAAAACTATGCAAAGTCGTCAGAAGTCATATGCGGATGTTAGAAAGAGAGACCTTGAGTTTGAAGTTGGTGACCTAGTGTATCTGAAAATTTCACCCATGAGGGGGGTGAAGAGATTTGGAAAGAAGGGGAAGCTTAGTCCCCGTTATGTTGGTCCTTACAAAATTCTTAGCCGTGTTGGTAAGGTAGCTTATGAGGTCGAGTTGTCTTCTGAGTTGTCCTCTGTTCATCCAATATTCTATGTCTCCATGCTTAGAAAGAATATTAGCGATGTTGTGGTAGTGGATTCCTCTGTGAGTGCTGACATTCAAGAAAATCATTCTTTTGATGAGATTCCTATTGAGATTCTTGATTTCAGTGTCCGAAGACTAAGGAACAAAGAATTTCCCTTAGTCAAGGTGTTGTGGCGAAACCAATCTGTTGAGGGTGCAACTTGGGAAGCTGAGGCGGATATGTGATCCAAGTACCCGCACCTATTTTCCGCAAACTTCGATCAAGCTGAAGGTACCGTTCTTTCCTAAATCATGCACTTTTGATATAAGTTGCAGCTGTTCAGCTGTCATTTATTATGTGTTCAGCTGTAGTTTCTTGAATTTATGTATTCTATGTTGCATTCAGAGTGAGAAACGATGTGGCGATGAGTCTAACAAATGGTTTCAGTTGTATGCCCTATTCCCTATCTAATCTTGGCATGTCTAGCGTCATTCGAGGATGAATGTTTCCAAGGGGGGTATGATGTAATACCCCAGAAAATTTTTTGTTGAAATTTTGTGCGTAAACGTGTTGGGTTCTATTTTCTAGAATGAATTATAAATTTTTCATGCGGAATGTCTTAGATTATGACCCACCATTGCGTAGAGTATCGAATAAGCTTTCCAACGATATGTGGATCATCCAAAACGGAAACCCAAGCGACGAGTTATGAACATTCCGATTGAACCGTGAATAGTAGTGAACAGTAAAACGTGCAGGAAAAAGTACTGAGGCCTGGCATATTTTTGCTTTAACTTTAAATGATCATAACTCATTGTACATAATGATCTGGGTGATCTACTATATATCAACGGAAAGCACTGTGAGTCCTCTCTCCAATGAAATTGGTTTCTTCCAATTTGTCTAAGGGAGCAAAAAGTTATGGTCGATCTACTTCAGCCAACCAAAAATGAATTTTTGGATCAACTTCAAATGATCATAACTCCTCGTACACAATGATCTGGGTGAGATACTATATATCAACGAGAAGATATGAGAGTCCTCTTTCTAATGAAATTGGTTTCATCCAATTTGGATATCTGAGTAAAACATTATGAAATCTTGATATTTATGATTTTGAAAGATGGATTTACATTTGTGGAGATATAAAGCATGAATCTTGAACGATATTTATCATGATTTTGATATTTGGGTCGTGAATCCCCATTGAAAATTGTGTTTTTTTAGAAAGTGTGTGTTATAAGCACGTTGATGTTGAATATTTGAGATATTTTGAATGATTTGACCTTTTAGTCTTAATGGAGTTGTTTTGAACTCGAGTGTGAAAGAAATCCACAACGTGGTTGATTTTGACAGATGGGAAGCATGATGGCTCCCGATGTATATTTATATATTATTGAAATTGTTTTGTTGTGGATTGTCTTTGAAATGATCTGAGCTAAGTTTGGGAGAAATCTTTAGCACCGAGTGGGAGGTATAAAGCGACCTTACTTTCCTAGAACTACGTGCCCCCATAGGAGTGAGCCTGAGGCTGATTTATATAGTGATCACTAGTTTGTGTGGATTTGATATCGATAGTCCTATTCCGATGGCAAGGATAGGACAGCTCTCCCCAACGTGGGTTGTACGTTGGACTCCATATAGTTCACATGGTTTATGTCGGTTATAGGATCTCCCAGTGTATGTGTGTTTCCTTGTGTCTATGGTGAATGGTGAAGTGATTTGAAAGTGGAATTGTAAAAGTTATTCATTCAAAAGATTTAAATGATATTTACATTATGAGAATTGATATTCTTGATGAACTGAAAATGATTGACAAATTATATGATGACTCACATGTGTTATTGTACTTATTTCATCCTCTCATGATTATGATGATTTTCTTCGGGCTATGTGAGTCTTTCATACATCCTGCATATTTCTTATAAATATTTATGATGATGATTTTTATATAACTGCATACACCCCCATATACTCGATTCCTTTCCATAGTACTGACCCATATCTTCGGATGTGGACTACATTTTCTTAGAATGTAGGTTCAGGTGCTCAGTTCTAGGTTCAACAGTGATTCTGCGAGCACGCTGTTCTACATCCTCTGTTGTGGTGAGTTCTCATGCTATGAGGACATGATGTCTGATGTTGGTTTCACGGAATTATTTACATTTAATAACTGAGTATGAGTCAGTTGGGGCATGTCTCAATGGCTCGCTGGTTTTATTAATTTTCTTTGAGGCTTGTCAGACTAGTATAGATGTTGGGAGTTGAATAATAAGTCATATTTTGTTATCTTTCTGAAATTCTTTTATTCTTGGATGATGATTACTCTGTTGATATTTGAGGGTTATTTATGGAAACCCTGTTGATTTGTGTTGAACTGAATAAAAATGGCTCAAAGGGTTAGCTTGAGGCTACTCGTAGCCTCAAGCACCATGTGACACTCCAAGATCCATTTTCTGAGGCATTACATAGAAGGAGTAAGAGTCTTATTGAGTGGTTGAGGTTGTGAGACTCGATTGATTGGTCCTGACTTAGTTCTAAGCCATGGAGAAGGTAAAGGTGATTAGAGAAAAACTTAAGACTGCCTAGAGTTGCCAAAAGTCTTGTACGGATGTGAGGCAAAGGGAGTTGGATCTTGAGGAAGGTGATTGGTTGTTTTGAAGGTTTCTCCCATGAAGGGAGTGATAAGGTTTGGGAAGAAGGGAAAGCTCAGTCCCCATTATGTTGGTTCATATCAGAATTTGAGGAGAGTTAGGAATGTTACCTATGAATTGGATTTTCCTACGAGTTTGGCTTCTATTTACCCTTTTTTCCATGTTTCCATGTTGAAAAGTGTGTGGGTGATCCTTCTTTAGTTGTCCCAATAGAAGATGTTGGTATTTTAGATTCCTTGTCTTATAAGGAAGTCCCGGTTGAGATTTTAGATAAATAAGTTTGTAGGTTGAGAACTAAGGATGTGGCATCGGTGAAAGTCCTTTGGAGAAACTAAAAGGTGGAAGAGGCTACTTGGTAAGATGAGGAAGATATAAAGAAAAAATATCCATTGTTTTTTCTCAAGTTGGATGACAATATTTAAGGTATGTGTTTCTTGTTTCTTATCGCTCTTTGAGTTTAGTATTGATTCTAGTTGTATTTTATCAATATTCCTTCTTGTTATCGTACTAATGGGTGCCCTAACTCCTCATTCTGGACTAATGATCCAGGAGGGGGTGATTAATGTAATACCCCAGGTCTTGGATTCAAAATCTCTTGATTTTTCAACTTCCTGCTCAGACCGCGACTCATATGACGAGTCATAGTCACTCGCCACGAGCCATATAATGCTACTCATAGTCCAACCAGTAAGGGTGTCCAAAGTTTCTATTGTGTCCATGACTTGGCCCCCATGAGTCATAGGGTGAGGTCAAAAGTTGAAGGGTGGGACTTGTGACCAAACTAGTGAGGTGGCCCTGAGTTTCTACCCAGGATACAAGTTGTGGCGATGACTCGTGATTAGTGACCATGAGTAGTTACCTGACCCGTAGCGACTGGCGATAGTTTTTTGCATATTTTAAGTGGAGCTATTTTGGTCTTTTCCTTCCACCCCATTATTTCCCATTACTTAGACTAAAGGGCCCCATAGTTCTTCGTTTACTCAATCATAAACATCATTCTCACTTCTCAAACTTCTAAATCAAGTGAAAGTCTAGGGTTTCTAAGGATTAAGCACCTAGAGTTCAATTGGTGGTTTTCTCTCCAAATATCTTTGTATCCAGGCATGTATCTCTTTCCTAAATTGATTCTCATACAAGCACGTGTTTAATTGTTGTCTATGTGGATTTAATTGTTAGTTTTGAATGTGGGTTGAGGGATTTGGAAAGGTTATGGTGAAAATTGGTTTTCCATGGTTTTAAACTGGTCATTAATGGCTATTCTAATGGTTTAGAACTCAATATATACATGGGTATGAGATGTGGAATGGGGAATGTGGGTTTCCTCAAATTTTCTGGTTTAATGGTTTAGAAATGGCTTTGCCCTCAACCTAACTTGTGAAATTGGTTTTGAATATGGAAATACACATGGTTTAACTCACTTTAGGAACCTTACATTGCATAAAAGGTTAATGGAACTTAAAATGGTTTTTGGAAGTCCTTGGTGGCCATGGATTTGTTTTGAATTGGAAACTTTGGAGTCAAATTTGGATATTTGATTTTGGAATGGCATAATGGAATTGGCTTGCAAGCTTAACTTTATTTGGTAGGACGATACCAACGATAAATGTCTAATTAAAAAACTACTTAGTTTATGGATGGAAATGTGTAAATGGTTTTAATTTGGGCTTAAAGAGGGTTATGTAGCTCGCCATGGAAGGTGAAGGTCCTGGGGGGACGGATACTAGAAACCACGTTTGCCACCTTGGGGGTCTTGGTAATTGTGTGCATAGTTCACACTATATATATATTTTGGAATGGCTGGGGTCGTGGATTTCCTGTCCCTTCCTCGAATTGTCCTAGTTCGTGCGGCTAACATGCGCTGGGACCTTTTTAGCAGCAGAAGTTGAACCTATATCTCTTGTGGTGCCCTTAGGACAGTTAGAGCTACACAGTCCAAATTAATGATTTTAAAATTCATGCTTAAACCTTGTTTCCTATCTCGGCATCTTATATACAAGTATATGTGAATGTGTGCATATGGTCTTGGAATGGTTTTGGACTGATTTGATTATGGAATTATTTTATCTCTTCCCTAAGTTACATGCTAGTGCTATCCCACTAACAGTCCCCAGACGCTGCATCATTTCATGATGTAGGGTCCTAGGGTTTCTTCGGTTACTTTGTGTAGAGTTAAGTGGTTCTGATTCGTCCGTTGATTAGCTTGAAGTGGTGAGCCTCCTTCTTCCATAAGACCCGTTACTTTTTGGTTTTATTATGTTGTCTAAGAGTATCACTTTTGAATTCCTATGGCTATAGTCGGTGGCATGTCCCGACCTTAGTTGATGTTCGGTTTTGTTAGAGGATTTTGTGGACAAAGTGTGGGTAGTTACTATTTATTGACTCTTAGTTCCTATTGAGTTATCTATCTATCTTTCAGATTATGTTTGGGTTGCTTCCGCTATTATATTTATTGTGCTCAGGTGACTAGGTAAAGGTGGTGGTCTCCAGCCTTCGGTGGGCTTGAGATACCCGTCACGACTAGGCCCAGGGTCGGGTCGTGCCATATACATACATATATATATATATATACATATATACATATATATAAATTATCATTATATTATTATATCTTTTGCAAATTTTCTCTATATTATTTTATTTATTTACTTTCAAGCTATAGCTAAACATATTCAAAATATAACATATGTACATATTTAAAATCGTACACGTGCGTATATGTACCCATATATGTGAAAATTATACACACACACACATATATATACGCACACATACATATATACGTAAAATAGGGAAAATTAATTAGGACGAAAGAAGCGTCGATATATTAATTAAGTGAAAATAATTGGAGAAATAAGATTTTTGTTTTTTTACATTTGGGTCAAATCTTCAATTCTTTTAACCTAAAATTACAACCCATTGATCTAATTTCAGCACCTTCCCCCCTCCCCCCCAAATCTCAGCCAATTATAGTCCCAATTGAACATTGACCCGGCCCAAACCCTAATTAACCCCTTCATTTTTATCCTCTCTCAATCTCCCATTTGTTTCCAACTAGACATCAACTAAGAAACGTCAGTCTCTTCTCTTTTTTCTCTCCGCCAGCGACGGAAGCTGCTAGACCACGGATAATGAAAAATCCAACGGTTTTCAACCTTCTCCACTTTTCCATCAGCTCCTCCATCAACTTTACATCATATCAATACATTTTTTTCTCATATCAGACCCCAAACGATGTCCACCGCCACTGCTGAAGGTGAAGAACAAGAAGGACCACTAGATTTGAAATTGCTTCCCCCTTAATCCAATGGGTCTGAATGTAAAACCTCCAAATCATATTTTTTTCCCCTCTTACATCAACCTGTAAAGGTAAAACAAAACCAGTATTTCTCTTCCACAAATTTTCTCTATCATTTGGGATTTTCTTAAGAATTGAAAATTTGAATTCTTGAGGGATGAGAACCGTTGTAGCCCTCAAATTTGGCCATAAAAGAAGCCTTTGGGTTCCCATTTTGATCATCGGTAATCACCAAGAGAATTTATCAAAAAATAGCATTAAAGATCGTCGAATTCATGCCATTATCTCCTTTTTAATTTCTTGCTCCCTTTTCGAGTTCGAGCGACAAGGAAGCCCTAGTTCACTGACCCAAAAAAAGAAGCGTCTTGAGGTCTCATGACTTACTCCATCTCTGTCAAAATTTGAAAAGCGAACAATAATCGCATTACATATTTTCGTCTAGCAGTCTAGTGTCTTTCTCTTTTGCTAGCATTATTCTTCCTTTGTAGATACTTGTTATTTTTTTTATTTAACATTTCACACATCATTGTTTAAAATTTGTGTTTTATATATTCTTATTTGAATTAGTGTGAACTTAAATTTTATAGCGAAATTCAATTGTTCCCTTCTCGCCCATTTGATTTTATATTTAGCATAATCGTTGGTCTTAAGTGTTTAATTTATACCATTAAAAGATTAACATTCGGTAGGTAAAAACATACCTTTTAGAATAAATGGTCGAGTTGTTAGAATCCTTTAATGCTTCTTTAATATAGAATAGTAACCTATCTTTAGAATCAAGTTAGTTTCTCACTAATTAGTAATATCGGATTAACCAAAATATAAATTTTGCAGTAGGTGAATTTATCATCGCTAGAGTCAGAAATCTACTTCAATTATTTTGAATATGATAAATCAATTTTATTTTTCTTTAATTTCAAATAAAATATGACAACTTAGCCAAACCAACTTCACAAGGCCTTTTTTAGGATTTCAAATGACAAGAAAAAATATTTTATTTATTTATTTATTTTTAGCCATATTGTAATAAATACTATATTCTCAAGTTATTGTAGATTTAAAGAACTATATAATTTAGCTATTCATTTAGTATAGGATAATTAATCTATTTTTATAAAATTTTATTTAAAAATAAAGAGGCAAAAGAGTCATTTTTTTAGAATAAAGAAAAATGTGAAGTTCTTAACATAATTAACTTTTTTAATTATTGAAAGTTTTTGTATGTCTTTTAAAATAAATAATTTTAAATAACTCTATATTTTGACACTATAAGGTTGCATTCTTTTTTAAGAGTTATCTCTGATAATTTTCGAAAAGTGGGTGAATTCTTAGTTCATGGCGCGGGCCTTCTAAGTTTGCCCGGTTAACCGTAACTAGCGGATCCTTTAGTGTGCTTAACTCCTTCACTTTAGGATAATTAGAATCATTTCCTAGAATCATTGAGTTAAGTAGACCTAAAAAATGAAATATTTATTTGTTTTAATCACTTGGCTTATAATAGATGTCTTAATTCACCACAGAATTAATTAGGTATCGACTTCCTTAAATTATTTAGAGATTTTCAATATGTTGTTCCTCGGTTTGACCCATGTTAAAAGGGGGTATCACAATAACTAAAATAAATATTAAAATAATATTTAACCAAAATGAGTTCATTTTACTAATGAACTTACAATAATATGACTAATAAAAAATATACTAATTAATAGACTAGTACTTATGTAAACGACTTCTATTACATGATCTTTAGCTAACTAATTATTACTATTACCAAAAATAAATAGACTTGTATATTCTTCCATAGCCAAAGAACCATAACCAATCACGTGATTTATCTTTTTGTCAGGGTGCTCAAACAAATCTGCTACATCCAAGTGTGTGATGTCAACATGATTTTCAGAGACAAAATGAGCTACAAGATTTTTTTCTTTCTTATTTTGTGATGCTTGGTAAATCTCAACCACGTTTTTGAAAGTACGACAGTCATGTGCATAGTGTCCTTTTGCACCATATCAGAAAGAAACACATGATCTAACCACTTCACTTTTCTCAGCTTTTCCTCGTTTCTTTTGACAATGTCCTTTTTCTGAATGATTAACACCAGAAACATAATTTCTTTATTAACCATAATCATGACCCCGACTACGTCCACGTCCACGTCTAGACCAGGTCCCCGACCTTTTCCACTCCGAGCATGGTGGGCGTACACCTCATTCACTTTTGAAAATGGTGTTGATCCAGTAGGTCAATTTTAATGGTTTTTCATTAACAAATTATAATTTTGTTTAGTCAGAAGAAGATAAGAACTCAGTTCAAAATACTTCTTGAAAATTTTCTCTTGATATTGTTGCTATAAAAGCACATTCGAGGCATGAAAGGTACAGAGTATCTTATTATATCAACATCAGTAATAGTCTCTCCACATAGTTTTAACTGAGAAAAAATTTTGAACATGACAAAATTGTACTCATGAACAGTCTTGAAACCTCAGATGCATCCAATCAGATTATGCTTTTGGATGGATGACCATCTTTAGGTGGTCATACCTTTCTTTCAGGCTATTCCACCAAACAAATGGATAATTAACAGTGAAATATTCAATTTTCAAATTTTTTTCAATATGATGATGCAATAATATCATAGCCTTAGCACGATCTTTTTTTATGCTTTATTTTTAGTTTTATTAGCATCTCCAAGACCCATAGCATCTAAATGGATTTCAGTATCCAATACCTATGAAAGATAGTTCTTGCCCGAGCTATGAAGGGCAACGAACTCAGGTCTTATAAGATTAGACATATTAAAGGAAAGAGAAAGTAATACCTTAGTCTTCAAATTGTGATACGGTGGAGTGTCGTGCTGATAACGTGTTGTATAAATAAAGGTAAAATATCAATGTCGAACTTCAATAAGAGAGAGAACTTTAGGAAATTTTAGTAGTACTTTTGTTTTTCTAATTTGATATACCTATAAAAATGTACAAAAGGGTGGTTATTTATAGACCACCAAACTTACTTTCTAAGGTTGCTATGCTTGACATCAAGTTGGAGATTTGGCCAACTATCTTAGGTATTCAAATACAAATTGAACAAGTTACTTTGATCTGCAAATACAACTTGAATAAGTAATTCTTGGTGTTCAAATTCAATTTGAGTACTAACTATTATCTCTAATTAATGATATTTTACATGTATATATGTCACATGACATCCATATTACATAACATTTTTTCTCTTTTTTGTTTTACTTTTGATTTTTATTTTTTATCTTCTCTTTTTTTAAAAGTTTTTTTAACCCTTACTTTTCTATCCTTTTCTTCTCTCAATTCCTATTATTTTTTTTGTTTTATCTTTTTTTTTTCTCAACTTTTATTTCTTTTTTTTCTCCTCTCAACTTTCATATTTTTTCTCTTTTTTATTTTCTTTGGTTTTTATTTTTTATTTTTTTTATTTATGAGATATTCTATAAATCTAGTCTTAGAGGTAAGACATAGCCCACTGTCTTTCAAACAACAAGTTCCATCTCATAGGCAAGAGTTCATACTACCACATTATGTTTTTAGTTATGAGATATTCCATAACTCTTGCCTTAAAGGCAAGACTTAGCCGAAGGACTTTTAAACAACAAGTACACCCTATGCGTAAGAGTTGACACTGCCATATTGTGTCTTGATTTGTGAGATATTCTCTAACTCTTGTATTAGAGGAAAGACTAAGCCCAAGGACTTTTAAACAAGTTATGCTCCATGGAAAAGAGTTGACAATACCACATTGTGTCTTGATTAATGAAATATTCTATAACTCTTGCCTTAGAGTCAAGACTTAGCCAAGAATTTTCAAACAACAAGTTACGCTCCATGAAAAAGAGTTGACACTACCACTTTGTGTCTTGATTCATGAGATGTTCTATAACTCTTGCCTTAGAGGCAAGACTTGGCTCAAGATTTTCAAACAACAAGTTATGCCCCACGAACAAGACTTGACATTACCACATTGTGTCTTAATTTATGAGATGTTCTATAACTTTTGCCTTAGAAACAGAACTTATTCCAAAGGACGTTCAAATAATAAGTCACACCCTTAAATTTACTTTAAGTTCAAAGAAAGAATAACTTCTTTGCGGGTTATCCAACTTTTTGTTCATTAGCAAGATATAATAAAAGTCAAGAAAAAAGAAAACAAAGAGAAAAGAAAAAGAATATTGAGAAAAAAAAAAGAAGGAAAAAATAAAGGTTAAGAAAAAAGAAAAAGAAAAGAATAAAAAAAATAAAGATTGAGAAAAATAAGAGAATAAAAATAAGGTTTGTCAAAAAAAATTGATAAAAGACAAAAATAAAAAATAAAAGAAAATAAGGGTTGAGACAAATGAATAAAAAAAAGAAACAAAAAATAAATAATGTTTGAGGGAAAAAAAATGAAAGAAAAAAAAAAGAAAAATAAAGGTTACACAAATGAATTAAAATAAGAAAGTAAACATCAAGGAAAAACAAAAAGCGAGGAAAAAAAAGAAATAAATTAGAAGTTGAGAGATGAAGGAACATGGAAAGTGAAAAAACATTTCAGGTGTAGACGGGAAAAAATGTACTTGTTCTATGCATAAAAGGGAATGAAGACAAGTCCTTAAAGACATTTATTATGGGGGACAAAAAAGTAATGCCACCAACCATATGGGTCATCCCATATAATTTCCTATATATTTAGCGGTATATGAATCAAACTTGAACCATTATTTTTCCTATTGGTCACCCTATGTCCTTTTTCCCATTTTCCCAACTTAATTAGGGGAAAATTAGTACCAAAGTGTGATAGTAGGGTATAGTTGGATGAATACTTTAAGGGAGGGTATATTTACCATTTTAACTAGCAAATGGATATATTTGACTCTTTTTTGTTTTTTTTAATTTCTACTTATTTATTTGTCTATTATAAGAAAAACGAGTCAATATATCCCTCAACTTTATGATTTAGGGTGGATATTTTATGGGGTAAAATGGCCTCGATAGGATTGGATCGACATTGGGTAGAACTGGAACCGACCCACAATAGGTATTTCAAAGGAAAAATGGAGATGAAAGAATGTCCACTTGATCGGAAGTGCAATAGGTTGAGGCTAACAATGATGGCTACTATGCAAGAAAGCACAAACAGAAGGACAATGTGTCAAAGATCTTAGGTGCATAAGCTACCCTTGGTTGAATGGCGACAGACACGTGATATTGGGCAGCCATACTCCAATCTCTCAATATCAAATGGCCATCGTCCATTGGTTTCTTTACTGTAGGATTAAAGTGGCACTCTCCCATTGGCCGAAAGCAATCTTTGTACTTCATAAATAGGCACCCCCTCCCATTGTAAAGGGGATTTGAATTTTCTCCTCTCTATTCTCAAGCAATAATATTCTCTAGCTTTATTCTTACTTTTTCTCTATTACTTTAGTTGTGTATTACTGCTTTCTTACTATTATGTTCACTCACTAAGCATTTGAAACCAAAACCCCTTTGTAGCTAACGTGTTATAACCTATGTATCCATTCAAATTTATTCCCAGAATCTATTTTTGCTTAATGATTAACTTGTTTACTTTTTTTATTCACTGTCTTGCAAATTCATGCTACTAACAAGAAGCTAAATTGTAGCGCATGCACTTGACTCAAAAAAAGAGTCGGTAAGTAGTTTGGCGTGCACCTTGGGGACAAATTAACTATGTGGATTTTAGATTTTCTTTTCTGCCATTTTCATTCTATGCTTTACCTTGTAGGAAAGTAGGTCAGCCGATGATAACAACGACCCCATGAAAGATAATGCTCTCCAACAGACACTAGTGATTGAGCAGATGTCCCCTCAGGTTCAGTAGGAAGGAATACTCTTGATGATGAGAAAACGCCTTTTTCCCTAAACATGATGAATGTAAAGATGCAAAAAAAAGGAAAAACGAACATGTAGACCCTATCAGTGATAAGCTAGAGGCATGCAACTTGAAGAGTTTGTAAAGACTCTTGAAGGATTTTGCTGCGTCTTACAAGGAGTCGATGGCTCGAAAGGAGGAAAAAGAAAAAAGAATGGATGAACTATAGGGTGGCGCAACTTAGGTGACCCTAGAATGAAAGAGAGGACTCGAACAATTAGAGCATAAGGATAGGATGGAAGAAATAATGACGGTGAATGATGAGGCTAGGCTTAAAGACGTGGCCCAATTGATGTCTATACAGGAGTTTTTAAGGAAGGAAATGAATGCCCAATATTCCAAGATTCGGTATCGGATGAACCACATAATAGGAGCCCTACCCTTAGTAAAAGGACCATACTCCAAAAGTTACGGTAAGGTACCCTACACGATCGTTGCAATAATAAAGCCCATTTTGAAGAATGCCTGATATCTCAAAGTATGACAGAAACTCAGACCCACAAGAGCATTTACTATTCTTTACCATGGCAATTAGTGGAAATAATTTGACTAAGGAGGGGGATGAGTCAGTCATAGTAAAGAAGTTTAGAGAATTTTTCTCAGGAGGAGCCTTGGTATGGTATTCTTCTCACGATCCGAACCAGGGTCTGGCCATGACGGGTATCTCAAATCGAATAAGGACTGGAGACCACCCCCTGAACCTAATCAAATAGAACACTATACCCTCAATTGCAGATGAATTCCAAAAATATAACAAGATAGCACAAGATAAGCTCAAAGAATTGAAGACAAGTCTATAACCGAAAACTAGTGACCAACCAAAAACAACCAACCAACATCACCCAAGTCCACAGTAATATTCGCAAAATCTTCTAACAAAACCAAAATCAAATAAATATAGGGGCATGCCCTCGACTCTGAGAAAGACAATGACAATGATAATGTTAATGATAAGGTAAACTTTTCAGTTTTTTTCTATAAAAGGAGACCGAAGAAATAACCAAGTATTTTGGAGTATGGAAGCTCACCACTTCACCACCAATGACCGACGAATCGATTCGATCCACCTAACACTGCGCAGGGAAGGTAAAAGTATCTTTGGTGCCTGCATCGCGTGGGGATACAGCATTCAAAGATGGTTAGTGGGTTGATCACTAGTATGTAACTCAGTGGAAAAGGATAAAATAATATCATTAACAATATTTTTAAAACCATTCAAGCTAGATCGTATAATTATATATATATGTACATATAAACATGTCAAGTCGAGAACAGGAACAAGGCTTAGCATGAAGTAAAACGTTATCCTGGACCATGTAGCTCAACCACATCAAAACTCATACTCAAATCCATACAATTTAAACCATGTAAAACACATATTTTCATAAATTAAGAATTAGGGAAGAGTAACATGCCTAAAATACCAAAGCTTATGGAGACAAATCAACCCTTGAGAGCTCCAATTGATGAATATCTTGGAAACCCCTAGTTTCTTGCTTGAGAGAATTTAGAGAGAAAAGAGTGCTTTTGATTGTGTTATGGATGAGAAATAACCTCTTAAAGTGCTTTATGGTTGTGGGGCCTAAGTTAGGAAATAGGGAATTGACTAGAATACAAAAGACTGAATAATCACGCCTAGTCGCTACGAGTCTTCTAACGACTCATTACAACTCATTATGACTCACCCCTTCTAGTTGTAGTCAAGACAGTATCCCTGGGCACCCCCCACTGGTATGTCTAAGAGTCATACTTTTTGACTCGTAACCAGTCTCGACGATTCCCATGCACCACCCGTTATCAAGATAGAAACTTTTGAGGCATACACTGATCACCTTATGACTACCCCTAATGACTTATAAGGCCCTAGTCATAGTCATAGAAGAAAATCCAGGCCAACTTACAAGACTCATAGTGAGGATAAAATTTCAAAAAATAAATTTAAGGACCAAAAATCTAGGGTGTTACATTATCTTCCCTTAGGATCATTCATCCTTGAATGAAGAGATAAGGTATCTCATTAAACAATTTAACACATAACACACATACTCTTAGCTTTAACAAAGACAAAAAACAAAGAGATCAAAGAATTCACAATTTCCTTTAACAAAGTTAGAAAACAAAGATACTAAGGAATACACATTCCGCTCACCGGGACTTCCTTACAAGACAAGGAATCTGAGACACCCATACTTTACAAAGGAACAACTAGGGAAGGATCACCCATGCATTTCCTCAATATTGAGATATGAAAGGCTGGGTGGATAGAACCCAAGCTTGAAGGAAATTTCAACTCATAAGACTACAGTATGGACCAACATAACGAGGACTGAGCTTCCCCTTCTTTCCAAACTTCATCACTCCCTTCATGGGAGACACCTTCAAGAACACGAAATATTCCACCTCAAACTCAAAGTCCTTTTTCCTCACATCCTCATCGGACTTTTGGCGACTTTAGGTAGTCTTAAGCCTATCCCAAATCACCTTTACCTTATCCATAGCTTGGTGAACCAAGTCGGTACCATACAACCTATTTTTGCTAACCTCAAACCACCCAATAGGAGACCTACATCTCCTACCATACAAAGCTTCAAACAGAGCCATCCCAATAGTCGAGTATAACTATTATTATATGCAAACTCAATAAGAGGTAAATGGTCAACCCAACTACCACAAAAATTAATCACTCAAGACCTTAGCGTAGCCTCCAAAGTCTGAATCATCCTATCTGCTTGTCTATTTGTCTGAGGGTAGAAAGAAATGCTAAAGTTCACCTTAGTCCCCAAATCTCTCTGAAAGAAATGCCAAAAGTGGTATGAGAACTGAGTATCTCGATCAGATATGATGGAAACTAGAGCACCATGACACTTCACGATCTCCTCAATGAATAGCTTAGTATAATCTTTCACTGAATAATTAGTCTTCACTGGCAAAAAGTGAGCAAACTTAGTCATCCTATCTACGACGACCCAAATAGAATCACACTAATAGCGAGACCGCATAAAACTAGTAACGAAATCCATATTAACCACTTCATATTTCAACATGGGTAACTTAACCTCTTAAGATAAACTACTAAGCCTCAAGTGTTCAACCTTTCCTTGTTGACAAACCAAGCACTTAGCCATAAAATTGGCTACATCCCTTTTCAAGTTATTCCGCCAATAAATTTCTTTCAAATCATGGTACATCTTTGTTGAATGATAACGCTCAAACTACAGCTCTCGTAAGAGTGTAAGCGGTCGTTGTCAAATATAGAACCCAACTGGGTTGGGTTTCGAATCCCACAGGAAATACTCGGTCACTAAGTATGCAACGATTAGTAGACTTTTGGAGAAAGTTCTGTGAAAAGGGGGGATTGGAGTGTGACGTTACATAATAAAATTAAAATAGCAAAGTAAAAATGGAATGCTTGATAGGTTTTAATCAATGAGAATTGTAAGTTAGGGTTATGTCCACCTTATGAGTTTTACGTATCTATTAACTATGAGTTATGCGGAATTCAGACATCCATGTGCTTATAGAGATTCGTATTCTATGGTAAATCCTAGTGTCTTTCGACCATCACAGATTATTTCATTTTAACTCTTTCGAGCTTAAAATGTATCTAATGGTACGAATTCTCCAAGAGGTTAATCCAGTTACGGCACTAACTTTTAAACAGGGGTTGGTAGCCCTATTTCCTTGTCATTCTCTCTTTTTTAGGCATGTAACTTTTCTTTCGAACAAGTTAATGCTATACTGACGTATTCTATATGTTTGCAACCATAAGAATTAAATTAAGATGAAGAGAGTAATGATATAAGCAGCATACGTATCAAGAATTCACAAACTCATAGAAATAGATAGTATATCATAAGGCTTCCATAACCCTAACAGAGAAGTTTAGATACTCATGAGTGCAACGGAAAATATAATAGACATTATCATTATACCAAAATAATAACAATCTCACGTGAAGTATGTTTTGGTGTCACTTGTGGCGTGATTCCCTTGCTAGTAGCGTTTCTCTTGTCGTGAAAATTAAAAGTCGAATAGATGAAGAATAATGTCAACAACGAATTAATGAAGAAGGGAAAGAATAGAAAGGGGGATAAGAAGAGAATAAGAATGAATTGAACGAGAATGAATTGAATGCTGAAAAATTCAGCAAATAAGGGTTTTTATAACACCCTTATAACACCCTTGTCCTAGTCCTACTGAAATAGGGTTTTTATCCTTGTCCTACTGAAATAGGGTTTTTATCCTTGTCCTAATCCTATTAAGTTACTGCTGATCCCCAAGTCTTTAGAAATACTATTTTTGCCCGGGACAAGTTCTCCATGCATCACTTTCGGTCCACAAGCTTCCAGAAGCTGCCTTCCTTCTTACGTGAAGTTTCCTTAGGGGTTCAACAGTCCACAAAATGCGGAAATCTTCATCATTTATGCCTGAAAACTTGTTAATCACGTTGGTTAGCTCACTTACAGGAAAAAGGACTAAAAGTGCAGGAATTATATATTTTGTCCTCAAAACTTAGCTAAAATATGGGTAAATTAAGGTGCTTTAGGCGTGTAAATACGCCTAACATCAACACCCCACACTTAAAGCTTTGTTCGTCCTCGAACAAAATATCATGTCCATATAAACATCTACTTAGGGTTTCACAGTAACAGCACAAAATATTCATCAACACAAGCACGACAATTATTAACAAAGAGTAGTTTTCTGATCACTACTAGAAACAATTTAACCTCTAACATAGACTCGTGATGATGGTTAATTCGTATCCACAATTTAAGGCACAAAGAATCATACATAGCTACCCAAAACTCATCAACCATGTGTGTCTCACATAAGATGTTACCCATAATCAGTTACAGGTATTGCATTTTTTGAAACATGGGTATAAGATTTTCCTTGCTCTCACTCTCACAAGGAATTCATATGTTGCAACTGATGACCATAGGTTTGCCCTTAGTTTAATGCTCCACTAATATCAAAATGCTAAGTTTAGGATCAAATAGGTCTTTTACAGGCTGTAATGTAGGCTAAGGGACGGGTAGGACTATTTTGGCCAGAAATAGTGACTATGTTCCCTAAGCGCTTTAATACATCACATTATGCCATTAACACTCTCTTTTAATCAACCCTGCTACCTTTGTTTCATCTATCACCCCTTTTCACCTATTTTGCCATTCAAACTTAACTATCTTTTTATTTAACCATAAACACAATTTATCTTTTTGTTTTTCTATTTCTTTTTCTTTTCTTTTCTATAGCACACCTCTATGATAGCCACTCTTTTTCATAACAAATTCAAGCACCAATAAACTCTATGGCATCACTCTTACCCAATTTCCTCTTATTTTGTCATATGACTTTACAATTTAAAGCGCTTAGGAATTTGGATCAAATTATGGTCTTGAAAAAAATGGATTAGGCTACATATGAGGCTTGTCAAAGAAAATGGCTTAAAGGCTAAAAGGGGGTTAACTAGGATAATGTCCACGGGTAGGTAAAACGAAGATAAACAAACACAGGTTGCCAAAGAAATGCCTAAATCATCTCCTAAACCCACATTCTTTATTTCGCTTTACACACACACCAGGCAAGTTCTAGCATCAGCCACAAACACAGAATATACTATCACCTCACACACACAAGGCACATGGTCGACTTTATTGGGAGTAGTATAGACTCTTGATCCAATAGATGAAGGAATTAAACCACACACTTATCATATAATGAGTCACATTTAGAGCCTAAACGTCTCAATAGTAATGATTTTATCATAGACTCTTGTCATAATACCATGCTGCCTATCAGAACAACTTCATGCAAAGTTTTTAAAAAAAAAATTCTAAAATTTAACTAAAAAATATGTAAATGCAGATAAAGAAGTATAGCATACAAATACCAGCACCCCACACTTAGACGGGACACACTGCCCTCAGTGAAAAATAAATAAGAAGAACCTGGTTAGTCGGACTCATCCTCTATGTCTGGGGTCATACCCCCTGCATCGGAATCATCATCAGAGTCGTCGTCATCAGAGTTCTCCTCAAAATGTACCCCACTTGATTCCAAGAGTGCGTCGAGGTATTTGCAACACAGAGGATTCAGCTTGCTCTTTTCTTCCTCTTTTCTTACCTTTCTGTGAGGTGGGCGTTTTTTGTCTTCCTTGTCATCCTTTTGAGGCCATTCTACCTGAGATTCATGTTAGCTTATCTCAGAAGATATAATCGACAAACAAACTATAGTGGCACCACCCCACACTTAATTTGTTTGTACAAACTAATTAAGTGAGTGATGTCGATTACTCAGACTTCATCGACATACATATAGGTGATATGTTCCAACAATATGTTCAACACAGTCATACTTGCATGTTGTCTTTAACTATTCTTTTCAACTCTATGTTATGTAATCTTGACCATACTTTATGGTTTGGATTACTACACTTTTGGAACAAGACGACCATGTAGAGGTTGAATCAAGTTTATGGTATAGAAATAATCACAACATCTCATGCTTGTATTCAATCATGATCTTTATCTCGATGAACGAGTCACTCAAACATTCAAGCATTCAAGTTTGATGATTATGCAATTAATTTCACCATTTCGATTCCATGAATCCACGACAGTGTATAACAATCAAACACAAGTCGGAACCAAGTCAAGAACACCCACACGTATTCTTTCACTCAACTAGTTGTATCATAACAAACTAACCACATTCAAATCACCAACACCAATTCAATGTCTAACAAATCATTATAAGCGTAGTATTGTAACACTTTATGGAATATAAAAGAAGAACTTACTTGGTGATGGACTCGGAATATAATCTTGCAAGGTTAGATGAGCAAAAAGAAAACTTTTGAGAGATTTGGAGAGTAAAAGCGGTGCCTAGTTTGAGCAAATAAGTGTGTTTTGTTCTAATGTTGAAAATCTATTTATAGAACAAGATATGGATCGGGTTTAACCCATGTAAACTCGGGTTAGGAGACCAAAAAGTAAGGATAGGTGGCACCTAATGGTTTGCCTATGCTTGGCATAAGCGGCGCCTTTTGCAAAGCCTAGTTGAGCATAGGCGGCGCCTATGCTATGGCATTGTTGGGCATAGGCGGCGCCTATGCCATGGCATTCTAGATTTAGAGACAAAAGGCTTTTACATAGGCATTGATAGGCATAGGCGGCGCCTATGCTATAGCATTGTAGAATCCGAGAGCTTAGGCCATAGCATAGGCCTTGCCTTGTTCAAGGCCTTGATTTACATAGGCCTTGCCTTGTTCGTTGTCTATATTTTCATAGGCAATGCCTAACCCATATCCTTTTGCTTCTTCATTCCTAACTTACCACCTTCAACATGAACCGCTTCCAAAGCAAAATTTGAAACCAATCTCCTCCTTTACACCTTTTGTACCTACACTTACTCAAAAGCAACAAAAATGATTAGAACGATGGGTTGCCTCCCATCAAGCGTCTTAGTTTTGGTCGCGGCTCGACAAAATCCTAGGAAAACAAAAACAACAAAAACAATTAAAAAGGATGGGTTGCCTCCCATCAAGCGCTTGATTTATTGTTGCGACACGACATAGTTACCTCGAGTACTTAGACTTCGTCGAGATAACTGGTGGCCATGCATTTTGTCGAGTTAAGAGGACCGATGTATGGTCTCACTCGTTGTCCATTCACCTTAAAGACAACACCATTATTGTCTTCTAACTCAACTACTCCTGACGAGTAGACTTGGCTAATTTTGTACGGGCCAGACCATTTAGACCTTAACTTACCTGGGAATAGCTTCAATCTGGAATTGAAAAGAAGTACCACATCACCCTTTTGAAAGCTTCGTTGAATAATCCGTTGATCATGATACTTTTTCATCCGCTCCTTGTAGAGGTCTGATCTTTCATACGCATGTAGACGGAATTCATCCATCTCGTTCAGCTGCTCTAATCTCAGATTCATAGCATCATCCTACTTCAAATTCAGTCGCTTCAACGCCCACAATGCTTTATGCTCGAGCTCAATGGGCAAGTGACAGGCCTTCCCGTAAACTAGTTGGTACGGGGACATGCCAATTGGCATTTTGAATGCAGTCCTATAAGCCCATAGTGCATCGTCCAGCTTTCGAGACCAATCTTTCCTATTAGCGTTTACAGTCTTCGCAAGGATCATCTTGATCTCTCGATTAGAAACCTCTACCTGTCCACTAGTTTGTGGGTGATAAGGTGTGGCTACCTTATGTTGCTTGACCCCATATTTCACCAACACGGATTTGAACAGCTTGTTGCAAAGTGTGATCCTCCATCGCTTATGATGGTACGTGGTACCCCAAAATGAGAGAAGATATTTCTCTTCATGAATGCTACAACACGCTTTCCTTCATTATCGGCCAGCGCTACTGCTTCAACCTATTTGGATACATAGTCGACAGCAACTAGGATATATTTCATCCCAAATGAATTTATGAATGGGCCCATGAAATCAATACCCCACACATCAAACAGCTCTACTTCAAGAATTTTTGACATGGGCATCTCATGGTGCTTCAAAATCGTTCCTTGTCTCTGACATTGGTCACATATTTTCACAAATTCGTAGGCATCTCTAAATATCGAAGGCCAATAATAGCTGCTTTGCAATACCTTCCTTGTTGTCCGACCACCTGCATGGTGATAATGCTCAAACTACAGCTCTCGTAAGAGTGTAAGCGGACGCTGTCAAATATAGAACCCAACTGGGTTGGGTGTCGAATCCCACAAGGAATACTTGGTCACTAAGTAAGCAATGATTATTAGACTTTTGATGAAAGTTCTGCGAATAAAGGGGGGATTTTGTGTATGCAAATAACGTGAACAAAATAGTAGAGTAAAAACGGAAAATAGAAGAGTAAAACGGAGTACTTGGTAGGTTTTAATCAATGAGAATCGAGAGTTAGGGTTATGTCCACCTTATGAGTTGTACGTATCTATTGACTATGAGTTATGCGGAATTCAGACATGCATGCGCTTATAGAGAATCGTATTCTGTGGTAAATCCAGGCGTCTTTCGACCATCAAGGACTATTTCACTTTAACTCTTTCGAGCTTAAAGCGTATCTAATGGTACAAATTTTCCAAGAGGTTAATCCAGTTACGGCACTAACTTTTTAACAGGGGTTGGTGCCCTATTACCTTGACATTATCTCTTTTCCAGACATGTAACCTTTCTTTCGAACAAGATAATGCTATACTGGCGTATTCTATATGTTTGCAACCACAAGAATTTAAATTAAGATGAAGAGAGTAATGATATAAGCAGCATACGTGTCAAGAATTCACAAACTCATAGCAATAGATAGTATCTCATAAGGCTTCCATAACCCTAACAGAGAAGTTTAGCTACTCATGATTGCAACGGAGATCACAATAAATATCATCATGATCTCACGTTGGTCATAAGGGCCGTGCTTTCTCTGTCAGAAAGTGTAACGTGAATTAGGATCAAACGTTGAATGAAAAAGACTTGAATTAATTAAGGAGTGAATAAGAATTTATTAGAATGGGAAGGAATAGAAGGGGGAATAAGAAGAGAATGCTGAAAATTTTCAGCAAAATAGGGTTTATATAACATCCATATCCTAGTCCTATTGAAATAGGGTTTTTATCCTTGTCCTAGTCCTACTGGGTTACTGCATACTTGTCCTAATCCTACTAAGTTACTGCTGATCTCCAAGTCTTTGTAAATGTTGTTTTTGCCCGGGACAAGTTATCTATGCATCACTTTCAGTCCATAGGTGTCCAAACGCTGCTTTCCTTCTTTCGTGAAGCTTCCTTTGGCGTCAAGTTGTCCATAAAAAGCTGAAATCTTCATCATTTATACCTGAAAACTTTCTAATCATGTTTGTTAGCTCACTTACAGGAAAAAGGACTAAAAGTGCAGGAATTATATATTTTGTCCTTAAAACTTAGCCTAAAATATGGGTAAATTATGGTGTTTAGGCGTGTAAATATGCCTATCATCAACACCCCACACTTAAAGCTTTGTTCGTCCTCGAACAAAATATCATGTCCATATAAACATCTACTTAGGATTTCCACAGTAACAGCACAAAATATTCATCAAGACAGGTATAACAATTATTAACAAAGAGTAGTTTTCTAATCACTACTAGAAATAATTCAACCTCTAACATAGACTCGTGATGATGGTGAATTCATATCCACAAGTTAATGTACAAAGAATCATACAGAACTACCCAAAACTCATCAACCATGTGTGTCTCACAATATATCACCCATAATCACTCACAAGTATTGTATATATTTCGAACATGGGTATAAGATTATCCTTGCTCTCACTCTCACAAAGAATTCATATGTTGCAACTGATGACCATAGGCTTTCCCTTAGTGTAATGCTCCACTAAATATCAGAATGCTAAGCTTAGGATCAAATAGGTCTTTTACAGGTTGTAATATTGGCTAAGGGACGGGTAGGACTATTTTGGCCAGAAATAGTGACTATGTTCCTAAGCATTTTAATACATCACATTATGCCATTAACACTTTCTTTCAAACAACCTTTCTACTTTTTTTTAATCTACCACCCCTTCTCACCTCTTTTGTTATTCAATTTTGAACAGAATTAACTTTTTATTTTCCTTTTTCTTTTCTTCTCTTTTTTTATAACGAACCTCTATGATAGCCACTCTTTTTTCATAACAAATTCAAGTACCAATACCTTCTAAGGCATCACTCTCACCCAATTTCCTCTTATTTTGTCACATGACTTTACAATTTAAAGCGCTTAGGAATTTGGACCAAATTATGGGCTTGAAAGAATGGATTAGGCTTACATATGAGGCTGTCAAAGAAAATAGGCTTAAAGGCTCAAAAGGGTTGACTAGGATAATGTCCATGGGTAGGTAAAACGAAGGTAAACAATTACAGGTTGCCAAAGAAATGCCTAAATCATCTCCTAAACTCACATTCTTTATTTCGCTTCACACACACACCAGGCAAGTTCTAGCATCAGCCAGAAACACAGAATATATTATATCCTCACACACACAAGGCACATGGTCAACTTTATTGGGAGTAGTATAGACTCTTGACCCAACAGATGAAGGAACTGAACCACACAATTATCACATAGTGAGTCACAATTAGAGCCTAAACATCTCAATAGTAATGATTTTAGCACAAACTCTTGTTATAATACCATGCTGCCCCTCAGATCAATTTCATGCAAGGTTAAAAAAAATTTTAAAAAAATTTAACTACTAACAAACAAAACAAAAAAACATAAATAGATGTAAATGCAGATAAAGAAGTAAAGCATACAAATACCAGCACCCCACACTTAGATGGGACACACTGCCCTCAGTGGAAAATAAATAAGAAGAACCTGGTTAATCGGACTCCTCTTCTATGTCTGGGGTCATACCCCCTGCGTCGGAATCATCATCAGAGTCGTCATCCATAGAAGTTCCTCATAAGTTCCCCACTTGATTCCAAGAGTGCGTCGAGGTATTTGCAGCACGGAGGATTCAGCTTGCTCTTTTCTTCCTCTTTTCTTACCTTTCTGTGTGGTGGGCGCTTTTTCTTTTCCTTGTCGTCCTTTTTGTGCCATTCTACCTGAGATATCAATAAAGTCATGTTAGCTTCATCTTGGAAGATTCAATCGACAAACAGACAATAGTGGCACCACCCCACACTTAATTTGTTGACACAAACTAATTAAGTGAATGATGTCGATTACTCAGACTTCATCGACATTCATTTAGGTGATATGTTCCAACAATATAGTCAGTGCAGTCATACTTTTCTTGTCATCTTAACTATCCTTTTTCAATTCTAGTTCATGTAATCTTGATAATGCTTCATGTTTTGGACTAATGCATCACTTTGAATAAAACTACTACATAGATATTGTATCAATTTATGGCTTGAAATAATCTCAACATCGTATGTTTGTAGTCAACCATGATTGTCATCTCGATGACCAAGTCATTCCAACATGTAAGCTTTCTAGTTACAAGATTATGCAATTTTCTTGACCATATCAGTTCCGCAAAAGTATGACAGTTTATCAAAATCAAATACAAGTTGGAAACAAGTCAAGAGCATCCTTACGTATTCTTTCACTCACTTAGTTGTATCAACCACATTCAAATCACCAACACTACTTCACGATTTAACAACTTATTATAGGTGTAGTATAGTAATACTTATGTAATATAAAAAAAGAGCAAAGAAGTACTTACTTGGTTGATGGCCTCGGAAGATGTTCTTGCAAAGTTAAAAGAGCAAAAATAAAAGTTTTGAGAGTTTTGGCAGGCAAAGGCGGCGCCTATGCTATGGCATTGTAGATTCAGAGAGCAAAGGCAATGCCATAGGCGGCGCCTTTAGCTTTGCCTAGTAGAGCAGAAGGCTTTTGCATAGGCGGCGCATATGCTATGGCATTGTTGAGCATAGGCGGCGCCTATGCTATGGCACTCTAGAATCCGAGAGCTTATGCCATTGCATAGGCCTTGCCTTGTTCGTGGCCTAGATTTACATAGGCCTTGCCTTGTTCTTTGCCTATATTTTCATAGGCAATGCCTAACCCATAGCCTTTTGCTTCTTCATTCCTAACTTACCACCTTCGACATGCAATACTTCCAAATCAAAATTTGAAACCAATATCCTCCTTTACACTTCTTGCACCTACATTTACTCAAAAATAACAAAAACGATTAGAACGATAGGTTGCCTCCTATCAAGCGCCTTAGTTTTGGTCGTGGCTCGACAAAATCCTAAGAAAACAAAAACAACAAAAACAATTAAAAATGATGGGTTGCCTCCCACCAAGCGCTTGATTTATTGTCGCGGCACGACATAGCTATCTCGATTACTTAGACTTCATCAAGATAGATGGGGCATCATTTACTGAATGGATTCAGACGACAATGAGGCTTACTTGTAGGCATGCAATCTTCTTCGAGATGACCCTTGTGCATACATATCCCAGGAGGGATACCAATTATATCATCGATAGTCCAACCCATAGCTCTCTTGTATCTCTTCAGAGCAGAGATGAGAGCCTCTACGTTCTGTTCACTTAAATCATCCGCCACACTCACAGGAAGTGTATCTCTACTTCCCAAGAACGCATACCTTAGATAATTGGGGAGCTCTTTCGATTCTAGCACTGGGGGATCTTCAATGGAAGTCTTTGCTGTAAGTGATGGTTGATTCTTAAGATCAAGGTACGGCTTCTTAGGAGTATGAGAATAGGACCCTATTTCTGTTAGAGCACACATAGTTTCTTCATGTTCTTGAGCCTCCTCACGCTCAAAATTCAGCAGCTCATCAGATAGTGACTCATCAGTAAGCTGCTTTTCTACAGATAATTCTTTGTCATCCTTATAATTAACTTTAGCTACAGAGAACACATCCATATCTTAGGGTTGTTTCATTGCTTTGCATACATCAAAACAGACCACTTCGTCATTCAACCGAAATAAAAGCTCATTAGCTCTCATGTCAATAAGCACACTTCTAGTTGTGAGGAAAGGGCGTCCCAAGATTATGGGAACTTCAGAATCCACCTCGCAATCTAAAATAACAAAGTCTGTAGGAAAGATAAAGGTGGAAACCTTTACCAACACATCATTTAAGATACCAACAGGTCATTTTATCGACCTATCTGCCATCACGAGCCGCATATTGGTTGGTGTAGGGTCGCCCAACCCCAACTTTCTATAGACGGATAGTGGCATCAAATTGATGCTTGCTCCCAAATCGCACAATGCCTTAGGAAAATTCATAGATCAAACCGTGCAAGGAATAGTGAAAGCACCAGGGTCTGCCTTTTTCTGTACTTAAGACCTTGTGGCAATTGCACTGCAATGATGAATATTATCTGCCGGCTCATAGCTTACTGCCCGCTTCTTTGTTAAAAGGTCCTTCATGAATTTAGCGTACCCAGGCATCTGTTCCAACGCCTCAACCAATGGAACATTAATGGTCAGTTGTTTTAACATTGACATGAATTTATTGAACTTTGTATCATCAGCTCTCTTCTTTAATCTTTGAGGAAAAGGTGGTGGTGGAAGGGAAATAGTTTTCTCCACGACTTTCTTTTCCTCTTGCTTTGGATTGGTGATCTTTTCGGGTTGTGGACGTTGGGGGTGACGTCATTAACGTCTTCTTCAGCTTCTTCGGCGGCTGCTGCATTATTTGTGGTATCATCGGCCACTTGCTTGCTTTGGGCTAAATTTTCCAGCACCTTACCACTCCTGGTAGTAATGGCCATGCATGTTCCATCGTTCCTTGGGTTTTGCACTGTGTCGCTAGGTAAGGTGCAAGCTTTTCTTTGATTTAATGTGGCTGAAATTTGACTCAATTGTTGCTCCAGCTGTCTTATTGAAGTGGAATGTGAGTCAGCCAATTGCTTCATTGAGGCCAAGTCATTTATTACCTCAGTTACTCCCATGTTGGTTTTCTTCACTTCTTTCAACAGCTTAGCCATCATATCTTCCATGGATAAATTTCCAGACCCAGATGCAGTAGCATCACATCTTCCTGGGGGAACATACAGACCACTCTTGTCAGTCGTGTTCTTCCAACTTCCTTGATCACGGTCCTTGTTTCCAAATTTATCATAATAGTTCCGACCTTGGTTTCCTTGGGCATTGCCTCGGAAACCCCTCTGATTGTTCAAGTAGTTGGCTTCTTCCTCCGAATAGGATTCATCTTTTCCTTTTGATGCAACCATTTTGACTTTTTCAGTCTTCCCTGATAATAGATGTTTTGTAAGAAGATCCATCTGTGTTTTTATGTGAGCCATATCCTGGTCACGCTCCTCTTCTCTTCGCCTCTGTTCTGCGGTCATGCCAATAGATATAGTAGAGCTTTCTACCTCCGAATCCCTGGTATGCCAAGCTCTACTCTGCTTTGTCATACGATCTAGCATACCACTTGCTTCATTAAAAGTAAGGTCTATGAATGACCCACCTGCAGTATTATCAACCACTGGCTTAGTTACCGAATTCAAAGCTCTGTATAATATCTCCATCAAGTGGACATTGGTCATATAATGATTTGGGCACCGCATAAGCTTCTTCTTGAACCTCTCCCATGTTTCGTGGAGAGTTTCAGTTGGAAGCTGTCTAAAATTGCTGATCTCATCTCTCAACTATGCTTTCTTGGATGGCGGAAAGAATCTTTCTAGGAAAGCGTCTTTCAATTGCCTCCAATTTGTAATAGAATCAGGAGTCAGCCGGTTCAACCACAGAGTTGCCTCCCCAGATAGAGACAATGTAAATAAGCGCAACCAAATTGCATTCTGTCCAACGCCAGGATTATCGAATGACTTGAATGTAGAAATAAAGTTGATCAGATGCATATTCGGATCATCACCTGCAAGTCCACCGAATAATCCCTTGATTTGCAATAACTGAATCATGGTGCTAGTGATGTTGAACTTGGCTCCGGGTGCCAATGGCGGAGGAATAATGGCTCCTGTGGTTCCAGCTCCATCAAGATCATCATCATCGTCATCGAATGGTATTTGCATATCTCGGCATTCGGGCCGAAATCTTGCTTGACTATCTCTTCTGTTTGCCGGTGTCGCCACCTCAGCATCACGCCTAGGGTTTAGTAGCTCATCATCACCTAAGTCCTCATCATCAGGATCTGATGCTCGCCCAGGGTTATCAATATTCTATTGATGCACTTGAGCCGCAGCCAACGCAGCTAGTCTAGCCTGCTCCTGTTGAGCAGCCCTTCTCTCAATGTCACGTTGCGCCTCCATCCTGCCAATACGTTGTGGTTTAATGTTTATGGGTAATAATGGTTGACCAGAACTTCGAGTATTTGGCATGCACTAAACAAAAACCTGCAGAAAACAAAAACAACAACTAAAAGTAAAGTACGAGAATCTTTGACAAAGGGTCTAGTAATTATCACAAACTTAGTAGACAACCGTATTCCCCGACAACGACGCCAAAATTTGATAACGCTCAAACTACAGCTCTCGTAAGAATGTAAGCGGACGCTGTCAAATATAGAACCCAACTGGGTTGGGTGTCGAATCCCACAGGGAATACTTGGTCACTAAATAAGCAACGATTATTAGACTTTTGATGAAAGTTCTGCGAATAAAGGGGGGGATTTTGTGTGTGCAAATAACGTGAACAAAATAGTAGAGTAAAAACGGAAAATAGAAGAGTAAAATGGAGTACTTGGTAGGTTTTAATCAATGAGAATCGAGAGTTAGGGTTATGTCCACCTTATGAGTTGTACGTATCTATTGACTATGAGTTATGCGGAATTCAGACATGCATGCGCTTATAGAGTATCGTATTCTATGGTAAATCCAGGCGTCATTCGACCATCAAGGACTATTTCACTTTAACTCTTTCGAGCTTAAAGCATATCTAATGGTACAAATTCTCCAAGAGGTTAATCCAGTTACGGCACTAACTTTTTAACAGGGGTTGGTGCCCTATTACCTTGACATTATCTCTTTTCCAGACATGTAACCTTTCTTTCGAACAAGTTAATGCTATACTGGCGTATTCTATATATTTGCAACCACAAGAATTTAAATTAAGATGAAGAGAGTAATGATATAAGCAGCATACGTGTCAAGAATTCACAAACTCATAGCAATAGATAGTATCTCATAAGGCTTCCATAACCCTAACAGAGAAGTTTAGCTACTCATGATTGCAACAGAGATCATAATAAACATCATCATGATCTCACGTTGGTCACAAGGGCCGTGCTTTCTCTGTCAGAAAGTGTAACGTGAATTAGGATCAAACGTTGAATGAAAAAGACTTGAATTAATTAAGGAGTGAATAAGAATTTATTAGAATGGGAAGGAATAGAAGGGGAAATAAGAAGAGAATGCTGAAAAGTTTCAGCAAAATAGGGTTTATATAACATCCATATCCTAGTCCTATTGAAATAGGGTTTTTATCCTTGTCCTAGTCCTACTGGGTTACTGCATACTTGTCCTAATTTACTACTGATCCCCAAGTCTTTGTAAATGTTGCTTTTGCCCGGGACAAGTTATCTATGCATCACTTTCAGTCCATAGGTGTCCAAACGCTGCTTTCCTTCTTTCGTGAAGCTTCCTTTGGCGTCAAGTTATCCATAAAATGCTGAAATCTTCATCATTTATACCTGAAAACTTTCTAATCATGTTTGTTAGCTCACTTACAGGAAAAAGGACTAAAAGTGCAGGAATTATATATTTTGTCCTTAAAACTTAGCCTAAAATATGGGTACATTATGGTGTTTAGGCGTGTAAATATGCCTACCATCACATGGTGTCCCCCAACTTGGGAAGCATGACTTGCTTCTAAGATACTTGGCACCTCCTAATAAGATATGCATCGTCTGATCACACCATCCGCGCATCGTCTAAACAAATATGGCTCATCCCAGAAGTAGTGTCTCACATCATGCATGAACTTCCTCTTTTGATGAAATGATAGATTCGTAGGCATCACATTACTTACCACAAAGTTTGCAAAATCTGCATACCATGGTAACTCTTCCATCATCGTGGCTAAGATCTCTTCATCAGGGAATGCATCATCAATCGCAAAATCAGGCTGCGCTATATGCTCGTTCTCGAGTCTAGATAGATGATCAGCCACTTGGTTTTCGCAACCTCTTCTATCTTTTACCTCAAAATCAAATTCTTGTAGTAACAATACCCATCGAATTAGCCTTGGTTTCACATCTTTCTTTGCCATCAAGTATCTCAGGGCTGCATGGTCTGTATGAACTACCACTTTGGTTCCCAACAAATAAGCACGGAACTTTTCAAAAGCATACATAACCGCTAGAAGCTCTTATTCCATGACAGTATAGTTCTTCTGGGCACCGTTCAAGACCTTACTCACATAGTAGATTGGATGGAATAACCTTTCTCTTCTCTGGCCAAGTACAGCACCCAAAGCTACCCCGCTAGCATCACACATGACTTCAAACGATAGAGACCAATCGGGCGCTACAATGATAGGAGCTTCAATTATCTTCCCTTTGAGGCATTCAAATGCCTTCAAGCAATCTTCACCGAAGTTGAACTTTGCATCCTTCTCCAAAAGTTTGCATAACAGACTAGCAATCTTGGAAAAGTCTTTAATGAACCTTCAATAAAAACTTGCATGCCCGAGGAAACTATGAACTTCTTTGACAGAAATTGGGGGTGGTATTTTCTCGATGACTTTGATTTTAGCTCGATCCATCTCAATTCCTCTTTCAGAGATTTTATGCCCAAGAACAATACCTTCTTTCACCATGAAGTGGCACTTCTCCCAGTTCAGCACCAGGTTGAATTCAACACATCTCTGCAACGCCATACTTAGATTTGCCAAGCACGATTCAAACGACTCACACACAACTAAAAAATCGTCCATGAACACCTCCAGAGTGTCTTCCACTATATCAGAAAAATGGACATCATACAACGCTGAAAAGTGGCGGGTGCGTTACATAGCCCAAATGGCATACGTTTGAAGGCAAACATACCATATGGGCATGTAAACGTTGTCTTCTCTTGATCTTCGGGAGCAATACACATCTGATTATAGCCGGAATACCCATCTAGGAAACAAAACCATCCTTTCCCTGCTAATCGATCGAGCATTTGGTCTATAAATGGCATTGGAAAGTGATCTTTAAGTGTCCACGAATTCAGCTTCCGATAGTCCATGCATACTCTCCACCCTGTGACAGGTCTGAGTGGAATTAACTCATTCTTTTTATTCGCAACTACCGTCATGCCACCTTTCTTGGGTACACATTGTACCGGGCTTACCCATTTACTGTTGGAGATTGGATACACAACCCCTGTATCTAACCACTTAATAATTTCTTTCTTCACCACCTCTTGCATAGGTGGATTTAGATGCCTTTGATGCTCAATAGTGGGTATGCAATTTTCTTCAAGCTGAATCTTGTGTGTACAAATCCCAGGCTGAATACCAATAATATCAGCGATGGTCCAACCGATGGCTCTCATGTACATCCGAAGAACTGCGATGAGAGCTGCAACTTGATGCTCAACCAAATCTGTTGCCACAATAATTGGGAGTGTGTTTTCGTTTCCCAAGAATGCATACTTTAAATGACTAGGCAGCTCCTTCAATTCTAATGTGGGTGGCTCTTCAATAAATGGTTTAGCTGGTGGTGTAGGTCGGTTTTTGAGATCAAGGTCCAACTTCTTGGGAGCATGAGGATATGACCCTAATCCTGTTAGAGCATAAATAGTTTCTTCATAATTTTCAGCATCCTTACGCTCAACATTCATAAGCACAATCGCCAATGGGTCATCAATAAGCTGCTCCGCTACAGGTAATTCTTTCTCATCATCAAAATAAACATCAGCTACCGAGAACACGTTCAGATCTTTGGGTTGCTTCATTGATTTACACACATCAAAGCAGACTACTTCGTCATTCATCCGGAATAGAAGCTCATTGGCTCTTAAATCAATAAGCACACTTCCTGTTGCAAGGAAAGGGCTCCCCAAGATTATAGGAACTTCTGAGTCCACCTCACAATCCAAGAAAACGAAGTCTTCCAGAAAGATGAATGAGGAAACCTTCACCAATACATCACATAAAATACCAACAGGTTATTTTACCGACCTATCTGCCATTACAAGCCTCATATTGGTTGGAGTAGGATCCCCCAACCCCAACTTGTTATAAATAGATAGTGGCATTAAGTTGATGCTGGCTCCTACATCGCATAATGCCTTGGCAAAATTCAAAGGTCCGACAGTGCAAGGTATAGTGAAGGCACCGGGATCAGCCTTCTTCTGAACTAGTGATCTGGTAGCGATTGCGCTACAATGATGAACAGTATCTGTCAACTCATAACCTGCTGCCCACTTCTTTTTCAGAAGATCCTTCATAAATTTCGCATACCCAGGCATCTGTTCTAGTGCCTCAACTAAAGGAACGTTAATGGTCAGCTGCTTTAACATCGTCATGAATTTATTGAACTTGGTATCATCAGCTTTTTTCTTTAGTCTTTGAGGAAAAGGTGGTGGTTGAAGAGGGATAGTTTTCTCTACGACTTTCTTTTTATCTTGCTTCAGTTCGTCGATCTTTTCAGTCTGTGGACGTCGAGGGACGACGTCACGAATGACTTCATCAGCTTCTTCAGCGTCTTCTGCATGATCTGTGATATCATCGGCCACTTGCTTGCTTTGGGATGAATTTTCCAGCACCTTACCACTCCTGGTAGTAATGGCCATACATGTTCCATCGTTCCTTGGGTTTTGCACTGTGTCTCTAGGTAAGGTGCCAGCTTTTCGTTGATTCAATGTAGCTGAAATTTGACTCAATTGTTGCTCCAGCTGTTTTATTGAAGTGGAATGCGAGTCAACCAATTATTTCATTGAGGACAAATCATTTATTACCTCGGTTACTCCCGTGTTGGTTGCCTCTACTCCTTTTAACAGCTTCGCCATCATATCTTCCATTGACATCTTAACAGAGCCAGATGCAGCGGTGTTACGACTTCCAGGAGGAATATACAAACCACTCCTGTCAGTCTTATTCTTCCAACTACCTTGATCACGGTCCTTGTTTCCAGATTTATCATAATAGTTCCGACCTTGGTTTCCTCGGGCATTTCCTCAGAAACCCCCCTGATTATTCAAGTAGTTAGCCTCTTCTTCAGAATCGGATTCACCTCTTGCCTGTGACACAACAGCTTTGACTTTTTCGGTCTTCCCTGATAATAGATGCTTTGTAAGAAGATCCATCTGTGTTTTCATGTGCGCCATATCTTGATCGCGTTCCTCCTCTCTTCGCATTTGTTCTGCAGTCATGCCAATAGATATAGTGGGGCTTGTTACCTTAGAATCCCTGGTATGCCAAGCTCTACTTTGCTTTGTCATCCGGTCTAGCATATCTCTTGCCTGAACAAAGGTGAGGTCCATGAATGATCCTCCAGCCGCATTATCCACCACTGGTTTAGTTACTGAATTCAAGGATCTGTATAGTATCTCCATCAAGTGGACATTGGTCATGTGATGGTTTGGGCACCTCATAAGCTACTTCTTGAATCTCTCCCATATTTTGTGGAAGGCTTCAGTTGGAAGCTAATGAAAGTTGCTAATTTCATCTCTCAATTGTGCTCTTTTGGATGGCGGAAAGAATCTTTCTAGGAAAGTGTCTTTTAATTGCCTCCAATTTATAATAGAATCAGGAATCAGCCCGTTCAACCATAGAGTTGCCTCCCCAGATAGAGACAATGGAAATAAGCGCAGCCGAATTGCATTCTGACCAACGCCTGGATTGTCGAATGACTTGCATGTAGAGATAAAGTTGACCAGATGCATATTCGGATCATCACCTGCAAGTCCACCGAATAATCCCTTGAGTTGCAATAACTGAATCATGGTGCTAGTGATGTTGAACTTGGCTCCGGGTGCCAATGGCGGAAGAATAATAGCCCCTATGGCACCAGCTCCATCCAGATCGTCATCATCATCATCAAAGGGAATTTGCATAGCTCGGCGTTCAGGCCGAAATCTTGCTTGACGATCTCTTCTGTTTGCCGGTGTCGCCACCTCAGCATCACGCCTAGGGTTTAGTAACTCATCATCACCCAAGTCCTCATCATCAGGATCTGCTGCTCGCCCTGGGTTAACAATATTCTGTTGATGCACTTGAGCAGCAGCCAACGCAGCTAATCTAGCCTGCTCCTATTGAGCAGCCCTTCTTTCAATGTCATGTTGCGCCTCCATCCAGACAATAAGTTGCGGTTCAGGGTTTATGGGTAATAATGGTTGACCAGAACTTCGAGTATTGGGCATGCACTGAACAAAACCTGAATAAAACAAAAACAACAACTAAAAGTAAAATACAAGAATCTTTGACCAAAGGGTCTAGTAATTATCACAAACTTAGTTGACAACCGTATTTCCCGGCAACGGTGCCAAAATTTGATAACGCTCAAACTACAGCTCTCGTAAGAGTGTAAGCGGTCGTTGTCAAATATAGAACCCAACTGGGTTGGGTGTCGAATCCCACAGGGAATACTCGGTCACTAAGTATGCAACGATTAGTAGACTTTTGGAGAAAGTTCTGTGAAAAAAGGGGGATTGGAGTGTGACGTTACGTAATAAAATTAAAATAGCAAAGTAAAAATGGAATGCTTGATAGGTTTTAATCAATGAGAATTATAAGTTAGGGTTATGTCCACCTTATGAGTTTTACGTATCTATTAACTATGAGTTATGCAGAATTCAGACATGCATGTGCTTATAGAGATTCGTATTCTATGGTAAATCCTAGCGTCTTTCGACCATCACAGATTATTTCATTTTAACTCTTTCGAGCTTAAAATGTATCTAATGGTACGAATTCTCCAAGAGGTTAATCCAGTTACGGCACTAACTTTTAAACAGGGGTTGGTAGCCCTATTTCCTTGTCATTCTCTCTTTTCCAGACATGTAACTTTTCTTTCGAACAAGTTAATGCTATACTGGCATATTCTATATGTTTGCAACCACAAGAATTAAATTAAGATGAAGAGAGTAATGATATAAGCAGCATACGTATCAAGAATTCACAAACTCATAGCAATAGATAGTATATCATAAGGCTTCCATAACCCTAACAGAGAAGTTTAGCTACTCATGAGTACAACGGAAAACACAATAGACATTATCATCATACCAAAATAATAACAATCTCACGTGAAGTATGTTTTGGTGTCACTTGTGGCGTGATTCCCTTGCTAGTAGCCTTTCTCTTGTCGTGAAAATTAAAAGTCGAATAGATGAAGAATAATGTCAACAACGAATTAATGAAGAAGGGAAAGAATAGAAAGGGGGATAAGAAGAGAATAAGAATGAATTGAACGAGAATGAATTGAATGCTGAAAAATTCAGCAAATAAGGGTTTTTATAACACCCTTATAACACCCTTGTCCTAGTCCTACTGAAATAGGGTTTTTATCCTTGTCATACTGAAATAGGGTTTTTATCCTTGTCCTAAACCTACTAAGTTACTGCTGATCCCCAAGTCTTTAGAAATACTGTTTTCGCCCGGGACAAGTTCTCCATGCATCACTTTCGGTCCACAATCTTCCAGAAGCTGCCTTCCTTCTTACGTGAAGTTTCCTTTGGCGTTCAACAGTCCACAAAATGCTGAAATCTTCATCATTTATACCTGAAAACTTGCTAATCACGTTGGTTAGCTCACTTACAGGAAAAAGGATTAAAAGAGCAGGAATTATATATTTTGTCCTCAAAACTTCGCTAAAATATGGGTAAATTAAGGTGCTTTAGGCGTGTAAATACGCCTAACATCATTGAACCTGGATGATCAATGTACCTTGACTCATCAGCTTCAGCCAAGATCCTCTCACAAAGCCCATCAACATCGAGAACACACAACCTACCTTAGTATCTCAAGATACCGTCACCATTAATCTCAAAGGCCATCACCTTCTGGTGACCCACATTATCCTTGATCCGCATTAAGATAGGACCAAAAACCCATTTTTTTTCACCTTGGCACAAAGAGATGACTTTACCACCTTATCTACCAATACACCACCATCCACAGAGTCCAATAGACCAACCCCAAGGATAGCTAAATGGTGACTATCCTTCACCAAATCTTGCTTCTCCTCGTTAACATGGGATAAGATCCCCATGGACAACCTGCTAAGAGCATCAGAAACTACGTTAACTTTACCTTGATGATAATAAAGACTCATAGTGTAGTCCTTGAGAAACTCAAGCCATCTCCTCTACATAAGATTTAAATCCTTCTAGGTGAACACATATTGCAAAATTTCATGATCTGAAAAGATGTCAACATGAACCCCATACAAATAGTGATGCCAAATCTTTAAAGCAAAGACCACAACTAATAAATCCAAATCATGCATCGGATAGTTTTTATCGTGCACCTTCAAATGCCTAGTAGCATAAGCAACCACTTTACCATGCTTCATCAACACACAACTTAGTCCCACTAAGGACACATCACAATAAATAACAAAATAATCGGTACCCTTAGGTAGGGTCAAAATTGGAGTTGAAGTTAACTTATCTTTCAATTTCTCAAAACTACCTTCACAAGCATCAAACTAATATAAATTTCATCTTTGTCTGAGTCAACTTAGTGAATGGGGCAGCACTAGAAGAGAAACTTAACACAAACCTCCTATAATAACCGTCTAAACCCAAGAAACTTTGAATATCAGTTGGAGTCGTGGGTTTAGGCCACTTCTTAACTACCACAACTTTATGTGGATCCACCATGATCTATTCACTTGAAACAACATGACCCAGATAGGTTATATTATTTAACTAGAACTCATATTTAGAGAACTTCGCATACAATCACTACTCTTTCAAGGTTTGAAACACAAGACGAAGGTGATTGGCATAATCCACCTCACTCTTAGAATGCACCAAAATATCATCAATAAACATAATTACGAACAAATCCAAGAACTAATGGACTACCTAGTTCATAAGATCCATGAATGATGTCATGGCATTAGTCAAACTGAAAGACATGACCTAAAACTCAAAATGACTATACCAGGTTCACAAAAAATTCTTAGGGATATCCACTTCCCTAATCTTTAATTGATGATACCCAGATCGAAGATCAATCTTACAAAAGTACTTAGCTCCCTGAAGCTGGTTAAATGGGTCATCAATCCTAGAAAGTGGATACTTATTCGTCACAGTCACCTTATTCGATTAGCGGTAGTCTATACACTTTCGAAGGAACCCATATTTCTTACGCATGAAAGGAACCAGAGCACCCTACAGATAAACACTAGGGTGGATAAAACCTTTATCTGGAAGATTTTTCAACTGCTCCTTAAGTTCTTTCAAGTCAACTAGAGTTATTCTATAAGGAGGGAAAGAAATAGGACGAGTGTCCGAAATAAGATCAATCCCAAAATCGATTTCTCTTTCGAGAGAAACACCAGTAAGATCATTAGGAAACACTTTAGAAAACTCACAGACCATAGGGACCGATTGCAAAAAAAGGAACCTCAGATCTAGAATCCTTAACATTCACTAAATGGTAGAGATACCTCTTGGAAACCAATTTTTGAGCTCTAATATAATAAATAAACCTTCCCTTAGGCACTAAGGAACTACCTTCCCACTCAACTATCGGCTCATTTGGAAATCAAAAATTGACCATTTGGGTCCGAAAATCAAGAGACTCATGGCACGAGTGCAACCAATCCATCCTTAAAATCACATTAAAGTCTAACATGTCTAGTTTAATGAGGTCCACTAACGTCTCCCTACCACATATGGACACCACACAACCCTTGTAGACTTTTCTAGCCATAATAGAGTAACCCACTAAGGTAGACACATAAAAGGGATCATGAATACACTCAGGATCAAAACCAAAATGAATAGCCACATAAGGGGTCACATAAGAGAGTAGACCCGGGATACATCACCAGAGAAGAGTTTTAGCGTACCTATGAAAACATCAAGAGATGCTTTGAAATCCTGATGGGTGGCAAGAGCATACTGACAATTTCGACTAGTTCCTAAGCAAGAAATAGCACCCTTTGGTGTGGGAGAAGAAGAAGCAGTAATCAGGACCTTATTAGCCCCCGTAGCAACATAGCCTGAAGGGCAGTTCCTCTAAATATGGATAGGATGACCATATATGAAATACTTATTCCTCTCCTCATCATAAAAGCCAAGATAAACCTAACCACAGAAACAACAAGGAGGATAAGATGGAGATAATTGAGCCCCACTGACCTGAGATTGGGCACCTTGTGCCTTAAATCCACTATTTTTCTAGAAATAGCAATCACCAGACGACTTAAGATATGGATCACTAGACGTAGAATTTGACCCACAATTTCCCCACTTCTTATTAGACCACTACCTGCCCTTCTTGCCACTATTTTATTGGCCGCTACACTACTCAAAAAACCAAGATCTCTTACTCTGTCTTTCCCCAATATCTGCTTATTTTTTCTTCTCATCCTCCACTTCCTGCATATATACCACAAGCCTCTAAGTGTCCATACCATTATTCAGCAAAGCAGCCTTACACTCCAATACTAAGTCTCGAAACAAGCCCAAAGAAAATTTCCTCATTCTATCCCTCATATTAGACTTTAGCTTAGGACCATAATAGGACAAAGTGTAATACTTCAAGGCATAATCCTTTACAAACATCTTACTTTGCTTCAAATTCACGAACTTCTCAGTCTTTGACTCCCTTAACTTTTGAGAAAAGAAGCGGTCAACAAAAACACCAGATAAACTCTCTCATAAAACCATCTCCATATTATCTTCCCTAGATTGCTCTCATTTCTCATACCACTAATATGCCACATCCTTTAGCTGATATGCAGGGAATTCCACACCCTCAGAGTCAGAAGCATGCATCACATAGAAAATCTTCTCTATCCTATCTATGAACCCTTAAGGATCTTTCTCCACCTTAGAATCGGTAAATGTTGGAGGATTCAACCTTATAAACTGGCCAACCCCAGTGGCCTCAAAAAAACTCACAGCAGCAGCGATAGGACTCGACTGACGTGACTGAGATGTCACTAACTGGGCCAATAGATGAATGGAACAGCGAAACTCAACATTGGTATTATCTCCTGGAGGTGATCGAGCAGGAGTGTTACCAATGGGAGAAGGATCGCTGGGGACTAGTGGAACTCCACTAAGCAACCAGAAGCAGCGACCTAGACTGGGTCTAAACTCCTTAAGTAGGACGATCCCTGTCCATATTATCCTTATGCGGGATAGAGGATTTTGCACGTACATCAGATTTACTAGGAAGCGCAGTAAAAAAAATGAACAAATGAGAATTAGAGAAGATTTCAAGACCTTAGAATCTATAGCCCGATAGTAGATTATAAGAAAATAAAACATTCCTAAATGCCTCGTAGCCTCTCCCTTACAAGTGCGGGGCGCTACAAACTCATTTAAGAGACTTTACTTGAAATGACTTTCTGGACACCAAATGACCCCAAACCTAGGCTGTGATACTAACTTTATCATGACCCAAACCAGGGCCTGGCAGTGATGGGCATCTCAAGTCTAATAAAGACTGAAGACCACCACCTACACCTAACCAAACAGAACACAATATCCCCAATGTCAGATGAATTTCAAACAAAGTACAAGATATCACAATATAAGCTCAAAGAATTTAACATAAATCTATAACCTAAAATAGGTAACTAACCAGAAACAACCAACCAACATCACCCAAGTCCACAATAATATCCACAAAGCCTTTTAACAAAATTAAAATCAAATAAATATCGGGACATGCCCCCGACTCTGACAAAGACAATGACAATGATAATGTTAATGATAAGGTAAACTCTTCAGTTCTAGTCTATGAAAGGAGACCGATAAAATGATCAAGTCTTTCGAAGTATGAAAGCTCACCACTCTACCATCAATGACTGATGAACTAAGCCAATCCACCTAAAACTACGCAAAAAAAGTAAAAGTATCTCTAGTGCCTGCATTGTATGGGGATACAATATCCAGAGAAGGTTAGTGGGTTGAGCACTAGCATGTAACTCGGGGGTAGAGGATAAAATAATGTCATGAACCATATTTTCAAAACTATTCAAGCTAATGCATATAATCATATATATTTACATATAAATATGTCATGTCGGGAAAGGGAACAAAGCATAGCAGGATGTACAACTTTATCCTACACTATGTAGCTCAACCGTCATTACAGGCACCCACGGGTTATATGGGTTCAGCTCCCCCTGCTGAAAGGGCCCCAGTGCGTGTTAGCAGTATAAATTGTAGGTTTTAAGGAAGACCAAGGAATTCCCCGATCCCACATCAATCCAAGATACAAATATATCAATAGTGTGAACCATGCACAAGGTCATCAATACCAAAACTCACATCGACAAACATGAGTTTCCAGTACAAGTCATCCAAGAAACATACCTTTACGGCTTTACTACTTAACCCCCATTAAGCCTAATTTAAAGCAAGTTTCACAAAACCCATTTATTAATCAATGAAAACCCCATTAAGGCACACATGGGTATCGTCATACCCTTACACTTACAAACTTATCTCTATGCCATAATAATCACAATGACTTATAGGAATGCCTCGACCCCATTTGTTCATTAAATCAAAACATAGCCAACAAGGCCTTTAAAAATCCATGTTCATTGTTTAATCATTAGTGCAACGCATTATCATGGGTGAGTAAGTTAAACCAAGTGACAATTTCACAATTCAAAGCCACTTACACAAGTGGGTTGAGGGAACACAATTATTCAAAACCAATTCCAAATTCAAAATATCAATTTAGGGAAAAACCATGACACCTTTGTTTATTCATCATACCCATGCGCCCCACAAGTTCAAAACCTTTAATAAAGCATGAACGATGCATAATAAATCATGAAAAAATAATTTGAGAATCAACTATGTCAAAATCTTCAACCACATCAAAACCCACATTCAAATCCATACAATTTAAACTATGTAAAATGCATACTTTTCATAAATTATGAATTGAGGAAGAGTAACAAGCCTAAAATACCAAAGTTTATGGAGAGAAATCAACTCGTGAGAGCTCCAACTGATGAACTTCTTGGAAACCCTAATTATCTTGCTTAAGAAAATTTAGAGAAAAAAGAGAGTTTTTGATTATATTATGGATAAGAAATAACCCCTTAAAGTTCTTTATAGTCGAGGGACCTAAGTTAAGGAAAAGGGTAATTGACCAGAATACCCATAATAGAAAGACTGAAAAATCATGCCCAATCGCTACGGGTCTTCTAATGACTCGTTAAGACTCGTTCCTCAAGTCATATTCAAGACAGTACCCTTGAGCATCCCTCACTAGTCTGGATATGAGTCATACCTTAAGACTCATAACTAGTCCCTACGACTCGCATGCACCACCTATTATCAAGACAGAAACTTTTGAGGCATACGTTGATCACCTTACGACTACCACCTAATGACTCATCATGGGAACTTACAACTTGTAAGGTTCTAGTCGTAGTCATAGCAGAAACTCTGGGCTAACCTAGTGGCCAGATTATGATTGGGCCCTACGACTCGTAGGGTGAGTCGTAGTCAAGACAGTGAGGATAAAATTTTAGAAATTTTTTCAAGGACCAAAAATCTAGGATGCTAAAATCTCTTCTCCCTGAAAACTATATTGACTTATTTTACATGTTGGATGATAGCTTTATAAAGGCCCATGTCGGGGCCAAGAAGGTGCAACCTCGTTGAAGGGATAGTTTCAAGATAAAGTTAGGAGACACAGAGTTGCTTTGAGAATTTGTTGTTAGATTATAAAAGGAGAGAATGCATTTGTTGATACTGCTAAATAATTGGCAATAGAGGCCTTCGCTAAAAGTCTAAGCCTAGAAAGCTCATTCGTTTCATTCAAACTCAAAGAGAGCTTGAACAAGTTCAAAGAAATGACATAGGCCATCATGCTCTACCCGTATGAGTCAAAGATTTAGATCGAGAATGATTGCAGGTGAGTCACTAAGAAAGCTCCCCAAAAATGAAATGAATCAAGGCCCTCGAAAATATCATAGAGTACCCAGGATACATTATCTCGGAACCCCTCATAATCAAACGACTCAAAGGTGAAAACCCAAGAGCATTACATCCCCTACTCGACAGAGGCAAAAACTACTAGCAGTGGAGGCAATGATTTTTGGGTTTCAGGACAGCTTCAACATTACTAAAGAATAAAGAGGGAATCCTTATGAAAGGAGTTGCAGACTTGATTGGTAGTGACACCATAGTGTTCACCATGATACACCTATGCTCTCAAAATATAGCATTAATGTCAGCCTAGAGTGGTTAGCTTTACCAATCCAGAACATCAAAGAGATGAAGTCCCTAAATCTCTTCCAATTAAATGTGGATATGAGATATAAGAAATTTTAGTGTGAGTACCGTGGAAATCAAGGGCATGACACTAGGGACTGTCGCCATCTCTGAGAAGTTGCCACTGAGCTACTGAAGGATAGACATCTTAAGAAGTCCCGAGCAAGTAAATAAAGGGAAAATATGGAAAGAGGGTTAAAAGTTTTCAAATGCCTTCAGGACAGGGGGCTCTTTAGAAGATGATAAACTGATCGACAACCCCGACGATATAGGTGACTTCTTTCCCTTTGTGTTTTCTTAACTAATGGTTTTTTTCTTGAGTTCTTTAGTAGGCGTGTTTTCAGGCACAGTTCAAACCCAACATCTAAAGACCCAAAAGGCCAAGATACATACTTTTTTCCTTTGACCAATTTTTATCTCGGGAAGAATTATTCTAGAAAGGTTTTTAATGAGATAGCAGTAGGCCTTTTGAGGGAAAAATAGGAAAAATATAATGTTCTTTGTTCTGTTGTAAAAGAGAATGATCGATAGTGGTTGAATGAATGGATAAACTTGTGAGAATTAACACGTGTGAATACATTTTATTTGAAACTTCATCTCACTTATAAAAACAAATTTTTTAATTGAATCACAAACTTACTGCAAAAATGGAGGGCCTCTCAGGGCCAAAGATCTTCGCTTTTCAAGAGACAAAAAGAGGAGAGCCTAAGGGCAATCTCCCCAAGCCCTTAAATGAGAAAAAGGCTATGACTTTGTAACCTATACAAAGGGCTATCGAGAAGTCAATACTACCCGATATGAAGACTTGAAACTTACTTTTATAGACATAAGTACCCATTCTGCGGCCTCTCTTGAAAGAATTAAGTCACAGATATCACATGGATTGATCATTCACTACAAAAATAACTTGGTATCATCACATGATTAGGTTGAGGATGCCAAAAAAGAGGCACAATTTAATACTTATCCATGCAAAGTTATCTTAAAACCTGAGTATAATCCATAACAATCAACTTCGACTGAAATAAAAAGCAATCATCATTCTCATGTTATGCACTTAACTGCCTAGGATACATCTAAAACTAGATGCATTATAAATTAATAATATTAGCAATACCTCCTTAATATACTGAGGTACATGAGGCCAAAATGCCTAATGTAGAACCAAAACAAACTTAAACAATGCAAAGGGAACGCAAAATAATAAATTAATTAGTGAGTGCCTTCGATCATCAATCTAATCAACTCAAAGCATACTAACTCGGCATGGATCACACAGGCCTCAATGAGGGTAAGACTCTCGGAAAATCCCTCCTGAAAGGGACAATCATCACCCCAACCAGACGACTTTAACAAAAAACTTTTTTTCAATCATCACCCCAACCAGACGACTTTAACAAAAAACTTTTATAAATAAATATACGTGTGAGAATATGTTTCAAAGTTAACAAGTACGTTTATTACAAAAAGGAAATCAGTACAAAGCTCTCATACAAGCAAATGACAAATACACCCAAAACTACAAAAGTGGCGTGAAGGCCCTACATTAAAAGCACCATGCAATTTTCTTCCCTGGCACCAGGGATTTGCCTAGTTTACATCATCCATGAGCTCAGATTAAGCCTGTATTTGAACCATGGTCCACTGGAAGCAAGCAATCTTGAGTTAGATCACCCTGTATCCCAATGACGACCTAGTAACTTCTGTTTCAAATAATTATCTTCTATTGCCAAAGTTAGGGCCAAGTCTTTTCTATACCAAAAGGTAGGAGCTGAGCAGATTTGAGGAAATTCTGCCAAAGAGATCCTTCAAGGAAAGTCTTACGAGTATAGAGGCAGACCTCAACTCTTAAAGAGATAGATACCTACAAAGTGAATTAATATGACCAATTGAGTCTTTTATATCTAGAACTGCAAGGATCAGAGGAAGAATGTAAGGATCTCAAAGGGTCGAGCCACCACCTCAAGGAAGTTAAGAAGGATTAGAGCAGGGGAAACCCACTATAGCCTCTCTCACCCCAGGACTAACCTATATTTTTTACCTTATGCTTGTCAACAACCCCAGTGAAAAATCCCAAAGAAGAACTCCAAATCAAAAACAAGAATAAGACAAAAATTGAGAAACTCAGATCAAAACCAAAATATCTGAGAAAACTAGAGAAAGGAGCCACGAAAGAAAAAAAGGATCAAATTTATATTAAATATTTCCTTTCTTTGCAACAAGGGAGGAAGGTATGGAAATAAATGTGGCACTAGGTATAAAAGGTAGCCATTTATAGAAAACCTATTAAATACATAGAAGTTAAGAGACTATGGGCCCGGCCATGTTGTTGGTTTAATAAATTAAGATGGAACCCAAAATGGTAGTACCCAAAAATCAAGGCCTTAAAATTGTCCCATCTTAAGATTTGACTATTCAGATCTCGAGGCAGAAGTCCCTTTTAGTCCCACTTTAATCTAAAAATAAACTACTAGGAAGTCAAGCAAGTCTAATCAATTTATCTAAGACTTTGCACAAGGTCTCACCCTCAAGATATCAGGCACAAGAATCGAGGGAAATATAGAAAATTGTGTTAGGTCAGACTAATAATGTTGGCACCCTCTCTTCACCCCATCATCTCGATCTTTGAGAAACTTGGGGTAGGACGAATGAAAAATACCACGCCTTAGGAGGAAATCTTTACCTGTGTCATAATTGTCTAATCAAACCATGAAATTGGCTAGGTCCTTGGACTCTATAAGGTCTCGATTAGCCTAAGTTAGGGCTATAGTCAAGGCCCCATTTAAGACATCAAGTCAAATACGGAAAATAGGTTACACGTAAAGGCCTAAACCCTAATATCGTTGCCCAAATTCTTGAGAAAAAAAGACCTTAACAGAAGTTTTTCCCCTTAGTGGAGAGGAACTCTTTATAGCCTTAGACAGTAGTATGAACATGGACGCCCAAACCAAGGACTCTAAGATGACGATGTTGTTTTTTCCTTTAGGGACAAACATTTCAAAGGGGACTAGAGGGGCGAGAAAATACAGCAATAACATTGCAAAAACTAAAAATCATTAGTTTGAAGCTATGGCATGAACATGATCATTTCTTTAAAAATAGCATTATCAGCTCAAAAGAATATTCGGAAAGATAATAAGCAAACTAAAAAAGGATTTAACACATAATTAAGGGAATAAAGATTTATGTATTATTATAAAACAACCCCAAAAGCATGGAAAAAAGATTACATGGTACAAAAATTTTGAAGCTTATGTAACAACAAAGCCAAAAGTGCACGTTGGAGAAAGAACGACTGACTGGTATTTGGAGCAGGTCTGGCTCGAGAAGTCTCTCCATTTTGTTTCCCTTCCTTGGAAGTAGATGGAGTACCTCAGATCATAGTGCTTGAGCAGCCATTGTACCCTTTAGAAAAAACATGCATCCCTACTAAGAAATCTCTAGGATCAAGACACATCCACTCCTTTTGACGATGATAGTAACGATATTGTGACACCTCCGATAGGGTTCAAAGCCACTAAATAGAGTGGTTTCTTGGGCAGACTTCTGTAATGATGTATCCTCATCAACATGGGGGCTAGGTTTCTCCTTACCTCAGATTCTCTCATCAAAGGCTAGTGAGAGTTTCTTAGAGCATAGAGTCCCCCACATTAGTCAGGTACCTTTGATGCAACTCGTGAATCTCAGCATCAAAGAAAGAAGCCATGACTGCTGCAAAGAAGGAGATTGGCTGAAATTTACCTATCACCTTCAACCCGAGTTTTTTTCATCGTCCACCTTAATCTCGTTGCAAGCTCGAGTAGAAAAGCTATAAATGGTTCACCGAGGTCGAAGATAAGAATGAGGCAAGGACTTTAGGGAAAACTAAGGGCAAATGTACTTAGGGATGGGAATAAATACCACAAAACCAAAAATCGACCCTAGCCAAATTAATTCAGTTCTTCGGTTTTGATTTCTTGGTTCAATTTTGATTTTTCTAATAAGTTTTCTATTTTGGTTTGATTTTTTGTTATAGAGTTTAGGTTTTTTGGTTAAATTATAATTTATAATCTAATTCTAAAAGTATTTTTAAATTTTCTACATATATATTTTGATATATATAAAATTTATATACAACAACCTATTTTTACTTTAATTAGTCCACAGACACTATACCTGATCTAAACAACCCATTTCACACTTAAACCTAGTTCACAATTGAATTCATTATTCACATTTTAAGTCAAACACTTATACTTCACATTTCAAAAATAAACTCACAACATAATGCGGTGATTCCAAATTCCAGAGGCGAACAACGAATAGCGAATGACGATTCTAGGAACTGTTTCAAGTTTCATATTTTTTTTTCTATTTTCTTCTTCTTCTTTCATTTTCTTTGATCTTTTAACAATTTTTGAATTGGTTTGAACCAACTGTTTGAAGTTTGTGTCTTTGTGGAATCTAACTGAAAAAACAAATTTAATAAATCAAAATCAAATTGAATCAAATTTAAAATACCAAATTGAATCAAATTAATTCAGTTCAATTTCAGGTACCCATATTCTCATAACCAAAAACTAAAAGTACTGAATTTTAAACATTGAAACTGAACCAAATTATCAAATATCCATCCCTAAATGTACTGGCATCGGGAGAACTTATCATTTCTTTTTTCTAGTATAAGATGGATTGGAGCGAGAAAATACATAGAGAAGGAGTTGGGAAAGCCTGGAATTTATAATCCATGAATTCTTGAGTAGAAAAAAGTGAAGGACTTTGGATGATGAACATGTCAACGACTATTTATGTGGGATGATAGTATGCAAAAGCTGAAATATCAAGATCATTTTTTCCATTTCCAAGGTTTGAGTTTTGGATAATGAGTAAGACCGTTCAGTTACTTCTACAAAATAATGAATATGCAAACAGAAAGATGAAAGCCATTAAGAGACAGGCGTAGGTTCGATTTACACATCAGGAGAAGAAAGCAACCAAGATGAAACTGTAGTACCGCGAGCATGGTCTCGGAGCTATCTACCTACACCTAGGACCGAGATCATACAGGGAGTGTAATAGAAGACTTCCTCAAAAGAACGATGTTGCAGAATGAAAATGCCGCTCAAATTCAAGCAAGTATTCCAAGGGTTGGTTAGATGAAGTGTTCTTTTATTTTATTCTTATGTATCCCACCAGAAATAACACTGAGTGCAAAATATGGAGGGACTATTTGTATAGGGTAAAATGGCCTCGATAGAGATTGGACCTATATTGGTCGATAAGGATTGGAACCGACCCATAATAGGCGTTATCCCATAGACAAAATTGAGATGAAAGAACACCCACTCGGTCAAGAGTGCAAAAGCATAAGGATAATAATGATGGTGACTGTGAAAGAAATGAAAAATAGAAGGATGTTGCATCAAGGCTCTAAAGTGCACAAACTACCCCCTGACTGAACCGCATCAGATACACAATATTGGGTCGGCATATTCCAACGACTCAACAAAAAAGGGCCATCTTTCATTGGTTGTTGTATTGTATGACTAAATTGGTACTCTCACATTGATTGAAAGCAGTCTTTGCACCCTAAAAATAGGCACCCTGCCCCCTATTGTAAAGTAGATCCAAATTCATTCCTTCCATTCTCAAGCAATAATACTCTCTAGCTTTGTTATTAAGATTTTTTCTACAGTTTTAGTTGTTTATTACTACTTTCTCATTATTACATTCACTAAGTATTTGAATTAGCAAAAGTATTGCTAACTACACAACCATTCAGATTTGTTTTCGGTCTCTATTTTTGCTTAGAGGTTAACTTGTTTGCTTTGTTTATTTACTGTTTTGCAATCTCACGCTAACAAGAAGCTAAAATTGTAGCGTTCTTGACTCACCTACAAATATAATTGTTCCAAAATTGATGATAAACAGATATACCTCTTGTTAAAAATATTGCATTATACCCTTATCATTTAACAAATGGTGCATATATACCCTTGTTGTTAACAAATGTTACATATTTAACATATTTGTTAACTCATTGATTTAAGAAAAAACCTAAACTAGTTTTTAGTTTTCATTAATTTATTGAATTTTAAAAAATCCTAAAAGTGGTTTATTTAATTTTGAAAATTGTTACATAGATTTTAAAAATTACCTTACCTATTTTTTATTTACCCCTCAAGACCTGACTCTGCTAGAGAAATCTTATTCTCTCTTTTGTTCAAACCCTATCCAAACCCTTTTCACATTTGAATACAAGAGAGACTGAATTTTTCTTATCTAGGTCGGGTCTAGAGGGGTAAAAACATGGGTAAGGTAATTTTAGATAGTCATATGGCTTTTATAAAACTAAAAATCAGTTAAAAATATATATCAGTTAACCAAAAGAATCATGTACATCATTTGGTAGACGACGCAAGTATAAATATGCCACTTTTTAAAGAGAGAGATATCCGCTCTAAATTACAACGTATATTTACCATTTTTTCCAATATTATACCAGTTTTTTACTCCAACCTTGAAAAATAGTTTTCAAGTTTGTAGTAAGAAAAAAAATCCTCATGAAACATTTTAACTTTTTGTCTAATAAAATGCATATTGAAGTACAACTTCAACTTTCAAACACCCTTTTTCAACTTTATTCAAATACATATTTAAGATGTTACTCAATTCACATTTAAATGCCTACTAATTTTGTAGTTGTTACTTAGTTGATGGTGTTTTAATTTACCTTTATTATATCCTGTATTCAGGCATAGACAAGGTGAAATGAATCAAAGATGTGGAATACAACATATTAGTGGAAGAGGCTCTCATAAGATTGAGATGACAGATTTATTTTCATAAAATCTTGAATGAGGTTAGAAATAGGAAAAAAAAGTTGGGTGAGTTAGAACACATTGGGAGTCATTATAATTTTGGGTATTATAAGCATATAAAGGTTGAGGAGGTAAAGGGTATTATATATAGGATGAATGAGAGAAAAGTGATTGGTCAGACAATATCCTAGTAAAACTTTGAAAGAATGTGAGTACGGTGGGTAGTGAGTGGGAAACTAAGTTATTTAATGTCACTTTTAAGAAACTAAAGGTACCTAAGAATGGAAGTGGAGTACGATAATTTTGTTGTATAAATTAAAGGAGATATACAAAATTGCAATTACTATAGAGGAATCAAGCGCTGAGCCATATTATGAAACAATTAAGAGTTAGTGTAGAGGGGGGTAAAGAGTGGGGTGTCTATTTTTAAGAACCACATCAATTTCATGTTGGGTATTCTACTACATAAGTCATCCATCTTCTGAGGAGACTAATGGATCTATATAGGTAAGGACCGACATATAATGTTAATTGACTTACAAAATACATATGATAAAATCCCACATGATGTCATATGGAGATGCTTAGAGGCTAGGAGTGTACCAATGACATACACTATGATGATTAAGGACATGTATAATAAAGTAAACATACATGTGAGGATAATTGGTGGAGATTTAGAGAATTTTTCAGTGATAATGAGGTTGCACCAGGTATGAACACAAAGTCTATTGCTAAATGTCTTGGTGATAGATAAATTTACACGTCATATCCAGGGTGAGTTACCATGGCATATGTTATTTGCGTATGACATAGTATTGATTAATGATATTCACGGCAAAGTTAAAGCTAGTTGGATGTTTGGAGATAAACATTGAAATCTAAAGAGTTGAGGTTGAGTAAAATCAAGAGTGCATATTTTAAATGCAAGTTCAATTATGTATGCAGGAGCCTAGAGTGGAAGTGAGGCTTGGTAAGCCAGACATCCCCAAGAAAGAAAGTTCCAAGTATGTAAGGTCTTAAATCCAAGATAATGGGAGATCAAAGAAGTGTCACACATTATATAGGTGTGTGACAAAAGAAATAGAGGCTCGTTTCTACAATTTTGTGTGAGAAGAAGGTATTTCTTAAAATTGGCAAGCTCTACCAAGGAATGGTTAGGCTAATTATATTGTATGGGGTGGAGTTTTTTCTAGATAAGAACTCCCATATTGAGAAATGAATGTTAGAAAATATAAGGATATTGAGGTGGATGTGTGGGCATACTAGGAGGGATATATGATTAAGCATGGGCATCCAGGATAAGGTAGGAATGGCTTTCATAGTGGATAAGATGAGGCAAGCAAGATTGAGATGGTTAGCATGTGAAAAGTCCCCATTGAGGAGGTGTGAGATTTTGTCGAAGGTGTTCGAGAAGGGAGTAGAAGTTAGGCCAAAGAAGTATCTAGGAGATGTAATTAGAAAGTGTATGACATATTTTTAGCTCATCGAGGACATTATCTTATATACAAAGATTTGAAGGTCACAAACTAGGATAGAAGATTAGTCGATAGTTGAGTGTTGTCATGTTGTCTCGCTTTCCTACAAACTAGGCTGAGTGGTAGTTTAGCACTCAGTACCTATTTATATTTTATACCAGTAGTATTAGCACTTTTGTGTAGTTACTTATCCTTCAACTTTTGTTTTTTTCAATTGTATTTTGGTTATCTTATTATTTTGTTTTTGTTAGTATTTCATTTTTCTTTTGTTTCCTTTGGTACTTGTTATATCTCTCTTTTCTGTATCTTTTTTTATATTCATTAATGGATCTGAGATTTTTTAGAAATAATCTCTCTACCTCTGTGAGATAGTGATAGTCTGTGGGGAGAGTTGGGATTAACTTAATTTGACAAAAAGACACAACTCTCATATAATTGGAAAAAAAAGACACTTTTAATGGCCCACACTTTTAATGGATAACCTTAGCACATAATTTCGAAAACATACACTAGTCCCCCCAATTTCAGCCTCTAGTTTTAAAAAATACACTTTAGCTCATGTCTAGAAATATGATATTAGATATTAAACTAAATATAAAAATATCACAAATCTTCCAAAAACAAGCTAATTTTCCCTCTATATTTGCAATTTACAAGTGATTTTCAGCTCATTTTCTGGTAATTTTTTGTCAAGTTTTTCGACATCCATCAAAAACTCAAACCACCCTTATTGTTTTCAGATACCTCCCCACTATTTTATCCCTTTATTTTCAGCCATTTTCAATCAAAAAGCTTGAAAATCAGTCTTACTTTTTTGAAATTGATTCTAGACTTAGTAGCTACATTTTAACACTCCTTGTGTTCTTCCAAAGCTCTAATCATTGCATTATTTTGGTGATCATCAAAAAGGTGATCAGACTTATTTTGATCAAGTATTGTATGAAGATCTGGAAAGATAACAACAGCTACAGTCTAGTAAGTTTAAGTTTATAGAACACTGCTTCAGTCTAGTCAATATTATTATCTATGTCTATCATGTTTATTGTAAAATACTAATTGATGGTGGTGGTGAATTTATGGTTAATGAGAGGAGACTCTTAAAATATTCAAAGTGAAAATTTGTATTTAAAAAGATAATGCTTATTGTCCTTCATCGCAATGGCTCGTACAACGATATAATTGCAAGTGCTATAAAGAGCGGAGGCTTAATTTGTGATTCAAATGACTTGTTCATTAGTTACATGATGAATGGGAGAGGAATATTTCATGCAGTTTTCATAAAGAATGATAGGCACGTCGAATTCTACATACTTTGTGTTAATTTCGATGATGCTAAGCCTATTTTGAGAATTGAAGTTGTTGAAAGGTCTGAGAAAGAAACTTCCACATCATCGTCACCCTCCGCTTCCACCTCCACCCCTATCCCCTGCAGTGGAAGATAACTCAATGGAATACAAATGAATGAGTAGTGATGCAATGATTATGGACATAGAAGAGGCTACGACTAGACTCCAACGACCTCATCACCCTCCCCCTAACATTGTCGTAGTGTAATTTAGTTTTTTTTATTGTTGCTTGTAGTTTATTGCGGAAGCTTTCATACTAGTATAATTTTGTAAATCAAAGCTTTCTTTTTTGCCTTTTTTGCTGATTTTTGTTTCAATTGTTATTTGTTGTATTTTACAGTGCTTTGATTTTACCATAATTGTTATCCTTGATGTTTGATGATCGATGTTATACCATTGCTATGATATTCCATAAACCTCAAGATTATTTTAAACCTTAAAATTATCTTCCTAAAATTGACAAGTTCAGAACATTCAACACATAGTAGACTATCCCAATGATTTATCATTTACTGATCTCATTGTTGGTATAATAAATTATACAATATATTATAGATTGTTGTGTGCGTCAATACTTGACAAATGCAAAAGTCTATGATCGACCAATTGAATATATGAACAAGTTAAAATTATGACTAAAAAGGGATAAATCAAATTAAAGTAAAGTAAAGTAAAGTAAGTCAATTAATGTCACCCAAACATTATAAAGCTATTTAGTTATACCAATTGTGAGCCAATATCACTTTTGAACATGATCAAGTGATATTTTAGGCATGCAATTGTCTTAAATCGTTAAAATAGGACTAAAGAGAGGGAAAATAAAATTAAAAAAATTAACATCATTCAAGCAATGCAAATAACTAAATCACAACATATAAGAGTTACAATAATTGAACACATAATCTAATGAGTAAGGAAGAGTGATGTTTGTGAGTGTTCTTATGAAAAGCAATGTTTGAGAACAAGTAGTCCTTCTCAGAGCATACATTTGTTCTGAGTAATTGATTCTTATTATTATTACTCTTACTTATACTCAATTGACCATGTGTCCAATTGTTGTATACTCTCATATGATGTGATTTGGTTATTTTACCATGCTTAAATGATGTTAACTAATTTAATTTAATTTTTTTTATTTTTAGTCATTTATAAGCTTGTCAATATATTCATATGGTTGATGTTAGACCTCTAACGATCTCTTGTGTATATTATATTTTTGGTATGTAATAGACTTTAGGTCTATTGTATACTGACATATTATAGATTATTTTATGCATCGATATATGATCATTAAACATTTCTCCAATCGATCGATTAAATATATGAACAAGATAGGACTGAAAATGAGAGAAATAAAATAAAATAAAATCATTCAAGCATTGTAAAATAACTAAATCACATCATATGAGAGTAAACAACAACTGAACACACGATCGAATGAGTATACGTAAGAGCAATAATATTAAGAACCAATGACTCAGAACCAACGTATGTGTTAAGAAGGACTACTTGTTCTCAAACATTACTTTTCATAAGAACATTCACAAGCATCACTTTTCTTTACTCATTAGATCACATGTCCAATTATTGTGGATTCTTATATGTTGTGATTTAGTCGTTTTGCATTATTTGAATGATGTTATTTTATTTTATTTTATTTTCTCTATTTTAGTCTTATCTTACTTATTCATATATTCAATCGATCGATAATATACCTATTTAACAAACACGTATCGATGCATAGAGTAATCTATAGTATACTAGATAATATATCTCATCAAGAATGACATCAGTAGATGATATACCCTTCACATAGTCTACTATCTATTGTAAACTTGTTGATTTTAGAAAGCCCCAACTATAAATTGTTTAAATTACAGTCCTTTAGGGCCGTACAAGAGGAGGGTCTAACACTAAACCACAAAGATCAATTATAGATCACAGTAGCATATGATGGACCACTCTTTACGTACATGATAAACCATTAGAATGATTTATGCTCGTACTACAATAGCAAAAAAGTAGAGACCTCTAATCATCACATTTTTGTTGGCTCTATTATATAAATGAATTTGACCCTTGAACTCTTCATATTCTTTTCTTCATTCTTTTTTTTTTTCAACACAAAAAATATCTCAAACATCTAAAAAGATTTATATTTGTCATTGTGATAATTCCACTATCTTGAAGACATCGTGAACAGATAAAAATATAGGTCAAAAATTTTACAATTGTGCATTTGAAAACATGTATTTCTTAATCAATAATTATGCATTATTTATGTGCATTAAGCAATAAGGTGAAGGGCCAATTTAGTTTATATTTATTAATTTAGAGTTTGAAATTATCCTCTTTAATTCATTTAATTGTTGTCCTTTAAATCCGTATACGGTGAAGAAAAAAAAACTTAATCCATTTAATTTATCTAATTGCAATCTGTTTAATTTATCACAATCTTATTTTGTGAAAAATCTTTGTACAATCATTACTTGTTTACATACTTATTGGATCATGTCACTAATTGATGAAAACTCTCACATTATATAATAAAATATTATTATCATATTCAAATAATTTTATCTCCTTTATTTATTTTGGTTAATTAGTTAATTAATTTTCCTTTTTAATCAAATAGTAGTCTAATCTATAATATCTATCACGTGACTGGTCATTATTTGAAAATGATGCATTTGAGTGATTTATATACTTCATATAGTAGCCTAGTTTATAAATATCATGGGGTCGATTATTGACAAATGATTTATGTCAGACGTTCCAGCTTTAATTAAATGGAAAATAATGATGATAAAATAACTTTAGAAATTGATAAAAAAAATGAGGTTGAGAGATCGGGCACAAGGTTGTGTGTATCGTAGAAATTGATACAAATCATTTTCATTGTGTTTTCATATGTTTCTGTTTTTAGATTTGTCATCTCCTCCCACTTCGAATAGTATTATTATCTGTATTTCAAAGATCTCATGCTACAGAAAATGATGCTACTACTTATGTTTAGATTGGATAACATATTCTTCTAATTCTTCCTACCTCATTCATCTAGAAATAAAAGGGAATGTGCGACTATTTATAATATTGTAACTAATGAAGCTAGAATCTATACCGAAAAGCGAGAGCTTTAGGAATAATAGGAAAAATTTTGAAAGTTTTATGCATAATAATGCTTAAAGTGGTGATGATCTTACCAGTTATTGAATGGCTTTTTATGAGAACCAAAAAAATTGATCGAAAAAAGGCCAAAAATTTGGCCAAAAATGAAAAAAAAAAACGTTTTAAGAGAAAAATCATTGAATTTCATCTTGCCCGAAAATAAAAAAATTAAAACTAAAAAAATATAAAGCTGAAGCTCAAAATGCTTGAAATCGAAAGATAGTATATTTGATTACAACGAATGAAGAGTTTTGAGATTGGAGAAGAAGATAAATCTAATGAAAAGATTTAGAGTTTGAAGAAAAAATGAAAGAAAGTGAAGAGAGCAACAATTAATTGAAGACTATTTTTAAAAAATTGGGGGTAAACGTATTTCAAAAATACTTAAGAGTTGACGATAACTTTTTAAAGTTTACAAATGGACTCATGCCCATTGCCCCATATTTTTTCTATTTTTTATTTTCAAACCCTAAAAAAAATCAAAACTAAAAATGATGTCTCTTTTTTCAATTAAATTTGACAAATATTACTTTTCTTCAATTTTCTATCTATGCTCTATCTTTTCCAAATTTTATCATGTGAGATGATACAAGTATGACCATGATCATGACACTTTTGATTATTTTTGAAGACTAGTCACTAAAGGGCTCTTTTGCCATTTTTTTATTATTTGTAATATTGTATAAATAGAACTTTGTAGGGTTTATTTTCTTAGTTTATGCTTGATATTGAAGACACTACTCTTGTGAGAGAGAGTTCTCAAAACTGAAATAAGGGCATAGCATAAGGGTGGATTCTCTTGTGTGTTGCAAAGCTTGAGATTTTGGTGTTTTGAGAGGTGGATTCCCCTCTTGTGTCATTGTAAGAGTTAGGTGTTTGTTGTATGAAGTGTTAAAGGTCCAAGAGTGAATATGCTCTTGGGTTGTTAAGACTACATCAACACTTGTCTAACTATCCATCTTTGTTTCTTGTCCTAATCTTGTAGTTTGTGTTGTTGTTGTTCAAGTTGTTTGGTTATTGTGGTTATAACATTTTTGTTCTTCATTTTTATTGTCATAATATAGTTTGGTTTGCTGCTGAAAATTAGGTGTTAAACACCTCATTACATGATGTTCTTGTTGTGGTCTTGAATCCGAGAGGGGTCACCAAAAGAGGTCCATAGTTCCTTGAACTAGTGGAGTGTTTTGGTGTTTGTTCTCTTGTGTTCTTGGGCTATCTTGTATCATTTGGTATCAAAGCAAGGTTTGATTTTGTTCCGACAAAATCAATCTTGGGATTGTTATCTTGAAAATAAAAAAAAAAGTGAAAAGAAAGAAAAAAAAAAGTTATTGTTCACATTTTTAAGGTCTTTCAAAAAAACTTGATTTTTATTGTTAAAGGTCTAAGAGTGGAATAGGCTCTTGGGTTTCTAAGATTACGCCTTCATTTTGTCTAACTATCTATCCTCTTGTTTGTTGTAATCGTTGTTTCTTGTTTTTGTTAATGTAACCCGTGAGGTGCTGTTATTGTTACCACTTTGTTGTTATTCATCTTGTCTTCATATTATTGTTGTTGTTGCTGTTTTGGTGTGATAAACACCTTTTTCATTTCATTATTGTTGTTTTCATTGTCAAATCCGAGTGAGGTCTCCAATCGGTCCAAGAATCCTTTTGATTAGTGGACTGTTTGGAGTGTGTTTAGTGTTCCCGTGGTTTTTATTGTATCATGAGACTATAGTGATTATGTTGTTGTTATTATCTCCTGTATCCCACATTTTCTTAGTTTCAACATAATATCCATCTCAAATGAACTTGGAATCAAAATAAGTCAAGCTATGAACAAAATGATCAAAATAGGTCATCTCTTTAATAAGTTATCAAAATAGGTTAAACGTAATAAATTATTACGTTTTATCTTTTTTATTTAACGGTGAAGTAACAGAGGTGAACAGTAAAAAAACTTTTTTTGTAAAACGTAATAAATTATTACGTTTTACACGAAAATACAAAATATAGTATATTGTCCCATCACTTATTTTATCTCAACTTTTAGTCAAATCAGTAAAACGTTTGTAAAACATAATAAATTGTTATGTTTTACAAAACTTTTGTATTATTACGCTTTACTCCCTCCATTCCAAAATAATTGAATTATTGAAGTATGACACACCCCTTAAGAAAAAAATTTAGGACATAAATTATAGGTTACTTTCCACTATTACCCTTTTAATTGTTCTTAAATTATTCTCCTAGAAAATGTGAAGTATACTTGAGAAACTCATTAAATGAAAGGATAAAATTGAAAGAAATTTCTAATATATCTCTTGAAAAATGAACAATTCATTTATTTTGAACATTGAAAAATAACTCAATAATTAACTTATTTTAAAATTGAGGGAGTACACTTTTAATTAGCCAAAAACTCAAGTACTTAGTTAATTAGCCACCTTATTCGGTAAAAAATTACAACTTTAAGGAAAAACAAGAACAGTCCTTGGTAATTAGCAACCACATTTACTAAAAAGATTTACAACTTTAAGGGAAAAACAAAAACAATCCTGGGTAATTAACAACTCCATTTACTAAAAAGATTACAACTTTTAGGCAAAAACAAGAACATGCCTAGGTAATTAACAACCACTTAGTAAAAACTTTCAACTTTAAGGTAAAAACAATGACTTACCATCAACCACAGAATATAAGTTGTAAATCTTTTCCTTAAAGTTCTTGGCCAATTACAAGTGTGAAATAAAAAATTTTGTAAAACGTACTCCATCCGTCTCAAATTACCCGTCCCAAGTTTCCTAATTTAATTTTCCATTTTACATGTCCTTATTTATTAATCAAGAAGAGACAAATTTTTTTTCCATGTTTTACCCTTTGCATTAATTACTTTTTCTTCAAATTAAAATGTAAACATCATTTAATAGGGTACCATAGTACGCTAATTATGTTATTAATTTTTTTTTTAATCAATGTGCCATCTCAATTTGGAACGGAGGGAGTAATAATTTATTACGTTTTACAAAAGTTTTATTGATTTGATAAAAATCGAGATAAAGCAGGTGATGGGACAATACATTTTTTTTTTATTTTCGTGTAAAACGTAATAAATTATTATATTTTATTTATTACGTTTTACAAAACTTTTGTAAAACGTAATAATTTATTACGTTTTACAAAAAAAAAATTACTGTTCACCTCCGTTACTTCACCGTTAGAAAAAAAAAAGAGTAAAACTTAATAATTTATTACACCTATTTTGATAACTTATTAAAGATTTATTACACCTATTTTGATAACTTATTAAAGAGTAACCTATTTTGATCACTTTGTTCATATCTTAGCTTATTTTAGTTCCGATTTCATCTCAATAACAAGAAAGTGTATAACCTCTCAAACCTTTCCCAACTGCCCCTTTTTTTCTTTTCTTTTCTGCATAATATTTTCTTTTGTGCATAATATCTGGCCTTGATTTTGCCTTTTATTTTGAGAATTCACTCTTATTTCAATAACCTTCCATTTTAATTGGTTTCTTAGTTATGAATAAATCTTCGATCATCCGTTTTTAGTGACAATGACATCAGGAAAAAAGCAAAACCAGAATGTAGTAAATTAAAGAGGAAGATATGCATCTGAAATTCTTTCAATAGTGCTAAATAAACCGCTCATTAGACAGTATCTGCACTTTCTAATAGAAGAATGTACTATGCATATTTATTTGCTGGGCATGTCAAATCATGCCAAGCTTACATACATGCAATCTAGTATATAACAATTCACCTACACACACACACACATATATCTACAGTTCACAGTTCTATGCATCAATTGGCTTTAGTTCCAATATCTAGCTAGTTCAGAAGTTTGTAGATGTATCTAAAAAAAGGGTGTAAACTGGAGAAGAATCTACATGTTCACCCTATATGTTGGCCTCTCTTTCTTCTTCAACATAGAAGCTGAATACTTTACTGCATTTTCATTGAAGAAAGCAGCTGCTACTGTCAACTTGAAACTCTTGAAGCATTACTCTTCTTATTTTAATTTCTTGTCCCAGTTGGATTGATACAAGCTCCATGGTGCATACATTAACTATGGAGTGATCAGTGATCAATCGCATCAAAGATCCTCACTACTAACAAGGAAAATGTCTCTAGTTCCACCTGATTTTACTGGTTTGGATTATCTGTAAACTTTGGTTAGGGCGATTCAAGCTGCGTATCTAGGTCTATGGTGCATCTTCGCTTGAGGGGAGGCCACCTTTGAAACTTTTTCTTGCTCTGTATAATGCCTTGAGCAGCAACTAACATCTGTTCAACCTGCATGATAACATAAAAAAAGAAGAATACAATGTATTTTGCTTTGTCATGGTATATTATGTTACAAAATACAAGACTAAGTAATTCTTCATAAAAGCTAAAACTAAACAAGCAATTACGTACTGCAAATCAGAAGGATGGACCAATAAACTAAAAAGGAAGTTCCTTTTGACCAGCAGTGTTTATATGATAAAAACACTAACCATTTGTAGTATAATTCTCAAAAATAAACTTGCCATTGGCCTAGGTGAGAACAAGAGGAAAAAGTAATCAAGCTTATTCTCCATGTGTTGCCAAAAAAAGCAGTACAATATATCAGGCTTTGAGTAAAACACAAGGAGAATGCCGCTGCCTCGGCCAGTAAAGTTTCTTAATCATTTAAACATTGTCTTCAGCAAAAGAAACTGTCTTTGTTTTGAGAATGCAGAATGCAAGAATTAAGAGGAGCTTTAAACTCTGTGATTGTGACGTTCGTCAGTAGATTATACCTTCTATTAAATGGTACTGTTACTATGATATTGTAAGATTGGCTATTTCTCGACTAAAATTCAATTTACTTGCCTGGATCATTGAAGGCCGATCTGTTGAAAATTGCTGTAAGCACAATGAGGCAACCATAAGAATCTGATTAAGCTGTTCTAAGTCATATTCATCTCCGAGTGATGGATCAACTATCTCACTATTTTTCTTGTTGAGGAGCAAAGATTTTGCCTGTAAAGCTAATTGGTTTCAGTTTATCCTACAAATCTGATTGATAGTAGGAGCAATAGGGCAATTATATTGTACTACATTTGCAATTGACTAATTGAAGAGAGTTGAGATAATTACATACCCACATCACAACACTATTATGAGCTTCATCCAAAGCAGGACGTCCAGAAACAATCTCCAGCAGTAACACACCAAAAGCATACACATCAGTTTTTTCATCCACAGTGCCATGCATAAAGAACTCAGGAGGGAGGTATCTGTCATGAACATGCAAGATGAAAGTTACTACAAGGATCCTTATTGCATATTTACAACTGGTAAAGCTTAGGTTCCCACAAACCCAAAGGTGCCTTCAAACTGCGATACAGTGAGGTGAGTCCACTTATCTGGGAGCCATTTTGCAAGTCCAAAATCAGTAATCTACAGAAAACCAAAAGATGAGCAACAAAACCTACAATTAAATGTGGACAAAACAGAAGCCCTATAACTTTGCTTATAAAACTTGTGACTCCATATTTCTAGACACAATCATGTAATCAATAATCTGTAAATAAATTGCATTGATTTTTATCCCAAAAATTATGAGAGAGATCCAGCTTGAACACTTGAAGAACACTTTATGTCGGCAGCATAGAATAAAACACACAAATTGAGAATATGTATTACATGCAGGTATTATGGAAGGTGATATTCCGAAATCACAGAAATGAAGTCAATTTCAGGTCAGCCAATGTGGAACACCACAAACACAAATTTTCATCTCATGATGACTGGTTCAAAGAAATACCTGACCCTCAAAATCTTCTGTCAACAATACGTTAGCAGCCTTGATATCTCTGTGGATAATTCTCCTTTGGCAGCCCTCGTGAAGATATGCAAGACCTGTTGCAGTGCCTAGAGCAATATTATACCTTCTGTTCCAAGTCAATTTACCTCTGTCACCTGAAAATGTTGCAAACATAATAAAATAAACTAATTAGTTGTAAATAGTTCTGGAGACGGCAGCAGTTCATAAAAAGAATGTTAATGAACATACTACTGAGCATATTAGCTAAGCTCCCATGAGGAGATAAAGGAAGAACAACGTGCATTCCCCCTTCGACTCCATAGCCAATTACATTGGCAACGTTTCGATGCTTAACATGTACTAAAATTCCTAGCTCAGATAAGTAGTCAGACGTCATTTCCTCTTGAGATCCTCTGGTTATCCTTTTCACCGCCACAGGTTGGCCGTCTTTGAGAAGCCCCTTGTATACTTCAGAATAACCTCCCTCACCAATCAAGTTATCTTCCAAAATGAAAAAAAAAAATTGGCATCACAATGTGGTTCTTGAACAATACTAACATATGCACTTTAAATTTGAGAAAGAAACTAGCTCAGTCAGCTGAAACCCCTAAGAGCTGAAATCTGAGTACTTTTTTTTTTTTTTTGATAACCGTGGTGTCCGTGCCAACTTGCACACCTCGACTAAATCCACAGGATACCTGCCACCTCCCACCAGCAGATACTAGGTAGCTCTGTCCAGCAAGGCTAGGACAGATGGGAAGAATCATTAGTGTTTTTCGTCTCTGATGGGACTTAAACCTGAGACCTCAGGTTCTCACTCCCACTTCATAACCACTGGGCCACACTTCATTGAAAATTGAGTACTATGAAGATAAAAATCATAAAGTTAGCTACCTCCAAGCCATGTAGCTACAAAGATTTCTGAAATTAAAATATCTTTACCAGTGCTAAAGTTGTCAGTAGCTTGCTTAAGTTCAGAGAGGGAGAAATTCTTCCAGTTAGCTTCAAAGCAATGTTGCAAATCAGCATCTAGAGTAGGAGCAGGCAGCATTGGCATGCTACGCCGTGCACTCCTACTTTTTCGTTTGGATAAAATCTTTATGGAAGGTAGTGAAGGTAGGGAAGGAATGGTAGGATGGAAAGTATGCAACTGTATGGACGGCCCTTTCTTTAGTCTTTTAATGAATCCTTGCCAACCATCTGAATCTAAAGTGCTGGTCTTGGAAGTAGTTGTTTCAGACTCGGTCTGATCTGGAGCAGAAGTTTCTCTTATCGACTCCTCATATACTTTATCCTCCTTGATAACTTCTCTAGTAGAATCCTCATCCATATGATCTTCCCACACGCTTAGACTTCGAAACTCTAGCATAAAAATGATAAAATATGGCAGAGATAAACACGTGTAATTCAAGATAATATGATGACGAAACTAGTGTGTCTGAAGGATTATCACCTTCGGCTGTGAGAGAAATGGAGGAAGCACAAAATAGCATCTTGGGTCCTATCTTGAAAAGCTCCTCTCCTGACTCTTCTTCACCAGCATTATTGCAGGTATTCTCACTGTTAACATAATTGAGAAACCAGAGATATAAATTAAGACCATTCCTTTAAAAGCATAGATGTTAGGTTTCAGAAAATCAAGCAAATATTTCCAAAGCTTCTACAGGCGTACAAACAAGGAAAAGGCTACTTCCACCATTTATTTTGTCCAGTTTCATTCAAATTTGACTCCCCTATATCATTAATTTCTTGTTTTACCCCAATATGACAGTTGTTGATGTCTTTCTACCTTTGTCATTGCATGCATAAATTTTATCACATATTGACAATTATCCATACAAAGGAGGGAAGTTGCGATTGGTTGATGATCAAAGTAGCAATAGTCGAAGTCTATAATGAATCCTATATGTAAATACTCATATAGCAAGCAGGGCCCAACAAATTTGGGAATTGAGAGGTGGTGGATTTATCTCATAAGATATTTATATATGCACATAACGATCCAGATATGAGTTCCCATAACATATAACAGAAAGGTAGATAGATAGATAGTTATGCGTGCACGCATACACATAGAGAGCCTTATGGGCGTGGTGTTGCAAACACATACATTAAGCAATTATCTAGTCTTTTTGAAAAATACAAATTAGCAACAACAAGATTTACCAGGAAGAGAAAAAAATCAAACAGGAAATAATATGCAGAAAACAAAATAAATGGCCAGGGCTGTACAGTTCGCCAATAGAGAGAACATCATGAAGCAATAAACAGAAAATATCATCATAATCATAAGAAAGAAAGATTGAGAATATATGCATACCATGGAGAAACTGAATGTTCAAGAATAGTTTCCATGGATCCTCACAATCAAAGAACCCAAAAGCCAAAAAATGGGAGAATTGCAGAATGAATGAGAGAGAGAAAGAAGTTTAGAGAGGAGGAGGAGGAGGAGGAGAAAATGAGGAAAATGAAAAAAGAGGGAATAGTGGTTATGTTGTCAACCTGCATGCCAATGCACCTATACCCAAAATTGTGGAACCTGTAAAATATATTTACTAGGGACCAAAACGTTATTTACCAAACTTGCATATAGACTATAGTACGTATGTACCTCTTTCTTAATATATAGTACATACATTAATTTGTGTGTCCATTTAGGAACTTTGGTGTATCTAAATAAATATATAATCCGACAATATGTATATATTCACTCACTACCAGAGACAGATTTAGGATAGATTTTGTGATTTCGACTGAACTCATTGCTTTGTGTCTATATGTAACTTTTATATTTGCTTGTGCTTACCACTTATATTCTAGATTTGTAACTTTGTCTATACCATTTGTGACTACCATGACAACACATACATGCACGCATAGGTGTTTCTATAAATTGAGAAATTAATGAGAAACCTTGACCAACATGAAAATGGGTGGAAAACCTATTTACTTCATTTTCTACTAATTACATGTCATTTCTTTTTTCCTCCTCCCAGATTCCAGTTACTCTCATTCTTTTCTAGTTTTCTTCTCTGCCGAGGGTGGAATGAAGTCGGTGACAAATTTAGAATTTAACCATAGTTGTATTTCAAGTTGATAGAGTAGATTCCAAATGTTTTAGCAGACATGCATACGTAATTCACTATGACAAGCTAGGTTCTTGCAGAAACAAACTAAGAACTCGAAGTGAAAGGGCACCGTCTTGTGCAAGGCAACGATAGTTGGCCCTCTACCATCTTCTATCTGGTAGACTTGGTAAAAGGGACCATTCTTGGATCTGCCACTCTGAATGAAGACCGGGTAAAGGAAGGAAGAGAACTTGATGAGAATTGAAGCACTACTCTGTTTTGAAGCTCAAAATATTTGAGTTGAATAAGATGTACATGAAAAATCTTTTTTTTTTTTTTTTTTTTTTTTTGCTGGTGAACCTATAAATTAAAATAAAATACATCTGTAACAAAAGAAGAAGCACCAATGTAGAGAAACAATAATTACAACCTTTTGGCACATTTAGTTTATTCAGTCACTTTACAGTAAAAATACATTCAACATGCACCAGTGCAGGATGATTTTGGCCATTTTATTGGGCATTACGAGAGATCAACCCTTCAAAGATTGTATAAAGGTCTTTGTTTTCTTGGCCAAAAATTTCAGCTGCTTTCCGCAAAGTTTCCTAACACGTCCAGAAATAAGGTTGTTATATTTGTAAAGAGCAACGTATGAAAGCTAATGTCGTAAGATCATGTCAGCCAACGCATACCTCTTTTGTTTGCTTGTGCGAGTTTAATTCCTTAACATTTGCTAGAAAACCACCAAACTGTTCATACGATAGCCGACTCCTGATAATGCACAAACCATCCCATGGTAATGATATAGAAGATCAAAAGCTCTTACGATATACAAAAATGAAAACAGAGCATATATCACAAACTGGTTAGAGAAGACTGATAATCATCGTTATGGAATATCCGACATTTGCAATAGTTGGAATATCCGACATTTGCAATAGTAGGTCTAATAATAAAGACATTTTTCAGTCATTCCACTGAAGTACATTTTTTAGCTCCGCCCCCCCCACCCCCCACCCCCCACCCCCGCCACCCCCACAAAAAAAAGAAAAAAGAAGAGAGATTTCCAAAGCGAACACCAAAAATGCTTCCGACATGATAGAAGCAATTTAGCTCCAGAATTTAAAGAAAAAGAGAGGAGATTTACTGATAGAAGTATCTTGGTCCATTTCTTTGAATATACTGGCAACAATTTAATCAATTATTGTGTCAGGAGGATCTTACGAGAGCCTTATTTAAAGAGGAAATAGATAAAAACCATATTTTTGGTACAAGAGATCTCCAACTTATGCATTAATTTTCTTCCGCTAAGCAAATACAGTTAGATGCTTCAATCTTGAGTTAATGACATCAAATAGAGCAACTGTCTCATATCAAAAATAAAAAAAGAAAGAACATTGAGGTATAACATTATGACCCTAAGTGGAGCAGGTTGTAGTGAATTTTACAGATGGACTTTCTTTTAGACCCTCAGGGTACATTGTGACAGCAAAATAAGTATATATTTTGTCAATCCTACATATGTGATTGAACTTTCTCTAACAAAGTGTGGTGGTTCAGTCAGTACGAAATAGATAATAACTTTGCTTGCAGCAGCAATAGCTTTACCTGACTTGTCGGAAGAACTCTTTCCCATCCACTCGAGCTCGTGCTGGAATAGTACATACAAAAGTTGGGATACTCATGTCAGACCTCAAACACACGAGGCTTTAATTTAGTTAAATTAAGGAGCAAGTAGAGACATTCCTATGCCTTCATGCACTATATATAGGTGCAAAAGAGTAGTGACTGGTGCACTTAGAACACATGGTAACAAAACTGTCCCTTCTCCCTTGCATTACCCAACTCACAATAGGCCCTCAACTAGGATGAACTTATTTCATTAAGTAAAATTTATTCATCTCACCAACCTTTGAGCTGAAGATAGAGTGTTGTACTTTTTAGACTGAACAAACACCGCAAAATTTAATCATGCATGCCAAAAATGAGCAAAGAAAGGAACCCAATATGAGCTCTTCAGAAGAAGAACAAACCAGTTTGCGATCCTGCTTCAAGGCCTGACATCGAGCCATGCTGGCTATGGGGTGTAGAAAATACTGAAGATCTGTCATCATACATGCCTCTTGACGTTGAGAATGAAATAGAATGCCTCCTTGGAGACAGTGGTCTTGGCGACCTTGAAGGAGACACAGATGCTGAAAGACTTGGAGGGGAACCAGGAGGAGTAAAACGTGGGGTGCTAGTCTGCGATGCTAACAAGAGACTTGGTGATATTCGAGGCCTAGAAGCTGCAACCATTGAATAAAGATAAAAGTTTCTGATTAAGCTACATAATGTGAAGTGTTTTGTAGATTAAAAGTTGCTTAGCCAGAGGTAACCCATAATGTCACAATACAGACAATTTGGATTTTCGAGCGTACTTTCTGACTCGGCATCCTCTGAACGTGAATATCCACCATCTGTTGACTGGGTCCTTTGAGGAGGTTTTGCAGGTGGCAAGGAAGAATCTTCATCTAAATTATTCAAACTAGCTTGGTTAAGTAAAACTTGTAAGTTAAAAATGTTGCTTTAAAGCGCTCAGAGATAAAATACCTTCCATTTTAAATAATTGGCAGAGCTGCTCGTTTCCTCTTACCCTCATTTACCGAATAGAAAAAGAAGGGCCCGAAATATAGGGTAAGAGAAAATGAAAAGGAAAGAGAAAATGAATCAAGTATATTAGACTGTTGACTGCATATGACAAAAGATGCACAAAGGATTCTCAAAACAATAAAACCTTTTAATCCTTAGAATTATTAATAGGCAACTTCTTCATATCCTCGTGCGAAGAGAAAAGTTCCTATATCAAGAGTTAAGGAGAAACTCCACCTAGTAAATATATTTCACATAGCAAACTGTGGAACATATTAGACATGGCAACAGAACACCTTCACACAAAGATATTTATTGAACATGAGCAAATTTCAGATAATGAAAATAAACATTGAGCAATGACCAAAAAGATAAACCTGATCGGTTTTGTCCATTTTTAGCAATATCTGGAGCTCCAGCCTGTCAAACACCAAAAGCAACAGATTATTAATGAGAGACAGCATCCTCTATGTACAGCAGGTTGTGTTCCGGTTCCTCTAAAAGTTTCAGCACAGCAAAATTTAGCCCATTTCCATGTAATAGTATAATACCCTCAAAGGCATTATTTTAGTTACAGGAATACTATGTTCCGTAGTTAATAAACAGCAGGAAGATGAAGAAATCCTTCAATTTTCATACAAGGACTTACCGGGTTGTCTTCTTCCTCATTAAGCGATCTCATAAGTGTCTTTCTGAAGGTTTCCAACTGTAATTTTCAAGAGATCAGCCTTTTAGAATAATCAGATCCAAAAACAATACCCTAATTTTATTGTTTATACATGATATTAGAATTTCGGGTCAAGAAGACTAGCACCTTATGGGGATAGGTGGATTGTGGGTGTGAAAGGTTGAGTTCAGAGAAGGTAACACATGATACTTACCCGTGTACTATATATATAAATGCATGTGCATGTACGACACAGCTTAGATAGACAAAACAGCCAACTAGTTATGTAGTCGTCTGTACTATAATACTAGTCCAATGGCAATGTAACATGAGTAAACAAAAGCGCTGGCTCAATAAATATTAAGCCATTAAACACTTGGATAGTGGACTAATAAGGCACGAATAGCTACTACTACTGAATTAAGGTGATAGTTATGAATAAAGCTCCCTTTATATATTCAAGTGAATAATTTACATGAATAGACTGCATTAATGTTCTTGCAGAAGGGATGACTGAGACATAGCAATATGTAATGTAAACGTAACTACTAACTACTCTAACCAAATGACTTTGGAAACTATAGAGGTACTTAATCAGGTAATCACTAAACTGACAATTACATACTCTATAACAGGTAGTAGCTTTCTGCAGTCCACAGGGTCCATAACAAGCCACAAATAGCTCCGGATAAAATGAAGCTAAAGAGTCTTAGACAAAATACCCCTAATAATGTTGTCTTCCTATCCTTCCCCCCCTTCCCCTCCCTCTTTAACATTACTCTCTTAAATCTCTTATCAAAACTTATTATTGTAATAACCCAGCCCGCTAGTGATATTATCCATTTTGGGTCTAGACTGGCACGGCTTTAAAATGCGTCACCAGGGTGAGAGGCCTGCTTATAAACGTCTCTCCTGTGTTTTGCCAATATGCGGTTTTTATCCTAAACTCACAATTATAATGCTTGCTTTTCAGCTAGCTTCTATACAATAGGGCTCAGATTTCAATCCTGGCAATGTAGTCTACTTCATCAAAGAACTCTTCAATTACCCCATAATGGGCTTTCCCGACGATAGACATGAATCCGGACTTTATCACTTTCCCGCCCCATCCTCAAATAGAACTGACTAATCCCAAGTCAACAGACTTTATCCCTTTCCCGCCCCATACTCAAATAGAACTGACTAATCCTAAGTCAAAGGGTCAAGAAACTCCACGCCACTATAAAGTAGACTTCTGATATCGGATGCTAATAGCAAAACGGGAAAAAAAAAACTTCTACTGTTATGAACCAATTGTCCCACATTGGAAAAATAGAGAAATGTTAAGGGGATTATAAGCCAAATGGGTTCTCCCACCTATTAGACTAGTCTTTTAGGTTGGGCTCTCCCGTTTGGTTTATAACATTGGTGCTTTCATTGATAGTCCCACGCGTTGGGCCGTCACTCGGAGTGGTGGCCTGCGCGCTAAGAGTGTGGATCGATCCTCGTTAGTCACGGCTGGCACCCCTCTTGGATCCAGGCCACCACTACTGGCACACAAGCCACCACTCCGAGTCACGGCCCAACGCGCGGCTCCCCACACGTGGATCGATCCTTGTTGGTCACGGCTGGCACCCCTCTTGGGTCTAGGCCACCACTTCGAGTCACGACCCAACGCGTGGGACTCTCAATGAAAGCACCAATGTTATAAACCAAATGGGAGAGCCCAACCCAAAAGACTAGCCTGATAGGTGGGAGAAGCCATTTGGCCTATAAACCCCTTAGCATTTCTCTGTTTTTTCCAATGTGGGACAATTGGTTCATAACATCTACATTATGTTCATGTTCAATTAAAATAACAACCAATCTACATGGTGACCTACTTAAAGCTTCAAACTTTACTCATTTTAAGCTATCCAACAAAGAAGAAATAAAAAATTCAAATACCAAAAGCTAGTCTTTAGAAAAATGCAAGTATTGACTAAGTAGTGCACAACAGCAGTGGCCAAGCTAGAAATTTTGCTAAGTGCATTCAAAAACTTAACATATATCTTTAAAAAGTAGTTTTATCTATACACATAGTTATTTTCTATATATACAATATAATTTTTTGACGAATCCAGATACCTTAGCAACATCACGATTAAGCTTCTTCACAGTATTGGACAGCGTCGCATTCTCTTTCACCAAACTCTCCTGCAAAATCCAACAAGTCAACCCACTACTAGTCCAAGGAAGAACGAAGGCAGAAGCCAAAATGGGTCGGGTCGGGTCGAGTCGGACCTTTTCTTGCTCAGCGCGGGAAATCCTATCGGAGGCATCGGATAAGGAGGAGTCGAGGGAGTCAAGCTGGGAGTTGAGGTCGGAGATGATGTCATCTCTCTCCGACAGAAGGCGGCGGAGGGAGGCGGCTTCAGATTCCAAGGCAGAGATACGCGTGGATAGGGCAATGGAAGTGATCTTACGCGCTAAATCCAGCTGCTCGAATGGATCTGACGGCAGTACTTGCTGTACTTCCTCGGGAAGATCGAATTCCGTTGGCATTTCTTTTTGTTTTTCTATTCCAGCTAGTGTTGTACTACTACCACTACTCTAGTATTATTTAAGTTTCAAAAATAATTTTCTTTTACTATCCCCCTATTTGTTGTGTGTGTGTGTGGAATTCTTACTACCTTCCACCCATTTTAAATAACACCATTTAACTTGATATGATAATTAGAAAAAAAAAATTATGATCTAAAATAATTTTACAAGTTTATATAATTGTAAATTATTTTTAAATAAAAGAAATTTGAAAATTAAATTATTTTAAATTAAAATAAAGTATTTTTTAAAAAAAATAATTTAAAGAAAAAAATAATGCCATATAAAATGAAATTGGGAAAATATTATAGATTCTTGTGTCAATTTTATTCTTCGAAAGTAAGGAAAATAGTGTGTCCACAAGGGGAAGGGTGAGTCGGATAAGGTTGTTTTTTTTGGAGTTATTTTGGCCACTTCTCTGTGTGGTTGTTTTTCTCCTTTCTACCAAGCTTTTTTGTTTGGTCATTGTTTGTGGTGTGGTTGTTACTCTCCTTCCTGCTAGGAAGATTTGATTGCTCGATTTAACTATATCTTTCTTCCGTATTTATATTTTTTTTTCTTGTTTGATCTTGATGAATTTTTTATTTTTTCTTAACAAATTATTTTATTTTATTAAAATTAGAGTGTTTGGTCAAGAAAATTTTAAATTCAATTTTAAATTATTTTTGAAAAAATAAAAATATTTTTTACTTATTTTTACTTTTTTCAACTTCAATTTCAACTTTATTTCGGCCAAATTAAATGCCTAACTATCATATTGCTCACATCTTCATACTTCTATTAATAAAAGACCTCAAAATTAAAGGCAACTTTAATTTTTTCTTCTTCCTCAAAAATCTCCTCATGATACAATGGAATCTTAATTCATCCATTCTTGCGACTCTTTATGCAACACCAACAACAAAGACAACATTATTGTTTCATCTCACATTTGATTGTATCTTGTATGTACATTAGTTAAATTAAGTGATTTTGTTAGTTTTTACAATTGACAGTATAAAATTATATTTAAAAATATTTTTTCAAAAGTCAAACAAAAATTCAAAAATACATTGTCAAACACAATTTCAACTCCAATTTTACTGCAACGCCATGATCAAACGCCTATTTATTTTTTGAAACTTAATTTGATTAATATTTAAAATCAAATTAGATCAATTTTATAGTTATAATAAATATTTAAATTTCAAAAATTATATCAACAATAATTTTATATAAATTTAATTTTAGAAAATATATTTAAAAACTATTAATCAAAACTCACGTAATTTAACTTTTGAGAGAAGCAAAATATGATAACTATTTTTACACCTAAAAACATAAGGGAAGTTGAGTTAAAGTTCTTTAAAACTAAAGAAGTCCTTAACTACCAACAGTAGTGGTGGCGCAGCGGAAAGAGGTTGTCCCAACCTACCCAGAAGTCGAGGGTTTGACCTTGGGTATGGACAAACGCTTTGTTGGGAGCTCTCCCCCCAAATGGGGTCCGACGCGAGACGAATTCAAATATAGTCAGACTTCTAAAAAGTGAATACCGAACACCGAATAGTTTAAACCAAAAAAAGAAGTCCTTAACTAATTGATGTTTGGACCAACTTGGTTTGATGTTTAAAGGATATTTGAAAGTCAAAATGGCTATTGTTGTAACAGTATTGCATTGCGTCTGCTCTAATTTAGTTGTGCTACACTTTATTTGGATGGTGATTTGTCATGATTTCATAATGTATGATATGATATGGTATAGTATGGTATAGTGCAGTACAGTATAGTACAATACAATATCTGAATAGACTATATCATTTACTATTGTAACTGATAAGTTTACTAAAATGCCCTTAATTATTATAAATGTTAAATTTATCAATAATTATTAATAAAATAATTTTCTTCCAACTAATTTATCATAATTATGTCATGTAGGTATATTAAATTGTTAAATTCATGTAAATTCTAACAAAGTCAATTAAATAATAGATCAAATAAATATAACCGATTTATTTTTTACAGTAACAAATTTCATTTCTTTTTTATGTTTTGAGACGTGACACCAACGACAATTACAAAATTTGTATGCATTTTTTTGTGTATGCTACGGATGTGTTCGGTATGAAATCCAAAATAAAAATATTTTTCAAGAAAATAGATTGTTTCTTACTTATTTTCTTAGTTTATAACATAAGTAGAAAAAAAATTCTAAAAGCATTTGTATATATTTCACACAAAATAATGAAAATGTATATGATAAAGGGTGGTGGGGTTAAAAAAATTTAAAAAAAAATTAAAAAAATATTTGGGGGTGGGGTAGTGGAGTAGGGGGTCGGGATAGGAGTGGGGTAAGAAAAAAGTTCTAATTATTTTATAAAATAAATTAATTAAAAAAATTATATCTTTTTTTTGTGTGGGGGAGGGGGAGGGGAGGAGTTGGTAGGGGGGTAGTATAAGAAAATTTTCTTAAAAGTTTTAAAAAATAAAGAAGAAATTGGTGGAGGGAGAAGGGCTAGTAGGTGGTGGGGTGGTTTGGGGATGAGAGTCGGACAAGAACAAGTTTTTGAAATAATTTTAAAAAAATATTTCAAAAAATTGTGTGTGTGTATTTGGAGAGGGGGGAGGGAGGCCGTGGAGTTAGGGATCGGAGTAGGAGGTGGAGTTAAATAATATTAATATAAGGTGAAAGATAAAATAAGATTATATAATATTAAGTAATAGTATAATTGAAAAACAAATAATTAAACTATGGGATACCACCAAATCGGTGGTTACATAAAGTGAGAATTTTTATAGTTACCAAACTATTAAATTAAATCATACCATATCATACATTTTAAGAAACAATCAAAATAAATAAGATTATCTTAAAAATTATACCATACCATACCATGAAAAACCACCAACCAAACAATGGGTAATTGGTCTATATCGAAACTTGTATTGTATGGTATTGCAGGAATAAATGTGATATTTATAAAGCTGCAATTTAAAGAACTTTTGATTCTCCTAAATAACACATTATTTAATACTATATGATTGGAATGAACCTGAATAGACAGGAATTTATCACATAATTAATATAGTAAACTTTTAACTAATTTGGAATGGGGACATAGATAATTCCAGTGTAGTTAATTCTAGTTCTAGAAAGAAAACTCCAATTGGAAAATAAAATTTATAACTTTTGCTACATTTTACATAGGCATTTATTATAAATTTTAATTATTTTTTACTTTATTTGAAATTTATGAAAATGCAGTTGGAAAACAGATTTGAAGCACTCTTTCAAATTTGATATTTTTGTTTAAGTTGGATTTAAAATTTAAAATAAACTAATATAGTCCCGAGGCACTACTTACTTATTCATGACTTATTAGTTTCTACATCTTTTGTTAGTAAGTAATTCAACTTCATCATACATCTTGGTCCAATTCTACGTTCTTATTGTTGTTTGGTCTTAATATGAGTATTTACTTGCTTGAACTGGTTAAGCAGTGCAAATATTATAGCTTTAGAAAATCTCTTGAGTTTGTCTAGTGAGAAATGCCCGAAACTCTCCTACAGAAGCAATCAAACATTATTAGAAACACCCTACATGAATTGAAAACTTTATCAATTGTTTAGCTTGAAAGTTCATTGTCTAAAGGACGTCTCACAAACAATGCATGGATTATACGGGAGGAGCACAGCAAAGGAAGAAAAATAATTTCTCATGAATATATACCGCCCCTTCTCTCCACCTTTCATTCCATCTGTAAGCAATAAAATTTTATCCGTACAAAATTCGGATAATATTAAATTTAAAATATATTAATCCAAAATAAATATTGTGGATTAATGTAATTGGATTAATTATTTAAGTCTAAACATGTGTGGATTTAATTAAAGTCCAATTTTATTGGGCTAACCCATTAATTTGGGCTACAAATAAGTGAATAACTAAGCCCACTTTATCAAGCCCAAGATGTCATCATGTTCTAGAGGCTCAATCTAGTGCCACATGTCAAATAACGTGGCATGCCAAGTCAAGTGAAGGAGCAAATAGGACTATGTCACGTGTCAAAATGATGCAGTAAATTAAAAGGCCATAAGAAATGTCATGTCACTTAAATCTGATTGGTCAAAGGAAGTTCATGTTTATCATGACTCTCTACTTCCTACAACTATAAATAGGGGCCTCATAATTCAGAAAAGGGACGAACAAGTTTAACAAGAAGCAAGAAAGAGCTCATGGATCAAAGCAGCAGATTTCTCTACAAATTCAAGAATTCAAGATCAGTTCATCAAGTTTCAAGATCAAGAGTTCAAAAGTTCAAGAACAAGCTCAAGATTTCAAGATCAAAAGTTCAAGATTCAAGAACAAGTTCAAGCTTCAAGATCAAGACTACAAGATTCAAGAACAAGCTCAAAGGCCCTTGAATTTAAGTACAAGTCGAGATCAAGTTCACCAAGTCCTCAAATCAAATTTAAGTTCAAGATCAAGACCGCAAGATTCAAGAACAAGCTACCAAGCCCTTGGATTTAAGCACAAGTCAAGATCAAATCTGTCAAGTTCAAGTTGAAGTTCAAGAACAAGCTCGAAGTCCTTGAATTTATAGTTGAAAAGGCGAATCAGAGAAATCATAGAGATTGTAACACTTACTTATTGAAATCAATAAATCGATTATTGTAATATTTTTCTTGTCTCAGTTGTTTATTTTCGGTCTCGAGAATTTTATTGATAACAAATTCTGGCACGCCCAACGGGACGATCTCTACCTCTCATCTCAACTTTTCTAACTTTGAAGATTAAGAACGCTGAAATGACTTCCAAAAAGATCAACTCTCAATCAACTGCTTCCAAGGCTGCTGATTCAAGGTTCTTTCCCGAAATAGAAAGCATCCTTGGTGTTACTTTTGAAATTTTGGGAGCTGTCACAAGGAGTAAGGCAAATATGTTAGGACAACAAACACATCCAATGTTGTCTGCGCCAACTCCAGCTTTTGGATCTTCAACCCCAAAAGGAATGAAGTCCAATCCAAGTGCTTCAGAAGGAGAAAGCAGGGTGGCGGAATCACTTAAGAGGACTCTTACTCTACTTGAGCACTATGGTTAGAAATACTCTGGCGCAAAGAGCGATGGTCGTTCAACAAATGCGTCATCTCCACTTACACCGCATAAGCTGAGCACTTTAAAGATTAAATTATTTGACAATCCGTGTTACTCTCCAATGTCTCCAGTGATCATGTTAGCAATGGTGACTGATGCCTCGTCTATGGAGGAGCAATTGGTGAATCTGACAAAGGCAATTGAGAGCCTGACCAAATACGTTCAGAATTAAGATGCTCGGATAGAAAAGATAGTGGATAGAGTGGAAGGCCTGATAGACGAAGAATCTAGTCATACATCGAGAAAATATCCAGAGGATCACGAGACAGATTATACTGTGAAGCAAATACCACCGACTAAAGAGGTACGAGTTTCTTCTGAGGGGATGATCCCGATTGAGCAATTGAAAGAATTCATCGAAGGGACCCTCAAAGACAAGTATGATGTTATAACTAAGTTTTCCCTTGCGTATGCCAAGACTTACACTGCGAGGATAGATAGCCTTAAAATGCTTGTCGGTTATCAACCGCCCAAATTTCAACAATTTAAGGGCAAAGGGAACCCGAAACAACATGCCGCACACTTTGTTGAGATATGTAATAATGTTGGAACTTATGGTGACTATCTTGTCAAGCAGTTTGTTTGTTACCTAAAGGGAAACGCCTTTGATTGGTATACTGACCTTAAGCCTAACTCCATCGATAGTTGGGAGCAATTGAAACATGAGTTCCTGATCGTTTTTATAGCACAAGGCGTACAGTGAGCATGGTAAAGCTCACAAATACTCGGAAAAAAAAGGACGAGCCAGTTATCGACTTTATCAATCGATAGAGAAATGTGAGCCTAAATTGCAAAGATAGGCTCAGCGAAGCTTCTGCAATAGAGATGTACGTCCAAGGGATGCATTGGGAGCTCCTCTATATCTTGCAAGGCATTAAGCCAAAGTACTTTGAAGAGTTAGCTACTCGTGCTCATGACATGGAGTTAAGCATGTCTTCTGCTGGAAAGGAAGGAGCGCCTATCCATGACCCTCGAAGGGGAAAGGATAAGCAGGAACCCAAAAGGTGGGGTAAGTTCATCCCTAAAAATGATAACAAAGAATACATGAATGTCGACGTGTCTCATGTGAAGGTCACTACAAAGGTGAGAAAGAAGCAAAGCATGAAGACTACTTCTCGACCACCTCCAAATCAGATGTTAACTTTAAAGAAGATGCAAGCAAAAGAGTATCCTTTCCTTGATTTTGACATTTTCGAGATTTTTGATGAACTTCTTCATCATAAGCTCATTAATCTGCCGGAGATGAAACGTTCTGCTGAAGTTGGAAGGACCAATGACCCAAATTATTGCAAGTATCATAGGCTTATGGGTCACCCTATGAAAAAGTGTTTTGTCTTTAAAGACAAAGTCATGCAACTTGCAAAAGAGAAGAAGATTTTCTTTGACGATGAGACGGCCAGTTCTCATCAAATATTCATCATTTTTGGCTCGCTCGACCCAGTCTAAATACGTGTCAGAGAGCATAATGAGAAAATATTAAAGCCCGATAGGTCTTCAGTTAACAAAGACGATGATGAAAGTTGGACTCTGGTGACCAGATGTAGACGCAAGAAGACAAGTCTACGAAAGGAGACGTACGAGCAACCAACCGGAAGAAAAATGGTAAAGAAACCACCAGGCGTACAGGGACCGTCGAAGAAGTGCCTCAATGCACCGCAGCCACTACTTTGACTCCTTTTATGCAATTATGAACTCCACGGAACTTTATCAATTCCAATGCAACTTATTCTTTTGTAGCTAACGTAATAAACTACGCTCCGCTGGTTTTCAGATAGAAACTCTAATTTCTCTTTCTGCTCGTTAGGAGAACTCTCAATGGATTAGTTTTTGGGAGTCGAGGTGGAAGTAGATGGGGACTGAGGAGAATAAAAAACCTCCTTATCGAAATGGGTCTCTTCCGATGCATGGAAGCAAACAGAAGTTGGTTTAACTTCCAAAGAAGACAAGGGTGATGGAACTTCACTACCAGAAACCTCGACGACCGGTGACTTTAGAGGAATTCTTACCAAGTTGGTTCCGCGGAAAGACTGCCTAAGTCAATCTTGAGGCATCTTATTTTAACACTGCCAAATAGGGGGCAAAGGGTGAAAATATACCCATAGAAGTTCCTTCATCCTCTGAACCACTTGGCCAAGAGGCACATGTATGTGATACAAAAATCACATTCACAAATAACGATCTTCTACTTGGTGAGGCCCTACATAACCGTCCCTTATACATGATGGGCCAGATTTGAGGAAAAAAGATCAATAGAGTCTTGATAGAAGAGGGATCTGGAATCAACATCCTACCTATCCATACGATGAAAGAACTTGGTATCACTACTGACAAACTGGAAGAGAGTCGTATAATGATTCAAGGATTCAACCAAGGGGGCCAAAGGGCCATGAGATCTATCAAGTTGGGGATTCGTATGGATGATTTTCAATAAAATGTATTGATGCATGTGATTGATGCCAAAACTTCATACAATATATTACTTAGTAGGCCTTGGGTGCACGGGAACAAAATTACCTCATCCTCTTATTATCAATGCTTAAAGTACCTCGAAAATGGAGTTGAAAGAAAGATAGTAGTTGATGTTAAGCCATTCACTGAAGTTGAATCACACTTTACCGATGCAAAATTCTACTTGAAGAACTATATCGTGAATGAGAAAAGGGTTGATGATGTCACCAAGACCAAATATGATGATCTTGCAGCCAAGAAGGCCGTGGTGACTGTTGAAAAAGTCACCACCAAGAAGCCTCTCTCCACTTTAAATGAATAAAGCGTCGCTCCTATGAAAAAGAAGGCAACTCATGTTCTTTGCTACGTGCCAAAGGTAAAAAAAGAGAAAGATCGCCCATTGGATTCCCAAGATAATGTGCTAAAGGGGCTAACTTTACCTATCATAAAGATTGATGCAATAACTCCATCCTCAAGACTTCTTGAAGAGTCTATGGCTCAAAATCTGCCACAAGATATGATACTCCCTATGAAGCGTACGAAAGAAGGATTTGACCCAAATGGATATAAGCTATTTGTAAAGGTTGGATATAATCCTAATGAGCCATCAAGGTTGGGCAAACTTTCATCGGAGGGTACAACCAGGCAGGCACGTGAAGGCCTAGGATACACGCAGCCACCTCTAATTCGCATCTCCATAAGAAAGGCAGTCAGTAATTACATTACCGTAGAAGAAGAATCCACTGCTGCTAATAAAAGACCCTCTGTATTTGACAGACTTAGAGGGTCAACTGTAAGAATTTCTGTGTTTGAAAGGTTGGGACCTCTAAATAAGAGGAAAATTAATAAGTGTAAGAGGAGTCGTTAAAGCATGATGATGCACTCTTCACTTAAAATACAAAAGAATTTCCAAAGTTTGATTCCTTCTAGAATGAAGCGACAGACAAAACTGGTAGTTTCATGTAACAAAGTGTTAAAATGAAAGGCTCATACTGTGGTTTATACCAAGGAACGTGAGGAAGATAAAGGAAGTATTGGCTTCTCATATCATGTCACGACCCAAAATAAGAATGAGGCCTCATCTCAAATGAAGGTATCTAGAGTGAAGAAGGGAGACAAGAGGGCAATATTCGAGCTGACTTTTTCTGAGCACGAATTGCATTTGTGTTTGACGGACAGCATAGAAGCAGCATACCGTATTGCTTTGAGGTTCGAAGGACCTACTGGTTCAGCCAAGAATCAGAAACCGAATAAAGGAAGCGAAGATAAGAGTGAAAATATGCCGTGGAGAAGAGCTTACTTACTTATGAGCAAAAAGGGAAGACGAAGTTGCAGGAGATTCGGTAGAGGAGATGGAGCTGGTAAAGGTGACCAGTAGGGAGATCAGGTTCGCCTTCATCGGGTTTGGACGTTCAGCTGTTCAAGGGAGTTTTGCAGGGAATGCTGAGCGCTAATCTAAGTCTTGAGAGAGACGTTCTGACCGACCACAAGCGGTAAGAGTCCAGCCCTTGAACACCAAACGAAAAAAAATATATAAAGTCATCAAAAAGAGCCATGGACGGAGAGAGTCAAGTCAGGCCTTTCTAATCCATATGTCCTTTTTCACAGTGATTTTTTGATGAAGAGATGGAAGATACTTTCTAGTATCACCACATATCCATTAAAGATGATGATCCTTGATAGAAAGAAGATGCTGGAGATGCTCCGTATCAACTTGAAGAAGGAGTGAATACCATATCAGATCCCTTGAAGAAAGTTAATCTTGGAACCGATGAAGACCTAAGACCAACTTACCTAAGTGTGTTTCTAGAAATGGAGGAAGAAATTGCATATATAGACATGCTCAAAGAATATATAGATGTCTTCGCTTGGAGTTATAAGGAAATTCCTGGCTTAGATCCAAAAGTAGCGGTCTATTAGTTGGCGGTCAAGAATGGTGCTCATCCTGTTAAGCAAGCTCAGAGACGCTTTAGGCCAGAGTTGGTTCCACTGATCGAAAATAAAGTTAACACACTTATTGAAGTTGGCTTTATTCGTGAATTCAAATATACCACGTGGATTTTAAGTATTGTTCCAGTACGGAAGAAAAATGGCCAAATTCAAGTTTATGTCGACTTTTTAGATCTCAACAACGCATGCCTTAAGGATGATTTTCCAATTCCCATACCAGAGTTAATGATTGATTCCACTTCTGGTTATGAGGCAATGTTCTTCATGGATGGTTCATTCGGCTACAACCAAATCCACATGGCGCCAAAAGATGAAGAGCTCACTGCATTTCGTATGCCCAAAGTTATTTATTGCTACAAGATGATACCTTTTGGTTTGAAGACGCTGGCGCCACTTATCAAAGGGCTATGCAAAACATCTTTGACGGTATACTCCATAAAAATATTAAATTCTACGTGGATGATCTAGTAGTGAAGTCAAAAAAGAGAGAAGACCACTTAAAAGACCTAAGAATGGTGTTCGAGTTACTTCGAAGATATCAACTTAGGATGAATCCATTGAAGTGTGTTTTTGGAGTTACTTCCGAAAAGTTTCTTGGCTTTATTGTGCGACACCGAGGAATTGAAATTGATCAAGCTAAGGCCGATGTAATTTTAAAGATGCCCGAGCCTCGAAACATTCATGAGTTAAAAAGCCTTCAAGGAAGGCTAGCATATTTAAGGAGGTTCATCTCAAACTTGGTCAGAAAATGTCAACTATTTAGTCGTCTTATGAAGAAGGATACTCCCTTCGAATGGAACCAAGCTTGTAGTAATGCCTTTGAGAGTATCAAATCATACTTAATGAAGCCACCAGTTTTTGCGGCACCCATACCTGGAAAACCATTGATACTCTACATCGCGGCACAAGAGAGGTCAGTTGGAGCACTACTAGCTTAAGAAAATAGTGAAGGCAAAGAAAACTCACTATACTATCTGAGCAGAATGATGACACCAAATGAGCTGAAGTATTCTCCTATTGAAAAGTTATGTTTGGCATTGGTTTTCTATATCCAAAAGATGAAACACTAGTTTCAAGCTCATGATGTCCGTCTTGTGTCTAGGGAAAATCCAATCAAGTTTGTGATATCAAAACCAGTCCTCAGTAACCGACTTGCAAGGTGGTACCTTTAATTTTAACAATTTGACATTGTGTATGTTCCCCAAAAAGCTATAAAAGGACAAGCATTGGCTGACTTCTTGGCAGATCACCCGATACGTGATGACTGGGAGCCGAGTGATGAAATTCCTGATGAAGATGCAATGGTTATTGAAGTTAGATCCTCATGGAAGATATACTTTGATGGTGCTGCACATCGAGATAGAGCTGGTGCTGGCGGAGTGTTTGTCATTCCACAAGAAGAAGTCATCCCCTACTCTTTTACCTTGACGAATCGTTGCTCCAATAATGTTGTTGAATATCAATCTCTCATACTTGGGCTAGAGATGGCTATCGACATGAAGTAACTGCAATTAGAAGTTGTTGGTGACTCCCAACTGGTGATAAAGCAGTTATTGGGAAGCTATGAAGTCAGCAAGCCTGAGTTAAGACCATATCATGAATATGAACAAAAGTTGATGGGATGGCTTGGAGAAGTAACCCTCCAGCATATGCCAAGGAAATAAAATAAGCAAGCTGATGCCCTAGCTGTTTTGGCCTCAACCCTGACTCTTCTAAATCAGACGGAAGTCACTATCTGCTAAGTATGGGTAGTACCGCCATCAACTGAGGATAAAGAAAGTAAAGTTTAATACCTCGTTGCTGTGTCCGAAGCTGTAAAGAAAGATTAGCGACAGCATATCATTGACTACTTGTGTTATGGGGTACTTCCATAAGATCCAAGGAGAAAGACTAACATTCGTCATCGTGCACCTCGCTTCCTTTACTACAAAGACACACTGTACTGAAGATAATTTAAAGGAGTACTCTTACGATGTTTGGGAGAGGAAAAAATAATTCAAGCTTTGCAAGAAGCACACTCGGGAGTTTGTGGATCACATCAGTCTGGACCAAAGCTCCATTTTCACATTAAAAGGATGGGATATTATTGGCCAACGATGGTGAAAGATTGTTTGGACTATGCTAGAAGATGCAAAGCTTGCCAATTCCATGCAAATTTCATACATCAACCTCCAGAGGTACTACACCTAACTGTAGCATCTTGGACATTCGATGCTTGGGGAATGGATATTGTTGGTCCACTACCAAAATCTTCTGGTGGACACTTATACATCTTGGCCGTGATAGATTACTTCTCAAAATGGGTTGAAGTTGTTGCTCTCAAGGAAGTAAAGAAAAAAATGTCGCAAACTTCATCTGAGTGAATATCATCTACCATTTTGGAATTCCTCAATACATAATAACTGATAATGGAAAGCCATTTGTTAACAAGCTAATGAACAAAATCTGTGATCTTTTTGGTTTCAAACAACGCAAGTCTTCTATGTACCACGCTGCCGCTAATGGTCTAGACGAACAAAGCTTACCAATTCCATGCAAATTTCATACATCAACCTCCAGAGGTACTATACCCAACTGTAGCATCTTGGACATTCAATGCTTAGGGAATGGATATTTTTGGTCCACTACCAAAATCTTCTGGTGGACACTTATACATCTTGGCCACGATAGATTACTTCTCAAAATGGGCTGAAGTTGTTGCTCTCAAGGAAGTAAAGAAAAAAAATGTCGCAAACTTCATTTGAGTGTATATCATCTACCGCTTTGGAATCCCTCAATACATAATAACTGATAATGGAAAGCCATTTGTTAACAAGCTAATGAACGAAATCTGTGATCTTTTTGGTTTCAAACAACGCAAGTCTTCTATGTACCATGCTGCCGCCAATGGTCTAGCAGAAGCATTCGATAAGACTTTATGCAACTTGCTGAAGAAAATCATCTCCAAATCCAAACGAGACTGGCATGAGCAAATTGAAGAAGCTTTATGGGCGTATAGGATAACTTACCGTACACCGAGGCAAGCAACCCCATACTCACGTACTTTGGAGTTAAAACAGTCCTGCCACTTGAGTGTCAAATACCTTCTTTGAGACTGGCTATTCAAGAAGGGTTCACCGATGAAGAAAATGCTAAGTTGCGTCTTGCGGAGTTAGAAGCTCTTGATGAAAAGAGGCTAGAAGCTCAATAAAATCTTGAATGTTATTAGCCCGGCTATCCCGTTCTTTCAACAAAAAGGTTCACTTGAGGTGCTTCCAAGTTGGAGATCAAGTCCTTGCAGTAAGAAGGTCCATTATTACTTCTCATAAGTATGGGGGCGAATTCAACCTAAAGTGAGATGGACCATATGTCGTATAAGAGGCATATTCAAATGGTGTTTAGAAGCTTGTCGATGCAGATGTCGTGAGGATTGGCCCCATCAATGCCAAGTTCTTGAAGAAGTACTATCCTTTAAGAAAGATGGTACTCCTTAAGGCACGATTATAAACTGCATGTCCACTCCTGGCCCACAAGAGTATAAACTGTGAACGACTCAAAAAAATATCTGCTAGGTTGAAAACCTCGAAAGAGGAGGCCTAGGCAAAAGTTAGGATGCAAAATAAATAAATAAAAAATAAATAAAAAAAAGAAAAAAAGAAAAAATACTCACCCCAGAACTACGTTGTGACTTGATCCTCTTTATTGAGGTACGTAGGCGCTTGAAATTTTATTCTGAGTTCAGTTGCATGAGTGTTAAAAAAAAATATATGTTCTTCCTTATATAAAAAAAATCAGTCTTCAAGAGTCTTTTAACTTTATCAATCTCCAGACTTGCATCAAGTGTTGGTGACTCAATGGGGGCAAACCCCTATGAAGTATAAGCTCTTTTGACATAAATTGAAGTCTTCAGATTTACTAAGTCTTCATGTTGGAGCTTTCAAGTTACCATATTGGAGCCTGCAAGTTCATGAAATCTGATAGTTGAAGTCTTCAAATGACCTATGCATATAAGTTGAAGTCTTCAAATTTACTAAGTCTTTATGTTGGAGCTTTCAAGATACCATATTGGAGACTGCAAGTTCACAAAGTTTGATAGTTGAAGTCTTCAAATGACCTATGCATATAAGTTGAAGTCTTTAACTTTACTAAGTCTTCATGTTGGAGCTTTCAAGTTACCATATTAGATACCGCAAGTTCACGAAGTTTGATAGTTGAAGTCTTCAAATGACCTATGCATATAAGTTAAAGTCTTCAAATTTACTAAGTCTTCATGGTAGAGCTTTCAAGTTACCATATTGGAGCCTGCAAGTTCACGAAGTCTGATAGTTAAAGTCTTCAAATGACCTATGCATATAAGTTGAAGTCTTCAAATTCATTAAGTTTTCATGTTGGAGCTTTCAAGTTACCATATTGGAGCCTGCAAGTTTACGAAGTCTGATAGTTGAAGTCTTCAAATGACCTATGCATATAAGTTGAAGTCTTCAAATTCACTAAGTCTTCATATTAGAGCTTTCAAGTTACCATATTGGAGCCTGCAAGTTCACAAAGTCTGATGGTTGAAGTCTTCAAATGACCTATGATATAAGTTAATGTTTTCAAATTCACTAAGTCTTTATGTTGGAGATTTTAACTTCACCATATTGAAACCTGCAAGTTCACGAAGTCTACAAGTTGAAGTCTTCAGATGCTCTGCGACTATAAGTTGAAGTCTTCAAGTCTGTCATATTGAAGCTTTCAAAGTTTGAAAGTTGGATTCATCGGGTTCTTTGATCTATAAGTTGAAGTCTTTAAATCCTTTAAACCTTCTTGAGTTTACCTTCCAATTTTCATGAAATTACCTTTTATTATGGCAGGAACTACCCTTTTCTTATGGCTGGGACGAGTAGTCATCCCGATGCGCCATAACATTACCATAAAGTTACCTTTTACTTTTTCTTATGGTGGGAACGAGTAGTCATCCCAATACGTTGTAAGACTACCGTGAAGTTTCCTTTTACCTTTTTCCATAAGATTACCATAAAGTTACCTTTTAACTTTTCTTATAGCGGGAACGAGTAGTCATCCCAATACGCTGTGAGACTATCGTGAAGTTACCTTTACCTTTTTACCTTTGTCATAAGACTACCATTAAGTTACCTTTACCTTTTACCTTTGTCATAAGACTACCATGAAGTTACCTTTTATCTTTGTCATAAAATTATCATAAAGTTACCTTTCTTATGTTGGAGATGAGTAGTCATCCCTTCGCACCATGTGGTTATCACCTTTGCATGAAAGACGTTATTTGAGCGAGAAGGATAAATCTTGCATGAGCTGTTAAAAAAAAGAATAATAAAAGAATAAAATAAATAAGAGGAGAATAAATTACCTTCTTGTTGATTCAAACAAGCCACGAGCTGCTGCCGAGAATACTACAGAATGCGATACAAATAATGAAGAGCATGGGTATTTATAACTGCTGAGAGGCGGTGATAGCAGTTGTTGTTTGCTACTCAAATAAGGCTTATTGAGGCGGTGCTGCACCAATTAGAATCCTAACCTGGGTCGAAGTGCCATTAGTATGTTTGCATGACTTAAAAGGATAAGCACTTACACGTGATTAGTTTATAATAAAAAAAGAAAAAATGATTGGAACTTTCTTTATTAAACTATAATGGGCCAGGAAACATAATGGAACGAATAACTGAACTTTCTCAATATGGAAAGTATAGTGGGCCATGGGTTAAAGGTCTTGGCAACATATAGTTTTTACTACAATTGGTTAAAAAAATAAATTAAACTCAACCATTTGTAAAAAGTTGTAATTCGTGGCAGTGAATTGCCATGTAACTATTGGATTGCTTTCTAATATATATATATATATATATATATATATATATATATAATGGTTTTTTTTAGTTGCACCAAATCCAATTCAATGCTCCGTCAATACTTCAAACCTAGTCTTCAAATATCTAAATATTCTGACTAGTGTTGAAGTAGGGGGCACTTTGTAAGCAATAAAATTTTATCTGTACAAAATTCGGATAATATTAAATTTAAAATATATTAATTCAAAATAAATATTGTGGATTAATGTAATTGGATTAATTATTAAATTCAAACATGTATGGATTTAATTAAAGTTCAATTTTATTGGGCTAACCCATTAATTTGGGCTACAAATAAGTGACTAACTAAGCCCACTTTATCAAACCCAAGATGTCATCATGTTCTAGAGGCCCAATCTGGTGCCACATGTCAAATGACGTGGCATGCCAAGTCAAGTGAAGGAGCCAATAGGATCATGCCATATTTCAAAATGATGCAGTAAATTAAAAGCCCATAAGAAATGCCATGCCACTTAAATCTGATTGGTCAAAGGAAGTTCATGTTTATCATGACTCTCCACTTCCTACAACTATAAATAGGGGCCTCATAATTTAGAAAAGGGACGAACAAGTTTAACAAGAAATAAAAAAGAGCTCGTGGATCAAAGCAGCAAATTTCTCTACAAATTCAAAAATTCAAGATCAGTTCATCAAGTTTTAAGATCAAGAGTTCAAAAGTTCAAGAACAAGCTTAAGATTTCAAGATCAAGAGTTCAAGATTCAAGAACAAGTTCAAGCTTCAAGATCAAGACTACAAGATTTATGAACAAGCTCAAAGGCCCTTGAATTCAAGTACAAGTCGAGATCAAGTTCACCAAGTCGTCAAATCAAATTTAAGTTCAAGATCAAGACCGCAAGATTCAAGAATAGGCTACCAAGCCCTTGGATTCAAGCAGAAGTCAAGATCAAATTCGTCCAGTTCAAGTTAAAGTTCAAAAAGCCCTTGAATTTATAGTTAAAAAGGCGAATCATAAGAATCATAGAGATTGTAACACTAATTGAAATCAATAAATCGATTGTTGCAGTATTTTTCTTGTCTTGGTTATTTATTTTTGGTCTCGAAAATTTTATTGATAACAAATTCTTTTGTAGAAATCTAAAATTTGTGAACTCTTCAATAAGAATCCAAATTCTGTTAGAGTTCTAGAAGACTACTTTACCCTAAATCTCGCTTATTTAAAGGGTAACATGTTCCCTGAAACAGGCATCTTGAATATCCCATAAGTTGTTGGGTATTTGTAAAAAGATCGGGATCTCCAATATCCCACAAAATCATGGGATATTCATAAAGAAATCATCCTATGTTCGAGAATACTCTACTAACGACCCTCGAATTATGAAGAAAATCAAGAGAGAAGAATCAAGGGATGAACAGATCTGTACCCCCATCGTTTATCAATAAAAATTATTGTTTCTTCATATTTTTATTTGTGGTTGAAGTTTATTTTCCAAGAAATTAAATTATGTTGCAAACAAATTGGCACGCCCAGTGGGACCAAATCTGCCCTTCATCTCTTCTCTCATAAATCAGATCTGCAAATTTGTAGCCACCGAATAAAGATGGAAGCTCTATTAGTACTTCATGACTCGTCATTAAATCTACACTTCGACAAGCCTTGAAATAGGGGGCATCTTGATCCAATAGTTGGAGCACTTGAAAGATGGATACACTTGGCGGAATTTATGGTAAGGATTTGTAGGAAGGTTGGACTTCTCCAAGAGATCCCAAATATGCCATGAATTCATGAGGTATTCATATATCTCGAATATCTCAAAGGATCAAAACCATCGTCTCTTATTGATTAATCAAATAAATCAAGAAGATTGACAAATCCTCCTTTCATGGAGATCAAATTCAAATATTCCTATGTTCGAGAAATACGCCACTAACGACCCTCAAATTATGGAGAAATTCATATCCAAATCTTCCTACATTCAAAAAATATGCTACTGACGGCCCTCAAATTACGGAGAAAATCAAGAGAGAAGAATCAAGGGAGAAACAGATTTGTACCCCCACCGTTTATCAATAAAAATTGTTTCTTCATATTTTTATTTGTGGCTGAAGTTTATTTTTCATGAATTAAATTATGTTGCAAACACCATCTATAATTCTCGTTTTTACCCTTGTTTTTACTACTTCCCTCGTGTCTCATTTGACTTTGATCCCTACCTTATGACTTCTAAATGGACTGCAAACTTGATTTATATTCTAAGCTAATTAGTTTAAATTGTTTGATGAGGAGAAAATATTAAAAAGATAGCATACACTGATTTAGTATCTAGCTAATTGAAACTTGTTTCATTTAGATCAATAACACCAAACGAACCTGAATTTAAATTATAAAAATTAATATATATATATATATATATATATATATATATTTAAAGGAGAAATAAGACAAGGATGATGTGGTATCTCTCTATGCTCACCATTCCTATTTATCCTTTTTTCTCCCTTTTTTGACCATTTATTCTTTATTTATCTATTTATTTTAGTTTTCATAATTCAAAAATTATTTATTTAACTCATCAACTTTTCACCTCCCATTATAATTTTCTTCTTTATTAGAATTCTTAATATGTATTCATGAATTCTTCTATCTCTAATTTTATTAATTTTTAATTAATTTATCCATTTAATATATTTGTACAAAAATATAAATTTACATTTCAATACATAATAAAATTTTAATACATATTAGATACAAAATTTGATACGATCATTTGTATTTGTTCTCTTCTTTTTTTCTGGCCTTTTTCTTATTTTTGTCATTATATTCTATGTAAATATCTATATATAATATCTTCATATTTATTTTTATTCTTCTTTTTATGATTTTTTTCTTTGTTTATCTATTTTATTTTATTTTATTTTAAATAGCTTAAAAAATGATTAGATTCAATTAAACTTTTCACCTCTCATTATAATTATCTTCTTAATTAGCTATCTTGATGTGCATTTATGTATAATGTATGAACTTTTGATATCCTTTCTATCACTTTATAATATGGACAAATATAAAATATTTCATGATTCATTGGCTTCGCTATTTTTCTCTTTAATTTTTTTTTTTGATTTCTATGACTACTCCTCAACATCCGGAAAAGGTACATAAAGTCTTTTTTTTTTCAATTAAGTGGTAAAGTGATTCTCTCTTTAACTTTTATGTTGTTTGAATTTTTTCCATTCTATTTTTTGTTAGCAGTAATATTTATATATATATATATATATATATATATATATATATATATATATATATATATATATATATATATAAATACCAAAGTAATTTATCTTAGTTAGTAATTTTTTGATTTATTTTTGTTAGTCAGAGAACATGTATTTTAAGGCTATTGTCTTTAAATTATTGATTTGCCTTCTTCTGTTTGTGCATATTTTTCATCCTTATGTGTGTATCGTTCTGCAAGTTTTCCTCTAACTATAATTTTACATACATTTTTTTAATTCTTTTTTTGTTTGATTTGCTTATTGTTGTTAACTTTTGGAGTGATGACTTTTATTTTCAGCGAGTATATGCTGTACATAGTGAAAGGATGCTTGCAATATCTGGACTTAAGTGGAGAAGGGAGTTCTCTTGCAATTGATTTATGTATAAATATGTTTTACGTGATTTTTTTTAATTCATACAAAATTACTTTTTGACATTAATTGATTTTTGATTATAGATATTTTAGTATGATAGTTTAGGCAATACGAATTTTAATATATCCGAATTTCTTTTTTTATCCCAGAAAATATTTATATTTAGGTGTGTTTGGTATGAAAGGGAAAGAATATTTTTCTACTTTTTTGTTTAATTGATTTAAATATTTTAGAAAATATTTTTCAAATTAACTTATTTGCCTTAAATTAATTAAGAAAACAATCAAATAACTACTTATTTTTTTTAAAAAAAATATTATTCTTCATACTAAACACAACCTTAATTCCTACTTGTGATTCTTATATGGTAAGCGGTGATTTTCATTTTATTTTTCTCTTTTACCGATTGAATATAAATATTCGTGGCAAGAATCCTGAAATAAAATATTCTATTTTCTTTGTAATGTTATATTCTTTAAAAAATATTTTGATACTTTTAATTTTTTTTAATTTGTGCTTCATTTTATTTATGAAAAATAAATTGTCCTTTGTCTGTAAGAGGAAAAAAAACTTAGGATGATATATTCTAGCATACCGTATTCTATTTTTAATGTAACGAAAACTCTTATTTCACAAAATTAATCTGGATTATGTTGTAGGTTCTATCATAAATTTTTCATTCGTTGATTTTAAATGATTAAAATCATTTAGACGATGAAAGATACACACCATGCAGAAATGCTTCATGTTAACGAGGAATAGGTTTTCTTTATTAAAAGATAAAAAATTATTGTGCCATTACACTACACAATTAATTTGAACATGCGTTTCTAAAACTCCAATATTCAAATAAATTTTTTCGTCTTTGTAATTTAATCACTAATAAAATTAACTTTATCGTCTATATATATTAAATATTTTAACGTGATACTTTTTTATGAGCTCCATTACTATTTAGTTTTTTTTTTCCTTTTTTTTTTAAAACATTTTTCCTCCTAAAAAATCTTAAATATAAATTTTTCATAATTTTTTAGTTACAAATCCTTCATTAAAAGCTTTTAATGACACTAAAATCTACATAATAATATTTTCAACTCTTCACTTTCTTATCTTTATAATCTTTAAACCTTATCTAATAAATAAGGGAGTGCAAGGGATACAATTTAATTGAATAGAGTAAATTACATAGTTATAAGGATCTAAAGATGAAAATGTATAAAAATAAAGCTGGTAAGGGGCATTAGCATTTTCTAAATTTGAAACAGAATCATGATTAGAAATAATTATACAATTATGTATATTAAATTGTAAGTATTCAATTTATTTGTTTTTTGATTTTTTCAATTCTTCACTTAATCACCTAATTTCACATCTAACTAACTAACTAACTAGCTAACTATATATATATATATATATATATATATTGATCAAATGCTTCAACAAATGTTTCACAAGTTGACGGAGAAGTGTTGTAACCTTAAAAATTGATTCGGTATTACTTTATGGTTCATATACAACTATCACTTTCAAATCACTTTTATTATGTTGTGTTTGTTATTGTATATGAATTATAATTTTATTAATTCAGGTGCTTGGAAGGCTTAAAATAGAAATCCATAGAAAGGATTTAAAGCAATTTTGACGACCACCGTCGAATATGCATCCACCTTAAACAAGTCAATGACTTGTGCACGGTGTTGGAGGACCTGAAAATGTCAAATTTTTTACTGGCCAAATTTTAATGATAAAAGAAAAATATCTTTTTCTTTAAACTCTAGCCTTTTCTTTATTTTATTTTTCTTGTAATTTCATGGGTCATACTATATTTTTTTATGCTTTGCAATTTTTTAAAAGAAATTAATTGTATGTCTTTTCTATCTTGAAAAATGCTCTTCGCTCTTTATTTTTTTTTCCTTTTATGGATTTTCAAAAATAACTTTATGATATTAGTTATCTATTTGATAAATAATTATGTGCCAAAAAAAATTTCTTTGTATATATGACAAGTGAATAAAGAATTTTATGTATATGACAAGTGAATAAACTTGCACTTTGTAAGTTGTAAGATTCAAAAAATATTCAACATTTTTCATAAATAGACACTACTAGAAATTACTCCTATTGCAACGAACCTTTTTGCAACGGTTCCAAAAGTATTGCGATAGATGGTCTATTGCAATGGTTGAAACCATTGCAAAAAAAATTTGTTCTAGTACTTCAATAACCATTTCGATTGGTGGATTACCGTTGCAATAGGGTATGTTATAGCAACGAATTCTGTAACCGTTGTCATAGAGTCACCTATGGCAACACGTTTTTGAAAAAAAAAACCTATTGCATCGGTTTTTATTTTTTCCTCCCTATTTTTTCACAAATTCTGCCAAAAGTTTAAAAAATATATAATAAAAATTTAAAAAATATATTACAAAAATTAAAAAATTATATATACATAATAACGTTTCAGTACAGTACTGTCTCATCAACTTGCTCTCACTCAGTCGACAACACAGCGCCGACTTCCCAGCCGCTCTGACTGCTGCTACGACCGCCGCTCCGTTCGCCGCTCCGACCATCAATCCAATTTACAATTGCCCGATAGAAAATTAGCAGAGCAGACAGAAAATTAGGTACTTTTCTATATTGTCTATTGGGTAGAATTAAATCCCATGAGTTTATGCTTAATAGCTTGCTTTTCATAATGTGAATTGATATAGTTACTTGGGTAAATGATTTAAGAAGTTCCAATCTTTAGAATCTATATGTCTATTTGTGAATTTTGGAAATCTGATGAAATTTATGTAGATTGTACTTGAGATTGTGTTAAATGTGCTATGTTTGATTTTCTTGGTTACTTAGGTAAGTGATATAAAAATTTCAAATCTTTAGAATCTACATGCCTGTTCACTTTCTGTAGGCTATATAAGATAATAGGTGAGAAATGTGTTATTTTGATCATCTTTGCTATCCTGTTATTCGCTACTGTAAAACTTTCTTGATTGATGCCTGTTGCGTATGTACACTACACTTACCCTCCCCAGACCCTACTTGGTGGGAATATATTGGGTACGTTGTTGTTGTTATTGATAAGCTTCGAGGAACTTCCAGGTTAATTATTTTAACTCTGTTAATTCTTCAAAAGGAACCCCCTGCTCCTCACATGCTTCTTTAGAAAGAGCACTGGTCCATACGTCACCTCTTTACCCTTCAAATTTTTCCTCAAAATCTGCTGGGTAAAGGAGCTGCTCGTGTTATCTTCTCCTGCCACCCCTCTCGCCAGTAATCTGTCCAGAGCTGCATATTATACCTGAGTCCTCAGTTTTCGACTGTCACCTCTTTGGGAATACTACTACCATCGCCACAAACTCTGATCCTCGCCTATTAGAGATGATTTCTCAATTGTGTTTCCTCTTCTGTTTCGATCCAGCCACCACAATGATCACCAATGGTTTTAAAAACATTATGAGACCATAGGTGAAGTGGAAGACCTATTTTTGGTCCAGATTAAAGTTGGCCATTCTATCTCCTTCATATTGCTTGCAGTAAATTAAATGATAAGGGAAGGTGAGGAGGAGGATGGCAATGCATTCACTCCATTAGAGAAAAAACCTGCAGCTCCTCGTAATCGACCTAAACGGGAAGTTGACCTTCATCTAAGTAGTCTTTATTTGTTAAAAGTGAAACGGTAATCTACAAGTGGTTTCTTGGTACACTTTATCCCTACACTATTTGGCAAAAACAATCCTTTTCTCCAGTACCACCCTACAGTTTTGACTAGACAGTAAATAATAGTACTGTTTTCTTTCTAGTTTTTGAATTCTTGAAAACAAAATACTATTCAAACTCATCCATTGAAAATAAAAATAGTGACAACAAGGTCAGGCTTTCAACAAGCAGCGACTACCTCATCTCTAATACTCAAAGATTGGCTCACCTACGAGAAGTAAAAGAAGTACAGAAAAGTATCTGGTATTTATGGTAACTTTTTTCCTTCTAATAAATTGTTGTATTAGGAGAGTTGAGAATGTAGAACACTTGGAGTTATAAAAAGACACAAGATTTTCTTTACAACCTGTTTAGCTAATAAAGGGCAGTCTGGTGCGCTAATGTCCCGCTATTACAAGAATTATTTAGCACTAGGAAAGTGCTGATCTATACAGGTATTACAACGAAAAAAGTGAAAGTCTGTTTTCTATCCTTACAGTAAGTCCTAGATCAATGAGATATATCAAAGATTCAGCGTCATTTACAATTTCTATTTTATACTAAAAGAGAAAAATATTTATGCCATTTAACTTGATCTTTTGTATTCCGTTGACTCTTCAGAATACTTTGCATCCCTCTCTTTTTGTTGAATTCATCATATACATGCAGGGATTCTATTCTACTATTTGTTCTGCCTCCCTGAATTGCTTTTCTACTCCAGCATCTAGGAATGTTCATTTGTATTCCTCGCCATCATTAATTTTAGACCCTATCATATTTAAGGAAAGTTGCCAAGGTTTAAAAAAATGATCCAAGGTTGATCTGTTATTGGACAGTGAATGAGTAAACTACTAATTGTTTCTATGTTCCTCCAACAGAAAAGTTCATGTAGAACATAGTTGAAAACCCCTTCTCTGCCAATTTTCTTGTGTCAAGTTTGATTCTTTGGCCACTAATCGGGCTAAGCATGCAGCTTACATTCTTATATCCACTTCCCAAATTTATTTCCAAGGCCATTACAGTGACTCTTGCACGCCTGTGAGAGAAACATATTATGATGTTACCGGGGATATTGATTCTACATGCAACCTGCCGTAAGAGAAACATATTATGATTTTACTTGGGATATTGATTTGACATAGTTACCTTTCCCTGCCAAAAGATGTAACAAGAGTATTTTAATTCTACTCATAATCTACTGACGAACTCTTCCTAACTATTCCAAAGGGGTTGACCTAGCTATTAGAGTGAAAAAAAGAAGAGACTACTGTTTCCAAAAAGAAACATAGATCTAGAGTAACAACCTTAGAAACAAGGTTGAAATCTCAGAAGAGGTCATATTAGGTGAATCATCCCTTTCTATAAGTCTTGGTTGGATTAGTCGAGGTGAAAGCACAATTGTTAATAGAAAATCATAAGTGTTAAGACTGTGTCCCTTCTTCCAGATGTTCTTGATCCTGGGCACTGAAATACTTTATCTGTCCATATTTTTTTGCACAGTTGACGATTTGGTTTGTGTTTTTATATATCACGCGTACTTTATCTAGTAATATCTATTTCCCAAGAATGAATCTGCAAACCGTTATAATTGTGTGATGAAATTAAGATAGCATCTAGTAATATCTATTTCCCATCTGCTATAACAAAGCTTAATTTATGGACAAGGATTTGTTTTTATTTGTTTAGTTGAAGATGGTATATTTGTGGATCATAATTTGTTTTAATTTGTTTAATTGAAGATGATATATTTGTTGATCATACTTTGTTTTAATTTTTGTGATTTCGGTGCGTTATGTAGGATTATAATGGATAGTAAGGATAAAAGTTGGATGAATTATTTAATATGGTCTGATGAGTTCCAACATGGAGTGAAAAACTTTCTTGAGAAGGTATTTGAATGAGCTTCTCAAGGAAATGAGATATTATGTCCTTGTAAAGACCGCAAGAATCATTATTGGCATTATAGAGATATGATGGAGGATCACTTGCTTTCTAGAGGGTTTCATGCTGGTTACACTAAATGGACTTTCCGTGGAGAAAATGCTTCCTCGAGAAAGACACATTATCCAATCAATGATGATGAAGGTTCAAATATGCGATATGATATTGATGGACTACTTCACGATACATTTAGAAATGTAGAGGGTGAATTGGGACATGAAGAAGGGGATGGAGACGGATTACCTGAAGATGCAAAGAATTTTTTAAAATTATTGGAGGATAGAAAGCAACAATTATATCTGGCGTGTGAAAATTTTAGTAAATTGAGCTTCACTATTCGTTTTTTCTTGTTTAATCATTGCATGGGTTGATTAATGTAGCATTTTCAGATCTGTTAGTGTTGATAAAAGAGGCATTTCCCTTTGCTCAGATACCAGAGTCTTTCAATAAGGCCAGAAATATGATAAGAGATTTGGGTCTTGATTATGAAAAAATACATGCATGCCCTAATGATTGCATGTTATTCTGGAAGGACAATGAGAACGCTGAGAACTGCTCTATATGTGGGACTTTTAGATGGAAGAGTGTTGATGGTTTCTTGACCACTGCAAGGTCTAAAACTGTTCCAGAACCTGTATTTGCTGATTTGCTTCAGTATTGAAACTCCAAAGAAGCTAAGGTATTATATGAATATGTACAGTTATTACTTTGTTTCATAATCACTACATCAATTTATTTTAAAACTGATCTCTACCAATTGTGTTGCAGGATAAGTCTGATGCTAACAAACAGAATCGGAAAATATGGAAGTATCCTCACACTGTTGGCAAAACAAGTTTTCCTGTAATCCGCGAGGTTTGGTGTTCTTTTATATTTGTTACTATGAACTTGTTGACTTGAAATTTTTTTAATGTTGACTTGCATGTAACTAGAAAAAAAAAGGAAAATTCAAGTGCTGTGTCAAATAAAGAATTCTTTGTGGATACTAAAAAAAGTAAATCTGGAAGAGTGTAAAAGGATTCATCTGAAGATATTACAAATAAAATAGTATGAAATTTTCTAATTCAAAATTGGTCAAGATCATTTGTTCTTTATTAAATATTGATTCAACTCAATTTACTTGCTCGTTTTGGATCTGACTTGTAGCTTGAAATGGAGAGAGTAGAAACTCAAGAAAGTGAAGATGGTAGTCAATCAGTTGATGCATTCATAACAGTTATGGGTCCTGATCATCCAGGATGAGTAATACTATATGGATGTAGGGTGACCAAGTCTCTTTTGAAATAAAAAATAAGTGATTCTGGACCCTCTTCAAATATTGTTGCGGATGAATTGGTGGAAAAAAGAATGGATGAACTAGAAAAGAGGATACAAGAAAGAATGCAGGCTCAAAGAGATGCCATTGAACGAGATGTTACAATGAACATCATTGCACAATTGTAATGTCAAAATCTAGGATTAACACTTGATCCTAATATGCTAAGATTCAATGCTCATTCGTCAAGGGAAGAGACTGCTATTCAACAAATCAATCGTCCATTTATTGGGAGTAACAATGATGGTCTGTCTTCTTTTCTTCTTCTTCTCGCCCTTTATTGGTAAGAGTACTGTTTAATAACATAATGAGTGTATTTGTGGAAATATATAGCTGTTATGACCCAAAGTTCTTAAAATTACTATATCTGTGTTATTTTGTCCGTGAAATGCCCTGGGAAATATGGATGTGGAGTTTTGAAACTTCTGTTAAGACTGAATAGATAGGGTTTTGAATCGCAAACTACTATGCATGTTATAGAGTGGTGCTAATAATGTCAAACTCCAGTCTCCAACCACTACTATCTGAATCAAAACCACTCCTCTAACTAAGGAGTTATGAAATTCCTTAATGGTAACCCAGTATTAGTTCCCTCCTTTGACCTATAAATCATTTAATCCTAAACAAAATTCCTGTGCTTGATAAACTTTACTCAGATAAACTCCTAGAGTCGTTACAACAATAATATCAAAGTAGCATATTAGGAAACTACAGAAGAGGTCTCTGTAAGCCGCTCTTTGAATTGATTTCAATGAACGTACATGAAAATGCGTCTATCATGACTAAGGGGGAAATTTCTCTTCCTTTAAATAACCTAAATTAGGGACTTAGTATTGGAATCATCTCAAGTCAAAGTGTTGAAGTAGACATCTGTGAAGAGGACATCCTAATATTTGAGAAAACTACTGAAAAACTCTGTGAATGAAGGTTACCTGCTAAAAAAGGAACTTCTTCAAATATATTACCTACTAGTGAGTAACCTATTGCATTTATGGGGAGAAGTGATGATGCGGGAATGCCTCAGAGTTTGTAGAAAATTCATACATTGTCTCTCCAATGCTTGAGTCTCTTTACACCCTCCCTTCTTCCAAATATAATAGAACTGCCATGTCTCATATTGCTCAGGTCCTTAGAGATAACTCTAAGACTGAAAGTTATTAATGACCCTTGAGTTTTATATTAAAGAAGACCCAAGACCCCATAGTCCCAAGTCTATAGTTTCTAGTGTTGCTTGTACTGGAGTAAGTATAAAGGAATCCTTAAAGGCAAATGAGATACAAATAATTTAAAATAGAGACAAAAAAGGACCATAGTGGAAGATCATCTATTACTATTGACTGTGCTAAATGTTGATGAGGATTAGGAAATAAAAAATTGGATGTTGATGTGGCTACAAGTATGGCTAAAAGATGTGAAAAAGTTGTGTCTAGGCTTTTCACCCTAGTACTGAGTTGGACAAAGAGGAACCTAGTACCGAGGAAAAAGGCCAAAAGCCAAAGGCATATAAAAAGAATTGACTCGTGCAAAAATTTAAGAGGCTCTACGGTATCAAACTGTAGTTTATGGATGAGTATTTGATCTAGATACTAAAACTTGTATCTAAATGCTTAAAGCATGTAAATTACGCATCACAGTTAATGTTTCCGGAGATAGACGTTTCTTGCACGCTGCCTTTTTGTCAGCTGTGGTTTGAGCTACTTCTTTCAGGTTTTTCACCCTACTGCAGCAAGCTGCACCTGGCTAACCTCCTTCCGAAAGGGCACGGTGTAAAAAAAGAGTCTACTTGTCCACAAGTGAGGGCTTGTCGTGGCTCAAACATGAGCTGAATCATGGACAAGACTACAATGGTCTAAACATCCTCATGCTATATTGTTTGGACAGATTAGATACCATAGCTAAACTCTTTACCCATTGAATGCTTGATATATGTTCAAATATGTACGGTATTCTCTTTGACCAATTTTACATTGAAAATTGTTAACCATTTCAGTATTTTCTTTCATGTTATTGCATTAGTTGCTCTACAATTGTGGCGAGGTTCTTTCTCATTTGTATGTTCATTCTTGGGGTATAAATCTATTTATCTTCTTGAGCTACTAATTATTCCTTTTTCTTTTTATTTTTGTTTCTTGATTTAGTTGTCGTGAATTATATTTCTTTTACTAATTTGTATAAATAATTTATTCATTTGCTATTAAGATCGTTTATGCTCTATTTATAGGTGTTCTTCTATGTTCTAATTGAAAATTAAATACGTTGTCCTTTAAGTACTAATTGAGATTATTTTTTCACTTTTTATAGATTTTCAAAATAAAGGAGAAGATGAAGAAAGTGATGAAGAAATTGACCTTACTTGAGAAAATTTTCGAATTATTTATAGATATTTTAGTATCGATCTTTTTGATATTGAATTTTGTGAAACTTATCGTCACTCAAACTAGATACTTTATGGGAAAACTAATGACCGTTTGACTTTAACATTTTACTTTTGCATTTAGATTACTAGTTTGTTGGATATTTTAATTTGAACTATTAAAAAAAGATTTTGTTGTGATATATATATATATATATATATATATATATATATATATATGTATATATATATATATAATTGTGTATTAATATAATTCTCTCTATTTATATATATCAATTGGTATTTAAACTAGCTGCAATAATAGGTGGCAAAAAAATATTGCAAAAGATTCGAAAATCGTTGCAACAGGTGTCAAAAACCGTTGCCATAGGTAGTGAAAAATTATTACAAAAGATCAACAATTATTGAATAGTGTTATTGCAATGGTTCTTCACCGTTGCAATAGAGTCTATTGCAACATCTAGAAACCGTTGTAATAGAATCTATTGCAACGGCTAGAAACCATTCCAATAGATTCTATTACAACGGTTAAAGAACCGTTGCAATAGATAATTTGAACCGTCTCAATAGGTGTTGAAAAACCGTTGCAAAGATAAACCTATTGTAACGGTTATGGTAACTGTTGCAAATGTCGTTGCGATAGGTCTATCCCAAGCCCACATATGCAACGCATATAAAATCGTTGCGGTAGCTCTATGACAATGATTTTTAGATCTATTGCAACGAATTTTGAACTGTTGTCATAGGGGTAATTTCTGATAGTGAGGATGTCAAATACTTTTTGTAGTTTTGCATTTGTTGTAGTTGTGCATGACATGCACTGACGAAAAGTTTAAATTATATACTTATCTACATTCTTTTTTTTATTTCCTTCATCAAAGCGAAAAGTTATTCCACTAAAATATATATGCACAACTCGCAACTTACATATATATTATGGAGATTTCATGATTAGATATATACTATTCAAAGGATTATATGAGAGGAATTCTCTCATACTGTATATAAAGTGCAACTTTTTTTTTTAATTTATACAAAAAAATTACTTTAAATTATTTTAAAATTATGATAATGGAAAAAAAATCTTCAGACGTATTTCACAGTCGCGCGAAGCGCGGTAACTTTTCCTAGTTATAATAATTAGATTCTTTGTCCCAACAGCTTATGAGAGCTACTGTATTAAAAAACATGAAATATTTGGGAACAATTTGTTATTCTTTAGCATGCCGGATTGAATTGCTAACAAGAAAAGCAAAAGTTACCAATCGAATCAACACAAGTCATGAGTTATGTTTAGGGATGGCAATGGTGCGCTGCGGTGTGGGTTTTTTCTAAATTCGCAAGTTTTAAAACCGCACCACACCGCATCATCTTTAAATCCACATAAATCCGCCCCACATTCATATTCGTGCATAATCGCACCGCACTACCCCATATTTTTACTTTTCCTTTTTTTTTTGAAAAATTTGTAACTCTATTAAAAATCATAATATTTTCAAATTTACAACTAGGAAATAATAACTAATTTCTATTATATCACTTTTCACTAAAAACTTGTCAAAAAGTATAACGTGTACAAGTAGTGATCAAATATCATATTTTTATTAAAATGAATAGAGATGTTAAAAAAGTTACTATAAAATTATTTATTTGTAGTGTTATACATGCCGTTTTAAGTATCATAAAATTTGAAGTAAAGAATACATATAATTTTAGGTATATTCACGGAAACAATACTAATTTTTAGCTTTTTTTAATTTAAACCCGCATATATCCGCAACCCTCCCCGCCCCGCACCATTTAAAAAAAACTTACTTTAACCCGCCCCACACCCGCACCCGCACCGCACAACTTAAAACTCACACCGCCCCGCATAGCTTAAAACCCGCATCACACTGCACCCGCATCGCCCCATTGTCCTCCCTAATTATGTTATCATCTTCACTACACAGAATAAAAGGGATGTTCCATTCATGCACCGCGATGTAGAGAGTTTGTGAATAATCCATCCGTCCCATTTTACCCATCCCAAATTTTCTAATTTGATATCCTATTTTACTTATCAAGACAAGACAATTTTTTTCCCATTATACCCTTAGTGTAATTGATTACTCCTTGTTATTAAAATTCTTGAAAAATGTTGCAGGAGTACCATTAAAAATACACTATTCAAAATAGAAATGGTACTTTGATATTAGTCATCCATCAATATTGGAACTAACAACAAGATACAATTAAGAGGGGCAAAATGATAAAGTTACATTACCAATCATTGTTTTCTTAATAGCTGTGCTATCACAAATTAGGATGGGTAAAATGAGACGGAGGGAGTATATTTTTAAAATTATTTTTTTCCATATTAAACAGTAATCAAGTTTGTTTGACACTGATAAAAGATCTCAAGAGCTTCAAAATTGACAAATGAAATTAATAGAAACCAAATGTGACTCGCTTCACAAATATTTGTAAAAAAGAAAATGAGATTGATATAAAAAAAAATCATTGGCATCTTTTTCTATTCTTCTTTTGGTAAGTGGAAGTAGGGATTACAGATAAAAAATGAAGCTTGATCGGTCTACTTTGGCTTTGAAGCATCAAGAATCAGTTTCAATAAGTAGAAAAATAGTGAAGTTTCTTCCCCAAAGAGCCTCAAAGGACTTTTGTCTTTATTTTTTTAATCAAAATTGAGTTTTAATTTTCTATTGCAGAAAAATAAAAATAATATCATAATTACATTTATTTTTCCTAAAATGAACATATAAACTTTTTCATATTTGGCAAACCTCTTTCTCGGAGGAAAGGTTTTGGACATTTATAAATAGAAAACCTCATTCTTATACCAAAACACAATAGTATCCACAATGTAGTCTTTTAAGAGTCTTGTTTAGATAAAGATTTTCTATCAAATAATTACTATGCTTTTTGATTTAGTTTTTAATATGTAAGCCAATTGACCGAACCACATCAATAATGTCTTTTTTAGTATGTTTTTCTTTGTCATTTGAATTATCATCGTCTTGGTTTGCAACTATATAAGCTTCTGCATAACGCCCTTTCAATTTCGAACCCAACAAGTGGTATCAGAGCCTACGGTTTAAAGATCCAATGGTCTGGTAAAACGAGGTTGAAGATAAGTTCAAGGCGGTTCAAATTAATTTGCAACTAATTTGATGATAATGAAGATTTTATCTAAGCTACATATGAAGAAACAGAACAATCATGTTGCATCTTTAAAAATAAAAATAAAATATTAATTTTTAACTCATTTTTAATCTTGATATTTTAAACCTTATTTTTAACCATGGCAAGCAGCACTGATGAAGATTTTGTGAAGAACGAAATCCTTGCATGTGAAGAAGGAGGATCAAGTGAAGAAAATCAAGCCAAAAAGGGGAGATTTGTTAGGGTTTTTGTCCTGATTTTCTTACCAAAATTGAGTTTTAATTTTTTATAGAAGGAAAATAAAAGTAATACCATAATTACATCTATTTTTCCTAAAAGGAACATATAAACTTTTTTATATTTGACAAACTTCTTTCTTAGAGGAAAGGTTTTGAACATCTATAAATAGAAGACCCCCTTCTCATACCAAAACACAATAGTATCCACAATGTAGTCTTTTAAGAGTCTTGTTTAGAGGGAGATTTTCTCTCAAATAATTATTATGCTTTTTTATTTAGTTTTTAATATGTAGGCCATTTGGCCGAACCATTTCTATAATATGTCTTTTTTAGTATGTTTTTCTTTGTCATCTGAATTATTATCGTCTTGGTTTGCAACTATATAAGCTTCTGCATGACGCCCTCTCAATTTTGAATCCAACACTGTTTGCCTCTTTACATTAATCCTTAATCATTATTTTGCTTAACCATTCTCATTTGGAGACTGATACGGGACAACCACCACCACACGATAACAAGATGGAAACTAAGTTATGGCGGCAACACCAAACCGAGAACATAAGAAACAAACATTCCAAACCGAGAACATAAGAAACAAACACAACAAATGTGATAAAGTAAGATAGATTGTGAGACATACACTATTACAAGAAGTAGGAACTAAAGGATGTATCAAATCCTAGAACCCCTAAGACTTACAATAGTAACACCACACTCTTACGTAGATATAAGAGGGAATCCACCACTCAAGCACCAATGTTTATAGCCAAAATGCAACACCAGTGATTCCACACTAAGTGCTACCCTAGTTACGATTTTCACACTTTCCCTCAAGAGATAAGCTCTTTTAATCATTCATCTTTAAAAACTAAGGAATGAAAAATGAACTAAGTTTTCTATTTATAGGCTAAACTATTACATAAAGAAAATGTCCAAAATACCCTTAATAAAACAGGAATAAAGGGGCAGTTTTGTTGTGTCAAAATAGGGGCTGCCTTGGAGTGTTTTGGAGTGTTTAAATCTCTTCAAAACACTTCAACACTTGTGCTCTCGGGTAGTCATCATTCCACGCCTCCAAGCAACCCTCCACACACGAAATTGCTCTCTTAAGTGTCCGAAATGGGTACTCCATGCATGCTCTTGTGTCCTTGAGGTGACAAAAACTTGAATCTTTAAGCGTTGGCCTCCAATGATGTCATCAAAAGCTATGATGGTTGTTTGACTCATATCATCCTCCCCTTCTTGAAAAGGATTCGACCTCGAATAGGATTCGACCTCGAATCCATACCTTTCAAAACCAAAGAAAAGAACAACAAGCACAATATCCTTATGGCATGAGGGTTAGTACAACAAATAATATTATTATGCCTAGGCGGTGCATACTTGAAATATAACCAAGAATCCTTTGTTTTAAACATGAAAAGATTAGTGTAAATGTCACAAAGGAAGTGGCTAGGATACACTCCAAGAGAACACTTAACCTTGTTAGAAATCCTCCTCATACATAACTTGGGTCTATCAAGTGGGTTGTAAATCCACAAGAATGACTTTCCATCATAGGGAAGGATACCAACACTCACAATCAAATCTTGCTTGTCGTCTTGACCAAGCATCAAGTCGGATGTACAACAATCTCCACTTCCCAAAAGGTCACCGGGGTCAAATAGGTGACGTAGCCAAGGACCTAGGTCTCGTCTATACCCAATTTCCCTTATGGTGCCATCCCCAAAATTAGTACACCCTCTATACTATCATTAGTAATATCATGAACAAGAAGAGGATAGAGAAATGTGTCACATAAGTCAACTCGAACTATGGTATCCTTATACAATGTATTCACTGGTTTCAAGTTCATCACCATTAATATGCTCATCATAGAGGACACACAAAGAAGAAGTAGATGGAATCTCTAAGAAAATTTCACCTACTCTTTAAAAGGAGTAATCCACACATAGATACAAACCACTACGGCAGAAAAGGGATCACAATCAAAACCATCTTCACAAGAACAAACACAATTCGGGTTCCCTAAACATTCAAGCACATCAAGGTCACATTCACTCGATTTTTATGAGCAAAAACAAGGCTTTCATCACACAACATGCTCAAAAAATCATCACCAATCTCATGATCAACTCTATCAACATCATCACTAACTTGAGGCTTATCAAACACACCATACACATGCTCAAGTAGTGGATTACGTTCATGAGTAAGTTGGTCATCATACACACCCTCACTAGTTATTGGCAACTCACATACCAACATAAACTCACCTTGGTTTTCACAAGGGTCAACTAGTGTGTGAATACTCTTATCACTCGGTAATAGGTCCCTATTCAAGTTATAAGTGCTAGCACTAGGTGAACACAAATCATTTTTACGAAAAGAATCAATTTTGTCATCTATAAGATCAACTAGTGTTTGCGTACCTACAACAAGAGTTCGGTCTTCATGTAACCTAGCAATATCAAGAGTATCAAAAAGAGGAGACTAATGCAATTCTCTTCTAAGAAAACCACCAACTACATCCACTTGGTTACTACTAGGCATATCACAATATTCTACGCTTGTAGGAGTGTAGGAGATAACATTTTTACCTTGTAGCTCATATAAGGTGTGCCCTTCACTTTGGTGTATGCCTTGGAAGCTCACTTGTTCCTTTGGAAAGTAGTGTTTGGAGTTCTTTTGACCTCCCATGCGACCCAACTTTTCATTTATTAATGATAAATCTGTGTGTATCCTTTCATACTTACGGTTGAGAGCTTCGATAGAGGCCAAGATAGCCTTAACAACATTTTTGTCCATGGTACCTAAGAAAAGAAAACAACAAAAAAACAACAAACTAGTTATCCCAAAAAGTATCCTCACATTCTCCCCTCTTTGGATACCTTACACTTGGCCTCATAAGTGTTATAAGTTGGCTTGTACTCCGTGAGTCATTGAGGGGTGATTTCTACTCTTGTCCAAAGTGGATTTCCGTTTGAAAAACTCAACTGAAATCTGGTTCGGACTTGAGCCAAAGATTTACAACGAATCAAAAAAATAAAAAGCACACAAAAAATGCAAACACGAAGAAACAGACTCAAAACCAACTCACAATCTAGTAGGTGATTAATAACTTGTAAATTAGTCTAGAACCAACAAATGAAACTAAAGGAACACGAAAAAGGAAAATAAAAAATGTGAAATTTTGAGCCTTAGGTCATTTTTTGAAGGGTCGTGATGTGGCAGCCTTGGATTGAGCATCGGGAGTTGTTGAAATTTGAATATTTTTTTTCAATTTGAATTGTTCAAGCTCCAATTTGAAAGAATGGATTTTCGGCTATAGTAGACCAAACAAGACTTTGGAGCCCTTTCTCAAAATTCAAAAGGCTTTGACTTTCTTGCACCTTTTTGGCAAGACAACATTTTTTAGGGTCTTGTCTCCTTTCCTCCTTTGTCAACCTTGAAAAATGCCCTTTCTCCTTTTTGCAATAAGACTTTTGGAAAGACCTATTGTCTACTTTGTCCTTTTGTGTTGTCTTGAAAATATTTTCAAGACAAACAAAGACCACTCTTTCTTTCACTTGATTTTTAGATCAAACAACCTCCTTTGAGAATTCTTCTTCAACACAACATAAAGAACAACAAGAACATTCAAGAATGGAAACCAAATCAAATGAGCTCCAAATTGAATGATTTTTGTTTCTTTTAACTCACGTTGAACTCCATAACAACAACAACACGTTTTCAAATCCACATCTTCAACAATAACATCAACAACACATTTTCAAGCCACCAATCCTCAAAAAATGGCAACCTTCAAATTCCAAGAACAACTAAAAAATAGCTCAAAATTCGGATCTAGACTCAATTAGTGTTAGTGAAGAAGGGGCTAACACTAGAAACAACCAAAACGCATAAAAATCTCTTAAATCTAAGTTCAAAATTTTGGCCAAAGACAAAAAACGAGACAACATATTTCTTTTTGGATTTTTTGATTTTTCAACACCTCTTTTTTTATGATTTTCGAGTTAACAAGCCCAAGATTGATTCCGTAGGAACGAAATCAATTCTTTCTATGATACCAAATGATATGGGACGGCCACCAACACACAATAACAAGACGAAAACACAAGATAACAAGATGAAAACTAAGCTATGACAACAACACCAAATCGAGAACATAAGAAATAAACACAACAAATACGATAAAGTAAGATAGATAGTGAGATATACACTATAACAAGAAGTAGGAACTAAAGGATGTATCAAATCCTAGAATCCCTAGGACTTACAATAGTAACACCGCACTCTTACATCAACACAAGAGGAAATCCACCACTCAAGCACTAACATTTCTAGCCAAAATGCAACACTGGTGATTCCACACTAACTGCTACCCTAGTTAGGGATTTCTCACTCTCTCAAGAGATGAGTTCTTTCAATCATTCATCTTCAAAAACTAATGAATGAAAAATAACCTAAGTTATCTATTTATAGGTTAAACTATTACATAGAAAAAATGTCCAAAACACCTTTAATAAAAAAGGAACAAAGGGGCGGTTTTGTAGTGTCAAAATAGGGGCTGCTTTGGAGTGTTTAAATTTCTTCAAAACACTTCAACACTTGTGCTCTCGGGTAGTCATCAGTCCACGCCTCCAAGCAACTCTTCACACACGAAATTGCTCTCTTGAGTGTCTGAAATGGGTACTCTATGCATCTTCTTGTGTCCTCAAGGTGACCAAAACTTGAATCTTCAAGTGTTAGCCTCCAATGATGTCATCAAAAGCTATGATGGCCGGCTCATATCATAGATTATAACCTCTATCTACCTATCCAATTGCTCTTGTTAAGATTGTGTATGACTTTGTATGATTTGGTAAAATTAAGTAGGTCACGTGGAGGTTTAAATGAATTATAATATCATTAATTTGTCTAAAGCTCAAATAACCAAAAGACCTCCAACCTCTATATATTAAGTACCGAAATAGTCCTACACTCCTACCCCTACACATTAATGACCATTTTGATCATTTTCTCTTCCAAATTATATAGGAACAATGCAGAAAATAATTGCAGTTAAACATTAAAGGTTAATATGAAGTTTTAACCCACGAAGAGGACAAAGAAACTAAGTATTCCAAAAAGTTATAAAGTTAATAGGTACATCAAAACCAAAAAAACAATGTATAACCCAAGTTGGTGTCTCAATATACACAACTAACAACTCAAACTACATATAACAGTAGTCACTACAGTAATATGTGTCTAAATACATGAACAATCAAATGAATAGAGATTGAGAATAAATTTATAGTTCTAACATCAAGTCAAGCACATTCACAATAGAAATAATCAAGATGCTTGTCGATATGAATCTCAAAATTGCAACTGTGCCACATAAATTGAGACAGAGAAAGTATTATGTTTTCATGTAGAATATTTTTAATCGATATTTAAAAACATTTTTACCAAGCAGCAAGGATATTAACATGATCACATCACATTCAACCCATATGAACTTGTTCCTGCATCAAATTTCACAAAAATGATATAGGCATAATACATAAATATGCCCTTTAACTTCGCTTCAAATCACACCTATGACCTCTAACTTTGGGTATGCACAAGTAGACGCTTAAACTTCTATAAAGTTAACAAGTAGACATACACGTCCTATGTGGCATAATACACGTACGACACCATATAGGACAAGTATTGCCAACGTAGGACGCCACATAGGACATGTATTTACTTGTTCAACTTTATACAAATTTAAGTGTCTACTTGTGCACACCAAAAGTTGGAGGTCATAGATGTGATCCAACGACAAGTTAAAACACATATTTATATATTATACCAAAAATATGTTACACTTTTAGCTTACTAAGAGTTTGTGAAAATAATCCTTCTTATAGCCTCTTGTAGGAAGACATTATACAACACCTATTACCGTTCAAATAAGTAAATAAGGATATCAAACATAGACAGAGTACATCTAATTTAACGCAGGATAAATTAATTCCAAAAATGTTCACTTTATGTGCCTAAGGCAGATTCACAATAGCTAACAATGATTTCATGGTATAAAAGTTGATTAAGAAGCTCAATTTTACAAATGAAAAGGGAGCCACTAGAATCTTAAATTTTAAGATAGTGTGTTGGTTTGTATTCATATTCTCTCTCTCTATATAAAGTTAAAGAGAAAGATTTAAAATTAGAAAAATCATACCAAATTGTCTTAATACATGAATTATTCATTTATGTAATGTTTAATCTAAGAAATTTAGTCACCTCCACAATGCTTTCAAAAGAAAAAATAAGTCCTATATTTACAGTCATAGTTAAATTAGTATGCCTTATAGAGTAACACGCTTGAAACTAAATCAAAAATCGTTCTTGCCATCGGTAGGCATTGAAAGAAATGTGGATTAGCGATTCTGCAACGTCCAGACTTCAGAGTTCCATAACATAAGTTTTGAAAACTCGCACCAGTTACGTATCATGCAATCAAAAGTTTCTGAAAATAGATACAAAAAGACCATTGGCGAAAGGCCTGTGCGTTCGAGATGATACACTTCTTATCATATGTTGGGTATACGAAGCGCTTTTCTTTTAAGAATTTTGGTCTACTTTAATGATTCCTTATAAAAAATATGAACAGACATGCAAAGGAAAATAATATCACTTTGATTGTAACAACTCAAGTATAAGAATATCCAAATTTTTATGAGGAAAAATATACTAACAAAGTAACAGATAAGAGCAAGAAGAGACTTAGGATTTTGAGCATAAAAAGTAGAAAAGAGGAGGAACTTTAATGGGGAGATTCAAAAAAGTGGAGCAAACATAAATCATACCTATATTCGTCAAATCTGAGCATTGATCTGGGACAACAATGGAGAAATTATTTGGAGAACAAGAAGCAAGATGCGCAGAATAAAAAGAGGAATGACATCGTGGTAGAGACTCTAGATGCTTCTTACTTAACTGTGCTCTATAAATGTCATCATTGATGTTGAATAAAAATTGTGAAATTGCCATTGGTCATTCTATACTTGCTCTTCTATATAGTAGATAGATTATGCTAGGAAAAAGTTATCAAAGCCATCCTGAACTATATACGAAAAGTCAATTTCACATTCAAATTAATATGGTGATCTATTACACCCTTAACCTAGTTTAAAGAGAAATTATTTCCACCTTAAAAGGTGACATAGTAGAGAAGGTGTATTTACCTTCCTAAGGTGCGTGAGAGGAAGAAAAAAAATCTTAAAATGACATAATTACACATGTATCACTATTTCATTAGTCATTACATCATTAAGTACTCCTACGATTCTTCATAATATATACAATTAGATTAATTATTTTTTCAATTGAAAAAAAGTTAATTAAATTAAATGTTTCTTATTTATTCATTTTATATATGGTTTCCATCTTCTTCAAAATTTTTGCTCTTTTTCTATTGGGTTCTTCTTCAACAAAGTAATCTTCTCCAAAAATTTTCATGGAAGCATCTCTAATCTTTTCCGTTGAAGCTCTTAAAGAGGAACTTTAAGGAAGAAATTGAAAATAGTGAAAAATATGAAGACTTTCATTGGAAAGTTAATTATTCGTTTTGATAAAATCCATAATTGTTTGCTTCAAACTCAGCAAAAAATTTAGTCGAAGAAGACCAACGAAAAAAATTACTGAGGAAGATAAAAGATTTTGACTAAAAATCTCGTGATATCTATGTATAAAATTTATCGTAAATTCATCGGAGAAGACAATTACTTTCTCTTTGTCTTCTCCATTCTCGCCGGAACATCACCATAACCACCACAATGCCATTTCAATCTCAAGTAATCAATAATATACATAATTATTTTTATACACAAAGAATACTAATAACATATTTAATTTTAATCTTGAGTTATCAAGATTTTTGAAGAATTTTGACATTTTACCTATTTACTTCACCGGCAACAATGGTTTGCCATCGCCTATCGAAATTTTACCGTAACTTCTACACTCAATATACGTTTTATCATTGTTTGTTTTTCGCTTTGAATTTCTCTTTTTACTTCAATTTATCAGTGATGAAGAAGGAAGAAGAAGAGATTTAAAAGAGGAAGAACCCAAAAGAAATGAGAAAGTATTTTGAAAAAAAAAAAAGTAATATTAAGAAAAAAAGATTTAAAAAAAATTAAAAATAATATTATACACGTGTTAAGCGCGTGTACAACATCACTTCATATAAAATTTGGGTTTGTCCTCGGAAGGAGTATTGATTGCACTTTAAATAAGACTAGGAGTGTAATAGATCACCATATTAGTTTGAATGTGAACATGACTTTTCGTATATAGTTTCGGGTGGTTTTTATGATCATTATATTATAAGCTCATCAAGAAAATAGATACAGTGCCAATGCTTTCTTTTTAAAAATTCAGGTGTGAATATTATGTTAATTCAAATTAGAATCTCTCTGCAGCTTAAAGTTTATTTTTTTAATTAAAATATAGCATTTTTGTAGATTTTCCCCAACCTCTCAATCTCATCTTATCCTAGAGCTATGATAAACTAAAAAATACAGTGCAAATCTTTAAATGCTCCTGTTTGACTTGAGATTATATCCAAGAATGAGATTTTTTTTTTTAAAAAAACTCAATGTATAAAGCATCTTGTGCTTATGCAAGCGTTAGCTTCCAAATAGCATTTGCAGATAGCTTACCCTCCTTAAAAATTAAGCTAAATTATATTACGTAAGAAATGAACTCTCTTCTCACACTCTGAAATGACACTAATATAGCAACAAAAAATTACTACAGTTAGATTTTGAATGAATTCATTTTTTTCAATTAAAGAAATCATGAGGAGATAGTTGGGGCTTTGGGCTACAGGTAACTAAAAAATTTTAAAATAAGGTTTTGGTGACAGAAGTCATAATAATTGAGTGGAGGTGACAATTACTTAATTGTGGATTAAGAAAGTTTGAAAATTTTTAAAATAACCCACAAGTTTTTAAATTTACACTTTGATTCAAATGTTAGTTAATATAATGGAAAACGAAGGAAAAAAGACATATTTTTCTCTCTCCTCATCCATTGTTATTTTCTCTCTCTTCGCCATATTTGTTGTTCATTGTTACTTCTGCTTTATTTATCATCTTCTGATTCATTATCATTATTTTATACTTCATTATCATCTTTATATTCTTCTTGTTGACCATTGTTGTTGTTGTTGTTGTTACCACAACTGCTGTTCTTTTACCAATTTCGTATGTCAAATTTTATTTCGTACATCACTTTCAACTTTGGCATTTACTTGAGAGGAGACTTTGGTAAGTCAAATTATGCTTTTTAGTTGAATTTGTCACATGGGTAACTGCTAGTATGCTGTTTTTCCAATAATAGCTAGCACGTGAATATGAATGCAACATAAGAGAAATCCGTTTAAATAGATCCATCATCTGTGGCACCAGATAAATATTCTGTTGCAACAGTAGACTCATGTTGCCCATAATATGAATTGAATAGATTGGTTTCTGTTGCAACAGATTAATAATTTGTTGCACCAGATTAGTAATCTGTTTCAACAGATAAATAATCTGTTGCACCAGATTACCAATCTATTTCAACAGATAAATAATCTGTTGCACCAGAATATATATCTGTTTCATAAGAATATTTATCTATTGCAACAAATAATTATTCTGTTGCAACAGATGAATAATCTATTTCAAACAACAAAATGCAGCTCCTTTCAAAAACCCAACAGATAATTCAACTCATATGTTGATATCTTTCTATTGCTACTTGATTCAAATTATTCCTTAATTGTAGACATGTCATTCGTTGAGAAAAAGAAATAGACAACATGAAAATTAAATAAGAATTAAAACGTCAAATGCATCAAACATAAATTTTTTATTAAACAAAAAAAATAAAAATACATAGGTAAAAGAAAAAAAAAGCTTAATTATTATTATCATCATTATTATTTGTATGGCCAGCCGGCCAATCTTCAATCGGCAGCAGCAGTGCCTCCTCAGCCTGCGGATCTCTCGCAGCATCCTTACTCTGACGGCGGCCAACTCCCATTGCAGGTCATGAACCTCCTTCTGCAGTTCCCGAATGACGTCTCGTAAAATTGCGACATTCCACACTGGATCAGCCATATCTAGAAAACGCACAAGTTGACAAAACACACACGTAAAACTAAAACAAAAGTAAAGAAAAGAAAGAATTCGAATGTAATACAATGTATATTTACACAAAAATCAAGAAAAAAAACTTACTAGAGACAGAAAAAAGCTATCAAGTCCTTGAAGAGAAAGTAGTTGAAGGTGTAACAAGAGGAAGAAATAAATAGAGTGTAGTAGAATGAACGGTTGAGTAAAGAGGGACTATTTATAGAGGATTGAACTTGATTGTGTTAGGCAAAAAGTCGCAACTGTTCACCTCCATTTATTAATGACATTTCTTGCTTACTGTGAAAAGTTATGACTTAATTAAATTAATCAATATTGTGATAAATCATGACTTTTCAACTTATTATTATTAATAATTAGTTTTTTCCATCCAGAAACCATTTTTATATTGAGTTGTGAGCACAGATTATATATCTGTTGCATCAGATAACTCATCTGTGACAACAAATATATCTTTCGTTGGAACAATAGATAACCTGTTGCATCAATCTATCTGTTGCAACATATAATCTATATATCTTTTTTTTTTTTAAAAAATTATCATCATATCATTAATTCAAATTTTCTGACTTTTTAATTATATAAATTAATAAAAAAGATTTAAAGGCGCAACTGTTCACCTCCATTTATTAATGACATTTCTTGCTTACTGTGAAAAGTTATGATTTAATTAAATTAAGCAATATTGTGATAAGTCATGAATTTTTAACTTATTATTATTAATAATTAGTTCTTTCCATTCAGGAACCATTTTTATATTGAGTTGTGACCACAGATTATATATCTGTTGCATCAGATAACTCATTTGTGACAATAGATATATCATCCGTTGGAACAATAGATAACCTGTTGCATTAGATAATCTATCTGTTCCAACATATAACCTATATATCTTTTTTATTTTAAAAAATTATCATCATATCATTAATCCAAATTTGCTGACTTTTTTATTATATAAATTAATAAAACAATTTAAAAACAAGAATATTTTTGGTGAGATTTTTATGGTTTAAATTGTGTTTATCATTTATTTCCTTATTATTTTCTGTGAAAAGAAATGACTTAATTAAATCAAGCTGGAGTTTTTATTATTGTAACAAGTCATGACTTTTCAGCTTATTATTATTAATTAGTTTTTAAATTTAAATAACCTTTTTCTCAATTTAAAAATAGAAGACACCTGGTTTTCAATAACCGTTTTCTTAATAAAATAATTACCATTTTTTTATTGAGTTATGGCAACAGATTGTATATCTGTTGCATCAGATAACCCATCTGTTACAACAAATATACCATCTGTTGCAACAAATCGACCATCTATTTTAGGAGTTTTTTTGATTTCTTCTAACAACTGATTCATTAGTCGCAATAGATGAGAAATTTGATGCATCAATAACGTTGTTTGTTTTTGTTTGTTTGTTGAATGTGTTTAAACAAAAAGTCACAGTCATGACTATTCACCTTTTTCTCAACAATCATCATCATATATCTTAATCAATCCAATGTTGTGACTTTTTTTAAATTAAATAATCATTCTTTTATGGTTATAAATTGCATATATCATTTAGTTCCTTAGTATTTATTAAATTGTGTATATCATTTAGTCCCTACCTCCAACGGTCGATATTTTGAGAATAAGAAATAAATAAAATGATAATTAAATATTCAAAGTCGACGAAACCAAACCAAATATATACATAGATTTTTTATTCCCTTATAGGTAGATCGGATATAAAAAAGGAAAATACATACGCTAAAAGAAAGAAAAAACATAACATAATTATTACTACGACTACTACTATTATTATTATTATTATTATTATTATTACTATTATTATTGTCAACTGGATAATTTTCATCCGGCAGCTGCAGGGCCCTCCTCAGCCTTGCTCCGAAGCCGGCCAAATCCCTTTGGAGTTCATCAAACTGCCTTTGAAGTTCTTGTAAGGACTTGATATGAATCTTCTTGTACGAATCTGGATCAGCCATATTTGTATTATAAGTGTAGTAGAATGAACGAGTGAGAAGAGGCCGGAGGGACCTATTTATAAAATGATTGAATTGGAAGGGGTGACTTGACTTAGTCAAACAAAAAGCCACGAATGTTCATATCCCTTAATTAAATAAAACTGGTGACTTTTCAAATATGCAAATTAAAACAAAACAGATCTAAATACAACATTTTACCTTTTTATTGTATTATGAAAAGAAAAGAAAATTGCTTTAAAATAAATCTAACAGATGGGTAATCTGTTGAAAAATATATTCCATCTGTTAGATAACTTACAACATATTGACAATCTGTTGCAACAGATGGATATATCAGTTTATTTTTCCAATAGATGTGGCATCTGTTGTAACTTACTAGTCATCTGTTTATTCAATTTCATCGAGAGCATTAGATTTTTCTAAACACTTATTAGCCAAACTCAAAACACTCAATTTTTGCTTTTGGATTGCTTTTTTTTTTTCTCTGCATCCTTCAAACTGGACAGTTTGAAGTTTGCAAAGAAAAAAAAGAAGCTATCCAAGAGTAAAAATTAAGTTTGGCCAAGAAGTGTTTAGAAAAATCTAATGTTCTCGATGAAATTGAATAAACAGATGACTAGTAAGTTGTAACAGGTGCCGCATCTGTTGGAAAATCCGGTGCTGCAGCATATATGGATAGTGCAACACTCAATACATAATAGTTTTTTGGTAGAAGCGAGTCTTGAAAAGACATAATCAGTAATCTCTCGATATCAACTTTCGCTGTGTCAAGCAGTTCTGTTGATATCTTGTCCTCTAGGGAGAATATTGATCAGCAGAGAAACCAAGTGATTAAGATCGTTTAATCTGTTGACTAACTCGAGCAAAGATGTCTTCTGGATTATCAAACTACACAGGGCAGTCTAGTGGTTCAATAACATCGGATGTTTTGCTTCCGGTATTAGCTAATGATGGAAAGATTCTGCCTTCCTCACCATCCTAATAAGAAAAATCTCTCAAAATTAGATGGAGTAAATCAGTAACTCGACATAATGACACAAGATGAACTATGTCTAGCATTCAGTTTTTCCTTTCTATTCCTCCCCTCTTTATCTTCTCACCTTTTTCAAATCTGAAATTTTTCTTTTTTGGATACTTGATAATGCCTTGGAAATTGTTTTCTTTCTTCTCTTAGCCTTAATCTCTAATGGAATGAATGAAACTAAAATCCTCTTTGATCAAATAACACTACTATTAGATATCAATTCCTTTACATCAACAGTTAATGCATTAACAGTATTAATCACTCCATCATGTTTTACCTTGCACTCTTAACATTTACATGCACAAGATAAGAAAGGAGGGGTGAGATCTCCAAACCTTTGCCCGAGTTAGTGAAAATATTAAACGATCTCAATATATCAGCCTTTATGTTGATCATTCTTCTCCCATATAGAGGACAATATATCCGTCATGCAAAAGTCTACACTGTCGCCAAAAATGCTTGCCATAATGAAAGTCTATAGAAGGCATGACTAGTAATCTCTCAATATCACTTTTATGACTTTCTAGACGTCTCTTGCAATTATATTAAAATGTATATATGAGCAATTGTGCTTAGTTTGATTTGTCAGTTCTAATATAATTGAAAAAGACGTCAAGAAAGTTATAAAAGTGCTATTGAGAGGCTAATAATCAAGCCTTCTAAAGACTTTCGCTGTGGCAAGCATTTCTGGTGACAGTGTAGACTTTTGCATGGTGGATATGTTGTCTTCTATATGGGAGAAGAGAGATCAACAAAAAGGCTGAGATATTGAGATCGTTTAATCTGTTCACTAACTCGGGCAAAAGTTTTAATAAGGTAACGAACCTGTAGTCACGTAACGTTTGATAGGCTTGGTAGAGTCAGTTTAGATCAAACATTATGTAACTCTTTGCTAATTAATTTATCAAAACCCTTGAAGGTTGGTTGAGCAAGTTGCATTGAGCAACGCTCGATAAAAGTGAGCTATTCAACTGTTAGGACAACATATTCACTGTGCATCAACACATTTGGACCTAAAAACATACACAACGACCCTTCATGTATCCTTAAAGGCTTCTGAAGAAGGTGTTTTGAAGGGCTTCTACAATGCCGCAACTTTTAAGTTAGTGTTCCTAATCGAGCTCATAAGAGATCAGGACCTCAATACCAAATTTAAAAATAACAACGACAAACTTGAAGACCAAATCGATAAGTTGGAAGCAAACTTAAAAATTATCGGGATTCACATACTACAACAAGCCTCTAATCTCCTCCAAGGAATGTTGAAAGCATGCTAAGGCTAGAAAACACAGTCAATTATAACCATATTGCTAATGAAGTAGTGACACTCAATCTGCCTTTCAATCACGTTTGTGGTTCTGATCAGGTTAACAACAGTGGACTTGATTGGAACCACAAACAGGAAGGCATGAGATGTAATTTAAAATTCAAAAAATATCGCCTTCACTTAGGTTCCTTACTTTAACTGCAGTTGCTATTGGTGGAAGTTTTCTAGACTTGCTGTACAATATTTCAACCCTCGATTCCCTTAATGCGGCTTTCTTGTTCTTCTGTTATTTTCTATAAAAGTGATAATCCCGACCATACTACCTAGTCACAGTTCCCTAGTAAAGTGACCATCTGCATTATTTTTCTCTTAGAGAGACAACAAATGAATTTACATTACCAGATAACTTTCATATTTGCACTTGATATAGATTTCTCATATCTTAAGGTAATTTCATCGGCTAGATTTGGTAAATGTTACTTTCTACCCTATGTATCCTCTTCAATTAGCTCTCAGATAATATAGTCTTTTATCAACCACTCATTTTCCCTCGAAGGCATTCTTCTACCACACCTTCTGGCGTATAATTATCACCACAAGTAACCCAACCATATAAATTTGGGTTACGGTAATAACTATATTGGTTTTCCATTCTTGTTATATGTAGTGCTAGGCTTTGAAGGCCTTCTCAGAGTCCAATGCATCCTAAAAGTTAGTCCAATCACTATTGAATCTCTTTACAATGACACCAAAACTAGATCCCTTCACAATGCTTGACAAATAGACATGAGCAACAACTGACATTAAATCTTAATAGGGTATCAAAACCATTTTCATGGTCCCTCAACCTTATCAGTTTGGACCTACCAAACTTTACTGTAAAATTATAAATATCTTATTTGAATGATCTATGACTAATTAGCAAAAATAACATTCACAAAATCAGTATACTTCATGTGTGTTTCCACGATAACATTATCAGTAATATATACCTTCCATATATGAAGTAGTTCCATCTGCATGCAACTTATTTCTCCGAACCCATAGTTACTACAGCCTCTTGTGATGGTCGGGCATAATTTGATCAACTTTCAGTTCCTTATATCTACAAATAAGAGAAAAAAATTAATGTCACAGAAAAAACATTATCCATATGTTGAAATAGATGTAGAGTCTGTTGCATCAGATGAGGAGTCTGTTGTATCAGATGTGGAGTCTGATGCAATAGATGTGGAGTCTGATGCAATAGATGTGGAGTTTGTTGCAACAGATATGGAGTCTTTTAGAATACATCAATGAGCCTTGCTGGTGGTTTGATTTATTCCAACAGTTGCTTCGTCTGTTGTAACATCATCAATATCATAAACTACAAAGAAATAACAAATAAAAAACGTCAACAACAAAGAAAACAACAACATTTGTTCCAACAACATCATCAACAATAAAGAAACAACATCCTATGTTCCAACACCATCAACAACTTCACACCACAAGTTTCAACAATGCCAACCCCACCAACATCAATAACAACATCAACAATAAAGAAACAAACAAATACATACAAAAAAATGATACTGCGAATAAAACTTTTAAACTTCTCCCAACAAATGATTTTTTTCGCATATTGTAATAAAAATTCTCTGTTCGTTTATTAAATAATTAAAAGTTCCTTCAAATTTTTTAAATAAATATGATATGGGTAAATGATAATTAAATAAAAAAATAACTGTAAATAACTTATAATGAAGAAGATGAGAATGAAAGAGCAATAGTGAACCATACCTTAATATCAAAAGAGGATCAAAACAACAATTTTGGTTGAGGAATGTAAGATATAGATTGGTTTAGATCTGAAAGGATCTTTATGAGAAAGAGGAGAGAAAAAAGGCTGTGATAACCCTAAACAAGAGATAAAGAAAAAAGATAAGAGATAGATAAAATAAATTTAGGGATGAAGGAGAGATGAGATAATTCTAATTTCTAGATGTACTACCCTTAATATTAAATGACTAAACAAAGTATATTTATTCAAATTTATATTTACAAAGAATAATTAATAAGACTAATTTGGTAAAATAAACTCCAAGTTAATAGTATTTTCTTAATGGGTGTGCCAAGTCAATAGGGGCCAACTATTATGAAATGGAAAAAGTATTAGGGGTTTCAATTCGTTAATAATTTGAGGGGAATGAGGAAGAAAATGAGTGACATTGAAAAGACAAGACAAGACTTCTCAATGTGATTTTTGAGTTATCCAAGAAACATTTTTACCGCCTTTAGTAGTACTACTTTATCTACCCGAACAGAAGCTTGCTTTTAATTAAAAGAAAAAAAAGAATTTTCAAACAAATCTGTAGTCTGTTGCAACAGATATAAATATCTATTTGAAAAATCCCAAAAGCTCAGTCATTTGTGACAACAGATGCAAATGTCTATTTGATAACTAAATCAGATATGTCATCTGTTACAATAGATATTAATATCTGTTTAAAAATTTCCAACAAATCAGTCATCTGTCATAATAGATGCAAATATCTATTTGATAATTAAATAAGATATGTCATCTGTTGCAACATATATGATTATCTGTTTGAAAATATCCAACAACTCAGTCATTTGTTGTAACAAATTTCATTGTAATTAATTTAGGTAGAACTAGGGATGAATGAATGATCTCACAGGGTCAACAACAACTTCAATTGAGTCATTGTATTTGAATGGTGTTGGTATTGGATTCATCCCGACATGAGTCATTGATCGATCACTCTAAGTTAAAATGAGTTCTCATTAACTTAATGTGAAGATTAATAATAGTACCTACATTGATTTAGGTGGAAATAAGAAGGAATGAATGAGCTCACAGGGTCAACAATAACTTCAATTGAGTTATTGCATTTGCATGGTGTTGGTATTGTGTTTATCCCAACCCGATTCGTCAATCGATCACTCTGAATTGAAATGAGTTCTCATTAACTTAATGTTAAGATTAATAGTACCTACATTGATTTAGGTGGAACTAGGGATGAATGAATGAGCTCATAGGGTCAACAACAACTTTAATTACATCATTACATTTGCATGGTGTTGGTATTGCGTTCATCTCGACCCGACTCGTCGATCGATCACTCTGAGTTGAAATGAGTTCTCATTAACTTAATATTTTAAAAACTATATCTTTTGAAATTTTAAAAATTAATTAAGATCAATTCGGACCAAATTAACAATTTCAAAACTTGTCATTCTTTTCCAAAATTACAAATGAACCCATACAAATCATCCATATGCAGGAAAAAAACTTTCTTATTTTAAATCTTAAGTTATCACTCCACTCTCTCTATCTCTCAATAATACAGATAACAACTACTCAATATATTGCTCAACCCTTCAAAACAGATCAATTTTCTTTCTATATTCGACCACATAGTTGTTATTTTTAACTTCATTCTCGCTTGTATCCATCGTTTTCTCTGTCTTCGCAGGTAACAAAGTCTGAGAAGAGTTCTACATTTATTTTTTATTCTAAAAATTAGGGATTTTTAGTTAATGATGAAAAAGAAGACTTTTAGTTGTATTATCTTCGAGAATGGGTTAACAATTTTGTCTTTTGATGCTTAAAAAGTAGGAAGCACCCAAGAAAAACCTAATTTTTTTCTTAGTGTTTTGTTGACTGTCGTGGTATTATTGGATGATGTTTATGGTGTTGTTGGTGGATGTTGTTGTTGGTGTCGGTACTTGTGTTATTATTGTTGTTGTTGTTGGTCTTGGTGTTGGTATTGGTATTGGTAGTGGTGTTGGTTGTCTTGGTGTTGGTATTAATGGCATTGGTGGTGGTTTTGGTGGTATTGATGGTGACATTGGTTATGGTGTTGGTGGTCCATTTGTTGCAGCAGGTGGGATATCTGTTGCGAGATATTAAATAGGTCTTCAAACAGATTCCCCATCTATTCCAACTGATGGCTTATCCGTTGAAGTATTTTTTTTGTAATGTGGCGTAGAATAATTTATTGAAATTTGTCTTACCTTTTTTTTTTTTTCAAATTGTGCAGACATCAAATACAATGTATTTTTTATTTTTTATTATTTGTAGTTAAAAGATGTCTCTCCCCCCCCAAAAAATTGAAAATAGAGAAAGTGGATCAACTTCTGATCACCAAACGAAAAAGGCTAGAGTACAGATAGATTTGGAAAATTTTTTAGAACAATCTCAGTTAGGGCAAAATGAAGCCGAGGAAAGTGATAACTCCTCTTCACCAATGAGGCGTGAAATAATATCAAAATCCCAGCATGATTCTGTCAAAACCATTAGTATTGATAAGTTTTGAGTTACGATGCCGATGAATAGCCCTAACACATATTTGGTGATCTTGTACTTAGATGTCAGTTGGGGAAACCTTTTGACGAACTTAAGAGTATTATGAAGAATGAAAACATAGATGGACTTTTTAAGAAGAGTTGCTTTGCATACTTTTTCGAGCTGTCTGAGGACCATACTCTCCGTTTCCCAATGAGCATGGTATATGGCCTTCTCAAGCGCAGGATCAAGTATGCAGGGAAGGAGGGTAGAAAAGGATGGATGAAGTCTAGATCAACTACTGTGGCATGCCGGTTTGTTTTGGATTAAAAGAGTTTACCATAGTGACGGGCTTAAGATGCGATCGTCTAGAAGAACCTTTCATCAAGGAAACACCCTATAAAGGTCAAACAAATGCAAGGTAAAAAATGGGTTGTTGGGCATTGCTGGACATAATAGCTACAAAACGGTGGATTTGATGGCAGATCTCGAGGTTAAAGACATACCAAAGCACTGCAGGGAGAAATTGTGCTTAGTTTAGTTTTTTTTATTCTGTTTTATTGGCAAGAGATGTCAGGAAAATCATAGAAGATGATTTCTTGGTGCTTGCTGATGATTTTGACAAATTCAACGACTATCCCTAGGGATATGACAGCTACTACTTGACTGTCTAATATTTAATGACAAAGCTATCCACATGGACGATCACATTATACGGCTTTCCCTGGGCTTTCATGGTAAAATTGATCACTATTTTTACTCATCTATTAATTTATAATGAATATACTTATTACGACTTTTTTTGGCTTGATTCCTGTTAATATTTTTTTAGGCTTGGGCATGTGAAGTCATTCCTCCCCTCCGAAAGCAGTTCAAGGATTACCCGGATGAGGTTTTTTATCTAAGGATCCTTAGGTGGTTGGCGGCTACAAAAGGCCGCGAAAAATATATTAAGGAGTAGGATGCTGATCTATTTAGCCCTCCAGATGATTCAGTATGTCTTATTTTATTTAAAATAATTTGCCTCAAAGAAAGATATTAAAATAGATATTCCATCTGTTGCGACAGATGGGTCATCTGTGTCAACAGATTACCTATCAACTGCAACTGGTGCAACAGATGGGTAATCTGTTACGACAGATGATCCATATTTCTCAATAGACTAACCATCTGTTGCTCTAGTTCTCTGAACCTGACTCAACAGATTACCCATCTGATGCAAATTATGCAGGAGATGTGTAATCTGATGCAACATATTATCAATATGTTGTGACATACAGATCAACTATTATGGTAGATAGATCATCTGTTGCATAAGTTGGCTATGTTAACATCCATGTAATCCAATTGATTGCAAATTATTGTTATATGATTTAAATTTCTCTTGTCTTTTTTATAGGTTGTGCATCCTTGGATCGTGCTTATCGATGATGAGCTGGGGATGACTTTTTTTCTTACTCTGGGTTTTGTTGATACAAAAGAAGACCCAACGGTGGAGTTAATAAAGAAAAAATTGGCTGGAGCAATATCCATAAGAAGAGCAGTTAGGCAAGGTCAGCCTAATGTTAATGCTCTTCAAGACCAACCTCAAACTGCAACAGATTCGGGTGCTTCTTCTGGTGATGTTGCCTATGGAGTTGTTTGTGATGGCGGTAGCAATCCTGCTGCTGCTGCTGCTGGTAGTCGTGATTATCAGCATATTGGTGCTCAACAAAAAGTAAATACTTTTGAAAACACCCCTTGCACAGATCCCTCTCACCCCTACACCGGTCCCTCTCACTCTTACAATGGTCCTATCACCCTTCCTCACCCTTATGTTCTCATTGTAAATACAAAGTATGCAAGGATAGCAAGGATAAACTCCTTGAAATGCTAGAGACTGTTGCTGAAGCTGCTGAGGAGTTGAAATCCAAAAAGGGTGTCATACCATCTAATAAGGTGAGGGAGCCATGCACTCCTACAGTGGCTGTTAGGAGGAAGAGAAGAAAAATTAGATAAATTCTCTTCGTTCTAAAAACAGAAAAAAATACAACTCCTCCCGCTCTAAAAGTTGTTTAAGTTCAGGGACCACTGAAGAAGGTGTACATATTCGCGGCACTTGAAAAGAAGAAGAAGAAGAAGGAATTGTAAGAAGTCATGAATGGCAGGATGGAGGTTCAAAAAGAATACACCATGTATTCATTTGCCGCCAAAGACTTCACGAATATGACAAATATGCGTGTGTGGTACGAGGACAATGTAAGTTTACTTTTGCTAACTTAGCCTTCCAATCTACTCCACAAAGAAGAATCTACGCAACAGATGTGTAATCTATTGCAATAGGTTGGTATTCTATTACAACAATAGCAAAACCACTACCACTACCACTTCGACTATCATCGTCAACAACAACAAGCTTACCCTCCAAAATTATTTTTCTTATGATGGTTGTTGCTCCAAACAATTCTATTTTTATTCCATCAATAACCTTAGGGTCTAGTAAAGTTTGCACAGATCGTAAAGTAAGAAAAAATGACATCTTCAACTCTCGATTGGTCGAAATAAGCCATAGATGGACAATCTAAAATAAATCAGTACATATATTAGAATGATGATGAAATCATTTAAAATAATCATTAATTAAAACAAAAACTTGATTAGAATTAGACTTACTTCTTTCTTGGGAGAGTTGAAAAGATCAATAAATTTTGCATGTCTATCTATTTTGGCCGACAACCATCTCAGAATTATTGGACAAGAAACTTCTTTCTGGTAGTTCACTTGTTTTCTCAAATAAGAAATGACTTCAAATGTCCAAGCCTATAACATAACGCCAATAAATTAAAAGCATTATTGAATAAAAAAATGATGAACCGTATCATGATAAAAGAAATATTTACCATGAAGGCCCATGGAAAGCCATATAAGTTGACTGTCTTTGACGTTAGCAGAGTCAACAAATATTGGAAAGTGATTTTGAAGCTTCCATAACCCCAAAGATAGTTGTTAAATGCCTCAAGATCCTAGGAGAGCTTTATTAAACTAACATTTATATTGTTGTTAACGTCTCTCGCCCAAGGAATATAATATACAAACCAAACCAAACACAACGATTGCTTGTGCTTCTTTGAGAGTCCTTTACCTTTCAACATTTCTATCAAATTTTTATTTTGAAGCTTGGACCAACAATCGACACCAGGTCATCACTATCACTCAACTTTCCTTTGCCTTTTTTGAGTGGGCGGGGTGTTTTTTTTTGGGTCAGAGTAGGTATAACTTGAGAAGGAGAAGGAGGATAACATTTTAGTCTGGTAACTATGGCAAACTCCTTCCAACCAAAACAAACAGATATGCCATAGTAATTTATTCACACCTCATCCATCTTGTCTTTGTTTTCATACATAAACCTATGCTTGAGAAGATCGTATTCTATTTTCATCTGGAAATGAGCATTGTTGTCCTTCGACAAATCAAGATATTGCCCAAAGCAGCTTTCCCTGAAATAAGCATCCAATTTTTGTTCTCAAAGTATTTTTCTGAAGGCGTCGAAAGATTTTTTCATGGATAACTTAACCACGAAATTACTCGTTAAATCTGTGGTACCATCGTACTGCATTCTCACAGGATAATGGCCAATGTTGAAGGTTTGACCAACTCTTTGGCGGAAGGGCTATTAGCATTTGGATCATCTCTTTTGAGATATTCCTCCTCCCCATGTTCACTATCTTTTGCTCCTGATTGAGATAACGCTTGTAAAGCAAGCTCATAGAGTGGTGGATATAGCTGAGCTGCTGCACTTGTTCCTTTACTTGGACTTGATTTGGTTTATTTTCTTTTGGAAGCCATATTATCTTAAATTAACAGAAACATAAAATAGATTATAATTAATTAATGCATAGTTAAAAAGGGATAACAGTAAATCTAACATGCACAACGATAAGGTAAAATAGCAGTTCCAACAGACCATACATCAATTGCACTATGTATGTTATCTGTTGCAACATATAACCAATCTGTTGCAACGGATGAGTAAACCATTGGAAATAATAAAAATAGATCTCTAATCTATTATATCAGGTAGTTTATCTGTTTCAATATATAACCAACCTGTTGCAAGGATGAGTAATCCATTGGAAACTCTAAAAATAGATTACTAATCTGTTGCACCAGGTAGTTTATCTATTGCGACATATAACCAACCTATTACAACGGATGATTAATCCGTTGGAAACAGTAAAAACAGATCACACATCTGTTGTACCAGGTATGTTATCTGCTACAACATATAACTGACCTGCTGCAACAGATGAGTAAATCGTTGGGAATAATAAAAATAGATCACAAATCTATTGCTCCAGGTAGTTATCTGTTGCAACATATAACCAATCTATTGCAACAAATGAGTAATCCATTAAAAATCATAAAAATAGATCACTAATTTGTTGCACTAAATATATTATCTGTTGCAACAATAACTGACCTGTTGCAACGAATGAGTAAACTGTTGGGAATAATAAAAATAGATCACTGATCTGTTGAAATATATCACTCATCTATTGCAAAATGAGTTATCTGTTGGATCAATATTGTTTAGATTTTATCCAAATAGAAGAGTCGTCTGTTGCAACAGATGAATGATCTGTTAGATTGTTCATCTGTTGCATCAGATTTTCATAGTTGCATCAAATTTTAATCTGGTGCATCAGATGTCTTCATATGTTGCATCAGATGTTTCATCTATTGCAACACCATTTTTACTAGGATAAACAACAAATCAACCCAACAACACCAACACATCATACACACACACACACACACTATAAGAAGGGGTCTCCACTAAGAACATCAACTGTGAACAAAAATACCAACAAATCCGAATCAACAGTACGACAATAAGAAGAAGAAATGCCAGAAATTAGGATTTTGTTCAGTCCACATTTCAATACTAGAAGAGTAGTTAGCTCAAGTTCCTCTGTTTCTTCATAATTATTTACCTGTGAAAAAAAATGGGAAGATGAAGAACTCGAAGTTGCTGTAGCCGGAGAAGTCTTCACGTCGATTGACGTTTAAAAGTTGAAAGGGAGCTCACCTGACTATTTTTCATCGGAGGTTGAAGTCGCTGGGGATTGAAGGGAGAATTTTGCAGAACTGTTGGTTGGGAGAGAGTTGAGAGAAACTGTCGAGAGAGAGAGAGGAGAGAGACTGGTTGATTTGGATTGAAGAGGAGTAAGTTTTGAAAATATTAATGAAGTCCATAATTAACTTAATCACGTTTCCTAATGATGTTTGACCCTTTAAGTTGGTCAATATCACCAATCCTTCATTCAAGACTTAAATGACACCTTTTCTTCAATTTTCTCGAGACAATTATTATTGTGTCTAGTACTTTTCTTTTACAAGTAGATTTTGAATAAATTCAATTTTTTCGACGGACAGTTGTAATGCACGCATAAAATTGGATATCATATCTTAACATACTTATTTTTTGTGTCAGCTTCTATTTGGTCCTAATTTTTAATACTTGAGAATAGGGAAAAGTATCACCAGATTCTTTGGCGAAGATCTTCTTGTTCTTCTCAAAGAAGTCGTCACATTGAAATTCAGAGGTAATTCTGCATATGTATCATAAATTTGTTTTCATTAATCAAATTTGAAGGAAAACATTTTGACATTAAAAAAGAAGTCTAATTAAAGCAAATGAAATACTGCTATTGTTAGTATCATCCCTATTCTTTTTAATCTGTATCTACTCTCAGTCATGCTTCTACGTTTTACTCCCACAAATTTTTGCCCCTTTTATTTTGTCATCTATTTTTGTTTGAAAAAAGTTCAACTCAATATTTCAATTTTTGTAGAATTGGGCAAAAATAAAAGAAAACAAACTGAAGTTTTAATCCACTGCAAAAATCAAGATGATGAGAACAAAAAAAGTTTATCCCAAATTAAAAAATTAAAGTCCATTCATGGTTATAATTTCAACTTCTTTATTATCTTATCAAATATCAAAATATATCCATTTAAGTTCTGTTCATACCGAATTTCGTTGCATTTTTTGTATTTGGTAAGCAAAAAATATTCACTTTTGGTTTCTATTTTCTGTTAATTTCTTCCATTTTCATTCTTTGAACCTATTTGTGAAGGTATGCTCTGATAATTTAATTTTTTTAATCAAAATATAATTTGATGTCACTACTTGAGTTCTTGAACTAAATTTTATGCAAGATTGTATTTTGCTTAGGTTATGATCTGATGAAAAGACGTTCCAGTGAGTGAAAGAGGCAAGGAATGTTTCTAGATAATACCGTACAGAGTGAAAAGAAGTTCTTATCCTCCTATCAGCTCGCTCCCAGTGACATAAGGCACTACCTCATTTGGGCTTAAAAAATATAATTGTCCATAAAATAAATTATTGTTGGGTTTTCAGTTGCATTGTACTCTTACCTCTAACCTCGAGAGTGAACACACACAAATATATATATATATATATATATATATATATATGAGCTTAAGGAATAATAGGACTCTCATAAAATTTGAACACGTCACTGAATTTTCGAGTATAGATTGGGGTACTTGTATCTTACCTCCACATTATAAATTGACAAGTTTAATTTTATATTGATTGTGATTGCAACTCTCCTTCTTCACCCAAGCTCAAGATCGATTATGTGACCAATCTAACTCTGTTACATATGAAGAGTTTGAAAATTTATGTTCTTCAAAGATTAACTTTGATACCATCAATAAAAACAATAAAGGTTGTTATATATAATTTACATTTGTTGTTTGAAGCGTACTTGTACAATAATACCTTAAAAATCCTAAATTTACTTAGACTTTTGAAATGATGATAAGGATTTTGGAATTAAAACATAAGACATTTAAAACTATTATTAATAATATGGGTCGTCCGGAGTATCCCTATCACCACATCAACTTCTGAGTTTTATCCACCCAAATAATGAGGTAAAATTGTGTGTTAAGGATAAAAACGTCTCAATAAAATTAGTGGTTTATAATCAATTTTACTAAGAGATCTTAAATATACACATAAGAGATCTTAAATATATATACATAAGAGGCCTTAAATATATGAACATATGAGGCTTTAAATATGTGAACATAAGAAGCCTTAAATATATAGATACAAGCATAGAAACTCATAATTATGTATCAAAATCTGTTAGCATAAAACATTTTCTTTTCCAACTAAAATTCTACGAAAAAGTGCTTTCTTTTTTGTGGAATAGGAAGTTTTTGTATCTTAATAAACATGTTTAATTTATTCAAAGCTATTAAAGAGGGATTCGTTTTTTGGGAAATATAAATCGAAGCAATGGCAAAAATATTTATAGTAGAACATCTTTCGCATTCTCTGGTGATATGAAGTCTTCTTTTTTGCATAATGTATTCTTAAAAGACATAACATCTTTAATATTATTACTTATAAAAGAAGATTAGTTATTATAGTAATAAAATGTTTATCATTTATTTGCAATAAGTCACCTTAGATATTTTTATAAAAATTTTATTTATTAATATAAAGACTTAAGTTGTTTAATTCGAAGTTCTAAAATATTTCTGTTAAAAAGTAGATAGTTTTTCCTTCCTTGTTTCTTTTTCTTTAAATAATTTTTTTACTCTTTTTTACAATCTTCAATGTGTAAATTTAAAAATTTAACACATTGAAGATTGTAAACATGCTTTCTAAGGTAGCATTAGTCCAAAAGGCTTTCCGGTTGAATGTGATGATTGGGGATCTCCAATAAAAAATAATTATCAATGAAAGATTACATGCTGGTATTAATCTCGCAAAAGTAGTTTCATTTATGTCTTCCTCCGCAGCTTCTCTAGTACACATAGGCGGAACTATTAAAAAGTCAGTGTGATTTAAGAACTCTCCTTTATTGCCTTCCTTTGCCAGGATATTATAAAATGAGTGTTCATTTCTTAAAAACATTCTCAAGATCTTAATGTAATCTATATTAACTTCTATAAAGTTTAGTCTATGCTCACAAGCAATGGATAAGCCTTCTAGCAGTGTTATAATCTCTGCAAAGTTATTAGTGGTGTGATGAAGGATTTTCGTGAAACCAGTCACCCATCCTCTAATTGCTTTCCCAATGACTTCATAATTCCTCCCTTGTGGGAGTTGGATATGGAAACTCCACTAGTGTTGAGTTTGTAAGTATTCTTAAGGGGAGGTTTCCATTTCAGGACAACTAAAGTCCTTTCTAGGACGTTTATTGAGGATATGGTTAACCTCAATAGTTTTGGAGACGGTAGTCTCAATGTTGACTCTATCCTTCTTGTTGTTAAAACATTACTATTTCTGGTTTTCCAAATATACCAAAAATAGTAAGGGAGAATATGGACCTAATCTATCATGTTGTTGAAGTGCTTGGTCTTGATGTCTTTCTAGACTTTAGACCGAGGCCTAACATTATTTATGAAAGTTAAATAGTGAGGAATATTGTACGTTGCTCTAGAGTTGATGTTAGTCCAGAATAGATAAGTACTGAATAATTAAAGAATATATGGAGAGTGTCTTCCATATGGAAACTGTAGTAGTGGCAGGAAGTGAGGAGATTCATACTAATAAAATGGAAGTAATGACATGTTGCGAGCCTACCATGGGATAATAAACATATGAAGAGTTTGATTATAGGGGGACCAATAGCTTCCATATCTAAGATAACTTAATAGCTTCTACATGAATACTGATGTCACCATGATCAATAATATTGTAGGCAAATTTAGTGTTGAAGAGCCCATTTGAAGTTAGATTTTAGATCATCTTATCCTCCTTAGTGGCATGTAGAGAGATATGGGTGAAGTTAATGATGTGTTGAAGGTCATTAAGGAGGATATAGGAAAGTCGATGGAAGGACCACAAGCCATTACAATGCTGGGCAGAAATTTTGTCCTGTAGATCCTGAGGAATCCAAGGGCCATGGAGCTTTCTGATGGGCTTGTGGTTTAGAATCCAATTGTCAGAGATGAAGTTTACTTTGTTTCCCTTATTTACAATCCATATATTAGCTTTTGTATGGGTCTTCCAACCATTAAGGATACATTTTTGTCATGACACAATCAAATGATTCGTGAGGAACCTACTTTAATCCACCTAGATAGAGAATTCTTACCACCCATTTCAAAATACATGCGGAAATTATAACAAATTTGATTAATGACTTCAAAATCTGAATAAACAACCTTTTTCAAATTACAAAAGAGAACCAAAAACACATTTCTCACTAACCTGGTCTAGATATTTACAAGAGATCTACTATAGCAAAAGACAAAACATAAAGCACAACTCTCACTGTAGGAATAAAAGGAGTAGAAGCTGCTAGAGATTACTATCCACGTCAGCTGAGAAATATCAACTAACTCTGCAACCAGACTATACCTAAAAAAAGATATAGGAAGTGTAGAATTAGTACAAACAAAACATATTAGTAGGCATCATAGGCCGATCAAGGTTAAAATACATAACATATAATACAAAAATTCAAAATGAATCGGTACATATAATATGACAGTTAACTTCCCTTAGTCTATAGTTCACGTTATCACTTAAAGTAAGTAACTTTCATTTTCCACTCAAATATACTAGCCTTTAGATCTTGAGCCTAGTCTAAATATGAGTGCATACAACTTCACAACCGAGTTAGTATTACAAAGATTAACTTAGCCTGGACCATACAAGGATCTAATAAACTTAATAAGTCAGTAATCATAACCCCATTCATTCAAGAAATATATATATATATATATATATATATATATATATATATATATATATATATATATATATATATATATATATATATATAAATTCGGTCCACTAAAGGAACCAAAACATATAACAAGTAAATAAATAAGCTCAGTCCACTAAAGGAACTAATATATATAACAAGTAAATAGATAAGCTTGGTCCGGTCAAATAATCGACATATATAACTAGTAAATAGAGAATTCTAATCCACTCAAGAAACCACTCCAACAACAACCATGTGAATAATCACAATTCCTGATTCACACAAGAAATCAATTATAACAAGTCAACACATAAGCCTAATTTACTCAAGAAACTGAATATAACAAGTCAACACATAAATTTGGTTTACTCAAGGAACTATCACACTTATCAATACCTTGCATACACATGCTAAAGGTCTTATGGTCACCCACTAGTCATGACCTACAAGGGACAAGTTCTATCCATGTACGATACTATAACACCTTGAAAATCCAAGCTAAGATTAGAGTCATACTTCAAGTACATAGAATCAAACATCATATTTTGATAGTATGAGAATTGATTTAGACATATATTAAGAACAAAATTAACTCCTAGCTCATATCCAAGTTCAAACCTTTCCTATCAATTAATTTCTTGTGAAGAATCTTTCTATAGTCAAATCTAAACAGGCATAACTCCTAGATTTTAAAGTTTTTTTGAACTTAAAACCTATAAAAAGGGCTTTGAGTCTTCTTTCTAATACATCTAATTTTATTATTAGTTCAAATTCAGAGCTAAGAGTTATGATCATTTTAGTGGAACGTTGTAAGGCTATCCGAGACTACAAAACTGTGTATGAATCATAAGAATCAGTGATGTTAATATCACAACCCAAAGTAAGATTTTTACTATTATTTTTCTAGCAACTTTCTACATGTTTTAAAAGATTATTTTTGACCTTTTCCAAGCTTTTTAACCCTATACAAATCCGTTTTAGGGTATTTTGAGGAATCATATCATATAATTATTCAGTTTTCTCTCTCATAATGTCTATCAAAGCTCCTAAACTTTGGCAAATTCTCTTAAGTTAAGAACATAGAATTTTCTCCTCAGGCTCAATAAAAGTAAAGTCCCCACCCAAGTTTTCGATCTAAAAGCTTCCTAATCAGGTATGGGGTATTCAATGAATTCTCCTTTCACCATCATGCCTAAAACTATAGTATTTTAACCTTGTTTTTATGAAGATTCAAATTAGAATTTTTACTCAAAATTCATGATTTCAATAGTTTTCATTCTTGATGATCCCTATTGTATTAATCTTCATGAGATTATATAACAACATGATTTTCTAGTATCTAGCATGATTTATGATACTTAGAATATCTTAGCATGAATTTTTCATAGCTTTATCGAAGTGAGATGAATTATGATTTTTGACTTTTAGTCCTTCACTATAGCAAATAACATAATTTTCACATTATGCATTTAGTGTCATAATTTTAGCATGAAGTTATAGACATGAGTTATGATAGAGATCTAGCTTAACCTTATAGATTTTAACATTACACATGCTATCCAGTTATACAAAATTTGGCATTAGATATGCTATTAATATGTTATATATTTTCAGGCATCTAGATATGTCCCACAGTTATGATTGAGCATCAATATAGTACATGTTTTGGAAGAAGTATTTAGCACCAAGCACATGAGGGATCCAAATAATCCAAGTTTCATAATTATGTGCCACTATAGGAGAAAGGGATCCTCGTTAGTTGAAAGTGTCTCCCTTAGCTTGAAAAGACTTGATTACAGGATCATTATAGATAGGTTCTAGCCTTGGCAAGCTAGAATCCCTTCTTTTTAGTGTGGGAGTGTAGTACGCTGGACTCTATGTAGCTCACATAGTTTATGTCGGTTAGAAAAAACTACTCAAGTGCATTCTTATGTTTTCTTAGTACATTTATCATGATTTTCTTATCGTGCATCAGTTTTATGGTTTTCACAAGTATATGATTTACACGACATGGGTTCATGATTTCACAACTTACACATGCATGAACCAACTCTTTTAGATAATAGAAATATAATAGTTGATAGTAGCCATATATTTGACTTATGTTTTAACATACATATTATGCATTAGGTCATTGCACTTCAGTTGTAGCATGGTTTTTAAGGAATGCATAGTTTTTATTAAACTAATCTTATAGCATAATATATTTTATAATATGATTATATAGCATATGTTACATACTCAGTACATTCAAAGTATTGACAAATAATTTTTGCCTACGTTGGCTTATAATGTAGATTCAGGGCATCCATCTCATGTTCCAGGATAGTCAACACCTACATCTTAGCTATATCAGTTTGTGAGTCTTCATTGCTTTGGGGAACAATGCAACTCTTATTGATTCTTGGACTATGTTTAGTTATTCTTTCAGTATTAAGAGGTAGTTGGGGTCTTCTCTCAACACTCCTTATCTCAAAGTTAGAGGCTTTTAGTCATTAGTCAGTTATGGTAGTTTTATTTTAGAGTTTTAATTTAGACTAAGCATGTTGATTGTGATTCTTAGTATTTCAAATTCTAATCATGAGTTATTCATAGTGTTGAATTGATAATAAGTGTTCTTCTATAGTTTTTATGTTTCACCTTAGTTTATGTTATTTTAGTAGTCCATGCATGATACACGGGTTAGTTCAGGGTCACTTGTGACTCTAAGCACCGTATTACAATTAGAGGGAAATCTCAGGTCTTGACAAGTACCGACGTGGCACTTGAGCCTACTAATGAATCATATATACTATACCAGCATTGTACCCAAGCCAACCAATTTCATGATGATGTTCATTACCATCCCATGTTACAATAATAACAATAAATCTCATAAAGATGTCTTTTATCGGTCCATCTTACAATAATAATTGTAAATTATATGAAAATGTCAAACTATTGATACATCCCATAATTAACAACAAATATCACAATAATAAAAAAAATAATGAGAATAAACAACCATACTTGTACAATTCACAAATCTTTGATATAACCTCATTATATGTGATAAACACTTAGGATATCATTTGACATTTTACTTTCTTTGAACATTCATTGTAAAAAGTATACGATAAAACAGTTAACATGCACATATACCAAGATGGGTTTTCTACTACCTTTAACCATCACTTACTAATCCAAGTACAATATAAAGTAAGTTTATAAATATTATCACTTGCGTCACTAACCCAGTCTTTATCCCAAAATACAACGATTTCATTATTCAACAATATTTGTGATATATTATTTAGCATGTTCAATAGATTTCCAAGCAAAATTAAGTATTCATATTTACTAGCATCCAGCGCAACAAACGACCAAACAATTAGTTAAATTTTCTCATTTATAGCCAATAGACTTAATTCGATTTGTAATAATCATAAAATTATGGCAAGGCTTTAGCATAGACTAATTCATCACCCAATGGATCAACTATGATTATAAATCCACCAATTCAACCAAAATTTCCAACTACTCACTGCCATTCTTGTTTTACTATAATTAGTTTACTTCAATATCTTTCAATTTCAAAAAATATCATAATTACTAGTTTCTAATTTTCACAACCCATAGTCCCAAACCAGACACCAACATACATATATTCTCACATATATTATGATTAAACATAATCCATAAAGTTAAAAAGATTTGCTCTAAAATAATAACTAAGCCAAATTAGATTCCATCCATATTCACATTTTGATTATTACCTCCTATGCACTGTGACCGATGGTCTAATCATGAAATATTTCATTAAACTACATTATAGTCATGCAATTTAACCAATTGATACAATCTGGATTAGCTCCAAGCTATTCACTAGAATTCAAGCTCGGGAGCTTCAAAATATCCAAGGATTGTTCATGAAGTGGAAGGTACTTGAAGAAGCCTCCTTACCATCAAAAGGGTGTCATTTTTTGATGATCGCACTCACATTGGTTCAAGGATCGTTGGAGGAGGCAAGGGAAGGGAAAAAAGGGCTATAAATCCCCTTGGAAAGGACTTGCGCCAAAGGCGCTTTGGATCCACTCTAGATTTCAATAGCGGATCAAAACAACACCTAGCGGGCATTTTTTTGTAATTGGGTCACTTTTGGGCCCTAAAATTGTATTAATGAGCTTAAACTATAAATACTTTGGAGGCTAGCTCATTCTCTTAGTTTTTGGCTAAATAATTAATGGATTGATGAATGCTTCCCCATTGAGTGAGACCATTGGAAAACTTTTGTTGAACTTTGGTTTAGGAACATTGGTTTAGAGGGCGATCATCTCCCTCTTGGTTACAGTAGGAATTAGGTATTTAAACTAATTATAATTGAGGGTATTAGAATTTGATATATCCTTTTGTTCTTAGTTACTCATTCTTCTCATGTCTAATATCTATCTCTCTATTGATTGTCTTATCTTGCTTTCATAGTTCATTTTTAGTTTTGTAGTTTAGTTTCATATCATTTGGTATCAGAGTTGAGTTTGATTTCATCCCTACAAAGTCAATCGTGGGTCTAGTTGTCACAAAAAATTAAAAATCACAAAAAAGGTTACTATTCACGTTTTAGGTCTTAAGTCAAATTTTAAGTTTTTGATTTTGTGTTTTCTTGTGTTTCTAGATTTGTATTCCCTAACACTAGTAGTGTCCATATATCATATTCAACCTAAATTGGTGTGAAATTAAGCCTTATACAATCATTAGAAGCTTGGATTTGAAAAGAAGAAGTTTAAGGTGTGTTGCAAGATTTGAAGTGTTGAGTGAGGAATTTGAACAAAATAATGTATGGAATGAGTTTAGAATGATGAAAGGTGCATAGGTTTGAATTTTCAACTCATTCTGAGCTATGGTATTCTTAGTGTTCTTGGTGTGTTCTTGAGAAGATTGTTATCTTCATATTCAAGTTCATCAAAAGTGAGTGTTTTATCCAAAAATAAAGAAGAGAAAGGGTGAAAAAGTATTGTACCAAGTCATCTACAATGGATTTTAAGTATATTCCAAAGAGAGGACAAAAAGGGGGTACTATTTGAGGTTTAAAGGTACATTGAAAGTCGTAGAGTGGGTTATGTGCAACTTACTTGCACTGGAAGTGTACTTGACCTGCTGCAACACTCCAGACGCAGGTCAAAATAGTGAGACATCAACCAATTGCGTCCAACTTACCCTCCATCTGCGGCTGACATGCTACATCATCCCCAGCATAGCTCAAACCCGTAAGCAAACACCAAGGTACTTCTAGCCTGCACCAAGGGTGCGTTGGACCTACTGAAGCAGGTCCCTAAATGCAGAACAACTCAGTCTTAACACAGATCAAGCAAACCTATGTCCAGACAAGTTTTCAAACTCAATTAAATACTTTAATTACTCTATTGCTTAAGGTTTGATTCCTAAGTTTTAATTTCTTGATTCCTAATTTCTTCTTTTGATTCTTAAACTACTCAAAAACTAAGTAATTCATCTACTACGTTAATTGGTGAGTTCTTGAGTCCTATTTCTTTCAACGTTCTTTTTCTTTCAATCTTTTGTATTTTTTAGTTCGTCGTAGCTTCTTAACTCAAGTTCGCACATATTGTCGTTGAGTTGTTTCAAAAAAAAATCCAATCCAATCAAGAGTAGCACTTGACGCCACGATCACCATACGAAGTATAAACCATCTTTCAATATTTATGATCCAAGTGTAAGGTAAACAAAGGTATGAAGTGTTTGGAGGTTAATTTCTCTAACGCTAACATGTTTTTTGTTTTCCCGAGTGTCTTTCTTTATAGATACAATGGCTACAAAAGGCAAAACCTTACAAACCATGGATAACCACTCAACAAATGTTATCTTAGCGGCCACTGAAACTCTCAATCATAAAATTAATTCAATGGACTCTAAGATAAATTCACTTGATCTTAAGGTGGATTGTCTTGAAGAGAGTGTATCCCTCATTGTGGAAGAATGGATATCATGGAAGGTCGACAAAGCACATCCCTATCAACACTACCATTATTCAGCTAGTGGGCATGCTCTGAATCCTTTGATTCATATTTCCACAAAAAACCATCACTAAATAATTAATCCACCAATACGAGCACATGATTCCATTACTTAAGCCACTACATACCCACAAAATTGAAATCCTATTTGACCACTCCAGCCTTAATTAAACCAAACACAACATGATGAATCTCGAACCTACATACTCCAACCTTCACTAAACCAAATTCCCCATTCCAAGCACCCCTTAACCAAAACCAACCCATCTAAATAGATGAGAAATAAAGTAAAGAACAACAAGTGGAGTTTAAAGCATTCTATGAAGCTGACATGTTGGTAGAGGAAATAAAAAATAGACCAATGGATCAATAATTTTATCAAGGTCGAGGAGGAAGATTTGGTCCAATGCCTAATGGTAGAGGAAACTTGAGAAACCAACCCCAAGGTCATGATCAATGAAACCAACAAAGTAATATAGATCGAGATGTGGGTATCAATTTAATCAAGGTTAGGTCCCAAATTTCAAAGGTGAAAATGACCCCAAAGCTTATCCCTCATAGGATTCCTCTTGTAAAAGGACCTTCTAAGTTAATGATATCACCAAAGAGAGGAAAAGTATCTATACCATAGCCCATTTTGAAGGGTATGCCAATACATGGAGGGATTATGTCAAACTATTTAGAAATATGTTGAATAGAGGACAACCCCCTCCATCGGATACGTTGAAGGTATTCATGAGACAAAATTATGTTCTAGAGAGGTATAAACATGTGCTACTTGACAAGTTGTACAACTTGAGGCAAGGTATCAAAAGTGTTGTGGCCTATTATGATGAATTCCAATAATTGATCCTGAAGCTTGACCATCGAGAGAACGTGACCCATGACAATATACGCTTCAAGGTTGGGTTGAGAAAAGATATCTCCTCATGCATGAATATCCACAAGTTTGAGACCATTGAAGAAATCTTCCAAGCGGCCTTGGAGATTGAGAGGGATATTAAAGAAAGGGAAACTTACAAACCAAAAGGGTATTCATCTACCAACACTTAGAGTAAGAATAAATAGGTAGTGCAACCATCATAGGGATGGAACAAGAACAAGGAATACAAGTCCAATGACAAAAAGCCTATAGAGAATACCACTCCAAAGTACCCATCAAGGAATTAAGGTAACAAATATCCTACTCTCAATCCTAAAGGTTTTTAATGTTTTAAATACTAAGGGTGTGGACATAAGGCAAGTAAATGTCCCAACTGGAGAAATGTGATCCTTAGGGAAGGAAATTTATATTACCTTAAAGAAGAGGTGGGATTGGAAGATTATAATGATGAAAAAGCCTAAGATAGAGAGTGGTCCTAAGAAGATGAGCAAGTAGAGGGGGATAATGAAGATGCTTGGCCACAAGATGGAGAGTATAAGGTCCCATATTTTTTAGTGAGGCATACAATGATTAGTAAGGCGATACATGACCCTAATCAAAAGGAGAATCTATTACATACTAAATGTCTTATAAAGGAAAACGTGTGCTCTTTGATCGTTAATAGAGGAAGTTGTGCTAATGTGGCTAGTGCTACTTTGGTTGATATAAGACCTCGCAAAATTCCTTGTTTAATTTAGTCCTTTAAGCTTATCAAGGGGTCCAGACTTAGAAAATTCAAGTTAAGTTTCCAGACTTAGTTTATTTTTAGCCTTTAAAAGTTGGAAATCTCATGTCGAGACCTTAATGTCCTTTAATGATCTATATTTTTATTAATTCATGATCAGGAATGTCTATAGGGGTTCTCGGATGAGTTTTGGATTTTTCAAATCTTGTTTAGACCATGTTTGAAATCCCAAAATAATGAGTCGATGCAATGTTGGCGCATCGCATTGCCAATCGCATCGACAGAAAAATGTTTCTCATCTTAAGGTAATTTCCAGTGAACCGACGTGATGTCAGCGCATTGCGTCAGTTATCGCACTGGTACCCTAGACGTGCCACGTTAGATGCAGCATCGCTGGGCATGTTTTTCTATCTTTTAAACCCACTTACTTAAGGGTAATTAGGTCATTTTCACCGACCTTCAACCCTAATAACATAAAATTTAGCCCTCTTTTGGCTAAATACATTCATTATTTCACAAGTGCTCAAGAACAAGAAACCCTAGGTGATTAATTTTAATTCAAGAACATAAGCCTTCTTCCATCAATCTTTAAGAAATTGTCAACCAAGGTATGTAAAGTGTTCATCGAAGGGTCCCTTTCACCCTTGGAGATCAAGAAACCCTTTTCAAAATATAAATTTTGATTTCCATGTTATGGGTTTGATTGTCCACATGTTTATGTTGTGATATGATTTCCAAGATTGAATCATTATTGAATTCTCATGAATTTATGTTAAGTAAGTGGATTGAAATCCTTAATTTGAAATGCTTGATATAGCCATGATGTATTAGTAGTTGATCCATGCCCTAGAAAAAGATTATGCCTTCCATATATTGGTTAAAATGACTAAGTGATTAAGAATTGTGTATTATGACCTATTTTTGAGTTATATGATGAACTTATGATGTACCCACATGTTCAAAATGACTCCCATGCTAAAAGCTATGTCTTGTTATGATTTGGTGGATTGCTCAGAAGTATGGATTTATGAAATTATGAAATGTTAGCATGTATTCCTATTCATGTGTAAGCTTATGACTTGAAAATGCTTCATGAAATCCCTAAATGATAGTATTATGAATTGTTGACTATGGTCATGTGTTCAAAAAGTGTCATGTCTCATTTATTTTTAGGCTATCGAGTCCTGAGGGAATTTAATACCCGACAATTTAGTTGTATGCCTAGATCCAATGTCAGTTTTCAAGATAAGCCCAGTCAAGCCATGATCAGTTGAATTCAGTCAGTCTCAGAACTCAGGAAAACTCAATAGTATTCTGTTCAGTCCTCGATAACTTAGTCAGTTAATAGAATTTAGTAATATTTCGTCAGTCAATGAAATTCAGTGAACTCAGTCCAGTTTAGTCCATTATATCAGTTCAGTGTCTATTCAGTTGGGAGTAGGATTCATCACCGAGTGAACCCAAGGATGGGAACTCATCTACCAGCTGAGGGTGTGATTCTTAGAAGTAGTCCTTACGTTCCAGAACTATGTAGCTAGAATTGGTTGACACATTAAAACCTATCAGATGAGGGTTGATAAGGTGGATTAACTTATCAGATGAGGCTCCTGTCATTCTCGTTAGAGTACCTGACAGATGAGGGTCACTCACAGCTTATCCTTACCAGTGGCGCGGTATTGACACCCTTCCAATTGGAGTTACATATTGGACCCCAACTCAGTTATAATATCTTATTAGGGGCATGTTGGTTAGATGATTACCTCCAACAGTCTCAATCTTAGCCGTCAGTAAAGAGCTCAGATAGTTCTACAACTTTTAGGACTATCAAATACAATCACTCAGCTTAATACAAAACTTATCTAGTTCCATTAGAATCAGGATTGTCAGACACAGTCACTCAGTTATATCAGTTATTAGTAATCCATGTTATTAGTAAACTCAGTATTCAGAATCCTTATAATTTTAGTTATAATGTGTAATCATGTATGTATCCTCACGTAGTCATGTTTATATTATTCAGTCAGTTTAATTCATGTATATGAACTCTTGCATTCAGCCTTACCTCACTTTGCGTACCAGTACATTCATACGTACTGACGCATACATTCCTTTTGCGCTATGATGTTTTATACCATAGGTTCGGACGCTCAAGTTACCGATTGCACTTAGCAGCTCAGATATCAACAGTCAGAGTCAGTGGTGAGTCCTCATATTTTAAGTACATGATTATTTCATTCTTTTAGTATTTTAGTACTTAGTCATTTTCAGTAGATTGAGTTAGTTGGGGGCATGTCCCATGAACTCTTTATTCAGACAGTTTAGAGGCTTCCAGACTATAACATGTTCAAACAGTTATTTCAACCTTGGTATTATCATACCTTGTTTAGACATTGTTTTATTTAGTATTGTTTAGTATTTTGAACCTTATGGCATGTTTTTTTGCCAGATTTCTGCATTTTTTAGTTATATTGTTATTATAATATTACTATTATTCAGTGCTCAGTTACAGATATCAGTCATGGATTAGCTAGTGGTCCTTCAGGATTGTTAGCACCGTGTAGCATCCAGGGTACCAGACTCAGGGTGTTATAAACTTGATATCAGAGCTAAAGGTTCAATAGAGTCCTAGGAAGTCTGAAAGCTGCATCTAGTACAGTCTTGTGCATGGGTGTGATGAGTGCCACATTTATGTGCAGGAGGCTATGAGATGTTTTAGGAACAGTTTCCCTTCTTTCAGTATTCATTTCATGTGAGTGAGCATGAGCTCCAGTTAAACTCTCAGTCTAATCCTTCTTCTCTTCCATCTACCAAAAAATACCTCTAAAGATGACTCAGGGAAAAGGAATAGAGGATCAACTAGCCCCTCAGCCCAATCAACCTAATCCTTTAGGCGAACATCTCTCCCATGCAGAATTTAGAGCTGCATTTACTACTCTTGATCATTTAGTTGCTGCCCAGAATGAACGTCCAACGATCATTCCAGCCAACCTAGTGGCCAATTCGGCTGAAACTAGGATTCAGGACTTCTCCCGAATGAATCTTTTTTCTTTTTCTGGGTCTATGATGGATGAGGACTCTCAGGAGTATCTTGATCAGGTGTAGAAGATTACTGATATTATGGGAGTGACTGCTATCCAGAATGTTGAGCTAGTTATATATCAGTTGCAGGATGTAGCTCACACTTGGTTCAAACAGTGGAAAGCAAAGAGGGCTATAGATGCAGGGCCTATTGATTGGGAGGAGTTTTCCACTGCTTTTCTAGATAAGTTCTTTCCCCTAGAGCTGAGAGAAGCTAAGGTGTTAGAATTTGTTAACCTCAGGCAAGGCAACATAACAATGAAAGAGTATTCTCCCAAGTTTACTCATCTAGATAGATATGCTCCTCATGTGGCGGCAGATAGCAGATCCTAAATGAGTAAGTTTGTGTCTGTAGTAAATGATAGTATGATAAAGAAGTGAAGGACTACAATGTTGATTAGTGAGATAGACTTGGCTATGCTAATGACCCATGCTCAACAGATAGAGAAAAGAAGAATAAGGAGAGAGAAAAGTAGAATAAGAGAGCTAGAACAGGTAGCTTCAATTTCAGTCAGCCTAAGTCAGAGGATGGGAATAATTCTCTTTTCCACCCAAAGTACTCAGTTCCAGCTCCTTCCTCAACTAGTGCTCCAGTTCCTAACTTTAGGAATAGTAATAAAGATAGGGTGCTAGGCTCGGAGTCTCAGAGCAGCGTTAGCAGTACCCAAACTCATCCTCTTTATCAGACTTGTAGCAAGAACTATTAGGGTATTTGCAGAGCTGGAAGTGATGTTTGTTTTGAATATGGCAAGATATGCCATAGAGCCAAAGATTATCCCCAGTCAGGTTTTCAGGGTCATCCTAACTGTTCTTCAGCTTAGTCCGATCACCCGAATCAGTAGGGTGCCACTTCCAGCGACACTAGTGGGCAACGTCCAAATAGACTTTATGCACTTCAGTCCCAACAGGACCAGAAGAATTTTCCTGATCTGGTCACTGGTACATTATAGATCTTTCATATACATATTTATGATTTGCTAGATCCAGGAGCTTTTTTGTCATTTATTACTCCTTATATAGCAGATGATTTAGAGTCAATCTCAAAATTCTTTCAGAGCCCTTCCCATTCTCTACCCCAGTGGGTAAAACTATCCTAGCTCGACGGGTATATTGGAACTGTCCGATTATGGTATTCCAGAAAGTCACTTCAGCAGACTTAGTTGAATTAGAGATGACTAATTTTAATGTTATTCTCAGCATGGATTGGCTTTATTCCTGCTATGCCAAAGTTGACTGCAGAAATAGAATTGTCCATTTTTAGTTTCCAAATGAACCTATCCTAGAGTTGAGGGGTAATACTTCAGCCTTCAGAGGTCAACTTATTTCCTACCTAAGGGCAAGAAAAATAATATCTAAGGGATGTGTCTATCATCCATTTGAGTTAAGGAATCTAGTTCTGAAACACCCACTATTGAGTCAGTTCCAGTAGTGAATGAATATTCAGATGTGTTTCAGAGGATCTTCCCAGAATTTCTCTCAAAAGAGAAATAGATTTCGACATCAATCTTCTTCCAAATACTCAACCTGTATCTATTTCTCCATATAGAATGGCACCAACTGAACTTGGAGAATTAAAAAAATAGTTGAAGAATCTCCTAGATAAGGGATTCATCAGACCCAACGTGTTCCTGTATGGTGCACCAGTTCTATTCGTGCTCTCAGAATGTGCATAGACTACCATCAGCTCAATAAGCTCACAGTCAAGAACAAGTATCCACTTTCCAGAATTGATGACTTATTTGACCAACTCCAGGGTGCCAGTTACTTCTCTAAGATAGACCTCAGATCAGGTTATCATCAGCTCAGAGTCAGTGAATGTGACATTCCAAAAATAGCCTTCCATACTCATTATGGTCACTTCAAATTCTTAGTCATGTCATTTGGTCTTACTAATTCCCCAAAAGCTTTCATGGAATTGATGAACGGTGTGTTCAAGCAGTACTTGGACATGTTCATCATAGTCTTCATAGATGACATTTTTATCTTTTCCTACAGTGAGCATGATCATGCAGACTATCTTAGAATAGTATTGCAGACTCTCAAAAATCATCAGTTATTCTCCAACTTCAGTAAGTGCGAATTTTGGCTAAGGTCAGTAGAATTCCTTGGTCATGTCATTTTCGGTGATGGAATTAGAGTTGATCCTCAAAAGACCAAAGCAGTGAAAAACTGGCCAAGACCTATCACTCCATTAGATATTAGAAATTTCTTGGGTTTGGCTGGCTATTACAGATGGTTTGCTGAGGGATTTTCATCTATTGTATCCTCTATGTTCAGATTGAATCAGAAGAAAGTAAAATTTTAGTGGTCAGATTCATGCGAGAAGAATTTTCAAAAGTTGAAGACTTGACTTACCTCAGTTCCTGTTTTGAATCTTCCAGATGGTCCAGATGGATATGTTGTGTACTGTAATACATCCAAGGTAGGTTTGGGTTATGTCCTCATGCAGCATGGTAAGTTTATAGCCTACGTCTCCAGATAGCTTAAGCCCCATGAGAAGAATTATCTGACTCATGATCTTGAGTTAGCAGCAATAGTCTTTGCCTTAAAGATTTGGAGGCACTACTTATATGGGGTGCAAGTAGACGTGTTCACAAATCACAAAAACCTCCAGTACATATTCTCTCAGAAAGATCTTAATCTCTATTAGAGAAGGTAGTTAGATCTCTTGAAGGATTATGACATGAGTGTCCTTTATCATTCAGGCAACGCCAATATAGTAGCTGATGCTCTCAGTAGACTATCTATGGGCAGTGTTGCTCATGTTGAGGATAGTAATAAGAAGTTAGCCCAGGAAGTTCATCAGTTAGCCTGACTAGGTGTTCACTTAGTCGATTCAGTAGAAGGTAGTATGTGGGTTCAGAATAGTTCAGAATCATCTCTAATTTCTAAAGTTAAGGAAAAGGATGATAGAGATTCCAGTTTAGTCAAGATGAAAGAGTCAATCAAAGATCAGAAGGTGGAGGTTTTCTCCCAAGGGGGAGATGGTGTTTTGCATTATCAGGGTCATCTGTGTGTGATAGGTGTTGATGACTTAAGGCAGAGAATTCTTGTAGAAGCGCATAGTGCACGTTACTCTATTCATCCCGGGGCCACTAAGATGAACCACAATTTGTAAGAGATTTATTGGCAGAGTAGGATAAAGAGAGATATTACAGAGTTTGTGGCTAAGTGCCCAACATGTCAGCAAGTGAAGATTGAGCATCAGAAGCTAAGTGGGTCCATGCAGGAGTTCAGTATTCCTACTTGGAAGTGGGAAAAAGTGAACATGGACTTTGTGACAGGTTTGCCTCGTACTCGTCATCAGCATGATTTAGTCCGGGTCATTGTAGACAAAATGACCAAATTAGCTCATTTCCTTCCAGTCCACACCTCTTATTCAATCAAGGATTCCGAAAAACTCTACATCAGAGAGGTAGTCAGATTGCACGGTGTTCCATTGTCTATTGTCTCAGATAGAGGTACCCATTTCACCTCTTATTTCTGGAAAGTGTTCCAAAAGGGTCTTGGTACCTGAGTTCACCTCAGTACAACCTTTCATCCTCAGATCGATGGTCAAGCTGAAAGGACCACCAGACTTTACATGATATATTGCTAGCAAGTGCAATTGACTTTAAGGGTAATTGGGATGAGCACTTGCTTTGATTGAGTTTGCATACAATAACAGTTATCATTCTAGTATTCAAATGGCTCAATTCGAATCTCTCTATAGTAGGAGATACAAATCTCTAATCAGTTGGTTCAAAGTCAGTGAGGCCGTAGTGGTAGGGTCTGACTTGGTCTTCGATACCTTAGAGAAAGTTTAGTTAATCAGAGAGAGGCCTAAGACAACTTAGAGCCGACAAAAATCGTACGCATATGTGCACAGAAAGGATCTCGAGTTTGAGATTGATGATTATATGTACCTAAAAATCTCTCCCATGAAGGAAGTGTAGAGGTTCGGCAAGAAGGGAAAACTCAATCCCCGATATATCATTCCTTTAAAAATTCTCAGTCGCTTTGGCAAAGTAGCTTATGAGCTTGAGTTGCCTTCAGATCTAGCTTCAGTGTATCCAGTGTTCCATGTCTCCTTACTTAAGAAGTGCATAGGTGACCCAGCAATTGTAGTCCCTGTTGAGGGTGTAGATAATCAGAACAATCTCTCTTACGAGGAAATTCCAGTCAAAATCCTTGACTCTCGAATTCATAGACTGAGGAATAAAGAAATCCCTTTAGTTAAAGTTCTTTGGTGGAATCAGTCCGTTGAGGGAGCTACTTGGGAAGCTGAAGAAGACATGCGGATGAAGTATCCTCACCTCTTCTCCACTAATTCAGACTCAGCCCAAGGTGATGCCTTTCCTTAAGCTTATTCTATTTCATGTTAGACTTCAGTTACAAAACTTGGTGTTCAGTTTCATGGTCAGTTTTCCATTTCAAACTTGGTATCCTTTACCATTACATGTTTAGTCGCATATTGGTGAGTCAGTTCAGTCATGTATTCATGCATCAGATATACGTGATGAGCTTATCAGTACTCCCAGTCATGTTTTCATGTATTATCTTAGTCATGAAATCATGCATCAGATATGCATGCTCAGTATGAATCTTAGTAAATCAGTACTATCAGTCATGTAACCATGTTTTAGTTGTTTATGTTTAGTATGTACTTCAGCTTATCATTTCTCCCATATCAGTCAGTATCATTTGAGGACGAATGTTCCCAAAGGGGAGATATTGTAAGACCCTGTGAAATTCCTAGTTTAATTCAGTCCTTTAAGCTTGTCAAGGGGTCCCAAACTTAGAAAATTCTAGCTAAGTTTCCAGACTTAGTTTATTTTTAGCCTTCAAAAGTTGACAATCTTATGTTGTGACCTTAATGTCCTTTAATGGTCTATATTTATGTTAATTCATGAGCAGGAATGTTTATAAGGGTTCCTGAACGAGTTTCAGATTTTTTGAATCTTGTTTAGACCTTTTTTGAAATCCCAAAATAGTGAGTTGACAGATTTTAGCGCGTCGCGTTTCCAATCACATCAACAGAGAAAATGTTTCTTAGCTTAAGGAAGTTTCCAGTGAACTGACGCGATGTCAGGGCATCATGTCAGTTATCGGGTTGGTACCCTCGATACGCCATGTCGGATACAACATCGTTGGGCATGTTTTTCTATTTTTTAAACTCAGGTCCTTAAGGGTAATTAGGTAATTTCTCCCCAACCTTCAGCGCTCATAACACAAAATTTAGCCCTCTTTTGGTGAAATACATTCATTATTTCACAAGTGCTCAAGAATAATAAACCTCAGATGATTAATTTCAATTCATGAACGTAAGCCTTTTTGCATCAATCTTCAAGAAATTGTCAACCAAGGTATGTAAAGTATTCATCCAAGGGTCTCTTTCACCCTTGGAGCTCAAGAAACCCTTTTCAAAATATAAATTTTGAATTTCATGTTGTGGGTTTGATTGTACATATGTTTATATTATGATATGATTTCCAAGATTGAATCTTTATTGAATTCTCATGACTTTATATTAAGTAAGTGGATTGAAATCCTTAAATTGAAATTCTTGATATAGCCATGATGTATTAGTAGTTGATCCATGCCCTAGAAAAAAGTTATGCCTTCCATGTGTTTGTTGAAATACCTAAGTGATTAAGAATTATGCATTATGACCTATTTGTGAGTTATATGATGAACTTATAATGTACCCACATGTTCAAAATGACTCTCATGCTAAAATCTATGTCTTGTAATGATTTGGTGGATTGCTCAGAAGTATGGATTTGTGAAATTATGATATGTTAGCATGTATTCTCATTTATGTGTAAGCTTATGACTTGCGAATGCTTCATGAAATCCCTCAATGATAGTATTATGAATTGTTGACTATGGTCATGTGTTAAAGTAGTGTCATGTATCATTTATTTTCATGCTATCAAGTCCTGGGGGTATTTAATACCCGACAATTTAGTTGTGTGCCTATAACCAATGTCAGTTTTTAAGATAAGCTCAGTTAAGCCATAATCAATAGAATTCAGTCAGTCTCAGAACTCAGGAAAACTCAGTAGTTTTCAGTTCAGTCCTCAGTAACTCAGTCAGTTAACAAAATTCAGTAATATTCCGCCAGTCAATGGAATTCAGTGAACTCAGTCCAATTCAATCCATTATACTTAGTGCAGTGTCTATTCAGTTGGGAGTAGGATTCAACATCGAGTGAACCCAAGGATGGGAACTCACCTACCAGCAGAGGGTGTGATTCTTAGAAGTAGTCCTTACATTTTAGAACTACGTAGCCAGCGTAGGTTAAGACATCAAAACCTATCAAATGAGGGTTGATGAGGTGTCCTAACCTATCAGATGAAGGTCCCACCATTCTCGTTAGAGTACTTGACAGACGAGGGTCACTTACAGCTTATCCTTATCAGTGGCACGGTATTGAGACCCTTTCAATTGGGGTTTCAGATTGGACCCCAACTCAGTTATAATATCTTATTAGGGGCATGTCGGTTAGATGACTACCTCCCACAGTATCAGTCTCAGTCTTCAGTAAAGAACTAAGATAGTTCTACAGATTTCAGGACTGTCAGATACAGTCTCTCAGCTTAATATGAAACTTAGCTTGTTCCACTAGAATCAGGACTGACAGACATAGTCACTCAGTTATATCAGTTATCAGTAATCCATGTTATCAGCAAACTTAGTATTCAGAATCCTTATGATTTCAGTTACAGTATTTAATCATGTATGTATCCACACGTAGTCAGGTTCATGTTATTCGATCAGTTTAATTCATGCATATGAACTCTTGCATTCAGCCTTACCACACTTTGCATACCAGTACATTCATACGTACTGACACATACTTTCCTTTTGCGCTATGGTATTTTCTACCATAGGTTCGGATGCTCAGGTTCTTGATCGTGCTTAGAAGCTCAGATATCAGTAGTCAGAGTCAGTGGTGAGTCCTCATATTTTGAGGACATGATTATTTTCTTCTTTCAGTATTTCAGTACTTAGTCATTTTCAGTAGATGGAGTTAGTTGGGGGCATGTTCCATCAACTCCTTATTCAGACAGTTTAGAGGCTTCCAGACCATAGCATGTTCAAACAGTTATTTCAGTCTTGTTATTATCATACCTTGTTCAGACATTATTTTATTCAGTATTGTTTAGTATTTTGAACCTTATGGCTAGTTTTCTGCCAGATTTTTGCATTTTTTTCTAGTTATATTATTATTACAATATTATTATTATTCAGTGCTTAGTTACAGATATCTGTCACGGGTTAGCTAGTGGTCCTTTGGGATTATTAGCACCGTGTAGCATTCGGGATACCAGACTCAGGGCGTTACAGTTGATTTCTTGAAGTTTCCCACAACCAAACATGCCATACCATACAAGCTTCAATGGTTAATGATTGTTATGAGTTGAGGTGACTAGGAAAGTGGTGATTCAGTTCAAAGTCGGGAATTATCACGATGAGGTGCATTATGATGTGATTCCCATGCAAGCTTGTCATCTCTTAGTTGGGAGACCATGGCAATATGATCGTTCAAACAAGCATGATGGGAGGACCAATTGGTACTCTTTTGAGTTGAATAGTTAGAAATTCACTCTCCATTCACTTTTGTCATCTCAAGTGAATGAGGGTCACCAGAAATTGAGAAAATTAAAAAAGAAGGGTAAGAAACAAGGTGAGAAGGAGGAATAAATCAAGGAGTAAGGTAAAGAAGAGAAGAGAAAATTAAAAGGGAAGAGTCTTTTGGTAATTTTGGCTAGGAACAATGATCTCTTTAAAGGCCATGATCACAAAACATCGATGCTCATCCTAGCCCATGCTTTTCATGATAACAACACTACTTCTGCTATCCCTAATTCTATTTCCCTTGTTTTTCAGAACTATGAGGATGTGTTCCCAAAAAAGATTCCCTAAGGATTACACCTACTTTGGGGAATGGAGAATCAAATTGATTTTGTGTTGGGTTCTCAATCATACGACCCGAACCAGGGACTAGTTGCGTAGGGCATCTCAAGTCCGACCCGGATCGGAGACTACCCCCCACACCCAACCATAATCCCCTATACCCTATGTCCGATGAATTACGATCATATAATAACATAAACAAATATAATTCAAAGACATTTAAAAGAGTTCATACTAATAACCAACCAAATATCCAACCGACGTCAACTCCAATGCCAATACCAATACCAAGTTTAACACAAATACCGACACTGGCCATACCCATAGTAGTCCCACAAAGCCTCTAGCCGAAATCAAAGAACATCTAGTCGGGACATGCCCCCGACCACAACAAAAATCAACGTCCAAGAAACAAAGATAAATAAAAGAATCCATAGTATGAAATGGAGTCTATCAGAGTATGGAAGCTCACTACTTCAGTCTTCACAAAGCTATCCCCGAATCTAAGTCATTGAACAGGGGGAGTAAAATGATTGATTCTTGCATTCGTGGGGCTACAATGCCCGAAGATGGTTAGCAAAATGAATGCTAGCATGTACTCAAGAATAGGTATAAAATAATGCCATTATTTAAAATCAAAGTAAATAAACATATGCAATCACATACATATATAAATATATATACCATATTGGGGAAGGGAACAGGGTTTAACATGTGTTTAAAACCTTTAACCAGGGTTTTGTAGCTCTGCCTTCTTAGGTCCACGCATAGGCTATATGGGTTCATCTCCCCTTGCTGAAAATGCCTCGGTATGAGTTAACAATATGAACCAGAGAATATCCACATCTGTATATAACTTTATGGGGGACTCAAACCTCCCAGCATAATCAAGGTGAATTAAGCACAAATGTATATAATACGGGGGACTCGAACCTCCCATTCATATATTCATTCAGGGGACTCAAACCTCCCGGTCATATCGACACCTGCACCAGCTAGCGCGGTTTCTAGTGTTAGTCCTTCGGACTCCACTTTCACGGCCCGGCTACACATCCTGCTTTAAAGCCCACTTAAAACATTCATTACACATATGCACAACCATTAATCCAATTACTTACAATAAGGCATCCCATTGGTATCATCATACCAACCCTACTTGTAAGCATACAGATGTCATACCATTATTAATCAACTTTGGGACTCGAACCCATTGTCTAAACCAAGACATCAATTCAATTCAATGTTTAGGGACTCAAACACATTTAGCCAATTAAACCACTAAAGTTATCGTTCAAATCAATTTATGACGAACAAGGCCTTCATAAAATCATTTACTAATCATCAACATTCATAGGCCAATGCCTTAGTTCAATACAATTCATATGTGACAAGATTCTTCTCATTGACATTTTCCCAAACAGGTTGAGGGCATACCATTATCAAACCATTATTTAACGTCAAAAACTATTAAGTCTAGGGTTAAACATGACCCATTCATTCCCATGCACCCACATGTGCAAAACTATTTAAAACATGTATAATCATAATTTAAAACATAAGAAAACAATACTCAACATTATGTATTCAAACCCTCAACCATGTTTTTCAAAACCACCATTAATGAATCATGAACAATGTTTAAAACACATGATTTTTTGTGAACTAACAATGAAGGAAGAGTCACATGCCCGAGTTACTAACATTCACGGAGAGATTTAATCTTTAAGCCTCTAGATGATCACCTTGAAGAAACCCTAGCCCAATTCTCTTGAGAAGCTTTAAGAGAGTGTTTCAATCTTCTAAAGTGTAGAATAAATGATCAAAAAGTGATATAAGATGTGGAGTTTTAAGATCTTGGGGTGGGAAATGTCCAAACTACCCTCAGCTTTAAAGCTATAGAAAACTCGCAGGTGGGTATGAGTGGACCCTCCAACTTGTCGCCACATCATATGAGTGTACCCTTAAATCGTCACCAAATCAGAAAGTTGGACACCATATTCTGTCCAACATACGACACCCTTACCCAACTCATAACATCAACATAAGACTAGTATCATGAAGTCATACACAAGGCAGAATACAAAGGGGTTGACACTGGACAACATACGATTAGACTATACTACTCGTTTCCCTATCCTCATGGCTCTTAGTGAGCCATTCGTACTCAAAGTCAAGTCAAGTTACTGAGTTTCAGATTAAGTGAAGGATCAAACTAATGACCCATCACCAAACCATACGACCCATACCCACCAAGTTGTAACCACAACAGAAAACTAACCATCACTCGCTAGACACCTTAAGAGTTAGGTCACTTGAGCCATACCCACATCATACGACTCGTATGTTGAGTCATTACAAGTCAAGTATGCTCAAAGATTAGGAAATTTCAAGGTCCAAAAGCCAGGGTGTTTTAATTCTCCTCCACTTGGATCATTCATCCTCGAATGATAGAATAAGGTAGTTCAAGAACAATTTGGACTCCACATGTCTTTACTCTTACCTTTAACTAAGTTAGAAAAAGATGCAAGGAATTCAATTTTTCCTTTAACTAAGTTAGATAACAAAGATGTTAAGAAGAACATATACCTTACGCACAAATTTTTAGAACAAAAAACAGGAACGAATACTTGGACTTTATGTCCTCTTCAGCTTCCCATGTATACTCTTCCACTTGTGGTTCCTCCATAGAACCTTTATCGAGGCCATGCCTTTGGTCCGCAACCAATGAACCTGCAGATACAAGATCTCTACCGAGATCTCCTTATAAGATAGGGAATCTAAAATAACAATATCCTTGATAGGCATGATTTGCGATGGATCACCCATACATTTCCTCAACTATGGACCAACATACCGGGGACTGAGCTTCCTCTTCTTCCCAAATCGCATCACTCCCTTCCTGGGAGACACCTTCAGGAGCACCCTATCCCCAACCTCAAACTCTAAATTCCTTCACCTCATATCCGCATAGGACTTTTGGCGACTTTGGGTAGCCTTAAGTCTATCCCAGATCACCCTCACCTTCTCTATGGTTTAGTGAACAAAATTTGGGCCAAAAATATCTACTAACAAACCATGAAGTACCCAATTGGAAACCTACATATCCTACCATACAATGCCTCAAACGGAGCCATCCAATACTAGAGTGGTAGTAATTATTGTAGGCAAACTCTATAATAGTCAAATGCTCCACCCAATTACTACCAAAGTCAATCATGCAAGTCCGAAGCATATCCTTTTACGTCTGAATAGTCTTTTCTGATTGTCTATCCAACTGTGGGTGAAAAGTTATACTAACACTTACCTTGGTCCCCAAACCTTTCTGAAACAATCTCCAAAAGTGAGATGAGAATTGCGTACAACAATTAGAGATGATAGAAACAGGTACCCCATGCAACTTCACAATCTCTTGGAGGTACAACCTTCCATAATACTCAGACTAGAAGTTAGTCCTCAATAGCAAGAAGTGAGCCGACTTTGTCATTATATCCACAATGACCTAAACCGAAGCAAACTAATTCTGAGATCGAGAAATAATGGTAAAAAATCCATATTGAACATTTCCGACTTCCACAAAGGCAACTCAATCTCTTGATTCAATATTTTGGGCCTCATGGATCAACTTTCACTTGCTGGCACACCATGCACTTAGCTACAAAACTAGACATATCCTCTTCATATTATTCCACCAATACATCTCCTTAAGGTTATGATACACCTCAGCCAAGATTCTCTCTCATAACCCATAAACATCACGTACACATAACCTTCTTTAGTACCATAAAGTACCATCACCACTAACCTCAAAGGCCATAACTTTCTGCCTACTTACATCACTCTTAATCCTCATCAAGACTGGATCTAACACATGCTTCTTCTTTATTTTAGCACCCAAAGACGACTGCTCCACCTCTTGTACAAACCCACCACCATTTTTGATGTCCAAGAGACTAACTCCAAGGTTAGCCAAATGGTGAATATCCTTCACCAACTCCTTCTTCTCCTTATCCACATTAGCTAGAATCTCAATAGATAACCTGCTAAAAGCATCAGAGACCATGTTAGCTTTACTTGGGTGGTAGTGAAAACTCATGTCATAATCCTTGAGAAGCTCAAGCCATCTTCTTTGCCTGAAGTTAAACTCTTTTTGAGTAAACACATATTGTAGGATCTTATGGTTAGAAAAGATATCAACATAGACCCCATACAGACAGTGATGCCAAATTTTCAATGCAAACACGACAGCTAACAACTCCAAGTCATGAGTCAGATAGTTCTTCTCATGAATCTTTAACTGTCTAGAGGCATACGCAACCACCTTACCATGCTGCATGAATCTTTAACTATTTAGAGCCATACGCAACCACCTTACTATGTTGTATGAACACACAACCAAACCAATCTAGGATGCATCACAATAGACCATAAATCTCCTTGTACCCTCAGGTAGAGTCAAGGCCGAAGCTGAAGTCAACTTAGTTTTTATCTTCTCAAAGCAACCCTCACACGCATCAGACCATAAGAACTTTACCTTCTTCTGAGTTAATTTGGTCAATAAAGCATCAATGGAATAAAAACTCTCCACAAACCTCCTATAACAACCAGCTAAACCAAAGAAGCTCTGATTATTGATTGGAGTCGTGGGTCTAGGCCACCTCTTAACCACAACAAACTTTTGAGAATCCACCATAATCCTCTCACTTGACACGATATAACCCAGATAAGTTATGGCATTCAATCGAAATTTACATTTAGAGAACTTAGCATACAACTACTGATTTTTCAATGTTTGCAACATGAGGCAAAAGTGATTATCATAGTCCTCCGTACTCTTAGAGTACACCAAAATATCATTAACGGATACAATTATGAACAAATCTAGAAACTGATAGAAAATCCTATTCATCAAATCCATAAATTTCATCGGGGCATTGGTCAAGCCAAACGACATCACTAAGAACTCAAAATGTCCATACCAAGTATAAAAAGCTATCTTAGGTATACCCACTTCCCTAATATTTTACTGATGATACCCGAATCAAAGATCGGTCTTAAAAAGGAATTTGGCACCCTGAAGCTGATCAAAGAGATCGTCAATTCTCGAAATGGATACTTATTCTTTACTGTCACCATATTTAACTGGTTGTAATCAATGCACATCCAAAGGGAGCCATCCTTCTTACGCACGAATAATATCGATGCACCCCATGGGGACACACTAGGATAGATAAAACCCTTGTCTAAAAGATCCTTTAGTTTCTTCTTAATCTCCTTCAACTAAGCCGAATCCATTCTATATGAAGGAATAGAAATCGAATAAGTGTACAAAATAAGATTAATCCCAAACTCAATATCCTTATCAGGAGGAACACCAGGAAGGTCATCAGGGAAGACCTCAAAAAATTCATTCACCATCGGGACAGAATGCAAAGAAGGACCCCCCAAGTTAAAATATTTAACCCAAACCAGATGATAGAGACACCCTTTGGAGATTAATCTTCGAGCTCAAAGATATGACATGAACTTTCCCTTAGGCTCTAGGGAACCACCCTCCCACTCAATAACTAGCTCATTTAGGAATTTAAAGACAACCTTACAGGTCCGACAGTCTAGAGAAGTATAACACAAGTGTAACTAATTCATCCCCAATATGATATTAAAATCAATCATATCTAATTCAAACATATCCACCAAAGTATACCGACCACCCACAAATACCAAACAACCCCTATAGGCTCTGCTAGCCACCATAGAGTCAATCTGAAGGGTAGAAATAGAAAAAGGGTTTAAAACACACTCGATATCGAAACCAAAATGCACAACCACAAATGAGGTCACATAAAAGAGAATGGACCCCTGATTAAGTAAATAGTAAACATCACGGAAAAGAGTTTTAACATACTAGTCATGACATCGGGCGATGCCTCAGACTCCTTGTGGGTAGTGACAGCATAGAGACAATTCTGACTAGTGCCGGACCTAGATGGTGCACTCGTTGGTGTCAGAGCTAATGAAGAGGCTACTGGAACCTTGTTTTCCCCTAAAGAAACCTTAACCACTAGGCAGTTCTTAATTATGTGCCCTGGATGTCCACAGCTGAAGCACTTAACTCTTCCTTCTTCGTAGTAACCCCAATGCAATCTACCATAAAACCTATAGAAAGGATATGACAAAGCTAACTGGGGCTCGTTAGCCTTAGATTGGGCACCTTATGCCCTATAATTATCTCTAACTTGGAAATCCCTATAACTCAATGACCATAGGTAAGGAGCACTAGCCATCGAATAAGACCTAGAATTTTACCACTTCTTCTTAGGCACTTCCCTCCATCCTTGCCACTCTACTGTTTGACACCACCCTGCTAAAAAATCTAAACTTCTTGCTCTGCCTCTATACCATCTCAGCCTACTTTTTTTCTGTTACCCCGTCTACTATATGTACATAACCAACCTGGAAATATCCATGCCCTTGATCAATAAGGCAGCCTTACTTTCCAATATATGTCTCTAGACAACCCGAAAGTAATCTTTCTCATTCTAGCCCTCATGCTAAAAACTAACTCGTAGCATACCAAGATAACTGGTGGAACTTTAAGGCATAATCCTTGACTAACATCTTGCCTTGCTTCAGATTTACAAACTCTTCTACCTTTGCTTCTCTTAACTTTTAAGAAAAAAAGCGATATAGAAAATCATTAGAGAAATCTTTCTATATGGCTGACTCAACATCGTCACTCCTTGACCGATCCCATTCTTCGTACCACTACTACGTACTATCTTTTATCTGGTAGGTGGAAAACTCTACGCCTTCTATATTCATGGCATGTATAACATGAAAGATCTTTTCCATTTCATCCAGAAAACCTTAAAGATCCTTCTCTATCTTAACATCGGTGAACACAGGAGGGTTCAACCTTATGAACTGACTAACCTTTATGGCCTCTGAAGATGGAGTAACAGAAGTACCACACTCAACATAAGAAGCTACCAACTAAAAAAAATTAGTATTCATCATATCAGCCTAAAGAACTCGAGAGGACTAGAGAAAATTGATGGAACTCTGGGGGCAATCAGGAACTGGACCCCTAGACCTAGTCTGGACTCCATAGTAGAGCAGGTCCCGATAATATTGTACTCATGTAGGACATAGGAGTTTCACTAAGCTTCAGATCTTCAAAGAGGCATGATTGTAAAAGCAAACAAATGGGAATTAGAGCAGATTTTAGGACCTTAGACTCTATATCTTGAAAACAAAACACAAGAAAGAAAAACATTCCTATATGCCTTGTAGCCTCTTTCTTATGAGAGTGGCGCGCTACACACACTTAAAAGAGACTCTACTCGATATGGCTTTGTTTACTCCCCGTTGACCATGAACCTAGGGCTCTGATACTAATCTGACATAACCTGAACCAGGTCCTAATAGTATCGGGCATCTCAAGTCCGACCCGTACTAGAGACCGCCCATAATACCCAACCATAACTACCCAACACCCTAGGTCGAATGAATTTCAAACATATTACAAGATAAACAAATATAATTCAAGGACATTTAAAGGAGTTCAGAAACATAACAATAAAATATCCAACCAAATATCCATTTGGTATCAACCCCAACCCCAATGCCAATACCAATACTAATACCAATACCATTACCAATACCAATACCAATACTGACACCAATACCGACACTGCCCATGCCCAAAGTAGTCCCACTAAGCCTCTAACCAAAATCAAAGAACATTTGATTGGGACATGCCCCCGACCATAGCCAAAACCAAAGTCAAAGAAATAAAGATAAATTAATATAGTCCATAGCATGGAATGGAGTCTTTCGGAGTATGGAAGCTCGCCACTTTAGTCTATCATAAAGTTGTCCTTGAATTTAAGTCACTGAGCAAGAGGAGGAGTATAGTCGGTTCTTGCATCGCATGGGGATAAAACACCCGAAGATGGTTAGAGGAATGAATGCTAGCAAGTACTCAGGAATAAGGATAAAATAATGTCATTATTCCAAACCAAAGTAAATAACCATATATAATTACATACATACATATATATATACGATGCCGGAAAGGAAACTGGGTTTAGTATGCATTTAAAACCTTTAACCTGGGTTATGTAGTTCTGGCATCCTAAGTACACCTGTGAGTTGTATGGGTTTAGCTCCCCCAGCTGAAAGGGCCCCGGTGAGTGTTAGCCGCATGAACTAGAGAATATCCATATCTATTTATGCCGTTATAGGAGACTCAAACCTCCCGACATAATTAAGGTAACTTAAGCACCAATGTAGACAATATGGAAACTTGAACCTCCTATTTATTATGAGGACTCGAACCTCTCATTTATATATCCATTTGGGGGACCCAAACCTCCCAATTATATAGACACTTACACCAGCTAGTGGGGTTTCTAGTGTTAGTCCTTCGAACTCTACTTTTATGGCCTAGCTGCACATCCCTCTTTAAAGCCCAATTAAAACATTCATTACACATATACACAACTATTAATTCAATTAATTACCAAAGGCATCCCATTGGTATCATCATACCAACCCCACTTGCAAGCGTACAACATGCCATAATCATTATTAATCAACTTTGGGACTCAGACCCATTGTCTAAACCATGACATCAATTCAATTCAATATTTAGGGACTCAAACCCATTTAGCCATTTAAACTACCAAGGTTACAATTTAAATTAATTTTTGACCAACAAAGCCTTCATAAAACCATTTACCAATCATCAATATTCATAGTTCAATGCCTTAGTTCAAACATAATTCATATGTGACAAGATTCTCCTTACTGACATTTTCACAAATAGGTTGAAGGAATACCATTATCAAACCATTATTCAAAGCCAAAAACCATTGAGTCTAGGATTAAGAATAACCCATTCATTAAACCAAAATTCCCATTGACCCATATGTGTAAAACCATTATCAAAACATATATAATCATAATTTAAAACATGAGAAAATAATACCTAACATTAGGCATTCAAACCCTCAACCATGGTTTACAAAACCACTATTAATAAATCATGAACAATGTTTACAACACATGATTTTTTATGAACTAACAATGAAGAAAGAGCCACATGCCTAAGTTACGAAGATTCACAAAGAGATTTTAATCCTTAAGCCTCTAGATGATCACCTCAAAGAAACCCTAGCCCAATCCTATTGAGAAGTTTTTAGAGAGTGTTTCAATCTTATAAAGTGTAGAATAAATGATCAAAAAGTGTTATAAGATGTGGGATATTAAGGGCCTGGGGTAGGAAATATCCAAACTACCCTCATCTTAAAATATGTGGAAAACTCACAGGTGGTTATGAGTTAACCCTCCAACTCATCACCACATCATACGAGTGGTACCCTCAAATTATCACCAGATCAAAAAATTGGACACCATATTCTACCAATATATGACACCTTTACCTAACTCATAACATCAACATACGCTAGTATTATTAAGTTATACCCAAGGCAGAATATAAAGGGGTTGACATTTGACAACATACGATTAGACTATACCGTACCCTATCCTTACAACTTTTAGTGAGCCACTCGTACTCAGAGCCAAGTCAAGTTACTAAGTTTTAGATTAAGAGAAGGATCAACCCAATGATCTATTGCCAAACCATATGACCTATCCCTACCAACTTGTAACCATAATAGAAACCTAACCATCACCTATAAGACACCTTATGAGTTGGGTCACCTGACCCGTACCCACATCATATAACTGGTATGATGAGTCATTACAAGAACAGTGAGCTCAAAGCTCACAAAATTTCCAAGGACCAAAATCTATGGTGTTTCACTCAATTACCCAATAAACCAACCTACTGAACTAATCCAAAAGACACAAAAAAGCTTCAAAGACAAGTTGAGGAACTCCTCTACAAGGGATACATCAAAGATAGCATGAGTTCATATATGTTTTTGTTGTTTCTAGATCCAAAGAAAGATGAAACATGGCAATGTGCATTGATTACCAATCCATTAATAAAATAATGATAAAGTATTACCACTTAATTCTTTGTTTGGATGATATGCTTGATGAGTTAAATGGTTCTTGTGTATTTTCTAAGAAAGACATTAGGATCGGGTACCACCAAATCTAGATATAATTGGGTATTGAGTGGAAGACTATATTCAAGACCTAGTTTGGTCTATATGAATGGTTGGTCATGCTTTTTGGCCTCATCAACGCTCCTAGTACCTTTATGTGGTTGATGAACCATGTGATAAAGTCGTTCATAGAGAAGTTTGTTGTGGTATACTTTGATGATGTTCTAGTTTATTGCTAATCTCTTGAAGAACATGTCTTACATTTGCAAAATGTGTTGGAAGTATTTAGAAAAGAAAAGTTGTATGCTAATCTTGAAAAATGTTCTTTTAATGTGAAGGGAGATGTTTTCTTAGGAGTTTTTGTGAGATCAAGAGGAGTCAAGGTGGATGAATCTAATATAAATGCCATCAAGAATTGGCCAACTCCAAAATACATTGGTGAAGTAATAGGCGATTTTTAAAGGATTTAGTACCGTCGTTGCACCCTTGATAGAGGTGATCCATAAAGACAAACCTTTTAAATAGGGTGATGAGAAAAAAAATACATTTGAAGCTTTGAAGGTTATGCTTAGCTCATCCCCTTTATTATAATTACCCAATTTTGATAAGGTGTTTAAGATTGAATGTGATGTGAGTAAGGTAGGAATAGGTGTCGTCTTAATGAAAGATCATAAACCCATTCCCTATTTTAGTGAAAAGATCATGGGTGAAACTCTACATTATTCTACCTATGATGTAGAGTTATACGCCTTTATTATAGCATTTGATAATTGGAAACATTATTTGTGGACCAAGGAGTTTGCGATTCAGATCGATCATGAGTCCTAGAAACATCTTTAGGACTAAGATAAACTTAATAAAATACATTCTAAGTGGATTAATTTCCTAGATACTTCCCTTTATGTAATTCAATACAAAAAGGGAAAGGAAAATATGATAGCCGATGCATTGTCTAGAAAGCATGTTCTTATCTATATATCTTCTAAATTGATGGGATTTGAGAGTCTAAAGATAATGTACCCTGAGGACCCTAAATTTTCTCAAATCTATCAAGATTGTGAGACATGGGGTAAGAAAATATAGGAGAGGGATAGTGTTTCTATGCCCTACTCCAAGTTTGATGGTTTCTTGTTCAAATGAAGAAGGTTGTGTGTGCCCTATAACTTATGGAGAGAATTATTTATGAGATAGGAACATAATGGGGGTACGATGGGTCACTTTGGAATTAACAAAACCTTTGGAATCCTAGAGGAACAATTCTATTAGCCTAAGATACGTCAAGGTGTTACAAGAATTTGTGGACAATGCTTGGATTGTAGAAGTAAGAAATCTCACCTTATTTATCTAGAATTATACACTACACTACCCACTCCTCAACTCCCATGGCTTCACATCTCTATGGATTTTATTTTGGAATTGCCTAGGACAAGGAGGGGTAGAGATTGTAATTTTATGGTGGTTGATAGGTTCTGAAAATGGTCATTTCATTCCATGTCATAAGATTGATGATGCTTCTAATGTGGACTCATTTTTTATTGAGCATGTTGTAAAAATACATGGAATTCCTGGAACCATTGTTAATGATAGGGACTTTAAGTTCCTAAGTCACTGTTGGAGGTCGTTGTGGGGTAGGCTTGGCACCAAATTGTTTTTGTCATCGTATTTCCACCCACAAATGGATGGTCAAATAGAGGTGGTAAATAAAACCTTGGGTTTTATGTTGTGCACCTTAGTTAAAGGAAAACTAGCCTCTTGGGATGACCACCTACCTCTAGTTGAATTTGCCTATAATCGTGTTATCTATTTGAATATTGGTATGACTCCCTTTGAATGCGTTTATGATTTTAACCCCCTTACCCCTTTAGATCTTACTCTTTTTCCTAGTGATGTTGTAATAATCTTAGATAGAGACAAGAGGGTGGAAGCCATGAAGAAGTTGCATGAGAAGTTAAGAATTTACCTTGATAAGAAGAATCAAAAGGTAGCCAAAAGAGTAAACAAGGGAAGGAAGCGTCTTGTGCTTGAACAGGCTGATTGGGTGTGGGTGTACCTCTGGAAGGATAGGTTTCCAACCCAAATGAAATCCAAATTGATACCACAGGGTGATGGTCCATTTTAAGTGCTTGAAAGAATAAATGGCAATGCTTATAAGATTAACCTTCCTCCGGAATACCAAGTGCACAATACCTTTAATGTGCGCAACCTTTCACTCTTTGACATGATAGAAGATTAACACTCCATGAATTTAAGGTCAAATTCTTCTCAAGTAAAGAGGATTATACAATCCAAATTAGCTCCAAACTATTCACTAGAAGTCAAGCCCGGGATCTTTAAATATTCAAGGATTGTTCATGAAGTAGGGGTACTTGAAGAATCCTCCTTACCATAAAAGGGTGTATTTGTGGATTATAGCACTCCCATTGGTCCAAGGATCATTGGAGGAGAAAAGTGAAGGCAAAATGGGGCTAGAAAGCCCCTTGGAAAGGACTTGCACCCAAGGCACTTTGGATTTGCTTTTGATCCGCTCTAGCACTTCAAGAGCGGATCAAAACAACCACAGTGGCCCTTTTCTTGCAATTGGGTCACTTTTGGGACCTAAAATATTAATAATTAGCCTAAACTATAAATACTTTGTAGGCTAGCTCATTCTCTTAGTTTTTGGCTAAATAATTGATGAATTGATGAATGCTTCTTCATTGAGTGAGACTGTTGGAAAACTTTTATTGAAATTTGGTTTAGAAATGTTGGTTTAGAGGGAAATCATCTGCCTCTTGTTCACTATAGGAATTAGGTGTTTGAATAGTTGTAATTGAGGGTATAGGATTTGATATATCCTTTTGTTCTTAGTTACTCCTTCTTCTTGTGTCTAATTATTTATCTCTCCATTGATTGCCTTTACTTTCTTTCATAGTTCATTTCTAGTGTCGTAGTTTAGTTTCATATCTTCAATATCTACTACAATCCAACCTAACCTATTTGGGTGCCAAGCTGCTGCAACATATAAGCTATACCATCGATATTCTTCCGGCTTTTTCATATTCTGAAGGCTAAATCATCTAATAAACAATAATCTTAGGAGTAATAATCAACTACTCTTCAAAGAATTACTGAAGAAGTTCAAACCCACTAGTTTTTCCCTTCAATCTACTCAAAATCTCTATATTTTAGAATGGTTCGATCAATCTCTAGTCCCAAGAACACAACCTATCAGTATTAGCTCAAATTCAAGGGATTTTGACCTATTAATTAACTTTACTCCAGAAAATTCATCTAGGGTAACTTTCTACCACTACCAGGATCAATCTAATAATATTCTAGGGATTTTAGAATCAAACAAGTGTTAGATTTGATGTAAATTAGTCCTACAAAACCCTAATATAACAACAAAATTAAGAAAAGAGAAAAAAATAAAACACTAAAAATACTAATTTGAAATTAAGAACAAAGAAAAAAAAACATAGGAGAGGAGATTAGACACAAATTAAGAAATCAAGAGCAACTAATGGGTATATTAAACCCAAAAATCTCACTTGATTAATCTACAAAAGCCCCTAACCAATGATAAAGATCAATAATGGAATTAATCACCTTGCAACCTCCATTTCTAAACAAAGTTCAACCAAATCTCAACCAATCTCTCAATTCTCATAGTGTAATGCCCCGAAATCTAATCCCAAGACGTCACACGGTGCTCCAGGCTACGAGTATCCCCAAGCTAACCCTTTGAGCCTGCTACTAGATCTGAACCTTACTTTAAGATAATCTAATCAAGAAATAATGTTGTGTTATACCAAAAACTGAAAGAATAAACTGTAGATACTGTCTGAATAACAAATATTAAAAGTCTATAAATAAACTCGTAGTACGACAAACTTTACTACTAAAGAACTAAAGAGCCATTGGGCAGACCCCCAACTGACTCAGGCTAAACTGACAATGATAACTCAATTACTATGAAAGTTGGAAATATAAAAAAGTAGGCCCTCGAATCATGAGGACTCACCCACTGTGGGTGCGGAGATAGAGATGCTCGAACTACTCACGCTACTGATACTGAGCACCTGAACCTACTTTATAAAACAATGTAGCACAAAGACATATATATGGATCAGCACTTTGAGGATGTACTGAGTATATAGGGGTGTACTACATAAGTAAACATCATCATAATTACAAAGTAAATGCCTTTGGATGTATATGACTCACATAAACTTGATTATCTAAAATATCGAAATATAAAATCATGTATAACATATCATACTTGTAAATCTAGTGAGTGATAACACTTAGTCTTATAAAAGCTTTTCTATCATTCTTTTCTTTTGAAACTTAGAAGCTTTGGGAGCTCTGAAAATCTTAGAACTTAGGAAGTTTCTTCTAACCGACATAAACCATGTGAGCTGACATAGAGTCCAACGTCTTGCCTACGTTGGGGAGAGTCGTTCTATCCTTGCCATTAGAATAGAACCTTAACTTAAGTGATCACTCTCTCAGCCCATTATTGGCAACTTAGAAACTTATGATAGCACATATTTCTGGGGCATGAAGCCTTGGAATCATATCCAACTCGGTGCTAAATACTACTCCCATACTTATTGCTCAGAACTTTTAGGAAATCCACCTTAAAATAGCACAAGGGTTTATAATGAAAACCAATTATACTTATCTTTGCTTTAAATCATAAATAATGTGGATTCCTATCTTAGCTTAGGTTTGGAAGATCAATCTTTCTTTAAAATCTGAATGCTTGCTTGTTAAAGCATGCTAATAATATACTCTTCATGAAATCTCAAAATTCATACTTGGGTTTAAAGAATATGTACTTAAATGATCACAATTTCATAATGAAGCCTAGTTCACAACAATTATCTTGGAAAACACTTGAAAAAATATCAATTCAAAAAAGGAATGTACAATTCATGATATAAATTCTCAATTCAAAGCCTAAATAGGTGGGATAAACATGAATTCAAGGCTTAAATCACTTATATCTTTATAAACTTAAAACAAGATGCTTTGGGTATAAACCCCAACATGTAAATCATGTAATCTTTAATAAAATTCGAGTTTTTGGGCACAAGAACGAAAGTTGTGTCCTTGTTCAAACCCCACATACCTTAGATGATGAATTAGATGAACAACCTTGCTTTTGAGACTCTATTTGTGCTCTTGAATGATGGTTCTTGGAATTCTTATGTTGGGAATCTTGAATCTTGAATTAATTTAGAAAAAGGATGGTGGAATCTTGGGATTCTTGAGATTGATTGTTAAAGCTTAGGGTTTTTGGTTGAGAGAAGTCTTGAGAAATATATCATAAGATGCTTGTAATAGCTCTAAATCTTGTGTTTGGACGTAATTGGGGGCTAGGAATAGTCAAAAATACCCCTTTTAACTTCTAAATGAAACTGAAAAAAATGAACTGATGTCCCGATTGAATGGGCCACCGGAATACGCCAATATCGCGGTGTCTCACTGGAAACTGAAGAATGGGAAATTGGGGTTCTCCACGACATGGAGCTATTATGTTGTCCCACTGGATTCGACAATTTAGAAAATGGACCTCTCCGCGACATGCCAATATCACAGAGGTCCACTGGAAATTGACAAATGGGAATTTTGACCTTGCCACGACACATCAACATCATAGTGGTCCACTGGACAGTGAAAATTATGAAATTGTCCTTCACCGCAACGCAGTGACTGCCCAGTTGGCACGCTGTCGACTTAAAATTGCTCAAAATTCTTCATCGAGTATCGAATTTGGGCAAAATTGGTATCGATGGAAAGTTTATTTAATTTCCCATACAACGAAAAGTTCAAATCTAGAAAATTCTATGCAAAACAAATATTAATTATTTTTGAAGACATCCCTGAACATTCTATGAACAAATTTAAGATAAAAAAAAGTTGGGGTATTACAATATCTCCCCCTTAGGAATATTCATCCATGAGTGTCTGAGGCGGTAACTGGAATATACAACTGAAAGCATGAATCAATTGATTCCAAATGCATGAACTATCGAATGAATGGCTATATAAAGCTGAAACTTAGACTTAAATGAGATGATCGAGGAAACTTGTTACCTTAAACTATCTGAATCTGCAGCAAAAAGATGAGGGTACTTGGTCCGCATATCTGCTTCTTCTTACCAAGTGGCTCCCTCAATGGATTGATTTCGCCAAAGAACCTTGACTAGGGGGACTTCTTTATTCCTTAGTCTATGAGTCAGATGATCAAGGATCTCAACTAGAATTTCTTTATATGAGAGGCTATCATGAACCTCTATACTTTCTAAGGGTACTATAACCGTTGGATCACTAATACACATCTTCAAAAAAGACACATGGAACACAGGATGTACGAGGACTAAGTTTCCCTTTCCTGCCAAATCTCTTTACCCCCTTCATGGGTGAAACTTTTAAATAGACTAAATAATCAACTTCAAACTCAAGATCTCTTATTCTTACATCTGCATACGACTTCGGACGACTCTGAGCTATTTTTAACCTTTCTTGAATCAACTGTACCTTCTCTATAGCTTCTTACACCATATCTGGCCCTAACAATGTGGCGTCACCCACTTCAAACCTTCCGATGGGTGATCTACATCTCCTCCCATAAAGTGCCTCAAATGGGCCCATCTAAATGCTAGCATAATAACTGTTGTTATAGCCAAACTCAATCAATGGCAAATGCTCATCCCAGCTACCACTAAAATCAAGCACACATGCTCTCAACATATCTTCTAGAGTCTGGATAGTCTTCTCTGCCTGACCATCAGTCTGAGGTTGGAAATCGAAACTAAGATGAACTTGGGGTACCAAGACCCTTCTAAAAAGCTTTCCAAAACTGAGAGGTGAACTGAATACCTATCTGAGATAATGGACAAGGGCACTCCATGTAATCTGAATAACTCTCTGATATACAACTTAGCATAATCCTCAGCTATATAGGACGTATGAACTGGTAAGAAATATGTTTACTTAGTCAATCTATCCACAATAACCCAAATCGAATCATGATGACGACGTGAATGGGGTAACCCTGTTACAAAGTCCATATTCACCTTTTCCCACTTCTAAGTAGGAATATTAAACTCTTGCAAAACATCACCAGGACTTTGGTGATCTACCTTAACCTGTTGACAAGTTGCACACTTGGCTACAAACTCCACTATATATCTCTTCATACCGCTCCACCAATAGATTTCTCCAAATCTCAATACATTTTAGTAGCACCAGGATGAATGGAGTAACGCGCACCATGCGCCTCAGCCATAATCTGCTGTCTTAACTCATCTACATATGGTACACAATCTACTCTGGTATCTCAGCACACCATCTCCCCCTTGGTAGAAAATCTCCATTTTTTGATCTTTAACCGACTCCTTCAACTTAACCAAGATGGGGTCCTGATATTGTTTCTCGTTCACCTTAGAAACTAAGAAAGATTCTACACTACTCTACACCCCAATGCTAACCTCAGCTAAATCAACCAACCAAACACCCAACCAATCCAAATGGTGCACTTCCCAAGATAACTCTTTCTTATCATTCTCCACATAAGAAACACTGCCCATAGACAATCGACTAAGGGCGTCTGCCACTACATTGGCCTTGCCTGAATGATACAACATACTTATGTGATAATCTTTCAGCAGTTCTAACTACCTTTTCTGATGAAGATTTAACTCCCTCTGTGTAAACACATATTGCAAGATTTTATGGTTCATGAACACATCAACACGCACACCATACAATTAGTGTCTCTAGATTTTCAAAGCAAACACCACAACAGCTAATTCAAAATCATAGGTTGGGTAATTCTTTTCATGAGGCTTAAGCTTCCTAGAGGCATAGTCTATGACCTTACCTCTCTGCATCAAAATACAACCCAAACCAACTTTAGAGGCATCTCAATACACAACAAAACCATCCGTACCATCAGGTAATGCTAAGACTGGGGATGAAGTAAGTCGAGTCTTCAACTCATGAAAACTCTTCTTGCAGGAATCTAACCACTGAAACTTAACCTTCTTCAGAGTCAATCGGGTCATAGAAGACGCAATGGATTAAAACACCTCAACAAAATATCTGTAATATCCAGCTAAACCCAAGAAACTTTTAATATCTTACGGAGAGATATGTCTAGGCTAATTCTTACAGCTTTTGTCTTTTGGGGATCAACTCTAATACCCACCATGGAAATAACATGACCTAGAAAAGCAGCTGACCTTAGCCAAAATTCACATTTGCTAAATTTGGTGAACAACTGTTGATCTCTAAGAGTTTTGCAACACAGTTCGGAGTTGGTCTGCATGGTCATCCTCACTACAAAAGTAGACAAGAATATCATCGATAAAGACTATGACAAACATATCCAGAGACTGTTTGAACACTCGGTTCATCAAGTCCATGAAAGCTGCTGGGGCATTGGTTAGCTCGTAGGACATGACTAGAAACTCAAAATGACCATAACGGGTCCTGAAGGCTATTTTTGAAATATCGCATTCCCTTAATTTGAGTTGATGATAGCCAGATCTACGGTCTATCTTTGAGAAATAACTTGAACCTTGGAGTTGGTAAAATAAGTCATCAATTCATATTTTTTATTGACTATGACTTTATTCAACTGACGATAGTTAATGCACATACGTAAAGAACCATCTTCTTTTGAACGAATAAGATAGAAGCGCCCCAAGGAGAAACACTAGGTCTTATGAAGCCTTTGTCTAGAAGATCTTTGAGTTGCTCTTTCAACTCCTTAAGTTCGACAGAAGCCATATAATCTGAAAGAATGAAAATAGGCTGAGTATCAAGAAGAAGATCAATTCTGAATTTTATTTCCCTATTGGGAGGTACCCCTGGCAAATCTTCAGGAAAGACATCAGGAAACTCATTAACTATACTGACTGACTGAACTATTGGAGTCTCATACTTAATGTCTTTGACTCAAACTAGATGATAGATGCACCCTTTAGAGATCAGCTTTCTGGCTTTAAGATAGGATATGAAATGACTCTCGGGAGACACTGAATTACCTAACCACTCAAAGGCTGGCTCATTAGGAAACTAAAACTTCATCACTCGGGTGCGATAATTTATGGATGCATAACAAGAATGGAGCCAATCCATACCAAGAATAAGGTCGAAGTCAACCATGTCTAATTCTATCGAATCTGCTAACATGATCTTATGAAGGACAATAATAGGATACTTTCTATAAATTCTTTTGGCAACAACTAATTCCTCTACAGGTGTAGAAACCAAGAAAGTCTTAGGGATTTTTTCAGAACTTATATCAAAATTCACAGCAACCAACGAGGTCACATAAGAGAACTCAACCCAGGGTCTAACAATACATAATCATCAAAATGGAAGACACGAAGCATAATAGCAACAATATCTAGGGAGCTCTCCTGGTCCTGGTGGAATGGTAAAGTATAGAACTGATTCTGGCGCTGACCACCACCAGTACTGGATGATGCGCCCTGAGGAGGGTCTGGGCGAGTTGCATGAGCCGGTGCACTGGTAGCCCCTACCTGAGGACTAGCATCTATGTTTCCCTGCATAGTATACGGGCACTCTCTAATCCCATGACCTAAATTTCCATAACCAAAACAACTTTTTTGTCTAGCCAAGCACTCACCAGGATGAGTTCTACCATACTTAGCATGTGGAGGATAATTGGGCTTACCGCTTACACTATTCTGGTACTTAGACATAGAAGACTTACCCCACTAATCCTGTATACCTCTAGGAGCAGGAGCACTAGCTGAAGATGGCATTAGCAATGGAAGACGACTCTGAAATTGTGAGCGATTTCCCCCTACAGACCTTGACTGACCATCTCAAACTGTCCTATTCTAGCCTTCTTATTTTCTCTCTCTCTTCCCTTCAACTTCTCTGCCTTAATCTATTGGGCATGATTCATCAACCAATAAAGATCCATATCTATGATAATTATGACAGTCATACATTCCTTGACTACCAATCCCGATACTTTAGTAACAAACTTACTCATACTAGATCTGGCGTCATCTATCAACTCGGGAGTATACTTAGATAATTGGTTGAACTTAAGGCAGTACTTTTTTATAGTCATTAAGCCCTGCCTCAGTTTCATGAACTCCTCAACCTTGGCTTCTCATAACTCTTGCGGAAAGATCCTGTCTAGAAAAGCATCTTGGAATACCTGCCAACTCATGGGAGGCATATTCTCACCCCTACCTTTCTGCCACATGACAACCCAATCATATGGAATATCTTTTAACCTATACAAAGACAATTCTACACTTTCCTCTTCAGTGACATGCATAACTTGGGTAATTTTTTTCACCTCATCAAGATATAATTGAGGGTCCTTACCTACTTGTGACCCAAAGAATTTAGGTGGATTCATCCTCATAAAGTTACGAAGTCTGGTTATAGCTAAATCACCTCCTTGTCTATGTAAAACTATACCTGATTATTGTCTTGAATATTAGCGATCACAGCTTGGGCTAACGCCTGAAAAATAGCCCAAAATTTGCCATGCTATACATTCTCATTCAGGGGATCAATAGGTTGGGGTGGCTGGTTATCATTTCTATGGGATTTTCTCTGCGAGGAGGCATATTCTTTCATGAAAGAGCATGAGTTAATAACAGATAGAGATAGTTGTAAGCACGATGGATTATGAAAGAAAGAGAGGATTTTCCTAAAACGCTTCATAGCCTCTTGCTAATAGATATGGTGCGCTTTACACCTATGATCAATACTCTATGTAACGTGGCTTGTCTGACTCCCTAGGACTCTCTAAACCTTAGGCTCTGATACCAAGTTTATAACTCCCCAAAATCTAACCCCGAGATATCACACAATGCTCAAGGCTATGAGTAGCCCCAAGCTAACCCTATGAGCCTGTTACTAGATCTGAACCATACTTTAAGATAATCTAATCAAGAAATAATACTCTATTATACCAAAAACTTAACTGAATAAACTGTAGATACTGTCTGAATAACAAATATTAAAAGTTTGTAATTAAACCCGTAGTCCGAAAAGCCTCTACTACTAAAGAACTAGAGAGCCATTGGGACAGACCCCCAACTAACTCGGGCTAAACTGAAAATGATAACTCAATTACTATGAAAGATGGAAATCTAAAGAACTAGGCTCTCGAATCATGAGGACTTACAAACTGTGAGAACATAGATAAAGATGCTCAAACTACTCACACTGCTGATACTGAGCACCTGAACCTACATTATAAGACAATGAAGCACATAGACATATATATGGATCAGCACTTTGAGGATGTACTGAGTATATAAGGGTGTACTGCATAAGTAAACATCATCATAATTAGAAAGTAAATTTATGTGGATGTATATGACTCACATAAGCTTGATTATCTAAAATATTAAAATATAAAATCATGTATAACATATTATACTTTTAAATCTAGTGAGTCATAACACTTAGTCTTATAAAAGCTTTTCTATCATTCTTTCTTTTAAAACTTAGAAGCTTTGGGAGCTTTGGAAATCTTAGAACTTTGGGAGTTAGGGACTTTGGGACTCGGGGAGTTTCTTCTAACCGACATAAACCATGTAAGCTGACATGGAGTCCAACGACTTTCCCACATTGGGGAGAGCCGTTCTACCCTTGCCATCAGAATAAAACCTTAACTTAAGTGATCACTCTCTTAGCCCATTATTGGCAACTTAGAAACTTATGATGTCACATAGTTCTGGGGCATGAAGCCTTGGAATCATACCCAACTCGGTGCTAAATACTACTCCCATACATATTGCTCAGAACTTTTAGGAAATCCACTTTAAAACAGCACAAGGGTTTATAATGAAAACCAATTATACTTCTCTTTACTTTAAATAATAAATAATGTGGATTACTATCTTAGCTTAGGTTCGAAAGATTAATCTTTCTTTAAGATTTGAATACCTGCTTGTTAAAGCATGCTAATAATATACTTTTCATGAAATATCAAATTCATACTTGGGTTTAAAGCATATGTACTTAAATGATCACAATTTCATAATGACGTTTAGTTCTCAATAATTATCTTGGAAAACACTTGAAAAAAATATCAATTTTCAATATGGATGTACAATTCATGATATAAATTCTCAATTCAAAGCATAAATAGGTGGGATAAACATGCAATTCAAGGCTTAAATCACTTATATCTTCATAAACTTAAAACAAGATGCTTTGGGTATAAACCCCAACTTGTAAATCTTGTAATCTTTAATAAAATTCAAGTTTTTCGGCACAAGAACGAAAGATTTGTCCTTGTTCAAACCCCACATACCTTAGATGATGAACTAGATGATCCTTGATTTTGAAACTCTATTTGTGGTCTTGAATGATAGTTCTTAGAATTCTTGCGTTGGGAATCTTGAATTAATTTAGAAAAGGGATGGTGGAATCTTGGGATTCTTGAGGTTGATTGTTGAAGCTTAGGGTTTTTGGTTGAGATAAATCTTGAGAAATATATCATAAGATGCTTGTAATATCCCTAAATCTTGTGTTAGGAAGAAATTAGGAGATGGGAGAAGTCCAAAATATCCCTTTTAACTTTTAAATTAAACTGAAAAAATTGAACTGGGGTCTCGATTTAATGGACCACCGCGACATGCCACTATCGCGATGGCTCACTAGAAACTGACAAATGGGAAATTAGGGTCATCCGCAATGCAGAGCTATCGCGTTGTCCCACTAGATTCGATAGTTGGGAAAATGGACCTCTCCGTGATGCGCCAATATCGTGGAGGTCCATTGCAAATTGAAAAATGGAAATTTGGACCTCGCCGTGATGCATCAACATCACGATGGTCCATTGGAAAGTGACAATTATGAAATTGTCCTTTACCACAACGCGATGACTGCCCAGTTGGCACGTTGTCAACTTAAAAATGCTCTAACTTCTTTATCGAGTGCGGATTTAGGTGAATTTGGTATCGATGTAAATCTTATTTAATTTTCCACACAATGAAAAGTTGAAATCTAGAAAATTATATGGGAATCAAATATTAATCATTTTGAAAGACATCCCTTAACATTCTATGAACGAATTTAAGCTAGAAAAAAATTTAGGGTATTACACATAGTGGAGTATTTTCAATATTCAACATAAACTAAACATGACATTAATATACTATAGGAACTACTATTTATTACTATTATACACTTAATGAATTAAGGGCCTTATTTGGTGCTCCCAAACAAGCTCAAATTCTTCTCTTGTTGCAAATAGTCCTTGTAGGGCTTAATGTTCCCTTGCTTGACTCCTTATAAAAGGTCTTGAGGCAACATGATTTTCATTATTCTCCACTTATTGAAAGTAACTTGTCCTTAAATTTGAAGTATCATCCTCTTGCATATCAAAGAGGGAGAGATCACTCACATTGAAAGTGTTTCGGACTTTATAATCCAGAGGTAGGTCAATCTTGTAGGAATTGTCATTGAGTCTTTAAAGAACTTGAAATGGACCATATACTATAGGAATAAACTTTCCTTTTATTTTGTTTGGGAACCTTTCCTTGTGAAAATGGATCCACACCCTATCTCCCAGTTCAAACACAACTCCTTTTCTCCCTTTGTTTGCTTTCTTTGTCGTGTCTTGATTTTTCTTTTCAAGTTGGAGACAAACCTTCTCATGTAGTTTCTTCTCAGGTTCATATCTTTGATTACCATCTAAACTCAAAACAACATCTTGAGCCAAAGGTGTGAGATGTAAAGGGTTAGTAGATTAAAACCATAAACAATTTCAAAGGAGTCATGTCGATAGGATTATGAATTACTCTATTATATGAAAATTTAACTAAAGAAAAATGATGCTCCTAAGAGTTCAATTTTCCCTTAACCATGTCCCAAATAATAGCACCCAAAGTCCTATTCACCACATCGGTTTGGCCATTGGTTTATGGGTGACACGAGGTGGAAAAAATAATCTAGTCCCAAGGCGGCTCCACAATGCTTTCCAAAAATGGATAAGAAACTTAGAGTACCTATCACTAACTATGGTCTTGGGAATACCATGAAACTTGACCATATTCTCAACAAATAAATATGCAAAATAAGGTGCCTTATCACACTTATTACATGCAATAAAATGGGCCATTTTAGAGAATCGGTCAACCATCATACAAATGTTATCTTTTCCTAGATTAATACTTGGAAAGCCCAACACAAAATTCATAAAGATTTCAAACCAACGTATTTGAGGAGTGGGGAGAGGGTTATAAAAGCCTTGGGGAAGAAGACTATATTTAGCACTTCTACACTCAACACATTGACCACTAATTTTAGCAATATCAATTCACATTTTTGGCCAGTAAAATTGTTCTTCAAGATCTCCAAGGTTGTATCAATACCAAAGTGACCTATTAATTCCCCCCATTATGTGCCTCCCTCACAAGAAGTTTCCTCCAAGAGCTCATGGTTAAAGGCTTTTACCTTTGAATAAGAAACCATCAAACTTAGAAAAGAAAATAGAACTTCTATCCCTTGTCCACCTTTTCCTTGCCCATTCTTGAAAATCTAGAAAATTTATGCAAAGTAGGAATCATTGGGATATAATGTCTTTAATAATTCAACGAAAATCAATTTAGAAGATAAAGTATTTATCAAAACATGTTTTCTTGATAAGTCATCGACCACCACATTTTTCTTTCCCTTCTTATATTGGATTACATAGGAGAAAGTTTTACGAAGCTCAATCCACTTGGCATGCCTTTTAGTCAACTTTCCTTGGGCCCCAAGATGTTTCAAGGACTTATGATCGGTCCGAATGACAAATTCTTTTGACCACAAGTAATGTTGCCAATTGCCCAATGCTTTAATTAAAGCATACAATTTAAGGTCATAAGTAGAGAAGTTTAAAGTTGTACCTTTTAACTTCTCACTAAAATAAGAAATAGGCTTTTGGTATTGCATTAAGATGGCTCTGATGCCTACTTTACTAACATCGCATTCATCTTCAAATATTTTCTCAAAATCGAGCAATTGTAACAAAGGATAGAGCTAAGCATAGATTTCAAAGTTTCAAACACTTTTACTTTCTTATCACCCCACTTGAAAGGCTTATCCTTTTAGATTACCTTGATCAATGAGGCGACTATGGTGTTAAACCCTTTGATAAACCTTCTATAAAAACTAGCAAATCCATAAAAACTTCTTACATTACTAATAGATTTTGGAGTATGCCAAGTTATTATAGCGTCTATCTTAGATTCATTCACTATAACACCCCATGAGCTTACATCAAATCCTAATATGATAACTTTATCAACACAAAAAAAACATTTTTCAAGATTGACAAATAATGGCTCTTGTATAAGCACATAAAAAACACACTTTAAATGCTCAAAATGGTCATCTATTGAATTTATATATACTAAAATATCATCAAAGTACACCACAACACATAACCCTATGAACGGTTTCATCACATAGGTCATTAATCGCATAAAGGTACTAGGAGAATTGGTGAGACCAAAAGGCATCACCATCCATTTGTATAGGCTAAACTTAGTTTTAAAGGTGATTTTCCATTCATATCGAGATTCATTCGTATTTGATAGTACCCGTTCCTAAGATTATTTTTGAAAACACACAAGAACCATTAAGCTTATCTAACATGTCATCTAATCTAGGGGTAGGGTGGTGATACTTTACCATTATATTGTTGATTGACCGACAATCAACATATATCTGACATGTGCCATCTTTATTTGGAACCAATATGACTTGGATGCTACATGGGCTTAAGCTCTCTCTCACATATCCTTTGTTGAGGAGGTCCTCAACTTGCCTTTGAAGTTGTTTTGTGTCTTCTGAATTACTTTAATTAGATGGTTTGTTTGTTAATTGAGAAATAGTATGAAATCAATTTGATATTCAATACCCCGAATAGAGGATAATCCACTTGGACGCTCCTTGGCAAATTATCATCATAATTATATAAAAGACAAGAAACAGAATAGGGAAATGAATAAATAAAATGGTTAGTTTGAAATACTTGATCCTTATGTGTGATAAGGATCAAATAACTTTGGGTTTCAACCTCCTCCCTAACCTTCTTGTACCTAGTCAATAACACCACCTTATTACGCCCATCGGGTTCCCTCTTTTTTTTTTCTATGGTAATGACATCCTCACACTCCCTCTTTTTACCTTTGCTTTTCTCCTTCAAATCCCTCATTATTTGGTAAACTTCATTAACTTGCAATGGTGACATAGGTTATAGAGTGTATTTGTGACCATTTAATACAAGTGAATACCTATTGGTCTTTCCATAATACTTCATTGAACGATCATATTGCCAAGGTCTCCCAAGCAACACATGGAAAGCTTGCATGGGAACCACATCATATAAGATCTCATCTTGGTAGTTCCCAATTTTGAACTTAGTTAAGACTTGCATATGTACCCTCAATTCTCCACTTTTGCTAAGCCATTAAAGTTTCTATGGTCTAGCATGCTTGGTTGTAGAAAGCTTCAAGAATTCTACAAAAGTGGTACTAGCAACATTGGCACAACTTTTACTATCTATGATGAAGGAGCAGACATTTTCTTTGATGAGACATTTGGAATGAAAGAGGTTCTCTTTTTGGCTTAGATCATCCATAGCTTTATTAATCATGACCCTCCTCACCACATAGTTAGGCACCTAAGATCCTCTTCTTGAGACAACAACTTCTCTATTGGAACCCTCATCATTAACCTATTAGGAACGATAATCTACCCTTCATAAGGATCTTGATCTTCTTTATCAACCCCAAAGTTTTCATCTTCTTGCTCATCCTCTTCCTCTTTACCCACCTCATTTTTGTAGTGCAGTTCTCCTTCATGAAGAACAATCACTCTCCTATTGGGATAATTACTCATATTATGACCCCAACCTTTGAATTTGTAATATTGAAAACCCTTAGGATCTTAAATGAGCTATTGTTATCCCTTTATTTTGGCATATTCTTTAGAGTAGCTTTCTCAAATGGTGGTTTTCTATCAAATGGATTTTTATAACTCTTTGCTTTTGTTACAACTGGAAGAAGATTGAACCACCCATTTTTTGTTCTTACCCCAAGAAGTTGAAGTTGAAAACCCATTTGACTTGAAGGTTTTCTTTTCCTTGATATTTTTTTTAATTTCAATAATCACTCTTACAGCATCATCAATGAATTCAAACTTGTGAAGAATCATCTTAGAAGAGATCTATTTGTTCAACCTATTCTTGACACGAATCTTGGTATGATTAGAATCCTCTTCATACTCAAGTCTCATTGACATGACTTGAATCTCATCATAGTATTCCTCAACACTTTTGCTTCCTTATTTTAAGTTATAGAAATTTGTGATTTGTTCTTTCTTATACCTTTCTGGTATATACTTGTTTTTCATGAGTTCTTTTAACCTCTCCCATATTGGTATGTTAGCTTGACCACAAGATCGATGAAGTCTTCTGATGGATTCCCACTAAAGTTAAAGCAAACCCTTCAAAATTAGCAATGACATATGTAGCTTTCTTGATTTTGTTCAGTCATTTGATTGGAAGATCCTCTCACATTGTAACTCCCTATAAATATAGGTTTCGGGATTACTCCCTCCTTTGAAAATATGAAGAGTGACTTTGATTGAATTGAAGCCACTATCTTGTGTCCCATACCCTTCTTGGTTTTCATAGTACTCTCCTTAGCACCCAACTCGTTCTTGATTCCTCTTGAACCTTTCTCTTTGTATCATCGAACCATGTCTAACTCCTCATCCTCTATATCCACCTTTATATCCTTGGGACATTATCCCAAACACCATACTCATCCTCAACATACTATCACTCTGCCCATGTTGTTGTCTTTCTCTGATTCATTATTATCTTCTTGGTTGGGTAGGTTTTAGTTAGGAGGATCTTGATTGAATTGGACTTGGTATGGTTGAAGGACATCTCATGGAGCTTGGTTTTGTAGAGGTGGATTTTTTCTTCGTAGTATGGGATTAGATAGAGAAATAGTGAAAGATGTGTTTTGAGGTTGCCTACTTGAAGAAGCTTGACCAATAGTTAGAAGAGGAGGACTTGACGTACTAAAATGACCTTCCATATTTTTGACCCTACCTTCCATACTTCCCATCCTATCATCATTACATCTAATCTACGGTAAACAACAACAAGCAATTGCTTTAGGGGACACAATGAAACATCTCCCAAAAGGCCTTGAGAGTCATTTCCCATTATCATGAGGCCTATTTTTCAAAAAAAAAGGACTAAACAAAAACAAAAAACAATGTTAGTGTTAGTTAAACAAAATCCTCACAACACTCATATTTGCACACTTTAATTGCGTCACAATTAGTTTTGCTAAAGCTAAATCTTGCTTAATTCCGAAGGTGTGTCAAAATGTTAATGTCTACTCTTGACCAGAATGAATTTTTGTTTAATGAAAGATGGATGGCTTAATTAAACTAACGGGCTTGAATCAAAAAGCTAACTATGACATTAAAAAGAGAAAAGAACATAAAGAAACAGACTCAAGAACTAATAACAAAAAGAATAAGAATTACTTCTTGTTGATTAGTTGTAAGAATTAAAGAAGAGTGTTATGAATTAGAAACTAGCAAACAAGTAAATAAAGATATTAATTAGATTTTAAGTAGTTGAGAAATTAAAAAAGAAATGACTTTAGAAGAAAAGTAGGAATTTTGACACTAAGAAAAATATTGGAGTGTTAAAAGTTCCAACACTTGGAATATTTTTGGGGTTTGAAATTTTTTGTGCAGAAAACCTTCTCTCCAAAGTGTATATACGCGTTGGGGCGCGTCTGGAGTTATTGTGCTCTAATGGAGAGCTATCTGCTCGAATGAGCCGACCTTGAGCATCGGTTGGGGTGGAAGCCATGTAAGAAGCCGCTAAATGAAGTTGGAGTCACTGTCCAAAAACAACTAAATGAGGCCTGATGCGGTTTCTAACGTGACAGTTTCTAATTGGATGGTGATTTTTTTTTATTTTTTTTAGATTTTGTACTCTTTTAGCCCCAGCTTATCTAGTTTTGGGACCACAAACAACTTTCAACATCTTTCAATTGAGAACTTGAATCAAAATATTCTTTTTGCTTATTCTTCCTCATACACTTATGAAGGGCATCTAGAATACCAAGAACATCAATCACAAACCTCAACTCAAAACTTCACCAAATAGCTCCTCCTCGACCTAGAGAACTAACCCACTAATTTTTAAGCTTCAATTCAGCCTCAATCAAAATACCCATTTTAAAATTCTTCAAAGTTTCAAAGCCTTAAATCCAATAATGGTAGATTCTTTTTTCAAACTTCAAATAATACAAAGTCTTGAAAATAGACTCATAAGACACTAGGGAACAAGAATCTAGTGTAAAAAAATAAGAAGCCAAACAAGAAAACTTTTGGATTATTTTTTCAGATTTTTGTTTTTTTGGAATATCAAAATCCCAAGATTAGGTGTGTGGAAACAAACCTATTCCAAGACTTTGATACCAACTTGATGCAAATTAGTCCTAAAAATCCTAATTAACTACAACATTAAGAAAAGAAGAAAACTCAAAGACTAAGAATCCTAATTTGAAATTAAGAACAAAGAAAAGGAAAAAATAGGAAATGAGATTAGACAAACAAATTAGAAAATCAAGAGCAACTAATGGGTATATTAAATTCAAAAAGCTTTACTTGATCAATCTACAAAAGCACCTAACCTATGATAAAGATCAACAAGAGAATTAATCACATTGCAACCTCCATTCCTAAACAAGTTCAACCAAAGCTCAACCAATCTCTCAACTCTCAAAGTGGAGTATTTTCAATATTCAACATAAACTAAATACAAAATAAAAATATCTATTATTTATACTAGAGGAACTACTAGTTATTACTATTCTACCCTTAATAAATTAAGGGCCTTGTTTGGTGCTCTAAACAAGCTCTAACGCTTCCCTTTTTGCAAATAGTCCTTGTAAGATTTGAAGTTTCCTTTTTTGACTCCTTGTAAATGGTCTTTAGACAACATGATTTGCATCAAGATTGATGGAAAAACTTAACTTGAAGGATGAAATTGATAGAAAGTTGAAGAAAACACATCTCTAGGTTTAGGGATTGATAATTTTGAGTTCTGGAACTAAAATCCATCAAGATTAGGCTTATATACTTTCACCATCCCTCTATAGTGGGAAAAATCTCGCGATAGTGGCTTGATCCTGCTACAGTAGCCTAACTTTTTAGCATAGACAATAATCAGTAAATTGGTCATCAAATTTTACTTGAGAAGTAGATTAATAAATGGTTGGTCGCATTGAAAAACTCATATATCTTTAATTTGATGGGAATTGGGCCCCATAACTCCTTATATTCTAGGAGGAGTCCTCATTTGAAGTTGACCCTAGTTTAAAGTTAGCTCAAAACTAAACCAGTACAGACATTTCTAACTTAACTTTTTGCTAAGGGTATTATATGAACTTAATTCATAATTAGTGAACTTACAAATCAAGGAATTTGATCCTAACACCAATTACGAATGAGATTCCTATACCTTTATGGTAGATATCTTTAGTAACAACGAAATTGATCGTTACAATTTTCATGTTTTAGAGATAGGGGTTCTTCTTATGGTCCTAATGTTATAGTTTATATGGTGGAGAACCCTGGAACAAAGAGAATCAAGATTATTGTACATTCTTTAGACTAATCCTACATGAATTATCTTATTTTTAATCTTATTTTTTAAAACCCCAAAGCCTCTATTCTTTTTGGAATTAGTAATGGTGTCCTAACTCAACAGGTTGATTTTTTTCTCAGCTGTGGTACCCCAAATGGAGTTTTGTTGGAGTCTATTGACGATAATAGTGGTGTGATAAAAAAACCCTGATATTATGGATGACATTATTAGGGATGCTAGTTTGACTAGATTTAGTTAAGAGTATGTGTTCTACCGGTCATAATCAACAACTTGGTTTTCTAGTCTGTCAATTTGGTGTTCATGTTATGTATAGTGTATTGAAATTCACTCTAGGTGGGTCTATTGTGGAAGATAGGATAGCCTAGGTACGTTTTAAATTAAGAGTTCTTTCTGATAGTCAGGACATTAGTGTATTAGTCAATAAGAGTAGAGATGTAGTTCTTACTATTAATTACTCTGTTGTTTAAATAATTAATCGTTTGGCTAGAAATAGGCTAAACTCGTAAAGGGTATTATTGATATTTTGATAACTGGTGGTAGTGTCTATGTTAAAGATGGTTAGGTCATCAACATATAATAAGTAGGAGATTTTAGGGTCTGATTTGCAGGCATTGATAGGAGTCCAAATGCTTGTAGGCAACTTGCTAATCAATCTTTCCACAAGCATTTTCATGAGAAAGATGAAGAGGTAAGGATAAAATGAATCTCCTTGTCTTATCTTTCTGTTGGTCTCAAAAAATTGGTGTTGTTACCATCCAAGACAGAGATGGAGGATGAGAAGATGTAGTACATGATTAGATTAATCATATTCCTAAGGAACCTAAAGTAGGTAAGAGTATAGTAGATGAAGGACCATTTAATCCTTTCAAAAACTTTCTTAAAACTAATTTTAAGGATCAGATTCTCTATTGCCTTTATTTTTTTGAATTAGGTAATGAACTCTGGAACCGCGATGACATTGTTAGATGTTATTTTGTTAGCAAGAAAACTAGCCTGAATGGGACCTATAAGGTTGGGTAAATGAGGTTTGATCCTTGGGACAATAATCTTTGTCACAATCTTATACAAAGTATTACAGAGCCCTATTGATCTATAATTCTCAAAGTTGGTCGCATTGGCACACTTAGAGATAAAGCAGAGAAAAGTCTTGTTAACCTAAAGGTCCATCATTTGGAAGATGAAGGTGTGCTTGACAAAGTTAGATACTTTAGGCTCTAAAATACCCCAAATATTTTAGCAAAAGAAAGGGTGTAGACCACCAGGTCTAGAGTATTTCATGGGTTTTATAGAGACAACAACCTGTTTAATCTCATTATCCTCTAGCATCCTGCCTAACTAGTCTCGGGGTTTTCCAGGATGGTGCATTGTTGTCCAAGAAAGCCTTCACTGGTAGAACTAAGGTGTTATGTTGTGTAGAGGTTGGAATAAAAAGTTTCAATGATATGCCTGACTTCATACCGATCATAGATCTAGTTACCAACATAATCAAGGAGTTTGAGGATTATGTTTCTCTTTCTTCTGTTCAGGGTGGAACTGTGAATGAATTTTGCGTTCACATCTCCATTTGTCTGTCAACTAATTCTAGATTTGAGTTTTCAAAATTTCTTCTCATTTTTGAGGACTTCGGAGTTTCTATCAGTGAATTATATTTCTAGATTCCAAAGGTAGGTGCTAAAAGAAAAATTGAAAGACCTTTGAATGCCAATCAACAAGGTTAGGATGATCTTTTTCGGATAGAAAACATTTTTAAAGATCTCCTTAATTCAGGTTGCAGCTTTGAATTGAAATTTAACAATGTCTTGATTAAGCGACAATCATAACTCATGTTTTAAATATTTTGCTTTCTTCTTTTTTGTATTTTTTAAATATTAAGAGTTAACTGTCAAATTTGGACATCTTTAACTGGTTATAATTATTAGAACTAACTTTTAATGAAGATATTATATTTAAGGAAAAAATAATAAGTTTAGTCCTTAAGTTATTTTTAATTTTGATTTTGATTCTTGTACTAATGGGTTAAATAAATTTAACCTTTCATAAAATAAAACGTGTAATTTTAATCCTATAATATAATTTGAGGCTAACACAGTTAGATTCTATTCTATTTAAACCCCTTCAACTGAAACAACTTTCATAACTGTGAAGGAGATGCAATATACTAGTTAGAATCTCAAAATCTGCGCTTCATAAATTTCTTTAGTCAACTCTTAACATGGCTATGGAAATATAACCAATCAAGTCAAAGAATAAGGAAAAATCATAACGTGCGAATAGCTTTTTGTGCCAAGCTTCATTGGACAGTAGCATATAATTTTGTTAAAAAAATAACTCTAATTTACTGCAGCAGTGTAATTTATGTGATTTTATTATCTTATTGTGACGTTGATTTTCTTTATTTAAGTACTAGCAAATTTGATCGTGCTTTGTACGATATTAAAGATATAAATTAGATTCATGAAATTTTAAAGATTTTTTTCAATTTTCAAATCCAAATAAATTAGATTCTAAATTCTAAATTATTTAACACTTAATTTCGTGTATAATAAAAGATAATATCGGAAGAAAAATTAAAATTAGAAGTAGTAATACAATAATTAATGTGATAACTTCATAGTCATTCTCCTGCTATAGATAAAGATTGCAGTGAATTCCTTCAAAAACTCAAATGGCATATCTTTATTTTGAAACTACTCTAGTGAAACAAAGAAGAATAACAATATGAAGAAAAAATGATACTATTGAAAAATATATTTATTGTTATGTTCCTCTTATAAATTCATGACTTGTAAATGATTATCGTGGATTTCTCTTCTTAGTTTATAAATCAAACAACAACATTCAATTCTGTTGTTTCTGCATGCATATTTATCATATCTTCAATCATAATATATAATGTTTTGTGTAGTGTGAAAAATAAAGAATGACATTTGTAAAGGATAAGGTGGATTCATAAATATTATATAAAAGAAGCCAGTAATACTTCTTCAATATTTGAAAAAAGCGTCTTTTATTTTTTTTATATTTTTTTAATGGTTAACCAGTGAGTTCGTAAGCAGTTAAAATCGAATAACAATTAAAAAAGATAAGGTGAAAGATCAATGAAAAAAATACTACTATATATATATATATATATATATATATATGATATTCCAGAGACTTAAGTAATTATGTGTATAGACTTTAGTGTTATTTAAAAATTAAAACTTATAATGGAGACTTGCTTTAAAACTTAAAATTAAAAATTAAAGCAAAGAACTTAATCACGCAAATTGAATCTCCTTGACTCGTGAACAACAATTAATTTTCGTAAAAAAAAAAGTGATTAAATAATTCTATAGAGAAATAAAGAAGAAAAAAAAAGACAAATACGAGTCATGATCATACCCTAAAAAATGTATTACCTCATCACTTATATGTCTCGTTTTATTATATTTATAGATCGCTATAAACACTTGTCATATCTTCAAAAATAAAATAACTCAAATTCAATCACATATCAATCAAGTGAAAGTTAGTCCGAACACCATAATTATCACAAAAAACCCCTCCAAAAATGACAATTCAAGTACTTTACTATTTCAGTTTTAAATCATTCAATTAGGAGAAGCCTTAAACGAAAATCAATAACATAACATATTCAATTAAAATTAATGAAATAAAAAATAAAGACAAAAGAAAGTAGTAATAATTAATATTGTAATTTTAAGCATTTCTAATTAAAAAAAAAGTCTTAGATACATATCTAAAACACAAAGATCAATAGCATAACATGTCTAACTAAAATTAATGAAATAGGAAATAAAAACAAAAAAGAACAGGAACAATTGATACAGTAAAGAAAGAATGAAAAAAGAAACTATATAGTAACAATAAAAGGATTTGAGATACATATCTAAAACATACAATTTACCTAAATGAAGAAATTAAAGAATAAAAGAAAAAGAAAAACTAAAACATGAAAGAGAACATAAGATGAATGGGAGTCTTTATGAAATTAAATATAAATTTATATAGGCAAAGTAATAGATTACCATAAGACATGATAAACTTACAAATTAAGGCTTGAAGGTTATGGACATGAACATAATGGGGGTTATGAATATTATTAAAGATAAAAATTAAAGGTGTGAATCATGTGTAATTACTCATTATAAATATATTTAAATAATAAAAATTAAATACTTACAATATTAAAAGATATTGTCATTTTGTAATTAGAAGAAGGTGAAAATAAATAAATAAATAATTTATTAAGAGTTTATATTAAGAAGATGTGAGTTATAAATAATTACTCATTTCAATTGATATGTGAAGAGTTTTGGTTATAAATGTTCCTTCATTAATAAAATATTTAATTGTAATAAATTAAGTAATTTATTTAATTGTATAGTAAAATAATTGATTTAAATAAAAAAAAAATTCCAATAAAAGAAGAAAAATAATAAGTCATAAAAATAAATACTTACATATTAAAAGATATTGTCATTTTGTAATTAGAAGAAGGTGAAAATAAATAAATAAATTTATCAAGAGTTTATATTAAAGAAATGTGAGTTATGAATAATTATTCATTTTAATTGACATGTAAAGAGTTTTTGTTGTAAATGTTCCTTCATTAATTAAATATTTAATTATAATAAATTAAGTAATTTACTTAATTATACAATAAAATAATTGATTTAAATAAGAAAAAAAAGGCCAATAAAATAAGAAAAAATAATAAATCATATATATATATATATATGGTGAATAGAGTTAAATATAATGACTTTTGAGTTTTCTTTAAATACATAAATAATTTTTTCTTTTACTATATAATTAATAGAGTAAAATATAGTGATTTTTGAATTTCCTTTAAACACATAAGTATTTAAAATAAAAATAAAACTCAATTAATGTCCAAAAAAAGAACAAAAAGGATAAATAATTTTGGAGGCCTGTAAGGCATGCCATATAGTTACAAATACATCTATTAGTCTAGTAACTTACAAATACATCTCAAGAAGATTTAAAATCATTCTACATTCCAAAGATATTGCACGGAGGGTTGACTTAGTGGTCAATGAAGTGGGTGAGAACCATCAGGTCTTAGGTGTTAGTTGATATTTGTTGTCGGTACTACGGTTATCATTAAAAAAAAAAAAAAGAAGCTATGCCAGATAAATAAAATCTTTCTTTCTTTTAATTTTATGATTGCAATTTATTTTTTATATACATGAGAAAATTTATTGTGAACAATAATAAATTGAACAAGTTACTTGCCTATTTCATTTTCTAAATATCAGTATCAATTGGATAACGTGATAGGAATTAGGAAAGCGAAAGAGTAAAAATAAGACATTAATGCAGGGATAAAAATTTCACCAGAAAAATCCTTCACATTGACATGGTAATATTAGCCATTTAAAGGCTCAGTACGAGCTGTTTATTCTGAAGCAGTGAACATTTGCTTCTTTTGGTACGCCAGAAATACTTACACGCTGCTTATTTCAAATATATCAAAGAACTTAGACGAGACTTTTTGTAAGCGTATGGGAGGCACCTGCTAGAAAATTTTGAAAGATTAAAGAGCATTGTTCTCGATAAGGCCAACCCAGTGCACTATTTTTGAAAGATAAAAGAGTGTTGTTCTTAGTAAGGGCAACCTAGTGCATTAAAGCATCCGCTATGCACAGGTCAGGAAAAGGACCGAACCTCACAAGGATCTATCATACGAAGCCTCACCTTACATTTATGCAAGGGGCTATTTCCACGGCTCCCCTAGTAAAACCAGTGTAACTGCAATAAAAACAAACATCATACTTGATATAACAGTCGAATGTACTCTTAATTCACATTGTGTAAATGAACCTAGTAACAACAATCCAAAGGGAAGGATAATCCATTTGGCTTAATAACAAAAGCATATACCAGGTCATACTTAGAAACAACAGATTAGTGGTGGTAAACAACACTTGCTAAGTTGCTCGGACTCTAGTCTAAAAATGTTGCCACACCCATGTCGAATTCTTCAAAATTACACTATTTTTGGAGGATCCGACATGCACCCGTTCACAATCTTGAAGAATCCGAGCAACGTACAACAACAGTACATCTCAAAGGAGCCCTCTCCTCCTCTTGTAGCTATCAACACTTAAAGTTAGTTCATGCCTTCTCCCATCGTTCTCAGGAATGCTACATCCAACGATTACTTCTATCCTCTGCTTTCGAGCCATAAGTCCTGCTTGGGCTCCTTGAGGTCCTCCAAACATCTGAAGCGTAGCCAACGATGAGCATATAATTCTCGGCCCTATTCTTCCAGTTCATCTCAGCGAGCCTGCGAGCCTTGTCATCTTGTCACTAATCACCAGAGCATGTAATCGTATGCAAAAGGACATTATTAAGAAACTAATGATAAAAGAAAGATGAGAAAATGATTCTTAAGTAGAGAAATCAAATAGGGATTGCAAATTCAATTTCCCTTCTAGGTGACTTAAAATAGGAGATCTCACGTAAAGAAAGATGAAAAGAATCAAATTACAAAATACCTTTTAATTAAAAATAAAAACAAATCGTATTAATTTCCTATTTAATTGTTGTGACCTTTGAACTTCATCAGTTTACTCACAATCAATTCAAATCTTTAAGGCCTATTTCTATTATATGTTAATTAAAGTGATTTTGTATAAAAATAAACTCAAAAAATATCAAAAGAATCTCAAAAAAACCACAAAAAAGATAAATGATAATGATGGCTTTAGAAGCATGCCACATCACCATTTCCATATTTCTCCTTTATATATAGAGAGAGAGATTAGATGCCTCACCTGATACCTTTGTATGTTACGACTTGCAATCTTCAGTTACTGATTTTTAGTTTTTACTGTGGAGAAAGGCAACTACTAATTAGATTAGCTTTGAAAATACTCTTTATTAGATCCACTTAACTGTTTTATTCACCATGTTTCATGTCTTGAATGTAAGAATGAGATGAAATCACAAACGACTGATAAACTCTAATATAATTAGCATACTGTAAAATATGTTTCCACTAAAGCGGTTAAGAGAACAAATAAAAAGTTAATGTTGTTAACGTCAAATTAGGTTAAACGGCAGAAATTACACACTTCATTTAATTAAAGGTTAAATATACTTAGTATACTAGTACAATGATCAAAATGGTTATTAGACAATATCAGAGAAAAAAATTGTTGTTGTCCCTATACTGAATGTTATTTTATTCTTTATGCAGTGGATGCACAAATAAGAAAGAAGAAAAATTACTAAGACAACAAGAGATCAAAGGTTTAAAGCTTTAAAAGAACAATTCAATTAGAGAAGATCAAGAAATTAAAGAGAATTTATTGATCAAGGAATCAAGAAAGAAAAGTAATACTTTGTAGTGATCAATGAAGTTCAAGATCACGCTAGCCTCGTCCATTATGGTATAAGAAAAGAAACTGACTCATATATAAGAAATTGACTCATCTATTGAGTAAATAAATAATTACAAAGCAGATTGAAAACTATTAAAAGAGGTCACAAAAAGCAACATAAGTAAAAATGAATGCAACCATAAAACTCCAGCCGTATTTTTGAAAAAAAAACTAATCAAATAAATCATTAGAACGATCAAACTCAGACCAATATCAACATTTTCCTCAATGGCTTATAAGACGAAGACCAACTAAAGACATACAATCACTTATCAAGATAATTAAGATCTGTATTTTATTTATTAAAGAAAGTATTGTATTTCACTTTTGTAAATTTACTTTATGAACAAAAGATAAGAGAAGTTGAAGAGGCCCTGTATCAATTCATAGAAAAAAAGTTATGAATCTATCAGAGAGTGGTAGTCAGATTTACCACAAAGAAACAGGTATATGCTAATTTAAAAAGCTAACAGAAATAATCCTCTTGTAATTCAAGGAGGCTGGACTAGGATTCATATTGAATCTGAATAAATCTAAGTATATCGTGCATCACTTTTAGTTTACAATTTACGACTTGTTAATTACTGCTTTCTTCTTGCTGCTTAACTTAAGTCGACTGTCCAGTTAATCCAATTGGTAGAAAAAAATATGCAATTCATCATCTCTTATATTTTATTTTATAGATAAATGATATTATAATTATACTCGGATGAGTTATGATGAGATAAATTATGTTGGGATAAATTATACTTGTATTAGTTATGCGGAGATTATTTATTATTGAATATTTAGTTTGTCATATTCAAAATAGTATGCATTGTATAATTTCTAAGAATAAGTTGTTTGTTTACAAAAATATCTTCCACCTTATTTTATTTTTCTTGCAAACTTTATTTGTTCATTCTTAATAATAAAATTTCTACCTTATTTAGCTTAAATATTTTTTGTGTGTGTATTTTCATGATTTTATCGTGCATTTTTAAAAACTGGATTAACTGCACGTTTAACATTTGATTATTTAAAATTAAATAATTTTATATATTGCGGAGATTTTTAATGAAGTGTAAAAGTTTAAATCGCTTTTCAAAAATTCTTTACACTTTAATATAACAATGTAAACATAAACATATATTATAGTGTAAGCACATATATATTTTACCATCAGAAGTTTCAAGTGGTTGATGGATCATCATTTTTATGTTTGTCATACAGTGTCTCTTTTCATTGCTGTTAGAGGTTAAGAGAGACGCATCAATTTGAAACATATTTATGGTACGATTAGTTTTTTATATTTAAATTTTTATTTTATTTTTAAAGTCTAATCTTTTTCAATACCATATCAAATTGAAGTTTTCAGTCCTAGCTAATTCATATGAACAAAATAGCGTTTATTTAAACCATGTACTTTTATTAAAAAATTTACATAATATTTATAAAAATTTAATTGGTTATTATTATATATTAACAAAATTATTGTAAGATTTCATAAATTTTCAATTCTAAATTGACTTTTAAATGGAGTTAAGGTTTAGGTTAACTCTCTTAATAAATTAATAGAGACCAAAAGTACACACCTTTAAGAACTTAATTATAAAGACAGAACATATACCCAGAGTCATGCATACGATTATTTTTAAATCTCCTCTATATAAGTAATCATTTATATCATAGTAACACATACAAACATTTCATAACATTGCACGTGTATGTAGCTCGCTAATAATTAATAAATATATAAAAATAAATTATAATTATGTGTACGTTATTATTAAGTAAAAAATAAAATACAAAATATACTTAAAAAGAAACATGATAATACCATCTGACTGATAATAACTCTTCACAGTATTACCTAAAGTAACCATGAAAGACTCAGTGCATGAAGATTTAAACCTATCCATTAAATATCACCAAATTGTTGCCATAGGGAACACTTTTACTCTTCCCTTCTACCATCTTGTTGATGCAAGATTAACAATTCAAGTTACGAACAAAATTCGGCTGAGACAGAAGTAATCATACTATTGAGACCAAAGAAAGTATAACATCAAATACTTCAAAAAATTTCTATCGTACTGAAACTTTTACCTTTTTTCATACGTTAGTTCTTTTCCTTTTTCCATATGTTGTTCTTTTTCCTTCTACTCCATCTTCTTTTTGCCTTTCTTAATAAGTTTAATTTTAGTTGATTTCAAATATCGAATTAAAAAAATAGTAAATAATTTTTTTGTCTATTATATAGTTATTTAATAAAGATAAAATTTCAATAAATATTTCTAAAATTCTTGCAAATTTATTTGAATAAATTAATATAGCACTTATTTTTCTCGTGCACCTTTTATCATATATTTTTTTCTTATCTTATATTTTAGGAGTTTTAACTTGTCACGACTTAAAAATCCTTAATTTATTACAATACTTTTGATATAGTTTAGAAATCAATATTATAACCTTCCAATAATATATCTAGTAAATTATACAATAAATTTTTTTTTACCTTTTCGAATAATAATTATGTTCAATAGTAAATTATTCTTTACGCATATAAATTCATGAACATTTTGGTTTATGTTTGTATATTTTTACTCCTTTTCTATCAAGATGATATTTTTTTCTTTAACGATTTATTGTGCAACTTTTATAAACAACACTAAAATTTGATAAATTCATTAAGAAAATATCTGATTAAGTATAAAGCTCTCACTTTTAACAGCAGTAACAACTTAAAAAAATACAAAAACATCTTCTTTTAATTATTTATTAATTATAAGTGCAGTGTACAAAAAATGATTGAATCCTCATCTTCTTGTTCGTGTTTCTTGTTAAGCCACTTTAATCTAAAGTACTTGACTTTCCTGTTGGGATTAGATTTTCCTGCTATACCAACATATACAACTTCTATTTTTTTAAGTTGTAATGTTAGATTTTTGTAGACACCTAATTTCGTCCCTCTTCGATATCGTTTTTACCCATTTTTACCTTATCCTACCGCGTACCCTCATCCATGTTATTATACCCTCACAAGGTCACAAAAAATAAAAAAAATAATAATAACAAACTCCCTAACAAATTCTATCCTATCCTAACCCCTTTATATCTTATCCTAATAACCTATCCAATCAAAATAAAACACATCACACCCTACCCCTATTCCTACCCCCACCCCACTACTCACGTCACTCTACCCATACACCTACACACAATACTCACAGATATATACATATTCCATTCAATACATAAAGGGGGGATCAGATTTTTTTTTTCATTTTTCAGAGAATTCCATTCTTTTTTTTTCTTCTTCACGATTCACAATTATCCTCACCATATCAGCACACACTTTACACAAAAACACAGAGGAAACTCCATTTTTCTTCTTTATCCTCACGTTACACACACTGTACACCAAGAATACGCACTCACCTCTCTCAGATTTACACTCAAAATCGCGCACACTCACACAGAATCGAGGGGGGGGGGGGAGAGATTTAGAATCGTGAAAGAGGGTTAAAAATGGGAAGGAAGATGGCGTGAGAGATCTGGTCGGTTTTGTTAGATTTTCGGCAAAATTTTCGTCGGATTTGGTCTTTCAGCTCTCCGATCTAGTCTCAAGGTCGCGGGAATCAATTTTCGATCGTCCATTTGGTAGAATCGATCTAAAAAATTGTCAAAATCTCTTGATTGTTCTTTGATATTTGGACGAAATCCAGCCGACAACCATCTGTTCTTGTTGTTTTCATCACTGGAAGCTCACCGGAGCTCAGGCCACACTATTCTTTAGTTTTTTTTGCTGTATTCCTGAGGTTTTGGGACTCGTTGGTTTTTGTACTGTTTTCTCAAAATTTGGATACTGTTTGGGTCTTAATCGAAATGTTGTGATTAGTTTTTGATCGCTGTTTCGGTGATTACTTAGCCGAAATTCTCGTCAACGTTTGCCTGGTTTTGTTCGTTCAATGAACCCGGTTCAAAATTTTCAATATTTTTCCGTTTTTCACTAATTTCTAGTTAAATCCAGCTTGAAACAGTGAGGTTCGCTGGAATCTATTTTTGACATTTTCTATTTGTTGTCCCGTTAAAGTTCATCGGAACTCAGATTACATAAAATTCGGTCTTTCGTCAGGTCGTTTGAGGCCTCAGTTCAGATTGCTATTTTTCTATTCGAGTTGGATTTGTCGCCGTTGAGGTTCTATTCGAAATTCCAAGTCCGGGTTTTCTTATTATCAACAAATATCAGATTGTCGAAAGGTCCATTTCTTAACCCACTCTATTTTTTATCTATCTTGGTGTGTTGAATGGGTTGTGAATATGTGTGGTGTTATTATGTTTTGTTGGATTTTTGTTGATGTTGATCATCACGTTAGTGATTTGGCTATGTTGGTTTGAGGAATGAGTTTGATCATGTTTTAATGGGTTGATAAAAGGAAAATTGGGGTGGAATTACGAGATTGATAAAATGATGAATTTGGGTTAATGATGGTTTTATTGTTACTTTTTATTCAACTTTGAATAAACATGAATAATGTTGGTGAACTCGATAGTATCACTGTTTTAGGTCGCTAATTGGATAGGCGAATATAGGTTGGGTAGGTGAATTTAGGAATAAGTGTTTTCGTGGAATGTTTAGAATTGACAGCTTTGGTTGAATGTTGGAGATTCCATGGAATGTTTGAAATTTTGTTGAATAATTTGATTTTCTCGCACTAAAAATGTATTCATTTGGTCGGGGAATGTCTCAAAGTATCTGTATATATTTATTCACCGGGGAATGCCCCGAGGTATCTTGTACCCGGAGGACGTTCGTGATGAAGGCCCGAGGCGTCGGGTAAAGCATAGGAGTAGTTTAGGATTAGTTTAGAATAGAATAGGTTTACATTTTCACATTTTTTTAATTTTTCAGGACTGTATAATTGGACTGGACATTATATTTTGGATTATTTTGTTTTGTTTGCTTGAGTGATCATTTTTGCGTGCTTTGTGTGGTTTATGCATTTGTAATGTCAATTTAGCCGATACGCTCTGTCAAGCGACCGTGGTCAAACCACGGGATCGAGGGGTGCCTAACACCTTCTCCTCGATCAACCGAATTTTTTAGCCGGAATTTCTGTTCGCAAACCAGTATTAAAGAGTCAAAATCATTTTGAAAAAGGATATCCTTGGGTGACTCGGCGCACCCGATTTATGCTAAGTGGCGACTCTGAATTTTAATTGTTAAAAAATAATCCTTTTTCGAAATAAATTTTCATCTTTTGTCACTTTAATAATTAAAATTCTTTCGACCCTTAAAACATAATCTTTGGAGTACGAAAAAGGGGTGTGACAATTTTAAATTGGACTCCATAATTGCTTTAAGTAAAACTATACTGATATAATATAGAACAAACAATGATGTGACTAATCAAAACTAAACAAATAATTACAAAGGATTTTTAGAATTGAGGCATAGTAATTAATATGTGATTTAATGGATAATATTCTATTGACACCACACCAACAACATATTTAGTGTTATCTCACGTAGTGTGGTTTTGAAAGAATAAAGTTTACGCAATCTTATCTTACCTTGGAGATAGAAAGATTGTTTCTAATAGACCACACTCATCCAAGAAGAAAACAGATAATAAACTAAGAAGGATCTAAAAGAACAACTTCTGAGTTCAGGTAATACCATGTTTTTCGGGGTTCCTTTGCCTTTATTAACTAACCGTGTGAAGGAAGTTGCAATTATAGTCTCATGTATCTCTCCATTCTAATGTGCATTCACAACATCACAAAATATGATATCGGCTGATGAATCGGCCAAACTTGTGACAACCTGTGAGGTAGTATTGCTAAGCAATCACTATTGTAATAGGTATTAAAACAAAATCACAAAGGAGAAAAGGTATTGTAAGAATAATATGATTACAAAAATTCTAGTCAAGTGTACTTGCTTTGCACGTGTGTATTGCGCTAATTAATAATAATAAATATATTATATATTTTATTTTTTTATTTGAATTTTTAAGCATAAATACTAATGCAACACGAAAAGAAAACCAATTGTGTATTGGGGTTTTCATACCCATTGGTGATTATATGCCTAGATGAATTGATATTGATTATTATGTGCCTTGTTATTGGATTCATGATTATGTTACTACTCTGTGGTTTATTTCTTTTAGTAGTGAATAGAGTAGATCTATATTGATGTTGTTCCTTTATAGGTGTGGTTTGGGTTTGCGTTCCATTTATCTTGGCACATTAGTCCTGTTGTGGGCCTTGAGTAGTAAATGATATTGATGTTAATTTTGGTACCACCTGTTCAGTATATTGATTTTGATATTGTTGTTGCTATTGCTACCACTGCATGAGGTTACTGATATTACTTGATATTATCAGTTAATTTTGTTACTTGATGTAATTGATTCTTGCTGGGTAGCTGTATAGACTTGTGTTATCTAGTTAGACTCTCATTTTCTTGAGTTATTATTTGGTGGCTTGAGTAGATATAGTTCGATTTAATATTTTCTTTCCCCTAGCACGTCGAGGTTGATTATTTCCCTCTTGGTTAGCCATGCTAGATTAATTTGGGGATATATTATGATATCAAAGACAGGTTGACCTTTTTTGGCTCTATTATGATTCTAGGGTTGGCGATTTAGTTGTACCACCCATTTTTGAGCTTGAGATCCTTAGACTTGACTTCTGGGTTGCGAAGTTTTTTGCCTTGAATATTCTTTTATATATAGACTGTGTGTGAGATTGACCAGTTTGAGGACAGTTCTTTTCTTGTGGCTATTTTTTGTCCAATAGCGATTTAGATATTGATGTTGAGATATCGTGGATTCATCTCCAATATTTGTGGGTTTCGTTCCCTTGTGATGATTTACCATTGTTATTGGTGTGGAGATTAGATACTCCTTTTATTGTTGTGTTATGATTTTGTCTATTGAAGTTGGAAGGTTAGAGGCAGGTGGCATTTTCTATGATTGCTTTATGAGTTGGCAAGTTAAAAATTATTTATCTCAATTTGTTGATTTTCTGATGGTGGTTTTTGACTTTGATCTTGGTTTTAAGATTGGTATTTTTCTTCTTTTATGATGAAATTGTGGGGTGGATTTAGGAAATCCCCATTTTAGCGTTTGTTTGGCCTAGTGAGGTTTGGTAGAGTATTTCTCCTTGATGATATGTGATGTGGCTATTCTTTGCTGAGATAGAGTGTTAGATTGATTAGTTGTCAGCTCAAGTTACATTTTTTTAGTTTCTAAAGTTTTTGCCATTTATGGTGTGGTTTTCAGCCTTGGGAAATTATTTGAGTTTGTCTGAATATTTCATGCCCTCCAACGAATATGGAGTGGGTTATTTTTATTTCCAGCCAATGATTCATCCTTTTTGCATAATTTCTATTTTGCGGCTATATTTCATGCCCTTCAGTTAATATATAGTTGGTTGCTTGTGTTTTCAGTCGGTGGTTACCCATGTGGTGATTTTTCTCTTCAGATATGTCTAGGTGGTGGCTTGGTATGATTTATATCGGATATGTCAGATTTGGATACTAGAGTCGGTTTGAGATAGTTGAGATTGATATAAACTTATTGGTCCAGTTTTGGATTTGACGCCATGGAATGACGATTTGAAAGTATGATAGATTTGGAACATTAATGTCTACCCGTTCTTAGTTTTGGTTTAGATATTTGAGACCGAGCAATTTAGCCTAGTATTGAGATTTCAGCTTGATGTTGTTGATCTTGCGTATAGCTTTTAGTTTAGACATGCCTTTGTTTAGATTTTATTTATAGGCTGGTTGAGCCTATTCGTTCTTCTCGACGTCGGTTAGATTATAGTTGATAAATGTTAGCCCATGGGCCCCATATTGGTTATTTTAGTTTTGTCCTCGAGTTTCAGTTTTCTTTGGGAATTTTGGATGATTTACACAATTAGAGTAATATACTTGAGTTGGATTCAGTATGACCTCATTCTCAGTGGATGAGCCATCCTGGAGTGAAATGTTCAGTGATGAGTAGTTGCACCTTGGATTTTGAGATCTTAGTTTGATTTTTATTCGGACTGGTTGCAGCTTTGGCATGGATTGGATTCCTTAGTTATCTCTATTGTGTGCCCAGAGTATGGCTTATAAGATTATTCTCCTATTTTCCTTATGGACTTTCAGCGGATCAACTTCAGTTCTTTGAGTTCTATGTGATGAGACTGCGTGGGCGAGACTCAAGTGTTTTTTCTCTTGTCTTGAAGTAGATAGCATGTTCAAAATGGTAAATGGGGCACATATTTGGATTTGTATTTGGTGGCATGACTCGTGACTTGGGTTGGCTTTGGCTTGGATGAGCCTTTGTTGATTTATGTGGATATAGAGATGGTATCAACGTGATATGGTTTAGATATGTGTACATCAATCTTCTTGGTTCAGTTTGAGGCCATTTAGCGGTTAATTTGAGTTTTAGCTATTTAGAAGTAGAATGAGAGTGTTGGTTGAAAAGGGATACTTGTGGCAAAATCCATCAGAAGTGTTTTCTCTCCACTAAGGTTATCTGAGAAGTCATGCTTGGAGCATGCGGGCCTAGTACCTCATTATCCCTTCGAGCATTTGGGATTCTTTTTATTCGTTGTCTTTCGAGGACGAAAGTCCTTTAGTAGTGGATATTGTAATGACCCTTCAGGTCATTTTTCATATCTACACTTATTTCCGCCATTTGAGCTTATCCATAGCTTCCCCAAGTCATTTACGACTCACTGAGATCGATGATTCGGTTACCGAACAATTCGTTTGGTTTTAATCCTCTCTTTAGAAGTCTTCGCTGGTTCCAAATATCCACCGAGAAAAAACTTCAGTAAAACAACCTTGTATTGATAATCCGACTTCTCCATTGTGCCTGGAATGTCTATTTTAGCCTAGGGAGACCCTTGGTTTAGGTCCCAAGGCTTTTGAACTTATTTTGGGCTAGTGAACAAATTTTATTAAATACGAAACTATAGGTGTGGGGCCCACTTTTCCTCAAAACGATCTTGGATAAAAGTTTTGATGATTCCAATGGATTTGAAATGTGTTTTATACTCAAATTTCACTATCAGATCATGTTATTTGGGTTTCGAATGAATTTCGAGGGTCAAAAATAAGTTTTTGACTTTGCTTTCACGGGGATACCACATCTCTTCGCTGAGGGGGTCTATAAATAGACCCAAGGTCGAGAATTTAGGCATTTTCCCTTCATTTTTGAGAGCCTAAAACACTAAATAAGTATGATAATTCAAAATTTATTCTTGTGGGTATTTAGGGAGCTTGGTAAATATCTTTTATCATGATTATCATCCGGATTAAGGTAAGAATTCATCACTTTATTGGTGAATTTCATAGTTCTTGACCCAAAACCCCAATTAACTTAGGGGTTAATTTAGCCTAAAATTTGGTTTGTTCGCACACGTTAATTGAGGGTTATGATTTCTCGGTGATGCATGAGCATTGGGTTGACCTCAAAAATATGATTTTCGTATGTGGGACCCACTTGAGATTTTTGGTGTTGTTTTTAGACCCGAAGCACAATAATGCAATTGGGTATCATTAGACTCATATTAATGTGTAGATTATATTTTTGATAGTATGATGGCATTTTGGGGATTGTAAAGTGAAGACGAGCATATGGTGCATGATGTGAGGTTTTGCGGTTCGGCCTTGAGGTAGGCTTCTACCTAAACTTCTTCGAAGATAATGTGTGTTATGTATGGCATGTGAATATGAATGTTAGGCTTGATTATGAATAAATAACCTAGTATTGATTATTGATGTTTGGGGAATTGGATAAGGGTTTTGGACCCGTTAGGTAGTATGTTTATGACCCTTTTAGAATTCTATTATCTTCTCCCTAGATTGAATTAGTTTGCAGTATGAAAATGTTATAATGCTAGGTTTGAGATGTGGTCCAAGTGTTGGAATCATGGTTAGTGTGATTGACCTTAGCTAACTAGTCTAGTGATCTTAAAATTGTATCTTGGGGTAGAATTGACATAATTGCTCATGTTTCTAGACGAATTTCCTATTTTAGGATTGGTTATGGCTTACTTGACATCTAGAAGTTGAACTAGATACCTTAGCCTAGTTTTTGATTTAGTTTGCCTAAATATGAACATTGAGGATTAGAAGTTGGATCATCCGACTCACTTAGGCCAACACTTGTGTTAGCCCTTGTGGGCTTAGTTGCGAATAGTAGGCCTAGTTGATATTAATAATTCTTATTTATGAGATTTACTTGGTGAATTGATAAATTGTTATAATTTTCACCGAATTATGATTAATGGACTATAGAGATATTAATTTCCCTTAGTTGTGATTTTGGGTCTTTAGAGACGTTATTACTCTTAACTAAGATATTTGATCCATACAGATGCATTTCCCTCTTAATTATGATATTTGGCTCATAGAGATGCATTTTCCTCTTAGTTATGATATTTGACCCATAGAGATGCATTTTTCTCTTAGTTATGATATTTGGCCCATGGAGATGCATTTTTCTCTTAGTTATGATATTTGACCCATAAAGGTGATTTTCCTCATAGTTATGATTATAGGGCTTGTAGAGATGGTTTTTCTCTTGGTCATGATGTATGACCTATAGATATGAGATGTCTAATAGAGGTGATATCCTTATTGATATTATAACCTCTAGATGTGAGATGATTATAGATATGCTATGATTTATAAATATAATTATTGATATGAGTTTCGAATATGTATATGGGCCTAAGACCGTGATTATGATCTTGTGATTATTGCGGATATATTGTTGGGCCAAGGGCCATTTTATGATGATGATTGGATATCCGAGAAGTGTTTATCATTATAAAGAATGCAATTACACTTTATGAGTATGCATATATCTGTTTGTATATAAAACTCTTCGGTATGAGACGGGGGAAGATGCAGTATGTTGCCTACAAACTTTATTGATTGAATACTGGTGATGACATGCATAGATTTTGTACATTCATGATTATTATATCGGCAACTTATGTGATTCTAGATGAAATATATCGTAATTTGTTGTCTCTTAGAAGACTATAGCAATTGGTGGCTAGGAAACAAATGTATTAGTTAATGAGTCTTGCTTAGTTGAAATATGGTAGCTATCGATGGTTGATGCGTGGCTAATGACAATTTCAGATTTATCATAAGTGAAGATTTGTAATATTGATGACTAAGTTTATAATGTCGATTAGTTGTGAAATGAGGAGTTGTGTATTAATGAGGCTCGATAATAAGTGATGTTGGTAATAAAGAGATGTCTAGTTAATAACATAGAATATTTGCTAAATGGTTGATTAATAAATATTTAAATGAGGATTAGTTGGTTAACGATGGTTAGTTAATGAATGATGTCAGTTAATAAAAGATGGTTAGGAGATAAATGGTTATGTGTTGTCTAATAATGGTTAACAGATATATGATGATTAGTTCATAATTTAAAATAATAGATATATGGCGATTATGGCCTAGTGATGAACCTTGGCTAGATGTTAGATATTTCCTATTTAATAAATAATGGTTAGTTGTTATCCCTTGAATAAGGATAATGTTTAGACAAATAACTAGAGGTTACGTGATGACGAGCGAACTAGTGGTTTCATTCCAAATAGTATTGATTAGCTAATAACAAGTAGTTGGAAAGTAATGTCTAGATAGATACTTTATGGTGATACAATTATGTTCATGAGTATATTAGTATGTGTTATTCCGTAATGGTTATTGTGATGATATTGATACCCTGCAAGGCTGGAGGATACTATTGTGATGATATTATACCTGGCAAGGCCGGGGATACTATTGTGATGATATTGATACCCGATAAGATCGGTAGATACTATTGTGATGATATTGATACTCGACAAGGCCGGAGAATGCTATTATGATGATATTAATGCCCGATAAGGTCGGAGAATATTATGATGATACATTAATACCCGACAAGGTCGGAGATTGATTACGATAATAATGGTCATGATGATGACAGTTATGTTGTGTTGTGATATTGATTGTGCACCTTGCATTCATTCCTGCATGTGCATCATCTATCACCAGTATGAACCTATATCTATTAGCTGGTATGGGACAGTCGTATGGATATGGGTGAAGAATATGCCTTATGTTGTTATGTGTTGATTGAACCTTCCAAGTCTCGGGCGGTGGGGGTACACATAGGCTCAGCTAGGTATTTGATTGTCTGGAGTAGTCGGTTATTCACGTTGTTATTGATATTGTTATTATCATTGTTATGATTATTATGATGGCTAGCTTATGACAAATTGGTCATTGATCTAGTATCGAGAATTGAGGTATGTCTTTGGCATCTTCTACTTATGATGGTATTATTGTACATAATTATATCATGTTTAGCCATATGGATTGAAAACCCTGAGTATGCTAGTATTAAATCCTGATGGTATCATGATGAGGTCTTAGAATGAGGATATGATGATCTAGACTAATTTTTGAGATGACCTCATAATTACGTGTATGTATATGTATGTATCTAGCTATATGAAGCTATGGCACTACCGTATATCCCTTTCTTCGCTTGTTCATATTGTATATTCGTTTCTTAACTTTGTATATTGCTATATATCTTTTTTCACTCTTTATTTGTATATTGGCCTGGGATATACAGTATAGTATTGACGTCTGACGAATGTGGCTGGAATAGGATAGTTCACCTTGATACTTCCTTAGTCTTATTATGTTAAACTCTTGGACGTAAACAGGATAGTTGTCCCTTATTATTCTCATTGACTTATTTTATAAGCTCTGGACTATTGGGTGTAGTTTTCATTCTGTTTATATATTGTATATATCTTATTTATCTTTGGAGCTCAGTTGGTAGTTGCCTACTGAGTAGTCTTCATTTGATACTCATACTACACTTCTGCAGCCTGCAGATCATAGTACAGGTTATCGCCGTTGATTGTGCATCATGCGGAGTAGCTATGGTTCAGAGACTTAGAGTGAACTCCTGATGTTCAGAATGTTACTCATCTCTCTCTTTATATTAGACTAGTCTCTATATTTAATGCAAAGATAAATTGTATCAGTGTATTCATTTGTACTTCACTTTGAAATCTTGTTGTTGTAGAAACTCTTGTATTGATACCACAAGGTTTTGGGATTTCATTATGTATTTGATTCTCTTATCTCATCTACTCTGCATTCATTTTTATATATAATTGGGTAGTCCGTTACTAGCCGTTTCGAACTACAGGTTGGCTTACCTAATGATGGGTTATAGTAGGTACCATCATGACCTGAGAAATTAAGTCATGGCAATAAGCTATTCAACAAAACTGAAATAGAAATATCCAAATCCAAACTAGTTTGCAAGTGCATTCGTTTGAGTTGAATATTCCATCATAACTTAGATTAGAGCAAGTCAATCAGTTGTTCAGTTCGGAAACTTCCATAGTTGGATTATAAGAATTTGAGATAAAAAAGAGAAGATAAGAATTTGGGTAAGAGAGAGCAATCAATTGAGAAAGAGAGAGAGAAGCACAAAAACAATATAACAATTTTCTCACCCGGTCCCGCCGTCATTTCATTTGATGTACTTGTATGAGGTTGACTAGATTCCTTCCTCGTGATTATATTGTCAGGGTAGTTATACATACAATAGATATTTGTTTATAAAATATCAATACATATTTATACACACACTCTCTCTATATATAAAATCAAAACTAAAATAAGATAAAATGACAAGTGTCAAGATATTAAAATAGACACCTATGACGTGCAGGGTTAAAAATATTATTTATGTACATATAATAGACGTCGAACTCCCTTCGATTAGTTTGTATATTCTCTTGTGAACCCCGTTGGTGTCAATCCAAATTCCGCCACTGATAACATGATAATTTTTAAGACAATACTTAATAGTGTTGTAATAAAAATTTTGAATTAAAGAACATTAAATATTTGAATTTAAAAAAAGTAATAACACTAGAAGAGAAAAAATAGATATTTTCATTAACTTAAGCCTAAAATTTATAATTAAAAAGTCCTAAATAAACTCTAAATATTAGTTAATGACCTAAAAGAACTTTCTGCTTAAAAACGGATGTGTAAGTATAGTAACTTTAAAAAAAGAAACGTGGGTCATTAACTTTCAGCAAGTTTCAAGCAACTTTTTAACCCAAATAGTCCTCAATTAAAATATTTTAACCAGATAATAATTTTAAATTTATACTGATTATAACTATCTTCATAATTTTAGAGTTTTAATTTTATCTCAACTCTTATGCATTCTAAATTTGTAAAACAATAACATAATTTTAGGCAAAAAAAAATACTTAGATTAAAAAATAAATTATTTGAATTGTTTGAAAAAGTAAACATCTATGTTTAAAACAAGAATTACTATCCTATTTTATCTTTACATTTTTTATTTTTATATCTTTAAAAAAGAAAAAAAAAATAGATAAAGATAAGAAGAGTGTACTAATACACGTTCTTTACCTCCACATATACACGATTTTACACCCCCCCAAAAAACCCAATTCCTTATTTGTAGCAATTAGATATTGTAACAAAAATTTTGAATTAAAATATTAAATATATTTAAATACTTAAATTTAAAAATATAAATTTCTGTGAATAAGAAAATTATCATTATCTTGATACTAGAAACCTTACATTGAAGTTTTCTAAATGAACTCTACCTATTCATAACTTATCCTTTTTAATAATAATAATAATAATAATAATAATAATAATAATTATTATTATTATTATTATTATTATTATCTCATTAATTTTAATTATTTATTTTAATTCAAATATATTATTTATCAGATATATATATATATATATATATATATATATATATATATATATATATATATATATATATATATATATATTATATTTAAAAAAGATAAGCATAAGAAAGAATAACAAATTAATCTTCTTTTGACAAATTAATATGACATTTGAATTTGAATTTTAATGAAATTTGAATTGAAATGGAGTTTTGGCTTTTTACCATCTCCTATATATACTCCTATATCATTAGCTTTATTGGTGATTTATTTACCATTTTCTTTATAATTTTTAATTTTTAAAAGCTATTTTTGATTTAATATTTTTTTTACAGGATATGATATTTTCATCTTCATCTTTCTCTATTAACATTGATGAAGAACAACAACAATCGGTGGTTGTTAATGTTATCTCTATCTACTTCTCGCGTCTCTTCCTCTCTCAGTACAATGATAACACCCTTCAAGGAAAAAAGGTAAAAAAGAATCCAGTAATGATTAAAACGATAATTTCGATAAGTAAAAGATTCATCAATAAATTAGTTTCAATTATTTAATTTATGAGAATTTTTTTTTTAGAGTTATTTTTACTTTTTACTAATCATTTTGTTGCTATTGTTGATTTGCAAAAGAAATAAAAAAAAAATGAAAAGAAGAGAAAAATAGATAAGTATAAAAGTAGGAATTTTATTTGTATAATTGACAGGTTAAGTTTTTCAAACATGTGTTTGATATTATTGTTCTTCTTTTTAATATTGCTTTATTTCATTTTTTCCATGTTTAATATCGTAATCATATATTTACCTTTTCAGAAGATTTCTAAATAGATTTACAAGTACTTTATTCTATTTATTATTTTCAGTTTTGCTTGCAAATTTATATATATAATCTTTTATTTTAGTTTGTCATTTTGGGCGTCCACTAGTTTTATAGTATAAAGAAAGAAATCAAAGAATATGAATATAAATCACTGCTTAAAAGTATATTTTTAAATAGTAAGTTAGAGTATAATTAAACACGATGTCGATATTACATAGCAATTTTTTTTTTTTTGATATAGAATCAATTTTTTAATTTTATATTTTCCTTTAAATTTGATTTCGAGAAATTTTTGTGCATTATTTAATTCTATGGACAAGGTTAACAATCCTTTGAAATTTGAATGAAAAACTAAGGTTTGAGATATTAGATAAAAATCTACTCTTGCAGGTGAAAATATTTAACTTGAATTCTAAACCTTAAGCATTTCTGACAAATTTAATTATATTAGAGTCTTCTTAAAACTAGATTTCATTTTATTATTTCTGTTGTGCATAAAAAAGAATTTCAATTTTAATTTCAAATTATACAAAACTTATTAATTATAAAACTGTAATACATAAATACTAAATGTGTATCTCATTTTTTATTTTTAGTAATAAAAAATTATTATTTAAGTAAATAGCCATATATTTATTATATTTTGTAGTAATAACTAATACGAAGTAATAATTTAGAACTAAAAAGAAATTATAGGCAATGAAATAAAAGTTTAGAATTAATTTAAATTTCAGGAATAAGATAAATACATACATACTTATTTTTATTGCATTGAAAAGTAATTAGATAACAAGTTAGAAATTATGATGTAAGAGCATTTAGGGACATGACTTTCTTTTAGATGAGAAAGTGTTGTTTTAATTATAACGATTAAAATCTTAAATTTTGTATATCATGTAATTAAATTCACGATAAATAAAGAATTAAATGAACATTAAGATATAAAAATATATAACTTAAATTTAAATATATTATTTTATATTTAAAATATAAGAGAAGAAAATTTAATTGCTTACAAAGTGTAACATAAAAAGAAATTTTTTTAAAGTTATATTATTAGATTAAAATAATTAAAGTTCAACTAAATAAATACAAATAAAGTGTCTGGGTGGGTGGGGATTGGGGGGAGAGGGACGTGGGGGAACGTGGGGTAGTGAGGGAGAAGGATTTCTAATTAACTTTGAGAATATAATTAACTAATTATTTAATAAATATATTACTATCCACAAATTACAAATTGAAGTGATGTGAACTATAAAATTTAAGTTCAACAACAAAAATATATAATTAAACAAAATAAATGTATTTATTTTATATTATTAATAAGAAGAGAAAATGATAATTTAATTACGTTAGTTGATATATTAATAAAAGTCAATATTAACAATTTAATATTTTTTGCTGGCGAATAGTATAATCAAAAAATATGAAGCATAAATATCTTTGTTTATATAGATTTGATGATCAAATTCTCCGAAAGGAGGGTGTGTGTGTGTGTGTGTGGGGGGGGGGGGGGGTTACACTATCAGTTGCTAATTTAGTAAAAGTCAACATTAATGATCTAATATTTTAGATAATGAATAATGTATAATAAAGAAAAGCGTGAAGTATAATTTTTTTTTTTTGATAATTATATGATTCGTTATTGTTTATATAGATTTGATTATGAAATTGTTGAGTTACCCGGGGAGGGGGGGGGGATACATAATTCAAGTAAATTAACGATTTATTATACTTTTCAGCATTATTTATTAAAAATTATATTTAGTATTTCATAATTAATTTAAAATTTGTGGATTTAATCCTATAAAAATGACCAATTTTATTAGTTTAAATGAATAATATATTATTTTTTTTGACTCATTTTAATCAGACAATCGGCGCATCACGCGGATACCTATACTAGTTTATATAATACTAATGCATTACATAATTATTTATATAATATCGATACATCACATAACTATTTAATTTATATAATACTGATAAACGTTATAAATATATATACAATATTGATACATTATATATACACTCCATAACTATTTATGCACATACACTCCATAACCATTATACAGTTATGTAGTATATATGATGTATTGATATTGTGTATATGTGTGTGTATTCATACACCATTTACACAATATCAATATATCATATATACACTATATAACTATTTATACAATATTGTACATTATATATGCATTAAATATACAATGTTTTTGAGAAGTTGTATATGATTTTCTCTAGGTGATTAACAAATATTAGTCACAAAAAAGGGGTCATTTAACCACGATTTTTCTATCATTTAGACACAATCTACGCATGGCTAATATGCAAACTTTTTTTTTTTTTTTTACTTTTAGCTATTTTTTTATAAATAAAAATATGACTATAATTGTTGTAAACTAATTACTTTATTTTATATATTTGAAATTCTCCTATGATCATTTTGAGTGGACTTCAGCTATTGGATTGCATTGTTAAGCACGCCGGGCACATGCCAAACTCGGGTACATTTGCACATCTTCCCTATTTTGTGCTAGTATTTAATTGTTGTCCTTCAAAATAGATAATTTTTTTCACTGGACATAAATTATATTTTCACATTATAATATTTCAAATAAGGTATGCTCCACTAGTTATAATTCAATTCTAAGAACAAAAATTAGAGATGAATCCATTTAATGACCCTTGAGAATGTTTTCTCGATTATAATGCGTTTCAACATTTTGTGTCTTTCTAAAGCGACCATAGGTCATTTATGACTTATCAAAATCGTCAATTCAATTTTTGGACAGTTCAATTAAATTTTATGCTCATTTCTCTGCTTTGAAGCTTTTGAAGTTGAGAAATCGGTCTTGGAACAAAATTCTTAGTAAACCGCCTTGGATGAGAATTTCAACAACGTCGTTAGCTCTGGAATATTGATCTTAGGCTAGAGGAACCATTGGTCCAGGTCCTAAGATTTTCAGACTTGTTTTGGGCTATTGACTGGAAGTAGGTTAAAATAAAACTATGAGTGTGGAACCCATATTTTTGTCAAAATGACATCAGATGAAAATTTTAATGATTCCGTGGATTCAAAATATCGAATATGGTATGGTAGCATACTTCATTTAAACGCACAGGGGTTTCAAATAAATCTTGACCCTCGATCTAAGCCGTTGGGACTTACGAAATTACTGGATCACAACATCTGATGAAGGCAAATCTTGGCCTTCACGTTCGCGAGAAGCAAGATTATTGGTCTTCGTGTTCGTGAGCCAACTGTTGCATTTGCGAAGGGTAAGCCAGCCTAGCTCAACTTTTTTCTTGCATTCGTGGTAGACCAGATACAATTTTGAAGGCTTAAGTCGGTCTAAGTCCACATTTGCGACAAGGGTCCCGTATTCGTAAAGGACTATTGACATCCCTATATATATTGCTATCTTCTCCAATTTTCCGCCATTTTCTTAACCCTAACTCTCCATTAGTGGATCATCGAGCAAGGAAAATCACGGGAGATCGTCCATGAGGCTAAGGTAAGTTAATTTAACACCTTTTGACCATTTTATGTTATTTTTCTCTATCTAAATCCATCTTTTTCATCGTTAATTCATAGAAATTATTTCTTGAAATTCCTTAACGAGTGGGATGATTTGAGCCTAGATTTGTGCTCAACTTTTGAGTACACATTCCTTGTCCTTCGAGGGACCTCGTGACAGAATCAATTTTAGAATTATATTTGCGGACCCTACGAGCCTATTTTTTACCCGATTTTAAGTCCGAAGTTTTATATTGCAATATGAATATCGTTTTACTTATATTAACGTCTAGACGATGTTTTTAATAGTAAGAAATTATTTTGGAATCATGGAGCAAGGACAAGTAATTTGTGAACTGTTCAAGATTGCGGTTCGACATCGAGGTAGTCTTCGGTCTACTTATCTCTAGAGATTGTGTATTGTATATTTTTATTATAGGTAGAGATTATAAGTTATGTTTACACCTAGATATATCATGACTTGACCTAATTAGGGGATTTAAAATAAAAATGTAACCCGAACCTTAACCTAGAATACTTGTTAAGTCTATAGGATCCTATTACACATGATTATAGACTTAATTAACCATAGATTTGCCTACGGAATCCTTTAGTAAAAGACTTATCATATTACTTAGTATGTTGGGTGATATTCCCTGATTAGATCCTTCTACTAGCTTTATGCCCTTGTTTGCCCCAGTTTCCTGATTAATAACATTAATATCTTGTTGAGATATACATTTTTGGGCTAAAATACGTGGTTAAGATACCAGTTGGATACCAGTTAGCTCTCTATGCTTGATTTGAGTTGTGACTTAGCTTCTTAGACACTCATAGTGCTATTATCTGGATATGGTGATCACATGCGTACGTTTAGGCGCATTTACACTAATTAGTGGCACGATTCCCACTGAAACCTTGGTTTTACTACTGTTTTTCAAAAAGGGATTTATTCTCACTTTTCAAATTTAAAACTGATTCTTTAAACGGGAGTCGTGCACCTTTATTAACGACTTATGAGATTTTAAACTAAACATATTAACTTAGACCGAGGATATTTTGGGTTCATTTTTGATCCACTACTTACTCATTTCGATCGAGAGAGATTACAGTCCTTTCCATATTACTATACTATTTTAGTTGCAAATTTGATCTTGAACAAAGAATTTACAAACATTTACTCATTCAGTTTTGGTTCAAGTTTGGAATTTCTTATGATACTAGGTTTATATATATACATATACATATACATATACACTTGATACTGTATGGAGTATATTTATGATGATGGGTATTGGAAGGATTAGTTCGAGACTAGGCAAGGATATCTCGAGTCTCTTATAGGCCCTTCTTTCTAATGAGTCACGATACTAGAGAAGGATGGTCGTTATAGGTCCTACCTTACGAGCTACTGAGCTAAAAATGGTGTATATACTTGGTGCATTATGACACTAGGTTGGTGGTACTGGATTTTCCTTGCATTTATTTATCTATGCATTGCCTACTACTAATATAATTATTTGACACCTGTCTCTATTGGTCTTATGGGGGCTGCATAAGTGCAAATTATATTTGTTGTTTGCTGAGTGATTGATTATACCTTTCGAGTTTGTGGGGGGTGGGGAGTTAGGTTATTACTAATCCATACTAGCAGGTTACATTATTATTTGATTATTATTGTATAGTTTGTGGTAGGATGGTTATGGACTGATATCAGAGGTTGTTAGTACATTTCTAATTCCTTTTCTCCTTATTATGGTGTGATTTAGTATAGTTGAATTATCTCCTGATTATTTCATACCTGGTTAGAGGCCCTAATTATACTAGAGTTAGTTCTATTCCTAACACCATAATTTTTATAAGATTTAGGCTGTTAGCCAGTTCCCTATGATTTTCACGTTCTAGCTAAAACTTATGATATATGATTTGTTTCTTTCATATTATTTTTATAAATACTCTTTCTTCATATCATTCCTACATATCTCTTGTGTATCTCTTCCTTCGTACTTCTATTGTACATTGTATATTCCTTCCTTTACTATACTATTGTATGTTGACTGACTACTAATGGAACTACTTTTTACACTTAGTTATTGATAGTACCTGATAATTTAAATTTATTTTTTATTAGCATTATTATGTTTCGTTGCCTGAATAGTTGCATATAGTTTATTTTCCTGCTTTACATGTTACTTATACTTGCATTATTTTTAAAGCTCAGTCAGTCGATGCCTACTGAGTATCATGTGTTTGGTATTCAAACTACACTTCTACATCCTATATATATAGTACGAGTTCTCTCCATTGATGTATGCATTGTACAGGGCATCCATAGATTGGAGATTTGGGGTGAGCTCCTGGCATTTGGAGTTATTCCTACTCTCTCTGTTATTGTTTGATTGATCTTTATTTTAAAGGTCATAAATAGTTCTCTATGTGTATGTGTGTATATATATATATATGTATATATGTGTGTGTATATATACATATATATACATATATGTATGCATGTATGTATTATTCTTACTTTGTACTCATTTTGTATTAGATGCTCATGTACAAAATTTACTAGCTTTTGGGGAGGCAATTACTTCTCCCCTTCTTCTTTCTCTTTTATTTAGTTTTACTTCTGCTTTTCTTACAAGTCTGTTACTAGATATTTCAGATTATGAGTTAGCTTACCTACTGGTGGGTTATGGCAGTGTCATCATGACCAAAGAAATTGAGTTATGACAATCTATTTGAAGGACAAACCATGCAATTAAATGACCAAAATCTCTTGAAAGCAGTATTTCAATGTTAATGGGCCTGAAATTGTCCACTCCTTTTGAAAGCCCAACATAACATGGGCTTTGTTGAGAGAACCACATATTATACTATCTTTATCATTTTAAGAATAAAATAAAAACTAAAATATGATGATTTTATGTGATCTCTTAATTAGTACTACTAGTACTTTATAAAAAAACACAGAAATATTAAATTTGAAAAAAATCTCAGATTGATGGTTTAGACTATGAACAAGGTCAAAACCTATGTGTTTTAGTTTCCAATGCATAGAATTGGAGAATAAGTTGTTGATTTTTTCTTGTTTATTATTTTTAGACCGAGAACGATCCAGAGCTGCAAGAAAGGTGCACAACTTTAGCGGAATAAAGCATTTCAAGATTGTGTTTGAGGTGAGTTATCATTTGAATTGTAGTTACTGACTTGATTTGGATTTCATGTCTATTCATGATTTAAATGTTTGTAAATTGGCCTTTGAGAATACTTGTGATTCTGAAATTGATGGATATAGTTGTATAGACAAAGTGTGTACTTACATATTTAGTGCATTGAATCATATCCTGGTTGATATTTTATTGACATTCATACATTATGATATTTAGAGGATTGGGTACCACGTCAGTATATGTTACTTATATTCGAAGGGTTGAGTACCGCACCAATATGGTACGTAGACAAATTTGGTCACCTACAACCATGACTATTAAGCAGATAAGTCACTTTAGTATATATGTGCAAATTAATATGAGGTGATGGTTTGATGCATTATTGCATATTCATAGTCATTTGATTGCTCATTTGCATTGAATAATATGTTGTGTTAAAATCAAGGTAGGTTAAGTCTAATCTTGTGAGACGAATTGGAAAAAATTAATTGTTGTACTTACATTTGTGGTATTTAGAGGAATCATAAACTCTCCCTTGTTGTTGAACTTATGTGCATTAAAGGAAGTTCTAATGAGGTATTGGTTGACTAGGTGATTATTTGTGGAGTCTTATTATTGTTTAAAATTAGTTGTTATGTGTTTACTGCTCATTTGCTTGTATTTGATTTATTTTTAAGTATGTTCTGAGTTAAGTCGATTGATGATGCCTACCAGTACATAATGGTTGTATTGATACTACCTGTTCTCTTATTTGTAGAGTGTAGGATATATTTCGACTATTGAGATGATACTGAATATAACATTGACTATCAACTTTTCAATCTAAGGGTGAGCATCTATCTTCAAGAAGTCATTGGATCATCCCATTTGATCAAGTCAATTCTTTTGGTCACATATTATTTTATTTATTTTTAGATATTATCTTAGACTTCAATTTTGGTTCAAATGTTCTTGTAAGGTGACTTGTGATTCTTATAAATTATAATAGTTAGGTTGAATTAATTTCACGTTTTATTTAATAGTTCTTAAGATATTTATGATTATCATTGTTATGGAACATTCCATCTTAAAATTATTTAAGTATGCACGTTAAGGTTTGCATTAGATGATTCTCCCACTGAAGGATTAGTATGGGTTCCACTCACGACCAATTGGATTAGGACAAAGATGATATCAGAGCCCTAAGTTCATCGATCTCATGTACAAGAACAAATCTAGTAGAGTCTTATGGAACAGTATAGAGACATTTATACTTTTCGTCAAAAGACTACAAGACTTTAGGAAATCCTACTCTCTTTCTTTCTTTTGTGCTAGTACTTGATTCTAATTAATATCTAGCGATAAAAATTGGTATCTGCCTTTTTTTGGTCTTGTCTTGCAAATAGTTAAAACACGCATCGAGAGAGCAGTAGTAGTACTTAAACTGGCCATTGACGCTGCAATTTGTGACAGAGGCAGAACCCGAGATGGAAGAGGGTTGGATATTGGTGCTTCTCCACAACATGTTTTAGGTCCAGTGATGACCAGAGGCGAGCATGACTTATTTATAAGTTTCTTAAGATGAAGTCTCCTAAATTTCATGGTACTAAGTCAGAATATGCTTATGAATTCATTATTGATTATCATGAAAGTTTTCACAAGTTTGTAGTGGTAGAAAGGTATGGTGTGGAATTTGTTTCTTTTTCAGTTGCAAGGGGATGCCAAGATATGGTGGAGGGAATTCATTGAGTATAAATCAATAAGTTTTCCTCCACTAACTTGAACTCAATTTTATTCTGTCTTCTTGGACAAATATGTGCCAGGTACTCTAAGGTACATGAAGAAGGATGAGTTCATTAGACTCAATATGGGAATTATGTTGGTTGCAACCTATGAGTCTAAATTTTATGCCTTATTCAGATATCCTTTACAGTTATTAACTATTGAGGAGGAGAGGATCTGCAAGTTTGTGGAAGGGTTGAATATCGATGATCAAGTTTCTATACTTCAGATTACATCTTCAAGTAAGACCTTCCAGGAGATGGTTAAGTTTGTGAAAAAGGTAGAGGTTGTGAGGTAAGATGATTAGGCTAATATAAAGGAGAAGAAGGCTTGCAGAATGGGTAATTATCTAGTGATTCTTATTATCTGGGTCAGAGCTTGTCGAGTTACCCTATCTGACTTATTTAGTCTAGGATGCTAGGATTTGTTAATGGTCTGTGAGGGACCAACCAACCATTTTATATTTTGGGGATTATGTTCCTTCTTCATTATCAGCTCAGTGACTCACCCAAGACCTTAAAGGTTATAAATGCAGTAGGGTCGGTCATATTTGGTGATTTTATCCTAGTGAGAGGCAATCTATTTAGTTAGGCCAACAACAGCCTTTCGAGCCTTGGTTCCAGTACATAAAGGGGTAGAGGTAATGGTAAGTGCTGTCCATAGGGTAGGCATGGTGGTTACCAAATAGGAAGATACGACAACTAGACCTACCAAGGTGAGGTGCCTACTAATCAAGGTAGTGTACAGGCTGGCAGGGGCAGTGCCCAAGTGGATGATAAGGCCTACTTCTATGGTTTTATAGGTATGCCCAAGGTTGAGGCTTCATACGCAATTATCACAAGCACTAGTCTTGTTTGTGATTACATAACTATTATTTTATTTGATTCTTATTCCACAATCTTTTTTATTTCTGTTAAATCTACTTTGTGTCTGGATATGGTTTGTAAAGTTCTTGATACTGCTCATATGTATGTATTTACTCTAGTAGGGGTTTTCATAGTCATTGATTAGATTTATCGTTCCTGTTCTATATTGTTTATGAGTTATCAAACTAGGGTTGATCTGATAGACATCATGGATTTTGATATCATTTTGGATATGAGTAGGTTATCTCCATATAATGCAATTCTTGATTTTCATGAATAAACAATCACTCTGGCTATTGTTGACACCTAATTTTTGCCCTCTACGACGGAGTTTAATTCTGAGTTTCTTTGATTTTAAATAAAATTAAAACATTTGTTTTATCCAAATAATTTTTTAAAAATATTTATCAAGGTAATTTTATCATTTTAAGTAGCAATTATATGTTCTCGTATTTGTATAAACAAGATCACATAATTTTGTCACTTGAATAATTATTTTGTTGAAAATTTAATTTTAATCAAGAGTTATCTCCAAAATTAATTCAAATGTGTAAAATATTGATTTAAGCATAATTTGTTCTAAAAAAATAATTTATTTGGAAAAATATTTATTTGATTTTGTTAAATCAAGAAGCTCCAGATTAAACTGGTTGATAATTTGTATCAAATTTTATTTTAATTTTAGCTAATTAATTGAATTTGATCATAATTGAAATCACTTTGGCCACAATTGCAATACAATTGGATTATTGATTTTCAATATGATTTAAATTTAAATAAAGTTGATTGAACTATAATTTAAGGCTATATATTAAACAACCTAGTCTTAAACCCCTAACCTATTAATTTAATGAAGGCCCGAGAGACCCTTTAGCATGCTATCATAAACATAATTCATACGACATAAAGAGTGAAAGATAAATTGAAACATGGAAAAGCTCACAATCAAATTTAAATACATCAAAACATCAATCCATGCATACCCAAATCTAGTCTAAACTAGTCTACTCTATCTAAGCCGGGACAAGGCCCCTGGTCGGACCAAGAATCTGGATGAAAACATCTTATGGATAAAGCACCTTCCGAAGTAAGGGAGGCTCACCAACTCTGAATTTCTGAATGTAATCTACTGCTGAGATGGACTACGTGATTGTGCCTTAGAACCTACATTATGAGATAATGCAGCCGCCACGAGGATAACTAATACTTGGAATGTATTGGTATACAGAACAATTCAAAAAAATATATATACATTTCATATAAAAAATCAAGAGCTTATGAATTTTTTTTAACATAGTAGAGGTCAAAACACATGGGCATAATTAATGAGCTTCAAAATATTCTTGCAAAAATATTGACTAAACTCTTTACTTTAGTTCTGAGCTAGATGGTACACCCTACAAATATGATACCCTCGAGCTATATGGGTCCTCCATTAACTCGTTGATCAAGCCCCCAATTTGAGTTTGCCGCAAGAATTGGAGTGTCATGAAAAAGTATGCTTCTTTTCCGACAAACCATGTTATCCCATTTTCCGAATAACATACCATAAAACCCGCATCGACAAAACACGATTTCCAGTAATGAGTTGTCTGAACTCATGACTTCTTCAAGTAACCTTTTAGCTCTCTTTAAGCCCAGTTTTAGTCTTTTAAAAGTATGCTTTATGCTTATGAACCTTCATTGCTTTCATGATAAGGGCATTCCAATATAGGTATCGTCATACCTAGACTTGCAAGCCATATCATGTCATGACCCAACCCGACCCGACCCGATCGGGGTATTGTCGTAATGGGCATCCCAAGTCTAACCAAGAAAGGGGACCATCCCCAATACCACCCCAATGGTCCAACGCATACCCTGAGTCAGATGAATTTCGAACATATAACAAGATAGCATATAATTATCCAAATCCAGACTCTGGGATAGGTCTAAAATCGGGATAACCCAAATGATTCCAATCGCCCCAAACCAATCGATAACCATAACCAAACCATAAACCAAAATAAAAATAATAACCAAACCAAGTTCAATAACATAACATAAAAGGATAGAACAGTGAGAAATTTTATCCAACGATATTATCCCTATTACTAAGGTTGACACAAATATCGATCCCACCCATACCAACCCATAGTAGTTCCACAAAAGCCTCTAACTAAAAAAACCAATATTCGGTTGGGACATGTGTAACGCCCTGCAATTTGGGCTACAATATAAACCATGATTTCAATGCGTTACTAATCCCGAAGCCATAAAATCCCATGCCAATATGTCATGTTAATTATTGTGTATCATGTGAATCCACTCAAGCTTGAATTTAGACTATAGAGGTCCTTCAACTCAAGGACAAGTTGAAACTATTTCGATCAACTAAGTTTTAGTGGACGTTGTAAAGTGTGTTAGCTTTCATTAACCATAGCTCTCTGCATATGTCGAATTAGCAAGCCTGCTATGTGTCAAATGATAGGTGTTCGAGTTAGCTTTCCAACGATACCAATTTGGCTAAAATTCGGTACCCGAGCAAGTAGTTATGGCTTTTCAAAGTGATAAGAATCGCCTAACCAATCGCCCATGGCCACTGGAAAGCATAGGCGATAGCCTAGGCGGCGCCTATGTAAATATAGGCAACAGGATGGGCGGTGCCTATGTAATGAATTCTGGTAATTTAAACACTCCGTGTTGAGGACAAAGTGGTCCTTTCCACCCTTACTTATCCCTAAAACATGAGATTTAGTTCCAAGGACCCCAAAATACATATTCTTTCATCAAAAGTGCTCAGGATTCTCCTTAGGGTTTCAAAATAAAAACCCAAATAGTTCAAGATTTGACCGTAGATTTTCAAATATAATTACATATTTGGAATCACCAATCCGCAAGCTTCAAGAAACATCTATTATTATCCAAAAATCTCACGGGTGTAGTTTTATGAACATGCATGCTTTTAAATGGGAGTTTTCAATCAAATGCTAATATCTTGCTTTCAATATGATTTCTAAGTCATTTTCTTTATGTCATGGGAATTGTTTGCCTATATACTTCAATGGTTGAAACCATGCATATGTGATTTGAGATTTTGCATGAAAGTTTGATAAATATGAATGATGAATTGTTTTATACTAAAATAATTTCTTTTTTCCTTTACTTGTTGATGTAAAACCATCTTCCATTCAATAGAAAATTTTCAAATTCCCATGATAATGTTCCGATACTCCATGTTATATTGTGATCAACAAAAGAGAGCATGGATTTGAAATAAATATTGTTCACCACTTGCAAATGATTAAGAACCTTGGTTTTTACATGATTATGCATATGTGGATGTGATATTGATGACTTTTAAGTCGGGTATGACGATACCCTTCAAAATACGATATGTGATAAAATAAAAAAAATGAAATTTGAATGCATTGATTTTACATGAGAAAGGTGGATGCCCGAAGAAGGCGTTTGAGACACAAGGGCTCATCGCTGGAATAACGTGTTTGCCAACACGAAATATTGGTACCAGGCTAAGCGATCTTGTGTACTTGACTTCATGTCATTCCCAAATTGGAACTATAGGTAGGAGCTCGATCCAAGTGATCTTGGGCACTACCATTGGGTCGAGACACCATGCTGTGTGGTCTTGTGTGTCTCTCCCTCACTTATACTCTAATATCAGTGTCAACCGAGGTTTGACAGTTGGTGTAAATTATGTAGGGTATTCCACCAAGCGCAGTTGCATTTCATTGATTGTTGAGAAAACTATTGCATTATACCCATATGCTTTCAAATGATTTGATACGAAATTGCTTTATAATGGATCTAAACTATATGTTGTAAAAATATTATGTTTTGCTTTGATATTTCTATATGCCAGTACTTTTGTTCTGACCCCCTTCTCTCTCCAACCGCTCAGGTTCAGAGGCCCAGTCTAGGGGTCAAGAGAATCAGTAGATCATTCAGACAGAGTTGCATAGACAAATGGGGAGCCCTCTATGTTTTGAAAGGTCTTATGTCCTGCAGTCCTTTTATCTTATATTTAGTTTTGAGGGTCTGCAGGGGGATTTGTCCCAGTTTTCAGATAGACATTATTTCAGTCATGTAGTAGAGATTTCACAGACGGTTTTAGAGATGTTAATTTAGATTATAGGACACTATTCCCCATTTTCATTTTCATATGATTCTTGACCATGTTTTCATTATATTGTGTTTCTTCCATATTACTTTGATCATACGAATTATGTGTATGATTATCAAACAGATAGGGGTGTTTCGTGCCTCCATGGTTTGAAATGATCGTCACGGCCAGGCCCTGGTTCGGATCGTGACAAACTTGGTATCAAAGCATAGTTCATGGTCCTAGGGTGTCTGTGAAATCATGTCAGGTAGAGTCTTATTTATGGGTGTGTAGCGCGCCACACTTATAAGCAGGAGGCTGCTAGGTGTTTAGGAAATATTTCCCTTCTTTATTATTTAGTTCGTGCTTCAGAGTCTGAACTGTTCCCTAATCAATGATCACTTGTGTTTTAGAAACACAGTTATGCCTCCATGTCGTATCATCGATCAGAATGCTCAGGCATATGAGGTCCATCCCACCCATAGGATGCGGACCCGTAACAGGGCTCACACTCCAGAATTTGTCCCTACTCCGGGAGTCCCTCCAGTCTCGACCAATCCACTTCTGTCTCCACAGAATAACGCCAACCATCCCCCAACTACTCAAGGAGATATTTCAAATGCAGAATTCAGACGGTCTATTCATATGCTGACACAGTTGGTAGCTAACCAGGCTCAACGATCGAACGATATTGGGTCTACATCTGTTACATCTGAGGCTACTAGAGTCGGACATTTCATGAAGATGAACCCTCCTAAGTTCACTGGCACCAAGGTGGAGGAAGATCCACAGGAGTTCATGGATAAGATAGAAAAGATCTTTAAGGTGATGCATGTGGATGAGGTTAAAGGGGTGGAGCTAGCAACCTATCAGCTCAAGGACATTGCGAATCAGTGGTATGCCGACTGGGAAGATGAAAAAGGTGAAAGTGTTGAGCCCACAGTTTGGGGCAAATTTGTGGAAGCTTTCCTTGATTGATTCTTTCCCGTGGAGTTGAGGGAGGCCAAGCCGGAAGAGTTTATGAATCCTAAGTAGGGCAGTATGAGTGTCCAGGAGTACACTTTGAAGTTTAATAAACTATCCCGCTATGCACCAAAGTTGATTAGTAATATGAGGGCCTGGATGAGGAAATTTGCATCCGGCCTTACTGATGACCTAGTAGTTGAGTGTCAGGGGACTATGTTGAATAAGGAGTTAGACTTTGCTCGACTGACCGTTCATATGCATCAAGTGGAAGAGAAGAAGAAAAAGATTGCTGAATCTAAAGAGAAAGACAGATAGGCTAAAAGAGCTAGATCTGTGGATCAGCACCAGAGTCAGCCGTAGAGTGGTAACTGGGGTAATAAGTGGTCGAAGAAGAAGAAGTTTTAGAATAATGCACAGTTAGCAGCCAGCGCCCTAGCACCCAGACCACCGACAGACAGACGAACTCAGAGTTTTCAGACTCTTCATGGGTCCAAGGCTCTAGGTACACAGTCTCAGGGTAGTGTGGCCCAGCAGCGGCGTACGCGTCCGCAGTGTAAGGTTTGTGGAAGGAATCATCTAGGGAAGTGCTGGTTTGAGGGGAAAAACTGCTATACTTATGGCAAAGTGGGTCACCTTTAGAGATTGTCCATCTGCTAGAGTAAATGTGTGTGTGTGTGGGGGGGGGGGGGGGGCTAAGTCCTTAGCCACCTCTACAACTCCTTTTCCTAAGGGTGCCTTTTCAGCTGCCGGAAACGGTCGCAACCGGTTATGTTCTTTGACTAACAGCCAGGTGGCGAAAGCTTCACCAGATATTGTCACCGGTATGTTACAAATATTTTCTCATGATGTTTATGTATTACTTGATCCCGGGTCTACTTTATCTTATGTGACCCCTTATGTGGCTGTTGGTTCGGGTTTGAGCCCGAAGTTATTGTAGAACCCTTCTCTGTTTCTACTCCTGTAGGTGATTCTGTTGTTGCTAAAAAGGTAAATAGAAATTGTGTCGTGTCTGTTCATTGTAGAAAAACTGTGGCAGACCTTATAGAACTGGATATGATAGATTTTGATGCCATCCTTGGGATGGACTGACTCCATTTGTGTTATGCCACCCTTGATTGCAGAACCCAAAAAATAACTTTTTCTTTCTCGAATGAGACACCAGTTGTATGGACAGGGAGTTTTGTGGAACCTAGAGGTCACTTTATCTCCTATCTTAGAGCCCGAAAGCTTATCTCCAAAGGTTGTATGTATCATCTAATTTGAGTAACAGATTCAAAAGTTGGAAACCTTCCTCTGCAGTCAGTCCCTGTAGTGAATGAATTCCCAGAAGTCTTTCCCGAAGATCTCCCAGGGATACCCCCTGATAGGGAGATAGATTTTGGTATTGATGTGTTGCCAAACACTCATCCTATTTCTATTTCGCCATATAGAATGGCTCCCGCAGAACTAAAGGAGTTAAAGGAATATCTTGTAGACCTCCTAGACAAAGGTTTTATTCATCCTAGTGTTTCCCCATGGGGTTCACCCGTGCTATTCGTGCGAAAGAAGGATGGGACCCTTCGGATGTGCATAGTCTACCGTCAGTTGAATAAGGTCACGATTAAAAATAAATATCCTTTTCCTAGGATTGACGACCTTTTTGACCAGCTTTAGGGTGCCAAGTGCTTTTCAAAAATAGACCTTCGTTTGGGTTATCATCAGTTGAAAGTTATGGAGTCAGACATACCCAAGATAGCCTTCCGAACCCGATATGGTCACTACGAATTTCTAGTCATGTCCTTTAGGTTGACTAACGCCCCTGCAGCCTTTATGGATCTTATGAATAAAGTGTTCCATCAGTTTCTTGACTTGTTCATCATTGTATTTATTGATGATATTCTGATCTATTCTAAGAGTAAAGAGGATCATGCCAATCACCTCCGAATTATCCTTTAGACCCTTAAGGATCATCGGTTGTATGACAAATTTTCTAACTGTGAATTCTGGTTAGACGCTATTGCCTTCCTGGGGCATATTGTGTCCAGTGACGGGATATGAGTGGATCCCCAGAAAGTTGAAGCAGTGAGAAAATGGTCCAGACCCATGACTCCAACCGATATTCAGAGCTTCTTGGGTTTGGCGGGGTATTACAGAAGGTTAATAGAGAGTTTTTCTTCCATAGCTACTCGACTTACTAAAATGACTCAAAAAAAGATGAAGTTTGTGTGGTCTGACTTGTGTGAAAATAGTTTTGAGAAATTGAAGGACAAGCTGACTACTGCTCCTGTTTTGACCCTTCCCGAGGGTGTAGATGATTTTGTGGTTTATTGTGATGCGTCCCGTGTGGGACTTGGTTGTGTATTGATGCAATGTGGTAAGGTGATAGCTTATGCATCTAGGCAGTTAAAGGTGCATGAGCGCAATTACCCCACTCATAACTTGGAGTTAGCAGCCATGGTGTTTGCACTTAGAATCTGGAGGCACTATCTCTATGTAGTGCTTGTTGATATTCATATTGACCATAAGAGTTTACAGTATGTTTTCTCATAGAAAGAATTGAACCTCAGGTAGAGGCGTTGGATGGAGCTTTTGAAAGACTATGATATGAGTCTGGATTACCATCCGGGCAAGGCAAATTTTGTAGCCGACACCCTCAGTAGGTTGTCTATGGGCAACCTTTCTCATGTAGAAGAAGGAAAGAAAGAGATGGTGAAGTATATTCACCGCCTTGCAAATCTAGGAGTGAGACTCTTAGATTTCAAAGATAGAGGGGTAATTGGTCATGAGTTAACTAAGTCATCTCTTTGTGCTGAAGTTAAGGAGAAGCAGGTTGAAGATCTCATCTTGATACAAATCAAGAAAGATGTGGGTCAACAAAAGGTTCTGTCGTTTGAAATTGGTGACGATGGTATTTTGAGATTTCAGGGTAGGTTGTGCGTTTCGAATATCGATGGGCTATGGGAAAGAATCCTTAATAAGGCGCATACTTCGAGGTATGTCATTTACCCAGGCTCTACTAAGATGTACCATGATGTGAAAACCTTGTATTGGTGGAATCACATGAAATGTGATGTAGCTAATTTTGTGTCCAAGTATTTGAAATGTCAACAAGTGAAGGTAGAACACATGAGGCAGGGTGGTACTTCCCAAGAGATAGCCCTGCCTTTATGGAAGTGGGAGATGATAAACATAGACTTTATTACAGGACTTCCGAGATCCCAAAACTAGTATGATTCTATATGGGTGATTGTAGATTGGTTGACCAAGTTAGCCCACTTTTTGCCTGTGAGGACTAATTATTCAGGAGAGGTTTATGCTAAGATTTACATTTAGGAGATAGTTCAATTGCATGGGGCACAAATGTCCATTATATCCGATAGAGGTACGCAGTTTTCATCTCAATTTTGGAGATCCTTTCAGAAGGGTTTAGGTACATAAGTGAATTTGAGCACAACTTTCCACCCTCAGATGGATGGGCAAGATGAGCGTACTATTTAGACCCTCAAAGATATGTTGAGGGCATGCATCATTGATTTCAAAGGTAGTTGGGTAGATCACCTGCCACTGGTTGAATTCGCTTACAATAATAGCTACCATGCCAGCATTAAGATGGCTCCTTTTGAGGCTTTGTATGAGAGGAGATGTAGGTCTCCAATAGGATGGTATGAAGTGGGTGAGACACAGTTGTATGGGCCTGATCTTGTTCATCAGGTGATGGAAAAAGTGAAAATCATTTGAGAACAACTTAAGAGTGCTCAAAGTCGTCAGAAGTCCTATGCCGATGTTCGGAGAAGAGAACTAGAGTTTGAAATTGGTGATTGGGTGTTTCTCAAGGTTTCTCCTATGAAAGAAGTTATGCAGTTTGGAAAAAAGGGTAAATTGCGCCCTCGTTATGTAGGGCCATATTAGATTTTGAAGAAGATTGGTATAGTTGCATATGAGTTAGAATTGCCTGCAAGTTTGGGCTCCGTTCATCCGGTATTCCATGTTGAAGAAATACATTGGAGATCATTCTATGGTATTGCCAGTAGAGGGTATAAAAGTGATAGACTCCTTGTCTTACGAAGAAGAGCCCATTGAAATTTTAGATCGCCAAGTTCGAAAGCTGAGGAGCAAAGAGATAGCCTCAGGAGCCAGAAGATGACATGAGAATTAGATATCCCAATTTGTTTGCTTCGATGGAGGAGGAGACAGAAGGTACTATTCCTATCTTATCTTTCCTAGTACGTTATTATGCTTGAAATCGTGTCTGTCTATGTCCGGTATCATCATTCAGGGATGAATGGTCCTAAGGGGGGATAATGTAATGCCCCGCAATTTGGGCTACAATATAGACCGTGATTTCGATGCGTTGCTAATACCGAAGCCATAAAATCCCATGCCAATACGGAATGTTAATTATTACGTAGCATATGAATCCACTCAAGCTTGAATTTAGACAATAGAGGTCCTTCAACTCAAGGATGAGTTGAAACTATTTCGGTCGACTAAGTTTTAGTGGACGTTGTAAAGTGTGTCAGCTTCCATCGACTATAACTCTCTGCATATGTAGAATTATGAAGCCTACTATGTGTCAAATGATAGGTGTTCGAGTTAGCTTTCCAACGATACCAATTTGGCTAAAATTCGGCACCCGATCAAGAAGTTATGTCCCTTCAAAGTGATAAGCGTCGCCTAACCAATCGCCCATGGCCACTGGAAAGCCTAGGCGGCGCCTATCGCCTAAGTAAACATAGGCGATAGCTTAGGCGGAGCCTATGTGAACATAGGCAACGGGATGGGCGGCGCCTATGTAAGGAATTCTGGTAATTTAAACACTCCGTGTTGAGGACAAAGTGGTCCTTTTCCACCCTTACTTATCTCTAAAACACAAGATTTAGTTCCAAGGACCCCAAAATAGATATTCTTTCTTCAAAAGTGCTCAATATTCTCCTTAGGGTTTCTAAATAAAAACCCAAATAGTTTAAGATTTGACCGTAGGTTTTCAAAGATAATTACATATTTGGAATCACCAATCCGCAAGCTTCAAGAAATATCTATTATCCTTGGAAATAGAGGTACGCGGGGTTATCCAAAAATCTCATAGGTGTAGTTTTATAAACATGCATGCTTTAAAATGAGGGTTTTCAATCAAATGCTAATATCTTGCTTTCAATATGAATTCTAAGTCATTTTCTTTATGTCATGGGAATTGCTTGCCTATATACTTCAATGGTTGAAACCATGCATATGTGATTTGAGATTTTCCATGGAAGTTTGATAAATATGAATGATGAATTTTTTTCAAATTCCCATGATAATGTTTCGATACTCCATATTGTATTGTGATCAACAAAAGAGAGCATGAATTTGAAATAAATATTGTTCACCAATTGTAAATGATGAAGACCCTTGGTTTTTACATGATTATGCATATGTGGATGTGATATTGATGACTTACAAGTCGGGTATGACGATACCCTTCAAAATACGATATGTGATTAAATAAAAAAAGAAATTTGAATGCTTTGATTTTACATGAGAAAGGTGGATGCTCGAAGAAGGCATTTGAGACACAAGGGCTCATTGCTGGAATAACGTGTTTTCCGACATGGAATATTGGTACCAGGATAAGCGATCTTATGTACTTGACTTCATGTCATTTCCAAATTGGGGCTATAGGTAGAAGCCCGAGCCAAGTGATATTGGGCACTACCATTGGGTCAAGACACCATGCTGTGTGGTCTTGTGTGTATCTCCCTCACTTATACTCTAATCTCGGTGGAAACTGAGGTTTGACAGTTGGTGTAAATTATGTAGGGTATTCCACCTAGCTCAGTTTCATTTCATTGATTGCTTAGAAAACTATTGCATTACACCCATGTTCTTTCAAATGATTTGATACGAAATTGCTTTATAATGGCTCTCAACTATATTTTGTAAAAATATTATGTTTTTCTTTGATATCTCTGCGTTCCAGTACTTTTGTGCTGACCCCCTCCCCTCTCCAACCTCCCAGGTTAAGAGGCCTAGTCTAGGGGTTAAGAGAATCGGTAGATCATTCAGACAGAGTTGCAGAGACAAGTGGTGAGACTTCTATGTCTCGGAAGGTCTTATATCCTCCAGTCCTTTTATCTTATATTCAGTTTTGAGGGTCTGCTAGGGGCCTTGTCCCAGTTTTCAGATAGACATTGTTTCAGTCATGTAGTAGAGATTTCACAGACGGTTTTAGAGATGTTAATTTAGATTGTGGGACACTATTTCCCATTTTTGTTTTCATTTGATTCTTGACCATGTTTCCATTATATTGTGTTTCTTCAGCATTACTTTGATCAGATGAATTATGTGCATGATTATCAGATAGATAGAGGTGTTTCGGGCCTCCATGATTTGAAATGCTTGTCACGGCCAGGCCTGATTCGGGTCGTGACAACATGCCCTCAACTTTAGCGAAAACTAATATCCATAAATAAACCAAAGTGTGTAAAAACATCCATGAACATACAATGGAGCCTTCTGGAAAGATAAAAGCTCGCCACTTCAATCCAAAGCTGGTCTTGAATTTCAATCACTATGCAGGAGGAGTAGAACGGCCGATTCCTGCACCGTATAGGGATATAGCATCCCAAAGATGGGTTAGCAGGCGAACGCTAGCATGAACTCAAGATAAGGATAAAGTAATGCCATCCATTAAAACCAAGTAAACCAACCATATACATACAAATCATACATATATATAAAACTATGCCGGGAAATAAAATCAAATTTAGCATGCATTTGAAACCATTAACTTGGGTGTGTGTTGCTTAAACATCATTAACCACCCAAGGGCTATATGGTACAAGTGTAACCCCCTGAATGGGCCTCGATATGTGTAGTCGCATGAACTGGAGATACCATAAGAGTATGGGATTCCCAACTAACCTTCGCTCTTGATGATACATATATACAATGTACTTAAAGAATTCCCGTGCATATAAGGCCGCCATGACCTACCCCTCATGTTGGCAAATATGAGTTTCTAGTATTCATTCATTAAACTCCCACCTTTATGGTTAGCTATCACACCCTGCCATTATTTCCCAATTAAAACCATTTCCAACCAACCAATCCATTTTTTTATTTATTATTAACCAAGGCTATTAATAGTGGTATATTCATACTGACTATAATTTAAAAGTATTGTCCTTAGAAAAACCTTTTTGGGTAAAGGGATTCCCATGTACCCATTTACTAAGTTAACCTGAGGGAGTCCTATATACCCCACAAGTGTTCCATTATTAAGTTTGCTTAGAGGAGTCCCATGTACCACATAAGTATTCTTTAACATGTTTACTTAAGGGATTCCATCGTAATCTACAAAGAGTTCAATTAACCATAACCATGTCCATCAAACCATTTCATTTAACTATTGTAAACCATTTATACCATTTAGGGTTCCATTACCAAACCATACTGTGTAATAGTTCCATTAAAAAGTCCAATAATGCATTTTATCAAACATATTGGGGCATAGTGTTTCCAAAACCAAAACCAAATACCAATTAACCATTCCCATGCAACCAAGTATCCAATCCACCATTAAAACATGTAAATACATAATTAAAACATGGGAAAACCATAACCAAGTCATTATAACCAAAACCCCCAACATGTATATGAAAGCCCAAAACCATATAACAATTATGTCATGAAAACAGTTTATAAAATATGCCTTTAGTTGGAACTAAAAATGAGTGAAGGAGTACATGCCTTAATTGAGAAGATAAAAGAGAGAAATCACCTACACAAACCCTAAATTAATCCTTAAGATGAAACCCTAGCTTCTTTGCCCAAGAACTTTAAAGAGGATTAACGAGTATTTTCTTAGTGTTAAAGAATTAAATAATAGGGCAAATAACCTCCCAAGTGTTTTAAAAGTCATGCGGACTTATTAGGTTAAGTGGGGAATGTACAGATGGACCTAACTTAAACTGCATAAAATTCTCATCAGGGGGTACGACTAACCATACCAGTTGTACCCTTCAATACGAGTGGTACCCACCACACGTACCCTAGGCCTCCCCCTTGGACCTAACACCATTCAAGGTACGACTTACCCAAATCAATTCGTACTTAAAGCATACGACTAGTGCCCTTGGCAGAAAAAAATCATAAGAGGTTTGAACACTATCCACCGTACTAGTTTATGGTACGAATTGTACCCTGGCTTACGGCTCATGGTCATCCATCCATACTCAGATCTAAGTTATGATACCAAGTCTAAGATTAAGTGAAGGAAAAACCCAAGACAAATGACTCATATCCAACCTTATGACTCATAATAACACAAATCGTACCCATTCCAGAACCCAATCCAATCCACCAACCAACACTGGTCAGCATACGACCAAGGCATACCACTCGTACCCTAGTATACAATTGGTACCCATCGATCGTATGTTGTCTAGAACCTAGAAATCCATGAAATTTTGTAAGGATCCCAAACCCAGGGTGTTTTAGTCTCCCCCACTAGTAACATATATCCCCAAATGATGAACAAGGTAGGTAAAACATGATTTACACCCCTTAGATCCCTCTACTCTTACCTTTAACAAGGATGCAAAGAAATCCAGTAGAGTCATTTGCATTATCAAATATCAATCCAACCTTTAACCAAGTTAGAAAATAAATATGCAAAGATATTAACCTTTCCTTTAACAAAGTTTGAAAATAAAAGTATGTTGAAGAAAACACACCTTTTGCACAAATACCAGTAGAAGAAAATAGATGTGGATATTTGGACTTTGTGTCTTTCTCCATTTCCCATATAGCCTCTTCCACCTTGTGGTTCCACCATAGAACCTTAACCGAGGCCACATTCTTGGTCCATAAATGACGAACCTACCAATCCAATATCTCAATGGGACCTTTTCATAAGACAGAGAATCCAAGATACCCATGTCCTCTAAAGGAACCACTAAAGAAGGATCACTAAGACATTTCCCCAACATAGATACATGAAATACCGGATAAATAGAGCTCAAATTGGAAGACAACTCCAATTTCGCAAAATTGTATAAGGACCAATAAACCGGGGATTGAGCTTCCCATTATTAACAAATTGAATTACTCCGTTCATGGGAGATACCTTTAGGAACACCCTATCCCCAATCTCAAACTCCAAGTCTCTACGCGTTATATCGGTATAGGACTTCTTTTGGTGACTTTGGGCAGCCTTAAGTCTATATAGAATGACCTTCACCTTTTTCATAGCTTGATAAACCAAATTTGGACCAAAAATATCTGCCTCACCAAGCTCAAACCAACCAATAGGAGAACTACACCTCCTACCATACAATGCCTCAAAAGGGGCCATATCAATAGTAGAATGATAGCTATTATTATAGGCAAACTCTATAAGAGGTAGATGCTCAACCCAATTACCACCATAGTCAATCTCACATGCCCAAAGCATATCCTCTAATTTTTGAAATAGTTCTTTCCGCTTACCCATACGTCTGCGGATGAAAAGCAGTACTCAGACTCAACTTAGTACCCAATTCTTTTTTAAAAGACCTCCAGAAGCGAGATAAAAAATGCGTACTATGATCAGAGATAATCAAAATAGGTACCCCATGCAACTTTACTATGTCATAAAGATACAACCTCGTATAGTCCTCTGCTGAAAAGTTAGTCCTCACTGGCAAAACGTGAGCGGACTTTGTCATTCTATCCATGTCGACCCAAATCAAATTAAATTAGTTTCGAGATCTAGGAATACCAGTAATGAAATCCATATTGATTACCTCCTATTTCCATTCAGGTAACTCAATTTTTATATATAACCCACCAGGCCTCATGTGCTCAACTTTGACTTGTTGGCACACTATGTACTTGGCTACAAAGTTAGACACTTCCCTCTTTATCCCATTTTAGTCGAACCATGATGAACAACATAGCGCGACTCATGCGCCTCTGCCAATACCCTTTCACGCAAACCATCTACATTAGGAACAAATAACCTTTCATGGTATAACAATGTACCATCACCACTGATCTTGAATACCATTACCTTTTTCCTACCTACATCACTCTTGATTTTTATTAAGATAGGATCTAGCATTTCCTTCTCCTTGATTTCCACACCAAGAGATGACCAAACTATTTCCTGTATCAATACACCACCATCCTTGGAGTATAGAAAATAGATTCCAAGATTAACCATTTGGTGAATATCCTTCACCAATTCCCTCTTCTCATTTCCTACATGAGTCAAACTCCCCATGGATAACCTACTAAAAGCATCAGAATCTATATTAGCTATACCTGGGTGGTAGTGAAGAATCATATCATAGCCCTTGAGAAGCTCCAACCATCTCCTTTTCCTGAGATTTAGCTCCTTCTAAGTGACACATACAGTAGACTCTTATGATCAGAAAATATGTCCACGTGCACTTCATACAACTAATGCCACCATATTTTCATAGCAAAAACCACCACTAAAAGCTCCAAATCATGAGTAGGATAATTATTCTCATGCACCTTCAACTGTCTGGAAGCATCGGCTATAACCTTCCCATGTTATATCAAAACACAAATAAGTCCCATCTGGGATGCATCACAATAAACCACAAATCCCTCATTACTTTCAGGCAATGCCAAAACTAGAGCCGAAGTTATCTTATCATTAAGCTTCTCAAAAGTACCTTCACAAGCTTCTGACCAAGAAAACTTTACCTTCTTCTGAGTTAACTTAGTCAATAGGGCAACTATAGAATAAAACCCCTCCACAAACCTCCTATAATACTCAACCAAACCAAAAAGCTCCAAATATCGATTGAAGTCATGGGTCTAGGCCACCTTTTAACCACAACCACCTTTTGAAGATTGTAACGCCCTGAGTCTGTACCCCGAATGCTACATGGTGCTTTCAAACCCGAAAGATCACAAGCTAACCCATTTTTGATATCTGTTGTGAGTACTGAAAAATAATAATGTAAGAAATATGGAAAATAGGCTGAAATGCCATAAGGTTCAAAATGTAAAATACTGATAAAAAATATCAACTATAATAATAATCTACAAAACTGAACACTATCTGAAAGTCTAGCCTGAAAAGCCTCCAACTAAACTATCTGAAAATGAATTTGATGGGATAAGCCCCCAACTAACTCCGACTACTGCAATACTAAAGCTACAAAAAATACTAAAACAAAGACATAGCCTCGATTGAGGACTCACTACTAAATCTGGTACTACTGGCTGAATCTTCTATGCACGGTCGGGAACCTGAGCATTTAAACCTATGATATAAGACATCATAGAGCAAAGAGAAAGTATGCATCACTATGTGGAATGTACTGGTATGCTAGATGAGGTAAGGCTGAATGCAAAGGTTTATATACATGAACAATAACTGATTGAATGATATAGAATAACTGAATACGAGAGTACATAGATAACTAAAACTACTGTAAATACTGAGTATGTGATACTGTGCATATACATGTATACTGTAACTAAGCTTTTGCTAAAGCTAAGTTTTGAGTTTTAATAACTGAGTAATTGATATTTGAGATTTACTGATAACTAAGTTACTGATACTAATTGACTGTGTCTAACAGTCCTGATTCTGTAGAACTGAATTGAGTTCTATTCTGGGACTGAAACTGAGACTGTGGGAAGTAATCATCTAACTGATATACCCCTCTCTGAATGGATTGGGGTCTAACCTATAACCTCAGCAGTAAGGGTGTCAGTACCGTGCCATGGGTAAAGACAAGCTGAAAAGTTACCTTTATCTGGCAGGTACTCTAATGAGAATGGTGGTACCCTCAACTGGCAGGTAGAAACACCTCATCAATCCTCAACTGGCAGGTTGATGTCTCAACTTACACTGGCTATATAGTTCTGGAATGCAAAGATTGCTTCTAAGGATCACACCTCTACTAGAAGGTGAGCCCCCATCCTTGGGTTCACTCGTTAATGAATTCTACTCCCAACTAAATATACATTGAACTGATTATACTAAGCTAAATTAAACTGATACTGAGTTCTGTAACTGACTGAGTTCACTGAGTTCTGTTAACTGGCTGAGCACTACTATTTCATGACATGACTGAGACTATTCTGTAACTACTGTAGCTCTAGGTAAACAGCTAGATTGTTGGGTATTGAATACCCCCAGGACTCGATAGCATGAAAGTAAAGCATGGCATGATCTTGAAAAGCATAACAATGTCCCCTTGTTCATAATTCATTCATAGAGACATTTTATCAAACACTTGTAGGGTATAAGCTTATACATGATTGGGACCACACAATGACATGTCATGATTCCACTATTTACTTCACATAGATATTTTAGCAAACACTTGAGGAACATGGATTATTTGACATGGTAATGACCAACATATGAACATCATGAATACAATACTCAATTGCAAATTCAAAGGTTTAGCATGCAATTCATATAATTCATCACATAACTATTTTAATTTCACAGAAACTTATAATTTATCATGATTTGAAACCCCACTACTATATGTACATGAACACAATCAATTTTTTTTTAACAAAATCAATTTCAAGCATGAAGTTTATAAATTTGAGATCTTGTAAGTTTAAAAACGGTTCTTCGACTTCATGGGTGAAAGGAACCCACGAATGAACACCTAAAAATACTTGGAATGTTAATTCTTGAAGGTTCTTAGAGAAATTCTTGAGCTTTGTTCTTGATTTCTTGAAACTAGGGTTTTGCCCTTTTGAGAGAGAATGTTTTGTTTCTTGGGTAAATAATGAAATAATGAGCAATTAGTGCTCCTTTAGGGCTAAATTTCATGTTTAGGACTAATTAGGGTCGTGGAAAATTGCCCCATTACCCCTGGAAAAGATATATACATTCATACTGCAAAACCCGATCTGGGCCCTTGGTGCGACGCGCCACCATCGTGCTATGCTACTGGAATTCCACTGCAATTGTTTAAAAAGGATGACTAGGAATTTGGCCTCTGGCGTGATGTGGTACAATCACAGAGTGCCATTGGAAATTGACAATTGGGAAAATAACCGATGGCGCGATGCGGTGGTATCGCGTTGCCACACTGGATGAGATTCGAAAGTTCACCGTGATGTAGGCAAATCGCGTTGGCTCACCAGGTTTTTTGACAATTGCCATTTGGCTAGGCTCCGTGACGTACTGACGTGCATTTTGGCGCACTGTTTTACAAAAATGGCTATAACTCTTCACCCAGGTATTGGATTTGGGCGAATTTTATATCGTTGGAAAACAGACTAAATTTTCTATGCAATGGTAAGCTCTAAACTGAAAAATACTAAGTGTTTTAAAAAAATTATATAGGATTACTCATGTACTGAGAGTTAAATTAAGCTAGGGAAATACGGGGTATTACAAGGATCCACCATAATTAGGGGTGGGTATTTGGTATACAGTTTGGTATTTTTAAAATTTGGGTTCGGTAATTTGGTAATCGTTATTTGAACGTAGATACCACATACCATACTAATAAACATCATTTCGGTAATTCGGTAATCGGTAAATTAAACTTTGATTCAGTATGGTATTTTGTAATACCATATTAAAGTTGGAGATATGCAAATGTACGTTTAAACTTCAAAGAGTATATTTATTAGAAACTCTATTTAGTATTTGTTTTGTTACTTTTACGAATATATTACTATGGTCCAAGAGATTCTTTGGGATTACTAATACTATTGTCTATTGGGTTGGTTTTATATATATATATATATATATATATCAAATACGATATTCGGTAAATACCAAATACCAAGTGGTATTAATATCTTGTACTAAACCTAATCCCGAATACTGAAATATTGAAATTCGGTTTGGTAATTTGGTTTTCGGTATTTTATGCCCAGCCCTAACCATGATCCCCTCACTAGAAATAATATGACCCAAGAAAGTCACAACGTTCAACTAAAACTCACACTTGGAGAACTTGGCATACAATTGTTGTTCCTTCAAGGTCTGCAAAACCACACAGAGGTGATTACCATGATCCACCTTACTCTTAGAATACACCAGGATGTCATCAATGATCACAATGAAAAAAAGATCCAGAAATATCCTGAAAACCCTGTTCATCAAATCCACAAATTCTATCGAGGCATTAGTTAAATCAAACAACATAACCAGAAACTCAAAGTGCCAATACCGAGTATGAAAAGCCATCTTAGGGATATCCTCCTCCCTAATATTAAGCTAATGATACCCATACTGAAGATCTATCTTAGAAAAGAACTTAGCACCTTGCAACCGATCAAACAAGTCATTTATCCTTGGAAGAGGATACTTGTTCTTGACTATTGCCTTATTCAACTGTCGATAGTCAACACATATCTGAAGGGAACCAACCTTCTTGCAAACGAAGAACATCGGTACACCCCACGGGGATACACTAGAATGAATAAACCCCTTATCTAGAAGGTCCTTAACTTGCTCCTTGAGTTCTCTTAACTCAGTTGGAGCCATTCTATAGGAAGGAATAGATATTGGACGAGTGTCTGGAACCAAATCAATACCAAACCCAATCTCCTTATCCGGAGAAACACCTAGAAGATCATCTGAAAATACCTCAAAAAACTCATTTACCACCAAAACTAAATAAAAAGGACCTTCCAAGTAAGAATATTTAACCCAAACCAAATGATAGAGACACCCTTTCGCGATTAATTTGCGAGCTCTAAGATAAGAAATAAACCTTACCCTATGAGCTAGGGAACCACCCTCCCACTCAATAACCGGTTCACCAGAGAACCTAAAGACAACCTTATGGGTCTGGCAATCGAAGGACGTGTAACATGAGTATAAGCAATCCATCACCAGAATAACATCAAAATTCACCATATCAAGCTCAAAAAAATACACCAAAGTCTGCCTACTTCCAACAGATACCACCCCTCTATAGATTCTTTTAGCAATAACAAAGTCACCTACCGGGGTATAAATAGAAAAAGAATTCGAGATAACCTTGGGATCAAAACCAAAACATACAGCCACATATAAGGGTCACAAAAAAGAGTGGACCCTGGATCAAGCAAGCAATACACATCATGAGAAAAGAGATATAACATACCAGTCACGACATCAGGTGATGCCTCAAACTCTTGTTAAAATATAAGAGAATATAACCTATTCTGACCAGCGTCGGCACCAGAAGCAGGAGAAGATATCAAAGCAACACGACTAGGTATAGTAGCAAAAGATGAAGCAACTGGAGCTTTGACCGCTCCTGAAGAACCCTTACCGACCGAATAGTTTCTAAGCATATGGCTTGGCCAACCATACTCAAAACACCTATCCCTTCCTTCATCACAAATTCCCTGATGAAGATGACTATAAAACCAAAGGAAGACATGAAGAATTTGACTGTGCCCCACTTTCCTGTGATTGGGCACCCTGTGAGCAAAAATTATCACCACCCTGCTGACGTCTATCACCCAAAGGCTTTGGGTAAGTATCACTAGCAAAAGAGAAGGAACTAGAAATCCCCTACTTTTTTTGCCTACTTATCGCCATTCTGACTTCCTTATTGTTGCCCACCACTTTGTTCAGAAGACCTGAACTTCTTACCCTACCTTTCCCCAAACTCTCCTTGTTTTCTCTTTTATTCTTCCACCTATTTCATATGAACCACAAACCTAGACATATCCATATTATTGATTAGCAACGTAGTCTTTCTTTCAAGGATCAAGTCCTAAGATAGTACAGAAGTAAAATTTCTCCTCCTCACCCTCATATCGAACACCAATTTTGGAGCATACCTTGACAACTGATGAAATTTCAAGTCGTACTCCTTGTCTGATATTTTCCCTTATCTCATATAGACGAATTCCTCTGCCTTTACTTCTCTAAGCTCATGAGAAAAGAAGTGATCCAAAAAAGAATTTGAGAAAGTCTCCCATAAGAACAACTCCTCAACATTACCTCTATCCTTATCCCACTCCTCGTACCACTGGTATGCAATATCCTTGAGCTGATAAGATGTAAAATTCACTCCTTCCATGTTTGTGGCCTGCATCACCCTGAATATCTTCTCTATTTTATCCAAGAAATCGTATGGATACTCCCCCTTTTTACGCCAGTAATAGTAAGTGGATTCATCTTTATAAACTGGTCAAACCTCATGGCCTCAACAAGAGAAACACTAGATGCATCCCGCTCAGCCTAAGAAACAACCAACTAAGAAATAATATGAATCGATTAACAAAATTCTGCATTCATTACCTCACCTTGAAGAGGTCTTGTTGAAACTATTGGAGCTCCAAAAATATCAGGGACTGGACCCCTAGACCGAGTATGGATCCTTTGTGTCCTTTCTACGTTGTCCCCAGATGGGAAAAAAAAGTTTTCTTGTGTCTCAGATCACTGAGGCATGATCTGAAAAGCAAAAAAACTCAGATTAGAAAAGACCTTAGATCTTGCAGCTTGAAGATAGATTACTATGATAGTGAAACATTCCTAAATATTTTGTAGCCTTTTCTTTTTGAGTATAGCGTGCTACACACCCCTAAAAGAGACTCTAATCAACATGACTTTGTGGACTCTCAATTGACAATGAACCTAAAACTCTGATATCAACTTGAAATAACACGATCAGGGCCTTGTCATAATGGGCATTCCAAGTCCAATCAGGATCGGGGACCACCTCCAATGCCCACCCCAACCATCTAGTGCATACCCTAAGTCGGATAAATTCCGAATATATAACAAGATAGCATATAATTATTCAAATCCAGAATCTGAGATAGGTCTATAATTGTGACCAGCCCAAACGAGTCCAACCACCCCAAACCAATCGATAACCATAACCAAACCAAGTTTCATAACATAACATAAAAAGATAGAACAGTATCAGCCCAATACCAATTCCAATTCTAAGGTTGACACCAATACCGATCTCGCCCATGCGAACCTATAGTAGAACCACAAAAGCCTCTAACCAAAAGAAAATCAATATCCGATTGGGATAGACCTTCAACCTTAGCCAAAACCAATATCCATAAATAAACCAAAGTGTGTAAAAATATCTATGAAAATGAAATAGAGACTTTCAAAAAGATAAAATCTCACCACTTCAATCCAAAGCTGATCTCGAAATCCGATCACTATGTAGGAGGAGTAGAACAGTTGGTTCCTACATTGTATGGGGAAACAACTGCTTGAAGATGGGTTAGAGGGTGAACTCTAGCATGAACTCAGGATAAGTATAAAATAACACCATCCAGTAAAACCAAGTAAACCAACCATATGCATACAAACCATACAAATATATATAACCATGCCAAAAAAGGAAACCGGGTTTACCATGTATTTGAAACTATTAACTTAGGTATGGGTAGCTAAACCATCATTAACAACCCACGGTCTATATGGTCCAGTCTAACCCCCTGAATAGGCTTCGATGCATGTAGCCACATGAACCAGAAATACCATAAGACTAGGGGATTTCCAAGTACCCTTCGCTCTTCATGATACATTATGTACTGTGTACTTAGAAGATCCCATGTACCTCATAGTATCATATAAGGTTACCATGACCTACCTCTCATATCGGTAAACATGAGTTTCCAGTGTTCGTTTATTGAACTCTAACCTTCACGGTTAGCTATCACACCCCGCCATATTGCCTAATTAAAACCATTTCCAACCAACCAATCAATTATTCCATTTATTGTTAACCAAGAGTATTAATAGTGATATTGTCATACTGACTATAACTTGTAAGTATTGTCCTTACCCAAACCTTTTTAGGTAAAGGGATTCCAGTATCACCATTTACCAAGTTAACTTGAGGGAGTCCCATGTACCATATACGTGTTCCATTATTAAGTTTGCTTGGGGGCATCTCATGTACCCCATAAGTGTTCTTTAATATGTTTACTTAGGGGATTCCATCGTACCCCACAAAAAGTTCAATTAACCATAACCATGACCACCAAACCATTCCAAACCATTTAAACCATTTATACCATATAGGGTTCAATTACCAAACCATACCGTGCAATAGTTCAATTAAAAAGTCCAATAATATAGTAAAATCATTCTCATAGGAATTTTATCAAACATATTGAGGACATAGTATTTCCAAAACCAAAACCAAATGCCAATTAACCATTCCTATGCAACCAAGTATCTAAACGACCATTAAAATATGTAAATACATAATTAAAGCATGGGAAAAACCATAACCAAGACATTATAACCAAAACCCCCAACATGTATTTGAAAACCCAAAACCATATAACAATTATTCCATGAAAATAGTTTACAAAATATGCCTTTAGTTGTAACTAAGAATGAGGAAAGGAGTACATGCCTTAATTGTGAAAATAATGGAGAGAAATCACCAACACAAGCCCCAATTTAATCCTTAAGATGAACCACTAGCTTCCTTTTCCCAAGAACTTTAGAGAGGATAAGAGAGTGTTTTCTAAGTGTTAAAGAATAAAATAATAGGGCAAATAACCTATCAAGTATGTTAAAAGTCGTGGGGCCTTACTAGGTTAAGTGGGGAAATATCCTGATTGCCCTCACTTAAATTGTATAAAATTCCTATCAGGGGGATATGACTAACCATACCAATCGTACCCTCTAATACGAGTGGTAGCCACCACTCGTACCCTATGCCTCCTCTTTGGACCCAACACTGTCCAAGGTATGACTTACCCAAATAAAGTTGTACTCAAAGCATAAGACTAGTACCCTTGACCCGTACCCTTGGCAGAAAAGAAATCACAAGAGGTTTGAACACGGTCTACCATACGAGTCCATAGTACGATCCGTACCCTGGATTATAGCTCATGGTTAGCCACTCGTACTCAGATCAAAGTTAAGGTACCAAGTCTAAGGTTAAGTGAAGGAAAAACCCAAGCCAAATGACCTATATCCAACCATATGACTCGTACCAACCCAAATCGTACCCATTCCAGAACCCAATCGAATCCACCAACTAACATTGGCCAGCATACGACCAAGGCATACTACTCGTACCCTAGTATACTACTGGTACCCACCGATCATATGTTTTTCAGAACCCAAAAATCCAGAAAATTTTCTAAGGGTCCCAAACCAAGGGTGTTTCATGTCATATCATATTTAAATCCCTTTTATTCAAAACATGTTAATGACCACCAAAAGTGTTAAACATCATATGAGAATTATTAGTTCAGTATAACATATAAAAATTCATGCAAAAACATTCTCTTTTCAAGACTCTAATAAATGGTGTCCATCTCTTGCATAAATCACATGAAATCATCCATTTAACATGAATAAGCATTTACAAAGTAAGCAAAATACCCTCTTTGGAAACACAAAACCATGTCAATTCACCATTGATAATAAAGCATATGATTCAAGCTTTTAATCATGCATTTGAACAATCCATAACATATTAAGACAAGTAAATTTCAACATGAGAGAGGGAATATCATAATATGCTCGTAAGTTAATTCTCAAAAATCATACATATGAATATACACTAATATACTTTGAAATCCATAAATAAAACATAATTTTAGCCCATGATTGTTAGGATAGTTCTACGTATCTTGTAATAGAGAGAACATAATGTAAATTGACTCTTAAAGCTTAAAGTTTCCAAACCCTAGGTAGTTTTCTCCTCTCTTGCTATTAGAATGATAATTAGTGATTTACTGAGGTGTAAAAACATTTTTAAGGCTCTAAACTCATACATAAGGGATTGGGAATGACTTAAGGGTGTGAAAGGACCTTAGTACCCTTAAAATATTACCAAAATAGAATAATTTTGATGTATAAAAGGGGGCTCACGGTACGACCCCCATCATGAACCACAAAGTTCATGGGGAAAACCCCATATCAAACCAAAGGCAGTAGCCCATTTCGGGGTTATTCGCAATACGGGACTGCCATGGAGTCCCTATTTCACGATGCAAAGCCCTTTTCTAAGCCTAAAAGCATCCCAAACCCATTTAAACCCAATCTTAGGTGGTTTATCTATGATATTGGGGTCCTAAAGACTTATTTAAAACACTTTTTAAGCATCACCCTAAGCCAAAAATCACTGTCCCCAGCAGACCCATCACCTCATTCCCTTATAATTTTGCACCGACCCAGGACCAATACCAAAAATTAATTTGGCCTAAACCCTATTATTCTTTCTCCTTTAATAGACCAACAACATCGACAACTAACCCAGCAAAAGACAGCTTGAACAACGGCTGATACCAAACCAGCCCGACAATCCACCCAGCAACCTGATACTAATTCGACAAACATATCTGGCAACACATTAAAATCTAAACGTCTCAAGAAAATTATAGTCAACAGTCGAGAGTTAGAAACAAATGCGAGTAGAAATAATTGACACATCATCCTTTTTTCAATTTGAAATTCAAATTCATATGGAATTAGATGATTCCAACTGATATTCTTATCCTCTATGAAGATTCCTCATATAAATTTTCATATTACCCTTGAATTTCTCTATTCCATATCGGTGGATGCTAGAAAATTAATCCCCATTCATGTCTATAAATATCCATTATTTTGGGAGAAATAAAAGATGTTGGATAGAAGACATCCCCAATTTGAATGGGATTTCAGCTATCTGAAAAGACTTTTAGTTCGTTGTCCCAATTAGCTGCCCAGAAAAAGGTAAACTCACTGAATTTATTATTTTTATTTTATTTTCTACTGGTTATTGCTTTATTATAGTACTTGAATATTTGGATTTTGTTGTTATATTTTGAACGAAATGTCCTTTAAACACAACATGAAATTTTTATCTTTGTTTAAATAGCTTTTCTTCCTCTCTTTTCTTGTTATTGTTGCTCGTTACCGCTGCTATTTGCTATTAGTTACTGATGCGAGTATTCCATACAATGTCGTGGTTATTAAAATTTCATGATATTTTGATTACTTTGACTAATTGAGATTTTAAGCAGTAGTGTGAGTTTAATTGTTTGGTTTAATTACTAAGATTGTTGACGAGTATAATGTAATATTACTATTTATGCTCTCTTTTCCCCTTAATGTCTAATCATTTAATCTATTTTTAATCCTTGTTGGGTTGTCTACTTTTATTCTTAAGGTGAAGCTACTTTGGTGTTCAAGATTCTTTAAGTGAATCATATGTGTCACACCATTATTTTTGTTAATATGACTGCCTAGTTTGGTATAAGTGTAAGGAAAAGAGAAACGTTCACATAAGCATCAAATATTGGAGCATGAAAATTTTCATGAAGTTTTTTATTCCATATTCTGCTCTATTTTGAGAAACTTATGAAGTTTTCCCTTTTTTTCTCTCTTAAATCATTCATAAGGTGAAACACCCTAGGTTTTGATCCTTGGAAATTTTCATATTTGATATCAATTTTATTGTAATGAGTCACCATATGAGTAATATAATGAGGATATGGGTTAGGTGACCCAACTCATAAGGTTTCCAGGGAGTGGTAGCTGGGTTTCTATTATGGTTACAATTTGGGGTACGAGTCGTTAGTGATGGTGATGGTTTATTTGGTTGGTCCCTTAATCAAATCAGTAACTTAGTGACTTAACTTGGATATGAGTATGAGTATCTCACTAAGATCCTTGAGGATATGGTACGAGTGGTATAGTTGAATCATATGCTATCTAGTGTCAATCTCTTTGGATTCTATCTTGGGTATGATTGGACCATGTGAGTAGTATGGTTTGGTCATGAGTGGGGGTCAGGGAGTTGTATGGTGGACAATGTATGGGTGTTCACTTATTGATTTGGTGATGAATCCGTGGTATGATTTATATGTTGTGGTCACGAGTTACAGGGTCGACTCGTAACCACTTGTGGTATTTTTATAGTTTTAAGTTGGGGGCATTCTAGACATTTCCCCCTTATAACTCCCTTTGTTATCATGACATAAAACATATTTTGGGATTTTATTAACCCATTGTCATCAATCAAACACTCTTAAAATCTCTCTCAAACTCTCTCTCAAGCAAAAGGCTTGGGTTTCATCAAGACAATCAATTAGGGGCTTTTAAGAGTCATTCTCTCCGTCTTCCTTGGTGTATAAGGCATGTTAATACTCCCTCAATGTTATTTTACAAAGAGCATGTGTTTTAATGTATGAATTTCTTGATATTATTATGGTTCTGAAATAATGGTTGGGGATTTTAGACATTCATGGTTGAAAGATATTTCAATGGATTAATGATGTTTCTTTTATATTTCTAATATGGTTATGACATTGTGGAATTCATGGTTATGGTAAATGGATTTAGGGGTACTTTGGACTCCCTAAATTACTTGGTTATGATTTTGAAACATGTGCCCTCAACTTGTTTGTTAAACTGTCAATAAGAATAGTTTTGTCACCTAGTTTTGACTATTCTTGAATTCTTTGCATTACATAAAAAGGTAAGGGAACCTAAATTGGTTTGGTTGGTTTAAAATGGTTGAAAAGTCCTTGATGGCCATGGTTTTGGCTTAATTAGAAACTTTGGATTCAATTGGTGTATGGCATAAATGGATGGACTTACAAGCTCTAATTTTGGTATGACGATATCAATGGTTAATACCTAATAAAAAATACTTAGAAAATGGTTGGAATGTATAATTGGTTTTAATATGGGCTTAAAGAGGGTTGTGTTAGCAAAGTCATGAAAGGTGGAGGTCTCAGAGTGACTAACACTGGGAACTCATGTTTGTCGATGTGAGCTTTGGTCTTGGTGATCGGGTGCATGATGTAACATTTATATTTTGGGAGATGTACTAATCATCTCAGGTTTTATTCTTTGGTTCGTGCGGCTAACACACACCGAAGCCCTTTCAGTTAGGGGAGCTAAACCCATATAGCCCATGAGTGGGTTTAGGATAGATAAGCTATACATCACAGGTAAAGGTTTTAAATGCATGCTAAACCTGATTGCCATTCCCGATATAACATATATCTATGTATGTGATTGCATATGTTTATTGGATTTGGTTTTGTATGGTGGCATTATTTTATCTTTATCCCTGAGTACATGTTATCATCCACTCTGTTAACTATCTTCAGACACTGTATCCCCACGCGATGTAGGAAATATCCATACTACCATTCCTCGTATTTAGTGACTTAGATTTGGGGATAACTTTGAGTTAGATTAAAGCGGTAAGCTTCCATACTATGGAAGGCTCCATTTCATGCTATGGACTTCTTTTATTTTTGTTATTTCTTTGGTTTGGTTTTTTCTATGGTCGAGGGCATGTACCAACCAGATGTTATTGATTATGGATAGAGGTTTTGTCAGATAACTATAGGCATGAGCGATATCAATATTGGTGTTAGCCTTGGTAATGGTATTAGCATTGGGGTTTTCATCGGTTGGATATTTGATTAAGGATGTTAGATTATGAATATAGACTTTACTTAATGTCTTTAATCTATTATTGTTTTAACCTATTATATGTTTGGAATTTATCCGACATAGTCTCCAGTCTTGGTTGGACTTGAGATGCCCGACACGACTTGTCTATAGTTTGGGTCATGTCAGATTGGTATCAAAGCCCTAGGTTCATGGTCAAATAGGGTGTCCGATAAAACCGTGACGAGTAGAGTCTCTTTTAGGGGTATGTAGTGTGCCACACTTAGAAAGAAGAGACTGAGGAATTTAGGAATATTTCTTTTTCTTGTGTTTTATTTTTGAGTCGTAGAGTCTAAGGTCTTGAATTTTACTCTAATTCCTATTTATTCTCTTTTTAGATCATGCCTCCTAGACGATATAGAGTCCATGGAAAATTGAAACACACTAGGAATAGAACCCTTGCAAAATCCCCTTGGTTATGGATTTTTGGACTTGGTACGACCCAAGGGTACCATTTGTACCCTTGGATACAACTTGTGGTGTGGCTTGTTGGTTCAATCGTATGCTAGGTTGTGTTCATGGCTTGGTGACTGCCTAAGGTACGACTCATTGTGGTACGAGTCATATAGGAAGATATGAGTGGTGTAAGGCAAGTCGTATGGTGCTTGAATAAGTTGTCTTATGGAATCTGTCCATGGTACAATTGGTGGGTATGATTGAGTATACCATTTATACCCTTAGGTACAAGTTAGGGAGGTGTAAGTTGTATAGAAACCAGTAGGTAGGGTCTTGGAAAAGTCTTGGGTACGAGTTGGGGTGCCACTCGTACCCTAAGATACGAATGATATAGGTGCATCATACCCCTGGTCATGGCTTGTTTTTAATTTTATGTCAAGGGTAGTTTGGACATTTCCTACTCCAAAACCCTTATGTCCTTACATTATATAATCCTTGGTGGCCCTTCATAACACTAGTTAAAGGATTAAAATACTTTAAATACTCTCTCAAAACTCATTCTTAAAGATTGGAGGCTAGGGTTTCTCAAGTTTTCTTCAAAGGGGATCAAGAGTCATGTTTCTCTTCAGAATCTTCTTATATTAGGCATGTACTCCTTCCCTTATTGTTAGTCCCATCTAAAGACATGTATTGTGTTTTAAACATTGATTTATAAATCATAAATGCTAGTTTTTGAAACATATGTTGAGGGTCTTGATGCATAATGTTTGGTAATGGTTTAAACTATATTCATACATGTTTTTGCCAATGGTTTTCACATGTGTTTGGTTGTTGGTTATGGTTTAACAAATGGGTCATGAGTAACACTAATTATGGTTTTTTAGGCTTTGGTTTTGGTCTTGGTAAAAGGTGTGCCCTCAACATGTTTGATAAAATGCCTAAACGAATGCTTTTACTCTATTGTTGAACTTTCATTGGAACTCTTTCATGGTTTTGTTTGGTAATTGAACTCTAAATAGATTTTGATGGTTTTACATGGTTTAAATTGTTTAAATAATTTAAATGTTTGGCATGGTCTAAAATGGTTTGGAATGGTTTAAAGGATAAAGTTTTTGGTGGTCATGGTTGGCCTATTTTGAAAACCTTGTGGGATACATGAGAGTTCCCCAAGTGAATGCATTAATGTAATTGGTTTGGATAACGGTTACGTCTTAATTAGTTATGCTTGTAGGGTACACATAAATCCCCCAAGTGTTTTAATATGGTAAATAAAAGGGTACTTGGAAGTCCATTAAACCTATAAATGGTTATCTATGGATAATACTTGTAAGTTATGGTCAGTATAATGATACCACTATTAATGGCCTTGGTTAATAAATGGTTAATAGATCGGTTGGTTGCTTGGTAATATTTTGATTGGGCAATAATAGCATGATGTGTAGTAAAGCCGTAGAAGGTGGAGGTCCCAGGGGGACCAAAAATGGAAACTCATATTTGCTGATGTGAGGTTTGGTCTAAGTGACCTCATGTATGATGTCATACTTTATATTTGGGGGATGTACTAGTCATCCCAGGATTTCTTCCCTGGTCATATGGCTTCACGCACTGGGACCCTTTCAGCAGGGAGAGCTAAACATATATAGCCCGTGTGTGGTTTAGGATGGCAAAGCTACACAGCCCAAGTAAAGGTTTTAATGGCATGCTAAACCCAATTTCTTTTCCTGACATAGTTATTTATATATGTATGGTTGTGTGTATATGGATGGTTTTTACTTGGTTTTATAAATGACATTATTTTATCCTTATCCTGAGTTCATGCTAGTGTTCACCCACTAACCCATCTTCGGGCAGCTGTATACCCATGCTATATAGGGACCAACCATTCTACTTTTTCTGTTTAGTGATCAGATTCAGGGATAATAGATGTTGGATTAAAGTGATGAGCTTTCATAATTTGAAAGGAATCTATTTCATGTCATTGTTTACTTTACATATTTGGTTTTTGTCTATGGTCGAGGCATATCCTGACTAGGTACTCTTTGGTTGGTCTAAAGACTTTGTATGGCCAACTGTGGACTTGGGTATGGAATGGATTTGTTATAATTTATATATATACATTGGTTTATTATCTTGGTTTTGATCTATGGGTTTGGCTTGGTTAGTGGATGGTTTAGATGGTTGGCTTCGGTTATTGGGTGGATCGACTTGGTTAGGTTATTCTCGTATGTAGACTTATCCCAAAGTCACCACATGGTTAAATACGCTATCTTGTTATATGTGCGAAATTCAGTAGACTTAAGGTATGTATTTGCTGGTTGAGTTAGGTAATGGGGCGGTTCCCGGTCCTGGATGGACTTGGGATTACCCGTTATGATCAGGCTTTGGTTTGGATCGTGTCAAGTTGATATTAGAGCTTTGGGTTTTGGTGTTATGAGGTATCCACAAAACCGTGTCGAGTAGAGTCTTGCTTATGGGTGTGTCTTGCATCATACTTATAATCAAAAGGGTACGAGGCATCTAGGAATATTTTACTTTCTTGGTTATTCTATTTCCGCACTATGAAGTTTGAGGTCTTGAACTCTTTTCTGAATCTTCCTTGGTTCACTCTTTGGATTATGGCCTCTCAATGATCTAAAGATTCATGGAAATTTACTTGTCCCTCTCGAGGATAACATGGATGGATATACTCTAACTCATGGGGTATAGACCCTATCAGGGGTTGCAACTTTTGGTTTTCCCAGTCGAGCCCAATCCTCATCATCCCATCTTCTTTATAGATTCTGTGGTCGGCCGTACTATGGTTGTTGCAAGGAGGAAGGAATTGGTGTTTTGGTTGTGGTAAAGTGGATCACATATATTGAGAGTGTTTCTTAAGGGTTTCCGCTTAGGGAAAATAGGATATTGGTTGCTACTTCTCTAGATTTTGCACCTAAGGGTGCTACTTCTAGCTCCGACATTGGTCGGGATCATCTTAATGTTCTTAATATCCCTCGAAAGTTTGAGGCATCTTGCAATTCCAACACCGGTATATTGAAAACTCTTTTCTTTTGAGTGTGTATAGTTTACTTGGTTTGGGGCCCTCTCTCTTTTATGGACTCATTTGTGGTTGTGTATTTTGGTTTTGGTCCTAAGGTTATTTCAAACTCTTTCCTACTCTTTTTTGTTTCTACCCCAGTAGGTGACTCTTAGATTACCAAAAATTCTATAAGAGGTGTGCGGTATCTGCTAGTGATAAAGGGGTCTTGGCAAAATTATTTGACTCGAATGTGGTGAATTTTGATGTCATTCAGAAATGGATTGGTTGCACTCGTGCTATGTGTCATTGGGTTGTCAGATCCATAAAAAAATATCTTTAGGCTCCATGGTGAGTCGAAGGTGGGAGGATGATTTCGTTCCCTAGCTATTAAGGGAAAAGTTGTATCATATCTTAGAACTCGGAGGTTGATCTCCAATGGATGTCTTAATTATTTGGTCTGGGTTAAAGATTCTAACTCTGAAGGTTTTTCCTGGCATTCAATTTTGATGGTAAATAAATTTCTTGGGGTCTTCTTGACGACCCTTATGGTGTCTTTCTAATAGGAAGGTTGGTTTGGGGTTAGTCTTATTTCAGAAATTTATCCAAATTTCTATTCATTCTTTATAGAATGGTTTCGGTAGAGTTAAGGGATTTTAAGGAGAAATTAAGGGATCTTTTAGATGAAGGTCTCATTAGTTTTACTGTTCCCCTATGGAGGTTTTGTTCTTGCATGCATAAGGGGAATGGTTTTCCCTGGGAATGGATAGGTTGTCGGTGGGTGACTAAGGAATTTGGAGTGTCCTCCTTGTGGGGTAGACCATGCTTATGTATATTCTTTAAGGATACTATGATAGTAGAACATGATTGTTGGTAGATCCTAGGATCGAATCACGATGCTTGATTTTGATAAAAGGGAGTATGATAAGCTCAAAAATAGAAATACGGGAGTTGTGGAGGTAAACTAGTAGGTTGGATAAGGTTGATAATTTAGGAAATACAATAGTGGTAAAGTTGTGACTTGTAGATCGAACGTCTAGGATGAATGGGTGGATTGGGGGTTAAGTAATTAGATGGGATAGATTATAGAACTTGCACATGCCTTTATCCCTATACTTGTACTTTATTATTGGTATAAAATTAATTATTAAATTCATGATTTTAAATATGGGTTTTGGCATAATTGAGGGCTTTGACATGATTACTCATTTAAGTGATTTTCCATGGATTATGATGCATTATTCATGCTTTACAAATGTTTATAAACATTGTGGGATGCACGGAAATGGTAAATAAATTTAGGGGTACTATGGATTTCCCCAATTACTTGGTTTTGGTCTTGGAAATTATATGGCCTCAAACTATTTGTAAAATTGCTGTTGAATATAATTTTGACACATAGTTTGACTATTCTTAAATCCTTGCATAGCATAAAAGGTTAAAGGAATGTGAATTGGTTTTGGTTGGATTCAAATAATTTTTAAAAGGCCTTGGTTGCCATGTTTTGATTTTGAAAGGTTTTGGTTTAACTGGAAACCTTGAAGTCAATTTGGTCTCAAGATTTTTGCATGTCTATGTTGGTCTCTAGGTAGCATTGGGATGAATAAGGTTTAGGGTATAGGAGAACCAAGCATCCCTGGTGTACGTCTTCGGTGATACCCTTTAGACCAAAGAATTATCTTCATAGATATGATAGGATGAGGTTTAGTGGTTAATCTTAAATTTTTTTTAGTGGTGGACTTCAAGGGAAGTCGGGTTGTATATTTTATTGATACACTTCTATCTTGGTTAAGAGATTACCCTACTAGTGTTGCATGTATTCTTATAGCACTTATGACTAAGGTTCACATTTTGCATTTCCCTTGTTCCCAGGATATGAGCGTTGACCTTGTGTTAAGTTACTCATGGTATGCATGGTTGTGTTTCTTTCAGTGTCCTGTCTTAAGGACTCCTTTTATGGTATGGTTTGGTCGGGATGTTTCTTCATTATGGTCTAGGTGGTTGTTGTGAAGTACTTTATGCCTATAGTTTTGTGTTTTGTCTCTGGGATCTTGCCTTGGGAGGCATGGATAACTCTTGTGATTTGGTTTCTTAAATGATTCTTCTTATGCTAGGATGGTAGTGGTTAGTTTGGGAAGTATGGTGATGTGTTGAAATGGGGAATGTAGAAGCCCTAAGTGGGGATAGTCTAGGGTGACTACTAAAAGTTAAGGTTTTGGAAGGTGAGGTAAGGTTATTGTCATGAGAAATGATTAGGAAAGGAATAAGTGGTGGAAAATTAGTGTGGAAGTAATAGAGGATGCTAGATCTTTTGGTGGATAGATCATATCATGGATATATCAGTGGTAGGATTGAATGTTATGGTTGGTAGATATACCAATAAGTTGTGTTGGGTACCTTAGAGGTCTGGTAAGGTATAGTTTTATGAATTATTTTCATGGCTTAGTAGTTGTATGATTTTGGGTGTTCAATTATAGGATGGGTTTTTTGGTTATAGTGGTTGGACATGATTTGCCCATGTCTTTTACTTATGGTTTTCTTGTTATAATGGTGATGAAAGCAGAGTAGTATTTGGGGATAGATGTAAGGAGTAGATCCTGGTGGCTTAAGTTAACTCATTTTAGCTTTTCTAGGCTTGAATAGGGAAATGGTGGTGTATAGTTAGACTCACGCTCTCATAGTGATGTGTCTCGGTAAATTCTAAGTTGAATTGAACTTTCTCTCTAGCATGAGTCCATTCATCCGATAATATATGTTGTGTGAGGCTGTGGATGGTCCTTAGTTGGTTGGTTCCTTTAGGTGGTATTGGTATATCGAATTCCTTGTTCTTTAAGGGGGTCCTAATGAGGATCATGGAATGGTAAGTTCGCTGGTTGCAAATAAAAGATGTGGCTTCGGTAAAGGTTCTATGATGGAACTAAAAGTCCGAGAAAGTAATTTGGAATACGGAAGAAGGCATGGAGTCCAAGTGTCCGCGTTGGTTCTTTGTTCAAGAAATTCATGTGTAAGGTGTGTGCTCTTCAACACATCTTTTTATTTTCTAACTTGGTTAAAGGTGAGGAATGGTTCCTCTTGCATCATTGTTTTCTAACTTTGCTAGAGGTTGGAATGGGGGTGTTGGGGGTGTAAATCATGTTTGGGTAATGTAGTGATCTTCTTACCTCGGTTGTGTGTCCTTGCTTCCTATTTTGGTTGGGGAAAGTTTATTGGGTGTTAATGTGTTATATCGTTCTTGTTCCTTACCCTTACCCGTCATTCGAGGATGCATGATCCTAGTGGGGGAGACTAAAACACCCTAGGAATAGGACCCTTGCAAAATTCCCTTGGTTTTAGAATTTTGGACTTGGTACGACCCAAGGGTACCATTCATACCCTTGGATATGACATGTGGTGTGGCTTGAGGGTTCAATCGTATGCTAGGTAGTGTGCTTGGCTTGTTTACTGCCCAAGGTATGACTTATCATGGTACGAGTCATATAAGAAGATACGAGTGGTGTCAGGCAAGTCGTATGGTGCTTGAATGAGTTATCTTGTGGAATCTGTCCATGGTACGATTGGTGGGTACAATTGAGTATACCACTCGTACCCTTAGGTACAAGTTAGGGAGGTGTAATTCATATAGAAACCATTAGGTAGGGTCTTGGCAAAGTCTTGGGTACGAGTTAGGGTACCACTCATACCCTAGGATACAGATGGTGTAGGTGAGTCATACCCCTGGACGTGGCTTGTTTTTAATTTTAAGTCAAGGGTAGTCTGAACATTTCCGACTTTAAAACCCTTATGTCCTCACGTTATATAATCCTAGGTGGCCCTTCATAACACTTGTTAACGGATTAAAACACTTTAAATACTTTCTCAAAACTCATTCTTGAAGATTGAGGCTAGGGTTTCTCAAGTGTTCTTCAAAGGGGATCAAGAGTTATGTTTTTCTTTGGAATCTTCTTGTATAAGGCATGTACTCCTTCACTCATTGTTAGTTCAAACTAAAGGCATGTGTATTATGTTTTAAACATTGATTTATAAATCATGAATGGTGGCTTTTAAAATAATTGTTGAGGGTCTTAATGCATAATGTCTGGTATTAGTTTAAACTATGTTTTTATATGTTTTTTGTAACTGTTTGCACATGTGGTTGATTGATGTTTATGGTTTAACAATTGGGTCATGAGTAACCCTAATTATGGTGGTTTATGCTCTGGGTTTGGTCTTGGTAAAAGGTGTGCTCTCAACATGTTTGATAAAATGCCTAAAAGAATATTTTTACTCTATTGTTGAACTTTCATTAGAATTTTTTCATGGTTTGATTTGGTAATGGAACTCTAAATAGATTTGGATGGTTTTACATGGCTTAAATGGTTTAAATGATATAAATGCTTTAAATGTTTGGCATTGTCTAAAATGGTTTGGAATGGTTTAAAGGGTAAAGGTTTTGGTGGTCATGGTTGTCCTATTTTGAAAACCCTACAGGATACAGGGAAACCCCCCAAGTGAATGCATTAATGGAATTAGTTTGAATAATGGTTATGGCTTAATTGGTTATGCTTGTGGGGTACATGGAAAACCCTCAAGTGGTTTAACATGGTGAATGAAAGGGTACTCTGAAGTCCCTTAAACCTATAAATGGTTGGCTATGGATAATACTCACAAGTTATGGTCGGTATGACGATACCACTATTAATGGACTTGGTTAATAAATGGTTACTGGATTGGTTGGTTTCTTGGTAATGGTTTTAATTGGGAAATAATAACGGAGTGTGTAGCAAAGCCATGGATGGAGGAGGTCCCGAAGGGATCAAAACTAGAAACTCATATTTGTCGATGTGAGGTTTGGTCCAAGTGGCTATGTGCATGATCTCATACTTTATATTTGGGGGATGTACTAGTCATCTCAGGTTTTCTTCCCTGGTCGTGCGGCTTCACGTACTGGGGCCATTTCAGCAGGGGGAGCTGAACCCATTAGTATGTGGGTGGTTTAGGACAGAAAAACTACACAGCGTAGGTAAAGGTTTTAATGGCATACTAAACCCGATTCCCTTTCCCGGCATGGTTATATGTATATATATATATATGGTTGTGTGTCTATGGATGGTTTTTAATTGTTTTTATAAATGACATTATTTTATCCTTATCCTGAGTGCATGCTATTGTTCACCCACTGACCCATGTTCGAGCGGTTGTATACCCACGCTATGTAGGGACCGGCCAATCTACTTCTCCTGCTTAGTGATCGGATGCGGGGATAGTCAATGTTGGATTGAAGTGGTGAGCTTCCATATTTCGGAATGCATCTATTTCATGTCATAGGTTACTTTACATATTTCTTATCTTTCATAGACTTTTGTTTTTGGCTATGGTCGGGGGCATGTCCCGACTAGGTACTCTTTGGTTGGTCTAGAGGCTTTGTATGGACAACTGTTGACTTGGGTATGACATGGATTGATTATGATTTATATGTATACATTGGGTTATTATCTTGGTTTTGATCTATGGGTTTGTCTTGGTTATTGGATGGTTTAGATTATTGGTTTCGGTTATTACGTGGATCCACTTGGTTGGGTTGGTCTTGTATGTAGAATCATACCAAAGTCACTACATGTTTAAATATGCTCTCTTGTTATTTATCCAAAATTTAGTCAACTCAAGGTATGTGTTTGGTGGTTGGGTTGGGTAACGGGGGCGGTTCCTGGTATTGGTTGAATTTGGATTGCCCATTATGACAAGGCCCTGGTTTGGGTTGTGTTGAAAATCTTATGTCCCACTCGATGACAATGTTGATAGGATCCACTCTACTTATGGGATCTAAACTCAGTCTAGGGATCCAATTCCTGATTATCCTCCCGGAGTTCCACCGGTTCCCTCCAGCCTTTCTTGAGCTCCTCAGGATGATATGACAAATATTGAGTTTTGTCAGTCTATCCATATATTGGCACAGTTGGTGGCCTCTCAGGACGAGCATAATGCTTCTGTTACTCCATATGTTGAAGCCACAAGGGTTAGCCAATTTATGAGGTTAAACCCTCCTGTGTTTACTAGTGTTAAGGTTAAGGATGATTCTCAAGCTTTTATGGATGAGATGGAAATGATCTTTGATGTTATGCATGCTGCCAACATGGAGGGTATGGAATTTGTTGCCTATCAACTGAAAAAAGTACCATACCAATGGTATGAGGAATGAGAGCAGACTAGGGGTTATAATGCTGAATTAGCCTTTTAGGATAATTTCTCTAAAGCTTTTCTGAACTGTTTCTTTCCTCAGGAGTTGTGGGAAGCGAAGGCGGAAGAGTTTGTTAACCTGAAGCAAGAAAAGATATCAGTCAAGGAGTATGCCTTATAGTTTTACCAATTATCTCAGTATGCTTCGGAGTTGGTTTCTAGTATGAGGGTTAGAATGAGGAAATTTGCTTTCGGGTTATCCTGAGACTTAATTTTAGAAAGTTTGCTTTCGGGTTATACATTTCCAGGTTCGTTGTGTATATACAACAGGTTGAGAAAGAAAAGAAGAAACATGCAGAGTTTGGGGAAAGGCAGAGTAAGAAGTTCAAATTCTCTGAGTAGGGTGGTGGCCAACAATAGAGTGCAGGGATGGTAAAAAGTCATCCAAGAAGAAGTGGGACAACTTTGGGTCTTACTCGACGGCTAGTGCTCCCTATCCAAAGCCGTTCGATGACTAACGTTTTTAGAGTGGTGACAATTATAGGGCATAGTGTGCCCAGTCCCAAGCTAGTGAGGCCCAATCAGCTCCATCATATCCTCCCTGTAGATTTTATGGTTGCTTGCATCGAGGTTACTGTGATGAAAGAAAGGACAAGTGCTTTAACTGTGGTCAACCAAGGCACATGGTTAGAAATTATCCTGTTGGTAAGGTTGCTTTTAGGGCAAACAAGGTTCTAGTTGCCTCTTCTCCAGCTTCATCAACTAAGGGTTCACCATCTAGTTTTGGCACTGGTCAGAACTATCTCTATGCTCTCCTACCCGCCAAGGGTCCGAGGCATCGCCTGATGTTATGACTGGTACGTTGAAACTCTTTTCCCGTGATATGTATTTTTTCCTTGATTTGGGGTACACTCTTTCTTTTCAGTAGGTGTCATTGTGGTTACTAAAGAGTTTATAGGGGTTGTGTAGTGTCTGTGGGTGGTTGGGAAACTTTGGTGGATCTGTTTAAATTAGACATAATTAATTTTAATGTCATACTAGGGATGGATTGGATCCACTTGTGCTATGCTTCTCTAGATTGTCGGACCTATAAGGTTGTCTTTAAATTCCCTAATAAGTCGATTATTGAGTGGGAGGGTGGTTTCCTAGCTCCTAAAGGGAAGTTCATATCTTATCTTAGAGCTCGAAGATTAATCTCCAAGGGGTGTCTCTATCTTCTGGTTTGGGTTAATGATTCTAACTCGGAGGGTCCTTTGTATTCTGTCCCAGTGGTGAATGAATTTCCTGAGTTCTTCTATGATAAACTTCGTGGTGTTCCTCCCGAAAGGGAGATTGAACCTGTTTTGGGCACTCGTCCTATTTATATTCCCTATATAGAATGGCTCCAATTGAAGGAGCTTGAGGAGTAACTCAAAGATCTTTTAAACAAAAGTTTCATCCTTCCTACTGTGTCTCCGTGGGGTCCACCAATAAGAAGGATGGATCCTTTGGATATGCATTAATTACCAGCAACTGAATAAGGTGACGATAAAGAATAAGTACCCTCTTCCAAGGATAGATGATTTGTTTGATCAACTGCAGGGTGCTAAGTTTTTCTCTAAGATTGATCTTTGGTCGGGGTATCATTAGTTGAAAATTAGGGAGGTAGATATCCCTAAGGCTGCCTTTCGTACTCGATATGGGCATTTTGGGTTTCTGGATATCTCTTTTGGGTTGACTAATGCCCCGACGACATTTATGGATTTGATGAAGAGTCTTTGATCAATTTCTGGATTTGTTCGTCATTGTGTTTATAAATGATATTCTGGTGTACTCGAAGAGTGTGGTGAATCATGCTAATCACCTCCATATAGTATTGCAGACCCTGAAAGAGCAGCAGTTGTATGCCAAATTCTCGAAATGTGAGTTCTGGTTGAACGCTGTCACTTTTCTAGGTCATGTTATTTCTATCGAAGGAATCATGGTAGATCCATAGAAATTTTAAGTGGTTAAGAAGTGGCCTAGACCCATGACTCCAACCTATATTTGGAGTTTCTTGGGTTTATCTGATTATTATAGGAGGTTTGTGGAGAGTTTTTTTACTATAGCTGCCCCGTTGACTAAGTTAACTCAGAAGAAGGTGAAGTTCTTGTGGTCCGATACTTGTGAGGGTAGTTCTGAGAATCTAAAGGATAATCTAACTTTGGCTCTGGTCTTAAATTTTCCTAAAGGCACAGATGTATTTGTGGTATATTGTGATGCGTCCCGTTTGGGGCTTGGTTGCGTTTTAATACAGCAGGCAAGGTGATAGCATACGCTTATAGATAGTTAAATGTTCATGAGAAGAATTATCCGACTCATGACTTGAAATTGTTAGTTGTGGTATTCGCGTTGAAAATCTGGTGTCACTATCTATATGGCATGTATGTGGATATCTTTTATGATCATAAGAACCTGCAATATATGTTTACTCAGAAAGAGCTTAACCTAAGGCAAAAGAGATGGCTTGAGTTGCTCAACGATTATGATATGAGTCTTCACTACCATCCAGGTAAAGCTAATATGGTTTCTGATACTCTAAGTAGGTTATCCATGGGAAGTCTAGCTCATGTGGATAAAGGAAAGTAGGATTTGGTGAAAGATATTCACCATTTGGATAACCTTAGAGTTTGGCTCTTAGACTCTGAGGATAGTGGTATGGTTATGTAGGAGGTGGCGTAGTCGTCTCTTGGTGATGAAGTAAAGGAGAAGCAAGTGTTGGATCCTATCTTGATGAGGATCAAGGGTGATGTAGGTAGGAAAAAGGTGATGGCGTTTGAGATTAGTGGTGATGGTACTTTGCGATACCAAGAGAGGTTATATGTTCCTAATATAGATGGGTTGTGAGAGAGGATCTTGGCTGAGGCGCATGAGTCGCGCTATATTGTTCATCCTGGTTCGACAAAAATGTATTGTGACCTTAAGAAGACGTATTGGTGGAACAATATGAAGTAGGATATGGCTAGTTTTGTGGCTAAGTGCATGATGTGCCAATAAGTAAAAGTTGAGTACATGAGACCCAAACTATTATATCAAGAAATCAAGCTACCAGTGTAGAAGTGGGAAGTGATCAATATGCATTTTGTTATTGGTCTTCCTCGATCTCGAGATCAGTTCGATTCGATTTGGGTTATCTTAGATAGGATGACTAAGTGTACTCATTCTTTGCTAGTGAGGACTAATTTCTTGACTGAGGATTATGCGAGGTTGTACCTCCATGAGATTGTAAAGTTGCATGGGGTGCCTGTTTCTATCATCTTGGATCGTGGTACATAGTTTTCATCGCACTTTTGGCGGTCGTTTTAGAAAGATTTGGGGACCAAGGTGAGTCTTAGTACAACTTTCCACCCGTAGTCGGATGGGCAAGCAGAAAAGATCATTCAGACATTGGAAGAAATACTTAGAGCTTGTGTGATTGACTATGGTGGTAGTTGGGTTGAGCATTTGCCTTTTATAGAGTTTGCCTATAACAATAGTTACCACTTTAGCATTGGAATGGCTTTGTTTGAGGTATTGTATAGTAGGAGGTGCAGGTCCCCGATTGGATGGTTTGAAGTAGGTGAGGTGGAGATGCATGGCTCAGATGTTGTTCACTAAGCTATGAAGAAAGTGAAGGTGATTTGCGATAGACTTAATGCTGCCCAAGTCGGCTAAAGTCCTATGAAATATGAGGCGTAGGAAGTTAGAGTTTGAGGTTAGGGATAGGGAGTTCTTGAAGGTGTCTCCCTTGAAGGGAGTGACGCGGTTTGGGATTTAGTCCCCAATATGTTGGTCCATACTTAATTTTAAGAAGGGTTGGAAATGTTCCATATGAGTTGGAATTGCCTTCTAATTTGAGCTCCATTCACTCGATATTCCATGTTTCCATGTTGAGAAAGTGTGTAGGTGATTCGTCATAAACTGTGCCTATCAAGGATATTGGTATTTCGGATTCTTTGTCGTATGAGGAGGTTTCTATTGAAATCTTGGATCGACAGGTTCATTGGTTGCGGACCAAGGATGTAGCTTCGATAAATGTTCGATGGAGGAACCACAAGGTAGAATAAGCTACATGGGAAGCTGAAGAGGACATGAAGTCCAAGTATCCATCTTTGTTTTCCACTCCGGACGATAGTGCATAAGGTATGTATTGATCTTACCATCTTTGTTTACAAATCTTGTTAAAGGAAAGATTGATTTCCTTGGTATTTTTGTTTTCTAACATAGGTAAAAGTAAGAGTAGAGGTATATGGGGTCCAATTCGTGTTGTACTGCCTTGTTCTGTCATTCGGGGATGAATGATCCAAGTGGGGGAGAATTAAAACACCCTGGGTTTCGTTCCTTGAAAATTTCCTGAGCTTTGATTTCACTGTCCTTGTAACGACTTACCATACGAGTCATATGATGAAGGTACGAGTCAGGTGACCCAACTTATAAGCTGTCAAGTGAGTGGTGGTTGGGTTTCTGTTGTGGTTATGATTTGATGGTACAAGTCGTTAGTGGTGGTGACGGTTCGTTTGATAGGTCCCTTAATCAAATTAGTAACTTAGTGACTTGACTTGGCTTTGAGTATGAGTGGCTCATTAAGAGCCGTGAGGATAGGGTACTAGTGGTATAGTTGAATCGCATGTTGTCAAGCATAAATCCCTTTGAATTCTATCTTGGATATGACTGGACCATACGAGTAGTATTGTCTGGTCAGGAGTAGGGGTCAGGGAGTCGTATGATGGACAGTGTATAGGTGTCTAACTCACTGACTTGGTGACGACTCCATTGTACAAGTCGTATGTCATGGTCATGAGACAAGGGGTCGACTCATAATCACCTGCGGCATTTTTACAGTTTTAAGTTGGGGGCATTCTAGATATTTCCCCCTTGTAACTCCCTTTGATATCACGACATAAAACACCTTTTGGGACTTCATTAACCCATTGTCCTCAATCAAACACTCTTAAAATCACTATTAGCAAAAGGCTAGGGTTACATGAAGATAATTAATTAGGGGCTTTCAAGAGTGATTCTCTCCGTCTTTCTTGGTGTCCAAGGCATGTTAATCCTCACTCATTGTTATTTTACAAAGAGATGTGTTTTAATGTATGAATTACATGATATTGTTATGGTTTTGAAATAATGATTGGGGGTTTTGGACGTTCATGGTTGAATGATGTTTCTTCCATGTTTTTAATATGGTTTTGACATTGTGGAATGCATTGTAATGGTAAATGGATTTAGGGGGTACTTTGGACTTCCCAATTTACTTGGTTATGGTTTTGAAACATATGTGCCCTCAACCTGTTTGTTAAAATGCCAATGAGAATGTTTTGTCACCTAGTTTGACTATTCTTGAAATCTTTACATTGCATAAAAAGGTAATGGAAGCTAAATTGGTTTGGTTGGTTTTAAATGGTTTGGAAAAGCCTTGATAGCCATGGTTTTGGCTTAATTGGAAACTTTAGAGTCAATTGGTGTATGGCATAAATAGATGGACTGGCAAGCTCTAATTTTGGTATGACGATACCAATGGTTAACGCCTAATTAAAAGATTCCTTGGTAAATGGTTGGAATGTGTAATTGGTTTTAATATGGGCTTAAAGAGGGTTGTGTTAGCGAAGCCGTGGAAGGTGGAGGTCTTGGGGGTCCAACATAGTGAACTCATATTTGCCGATGTGAGGTTGTTCTTGGTGACTGTGTGCAAGATGTCACACTTATATTTTGGGAGATATACTAGTCATCTCAGGTTTTTTTCTCCGATTCGTGCAGCTAACACGCATCGTAGCCCTTTAGCAGAGAGAGCTGAACCCATATAGTCTGTGGGTGATTTTAGGATGGCCAAGCTACACATCTCAGGTAAAGGTTTTAAATACATGCTAGACCCGGTTTCTATTCCTAGCATGATATATATGTATATATGTGATTGTATATGGTTATTGGACTTGGTTTTGTATGATGGCAGTATTTTATCTTTATCCTTGAGTACATACTAGTGTTCACTCTGCTAACTGTCTTTGGGCGTTGTATCCCCATATAATGTAGGAACCGACCATACTACCATTCCTCCTGCTCAGTGACTTGAATTCGAGGAAAACTTTGAGTCAGACTGAAGTGGTGAGCTTCCATACTTCGGAAGGCTCCATTTCATGCTATGGACTTCTTTTATTTTTGTTACTTCTTTGGTTTGGTTTTGGCTATGGTCGGGGACATGTCCCGACTGAATGTTATTGATTCTAGATAGAGCTTTGTCAGACAACTATGGGTATGAGCGGTGTCGGTATTAGTGTCATCCTTGGTATTGGTATTGGCATTGGGATTGACACCGGTTGAATATTTGATTGAGGTTGTTGGATTATGAATATAAACATTTTTCAATGTCCTTAATCTATTATTGTTTTATCTTGTAATATATTCAGAATTCATCCGACATAGGGTGTAGGGCGGTTACGATTGGGTATTGGGGTGGTCTCCGATCCTGATTGGACTTGAGATGCACGAGACGACTAGGCTCTGGTTCGGATCGTGTCATAAGCTTCTCAGATTTCTATTCTTGGATGGGCTAATTTGAGAAGTAATATGAGGACAGAGGAGATTTTCCAGTGAAGTCCTCTTATATTTTCCTTATTTTTTAAGTCTATTTATTATTATTATTATTATTATTATTATTGTTATTATTATTATTATTATTATTATTATCATTATCATTATTATTATTATTATTTTCTTTTTCCTCTCCAAAGTTAAATATTGTAACTTCTGTTGGTTTATTCATTGCTATCCCGTGTAGTCTTGTGTTTGTTCAAAGAATTTGAAGTCTAAAAATACGAAATCACTATCACCTTTTCTCATTTTTCTTTATGATTTTGATTCAAAAAATAGTTTGGCTTCACAAATCGTTGTTTTCCATTTTCGTTGCATGAACCATCCTCATTCGAGTCCACTTGGACTCGTGTCTTGCATTCCGCATGCCAGCAAGGTCCAATAGCACCGAGTCAACATCTACAAGTCCAAAGGCCTTTAATTTTGAAGAAAACAGGGCTGATATATACATATATACAGTAGTATACAGAGATATACAACAGTAGACACCATATACAAAGGCAAATAAAGGCAAGGAAGTGAAAATACCGATTTTATACACTGATATACAGTGTGTATACAAAAACGCAGCAACAACAGGGCGGATATACAGACCGTATACATCTGGTATACACTGGATAAATGGACTAAAGTCCATTAAAAAATAAGGCCCAAAACCTGGGCAGATTTGAAAATGGGCCAGAAAGGAGCCTAAATCTCTACTTTTCTTCATTTATTTCCTTGTAATTGATATTTGCTTATTTCTTTGTAATTTAATTTGCTTAATCTAGATGAATCTTCGGCGCACAAGTTTATGTTAAATCATTCATTTTTGGTTGTTTAATATTCTTTAATTTCTCTATTTTAGGCAAACTTAAACTTATAGAATAACTTGAGGATTTATTTATATCCTTTTATAGTTATTAAATAGCTTAAATTCACATCTAAGAAATTTAATCAACTATTTTTAAATAAAGTTGTTAAAATTAGAATTATTTCGAAACTTTGATGTTTAGTTTATTTCATTATTGGAAATACTAAGTGAATTAGTATCAAATAAATTTTATTTATTCAAAACAAGATTTTTGAAATAAATTCAAGATTTTATAAAATAATTTCAAGATTTTTACAACTCAAGAAATTCTCAAAATTAGCCAAATAAGTTGAATCCTTCAGAAACAATACTTTGTAGATTTTTAAAACTGCCTAACACCTTCTTTTGAATTTATTTGAACCCTTGTCTAAACTCTAATTATTTTTAAAGATTTTTTTTTTCTCAAAATTACCTTTATTTAAATGGTAAAATCAAATAAGCGGTGACTCTAAATTATTTTTTTAAAATAAAATCAAACAGATTTCTTCTATTTATGCCACGAAGCTATGGAATATTTTTTATTTTTCAAAAACGGATCGTAACAGCTGTGTTTGGAATAAATAGATTGGAGTGGGAGAGTGATTATAAGCATGATCCATGGAGACTTATATCTTTGATTCGTGCTAAGAAGTTAGTCGGAAAGGGTGTCAGACTTTTCTAGCTCTTCTTTGGGTTACTAGTATTAAGGCCTATTATTACATCAGTTTCAGTGGAATATAAATTGATAAAAGTGTTCGTTGATGATCTACCTGAGATGTCACTAGATTTTGACATTATTTTTTGCATAGACCTAAATCTAGACACTTATCTCATTTCTACCCCCTTGTAGAATTGCACCAGTTGTGCTAAGGAGGGTAAAGAATCAGTTGCAAGAATTGTTAGGTAAAGGATTCATTTGCCCTAATGTTTCTCCGTGGGATGCTCCTATCTATTTTTTTAAGCAGAAAGATGATAGTCTACATATGTGTATAGAATATCAATAGTTGAACAAAGTTACAATTCGTAACAAGTACCCATTGCCTAGGATAGATGACTTATTTGATTAGTTAAAGGTGCTTTTGTGTTTTCCAAAATTGGCTTGAGATTTGGGTATCACCAGCTTAAGATCTAGGCCAAGGACATAGTTAAAACTACTTTCCAAACCCATTTTGTGCAAAAAGAGCTTTTGGTGATGTTCTTTGAATTGACTAATTCCTCAACTGCTTTTCTTGATTTGATGAATGAGGTGCTCCAGCTGTATTTGGATTTCTTATTGTTTATATTAATGATACTAGTGAACTTGCACGGGCTTTCCCCGATTGTAAAAGACATTAATAATTTATTTTTTTGAATTTAACTTAGATAGAAAAATAAATTTGGTAGTATATGTTTACAATATTAATTCTTAGAGTGACAAAATAACAAATATAAATATTTTTATAAGAGTTACTTTTCCTTAGTGAAATGTTTTTTTTTTTTTCAAAATTTTCTTTTTGTACAAATAAAAGAAAACATGAAATGAAATGTATAGAGTACAAATTTAAAAAGAGGAAATGGAGGACAGAAAGAGTAAATGGCCGTGTAATTTGTAGTGATTGTCAAATGAATTACATTTAGGCACTGCAACCTTTATATTGTTTCCTAATTCCACTATTCCCCTCCCCTCATCCCGTCGTTTTCTAGTATTGCTCCAAAAGCACAGAAATTCAATTCTATGTTCTCCTCATGCATACAAACCTCAAAGTTCTACCTTAATATTCTCATGATCACCCAACTTACAAATTGAGAAAAATGCTTCACAAATATAAAAGTTTCTGATAATGTCACAAAACTTATGTATTAGCTACTCAACCTTTGCCACTTTAGTGGTGGTCAAGTTGTTGCCACTTCAGTGATGGTCGAGTTGGTTAAACAAGAGATCTCTCAAATTGAGAGTCCTGATTTGATATTATCTACATGTGCTTCTCAGTCGAGTTTTTTGCACAAATTTGTCCAATATAATTTTATGAAATTTGTGAAATTTACACCAAACGCATGAAAAAAATAGGTTTCTGCGAAGTAATAAATTAGTGGCCAATAAAATTATGGGGATCAACATTTAGTAATCAGAAGTTGACCATTAGCACCTTTTTAGGTGCAAATATTTCGTTCTCTTAAGAAAATAATATATTAAACCTTTATCACTCATAATTAATTTACTGTTATAAGCTATATTCAATTCTTTTATTGATCAAAACAAAAAAAGTGCCCATTAGAAAACATCAACAAAGACTTTTTTTTTTGCTTCTTCTCTCATCAGATTCATTATAAAGTCCAAGAAAACTAATGATATATTCATTTTGATCATCCAATATATTTTGTTCTTAAGCAAACGTCCTACTAAAATTTAAGTGTCAACACTTATTTACTATCAATATCATCTTTATATTTCCGCAGCTAATCATTATATTAACTGTAACGACTATCTTGTTATCATAGTTCATAGTTAAACACAAACTATACTATGAAATTGATAAATAAAGAATGAAATGACAAAAAATAAATAAATAATGAAATGATATAATAAACAAAGGCATACTATATACCAAAAAAAAAATGAATATAAACGGAACTTACTTCCAAATGATCTCCGCTTGTCAGTTGACTTCCTCTTAAATCCAACAGCCTCCATTAGGTTCTCAAATTTTCAAAATTATAAAATTAGTGACTCAAAATCTTAATTGCAAAATTCGACAAAAACATCCTTTAGCTTTTGCTTTTGTTAACTATTCTTCATGTCTTTGTTTTTTTCACTATTTTCACAAATTTCCACTCTCAAACCATAAAATGAGAAAGGCAAAAAGAAAGAAGAAGAAGAGGAAAAATCTTACCAAATGTCGATGGTTCATTTTATACTCTGTCAAACCTCATGTTGAAAAAAACAACCAAGAAAATCAATTATCTCTATCTTATAATTATGAAAATAACATGTAATCAAGGAACCGCATATAACAAGCTCACCAAGTGATCCTAAAAATTGCTTGAAAAAGTAGTTGCGAGTAGGATACTTAAAGAAAAGAATTCACCATTGATTTTGATGGCAGAAAATATTGATTCTAGACATTTATCATTAATATTTTTGGGTTAAATTTTTAGAGAAATAAATATACCATAATTACCTATCATTAATGATTATTGATATCCTGTTACACTCTTTATCTTTTATGTCGGTTCATCTTCTAATTATTAGCTTCCTCCAATATTAGATGAGTATACATAATTTCCTAATCTCCTCAACTAACCATTATCATAACTCTTTTTCTTCATCCGTTTATTATCTTCATTCATCAATTGTAATAAATAAGGGAAATTAAAATGAATCAAATTTATTGTATATTTTTAGAGCAAAATGTGAAGAAAAATGCAAAAAAAGGAGGAAAAGATAAATTTTAATGGAGTTCATAGAAAGATGTCACATCACCTTGTCTATGTTTGTCCTTTGTTATTATATATATTTTGGTGTACTCCAAGAGTAGGGAGGAGCATGAGGCTCACTTGCACATAGCGTTGGGATTGCTTAAAGAAAAGAACTCTATGCCAAATTTTTTAAGTGTGAGTTTTGGTTGTCTTCAGTGTCCTTACTGAGACACGTAGTTTTGAAAGAAGAGGTTATGGTAGACCAACAAAAGATTAAGGTAGTTAAAAATTTGACTAGGCCTAACTCTGTGGACGAAATTCACAACTTTGTAAGGTTAGATAGTTACTATCGCATGTTCATGAAGAGCTTTGCTTCAATTGCTTTGTACTGACTCGATTGACTCAGAAAGAGATGCCTTTTATATGAACTGATGAGTGTGAAGAGATCTTTTAAAAGCTTAAGAACTTGCTGACTTCAAACCCTATCCTTGCATTATAGTGGAGGGTAAGGATTTCATTGTATTTTGTGATGCCTCACATTCTAGTTTAAGTATTGTTTTTATGCAAGAAAAAAGTATGATTCCTTATTCTTCAAGATAGCTAAAAGTTCATAAGAAGAACTATCCCACCCATGAATTAGAGTTAGCAATGGTGGTGTTTGCTCTTAAGATCTGGAGACATTATTTGTACAAAGTCAGTGTGAATTATTCACTGACCATTGTATCTTGCAACATGTATTTACCTAGAAAAATTTGAAACTGAGACAACGAAGATGGATAGAACTACTCAAGGATTATGATATTTTTATTCTCTATCATTCTAGCAAGGCCAACGTGATAGCAAATGTGTTGAGTTGAAAAACGCAGAGTATGGATAGTTTGCCATTTTGGATATTTCTAGACATCCATTGGCTAGGGAGGTTTAGACCTTAGCTAATAATTTCATGAGCTTGCATGTGACCGAGAGAGGAGGATAATTAGATACTATAGAGGCAAGTATACTTTTCTTGACTAGATTGAAACTATACAGTCCAAAGATGTAATTTTAGTAAGATTTCCCAAAATGTATTGCAATGTGAGGCGAAAGAGGCCATTATTAATAACGAAGGTGTTCTAAGGATTAGGTGATTGATTATGTGCCTCGTGTAGATGATTTAATTCCAACCATACTTGCTGAGGTACATAGTTCGAGTTCCTCCATATATCCTGGTGCCACCAAGATGTACTATAATTTGAGGCAACACTTTTGGTGGCACCAAATTAAGCGAGATAGTAGGTCTTGTGGCTAATTGTCAAAACTGACAACAAGTGAAGTATGAATATCAGAAGCTTAGTGGTACTCTTTAAAAAATTCTCATTATTAAATAAAAGTGGGAAAGGATAGCCATAGACTTCGTTGTTGGTATTTATAAGACCTTGGGAGAATATAATTTGATATGGGTAGCTATGGACTGGTTGACTAAGTCTGAACACTTTATTCTAGTGCAGGTGACTTATAATTTGACCAAGTTGTCCAAGATTTATGTTAAGGAGATTATCCAACTGCATAGGGAGCACATTTCTACAATTTCGACTATAGGCACGTATATTACCTCTAAATTTGTAAAACCTCACATTTTTGGACTTGAATTTGAACCATCATTCCTAAGTTTATAAACCCAAATCCACTAATTCTATGTTAATATAAGTGGGATGATCGACTCTATAGTGTGGGAATATCTTTAAAGATGAATTGAGATCATAAAAAACTCCTAACTCAAAGATGAGTTGAGAACCTTTCTACCAATTGAATTTCAGTGGATGTTCCTACTTGGGTAAACTTTAAACAGTTATTAATCCTAGAATATAATGAGTTAGATGGACTACTATATACCAAATAAAATTTCTTCTAGTCTTCTTTCCAATATCTCCAATTTCACCTTAAACCGATATCAAATTAGAAAGTTATACTTATTTTACTTGGAAGTGTCTGTCCGCCAAAAGGTGACGACTAAGTTGACGAGCTGTCAACTAGGTGATGACTAAGTTGACGAGTCATCAACTAGGTCACGAGCCATCAACCCAAGTCATCAACCTTAACTAGTAAATGGCAAAATCAGCTAGATATTGACGACTAGGTTGACGAGTTGTCACCAAACAGACGGGTTGTCAATCTAGTCGTCAACTGAAGAATCCTTGTGATATTTTTTTGGTTTCTTTAAGGGTATTTTGATTTTTTAATCACCCTAAACTCCTCCCCCATGACTTAAATAATTTAATAAGCCTTGTATATTGATGTTCAGTCAGCTTTTTAATGCTTTCTCTCCTCTCCACTCTCAAGAGAGAAAACTTAGGGGTTCTTTTCCAAAATTCATACTTCCAAGGCTCAGATTCAAGGTGTCATAAATTTGGTTCATGTAAAAGGCATGTTGCTTATCCCTAACTTGTATTTTTACATTGTAGCATTTATTTACTCAATATTCATATGTTTTGAATGATGGGTTTGAACTTGGGTTGAGGGTGTTTGGTGGTTAACACTTGAATTGCTTATTCCTTGTTTTAAGTGGATTTACGCTTTAACTGATGGTTTTTGGGGATGAATTAATGCATTATGATATTTAATGGAATAGGTGACATGGGTTTCTAAACCCACGTTGTAAACTTGATCTTGAATTTGGATGATTTAACTTATCTTTTAAAAATGTTGCATTTCATTAAAGGATAAATGGTTAAAAATAGTTTTTTAATGCCCTTGGAGGCCATGATTTGGATTTTCAATGGAACTGAGAGTCTAATGGTTACATGAATTCGATTGGCATAGTTATATAAGCTTGCAAGCATATTGTTATGATGATACTAAGTTGGAAAATGCGTTAATTAAGACTACTTGGTTTATGGTTGGGTTAATGTGCAAACTATTTTAATTTGGGCTTAAAGAAAATCGTGTAGCTTACCGTGAAGGTATAGGTCTCGGGGGACCAACACTGGAAATCACTTTTATCGGCGTGGGCCCTAGGTGACCGTGTGTTTGGTACAAACCTTATATTTTGGATGCCTATCACCTTGGTGTCTTTAGCCTTTCATCAGTTTCCTCAGTACATGTGGCTAATATGAACTGGGGCCCTTTCGACAGGAAGAGCCAGACCCATATAGCCTATTGGTGCATTTAGGATGGAGCGACCTACGTAGTTCAGGGTAACATTTTAAACTCTCATGTTCATGGCCCTTGTCCCTATCTCGGCATCCTATATATGTATATATAAATATTGTGCAAGTTGTTTTGACGGGCTTTTGATAAGTGCACTACTTTACCCTTTTCTCTAGAGTTACATTACAGTGCTCGCCCTACTGACCATCCCTAGATGCTGTATCATTTCATGATGTAAGGTCTGAGGGGTTTTCTTTTACTCCTGTACAGCATTAAGTGGTGTGGTACATCATTTAAGTTGATATGACGTGGTGAGCCTCCATATTTTTTAAAAAACTTGTCACTTTATTAAGTATCTTTTCATATTCTAGGAATTATGAATTTTTTTTGTCATAGTCGGGGGTATGTCCCGACTTATTTTGGTATTCTTCGTTTTGAGGCTTTGTGGACAAGTATTGGATTGTTTGTTTATTTTGATTCTTAAAATTATCATTGGTTTATCTATATTTCTTATTGCTATTTTGGTTGACTTCCACTATTTACATTTATGGTGCTATTAAGATAATTATAAAGGGGGTTGTCTCTGTCCCATGGTGGGCTTGATATTACCCGCCACAGCTAGGCCCGAGTTTGGGTCTTGACAAACCTGGTATCAGAGCATGGTTCAAAATCATTGGGTGTCCATAAAGCCATGTCGAGTAGAGTCTCTTTTATGGGTATGTAGCGCGCCACACTTATAAGGGGGAGGCTACGAGGTATTTTGGTAACATTTCTCATTCTTTCATACTCTATATTGTGCAATAGTCTTATTCGTATGAAACTTAGCTAAATTCCTTCTGCCCTAATTTTGTGGGCTATGTCTTATTATCAAGGTGATACCAGTGCAAAAGGTTAGATTCCTAAAGATGTAATCATTTTTGTTTGAGTCATCAGAAAGTTATGAATTAACACAAGGACTTAAAAGGAGTCCATTAGTGCATCAAAGTGTATGGATTCAAATGTATACCTCTATCTTTATGAATCATGTAATTCAGCCCAAGTTAAGAGGTGTATTAAGTCCCTCCTAAAAACTTTATTTTAGATGTCCCGCTTAATAGGCAAGGAATGTATGTGAATGTTAGGATAGTATTTCCACCCGAGAGGTAGAATAAATTAGGGTGTTATGACCTATGAATAGTAAGATGAACCCAAGGTTAATGATATGAAGTCATAAGTTTAAAAGTTAGAGTTGGGATAGATTTTGAGTGAAAAAACGGTTGTATTCGTGTACCATTAAGTAAGTGTTGAGGGTGGTATGATCTTATGGCAATTTGCTATAGTTACCATTAGATGCATAGATTGTATAATAGTTAGTAGAGGAAGTGATTAGTTAAGGTAATTTAGAATTTATTTTAAATAGGGAAGGAGATTATGATGGCTAGTTATTGTTGTAGAAAAAACATTGATCTTAGATTGTGAATGGAAGGATAGTTGGCTAATAATTTGTAAATTTAGCATTCACAAGGGGGAAATCTTAGAAGAGAGGACTCAATGATGTTTATAGAATTTTGAGGGAAGTTTAAAGATATGTATTGGTAAGTAGAAAAGTTGTGAGGAAATAGAATGTGATAATGGACAATAACGAGTTATGTTATAATATTAAGATTGGCTATCCTAAATATGTTTTCTTATTACACCGAGAGTCCCTTAATCTTTTTAGCTATCATTGGCAAGCCCATCTAGTAGGTGAGAAGATGTGTAGTCAATTTTAAAGTATAGTAGTAATATTATGAAGAAGATGTATTTGTACGTCGTAGTTAAGTGAAATAAGGAATTTAGATTGATCAATTGTCAAATATTTGGTTGGACTAGTACAGTAGATGGTATGTTTCATTGGTAGTTAATGATTGGTAATATATATTAATCTTGAACTTTAGATGTGATTGTGGTGATAAGAATGTTAGATCGAGGATAGTAATGCGAGAATTGTGGGAGTAAATTTATAGGCTTGATTGGACATGTAGAAGAGCTTAAGTTGATAACCTATGAAAACAATTTAGTGGATAATTATGATATTTATACATGAGACTAGTGTTGAAACGATGAATTGCGGCTAAGTCATTAGGTCGGTAAGAGCTTTTAGGTAATAAGAATAAATTGAACCCTAGGTAGCATGTTGTTAGATGAGGTTTTAAGGGTATAAGTGCAATGTGTACCCATTTCATGTTCTTGAATGTCTTAGTATGGAGAAGTCTAGGGAATTGTTATATGGTGTTCTTTAGAGCTGAATGAGGAGAATATAGATCGGCGATGTGAGCCCTTGGTATAGTTTTAAATATTTTGTTAAGTTGGGAAGGTTATGCAACTAGAGGTTAATACTAGTATACTAAGGAGTGAAGAAGGGATTTGTTTGTGTGTTAAGAAGTATGGATGTGTATGCTCATGAGAGTATGAGTTATAGGGTAATGACTGTGGATCCTAGCAAAAATTAAGATTAGTATCGTTGGAAGGGATATCTTAGAAAGAACTTAGTATCCTCATATTATAGTTATTAGGGGGAACTTGGCGTTCATTTGTATGGTGATACCCCCATTGTACTGAGTGTTGTGCTTTTAGATTTAATGAGAGGATATGTCCTCAAGTCTAGGATAGTGACCTTTAACCAAAGAAGGAGATTATGAACTAAGGTAGATCTTGAATTTTCTCATGGTGGTAAATTTCCGGGAAGAGTCGTGATAAACCTATTCTTATTCTAGAAGATTCCTCCTACTTTGTTTTAAGAGGGAACTCTACCAATATCTTATTTATTCAAATTGTTCCTATGCCTAAGGTTTGAGTTCTCTATTCAACTTATGTCCATGGTTCGACCATTGCACTAGAAGCAATAACATCTCTCAGAAATCTAAGCTTCTATGTATTCAAGCTCTATGTTATGACACTCATGATCCATAAACTCATGTTTCCCTTTATGCTTAGTTCTAAGACACTGTACTCTCTTTATGTTACCAACTCATTTTATGTAATGTCTTAGCCTAAAGTGATGTTATCTTTGCAAACTCATGACCATTCTCAGTTTTTAAAATGAGAAGCAATAGCTTCAAGCGGCAATCTTAGTCTTATTACATGAATAATATAAATCCCAGCTTCATATTATATGACCCATGATATATTCACTCATGTTTCACACTATTTCAAGTTTAAAAAACTCATGCTATGTTATGTTTATGTCCGAACGACCCTCTATTTATGATCTAGATAGTCACTATGAAATTTTCATACCTATCATATCGTATCTCTATCACAGGTCACACCTTGAGCAGTACGACAAATAGGAGTCATAATTGAGTAGTATCACTTCCATTCTTGATGGTTCTACTCTAGTCCATCAGTGATCCTCCTTATATTAGGATGGTGGTGTCTATGGAAGCATAGTTATATTTTAGATGAGAGAGTGAATTTTATTTATTGTGAAATTTTAGGTTGAATACTCGAGCTAATGTTATAGATGAAGATAAAAGAGTGAGATGAACTTTGGTTATGTGAAATAGTTAGGAAGGGGAGATGTGGTGAAAACCTTTATAATAGTGATTGAAGTTGCTAGTTTTTGGTGGGAAGATCCATAAAGTGGGTTTAGTAATATAAGATTTAATGTTGTGATTGGCTGATACACAAACCATTGTGTTATGTGGCTAGTATTGCTTTATTAAGACATGATTTTGTTTGATTATTATGATAAGATAGAGTAGTATTCATGGAGAGGTGTAGAGTATAGGATCCCATAGCTTAATCTAGTACTTTTTAACTCCGAGTTAGGCTTCAACATGGAAGAATTATGCAAATATACTTAAGATCTTGTAGTTATGTATTTAGTGGGGGAATTATAAGATTGAAATGGTGAAATATGGTATTCATATCTGAAAACATAGTTGAGAATCATCGCTAAACTTAAGGGCTATTAGACGTTACACTTGAGGTAGAGAAAGCTTTATTCCTATTCATGGAAGAATCTTATTTTATGTCTCGTATCAATTATAATTAGGAATTCCTGGAAAAAATCATGCCTTAAGTTGTTATGATCATGTTCCTTAGAACTCATGCCCAAGATTATGTCCATGTCAAGTCTCGTTATCTCATGATTTGTGCTTGTATGATTTACTTGGTGATATCATAAAGCTCTTTTATTTTGATTACTATGTATATCTTGTTGAGGGAGAATTCCTAATGTAAAATTACACCCTTTATAGCATACTTCTAGAGCTTTAATAGGTTCCTACCCATCATTCGAGGAAGAATAATTCCAAGAAGGAGATAATATAACATCCCACATTTTTTGGCTAGAAATTGAACCATCATTCCTACGTGTATAGACATGAACCCAATGATTCTATGTCAATATAAGTGGTATTATCAACTCTATAGTGTGGGAACATCTTTGGAGATGAATTGAGATCATAAAAATCTCTTAACTCAAAGATGAGTTAAGAACTTTTGTACCGGTTGAGTTTTAGTGGACATTCCTACTCGGATAAACTTTCAATAAACATTACTCTTAGAATATAATGATTTAGATGTCCTACTATAAACCAAATCAAAGATATTTGAGTCTTCTTTCCAATGCCTCCAATTTTACCTTAAACCGATATCAGAGTAGAAAGTTATGCTCATTTTACTTGGAAGTGTCTGTCTTATAGAAGGTGATGACTAAGTTGATGATCTGTAAACTAGGTGACGACTAAGTTGACGAGCCATCAACTCATGTCGTCAAACTTAACTAGTAAATGGTAAAATCAGCTAGATATTGATGACTAGATTGACGAGTTGTCACCAAACTGATGGGATGTCAACCTACTTGTCAATTTAAGAATCCTTGTGATTTTTTTGATTTCTTTAAGGGTATTTTGGTGAAATGGCCCGACCCTGGGTCTTGTCGTAATGGAAATTCCAAGTCCAACCAAGACCGGGGACCGCCCCTTGTTACCCAACCCAACCATCTATATCAAGCCTTAAATGAGCTAGATTTCGAACATATAAAAAAATAGCGTTATTATTCTTATTAAGACTCTAGGATAGGGTCACAAACCTGACCAACCGTATCGAGTCCAACCGTACCGCAACAATCGTCTAACCATACCAAACCAAACCATAAACCAAAAGGTAATACTAAGACATAATAAGAAAATCAATCCCAAAATGTAATATGATGGAATAGTGAGGAATCATGTTCGATGATGCCAACCTCAATATCAATACTAATGCTAAGGTTGACACCTCTGCCGATCCTGCCCATATCAACTCCCAGAAGTACCACAAACCTTTTATCTGAAAGAATAAGCAAATCTGGTTAGAACATGCCCCCAAACATGGCAAAAACTGATATCCAAAATCAAAGATAAGTGTCTAAATAAATCCATAAAATGAAATGATGCCTTACAAAAGGACAGAAGCTTCCCACAGCAGTCCAAGTGCTGATACCGAATCCACGTGCTAAACAGGAGGAATAGGATAGTTGGTTCCTGTATAGCGTGGGTATACAACCGCCAGTAGATGGGGTTAGTGAATGACTGCTAGCATGAAAATCAGGATAAGGATAAAATAATGTCAGTCATAAAACCAAGTGAAACCATCCATAATGCATACAACCACACATATATAATTGTCAAGAAAAGGAACCGGGTTTAGAATGCATTTAAAATCTTTACCTGGGTTGTGTAGCTTTTCGTCCTAACTACCCATGAGCCATATGGGTTCATCCCCTTGTTGAAAGGACCCTAATGCATATAGCCACACGACCAGTTAATATCCCATGGGATGACTATTACATCCCTCCTATATAAAATGTGACACTCGTACGTGCCCATAAAAAACTCCTCACATCGTCAAATATGAATTTCGATTTTGGTCCCCCCGGGACCGCCATCTTCCACGGCTTAGCTATACTCTCTGCCATTAATTCCCAATTAAAACCATGTCCAAACAAACCATTTACCATTTATTAACCAAGGCAAATATAAGTGGTATCGTCATACCACCCCATTACTTGCAAGTAATATCCATAGCCAAACCATTTAGGTTAGGGGACCTTAGGTACCCTTCCAATTTCTATATTAAATCCACTTGGGAGAATTCCATGTTCTCCACAAGCATAACCATTCAACCTTTTCAAACTATTTAAACCATGCATAAATTCTTTATCCAATTTAAAACATGCAAGAGTTCCATTAAAAGAAGTCAATGCAATGAACATATCTTTATAAGCATTTCATCAAACACCTTGGGGGCATAATATAACCAAAACTAATTCTAAAGACCATTAAACCATTACCATGCTATCTAATTTTCCAAAACCACCATTAATGCATATAAAACCCATAAACCATAGAAAACTATAACCAAGCATTTAATATTAAAACACCCAAAATAATAGTTGAAAACCATAGTCATGAAGTAGTAAAACCATGAAATCAATCATATAAATCATGCCTTTAGTTGAAATTATAATGAGGGAAAAGAATCATGACTTATACCAAGGAATTGATGGGAAAAAATCACCAAAGTAAGCCTCAAAGCAATTCGTAAGATGAAACCCTAGCTTTCTTTCCCCAAAAGCTCTTGAGAAAATTATGAGATGTTTTAGAATAGTTTCTAAGTGTTAATGAATAAAATAATAGAATAAATAGACTCAAAAACATATTAGAAGTTGTGGGTCCTAATTAGGGTGAGTAGGAAAATGTCCAGAATACCTTCACTTAAATCCCTTAAAACCCATCACAAGGATATGACTAACCCAAACAAGTCGTACCCTTCTTTACAATCGGTATCCACCACTCATATCCAAGCCTCAACCCTTGGATCAAACATTGTCCAGTATATGACTTATCTAACCAAGTCATAACCACAACATACAATCCGTACCCATGACCCGTATCCCTGGCAGAATGAAATACTAGAAGGATCAAACACTGCCCGCCATATAAGTCTTTGATATGACTCATACCAAGACCTATGACTCATACCTTAAGTCGTACCGATTCCAGTGTCCAAACCCATCCTACCAACTAACACTAGTTAGCATACGAGAGGATCATACCACTCGTACCCCAATATATGGCTCGTACCCATGAGTTATATTGGGTTCAGAGAACGAATTTCTAGGAAATTTTTGACGGGTCAAAACCCAAGATGTTTCAGTCTCACCCACTAGGAACATTCATCCCCGAATGACAGACAAGGTAAGGGTATCCACACACAGAGTAATTTGTATTATCAAGCATCCCTTTAATAAAGTTTGAAAATAAAAAGGCAAAGATGTTAATCTTTTCTCAACAAACTCAGAAAATAAAGATGTGTTCAAGACACATACCATCCGTACGAATCCCAAGAGCAGAAAACAAATGCAGATACTTAGACTTCGTGTCCTTTTCCATTTCCCAAGTAGCTTCTTCCACCTTATGGTTCCGCCATAGAACCTTAAACGAAGCCACATCTTTATTCTGCAACCGATGAACTTGCCTATCTAATATCTTAACCGGGAATTCTTCATATAACAGAGAATCCGAGATACCCAATCCTTCCTAAGGAACAATTGAAGAACGATCACCAAGACACTTCCTCAACAAAGAAACATGAAAGGCCGGATGAACCAAACTTAAGCTAGATGTCAATTCCAACTTATAAGCAACATTGACAACTCTCCACATGATTACATAAGGACCAACTCTTATGATCAGAAAAGATATCCATGTGAACACCATACAAGTAATGCTCCATATTTTGAAACCAAACACAACCACCAATAACTTTAAATCATGAGTAGGATAATTCTTCTCATGTAACTTTAACTGACTGGAAGCATAGGCAATCACCTTCCTATCCTACATCAAAACACAACCAAGCCCTACCCGAGATATATCACAATAAAACAGAAAGCCATCATTACCTTCCAACAAGGTTAGGATTAGAGCCGAAGTCAACTTATATTTTAACTTATCAAAACTCTCTTCACAAGCATCCGACCAAGAGAACTTAACATTCTTCTGAGTCAACCTAGACAAACGAGTAGCTATCGAAGAAAAGCTTTCTATAAACTGCCTATAATACTCGGCTAAACCTAAGAAGCTCCGAATATCAGATAGAGTCGTGGTCCTAGGACACCTCTTTACCATACCAACCTTCTGCGAATCCACCATGATCCCTTAGCTAGAAATAATTTAGCCAGTGTTCCACCAAAACTTACACTTAGAGAACTCGGCATACAACTGTTGTTTCTTCAAGGTTCGTAACACCACACAGAGGTGATTAGCATGATCCACCTTACTCTTCAAATAAACCAGAATGTCATCAATAAACACAATGATGAAGAGATCCAAATATTACCTGAACACTCTATTTATCAAGTCCATAAACATTTTTGAGGCATTAGTCAATCCAAATGACATCATCAAGAACTCAAAATGCCCATAACGAGTATGAAAAGCCATCTTAGGGATATCCACCTCCCTAATCTTAAGTCGATGGTACCAATCTTAGAAAAGAACTTGGCACTCTATAATTGGTCAAACAAGTCATCTATCTGGGGAAGAGGAAAATTATTCTTAACCGTCGCCTTGTTCAACTGCCTGTAGTCACTAAATATCTGAAGGGAACCATCTTTCTTGCACACAAATAATACCAGTGCACCATATGGAGAAACACTAGGACGAATAAACCCCTTATCCAGAAGATCATTTAAGTTGCTCCTTGAGATCCCTTAACTCAATTGGAGCCATTCAATAAGGAGGAATAGAAATTGGAAGAGTGTCCGAAAGTAAATCCATGCCAAACTCTGTTTACCTATCCAAAGGAACACCAAGAAGATCATCCAAAAAAACCTCTGAAAACTCAATAACTACAGGGACTGGAGACAAAGAAGGACTTTTCGAGTTAGAATATTTAACTCGGACCAAGTGATAAAGACAATCCTTAGAGATTAACCTCCGAGCTCTAAGATAAGAAATAAACCTCCCCCTAGGAGCTAAGGAACTAACTTCCTATTTTATAACCGGTTCACTAGGAAACTTAAAGACAACCTTACGGGTCTGACAATCTACAGACGCATAACAAGAATGTAACCAATCTATACCTAGAATTATATCAAAATCTATTATATCCAACTCAAAAAGATCCGCCAAGGTCTACTTGCTACCAACAGATACCACACACCCCTTATAGACTCTCTTAGCAATAACTGAGTCACTTACCAGGGTAGAAATAGAAAAAGGATCAGACATAACCTCTAGATTAAAACCAAAAGACACAACCACATATGGAGTCAGATAAAAAAAATGGACCCTAGATCAAGCAAACAATATACGTCACGAGAGAAAAGTTGTAACATACCAGTAACGACATCAGGTGATGCCTCAAATTTCAATCGGGACGGTAAAGCATACACCCTATTCTGACCAACACTAGAAGCAGTATCAGTAATAGAAATAGATGCCACCCTAATAGGTGTAGGAGCAGAAGATGAAGACACAAGAATCTTATTTACCCTCATAGCAACCTTATTGACCGGACAATCCCTGAGTCAATTGACTACCTGGCCATACTTAAAGCACTTGTACTTTCTTTTCTCATAATAACCCCGATGAGGATGACCACAAAATTAACAAGGAGGACACAAAGAAAATGACTGATCTCCACTCGCCTGAGATTGGGAAACCTGTGTCTAAGGATTGTCACCACCTTGTGACACTTGTCTCCCGACTGATAAGGAGCCCTAGCAGAAAATGAGCCCCAACTCCCCCACTTCTTTTTTTCCACTTGCCACTATCCCTACCACCCTGAGACTAAGCACCTCCTTGATCAAAAAACCTGCTCCTCTTTTCCTGCCTATCCCCAAACTCGGCCTGCTTTCTTTTCTCATCATCAATCTTGAGATATCCATATCTTTAATCAGGAAGGCATCATTCTCGACCTCATATCAGCCACCAAGTTAGGAGCATACCTTGATAGCTGATGAAACTTCAAAGCATATTTCTTTACTAAAATCTTTCTTGCCTAAGGTTCACAAACTCTTCCATCTTTGCTTCCCTTAACTCTTGAGGAAAGAACCGATCCATGAAGGCATTAGAAAAGGCTTCCCACAATCTATCCTCTTCCATATCACCTCTATTCCTGTCCCACTCCTCATACCACTGATAAGCAATATCCTTGAGCTGATAAGCTGCAAAGTTAACCCCCTCTATATTAGTAGCCTACATCACATAAAAGATATTTTTCATCTCATCAAAGAAGCCCTGGGGATCCTCCTCCACATACACCTCAGTAAAAGTTGGAGGACCCATTTTCATAAATTAACAAACCCTTATGGCCTCAACAGACAAAGCATCAGTCGTACCCCACTCAGCCTAAGCAACAACCAATTGGGCAATGATATAAATAGACTGATAAAATTCTTCGTTCATCATGTTTCCCTGGGGGACCTAAGGATAACTAGCCAAAATAGAAGAAAATCCAGCATTATCAGGAATAGGACCATAAGATCGAAGATGTACTCTAGACGTAGGACGTACCCCTTTAGCATTATTCCCAGATGGGAAGAAAGATTTTCCTTGTGTTCTAGATCTAGGAGGCATAATCTAAAATAATAACAAATAAGGATTAGAGCAAATTGCAGGATTGAGAACTCAAGCTTGAAGATAGAATATCAAGAAAGTGAAATATTTCTAAATGTCTTATAGCCTCTCCTTTATGAGTGTGGCGTGCTTCATACCCCTAAAAGAGACTCTACTCGACACGACTTTGTAGACTTCGCAGTTGACCATGAACCTAGGCTCTGATATCAACTTGACATGGCCGACCCCGAGCCTTGTCGTAATGGGCATCTCAAGTACAACCAGGATCAGGGATTGCCCCTTGTTACCCAACCCAACCACCTATATCCATCCTTAGATGAGTTTAATTTCAAACATATAATAAGATAGCGTTATTGTTCTCATTAAGACTCTGGAATAGGGTCACAATCATGATCGACCCAACTAAGTCCAATCATACCACAACAACCACCCTACCATACCAAACCAAACCATAAACTAAGAGGAATACCAAGACATAATAAGAAAATCAATCCCAAAATGTAATATGATGGAACAGTGAGAAATCATATTCGATGATGCCATCCTCAATATCAATACCAATGTTAAGGCTGACACCTCTACCGATCCCGCCCATACCTACCCCCTAAAGAACCACAAAGCCTCTATCCGAAAGAATAAATAAATATGGTCAAGACATGCCCCCAACCATGGCCAAAACCAATATCCAAAATAAAAGATAAGTGTCTAAATAAATCCATAAAGTAAAATAATGCCTTCTAAAAGGATGAAAGCTTACCACTTCAGTCCAAGTTTTGATACAAAATTCATGTGCTAAATAGGAAGAGTAAGATGGTGGTTCCTACATAGCATGGGTATACAGCTGCTAGTAGACGGGGTTAGAGAATGATCGCTAGCATGAAACTCAGGATAAGGATAGAATAATTCTAATCATAAAACAAAGTGAAACCATCCATAATGCATACAACCAAACATATATAAGTGTTAGGAAAGGGAACCATATTTAGCATGCATTTAAAACCTTCACCTGGGTTGTGTAGCTTTGTCGTCCTAACCATCTACGGGCCATATGGGTTCATCTCCCCCTACTGAAAGGGGTCCAGTGTGTGTAGCCATATGACCGGGAAATATAACATGGGATGACTAGTACATTCCTTCTATATAAAATGTGACACTCGCACGTACCTATCGAAGACCCCTCATATCAGCAAATATGAGTTTCTGGTTTTGGTTCCTCCGGGATCACTACCTTCTACGGATTACTATACTCCCTGCCATTAATTCCCAATTAAAACCATGTACAAATAATCCATTTATCATTTATTAACCAAGTCCAATATTAGTGGTATCGTCATATTATCCCATTATTTGTAAGTAATATCCATAGCCAAAACTTTTAGGTTAGGGGACCTTAGGTGCCCTTCCAATTTTCATATTAAATCAACTTGAGAGACTTCCATGTTCTCTACAAGTATAGCCATTTAGCCTTTAGACTTTTATCCAGTTTAAAATATGCAAGAGTTCCATTAAAAGAAGTCAATGTAATAAACATATCTTTATAAGCATTTCATCAAATACCTTGGGGGCATAATATAACCAAAACTAATTGCAAAGACCATTAAACCATTACCATGCAATCCAATTGTCCAAAACCACCATTAATGCATATAAAAAGCATAATTAAACCATAGAAAACCATAACCAAGCATATAATATCAAAACCCCTAAATAATAATTGAAAACCATAGTCATGAAAAAGTAAAACCATGAAATCAGTCATATAAACCATGCCTTTTGTTGAAATTATAATGAGGGAAGAAAATCATGTCTTATACCAAAGAACTAATGGAAATAAATCACCAAAGAAAGCCCCAAAGCAATCTGTAAGATGAAACCCTATCTTTCTTACCCCAAAAGCTCTTGAGAGAACAATGAGATATTTTGGAATAGTTTCTAAGTGTTAATGAATAGAATAATAAAGTAAATAGACTCCAAAGTATATTATAATTCATGGGTCCTAATTAGGGTAATTAGAAAAATGTCCAGAATATCCCCACTTAAATTTCTTAAAAACCCATCATAGGGATACGACTGACCCATATGATTATTACCCTCTTATATGACAGGTATCCACCACTCGTATCCAAGCCTCAACCCTTGGATCAAACACTTTCTAGTATATAACTCATACAACCAAGTCATAAACACAACATATGATCTGTACCCATGACCCATATCCCTGGCAAAATGAAATACCAGGAGGATCAAACATTGTCCACCATATGAGTCCTTGATACAACTCGTACCAAGCCTTGTGATTCATACCCTTAAGTCATACCCATTCCAGTATCCAAAACCATCCCACCAACTGATAACACTCAAACTACAGCTCTCGTAAGAGTGTAAGCGGTCGCTGTCAAATATAGAACCCAACTGGATTGGGTGTCGAATCCCACAGGGAATACTCGGTCACTAAGTAAGGAAAGATTATTAGACTTTTGGTGAAAGTTTCGTAAAAAGGGGGGGATTGTAGCGTGAATTTAAGAGTATCAAAATACTAATGTAAGAATGGAAAATAGAAGAGTAAAACGGATTACTTGGTTGATTTTGATCAATGAGAATTGAGAGTCAGGGTTATGTCCACCTTATGAGTTATACGTATTTATTGACTATGAGTTATGCGGAATTCAGACATGCATGCGCTTATAGAGAATCGTATTCTATGGTAAATCCAGGCGTCTTTCGACCATCAAGGATTTTTTCACTTTAACTCTTTCGAGCTTAAAGCGTATCTAATGGTACAGATTCTCCAAGAGGTTAATCCAGTTATGGCACTAACTTTTTAACAGGGGTTGGTGCCCTATTACCTTGACATTATCTCTTTTCCAGACATGTAACTTTTCTTTCAAACAAGTTAATGCTATACTGCGTATTCTATATGTTTGCAACCACAAGAATTTAGATTAAGATGAATAGAATAATGATATAAGCAGCATACGTGTCAAGAATTCACAAACTCATAGCAATAGATAGTGTCTCATAAGGCTTCCATAACCCCAACAGAGAAGTTTAGCTACTCATGAGTGCAACGGAAATCACAATAGACATTATTATCATACCAAAATAAGAGTCTAACGTGAAGTATGCTTTGGTAGTGCTTGTGGCGTGAATTCCTTGCAAGTAGCGTTTCTCTTGTTGTGAAAATTTAGAAGTCGATGAAGAGAAAGTAATAAGAATTAATTGAAAGAGAATGAATTGAAAGTGTTAAATGTATAATAAAAAGTAATTGATTGAAGAAGTATGAAGTCTAAAGTCTGCAGTCTGCAGTATGAAGTATGAAGTCTGAAGTATGAAAAACTTCAGCAAAATAGGGTATTTATAATACCCATATCCTAATCCTACTAGGCTACTGCGTACTTATCCTAATCCTAATAAGTTACTACATCATTATCCTAATCCTACTAAGTTACTGCTGATCCCCAAAGTCTTTGAAAATGTTGTTTTTGCCCGGACAGGTTTCCCATGCGTCACTTTTAGTCCCTAGGCATCCAAGCACTGCTTTCCTTCTTTCGTGAAGCTTCCTTTGGCGTCAAGTTATCCATAAAATGCTGAAATCTTCATCATTTATACCTGAAAAACTTGCTAATCACGTTTGTTAGCTCACTTACAGGAAAGAGGACTAAAAGTGCATGAATTATGTATTTTGTCCTCAAAACTTAGCTAAAATATGGGTAGATTTTAGCACTTTAGGCGTGTAAATACGCTTAACATCAACACCCCAAACTTAAAGCTTTGTTCTTCCTCGAACAAAATATCATGTCCATGTAAACATCAACTTAGGGTTTCACAGTAACAACACAAAATATTCATCAAGACAGGCACAACAATTATTAACCAAGAGTAGTTTTCTGACCACTACTAGAAACAATTCAACCTCTAACATAGACTCGTGATGATGGTTAATTTGTATTTAAGGCACAAAGAATCATACACAACTACCCAAAACTTATCAACCATGTGTGTCTCACACAAGATATCACCCATAATCACTCACAAGTTTTGCATTTTTTTCGAAACATGGGTACACTATTCTCCTTGCTCTCACTCTCACAAAGAATTCATATGTTGCAACTGATGACCATAGGCTTTACCTTAGTGTAATGCTCCACTAAATATCAGAATGCTAAGCCTAGGATCAAATAGGTCTTTTACAGGTTGTAATGTAGGCTAAGGGACGGGTAGGACTATTTTGGCCAGAAATAGTGACTATATTCCTAAGCGCTTTAATACATTACATTATACCATTTATGCTTTCTTTCAAACAGCCTTTCTACTTTCTTTTAATATACCACCCTTTCTCACCTCTTTTGTTTTCCAATTTTAAACAGAATTAACTTTTTATTTTTCTTTTCATTTTTCTCTCTTCTCTTTCTCTTTTTTTTATAACACACCTCTATACTAACCATTCTTTTTCATAACGAATTCAAGTACCAATTCTCTTTAAGGCACTACTCTCACCCAATTTCCTCTTATTTTGTCACATGACTTTGCAATTTAAAGCACTTAGGAATTTGGATCAAATTATGGTCTTGAAAAAAAATGGATTGGGCTTACATATGAGACTGTCAAAGAAAATAGGCTTAAGGCTCAAAGGGGTTTATCTAGGATGATGTCCATGGGTAGATAAAATGAAGGTAAACAATCATAGGTTGCCAAAGAAATGCCTAAATCATCTCCTAAACTCACACTCTTTATTTCGCTTTACATACATACCAGGCAAGTTCTAGCATCAGCCACAAACATAGAATATAATATCATCTCACCCACTCAAGGCACATGGTCGACTTTATTGGAAGTAGTATAGACTCTTGACCCAACGTATGAAGGAATTAAACCACATAGATATCACACAGTGAGTCACGCTTAGAGCCTAAACGTCTCCATAGTAATGATTTTATCACAGACTCTTGTCATAATACCATGCTGCCTATCAGAACAATTTTATGCAAAGTTAAAAAATTTTAACTACTGAAAAAAAATAAAACAAACAAACATAAATGAATGCAAATGCAGATAAAGAAGGATAGCATGCAGATACCAGCACCCCACACTTAGATGGGACACACTGCCCTCAGTGGAAAATAAATAAGAAGAACCTAGTTAGTCGGACTCCTTCTCTATGTCTGGGGTCATACCCCCTTCATCAGAATCATCATCAGAGTCGCCATCATCAGAGTTCTCCTCCACGTCGGAGTCTGGCATTTGACGATCATCATCGGTTGGCACATCGTCATCAAGAGGTTCCTCAAAGTACACACCTACTCCACACATAGCCCTTGCATACTCGTTCATTGGGTAGTCATAATCCAACTGTTGGAGCTCTGCAGCAGTTGAAACACGACCTCCGCTCATCATGGTAAACCGAGTCATGCCATAAAGATGGCGAAAGTAACTCTCATCCCAAGCATGACGTTCTGCAGTGGTAAGGTTGACGCCATGTGTGGATTCAGCATCTTTAACCTTTGTGAGGTCAACCTTCTTCGGGTTGTGTGGAAGCTTATGATCAGCCGATTCCTCTTCGATGTTTTCCTTCCTCAATATTGCAGTCAACAGATTGCCAAAGCTGAAGTGGGACCTCTTGTACAGCCTAGCCTTACGCATCGAATAATTGCCCCAATGTTGATAGGGACATTCGTCATCAATGCGTACACCAAGCACACTCTATCTTGTGTTATCTTTGTGTACTGTGTCCCTAGAATTAGGCAAGAGTTGACTATTCGCAACCATATCCTAGCTTCCCTATTTAAGGAAGCGTATGGGAAGGTGTTTTGCCGACCGGTGTTCTTGTGTCTGCTCCATCGTACCATAGATCTTGTTCTGCACAATATGTGTCTAATGGCCCTGTACGGAGGTCTGTTATACAGCTCCTTGAGTGGTGATGGATCAACAGATGGCAAACCTAGAAAGGAGTTGAAGAACTCTGCATTTAGTTATAGGACTTGGCCCCAAATCTTTACTTCACTCCCTATAGTTTTAGGTGACCAGTTGGCATAAAATTCTCATGTTAGATCGAGATTGCATTCTCCCATATCTCAAAAGATGAAATCAAGATGTAACGCCATGATCTTGGCCAACATGCGAGGTTCTTTCTTTGTTAGGCTTTCCTTGTGTATCAACTCCACATGAACATATTTTTTTCTCTTTATTGTTCCTATACCACTCCTTTCCTTACTCCTCTAGGACCCATTTTATTCTAAACATGCGGCGATGTATTTGCAGATAGAAGGATTCACCTTGCTCTTTACGTCCCCTTTTTTGGCCTTTTTGTGAGGTGGTCGCTTTATCCTTTCCTTGTCGTGCTTTTGGTGCCATTGTACCTGAGATTAAAAATGATAGTCATGTTAGCTTCATCTCGGTAGATACAATCGACAAACAATCAGTAGTGGCACCACCCCACACTTAGTTTGTTGGAACCAACCAGTTAAGTGAACGTTGTCGATTACTCAGACTTCATCGATATACGTTTAGGTGGTACGTTCCAACAATATAATCAGTGAAGTCATACTTTTCTAGTCATCTTAACTATCCTTTTCTATTCTATCTCAAGTAATCTTGACAATACTTTTCATGTTTGGATTGATGTACCCTTTTGAACAAGACTACTACATAGAGATTGTATCAAGTTATGGCATAGAAATAATCAACATTTCATGTTTGTAGTTATCCATGATTTTTCATCTCAATGAACAAGTAATTCGAACATGAAAGCTTTCAAGTTACAAGATTATACCATTTTCTTGACCATGTCAATTCCGCAAAAGTATGACAGTGTATCAAAATCAAATTCAAGTTGGAAACAAGTCAAGACCATCCTTACGTATTCTTTCACTCACTTAGTTGTATCACAACAAATCAACCACACTCAAATCACCAACACTACTTCAAGATTTAACAATTTATTATAGACGTAGTAGTGTAGTACTTACAGAATATAAAAGAGAACAAAGAAGTACTTACTTGGTTGATGGCCTTGGAAGATGTTCTTGCAAAGTTAAAAGAGCAAAAGGAAAATTTTTGAGAGAATTTGGATAGGTAGGCGGCTCTTAGGTATGGTTTGCAATGCATTTTTGTTCTAAGACTGAGGTTCTATATATAGGACAAGCTTGGGTCGGGTTTTGACCCATTTGGAATTGGATTTGGAGACCAAAAGTGACCATAGGCGGCGCCTAAAGCCTTGCCTATGCTTGGCATAGGCGGCGCCTTTTGCAAAGCATTGTTGAGCATAGGCGGCTCCTATGCTATGGCATTGTTAGGCATAAGCGGCGCCTATGCCATGGCATATGAGATTCAGAGACAAAAGGCTTTTGCATAGGCGGCGCCTATGCTATGGCACTCTAGAATCCGAGAGCTTAGGCCATAGCATAGGCTTTGCCTTGGTCGTGGCCTAGATTTACATAGGCCTTGCCTTGTTCTTTGCCTATATTCTCATAAGCAATGCCTAACCCATAGCCTTTTGCTTCTTCATTCCTAACTTACCACCTTCAACATGCAATACTTCCAAATCAAAATTTGAAACCAATCTCCTCCTTTACACCTCTTGCACCTACATTTACTAAAAGACAACAAAAATAATTAGAACGATGGGTTGCCTCCCATCTAGCGCCTTAGTTTTGGTCGTGGCTCGACTCTTCTTAGGAAAACAAAAACAACAAAAATAATTAAAAACGATGGGTTGCCTCCCATCAAGCACTTGATTTATTGTCGCGGCACGACATAGTTACCTCGAGTACTTAGACTTCGTCGAGATAGATGGTGGCCGTATAGTTTATTGAGTCAAGAGGACTGATATATGGTTTTACTCATTGGCCATTCACCTTAAAGACAATACCATTATTGTCTTCTAGCTTAACTACTCCAGACGAGTAGACTTGGCTAATTTTGTACGGACCAGACCATTTGGACCTTAACTTACCTGGGAATAGCTTTAGTCTAGAATTGAAAAGAAGTACCATATCACCCTTTTGAAAGTTTCGTTGAAAAATCCGCTGATCATGATACTTTTTCATCCGCTCCTTGTTGAGGTCTAATCTTTCATATGCATGTAGACGGAATTCATCCATGTCATTCAGCTGCTCCAACTTTAAGTTCATAGCATCATCCCAATTCAAATTCAGTTGCTTCAACGCCTACAATGCTTTGTGCTCTAGCTCAATGGGTAAATGGCAAGCTTTCCCATAAACTAGTTGGTACAGGGACATGCCAATTGGTGTTTTGAATGCAGTCCTATATGCCCATAGTGCATCGTCCAGCTTCCGAGACCAATCTTTCCTATTAGCATTTACAGTCTTAGCAAGGATTTGCTTGATTTCTCGATTGGAAACCTCTACCTGTCCACTAGTTTGTGGGTGATAAGGTGTGGCTACCTTATGTTGCTTGACACCATATTTTACCAACACGGATTTGAACAATTTGTTGCAAAAGTGAGATCCTCCATCGCTTATGATAGTATGTGGGACCCCAAAATGAGAGAAGATGTTTCTCTTTAAGAATGCAACAACACGCTTTCCTTCATTATCAGCCAATGCTACTGCTTTGACCCATTTTGAAACATAATCAACAGCAACTAGGCTATATTTCATTCCAAACGAATTCACAAATGGGCCCATAAAATCGATACCCCATACATCAAAGAGCTCTACTTCAAGGATTTTTGACATGGGCATCTCATGGTGTTTCAAAATCGCTCCTTGTCTCTGACATTGGTCACATCTTCTCACAAAGTCATAGGCATCTTTAAATATCAAAGGCCAATAATAGCCACTATGCAATACCTTCCTTGCTGTCCGATTACCTGCGTGATGTCCCCCAACTTGGGAAGCATGACTTACTTCCAAGATACTTGGCACCTCCTCATGAGATATGCAGCATCTGATCACACCATCCGCGCATCGTCTAAACAAATATGGCTCATCCCAGAAGTAGTGTCTTACATCATGCATGAACTTTCTTCTTTGATGAAATGATAGATTCGCAGGCATCACATTGCTTACAACAAAGTTTGCAAAGTCTGCATACCATGGTAACTCTTCCATCATGGTGGCTAATATCTCTTCATCAGGGAATGCATCATCAATCTCTAGATCAGGCTGCGCTATATGCTCGTTCTCGAGTCTAGATAAATGATCGGCCACTTGGTTTTCGCAACCTCTTCTATCTTTTACCTCAAAATCAAATTCTTGCAGCAACAATACCCATCGAATTAGCCTTGGTTTTGCATCTTTCTTTGTCATCAAATATCTCAGAGTTGCATGGTCTGTATGAACTACCACTTTGGTTCCCAATAGATAAGCACGGAACTTTTCAAAAGCATACACAACTGCTAGAAGTTCTTGTTCTATGACAGTATAGTTCTTCTGGGCTCCGTTCAAGACCTTGCTCGCATAGTAGATTGGATGGAATAACTTTTCTCTTCTTTGGCCTAGTACAGCACCCAAAGCTACCCCACTAGCATCACACATGACTTCAAATGGTAGAGACCAATCTGGTGCTACAATGATAGGAGCTTCAATTAGCTTCCCTTTGAGGCGTTCGAATGCCTTCATACAATCTTCATTGAAGTCAAACTTTGCATCTTTCTCCAAAAGTTTGCATAATGGACTAGCAATTTTGGAGAAGTCTTTGATAAACCTTCGGTAGAAACCTGCGTGCCCGAGGAAACTACGAACTCCTTTGACCAAAATTGGGGGTGGTAGTTTCTCGATAACTTCAATTTTAGCTCGATCCACCTCAATTTCTTTTTCGGAGATTTTATGCCCAAGAACAATACCTTCTTTCACCATAAAGTGGCACTTCTCCCTGTTCAGCACTAGGTTAAATTCAACACATCTCTGCAACGCCATACTTAGATTTGTAAAGCACGATTCAAATGACTCACCCACAACTGAAAAATCGTCCATGAATACCTCAAGCATGTCTTCCACCATATCAGAAAAAATGGACATCATACAACGCTGAAAAGTGGCGGGTGCATTACATAGCCCAAATGGCATACGTTTGAAGGCAAACGTACCATAGGGGCATGTAAACGTTGTCTTCTCTTGATCTTCGGGGGTGATACATATCTGATTATAGCCGGAATAACCATCAAAGAAACAAAACCATCCTTTCCCTGCTAATCGATCAAGTATTTGGTCAATAAAGGGCATTGGAAAGTGATCTTTAAGTGTCCACGAATTCAGCTTACGGTAATCCATGCATACTCTCCATCCTGTGATAGGTCTGAGTGGAATTAACTCATTTTTTTCATTTGCAATTACCGTCATGCCACCTTTCTTTGGTACACATTGTACTGGGCTTACCCATTTACTATTGGAGATTGGATACACAACCCCAGCATCTAATCATTTAATAATTTCTTTCTTCACCACCTCTTGCATAGGTGGATTCAGACACCTTTGATGCTCAATAGTGGGTAAGCAATTTTCTTCAAGCTGAATCTTGTGTGTACAAATCCCAAGCGGAATACCAATGCTATCAGCGATGGTCCAACCGATGGCTCTCATGTACTTTCATAGAACCATGATGAGAGCTGCAACTTGCTGCTCACCCAAAGCTGCCGCCACAATAACCGGAAGGGTGTTATCGCTTCCTAAGAATGCATACTTTAGATAACTAGACAGCTCCTTCAATTCTAACGTGGGTGGTTCCTCAATAGATGGTTTAGCTGGTGGTGTTGGTCGGTTTTTGAGATTAAGGTCCAGCTTCTTGGGAGCATGAGGATATGACCCTAATCCTGTTAGAGCACAAATAGTTTCTTCATAATTTTCAGCATCCTTATGCTCAACATTCATAAGCACAACCGCCAATGGGTCATCAACAAGCTGCTCCTCTACAGGTAATTCTTTCTCATCATCAATATAAACATCAGCTACCGAGAACACGTTTAGATCTTTGGGTTGCTTCATTGATTTACATACATCAAAGCGGACTACTTCATCATTCATCCGGAATAGAAGCTCATTAGCTCTTAAATCAATAAGCACACTTCCTGTTGCAAGGAAAGGGCACCTCAAGATTATGGGAACTTTAGAGTCTACCTCACAATCCAAAATAACGAAGTCCGCCAGAAAGATGAATGAAGAAACCTTCACCAATACATCACATAAAATACCAACAGGTCATTTTACCGACCTATCAGCCATTACAAGCCTCATATTAGTTGGAGTAGGATCACCCAACCCCAACTTTTTGTAAATGGATAGTGGCATCAAGTTGATGCTGGCTCCTAAATAGCATAATGCCTTGGCAAAATTCAAAGATCCGACAGTGCAAGGAATAGTGAAGGCTCCGGGGTCGGCCTTCTTCTGAACTAGTGATCTGGTAGCAATTGCACTACAATAATGAACAGCATCTGTCAACTCACCACTTGCTGCCCGCTTTTTTGTTAAAAGATCCTTCATAAATTTTTCATAGCCAGGCATCTGTTCTAGCGCCTCAACCAATGGAACATTAATGGTCAGCTATTTTAACATTGACATGAATTTATTGAACATGGTATCATCAGCTCTCTTTTTTAATCTTTGAGAAAAAGGTGGCGGTGGAAGGGGGATAATTTTCTCCACGACTTTCTTTTCATCTTGCTTTGGATTGGCAATCTTTTCGGGTTGTGGATGCTGAGGGGTGACGTCTTTGACGTCTTCTTCAGCTTCTTCGGCGGCTGCTGCATTATTTGTGGTATCATCGGCCACTTGCTTGCTTTGAGATGAATTTTCCAGCACCTTACCACTCCTGGTAGTAATGGCCATGCATGTTCCATCGTTCCTTGGGTTTTGCACTGTGTCGCTAGGTAAGGTGCCAGCTTTTCTTTGATTTAATGTGGCTGAAATTTGACTCAATTGTTGCTCCAGTTGTCTTATTAAAGTGGAATGTGAGTCAACCAATTGCTTCATTGAGGCCAAGTCATTTATTACCTCAGTTACTCCCGTGTTGGTTGCCTCCACTCCTTTCAACAACTTAGCCATCATATCTTCCATGGACATATTTCCAGACCCAAATGCAGTGGCGTCACGTCTTCCTGGGGGAACATACAAACCACTCTTGTCAGTCTTGTTCTTCCAACTTCCTTGATCACGGTCCTTGTTTCCAGCTTTATTGTAATAGTTCCGACCTTGGTTTCCTTGGGCATTGCCTCGGAAACCCCCTGATTGTTCACGTAGTTGGCTTCTTCCTCAGAATTAGATTCCTCTCTTCCTTTTGACGCAACTGCTTTGACTTTTTCGGTCTTCCCTGATAATAGATGCTTTGTAAGAAGATCCATCTGTGTTTTCATGTGCGCCATATCTTGATCACGTTCTTCTTCTCTTCTCCTTTGTTCTGCAGTCATGCCAATAGACAAAGTGGGGCTTGCTACCTCAGAATCCCTGGTATGCCAAGCTCTACTTTGCTTTGTCATTCGGTCTAGTATATCACTCGCCTGAACAAAGGTGAGGTCCATAAATGATCCTCCAGCCACATTATCCACCACTAGTTTAGTTACTGAATTCAAGGATCTGTATAGTATCTCCATCAAGTGGACATTGGTCATGTGATGGTTTGGGCACCTCATAAGCTTCTTCTTGAATCTTTCCCATGTTTCGTGGAGGGCTTCAGTTGGAAGCTGACGAAAATTGCTGATTTCATCTCTCAATTGTGCTCTCTTGGATGGCGGAAAGAATTTTTCTAGGAAAGCGTCTTTCAATTGCCTCCAATTTGTAATAGAATCAGGAGTCAGCCCGTTCAACCATAGAGTTGCCTTCCCAGATAGAGACAATGGAAATAAGCACAGCCGAATTGTATTTTATCCAATGCCTGGATTGTTGAATGACTTGCATGTAGAAATAAAGTTGATCAGATGCATATTCGGATCATCGCCTGCTAGTCCACCGAATAATCCCTTGAGTTGCAATAACTGAATCATGGTGCTCGTGATGTTGAACTTGGCTCCGGGCGCCAATGGCGTAGGAATAATGGCTCCTGTGGCACCAGCTCCATCAAGATCATCATCACCATCATCGAATGGTATTTGCATGGCTCGGCGTTTAGGCCGAAATCTTGCTTGACGATCTCTTCTGTTTGCCGATGTCGCCATCTCAGTATCACACCTAGGGTTTAGTAACTCATCATCACCCAAATCCTCATCATCAGGATTTGCTGCTCGCCCAGGGTTATCGATATTTTGTTGATGCACTTAAGCAGCGGCCAACGCAGCTAATCTAGCCTGCTCCTGTTGAGCAGCCCTTCTGTCAATGTCACGTTGCGCCTCCATCCTGCTAATAAGTTGTGGTTCAGGGTTTATGGGTAATAATGGTTGACCAGAACTTCGAGTATTGGGCATGCACTGATAAAAACCTGCAGAAAACAAAAACAACAACTAAAAGTAAAGTACGAGAATCTTTGACCAAAGGGTCTAGTAATTATCACAAACTTAGTTGACAACCATATTCCCCGGCAACAGCGCCAAAATTTGATAACGCTCAAACTACAGCTCTCGTAAGAGTGTAAGCGGTCGTTGTCAAATATAGAACCCAACTGGATTGGGTGTCGAATCCCACAGGGAATACTCGGTCACTAAGTAAGCAAAGATTATTAGACTTTCGGTGAAAGTTTTGTAAAAAGGGGGGGATTGTAGCGTGAATTTAAGAGTATCAAAATAGTAACGTAAGAACGGAAAATAGAAGAGTAAAATGGATTGCTTGGTTGATTTTGATCAATGAGAATTGAGAGTTAGAGTTATGCCCACCTTATGAGTTATACGTATCTATTGACTATGAGTTATGCGAAATTCAGACATGCATGCGCTTATAGAGAATCGTATTCTATGGTAAATCCAAGCGTCTTTCGACCATCAAGGATTATTTCACTTTAACTCTTTCGAGCTTAAAGCGTATCTAATGGTCCAGATTCTCCAAGAGGTTAATCCAGTTACAGCACTAACTTTTTAACAGGGGTTGGTGCCCTATTACCTTGACATTATCTCTTTTCCAGACATGTAACTTTTCTTTCAAACAAGTTAATGCTATACTGGCGTATTCTATATATTTGCAACCACAAGAATTTAGATTAAGATGAAGAGAATAATGATATAAGCAGCATACGTGTCAAGAATTCACAAACTCATAGCAATAGATAGTGTCTCATAAGGCTTCCATAACCCCAACAGAGAAGTTTAGCTACTCATGAGTGCAACACAAAACACAATAGACATTATTATCATACCAAAATAAGAGTCTAACGTGAAGTATGCTTTGGTAGTGCTTGTGGCATGAATTCCTTGCAAGTAGCGTTTCTCTTGTTGTGAAAATTTAGAAGTCGATGAAGAGAAAGTAATAAGAATTAATTGAAAGAGAATGAATTGAAAGTGTTAAATGAATAATAAAAAGTAATTGATTGAAGAAGTATGAAGTATGAAGTCTAAAGTCTGCAGTATGAAGTATGAAGTCAGAAGTATGAAAAACTTCAGCAAAATAGGGTATTTATAATACCCATATCCTATTCCTACTAGGCTACTGCGTACTTATCCTAATCCTAATAAGTTACTGCATCATTATCCTAATCCTACTAAGTTACTGCTGATCCCAAAAGTCTTTGGAAATGCTGTTTTTGCCCGGGACAGGTTTCCCATGCATCACTTTTAGTCCCTAGGCATCCAAGCTCTGCTTTCCTTCTTTCATGCAGCTTCCTTTGGCGTCAAGTTATCCATAAAATGCTGAAATCTTCATCATTTATACCTGAAAAACTTGCTAATCACGTTTGTTAGCTCACTTACAGGAAAGAGGACTAAAAGTGCATGAATTATATATTTTGTCCTCAAAACTTAGCTAAAATATGGGTAGATTATAGCACTTTAGGCGTGTAAATACGCCTAACATCACCAACTAACACTGGTCAGCATATGAAAGGACTATACCACTCGTACCCTTGCATATGGCTCGTATCCATGAGTTGTATTGGTTCTAGAGAATGAATTTCTAAGAAATCTTCTAAGGGTCAAAACCCAGGATGTTTCATTTGGTTGTTTCCTCACCCCAAACTCCTTCCCTATGATTTAAATCATTCAATAAGCCTTGTATATCTAGGTTTAGTTAGTTTTTCAGTGCATCCTCTCCTCTCTACTTTCAAGAGAGAAAAGTTAGGGTTTCTTTTCTAAAATTAATACCTTTAAGTCTCAAACTCAAGGTGTCATAGTTTTGGTTCATCTAAAAGGCATGTTTCTCATCCCTATCTTGTATTTTTACACTATGACATTTATTTACTCAATATTAATTTATTTTGAATGATGGTTTGAACTTGGGTTGAGGATTTTTTGTGGTTATCACTTGAATTACTTATTCCTTATTTTAAGTGGATTATTCATGTTTTAACTGATGGTTTTTTAGACTGAATTGATGCATTATGATATTGAATAGAATGGGTTTCTTAAATTGATGAATTTCAAGCGTGGTAATGCCATTAACCTCAACCCACCTTGTAAACTTGATCTTGAATTTGAACGATTTAACTTATATTTTGAATTGCATTGCATTGAAGAAAAATGGATCAAATAATTTTTGAAGGCCCTTAGTGGCCATGGTTTGAATTTTAAATGGAATTTGAGAGTCTAATGATTACATAGATTGGTTTCGTATAATTATATAAGCTTGCAACCATATTGGTATGATGATACCAGGTTGGAAAATGCTTTAATTAAGACTCCCTAGTTTATGTTTGGGTTTATGTCTAAACTATTTTAATTTGGGCTTAAAGAAAATTGTGTAGCTTATCGTAAAAGTGTAGGTCCCTGGAAGACCAACATTGAAAATCATGTTTGACGGTGTGGGGGTCTATATGACTGTGTTCTTGGTGAATACATTATATTTTTATGGCTATTGCCTTGGTGTATTTAGCCTTTCCTCGATAAGTGCGGCTAACACGCACTGGGGCCCTTCCAACAGGGGGAGCTGGACCCATATAGCCCATGGGTGCCTTTAGGATGGAGCGACATAGTTCAAGTTAATATTTTAAAACCTTATGTTCATGGAACTTGTCCTTATCCCGGAATTCTATATATGTATATATAAATATTGTGCATATGGTTTGAATGGATTTTGATAAGTGCACTACTTTACCCCTTTTTCTCGAGTTACATGACAGTTCTCGCTCCGCTAACCATTTTTAGACTCTGCATCATTTCAAGATGTAGGGTTTGAGGGGTTTTCTATAACTCTGTGCAGTGTTAGATAGTGTGGTATGTCATTTGAGATGCAATGAAGTGGTAAACCTCCATCTTTCGAAAAGGCTTGTCACTTCATTAGGTTTCTTGTCATATTTTGAAAATTATAAATTTCTTTTTGTCATAGTCAGGGGTATGACCCGACTAAATTTGGTATTCTTGGTTTAGAAGCTTTGTGGACAAGTATTGGGTTGGTTGGTTGTTTTGATTTTGAAAATTATCACTTGGTTTATCTATCCTTCTTTTTGCTATTTTGGTTAATTTTCATTGTTTACATTTATGGTGCTCTTAAGGTAAGGCTAAGGGGGGTTGTTTTTGGCCCATGGTAGGTTTGAGATTACCCGTCACGGCCAGGCCCAAATTCTTATCATGAAAAATTTTTAGGAAAAATTTCAAAGCATTAAATTGGATCTAAGTACAACCTTTCATCCTAAGACTAATAGGCAGTCTGAGCGGATGATCTAATTATCGAACGACATGCTTTGAGCACATGACATAGATTTGATGGTCATTGGGACTAGTTCTTACCTTTATATGAGTTTGTGTATAACAACACTAGTGTCATTTGGCTCGTGCTAAGCCCGGGTTCAAATTACATTAATATTTATATTTATAATTTTTTTTTGTTTTGCTACTCTGGTTTTTAGTTTATTTTTGTAATATTATAGTATTAGTGAAATTAGTTCGATAGTTTCTCAATAGTCTTAAAATGTTAAATCATATATCTGTTTCAATTTCTTGTGTCCTGTTTCTTTTTTAGTTCATTTAAAAAAAAAATCTTTTCTTTTTTTAGACTCTTTTAATTTATCTTTTCATACGACATGTTTAAGACCTTACGATTAAAGGATATTGTGGTTCTTTCCACATATATCTTCAATTTAAGATCACAAAATTAAAAATCTTCTTTATACATTTAAACTTCGGACTAAGTCAAAATCAGACAAACAAGTTAAAATGAAGGAAGTAAAAGTTTTTGTAATTTAAAAATTAATATTTTTTAGAGTATATTTTAGACTTTCTTTTAGTTTTCAAATAAATGCATGTACTAAAACTGTTCTCCTTTTTATTTTACTGAAATTTTTTAAATTAAAGTTTTTAACAATCTAAAATGATTATTGTTTTATGTTGAATTACCTTTATTATCTTTATATCAATTAAAGTTATTGACTTACCCATTTTACTTTTAATAAATAAAATATTTATATAATATAAAAATATTTAATGATACAAATTATTCTATGATAACGTCAATAAAGTTAATTTATAAATAAAGATAACATTTAAATTAAATAGTTGAAAGTCTGACTTAGCAAAATACTTTTGTACATGTTCTTTCAATGGGTGAAATCTTACAAGATTATTAAAACTTCAACTAGGGATAAAATATATTATAAAAATTTGAGTGTTATCTCTTATTATTTTTTTTCAAATAAAAGAAATCTTCAAAAAACTTTAATTTATTTTCAATTTAATTAGATAAATACATCTTTTATGATGTCACTATCACTTTCTCTATGACTCATTACTTTTTGTATTGCATTTTAAATGTCAATATAGTTATTAAAATTTACAAAAAAGGTTGAGATCTTCCAAGGTATTTAAAATATAATTTAGGATAAAATGGACTAATAAATTCAAGTGAATCCTAGAAAAATTGGACGTTCTCTATTATATATAGTAGTAAAGTAATGTGAATCATTATATGTTTTAGGATTATTATTTATTGACAAAAACTTTAAAATCAAATAAATACAACATATAATTATTTATTAAAATTAGTGACTAAACATCATATATATAACGCAAAAGAGAAAAAGGTGAATGTGTGTGTGTGTTGTGTGGTGTGCGTATGTGTGTTTGGGGGGGGGGGAGTGGAGGAGAGAGAGGAAATCAAATTAAGCTATTGTAAAATATCTCAAAAATATATTTTTAGTTATTATATAATGGCAAGTGAAGTAATATTGAACTAAATCAAGAATAATATAAAAAAAAAAAAATTATATGAAATAATAAGTTAAAAACGCATGTAAAAGGGTAATTTAGAAGAAGAAACCTTTTAAAGTAATTGATAAATATAAATGCAATCTAACTAAAGATGACAAAATATTTGAATAAGCATTAGTTGAAATTCAACTTAGTACTACCAAATTTTTGGATTCTCCCTTATTACATATAGTAAATTATCGCTCAAGTGTCGATATGTCTCTTTTTGAGGATTTATATGGGAGAAGGTGTAGATCTCTAATTGAACAGTTTGATGTCTTTGAGGTGAGACTGTGGGGGCACCAATTTGTTAAAAAAGTTAATAGAGAATGTTATATTCATACAAGAAAAACTTGTAGCAGCTCAAAGCTGGTAAAAAGAGTATGCTGATAGAAAGTTACTCAATATACATTTCATGGAAGGTGAGCAAGTGTTGCTTAAAGTTTTGATCATTATAGGTGTGATACAATTTGTAAAGAAGGGTAAACTTAGCCCAAGATACATTGGATCATTTAAGATTTTGAAGGGTATCAGACCGGTGGCTTTTAGGTTAACTCTACGTACGAGCTTGTCAGGATTCCATCTAGTGTTTTAAGTTTTGATACTCAAGAAGTATCATCGAAATGGAGATTATATCATCTATTGAGATTTAGTGTTGCTTGATGAGACATGTTGCCATTTTTTATGAAGATGTTCAAAAGTTGAGAACTGAAGTAATTTTATTCATGGGAGTCCAATGAAAGAATCATTTATTTGAGGACACTTGAGAGATTAAAATGGATATGCATAAAAGGTATCCTCAATTGTTCACCGATTTAAGTAATTCATGCTTATTTTTCATCTTTTCCTACTAGTTATCATTTAGGGACTAACAACTATTTAATTGGTATAAAATGTAATGACTCATCTCTTGTTATAACGTTGCTTGTAGTGTAAGAGTTTGGTTAGAGGTGTCCCTAGGATGAGAGTAGTGAAAATATTAAATTAGGGTGGGTCGAGATAAAATTTGTGTATCATGTGGTGTAGAGATCCTTTGTGTCTTGTAGTGGTTTGTGTATTGGCTTATAGGTATGACACAATAAATAAGAAGTTAGTGATCTATAAAATTTTTTGACCGATTATATATTTATCTCAATAAGATAAATTTGTATTGTTGTAAAATAATGATCGTGTTGTAAAATAAGGTAAAATCTGGCAATTCCTTTGAGTTAATGTTTAATCTCCACTGTAGCGGTCTTACTGTCACTACAGCAAAATTGCTATAGTTATTGGGATGACCACCGCAGTTGTCAGTGATGTTATACCAGGGTCTGCTTAGAAGAATTGCCATAGCAGTCAAACCAACCACCGTAGTGATAAGAGGTAGGGTACCTCAGACAACCATAATGGGCCCATCTGGCTGCTATAGTGGGCAGTGGGTCACAACAATGGTTATCGAACAGTGATAATGTCTAAATTTTTTATTTTTGAGGTTATTTTATCCCAAAACATCCAAAACTTGACTCAAGGTTTGTGTAGGGATATTCACTCCTAGTTTGAGTGATTTATACTCTTAAGGTAAGTTCATTCCACCAATTTAATGTAGATTAATCTCTTTTAATTTCTTGAATCACTAGAATCAAGTGCTAGAAAGAATTCATGGGTTAAAGCCATAAAATTGATGAACTAATGGGGATTGTCAACAGATAGGCTTAAATTCAATTGTAAATGATTTTAGGTTGCTATACTTATCTTTTTAGTATAGAATTCTTCCTTATAACGTGAATTATGAGGAATTTTAGATGGATTAATGGGTGAAAACCCTCAAATTGCTGTCTAGGCTATGAAATAGGTCAAAACATATGGATTTTAATTCCTAAGGCTTAGAATTGGAGAATAAGTCATTGATTTCTCCTTGTTTACTATTTTTCGATCAAGAATGATCCGAAATAGAAAGAAAAGGGCAAAACTTTAGCAAACTAGAGCATTTCAAGATTGCGTTTAAGGTAAATTATGATTTCAATAGTAGTTATAGACTTGATGTGAATAGTAGTTATAGACTTGATTTGGATTTCATGCAAATTCATAATTTAAATATTTGTAAAATTGGCCTTCGAACATAATTGTGATTTTGAAATTGGTGGATATGAGTTGTATATATGAAATGATGAACTTGAATTTGACTAAGTATCTGGACAAAGTGTGTACATACATATTTATTGTGCTATGCCATATTCTGATTTGATATTTGGTTGACATTCATACATTATGATATTCGGATAATCATGTACCACGTCGTATATATTACTTATATTTAGAGAGTTAGGCACCATACTGATACGGTACATGGACAAAGTTGGTTTCATGCAGGTCATAAATATTGAACAGATAAGTCCCTTTAGTATATATACATATTAAGATGAGGTGATGATGGTTTGACGCATTATGGCGTATTCACAGTCATTTGATTAATTATTTGCATTGCGTAATATGTTGCATTGAAAGCGGGGTGGCTTAAGTCACTCCTGTGAGATAGATTGGTGACAATTATTTTTTATGTACTTATATTTAGAGTATCTGGAGGAGTCATAAACTCTCCCTTGCTGTTGAACTTATGTCTATTGAAGGTTGGTCTAGTGAGGTATTGGTTGACTAAGTGATTATTTGTGGAGTCATATTTGCTGGCTGAAATTACTTGTTATATGTTGAATGTTAATTTGCTCATATTTGATTTATATTTAAGAGTGAGTCTGAGTTGAGTCAGATGATGATGCCTACCAATACAAAGTGGTTGTACTGGTACTATCTGTTTGCTTCTTTTGTTGAGTGTAGACATTGTTCAAGCGATTGAGATGAGACTTCAAATATAGCATTGACTAGAAGCTCTCCGATCCAAGGGTGACCATCTACCTTCCGGCAGTCATAAAATCATCCCATTTGATCATGTTCATTCTTTCAGACAGTGATACATTATTTTATTTTATTTTTAGATATTTATCTTAGACTTCATATTGGTTGGAATGTTCTTGTATGGTAACTTTAGGATCTTTGGAAATTGTAATAGTTAGGTTGAATTAATTCCACGTTTTATTTAATAGTTCTCAAGGTATTTCTAATTTTCATTGTTATTGAACATTTTGTCTTAAAATTGGCTAAGTATTCGAGTTAAGGCTTGAGTTAGATGGTTCTCCCATTGGATTATTAGTGTAGATATCACTCTCATCCAATTAGGTCATGACTCTAGTCTTGTTCATTATTGAACACCAACTCTTCTTGTAAAATAAGAAGCGTGTGAGTCATTTAAATTGAAAAAAACAATCACTTAAACAAGCGAATTCTGGATCAAAATGGTGTTGAATGAGGGAGACATTCAATAAATGAGTTTGTTAGAATTTTTATGATCAAAATAATAAAAACGCATGGACAATTGTCAACTTTCAGTGTGCAATTTTCATGTTTTAAAAAAGATAGTATGTAATCTATACTGAAGGTGCTCTTACAGTCATGAGCCTTTAGTGAATCTTTTACATTTACTTCAATATTTATTTTTCTATCCAAGAATCTGAAAAAAATTGTCATTTTCTAACTGATGGGACAACAGGAGACAACTTTTTCACACCCTAAAGGCTCATGCCTATGAATGCACTTTCAAGCAAATTACAAAGACGCACTAACGTAGAGAGTCTTATCCATAAATGGTTCTTATATACCTTCAATCCTATTTTTTTGTTCCTCTATATATATGGATATGCTATACATTGTCATTGTTAAGTTAGATAAAAATAATTGAAAATAAATTGTTGAGTGAGTTACAATTCTAAAGAAGAACATGTACTTTTAATGAAAGAATAGTATAAATTCACAAAATTTTGATCCAACTTTTAACTAGGAGCCTTCTCACTTTTAATACAATAAGAAATAAGTGAAATAAAAGATCACACCGAAATTATCTTTTTAGTTAACTTCAGTCAAATAAAAATGACTTGAACTATTGATGCATACTAAATCTTTCAAATAATATGATCAAAATATTACAAATAATATGATTAAAATATGTCTTTTAATTCACAACAACAACTAATAAATTAAAGTCAAACTGTAACGCACCGAATCTGGTATTCGGAGAGCTATACGGTGCTCATAATTCCGAAGGACCACAAGCTAACCCATGACTGATATCTATACCCCAAAACTGTATAATATATTGTATAAATGCAGAAATAAAGGTTGAAAGTCCATAACATTCAAAACTGATAAAACATAACATCTGAAAGTATGGTATATCAATACCAAAACAAACTATAACAAAACTGTCTGAAAATACTGTAGTCTGAAAAGCCTCTAAAATTGAACTGTCTGAATAAGGCGTTGATGGGACATGTCCCCAACTAATTTCAACTACTGAAATAAACTAAGTAATGAAGAAATAAAGTAATGATCATGTCCTCAAAGGATAAGCATTGACTGCTAACTCTAACTGCTGAAACTGGAATGCCACTGATGCTCTGGAGCTCGTGCATCTGAACCTATGGTATAGAATAAAACACCATAGCACAAATTCTTCAGTACGATTGAATGTACTGGTATGCATGTGAGGTAGGATGAATGCAAAGGGTTCAAATGCATGAACAATGCTAACTGACTGTATAACATGAATGTAAGAATACATGCATGAATAAGTGATTGTAACTGAATTCGTGATGGTACTGACTACTGAGTCTGATTACTGATAACATGAGTTACTGATAACTGATATAACTAATATTAAGTGACTGTATCTGACCGTCTAGGTTCTGATGGAACCAGCTGAGTTCCGTACTGTGCTGAGTTGACTGTATCTGACAGTCCAAAAATTTAAAGGACTATCTGAGTTCTTTTACTGAGACTGATACTGTGGGAAGTAGTCATCTAACTGACATGCCCTAAATAATGAATTATAACTGATTTAGGGTCTAATCTGTAACCCCAATTAGAAAGATATCAATACCGCACCACTGGTAAAGACATTTGTGGGTGACCCTTATCTGGCAATGTCCCCAAAAGAAAATGGTAGGACCCTCATCTGATAGTGTTTATCCACCTTATCAACCTACATCTATCAGTGTTGATGTCTCAACCTATGCTGGCTATATAGTTCTAGAACGCAAGGATTGCTTCTAAAGATCACACCCTCAACCATCAGTGTATGTCCTCATCCTTGGGTTCACTCAATGCTAGAGATTAGACATGATTAACTGAACTAAACTGGACTGAGTTTATTGAGTTCCGTTAACTGACGGAATACTACTGAGATTACTGAATTACTGAGATTACTAAGTTTACTAAGTTTTCCTGAGTCACGTGATTGCCTGAATTCTACTGATCATGGCTTGACCGAGGATATCGTGAAAATATGACACTGGCTCTAGGCACACAGCTAAATTGTTGGGTACAAGTACCCCCAGGATTCGATAGAAGGAAACTGACAAGGCATGACATTCTTGAATATATGACCAACATCAACAATCGAAAATACAATAAGTTGGGGATTTCATGAAGTACATGGTTATCATAATCTTTTACATGGTAGGAATGAATATACTCAATGTCATAATTTCATATTCTAACATCACGAGCATTCTAACAAACATCTAGATTGCACATCACTAGCATTGGAGTCATTTAAACATAAGGGTAAATATGAATCCATCACATACGTCACAAGTGAGCTATATTACATAATTTCTAGTCTCTTAGAAATTTTATCAAACACTTAGGTTGCATGACTTAAGGCATGTCATAATCATCAAATTAACATATCATAATCAACTAAAATTCGTGGTTTTCAACTCACATGGTAACATATTTTCATAAAAAACACATAAAGATTCAACTTAGGAATCATACCACAACAACCACATAAACATAATCAACTCATAGCATGAATATCATAATCTATAGTTTAAAACTTGATTCTTGGGCTTCATGGACGACAGAAATTCATGAATGAACACTATGCATACCTTAGTTCTTGATTCCGCAAAGATTTACGGTAGAATTTTCTTGAATTTGAATCCCCAATTGAGAACCCTAACTTGTTCTTGAAAGAATTTTAAGAGAGGTAACTATATTTTGGTTGAATTAGGGCTAAATCCCGTGTTATAGGCTTATATAGGGGTAGGAAATACCTATTCTACCCTTAAAATAACTCAAAAATGGGGTTTATGTTACTTGGGCCATAAGATATACGGCGCACAAATTATCGTGTAAGCTAGGTTATGCGTCACACAACTTATGGCATAATTTAGGTTGTGCATTGCACAACTTATGGAATAACCATTCCAGTAGCCTTAGGCGATTTGTTAAGCGACACACTCCACTTTGTAAAGCCATAACTTCTTGCTCGGGTGTTGGATTTTGGTAAAATTGGTATCATTGAAAAGCTAATTCGACCCTCTAAAGTTATGCTCGCTCATAGATAACTCTGGCGAAATCAAATACTAAAACATGATGGATTCAAAAGCTCTTAGCTTGCCTTACTCTAAGTGACTCTTATGAACACACTTACACATCATAAGCTCTCTTCTCACTCGGATACTTATTGTAAGTCATGTACTCAAATATGAATCATGGGATAGGAGGTTTCATACGTAGGAACAATGGTTTATTTTCTAGCTTAGAAATACATGGGGTATTATAGTATCTCCCCCTAGGAATATTCGTTCTCAAATGGGACTGACTGAGAAGGGAAGAATGATAACTGAAGTACACAGTGAACATGAATAACTGAAACATGATTACATGAATGACATAACTAATAAGCTGATTGTATTATACTGAGCATGTATATCTGATGCATGTTTTCATGACTAAACTAATTCATGAATGCATGACTGGTATTTCTAATAAACTGAGTTTCTCACAAGGAGAATGCATATCTGATGCATGAATACATGACTGATCTGATATATGTACACATGACTGAGTATGCAATGGTATTTGATACCAAGTTTATAATAGGAATCTGAGCATGAAACTGGTTTGTAACTGAAATTTGAACATAAAACTGAATAAGCTTAAGGAAAGCTATAATCTTGGGTTGAGTCTGGATTAGCGAAGAAGAGGTGAGGGTACTTGGATCGCATGTGTTCTTTTGCTTCCCAAGTAGCTCCCTCAACGAACTGATTCTGCCAAAGAACTTTGACTAAAGGGGCCTCTTTTTTCCTTAATCTGCGAATCTGGTAGTCTAGAATTTTCGACTGGAATATCTTTAAAAGAGTGGTTATTCTGAATGTCTATGCCCTCAACAAGGACTATGACTGCTGGGTCACCTATGCATTTCTTAAGTAAGGAGACATAAAAGATTGGATGTATTGAAGCTAGATCTGAAGGCGACTCAAGATCATAAGCTACTTTGCTAATGAGACTGAGAATTTTGAAGGGATCGACATATCGGGGATTGATCTTTCCCTTCTTGCTGAACCTCTTCATTCCCTTCATAGGAGAGATTTTCAAACAAATGAAATTTTCTGACCTCATCTCGAGATTCTTTCTGAACACGCATGAATGGGAACATAAGAACATGGTTGAGTCTATAACATGTGACGTGGACTGGGTATTGTGAACTGAACTGAGCCATTGAGTACATGGCTTACGGATGATATTGGAGCTAGAGGGTCAACCTATGGGTACCCCCAACTCCAAACAGGATTCATTATGCGAAGAGAAATTAAAGGGTTTAGGGCATGATAGATTGGGGGTTATAAAGCATCTCCCCCTTGGGACATTATATCCGTAGAAGAATACTAACTTGACTGAGATACTGAGGAAAATTGGGATGATGCACAGGGCACCTACGAACTTAATCGTGATTGAATATCTGGGATCTGAAACTAATACATAATACATAAACTGAGTTGATCTTGCAACTACTGGGTCTTTCTATCTTGGAATAGTTACATCCTGAGATTTCTGATAGTAGGACTAGGTGGAAAGATGGTAAACCACACCATACAAACTTGTTGCCTTATTGCTAAACTGAATTACTGGCTAATCGATCTAACTTATACTAAAAACTTATACTTAACTGAAGTACTTCTTCTTCACCTGAGACTACAGAAAATATTCATATGAGCGCTGAGCAGGAATGCCTAAACATACTAACTTATCTGATTAATTGAATGACTGATAGTTGAATACTGGGATTGTAAAGCGGAACTGAACTTAGTCTTGAATAACTGGACTGTAACTGTAGAGCATTATGCTTAGGAGATAACGACTAACTAAGTAACATGAGATAACTGAGCATGAATTGAGGGTAACTAGATTATTTGAGAATGCAACACCAGGAGTACAATATGATTCTGGAATAGTCTTGTAAATTGAGGTACTAGAAGGCTAACAACTAAGTGACTGATAATTGTATGTTAAGGTCGAGTAAACCCAAAACTAAATTGAGTTACCGACCTAATTACTGGGCTAGGATTGGGACTGAGATTGTAGCTAAGACGTTAATTGAGACTGTAACTATAACTAAGACTGTAGTTGGTATTGAATACTGGTTTCTGATAACTAGGGTTTAGACTGGTACTGAAGTACTAAATTCTGATGGTTAAGTAACTGATAGTGAAAAGCCATGGTTTTCTAGGACTATCTGAGTCCTTTACTAAATATTGATTACTGAACTGACTCCATAACTGAGACTCGAAGGATAGAACATCATCACCAACAGATTCTGATATACCATAACCGGCAGTTCCTGTATACCCGTCGGGCTATGATAGTTTTACTCACTGGGTAGAGATTGAGAAAGGCTCTGCTAGAATTTAAGGACTGACTCTGACATCAATTGCTATATAAGGAGTAACAAAAGACAAGGAAGCTCCTGTATCTAGCAACGTGTAAACATATAAATGAAAGAACTATAACATACCAGTGACTACATCAGGAGAATTTTCCTGATCCTGTCGGGACTGAAGAGCATAGATCCTGTTTGGGTGTTTCCCATTGGTGGCACTGAATGTGGCACCCTGTTGATTCGGGCTATCGGACTGAACTGAAAGATGGTTATGCTTACTTCATGGACTAGCCTTAGGACAGTATCGGACTCTGAAACCTGAATCGCTACATCTAAAGAAGACATCTCGGCCAGCTCTGCAAACACCCTTGTGATGCTTGCCACAAGTCTGACAAAGGAGATTGGTCGGGCACTGCTACCACTGCCCTGAGGTTTAGGACCTGGTGCCCTATCTTTGAATTTAGGAATTGGAGCACTGGATGATAAAGGAAATGGAGCAGATGCCTTTGGACAAAACTGATAACGGTTACCACCCTCTGACTTAGGCTGAGCAAAATTGAAATTACTTTTTCTCGCTCTCTTATTTTCTCTTTTTTTATGCTTTCCCACCTCAATCTCCTAGGTATAAATCATATGCCTGGGTGGTAAAATAGCTTGTTGATTGCACTGAGCTACTATTGAGTAAGATAGGGTAAGGGACTCGGTTCTGAATTCACCATGAAAGACATGATCATCCAGAGAATCTGCCTGAATGGGCAGAGATGCTAACTGATTCTCAGTTCTTCTTTCATTAGTCCTTTTGGGAGGCATGTTCTATAACGAAAGGAATAAACGGATTAGACTGAGATTTAAATTTGAGATCATACTAACTGGCACGACATGAATACTGAAAGAAGAGAAACTGTTCCTAAAATATCTCATAGCCTCATGTACATAAGTATGGTGCACAACACACCCATGCACAAGACTCTACTAGATACGACTTTTCAGACTTCCTAGGACACTGTTGAACCTTTGTCTCTAATACGAAGTTTGTAACACCCCGAATCTAGTACCCAGAGTGCTACACTATGCTCATAACCCCGAAGGACCACAAGCTAACTCATGACTGATATCTGTACTTGAACACTGCATAATATATTGTATAAATGCAGAAATAAAGGTTGAAAGGCCATAAGGTTTAAAACTAATAAAACATAACATTTGAAAGTACGGTATATCAATACAAAAACAAACTGAAACAAAACTGTCCGAACATATTGTAGTCTGAAAAGCCTCTAAAACTAAACTATTTGAATAAGGAGTTGATGGGACATGTCCCCAACTAACTCCAATTACTGAAATAAACTAAGTAATGAAGAAATAAAGTAATGATCATGTCCTCGAAGGATGAGTACTCACTGCTAACTCTGACTGCTGAAACTAAAATACTACTGATGCTCTGGAGCTCGTGCTTCTGAGCCTATGGTATAGAATAAAACACCATAGCGCAAATGCGTCAGTACAATTAAATGTACTGGTATGCATGTGAGGTAGGCTGAATGCAAAGGGTTCAAATGCATGAACAATGCTAACTGACTGTATAACATGAACGTGAGAATACATGCATGAATAAGTGACTGTAACTAAACTCGTAATGGTACTGACTACTGAGTTTGATTACTGATAACATGATTTACTAATAATTGATATAATTGATAGTGAGCGACTATATCTGATAGTCTAGGTTCTGATAGAATTAGCTGAGTTTTGTACTGTACTGAGTTGACTGTATCTGATAGTCCTAAAATTTAAAAGGACTATCTGAGTTCTTTTACAAAAACCGAGACTATGGAAAGTAGTCATCTAACCGACATGCCCCAAATAACGTATTATAGCTGAGTTGGGGTCCAATCTATAACCCTAATTAGAAGGGTGTCAATACCGCATCACTAGTAAAGAAAAGTTATGAGTGACTCTCATCTGGCAGTGTCCTCAAAAAAATGGTGGGACCCTTATCTGACAGTGTTTATCGACCTCATCAACCCTCATCTCTCAGTGTTAATGTCTCACCCTATGCTGGCTACATAGTTCTGGAATGCAAAGATTGCTTCTAAGGATCACACCCTCAACTATCAGTGTGTGTCCTCATCCTTAGATTCACTCGATGCTAAATCCTACTCCCATCTAAATAGACACTGAACATGATTAACTAAACTGAATTGGACTGAGTTCATAGAGTTTTGTTGACTGACAGAATACTACTGAGATTACTGAATTACTGAGCTTTCTGAGATTACTGGGATTACTGAGTTTATTGAGTTTTCCTGAGTCACATGACTGCCTGAATTCTACTGAACATGGATTGACTGAGGATATCATGAAAACATGACACTGGCTCTAGGCATACAGCTAAATTGTCAGGTACAAGTACCCCCAGGACTCGATAGAAGGAAACTGACAAAGCATGACATTCTTGAATACATGACCAACATCAACAATCCATAATACAATAAGTTGGGGATTTCCTGAAGTACATGGTTATCATAATCTTGTACATGGTAGAAATGTATATACTCAATGTCATAATTTCATATTCTAACATCACAAGCATTCCGACAAACATCTACATTGCACGTCAATAGCATGGGAGTTATTTGAACATAAGGGTAAAATATGAATCCATCACATACGTCACATTGAGCTATATTACATAATTTCTAGTCCCTTAGGCATTTTATCAAACATTTAGGTTGCATGACTTAAGGCATGGCATAATCATCAAATTAACATATCATAACCAACAAAAATTCATGGTTTTCAACTCACATGCTAACATATTTTCATAAAAATACATAAAGATTCCAACTTGGGAATCATACCAGAACAACCACATGAACATAATCAACCCATAGCATGAATATCATAATCTATGGTTTAAAACTTGATTCTTGGGCTTCATGGATGAAAGGAATCCATGAATTAACACTATGCATATCTTAGTTCTTGATTCCGCGAAGATTTACGGTGGAATTTTCTTGAATTTGAATCCCCAATTGAGAATCCTAACTTGTTCTTGAGAGAATTTTGAGAGAAGTGACTATATTTTGATTGAATTGGGGCTAAATCCCGTGTTATAGGCTTATATAGGGATGGAAAATACCCATTCTGCCCTTAAAATAACTCAAAAAGGGGTGTTTACGTCACTTGGACCATAAGATATGCGACGCACAACTTATCGCGAAAGCTAGGTTGTGCGTCACACAACTTATGGCATAAGTTAGGTTGTGCGTCGCATAACTTATGGCATAAGTTAGGTTGTGCGTCGTACAATTTATGGTATAACCATTCCAGTAGCCTTAGGAGATTTTTTAGGCGACGCACTTCACTTTGCAAAGCTATAACTTCTTGCTCGGGTGTCGAATTTTGATAAAATTGGTATCGTTGGAAAGCTAATTCGATACTCTACAATTTGGTAGATCTAAATCTTACAAAATACCACATATACATCAAGTTATGCTCGCTCATAGATGACTCTTGCGAAATCAAACACTAAAACTTGATGGATTCAAAATCTCTTAGCTTGCCTTACTCTAAGTGACTTTGATGAACACGCTTAACAAATCATAAGCTATCTTATCACTAGGATACTCATTGTAATCACAGGATAGGAGGTTTCATATGTAGGAACAATGGTTCATTTTCTAGCTTAGAAATATACGGGGTATTACACAAACAAATAACCGAAAGCACATGATATGACATTGCACATAAAAATATATTTTAGTTATTACCTATGATTATTATTTGAACGTTCTTGGTTCGGACAACAACTTCTATCATGCCCTCTTTGTTCGTACATTTCACAAGCTTTTGAGTATCTTGTACGTCCAACATCCATTTCATTGAAATGCGTATAATCTTTCTAACTTCTTTCTTTTAGATAAATGATTCATAGCAAACCATTTTAAAAGGTACCTCCGGCAAGTAGGTTCATATACAAATTGTTAGAACGTTACTCGATATGTCTCAAGTATGGAGAAAACTTCTACTTAAGGACGTCTTTGTAATTTGCTTAAAACTGTATTGATGGATATGAGTCTTTAAGGTGTGAAAAAATTATTTTTTACTGTCCTTCAATTCAGAAAATGACTGTCTTTTCAGATTCTTTGATAGGAAAATAAATATTGAAGGCGTATTAGAAAAAATGAGTCTTTCTTCAAAATGTAAAAGATTCACTGAAGGCTCATTACTGAAACAACACCTTTAATATAAATATATTTAACAAACCATTTGTTTTTAAAGGTTCAAATTGCACACTAAAAATGCTATATTATACATACATTTTCACTATTTTGATCTTGAAAATTCTGACAAATCCATATATTGAATTTGTTCTTTCATTCAACACAATTTCGATATAAACTTCCTTCTTATGATACATTCTCCCAGTTTGTTTGATGGTGTCACATCTCTAAACTTCATAAAATTAAAATAACATTTCGCCTTTAGAAAAAAAATCTACTTGATCAACCTCAAGCACTATTATTGGAGTTCTTAAATGAAAGAATTTAATTTCCCCATCAACTTTCATGAACATATTAATTAAAAGTTCCCAAAAGAGTATTTTAAATAATAATAAAAAAATGCAGTAGTACTAGTGGTGTAGAATTTGAGTATTGATGAGAAGAAAAAGGTATAATTAAGTGTGATAAGAAGTCAACATTATTGCTGGTCAAGAAAGATGGAGTTGAATTATTCTGGACAATGACATTACTCCATCATCTATGAATTCTCTCCACCTAGTCAAATTGGGAATAGAATAGACATTTATTTGTATTTTTATTTTGGTAAAATAGAATAGACATTTCATTGCCAAGTGCCAACACTTGTAAAGCAGTTTAAAATTGTTATAGATTTTTTAGTATTCTTATCTTTGTTTCTATTAATTAATTAATGAAGTTGTTTCCCTTAAGGTAGTTTGGCCTCATTTGTTCTTCTCTTTCTTTGAAGGGTTAGGATATTTGAATTTGGATATATATTTAAATGGTTAGATACAATGAAATTTAAATTTGAACACTAAATAATTAAGATCATTGATTTCGTTATAAACAACTTTTCTTTATTTAAAATTATTAGGCTTAAATATTAATGAAATAGTAATAAATATTTGGAAAAGAATCTTAATTTACCTATTGTAGAAAGTTAGCTCCAGTTGTTTCATGAAGCACAGTTGAAAGCAGTTAACGTAGTCAGTTGAAATGCCTACAAAATGAGGTAAGACGCAATTGACACTGGATTTAAATAATTCCTCTACAAACTTTGATTTAATTGGTGTTGTGTATCCACTTAACAATGAACTCAATGTAATAAATATAATTAAGTGTAATGAAACTGAAACAAATTAAATTATTTGTGAATAATTATATACGTGATTCTAACATAGCTAAACTGTGAACCATAATACATTGAACTGAGTCATCAACCTCTAATTTTATATTTGATACAAAGTCGAGGAGACATAATCCATTTGGTTCCATGCATTTCACTACTTAATTACTTTGTAAGAAAGTAGCTTGGACCCCATATGTCTTTTCAGAGATTTTCTAGATTTGTTCCCTCTTCAATTTTCATAGATTTATAGTTTATTCTTTATATTTCTTAGTGGAAAATTATTAGCGATTGAGCTGTTCAGGTCTAAATTTTGTGGTCCCAACAACATTATTTATATTTTCGCTGATTAAGAGAAAGTGACTAGGAATCATGTACTATTATAATGATGGATAAATAGGTGCGACTCAACGAATTAAATGACTTACAGTCATGCCTTAGTAAAAGGATTTAAATTTACAACAACAATATATCTAGTGTATTCCTGCAAAGTGGGGTCTGAAAAGGATAAAGTATACGCAGTTCATACCACTACCTAAGATGAAGTAGAGAGGTTGTTTCCGATAGACCCGCGGCTCAGGATAGCAATATAACCAACAAACAAATAGAAAACATAAAAACACACAACAAAAATAGAATACCACACCGCTATATAATAATTAAAACAAGGCGCCCATAAGGTAATACTGTAAACTCTCTATTTGAAATCGAAGACAACATCAAAACTTCACGAACAAGCAACTACAGGCGTAGATACAAACAAAAGAACTATTACCTACTGATACGGACGAACTCCTATCCACTAGCCCTCTACACTAATCTGCGTCCTCCACACCTACCTGTCATGGGTCATGTCCTCTGTAAGTTGTAACTGTTCCATACCATGTTTAATCACCTTCCTCCAATATTTTTTCGAATAGTCAGCCTCTCATACCTCCGAACGGGAGCATACGAACCCGTCCTCATCACATGGCCGAACCATCGCAACCTCACTTTCCACATCTTGTCCTTTACTGAAGTCACTCCACCTTCTCTCGAATAATCTCATTTCTAACTCTATCACTCTTGGTAAGTCCACTCATCCATCGCAACATCCTCAACTTTTGGATGTGGGAGTTCTTAACTGGCCAATATTTTGCCCCGGACTGCCACTCTATAGAACTTATTCTTAAGCTTAGGAGACACCTTCTTATCACACAAGACCCTCGAAGTGAGCCTCAATTTCAATCGCCCTGCACCAATACGGTGCGTGACATCCTCATCAATCTCACATTTTCCTAAATCATATACCCAAGATACTTGAAACTCTCCTTCTTCTGAATGGCTTGAGAACCTAGCTTCACCACCATGTCAGCCTTATGTTAAAAATCACTAAACTTACATTCCAAGTACTCCGTTTTGGTCCTGCTTATCCTAAATCCTTTGGACTCAAGGGTCTGTATTCAAACCTCCAACTTATTATTAACACCTTCCAATGTCTTATCAATTAGTACAACATCATCAGCAAATAACATACACCAAGGCACCTCCCCTTGAATACGTCGCGTCTAAACATCCAACCCTAAGGCAAATAAAATAGGCTCAGAGTTGATCCCTGGTGAAACCCTGATAGGAAAATACTTCGAATCTACTCCTATCATCCTCTCATGAGTCTTCGCTCATTGTACATATCCTGAATCTACCTAGTGCATGCGTCAGGCATGCCTCTAGCCTTTAAGCATCTCCACAGAATCTGCCTAGGGACTTTGTCATACGTCTTCTCAACATCAATGAAAACCATGTCCAGGTCCTTCTTCCTTTTCCTAAACTACTTCACTAATATTCTCACGAGGTGAATGGCCTTAGTAGTTAAGCGACCTAGCATGAAACCAATCTGATTCTCAAAAATAGTCACAATCCTCCTCAGCCTCAACTCTATTACCTATTCCTAAACCTTCATAGTATGACTCAGTAGCTTCATATCCTCTAGCCTCTAAGCATCTCCACAGAATCTGCCTAGGGATTTTGTCATACGTTTTCTTAAGACCAATGAAAACCATGTGCAGGTCCTTCTTCCTCTTCTTAAACTGCTTCACTAATCTTCTCAGGAGATAAATAGCCTCAGTAGTTGAGCAACTCAGCATGAAACCAAACTGATTCTCGAAAATAGTCACGATCCTCATCATCCTCAACTATACTACCTATTCCCAAACCTTCGTAATATGACTTAATATCTTGATACCCCTATAGCTGTTGTAACTCTAAATGTACCCCCTTGTTCTTATACAATGGAATGATCGTACTCTATCTCTAAGCTTTGGCCATCTTTATAACCCTAAGAATGATGTTAAACAACCTTGTCAGTCACTCTAAACCTGCCCCTCCAGTGCTCTTCCAAAAAATAATTGGAATCTCGTTTGGCCAGTCTCCCTACCCCTACGTATCCTATGAATAGCCCTCTTAACCTCTTCCACATTAATATGCCTACAATAACCATAATCGTGACACCCCTATGAATTTTCCAACTCCCCCAGCATGAAATTTTTGTCCCCCTCGTCATTCATAAGTCTATAAAAATAGGATTGTCACTTCTTCCTAATGAGGGCATCCTCAACCAACACTTTTCCATCCTCCTCCTTGATGCACTTCACTTGGTCAAGGTCATGCGCCCTCTGCTCCCTGGCCTCGGCAAGCCTATACAACTTTTTATCCCCATTTGTTTCCTCTAAAGCTACATACTAGCTTTGAAATCCGCTGTCTTAGCCACGTAACTACGGTGTTTCAATAGTAACATATTATTCTATGGATCTAAGGTCCAAAATATGAAAGAAACAAGTGTTTCCATAACTTAGCCTCTCTCCTATCTAACTTATACTCCCCCTATTCGTCCGTGTCTCCTCATCGTCCTTACTTACAACCAACTTATCATAGGATACCTTCTTAGCCTCCACCTTCCTTTAAAATTATTCGTTCCACCACTAATACCTCCTGGTTCTTACCATATTGGCCTCTCAAGACACCCAAAACCTCTCTAGCAGTCTCCTGATGCATTTGATAATTGTCTCCCATATACTATCTGCATCCCCTTTACTTTCCCAGTCCCCGATAGTCATCAACTTCCCACCTATTTTCACAGGATTAGCCAAAGTCAAACCACCTCACTTAATCCTGGGCCAATCCTCTTCACCCCTCTTCTTTATGTCCTTTTTGATTACCAAGTCTAACACCAAAAACTTATGTTGGGTCAAAAGATTCTCGCTAGGTATAAGGTTATAGTCTTTACATAGTGCTCTATCCTCCTTCCTAAGGACTAAAAAAACTATTTGTTTCTTGGCCACCAAAATACTAAAGGTAATAAGGTATTCCTCTTTCTTCGAAAAGCTAAAATTTGCAAACCACAATCCAAAACCCCTAGCAAAATCCAAAAGTGAAACGCTTCCTTCATTCCACTCCCGAAAACTGAATTCGTCATGCACATCATTATAACCTCCCGATAAAGACCCAATATATCCATTGAAATCCCCTCCAACAAAAAGTTTCTCAGTGCTCACAACGCCTCTTACCACCTCATCCAAACCTCCCAAAAGTTGTTCCTCTTCTCCTCGTCCAACCATGCTTTTGAATATAGGCACTAATAACGTTCAACATGGATTCTCCGAAGACCAACTTAATTGACATAAACCTATCGTTGACCTACCTAACCCCCACCACCTACCCCCTAAGATCTTTATCTACTAATATGTCTACCCCATTCTTATATCTCACACTACCCGAGTACCATAACTTATTTCCATCCACATCTTTCGCCGTAGAGCCTACCCATTTAATTTTCTGGACACAAGTTATACTAATCCTCCTCTACTTAAGAATCTTACAAGCTCTATAGACTTACCCTGAAGAGTCCTTATGTTTCAAGTCCCAACCCTCATTATAGAAGCTCTCTTATCCCACCTAACCCTGCTACCCTTCACCCCCAATTCCAAACTAGATCCTAGACTCGACTCTAACCCATCACCAAAACCATACCCTGTCCTTACCCTAGACCTTAGTCCAGTCCCAAACCCAACCCCCATCCAGACCTATGACATAGCCCTAGTCAACTATCGATCCCTACAGCCACTACTCAATACAATAAAGAGAAGAAAATAAGATTGGCAAATAGGTAAGGCTAAAAAAAATAGGTAAAGATAATAAGACACAAATGTAATAGTGAATTAATTATAGATGGAAGAATCAAGAATCAATCCACCACGTATTCCAAAAGCAGCAAAACCAGGAAATAGATATGCTAGTCTCAACTAACTCCAACTAAGTAACAGAAAAATAGGAGTCATTAATCCCCTAAGAACCGTCAAAATTATCTGACAAGAAATCAAGAAAGAAAGGACTAAAAAAATGTATATCAAATGAGATAGGATGTATCCACCTCCAATAGTCAAGAAACCTAGACAAAATAAACTAGAAGAGATAAAACAATTGCACCTGATTCGGGGAGAAGATGAAACTTAGGACATTTTCTTGAATCGGTTAGTCAGATTCCGGTAATTTAATGTAGAAATTGATTGCCGAAATTATTGTTGTATCCTTCACCTACTGTTGATAACGTCCCTGAACTCGATCGCTGAAAAATAGATTATTTCGTCGAAATATTTAAATAAAAGGATTTAAATTTATTTAATAAAAATTTTTATTTTTATTTTACTTTTTTGCAATTATATATAATGGAGACTTAATTTTTTGTGTTTTGGTTGATTAACTATCTTGACTTGTAGTAGTTTTGTGTAGTTATTAGATATATATCTTTTTTTTAAAATCAATAGAATTTATATTTAAATTTATATATAATCAAAAATTAAATGTATTTTGATTATTGTACTACAATGTCCGAACCATCAACATAAATTGAAACATTGAAATAAATTTTTTATAATATGTAAATACTATTGTCATTCACTTCTACCTATCACATTTGGATTTGGCACATCCATTATGAAAATGGTGATTGACATGGCTATTTTACATCATTATCCCTATGAATTGATGTATAGTATTATTATATTTTCAAAATGATTTGGAGTAAATAATTAATGCATGCTAAGACTAAAATATAAAAGAAAATTATCTTTTCTTGATATGTCAATGCAATACCCTGAGACTACCCCATGGTCGTCACATGGTGCTTAGAACCACAAGTGACCCCAAGCTAACTCATGGTACTAACATAATTCATGAGCAACTTAATAGATTACATAAAACTAGAAATAATAAGATGAAGAGATGTCATTAGCTAAACTTGTTCAATACAATACTGTTCAAAAGCTTACAACACTGGTTATACAAAGAAAACTGAAAATGAATACGTCAAGTCTAACTGAGTACCTATAAAGTATCTACTAATACTGACTATAGGTAGCCGGGACATGATCCTTAACTATCCCTAGTCAATACAATGAATAGAAATAAAATATTGAATCTACAAACTGATTGGAGTCCTCAAATAAAGAGAACTCATCACTTGTTGGCTGAAAATCGCAAACTACCTGAACATAATATTGTGGACTACAACTGGTACTTACATTATAAAATAATGTATATACACAGACATATATGTGGTCAGTACTTATGAAATGTACTGAGTAAGTCGGGGTGAGTGCAATAAGCAAAACTGAATCAATGCATAATCTTAAAACATGCATGTTAAGTGTAAATAGACTCACCAAGAGACTAAAATAAACTGAAAGCAAAAATAGTATAAAATATGAATAACAAAGCATAATTTAATAAATTGGGTGAGTCACTATACTTAGTTTCTAAAACTATCATTTTGGTGGAATAAGTAAAACTAAAGCTGAATATACCTCCAAATTATGCAGTCTAAGTTTAAAAGGGCCAAGTAAAATTAAAAAATGAAATCTCACGGAGAATAAGTCTTAAAATAATATTTGATAAAAAATGTGAATCTTTACACTTAGTTTCTAAAATACTTTTTTTCTATGGGACATTCTCGTAACAGACATAAACCATGAGTGCAACATGTAGTTCAATGACTCAAGCCCTCAACAAGAATGACATTATGACTAAAACCCTCATCACAGTCCAATATACCTTGCCAGGGTATAAAGGAAAAGTATGGTGATCACCCTAATATGTTTGATTGGACAAATTGAATGATATAACTGAAATAACCTATGGTGGCATGTAATTTCTAAAAAAATAATATGTTAATTTCACACTCCTCTCTTGGTGATAGATACTACTCCCTTGCTCATCTGTATTAATGAAGTTCACCTAAAAATAGGCATATAAGCTAATAAGCCTAAAAACATAATATGTCATTGTTTCTATCTCAAATTCTTGATTTCTTATGTGAATTCATATCTTGTATGAAATCTCATATAATAATAAAACTGTGATTATACTACAATGTTTTGGAAACTTAGACTAGTAATCTTGAACATCTTGTAAACTGAATGCTCAAGGCTCAAATTGAAATCTTTTATAAACTCATAAAACTTCATGTCAAAATAATGAAATTCATCTCATAATAGCAATCATGAAAGTAAAATATGACTAAGGGTAAATTCTTGTGCAAACTGAACGTTAAAACACGTGATAATGTCATAATGTCAAAAACGTGAAAAATGGGTATGAACCCTACCTGAAATCTCATAAATTTAATTGTAAAATCAAAGCTTTTGGGCATAAGAATTCAAGGTTATCCTTGTTGAAACCCCTCATATCTTAACTTGATAAACTTTCTTGAGAGAAACTTAAATTGGAGCCTTAGAAATTGAATTTTGGGAAGAAACCCTAATTTCTTTTCTCTTGAAAGTGGAGAGGAGAATGAACATTAAAAACTGACTAATTATGTGAAAATATCATTTATAGGGTGATTTAAGTTTTTGGGTAGGGTTTGTGGTAAGTAAAAGATCAACTTACCCCTAAGAAAACTAAAAGAAATTCGCAGGAATTTCTCAATTAACAACGGAGTTGATAGCCCGTCAGCTTGTTGTTAGGTTGTCCACTTAGTATTCAACCTCTAGCTGAATCAAACATTTACTGGTTAAGGTTGATGATGAAGTTGACAATCCGTCAGCTTGTTGACGACTCATCAACTTAGTCATTAATCTCTAAATAATTTATGGTCTTTTCTGGTTAAGGTTGATGATGAAGTTGACAACTCGTGAACTTAATCATCAATCTCTAACAGACATCCACTCTCAGGTAAAATGAGCATAACATTCTACTCTGATATCGGATTAAGGTTAAATTAAATTCTTTGAAAAAAAGACTCAAAGATTTTTCATTTGGTGGTTCTTAAGCTCCAAAACTCTATATATTCTAGAAGTTATACTCGTTTAAAGTTAATCCTTGTAGGATTAAATACTAGAACTCAATTAATACAAATGTTCTTAACTCAACTTTGCTTTAAGTGTTTCGTATGACCATAATCACATCAAAAATACTTTACACACAAGGTGGACGGTCATGTCACTTATTTATTATTCAAAATAATCGTTTTGGAGACTTTAAGCATATGACAAATGACTTAAAACTTAGCTAGGAGTTTGTGGTGTATTATAGTCAAAAGTGACAAGTAACTTTATAAAGTGACAACTAAAAGAGAACAAGTAGTGTATACCATATAAAATAAAAAAATTGTCGTTTTGAATTTTGGGGGCCTAAAACTATTATCACTTTAGTGGTTTCCCCATTAAGTCAGCCTTGCACATAATTTGCTTAATATAAAATAAAAAATATAAATTAGAGGACTTATGAATTTTTTCTTGGTGGAAGCGGGTCTGTAAAAACTAAGAATGTATCATCGATCGTTAAAAATTCTTGCATAGTCTAAAAATCTTCAAACGATGCAGAGCATTTTCTTTTAAAGCTAATCCTAAGAACCTCTTTTTTTAACATCCATAATGATGTATTTATATATATATATATATATATATATATATATATATATATATATATATATATATATATATATATATATATATTATAAATAAATTTTAGGAGGAGGACACGCTAATTGCTTAACTAACACCTCTTATGGTCGGATCAAATAACTATTTTCAACTTTCGCTCACACATAAGGAAGTTTTCAAGTTTCACCAAACTAAGAAAACTATATTTTTTTTAAAATTCATTTTATTATTTTATGCCTCATAAATAGATCGTACAATCGGAAAACTATGAAAGAACTTTACTATATATCTTTAGGATTATATAGCCTATCATCGTCATCATGAAAATCTCATGTAGATCATAAGCATACTAGATCATTTAAATTACATTGGTACATCTCATTTTGGTCTCATGTATTCTAGTTTCTTGTACTCACAATCATAACCTATAAGTCATAATATGTACCAACAAAGAAAAACTAAACGACATTCCGCCAATGATCTTTCTTTTCTCACGAGTTATTTAACTTGAATTCAACTATTATTTTTAGTCATACTCCTTCAAGTCAAATTTCTCATGGTTATTTGGTAGCAAATAAGAAAACGAACATCGAATAAATTTTGAGTCATTGATCGAATATCATGAGGGTACTCAATAAGGTCTTATACAATGATAAACTGAAATAAACTTATGCTAACTATTTGAATTGATATTTGCGCACATGATTTGGGACATGTGCTAAATATTTTATTTTTTTGCGTGCAGCATATTTTTATCTCATAAGATAAAATCGTACAAATGATATTCAAACACAACATGAATCTAAATCGAGTTTCTTGATCTACTTAATAAAGATGAACTCACAACTAGCCTCCTGAAGTATATTATGTGAAATTTATTCATATGTTATAAATAGGATGTAGAAGAAGGACAAATTAATAGGTCAACTAGTACCCTTATTAAAGAACGAGTAATTATCTCGTATATCGATTAGACTAAAATTATTATAGCTATTGACCGAACTTTTAAAATTATATTAAATGACCCACTTTTTATTTACTTCTTCTTGTGAAGATACTTTTCTTGTTCTTCTTCCTCTTTTCTTCTTTTACATTAAATTATTACTCAGTTTCTTTTTGCTCTTAAATCTTTCCTTCATCGGAGCAAATCACTAATAGTGAAGATGTTTTAACTAAAATGTTTCTTCGACTATCCATAAAATCTTTATTTCGCTTTCAATGCATATTGAAAAATTGATTTACCTTATTTATGGTATAGTTTTTTGTCGTATCTACACACGTCGAAATGTTATGTCATCTGCTTTTATAGTCGGTGTTTTCTAATGCCGACACTCTAATATGATTTTGTTACTCTTAGTGAAGAACGTCTATCTTCTATGGATTAAATATTGTATATTCAATTTAAATGGTTGTAAGGTTCTCTGTAATATTAATACTGGTAATGGACTTTTATGTCTTGATTTCAAATTGGTTAATGGAAAGACCTAATTTTACATTTACAATCTCACTACACGTCATTAGAGGTTTATTCCAGTGCCGGAGACAATGATAATGAAAAATATAAACTTAACATCAATCCCAAAATATTCAACGATTATGATGTTGTTTGTGTTTGGTGGTCTGTTACTGAAAGTTGAATTTATTTTTCAGTGTATTTCCCTTATTCGAGAAGTTGGAGGCATTCAACTGGTTTAAGTCATTTCAAATGGAGTATTGTATTTGAAATTCGTATGAGATCAAACACAAATTTTTGCATAAGATAGTGTAATTTTGTATAATAACGTAAAAATGTATTTATGCATTTCTTGTATACTTTATCTGCACAATCAACAATCAAAATCTATCACGAGTGACACCCACACTATCCTCCCGATGAGAGAATCATTTAAACTCAATTATCCAACAACAACACTTAACCAAATTTTGAGAGTGAAAAAATAAATTCATTAATCGACCAAGAGTAGCGAATATTCTAATAAATAAATGAATGTAGAAAATACTAAATGTCCCAAATACCCCCATGAACTGAAAATCATTGCATTAATATATCTAACCATGTCAAACTATGGGTACAATCCAAAAAAATTAAAATAGTAAAAATGTCTATATCTGAGATAGGTGGCCCAAACCTAGAAGTGAGATAACTCATAGTTGTCCCGAAGATGTAGCTCATCCTTGAGACAGAATGAATTACATGCTAATGTTGTGGTCTTGAAAAATCCACTGAAATATGTTCTTGCTAAACCAAAAAAAAAAAGCACAAATAGTATTAGTACAAAGTCACTATGTACTGTAAGGTCACCGACCAACTAAAAATAACAAATATAAACACATTACCAAGACTTTATAAATAAGTTCAACCATGTAACACTTAGCAATTATACCTCCACTTAGCTGTTCTCAACAATACCAACAATTTATACAAGTGCAATTAAATACAGACAATGCACCAAGTCAAGATCATGATCAACAACAATAAACTCAATGATGCGACAATTACTCTATTAATAGACTTCAACATTTAAATTCACAATTCAATATGTCAATAGCCCATGGCACTCATGGATCCAAATAACAATAATATCATCAATTGTTTCACCCAAGGAAACACAAAATAACAATAACTATATAATCTAACTCACTCACGAAATCGTCAAACTCACTAGTACCGTTTACACACATACTATAGGTCTTATGATTTTCCATTAACCGTGACTTGCGGGAGAAAACTTTGTTCATGTACCATATCATAACCGGCATTAAAATTCCATAAAATAATATCCAACATCAAATATCGTCATTCTTATTCCAAATTGATGTTATACCCCCTTATTCCCCCACGGTATTATATCAACCTTATTCTGCTTTCCTCTATATTTATCCTCCCTGAATTTCATCTATACAATCATGGTTAACCTTTATCAATATATTCTCACAATAGCAACTCATATCACAGCAAGTATGATCACAATGTAAAATAACATTATCACACTTACACATCAAACAGGTCTTTTCATAACTCATTATATATACTCAACACCTGTAATATTATTCAATAACTTATCATCTTTGCCATGAATTACAAAAGTACACAAAGAGACTACTAACATGCACACATGAAATAAAATAAGTTTTAAACTATATTAGATCATTACCTACCTCATTTAAGTCCCATAATGCTTTAACAAACCTGAGGTATGTATTTTCTTATAATCTCGGCTTGATTGTGATCTGAAAACAATAATACAATAATTATTCTAATAAATTACCTAACAATATCAAGGATATTAACCTAATCTCGAAACTCCAAAGTCAAATTCATGATCATTTCTTCAATCTAGGAATTTTCTACTTTAGTTTTATCATTTTCATGATTTAATGATAAATTTTTTATCCTACGCATGCAATTTTAATTCATCATTCCTTAACCAAAACTAAAGGATTTTCACCCTATTTTCACTAAATTACACTAGAATTTTCACGTAGGTCAAGTCAATTCCATCCTCATACTCAAAACATAGTGATTCTAAGGATAATTCTATGAAAATTTAGTTAGAAAGGTGGAATTATTTTGCATCAACGAAGGATTTTGATGGAAAATTAGTTGAAAACACAAAAACTCACCCCTCTCAGTCCTTGAATATATTTGGAATGAAAATATATTTTTGGACTATTTTTTGCATAAAACAATGTCTGTCCCACTATAGTTGCATTACTATAACTAGATTCGCCCACTATGGCAGGGTTGACTGACTCTGACTCTTGCTCTAGTGGACAACACACTTTCTGATATTAATATTCCAAATAATTCCTTTACATCAATTGAGATATCTGGAGTTCTACTACTCCGAATTCAATTTTGAAGGTTTCTACGGATTCTTAATTTTTTTATTTATCATAAATGGTCTGAAATCATTCAAACACCAATCTATCTATTCTCAAATTACCACACTCGAGTTTTATCCTAGACTATTCTAGTCTAAAATTTCTACCTTTTTATTTGGGGAGAATCCTACCCAAATTTTAACACGCTAGACTATACCGTAACGATGAAAAGGATTATTACAATATATATCAATTTATTCATCATTCGTCCTTAAAAAATCAGTCAGAGAAAATCAAGATAACATAAACAAGAAAGGTACCTGAATCCTCAAGCAAGTGAGGTACTTACTTGTCACGTATATATTTCTCAGTCTCTTAAGTAGCTTCCTCAATAGGATGATGCTTTCACTAGGCCTTCACTGATCGAATTTCCTTAGCCCTAAACTTCTAAACATTTCGGTCAAGAATCGTTATGGGATCTTCCTCATAAAAAAGGTTCTTGTCAACAAAAATAGAGTCATTTAACAATGTAGTCACGATCCTCATAGTATTTCTTGAGCATAAAAACATGAAATTCCAAATGAACTCCTGAAAGGCTTGGTGTCAACGCCAACCTATAAGCTACTGGACCAGCATCCTTTAGAACCTTAAATAGACTAATTGATACGTCATCCTCTTGAACAATGATCCCTATTATGATTTATAAAGCTATATATGTCCTTATTGATACGTCTATTCAGTGCTAGGGGTTATGAATACCTAAAACTTAGTTGTTTACTTAGTCTCCATATCTTTTAGAATAGTTTCAAATATGTATGAGCATTATTCATTCAGTCATTTATCATAATCAGTTAAATTTAGATCAGTTCAGTAATTTGAGTCAGTTTAGTTGGTAGTGAGATTTAGCACCGAATGAATCTAGGAATGGGGGCTCACCTACCGGTAAGGGGTGTGACTCTTAATAGCAATCCTTGTGTTCTAGAACGACATAACCAGTGTAGGTTTGGGATGTTAACCTTCCAGTTGAGGGTTGACACATATCTCATTAGGGCACCTGCCAGTAGAGGGTGACTCTTTAGACTTTTAAGACTTCACTTTAGTGGATCCACACAGCCATTGTTAGTACCCGTGGTACGGTACTAACACCCTTCCAACTGAGTCACAGGTTAGACCCAAATTAGCTTAAATTGAGGCATGTCAGTTAGATGATACCTTCCATAGTCTAAGTTCAGTATTTAGCATAGAATTCAGTCTCAGGTTTGTTAGACCATAACATAAAGTTATTAGTTATTTAGTTATCAGTATTTCAGTTTACCAATTATTTCTTAATCATATTATATTCTTTGTTATGCATTTGTAGATTTCACAGTTTTTATGCATTTATATTCAAAGTCACTATTTATAAACCCATACATATCAGCCTAACCTAATCTCTCATACCAGTACATTCAAAGTACTGGTCGCATACTCTTTTATTATGTTATTATGTTTAATTTCATAGGTTCAGATGCTCAGTCTCCTGACCGTGCATAGATAGTTTAGCCTTTAAGCAGCACTAGTCTTGGTGATTCCTCATCTATCGAGGACATGGTAGCCTATTTTAGTTTACTTCAGTATTTCAGTACTTTCTTTTAGTTTGTTAGTTAGAGTTAGTTGGGGCATATCCCATCAACTCTTTTCAATCAGTTTTAGAGGCTTTCAAATATTTCAGACTGTCAGTTGATTTATTAATCTTTTCAGTCAAATTTTTAGTATGTTCATTTATATTTTGGACTTGAGAACTTCATTGTATTAATTTTAATACTTAAAACCTTTGGCATTATTTAATTATTTCCGCATATGTGTATCTTATTACCATATTATTTAGTACTCACGGTAGGTACCAATTCATGGGTTAGCATATGGTCTTTTAGAACCTTAAGCACCATTGTCTTGACTAGGGGTTAGCCTCGGGTCATAACAAAACTTGATATCAGAGCCTAAGGTTTTAAAGTGTACTAAGGAGTCTGAAATTCGCATTGAGTAAAGTTTTATGCGTAGGTGTAAAGCATGCCACACTTATGGACAAGAGGCTATAAGTTATTTTAGAAAAAGTTTTCCTTCTTTCAGTATTCATGTCGTGCGAATGAGCATGAACTTAATTTAAACTTTCATTCTAATTTAATCTTTCTTTTACTTATAGAATATGCCTCCCAAAAAGAATAATGGAAGAAGAAATAGGATTAGCCCGCACCTCCATCTGTTTAGGAAGATTCCCTGAATGAGCATGTTTTTCATGTCGAGTTCAGAGCTGTATTCACTACTTTAGCTCACTCAGTAGCATCTCAGAACAATCAGCAGGCTGCTATCCCATCTAATCTAGTGGCTAATACCGCCACAGCTAGGATTTGGGACTTCACCTAGTTGAACCCTCTCTTGTTTACAGGATCCAAGTCTGATGAAGATCCGTATGAGTTTTTGACATAGTTCAGAAGGTGACTAATATTATGGGTGTTACGTCTAGTGAGAGTGTAGAGTTGGTTGCTTACTAGTTGGATGATGTAGTTCATACCTGGTATAGTAGTAGCAGGGGGATAGAGGCGCAAATGCAAGGCCTGTAGAGTGGAAGGAGTTTTCCAAAGCCTTTTTAGATAGGTTCTTCCCTTTAGAGTTGAGGAAATATAAGGAGTTTATAAATTTGAAATAGGTTAATGTGAGTGTAAGGGAGTATTCACTTAAGTTTACCCAGTTGGCTAGGTATGCTCCTTCGATGGTGGCTGATAACCGATCTAGGATGAGTAAGTTTGTCTTTGATATAGCTGATAGTATGGTGAAAGAGTGTAGGACCACAATGTTGATTAAGGAGATGGACTTGTCTAGGCTTATGGTCCATGCTCAGCAAATTGAGGGGAAGAAGGTTAAGGAGCAAGAAAGAGAGAATAAGAGAGCTGGGATACGTAGCTTTAACTTTGCTCAACTGAGATCGGAAGGTGGTAACCGTCCTTAATTCTGTTTGAAATCTTTAGCCTCAACTCTGTCTTCAGCTAGTGCTCCAGTACCAAGGTTTAGAAATGATAATCGGGATAGAGAGCCAGGCTCTAAGTCTCGGGGTAGTGTAAACAGTGGTCGTACTAATCCTCTTTGCCATAAATATGGTAAATCATTAGGGTGTGTGTAGAGCCAATAGTGATGTGTGATTTGGGTATGGCAAGCCAGGCCACAAAGTTAGGGATTGCCCAAAGGGTGGTCAGCAGGGTTAGTCCAGCCATCCCCCAATTCCATCCCGTCTCCCAACTAATCAAGGTGCCTCTTCCAGCGCAACCAGTGGTCAGCGCCCAAATAGACTGTATGCACTCCAGTACAGACAGGATCAGGAAAGTTCTCTTAATATGGTTACGGGTATGTTATAGTTATACTATTTACATATTTATTCTTTGTTAGATCGCGGAGCTTCACTTTCTTTTGTAATCCCTTATATAGTTGTTAATTTCGGTGTTAGTCCCAAAAATTTAGTAGATCCTTTCTCAATGTCTACCCCAGTGGGTAAATCTATTCTAGACAGGTGGGTATACAGAAACTAGACGGTTATAGTATTTCATAAAGTCATTTCAGTAGACCTTGTGGAGTTAAAGATGACTGATTTTGATGTCATTCTCGGCATGGATTGGTTCCACTCATTCTATACTTCAATTGATTCTAGAAACAGAGTTGTTCATTTTCAGTTTCCAAATGAACCAATCCTTGAATGGAGGGGTAGTACTTCAGTGTTTAGAGGATAGCTTATTTCATACCTTAGAGTGAGAAAAATGATATCCAAGGGATTAGTTTACCATCTTGTTTGAGTCAAAGACTCTAATTCTGAGACTCCCAGTCTTGAGTCCGTTTTAATAGTAAGCAAATTTCCAGATGTGTTCCCTGAAGATCTTCTCGGAATTTCTCCTGAAAAGGAAATTGACTTAGGAATAGACTTTCTCATAGATACCCAGCCTATCTCTATTCCACCTTACAGAATGGCTCTATCTGAGCTTAGGGAGCTGAAATAATAGTTGAAAGACCTTTTAGATAAGGGATTCATCAGGCCTAGTGTTTGCCCATGGGCCACTCTAGTCTTTTTCGTGCGAAAGAAAGATGGTTCTCTTAGAATGTGTATTGATTACCGTAAGTTAAACAAAGTCACAGTCAAGAATAAGTACCTACTTCCCAGAATTGATGAATTGTTCGACCAACTTTAAGGTGCCAATTATTTCTCTAAGATAGACCTCAGATACGGCTATCATCAACTCAGAGTCTGAGAATGTGACATTTTGAAAATAACTTTCAGAACTCGGTATGGCCACTTTGAATTTCTAGTTATGTCCTTTGGACTAACAAATACCCTTGCAACCTTCATAGACTTGATGAACCGAGTGTTCAAACAGTACTTGGACATGTTCATCATAGTCTTCATTGATGATATTCTTGTCTATTCCCGTAATGAAAATGATCATGTAGACCACCTAAGAATTGTATTGCAAACTCATAGAGCCCATCAGTTATTTTCCAAGTTCAATAAGTGCGAATTTTGGCTAAGATCAATAGCTTTCCTTGGCCATATTATTTCTAGTGATGGCATTAGAGTTGACCCTCAAAAGACCAAAGCAGTAAGAAACTGGCCCAGACCCATCTCTCTATCAGATATCTGGAATTTCTTGGGTTTGACTGGTTATTATCAATGGTTTATTAAAAGGTTTGCATCTATTGCATCCCCCATGTCCAGATTGACTCAGAAGAAAGTCAAGTTTTAGTGGTTAAATTCTTGTGAGAAGATTTTTCAGGAGTTGAAGACTCGACTCACCTTAGCCCCAATTTTGACCTTGCTGAAGTTCAGATGGGTTTGTTGTTTATTGTGATGATTACAGAGTTAGTTTGGGTTATGTTTTAATGCAGAGAGGAAAGGTCATAGCCTACACCTCTAGACAGCTTAAACCCCATGAAAAGAATTACCCTACCCATGAGCTTAAGTTGGCAGTAGTTGTGTATGCCTTAAAAATTTGGAGGCATTATTTGTATGGGGTTGTAACGCCTTGAAAATGGGTCTCGAGACATCACACGGTGATTGAGACTATGAGTAGCCTCAAGCTAACCCTGTAAGCCTTCTAATAAATCTGAAAGCTCATAATAATACAAATGAAGATATATAGTCAAAGCTAAAATGCAGAATTTTATATGAGCTAAGCTGAAACCGTCTGAATAAAATATCTAAAAATACTAAACTCAAGAATCTAATCAATAAATACTGGAAATCTTAATCATATCTAGTAGTCTGACAAGCCACTACTACTAATAACTAGAGAGCCACTGGGACAAGTCCCCAACTGACTCAAACTGACTGAAAAATACTCAATCAACTACTGTAATAAACTCAAAAATCTGAATGAATGGGTCCCCAAACTAGAAGGACTCCCCAACTATTGAGATATAGATGGAGATGCTCAAAATTACTCACGCTGCTGAAACTAAGCACCTAAACCTACATTATGAGACAATGTATCACATAGACGTATATGTGGATCAGTACTTCTGGATTGTACTGAGTATATGGGGGTGAATGCATAAGTAAAACAATGTCTCGACATCATCAAAATTTGTAAAATAATGCATGCTACAAATAGATGACTCATACAAGATTGAATAACTGTAACTGAGAATCATGATAATGAGTAGCAAAACATGTTGTATAAATCTAGTGAGTCATAGCATTTAGTTTCTAAAAGCTGCACTTGTATTCTATCTTGAAATCATACTGTCTAAGTGTAGGAAGGACTCACTTCTATATCTGTAAGCTAAAAACTAAAATCTAGTAGCTAATGACTTATATAAAACAATATCTGAATAAAATTGTGAGCCTTTACACTTAGTTTCTAAAAGCTTTTCTATCAGTCTTTACTAATTTTTGTAGGTTGTAGGGAGGTTCTTCTAACTGACATAAAATATGTGAGCTAACATGGAGTCCAACGTCTAGTTCCCTTATGGAAAAACCTCACGTTGGGGAGAGGTTTCATACTCTTGCCAAGGAATATAACCTAATCTAAGTGATCATATCTGTAACTATCATCCATATAGAAATGGTAATAAACTGATGATCTATACCTACATTGGCTCGTAGTTCTGGGGCATATAAACATACCCAACTCGGTGCTAAATACTACTGCCTTTAATTTGTATGCTCATTCTGTAGGAAATCTACTTTAAAACTAGTATAAATGGTATATAATGAAAACCAGTTGTATATCTATTAATTTAAACTGTAACTAAAACTGTAAAGTGGATTCCATGTCAAAGTTGAAATCAAAAGATCAAAACTTTATTAAAATCTGAAAATAACAAGTCACGAGATGCTTAAAGCATAGTCATTCTTGAAATATCAACATTCAAACTAGGGCTTAATACCCATGCATCAAATTCATGTCAAATCATAATAAAGTTCATGCTTAATAGTGAAAGCATTGAAATTCAATTCTAAATCTGAAAATTTATAGCATACACATGAGAATATGAAAATAGCCATGCAATTCATCATCTAAATCAGGTAAAATCTCATAATCTTCAGATAGCAATATTTGGGTATGAACCCTAAACTAAAATTCATGAGTAATTATATAAAATCATGTAACTTTGTAATTAAAAACTAGTTTTTGGCACAAGGATGAAAGAATTATCCTTGTTGAAATCCCACATACCTTAATTGATGAATAATTGAAGGAGCTTGAACTTTGAGTTCCTATTTGTGCTCTTGAAGATTGATTCTTGAATATTCTTAAATTAGTAATCTGGAATTTTGGGTTATCTTGGAAAAAGAATGGTGGAATTTGGATTTCTTGGGGATTAAGATTTGAGTTCTAGGGTTTCCTTGGAGAGTAATTTTGATGAAAAGTGAGAATATTAGGCTTAGAATAGGTTATTCATGATTTGGGGGCTTGGAAAAAGATTAAACTACACTTTAAAAATTTAACTCGGAATTGAAAGTCTCAATTTTTAGCCCCACCACGATGTGCCGTTATTGTGGTGGCTCACTGAAAAAGGAACGAGTGCTATTTTGGCTTCTGGCAGGATGCAGAGTAATCGTGTTGCGCCACTGAAAAAGGATGAGTGCCATTTTGCACTCCACCGTGATGCAGTGTTTGTCTAATTGGGAATTTTAACGCGATACAGGCAAATCGTGTTGAGCTACTGGAAAAGGACGAACGGGAACTGGAACTTCTCCGTAATATAGGCTAATCGCGGTGCTCCGCTGGAAATTGGACAATAGCAAATTTGTCCTTCTCCGTGATGCGATGCTTATTGCGGTGCTCTACTGCTTTTACTAAAATCGCCATAACTTCTCAACCGAGTATCAGATTGAGGTAAAATTGGTATTATTGGAAAGCTGATTCAATTATCTACACATTGGTGGGTCTAGAGCTGAAAAATTCTACATGAATCAAGATTTATATGTTTTTGAAGTTATCTCTTGACATACTAGGAGCTAAACTACGCTAAGAAAAGTATGGGGTATTACAATATCTCCCCCTTGCTAACATTCGTCCTCGAATGAGACTAATTAAACTAAGGATACTGAGGAACTGAGGCTACATGCTAGCATGTACAACTGAAACAACTGCGTGACTAAATCTAAAACATGTTGAGCGACTGAACCAATCTGTGAGTACATGAATTTACATGATGATAACTATATAGCCGAATCTAATACTAGAAAAGAACTGAATTAAGAAGGACTTTTACCTTTGGTTGAATCTGAGTTTGCGGAGAAAAGGTGAGGATACTTGGTATGCATGTCTGCTTCTTCTTCCCAAGTAGCACCCTCAACAGACTAATTTCTCCACAGAACTTTGACCAAGGGAACTTCTTTGTTCCTTATTCTACGGATCTGATGATCAAGAATCTCTACTGGAACTTCTTATATGAAAGGCTATTCTGAATATCTATGCTTTCTAGAGGGACTACAATAGTTGAATCATCCATTCACTTCTTCAATAAAGACACATGGAACACTGGGTGAACTAATGACAAGTCTGCAGGTAGCTCAAGCTCATAGCCACCTTCCACATACGACTAAAAATCCTATAGTGGCCTACATATAGGGGACTAAGCTTCCTCTTTTTGTTAAATATCTTTACCCCCTTCATGGGTGAAACCTTCAAATACACAAGATCATCTACTTCCAACTGAAGATCTTTCCTTCTTATGTCTGTATAAGATTTTTAATAATTTTTAACTGCTTTCAATCTCTCTTGAATCAACTAAACTTTCTCCCTGGCTTCAAACACCATATCTGTCCCAATCAAAACGGCCTCACCTACTTCGAACCAACCGATGGGTGATCTTTATCTCCATCCATAAAGAGCCTCAAACGGGCCATCTGAATACTAGAATGGTAACATTATTGTAGGCAAACTCGATCAATGGCAAGTGGTCATCCCAAATGCCTTTGAAATCAAGAACACATGTCCTCAACACATCCTCTAAGGTTTAAATGTTCCTCTCTGCCTGACTATTTTTCTGTGGATGAAAAGCTGAACTAAGATGAACTTGGGTACCAAGACCCTTCTAAAAGGCTTTCAAAAACTAAGAGGTAAACTGAGTACCCCTATCTGAGATGATGGACAAAGGAACTCCATGCAATCTAACCAACTCTCTGATATACAACTTAGAATAATCTTTAGTTGTGTAGGATGTGTGAATTGGCAAGAAATAAGTTGATTTGGTCAATCTGTCTACAATAACCCAAATTGAGTCATACTGACGACGCAAATGGGGTAAATCAGTCACAAAGTCCATATTTACCTCTTCCCACTTCCAAGTGGGAATACCAAACTCCTAAAATGTGTCATCAGGTTTTTGGTGCTCTACCTTAACCTATTGACAAGTCGCACACTTGGCTACAAATTTTGTGATATCTTTCTTTATACCACTCCACCAATAGACTTTTCGTAGATCGCAGTACATCTTGGTAGCTCCCAGATGAATGGAATAATGCGTACCATGAGTTTCTTCCATAATTCACTGCCTCAAACCATCAACACATAGCACATACAATCTACTCTGGTATCTCAACACACCATCTCCCCCTTGGGAGAAAACCTATACCTTTTGGTCTTTGACTGACCACTTCAGTTTTACCAAATTAAGATCCTTATCCTGCTTCTGTTTCACTTCTAAAACTAGAGAAGATTTTGAACTACTCTGAACCTAAACATTCCTTTCAGCTGAGTCAACCAACCTCATACCCAGTCTAGCTAACTGGTGAACTTCCAAAACTAACACTCTCTTATCATTCTCCACATGAGCAACACTACCCATAGACAATCTACTAAGTGCGTCTCCCACTATATTGGCCTTGCTCGGATGATACAACATACTCATATCATAATCTTTCAATAATTCTAAACACCTTCTACGAAGAAAATTTAACTCCCTCTAAGTAAATAGATACTGCAAACTTTTGTGGTCTGTAAGAACATCAACATGCACCCCATAAAGATAGTGCCTCCAGATCTTTAAGGCAAACACAACAGCTGCTAACTCAAGATCATGGGTAAGGTAGTTCTTTTCATGTGGCTTAAGATGTCTAGAGGCATAGGCTATAACCTTACATCTCTGCATCAAAACATAACCCAGACCAATTCTATAGGCATCACAAAAGACAATAAATCCATCTATACCATCTGGTAGCGCTAAAACTGAGGCTGAAGTGAGTTGAATCTTCAACTCCTAGAAACTCTTCTCACAGGAATCTGACCACTGAAACTTAACTTTCTTCTGATTTAATCTAGACATAGGGGATGCAATATAGGAAAACCCTTTAACAAAACATCAGTAATATCCAGCTAAACCCAAGAAACTTTTGATATCTGATGGAGAAATGGGTCTAGGCCAGTTTCTTACGGCTTCTGTCTTTTAGGGATCAGCTCTAATGCCATCACTAGAAATAATATGACCAAGGAAAGCTACTGGCCTTATCCAAAATTCACATTTACTAAATTTGGCGAACAACTGGTGATCCTTAAGAGTTTGCAACACAATTCTAAGGTGGTCTATAAGATCATTCTCACTACGAGAATAGACAAGAATATCATCGATAAAGGCTATGACAAATATGTCCAAATACTATCTGAAGACTTTCTTCATCAATTCTATGAAGGCTATTAGGGCATTAGTAAGACCAAATGACATGACTAGAAACTCGAAATGACTGTAACAGGTTCTGAAAGATATTTTTGGTATATCATATTTCCTTACTCTAAGTTGATGATAGCCGGGTCTAAGGTCTATCTTAGAGAAATAACTTGCACCTTGGAGCTGGTCGAATAAGTTATCAATCGTAGAAAGAGGATATTTCTTTTTGACTATGACTTTGTCCAGCTGACGAAAGTCAATGCACATTCTCAAAGAACCATCTTTCTTTCGCATGAATAGGATGGGAGTGCCCCATGGAGAAACACTGGTCCTCATGAAACCTTTATATAAGAGGTCTTTAAGCTGCTCTTTTAACTCTTTAAGCTCACCTAGAGCCATACGATATAGAGAAATAAAGATGGGTTGAGTATCTGGAAGAAAGTCAATATCGAATTCTATTTCCCTATCGGAAGGTACCCCTGGCAAATCTTTGGGGAAACATCAGGAACCTCATTGACTACACAAACTGACTGAACTTTGGAGTCTTAGACTTAGTGTCTTTGACTCAAACTAGATGATAGATACACCCTTTTGATATCAACTTTTAGGCCTTAAGATAGGATATGTAATGACTCTAGGGAGACACTAAATTATCTTCCCACTCAAAGGCGAGCTCATCTAGAAACTGAAACTCCACCACTCGGATTCAACAATCTATGGATGCATAACATGAATGGATCTAATCCATATCAAGAATAAGGTCAAAGTCGACCATATCTAACTCTATTAAATCTGCTAATATGATTTTATGAAGGATAGTGATAGGACACTTTCTATAGACTCATTCGGCAATAACTAACTCACCCACTAGGGTAGAAACTAATAATGGCATAGGGATCTTTTCATGACCTATTTCAAATTTACTGCAACTAGTGGGTTCACATAAGAGAAATTTTACCCAGGGTCTAACTACTTATAAACATCAAGATGAAAGACACGACGCATACCAGTAACAACATCTGGTGAATCATCTTGATCATGATGAGATGGTAAAGCATAAAACCAATTCTTGCACTGACCGCCACTGGTATTGGATGACACGTCTTGAGGAGGGACTGGGTGACCTAGTGGGGCTGGTGCGCTAGTAGGCTGACTCTGGGGACGAACATCCCTGTTTCCATATTTAGCATGCGGACACTCTATGATTCCATGACCCAACTTACCACAACCATAACAACCTTTCTGTACTAACAAACACTCACTAAGATGATTCTTATCACACTTAGCACATGGAGGATTGGGTTTTCCACTCACACTATTTTGAGATCTGGACATAAAAGTCTTACCCCACTGCTTCTGTCTAGCTCTGGAGGTAGGAGCACTGGATGAAGATGGAGATGGCATAGATGAATGATTCTAACACTGCAAATGATTTCTCTCTCCGAACTTTGTTTGTCCATACTCAAACTTCCCAATTTTAGACTTTTTATTTTCCTACTCTCTTTCCTTTAACTTTTCTGCCTGAATCTGTTGAGAATGAATCATCAACTTAGCAAGATCTATGTCACCAATAAGCATGGTAGTCCTACACTTTTTGACCACCAAACCAGATACTCCACTAACAAACTTACTCAAACTCACCCTAGGGTCAGCCATCGTATAAAGGGCATACTTAGACAACTGTTTGAACTTAAGGCAGTACTCCTTCATTGTCGTTGATCTCTGACTCAGGTTCACAAACTCCTCTACCTTAGATTTTCTCATTTCACATGGAAAGAACCTATCTAGAAACGTTTCCTAAAACATCTACCAACTTATAGGAGCTACATCCTCACCTCTACTATTCTTCTACATAACCATCCAAACATAGACCACATCCTTTAGCCTATATAGTATGCCAACTCTACACTCTCTTCCTCAGTAACATACATAATTTGGGTAATATTTCTCACCTCATATAAGTAAAGTTATAGGTCCTAACCTACTTTTGACCCAAAAACTCAGGCAGATTCATTCTCATAAAGTCACAGATTATGGTTGTTACTAAATCACCATTCTGCTAAAGTGGGACTGCCGCCTGATGGTTTCCATAATCATTAGCAACCATAGCCTAGGCCAACGCCTGAAAGGCAACCCAAAATTGAGCATGGGATATATTCTCATTCAAAGGGTCAGCAAACTGGGGTGGCTGGTTATCATTTCTACGGGCATTAGCTCAACGAGAAGGCATATTCAATGTCACGTAAGAGCATGAGTTAAAAAAAGATAGAAATACTATAAGCATGATAGATCATGAAAGAAAAAGATGATTCCTAAAAATATCCTATAGCCTCTTGCACATAAATGTGGCCCGCTTCACACCCATGATCAAGACTCTACGTAACGTGGCTTGTCTGACTCCCTAGGGCTCTTATAACTTTAGGCTTTGATACCAAGTTTGTAATGCCCTGAAAATAGGTCTCAAAATATTACACGATGCTCGAGAGTACGAGTAGCCTTAAGCTAACCTGTAAGCTTTCTACTAAATCTGAAGCTCATAATAAAGCAAATATAGACATATAGCCAAATCTAAAATATAAAATTCTGTATGAGCTAAGCTGAAACTGCCTAAGTAAAATATCTGAAAATACTAAACTCAAGAATCTAATCAATCAATACTGCAAATCTGAATCATATCTAGCAGTCTGATAAGGCTCTACTACTAATAACTAGAGAGCCACTTGGATAAGTTCCCAGCTGACTCAAACTTACTGAGAAATACTGAATCAACTACTGCAATAAACTAGAAAACTTGAATGACTGGGTCCCCAAAATTTGAGGACTCACCAACTGTCGGGATGTAGATGGAGATGCTTAAAATCACTAACACTGCTGAAACTGAGCACCTAAACCTATATTATGAGCCAATGTAGCACATGGACGTATATGTGGATCAGTACTTCTGTATTGTACTAAGTATATGGGGGTGAATGCATAAGTAAAACAATGTTTCAACATCATTAAAATTTGTAAAATAATGCATGCTAAATATAGATGACTCATACAAGCTTGAATAACTGTAAATTGAGAATCATGATAATGAGTAGCAAAACATGTTGTATAAATCTAGAGAGTCATAGCATTTAGTTTTTAAAAGCTGCACTTGTATTCTATCTTGAAATCATATTGTCTAAGTGTAGAAAGGACTTATTTCTATATCTATAGGCTAAAAACTAAAATCGAGTAGCTAATGACTAATATAAAATAATATCTGAATAAAATCGTGAGTCTTTACACTTAGTTTCTAAAAGTTTTTCTGTTGTTTTACTCTTTTTTGTAAGCTATAGGGAGATTTTTCTAACCAACATATACTATGTGAGCTAACATGGAGTCCAACGTCCAGTTTCCTTATGGGAACACCTCACGTTGGGGAGAGGTGTTATACTTTTTCCAAGGAGTATAACCTAATCTAAGTGATAACATTTATAACTGTCATCCATATAGAAATGGGAATAATCTGATAACTTATACCTATATTGGCTCGTAGTTCTGGGGAATGTAGAGATATCCAACTCGGTACTAAATGCTACTCTCTTTAATTTGTATGCTCATTGTGTAGGAAATCCACTTTAAAACTAGTATAAATGGTTTATAATGAAAATCAACTGTATATCTATTAATTTAAACTGTAACTGAAACTGTAAAGTGGATTCTATGTTTAACCTTAAATCAAAAGATCAAATCTTTATTAAAATCTTAAAATAACTAGTCACGAGATGCTTAAAGCATAGTCATTCTTGAAATATCAACATTTAAACTAGGGCTTGATAACCCATGCATCAAATTCATGTCAAATCATAATAAATTTCATGCTTATTAGTGAAAGCATTGAAATTCAATTATAAATCTGGAAATTTATATCATACATATGAGAATACAAAAATAGTCATGCAATTCATCATCTAAATCATTTAAAATCTCATAATCTTCAGATAGCGATATTTGGGTATGAACCCTAAATTGAAATTTATGGGTAATCATATAAAATCATGTAACTTTGTAATTAAAAACTAGTTTTGGGCACAAGGATGAAAGAATTATCTTTGTTGAAAACCCCACATGCCTTAATTGATGAATAATTGAAGGAGCTTGAACTTTGAGTTCCTATTTGTGCTCTTGAAGATTGATTTTTGAATATTCTTGAATTAGGAATCTTGAATTTTGGGTTATCTTGGAAAAAGAATGGTTGAATTTGGATTTCTTGGGGATTAAGATTTGAATTCTAGGGTTTCCTTAGAGGTTAATTTTGATGAAAAGTGAGCATATTAGGCTTAGAATAGGTTTAATTCTCTATCATTCATGATTTGTGGGCTTGGAAAAGACTAAATTGCCCTTTAAAAATTTAACTCGGATTTGAAAATCGTTATTATCGTGGTGGCTCACTGGAAAAGTATGATTGCCATTTTGCACACCACTGCAACGCGATGTCTGTCCAACTGGGAATTTTGACACGATACAGGCAAATCGCATTGAGCTGCTGGAAAAGGATAAATGGGAACTGGAACTTCTCTGCAACGTGGGCTAATCACTGTGCTTCACTGGAAATCAGACAATTGTGAATTTGTCCTTCTCCGCAATATGTGCTTATCGCGGTGCTCTGCTATTTTTACTAAAATCGCCATAACTTCTCAACCGAGTATTGAATTGAGGCAAAATTGGTATCGTTGGAAAGCTGATTCAATTATCTACATATTTGTGGGTGTGGAGATAGAAAATTCTATACAAATCAAGAGTTATATGTTTTTAAAGTTATCTCTTGACATACTAGGAGCTAAACCGGGCTAAGAAATATATAGGGTATTACAGGGGTTCATATTGACATATTCACAGATTAGAAAAGTTTGTAGTATGTATTTTTGTAGAAAGATTTAAATCTCCATCAGAAAAGGTGGTAAGAATTGTTGAAAGATTATGATATGAGTGTTTTGGATTATTCGGGCAAGCCAATGTAGTGGCAGATGCCCTTAGTATATTGTCTATAGGTAGTTTTGCTCATGTGGAGGATGACAAAAAGCAATTAGCTAGGGAGGTTCATTAGCTTGCTAGATTAGGAGTGCGATTAGTGGATTCATCTGAGGATAGTTTATGGGTTTAGAATAGTTTAGAATCTTCTTTAGTTACCAAAATGAAAGAGAAGCGGGATAGGGATTCCAGTCTGGTTATGTTTAAGGAATCAGTTAGAGAACAGAAGGTAGAGGTTTTCTCCCAAGGGGGAGATAGTGTGTTGCTATGCCAGATAGGTTGTGTCTGCTGGGTGTAGATGGTTTAAGACAGTGAATCCTTACAGAAGCGCATTATGCGCGTTATTTTATTCATCCATAAGCCACTAAGATATATCGTGATTTGTGGAAAATCTATTGGTGGAGTGGTATGAAGGGGGATATACAAAGCTTACAGCTAAGTGTCATAATTGTCAACAGGTTAAGGTAAAGCACCATAGGCTTAGTGGCACAATTCAGGAGTTCAGCATTCCTACTTAGAAGTGGAAAGAGGTGAACATGGATTTTGTGACAGGGTTTCCATTCATGTTGTCAGAATGATTCGATATGGGTTATTGTGGACAGGATAACAAAATCAACCCATTTCTTGTCAGTTCATACTTCCTATCAATTTGAGGATTATGCCAAGCTCTATATTAGAGAGTGGATTAGATTGCATGGAGTTCCGTTATCTATTATTTTAGATAGAGGTACTCAGTTTACCTCTTATTTTTGAAAATCTTTTTAGAAGGGTCTTGGTAACCAAATTTGCCTCAGTACAACCTTTCACCCTCAGATAGATGGTCAGGCAGAGAGGACTATTTAGACCCTAGAGAACAGTTTAAGAGAATATTTTATCGACTTTAAGGATAGTTGGGATGACCACTTGCCTTTGATTAAGTTTGCATACAATAATAGTTATCATTCGAGTATTCAGATGGCTCCATTTGAGGCTCTTTATGGAAGGAGATGTAGATCTCATATTGGTTGGTTTGATGTAGGTGAAACTGGGTTGATAGGGCCAGATATAGTATTTGATGCAATGGAGAAAGTTTAGTTAATTAGGGAGAGGCTTAAGACAGCCCAAAGTTGTCAAAAATCCTATGCAGATGTGAAGAGAAGAGATCTTGAGTTTGAGGTTGGTGACTTATTCTATTTGAAAATCACTGCCATGAAGGAAGTAAAGAGGTTTGGCAAGAAAGGGAAGCTCAGTCCCCGATATATTGGCCCTTATAAGATCTTGAGCCACTTTAGAAAGGAAGCTTATGAGCTTGAGTTGCCTGCAGATTTGGCATCAGTGCATCCAGTGTTCCATGTCTCTTTATTAAAGAAGTGTATTAGTGACCCAGTTGTAGTAGTCCCTTTAAAAAGTATGGGTGTTTAGGATAGCTTTTCTTACGAATAAATCTCAGTTGAAATCCTTGATCATTAGATTCTTAGACTAAGGATCAAAGAAATTCCCTTAGTCAAAGTTCTTTGGCGAAATCAGTCCATTGAGGGATCCACTTGAGAAGCAGAAGCATACATGTGTACCAAGTAACTTCATCTTTTCTCTGCAAACTCAGACTCAGTTTAAGGTAATAATTTTCCTTAGATTATTTTTTTTTTCATTTTCAGTTCCAACTATATAATCATCTGTCTGTCATTGCATACATTCATGAATCAGTTTAGTCATGTATCATGTTTTAGATTCAGTCATGTAACCATGTTTTCAGTTATGCATGTTCAGTAAGTGATTTTAGTTCCCTCAGTATTCTCAGCTTAATTAGTCACATTTGAGGACGAATATTCCCAAGGGGAAGATATTGTAATATCCCGTATTAGTCTTAGATTATTTTAGCTCATAGTGCATGTATAAGAGGCTTAGAACCTACAAATTTAGCTAAGTGTTGGGGACTTAGTTTTATTTTTGACCTCTTAACTTCAATAATTTTTAAAGTGATTATTTTTGACCTCTTAAATTCAATAATTTTTAAAGTGACCTTACCGACTTCAAGACGTAAGTTTTTGAGTTAATTCATGTTCAGAGGTGTAAGGAATATGTCTCAGAAAAGTTTTAGATTTTTTGGACGAGGATTGAGGCACGTTTGGATTTCGTTTCCAAAACCTCTCTGCGATTGAATTACATCATGGTGGGTATAACGATGAGAGGCTCGTCGCATTGTGGTGATGCTTAATTCGATATTCCAATTATGAATTTAAATACCAGAGAGGCAGTCATGTCTTTTCCCATCGCCTCAATCCATAAAAATACAAGATTTACCTTCAGTTAAGGCATTATATGCCCAAATTCCTCAATTTCTCTCTAAATTAAACCCTAACTCTTCTCCAAGTTCATCAAGTTCAAGCATCTGCCTTTCAAGAAAACCAAGAAATTGTGCTTCCCAATTGAAGGACGTTCAAAAAAAGCTAATTCTCTTCAAGATTAAAGCTTTAAGGTATGTTTGATGTTCATCCATGGGCCCTTTTCATCCATTGAGTCCAAGAATCCATTTTTAAGTTTAAACTATGGTTTTTACATGTTAATATGAATTATATCTATGAAACTCATATGAACTTTGATTTTGAATCATGTTTACTATGTGATTTCGTTGCAACTATCCCTTGACGCATTTGAATGATGATTATTCGCATGTTAAATCCTTAACCCATGATTTTAATATTGCAATTATGCTATTATCATATGTTTTGACTATTCTCATGCTTTAACTCATGACCCTTGTGTGTTTTATAAAATGTCAAAGTGATGAGTTTTTAATAATGATCCCTATTATGATTTATAAAGCTATATATGTCCTTATTGATACCTCTATTCAGTTTTGGGGGTTATGAATACCCGAAACTTAGCTATTTACTTAGTCTCTGTATCTTTCAGAATGGTTTCAAATATGTATGAGCATTATTCACTTGGTCATTTTATCATAATCAGTTAAACTTAGATCAGTTCAGTTGGTAGTGGTATTTAGCACCGAGTGAACCCAGGGATGGGGGCTCACTTGCCAGTAGAAGGTGTGACTCTTAGTAGCAATACCTGTATTCTAGAACTACATAGCCAACGTAGGTTTGAGATATTAACCTACCAGTTGAGGGTTGACACATATCTCACCAAGGCATTTTCCAGTAGAGTATGACTCTTTAGTCCTTCGGGACTTAACTTTAGTGAATCCACACAGCCATTGTTAGAAACCGTGGCATGATGCTGACACCCTTCCAACTAGGGTCACAGTTTAGACCCCAATTAACTCAGGCAGGGGTATGTCAGTTAGATGATACCTCCCACTATCTTAGTTCAGTATTCAATGTAGAATTCAGTTTTAGGTTTGTTTGACCATAGCATACAGTTATCAGTATTTCAATTTATCAATTATTTTGGAATCATATTATATGCTTGGTTATGCATTTATAGATTTCATAGTTTTCATGCATTTATATTCAGTTACCTCATGTTATGCATTCAGTCAGCTATTATTCATGCACATGAACCCATGCATATCAGCCTACTCTCATCTCTCATACCAATACATTTAAATTACTGATCGCATACTCTTTTCTTGCAGTATGATATTTAATATCATAGGTTCGGACGCTCAGGCTCCCGACCGTGCATAGACAGTTCAGCTATCAGCAACAGTAGTCGTGGTGAGTCCTCATCTATCGAGGACATGGTAGCCTATTTCAGTTTACTTCAGTATTTCAGTACTTTTTTTTAGTTTGTCAGTTGGATTTAGTTGGGTCCAGTCCCATCAACTCTTTTCAATCAGCTTTAGAGGCTTTTAAATATTTCAGACAGTCAGTTGATTTGTTTATCTTTTCAGTTAGATTTTCAATATGTTCGTTTATATTTTGGACTTGAGAATTTCATTGTATTAATTTAACTACTTACAACTTTTGGCATTGTTCAGTTATTTCCGCACATGTGTATCTTATTACCATATTATTTAGTGCTCACAGCAGGTACTAGTTCATGGATTAGCTTGTCATCTTTCGGGACCGTAAGCACAGTTGTCGTGACTAGTGGGTAGTCTCAGGTCATGACATTTATAGGTGAGTTGTGTACCTCAATTGGATATAATGGAAATGATACTCGAGCTAAGGGTTAAGTTGGTAATTTTTCTTACATCTCCCCCTCCCGAAGCCCAAGTATCATATACGCCCCCAAAATAAAGAGCCTTTAGTACTAGACGAAAAAAAATTAAACCTAAAAAGATTAAGTGAATACCTAAAATTGTGGTCATTTTATTTCGATCTTTCCAGAAATAACCAAAGAAGGGAAAAGATGGAAATTGGCACCCTATGCAATCTCAAAATTTTCTTAACATAGAATCGGCCAACTACTTTGAATTATAGTTCACCTTAATCGAAATGAAATAGGTGGACTTGGTATGTTGTCCACTATGATCCAAATTGAATCATATTGCCCAAAGGTATTAGGAAGACCCACCACAAAATCCATAGCTATCATATCTCACTTTCACTCAGAAATAAACATTCTCTAAAGCAAATCTAGAGACCTTTGGTGTTCATACTTCACCTACTTACAGTTATGGCAATTGGACATATAATATAATATATTTTTCTTCATTTGGAGCAACCAACAGAGCTGCCTCTAGTCATGGTACATTCTTAGTTGCATCAGGATGTATAGAGTATCAGGAACTATGATCTTCTACAAGCAAACTCAGAATCATATTGCCAGTAAAAGGTGCCCTCTTATTCTCAATATTCCACATCCATTGAGTGTGGCATCTTGAGCTTCAACACGCAGTATCTTATTTTAAATCTTGTTCAACTTTGCATCCCTAAATTACTTAGGGTTGATTGGATCAAGGAATGTTGATCTTACCTCCACACTAGTCAACACTCCACCCCTTTTAAACACACTGAATTGCATAAATCACAGTCTCCTTGATACTCTCAAGTAAGCCAAATTTTCATACTTACATCTTTTCAGCTTAACGCATCATATTAGCCTTTCCTAGATGGTATTAGATGGTCATATCATAATCCTTCAATAACTTTATCCACTGTCTTTGCCTCAAATTTATGTCTTTTTAAGAAAACACATGTTGTAAATTATGGTGGTCTGTAAATACCTCACGCATAACACCATACGAGTAGTCCTTATATTTTAAGTGTAGAAATTACTTGCCAAATCCAAGTCGTGAGTTGGGTAACTCTTCTTATGAGGCTTCAATTTCTTCAAAGAATAAGCAATCATATTCTTGCCCTGCATCAACACAGCAGCCAAAACTGAGTGTTAAGAATCATAAAATACTATAAAATCCTTACTTTCAATCGAAAAAACAAGGATGTGAGTTGTGGTCAAAAGCGACTTGAGCTTTTGAAAGCCCTTTTCACACTTTTTGGACCAAATGAATGCTACCTCCTTTTGCACTAGTCTTGTCAAATAAATAGTAATGAACGCAAAGTTCTTGACAAACCTGTGATTATAACTGGTAAGACCCATAAAACTTTGAACCTCGACTACTAATCTAGGATAAAACCCAACACTCTTGACAACCTTAATCTTCTACAGATCTACCATCACCCCATTTTTAGAAACCACATGCACCAAAAACACCACAGAAGACATCCATAACTCAATAGAATTTCCAAGACTATATGAAGGTGACCTACATTTCCACCTTAGTTTTAGAATAAATCAAAATGTCATCAACTAAATGTAATGACACTTACGGTCATTTTTCTTATTTTCACACACTTTTGGTGTTTAGATCTTTTTTAAAACTGCCTCAAGTTATTTATAACTTGTTGGGACAGATAGTTTGATTTTCGGCGGTTCATTTAAAAATTTTAGTAATAGCAAAAATATTGTGGAATATTTAATTTAAATTGGCATTAGGTAAAAATATAATCTATTAACCCTCTAAAATGTAATTGATATGTGTTAAATTCTTTAATTATGGTATATCTATATTACTTTATAATAGTATTTATAGTCTATTAATATTTAAAGCGGAGATAGTATATTTAAAAATATTAAATTATTATTATTATATAATAGAAGTTTTATTAGAAATAATTTTTTATTAATTATGATATATTCAAAATGTGAAATTTAATCTATCACAAACCTATGCAATACCCAAGGACAAATATAACAGAAAGCAAGGGGTGTTTCCACACCCTTCCACGTAGAATATATGTCAGAAAGACACCCAAGTAAAGTGTTGTCGTTATATTAGCACTTTAGTGACTAATCATTGCCAATATAAGTTTTAAGAAATATAAATTTTTTATATAAAATCCTTTCTAACATAGTATTTTGACATTCTGTTTTGTGTAATCTTTCTTAAAAAAAATTCAAATGAATTTTCACCCGTGCTTCACTGCATCACGAAGTAAATTTTAACATACTACATCAAATTATTCAAGCTCGAGTTCTAGTGAAATACTAGAGGTTTTCAAAGACATTTTAGCTTTGACGTTCAGGTAGTCTAGATCCATCCTATTTTTAGTTTGAGCTTTTTACAGTAATTATATAATATTATGCTATTTTTGGATAAGTACTTGTAGTTTGCGTACCGTTTGATATATATCCATGCCTTATTTATTCGGTTATGACTTGGTTCTAGTAAATTTTGGTATCTTATCCTTTAGTATGATATAGTATCTATCACTTTAGGACGTGAAATTAAGTTGCGGAACCTAGCATTTATCCCTTTTTAATTAAAAAATATGAATGATTATTTAAATATATTCTAGTTTTGATTTAGTTCCAACATATACTTTATTTCTGTCATTGATTGTGAATTTTGGTACCACTTTGGCCTTGGTTATGGTATGAGTTGGGTATTAATTTTATAGTTAAGTATGGTTACTATGAGTTCCAATTTGAGTTCGGCATCTGGTTATAATGGTTTGGGAGATTATGGTTGTTCTAAGAACTGTGGTTCCTCTAAGTTTCAGTTGGAGTCTGGCATCTGATTATGAGTTTTGTTGTATATCATATGTGACCTCTTGTTATTAGCCACTATTTTTTATTCGAATTCGACATATAGTCTCTTGTTACTATCCACTACTGATTCAAGCCCAACACCTAGCCTCTCGTTACTATCCATTAGTGTCGAATCAAACCTGGTGTACATCTAGATGGTTATTCTGATTTCATGGGATGGGTTTAGTCATGGATTATTTATATTTATTTTCATTAATTATTTCTTATGTGTTCCACCAGCTTATGAGGTCTCGGTTGGGTTAATTGTCTTGTTCAGCGTGTCTAGCAGACTTATGGGGGCCCATTTAGGTTATATTTGATTTGTTTGGAATTACTGCATTATTTATTTTCTGTATCGCTTATATTTATTCCTTTATCGCATTTTCATAACTTGGTAATTATTTATCTTTCTATCCTTGTTTACCGTTGACTTAGATTACACCCTCGTATTTTAGTTGTACTTTGCCTGTATTGAGTTTAGTCGGTCGATGATGCCTACAGAATACCCATTGCATTGGTACTCATACTATACTTTTACATCTTTTTCTTGTTGCAGATTCCAGCACTAGCAGTCGACGTTGACGTGGTTTCTACCTTTCAGTACTGATTTAGAGTAGGGTGAGTGTGTTGTCGTTCAAGGCTAATCCTCTTCTATCTATTCCAGTTTAGTATTTTATGCTCGAGACTGGTTGTATATATATTGTGTATATTTTGGATTCTAGGATTTCATCTAGTACTCTGGGTATTTTTTAGTAGTGGCTCTAATATCAACCTTACCAGTTCTTGGGAGGGATTCATCTGTATATTTGGTCCATTTTTTCTCTCTCATTTTGATATATTATGTATGATTCCTTTCTGTTTGATACTTAATATTACTATTGTTATCATTATTATAGCCTTTTATCTGGTTTCTGCCTATTAACCTGTTACCTATCATTTTGGGCTATGGCTTAGCTTGTCTATTAGTGGGATAGGATAGGCGTCATTATGACTTGAAAAATCGGGCCGTGAAATTAAAACGATAACAAAAAATCCAAAAAGACTTGAAATTCCTATTCATCAAACTCATAAAAGTTGTTGACGCATTGGTTACCCAAATGACATCACTAAGAACTCGTAATGTCCATAACGAGTCCTGAAAGCAATCTTAGGTATATCCTCAAGTTAATTATTTAACTGGTGAAACCCTGACATCAAATTATCTTGGAAAAAACAAAATCATCTTGCAACTATTCAAAGAGATCATCCATTTGGTGCAAAGGGTATTTAATCCTATTAGTAACCTTAACAACTACATGTAGTCTACATGCATTCTCATGCTACCATCTTTTTTCTTAATGAACAACATTGGAGAAACCTAAGGCGAATTACTAGGATGAATGAATCCCTTAGCGAGCAACTCCTGCAGCTAAGTCTTAAGGTCTCTCTACTAATCTGGAGCCATAGAAATTGAGTGAGTGACCGACTCCAAATCAATGAAAAAATCAATGTCTTCGTCCATAGGCATGCCCAGCAAGTCGATGGAAAAAACTCTTGAAACTCAGACACTGCAGTAATTGAATCAATAGAAGGAACTTCTGCACTAACATCCCAAAGATGTCCCAGAAAGGCCAAACACCCCTTGCCAACTATATTCTTAGCTCGAATAAGGAAAATTATTTTCACAGGTCCAAACTTTTACATACCTTTCCAATCTGACTTATCCATCCAGGAATGACTAAGGTCACAATTTTCACATTACAGTTTAGAATAACATGATATAAGGATAACCAAGTCATACCCAGGATGATATCAAAATCAATATATCCAAAATCACCAAATCTACCCAAGTTTGAAAACCTATAAACATAATGGAGCAGACATAATACACTTGAGTCACTATCACAAAGTCTCCAATCGAAGCAGATACATACACATGTAAGTTAAGCATATCAAAAACCCTATCTAAATCCAAGGTAAATTGTACAAATGCTTAAGAATAGGTGAAACCTGGATTAAACAAGACCATAGCCATTTGTCACTGACAAGAATAGTTTCTATAATAATGATATTTGAAGCCCTGTCTCAAATTATCCTGGAAAATATATCAATGAGCTCTGTTATTGATCTAAGCAACCTCTCTAGTAGGTTGGGCACCACCACTCCCTACATTACCACCACCTTAATTTTCACCATGACCACCCTAATGATTACCACGCCTACTCTGCGGATAACCTCTACCACTATATCTTTCACCTCTACCAACTGGAACCACAACTCTAGACTATTATTGACCCTGTGAACCAATTTGCCTACCATTAGGACAATCCCTCCTAAAGTTCCCAACACCACTACAAATAAATAAACCTCGATCTAGCAAGGGCCTTCTAGCAAAGAAATACAAATCCTCTTTAATTCTCAAAATAAAAAACTACTGAGTGTTCCCCGATGGACCCTCTATATATAATGAAAGAGTTGACTATATAGGGCCATTTGGATAAGCTTGATCAATGTATCCTCTAGGGTAGGAGCCACTGAAGTTACCCGCATTCCCAATTTTCCTTACTACTACTTTGGCCTGACCAACCTATTTGAATCTTTCAACCTTCTTCTCATAATCAACAACATTATTAAGTCTTTCCAGCAGAAGTCATCTCTTCGGCCAAGACCTGCAAATTAATATTCAAACTTTTCACAAAAAGTTGAATACTCTCCTTCTTAATATTCAAACTTTTCACAAAAAACTGAACACTCTCTTCCTCAGTACCAATAAATATAATGGAACAATGCATGAAACTTAGCCTCGTAGGCTACAATAAATACATCACCCTGCTCAAAGGCCAGAAACTCATCCTTTTTATGATTACAAAGAGTACGGGGTACATACTTCTCCAAAAATATAATATGAAACTGATTTTATGTCAATGGAGGTAAAGCTGGAGACTAACATTCCACATAAGCCCTTCACCACTTCTTTGCATCACCGTGTAATTGGAAGGTTACAAACTCAACACCATGCTTCTCTAAAATACCCATTTTATGCAGCCTCTCATAACAATCAATTATGAAGTATTAACTTGAATGCATTCTCAATCTCAGAACTTACAAAGGTAGGAGGTTTCATCTTCAGAAACTTAGTCAGCATGTCATGTTCATTCCCAATCATAACAAGACCACAACAAATGAGGAAAACCTTCATCCATCCTATGAGCAAACTGGTAAGCAGGTGGTGTTTGTACCTACTACCACATTTAAAAAATAAGTACCTACTGAATCACCTCAAATGATATTGATGGAGGAGATGCACATAATAAAACTGGTATTGCCTTCTCATTTTCCAAAACAGCTTCCTTATGCTGATCGTGGGGTAGGATAAGTGTCTTAGATATTTATAGGGTCAGATTCGCTGCAGCGCAAGCTCTACCCCTAGCGGGTGTTACTCTACCAATCCCTCTTCCCCTACTCTTTCTTCTATCTCGGATAGCTAGTTCTAGCTGGAGCTGATGGTGTGGGAGATACTCTTGTGGCTCTATTGGCTTTTGTATTTACCAACTGTGGACAAAAGAGTGAAGAGATCGAATACCAATTTTGATCCTAGAAACTAATTGAAATCAAGTTATACAACAAAAAAAGAAAGTAATAATTTTCTAAAGTCCCATAGCCTCTCGAAGAAAAGTACAAACGTCTTTGTACCATTCTACAAGAATATACTAGACTCGTTTTGATACAACAATATCAACGAACCCAGGATATTAATATCAATTGTGTCATGATTCAAACTCGTTGCGAGCGGCACTATAGTATCTTTCTGGTGGGACAAAAATTTTAAATCCAATTATCCAACAACAACACTTAACCAAATTTTGAGAGGAAAATATCAAATCCATTAATCAACTAAGATTAGTGGATATTCTTATAAATAAATGAATCGGGGAACACTAAATGTCTAAAATACCCCTAAGAACTGAAAACCATTGTACCAAAACATCTAACATGTCAAACTATGGGCACAACCTAAGAAACCAAAATAGTAAAAATATTTATGTCCGAAACAAGTGTACAAAAGCTAGAAGTGATACGACTTATGGTTGCTCAAAAGATGTAGCTGACCCTTGAGTCGAAATGAGTCACCGCTAAAACTGAAGTCTCAATGGAGTCGCTAGAATATGCTCTATACTCAACTAAAAGAAGAACACACGTAGCATCAGTACAAAGCCATTAAGTACTGGTGGGGTCATTAGCCAACCCAAAATTAAATATGAACACATAACCAACACTTTGTAAATAAGTAGAACCATGTAACACTTAGCAATTATACCTCCACTTAGCATTTTTCAATAATACCAACAATTCAAACAAGTGCAATCAAATACAAATAGTTCAAAGAGTGAAGACCATGACTAACAACAATAAACTAAGAGATGCCACAATTACTCTTTCAATAGACTTCTACAATTAAATGCACAATTCAATATGTCAATAGTGTGGACCATGCATGGATCCAAATAATAATAATATCATCAATTGGTTCACTCAAGAAAACCCAAAATAACAACAATCATATAATTCAATTCACTCATGGAATTATCAAACTCACCAGTATCGTGTACATGAATGCGATGAGTTTTATGATTTTTCACTAGCCATGACCTACAGGGAACGAGATTTGCCAATGTACCATATCATTACCGGTATCTAAGTGTCATAGAATAATATCTGATATCAAATATCGTTATTCCTGTCCCAAATTGGTGTTATACCTCCCGTATACCCTATGGCATTATGCCACCCTTATTCCACTTCCCTTTATCCTCCATGAATTCCACTTATACAATCACAATTAACTTTAATCAATCAATTCTCATAATTGCAACTCATGTCGCAGTAAGTATGATCATAATGTAAAACAACACAATCACACTTACACATAATATAGGTCTTTACACAACTCATTATATATGCTCAACACTTGTAATATCATTCCACAAATTATCATCTTTAGCATGGATTGCACAAGTACACACAAAGAGATAGTTAATATACATACATGAACTAAATTGAGTTTTCAACTACATTAAACCATCATGTACCTTAATCTGAACCCCGTAATTCTTCAACGAACTTGAGTCTTGCCTTTATCATTCTAGGATTTTTCTAAAATTTATCATTTTCATAATTTACACGGTGAATTCTAAGCATGCAATTGTAATATAATTTATTACTCCTTAACCAAAAATCAAGCGTTTTCACCCTATTGTCATTAAATTACACCAGCATTCCATTTAGGTCAAGTCAATTCCCTTTCCATACTCAATTGAGTGATTCTAAGGATAATTCTTCGAAAAAACTAGTTAGAAGGGTGGAATTACTTATCGCAATGATGGATTTGGGTGGAAAATCAGTTGAAAACACTCAAAATTGCCTCTCCCAATCCTGGAACATATTTGAAATAAAAAATATATTTTTTGGTATTTTCTGCATTAAACAGTATTTGTCCTGCTATAGCGGGAAATTTTTGCTATAGTGACATTGTTATAGCGGGATTTGCCTGTTATGGCGTGATTGACCAACTCTAACTCCCACATTAACGGGCCAGTAATAGCAGTCTTCCTCCCACTATAGTGGCTTGGGAGGAGGCAGAATTTTTGACTACCCTTGAAATTCGCTCATTTCACAACACATTTTCTGATATGACATTCCGAACTAACCCCTCTACGTCAATTACGATATTCGAAGTTTTACTAACCTAAATTCACTTCTGAAAGCATCTACGAATTTCTTAATGTCTTATCTATCACAAAATGATCTCGAATCATTCAAACACGAACCTATTCATTTTTGGATAATTCTAGACCATACCATCTTCAAATTTCATCCAAATTGGCTTAACTTGAAATTTTTAACTCTTTATTCGGGAAGAATTATAACTCCAATTTTGACATGCTAGAATATACCATAACTACGGAAAGGACCATTACATATTCATATCTATACAAGTTTATATATTTATACATAATAAGGGTATAAAGTAGTGTATCATGTAAAAATAGGGCTATGCAGGTGTAACTAATTTTATAAGCTATGTAAATGTAAATATTTTTTAAAAGGTATATTTTTAAAATTATTCCATAAGAGAATGGGCAAACTATAGGACTTATCAAACAGAAGTCCTTAATTCCTATTTAGTCTAAGTTTCAATTAATTATAATTCATAGTGTCTCTTCTCTACAAAATTATAATCCATAGCCTCTCTTATCCAACCCCTCACTCGCCTCTCTCCTTCCTCTCAATTTTGCTCGCCTCCCTCTCTCTTGCTGCCTCTGTCCTTTCCTTTCTTTCTCCCACTGCCTCTCACCTCTTTTTTTTTCTAGTTTTATATTTGTCCAATCTCTATTTGGATTTGATTTCAATGTACCAATATGTATATGCTACTGAAGCATGATACATTTGTAGTTGTATTTATATCTAATTCATACGGTCAGTTTATATAATATTTTGTATGTGCGGTTCTATAACATACAAATTGTACTCGTCCATACAAATTGAACCACCCAAATACAAATGATACATTTTTATTTTTACATGATGTATTTGTATTTTTATATGATACATTTGTATTTGTATCAAACAATACAAATGATACATTTTTGGCACCTGTAAATAGTTATTGTATTTATATTTTATATCGGCAATTGCATACAATTGATATATTAGCTTTATTTTACAGTGATTTAATCGAATACAATTAGTTGAATTTTACTATATTTTTATTTTATATCAAATACAGTCGGTTGCATACAGTTGATACATCGATTGAATTTCACAATTGGTTTAATTGAATACAATCGATTGAGTTTTACTATATTCATATTTTATAAATACAATCAATTGTATACAATTTATACATCAACTATACATTATAACTTTGTAAAAGGGAAAAGGACATGGGTTGACCATTTTAAAAAAAAATGGCCACAATTTATACATCAACTATACAATTTATTTTCTTGTTTTAGCCATTTGCCCAGTCGGCCACATGCAGTTTCTATTCCCAATTGATACACTTTTATATTATATTGATACACTTTTATACTATATTGATACACTTTTTAAAAAAGAAAGAGGGGATCCTATACCCAATTAATACTCTTTTATACCATATTGATACACTTTTATAACAAGATAGAAGGGAATCTATGCATATGCAGTGTCCATATATCCAATTGATACTCTTTTATACTAGATTGATACACTTTATACCACATTGATACACTTTTATATTACATTGATACACTTTTTAAAAAAGAAAGAGAGGATCATATACTTAAGAGATACTCTTTTATACCACATTGATACACTTTATAACAAGATAGAAGGGGAATCTATGCATGCATATACAGTGTTCATATATTCATACAGTCTTTGCAAGCATATACAATAACTATTTTTTATTAACCGCCCAACTAAGACAAATAACAATTTAAAAAAAAAAAATAGAAACGAAAAGTATATTTTTATTCTATAATTTGATATCAACAAATTTTCTTTTGTTACACTTTTTTACCATATAACCTACCAAAAAATTCTTACTCTGCTTCGAAATTCTCTGTTTGATTTTGAGGTTTTTGTTGAAAATGATGGAAAAATCGAGTCCATCGAATGAAAAAGCAACCAAGAAAGTGGTGAAAGAGAATCCTTTATCTATTTAAGAATTTACTGAGAATCATTTATAATTAAAGAGAGTAGTAGTATAAATTGTTCCTGATTTCAAGTTGCAATCAAACTCTAAATCCGTTGGCCAAATCTCTACCGGAAGAAACACTTGATCGCAGAGTAAAGCAGGTGTCAAGGCTAAGGATATTGAATCTAATCTGAAGAAGAAATTGCTCAAATCGCGTACAGGAAAAGGTAGTTCGGTGAGAGGTAAATTGGCTTTGAAATGAAAGTTGATAAACACATGAAGTGTGTTAATGCTGCTGGAAAAAATAAGGAAAAAATTGTACATGTGTACTGCTGGAAAAAAATAAGGAAAAATTTATACAGGTGTTTGATGTTGGTATTCCACTGAACTTTTGAGGTTCAAAAATGAAAATGATACACGGCTAATGACAATTTTATGAATATTTAATTGTGAGTGCTATTTTTATGATATTATTTTAGTTTTAGATGCTATTTTGTTCTTTCCCCTTTGTAAAATGCAGTTATCTCGACCCATTTTTTCTAAAACAGTGGCTATTTCTAAAAGTGACCCATTTTTTCTAAAACAGTGGCTATTTCTAAAAGTTGCCCTAAAAAGGTCCAAAAACTACATATTCTCGACACTACGTACTTCCTACCAATAAATCATAATTAGAAGTAATAAATCAATATAGTACTTTTTTAACATTGATAGTATCCAGGTTATATTGCATGATCTCGACTTTTCTACTAAATATTATTTCTTCTATTTTAAATTAATTGACTTATTTTAATTTGACACAAAATTTTAAAAAATAAAAAAGAGTTTTGAATCTTATGATCTTAAATTAAAATTATGTCAAAATTAATTTTTTTAAATCTTGTGATCTTAAATATTTCATGCGGTAAATTGAAATTAAAGAGTTGATGAAAAGAAAAATAATTATTTTTTAAATGAATTAAAAATTAATAAAGTATGTCAAACAAATTGAAATGGAGGGAGTGTTACTTGTCAAGTTGGATCAGACATTTGAGTAATCCTAACCCACCAAGATTTGGTCAGATCAGAAGAAATGATCTAACCTTTTATTTTGTCACCACAAGACTTTACCGGTACTGGTTGGACATAACAAATTAATAGTACTTATTATAATCATATAATGGTAGGCATGATATTTGAAGGATCTGTTTTTAAGAGTATTTAATATTTTTAGGATATTAAAATGAGCTTCAAAAGTTACTTTCAGTCGACCACAAAGTTTGAATTAGTCACTAGCTAAAGTTGAGCGACTTTATAAATCTTATAGTTTCTATATTGGTAATGGTAGACCAAGTCTTGCTCAGCTTTTGCTGGATCTATGGTAACATTTAAATAGGCATTAAAAATATTTCTTGAAAAATAATTTAATTTATTCATTTGGTGTGGAATGTGATACATATAAAAATATTACGAAATACCATGCTCATTATCGATCAGAATTGAAGCATAACAAAATGTTAATCTATACTGATACTATTTATAATATCAACATTTTACTCTAGAACTATTTCATGAATCAAATTATTTTTCCGTTGATTAGAATTTTTGCAAACATTTCTTTTAAATTATCTATAGCTATAACTAGTGTGACTTGTATTATTTATCTAATTTCTAAATACATAAATATTAGAATTTTTTTATTTTTTTTAAAAAGAAGACATAGATGTTCTAAATTCACACAATTTAGACACGTAAATCCTACTGCTCCCAATGTCACATTCTTGCTGGCTAAAAGGAGTAATTATTTGGATAAATAATTTCTTCTTTTTTTTCCTGGGTACTAATTGATGAAAACAAAAGCTCGTAAGTGCAAAAATCCCCACCATGGCCATCATTGATCAGATCAAAGCATATATTAGCCTCTAATAGGAAAAAAGAATTTTATCCTCAGGCAATGGCCTACTAGATTGCTGTCATTATCGCTCATGTTATTTACTTATATTAGACTTTAATATACTTTAGGTGGTGGCTTTATATTATTGGCTTTGAATTAAAAAATTAAACGTATAAAATTTGCAAGTGGTTATTTTAAAAAAAAATAATAATAATCATGTAGTGGAGAGAGAGAGCAACTATTTCTGATCACTTTATTTTATGACTCCAGAAGTAAGGTTATATTTGGGTTAGTGAGACTACAAAATTATTTATTACTATATTTTTTTATCAGCAAATAAATAAGCAAAATATTATAAAAATATAATAGAATTGAGAACCTGAACAAGTATTCTGGTGTTATTTATGAGATAGTATCTAAGGTCACTCAATTAGACTAGTTCTCTTGCGAAAGTCGCTTAATTTTATTTTATAATTCAAAATCATTCAACTAAAATTAATAGTACTTAACTTTGTTTAATAACTTTAAAAATTTCTCAACTTATTGATATTTCACCTAAAATGTCACTCAAATTTAAATGATTTTTCCATTAAAAATCAAACACCTCCTTCAATTTTGAACAATTAACATTTTCAAAAAGATGAAAAGAATAAAATAGGATAAAATAAGAAAAAGTAGGCTCAAGTGCTTAATTGATAATTCAAGTAGCAATAAATACATATTTTACTCTACAAAAATATTAGTTTTAGGGATATTACGATGAACAGAAAATGAGGAAAACACGAGTTAGGTATATATCATTTTCTAGTGGAGCCTAATTTATATAACGAGAAAAAGGAAGATCAATTTGTTCTGCATTAACTTGGAAAAGTTCAAAATAATGGAAGTATTCATTCAAACAAGAAAAAGAGGTACACCCTTAGTCCCCAATTATTGTGTTCCCTTATTCAAAGTCAACTTGATGCGATCCTATAACTAATTTACTGATGGATTATTTCATTTGCTAAAAGTTAAATTTATTTTAATAAATAATTAATCCAGAATATATTATAAAAATAGCATCTATAAAAGCTACAAATGAAGATCTTAAAGATTTTGAAATACAAATAAAAAAGTTATTAAAATTAGGAATAATTAGAAAATCCAAATCAAGACATAGATCAGCAGCTTTCATAGTAAAAAATCATAGTGAAATAGTAAGAGGAAAAGCTAGAATGGTACCGTTAATCGTTTTAAAGTTTGTTCTTTATCCATTGGATAAGCTATATTTAGATGGTTTAAACCTAATTTTGTTATGATTAGGTGGTATAATCCTAATTCTTCTAGACATTAAATGTCCTATTAATTTTGCTTCTTAGTTAGATATCGCAGTGAGTAGATGATCTAACTTATGAGGATTTTCTTGTGTTTCACTTAATTTTTTATATTCTAAATATTTACTATTTAGATTTCTTTTAACTTCTCTGAATGCCTGTATATTTTTATATGCTCTTCTATATTGAGAGCTTATCTATTAGCTTATCAGCCGTGAAACTCGCTGATCCTCCTGGAAAGATGGAAATCCTTGAATATAAAATTTTCGTCTCAATGACTCCAAACGTTTCTCCACAGACTTCTAGCAGATTGTAAATTTGTTTTGTAAACATCAGATATTCTTCTTCTTTGAGATGGATTTTTCCTACCTGAAAAGAATCAATCCCGATCTCTTTTCATTTGTTTTGGATATTACCAAACCTAGCCTAGCCTTCGTAAATCACACTAAAGCGGATATCCAACTATGAAAAAGCCTCCTTAAGTGTGGGTTAGGTTAGTCAATCCGGCCCGAAAGAGCGGAGGCAAACTAATCAACGAGAAAGAGCAAAAACATGTTTTATAGAAATAATTTTAGATCCTAAAATTATTTCTATATTTTTCTTCTCGTGTGTTAATTTTTCTTTATCACCTGTAATATCGATAACAAAGGTCTTAGCCTTATTAATATCTCAATTCTTTATTAGAAAGGATTTTGCTAAACTGGCTTCGGAGTCGTTATTTATTTGATAACATGAAGTCAGTTTTATTTCGCAAGTTGTAAATTCTACGAATACTGATACTCTAAAGGAGGTAATGTTTGAAAATTCTTTCAGATATGCTAAGTGTTCTTGGTAGTTTTCTGAACATACCAAAATATCATCTATGTAAACAATTAGAAAAAAATTTTCAGAAAATATTCTATCCATTTTTCGTTGAAAAATTTGTGGTGTATTTTTTAATTTAAATGGCATAAATATTTCTAATGAATATGAAATTCATGTGGGAAAAGTTATAGAAATTGAAAGCTCCACTGCTTCAAATTCAAGACTCCCAATAGAATATGGAAGGAACTCCATACGAAAAGGTAATTCCATGAGATTTGATAATGAAAACACTAAGGACTATATTTCTTTGCATATCTAAACTATCATTTAGTTTTTCTAAGATTTCTTTATTACGCATTTGAACAAACTGTGTTCTAGTTTATACTCTAGATGTCAGATCTCCCGTTCTAGCTCAAATATAATTTTCTTTTAGAAGAATAAAGACTTTTTGCAGACTCTGCAAATGAGTTATAATAGCCTAGATCAATATAATATCCAAAAAGAAGGAATCCAAATAACCTTAGAAAATGAAACTTGTTTAGTTCCTAAAATCTAATGCCTAAAGAAACCTCCTTTAGAGTATCAGTATTCGTAAAATTTACAACCTCCGAAACAAAACTAACTTCATGTTGTCAAATAGATAACGGCTCCGAAGCCAGTTTGGCAAAATCCTTTCTAATAAAGAATTGAGATATTAATAAGGCTAATACCCCCGTTATTAGTATTATAGGTGATAAAGAAAAATTAACACACGAGAAGGAAAATGTAGAAATAATTTTAGGATCTAAAATTGTTTCTATAAAACATATTTTTGCATATGATAAACTTGAAACTGATTTTTTTCTGAGAAATGACTTTATCCAAAAATTTCAAAATTATCATCAAACAATATACATGGTTAGTTTTAAAACCCCATGTAATCACTTCATAAAAATTTCAAGAACATATAATCCTTATATTTTAATCAAAGAAAAGGATATCTTTAAAAAGAAATTTTTAGATACCCCCTAAAAACTACTCTTCTAAATGTCTCAATCTCGAGAAAATAAAAGATAAGCTCTTAATATGAGAAGATCATATAAAAATATACAGGCATTCAGATAAGTTAAAAGAGATCTAAATAGTAAATATTTAGAATATAAAAAATTAAGTGAAACACAAGAAGATCCTCATAAGTTAGATCATCTAATCAATGTGATATCTAACTTAGAAGCAAAATAAGAATAACGTTCTTTTCGGAAGTTAAGCTCCTGCCTTACTTCCGTTAATTTTTTTAAAGCTTGTTTTTTATCCATTGGATAAGTTATATTTAGGTGGTTTAAACCTAGTCTTGTTATAATTAGATGGTATAATCCTAATTCTTCTAGACTTTAAATGTCCTATTAATTTTGCTTCTAAGTTAGATATCGCAGTGATTAGATGATCTAACTTATGAGGATCTTCTTGTGTTTCACTTAATTTTTTATATTCTAAATATTTACTATTTAGAACTCTTTTAACTTCTCTGAATGCCTGTATATTTTTATATGCTCTTCTCATATTGAGATCCTTTAACATTTTTAATTTTGAAAGTATAGAATGAGAATAATACACGTCATCCGTATAATCTTTTATATTGTGGTTCTGAAGGTAACTTATTAAATATCAATCCGGATATTTGTGTATTATCTGTTTTAACAGCAAATGATTTTGGTAATGAAAATGCAGAAAACTTTCGTATTTCTTGTATTACCGCTAATTTTTCTTATGCTAATATGTTCATGAATGATATAGTTTATGTATATACCTCTGCATTTATGATAAGAAATCATGCAGAACAAAAAAGAGAAAACATATAAAGAGCTAAATAAAAATTGTATCTTTGATGGTTATTTTATCCCAAATAAAAATAATTTAATTAACCTTGCTAAAGGAAAAAACTATCTTTTAAAATTTGATTGTAAAAGTGAATTTTGACAAATTAAACTTTCAGAAGAATCAGTCCTGCATAGTAATGAAATCTGCAGATGATCAATTATATTTTTTCATGCTTAACTATATAACAGTGAAAAAATTAAAAAACTTTAGTCAATGCAACAGGAGTTAATAAAAAGATTCCTTATTTGAATAAAAAATGGATCCAAACCAGAAGAGCTTTAGGGATGAAGGCAGTATACAACATTCTTTTTACCTGAAAGTGCAAACTTAAGACTTCATTAAAATTTGCATCTTTTAATGATATACAATACCTGGGATAATAGGTAAATAATAATTTGGTATAAGTCAAATTTCCTTCAACAATACCTAAATTTCCTTCTCTGGTATTAATAAATCTTTCATCTGAAAGGTTAATTACTATGGGATATATATATATATATATATAATTTTTTTAATTTCTCTTACGATTTATAGAGATTTAGATGACAGTTTAAAATTTATTTTTAAACAAGCATAAAATCATATACAAGAATGTTTGATCATAATCTAAAATTATGTAGACGCTAGCTGACCATCCAAACTTTTAATTTGTCAATTTCAAGAGCTATATTTACTTGACTTCGAAAAATAAAAATAAAATGTAAATGATGACCTAAGAAAGGATTATTTCAGTAAGTAGAAAGCTAAAAAAAATTAAAAATAAAATAGACATCATAGGCAAATCAAAATTTGAATTTATGAATTTTAAATCATTTCTATTTTTATTTAATATGTTTTAAATAAATTATTTATACATATTAGATAATTCCTACAATAAATGAAAAATTCAAATATATGTACTAAAATTAAGTGAAAGTGAGTTGATATATCCGTTGTTAATGCTTTAGCACAAAATTTTCTTTATCTTCTAATATTTGACAGATTCAAATTTATCCTTATTTTAACGATATACTAATCAGCGTAATTAGGAGATTCATAAGTGAAAATGGTCAAATCAATATATATATATATATATATATATATAAAGGAGGATTATAGATATGTCTATGTGGCACCTCTTTTTGACCAAGGATTCTATTTTTTTTTTTCTTCTTTTTGGAGTTTTTCTTTCATTTTTTCAATTATTTTATTTTTAAAATCATTTTCATAACTCACATCTCTTTATGTTCATAATAAATTACACTGTTAATTAATATTAATAAAATTCATAACTCTAAAACCTTTTATATTCATAACCTCCAATTATTTAATTTTGTATTAAAAAATCTAATGACAATTGTTTCTTTAAATAGTGTGAAACAATGGCAATGATTTCTTGAAAAAGTCTAATGACAATTGTTTCTTACAAGGTATGTGCATTCTGAAAGTCACTCCTCTAAGATTTTTTATTTTTTTTTAGAGTAGATTTCTTTTATACTATGCATAGTCTATTAATAAACTTCGTACTCTTTTTTTTTAAAGAGTCATGTATTACTTTATTTGAACAATTTTCTTTTATGTTATGTGCCCATTAATTAATTTTTTGCAATTTTGTATTTCTTTTTATCTTAATCTCATTAAATTTTTTATTGTAGATGAAAAGAAGATTACTATCATGACAGCTTTTTTTATCCTCATCTCACTGTGGGTATGAGACATAGCATATAGCAACAAAAAAAAGTCTCACTAACCAAGATATAGTTCAAAGTACTATGCATAGTCTATTAATAAACTTCGTACTTTTTTTTTTAAAGAGTCATGTATTACTTTATTTGAACAATTTTCTTTTATGTTATGTGCCCATTAATTAATTTTTTGCAATTTTGTATTTTTTTTTATCTTAATCTCATTAAATTTTTTATTGTAGATGAAAAGAAGATTACTATCATGACAGCCTTTTTTATCCTCATCTCACTGTGGGTATGAGACATAGCATATAGCAACAAAAAAAAGTCTCACTGGCCAAGATATAGTTCAAAGTGTAATATTTTTTATATTTTCGATTTATTAAATTTCATATCCAACTGCTTTTAGCACTTTTAGTTAACAATTTAGTTGTCCTTTTTTTTTCGTTTCATGCAACACTTAGTGTTTTTTTTTACTCTTTTAAGGCTCGATTGACATACAAATGAAGTAGGATATTGAGATTACAAGAATCTAACTATTACTATTTAAAATTCTTTTGAGAGAAATTATATTTATATGTGTGATAGTTCTTCTTTCCTCTTCAATTCACAATATAACATTTTCAAAAGTTTATATTAATTTAGTTAACTATTTTTTTGATTTTTTTTTGTTGGTGATGTCAACTTATTATGCGAGTGTCTAGATCAGAGTGTTTATTTTCTAAAGTAAAAGCAAAGGAAGGATGCAAACATATATGTATGCTACTTAAGAAAGTATCTATGGATCCTTCCGCAATTATGTACATCAATTTTAGTAAATCTTTTGATAAAATATGAGAATTTAACATTATTTTATAATTTTTAAATGACATTTTAATTCATAAGAAAGTTGTTTATTGATTCGTTAAATTGTAGTTTTTGATTTTTCACATTTTATAGTTTAAAGAGAAATGAAAAGGATAAAATAATAAACAAGTTTTGTGTTATATATATAAATAATAAACAAGTTTAAAACTTACTAAAACTAGACATAAAAATAAATTCAATTTTATGAAATCTTTTCTTTTTCTCTACTTTCTTTTAAGAAAAATGAAATTACTGTTTCACTTATAGAATATATTACATAAAAATCAAACTTTTAGAAGACTGAAAATACGTAATTGACGAAAATTCACATAAAAATATATTTATATACTTAAGAGTGTGTATATTTAATTACATAAATTCTACTCTTAAATATTTGTAATGTCCATCACTCTTAAGTCTTTCATATTCATAACCCTCAATTAGTTAATGTTCAAGAAGACCATTTTTTTTAATTTTCAAACTCTAAATATTTTGTTAATTGTTTTTATCTTCCTTTATAATTAATGTAATTGATTTGTATAAAGTAAAATTTATATCTATATATAATTAAAAAAAAAATATTTCTACTCTTAATAATATCATTAACTTCATGACTTTTAAATGTTCATATTCATAACCTCCAATTATTTAATTATAAAATTTAAGATAACTTATGATGTTCCTCCATTTTCATCTATATAAAGTCATAATATTTTGTTTCATGAGACCCATACTCAAGAATATCCTTTTCGTTTTATATATGAAATAGTGTTCTTTATATTATTATTTATAATATTAAATTCAAGCTTATTAAGAAGACATTTGAAGGTTGATTGTTCGTCAAAGAGGCTATCGTACAAGAGCTTAAAAAAATTGTACATTAATTTTGTATTTCTTTTTCGTGTATTTTTTTATGATAATGTAAAATAAAATTAGGTGTGTGTGTTGGTGTTCATGAGTATGTTCTCTACATGTAACTTCTATAATATGAACTTTCATGATTTTTTTATTATTATAAATTTTATAGACTTTTGAAAGGTTGATCGTTTGTCAAAAAGGCTATCGAACAATAGCGTAAAAAATTATACACTAATTTTGTATTTCTTTTTTCGTCTATTTTCTTATGGTTAACGTAAAAGCAATAGGTATGTGCGTGTGTGAGTGCTCATGACTATGTTCTCTATATGTAACTTCTATAATATGAACTTTCATGATTTTTTTATTATTGTAAATTTTATACGCTTTTGAAGGTTGATCGTTTGTCAAAGAAGCTATCGAACAAGAGTTTAAAAAATTGTATACTAATTTTGTATTTCTTTTTTCATCTATTTTCTCACAATTAACGTGAAAAAAAATAGGTGTATGTATGTGAGTGTTCATGTGTATGTTCTTTATATGTAACTTCTATAATATGAACTTTTGTGATTTTTTTATGATACGAATTGCAATATGCACATTAAGGTAGTTGTAATATGGAGTTAATCAGTATGTAGTGTTGACGACTTAAAGAGATTTATGCTATTGAAATTGTTTTATATATATAATGAGAAAGAAATTATCTTATCATCTTAGTGCATTTATAAGCACACATAAGTACATTATTTCAAATTAAAATCTCAACTTCATTCAATACGCAATAGAAATGAAATAAAATTGTTATTAGAGAATATATTTTAATTTATTGGTAAAGATATATTATCCATCATTTAATAAATGTTAAATTGTTAATTTTTTTTTCTTTTATGGAACAAAACATTCTTCATAATATATAATGATAACAAGTTATAATATTACGATTAGATAATAAATTTAAAGTGAATATAAAATTGATCAAATAAAATAATTAATTTTTTACCACTGCGCGAAGCGCGGTTAATTTCCCTAGTATATTCTTAAAGTATGCGAAATAGAGTAAATATGACTTTTATTAATAATATCCACACATGAAACTAAATCAAATCCAATTTTCTCAAATTTAACTAAGTTAAAAATTATTTTTTTTGGTTGACAACCTCTTTCCAACTCCACTGATTTCCCATAGTAGTGTTCCTCCCTGAGAAAATCGAATCTAGAATTGTTTCTATAAAAATTATTTATTTAGACACTATAATTAAAATTTTAACATAAGCTTCGCTGCTTATTCCGTCCTTAGTAGCAAAAGAATGTTCGAATCACCAACATGGGTTGTGGTGTAGTGGTGGGACTACTTTACCCTAGGTCTCGAGTTCGAGCCTTGGGTATGGAGAAAATCCTGTTGGAAGCGTCACCCTCAGATTGGCCCTGCAGTGCGTGATCCGAATTAGTCGAGACTTCAATGTGGATACTGAACATCAAGTTGGTAGCTAAAAAAAATGTGTGGATCGGCTGTAAAATAACTTACGAAATTAAAGAACAAATATAAATGTATAAATTGCTATTTTCATCATTGGAAATATGAGCATATATTATATTGATATATTATTTATATTATTAAAATATTTTTAAAAGGTATAAAATACATAATCAAACACTCAAATTTGGTCAACTGACAAGTAAACATTCTAACTTTGAGTATATATATGTACATCTTGTTAATTAAACGCTTCAACTTACAAAGTGATCATTTAAACACAATGAGGATAGTTGAATTTAATTGTCAATTAAGACCAAGTTAAAGTATCTTAATGTACACTCTTAAAATTAAAATATTTACTTGTCAAATAAGGCCAAATTTGAGTGTTTATTTGAATATTATACGACTTAATATAAACTATTTATATCAGATGTAGAAAATGATACTTGATTGTTTCCTAAATATGAGCAGAAAAGAAATGTTAAATATTTTTATAATATAAAAGTGTTAAACTATTAATGAAGGGTCTCTTTGCTCATTTCGCATACTTTAAGGGCATATATGACCTTTCACTTGTTAATCATCCAATTAGATTAACTGATGGGTGCCGTTAAAATAAAGGAAAAATTAGATTTAAGTATTAAAAGATAAGAACATATTTGTGCTAAAGTATTAACGACAAATGTATTTGTTCAGTTTTGCATAATTTAAGAGCATATTTAGACCTCTTCTGCGTTATAAATATAGTATTTAAGTTCAAATTATTGAATTTTATTAAACTCACAACTTCTATTTTTTTTTTTTTTCAAATAAGGTAAGGAAAGGAGAAATTGAGGGGGATTACAATCTAATATGAGGATTCAAACTCAACAATAAGATCGAAGTTCAGATAATCAATCAACTAAAGAGATAAAATTTCTCATCATAGCTTCTATTAGTAATTCTTCTCTTGAACATAACAAAACATGGTATTTATTTAAGAGAGTTTTAAACCTACAATGCAATCTATTAGAAAATGTAAAAGTTTGCGGGCAATAAATCGGCGAAAAATGGTATGTCTTATCTTACGTCAACCCCGATATTGTGAATGGCAAATACATAATTAAATTGGACAAGTCGGAGGTTGAAATTGAAACAGAGAAATGGAGAAGAGCTTTAATTGTGTATGTAGTTGGGGATCTTCCTGGTTACAATTATATGAGTAGATATGTTGCTCAAAATTGGGAAAATGTGGCTGCTCCTGAGAGATATTTAGACGAAGAAGGTTATTACATTGTTAGATTTCAAATTATTGATGATCTGCAAGAAATACTCTGTGGCGGACCTTATAGCATTAATAGCATACCTATTATTCTGAAACAGTGGACACCTGATATGGATTTCAATGCTGAGTTTCTTAGAGAAATCCCATTGTGGATCAAATTTCCCAAACTCCCCGTGAATTATTGGGTATGTGATTCTTTGAGTAGATAGCAAGTACTATTGGTACTCTGTTGTTTGCTGATAGTTGCACTGCTCATCAAACCAGGATATCTTATGCAAGAGTCCTGGTTGAAGTGAATGTAACAAAGGCCTTGCCTGAAGAGGTGTATGTGACTGATCCTTTTGGCATAACCTTCCTACAAGCTGTGGAGTTCGAATGGAGACCTGCTTTCTGTAAAAAATGTTTGAAGATGGGACATGATTGCTCAAAGCAAAGCACGACTGAACGACACAAGGAACAATGGAGAAAACCAAAGAAGATAGTGCAAAAGTGGATGAATAAGGGGCATACCACACAGAACGAACCTACTACAAAGAAATCAATAGAAAATAAATTCATAAAGCCAGCACCAGAAAACACCACGATGACTGAGATGTAACAAGGGGTGACCGGTCATGTTCCCCCTACCGAGATAGTAAAAGCTATGGGTAACCAGAAAGATAAACAGGTTGAAGAGACTACTCAGACTGCAGTGATTACTCAGATTGTTGCTGCGGATAATCCAAGTATGCCTTTCGAGATATCAACAACAAATGGATTCCAGCAATTACATAATGAAGACAATAAGGATCCCAAAAAACCTCCTGACATAAGGGGTGGAGTCATTCATAAAAAATGACTTGGTTAATATGGAATGTGAAGGGAATAAATAAGAGATATAAGTAGAAAGAGTTGAAGTTGTTTTTATCAGAAAATCATATGAAAATAGCAAGCTTGGTGGAAACTAAAGTAAAAGAATACAATGCAAAGAAAGTATGCAATAAAATAGCTCCAGGTTGGGATATGATATACAACTATGTTGATGCGCCTAATGGAAGAGTATGGGTAATTCATATAATATACAAATAATGAAAAGTCAAGCTCAACTAATCCATTGTCGTGTGAGAGGGAAACTAAGTAGTATTCACTGTATAGCGACTATTGTATATAGTTATAACACAATTGAACAGAGAAAATTCATGTGGAGTCGACTGATGAGTCTAGCTCCTATGATCACATAGTCGTAGCTTATCGGGGGAGACTTTAATGCAATTATGTACCCGCAAAATAGATTACAAGGTGCCCCGATGACACTTACAGAATGAATGCTGTCAAACTCTTGCCTTAAATGAAGTACCTTGGAGGGTAGAATATTATTCATGGACTAATAGACAGCTGGGAACTGAAAAGAATATGAAGTAGACTAGGTAAAATAATGGCAAATGATGAATGAACGATCCAATTTGGTCATCTAACCACATACTATGGGAACCTTTTAATTTTGTATCATACTCCCATGACTATAAAAATCAAAAAATCAGTGAACACTGATAAGGCTCCTTTTAGATTCTTCAATATCTGGGTTCAACACTCCAGATTTCAAGATATTGTGGCTGAAGGGTGGGCACATAATAATTCAATAGCAAAGATGCAAAATATCTGGATTAACTCAAAGCATTGAAAAAGCATTTCAAACAACTAAATGCAGAAGATTGCAAGGGAATATCTGAGAAGATAATGGAAGTAAAAGCAGTTTTAAAGACTATACAGTCAGAAATGCAGATCAACTACTCTGATGGCTTGGCAAAATTCAAAAAAATTCGACATACAACAACTTGAAATGTGGCCCATGATTAAAGAGTGTGTATTACGACAAAAGGGTCAACTGGATAAAACTTGGAGATTCAAATTTCAAATTTTTCTCAGTAATGATAACTGAGAAAAAATAAAGAAAACAAATTCTTGAGCTTACTTCTTTGGAGGGACATAATCTAACCGACCCCAGACAAATTAAAGAGAAAATAATCAAATTTTACAAATCTTTAATGGGTTCAACAGCATGTAGCATACCAGCCATGGATCAGAGGATTATGAAAAATGGTCCTACACTTATACACTCTCAACGAGTTGAGCTATGTACAAAGGTCATAGAAGAGGAGATATATGCAGGGTTATGTGCCATAGGAAATGATAAAGATCCTGGTATTGACGGATAAAATGCAATTTTTTTTAAAGAATCCTGGACTATTATTAAGCATGAAGTATGTGGAGCAGTGAGTGACTTCTTTGTGGCTGGGTTACTGTACTTGGATATTAACTGTACTACTTTAATTCTTCTGCCCAAGAAAGCTAATCCCCGAGGTGCATGATTAAGGTTGATATGCAAAAAAACGTATGATTCAGTTGAGTGGTCCTATTTGAAAAAAGTGTTGGAAGGATTGAAATTTCCTGCTCGGTTTATTGGTTGGGTGATGACTTATGTCACAATAGTATCTTATACTATTTTAGTCAACGGAGAACCTCAGAAACCATTTTCAGCTGCCAAAGGCTTGAGGAAAGGGGATCCTATATCCCCTTACTTATTTGCCACTGCTATGGAGTAGGAATTTGCAAGATTTGAAGCGGAATAAAGCTTATAAGTTTCATCCTAAATGCGGCAAACTCAATATAACTCATCTAAGTTTTGCTGATGATTTATTGTTATTCGCCAGAGAAGATCAAGAATCCGTTCAACAACTTCATGAGGTCTTTCTTATTTTTTCAGCAGCTTCAGGATTACAAGCAAATCTCATTAAAAGTGTTATTTATTTTGAAGGAGTAGACAATTATAGCAAAATTGCAATTTTACACACTTTAGCCTATGTTCAAGGATAACTTCCTTTCAAGTACTTGGGAATTCCTTTGGATACAAAGAAACTTATAATGATACAACGGCAGCCTATCATTGACAAGATTGTGGCAAAAATCTCTTCATGGACAGCTAAAAAACTCGCTTATGTGAGAAGGAGTCAGCTTGTCCAAACCGTGTTGTTCGGTATTCAATCTTATTATGCTCAAATATTTATTCTACCAGCTAAGGTTCTGAAGATGATAGACGCCTATTGCAAAAGCTATGTATGATCGGGGATGAATGGATGACAAAGATACCTCTTATCTCTTGGGATAAAGTATGTTTTCCAAAATTTGTAGGAGGTTTGAATTTAAGTAACTTGACTATTTGGAACAAGGTTGCAATTACAAAGACTCACTGGGATTTAACTCATAAGGCAGATAAACTTTGGATAAGGTGGATTCATGAATATTACATCAAAGGACAATAGTTGTCTGATATGGTAATTCCACGAGGAGCTAGTTGGATGGTACAAAAAATTCTATATGCTAGAGATACTTTGGGACAGATTCAATACTCTCTACAAGGACAGAGGAATTTGATCAAACAAATATATCTACAACTATTGCCGAACCATCCTAAGGTGGACTGGAGGCACTTGGTATGTAGGAACAGTGCCCGACGTAAAGCTATCTTTACTACGTGGCTTCATTGTCATGCAAAGCTTATGACTGTTGATAGGTTACAAAGATGGAGGATTCAAGTTCGCACTGATTGTGTTATGTGTCAACAAAGATTGGAGTCCAAGGATCATTTGTTCAGTGAATGCAAATTTGGCGAAGAACTATGGAATAAGTTGTTAAGGTGGCTGGAACTAGCTCCTATGGATGCTACCACATGGAGTCAGTTTTTTCATATAATTCTCCAATAATCGAAGGGCAGGTCTACACGAGCAAGGCTAATGAAAATGGTGTACGCAGAATTTGTTCATGCAACTTGAAGGGAAAGAAATTGCAAATTTTTTGAAGGTAAAACACGAGACCTGAATAGCATTGCAAGAGAAATAGCTTGTGTTTGTAACACAAGAGTGGATGGTAATTTGAAGGGCTGCTTCAAACAAAAATTTTCTGATGAACATATTAGCACTTTTGCTTGTAGCTCATTTTGGATAACTAGGTCCTTTAGTTTCTTCTATCTCGTTGAGATTAGCTGAGCTGTGATTAGCAAGGCTACTGTTTTCTAAATACTAGTTTAGGTATACGCCCTTGCACGTGTACCTCACTTTAATGAGTTCAAACATTAAATTAAATAGCATATTCGCTTAAATAATAAAGATGAATATAATAATTAAATTTAATATCTTTTGAGTATATAAAGATGGAGAATTTATTTATTAAACCCAATCTTTACAAAAATATTTTTAAAAGTGGATCGACATTCATCTACCATCTGTAAATTGCAACAAAATAATACAATGATAAAGACATCAAAATAATACAATTAAATCTAATCATTACACACAAAAAAATTCTGATGAACATATTAGCACTTCTGCTTATAGCTCATTTTGGATAACTAGGTCCTTTAGTTTCTTATATCTCGTTGAGATTAGCTGAGTTGTGATTAGCAAGGCTACTGTTTTCTAAATACTAGTTTAGGTATACGCCCTTGCACGTGTACCTCACTTTAATGAGTTCAAACATTATAATAAATAGAATATTTATTTAAATAATAAAGATGAATATAATAATTAAATTTAATATCTTTTAAGTATGTAAATATGAAGAATTTATTTATTAAACCCAATCTTTACAAGAATATTTTTAAAAGTCGATCAATATTCATTTACCATCTGTAAATTGCAACAATATAATACAATGATAGAGACATCAAAATAATTCAATTAAATCTAATCTTTACATACAAAAATTTTCTCAAAGTCATCTGACACTCATTTACCACCTGTAAACAATAACAAAATAATACAATAATAGAAATATCAAAATAATGCAACTAAATCTAACCTTTACATAAAAAAATTCCTCAAAGTCGACCAACATTTATCTATCACTTCTAAACTGTAATAAAATAATACGATAAAAGTAATATCAAAATAATACAATTAAACTTAAATTTTATACACAAAAAATTCTCAAAGACGATTGAGATTCATGTACAAACTGTAAATTACTACAAAATAACAAACTAATACAGATATTACGATAATACAATTAAACTTAACCTTTACCTAAAAAAGATTTTCAAAGTCAACCTAAATTCATCTAACATTGTAAATTAAAATAAAATAATAAGATAATAAAGATATCAAAACAATACAATTAAACCTAACCTTTACACAGGAAATTCTTCAAAGCCAATCGACATCCATCTACGACCTGTAAACTATAAGAAAAAATAGTGAGCACAAAGCTTCGATTTTGATCCAACTAATTCTTATCTGAGCGAAAATTTTGACCCTAAAGAATGATTTTGAATGAAAACAAAGAAGATATATATATATATATATATACACACACACATGTTGAATTTTATTATGCTGATAAAAACAGTGAAGAAGTTGAGAGTTAGAAAATTAAGCATCCACCATCTAGACGTGCAATCGAATCAAGTTAGATGGACATCAATTATATTCTCCCTATATGCAAATCAGTTTGTTCTCTAGTTTAATGTATATCTCAATATTTATAGAAGTATTTCCTTAATAAAGTCCTATTTTAGGAGTATTTTTATAATTGAACAGTAGATAGAAAAATATTATTCTCCTAGCATATATTCCTACAATATATTTTAGGAGTACTATATGTTTTAGGAAGTCTAAAAAAAAAAAAAATATTAATTAATTCTCATACCATATATTTTAGGAGTCTCATATATTTTAGAAAGTCTAGTTAATATAATAAAAAAAATAATTAAATAATAAATTTAAAAAATAGTGAAAAGACAGTATAATCTAAAGAAAAGTGTTTTAATGAAGGGTAAAAAGTTTAAATCACTTTTCTAAATATCTTCACACTTTTAATATATTAATATTAATATAATATTAATATTAATATTAATATAGATTATAGATAATGAAAGTTCAACAACAATAATAAACTCAGTGTATTCTCACATAGTAGGGTATGAGGAAGATAAAATGGGGTCTTGGGAGGGTAAGATGTACGCAGTCCATACCATTATCTTTGGAGAAGTGCAAAAATTATTTTCGATAGAAGATGATAGTTCATACCATTATCTTTGAAGAAGTAGAAAGACTGTTTTCGATAGAAGATGATGAAAGTTTAATTACTGAAACAAAAAATATAAAAGTTTATTTTTGGTAAGGTAGTGTAGTAAGTACTATTTTTAAATTCAACAAACAAAATAATTTTTTCTTTTTAATTTTCAGATAGATGATAAAAGGATGAACATCTCATAAATCATGAAATTTACAGATCATACCCACAATTTACTAAAAAATGACGTGGCAGATATTATCAAAGAAACCAATCAAAGGCCAGCAGTGAAATTTCATCTCAAAATTCACGATAACATTTCTATTTTTAAATAAAAATAAAAAAGTGTTAATTATTATTATTATTATTATAAAGTTAATAGAAAAGGAAAGAGATTTTGAAGTATCCAACAAGACCACAACCACACACATGGTCCCTCAAATAGTGCCCCTTTTAACACGACAAAAACAACTCACCGTCTAAAACTTAACGCCGTTCGAAAACGACAAGCGCTTAGACGAACGACGGATTACAAGTCACCGTCAAAACGGAAAGACAGAATAAAAGCTATCTGGGCTCCACACGTGAACGGCCTGGTCTTAGGTCAGCCGCTCACAAAAATATGAAAATCAAATTAGACGGCCCAACCAAACATCCCTTAATTAATAATCCCAATCGCACAAACCATCGCGTGTATAACGCGCACAACTTGCAGAGAAGGAAATATAGCAATTTTGGTCCTTATGCTATCTTTTAATCCCCTTTTAGTTCTTGACATGCTGGTCGGTCAAGATCACTCATATCTAAAAATTAAAGATAGCAAAAATAAAAATGTGATAGATATATGAATTTATTAGAAAAGATAAGGTTAGGAATGAAAGTATCAGAGAGAAGATTGAAATAGCTTTGATGGAATATAAGATGTGAAAAATATGATTGAAATAATTTTAACATGTGATGAGAAGGTGCACAGACGCTTAATCAGAGGTGTGAGAGGTTGACTATGGATGACTCCAAGCAAGGTAGAGGTTGACCAAAGAAATGTTGAAGAAATGTGATTAGACATGACATAAAACAGTTGTAGCTTATTGAGGACATGACCTTAAATAAGAAGATGTAGATGACACAAATTAAGATAGATGGTTAGTGAATAGGAGTGTATCATTGATAGTAGGAAGGATTTGTTTGTTTTGTGCCTATAATCGTAGTGTTATGCATATGGCTTGCAGCTTTTTATTCGTGGCATTTGATAATATTTGTGATTTTCTGATAGATTGTGTATAGCATTACTTTGTAGGTGCCTTGTTTCTTTTATTATCTATTGTTGTGTTATTCCATTTTGTATGTTGTTTCTATTTTTTTGAGAATGTAATTAAATAATAAATGTGTTCTCTCTAATAATTTAAGCTTTTAGATGAGATGGGGACACACTTCAACATGATATTAGAGCAAACGGAGGTTCTAATTTCGAATCTCACTATTACCCATTATTAAAAAGAATTTTCACATGCTTAGTGAAAAAAACAAGCTCTCACATGAAGGAGCGTGTTAAGAACATAATTGAATAATAAAAATATGCTTTTTTATTTATCTACTTCATGAAAGTATATTTTTTACATGCTTAGTCAAAAAAATAAACTCTCACATGAGAGTGTGTGTTAAAAATATAATTAAATAATAAAAATATATTTTTTATTTATCTTGAGTTGAAAATCAGTCAAAAATAGTCTTTCTACTTCACGAAATTACATTAAATATGTTATTGTTGTTGATTCTTTTCACGTTTGGTGTAGCACACGCCCCAGTAAAATGAAATGCGTAATTTACATCAAATTACTAATTAAAGCTTAAAATAAAGTATAAATAACATAAATATCAATCCTTTTAGAAGTAATTATACTTTCTCTCACTTTTTAATTATTTTATTCTCTCTTCTTATTAATATACATGACAGTCGACATATATATTGCATTTTATATATATGTTGAATTTTTGTAATATGTTTAGAGAGTTAGAATTTTAGAATTTTTTATAATATTAAAAATATAAGTTGTGTATTTATGTAATTTTTAGTAAAATAAAAGTTTATGTGTCAGTTTCAAGAGGGGTAATCTAGATATTGCAAATGCTATTGTCCTTTCTAAAATTATTAGATAATTTTTCTTTTTAAGTTTTGTTAGGGAAATTATCAACTGCTCCACCATTAAAACTTTCGTGTTACATATGAGGGTCAGAGAAAAAATTGATTCATAAAAGTTTCCTATATGTGACCTTGTTTTGTAGTTTTACTAGTGATTATTTTATGACTTAGACCCCTCACCAAGACCACATGATGACTAACTCTATGAATTCCCTAAAATAATTTTATGACATCAAATATTATAAGGACTAGAGGAGAAATTACATAATAATTGAAGGACCAAATTTGTTATTTTCCTAATAGAGGAACACCCTAGGAAACCGCCCCCATCTTCTCCTCCTTTGTATATATAAATCTCCCATCTCCTTACCAATTTCACATTGAAACAAATTCTCTCAATTACAGAAGAATTTCGTATATAAGGGAATTTTCTCTCTCCTTTCCCTTACGGAATCGGAAAACCCAGGAAAAAGAAACCTTTTTCTTTTGTAAATTTTCATTATAAACACCCCTATAAAAGGTTTCAACAACCTTTTTTAATTTTTTGTTTCTTGGGTAATTTATATTTGTAAAGATTTTGATTTCCTTTTCTTTTTTAGAACAAGTAAAAGATGGGTACAGAAGTTTTGCGGCCACAAAATTGTCTTATTGACAGATTCAGGGAGCCTCAACCGTCGACGGTGTTCCCTCGCCGGAAAAACGGAAATGGGTATTATAACAACTATGGTTACCGGAAACCGGTTGTTAGAACGGAGAAAAAGAAGTTGAACAACAAGATCCAAAATCATAATCAAAATCAATCTGAGCCGTCGATTTCGAAACCGGTTCAAATCACCGGCAAAGTTACGCCTACGCCAGCGGACGGAGGAATCGTTATGGGTCAGGTAACGATTTTGAGAAGGGGAGAGTCGTTGGATTCTCTGAACCCCAATATACGGAAAGAGAAGAGCAAAACGACGTCGATTAAGAAGAAGAAAGCGGGTAGTGGTAGCGGTGATGAGTTGACGGTATACGGGACCGGAAGATTGGGTCCGGAGCAACCCGATATGTTGCCCAAAAATATTCGGGTCGGGTTTACGCCGACCGACGTGTATGCCGGATCGGCGTTCTCGAATTCGCCGTCGCCGAGATCACTTCCTTTACCTTCTTTTTTCAGCATCATCAACAACAACAACAAGAAGCAAATAGAAATCAAGCCGTTTGACGATTCTGCTAGCAGAGATTTACGGAGGTTGCTCCGACTCGAGTAGTGGATCCGATCCGACCCGACCCGTTTCGACCCGCTTATAATTCTAAACTAGTTGTGGGAGGGACTATATATATGATGAATCCTCTTGCAAATATCTAATTAGTCTTTAAGGTTTGACTTATATTACTATAAATCTTTAAAATTCGCCACTAAATTCTCAAATTTTGGAAATTTCAGGATTCTCCATGAATTTTTTTTATGCACGGAGAGCTGAAAAAACTGAAATTTGAGAAACTTAGATTAAGAAAGTGCGAATGATTTCTTGTTGTACCTTTTTTTTTAAAATTTTTTTTTACTATTACTAGGGTATTTATGCAAGTCCGGGGATCAAGTATGGAAGAGGTTATTGTATTCATATGGGAAGTAAAGGTGAAGGAGATTCAAGATAGGGCAGTGATGAATATGTATGTAGTATGTTAAATGTTGGTGTATGGGTGAACGATTCTGATGATGGATGATGAATATTGAAATGCTTTGTAAAGCTTTTTATTTTGGATGTTAATGATTAGTAATCAGAACAAGCATGATTTTAGACTATAATTCTCTTTGTTCCTCTTTCTTTTGGTTTTTCTTTTGTTCTTTTTTGTCCTCCTGTTGTCATGTGAAATAGCTGTAGTTTGATCAGTCATCTACGTCGAGTTTAAATGGTAGGGAGGTCTCTCTGATCACCTGCTCAATTTTTCTTTCGGTCGAAAGGGAACAACGCAAAATTGTTGGTTCTTTGTACTTCCATTGAATCTAGACCTCAAAATTGACCTTATACAGAAACAGGCTGTGTAGGATGGGTGTGCACTGGTCCGCTTTTCCATCACGGCTGTTGATTTAGGAAACTTCTCTTTGTCAATTAAGTTTTAAAAATGACTAAAATATCAACTCTTCCGAGGTCGTCTACCTACGCAAATAAATCAAATTAGCCATTTATAAACCATTATGGGCATTGGCCGAAAAGAAGGATACACTATGGATGCACAAATTTATCGAACGTTAAATCAAATCAAATCGATGAATTAAATCAAATTAAGAAAAAGAATTGACTTATGTTTTAGCAAAAATAAAATAAAATTGAACCTAAACTGAATCGATATAATACATATATACTTTTAATTATTTATACATAAAAAATATATTACTTATAATCTACTTTTTAATTACTTTTATTACTTTTTTATATTTATAAAATAGATATATATTCTTGAATTATTAATTATAATATTTATTCAAATTAATACAAAGCCCAATAGTAATATAAAAATTTAAAACTCTTCATTCGCTTCACTTTACATTTTACTTTCTAAATTTTCAGAGAATTCTCATTAGTTTTTCATCTTAATTTCATCTTTTCTCATTCTCCTCATTCGTCAAGTTGTGATTTAGGTTGTTTTTTTTTTTTAATGGAATTATGTAATAGTTAATTACTTTATGGAGTTAAGTTTTTAATAAATTGTCTTCAATTCTTCATTCTTTTTTTGTACGTCACATTTTATGCGAAAAGAACTTTCAGACAAACTACTGTGACTAGTGACTTAAAAATTGAACCACTGGGTGTCCACAAAATATTACTTTGAGAGATAATAGTTTAGACGTCTGAATAATTTATCAACTTAATTTTAATTGAAACTACTATATTACCATTGTTTTTTTATTGTTTTGGTGAAAATATTTAATTGTTTTCTTCAATCACATTATAATTGAAAAAATTGAGAAAATCAAAAAAATTCGACTAAAATCAAAATAAAAAAATTGATTATATATTGATTTGATGTATAGATTTAGAAAATCGAAATTATTAATTTGATTATATTTTAATGAAAAATCAAAGTAACCCAACTTATGTACACCCCTACTTAGAATAGAAACCTCACTGAAATGTGAACTCCTAACCAAGTTAGTTGGATGGTTAGGAAGTTGTTTGATACAAGAAAATGATTTGACGGTTCGGAAGTCGTTTGATACAAGAATAGGCTAGGTAAATTCAACATAAAGAAGCCATACATCACACTTATTCCATAATACCAATCTACTTGATCATTACTTAGTTGATGAATACAACAATAATAAAGTTGGTGTATTCCTATAAAGTGAGATCTGGGAAAGATAAAGTGTATGCAGTTCATATCACTCCCTCAAATAAACTAAAAAGATTGTTTCCGCTAGATCCGACTTGGGAGTTATTTGATGAATAAGAGGGAAAAATTATAACCATCATTTAATGAAATCCGAGAGCATGATGATCATGTAATGGATATCATTATGTTTAAAAGGGGCGAAAATTGAATTTGACAAGTTCATAATTGAATATTTGACAAAGACGACGTAACATTAGTTTATTAGTAGTAAATCGTAACACCTATAATAGATTAGACTATTCATCTATCCATAAATGTTGCAAAGTTTTACAATCGACCAGTTGAACATGTAGACAAGCAATATTATGCCAAAAAGGAGAAATTAAATTAAGTTAAATTAGAACTTTAACATCATTCAAACAGTAAAAAAAATTATTTGGTTACGGTATTTGTGGGTTCGTTTCAATTTTAGACATAATCAAATGAGTATTATGACTTGTAATAGTCCTAAATTACAAAAATATGATTAAAAGGAAAAAATAAATTAAATTAAATTAGAGAAATTGATATCATTCAAGCATTATAAATCAACTTAATCACATCATATGAGAGTTCACAATAATTGAACACATAATCAAATGAGTATTAGAAAGAGTGATGCTTGTGAGTAATTTAGTACGAGTAATGTCTGAAAACAAGTATTGTTTTCCAAAATGTAGATTTGTTTCGAATAATTGGTTCTTATTATTATTGTTTTTCCTTACTCATTTGATCATGTGTCCAATTATTGTGGTGATTAAGTTATTTTACAACGTTTGAATGATGTTAATCCAACTAATTTAATTGAATTGAATTGAATTTATTCCTTTTTAGTCATATACAAGTCCTTGTCAATGTAGGTATACAATTAGGAGAGTTAATATCATTTAAATAGTTTAAAACAACTTAATCATAATATACAAGAGTTCATAACAATTGGACATATGATCCCCTTAAGCAAGAGATTGAGAGTTCGATCCCCACCTCTGGTGAATAGAGAAAACTCTGGCCAGTTTTCTACCGCTTAGTGCGCTGACCGTGGAACGGAGGATTAGTTTCACGGCTGCCGGCTGTGGGGATACCTTGGGAAACAAAAAAAAAAAAGTATAATGAAGAGCAATGTTAGTAAGAACCACTTCCTCATAACAACGTACTTTGAGAAACAATTCTTGTTCTCAAATATTACTTGTGCTAAGATCACTCACAAGCACCACTCTTCCTAATCCTCATTTGATCACGTGTCCAATTATTGTGAACTCCCATATGATGTGATTAAGTTATTTGATAATGCTTGAATGATGTCAATTTTTCTAATTAAAATTTTTTTTTGTTTTAATCATATTTTTGTAATTTAAGACTATTACAAGTCCTAATACTCATTTGATTATGTCTAAAATTAGTATGAACTAATAAATGATCTAATCAAATAGTTTTACAATGTTTGACTGATGTTAATTTTCCTAATTTAATGTAATTTTTCTTTTAATCATAATGTCGCTTGTCAATATATTCAGTTGGTCGAATGTATATCACTTGTGAGTACAGACCAAACCGTCAAGTCAAACTGAACCGCCGAACCAAATCAAACTGAGAAAAAAATCGATTTATGGTTTGGTTTGATTGGTTTGGCGTTAGAAAAAAAACCCGATCATTCTTGGTTTGGTTTGGTGTTGACAAAAAAAAGTCAAACCGAACTCGAATCAAACCGACATATATATAATTATATATATATAATATTATAATTATAATTATAATTATAACTTTTTACACATAAAATATTAATTATAATCTACTTTTTAAATGCTTTTTTAATTAGTTTTAGTAATTTTCAATAATTTAAAAGTAGATGTAGACATATATTCAAATTTGGGCCTTTAGATTGTAATATTTATCCATTAATTGCCAATTAAATGATCCAAAACCCAATATAAATTTAAAACCTAAACTTTTCACTCTTCATCTCACTTTTTAGTTGCAAGAGAGTTTTTCGCTCCTCATTTTTTCATAATTGTGGTTTTTCATTTGCACATGAGTGAAAACATATATTTGATCTGGTTTTCGATCACAATATAATTGTAAAAACTAAAGATTATAAAAAACCCCCCAAAAAATAAAAAAAATCGAAAGAACCGACTAATACCTAAATCGAAAAAATCAATTTTATATTGATTTGATTTGGTTTATAGTTTTAATAAATCGACATGATTGGTTTGATTTTTTTCTATAAAAATCGAACCAACCTAACCTATGTACACCCCTACTTATGAGATGGATGATAGATGAGGGTCTAATCTGTAACATATGGGCCAATTTTGTATATATTTATCAATTCAGAGTTTAAACTTTTTCTATTTAATTTATTTAATTGATGCCTTCTTAAATCATATAAAGTAAAGGAAAAACTTATCTAACTAATTTATTTAATTACAATTCAATTAATTTATTCACAATCTTGTTCTGAGGAAAAACTTTGTACAATCGTTATCGTTCTCAAACTTACTGGATCATGCCACCATTTAATAAAAACTCTCATATGATGTAACAAAGTATTATTATCATGTTCAAATAGTGTTAGCTCCTGTATCTTATTTTAGTTAATTAGCTAATTAATTTCTTAGCTCCTGTATCTTATTTTAGTTAATTAGCTAATTAATTTCTTTTCAATCAAATAGTAGTTTAATATAATATATACCAAGTGGTTAATCAATTATTGACAAATGATGTAGTTACACAATTTATGATATGCTTCATGTATTAGTCTAGTTTCTATATATCATGTGGTCGATTATTGACAAACGATGTAGTTAATTAGAAATCATATTTGTTGATAATTTACACAGGCTGATTCATGATTTACTTATTCATAATCCACTAGACTAGAATCTATGGCGGAAGAGTGGGAGATTTAAGAATAATAGATTTTTTTGAAAGCTTATGGATAGCAATGATTAAAGTGGCGAGGATCCTAACAGTTATGGAGTAATTTTTCGATGAGAGCGAAAAAGTTTAACTGAAGAAAAAAATAAAAAATTGATCGAAAATAAAAAAAATGAAAGTTTTTTAATAAAAAAATCTGTGCGAAGCCAACCTATGGATAGAAAGAAAGATGCAGAACAGGAAAATGAAAGAAAAAATTTAAATTTATTTTGGTAATATGAGATAACAATCATTGAAATTACACTCAAAGGCCAAATCTCAATTATTTTCGGCCAACCATCATGAGACCACCGCTAGCCAGTAAATAGATCACCACTGTTTTCACACCACCGCCCTCTCTTCTCTCAAACTCCACCTTTATTAACAACCAAAGAACCAGCCAACCCATCTCCTTCATTAACGAAGATCCATCACCCTCTCTTCATTTTGAGTTTCCAGCAATCAACACTACTCTTTTCGAATAATTGCCTAATTTTTCTCATCCAATTTCATCCACTTACACCATTAACAATTCAATTTCACCGTAAACCTCAATATCCTCTATTAAAATACACCCTCAGGATGTCACACCAAATATTGAATTTCATACACTACTTCACTTAAAATTTTATATATTATTCAAAAAATACAAAAACGAAAAGAATTCAAAAAAAAAAATTAATATGAAGCTCAAAATGATTGAAATCGAAGATAATATATTTGATAACAATATATGAAGAGTTTAGAGTGTGGAGGATAAGATAAATCTAATGAAAAAATTTAGAGAGAGAATTAATTGAAGGTATTTTCACAAAAAGTTGGTGGTGGTGGTGGGGGTGGGGGGTGAAAAGTATTTAAAAAATATTTAAGGGGTGATAATAATTTTTTTGAATTTATAAATTGACCCATACCCCACACCTTTTATATTTTCTCTTCCTAAACCCTAAAAAATACAGCAAAAATAAAAGAGGTGGACACCTTTCAAATTCAGTTTTGAAAGTGTCTCTTTTTCCAAATCTTCTCGACAATTTTTCGCATGTTATTAGTGCCTATAGAAAGTTTTGAAAATGCCAGTGATCACTTGATTTATCATTTTTAGAAAAAAAGAACTTGAGCCCAATATGTTTGCATCTCAAACAAAATACTCTTTATAAGATGTAGTCTTCCACTGTATGACCAAAACTTAATGGTTGAACTCTTCACTCTTGTTATCATTTTTTCTACAACTGACATACACTGTTTGAATACTCAAATTTCTTAAAGATAAGGGTAGCCCCAAAATACTTGAATGGTATTTTACCATTTGAGAAAGAATTAGATCAAGGGAGTCTCTTTTCAGATCAACCATTTTTTTTAGTAATTGGCTTTGCTTACAAGGAAAACGTGGTTAAAGGTCATCATTTTAGTAGCTCAACCCACTAGTAATATTGTCCTCTTTTGGTCGGGCCCACACGACTTTAAAATGTGTTACTAGTATGAAAGAACCGTTTACTTATATACCGAACATCTCTCTTGCATTTTATCGATGTGAGACTCCTTATCCTAAGTTGAGGTGTTACATACAATCCGACTCAGTGTCTTCGCTGAGCTTTGCTCCATCGAATGAGATTTACCTCGACTTAGAACAAAGGTTTAATAGACTCAAAACTTAAGTTTACCCCGCCTTATCAGGATTTGCCTAAACTCAGTTTGAACTTTACCTCACATTGATAAGGCTAACACAAGAGTGGAAAATAAAGATAACTTTAGAGCACGATAGAGATTATGAAAGAAAGGATAGTTCCTAATACATTCCATAATCTCTCGCTCATAAGTGTGGCGTGCTTCACACCCATGATCGAAACTCTACGTAACGTGACTTGTTAGATTTCCTAGGACTCTTTAAAACTATAGGCTCTGATGCTAAATTTTCAACGCCCTGAGTATACCCCCTAGACATCACACGATGCTCAGGACTATAAGTAGCCCTAAGTTACCTCATGATATCTATTCAATATTGAACTATATTAAACATAAATTTAGAACATAAGTAAAAACTGAAGGAAACTTATAAACTGAGTGAAATAGATGAACAATCTCAATAAAAATTGCAACTCAGTAACATTTGAATCTAAGAGAACTTGAAAGTTCATATCGTCTGACTAGTCTTGACAAACCTCTAACTAAGAACTGAAGAACCACTAGGACATACCCCAGCTCACCCAAACTAAAAATATATAGCTGAAATAGTAGCAATAGGAATTTGGAGCCAGCAAAATCTTGGCCCTACAACTATGATGACTCACCAACTGACTGGATATAGGAAATAGTGATCGTAGCTAATCGTGTTGCTGGGATGAATACTAGAACCTATATTGTGAAATAATGTATCCATATAGACATATATATTATCAGTACTATTGCAATGTATTGAGTATGTGGGGGCGAGTGCAATGAGTAAAACTGAAACTGAACAAACTTACAAATCATGCATGCTAAGCGTAAATACACTCACCTTGATCATAAATCAAACTGAAAGCTGAAATCTCATAAAGCAATTATCATAAGACAATATCTAAACAAAGATTGTGAGTTATTACACTTAGTTTCTAAAATTTATCTTTTGTTATGGGAGATTCTCGTAACCACCATAAACTATGCGAGCAATATAGAGTCCGATGTCTAAAACCCTCATCGAAAGGTCCCAGTATACTTTGCCAGGGTATAAAGGCTAACTGTGGTGATCACCTAAACATGTTCGTTTGAACAAGCTGAATAATATACGACATATTCGTTAGGAAAAGCTACATTCCCATTTGGACAAGCTGAATAATAACCTATGATGGCACGTAGTTTCTAAAAAATAGGATGCCCTAAACCCTCATTCCTTCTCGGTGCTAGGTACTACTCCTAAAATAATTCTATTGCTCATATTGTATCTATGAAGTTCACCTTAAATTAAGTATATGATCTAATAAGTATGAAAACACAATGTGCTTCTATTTCTATCTCAAAATCTGGATTTCTTATGTGAACTATATAGCTTATCTGAAATCATGTATCAAAACTAAAACAGTTATTATGCTGCAATGCTTTTGTATCTCAAACTAGTAAACTTGTACTTCTCATAAACTTGAGATCACTTTAGTAGATATGATTAAATAAACATGAAAACATATACAAATTAATATGCAAATCATGATGAAACATCATAAACTCAAGAATAAGTAAAATGGGTGTAAACCATAGTCGACTTTTGGGCACAAGGATGAAAGGTTATTGATGTGCCATGATTTCATTCCACTTTTGACGCTTAAAACCAGAAAATATACAAGTACTCAGGTCCTTTTTGTTATATTTGATGTGTTCTTGTATTTCTTTTTGTAGGAAACTAGGTTTTGGAGCTTAAACGAAGAAAAAGAGTTGAAGTTGTGCAGGAGGCTCTACTATGAGACCACCTACGAGCCGTGAAAACCACTTACGACCACTGTAAGTATCAGAAGATGATGGTTCTGAGAAGATAAAAATTGAAGTAAAGTTTTCATTGAGAAGGTTTATCTTCGACATATACGTTCCACTTAAGTTCATCGTAAGTGGCCACACAAGTATTAGAAGAGAAACATCTGAGAACCTGAAGCCTGAGGCTTGTACCTGATAGTTACGTCGAGGCTACTTATGGTTTGTAAGTACCACTTATGCCCCATAAGTGCCTTCGTAGGCAGAGAATCTATAGCATGAAGATTTTCTGTCACGTATGACCCACCGAGGGGCCCGTAAGTACCACTTACGATCCATAAGTGACCATTGACATAATTTTTTTTGTTCATTTTGGTTACAATTTTTAGTGTTCTATTGTAAACTATAAATACCCATTTTGATGTTTTTGTATTAGTTTATGTACTTTTTATATTCTTAAACATATATTGATTCTAATATTTGACTTTTGATCTTGAAATCTTTTGCTCTTGATTATCTGATTGATTATTAATTTGAGAATTTGAGTTTTGTTCTTAAATTATTATGAGATTCATCTTATGCTTTGTTTTATGAATTTCATAAATATTCTTACAAATATGATAGGATAAAACACCTAACTAAGGTTGTGGGAACCCTGGTTGAATAATTATAATGCCTCGAGTCTGCACCCCTGATGCCACACGGTGCTTATGATCCCAAAGGACCATAAGCTAACCCATGACTAATATCTATTGTGAGCACTAAGTAACAATACTGTAATAAATGTGGAAGAATAGGCTGAAATTCCATAAGGTTCAAAACCTGAAATATTGATAAAGAATACCAACTGTAATAATAATTTGTACAACTGAATACCTTCGAAAAGTCTAGTCTGAAAGCCTCCATCTATCTGAATATAGAGTTGATGGGACAAGTCCCCAACTAACTCCGACTACTAAAATAATCTGAATACTGAAATAATGATATGATATGACAACTTTGTCCTCGAACTATGAGGACTCACTACTAGGTATGCTGCTGATAGTTTGGGTTGCTAAGTTCGGTCAGTAGCCCATGCGTCTAATCCTATGATATAAAATATCATAGCGCAAAAGAAAAGATATACTTCAGTACTTTAAATGTACTGGTATGCTAAGTGAGGTAGGTAGATATGCACAGACAATAACTAACTGAATAACATGAATACAACTGAATGAGAGTACATGTATAACTGAAATTGGTGAAACACTATTTATGCAATACTGTGCACATATCTACATACGCCGTGTCAGAGATCATAGTAACACTGGATATTAAGTTCTGATAACTGAATGACTGATATCTGAGTTTACTGATAACTGTATTAATGATAGCTGGGTTACTATTTCTGACAGTCCTGATTCTGTAGAACTGAACTGAGTTCTATACTGAGCTGGGTGATTGTATCTGACAATATTGATTCTGTAGAACTAAACTAAGTTCTATACTGAGACTAAAATTGAAACTGTAGGAGGTAATCATCTAACCGACATGCTCCTTTCTGAACTAATTGGGGTCTAACCTGTAACTCCAGCTGGAAGGGTGTCAGTACCATACCACGGGTAAAGACAAGTGTTGAGTTACCCTCATCGGGCTAGTGCTCTGAACGAGTACAATAATACCCTCAACTGGAAGGTAGAACACCTCATCAACCCTCAACTAGCAGGTTGATGTCTCAACCTATGCTGGCTACGTAGTTTTGGAATTCCAAGACTGCTTTTAAGGATCACACCCTTTACTGGCAGGTGAGTCCCCATCCTTGGGTTCAGTCGGTGCTAAATCATAATCCCAACTGAATAGATACTGAACTGATTTCTAAACTGTTCTAGGCTTGATTGAACTGTTACTGATCGTGTTAATTAACTGAACTGGACTGAGTTCACTGAGTACTGTAACTGATTGAGTGTTTTGAGTTCTATTTGCTGACTAGATATGTTGAGTTCTGTACTAACTAAATGCTACTGTATGTGACATTACTGAGACTATTCTAAAGCTACTATAATTCTAGGTAAATAGTTAGATTGTCGGGTATTAGATAGCCCAGGACTTGATAACATAAAAAGTAAAGCATAGCATGATCTTGATAAGCATTACAATGTTCATAACTCATTCATAGAAATATTTTATCAAACACTTGTAAGATATAAGCTTGTACATATGCTAGAATGTCATAATTTCCCTATTTAATCCACATGAGATTTTTATCAAACACTTGGGGAACATAATCTATGCACATAATACTAATCAACAGGTAGGCATTATGATTTCCAATCCCAATTTACTTCAAGGGATTTAACATGAATTCACATAATACTATGCACATGTCCAATAAATTTACATGAATCTTGTAATAAATCATGAATTAGAAACTCATTTAGCATCATAATCATGAATACATTCAAGCCCAACATTGAATTCATGAATTCAATAAACTTGAAGTTTTAAAAGAGGTTCTTGAACTCCAAGGGTGGAAGGAAACCCTTGTATGAACACCTAATATACCTTGGTTGTTAATTCTCTGAAAGTTCTGGAGAATTTCTTGAAGCTTGAATCTTGAATTACAAGCCCTAGGGTTTTGTTTCTTGAGTAATTTTGAGAATAATGAGTGTTTTTAGCCCTAAGAATAACTTAATCTCATGTTTTTGGGGCTGAATATTGATGGAAAATGACCTAATTACCCTCTGGATATGGGCTTTTAATGACTAAAAATATATCCAGTGATGCGCAGACTAGAGCTCCGTATTGATGGCATCAACGTTATGACCAACACACCGCATCGAGTTTGTGTTGGTTCACTGGAATTACACTGAAAGCTGGGGGAAAATTATCTATCGGCGTGATGGGTGATGCGACGTGTTGAGATCGTGTCGACCCACTATTTTGGTCACCTGAACATGTTTCAAACGAGATCTAAAAAATCTAAAACTCACCCAAAATGACCTACTGACATTCCTGATCATGAATCAACCAAAAATCGATATTTTAAGGTCATAAGGGTCGTAGAATAAGATCACCAACTTATGAAGGCTAAAATACTTCTAAGTATAAACACTTAGCTAAAATTTCTAAGTCCAGGACCTCTTTTCAAGCTTTAACAGACTGAGTTAAGCATAGAATTGTATGGGGTCTTACAATAATGAAGTAGAGAAAGTGTGAGATTCTTCTAAATCATTGTTTTTGCATGTATTGTGATCCTCTTTGATTTTTATATTTTCTTAACTACTGCAGAAAGAACTTTCCTGTATTCGAGATTATCTTCACAAGAGAGGTCAAGATTAAGAAAAAAAGATTACAAAAGTAATTTGAGGCTACTAACCCTCGTCTAATCAACTTGACACCCCAAAAGAGATAGTTGAACTGGGATCAAAGACAAGGTTAGTAAGGTGATACTCTGGGACTCATAGGGTAAAGAGTGAAATTTACCAAAGGCATTCACAAGATAGTTGGTGATACATAACTAGTCAGATTCTTTATATAGAGCATTGAGATAGTCAAATTGATCATGATAAGTATACGTAGCTAGGAAGCCAGGGGAAACACAGTTCTAGTATTCATCTCAGATTCATTTCAACTAAATAGATGAAGATTTATTGTTACTTTTCTATTTTCACAACAAAATCCCTTGTTTACTTTCCTGTATTTTTTCGGCAACTTCAACAGCTTCATAAGAGATATTTATCCTATTCCCTGTGGGTTTGATCCCAACCTAGTTGGGTTCTATATTTGTTTGATGATCTCTTTATACTTTATTGTGAGGTGTAATTTGGGTGACATTAATTTTGGGCATCTTCTTAGTGAATAGGGTTATAGATTGATTGACAGAGTTTTGTTGAGGTTGTTGAGTTTCACTTTTTTGTTCTTCTTGGGGCGTATGCCGGTGTATTCCCAATATAAGGAGTCAAGGTAATCCCTTGATCCCACTTGATCCAGATATTGAAAGAACCCTATAACACAATCATAGGATGTCAGAACACAGTGATCCAATTAACTTAACTTCCCTACCTTTGCATGGTGTTTAGAAGATAATTACATAAACCATTGTGCAGTTACTTATGGAAGAAAATGCAATGATGGATAATGAGGTTGCCTATTATGTAGCTCAAGAGGAGAGATACAAATGTGAAGATGATTGTTGAGCAGAACTCGATAGAGCTAGAAAGATAGAGCTTAAGTACTCCTAAATTATCAGTACTTACCAATATATAATAATTTAGAGGATGACATAGGACTTGTTGATCCTATCGAGACAGGAGCTATCATCCTCATGAGTTGCCCCATGGGGTGAAGTTTGATATCACGAGTGCTATGATTTAGTTGCTCAATCTGAAGGATGCGTTTGCTGAATGATAATGCAAATATACACATCATGGATTTTTTGGGATCTGCACTTCTTATAATATACCTGGGGTGAGTCAGGAAGCTTTGAGACTCAGGTTGTTCCCATTCTCTCTAACTAGTAAAGTAATATTATGATTAGGATAAATACCTTATGGGTCTATTACTAATTATAACGAGTTGCAAAAATAGTTCTTAGACTGATTCTTCCCTCTTTCCAAATACTGCATTTGAAGGACAAAATCCATAATTTCAGGCAATTACATTCTGAACCACTGTATGAGGCATGGTTTACATTTAATAAAAAGTTGATGATGGTGCCTGATCATAAAATTTCATGGAGAAATTTGCTTTAAATTTTCTATTGAGCCTTGAATACCAGAGCTAAAGTTGTTATGCATACTATTACAAATAGATTTTTCATAATCCTGCATTAGGAGGTAGCATCGGAATTCTTACATTGGGTCTCTCTTACCAACTAAGGGTGCCATACTTAAGAGGCAGAAAGAGGAATCGATACTTATGCTATTGGGGCTTTCATCAATCAAAGAATCATAGATTATACTGTGGCTCAAGAAGTTGCGCAGCTGGGGATGGGGATTGGGTTGTTGACTAAATAATTTCCAACTATGAATTCCAAAAAAGTAAATGATGTGAGAGCACAATGTAAAGATCCTAGGTTGTATGATTCGGATGTTAAAGAAGAGGCAAAGTATCTAGATAGAGAGTTGGCAGACTTCTGAGCTAATGGCTAAGGGTCTACTCAATATACTTGGAACTTGAGGCTAGGGAATCAAGGCTGAAGCAGAGAGATATATGGTGAATAGAGGCGTAAGGATGATTATAAGGAGAAAAGTGGTACATATGTTCCACCTAGGAACCGTGATACTAATTCAAGGATAAAGGCGTTGCTCACTAAGCTGGTTAAGGGTTCTGAGAATCAAGAGAATTACCTTAAGAGATTAAGGATGACATTTTATGTTTGAGCAAAAAGTAGAATCACATGTTACCGCATTTGACCAACTTGAGCAACAATTTTGTCAGATGTAGGCAACCTTGAATCAGCGCCAATCGGGCACTTTTCTGAGTAATACTATGCAGAATCCAAAGAATGTCAATCACTATTTAGCCATCACTACTCAGAGTGGTAAGATTACCATTGATCCCTCTATGCTTGTAGTTGATGAGGTTCGGCATGATATTGCTGATACTAATTATACACCCAATGTGGAACCTAAAAAATTGGTGACTAGTGATAAGTCATCACAAAAATTAATAGGTGTTGATAGGAGAGTTGAAAAGGATAAAGAAAATGGGAAAGAAGTTGAGCCTACATTGAATATCATTCCACGACATCCCCCACCTTTTTCTCAACGATTGAAGAAAAAGTAAGAGGAAGAATAGTATTAGAAGTTTATGCCAATATTGAAAGAACTTTCTATTAGTATTCCTCTTATGGAAGAATTGGAGCAGATGCCATGATATGTGAAGTTCATGGATGGTTTGGTTACTAAGAAGTGGACAGTAACTTTTGAGCCCCAATTAATATGCACCATTGTAGTGCTATTGCTTCTCGATCTTTAGTAGAGAATAAAAAAGACCTGGAGCCGCCTTTACTATTCTATGTACTATTAGGTCCTTCAACTTCTCTCAATATTTATGTGATTTGGGAGCTAGTATCAATATGATGCCATTGGTGGTATATAAACAGTTGGGGTTGGGGGCACCCAAACCAATATCTATGATATTATTGATGGCCGATCACACTGTGAAGAAACCAGTTGGTATATTATGCAATATGTTAGTGAAGATGGCATCCTTTATATTTTCAACTAATTTTGTGATCCTTGACTGTGAGGTGGACTTTAAAGTCCCTATTATCTTTAGAAGACCCTTCCTGGCTATGGGTAGGGAATTGGATGACATGGAGATAAGGCAGATAAAGGCCCGACTCAATGATAAATAGGTGACTTTTAATGTGTGTTAGTCCATGTAGTAGCCAAAGGATAAGTGGATGGGGTCTGTGATAGACATTATTGATGATGATATATCAACTGTCCCTATTGAGGAGGGACTTGGGGTTGAGGCACTAGCGGTAGATATCATAAACCTTGACAGTGATGGTATCGATGAATATTATGAGATAGTGAGCGTACTCTATTGTATAGGTTCTTATTATTATTCTCCAAAGAACTTAGATATTGACATGAAGAATAGAGGTATTCCACCAGCTCGGCCATCTATTAAGGAGCCATCAGTGTTGGAATTGAAGGCCCTCCCATCTTACTTGAAATATGCAATTTTGGGGGTCGAAAATACCTTGTCATTCGTTATTGATGCTAATTTATTGGATTCACAGGCTGAGGCATTGATTTCTGTCTTGCAAGGATTTAAGAGGGCCATTGGATGGACTATTATAGACATTGTGGGATTCCACCCGAGATTTATACTTATAAAATTCAGCTTGAACCAGATTGTGTTCCCAGCATTGAGAACCATCGTTATTTGAATCCACCTATGCAAGAGGTGGTGGAGAAAAAGATTATAAAGTGGTTAGATGCGGGCGTAGTTTACCCCATTTCAAACAACAAGTGGGTGAGCTCAGTTCAACGTGTACCTAAGAAGGGTGGGATGACTGTGGTCCTAAATGAGAAGAATGATTAGTGCCCATGAGGCCAGTTTCTAGATGAAGAGTGTGCATGGATTATCGAAAATTGATCACTTGGACTCAAGAGGACCATTTTCCTATGTCGTTCATGGATCAGATGCTAGACAAACTTGCAGGCATAGGTTGGTACTATTTTCTTAATAGTTATTTAGGTTTTAATCTAATTTATATTTCCCCTAAAGGCCAAGAGAAATCTACTTTTACTTGACTATATAGTACTTTTGCATTCAAAAGGATGTCATTTCAGACTGTGCAATGCTCCTTTCACTTTTCAGCGTGTATAATGTCAATATTTTTTGATATGATAGAGAAAACTATAGAGGTATTCATGGATGACTTTTTAGTTGTTGGAGACTTTTTTGATGACTGTCTAGACTATTTGGCCAATGTACTTTAGAGATGTGAGGAGTGCAACTTGGTTTTGAATTTGAAAAAGTGCCACTTTATGGTTAAGGAAGAGATTTTTCTCGAATACAAGATTTCAAAAAGGGGTATAGAGGTTGACAGGGCAAATATAGAGGTGATTGAGAAGTTACCTCCTCCAATTTAAGTTAAAGGTATCAGAAGTTTCTTGAGTCATGCTATTTTTATAGGAGATTCATCAAGGACTTCTCTAAAATTGCTAATCCATTATGTAAGCTTTTAGAGAAGTTGGTGAAGTTTGTGTTTGATGATGCGTATCTCAAGGCCTTTGAGTGCCTTAAGGAACGGTTGATCCATTATGTAAAAAGATCCTTTACCTTATCTAGCAAAATAGTAAATCCCATGCAGAAAAATTATACATCACTAAGCAGAAGTTACTCGCAGTGATTTTTGCTTTTGAGAAATTCCAGTCCTATTTGAGAGGGACCAAAGTCATAGTTCACAATGATCATGCAACATTAGGGTATCTGATGTCAAAGAAGGATGCAAATCCGAGGATGATTTGTTGGGTACTCTTATTATAGGAATTTGACTTTAAGGCGAAAGACCGAAAAAGAATTAAAAATCAGGTTGTAGATCACTTATCCTGCACTGAGGAGGAGGCAATTCTGAAATTAGGGAATGAGGTTAATATACGTGATACTTTTCCAGATGGGCGGGTCTTGGCAATATCTGAAGACTTAATACCATGGTTTGCGGATTTTGCCAACTTTTTTGCGAGTGATTTTACTCTGGAAGATTTATTCTTTCATCAGCGCTAGTGGTTCATGCTTGAGGTGAAGAATTTTTTTGGGCTAAGCCTTATCTTTTTTGGATTTGTACAGATAAATTTTTTCAGAGATGTATTCCTGAGATGGAGATGATGAGCATCCTTGAGGCTTGTCATTCATAACTATTTGGGGGCCATCATGGTGGTACTTACACAACCTTTAAAATTCAGTAGTGTGGGTACTATTGACTGACTATTTGCAAGGAAGCTCTTGATTTTTCTCGAGCCTATGGTCAACGTCAGCGGCAAGGTAATATTTTGTGGAAACATGAACATCCCATAACACCTATCTTAGAGTTGGAGTTGTTTGATGTGTAGGGAATTGATTTCATGGGTACGTTTATGAGATCCTATTTTATGAAGTGTATTCCGGTGGCGGTTTACTATGTTTCTAAATGGGTGGAGGCAGTTGCACTTCCCAAAAATGAGGGCAAAAGTGTCACCGTATTTTTGAAGAAGAACATCTTTTCTCGATTTGGCACTCTACGTGCTATTATTAGTGATAATGGGTACCACTTCTGTAATCATTTTTTTAAGGCTCTACTAAAAAAATATAGTTTGAAGCATAAGGTAGAAACACCATACCTTTCTCAGACAAGTGGGCAGGTTGAGGTCTCCAATTATGACATCAAGTCCATATTGGTGAAGAATGTGAAAGCCAATATAACTTATTGGTCAAGGAAGTTAGACGATGCTCTTTGGGCTTACCGGACAGCTTTTAAGATCCCCATAGGTGTCTCTTCATATCCGTTTGTGTATGATAAAGACATGCCACTTACCGGTTGAACTTGAGCACAAGGCAGTATGAGCATTGAAAAGGCTAAATTTTGAGTGTTGTGATGCAAATAATTTAAGAATGAGCCAGTTGAATGAGTTGGATGAATTTTGGCTCTGAGCTTATGAGAGTTCAGCATTGTACAAAGAAAAGATAAAGCTGTATCATGATAAGAAGATCGAGAAAATGGTGTTTGAACCCGGTGATATGGTCTTGTTATATAACTCAAGACTTTGCTTGTTTTATGGCAAGTTGAAGTTTAGGTGGTATGGACTATTTACTGTGGTTAGGGTGTTACGCTGTTGACACCCAATTTTGACCTCCCGATGCTCTCTTAGACTGTTATTTTTTGTCAAAATTATTTAACTTTTAATAATAATATTGTTTACGCATTGTTTTGGTATCAAATAATTTTCCACAATCCACATTCATGATTTAAAAATGTACAAATTATTTTATTACTTTTAAGTGTCATTTTACAATTTATTAATTCCAACACGACATTTTTACATAATTTTATTAATATTTATTAAATTATTTTTTCACGTAAATGTGCACACTCACAATTTACAAATACATTGTCTATTTTTTTTTATTATTATCACTACCACTCACAATTTTATTAATAATTTTATGTAACATTAATTTTTTACATGCTTAGATATCGATGTCTTATTATTTTTCTCCTCATTAACGCGTTTATTAAAATAACGGCCTAATTTAAATTGATTTTCTAATTTATTTAAATTCTAGCCTATTGTGTTCAATCAATGTCAATTTTAGCCAAATTGGTGACATTTTTTAAATCTCAAATTAAATTTTCGACCTCCTTTTAAATAGTTTTAATCTCTGCCGTTAATCCAAACTGATCCAACGACTGAGATCATTTTTCCTATTCCTTTCTTTTTTTTAACTAAAACCCAAACCCTAATCTCATTTCTCACAAACCATTCGCCCCCCTCTCTCACCTCTCTCTTTTTAAAAAACCATCACCGATCAACCATCGTCGGCTAGCCGCCTTGCCGACCACCTCTCTTTACCCTTTCTCTTTCTCTGTTACTCTCTCCATCATGGCTGGCGCCACCGACCAGTGACCAAGAAATTGACATGGACACCGCCATCCACCACCAGCGGGCCGCCAGCCGCCTGTTGCCTTCGTTCTCCAGCCAACCATCGGAAGAAAATCCCATTTTTAGCGCCGGCGCCACCTTCTTCCTCCTTTTTTACCGGTGAACCTTGCCTAGTCGTGCCGCTTTTTTCCCCCTACTCTTGTCGCAACCCACCGTCGCCATCACCAGCGATGCTTCAAAACCCTCAACCGCCACCACTATAAACGCCATCAGTACCAACACTGTCCTCTCTTCTTCTGCTGCCTTTACTTTGCCAGTAAAGTACGGAACTAGCATCACAAACCAGCTAGTGAGACCTACTGCCGTTTTCGGCTATCTTTCAATCGGAAACTCACTGTACCGCTGGCCTATTTTTCATCAGAGAATGATGGATTTAGAATTCGTATCCGAGTCTGATTTTGTATTTAAATTTATAACTAAATTTCAATCCTCTTTTGCCCTTTCTCTTTTTTTTTTTACAGATTATGTGATGTGAAATTAATGTAACTTGATTAAGATTTTGAGTTAATTTCTTGTGATTTGATCTTATTAATTTGCCTAGATCAATATAGGTTAAAATATTCAATTGCTATTGTTTAAATTCCATGTGTGTGGGTGCGAATTGTTTGGGTGATTATTTGGGGTGAATTGTGATACTAGATTAAGTACGTCATTGTGTTCCTTAGGATGTTAATATATTTTCATTATTTTTTGTTAATTACACTATCACTAGTTAACATGCCTTGCATAATAACGCAACGGGTATCACTCCCCAACATCTTTACCTTACTTCAGCCTTTTATTAATTTATAACATTGTTTGAAATAATTTGAAAGTTATTTCACATCAAGAACAATTGCTTCTCGCTTAGATATCATGCCTATATGGTCTAATTATATTGAAATAATTGCTTGTCGTGCATGTCAATCACCTTAACCAACTTTAATTAACCAAGAGGCATCCTTGAGATTATTATGTGCTACCTGCTGTCCGATGTTTTACGCGCTTTGATTGTTAGAAAAACATAGCTTTATTTGTCTAGACCATCAACCCGAATTAGCAAAGCCTAATTTCTCTTGGGCGATAAGTGGGACGATAGGTATTCTAAGGACATTAGTTTTATTCTTGTCTTAGAGCGCCTTTAAATTTTACAACCAACCTAGGTAGGGTGGGATGGGTAGTCATTCGGAAGTGATGATCTCCAGAGACTTTACATGACATTTGACATTGTTACTTATTTAAGAATTCCGCCAGTGGGTCGGATAAGGATTAAAAAAGTTGGGGTTCTTATCCGAATGAAACCAAAACAATTCCTTGATTTGACGTTCCGTTATTTACTTTATATATTTGTTTATTCTTTTATTTACTTTACATGTTCATTTATTTGGGGTGGTTGGTTTATTACATAAGCAGTCCCCTTTGTTATAATTTATGTCATTTCTCTCTCCTCGCTTGTCTTATTTACATATTTTTATCGATTTAATCACTTAGATAATTAATAGATAAAATAATTAAGATAAATAATTGTTTATTAATTACTTTATCATTTAGTTAACAATTAAGTTAGAAATAAGAGAACTTTATTTAATCACATGGAATCCCCACATAAAATACGAATTAGACCGGGAACCACCTTTGTGGACCTCTAAAGGTGCCTAACACCTTCCTTTTAGGATAATTTGAATCCTTACCTGGATTTTTGATGAACTAAGATAAAACAACAAAATAGGTTCGTAGTAGCCTAGACTAATTCCCTAATGTACCTTAGTACTGTAGGTGGCGACTCTTCACATCCACCCTTAAAATAATTCCAAAAAGAGTTTGTCATGTCGAATCCTGCTTTTCGCAAGAAGAATGGGGCATGACACCTTCATGGTGCTATTGAGTTGAAATACGATGGTGAAGCACCGTTCAAGTTAACAGGTAATGTGTAAAACTCTGTATGGGGACTATTGATGAAATAAAAGTTTTTGTTGATGTAAGCCTTGGAGAAGTCTGAGTATCTAAGGTAATAGACTCATGCTGTGTTGTTAAATCAGATGCTTTATAAGAGGCTACCCGTGGGCTTGTTAGTGAAATCTGAGTAACCAACATGGCCACGTCATACTGTGATGTTAAATTAAGCGCTGCGTGGGCGATAACCCACTGTTTTAGTGTTCACTTTATTTTTATTTTTGTAGAAGTAAAGCATGATAAAAAAATTAAAACATGATAAAAAGTGCAAAATTTATAGAATTCCAGGTAAGGGGACTGACTGTCCTACTTATGAGGGTCATAAGTCCCACCAAAGCCAGGCAAGTGATGCTGTAGATGTCAGAGGAAAAATCTATGAATTTTGGGTCTCTGAACTTTTACTTATGAACCCACTTACGAGGATCATAAATACCACTTACGGCCCCATAAGTGGGGTCATTTAAATCAGAACCAACATTTAGAGGGTTCTCATATATTTCTGCTACTTATGAAAGACCACTTACAATGCGTAAGTTGTACTTACGATCCGTAAGTGGCCTAAAAATTTGGGGTTATGATTTAGGAAACTGGGTCAGCCCCAAGTGACCCGACCGATCTGTCCCAACCATCACCCTTAAACCCCCCAAACCCAATCCATATCTCCCATATTCTTAGACTTTGTAACTCCCTCTTAAATTCAAACTCTCCAACTCCCTATTAACTCTCATAAAAAGGCAATACCACTCCTGTTCTCTCTCATTTGCACACATAGCACACTCAAATTTTGGGTTTCATCAGTATTGTTCAACTTCATACTCCCATCATCTGCAAATTAAGGTAAAATTCTTGGCTCCTACTTGTTATAAACAATTTATTAGCGAAGAAATTGAGTTGGTACTGAGAATCATCTTGATAATTGAATGTAACTTATGAATCTTGATAGTAGGGGCCTAGAATAGTCAAAATATGAAAATTTTTCATTACTTATGAATAGAAAATCTGCAATCTTGCCCTAAATGGATGTAGAAGGTGAAAAAGTTGATGCAAACCCCAATAAATTTTTGTGTAATACCGGTGAATTTGAACTTGATAAATGTTGTTGTGTACGAAATTAGACTTAAAATTGTAAAATAAGTTGAATGGGATAAAAATTTTGGGAAAATTTAAAGTATCCTTAGGAGGATACCTATGAAGGCACTTACGATCCTCGAAAGTAGCACTTACGGGTTATAAGTGACCTCATAGGTGTCAGAATGGAAGCCCTAAAGTCTTAGGGCTTTGTACATCACTTACGAGACCTATAGTCGGGTCGTAAGTACCCTTTCTTAGGTGTTTTGATTGTTTTCAAAATTTTTGTTCCCTTTTTCTATTTCAAACACTAAAAACTACGTTAATAGGGGCCAGACACCTATGGAAACCCAGAATAAAAGAGTGAAGTCTAGGATCTAGGATGATTCCCTTGAGTGCTGTGGGTCAGCGGAAAGTACCCGATTATCTCAAATAGACCTTTGGTCCCATGACAAACCAGGGGACATTCTCAGACACAATATAAAGTTGTAACCATTATTGTGGCTACATTTGGTATTCAGGGAACCCAGCCTGCCCCAACACAGTCTTAGTCGGGCACTCAGCCCGTACTGACATTGGTTGGGGACCAGATGACTGTACTTAGACCTATTCCCAGAATGAGGATAAGAATGAGGAAGGACCAGACCAACACCACACTCTCCTCTGTTCGAGAGGGGATGATGCTTTTGATAATGGCTTAGAAGATGAGGTAGATTTATGAGTCGAGTTTGGAGATGAGGTTCAATCTGGGATGGTGTCTAGTTTTGTAGAGGAGGAGGAGGAGGAGGAGGAGGAGGAGGAGGACACAAATGGCTCCCAATCTAACGAGGTGTTAGAAGATGCATCCAATTCGGCGAGTGAGTCAACGTCAGTTTTACTCCAATCAGAGGAGGGTATAACTCAGGTGCCACAATAGATTTCATCATTCTTCGCTTATGACACACAACCACCTACACAGGATTCTCAACCTCCTATTCCACCACCATCTGACCTAGTATCTAACTCTACATAAGTTTTAAATGTGCCTATAGCTAAGATAAACTCGAGATAGTGTATAGAGGGATGCATCACTTATATAAAAGAGATAGCCACATTACTGAGATGGGTTGGTCCCAGATAGGCATTCTAGTTGAGAAGAGGATAGACTTGACTTGGCTAGCATGGGCACCAGACCTGCCGGCCTTTTTTGATTAATATCAATTGGGGTGGATGACCTAACTATAGGGATCTTATAGCCCAACTATATTCCGAGAATTTTATGCTTCTACGCCTCCACACTCTATTTGATTGCCCCATAAAAGGGTAGTGCAGTTGAGCAACCATATTTGGAGAATACTTTAGTCCGAGGGGTTAAAGTAGATATTTCTGAAATGGCCATCCACCGAGTACTATTTAGGCCAGAGTATGTATTACCAACATCTACTACAGAGTTTGATTTTGGATGAGATTTGTGTGAGATAGATGCACTATGAAAGATGTAATTTCAAATGATAGAGGTTAAATTTGGTAAGGTGGATAGCCACCCGAATTTCTAACTTTAGGTGATAATGACCCTAGATTGAGGAATAGAGAGAGATAAAGAAGGCAAAGCTGCATTTCACAAAAAATATTTTGGTGGACTATGGTACACTTTACACTATGTTTGAATACATTGAATGATATACTGACATAAGATAGAGCCGCTTTGGTTGCTAGCCTATTTGCTGGATATGAGATTGATTTTGCGGCACTGATCTAGCTGGAGCTTCATAAGCGTGCATTTCGTGAGACCACTACTCTTTTTTTCCTTACCTTATCTAGTAGTTGTGTGATGCAGCAGGTGTTCCAAATATACCTAATGCTAATAGGAGGATTAGGGTGATGAGCATGAAGGATATTAGTTTTATTAAGGATTCAAAAAACTTGGTTCTTTCCTGAAAAACTCAGCTACCTTCTATTGTGATTTCAATTCTTTTTTGAGGGACCATCAGTTTTGACCGAGGCTGTTTATAGGCCAGACATTGGTGATGATATTGAAATTGGTGAGTAAAGGGCTCAACCTAAGATTTCTACTGAGGGGAGGTGCCCCGACTACTGCTACTTCAACCTTGATTTCTACTTCTAAACTAATTAAGGCATCTACTGTGCCTCCTTTCCCCATAGATCATAGTATTATTAGTGTACCTCTCAATTTCTTATAGCACTTAGTAGAGCAATATGATGAGACTAGTGCCTGCCTTCCCGATGTATAAACTCAGCTTACTATATTACAAAACAGATTTGTCCTTGGGTCCGGACCACTTTAGAGAATGCTAAGGCTTGGGTGAGAAAAAAGATGAGAGCCAAGATAATAGAGTTTCCTAGGGAGTTTCACTCCTAAATTTATGCCTTTAAGGGTCTGGTGTCTGCATGGTTTAGAAATGTATATGCTCTAGATCTATCGAGCATTCAGGAGGAGATGGCCATATTATGTGTTGAGGTACGCTCTTTACTTGAGATCTAGGTTCTCATTATTCCCCCCCGATTATCCACTTATTCATAAAGTCATTGGCTGCATATCCATTTAAGCAGTTTGATATTAATGAGGTGGATATGGTCTCAATGGTTGAGACCAAGAGGAGTAGAGAGAAGGAGCTGCAGAACCCCACTATACTATTTGATCAAGCCCTAAAAATTACCACCCATGAGTTTAGGGTGTCTCAAATAGTTGAAAAGTATAGAAAAGCTGAGATAGCAGTGAGCATGTCTTCTGGTCATACCTCACCACCACCACCACCTCTGCTAGTTGAGATACTTCCCTGGAGAGAGAAGGGGCGAGTCTGAGATGGATTCCTAAAGCATCCCAAGTATGTCCTGTTCACTTATTTTGGATTCTAGTTATGCACTGGGAATAGTTCATTGTGTTTATGCTGGGGTAGGGGTGTACCATAGCCAAGGGTTTTTCTTGCTATATTTCTTTTCCTGTTGGATGTAGTCTTAGTAGAACTGACATGTTTAGGTTATTTTGAGTTTTGTATCATATACGTGTTATGTTTTGTTTATGTTCAACAATAAAAAAATAAGGGACCTAAGGGCAGTTGGTGTATTTTGATTGTATTAATGTTTTGAGAAAAATGATATCCTTCCAAAAAAGTTTATTTTGAACGGTGTGATGTGTTTATATGTGTGACCACTGTGAATATTGTTATGACATTAGGACTTAGGGACAAAATAATCATACCTGGCATTTGAATGAACCAGATAGGTAGTAGTTGGAAAAATAACCTTATACTTTGTATGTATGAGATTGCTTACCTAGTTCCCTTTGTGCATTTAATTTAGAACTTATTCAGCTAGTCTTGCCTAGGTTGTAGAATAGTCAGTTAGGAAAGGAAAATAGTCCATTCTTGCTTTAGTCTACTAGTAGCCATAGTTACCATCCAAATGTGAATAAGTATCCCTTGATCCCCGTTTTGAGTTTGCATAGACCTATTTTTTTATTTTTACCTTTCACCTTCCCAGTTTAATTAAAATGAACCTATTTTGGCCCTATTCCCCCCTTAGACATTGTGCACCTCAACTCAGGTAAATTGCCTAAGTTGAGGGTGGGTATCATAAGGGTGTATAGTTATAATTGGGTGTGAAGAAGGGTTTGAATAAGAGAAAAGAAAGAAGGGTCAGGTGTGGTAAAAATGTAAAAATTAAAAAAAGAGAAAAAGAAAGTATAAAAAACTACACCTAATCTGAATAAGTAATAAAAGGGAGAAATAAAAGAAAAGTTGTGGTTGAGAAGTGGATCTCAAATGTAATTGTAGTGTTAAGAAGGGTTAGTCACTAAGTCCCAAATGTACTACACCAGCCCCCAAGCCTACGTTACAATCCGAATAAAGTCCTATAGTGATCCTAGTCCGACTGTCCAAAAAATTATGGTAAAGAAAATAAGGCCAAGACTATGGTATTCTATGCATATTGATTGGATCTTCTTTTGGGAGTGTGAGTATCTCGTTATGATTCTTGCATTAACATGCATGATTATACTTTGAGAGTGGGACTTCTTTGTTGTGAGGGTATGTAGGTTGTTTGCTATCTGCTTATCTATTCGGCTAGTGTAGTTTGCATATCTGCTTGACTGTTTGTCGCTAAAGTGATTCCATAGCTTTCTTCCTTTGTGTTGCATTTTTGGGCTATATAGATCCATAAAGTTGGTTTTTAAAAGTTAAAAATAGGAGGGGGTAATTTTTTGAGCTGAAATTGAATTGACTACTATAGGTACCTTAGTTTTCTCTTGGTTAAGCATCTTCGTGTTGTTTTTGTTATGTGTGTGTTGCTTGAGGACATGCAAATGTTCTAAGTAGAGGGTGTTGATTTATTATGGTTTCATGGAACTTTAGACGCTTAAAATAAAAAAATATCAAAATACTTATGTTTGTTTTGTTAGATATTAAGTGTTAGTCTATTTATTTTGTAGGAAACCAAGTTTTGGAGCTTAAATGAATAAAAAGAGAAAGTTGTATACGAGTCCCTACTTACGAGACCACCTATGGACCGTGAGTACCACATACGACCACTGTAAGTGGCCTCATAAGTATGAGAAAATAATGGTCCAGAGAAGCTAAAAATTAAAGTTTGGTCTGAAATTGAAAAAGATTTATCTACGCCATGTAAGTGCCACTTACGTTTATTTTAAGTGGACACACAAGTATCAGTAGAGAACATCTGAGAACTTAAAGTCTGAGGCTTGTACCTGATAGTTAAGATGAGGCTACTTACGGGATATAAGTACATCTTATACCCCATAAGTACCTTCATAGGTAGATACCCTTTTGATGTTTTTGTATTAGTTTACGCACTCTTTATATTCAGAAACATATATTGATTTTAAGATTTAACTTTTGATCTTGGAATCCGTTATTTTTGATTATCTGATTGATTATTAATTTGAGAGTTTGGGTTTTGCTCTTAAATTATTATGAGATTCATCTTGTTATATTTTATGAATTCCATGGATATTCTTGCAAACATGAGAGGCTAAACCACCTAATTAGGGTTGTGGGAACCCTGGCTGAATAACGATGTAGAGGGAGTGTGAGGTTCTTCTAAATCAGTGTTTATGCATGTATTGTGATCTTCTTTGATTTGTATGCTTTCTTAATTACTGTAGAATTTAAGTACTTTTATGTATTCAAGATCATCTTCACAAGAGATGTCAATATTCGGAAAAGAAGATTACAATAGTAATTCAAGGCTACCAATCCTTATCTAATCAACTTAACACCCAAAGGAGATAGTTGAACTGGGATCAAAGACAAGGCTTAGTAAGGCGACACTCTGAGACTCATAGGGTGAAGAGTGAAACTCACCATAAGATGGTTGGTGATACATATCTTGTCAGATCCTAAATGTAGAGCATAAGATAGTTGAATTGAGAACGATAAGTCTACGGAGTTAGGAAGCCAGGGGGAACACAGTCCTAGTATTCATCTCAAATTGATTTCAACTAAAACGATCAATACTTGTTTCTACTTTCTTGTTTTCACGACAAAACCCCCATTTAATTTTCTGCATTTTTTGGTTACTTCAATAGATTTATGAGTGATGCTCTGCCTATTCCCTGAGGGTACGACCCTAACCTAGTTAAGTTTTATATTTGTTCGATGACTGCTTTATATTTCATTGTGAGGTGTAATTTGGGCGACATCAGTTATCCTTGTTCAAACCGCACATACCTGGACTTAGTGAATTTCTTGAGGGAAACCCAAATTTGAACCTTGAAAGCTTGAATTTTGGTGAAAAACTCTTCTTTTATGTTCATGAGGGTTTTGGGAGAAGAGAGATCGCATAATATGAGTTATGAGGGTGGGATTTGTGTTTAATATGATTGGAAGGTTGTTTAATACCAAAATATCAAGAAACCCTCAAATACTAAAGAACATTTAATTAATGTCTCTGCACCCTTGGGCGTGGCATGCCGTTATCGCGCCATTTCAAAAGCGTGGCACACCCTTATCGTGGCACGCTCGTATCATGGACCCTCACTATTTTGGGCTCCTAAAATGACCCCAAGTACGTTCCAAACATTCCAAAACACTATTTGATGATTAAGTATCATTCCTTATCATAATTCAACTCAAAAATCACCATTAAACATGAAGGATGTATCAAAATCAAATTGTTTAAATTTTGGGGCCTAACAATCATTAATTGGAATGAACTGTTATCAGCTCTGCATTGTATCAAAAGGTTATTTTCAAAGAAGAGAAGCTTCAATTATATGTTTAAGTACTCCAGGGCTAGGATAAAGAGATAAGATGACTTTGGATCATCTTATCTTAGCTCATTTTTTGCTTTAAACTTGGGAGTGAGCCCATCATTAAGGTATATAGGGCCATATAGCCTTGACACATGGACAAATGGGAAGCATGTTATCTAGCGTTGACTAAATAAAATTTGTTGACAAAGCTATTTTGCATGAACATAGATAATCAGAACCAAGCCACACACCGAGCATCGTAAAATTCAAACACCATGAAACTTCATATAGTATGTGAAAAGATATTTTGGTTTGGAAAAAAGCCAACATGCTAGTACTAGACAACATTACATAACTAACCCTATACAAAATCAGACATTATTTTTTTCCATTTAGTGGAATTTATTTGGATGTTAATTAGGAGATTTAATGTATAGAATCCACTTGTTTGGAGTTGATTCCCTATATAAGATCATACAATCATCTTGTAATCATTAGATTTTCAACTGCTTAACACAACAATTATATCAATACAAATCTATCATCCTCTAAGCTTTATTGAAAAATTTATTCTTTTATCGTCTAATAATTTGCAGCTCTTCTTTAAGATTATCAATGTTAGTTGGGCATTCTTTAGACTACTTATGATTTCAAGTGAACTTTATCAATTTCAGCTCCATTTGACCTTGCTTTGTTTACAGTTTACATTGCTTTGATTTACTTTACAATATTATATCTTATTTTTGCTACACATGACTGAGTCGTAAACCTTATCAATTGTACCTTTCAGAGTAAATAGTTTGGAATCTACCATATGGTTAAGGATAATTGTGAGTTTGATTTGATGTCTTAAAATACTTTCTAACAAAATATTGTATTTTTTGTGTCACAAAAACTTCTCAATTAAGATAGGTAGAGCATAAGATCAACGTATACACAGATTCTATCTAGAATAATCCAACAAACTGGACTGTCAACCAAAATATTGTGGAAGATAGATAGGAGAGTTCACATCTATATCACACTAATTATGACTAAATCAACGACAGCCAAAATGCCACCAAGGCAATGGAGGTCAATTTTCTGAAACTCTTCGGTACACTAAATTCTCATTAAAAATCCATAATGAGCTTACAATAAAAAGTCATCCCAAACTCATACTCACTACCATGGAGTCTAACTCTTTAATCATGCTATCATCTTTTCTACAAGTGAGATACATTGTTGAATACTCGATTTTCTTAAAAATAAGGGGACCCCCAAATACTTGAGTGAGATTTCATCTTTTGAAAATAAATATTTCCTTTGTAATTTGAGATAAAAAGGCTTTTGACACTAACAAAAATTGATCCTTATCATATAGGAACCTCAAGCCCATCAAGGATCGGAGATTACCTCGTTAACTATAATACCCCTGGCATTTTCCTAGCTTGAAATCATCTTAAGGATGTTAGAACTTGCATTGAAATATGAATATATTTTTGTACATATGGTATTCTTAATATTTTCACTTTCTATCACGTGAAAAATTTAATAAGCTTTCCATCGATACCAATTTCATCAAAATCCGACATCGAAGGAGAAAGTTATGGCCAAAATACAGAAGGCAATAAAACCGCCCAGGTGCGACGGTGAGGCCGACAGACCGTCGAACTAGCGACGGACCAACGCTCAGACCATCAGAAGGGAAATAGTGAGGACATCTTATGGATAAGGTACGACGGTCAGGTTGACAGACCGTCAAACTTGCAATGGACAATTGCCTAGGCCGTCGCTACTTAGGCAGTAAGCTCTTTTCTTAGTTCATATACGACGATCGAAATGACGGACCATTTCCCTAGCGATGGACCATCGCACGAGCCATCACAGGTCCCAATTCAGAAAATTAAAGCTGTTTTTAGAAGGGTATTGCCCTAGCATGGACTATCGCACGAGCCATCACAGGTCCCAATTCAGCAAATTAAAGCTATTTTTAGAAGGGTATTTTTGTCATTGACCAACCACCTACATATATTCCCAATTATTTCTGATTTCATCCATTTGGTTCATTATTACTTCACAACCAGTATTAGGGTTTCTCTCTAACATTAATCTCTAAGAACAAAAATCCAATCTTCTTCAAGAACTAAGAGATTTCCAATTCTTCAAGTTCAAGAACATCAAGAACCTTAACCCAGGTATGCATAGTGTTCATTCATGGACTTCTTTCGTCCATGAAGCCCAAGAATCCCTTTTCTAAGTTCAAGTTTATGGATTTTCTTTATAAATTTCATGTTGGGTTACTAGTGTTCATGTTGATAATGACTAATTGAAATTTTATCCATGTTTGGTGATAATTTTATGTTGAATTGATTAGTATACATGTAGGTTTATGTAAATCTATGATTATACCCATGAATGATGGAATTAGAATTGAACCATGATGTTTAATTGTTGTATAATGTTGTCTACACATACTATGCCTATCATGTGTTTGATTAAATGCCTACATCAAGGAAATTTCCCAACTAGTGTGATATCATGAAATCCCCATGTATGTACATGTTTAATGTTATCACCTGCTTGATTAAATGCTTCAATAAATAAATTATGGATTATGGTGATTATCATGTGTTCCAGTAAGCCATGCTTTGTCAGTTTTCTTCTATCCAGTCCTGAGGGTACTTGTGCACAAAATATTAGCTGTGTGCCTAGAGCCATGACATGTTTTCACGATACTCTCAGACAAGTTATGAATCCTTAGACTTCAGACAGTCTTATGACTCAGGAAATCTCTATGATCTCATAAACTCAGTCAGTTATCAAATATCAATAGTATTCTGTCAGGTAACATAATTCAGTAACTCATTCCATGTTCAGTTCAGTTTAGTTAATCATGTTTAGAGTCTAATCAGATGGGAGTATGAATTATAACTGAGTGAACCCAAGGATGAGGATAGATACTATTAGATGAGGGTGTGATCCTTAAAAGTCATCCTTGCATTCCAGAACTATGTAGCCAGCATGGGTTGAGACATCAACACTGTCCAATGAGGGTTGATGAGATGGATAAGCTCTATTAGATAAGGCCCCCACCTTTCTCTTTTGGGGACACTATCAGATAAGGGTCACCCACAGCTTGTCCTTACTGGTGGCGCAGTATTGACACCCTTCTAATTGGGGTTATAGATTGGACCCTAACTCAGCCATAATGGCGTATTAGGGGCATGTAAGTTAAATAACTACCTCTCACAGTTTCAGTACCCGTCTCAATAAAAGAACTCAGATAGTTCTTCAGACTTTAGTACTGTCAAATACAGTATGGAACTCAGATAGTTCCATCAGATTTAAGACTGTCAGCTATAGTCACTCATGTTATCAATTATTAGTTATATCAGCTACATCATGTTATAGTATTCAGTTATTAGTAATCAGATTATCACGGTATTAGTGTCAGTCATCATGTCTCATGTATGTATTCTCACTCTCATGATTGTCAGTCAGTTATTATTATCGTTCATGCATATGAACCCCATGTATTCAGCCTACCTCACATGCATACTAGTATATTCAAAGTATTGATCCATTCGCTCTATAGTGTCTTATACCATAGGTTTTGAGACACGAGCTCCAGATCAATAGTAGATTCTAGCCTCAGCAGTCAGAGTTAGGAGTGAGTTCTCATCCTTCAAGGACATGATTATTTCTATATTATCTTATTAATTACTTTATTAGTTGGAGTTAGTTGTGGACATGTCCCATTAACTCCTTACTCAGACAGTTCAGTCATGTTTAAGGCTTTCTAGAGTATCATTTTTCAGACTTTAGTATTTCCAGTTTTGTTTTGGGTATTTTGTTACTCCACACAGATGTTATACTATTCATGTCATGTTTTAGATTGAACCTTATGGCCTTTCAGTGTATGTTTCCATATTTTTATGTTATCTTATGCAGTGTACTGGTACAAATATCAGTCATGGGTTAACTTGTGGTCCTTCGGGGTTATGAGCATTGTGTAGCATTTCGGGTACCAGATTTGTTATGTTATAATCTTGGTATCAGAGCCTAATATTCAATAGAGTCCTAGAAAGTCTGAAAGCCGCATCTAGTAGAGTCTTGTGCATGGGTGTGTTGTGTGCCACATTTTTGTGCAGGAGGCTTTGAGATATTTTAGGAACAGTTTCCCTTCTTTCAACTTTTCTCAGGTCTAAGATAGACAAAGACCCATAAAAATTTCTAGATCAAGTGCAGAATGGACAGAAATCATGGGGGTGAATACTGTTAAGAGTGCTGAGTTACCTACATATTAGTTGCAGGATGTTGCTCACACTTAGTTTAAGCAATGAAAGTTAGAAAGGGCAAATAATGCAAGGTCAGTTGATTGGGAGGAGATTGCTTCAACTTTCCTTGATCGATTATTTCCTCTTGATCTTAGAGAAGCCAAGGTGTTAGAGTTTATTAACCTTAGGCAGGGCAATATAATGGTGAAAGAGTATTCTCTCAAGTTTACTTAATTAGCCAGATATGCCCCTCATGTGGTTGCAAATAGTAGGACAAGGATAAGTAAGTTTGTGTCAGGGGTAAATGATAGCATAGTTAGTAAGTACAGATCTGCCATACTGAATAGTGACATGACCTTAGCCAGACTTATGACCCATGATCAGAAGATAGAGGAGCAAAAGATTAAGATAAGGGAGAAGCAGAATAAAAGAGCGAAGATAGGCAGTTTCAACTTCGCTCAGCCTAAGTCAGAAGAAGGAAACCGTTCTCAGTTTTGGCCTAAGTCATCAATTCCAGCTCCCTCTACATCCACTGCTCCAGTTCCTAAGTTTAGAGAAAGAAACAGAGATAGATCACCAGACACTAAGACCCAGGGCAATGTTAGCAGTGCCCGAACTAATCCTCTTTGTCAAACTTGTGGTAAGAACCACAAGGGTATGTAATGTGTGGGTAGCGATGTCTGTTTTAGTTATGGCAAGCCAGTTCACAGAGTCAGAGATTTCTCTCAGTCAGGTTATCAGAGTCATCTCCGCTCCTCAACTCAGTCCGATCGCCCGAATCAGCAGGGTGCCACCTCTAGTGCTACTAGTGGGCAACGCCCAAATCGTCTCTATGCTTTCCAGACCCAACAGTATCAGGAAAATCCTCTTGATATAGTTACTGGTATGTTACAGGTCTTTTATATACATGTTTACGCTTTTCTAGATATAGGTGCTTCCTTGTCTTTTGTTACTCCTTATATAGAAGTCGATTTTGGTGTCAGTCCCAAAATTCTAGCAGAGCCCTTTTTAGTCTCTACCCCAGTAGGTAAAACCATTATAGACCGACGGGTATACAGGAACTGCCGATTATATTATTTCAGAAAGTCACTTCAGCAGACTTAGTCGAATTAGAGAGGACTGATTTTGTTATCATTCTTGGTATGGATTGGCTTTATTCCTGCTATGACACAGTCGACTTCAAAAACAGAATAGTTTAGTTTCAATTTTTGAATGAACCCGTCCTAGAGTGAGAGGGTAGTGTATCCGCTTTCAGAGGTCAATTTGTTTCCTACCTTTGGGCAAGAAAAATGATATCTAAGGGATATGTCTATCATCTTGTTCAAGTTAAGGATTCCAGTTACGAGACTCCTATCTTGAATTAGTTTTAGTTGTAAATAAATATTTAGATATTTTTCTTGAAGATCTTCTAGGAATCCCTCCCGAAAGGGAAATAGACTTCGATATTGATTTTCTACCAGACACTCAGCCTATCTCTATTCTGCTATGTAGAAAGACATCAACAGAACTCAGAGAACTAAAAGAGCATTTGAAAGATCTCTTAGATAAGGGATTCATCAGACCCAGTAGTTCCTCATGGGGCACACCAGTCTTTTTTATGCATAAGAAAGACAGTTCTCTCAGAATGTTCATTGATTATCGTCAACTCAATAAAGTCACAGTGAAGAACAAGTATCCTCTTCCCATAATCGATGGCTTATTTGACCAACTTTAGGGTGCTAGCTATTTCTCTAATATAGACCTTAGATCCGGCTATCTTTAGCGCATAGTTTGAGAATGTGACATTCCAAAAATAGCTTTCCATACTCGGTATGGTCTCTTCCAATTTCTAGTCATGTAATTTGGACTTACCATTGCCCCAGCCGCTTTCATGGACTTGATGAACCGTGTGTTCAAGTAGTACTTGGACATGTTCATCATAGTCTTCATAGATGATATTCTGGTCTATTCCGCACTGAGCGCAATCATGCAGACCATCTCAGAACAGTACTTCAGACTCTCAGAGATCACCAGTTAGTTGCCAAATTTAGAAATTGCAAATTTTGGCTAAGTTTAGTAGTATTCCTTGGTCGTATCATTTCTTATGATGGCATTAGAGTATATCCCCAAAAGACCAAAGCAGTAAGAAACTGGTCTCGACCTGTCTCTCCATCAGATATCAGAAGTTTCTTGGGTTTGGATGGATATTACAGATGGTTTGTTGAAGGATTTTCTTCTATTGCATTCTCTATGTCTAGATTGACTCAGAAGAAAGTCAAGTTTCAGTGGTCAGATCCTTGCGAGATGAGTTTTCAGGAGTTGAAGAGTCGACTCACGTCAACCCTAATTCTAGCTCTTCCAGATGGTTCAGATGGGTTCGTAGTGTATTGTAATGAATCCAGAGTGAGTTTAGGTTGTCTCCTCATGTAGCATGGTAAGGTCATAGACTACTCCAGATAGCTAAAGCCCCATGAGAAGAATTATCCTACTCATGATCTTGAGTTAGCAGCCATTGTGTTTGCCTTGAAGATTTGGAGGCATTATCTATACGGTGTTCATGTATTTGTGTTCACAGATCATAAGAGCATTCAGTATGTCTTTTCTCAAAAATATCTCAATCTTCGTCAGAGAAGGTGGTTAGAGCTCTTGAAAGATTACGACATGAGTGTCCTTTATCATACGGTCAAGGACAATGTAGTGGCCGCCGCTCTTAGTAGACTATTTATGAGTAGTGTTTCTCATGTCGAAGATAGTAAGAAAAAGTTAGCTAAAGAAGTCCATCAAATTATGATACTAGACGTTCTCTTACTCGATTCTTTAGAGGGTGATATATGGGTTCAGAGTAGTTCAGAATCATCTCTAGTTTTCTAGGTGAAAGAAAAACAAGATAGAGATCCTAGCCTTGTCAAGTTGAAAGAGTCAGTTCAGAATCAGAAAATAGAGGTTTTCTCCTTAGGGGGATATGGTATTTTCCGTTGTCAGGGTTGTCTCTATGTTCTAGGTGTAGATGAATTAAGGCAGAGAATTCTTACAGAAGCACATAGTGCGCGCTACTCTATTCCTCCAGGGGCAACAAAGATGTACCGTGACTTGCGAAAAATCTATTGGTGAAGTGGGATGAAGAGAGATATTGTAGAGTTTATGGCTAAGTGATCTACTTGTCACCAGGTTAAGATAGAGCATCAGAAGCCTAGTGGTCCTATGCAGTAGTTTATTATTCCTACTTGGAAGTGGGAAGAAGTGAACATGGACTTCGTGACGGGTTTGCCTAGAACTCGTCATCAGCATGATTTAGTCTGGGTTATTGTAGACAAGATGACCAAATCAGCTCACTTCCTTCTAGTCCATACCTCATATTCAGTTGAGGATTACACCAAACTCTACATCAGGGAGTTGTTTAGATTGCACGGTGTTCTGTTATCTATTATCTCAGATAGAGGTACCTAGTTCACCTCTTATTTTTGGAAAGCATTCCAAAAAGGTCTTGGTACCCAAGTCCATCTCAGTGCAACCTTTCATCCTCAGACAGATGGCCCAGCAGAAAGGACCATTCAGACTCTAGAAGATATGCTAAGGGCATGTGCAATTTATTTCAAGGGCAGTTGGGATGGCCACTTTCTTTGATTGAGTTTGCATACAACAACAACTATCATTCCAGTATTCATATGGCTTTATTCGAAGCTCTATATAGTAGGAGATGTAGATCTCTAATTGGTTGGTTCAAAGTTAGTGAGGCCTCAGTCATAGGGCCTCGCTTGGTATCCGACGTTTTATAAAAAGTCTAGTTAATCAGAGAAAGACTCCGGGCTGCTCAAAGCCGACAGAAGTTTTATATCAATATTCGTAGAAAAGATCTCGAGTTTGAGATCAGTGATTATGTCTATCTAAAGATCTCTCCCATGAAGAGAGTGAAAAGGTTCAGCAAGAAGGGAAAGCTCAGTCCTCGATATGTCAGTCCCTTGAAAATTCTCAGTCCCTTTTGCAAGGTAGCTTATGAGCTCGAATTGCCTTCAGATCTAGCCTCAGTTCATCCAGTCCTCCATGTCTCTTTGCTCAAAAAGTGCATAGGTGACCCATCAGTTGTAGTCCCTATTCAGAGCATTGATGTTCAGAACAGCCTCTCTTATGAAGAGATTCCAGTCAAAATCCTAGACTATCAGACTCATAGATTGAGGAACAAAGAAGTCCCTCTAGTTAAGGTTCTTTGGCAAAATAAGTCCGTCGAGGGAGCTACTTGGGAAGCAGAAATAGATATGAGAACCAAGTACCCTCACCTCTTCTCCGCCACCTTAGATCAAGCTCAAGGTAATAGATCTCCTTAATCTTACTCAGTTTCATGTTTACTGTTCACAAACTTAGTATTCAGTTTCATGCTCATAATCCCATTATAAACTTGGTATCAAGTACCATTTCATACTCAGCCATGCACTCATGTAACAGTACAATTATATAATTATGCATCAAATATGCATTCTTATTGTGAGAAAACCTAGTTTAACAGAACCCTCAGTTATTCATTCATGAATCAGTTACACATGCATCAAATATGCATGTTCAGTATTATATGTTTAGCTTGTCAGTCATGTCAGTCATGAGATCATGTTCCAGTTATCCATGTTCAATTCATGTTCTGATAATTATTTCCCCTCTCAGTCAGTCTCATTCGAGGGAGAATGTTCTCAAGGGAGAGATATTGTAATACCCATGCCTTTTTTCTAACTTAAAATCATCTTAAGGATGTTAGAACTTTCTTTGGAATATGAATCTATTTTTGTACACGTGGTATTCTTAAGATTTTCACTTTCTAACATATGGAAAATTGAATAAGATTTCCATCAATACCAATTTCATCAAAATCCGACATTGGAGGAGAAAGTTATGGCCAAAATACAGAAGGCAGTAAAACCGCCCAGGTGCGACGATGAGGACGACGGACCGCCGGACTAGCGACGGACCATCGCTCAAGCCTCGCAAGGGAAAAAGTGAGGACACCTTGTGGATAAGGTGCGACGGCAGGTTGACAGACCATCGAACTTGTGATGGACCATCACCCAGGCCGTCGCTACTTAGGCAGTAAGCCCTTTTCTTGGCCCACGTACGATGGTCGAAATGATGGACCATCACCTTAGCGATGGACCGTCGCACGAGCTATCGCAGGTCCCAATTCAGTAAATTAAAGCCATTTTTAAAAGGATATGTTGGTCATTTACCACCCACCTACATATATACCTAATTATATCCAATTTCAGCCATTTGGTTCATTATTACTTCACAACCAATATTAGGGTTTCTCTCTAACATTAATCTCCAAACAAAAATCCAATCTTCTTCAAGAACTAAGGGTTTTCCAATTCATCAAGTTCAAGAACATTAAGAGCCTTAACCCAGGTATGCATCGTGTTCATTCATAGACTCCTTTCGTCCATGAAGCCCAAGAATCCCTTTTCTAAATTCAAGTTTATGGATTTTCTTTATGAATTTCATGTTGGGTTACTAGTGTTCATATTGATAATGACTAATTGAAATTTTATCCATGTTTGGTGATAAATTTCATGTGAAATTGATTAGTATACATGTAGGTTCATGTAAACCTATGATTAAACCCTTGAATGATGGAATTAGAATTGAACCATGATGTTTAATTGTTGTATAATGTTGTCTACACATACTATGCCTATCATGTGTTTGATTAAATGTCTAGATGTAGGAAAGTGCCCAACTAGTATGATATTATGAAATCCCCATGTATGTACAAGTTTATGATTATCACCTGCTTAATTAAATGCTTCAATAAATAAATTATGGATTATGGTGATTATCATGTGTTCCAATAAGCCATGCTTTGTCAGTTTCCTTCTTTCCAGTCCTGGGGCTATTTGTACCCAAAATATTAGCTGTGTGCCTAGAGCCATGTCGTGTTTTCACGATACTCTCTGTCAAGCTATGAATCCTTAGACTTCAGACAGTCTTATGACTCAAGAAATCTCCATGATCTCATAAACTCAATCAGCTTTCAGATATCAATAGTATTCTGTCAGTCAACAGAATTTAGTAAATCATTCCATGTTTAGTTCAGTTTAGTTAATCATGTTCAGATTCTAATCAGATGGGAGTAGGAATTAGCACCGAGTGAACCCAAGGATGGGGATAGGCACTATTAGATGATGGTGTGATCCTTAGAAGTCATCCTTGCATTCTAGAACTATGTAGCTAGCATAGGTTGAGACATCAACACTGTCTGATGAGGGTTGATGAGGTGGATGAGCACTGTTAGATAAGGGCCCCACCTCTCTCTTTGGGGGACATTATCAGATAAGGCTCACCCTCAGGTTGTCCTTACTGGTGGCGCGGTATTGACACCCTTCTAATTGGGCTTACAAATTGGACCCCCATTCAACTATAATGGCATATTAGGGGCATGTCGGTTAAATAACTACCTCCCACAGTTTCAGTACCAGTCTTAGTAAAAGAACTCAGATAGTTCTTCAAACTTCAGGACTGTCAGATACAGTCAACTCGGATACGGAACTCAGATAGTTTCATCAACTTTAGGACTGTTAGCTACAGTCACTCATGTTATCAATTATCAGTTCTATCAGTTATGTCATATTATCAATATTCAGTTATCAGTAATCAGGTTATCACAATATTAGTATCAGTCACCATGTCTCATGCATTTATTCCTACGCTTATTATAGTCAGTCAGTTATTATTGTCGTTCATGCATATGAACCCCATGCATTCAGCCTACCTCACATGCATACTGTTACATTCAAAGTACTGACGTATTTACGCTATGGTGTCTTAAACCATAGGTTCCAAGACACGAGCTCCAAATCAGCAGTAGATTCCAGCCTCAACAGTCAGAGTTAGAATTGAGTCCTCATCCTTCGAGGACATGATTATTTCTATATTATCTCATTAATTACTTTATTGGTTGGAGTTAGTTGGGGACATGTCCCATCAACTCCTTACTCAGAAAGTTCAGTTATGTTATAGGCTTTCTAGACTATCACTTTTCAGACTTCAGTATTTCCAGTTTTGTTTTGGGTATTTTGTTACCCCACACAGATGTTATACTATTCATGTCATGTTTTAGATTGAACCTTATGGCCTTTTAGTGCATGTTTCCGTAATATTATGTTATATTATGCAGCGTATAGGTACAGATATCAGTCATGGGTTAGCTTGTGGTCCTTCGGGGTCATGAGCACCGTGTAGCATTCTGCGTACCAGATTTGGCGCGTTACATTAACCCAACCTAACCATTACATCAATCTACAAGCATTGGATAAAGTCCGAACATATAATCAGGATAGAGGAAACAAGACTAATAATCATAACTTAAGAAAATCTATCCATTCATTAATATCAACATTAAACATCCAATCTACCTAAGTCCATAGTCATCCACAAAGCCTATATAGAATCTGAAGTCAAATAATGTATCGGGACAAGCCCTCAACAATAGCCAAAGACAAAATAAGTCCATGACATAATGTAAGAAAGACCATGAAATATGTGCCTTCAGAAGTATGGAAGCTCAACACTTCAATGTCATCACTCGAACAACCTGAACATCTAATCACTGCATAGGAAAAGAAGAGCATCAATCCTTGTATCGCATGGGAATACATGTCCGAAGACAGTTAGCGGTCGAATGCTAGCATGTAACTCAAAGATAAGGAAAAAATATGCTAACAATCCAAAACTAATCAACAAATGTATATAACCATTGCAATACATACAGACACACACACACACACATATATATACACACACACCATGCCGGGATAGGGAATAGGATTAGCATGAACTTTGAAATCATTAACCTGGGATGTGTAGTTTTGCTATTTAGAATGTCGCCCATGGGCTATATAGGGTCAGCGTCACCTACTGAAAGGGCCCTGGCGCATTTTTGCCGCACGAGCCATAGAAAAATACGAGATGACTAGTACATCTACAAGAATATAAGTGTCACATCATGCACACGGTCATTATGACCAAACCTCACACGGGAAAATTATGAGTTTCTAGCTTTGGACCTCCCGGGACCTCCACTTTCTATGGATTGGCTAACATCCCACTTTAAAGCCCAATTTAAAACCATTCGTACACAACCAACCATTTAACCATTTTCTTACCAAAGAAATTTCGGTTGTATATGACCCGTATCCTAACATACGACTTGGGAGGGACTAAATCGTATCTTAGGCAGAATACTCTCCACCTAGACTAATCAAAATACGAAAGAGAGGGCACTAGTCATACCCTAGCATACGATTGGTATGCTCAATCTGTACCCAACCCAGAACCTCAAAACTTGGGGAAATTTTCTAAGGGTCCAAAGCCTAGGTGTTTTAATTCTCCCCCACTTGGTTCATTCTTCCTCGAATGATGGTTAAGGAAAGCACAACACGAGTTCCCACATTATTATATATCAAACTAACCATTAACCAAGTTAGAGCACAAAGACACACAACAAGGATAAAACACATGCCATGATCATTATCCATCAACCATTCATATACTTGACTTTGGGACTCGAACCCATAGTCTATCAGACATTTTCTCAATTCAAAGTTTAGGGACTTAAATCCATTGCCTATAAAAGACATAAATCAAACTAAGAAGATTAACACATACCTCAAGCGTGAGTTTTTAAAATTAAAAACAAATGCGGATACTTGGATTTCATGTCCTCTTTCGCCTCCCAAGTAGCTTCGTTGAACTTTTGGTTCCTCCATATAACCTTCACCAAAGCCACCACTTTCATTCGCTACCGGTGAACTTGTCGATCCAAGATCCTCATTGGGAGCTTCTCATAGGACAAAGAGTCTGAAAAACCAACACCCTCCAAGGGAACAACCAATGAAGTGTCTCCTATATATTTTTGTAACATGGACATATGGAATACCAGATGCACGAATACACCACCTATTTTGAGTTCATGACACGAACTCCAAGACTAGCCAATCAGTAAATTTCTTTCACCAACTCCAACTTATCTGCATCAACATGAGACAAACTCCCCATGGATAACCTGCTAAGAGCATCAACAATAATGTTAGCTTTACCTGGATGGTAATGGAGATATATCATAGTCCTTTAGTAACTCAAGCCATCTTCTTTGTCTGAGATTCAACTCCTTTTGAGTAAACACATACTGAAGGCTCTTATGATAAAAAAGATGTTAATATGAACCCTATAGAGATAGTGATGCCAATTTTTCAAAGAAAAAACACGGCTAATAACTCCAAATCATAAGTAGGGTAGTTCTTCTGATGAACTTTCAACTGCCTAGATGGATAGGCCACTACCCTACCATGCTACATAAACACACAACCAAGCCCAATACGAGAAGTATTGTAATACACCACAAACCCTTCATTACCCTCGGGCAAAGTCAAAACTGGAGCCTAAGTCAACTTATCCTTTAACTTCTCAGAACTACCCTCACGCACATCTGACTAAAATAACTTGACCTTTTTATGGGTCAACTTAGTCAATGGGGAAACTATCGTAAAAAAGATCTCCACAAATCTCATATGGTAACTGGCTATACCAAAGAAACTCCAAATATCAGTTGCAGTCAGAGGTCTAGGACACTTTTAACAACCACAACCTTTTATGGGTCTACTATGATCCCTTCACTAGAGATGACATGACCACAAAAAGTCATAACCTTCAACCAAAACCCACTTTTAAAGAACTTGACATACAAATGATGATCCTTCAAAGTTTGCAATACAACACGAAGGTGATAGATATGATCTGCCTCATTCTTAGAATAAATCAAGATATCATCAATGAAAAAAATGACCAACAAATCTAAAAAACGAACGAAAGACCCTATTCATCAAATCCATAAATATTGTCGGGGCATTGGTCAACCCAAAAAACATAACTGGGAACTCATAGTGACCATACCGGGTCCTGACGGCAGTCTTAGAGATATTCACTTTCCTAATCTTAATCTAGTGATAACCCGACCTAAGATCATTCATAGAGAAACACTTTGCACCTTGAAGCTGATCAAATAAATCATCGATCCTAGGAAGAGGATACTTATTCTTTGTGGTCACCTTGTTTAATTGACGATAATCAATGCACATTCGAAGGGAATCATCCTTATTACGGGCAAACAACATGGGAGCACCCAAAGAGGCACGCTAGGATGGATAAAACTATTATCTAAGAGATCTTTCAATTGCTCCTTATGATCCTTCAACTTAGCTGGAGCAATTCTATAATGAGGGATAGAAATAGGACGAGTGTACGAAATAAGGTCAATCACAAAATCATTTCCCTATCGGGAGAAATACTAGAAAGGTCATCGGGAAAGACCTCAGGAAATTCATTAACCACGAGAACTAATTCTAGAGAAAGACCTTCCGAGGTAGAATCTTTAAATCTGACCACATGATACAAACACCCCATAGAAATCAACTTTCGGGCCCTAAGATATGGATAAACCTCCTCTTAGGCACTAAATAACCTCCTTCCCATATAATGATCGGCTCATTAGGGAATTTAAATGTGACCCTATAGGTTTGATAATCTAAGGAAGCATATCACGAATACAACCAATCTAACCTCAGAATAATATCAAAATTGGCCATGTTGAACTCTATCAAGTCTACCAGAGTTCCTATACTACTAATAACTATCACACACCCCTATACACTCTTTTAACAACCACAGAGTCTCCTACTAAGGTAGTAATAGAAAAACGAACCGACAGATACTCAGGACCAAAACCAAAATGCATAACCACAAATAGGCCACATAAGAAAGAGTGGACCCCAAATCAATTAAACAATACACACCATGGGAGAAACGTCTTAACATACCCATAACAACATTTAGAGATGCCTCAAACTCCTGGCAAGTAGTAAGTACATATAAATAATTTCGGCCAGTGCTAGTACCAGAAGCATAAATAGAAGCAGAAATAGTACCTTTTGATACATGAGCATATGAAGAAACAATAGGGACCCTATTATCCTCAGAAGCCATCCTAGTAGGACAGTCATGCTGTATGTGACCACTTTGACCACAAGAAAAACACCTATCTTTCCCCTCTGCACAGAACACATGGTGCAACTTTCCACAAAATCTAAAGAGAGGGCGAGATGGAGCTGATTGAGCCCCACTAGCCTAAGATTTTGCACCTTATACCCTAAATCCACCATCAGACTGAGATTGATGATCACCCAATAACTTTAATTAAGAAGCACTAGCCGAGGAGAAAAAACCCAAACTCTCCTACTTCTTTTTTGTCCACTTTCCACCAAACCGTTGTCCCCCACTTTGTTCAAAATATTGAGACCTCTTGCTTTGCCTTTCATCCACCTTAACTTATTTCTTTTTATCTTCCTCCACTTGTTGCATATATATGACCAATCGAGAGATGTCAATGTCTTTGATTAATAAGGCCACCTTGCTCTCAAGGAACAACTCATGGGATAATCCCAAAACAAACATACACATTCTAGCCCCTCATTTAAGAAACTATGAGAGGAGCATACCTAGACAACTGATGGAATTTCAATGCATACTCCTTAACATATATCCTTACTTTTTTCAAATTCAAAAACTCTTCTGCTTTTGCTGTGCTCAACTCTTGAGGAAATAAGCGGTCCAAGAAGGCACTAGAGAAATTCTCCCACACGGCAGCACTAGCATCCACACCCTTGATTATTTCCATTCTTCATACCATTTGTACATCATATCTTTCAATTGATATAAAGCAAACTTAAGGCCTTCAATCTCTAAAGCATGAATGATTCAGAAGAACATTTCTATTTCATCAATGAAACCTTAAGGATCCTCCTCAACCTTAGTACCGGTGAACATAGAAGGTTGCAACTTCATGAAATGCCAACCCTCATAGCCTCATAAGATAAAGAAACATGAGTACCACACTCAAGTGGAAAAGCTACTAACTATGTCAACAGAGTAATGGAGAGATAGAACTCAACATTAGTAGTAGCCCCTTGAGATGATTAACGAAGAGGACCAAAGGTAATCGGTAGAACTCCTGGACCATCGAGAATTAGACCCCTAGATCGAGTATGGACTCTATAAGTAGAATGAGTACCATCAACATTGTCCTTAGTTGGGACAAAAGAGATTTCGTGTGCTTCAGATCGTCGAGGCATGATCTAAAAAATGAGCAGACAAAAACCAGAGGATTCCAAGACCTTAGACTCTATAGCTTGAGATAAGACAACAAGAAAGTGAAACATTCCTAAATTCCTTATAGCCTCTCTCTTATAGTTGTGGTATGCTACACACCCATACAGAGACTTTACTTGACATGGATTTGTGGACACCCAACTGACCATGAACCTAGGATTTGATACCAACTTAACATGACCCAAAATTGGGTCTTTTGGTATGAGCACCTCAAGCCTAACAAGGATCGAGGATCACCCCATTAACCAAATCTAACCATCACTTCAATCTACATGCATCAGATAATCTTGGAACATATAATCAAGATAGAGGAAACAAGACTAATAATTTTAACTTAAGAAAGTTTATCCATTCATTAATATCAACATTCAACATCCAATCTACCCAAGTCCACTGTCATCCACAAAGACTCTAGGAATCCAAAGTCAAATAATGTTTCGAGACAAGCCCCCGACAATAGGCAAAGTCAAAATAAGTCTAGGACATAAGTTAAGAAGACCATGAAATATGTGCCTTCCGAAGTATGGAAGCTCACCACTTCAATGTCAATACTCGAATAGCCTGAACACTTGATCACTGTGCAAGAAGAGAAGAAGAAACTCCGATCCCTATATCGCATGGAGATATAGATTCGAAGAGAGTTAGTGGGTGAATGCTAGCATGTAAATCAAGGATAAGGATAAATAATGCCAATAATACAAAATCAATTTCACCCATGGGCTATATTGGATCAACACCTCCTGAAAAGGCCCCGATGCATATTTGCCGCACGAGCCAGAGAAAAATATAAGATGACTAGTACATCTCCAATAATATAAGTGTAACATGCACATGATCATCATGACAAAACCTCACAATGGAAAATTGTGAGTTTCCAGCTTTGGTCCCCCTAGGACCTCCACCTTCAATGGCTTGGCTAATATCCCACTTTAAAACCTACTTTAAAACCATTCACACACAACCAACCATTTAACCATTTTCTTGCCACAGGAATTGTGTTGGTATCATCATATCAATACTGCTTGCAAGTATAGATATGCCATTACCAATATCAATCAACCATTTATATGCCTTTGGGGGATCTAGCCCATCGTCCAACAAGGATACTCATTAACCCAAGGTTTAGGGACTCGAACCCATTTTAATTAATAAAACCACCAAGGTTTCTATTTAAATCATTTGATGGCCAAAAAGTCCTTTACAAAACCATTTGTAAACCATTCATACTCTTTTATCCATTGCCTTAGTTCAAAACACCATTAACAAGCAACTAGAGATTTTCTTTAGATATTTTCACAAATACCTTGTAGGCACACCTTTAATACGACTCGTACACCAAACTATACCCTAGGGTATGAGTGGTAACCTAATTCTACCCTAGGCCTTACCATGGACCCCTAAATTGTACAAGATATGACTATAAAAGCATGACTTGTATCCAAGGGTACAAATAGTACCATGTAACCCGTAACTAATTCAGTGTCCATAGATCGAAACTAATACTTTATACAACTAGGTTGTATATGAACCGTACCCTAACATATGACTTGGGAGAGACTAAAATGTATCTTTGGTAGAATACTATCCACCTAGACTGATCAACATACAAAAGGAAGGGTACTAGTTGTACCCTAGTATATGATTGGTATGCTCAATCCATACCCAATCCAGAACCTTAAAACTTGGAAAAATTTTCTAAGGGTCCAAAGCCTAGGTGTCTCAGTATTTATTTAATTGGGGATAGAATGGGAAGTTTATACAGACTATGCCCAACTTTCTTATAGTTTAAAAAATATTTTCTTTGTAATTTGGGATACAATCCCTTTAAACAATAAAAGCGTCGTACCTTTCATTGTTTAAAGATCTATTTTTCTTTCTAATATTTCATAACTAAGAAAATAATCATAGAGGATGTTGTATTGTATTATCCCCTCTGCTATCTTTAGCAACACCACCATTTTCAAAATTGTGAGGCTACTAATCCTATTCCTTGTAAGCAGTTAGAAATTATCTTTAATCACATCATTTTTACCCAATTTGTAAGGCAAGGCATCAGATATTTTCTTCTTTATTTTAGCTTTGATATTCTCTTATTTATAAGTTGGGAGGTTCTATTATGTTTTCTTAAAATAAGCTGCGGGCATAGTTGTAGTAGGATCTATATTCTTTTCAATATTTATAAGTTTCTTAGTTATACCAGAAGCCACAGGCTTCTCAATGTATACAAGGTTCTCAGCTTTCTTAGGTAGTGCTACCATTATTTTTCTATCCTAATTATTTTCTCACTTTTTTATTATGGGCTATTATCCTTTACTAGGCCTGTCCTAGCTTTTTAACCCTTTATTGTCTATCAATTTGTAGACATAGTTAAAATAGTTATACTTCTAGTCCTAATCTATATATATTGCTTAATTATTTTCCCTTTTTGAGATTCAATCAAAATAGAATTTGAAAAATGAGAAGTATCCACCACAATAAAGTAACTAATCATGCATAAGATATTGTATCTGCATTTGTTGTTAACTTGTCAATACAGATAGGTTTGCTAGGAGTGATAACAATTCTATGAAGATTCTTTCTAAGCTGAAATAGAATAAAGAGGATAGGAAAGGTTAACCATAAAGAGGATATAATTATAGATAATTGATTTAGAGTTCTTGATTGTATTGAATAAGCAGAAACAAATTAGTGATAGAGAGAAGAATGGAGAAGAAGAGAAAAAGAGAGAATGATATTTATCACTCATTAACATGTAAAGTGTGCTTATAAAAAGTGATCTTCCGAACTATATATAAAATCATATAGGCTACAAACTTATTGGTATCTATGAGTTAGTTAGCTATAACCAACTTATAACTAACTTAATTGTAATCTTGAACACTATGAATAATGTAACTACCAATGAACTATTGAATAGACTTCTAATATTTTCTTAGCTTATTTAACACACACCCTCAAATTATATGTTGTGAAAATATTGATAACACCTAGATTTAAAATAAGATACATTTGCTGAGCGTTTAAGAGTCCCTTAGATAAAATATGACACCCCAAAAATCTATGCTAATGTTAGAACCATGCTTTAAATTCAAGTAAGATCAAACCTCATGGTTTGGTAGTTTTATAAGTAATTTATGCACATATTAAGGCCTCAAAGAGCTCTTAGCTTATAGAAAAGTCAAAACATCCCTTAGGGATTAAAATTTTGTGAAGAATACAACTACAGTCATATTCAAATGAGCATAATTTTTGTTATAATAAGAATTTTTGAGCTAAAGAACTACCAACAGATAGATAGTTGAATTACTTTCCAATGATACCAATTTCTCCTTAATTCGATATCGGAGTGTAAAGTTATGGCTAAAATACTGAAGCACTATCAAAGCTTCCCAAACTATGACTCATAATGTCTTATTAAGGATCGTTAGAAGGGAGTCATAGCCTAGGAAGTAAAGGCTGAAATTGGACTTTGGACCATGAGTCAAGTCAGGACTCGTGGCCAGATCCTACTAGTCATGCCCTAAGTTGTGGGATTGCTTCCACGCGACTTCCAAATAGTTTCTAATGGGAGTTTTGGTCCTTTTCACTCTTTTAACCCCAAAACTATGTCATTTAAGCTATTTTAAGGCTGAATAAAAAGCCAAAACAACCCCAAATCCCTCATTCTCAACACAATACCAAATTACTCATTAAACATGTAATTTTTATCTTCTACCAAAGCAAGAAATTAGGGTTTTTCATCTTCAAATCTAAATCTCCAAAACTTCAATTCAAAAATTAAGAAATTCAAGTATGTGGGGTTTGAGCAAGGATAACCTTTCATCCTTCTTCCCAAAAGCTTTGGATTTTGCAATTAAATTTATGAGATTTTCAGTTAGGGTTCATACCTAATTTTTATGTTTTGAGATTATAGCATTATCATATTATTTAAAGTTTAGTTTGTACAAGAATTTACCTTTACTCATGCTATTGTTTACATGATCGTTGTTATGAGATGAATTTTATTATTTTGACATGATGTTTGATAAATTGATAAAAAATTTTAATTTGAGTATTGAATTTGATATTTTGATATGAAGTTTCTATGTGATAAGGAATGATTTCAAGTTCAAGCATAACTTACTGAGTTTGCAAGAATTTTAATCTTATAAGCTCAAGTTACAAGTATTAAGGCATGATTAAAGTTCATCTTGATCTTATGATCTAAGATAAGACATGAAATCCATAAGGTTCCTTATTAATATAATCCAAAAGGTTCCTTATGAATATAATTTAAGTAAGAGAAGCATAGTTGGTTTCCAGTTTATAAACTCATATGCTATTTTAAGGTGGACTTTAAAAGTATGAGTATATAAGTATATGTTTTAGGAGTAGTATTTAGCACCAAGAGAAAAATACCAGTTTAGTGCATCCTATTCTCCAGAAACTATGTGCCACCATAGGTTTATATTTATGGGACTTTTCAAAGAGTGTCCCCTCTGTTACCTAATACGGGTTAAGTATAGGGATAACTCTAAGTTAAGGTTCTATTCTGTTGGCAAGGGTAGAACAACTCTTCCCAATGTGGGTAAGACATTGGAATCCATGATAGATCACATAGTTTATGTCGATTATAAGAATCTCCAACAAAGAAAGGTAAAAGTAAATATTTTAGAAACTAAGTGTAATGACTCACTAATATTATGAGATTATGCTTTATTATTCATGTTTTATGATATTTCAGCTTTTTAATTTTATTCATGACCAAGGTGAGTCCTTTTACACTTGGCATATATGATTTGAAATTATATTTAGTTTTAGTTCTACTTATTTCATTCATCCTCACATACTTAGTACATTCCAGAAGTACTAACCATATATATGTCTATGTGTCTACTTATTTCATAATATAGGTACCAGTTGTAGCTCACAACACCATGGTCAGATAGTACACAACTTTTAGTCGACAAGTGATGAGTTCTCTTGATTTGGGGACTCGAGTCAACTCTAGTTCCAGTATCATATTTTTATTTAGTCGTATTGATTAGGGATGTCTGGGGTCATGTCCCAACTTCTTACCATCAGTATTAGTAGAAACTTCACAGACAGTCGGTGAAAGTTGATGTATTTAGTTTCAGTTTTCTTTGTATGACCATTGTTGTAAGTTTTGAACAATTTTATATTGAACAAGGTCAATTAATGACATCTCTACTTATTGTTTCTATTTTTATGTATTTCTTCAGTTACTCATGAATTACATAGTTCTAAGCACCATGTAATGTCCAGGGGATAGTCTCAGGGCATTACAAACTTGGTATCAGAGCATAAAGCTTAAGTTTCCTATAATTTTTATGAAGTCATGTCTAGTAGAGTCTTGCAAAATGGTACGGATATGTCTGAACTTTTCTTCGAGAGGTTATTGGACATTTAAGAAATATTTCCCTTTTTCATACTCCAGATCATGTTGTAAAGTTTTTCATTAAGAAACTTCTATTGTTTCGTGTGTTACTCCATAATTCTCCATCTATGAATTATTCTTGAGATAACATAATTAGTAAATTCCATTTCCTCCCAAGATGATGCTCTTACATTTACTATCAACAACTTTAGAAATGGCACTAAGGGCTTGAAAGAAGCCCACTAGTTTGTTTAAAGACCTTTAATTTGATAGTTTATGTCCTCATCCATATGAATTATGTAGTTAAGATAGAATTTGATATGTATTAAGATTCCTTATTAACTCTTCAATATAGATAACACTCACGAAAGGAGAGAGTATGTACCTAGATTGTTAAATAGAATTTTTATTTGAGGGATAGTGTAACTTAGAGTGTTATGATTCATAAGTAGAAAAAAATCCTTAGAGTTGGAAGTATGGATTTAGAAATATAGAGTTAGAAAAATTAGAGATGACGGCTGCTTAATAGTATATTAAGGGATGTATGCATGCTATTAAGTAAGGATTGAGGTGGTACATCTTTGTGTTTTAACATAGAGGGTAGTGAATGTGGTGTAGATTTCATGGTGGAAGGAGGAAAAGAAGTTATTTTCTAAGTTGATTTAGAGTATACTTGGAGTAGGAAAGAAGTTCTTGATGGTATTTTATTGTATTAGAAAATTATAGGTTATTAATTAAAGTATTAGGTTGTTAGAGATTATTGTATAGGCATTGATGTGTGATTATGAAAAAGAAATTAGTTGACACTTATAGAGCTATGAATGTAATTTAGGTGTGGGATGGGTAAAGAGTAGTGATGTTTAGAAGGAGGATGTGATATTTGATTATGATAAGATAGACCATAAGATTATGATCAATCATTGTTTTATGAGGTTTTTGTGGACTAGTGTTTCTTGATGCTTTATTTTATAGCTTCTAAGCAAGAATAGTGTGTGAAGTTGTGTTGTTAATTAGGTCTAGTATTAGGCACTAAGTTTGAATAGTGAACAATTATCAAGGTGGAAATTATGATTGCTTGGTTGGTGATGCTAGTTATGTGAAAGTGATCAAGTAGGATTGAAATAATGTATGCAGGAGTTTAGGTTCATTTATTCACAATGACGTATAATGTTGTAGGTATAAAGTAGAGGTATACCCAAGGTGATATGGGGTTGCATAATTTTCTAAGATTATTAAGTGTTGTGTGTGGTTAGTAGTATCCTTGAGTTGCTAAGTGGGAAGAAGGCTAGTTATATAGTATACGACGTTCTTAATAACTGAGTTAAGGAGTTATGGATAGATGATGTTTAGTTTTTTTAGTATAATTTTGATTCTCAAGGTTTAGAAAACAATAAGTTTAGAGATGTGATATTAGTAAGCTATGAAGAAAAAAGAGGTAGACTTTGTGTTAAGTGAGGCAGGTATGTTTATCGAGAAGAGTGTAGCTATATGATGATTTTTATTAAAGCTAGAGAAAGTTAAAGGTGGTATATGTCATACCCCAAATCCCATTGGAGCGGACTGACACCCATAGCCGAGGAGGCCCGGGAGAACCCGTTCATAACCTATACTTTCACATTTACATTACTTATGAAAATTAGAAATTTGGGAAGCACTTCATTGTAAATAGAAGAAAACAGTACCTGTATCATCCCAGCAGACACGCATAAATATATATATAAATAGTAATTGGCCGTCAGATCCATCACGTCTATCAACCAAACACTCCTATGGATGTACAATATGTCTACAAAAGCCTCTACATAGATACACAACTGAGTTAGGGTCGGGACAAATTCCCGCCCACAAAAGACTTTTATACAAATACAAAAAATACATATAGACACGACTTGGGATGCCCCGAAACAACTGGAGCTCACCACTAACAACAGAATGTCCTGGCTCTTACTGCGGAGGTGTACGACCTGAATTACCTGTTCCTGCAGGCATGAATACGGGTCCCCCGTGAGGGACGTCAGTACGGAAATATGTACTGAGTATGTAAGGCAGTGAGTATCAAGATGAGATACAAAAGATCAACAGAACCCAGATACCAATGAATAAACAGTATGAGTAGACCACACTTAAAAGAGCTGATGGGATACCTGCACATTACTTTCATATCATTACTTCCCGTAATCCTTATCAATACATAACATATGTCATACAATGGCCAACTGATCAGTGGTACTAATACAATACATCAGGGATCACCCCTGGAATAGCATATATACATAAACTTTATAATACAATGGCCAACTGATCAGTGGTACTAATACAATACATCATATCATCAATTTAAAATATAGACATTCCATTTCTTAATTCAATTAATCTTTGAGATTGGTTACTTTGTGGTCACACCTTATGGAACTTGAAACCATGATACCTCAATAGGAAAAACATGTAAATAGGTAATCAATATCATGAAAATGAAGTAGAGAATCATGGATACCTCATTAAACCATTTCGGAGTCAACAATAGTATATGGACATTTTTTTGACTAGCCGGACATCTTAAAAGTGAAAACAAGTTCAATTGGTAGTGTCGAAGATCATATGATGTTATTATATGTCATGTGTCATAGGACAATGTTGGAAGCTTACTTGAGGGTGCCATGGGTCATTATTCATGCCAAAGATTAGATAGAGTATGTCTTACATACCTTGATATAACCACTTCAATACAAGTCCAACTTGACTTCCCGTACTCTTCGAACACTTATCTACAATAAGTCATTTGTGGCAAACTAGTATTAGCAACCAAACCTTACCATTCAGGTATTAACTTCACCAAATAATGTCTAGGAAGTAATCCTTTAACTCATCAATAAGAGTGCTACATACATCCTCTTATACTCTTATTACATTCACATATCATGCATTTTCATGAAATATCCCTCAACATCACTCTTAGCCTTTATTTCCCTTCTTAATCACCATCCAATACCAACATGATCACTAGGCATACATAACCACTAATATAATGATATATCACCACAATTCATCCTCCATAATCCAATACAACAACTTCCATAATTTACTACTAGCAATTTATACAAAACAATTCATAACTATGTTTATATCTTCCAACATCAAGACAATACTCATAATCCTTTATCAATACTTATTCATGGATAAGAATCAAGAATAAACAATATTCATACCTTAACAATGAACTCTTGCATTTAGAATCCTCCTTACATAACCATGGGGTGCTTCTCGAAGCTTTCGAGATGGTGAACACAACTACTGAACCAATTCGAATTTTCTACGGTTGAATCACAAAATATTTGAAGTTGAAATTAGGCTAGTGTTTCACCTTCTCTTAATAATTAGATGATATATGATATATATGAGGCTAAGTGTAGGTTTATAAAGACCCATTTTCGTCCAAGAGGTAATAGAAAATGATCATTTTGCCCTAAAAATTTAAATAAATCCGAATCTGTCCCCAGTGGACAGTTTTGACAGGCTGAAGTAAATCGATCATAACTCTTTGCTCCGGTATCGGATTTTGGTGAAACCAATTTCATTGGAAATATAATTTAAAGGTATTTCATTTTCATAGAAAGTATACCACCCAGTTCTTCCTGTACAAGGTGTTATGGTCGTTTAAATTTGACCCAAAAATCTGTCCCACAATTCTGTTTTTTTTTGATAGGCTGTAGTAAAACGGGTATAGCTCCGTACTCAGACATTGAATTTGGATGAAACTAATTTCATCGGAAAGAAGACTCTCGGAGATTTTCTTCGATATATAGCAGCTCACACAGTTCTTTTTGTACAAGGAGTTATGATCGTCTAAAGTTGATCCAAAAAAAATAATTGCCTAGCTGCTGTAATTTTCCTGCAGATTTACTGTTCACAGGCTTCCCGACCACTGTTTTGAAATTTCGAATGTGCTCACTTATATGAAATACTCCTCTGTTTTGGGCAAACTTTATATCGTTGGAAATATTATTCCATTACCTACACATACAACTATTGACGGGATACTTCCGAACACCATAAACTTAATTTAACCCATACGCAAGCCTTTTGGACTCCATATAATGGCGATAAGTGTACGAAAAAATTTACGGGGTGTTACAGTATATCAAGGAAGTGTCTAAGAATGAAATTATTATTATCTAGTTATAGTTTATTCGCATGAGTTTTGCATTTATATGTAGACCATTATAGTGATGAAATTATGACATTCTCTTGAGGATATGGAATAAGCCTATAAGATTAGAATATTGGCTTTAGCCTAAGAGGGAGATGGTAAGGTGATGAAATGAATCATGTTTTGAGTATTAGATTGTGATGTATGTCAATAAGAGTTGTGATGAGATAGTGATCCATTATTACTCTAGCACCTTCCTGAAACACCCCGGGTTTTGGCCCTTGGATATTTCTTGAGCATTGAGCTCATTATCCTTGTAGCAAGTCATCATGCGAGTCGTATGGTGTGGATAGGGTCAGGTGACCCAACTCATAAGGTGTCCAGTGATTATTGGTTGGGTTTCTATTATGGGTATGGTTTGGTGATGGATTATTGGGTTGATCCTTCACTTAATCTAAAACTTAGTAACCTGACTATACGAGTGGCTCACTAAAAGCCGTGTTAGGATATAAGTGGTATAGTCTTATCATATGTTATCCAGTGTGTATGTTATCTAGTGTCAACCTCTTTGTATTTTTTCTTGGGTACGACTGTACCATACAATTCGTATTGTCTGGTCATGAGTTGGGGCAATAGAGTTGTATAGTGAATAGTGTATGGGTGTCCAACCTTCTATTCTGGTTACGACTTGATGGTACCAGTCGTATGATGTAGTTACGAGTTGGAGGGTCAACTTGTACATGGTTAACAGATTTTTATAGTTTATGTTGGAGGTATTGTGGACATTTCCTCTCTTAGCTCCTTTTGACCCCACGATATAAAATACCTTTTGGGACTTCATTAATCTATTATTCTAAATCCAACACTCTTAAAAATCTCTTAAAATCTCTCGCAAGCTTTTGGTTCAAGAAAGGGCTAGGGTTTCTACAAGGCAATCAATTAGGGGCTTTCAAGGGTGGATCTCTCCATCTTCCTAGGTGTCTAAGGCATGTTACTCTTCTCTCATTGTTAGTTGACTAAAAGTATGTTTTAATAAATGGTTTTCATTGTATTATTGTGGTATTGTTTTGGGTTTGAAATGGATTTTGGGGTTTTTGGTTGTTTATGGTTAGATAATGTTTTTCCATGTTTTACTAATGGTTTTTTTTTCATGTTATAATTATAGTTTGAACATGTTGTTGCATGGGAATGGTCAATTGATACTTTGTTTTAATTTTGAAAACTATATGTTCTGAACATGTTTGTTAAAATGCCAATGAGAATGATTTTGTCCGCTGGTTTGACTATTCTTGAAACTTTTGCATTGTATAATATGGTAATGAAAATTAAATTGGTTTAGTTGGTTTTGAATGGATTGGTAAGGACTTGGTGGCCATGGTATTGATTCAATTGGAAACTTTGGAGTCAAATTGGTTTAATGGCTTTGGTATGGCATAAATGGATAGAATTGGATGCTCTAATTATGGTATGACGATACCAGTAATGCCTAATTAAAAAGACTCATTGGTAAAGGGTTATTTATGTGTGAATGGTTTTAATATGGGCTTAAAAAGGGTTGTCTTAGAAAAGCTGTGGAAGATGGAGGTCTCAGGGGAGGGGGGAGCAAAACTAGAAACTCATGTTTGTCAATGTGAGGTTTGGTCTTGGCGACTGTGTGCATGAAATCACACTTATATTTTTGGAGATGTACTAGTCTTCTAAGGGTTTTCTCTGATTTGTGTAGCTAAAATGCACCGGGGCCCTTTCAGTAGGGGGAGCTGAACCCATACATCTTGTGGGTAGATTTAGGATGACAGAGCTACACAACCCAGGTTAAAGGTCTTATATGCATGCTAAATTTGATTCCCTTTTTCCCGGAATGGTATATATATGTATGTATGTGATAGAATATGGTTATTTACTTTGGTTTTGAATTACTAACATTATTTTATCTTATCCCTAAGTACATGCTAGCATTTACTCCGCTAATCATCTTCGGGTGATGTATCCATATATGATGCAGGAGCCAGCTATACTACCATTCCTCTTTCTCAGTAACTTGAATTTGGAACAACTTTGTGTTAGATTGAAGAAGTGAGCTTTTATACTCCGGAAGATTGCACTTAAGGCTATGGACTTCTTTACATTATTTTTGTTTCTTGGACTTTGTTTTTTCCTATAGGCTGAGGAATGTCTCAATCGGATGTTCTTTGATTTTGGATAGAGGCTTCATGGGACTACGATGGGCATGGGTGATGTCGGTATTAGAGTCAGCCTTGGTATTAGTATTGGTATTGTCATTGGGATTGACACCGGTTGGACATTTAGTCAGATATTTTTTTGTTCATGGTTATGGGTTTTATTGAATGTTTTTCAATTATTGTTGCTATATATTATTATATGTTCGAAATTCATCCGGCATAGGGTGCAGGGAAATTATGGATGGGCATTAGGGGTGGTCTCTAGTCTCGGTCGAACTTGACATGCCTGACATGACTAGGCCTTGGTTTAGGTTATGTCAGATTGGTATCAGAGCCATAGGTTCATGGTCAATTAGGAGTTCACAAATCCGTATCGAGTATAATCTCTTTTAAGGATGTGTAGTGCATCACACTCATAATGGAGAGGCTATAAGGAATTTTGGAATGTTTGTCTTTCTTGTGTTTTGTTTTCAAGTTGTAGATTCTAAGGTCCTGAAATCTTCTCTAATTTCCATTTGTTCACTTCTCAGATCATACTTCCTCGATGATCTGAAGCTCACAGAAACTCCTCTGTCCCACTCGAGGATAACGTTGATGGGATATTTTCTACTTATGGGATCTATACCCGGTCTAGAGCTCCAATTCTTGATTGTCCTGGAGTTTCACTAGTTTTCTTCAGTCCTTCTCGGGCCCCTTAAGTTGATGTGATAAAAGTTGAGTTTCGTCAATCTATTTATATATTAGCAAAATTGGTCGATTCTCAGGTTGAGCATGGTACTTCTATTACTCTATTTTCTGAGTCTATAAGGGTTGGCCAGTTCATGAGGTTGAACTCTCTTGTGTTTGTCGGTGTTAAGGTAGAGGAGGATCCATAAGGTTTTGTAGATTAGATGGAAAATATTTTTCTTGTTATGCATGCCATAAATGTAGAGGGCGTGGAGTTTACTGTCTACCAGCTGAAAGATGTGGCATACCAGTGGTATGAAGAATGGGATCAGTCAAGGGGTAACGATGATGAGTCATCCCTGTGGGAGGATTTTTCTAATGGTTTCCTTGATTTGCTTTTTTCCTCAAGAGCTAAGGGAAGCAAAGGCAGAAGAGTTTGTTAATCTGAAGCAAGGTAAGATGTTAGTCAAGGAGCATGCCTTGAAGTTTCACTAGTTATCACGGTATGCTCTAGAGTTGGTTTCTATTATTAAGGTTAGAATGAGGAAGTTTGCTTTCGATTTGTCTAGAGACTTAATTTTGGAAAGTAAGGCTTCCTTGTTGAGCAAGAAAATGGATATCTCCAAGATGGTTGTTTACACGTAGCTTATAGAGTATGATTAGAAGAAGTAGGCTGAGATAGGGGAGAGATAGGGTAAGAAGTTTAAATTCTCTAAGCAGGGTGGTGGCCAATAGCATAGTGGTAGGAATGGTGAAAAGTGGACCACGATAAAGTGAGAAAATTCTAGGTCTTACTAGATGGATAGTTCTCCCTACCTAAAGCCATTGGGTGATTGGCGTTTCCATGGTGGCAACAACTATAGGGCACAGGGTACCCAATCTCAGGCTAGCGGGGCTCAGTCAGCTCCATCATATCCTTTCTGTAGATTTTCTGGTAGATTGCATCAGGGTTACTGTGAAGAAGGAAGGGATAAGTGCTTCAGTTGTGGTATCCATGGCTCATAATTTCAAATTATCCAGTGGCCAAGGTTGCCTCAGGGGTAAACAGGGTTTTGGTTGCCTCTTCATCAGCTCCGGCACCAAAGGGTGCAACATCTAGCTCTGGGATGGGTCGAAACGGTCTCTATGATCACACTACTTGATAAGATTCTAAGACATCACCTGATGTGGTGACTGGTATGTTGAAACTCTTTTCCCATGATATATACTATTTACTTGATCCGGAGCCTACTCTTTCTTATGTGACCCCAGTTGTGGTTGTGCATTTGGTTTTGGTACTGAGCGTGTTCCGATATCTTTTGTTTCTACCCAGTTGGTGATTTCGTGATTGCTAGAAGATTCTATAGAGGGTGTATGGTATCTGTTGGTAGTAAGGAGACTATAATGGATCTGTTTGAATTATATATGGTGGATTTTGATGTCATATTGGGGATAGATTGGTTGCACTTGTGCTATGCTTATCTCGACTATTAGATCCATAAGGTTGTCTTTAAATTCCCTAAGGAGACAGTTTGTAACGTACTGAGAGTACACCCTGGGCGTCACAAGGTGCTTACAGTCTTGAGGGACCACAAGATAACCCATGAGCTAGTACCTGCTGTGAACATTGAATAATATAATCATAAATGCGGAAGAATAACTGATATGCCATAAGGTTTTATATACTGAATTATGAATTTGAATAACATAGTTATCTAAGTCTGATAAAAACACTGAAATCTGAATAAACAAAATAACTAACTGTAGTGTCAACTGAAGTCTGAATACTGAATAACTGAATCTAATATCTGAAAGCCTCTAAACTGAATGACTGGAAGTTGATGGTACAGGACCCAACTAACTTCAACTAACTACTAGACTGAAAATATGAAATAGAAATACTCCGTCCTAAAAATATAAGGACTAACCACTGCTACTGCTGAGATATCTGAAATGTCTAAGTGCGGTCCGAGAACTGGGCGTCAGAACCTATGATATAATACATCATAGCATAAGAAAAGGTATGTGATCAGTACTTTGAATGCACTGGTATGCTAAATGAGGTAGGCTGATATGTATGGTTTCATGAGCAGGATAAATAAATTATCTGAATATACATGTAAAGAATGGAGTACTGAATAGAGATCATAAAATTTGTAGATACTCAAAATATGTGAAATCTGTAAATACTGTGTATGCATGAAGGTCTGTAAATACTAAAGATATGTTAAAATATATAGATACTGAGGATACATGACCAAAGCACATAACATGAACTGAGTAAAATCTGTAAACTAAAATACTAAAATAACTGACATCTGTATGATTTGGTCAAACAACACTAAGATTAAATGTCTGAACTGATTACTGGATTAAGACTGTACCTGAGATTATGGTTGAGACTGTGGTAGGTATCATCTAACCGACATTCCCCAATCTGAGCTAATCGGGGTCCAACCTGTAACCCTAGTTAGAAGGGTATTAATACCCTACCACGGGTACTAACACTAGCTGTGTGGATACACTATACTGATATGCTGTTCGAAGGACTAAGGATGTCAAGCCTGAACTGACGGGTGACCTTTGCGAGAGAGTCAAGTCTAATCTTACGGGTGGCTCCTCATATCCTACGCTGGGTACTTAGTTCTGGAGTATAGGGACTTCTACTAATGACTCTGCCTATTTGATGGGGAAGCCACCATCCCTACACTTGCTCGGTGCTAAATCCTACTCCCAATTGAAAGCCACTGAAATACTGGACTATTCTGAGTTTAACTGACTGATATCTGACTATCCTGATAATGCTCATAGTATGTTCTGAAGACTATTTTGTAATGTACTGGGACTAGACTAAGTAAACAACTATGGTTTTCGAGTATTCAATACCCCCTGGACTCGAAAACAATAATAGTAAAATGACACTAAAGCTTGGAGGACAGAACATGAAGGCTTTTATTAAATCAATCACTCTTGTAGGCATTTCATCAAACACTTGGAGTTCATGGTTTGATCAAATCACAGGAATATCATGGAACTTGTAGTAAAAGCATGAATTCAATATGAATAATACAAAATCATGATTTAATTCAAGGAATGATAACATTAAAACATGGAGAATTGAATAATAACAATAATTTCATTGAAACATGGTATAAAATCATAGTTCATGGAGTTTCATGGGTGAAATCACAATTTAAAATCAAATAACTTGAAAATATCACAATTTTGTAATTTAAATAGGATACTTGGACTCCATGGGTGAAAGAAACCCATGGATGAACATCTAACATACCCGAGTTAATGAATTTAGAAGGATTGATGGTGAGTTCTTGAGATTTTGCCTTGAATTTGAGAGCTACGGTTTCTTGTTCTTGAAAAGAGGATATTTAATTTGAGAGAAATTAAATAATGATGAGTATTTAGGCTAATTAGGGGTTAATTTTTTGTGTTTAGAATAAGTTTAGGGCGTAGGAAAAAGACCCAAATACCCTTAAACAAATTCAAAAATGCAAGCTGGAAGCTGAAGATCCTGATTTTTAGTCTTGGCGTGATGCACCACTATCGCGCCAAGCCACTGGAAAGGGGATAATTGGGAAACTGGATGATGGTGCGACGTGGTAAGATCGCATTCCTTCACTAGAATGCCATTTTGGTCACCTCCACGACGCACCATAATCGCAGAGGCTCACTGGAAATTGCCAGACGTAAATTGGGTCCTCGGTACGATGCACCAACATTGCGGTACCAGATTGGAAACTGACAATTGTTATTTAGACTGGCTCCATGATACGCTAAGGTTCAAAATTATGGTGTTTGATGACTGAAACTTAAAATCGCCATAACTTCTTACCCGACAATTGGATTTGGACAAATTTTATATCCTTGGAAAGATAATTGAATTTTCTATGCAATGGCAGGCTCTAAACTGAAAATTAATGAGTATTTTAAAAATTTTATATATGAATACTCATGTATTGGGACTTAGATTATTTTACAAAAATACAGAGTATTACAATATCTCTCCCATGGTATCATTCGTCCTCGAATGAGACTAGTTAAGCTGAGAAAAATTGATGGACTGAGCTTACACACTGAACATGTATATCTGATGCATGGAATGCATAACTGAACTAATTTATAAATTCATGACTGACATGAACATGATGTGAAACTAAAACTGAGCATGATAGAGAGAAATCTTAAGAAGATTAGTAACTTAAACCAAATCTGAATTCACAGAGAAAGATGAGGGTACTTGGTCCGCATATCTGCTTCTACTTCCCAAGTGGCTCCCTCAATGGACTGATTCCGCCAAAGAACTTTGACTAGTGGAACCTCTTTGTTCCTTAGTTTACAAATATGATGATCAAGAATTTTGACTGGAACTTTCTCATAGGAAAGACTGTTCTGAACTTCTACACTTTCTAAGGGAACAACTACAGTTGGATCACCAATACACTTCTTCAACAATGAGACATAGATCACTGGGTTTACTGAATCTAGATTTGAAGGAAACTTAAGATCGTAAGCTACCATTTCGAAACGACTAAGAATTCTGAAGGGACCTACATATCAAGGACTGAGTTTCCCTTTCTTTCCAAATCTTTTCACTCCCTTCATGGAAGAGATTTTCAAGTGTGCCAAATGACCAACCTCAAACTCGAGATCCTTTCTCCTCACACCAGCATATGATTTTTGTTGGCTCTGGGCTGTTCTAAGCCTTTCTCTAATCAAATAAACCTTCACTAAGGTATCAAACACCAAGTCAGGACCTACTACTGCGGCCTAACCCACTTTAAACCAACCAATTAGAGATCTATATTTCCTACCAAAGAGATCTTCAAATGGAGCCATCCGGATACTGGAATGATAGATGTTATTATATGCGAATTCAATCAAAGGCAAGTGGTCATCCCAACTACCCTTGAAATCAACAATGCATGCTCTCAGCATATCCTCAAGAGTCTGAATGGTTCTTTTTGCCTGATTATCTTTCTGAGGGTTAAAACCTGTACTAAGGTGGACTTGGGTACCAAGACCCTTTTGGAATGCCTTTCAGAAGTGAGAGGTAAACTGGGTACCTCTATTTGAGATGATAGATAAGGGAACACCGTGCAACCTAACCAATTATCTGAGATAGAGTTTAGCGTAGACCTCGGCTGAGTAAGAGGCATGGACTGGCAAGAAATTAGCTGATTTGGTCATCCTATCTTTGATAACCCAAATAGAATCATGCCGATGATAGGTACAAGGCAAACCTATCACAAAATCCATGTTCACTTCTTCTTATTTCCATGTGGGAATACTGAACTCCAGCATGGACCCACTAAGCTTTTGGAACTCAATCTTAACTTGCTAACATGTAGAGAATTTAGTTACAAACTCTGTAAAATCCCTCTTCATCCACTCCACTAATAGATCTCCCAAAAATCATGGTACATCTTAGTGGCTCCTAGATGAATAGAGTAACGCGCACCATGTGCTTCTGCAAGAATTCGTTGCCTCAAATCTTCTACATCATACATACACAATCTACCCTGACAACGCAAAACACCATCCCCCCTTTGAATAAAACCTCTACTTTTTAATCTCTGACTGATTCTTTCAACTTAGCTAGATTGGTATTTCTATCCTACTTTTCCTTCACCTCAGAAACTAGAGATGATTCAGCACTACTCTACACCCACACACTATCCTCTGTTGAGTCGACTAAGAGGATACCTAGTTAGGAAAGCTGATGAACTTCCTGAGCTAACTTCTTCTTCTTACCATCCTCAACATGAGCAACACTACCCATAGACATTCTACTAACAACATCATCCACTACATTAGCCTTGCCCGGATAATACAGAATACTTATGTCATAATCTTTTGACTACTTTAACCACATTCTCTGATGCAGATTCAAATATTTCTAAGAGAACACATACTGTAGGCTCTTATGGTCAGTGAACACATCTACGTGCATCCCATAAAAGTAATGCCTCTAAATCTTTAAGGCAAACACTATTGCTGCTAGCTCCAGATTATGAGTAGGGTAATTCTTCTCATGGGGATTAAGTTGTCTGGAGGCATAGGCTATGATCTTATCTCTCTATACGAGGACACAACCGAAACCTACTCTGGATACATCACAGTACACAACAAACCCATCTAAACCATTTGGTAGAGTCAAAATTGGGGCTGAGGTGAGTCGAGTCTTCAAATCCTGAAAAATCTTCTCGCAGGAATCTGACCACTGAAACTTAACTTTTTTCCACATCAATATGGACATGGGCGATATAATAGTTAGCTAAACCCAAGAAACTCTTGATGTTTGACAGAGAAATAGGTCTGGTCCAGTTTCTCACCACCTCAGTCTTTTGAGGATCAATCCTAATGCCATCACCAGAAATAACATGGCCAAGAAAAGATACCGATCTTAGCAAAAATTTGTACTTATTGAATTTAGCAAACAACTGGTGAGCTCTAAGAGTTTGTAACACTATTCTGAGATGGTCTGCATGATCAATTTTGCTACAGAATAAATAAGGAAGTCATCAATAAAGACTGTGATAAACATGTCCAAGTACCACTTGAACACTCGGTTCATCAAGTCCATTAAGGCTTCTGGGGCATTCGTGATACCAAAGGACATGACTAGAAACTCAAAATGACCATACCGGGTTTGAAAAGCTATTTTCGAAATGTCACATTCCCTGACTCTAAGCTGATGATAGACTGATCTTAGTTCTATCATTGAAAAGTAGCTGGCACCCTGAAGTTGGTCAAACAAGTTATCGATTCTAGAAAGTGGATATTTGTTCTTGACTGTGACTTTTTTTATCTAACAGTAGTCTATGCATATTCTACGAGAATTGTCTTTTTTACACATGAATAAAATAGGTGAGCCCCACGGGGAGACGCTGGGCCTGATGAGCCCCTTATCTAAGAGATCCTTTAACTATTCTTTTAACTCCTTGAGTTCTGCTGGAGCTATTCTATAAGGCAAAATATATATAGGTTGAGTTTCTGGGACAAGGTCTATTTCAAAGTAGATTTCCCTTTTGTGAGAAATTTCAAGAAGATCTTCAGGGGACACATCTGGAAATTCCCTCACTACTAAAACTGACTTAAGAGTTGGAGTTTCTGCATTTGAGTCTTTGACTCAAACAAGATGGTATATGCACCCCTTTAATATCATCTTTCTCGCTCTAAGGTATGAAATCAAATGACCTCTAAGAGCTGTGGTACTACCCCTCCATTCAAAGGCTGGTTCATTTGGGAACTGAAAATGAACTATTCTATTTCTAGAATCAACTAAGGCATATCATGAGTGGATCTAATCTATGTCGAGAATGACGTCAAAATCTGTCATCTCTAACTCCATGAGATCAACTGAGGTAACTTTCTAACTCCAGAGTTTTGGGACTGACTCTAAAATTGAGGGCTATATATGGAGTTACAAAAGAAAGAGAAGCTCCAGGGTCTAGTAAAGCATAAATATATAAGTGAAATACCTGCAATGTACTAGAAACTACATCAGGAAAATTTTCCTAATCATGGTAGGACTGAAGAGCATATAATCTATTTGGACGCTGACTACTGGTAGCACTGGAAGCGACACCCTGTTGAGTTAGGTGATCGAATGGAACTGACGAATGATTGGACTGGCCTTGTTGGCACATATCCTTACCTTTCTTAGCAGCTACCCGACACTCTCAAATTTGATGGCCTGGACTACCATACCTGAAGCACACATCACTACCCGCTCTACACTCACCCTGATAGTACCTGCCATACTTTTGATATAGAGGGTTCGTATGGGAACTGCTAATACTGCCTTGGGACTTAGAGCTTAGTTCTCTATCCCTATTATCATTTTTGAATTTGGGTACTGGGGCACTGGCTGAAGAGGGTGCTGGTTCTGAAAACCTATGATAAAACTGAGGACGGTTACCATCTTCTGGTCTTGGCTGACTGAAATTAAAACTACCTATTCTAGCTCTCTTATTTTCTTTCTCCCTCTCCTTAATCTTCTAGTCCTCAATTTGTTGAGCATGGACCATCAACCTAGATTAGTCCATCTCCCTAATCAGCATTGTAGTCTTGCACTCCTTGACCACACTATCAGATATGCCAGACATAAACTTACTCATCTTGGATCTGTTGTCAGCTACTACATGATGAGCATATCTAGATAAGTGAGTAAACTTGAGGGAATACTCCTTCACACTCATGTTGACCTACCTCAAGTTAATAAATTCTAACACCTTGGCCTCCCTTAACTCTAATAGGAAGAATCTGTCTAAGAAAGCTGTAGCAAACTCTTCCCACTCTACAAACCCTGCATAAACACCCCTGTCTACCTTCTATTGCTTAAACCATGTATGGGCTATATCCTACAACTGATATGTATCTAACTCATCACTCTCATGGGATTTCACCCCCATGGCATTCGTTACCTTTTGAACCATATCTAAGAATTCTTGTGGATTCTCTTCAGACTTGGATCTCGTGAAAGAAGAAGGATTCATTCGGGTGAAGTCCTGAATTATAGTTGCAATAGTATTGGCCACTGGGTTGGCTGGAATAGTAGTCGGCCATTCATTCTGTGCTGCTACAAAATTCTCTAGAGTGGTGAACACAGCTCTGAATTCTATGTGAGAGATATGCTCATCCATACGATCAGCCTGGACGGGATGAGGTGTTAACTAGTTTCCTGCTCTTTTTTTGTTATTCTTTTTGGGAGGCATGTTTTATAAATGGAAGAAAGAAATAGATTAGAGTGAGAGTTTAATATGAGCTTATGCTCACTCACACGACATGAATACTGAAAGAAGGAAAACTTTTTCTAAACGCCTTGTAACCTCTCGTCCATAAGTGTAGCACACTACACACCCATGCACAAGACTTTACTTGATGCGACTTTCAGACTTCCTAGGACACTTTAAAACCTTAGTCTTTGATACCATGTTTGTAACACTTTGAGAGTTCACCCTGTGTATCACACAGTGCTTACAGTCTCGAGGGACGACAAGTTAACCTATGAGCTGGTACCTGTTATGTGCACTGAATAATATAATCATAAATGTGAAAGAATAACTAATATGCCATACGTTTTTCACAACTGAATTATGAATCTGAAGAACATAGTTATCTGAGTTTGATAAAAACACTGGAACTAGTAAAAACAATGGAATCTGAATAAATAATTAACTAACTATAGTGTCAATTGAAGTTTGAATACTGAGTAACTAACTCTAATGTCTGAAAGCTTCTAAACTGAATGACTGGGAGTTGATGGGACATGCCCTACCTAAATCCAACTAACTACTAGACTAAAAACATGAAATAAAAATACTCCATCCTCAAAATATGAGGACTCACCACTACTATTGCTGAGATGTCTAAAATGTCTAAGTGCAGTCCTAGAATTGGGCATCAGAACCTATGATTCAATAAATCATAGCACAAGAAAAGGTATGCGATCAATACTTTGAATGTACTGGTATGCTAAATGAGGTAGGCTGATATTTATGGTTTCATGAATAGGAATAATAAATTATCTGAATACAGATGTAAAGCATGAAGTACTGAATAGGGAGCATGAAATCTGTAGATACTAAAAATATATGAAATCTGTAAAACTGTATATGCATGAAGGTCTGTAAATACTGAAGAAACATAAAAATCTATAGATACTAAGGATGCATGACCAATGTAATGCCTTAAAATTTTACTTTTGGAATGCCACACGGTGCTCCAAACTATAAGTAGTCCTGAGCTAACCCTGGCTGCTTTTCTACTAATCAGTGGTACTAATACAATACATCAGGGACCACCCCTGGAATAACATATATACATAAACTTTATAATACAATGGCCAACTGATCAGTGGTACTAATACAATACATCATATCATCAATTTAAAATACAGACATTCCATTTCTTAATTCAATTAATCTTTGAGATTGGTTACTTTGTGGTCACACCTTATGGAACTTGAAACCATGATACCTCAATAGGAAAAAAACATGTAAATAGGTAATCAATATCATGAAAATGAAGTAGAGAATCATGGATACCTCATTAAACCATTTCGGAGTCAACAATAGTATATGGACATTTTTTTGACTAGCCGAACATCTTAAAAGTGAAAACAAGTTCAATTGGTAGTGTCGAAGATTATATGATGTTATTATGTGTCATGTGTCGTAGGACAATGTTGGAAGCTTACTTGAGAGTGCCATGGATCATTATTCATGCCAAATATTAGATAGAGTATGTCTTACATACCTTGATATAACCACTTCAATACAAGTCCAACTTGACTTCCCGTACTCTTCGAACACTTATCTACAATAAGTCATTTGTGGCAAACTAGTATTAGCAACCAAACCTTACCATTTAGGTATTAACTTCACCAAATAATGTCTAGGAAGTAATCCTTTAACTCATCAATAAGAGTGCTACATACATCCTCTTATACTCTTATTACATTCACATATCATGCATTTTCATGAAATATCCCTCAACATCACTCTTAGCCTTTATTTCCCTTCTTAATCACCATCCAATACCAACATGATCACTAGGCATACATAACCACTAAAATAATGATATATCACCACAATTCATCCTCCATAATCCAATACAACAACTTCCATAATTTACTACTAGCAATTTATACAAAACAATTCATAACTATGTTTATGGTTATCTTCCAACATCAAGACAATACTCATAATCCTTTATCAATACTTATTCATGGATAAGAATCAAGAATAAACAATATTCATACCTTAACAATGAACTCTTGCATTTAGAATCCTCCTTACATAACCATGGGGTGCTTCTCGAAGCTTTCGAGATGGTGAACACAACTACTGAACCAATTCAAATTTTCTACGGTTGAATCACAAAATATTTGAAGTTGAAATTAGGCTAGGGTTTCACCTTCTCTTAATAATTGGATGATATATGATATATATGAGGCTAAGTGTAGGTTTATAAAGACCCATTTTCGTCCAAGAGGTAATAGAAAATGATCATTTTGCCCTAAAAATTTAAGTAAATCCGAATCTGTCCCCAGTGGACAGTTTTGACAGGCTGAAGTAAATCGATCATAACTCTTTTCTCCGGTATCGTATTCGGGTTAAACCAATTGCATTGGAAAGATAATTAAATTTTATTTCATTTTCATAGAAAGTATACCACCCAGTTCTTCCTGTACAAGGAGGTATGGTCGTTTAAAGTTGACCAAAAATTTGTCCCACAATTCTGTTTTTTTTTTGATAGGCTGTAGTAAAACGGGTATAGCTCCTTACTCAGACATTGGATTTGGATGAAACCAATTTCATCGGAAATAAGACTCTCGGAGCTTTTCGGCGATATATATCAGCTCACACAGTTCTTTTTGTACAAGGAGTTATGATCGTCTAAAGTTGATCCAAAAAAATAATTGCCTAGCTACAGTAATTTTCCTGCAGATTTACTGTTCACAGGCTTCCCGGCCACCGTTTTGAAATTTTGAATGTGCTCACTTATATGAAATACTCCTCTATTTTGGGAAAACTTTATATCGTTGGAAAGCTTATTCCAATACCTACACATACAACTATTGACGGGATACTTCCGAACACCATAAACTTAATTTAACCCATACGCAAGCCTTTAGGACTCCATATAATCGCGATAAGTGTACGAAAAAATTTACGGGGTGTTACAACCTTCCTGGTGTCCTTCCCAATATGGAGATTGGGTTTGGGATTCATCTTGTTCTGTACTCTCATTCAATTTCTATTCCCCCGTATAGAATGGCTTCGACTGAGTTGAAGGAGATTAGGGAGCAATTAAATGAACTTTTAGATAAGGGTTTTATATGTCCTAGTGTGTCCCTATAGGGTTACCGGTTTTATTCGTGCATAATAAGGATGGTTTCTTACGGATGTGTATTGATTACCGATAGTTGAATAAAGTGATGGTAAAGAATAAGTACCCTGTTCCAAGGATAAATAGTTTGTTTGATCAGTTGCAGGGTGCTAAATTTTTCTCCAAGATTAATATTCAATCCAAGTATCATCAATTAAGTATTAGGGAGGTGGATATCCCTAAGAATACCTTCAATACTCGGTATGGGCATTTTGAGTTCTTGGTTTTGTCTTTTGGGTTGACCAATTCCCCAATGACATTTATGGATTTGATGAATAATGTCTTCCATTTGTTTCTAGATGTATTCATCATTGTGTTCATAGATGACATTCTGATGTACTCTAAGAGCGAGGTGGATTATTTCTATCACCTATGTATTGTATTACAGACCCTGAAGAAGCAGTAATTGGAAGCTAAATTTTTGAAATGTGAATTCTAGTTGAGCACTGTTACTTTTTAGGTCATGTTATTTCTTGTGAAGGGATCATGATTGATCCACATAAATTTGTAGTGGTTGAGAAGTAGCCTAGAACCATAACTCCAATCGACATTCAGAGCTTCTTGAGTTTAGCTGGATACTACAGGAGATTTGTGGAAAAATTTTCTTCTATATCTACCTCATTGATAAAGCTAACTTAGAAGAAGGTAAGGTTCTTATGGTCTGATGCTTGTGAGGATAGTTTTGAGAAGCTGAAGGATAAGCTAACTTTGGCTTCAGTCTTGACTTTTCTTGAAGGCACGAATAGATTTGTGGTATATTATGATGCATCCCATGTGGGTCTTGGTTGCATCTTGATGCAGCATGGCAGGGTGATAGCTTATGCCTCTAGACAGTTGAAGGTGCATGAGAAAAATTATCCTATTCATAACTTAGAGATTTTCACTGTGGTGTTCGCATTTAAAATCTGGCATTACTATTTGTGTTTACTAAGAAAGAGCTTAAACTCAAGCAAAAGAGAGATAGTTTAAGGCCCTCAAGGATTATGACATGAGTCTTCACTATCACCTAGGTAAAGCTAACGTGGTTGTTGATGTTCTTAGAAGATTATCCATGAGGAATCTTGCTCATGTGGGAAAGGAAGAGCGAGAGTTGGTGAAGGATATTCATTATTTAGCTAACCTTGGTGTTCGCCTCTTGGACTCTGAAGTTGGTGGTGTGTTTGTACAGGAGGTGGCACAGTCTTCTTTTGGTATAGAGATCAAGGAGAATTACGTGTTAGATCCCATCTTAATAAGGATCAAAGGTAATATAGGTAGGAAAAATATGATGGCTTTTGAGATTAGTGGTGATGGTACCTTGTGGTACCATGGAAAGTGGTGTTCCCAAAGTTGATGGTTTGCGAAAGAAGATGTGTCGCACTATGTCATTCACCCAGGTTTGATAAAAATATACCATGACCTTAAGGAGATGTATTAGTGGAACAATATGAAGTAGGATGTGGCTAGTTTTGTGGCTAAGTACATGGTGTGCCAACAAGTGAAAGTTGAGCACATGAGCCCAAGGATTTCATCAAAAGATTGAGTTACCTGTATGGAAGTAGGAAGTGATCAATATGGATTTTGTTACCGGTCTTCCTCGGTCTCGAAATTAATTTGACTCGATTTAGGTCATCATGGATAGTATGACAAAGTCGGCTCAACTTTTTGCCAGTAAAGACAAATTTTTTGGTAGAGGATTATGCAAATTTGTACCTTCAAGAGATTGTAAAGTTGCATGAGGTACCTATTTCTATTATCTTGAATCATAATATGCAGTTTTTATCTCACTTTTGGTGGTTGTTTTAGAAAGGTTTGAGGACTAAGGTGATTCTTATTTCAGCTTTTCACCCGTAGTTAGATAGGAAAGTAGAAAGGACTATTCAGACGTTGGAGTATATGCTTCATGCTTGCATGATTGACTATGGTGGTAGTTTGGTTGAGCATTTACCTCTTATAGAGTTTGCTTATAATAATAACTACCACTCTAGCATTGAGATAGCTCTGTTTGAAGCCTTAGATAGTAGGAGGTGTAGGTCTCCGATTGGGTGGTTCAAGGTTGGTGAGGCAGATATGTTTGACCCAAATTTGGTTCACCAAGCCATGGAGAAGGTGAAGGTGATTTGAGATAGACTTAAGGATGCACAAAGTCGTAAAAAGTCTTATTTGGATATGAGGTGAAGGAACTTGGAGTTTGAGGTTGGGGATAGGGTGTTCTTGAAGGTGTCTCCCATGAAGAGAGTGATGCGGTTTGGGAAGAAGGGGAATCTCAGTGCCCAGTATATTAGTCCATACTTGTTTTGAGAAAAGTTGACAATGTTGTGTATGAGTTGGAGTTGCCTTCTATTTAAGATTTATTCACCCGGTATTCCATGTTTCTATATTGAGGAAGTGAACGACTGATCTGTTGCAAGTTGTGCATATCAAGGATATTGGTATTTTTATTTCCTATCTTATGAGGAGATCCCAGTTAAGATCTTGGATTGGCAGGTTCATCGGTTGCGGAACAAGGATGTGGACTCGGTAAATGTTTTATGGAGGAAATACAAGGTTGAAGAGGATACTTGGGAAGCTGAAGAGGACATGAAGTCCAAGTATTCGTTCCTATTTTCTGCTCTAGAAATTCATGTGGAAGGTATGTGTTCTTTATAATAACTTTATCTTCTAACTCAGTTAAAGGAAAAGATTTATTTCCTTGCATCTTTGTTTTCTAACTTAGGTAAAGGTTAGAGTAGAGGTGTTGGGGTATAAATCATGCTTGTACTTCCTTTTTCCTTCATTCAAGGATGAATGATCCAAGTGGGGGATAATTGAGCTTTGAGCTCACTGGTCTTGTAACGACTCATTATGTAAGTCGTATAATATGGATGCAGGTCAGTTGACCCAACTCGTAAGGTGTCCAATGATTGGTGGTTTTGTTTCTATTGTGGGTATGGGTTGGTGACGGGTCGTATGGTTTGGTGATAGGGCATTGGGTTAATTCTTCACTTAATATGAAACTTTGTTACTTGACTTGGCTTTGAGTACGGGTGGCTCACTAAGAGCAGTGAGGATAGGGTATGAGTGGTATAGTCTAGTTGTATGCTGTCAAATATCAATCCCTTTGTATTCTGTCTTGGGTACGACTGGACCATACGAGTCGTATGGTCTGGTCATGAGTTGGGGCAATGGAGTCATATGGTGAACAGTGTGTGGGTGTCCAACCTTCTATTCTGGTTACGACTAGATAGTACCAATCGTATGATGTAGTGATGAGTAGGAGGGTCAACTCGTACACCAGCGGGACTTTTACAGTTTAAGTTGGGTGTATTCTGGGCATTTACACTCTTAACTCCTTTTGACCGCACAACATAAAACACCTTTTGGGACTTTATAACCTATTATTATAAATCAAACACTCTTAAAAATCTCTTAAAATCTTTCTCAAGCTCTTGGTTCAAGAAACGATTGGGGTTCTACAAGGCAATCAAGTACGGGCTATCAAGGGTGAATATCTCTATATTCCTTGGTTTCTAAGGCATGTTACTCCTCTCTCATTGTTAGTTCAACAAAAAATATGTTTTAATTAATGGTTTTCATGGTATTATTGTGGTAATGTTTTGGTTTTAAAATAGATATTGGGTTTTTTGGTTGTTTATGGTTGGATAATGTTTTTCTATGTTCTACTTTTGATTTTTTCATGTTATAATTATGGTTTGAAGATGTGGTTGCATGGGAATGGTCAATTGATACTTGTTTTTGGTTTTGGAAACTATATGCCCTCAACATATTTGTTAAAATGCCAATGAGAATGATTTTGTCACATAGTTTGACTATTCTTGAAACTTTTGCATTGCATAATATGGTAATGGAACTTAAATTGGTTTGGTTGTTTTTGAATGGATTGTAAAGGCCTTGGTGGCCATTGTATTGATTCAATTGGAAACTTTGAGTCAAATTGGTTTAATGGCTTTGGTATGGTATAAATGGATAGACTTACAAGCTCTAATTATGGTATGACGATACCAATGGTTAATGCCTAATTAAAAGAACTCCTTGGTAAGGGGTTGGTTATGTTTGAATCATTTTAATATGGGCTTAAAGAGGGTAGTGTTATAAAAGTCGTGGAAGGTAAAAGTCCCTGAGGGACCAAAACTGGAAACTCATGTTTGCCAATGTGAGGTTTGGTCATGGTGAGCGTGTGCATGATGTCTCACTTATATTTTTGGAGATGTACTAGTCATCTCATGATTTTCTTTGATTCATGCAGCTAATACACATCGGGGTCCTTTCAGTAGGGGGAGCTGAACCCATATAGCCCATTGGTGGATTTAGGATTACAGAGCTACAAAACCTTGGTTAAAAGTTTTAAAAATACCTGCTAAACCCAGTTCCCTTTTCCCAACATGGTATATATATATATGTATATTTGTGATTGCATATGGTTATTAATTTGTTTTTAAATTACTGGCATTAATTTATCTTATCCCTGAGTACATGCTAGCGTTCACTCTGCTAGCCGTCTTTGGACTCTGTATCCCCACGTGATGCATGAATTGGCCATGCTACCTTTCCTCCTGCTCAGTTACTTAGATTTAGGTATAGCTTTATGTCATACTAAAGTGTAAGCTTCCATACTCCGGAAGACTCCATTTCATGCTATGGGCTTCTTTACATTATTTTTGTTTCTTGGACTTTGGTCTGCTATGGTTCGGGGCATATCCTAACTGGATGTTTTTTGTTTTTTAGATAGAGGCTTTATGGGACTACTATAGGCATGGGTATTGGTGTCATACTTGGTATTGATATTGGCATTGAGGTTGACACTGGTTAAATATTTGGTTGGTCATGGTTATGGATTTGATTGAATGTTTTTCAATTATTGTTGATTTACAGTTTTATATGTTCAGAATTCATTCGACATAGTGTGAAGGGTGGTTATGGATGGGTATTGGGGGCGGTCTCCAATCTTAGTCGGACTTGAGATGCCCAATACGACTAGGCCCTTGTTTGGATCGTGTCACTTCCTTTCCTTTGATTTCATTCATTATGGCACCCTACCTATGTATTGCGTGATAGAGTCACGCCTGTGACTAATGCTTATACACTTTATGGATATTCATGTTTCTCTCAGCTTCTAGTATAAGAAGAAACAACTTCTCTTTGTGATTCGAGTCATCCCCTATGAGTTTATGAGTTTTAGTCTTAGGTTAAGTATTTTTTGATAAGTATGAACCCATGTTTAGTGTATGGTCAGTTCCCAGAACTCATGGTACACCCTTAATGCCCAGTGAAATACGCATTATGGTATAATTGTCCTCAGTTTAGATCTCCTTAATGAATATATGCCTTTGATACTCTAATCCTTAAGCTTTAGTTAAGTGTCAAGGTTATGTATAGTATTATTTCATGCTTTAGGTCCTCAAATTTTAAACTTTCAGTGACCTCTCCTTATGTAAAGATAGTGGTGACAAAAATTGATGAACAATGGTTTATATGGGAAAGAGTAAATGTTCCTTATTAGGGAAAAATTATTGTATGCTTGTTTTATCCAAGGTTATAAGTGTAAAGGAAGATTAAGGCAAAGCTTTTGGTATATGCCATAGTTAATTGAGAAATCTAGGTGTGTCTTCTTGGGGACAGTTCATGAAAGTTTTTATGGATAAAGGTATTAGAGAATATTGGAAAATTCTTAGGTGGGTTGGTTGCCTAGAAGTTCATATGTGGTTATAATTATAGGCTTGAATGTCATGTTGGTATATAAGTGGATAAATACATTATGAATTCCTAGTAAGAAGTTGAAGTTACTTGTTGAAGTGGTAAGGAGTATGATTCTTGACATGAGAGCTCTGAAAACCCATATGATATTGAACCCGTGGTTTAGACTAGTATTATAGTGTTATGTGTAGTACCTTGTGACTGATAGTTAGGCTTGAACACGGTGAGAGAAATTTAGTTCATCTCAGACTTTGGTTGAAGGAGTTATCAATACCCATGTGATTATTTCTAAAGACCAGCAGCATACCTGGATTTACCGTCCATCCAGAGAATACCAGACGAATCTAACTAATCTATAGTACTAACTATAATCAGACTAGGTCTTCTAAAGTGAACTAGCATAGCGGAGTGAGATATATCGAAGAATGAACTTAGCCTTCAACCACAAATGGGGTCCAAGTGGCGTTAAATGAAGTGTAGTATTTAAGGGGAAAAGTATAGTTGAGGAAGTTTTTGAGAAGTGTGACTAAGCTTGAAATAGGGGTGTGCATCGGTCGGTTCGGTTTTATGTATTATCCGTTTTGTTTATTGGTTATCAGTTTTTAAATATGCTAAACCAATAACCAAACCAATAAGATATTTTTTTATTGGTTTTTAGTTTATCGATTTTTAGTCCTTAACGGTTTGGTTTTTGGTTTAACCAATAAGAAAACATGCATAAAATAAAAATAGTAGCACTTAACAAGAAAAGAAACGAAATCATAGTTGCAGCAAAAATCTAACAATGTGTATAATTTTACAAGAATCTTCAAGCTTGAATAGGTTTTTGGGAAAGTGAATAGGTTTGTAGAAATAAAAGAGAAATATATATTTATATAAAAGTTGGGGTAAAGTGTAATTTGGAATATTCTTATTGGGTTATCGATTTACCCAATAACCCAATAAAAAAACTCAAAACTGAACCAATAACCCAATAATTTTTTTAATAAAATCAATACAAAAACGTTAACCCAATAACCCAATAACAATAAATCAATAATATTTTTATCGGTTCGGTTTATTGATTGGTTCAATTTTTGCACACCCCTAACTTAAAAGTTAGTAGTTACATTGTCTAAGGTATAGTACTTCTATCATAGCTTTTGTTTTATATGCCTATTCAATGAGGTAATTTATTAAAATTCATGCTAATTGTGAATTCAGTTGAGTCCTTACTCCAAGTCTAAATCAGTCCCAACCATAACAGATTCCCAGATTTAGAAATTGATATAATGTTAGTTATCCAACTATAGAATTCAGCCAGACAGTACTAGTGAGTTCCCAAATTTTCAACCTAGTTAAATTTAGTCAAAAATTTATTCATCATGTCCATATTCCGCTCTCAAAATTCTATGTCAAGTATTACATCTTTTTTTTTCTAATCTTTCAGCCAAGTCAGTCTTCTTTCAAGAACGAATGATCCCAAGGGGGAGATATTGTGACACCCATAAAATCAAAGCCAATGTTAGAACCATGCTTTAAATTCATGAAAGATCAAAACTCATGGTTTGTTATTTTTATAAGTGATTTAGACACATACCTCAAAGAGCTCCTAGCTTATAGACAAGTCAAAACACCCCTTAGCGATTAAATTTTTATGAAGAATATGACTATAGTCATCTTCAAATGAATATAAATTTTGTTATACTAAGTATTTTTGATCTCAATATCCACCAACATACAGATAATTGAATTATCCTTCCAACAATACCAATTTCTCCTTAATCCGATATCGGGGTGAAAAGTTATGGCCAAAATACTAAAGTACTGTCAAAGCTGCCTAGACTACGACTCGTAATGTCTCATTATAGGTCGTTAGGAGGGAGTCCTAGATTGGGAAGTAGAGGCAGAAATTGGAATTTTGACCACGACTTAAGTTACGACTCTTGGCCAGGCCCTACAAGTCATGACCTAAGTTGTTAGGATCACTTCCAGGCGACTTCCAGTCGGTTTCTAAGGGAGTTTTTGAGTCTTTTCCCACTCTTTTAACCCCAAAACTACATCGTTTAAGCTATTTTAAGGCTTAATTAAAAGCCAAAACAACCCCAAATTCCTCATTCTCAACACAACACCAAATTACTTAATAAACACATGATTTTTTTCTTATCCCAAAGTAAGATATTGGGGGTTTTCATCTTCAAGTTCAAATCCCCAAAACTTTAATTCAAAAATCAAGAAATGTAGGTATGTGGGGTTTGAACATGGATAACCTTTCATCCCTGTGCCCAAAAGCTTTGGCATTTACAATTAAATTTATGAGATTTTCAGTTAAGGTTCACACCCAATTTTCACATTTTTGAGATTATGGCATTATCATATGATTTAAGGTTCAGTTTGCAGAAGAATTTACCTTTACTCATGTTATAACTTACATGATTGCTATTATGAGATTAATTTTATTATTTTGGCATGAAGTTTGATGAATTTATAAAGGATTTTAATTTGAACATTGAATTTGATATTTTGATATGAAGTTTTTATGAAATAAAGAATGATTTCAAGTTCAAGAATAAGTTACTAACTTTGCAAGAAGTTTAAGATTATATGCTCAAGTTACAAGTATTACAGCATGATTAAAGTTCATCTTGATGTTATGATCTAATATAAGATATGAAATCCACAAGTTTCCTCATGAACATGATTAAGTAAGACAAACATAGTTGGTTTCCAGTTTATAAACCCGTATGCTATTTTAAGGTGGATTTCAAAAGTATAAGCATATAAGTATATGTTTTGGGAGTAATATTTACCCCCAAAAGGGGACTGTGGGTTTAGCGCATCCTAATATCTAGAAACTACGTGCCACCGTAGGTTTATGTTTAGGGACCTCGCTAAAGAGTGTCCCCTTCTTTAACCAATATGGGTTAAGCATAGTAATCACTCTAAGTTAAGGTTCTATTTAGATGGCAAGGTTAAAACAACTCTCCTCAACATGGGTAAGATGTTATACTCCATGCTAGCTCACATGGTTTATGTCGGTTATAAGAATCTCCCACAAGAAAGATAAGAGTAAAGATTTTAGAAACTAAGTGTAATGACTCACTAAGCTTATCAGATTATGCTTTACTATTCATGTTTTATGATATTTCAGCTTTCAATTTTATTCATGACCAAGGTCAATCCTTTACACTTAGCATATATGATTTGAAAGTATGTTAAATTTTAGTTTTACTTATTGCATTCACCCTCACATACTCAGTACATTCCAGAAGTACTGACCACATATATATCATGTGGCTACATTATTTCATAATGTAGGTACCAATTATATCTCATAACACCATGGTCAGACAATAAATAACTTCCAGTTGGCAGGTGATGAGTTCTCTTGATTTGGAGTCTCGAGTCAACTCTAGTTCTAGTATTGTATTTTTATACAGTTATACTGATTAGGGATGACTGTGGGTCATGTCCCAGCTTCCTATAGTCAGTATTAGTAGAGACTTCATAGATAGTCGGTCAAAGTTGATGTATTCTATTTTAGTTTTCTTTGTATAACCATTGTTATATGTTTTGAACAGTTATATATTGAACAAGTTTAGTTAATGACATTTCTTCCACTTATTGTTTCCAGTTTTATGCATTTATTCAGTCGATCATGAATTATGCTAGTATTATGGGTTAGCTTAGGATCACTTGTGGTTCTACGCACTATGTGACATCTAGGGGGTAGTCTCGGGGCATTACATAAAAGATCAGCTAGTTGTTAAGATTCGGAATGTACTCAATTTGAATAAAGCATTGCTGAATCTTTTCTCTAATAAAACGACAGTCAATCTCAATGCGTTTGGTCCTCTCATGAAATATTGAATTTGCTGCTATCATCATTACTGATTTACTGTCACTAATGAGTTTACCGGGTAGATTAATCTCTACTTCCAATTCCTTAAATAAGCCAAGTATCCATGTGATTTCAGAGGCAATAGAAGCCATACTCTTGTATTTTGCTTTAATAGAACTAGAGATGTTTGTCTATTTTTTTTATTTTCATAAGATCAAGGTTTTACCTAACTTGACCAGATATCTATAAACTGATTTCCTTGTATGTATGCATGTTGCCCAATCAAAATTATAGTAGGCAATAAGATCTTTAATAGGTTGGTTTGAAATGTGAACTCCATGATTAGGTTGATTCCCTGCATATCTTTCTATCTTGAGTCCTGCTTCCATATGAGTTTTCTTAGGTTTTTGTAGTTATTGACTAAGGGCCTGCACCCCACAACTTACCTATTAGTATTTTTTTTATAGAATTTAACATCTGCAATTAAAGGATCTTGAATGGTGTTGCCTTATTTGAGATCATCCTATTCTTTGCTTGTTAACATGATATAAGGATCCATAGGAATAAGTACAAGTTTGGCTGCTGAAAAGCCAATTTCTTAAATAAGCTTACATACTTCCGTTGATGTATAACCATCCTAGCTGATATAACAAATTCTGTTACAAGGAAGTACTTTGTCTCCAAGTCCTTCATTTTAAACACCTTATATAGTGAGATCTTTGCTTCCTCAATTAGTTTCAAACTATTGTCAGTTGCCAACATATCATCCACATCAGGATTATCACAATTCCTTCTTCACTTTTCTTTGTAAATAATGAATAATCATGTTTACTTTGTTTAAAATTTAGCCTGAGAAGTGCATCTGTTAACTTCACATTCCATTTCCTAGGAGCTTTCTTCAAGCCATATAAAGATTTTATGAGTCTGCATATTGATTTAGACCCCCTAGCTCACAAAACCTTATGGAAGATTCATGTATATTTAATCATGTAATTCACCTATAGGAATGCATTATATACACCCATTTGATGTGAGAAACTGCAATTGCCATGACTAGTCTCGATATCACCATCTTAACTATAAGAGAGAAAGTCTCTTGTTAATCGATTTCTACTTGTTGGATATATCTTTTTGCAAATAACATTGCCTTTAACCTTTTAGTTTACCCTAAATATTTATACTTGATCTTAAAGATCCATCTTCATCCTATAGGTTTCTTTCTATTTGGAAGCTTAACAACTATCCATGTATGGTTATTTTGAAGAACTTCAATTTCTGTCTTCATAGCCTCTGCCCACCTTGGATCACTTATAGCCTCCTGAAAAGTCTTAGGTTCTGTTAGTTATGACAAGACATATAGTTAGTAATGCTGTAAGAAATATCATGATGAGTAGAGTTTAATGAGATGAAATCCTTCATCCAAATAAGTGGTTAATTTTTCTATTACTAGTTGCAACTCTAGTAGGAACAACATGAATTGATTGAGTACTGGTTTAAACTTATTGTCCCTGATTAGCAGAAGTGTGATATGTATCTTCTTGGTGTGCTAAAGATACATCTAAATTAAATCCCAAAACACTATAAAAGTTAGTATCATTTGACCGCGTAGAGTATTGAGATTGAGCATGTACTTTTTCAAATACTAAAGGATCAGTTGAGCAGAATAGAGGTTGCTCAACTGCCTTGTCAATGAAAATGAACTCAGTCTCTTTGAATATAACATCTCTATGAAAATAGAACTTATTAGTAGTAAATCATATACTAAGTAACCCTTTTGAGACTCTGAATAGCCCAAAAAAATTATCTTTCTTACTTCTAAACTGCAACTTATCAGTTTGATTAAGTATTTTGGCATAACACAAATAACCAAATATTCTAAAGTGACGTAAATAAGGTTTTCTCATGTACAATTTTTCATAAGGGGATGTGTTCATAACAGAATAAGGTAGTCTATTAATGATGTAGACAATTGTTAGTATACATTGTCCCCAGAACTATATAGGAATATTAGCTTGAAGTCTTAGGGCTTTTGTGACTTCTAAAATGAGTCTGTGCTTTCTCTCAACCGCTTTATCTCAACCACTCTATTTTACTGAGGGGAATAAGCACATGATTTTTTTATGTATTATACCTAACTCATTAAATTTTGCACAATTGCACTACATATTTCATTTACAAACTCTATACCATTATCAGTTCTATAAGCCTTTATATTACTAAATGACTCTAAACAAAGCAGAAAAGTATTGAATAATGGTAGAAATATCAGTTTTTAGTCTAATCATGTATATACATGTCACTTTATAGTAATCATCAAGTATTTTTAAGAAATATTTGTAGCCTTATACAGTTGGAATCTTGTAGGGACCCCAAAAATACATATGAACTAAGTTAAAGGCAGTAGTACTTTTAATACTACTTGCAGGAAAGTGAAATCTTATTTGTTTTGCACAAGGACAAATAGAACATGTCTCTATTATACTAGCAATATCTTGCTGCTTATTAGAAATTATTTTATTCAAAACTGAAATAGACATATATTTAATCTATAAATCCATAGACTTATGTCACCATTGTCTAAGAACAGACTATCTATTAAATCAACAACTAACACTATACTAGAGTTGGTAGGTTGATTAAAATCTTAATTAATTAAGTAAAGTCCATTCTTTAATACACCAATCTCCTTCACCTTCCCTTTTGAGAGGTTTTGAAATATACAAAAGTCAGGATAAATAGAGCAACACAATGTAAATCTCCAGTAGTCTTCAAAATGGATAATAAATTGAACTTAAATTGTGGTTAGTGGAACACATTTTGTAGTGTGCTATTTGTAGATATAGAACTAGCACCAGTATGTGTAACTAAAGATGTATCACCATTAGGCAATTAAACTTTCTTTGATACTGAGGATTTTGCAATGGTTTGTTTTTCTAACATGTGAATATCAGAGAATATATGGTTAGTAATACTAGTATCAATAATCTAATTATGTGAATTAGAAGATACTAAAGAGTGCATCACTCATACTTGACCCTGCATTTGTACTAGTTTCATGATAGCAGTAGTTGTGGTAATGCTGTATTGATAAGGGGTTGATTAAAATATTTCAAAAGCTAAAGAATTTGCTCATACTAATTTATGGTAAAGACACATGCACTAGGTTGTTAATTAAGATTTTAACTTAACACTGGTGCTTGTTGTAGCATTTGTTGATACAGGCCTATCACATTAGCCACCACCTGCTCTATCCCCTTATCTTGATGCCTCAGACTATGATTGTTCAAGTAATACTCACTACACATCTGATAATTGTCATTATCAGTTTGAACATAGCAAGAATTATGATATGTAGGATTACCATTACCAGATATAAACCTTTTCTTCTTGTTGTTCAGATTTGGAACAAAGCCAAAATGGATGTCTAGGGGATAGCCTACAAGCTTGTAATAATTATCCTTTACATGACTTCTAATTTTGCAGTGATCATACTGCACACTATAACCTCTTTCCCTCTTGGACCTAGAAGGACCAGCCTTAGAGTACATTACTACTGGATCATAACTACTAGGGGTTGAACCTAATTAAAGCAGTAGAAGTAGAAGAATCCGTTGAATTTTATCATTCATAATCATGGCATATGCCTAATTTACAGTAGAAAATGGATTCATAAGCAACAACTAACTTCTTTCCTGAAGATAACTATCATTCAACCCCATGAGAATCTAATTAAGCTTTTATCTCTGAACATATACAATGAACTCTTTTGACTGCTCACATTCACAACTCAAAATATGAACCAAAGATTCAAGTTTATTTCATAAATCTTTGAGTTTTGTAAAATACATAGATATAAAATTTGTTCCTTGTGAAATAATAGCTATTTTGTATGCTGATTAAAGGTTCTTGAACCGTTTATCTTGTCAAATCTTTCTTTAAGTTCCTTACATATAGTCCATGCAGTAGACATATATACAATTCCATTCAAAAGATTGCTTGAAATTGTGTTCATAATCCAAGATAGTACAATAAATTTCACCCTTTCCCATTGACCTCATAACATTTTTCTAAATTTATCTTTCTTATATGTTTCATCTACCATCCCCATGTTGTTTAACCCAATAAGGCAATACACATTGATCTACTTATATATCATAATTTTTAATGCCAATTAGTTGAGTATAAATTAGAGAAGCTTCACTTACAGTGGAAGTATGTAGATATAGGGGGTGATGTCACCTAAAGCTTATCCATATTGATGATCTACAGTAGATGGTTGAGAAGAGTTTGAGGGATGAGAAGAAGGAGTTGAATTTCTTCCAAGATCACTAACATTCCCATTAGGATTCGACTAACTTTCCATAGTTATGAGTACACCACATAGAATAACACAAAACTTTAAGTAGAGTAATGGGAATGAGACCACAACTTGTAGATTTCCCAAATTGAAAATGCCTGAGTTCTTAACTTGTAGAATTTATAGGCTCCGATACCATGTAATTAAATATAATTGATTGAGAGTTCTTGGTAGAACTCTAGAATAATTAGAGTCAAATTAGCGATAGAGAGAATAGTGGAGAAGAAAAGAGGAGAGAGAATGTTATTTATCTTTCATTGATTTGTAAAGTATGTTTGCACAAAGTGATCTTCTCAACTATATATCCAATTATTTGGGCTTCTAACTTATTGGCATCTTTGAGTTAGTTAGCTATAACTGACCTATAACTAACTTAACTATAATCTTGAACACTATGAATAATATTAACTATTTAATGGACTTCTAATATTTTATTAGATTATTTAACAAGAATGACCAAACTATTATTAAATATGTAAGGCTCATTATTCATAATTATGGTCTTATCCTTTTTATTTTTAAACTAGAGATAAATTAGCCATACTATGTAGAAAACCTATAGAATGATCATAAATCTCCATCAACCATAGGGAAATTTGAGGATCTCATTAAATAGTTGATATCTACCAATAAAATTCCTAATTAGGGAGTATTACCATTTTTGGTGCAGAACTTCAATGTCCTCCACATTCAGATTTGTTGCTTTCAACCCTTCTTTCAAGATAGGTGGAAAGAAGTTTCATACCTTGGTGAAACAACCTATTTCATTTCAACATATATACCATTGATGACTTTGCATGGTAAATAATTCTCTCTTTCTCAGTATTGATATTTTTACTCTCAAGATCAAATATGTATGTACTTTCTCTCACTTGTGGCACTGTACTTTCTCTCACTTGTGGCACTGCACTGGTACCTATAAAGGGTGATGCAACTATTGGGCACTATCATATTCACGAGCCACTGATTTACTGAATTGGGGTGATGGTTTGGGGCACTCCTATATTCTACGTAACAATCAAATATGTTGGACTCAATTGGTAGGGGTTGTGTTGTGTTGTGACCCGAGACTACCCCAGTCGTAACACAATACTTAAAGTCACAAGTGATCCCAAAATAACCTATGACCTAACATGGAACTAAGAATATTGTATATAACTGATGATTACTAAGAAAAAGCTAAATTAAAATGATATAATAATAATTGAACAAACTAGTGCTGTCTCATATAACCATTAAGCTAAAAATATTGTTTGTTTGTAAGCCTCTTCTAAGATGAGTTGTTGGGAAAATCCCTCACCTAACTCTAACTGTCTAAAAATTGAATGATTAAAATAAATAAAGTAAACATAACACTACTAGAAATTATCCCTATTGCAATGAATCTTTTGGCAACGGTTCCAAAAACGTTGCGATAGATGGTCTATTGCAACGGGTGGAACCGTTGCAAACAGAATTTGTTCAAGTAGTTCTATAACCATTTCTATTGATGGATAAACATTGCAATAGGTATCCTATAGCAATGGTTTCATAAACCATTGCCATAGAGTAACCTATTGCAACGCGTTTTTGAAAAAAAAAGCTATTGCACCGGTTTTTATTTTTTCCTCCCAATTTTTTCATAGGATCCGCCAAAACTATAAAAAAATATATAATAAAAATTAAAAATAAATACAAAAATAACTCTCAACTCGATCACTCACATCAGTAGTCCACAAACCCCAATACTGCCACTGCACCGACTAGCCACCGCTCTTCGACTGCCTCTCTAACTTGCCCACTACTGCTCCGATTGTCACTCCGACTACTGCTCCAACCACGACTCCGACTTCCGCTCTGACCATTACTTCGATTTACAACAGCCGGCAGATCTAGTTGCTGAATCCTCATAGTAAGCTTGCTCTTCATATGAATCCATTCAATTTATGTTGTAATAGAGTCAAGATCTAGAAATTTGGCGCTTGAAGCAGAAACAAGAAGAGTGGGCAAGGTGTCGTTCTGATTTTGATGAAGTTTTGGCTGAAATTTATGCTAAGAACTATCATAAATCACTGGATCATCGCAGCTTTTATTTCAAGTAGTAGAACATAGCTTGAGCACTAAAGGTAATATAAGATGACATTTTGCTGATTTAGAACTAGTTCATTTTAATAACTAGTTGTAGCATGAAATGAAAATGGAAGCATTAGTAACCAAGAAATTCAAAGATTAAGTAAATTAGAAAATTGAATATCTATTACTGGGGCTACTTTGGTGATGCTAGCAGGGGTGCGACACTATTCTTGCAGGTGGTTGTTCCCTCAGATTCAATTTGGTCCTGCTTTAGGATAATTCAAGTAACTAAACTATAAAGTGGAAATCTTTATACTTGTGCAATGAACTTCATTTATTGAAACTATTCAGATGTTTATGCCCCATTGATTTATTTTAAGTATTGAAGTTAAATTTGTTCTGCTTATGACTCTTCATTTGGCAATTGCAGCGGGTAGAGTTCAATTTATATTTAGGTGCTTATTGATAAGTATATCTACACTCACAAGCTTATTTAGATCGAGAACCACAACTTAGTGTGGCAACTTGATTACAAAAGTCTCTTCAGCATTTGCTAAAGTGATTTTCTTGATGGTGATTTTTGCTTTCCCTATTTATTTTATAATTTTTTACTATACAAATGCATGTCTTCTTTCTTTTACCTCTTCCTTCCTTATCTTCTTTTGCTTTTATAGATTGGCATAAAACTTACTTCAATACTAAGTGACCTACTATACAAATACATGTCTTCTTTCTTTTATTTCTCCAATTAGTATTTTTCCTGCTCTTGTTTGGTTAGTTATATATATCCTGATTTTTTTAAGGTATAGACTTCCCTTCTTTGGAGATTTTTCTCTAATTATATTGTAGTTTTGTAGTGCATCTTTACTGGTATGATCTGCAAGACTTACTTGATTTTCCATAAATGCCTTTTAGTGGTTGAGGATAAATTTGGAATATACTCTAGAAGGAAACAATGTAGCCTAGGTGTCTCATGCAAGAGATTACAATTTAAAATTGACTCTTGTAGAACCAGAACAATATTCTTGGAGGTTGAAATGAATTCTTAGAAAGAATTTCAAGATCTATGGACCTTACAAGAACTTTTAAGAGGTTAGAATAAGTTCAACAGTTTCATTAGAGTTCAACTTTGTTACAACTACAAGACCTAACAAACAGAGACATTGATGAAGCAGAAACTCTAGTTTTTCTTTCACCTTGCTTTACTTGCTCTGAAGTCTTATCTAGCCTTAAGAATAATGTAATGCTTTCCCTGCATGAGAATTTGTTCCATAAATGCCTGTTTAGTATTATATTTGAGCCAACTGTTTGTACTTAATATTATTACAATTTGTTTTAATTTGATTAATAGTAGCTCTCTCTTCAAACCAATATCCACCATTGCCTCCCATCCACCGCTGCCTGCTGCTGCTCCGTCCAACTACTGGCGTAACATCACCATCCATTGACATGATCCCAACGACCAACACCTTCGGCTGTAGCTAAACGACCAGCACACACTTAAAATTATTGCTTCTTAGAGAAGGAGCCGAAGGAAAGTTATTACTTAACAAAGGACTGCGAGTTCAAGTTTTATTTTTCTATGGCCATGACTCCTATTCAATTGATTTTTCTATAATATACATTGAGGCTCTTCATCAGTTTTTCCATACCAACACCCTCTAGATCAAATTAGTTTTTTAATTTTTAAAATTAAATTACTGAAAAAATAAAATTGTTTGAAGTCAAGTCCTTTGGTTGTAGTTTTCCCTGAGCATCTGTCTGACTATGTTTCTGGTGTGACTGTTAGCGATGGGTATATAATGAACTTGCGACTAGATATTTCCCTGCATATCTTCTTATTGGGTACAAGTGATTCCCTTTCTTGATAAGGTAATGTAACAAAGGAAATAAATGATCTTCAAAGAACTTGTGCTGCACAGTAAAGGATGTCATTCACCCCCTTGCATAAATTTGTGTGGTTGTTTTATAACTAGAATTTCTTGTTTACAAATAGTTAGCTTGGTTTTTTTTGTTTCTTAGCTGGTGGTTATGCTATGAGTAGTAGGATTTTTGACTTGTTTTAGTTTTCTTCAATGATCTTTCTCACATATTTATTTACTTTTGTTACTATAACATTTTGTGTTTAATTTGTGATACCACTTTTGAATAAACTATATTTAACTTAGCATTAGTTTTAGAAAACTTTCTGATTCCTTCTTTTCATTATTTTAACCCTGTCTTCTGATAAGCTATAGTTGTAGAAACGTCAGAAGAGGAGGATGAGTTGGATGATACTGATTGGAATTGGATGGAGGCAGATGATTAGAAAAATAAATTCATTTGAATATATGCTCATCATTATTTTCATCCTTTGTGAGTGTTAATTTTCTTTTGCATACGTATCTTATATTCATGCTTATTTATACCATTTTAATCATTTTCATTTAGAAATTTATTCTAAAGTAGTATAATTTTGTAGAACTGTCAAAGTCTGGTTGAAAGGAATCTACTGAATCATTGAAGAGGATCGCGATCTCATTGGTAAAATTCCCTCCTCAACTTTTGATTGTAAAACCATCTTTAGTTTCTATTGATTCATCTTCTCTTTCATCTTTGGCCATTTTCTGTTTTTTTACTTCGCTTGACTTAGCATTTTGTTAGCATTTTGGTATCTGAAATAACTTGTAGCTCGAGTGCATACCAGTATGGGGCTTCCTTTAGTGCTCATTATGACCTACAAGATGTTTCCTGCAACTCTATTTGTCATCATCGAACTCATCCAGTAGATGAAACCTAAGTAAAGTATCAAGATTGAATTCATCCTTGGTAGACACAAGTAGTACCTGCTGTATTCTTTTAGCTGGAACAATGTACTCACCAGTAGTAAAACTAGGCATACTCTTAGGGTACTTGAAGATATTTGCATTAACATGATCAGGAAACTTTCCAGGTTTCAAATCAATAAGTGATGAGTCTCTAGAAATTGAACCAGACTTATCTTTACTAGAAAATGCACCTGCCACTGAACCAAAAATGTGTCCAACACCTCTCATTTAGTCACTAAGCATTGGTTTTCTCATCAGATTTTGATCTGAATAACTCCTTAATTATGTGTTGCGTTTTGAATGTTTGTAATGTATTTGAGCTTACTTGGATATTGTTATCTACTCTCCCATCTATATGCTAGCTTGAATGGAGTAATACAGATGTTTGTAATGCTAGCAGGTACTGTACAATGTCAAAAATGCAGTAGTACATCAAGCATTTGACCTCTAATGGGAAATTATGAGAATGTCTTCTTCTTCTTCTTCTTCTTCTTCTTCTTCTTCTTCTTCTTCTTTTTTAGAATGAGAATGTCTATTTTGAAAGAAGATTGTTAAATGTTATTTTATCCGTGAAATGTCCTGTGAAATATGGTTGTGGAGTTTTGAAATTTCTATTAAGGCTGAATAGTTAAGGTTTTGAATCGCAAACTACTATGCATGTTATAGAGTTTTGCTAATAATGTCAAACTCCTCATGGTATATTGTTTGATGGGAATTAACTTACTACTATGCATGTTATAGAGTTTTGCTAATAATGTCAAACTCCTCATGGTATATTGTTTGATGGGAATTAACTTCTTTTCTTGTTTTCTTTTGGAAGTATTTTCGCAGTCGAGTTGTGCCTTCTTGTGTTTTAACCTTTAATATAATAGGATCATTAACACTGTTACTTGTTTGTTTTTCCTACTTTTTCCTTTTTTAAGTAATGAAACTGGTATAACTATGCTCATTGTTGGCATCCGTATAACTGCTGAAACTTGTATCTAAATGTATAAAGAATGTATGGTATACACGGTGCCAAATAAGCTTCTACTTGTCCACAAGTGAGGGCTTGTCCTGGCTCAAACATGAGCTGAATGATGGTTAAAACTACAATGGTCGAAATAATAATTCCCTTCATCTATATTACGACTAAGCGAATAGAATCTAAACATCCTCATGGTATATTATTTGGATGGATTAAGATACCATAGCTAAACTCTTTACCAATTGAACACTTGATATATGTTCAAATATGTACAACATTCTCTTTGACCAATTTTACATTGCAAATTGTTCACCGTTTCAGTATTCCCTTTCATGTTATCGCATCAGTTGCTCTATAATTGTGGTGAGGTTTTTCTCATTTGTATGTTCATTCTTGGGGTATAAATTTGTTCGTCTTCTTGCGTAACTAATTATTCCTTTCTCTTTTTGTTTTTGTTTCTTGATTTAGTTTTCATGAATTATATTTCTTTTATTAATTTGTATAAATAATTTATTCATTTGCTATTAAGATTGTTTATGCTCGCTCTATTTATAGGTGTTCTTCTATGTTCTAATTGAAAATTAAATATGTTGTCATTTAATTACTAATTGAGATTATTTTTTCTCTTTTTATAGATGTTCAAAATGTAGGAGGAGATGAAGAAAGTGATGAAGAAATTGACCTTGAGAATTTTTTTGAATTATTGATAGATATTTTAGAATCGATGTTTTTGATATTAAATTTTGTGAAACTTATCGCCACTCGAACTTGATACTTTATGGGAAAACTAATGACCGTTTGACTTTAACATTTTGCTTTTGGATTTAGATTACTAGTTTGTTGGATATTTTAATTTAAATTATTAATGAAAGATTTTGTTGTGATGTGTATATATAATTGTGTATTAATACAATTCTCTCTCTCTATATCAATTGGTATTTAAACTAGCTGCAATAATAGGTGGCAAAAATATATTGCGAAAGATCAATAATTATTGCAATAGAGTTATTGCAACGTTTTTTTGTTGTTGCAATAGAATCTATTGCAACAGTTCTTCGCTGTTGCAATAGAGTCTATTGGAACATCTTGCACCGTTGCAAAAGAGTCTATTGCAATGGTTAGGAACCGTTGCAATAGATAATTTGAACCGTCTCAATAGGTGTTACAATAACTGTTACAATCGATAGACCTATTGCAAATGTTATTGTAACCGTTGCAAATGTCATTGCGATAGGTCTATCCCATCACGTCTATCAACCAAACACTCCTATGGCTGTACAATTTGTCTACAAAAGCCTCTACATAGATACACAACTGAGTTAGGGTCGGGGCAAACTCCCGCCCACAAAAGACTTTTATACAAATACCAAAAATACATATAGACACGACTTGGGATGCCCCGAAACAACTGGAGCTCACCACTAACAACAGAATGTCCTAGCTCTTACTGCGGAGGTGTACGACCTGAAGTACCTGTTCCTGCAGGCATGAATACGGGTCCCCCGTGGGGGACGTCAGTACGAAAATATGTACTGAGTATGTAAGGCAGTGAGTATCAAGATGAGATACAAAAGATCAACAGAACCCAGATACCAGTGAATAAACAGTATGAGTAGACCACACTTAAAAAAGCTGATGGGATACCTGCACATTACTTTCATATCATTACTTCCCGTAATCCTTATCAATACATAACATATGTCATACAATGGCCAACTGATCAGTGGTACTAATACAATACATCAGGGATCACCCCTGGAATAGCATATATACATAAACTTTATAATACAATGGCCAACTGATCAGTGGTACTAATACAATACATCATATCATCAATTTAAAATACAGACGTTCCATTTCTTAATTCAATTAATCTTTGAGATTGGTTACTTTGTGGTCACACCTTATGGAACTTGAAACCATGTTACCTCAATAGGAAAAAAACATGTAAATAGGTAATCAATATCATGAAAATGAAGTAGAGAATCATGGATACCTCATCAAACCATTTCGTAGTCAACAATAGTATATGGACATTTTTTTTGACTAGCCGGACATCTTAAAAGTGAAAACAAGTTCAATTGGTAGTGTCGAAGATCATATGATGTTATTATGTGTCATGTGTCGTAGGACAATGTTGGAAGCTTACTTGAGAGTGCCATGGGTCATTATTCATGCCAAAGATTAGATAGAGTATGTCTTACATACCTTGATATAACTACTTCAATACAAGTCCAACTTGACTTCCCGTACTCTTCGAACACTTATCTACAATAAGTCGTTTTTGGCAAACTAGTATTAGCAACCAAACCTCACCATTTAGGTATTAACTTCACCAAATAATATCTAGGAAGTAATCCTTTAACTCATCAATAAGAATGCTACATACATCCTCTTATACTCTTATTACATTCACATATCATGCATTTTCATGAAATATCCCTCAACATCACTCTTAGCCTTTATTTCCCTTCTTAATCACCATCCAATACCAACATGATCACTAGGCATACATAACCACTAATATAATGATATATCACCACAATTGATCCTCCATAATCCAATACAACAACTTCCATAATTTACTACTAACAATTTATACAAAACAATTCATAACTATGTTTCTGGTTATCTTCCAACATCAAGACAATACTCATAATCCTTTATCAATACTTATTCATGGATAAGAATCAAGAATAAACAATATTCATACCTTAACAATGAACTCTTGCATTTAGAATCCTCCTTACATAACCATGGGGTGCTTCTCGAAGCTTTCGAGATGGTGAACACAACTACGGAACCAATTCGAATTTTCTACGGTTGAATCACAAAATATTTGAAGTTGAAATTAGGCTAGGGTTTCACCTTCTCTTAATAATTGGATGATATATGATATATATGAGGCTAAGTGTAGGTTTATAAATACCCATTTTCGTCCAAGAGGTAATAGAAAATGACCATTTTGCCCTAAAAATTTAAATAAATTCAAATCTGTCCCCAGTGGACAGTTTTGACAGGCTGAAGTAAATCGATCATAACTCTTTGCTCCGGTATCGGATTTGGGTGAAACCAATTTCATTGGAAACATAATTCAAAGGGATGTCATTTTTATATAAAGTATACCACCCAGTTCTTCCTGTACAAGGAGTTATGGTCATTTAAAGTTGACCCAAAAATCTGTCCCACAATTCTGTTTTTTTTTGATAGGCTGTAGTAAAACGGGTATAGCTCCTTACTTGGACATTGGATTTGGATGAAACCAATTTCATCGGAAAGAAGAATCTCGAAGATTTTCGTCGATATATAGCAGCTCACACAGTTCTTTTTGTACAAGGAGTTATGATCGTCTAAAGTTGATCCAAAAAACTAATTGCCTAGCTGCAGTAATTTTCCTGCAGATTTACTGTTCACAGGCTTCCGGGCCACCGTTTTGAAATTTCGAATGTGCTCGCTTATATGAAATACTCCTCTGTTTTGGCCAAACTTTATATTGTTGGAAAGATTATTCCAATACCTACACATAAAACTATTGATGGGATACTTCCGAACACCATAGACTTAATTTAACCCATATGCAAGCCTTTAGGACTCCATATAATCGCGATAAGTGTACGAAAAAATTTACGGGGTGTTACAATTATGTCCTGAGATATGAATACTAACATGATAAATGAATCTTTAATTGAAACATGGACTAACAGGATTTATGAATGCATGATATGACATGAGAGTAACTAGGTGACACGGGAGAATTAATTAAGGAAAAACTATTACCTCAAGTGGAAACTGATTTCAAAAGGAAAATATAGGGCTACTTGGTCATCATATATGATTTTGGTTCCCATGTCGATCCTTTAACTATCTGGTTCCTCCAAAGAACTTTCACTAAAGCAACTTTTTTATTTCTTAACATATGAACCTAACAGTTAAGAATCTCACTAGGACCTCCTCGTAAGAGAGACTATTTTCACATCAACACTATTTATGGATATAATTGAAACTGAATCGCCAATGTATTATTTCAATAGGGACACAAGAAAAAACATATACACTGATGCTAAGTCTTCAGGAAAGTCTAACTCATAATCCACATTACCAACGCAACTCAAACTCCTATAAGGACCAACATTTTAGGAATTGAGCTTTTCTTTTTTACTAAATCTATTAACCCTTTTCATGGGCGAAACTTTCAAGTAAACCAAATCACTAATAGAAAACTTCATTTCCCTTATCCTCATATCTGTATAGGAGTTCTGATGAGTATGAGTTGTTTTCAACCTTTCTCTAATCAACTGAACTTTCTTCATAGCTTTATGGACTGAATCAGGACCTATCAAGGTAGCTTCACCAACGTCAAATCAACTAATATGAGATCTACAAATTCTACCATAAAGTGCTTCAAACAAGGACATCTGAATACTAGAGTGATAATTATTATTACAGGTAAGCTCAATCAAAGACAAGTGATCATCCTAACTACCCTTGAAATCGATCACACTCGCTCTTAACATGTCCTCGAAGGTCTGAATGGTCATCTCTGCTTGACCAACTACTTGCTAATGAAAAGTTGTATTGAGATGAACTTGGTTACCAAGACCCTTCTAAAATGTCTTCCAAAACTGAGAGGTAAATTAAGTACCCCTCTCAAAGATTATAGCCAAACAAACTACATATAATTTCACTAACTCTTTAAGATAGAGTATAACATAATGATCAGCTAAATATGACATGTTAATTGGCAAGAAATGAGTTGACTTAGTCATTTGATCTATAATAAGCCAAATAAAATCATGATGGAAGTGAGTATGAGGCAATCTTGTAGTGAAGTCCATATTCACCACTTCCCACTTTCAAGTAGGATACTAATATTCTGAGTTATAACACCTGGTCTCTGGTGCTTAACTTTAACCTGCTGGAAATTTAGACACTTAGCCAAAATTTTATGATATCCTTCTTTATTCCATTCAACCAATAGACATGACATAGATCACAATACATATTAGTGGATCCCCGATTAATAGAATATCAATAAATGTGAGATGTTGTTAACATCCATTGTCTTAAGTTATCCATATCTGGAACACAAAGTCTGCCCTGACAAAAAAAAACACGATCTTCCCTTTGGGAGAAAACCTTAACTTCTTGACTTTGAATGACTTTCTTCAACTCAATTAAAATAGGATCACTATCTTGCTTTTCTTTTACCTCTGCTATTAAAGAAGAATCTAAACCAAGATACTACCTTCGGATGAACTAACAAATCAAACTCTAGTCTAGCAATCGTATAAACCTCATGAACTAAATCTTTCTTCTCATCTCTACATGAGAAGCACTTCCCATAGACAACCCTCTAAGAGCGTCATCCACCACATCTTCTTTACCCAAATGGTACAGGACACTTATATCATAGACCTTTAATAACTCTACCCACTTTAAAGGCTCTTATTATCCATGAACACATCTACATAAACCCCATAAAGATACTACCTCTAAATCTTTAAGTTAAAAACTACTGCTGCCAACTCGAGATCATGAATCGTGTAATTTTTCTCATAAGGCTTGAGTTGTCTAGAGGCATATTTTATAACCTTGACATGCTACATCAATACACAACCAAGACCAACTTTAGAAGCATCATAATAAATCACAAACCCTTCTGAAATCTATGGTAGAGGAAAAATTAGAGTAGAGGTAAGTTGAGTCTTCAACTCTTAAAAACTCTTCTTGCAAAAATTAAATGACTAAAATTTGACTTTATTTTGAGTTAGTCTGGACATAGAAGAAACATTGAGAAAATAGTCTAAAACACCATTAGCCTTTATCCGAAATCCCAAGTACACACTCGACCTTCATGGAGGTCCTATCACCTCCTGATCATTTTAAAAATGGAATTATTTAATCTTCAAACGCTGAGATGGGAAAGAAAGCGGAGTTCACTCTCTTTCAGAGAGTGAGGACAAAAAAAATTAAAACTTATTTTTAATATTTATTTTCACATGCACAAACATACTTTATATGTATGTGTGTGTATACTATTTTTATTTTTTTATTTTCTATATTCTTCACTAACATAAACCAATTTCAGCACCACTCCTATCCCGTTGCCACTATTGCCACCGCCAACCACCATCTCCGTTGTATTTGATACCATGTGTCCATTCTTTTTCACCTTCTTCCATTTTCCTCCCTATATAAATCTTTCACCCTTTTTGCTTCTCCGTGGTCCATTTCCCCTAAAATGTTGCCGAAATTTCATGAATCACACATAAAAATTAAGAATTTTCAAGACAACATTGCATTACTTACTTCAATTCAAGTCAAACCCCACCTCTAATTTATATAGTTGGTCATATCTCACCCACCACTACCACACCACCACATTTGGCCCACTAATCCTACTTTTATTTTTTTCTTCATCACAAGTCAAACAAGATAGTACCATTTAGTAATTCACTCCACTCAATTCTATTTGATGATACCAATTTGGTTTGAGAACGGATATGAGTACTATCTGATGATGACATAGAACACAAAATTGTTTGTATTGAAATTGTTGCTTCTAAGTTTCTCTCTTACCATTGGACTTTATTCAAGAATCTTGATGTTTTGTTGGGTGAGAAAATGAAAATTTTAATTTTTAGTAGAAAAATATGATGGTGGATTTTGAGAAGTGCAAATGGTTAAAGATAAGGGTAAAAATTAAACAATAAATAAATTTTTAGTGTCAAACGTGTGTGGGTTTCACTGATTAGTATGGGTGTGGTTATGGTATTTTAAGGATGTAATAATTCTATTTTTAAAATATTCAGAGGGTGATAGGACCCCTGCGAAGTTCGAGTGTGTATTTGTGATTTCGGATAAAGGTTGGGGGTGCTTTAGACTATTTTCTCAAGAAATAATAGATGAAAATCCTTCCATAAATCATCTATAGTAATGGGATAAAACCAAGAAAATCCTAATATCTAATGGAGAGATGGGTCTTGGTCAATTTCTAATTGCTTTGATTTTTTGAGGATCTACCTGAATACCTTCATAAAAAACAATATGATCAATGAATGCTATTAATTTAAACCAGAACTAACACTTGCTAAACTTAATGAATAATTGGCAACCTTTGAGAGTCTTTAAGGCAATCCTCAAATAGTCTGCATGCTCATCTTCACTCCGAGAATAAACAAGAATGTCATAAATAAGGACAATGATGAATATATCCAAGTACTACTTGAAACCCTGTTAATAAAGTCCCTAAAAGCCGCAGGAACATTTGTTAGAACAAAATACATACAAAAATTCAAACTAACCATACCTAGTTCTAAAGGTTGTCCTTAGAATGTCATATTCTCTGACTCTGAGGTAATGATAGACGGATTTGATGTCTATCTTAGAAATGCAATTGGCACCCTAAAGTTGGTCGTACAATTCATATATCTTGGGAGTGGGATACTTATTCTTGGATGTGAATTTTTTTAATTGATGGAACATTCTAAGAGAACCATCTTTATTGTGTATGAAAAGAACTAGAGCACCCCATCGAGAGATGTTAGGCCTGATACAACCTTTGTGTAAAAGACCTTTCAATTTTTCCTTCAACTCCTTAAGCTTGTCTAGTGCCAGGGTAGAATCAAAATAGGTTTGGTATCTGGAAAGATATCTAATTTAAAGTCAATTTCTCTCTAAGGAGAAACTCTATGTAGATCTTCAAAAAAGACTTCTAAAATTTTACTAACCATTTGAACTGACTGAAGAGTTGGGGTCTCAGACTTTGAATGCTTAACTCAAAAAATATAATAGATACATCCTTTGATAATTTTTTTTTCTAGCCTTAAGGTAAGAGATAAACTGACTCATAGGCACTGAGCCCTTTCACTCTCTGACTGGTTCATTTGAAAATTGAAATTTGAATATTCTGTTTCTATAATAAAATATGGCATAACAAGAATATAGCCAATCCATGCCAAGAATTACATCAAAATCTTTCATATCTAACTTTACAAGATCAACTGAGGTGACTTTCTAAGAAACTGTTATAACCAATTTTTGTATACCTATCTAGATATGACTAAATTACCAATAGTAATAGAGAATAAGAAGGGTTCTACTAGGATTTTATGACTGACACCGAAGTCTATTGTTGTATAGGGAGTCATGAATGAAAGTATAGATCCGGGATCTAATGATGCATAAATATTAATATGAAATACCTGTAATGTATTTGTGACTAAATTAGTAGAACCCTCCCACAGTTGAGTCTGAAGGGCATAAAACCTATTCTAATTTTGTCCGCTAGCTACATTAGATGAGGTACCTACCGAGTCGAGCGAACTGTTGGAGCTACTAAAGAGGTATCCTGAGTGAGTTCACTAATATCACCTCTCTTAGCTGATAGACAATCTTAAAGTTTGTGACCAAACTTTCTATATCCAAAACACCTATCCTTACCTATCAAACATTCTCCGGGATAGTTTTTTCCACATTTCTTACAAGTCGAGAAAGTACGAATTCTGGAAGCACTATAATGAGGCTTAGAGCCTGACGCTATACCTTTATGATCTTACCTGGGATTGGGAGACAGAATATTAGAATATGATGGTGTTGGGGTTGAAGATCTCTACAGAAATTTAGAGCAATTTCCACCGCCTGATTTCTACTGAGAATAATTAAAGTTTCTATTCTAGCTTCTTATTAATATTGTTTCTTTCCTTTTCCTTAATTTTCTCATCCTTACTGTATTGTGAATGAACCATTAACCTGGAGATGTACATCTTCTTGACCATCATTGTAGTTCTATACTTTTTAACCACTTCCCTAGAAATACCTGGCACAAACTTGCTCATAAGGGCTCCAAAATCAACAACCACTACCGGAGCAACTTTAAAAGTATAGTAAACTTGAGAGAACACTACTTCACAATCATATTTCCCTATTTTAGATTTATGAACTCCTGAAACATAGCTTACCTTAACTCAAGTAGGAAGAAGCCATCCATAAAAGCAGCAACATACTCATCTCATTCTACTGAACCTGCATCAGCACCTCTATCATTTTTCATCTACTTACACCAACTGTGAGACATTCTTTTCAACTGATATGTAGACAAATAAGCACGCTCACTGGAGTGACATCCATGATCTTAGTGAACTTTTGAACATTATTAAGAACTCATTGGATCATCCTCAGTCCTAGAACCACAAAACTCATGAGGATTCATCCAAGTGAAATCTCAAACTTTATTCGTTGTCGTAGTAGCTGTCAGATTGATCAGTGCTATTCCCTACTGATTAGCTTAAGTTTCTATGGTCTGAGATCGCAGCTTAAAATTAGTCCTAAACTTATCATGAGAGACTTATTTGTTCAAAGGATCTATTTGAGTTGGTTGTGCTTATCGATTTCCATTTTGGTTATCAGTTCCATTCCTATTTCTCTTTTTACTTGCTCTTTTTGGAGCCATTTTTTTGTAAATGTGTAGAGCACGACTAAGACAAAGGTTTTAACAAAGTTCACACTCTAGCACATGATATGAACATAAAAGTAGTGAATTTTTTTGTAAAACATTTCATAGTCTCTCACTTATAATGGCATGCTTCACACCCATGAATAAGATTCTGCTTAGCACGTCGTTCAAACACCCTAGGACACTTTAAACACGATGCTTTGATACCAAGTTTTTCATGATCCAAGACTATCCCCTAGTCATAACACAGTTATTAAAGTCAAAAGTGACCCAAGATAATCCATGGCCTGGAATGACACTAATAATATTGTATATAACTAATGAATACTGGGAAGAATCTAAACTAAAATGATATATTAATAACTAAACCAATACCAATATTGAAATGTCAAAGCTAGAACTATCTGACATAACCATTAAGATAAAAATTTAATTATCTATTTGAAAGCCTCAACTAAGATGAGTTGTTGGGACTAGCCTCCAGCTAACTCTAACTATTTAAAAACTGAATGACTGAAATGAAGAAAGTAAATATAAGTCTTTTCCTCGGAGAATGAGGAATCACCAAACTTTACTGCTGAGATGATATGGAATCATACTAACTATGAGATAGATATTGAGCATCTAAACATATATTATAAAATAACATAGCATAATAGAAAGTATGTGGCCAGTACTTTGAATGTACTGAGCATGTGAAATATGCACTATAATCTATAAATCTGAGCATAAGATTCTAAACTAAATATGAAATTGATAAATATAAGTTGATGCAATGACCAAGTAATAAACATGTAACTGTTCAATACTATACTGAATAAAATGGATGCATATTTGAGTTTGAATTGTGGTAGTTACTGTAATCAACATAAACCATGAGTAACAAGCAATCTAATCTATGACCCAGTTAGAAGGGTGTCGTATGCCTTGGAAAGGGTAAAGACCATGAATAGTGTGAATTACTCATGAGCCTATTTGGGAAAGAGAGATATTTTCAATAGCGAGGACCTCTTTAAACTACGGTGGCACATTGTTTGGGACTTTATTTGTATGACCCATTTCCTCTCGGTGCTAAGTACTATTCTCAACTAAAAGTAAACCGACATACTGAAATACTCAATAAGACTTTTGAAATTGAAAGATAAGTGTATTATATAAAATAATTCTAAATCATGAAAACTAAAGGACTGAGTATGTAACTTACAATGCATGATATCATAAGTCATTGGGTGTTCCTACCCCCCCTTCCCATCTCTAGAGAATATAACTAGTCACGAAAATTTTATAATTTCAATAAGATACAGATTTATAACTTAAGACCAAAATTAGAAATTTATCAATGTATTGAGAGTACATAGTTATGGGTATATAAAGATACTAGAATTCATGGAGAAAACATGTACTTATGGGTTAATCAAAGTAAGAGATTGAAATATAAGCGAATTCATACTTTTCGTGGAAATCCTATACTTAGAGGATAAATTAAACTAAAATCTTGAATTAATTTTGGGATTTATTTGGTTAAAAGATCCAATGATGAAATTCCACATCCTTGAAAGTAAAGAACTTGGACTTGAAGTTTGAAAATTAAGAAACCCTAGCTCTTGCTCCAAAGTACAGAAAATCACCACTTTCTCTACAATTTGCCAAGTGTAAATTAACTTTTGGGAGATTAAGGAATTTGTGATAATATAGAATTATAAACCACTCTTAGAATATCTTAAAAGACATAATTTGTTGTTAAAGCAGTGGGAAAATATCAAACAACCCTTTGAAAATATTTTAATAATATAGAACAGTCCCATCTTACGACTTGGATGACGTAATGTCAAACTCCTAACGTCTCTTCATTTTTATCATCACTTTTAGGAAACTTTTTAAGCTTACTAGTTAAGCTTGATGACCAAGCCTGATGGGTCATCACTCTCTGACAGACGGACACCCGTTAATATAAGGAGCATAACCTCTTACTCAGGTATTAGATTAACAAAAAATCATATAGATTGGAAATAACACTCAAAGACCTTTAATTTGTTGGGTATTGAGTCGCAAAACTCCTCATATTCAAGGAGTTATAATTGTTTGAAGTTGATTATAGAAAGACTCTACACAAGAATTTAATCGGTAAGAAATCTTTCAACTTGGCCATGAGCTAAGAGTTATTTATAGCCTTAATTCTAGTCTAAATTACATCTCATACTATCAAATTACTATATTTGATTCTAAATATACTTTAACTATGATTTTGATCTTATCTTGAAGTTTTGAGGTGTTACAGATTATCTCACATATCTCATTTGAGATTTCATCAAGTGGTGGTGGTGGAACCTTATTTCGACGACCCATGGTGAACCTTAGATATATGTTATATTACCCTCACCAAGAGCATCTGAATAACCCTTTCTTTTTGTTTGTTACTGCTATATGTAAATTTTATGATGAGCAGCTAACTAAAGGCACCAGGTCCCTGGATGTGCATAGTACACTACAGTTGACATGTACGTCTGCACAGTTTTGTCCTCTCATGTAACAAACTTACAGGTGCTACTTGTACTGAATAGGACACCTGGTCCAATGATATTTCAGCCTTAATGATCACCCAACTATAAAAGGAAAAAGTGGCTTCTTCATCAAATGGGTTTTGGCAAATACAAGGAGTTAAGAGAGGCAGCAAAAACCCCATTTCAACATTACTCAAGTTCTTAGCTATTTATATGTGCTTTAATATAAATTTTTATTGAGTGAGTTCTGATTTGTAAATGAATTACTCGTGCTATAAGAGTAATGAATTTTTCTCTTTGAGTAGAGAGTGCTTAGGTAGAGTTTTCTAAGTTTTGATACTGATTAGAGCTAATCAGTGTAAAGGGTTCTTGGTAGAGTTGCTAAGATAATCTTGTAGTAGAGTTATTAAAAGTAAAAGGAACCTAGATTTAGGTTCAATGAAGACTGTAATCAAGAGTTTGATTATAGTGGATGTTGAGGTTCTTGTGAGGGCAAACTGAGTTTTTTCCCTTCCTTGAGTAAGGGGGTTTCCAAGTTAAAATCTTTTGGTTTTACTCATACTGCACTGTTTCTTGATTCTTTGTTACTTAACTACATTTGTCCTGTGATTGACTCTGAGGATCCTGATCCTTCACTATATGGTGAAACCCTTAGGGTTTTAATAATTGGTATCAGAGAAAGGTCACTCTAAAAGGTTCACACCTAGAGTGTCTTGGCTAGCATGGCTGCTCCACCTAATCTTGAATAAAGGAAATCTACCACTAGACCACCAAAATTTAATAGGTAGTATTATGGGTGGTAGAAAACAAAGATGTTTGACTTCAGCATGACTGAAGATAGTGAACTGATGGACATAATCCTTATTGGACCTCATATTCTTGTTAAAGAAGTCAAAGAAGGAGAAATAACTAGAATGGTTGTTAAAAGCAGGAGAGAGTATGTCACGCCCCAAAATCCTATCGTGTCGGACTGGCACCCGAAGCCGAGAAGGCCCGGGAGAACCCGTTCAAATACCTGTACTTTCACTTACATGTCACCAAAAATTTGGACAACACTTCATTGCTTATAGAAGGGTCTAATTACCTGTATCAGCACAACACACACAAATATATATATAATACTTGGCCGTCGGGGCCACCACATAAACAAATATAACATCACTATATAAACTTCCATGACTTTACCCTTCCTTATGTCTACAAAGCCTCTAGGATATACATGACATAACTAGGGTCGGGACAAACCCCCGCCCACACATGACTCCTGTACAATAACAAAACATAAGAAATCGACTCGGAAAGCTCCCAAGCAAACTGGAGCTCACCAACAATAGCTGTATGACCTGGCTCCTATCTATGCTGTTAATGAGCTGAAGCACCTGTGCCTGCAGCATGAAATATAGGTCCCCCATGAGGGACGTCAGTACGAAATATGTACTGAGTATGTAAAGCTGTAAATAATCATATGTGATATGGGGGATCAAGTAAATCAGACGCAAGTGAATAAATCATAATAGAAGTGAGCCACACTTCATAAACACTTTTAGGATCATGTACATTATCATTAATCTGAATTGGGTTCTTGAATTCAAACACATTTGTGGAACGGTATACATTCGTTCATTTCATTCTTTACAATTATCATTCACCATTACTTCCTCCTCCCGAACCTCCAACCACCTAACAATAATCAATACTGTACCGTACTGTGACCATTAGGCTACTCCCAGTACATATCAACTGTAATCATATCAAGTATCGAGATCGGCCCATGCTAGGCTTAAGCCCCTGAGCTACCACCCACACGTATATCAAGTAACACACATTAGAGATCTTCCCAATAACTTAGTTAAAAAGCTTTTGAGATTATTACATTAGTGTTCATGCCAATATAGTACCTTTGGAACAATGATACATAAATAGGAACCAAGTAATAGACCTTCTATACAATAACGATGTAATAAAGACTCATTGGTACATCAACAATGTGTTTCAGAATCATCAATATCACAACAATGAAATATGAGCCTTTTGGTATATCAATGAAACATTTTGACACTTTATATAATGAAAACAACTTCGTTGGTAACGTAGAACAATACAAGTTTTTGGACAACCTAGGAATCTTGATGGAACATTGGTGTTTTCATGCCAAAGAACATTGTTAGAGTATGATTTACATACCTCGTTGTAGATTTGGATACCAATTCAACACAACGTCCCTCCTTTACAAATCACTTATCTACAATGAAATGTTTGGCATCTAGTATTAGCAACTCAACACCACAATTCTCTTCCATAATTCCATACAACCAATATTTGCAAAGCATTCCAAAAACCAACTTGAACAATAGGTTTATGTGTATATATATATATATAATCATTTCAATATCATATAATCACACCAAATCCCTTCACAATTCAACATAATCCAACCATGCACAAGAATAATCCAACATTATTTCCCAATCATCTTTCAACAACAATCAAAGAACGTACTTCTTATTCTCACATGCATATATATATATATATACATATCCATGTAAATAACACCAACATAATTTACATCCTTACCATAAAATGACCCTTTTGATTTCAAATTCCTGTTGGCACAAATAAGGGGTGCTTCTCGAAGCCCTCGAGACGGTGAACACAACTATGGAATCAATTTGGATTTTCTACGGTTGAATCACAAGATAATTGGAGTTGAAATTAGGCTAGGGTTTCTTATTCTTCAATAACTTGGATGATAAATGATGGATATGAGGCTAAGTATATGTATATAATGACCAATTTTCATCCATAAGGTGATGGAAAATGACCATATTGCCCTTAAAATTTAAGTCAATCCAAATCTGTCCATGATGGACTATTTTGCTAGGCTAAAGTAAATCGACCATAACTCTTTGCTCTGATAACGGATTTGGGTGAAACCAATTTCATTAGAAATAAGACTCTTGGGGTTTATCACCGATATATAGCAGCTCACACAGTTCATTTTGTACAAGGAGTTATGATCATTTAAAGTCGACCCAAAAATCTGTTTGGCTGCAGTACTTTTGTGTGCAGAAAATTTCTGCACATTTACTGTTCATTGCGTCCACCATTTTCAAGTTTCGAACATGCTCTCTTATATCCGATACTCATCTGTTTTCAGAAATCTTTATATCATTGGAAAGCTAACTCGATAAACATAGCATAGAAACTTCGACGAGCAAATTCCGGTATAAATAAAGTCGATTCCTATACACATATAATCAAACTATACACTTGAAACCATCTCAAAATAATCAATACTCATACTTAAACTCATATATACCTAACTTATGATCAATACATATACTCCAACACATATAACCATGGCTAATGCACGTGTCCAAGAGTATGATGATGAAGATAGAAAGAAAATTGAGAAGAATTACAAGGCCAAGAAGTCACTAGTTTGTTAGGGTCTGATGAATATAATTGGATCTCAGCTTGTGAAAATGCCAAAGAGATCTGGGATTGCTTGAGAACTGAACATGAAGGTACTGCTGATGTGAAGGATTGTAAAGTAGACATGTTGACTACTCAGTATGAAACCTTCACCATGAAAGAAGGAGAAATAGTCTAAGAAATGTATACAAGATTCACTTCTGTCACTAATGAGCTTCATTGCTTGGGATAAGTGATTTTAGTATACAAGCAAGTGAGAAAGATTCTTGAGGTTCTTCCTAAGTCCTAGGAAATCAAAGTCAATGCCATAATTAAAGCAAAGAATCTGAAGAACCTTACCATGGATGAACTAATTAGAAATCTAAAAACCCATAAGCTCAAAAAGCAATAAGAAAAGGAGAAGAATGAAGGAAAAAGGGAAAAATCCCCGGCATTAAGAACTTACAAACTTGATTCACTAGAAGAATACACTGATGTTACCTAGTTGGAAAAGAAAATTGTTAAGTAATCATGGAAGGGTAGTCAATTCCAAAGAAGAGGAAGCAACAATAGGAGAGAAAGCAATGTTGAATTATGTCATAAATATAGAAGTCCTAAGCATTTCATTAAGGACTGTCCATGGCACAAATTGGATTACCAGGGGTATGTCAAGACTAGAGGTGACAAAGAAAAAATAAGGAATAGGTTCCTGAAAATTCAAGGAGGAAGGCAGCAACTGAGTATGCTATAAAGAAAGATCTGACAATATGGGGAGACTCCTCCACTAATTTAGATGAAGATTGAGAAGACTGGAGATGTTTCTATAGTAGCAGTGGAAGATAGTATAGTTATATATGATTCCTTGTTTGCATTCATGGCAAACACAAAAAATGAAAAAGAAAAAGAGGTAACTTTTTCTGATATTAAGCAGAATCTAAATAAATACACTGTTAGGAAGATAAAAGACTTGCAAGTTTATTGATAGACTTTGTATGTGAACTAACTATAGAGAAAAATGCCTTAGAAGAATAAGTAGAGAAACAAGAGCATAATTTGATTTCTTTAGCTTTACAAAATTCTAAAATTGAAGAGTTGTTCACAAAAATAAAATCTGAAAATCTGAGCTTGATAAGTAATTTGAAGAAGGTAAATGAAAAAGGAAACAAAAAAGCTTTAAGGCTTCAAATTGATCTTGAAGAAAGGTTTAGGGATTCTAAAAAACATCTTATGTTTGTACTTCATAGGAACAGAGAGTTAGAGAGGGACCTGGTATGCTTAAGAGAAGAGTTGAACAAGTATCTTAAGTGGACTTCTTCACACATTTTTTCTAATCTAATTAGTTAAGGTGTTAGTGATAGAAAAGGACTGGGATATCAAGGAGAATTCCTACCTACTAGGTGGCAAGGAAAGACTCTCAATGATGCTAGAAACAAGATCCCAAACCTATGTGCAATCATTCTGGGAAAGATAGGCACACTAAGGGGAATTGTCAAAGCTGGATAAGTGCTGGAATGATCAAATTTAGATATGTTCAGCATAAGAATACACAACCAAATGGGTTCAACTATTTGAATAATATGAAGAAGAATTATCTACCTAGATAGGCCAATAATTTTTTGATCACACCATTGTCTTCTTACTGGGAATTCAAACTCAAGTGAGTTCCCAAATCTGAAAAGTAATCATGGTCTTAGGTATGAGAAATAGAATTGCAGTCAGGAATGATCATTAAAAATGAGTAATCAAAAAGCTCAATATTGAAAGGTCTAACTGTATATCTCTCTCAAGACACTTCAATATAGAAGTGTATCAGTTGAAATAATTAACTTCAAAGCACCTAATCTATGGTAGAATATAGCTGAAAATCTCTATGACAAGAAAAAAACTGTGTGATTTGGAAAAAGAGGGTTGATGATACTGGAGATGATAAGTAAAGGCTTGAAAATGCAGATGAGAATGGTAAGAATGAAAAGTATCAGTCACTGATCCTAGCTCAAGACTAAGAATAATCAGAAGGGGTCATGATAAAACTCTCAGGGACCTGGTCCCTAAGAAACTCATCTCAGGTGAAGAAGCTTCAGCTTTGTGAATAAAATCAAGTCTGAGATGTGGTCTTCATAGCTATTTCCATAACATATCATGGTATTAAGTGGTGTAATAAAACTAACAAGATGCTGCTGAGATTGATCAAATTAACCTAACTTACTAGAATAATCAGCTTCCCTTCCAAATTTTGCTATGTTTAGGAGGCAGGTATCCTTGGTAAATTAGGTGCATGTTGGTCTAACTCAGTACCATACCCTTGTAGGTATACACATATGGGAGAAACTTTGGAGCTGGATAGATGTGATATGAACATAATTGAAGATTTACTCAAACTAGAGAGGGACCTAGTCCCATTTCTCAGGTTAGTATCATGTATGTGTAAATTTTGTCTATTTTGCTAAGAAAAAGTTGCGTCCTCCCTATCCCGGTGTTAGAAAAAGGGTTTTTCTATTCAAAAAAGAAAGGTAAGTCACCTAAATATCTATAATTGATCATATCTTATTACCCCAGAAAACCCTTCCTTGTGATCATTATTCCATAAATCTTACTGCACCCATTCTTTCTCTCATCAAAAAGAAAAATCCAAATTCCAAATACCTCTTCTAAGAAAAAAAACCTTCCTGATGGATGCAACACTTTTATTTTCATGTCCTTCAAAGGATTCTGATCTTGGCATTGCGAAAAATCCCTTTCCAAACCTTTCTAAAAAATATCCTTCTTCTTCTACTCTTTCAAAGCTTAACTCATTCATCATTCAACCCATTGATAATGATTCATCCTTGAATCCTCAAAACTTTTCTGATGATGTTGTGGTGGATGAAACCTGGGTTACTAAAAACCTCATATTATTGTGAAATATCCCAGGAAAGAGAATTGTTGATCACAATAATATCAACGTTAGTAAAAGAAAAAGAATTTTAGGAAAATAGTCTAAAAGTTTTACTGAGAAGCAGCTGTGTAATACCCCATACTTTTAACTAGCTTGAAATTATCCAAAGAATGTTAAAAACTTACTTTGAAATATGAATCCATTTTTGTACATGTGGAATTGTTAATATTTTCACCTTTTATCATGTGGTAAATTGAATTAGCTTTCAAACGATACCAATTTTGTCCATATACGGTATCGGAGTAAAAAGTTATGGATGTTTTACTCAGAGCTATCAGAATCGCCCAGGTGCGACAGCCAGGTTGATGGACTGTCGATCTAGCGATGGACCATCACCTAAACCGTAGCAGCCAAGGCAGTAAGTCGACCTTCTGAATAAGGTGTGATGGACAGGTTGATGGACCTTCGAACATGCGATGAACCATCGCCCAAGCCGTCACTACTTCGGCAGTGAGTCCTTTTCTTGGTCCACGTACAACGGTCGAAATAACGAACTATCGAGCCAGTGACGAGCCATCGCATGAGCCATGAACGGTCCCATTCAGCAAATTTTAAGTCATTTTTAAAGAGTATTTGGGTCTTTTTCCACCCGTTTTAACCCTTAATTATATCTAATCAAGGTTTATAAGTTCATTATTCATATATAACATCAAATTAGGGTTTGTGTCCAAGATCTATCCTCAAGAGTAATAAAACACTAGGTGTTTGATTCCAAGTCAAGAATTCAAGTTTTTCTCCATCAATCTTCAAGAAATCACAACCCAAGTATGTCACGTGTTGATTCATGGGTCCCTTTCACCCATAAAGCTCAAGAATCTCTTTTAAAATCTAATATTTAGGTATTCGTGAATGTTCATGATTTAAATTGAATTGAAATTCATGTCCGTGATGCTGTGTGGTTTTGGTTAATGTTTTAAATTACATTTTCCAATGATTGACCCTAGGATGTGATGGTTTGCATAATAACTATGATGAACCCCCTTCAAATTACATGTTGATTGATGTATCCATAATTATTAGATGTGTTGATGATTTTATTACCAAAGCATGCTCCCCATGTGTTTGATTAAATGCCTATGTGAAAGAAAAGTGCCATATTAGTATGATAATATGAAATCCCCATTCATGTACAAATTTATGCATGTCAAATATTTGATGAAATGTCTTTCTCAATGAATTATGGATTGTTGATGTTAGTCATGTATTCAAGAAAGTCATGCTTTGTTAGTTTATTTTCATTGAGTCTTGGGGGTACTTATACCCAAAAAATATAGTTGTGTGCCTAGAGTCGGTGTCATGTTTTCGCGATATCCTTAGTCAAGCCATGATCCATAGAACTCAGTCAGTCATGTGACTCAACAAATCTCAGTAATATAGTAATCTCAGTATAATTCCGTCAGTCAACAAAACTCAGTTAGTTCAGTTAAATCAGTTTAGTAATCCATGTTCAGTGTCTATTCAGATGGGAGTAGGAGTTAGCACCGAGTGAACCCAAGGATGGGAACTCACCTGTTATATGAGGGTGTGATTCTTAGAAGCAATCCTTGCATTCCAAAACTATGTAGCCAGCATAGGTTGAGACATCATAGCCTGCTATATGAGGGTAGATGAGGTGGATTAACCTGTTATATGAGGGTTTCCACCGTTCTCACTAGAGTTAACTATTATATGAGGGTTACTCACAGATTGTCCTTACCAGTGGCGCGATACTGACACCCTTCCAATTGAGGTTACAAATTGGACCCCAACTCCGCCATAATAGTGTATTAGGGGCATGTCGATTAGATAACTACTACCCACAGTTTCAGTTACAGAATCAGGACTGTCAGATACAATCATTTAGTCTCAGTAATAGAACTCAGATAGTTCTACAAAATTTGGGACTTCTAGATATAGTCAACTTAAAAAAGTAGAGAACTCAACTAGTTTCATCAGAAACTAGACTATCAGTTACAGTCACTCAGTGTCAGTTATTTCAGTTAGATAGTTATCAGTATCTCATGTTATCAATACTCAAATTCAGTAATCATGTTATCACGAACTCAGTTAGAGTTATTATGTATTCATGCATGTATTCTCACGTTTATGCTGTCCAGTCAGTTAGTATAGTTCATACATGTGAACCCTTTGCATTTAGCCTACCTTTCATGTATACCAGTACATTCAAAGTAATGACGCATTTGTGCTATGGTGTTTTATACCATAGGTTCAGAAACACGATCTCCAGAGCATCAGTAGCACTCCAGTCTCAGCAATCATAGATAGCAGTGAGTTCTCATCCTTCGAGAACATAGACATTCTTTATTATCTCATTAATTAATTTTTTAGTTGGAGTTGGTTGGGGACATGTCCCAACAACTGCTTATTCAGACAGTTTTGTCGGTTAGAGGCTTTTCAGACTATCATTTTTAGATAGTTGTTTCAATGTTTGGGTATATCATACCCCATCCATATGTTATGATTTATTATTTATGTTTTGGTTTTGAACCTTAAGGTATTTCAATTCACGTTTCTGCATTTATACAGTATATTATGAAGTGTTCAGGTACAAATATCAGTCATGGGTTAGCTTGTGGTCCTTCGGGGTCATGAGCACCATGTAGCATTCTAAGTACCAGATTCAGGGCGTTACAAACTTGGTATCAGAGCCTAAGGTTAAGAGAGTCCTAGGAAATCTGAAAGCCACATCTAGTAGAGTCTTGTACATGGGTGTATTGCGCGCCACATTTATGTGCAGGAGGCTATAAGATATTTTAGGAATAGTTTCCCTTCTTTCAATATTCATGTTGTGCCAGTGAGTATAATCTCAATCTAATCTCTCAGTCTAATCCATTTCTCACTTTTTTCTACAGGACATGCCTCCTAAAAGAAGAAACAGGAATCAGACAGCCCCTTAGCCCGAAGATTCTTTCGGCAAAACATGTTTCTTATGAAAAGTTTAGAACTGCATTCACTACTCTTGCTCAATTAGTTGCTGCTCAAAATAAATGACCAACTGTTATTCCGGCCAACCCACTGTCTAATTCAGCTGCAGCCAGGATTTGGGACTTCACAAGAATGAATTCTCTATTTTTTCTTGGGTCTAAGTCAGATAAGGACTCTCAGAAATTTATTAATCAAGTTCAGAAGGTTATCGACGTCATGTGGGTTACTCCTGTTGAGAGTTCTGATCTTGATGCATATCAATTACAGGATGTTGCTCATACTTGGAACAAGCAGTGGAAGTCAGAAAGGCTAGATGATATAGGTCCTATTGAGTGGGAGAAGTTTTAGATTGATTCTTTCCCCAAGAGCTGAGAGAGGATAAGGTGTTAGAATTCATCAACCTCAGGCAGGGTATTATGACGGTAAAAGAGTATTCTCTTAAGTTTACTCAATTAGATAGATATGCTCCTCATGTAGTTTCAGATAGCAGGGCCAAGATGAGTAAGTTTGTTTCTGGGGTGAATGATAGTGTGGTCAACGAGTGTAGGTCTATAATGTTGAATAATGACAACTTCAGCTAGGCTCATCACTCATGCTAAGCAGATAGAATATCAAAAGATTAAGGTAAGGGAGAAGCAGAATAAGAGAGCAAAGATAGGTAGTTTCAACTTTGCTCAGCCCAAATCAGAAGGAGGAAACCATTCTCAATTTTGTCCTAAGTCATCAGTTCCAGCTCCTTCTTTAGCTAGAACTCCAGCTTCTAAGTTTAGGGAAGGTAACAAAGATAGAGCGCCAGGCTCTAAGTCTTAGGGCAGTGTTAGCAGTGCCCGCACCTATCCTCTTTACCAGCCTTATGGTAAGCACAATCAGGGTATTTGTAGAGCTGGCAATGTTATTTGTTTCAGATGTGGCAAGCCAGGCCACAGAATTAGAGACTGTCCTCGGCCAGGTCCTCAGGGTCAGCAGAACCGTTCCTCAGCTTAGTCTGGTTGTCCAAATCAGCAGGGTGCCACTTCCAGTGCAACTAGTGGGCAACACCCAAACAGAATCTATCCTCTCCAGTCCTAGCAAGATCAATAAAATTCTCCTGATGTCATTACTGGTACGTTATAGATCTTTCATGTGCATGTTTACGCTTTTCTAGATCTAAGAGATTCTTTATCTTTTGTTACTCCATATATAGTAGGTGATTTTGGAATCAATCCTGAAATTCTAGCAGAGCTCTTTTCAGTCTCTACTCCAATGGGTAAAACCATCATAGCCCGGTGGGTATACAGGAACTGCCCGGTTATGATATTTCAGAAAGTCACTTCAACAGACTTACTCAAATTAGAGATGACTAATTTTGATGTCATTATCAGTATGGATTGGATTCATTCCTACTATGCCATAGTCGACTACGAAAATAGAATAGTCTAGTTTCAATTTCTGAGTGAACCTGTCCTAGGGTGTAGGGGTAGTACTTCAGCTTTTAGAGGTCATCTTGTTTCCTACCTTTGTGCAGGGAAAATGATATCTAAGGGATATGTCTATCATCTTATTCGAGTTAAGGACACTAGTTCTGAAACTCCCAGTCTTGATTCAGTCCTAGTTATGAATAAATATTCAGATGTCTTTCCCGAAGATCTTCCAGGAATTCCTCCTGAAAGGAAAATAGACTTTGGCATTGATTTTCTTCCAGATACTCAGCCTATATCTATTCCGCCAAATGGAATGGCACCAGTAAAACTCAGAGAATTAAAAGAGAAGTTGAAGGATCTCTTAGATAAGGAATTTATCAAACCTAGTATGTCTCCGTGGGGCGCACCATTTTTATTTGTGCGCAAGAAAGACAGTTATCGCAGAATGTGTATTGACTACCGTCAGCTCAATAAAGTTACAGTCAAGAATAAGTATCCTCTTACCAGAATTGATGACTTGTTTGACCAACTTCAGGGTGCCAGTTATTCTCTAAGATAGACCTCAGATCCAGCTATCACAACTCAGAGTTAGAAAATGTGACATTTCAAAAATAGCCTTCCATACTCCGTATGGTCACTTCAAATTCCTAGTCATGTCCTTTGGTCTTACGAATACCCCAACAGTTTTCACAGACTTGATGAACCATGTGTTCAAGCAGTACTTAGACATGTTCGTCATAGTCTTTATAGATGATATTCTAGTCTATTCCCGCAGTGAGCATAATCATGCAGACCATCTCAGAATCATAGTTTAGACTCTCAGAGATCATCAGCTGTTCACAAATTTAGTAAGTGCAAATTATGGATAAGGTCAATATCATTCCTTGGCCATGTAGTTTTCGGTGATGGCATTAGAGTAGATCCTCAAAAGACCAAAGCAGTAATAAACTTGCCTCACCTTGTCTCTCCATTAGATATTAGGAGTTTTTTAGGTTTGGTCGGCTATTACAGACGGTTTGTTGAGAGATTTTATTATATTGCATCCCCTATGTCTAGATTGACTTAGAATAAAGTCAAGTTTCAGTGGTCAGATCCTTGGAAGAAGAATTTTCAGGAGTTGAAGACTCGACTCACCTCAGCCTCAGTCTTAGCTCTTCCAGATGGTTCAGATGGGTTCATGGTGTATTGTGATGCATCCAGAGTAGTTTTGGGTTGTGTCCTCATGCAACATGGTAATGTCATAGCCTACGCCTCCAGGCAGCTCAAACCCCATGAGACGAATTATCTGACTCATGATCTTGAGTTAGCAGCTGTACTATTTTTCTTAAAGATTTGGAGGCATTATCTATACGGAGTTCATGTGGATATGTTCATATATCATAAGAGCCTTCAGTATGTCTTTTCTTAGAAAAATATCAATCTTTGTCAGAGAAGGTGGTTAGAGCTTTTGAAAGATTATGACATGAGTGTCCTTTATCATCTGGAAAGGGCCAATATAGTGGCCGACGCTCTCAGTAGACCATCTTTGGGTAGTGTTGCTCATGTTGAGGATAGTAAGAAGAAGCTAGCTCAGGAAATCCATCATCTTACCAGACTAGGTATTCACTTAGTCGATACAGAGGAGGGTGACATATGGGTTCAGAGTAGTTCAAAATCATCTTTAGTTTCCGAGGTGAAAGAAAAGCAAGATAGAGACCCCAGCCTTGTCAAATTGAAAGAGTCAAACAAAGATCAGAAAGTAGAGGTTTTCTCCCAAGGGAGAGATGGTGTTTTACGTTGTTAGGGTTGTCTGTGTGTTCCAGGTATAGATGACTTAAGGCAGCAAATTCTTGCAGAAGCACATGGTGCACGCTACTCTATTTATCCAGGGGTCACAAAGATGAACCGCGACTTGCAGAAAATCTATTGGTGAAGTGGGATGAAGAGAGATATTGTAAAGTTTATGTCTAAGTGCTCTATAGGTCAGTAGGTTAAAATAGAGCATCAGAAGCCTAGTGGATCCATACAGGAGTTTAATATTCCTACTTAGAAGTGGGAAGAAGTGAACATGGACTTCATGATGGGTTTGCCTCGTACTTGTCGCCAACATGAATCAGTCTGGGTTATTCTAGACAGAATGACCAAGTCAGCTCATTTTATTCTAATCCATACCTCTTATTCAGTCGAGGATTATACCAAACTCTAATCAGAGAGTTGGTCAGATTGTACGGTATTTTGTTATCTATTATCTCAGATTGAGGTACCCAGTTCACCTCTCATTTCTAGAAAGTATTCCAAAAGGGTCTTGGTACCCAAATTTATCTCAGTATAGCCTTTCATCCTCAGAAAGATGATCAAGTAGAAAGGACCATTCAAACTCCAGAAGATATGATGGAAGCGTGTTCAATTGATTTCAAGGGTAGTTGGGATGACCACTTGCCTTTGATTGAGTTTGCATATAACAAAAACTATTTTTCCAGTATTCAAATGGCTCCATTTAAATTTCTCTATAGTAGGAGATGCAGATCTCAAATAGGTTGGTTCGAAGTTAGTGAGACCTCAGTTATAGGGCCTGACTTAGTATTCAATGCCTTAGAGAAAGTCTAGTTGATTAGAGAAAGACTATAGGCTGTTCAAAGCCGACAGAAGTCTTATGCAAATGTGCACAGAAAAGATCTTGAGTTGAAAATTAGTGAGTTTGTATATCTAAAGATCTCTCTCATGAAGGGAGTGAAGAGATTCGGCAAGAAGGGAAAGCTCAATCCTCGAATTTCGGTCCCTTCAAGATTCTTAGTTGATTTGGCAAGGTAGCTAATAATCTCGAATTGCCTTCAGATCTAGCCTCAGTTCATCAAGTCTTCCATGTCTCTTTGCTCAAGAATTGCATAGGTGACCTAGCAGTTGTACTCCCTATTCAGAGCATAGATGTTCAAAACAACCTCTCTTATGAAGAGATTCCAGTCAAAATCCTAAACTATCAGACTCATAGAATGAGGAACAAAGAAGTCCCTCTAGTCAAAGTTATTTGGAAAAATCAGTCCGTTGAGGGAGCTACTTGGGAAGCAGAAGAAGTCATGCGCACCAAGTATTCTCACCTCTTCTCTGCCAACTCAAATCAAGCTCAAGGTAATAGTTCTCCTTGACCTTTTCAGTTTCATGTTCAGATTTCATTTACAAGCTTAGCATCCATGTTATGTTCAAAATTCCATTATAAAATTGGTATTAAATACCATTGCATGTTAAATAATGTATTCATATATCAGTTCAGTTATATAATCATGCATTAGATATGCATGTTCTGTATGATATACTCAGTTATCAGTCATATCAGTCATGAGATCATATTCCAAACATTCATGCTCAGTATGTACGTTAGTTTATCTTCTTCCCTCTTACTGAGTCTCATTCGAGGATGAATGTTCTCAAAGGGAAGATATTATAATACCCCGTACTTCTACCTAGCTTCAAATCGTCCCAAGAATGTTAAAAACTTACTTTGAAATATGAATCCATTTTTGTACACATGGAATTTTTAAGGTTTTCACTTTTTATCATATGGGAAATTAAACTAGCTTTCCAACGATATGAATTTCATCCAAATCTGGTATCAGAGTAAAAGTTATAGACATTTTACTCAGAGTTGTCAGAATTGCCTAGGTACGACGGCCAGGTTGACAGACCATCGATCTAGCGATGGACCGTCACCTAGACCATCGCAGCCAAGGCAGTGAGTCAACCTTCTGAATAAGGTGCAACGAAAAGGTTGATGAACCGTCAAACTTGCGATGGATCGTCACCCAAGCCGTCGCTACTTAGGCAGTGAGTCCTTTTCTTGGTCCACATACGACGGTCGAACGACGGACCATCTAGACAGTGACGGACCTTCGTACGAGCCATCACAGGTCCCGTTCAGTGAATTTTAAGTCATTTTTAAAGGGTATTTGGGTTTTTTTCCACCTTTTTTAACCCCTAATTATATCAGACCAAGGCTCATAAGTTCATTATTCATCTATAACATCAAATTAGGGTTTCTCTCCAAGTTCTATCCTCAAGAACAATAAAACCCTAGGTGTTTAATTCCAAGTCAAGAATTCAAGTTTTCCTCCACCAATCTTTAAGAAATCACAACCCAGGTATGTCATGTGTTGATTCATAGGTCCCTTTCACCCATGAAGCTCAAGAATCTCTTTTAAAATCCAAGATTTGGGTATTTTTGAATGTTTATGATTTAAATTGAATTAAAATTCATGTCCATGATGCTGTGTGGTTTTGATTAATGTTTTAAATTACATTTTCCAATGATTGACACTAGTATGTGATGGTTTGCATAATAACCATGATAAACACCCTTCAAATTACAAATTGATTGATGTATCCATGATTATTAGATGTGTTTATGATTTTATGACCAAAGTATGCTTCCAATGTGTTTGATTAAATACCCATGTGAAAGAAAAGTGTCATACTAGTATGATAATATGAAATTCCTATTCATGTACAATTTTATGCATGTTAAATGTTTGATGAAATGTCTTACTCAATGAATTATGGATTGTTGATATTAGTCATGTATTCAAAAAAGTCATGCTTTGTTAGTTTCTTTCCATGGAGTCCTGGGGGAACCTGTACCCAAAAAATATAGTTGTGTGCCTAGAGTCGTTGTCATGTTTTCACGATATCCGTAGTCAAGCCATGATCCATAGAACTCAGTCAGTCATATGACTCAGAAATCTCAGTAATACAGTAATCTCAGTACTATTTCGTCAGTCAACAGAACTCAATTAAATCAGTTCAGTAATCCATGTTCAGTGTCTATTTAGATGGGAATAGGAATTAGCACCGAGTGAACCCAAGGATGGGAACTCACCTATTATATGAGGTTGTGATTCTTAGAAGCAATCCTTATGTTCTAGAACTACGTAGCCAACGCAGGTTGAGACATCATAGCCTACTATATAAAGGTAGATGAGGTGGCTTAACCTGTTATGTGAGGGTTCCCATTGTTCTCACTAGATTTACCTGTTATATGAGAGTTGCTCACAGATTGTCCTTACCAGTGGTACGACATTGATACCCTTCTAATTGGGATTACAGATTGGACCCCAACTCAGCCATAATGGCGTATTAGGAGCATATCGGTTAGATAACTACTATCCATAATTTCTGATACAGAATCAGGACTGTCAAGTAAGTCATTCAATCTCAATAATAGAACTCAGATAGTTCTACAGAATTCAGGACGGCCAGATATAGTCGACTTAGAATAGTACAGAACTCAGCTAGTTTCATCAGAAACTAGACTATCAGATACAGTCGCTCAGTATTAGTTATTTAGTTATACAGTTATCACTATCTCATGTTATCACGAACTCAGTTACAATTATTATGTATTCTCACATTCATGTTCTCCAGTCAGTTAGTATAGTTCATACATGTGAGCCCTTTCCATTCAGCCTATATTCCATGCATACTAGTACATTCAAAGTACTGATGCATTTGCGCTATGGTGTTTTATACTATAGGTTTAGAAGCACGAGCTCCAGAGAATCAGTAGTATTCCAGTCTTAGCAGTCAAAGATAATAGTGAGTCCTCATCCTTTGAGGACATGCCCATTCTTTATTATCTCATTAATGAATTTATTAGTTGGAGTTAGTTGGGTACATGTCCCATCAACTCCTTATTTAGACAGTACAGTCGGTTAGAGGCTTTTCAGACTATTATATTCAGAAAGTTATTTCAGTGTTTGGGTATTTCATACCCCATCCATATGTTATGATTTATCAGTTATGTTTTAGTTTTGAACCTTAAGGCCTTTCAGTTCATGTTTCCGCATTTATACAGTATATTATGCAGTATTTAGGTACAGATATCGATCATGGGTTAGCTTGTGGTCCTTTAGGGTCATGAGCATCGTGTAGCATTTCGGGTACTTGTTTCGGGGCGTTACAAGCTGACTCTTGAGAGACCTAGTCCCAATAAGAGATAAGTAGCTGAAAGGGAATCTATGATCACTTATACTAGAAGAAAGAATAGGGAGAAAAGTAAGGTTGTATCTAAGGAAGTTAGAAATAGGTTCTTGAAAAATAAAAAGGTGTTAACTGGAAGGATTTTTTATTCAAATATGCTAATAGAACCTGGTATGGTGGAATTAGTTGAGCTGGTTAAACATCAATTTTGGATGCATCCATTGAAGGACCTATTCCCACTATTTTTGATGAGATAGTTAGGAAATTCTATTTTACTTTAGAATTCTCAGAAGATGGAATGAATCTAACTGCACAGGTCCAAGGAAAGAAAATAAAGCCGAATAAGGAAATACTGGGAAGAATTTTTAAAGTTCCTATATATGGGGTAAGAACTGTCTCCAAGCAATTGCCTTCAATAGAATTCTTAGAAAATGCATCCAAGATCAAAGGAAATTCTGTGGCTGCAGTGAATAGGAACCCATTCAAGAAAGAGTTTTAATTGATTTTTGACTTTGGGAACAAGGTAATTCTACCTAGGTCACAAAAGAGAAACATTGCCTCATCCACTGACTTATATGTGATGAAATGCCTTAGTTGTATTGAGTTCATTAATCTAACTGCATTGATGATAGAAGACATTCACAAAGTGGTTCTTAGGAAAATGGAAGCATGACATGCCTTATAGATATTGGTTGAACAAAATACGTGATTATTATGGCATCGTCTATGATTTTGGAACCCAAGGATCTGTGGAGTCAAATCAGGTAGCATTTAACATTGGTCAAAATTGAGTGTGTCAAATCAGGTAGCATTTAACAAAGAGAGATCAATAAGGAAATAGAGAAATTGAAGGTCAATTCAGCTACCAAGGATAAAGAAATCAACAAGCTCCAAGTGACGATTCAACATCTCTCCAATAGAAGCCTATGTGACACTGAAATGCTCAAAATTGAGAATGTTAAACTGAAGAAGAGGGTGTCAATCTTAATTGATGAGGTCCTTAGCCTAAATGCAGAGATAAGGCATCTCAACAATATCCTGACCTTACTCCTTCAAAATCTTTTTCCCAATCCTTCACTTGTTAATTCTTCCTAATTCTTGAGGCTCTTTTCCTAAGAACATTTAATTTATGCACTGCAATGATACTTATCCTCTAATTATGAATGAATCTTTTCTTTGTATGTTACATTTGTTACCATGAAATTGTAAAGTTATTCTTCATGTTAGTGTTGCCCCAGTGTCCATGAGTTAACTAATTTGTACTTATTTTACTCTTGGTTTACTGTATTCACTTTTCATTGATGACAAAAGGGAAAATACTGAGTTCATATAGTAGGGACCAGGTACAATGTGAATTGAGTTGTAGATTTGAATGACATGCTTATAGGAAGAAGTATGTGATGTGTTGAATAGATTAATGAAAGAAGTCATGTTGACAGGGGGAAGTATGCAAATGCACAAAATGAAGATGCATGATAAGAGGGGGAAGAAATAAGAGTTTTTGCTGCATATGACAACAAGGGAGCAAATCCCTGTATTGCATGATGGTATAAGCATGATTATAGGGGGAACATTCATCTTCAGAGTGATAATCACACTGATTAAATGTGATGGATGTTCTCAAAGCTGTATGGTTAGTTTATCATCTTTAAAAAGGGGAAAAATTTCGTTATGTAATTTTGATGATGAGAAGCTATTTGAAAAGGACGAAGTCCCTGGATATGCATAGTACAGTACAACTGGCATGCGTATCTGCACAGTTTTGTCCTCTTGTGTAACAAACTTGCAGGTGCTGCTTGTACTGAATAGGACACCTGGTCCAATGAGATTTCATCCCTAATCATCACCCAACTATAAAATAAAAAAAAGGCTTCTTCATCAAATGATTTTTGCAAATACAAAAAGTGAAAAGAGGCAGGAAAAACCCCATTTCAACACTGCTCAATTTCTTAGCTATTTATATGAGCTTAAATATAAATTGTTCTTGAGTGGGTTTTGATTTGTAAATGAATTACTCGTATTATAAGAGTAATGAACTTTTCTCTTTGAGTAGAGAGTGCTTAGGTAGATTTACCTAAGTTTTGATACTGATTAGAGCTAATCAATGTAGAGGGTCCTTGGCAGAGTTATCAAGATGTGCTTGTAGTAGAGTTATTACAAGCGAAAGAAACCTAGAGTTAGGTTTAGTGAAGGCAGTAATCAAGAGTTTGATTATAGTGCATGTGAGGTGCTTGTGAGGGCAAGTCGTGGTTTTTCCTTTCCTTGAGCAAGGGTAAAATCTTGTGTTTTGCTTCTTCCTGCACTGTTTCTTGATTCCTGGTTACTTTACTGTATGTGATTGACTCTGAGGGACCCGATCCCACACTGTGTGGTGCAACCCTCAGGGTTTCAATAGTTACAATTCAAAGTCGTTGACTGTTAAATTATTCTTGACACACCCAAAATCAAGTTGTTAATTTGGTGCAATGTATTTCTTTTCTATTACTTCTTTTGTAACACAATTGCGAACCTTAGATAAATATATAGAACAATAAACAGATTGATTCGTCCTATCTATTTAACCTAAGTCGTGCTCCGGATGTGGTACAATACCTTTACCGTGTTGGGAGGGGACTAAGCAAAGCATAATTAGCAGTATACAAGCTAACTCGACATTAGTGCTCATTCTGCACAAGAATAATCTATTATGTAGTTCTATGTATTTTATCATTTTTCTGTTCATTTGCAATAAAATACTTATCGTGAATAGGATGTAAAGGTTTGAAATTTAAAGTGAAAATTTTGATACATTTGTTCTAGTCATCATCCACTAGATATGACCATATGTACTTGTGTTCAATTTTTATCACATAGTTTGACTAGACATTAAATTTAAGATTTTTTTTTAATTTGATATTTGTGGTCTTTATAATGCTCTAGCATTTCTGTGATTATAAAACTCTTAAAACTTGTGATCTTAAATACCGTATGTCATACCATTTATGTGGCTATAGTAAACTGTCATTAAGGAAACAAATAAAAAACTAGAATTAGATTATTTTCAAACTTTAAAAAATAGTATTTCTCAAACGAATTGATAAGGTAGCGATGATATTCTCTTGAAAAACATGAAATATGAAGTAATGGAAAAATGTGTAAGCTAGCCCGATCATCACAAATAGTATTAAAGAATAGATACTTCTTTTGTTCATTTTACTTGACCCTTATATTAAAATATTTCTTTACTTATTCATTTTAGTAAATTAAGAGTACTTTAGATTTTCTTGCAATGCTATCTGCCCTATCTTTATTATTAAATAACTACATAGATAATAGAATTTAAATTTAGTTTTTAAAGTATAATTAATAAAATTAGTTAAAATAAGACACTCGTGTTATAAAATGTATCATTCATGTGGATGCCCACTTAATCTAATCCCTCCATCTTCCCAACACTATTCACTATTATGCTCCACCTCCTCCATGATCTCAAATCCTAAATGTTATGTCTTTTTGCCTTCTCCATGATCTTACTCCTTAATGTCATTTTTATGACAACGTTATATATGACTCTATGTAACATTATAAATAGATGCACAAGGGTTCATATTGTATAGTCTGGATGCACTTGAAACACTTGATATTTGAATGAAAAGAAAATTCTCTCCCTTTGTCACTAATATCTTATCAATTTTTTTACTTATATTTTTTTCTGATATTTGAATGAAAAGAAAATTCTCTCCCCTTGTCACTAATATCTTATCTACTTTTTTACTTATATTAGTTTTAAAATGTGTTATCAACACAATAATCTAACCAATTGAGTTTGATTTGCTGCTTCAACTGGTAAGGATCAAGTTAATCTAGAACTCAACTCTTCACCTTGTAATATTAATAATCCAGCGTGAGGCAAATAATTAACTAATTAAGTCATTTTTCTAATAATCTTTGTCATGCATTATATGTTTTTCATCCATAAATATTTATAACCTTAATTTGTTGAACTGATCTAAAATTGAATTTGCCTCATGATTTTATGCTTGCTGAATAAGTGTCAAAAATACATGTTGATACTTGTAACATTTGACAAATTGTACATGCTAAAATTTTAAATTTTATATATTTGTTCGTACTTTTGGACCTTTTTATTTGTTATTTTAAATTAATTTGTATCATGATTCAAATCATGGACAGGCCCGTGACGGGCATCCCAAGCCAACTAAGGCCTGAGATAACCCCTAGCCTACCTCAAGAGCATGATAGAAATGATGAACAATGGAAGCCAACCAAAATAATAGGAAAAATATATAACTCAAAAAAAGTTTAAGCATCAAAATCAACTCCATAAATATTCTCCAATACTGTCCACAAAAAGCCTCTAATCCAAGAAATACCAATTAAGTCGGGACATGCCCCTAATTCAGATAAAAAGAAAACCAAAAGTATTAGAGTAACAAATGAAAACTAAAAAGAGAGACCAGGCCTTCCGAAAGATGGAGGGCTCACCATATCACAGCTAACCAATTGGGATATCCAACCACTAACGCTACACAGGGTCACAAGAAAGGCCCTCAAAACTTACATCATGGATGGTCAATATGGCGAGTATTGGCATGAAACCCAAGAAAAGGGAAAAAACATGTATGAACTTTTAAAATGTAATCCTGAACTATATAACTTTCATTGTCATCTGTTGATCCGTAGGTAGTATTAGTCATCTAGTTACCCATGGTCTTTATGGACCCGATAATCCCCAAATAGCGGGGCCTTAGTCTGTGTTAGATGCACGTACTAAGATTAGGAAAGAGTCACAAATAGACTAAAGTCACCATATATATTATCCTCATGTAAGGACTATCCTCATGTCAAGGACATAATTTGGTTGTCCAATTAAGGTAAGACATCCCTATAATGACAAACATAGATTTCAGGCGTTGGTCACAAAGACTTACGCTTTCACGGTGAGCTATATAATTCTCTTTAGAGCCCAATTAAAACAGTTTGCACATAACATTCATCATAGAGTCATTCATTAGGGCATATTCATACTAGTATCATCATATCAAGACTTGCAAGCCATTCATATCATACAAAGAAACATTATCATAAGCATTATCGACTCCATAACCCCATAATTCAAAATCATGCTCACATTCATCATTAATTTGCATGAAAATCTCAAAACAAGTCATAAAGTTCAACACTTTTAATAGTTAAAAACTAGATGGGGTATCATCCTTTGTTTACCATCTTAATTCAAAGTTTATTTCAAAAATGTGAAAGTCATAATTTCAATCAGTCATAACATTCACCCCAACGGTGATTCTAGAATCATGTAAATCATTTTTCCATTAATGTCATGCAATGTTTCAAAAGATGAAGTAAAACCCATAGTTTTCATGCAACATCAAGTTCTAAAAGGGGTTGAGGGCCATATTTTCATCATGAAAAATCCTTTAAAAGTTGTGAATATACATTACAAAGTCCACCATTTTCATACAACAAATTCACATGGTCAAAACTCTTTAATCATGCATAGAAAAGCCATTAAATTAAGAGAAAAACCAATATAAAACTTTCACAATCAAACCCCTCAACCCTAGTTTTAAACAACCATTAAAGAACATATGTTTACCACGTGAATTTATAAAATATAGTAATAATTAAAATAGTGAGTGCACAATATGCCTTTTTGACTAAAGAAATTTGAGAAGATCTTGAATTTAAAGCCTTTGAAATTGAACTTTAAGAAGAATCCCTAGTCTTGTTTTTATTGAGAGTGGAGAGGAGAAAGGACAATGAGAAAATGGTAACTAATGAGTAAATAGAATTTAAAGAGTGATTTACGTCGTGGGATAGGGTTTGGAGTGATGAAAATACCAAAATACCTCTAAAAATTTGAAAAAGAAATGCAGGAATTTCTCAGTTGATAACTAAGTTGGCAACCCGTCAGTTTGTTGACAACTCATCAACTTAGTCGTCAATCTCTAGATGGATTTGTCCATTTACTGGTTAAGGTTGATGACTTGAGTTGGCATATCGTCACCTAGTTGACAGCTTGTTAACTTAGTCATCATCTTCTGGCAGACAAACACCTTAAAGTAAATTAAGCAAAACTTTCTACTCTGATAGCAAATTAAGGTAAAATAAAATGTATTGAAAAGAAAACTTGAAGATATTTTAGTTGGTACATAGTAGTCCACCTAACTCATTATATTCTGGGAATAATGGTCATTGATGTTGACCCAAGTAGAATCGTCCACTAAAACTCAATCGATAAAAAAAGTTCTCAACTCGACTTTGAGTTAGGAGATTTTTATGAACTCAATTCATATCAAAAGATGTTCCCACACTATAGTATTGATAATGACACTTATATCAATATAGAAATCATTGAGTTCAGATCTATACATGTAAGAATGACAGTTTAAACTCTAGTCCAAAAATATGGGGTGTTACAATTTGGAATCGTGATGTTGGTTTGGACACCTATTTTTCATCAAATACAAAAATACTTTAAATAATTTTGTTGCTTCAGTTACTTAATTTCTTTGAGCACTCTCAGACAATTTTGATTTAACCGCCTTGCTTTTTTTAAGATAAGATTAATTTTTGGTACTGGCGCATGAAATTATCTGGCTTGATTTTGTACTTTCTTTATCTCACTATCTATTAATTTATTAAAATATATTACTTATACTTATAGAATTTGGTTATCTTGAAAGAATTGGTTTATTATGTAACTTTTTGTGTGTTATGTTTATGTTTTTTTGAATAAATTGACCTTGTCCTTCAAAATATATTGGATTCATTTATAATTTCATCAAAGGATCAAAGAAGAGTCTTGTTGTATTTTGGCTTTACATGCCATTAATTGAGGGTAAGACGGTGGATTTAAGTTCTATCGCACTAAAAAACTAAGGTATCGATTTTAAGTTTTGGTGTCTAATGATGATACGACATTGGGTTCAAGTCCCTAACACCATATATTGATGATAATGATGATTAAGTTAAAATAATAAATTTTGATGAGAAGTCATGGAATCCACCAAATTAGTTTGTTTTATTCTCTTATGTGAATGTGGCAGCAACACATAAATACATCTTAAAGAAGACAAGCGGTTGAATATATGAATATGGATGTGGATGGATAAAAATATAATAGTCATTATTGTGATAATTTTAAAAGAAAAAACATTGCAGGTTCTCAAAATGGACCTTCAAAATATAAAAGTTTTTTTTTATCATTCATTTGAAACACAAGGTATTGGACACTCGATTGTAGCGTAATCAAAAATTCATAAAACCTCCATCAAAATAAAGAAATAAAAAGTAGTGGTACACTAAATATTTTAAAAAGATGTTGAGATGGGTCATATAAATATGACTAACGAACAATGAATGACAATGAGCTTATAATAAAATTATGAAGCATTAATAATGAATTAGTCCACTTCTTGAAAAAATGTGACCTGTGATAAACATATTATGAAGTTTTTGACCATTCTAGAAAATGAAGTGTCAATATGTGATAAAATTATGAATAAATATGTGTTTATATATGGTTGTATAAAAATTAAAATTCACCTCTTAGAAAGATTTCAAAGAAATAATGAAATAGTATGTTGGCACAAAGGTGATGGATAAATATTGTGGTATGTCTTATCATGATCTACCAAAGGTAAAGACAAAAAATGATTCTTGCAAATAAAAATTTTGGACATAACAAAAATGATATTATGGTGTGACCAAATGAATTTTTCATTGGCAGCGTACATATGGTACACCAAAGAGGATTTTGCTAAGTCTTATAGAAATAAATTGCTAAATACAAAATTGATACAAGCCAAATAGGCGTCAACGCTTTTGATCACACAACTCAAGACCGACACAAGGAGATCCAAGACATGATCACCCTAAGGATTCAAGAATATGCTTGGAGGACCTTCTTTGAGCTACTAATTAAACAATATCGTATTTGGAAGATAGCTTGCAGTCAAGGAAAGTCATGGCACAAGGAATAAGAAGAGATCTTGTGGGTTATTTTTAAAATAGTCATTTTTAGGTTATTTTTGTGCAAAGAAAAATACTATAAATAAGTGCCTTAGATATTTCATTTCCTCAGTTATTGCTAAATTATGAATGATTACTCCTTTGTGAGTGAGTGGAAAGCTTGGATTAGCTTGTGTTGATCTTTCATTTAGAAATATTGGTTGCTTGGGAATACAATTCCCTTCTGGTCTACATAAGAGCTAGATACTAGTAAGTAATTAATAAGGGAGGCCTTTGAGTTTGATACACCCTTTGTTTGTCCCTTTGTTATCTTCTTGTGTCTATCTATCTTCTCTTTCTATCCTTTACTTTGTTGTTCTTTAAATTTTTTATATTAGTTTATTTTCTATTTTCTTACTTTATTCTTATATCATTTGGTATCATAAATGAGCTTGATTTTTTTCCTACGAAGTTAATTTTGGGTCTAGCCGTCCTAGAAAATCAAAAAATTACAAAAAAGGTACTATTTCCATTTTTGGTGTTAGTTCAAATTTTGAGTTTTCTATTTTTACATTTTATTGTGTTTCTAGTGTTCTATCTCACTGGCCCTTGAAACTCTCAACCGTAAGACAGATAACATGTGTGGGAGGATGGATAACATGATAAATTGTCTAAACTATCATAACTCCAATCTTTAATATCCATTAAGTGGACATTCTCCATACAAACTTCAAGGTAACCAAGCTAACTCTTGCACTCTAGTAAATGTGAAAGTTCATTGTGAGGCTAGTAGCTAACTAAGTGTGACTGATAGCTTATCTTTAGATGAGCCTAATGTCTCTTTACTTCATGATGATAATGTATAAGTTGAGAGCGCAGATACACTAGTTAATCCTAATGATGACCTAATTAAAGTTTCTGGTAAGATCGATTTGTGTCCTCCTAGTGTTGAAGCTATTGTATTGAGTGATACTACAATATCTTGTGAAAATTATGCAGACCAACTTATGTGTGAACCCAGTACACCACTTAAGGATGTTTGTGGTGTGATAAATGAACCTCAAGTGAGTGATGATGTTGAAAATATTGGTCAATTAAATAGGAGTGACCCTCTATTTGTCTTTGATGATGCTTATACTAGTTTAGAGAGTACAACTCTTTGTATTGGTGGTACTCTTGAGGTAGAAGAGCATTCCCTAAACTCATTTCTATGGTCACTCTGCCTATTTGACCCTGGTGACCATGTGCGGTTCTTATTCACCTCACTTGATTCTTGTTCAAGATGATAAGCAAACCATGGTTGAGGTTGTTGGAACTCATCCCTATGATAGAGATTGTGTAAAAAAATGATCTCCAACAAAGATGAGTGTTATAGAGGGTTTATGTGCATATTGAGACATGGAACCCATAAGAGCCTTTATGAGTGGTTTATTGATTACCATGGTTTCTCTATCCTTCCCCGTTGTCCAAATCTCTTGAATTGACAAGTAGCTTCTATATTTTCGGGTTACACACCCTTGATTGATCATTTGGATATTTGGTTATATCTTAAGTGTATGTAACCTTGACATGATGTTATGATTGATTGTGATAAATCTAACCCTCATGCCATGAGTATATTATGTTTGTTTTTCCTTCCTTTGGTTTTGCAAGGTTTGGATTTGAGGTTGAATTCTTTTTAAGAAGAGGAGGATGATACAAGCCAAATGGACGTAAATACTTTTGATCACACAACTCGAGGCCGACATAAGGAGTTCCAAGCCATGATCACCCTAAGGATTCAAGAATGTTCTTGGAGGACCTTCTTTAAGCTACTAATTAAATAATATCGTATTTGAAAGATAGCTTGGAGTTTAGGAAATCCATGGCACAAGGAATAAAGAGAGCTCTTGTGGGTTATTTCCAAAATAGTCAATTTTGAGCTCTTTTTGTAATATGTTATTTGTGCAAAGGAAAATACTATAAATAAGTATCTTAGACATTTCATTTCCTTAGTTATTGATGATTTATGAATGATTACTCCTTTGTAAGTGAGTGACAAGCTTGAATTATCTTGTGTTGATCTTTAGTTTACAAACGTTGGTTTCTTGACAATTCAATTTTCTTGTGGTCTACATAAGATCTAGGTGCTCGTAGGTAATCAATAAGGAAGGTATTTGGGTTTGATACACTCTTTGGTTTCCCATTTGTTATCTTCTTGTGTCTATCTATCTATCTATCTACTCTTTCTACCCTCTACTTTATTATCCTTTCGATTCCGTAACTTAGTATAGTTTTCGTTTTTGAACTTTGTTCTTATATCAAAAATAAAGCAAGGGGTCTTGTTTATAATGATTTTCATCATCATAATAAAAGTTTTCTCCTTAAAAGGAGATGTTCAATATACAAATGGTGTTTTGGACTACAAAGTAGTACACAAGTATTTAATAGCTTCAAAAAAAGCTAATGTGTTCCTACACAGAGAAATGAAATTATTTATGATATTGAGATTGTAGTAAGTCTACAAAAAAAAATTTTAAGTTTCAATAAAATTGACAAAAAAAAAATTATTGCTATTTTGAGATTATAAATTATGAATTATTTTATATCTTCATATTACTATAATTTAAATGAGTTATAAATATTTATATGAAAGGTTATTTTTCTCCTATTTATTGATATAAATATGGGAATGATGATGAAATCCCATGTGATATATAGTAAACTAAAAGTTTACAAAAAATATATAAGTCGGCATGATCAGTTGACCATCCCAGTTCAAATATGATGCAAAAATAATTAAGAATTCATGTGATTATACTTTGAAGAAATAAAATGTTCTTCAACAATTCTCCTATGTTGTTTGTTCTCATAATAAAATATTATATTGGCTAAGATTGAGATTGTATGTTCTTAGATGTTTGAAATATATAACAAAGTGAATATGGGTAGTTCACCTATCACGTGCACCATTTAATGTGAAATAAGATGCATCTATGGCGGGTACATGCACTTTCTTATCATCTTATAATTTGATTTTTTTCAAGCTTGTTCGCTCAAAATGTTAAATTAAGAGAGTAGTTCCAAACTATAAACGCTGATAATTTTGATTGATTTAGCATAAAATTTTATTTCTTCAATTATAGCTGAACCATTGATTATGAGAACAAATCTCCAAAAAAATATTTTGGCATGAGACGAGTTTATTTAGATGTAGCTAGCAACATTTGTATGTATCAAACAAACAAGGTTCCTCTATATTGTTGGTTCAGGGTCAAGAATCAAATAAATTTATCATCAAATTAAACATTTGATGGATCTTCAAAATAAGGTTGAGGTGAATGTTAGATTTTTTAATATTAGAGGAGGCTATGATTAATAGGTGGAATGTATGAAATGAATTATCTAGGTCTTCGTATAAGAAAAAGTGAACTTGAAGTTCAAGAGATAATTCATGATTTGCAAAATATTGTAAGTTCATTGTCAGATTAACCCTGTGTTATAATTTAGATATGAATGCTTCAATGAAAAGTTTTTGAAGGGTATAGTCTATGTCACACCTGAAATATGATACATCAATTGATTTTAAATGCAAATCTCCTTAAAGAAAGAAAGGGGCAAATGATCAAGATGATTTTGATAATGAGGCAAGTGCTCTAAAAGTGTACCATACATAACACTTCATAAAATCTTGACAAAAGTTCAGATATCTAAAAATGGTGAAATGAAGAAATCTCGATAAGTTATGTCTTATTGAAATATATATCATATAACCATCAACGCTATTTCTGGTATAATGCAGTGCTCACCATTATAAATGGTAACAAAAAATTTTAAATTTAAATCTGTCAAATAATATGGATAGATAAAATGCATAGTTCAAATATATTACTTTCACTTGAAAAGTGATGTTTTAGAATTAGTCCGTAGACAAAGGTATAATGTCAGTGAGGTATAAATAGGTGATTGTGTGAAAATTAAAATTGTAAGATATAAAGTAAGACTTGTGTCTTGAGGCATAAAGGTTATTCGTAAAAGTTTTGACATTATTCTTTGGAGAAGTGTTCTCTTATGGTGGATGCAATAAGATTTCTGTAAATCTGACAATGTATGAAAAATTTGAATGTGTATAACGAATGACTGTCATGTCTAGCTAGATGGTAAATGCTATAAAAAAATTGTTGAAGGATTTAAAATTGATTCAATCCATTGAATATTCAAATGATCGTGAGACATTTATCGTAAAGAAAGATCAATTTTGATCTCATAAAATGGTTAGAAAGTATCATTAATAGTGCAATTGGTGTACTCATGTATCCTACTATTTCTACACATAAGATAATATTTCTTTTAATGTGCAAGAAAGACACAATTTCACTTTTGTATGAATTTGAATGAAATCAAATAGTGATGCGAGTTTATTATTTCTAACCAATGTTATCAAGGGATTGTTGATTATAAAAGTACAGAAGAATAATTTGATTTATATGAATTTTGATCTCAAAAAAGAAATCTATTTATACGTGAAAATATTTATCATATCATATTATTCTACAAGACAGTCAACAATTGCCACTTGTTCAAGTCTAGTCAAACTACTAGCAGCTTATAAATCAAATGACACTACACATAAGATTTGTGGTTTTCTTTGAGAAAGAGGTTGCAATATTGTATGAAGATGATACTTCTTGCATAGCTCAAATAAAAGAAGAATGTGTCGAGAAGACAAAATAAATTACATTACAGCCAATGACTATTTTGCTGAATTTTGGTGGAATATATGACGGAGGTATTGTCAAACCCAACACTTTGAAAAGTTGGATTAGAATGTATCTTCAACAAGATTAAATGATGTATTTATTAGAGGAGTAAATATGCGTTGCATTCTTTTTTCCTTATTCAAGTTTTGTCAGAGTGAATTTTCTTGACAAGATTTTTAATGAGGCAACAAGCAATGCGTACTAAAAGATATGTATACTTTTTTCTACACTGTAATTTTTTTTCCACCAGATTTTTTCTTAGTAAGGTTTTAACGATGCATATCATCGATAGAAATCTAGAGGAGAGTGTTATAAAATGCGTTATTTATGTGGAGGTCCACTTAATATAATCGCTCCATCTCCCCACCACTATTCACCATTATGTTTCACCTCATTCATGTTCTTAAATCCTAAATTTATGTCTCTCACCTCCTCCGTGATCTTACTCCTAATGTCAAGTTGATGATGACCTTTTATATACCTTTATATAATGCTATAAATAGAGGTATAAGAGTTCATATTATATAGCAAGGCAACTCTACCTTTTTGAAAAAAAAAAAAAAGCGACGACCCCAAATTTTAGTGACCTTAATTCTTTTTAGTAATAATAGATATTATTTGTAGAAAATTAAATTTTGTATATAAATTAAAAAATTATTAGAAGCTTGATATATTTGAAGTACTATATCTCAAGAAAACTTAAAAGCATTGATTATATTACTATTTAAAAGAGAATTATTAGAAAAAAGCGAGTATATAATTTTTAAAATAGATTTTATTTAAAAATAATTTTTCCTAAAAGATTATGGTCTCCCATTTGATTTTGGTGCCTTAGGCCGCTAATGTACTTGAGCCGCCCATGTTTGTATAGACTGGATATACTTGAAACATGTAATATTTGAATGAATAAGAATTTTTTTTTCTCGTCTCTAATAAATGATCTACTTTCTTACTTATATTATTCTCTTTTAGCTTAATTTTAAAACAACTCACAATTTTTTTTTTTAAATGTCAAATCAGAATGGTTTCTCAAGTAAAATGTCAAGAAGGGAGTATATTGATACTAGTTTAATATACGTACTTTGCACGTGTGTCACAACAATTGAAATATTATACATAAAAAGAGCAAATAAATAATACTTGTCATTAAAATAGATATATTATTCATGTAAATAAAAATAAATAAATAAATAAATAAATAAATGTCTTACTTTGATGCAATAAAATATATTAGGAACGTACAAAAATGAGAAAATCATTTGTACGTATAGACATGTTAATGTTTATAATTATTTTGGTAGTAATTTATTTTAGTTGCATTTTGTTTTTTTTAATTGATGATGTTCTAGGTGTATGATGTGATTCGTGCGCTTGTTTTATTTTAATGAATACACAATTTATAAAATCTCACAAATATTTCTCTCTTTATTTTAATTTTTTGGATTTAACATGAAATTTAAGGAAATAAAGAAATTTTTTAATCTTATAATATTAAACAAAAGATATGTGGAGGGTACCAAATAAAAAATATATATTATATTATATTATAATCAACCTAAAATTTGGTCATAATCCGGGGAATCTTTCACCTCCATCCAATATAAATATACTGAAAGCAAGTACAATTTAAGCACAAGTTTGACATCGTGTACTTTCATTATTTCAACGAACATCAATGATAAATTTAATCACAAGAAGTTAAATAACATTAAACAATAATTTACCTTGGTATCATGAAATATTTAATTTGTAAATCTATATATGTGCATCCACTATTTCCACTAGCTCATTCACGTGTCGTGTTCATCGAGCTATCACTATATTTCACAAATTTTTTCTAGTCTTAATATCAACTCGATCATTAAGTAATTAACTTGACCTATAGCTATAAAAAGACTTGAATACTATTAAAAAAAATAATTAATTAATGAATAATGTATTTGTCAAATTTAATAAATTCATATCATAGGAGATGAAAAGTTAGTAACAAACATAAAAGGACGATTTATTAGTTATGATCAATAAAATTCAAGTAATAGAAAAAAATTAAAATCTAAAAAACACAAAGTTACTCAATAATAAAAGTTTCGTATTCAAGATCAATTAATCCAATATAATAGGAAAAAAATATGAAACCTCCAAACCACAAAGTTACGTTGGGGATTCAGTAAAAAAAGTAACTTATAAAAATAAAAAGATGTTTTGTTATTCTTGAATAAAAAAACCAACACAACAAAAAAATAAATGTGAAACCTAAAATTTAAACGAAAAAATTAAGTAGGAGAGTCAATAACAAAATCTAGTTACAAACATAAAAAGGTGGTGTTATTAAGGATCAATGAAATCAACATAATAGAAAAGAAAATTTGAAACCTAGAATCAAAAAGTTACTCAATAACAAAAGCTTGTTATTCATTATCTATAATAAATCTAATGTAATAGAAAAGAAAATTTGAAGCCTCGAAACCACAAAGTTAAGTTGGAGATTCAATTATGAAAATTACCTATAAACATAAAATGATGTTTAACAATTCTTGATCAATAAAATTAAAGTAATAGAAAAGGAAATTAGACAAGTGAAAATTAATTTAAAAAATTACGTTAGACACTCAATAACAAAAATTGCTTGCAAACATAAAAGAACGACTTGTTATCTATGATCAATAAATCAAAATAAAACACAATTTGAAATCTAGAAACCACAAAGTTACTCGGGCAATTTTGTTAAAAGTGGCAAAAGAGTTTTAAAATGAGGTATAGGTGACTCAAGTTTTAATAATTGAGTGTAGGTGACAATTACTTTATTAGTGATTAAGAAAGTTGAGAAAGTTTGAGAATAACCCACAAGTTTTTTAATTTACACTTTCATCCAAATATTGACCTAATATACACGAAACGGAGGAAAAATGTGTGTTTTTCTCTCTTCTCATTCATTGTTGTTTTCTCTTTCTTCACGATTTTTGTTGTTCATTGTTGCTGCTACTTTATTCATCTTCTTCTTTATTATTAGCATCTTCTTCTTCATTATCAGCATCATCTTTCAACTATTGACCATTGTTATTGTTGTCACCGCTACTGCTACTACTTGACTAATTTTTTAGGTCAAATTTTGATTGTTATATCACTTTGAAATTACTTCATAGGTAATTTTGGTAAGTAAAATTATGATTTTTAGTTGAATTTTTCATCTACGTACACTGCTGCTATGTTGTTTTTTCAACAATGGACAGAACCCGAACCCGAATCCAATATAAGAGCCATACATTTCAACAGATCTGTAATGACCCATTTTGTCGTTAGTAAATTATTCATAATAAATTCATGAAAATTCTTAATTTTCATTCCTCAATATTAACTTGGGTCCAAAATAGCTAATATTTTATTTATTATGAGACCTCAAATTTTTTGGTGAAGATTTTAGCCTTCGAAAGTGTCTAGATAAACTCAAGCTTGATGAATTTTAATTATTCGTGAGTGCTAATATCAATACTTTATTTTTGAAAGTTCTTTATGTATGAATTAAGGTCATACAATATTCCTAACACAGAGTTCAGCATATAACTTTCTTTCCGATACAGTTTCGATATGATTTTCTATTAGAGCCAATTTTAAACTATCATATCTCATAGAATATAAGGATTTAGGGGACCCAATACCTACCAAATCAAATATTTCTGAGTCCTCTTTCCAACGCAACAAACCATTCATCAATACGAATTCATGGTAAAAGGTTATGACTGTTTTACTGAGCACTGTCCCGACTGAAATGAGATTTCACTGTTGCGAAAATTCTAGTTGTATTTAAATCAGCTTCAGCCGTATTTTAGGTCTAAAAGCTTAAAACATCATTCCCTAACCCTAGAGAGGTGATTTCCCAAAGGTTAAGGTGGAATTCCTTCGTAGAGGTAAATTTTTTTCCATTATTTTCTTCGTCTCTTAATCCTTTAGCATCTTAGAATTCTTAGAAAGACTTTTAATGGAGGAATATTTTGGGGAAAAACTCATGGATGATTTCAATATGACCTAGAGCTGATTCTAAATTATAAAGTAAATATTACTAACATTAATTTCATAAATTAGATTATGAACTTTATGATTAGAAACCTTGAATTCCGAAAAGATAAGACCATTAACATAAAAACTCCATTAATGGAGATGAGTTAAGCATGAAAAACCTAATTAATGATTAATTAGTTGAATTATATTTCATTCAAGATGTCATGATAGTTCTTAGTTGTTCTGGTGATGAACCTAGTTGAGTTATAATGATATTAAGTTGTATGTGTTGGACAATAATATGGTGAGGAGAACAATAATAGATGACTTGAATTAGTGTGATGATTGTATTATATAAAAATAAGCAGTGATATTTTAAAAATTAATGAGTAAGTAACACTCCAATAGTGACTTGCATGCTTAAGTATTAAATTGTGATTATTTTATAATATTCTTGTTGTGGTATTGATAAAAGCACTTTATCTACTAGATGCCCATGAGAGGCTAAATTGGTAATAATGATGATTTATTGAATGTGCCTATGAGAGGCTTGTTTGATAATGATAACTCCTTGTATTAATGTCATGAATGACTTGCTGATGTTTGGATTGTTGATGTGTGTATAAATGATTATTGAAATTTACTTGACGGAATTGTCTCATGACTTTAAGTATACTTGTAAACTTGGTACATCATGTTATATGCTGTGAGAAAGTGTAAATTTGATATATATTACTTGTTTATGATGGATAGGGTACCACATCGGTACGGATATGTATATATATGATCAGGTACCATGCCGGTACAGATACATATATGTTGAATCGGGTGTCACACCGGTACGGATATGTATATGTTGGATCGGGTACCACGCCGGTACAGATAAGTATATGTTAGATTGGGTACCACATCAGTAAGGATATGTATATGTTGAATCGGGTATAATGTCGATACGAATATGTATATGTTGGATCGGGTATCACGCTGGTACGGTACATGAACATAGATTATTCCCTGCAGGTCATAACTATTTGGGCAAAAATAAGTCTCATAGCATGTGTGTACATATTTGTGTTGAGTTTGTGGATATTTACAGTATGGTTGATACTCTTAATGGTTATGTGGCTTGTTTGTGAGAAATATTTGATTTGTTATTGGTTTATTATTGATTCATTGGGTATTTGATTCTGTGATAGTTATTTGAAAAAGTGAAATTTTGCACTTACTTATATGTTGGTTGACTTGCTTCATTTATATGTATTTTAATCATAGCTTATTAGAATGGCTAGTTATCATTCCTTAATATTATAAAAGAGCATTTGGTTGTTAGCCCGAGAGTTTAGTGTAGGTTGTCTATTTGTTCTTGTGAATATGAGTAATGAAAAGATAAGGTTTATTAAAAGGAATAGTGATGTATTAGCGTTGGATTGTGGTTGATTGTGTGAATTAATGAGGCTAGAGTATGTTAATAGTGAATATAATATTGATGGAGTTGGAAGAGTAGTTGGATGATGTAAGTTATATAGGTAAAGTAATAATGTTATCACAATCTTAGTTGAATTATATTCCATTCAAGATGTCATGATTTATTTTCCTTAATTTAATTTTATGATTATATGAACTAACACGGTTGACCGATGATGCCTACCAGTACGTGTGGTTACACTAACCCTTCTCTTCTATATTCCTTCTTGGAGTGTAGACTGGATGCAGGTTAGTTTACAGTTACTAGATAGATAATGATATTCAACACTAACTTCTTCACTTTCTTCCTAGCAGATGTTAGAGTCCTTGTATTATTTATTTCATTGTCAGTCTATGTTGTAATAGGTAGCTCTTTCACATGTCTGGCCATGTCTTGGGATAATGAAGGACATCTGTAAGAAGTTTTTGAAAAAGTTTTTATTTATTATTATTTAATTTAATTTATATTTCCTTAAAAATAGAAGTCTTCCGCATATTTTTAGTTGAGTAATAAGGGTTCTCCTAGCTACTTAGAAAAGCATAGGTGCCCACACGGTCCTTTAGTCTGGGTCTTTATCGTTGGTATCGGAGTGTTAGGTTCACCGATCCCACAAGTACAAGAGCAATATCTAGTAGAGTTTCATAGATTGGTATGTAGGGCCCCACACCCAATCTTCGAAAGGCTATGAGGCATGTAGAAGTCATTTTCCTTTCTTTCTCTCCATCATGCCATCCTAATCTTGGACTACTAGATTGAATCCATTTAGTATCTATACAATTGCAATTGGTATCTTAATAATTTTGAATAAAAATCTAAAAGATTTCAATTGGTATTCATTAATAAGGTCTATAAGTTATTGTTAATAAATAAAGACTTGTGAAAGTTGTGAACTTATTGATTTCTTGTGTTTGATATTTGGCCAAACTTGTGTTGGTAGGTTTTTGTCATTGTTGTGAATTATTTTTGTTTAAATTTAAGTGATGAAAATTGACTAAGTTGTTTTTGTTGATAAATGTAATGGGATTATTTGATTTCTTGTTATTGTGAAACTAGAAATTCTATGTTGCTTACTTATTCTTGGTACTATTATACTGATGAAATTGATGGTATGAGATTTGAGAGGATGATATGAGGACATGATGTCAAGAAAAGATGGTGAAAAAGTGACATGAATAAAAGACTGAGGTGATATATATTTTCCGTAATGAGAGGTTCTTGTTAATGATGTTGTGGATGGATCCTTGTGTAGTTCGATTATTTGATATTATTTGGGGATCCTAGTGTGATCCGGTCATTGAGACTGTATTTAGAATTTTTGTGCAGTTCTATTTTTGAAATTATAATAGGTTCCTTGTGAGGACTAGATAAGTGACATTATCTTTAAGTTTCTTATGTGAACGAATTCTTAATGCTTGGCAAATAATGAGTTTTAAATAAAAGTGACAAAAACTAGTAGAGGTTATTGATACCTACAGTATTTGATCGGTGACTTGTCTGAAATATGATATTGGTGATGAGACTATTAATGACCTGCAATCGATTTATTTTGTTTGACCTTGCTTATATGCTTGTGGTGTGGGGACCACTCTTGAGATGATTAAGAGTTAAGTGAAGCCTATAATGAAAATATTGTTAAGTAGAAATAAGAATAACTCTATATATCTTAAATTGGTGTTAGTAATATAAGAGTGGTTTGGCTTGACCATAAAGTTTTGAAAAATATTGAGTTGATGATTGTAAGGACATAAATTGTAGCTGTGGATTTATGCATTAGAAAAAATCTTGAGAAGATCAATTATTATTGATTTGACCTTGTGGCTAAATTATATATTTGCATATCCCACAGAGTTGACTGATATATGACACTCTTAGAAGATAGTAATTTTCTCGAAAGTGGTAATGCAAAATCAAATGGCTTAGTTACATTCTTAAAATAATTAAGAATGATCCTGAATGGGAGAATAAGTGAATTATTAATGGCATGATTGATCTTTCCTTGGGTGATACTTGGTGTATATTGATTTTTGAGTGATTAAGGTATGATGATTAGATGAATATTAACGATGTTATGGAGGAGAAAATGTTGCAGGCTATAATTCCATGGATCTTTATGGCTAATAGTTGTAAGCCTGTGTAATGAGTGACAGTTTATGTTGTCATCTATGTATAGTAGTAAATACTAAGCTTGAATCGTGGGTAATCTTGAGGTGAAAATAATAGTGTTTATGAAATGCTAAAGCTAGCTTTATAGAATGAATTTAATAGGCTTTATTGAGTTCATGCAAATATCTAAGTTATATGACTTGTAAGTGGTGTGGTGGCTTAAATCTGATCAAATGTAGATTCTCCATAGGATAGTCTTTGCTAGAAACTAAGTCAGGTTTCTCTAAGAGAGCTTGTGTGTTGGGTGGATTAGGTGTGACTTGTTTAGTGTTGAAATTTGAATAGTAGATTCATGTCGATTCTCGTAGCACTTTTCAGAATTGATGTCAGGACTCTGGAGCTTCGATAGTGAAAAAAGGTGTTTTTGGATATTTGTCTTCATCAATTTGAATCACTTAACCATCTATATCTTGCTTTCGTAAAACTCAAGTTTCAGACTTAAGCCAATGAGAGGAGAATAAGTGATTCATATGTAAATATTTGGCTCCACATCTTCATATTTTGAAAAGCTTTGAGGGAATTATTGAGTATAGAATATGGGTTGGATGATAAGAATATTGAGTGAGTGAATAGGGTGTAGTATAAGCATGTAACACCCCCAAAAACGGGTCCCGGAGTGTCACAAGGTTCTTGAGGCTACGAGTAGCCCCAAGCTAACCCTTTAAGCCATTTTCATTCAGTTCAGAACAAATCAACGGGGTTTCCATAAATAACCCTCAAATATCAACAGAGTAATCATCATTCAAGAATAAAAGAATTTCAGAAAGATAACAAAATACGACTTATTAGTCAAATCCCAACATCTATACTAGTCTGACAAGCCTCTAAGAAAATCAATAAAACCAGCGAACCATTGAGACATGCCCCAACTGACTCATACTCAGTTATCAAAAGTAAACAATTCCGTGAAACCAACATCAGACATCATGTCCTCGGAACATGGGGATTCATGACAACAGAGAGGATGTAGAACAGCGTGCCCGAAGAATCACTGTCGAACCTGGAACTGAGCACCTAAACCTACATTTCGAGAAAATACAGCCCACATCCAAAGATGTGGGTCAGTACCATGGAAAGGAACCGAGTATATATTGGTGTATGCAGTTGTATAAACATCATCATCATAAATATTTATAAGAAATATGCAGGATGTATGAAAGACTCACATAGCCCGAAGAAAATCATCATAATCTTGAGAGGATGAAATAATTACTATAACACATGTGAGTCATCATATAATTTGTCAATCACTTTCAGTTCATCAAGAATAACAATTCTCATAATGTAAATATCATTTAAATCTTTTGAAAGAATAACTTTCACAATTCCACTTTCAAATCACTTCACCATTCACCATAGACACAAGGAAACACACACACACTGGGAGATCTTATACCGACATAAACCATGTGAGCTACATAGATTCCAACGTACAACCCACGTTGGGGAGAGCCGTCATATCCTTGCCATCCGAGTAGGATTATCGATATCAAATCCACACAAATTAGTGATTACTATATAAATCAGCCTCAGGCTCACTCCTACGGGGGCACGTAAGGTCGCTTTATACCTCCCACTCGGTGCCAAAGATTTCTCCCGAACTTAGTTCAGATAATTTCAAAGAAAATCCACAACAAAACAATTTCAGTAATATATAAATATACATGGGGAGCCATCATGCTTTCCATCTATCAAAATCAACCACGTTGTTGATTTCTTTCACACTCGAGTTCAAAACAACTCCATTAAGATCAAAAGATCAAATCATTCAAAATATCTCAAATATTCAACATCAACGTGCTTATAACACATACTTTCTCAAAAAAATACAATTTCCAATGGGGATTCATGACCCAAATATCAAAATCATGATAAATATAGTTCAAGATTCATGCTTTATATCTCCACACATGTAAATTCATCTTTCAAAATCATAAATGTCAAGATTTCATAATAATCATCATAAGATATGGGTTCATGCTTCAAATTCATAAAAATCAAAGAAAAATCATGCCTTTGTAAAGAAAATTAATTTTGGGCACAAGAACGAAAGAGAGTTCTTGTTGAAAACCCCCACATACCTTGAATGATGAACTTTAGATCGATACTCATTTTTGAGATATTAATCATGCCTTTGAATTATGGTTCTTGGAGTTCTTGAACTAGGAACTTGGAATGTTGAATAAATTTGCAGAATTAATGGTGAACTTTAGTGGTTTTTGAAGTTGGATGTAGGAGCTTAGGGTTTTCTGTTAGAGGGAATTTGATGAAATATAGCATATAATGCTTCTAATAGGCTTTAATATAGGGTTTGGATGGATTTTGGGTGAGGGGGAATGACCAAACCGCCCCTAAAAATCAAATAATTCTCGAATCTGTCCTTTGGTGGATTATTTTGATAGTCTGAAGTAGATCAACCATAACCTTTTTCTCCGATAGAAAAATTGGATGAAACCAATTTCATTGGAAAGAGAACTCACAGAGCTTTCCGTTTATATATAGTAGATCACCCATATCATTATGTACAAGGAGTTATGATCATTTAAAGTTGGAGAAAAAATACGTCAGGCCTCAATACTTTTTCCTGCACGTTTTACTGTTCACTACTATTCACGGTTCGATCAGAATGTTCATAACTCGTCGCTCGGGTGTCCGTTTTGGATGATCCACATATTGTTGGAAAGCTTATTTGATACTCTACTTAATGGTGAGTCATAATCTAAGACATTCCGCACGAAAAATTTATAATTCATTCTAAAAGATAGAACCCAATACGTTTACGCACAAAATTTCAACGAAAAATTTCCCGGGGTATTACATCATTCCCCCTTGGAAACATTCGTCCTCGAATGATGCTAGACATTCCAAGATTAGATAGGGAATAGAGCATTCAGCTAAAACCATTCGTTAGACTCATCACCACATCATTTCTCACTCCGAATGCAACATAGAATGCATAAATTCAAGAAACTATAGTTGAACACATAATAAATGACAGCTGAACTGCTGCAACTTTTATCAAAAGTGCATGATTTAGGAAAGAACGGTACCTTCGGCTTGATCGTAGTTCATGGAAAATAGGTGCGGGTACTTGGATCGCATATCTGCCTCAGCTTCCGAAGTTGCACCTTCAACAAATTGGTTTCGCCACAACACCTTGACCAAGGGAACTTCTTTGTTCCTTAGTCTTCGGACACTGAAATCAAGAATCTCAATAGGAATCTCATCAAAAGAAAGATTTTCTTGAATGTCAGCACTCACAGAGGAATCCACTACCAAGCATCGCTAATATGCTTTCAAAGCATGGAGACATGGAATATTGGATAAACAGAGGACAACTCGGAAGGCAACTCGACCTCATAAGCTAACTTACCAACACGACTAAGAATTTTGTAAGGACCAACATAACGGGGAATAAGCTTTCCCTTCTTTCCGAATCTCTTCACCCCTCTAATGGGTTAAATTTTCAGATACACTAGGTCACCAACTTCAAACTCAAGGTCTCTCCTTCTAACATCTGCATAGGACTTCTGACGACTCTGTGTAGTTTTCAACCTTTCCCTAATCAACTTAACTTTTTCCATAGCCTCAAATACCGAATCAGGACCACTCACAGCCGCTTCACCCACCTCGAACCAACCTATGGGTGATCTACACTTTCTTTCATATAAGGCTTCAAACGAAGCCATGCCAATACTAGAGTGGAAACTGTTATTGTAATCAAACTCTATCAACAGTAAGTGATCATCCCAACTTCCCTTAAAGTCAAGTGCACAAGCTCTCAATATATCCTCTAAGGTTTGCATGGTCTGCTCAGCCTGAACATCGGTCTGCTGATGAAAAGCAGAACTCAAAAGCACTTGGGTACCATGACCCTTCTGAAAACCTTTCCAAAATTGCAAAGTGAACTGAGTACCCCTATCCGAAATGATAGACAAGGGAACTCCATGCAGTCTGACTAGCTCTCGGATATACAATCTAGCGTAATCCTCAGTAGTATATGAAGTATGAACAGGTAAGAAATGAGCAGACTTAGTCACCCTATCAACCAAAACCCAAATGGAATCATGATGGCGTCGGGAAGGAGGTAAACCAATCACGAAGTCCATATTTATCTCTTCCCACTTCCAGGTGAGAATACTAAACTCTTGCATTATACCACCAGGTCTTTGGTGTTCAACCTTAACATGTTGGCATGTTGCACACTTAGCTACAAACGCTGCTATATCTTTCTTCATGCCACTCCACCAATAAATTTCCCGCAAGTCTCGGTACATCTTGGTGGCACCAGGATGAATAGAATATCGCGCCCCATGTGCTTCAGCCATAATCCTCTGTCTCAGATCCTCAACATTCGGGACATACAATCTACTCTGCAATCTCAACACACCATCTCCCTCTTGGGAGAAAACCTCTACTTTTTGGTCCTTGACTGACTCCTTCAGTCTGACCAAACTAGCATCTAAGTATTGCTTTTCCTTCACTTCCGAAACCAAGGAGGATTCGAAACTACTCTGAACCCCTATACTACCTTCAGCAGAGTCAAGCAACCTAACCCCCAATCTAGCCAAACGATGTACATCACGATCCAACTCTTTCTTACTTTCTACCACATGCGAAACACTACCCATGGACACTCTACTTAGGGCATCTGCCATAACATTGGCCTTGCCCGGATTGTACAACACACTCATATCATAGTCCTTTAACAATTCTAACCATCGTCTCGGCCTAAGATTCAATTCTCTTTGGGTAAACACATACTGTAGACTCTTATGATCAATGAAAACATCAACATGGACACCATACAAATAGTGTCTTCATATTCTCAAAGCAAACACAACAACAGTCAACTCAAGGTCATAGGTGGGGTAATTTTTCTTATAGGGTTTCAACTGTCTAGAAGCATAAGCTATCACCTTACCCTTTTTCATCAATATACAACCCAACCCAACTCTCGAAGCATCACAGTACACCACAAAACCATCAACACTATCAGGCAAAGTCAAAACAGGGGCTGAAGTGAGTGGAGTCTTCAACTCCTGAAAACTCTTCTCACAAGATTCGGACCACAAGAACTTCACTTTCTTTTGGGTCAAACAAGTCATAGGAGATGCTATAGAGGAGAAACCCTCAACAAAACGGCGGTAATAGCCATCTAAACCCAAGAAACTTCGAATATTAGTCGGAGAAATAGGTTTAGGCCAATTTCTAACAGCTTCGGTCTTTTAGGGATCAACTCTAATACCCTCAAAAGAAATGATATGACCCAGAAAAGCAACTAACCTTAGCCAAAACTCACACTTACTGAACTTGGCAAACAACTTGTGATCTATAAGGGTTTGTAAGACAGTTCAAAGATGATCAGAATGTTCATCCTCACTACGAGAGTACGCCAGTATATCATCGATGAACACAATGACAAACATATCCAGATATGGTCTGAACACTCAATTCATGAGGTCCATGAAAGCTGCTAGGGCATTAGTTAAACCAAAAGACATAACAAGAAACTCAAAATGGCCATAACGAGTTTGGAAAACGGTTTTTGAGATGTCACGCTCCCTAACTTTGAGTTGATAATAGCCAGAATGAAGGTCTATCTTTGAGAAATAACTTGCACCTTGCAATTGGTCAAACAAATCATCTATTCTCGGAAGGGGGTACTTATTTTTTACTGTGACTTTATTCAGTTGGCAGTAATCAATGCACATACGCAAAGAGCCATCTTTCTTTCTCACAAACAACATAGGAGCACCCCAAGGAGAAACATTAGGCCTTATGAAACCCTTATCTAGTAGATCTTTGAGTTGCTCTTTCAACTCCTTAAGTTGTAAAGGGGCCATACTGTAAGGAGGAATAGAAATGGGTTGAGTATCGGGAAGAAGATCAATCCCGAACTCTATCTCTCTATCAGGAGGTATCCCTGGGAGATTATTCGAAAAGACATCAGAAAACACATTGACGACGTTAATAGACTGGAGAGTTGGAGTCTCAGACTTAGTGTCTTTGACTCTAACCAAATGGTAAATACACCCCTTGGAAATAAGCTTTCTAGCTTTGAGGTAAGAGATAAAATGACTCTTGGGTGACATAGAATTCCCAGACCACTCAAACACGGATGCACTCGGAAACTAAAACTTGACCACTCGGGTCTGACAATCAATAGAGGCATAAGAAGAATACAGCCAGTACATACCCAAAATCACATCAAAATCTACCATGTCTAACTCAATCAGATCAGCCAACAAGACTCTATGAAGAACGGTAACAGGACACTTTTTATACACTTTCTGGGCAACAATCGAATCACCCACTGGGGTAGAAAATAGGATAGGCTCAGGAATAATTTCAGGACTTATTTCAAAATTCACAGCAATCAAAGGTGTAACATATTATAAACTAGATCCAGGATCCAACAAAGCATACACATCAAACTGAAATATACGAAGCATATTAGTAAAAACATCGGGAGAGTCCTCCTATTTCTAGCGGGACGGTAAAGCATAGAATCTTTTCTGGCACTGCCCACCAATATTGCTAGAAGAGGCGCCCTGAGTTGGGGCTAGGCGAGTCGCTGAACTGGAGCACTAGCAGTCTGAGTCTGGGTCTGAGGGCGATAGTCATGACGCCCTTGTCCTTCCTGTGGACAATCTCTAACTCTGTGACCCATGTCACCACACCAGAAACAACCCCTCGTCTCACCCCAACACTCACCCGAATAAGCCCTACCACACTTAGGACACAGGGGACGATTTGGCTTACTGCCAGCACTGTACTGGGACCTGGATGCATATGACCTGCTACCTTTCTCCTGCCTACCTCTAGGCACGGGAGCACTAGCAGATGACGGTGCTGGCATAGATGAATGATCCTGATACTGAGGGCGACTCCCTCCCTACGATCTAGTCTGACCCTGTCCGTGCTGCTCGGACCTAGCTCTCTTATTCCCTCTTATTCTATCTCTCTCCTTAATCTTATCTGCCTCAATCTGTTGGGCATGAGTCATCAGCCTAGAAAGATTCATCTCACTATTCAGCATAGCAAACCTCACTCCTTAACTACATAACTAGACACTCCAGTCACAAACTTACTCATACTAGCCAGATTATCAGCCACTAATTTAGGAGCATACTTGGCCAACTGATTGAACTTTAGACAGTACTCCCCAACAGTCATAGAGCCCTATTGCAAGTTCATAAACTCTTCCACCTTTGCCTCTCTCATCTCCAAAGGGAAAAACTTATCCAGGAATACATCCTGGAACTCTTTCCAAGTTATAGGGACAACTCCCTCACCTCTACCTTTCCTCCAAGCAACAACCCAGTCATAAGCAAAGTCTTTCAACCTATACGTAGCCAACTCCACACTATGTTCTTCAGATACATGCATCATATGAGTAATCTTCTGCACCTCCTCTAAAAACAACCGTGGATCCTCATCAGACTTGGACCCATAGAATTTTGATGGATTCATCCGCATGAAGTCACGGATACTGGTAGCAGCTGAATCACCTCCCTACTGTTGTGGAGCCGGGGCTGGGTTGGCCTGAACATTTGCAGTAACATCTTGGGCCAGCTCCTGAAAGGTTTCTTGAAATTCAGCATGAGACACGTTTTCATTCAATGGGATAGTAAGTCGAGGTTGCTGACCATTATTATTTCTTCTCGCTTGACATGGAGACATATTTCTGAAAGAGGAGAGCATGAATCAATAGCAGAGAGAGACACTTTAAGCACGATAGACTTCTGAAAGAAAGAATCACACTTTTTCCAAAAACATCTTGTAGCCTCTTGATCATAGATGCAGCGCGCTACACATCGATGATCAAGACTCTAATTAACGCGGCTTGTCAGGCTCCCTAGGACACCTTAAAACCTTAGGCTCTAATACCAAGTTTGTAATGCCCCAAAAAATGGGTCCCAGAGTGTCACACGGTGCTTGAGGCTACCAGTAGCCCTAAGATAACCCTTTGAGCCATTTTCATTCAGTTCAGCACAAATCAATGGGGTTTCCATAAATAACCCTCAAATATCAACAGAGTAATCATCATCCAAGAATGAAAGAATTTCAGAAAGATAAGAAAATACAACTTATTAGTAAACTCCCAACATCTATACTAGTCTGACAAGCCTCTAAGAAAATCAATAAAATCAGCGAGCCATTGAGATATGCCCTAACTAACTCATACTAAGTTATCAAATGTAAATAATTTCATGAAACCAACACCATACATCACGTCCTCGGAACATGAGGACTCACCACAAGAGAGGATGTAGAACAGCATACCCAAAGAATCACTGTCGAACTTGGAACTGAGCACCTGAACCTACATTCCAAGAAAATACAGCCCACATCCGAAGATATGGGTCAGTATCGTGGAAAGGAACCGAGTATATGGGGGTATATGCAGTTGTATAAACATCATCATCATAAATATTTATAAGAAATATGCAGGACGTATGAAAGACTCACATAGCCCGAAGAAAATCATCATAATCATGAGAGAATGAAATAAGTACAATAGCACATATGAGTAATCATATAATTTGTCAATCACTTTTAGTTCATCAAGAATATCAATTCTCATAATGTAAATATCATTTAAATCTTTCGAAAGAATAACTTTCACAATTCCACTTTCAAATCACTTCACCATTCACCATAGACATAAGGAAACACACACACACTAGGAGATCCTATAACCAACATAAACCATGTGAGCACATGGCATCCAACATACAACCCACATTGGGGAGAGCCGTCCTATCCTTTCCATCGGAGTAGGACTATCGATATCAAATCCACACAAACTAGTGATCACTTTATAAATCAGCCTCAAACTTACTCCTACGGGGGCCCGTAGTTCTAGGGAAGTAAGGTCGTTTTATACCTCCTACTCGGTGCTAAAGATTTCTTCCAGACATAGCTTAAATTATTTCAAAGACAATCCATAACAAAACAATTTCAATAATATATAAATATACATTGGGAGCCATTATGCTTCCCATCTATCAAAATCAACCACGTTGTGGATTTCTTTCACACTCAAGTTCAAAACAACTCCATTAAGATCAAAAGGTCAAATCATTCAAAATATCTCAAATATTCAACATCAACGTGCTTATAACATACAGTTTCACAAAAAAAAACTCAATTTCCAATGGGAATTTCATGACCCAAATATCAAAATCATGATAAACATCGTTCAAGATTCATGCTTTATATCTCCACACATGTAAATTCATCTTTCAAAATCATAAACATCAAGATTTTATCATAATCATCATAAGATATGGGTTCATGCTTCAAATTCGCAAAAATCATGCCTTTGTAAAGAAAATTACTTTTGGGTACAAGAACAAAAGAGAGTTTTTGTTGAAAAACCCCACATACCTTGAATGATGAACTTTAGATTGATACTCATTTTTGAGATGTTAATCGTGCCTTTGAATTATGGTTCTTGGAGTTCTTGAACTAGGAACTTGGAATGTTGAATAAATTTGCAAAATTAATGGTGAACTTTAGTGGTTTTTGAAGTTGGATGTAGGAGCTTAGGTTTTCTGTTAGAGGGAATTTGATGAAATATAACATATAATGCTTCTAATAGGCTTTAATATAGGGTTTGGATGGATTTTGGGTGAGGGGGAATGACCAAACCGCCCCTAAAAATCAAATAATTCTCGAATCTGTCCTTTGGTGGATTATTTTGATAGTCTGAAGTAGATCAACCATAACTTTTTTCTCCGATAGAAAAATTGGATGAAACCAATTTCATTGGAAAGAGGACTCACAGAGCTTTCCGTTGATATATAGTAGATCACCCATATCATTATGTACAAGGAGTTATGATCATTTAAAGTTGGAGAAAAAATACGTCAGGCCTCAATACTTTTTCCTGCACGTTTTACTGTTCACTACTATTCACGGTTCGATCAGAATGTTCATAACTCGTCGCTCGGGTGTCCGTTTTGGATGATCCACATATTGTTGGAAAGCTTATTCGATACTCTACTTAATGGTGAGTCATAATATAATACATTCCGCACGAAAAATTTATAATTCATTCTAAAAGATAGAACCCAACACGTTTATGCACAAAATTTCAACGAAAAAGTTCCTAGGGTATTACAAAGAAACTCTATTAGTAATGTCTCTCTAATTCCAGCCTCGTGCTTTTCTCCACTGAATGTCCGTTGGGGGACGAATGGATGATAAATTGGTATCTGATTATAACAACCCATTTCGTCATTTCTAAATTATTCGTAATAAATTCATGAAAATTCTTAATTTTTATTCCTCAATATTAACTTAGGTCCAATATAGCCAATATTTTTTTATTATGACACCTCAAATTTTTTTGTGAAGATTTTAGCCTTCGAAAGTTTCTAGATAGACTTAAGCTTGATGAATTTTAATTATTTGTGAGTGCTAATATCAATATTTTAGTTTTGAAAGTTTGTTAGGTATGAATTAAGGTCATATAATATTCCTAACCCTAAGTTAAACACATAACTTTCTTTCCGATACAATTTTGATATGGGTTTCTATTAGGGCCAACTTTAAAAGATCATATCCCATAGAATATAAGGATTTAGGGGACCCAATAAATACCAAATTAAAGATCTCTGAATCCTCTTTCCAATGCAATAGACCGTTCCTCAATCTGAATTCGGAGTAAAAAGTTATGGCTATTTTACTGAGCACTGTCCCGGCTGAAATGGGATTTCGTTGTTGCAGAAATTCTGGTTGTATTTAAATCAGCTTCAGCCGTAATTTAGGTCTAAAAATCCCAAACTTCATTTACTAACCCTAGATAGGTGATTTTTCAAAGCTTAAGGTGAAATTCGTCCTTCGAGGTAAGTTTTTTCATTATTTTCCTCATTTTTATTCCTTCAGCATCTTAGTATCCTTAGAAAGACTTTTAATGGTGGAATTTTTTGTGAAAAAAATCATGGGGGGGTTTAATAAGACCAAGAGCTGATTTAAATTATAAATTAAAGATTACTAACATGAATTTCATAAATTTGATTATGAATTTTGATGGTTAGGAACCTTGAATTCCGTAAAGATGAGACATTTAGCATAAAAACTCCATTAATGGAGATTATTTAAGCTTGAAAGAGCTAATTAATGATTAATTGAATTTAGGGGATGTTATAGACCTTGAATGAAGGATAGAATTAGTAGGTTTGAATCCCCAAGATATTTGATTGAAGAGTAATTACTTATTACTCTTATAATTGCTTGATTTTTAGATGATTGATTATTCCAAGGCATGCAGGAAAGGAAAGAGCATCTTTGTTGCAGTTTGTTTCTTCTAAAATCTTGACGTCTAGGTAGGCTAAGTTTAATGAGTAGAAGATTGTATTAATTTATATTTTAGTAATTTATAATTGATGGGAGAAAGCATGTCTAGGCCTGCAGGCATGGACTTGAGGTGGATAATGACACAAGAACTTAATTTTAATCCCGCAAACTATATTATTGATTAATTATACGATGCTTGTGATATTATGTTCTATGTTCTGCAATGAGATTGTTGTAAATGAAGTATGTGGACATGATAGTTCTTAGTTGCTCTGGTGATGAACCTAGTTGAGTTTTAATGATATTAAGTTGTATGTGTTGAACAATAATATGGTGAGGAGAATCATGCTAGGATTAAGTACAGATGAGCATAGTAATATCTAAAGGATAATTGACTTGAATTATGTGACGATTGTATTATATGATAAGAGGTAGTGACATTTTAATAATTAATGAGTAAGTAATACTCCAATAGTGACTTGTATGTTTAAGTATTAAATTGTGATTTATTTTATGATATTCTTATTTTGGTATTGATAAAAGACCTTTATCTACTAGATGCCCATGAGAGGCTAAATTGGTGATAATGATGATTTATTGAATGTGCCTATGAGAGGCTTGTTTGATAATGATAACTCCTCGTATTAATTCCATGAATGACTTGTTGATGTTTGAATTATTTATGCCATGAATGTACCATGCAGGTACGGTACATGAACATAGATTGTTCCCTGCAGGTCATCACTATTTGGACAAAAATAAGTCCGATAGCATGTGTGTGCATATTTGTGTTAAGTTTGTGGATGTTTACAGTGTGATTGAAACTCTTATTGGTTATGTGGCTTGTTTATGAGCACTGTTTGATCTATTATTTCCGTATTATTGATTCATTGGGTATTTGATTGTGTGATAGTGAAGGACATTTGTAAGAAGTTTTTGAAAAAGTTTTTATTTATTAGTATTTAATTTACTTTATATTTCCTTAAAAACAAATGTCTTCCGCATATTTTTAGTTGGGTAATAAGGGTTCTCCTAGCTACTTAGAATAGCGTAGGTGCCCGCACAGTTCATTAGTTTTGATCTTGACAGTCACTCATCTATTGCGATAGATGAGTCATCTATTGTAACAGAAGACTCATATGTTGCATTAATGTTTATGGTTCTATAGTGTCGTAACATAAATCAAACAGATTGGTCATATGTTGCAATAGACTAGTTATCTGTTGTAACAGAGGAGTCATGTATTGAACTAGATTAGTCACTTATTACAACAAAACCTGAACACAATTCTAACAGATGAGTAGTCTGTTGTAACAGATGACCAATTCGTTGCAACAAGTTAGTTATTTGTTGCAGCATATCACTCAACTATTAGAATCATCTTCAAAGGTTCTTTGGTACTATAACATCTATCCTAACAGACGCTTCATCTGTTGCAATAGATGTATAATCTATTGTAACATATGAGTCACTTGCTCCAACAGATGACTCATCTATTAGAATCAGCTTCAGGTTCTATAGTACTATAACATGAATTACCAATAAGTAAGTCATTTGTTGCAACATATTACTCACTTGTTGCAACATATTATTCACCTGTTGCAATATATTACTCATCTATTGGGGTTCATGTTATAGTACTATAAAAACACTATTAATTTTATTAAGATGTCATTATTAACTCTTTTTAACAAATATCTTTATTTAGGTACCACTAATAGAGGGATCAATAACATTAGGGGTGGATTGTCATGGTGAATAGATCTATAAGATCAATCAATATGTATGACGTTGGAAAGATAGTGAAATGCTAGAGATGATAGCTATGACATTCCAAAGTTTTGTTTTGTATGATGATTTTGTGAACTTAATCATCCGCTATTGTGGACTGAATTGTTAATCGGAAGAACTCGTCATTAGCTACATGCACTTCTCCTTTGAAAATCAGAGGGTACTACATTTCAAGAAAACCGATCAGGTTCTGTTGTATGCTTATCTTAGTGATTCAGCTAGGCTGGTATTAAGGGTGTACGTGGTTGAAAAAATGAAAGAGAATGAGAACCAAAATGTAGAAGAATAATAACAAGAAGACATCTTTGATGATAAGCTAGATGATCTGGACATGAAAATTCTAGATGATGATCAAACACCTACATCTGTTGTTGCGAGAAATACGGTGGGCAGTTCTTCTTAATCAACATAGTCGGGAAATCGTCAAAATGATGAGACTTACTTTTACAAGGGAATGTCATTCAAGGATAAGAAATAATTATCTACCTCTTTGTTTATTACTTGCTTGAAAAAAGATTTTAGAGCAAAGAAGGTAATTAATTCGAGCAAAGTCTTTTCCTTCAGATGTGCTAATCCGACCTGCAAGTGGTGGATTAGGGCTGTGAAATACTTAAGCTCTAGAAAAATTCATCATTAATATTTATCAAAAGTATCACACATATGGTTTGGATCATATTACGGGCCAAAATTCTCATGCCGCGGCAGAGGTCCTCGGTCAATATTATCAGAATAGATTCCCCAATGGCAAAGGCCCTTCTACAAGTGATATGGCCAATCAACCCCTTACAGAATTGGGTGTTTTGATCAGTTATTTGATGATATATATGGCCATAGGGATTCAAAGGACTTAGTATAATGCCCCAGAAGTGGATCCTGAGAGGTCACACGATGCTTAGGGCCACAAGTGATCCTGAACTAACCCTTCTACTGGCATAACTCATAAGTAACTAAATAAAATGAATAAATATAAATTAAATAAATGGAAGATAACTCTTTCCTAAATCTGATCAATATAAAACTAAATTAAAATAACTATAACTTTGCTTTTACAAAACAAAACTGGTTTCAAATGCATTAACTCTACTGACTGTGTATGAAGCCTCTACTAGTATTGACTATAGGTAGCCAGGACAGGACCTACAACTATCCTAAATCAATACAACTGAATAACGAAACTAAATATTACTCAAACTGTATGACTGACTTGATCCTTTGAATCAAAAGGACTCATCACCTGATGACTGGAAGCTGCAAACTGTCTGAATATGGTGCGCGTGCTACAACTTGTACCTACATTATGAGACAATGTAGCACATAGACATATATGTGGATCAGTACTTTGAGGATGTTAAACAATCCATGCTAAGTGTAAATGACTCACATAAGCTTGAATACCTGAAAACTGAAGCAAAAAATAATCAGAAGCAAATCATACCTTATAAATATAGTGAGTCATAACATTTAGTTTTAAAAGTTGTCATACTGTCTAAGTGCAAAAAGAGCTCACTTATGAATCTAAAATATGAAAGCTAAAGTCTGAAGTTAATATCTTTCTGTAAAGCATAATTTGAGTAAAATTTGTGAGCCTTTACACTTAGTTTTCAAAAAGCTTTTCTTTTAATCTTTTCTAGTAGTCATTTTATTAGGGAAAGTACTTTTAGAAACTATTCTGAAAATCTTTACTATTAAGCTGTAGGGAGGTTCTTTCAACTGACATAAACCATGTGAGCTAACATGGAGTCCAACATCTTGTTCCCCTATGGGGAAAACCTCACGATGTGGAGAAGTGTCATACTCTTGCCAAGGAGTATAACCTGAGCTAAGTGATCACATCTTTAATTGTCATCCACGTAGAAGTGGGAATAATCTAATAATTTATACCTACGTTGGCTACGTAGTTTTGTGGAACGCTCATTCTGTTGGAAATACACTTTAAAATCTAGTAAAATATTTCATTACGAAACCAAAAATACTTTCATTTGAGTCATTCTATAAATAAAACTTATCTGAATTCTGTAAATTATAGAAACTCTGTAAAGTAGATTTCATAGCTAAACTGAGGATCCGAAGATCAAATACTATTTAATGATCTACAAATATGCTAATCTCAGAGTGCTTAAGGCACATGTTCTCAAAATATCAATGCTCAAAATAGGGCTTAATAACTCATGTAAATTTATAGCAAATCATCATGCTTAATATGCTTCTTGAAAATACTTCAACAATATCAAAATGATAAAACCAAGAATCACAATATCATGCTTAAACTAAATTAGAAAATTTGGAAAATCGCATTACATGCATAAATTTATGAAAATAGTCATGCAATTCAACATTCAATCACTTGTAAATTCATAATCTTCAAATACTGATAATTCAGTATCAACCCTAATTTCAAATAATAAGAAATTTACTAAAAAATATAATTTCGGGAACAAGGACGAAAGGATTGTCCTTGTTCATAACCCCACATACCTTAATTGCTCAAATTGATGAAGAAATTTGACTTGAATTCCTATTTGTGTCCTTGAAGGTTGGTTCTTGAAGAAGATGAATCAAATTGATGTTCTTGGGAATGCTCTTGAATGATTTTCATGAAATTTTTGGAATATAAAGATTAATTCTTGATTATTTTCTTGAATAGAAGGTGATGGAATGGATGAATCTTGAAGAGAATTGATTAGGGTTTGTTCTTGGGAGTAAAGTAGGATAATGGGGACAAAATAATGCCCCAATAACGGCTATACATTGTTATATTATGGCCTGGGTTAAGGGGGGAAATACCCCATTGCCCCTCATTCATTTAAAACAAAAATTCGAAACCCGTATCCCGATTTTGCTCTTTGCCGCGATGCAGTATCGCGACAGCTTACTGCCTCACATGAAAATGGTTATAACTTTTCGTTCGGGTATCGGATTAAGGCGAAATTGGTATCGTTGGAAAACTAATTCAATTATATACAATTTGGTGGGTCTTGAGATGAAAAATTCCATGTATATATAAAGTTATACATATTAAAAGTAGACCCTTATAGAATCAAATGCCAAATTTTGGACGAATCTAATGTTCTTACCTCCACTTGGCTCTAAGTGACTTCTATGAACATTATTCACCTAATAAGAACTTCACATGCTAAGGATTAAAGTCATTACATAATAATTAGAATTATGGACCAATATTACGGCAATTACACCTTCATCACAATATGGTGAAATCGCATTAATTTACTAGAAAAGGACGAGTGCGAATTTGCACTCTGGCGTGACGTGGTGCTATCGCGTTGCGCCACTAATAATTAAAAATTGAGAATTTGTACCTCTCCGCAATATGAGCTTATCACATAGGTCCACTAAAAAATAACAAATGGGAGATCACCCTTCACGGTGACGCGGTGACTCCCCTGGTGACGCACTGTCAATGCTAAAAATGCCCTAACTTCTCAACCGAGTATTGGATTTGGGCTAAACTGAGGATCCAAAGATCAAATATTATTTAATTATCTGAAAATGTGCTAATCTCAGGGTGCTTAAAGGCACATGTTCTCAAAATATTAATGCTCAAAATAGGACTTAATAACCCATGCTTCAAACTCATGTAAATTCATAACAAATCATTATGCTCAATATGCTTCTTGAAAATATTTCAACAATATCAAAATGATAAAATCAAGAATCACAATATCATGCTCAAACTCAATTGAAAAATCTGAAAAATCTCATTACATGCATAAATATATGAAAATAGTCATGCAAATCAACATTCAATCACTTGTAAATTCATAACCTTCAAATTCTGATAATTTGGTATGAACCCTAATTTCAAATAATAAAAAATTTGCTGAAAAATATAATTTTGAGCACAAGGATGAAAGGATTGTCCTTGTTCATAACACCACATACCTTGATTGCTCAAATTGATGAAGAAATTTGACTTGAATTCCTATTTGTGTCCTTGAAGGTTGTTTCTCGAAGAAGATCAATTAAATTGATGTTTTGGGAATGCTCTTGAATGATTTTCTTGAAATTTTTGGAATATAAAGCTTAATTCTTGATTGTTTTCTTGAATAAAAGGTGATGGAATGGATGAATCTTGAAGAGAATTGATTAGGGTTTGTTCTTGGAAGTAAAGTCGGATAATGGGGGCAAAATAATGCCCCAATGACGGCTATACATTGTTATATTATGACCTGGGTTGAGGGGAAAAAATACCCCATTGCCCCTCATTCATTTAAAGAAAGAATTCATAACTCGTATCCCAATTTTGCTCTTTTCCGCAACGCGGTACCATTGCGGCAGCTTACTGCATCACACGAAAATGGCTATAACTTTTCGCTCGAGTATCGGATCAAGACGAAATTGGTATCGTTGGAAAGCTAATTCAATTATATACAATTTAATGGGTCTTTAGCTGAAAAATTTTATGTATATAAAAAGTTATATACGTTTAAATTAGATCCTTATAGAATCAAATGCCAAATTTTGGACGAATCTAATTTTCTTAGCTCCACTGGGATCTAAGTAACTTCTATGAACATTATTCACCTAATAAGAACTTTACATTCTTAGGATTCAGGACACGACATAGGCATTTGAATTATGTATCAAGAGTACGGCTATTACACCTTCACCACGACACGGTGAAATCGCATTAAGCTACTGGAAAAGGACAAGTGCGAATTTGCACTTTGGTGTGATGCAGTGCTATCGCATTGCACTACTACAAATCGAAAATTGGGAATTCGGACTTCTCCGTAATGCGAGGTTATTGCAGAGGTCCACTAAAAAATGACAAATAGGAGATCACCCTTTACAGCGACGTAGTGACTGCCTAGGTGGCGCACTGTCAACACTAAAAATTCCCTAACTTCTCAATCGAGTATTGAATTTGGGAGAAATTGATATTGATGGAAAGCTTATTCAACTTCCTACAAGGTCTAAATCTGGAAAATTTCACATGCATAAGAAGGTATTCATTTTTTAAGACAACCTTTGACATTCTAGGAGAAAAATTAGTCTAAGAAAATTATGGGGTATTACACTTGGTTAGGGGAACATACGAGCATAGGTATGCAGACCTCGATGCCTACTGTTACATGATTGAGTCCACAAATTTTGAAAGTAAGATGGCGATGCATGTTGATGAAAATGAAAGGTTCAAGTATTTTTTTATATCCTATAGTACTTGGATTCTTGGTTTTCAACATTTGAGCTAGAGATGGGACCTTCTTGAGGAGCAAGTATAATAGAGTTTTGCTAGTGGAGGTGGCATAGGATGTAGAGAGGCACATCTTTCCTTTCTTTTTTTGTGTAGTGAAAAAGGAATGTGATGCCTCGTATGGATATTTTTTTTGAACAAATGCGAAGCGGCATTGAAGATATCGAAGTGTTGTGTTTTATTTCGGATAGGCATCCTAGTATCCCAAAGATGAGTTCAATTCTCTACACTTCAGCTCACTTTGGTTGTCGCATGAGGCATCTTGGATATAATATTTGAAATAACTTACACAGTGAATTGGTCGTGAACTTTTTTTATAGAGTAGCTAAAGCATATAATAGAGATGAGTTTTTTGACTATTTCAATCAAATAATGGATATGCATCCCAAGGCAATAGAACATCTCGTATATGTCAGTTTTGAGAGATAGAGCTGGGCATTCTGTCTGGAAAATAGGTACATTCTTATGTATTTAAGGTCTCGTTTTAGTTACAAGTTTAGTATGATGACGTACTAAGTAATTCTTTTGTATAGGTATTAATATTATGACATTAAACAATGTTGAATTAGTGAATTCATTATTTGGCATTGAAAGAGAATTTCTCATTGTGGCACTATTTGATGAAATAAATAAAAAGTATGGCAAATTATTTCGTGAAAAGTGTGTGCAGTTTGCGAACGCTGGAACCAGATGCTAGTTGATAAAAGGGTATCCTTGTTCATAAAACCCAAATACCTTAATGATGACGAAATTATGAAAAGATTGGACCTTTAAGCTTGAATTCCTTGATTTCTTAGGGATTGTAAATAATTCATTTAAAAACCCTTATAATGATTTGGAGTGATTAGGGACGGTTTAGGGGTGTGAAGTGACTTCAACACCCTTGATATAAGTCAAAACAAAGTGTTTTTGGCACTTGGCAATGACTTAGACGTCGCCTAGTCAATCGCCCAAGCTAGGTTTTGCATCGCATTAGCCATCGCCCAAGTTTGGCTGGGCGGCGCATTGCCCATCGCACACCCTTACTGCCTCTCAAAAAACTAGGCATAGCTTTTTGCTCAGGTATCAGATTAAGGTGAAATTAGTATCGTAGGAAAGATAATTCAATTATCTACAATTGGTGGCTCTTGATCTGAAAATTATACATACATCAAAAGTTATATACTTTGAAAGTTGACCCTTGTAGAATCAAAAACCAAACTTTGGACGAATTTAAGGTTCTTAGATCAACTTGGCTCTAAGTGATTTCTTTGAACGTTCTTCACCTACTAGACACTTCACACACTAGGATAATTATCATGAAACTTATTTTCACATAGGAATCATTTGTATTAGGGATTATACGTATAAGAACAAGAGTTAAAATTCTAGCACAAAAATATGGGGTGTTACAGAGAATCCTTGCTTTCACGGCACCCAAATCTCACTGTAGGTCATTAACCTTCCTCAAAAGTTTCCATATGATGTTGCGTAGAATAGCAATGTCCCAAACAGGATCAGCCATATCTATAACACATATGAGTTGATAAAAAATATAAATACAAAAGTAAAGAAATGAGCCTGAATGTAATACAATGTATACTACCAATTGGTAGGTTTACACACAAAAAAAAACTTCCCTCAAGGAGAAATAATTCTGTTCTTTGAAGAGAAGTGGTTAAAGATATAATAGGAAAGACAAAATGTAAGAAATAAATAAAGTGTAATGGAATAAATGAGTAAGGAGGGACCTAATTAGAGAGGATTGAATTTGAATGTGTTAGGCAAAAAGACACGATTGTTCATCTCTATTTTATTAATTACATTCAAACTGGTGACTTTTTGATTTTCTATGAAAAGTCATTACTTAATTAAATCAAGCTGGTGACTTTTTTATTATTGTGACAAGTCATGACTCTTCAACTACTTAATATTAATTAGTTCTTAAAATTAAATAACCATTTTTTCCATTAAATAATTGAAGACTTCTTACCTTTTCAATAACCATTTATTTTAATAATATTTATTTTTATCGAGTTATGGCAACAAATGGCCCATCTGTTGCATTAGATAACCCATTTGTGGCAATAGATTTTTCGTTTGTTGCAACAAATGGTCCATCTGTTTCGATAGATGGGTTAGTTATCATGACCTTTCAATTATTTAAATTAAAAAATAGATTTAAAAACAAAAACAGATGAAAAGTCAAAACCTTTCACCTTACATCAGTTAATTAAAAATAAATAACCATTTTTATGATTTTAAATTGTATTTATCATTTATTACTTTATTATTTATTTATGAACCATTTTTCTTTATTAAAGAATAGAAAAGTCATAATTTTTCACCCTTTCCATTTCAATAACCCTTTTTTATTAATAATCATTTTAGTTAGTTTTTCCAATAGATGGACCATCTATCAAAACAGATTTGTCATCTGTTCGAAGAATACAAACCGGTAGCAAGAACTGCATTCTGTTCTTCCAACAAATCTATGCAACAAATGTTTCATCTATTTCAAGAAGGGTGTTTTGGGTTTTTCCAATAGATGACCCATCTATTGCAACATGTTGATCATCTATTGGTTGAACACAATATAGTCTAATGAACACATGGGTAATCTGCTAAACATATTTTTTGTAGTCTGTTGTATTTAGTTCCTATTTGGTTACCTCTTTTTGTGATGCACAAGTTATTAAAAACATATTTTATATAATAAAGAATATTCCCCAACAATGATTTACAATTATCAAAGTCCATATCAAACAATAATACAATTTACTATTACAATGATCATGGTGCATTATATATGTAGCACTTATTTTTTCTTAACGGGCATGTAGTCCTTTGACGTTCAAGATGGTTTCCCATTGATCCTCCGTAGTTTTGTACACTACTTCATGATGTGAACTGAAGATTAAACACTATTTGACATTAATGGGGTAGGAAGAATAAGGTGTGTAGAGATGGATGGATCCACTTTCAAGAGTGGGAGTTATGTATTACTGATCAGGTTATCATGACAACACACATAACGTACAATGTTTTTGTTAATGCAGTTTTTTACCGCTTCGATATTGATCATTCAAACAAGATCATCCATTTATAGTTAAGTTTGATAGTTGTAACCTAATAAGGCCGAAGGGTTCCAAGTAGGTGGTGTCGATCCCCTGTTACAATTTAATGATGGTTTTGCTCATATTTAAGCATCAAGTTCTGAGAAGAGATTAATATTTTATGGCATTATAGACATTTAATAGTGATAAGATAATTTTAATGGAGCAATAGACTTTGAGAAGGCCTTCGAAACCTCCCACTGTAGCAAACAAGAATGAGAACCAATAGAAATTCCCCTGGTCCAAATTTATATGATGGGCTACTCGAGGAGACTATTATACAACAGAAGGTGTTTGGGAGAATACCTCTATGAGAAAGGAGAGGTGGAGAAGACCCTATATCATCTCAGATCTTTTTTAATAGGAAACACTAGACAACAAGTAAGGAACTTCTAGACAATATGGCCAATGAAATTGACTTGAAAGATGCAAAAACTGAATAAGCTGCAAATGTGAAAATATATCAACAACAACAATAATAGTCCCAGTGTATTCCTACAAAGTGAGGTTTGGAGAGGGTGTGAGGTTTGGAGAGGGTAAGATATATGTAGTCCATGCCACTACCTCTGTAGAAGTAGAGAGGATGTTTCCGATAGAACCCTAGCTTAAGATAGAGAAAAATGTAAAAGTATATCCAAAAATTAAAATCCGTCAGTTGTTGTTGAAAAGAAAAATGGTAAAATGGACTAGACACTTTGCTAGGAAACTGTGACTAGATAGTATGGCCTAATTGAAGACCCACAAAGAGCAAGATCACAACTCTCAGGAAGCATCTTGGCGAGCAACGAGGATTGGTAATATTTTCAGTCAAGAATGAAACTTAAACCAGCAACTCCTAAAGTAAAAATAAAGGAAGCCAAGGCATCGATTATGAAGTCTAACTTGAATCCATTCCTTCTATTTGTTGTTCTAATTATGTCAATGGCAGTAGAAACAAAAAGGTCTGAATTTGTGTAGAAATCCCATGCCTTATTGTTTTCACTGCCTTTGACCTGACCAGAACCATAAGCAAAAGTCCTAGGATTCAAGTTTAACTTCAGAAATTGCCACCTTAGCTTGATCCCTTATTTTTATTTCAGGAGTTGTTGATTCAAGTTTTATTCTTGACCGACGATCTTACCACCCTCGGTGCTCTCAAAGCTACAACCTTAGAGTTCTGATCTTATGCTTTGTGGGTCATCACTCATGCCTCTCTAGCTAGTAGCAGTTTCCCCTAGAAAAGTGCACAGCTCCAGACTACTTCACCATTTTTTTTTCAAAATTGACTGATGGATTTTTTATTTTTTGATACACTTTTATTTTTTCATCTCATTCATTTTTTTCATTTTTCATATCAATTTCATCATCCAGATTTGCTACACGTTCCTTGCTACTCTGTGTTTCTTCTTTAATAAGGTTTGAGTTGATATATGGTCTTTATCACCTCTCCTTTTCCTCGTAGTTATATTCCCAAGAACCTTATGCTGTACAAGCGTCACCCCGAGCAACCCGACTATATAAATTTGGACCAAGGAAATAACTATATTGATTTTCATTCTTGGTTGCAGCAATCCGAGGCTTTGGAGGCCTTTCAAAAGTCCATTGAATCCTTAAAATTTATCCAATCACTGTTGAATCTTTACACTACCACCAAAAACTTAGTTTTTTCTTCTAACATGACACATAAACATTAGCAAGACCATCATTCAACCGTAACAGGGTATCGACACCACCTACTTGGTCCATCGGCCTTATCAGTTTGAACCTATCAATCTTAACTGTAAAATATAATATCTTGTTTAAATGATTAATGCCTAATCGGTAAAAACTTTCATTCACAAAATCAATTTACTCTATTTGTGTTTTCAAGATAACATGATCAGTAATACATACCTCCCACATATGAAGTGGTTCCATCTGCAAGCATCTTATTCCTTCGAACCCATCTTTACTTGGTCGGGTAAAATTTGATCCACTTTCACTTTCTTTTCTTTTGGGAAACATCTTCTATCTATTTTAATACCCTATGCTTTTCTTAGCTCAGACTACTCTTAGTTGCATGCAAAAGAGACATAAAGCCTGAAAATTTCACTAAGTGTTGGGGACTTAGTCATTCTTAAGGCCTCTTAACTTCGAGGATTTTTAAATTGGTGTTCCCGACCCCAAGATGTTAGTTTTCAAGTTAATTCATGTTCAAGGGTGTAAGGAGCATATCTCGAGAAAATTTTGAATTTTTTGGATGAGGATTGGGTCACGTTTGGATCACGATTCCAGTAGCTCACGCGATAGTGTCGCGCCGTGGTGGCAATAATGATGGGAACCTCGTTGCATCGCGGTGACCCTGTAACATACATTCTAGTTATGAATTTAATTATCTGAGGGGCAATTGCATATTTTCCCCTCAACCTAATCCATTAATTCACAAATTATAACACCATTTAGGGCATTAATTACCTATCTTCTCCAATTTTATCTCAAAAACAAACCCTCTCCTCCCCTAAGATCATCAAATTCTATTTCTTTCTCTCTAAGGAAACCAAGAATTCAAGTTCCCCAATTCAAGAACAATCAAAAAAGCATCAAAATTGGTGTTTCTCTCTCCATACTAAGGGCTTAAGGTATGTGTGATGTTCATCCATGGGCCTTTTTTACCTATGGAGTCCAAGAACCCTTATTGATTTCATATGAGTTTTACTTGATTTTGTTGAATTATCTCCATGAATCCTTTGTTATTTCAATTTCAAGTTAAGATTTCAATTGTTTTCATGTGGATTAGATTATGGAAGGTTTTAAATATTGTAGTCTCTATATCATGTTTATGTGAATCAGAATAAATCCTCAACTTATGATTTTGTCATGTGATCATGCTATCTCATCTTGTTTAAAAGCATCCCCATGTTAAAGTCTTGATCCCTATATATTTTATGAAATTCCAAAGTGATGGGTTTTTAATAATGATTCCCTATTATGGTTTTCAAAGATTTTATATATCCTTATTATTATTCCATTCAGTGTTTGTGGGTTATGAACACCCGATACTAGTTGTTTACATAATTTCAGTATCTTTAAAATGATTTCAGATAAACTATGAGCATTGTCATTTAGTCAGTTATTTATAATTAGTTTCTTGTTCAGTTAAGCTTAAATCAGTCCAGTAATCAGTGTTAGTTTAGATAGGAGTAGAATTTATCACTAAGCAAACCTAGGGATGGGGGATCACCCATCAGTTAGGACTGGGTCCTTAGTAGCATTCCCTAAGTTCAACAACTACGTAGCTAGAATAAGATTATGAGATGTCACCTGTCCTTTTAGAACTGACACTCTCTTAGAGGTCACCCGCCAATTTAGGACTGACTCTCTAGTCCTTTAGCACATCAGATTAGTGGATCCACACAACCAGAGTTAGTACCCGTGGCACAGTACTGACACCCTTCCAACTGGGGTTACAGGATGGACCCCGATTAGCTTAGATTGGGGCATGTCAGTGAGATGATACCTCCCACAGTCTCAGTGCAATATTTAGTCCATAATTCAGTTTAGGTTTGCTTCACCAAAACATACAGATTACCAGTCATTCAGTTATCATATTTCGGTATTTTAATTTACAGATTATTTTAGAAATCGATATATATGTATGCTTGGTCTTGCATTCTTAGATATTTCAGTGTTCATGCATTCATGTTCAGTTATCCCATGCTATTCAGTTAGTCATTAATTCATGTACAGTTAAGCCATGTATTTCAGCCTAACCTCATCTCATATACTAGTACATTCAAATTACTGATCGCATACTCTTATTTGCACTATGATATCTTATATCATAGGTTCAGATGCCTAGTTTCCTGACGATGCTTAGATAATTCAGCTTATCAGTAGCAATAATTTTGTTAAGTCCTCATCTATTGAGGACATGATTATTTTATTTCAACTTATCTCAGTTTTTTCATAATTTCAGTCAGTCAGATTTAGTTGGGGGCTTGTCCCATCATATTCTCAATTAGTTAAAGGCTTTTCTAATAGTCTGATATTTAGTTAGACAGCTAGTCAGTTTATCAATTGTTTTAGTAGTCTTATTAGATGTTTCAAACTTACAATTTAATCGTATTTTCAGCATTTAGATCTTATGGCATTATCAGCTATTTTCTGCACATGTTTATTATAATCATTGTACTCAATGCTCACAGCAGATACCAGCTCATGGGTTAGATTATGGTCACTTGTGATTGTAAGCACCATTGTCGTGACTAGGGGCAGCCTTGGGTCATGACATCTACAAACAAAAGAAAAAAGAAAATAACATTATAATTGATGCCTGCATAGTTTAAAAAAAATGGGTAACACAAAATTCAATAAAGAGGTAATACAAAAAAAACATTTGTTATAATCGATGACCCATGTGTTGCAATAGGCGAATCATCTGTTGCAACAACTAACCCATCAGTTATAATAGGTAGATCATCTATTGATGAAATCGAATAAGCCTTGCCACTGGTTTGCTTTCTTCCAATGGGTGGACCGTCTATTGCAACAGAAGGGTATTCCAATAGCTAATTTATAAGTTGAAATAGATAGAAAATCTACTGAAAGACCGATACTAATTCATTAGTTTCAACAGCAACACCAACAATACCAACAATAATATCAACAACAAAGAAACAAACAAGAAATAACCAACAAGGTATTTTAAGTTCTCCCATTAGATGAATTTTGTAGAAATCTTAATAAAAACAATGGTTCGTTCATTCAAGACTCAAAAAACACCTTTTCTTCAATTTTCTCAATAGATAGGATATGGGTAATGGATAAATAAATGACAATAACAAATGCAAATAACTAATTTAAATAACTAGCATAAAAATATAATATTAACATTTCAATTTTCATAATAGAAAACATGATAAATTTGATGAAACGGGCAAAGAAGAAGATGAGAAGGCAAGAATAACAGCAGACAACACAGATTTTATAGTGAACCATACCTGGATGTCAAAAGGAAAGTGATCAAAACACCAATTTCAATTGAGAAAAGATATAGATTGGTTGAGATCTAAAAGTATCCTCAGGTAAAGGAGGAGAGAAAAAAAGAGACATTTGGTATTACCCTAAAAAGGAGAGAAAGAGAAAAAAAGAGATAAATTATTTAATGCGTGGTTGAAGGAGATAAGATGGGTTTAAATATTTATTAATAATTTATAATGGTGAAACTTTTTGAGGAAAACGAGGAGATGATAACGGTGACATTGAAAAAACAAGATAAGATAAATCAATGGGGTGATTTTTGAGTTATCCAACAATCTTTTTACCGCCTTAGTATTTTTTATTTATTTTGGTCAGAAAATTTCTTTCAAATTAGAAAAATATCATAAAACAGATAACTCATATGTTGCAACAGATGTCTATATCTATTTGAAAAATTCCAACAGATCAGTCATCAGTCGCAACAAATGGCAATATGTATTTGTTAATTTCCAATAGATAATTCATATGTTGCTACATCTATCATGATTTATTTTATAATTTCCAATATATAACTCATATGTTGCAACATATGGCATTATATGCTAGATAATGACCAACAGATACATCATCTATTGCAATAGGTGGAACATCTATTTTAATAGACGTCTATGATTGTTTGATAATTTTTAATAGATGTGTCATCTATTGCAACTTGTTAGTCCTCTGTTTATACATATCAAGACATTATTTGAAATATCTAAATTAATTTAGCTATAATTAGGAATGGGTTGATAGGGTCAACTATAATTTCAATTGAGTCATTGTAATTGCATGTTGTTGGTGTTGTGTTTGTCCTATCCTAAGTCATAAACTAATCATTTGTGTTGAAACAGTTCATATTACGCTATTATTTGAAATATCTAATTTATTTAGCTAGAATTAGGAATAGATTGATAGGGTCAAAGACATTTTAATTGAGTCATTGCAATTGCATGTTGTTGGCATTGTGTTCATCCTGACTTGAGTCGTGGATTGATCAATTTGTATTGAAATGGTTCATCTCAATCCATTATTTGAAATATCTAATTAATTTAGATAGAATTAGGAAATTTCTTGATAGGGTCGACTATAATTTCAATTAAGTCATTGCAATTGCATGTTATTGGTATTGTGTTCGTCCTGACCTGAGTCATCGACTGATCAATATGTGTTCATATAATTTATATCAAGCCGTTATTTGAAATATCTAATTGATTTATCTAGAATTATGGATGGGTTGATAGGGTCAACTACAATTTTAATTGAGTCATTGTAATTGCATGATGTTAGAACTGTGTTCGTCCTGACCTGAGTCGTCGACTAATCAATTTGAGTTGAAATTAAATTATTATTTTAAATTTCTAAATTTATATAGATATAATTAGTAATGGTTTGATAGTATCAACTATAATTTCAATTGAGTTATTGCAATCGCATCATATTAGAGTTGCGTTCATCTTGACCTGAGTCGTCGACTGGTCAATTTGAGTTGAAACATTTCATATTAAATTATTATTTTAAATAACATATAAATTGATTTAGCTAGAATTAAGTATGGGTTGATAGGGTCAACTACAATTTTAATTGAGTCAATGCAATTGCATGATGTTGAAATTGCATTTGTCCTGACCTGAGTTGTCGATTGATCAATTTGAGTTGAAACATTTCATATTAAATTATTATTTGAAATAACTAAATTGATTTGTCTATAATTAGGTATGGGTTAATAGGGTCAACTACAATTTCAATTGAGTCATTACAGTTACATAATATTGGAGTTGTGCTCGTCCTGATCTGAGTCGTCGACTGATCAATTTGAGTTGAAATGTTTCATAATAAATTATTATTTGAAATATCTAAATTTATTTATCTATAATTATGTATGGTTTTATAGGGTCAACTACAATTTCAATTGAGTCGTTGTAATTGCATGATGTTAGAGCTAGGTTCGTCCTGACCTGAGTCATCGATTGATCAATTTGAGTTGAAATATTTCATATTAAATTATTATTTTAAATATCTAAATTTATTTAGCTAGAATTAGAGATGGGTTGATAGGGTCAACTACAATTTCAATTGAGTCATTACAATTGCATGATGTTAGATTTATGTTCGTCTTGACCTGATTCGTCGACTGATCAATTTAAGTTGAAATGTTTCATATTAAATTATTATTTAAAATAATATTTAATTTGATTTATCTACAATTATTAATGGGTTGATAGGTTCAACTACAATTTTAATTAAGTCATTGTAATTGCATTGATGTTGGAGTTGCGTTCCTCCATACCTGATTCGTCGACTGATCAATTTGAATTAAAATATTTTATATTAAATTATTATTTGATATAATATATAAATTGATTAGCTTGAATTAGGGATGGATTGATAGGTCAACTACAATTTTGATTGATTCGTTGCAATTCCATGATGTTGGAGCTGTGTTCGTCCTCACCTAAGTCGTCGAATAATCAATTTGAGTAGAAAAATTTCATATTAAATTATTATTTGAAATAATATCTAAATTTATTTAGCTAGAATTAGGGATGGATTGATAAGGTGAACTACAATTTCAATTGAGCCTTTGTAATTTGATGATGTTGGAGTTGATTTTGTCCTGACCTGAGTCGTCGACTGATCAATTTGAGTTGAAATATTCTATATTAAATTATTATGTGAAATATTATTAAATTCATTAATGTTCCAATCGAACTTAATACAATTTATTATGATGAAACAGTTAAAATTTATCTCTTTTTAAAAATTAGTTAAGATCAATTCGGACCAAATTAACATTTTCAAAACTTGTCATTCTTTTTCAAAATACAAATCAACTCATACAAATCATCCATTTGTGGGGAAAATATTTCATCATTTTAAATTTTGAGTTCTCGCTCTTTAATTTCTCTCTCAACAGTACAAACAACAACAACTTGACATATTGCTAAACCCTTCACAAAAGATCAATTTTCTTCCTATTTTCGACTACATAGTTATTATTTTTAAATTCATTCTTGCTTGTATCTGTCATTTTCTCTGTCTTTGCAAGTAACAGGGTTTGAGAAAAATTCTACATTTGTTCTTTTTTCTAAAAATTAGGGTTTCTTTAGTTAATGATGTAAAAAAAGACTTTTAATTGTATTATCTTTGAGAATGGGTTAACAATTTTGAGTTTTAAAGCTAAAAACGTAGGAAGAATTTGTTGCATTATTCTGTTGATTGTCATATTATTGGATGGTGGTGGTGGTGGTGGTGGTGGTCTTGGTGTTGGTAGTGGTAGTATTGGTGGTGGTATTGGTGGTGTTGGTTTTGGTGGTGGTCTTTGTATTGGTGGCATTTGTGGTGGTGTTGGTGGTGGTTATTTTGGTGGTGTTAGTAGTCCATCTGTTGCAACAGGTGGAACATCTGTTGGGAGATATTAACATAGGTCTTTAAATAGATTCCCCATCTGTTGCAATAAATGTTTCAGCTGTTGGCATAAAACAAACCAGTAGCAAGACTGTTTAGATCTCATCCATAAGGTTGTTCACCTGTTGCAAAAGGTTATACATTTGTGGTAACAGATGATTCATCTATTCCAATTGATGGGTTATCTGTTGGAATTTTTTTTGTAACGTGGCATATAAAAGTTTATTGAAATTTGTCTTACCTTTTTTTAAAAATTATGAAGACATCAATTGTAATGTATTTTTTATTTTACTATTGTTTGTAGTTAAAAGATGTCTTCTAAAAGAAAAGAAACTGAAAGTGAATTAACTACGACCACTTAACAAAAAAGACTAGAGTACAGATGGATTCTAAGGAACTTCCTGAACAATCTCCGTCAAGGAAAAGTGAAGTTAAGAAAAGTTATGAAAATGATATTGAGGGAGGTAGAGAAGGGTACGTAGAGGCTGGTGAGGAAAATAAAAGTGAGGAGGAAAAAAAAAAAGAAAAACAAGAGGAGGAGAAATTAGAAAGTGAGAAAGATGATAATGATCAACAAGATGATAATGCATCACCAATGGGGTGTGAATTAAGATCGAAATCCCGATATGATCCTGTCAAAACAATTAATATTTATAGGTTTTAAGTTGTGATGCCGATAGATAACCCTGCAGAACTAACTGGTGATTTTGTACTTAAGTATTAGTTGGAGAAACCTTTTGATAACTTTAGAAAAACTTTGAAGAGGGAAAACATAGATGAACTTTTTAAGAAGAGTTGCTTTGGACACTTTCTTGAGATGCCTGAGGACAACAATAACCATTTATAAATAGCATGGTATATGGTCTTCTCAAGCGTATGATCAAGTATGTGGGGAACAATAAATATTCGAATCAGGGGGGCAAAAAGATGGATGAAATCTAGATCAACTATTGTGGCATGCCGGTTTGTTTTGACATGAAAGAGTTTGCCGTAGTGACAAACTTGAGATGCGATCATCTAAAAAAACCTCTCATCAAGCAAACACCCCGCAAAAAATCCAAGGCAAGCAGGACAGCCAAACCACCATCATCAAATAAAGGAAAGGCATTGTCCAAGCGTCCACCCACCAAAACGAACAAATGCAAGGAACAAATAGATATTTTGTTGGACATTGTTGAACGTGACTACAGAGCCACGATGTTTTTAGAAAATATCAAGGATAAAACCATACCAAAGAAGTACAAGGAGCAATTGTGCTCATTTTGGTTTGCCCATTCCATTATATTAACAAGAGACGTCAATAAAGTCATAGAAGATGATTAGATGAAGCTTGCTGAGGATTTTGAGAAATTCAACAATTATCCTTGAGATATGAAAACTACAATTTGCCTGTCAAATATTTATTGACAAAGATATCCCCAAAGACGATCACATTAGACAGCTTTCCTCATGCTTTCATAGTAAATTTAATCACTATTTGTTTACTTTTTCCTTAATTTATATTGAATAATTATTATGAATTTTTTTTGCTTGCTTCCTATTTACATCTTTTAGGCTTGGTCATTTGAAGCCATTTGTCCCCTCCAAAATTAGGTCAAGGATTACCCCAAATGAGGTTTCTCATCCAAGGATCCTTAGGTGGTTGGCTGCAAAGAGCAATACAAGAATTAAGGAGGTTGATCTCTTTAACCCTACGGATGATTCAGTAAATCTTCTTTCAAGTAAAATAATTTGAATCAAAGAAAGATATTAAGACAGATACATAATCTGTTGTAATTTATCTTAACAGATTACCCATCTGGTGCAACATATCGGTAATTTATTATGACAGATGAGTCATTTTTCACAATAGATTACCTATCTGTTGCTTTGGTTCTCTGAACCTGACTTAACAAATTACCCATCCATTGCAACTTATGCAATAGATGGGTAATCTGATGCAACAAATGGTTAATATGTTGCCACATATGAATCTTCTATTTCACCGTAAAGATCATTTGTTTCATAAGTTGTCTATGTTAACATATTGCCCAATTGACTAGAAATTATTATTTGATTTAAACGTATCTACCTGTTCTTTTAGGTTGTATAATTATGGATCGTACCCACTCAACAAGAATTAGAGATGATTTTTTTATTACTTTAGGTCTTGTTGATACAATATCAGACCCAACAGTGAAGTTAATAAAAAAGAAATTTGCTAAAGCAACAGTTATAAGAAGAGCCTTTAGGCAAGGTTAGCCTAATGTTGAGGCTTTTCATGACCAACCTGCTGCAACAGATCTGGGTGTTGCTTCTAGGGGTATTACTGGTGGAATTGTTCATTTTGATGGTATCCATTCTGATGCTGATATTGATGCCAGTCATATTGATGAGCATGTTGATGATCAAGAAAAAATAAATATGTTTGAAATCACCCCTTACACTGGTCCTTCTCACTGTTACACTGGTCCTTCTCACCCTTATAGTGGTCCCTCTTACCCCTTTTCACCCTCATGTTTTCTTTGCAAAGACAAAGACTGCATGGACAGACAATGTAAGACCCCAAAATATTTTAGCTTAATTCATTCCTTTAAGCTTGTTAAGGGGTCCATACTTATAAAATTCTAGCTAAGTATTCAAACATGGTGTTATTTTAGCCTTTGAAAGTTGGAAATCTTATTTCTCGACCTTTACATCCATTAAATATTGATATTTGAGTTGTTGTTGTTGTTGTGATGTTAATAGGTATTCCTGGACAAGTTTCAGATTTTTAGGACTTCGTTTAAAGCACCTTTGGAATCCTAAACCAGTGAATCAACGTGATCTTGACGTGTCGCATTGACTATAGCATTGATAAATGTTTTCACTAGCTCCCAGTATCAAGTTTTAGTGAACTGACGTGGACTCAAAGTGACGCGTTGGCTATCACGTTGAAGCCAACGACGCAGAGTGTCGTCCTGCGCGTTGATGGTTTAGTTTACATTCATTTGAAAAGCCGCATCCTCACGGTTAATTAAGTATTTTTCCCATGCCCTTCAACCCCCATTTCAAAAAATTTAGCCCTCTTTTAGCAAGTTATATTCATTCTTTTACAAATTGCTCAAGAACAAAAACCCTAGGTGAATTAAATTCAAATTCAAGACTCACGATTCTACCGTTAATTTTCTATAATTCACAAAATAAGGTATGTGAAGTGTTCATCCAAGGGTTCCTTCCACCCCTGGAGTCCAAGAAACTCTTTAAACGTTCATGTCGAGTGATTTTATGATTTCCATGATTTGAATTAAAGTGTCTTCATAATTTATTACAAGATTCATGTAGAGTTAATTGATATGTGTGCTTTATCATGTGAATTAACGTTGAAATTCCTAGAATTGTATAATTAGAATTGAATCATGATGCCTACATGTTGCTTTAGTATTATATGCATATATTGTGCCCCACAAGTTTTTAATAAATCATCCATTGTGAGTTGAATAGTGAAATTATATCATGTTAGCATGTATGAAAATGTTTGCTTGAATGCCCGAATGAATGAATGGTGACTAAGTATTTAGTTACCATGCTCAAGATTATGTCATGTCTTTTAAGTTTATGCTACCAAGTCTTGGGGGTGTTTAATACCCGACAATTTAGCTGCTTTTATAGAGTTATGGTCAGTCACAGAGTAGAATTAGTCATGTCTCGATCAGGAGAATTCAGTCAGTTACAGAACTTAGAAAAACTCAGTGAACTCAAAATCAGTCTAGCTCAATTCAGTAAAATCAGTTTAGTTCAGTTATATAGTACAATCAGTAACAGTTCAGTCTAGCCTAGTACAATTTAGAATTCAGTCCAATATCTATTCAGTTGGGAGTAGGATTTAGCATCGAGTGAACCCAAGGATGGGGACTCACCTGCCAGTAGAGGGTAAAATCCTTAGAAGCAGTCCTTGTATTTTAGAACTATGTAGCCAGCGTAGGTTGAGCCATCAACCTGCCAGTTGAGGATTGATGGGGTGATCTACCTGCCAGTTAAGGGTAGCACCATTCTCGTTCTGAGCACCTTCCAGATGAAGGTGAATCAGCACTTGTCCTTACCCATGGCACGTTATTGACACCCTTCCAACTAGGGTTACAGGTTGGACCCCAAATCAGTTAGAGAAGGGGCATGTTGGTTAGATAATTACATCCCATAGTCTCAGTTTCAGATTCAGTCTCAGTATGGAACTCAATTCAGTTTCGTAGATTCAGGACTGTCAGACACAGTCACTCAATTCAGTATGGGATTCAGTAAAGTTCCACAGAATCAATATTATTAGATACAGTCATTTAGTTACCAGTAATTTAGTATCAGTTAATCAGTATTCAGATTCAGTATACAGTGTTATTACGATCTCAGTACAGTTTCCATATTCATGCATGTACTATCATCCAGTCATAGTCATGATATTTAGTTAGTATTGTTCACTCATATGAACCCATGCATTTTATCCTACCTCACTGAGCATACCAGTACATTTAAAGTACTAACGCATGCCTTTCTTTTGCGCTATGATGTCTTATATCATAGGTTCAGACACATGGGATCCCAAGCACCCTTAGCAGTTTAGATACTCAGTATATAGAGTTAGTGGTGAGTCCTCATAGTTCGAGGATGTGATTATTTATTTTATCATTTCAGTTTATTTTTAATAGTCGAAGTTAGTTGGGACTTGTCCTATCAACTCCATAGTTCAAACAGTTTAGAGGCTTTTTAGACTAGAGTATTTTCAAATAGCTGTTCAATTTTCAGTATTGATGTTCAGTTTTTGGTATTGTGATACCGTAACCAGTATTATTTATAGTATTGAATCTTATGGCTATTTTTTTGCCTACTTTCTGCATATTTATCGTATTATTATTCAGTTATTACAGCAGGTACTAGTCATGGGTTAACTTGTGGTCCTTCTTGATTATGAGCACCGTGTAGCATCTAGGGTATAGAATCGGGATGTTACAAACTTAGTATCAAAGACTAAGGTTCAAAAGAGTCCTAGAAAGTCTGAAAGTCGTATCTAGTAGAGTCTTGTGCATGGGTGTGTTGCGCGCCACACTTACGAATAGAAGACTACGAGATGTTTTAGGAAAAGTTTCCTTTCTTTCAGTGTTTCTCTCATGTGAGTGAGCATGATATCAAGGTAAAATCTCAGTCTAATACCTTCTCTTCCATTTACAAAAACATGCTTCCAAGGAGGACTAAGGGAAGAGGAACAGGAGACCAACCATAACCCCAACCTGTCCAACCAGATCCACTAGACGAACACGTCTTCCACACTGAGTTTAGAGCAGCATTCACCACCCTAGCTCATTCTATGGTAGCTAAGAATGAATGCCCAGTTGAAATTCTGGCCAACCCAGTGGACAATATGTCGCTGCTAGGATTCGAGACTTCACCCAAATGAACCCTCATTATTTAGCAGGTCTAATTTAGATGAGGACCCTTAGGAATTTCTTGATCAGGTGCAGAAGGTTACTGATATTATGGAGGTGATCACTGCTGAGAGTGCTGGGTTGGCCATATATTAGTTGCAGAATATGGCACACTTATGGTTAAAATAGTAGAAAGCAGAAAGGGCCATGGATACAGGGTCCATAGAGTGGGAAGAGTTTGCCACTGCTTTTCTGAATAGATTTTTCCCACTGGAGTTAATGAAAATGAAGGTTTTGGAATTTATCAATCTGAAGCGGGGCAATATGATAGTGAAAGAGTATTCTCTCAAGTTTACTCAATTAGATAGATATGCTCCTTATTTAGTGGCAGACAGTAGATCCCAAATGAGTAAGTTTATGTCAGAGGTGTCTAGCAGTGTGGTCAAAGAGTGTAGGACCACAATTCTTATTAAGGAGATGGGCATATCCAGGCACATGGTCCATACTCAGCAAATAGAGGAGGCCAAGAATAAAGAGATAGAGAGAGAGAGAGCATGAGAGTAAGAACAGGTAGTTTTAACTTTTCTCAGCCTAAGTCAGAGGGTGGGAATTGTTCTTAGTTTTTCTCAAAATCTTCAGTCCCATCTTTGTCCTCAGCCAGTGCTCCTGTGCTGAAATTCAAAGAAATCATCAGGCCCTAAACCTCGGGGTAGTGTAAGGAGTTCTCAAACTAATTCCCTTTGCTAGAAGTATGGCAAAAACCACTAGGGTATCTATAAAGCAGGCAGTGATGTGTGTTTCGGGTGTGGCAAGACAGGCCACAGAGTCTGGGATTTTCCCTAGTCAAGTACTCAAGGCCAGTATAGTCGTCCCCAAGCTCAGTCCAAATGCCTGAATTAGTAGGGTGTCGCTTCCAGTTCCACCAGTAGGCAACGCCCAAATAGACTCTATGCTCTTCAGTCCCGACAGGATCAGGAGAGTTCTCCTTATGTGGTCACTGGTACGTTACAAGTTTATCATTTGCATGTTTATGCTTTGCTAGATCCAAGAGCTTTCTTATCCCTTGTTACTTTTTATATAGCTGTCAATTTTGGAGTGAATCTCGAAATCCTAGCAGATCCTTTCTTAGTCTCTACCCTAGTGGGTAAATCTATCATAGCCCGGCGAGTATACAGGAACTGTCTGGTTATGGTATCTACGAAAGTCACTTCAGTAGACTTAATCGAGTTAGAGATGATAGATTTTGATTTCATTTTCGGTATGGATTGGCTTCATTCCTGCTTTGCCTTAATCGATTGGAGAAATAGAATTATTCTGTTTCAATTTTTGAATGAACCTGTCCAAGAGTGGAGGGGTAGTACTTCAGCACTTAGGTGTCAGCTTGTTTCTTACCTTCGGGCATGAAAGATGATATCTAAGAGATGTGTCTACCATTTCATTTGAGTCCAGTACTTTAGCTCAGAAACCCCTACTCTTAAATTAGTGTCAGTAGCATGTGAATTCCCAGATGTATTTCCCAAAGATTTTCCCAGGATTTCTCCTGAAAGAGAAATTGACTTCGGAATAGACCTTCTTCCAGATACTCTGCCCATATATATCCTGTCATATGATATGGCACCTACAAAACTTAGAGAATAAATAAACAATTAAAGGATCTCCTAGATAAGGGATTCATCAGACCCAGTGTGTCCCCGTGGGGTGCACCAGTTTTATTCATCATAAAAAAGATGGTTTCCTCAGAATGTGTATTGACTACCGTCAATTAAACAAAGTCACAGTCAAGAACAAGTATCCACTTCCCAGAATCGATGACTTTTTTGACCAACTTTAGGGTACCAGTTACTTCTCTAAGATAGACCTCAGATCAGGCTATCAGCAGCTCAGAGTCATGGAGTTTGACATCCATAAAATAGCTTTCAGAACTCGGTATGGTCACTTCGAATTCTTAGTCATGTCCTTTGGTCTTACCAATGCCCCAGTAGTTCTCATGGACTTGAAGAACTATGTGTTCAAGCAATACTTGGACATGTTCGTTATAGTCTTCATAGCTGACATTCTTGTCTACTCTTGCAGTGAACATGACCAGGCAGACCATCTCAGAATAGTATTATAGACTCTCAGAAATCATCAGTTATTTGCCAAATTTAGTAAGTGCAAATTTTAGCCAAGGTCAGTAACTTTCCTCGGCCATATATTTTCCGGTGATTACATTAGGGTTGATCCCCAATAGACTGAAGCAGTAAGAAATTGGATCAAACCTATCTCTCTTTCATATATCTGGATTTTTTTAGGCTTGGGCAGCTATTATCAAAGGTTTGTTGAGGGAATTTCATCATTGCATCTCCTATGTCCAGACTGACTCAAAAGAAAGTTAAATTCTCGTGTCAGATTCTTGAGAAAAAAGTTTTTAGGAGTTGAAGACTTGACTCACTACAACTCTAGTTTTGACCCTACCGATTTTTCAGATGGCTTTGTTGTGCATAGTGATGCCTTCAGAGTTGTCTTGGGGTGTATTCTGATGCAGAGAGGTAAGGTCATAGCCTATGCCTCTAGACAGCTTAAACCCCATGAGAAAACTTACCCTACTCAAGACTAGAGTTAGCAGCTGTAGTGTTTGCCTTAAAGATTTGGTGGCACTATTTGTATGGTGTGCACGTGGATGTGTCCACTGACCATAAGATCCTGCAGTATGAATTCTCTCAGAACAACCTAAACCTCCATCAAAGAAGGTGGTTGTAGTTGTTGAAAGACTATGACATGAGTGTTTTGTATCATCCAGGCAAGGCCAATGTAGTGGTCGACGCTCTCAGTAGAATGTCTAGGGTTAGTATTGCTCATGTCGAGGATAGTAACGTTAGCTCAGGAAGTTCATTAGCTAGCCTGACTAGGTGTTTGCTTAGTCGATTCAACAGAAGGTAGTGTATGGGTGCATAGTAGTTCAGAGTCATCCCTAGTTTCTGAAGTGAAGGCAAAGTAGGATAGGGATTCTAGTCTGGTCAATTTGAAAAAATTAGTCAAAGATAAGAAGGTAGAGGTTTTCTCCCAAGGGGGAGATAGTGTTTTGCATTATCAGGGACAACTATGTGTGCCAGGCATAGATGACTTGAGGCATCGAATATGTGCGCTACTCTTTTCATCCAGGGGCTACTAAAATGAACCATGATTTGTGGGAGATCTATTGGTGGAGTGGGATAAATAGAGATATTGTTGTGTTTATAGATAAGTGCTCAATATGTCAGTAGGTTAAGATTGAGCATCAGAAACCTAGTGTGTCCATGCAGGAGTTCAACATTCCCACCTGGAAATAGGAAGAAATGAACATGGACTTTGTGAAGGGTTTTCCTCGAACTCGTCATCAACATGATTCAGTTTGGGTCGTTATAGACAGGATGACCAAATTTTCTTATTTCCTACCAGTCCATACCTCTTACTTAACTGAGGATTACGCCAAACTCTATATTAGGGAGTTGGTCAGATTGAACGGTGTTTCATTATCCATCCTCTCATATAGAGATACCCTATTTACCTCTCATTTATGAAAAGCATTCCAAAAGGGTCTTGGTAACCGAATTCACCTCAGTACAGCCTTTCACCCTCAGACATATGGCCAACTAGAAAGGACCATTCAGACTTTTGAGGATATGCTGCTAGCGTGTGCAATAGACTTTAAAGGTATTCCGGATGACCACTTGCCTTTGATTGAGTTTGCATACAACAACAACTATCATTCCAGTATTCAGATGGCTCCGTTTGAGGCACTTTATAAGAGGAGGTGTAGATCTCCCATTGGTTGGTTTGAAGTGGATGAGGCCGCAGTAGGAGGGCCTAACTTGGTATTTGATACCTTAGAGAAAGTTTAGTTGATCAGGGAAACACTTAAGATAGCTCAAAGATGATAGAAATCATACGCAGATGTGCGCAGAAAAGATCTCGAGTTCGAGATAAGTGACTATGTGTACTTAAAAATCTCTCCTATGAAAGAAGTGAAGAGGTTTGGAAAGAAGGGGAAACTCAGTCCCCGCTATGTCGGTCCTTACCGAATTCTCAGCCATTTTAGAAAGGTAGATTATGAGCTTGAGTTGCCCTCAAATTTATCTTTAGTCCATCCAGTATTTCATGTCTCCTTACTAAAGAAATGCATAGGTGACCCATCAGCCATAGCCCCCATAGAGGTCATGGATGTTCAGAACAGCCTCTCTTACGAAGAGATTCCAGTTGAAATCCTTGATTATCAGATTCGTAGACTGAGGAACAAAGAATCCCCTCTAGTCAAAGTTTGTTGGCAAAATCAGTCCATTGATGGAGATACTTGGGAAGCAGAAGCAGATAGGCGGACCAAGTATCCTCACCTCTTCTCCGCAAACTCTGATTCAGCTCAAGGTAATAGTTTTCCTTAAGCTTATTCAGTTTTATGCTCAGATTTTCCATTACGAACTTGGTATCGGTTACCATTGAATATTTAGTCCTATGTTCATGAGTCAGTTCAATCATGTATTCATGCATCAGATATGCATATTCAGTATGAAATTCAGTATGTCAGTAATGTCAATCAGATAATCATGTTTAGATATTCATGTTCAGTAAGTTAGTCAAGCAGTATTTTTAGCTTAGTCAGTCTTATTCGAGGACGAATGTTCCCAAGGGGGAGATAATGTAAGACCCCGCAAATTTTTTAGCTTAATTCAATCCTTTAAGCTTGTTAAGGGGTCCTAAAATTAGAAAATTCTAGCCAAATATTCAGACTTAGTGTTATTTTAGCGTTCAAAAGTTGGCAATCTTATTTCGTGACATTTATGTCCATTAAATATTGATATTTGAGTTAATTCATGATCAGGAATGTCAATAGGTGTTTCCGAATAAGTTTTGGATTTTTCAAACATCATTTGAAGCACTTTTGGAATCCTAAATCAGTGAATCAATGCGATCTTGACATGTCGCATCGACTATCACATTGATAAATATTTTCCCCAACTCTTAGAGTCCAGTTCTAGTGAACCGATTCAGACTCAATACAACGTGTTGGCTACCGCATCAATGCCAATGAAGTGGTGCATCACCCTACGCGTCGATGGTTAAGTTGATAGTCATTTTAAAAGTCGTGTCCTCAGAGTTAATTAAGCCTTTTTTCCATTCCCTTCAGCCCCCATAACACAAAATTTAGCCCTCTTTTTGTAAGTTATATGCCATGTCTTTTAAGTTTATACTATCGAGTCTTGGGGGTATTTAATACCTGACAATATAGCTGCTTGTCTAGAGCCATGGTCAGTTACAGAGTAGAATTAGTCATGTCTCGATCATCAGAATTTAGTTAGTTACAGAACATAGGAAAACTTAGTCAACTCAGAATCAGTCCAACTCAGTTTAGTAAAATCAGTTCAATTCAGTTATACAGTACAATCATTAATAGTTTAGTCTAGCCTAGTACAACTTAGAATTCAGTCCAGTGTCTATTCAGTTAGAAGTAGGATTCAGCATTGAGTAAACCCAAGGATGGGGACTCACCTGCCAGTAGAGGGTGAAATTCTTAGAAGCAATCCTTGCATTTTAGAAATACGTAGCCAGCGTAGGTTGAGACATCAACCTGCCAGTTGAGGGTTGATGAGGTAATCTACCTTCCAGTTGAGGGTACCACTATTCTTATTCAGAGCATCTGTCAGATGAGGGTGACTTGGTACTTGTCCTTACCCATAGAACAATATTGACACCCTTCCAACTGGGGTTATAATTTGGACCCCAAATTAGTTAGAAAAGGGGCATACCAGTTAGATGATTACATCCCACAGTCTCAGTTTCAGATTTAGTCTCAGTATGGAACTCAATTCAGTTCCACAGATTTAGGACTGTCAGACATAGTCACTCAGCTCAGTATGGGATTCAATATAGTTCCACAAAATCAAGACTGTTAGATACAGTCATTTAGTTTTCAGTAATTCAGTATCAGTATACTTAGATATCAGTTAATCTGTATTCAGTGTTATTACGATCTTAGTACAGTTTCCATATTCATGTATGTACGCTCATTCAATCATACTCATGATATTCAGTTAGTATTGTTTATGTATATGAACCCATGCATTTCAGCCTACCTCACTAAGCATACCAGTACATTTAAAGTACTGACTCATACCTTTTTTTGCGCTATGATATCATATATCATAGGTTCAAACGCATGGGCTCTCGAGCACCCTTAGTAGTTCAGATTCTCAGCATACAAAGTTAGTGGTGAGTCCTCATAATTTGAGGACATAATTAGTTATTTTAGCATTTCAGTTTATTTTCAGTAGTCTGAGTTAGTTGGGGACTTGTCCCATCAACTCCACAGTTCAGATAGTTTAGAGGCTTTTCAGACTAGAGTATTTTCAAATAGTTGTTCAATTTTTAGTATTGATATTCAATTTTTGGTTCTATGTTACCATATCTAGTATTATTTACAGTATTAAACCTTACGGATAGTTTTTGCCTACTTTCTATATATTTACCATATTATTATTTAGTTATTATAGTTGGTACCAATCATGGGTTAGCTTGTGGTCTTTCGAGATTATGAGCACCATGTAACTTCCGAGGTACAGACTTGGGGTGTTACAGACAGGCAAAACTCTTTGAAAGAATAGGTTTTATCGCTAAAGTTGTCGAGGAATGGAAATCCAAGAGGGGTGTCATTCCATCCAAGAAGGTGAGAGGGCCATACACTCCCACAGTGGAGGTTTGGAAGAAGAAAAAGGTGGACATATATGTGGAACTTGACGCTAAACAGAAGGCTTCTCTGAGAAAGACCGTAAATTCTAATCAACGCTCAAAACCCTTTACCATGAATATCTTTTCCCCCCAAGACTTCAAGAAGATGAAAGATATGGGCCTTTGGTACATGGAGACGGTAAGTTTAATTTTCCTAACCTAGCCTTCTAATCTACTTCATGAAGAAGAATCTACGCAATAGATATATCATCTATTGCAACAACTGGGAATTTTGTTGCAACTGGCGGTGGTTTTGTTGCAACAGATTACCCATCTATTGTATAAGTTGCATTAGATGGGTAATCTGTAAACAAATTTAGAGAACCCTATGCAACAGATGGACCATCCATTGTATCTTTCCACTTTGTTTTTCTTTTATTAAATTACTAATCTATTTAAAATTGTCTTCTTATATCACAGTATGTTGATGAAATTCTCTGCCTCATGAGCGGTAGGCAATTAGCCTACCCGAAATCTTATGATATTGTCGATAGGATAATGGGCCTCAACTTCTGCAATAGTTTCAAGGATAGGTATGATAAGCTCATTAAGCTAGCGTCAACTCCCAATGGTCGGGATTTGATTCGTTAGTTTCTAGGTTCCAATGGGATGAAGATATGATTAATTATGTTAGAGGAAAGAGGTTATATCCACACGACAAGGACTGGACCAAAGCAAAGAGGATTTTTCCAGTCATGAACGTAGAGGTCAAACATTTTTTGGCTCTTGAGATACCACTCAAGCAGGGAAAGATGAAAGTTTATGACTGCAACTTACCTGTGTTCGACGAGGTCGATACTTTTGCCTATATGCAGCCACTGTTGGAGTTCTTCCCCAACTTGTTGAGGCAGAGTAAATTGATAAATCATTTGCCATTGAAAGTGTTGATGAAGAAAACATGGGACTTTGAAGTTCAAAACAAGGACAAGCACCTTCTAAAAATGAAATCGGTGTCGTATACAGGTCATAAACACTTGCACAATATTTGTTGATCAGCATAGAAAGGGCCAAGCCAAAAACCTTTCTGTATGACAATGATGTGGAAAGGATGCAATAGGTCTAGGATAATAGGTATTAACTACATGCTTGGAGCCTGTGTATAAATAAGAAGATGTAGAAACACAAACACCATGACAATTTTTATTTCATGATAATTTATTATATTCGATGAAAATTGAATTTTTTATAATGCAACAGATTGTCTATCAATTGTAATAGATAGTCTATCTGTTCTGATAGATAGTTTATCTGTTGTAATAGGTTGGTCATTTATTGCATTATTCAGTTGTTTTTCTAAGTCTATTTGTTGAAACAGATAGGTCATATATTGGAACAAATCAAAATAGTAGGAAGACCTGTTTGATAATTTTCAACAGATGACCTACATGTTGCAACATATGTCTAAATTTTTTTGATAATTTCTAATAGATATATTGTTTGTTACAATAGATACATTATCTGTTGAAATATTTGGATCTAGTATTCCATTTCAATTAATAAGTTCAAATCTAAGAATAAGATAGACAAAATAAAATAAATCAAAGCCTTCAGAAATTGCATGAAATAAATCAACAAATAAATGAAAGGTAAAAACAATTATTTTGGTTACAGATGATCTACTCAACAAATAAATCAATAATGTAAGTTTTGGTGCCAACAATTCCTAAGGAGAGTTTATTACTTTGTCAGTAAGGAACTACTCAATATGGATAAGTTGTTCTTTATCCGATGCTATGAAATTCGGCTTTGGTCGTCATGGATATTTAATGTCGCTTGCATACAGTTTCTGAGCTTTTGTTTCTTTATATTTTCATAAAAGAGTACCATATCTTTTATGGAGTAATCCGGGATCAAGACCATCATTTGGTACTTGTAATCTATCACTCAAATACTTGGCGTAAGCAGCAACAAAAAGACCGCAATCTTTGTAAAAATTAGATAATCCATATCTTGCATTTAATGTAAGAATTGTGAAATTTATGAAATGAAACTAAATCTTGATACTATATTGATACTTACAGGCTACCAATGGATTGTAAGCGATTCCTTCAACATATTCTACATCAAATAGATTGCCCATTTTATTCTAATATACTTCAATTGTAGGCCAATCAGTACAAACATTTTGGTCCAAAAAGCCACTTATATCAAGGTAAGTAGGCAATATTTTAGCCAGCTTTTGTATCACAGACGATGCCCCAGAACGTCTCCTTCCCGACATCGAGTCATAAACTCAAGTGCGCCTTTCCTTTAGAAAGGTGAAGGCCAACACCTAATGGAATTCATCACCTCCATTGATTGGGATGTACACTTCATCGACCAAATGCCAAGGTAAGTCAGATGGAATGCTAAAACCTTTGATGATGTTGATTAATCATTTCTCATTTTGGAAAACTTTTGGTTGTTGTTGAGAATACTTGTCGTAGGCATTATTGATGTTAACTTTGTACAAACAATTGTCTGTCGTGTATCTATATTATTCTCATATTTTCAACTTGGCCTTCTTTTGGAGGTAGAAAAAAATGACATTGATGTGATGCACATAGTATCAAACATTTCAGATTACATGACAATAAAATAAATAAACAAATACAATTAAATAAAGTATAAATAGTAAGATGTGTGGCATTTAAACCTTATCATTCCAGCAAGTTTGGGGCTGTGACATCAAATAGAACCAATTTTTTGTTCTATGACGTGCAACAACAAAGTTGAACATATCAAAATCAAGACCCGATTTGTTCACTTTGTAGGGTTCATCATTTTTTTTCTGCATGATTTATACGTGTTAATGTCATGTTTTTACATCAAGAATTGTATAAATTAATATATTTAAAATAATTTATGTACACGCTGGCATAAAGCTTTAACAGTCCATCAGTAATCCATTTTGAATAAGCCTCGATCAACTTTATTAGTTTTTTGTAACCTCATCCAAGATATTGAACCCTTCAAATGAGTAATTCTTTCATTCTTCCAGACTGATAGGCATCACTTTTTATTTTTCTTTGTAAGCATTTGATGAATTATCAATTGTGATGTTATGTTGTTCAGTAGCTTCTACTGTGACATCCACTTGGAAAGCCAGAATTGTCAATTCTAATCATAGATATACAAAAAAATGGAAAAGGATAACTCATCTATTTTACCAAATCAAATAGTTCTTCCTCCTATTTTAAATTTTACCAACAAATTACCTATCTATTACTATAGATGGATCACCTGTTGGGACAAATTAAAACAGTAGGAAGACCTGTAAGATAATTTTCAACAAATGATCTATCTATTGCAACATATGACTTATCTGTTTGGACAAACTTAAATAGTAGGAAGTCTTGATTTAATTTATCCCAACAGATTACCCATCTGTTGCTATAGATAGGTCATCTGTTGGTACAAATTAAAATAGTATAAAGACCTATTTGATTTGCTAAAATAGAGGAGACATATATTGCAACAGATAATGTAGTCATATGTTGCAATATATCTGTAGTTTGTTGTTTATTAGAACAGATGATATATATTCACCTTATTCAGCTCATGTTTCTCTCCTGTGGCCCTTGTACATTGATCAAAAGTGCAAGATAAAGATAGAGGAGTGGTAATTTTTCTTTTTTTTTATGTTTGATGATGCCTTGGAAATTTCTTTCCTTCTCCTCTTAGACACCCTAATCTCTAATGGTATGTATGGATATGAAATACTTTTTGATGGAATGACAACTCTCTTAGATGTCAATTCCTTTGCAGAAGCAGTTAATGCATTAATAGAATTAATCACTCCATCATGTTTTGCCTTGCAATCTTAACATTTGCATACAGAAATTCATGGGAGAGAAAAAATTAGTAAAACCAGTATGATCATAATCATAATGGTTTGTTATTTCAAAATCTGCAAGAGGAGCACCATTATCCCCAACAGCATCACCACTACCACCACCAACAATTCCATCACTACTTATACCATCAGTAAGAACAAGCCCACCCTTCAAAATTATTATTTTTCTTATAATAGTTGTTGCTTCAAACAATTCCTTTTTATTCTATCAATGATCTTAGGATCCGACAGAGTTTGCACAAATCATAAAGTAAGAAAAAATGGCATCTTCAACTCTTGATTGGTCAAAATAAGCCACAGATACACAATCTAAAATAAATTAGTACATATATTAGAATGATGATTAAATCATTTAAAAAAATTATTAATTAAAACAAAAACTTAATCAGAATTACACTTACTGCTTCCTTCAGGGGGTTGAAGGGATCAAGAAATTTTATATTTTTATCGATTTTAGCCGACAACCATCTCAGAATTCTTGGACATGAAACTTCTTTCTGGTAGTTCACTTGTTGTCTTAAATAAGGAATGGCTTCAATGCTCAAGCCTATAAAATAATGTCAATAGATCAAAAGTATTATTAAATAAAAATAAATTGATCAAAATAAAAAAATATTTACCATGAAACTCCATGGAAAGCCATATAAGTTAACTGTCTTTGACGTTAATGGAGTCAACAAATATTTGACAATCATTTTAAAGCTTTCATAACCCTAAGGATAGCTGTTAAATGCCTCAAGATCCTTAGAGAGATTTATTAAACCAAGTGGTATGTTATTGTTAACGTCTCTCGCCCAAAGAATATTATGTACGAACCAAGCATAATGATTACATGTGCTTTTTTTAAAGTCTTTTACCTTTCAATGCTTCTATCAGATTTTTGTTTTTAAAGCTTGGACCAACAAGGGACATCAAGTCATCACCATAACTTGACATGCCTTTGCCTTTTTTTGGTGTGTGGGGTGCTTTTTTGGGGTTAGAATAGGTATAACTTGAGAAGGAAGAGGAGGAAACATTTTAGTCTAGTAACTATGGAAAACTCTTTCCAACCAAAACAAACAAGCATGCCACAGTAATTTCTCCACACCTCATCCATCTTATCTTTATTTTCATACATAAACCTACGCTTGAGAAGATCATATACCATTTTTATTTGGAAACGAGCATTGTTGTCCTCTGGCTAATCAAGATATTTCCTAAAGAAATTGTCCCTAAAATAGCATCCAATTTTTGGTGCCAAAGTATTTTTCTTAAGGAGTCAAAAGATTTTCCTATGACTGACTAAACCAGGAAATCACCAGTTAAATCTATAGCACCATAGCACTGTATTCTTATAGGATAACTATCAATGCTGAAAGTTTTGACGAACTCTTCAGTGGAAGGGTTATTAGCATTTGTATTATAACATTCCTCATCCCCCTGTTCATTATCTTCTCCTTCTAATTGAGATAACATTTGTAAAACAATCTCATAGAGTGTGGATGTAGCCTAGCTACTTCACTTGTTTCTTTACTTGATTTTGATTCGATTTCTTTTATTTTGGGAGCCATATTATCTAAAAAAAAATTATAATTGATTAAACCATCATTAAAAAGGGATAACAGTAAATCTATCATGTACAACACAGTAAAATAATAGTTGTAACAGATCACACATATGTTAAAATAGGTGTGTTATCTATTGCAACATATAACTATTATGTCGCAACAGATGGGTAATCTGTTGTAAATAATAAAAAAAGTTTCTATACTGTTGTGATTTCTTTCAAAAAATCACTCATCCATTAAAATAGATGACTAGTTTGTGTAACAGATCAACTGTCGATATTATTTAGATTTTTTTAATAGAAGCGCCATCTATCGTAACAGATGAATTATCTGTTGGGAGAAATCAAAGTCTTGGACATGTCAAAATAGATTGTTCATTTGTTGCATCAAATGATTCATCTGTTGCATTAGATGGTTCAGCGATTGCATCAGATGGTTCATCTATTGCACCATATGAATCATCTGTTGCATCAGATGGTTCATTTATTACAGGAAAAAAATCAGTAGCAAGATTTTGTTCAATAAAACAACAGCAATATCACTATTAAATATCAAATACATCATTTTTCTTAAGAACAACAACAAATAAACCCAGCAACACCAAGAACATCAACAGTAACCAAAAACACCAAAATTGTTGTTTTGTTTTTACAAACATAAACAATAAAAATCAAAAAAACTAAACAGACACCAACAAATTGAATCAACAATTCGACAACCAGAACTACAATAACAACAAAAAATTATATTTCACTCCGAAAAGAGAAGACAAGAAATACCAGAAATTAGGTTTTTCTTCAGTCCCCATTTCAAATTTAAGTAGCAAATATTGAAATTGTTAACCAATACTAGAAGAGAAGTTGTCTCAAGTTCCTCTTTTTATAAATAACTAAAAAGCCCTAATTTTTTACCTGTGAGAGAAAAGAGACGATGAAGAACTCAAAGCTGTTATCGTCAGAGAGTGATGTTGTCATGTCGATTGATGGTTAAAAGTTGAAAAGTAACTTGAAGCCCAACTATTTGTTGCCAGAAAATTGAAGTCACCAGAGATTGAAGGGAGAAATTTGAAGAACTGTTGGTTGAGAGAAGCTTAAGAGACACAGTCGAGATAGAGAGAGGGAAGAGAGGAGAGAGATGGTTGATTTGGAGAGGTGAGAGGTGTGGGTTGATTTATATTTGTGAAAAGATTAAAAAGTTTTGAAAATATTAATCAAGTCCATAATTAACTTAATTAAGTTTCCTAATAATGTTTGACCCTTTAAGCTGGTCAATATTTTCAATCCTTCATTCAAGACTTAAATGACACTTTTCCTTCAATTTTCTGAAGTTACTCAATAATAATAAATAATCGACAAGGTTTTGTAAACCTATTTGATATGTTTTATATTAACTTGTTTGATCTTTTTAATTCATATAAAAGTTGTACAGTTTTTATAAGAAGTTCTATATATAAACAAAATAAACGACAATTTTTTAAAGTTTTTTTTTATTCTTCAAAAAGAAAGGCAAGTTTTGAGTTCTTTGTGTTCAAAAAATAAGACGTTCTTCTAATTTTTCCGAAAAAAAAGTTGTAAAATTAATTTCTAATTGAATCTTTTCTTCTATTATAGGAATACTTTTCCTATTCTAATTGCATCTTTTTCTAAATCTTCTATTTTAGGAGTCTTTTAATTGTAGTTTACCAAAACATTAATTGATTATCTTTAGTATATATTTTGTAGTTTGAAAAAATATTAAATGGCTATTTTGTCTATTGTAAAAAATTTTAATAAAGAAAAAAAAATTTAAATCACTTTCTAAGGGTTTTAACACTTTTAATATATTATAGATATAGATTGTGCACCCAAGTAATTGAAATAAATATGCTAAGGAGGAAAGTGTCGGTCATTAATTATAAATCATAAATGTATGGGTAAATAATTATGGACTATGTCAAATAAGGTTTGGGGTAGTAGGGTAAAAGTGGTGTTGGTGGTGTTTGGTGATTGGTAGGTATTGAATAGTTCAATAATGAACATGAAAATGTCCATTATTTTCAGTCCACACCTTTTTCAAGGCTACCCCTATCTTAACTTAAGATTGTGATGCAATTACATGATGACATCTTAGCCTACCCATGCATGTTATGTCCAAATTAATACTAGCTCCTAGCAAGTATTCAAACTGTTAGATTTGACAATACGCCTAATATTTTGAGGTGATTCTTTTCTCTGTTTTATCAATTTTTCACACATTATTATCTCGATTCTATTTATTTTAAATTATCGATAGATCCTTAAATTTATTTTAAGATTTCACTTGAATAGTTCAACTTGGACTTGTACTAATTGAATGCTTCATTCTTAACAAATTTATACCTACTTAACACAAAATAAAAATATATTGGAAATTTGAAGCCAAATAGACCAATAAAATAAGACCACGTGGTGCGCAATTGAGTTTAAGTACTTTCATTAAAATAATCCAACTTTATGTAAACAAGAAAATGACTTTTTTAAAAATAAATTCCCCCAACCCTCTTCTTCTCTATCAAACCCCGCTCCTTTTTAACCATCACCAAAAAGTATTTCATATCATTCTTACCCAAAAAAATAAGACTTTATTGAAATTTTTATAAAAATTTATAAGTACTTTTCCGTATGAATAAATGCAAGAAATTTAAACAAGAAACAAAGATGATTTATAAAAGAAATTAAATAAAAAGGGAGGAAGAGAGGGAGAAAGAATGGTCATTCTTGCCAGAAAAAATAAGACTGGCGGAAAAATAGAGGGGCAGAGAGAAAGTGGTCTTACTTTTTTAAAAAAAAAAAAATTAATCATTTTAAAAAAAATAAATTTAGGTGTAAATGCCGAAAAAATGGGACTTTGTCAGAAAGAAAAAGGGATTTTGTCGAAAAATAAGAGAGGTAGTCGTCCTTTTTAAAAAAAAAAAATCATTTTTAAAAGTAATTTTAGGTGTAAAAGTTGAAAATAAATATTTTTAAAATTTGGTTCATGAGCCTCAAGATTGTGAAACACACTTTTTTTGCCATGTCAGCATTTTGTACCTAGTAGGAATGACTTTTGAATAACTAAAGTGTTCAATATGTACAATGGTAAGTTGAGAGGTCCAAGTGAAATCTCAAAACAAATTTAAGGGCCTATCAATAACTTACACCATTCTATTTTAGCTTAGTGGGTATGTTTAATTTAAACCAACTATGTTGTATGAGATGGAGCGTTGGCCAGTAAAGAACCCTCGCATCTAAGAGATGAAGGTGGAGAAGACAAGAATTTTTTAATGGATGCGTTGATCTAGGAGAGACAAGATTAGGAATGAGATTATCAGAAACAATCTGTGAGTGATTTCGATGGAAGACAAGATACGAAAAGTGAGTGATGAAGTATAAACATTGAAGTACTATACCTTATTTTGATGATTTGAAAAATTCATTGATGGACCATATATACTATCTAAATAACCCATATCATTTTTCAAAATCAACTATATGGGTTCGAAATCTCAGTGGAACAACAGATACAATTTGGGAACAATGTAACAAATTATATGGTTGAAATGCTTATTTAAGAAGAAATACTAATTCAGGGGAAATTGCCTCTCAGAGGGATCTTATTTCACAAGAGAACTAGTGAGAAACCATGTATGCACCAAGATAATTCACACGAGTCCGCTCTCACAACTATAAAGTTCTTGTAACTGTGGCAAAAGTGCACCGCTGCAGGCAGCACGATAGAAAAGTTATTATGGTCCCCTCTTTTGTCCAATAGTTACAGTTTTCACCTCTCTCATTCTCCATATACACTCAAAATACAAAGATATGAAAACTAAGCTTTTGCATAATCAACAATTGTCTCTTGTCATCTATTAAGCCACTAAGTTGCTCCAATACGGAAAAGCTCCAATAACTGAAGGGTCTGTTTTTAACAACTAATTTCATCTTAAGTTCTAGGTTATTGGGTCTTTGTTTTTTGGTATAACATTGTAAGACCATTCTTTTGAGAAATTTGTGTAGGTATTTTATTTTCTCGCTTATCTTGTGGATTTGAGTTATAGGCTAAAGTTGGTCATGATTGCACTCTTACAGACTAGAGTTAGTCGTTATTGTATCAGCTGAATTTAGTTGATAGTATGAAATTACAATAAAGTTATTATAATGAATCTTGTAATAGAGTTGTTACAAGCTAAGGGATGAAACTAAGATTTAATCATAGGATTGCAAGAGTCTGTAATCAAACATTACTTAGTTATTTAGTGAAGTTGGTGATAAATCCTACGAGGTAGGTTGTATTTTTACTCTCTTGAGTAAGAAGGTTTTCAAGTAGACATTGTTGTCATTTATTTGTTGTTGTTATCTCTATTCACCTTCCACTGTTAGTAGCTGCACTCGGTCAAGTACCTAGTCTCTTGACCGATGATGGATTTATACAAGCCATTAGTGAGGTTGCAATAATTCAATTATGTGATGGAGAGGTGAAAATGCCCTAATACGGAGGTGAGAGTGGTTGAATATGAATGAATTCAATTGAGGTTGAAGTAGACCAAAGAAAAATTGATGAGAGATTATTAGACATGACATGGTGTAGTTACAGTATACCGAGGACATGTTCTTAGATATGAAAGTACGGAGGATGCGAATTAAGGTTGATGATTAGTAGGTAGGAGTATGTCCCTACTAGTAGGTAGATTCATTATTTTGTTAGTTGTACTAGTAGTGGTAGTGCTTGATTGTAGTGTCTTAATTTTGATGTTTTGATGATACTCTTGTTTTGGATAGTTTAAATGTAGTATTACTTTATGGTAGTCTTATTTTTTGTTATTTGTTGGGTTCTAAGTGATGAAAGTGCATGGAAAATGGAGGAAACATGTAACACCCCATATTTCCCTAGCATAATCTAAGTCTCAATACATGAGTATTCATATATGAAATTTTTGAAACACTCATTATTTTTTAGTTTAGAGTCTACCATTGTGTAGGAAATTCAATTAGCTTTCTAACAATATAAATTTGCCCAAATCCGATAACCGAGTAAGAAGTTATGGTGATTTTAAGTTTCAGTCGCAAAACCCTATCATTTTAACCTTTAGCGCATCGCAGACCGGCCAATCTCCCATTTGGAAAATTCCAGTGAGGGTCCATGATCATGGTGCAATGCGCCATAGGTCAATTTGACATTTGTCAATTTCCAGTGGGCCTCTGCGAACCTAGCGCATCGCAGAGATGGCCAAATTGGCATCCACAGGCTTACCGCGATGGTGGCGCATCGCGGCATATGTACAGTTCCTAGTTGTCCCTTTTTCCAGTAGCTTGGCACGATAGTAGCGCGTCGCGCCAAGGCCAAAAATTGGGATTTCAGTTCCCAGCTTGTGTTCTTAAATTTATTTAAGGGTATTTGGGTCTTTTTCCTAAGTCCTAAATTCACCCTAAACACGAAATTTAACCCCTAATTGACCTAAATACTCATCATTATTCACTTTCTCTCAGATTAAACATCCCATCTTTCAAGAACAAGAAACCCTAGATCTAAAGAATCAAGGTCAAATCTCAAGAACTCTCCATCAACCCTTCCAAATTCATCCTTCCAGGAATGTTAGATGTTCATCCATGGAGTCCAAGTATTCGTTTTAATTACAAATCTATCATCTTTTCAAGATTTATGATATTAAATAGTGATTTAAAACTATGAATCTCCATGAACCTCCTTGAATATTGATTTTTATACCATACTTTAATGGAATTATCGTCGTTATCAAACCCCCATGTTTTAATATTGTTATTCTTTAAATTAGATCAAGATTTAGTGTTATAAATGTTGAAGTCATGCTATTATTTCAAGTTTTATACTATTCCCATGAATTAACTAAACTATGAAGTACAAGTGATTGATAAAATGTCTATAAGAGTGATTTATTTAATAAGAGCCTTCATGTTTTGGCCTTCAAGCTTTAGTGTCTTTTCAGTATTGTTGTTTTGAGTCCTCGGGGTATTGAATACCCGAAACCATAGCTGTTTATTAAGTCTAGCCTCAATACCTTATAGAATAGTCTTTAAATTATATTATGAGTATTATCAAAATAGTCAGATATTAGTTATTCAACTCAGAACAGTCTACTATCTCAGTGTCTTTTAGTTAGGAGTAGGTTTTAGCACCGAGTAAGTGTAGGGATGGAGGCTTCCCCGTCAGATAGATAGAGTCACTTTTAACAGTCCCTATACTCTAGAACTATGTATCCAACATAGGATATGAGCAGTCACCAGTCAGATTAGGCTTGACTATCTCACAGGAGTCACCTGTTAGTTCAGGCTTGACACCCTTAGTCCTTTGGACATTATATCAGTTTAGTGGATCCACACAGCCACTGTTAGTAACCGTGGAACGATATTAACACCCTTCCAACTAGGGTTATAGGTTGGACCCCGATTAGCTCAAATTGGGGAATGTCGGTTAGATGATACCTCCCACAATCTCAGATATAGTCTCAATTACTGACCCAACTCAGTTATTTAGTCTTAGTATTATTTGACCAAAGCATACAAATTTCAGTTATCTTAGTATTTTCGTTTACAGATTTTACTTAGTTCAAGTTATCTGCTTGGTCATGTATCCACAGTATTTATAGATTTTTATGCATTTTCAGTATCTACAGATTTCATGTTCTTTATTCAGTACTCCATGCTTTACATGCATATCCAGTTAATTATTAATATTTCTTTTCATAAGGCCATGCATATCAGCCTACCTCATTTAGCATACCAGTACATTCAAAGTACTGATCGCATACTTTTTATTTTGCGCTAAGATGTCTCATATCATAGGTGTTGACACTCAGTTCCCGAATCGCACCTAGATTCTCAGATTATCAGCAGTACAGTAGCAGTGGTGAGTTCTCATAATCCGAGGACAGATTATATTACTTCATGTCTTTATCTCAGTAGTTAGTAGAGTTAGTTGGGGCATGTTCCATCAACTCATAGTATTCAATTTAGAGGCTTTTCAGACACTACAGTTAGTTATTCAAACTATTTAGATTTTAGTATTTTTATCAGTGTCACACCCCTTTTTACGTACTCCAGAAGATTTATATTTTAAGTTCGAAAGGGTTTTTATTAAAGTGACAAAATGAAGATTGGTTCCGAAAAAAGAATTATTTTTTCATTCAAAATCAGAGTCGCCACTTGGCATAATCTGGTGTGCCAAGTCACCATTGGAAAAATTCTTTTTGAAACCCTTTGACTCTTTAAACCGGTTTGCGAATAGAGATTCCGGCAAAGGAATTCTGTTGACCGAGGGGAAGGTGTTAGGCACCCCTCGATCCCGTGGTTCGACCACGGTCGCTTGGTGGAACGTATCGGCTAATTTTGACGATATGAATGTACAAACCACACAAACACGTAAAATAATCAAACAAAACAAAACAATCCAAATGTAAAGTCCAGTCCAAATATTACAACCCGAAATAAAAAGGGACTGAAAATAAACCTACTCTAATCCTAAACTAATGCTCTACCCGACGCCTCGAGCCTTCATTACAAACGTCCTCCGAGTACATGATACCCCGGGGCATTCCCCGGTGAATAAATATATACAGATACTTCGGGGCATCCCCCGGCCAAATTATACAATTGAATTAAATACGATAAACTAGAAAGAAACATTCATACGCACATTCCAACATCCAACCAAAACATCAATCTTAAATTTTTGCCTACCCGAACCTATATTGCCTATCCATTTCATTATGGCATGAATCTATCATATTCACTTGTACCGAATAGAACAAAAGACAACAAACCAACATCAATCTACGTTCAACTTCTTATCAATTTCTCCATTCCTTCCCTAAATCCCCTTATCAATCCATTAAAACATGATCAAATTCATTCTTCAAACCACCAAAAATCGACCCACCAAACATTATGATCATAACAATCGACAACAATAAAGTCCAACAAAACATAATCACAACACACATAATCACAACAAATTTAATATATACCAAGATAAATAAAAAAAAACGGGTTAAGGAAATGGATCTCACTGACACTTTCTTTTATCAATAATAAAGAAGTCCGAAAACCAAAAAAATCTCGAACAAAGAACCCCACAACGAACAAAACCAACTCGAATTGGGAGAAATCCAAACTCGAAACTGAGATCGAACTTAAATTCCAAAACTATTACCGAGCTCGATAAACCAAAAACAGAAATCGTAATAAGAGAGTCAACGAGTTCGAAAATCATGTGAACCCGTTAGAACAGTAACAGGAACAGTGACTGGGTGTTTCTCGGTGGATTTTAAACTGAAAAATGAGGACCCTTTGCTACGCTTGAGCTCCGGTAAGTTTGGCAGCAACTGGAATCGAACTTAAATTCCAACATGAGTACCGAGCTCGATGAACTAAGACGAAAATCGCAATAAGAGAGTCAACGAGTTCAAAAATTCAGTGAACCCGTCAGAACAGTAACAGGAACAGTGACTAGGTGTTTTTCGGTGGATTTTGGAACTGAAAAATGAGGACCCTTTGCTACGCCTGAGCTCCGGTGAGTTCGGCAGCAACTGGAAACGGAGATGCGATCTGTAGCAATAACGTTTCCGGTGAAAAACTCAGTCCAAATTTCTCTCTCGCACGTTTCTTCTTCTGCTTTTAACTCTCAACCTCAAATCTCACTCTCTTCGGTTTGATCCTCTCTTTCTCTCTGTTTTTCTCTCGACCTTACTTCACCGGTAGAGATGGCTGATGGCTGGACTAGCGATGACTGGCGGTGTTGGAGGGGAGAACAGAGAAAGTTAGCGGTGGTTTGACGTTGGTTCTGTCGATTAGGTTCGCCGATGGTGTCGCCGGTGGGGTGAGCTGCGGCTATTTTGATGTTATCGTTGACAGAGAGAGTAAGAGGGAGATAAGAGGGAGAGTCAAGGGTGCGGCCTTTTTCTTTTTTTTTTTGTATATGCTAAGGTCAATTTTTTCTCTCTATTTTTTGTGTGTATGTGTGTATTTATGAGGTGAGGGTGGGGTAGTGGTGAGGTGGGGTAGAGTTTGTTAGGATAGGGTAGGTAGGTGTTGTTTTTTAATTGGGTGGGTTGTTAGAATATTAGGATAAAACAAAATTAGTTAGGGGGTTGTTATTTTTGTCATTTGTGGAGGGATTATCACACGGGTGATGGTACACGGTAGGATAAGGTAAGCAATAGGTAAAAATAATATCGGGGAGGGACGAAATTAGCTGTCTACATCATGCCCCCTATGAATGTAAACATGACGTGTTTTCAGGCAAAGAACTAGACAACGAGACCAAATTTGACCCGACCATTATTCAAAGAAAGAAACAAAAGGAAGAAGGACAATTGGATCTTGACTTAAGACATCCTTCCTACCCCAGTTATGAGAGAATCAAGTGACAAGTATCTCAAAGGATTGGAAGGAGGTGGACTATACTGAGTTGGAGAGTCAAATGAGGTTCCATCGAGGTTCCGATCCGTGGCTCTGTCATTACATGAAAATTACAAGTTGAAACATAAATGAAATTACAAAAATCCTATCTATACAGCTTCTGTTGGCTCTTGACTTGACTTTTATCACCCTATTCTTCAGGCGGGCTCCTGATTTGCAATTTCTTTCAACTTGTTGCTTGTCTATCAATTGCTTCGTTTTGTTGTTTGACTTTTGTTTCTTCACCCTATCCTCCAGGCGGGCTCCTGACTTGCTATTCCATCACTTTGTTGCTTGACTTTTTATTTTCTTCACTATGTTCTCCAGGCGGGCTCCGGACTTGCTATTTCATCACCCTGTTCTTTAGGCGGGCTCCTGACTTGCTATTTCATCACTTCAGGCGGGCTCCTGACTTGCTATTTCATCACCCTGTTCTTCAGGCGGGCTCCTGAAACCCAAACTTAAAACTAGAACGAAAATTATCACAAACAAAAATTATAGTAAAGTAGTATTTCATTTTCGAAAGCGTTGTCCCATTTTCCAGGAGGGTCCTGAACAGAGAGTAAAGTTCCATTTTTCAGGAGGGTCCTGAATTGAAAGTAAATTCCCATTTTTCAGGAGGGTATTGAACATAAAGTAAAATCTTTATTTTTTAGGAGGGTCCTGAACATAAAGTAAAATCCCATTTTTCAGGAGGGTCCTGAACGAAAAGTAAAATCCTATTTTTCAGGAGGGTCCTGAACATAAAGTAAAATCCCATTTTTCAGGAGGGTCCTGAACATAAAGTAAAATCCCATTTTTCAGGAGGGTCCTGAACATAAAGTAAAATTCCATTTTTCAGGAGGGTCCTGAACACAAAGTAAAATCCTATTTTTTAGGAGGGTCCTGAATAGAAAATAAAATCTATTTTTCAGGAGAGTCCTAACCAGCAAGTAGAATCCCATTTTTCAGGAGAGTCCTGAGTAGAAAGTAAAATCCCATTTTTCAGGAGGGTCCTGAACATAAAGTAAAATCCCATTTTTCAGGAGGGTCCTGAACATAAAGTAAAAATCCTATTTTTCAGGAGGGTCCTGAACATAAAGTAAAATCCCATTCTTCAGGAGGGTCCTGAACATAAAGTAAAATCCCATTCTTCAGGAGGTTCCTGAACTGAAAGTAAATACCCATTTTTCAGGAGGGTCCTGAATAGAAAGTAAAATCCCATTTCTCAGAAGGGTCCTGAACATAAAGTAAAATCCCATTTTCCAGGAGGGTCCTGAACATAAAGTAAAATCCTATTCTTCAGGAGGGTCCTAAACAGTAAGTAAAATCCCATTTTTCAGGAGGGTCCTGAACATAAAGTAAAATCCCATTCTCCAGGAGGGTCCTGAACATATAGTAAAATCCCATTTTTCAGGAGGGTCCTGAACAGAAAGAAAATCCCATTTTTCAGGAGGGTCCTGAACAGAAAGTAAAATCTCATTTTTCAGGAGGGTCCTGAACAGCAAGTAAAATCCCATTCTTCAGGAAGGTCCTGAACAGAAAGTAAAATCTCTCAGATGTACATTTCCAATGGTAGCTGAATTAAGTGAAGCGAACTTGCCCCTATTTCAACAAAGAAAATTTGTCAGTTAACAACTTAATGGTTACTTGCAACTCTTGGCTTCTCAGGTATCTGCCCCAGCACTCGTTCCTTTCATCTTTCTTCCAAATCGCTGACACCTACCCTGTCTTGCCGCATTATTGATCCGGATCCAAATTGAGGAAAATGAGTTCTGACTCAAACAATGGGTTTCCATTTTACCATGCCCTTGAGGTGCACTTTTTTCCCAAATCTAAATGCTTCCATGTATCCAATAGCTTGTCGGTTGATAGACTTCCTTTGCTTCATGTTGAATTATGATCATATTTCTTTCCTGGGCTGTTCCTTGGCTTCTCCTCATATAATTGGAAAGACTGGTAGTAAATTTTGAAATCCTTTCTCGCTTGTATTAACACAGACTTGACTTAACATGTAAAGAAAAGATGGTGACTTTTATTTTGATAAATGACATAAAAAGACAAAAAGAATGAATATGTAAATGAAAGAAAAGGGCAATGTCCCATATTCAAAAAGAAAACTTATCTGAATACGACAACCAACTCCAATGAGTATGACATGCATTTTGGATTGAGCTGCCTGATCTTTCTATCCAAACTTCTCGTTTGTTGTTGAGTTCGTGCCTTTGCCGTTTAGCCGCTTCTTCAAATCCATTGGACTCATACATCACATTCGATTGACGGTATCTTGAAAGACTTTCGCCAACAAATCTTTTTTTTTCACTTTTCACTTTTCTCTTGAACTCTCCATCGCCTTATGGTGACCGTGAGGGTTTTCACCAATAAGACTCTCTCATTTTTATTTCTCTTTACTCACCATCGCCTTATGGTGCCTGCAAAATTTTTCACCAATAAGACTCTCTCATTTTTATTTCTCTCCACTCACCATCGCCTTATGGTGCCTGCAAAGGTTTTCACCAATAATACTCTCTCATTTTCATTTTCTCTCAACTCACCATCGCCTTATGATGCCCACGGGGATCTTCACCAATAAGACTCTCTCATTTTTGTATTTCTTTCTTGATTTTTTATGCTGAGGGAGACAAGTGGTACTTCATAATGTATCATCATATCCATTGCATGCTTATCCTTAACATTATCAAAAATTGATCTGAAGGACTTTCTTTGGTTGTACTTGGCTTTTGGTTAAGGTTAGAAAAAATGGTAAGAGGCTCAAACGATACTTAAAGTGGGGGTGGGACTTACAACTTTTGGAATCGACTCAAATAACACATTAACTCATGCCCCAGTTTCGTTGAGTGGGTGAATCTTAAATCTTTATTTGGTTGGACCGAGCCCGAAATAGGGCAGCCTACGTATCTCACTCCCAAGAGAGGAGAATCAGGTCGCACGTAGTTCCATCAGCTTGTTCTTTGTTTTTATTTGATTTTGATTTTGCTTTTTTTTTAATTTTCGAAATCTTTCTTTTATTCTCATTTCCTTGACATTTATCTTTGACTCTATTTTGATTCCAAAAGAGGGATATGAAAGAAAAAACAAAACAAAGCTCAAACGGGTAAACAAGGGATGACACAATATTTGGATAGAAGAATAAAATGCCTTCATCATATCAATCTTCAAAAATGCAAGTACTAAACATGCAATAAAATCAAACAAAGGATCAAATATCATACATAGTATCTTTTGACCGCATCAGCATTGATAGCCATTTCTGCCATTTTGCCTTCAATATCTGTCAAATATAAGGCTCCATTGGGCAACACTTTCTTCACAACGAAAGGACCTTGCCAGTTAGGGGAGAACTTGCCTTTCGCTTCAATCTGGTGAGGAAGGATACATCTCAATACCAACTGACCAACTTTAAAATTCCTGGGACAGACCTTTTTGTTATACGCTCGAGCCATCCTTCTCTGATACAACTAGCCATGACACACAGACGTTAGCCTTTTCTCCTCAATCAAACTCAAATGTTCTAGTCAAGTTTTTACCCATTTGTCATCATCAATCTCTGCTTCTACAATGACTCGAAGAGAGGGAATTTCGACTTCTGCAGGGATGACTGCTTCTGTCCCATACAATAATAAATATGGAGTTGCCCCTGTTGAAGTGCGAACAGTGGTGCGATAACCTAGCAATGCAAACGACAACTTTTCATGCCACTGTCTAGACCCTTGTACCATTTTTCACAGTATTTTTTTTATATTCTTATTGGCGGCTTCTACAGCACCATTGACCTTTGGGCGATATGGAGTAGAATTTCGATATGCGATCTTAAACTGTTGACATACTTCTTGCATCAAATGACTATTGAGATTGACAGCATTATCTGTAATGATCATCTTAGGAATTCCAAATCTACAAATGATATTTTCATGAACAAAGTCTAACACCACCTTCTTTGTCACTGACTTAAAAGTTACTGCTTCTACCTACTTTGTGAAGTAGTCAATGGCTACCAAAATGAATCTATGCCTATTTGATGCCTTCGGCTCAATCGGTCCAATCACATCCATTCCCTAAGCCACGAACGGCCATGGAGCGGCCATTGCATGCAACTCAACAGGAGGAGAACGTATCAGATCACCATGTACCTAACATTGATGACACTTTCGAACAAATTGAATAGAATCCCTTTCCATAGTAAGCCAGTAATAACCTGCTCGAAAAATCTTCTTTGATAAGACATGACCGTTCATATGTGACCAGTATACTCCAGAGTGTATTTCAACCATGATTGCCGAGGCTTCTTTTGCATCTACACACCTTAAAAGTCCTAGATCTGGGGTTCTTTTATATAAGATTCCCCCACTTAAGAAAAATCCACTAGCCAAACGCCTAATAGTCCTCTTTTGATCGTTGGTGGCATATGCTGGGTATTCTCCTGGCTGAATGTACCGCTTGTTATCCAAGAACCAAGGTTCTCCATCGAGCTTTTTTTCAACCACATTACAGTAACCATACTGATCACGACTCTATATATGCACTAGATCGATGTAAGCTTTATCAGGATGTTGGAGCATTGAAGACAGAGTGGCTAAAGCATCAGCGATTTCATTATGAATCCTTGGAATATGCCTAAATTTTACTAACACAAACCGTTGACATAGCTCCTGCAAGCATTGTTGATACGGGATGAGCTTCAAATCTGACGTCTCCCAATCGCCTTGAATTTAATGGATGAGCAAATCCGAATCTCCCAACACCAATAATTCCTGGACTCCCATATCAACAGCTAACCTCAAACCAAGAATACAGGCTTCATACTCTGCCATATTATTAGTACAGTAAAATCAAAGTTGTTCTGTTACCGGGAAATGTTATCCCGATTCAGAGATAAGAACCGCACTATTTTGACTCCTTTCATATTGACAGCTCCATCGAAAAATAACCTCCAACCTGGATCAGCATCTATAACGACTTCATCGACACACAACACTTCTTCATCAGGAAAATATGTCATTAATGGCTCGTACTCTTCATCGATGGGATTCTCTGCAAGATGATCTACCAAGGCTTAGGCTTTCATGGCGGTTCGAGTCACATATACAATGTCGAACTCGGTAAGCAATATTTGCCACTTTGCCAATCGACCCGTTGGCATAGGCTTCTGAAAGATATACTTCAAAGGATCCATGTGGGAGATGAGATAACTAGTATAGGATGAGAGATAATGCTTTAACTTCTGTGCTACCCAAATTAGGGCACAACACGTCTTTTCAAGAAGAGTATATCTGGCCTCATAAGTGGTGAACTTCTTGCTAAGATAATAAATAGCCTGCTTCTTTTTGCCCGTGACATCATGTTGACCCAGGACACAATTGAAAGAATTGTCCATGACTGATAAATATAAGATCAAAGGCCTACCAGGCTCTGGCGGTACCAGCACTGACGGATTTGACAAATATCTTTTGATGCGATCAAACGCTTCCTGACATTCTTCAGTCCATTTTACCGCAGCACTCTTTTTCAGCAACTTGAATATGGGCTCACAAGTGGTTGTGAGTTGAGCAATAAACCTGCTAATGTAGTTCAGTCTACCAAGCAAACTCATCATCTCTGTTCTATTCTTAGGCGGGGGCAAATCCTGAATGGCTTTGATTTTTAAGGGATCCAATTTAATTCCCCGATGGCTGACTACAAACCCTAACAGCTTTCCAGATGGAACTCCAAATATACATTTTGCCAGGTTGAGTTTGAGATTATACCTGCGAAGCCTTTCAAAGAACTTTCTTAAATCTTTTACATGGTCGGCCTGACTTTTTGACTTAATAATCACATCATCCATGTAGACCTCAATCTCCTTATGCATCATGTGATGAAACATAGTGGTCAGGGATCTCATATATGTTGCTCCAGTATTCTTCAAACTGAACGGCATCACTCGATAACAATAAGTTCCCCATGGTGTGATAAAAGACGTCTTCTCTGCGTCGTCATCATCTATAATGATCTGGTGATATCCGGCATAGCAATTCACAAAAGAGGCAACCTCGTGTTTAGCACAGTTATCTAACAAAATATGTATGTTAGGCAGTGGAAAATCATCTTTCGGACTTGCTCTGTTCAAATCACGGTAAACAACACACACTCAAATTTTGCCATCTTTCTTTGGTACGGGAACAACATTGGAAAACCACATGGGATAACGAACCACTTGAATTACTTTGGCTTTAAGTTGTTTCATGATTTCCTCTTTAATTTTAATACTTACATCTGTTTTAAACTTCCTCAACTTTTGTTTGACAGAAGGGAACGCGGGATCAGTTGGCAATTTGTGAGCCACTAATTCAGTGCTTAAACCAGGCATATCATCATAAGACCATGCAAAAACATCCTTATAATCAATTAACGCTTGAATCATTCCATTTTTTAGCTGTGGCAAAACATGTACACTGATTTTAGTTTCCCTAACATCTTTTTGATCCCCTAGATTTATTGGCTCAGTCTCATTCAAATTAGGATTTGGTTTGTCTTCGAACTGTTCCAACTCTTTGCTTATTTCTTCTAGTACTTCTTCTTCATCATATTCCCCATCCTGCTTCATTACATCTTGATTAGTTTGATTTTAAGGTCAGGCTGAAAATTCTGCATGCATGTCATGTCATTAGAATCAGCATAAAGAGAACTGTGTAAAAAAATATGTATATATTAGACACGAAACAAAAGGGATACTGCATTTCATTAAATAAAAGATAGAAGGGTTTAAACATAGATGCCAACATAACACAAACAAACTAAAATCCGACTTACAACCCTAAAATAACTCAGATAAACAGAAAGAAAAACAAAATAAACTACCAAAACTCCCTCCTGATGGGGAGAGAAGTGACTTCCCAATTATTGAGCCGGACAGCTGGACCTATGAATTACACGTCTGTCATACTGGTACCTTCTCCTTCTTTGACCATATCAACTTCAATAAAAAGGTTCTGGAAGTCATCAACCAATTCAACTTCAAATTCCACATGCTTTGTGACACCGCTCTTACCAAATAATTCACTGAGTCGTGGCATTGGGCGAGGGAGTGACCATGTTTTCTTTTTCCTTCCCTTGACTTTCTTCAGATCTTCAGCTGTAGGCTCAAATCCCAGACCAAACGTGCCCACATTCTCACTCGGACATATGAGATGAACTATACCGTGCAGAGACGCTCCCAAGCCCTTTCCTGGCTCGAATCCGTATTTCCAAAGTTCACTCATCATCATGATAGAAGTAGAAGACAATTGTGGTCCCGGTATAGCCTGTCATTCAAGGATACGATTCACTGGCACTGTATCAAAAATTTGATAGACGAATGTCTCCTCTACGTTATTTGCTTCAATAAGAGACAAGGGAGAATCTTCGTAGGCTGAAAAATCTCCTTCACCATGAATAACTACGTCTTGCCTGTCATGCTCAAACTTAATCATTTGGTGCAGTGTAGATGTAACCACCTTGGCCTTATGGATCCACGGCCTTCCCAAAAACAGATTGTAAGAGGAGTCTACATTCAATCTTGAAACTCTATGGCGAACTCAACAGGCCCTATGGTCAACATTAGTTCTATTTCGCCAATGGAATTTGATTTTGCACCATCTAAAGCCCTAACACATACATTGTTGGGCTTGATCCTGTCAGCACCGATATTCAGCTTTTGCAAAGTAGAAATAGGGCAAATATTTGCACCTGAACCTTCATCAATCATAACATGCGTGATGTAGAAATCTTCACACTTCAATGTAATGTAAAGGCCCCGGTTATGCCCTGTACCTTCAACAGGCAATTCATCGTCAGAAAAGCTGATCCGATTGAACTTAAACATTTTTCCAACCATTTTCTCAAGTTGGTTGATTGTAATCTCCCTTGGAACATATGCTTCATTTAATACCTTCAGTAAAACATCACGATGCTCCTTGGAGTGCAACAACAAAGATAAAAGGGAAATTTGAGCTGGGGTTTTCTTCAACTGTTCTAATATTGAATACTCTGGCAATTTCATCTTTTTCAAAAATTCTTCGACTTCTTCTTCGGTGATAGGCTTCTTGATAGATGACGGTCCACTCACCGTTGGCTTGGACTTTCTTAAGCTTTCAGGCACGAAGTATCTTCCTAACCTAGTTAAACCCCCTACCTCATCTACATCTTCCACAATTTTTTTCCCGTGATAGGTCATCACAGTCCGCCCATAATTCCAGGGAACCCTTTCCGCATCAACTATCTGAGGTTGGGTCACCAGTTTAAGAACAATAGGCGCTGCCAGTGCTCCTTTCACCGTCAAGATGGGCTGACTCAGAGCTCCCACCACTGTCAACTTAGGTTTATCCTGACTTAAATCAACATACCTTCTGGTGCCTTGTACTGTGATCAAGGGTTTCTTTGTGCTTTCTTGGGATTTATTTTCTCTTATTCCTTCCTGGTTCAATGACATTGCTTTCAAAGACTCCACTATATTTATTGATTTCTCCTCAATGGTCTGTATCTTGACAATAGGCTTATAACCCCTTGAAGACTCTTTCCCATCATATATCAATTCTAACATATTGGCTTCATCATGGGTTGGCAGCGGATTCTGGTTAATGTTTGGACCCTCCGGGGCCCAAACCAGCATCTGATTTATGTCAATTAAATCTTAGACAGCTCTCTTTAAATGCCAGCATTTCTCGATATCATGGCCTAGCATATCAAAACAGTACGCACACCTTAAAGATTAATCGAGATTCTTCAGTGGTGGATTTGAAAGTCTTCCTTGAATTGGGCTTAAAACCTTCAAATTTCTCAACCTATCAAACAAGCTAGCATATGACTCCCCAAGAGGTGTGAATTGATTTTTTGACCTCCTTCTCCTTCTTATACTCGGGCCTAGGCTAAAAACTAGGTCTGGAGGGGTTTTGGTAATTTGGTGGAGAGAATGGGCGATTTTGTGGAGCTTGCGCGCGCCATTGCAGGTAAGAAGGAGTTTGGCCATATGGTTGTGCGCTATATACTGGGTACGGGGTGGTGGAATGGAATATAAAAGGTTTTATGGAGGGTAGTAATGGTGGGGAGGAATCTATGGAGCTTGGACATAGACTTGGGCTTGGGATTTGGGATAGGGGAGAGGTGGCCTTTTGGGATAGGAATGGGTTCTAACTACGACAGTCGCCACATCCTCTTTCTTCTTTTTACCTCTAAATATGCCAGATCCACCTTGAATTGCTTGTGTGGTGGCTTTTAATGCGGAAAAACTCACTATTCGGCCGGTCTTAATTTCGTCCTCTATCATCTCCCCCATTTTAAGGACTTCCAGAAAAGACTTTCCCATTCCTAGAAGTAAATGTTGAAAATAGGTCTCATCCTGCGCCTGAATGAAAACTTCTACCAACTTACTTTCTTTCATTGGAGGCTTTACCCTGGCGGCCTGTTCATGCTACCTTATCGTGTATTCCCTAAAACCTTCGGTGCTCTTCTTCTTCATGTTGACCAAAGATTTTTCGTCCAGAATCAGGTCGATGTTATACTGAAAATGTTGAACAAATTCAGAAGCCAAGTCATCCCAGCTATTCCATTTATCGATATCTCGATCAATAAACCATTCTGAGGCCAGATCAGACAGACTCTCGCTAAAGAAGGCCTTGAGCAGTTCTTCCCTTTGTCCTGCAGCCGTCAACTAGTTACAATAATGTCTTAAGTGTGCCACCTGATCACCGTGTCCTGCATACTTCTCGAACTTAGGCATCTTAAAACCGAGGGGGAGGTTGATGTCTGGGAACATGCAAAGATCTTTATAGGAAACACTCCTATAATCTCCGATTCCTTGTAAATTCCTTATAGCCTATTCTAAACTTTTCAATTTCTGGGCTATGATATCCTGTTCCTCTATTGTGAAAGGTTTCTCCGTATCAAATGGAAATGCAGGCGGTTGAGTGTACCCATACGGTTCATTCATTTGCAAAGTTGGCTCCGGGGCATAATACTGACCATCTGAAACCTTCAGTACTGGCTTACTGGCAGACCTGGGAAGCCTTATTGTGGGACGGACAGCATATATGGGAGTTTCATGTGGTGGTGGAGCCACGAATACCGGTGTGATCGGTGGCGCTGGCTGAGCAGCGGGTCTTGATTGGGGAGCTGTCAAGGGAACACCAGAACTGCCAGGATAATAATGTTGCGGAGTGAATCCTGGCGCGTGCTCAGGTGACTCAGTAGGAGCAGAGAATTGCGCCTGAGAGAGCGGTGGGCAATTTGAGATATTCCCAAGACCTTCAGGGAGCGGAGGAGGAGGCATTCCACTGGCCCATGCCCGGTGTAAATCTATCAATTGTTGCCTGAGCCTTACTACCTCATCATTGCGTTCAGAACTTTCTTCCCTGTGATCTTTATCCAGGTCCATGAGCGTATTTTCAATCTCCCTGCTAGCAATGGCGAGATTTACTTTGGATCTAGTGAAGTATAGGTGACTAGCCAGAGTGCTGCAAACCTACCACTGTTATCTGAAAGAACATGCTCATCAAAGATGACATCCGTTAGGATTAGGGCACACAACAAGCATGGGAATCACATTGGTAAAATTGTCCTAAATTCATGTTCATTTCTACCAGCTTTTGAGGGTAGCGAGGTCATTTTAACATCATCCTGATTTTTGTCTACACTTTTTTCTACACTTATTATTATTATTATTTCGTATCCATCTCTGTTCTTTTCCTTTCTCTCGTTATCTACCTTTATTTTATCATTCTTTATGACTTTTGTTTTCTTTAAAAGAGGAAAAATAATAGAAAAACAATGAAACAAAATGATTAGATCGAACCTAAAAGTAGGTTGCCTACATATCATGTTGTACATGAATCAGATCTTGCGTAGTTCGGGCAGCATGTGCATAAACATTACCCACTTTTTCTGTGAAAACTAAAATAAACAAACCAAGGAAAGACGTAACATCGTAACATTTTGAAGAAAGAAAACAACAAAAATGTACAAAAGTTTGGGACCACTTTAAAACTAAACAAAAAATAAGAAACAACATTATAGACCCCTAAGACGACATAGCTAAAATTACTAATAAAGACTCTAATACCAAAAACAACTTGACTTCGACTTAAAGATGACACCACCCTACAATGACAGACACATAAAAGACTCAAATTGAATAAAGATAAGAAGTGCTCTTTCAGACTGGTGCTCTGCGTGATGACCCTGGCTGATATGGACCTGCCTCTGAAGTTCTCTTTCTCCCATTTAAACTTTGTCGCACATCCTGTAAAGACACCCTGATACCGTGGAAGAAGCTTCGGGCCCGTATTCCTGCTTCATGAGGAGTGCACTTGGAAAGATTATTCTGACACCTTTCTACCGTCTTGACCAAATCTGCTAACTGAACCCTTAGTGTTTCCACTTTGGACCCTACACTTTCATCCTGATGGTCGTCTACTATGCATTCTTACTGTATTCTCCCTCTAAGATGTGCTGGTAAGGGTTGACTGATACCCCGAGGGATAGATTGAAGCAAAATCCCATATCCTTGAGTGTACCCCGGATTATCCAAACTTTCCTTGAGTGTGTCCTCACCTAGATTTGTCTCATGCTTCCAAAACTACTCGTACTTGCTCTCACCTAAGCCTTGGTCCTTGAAGTACTCAATATCCTTCAGAAGATCCACTGTTGGTGGCACGTCCTATAGCTTACCCAACTGGCGCATTACCCTAGAAGGATTGTATGGTCTAGTGCAATTGAGCCCTAACATAACTAAAGGGAGTTGCATCTGACAACCCAACAATACTACCTTTGGTCGAAGCCACAGATAAGTCCACAAAATGTTATCCCTGGTTCTCGACTCAAGAAATTCAATCCAAGCGTCGACTCCCATGGGTAACGAGAATTTATCCAACCGCAGCCTAGAGTCCATGGCTTTCACTCGATTGGGAATACAACGATCTAACACGTCTGGTCTAACTAAAGAAGGCGCATGCAAATGCTCCATCATCCATAACTGCAATATCAGGTTACTGCCCTCAAAAAATCTCCTTCCCCCCTTCATTACGGTTAAAGCCTTATATATTTCTGTTAAGATCATGGGTATGAGAGTGAACCTTCCCTTTTGATTAATGCCCTTGTCGTTTTGATCCTTATGAAATAGGGTCACCACCACAGATTGCAAATGGGTATTAATATGTCTTTCTTCTAGTGGAAACACTAAAGTACCTAACAAAGCGAGGGTGAATACTTCAAGACGCTTTCTCTCCCACTTCTCCTTAGTCAGATGAAATTCATCCCAAAAGCAATCAAAACCTTCTGAGGGCCCGAATCTAGCGAACAAAAAATCTAGGGAAACCCACGAGTCACTTAAACAACCTAAACGGATACCCTTACTTTTTAAACCACAAGACTGTAAAAATCTCACGCCTGTATGATTTCGTGCTCGGATCATATCCTTCTCGATATAGGGCAAATGCAACAAATCGAATATTTCTGCCAAAGTAGGAGTCATTTCTCATTCCCCAAACCTGAACACCAAACTACTTGGATCCCAAAAGGTCAACAAAGCCTCTATTAAATCTGGATGAGGGGTAACATGCAGAAGTTCCGTAAGATCACCTAATATTTTAATCAGTTTCTGCTGATCAATATAGTTAAACATTTCCCACCATTTGATTAACTTTTTAGGCACCTTGACAACCATCAGAACTCTAGACTTGGTGGACAAATCCATCCTGTATTAACACAGAAAATGTTATCTCAAAATTCGACAGGAGTAGAAGATTCCCAACCCTTGTGATTATGGGACAGACCATATTCATGACTCCAATTTGCCGAACAGAAGTACTGAGCGAAATCAGTCTACTTGGCAAACAACTCTAGATTACGGGGCGAGAGACCTAGACTAATAAGAAGACAAAGACCAACATAAAGATTTACCAGACCCATGGAGCGTTGCCTACATATCCCAGCCCGAGGGAAAGGAATCAGGTATGCGTAGTTCATCCAGATTGAACAATTAACGATTAACTAATAAATTGACCCTAACTTAAGGGACACTACCAAAAACAAACGAAAAAAAAACTTTTGGATTTTCCGCTAGACACTTTAACTAAGACTAACACCACCAATTATGAAGAAAAAAATCTTTTTGGTATTTTTGTTTTTGACAAATAAGTAGAAAAGGCGAACAAACTTTCTCTCTTTTTTTTTTCTTTTTTTTTTTGAATTTATGGTACTTTGAGAAGACAAATGTAAAACGTAAAAAAAATATTTTTGAGTTTTTAGATCGTGAAGAACAAAAGCCATAAAGAATTCTAAAATAAACTACGACATTCCACTTTTTTCTTTTTTTTCACTTTTTTCGACTCACTTTTTTCTATTTTTTTCTTTTTCGTTTTTTCCTACGCACCTTACTCCTAACAATTTTTTTTTCAAAAATCAGTCCGTCAAATGACCACGTTATCCTTAAAAATGCAACAGTTAGCACGTAGGGATGCTTTAAAGGGGAGTCTCCTACAAAGGGCCATGTGGGTCCCGCTAGGTCTCCGTATGATGCACATAAGCATGACCTAAAGGCTGACCTACGTTGTGGTTCACTAACAAGGCTGTTCGGGGGAGCGTATGATCGATAATGGCTGCTTTGCTTTCCACCTACTCCATAACACCGATGGCTCCCCCCTAAAATAAGGGTGACTCAACTAGAGGTTATGTACAACACGTGTACTACGGACTTGTTGCAGAAAGAAGGCCGGAGGGTGGACTCATGATGACAAATATAAAGCGGTAACACATAGGATAAATACTATAAACACAGATCACGAAAAACGCAGTGAAAATAATAACACAAACAAAATCACAAACAAGCTTATACACTCGTAATGTCAAACAAAGCCATACGACTCCAAAAATAGCTCGAATTCTGAAAACTTGTTGTCATCCCCAGCAGAGTCACCAGAGTTGTCACACCCCTTTTTACGTACTCCAAAAAATTTATATTTTAAGTTCGAAAGGGTTTTTATTAAAGTGACAAAATAAAGATTGGTTCCGAAAAAAGAATTATTTTTTCATTCAAAACCAGAGTCACCACTTGGCATAATCTGGTGTGCCAAGTCACCATTGGAAAAATTCTTTTCGAAACCCTTTGACTCTTTAAACTGGTTTGCGAATAGAGATTCCGGCTAAGGAATTCTGTTGATCGAGGGGAAGGTGTTAGGCACCCCTCGATCTCGTGGTTCGACCACGGTCGCTTGGTGGAAAGTATCGGTTTATTTTGACGCTATGAATGTACAAACCACACAAACACGTAAAATAATCAAACAAAAATAAACAATCCAAAATGTAAAGTCCAGTCCAAATATTACAACCCAAAATAAAAAGGGACTGAAAATAAACCTACTCTAATCCTAAACTAATGCTCTGCCCGACGCCTCGGCCCTTCATTACAAACGTCCTCCGGGTACATGATACCCCAGGGCATTCCCCGGTGAATAAATATATACAGATACTTCGGGGCATTCTCTGGCCAAATTATACAATTGAATTAAATACAATAAACTAGAAAGAAACATTCACACGCACATTCCAACATCCAACCAAAACATCAATCTTAAATTCTTGCCTACCCGAACCTATATTGCCTATCCATTTCATTATGGCATAAATCTATCACATTCACTTGTACCGAATGGAACAAAAGACAACAAACCAACATCAATCTACGTTCAACTTTTTATCAATTTCTCCATTCCTTCCCTAAATCCCCTTATCAATCCATTAAAACATGATCAAATTCATTCTTCAAACACCCAAAAATCGACCCACCAAACATCATGATCATAACAATCGACATCAAAAAGTCCAATAAAACATTATCACAACACACATAATCACAACCAATTCAATATATACCAAGATAAATAAAAAAAGAGTGAGTTAAGGAAATGGACCTCACTGACACTTGCTTTTGTCGATAATAAAGAAGTTCGAAAGCCAAAAAAACGTTGAACAAGGAACCCCACAACGAACAAAACCAACTCGAATTGGGAGAAATCCAAACCCAAAACTGAGATCAAACTTAAATTCCAAAACTAATACCGAGCTCGATAAGACAAAATCGGAAATTGCAATAAGAGAGTCAACGAGTTCGAAAATCCGGTGGACCCGTCGGAACAGTAACAGGAAAAATGACCAAGTGTTTTTGGGTGGATTTTAAACTAAAAAATGAGGACCCTTTGCTACGCCTGAGCTCCGATAAGTTCGTCAGTAACTGGAATCGAACTTAAATTCCAAAACGAGTACCGAGCTTGATGAACCAAGATGGAAATCGCAATAAGAGAGTCAACGAGTTTGAAAATCTGGTGGACCCATCAGAATAGTAACAGGAACAGTGACTGGGTGTTTTTCGGTGGATTTTTGAACTGAAAAATGAGGACCCTTTGCTACGCCTGAGCTTCGGTGAGTTCGGTAGCAACTAGAAACAAAGATGCGATCTGTAGCAACAACGTTTCCGATGAAAAACTCAGTCCAAATTTCTCTCTCACACGTTTCTTCTTCAGCTTTTAACTCTCAACCTCAAATCTCACTCTCCCCGGTTAGATCCCCTATTTCTCTCTATTTTTCTCTCGACCTTGCTTCACCTGTGGAGATGGCTGGCGGCTGGAGCAGCGACGGTTGGCGGCACTGGAGGGGAGAACGGAGGAAGATGGCGGTGGTTTAATGTTGGTTCCATCGATTAGGTTCGCCGATGGTGTCGCCGGTGGGGTGAGCTACAGCTGTTTTGATGTTGTCGTTGATAGAGAGAGTAAGAGAGAGATGAGAGAGAGAGTCTAGGGTGCGGTCTTTTTCTTTTTTTTGTGTATATGCTGAGGTCAATTTTTTCTCTCTGTTTTTTTGTGTGTATGTGTGTATTTATGATGTAAGGGTAGGATAGTGGTGAGGTAGGGTAGAGTCTGTTAGGATAGGGTAGATAGGTGTTGTTTTTTAATTGGGTGGGTTGTTAGAATATTAGGATAAAATAAAATTAGTTAGGGGGTTTTTATTTTTGTCATTTGTGGAGTGATTATCACACGGGTGAGGGTACACGATAGGATAAGGTAAACAATAGGTAAAACCGATATCGGGGAGGGACAAAATTAGGTGTCTACAATCAGATTCATAATTCAGTAGTTATTTCATTATTAAAACCTTATGGCATTCAGTTATTCTTTCGCGTTCATGATTATATTATTTAGTGCTCATAGCAGGTACCAACTTATGGGTTAGCTTGCGGTCTCTCAGGCCTACAAGTACCATGTAACGACTAGGGGGTAGTCTCGAGTCATTATAAACTTGGTATCAGAGCTTAAGGTTTTAAAGTATCCTAGGAAGTTTGAAAGCCGCATCGAGTAGAATCTTGTGTGTGGGTGTGTAGCGCGCCATACTTATGGACGAGAGGATACAAGGCGTTTATGAAAAGTTTCCCTTCTTTTAAGTATTCATGTTGTACGATTGAGTATGAGCTCAAGTTAAAATCTCAGTCTAATCTATATCCTCCTTCAATTTATAAAACATGTCTCCCAAGAAGAACAGAAGAAGAATAGGAACTCAGCCAGCCCCTCAACTCGTCCAGGAAGATCCTCTGGATGAGCATGTCTCTCACGCAGAATTCAAGGTTGTGTTCACTACTCTAGAAAACTCCATAGCAGCACTGAATGAATGGTCAGCCATTGTTTTAGCCAACCCAGTGGCCAATACTTCTACAACCAAAATTTAGGATTTCACCCGAATGAATCCTCCTTCTTTCATGGGATCCAAGTCTAAAAAGGATCCACAGGAATTCTTAGATATGGTTCAGAAGGTAACGAATGTTATGGGGGTGACATCTAGTCAGAGTGCCGAGTTGGCTGCTTGTCAATTATAGGATATAGCCTATACTTGGTTTAAGCAGTGTCTAGCGTGTCTGATAGAGTGGTCAAGGAGTGTAGGACTGCAATGCTGATTAGTGAGATAGATTTGTCTAGGCTAATGGTCTATGTTCAACAGATAGAGAAGAAAAAGATTAAGGAGAGGGAGAGAGGAAACAAGATAGCTAGGGCAGGTAGTTGTAATTTCAATCAACCAAAGTCAGAAGGTGGTAACCGTTCTCAGTTTTATTAGAGGTCTTCGGCCCCAATACCTTCTTCAGCCAATGACCCAGTACCCGAATTCAAGAATGACAATAGGGTAAGGCACCAAGCTCTAAGTCCCAGGTCAATATTAGCAGTTCTCATACCAATATATTATGTCAGAAGTATGGTAGACACCATCAGGATGAGTGTAGAGCAGACAGTGATGTGTGCTTCGGGTGTGGCGAGCCAGGCCATCGGATTCAGGAGTGTCGGGTAGTCGCTCAGAAAGGTAGGAATGCATGCTAATAAGGCCTGTCCCATCAGTTGTCAGTTCCATCCAGCCGCCCAACTCAGCAGGATGCCACTTCTAGTGCTACCAGTGATCAGCTTTCGAACAAATTATATGCTCTTCAGTCCTGCTAAGATTAGGAAAATTCTCCTGACGTAGTTACTAGTACGTTGCAGGTCTTTCACATACATGTTTATGCTTTACTAGACCCTGGAGCTTCCTTTTCTTTTGTAACTCCATATATAGGCATTAATTTCGGAGTCAGTCCCAAAACTATAGCAAAGCCCTTTTTAGTGTCTACCCCAGTGGGCGTTTCCATTATAGCCAGACAGGTATACAGGAACTATCCAGTCATAATATCTCAAAAAGTTACCTTAGTTGATCTCGTGGAGTTAGAGATCACAGATTTTGACGTCATTCTCACCATGGATTATCTCCACTCATGCTATGCCTCAGTTAATTGTAGAAATAGAATAGTTGATTTTCAGTTCCCAAATGAACCAATCCTTAAATAGAGGGGTAGTACTACAGATCTTAGGGGTTAGTTAATTTCATACCTTAGAGCCAGAAAGATGATATCCAAAGGGTGTGTCTACCATCTCGTACGAGTCAAAGACTCTAACTCAAAAACTCCTACTCTTGTGTCAGTCCTAATAGTAAATGAATTCTCAGATGTATTTCCTGAAGATCTTTCCAAAGTTCCTCCTGAAAGGGAAATCAACTTCGGAATAGACCTTATCCCAAATACTCATCCTATATCTATTCCACTATATAAAATGGCTCCATCTGAACTCAAAGAACTGAAACAACAGTTGAAGGAACTATTACATAGGGGATTCATCAGACCCAGCATCTCCCGGTGGGGTGCACCTATTCTATTCGTGCGTAATAAAGATGGTTCTCTCAGAATGTGCATAGACTACCGTCAGTTGAACAAGGTCACAATCAAGAATAAATATCCACTTCCTAGAATTGATGACTTGTTTAATCAACTTTAGGGTGTCAGTTACTTTTCCAAGATAGACCTCAGATCAGGCTATCATCAGCTTAGAGTCAGAGAATGTGATATTTCAAAAATAGCTTTCTGAACTCGATATAGTCACTTCAAATTTCTAGTCATGTCCTTTGGTCTTACAAATTCCCCAGCAGCATTCATGGACTTGATGAACTGAGTTTTCAAGTAGTACTTGGACATGTTTGTCATAGTCTTCATTGATGACATTTTTTTCTATTCTCATAGTGAAAGCAATCATGCAGACTATCTCATCATAGTGCTTCAGACTCTTAGATCTCATCAGTTGTTTGCTAAATTTAGTAAGTGTGAATTCTGGCTAAGATTAGTAGCATTTCTTGATCATATTATTTCTGATGATGGCATTATATTTAATTCTCAAAGTACTGAAGTGGTGAGAAACTAGCCTAGACCCATCTCTCCATCAGATATTAGGAGTTTCTTAGGTTTTTGCTGGCTATTATAGTCATTTTGTTGAGGGTTTTTCTTCTATTACATCCCCTATGTCCAAATTGACTCAGAAGAAAGTTAAGTTTCAGTGGTTAGATTCATGCGAGAAGAGTTTTCAGGAGTTAAAGACTCGACTCACCTCAGCGCTAGTTCATACTATACCAGATGGTTCGGATGGTTTGGGTTGTGTTCTCATACAGAGAGGTAAGGTCATAGCCTATGCCTCCAAACAGCTTAAGCCTTATGAGAAGAATTATCCTACCCATGATCTTGAGCTAGCAGCTGTAGTGTTTGCCTTAAATATTAAGAGGCATTACTTGTATGGGGTACATGTAGATGTGTTCACAGATCACAAAAGCCTTCAGTATGTGTTCTCTCAAAAATATTTGAATTTGTGTCAGAGAAGATGGTTAGATTTATTGAATAATTATGACATGAGTGTTCTGTATCATCCGGGTAAGGCCAGTATAGTGTCTGATGCTCTCAGTAGAATGTCTATAGGTAGTGTAGCTCATGTTGAGGATGGTAAGAATAAGTTAGCTCAGGAAGTCCATCAGCTTGCCCGACTAGGTGTTCATTTTCTTGATTTGGCATAAGGTAGTGTATGGGTGCAGAGTAGCTTAGAGTCATCTCTAGTTTCTGAGGTGAAGGAAAAGCAGGATAGAGATCCCAGTCTAGTTAAGTTGTAAAAATTATTCAGAGATTAGAAAGTGGAGGTTTTCTCCCAAAGGGGAGATGGTGTTTTACGTTGTCAGGATAGATTGTGTGTGTCTGGTGTAGATAATTTGAGGCAATGAATTCTTCCAGAAGCACATGGTGTGCGTTACTCTATTTATTCAGGGGCCACTAAGATGTACCATAATTTACGGGAGATCTATTGATGGAGTGGGATAAAGAGAGGTATTAACGAGTTTGTAGCTAAGTTCTCTACGTGCCAGCAAGTTAAGATTGAGCACCAAAAGCCTAGTAGGTCCCTGCAGAAGTTCAATATTCCCATATGGAAATGGGATAAAGTGGGCATGGACTTTGTAATAGGTTTGCCTTGTACCCATCATCAACATGACTCTATTTGGGTTATCATAGATAGGATGACCAAATTAGCTCATTTCTTGCCATTCCATACCTCTAACTCAGCCGAGGACTATGCCAATCTCTATCTCAGAGTGTTAGTTAGGTTGCATGGTGTTCCCTTATCTATCATCTCAAATAGATGTACTCAGTTTACCTCTTACTTCTGGAAAGCATTCCAAAAGGGTCTTGGTACCTAAGTCCACCTCAGTACAACCTTCCACCCTTAGATAGATGGTCAAGTAGAATGGACTATTTAGACTCTTGAGGATATGCTTAGAGCATCTATTGTTTATTTCAAGGGTAGTTGGGATGACCATTTGCCTTTGATTGAGTTCGCATACAATAATAGGTATCATTCTAGTATCTGTATGGCTCAATTTAAGGCTCTTTATGATAGAAGATGTAGAACTCTAATTGGTTGGTTTGAAGTAGGTGAGGCTATAGTAGTAGGGCCTGACTTGGTTTTTGATATGTTAGAAAAGGTTCAGTTGATCATAGAAAGGCTAAAGGCTGCCAAGAGCCGACAAAAATCATATGCAGATGTGAGGAGAACGGATCTTGAGTTTGAGGTCAGTGATCTTATGTTCTGGAAAATCTCTCCCATAAAGGGAGTTAGGAGATGCAGCAAGAAAGGGAAACACAGTACCCAATATATCGGTCCCTTCAGAATCCTCAGTCGTTTTGGAAAGGTAGCTTACGAGCTAGAGTTGCCTTCAGATTTAGCCTAAGTACATCAGTGTTCCATGTCTCATTGTTGAAAAAGTGTATTGGTGATCTAGCTATAGTTGTTCCCTTAGAAAGTGTAGATATTCATAACAGTCTTTCCTTTGAGGAAGTTCCAGTCGAAATTCTTGATTATCAAGTTCGTAGACTAAGGAACAAAAAAGTTCCACTAGACAAAGTTCTTTGGCGGAATCAATCCATTGAGGGAACCACTTGGGAAGCAGAGGTAGATATGTGGACCAAGTACCCTCATCTCTTCTCTGTGAATCCAAATTCAGTATAAGGTACTAAATCTTCTTAAGATATTTCTCTATCATGCTTAGTTTCAATTGCACATCATGTTCAAGTCAGTCGTGCATTTATATATCAGTTCAGTCATGCATTCCATGCATCAGACATGTATATTCAATATGTAAGCTCAGTCCACCAGTCCCCTCAACTTAACCAGTTTCATTAGGGGACGAATGATCCCATGGGGGAGTACTGTAATACCCCATATTTCTCTATCATAATCTAAGTCCCGATAATTGAGTATTCATATATGAAATTTTTTAAACAATCATTATTTTTTAGTTTAGAGCCTACCATTGAGTAGGAAATTCAATTAGCTTCCCAAAGATATAAAATTTACCCAAATCCGATAACTGGGTAAGAAGTTATGGAGAATTTAAGTTTCATTCAAAAATCCTCATCATTTTAACCTTTAGCACATCACGGAGCAGGCGAATCTCCCAATTAAAAAATTACATTGACGGTCTGCGATCCTAGCGCGTCGTGCCATAGGTCAATTTTACATTTGTCAATTTTCAGTGGGCCTCCGCAATCCTGGCATGTCGTGGAGATGGCCAAATTGGCATCCACAGGCTTACCGCGATGGTGGCACATCGCGGCGTTTGTCCAGGTCCCAGTTGTCCCTTTTCCATTGGCTTGGCGTTATAGTGACGCGTCGCGCCAAGGCCAAAAATTGGGATTTCAGTTTCCAGCTTGTGTTTTAAAATTCATTTAAGGGTATTTGGGTTTTTTTCCTAAGTCCTAAACTCACCCTAAACATGAAATTTAACCCCTAATTGACCTAAATACTCATCATTATTCACTTTCTCTCAAATTAAAAATCCCCTCTTTCAAGAACAAGAAACCCAAGATCCCAAGAATCAAGGTCAAATTTCAAAAAATCTCCATCAATCCTTCCAAATTTACCATCCCAGGTACGTTAGATGTTCATCCATGGATTCCTTTCATCCATGGAGTTCAAGTATCCATTTTAATTATAAATCTGATATTAAATTGTGATTTAAAACTATGAATCTCCATGAACTTCCTTAAATATTGATTTTTATACCATACTTTAATGGAATTATCGTTGTTATCAAATCCCCAATGTTTTAATATTGTCATTCTTCGAATTAGATCATGATTTAGTGTTATAAATGTTGAAGTCATGCTATTATTTCAAGTTTTATACTATTCCCATGAATTGACTAAACAATGAAGTGCAAGTGTTTGATAAAATGCCTACAAGAGTGATTTATTTAGTAAGAGCCTTCATGTTTGGCCTTCAAGCTTTAGTGTCTTTTTAGTATTGTTATTTTGAGTCCTGAAGATATTGAATACCAAAAAACCATAGCTGTTTATTTATTCTAGCCTCAATATATTATAGAATAGTCTTTAAATTATATTATGAGCATTATTAGAATAGTCAGATATTAGTTATTCAACTCAGAACAGTCTACTATCTCAGTGTCTTTCAGTTGGGAGTAGGATTTAGCACCGAGCGAGTGTAGGGATGGAGGCTTCCCCGTCAGATAGGCAGAGTCATTAGTAGCAGTCCCTATACTCTAGAACTATGTAGCCAGCGTAGGATATCAGTACTAACCCATCAGATTAGGCTTGACTATCTCGCAGGAGTCACCCGTCAGTTCAGTCTTGATACCCTTTGTCCTTTGGACATTATATCAGTCTAGTGGATCCACACAGCAATTGCTAGTACCCGTGGCACGTTATTAACACCCTTCCAATTGGGGTTATAAGTTGGACCCTGATTAGCTCAAATTGAGGAATGTCGGTTAGATGATACCTCCCACAGTCTCAGATATAGTCTCAGTTATAGTCCCAGCTCAGTTATTCGGTGTTAGTGTTGTTTGACCAACGTATAAAGATTTCAGTTATCTTAGTATTTTAGTTTACACATTTTACTTAGTTCATGTTATATGCTTAGTCATGCATCCACAGTATTTACAGATTTTTATGCATTTTTAGTATCTACAGATTCCATGCTCTTTATTCAATACTCCATGGTTTACATGCATGTCCAGTTAATTCTTATTATTCCTATTCATAAGACCATGAATATCAGCCTACCTCATTTAGCATACCAGTACATTCAAAGTAATGATCCAATAGATTTCTTTTGCACTATGATGTCTCATATCATAGGTGTTAAGGCTCAGTTTTCAGATCGCACCTAGATTCTCAAATTATCAACAGTACAATAGAAGTGGTGAGTCCTCATCATCTGACGATAGATTATATTACTTCATGTCTTTATCTCAGTAGTTAGTAGAGTTAGTTAGGGCCTGTCCCATCAACTCATATTATTCAGTTTAGAGGCTTTTTAGACACTACAGTTAGCTATTCAGACTACTCAAATTTCAGTATTTTTATCAAATTCATAATTCAGTAGTTATTTCATTATTAAAACCTTACGGCATTTCAGTTATTCTTTTGCATTCATGATTATATTATTTAGTGCTCACAGCAAGTACCATCCCATGGGTTAACTTGTGGTCTCTCGGGATCGTAAGCACCATGTAACGACTAGGGGGTAGTCTCGGGTCATTACAAAAAGTGAATTGAACTTTCACTTTAAGAAAAGAAGTATTATCTCACATTGGTGGGAGAAAGGAACTTCTTCATGCTTAAATATAGAAGCATGCCTTTATGTGGATAGTGAGGCAAGAAGAAGACAAAACTCATGTCGTCGTCTCCATCACTCTCTCGACACAACTCGATTTGGCATCGGGTTTAGCTTAGGATTCAAATTGGAATTTGTCAAATGATCGATCGAGAGATTATCTTTTTGGATAAATTTTATCTAAAACTTGAGAATTAGTGATATTTTAATCCAAAAATCTAATAAAAACTTTTCTCCATTTACGGACGCAGCCAAGCATATGCAGACATATGTTATAATGCACTTCGAAGGAATGCGGTCCTTTAAGGCATTATTTGAAAATGAAAGTGTGTCCTGCTGATGTAGATAGTGTCTGCAGGTGGAATATAAGTTTTTGTTTTTTGATAAAAGGCAAGCCATCTGCAGTGCAGGTAGATCCGACAGTCCAAAACAATGCAATTTTTCATGAATCATTGCTTCTTTTCTGAAGCACCACCTTTTGGCTGTAAATACCTAATTTTTTTTCCTCAGGTAAAGTTACAAAAATTTAAAGTTAAATACTCCACTTCTTCCTCAAAGCTCACGTATGATTTATGAACCATTGCGTGCATTTGAAGTTCAGTAAATGTGAGGTACTACATTTTGTTGAAGTGAACTATTTTATCCCAAAAGGATATTTTTCATTAATTTAGGGTGCTTGAGGGAAATAAACTCCTTAAGGACATATTGTGATCGGTGGACTTTATTCTTTCATTTCTTCATATCTTTCTTGATGATTTTTCTATTTTTCTGAGAATAATTTGAACTTCATTTGAATTGTTCATAATTTATTTGAACCTGTGTTGAAATTCTGGTTGTTAAAAGTTCTGATTGTTAATACAATTTTTGTACCTAGAAAACAACAATATTAAGGAATTTATATAATCTACATAATTTTTGGAGATTAAAACCTTTTGGTTTTCTACTCTGTTTAAACTTAGTAGTGATTTGAATATATAAAAACTTCATCACGGGTCAAAATAAATTCGTTGGCTATTAGAACAACATAAAAACTTCATTATTAAACTAGAAACAAGTTGTTTAAAGTTTAAAACTCTGTTGTTTTTATTTGTGTTACAAAATTGATTGTTTTATTGTGACAGCTAAATGACTAACGAAAATTAAGTCAATGATAGAATGGCGAATGTTGCAACAACAAACATTACTACTTCGATCCATTCGAATATTGCTCCTACCATGGCAGCGATGAAAAAAGAATAAAAAATTTTGATGTTTATTTCAAAAGATGACATGAGAAGATGTTCTTTTACTTGAGTGCCTTGAGTCTGCAAAGGTTCATCATGGAGAGCATTTCTCAACTAGCGGAAGAAACTCCAACAAAAGAATATTTATTAATAACTGAATCTTGGAAACATTCATACATTAAATATTTTTTATGTAAGGATTATATTTTGAGTGGCATACAAGAGGATTTGTACAATGTGTACAAAAACATTAAGACCTCGAAGGATATCTGGAATGCTTAAAAAAGAATTACAAAACAGAGGATGTCGAATGAAGAAATTAATTATTGTAAAAATTTTATACTTCAAGATGGTAGGCAGTAAAGGTGTAGTTACCCAAGTCCAAGAGTTGTAAGTCAGAATCCACGATCTCCTTGCATAAGATTTGGTTGTGAATGATGTTTTTCAAGTGGATGCACTAATCGAGAAGTTACCACATTTGTGGAAGGACTTCAAACACTATTTGAAGCATAAGCATAAGAAAATGTCTTTTGAAGATCACATTGTGAGATTGAGGATTGATGTGGAAAATAAGGCAGAAGAAAAGAGATCATAGGAGAATTCTATCAATGAATGGAGAAAATATTATAGAAGATGATCCCACTAAATCAAATACACAAAATGAAGCATAAGGATAACAAGGCAATCCTCCTAAGAAGAAATTCAAAAAAATTACTTCAATTGTGAAAAAATTAGCCACAAATTTGTTGATTGTCGGACTCTAAAAAGGTCAAGAAAAAAAATCAAGAAAACTTTGTTGAATCCAAAGAAGAAAAGGACAATATGTGTGCTATGCTTTTGAAATACAATCTAGTTGAAATACTTGAGAGTGGTGGATTAATTCAGGTATCACTCGACACATGTGTACCAGTAAAGAACTATTTGAATCATATGCTCTAGCTTAAGCTGATGAGAAGATATTCATTATGAACTCGGTTATGGAAAAGGTTGAAGGAACATGAAGATTTGCTTGAAGATGACATCGGGCAAGATGGTGACACTAAATAATGTCCTTCATGTTCTGGAGTTGCAAAATAACTTAGTTTCTGCTTTACTTCTGACTAAGAATGGATTTAATGTGTATTTATTTCTGATGAAGTTGTAATAAGTAAGGGTGAAGTTTATGTAGATAAAGGTTATCTTACTGAGGGCCTTTTTTAGATCAACGTAATTACAATTCACGTGAATAAAAGTTCTGGCTCTTCTTACTTATTTGAGTCAAATGATTTATGACTTGAATATTTAGGACATGTCAATCATAAAACCTTGTAACAACTAATTACTTTGAAAGTTTTTCCTAACTTTGAGTGCAGTAAATTAAAGTGTAAAACATGTATTGAATCTAAGTATGCTACATAATCGTATAAGTCTATTAAAAGAAATTTTAATTCCTTAGACTTAATTCACACAGACATTTGTGATATGAAGTAAACATCATCTCATGGTGAGAAAATGTTATTCATAACTTTTATCAATGATTACACTAGATATTGTTATATTTATTTACCGAATAGTAAGGATGAAGAAATAGAAGCATTTAGGCAATATAAAACTAGAAGTGAAGTTAGTTAAATAAAAAGATTAAAATAATGAGAAGCGATAGGTTTGGGGACTATGAAACTCCTTTTATAGAGATAAGTTTGAAAAATAAAATTGTCCATCAAACTACTACCTCATATCACCTTAATAGAATCAAATTATTGAAAGAAAAAATCAAATATTGAAGAAATGATCAATGCATTACTAATAAGTTCAGGTTTACCACAAAATTTATGGGGGGAAGATATCCTTAAAGCAAAATGAATACTCAATTGAGTACCCCATAGAAAGACACAATCAATTTTATATGAGAAATAGAAAAGAAGGACATCCCATTTGAAATATTTCAAAGTATAGGGGTGTCTAGCCAAAGTTCAAGTTCGTATACCCAAAAAGGTAAAAATAGGGCCAAAGACAGTGGACTATATTTTCATCGAATATGATACAAATGGTAAGGCATGTAGAATTTTAGTTAATAAATTTAAACATTCAAATATTCATGATAACACGGTAATTGAATCAGATAATACTGCTTTGAATACATTAATTTGTAGAAAATTAGACTTGATCTATCTAGTGAAGGGTCTAAATGACCTAGGGATGGACTAAAGGAGAATGTACTTAATTATGAGAATTCAAGGTGTAGTAAGCAACAAACAACACCAATTGCACTACCCAGATTTTTTTTGCCTCTGCAAATTTCTTGAGTTTTGAGATTACTACTCAGACTATAAATCACCTAATAATTTGTAAGGTCTCCTTATGATTCATACGGCTCAAGTCATAGGATGACTAGTGAGGCTTGCCCATATTTCTATTATGACTACAAATAGGATGTCATGAGTCGTAATGACTCTTTATGAGTCGTATGATGCTTTTCATAGTCAAACCAGTGCAGGTGCCCATTTCACTATTGTGTTTACGACTAAGACTCCATGAATCATAAGGTCCATGTACGAGTCATAGGATAAACACTGAAAAGATCCTATGTCTCTTCCCAGGCTACGAGTCATAGTAATGATCATAACCAGATGTTATGAGTTGTGACATGACTCGTAGTCACTGTGATAGATTTTTCTGTATTTTAATTGGGGGCACTTTGGTCATCTCCCTATTTCCCCAATTGTGACCCACTACTTAAAAACACTTTAGAGTCTTATTATCACTCCAAAAAAAAATCAAAATACACTTATCTTCTCTCAAATTCCTCAAAGCAAGAACAAGGCTAGGGTTTCTCAAGGTTGATCACCTAGGGCTCAGAGGTTGATTTCCCTTCATTATTCATAATATATTCAGGTATGTACCTCTCTCCTTAAACTTATTTTACTTAAAGCGTGTGTTTAATTGATTATTCATATGGATTTGAATATGAATTTTGATTTGAGTTAAGGATTTTGAAGGGATTATAACTTGATTTTAATTTTCATAGTTTTAATGTAAGTGTTCATATTTTAATTATGTATTTTGAACCCCGTTGTGGTGTGTGGGTGTGGTGAATGGGATGAGGGTCGAGGCATTTCCCCACTTCTAATAATTTTGGTTTTTGAAATTGTGTTCTCTCAATTCACTTGCATAATTGGATAGGAAATATGGTTAATCATATGATTTGGCTTACTTCCCTAAACTATTGCATTGCATAAATGGATAAGCAGATAAAAAGTGTTTTAAATGCCTTATTGGATATGTTTTTATTTTAAAATTGATTTAATAAACAAAGGAGGTCGTGGCATTCCCCCAGGTTGATGGAATTGGTATGGCATAATTATAAGTTTGCAAGCATAATGGTATGACGATACCTGTGGTTGATGCCTTAATGGATAATTCCTTGGTTAAATGGATAGATTATGTGAAACTTGTATTAATTGGGCTTAAAGAAGGTTGTGTAGATTATTGTGGAATATGGAGGTCCTGGAGATACTAATACTAGAAATCACATTTGCCGGTGTGGGGATTTTTATGACCATTTCCATGATTCACACTTATATATATTTTGGATTGTCTGGGGTCGAGGCATTCCCTGGATCATTCTTAGATTTTCCTAGTTTGTGCGACTAATACGTATTGGAACTCTTTCAGTGGAGAAAGATGAACCTATATAGCCTCTGGGTGCCTTTAGGATGGTGAGAGCTAAACAGTCTACGTTAATGGTTTTAAATAGCATGCTAAATCGTATTGTCTATCCTAGCATCTTATATATGTATGTATGTATCTATGCATGTATGTGACCATGTACATTGAGTTTGGACTTGATTTTAAATTGGCATTATTTTATCCTTATCCCAAATTACATTCTAGCACTCACCCCACTAACCATCTTTAGATGTTGTATCCCCATGTGATGCAAAGAACGGAGACACTTATGCTTTACCTGCACAGTAAATAGGTGATTTCTACATAGCTCGTGAGTCAACTTTGAAGTGGTGAGCTTCCATTCTCCAAAATATCCTTACTTCATGGGCTTGTTTCATTCATGTTTTGGACTATTTATTTTGGACACATTTTGGCTATGGTCGGGGCCATGTCCCGACTTTGGTTGTTCTTGGAATATTGAAGGCTTTATGAATTACTATGGATTTGGATGGATGTTAAAGTTCTTAAATATTTTTCTAAGCTAGTTGCTTAACTATATTGTTATATATTCAAAACTCAGCTCTATCTTATTATATCTTAAAACTCATCTTCTACTAGTTGTGTTGTGTTTTGTTTGAATAGGAAAATACGGTCGTCTCCATTCCTCGGTGGACTTGAGACACCCGTCATGACCAGGCCCTGGTTTGGGTCTTGACAAGCTTGGTATCAGAGCGTAGGTTCTTGGTCATTGGGTTTTCACAAAACCATGTCAAGTAGACTGTCTTTTATAGGTATGTAGCATGCCACACTTATAAGGGATAGGCTAGGGGTATTTAGGAATGTTTTCCTTTCTTATGATCTATTTTTCGGGCTATACAGTCTAAGGTCTTGAAATCTCCTCTAATTCCATTTGTTCATATTTCAAATCATGTCTCTCCAAATATCTGATGCTCATGGAAACTTCTATGTCCCATCTATGGGCAATGTGTATGGAACTCGTTCTACTTATGGAGTACAAACCCAGTTTAGGGTCCCTGCTCCCGACTATACTGCCCCTCGTGGAGTTCCAACAGTCTCTACTAATTCTCTTTGGCATTCTCAGACTGATGATGTTCATGCCTCATTGCCCCAAGGAGATATTTCTAATGCTAAATTTCGTTAATATATTCATCTGCTAACTCAGTTTGTGACTTCTCAGTCTTACCAGTCTGACCATATTGATTTTGTTGCTCTATCTTTTGAGGTCACTAGATTTGGCTAGTTTATGAGGTTGAATCCTTCAACCCTCACAGGCTCAAAGGTTGAGGAGGATCCTCAAGGGTTTGTTGATGAAATAGAGAAGATATTTAGGGTGATACATGCTACTGATGTGGAGGTTATAGAGTCTATCATATATTAGATGAAGGATGTTGTATACTAATGATATGAGGAATGAGAGCAGTTGAGGGGTGATAATGCTGATTAGGCTATCTGGGAGGAATTTTTCGGTGCGTTCCTTGATCGTTTCTTTCTTCAAGAATTGAGGAAGGCTAAGGCCGAAGAGTTTATGAACTTGAAGCAGGAAAAGATGACTATAAAGGAGTATGTTTTAAAGTTCCACCAGTTGCCTCATTATGCCCCGAAGATCATGTCTAGTGTATGAAACACCCTGACTTTGGCCATTGAAAATTTCCTGAGCTTGGAGCTCACTGCCTTGGTTACAACTTGACCACACGAGTCATAGGGTGTCTTAAAGGGTCGTAACTAAATATATAACTTGGTGGCTTGATTCTTCTTTGAGTATAAGTGGATTACTATGAACCGTAAGGACTCGTTATGACTCATAATGATCAAACCATAGGATTCCAATATTTACCCTATTTGGTTCTACTCTGGTTAGAATAGGACCCTATGAGTCATAGGGTCATCTAATGAGTTAGTTGGTTGAGTTGTAAGGATAACACTGCTGGGGGTCCTGGAAACTGTCCTGGTTATGACTCATGGTGCCGAGTTGTAAGTTGATGTTATGAGTAGATGGAAGACTTATAACCAAGGACGATACTTTTCCAGCTTTTAGGTTGGGGGCACTTTAGACATTTCCCACTTAAAACCCTTTTGACCCCACGTCCATAAAACACTTTTGGGGTATTTATTCAATACTTTAACGTATTAAATACTCTCCTTACTATCTCTAAATACTCTTAAGAAAGTCAAGTTAGGGTTCACCAATTTGGTCATCTAAGGGCTCAAGGGTTGATTTCCCTCTATAAAACTTTATAATTCAGGCATGTAACTCTTCCCACATTGTTAATTTTGTAAAAGCATGTTATTTAAAGTATTTTTCATGAGTCACTGGCATGGGTCTTGAAACATGGGTTGAGGTTTTTGAATGTCAATTGTTGAATAATATTTTCCCACAGTTTATTTATGATTTTCCATGCTTTGATTATGGTTTTTACACATGTGGGTGCATGGGAATGGTGATTTAACTAAGGGATCATGGTTAACCCCCAAGTTGATGATTTTTTCCTTGATCTTGTCTTGATAATGTGAAACACACTGGATTTCTAACCCTTAGAAAATTTCCTATATTTTTGGTCTCTGGATAAAATACGACTAGGGGAAATGACTCATACACTATAATGCGAGTGGTATAGGTTAGTCATATATTGATCAGTGTTGGTTGGTAGGTTGGATTTGGTTTCTAGAATGGGTACAACATAGGTCGTACGAGTCGTATTGGTGAATACGGGTCTTCACTTAGTCTTATACTTGGTAACATAAGGTTGATCTGAGTGTGAAGGGCTCACTATAAGCCATAAGGCAGGGTACAAGTCATACAATGGACTCGTATGGTGTTAGTGTTCAATCCTCTAGGGATTCTATTCTTCCAGGGGTACGAATCATGGGTACTAGTCATATACTTGGATATGACATGGTTTGGGGTGAGTTTTACCTTAGAGAATGTTGGGGCCAAGGGACATGGCCTTGGGTAAGAATGGTGGGTACCACTCGTATTGGAGAGTATAATTGATATGGATATTCATACCAAAATGATAGGATTTCTAGGAGTTTAAGTGAGGGCAATCTGGATATTTTCCCACTTAATCTAATAAGGACCTACAACTTATATTCATATTGGGAGGTTATTTGTCGTATTATTCTATTCATTAATACTTAGAAAATTGTCTTAAACACTTTACAATTCTCACGAAAGCTTTTGGGTAAAGGAAGGCTAGGGTTTCATCTTAAGGATTAATTTGGGGCTTGTGTTGGTGATTTCTCTCCATCATATTCTTGGTTTAAGGCATTTTTTCTTCCCTCCTTGTTAGTTCCAACTAAAGTCATGGTTTTATACAATGTTTTCATGGTTTGATTATTGTCTGGTTTTGGATTTTCAAATATAATTTGGGGGTTTTAGTTAGAAATCCTTGGTTATGGTTTTCCCATGTTTTAATTATGCTTTAATGATGGTTTTGGATAATTGGTTACAGGGGAATGGTTATTTGGTAATTGGCTTTGTTTTGGAAATACTATGCCTCCAATATGTTTGATAAAATGCTTATGGGAATGTTTTCAGTAAATTATTGGATTTTAATGGAACTTATGCATTGTTTAAACTTGGTAATAGAACCCAAATGGTTTGGAATGGTTAAATAGAATGGTTTTAGGCTTAACAAACATCCTTGTGGGTTACAATGAAATCTCCCTAGTAAGCATGTTAAAGGAACACTTATGGAGTATGATGGAATCCCCCAAGCTAATATAATAATTGCATACTTGTAGGGTATATGGGACTCCCCCAAGTTAACTTGGAAAATGGGTACACGAGAATCCCTTTACCTTGAAAGGTTTGGCTAAGGATAATAATTGCAAGTTATAACCAGTATGACGATACCACTACTCATAGCCTTGGTAAATAATAAATAGAATAATAGATTGGTTGGTTGGAAATGGTTTTAATTAGGCAATAATGGTAAGGTATGATAGATAATCGTGAAAGTGGGAGTTCAATAAACTAACACTGGAAACTCATGTTCGTTGGCATGAGGGGTAGGGCATAGCGACAGTTTCATGATACTATGAGGTATGTAGGAATCCTCTAAGTAAATTATACATATGTATCATGGAGGGTGAGGGTACTTGGGAATCCCTTACTCTTATGGTATCTCTGGTTCATATAGCTACACGCATCGGGGCTTGTTCAGGAGGTTACACTGGACCCATATAGCCCGTGGTTGGTTAAGGACAGTTAATCTTCACATACCCAGGTAAATGGTTTTAAATGCATACTAAACTGGTTCCCTTTCTTGGCATGGTTATATATATGTATGGTTTATATGCATATGGTTGCTTTACTTAGTTTTACTGGTTGGAATTATTTTATCCTTATCCTGAGTTCATGCTAGTGTTCACCCGCTAACCTATCTTCGGGTGGTTGTATCCCCATGTGATGCAGTAACCAGTCGTTCTACTCCTCCTGCTTAGCTATCAAACATTTGGGATCAGCTATTGAATTAAAGTGGTGAGTTGGTTCATTTATGGATATTGGTTTTGGCTATGGTTGGGGGCATATCTCAATTGGATTTTTGTACTCTTTTGGTTAGAGGCTTTTGTGGAACTACTATGGGTCAGAATAGGTGGGGTCGGTAGGGGTGTCAGCCTTAGTATTGGCATTGGTATTGGGGCTGATACTGGTTGACTGTATTGTTAGTTGTTCCATCCTCTTTTATTTGGGGATTATATATAATTTTTATGGAACTCATATGGATATGGTTTGCTTTGTTATTGGTTAGGTTTGGGCAGTTGGACTGGGCTGGGTCATCTCGATAATAGACCTATCCTAGATTTATAAACTGGATAGTTATGCTATCTTGTTTATGCTCAAAATTTAGCTAACTCAGGGTAGGAGGCTGGAGGTTGGGTTGGGTAATGGGTGTGGTCTCCGATCTCAGTCGGACTTGGGATGTCCATTACGACAAAGCCTCGGGTTGGGTTAGGTCGGGTCATGTCAAGTTGTTATCAGAGCTTTAGGCTTATGGTCAACTGGGATTCCACACAGTCGTGTCTAGTAGAGTCTCTTTTAGGGGTGTATAGCATCCACACTCATAAGAAAGAGGCTACAAGACATTTAGGAATATTTTACTTTCTTGGTATTCTGTTTTAAAGCTTAGAGTCTAAGTCCTGGAATTTTCTCTAATCCTTGTTTGTTAGATTTTTAGATCATGCCTCATCGATCTAGAACACAAGAAAATCCTTTTGTCCTATCTAGGGATGATATTAATGGAGTACGCCCTACACCTAGAGTTCTCACTCGATATCAGGGTCCTATCCCTAATTATTTTTTAGTTCCTCCGATTGCTACTAGTCCTCCTCAAGGTGAGGTGACCACTGTGGAATTTTGTCAGTTAATTCATACTATTGCTCAGTTGGTTGCTACTCAGGTTAAGTGGGATGTCTATGGTGTCCTATCTGATAAGGCCACAAGGGTTGGTTAGTTTATGAAAATAAATCCTCCTACTTTTACTAGTGTGAAAGTGGAGAAGGATCCTTAGGGTTTCTTGGATGAAATGGAGAAGATATTTAGAGTGATGCGGCCACTAATATGGAAGTAGAAAATTTTGCAGCCTATCAGCTAAAAGATATTGCGTACCAATGGTACGAAGAGTGGTATAAGGATAGAGGTGATGTGGAAGAGCTATCTTTATGGGAATCCTTTTCTAATACCTTCTTGGATCGCTTCTTTCATCAGGAGCTGAGGGAAGCAAAGATGGAGGAGTTTTTGAATCTTAAGTAGGGAAAAATGTCTGTTAAGAAGTATGCCTTGAAATTTCATCAGTTGTTAAGGTATGCTCCATATTTGGTGGTTGATATAAGGGTGAGGATATGAAAGTTCACTTTTGGGCTATCTCGGGATTTGATCCTTAAGAGCAAGATTGATTTGCTGATTAAGGATATTAATATTTCAAGGTTGGTTGTTCACATTCAGTAGGTGGAGGATGAAAAGAGGAAATAGGTAGAGTTTGGTGAAAGGTAGGATAAGAGGAGCAGGTTCTTTGAGCAGAGTCTGCTCAGCATCAAGGTAGTTGGGATGGTGGCAAATGGTCGAAGAAGAAGTAGGGGAGTTCTCATTTATTCTTTAATGTTAGTGGAGTTCTTGTTCCTTCTCTACTATTAGCGCTCCTTACCCAAAGCAGCCGAGTGATAAGCATCAGTAAGGTGGTGATAATTTCCAAGAACAGGGTGCTTATTCTCAGGCTAATGGAGCACAGTCGGCTTCTTCGTGTCCTCTATGTTGATTTTATGGTCTTATTCATCAGGTGTTATATGATGAAGGGAGGGATAGATATTTTAAATATGGTCAGCCAGGCCATATGCTCAAAAACTATCCGATTGGTAAGGGTGCTTCTGGCGTGGTCAAAGCTTCGGTTGCTTCATTTTTTGCTCCTGAACCTAGTGGTGTTGCTTCCTTATTTTATCCTACTTCTGTTACTGACACTAGCCAGAATAGATTATATGCTCTTGTATCTCGGCAGGAATCTGAGGCATCACATAATATCGTGACTGGTACATTATAACTCTTTTCTCATAATATGTATTGTCTACTTGATCTGGGGTCCACTCTTTCCTATGTGACCCTATATAGGGCTATGTGTTTTGGTTTTGATCCTGAGGTTGTTGCAGATCTATTTTTCTGTCTCTACCTTGGTAGGTGTCTCGATTATTGTTAAAAGAGTCTATAGAAGAGGTGTGGTGTCTGTTGGTATTAAGCAAACCTTGATAGATCTGTTTGAGCTGGATATGGTAAATTTTGACGTTATTCTGGGAAAGGATTAGTTATACTCTTGTTATAAAGCCTTAGATTTTTGGACCCATATGGTTGTCTTTATGTTCCCTGGTGAACCAGTTATACAGTGGGAGGATGGTTCCCTATCTCCTAGGGGGAGGTTTATTTCTTATCTTAGAGCTCAGAGATTAATCTCTAAAGGGTGTCTTTATCACTTGGTCTGGGTTAAAGATTCTAACTCAGAGGATCCTTCTTATCACTCAATTCTGGTGGTAATTATGTTTCCTGAGGTTTTTTTAGATGATCTTCTTGGTGTTTCTCCAGATAGGGAAATTGAGTTGGGTATTGATTTGGTTTTGAACACTCATTCAATATCTATTCCTCCGTATAAAATAGATCCAGCTAAGGTAAGAGAACTCAAGGAGCAACTTTAGGATCTTCTCGATAAGGGATTTATTCGACCTAGTGTATCCCTATGGGGTGCACCTGTGTTGTTTGTGCATAAGAAGGATGGTTCTCTTCAGATGTGCATTGACTATCGGCAGTTGAATAAGGTAACGGTCGAGAACAAGTATCCTCTTCCAGGGATAGATGACTTGTTTGATCAGTTACAAGGTGCCAAGTTCTTTTCTGAGATAGATCTTTGGTCTGGGTATCATCATCTTAAGATTAGACAGGAGGATATCCCTAAGACAGTTTTCCGTACTTGGTATGGGCACTTTGAATTCTTGGTTATGTCATTTGACTTGACTAATGCCCCGGCAATATTTATGGATTTGATGAACAGGGCTTTTAGGTAGTTCTTGGATCTTTTTGTAATTGTGTTCATTGATGACATCTTGGTGTATTCTAAAAGTGAGATGGATCATGACAATCACCTCTGTGTCGTGTTGCAGACCTTATAAGAACGGCAGTTATATGCCAAGTTCTCCAAGTATGAGTTTTGGTTAAACGTTGTAACTTTCTTGGGTCATATTATTTCTAGTAAGCGGATCATGATGGATCCTCAAAAGGTTGCGGTGGTGAAAAGGTGACCTAGACCCACCACTCCAATCAATATTCAGAGCTTCTTGGGTTTGGCTGGGTATTATAGGCTGTTTGTGGAAAGTTTTTCTTCGATTGTTGCTCCTTTGACTAAATTAACTTAGAAGAAAGTCAAATTTTCTTAGTCGGAAGCGTGTGAAGGGAGTTTGAGAAGCTTAAGGATAAGCTAACTTTGGCTTCGATTTTGACATTGCCTGAAGGTAATGGGGGGTTTTGGTTTATTATGATGCATCTAGGGTGGGACTTGGTTGTGTTTTAATGCAGCATGGGGAGGTGATTACCTATGCTTCTAGGCGGTTAAAGGTGCATGAGAGGAACTATCTTACTCATGATTTGGAGTTGGTGGTGGTGGTTTTAGGTTTGAAAATTTGGTGGCATTATTTGTATTGAATGAACGTAGAATCTTTTTTTATCATGAGTCTGCAGTATGTGTTCACTCAGAATAAGCTAAATCCCTGGCAACAAATATGGCTGGAGCTTATTAAGGACTATGATATGAGTCTTCAATATCATCTAGGTAAGGCTAATATTGTTACTCATACCCTTAGCCGGTTATCTAAGGGGAGTTTTGCTCATGTGGATAAGGAGAAGCAGGAATTGGTGAAGGATATTCACCGCTTAGCTAATCTTGGAGTTTGTCTCTTGAACTCTAAGGATGGTGGTGTGTTAGTACAAGAAGCGGTTATATTTTTTCTCGGTATAGAGATTAAGGAGAAGCAAGTTCTAGATCCTATCTTGGTGAAAAACAACAGTGATATAGGTGGTCAAAAGGTAATAGTATTCGAGATAAGTGGTGATGGTACTTTACGGTACCAAAAGAGGTTGTGTATTCCTGACGTCGATGGGTTGCGACAAAGGATCTTAGGTGAGGCGCATGAATTGTGCTATGTTTTTCATCCCGGTTCTATGGAGATGCATCATGATCTTAAGGAGATATATTGGTGGAATGGTATGAAAAGGGACGTGGCTGATTTTGTAGCCAAGTGCATGGTGTGTCAACAAGTTAAAGTTGAGCATAAGAGTCCTAGAAAGTTGTAACAAAAAATTGATTTTCCCAAGTGGAAATAGGAGGTGATCAATATGGATTTCATTACCAGTCTTCCTCAATCGCAGAACTAATTTGATTCGATTTGGGTCATCATGGATAGGATGATGAAATCCTCTCACTTCTTCCTAGTGAAGACTACTTTTTCGGTGAAGGATTATGCAAAATTGTATCTTTAGGAGGCTGTGAAACTGCATGGGGTACCTTTTTTTATTATCTCTGATCATGTTACGTAGTTTTTAGCTTATTTCTGGCAGTTTTTTTAGAAGGGATTGGGTACTAAGGCGAGTCTGAGTATTGTTTTTCATCCTCAGACGGATGGGCAAGTAGAGAAGGACATGAATTCCAAGTATCTGCATCTATTTTCTGCTCCTGGGATTTGTGCGAAAGGTATGTGTTCTTGAATACATCTTTATTTTCTGAGGTTGTTAAAGAAAATATTAATATCTTTGCATCTATTTTTTCTAACATAGTTAAAGGTTGGATTGATATTTGATAATACAAATTAATCGTGTTTGTAGTTAGACCTTGTCCGTCATTCGGGGATGAATGTTCATAGTGGGGGAGACTGAAACACCTTAGGTTTCTAGCCCTTAGAAAATTTCCTGTATTTTTGGTCTATGGACAGGATACGACTAGGGGAAACTGCTCGTACACTGGGATATAAGTGGTATGGGTTAGTCATATACTGACTAGTGTTGGTTGGTGGGCTGGATTTGGTTTCTGCAATGGGTACAACTTAGGTTGTATGAGTTGTATCAATGGATAAGGGTCTTCACTTTGTCTTAGACTGGTAGCTTAAGTTGGATTTGAGTATGAGTTGCTTACCATGAGACATAAGCCAGGGTACGAGTTGTACCATGGACTCTTATGGTGGTCAGTTTTCAATCCTCTTGGGATTTTATTCCGCCAAGGGTATGGAACATGGGTACTAGTCGTATACTTAGATATGACATGGTTTGGGGTGAGTTATACCTTGGACAGTGTTGGGTACAAGGGACACGGCCTTGGGTACGAGTGGTGGGTACCACTCATATTGGAGGGTATGGCTGGTATAGATAGTCGTACCTACCTGATGGAATTTTTGGGAGTTTAAGTGAGGGCAATGTGGATATTTCCCTACTTAACCTAATTATGCCCCCCAACTTATATTTCTATTTGGAGGTTATTTGCCCTATTATTCTATTAATTAACACTTAGAAACTTTTCTTAAACACACTACAATTCTCTCTAAAGCTTTTGGGTAAAGGAAGGCTAGGGTTTCATCTTAAGGATTAATTTGGGGCTTGTGTTGGTGATTTCTCTCCATCATCTTCTTGGTTTAAGGCATTTCCTCTTCCCTCATTGATAGTTCCAACTAAAGGCATGATTTTATATAATGTTTTCATTGTTTGATTATTGTATGGTTTTGGATTTTCAAATATGATTTAGGGGTTTTGGTTATAAATTCTTGGTTATGGTTTTCACATGTTTTAATTATGATTTTATATGCTTTAATGATGGTTTTCGATAATTGGTTGCAGGGGAATGGTTATTTGGTAATTGGCATTCGTTTTGGAAATACTATGCCCCAAATATGTTTGATAAAATGCCTATGGGAATGTTTTTACTACATTGTTGGATTTTAATGGAACTTATGCATGGTTTAAACTTAGTAATTGAACCCTAAATGGTTTAAATGATTTGGAATGGTTAAATGGAATTGTTTTGGGTTTAACAAACATCCTTATGGGGTACAATGGAATCCCTTAAGTAAGCATGTTAAAGGAACACTTGTGGGGTACAATGTAATCCCCCAAGCTAATATAATAATGGCACACTTGTGGGGTACATGGGACTTCCCCAAGTTAACTTAGTAGACGGGTACACGGGAATACCTTTACATTAAAAGGTTTTGCTAAGGACAATACTTGCAAGTTATAGTCGGTATGACGATACCACTACTCATAGCCTTGGTAAAAAAATGAAATAATGGATTGGTTGGTTAGAAATGGTTTTAATCGGGCAATAATAGTGAGGTGTAATATATTACCATGAAAGTAGGATTTCAATAAACGAACACTAGAAACCCATATTTGCCGACATGGGAGGTAGGGCATGGCTACTCATTTATGATACTATGAGGTACACGATAATTCTCTAAGTACACTGTACATATATATCATGGAGGATGAGGGTACTTAGGAATCCATTACTCTTATAGTATCTCGAGTTCGTGCGGCTATACGCATCGAGGTCCATTCTGGGGGTTACACTTGACCCATATATCCCACGGGTGGTTAAGGACGAGTAAGTTTTACATAACCAGGTAAATGATTTTAAATGTATGTTAAACCCAATTCCCTTTACGTCATAGTTATATATATATATATGTATGGTTTATATTCATATGGTTGGTTTACTTGGTTTTACTGGTTGGCATTATTTTATCCTTATCCTGAGTTCATATTAGCATTCACCCACTAACCTGTCTTCGGGCGGTTGTACCCCTACGCGATATAGGAATTAATTACTCTACTCCTCTTGTTTAGCTATCGAATATTTGGGGTCAGCTATTGGATTGTAGTGGTGAGTTTCCATCTTTTCGGAAGGCTCTATTTCATAGATGTTATTTCATACTTTGGTTCATTTATGGTATTGGTTTTGGCTATGGTTGGGGGTATATCCCAATTGAATTTTGGTATTCTTTTGGTTAGAGGATTTTGTGGAACTACTATGGGTTGGAATGTGCGGGATCGGTAGGGGTGTCAGCCTTAGTATTGGCATTGGTATTGGGGCTGATATTGGTTGACTGTATTATTGGTTATTCCGTCCTCTTTTTAGAGATTATATATAATTGTTATAGAACTCATATGGATATGGTTTGGTTGGTTTGGCTATTGGTTAGGTTCTGACAATTTGACTTAGTTGGGTTGGTCTCGATAATAGACCTATCCTTGAGTTTGAAAATTGGATAGTTATGCTTTTTTTATGTGTTTGAAATTCAGCCAACTCAGTGAAGGTGGCTGGAGGTTGGGTTGGGTAATGGGGGTGGTCTCCGGTCCCAGTCAAACTTAGGATGCTCATTACGACAAGGCCCCGGGTTGGTTCATGTCATAATGGTATGACCTCAACCTGTTTGTGAAATTGTTAATAAGAATGACCTTTTCATAAGTTTGAATTATGTGTTAAACTAGTGCGTGGGCATAAAATGGTTAATGAATGATGAATGGATTTATGAAGGCCTTGATGGACATAAATTGATTTAAATTATAACCTTGGGGTTTGGTTGGCTAAATGGGTTAGAGTCCCAAATGTTGAATTATTTTGATGTCCTTTTTGGACAACGCGTTCGAGTCCCAATTGATGAAATTTTTGTTATGGCATATTATATGCTTACAAGTGGAGTTGGTATGACGATACCAACGGGGGGCCTATATGTATAATGGGTTAATAAATAGTGATGCGTATTAAATATTTTAAACTGGTCTTAAAAATGGGATGTGTAGTTAGGCCGTAAAAGTGGAGGTCCTGAAGGACTAACACTGGAAACTGCACTAGCCGATACAGGTTTCTAAATGACTAGGAGGTTTGAGTCCCCCGTATGGAATATATTAATAGGAGGTTCGAATGCCTCTTGTTGTATAAGTTGGTGCATAAGTCACCTTGATTATACCGGGAGGTTCGAGTCCCCGATAAAGGCATATATGGATATGGATATTCTCTGGTTAGTGCGGCTACATGTACTGGGGACCTTTCCAGCAATGGGAGAGTTGGGCCTATATAGACCGTAAGTGTCGTGTCTTATTACGGTTATGCCACACAACCTATGTTAAGGTTTTCAAAGTTTATGCTAAGCCTTGCTCCCTTACCCAGCATGTGATATTATATATATATATATATATATATGTATATGTATATATATATGTATATATATGTAAATGTACTTCATATAATAGTATAAACTAAATGTTGTATTGGTTTTGAACTATTATCATGACATTATTTTGTTCCTCTGTCCCTGAGTTACATACTACTGCTCTAATCGCTAACCATCTTTACGCGCTGTATCCCCATGCCATGCAGGAACCGACCATACTTCCACATCTCCTGCTTAGTGACATGGATTCGGGATTATCTAGTGAGTCAAATTGAAGTGGTGAGCTTCTATTTGATGTTGTAGTTTCTTTTTATGAGTTGACTATTTCTATGGGTGTTGGTTTTGGCCATTGTCGAGGTCATGTCTCGACATTTTATTGATTTTTAATTTTGTAGAGGCTTTGTCAGATTACTATGGACTTAGGTGGTTTGGTCGATTATTTGGTGACGGATGAATGTTCGGTTACCAGTGGTTGGTATAGACATATCATGAATTATCATATGTTCTATTATACTCTATCTTGTTATATATTCAGAATTCACTAAGCACGGGGTGTAAGGTAGTTGGTGGTTTAGAAAATTGGGGATGGTCTTTGGTCCTCGGTGGACTTGAGATATCCATCACTGCTAGGCCCTGCTTTAGGCTGTGACAGTATGAGGGCAAGAATGAGGAAGCTTGCTTTGGGTTTTTCTAAGGACCTGGAACTAGAGTGTAAGGCGATGATGTTAAATACTGATATGAGTATCTCTAGGCTGGTGGTGTATATATGCAGCAGGTTGAAGATGAAAAACAAATAAGCAGAAATAGGAGAGGGGTAGAGTAAGAAATTCAGATATTTAATTTAGGGTAGAGGCTAGTAGAACAGTGGTAGAAATGGTAGGCAGTGGGGCAAAAAGAAGGCTTTAGAAATTTTGGTCCTATTATATGGCTAGTGCTCTGTATCCTAAGTCGTCTAGCAATCGTCACTTTCAGGCTGACAGTAGGTTCAAGACCCAGGGTGCCTAGACCCAGGCTAGTGGAGCTTTGTCAGCTCTATCATATCCTCCTTGCATATTTTGTGGATATATGCACCGTGGTTATTGTGATAAGGGGAGGAATATGTGTTTCAAATATGTGCAGCCGAGTCATTTTTAGAGTAACTGTCCATCAGCAAATGTTGCTATTAGAGGTAATAAGGTTTAGGTTTCTACATCTTTAGCTCCTGTGCCAAAGGGTGTTGTTTCTAATACCGGCACTGCTTGGAACCATCTTTATGCTTTTACAGCCCGTCAAGAATCTGAGGCATCTCCTAATATGGTCACTGGTATGTTATAGCTTTTCTCTCGTGATGTGTACTATTTACTTGATCCACGGTCTACCTTTTCTTATATGACCCCTTATGTGGCTATTTATTTTGGTTTTGGTCCTAAGAGTATTTCTGACCTCTTCTCTGTGTCTATCCTGGTGGGTGATTCTGTTGTGTCTAGAAGGATCTATATAGGTCGTGGTATTTATTGGTGATAGGGAGAAATTAGTGGACCTGATTGAATTGGATGTAGTAGATTTTGATGTGATCTTGGGGATGGATTGGCTCTATTTGTGCTATGCTTCTGTAGATTGTCGGACCCATAAGGTTAGTTTTCAATTCCCAATAAACCGATAATGAAATGGGAGGGAAGTTTCTTAGTTCCTAAGGGAAGGTTTATTTCATATCTTAGAACCCGGAAGTTGATTTGAAAAGAGTACCTATACAAACTAGCTTGGAAGATTCTAGTTCTGAAGTTCCCTCTCTGTAATATGTCTCTGTTGTTAATGAATTTCCTGAAGTATTTCCCGATGATCTTCTTGGTATTCCTCCCGATAGTGAAATAGACTTTGAGATTGATCTTCTACCTGATACCCATCCTATCTCTATTCCTCCTTATAGAATGGCTCCAGCTGAGTTGAAAGAATATAAGGAGCAATTAAAGGATCTTTTTGATAAGGGTATCATCAATCCTAATGTGTCCTCGTAGGGCACTCTCATGATTTTCACGCGTAAGAAGTATGGTTCCTTTCGAATGTGTATAGATTATCGACAGCTAAATAAGGTGACAGTGAAGAATAAGTACCCTCATCCTAAGATGATGATCTTTTTGACCAGCTTCAGGTGTTAGATATTTTTCTAATATTGATCTTCGGTCAGGCTATCATCAGTTGAAGATTAGGGAGCGGATATCCCTAAGACTGTCTTTCACACATGATATGGTTATTATAATTTTCTGGTGATGTCATTTGGGTTGACTAATGCTTCTAACTACATTTATGGACTTGATAAGTCGTGTATTCAGATAGTTCTTGCATTTATTCGTGTTCGTGTTTATTGATGACACTCTTGGTATATTCTAAGAGTGAAGAGGACCATGCCAATAAACTCTAACTCATGTTGCAGACTCTTAAAGATTAGTTATTGTATGCTAAGTTCTCAAATTATGAGTTTTGGTTGTATATTGTGACCTTTTTGGGTCATGTTGTGTCCAGTGAGGGGATCAAGGTAGATCCACAGAACGTTGAGGCGGTTAAGAAATAGACAAAATCTACGACTCCAACCGACATTCGAAGCTTCTCGGGTTTAGCGGGTATTATAGGAGATTATGGAAAGTTTTTCATCTATTGATGCTCCGTCGATTAACTTGACTCAGAAAAAATTAAAGTTTTTGTGGTCCGATGCTTACGAGGGTAGCTTTGAGAAGCTAAAGGATAAGTTAAGTTCTGCTACAATTATGACCCTACCCGAGGGTACTGGTGGGTTTGTTGTCTACTTTGATGTGTCATGTGTGGGACTAGACTGTACCTTGATGCAGCATGGTAAGGTTGTGGCCTACGCTTCTAGGAAGATGAAAGTTCATGAAAGGAATTATCAAACTCATGATTTGGATTTGGTGGTTGTTGTGTTTGCTTCGAGTATTAGTCGTTATTACTTGTATGGGGGTTCATGTTGATATCCATTCAGATCATAAAAGCTTGCATTATGTGTTCACCCAGAAGGAGCAGAATCTCAGGCAAAGAAGATGGCTTCAGTTTCTCAAAGACTATAATATGAGTTTTCATTACCATCCAAGTAAGGATAATGTGGTTGCTGATGCTCTTAGCAGGTTGTCCATTGGTAGCTTGTCTCATGTGGATGAGGAGAAGCAAGGATTGGTGAAGGACATTCACTGGTTGGCTAATATTAGAGTTCGTATTTTGGATTCTGAGGATGGAGGTGTGATTGTACAAAAGGTGGTGAAGTCATCTCTTAGTGTAGAGGTAAAGGAAAAGCCAGTTTTGGACCCCATCTTGATGCATATTAAAGATGATATGGGTTACTGGTCTTTTGTGGTCTAAGAATCAGCATGATTCGATTTGGATCCTCGTGGATAGGATGACTAAGTCTGGCCACTTCTTACCTGTGAGGACTACTTACACTGGAGAGGATTATGCGAAGTTGTTTATTCCGGAGATCGTCAAATTGCATGGTTCTCTAGTTTCCATCATTTTGGATCGTAGTACGTAGTTTTTTTTCTTGCTTTTGGCATTTGTTTCAACAAGGATTGGGCACACGGGTGAACCTTAGCACCGTATTTCACCCTCATATGGATGGACAAGCGGAGAGGACTATTCAGACATTGGAAGATATGCTAAGGGCCTGTTTGATCAATTTTGAAGGTAGTTGGGTGGATCATTTGCCTCATTGAATTTTCATATAATCATAATTATCACTCTAATATTGGGAAGAGGGCTAATGGGATTATCACTCTAAAGGGATTATAAGATGTGGGTCTCAAGTTGGGTAAGAGGGAAAATGTCTAGAATGCCCTTAACTTAAAAGCTAAAAGAGGGTCATTTTTTTACTACGAGTCAACCATCAACTCGTAACCACTCCTTATGACTCGTTACCATGATTCGTAACCATAGCAGTACCACCAAAGCAACATACATTGTTGACCTTACGACTCTGCCATAAGGATAGCAATAGGACCCTAAGACTCTTAGGGTCCAGTCATAGTCAACACAAAACCCAAATTGTGCCTTACACTGGACACCCTACGATTGTACCTAACGACTCGTAACGTATCCTTACGGCTCTTAATGAGCCACTCATAATCAGATCATAATCAAGCCACAAACTTACTGGTTTATTACGACTCATACCAACGAATCGTCAAGATACCCTATGACTCATAGGTCCAGTCGTAACCAGGGTAGTGATCTCAAAGCTCAAAGAATTTTCAAGGGCCAAAATCCGAGGTGTTTCAATTCTCCACCACTTGGATCATTCTTCCTCGAATGATGGGTCAAGTCAATTCCTAGCACGATTTGACTCCGTATACCTCTACTTTTACCTTTAATAAGACAAAAAAACAAAGATGCCAAGGAAATCACTTTTTCCCTTACCAAAGTCAGAAAACAAGGATGTTAAGAATAACACATACCTTGAGCATAATTATCCAGAGCGAAAAAAAAGAATGGATACTTGGTCTTCATTTCCTATTCGGCTTCCTAAGTAGCCTCTTCAACCTTGTGATTCCTCTACAGAACCTGTACCGAAGCCACGTCTTTCGTCCATGACCAACAAACTTGCCAATCCAAAATTTCAACTGGGACTTTCCTATATGATAAGGAATCCAAAACACCCACCTCCTCCAAAGGAAAAATCACCGAAGGATTGCCCACGTACTTCCTAAACATCGAAATATGAAACACGAGATGAATGTAGCTCAAACGAGGAGGCAACTCCAACTCATATGCGACACTACCAACCCTTTTCAATACCAATTACGGGCCAACATATCGAGGACTGAGCTTCCCCTTCCTTACAAACCACATTACTCTCTTCATGGGAGACACATTTAAGAACACCCAATCAGAAACCTCAAACTCTAATTCCCCATGCCTCACATCCGTATAGGACTTTTGGCTACTTTAGGAAGCTTTAAGCCTATCCGAATCACGTTTATCTTCTCCATCACTTAGTGAACCAAATCCAGGCCAAACATCTCACCTCACCAACTTCAAACCTTCTGATGGGATACCTACACCTCATACCATACAAGGCCTCGAAAGGAGCCATACTAATACTAGAGTGGTAGGTATTATTATATCCAAACTCTATAAGGGGCAAATGATCAACCCAACTACCACCATTGTCAATCACAGAAACTCGAAGCATATCTTCTAAGGTCTGAATAGTCCTTTCCACTTTCCCATTTGACTATGGGTGGAAAGCAGTACTAAGGCTCGCCTTAGTTCCTAAACCTCTCTGAAATGAATCCCAAAAGTGTAATAAGAACTGAGTACCAAGATCTGATATGATAGAAAAAGGCGCCTCATGCAAATTCATAATCTCTTGGAGGAACAACTTTGCATAATCATCTGCCAAATAATTAGTCCTCACTAGCAAGAAGTGAGCAAACTTAGTCATTCTATCCATGATAACCCAAATAAAATCAAACAAATTTTGAGACCGAGGAAGACCATAGTGAAATCCCTATTAATTATCTCTTATTTCCACACCGACAGTTCAATCTCTTGAGTCAACCCATCGGGCCTCAAGTTATCAACCTTCACTTGTTGACACACTATGAATTTAGCCACAAAACTGGCCACATCTTGCTTCATATTGTTCCACCAATAAATTTCCTTAAGATTATGATACATCTTCGTCGAACCGGGATGAATGGCATAACGCGACTCATAAGCCTCAGCCAAGATCCTCTCCTGCAACCCATCTACATCGGGAACACATAATATATATTGGTACCTCAAGATACAATCGCCACCAATCTAAAAAGCTACAACCTTTTGCTATCCCATATTCCCCTTAATATTCATTAAAACAGGATCCAGTACCTATTTTTTCTTTATTTTTGCAGCAAGGGATGACTTCGCCACCTCTTGCACAAATACATCACCATCCTTAGAGTCCAAGAGACAAACTCCAAGGCTAGCCAAATGGTGAATATCTTTCACCAAATCCCGTGTATCCTCATCCGTATGAGCTAGACTCCCCATGGATAAGTTGGAAAGAGCATCAACAACCATATTAGCTTTATCTGGGTGATAGTAGATACTCGTGTTGTAGTCTTTCAGCAACTCAAGTCATCTCCTTTGCCTAAGATTCAACTCCTTCTGGGTGAACACATATTGCAGGATCTTATGGTCAGAAAAGATATCTACATGGACTCCATATAAATAGTGATGTCAAATCTTCAATGCGAACATCACATCCAACAACTCCAAGTCATAAGTCAGTTAATTCTTCTTATGAAATTTCAACTGCCAAGAAGCATAGGCCACCACCCTACCATGTTGCATCAACACACAACCAAGTCCCACACAAGATGCATCGTAATAAACCACAAATCCATCATTGCCTTCCGGCAGAGTCAAAATTAGAGATAAAGTCAACTTATCTTTCAGCTTCTTGAAACTACCCTCAAAAGCATTAGACTACAAGAACTTTACCTTTTTTGGGTCAACTTAGTTAGCAGGATAGCTATAGTCGAGAAACGCTTAACAAATCTCCTAAAATAGCTGACTAAACCTAAGAAGATCTGAATATTGATTGGAGTCGGGGGCCTAGGCCACTTCTTAATTACTACAAATTTCTGCAGATCCACCATGATCCTTTCACTAGAATGACATAACCCAAAAAAGTAACATCTTCCAACCAGAACTCACACTTCAAAAACTTAGCATACAAATGTTGATCCTTTAAGGTTTGCAACATGATACAGAGGTGATCGACATGATTTGCCTTGCTCTTGGAATACACCAAAATATCATCTATAAACACAATCATGAACAAATCCAAAACTGATGGAACACCCTATTCATCAAGTCCATGACTATTGTCGAGGCATTATTCAAACCAAAAGACATGAGCAGGAACTCATAATGACCATACCGAGTTCAGAAGGCATTCTTAGGGATATCCACCTCCCTAATATTTAGATGATGGTAACCCAACTGAAAATCAACCTTATAGAAATATCTAGCACCCTGAAATTGGTCAAATAAATTCTCAATTCTAGGAAGAGGATACTTATTTTACCATAACCTTATTCAACTGACGGTAATATATGTACATCTAAAAAGAACCATCCTTCTTACGCACAAACAAAATAGGAGCACCCCACGGAGACACACTAGGATAGATAAAACGCTTGTAAAGGGGGTCTTTGAACTTCTCCTTAAGCTCCTTCAACTAAGTAAAAGCCATTTTATAAGAAGGGATGGAAATAAGATGAGTGTCTGGAATAAGGTCAATCCCAAAATCAATCTCCTTATCAAGAGGGATACTGGGAAATCGTCATGACAAACCTTGGGGAATTTGTTAACCATGGGAATGGATTGTAAGAAAGGATCCTCCAAGTTAGAATCTTTAACCCAGACCAAATGGTAAAGACATCGCTTGGAAATTAATTTCCGGGCTCTAAGGTATGATATAAATCTTTCCTTAGGCACTAGAGAACCCCCTTCCCACTTAATGACTGGCTCATTAGGGAATTTAAACATGACCTTAAAGGTTCAACAATCTAAGGAGGCATATCATGAGTGCAACAAGTTCATCCCCAATATGACATCAAAATCAACCAGGTCTAACTCAATCAGATCCACCAAAGTTCCTCTGCCACCAATAGATACCATACAACCCCTATAGACTCTTATTTCAACCAAAAAATCACCCACTAGGATAGAAATTAAAAAAGGATTAGGGATACACTCAAGACCAAAGCCAAAATGTAAGGCCATAAATAGGGTAACATAAAAAAGAGTAGACCCTGGATCAAGAAAGAAATACGTATCATGAGAAAAGTGTCTTAACATACCAGTAATGACATCAAGAAATACCTCAGACTTTTGGTAGGTAGCAAGAGCATACAAGAAATTTTGGCTAGTGCTGATACTAGAAATAGAATCAGCACCCTTTGATGCAGGAGCTGATGAAGTGGCAACAAGAATCTTATTCACCCCAGGAGAAACCTTAGAAGGACAATCCCTCTGCAGATGACCAGTCTGACCATATTTGAAGCACTTATTCATTCCTTTTTTGCAAGAAACATGATGCCTCTAACCATAGAATTTATAAGAAGGATATGATGGAGTGGACTAAGCCCCATCAGTCTAAGATTGGGCACCCTATGCCCTAAATCTACTATTATGCTGAGAAAGACGATCACTCAATGATTTCAGATAGGGAGAACTAGCCATATAGTAGGAGCCAAAAATCCCTCACTTCTTCTTAGACCACTTTCCACTATCTTTACCACTCTGTTGCTGACCTCCACCCTTATCAGAAAATCTAAACTTCTTACTCTGCCTGTCCCTTATTTTCGTTTGCTTTTTCTTCTCTTCCTCAACATGTTGGATATACACAACTAATTTGGAGATGTCCATATCCTTTTTCAACAAATATTACTCTCTAGAATCAAATCACGGGATAATCTAAAGCAAATTTCCTCATTCTAGCCCTCATTCTAGACACTAACTCTAGAGCATATCAGGACAACTCATGGAATTTCAAAGCATACTCCTTGATGTCATCCTACCTTACTTCAGATTAACAAACTCTTCCGCTTTTGCCTTTCTCAACTCCTCAGGAAAGAAGTAGTGTAGAAAAGCACTAGATAAATTATCCCACAGTACAGATTTGGCATCATTTCTCCTAGACTATTTCAATTTCTCATACCATTGGTATACTACATCCTTCAGTTGATAGGCAGTGAATTCTAAACACTTCACATTAGTAGCATGCATTAAAAAAAAGATCTTCTCCATCTCATCGATAAAGTTTTAAAGATCTTCCTTAACTTTTGAACTAGTGAATAAAGGAGGACTCAACCTCATAAACTGGCCAATATTTGTGGCCTCAGAAGATGGAGTAACAGAAGCTATACGCTTAGACTGGGAAGCTACCAACCAAGAAAACATATGAATAGACTGACAAAATTCCGCATTTAATACATCAGCCTAGGGAGCTCGAGGAGGACTAGAGGGGACCGGTGGAACTCTAGAAAGTCAATCAAGAACCAGACTCATAGATCGAGTCTGTGCCTCATAAGTAAGGTATGTTCCATCATTACTGTCCTCAAGTGGGATAGAGAATTTTCTATAAGCCTCATATCATCAAGCAGGCATAATTTGAAAAATGAACAAATGGGAATTAGAGGAGGTTTAAGATCTTGGACTCTATAGCTTGAAATATAACAACAAGAAAGGAAAACAATCATAAATGTTTCATAGCCTCTCCCTTATAAGTGTGGTACACTTCACACCCATAAATAAAACTCTACTTGATATGTCTTTGTTGGATACAAAGTGACAACAAACCTAGGCTCTAATACCACTTTTTTCATGGCCCAAACCAAGGCCTAGCCGTGATGGGTATCTCAAGTCCCATAGGGACTATAGATCACCCCCTGAACCTAAATAACGAAACATACCACACCCCTAAGGTCGAATGAATTTTGAACATATAACAAGATAGCATACAATAGCCTAAGAAAAATTTAAATGTATATCCATAATCGTCCATCAACGACCAGCCAAACAATCGACTGAAACTGCCCAATAGCTATAGTAGCCCAAACAAAGCCTTCTAAATGATAATCCAAAACTGAGTATCAATAAAGTATCGATACATACCCTCGACAATAGCCAAAAATAAATCTAAGACATAAGAGGAACAAAACATAAAATGTAAACTTTCGATGTATGGAAGCTCACCACTTCAATATCAACTCACGAGCTAATCTCGAATCCTAATCACTAAGCAGGAGATGCAAACGTATGGTCAATTCCTGAATTGCATAGGTATACAGCATCTGAAGATGGTTAGTGGGGTGAATACTAGCATTTCACTCAAGGATAAAGATAAAATAATGTTGTCAATACAAACCAAGTCAACCAATGCATAATAACCATATATAATTACATAAATATGTATATTTTATGTCAAGATAGGGAACAAGATTTAGCATGCACTTTAAAACCTTAACCTAGATTGTGTAGCTCAACCGTTATATAATAGTACCCACAGACTATATGGGCCCCAACTCTCACCCCCTGATCAGTCCCCAGTGCGTGTAGCCATACGAACCAGAGTATAATCTTATATATATGTACATGGGGCACTTGAACCTCCTAACATATGCTAAGGTGACTTAAGCACCCGATTATGTAATAATTTATGGGGGACTCAAACCTCCCTAATCATGAAATAATAATAAGAAGGACCTCCCTGGTCACCTTGACCCCCTCGTTGGCAAATGTGGTTTCCAATATCGATGACTCCGACCTCCACTTTTATGACTAGACGATACAACTCTTATTAGAACCCAATAAAAACAAGTATCACATATTCCCAATCATTTAACCACATTCCACATTAAGACACACATTGATGGTATCGTCATACCAACTACACTTGCAAGAAAACCACAACATGCCAAAACAATTCCCATTAATTTAGAGAAAACAACTCCCTTTGTTCATTAATACAGGGTGGAAGACACCGACTCCCTTTGTTCATTAAATCATACCAATGTATTTCAAATACCTTTTTATATCATGCAATAGTTCAAGACTAGTTCAATTTTACAAATTCCCACCATTCTTATAATTAAATCCAATTTCACATTGTGGGGTTAGGGACATAACCACTTCAAAAGTTACAAGTTTGGGAAAATCACAATTCCCTAGTTCATTAACCATACACATATATCCATAAGTTAAAAACCATATTTAAAACATGAAAATCATAAATAAACCATAAGAAGCATTGTTCAATTCGTAAACATTCTAAAAAACAAATCTTTGTTTCAAAACCAACATAAACATCACATGATAATACTTTAAAACACATGATTTTACAAAATTAACAATGAGGGGAGAGAAACATGCCTTAAATAGTAAGATGTACGAAGAGAAATCACCCTTGAAAGCCCATAGTGATCAACCTCTTGAAAACCCCAAGTGTTCTTGACCTTGAGAAATTTGAGAGTGTTAAGAAGTTACTTTGATGTGTTTATGAGGGCTAATAACACCCTAAGGGGTTTATAAGATATGGGTTTTATAATGGGTAAGAGGGAAAATATCTAGAATGCCCTTAAGTTAAAAGCTAAAAAAGAGTTGTTTTTTACTACAAGTCAACCATCAACTCATAACCACTCCTTACGACTCATCAACACCATGAGTCGTAACCAAGGTAGTACTACCAAAGCAACATACACTTCGGACCTTATGACTCAGACATAGGGATTATAATAGGACCCTACGACTCATAGGGTCCATTAGTAGTCAACACAGGACCCAAATTAGGATTTACACTAGACACCTTACGATTACACCTAACAACTCGTAACCTATCCTTACAGATCTTAGTAAGCCACTAATACTCAGAGGAGAAACAAGCCACAAACTTACAGGTTTGGTTACAACTCATCCCAACAACTCGTCAGGACACCCTATGACTCATAGCATCCAATCGTAACCACGACAGTGAGCTTAAAGCTCAAGAAATTTTCAAAGGCTAAAATCTGGGGTGTTTTAGTTGCCTATATTTCTGTTGTAACTACGACTGAGATGTCATGAGTCGTAATGACTCTTTATGAGTCATATGATTCTTTTCAGAGTCAAACCAGTGTAGGTTCTCATGCCACTATTGTGGTTACGACTAGGACTCCATGAGTCATAAGGTACATGTAAAAGTCATAGGGTATGAATCATAGGTAAACAGTAAGGAGGCACTATTTCTCTTCATAGGATATGAGTCGTGGCAACGACTCATAACTAGACGTCGTGAGTCGTGATGTGACTCGTAGTCACTGGAGATAGTTTTTTCCTATGTTTTAATTAGGGGCACTTTGGTCATGTTCCTCTTTATCCAATTGTGACCCATGACTAATAAAAACTTAAGGGTGTTATTATCACTCTAAAAGAAATCAAAACATAGTTCTCTTCTCTTAAATCCCTTAGAGCAAGAACAAGGCTAGAGTTTCTCAAGATTGATCATCTAGGGCTCAGAGGTTGATTTTCCTCCATAATTCCTAATATTTTAAGGCACATACCTCTCCTCTTAAACTTGTTTTTCTTAAAACATGTATTTAAATAATTATTCATTTGGATTTTGATTTTACTTGAGGGTTTTGGAGGAATTGTTACTTGATTTGAATTCCCATGATTTTAATGCAAGTGTTCATATTTTAAATATATATTTTGAAATATGTTGGGATACATGGGTATGGTGAATGGGATGGGGGTCAAGGCATTCCCCAAATCTGATGATTTTAGTTTGGGAAATTGTGTTCCCTCAATCCACTTACATAATTAGATTTGAAATATGGTTAATCACATGCTTTGACTTACTTACCTAAGCTATTGCATTGCAGAAATGGTTGAGAGGATAAAAAAGGGCTTTAAAGGCCTTATTGGCCATGTTTTTTATTTTAAACTTGATTTAATGAACAAATAGGGTCATGGCATTCTCCCAGGTTGATGAAATTGGTATGGAATAATTATAAGCTTGCAAGCATAATGGTATGATGATTCCTATGGTTGATGCCTTAATGAATAATTCCTTGGTTAAATGAATGGGTTATGAGAAACTTGTTTTAATTAGGATTAAAGGGGATTGTGTAACTCGTCATAGAAGGTGGAGGTCCTGGAGGGATCGATATTAGAAGCCATGTTTGTTGATATAGGGGTATTTATGACTTTGTGCATGGTTCACACTTAGATATATCTTTTGGATTGGCTGGAGTTGAGGCATTCCCTCGCTCATCCTCAGATTTTTCTGACGCACTGGGACCCTTTTAGTAGGGAGAGCTGAACCCATATAGCCTATGAGTGCCCTTAGGATGGTGAGACCTACACAGTCCAAGTTAATGGTTTTAAATCTCATGCTAAACCTTGTTCCTTATCCCAACATCTTCTATATATATATTTGTATGTATATATGTGAACATGTACATTGAGTTTGGACTGGATTTTGAATTGGCATTATTTTATCCTTATCGTAATTTACATATTAGAGCTCACCCCTCTAACCATCTCTGAATGTTGTATCCCTACGTGATATAGGGAATAGAGATATTTCTACTTTCCCTGTGCAGCGATAGGTGATTTTTGGATAGCTCGTGAGTCATCTTTAAAGTGTTAAGATTTTATTCTCCGAAAGACCTTTAGTTTATGGTCTTGTTTCATTCATGTTTTGGACTATTCTTTTTGGACTCATTTTGGCTATGGTCAGGGGCATGTCATGACTTCAATTGTTATTGGATATTAGAGGCTTTATGGATTACTGTGGATTGACATGGATGTTAAAGTTCTTTGATTTCATTCTGAGCTAGTTGCTTAACTATCTTGTTATATGTTCAAAACTTAGCTTTATCTTGTTATATATTTGAAATTTATCCACTGTTAGTTGTGTTGTGTTCTATTTGACTAGGCAAAGGGGGTGGTATCCAATCCTTGACAGACTTGAGATACTCGTCACGGCCAGGCCCTAGATTGGGTTGGGATATCAACTTTCTTTGAATTAAATTTTATAAAATTTCTTTTTGAAAATGACCCTCAATTATTAAAAGAAGTGATGTCGTCTATGGACTCATCCTTTTGAAAAGAAACAGTCAATAGTGAGATTCATTTAATCATGAGCAACCATACTTAAGAGTTGGTTGATCTTCTTTCAAGAAATAAACCGTTAGGTTCTAAATGGATCTTTAAACAAAAAATGAAAGTTGATGTTACTATAGACAAATACAAGTTAAGACTTGTTTTAAAAGGCTTTAGATAAAAGAATATGATGATTATTTTGACATGTACCCGCAGTTACAAGAATAACGTTCATTCAAATATTGGTTGCATTAGTGACAGTATATGATCTTAAAATTCAACACATGAATGTGAAATCAACTTTTTTGAATGAAGAATTAGAGAAAAAAATTTACATGGAACAACATGAGAGTTTTGTGATTCCTAGTAAGGAAAGAAAAGTGGAAAAACTTATAAAGTTACTTTATGGACTAAATCAAGGACTCAAACAATGACATACAAAGTTTGACCAAATCATGTTGGAAAACAGATTCAAGAAAAATGAATGTAATAAATATGTTTACATCAAAGATACTCATAATCACAAAGTCATTGTTTGTTTATATGTGGATGACAAGTTGATCATTAGTAGAGACATTCCTAATACAAATGCTATAAAGCAAATGCTAGAAAGCAAATTTGATATAAAAGACCTTGGAGTTGCTGATGTGATTTCAGGAATAAGAATTCATAGAATTCCAAAAGGATTGGGATTGTAACGGTCTCATTACATTGAAAAGGAACTTGAAAATTTCAAGTATTTGAATTTTAATATTGCCAAGACTTCATTAGAAGTGAGATTTTCACTTTTTCAAAAATAAAGGTGAAAGTGATACAATTGGACTACACAAAAATGTTAGAAAGTTTGATGTATATCATAAATTTTAGGTGATCATGTATAGCTTACACTAATAGTAAATTGAGTTGGTACATGAGTAATCCCAATTAAACTCATTGGATGGCAATGAAAAGGATTTTGGAATATCTAAAATATACTCGATAATAAGCTTTGCATTAAACAAATATCCATTGGTAATTGAAGGATATAGTGATGTAAATTGGATCACCGAGTCAAATAAAATAAAATTCACGAGTGAATATGTATTTACTCTTGGTGGAGGAGTAGTCTCTCAAAATTATCCCAACAGATATGTATTACTCGCTCTATAGTGGAATCTAAATTTATCGTGTTAGATAAAGAGAGTGAAGAAACTGAATGACTTTGGAATTTTTCAAAAGATATTTCTTATTGGCTTAAACCTTTGGCACCGCTATGCATACATTGTCATAGTCAAGTGACAATAGGTAGAGAGAATGATGTATAATGATAAATAGATTATATAAAATGGAGACCTAATATCTTCAGAGAATTACTCTCTAGTGAATTATCACGATTGACTCTGTAAGGATCAAAGGATAATGTGATAGATCACCTTACAAAATGCCTAACTAGAGAGGGAATTGAGATATCATTGAAGGTAATAGATTTACGGTCTAGGATAAGTCATCATAATGGTTAATCTACCTAGCGGACTGGAGATCCCAAGACAAAGGTTTAAAGAGATCAAACAAACCTGTGACTGATGATTCACAATGTCAATTAACTCAACCTGTTCTCATGATAAAGACAATATTCAGGAAACCAGGATAAGGTTTATGATTTGAAGTTTTTTAATGGTTTTTAAGTTTGGCAGATTTAAACAAATAATAGGATTAAACATTTAAAAATTACCTATTGTGGGGGTGAAATCGAAACCACTTCAAGAAGAATGGTAGTAAAAGCTTGTTCTCTAAGCTCTCATGAAATCAGAAAGTGTTCATGGCTGAACAAACAAAATTGTGAGAACCATAAATGGCAAAAGTCTTGTTTTATCATTTGTGTTGTCTAGGTATACACAAAAGTTCAATGGTTTAAAGACAGCATTACCGATTGACTGAGTGCATCCGATGCAAGTTCACTATGAAAAGTTCGACGAAAAATTTACTTATTCAGATACAATTAGTCTTTACTTATAGATCACACACATGTCCATATATTTTTTAAAAAAATATCCATTCCTCATTTATGTGGAAGATTGTTGGGTTCTAAGTGATAATAGTGAATGAAAAATAGAGAAAACAATGGAGAGCGAAAATGGAGAAAAACTGAATTGAACTTTCATTTTAAGAAAATAAGTGTTCTCCCACAATGGTGGGGAAAGGAACTTCTTCATATGGATAGTGAGGCAAGAAGACAAGTCTCGCACCATCGTCATTGTCGTCTCTCGCTCAGTTCGACTTCAACTTTGACTTTAGATTTGAATTTGGATTTGTCAAATGATCGATCGAAAGATTATTGTCAGATTATCGATCAAAATATTATCTTTCTGAATAAAATTCATTTGAAACTTGAAAATTACTGATAGTTTAATTTGAAAATCCAATAAATTTTTTTAGATTTGAGGACGCACCCGAGCATGTGCATACACATGTCATAATACACCTGGAAAGGACGCGATCCATCAAGTCACTGCTCGAAAATGGAAGTGAAACCTATGTACGTAGATCACCATTTACAATCGCAGATAGTGTCCACAGGTGGGACAGAACTTTCTAATTTTTTATAAAAGGTAACCTACAGGCGCAGTTGGACCCGATAATCCAAAATAATATGATTTTTTATGAACCATTACTTTCTTTCGGAATCATCACCTTTTGGCTATAAATACCTGATTTCTTCCTCACATAAAAGCACAAAAATTTGAAGTTAAAAACTCATCTTCTTCTTAAAAGCTCAAGTGTGATTTACGAATCGTTGAATATGTTTGAAGTTCAGCAAATTTGATGTACCACTATTTGCTAAAGTGAATTATTTTATCATGGGAGGATATATTCAATTAACCTCGAATACTTTAGGGGAATAAATTTCTTAAGAACACACCACGAATTCGGTGGACTTAATCCTTTCATTTCTTCATCTATTTCTTGATTGTTTTTTTAATTTTTAAAAAATATTTTGAACTTCATTTTGATAGCTCATGATTTATTTGATCTTGTGTTCGATGTTCTGGTTGTTAATATAGATTTTGTACCCAAAAAATAATAATTGTCTCTTGTTTTATTACTATTATTTCTTGTTCTTATATTATGTCTTTTTTTAGATTGTTTTTATCATGATCCAGTGGTCTATTTGAAACAGTCTCGCTACCTCACCTATGAGGTAGTGGTACAGACTGCTAACACTTTCCTCTCTCTAAACCATATTTTATAGGAATATACTAGGTATGTTGTTCTTTTTTTTGTATGTTTATTTTATACCCAATTTTGTGTTGATATTTTTTAACTTTTTATGTGTTGCAATGTATTGATTTATAGTCGTTAATATTTTATAAAAATCAAACTAAATTCTTTATGTAGAACAATAAATTATTTAAATATTTTCTAATGCAGGAAACTAATTATTTGGCCAATGATTCGGGGACAGTTTCTCAACAAAACTCTCATTATTTGTAAAAGGTCATGAGGTTTGTCTCTCATCAAATCAAATCAGTTGCATTATTATATGTACCTATATAGTTCATGCATGTGTAATATAGTGTTACAACTTTTCTAAACTTAGAGCTATGATTTATGAATGAGACTAATTTATACAACCTCATATTTGGAGTAAATTTTGTAATCCGAAATTCCTATTTTAAATAAATTTTGATAAAGTATTTCAACGCACCATGAAAGAATATGTTTTCTTATCTTTTTATTCATTTATTTATTTCTAATTTCTTTCAGTGAACACTTCATTATATTATCTTATAATATGTTTCAGATGTCCATAAGACATCATTGCATCATTTACAATCCAACTTAATAACACAGAATTTAGAGAAATTTGACATAAACTGGAAAAGGAAAATTTAGCTAAATTATGAGCTAGCATATATTATGCAGAAGGAATATACAAAATCGATCTTTTCAAAAGAAATCATCAATCTCCACTGAATTAAGCATTCCTTTCTTGCCTCCGGGACTTGAGAAATTAGTTTTTCATCCTTTTATTTTATTCTCATCTATATCTTTTACTTTTTCAAAAATATTAGCAATACGTTGAGTATTGATAGAACAAAATATAAATAAATCATCCCTAAATGAAAGATGGTTTAACGTGGAACCACCATTTTGAGGCCCATTTTGATTAGTTTGATTAATAATTTTTGCATTAATTTCTTAGGTCTCTATGAAATTTTTTTCTCTCTTAAGTAGGTCTTTTTTCTGGTGAAATAGAAGTGCATTAAATAAAAAGTAATAAGGTTTTTACAAAGCAAGGCCTAGTCAGGCTAAAAAATGTAACAGTTGGGAGTTGCATTCCCGTTACTACCTACAGAGAGGGAGAAAGATTTCCCCTTAAAGTCCTTTCAAAAAACTACTCCTACACAAGCTGATAGAGTCGTAAAAATATGCAATTTGTCAAAAAGGTTCAGTTCCTAGCCCTGCTTTGCCATCAAATCCGTTACTCTATTCTTCTCCCTGTAAAAGTGGTAGACTGGAGGATTCCCCAAGCTTTTTAGTAAAGATCTGCATACATAAACAACCAAATCATAAAGCATGTTTCCATAGTGCAGCATGTTAATAATTTCCATAGAATCAATGCAAACTTCTAATGGTTTAAGATTTTGATCAAAGGCCAGTTGGAGGCGCTTTTTAAGAGCCAAGAGCTCTATGAGATTGTTAGTGGAATGAGTGAAACTTTTGCTAAAACCTATCACCGAGTCTCCTCTGCCATTTCTAATAACCCCTCCAATCCCACCTCTTCTAGGGTTTCCAAGGCATGACCTATCAGTGTTTAGTTTGAAGAAGTTGGAGGTAGGAGGGAGCCATTTTATAGTGATACTAGTTTTCAAAGGAGGTTTATTATCATTTCCCAAGTGGTGATACTCAGCAGCTTCAGCATGAGGTATATTGAAGTAAGGGTGGGAGTTAGTGTTCTGGAAATTGTTAGCATTTCTATTTTTCCAAAGATGCCATAAGTGAAAGGGTAAGAGGGTACCCCAAGGAGTGTTAATGTCAAAGGAATCATAGCTCAGATTTTTTCAAGCTGTAGACCAATTGTTAGTGTCAACCATGGAAAGATGGAGTTCTAGATTGCCTCTGTACCTTTGGATAAGAATTTACCAAAATTTTTTGGCAATGTTGCATCCAAAAAAAATATGGTGCTGATCTTCCTGATCAGTACTGCAAGAATGGCATAGGTTTGTGATATTCAGACCCCTTTTGGGAAGGGTAACTTGAGTAGGTAGGCTATTGTGGTGCATGATCCACATAAAAGTCTTGATATTATTAGGGACCCTAAGGTACTAGATCTAGTTAGATAATATGTGGGCTCTGAAAGAGCCTTCTTTCAAGCTAGTGATTATAATGGTAGGCACTTTTGTAAGAGAAAGTGCCCTCACCAATGAGCCTCCAGAGAGGGGTGTTATGACTGAGATGAGTGTTTTGAAGGAAAGCATTCTGAATATTGTGAATGATATTGGAAGAGAGTTCAAAGGGTAAGGGAGTGAAATTCTATCTACCCTCTCTCCGGATATCTTTGACTATGATAGGATTTGAAGGGTTGTCATTGGGCCATTGGACAATAGTAGATAGGGGAGGCATTCCAGGAATCCATCTATCTTCCCAAGATTTAACATTGGTTTCATCCTTAATGTACCAAAACAAAGCATTCTTGCACAGGCTCCAGCATTTGGTGATATTATTCTAAGTCCTAGAGCCTGCGTTGGTACCCCTTCTTCCTATCCCATTTTTGGAAATGAGAGTTTTGGCCTATAGGGTGGTGGGGTTAGAGTATATTCTCCAACCTAGGCTGCATAGAAGGGCCTCATTCTTTATTACATCCATTTGTATACCAAGCCCATAATCTCTTTTAGGAAGAATGATGGTGTCCCATCCCACGAGATCCATCTTTTTTTTAGCATCAGTGGTGCCCCAGATAAAGTTTTTTTGGGATCGATCAATCAGTTTATAAGTAATTCAAGGGAGGTGAATGTATTGCATAATATGGTCAGAAATACTATCTAGGGAGGACTTTGCTAAGGTGACCCTACCAGTCAGGTTAAGGAATTTAGTTTTCCACCCAGCAAGTTTGCTATTTAAGTTGTCAGTAATGAAATGGAAGTCCCCTTTCTCAGGATTTTTATGAAAGATGGGATATCCCAGGTACTTGCCAAAGTGGTTAGAGGGGTGAATTCCCAGGATAGATGAGAGGTTATCCTGGTCCTCAGGTTTATAGTTTGCAGCGAAGATGACTTTGGATTTTGCAAAATTGATTCTTTGCCTAGAATGAGAGCTAAAGCTATGGATAATCCTATTAATGGTATAACATTTCTTAGAGTCAACTTTAGTAGAAAGAGCAAGGTCATCTACAAATAAAAGGTGAGAAACAGTTGGGTCTCTATTTGAGGTGGATATAGTTGTCCAATGGAGAGTGTCCATTTAATAGTTGATTCTCCTGGATAGGAGTTCCATACAGAGGATGAAGAGGTAGGGGGACATGGGATCCCCCTGTCTAATGCCCATGGTGGGGTTAAAAAGGTTGGTCTTCGCACCATTAATTAGGATAGAAATAGAAGAAGTAGAACTACAAGAGAGGATGGGCTTTATAAGGTTCTTAGAGAAGTTGAAATAGGCAAGGGCTTGCCTAATAAAAGACCACTCCATCCTATCAAAAGCTTTCTCAAGGTCAATCTTAAGGAGCATGTTGACCTTCTTACCCTTCATCTTGGAGAAATGGCTAATATATTCCTGGACAATAATGGCATTATCAAAAGCCCTTCTTTTAGCCATAAAGCTTGTTTGACTGGGGCCAATAATTTTTGCCAGGAAAGGCTTCATCCTGGTGGTTATGATCTTAGTAATGATTTTGTACTAGGTGTTGCAGAGGCCTATAGGTCTAAAGTTCTTGAGGGGGTAGCATTTCTATAGTTAGGAATTAGGTAAAGGTAGGTGGAGTTGACTCTAGGGTCCATGGAACAAGAGGCTAAGGTTTCCTGGCAAAATTTAACTATAGAGGACCCAAAGTGTCCTAAAATTTTTGGTATATGAAGGGATGTAAGCCATCATAACTAGGGGCTTTGTTAGTCTTAAAAGAAAAGGCAGCCCTCTTGACCTCTTCTAAGGAAGGAATGGCTTGGAGTAGGTCATGGTTGAGGGGGTTGATGGACCCCAAAGAGTAGGGGTTGGACTGGGTGGCAATGTACCCTAAGGAGTGTTCAAAAGTATAAAGGTTGATATAGTATATGGAAATATTGCTGGCAATATCCTTAGGATGGTAGTGCCAAGTACCACTTTCATCAATAAGGGAGTTGATCCTATTCCTTCTCCTCCTATTGAGGGTGGAAGTGTGGAAGAAATTGGTATTAGAGTCCCCCTCCAAGAGACAAGAGATTCTGGATTTAAGTTTCCAGAACTCAGTCTCTAGGTTGAGAATATGGTTGAACTCTTTCAAAAGAGTACTCTCACGGCTATGCAGAAAGGCACTGGTGGGGTAGTTAGCAGATCTTTGGATACCAGCTAACCTCGCAAGCAAGTGCTTTTTCTTATTAAAGATGTTACCAAAGATGAGCTTGTTCCAATCCCTGGCCTTCTCTTCAAAGTCTAAGGTGGCCATGGTGATGCAAGGATAGTTAAGGAAGGAGTCTTTAATTAGGTTGGGGAAGTCATGATGGCTAAGCCACATAGATCCACTCTGAAGGGCTTAATCTGATTAGCAGGAGTAGAGCCAATATTCAGGAGAAGGGGTAGGTGATCAGAGTAGGTTCTAAGTAGATAAGTGACTCATGCCTCAGGATATAAATGGATCCAAAGGTCATTAGCCAGACATCTATCTAGTCTTTCCAGAATCAGGACCTGTCTATTCTTATATCTCATGTTGGACCAAGTGTATTTGTTTAACACCCCAATTTGCTGAACCGGAATGATACACGGTGCTTATGACCCCGAGGGACCACAATCTAATCCATGACTGATATCTTTACCTATACACTGCATAATAAACTTGTAGAATATGGAAAACATGAACAATAGGCCATAAGGTTCAACTGAATAGAATATCTGATAAATAATAACATCCATATAGGGTAACAAATACTCAAAAACAACTGAAATTTAAATCTAAAATCTGAACTAAATCTGAAAGCCTCTAAATAATGTCTGAATAAGGAGTTGAAGGAACATGTCTCTAACTAACTTCGTCTAGCAAATCTGAGCTGAAATAATAAATGAAATAAAATAACATCGTATCATCCTTGAATAAAGAGGACTCATTGCAAATCTGTATACTGGAATGCAGCTGCTACTGCTGGTCTGGAACTCGTGTCTCTGAAGCTATGGTGTAACACGAAAAGAAAGAACCATAGAATAAATGCATCAGTACAACTAGAGTACTGAGTATACGAGTGAGGTAGGCTAATGCAAAGGGTTTACATGCATGAATAATGCTAACTGACTGACTGATATGAACGTAAGAGTACAAACATACATACATAGTAACTGAGATCATGAGTACGTGATAGCTAAATTTGTATGCTAATACATGGTTTACTGATAACAGACATGGCTAAAAATATATTCTAATAACATGGGCGACTAGGTCTGACAGTCTTGAATCTGATGGAACTTTCTAAGTCTCGTGCTATAACTGAATTTGACTGTATCTAACTGTCCTGGTATACTGATATCTGAAGAACTGTCTGAGTTCTTTTACTGACACTGAGTTTGAAACTGTGGGAGGTAGTTGTTTAACTGACATGCCTCATATATGCCATTATGGCTAAGCTGGGGTCCAATCTCTGTCCCGACTGGAGGGGTGTCAATACCGCACCACTGGTAACGACAGTTGTGAGTGACCCTTAGATGGCAGGTAATCAAAACGAGAGTGGTGGAAACCCTGAACTGACAGGTTAAGCCACCTCATCAACCCTAATCTAACAGGTTAAGATGTCTCAACCTATGCTGGCTACATAGTTCTGGAACGCAAGGATGACTGCTAAGAATCACACCCTAAACTGGTAGGTGAGTTCCCATCATTGGGTTCACTTGCTGCTAACTTCTACTCCCATCTGGAGAGACTAAACATGATTCAACTGAATGTACATGGACTGATTAACTGACCTCCGTTGACTGATGGAATAGTAGTACTATCTGAGAGTTAACTGAGATCATGAGATTTCTGAGGTTTTCTGAGTCACATGACTGACTGAGTTCTATAGATTATAGATTGAATGAGATTATCATGACAACATGACATGGATCTAGGCACACAGCTATATTTTTTGGGTACGAATATCCCCAAGACTCGATAGAAGGAAACTGACACACATGACATGACTTGATCACAAGATTGGAGTCCACAATTCATAATATCATAAGTAGGGGATCTTATACTTCATGTAGTTATTCAACATCTTAAACATTGTAGGGATTGCATGGATATATTTCGTGTACATATTATACATATCCATTATCATACATGCTTCATACCACAACAATAGCAACACATCAATAGCATGGAATTCATATTTAAGTATATAGCTAACATAGACTTGTCATTTAGATATCATGGAACCATGTAAACATAAATTCCTATCATCCCAAGCATTTTATCAAACACCTAGCATGCATTCTTTAAGGCATAGGTGTGTTTCATAACTTGCACCATATTACACTACCTAAAGTTCATAGTTTTCAACTAACAACCATATATATTCCGTGAAAACACCTTTAGATATCATCTTAAAACTTAAACAACAATCACCAACATGTGCATGCTCATATCACCATAAAAAGTTCACAAAATAGTATTTAAAACATGGTTCTTGAGCTCTATGAATGGATTGGATCCATAGATGAACACTATGCATACCTTAGATTAATAATCCGTGAAAATAGTAGTGAAATAAGCTTGGAATTTGAAACCCCCAATTGAACCCTAGACCTTTTCTTGGTTGTTCTTGAGAGAATTTTGATAAAACTTGATGTAAAGATCTGATTTAGGGCCTCAATCCCGTGTTTGGGACTTATATAGGGGTGGAAAGATAACCCAAATACCCCTCTAGATGGGTCATTTAATTTGTGTGAAAATTACCCAATTTGGACTACCTAGTGCAACGCGAAGACATTGTGTTTCCACCTGTTTATGACCTGTAAACTCACTGTGATGCGCTGGAATCGCAGAAAGACATTGGAAATTGACAAAAGTCATTTTGGCTTACGGCGCGATGCACCACTGACTGAAATGACGCTGTTGAAACTTTAAATCGCCATAACTTCTTTACTGGGTGTCCTTTTTAGGCGAATTTGGTATCGAAGGAAGGATTATTCAATTCTCTACAATTTGGAGGGTATAAATCTGGCAAAATACCACCTATAAATCAAGTTATTCTCATTCAAAGATGAGCTATCTGAAATCACACATGAAAACATGGTGGATTTAAAAGTTCTCAGCTTGGCTTACTCTAAGTGACTCTTATGAACATGCTTAACACATCATAAGCTCTATTATCACTAGGATACTCTTCCTAATTAATGTACTCAAATATGAATCATAGGATAGGAGGTTTCATGTGTAGGAACAATGGTTCATTTTCTAACTTAGAAATATACGGGGTATTACAATATCTCCCCCTTGGAAACATTCATCCTCGAATAAGACTGACTGAAAAGAGGAGAGATGATAAACTGAAGTACATATAAGACATACACTATTGGAACATGATCTCATGACGTACATGACTGATAATCTAAACATATCATGCTGGACATGCATATCTGATGCATGAGTAACTGATTCATGAATGTATAACTGAGACTTCTAATAACTGAGTTCTCCCAATGAGAATGCATATTTGATGCATGATTATACAATGTATTGATACATAAATGCATGACTGAATATGCAACAGTAATAGATACCAAGTTTATGATGGGAACATGAACATAAAACTGAGTACGCTTAAGGAGAACGGTTACCTTGAGCTTGATCTAAATTGGCGGAGAAGAAGTGAGGATACTTGGTATGCATATCTGCTTCTGCTTCCCAAGTATCTCCCTTATGAGACTGATTTTTCCAAAGAATCTTGACTAGAGGCACTTCTTTGTTCCTCAATCTACGAGTTTGATAGTCTAAGATTTCGACTGGCATCTCTTCATAAGAGAGATTATTCTGAACGTCAATGCTCTGAATAGGGACTACAACTGCTGGGTCACCTATGCATTTCTTGAGCAAAGATACATGGAAGACTGGATGAACTGAGGCTAGATCTGAAGGCAATTCGAGCTCATAAGCTACCTTTCCTAAGCGACTGAGAATCTTGAAGGGACCAACATATCGGGGATTGAGCTTTCCCTTCTTTCCAAACCGCTTCACTTTCTTCATGGGAGAGATCTTTAGATAGACGTAGTCACCAATCTCAAACTCGAGATCCTTTCTGCTCATATTTGAATAGGTCTTCTATCGGCTCTGAGCAGCCTAAAGTCTTTCTCTGATCAACTGGACTTTCTCTAAGGCGTCGAATACTAAGTCAGGCCTTATGACTGAGGCCTCACTAACTTTGAACCACCCGATTGGAGATCTGCACCTCCTACCATAGAGAGCTTTGAACGGAGCCATTTTAATACTGGAATGATAGTTATTGTTGTATGCCAACTCAATCAAAAGCAAGTGGTCATCCCAACTTCCCTTGAAATCAATTTCACACGCCCTTAGCATATCTTCAAGAGTCTGAATGGTCCTTTCTTCTTGACCATCTGTCTGAGGATAAAAAGATGTACTGAGATGAACTTGGGTACCAAGACCCTTTTGGAATTCTTTCCATAAGTGAGAGGTGAACTGGGTACCTCTATCTGAAATAATAGATAGTGGAATACCATGTAATCTAACCAACTCCCTGATATAGAGTTTGGCATAATCCTCATCTGAATAAGAAGTACGAACAGGAAGAAAATGAGTTGACTTGGTCATTCTGTCTACAATGACCCAAACTGAATCTTGTTGATGAAGAGTTCTAGGCAAACTCGTCACGAAGTCTATGTTCAATTCTTCCCACTTCAAGTAGGAATAGTGAACTCCTGCATGGAACCACTAGGTTTCTGATGCTTTATCTTAACGTGCTGACATATAGAGTATTTAGACACAAACTCTGCAACATCTCTCTTAATTCCCACTCCACCAATAGATCTCTCGCAAGTCGCGGTACATCTTAGTGGCCCCTAGATGAATAGAGTATCGTGCACTATGCGCTTCTACAAGAATTTGCTGCCTCAAGCCATCTACACCTAGAATACACAAACGACCCTGACAATGAAGAACACCATCTCCCCCTTGGGTGAAAACCTCAACTTTCTGATTCTGAACTGACTCTTTCATCTTGACAAGGCTAGGATCCTTGTCTTGCTTTTCTTTCACCTCAAAAACTAGAGATGACTCTGAACTACTCTGGACACATACACCACCCTCGGAAGAGTCGACTAAGCGAACGCCTAGTCTGGCCAGCTGATGGATTTCTTGAGATATTTTCTTCTTTCTATCCTTAACATGAGAAACACTACCCATGAAGAGTCTACTGAGAGTGTTGGTCATAACATTAGCCTTGCCCGAATGATAGAGGACACTCATGTCATAATCTTTCAAGAGCTCTAACCACCTTCTCCGACAAAGATTGAGATATTTTTTAGAAAAGACATACTGAAGGCTCTTATGATCTATGAAGACGTCTACATGAACTCCATAGAGATAATGCCTCCAAATCTTTAAGGCAAATACTACGGCTGCTAACTCAAGATCATGAGTAGGATAATTCTTCTCATAGGGTTTAAGCTGTCTGGAGGCGTAGGCTATGACCTTACTATGTTGCATGAGGAAATAACCTAAACCCACTCTAAATGTATCACAATAAACAATAAAATGGTCTGAACCATCTGGAAGAGCTAGAATTGGAGTTGAGGTAAGTCGAGTCTTCAATTCCTGAAAACTCTTCTCACAATGATCTAACCACTAAAACTTGACCTTCTTATGAGTCAATCAAGACATGGGGATGCAATAAAAGAAAATCCCTCAACAAACCGTCTGTAATAGCTAGTCAAACCCAAGAAACTCCTGATATCTAATGGAGAGATAGGGCGAGGCCAGTTTCTTACCGCTTTGGTCTTCTGAGGATTTACTCTAATGCCATAACTGGTAATAATATGTCCAAGGAATGCTACTGACCTTAGCCAAAACTCGCACTTACTGAATTTGGTGAATAGCTGGTGATCTCCAAGAGCCTGAAGAACAATCCTGAGATGGTCTGAATGATCACGCTCTATGCGGGAATAGACCAGGATATCATCTATGAAGACTATGACGAACATGTCTAAGTACTTCCTGAACACATGGTTCATCAAGTCCATGAAAGCGGTTGGGGCATTGGTAAGACCAAGGGATATAACTAAAAATTCAAAGTGACCATACCGAGTACGGAAAGCCGTCTTTGGGATGTCACATTCTCTAACTCTGAGCTGATGATAGCCTGATCTGAGGTCTATCTTGGAGAAATAACTGGCACCCTAAAGTTGTTCAAAAAAGTCATCTATTCTAGGAAGAGGATACTTGTTCTTAACTGTAACTTTGTTGAGCTGACGATAATCAATACACATCTTGAGAGAACTATCTTTCTTGAGCACGAATAAGACTGGTGCACCCCATGGGGATACACTGGTTTCCTTCTTCTAATTTAAGTTGAGCAAAACTGAAACTGCCTGACATTGCTCTCTTGTTCTGTCTCTCCCTAGTCCTAACCTTCTGCTCCTCTATTTGCTGAGCATGGGTCATGAGCCTAGCTAAAGTTATATCACTGTTCAGCATTGCAGATCTACTACCACGCTATTATTCACCCCTACATGAACTTGCTCATCTTAGCCCTGGTGTCTATAACCACATGAGGGGCATATCTGGCTAACTGAGTAAATCTAAGAGAATACTCTCTAACCATCATATTTCCCTGCTTGAGGTTGATGAACTCCAAAACTTTGGCCTCTCTCAGCTCTTGGGGAAAAAATCTATCTAAGAAAGTTGTGACAAATTCCTCCCACTAATAGGACCTGCACCATCTACCCTCTCAAACTTCCATTATTTGTACCAAGTGTGAGCAACCTCCTGTAACTGGTATGTGGCTAACTCGGCACTCTGATAATAAGTAACTCCCATGATATCTATGACCTATTAGACTTGGTCAATGAATTCTTGAGGGTCTTCATTAGACTTAGACCCGAAGAAAGATAGAGGGTTTATTCGGGTGAAGTCCCGAATCCTATCTGCTGCAAAATTATCCACTGGATTGGCTAGAATAATTGGTGGCCATTCATTTTGGGTAGCCACAGACTGAGCAAGTGTGGTAAATGCGGTCCTGAACTTCGCATGAGAAACATGATTGCCCAAAGGTTCTTCAGACTAAGGGGCTGACTGATTTCTTCTCCTAGGAGGCATGTTCTAAAATAAAGAAAAGAAGCGGATTAGACTGAGAGACTAACTTGTGATTATGCTCATTGGCATGACATGAATACTGAAAGAAGGGAAACTATTCTTAAGCATCTCATAGCCTCTTGTATATAAATATGGCGCGTAACACACCCATGCAAAAGACTCTACTAGATGCGGCTTTCAGACTTCCTAGGACTCTATTGAACCTTAAGCTCTAATACCAAGTTTGTAATGCCCCGATTTGCTGAACCGAAATGCTACACAGTGCTTATGACCCTGAGGGACCACAAGCTAACCCATGACTAATATTTGTACCTGCACACTGCATAATAAACTTGTAGAATGTGGAAAACATGCACAATAGGCCATAAGGTTCAACTGAATAGAATATCTAATAAATAATAACATCCATATAGGGTAACAAATACCTAAAAACAACTAAAAGTTGAATCTAAAATTTGAACTAAATCTGAAAGCCTCTAAATACTGTCTGAATAAGGAGTTGAAGAAACTTGTATCCAACTAACTTCGTCTAGCAAAACAGAGCTGAAATAATAAATGAAATAAAATAATATCATATCATTCTCGAATGAAGAGGACTCATTGTAACTCTGTATACTATAATGCAACTGCTACTGCTGGTCTGGAACTCGAGTCTCTGAACCTATGGTGTAACATGAAAAGAAAGCACCATAGTGCAAATGCGTCAGTACAGCTAGAGTACTGAGTATACGAGTGAGGTAGGCTAATGCAAAGGGTTTAAATGCATGAATAATCTAACTGACTGACTGATATGAATGTAAGAGTACAAATATACATACATAGTAACTGAGATCATGAGTATGTGATAGCTAAATCTGTATGCTAATACATGGTTTACTGATAACTGACATAGCTAAAACTATATTTCTAATAACATAGGCGACTGGGTATGACAGTGTTGAATCTGATGGAACTTTCTGAGTCCCGTGCTATAACTAAATTTGATTGTATCTAACTGTCCTGGTATACTAATATCTGAAGAACTGTCTGAGTTCTTTTACTGAGACTGAGTCTAAAACTATGTAAGGTAGTTGTTTAATCGACATGACCCATATGTGTCATTATGGCTAAGCTGGGGTCCAATCTATGCCCCGACTGGAGGGGTGTCAATACCGCGCCACTGGTAAGGACAGCTATGAGTGACCCTTAGCTGGCAGGTACTCAAAACGAGAGTGGTGGAAACCTTAAACTGACAGGTTAAGCCACCTCATCAACCTTAATCTAATAGGTTAAGATGTCTCAATCTATGTTGGCTACATAGTTTTGGAACGCAAGGATGACTGCTAAGAATCACACCCTAAACTGGTAGGTGAGTTCCCATCCTTGGGTTCAATCGGTGCTAACTTCTACTCCCATCTGGAGAGACTAAACATGATTCAACTGAATGTACATGGACTGATTAACTGACTTCCATTGACTGACGAAATAGTACTACTATCTGAGAGTTAACTGAGATCATGAGATTTTTAAGGTTTCCTGAGTCACATGAATGACTGAGTTCTATAGATTATATCTTGACTGAGATTATCATGACAACATGACATAGCTCTAGGAACAAAGCTATATTTTTTGGGTACGAATACCCCCAGGACTTGATAGAAGGAAACTGACACACATGACATGACTTGATCACAAGATTGGAGTCCACAATTCATAATATCATAAGTAGGGGATCTTATACTTCATGTAGTTATTCAACATCTTAAATATTGTAGGGATTGCATGGATATATTTCGTGTACATATTATACATATCCATTATCATACATGCTTCATACCACAACAATAGCAACACATCAATAGCATGGAATTCATATTTAAGTATATAGCTAACATAGACTTGTCATTTAGATATCATGGAACCATGTAAACATAAATTCCTATCATCCCAAGCATTTTATCAAACACCTAGCATGCATTCTTTAAGGCATAGGTGTGTTTCATAACTTGCACCATATTACACCACCTAAAGTTCATAGTTTTCAACTAACGACCATATATATTCCATGAAAACACCTTTAGATATCATCTTAAAACTTAAACAACAATCATCAACATGTACATGCTCATAAAGTAATGAAGAGGAATATCTTACAAGTCAAAGAAATTATATTATTTATTTGTAATAGATATTCAAAGAACTTGAGTTTCTTTGCCCATGTCACCCCGATATAAGATATAAAACGTACGACAACTTTAAATTTGAGTTAAAATCCACCAATAAAAATATATCAAAGGAGGTCAACTAACTTAACTTGTGTGGCCATGTGTATGCTTTTTGGGGGGATCTTTCAAAAATAGTTACATTTTGTTGGAAAACTCACCTTTCAAAGTCATATTTTACATAATTATCATTTATAGCCGTTATATTCAATTTACGCCCGTTGTATTCGTTTTATCAATAGTCTGTATTCATATAAAATATAAATACAGTACCATTTAGCTGTTGTATTCGATTCACAGCCGCTGTATTAACTTTTACTTAGTGGTCTGTACTCATAAAAATATAAATACACTACATATTTAGTCTTGCCAAAAACACTACCATTTTTTTTTCTTTTTATTTTTTTTATATTTCTTCTTTTTTGTGCTTTCTTCATTTTTTCTTCTTCTTTTTTCTAGTTTTCCTATTTTTGTTTTTTTCATTTTTTTATATATATTTTTCTCTCTTCTATCTCTCTTTCTTTCTTTTTCTTTTTTGTACTTATTTTCTTTATCATTTTTTTGTTCTATTTTATATTTTCTATATTTTTAAAAAATATAACTACTCGATCACAAGTCATTGATGATAACATAAATACCATAATTATTTATCTATTTGTAGTCACACCATCATTTATATTTTTATATTCATTGATACAATCATATTTGTATTTGTATTTTAAAGTTTGCGCTTGTATTTGTATTTTGTAGTTCTCGTTTATATTTGTATTTTATAGTTCGCACTTGTATTTGTATTTGTTAGTTGTACCATCATTTATATTTTATATAATTCGCACTTGTATTTTAAAGAACTGTTTTGTATTTGTATTTTATAATTGACTGTATATTATATTGGATTATATTTGTATTATGATTTTATTGTGTTTGTATATTTAGATTATATTTGTATTTATATTCTATTTTCGTTGATGTCTTTTTATTTTTAATGAATTATCTTATAGTTATATTTGTAAGTTGATTGCATGTTGTATTTAGCCGTGATTATGTACAATTTATCATTTGTATACAAACAAGTGAATGCATTAATTATATTTTCTTGATACTAAAATATATAAATATGCAATGTATCATTAGATACAAATGTACCGTTTGGTATTTGTATGTCAAAATTATTTATCGTATTTGTTAATAAATAAATATCACTTGATACTAATACAATTACAAACAAATGAAACCAACGATTTTTAAAATACAAATACATATTATATTTTTATAAAAATTTGAATTATATTTATTTGTATCAATAAATACAACTCGTATAAATAAATATAAACAAATATTCGTAAAAAGAAAATCAATCGTTCATTTTCAATAATTAAAAAATACAAATGATAGTTCACACTTGTATCTATATTTTATAATTTGCATTTGTATTCGTATGTTATAGTTCTCACTTGTATTTGTATGTTATAATTCGTTTTTGTATTTATATTTTATAGATCGCACTTATATTTATGTTTGCTAGTTCGCACAAATTAAAAGAAGAAAAAAATAAAAAAAAAAAGAAAATAAAGGAGAAAAAATGTGAGAAAAATAAAAAATAAAAAAAAGAGTAATAGAAAATAGAGAAAAAAAATAGAAGGAGAAAAAATAAAAAAGAAAAAAAATGAAAAAAAAAGACAATGAAAAAGAAAAAAATTAAAAAAAGAAAGAAGAAAGAGAAAATAAAAAAGAAAAAGAAAAAGTGAAGACAAAAACTGAAAAAGAAAAAAAAGAGTAATAAAAAATAGAGAAAAAAAAGGAGAAAAAAGAAAAATAAAAAAATACAAAAGAAAAAAAGAAAACGAAAAAATTGAAAAAAGAAAAGAAAGAGAAAACGAAAAAAAGGAAAAGAAAAAAAAGAAGGAAAAAACTGAAAAAGAAAATAAAAGGAAAAACAAAATGAAAAAAAAGACAACGAAAAAGAAAAATTGAAAATTGAAAGAATAAAGAGAAAACAAAAAAAACAGGAAAAGAAAAAATGAAGAAAAAAATTGAAAAAAAAAAGTAATAGAAAATAAAGAAAAAAAAGGAGAAAAAACAAAAAGAAAAATAGAAAAAGAAAAAAAAATACAAAAGAAAACAAAAAAATTGAAAAAGGAAAAGAAAGAGCAAACGAAAAAAGAAAGAAAAAACTGAAAAAGAAAAAAAAGAAAAGTAATAGAAAATAGAGAAAAAAAATACATGAGATAGATTATGAATTTTAATTATGAAAAATTAATAGGCAAGGGGAGGTTATGAATTGTAATTAATTGAAACTGGCTAAATAAGATAATTAGGAGTCAATATTGGCTAAGTTATATAATTATCCTTTTTTTTTGGATTGAGGGGGGAGGGAGGGGGGGTGCGTTGCATAAATTGTCCAGCATAAGGAAATTAACTATCTCGATTGTTTTTTCATTGACTAATTTTGCAAGTATCTGTGTGGCTTAAAGTAATTAGAGGAAATAATAAAAATATACTACACCCACAAATTTCTAGCTAATTGTAGAACGAAATATTAACACAACTAAGCCAACTAAATAAAGAGGTTGCTATATAACCGGGATCGATATAGAAATGGATATTTCTTAGGATAAATTACACAAAAATACAAACTTAAAGGCATAATTATATTAAATTTCTTATCTTTTAAAATATTTCATAAAATTTCATATTTCTTCTTTTCCTCTTGATACATATTAAATAAGGAAGTAACAGATTTGTATTTATTTTTAGAGAGCAAATAATGAGGGAAAATCTCTTAAATATCTAAAAAAAAATCAAAATAAAAAATTTCCATCAGATCTTTTCATATGCAATTTACAATTTGATTTAAGTTTTTCCATCTCTATTAATCTTATTTTTTTCCTAAAAATTTTGAAAGATTTACTATGTACTTCATCTTGACAAGCATTCATATTCTTTTGAAAAATCTCATAACTTCCAGCGAAACCATGACAATGACGATGACATTGCAATAGTCTGCAAAATCAGATATCAAACTTGACATTGATACATAAATTTTTTAGTTAATGCACTTAATACATATATAATGTTGTTAATTTCTCGATACATTTTCATACTATAAATTGTGATATATATATATATGAGTGATACATTTGTTGTCAGAATACTGGTGATACATATGGTAAATATTTTTTGATTGTGATTCATATTTTTTATTCATTTATAAATCTTTGATACATTTAACATATGTTTGACATATGTAAACTATTTGTTTTTGTGTGAGATTGAATTTTGGATTATTATTGAGTAATTTTACCATATGTATCTATAATATATTAAAAGTGTAAAGGGTCTTAGAAATGTCGTTTGAACTTTTTGTCCTTCATTAAAAGTCTTTTTTTAGATAAAATCATGTTTTTACTTTTTTTCCTATTATTTAAGAGTTAAAAATCAATTAAAGACATTTATGGTAAAATCTTTCCTTATCAGAAGTCGTCAGAATTAATGATAACTAATATTTTTTCATTAGTTTAAGAATTCTAAATCAACTAAATTTGATTTTAAGAAGATCTGGAAAATCTAGAAATAAATATAAAAGCGTTAGAATAAAAAAAATTTAAGAAGTACCAGATTTTTAAAAACTTTAAGTATGTAATTAGAATGTAATCAATGATTTTGTAAAGATTTGACTTTAACAATAAGAAAATATTTTAAATATATAAAAAATAATTGTACCACAAATATGGTTCAAATTGATGTGTCTCTTTTAACCTCTGGCAACTAGGGAAAGAGATACTGCATAGCAAATGCAAAAGTGATGATCCATCAACCACTTGAAACTTCAAGTGGTAAAATATACATGTGTTTACCCTAAAATATAGGTAGTAGATATGACCTGTGTGGCTTCGTTGCATCCGCCTTCAATCGTTCCCAACATTTAGACTAGGTTAGAATGTTGAGATATACCGTCTTTCAGCTATCAAGATAAATATTCCATGATCCAACATGTTTATATTTATATTATTATATTAAAATGTGAAGAATCTTTGAAAAGTGATTTAAATTTTTTACATTTCATTAAAAATCTCTACAATAAATAAAATAATTTAATTGTAAATAATCAGACGTTACACATGTGAGACACATGCGATTAACTAGTCATTGTGATACATCTGAAGTCAAATGTATTTATGCCATGATGTGCGCGTGATTTACTCCCCATAATAATTGAAAATCAGTTACTTCCTTATTTAACTAACCACTCAGTTACAAATGTATCACAATGCATATGTATAAAGGCTAAAGATATGTATCACAAAAAACAAAATCCAAAATATCTTGTAATTTAACAAAGTTATGATAAAAAGTATTAAATCCATTAAAAATTTGAGATCCCTTATTTATAGGTCTAAAAATAGGTACAACTTAGCCAATTAGGTAAGTGTTTCCTCTCTCTAACCTTCTCTCTCCCTTTTTTCTAGTTGTCTATATACAAGTAAATGTGTATCAAGTAATCAGTATATACATCAATCAAAGTTTTATAATATATTTTTTCAATATTATCTTAATTAAATTCCATTAAAAATATACACTTGAACCAAATGGATACAACAAATTTACTTTATAGTAGATTAACAAATTTCATTATATTTATGTATACATGAACCACATGTATATCACAAAATTACCTACATTAAATAAATGTATATGTATTTATTGCATACATTAACACCATTTTTTAATATTTACTAGATAGGAAATAAAACACATGTACATCATAAAATTGTATACATTATATTAAATGTATATACTACATTGTATACATTCTTAATTATGATTTCTACTACTACTAATATATAAGTGAGGATAAGCTGCTGAAGCAGGCAATTTGTGGAGTTTCAACAGTGATTTTACTATATCATCCTTAATTAATTATTATAAGTCATTTTCGTATTAAAAAATTAATAATATTTAATTAAAAAGGTAAAGTAGATATTTATGACGGTCTGCTTCAGCTGTTTCAACCATGATTTTTCTATATCATCCTTAATTAATTATTATAAGTAATTTACGTATTAGAAAATTAATAATACATAATTAAAAAAGTAAGTATATATTTATGACATGTCTGCTTCAGTTGCTTCAACCATAATTTTACTATATCATTCCTAATTAATTATTATAAGTCATTTACGTATTACAAAAAAAATATTTAATTAAAAATATTATAAGCATTCATGACATGTCTGCTTCAATTGTTTCAATCGTAATTTTATTATATCACCCCTAATTAATTTTTATAGATCGTCTAAGCATTAAAAAATTGATAATATTTCATAAAAAGGGTAAAATGGACACAAAATTCTAAGTTAACTCTTAATGTTTTAAATTAATTTGACGGCTTATATGTAGTCCACTTAAAAAAAAAAATTCACAAGTACTTTTTATAGTAATTTTATTATATCGCTTCTAATTAGTTAGCCGTTGATGTTTTAAGTTAACTTGACGACTTATGCGGGGTCCACTTTAAAAAAAATTACAAGTAACTTTTATAGTAATTTTATTCTATCACTTCTAGATAGTTACTATAAGTCATTTACGTATTTAAAAATTAATATTATTTAATTAAAAAAGTAAAATAGATATTTATGACATATCTGCTTCAGCTGCTTCAATCATGATTTTACTATATCATCCCTAATTAATTCTATATGTCATTTACGTATTAGAAAATTAAAAATATATAATAAAATAAGTAAAATAAATATTTATGACATGCCTACTTCAGATGCTTCAACCATGATTTTACTATATCATTCTTAATTAATTGTTATAAGTCATTTACATATTAGAAAATTAATAATATTTAATTAAAAAAATACAATAAACATTTATGACATGCCTGTTTCAGCTACTTCAATCGTGATTTTACTATATCACACCTAATCAATTATTATAGATATCTAAGCATTAGAAAATTTATAATATTTTATTAAAAAAAAGATAAAATAGACATAAAATTATAAGTTAACACTTCATGTTTAAATTAATTGGACAACTTATATGAAGTCCATTTAATTTTTTTTCCACAAATACTTTTTATAGCAATTTTACTATATTGCTTCTAATTAGTTAACCATTGATGTTTTAAATTAACTTGGCGACTTAAACGGGGTTCACTTAAAAAAAATGCACATGTAACTTGTATAGTAATTTTATTATATCACTTCTAAATATTCATTATAAATCATTTAAATATTAGATTATAAATAATATTTAATAATAAGGATAGTACTTTTCAATAGTAATATCTGTGTCAAAAAAGGTATGAAAGTAGTACACCTATTGAGATCTAAATAATTAAATTCAAACAAAAAATTAAATACATAGTTACAATTAGGGGCGGATCCAGGATTTTCAGTGATGGGGTTCAGTAGTACATATACGAACTAGTCAAAGGGGGTTCAGCCTCTATTATTTATACATAAAAAAAATTACCATGTAAAAATAGTATAATTTTCCGACGAAGGGGGTTCGGATGAACCCCTGGAATACATGTACATCCGCCACTGGTTACGATGTAGATCTGAGTGATTAAAATATCAATTTTTATTAGGTACAATTAAATGAAGCATAAAATACATAAACAACGAAATTAAATTTTAATTTTATTAACAATTTTTTCGTTTTGGTGACCAACATGCTTGTCGACCACTATTTATTCTGTAATTTTACTATATCATCTTTAATTATTTTATATCATTACGTATTAGAAAATTAATAATAATTAATAAAAAATAAGTAAAGTGGACATTTAAAATCTGTTTTTGCTACTTCAACCATAATTTACCATACATCACCTCTAATTATAAATCATTTAAGTATTAAAAAGTTAATAAATGTGATAAAAAAGTAAAATAGATATAAAATGATTAATTAACTCTTTATATTTTAAATTAACTTGACATCTTATATGAGACTCACTTAAATTATTTTTACGAGTATTTTTTATAGCAATTTTGCTATATCACTTATAATTAGTTATTATAAGTCATTTAAGATATGTTTGTTTCGCTACTTCAATTGTGATATTTGCTTAACTCTCGAAATTATATCGGTGTCACTTAAAATAGAATAGAAGAAAAAATATTATAAATTAAAATAATTAAAAAATTTAATTATTTAATACTAACAATTCATTTCACTTCTTTTATAATAATTTTAAAAATTAAAACTTAGCATGTTGGGCCGTGCTCAGCAAGGGCCATCGCCACTAGTGTATGTATAAGTGAAGAATTGTATTGGCATTGATTCTTCATAATATGTATAACTGACTGTATATCTACTAATTGACAAAGTATATACCTGAATGTATATTTATTAATTCACAAAATATATCAAAATGTATACATATAACTCTTCTTCTCCACCAAAACCTCATAACCATCGTCGCTCCACCATGAGATCGGCAAAACCTTAATGACTAATCTTTAATCCATTTGTATTTTCACTTATTTTTTCATTTCTCAATCCACGATTATTGCCAGTATTACACTGAAACTTCCTTTTTTGTGATTTAACTTTGAGATATGCTGGGAAATAAGCATCTTTCCTCTCATTTTAATTCAATTTTCATCTCCACAAGATCTTACTTGCGATGAACTTGAAATTTTGGATGGAAAATCATCAAATCTGAAACATTAGCTCGGATCAAATTTTTTTTAGAGAACTTGTGCTATCCATCAATCCATTCACACAAGATAAGCACTAACTCGTCACACAAGAAATGCCACATCGCAACACTTATTTTGTGTGTAAACCTATAAATGTTGGGTATAATATGGCAGATAAAGACAGAGAAGTTTTACGGGACTCCAAGGGAGAGGATATATGAAGTAAGAGGAGAAGAAGATATGGTTATGTTTGAAAGGGAAAGAGAAATTAAGATTGTCAAACGGGCTCGTTTGACCCAGCCCAAATCAGCCCACTAATACAACTCAGCCCGGTTAGCCAATGAATTGTAGGGTATCGGAGTCCCAGGATGAGCTAATTTTAAAATTCCCGAATCAAAATCGATCCAGGTCCGTCGATTAACCGGCCTGACCCGACTAAGATATTAATTTTTTAAAAAAATTGAATTTTTAAAATTTGGGTCGTTGGGCCCAACGGCTATATGACCGTTGGGAGCCCAAAAAGGCTATATGACCACTTGTAATTAAAAAAAATAAATCATTTAAAATATTTTTTTTGAACCCAAAAAAATTCTTATAAATACCCACACTTTCAAATCATTTTTCACATAATTTTTCATTCTCTCAAATCTCAATTCTCAATTCTCAAATATTCTATATATTTTCTAAAATGCTCACTTTAATTTTTTAATTTTGCGATTACAAAGTACGAGTGAAAGTTTCTAAAGTCGCAACCTTCAGATACTTTCAAAATTTGATATTATCGTTCCATCTCTTACTTTTAATTTTTAACTAGTCTATTAATTGTTGAATATTTAATTTTATTATATTTGTGTTTTGACTTTTTTTAGTTTGATTTATATTATTGATAAATTAAAATCCACCACTAAAAGTGTAAAAAAATTATGTTCCAAGTGGTAATGGTAGTAAAAAGCGAATTACTGACGGTAGAGGTAGTTCAAGTACTAGATATACCCGTGTGCCTCCGGTACCGCTTAGTCAACCTTTTGAGAAAGAAGTAGGTGTAGGTGCCCACAATATGGATTATATAGAAGTTTAGGAAAATTACGGTATAGAAGAAGAAAATGAAGTAGATGCGGTTAATTTAGATGGAGATGATGAAAATATTGGTGAGACACCCGCAGTAGAAAATTCTAACGTTAGATCTGAATCGGTTAATCTCTCTCCCTGTCCTCCCCGTGCCCCAAGAACTCGTAAAACAACTAGTATTGCATGACAATTTTTGAACGTATATCAGATACTGAGGTGCAATGCAATATTTATCAACAAATATATAAGCATAAAAGAGGAGGCAACTAAGGAGGTACAAGTACGTTAATGAGACATATAAGTGATAATCACGAAAAAGAGTTAAATATTGTAGAAGGTGGTCAGGATGTTGGTGGGCCAACATAAACTAAAATGGACCTAGCAACCGATCAGGTAATGAAAAAGTATAATAAAGTGAGGGACCGAAAAGAAATAGCAAAAATAATAGTTGTGGGTTGTTTGCCTTTTAGTTTTCCTTCTTCTGATGTTTTTATTCATTATATTCAAACTATTTATAATCTTATGTTTAATGATATTCGTAGAAGTACTTATTGGGTCAATATTTTTAGACTTCATTTATAGTATTATTTTTATTTATCTACATTGTTCAAAAATATTCAATGTAGAATGACTTTAACTTCTGATCTTGGTCGTGCTGCTAATAAAAATAATTATTTAACCACTACTTGTCACTGGATAGATAGTAATTTTGTTATGCAAAAACGTATTCTAACTTTTTTGTATGATGAAGATCGTAAACATACTAAAGATTTTATTACTAATTCGATTGTTAAAGTTGAAGAATTTTATGGTATTGAAAATAAAATCTTATGTATTGCTTTAGATAATGCTTCTAACAACAAGATTGCTATTAGAAAGTTAAAAGATAAGTTATCTCCGTCATTACCTGAAATATTTCATGTTAAGTGTGCTTGTCATATATATAATTTAATTATAAGAGATGGTCTTGGGGTTTTTTAGCTCTATATTGGAAAAAATCGTCTTGTTGTTGGTTTTATTCAAGAAAATAATCGAAGAAAAAGAATTAGAGAATTTAAACTTAAATGTGAACAAAATAGACTTGCACCGATATTGATGCCTAAGGAATGTGATACTAGATGGAATGCTACGCATGATTTTTTAAAAACTTGTCATAAATATAGAGCTCCCATTACACTAACTTTTAACCAACATTATGGTTCATTTGCTGATTCGGCTGAATGTATGCTTAATGATTCTGATTGGACTATAATTGATGATCTTATTAAGTTTTTGGAAAAATTTTATATAGCTACGGTTGAATTTTCCCGTGCTTATTATCCTACTGTTTGTAATATTTTAGCATATATAGTCGATATTTCTGGTTTGCTTAAAGAATATAAGAATAAAGAAGGTTACAAAGAAACTGTTGGTGCTATGTTTGCTAAATTTAAAAAATATTTTATTTTTTTTCCCCATTTACTTGGTTGGTGTTATGCTAAATCCGTATATGAAATATACTACTATGTGTCACTTTAGTACTTTTATTTATTTTAACTTAGATATAAATACTAACAATGATTCTGATGCTGGAGAACAAGAATAACCAGATTTGTGGACGTTTCTGGGTGATGCGAACGCTTACATAGATAAATTATATAATTATTATGCTGATTTACTTGATTTAGTTATACCGACAAATATTACTCCAACTGTCGCTCCTCATCCTTCAAAGGAGACATCATCTTCTAAAAGGCCGTCACATATTGGTTTTCCTGATTACTTTTATGATTTAAATTGTTGGAACAGTGTTGAGGCAGGAGCTTACACAACAACTTATCGGGAAGAGCTTAAGTATTATCTTTGAACACCGCTAGAGGATCGCAGACGATGGATCAATACGTTGGATTGGTGGAGGAATAATGAAACACAATATCCTGTGCTTTCAAGATTAGCTAGAAATATATTGAATGTTCCAATGTCAACCGTTGCATCGGAGAGCGCTTTTAGTCAGGGACGACAACAGCTTGGAGACAACCGACACTCATTGAGAAGCAATGCTATGAATGTTCTAGTTTGCCTTAGAGATTGGATTAGAGAGGAACGGAGAAATCAAGTAATGGAGGAGGAGCCGAACGACGAACAGAAACTTGAATAAATTATGACTTCAAGGGAAAACTCAACAGAATCAAGTCCAATGCATGGTTTTTCCCCCATTGACTTTGACTATCCTATGCAAGTTCCCGTTAATATTAACATGGATGAGTTGGAAAAAACGATGAGAACCTTGTAGATTTTTTCATTCATGTACATTGTAAATTTTGAATCATTTTGCAATCAATAAAATATAACATTCATTCACTCCTTAGTCCTAACTTTGTAATTTTTTCATTTAATGATTTAAATTGAATTTCTAGTTTAAATTAAATACTTAGTTTTAATATATTACTAATTTACTATCAAGTATTATTAATTTATTATATTAAGTAGTGTATGTTTTATTTAAAGTAGTACATATATTGAATGGTACGTATATATGTGTATATACTTTCTATAGACACTAAAGTAGTATATATTTAATGCATACATGTGTATATATTTTATAAATTAGTATATATATCATTATATTGTAGTATATATTTTGTAGTATGTTTTATTTAAAGTAGTACATATATTAAGTGTTACGTATATATGTGTATATACTTTCTATAGACACTAAAGTAGTATATATTTAACGCATACATGTGTATATATTTTATAAATTAGTATATATATCATTATATTGTAGTATATATTTTGTAGCATATGTTTTATTTAAAGTAGTACATATATTGAATGGTACGTATATATGTGTATATATTTTCTATAGACTATAAAGTAGTATATATTTAACATATACATGTGTATATGTTTTATAAATTAATATATAACTATAACTATAACTATATATATATATAGTGTGTGTGTGTGTATAATGTAGTATATATATTGTAGTATATGTTTTATTTAAATAATACATATATATTGAATGGTACATATAGATGTGTATATATCTTCTATAGACTCTAAAGTAGTATATATTTCATATAAACATGTCGGTGAACTTTTGAGTGTATAGAAGATATCATGATATAGGATTCTTTTAAATACGAAAGTTGACCCACATGTTTATATTTTGTAAGAGAAAAAACCCACCATTATCTAACAACCATTAATTTCATACGTAAATAAAATTTATAGTTCATATTATTACTCTTTAAACCATTTATATCTCATATAACACTGTCACCAACATAAAATTTATTATTACTTCAAATTAACTCTCACTTTACCTGTACGGAGGATTATATTAAAGAGTAGTACACTACGACTCATGTTCAATTTTATTTTTATTGAACTAAAGTTTAATTAATAAAATTTTTTTTTACAATAGCTTTGTGATAGTGCATTATACTTTGTTATAAACTTTTGCTTATTTGGTAAGATTGTATAATGAATTGGGACAATTTTAATACTTTTCACAACTTATGAGGGGTTTATGTTCATGAAAAATATACAACATAAAAAATTCAAATTACATGTCCAAACAAAACTTCAACTTCATCTCATAATTTTAAATCATGATTTTATATCATGATTTCATCTCTGATCTTGGGAGTATTTAGACGTCTAAGTGCTATCTATTTTTCGTAATTTTGTCTATTTAATGAGCTACATTGCATATATATTCATGCGATTGAGCTTAATTTGTGTGTGTAAACTAATGGATATGATTAGTATTTCAGGGACAGATTTTGATGGAGTTTGAGATTGATGTGAATGTGAATATTGAGCTTGTGAAAGATCGAAGGTGTTAGGAGCAATATCGAAAAGCAAGACGAGCTTAAAAAGAGTTGAAAAGACATCTAAAATACATGGGACACGAAGTACAGTGAGGAGACTACACAATTTTGAGAAATTAGAGTTTGAAACACAAGAGCATGCCACGTCCACTGAGTCACGCGATAAAGGTGTGGTACAAAGCTGGCCAAAAATTGAATGGCACAGAACAGTGTACATGAGCAATAAGAGCATGACATGCCCACTGAGCCATGCGATAAGTAAGTGGCACGGAGGGGTGTTTTCGTTTGATTGTTCTCTTCTACTATAAGTAGGATACTTATTTTATTTTATGAAAGACCTTTGGAACAACTTGGGGGAGAGAAAACACACGGAGAAAATTTCCAAATAGGGTTTTTTTCTTGCTGTAGTTTTCTTATAGTCTTTATATATGAATTTACTTATCGTAATTATTTATATGACTATGAGTGACTAAACACTCATTTTCTAGGGTTAAGGCTACGGAAATGAGGACTTAGCATTCCATCAAGCTGGTTTAAAGTTGATCATTGTATTTGATTGTTCGTGTGTTCTTGTTATTACTATTCTATTGATTCGTGACCTTTAGGATACATTTATATTTATATTGTGAGTCCGAAAGGATGACCATTAGATTGAAGCAAGGAGTATATGGAGTGGATTCTCATTATATAAATAAATTAAAGATAGGATTCGCAGTTAGGATAGGACTATATCTAATTCGCCCTATTTGATTCAAATACGGGATGACATAGAAAAGCATTTGAATTAGTTCTCACATTGCCGCTTAATGATGTAGTTATGGGGATGATTTAGATGGACGATTAGAGGCTCCGAAGACCATAATCATGTTATTAACCCCGTGAATTAATAACCAAGATAGTTAAAGTGTCCAACAAAAATGTATAACTTTGTAAAATTGTTTAAATTACCTCAATCCTGGATTTCTTCTTATCATTGTTTCAAAAACTTTACTTTCTTATTATAGTTTATCGATACTTTCAAATTTCCAAAACTTAAACTCTCTTTTGGTTACAACTCACACTAATTAGTAAGGCTAAAATTGGACTAATTGCTAAACACCAAGTTCTTATGGGATCAATGTTTGGCTAAAAAGGGCCACTTTATTACTTATACAACCACATACACTTGCATGTGCATTTGAACGCAATAAATTTTGACACCATTACCAGAGGCTTGAAAAGTTAGCAACTCTCTAATTTTAGTTTTATTACTCTATTTGCTAAGTGCTGACAACTTGGTCTTAGCTACTGAATTGTAGGTACAGTTTTGAATATCAAGTAAGTTGGAAAGGGAAAGAGAATTGATTGAACCATACATCGAACCTAAGCGACGTTTACACCAGTTATGGAGAGAAGAAACACTTCTTTATTCCATCCTAAGAGTTTAACGAGGTAAGACCATTCCTGCAGACATGGCTGAAGAATAATCAACCCGCAGGATAGTGCACAAAGTGAAAATCCGACTCATAACTAATATCACCTCTAGTATCCGCAGACCAGAATCTGGGGATAGATTTGAGTTTAAGAAAAACATGGTGCAATTATTGCATAGTAGTGGCCAGTTCACACTTATCACATGAGGATCTATAGGTCCACTTACAGAATTTCTTGGAGATTAGTGACACTTTTGTTCCTGTTGGAGTCTCCATAGACTACGTGAGCCTCACGTTTTTCCCCTTCTCACTATTAGGGGAAGCAAAAAAAGTGATTGAAGGAAGAACTTTTAAACTCAATCACAACTTGAGACAACTTGGCAAAGAAGTTCCCCATCCAATTTTTTTCCTTTTGGCAAAACTGCAAGGTTGAGTACTGAGATTCTGAGTTTCAAACAAAGGCTAGATGAGAATATTTATCATGCATGAGAGAGATTTAAGTCTCTTCAAAGGAATTTTCTACATCACCAACAGACCAACAAGGTATTAGCTCATACTTTTTTGAAGGTCTTGACTATGTCACAAAAATTTTGCTGAATTAGCTGCAGATGGTCAAGCTTTGGAGAAAACATATGATGAACTGTATACTCCCCTTAACCGAATTGCACAAGCTAACCCCAAATAACAGGGTGATATATCCAAAAGTGTGGTAAAAAAACCTATAGGTATGATCGAGGTGTATAGTGTCACAGTATTGGCTACACAATTGGCTGCCTTTCAGAACCAAATGATGATGCAGTACAACAAGTAGAGTGTGAATTAACCTCAGACCCAAGTTAATAATTTAGCAAGGGCAGAATTAGTGTGAAATTTATTGAGATAGTGGTCACTTTACAGACTTATGTGGAGTAAATATGGAGTCAGTGAATTTGGTGGACAATGCACAAAAGGAAAATCAAAACTATGATAATACCTATAATCATAACTGGTAGAGTCGGCTCTGTTGACGTTTAATTTTGCCTTTCCTTTTCATATAATTAATTTTTCTATGCTTCTTAGCTCAGAATACTCTATAAAAATGATGCTTTTTACCTATCAAATTAATTTTAGCAATTTTGGCATAACCAAAATAATTTTATTTTACTTTATTATTTTTAATCTCAAATATACATATATATATATATATATATATATATATATATATATATATATAAATATTTAATATTGCAATAAATAAAAAAAATATTAGCATGTTTACTTTTACAAATTTTGTCATATCGTTATAATATTTCCTAAATACATTTTTAAAACATGATTATATTTTTATATAATACGTACATTATGAAAAATTAAATTAGGACGAAAAAAGCACTGTTAAATTAATTAAGTGAAAATAATTGAAGAAAATTAGATTTTCTTGCATTTTGGGCTAAAACTGTAGTTCTTTTTAGCCAAAAAATTACAGCCCACTGACCCAATTTTAGCCCCCAAGTCTCAGCCAATTAAAGGCCCAATTGGACCTTGACCCGACCCAACCTTAAATAATCCCTAGTACTCTCTCACCTCTCAACCAAAGATCGATACCTCTCCTCTTCCCTGTAAACACTGATCATCCCCCAGACCACCAGATAATGCTGAATTTCGATGGTCTTAGCCTTTTCCTTTCTCTCTATTGCCCTCTCTATCACCTCCCGTCACTTCACTCATCTTTCCCACAACTGTTCTCTTTTTAAGGCAAAGCTACAAAGCTCTAAATCTCCTTTGCCAAGGTGAAAGGATTAAAGAACCATCAGATTTGAGGTTGTTATTCCTCAAATCCGATGGTTCCAAGTCTTCCACCTTGAAACAACCCTTTGTCTTTTTACATCAAGCCGAAAAAGGTGAACAATCAATCTTTTCTCTGTCTCCATTATTTTTTCTGTGATTTGGGGTCTTATGAAGTCCCTATTGAGAACTGTTGCAGCCATTTTTCCTATAAAAGGGAAGTCTTTTTCACAAGGAAGGAACCAAGAAAGAATTATCCGAAATTAGCACCAAGCGTCGGCAAATCCATACTATCGCTTCTTAATTTCTTTTGCTCTTTTCGAGTTTGAGTTTTGATCTCGACAGGAAGTCTTAGGTCGCTGCACCATACAAGGTAAATCCTATCTCATCTAAATTATTTATGTTTAGTTTTATGAATTCATGATTGTGGGATCAGTTGGGACGTTAGTTGTTTTAGCCGATTGATAGGCATGAGACATGAAAAAATAAAATCGATTTCTGGAATTTTTGATTTATTTACATTAGATTATGTGTTTTGTATCCACAAAAGTATTTTCACCTTGCGCTTTATCTTGCATACAACCTATCATGTTTGAAATTTTAAGGACGCTTGGCTACCTATTATAAGCTTGTCGTTATATCATCTTGGGTGTTTTTTTTTAAAATACGACAATAGCTGCTCCACTTTTTCTATCTGGTGGATTGTTTACAAGGTGTTAGCAACCACTAAATTTGTAGAAAAAGGCTCTTAAAAGGGAAAAAACTCGAATACTTTTAGTTTGTCTATTTTTATTATGTGAATATGTGATCTATTTTGTTTTTTTTAAACTCTATTTGTAGTGCTGCTGTTTTGTTCTCTAGGAAATCGAATAAAGTTTGGTCTCATCTCAACTCATTTCAATAAGCTACCGTTGTTGAGTTCAGATTGTGCAAATATGTGATGTGTGTTGCCTATGTATTATATAACCAGTTGTCCATATAAGTTGGAACCACCAAGAGATAGATACTCAAGAGATAAAGTCTCGTTTAGTTCACAGTCTAGGAAAGTCTTCCTTGTTTGCATACCTTGAACTAGTAATTTTTTAGTTTCTTTGAGGTCTGAATTAGCACTTTTGAAAATTTGTAACTAGCGCCTCCTCTTACATATTTGCTGATTTAATTCAAGTATGGATATAGGTTGTTAAGATAAGAACATACATGTTATGGTTATATTGTTCAAGTTTTTTTTTTTAAGTGTTTCCCATGAGTCTTCCTGTAAGCTGTGGTTTGAGTTTAATGTTTTCTTAAACCCCAAGTTTAGCCAGATTTGAATAAAGTTTGTGTTTTAAAAGTGTGTTGTTGGCCGAGTTAATCAAAACTATATTTGTGATAGCTAATTAGTAAGTGAATATGTCATGTTCATTTGATTCGTTTAAGTCTTAAAAGCACCTTTTATAGGCTGCTTAAAGTGCCTTGAATGGACTGCTCATGGGACCTTTTGCTGTAATGTCATTAAGGTATATTTGAACAAGTTGATTGTAATACTTTTTGGGGATAGGATTGCCAATAATATGTACTCCCTCCGTTTAAAAAAAGAATGATCTATTTTTCTTTTTAGTCCGTTTAAAAAGCAATGATCCCTTTTCTTTTTTTTGCAATTTTTTAATTTCATTTTTTCGCATGACATGTTTAGGACAACAAGATTACAGTGTTGAATGGTTTCATTCAGTTTTTTTTTGGGTGGGGTGGGTGGGGGGTAATTGGTTTCATCAAATTCTAGTTGAATTGTAAAACTATTGAGTCATCTTTGGAATGTTTTTTTTTTTAATTTGTGCTACTCACTGAATCTACGGGCTGATGTACCATTTTGGAATTTGGCTCATTAATTTTCTCTCTTCTACTATTTGCATTGGGTAATTAGAAAGAGTTTTGTTCCCTATTAAGTGGCATCTCCTCTAATGAAGCATTTTTAAAAATATTGCCTTGTTAGTTTGGTCTAGAACTTTAAGTTTCAAAGCTTCTTTGGATAGAATAACTAGTGTTTGTGATCACATGAAGCTGGGTGTTCCAGTGAAATTAATGTGGAGTTGATGTGCATATCCTCCCTTCGTTCTCTGTTGATGGCCTAAATGATGAGCCAAATTTGAAATTTACTTCTTAAACATTGGACTTTGATGAATAATTTCACCTTAAGTATGGTTTATGTCCATCTTTCTGTGAAAGGGTATAAAGTCTCGTTCTCCTTGGTTTTATTATTGACTTTAAACTTGAAAAGGTTGGTAAATCTTTGAATTTGGTTTGGTCTTAATTTTTTGGGATTATCATAGACCAATTTCGTCAAAAGTTTGGCCATACATGGGCTTGTCATGATCAAACATTAAAATCATTTTGCTTTTCTTAATTTGTTCCCTCATGTTTCACTGCTATCATGAATAGGTACCAACTCTTATTTCTTCTGTTTCATGTACACTCGGGAGCGCGTTTGAGGTCTCATGGCTTGACTTCATCTCTGTCTAAATCAGAAAAAACGAACAATAATCTCATTACATATTTCCATCTAGCAGTCTAGTGCCTCTTTCCTTTTCTAAGCGTTTATTTTTTCTTTGTATTATTGCACACATTGTCATTTCTTTACTAAAATATTGCACATTTTTTATTTGGAATTTATGTCTGTTTATTTGAAATTGTTAATAGATAGCAAATTTATTTGTTCCCTTCTCATCTCTTAGATTTTAGACTTAGAATAAGTCTTTGGCTTTGGTACTTAATTTATATCATTAAGGTTAAAATTCGGTAGGTGAAACATACCTTTTAGAATAATTGGCCAAATTGTTAGAATTCTTTAATGCTCCTTTAATATGGAATAGTAGCCTGTCGAATTAGTTTCTCATTAGTTACTAATGTCGTAATAGTCAAAAATATAAGTTTTGCGGTAGGCGAATTTATCATCGCTAGACTCGGAAATCAATTTTGAATTATTTTGGATATGATAAATCAACTCTTTGTTCTCATCAATTTCAAATAAAATATAGTACTTTTTCAATTTGATTCCATGAGGCCTTTTCTAAAGATTTCAAATGACGAACAAATATCTTTTAAAACATAAGTCTTTCTTAATAAAAATAAATAAATTTCCAAGTTATTACGGATTCAAAACATTTATTTTTGTAGCTATTCTCTAATGATTCATTTAATGTAGAAAATTAATAATCTTATTTACTCCTATTTTTATAAAATTTGATTAAAAAAAAAAGAAACAAAAGAGTCTTTTTTTAGAATGAAAAAAAAAAAAAGTAAAGTTCTTAGCATAATTAACTTTTTAAATTATTAATTAAAAGCTTTTGTAAAGAAATGGTTTTAAATAAGTTTATTTTTGATAACAATAAGATTGCATCATTATTAAGAGGTTTTATAAAAAGTCTTCGATAATTTTATGAAAAATAGATTTATGGCGAGGTTGTCCTAAAATTTTTTCTAATCTTTTTTCTTATAAATAACTAACATATGTTATAAGATATATATAGGCCTGTTTAGCCATGAAATTTTTTTTTTTCCAATTTTTTTTTTCGGAGTTGAAAATTTTGGTGTTTGGTCATGAAAATTCAGAAAATAATTCCAAAATTTTATTATGAAAAGGGAAAACAGATTTTTGTTGTTTTCACAATTTTCCAACTCCAATTTCAACTTTTATTATTATTACATATAACCCAATCTTTTAAATTTTTACATAAAACTCTCCTTATAACATTATTTTTTCAATATTACGTGTATAACAGTTTTAAAGAATAAGATAATTATAATTTCAAACTTAATGCTATCCTAATTAATATATATCTCTTTTTCTCTCTCATCATTATTTTTATCCCTTATTTAAGACATTATTTTACTACTAATTTATATTTATACCCATAAATATATAAAGTATTATATTTATAATAGAAATATACAAAGTATGTTATATATAAAGTTTGTACCATATATATACCATATACACACATATATAAATATACAAAGTATTAAGAAACATACTAAGCATATTTATAATATAAATATACAAAGTATGTTATATATGAAGTTTATACCATGTATATATCATATACACACATATATAAAAATACAAAGTATAAAGAAACATACTAAGCATATTTATATATTTATGGTATATGATATAATATACCATAAATATGCAAAGCATGTTTTACATAGAAATAATTTATTCACACACAGTAAAATCTTTCATGTATAAGAAAATTAAAGAAATAAATTAGCGGCACCCTAAAATTTAATAACAACTCATCATTTCCTATTTTTTAGGAACGGAAAATGAAGGAAATAAATTCCTCAAAAAATAAATTTGTTTGAAAGATAATATTTGTTACCTAAAAAATAGGAAGCAGTGATATGTTAATATAACATCCATCTCTAAAATTTTCAAATATGAGAAAACGGTTATTAATGTAAATATTATATATGTCATAATTGAAATTCATTAAATATGGCCATGTATATGTAATTATTTTTATAATAGTGGCTAATTGTGTTCTTTTTTCATTAGTAGGTAAATTTTAGTTGGGTGATTTTGATAGTTTGTAAAAATTAGGGCATAAAATGATATTTAAAAAAGTTTTTTCAAAAGTCAAAAAAAAATATCAAAAAAGACATGGTCAAACACAACTCCAACTCCAATTTCAACTCCAACTTCAACTCCAACTCCAACTCTGAAAAATTTTAATTTTCATGGCCAAACGGCTACATATTCTTTATACCTAGCTTATATTTTTTTTTAATTTAACATTTGATTTTCTTATCTAACCCAAGTTTGACCGGTTAATCATAGTTAACGGATCCTTTAGGGTGCTTAACCCCTTCCCTTTAGGATAATTAGAACCCTTACCTAGAAGTTTTTAAGTTAAGTAGGTCTTAAAATAAAGTCTTTATTTTCTTTTAATCATTAATTAGTTTATAATATGTGTCCTAATTCACCGTACAACTAATTAGGTGATGACTTCCTTAATTTAACTAGAAGTTTTTCAATATATTGAACCTCGATTTGGACCGTGTTAAAATGGGATATGACAGTTGGGGACTTCATTGGGGATGTTAGGTTCTTAACCATAACAAACTTAGGTTAATATTTAAGTTTTTATATATTGTTATTTGTTTCACTCTAATTGTCTTGATTTATCATGTTTGTGTGCCATAAATTGTTTATTTGCTATTATTTTGTATAAATTGCTTATTTATTAATCGCTTTATATAAACTGGCATTTCATTCATATTTCCTCCACTTTAGAAAACTGACACTCACACATATTATACACGCAGATTGTACTTTCCCAAAATTCATTCAAATCACCTATTTTAGAGAGTCGGTGCATATGTGAGGTGAGCGAAAGTTTTACTGTCATGGGACCACGTGCCTTCTCATATAGAAAATTCAAGTCCATGTCTATCCAAATCTTAGAAAAACTTAAGACAGAGCATTACCACCTTTGATTTAGGCCATGCATGCATAAACCTTAGGTGACTTGACCCATGATGTCATTCCATAAATAGGAGAACACCATTTAATGTCAAATGAATTTACGACCCAATGACGACCCTCATATTGTGTGCAAAAATAAATTGATCCAAGTCGAAATTTAACCAAATTAAGTTTGAAAAATTCTAACTCCAAACTCGAGTATGTCATTAATTAAAGGTTGGATCAATTTATCAAAATCTCAATTAATATTTGATGCTTAGGCCTACCTCCGGCAAAAAGGAGTCACCTGTATATTGGGATGAATTATTTAACATATTTGTATTATTTGCTTGCTTACGTGCTACTTGACCTACATGAATTTATTTGTAACATAATTTCACTTGATATTTATTTTCTAACTTCTCTTTTGTTTAGTCCTTATTTTCAGAGAAGAAAATTAAATTTGCATTTATATATCTCTTTATTATCTATTATATTTTTACATATTTTATATCATGATATTTCTTAAAAAAATCTATTATTGTAACACTTCTGCGCTTAACACAATTTAACGATTCTAGAGCAACCATTTAGGAAATTATCTTAAATCCGTCAAACTGTTAGTATTTTCACTAAAATTTTCTTTCGTCATTTTTAGGGTTCACATTCTTTATTTAATTTTTTTATGAGTTTAATTCATCATTATTTTAAAAAAATTTCCTCGAGTTTTCAATACTTGAATCCGTAATTTGTTAAAAATTTCTTTTTGCTCTGTTAACGTGGAAATAATTCTTTGTAAATATTTTTCTGCCTACTTTTTCTAAATCATTCATTTCTAATTTTACCAGACTCATGCTAAATACAAACTATTATATTTTCTACCTTTTCAAGCTCTTTCAAGTCCTTTCTTTACGGGCGTAATATTCTGTTTGTAGCGACGGAACATTTAGCCTGTTAGTTTCATACTTTGGAGTATCTATTTAGTGCCGACTACGTCATGGAACTCTTGCTCATGCTCTCAAATTCTTCTAACCTTTTATTGGCCTTCAGGCCATTTATTATTGCTTGCATTGGTAGATGTCTAAATTTATTTGTACAAATTTTCAAATCACACTTGACTTCACTTGTTCAATTTTCTCCGTTAAATTATTTTAGAGCGGCGATCCAAACTTGATACTTTAAAGTTTCACTCGTTCAAAATGCTTGTGTCGTTCCTATCTTGGGATTATTAGGATTGATCTTTCCGCACTTATTTCAAGCTTTAGCACGTAAATCTAGAAAAATTCTATTGGTTGATATTTTCTCCATCCTCGATAATTTTTTCATAACCCAACAATATTAAATTAGTCATTCATAATATTTTATCTTATCAAAGTTTAACCTTCGTGCGCTTTATTTTCTTATTAATTATTATCTTGAGCTTATATCCTTTATGCAACTTGATCTGTTAGGTTCTTTTTGCTCACATTTCTAAAATGTTATATCCTTAGCCTTTCGATTCAATGCTTATCTAGTGTTTCATTTTCCTTCCAAAGGTTGACATAAGTTGAGCACCAAAGATAATTTTAAAAAATATGACCGAGTAAATTACTATGATTGACCTAGTTAAGGATGAGTTCGACTGCGAAGAGCCAAAATCGCATCAAGATAAAGTTTATAAGCTTGAGACAAAATGTCACAAATGGAGTAAGAAATTGACAACATTAAAGAAATGATTGTCGACCTTATGAATTTATTCACTGAACGCTCAGAAGCATACCAACTTTCTGGCACTCTGCACTTCCCACCTTTGAAGGCTCAAAAGCATACTCACCCTTTGGCACTGTCGTATTTCTCACTGTTGATTATAATGCCCAACTTTTCTCTAACATGCACTCATTCTCGTCAAAAGAGAAATTCAACAATTTGACGAAGACGATCAAAAGAGAAGCAAATGGTGGACGATGTTTTAATATTGAGTCTAATAAGATTTTCTTTACTAATGAGCTTGTTTTACCTTTTGAGATGGATTATGGTGATATTTCAAAGTATGACAGGGTAGGTAGTCCCATAGACTACCTGAAGGCATATGTTGATTAGGTGAGAAATATTGGACAAGACAATGAATTAAAGATGAGATATTTGTTAGGACTCTTACGGGTCCAGCTTTGATGTGGTATGCAAAGCAGGATATGTGGAAATGATCTTCTTGGGGCGACCTTGTCAATGATTTTGTCAAGAAATATGAGTCTTCTAGATGTATTCCTCAAGGAGTTGATCGGTTAAAAAGAAAATCGAGAGTTTTCTACGTGTCCAAAAGGAAAATAACCAAATTCTTCTTTTTTGTAAGCACATACAATCGAATCAGGCAAAACTCCAACAATAGTTTTATTGAGCATGACGATTAAAGTACAGTGGGATTTTTTTTTTTAAATTCCATCTAGGAGTTATGTAGTAGTATGACCAGTTTTTGGGTAGCTTCTTCTGTGGAACAATTATGTACTTTTGTGAAATTAATGATCAATCTTTTGTACGTTTTTAAATTTTTTTTATGTAAACCGAACTACGGTTGACCTGATTTTCTTGATGGATATGTAGGCAACCTACATAGGGACTCAGTCATATTTAATATAGGATTTCAATAATCCTTTAGCATGTAATTGGAACAATGTTCGACCTAATTTCCCGTCGGACACAAGATATGTAGGCAGACTACGTAAGGCTCGATTTCTTTATTATATTTTTATTTTTTCCCAAAAAAGAGAGAAGCTAACTAGGGGAGAACCTTGGCATGCAATCGAGACATCTTCATCAAAATGTCTTACAGATTTGGATGGAATTTTGGCACGCAAGATGAGGCGTCATCATTAGAATTATCTTCAGACTCGGGCAAATTTTAGGATATCCCAGAGTTAGCAAAGCATAAGGGTCAAGCTAGAGTCAAGCTTTGATGTTCGATATAATTCAACCTTTCTTCTGATTACTACTCCTTATCAGTTTACTTTTCTTTTACATATCAAGCGTTAGGACTAGCTAAAAAGTTTTTTCATCCACTCGCTCCGCAACTAAGATCATCTTTTCTAGTCTAGAATTCTCACTTAGGCTACTCATGAATTAATCTTTTCATAAATTTATTATTATTATTATTATTATTATTATTATTATTATTATTATTATATGTATTTTGCATGTAGTAACACTTTATTTTATGTTTAAAGTTTCATCTTTGTTTAGAGATTGTCTGGCATTGAACAATGTTTTGACTTTGAATTTGTGCCAAGGACAATACGACAATGGTAGATAAGTTTGATGCATTCAATATTGATATAGTTTTAATACAAGCACCGAATGATGATATCAAGAAGAATGTGTCCCGAAGAAATATTTTGATCGATTTACCAAGTACTTTTAGCCTTCTTCCTACTGCTGCCACAACTTTCATTTCAACCAAAAACTTTTGTTTAACCATATATCCTCGCCAACTACCGCCTATAAGATCTCTTCGCAAATGCCATCAATATATACTACTAATCTAAAAAAATTTCAGCTTACTATGATGTCAAATATTCATTCTCACACAATTGTGCTTCCTTCCAAGAAAAATAAGCATGACCATCTAGAAGTTTGTCAAAATGTAAAAACTGAAAAGATTTTGTCAATTCACTACGAAAATCTAGGCAAAGAACTCTAGAATCTGAGAAAAGCACTTGATGAAGAGTTGTGCTTAAGAAATTATTAGATCCTAAAGTATGAAGATTTGTGTGTTCACCCAAATGTTGAGCTTATACTAGGGTATAATCTATAAAAATTAAACACTTTCTTGGAGGAAGGAGATCTCATTGCTCACTTAAAGAATTACTGCAACAGATTAATTAGAATTGAACATGATGAAGCCATATGAATGAGATTATTTATTTAAAGTTTATCAGGATTGGCACTTGCTTGGTATACCAAGCAAGACTTTAGCAAATGACACACATGAAAGATATGGTTCATGACGTTATAAGACAATATGAGTTTAATATTGGAGGTAATCCACACATGATCGATTTGCTTACAGAAAAGAAGATGTCACATAAATCCTTTCAAGCATATGCCATACGATGGAGGTTGGAAGCTTCAAAAATGCATCCTCCACTTTTCGAGGATAAATTGATTTCAGTCTTCATCCAAATTCAAGAAGGCCTATATTACGACAAGTTGTTTGAAACTTATGCACGCAACTTCTCCGATTTGATTCGTATTGGAAAAGAGATAGAAAGTGGCATTCAAGAAGAAAAAATTGTAGAAAACTTAGCAACGCAAGTTGTTCATCCAGTTTTCTAGCCAAAGACATTAGTAAATCATAAAACTTTAAACAACTCAGCTTTTGTGCCTTAATTATAATTCCATCAAAGTCATCAATTTTTGCAATATCATTCTTCTTCTGACCTTTGCAATGCGCATCTCCAGTCTCTTTATCAACAAAACTTTCATGATAGCTAGCTCCCGATAAAATTTTCACCAAGTACGATTTACCTCGCGACCATGAAAGAAGATGAAACCTTTCTCTTTCACTACTCTAGATGAGTCATTGACAGATATATTTGAGGCATGAGAACTAAAGGAGTTCTTCAACTTAAAAATGAATTCATACCTAAGCACCCATCTTCAAACTTTGATTTATCAAAAATTGTGCTTGTCATTCAAATATTCAAGGACATGACACTGAAGATTATCTAGCACTAAAATTCAAGACTCAAAACATGATTGAGAGTGGCAAGATAAAATGCAGCAAGAGCCTCCAACCAACAGTGGTAATGTTGCAAACACGGGTACAATTTTTGTTAAGGGTGATCCATCAAAATTGGCACCAAGACATTTGAAGATAAAGTGTGCAACAAGTCTAGAGGACTGACAAGAGCATCATTTTTCAACATGAAAATATCATTCTCCATTTTCCTTCTTTATGAGTATCTATTTTGTAATTTGAGAGTATCGTTCTCCTTTTTCCTCCTTTATAAGTAACTATTATTTTGTAACTTAGTACCACTCTTTTTTCCTCCTATATAAGCAGCTACTATTTTATAATCCTTTTCATACTTCTTTGTGAACTATGTTTGACCTGATTCCTACTAGCAATAGGGTACGTAGGCGCCTATTCTGGGTTTGGTCATAATATTATAAAAAATCATCTTCCCCTATAGCCAATATTGGGACAGCTTTTCAGATGCCCTATCACTATTTTGGCAGAGCAGATGCTTGAGATCACGAGCAACATGCGCATCATCAAATTGCAACAATGCCATAACTACAAAAAGCACAAATTCAAAGCCAAAACTTTCTGGTTCAATTACAAGGCAATCATTTTCTTCTATACTAACAAGTTGTTTTTGAGTAATGGAGATGCTGATTCAATTAATCTTGAAGGATAACACATGCGAGCAAAGAACACGAAAGGCAACCAAAAGATAATGTAAAATTCATTTTAAATATTAAAACATACAATTCTCTTTGAGTGCGGGAGTTTCCTCACAACAAAATTCGTCAAAGAGGAATCCCAAATTATGAGTACCACATTATGAATAGTCACTAATGTGGCATTGCATCGTTAATATTTGTTATCGTAAAAGGCACCACACTTGAATTTTCACTACTGCAAATGCTTTACATAAAGTTTTTATTGATTTATGAATGTTTATTAAAATCGCACCAAGCTCTCTGCACTACATTAATATTTGTAAGTTTGTAATACATATTGAGTTTGTCCACCCTAAAATAGGACACATTGGGTTCGTCCACCTGAAAATAGGATACTTTGAGTTTGTCCATCATAAAATAGGACATGCTGAGTTCGTCCACCCTAAAAATAGGACATAATGGGTTAGTCTGCCCTCCAATAAGACAATTTATGCATGTTTGCTATCAATTAGATATTTATGCTTGCTTTTCTTTACTTGAACTTATCGTAATGCCTTAATCATTTATTTACTTTTAACATTATTATTAGCACTACATGCTATTTTTAAAATTTTCTCAAAAATTATTAGAGAAAATTGCACCAAACTCTCTACACTACATTAATATTCCTAAGTTTGCAATACACATTGGGTTTGTCTACCCTAAAACTAGGATACATAGGGTCCATCCACCCTAAAATAGTACACTATGAGTCTGTCCACCCTAAAATAGGATACATTGAGCCCATCCACCCTAAAATAGGACATGTTAGGGCCGTTCATCCTAAAATAGGACATAAATGGATTAATATGCCCTCTAATAAGACATTATGTATGTTTTCTTTCAATTGAATATTTATGCTCGTTTTTCTTTGATTGAATATTTCGCAATGCATTTATCATTTATTTATTTTAGTTAGATATGCATTGTATGCTATCTTTTGAATTCCTTGAAAAATCAAGTTTAATTACTTATTTGTCTTTTATTGAGCACTGTTTTTCAATTAGATGAATTTTATAAGCATATAATTTGAAGACACATTGGGTCCATCCATCCTACAATAGGACATATTGACATTTTAGGGTTTGTCCACCCTTAAATAAGACATGTTGGGTCCATCCACCCTAAAATAGGATATTTTGAATTCGTCCATCTTAAAATAGGACATATTGAGATAGTCTGTCCTTTAATAAGAAAATTTTATGCATGTCCGCTTTCAATTGAATATTTATGTTTACTTGCCTCTAAAAGAATGTCTAGCAATGCTTTAATTATTTATTTATTTTTTAATTAAGGAATGCATGATTAATTATTCATTTATTTTTATTAAGCATTGATTTTGCTAATATCTCTACTTAGTTTGATGAATTTTGCAAGCATATAATTTGACATTGTTACTTCTAAAATATTGCATGTTTGACTAATCCCATCTAGAGAACCGATGGATGCATTTGTCTTATGATTTTTTTATAAGAATTTTATTTACATTTTTTCATGCTTTACTTTATTTGCTAAATTTTCTATCAAGACTTGGCGGGATGCAAAATATATATGCATAAAGAGGAGACATAGCATAACGTGAAACCATCTCTTAGCAGCGAAGTGGGGTAAGCTAGCGGAATGTCAAGCATCCCTAGCAGTGTTGATGATTTAGAGCTCGATTTGACTAAATTTTCAAAAGTGTTAACGTAAATCTAAACCTATTTCCAAATCTATTCTTATATTTCAGTGTCATCATAAATCTAAAACTGATACAAAATTTTGAGATCCTCTCAAAATTTTAGCATAACATAACTTTTGAACTATATCGACCTGATTTTCGTAAAACTCGAGATATGTAGGCGACTCAGAAACTAGAGTTCAGTCGAATTCATAACCCCAATCATACTAGTTCAATCTACTCCATTACTTAGAATGTCTCCTGTTTTGGATGCATTCTTTTTATTTTTTTTTACTCAAATTTGTTTGTTCTAGTCGAGACAAAATTGTCTATTATGTCAACGTCTTCATCCAAAGATTCTTACATTATCTTCGATTGAAGATATAATACCTCGTATTTTTGAGTTAGAATTCAAATCGTCGTTCCTACGCGTATAGTCTCGAACCCAATGATTCTATGTTAGTATATGTATGATGATCAATTCTATAATGTCGAGGTCACAAAAACACTCCTAACTCAAAGACGAGTTGAGAACTTTTCAAACAGTTGGAAAATCATCGAGATTATCCAAAAAAGATGATTCTAGATGTCCACATCTTTCTAAGGTATATATAATTTTTTCGTTTTTGTATATGTTGGGTATATAAATTTGTGGTGAGCTTTTTGTTTGAAATACAATGATCTATATATTTTAATATACATAAATGAATATTGGGTTTACATAAATTCGTATGTATGTGTTACACATACATTACTCAGCACATATACATAAATGAATATTGGGTTTATGTAAATTCGTATGTATGTGTTACACATACATTACTCAGCACATATACATAAGTTAGTTTTTACAAACCTAATACTACGTTGTGTACTGCATTTACATCATATTTTTCTGTGTATATGTATATATTTTTTGAAGAGCTATTTAAGATAATGAATATTAGGTATGTATATGTTGACATATACATCACTTCTGATATTTTGTTTGTTGTGTTTTTGAACCAATAATTCAAACAATACAATTTTATGTATATGATAGTAATATACATAAGTTTAGTATTTAATTTTACAACACATGCTCATATTGACATATATATGTTTTGTTATTTTAGTGTTTTATATAGTTTGTGTTTTGTTATTTTAGTTTGATGCACTGAACATGACATGTGTTTATGAATAATATATACATAAACTTCAATATGTCGGTAGACAACTACTGTGATGTGAACTGCATATACATAATGAATATCAGCTATGTATATGTTGACATATACATCACTGATGATATATTGTTTTTTGTGTTTTAGAATCAATACTTCTCACAAGTCAATTTTATGTATATGTTAGTAATATACATAAGTTTAGTGTTATTTTCATTTAAAAACACATTCTCACATATCATGTGTTGTTTCTTTCTCAATAGGGTATGAAATACAGGATAAGAAAGGTTCCTGCGCATTCGTTGCATTTCGGTAGTTATTGCAATCGAAAATTTGGAGAAGAAATAAAAAATTATCTTGGTGAAGAAGTTGTAAATCTGTTCCGGCAAATAATTTTTGGTTCATTCCTAGACATCCCGAATTATAATTATCAGGGTCAATTATCCAAATGCTTACTCATGCTCGAGATAGAACAAGACAATCCGGATGAAATACACATTTACGTGCAAAGAACCACACTAAAGTTTACTATTATTGCATATGCCATTATATCCGGTCTTAAATGTTCAGGAAACATCGAGGAGCACCTCTTTTCTGTCACATCAAAGTCCGCATTAATGACGAAGTATTTTCCAGGATCTAAGAGTTCTGTCAAAAGGAGTCTCTTTATAGAGCGATTCAAGTTGGGCAACTTTGAAAATAATTCTGATGCTCTGAATATATCAATAATTTACTTCATTCACACCTTTCTGTATTCACAAGTACGTGATTCTACAATTAGCAAATTGAATTTTGTGATCGTTGAGAATAGTAGTTACGAACAATTTTCATGGGGGAGGAGTTCATTTGAAAAGCTTATCGCATTGTGGAGACAGGATTTTTTTATTGCAAAATAGTTATACTTGATGGGGGGAATGCCTCACGTGCTGAATGTTTGGATGTATGAATGTTGTTCTGAGGTAGACAGTACGATAGCCGAGCAGGTGAGAAATGTAATTCCCCAAATTTTCAACTAGCAGGTGGTTGGAATCAAAGTTAAGTACGAGAAATTTATGGATGGTATGTTCAGCAAGGTAAGTATGATGTATATTATTTCGATCTTAGTTTTAATTTTCAACGTGCTTACTTTACCGGACTATTAATAGTACTATTTTTTATTATTTAACAGTTAGTATACAATAATATACGACCAACTGATGAAGAAGTACAAAGTCTTGATTTGCAAATGATCGACAGATTTCAATTAAAAGAAGCTGAAAGTGGATTTCCTTCAGAAATTGCTGCAGATTATTTCGATAAAAGACCTGCTGTCGACGTACAGTCATAAGTGGACCTCGATATACAAGATTTTGAGGAATTTAGTACGGTCCCTCCTACAGAAATTCTCAAGAAGGCAGGTTTGATTACTGATGCTTCAACATCTCATTCGACTAAGAAGCGAAAAACAGTTCGTTTTGATCCCCCAACTGCCGAGGAGCAAGTTTGTTAGAAAACACCATCTTTTATTTCAACAAGAATTGTGTCAACACAAAAAACAGCTTCTTCAGGTTCGGAGCATGTTCATGCCGAAAAGACAACTCAATTATCATCACTCAAGTCAGTTTGTCAGGACAATTCTGATGAAAAGTGGGATGATATAAAGTTATTTTTGCAATCTTATGTAAGTTCATTCATATCTAATAGTCAACTTTCTTCAGCTTTTGACATGCTGGTATACACAAAATTCAACTTTCATCAACATGTACTCTTATGTAAGTTCATTTTGACATGCAGGTTGACACAAAAATCAATTGTCTTCATGATCTAATAGTCAAACAACATCATGACTCAAATGAAAAAATGAATAAACAACATGCCGAACTCATCCAATTGTTGAAACACTACAGCCAAAAAAATGAAAAGGTACACGTAAAAATGATTTAACTTATACAATTCATGATTTTGTGTTTCTTTTTGATTCAATTTTGTGCATTTATACATATTCTGAATCAGAATTGTATTATGTGTTATTTAACTATTATTTGTACAATGTTTTATAACATACATAAAATGCTTACTTTGTGTTATATAATATACAAATAATATGCCATGTATATTAAATATTTCTCACAAAATTGATAGTTGCAATGACATAGTATCTACCAATTATGGTATGTATATTAACTAATATACATAACTATTTTAAGTTAAATACACAATATAATAATAAGTTATACTCATAAGTATGATGTGTAGTGTATAGCTATGTATATTACATACATTTAATATTTGTAATATAACATACATAAATTGTTACATTGTGGTATATAATATACCAACAACATGCTATGTATATTATATATTTCTCATCGAATTGATAGTTGCATTGGCATAATAGCTGACAATAATGATATGTATTTTAACTAATATACATAAAAGCTTTATGTTGAGTCCACAAAAAAATCTCAACTTATACTATGTGTATTTTATAGCTATGTATATTAGACTGAAATGACATAGTATCTGATATATCTACTACAACAAAGTATGAAGGTTCATGTTTTGGATGGTTCAACTGTCGGAGAAAAATCAACACAAGCTCAAGTAGACGAGATGGATATCATGTAGAATATTGAAGGCATACAAAAAGGGGTACTTATTTAAACATACATTATTATTAGATCACGTTGATGTTATCAAATTTTTTCTAAAGAATATACTGTACTTATTTCAACACCATCAGCAAGAGGGAGAAGAAAAACAGGAAACGTACCATCTAAAGAAGATGTTGAAGATATTGAAATCTTCAAAACCTTAAAAGAAAAAGGAAAAAAGGTATTTACTCACAAGTGATAATTATACATACTTCGTTACATATATTACTTTTTCGTTAGTTCTTTAATTTTATGATTTTTATCCAGCTTAGAATTTGGTACAAATTGAATGTTGTTTAACGACAGTTATATTTACGTTACAATGTATACGTATCATATTATATGTATATTATTATAATATACATATACAACACAACACAAATTATGAAAGCAATTAACATATAAAGCAATAATTATTTTTTATTCGTAGATTTTTGACGAGATAGATAAATCAACAAACGTATACTTTGCTAATGATTCAATGGATGGCCACTACTTTGATTGAAACCGCAGTCCCATACAATAACAATCATAGGTTAAAGATCTCAGAATTTAACGTTTACAATTAAAACATTGAACTGACTTAGTTATGTATATGTTTTACATTATGATTGGTAGGATGTCGAAGAATGCAGTGAGGATAATGCTACTGCCATCCTAGATGCTCTTGTAGAATTCGTAGTAAATCACAATTCTGACAACACCAATGTTGGAACATCTACTACTATGCATGTCCATAATGATCACATGGTAAATAAATAAAGCTATTCTTTTTCATCCATAGGTCAAATATGTAAGAAATGTACTATTTTTTCGCTTATAGTTAAATCTAAATAATGAACTACTTTTGTATATGTTTTGTGTTATGTTTTCAAGGATGTTGAACAAGTTAGTGTTGATTTTGGGCCTGTCACATTGGAATGTCTAGTCGCAGCTGTAGAAAATCAGAAACCTGATATTGATAATGTTGAAACATCTAATATGCAGGTAACTTCATCAATTTTTTTTACGCCCTGCATGCTTTAATTTTCACACATGGCACTACTTCTATGTGCGCGTTAAACCAAATCTAACAATACATACTTCAAATTTAATCTTAGGTTGATTATTCAAGCACACTTCCTGAATTGGCTCAAGTGAATTTAGATGCGATATTGAAAGTTATTGCGGCACCAGTTGATGGCGTTCCTATAGAAGTAGTTCCATCGGCAGAATCAATTGTGAACCAACACGACATCTCTGATAGTCAGCTTCCTCTTGATTTTTCTGATGCTGGTGTCGCGGCTTATCAAGCTGCGAAAACTCCTGCTAAGATTTTTAAGAGAATCAGGACGAGATCCAAAATTTTCAAGTCTCCATACACAACCGAATATGCTTCTGGCTCTAAAGTAATTGAGGATCAGATCGAAGAGCAGAAACAACAATTCGCTTTTGATGGTTTCCTAACATCTGACACTATATCAAACAGTGTAATTGAAGAGTTCAAACAGTGGGTGGAGGAAGGATTATTGAAGTTTCATGCTAAAAAGTAAGTTTTTATTGATATTAAAATTAATTATTTCACTCAATGGATTTACTATATTTTTTTTTTATAATAACAAATTTAATTTTTTTATAGAAAATATGATGATGATCACTACAAAGCGAAATCATCTTCGCTAGGAGTTCATGAAATTGATTTTGTGGTTGCTCATGTACAAACAAAAAAATGATTTTACTTGATGTCTCAAAAGAACATGTGTTGAAACGATGAGGTATTTAAACTTTTTAATTTGATAATCATTCGTTTTTACTTGTTCTGTTATGTTGTATACACACATGCATGGTATATATGTGTTAATCTACTTCGGAAATTTTGTATGTGTTAAATAAGTTTTAAATAAACTATGTTTCTCTTAAACTACTACTTTAATTTCTAATTTATGTACATCATGCTTTTGCACTGTATATATGTTCATTTTTTATATGACCAGTTTAGGCATTTGACAACACCAACATATACGTTATAATATACACCACTGTTGATTTTTGTGTTATGTTTGTTCTAGTATCCTCAGGTCACACAAAAAAAGTTTATGTATATGTTAAAAAATTCATTACTACTAAAATAGATGGACGCCATCTATGTATATTATAACCTATATGTTAACTCAATTATAACACAACAACATATGTATATGTCTATCTTAATATATGTATTAGATTTCTAATGGAAGTGTATGTTAATAATTGATAATCAGTATGTATATTTAATAATATACATCACTGAATGTATGTAGTTATGAACTTTCTTGCATACTCAGGTTTCATCATATTTTATGTATATGCATGTATTATCTAGATGTATGTCTACAAACACTATTCTTAGAAGTATGTAATTTTTATTATACAACACATAATTCGTTTCATTTTTTTCCCTCTTTTGTAGCATATTGATGTTATTTTCTATTATTTGCGGAAGAAATCAAAATTAAGGAATGATCAAGATTACAGGTTCACAACAACCAACTATTTTTTAAGAACTACATTGACAAGACATACTCCAGATACTATGAAGACGATACAGATACAGTCCTGACTACACAACAAGATTATGCTGAATCTGTTCGCGTTGCTCTAATTGAAGAGATAATAACACATATAATCAACGGATATTGCATGCCATCTGATTTGTCATGGAACCAAGTTGATGAGGTGTATGTTCCTATCAACTGCAATGAGAATTTTCACTGGGTGTTAGCTGTTATTGTCCTGAAGGATAGACGCATACGCGTCTACGATTCGCTGTCCAGATGAAGAAATACGGAATCAATTACTGAGATTCAAAATTTGACTAAGATGCTGCCAACTTACCTCTCCGACAACAAATTTTATGATAAAACATCTCGTACAGATTGGCCTAATCTTGAAACATATAGGGATAAGATTACTCAAACGACACAAATTTTGAATGAACATCCCTTTGACGTTGAGTATGTTCAACATATTATGCAACAAGAATGCGACAGTGTGTAAGTATACTTATATATTCTTTTTATTTGCAATATTACTGTACATGTATTAATGTATTTGTATTTTTCATTGCTAGTAAGTATTATTTAATAACTTCTATTATTTTTTGTATGTATGACAGGGATTGTGGAGTCTTTATTGCTGGTTATACAGAATACCTAAGTGAAGAAATGAACGTGTCTTCTGATGATTTTGAAGAAGAATACCATAGAATGCATTACGCCACACTACTTCGAAAATATGGTATTCAAAAAGCAAAGAAAGGTTATGTTGGTGAAAACCTCCAAGACCAAAGTCGAGAATTATTCAAATTTCAGATGATAATGCAATAGTTTGCATTGAGTAGTCTTATTGAAGAATATTGTTAATATTTTTAATGTATTCTGCTGAAATTTGTTAGAAATTTTCAAAGTTTTAATTATTTTAGTTGTTTTGTAAGGCAGAGTATAATATTTTTTTTTAATGAATATGATGAAGTTTTTATTTGACATATGTATTTTTTTGCAATGACGAATGCAGTTTTTGATGAATGTTGCATATGACAACATTTACATATATTTGTGGATGTTATGTGTGTATATATTTTCATATACATTGTAAACAATAAAAGTTAATACTGTATATTGTAAAATATACATAAATGTAATGTGTGTATATGTTTTAATATACACAAAACCTCCTAAATTTAATCTGTGCATATATTATGATATACATATTACATTATATAACTAACTAATAAATGTTGAAAAATGTACATTAGTATACATTTAATTGAAAAAAATATATTAAAGAAGTAAGTTAATTCAACGCTATATGTAAAACTCATAACATTTATTTTTTTAATATACATCACAGTTAATACTGTATAATGTTAAATATACATAAATGTAATGTCTGTATAAGTTTTAATATACACAAGACCTCCTAATTTCAATCTGTGTATATATTATAATATACATATTACATTATACAACTAACTAATAAATGTTGAAAAATATACGTAAGTATACATTTAATTGAAACAAAAAATATATTAAAGAGGTAAGTTAATTAAACGCTATATGTAAAACTCATAATATTTGTTTTTAAAATTTTTTGTTTACAATTATACGTTTACATTTAAAACTCAAACGTTATATAATAGAGCTATGTAGATTAAATGATCTACATTAATTAATATATAATATACATAAAATATATATCTGAGTTAAAGGCTATAAATACAATTTATGTATGTTATATAATATACATAACTGTACCACCTATTGGTTTCCAACGTTATTTCATTTCTCTTCATAAATATAGCAAAACAATAAGTTAATTCAACATTATAAAGAAAATACATAATAGTTGATTTTCAAAATTTAGTTTTTAAAAAAATTAAACATACACATCACAGTTTTTACATTGGAGCTATGTACGTTTTATGATATACAGGTAACCATTATTAGATAATATATACAACTGTGTTACTCTAGAATATTTCAAAACACTTATGAAAATACATCAGCGTATACAAAAAATCACAAATAATAAAAATAAATTAACACTAAAATTAAAATCAAAATAAATAATAATTTATTTAAAAAAAAATAAAACACGGAAATAAATAAGTTGGTACTCTTCAAGAGTATAGCAAAATAATAAACTAATTCTCCTTTGGAAAAAAAACTACATGAACGCCTATTGTGCCCTTCATGGCCGCATCGTCCACAACGGTTTGTGCTTGAAGAAAGTGTTTCACTTGATTTCTTCTTTCTCCCCTTCTTCGTTCTACCTGGAAGTCTTTTATATAACGGTGGCAACACTTCTTCTTCATCTACACTGCTGGGAACATCCAAGTCTTTCTTGTCTGGCATTGGAACGATTGGAAACCTCATATGTCTTGACCAATGTGTTTGGCTTGTAGTATTCTGAACAGTAATCTCCAAATTCTTTTACATGTTTAGACTTCAATACAGCTATAGCGTGAGCACAAGGGATTTGATCTATTTGAAACCTCGCACAGTTGCATGAGCCATTTTCTAAATCAACAATGTATCTTCTCCTAGCTTCATAAACTGAATATATATATGTTGAAGAAGCCTTCACCTAAACAATAAATATTCTGGAGCTGTGAATTAGTTTTGGAGCTGTGAATTCACATACAAAAGAAGTTGTCGCCAAAATATTCTGCAGTACCCTTTCCCTCAAATTGCATGTATGTTCTGGATTAAATTTCCGAATCATAAAAATATCTATTTTTTTGTAACTAGATGCTTCCAACTTCCACGTACATTTCTCATTGTAACAGAGGAGTACGTAGCTGAAATATAAAAAACACTATTCAACTGATTATATTTTGCATCATTTCATAAGTTTTAACGATTTAATTGTTACAAATCCATCATAATACAACATAGACATGCATAATATTTCATCAAAGAAAGCTATATACAATCTAATAATTCACGTAATAAACTTTAAAGACGAAGTATGCAGATTATGGATTAAATAACATATCTACTGACATGTTACCAGTTATGTATATGTTTACACATACATAACTATTTATGTATATGTTTTAATATACATAACAGTTTTTCCTTACCAAAACTGATAATATAAAGAATTAAAATAATAGACATAGCAACTTATATGTATATTAAACCAAGCACCTCAGAAATATTAATAAAGAAGAAAATGGTAACCAATTTTGTTGTAAGTTTTTTCTTTTTTCGTCTGATCGTTTTGCTCTAACATTGAATCCATTAGTCACTTTATATTTCAACATCACTGAAACAAGCGTATTTTTATCCTTATACATCTGTTTCACCTTTACATCAATACTCTTGCTATCGCATATCAAGTTATCTTCAACCTCTGGTACATACAAAGTATACTTATTTTGTGTCTCAGCAACAGATAAAGCCAAAGCATCAGATTTAACACCTTCCAGGCAAACCACAGCTCTTGTTTCCCTATTGAACAATATGTCATCTTCATATTTTTCTGTTGTTGAAATACATAACGGATATATCATGAACGTCGGTTGAGATTTTTTCAACTCGACATACAATCGTACATTATTATCGTTACGGATATGAAAAGGTGAATCATTCCCGTCAACAACATAACGTACATAAATATCTTTCCGAGTTTCGTCAATGTTTATTTCATCAGCAATCGACGAAATCAACCTCATATAATTTACTGATTCAGCAACAACAATTCCTTCACTTTTATAATCCACATATTCTATTTGAGATCTCCATTTACCCGAGTACCTTAAAAGAATAGCAATATCCATCTTCAATAAGTGAAAATAATTTACTTTGTTCAGTAAACAATAAAAAACAGAGATGAAATTTGATTTTTGATTTATGCTGTTGCTTCAGATTTGTGTTTTTAGGTATTTGTGATTTTTAAAATTTGAAATTCCATTCATGAAATATGATTTATGGAATGCAGTAATCCACGTATTAAATTAGTTGCGCCATTTACGTCAATAAATGCTGAATATCCGTTACTCCCTGTTTTCTAGGACTCTAACAGATTACAATATACATTACTTGTTATGTATATGTCTTTTACAAAATGTATATTAAATGGGAAAGAGAATAAACTAATTAAAAAAATGGGATGGAATGTAATTACTTCTAAAATGTTGGGATTTATGAAATTTACACTTCTTTGTTAGGCGAAAAATTACAGCCCACTGACCCAATTTTAGCCCCCAAATCTAAGCCAATTACCGGTCCAATTGGACCTTCACCCAGCCCAACCTTAATTAATCCCTAATACTCTCTCACCTCTTAACCAAAGATCGATACTTGTCTTCTCTCTCTGTAAACACCGATCATCCCCCAGACCACCGGATAATGGTGAATTTCGGTGGTCTTAGCCTTTTTCTTCCATTTTTCTCTCTTTTGCCCTCTCTATCACCTCTCCATCACTTTTACTCATCTCTCCCACAACTTTTGTCTTCTCAAGGCACAACTACAATGCTCTAAATCTCCTCTGCCAAGGTGAAAGGAATGAAGAACCATCAGATTTGTGGTTGTTATTCCTCAAATTCGATGGTTCCAATTCTTCCACCTTGAAACAACACTTATTCCTTTTTACATCAAGCTGAAAAAGGTGAACAATCAGTCTTTTCTCTGCCTTCATTTTTCTGTGATTTGGGACCTTCCCAAGAATTCAAATTCTTGAAGTCCCTATTGAGAACCGTTGCAGCTCTTTTGACTATTAATGGAGAGTTTTTTTCACAAGGAAGGGACCAAGATAAAATTGTCTGAAATTAGCACCAAACATCGGCAAATTCATACTATCGCTTCTTAATTTATTTTGCTCTTTTCGAGTTCAATTTCGAGTTTCGATCTTTCGATGAAGAAGTCCTAGTTCGCTACACCTTACAAGGTAAATCCTATCACATCTTAATTATTCATATTTAGTTTTATGAATTCTTGACCGTGCGACCAGTCGGGACGTTAGTTGTTTTAGCCGATTGATTTCGGGCATGAAACATGAAAAAATAAAATCGATTTCTGGAATTTTTGATTTATTTACATTAGATTATGTTTCTGTGTTCACAAAAGTATTTGCACCTTGAGATTTATCTTTCATACAACCTATCATGTTTGAAATTTTAAGCACGCTTGGCTGCCTATTATATGTGATCTTGTCGTTATATCATCTTGGGTGTTTTTTTAAAATACGGCAATAGCTACTCGGCTTTCTCTGTCTGGTGGATTGTTTACAAGGCGTTAGCAACCACTAAATTCGTAGAAAAAGGCTCTAAAAAGGGTAAAAAGTCGAATACTTTTAGTTTGTCTATTTTTTATGTGAATATGTGATCTGTTTAGTTTTTTAAAACTCTATTTGTAGTGTTGTTGTTTTATTCTCTAGGAAATCGAACAAAGTTTGGTCTCGCCTCAACTCGTTTCAATAAACTACTGTTATCTCCGACAATACGGGTACGTAGAATCTGCATAATAGAATAACAACTTCAACTCTTGAGTTCAAGTATGAACAAGAACACAAAAAAGTTGAACAAATACCCTCAACACAAAATCAAAATGATCTTTCAAAGAGGTGTATTTTTTCTTTTTGAAAGTAGATGAAACAGAAAGTTGTTAAGGTCAAGTCGTCCGAATTCACGGACTTTCCTTAAGGAAATAATTTCCCTCACTGTACCCGAGGTTGTGGAATCTTCCTCCCAGGATAAAATGGCCTTCAATCTGACTATAGCGGTACCTCAAATAGGCAGATTCTTCGAACACACTCACGGTTAGAATGATCACACTTAAGAGTATTTTTAAGACAAGAAGAAGAAGTTTGTAATCTGAAAATTTCTGTACAAAACTTGTGGATGAAACCAGGTTTATATAGCCATAAGATGCCTCTTAGTAAAGGTGGCAACGATTCAACTTAGAGGTGTGTCTCTTCTGAAAAATGCATGGCTGCAGTATTTATTATTGCTGAAACAGTCTGCAGTAATTTGCTGAAACAACACACCTTTTCACGAAACAGTGTGTATTTTCGTTGAAGAGTTGCAACTTTCTGAAGCAACAATCTGAAACAGTGCAACCTGTTGTAACAGAAGCAACAATCTGTTTAAACAGTGCAACTTTTCAAACCAACGCATCAGTTCTGAAACACCTGTTCGAAATACTGCAGCAGTTCAGTTAGCAGTGCCACTGTTACTGCGTGCATAATGAATTAATGGAGCATTACTGTTTCGGATTGATTTTCATTTCTTTTCGTCAAATAAACTTTGTCCAAAAAGAAAGATCTCATCGATCGATCATTTGACCAAAACCAAAACCAAAACCAAATCCGAAGCCGAGCGAGTGACGACGACGACGGCGCGAGGCATCTCTATCTCCTTGCCTCACTTACCATGTGAAGTAAGTGTTTCACTTTATAAACACTTTAAAGTTCTCTTCTTCCACCAATGTGGGAGAAGAGTAAACTTTCCAATTTGGGTGTCTCCTTCCCTTCACATGATTTCTCCATTTTCCATTCAACACACTATGAACCCAACAACTACCATTGTTGAGCGCAGATTAAGCAAATACGTGATGTGTGTTGCCTACGTATTATATAACCAGTTGTCCATATAAGTTGGAACCACCAAGAAATAGATGCTCAAGAGATAAAGTCTCGTTTAGTTCACAGTCTAGGAAAGTCTTCCTTGTTTGCATACCTTGAACTAGTAATTTTTTAGTTTCTTTGAGCTCTGAATTAGCACTTTTGAAAATCAGTAACTAGCCCCTCCTCTTACATATTTGCTGATTTGAGTCAAGTATGGATATAGATTGTTAAGATAAGAACATACATGTTATGGTTGTATTGTTTAAGTTATTTTTTCTTAAGTAAATATTCTCATAAGTCTTCTTGTAAGTTGCGGTTTGAGTTTAATGTTTTATTTTACACCCCAAGTTTAGTAAGATTTGAATAAAGTTTGTGTTTTACAAGTGTGTTGTTGGCTGAGTTAATCGAAACTATATTCGTGATAGCTAATTAGTAAGTGAATATGCCATGTTCATTTGATTCGTTTAAGTCTTAGTAGCACCTTCTATAGACTGCTTAAAGTGCCTTGAATGGACTGGTCATAGGACCTTTTGTTGTAATCTCATTAAGGTATATTTGAACAAGTTGATTGTAATTCTTTTGGGGATAGGATTACCAATGATATGTATACTGTAAACATGCTTAGGTTGGTTTTAAAATGTTGAATGGTTTCATTGAGGTTTTTTAGGTGTGGGTGGGGGTGGGGGGTAATTGGTTTCATCAAATTCTAGTTGAATTGTAAAACTATTGAGTCATCTTTGGAATATTTTTTTAGTTTGTGCTACTCACTGAGGCTACTGGCCGATGTACCATTTTGGAGTTTGGCTCATTAATTTTCCCTCTTCTACTATTTGCATTGGATAATTTCGAGAGAGTTTTGTTCCATATTAAGTGTCATCTCCTCTAATCAAGCATTTTTTAAAATATTGCCCTTTTAGTTTGGTCTAGAGCTTTAAGTTTCAAAGCTTCTTTCATAGTAACTTAGAATAACTAGTGTTTGTGATCACATGAAGTTGTTGTGCATATCCTCCCTTTCGTTCTCTGTTGATGAGCTAAATTTGAGATTTACTTCTTAAACATTTGACTTTAATGAATAATGTCGCCTTAACTATGGTTTATGTTCATCTTTCTGTGAAAGGGTATATAAAGTCTCATTCTCCTTGGTTTTACTATTGGTTTTAAACTTGGAAAGGTTGGTAAATCTTTGAATTTTGGTATTTTCCTAATTTTTTGGGATTATCATAGACCAATTTCGACAAAAGTTTGGCCAGATATGGCCTTGCCGTGATCAAACATTAAAATCACGTTCCTTTTCTTAATTTGTTCCCTCATGTTTCACTGTTATGAATAAGTATTAATCCTTATTTCTTTTGTTTCATGTACACTCAGGAGCGCACATTTGGGGTCTCGTGGCTTAACTCATCTTTCTCTAAATAAGAGAAGCAAACAATAATCTCATTACATATTTCCATCTAGCAGTCTAGTGCCTCTTTCCCTTTCTAAGTTTTTTTTTTTTTTTTTTTTTTTTTTTTTTGTATTATTGCACACGTTGTTATGTCTTTACTAAAATATTGCACATTTTTTATTTAAAATTTATGTTTGTTTATTTCAAATTTTTAATAGATAGCAAATTTAATTGTTCCCTTGTCGCCTCATTTTTACACTTTGGTACTTAATTTATATCATTAAGGTTAAAATTCCATAGGTGAAACATACCTTTTAGAATAATTGGAAGTTGTTAGAATCCTTTAATGCTCCTTTAATAAGGAATAGTAGCCTATAGAATTAGTTTGTTAGTTACTAATGTCGTAATAGTAAAAAATATAAGTTTTGCAGCAAGCGAATTTATCATTGCTAGACTCAAAAATCGGCTTCAATTATTTTGGATATGGTAAATAAACTCCCATTTCTTATCAAATTCATATAAAAAAAAGTACTTTTTCAATTTAATTTCACGAGGTCTTTTCTTAAGATTTCAGATGACGAAAAAATATTTTTTAAAACATTAGTCTTTCTTAATAAAAATAAATAAATTCTCAAGTTACTATGGATTCAAAACATTTATTTTTATTATTATAGCTATTTTCTAATGATTCATTTAGTGTAGATAATTAACCATTTTATTTACTCCTATATTTATAAAATTTGATTAAAAAATGAGCAAAAGAGTCTTTTTTTAGAATTAAAAAAAAAGTGAAGTTCTTGACATAATTAACTTTTTAAATTATTAATGGAAGTTTTTGTAAAGAAAAGATTTTAAATAAGTTTCTTTTTTACAACAATAAGGTTGCATCATTATTAAGAAGTTTTATAAAAAGTCTTCGATAATTTTATGAAAAATAAATTTATAGCGAGGATGTTCTAAATTTTTTTCTAATTTTCTTATTATAAATAACTAGCATATGTTATAAGATATATATATATATATATATATATATATATATATATATATATATATATATATATATATATATATATATATATATATATATATATTTTAATTTAACATTTGATTTTCTTATCTAACCCAAGTTCGGCTAGTTAACCGGAGTTAGCGGATCCTTTGGGATGCTTAACCCCTTTCCTTTAGGATAATTAGAACCCTTACCTAGAATCTTTTAAGTTAAGTAGGCTTTAAAGTGAAGTCTTTATTTTCTTTTAATCACTTAGTTTATAATAGGTGTCCTAATTCATAGTATAACTAATTAGGTGTCAACTTCCTTAATTTAATTAGAAGTTTTCTAATATGTTGTACCTCAATTCGGACCGTGTTAAAATGGGGTATGAAAAGCCAACTACTTACAGGAGAATAATCAAAGTCAAACTCTGTAGTTTCAGCAGCAACAAGACATTCAGAAATAACAATTCAGACAACAATATAGAAAAGCCTTTGAAGAAGATCCTGTTCAACCAAGAACAAATGGTTATGGAAATAAAAAGTAGCAACTAGACAAGAAAAATTTGAAGACACGGTTGGGCCAGTTGGCTCCGGAGTAGAACACAAAACCTTAATGAGGTTTGCCTATTGATACAAAGAATCCAAATAAGTGATGACAATCACCTTGAGAAGTGGTGGAAACCTGATTGAAAAACCTCCAAAGAAAAATCATGAGATACAAGTAGAGTTGGTCCCACAATAAGTAGATTAGAATCAAGTGACAGCCAAAGAGGCTAAAAATTTAGAGAAGTTTGAGTATCCAAAAGCAAAGGTAGTTGAGTTAACATCAGAGTCACCACCAGTAGTTGAGTAAACACCAGAGAGACCACCAACACCATTCCCTCAAAATCTTAAAAAGTCCAAAAAGGATGCCTGCTTTAAGAAGTTCTTTGATATATTCAGAGAACTTCACATTGACCTTCTTTTAGATGTTTTTCAGAGAATGTCTAAGTACACTAAGTACTTGAAAGATATGGTGACAAACAAGACAAAGATTGGTGATATTGAGATGCTAGCACTTACTGAGGAATGCAGTTTTGTAGTGATGAGAAAAATGCCTAAAAAGCTCAAGGACCCTGGAGTTTCATCCTCTCCATACAAATTGATGAAAGTGATGTGGTCCATTATTTGATTGATTTGGGGGAAAGTATAAATTTGATGCCCCTATTTGTGTTTAACACTCTTGAGTTTGGAAAAAACAAGGCCATATTCAGTGGTGCTCCAAATGGCAGACATAACAAGAGGTGATTTCTGAAGAAATCATAAAGGATGTTCTCATTAAGGTTGATAAGTTAATTATTCTTGTTGAATTTATTTTTCTTGGTTATGACACATATAACATGATGGCAATTATATTGGGATGTCTATTCTTGGCTACTGGAGGCACACTTATTGATGTGAGAGAGAGCACTCTCAAAATGAGATTGAATAATGAAGAAATGGTCTTCATAGTGTACAAAACACCCAATACACCTTCACATTACAAAGATTGGCTCATGAACAGAGCTATGAAAGTGGATGAGTGTGGGTTGGATGAGAGTAAACAACCAATTACCTTTTCGGACTCTCTCATAGAGTTGCCCAAGTTAACAAGTAAACCTGAAATTGGGAAACTAGAAGAGGAGCTTGAAAAGGTAAGCATAGAAAGATTTATAGACCTTGAGAGTAAGCACTCAAAAGGTCAAAAAGAATAAGAAAATGGGCTTCAAGTAGGAGGGGAAGGATGAGAGATTGTGATTAAGAGTTGTGATGTGAGTCGTGTCGTGACAAAAAATCAAGTGTTGCTTGAAAGGCAACTCAAGTTATGATAGGTATTTTACTTTTTAGTTTTCTTTAGTATCACCTTTGGTTTTGTTATTGTTTTGTGTTAACAGGTTGAAGGGAAGTCTGGGTATCAGAGATCTAAAATAAGGAGCATGACTAAAACTAAGTGTGGGATCCTCCTAAATATGATGCTACTAGCTAGGCCTAGATGCCTTGAGGAGTACTTCTATCTTTACTTTTGATTTATACTTTGGGGACAAAGTATGATTTTAAGTGTAGTGTGAAGAATCTTTCGATTGGTTAGGGTGGAGTGTTGCTATGTGATTTTCAATTTGTTTAGTTTCTAGTTTTAGACTAAATTTTTAAAAATTACAAAAAAAAATCTTGTTTATTGTAAGGTTGGTTGATGTCTGTTAGTAGAAGCACTCTTCACCCACCCCTTGATTTTTCTTTTCGGTTCTTTTATGAGGAAATATCCTTTGAACCCAGTATTCCTTTTTGATTTATAAGAGTAATTTAAAATTTTTCGTTCTTAGGAATAAGTAGAGATTTTCTTTCCAGGCGTTATACATGATTACATGATGCAAGTTGATTTTGTAAGTGAAAACATGTGTTATGGGTTGAATGACTATTTTTGAGACACCTATTGGGTTCGAAATCGACAGAGCGTCATGCGAAAGCTTGAAGTTTGCAAACGATAGAGATGATAAATCAGATGACAAAAAAAACATAATACTAAAAATATATTATTGATATGGTTGGTCAAACGACCTCCATATTAAAAAATAATATTGAGAAAACATAAAATCTTTTGGGAGAAATCTCCCCCTAAACAAGAGTCTTTATTGGCTACATTATGGATGCTATTGTATTATGGTATGATAAGGAAAGTCTTCTATTTATAGAGTTTTTAAACCTTTTCTCCAAGAAATAAGTTTGCCAAATATGGAAAAAAATTATATTTTTCTTTTTAGGAAAAGTAAAAGTAATTATGGTGTTACTTTTATGTTCCTTCTAAGAAAAGTAAAACTTAAATTTGGTAAGAAAATCAATGCAAAAACCCTAACAAATCTCCCAATTTTGGCTTGATTTTCTTGACTTGATCCACCATTTTCATATCTTTGATCTTTGTTCTTCACATAATCTTCACCACTGCTGCTTGGCATGCTTAAAAATGAAGCTTTTGAGTTAACAATATATTAGCCCTTTCGGGTTAAAAATATTGGAGCCCTTTGTAGGGTTAAAAGTAAGCTTTATTTTCAAATATGTAACAACGGGATTCTTAAAAATATGATTGACTATTGTCTCCACATGTAGCTTTTGGACATATATCTTCATTATCATCAAATTGGTTGTAACTTTGATCTTAACATGTCCTTAGTCTAAACCATCGGACAATTAAATCATAGGCTCTGATACCACTTTTTGGGATCAAAATTGAGAGAGTGTCATGTGAAAGGTTAAAGTTTGCAAATGATAGAGATGATAAACCAGATGACAAAAAAACATAATACTAAAAATATATTATTGATATGGTTGGTCAAATGACCTACATATTAAAAATTAATGTTGAAAAAACATAAAACCTATTGGGAGAAATCTCCCCCTAAACAAGAGTCTTTATTGACTACATTGTGGATGCAATTGTATTATGGTATAAGAAGGGGGGTCTTCTATTTATAGAAGTCCAAAACCTTTACTCCAAGAAAGTGGTTTACCAAATATGAAAAAAAATTATATTATTCTTTTTAGAAAAAATAAAAGTAATTATGGTATTACTTTTATTTTCCTTCTAAGAAAAGTAAAACTTAAATTTGGTAAGAAAATCACAGCAAAAATCCTAACAACACCTAGGTTCATTTATATGACTCTTGTTCAATGTTGACTTAATTCAGAATTCTTGCTATTGCTTAGTTGAGAGTCTCTATGGATCCTTCTTGATTTGAGTATGTGCCATGTATGAGTGAGATTTTTATTATATTTCGTATTGCATGTGGATGTCTAGAACTTGTCCGATGTGTTTGCAAAGCAAAATAAAGCATGTTGGATTTAGAAGATAATATAGGCATTTCTTTGATAGCCATATTTTATCCCTGCATTATCTATCTGTTATGCATAATCTTAGTTATCCCATTGAGCCTTTAGCCTATTTTTGATAGCCTCATGTGTAACATATTCCCCTTTCTTTAATTGACCGTAATTTGATCCAAAGCTCCTCAACGCTTTAAATAAGATATTAAGAGTGTAAAATAGAAAAAGGAAAAAAGTGAAAGTGAAATTCCAAAATAGTTGCTATTGGTTTATGAAAAGGCTTATGTGTTATTGTTGAGAGTAATGTAATGAAAAGAAAAATCGATCAAAAGTGAATCATATGTAGATAGAAAACACTCCCTATTAAAGATGTGGAAACTAGCTTAAATATATGGGGCAAAACAAAAGAGAGGTGGGAAGAGTAGATTGGTAAACATTGATTCGTTGGAGATAATTTTAATCTAAAGTGTAATGTATTAAAGTGTTTAGGAAAGATAGTGACTATAGTTGGCTAGAATAGTTTTACTTCCTTAGCCTACATTACAATACTTAAAGTACTACTTGATCTTGAGCCTTGATATTCTGATATTTGTGGAGTACTAAACTAAGAACAAGCTTATGGTTCATCTTATGTGACATGTGAATTCTTTGTGAGAGTGAATGTAATTTGATTCTTACACCCATTCTCATGTTTACATATTTACGAGTGAGTATGGGTGACTCCCTTGTGGTGAGGGAACATATTGATGATAGTAAGGTGTAACGCCCCGAAAATGGGTCCCGAGACGTCACATGGTGCTCAAGGCTATGAGTAGTCTCAAGCTAACCATGTTAGCCTTCTACTAGATCTGAAACTCATGTTAAAGAAATTTAAGCATGCAATCAATACCGAAATACTGAATTTTGTCTAAACTAAAATGAAATTAGCTGAACATAATGTCTGAGAATACTTGACTTAAAAGTCTGGACACCCAATCTGTAAGTATGAAACACATCTAATAGTCGGACAAGCCTCTAACACGACTGACTAGAGAGTCACTAGGACAGACCCCCAGCTGACTCGAATTAACTGAAAATAATTGAAACAAAGTGCTTTAATAGGCTGAAACTGAATAACTAGGTCCCTGAACTATGAGTACTCACCAACTGTCGGGATGTAGATGGAGATGCTCGCAATCACGTACGCTGCTGAAACTGAGCACCTGAACCTACATTATTAAACAATGTAGCACACATACATATATGTGGATCAGTGCTTTTGGAATATACTGAGCATGTGGGGATGAATGCATAAGTGAAACAATAACTCAATGTTCCTTAAAAGTTATGAAATAATGCATGCTAAGTGTAATGACTCACATTGGCTTGAATAATTGAAAGCTGAAAATCATAAATCATTAATAAGGAAGCATACTGTATAAATCTCGTGAGCCATGACACTTAGTTCTAAAAGCTGTATAAGAACTCTGGTTTCAAATTAGGCAAACTAAGTGTAAAAGGAATCCCTTTTATCATCTGTAAACTGAAAGCTGAAATCTCATAACTAATATCTTATGTGAAACAATATCTGAAATGAATCGTGAGCCTTTACACTTAGTTTCTAAAAGCTTTTCTATAAGAGAGGTTCTTCTAACCGGCATACACTATGTGAGCTATCATAGTGTCCAACGTCTAGTTCTCCTTAGGAGAAAACCTCATATTGGGGAGAGGTGTCATACTCTTTCCAAGGAGTATAGTCTGAGCTAAGTGGTCACAATTTGTATCTGTATCCATATACAAATGGAATATAAAACTGAATCTATACCTACATTGGCTCGTAATTCTGGGGCATGTGAATTAGGACACATACCCAACTCGGTGCTAAATACTACTCCCTTTTTAAATCTGCATACTCATTCTGTAGGAAATTCACTTTAAAATGACATAAGGACTCATACTGAAAACTAGTTGTGCATCTGATTGCTTTAAACTGAAATTCAAACTGTAAAGTGGATTCCATATCTTAGCTAAGAATCGAAAGATCAAATCTTGTTCAAAAATTGAATATAAACTAATCATAGGGTGCTTAAAGCATACTCTTCTTGGAATATCAATATTCAAACTAGGGCTTAGTACCCCATATTTTGAACTCATGTCAAATTATCAAAAATCATGCTCAATAGTCAAAATCATGAAATTCTTGCACAATTCTTGTCAAAATAGTGAAATTTAACTCTCAATGCATCTAAAAGCACTTCACACGCATAAATGTGCAAAATAGGCAAGCAATTCATCATTTAAATCACTTGCAGCATCATAATCTTCAAATAAAAATAATTGAGTATGAACCCTAAATTGAAATTCATGTAAATTCAACTTTTAAAACTAATTTTGGCACAAGGATGGAAGGAGTATCCTTGTTCATAAACCCCACATACCTTAATGGATTAAATTGATGAAGACACTTGACTTTGAATTCCTATTGGTCTTCTTGAAGATTGTTTCTTGAAGTTCTTGAACTAGGAAACTCGAATTCTTGGTTATCTTGGAAAAGGAATGGTGAATCTTTGGGTTTCTTAAAGTTTAAAATTGAAGCCTTAGGGTTTCTTGGAGAGGAATTTGGTGAAGAGTGAGTATATTTTGCTCAAAATACACTTAATCCTTTATTTTCACGATTTGGGGGCGTGGATAAAGACTAAACTACCCCTGGGGTTTTTAAATTTGGAACTGGAATGTCGTTTACGGCTTCACCGCAATGGGGTGAGTGGGTCATTGCGATACCTACCGCAATGCGGTGGAATCATGGTGACTTACTAGAATTAGACCATTGTCGATTTGGGCATCACTGCGACATGACAAGGGAGTCATCGCGATACCCACCGCGATGCGGTGCAATCGTGGTGACTCTCTAGAATCAGACAATTGCTGATTTGTCCTCCACCGCAATGCGGTGGCTTTCTCACCGATGTACTCACCGCGACACGATCTAATCGCAGTGAACTGCTGTTTTGCAAATCCACATATGATCCAAACCTTACCCGGAAAATCCAAAACTTACCCGAGACATGCTACTTATACCCCTGAATATGATTTAACTCAAAAATTATCGTCTCAGAGCTCGGAAGGTCAACTAAAAAAATTTCTTGAAGTTGAAAGGGAGTCCAAAGTGACTAATCCCCTCAACACTGAGCTTTATTTTCAGGTTCTAAGTGCTATAGACACATACTAGGGGCTGAGCTGAACTAGGAATGTATGGGGTATTACAATATCTCCCCCTTGAAAATATTCGTCCTCGAATGAGAATAATTAAACTGAGTATACTGAGGAACTGAGACTATAAACTGGCATGCACAACTGAAAGCATGACTGTATGACTAAACTGATTTTCAAATGTAAGCATTATCAAGAGAGTGACTATATAAAACTGGAAACTTGTTACCTTAAATTGAGTCTGAATTTGCGGCGAAAAGATGAGGGTACTTGGTTTTCATATCTGCTTCTTCTTCCCAAGTGGCACCCTCAATGGACTGATTTCGCCAAAGAACTTTGACCAAGGGAACTTCTTTATTCCTTAGTCTACGAATTTGATAATCAAAAATCTCAACTGGAATTTCTTCATAAGAGAGACTATCCTAAATATCTGTGCTTTCTAAGGGTACTACAATAGCTGGATCACCAATACACTTCTTTAGTAGGGATACATGGAACACAGGGTGAACGGATGATAAGTCTGCAGGCAACTCAAGCTCGTATGCCACCTTCCTAACACGACTCAATATCCTGTAAGGGCCAATATATCAGGGACTAAGCTTCCCCCTTTTGCCAAATATCTTCACCCCCTTTATGGGTAAAACCTTCAAATAAAGTTTGTTGGCTGGGGCGCATGTTGGCTGGGGACGAATGTTTACTTTTGGTTTTGTATGTCGAGGCATATGATGAGAGAATGCCCACAAATTGGCATAGGGGGTATGGCACGACCTACGGGGTTATTTGTTGCATCATCATCATCGATGCCTTATTCAGGAAGGGGTGCACAACCAATGGGTCGTGTTAGAGGTGATAGAGGAGCCACAAGTTCTAGTGGGGCTCAAAATCGTACGTATGCTCTAGCGGATCGACAAAATTTAGAGGCTTCCCCAGATGTGGTTACGGGTACGTTGTCTATCTTTTCATTCGATGTATATGCCTTAATTGATCCCGGTTCTACGTTAGCTTATGTTACTCCATTGGTTGCTGGAAAGTTTGAAAGAATACCCGACCTGTTAGTTAAGCCATTTGAAGTGTCGACACCGGTTGGGGAATCTATTATAGCTAGAAGGGTTTACCGAAACTACATAGTAACTGTTTGTGGTCATGATACGATGGCTGATCTCGTGGAGTTAGAAATGGTAGATTTTGATGTTATAATGGGTATGGACTAGTTGGCGTCTTGTTATGCCACAATTGATTGCTGCACGAAAAAGGTATATTTCCATTTTCCAAATAAATCAGTCCTTGAATGGAAAGGTGAAATTGGCGCGCCAATAAGTAGATTTATTTCTTATTTTAAGGCAGGAAGAATGATTTCCAAGGGATACATATATCATTTAGCTAGAGTAAGGGATACAGAAGTGGAGCAACCAACTCTTCACGTTGTTCCAGTGGTAAATGAATTTTCTGATGTATTTCCTAAAGATCTTTTAGGTTTGCCTCCTGAACGAGAAGTAGAGTTTGGTATTGATGTAATACCAGGCACCCAACCAATCTCTATTCCTCCGTATAGAATGGCCCCAGCAGAATTACGAGAATTGAAAGATTTGCTAGAAAAGAGATTCATAAGGCCTAGTATGTCCCCCTGGGGAGCACCAGTGTTATTTGTGCGCAAAAAGGATGGCTCGCTAAGGATGTGTATTGATTATCGGTAATTGAATAAGGTGACTATTCAGAATAAATATCCTCTCCCAAGAATTGATGATTTATTTGATCAGTTACAGGGCGCCAAGTGCTTTTCTAAGATTGATTTGAGGTCAGGTTACCACCAAGTGAGGGTCAAAGAGAAGGATATACCTAAGACAGCTTTCCGAACACGGTATGGTTATTACGAGTTTTTAGTTATGTCATTTGGGCTAACAAATGCACCCGCAGCTCTTATGGATTTGATGAATAGGGTGTTTAAGCAATTCCTGGATGTATTTGTGATAGTTTTTATAGATGATATTTTTGTTTATTCTAGATCAGAAGAGGACCATGCCAATCACTTATGACAGGCATTGCAGACTCTTCGTGATTGTAAGCTTTATGCAAAGTTCTCTAAATGTGAGTTTTGGTTAAAGTCGGTGGCATTTTTGGGTCATATTGTATCTAGTGAAGGGATAAAGGTTGATGCTCAAAAGATAGAAGTTGTGAAGAACTGGCCAAGGCCCACAACGCCTACGAAGATTCGTAGTTTTCTCGGGTTGGCCGGTTATTATAGAAGGTTTGTTAAAGGCTTTTCTTCCATTTCAGCACCCTTAACCAAGCTAACCCATAAAGCATCCAAATTCCAATGGAATGATGCCTGTGAGAAGAGTTTTCAAGATTTAAAGAACAAATTGATTTTTACACCCGTGTTGGTACTTCCAGAAGGCACCGAAGGGTATACAGTGTATTGTGATGCTTCCAGAATTGGTTTAGGATGTGTATTGATGCAGCATGGTAAGGTAATAGCATATGCTTCTAGACAATTGCGGCCACATGAGAAAAATTATCCTACACACTATCTTGAGCTGGCAGCAGTTATTTTTGCTTTAAAGATATGGCGCCACTACTTATATGGGGTTCATGTTGATATATATATATATACTGACCATAAGAGCTTGCAATATATTTTTAATTAGAAGGATCTAAATTTAAGGCAGCGGAGATGGCTTGAACTATTAAAGGACTACGATGTTGATATCTTGTACCATCCAGGGAAAGCAAATGTGGTAGCTGATGTGTTAAGTCGTAAGGCTATGATGGCGCCTATAGAAAGGCGAGGGATGGTTAAAGATCTTCACCAGTGAGTTAGTTTGGGAGTTCGCCTTCTTGAAACTCCGAATAAAGAGCTTATCGTACATAATGCTGCGGAATCTTCATTAGTAGCTGAAGTGAAAGAGAAGCAATATGCAGATCCTATTTTATTACAGCTTAAGAAGAATGTTCAAAGTGGTGCGACCAAGGCATTTGAGCTTACGCGAGAAGGATTACTTTAGTGCCAAAACCGATTGTGTGTGCCGGATGTAGACGGGCTAAGAAAGAAGATTATGATAGAGGCATATTTTTCAAGGTATTCCATTCATCCAGGATCAACCAAAATGTATCAAGATTTGAAAGATATGTATTGGTGGAATGAAATGAAGAAGAGCATTGCAGAATTTGTAACTGAATGTCCAAATTATCAAAGAGTTAAAGTTGAGCACCAAGAACCCGGAGGTTATATGCAATGCATTAATCTTCCAAGCTGGAAGTGGGACATGATCAACATAGATTTCGTTATTGGTTTACCTCGTACATCCCGGAAGTTTGATTCTATATGGGTGATTGTTGATAGGCTTACCAAATCCGCACATTTCCTACCAGTTAGGACCACTTACACAGTTGAAGAGTATGCGAAGCTGTACATTAAAGAGATAGTCCGATTACATGGAGTGCCAATCTCTATTATATCAGATCGGGGAACCCAATTTACCGCAAACTTTTGGAAGTATTTTCAGAGGTGTTTGGGAACACAAATGAAGTTGAGTACAACTTTTCACCCTCAAACAGATGGACAAGCAGAACGTACCATCCAAACACTTGAAGATATGCTACGAGCTTGTGTAATAGATTTTAAGGGCAATTGGGATGATCATTTACCTCTTATTGAGTTTGCCTACAATAATAGCTATCATTCAAGTATCAAAATGACACCATATAAAGCTTTATATGGAAGGAAGTGTAGATCACCAATAGGATGGTTCGAAGTGGGTGAAACTCTTTTGTTCGGAACGAATCTTGTTTATCAAGCTATAGAGAAGGTTAAAGTAATTCAGCAACGACTGAAAACAGCCCAAAGTCGATACAAGTCATATGCAGATAGTAGAAAGAGAGGGCTAGAGTTTTCTATAAGTGAATTAGTATTTTTGAAGGTATCACCAATAAAAGGGGTAATGATATTTGGTAAGAAGGGAAGTTGAGTCCACGTTATATAGGCCCATATAAGATCACTCAAAGGTTTGGACAAGTTGCATATAAATTAGAGCTACCTTAAGAGCTCTCATTAGTACATCCGGTATTTCATGTGTCAATGCTTCGAAAGTGCATCGGAGATCCATCACATATCACTTCTAATGAGGATGTGCAAATTACGGAAGATCTTACCTATGAGGAAGTGCCTATTTCTATTCTAGATCGCCAAGTTAAGAAGATGAGAAATAAAGAGATAGCATCGGTGAAAGTACGTTGGAGAAATCGTCAAAGGGAAGAGATTACATGGGAAGCTGAGGAAGCAATGAAATCTAAGTACCCTCATTTGTTCAAAGATGAAGAGGAAGTTCAAGAAACGGAGTTAGAACATTAACAAGTAAGTTCTTTTTATATATGCATAGTATTTATGTGATGATGTGAATGTTAATGATGGACTTGAACTTGTTTTGGTTGAATAACTACGCTAACATTCGAGGACGAATGTCCTAAAGGGGGGAAGGATGTAACACCCCGTATTCAAGTACGTGTATTGACGTATTCAAGTACGTGTATTGGTCTTATTTATATGGAATTAATTTTTTCATTTTATTTATACCGGAATTTGCCCCTCGATGGTTCCATGCGAAGGTTATTGAATAAGCTTTCCAATGATATAAAGATTTCCAAAAACGGATAAGTTTCGGATATAATCGAGTACGTTCGAAACTATAAAACGATGGCCGGGATATTGTGAATAGTAAATATGCAGGAAAATTTCCTGCACACAAACTACTGAGGCCAACCAATTTTTTGGGTCAATTTTGAACGATCATAACTCTCTTAATATAATGAAATGGGAGAGATACGACCTATCAAAAGAAAGATCTTTGAGTCTTCTTTCCAATGCAATTGGTTTCATCCAAATCTAACGTCTGAGTAAGGAGTTATACTCGTTTTACTTCAGCCTCTCAAAACAGATTTTTAGGGTCAACTTCAAATGATCATAACTCTTTTTACAGGAAGAACTGGGTGTCCTACTTTATATGAAATGAAAGCCCTTTGAATTATCTTTCCAACGATACCAATTTCACCCAAATCCAATATTGGAGCAAAGAGTTATGGTCGATCTACTTTAGCTTATCAAAACAGTCCACCAAAGGACAGATTTGACATTATTTAAATTTTAAAGGCACTTTGGTCATTCCCTATGATATTATGGACGGGAATATATGTATATATACATGTATATGAGTTCAAAAACTCATTTTCATCATCAATCATTGAGAAAGAACAAACCCTAGCAAAATTTGACCTTTAAATAACTTTTGATTCAACCGTAGAAATTCCAAAGTAATCCAATAACTGCGTTTGTCATCTCGAGAGCTTCGAACGACACCTATTATTTGTGCAAACAGGATTGCATAATCAAGAGGTTAATTCTAAGGTATGAATATTGTTTGCCTTTGTTCTCTTCCATATGTATATGTGTGATAGAGGATTATATGTATTGGTTGTTATTGAAAGGTGATGAAAATAGGGTTATGGACTATTTTGCATGGTTTGATTGTATTGAATTGTGGAGGGTGGATATGGTAATTGAGTTATGGAAGGTGGATATGGTGATATACTATTGAATTGATGATTATTTATGTCTATGGCTCAATTTGGTTTAATGGATTGGTTGGAAGGATAAATGAATACAAACTTGATGTTGGAGGATGTTGTATGAATATGCATGGCATGTGAATGTAATTGGAGTATAAGACGGTTAAAGTGACACCCTTTATGGTGTAATTAAGGCTTACTACTTAACCACTAGTTTGGTGAATTCAAATAATTGAATTGTGATGTTTGGTCGCTAATACTAGATTGCTATATATGTTCATTGTAGATAAGTAATCCGAAAAGACGAGAAGTCCATTTGAGACTAGTATTGAAGGTTGACAGTCAGGTATGTAAAGCATACTCTATACCATATCTTTGGCATGAAAGTGAACAATTGTTCTATTAAGAAAGTTTCCAAAGTTATTCAGTAACATGTGATCCATAATGGTTTTGTATGATATCCTACGCTACCAATGAACTTGTTTTCACCCTACAAGATATCAAGACATTCCAATACTTACTTGTTTTCCAAATCTTACATGTTTATTGCACTAATGAATGTCAGAAGGTTTCCGGTTACTCAAATAAGATCCATGCGCTATTAATGACTCCAAAACATTTCATTGATATACCAATAAGTTCCTACTTCATTGTTATGGCATTGATGACTCTAAAATACTTTATTGATGTGTCAATGAGTTCTTACTTCATTGTTATTGCATTGATGGTCTATTTATATGTCTCTTATTTATGTATCATTGTTTCAAAGTATCAAAAATGTGGTGACGACCGAAATAACAATCTCAAAGATTAATTGAACTAAGTGATGGAAGTTCTCTCTTATCGGGTGGTATCCCAGGGGCATAAGCCTATCATGGGTCGATCCCTATTTATGTGTTTATGGATGGTATCCCAGGGGCATAAGCCTAGCATGGGTCGTTCCCAGTTGATATGTACTGGAGGCAGCCTAATGGTCACAGTACAGTATAGTAATGATTACAAAGATGATAAGAACGATGGTAAAGTGATTGAATAATTACAATGTACAGGTTGTCACAAGTTCTAGTAAGTGTGGTCCACTTCTATTACGATTTATTCACTTGTTTCTGATTTCTATTGAGCTCCTATATCATATGTGATTATCTACAACTTTACATATTCAGTACATATTTCGTACTGACGTCCCCCACGGGGGACCTGCATTTCATGCTGCTGGCACAGGTACCTCAGCTCATACACCGTACAAGTAGAAGCCAGGATACCCAACTGCTTTTGGTGAGCTCCAGTTTGCTTTGGGGATTTCCGTGTCATATCTAGTCACTTTTGGTATTGTATAGAAGTTAGTTATATGGCGGGGTGTGTCCCGACCTTAGTTAAACTTTGTGTATTGTCTAGAGGCTTTGTAGACCTAATGTACAATCAAGATGGTATTTTGTTAATAGACGTGATTGCTCCAACGGCCAAGTATTGTATATATATATGTGTGTGCTCGAGCTTATACAGGTGATTATTTCCTTTTATATGCGACATGATGTTGTCCGAATTTCGGGTTGTCATAGAGGTATGCATGGGAAGTATAAGGTTATGAGCTGGTTCTCTCGGGCCTCCTCGATTACGGGTGCCAGTCCGCCTCAATAGGATTTGAGGCGTGACACCAATCCATGCTCAGAATAAGGTCAAAGTCGACCATATCTAACTCTATTAAGTCTACTAATATGATTTTATGAAGGGCAGCGAAAGGATACTTTCTATACATCTGTTTGGCAAGAACTGACTCACTCACTGGGGTAGAAACTAAGAAGGGCTTAGAAAGCTTTTCAAGACCTACTCCATAATTTACCGCAACCAATAGAGTCACAAAAGAAAGATTTGACCATGGGTCTAAAAATACATAAACATCAAGATAAAAGCCATAAATCATACCAGTAACAACATCTGGTGAACTTTCCTGCTCTTGATAGGATGGTAAAGTGTAGAACTGATTCTGGTGTTGATCGCCATCGGTACTGGATGATGTGCCCCGAGGAGGGGCTGGGCGACCTAGATGAGTTGGTGCACTAGTAGCCTGAGTCTAGGGACGAACATCCCTATTTCCTTGCTTAGTATACGGGTACTCTTTGACCCCATAAACTAACTTACCACATCCATAACAACCTTTCTATCCCACCAAATACTCACAAAGATGATTCTTACCATATTTAGAACATGTAGGATAACTAGGCTTTCCACCCATACTATTCTGAGACCTGGACATAGAAGTATTACCCCACTGCTCCACTTGGCTCAGGGTGCGGGTGCACTAGCTGAAGATGGCATCAGTAAAGAAGAGCGACCCTAAAATTGCGAACGACTTTCCCTATAAATCTTGGTTTGCCATACTCGAACTGTCCAGTTTTAGCCTTCTTATTTCCTCTCTCTCTGTAAGACCCCGCAAAATTCCTAGCTTAATTCAGTCCTTTAAGCTTGTCAAGGGGTCCCAGACTTAGAAAATTCTAGCTAAGTTTCTAGACTTAGTTTATTTTTAGCCTTTGAAAGTTAGCAATCTCATTTCACAACCTTAATGTACTTTAATGGTCTATACTTTTGTTTGATAAAATGCCCAAGTGAGTAGAATTGTGTTTTATGATCCTTTATTGATCTAAATGATGAACTTAGGCTATAATACATGTTCAAAATGACTCCCATGCCTTAGCTATGTCTTGTAATGATTTGGTGGAATGCTCATAAGTATGGATTTGTGAAATTATGTTATGTTAGTATGCATTCCTATTCATATGTAAGCTTATGACTTGTGAATGCTTCATGAGATCCCTCAATGATTGGATTATGAATTGTGGACTATGGTCATGTGTTCAAAGAAGTGTCATGTCTTGTCAGTTTCATGCTATCGAGTCCTGGGGGTATTTAATACCCGATAATTTAGTTGTGTGCCTAGAGCCATTGCCAGTTTTCAAGATACTCTCAGTCGAGCCATGATTAGTAGAATTCAGTCAGTCACATGACTCAGGAAAACTCAGTAAATTCAGTATCAGTCCAGTCCTACTCAGTACTCAGTAATATCAGTCAGTTAACAAACCTCAGTAGTATTCCGTTAGTCAACAGAACTTAGTGAACTCAGTCCAGTTTAGTTTAGTTTAATCAATTTAGTGTCTATTCAGTTGGGAGTAGGATTCAGCACCGAGTGAATCCAAGGTTGAGGGCACATACTGACAGCAAAAGGTGTGGCCCTTAGAAGCAATCCTTGCATTCCAGAACTATGTAGCCAGCATAGGTTGAGACATCAACACTGACAGTTGAGGGTTGATGAGATGGATTAACATTGTCAGATGAGGGTCCCACCATTCTCCTTTGGGGTCACACCTAGATGAGGGTCACTCACAACTTGTCTTTACCAGTGGCGTGGTATTGACACCCTTCCAATTAGGGTTACAAATCGGACCCCAACTTAGCTATATTATCTTATTTGGGGCATGTCGGTTAGATTACTACCTCCCACAGTCTCAGTTTCAGTCTTCAGAATATAAATCAGATAGTTCTACAGATTTTTGGACTGTCAGATACAGTCACCCAGTTCAGTACAGAACTCAGCTAGTTCTATCAGAATCAGGAATGTCAGACACAGTCAACTCAGTTTTTAGTTATATCAGTATCAATAATTCATGTTATCAGAAAACTCAGTATTCAGAATCCTTATGATTTCAGTTATAGTTATGTATTTATGCATGTATTCTCACACAGTCATGTTCATGTTACTCAGTTAGTTTTTAGTTCATGCATATGAACCCTTGCATTTAGCCTTACTTCACTTTGCGTACTACATTTATACGTACTGACACATACTTTTCTTTTGCGCTATGGTGTTTTATACCATAGGTTCAGATGTACGAGCTCTAGAGCATCCTTAGCAGGTCAGACATTCAGCAGGCAGACTAGCAGTGAGTCCTCATCATCCGAGGATGTTATTTTATTTCATTTATTCATCATATTCAGTATTCAGTAGATGGAGTTAGTTGGGGGATTGTCCCATCAACTCCTTATTCAGACAGTTTAGTCTCTCAGATTAGATATTCAGACTTTACTATTTTTAGTTTTTATGTTCAGTTTTGGTATTGTCATACCATATTTTCAGTATTGAACCTTATGGCCTTTCAGTATATATTTTCATATTTATGTTTGTATTATTATTCAGTGCTCAGTTACAGATATCAGTCATGGGTTAGCTTGTGGTCCTTCGAGACCATGAGCATCGTGTAGCGTTTGGGGTACTAGACTCGGGGCGTTACAAACTTGGTATCAGAGCCTAAGGTTCAACAGTGTCCTAGGATGTTTGAAAAGCCGCATCTAGTAGAGTCTTGTGCATGGGTGTGTTGCGCGCCACATTTATGTACAGGAGGCTATGAGTTGTGTTAGGAACAGTCTCCTTTCTTTCAGTATTCATTTCATGCTAGTGAGCATGAGCTCAAATTTAACTCTCAGTCTAATCCATTTCTCCTTTTCGTTTACAAAATATGCCTCCCAAAAGGAATAACGAAAGGAGAAACGAAAATCAGTCAGCCCCTCAGCTCGTCCAGCCAAATCCTTTAGACAAACACATGTCTCACACATTGTTCAGAGCTGCATTTACTATTCTCATTAATTCAATTGCTGCTCAGAATAAACGTCCAACAGTCGTTCCGGCTAATCCAGTAGCCAATTCTGCTGCAGCCAGGATTCGAGACTTCACCCGAATGAATCCTCCATTCTTTTTTGGGTCTAAGACAGATAAGAACCCTCAGGAATTCCTTGATCAGGTGCAGAAGGTTAGCGATATCATGGGGGTAACATCTAGAGAGAGAGAGCTGAGCTAGCTACATATCAGTTGCAAGATGTGGCTCACACATGGTTCAAGTAGTGAAAAACAGAGAGGGCTGTAGATGCAGGGTCCGTTGAGTGGGAGGAGTTTGCCACTATTTTCCTTAATGAATTCTTTCCCCTAGGGCTAAGAGAAGCTAAGGTGTTAGAGTTTATCAACCTCAGAAAGGGCAACATGATAGTGAAAGAGTATTCTCTCATGTTTACTCAGCTAGCTAGATACGCTCTTCATGTGGTGGCAGATAGCAGGGCTAAGATAAGTAAGTTTGTTTCTGGGGTGAATGATAGTGTAGTCAAGGAGTGCATGACCGCCGTGTTGATTAGTGAGATATACATAGCTAGGCTTATGATCCATGCTCAACAGATAGAAGAGTGGGAGATTAAGGATAGAGAAAAACAGAATAAGAGAGCTAGAACATGTAGCTTCAATTTTAGTTAGCCTAAGTCAGAGGGTGGAAATCGTTCTCAGTTTCTCCCAAAGTCATCCATTCCAGCTCCTTCCTCAGCCAGTGCTCCAGTGCCGAAATTCAGAGATGACAACAAAGATAAGGTGCCAGGCTCTAAGTTTCAGGGAAGTGCTAGCAGTGCCCGCACCCATCCTCTTTGTCAGACTTGTGGTGAGAACCACAAGGGTATTTGCAGAGTTGGCAGTGATATTTGTTTCGAATATGGCAAGCCAGTCCACAGAGTTAGAGATTGTCCTCAGTCAGGTTTTCAGGGTCAGCATAACCGTTCCTCAGCTCAGTCCGATCGCCCGAATTAGCAGGGTGCCACTTCCAGTGCTACTAGTGGACAACACCCAAATAGACTCTATGCTCTTCAATCCCGAAAAGATCAGGAAAATTATCTTGATGTGGTCATTGGTACGTTACAGATCTTTCATTTGCATGCTTACGCTTTGCTAGATCCAAGAGCTTCCTTATCTTTCATTACTCCTTATATAGCAGTTGATTCCGGAGTCTGTCCCAAAATTCTAGCAGAGCCTTTTTCAATATCTACCCCAGTGGATAAATCTATCATAGCCCGATGGGTATACAAGAACTGTTTGGTTATGGTATCTCAGAAAGTCACTTCAGCAGACTTAGTCAGATTAGAGATGACTGATTTTGATGTCATTCTCGACATGGATTGTCTTATTCCTGCTATGCCAAAGTCAACTGCAGAAACAGAATTGTCCAGTTTCAGTTTCCGAATGAACCCATCCTAGAGTGGAGGGGTAGTACTTCAACATTCAAGGGTCAGCTTATTTCCTACCTAAGGGCAAGGAAAATGATATCTAAGAGATGTGTTTATTATCTTGTTTGAGTTAAGGACTCTAGTTTCGAAACTCCAGTCTCGAATCAGTCCCAGTAGTGAGTGAATATTCAAATGTCTTCCCCGAAGATCTTCCAGGAATTCCTTCCAAAAGGGAAATAGACTTCGACATTAATCTTCTTCCTGATACTCAGCCCATATCTATTTTTCCATACAGAATGGCACCAACAGAACTCAGGGAATTAAAAGAACAGTTAAAAGATCTCCTAGATAAGGGATTTATTAGGCCCAGTGTGTCCCCGTAGGGTGTACCAGTCTTATTCTTGCGCAAGAAAGATGGTTCTCTCAGAATGTGCATAGAGTACCGTCAGCTCAATAAGGTCACAGTCAAGAACAAGTATCCACTTTCCAGAATCGATGACTTGTTTGACCAACTTTAGGGTGCCAGTTATTTCTCTAAGATAGACCTCAGATCAGGCTATCATCAGCTCAGAGTCAGAGAATGTGACATTCCAAAAATAACTTTTCATATTCGATATGGTCATTTTAAATTTTTAGTTATGTCCTTTGGTCTTACTAATGCCCCAGTAGCCTTCATGGACTTGATGAACCTTGTGTTCAAGCAGTACTTGGACATGTTCGTCATAGTCTTCATAAACGACATTCTTGTCTACTCCCACAGTGAACGTGAACATGCAGACCACCTCAGAATAGTATTAGAGTTTATTCTCAAAAGACCGAAGCAGTAAGAAACTGGCGCAGACCCATCTCTCCATCAGATATCAGGAGTTTCTTGGGTTTGGCTAGCTATTACAGATGGTTTGTTGAGGGATTTTCTTCTATTGCATCCCCAATGTCCAGATTGACTCAGAAGAAAGTCAAATTTTAGTGGTCAGATTCATGCGAGGAGAGTTTTCAGAAGTTGAAGACTCGATTCACCTCAGCTTCAGTTTTGACTCTTCCAGATGGTCCAGATGGGTATGTCATGTATTCATGAATTAGTTACTCATGCATCAGATATGCATGTTTAGTATGATACATTCAGCTTATCAATTATGTCAGCCATGTAATCATGTTTCAGTTGTTCATATTCAGTATGTACTTCAGGTTATCGTTTCTCCCATCTCAGTGAGTCTCATTCGAGAACGAATATTCCCAAGAGGGAGATATTGTAAGATCCCACAAATTTTCTAGCTTAATTCAGTCCTTTAAGCTTGTCAAGGGGTCCCAGGCTTAGAAAATTCTAACTAAGTTTCCAGACTTAGTTTATTTTTAGCCTTCAAAAGTTGGCAATCTCATTTCGCAACCTTAATGTCCTTTAATGATCTATACTTTTGTTAATTCATGATCAGGAAGGTCAATAGGTATTTCCGGACAAGTTTCGAATTTTTTAGATCGCGTTTAGACCACGTTCAGAATTCCAAAACAGTGGACCAACGTGATCTTGGCGCGCCACATCGCCTATCGCATTGGTTAATATTGTTGCAGGTTACCAGAGTCAAACTCCTAAGACATGGCGCGATCATGGCGCGACGCGTCAAGTATCGCGTCGATGCCATAAATTATTATTATGATTTATAATAATTTTACCTAATTCTCAAATATATAACAAATTAAAAAAAAAAGAAGTAAAACGAACAAATATAAAAGGAAATATGTAAGTAGGCAACACAAACAAAACATGTTGATCTTATGCCTGATTATCATCCTTTATAAATGAGGTAATAAATGACAAATGTCTATTCAAGTGGCACAATGCTTAGATGACCACAATAATTAATTAGGGGTTATATAGTAAATTCACGGTTGAAGCATCGAAGTAGATATAAATGACTTACAACAACTAATTAGAAGTGATATAGCAAAATACTATAAAATATTTGTGAAAAAAATTTAAGTGAGTCTAATATAAGACGTAAGTTAATTTAAAACGTCAAGAGTTAATTTATCATTTTATGTCTATTTGATCTTTTTTATTAAATATTATTAATTTTTTAATATTTAGATGACTTATAATAATTAATTAGGGGTGATATGGTAAAATTACAATTTAAGCAGCTGAAATAAACATGTCATAAATACCTAATTTATTTATTTTATTAAATATTATTAATTTTCTAATAATAATTAATTAGGGGTGATATAGTAAAATTACGTTGAAACAACTGAAAGAGATGTGTCATAAATGTTTATTTTATTTTTTAATTAAAATTTTATTTATTTTTTAATACATAAATGAGTTATTATAATTAATTAGGGGTTATATAGTAAAATCATGGGTTGAATATTATTAATTTTTCAATGCATAAATGACTTATAATAATTAATTAGGGGTTACGATTGAAGTAGCTGAAACAGACATGTCATAAATATTTATTTTTTTAATTAAATATTATTAATTTTTTATTATATAAATAACTTAAAATAATTAATTAGGGATGATATAGTAAAATTATGGAGTAAGCAGCCTGTTAGACATGTTGAAACTTAGCTCATTTCTACTGAAGTAGTAACTAATTCGTTCTATATGATGGCTTGTCCTCATGAAACTTCGAATTTTTCTAAGACGAATCAATTAAGTGCTTGAAAAACGAAGTTGTTGATTAAACGTGAATCAATGCAAGATGTTTCGATCAAATATTTATATTTTCATAATGAAGGTAATAGTGTTTGGTGTCTAACAATTATTTCTAACCAGTTGCAGTACTGATTTTCTTGTTTTGCTGCGACCAGAATGTCATTTAATCCAAAATCTGATAGAATATTTAAATTAGAGTTATTACTAAATTGCTTAGATCACACACATATATATACAAAAATAAACTTCACTTGTATAATTAACAACTTAATCATATTTTTGTAACAGTAAGTATATTTAACATAATATTGCTGCTGGTGCTTTCCCTTTATTTTACTGGTTCCACATTTGAAGGACGGCCATCTGGATCTTGTTATCTTTTAAGTGATGTGCTATTGTAAAATTCTTTTATACAGTCATTATAAAGACTTTAACTAATTTTTTAAGATTATCTACTCATATATAGTTTAAGGTGTGGAATAGAACTTTTAAACTCATAAACTAAAGTACTACACCAAGGATATCCGAAACTCCACATTTATTGCTTATACTCATCGGAAGAGTAAAAGCAAAACAAACAATTCTACTTACATTCAAAGCTCAAGCCATAAAATAATATTACGTAGAAGCAACAACTCAGCCTCCATCTATAAATTCTACAAATTCCAAGCACTTCCCAAAAGCCATAAAAACAACATATTACAACAAACCTAAAAGAAAAAAATACCTCTACAAGAAAATGGCAAAACCTAGCTCTACCTTGAAGGATAAGACTTTAAATGGCCTTGGCAATCTCATAAGACTCCTCCCAACAGGAACAGTCTTCATTTACCAATTCCTAAATCCCATTCTCACAAACAATGGCCATTGCACTATCATAAACAAGTACCTATCAGGCATCCTCATTGCCCTTTGTGGTTTCTCTTGTGGATTTTCTTGCTTCACCGATAGTTACACCGATTACGACGGCGCCATCCGTTATGGGATAGCCACAATGAAGGGGCTTTGGCCAACGTCTTCATCGGTGGACACAAGTTCCTACAAAATTTGTGTTGGTGATTTTGTGCATGCATTTTTTACTATAGTTGTTTTTGGTGTTGTGACTATTTTGGACCGGAATATAGTGGATTGCTTCTTTCCGGAGTTCGAATCGACGAAAAAGATGTTGATTATGGTGTTGCCACCCGTTGTGGGTGCAATTTCTAGTGTTGTGTTTATGGTATTTCCTAATAAACGTCATGGTATAGGGTACCCTCCAACTAGCCAAGATAACTAAAAGGAGTAATATATCTTGAGTTTGAAATATTTATACCATTGATTTGATTGATCGGTTGTGTCTTGAGAGAGGATCCTTTTGTTTGTTTGATTTATTTATTTATTTTTACTCAAGTGGATTATTCTTTAATTTGGTGTAATAAGGTGTGCATATGATGTAATTCAAGAAATGAATATTACAAGATGATGTTTCATTATTTTGTTGGATATACAATAAGCTAATTGTAATCTTGAAAGTCTTTGAATTTTTAGTTTATTTTTTTCATGTTCAAACGTGCTTTCTAGCAAACATTATATATGTAAGCCTTTTGAAATTGTTATAATCATAGTTTGATTTTTTTTTTTTTTTTCCCCTGAGCCATTTTTTTGTTATTTTTCTTGAGTAGCCGAGCTTGATGATTAAAATTAACAAATGGTACGATGTTCTAACAATGAATAAACCAAACAAGAACCTGATGAACAAGAATTTCCTCACCTATATATATATATATATATGTGGGCGCGCGTATATTTATTGTATACATATATGAGATAATGGTTGTTAAATATGTTTCAATTTTGTACATATCTCATGGGCACTGATGTCTTATAACACAGAAAGCAAAGCCAATTCCTTTTGTGTAGTTGTTTTTCGTGAACAAAACTAAAATGAAATTGCCAGATATATATACATGTACATTTATACATCTAATTATAATTAGTGCAATACCTAAATAACTATCCTAAATCTCAAGTTCACTATAACCAACTAACTACCTCTCTAACTAACTAACTAACTAACTAACAAACAAAGTACACAAGTCTAAGCATAAGGTATAACTCAATAAAGCAGTTAGTAATTTCTCCGTTTTCATATTATTCAATATGATCATGTTCTTATAGACTATAAGTAATGTTGATATAAATTTAGTATTTATTAAATTTCTTTAGAAATTATATACTATTGAAACGGATAATTAGAAGGAAAAAGAAAAAGGAAATGGGAATAAAGATATGTACAAGGAAGAGGACGCTAATGCTTTGCTTCCCCGCAATTCAAGTGACATAATAATATCATGATCATGTCAAATATATATTTGATTCCTATAATTTCCAGACTACTTTTCTCCCTCCATCTTTACTTATCAACATTTCTACTTTGAACGTCCAACAATACTTAATGAATAATTTATATATTTTTATCCATTTTAAGTTTGATATTAAATACAATACATGTTAAAAACAAAAAAGATATTATATTTAAAAATTAATATAGTAAACTCACTCTTCTGTTTATTATTTATATGTGAAGTTAAAAGTAGACAAATATTTACATTTTCTACGTGTTAAAATACCATTAGTTAAGAATTTGTAGCGTCAGCATGATCTAATTAAGAGCAACCGTGACATAATTTTGAGGGACCACACCACATTACTTGTACGTATACTAACAACTTTTGGAACTTTAAAACTTTTTTTTTCTAATACTTGCACCTACGATTAATTATAGACTAATAGATAAATTTAATCCTCTTCCATTATATTATAAGTATATTATTTATTAATTAATGTTTAGTAGTAGGTATTGAAAAATGATTTGGAGAATAAATAACTAATGTTAAGGATAAAACATGAAAAAAGAACGTCTTTTCTTGATTTGTCAAAAATAACAAGTAAAAATGAAAATCAAATTAGGAATATAATGACAATTGAATCAAACGGAGAAAGTATTTTTCAAATCATTTTCCAAGATCAAAAAATAACATCAATTAATATGAATATGAATGAGGTAAAATATTCATATTAGTGATTGTTTCTTAAGGAACGTGTAAAGTCTGAAGTTGACGATAAAAAATAAACGGAGAAAGCAATTTACACACGCAAAATCTGAAAATGCTAATTCATTCGTTTCAATTTGGTTCTCTGATTTTGAATTCACCAAGTTTAAACAAGTCAAAAGAAATTTTGAATTTTGTACTTTGCTAAATATTGAACTCTTAAATCTTTTTCAATTACTTCTTAACTAAAAGAAAAGAGATGATTGATATTATGTTCCTTGGACTAGTACGACTATTTGACAAAGGTTGCTGGGTCTAATTACGTCTAAAATAGATTATGGAGTTTGGGGTTTGGTTTCACTCAATAATTTTGATCTAAATTCTATATTTATTTTTAAAAATTATTGAATATGTTCAAATTGTTAATTTGGAATCTAGTAGCTTTAAAGAACTAGCATATTGAACCTACAAGCTTCAAATTTTGAATCCGCCTATATTCTCAAATATGTATTGATAAGTGCGATGCCTTTTTAACTCTGTGACTAAAATATAAGTTCGTTAATAATCCGGAGAATGAAGGAAGAAAAGTCAATTATTTTCTCATATTTAATATTTTCATGTTTGAAATTTATCTTAATCAAGTTAAGAGTTTCGAATGGATTTGAAAATTAATTGTTTTATAAATTGATGCTTGATTCTGTGAATAATTCTCTTTCTGATGTTCCAGAAACATTAAAGAGTAGAGCAAGGAATTGGAAGGAGGATATTTAACCTCATTTCAGATATTGATCTAATTAGATTTTGATTTAGAAAATTTACATGTTTAGGATCCACGTGATCATTGATCACCATATTTTGGACTAATGAATCTATTACACCTCAATTATAAACTATAATTGAGATGAGTTATATAAATCACCTATATCCATATTACTCTATTTGGGTGCATCTTATGCAAAGTACCTAATACTAAATAACTGGTCTTTTAAAGCCAATTAAGGATTATCCAAACTAGAGATTTAAACAGTTACCCTTAAAACCAATTTTTGAATTAAGAGCTAGAAAACTATTAAAAGGGTGAACCTATTAAGAGTAGATTTTTTATTTGACAACTGTGGGTTTAGGCTAGCTTTCACACATCTCGATAAATTCCACGGATACCTTCACCTCCCATCAACAACATATACTAGGAAATTCTGTCCATCAAGGTTAAGACAAATGGGAAAAAATCATCTAGTGTTTTTATCTCTAGGAGAATTTGAACTTGAAACCTCATGATTCTCAACTCAAGTAGAATTTTGATGACTCAATAAAATAGTAACTAGGTCCAACATAGAGAGAACATATATCTGCATCATGACTTCCCGTCACTATCTTTAACTCTACATGTACTAGCAGTGTTATAATAAATCACAAAGAAGGGAAACAAAATAATGCATACACCACCAGAAGGAAGAAAAAGAACTAATTAATAACCATAGTTGCTAAGTGCTCACTTGCCAAATCCCTCTTGAAGAACAAGAACTTGTCATCCTCTCAATTCTCTGTTTTACTTTCTTCTGTTTCCTACTATTCTTCCTTCTACTGCCTGATGCTTTCATGATGTCCACCTTAACTATATGGTGATCGGACGTGCCTTTTGATGAAAAAACCGAGTATGATCCAGGTACAAATGCATAAGGCAGGCCTTGCGATCCCAAAATGTAATCAACTCGAGTTCCATATTTACATGTTCCTTGCACATCTGTGCCAAAATGACAAGAACATGATTGAGAAAGAACTTATATATCGGTTCCAACGAATACAGAGAAATATTTCATAGGAAATTTTGAGATAAAATATTCATACTTTGGCCTTTAGCAATGATAACAACCGACTCGCATTCCCCTGCAAACTCTTTTGCATCATTGTACTCTTTCCCTTTCAAGAAATTCATGACTTCAACTCTTGGAGTTGGCTTGCCTATCTCCTCATAATACTGCCATGATGAAATTGTGTGATCAAGAAATTGATAAAAGGATGTCATTAATCCAAGAAAGAATTGTACTTATAATTTTGGGATTTTCTACCTTTACAATATCATTCCATCTCTCTGATGAGTAATCTGAGGCTTCAAGAGAATTTATCCCTCCTGCTAAAATGTGAGGACTGTCATTTGATTGTATTATCGCATTAATTTGCTTCATTCTCCAATTCTCATCTAAATGATCAAGTTGAGTGCAACAGAAGTTCAACTCTCCCATCCGGGGTACATCAACCGTAGCCTTGAGCACATTCCTGCATCAAACCAAACACCAGTTATATAAAGCACCAAAATGGAAACCAGCCTTCATGTCAGGAGTAAGTATCAAGTTAAAAGCTTTTCCTCTTTCTTATAAACGACTAAATAAATAGAAGTGCTCCTATCTATAATAGTTTAAACATTTAGATAATGTAGCATACAATTCTACGAACATAGACATAGTCAATATAAGTTTTAACAGAATTAAAGAGTTCAAAGGAAGGCACCTGAAATCATTATCGTCATAGATTTTCTGTATTCTCCATTTCTTAATAGGCCATTTGGACAAAATAGCATTACCAAATTCAGGAGCCCAACTTTCAGCAAACACATAGTTCATCCCAAGAGCACGAGCCAAATCAGATAAAGGTCTCATATCTTTCTCTTCCTCAGCCTTCACATCTTGTAAAGCCAATATATCAGCATCCACTTCTTTCAGCACATCAAGAATGGTCCTTGTTCCACTCAAGCAGCAGCCTCCATAATCATTAATCATCCAATTGGCCATTGCAGGGAAGCATATTGGAGACCTCACAGGGCCTAGGCTGTTGTTGTTTAAACTCGAAATCTTGGTGGAATCATCTTCCAAGTTTCCAAGTACCCTGTTCTGAGCTAATGAAATCTCATTCTCAGGAAGGTTGATTGAAACTTTTTGCTTTGGTTTTGCTCCATTTATTAAAATGGGATGAAGAGGGGAATGCTTCAATATGCTCTTGGGACGATTATTCTCAGACTTTACCTGGTTTTGAAATTTGAAACCATCATCATCATCATCATCATGAGCAAATATGACTGATTTTTCAGCCTTAGGCACAGCAGGTGCAAGGGAAAATAATGCAGCATTAAAGGTAGCTAGCCGAATATGCCTAGCCTGGCCATTTGGATGAGTCGTTGATGATTTGAAACTTAGTTTTTCTTTGAGCTGACCATGATTTCCTTTTGAACTCAGCTTCCCAAACCTCCTGATCACCACCTTAGTCCTCGGACGCCGCCATATCAACCACCGCATCCTCGAGCAAAGCCGGTGAATTCTCCGGCTGAAGACATGCAACATGCAGGAAAACTGTTTTCTGCATGAAAGCTGCACTGGACCCTCTCTTGACTGCATCAAAGTTCTCTGCAACTGATTTATCATCAAGTTTAGCTAACCAGATGGAATTTAATGAGTTTGAGGTTAGTTAAATTTCTTAAACTAAGCCTTGATTAAAGGTATGAAAGTGATACTAGGATTGATTTCATGAATGTGCATTTTGTATACCACATTTATACTACTCATTGAAAAGGATATTGTGTCTTACTGGTGAACGTCTGAGGAGGGCAAGTTAAAAGTAGATAAAGAGACAAAAGCACATCCCAACTGCTCCAAGAAACGAGGTGGGGTTTGGATATTTGACATTTGTGGCATAATGAGGTTGAGCTTCTTGTCTGTGACAACAAAACAATACCTAACTCATACCTGTGAACAACGACTTTCTTCCTATTGGAAACTTAAACAACTGTAAAGAAAAACAAATCCAAAGTTTTTCTATTCTTGATTAATGTATTATAATGTATATATGACCTTCCATCTATTTGAGCTTTCCCACATTAGTCAATGAAAAGAAGTCTAAAACCAAGAAATGATCCAACAATGGAGCAGTTTATTAGTCTTGTAACACATAGTTTAATATGTTTTTAAATTGGAGCTACACATAAAAAGTATAGAGTTAAGGTGCCACATGACACACGCAACAGCTAGTCAAACTTTTGGAAGATAAAGATGGAATAGCCTAAGATATTTATATCCTTTTGCAACACTTTATAATTTCTACCATGTCATTTTCACTCTCTACAGTATATTAATCAATTCTCTTCTGGCAATGCAAAATGCAACTCATGAACATGGACCATTTATATTAAAGCCTTCCAGTGTTTTGATGCTATCAAAAGTTCTACTTTCGGCATTCCGATCTACAAGATAGGGGTGGAGGTCAGCCAATCAAGCCTCAATTTCTAACCATTACCTAACACTTTTGACAATAATTGCGAGTACACTGATTGGGAAAACAAAAAAAGATAGGATAGAGCCTATGTACAACTTCAATCATTTGCTGAGTAACATTATACAAGCAATCATTTTGCTAGTCTGAAAATATATTATATTGAAGAAATGACCATCTTAAGACCGAGCTCAAATGTAGGAAGAACATGATTGATCCTTGATAAACAATGGCACATGCCTTGTCGGATCTAGTTTTATGTAGTATTGGCAATTTAATATCTCAAACAGAAGATTGCACATGCTAAACATGAAATCCCTCATTGAACTTGCAAATACAAAGTTCATGTGAAACTGCTGCTCTATGGTGGCTGGTTAGCGAGATTACTCAGGGTTCCTAGTTCCAACTTTTCCACAGTTTATCCCCCTCAATAATTAAAATCCCCCTTTGGCAGTTGACTTGCTCTGTGTCTATCAAAGTAAATCAGCACAACTTTGAGGATGAGGCTGAAGGACGTATAATTTCGTAGTTTTCTCTTTTCCCCGGCACTAATCATCAAACAAAGTATTTAAAAGATTTGAAGGCGATTCCTCCTTTCCAGTATCTTCAAAGAACCCATTTGAAAGACTTTCCCTCTTCAGTCTTCGCTCCTCAGCAACAGATTCAGATGTTTCCATACAGTAATTTTTCTTTGCCTGTTTAAAAGGCCTTTCAGCCACAATAAACTTATTCCCTTCACGTGCTCTCTCAGAGAATCCAGCCCAAACTGAGAAGATTTACATTTTTAATTTCAGTTCACAATATAGCTAAAACTAGATGATCATATAAAGCATCATATATACAAGTGGGATACAACTAATATAAAACTAGAGTAGATATACCAAATGATCATATTAAAACCAGACATTAAAATGGTGTTAAATTTAGCTCTCAGCAGCAGCAGTCGGAGACTTCAGTTTCTATACGGCTACACATGGTACAGTCATCTCTGTAGCCATTGCATTTTCGAGATTGCACTGATCTAACATCAAACAATCGCCAGCAGGACATACACAAACCATACAGGATGGCAGAGTTGATTGACACTCGATTGAGAGTTTAAAGCTTACAGCTAAGTTCCAGTGTTCTCTCAGAGAAAAAGCATATACTCAACTGTACAGCTTTGAAAAATGAAAAGAAGATTTGTTTCTCATTTTCTCATTTTCCACAGCTGGACAACTATTCAAGCATCAAAGTGCGAGTGCTGAAGCATACAAGAGCCACAGTTTCCTCAAAAACATTTTATATTCGCTAGAAGAGACTAGAGCAAAGAAGCTATTAGTTTTGACATTGAAGAAGCTAGGTATATTTTTAAAAAGTTAGCCTCTCAAATTACTGATCTATTTACGAAAGAAAGTTGGGAGATATAGCCTCTCACTGATCAAGCAAACCAGCTAACTATAGAATCGGGTTACGTTGATAAACAAGAAAAATAATGCGGAAGCAAAAACCCTAAGATTAAAGACAAGAAATTAAAGATACATGAAATTTGAGAATAAATCCCTAATTTCGAGATGAAGTGCTAAGAACCCTAATTGATCTTAGCATTCAAAATTAGTGAATTAAGACTAATTGTGATACTAATAGAGTCAATTCAAGAACTTAGATCCAAAAGTGATCTAGACCCCTATTTTGAAGAAATTAAAGACAACAATTAGTATAAGACTAATCAACTTCTTTAATAAACTTTAATAAAAACCAAAGATATCAAGTTAAGAATCAAGATAAATCCCAAGTAGCCACACACAAAGGTGTAAATAAGAGAAACTCTCAATTAATAATAATGTTGTCTGATTGAAAATAACAAAATTCATCCCTATATATACAGTGAAAAAACCTATCCCAAATAGCATGAGATTCGAATTCTACTTTTATGGAAATAAATAAATCTAGGAAACTTTAAAACTAGGAAACTGTTAAAGATCGAGAAGAAAGTCCCATATTGGTGGTTAATGAGATGGGTGGTCTCTTTATAAGGCTTGGGCAATCCTCCTCCTCATGAGCTAGCTTTTGAGGTTGAGTTAGGTCCAAGGTCCATTTCTTTATCATGGTATTAGAGCCAGGCCCACCCAGTTCATTGTTTCCGATGTTGGACCCCCAACTTATATTGTCCACACTCCAGATGTCGCTAGCTTTTGAGGTTGAGTTAGGCCCAAGGTCCATTTCTTTATCATGGTATCAGAGTCAGGCCCACCCAGTTCATTGTTTCCAATGTTGGGCCCCCCATCTTATATTGTCCACGCTCCAGATGTCCAGCCCTGGGCGTGCGGGGGGTGTTGGAGTCCCACATCGGTGGGTTAAAGGGTCCTTGATCTCCTTATAAGGCTTGGACAATCCTCCTCCTCATGAGCTAGCTTTTAGGGTGTGAGTTAGGCCCAAGACCAATTTTAACATGGTATTAGAGCCAGGCTCATCCCAAATCTTTGTTCACCGATGTTGAGCCCCATATTATATTGTCCACACTCCAATTAACGAGGCTTGGGCGTGCGGCAGAGTGTTAAGTATCCCATATCGAAAAAGGGATGAGTAATTGGTCTCCTTATATGGTCTTGGGCAATCCTCCCCTCATGAGCTAGCTTTTAAGGTTGGGTTAGGCCTAGGGCTGCTTATCGGTTGGATAATTATGCTTAACAGTTCGGCTTATTGATTATCGATTTTTAAATATACTAATCCGCTAGCCACCCAATAAGATAACAGTTGGTTCGGTATCGGATTAGCAATTAACGGACGGTTATCGGATGGTGTAACAGATAAATTTAAGAGATAATGAAATATCGAGCGATTATTGATAGTTCCTCCGTTTCTTCACCGACTAAGTTGTTTGTTTACTATGATTGATCTATTTATTGATCTTTTAAGCTTCTTGCATTTTGTTCGTGTAGTTATTTAATAGGTTAAAACATCGAATCAAATAAGAATTTTCTTCTAAACCTATAATGTATGTAGAAACATTTTTAATTACTGGATTAACAGAAAAAATTAAAACTTTAATATTATTTGAATTTTTATGTTTTATATCAAACTTTGTGAAGGACACATTTGGGTTGTTTCATTCTTATTGCGGTTCTTTGTGTTGTCAAGAATAATTTATGTTTTGGTTTAAGAATTAATTTCAGATTTTCTTTATATTTTAGGGAGTCTGACTACACTTTATGGTTAGATGTCACAAAAAGTGGCATTTTATTTTCTAAACTAAGAAGTGAATAGAATAATAAATGAAATTTTATATGTTAGATTGGCAAAAAATACTTATATATCTAAGGGTAAAAATATAATTTTAATAATTCTTAATGGGTTAACGGTTTACCCAATAAGAAAATTGAGTAATCTCTCCCCGCACCAATAAGCCATTAATTATAAAATTTTGATCCGTTCTCCAACCATTAATCCGATAATCCATTACCAATTAGCCAATAAATTAGTTGGGTTAACAGTTACGGTTCGGTTTTGAACCGCCCTAGTTAGCCCAAGGTCCATTTTTTTATCAAACTTTTAAACTAGGAAAGTAATATAAAAAATAAATCACTAACTAAATAAGGAAAAGTTCCCAAATTTAATCAAAACTCATATGGCCCAATCTTCTTCCGTTTGGACTTGGACTTGAATCGTGAAATATGTATAGCACTTAGCCATGCCTCTCCATAATTCTTGGGCTCGTTCTTGGGTTTTTCTTCCATTATAAGTATCTTCTTGATTCACATTGAAGCCCGTCAATTTTAATGCAAGTGGGCTAGACTGGATGCTATCACTATTCCGTTTTTTTTTTTTTTTGAATCTTACCAAAAGAATCATTTTCCTAATTAGAGTGCAAGTAAAAGTGCTTATCACACTAGCAGGCTCTACCTTCCTTTGGCTGTGAAATCCTCAAGATTATTTGAAGCCAAAACAGTTTGTTGGCAACAAAGTGGTGCTGGATAACCAACTAATCGAAGGAAAACTTTTTGGCTCTTCTGCTGTTCAGCAATCACATATATGACCTAGGGGAGTTCACCATTTGGTATGGTTTTGAAAGATTTTGGTTCTAAAAATGTTATACTAATACCACACCAAATTTGTTTTAATACCAAGGAAATGCAAATGGCAAAACACACTAAAAATGTAAATGGCAAAGCAGCAACACTTCCACCACATGAAAACAAAAGCTAGAAATCTTGATGATTTCGGTATGAATGGAAAAGGTAAGAGCAATATCTTGTCATGTGAAGGAAATTCAATACAACAGAACAAATAAGCTGAGCATGAAGGAAATTCAACATCACAGAACAAGTAAGCCGAGCATAACTAAACTACAAGGAAGGATAGTCTACAGGTAAGGACTCTCCACTTCCAACCGTGAGGTAGGGGGTTCAAGTCACCAAGGGGGAGCAAACTGAGAAATGACACTGATGGCTCCTAGATAGAGGAGTTTTGTGGTGGGCTTACCATATATTTATATGTAAGAAATAGAATGAGAACAGCAAGCTGGTCCAGGCACCACGTGATCCAAAAAAAAAAAAGAGAGAGAGAACTAAAACCTGATTTAGTTTTCCTTATTTCTCAAGAAGTATTAACAAAAGGTAAAGTACTGAATACAGGAATATGTCATGAAAAAAAGATTTGGTCCTACTTTTAGAACAGTAGAGAAATAAAGCTACCATTACTAGGTATGCCACACAAAATGTTTCTGTCCAGTAAGCAGCATGGAAAAAGTCACCAAAAACAGAATAGAACAAATGAGATAAAAGGAGTAGTGATTACCAATAGAAGACTAGAAGTTACCTCCAAACTGATGTAGAACAATGGAAGCAGCGACAGTCACATTCAATGAAGCGGTACCACAGCCATATTGTGGAATATATACAAAGAAATCACATATCTCACACTCTTTTGCAGAAAGTCCAGAACCCTACAACACCAATTTATTCATATTATGGTCAATAGGCCAATTGTTATCCTACCCTAATATTTGTTTTCAGAACAGATGACATTCACAAACCATCCAGAAATCAGTAATACTTCCCACCCATATTAAAGAACAAGTGCTAGTATAGTTCTTATAGGAAGATATTTTGGTTGAGGCAAGAGCATAATTGTGACGAAAATGTAAATGTGAGTCACATTTAGCATCAAAAAACCACACCTCAATCCCAAACTAGATGGACGGGCTATATGAATCCTCACTAACCATTCCACTCTATGCAGTTTCATTTCTAACACACTAATTTTTTCTTATAAATCAAATTGAGATTAATGCCTCTAATCTGATTTATTGTAATTGTAATAACAGATAAATCCAAATTCCCAATTAGCCAATACAACAACAACAACATACCCAATGAAATCACACAAGTGGGATCTGGGGAGGGTAGAATATACGCGGATCTTACCATTACCTCGTGGAAGTTTTCCAATTAGTTAGTATGTATCTAATATGGATCATTTGCTTTTATTGTGTATTTTTTTATTAAAATGTTACTAACATTTCAAAAACTTACAACAAAAAGAAATTTAAGATCACTAGATTTAAAAATCTCATTTTATTTCATAAACTTCATGCCCAATCAAACTAAAACACTTAAATTAGTATGGAGGAAGTATGACTGTAACCTCATTGCCGAGCAGGAAAGCAGTACTTCTCTTAAAAGGATGCTCATTTACTGCAACCGCATTTTCTGTAATTTCAACTCCACATATATCACAATTTCTTTCCTGTTCAGTAAAATTCATAAATGATCAGCCTCCTCTAGCACTCTGTATATAACGAGTTCAACACTTACAAAGGTACACAAAAATACTTCCTTAAGAGTACCTTGAGGAAGGTTTTAGCATCGGCAAGGGAGTGGAAGTGGCGGAAACGGACGTGAGAAGTGGAACCGTGGCTACCAAAGGCGTTGAAATCTCGACGGCCGACGAGTATCATCTCCGAAACGCCGAATGCCGTCGCGCTACGAGCTAAGGTGCCGACGTTGTGTCTCTTTGCTATGTTATGTACCAGCACGAAACTCTCTACTTTCTTCTCATTTTCCATATCTGAGCTGAGCTGGGCTGGCTGCTGCCTGACGCCGTCGTTGCTCGGTTGAATGACAAGTCTTATGACGGCGGGTTTGACCGGGAAGTGAAATGGGTTGATGGGGGAATCCTAGCCCAGTATATGTGTAGAATAAACTAATTTTATTAAATCACATTAAGCATCCCAAATTATGAAGTAGTAACGTTTTACCCTTACATTCTTCCAACTCCATAAAATTTTAAGTTGGTTTGATAGAGTGAACAAGAATAATGCAAAATATAGTGTATTAGTAATGTTTGTATTAATAATAATTTTAATTTTTTTTATGCAGTATTTGATTTGATATATTAAAATAAATATGAATTACATAATTTAATTTAATTTTTTTTTACATAATACCCTTAATATATATGTTGGAATGGATGCAAAATTTTTTTTGAGGATAATAAAGTCTATGTTAATGCATGCATTAGATCCATTACTAATGGATTTTGAGGTATTAGTAATACATACCTCAATACACAATAAAGTATATAATTAAAAATATTAGTTATATAAAGGGAAGGGACGACCCGGTTCATACCTACTCCGTAGGTGTCGGGGAGGGGGGATCACTCCGGGCCTGACCTACGCGCCCTCACCCCAGCTTCGCTGGAGGGGCGTTTCGAACCCCCGACCCTGGCACACCACGGTAAGCAAGCTTACCGCTGAGCCAGAACCATCCCTCAAAAATATTAGTTATATATAAGATAAAAAGGTATACCAAATATACTATTATTAATACACATTAAACTAATGCATGCATTATAATTTCAATACACTCTCCCAACGATCCTAAAAATTTTAATTTAATTACAAGTTCTAATGACGCTTTTGGTATACTAGAAGCAAGAGAGTACGGATTCAATTTATGATATTTTTTTAGTCTCATTTTATATAATATATATGAAATTTGGGTTGTCAATTAATTTTTTTTTTATGATTGTAAATGGTATACAGTAATCTTTCTGTATTTTTTGGGTTTTCGTTCTCTCTCGACGCACGATTGCTAACATACACCATCCATAAGAAGGAGAACATGAATTTCATCGGAGAAAGCTCGAATTGAAAGTTGATAACGCTCAATCTACAGCTCTCGTGGGAGTGTAAAGCGGTCGTTAGCAAATATAGAACCCAACCTGGGTTGGGTGTCGATCCCACAGGGAATAGCTTGGCCAACAAGTAAGCAACGATTACTAGACTTTTAGTGCAAGTCTCGTAAAAAGGGGGGATTGTAATGTGTAACCGAAATAATAAAGTAAAAACTAAAAATAGCAAAGTAAAAAGGAAAGAATGTTTCGTAGGTTGTGAAACAATGAGAATTGAGGAGTTGGGGTTATGTCCACCTTCTGAGTTATACGTCTCTATTGGCTATGAGTGTATTGAATTCAGACATGCATGTGCTTATAGAGAATTGTATTCGATGGTAAATTCACTTTAACTCTTTCGAGCTTAAAGCGTGTCTAATGGTACGAATTCTCCAAGAGGTTAATCCAGTTACGACACTAACTTTTTAATAGGGGATGGGACCCTATTACCTTGACATTATCTCTTTTCCAGACATATAACTTTTCTTTCGAACAAGTTAAATGTTATACTGGCGTTATTCTATGCATCTGCAGCCACAAGAATTTGCATTAAGATGAAGAGAATAATGATATAAGTAGCATATGTGTCACGAACTCACAAACTCACAGCAATAGATGGTATCTCATTCGGCTTTCATAACCCCAACAGAGAGGTTTAGTTACCCATGAGTGCGAAGGAAGTCACAATAAACATGATCATTGTACCCCAATAAAGATTTGCATGTTAGGTGTAAGGGTGAGGATGGCGTGAAGTCCTTTGCAAAGTAACGTCTCTCTTGTTTTGGAATTTAATAGAAGAATGGAAGAAAAATAGAATTAATGGAAGAATTAGAATTGTTGGAATAGTAAGTGAATGAATCTCTCCACTAAGGGAGGAATTAATAAAAATCTCTAGCATGATAGGGTATTTATAATACCCATATCATATTCCTACTAAGCTAATGAAATACTTAACCAAATCCTACTAAGCTAATGAAATACTTAACCCAATTGTACTAGGTTAATGTAACATTATCCAAATCCAAATAAACTAATGAAATACTTAACCCAATTGTACTAGGTTAATGTATCATTATCCTAATCCTAATAAGTTACTGCTAGTCCCCAAAGTCTTCAGAAATGCTGTTTTAGCCCGGGACAGATTTTTCATGCATCACTTTTGGTCCTTTAGGCGTCCAAGCTTCCTTTCCTTCCTTCGTGAGCTTTCTTTGGCGTCAAGTTATCCACAAAATGCTGAATTCTGCATCATTTATACCTGAAACTTTGCTAATCATGTTCTTTAGCTCACTTACAGGAAAAAGGACTAAAAGTGCATGAAATATATAATTTTTTCTCAAAACATGGCACAAATATGGGCAAAATATATTGATATAGGCGTGTAAATTCGCCTATCATCAAAAGTCAAGCCCAAGCATAAACCTCCAAGCAGTTGGAGTTAAAAGGAAGGAAACATGACGGTACCAATTTGGCTCCCGACATAGTTGAGCAAGGGAAAATCAATAAAATTGAAGCTCGTAGCTCATCGAAAGTCAGGGAAATGCTAGCCATCACTTGCCGAGAAATTGGTCGCAGTTCAAACTAATGAAACCACGATAGACTAGAAATTGGAAGAAACGATTCAGTCTATGAGGTCGTTGCTCTCATTGGCGGATGAGGTGGAGGCAACTTAAGAATCGAATAAAAAGGGTCGATTTGGGATAATTTTGACCTAACAAAAATTGTGAAGACAATATTCAAGCTTGAATTTGTTGCTCCTACGAAGCAAGGAGAATCGGAGCTACGTGAGATTAAAGTTGATGATATCAGTATGAAAATTGATTATTGCAAGCATATTGTAGTCTGCTATGTATTGGGGGCTCCCCTCTCTCCATTTTACATATAACAACCTCTGGGGAAAATATAGCATTAATAAAGTCTGAATGTTGAAAATGGCATAATGCTGGTGTAGGCTGACTCTAGAAGGGGAAGGATGAGGTCCTACAAGGTGGAATTTACCACTTTGACAACAAAACCTTAATTGTTAAAGCTTGGCATCCCGATATAAAATTCATACGTGAGGAATTGTATACGATTCCCATTTGGATGAAGTTGTCAAGACTAGAATTCAAGAATAAAAAATCCTAAAGGGCTTAGTAAAATCTGGAGTTTGATTGGAAAACCAATGATGGTTGATCACAATATCAAAAAGAAGTTGGGTTTGAGTTTTGTTAGACTTTCGATTGAAGTGGAAATGAGAACACAACTGCAAGATAAAATATTTTTCAAGAATGAACCAGGAGAGTTGGTTGTGCAAAATGTTCAATATGATTGGAAACCACATTATGCACCTTTTGAAACAATATGGACATGATAAAGGCCAATGCAGAAAGAAGAACCCCCTACTAATAAGTAAAAGCAAGGGGGCATGAAAGCAAGCTAAAGTAAAGGATATAGGGTATCAAAAGAACGACGAGAGATACCAACAAGTGAGGGAAATCAGTTGCATATACTGGGTTCACTCAGAGCACCATTGATAGAGTAAGAAGCAGTGGTATAACAAATGATAGAGCCCAATTAGAAAGGGATAGTCCAGAGATAAATCACATAGCCCAATTAGAAAGGGATGCAGACTCAATGGGGATTAGTAGAAGTGACACAAATTTTTTTTCAGCTGCTAGTCTCAACAGATTCAAATTCTCAAATGCTAAAAGAAAGAGGTGGAAATGAGGAAGGTACTGAGACCCCTAAGGTGAATCGATAACTTACTGTGTTGGAATGTTCGGGACTGGAATACCCTTAACAACCAAAAGGAGGTCAAGCTCTTTTATGGAAGAGAGAATGTTGGATTGATAGGTCTAGTGAAAACCAAAATAAAAGAAAATAATATAACTAGAGTAGCTAATAGTCTGTTTTGTGGCTGGGATTACTTAACCAATCATGCAGACTACTATAGTGGTATCGTTTGGATTATATGGAGACATGATTACTTTACAGGTTAGTACTTGTGCCCAAGTTGTAACCTATAAAGTGAAGAATCATAAGTTGAGTTTAGAATACTTATTATATGCTTTTAATTCGGGGGGGGGGGGGGGGGGGGGGCCCCCAAATAACTATAGTGATAGACATGATTACTTTCAGGTGCAACAGATTAGTACTTGTGCCCAAGCTGTCACCTACATAGTGAAGAATCATGAAGAATCATAAGTTGAGTTTAGAATATTTATTGACTATTGTATATGATTTTAATTCAGGAGAGGAAAGAAAAGAGTTATGGCAGTGCCGGATTCAAGGTGAAGCCTGTCAAGCAAAGGCTTTAGGCCTCCATTTTTCTTTAGCAATTGTAGGTTTATAGTTAGAACTTTTTTTTTAGAAAATATTGAGTATTTTTGAATATTTTCTTCGTCTCAAATCAATGTGTTTAGCTCAAAAAAATTATCTTCACTTTAGGAATTCAAGAATAAAGCTGACAATTGTTTCCAACTGTACCATTAATATTAAAAAGGATTTATTTTTATACTACTCGATCCTAAAAAAAATCTAATAAATATGGATAACTTAGTAGCTTAATGAATGGGATATAATTAAAACAATAGTTAAGTGGCACGAAGGGAGTAGAACGGTAAGAAATATTTCAATCAGATAATAAGATTTTATTATTTTTCAAATGCATATATTTCTTATAGAGTTCCTGCAGCAATTGCCTAAGCTGACAAAAGTTTTTAAAATTTGAAATTGATAAAATCTTACTTGAGGTCAACAAGGTCTCGAGAGAAATTGAATGGATTAGGTATTCTTACAATTAAAATGGAATTATTGAAAGAAATCGATTGGAAAATAACTTTATTCAATACTTTGCATCACAAAAAGCTATGAAACTAGGCTTCAAACAAAACATATATACTATATGACTTTTTTTAAAAAAATAAAATTAAGGCCTCATTTTGAAGTTTCGCTTTAGACTACCAATCATAGTAAGTTTAAAATAAAATTAAGGCCTCATTTTGAAGTTTCGCTTTAGGCCACCAATTATAGTAAGTTGTCGTTGGATTATAGAGGTACCTAGAACTGTGAAGATAGGGAATCATCTTCACTGGATCCTTATGGGTAATTTCAACTCAAATTTACACTCACAGGATAAAATTGGAGGGAACCCACTGACTAGGGCTAAAGTAATGGATTTTCAAGTTTGCGTGGAGAAATGTGAGTTGCTTGAGTTACCTAGGCAGCACAACAAGTATACATGAAATGGAAAAGGTGACACAAGGATATTCTCAAAGATTGATAGGATTTTGTAAACACAGAATTGATAGTCAAGATGCCAACTAACAGTGCCCACTTTCTTCCTTAGGGAATAAGTGATTACTATCTAGTAAAAATCTCTTCATTAAATGTTGTAGATAGAGTCAACTTTCACTAGTTCTGTAATGTATGGACTAGTCATCCACTTTTCTTGGATATGGTAAAGAAAGTGTGGGATTAACAAGTAGTAGGTATCGCGTCCCATTTTTTTAGGGAAAAAGCAGAATTCAACGTGGCAACTTTTTTTAGGATGGTTTAAGAGTGACGACCCTCTCGATCGTTTGTGAAATTTTACTTGTTTTTTTTTCATTTTTATCTCTACTTGTAGTTGTATACGTGATTCATGACTTACGGTGGTGAGTAGTATCGATTCTTGAGTTGAGAAAGTTAAACCCGATAATGGTTAGCTTTTGATCGAGACGACCTCGAATTAGTGTCGTAAGTATTTTAATAAGCCCGAAATATACTTTTAGGTCAATGTACATATTTGTTTTTTTTTTGAGGTTTCAAATAAATTTCGATAATTTATTAGAAGTTTCGAGAATTTTACATAATTAGTGATTTGGTGGATCAATATTACAATTTACTTACTTATGTGGCCAATATAAGGATGATTTAAAGTGGGTAGGGTTTACCATATACACTAACAATAAAATCATAAAGTCAGGAGGATAAGCGCATCCTGCGGTTTCCCATTGTTCTTGCGTCGTATAGTTCAACTATTCAGGTAAGGTGTTATTATGTAAAACAGTATGCATGCGTCAAATATATATGTAGTAATACTGTAGCATGTTTTGCATTTATGGTGCAAGGTTTGATGTTAATTGAAAGAAAAATCAATAATGGGATAATGATAACAAATATTAGATAAAGAATTTTGTTTCCATTGAAGCTATGAAAATTGTGTCTGACAGTAGCATTATGGAGAATCTTGTTTATACTATAATTTGAACTAAGTAAAGCATTTTGGTTTTGTCTTTATTAAGAGATTTATTTTGTCCTCATTAAGAAATTGTCTTGGAAAAATAAAATATAATAATGTGAGTTTTAAGTTAGGCCAAGAAACAACTATGTAATTCTTGATTTGGGCTAAGAAGCAGTTGTACGTAAGTCTTAATTTCTTGATTATGATTGCATAATTAGGTACGTTAATGGCCAACTATGATTTGATTTGGTCTTAAGGACGTTAAGGATGGTTGATGACTAGCTTAAATTGATGGTGTTTAAGACGTGTGAAATAATCAGGATGTAATAGGTGAATTAGGCGTTTGGACAACCACTATTTCGATGGTTCACTTCAATTCTAAAGTGAACCCTAATTAAATTAAAAATAATCATAATAGTAGGGTTTTTATTAGATTCGTATTCTTATAGGGATTATATATTTGAACAGATTGTGAACATTCTAAAATTTTGAGAAAGGACAAGGCACTTGTGGACTAGTGACATTCAGATTCCTTGGTTGAGGTAGGTTACGATTTAATTGGAGTTTAGACTCGATTTAATTATGTGTGCTTCTAAATTGGATACTCGATGATTGGTATTTGGACATGCTTGAAGTTGTTGATGTTTGGATTGTTGATGCGTGTAAATAATTATTGAAATTTACTTGATGAAATTGTCTTATGACTTTAAATGTAATTGTAAACTTGGTATATTGTATTGCATGCTGTGAGGTTGTGTAAATTTAATATTGATAATATATGTGTATATTGGATTGGGTACCACGTCGATACGAATATGTATATGTTGGATCGGGTGCCACGCCGGTACGGATATGTATATGTTGGATCGGGTACCACGCCGGTAAGGATATGTATATGTTGGATGGGGTACCACGCCGGTACGGATATGTATATGTTAGATCGGGTACCACGCCGATACGGTACATGAACATAGATTGTTTCCTGTAGGTCATGACTATTTGGGAAAAAATAAGTCCCATAGCACGTGTGTACATATTTGTGTTGATTCTGTGGATGTTTACCATATGGTTGATACTCTTGATGGTTATGTGACTTGTTTATGAGCACTATTTGACTTTTTGTTATTGTATTGTTGGTTTATTGAATATTTGATTTATGATGATGCTTGTCTACTTGTTATTTAATTTATGTTGGGTACATGCTATTAAATTGAGTTGACTTATGTACCTTCCAGTACATAGTGATTTGTACTGATACTACATTGTACTCTACTTTTGTTCAGTGCAGAAAGTGTTCTAGAGGCTCAGACATGACCTCATCTCTAGAGTTTGATAGCGGATCTTGATCCAAGGGTGAGCACTCCGTCTCCAGGCTACCATGCGTCATCTTATTTGTTCTTGTCCATCTTTCTGGCAATGAAACATTCATTATTTACTTTATTTTTGGATATCTCTTTAGTCATGATATTTGTTAGCAGTTTTTGTACAATGACTTTCGAGTCTTGGGGATTTTAGTAAGTAGTTTGTTTGACTTCCGCATTAAAAATGAGTAGTCCTGGATTATTGTTATTATGTTTATTATATAATAATACCATCTTAATATTGATTAAGTGATTGGGTAATGGTTTAGTTTAGATAGTTTTCCCATAGGAAGATTAGTGTGGATGCCACTCATAGCCATTTGGGTCGTGACAAAGTTAGTATCAGAGCCCTAGGTTCATCGATCTCATCGTACAAGAACATGTCTAGTAGAGTCTTGAGGAACGGTATGGAGACGTCTGTACTTTTCTTCGAGAGGCTATAGGACACTAGGAAAATTCAAATTCTTCTTTATTACATGTTATTACTTGTTTCAATTGGCATCTTACAATTCCAATTGGTATCTGACTTCTTTCATTCTTATTTTCGAAGGTTGGTGTAGTTAAGAGATATAGTGTAGAACTGGTTACCTTTCAGTTTTAAGGGGGTGCCAAGATGTGGTGACGTTGTAAGGCAAAAGGGTTATGCCAAGGTAGTAGAAAAGAATGCCCCTGAGTAGGTAGTTTCATTGGTTCTTATTCTAGGGGTCTGAGTATGTTATGAGTGTGGTGGAGTGACTCACATTAGGAGGTTTTGTCCTAATTCGAGGCATTATGGCTAGTTTGGCCAGCAACAGGCTCCTAGAGCTCTAGTTCTAACAGGTAGGGGTGGTAATCAACCTCATGGAGGTAGTTCTTAGATTGATATAAATGATTCTTAGATTGGTGGTGGGGCCCATATCTATGCTTTTCCAGGTAGGCCCAAGGTAGAGGTATCAAACATTGTCATTACGGGTACTATTCTTGTTTGTGATCGGATGACCATTGTATTATTTGATTTTGGTTCTTCTTTTTCATATGTGTGCCAATTTTGTTGTAGGGTTGGACATAGTGTGTGATTTACTTGACTTTCCAATTCACGTGTCTACCCCTATTAGTGATTCTGTTGTTGGTGATAAGATTTATCGTTCCTATTCTGTTATGTTTATGAGTATCAAACTTGGGCAGATTTTGTGATTCTAGACATAGTATATTTTGATATAATTTTGGATATGAGTTGGTTGTCTCTATATCATGCTATACTAAACAGTCATGCTAAGATAGTGTAACACCCCGTATTCAAGTACGTGTATTGGCGTATTCAAGCACGTGTATTGGTCTTATTTATATGGAATTATTTTTTTTTATTTTATTTATACCAGAATTTGCCCGTCGATTGTTTCATGCGAAGGTTATTGAATAATATTTCCAACGATATAAAGATTTCCAAAAATGGATAGGTTTCGGATATAATCAAGCACGTTCAAAACTATAAAACGGTTTCCTGCACACAAACTACTGAGGTCAGTCGAATTTTTGGGTCAACTTCGAACGATCATAACTCCCTTAATATAATGAACTGGGAGAGCTGCGACCTATGAAAAGAAAGCTCTTTGAGTCTTCTTTCCAATGAAATTGGTTTCATCCAAATCGAACATCTGAGTAAGGAGTTATACTCGTTTTACTTCAGCCTATCAAAATAGATTTTTAGGGTCAACTTCAAACGACCATAACTCCTTGTACAGGATGAATTGGGTGGCCTATTTTATATGAAATGAAATCCCTTTGAATTATCCTTCCAACGATACCAATTTCACCCAAATCAGATATCGGAGCAAAGAGTTATGGTCGATCTACTTTAGCTTATCAAAACAGTCCACCAAAGGACAGATTTGACATTATTTAAATTTTAAAGGTATTTTGGTCATTTCCTATTATATTATGGACGGGAATATGTGTATATATACATGTCTATGAGTTCAAAAACTCATTTTCATCATCAATCATTGAGGAAGAACAAACCCTAGCCAAATTTGACCTTTAAATTACTTTTGAGTCAATCGTAGAAATTCCAAATTAATCCGATAACTGCGTTTGTCATCTCGAGAACTTCGAACAACACCTATTATTTGTGCAAACAGGATTGCATAATCAAGAGGTGAATTCTAAGGTATGAATATTGTTTGCCTTTGTTCTTTTCCATATGTATATGTGTGATAGAGGATTATATGTATTGGTTGTTATTAAAATGTGATGGAAATAGGGTTATGGACTATTTTGCATGGTTTGGTTGTATTGAATTGTAGAAGCTGGATATGGTAATTGAGTTATGGAAGGTGGATATGGTAATTGAGTTATGGAAGGTGGACATGGTGATATACTATTGAATTGATGGTTATTTATGTGTATGGCTCAATTTGGTTCAATGGATTGGTTGGAAGGATAAATGAATCCAAACTTGATATTGGAGGATGTTGTATGAATATGCATGGCATATGAATGTAATTGGAGTATAAGAGGGTTAAAGTGACACCCTTTATGGTGTAATTAAGGCTTACTACTTAACCACTAGTTTGGTGAATTCAAATAATTGAATTGTGACGTTTGGTTGCTAATACTAGATTGTTATGTATGTTCATTGTAGATAAGTAATCCGAAAAGACGGGAATTCCATTTGGGACTAGTATTGAAGGTTGACAGTCAGGTATGTAAAGCATACTCTATACCATATCTTTGGCATGAAAGTGAACAATTGTCTATTAAGAAAGTTTTCAAAGTTATTCAGTAACATGTGATCCATAATGGTATTTTATGATGTCCTACATTACCAATGAACTTGTTTCCACCCTACAAGATGTCAAGACATTCCAATACTTACTTGTTTTCCAAATCTTACATGTTTATTGCATTAATGAATGTCAGAAGGTATCCGGTTACTCAAACAAGATCCATGTGCTATTAATGACTCCAAAATGTTTCATTGATATATCAATAAGTTCCTACTTCATTGTTATGGCATTGATGATTCCAAACACTTCATTGATGTGCCAATGAGTTCTTCTTCATTGTTATTGCATTGATGGTCTATTTATATGTCTCTTATTGATGTATCATTGTTTTAAAGTATCAAAAATGCAGTGGCGACCGAAATAACAATCTCAAATATTAATTGAACTAAGTGATGGAAGTTCTCTCTTATCGGGTGGTATCCCAGGGGCATAAGCCTATCATGGGTCGATCCGTATTTATGTGTTTATGGGTGGTATCCTAGGGGCATAAGCCTATCATGAGTCGATCCCAGTTGATATGTACTGGAGGCAGCCTAATGGTCATAGTACAATACAGTAATGATTACAAAGATGATAAGAACGAAGGTAAAGTGATTGAATAAATATAATGTACAGGTTGTCACAAGTTCTAGTAAGTGTGGTCCACTCCTATTACGATTTATTCACTTGTTTCTGATTTCTATTGAGCTCCTATATCATATGTGATTATCTACAGCTTTACATACTCAGTACATATTTCATACTGACGTCCCCCACGGGGGACCTGCATTTCATGCTGCAGGCACAGGTACCTCAGCTCATACACCGCACAAGTAGGAGCCAGGATATCCAGCTGCTTTTGGTGAGCTCGAGTTTGCTTCGGGGCTTTCCGTATCATATCCAGTCACTTTTGGTATTGTATAGAAGTTAGTTATATGGCGGGGTGTGTCCCGACCTTAGTTAAACTCTGTGTATTGTCTAGAGGCTTTGTATACCTAATGTATAGTCAAGGTGGTATTTTGTTAATAGACGTGATGGCTCCAACGACCAAGTATTGTATATACATATATATGTGTGCCCGAGCTTATACAGGTGATTATTTTCTTTTATATACGATATGATACAGTCCGAATTTCGGGTTGTTATAAAGGTATGCATGGAAAGTATAAGATTATAAGCTGGTTCTCCCGGGCCTCCTCGGTTATGGGTGCCAGTCCGCCCCCAATAGGATTTGAGGCGTTACAATAGTGGTATCAGAGAAGTTTATCCTAGTGAGTCTAAAAAGCCGTGTCTACGTAGAGTCTTGTTTATCGGTGTGTCGTGCACCGCATCTATAAACAGGAGGCTATGGACATTTAGGAATTGTTTCTTTTTCTTCATGTCTTAGATCGTGCGAAAGAGCCTATATTGTATATGAAGTCATAGTTGACCACTGAATCCGTTTGTTTATCTTATTATAGTAATGATGCCAGTTACCAGAAGCATGAATACCGGTAAATAAGTAGATGTGACTGCCGGAGAGGGGACTAGTAAGTCACCCACTATACCAGCTAATCAAAGTGAGGCTCCAGCTGAGCATGCATCAGAAACTTCTTCCACTCTGGAAGAAATAAGGGGGAGGAGAACTATATCCCCAGATCCACCTATTAATGCTGCTGATCAAGATCTTAGAAATGCAGTACAACTTTTGACTCGTATAGTTGTTAGGCAAGCTCAAGGGAAATCCATTCCTACCACAGGTCCTAGTGGTACAGATAGGGTGGCTAGCCTTCGAACACAGGATTTTATTAAGATGAATCCTCCCACTTTTACTGGATCAGATCTTAACGAGGACCCACAGGACTTTATTGATCAAATTCAAAGGGCCTTAGATATTATGCATGTAACGGGTAGAGAGACAATGGAGTTAGTGGTGTATAGATTCAAAGGGGAGGTTATATATTGGTACGAGGACTGGAAACGATCTAGGGGTATTGATGCACCCCCAGCTACTTGGAAAGAGTTCAAAGAGGCATTTCTTCATCATTATATTCCATTCGAGATTTGTCAGGCCCGTGCAGATCATTTTTTAAATCTTCATCAGGGGAATATGAGCGTAAGGGAGTACAGTCTCTGATTTAATTCCTTGTCGAGATATGCTCCTAATGTTGTAGCCACTATGGATGACAGAGTTCATCAATATGTGGACAGGCTGGATCCATATCTGGTTAGAGATTGTACTACTGCCGCTTTGAACAAAGATATGGACATAGTAAGGATCCAAGCTTTTGCACAGAAAATGGAAGATCAAAGGCAGAGGAGAAGAACACAGGAATTAGAAAGAAGATATTCAAAGAGTTTCAGATCTACAGGGCAGTTCATGGCATCCCAAGAAGGGTTCATACCATAGTTTTCTGCTAGACCACCTAGGCCATTATCTTCTTATTCTGCAGCTTGTGCCCCACCACAGTTCCAAGGGTCCAGAGGAAATCAATTTAGGCACAGAAGTGAGAGTCAGAGTTTGTGGACAGTGGGGTACCAAGGGCAAGGGAATATGAGCTAATCGAGACCTCCTCGAAAGCCATGCAATAAATGTGAAAGGTATCATTTGGGCGCATGTTGGCTGGGGACCAATGTTTACTTTTGGTGCGGTATGTCGAGGCATATGATGAGATAATGCCCACAAATTGGCATAGGGGGTATGGCACGACCTACGGGGTTATTTATTGCATCATCATCATCGATGCCTTATTCAGGAAGGGGTGCACAACCAATGGGTCATGTTAGAGGTGATAGAGGAGCCACGAGTTCTAGCGGGGCTCAAAATCGTACGTATGCTCTAGCGGATCGACAAAATTTAGAGGCTTCCCCAGATGTGGTTACGGGTACGTTGTCTATCTTTTCATTCGATGTATATGCCTTAATTGATCCCGGTTCTACATTATCTTATGTTACTCCATTGGTTGCTGGAAAGTTTGAAAAAATACCCAACCTATTAGTTAAGCCATTTGAAGTGTCGACACCGGTTGGGGAATCTATTATAGCTAGAAGGGTTTACCGAAACTACATAGTAACTATTTGTGGTCATGATACGATGGCTGATCTCGTGGAGTTAGAAATGGTAGACTTTGATGTTATAATGGGTATGGACTAGTTGACATCTTGTTATGCCACTATTGATTGCTGCACGAAAAAGGTATATTTCCATTTTTCAAATAAATCAGTCCTTGAATGGAAAGGTGAAATTAGCGCGCCAATAGGTAGATTTATTTCTTATTTTAAGGCAGGAAGAATGATTTCCAAGGGATACAAATATCATTTAGTTAGAGTAAGGGATACAGAATCGGAGCCACCAACTCTTCATGCTGTTCTGGTGGTAAATGAATTTTCTGATGTATTTCCTGAAGATCTTCCAGGTTCGCCTCCTGAACGAGAAGTAGAGTTTGGTATTGATGTAATACCAGACACCCAACCAATGTCCATTCCTCTGTGTAGAATGGACCCATCAGAATTACAAGAATTGAAAGAGCAATTGAAAGATTTGCTAGAGAAGGGATTCATAAGGCCTAGTATGTCCCCTGGGGAGCACCAGTGTTATTTGTGCGCAAAAAGGATGGCTCGCTGAGGATGTATATTGATTATCGACAATTGAATAAGGTGAATATTAAGAATAAATATCATCTCCCAAGAATTGATGATTTATTTGATCAGTTACAGGGCGCCAAGTGCTTTTCTAAGATTGATTTGAGGTCAGGTTACCACCAAGTGAGGGTCAAAGAGAAGGATATACCCAAGACAGCTTTTCGAACACGGTATGGTCATTATGAGTTTCTAGTTATGTCATTTGGGCTAACAAATGCACCCGCAACATTTATGGATTTGATGAATAGGGTGTTTAAGTCATTCCTGGATGTATTTATGATAGTTTTTATAGATTATATTCTAGTTTATTCTAGATCAGAAGAGGACCATGCCAATCACTTACGACAGGCATTGCAAACTCTTTGTGACTGTAAGCTTTATGCAAAGTTCTCTAAATGTGAGTTTTGGTTAAAGTCAGTGGTATTTTTGGGTCATATTGTATCTAGTGAAGGGATAAAGGTTGATACTTAAAAGATAGAAGCTGCGAAGAACTGGCCAAGGCCCACAACGCCTACGGAGATTAGTAGTTTTCTCTGGTTGGCTAGTTATTATAGAAGGTTTGTTGAAGGCTTTTCTTCCATTTCAGCACCCTTAACCAAGCTAACCCATAAAGCATCCAAATTCCAATGGAATGATGCCTGTGAGAAGAGTTTTCAAGATTTAAAGAACAATTATGATTTCTACACCCGTGTTGGTACTTCTAGAAGGCACCGAAGGGTATACAGTATATTGTGATGCTTCCAGAATTGGTTTAGGATGTGTATTGATGCAGTATGATAAGGTAATAGCATATGCTTCTAGACAATTGCGGCCACATGAGAAAAATTATCCTACACACGATCTTGAGCTGGCAGCAGTTATTGTTGCTTTAAAGATATGAAGCCACTACTTATATGGGGTTCATGTTGATATATATACTGACCATAAGAGCTTGCAATATATTTTTAATCAGAAGTATCTAAATTTAAGGCAGTGGAGATGGCTTAAACTATTAAAGGACTACGATGTTGATATCTAGTACCATCCAGGGAAAGCAAATATGATAGTTGATGTGTTAAGTCGTAAGGCTATGATGGCGCCTATAGAAAGGCAAGGGATGATTAAAGATCTTCACCAGTTAGTTAGTTTGGGAGTTTGCCTTCTTGGAACTCCGGATAAAGAGCTTATCGTACATAATGCTGCGGGATCTTTATTAGTAGCTGAAGTGAAAGAGAAGCAATATGTAGATCCTATTTTATTACAGCTTAAGGAGAACGTTTAGAGTGGTGTGACCAAGGCATTTGAGCTTACGCGAGAAGGAGTACTTCAGTGCCAAAACCGATTGTGTGTGCCGGATGTAGACGGGCTAAGAAAGAAGATTATGACAGAAGCACATTGTTCAAGGTATTCTATTCATCCAGGATCACCAAAATGTATCAAGATTTGAACGATATGTATTGGTGGAATGACATGAAGAAGAGCATTGCAGAATTTGTAGCTGAATGTCCAAATTGTCAAAGAGTTAAAGTTGAGCACAAAAAACCCGAAGGTTATATGCAATGCATTGATCTTCCAAGCTGGAAGTGGGACATGATCAACATGGATTTCATTATTGGTTTGCCTCGTACATCCCGAAAGTTTGATTCTAAATGGGTAATTGTTGATAGGCTTACCAAATCCGCACATTTCCTACCAGTTAGGACCACTTACACAGTTGAAGAGTATGCGAAGCTGTACATTAAAGAGATAGTCCGATTACATGGAGTGTCAATTTCTAATATATCAGATTGGGGAACCCAATTTACCGCAAACTTTTGGAAGTCTTTTCAGAGGTGTTTTGGAACACAAGTGAAGTTGAGTACAACTTTTCAGCCTCAAACAAATGGAAAAGCAGAATGTACCATCCAAACACTTGAAGATATTCTACGAGCTTGTGTAATAGATTTTAAGGGCAATTGGGATGATCATTTAACTATTATTGAGTTTGCCTACAATAATAACTATCATTCAAGTATCAAAATGGCAGCATATGAAGCTTTATATAGAAGGAAGTGTAGATCACCAATAGGATGGTTCGAAGTGGGTAAAACTCTTTTGTTCGGACCAGATCTTGTTTATCAAGACATAGAGAAGGTTAAAGTAATTCAGCAACAACTGAAAACAGCCCAAAGTCGACACAAGTCATATGCGGATAGTAGAAGGAGAGGCTAGAGTTTTCTATAGATGATTGGGTACTTTTGAAGGTATCACCAATGAAAGAGGTAATGAGATTTGGCAAGAAAGGGAAGTTGAGTTCACGTTATATAGGACTATATAAGATCACTCGAAGGTTTGGACAAGTTGCATATAAATTAGAGCTACCCCAAGAGCTCTTATCAGTACATCCGGTATTTCATGTGTCAATGCTTCGAAAGTGCATCGGAGATCCATCACATATCACTTGTACTGAGGATGTGCAAGTTGCGGAAGATCTTGCCTATGAGAAAGTGCCTATTGATATTCTAGATCGCCAAGTTAAGAAGATGAGAAATAAAGAGATAGCATCTGTGAAAGTACATTGGAGAAATCATCAAAGGGAAGAGATTACATGGGAAGCTGAGGAAGCAATGAAATCTAAGTACCCTTATTTGTTCAAAGATGAAGTGGAAGTTCAAGAAACGGAGTTAGAACATTAACAAGTAAGTTTTTTTATATATGCATAGTATTTATGTGATGGTGTGAATATTAATGATGGACTTGAACTTGTTTCGGTTGAATAACTACGCTAACATTTGAGGACGAATGTCCTAAAGGGGGAAGGATGTAACACCCCGTATTCAAGTACGTGTATTGGTGTATTCAAGTATGTGTATTGGTCTTATTTATATGAAATTAATTTTTTTTATTTTATTTATACCGGAATTTGCCCGTTGATGGTTTAATACGAAGGTTATTGAATAAGCTTTCCAATGATATAAAGATTTCCAAAAACGAATAGGTTTCGAATATAATCGAGCACGTTCGAAACTATAAAATGGTGGCCGGGATATTTGGGAATAGTAAATGTGCAGGAAAATTTCCTGCACACAAACTACTGAGGTCAGTCAAATTTTTGGGTCAACTTCGAACGATCATAACTCCCTTAATATAATGAACTGGGAGAGCTGCGACCTATGAAAAGAAAGATCTTTGAGTATTCTTTCCAATGAAATTGGTTTCATCCAAATCGAACATCTGAGTAAGGAGTTATACTCGTTTTACTTCAGCCTATCAAAATAGATTTTTAGGGTCAAATTCAAACGACCATAACTCCTTGTACAGGATGAATTGGGTGGCCTACTTTATATGAAATGAAATCCCTTTGAATTATCCTTCCAACGATACCAATTTCACCCAAATCCGATATCAGAGCAAAGATTTATGGTCGATCTACTTTAGCTTATCAAAACAGTCCACCAAAGGACAGATTTGACATTATTTAAATTTTAAAGGCATTTTGGTCATTTCCTATTATATTATGGACGGGAATATGTGTATATATACATGTCTATGAGTTCAAAAACTCATTTTCATCATCAATCATTGAGGAAGAACAAACCCTAGCCAAATTTGACCTTTAAATTACTTTTGAGTCAATCGTAGAAATTCCAAATTAATCCGATAACTGCGTTTGTCATCTCGAGAACTTCGAACAACACCTATTATTTGTGCAAACAAGATTGCATAATCAAGAGGTGAGTTCTAAGGTATGAATATTGTTTGCCTTTGTTCTTTTCCATATGTATATGTGTGATAGAGGATTATATGTATTGGTTGTTATTAAAATGTGATGGAAATAAGGTTATGGACTATTTTGCATGGTTTGGTTGTATTGAATTGTAGAAGCTGGATATGGTAATTGAGTTATGGAAGGTGGATATGGTAATTGAGTTATGGAAGGTGGACATGGTGATATACTATTGAATTGATGGTTATTTATGTGTATGGCTCAATTTGGTTCAATGGATTGGTTGGAAGGATAAATGAATCCAAACTTGATATTGGAGGATGTTGTATGAATATGCATGGCATATGAATGTAATTGGAGTATAAGAGGGTTAAAGTGACACCCTTTATGGTGTAATTAAGGCTTACTACTTAACCACTAGTTTGGTGAATTCAAATAATTGAATTGTGACGTTTGGTTGCTAATACTAGATTGTTATGTATGTTCATTGTAGATAAGTAATCCGAAAAGACGGGAATTCCATTTGGGACTAGTATTGAAGGTTGACAGTCAGGTATGTAAAGCATACTCTATACCATATCTTTGGCATGAAAGTGAACAATTGTCTATTAAGAAAGTTTTCAAAGTTATTCAGTAACATGTGATCCATAATGGTATTTTATGATGTCCTACATTACCAATGAACTTGTTTCCACCCTACAAGATGTCAAGACATTCCAATACTTACTTGTTTTCCAAATCTTACATGTTTATTGCATTAATGAATGTCAGAAGGTATCCGGTTACTCAAACAAGATCCATGTGCTATTAATGACTCCAAAATGTTTCATTGATATATCAATAAGTTCCTACTTCATTGTTATGGCATTGATGATTCCAAACACTTCATTAATATGCCAATGAGTTCTTACTTCACTGTTATATGTATTGATGTTCTATTTATACGTCTCTTATTGATGTATCATTGTTTCAAAGTATCAAAAATGCGGTGGTAACCGAAATAACAATCTCAAAGATTAATTGAACTAAGTGATGGAAGTTTTCTCTTATCAGGTGGTATCCCATGGGCATAAGCCTATCATGGGTCGATCCGTATTTATGTGTTTATGGGTGGTATCCCAGGGGCATAAGCCTATCATGGGTCGATCCCAGTTGATATGTACTGGAGGCAGCCTAATGGTCATAGTACAGTATAGTAATGATTACAAAGATGATAAGAACGAAGGTAAAGTGATTGAATAAATACAATGTACAGGTTGTCACAAGTTCTAGTAAGTGTGGTCCACTCCTATTATGATTTATTCACTTATTTCTGATTTTTATTGAGCTCCTATATCATATGTGATTATCTACAGCTTTACATACTTAGTACATATTTCGTACTGGCGTCCCCCACAGGGGACCTACATTTCATGCTGCCGGCACAGGTACCTCAGCTCATACACCGCACAAGTAGGAGCTAGGATATCCAACTTCTTTTGGTGAGCTCGTGTTTTCTTTGGGGCTTTCCGTGTCATATCCAATCACTTTTAGTATTGTATAGAAGTTAGTTATATGGCGGGGTGTGTCCTGACCTTAGTTAAACTCTGTGTATTGTCTAGAGGCTCTGTAGACCTAATGTACAGTTAAGGTGGTGTTTTGTTAATAGACGTGATGGCTCCAATGGCCAAGTATTGTATATACATATATATGTGTGCTCAAGCTTATACAGGTGATTATTTTCTTTTATATGCGACATGATGCTGTTCGAATTTTGGGTTGTCATAGAGGTATGCATGGGAAGTATAAGGTTATGAGCTGGTTCTCCCGGGCCTCCTCGGTTATGGGTGTCAGTCCGCCCCAATAGGATTTGAGGCATGACAGATAGTGACTATGGCTATGCCGGGAATGAATAGACTTGAGTTAGAGGGTGATTATAGTCCTACTCCAGTAAAATTTATTTCCTTTCTGCATGCAAAGAGGTTAAATGGGAGAGGTTGTTTGGATTTTCTAGCACTTTTTTGGGACACTTACACGGAGGTCCTATCTATTGAGTCAGTTTCTGTGGTGTGTGAGTTCCAAGAGTTTTTTCCTTAAGATTTGCCTGGTATTCCACCAGGCTATGACGTTGATTTCTGTATTGATCTAGAGCCAGGTACTCATCCTATTTTTATTCCTCCCTATAGGATGGCTCTGGTTGAGTTGAGAGAGCTAAAGAATTAGTTTCAGGATTCGTTGAGTAAGAGTTTTATCCGTCTGACTTCCTCTCCATGGGATGTTCCTGTCTTATTTGTGAAGAAGAAAATGGTAGTCTTCGTATGTATATAGACTATAGGAAGTTCCACAAGCTACATTCTGTAATAAGTATCATTTGCCCCGTATTGATGGTTATTTGACCAGTTATAGGGTGCATCCGTATTTTCTAAGATTGATTTGAGCTTCGGGTATAATCAGCTTAAGATTTGGGCTGACGATATTCCTAAGACTACTTTTCAAACTCGATATGGGCACTATGAGTTTCTTGGGATGTCTTTTGGGTTAACTAATGCCCCAACTACTTTATGAGTTTAATAAAGAGGATATTTAAACCCTACTTGAATTCTCTCATGATTGTCTTTATTGATGATATTATGGTTTATTCTAGAGTAAAAAGGAACATGAGAATCACTTAAGGATTGTTTGGGTTTGTTAGAAGAGAAAAAGCTTGATCCGAAGTTTTCTAAGTGTGGGTTTTGGTAGGTTTCTTTCTACTTTTCTTCATAGATAATGTGTGATATATATATTGTGAGTGGATATGGATGTTAGGCTTGATTATGAGTAGGATGACTTGGCCTCGATTGTTAATGTTTGGAGTTTAGATGCAGGCTTGTGACCCATAAAATGACATGTATATAACCCTTTTGAATCCTATTGTTTTCCCTCTCTAGTTTAGATTAGTTGTAGCGTGGTTATGATGTAAACATATGTTTGGGATATGGTTTTAGCATTTGAAGCATGCTTTGTATATTTATCCTTATTGGGCTAGTGTGGTAGTCTTGAAACCGTAAGTTAGGTAGAGTTGACTTGAGTACCCTTGTTTCTAGTTGAAGTTGCTACCTTAGGCTTGAATATAGCTTACTTGACATCTAGAAGATGAACTAGATACCTTAGCCTAGTTTGGGGCATAATGTGCCTAGTTATGGAAAGTAAGGATTAGAAGTGAGGTCGTCTGGCCCACTTAGGTCTAAACTCATGTTAAGTCTTATGGACTTAGTTGTGGATGTTAGACATAGATAGGCTAGTAAAACTTAGAATAAGGTTACTTCGTAATTTGGTAACTTATATTGATGTTCCCAAAATATAGCTTTTGAATTGTGGTTATGATGGTTTTTGTGGAAGTGATATTGAGCATTTAGAGATGATATTCCTCCTAGATACATTATGTGGCCTATAGAGATGTTATTTCCTCTTAGATATGCAAATTGGACTAGAGAGGTGATATTCCTCGTAGTCATGATGTATGACCTATCAATATAAGATATCCTATAGACGATTACATGTCTATATATATTATGCCTCTAATATGTGAGATACCTCATATATGTGAGATGAGTAAAGATATGCTACGGCTTATAAATATGATTATCGATACGAGTTTTGACTATGTATATGGGCCTAAGGCCGTAATTATGATGTTATGATTATTTCAGATAAATTAATGGGACAATGATTGTGTTATGATAATGATGGAATATCTGAGGAGTGTTTATCTGTGTAAAGGATACAATTACAGTTTATGAATCCATATATATTTGTATACGCATCTCTCCGGTAGGGGACAGAGGAAGAGGCGTTATGTTGCTTACGACTCTATTAATTGGATGTTGGTGATGGCATGCATAGATTTGGTACATTCATGAGTGTTATATTAGTAATTGATGTGATTGTGGCTGAAATAAAATCTTACGATTATTCTACCTAATTAACGGTTAAGTTATGTATAGCACTTGAGGGTTAGGAATCTAATGTATTACTTAATGAATCTTGCTTAGTTGAAACATGGTAGTTAGTGATGGTTAATGTGTGACTTATGGTGAGGTCGGGTCTAGCACAGGTGAAGATTACTTGGTATTGATGACTAAGTTTGTAATGTCGATTAGTCGATAAATGAGGAGTTATGTGTTACTAAGGCTAGATAATAAGAGATGTTGGTAATAAGAGGTGACTAGTTAATAACCTTAAATAGTTGTTAAATGATTAACTAATGAATAATTAAGCGAGGATTAGTTGGTAAACGATGGTTAGATGATGAATGGTGTCAGTTAATAAAAGATGGTTAGGTGACAAGTAGTAATATGTTGTCTAGTAATGATTAACGGATATAGGATGATTAGTTGATAATAATGAATGGTGGATAAATGGCGGTTTTGGTCTAGTGATGAACCTTGACTAGATGTTAGATGTTGGCTAGTAAATAAATAGTGGTTAGTTGTTGTCCTGTGAATAAGGATTATGTGAAGGGTAATGTTTAGGCTCATAACTAGGGTTATATGATGACTAGCAAACTAGTAATTCTATTATAATAAGTGTTGGTTAGCTAATAACGAGTAGTTGGGAAGTATTGACTAGATAGATATTCTATGGTGATATGACTATTTTTAGGAGTATACAATTCCTTATTTTCCCTTTTTGCCTCTTGTTTGCCCATTCAGGGACGAACGGTTGTTTAATTGGTATCTGGTGTAACGACCCTCCCGGTCGTTTGTGCAATTTTACTTTTTTTTATCTCTACTTGTAGTTGTATATGTGATTCATGACTTACGGTGGTGAGTAGTATCAATTCTTGAGTTGAGAAAGTTAAACCCGATAATGGTCAGCTTTTGATCGAGACGACCTCAGATTAGTGTCGTAAGCATTTTCAATAAGCCTGGAATGTACTTTTAGGTCAATGTACATATTTGGTTTATTTTTTTGAGGTTCCATATAAATTTTGATAATTCATTAGAAGTTTCAAGAATTTTATATAATTAGTGATTTAGTGGGTCAATATTACAATTTACTTACTTATGTGGTCAATATAAGAATGATTTAAAGTGGGTAGGGTTTACCATATACAGTAATAATAAAATCATAAAGTCAGGAGGAGAAGGGCATCCAGCGGTTTCCCATTGTTCTTGCGTCGTATAGTTCAGCTGTTCATGTAAGGTGTAATTATGTAAAACAGTATAATGTGTCAAATATATATATATATATATATATATAGTAATACTGTAGCATGTTTTGTGTTTGTTGGATAAGGTATAAAGGTCGCCCTAGTAATCAAACTAGTTGTGCGTTTATGGTGCAAGGTTTGATGTTAATTGAAAGAAAAATCAATAATGGGATAATGATAACAAATATTAGGTAAAGAGTTTTGTTTCCATTGAAGCTATGAAAACCATGTCTAACAGTAGCATTATGGAGAATCTTGTTTATACTATAATTTGAACTAAGTAAAGCATTTTGGTTTTGTCTTTATTAAGAGATTGATTTTGTCCTCATTAAGAAATTGTCTTGGAAAAATAAAATATAATAATGTGAGATTTAAGTTAGGCCAAGAAACAACTATGTAATTCTTGATTTGGGCTAAGAAGCAGTTGTATGTAAGTCTTAATTTCTTGATTATGCTTGCATAATTAGTTACGTTAATGGTCAACTATGATTTACTGTGGTCTTAAGGACATAAAGGATAGTTGATGACTAGCTTAAATTGATGGTGTTTAAGACATGTGAATTAATCAGGGCGTGATAGGTGAATTAGTCGTTTGGGCAACCACTGTTTCGATGGTTTACTTCAATTCTAAAGCGAACCCTAATTAAATTAAAAATAATCATAATAGTAGGGTTTTTATTAGATTTGTATTCTTATAAGGATTATATATTTGAATAGATTGTGAACATTTCAAAATTTTGGGAAAGGACAAGGCACTTGTCGATTAGTGACATTCAGATTCCTTGGTTGAGGTAGGTTACGGTTTAATTAGAGTTTAGACTCGATTTAATTATGTGTGCTCCTAAATTGGATACTTATTGATTGGTATTCGGACATGCTTGAAATTGTTGATGTTTGGATTGTTGATGCGTGTAAATGATTATTGAAAATTTACTTGATGAAATCGTCTTATGACTTTAAGTGTACTTGTAAACTTGATATATTATGTTGTATGCTGTGAGGTTGTATAAATTTGATATTGATAATATATGTGTATGTTGGATCAGGTACCACGCCGGTACGAATATGTATATGTTGGATCGGGTACCACGCGGTACGAATATGTATATGTTGAATCGGGTACCATGCCGGTACGGATATGTATATGTTGGATCGAGTACCATACCGGTACGGATATGTATATGTAGGATCGGGTACAACGCCGATACGGATATGTATATGTTGGATCGGGTACCACACCGATTGGATATGTATATGTTGGATCGGGTACTATGCCGGTACGAATATGTATATGTTAGATAGGGTACCATGACAGTATGTATATGTATATGTTGGATCGGGTACCACGCCGGTACAAATATGTATATATTGGATCGGGTACCACGCCAGTACGGATATGTATATGTTGGATCGGGTACCACACTGGTACGGTACATGAACATAGATTGTTCCCTGCAGGTCATGACTATTTGGGCAAAAATAAGTCTCATAGCATGTGTGTACATATTTGTGTTGATTATGTGGATGTTTACCATATGATTGATACTCTTGATGGTTATGTGACTTGTTTGTGAGCACTATTTGACCTGTTGTTGCTGTATTGTTGATTTATTGAATATTTGATATGTGACGATGCTTGCCTACTTGTTATTTGATTTATGTTGTCTACATGCTATTAAATTGAGTTGACCTATGATACCTACCAGTACATAGTGGTTTATACTGATACTACCCTGTACTCTTCTTTTGTTGAGTGCAAAAAATGTTCTAGAGGCTCAGACATGATCTCATCTCTAGAGTTTGATACGGGAACTTGATCCAAGGGTGAGCACTCCGTCTCCAGGCTGCCATGGGTCATCTTATTTATTCTTGTCCATCTTTCGGGCAATGAAACATTCATTATTTACTTTATTTTTTGGATATCTCTTTAGACATGATTTTTGTTAGCAGTTTTTGTACCATGATTTTTGGGTCTTGGGGATTTTAGTAAGTACTTTGTTTGACTTCCGCATTAAAAATGAGTAGTCTTGGATTATTTATATTATGTTTATTTTATAATAATATCATCTTACTATTGATTAAGTGATTGGGTAATGGTTCAGTTTAGATAGTTCTCCCACAGGAAGATTAGTGTGGGTGCCACTCATGGCCATTTGGATCGTGACAGAAGAGTCGCCACCTAATGAATTTGGGCTGCTATTTTAATAAATGTAATAATGAATAAATAATAATAATAATAATAATAATAATGAGAAAAATAATAAGATATCTCTATTAAAAATAAATCATACACATAAAATTAATGTTACGTAAAAATATTATATAAAATCGTTGGTAATAAATTTGAAATAAATTAGTTACAAATTTTAATAAGTAATAACAATAATAATAATATATAATAACAATAATAATAATATAACAACAATAACAACAACAACAACAACAACAACAACAACAACAACAATAATAATAATAATAATAATGGATAATGTGCTTATAAATTACGAGGGCCAATATTTTCAAAAATAATTTAATAAATATTAACAATAATTATCTAAAATATAATTTTTAATTTATATATACTATATAAAGATATAAAATTACCTAATAAAATAAGTTGCACAATTTAAAATGATGCATGCGACACGTTAGTATTTATTTGATACTGAAATAATACGTAAAGAAATACTAATCATTATGATAAAAATATCAGCCTAGGAGGCATATTTGGAGGTCAAAATTGGGTGCCAACAACTGCCCCTTCATTACTCGAAAATAATAAAAGAATTATCAAGCAGCGAAAGTTGACCTAGTAGCCAATTTTATCCGACCGAGAGAATGATTTGTTAGAATCAAAGCAAAAAGAGGGTTATTATCAAATTAATGTGGCCAAGACTTTGGTTTCAAGCCGCCTATATATCTTGGGTGTTGGAGAATCAGGTAGTGTGTAGTTCTAGATTTAGGATCGAATGAGATTCCTAAAGAAAAATGATGAATATTGAATTTGAAGGACGATAGTATGAGTTCACAAGATGCGAAATATGAATATGATTTAGGTCGTATTGTGAGACATAGGAATAAGGAATTATGTTTCAAAAATGGAAAAGAGAATCGTTTAATCATCTCATATTATCTCATATTTGTAAAACATTTTAATAGTAGCTCAGTTTAAGTTTCGACGAGGAACCCAATGTCGTTTTAAGGTTCTACAAGTAATCCAATATTGGTGTTAAGATTCTACAAGGATCCCAATATTATTTTTAAGATTCAACGAGGAACCCATTGTCGTGTTAAGGTTATACAAGGAACCCAATATTGTGTCAAGGTTCTACAAGGAACCCGATGTTGTTTTTAAGGTTCGACGAGGAACCCACTGTCGTGTTAAGGTTCTACAAGAAATTTAATATTGTTTTTAAGATTCGACGAGGAACCCACGGTCGTGTTAAATTTCTACAAAAAATTTAATATTGTTTTTAAGATTCGACGAGGAACCCATTGTCTTGTTAAGGTTCTACAAGGAACCTAAGGTTGATTTTTAAGGTTCGACGAGGAACCTACTATCGTTTTTAAGGTTCGACGAGGAACCCACTATCATTTTTAAGGTTCGATGAGGAACCCAATGTTGTGTTAAGGTTCTACAAGGAATACCGTGTTAGTTTTTAAGGTTCAACGAGGAACTCACTACCATTTTTAAGGTTCGACGAGGAACCTAATATCGTGTTAAGGTTTTATAAGGAACCCAGTATTGTTTTTAAGGTTCAACGAGGAACCCAATGTCGTGTTAAGGTTCTACAAGAAACTCAATAGTGTGTTAAGGTTCTACAAGAAATCCAATGTCGAGTTTGATATAGAACTATAAATGCAATATAATGTCAATTTTGATATCGTTAGAGTTAAAAAATAAATTTAACTTAGCTTTTTTTTTTCCATATTTGGCATGTAGTTTGGGCTTCCTTGATGATATTGTAAGGTTGTTGTTGAATTTGTACCCGTTGTATGAACTCAAAGAAAAATTGTCATTTAAAAAGTAATGTTGATTCATACCTTTGCTCGATTTGACTCTTTGTCATTGTTTCTTATTTCATGGACGGTTGAGACTTGCACGTCCTTGTGAATTGATATACTACTTTTGTGTGAAATTTTTGAGGTTTTCTCAAAATCACAAAAACTCTCCCCCAATTTTACTTTTGGAGGCTTATATTCCTGCTTCACTTAAAGAAAATATTAGTTCCAGAGAAACGGTTGTCCTACATCTGAACATCATGATCTAAATTTGAATCTACCTTTATATGCTCAAGAGCCGGGCCTATGAGCCTAGTGCTTTAGAGGTATATGAATCTAAGAAAAGTGTTTAAATTAGATATAGAGGAGAAAGAAATTTTTTATTAGATTAAGAACGGACCCGAAAGTGGGCTTCCTACGTATCCAAATGAAAGTCAGGTCAAATGTAGTTAATACGTACAAAGAAAGATAGATAAAATAGAAAAAATATTATTAGCCATAAGGCAGATAAATGAAAAATGATGGCATTTCACTTGTGACAATGATGGTCTGTTCTTATCAGTCCATGTGATGCATTTTACGCTTATTTCACTAACGCCTTGAAATTATTTTTGTCAGATCACCTTGGAAAAATATTTCACCCGTAGTGACGGTATTATAGATGTTACTTATTGGGACTCATTGCACTTTTGTCTTTTTTTTCAATCAGATTATGGATCTTGTACTTTAGTGTCGAACATTCCTCAGTATCATGTCCTTGAATATTCGAGTGATAAGCACAATTTTTAGTAGGATCAAAGTTAGAGGGTGGATTCATAGAAATCCATCCCTTCCTTGGTTGTACAATACCTTGGGCCTTCAATCTTTCAAATATGTTTGCCAATGGCTCGGTAAAAAGAGTAAATGTACGAGGCCTCATTCTCTTTGGTTGATGAAAAACACCTTGTACTAGATAAGACCACTGTTGAAAGATGGGTTCTGTACGAAAAGTGTCATGTTGAGAACCTTGCTAGAAAGAGTAGGGTTTAATCTGATAAGCCTCGCTTTAAGAATCTTCTGAGTCATAAGATTCAAGATGCACATCAGATGAATCAAAAACAACATGGGAATCTTCATTATTGTGATAGCCTTATGTCTAAGATATGGAACGTGATGAGTCCTTTTTTCTTTCCTCGGATGGACTCTTTGGTATTTGAAAAGTGGTTGAAATTGCCTACACATCAATAATTCTCCCAATTTGAATGTCATATTCTAACTTTTTTCTAATTTAAATCAGACTCCCAAAACTGTAACTACCTAAGAAAAATAATTTTAGAAAGTATATTCCATCTTGCAACCTGATGAAGTTTTGACCAATACTTCTTTAGGTACAGAAGGATGTATCTTGGAAGCAGTGTTCTTAGATATGGCCGCTTCAGATTTTTTATGTGAGGTAATCTACAGAAAGCGGGTGCATCACCCTTGTAATACCCCGTATGTTTCTAAGATAGGAAGTGAACCATTTTTTCCTATGTATGAAACCTCCTATCCTGTGATTCATATTTGAGTAAATGACTTACAATGAGTATCCTAGCGATAATATAGCTTATGATGTGTTTAGCATGTTCATATGAGTCACTTAAGGTAATGCAAGCTAAGAGTTTTTGAATCCATCAAGTTTTAGTATTTGATTTCACAAGGGTCATCTTTGAACGAGCATAAATCAATTTTTATGTGGTTTTTTGGCAGATTTATACCCACCAAATTGTAGAGAATCGAATTAGCTTTCCAACGATACCAATTTTTCCCAAATCTGACACCCGAGCAAGAAGTTATGACTTTGCAAAGTGAAGTACGTCGTCTGACATAAGGTGTGCGATAAGGCGTGCGATGTACACCCTAATATGTACGATAAGATGTGCGACGCATACCCTAATATGTGCGATAAAGTGTGCGCCACATATGTGGGTGTCCAGGTGACTTAAATAGTCCGTTTTTGGGGGTCAAATGGTCTTTTTTCCACCCCTATATAATGCCTAAACACGAAATTAAGCCCTTATTTCACCAAAACATATTCTTTCTCTCAAAATCCTCTCAAGAACACAAGCTAGGGTTTTCATAGAAGATTTAAGTTCAAGGAAATTCCTCCATCAATCATCAAGAATCTTCCTTCTAAGGTATGCATAGTGTTCATCCACGGATTCCTTTCGTCCGTGGAGTTCAATAATCAATCTTTGATTACTAAATCATGAATATTTTGTGGTGATATAGTTGTATTCCTGTTGTTGTTTGTTGTTTGTATTATAGAATAGGAATTTGATGAATTTTCATGAAGATTATGATTATGTAGTTGGAAACCATGAATTTGGGTTGATTAATGTGGTGTAAATTTGTGAATACACCTATGCCTTAAAGAGTGCATGCAAGGTGTTTGATAAAATACCAAAGAGAATAGAAATCATGCAATATAGATAAGTAGAACCCAAATGACAATTCCACGCTCTATCCCTTATGACTCAACATGAATTCCATGCAAATTGTTATGTATTGTTGTTGTGATATGGAATGCTCATGAAACTAGAACCATGCAAGTATGTACATGTTACATGCATTATATTTCATGTTCAAGAATATGATAATCATGTGTAGTATGAAATCCCCTACTTATGATATTGTGAATTGTGGACTCCATCCTTATGATCAAGTCAGTCATGTGTGTCAGTTTCCTTCCATCGAGTCCTGGGGTACTTGTACCCGAAAAATATAGTTGTGTGCCTAGAGCTATGACATGTTGTCACGATAATCTTAGTCAAGCCATGATCTATAGAATTCAGTTACTCATGTGACTCAGAAATCTCAGCAGTCTCAGTAGTTCAGTAATCTCAGTTATGCTCAGTTAATCTCAGTAATCTCAGTACCCAGTAACTTCTGTAATCTCTATAAGTCAGTACTCTCTGAAATCTCATAACTCAGTAGTATTCCATCAGTCACGAAACTTAGTAAGTTTAGTTAATTAGTTCAGTTCAGTGTCTTTCAGATGAGAGTAGGATTCAGCACCGAGCGAGCTTAGGGATGGGGAGTCACCCGCTAGTGGGGACTGAGATCCTTAGAAGAAATCCCTAACTTCCAGAACTATGTATCCAGCGTAGGTACGATATGTCACCCGTTAGATAGGACTGACATACTCAGGGGTCACCTGTTAGTACATTTATATGTATAGGACTGATCCCAGGAGTCATCCACTACATTAGGACTGACTCCACAGCAGCTGTCTTTACTGGTGGCGTGATATTGACACCCTTCCAGTCAGGGCAGAGATTGGACCCAGTCAGCTTAGCATGGGGCATGTCGGTTACATGAATACATCCCACAGTTACAGTTTCAGTATCAGTCTTCAGAGTAGAAATAAAAAATCAGGACTGTCAGATACAGTCATTAATCTTAGTAAGGAACTCAGATAGTTCCAAGACTTAAAGACCTCCCGTCATATAGGCTTGGTTTAGCATTGAGTTATTTAGTATTGGTACTTCTAGAGATCTCCCGTCAGATAGGATTGATCTCAATCACAGATTCAGTTGAGTATTCTCATTATTAGTTCTAGAGATCACCAGTTATTTAGGCTTGATCTCAAGCTTAGTCACTCTTAATTATTATTAGAAGATTTAGACTGTTAGATACAGTCACTTAGTATCAGTTACATCGGTTAGGACGATCATCACAGTTATATTAGTTAAATCAGTTGTCATAGCTTATGTTATCAGTATTCAGTTTCAGGATTGTTAGACACGGTCAATCAGACCAGTTCTTCATAATTCAAACTGTCAGAAATAGTCATTCATCTATTCAGTATCTCAGTATCGGTAAAGTCATGATGTCAGTATTCAGACTTAGTAGTCAGTATCTCCATGAGTTCAGTAGCAGTTACGTACGTATGTATGTATTCTCACATTTACATTAGTTTGCATGTTCATACATATAAACCCCATGCACTTAGCCTACCCCCACGTGTACTCAGTACTTTAGTTGTACTGATGCATTCGCGCTATGGTGCTTTTTTTGTTATGTTACACCATAGGTTCTAAGGCACAGATTCTAGACAGCAGTAGCAGTTCAGTTAGCAGTGAGTCCTCATCTTTTGAGGATATGATCATTACATTTATTATTCCAGTATTTCAATTTATTTTTAGTTTAAGGAGTTAATTGGAGACATGTTCCTTCAACTCCTTATTCAGACAGTTTAGAGGCTTTCAGATAATTACAGAGTTTTCAGATTCAGACTTTTGTATTTTCAGCTTGTTTTGGTACTGTGATACCACCATATTTAGATGTTTTATTGTTCAAGATTGAACCTTATGGCCTTTTAGTTCATGTTTCCGCATTTTATATGTATATTATGCAGTTACAGGTACAAATATCAGTCATGGGTTAGCTTGTGGTCCTTCGGGGTCATGAGCACCGTGTAGCATTCCGGTTCAGAAAATTGGGGCATTACAAACTTAGTATCAGAGCCTAAGGTTCAATAGAATCCTAGGAAGTCTGAAAGCCGCATGTAGTAGAGTCTTGTGCATGGGTGTGTTGCGTGCCACATTTATGTACAAGAGGCTATAATATGTTTTAGGAATAGTCTCCCTTCTTTCAGTATTTATGTTGTGCCAGTGAGCAAAATCTCAAGTTGAACTCTCAGTCTAATCCTTGTTCCTCTTCTATTGCAGAACATGCCTCCTAAGAAGAGAATGGGGAATCAGTCAGCCCCTCAGCCCGCAAATCCTTTAAATGAGAATGTGTCACATGTAGAATTTCGGGCAGCTTTTCAGGCGCTAACCCAAGCTGTGACCACTAGTGTTTAGGGCAACCGTCAGACTGCAGCCCCACCTCAGCAAGATGGGGATTCATCCGCAGCCAGAATTAAAAATTTATGAGAATTAACCCTCCAGACTAAAAGATATTGTTCATGATTGGGTAGTGTTGTGGAAGAAGAACAGAGGGGAGGATGCAACTCCCATGACTTGGCAGATATTTCAGGATGCCTTCTTAGATAAGTTTTTCCTATTAGAAATGAGAGAAGATAAGGTAGAAGATTTTATGAACCTGAGACAAGGCTCCATGACAGTGAAGGAGTATTGTCTTAAGTTTAACCAGTTAGCTAAGTATGCTCCTGACTTGATAGCTGACCCCAGAGTGAGTATGAGTAAGTTTATGACTGGTGTGTTCGGGTTAGTATTGAAAGAGTGTAGAACAACTATGCTCAATAGAGACATGGATCTTTCTAGGTTAATGATGCATGCCCAGTAGATAGAGACGAATAAGTCTAAGGAGAGGGAGAGATCTAATAAGAGATTCAGAATAGGTAATTACAGCTTTTCTCCGGCTGGATCACAGGGTGGTAATCGTTCTCACCATAGTCATAAAAATTTAGTCACAGTACCCTCCTCAGCTAGTGTGCCCGCACCAAACTTTGGAGATGTTAGTCATGATGGGGCACCAGGCTCCAAAGCCCAGAGTAGTATTAGAAGTGAGCATACTTATCTGCTTTGTGGAGAGTGTGGCAAGAATCATCTAAGTGCATGCAGAGCTAATAGTCAGGTATGTTTTGGATATGGTAAGCCAGGTCACAAAATACAGGAGTGTAGAGTGTTAGCTCAGAAAGGTAGAGATTTGCGTAAGCAGATCGTCAATCTCAGCACCAATAGTGGTCAGCGTTAGAATCGACTCTATTCGCTTCAGACTTGCCATAATCCAGAAATTTTCCCTAACATAGATTCGAGTACGTATGAATCTTTTATCTTCATGCATCATGCATTAGTTTCAGACTCCCGAAATTCAGTTATAATCTAGTTCATAGATGCCTTGTACATAGCCCTAGTATCTCAGTCAGGTGTGCATTTTTAGAGGGATATAGTGTCCCAAGGGGGAGATACCCTACCTCTTCTTGACGCTCTCATGTCTTAGATCCTTCAGTCTCTCCTTGCGTAATGAATTCAGTCTAGAATAGAGGGTGCTCATAAGTTGACCCTCAAGTTAAAAACCTCAGTTTTAAGTCGAGTATTCAGAGGTTCAGTTCAGTTCATTATGTTCAGCCCATACATCACATAGCAGATTCAGTCATGTTCTCATGTTTCATTCCAATCTTAGTGCCTTTACTATTGCATGTTCAGTCGTACGTTCATGAGTTAGTTCAGTAATGAATTCGCGCATCAGATATGTGTAATCAGTTTATCAACCAAGTCAATCATGTAATCAAGCATCAGATATGTATGGATTCAAATTTTCAGTTATGCATTAGATATGCATTCTCATTTTGAGAAAACTTAGTTTATCAGAATCCTCAGTCTTACATTCATAAATTAGTTACCCATACATCAGATATGCATGTTCGGTATAATATACATTCAGCTCTTCAGTCATGTCAGTCATGAAATTATGTTTCAGTAATGTATGTCTAGTATGTACTTCATCTTACCATTTCTCCCATCTCAGTTAATTCTCATTCGAGGACGCATGTTCCCAAGGAGGAGATATTGTAATACCCCGTATGTTTCTAAGCTAGGAAGTGAACCATTTTTTCTTACGTATGAAACCACCTATCCTGTGATTCATATTTGAGTACATGACTTACAATGAGTATCCTAGTGATAATATAGCTTATGATGTGTTAAGCATGTTCATATCCATCAAGTTTTAGTATTTGATTTCACAAAGGTCATCTTTGAACGAGCATAACTTGATGATTATGTGGTGTTTTGGCTGCTTTAGACCCACCAAATTGTAGAGAATCGAATTAGCTTTCCAACGATACCAATTTTGCCCAAATCCGACAACTGAGCAAGAAGTTATGACTTTGCAAAGTGGAGTACGTCGCCTGACATAAGGTGTGCGATAAGGTGTCCAACGCACACCCTAATATGTGCAATAAGATGTGCGACGCATACCCTAATATGTGTGATAAAGTGTGCACCGCAAATGTGGGTGTCCAGGTGACTCAAATAGTCCGTTTTTAGGGTAAAATGGTCCTTTTTCCACCCCTATATAATGCCTAAACACGGAATTAAGCCCTTATTTCACCAAAACATATTCTTTCTCTCAAAATCCTCTCAAGAACACAAGCTAGGGTTTTCATAGAAGATTCAAGTTCAAGGAAATTCTTCCTTCAATCATCAAGAATCTTCCTTCTAAGGTATGCGTAGTATTCATCCTCGGATTCCTTTCGTTCGTGGAGTTCAAGAATCAATCTTTGATTACTAAATCATGAATATTTTGTGGTGATATGGTTTTATTCATGTTGTTGTTTGTTGTTTGTGCTATAGAATGGGAATTTGATGAATTTTCATGAAGATTATGATCATGTAGTTGGAAACCATGAATTTGGGTGGATTAATGTGGTGTAAATTTGTGAATACACCTATGCCTTAAAGAGTGCATGCAAGGTGTTTGATAAAATACCAGTTTGCTTTAAGGTTTAATGGCACCCCAGCTTCATATCCAAGATTTAGTATGATTTGGTGCATGACAAGGAAGATAAAACTTTGGTGGATAAATTTGAGTTTAGAAGGGCAAATCATGGTAAGGAAGACATTGGGGAGCTTCCCATCTCTTATGCAAATCATCCCATGCAGGAAACTCATTGAGGTGGCCACCATATTTTGGGATGAGGCAAGATTGGTACTCAGTTTGGTAGATGTTGATATGAAGCCACTCCTCGAGAAAATTGGAGGGTATGTTGAATATATGAATGTTTTGCCAAAATAGAGTTGGCAAAAAGCTGAGGTCATCATCCATAAGAGTGTCACTTTAGAAGAAGTTTGCGACAAATTAGGTCTTCAGGATAGCATGATGGTATTGTATGTGATGAAGTGCAAAATTCCTGAAAGCTATTTGGTTGAAAAAGTTGAAACAAACAGGGTCGGCAAGCATATGAAGCAGAAAGTCTCGATCCTAAGTCATGGGCAAGTGAAAAAATCTTTGCATTTATCATCTACTTCTTGAGAATGATGGTCTTCCCGAATGAAGCAGAAAAGGACACACATACCCATTTGATTATAGTGGCCGGTGCATTGTGTGATAGGACTGATGAGTCCCCTTGCATGATTATACCCATAATAGTAGCCGACATCTAGCGGGCTCTTGGTTGTTGTAAGAATGGGGCCAAACATTTTGAGAGGTGAAATTTACTGCTGCATTTATGGTTGATCGAGCATGTCCAAAAGGTTTGTGGTGTGCAAAGACTAGGACTGACAATATTGTTGCGCATCAATTCTAAATCATCACGGGAGTCCAAAAAATCAAGCGGCCAAATGAGGTGGAAAAGTCAGGACAAATGTTGAGTGCTTTGATTAAAGATTCAGTTCAAATTGAATGGAATCTTCAGTCAAAGTACTCAATATGTGTCCCCACTTATCCACCTTATTTAGTTGCTTGATCTTGTGAACTCCTATGGAAATTCAAAATTGATGTGCAACAATATTACCAGTTCCTATTGGTATGCGCATTCTTGCACACCATGAACCTTTTAGAGTTGTGCGATCAACAATAACTGCAACAAATTACACCTTTCGAAATATTTGGCCCCATTACACAAAGCATCGGCCAATGTAATAAAGCGAGTATATATGACCTCTTCTTCTCCATTTGGAAAGATCACCATTCCCAAGAAGTAAACGATAAACTCAAAGATTCTTTTACTTACCCATGATTTAGGATCGGGACTCTCCACTTCATATGCTAGCCGACCCTCACAAATTTGTCATCCAAATGGCTTTCAGGAATTTTGGACTTCATTTTATACAATACCATCATGCTATGTTAAAGACCCAATTTGTCACAAATCTCTTCTAGAGTGACACTCTTTGGTATGATGACCTCAACTTTTTGCCAACTCTTTTTTGGCAACACATTCATATCCTCCAATTTCCTCGAGGAGTGGAGTCATTTCAACATCTTTAAACTTGAATATCGATCTTGTCTCATCCCAAAATATGGTGGATGACTCAATGAGTTCCCTGCATGGGGTGACTTGCATAAAGATGAAAAGCTCCCCAATGCCTTTCTTACCATGATTTGTCCTTTTAAGTCCAAGTCCATCCACTAAAACTCCATCTGCCTTGGAATGCACCAACCATACTAAATCTTGGATATGAAGCTGAGGGTGTTATTGAACCTAAAAAATAAAGTGTTGCCTGCCCCACTCCAAAGAGAAAATGACAACATTTAGGCATATTTATCTCTCAAAATGCACATAAGTAATGACGCATTCTTTATCGAGATTATGAAATCCCTTAGAACTTAGGACAAGGCTTTCTTAATAAGACATCCTAGGCTTCGGAATGCCTATTCCTTAGTAAAGGAATAAATAGTTAGGATCAAAGAATAAGAGTGGTTTCATGACATGGTTCCCACAAGAGGACCACTTGAGAATGGAAAAACTCATGAATGTTGATGTATCATTGATCAATCAATTTATGAGACATTTTTCGTAGGGTGTTTTAGAAAATGAACGTCCGTGCAACCATGTAACTGTTCGTAAAAAAAAAGAGGTTTCAAGTGGAGGAAGATATGAGCGAAATGTCAATTACAGAAAGCGGTAACACATAACAAGAAATACAATAACACATTTAGCAATATAAAAGTAAGTATGAAATTAAAGATATATCTAAAATAAGACAACACATAGACAAATAAAAGCGAAAAAAAGGAAAGGAAATGGACATGAAAAAATATATAAACATCTATAAAAATAAATATAAGAAAAAAGAAAGGGCTAACATGTAAAAAAGACAAATCATGATGTTAAAAACAAACAACAAAGGAAAAAATAAATAGGGTAATTACAGAGAAACACAAGAATCAAACATAAAGTTCAGACAAATAAAAAAAAGAATAGAATACCACATAAAACACAAATTCAGAATGTTTAGAATCTAAGTCTCCCCAACAGAGTTGTCATGCTGTCGCGCCTCATTTTTCTCACGAAAAGCGGGACTCGACGTGACAACTCTTTTAGGATGGCTTAAGAATAAAGAGTCGTCACCTAACGAATTAAGGTACGTTGAGGCACCATTCTATTATGAACTTATTTTATTTACGTAGTCTAATTCACCATAAATTGAATAAGGGTTCAAATTACCTCAAAAGGAAGGTGTTAGGCGCCTTTGAGGTCCACAAATATAGGTCTCAGCCGAATTCATATATTACGTGGGGATTCTATATGATAAACAAAGGTCGGTTATTTTTTTCACTTAAGATTACTAAGTGGTGATAAATAAGCAAGACTTTTAACTTAATTATCTTTAGTTATCAATTATCTTAAGTGATGAAATTAAAAAGAAAAGACATAAATCAGATAAGTAAGGAGACAGAAGTGACACAATTCATATAGCAAAATATTTAATTAAATTCGAACTGCCCCAAAGAATGAAACGTACAAAGTAAAGAAAAGAGAAAACAAATTCGAAAAATGGGACAAATAATTTATTTTTTAACTTATTTGAAATAGCGCCCAGCTTATTAACGTGTAACAATATCGCATTGTTGAAATTTGTTCGGGACAACTTTCATCATTTTCGATCTATCTATCTATCTACCCCACCAAGTTTGTTTATTAAACTTAGAGGCGTTCTAAAAAATAATAAAACTAGCATTTTTCAAAGTGCTTACCCATCCCGACTTAATGTTCAAGAGGCATTGGACTTTCTACTTTAGAATTGGGTTCTAGACAAATGAAAACTAGGTTGTCTAATTAGACTTAAGGTTTGCATCGATAAAAATAAAAAGGACTATCATTTAGCATATAATGGTCTCAATTAAGGCCTCTTGATTGATTAAGGTTGATTAAGTGACTAACGTGCTAAAACAAGCAATAATTTATTTTTTATAAAATTGGACCGATAGAAATGATAGCTACGTGACAAATAATTATTTATGTGTTGCAAATTCATTAAAGTATGATAAAATTAAATAAACACGTCGAAAATCAAATAAACATTGTGAGGAATTTAGATGAGCATGACGCTAATTGATTCTAATATGTGAAAAATTGGTTAAACATGTTGAAAATGGAGATTTAGTTGCTGGGCATATTATTAAAATGCTGAAAAATACAACTTAAATATTGAAACTTAAAGTTTAGTTGCTAGAAATATATTAAGGTGCTTAAAAATAAATTAAAGTGCTGAAAACTGAGTTTTAGTTGCTGAAAATATGATTTTAAAGCTGAAAGTTAAATCTTAATGGCTGGAAATATTATTTAAAGACTGAAAATTAAGTTTTGGTTTATAACATTTGCTGCTGGAGGGAAGTATTTGATTATATTGATATGTATGTGTATATATATAAGAGAGCACAAAACAAATAACGAAAGAATCAACTAATAAAGAATTGTGGTCTTCTCCTAAGTAGAAACTAAATCACTGATAAGATACTGAGATATGGAAGATCAATCAGTGATTTAGTGCTGTCTTCTCCTAAGTAGAAACTAAATCACTGATAAGATACTGAGATATGGAAGATCAATCAGTGATTTAGTTGCACACTAAACCACTGATTGATCTTCCATATCTCAGTATCTTATCAGTGATTTAGTTTCTACTTAGGAGAAGACCACAATTCTTTATTAGTTGATTCTTTCGTTATTTGTTTTGTGCTCTCTTATATATATACACATACATATCAATAAAATCAAATACTTCCCTCCAGCAGCAAATGTTATAAACCAAAACTTAATTTTCAGTCTTTAAATAATATTTTCAGCCATTAAGATTTAACTTTCAGCTTTAAAATCATATTTTCAGCAACTAAAACTCAGTTTTCAGCAAATTAATTTATTTTTAAGCACCTTAATATATTTCTAGCAACTAAACTTTAAGTTTCAATATTTAAATTGTATTTTTCAGCATTTTAATAATATGCCCAGCAACTAAATCTCCATTTTCAACATGTTTAACCAATTTTTCACATATTAGAATCAAGTAGCGTCATGCTCATCTAAATTCCTCACAATGTTTATTTGATTTTCGACGTGTTTATTTAATTTTATCATACTTTAATGAATTTGCAACACATAAATAATTATTTGTCACGTAGCTATCATTTCTATCGGTCCAATTTTATAAAAAATAAATTATTGCTTGTTTTAGCACGTTAGTCACTTAATCAACCTTAATCAATCAAGAAGCCTTAATTGAGACCATTATATGCTAAATGATAGTCCTTCTTGTTTTTATCGATGCAAACCTTAATCTAATTAGACAACCTAGTTTTCATTTGTCTAGAACCCAATTCTAAAGTAGAAAGTCCAATGCCTCTTGAACATTAAGTCGGGATGGGTAAGCACTTTGAAAAATGCTAGTTTTATTATTTTTTAGAACGCCGCTAAGTTTAATAAACAAACTTGGTGGGGTAGATAGATAGATCGAAAATGATGAAAGTTGTCCCAAACAAATTTCAACAATGCGATATTGTTACACGTTAATAAGCTGGGCGCTATTTCAAATAAGTTAAAAAATAAATTATTTGTCCCATTTTTCGAATTTGTTTTCTCTTTTCTTTACTTTGTACGTTTCATTCTTTGGGGCAGTTCGAATTTAATTAAATATTTTGCTATATGAATTGTGTCACTTCTGTCTCCTTACTTATCTGATTTATGTCTTTTCTTTTTAATTTCATCACTTAAGATAATTGATAACTAAAGATAATTAAGTTAAAAGTCTTGCTTATTTATCACCACTTAGTAATCTTAAGTGAAAAAAATAACCGACCTTTGTTTATCATATAGAATCCCCACGTAATATATGAATTCGGCTGAGACCTATATTTGTGGACCTCAAAGACGCCTAACACCTTCCTTTTGAGTTAATTTGAACCCTTATTCAATTTATGGTGAATTAGACTACGTAAATAAAATAAGTTCATAATAGAATGGTGCCTCAACGCACCTTAATTCGTTAGGTGACGACTCTTTATTCTTAAGCCATCCTAAAAGAGTTGTCACGCCGAGTCCCGCTTTTCGTGAGAAAAATGAGGCGCGACAGCATGACAACTCTGTTGGGGAGACTTAGATTCTAAATATTCTGAATTTGTGTTTTATGTGGGATTCTATTCTTTTTTTTATTTGTCTGAACTTTATGTTTGATCCTTGTGTTTCTCTGTAATTACCCTATTTATTTTTTCCTTTGTTGTTTGTTTTTAACATCATGATTTGTCTTTTTTACATGTTAGCCCTTTCTTTTTTCTTATATTTATTTTTATAGATGTTTATATATTTTTTCATGTCCATTTCCTTTCCTTTTTTTTCGCTTTTATTTGTCTATGTGTTGTCTTATTTTAGATATATCTTTAATTTCATATTTACTTTTATATTGCTAAATGTGTTATTGTATTTCTTGTTATGTGTTACCGCTTTCTGTAATTGACATTTCGCTCATACTTCCTCCACTTGAAACCTCTTTTTTTTTACGAACAGCTACATGGTTGCACGGACATTCATTTTCTAAAACACCCTACGAAAAATGTCTCATAAATTGATTGATCAATGATGCATCAACATTCATGAGTTTTTCCATTCTCAAGTGGTCCTCTTGTGGGAACCATGTCATGAAACCACTCTTATTCTTTGATCCTAACTATTTATTCCTTTACTAAGGAATAGGCATTCCGAAGCCTAGGATGTCTTATTAAGAAAGCCTTGTCCTAAGTTCTAAGGGATTTCATAATCTCGAAAAAGAATGCGTCATTACTTATGTGCATTTTGAGAGATAAATATGCCTAAATGTTGTCATTTGCTCTTTGGAGTGGGGCAGGCAACACTTTATTTTTTAGGTTCAATGACACCCTCAGCTTCATATCCAAGATTTAGTATGGTTGGTGCATTCCAAGGCAGATGGAGTTTTAGTGGATGAACTTGGACTTAAAAGGACAAATCATGGTAAGAAACGCATTGGGGAGCTTTTCATCTTTATGCAAGTCACCCCATGCAGGGAACTCATTGAGTCATCCACCATATTTTGGGATGAGACAAGATCGATATTCAAGTTTGAAGATGTTGAAATGACTCCACTCCTCGAGGAAATTGGAGGATATGAATGTGTTGCCAAAAAAGAGTTGGCAAAAAGTTGAGGTCATCATACCAAAGAGTGTCACTCTAGAAGAGATTTGTGACAAATTGGGTCTTTAAGATAGCATGATGGTATTGTATAAAATAAAATTCCTGAAAGCCATTTGGATGACAAATTTTGGAGGGTCGGCTAGCATATGAAGTGGAGAGTCCCGTTCCTAAATCATGGGCAAGTAAAAGAATCTTTGAGTTTATCGTTTACTTCTTGGGAATGGTGATCTTTCCAAATGGAGAAGAAGAGGTCATATATACTTGCTTTATTACATTGGCCGATGCTTTGTGTAATGGGGCCAAATATTTCGAAAGGTGTAATTTGTTGCAGTTATTGTTGATCGCACAACTCTAAAAGGTTCATGGTGTGCAAGAATGCGCATACCAATAGGAACTGGTAATATTGTTGCACATCAATTTTGAATTTTTGTAGGAGTTCACAAGATCAAGCAACCAAATAAGGTGGATAAGTGGGGACACATGTTGAGTACTTTGACTGAAGATTCCATTCAATTTGAACTGAATCTTTAATCAAAGCACTCAACATTTGTCCTGACTTTTCCACCTCATTTGGCCGCTTGATTTTTTGGACTCCCGTGATGATTTAGAATTGATGCGCAACAATATTGTCAGTCCTAGTCTTTGCACACCACAAACCTTTTGGACATGCTCGATCAACCATAACTGCAGCAGTAAATTTCACCTCTCAAAATGTTTGGCCCCATTCTTACAACAACCAAGAGCCCGATAGATGTCGGCTACTATTATGGGTATAATCATGCAAGGGGACTCATCAGTCCTATCACACAATGCACCGGCCACTATAATCAAATGGGTATGTGTGGCCTTTTCTGCTTCATTCGGGAAGACCATCATTCTCAAGAAGTAGATGATAAATGCAAAGATTTTTTCACTTGCCCATGACTTAGGATCGGGACTTTCTGTTTCATATGCTTGCCGACCCTGTTTGTTTCAAATTTGTCAACCAAATAGCTTCTAGGAATTTTGCACTTCATCACATACAATACCATCATGCTATCCTTAAGACCTAATTTGTCGTGAACTTCTTCTAAAGTAACACTCTTATGGATGATGACCTCAGCTTTTTGCCAACTCTATTTTGGCAAAACATTCATATATTCAACATACCCTTCAATTTCCTCGAGGAGTGGCTTCATCTCAACATCTACCAAACTGAGTATCGATCTTACCTCATCCCAAAATATGGTGGCCACCTCAATGAGTTTCCTGCATGGGATGATTTGCATAAGAGATGGGAAGCTCCCCAATGTCTTCCTTACCATGATTTGCCCTTCTAAACCCAAATTTATCCACCAAAGTTTTATCTTCCTTGTCATGAACCAAATCATACTAAATCTTGGATATAAAGCTGGGGTGACATTGTCATCTTCTTTAGGTTCCCATATTTGGACTACTCTCCTACGTCTGTGATTCCTCCTCCTTCTTCCTTGTTGTGGAAGACGTTTGTCCTGTTCCTCTTTCTCAAGTTCCTTCTTAAGTGGGCATTCATAAACTCTATGTACAAAGCAATTACAGTCGCTACAAAACTTCGGAATCCAATCATATGTAATAGTTTATTGTATGGTACCCATGGGAGAGGTAAGTTCTACCTAGGTGGGTAACGTGTGACTATATCAGCCTCGACCAATACCCTCGTATATAATATTCTTTCCATATTAGTCGTATACTTGTTTGTGTACAATGGTTTCCCTACTACACTCTCCAGTTTGCTCAGTGATTCCATCAACCAGAACCCCAACGGTAAGCTAGGGAACCTGACCCATAGAGGTACCTTATTCAGGCATTTAGGATTGAACTCAAAATCGATTGTCCAATCCTTTAGAATCAATGGTCTATTCCTATATATGTAAGGACCTGATTGCATCACTAGGTCCTTATCTGCTATCGTAGCAAATTTAAAGATGTAATAGCCATTATCGTGATATAGTACCTTTGGTTTCGTCACAAAATTCCACACGTGAGCTACAAAATTCTCCATTGTTTTGAAAAATGGAGAATCCCCCAATACATATCCAATCAATGCAGTGCTCCAGTGGTTGGCCTAAACAAGTATGTCATCTTCCTCAAGCTGCACAATTAGCTTCTCCTCCTTCATCATCGATAGAATATAGCTAAGTGCCTTCCCCATTTGTGAACTTCGATTTGGGGGTTTCACTTGGTCCTTCTCTTCCTCTATTTTCACCTCATCTTGAGCTGGGGGAGCTTGAGACGAGGAATATATATCAAAAAATTGCAACCTCCGGGGAAATTATGAATCCTCCGGCCTCCTCATAATCTTTTTCCTAGTTGGGTCATGTTTCACCGTTCTCGCCTCCACTAGCTCAGTTTCCTCACGGGTTATTTGAAACGAGCTTGGGAGGAAGTTCCCAAAAGTTAATGAACCTAGTTGTTGTTGTATTGCACTTGCCGGTGTAATGATGATCGACGGTGGCGATGCTGCTGTCCGTCGAGCCATTCTCACTACCTGCGTATGTTAGCAGCCTACTATCGTGCACCCAGAGCGATAAACATGCTCCGGACCAATCATATTTTTAATATATATATATATATATATATATATATATATATATATATTTCTTTTTTGTTTGGTGTAGAATACCATTGGCAGCAAAAAATGAGGAAGCTTCAAGGCTGCTACCCAATTCATAGGCATTATCGGATCTGAATGTTTGGACAAATATATGGAAATGTACTTTAACTATAGAGACAAAAGCTTTAAGAATGGAGAGAGCATTGCTTTTTCATGTAAGAAGATGGGTGTATGTGATCCTGGTAAAGTCATCAACAAGAGTGAGGAAATATCTATAACCAAAGTAAGTTCTGGTATGGTATGGGCCCCAAATATCAATGTGAACTAATTGAAAAGGAAGAGTGGAATGGATAGTGATATTGGGAAATGGAAGTCTTTGTTGTCTAGCTAAAGAATAGATATCATATGTAAAAGTTTGACTTGGGGAGAGCTAAGATTTATAAAAAGAAATAGATTTCATTTTGTGGTAAGGCATGTGACCTAGTCTGTGATGTCAAAATACATCCATTTTGTTAGAAACAGTAGAAGAATTACAATAAGAAGGAGTTACAGATGGAAAATCAGGAAATGCATTAACAGACTGTGATATATGTATACAACTAGAAGCAGAAAAAGGAGAAACAGTAGACTAATGCTTAGGTACTGGAGAAGCAACATGATAGTAGTATAATCCGTTTGCAACCTTACCAATTTCCAGTGGCCTCTTCAGAGAAATGCCTTGTAAATGACAAGAATAAACAGAAAAAACAGTTGAGCATGAAAGATGTCTGAGTAGTTGATAGATAAAAAGTAGGATGAAATGAAAAGAGGGGACTAACAGAACATTGTCTAAAATAATGTCATCCCTTAAGGCCAAAGACCCAGTAGACGCTACCTTGACTTTGTAACCATTAGGTAGAGTAATCAGAAAAGGTTGAGCAAGAGGATATATCTAGATTTATATATAAAAAGGAGTGGTGTGGTATATTTCTTTGATCAAGGACTCTATTTATCTTTTTTTTTGGCCATTTCTTTTCATTTATAAAATAAAATATTCAATGACACTAAATTCGATAAATTCTCACAAGTCAATAACTATATAATTATACTTACTGTAATGCGCTTGTTTAATAACTAATGAAACACGAAGAGTAATGTTTTAGAATTCTCCATGAAAGCATTGATTCCACAATTCAATAAAATAATTAGTTGAAACTCTTATTATTTATTTTTATTAATGGAGAAGTAAAAGCATCGTATTCCAACATCCCTTTATTTTCCTTCTTCTGCATTATGAATTCTCTTAGGTAAATTTCTATTGATCAAAATAACACTCCATGATTTATCGAATCATTTATTTTTCTATTATAATGATACATTAATGTGCAATATCTATCATAACATTAATAAGATGTATCTCCTAGTAAATATACAATTATTTTATGAACATTTCGGGTATAAATAGAAAGAAAAAGTCAAAATATGAAGAAAAAAAACTTCAATATAAATGATAGCCAAAGAAAAGCGTCATATCATCTACTTTATTTCGATCTTCGCATTATTCATGCATAAATAAATCTAGATTGATATGAATTTAACCAATATGAAATAAATTAAAAATTATAGGAAGACAAAAAAAAAGAAAAAAAAATAATAATACAATTAAATTCAAATCTTTGACATCCCCTTTTATTTATTTTTATTCTTTATGACTTTTTTTTTTTGTAATTTCTTCCCCATAGTTAATTATGCTATTTTGCTAATTACAACTATTAATCTCTATTTGGTCCCTAATTTTTTTAAAGAAATCACAAGTCATTTTTTTTCTTTTTCTCCATGTAATACTTCAAAAATATCTCAATTTTTTTTTTACATTTTTTAGTTACATCTCCTATCATTTATGTAATTAGGATGACTAATAGGTAACAAAATAAAAGAATATTAGTTATAAATTTATAAACTTTAATTTTGAAAATACTTTTCACTTTATTTTGTCTTCATTTCATGTAACATCCCCCAATATTAAACTTTTTCTAAAATATTCTCATTTTTTCTCATACAAATTTAAAGTATTTTAACAAAAATTGATAGAAATGTGAGAAAAAAAAATTTCTATATCAAATTAATGCTAAATTTAAACTAAAACTTCTCTCTCTCTTTGATTTTTTTCTTTCATTTTCTTATTAATTAATTTATCTTTATCTTCCTCACACGTTACTTATGCGTTTTTTCTATTTTTAATTACCCTAAATGTCCTCTCAAATCCGAATTAAAATTCTTTCTTTTTTTTTCTCGTAATATTTTAAAAATATTTCAACTTTCTTGCCTTTTTATTTATCAAAAGACTTCTATAAAAATAAATCTTTAAAAAGAATATAAAAGAAATACCATAATGTTATCATTTATATAATTAGAAAAAACTTGCTAAAATTAACCAACAAAAGCCTGGGACAATTAAGGAATACATATGGTGATTCAATTCAAAATTCAAGTGGAGCTTATATGACTATAATATACCTTGCTAAAGAAGTTGTCACTGTGCTTCTCATGCAGCCTATCGATCTCGTACATCATCACATGCAAAGTATCGTGAAATAAAATTGGAGTCATTTTTTCATCTTCAAACAACGGATTACAATACAATTAGCAACAAATTAAAGCACAAAATTCATATATTAAATAGTGCTGCTACAAATACGTATAAAATCATTGTATAAGTCGAACTCACATCAAAAGGAAAAATCAATCATTGCATACAAAAAGGATAATTTAGTAAAATTAAAGAGAGCTCAAAATTAGAGAAATATATATGATCTGATATTTGTTGTAGGAAGTGATATTCACAAATACATATTGCAAGTTGCCTATGCAATAAATCATACACCTTCTAGGAAGGAATATTACTGCAAATTGCTTAGTGCATATAGTGGCTTTTAGGGGTGTAGGGTTGGATGTTCAATACTTCGATTAGGCTACTCATTGGTGTGTGCCAAATACCAAATCGAATTTGTTCGATTCGGCTCAATTTTTTCTAATACGATTTTATAATTTTCTGCTAGTAAAATAGTACGTACTGATAAATATTGCATGCACCTCTGCATGATCAGTGTCTGTGCCTAGACCTAATTGGCCGAACTGATTTTCCCCAAAATCAAAAGTATATACACGCCCATGATCACATAAGCACAACAAAGGCCACAGTTGACCTGCCACATCTTCTATTCTAGTGTTCAATAAAGAAGAAACACAAGTTGGCCACAACAAGTCAATTGTATTACCTAGTAGTCCACACTGAATACAAAGAATGGGACTAAAGAACTGACAACGAAGAACATTGCTAATTAATGATGACTTTTCAATTCTCCATTAGTACAAACAATAATTAATAATTAATACAATAACTTATACTCATGAATGATTATAATTGTTACAAAATTTAATGGAGTTTAATATATAAGATTTATTGACTTTTTTAACTAGAAAATAAGGAAAAAACTAGAGAAAAAAAGTCAAAAAATGGAGAACAAAGATAAATAGGATTGAAGTCCTCTAAGACATGTCACATAAGATTGACTATTGATCTCTTTTATATATAAGTATATATATTGATTGATTGTTGAAAAGATGTCAAAGTATGTGACGTATTGAAAATTTGTTACGATAATCAAAAATTAACTAAACATGTTGAAATTAATTTTCTTATAGATTGAAAGTTAATTAATAATTCCTAAAACATCATTTTAAAGTGGTAAAACAATTTTATTAAAGATACTAAAATATGTATTGCCTAGGTGATAAAGTAGTTCACAAAAGCACTTAAATCACATAATTCTCACTTTCCATAAACAGTCCCATAATTTTTATTATGGCATCAACATTCTTTATACAATAATTATTTACAGAATCAATAAATCAATAAAAGAAAAAGACTCGACATGAAATAGACAGCCCTTCCCTAAACCCCCAAGCAACTCTTCAAATCCCAAAACACCTTTTAGTGACACTTGTTAGATATAAATAAAGTAACGGAACAAACATAAAAAATTCAAATACCTCATAATACAATTCCAAATAGAGAAACGATGAAACAAAGGCATAATAAAAAGAAACATAAAAACACGGATAAGTTTCAAATTGAAACTATTACTTTGGATTAAATCCTACAGACATGTTTTCTAAATTTTACGCTATCAAAATAACTATCACATAATGAAAATAAAAATGCGTTGATTGAGACTAACCAATTAAACAGAAAATAAATAATAAGACCTTAGACAGTAGCAATTGAAGTATGAAGCAATAAGCCAGAGCTAAAAGTCAGTCCTTCGAAATCAAAAGTGTAACAAAACTGGAAATATTTTTTTTACTTTTCGTTTAGAGAGAAAAACGATAGCTAAAATTTTTCTTTGTATAAAAAGTAATGGAAGATGAAAAGTATTTATCAAGAGAGGAGAATGGTGTGCTTATATAGTATAAGAGAATTAATTATTAAAAGGAAGAAAGTAATTAGGAGGGAAAAAATATTCACGGAATTAATCAAAGGGATTTTTTTCCCTTAAAATAATAAAATGAATTAATTGGCTTAAGACTAATTACCATATAGAATCGGGCATTAAAATTTGTCATTTATTCATTAAAAAAAAGGGTGAAAATCATTTCCCCCTTAACTTTAATTTAAAAATCAAACTTCCCCTCAACTTTAAACAGTAAGAATTCTCCCTTTTTCCTACTTGTCTTTTTTAAATACCTATTTTACCCTTACTATTAATCTTTATTTTTCTTTACCTCTTTAAAATTATTATATTTTTTATTTTTAATATATATAGTAAATTTTTGTAAATAAAAAAAATATTTTCTAGAAAAAAAAAAGTGAGAAACATATATTAAGTATATAAGTTAGTGACATTCTAAATGAAATAAATGACCATGATATGAAAATTTATTTATTAATAAGAATTAAAACTATAATATCTATTTATAATAGTGAAAACAGAAAACAAAAATAATTTTATAAATATATTCCAATGCATGTAATATAATAACATATGACAAAAGTAGAGATATATTTTATACTAAATTAATTCAAAACTTTACTTGTATTATAAATAAATAATCCCTCAGTTCAGTTTTATTTGTCACTATTTTGCTTTTGAGATCAGCCTACATGAACTTTGATCAACATATTAAGATGTATAATTTAATATTTAAAAAAAATATATGAAAAATGCTATAAGTTGCAATCCTTCTTCATATTAATAAATGAAAAAATATATCTTAAAATATTTGTCAAAATTTATGCAGGTTGACTTGAAAAAAATTAAAATTGACAAGTAAAAAAGAACAGGGGGTATATCGAAACGCATGTGCATATATATATATATATATATATATATATATATATATATATATATATTAAAAGTGTGAAGACCTTTAGAAATGTGATTTGAACTTTTTTCCCTTTTTTAAACCACTTCGCAATAGACAAAAACGTCTTTTTACTATTTTTTTATTTTAATAATTTAAAATTAACTAAAATTAAATATACTTTCTTATTTAAACTAGGTAAGAAATCTTAATATTTTGATATGCTTCTAATTTTGATTAAGCTTGGAAACTCTTTCCAAAATTAATTCTATTTGTGTCATAAACTAAATCGAAATATTAAAAGAAAAAACAGAAGGCAATAACGATCAACAGGCTAAACAAGCTTAAACATAAAGTCAAAATAAACTAAAAGTCCTATATAAGGTAAAATTTTATTATTCAAACAAAGATTCAAGTAATTTTAGTAGTCCTCATTGCACTTTGAAGTTTCTTTTATTAGTCACACATAATTTTTGAGTGTTGTTTTGATATTTTTCATAATATAATTTTGTAATCTTTTAGGTATGAATTCTGATATTTTGAGATTTTATCCATAATTTTTATTTAAATTGATTCTTATTTTCTAATTAACATAAATTATGCTTGCTAGGTTGTGACCTTACCCAGAATAATGTGGTAAAACTGAAAATTTCAAGTAAGATTGAAGCTTTGTTGTATTCAGAAAATAAAGTAAAATTTAATTTTTAATTCATGTAATTATAATTCGCTAGGGGTCGTGATTAAGAAAAAATAAGGTTTATGTTGTTTTCTTCATGTCTAATGCCTCGCTCTTGATCATCTAGGTTAGTAACCTCATGAGAAACCTTCGTAGGAGGTGATTTTGAATTTATTAAGTAATTTTATTACTGATTATAGTAGCTTATTATTTTTGTGGACAATTCGGTAAGAATGTTTGCAAGTTACGAAAAAAGAATCAAACAAGGATTCCTATTTGAGAAAAAAATTACTTTTAGTAACTGCTAAGATGTATGTGAGCTTTCTTGAAAGACATTGATTCATGAAAACAGAAAGAAGAAAGAGACAAAAATTGAGCTAATGAAATTAAGGACTTGGTACAAACTGTTGAGGACGATACCTATTGTTAGGAGTGTACATAGGTCAGGCTGGTTCGGTTTTTATTTAAAAAAAATAAACCAATAAAGTCGGTTTATTAAAACTATAAACCAAATCAAACCAACATAAAATTAATTTTTTCGGTTTAGGTTTTAGTCGGTTTTTTTTTTAATTTTTCATTTTTTTATTTTTTTTATAATCTTTAGGTTTTGAAATTATATTGTAATCGAAGACTAGATCAAATATATTTTCACTCATGTGCTAATGAAAAATCATAATTATGAAAAAATGAGGAGCAAAAAACTTTCTTGAAACTAAAAAGTGAGATGAAGTGTGAAAACTTTAGGTTTTAAGTTTATATTGGGTTTTCGATCATTTAATTAGCAATTAATGGACAAATATTACAACTTAAAGGCTCAAATCTAAATATATATCTACATCTACTTTCAAATTATTGAAAATTAATAAAACTAGTTGAAAAAGTATTTAAAAAGTAGATTATAATTAATATTTTATGTATAAAAAAGTTTGAATATAATATATATATATATATATACATATATTATGTCGGTTTGATTCGGGTTCGGTTTGACTTTTTTTTTATTAACACCAAACCAAACCAAGAATGGTCAGGGTTTTTTTTTCTAATGCCAAAATAATCAAACCAAACCATAAGTCGGTTTTTTTTCTCGATCTGGTTTGGTTCGTTGGTTCGGTTTGACTTGATGGTTTGGTCTATACACCCCTACCTGTTGTGATAGATTGATTATCTGTTGGAATAGGTTGGTCATATGTTGCATTAATAGATGTTTCCCAGTCTATCTATCGCAACAGATATCCAATCTATTGCAATATATAATTTATCTGTTGCAACTGATAGGTAATCTGTTGGAAAAAATCAAGAAAGTAGGAAAATCTGTTATATAATTTCCAGCAGATGGCCTACATTTTGCATCTCATGTTGCAACATATGTCTAAATCTATTTGATAAGATAATTCATCTGTTGCAGCAGATGTATTATCTGTTGCGATATTTGAATCTAGTATTCCATTTCAATTAACATGTTCAAAATTAAGGATTAAATTATATTCATAGACAACATAAAATAAGTTAAAGCCTTCGAAAATTATATGAAATAACTCAACAAATAAATGAAATGTAAAAAAATTATTATAGGTACAAATGATCTACTCTATAAATAAATTAACAAGTTAAACCAAGGAGGATAGGTTATTACATTGACGGACTCAAGATATAAAGATCTACTCAATATGGACAAGTTGTTCTTCATCCAGTGCTGCGGAATTTGGCTTTGGTTGTCATGGATCTTTAATGTCGCTTGGGTACGGCTTCTGAGCTTTCTCTTCTCCGTATTTCCATAAAAGAGCGGCATATCTTTTGCAGAGTAATCTGTCCATTATTTGGTACTTGTAATCTATCGCTCAAATATTCGACGTACGCCACAACAAAAAAATCATAATCCCTGCATTTTAAAAAAAAATAGATAATCCATAGCTTGCCATTCATGCAAGTGTTGTGAAATTTGTGAAATGAAACTAAATCATGACACTAAAACTTACAGGCTACCAATGGTTTGTTAAACAATTCCTTCAACATATTGTACATCAAATAGATTACCCATTTTATCCCGGTATGCTTCAATCGTCGACCAATCAGTATGAACTTTTTGGTCTAAAAAGCCACTCATATCAAGGTAAGTAGGCAATATTTTGGCCAACTTTTGTATCTCAGACGACGGCCCGAAACATCTCCTTCGTGACATCGAGTCATAAACTCGAATGCACCTCTCTTTTAGAATGACGACAGCCAACACCTAATGGAATTCATCACCACAATTGATTGGGATGTACACTTTGTCGACCAAATGCCAAGGTAAGCCAGCCGGAATGCTATAACCTTTAACGATGTTGATTAAGCATTCCTCATTTCAGGAAACTTCCGGCTATTGTTGACAATACCTATTGTAGGCATTATTGATGTAAACTTTGTACAAATAATTGTCTGTCGTGTATCTGTATTATTCTTGTGTTTGCAACTTGGCCTTCTTTCAAAGGTAGTAAAAAATAACATCGATGTGTTGCACATATTATCAAACATTTCAGATTACGTGATAAAAAATTAATACGCAGATGTAATTAAATAAAGTATTAATTAATAGTAATATGTATGACATTTAAACCTCATTATTCTAGCAAATTTGGGGCTGTGACATCAAATAGAACCAATTCTTCATTTCGAGATGTGCAACAACAAAGTTGAACATATCAAAACCAAGACTCAATTCGTTCACTTTGTAGCGTTCGTCATTTTGTTTTCTACATGATGATTTATATGTATTAATGTCATGTTCTTACAACAAGAATCGTATAAACCAATATCTTTAAAAATTGATTTATGTACCTGTCGGCATGATGCTTTAACAGCCCATCAGCAATCCATTCTGAATAGTCATTGATCAACTGTGTTAGTTTTTTTGGAGCCTCGTCCGAGATGTTGAACCCTTCAAACAGGTAATTCTTTCGTTCTCCCGAACTAACAGGCTCCAGTTTTTCTTCTTCTTTGGAAGCAGTTGATGGATTATTAACTGTGATATACGCTCTTCAGCAGTGGCTTCTACTGTGACATCCACCAAGAAAGCCAAAAATTATTAATGCTTATTACAGATATACAACAGATTGTCTATCTGTTACAACAGATGAGCCTTATGTTGCAATAGATGGATCATCTGTTGGGATGAATTCGAATAGGTAAATCAGAGTAGTAAATTTCGAACAGATAACCCATCTGTTGCAATATAAGACTCATCTATTGCAACAGATAATGCATCTGATGCAATAAGTTAGACAATAGTTGCAACAGATGTATATATCTGTTTGATAATTTTCAGCAGATGTATTAGCTGTTGAAATAGATATATGCATGTTTGTTTGTTGGAACAGATAAAGTACATTCACCTTTTTTGGCTCATGCTGCTCTCATGTGGCCCTCGCACACTGAACAACGGTGCAAGACAAAGACAAAGACGTTATAATTTTGCCTTTTTTGATGCTTGATGATGCCTTGGAAGTATATTTTCTTCTCCTCTTAGCCGCCTTGATCTATAGTGGAGTGTATGGATATAAAATCCTCTTTGATGGAATGACACCCCTCTTAGATGTTATTTTCTTTACAGAAGCAATTAGTGCATTAATAGCATTAGTCACTTCATCATATTTCATTTTGCAGTATTGACATTTGCATGCAGAACATTCGTTAGATATGGCAAAATCTGGAGAAAAATCAGTACAACTAGTATGATCAAAATCATAATAGTTTTTTATTTCAAAAACTGTAAGAGGAGCATCATTAGCCCCAGCAGCAGCACCACTACCACTACCATCATCAACAGCAATAAGCCCACCCTCTAAAATTATTTTTCTTCCGATGGTTGTTGCTCCAAATAATTCTATTTTTATTACATCAACGACCTTAGGGTGCGATAAAGTTTGTACTGATCGTAAAATAAGAAAAAATGGCATCTTCAACTCTAGGTTAGTCGGAACAAGCCACGAATGGACAATCTAAAATAATCAGTACATATATTAGAATAATGATGAAATCATTTAAAATAATCATTAATTAAAATAAAAACTTGATTAGAATTGGACTTACTGCTTCCTTCGGGGGATTGAAAAGATCAAGAAATTTTATATTTTTATCAGTTTTGGCCGACAACCATCTCAGGATTCTTGGACGGGAAACTTCTTCCTAGTAGTTCACTTGTTGTCTCAAATAAGGAATAGCTTCAAATGCCCAAGCCTATAACATAACACCAATAAATCAAAAGCATTATTGAATAAAAAAATAATGAATCATATCATGATAGAAGAAATATTTACAATGAAGGCCCATGAAAAGCCATATAAGTTGACTGTCTTTGGCGTTAACGAAGTCAATAAATATTGGACAGTCATTTTAAAGCTTTCATAACTCCAAGTATAGATGTTAAATGCCTCAATATCCTCGGAGAGATTTATTAAATCAGGGCTTATGTTGTTGTTAACCTCTCTCGCCCAAAGAATATTATGTACAAACCAAACCAAGCATAATGATTTCTTGTGCTTCTTTGAGAGTCCTTTACCTTTCAACGCTTCTATCAAATTTTTGTTTTTGAAGCTTGGACCAACAATGGAAACCAGGTCCTCACGATCACTCAACTTGCCTTTGCCTTTTTTGGGTGTGCGGGGTACTTTTTTTAGGTCAGAGTAGGTATAAATTGAGAAGGAGAAGGAGGATAATATTTTAGTTCGATAACTATGGCAAATTCCTTCTAATCAAAATAAACAGGCATGCCACAATAATTTATCCACACCTCATCCATCTTGTCTTTGTTTTCATATATAAACCTATGCTTGAGAAGATCGTATACCATTTTCATCTGAAAATGAGTATTGTTGTCCTCCGACAAATCAAGATATTGTCCAAAGCAGCTTTCCCTGAAATAAGCATCCAATTTTTGTTCTCAGAGTATTTTTCTGAAGGAGTCGAAAGATTTTCCTATGATCGACTTAACCACTAAATCACCCGTTAAATCTGTGGCACCATCGCACTGCATTCTCACAGGATAACGATCAATGCTGAAGGTTTTGACCAAATCTTTGATGGAAGGGCTATTACCATTTGGATCATCTCTTTTAAGACATTCCTCCTCCCCGTGTTCATTATCTTCTGCTCCTGATTGAGATAACTCTTGTAAAACAAGCTCGTAGAGTGGTGGATGTAGCCGAGCTGCTGCACTTGTTTATTTACTTGGACTTGATTCAATTTCTTTTCCTTTGGGATCTATATTATCTTAAATTAACAGGAATATAAAATAGATTATAATTGATTAATGTATCATTAAAAAGGGATAACAGTAAATCTAACATGCATAACGGTAAAATAACAGTTCTACCAAACCGGATATCTGTTGGCCCAGAAATGTTATCTGTTGCAATAATAACCGACCTGTTGCAACATATGATTAAACCATTGGAAGCAATAAAAACAAATCACTAACCTGTTGCACCAAATATTTTATCTGATGCAATATATAATCGACCCGTTGTAATGGGTGAGTAAACCGTTGGAAACCATAAAAACAGATCACTAATTTATTGCACCGGGTAGTTTATCTGTTGCAACATCTAACCAACCTATTGCAAGAATGAGTAATCCATTGGAAATAGTAAAAATAGATCACTAATTTATTGCACCAGGTAGCTTATCTAACATATAACCAACCTGTTGCAAGGATGAGTAATTCGTTGGAAACCATAAAAATAGGTCACTAATCTATTGCACCAGATAGTTTATTTGTTGCAATATATAACCAACCTGTTGCAACAGATGAGTAATTCGTTGGAAACCATAAAACAGATCACTAATCTGTTGCACCAGGTAGTTTATTTATTGCAATATATAACCAACCTATTGGAATGGATGAGTAATCCGTTGGAAACAATAAAAGCAAATCACTAATCTGTAGCACCAGGTATGTTATCTGTTGTAATATATAACTGACCTGTTGCAACGAATAAGTAATCCGTTGGAAACCATAAAAACAGATCACTAATCTGTTGTACCAAGTATGTAATCTGTTGCAACATATAACTGACCTGTTGCAATGGATGAGTAAACCATTGGAGACAGTAAAAATAGATCATTGAACTATTAAAACTTATCACTCATCTGTTGCAAAATGAGTTATCTGTTGGATCAATATTGTTTAGATTTCTTCCAAATAGAAGAGTCATCTGTCGCAACAGATGAATGATCTGTTAGATTATTTATCTGTTGCATTAGATTTTCATAGTTGCATCAGATGTTTTCATTTGTTGCATAAGATGTTTCATCTATTGCAACACCATTTTTATCAATACAAACAACAAATCAACCCGTCAACACCAACACGTCACACACACACACACACATACTAAGAACATCAATTGTGAACAAAAATCACCAATAAATCTAAATCAACAGTACGACAACAAGAATAAGAAATGCTATAAATTAAGGTTTTATTTAGTCCACATTTCAATACTAGAAGAGTAGTTAACTCAAGTTCCTCTATTTCTTCATAATTTTTTTCCTGCGAAAAAGGAAATAGGACGACGAAGAACTTGAAGTTGTTGTCGTTGGAGAAGTCTTCACGTCGATTGACGGTTGAAAGTCGAAAGGAAACTTGCCTGATTATTTTTTGCCGGAGGTTGAAGTCGTCGGGGATTGAAGGGAGAATTTTGTACAATTGTTGGTTGGGAGAAAGTTGAGAGAAGTTGTCTCTCGAGAGAGAGAGGAGAGAGAATGGTTGATTTAGATTGAAGAGGAGTGTAGGTTGATTTGTATTTTTGAAAAGATTAGAAAGTTTTGAAAATATTAATCAAGTTCATAGTTAACTTAATCAAGTTTTCTAATGATGTTTGACCCTTTAAGTTGATCAATATAACCAATCTTTCATTCAAGACTTAAAAGACATCTTTCCTTCAATTTCTCAAGTAATTACACCATATAGATTACACATGCGGTCCTTATTTGAAGCTCAGTTATGATTCCTAGGCAAAGAGTGATGTTGTGAATGGCCTATAAATATAGCCTATGAACAAAGAGGAGGCTGAGCAGCCTATACATTCTAGTGGATAATAAAGATTGTTGTTTATGTGAGAAGTAGATAAGAACTCAACAACATTTATTTGATGATCACTTTTGGTTTATAGAAGTACAGAATAAGCTATCCAATTAGTTTAGAGTAAGCTTACCTAGAGGGGCAATATAACAGACCATGACATGGATAAAACGAAGGCATTAGGGGCAGTTAAAACATAAAATAGTGGCAACTATGTATGCCGCAACAATTTACTATACATAGCAAATAAGGAATCGAAAGCAGTTTAGACAGATTACTGTGAATACGTAATTCATATTCACTTAGATACAAAAATAATTAAGGGAGAGAATAAAAGTAATATAGGGTACTAGGAAGTTCAGGAATAGTGGTTGGCCCATCAAGACAGCCTATGAACAAAGAGGAGGTTGAGTAGACTGTACCAGTGGCGAATGAAGATTGTTGTTTATGTGAGGAGGAAAAAACTCAATAACATTTGTTTAATAATTTCCCTTGGTTTATAGAAGTACAGAATAAGCTATCCAATTGGTTTGAAGTAAGATTAGCTAGCGAGGCAGTACAACAGACTATAACAATTGATAAAAGGAAGGCATTGAGGGCAGTTAAAACATAAACTAGTGAGCTATGTATAAAGCAATAATCTACTACACATAGCAAATAAGGAATTGAAAGCAATTTAGACAGATTACTATGAATACGGTGAATACGGACTTCGTATTCACACAAATACAAAAAGAATTAAGAAAGAATAACTGTAATATAGGGTACTAGGAAGGCTAGGAACTGTGGTTTTTCTATATGTAGGCTCTCTGTAAGTAGATAGATAATCGTAGTACTTTTGATTTTTTTTTCCTTTGAGGTCAGGACTTTCTTAATATCTGACATGATTTTAAGATCCCGGATGCTCTTAGCTCTGTAAATGATTTGATTTTGGTATTGTAATAATTCATAGTTTATTGCCAATTTTTTTTTCCAATTTAGGTTACACTAATGTAATTTGGATAGTCAATCAAATTTATATATATACATATATATATATATATATATATATATATATATATATATATATATATATATTAGGTATTTTAAATTATTAATTGTTGTGACTTATAGTACTTTCAACGTAATTTTAATAATATATATTGTTTTATCTACTCCAATTATGTGACATTGATAAAATTTGTCATTTGAAGAGTTCATCAAATTTTACATATGTCTTTTAAATATCTTAAGTTGTTAATTATTGTGGTTATAATACTTTTTGTGTCATTTTTAAATGATATACTATGCTATTTTTTTGTTCTAATTTATTTGGCACTTCGAGAGTCATAAAACTTTTATGTCCTTTAAATATTTTAAGTTATTAATTATCATAATTTATAATATTATTGTGTAATTTTCAATTATATATAAATTAAAAAAATAAGATAAATAAATGGTGAAACTTGTTTAAAAATGAATAAATTACTATAACAAGCCATAATTAGTGAGGACGAAAAATCAAGTCCAACCCATGAATAGAAAATTTATTGAGGAGAGTATTGACTTAGAGTTAAGTTTCATTGCATATACAGATTTTACTTGGTATATCTATCAACAACAAATCTTCAAATTGAGAAAAATAATAACCAAGACAGAAAAATTGAAACAATAAAGTGTAATATTTGATTTCAAATGTAACAAGTGTTACAACCTTTATGATAATCCTCTTATTCTTTAAAATAATATGAACTTGGACTTGATTTGGATTCAAGGGAGGGAATAGCTTGATCTTGAGTCTTCATCTTCGATATTTAATTTGAATATTAATTCATAACACACACTTGGATGATTTCCACAAATGATGAATATGAATAAGTAACTTGATATTGAACAATTGATATTTTCTTCGTTATTGATCTTGGACTTGATCTTGAGCTTGATTGCTTGAATTATAACTTGTAGAAAATTTATGGCTTTTGATCCACAAGCTTTCTTCTTTCTTCTTGTTCTACCAAAAAAATCTGAGCACTCCTATTTATAGTTGAAGGGGTAAGCCATTTGTGTGATTTGATTGGTTGATTTGAACTGACCAATCACATTCCTTTGGTGACAAGCTCTAATTTGATTGACAAAAATATGTCATCTGCACACATGACTTGATTTTAGTGACTTATTTCATTCATCATTAATTGTCATATAATATTGATACATGTCACACTTTTAGTGGCTTATTTTACTTAACTTGGATTGCCACATAATATTGACACACGACACACTTCTAGTGACTCATTTACTTAACTTGGATTGCCACATAATATTGTCACATGACATGCTTTTAGTGACTCTTTTCATTTAACTTGGTTTGCCACATACTACCGACACATGTCACGCTTTTAGTGACTCATTTCATTTAATTTGGATAGCAACCATTTGGGCCTTAGGTTGATAAAATTGGGTTCATCATTTGGGGTCAAATTAATTGGATTAGCCCAATATATTTGAGATTAAATGATTAACCCAATTATATTAGCCTCATTATTTGGACTATTTCCTTGAATTTAATGTATTCCAAATTAATCTATGAATTTCAATCTAGTAAAATTTCAGTACTAACAGATGACCCCACCTGAATTAGCCCAATTAATTTAATTAACCCAATTAATTGAATTATCCCAATGTAATTAAAAGGAAAAATTTCAGAAATAGCATCTGTAGAACCTTAATTGTAACTTTATAGCAACAATTTCAAAATTACAAAAAAATAATATGTATTTTGTACTACAGTAAACTGTTGCTATTTAAATACATATACAACCAGAGATTCACTTCCTAATTTAATGCTAATCTGTTTGAGTTAAATAAGGAAAAAAATTGTTCCTTAATTTATGGCACATGTTCCTTAATTTATGACACATTAATTTTACAGATTCTTTTACCTTATAAAACTCTTTTTTTTACCACAACAATTAAATTACAACTACTAATTGAAATTCAAAAAACGTTTTTCATAATCAGTAACTCAAATCAAATTCAAAATACAGATTTAAATTCAAAAACGTTTTCCTTCATATTATTTTTTTTGCTGATCAACTAAAATTTTGAAGAAAATATTGAAAATACAACGGTACAAGTACAGGTATTGATCAACTAACTCTATTCTAGTTGTGGTTTTCATAAAATTAAAGTGCGAAATTGCTGAAAAACTTGTAATAAACTGTCGCGGGATTCAAAAATTTGAGATATTTTACGAATTTTATCAGTTCTCGTAAAAAATGGTTTAAGCAGTTTTTTTTTCAATTTCAAATTTGTTCTTTTTGTTCCATTATTTGAAAGTTGAGATGCAATTTTTATACGTTAAATTTGAATTTTAGTTTAGGATAACTAGTGTTCGACTAAATTTTTTTTTTGTTTGAATTCGTTTTGCAGTTTTGTATATACGAATTAGTTGTTTTATATAGTACGTATTTGAGATTTAAACAAACTTTATTCTATTTGTGTTTTTCGTAAAATAAAATTGTGAAAATTACTGAAAAACTTGTAACAAGATTGTGTAACAGTCGCAGAATTCAAAAATCTGAGATTGTATATGAATTTTATCAGTTCTAAAAAAATGATTTGATCGAAATTCTTTTTTTAAAATTCAAAGTTTTCTGTGTTGTTATGTAATGTGAAAATTGAGATATAATTGTTATACGTTAAATTTGAATTTTAGTCGATGATAACTAGTATTCGAAGAAAAGATTTCTTTTCATTGGAATTCATTTTGCAGTTTTGTATATACGAATTAGTTGTTGTATATAGTACGTATTTGATATTTAATTTTATTTTTACTGTTTTTTTTGTGTTCTGGAGATTGACAATGGGAAGTATACCTATTCTTGTTAAACACTCGTAGATGGACATACAAATAACATTATGAAGATTACATATGTTTCCAACTATATATATTTATAATATACATATGCAGTACGTTTATGTGTTCACTGACTATTTCATATGTTTCCAGCTGTATGTATTTATAATATACTTATGCAGTACGTTTATGTGTTCACTGACAGTTTCATATGTCTCCAACTGTATGTATTTATAATATACATATGCAGTATTTTATGTGTAAAACTCATGTATTCTTATATGTATTTTTTTAATATGCATGACATATATTTTTATTGGCATATGGTGTACTAGATTCTAAAAATGATGCATCTTGGACTTGAATCTGTGAGAATCTGAAGGAAGCATATGGTGAAAGAAAACATATGTGCGTAGTTTCCGATCGTAATGCAAGCATCATAGAAGTTATTGTTGACGTGTACGATAATGTACCACATTATGCATGTATGTGGCATCTATGGGGTAATGTGAAAAAAAATTTAGAAAGTCACATGATGCATTGTTCGTGGTAAATCAGGAAGAGATGTTTGAAAATAAAAAAAAAAATATTATAGTTCATGTGGGTTTAAAAGTTACAATAGGCGTTCATGTAGGAAATATAACAAATGATAAGTTGGATGATGTTTCTAGTCAAAATACAATTGTTGAATTTTTGCATTGAGAATTATGTCATTCTAAATTTTGAACTTGTTAATTTGTTATAGTTCAAATGTTGCAATTATTTTACAGAGTTTGATTAATTTAATTCTTATATATATAGATGTATTTCGGAAAAAATATATTTGCATTAGACGTAAATACATATACAAACTGGAATGAACATATGTATTAATCATAAATATGTATTTTTTAAAATTACAAAATGCATATCAGGAAAAATATACTTTCAGACTTGTTAAAAATAAGTATGTGTTATTAAAAATACATATGTACACTGGAATGAACATGTGTATTATTCATAAATACATATGATTCATAAATTTATATGAACTTCTGCATAAGAATACAATAACTATGTGTAGTTCAAAAATATATGTGTAAATCTGTAAAAATACATATGTGTCTATAATCATAACCGGAAAATACATATCCATTAGAAATAAATACATATGCAAAACTAGATAGAAGAAAAGTTCATAAAGACAATTACTAATATTTACATAAACTAACCATGAAAATATTGGAGTTTAAAAAGATTAAACATCAACAAACTTAATATAACATTAAAGAAACATTAACATATCATCTTTGAACATTAAAGTAACATATGAAATTTAAGAAATATTCAAAAAATTACTTATTCACCTAATGTTAATTGTTGTAGACTTCAACAAAATAAAATACACATCAAATATCATGCACTTTAGTGTCTTCTCTAATTCCAATTTTTCGAGGATGCCTTATTGGTGCTTCATCATTACTTTGTGCCTTCGCTTCTTCTTTCCTCAAATCATAATCCCACAAAAGTGAAGCATATCTTGTGCGAATAAGATCTGTATCATGTATAACATTTACATGTCAAAAACAGTGGTACTTTTGTATTTACAATATACGTATTATATTTACATTGAAATATATACATATACAAACATTTTCATCTACTCTTTATAAACAAATACAACTGAGCAAAAAATATAAATACTAGCAGTACAAATAAGAAAATACATATCTAACAGGTAACAAATACATTTCATATGATTACGAGCAAACAAATTACATATTTATTTTATTTATACATAATTTGTCAAAAAATCATACTTATCAATAAAAAAAAAAGAACATATCATAGTCAAATACATATCTTATCAGTAAACAAAATAAATACATATCTAACCTGTACCATGTATAACATTTACATATCAAAACAGTGGTACTTATGTATTTACAATATACATATTATATTTACATTGAAACATATACATATGTATTTCTTGAATACATGAATGGTCCAAATTTAACTTACAAATAAAATATACAACTGAACATCAATTACAAACCTTATCAATAACAAATATAAATATCTTACACATACCTTAAATACAAAATACATATCTAAAATATATTATACATAACAAAATATAATTATTATCAGTAACAAAACTATATACAAACTAAAAATCTTAGATATAACAGATGCATATCAACACATTAGCAACAAAACTCAAAAATAAACATTTTAGAAAATGTATATATAAAATACATATATGAACATGTTGTCCAGAAACTATAAAATTTTACACATATCAAAATACCTCCTCCACTTTCTCTTCTTCAGATTCAAAATCAGATGAAACAAGACTTGCAATTTTACTAGATTTCGCTTTTTCATCTGACTTTTTTTTTCACCGATTTTTAAATTTTTGTGGGTTTGGGGGTGAAGATTTTGCCAATGCTTTTCGTTTCATGATTTTCACAGTCTTTACGGAATCGTTACGCTGCTTCGATCTCAATTCTTCAATGCTAACACCTCCCTTCAACTGAATTACTATGATTTACATGTTTTGCCATTATAGCGGAACTCCAAAAATTTCAACACACAAAAATTAAATAAAAATAAAACCCCCCAAAAAATCACAACACAGAAGAATGTGAAAAAAATGCCCCAGTAATTTCAACACATAAAAATAAAAAAAATAAAAACCCCCAAAAATAAGAATGCTTAAGGATGTGAAAAAAATGACGAAAGTAAATTACATATAAGAACTTATATGAAAAAGATAACATACATTAACTGCAAAATCAACTTACCTTAATAGATGGGGACAATGTTTATCAAGAATTTGAGAGAAAAAAAATCATAATTTGAAGAAATAGGTTAGTACTTAATCAAAATTTGAAGAAATAGGCTAGAAAAAATTTTAAATTTCTGAAATTTTTCTAATTCAAAACAAAAAAACTCCAAATTTCTGAAATTTTCTCAATTCAAAACGCAAAAGAAAGTGGAAAAATAATGCCAAAAAAATTACAAAAAAGAAGTTATATGAAAAAAATAAAATGCATGAACCGTAAAATCAACTTACCTTAATAAATGGAAATAACGTTTATCAAGGATGAGAGAGAAAAAAGCAAAATTTAAAAAAAATTGGCCGAAGAGAGATATTGGAGAGAATTGAAATTTTTATGAATGACATGAAAATAGGGTTATGGGAAGGTAAAACGGCGTGAAAAGAGAATAGTGAAAATATATGGGTAAAAGTCACATTCTTGGTAATAAAAAAGGTAAAATATTGTTATTTTTGCTATTAGTTGTAATTTTGAGAAAGTATTGTTATTACTTGTAAGTAATGTCTTAGGTATGCTAGGTTATGTAAGTTTTTCTAATTAAAATTAGATGATTAACCCAATTATTTAGCCACATTATTTGAACTATTTCTTGAATTTAATACAATCCAAATTAATCTATGAATTTAAATTCAATAAAATTTCAATACTCATAAATACCCCCTACTTCAAAACTTATCGAAAAAAAACTCTTAACGACAAGATATGAATATCAATAATATTTTTATATCATCTTCTATGTGCGAAAATTCGAACTTTATATCAATAATTGGCATTGCATTCATAATAATCTAGATGGGATAACATTCTAGGTAGACCACACAAGTCCAAAAGCCAACAAGAAACCTTTTATCAATTCTTACGTTTAATTAGTGTAGAATTCATTTACATATTCCACTGACTTTTTGTTTCATTAAATCAAAGATAAGCTCAATCTTAGTAAAACCTTTAGCATTTTGAAATCCATAACATAAAGGTCATTGTATTTTTTTGACTCCGAAAAAAGAAATCTGTTATTCTTATCCGATAAATATTTAACTTGTCATTTATTGTATTTGTTTTGGAGTAGGATACTAATAGCTTCTATGGCTTCTCTATAAATAGCAGTTCCTTTCATGACACTATTCATTAAAATTTATCAATTGATTTGTTGGAGCTCTGTGAAGATCGTAGTTGTCACCTAGTAAGCTTTTAAAAGTTGCTTCTGTATTTTTTTTTTAACCATGTCTCAAAATAAAAACTATGCATCTTTGTTATAAAAGAAAGTCACTGCTTTTCATATCTCAAGCATTAATTTTGTTTGGTTTTTCAAAGATGGAAATTTTTTATTTTAAAAAAAAAAGGTAAAAAGAAAGGACACTAGCTTCTTTGCTATAAGAAGAAAGTTACTACTTTTAGTACTTTTAAGCATTTAACTTTGTTTGACTTTTTTTTAAAAAGATTAAATGCTTTTATTATTATTATTATTTTATTTATTTTAAGAAAGGGGTAGAGGACACCACTTTTGATGTCACTCATATGCAACCTTTTCTCCTTTTTTTTGTTTCTCGTTTCAGGAAAGAAAAGAAAAGGCGTTCAAGTTTTTGTTGTCATATTTAAAGTGGGACAAAGTTTTGATACTCAAGTAGTAACCTATCCTTGTTGACTTTTAAAATATGAACAACTTTTGATCCAACACAGTGCTTCATTTCTTAGCTAGATTTAAAAAAAAAAAATGGTGCAACTCCTAACAGATTTTGGATTTTTTGAGCTTTGGAGTTGTGATTAGTGGCTATTTGGCGTAGCACTGTTTGAGCCAAACTTTACATTGATAAAGGCAAAAACTTGCATAGTTCGTCGTTAGAACTTTTGCACCATTTAAGCCAAAGACTTTATGTTGCTGAAGCTAAGACTTTACACTGTCTGAGTCAAAGTGTTGCCTTATTTGAGCCAAAGACTTTACACCGTCTAAGGAAAAGGCTCTACATAGTCCGCAACTAAGATTTTTACACCGTTTGAGATAAATACTTTATGTTGCTGAGTCAAAGACTTTACACCGTGAGTCAAAGACTTTACACCGTCTAAGGCAGAGACCCTAGAAGGTCCTTGGCTATAAGACTTTTACACTGTTTAAGCCAAAGACCTTACATTATTTGGGGCGATGACTCTGCACCATCTTAGCCAGGGGCATCACATCATCCAAATCAAAGACTTTATATGATCAATACTTAACATATGTTGAACATATAATATTTGAATTCATAATCTGCGATTATTGAACTATTAAGTAAGTGCTGATAAAATACTTTTTTTCTTTTGCAGTTTGAATCATGGTTTACTTTAAAGATTTAGTATCTTTTTTTTCTGATCCACGATATCTTATAATATCAAATCACAAGGATAGTAAGGTGGAGACAAAATCGTTTGTCGGCATATCGCTAGCTGGACAATATGTTGCTACATGTCCACCTTTGGAAATTTATCTAGTTTGGACCAATGAACTATTAAACACCATAGTTGTTCTCCTAAGAAGTGGGAACGTCATTACTCAAATCATCGTACCAGAACTTCATTACTCCAATCATCGTACCAAAAATATTATGAGTACTTTGCTATGCTTCGAACGACGAATTAGATGGAGTGACACTTTTGAGCTTAATGGTGAGTTTCACTACATTCTCGATTATTGGGAGTGGGCCGAGGATGTTCTTAGCAGGAGTTGCCGGACTTTAAAGGATGCAAAGATTTACTGTATTGTATATGATTCACTCTTTACTTAAGACCATAATACAAACATCTTCCAAGCCTTCTTCGAATCTTGGTGTCCTGTTACGAATACATTGCTTGCATCAGTTAGAGACATATCCCTATCACTTTGGAATTTTCATGCAATTAGTGTTCTACCAATAGAAAAAAGTTTTTATGAGAAGGTCATGCTAGATGTACCGAACTTATAGTGATACAAGCATGAGGAGCACAAGGATTACAAGTTTTTGTTGAAGGTCCACGTTTTGAATTTGCAAAGGAATTGAAGACCTTTTGAAGCCTTTTCTAAAGCCTTGTCCAAGCTCGGGAACTACAAAGACTACAAGACGCGTTTATGAAAATGGACGCGGTTGAGCATGTCTTAAGTTCATCCAAGGGAGTGTATGTATTAAAGTGTGAAGACATGCCTTGAGTGTCTTAAAAATACTACAAGTCAGCCCCATTTATACACTCTAAACCCACCCCCTTCATTATGGGTATATGTGTCATTTCTCATCTCTTTTGTTTAATAGACTATTAGTAGGAACCCCTTAGTCTTATTTTCTTAGTTAGCTCATTTTAAAATCACTTTGTAACATTGAACACCATATTTCCTCTGAAGAAGAGGGTAGACCACCAAACATTTTAAGCTTCACAAGTGAAAGGTTCTACTTATGTTGTGAGATCGCTAGAAACGAGAGTGCTTGAGTGGTTCTACTTGTGTTGTGAGACGACTAGAAATGAGAGTGCTTGAGTGAACCGAATTTCTCTTGTGTTCCCGTAAGAACTTGGCGCTTGTTAATGTGATTTGTAGAGGTTTTAGAGTTTGATACACTCTTTAGTTGCTATATTTTATATTCTTTTTGTGTCAAGTTATCTATCTTCTTATCTTTCAAGTTTGTGCGTTTGTTGTTTTCGTTTGATGTCTTGTACATATGGACTATTTTTGTGAGTTTGTGGACTATTTTGTGCTCTTGTAGATATCGTTTGGTATCATTTGGTATCATAGCTAAGGCTGGTTGTGTTCCTACACTACCAATCTTGGGCTCTCTAAGTGGAAAAAAAAGAGGTGTTGAAAAGCTAAAAATTCCAAAAAGAAGCAAATCTGTCCATCCTTGTTGTCTTGGTCGAAATTTTGTCTTGTTGTTTTGGCCGAGATTTGTGCCTAGTTTTCTTGTGACTTTTGTGTGTTATAGTGTTAGATCTTTGTTTCCTAACATTAGAAGAGGTGTCCAAGGTCAAAAATCTTACAAAAAGAAGTTATTCTATGGGTTGGATGTCTTGGCCGAAGTGGTGGTGTTGTTTGGCCGAATTTGTGTCTAGATTAGGTGTTTTTTTGCTTGTCTTAGTAGTTTCGTGTGTTAGCTTGTTATTTTCCTAGCACACTTGAGTCTAAATTCCAAGATTTGAGCTTTGTTAAGTTGTTGAAAGGTTGGACAGTTTGGATATTGTTATTGTTCAAAGTGTTCTTGTTGTTGTTCATATTGTTCTTGAATAATATTTAACAAAATACCTTGTTTAATTTGAAAAAGAGAAGAGAGAGGTAAGGTATTGTGTTGTCTTGGGACTACTTTCAAGACAACACTAAAGTGGCAAAGAAACAAAGACCTACCAAAAGCTTGCCTACCAAAAGAGTGTCAAAACATCTTTCAAGAAAGTCCAAAAGAGGAAAGGGAAAAGATAAGGCAAAAAGGTGTTTTGCCATTTTAGTGCATGTTGGTGAAAGATGATGTACAGCTTTTTGAACTTTGGAAAGAGAATCCAAAGCCTTGTCTTGTTACTCCAAAACCAAAAATTCATCACCAACAAATAAGATGAAACAACTTATGTCTTGAAAATATTATACTCCATATCAACAACAATATCAACGACCAAAAAAAATAACAATAAAAATCATGGGCCATCCCAACAACCAAAAAAAAAAACTCAAGTTCTTGGACATCCATAGTTTCTTTCCTTGTCTCTATTAGTTTTATTTTCATTGACTCCTATACTAGTTGACAACTAGTAACAACCTACTAAGTTGTGAACTAGTTTTTGAGTACTTCTTTCGTGTAAGTGTTACTTATGGTGCTTTGCTCGTTTATAGTTCGTAGTTGTTTTTCGTTCAAGTGCGTACAAAAATTCTTTGAGTCTTCTAACCGAAATCCACTCCAACTAAAGAGTAGACTCATTCCTAAGCACTCAAGGATTGATAGACGGCTTACAACACTTGAAGGACCAAGTGAGGAAGCCGAGTGTGAAGAATGTCTAGTGTATTTTGAACTAACATTTGCTTGTTTTGTAGGTACAATTGCAAATGGAACCCAAAAACCCAACCGTGGAAAATAATGTTATGAATGTCCTCTTAGATAGTCTTGAAACTTTGTCTCGAGGCGTGGCTAGGATGAAGGCAAATATTGAGAAGTTGGGTTTGGATGTGGCCTCAACGAGTGAAAGATTGGAGAGGGTGGAAAGCCAAAGGAGTTATCGACCTCATACCACTCAAAACACCTCACCTACTATTACTCCTGAGACCTTGCACCAAAGATTGTATCCACCAAGTGCTACAAACCAAGTCAATCTTAACTCCTAAAGCCGAGAACAAGATGGACCTAGCCGTTTCTCACTCCACCAAGTTTCACAAGGAGGACTTGGAACCCAAATTCCATCCCTAAACCCAAATCCTCCACTCCAAAATCCTCCAATTCAAAGGCCCTACACTCCACTAAATCTAATGTCTCTTTCCCAAGCTACACTATCCCGGAAACACACCATCCAAGTAGAAAAAGAGGGAGAGTTAGGATCCAAGGAGAATGAGGCCAATCCTCAAGATGGAGAGAAACTTAGTGGTGAGATACAAGAAGAATATGAAGAGAAGAGGGCAAGGGAAAGGGAAACCGCAGATAGTGAAGTAGGAAAGAGAAAGAAAAATGTGCTTGTGGGATTTGCCTACAAAGGATCTTTGATACTCATTAACCCATATGCTAGCGTTTTGCCTAGCATTGACCCTTCTTATGTAAAGGTTCAAGTTTATATGCTATCAAAGAAGGATCAAAAAGGGATTCCACATGATAACATGGGAAATGAGCTAGTGACACCCTTGGCTGAGAGCTACAAATAAGTGGACTGCCGTGGCATACAACGAGGTATAATTGCTGAACTCTACACTTCCTTAGGCTTGAAATATTATGATAAGGATATTAGTATCCATTGTGAAGTAGCTTCGGGTTTACATAGTGTAGAAAAGCATGAATCTTTCCTTGGTAGTTCTCTTGTTGCATATATTGGTCAATTTGCTCTTAAGGATAGCTCACTACTTGATAATGTGAGTGATATGATTCAAAATCCTCAAGTTAGTGTTCATTATTGTAATATTGACCATGGTATTGGATATATTCCGTTGAGCTTATGTGATGCAAACCGTGCTACTAGTTTTGCTCAAGGTAATCATATGATTGGAAAACTTTTGAATAAAGGTGTGATTTCTCTTAAGAGAAGACTTCTAGGCCACAACTCTTTATTCTTGGATGATAGCCTAGTAAAAAGATTGGTTAATCTCGGATTTTACCCTTGGTTACACCATCCCTTTGATCCCAGAACACTAGTGGGATGGAAAAGGGGTTGCCTCGGCTTATGCTTATCTTTCCTTGATGATTATCTTATCCCTATCCTTTGTAATTTTCAAACTACATGTTTCATGGTAAAAATAAAGGATTGTTGGTTGAATTTTAAAAGTGTACCCCCTCGGCAAGATATCTTCACACTTGATTCCTTTCTACACTACCTCTTTACCTATGATGATAACCATGTTAATTTTGAATTTGTATTGCGTAGTGGTAGGAAGTTTGGTGGCTGGTTTTCTTATTTACATGATGGTGATATGTGGTTGAGCTGGATCTTAAGATCAATTGTGGCACTATATTTGATGAGGTCCTTTGTAGAGGTAATGAAACAAATGTATCTTATGGTTCCTAAGATGAAGTTAGTCTTACCTTTTGGGTATAGTAAATCCATTAAGACCATTGTAGTTTCCTTATCTCTTGATATTTACCAAAGCCACTTCCTTTGTTCCATTCATGCTAAACTTTTCATGTCACACACAAAGGACCCATGGGTATATTCCAAATGTGAACAACCTTGGCTTGATGACATATGTGATATTTTCAGATTGCAATCCTCTTTCCTTGATGTTTATCTTAGTCATGTCCTTTGTGGTGCTTGTGGTACATGTTTCATGATCATAACAAAGGATTTTTGGTAGTATTCCAAAAGTGTATCCCCTTGGCATATCTATATAATTTGTGGTACTAATACTAACCCTCCTATCATGAGGATTCTGAGCTTGTTTTCCCTGTTTTTGGTTTTGTAAGGTGCGAATTTAAGGACAAATTCCTTTCAAGGTGGAGAGGATGATACAAGCATGAGGAGCACAAGGATTACAAGTTTTTGTTGAAGGTCCACATTTTGGATTTTCAAAGGAATTAAAGACCTTTTGAAGCCTTGTTCAAAGCCTTGTCCAAGCTCGAGAACTACAAAGACTACAAGACCCGTTTATGAAAATGGACGTGGTTGATCATGTCTTAAGTTCATCCAAGGGAGTGTATGTATTAAAGTGTGAAGAAATTCCTTGAGTGTCTTAAAAACACTACAAGTCAACCCCATTTATACACTCCAAACCCACCCCCTTCATTAAGGGTAAACGTATCATTTCCCATCTCTTTTATAATAGACTATAAGTAGGAACCCCTTAGTCTTATTTTCTTAGTTAGCTCATTTTAAAATAAAAAAAAGACTAGACCACCATATAGTTTAAGCTTCACAAGTGAAAGTTCTACTTGTGTTGTGAGACGGCTAGAAACGAGAGTGCTTGAGTGAACCGAGTTCCTCTTGTGTTCCCTTAAGAACTTGGTTCTTATTAATGTGATTTGTAGAGGTTTTAGAGTTATACACTCTTTAGTTGCTACATTTTATATTCTCTTTGTGTCAAGTTATCTATCTTTTTATCTTTCAAGTTTTTGTATTTGTTATTTCCATTTGATGTCTTGTATGTGTGGACTACTTTTGTGAGTTTGTGGAATATTTTGTGCTCTTGTGGATACCGTTTGGTATCATTATAGGCACCTATGATATAGGGAACAGGTTCATCTCCAAAACTTGTGAGCACCTTCTTGATACCTTTCATAGGCTATGAGAAGGGGTTAGTGATAATCCTTGTGTCCCTGCGGAAAAATGGATAAAGTTTTGGTGTAAAAAAACTTCTAAGTAAGGACAACCTCCGCCAAGAAGAGATAAAAAGTCTGTTCATCTCAAATCATCATATAACCCGACTGGGGAACTCGATAAGGCTATTAATTGGTCAATCAATGAAAAAGGCTTATTTCATAAGTTAAGAGTCAAAAGTCACAAGAAGGATGAAACATACTTGACTGCCTTTTGTTTTGCTGGTCATGTATGTTTGTATTTCCTACAAAGAAGGGCGATTTTATCTCTCCAGGAGTTTTCAAACTTGCCTATCACTTAGAAAGTGGACAAAGAATTAGCCTTGTGGTTTTAGTCTTAGCTAGTATCTGTAAGGGACAAAGATCTTGTTCAAGCATGTTTCCTAGTCCAATATGTATATGATTGGTTGGAGTGTTACTTCAATACTAATTTTCAATGGAAAATGGGCTAACCGATCCTCTTATGGTTCATATTCTAATGAAGGTTCTGCTAGGTACTACCCGAAAGAAGAAGCAAGAATTGTATACATGGAGGAGGAACTATTTACTGGAATGACACATTGCTCAAGAGGCCTTAGGCCTATCACTACTGTGATGATGAAAATGCCAAGTAATTCAGTCGAGTTATTTTATGAGCATTCGTTTAAACTATCTTTGCTTTAAGGGATAGAATACCTTCATTATTAAGCCTTATTGTCCCCATATATTTAGCCATCAATTTGGATTTTTTCAAGATTCCCCTAGTTTACTAGACTAAGATTTTCAAGAGGCTTTGTTAGAAAATAGATTGAGATTTTCACACATTTGTGTGTTGGCTAAATCCATGGAAAAAGAGACATTTCCCCCTAATGATTCCAACTTAAATAAATTCTCATTGTCATATTATAAGTCTTTGTAGTTAAATATGTATGGGAGTGTTCTTGAAGACCAATGCAATCTCTGGTGAATTTCGTAGGTGCTAGTACTGATGCTCGTAAAAACGTGAGGAAGAGACAGTAGTTGTGAACAAGCCTACTATTTTAAAGTCCAATGGAGTTGTAGATAAGACTAATGAAGCTTCACATGAAGAAGTTTTAGAAGAAGAGACACCAATCCTACCTCATCAAATTTTTAACAAGCGGTCATTTAAAGTTGAGAACGTTAACAGTCCTAAAATAATTATTATTGGACAAAAGTAAGACCATCCTTAGACAAACCAACAAATATTAACTTGCATATAGTGGATATTTCTAGCAATGGTATTAGTTTTTCAAGGACACTGACAGCTATCAAAGAGGTAATGATTCAAACTTTCTCACTTATTCAATGGTTCTCTAATGACTTCATTAATTATTTTTTATTTTTATGTAGCCAAACAACGTTAACCATTGGGTGATTCCTAACAAGGTTGACCACAAGATAGTGGGGAATCTATAGCGGGATTGAACTCTAAAAAATCATTTTCTACCTCAAAATTAGAGCAAGAGGTCACTTCTACTCCTTGTGTGAAAGCTAAAGCAAGTGCAGAACCAAATCCTCACCAGTAACGAATGATAACCATGCTTGTTTTTAAGGAGGAGAGGTTGTCTCAGAGCTTAAAATAGAATTTGTTATGAAAGTTTGGGCCAGCATACACATTAAATTAGAAGGCCTTACTGTGGACCATGCTTCTTCTCTCATAAATAAGGTCTAGTAGTACTTAAAGGCACGAGCGGAATGGGTATAGATTTTTCTTCTTTGCAGAATTTGTTGGGGTCTTTCTTTGAGATCATCATTTCCTATGACCAAGCATTACCAATCCTTGTTGATAAGGCCACAAAAATTGAAAAGTTAGAGCCATATATAATATCCAGGGATCATCTTGAACTTGTATTGAGGGAAAATAATGAGAAATCTAAAGAATTATCTATTGCTTGCTAATCCCTTGAGAAGGTGAGAAAAAAGGTGAGGAAGTTAAAAGCTATCTGAGATGCTACCATGCAAGAAGCTAAAGAGATCAAATCCAAAGTCTTTGTTGCCAAAGAAGAGTTCACCAAGTGTGCCAATATTTTCTTGGTGACTAAAAATACCTCAAATGAGGTCAAAAAAAAAAAGCAAAGCTTAGATATGAAACACCCTGAGTTTTGATCCCTAGAAAATTTCTTGACTATGAGCTTCTGGACATCATACTACTTGTGGGTACTTGTCGTATGATGTATGGTTTAGGATCCTCAACTTGTATGATAATTAGTGTGGTCTAGGGTGCATTCTGATCAAAGGTATGAAAGGACATTATAAGACTCGTATAAAGATGGTACGAGTTAGATGGGATGTTGCTCAATGTGTCTAGCCTAGAGGATTCTACTTAGGTTACAGGTTATGGGTACTTATCGTATGATTTAGTATGAGTTGGTCCTTGGTAGTCATATGGTGGACAGTGTATGATGTCCACCATTTTATCTAGGGTACGAGTGGTACAATATAATTGTGCATGAGGTGGGGGTGGGGGTCGACCCTTCTGCGTATATTTTTCAACTTTTAAGATGAGGGTATTCTTCTCTCTTGCCCAACTTAAAACCCATGCCTTATAACTTTCTTAGGACATAATTAGCTATCAAAAATACATTAAATAGGCTCTCAAACACTCCCAAATCCTCAAGGTCAAGAACACCTAGGGTTTTCATCATACATATTAATTGGGGCTTTCAAGGGTGATTTTTCTTCATCTTCTGTGGTATCTAAGGCATGTTACTCCTCCCTCATTGTTATTTCACCTTAATTCATATTTTAATGAATTGTTTTCATGACTTAATTATAGGTATTTTTTGGTTTTGAATTATATGTTGGGGTTTTTGGTTATTAATGGTTGATTTATGTTTTCCCATGTTTTTACTTATGTTTTTCATATTATAATGGTGGGGTTTTTGGTTATTATGGTTGATTTATGTTTTCCCATATTTTTACTTATGTTTTCATATTATAATGGTGGTTGGTACATGTGGTTGCATGGGAATAGTCAATTGACAGTTAGTTTTAGTTTTGGAACCTATATTCCCTCAATATGTTTGTTAAAATGCCTATGAGAATGCTTTTATTACATAGTTATACTTTCATTGAAAACTTTACATGGTATAATATGGCAATGGAACCTAAATTTGTTAAATGGTTTTAATGGCTAAACGATAAGGCGTTGATGTCCATGGCTTTGATTTAAAAACTTGTGGGGTATACAGAAATCCCCAAAATAACTTTTATAATAAAGTCTACAGGGTACATGGGAATTCCCTAAGTGATTGGCTAAGGACATTGCTTGCAAGCTATAATCGGTATGACGATATCATTTCTTATAGACTTGGTTAATAATATATGGAATCGGTGGTTTGGTTGTGTGCTAATGGTTTTAAATGGGAAATAATGGCGGGTTTTGATAGCTAAGCATGAAGTTGTGAGTTCATTGGAGGAACACTGAAAACTCATGTTTGCCGACATGAGGAATGGTCATGGCGACCACATACTTATGGGTTACAAGGGAATCCTCTAAGTTTATACTTGTATATATATATCATGGAGGGCAAAGGGTACATGAGAATTCCGACTTCTGTGATATCTTCGGTTCATGTGGCTACATGCACTAGGGCCCATTCAGGGGGTAACACTGGACCCATATAGCCCATGGGTGTATTATGATGGTAAAGACACACAAACCCAGGTTAGAGGTTTTATATGCATGGTAAACTCGGTTTCTTTTCCCGGCAAGGAATATATATATATATATATATTTATGTATGAATGTGATTGCTCATGGTTATTTACTCGATTTTAAATTTTGACAGTATTTTATCCTTATTCCTTAGTACATGCTAGTGTTCATCCACTAACCCATTTATATGAGTTGTATCCCCACACAATACAGGAACCGGCCATACTACTCCTCCTACTCAATGATTGGATTCGAGGACAACTTGTGTCGGATTAAAGTGGTGAGCTTTCATACTTCAGAAGGCTCCATTTCATGTTATGGGCTTCTCTACATACTTTTGTTATTTCTTAGACTTTGGTTTTATCTATGGTCGGGGGCATGTCCAGATCGGGTATTGTTTTACTTTTGGATAGAGGCTTTGTGGGACTATTTTTGGTTGGTATGGGTGGTGTCGGCAATGATGTTAGCCTTTGCATTGGTATTGGTATTGAGGATGACACCAGTTGACTGTATTTGATTCATGATTATTTTATTTTTTGTGTTATATCTATATATATTCAAAATTCATCCAACATTGGGTGTAAGGTGGTTATGATTGGGTATTGGGGATGGTCTCTAGTCTCGGTTAGGCTTGAGGCACCCAACACGACTAGGCCCTAGTTCGAATCTTATTAGATTGACATCAGGTCCCTAGGTTCGTGGGTAATTGGAGTCCACAAATCTGTGCCGATTAGAGTTTGTTTTAAGGGTGTGTAGCGCGCCACACTCATAAAGGAGAGGCTACAAGACATTTAGGAATGTTTCTGTTTCTTGTGTTCTATTTTCAAGCTTGGAGTCTAAGTTCTAGAATCTTCTCTAATTCCTATTTGTTCACTTTTTAGATGATGCCTCGATGATCTGAAGTTCCCAAAAACTCTTTTTTCCCAACTAGGAACAATGTTGATAGGGCATGCTCTACTTATGGGATCCATACTCGGCCTAGAGGTCCAGTTCTGAATTATTCTGGAGTTCCACCGATTCCCTCTAGTCTTCCTCAGGCTGACATGATGAATGGTGAGTTTTGTCAATCGATTCATATGATTGCTCAGTTGGTAATTTTACAGGCTAAGCGTAGTGCATCTACTACGCCATCTTCTGAGGCCATAAGGGTTGTCCAGTTCATGAGGTTAAACCATTTAACTTTTATAGGTATTAAGGTGGACGAGGATCCTCAGGGTTTTTTGGATGAGATAAAAAAGATTTTTAGGGTTATTTATGTCATGAATATAGAGGGCATGGAGTTTGCATCCTATCAGCTGAAAGATATGGCATACCAATGAAATGAGAAATGGGATAAGGCAAGGAGTGACACTGATGAGTCATCACTGTAGGAGGATTTATCCAATGGTTTTTTGGACCACTTCTTTCCTCAGGAGTTGAAAGAGTCTAAGACAAAAGAGTTTGTTAATCTAAGGCAGGGTAAGATGTCAGTTAAGAAGTATGCCTTGAAATTTCACCAGTTATCGTGGTATGCTCTAGAGTTAGTTTCTAGATTGAGGGTACAAATGAGAAAGTTTGCTTTGGGACTATCTCGTGAGTTGATCCTTAAAATAAAGGTTGCCTTGTTAATATAGAACATGAATATCTCTAGGTTGGTTGTGTATATGCAACAAGTAGAGAAAGAAAAGAAGAACCAGGTTGAGTTAAGTGAGAGGTAGGAAAAGAAGTTTGGATTTTCTGAGTAGGGTGGTGGTCAACAACAGAGTCGCAGGGATGATGGTAAGTGGCTAAAGAAGAAGTAGGGGAGCTCTAGTTTCTTCTCCACGGCTAGTGATCCTTACCCAAAGTCATTGGATAATGGGCATTTCTATGGTGGCGATAACTTTAGGGAACAGGGTGCCCAGTATCAGGCTAGTGGGCTCAGTTGACTTTATCATATCCTCCTTGTAGATTCTATGGTCGTTTGCATCAGGATTTCTATGATGAGGGAAGGGACAGATGCTTCAACTGTTGTCAGCAAGGCCATATGCTTAGAAACTATCCTATTGGTAAGGTTGCCTCTGGGGCAAATAAGGTTCCAGTTGCTTCGTCTTCAGCTCCAGCACCAAAGAATGCATCATCTAATTCTGGTACTGGTTAGAATCGTCTTTATGCTCTTACTACCCAACAGGAGTTTGAGGCATCACCTGATGTCATGACTGGTATATTGTAACTCTTTTCTTGTGATGTGTATTTTTTACTTGATTTGGGGTCTACACTCTCTTATGTGACCCAGGCTGTGCATTTTGATTTTGGTCCCGAGTGTGTTACAAACCCTGTTTCTATTTCGACCCCGATAGGTGACTCAATGATTGCTAAAAGATTCTATAGGAGGTGTATGGTATTTGTTGGTAGTAAATATACCTTGGTGGATTTATTTGATAGATATAGTTGACTTTGATTTCATTTTGTGAATAGATTGGTTGCACTCGTGTTATGCATCTCTAGACTATCGGACCCATAAGATTGTCTTTAAATTTTCTAATGAGCCTATTATTGAGTGGGAGGGTGGTTCCATAGCTCCTAGGGGGAAGTTTATATCATATCTTAGATCTCGAAGACTAACCTCTAAGGGGTGTCTCTAACATCTAGTCCGGGTTAAAGATTCTAACTCGGAGGGTCCTTCTTTGCATTTTATCTCAGTGGTCAGTGAATTTCTTGAGGTCTTCCCTGATGACCTACCTGGTGTTCCTATGGATAGGGAGATTGAGTTTAGGATTGATCTTGTTTTGGACACTCGTGCAATTTCTATTCCCCAGCATAGAATGGCTCAGTTGAGTTGAAGGAGCTTAAGGAGCAATTAAAAGATCTTTTAGATAAGGGTTTCATCCATTCTAGTGTGTTCTTGTGGGGTGCACCAGTGTTATTCATGCATAAGAAGGATGGTTCCCTTCGGATGTGTATTAATTACCGACAGTGGAATAAGATGATGGTAAAGAATAAGTATCCCCTTTCAAGGATAGATGATTTGTTTGATCAATTGCAGGGCTCCTCAAAATTAATCTCTGATCTGGGTATTATTAATTAAAGATTAAGGAGAAGGATATCCCTACGACTGTCTTTCATACTCGGTATGGGCATTATGAGTTTCTGGTTATGTATTTTGGGTTAACCAATGTGGCAGGATTTATAGATTTGATGAATAGGGTCTTCCGTCAATTTCTTGATCTATTTTTCATTGTGTTCATAGATGACATTTTGTTGAGGTGGATTATACCGATCACCTTCGTGTGGTATTGCAGACCTTGAAGGAGCAGCAGTTGTATGCCAAATTCTCAAAATATGAATTATGTTTGAACGCTGTCACTTTAGTGGGTCATATTATTTCTAGTGAGGGGATTATGGTGGATCCTCAAAATGTTACAGTGGCTAGAAAGTGGCCTAGACCTATGATTCTAACTGATATTCAGAGCTTCTTGGATTTAGCTGGCTACTACTGGATGTTTGGGAAAATAATTTCGACTATAATTGCCCGATTGACTAATTTGACTTAGAAAAAGGTAAAGTTCTTGTGGTTGGATTCTTATGAGGGTAGTTTCGAGAAGCTGGAGGATAAGTTAACTTCGTCTCCAATTTTGAATTTGCTTAAAGGCACGAATGGGTTTGTGGTTTATTATGATGCATCTTGTATGAAACTTTGTTGTGTTATGATGTAGCATGGTAAGGTGATAGCCTATGCTTTTAGACAGTTGAAGGTGCATGAAAGAAACTATCTTGCTCATGATTTAGAGTTGTTAGCCATGGTGTTTGCACTAAAAATTTGGCATCACTATTTATATGGAGTGCATGTGGACTTCTTTTCTGATCATAAGAGCCTGCAGTATATGTTCACTCAGAAAGAACTTAACCTCAGGCTGAGGAGGTGGCTTGAGCTTCTTAAAGATTATAGTGTGAGTCTTCACTATCATCCAAGTAAAGTTAATTTAGTTGTTGATGCTCTTAACAGGTTATCTATGGGGAGTCTAACTTATGTGGATAAGGATAAGCGGGAGTTGGTGAAGGATATTCACCATTTGGCTAACCTTGGATTCCACCTCTTGGACTTTGAGGATGGTGGTGTATTTGTTCAAAAGGTGGCGCAGTCATCTCTTAGTACTAAAATCAAGGAGAAGCAAGTGTTAGATCCTATCTTGGTAAGGATCAAGGGTGATGTTGGTGGGCAGAAGGTCATGGATTTAGAGATTTATGGTGATGGTACCTTGTGGTACTAAGAGAGGTTATAGTTTCCGATGTCGATGAGTTTCGAGAAAGGATCTTGGCCGAGGCGCATGAGTCGCGCTATGTTGTTCATCTTGGTTTGACGAAAATGTAACATAACCTTAAGAAAATTTACTGGTGGAACAATATGAAGAGGGATGTGGCAAATTTTTGGCCAAGTGTATGGTGTTTCAACAAGTGAAAGTTGAGCACGTGAGGCCCAGAGGATTATAGTAAGAAATTGAGTTGCAAGAGTGGAAGTGGGAAATGATCAACATGGATTTTGTTATTGGTCTCCCTCAATGCCGGAATCAGTTTGATTTGGTTTGGGTTATCGTGGATATGATGACAAAGTCTGCTCATTTTTGCTAGTAAGGACGAACTTCTCGGATGAGGATTATATGAGGTTGTATCTTCATGAGATTGCAAAGTTGTATGGGGTACCGATTTCTATCATATCAGATTCTGATACACAGTTTACATCTCACTTTTGGCGGTCGTTATAGAAAGGTTAGGAGACCAATGTAAGTCTTAGTACAAATTTTCACCCACAGTCGGATGGACAAGTAGAAAGGACTATTTAGATATTGGAGGATATACTTCGTGCGTGTGTGATTGACTATGATGGTAGTTGGGTTGAGCATCTATCTCTTGTAGAGTTTACTTAGAATAATAGTTACCATTCTAGTATTGGGATGGCCCCATTTAAGGCCTTGTATGGTATAAGGTGTAGATCTCTTATTGGATGGTTTGAGGTTGGTGAGGCAAAGATATTTGGCCCGGATTTGGTTCACCAAGCCATGGAAAAGGTGAAGGTGATTCGGGATAGGCTTAACATTGCCCAAAGTTGCTAAAAGTCCTATGTGGATGTGAGGCAAAAAGAGTTAGAGTTTAAGGTTGGGGATAGGGTGTTCTTAAAGGTGTTTCCCATAAAGGAAGTGATGCGGTTTAGTAAGAAGAGGAAGCTCAGTCCTCGGTATGTGGATCCTTACTTGATCTTGAGAAGGGTTGGCAAAGTTGCAAATAAATTGGAGTTGCCTTCTAGTTTGATCTCCATTCATCCAGTATTTCATGTTTCTATGTTGAAGAATGCTTCTCTGTTGAGGAAGTGTATGGGTGATCCATCTAAAATCGTGTCTATCAAAGATATTGGTATTTTGGATTCTTTGTCTTGTGAGGAGGTCCCGGCTGAGATCTTGGATCGGCAGGTTCATCGGTTGCAGACCAATGATGTAGATTTAGTAAATGTTCTATGGAGGAACCATAAGGTTGAAGAGGCTACTTTGGAAGTGGAAGAGGACATGAAGTGCAAGTATCCGTTCCTGTTTTTTGATTCAAAAATTCGTGCGTAAGGTAATGTGTTCTTCATCATACTTTTGATTTCAAACTTTATTAAATGGAATTCCTTAGATCTTTGTTTTCTAATTTAGTTAGAGGTTAGAGTTGAGGTGGTGGGATAAATCGTGCTTGTACTTCCTTGTTCCATCATTCGAGGATGAATGGTCCAAGTGGGGGAGAAGTGAAGCACCCTGGGTTTTGATCCTTAGAAAATTTCTTGAGTATGAGCTTCTGGACATCATACAACTTATGAGTACTTATCGTATGATCTGGTACAATTTAGGGTCCTCAACTCGTGTGATAATCAGTGTGGTCTAGGGTGCATTCTGTCCAAGGTATGAAAGGATATCACAAGACTCGTATGGAGATAGTACGAGTTAGGTGATCCACTCATATGTTGCTCAATGTGTCTAGCCTAGAGGATTCTGCCTAGGGTATGGTTTATGGGTACTTGTCGTATGATTTGGTACGAGTCGGTCCTTGGGAGTCGTATGGTAGACAGTGTGTGACATCCACCATTCTATCTAAGGTACGAGTAGTGTGTACCACTCGTATGATTGTGTATGAGTTGGGGGATCGTACCCTCCTATGTGAATTTTTTAGCTTTTAAGCTGAGGGTATTCTGGATATTTCCCCTCTTTCCCAACTTAAAATCTACGTCTTATAACTTACTTAGGGAATCTATAGCTATCAAAAACACATCAAATAGACTCTCAAATACTCCCAAATCCTCAAGGTCAAGAACACTTAGGGTTTTTATCAAGCATATCAATTAGGGCTTTCAAGGGTGATTCTCTCTATCTTCTTTGGTATCTAAGGCATGTTACTCCTCCCTCATTGTTAGTTCACCTAAATTTTTGTTTTAATGAATGGTTTTCATGATTTAATTATGCGTATTGTTTGAATTTGAATTATATGTTAGGAGTTTTGGTTATTAATGGTTGATTTATGTTTTTTCATGTTTTTACTTATGGTTTTCCTATTATAATGGTGGTTGGTACATGTGGGCGCATAGAAATGGTCAATTAGCACTTGGTTTTGGTTTTGTAAACTATATGCCCTCAACATGTTTGTTAAAATGCCTATGAGTATGCTTTTATTACATAATTGGACTTTCATTGAAAACTTTGCATGGTATAATATGGTAATGGAACCTAAATTAGTTAAATGGTTTTAATGGCTAAATGGTAAGGCCTTGATGGCCCTGGCTTTGATTTAAAACCTTGTGGGGTACACGGTAATCACCCAAGTGACTTTTATAATGGAGTCTAGGTACATGTGAATCCCCAAAGTGATTGACTAAGGACGTTGCTTGCAAGCTATAGTCGGTATGACGATTCCACTTCTTATAGCCTTGGTTAATAATATATGGAATTGGTGGTTTGGTTGTGTGCTAATGGTTTTAATTGGGAAATAATGACGGGTTATGATAGCTAATTGTGAAGGTGTGAGTCCAATGGACGGACATTGGAAACTCATGTTTGCTGATATGAGGCGTATACGGGAATCCCCTAAGTTTATACTTGTATATATGTATCATGGAGGGCGAAAAGTACATGGGAATCCCCGGATCCTGTGATATCTCCGGTTCGTGCGGCTATATGCACTAGTGCCCGTTCAAGGGGTAACACTTGACCCATATAGCCCGTGGGTGGATTATGACGGTAAAACTACACAAACCCAGATTAAAGGTTTTATATGCATGCTAATCCTAATTCCCTTTCTCGAATGAATATGATTGCACATGGTTGTTTACTCGATTTTAAATATTGGCATTATTTTATCCTTATACCTGAGTCCATGCTAGAGTTCACCCACTAACCCATCTTCGGGCGCTGTATCCCCAAGTGATACAGGAACTGGCCATACTACTCCTCCTTCTCAGCGATAGGATTCGAGGAAATCTTGTGTCGAAAGTGGTGAGCTTCCATACTTTGGAAGGCTCTATTTCATGTTATGGACTTCTCTACATACTTTTGTTATTTCTTAGACTTTGGTTTTGGCTATGGTAGGGGGCATGTCTAGACCAGGTATTGTTTTACTTTTGGATAGAGGCTTTGTAAGACTACTGTGGGTTGGTATGGGCGGTGTCGGCAATGGTGTTATCCTTGACATTGGTATTGGTATTGGAACTGACATCGATTGACTGTATTTGATTTATGATTTTTCCATTTTGTTGTGTTATATATATATATATATTCGAAATTCAACCAACATTGGGTGTAGGGTGGTTATGATTGGGTATTGGGGTGGTCTCCGGTCCTGGTTGGGCTTGAGTCACCCTACACAACTAGGCCCTAGTTCGGGGTGTGTCAAGATGCTTCTCTCTAGTATTTAGTTAATCATAAGTTATTTTTAGACTAGCCTTTGGAGATTCTTTGTTTGAACTTTTTGCTCTCTTTCCTTCTGTTTTTATTGATTAGTTGAAGTTATTAACTTTAATAAAACCCCTTCTATTTAGCTTTATATTTTATATTCTTTTTAATACTTCTTTTGCTTTCAACTTTCAGAGTTATTTACTTGTCATAATGCATTGATGATATCGTATTAAGCGTCAACTTCTCCTAAGTTTCATTGTTCACCAGTTTGCGTCTTTATGATAGAAATTTTATATTTGAAATCGAGAATATCAAAATTATGAGCCAATTGATTCTTTTTAAGACCAGACTTCCTGATCTAAAACATAAATTGGAATTTTGCAACATTTGGATCATTTTAAATAAATTTTTGAAATTTACTTTAAATGTTGGCACACCAACCTTTTCAGATTTGTGCGACTACACCAAATTAATTGTATCTTGATGTAGGAATACTAAAAGTGCAATAGGCTTAATTCTCCTTAAACTATACTTCCCAATCTAAAACATATCCAAAATTCAGAATTTTATAGAATTTGGATTGTTCTAAACAATATTTTGAAGTTAACTTTAAATTTTGGTATACAAACATTTCCAGATTTACACGACTACACCAGAAAATTATATCTTAATATAGGAATACCAAAATTGCAATTGGAATAATTATCATTAAACTAGAATTTTCAATCTAAAACATTTACAAAATTCAAAATTTAGAATACTTGAAATGTCCAAGATGACTTTTTTTGAAATCAACTCAGGTTCTGCTTTGCCTCACTTTTCAGATTTGTGCGTCTATGGTAGAAAATTTGTAACTCAAATTGTGAATGCTGAAATTGTGAATTTCATATTTCATTGAAAAAAAGACTCCGATAACTATAATATGTATGAATATCATGCCTAGAACCTTTACAGATATGTGCAAATCTTTTAACAAATTTAGCTCACATGTTGGATTAGATGCGTCACCACCAAGTCCCTTTTTGGGTGTAGAAATCCTTAAATCACGAATAATTTTTATTGAAGGCTTTTGTTTACCTCATATTAAAAATGTGGTTGATTTGAAACTCCAACTTTATGACTTACGAATTTAAAGACTTCAACTTTCAAAATTAACAATTTGTTGCAAGATTATAGTCTTCTTATAGAGGCAATTCATCTCTCATATAGATTTGCCCTCATTAAAGAATTAGTTATTTGTGAAGGTCGGTAAATTAATAAAAGAACATTTGTAGATCTGATCTTTAGTTGCTTGGTTGGTCACACAATGGTTTATTAAACTTCACCAAAACGAGACCCCCTTTCTCTTAACTAATGGGACTAAACTTAGAATGATTCTAACTCTAAATGCCTATGTACCTCAGTAAAGAGGATTAAGTCATAGCGTAGTTCTAAAGGAACAATAAAAATATTCTTATTTTTTCTTTTTGCTTTTTTAATTATTTTTTTAATCTTTTACTTATTTTTTCTTTTTAATGTGTGTCCTAACTTTTACTTAGGCCACCTATTTTGAGATTTTCAACCTAGCGGACCCCCTTTTTGGGGCCATTCATAATTTATACTCTAGCGGGCTAAGAGGGACATGCAGTTTAGGCTCGTGCCTTAAGAAAGATTCTTTTTCTCTTCAAGGATAGTATCTCTTTATGAACTTTCAATAGGGTCAATCTGCAAACTTTCTAAGTCAATAAGCTTTTAAACACCACTTGAGTATAGTTCTTGTACAATATACGATCCATCCCACTTATCTGGGAACTTGATTTTGGATTAATGATAAGTGATAATGGGCCTCTTACAACAAGGAATTAGTCATCCACTTGGAAGTATCTAAGAGAGCCTTCTTATTGAAAGATAGAGATAGAATAGCTTGATAACATGTTAGGCTTTGTTAGACATATAACCTATTTTCATCCAAAGACTCCAATTATTCAAGGCGTAATCGAGAATTTTCTTTATTTATATGTCCTTATTGAATAGCAAGCTATAATGATGGGATTTGACACTAAGTGGCAGGACTGCTTCAACTCCATAAATAAGTGATAAAGAGTTGTATGTGTTGGTGTGTGATACATTGTCCTATATGCTTAAAGAGCTTCTTTTGTTCTATCATGCCAATCTCTCTTAGACGTGGAAACGACTTTCTTCAACAAGTTACAGAGTGTCTTGGAGAATGTTTTTGCAAAGCCATTGGCAACAACATAATACATAGTGGAGTTCAGTTGCTTGAATCCAACAAGATCACGTATCTTAGTCATCAACTTATTATCAAATAGTTTACCATTATCTATCAGTATATATCTAAGAATGTCACAATGATAGATAATATTGACTCTAATGAAGTTCACCATATTCTCTTTCTTTAACTTTTTCAAAGAAATAGCTTTTACCCATTTCAAAAAGTAATCAGTTGCAACTAGGATGTACAAATATCCACCAGAAGACTTTGGTAATGGTCTAACAACGTAAAAACCCCATGCCTAAAATTGACATGAGGCAACAGTCGAGTGTAATACCTCCAGGGGTTGATGTATGAAATTTTCATAGAATAGACAAGTTTTACTCCTTCAAGCATAATCCAAACAATATTTCACCATAGTTTACCAATAATACCCCATCCTTTTTATATAAAAATGAAGCTTTGGCCTAGATTGATGCACGTTACATACTCTATAATGAGCTTCTTGCATAATTTGAATAGATTCATCTATTCCTAAACAACGTAAGAGTAATCTATCAAATGACCTCCTATCTAGTGTACCCTTATAGTAGAGAAAACGAGGGGCTCATTGTCAGATTTCTATCCTCTTTTGAAGGTTTTCTGGCAAAATTTTGTAACACAAGTAATTAATTATTGGTTGCCACCAGTATTTAATCTCGTCCTTAGAAGTCGTGATGACTTGCTTAACTTTCTCTTCATCTTTATTTGGCGGTTTTACTACCCATCTTTTTCAAATAATGACTTGCATTTGACTAGGAGATACCAATGCAGAAGTTAAAATTGCCAATGCTTAGCTTTTTGGTTTTTTATCCTAGGGTCGTATTGAATAGTCACCTTTATAGGTGAATAATTTATCTCATTTGGTGTCATTGTCCTACTCAAGTAATAAAGGGCATTTTATTTTCCTTCATTATTTTCTTGTGCTAAAAGTGAGTCTATAGATTTTCCTTATACCGGAATATATAATATCAATGACTTTCCTAGTATGGGAGATACAAGTACCAGAGGCTTTATCAAATAAGATTTTATACTCTTAAAAGAATTTTTGTAAGCCTTGTCATATTCAAAGGGAACATCTTTCTTCATCAGACGGCTGAATAATTGACATCTCCCGGCTAGATTTCAAATAAACCTCCTAAGATAGCCAACTTTCCTTACAAACTATTCAACCCATGAATATCTTTAGCCTTGGGAATATTCAAAATAGAATCTACCTTATCTTGATCAGTTTTAATCCCACGATGTCGAACAACAAAGCCAAGGAACTTTCTAGAAGCAACTCCAAAAGCGCATTCAAAGGGTTTATTTTGAGTTGGTATCCTTAAAGCCATTCAAATACCATTCTCAGAGCTTGCAAGTGGTCATATATATTTCTTGATTTTACCACTAAGTCTTTAATATAACATATCCAAAATATTTTGCATAGCTCATTAATAAGTAGCACCAACATTCTTTAGATCAAAAGGCATCACCTTGTAACAATGTATACTTTTAAGATTCTGGAAGGCCGTTATATCCAGATGAACCATCCATAAAAGACATTGCCTCATATTTAGTTGTGGTATCAATCATAAGCTCTAGAATTGAAAGAGGAAATTCATCCTTAGGTCACACAGTGTTAAGATTTCTAAAGTCAACACAAACTCAAATTTGACCATTTTTCTTTCTTACAAGTACTATGCTTGAAATCCATGTTGTATGCTAGACTTCACAGAAGAAACCTGCTTTAATGAACTTGTTGAGTTCAGTTTCAATCAAAAAGACTAATTCAGGTCTAAAGCAAGAGCTTGCTTAATAAGGCGAGCACCTTGCTTTACAATGAGAGAATAAAGTGCAATTTTAGGATCTAATCCTGGCATTTCCTTATATCTCCAATCAATCACATATCTGGACTCCATAAGCAACTTAGCACAATTGTTTTCTTTATCTACGTCCAGCGAGACATTTATATACGTAGGCCTTTGATCTTCATCAATCCCAAGATTGACTTTCTTTAGTGCATTAACAATATTCTTCACCCCCTCCTCAAGTTCAAGTAGTGTATCTTCAACATTTTTAGGATCACCATTATTTAAAGATATGTGATGACATATGTTAATATTAACAAACTTGCCTTTAATCTTCACATATAGAAGAGTACTTTCCTTGTCATAAACTGTGATATGATATGATGATCCTATTCTTTTTTCATCTTCAACACGCTCCTTAGTATGAACTATAGTATGATTTCTTCCTTTTAGGACATCTCAACATGAAGCTATGAATTTCATTTCTTCCCACATTCTAGAAGGAATAAAACTAAAGCAATTTTTATGAAAATTATGCTATTTAGCATGAACATGTTCTTCTATCCTTCTATCATTTCCTTGGCATTTGTATTTCTTCTTCATTGGTCCCAACCTATCAAATACTAATAAACTTAGACTTCGGTAAGTGAGTTTATCAAACATAGAAACCTTTTTTTTAGATGTCATAGAATCTCCCTTACGAGGTAATGTAGTTGACACTTGCCCTCCTTATAGATACACAAACTGTTGATTCTTACTTGTAACCCAAAACTTCATAATATTATTTGACAATATACCTTTCTCTATCATTATTATTTAAGTATGATTTAGGTCATGGTTTATACCTCCAAATACTTCAAGTGGGAGCTTCCCTAACTTAAAGGCTTCATCAAGATTGTATCCAACTTTTGCTAATAATTATAGGCATTTGGGTCAAAACCCTTATTCGTGTGCTTTTCAGGAAATATTTTATGCGAATCAAGATTATATAACGTCACAAACCCTTCCATCAATCTTGAAGCTAATTTGATTGTATAAATGTGCTTAATTGGAAAGGTCAACCTTTCTAAAACATTTTCTTGCAACTCAGGTAATTGGACTTCAACCTTCTTTTTATTTGGGACATAGTGAATAATTAGAGTCACTTTCTTACTTAACAATGTCACTTTTGTCTTAGGTACCTTATTCACATCAAACTATATTGGGACTCTTTCAACCACCACCTTCGCCTTTCCAACTACCATATCATTCTTCCCACATCACCTATATTCACCTCCTTTGGGATATGTTTCTTCAAGTAAAATTTTGCATATACAAAATGTGCTTCTACTTCATTAAAAGGCTCATCATTAGCAACTATCTTCTTTTGGACCCCATTTTGAAGTACTTAAAGTACTGATGGTAGCTAGACGTGATCTTTTTGTTATCATATATCCACGACCTTCCTAATAAGATGTTTTATGAGTTAATCATATTAATCACATACATTAGTATGCTCTATCCCATGTTGATTTCCAGTTTGATAGAACCTATGACTTTTTGCCCCCTTGATTGAATCTTGAAACATAAGATGACATTCAGACAATTCATCTACCGAGATTCTAAGTTTATTTATAGTGTAAATTGGCAAAAGATTGACTCCAGTACCATCATCAATCATAATTATTTTCACTTGTACTCATAGCCAATCATATATAAATGGCGATTAAATAATATCTCACCTAGTAGAATATCATTATCATTGAATATGATTTTTGCATCATAAATGTTCACTTCTTAAAAAAGGACTCAATAGGGTTTTCATGTGACGAGATTAATGGGAATAATGAGTCTTCCACTATTTTCTCTTCTTTATTGATATTACTATATGAGGCCTTGATGCCAATGTAAGATGTTTCCTCACAAAACCAACTCGATAAAATTCCTCAAATGTCACTGGATAACATAGTTTTTGATAATAATTCTACTCAATTATTAGATTCTTCATCACATTCTTCTCCACCATTTGCCTTTGGGGTCTTTTGATCATATTTTCTCTTTTTATTTGTTTACTTGGTTCCTTTTGTAAACTCACTTTGCAACACCTTCACTAAGTCACCAAGACCCATCCTTCATTATCAATGTGCTAAACATGATATTCACTTTCTGCTAAAGGTTGCTCCTTCATTGTTACTTCATACATCATAAGAAAGAGCAAGACTTGCTAACATCGATGAGGTTAAAATCACCAAATTTAATCATCTTTGGCAGTGTTGTAGCTACACTATCACCACATTCATATACTTTAACAAATTTACAAAGGATTATGGGATTAAGCAAACCAAAAGTGAAAAAGACTTGATTCAAACTTTCTTTCTCATCTTCCAGCAATATCTTTCCTTCACACACCAAGTCCATGACCTTCTCCTTGAAGATAAAACACTTTACAATGGAATAAACAACAATTAGTGATGTTTGCAGTAATTTAAATCATTAGTCCTTCCATATTCATTTGGACGCTTCATTTTAGGTAAATCAAAGAGTTTTAATTCAAAGAGTTCTTCAAAAATTATTGGAACATTTGAATCTAAAAATGAATACTCTTTTGCTTTCATACCTTTAAAAGTTAACTTTCTGCTAGCATTATTCTGGAAAGCTGTGTTTTTCATGCTTTGTTTCTTACTTAACTTTGTGGTGACCCTTATTAGTGTAGAACTAACATTCATCGCCTTTTTGCTCTTAGATTTGGGGACAAATTTTCCCTCTTTCCTCACTTCTCATTTTTCCTATTGCACACGCAAGTCTACATGGTTGTGCAAGTAATAAAGTGTCCCTTTTGAGCCGAATATCGATCCCACAGGTACTTAGTGTTTATCAAGCAATTCAATTCTAGCGTTACTAATGAGATTAAATAAGCATGAGTTTGTAACAAGAGTATGAGCTTTGTATTATAATTGAGTAATAAAAAATAACAAAGATATGAAATTTGAATTATAAACAATATGTGGAGAGCTTTCAGGGTTGAGACTTACTACACATTCATGCATAACCATGTTAGTCGGTGTTGGTGTTTATCGTTGTTATTGGTCTATGAGGTTGATAATATAACTTGGTAATGGTTCTCCTCAAAGTCATCCACCCAAAATAATCTTACAACTACATCATTGAGAGGGGATGTGAGTCTTTAATTTGGATGCATTAAGTTATCTTTCCATTTTATTAACCAAGTGGGGTGTTTAGGTATATCCCTAACCTAGCTGCAAATCAACCTTTAATAATTAGTATCTGACAATTAAATATATGATCCATACTCCTTACATTATTCATTTCGTCTTCCACTCCTATGGTCAATTCATGTTGAGATATAGCTTTATCCTAAAGTTCATGATGCTTTAGAATAGTAAAAAAAAATGTAAGAACAATCGCATGACTTGATAAACATATAAACCAACAATCAAACCATAATTATACAATCATGTTTGTAGCCTAAACCCTAGAATGAGGGTGTTTATCCACTCATAGTCTTACAAAGAATCATTATAATGGAATTCATAAGTAAAACTACAAGGAAACTAAGTTAAAGAAGAAAAACCCTTTGATGCTTTCTCTTCTCTCCAATCTTGTAGTGTTACAAAAATATGGTAATTATGGATAATTACTCCTTTTATAGTGTTTTATGTCGTCCATAGGATTCCAAATATGAAACATATTCATGTATAATATTGTCCCATACTTAAAGACATCAGAAATTAACTTTTGGACGTCCCAAGAGAGGAGCTACACCATAAGGCCAGAATCCAGCCTTAGAGGGTGCGGATCCAACCCAAATCAAGTGTGAGGCTATTTTACCTCTCCTAAAGAGTGCCGTACATATCCCATCCGATGATTTAGGGGGTGCGGCGCAAGGCACCTCCTCAAAGGTAAGGTTTCGCTCTATTTTAACTCCTATCTCTCGTATGTTTGATCTTTGTTTCGCCACTTCTTATGACTCATTTGTATGTTTCAAATAGATTCCAAAACATCTCCAATGGTCTCGTGCAACATCATATAACAAGATTTAGTTAATACAATACAATAGATCTTATCAAAGTACACTGGAACATGCATAGCTCAAGCAGCACCACTAGTTTCGATCATTTTGACTCTTAACATATTTTTAATGCTCCATAAAACTATAAACATGTAACTTAAAATATAAATACATAATTAAACCCTAAATACCTCATAAATCACATCAAAAAGTCCTCAAAATCAAGATAAACATGCATAGATATAACACTTAGGAGTATAAATACGCCTACGATCACCACCCTACACTTAAAGTTTTGTTCATACTCGAATAACTTTTTACATTAATTACCATCAAATAAGATTCTAACATACTATTAAAACCAAGACACTCAAGCTAGAATTACAACGACTACAAGAATAGCAAGTTCCACATTAAGCATGTCATATTACAATTAAAAACTCATGAATACTATTTCAAAACTCCCTGACCTCAATAATTGACTCTACCAAGTTGTCAAACTCATGAATATTACTCAACTAAAAGATCATACAAATCAGCTAATTATCATCAATCATGCACCCGCACCACAAGAGAGTCACCCATATTCATTCACTAATTGCAATTTATTACAAGAGTAGGTGTAAGAATCAAATTTTGCTCACTTAAAGAATTTACATGTCACATAAGATCAATCATAAGCTTGACCATAGTGTATTACTCCACTATCAGAATATCAGGGCTCAAGATTAAGTAGGACTTTAAGGGGCCATTTGGTGTGAGATATAACGGATAAATAGTCCTAGGATAAAATGAAGGACTATTTATCCCATGTTTGAAGTGAGGTATTAGTTAGTGCCAACATTATTTATTCCACCATTTACACCATAGTGATGGTCTAAGTTATCTCATATATATGGTGGGATAACTAATCCCAGGATTAATTATCTCGGGATAATTTTTCCCAACCAAACAATCTTTAAGGGTTGTAATGTAGGCTAAGGGATGGGTATGAACTATTTTGGCCAATAATAGTGACTATATTTCCTAATCTTTTTAATGCATGACACTTTCATTTGACTCCTCTCTAACCAACTAAATTTTTCACCACTTTTATCTTCCTACCTCACTTTTGCTTTGCCCCACCTCCTTAAGCTAGATTACATATCTTAAAAAGGAGTATTCAACAAATGATTCACTTTTGATCAATTTTTATTTTTGTTACATTCCTCCCAACCACAACACATGAACAATTTTCAACAGACCAATAGCTATTATTTTGGGGCTTTACTTTTATTTTCCCTTCTTCAATTCGACACTCCTTAACATATTAATCTTTCAACTAAAGTTCTAAGGAGTTTTGGATCAAATTATGTTCAGTCAAAAGAAAGGAAATAAGCTATATATGAGGCTACCAAAGAATAGGCTAAAGGCTAAATGGGGCTAACTAAGATCATGCAATAAGGATAGATAAAGAGGGTATAAAACAGGATTATCAAAGAAATATATATATTATCTACCAAAGAATAGGCTAAACGCTTAATGGGGATAACTAAGATCATGCAATAAGGATAGATAAATAGGGTATAAAACACGGTTATCAAAGAAATGTCTATATCATCTCCTAAACCCAACATTCCTTATTTTTTTGTGAACACATAAGACAAGTTCTAGACATTAATATAAAAATGTAAAATGTAAAAAAAGGACTTACTTACACATGACACATTCTCAAATCAAGAAGCATCTCTATAAACTCTCAACCAAGCAATAGCAAGAATTCAAAATTAATCCAGTATCACACACGAGTCATATAAATGAGCCTAAGTGTCTAAAAATAGTCATTCAACTCACTACACTATTTCCCTATTCAAAACCATGTGATCATACATAACACTTAGCAAGAACATCTCATTTATTCTTAATAACGAAAATTTTAAACTACTCCTAAAAATGAAAAAGGGATACTAGATTCAAAAGGCTCCCTCTCGGAAAAGAACCAAAAAGAAAAACAAGGGGTGGGCAAAATATTTTTTGTTACATAAACAACAACAAAAACTAAAAATAAATAAAAATAAAAATTCTACAGCAATATTTAACCCTAAATAATTAGAAGATTCCCCACCCCAAACATAAAATCATACTTTGTCCCTAAAGTATAAATAAAAAGCTAGGATAGAAATACTTTTTGAGGCCTCTAGGCCTAGCTAGTAGCATTATGATCATCGAAGAGGTACGAAGGATCCCACACTCTATTTTGTCCTCCATTTAGAGCACCACTAAATATGGCCTCTATTTTTCCAAACCAAGAGTATTAAACACTAAGAGGGGAATCAAGTTGATGCTTTCCCCTAAATCACTTAAAGCATAGACCACATTACTTTCACTAATTTGTATGGAGAGGATGGAGCTCCTAAAGTCCTTGAGCCTCTTGGGAATCTTGTTTATCACCACTGAACTATATTTCTCAATAAGTGTTATCATCTCAATGTCACCCAACTTCATCTTTTTTTTCACCACATCTTTCAAGTACTTAGCATACTTCGGCATTCCCTGCAAAACATCTAATAAAAGGAGGTTAATGTGAAGTTTTCTGCATGTGTCAAAGAACTTCACATCCTCTTTAGCCTTCTTAAGCCTCCAACAGAACGATGGTAGTGGTCTCTTTAGTGTATGCTCAGTTGTCTTTACTTTCAGGTAATCAAACTTTCCTGAATTTTTAGCTTCTTTAGCTGTCATTTGCTTCCCATTAGCTTGTCATGGGACCAACTCTATTTTTACCTCTTGAAATTTATTTGGAGGTTTGTCAATATGTCTCTACCACTCTTAAGGTAATTTTCATTACTTTATTTGGATTTTCTATATCACTAGGCAAATCCTCGTGAGGTATAGTGTTCTAGGCCTGAGAAAATTGCCTCAATCATGTCTCTAAATTCTTTTGAGCCAATTGCTTGTTTTGATATCTGCAGCCATTTATTCTTGGTTGGCTAGGATTTTTATTAATGTTTCTTCTTTATTAACGAAAAGTAGGCCTGAGAAGCCATTTTATTAGAAATGAACTATTTACAGATAGAACTAAATGGACCATTCTTAGCTCCAGCCCGTAGGCCCAACCAAAAATTGTCCATTTTGAAACAACACAAATACAAATAAGAAACAAAGTGAAAAGTAAGCCAAACTAAATCAAAAATTGTGGATACTTTATTTCCCCCCTTTAGTCTGCCATCTTCAACATCAGTGTAGATTGAAGGTCTAAAGAACTTGACAAGAAGCTATGCTATAGAAATTAGAAATCATCAATTTTTAGGATAAGTTTAAGCTTTAGGTGATTTCATATTGGGCATTTTAACTTCTCACAAATGCCATGAAATTATCTCAATCAAAGACTTCTCCAACACGATTAACCATAGATCTAGATTTTTGTGTCCAAGATAAGTCTCCATCAACTTAGTATCCATTTCAGCTATTAATTTTTCTTTACCTTTTCTTCCTTGACAAATTGAGCTCACTAGGGAGATAATACCACATCCAAAAGTTGAAAGAGTAAAATATCCATTAACAGTCTCCAAAGGTATGAACAACTAATTATATTACTAAAATATTAAGATGATGAATCTTTCATACTAATGTCCCATGGTTTCCATGGCACTTTCAATGCTTAAAACGATAAAAATTTGCAAATAATTAGGCCCTTTTGGTTTGATATGGTGTGTGTCTTGTGTGTGTTATAAATTAATTAGGTTATAAGTGGCGTGGAATAGAATAGGATGAAAAATATTTGAAATCAAAGTACTGACTAGACCACGAGTCGTTATGAGACCATACGACTCATAGCCTAAGTCACGATGGTAACAATAAATGATGCTGATTTCAAAAGTAAAGTTGAAGGTTGACCATGACTCCTTAGGATTCACAACAAGTCGTGGGGTGAATCATTTTAAGGATATAAGAAAAAGTCTCAAATTTTAACAAGATAAAGCCAAGTGGAAATGAACGAAGCCCATGAGTCATTAGGACAACCAATGACTCAGACAATAAGTGCTAAAAGCTGAAAATTTTGAAGATATGAGAACAGAAGATAAGTACTGGAAGCTAAAAGTTCACGAGAGTGACAACGAGTCCCAGACAATGACTTTTTAGGTCTGACAATGAGTCGTTACCACTGATTTTAGAAGAGAGAAATGATAATAGCTAACGAGTCATCATCAGTCCGGATGGATCGTTATAAGAGGCATGGCCACTGTCGACTTAGTTTTCCTATTTTATATTGGTTAGATTTTCTTTGGTATTTTGAGAAACTAAAAATAACTTTGAGGTACTCTTGTATTAGGTTATGCACTTTATACTCTTACAAACACATATTGATTTCGAGATTGACATTTGATCTTGAAATTCCCTTATTCTGGGTTTTTGGTTTATTATAAAATTCAAGACTTTGGATTTTAGTCATCAGCTATTATGAGATTATTTTCATGCTTTAACTTATGAATTCTATGGCGTTTCTTACAAATATGAGCGAATCCACGCTTGCATCACACTCTTACAAGTGTTCAAATTCATAATTCAACATAAACTACTTACTTAAATGAAAAGAAGTCCTATTTATAGCCATGGGTTATTTATTATACAATGGGCCCAAAAGTGACCCAAAGCCCAAAACATTGGAATGGACGCCCATACTCTCTCGAAGCCCAAGCTATCATCCAAATGCAGTGTCACCCATTCCTTTCTTGGAGGAGATCACCAACTATAGCTTCTTTCTAATCTATCCTCCATTCACGTATTTGACCTCCTAGAATGACCAAGTTTTGAATCTGTAGATATGATCCTTGAAGCATCAATTCCAAAGGAGTAGAGCCCATTGATCTTGTATCATCCTCCCTTTATTGAAGAGGATTCGTCCTCGAATCCAACTCCTTTATCAACTTGTCGTTGCACCTTTCAAGTTTGGAATTCTTTGGTAGGAATTTCGTTAGGCTTTTAAGCTCATTTCTATATGGCATTCTCCTTGCTTCCTCCTTCGATATTATTTGTTCATGAACCTGCCCAAATGAAGGAGTGATGCTAGGTAAAATGCTAGCATCATGGTTAGTCAGTGAAAGAGGTTCCATGTTGGAATGGACCTTTTCAATTTAGATTTGGGTTGGTTGAACAATGTCTTCGGGAACTTAGTTTGCAGTGGGTTTGGTAGAAGGAACATATTCTTGAGGTAGAATCAGATCTGGTCTTTGGTAATAGGGTGTTTGTTGGTGAAATTATGGTGGTTGGGGTACGTTTGGTGGGGCTTGGGGGGTAAGACATGCCACCTTTTACATGTTCCCTTTCAAGCGTGACCCATCCTTCTTCCAATTATTCAATTCTTGTCGCCAATTCATGAGGGCTTTCATTATCGCCTCTTTTGATCTAGGTTAGATATCATCTCCCAAAGCCACGGTACCTATCATTTAGGTACCCAAGATAACTAAAAAACAAGTTTAACATGAGTGAAATCAATCCTCTTGATCCAAGTGTTTTGATTGACTCACAATTTAGTTCAACCTGTTGATATTGATTGCTTGTAGTTGGTATATAATTCTATTGGGAAGTGAAGGACTTGAAGAACTTGAACTTCAAGTGTTAAACTAAGAAAATAAAAGATAAAAAAAAAGAAAAGACACAAGAATTTAAGAAACAATGAAGAACAAATCAAGAACTAATTGAACAACCAAGTAGGTTACAATTTAGTTATTAATTAGTATCAAGAATCAAAGAGATGAAAGGAGGGATTAAGAAATGGAATTGATGAGTTTGGAACCTGATTTAGAGGAGTTTTAAAGTTGATAATGTGTTCAAAATGTATGGAGGTGTGTTGGACATGTACTTGGGCAGCCTAGGCGCTCAATGGGAGTGATCTGCATTGGGGAACATGCTTCAGCAGATGGGGCGCAGGTCAAGCACACCCTGGATGCATCTGGGGGCTTGCTTACTACCTTGGCCTGAGTTTTAGATGATGGATCAGATCATCCACAGACCCAGTGCAGGTCAGGCGCACCTGGTCCATTCCACAGCTCACAATGTACTGTTTCGGAACTCAAGAAGTTCCCCTTTTGTCCTCACTTTAGAATATTTTTTAGGATCTTCATAATGTGCTTGTAGAAACACTTTTTTACACCTTTTTATTCACTTTTCAGGATCAAACAACACCTTTTGGTATGAATTCAAGATGAAGATTTGAATCTTCCTCAAGAACACTCATGAACACCAACAACTTCAAAATTCTCTATCTCTTAAACTGTTGATCGGAATGGGATGACATTTTCAACCAAGGCTATTTGAAACCTTCTAAACACATTCCAAGCATCATTTTATTCAAATTCTCAACAAAAAATTTTAGATTTTAGCTCCACCTTCAACCTTCAAACTTGAGCTTCTCAATAATGGTAGACCCTCCGATTCACCTTCGATTGAGCTCAAATTCAAGGTTTAGACTTTAATAGTGTTAGAGAATAAAAATATAACACCAGAATACACGAAAAATATCAAATCAAAGACTCAAAATTTAACCTAAAGGCAAAAACGTTAATAGTGAATTTTTTTTGGATTTATGATTTTTGACTCTCTTTTTTGTTGATTTTTGAGATAGCAAAACCCAAGACTAGAATCGTGGGAATGATTCTAAGCTCAGATCTGATACCAAATAATATATGAACAAAATATAGAATCAAAAACTAAAATACAATATGAATACGAAAGCTAAAGATAGATAGAAAAGTAATAAGATAGACACAATGCAAGGAATTGAAAGCAAATAAAGGGGTATCAAAGCCTAAATCCTCAATCAATTAAATCAAACAAAGAACCTAAATCTTACATAGACCTCAAGGGAATCGATTCCCAAGAAACCTACGTTTCTAAATAAAAAATCAACACAAGCGAATCCACGCTTGCCTTATATTCTTACAAGTGTTCAAATTCATAATTCAATATAAACTACTTACTAAAATGAAAAGAAGTTCTATTTATAGCCATGGACTATTTATTACACAATGGGCCCAAAAGTGACCCTAAAAGCTATTTGGCCCAAAAGTGACCCAAATCCCAAAATATTGGAATGGACGCCCATACTCTCTCGAAGCCCAAGCTCTCATCCAAATGTAGTGTCGCCCATTCTTTTCTTGGAGGATATCACCAACTATAGCTTCTTTCCAAGCTATCCTCTATTCACGTATTTGACCTCCTAGAATGACAAAGCCTTGACTCTATAGATGTGATCCTTAAAGCATCGATCTTAAAGGAGTGGAGCCCATTGATCTTGTATCACTAGCAGATTAATAAAATAGGGAAAGTACGAGATTCATTTAGATCATTGTTGTTACATGTATTGTAATATTCTTTGTATTGTTTGTTTCATTAGCTATTGTAGAAGCTAAGGACTTCTATGTATTTGTGATCATCCTTACATAGAAGTTCAAGATTGGGAAAAACATATTACAATAGTGATTCAAGTTTATCAATCCTTGTCCAGGCTATCAAACCACGTCTAATAACTTAAAACCCACAAGGCGATAGTTAAATCAGGATTAAGGGTAAGGATTAGTAAGGCGACACCCTGAGACTCACAATGTGAAGGGTGAAATTTACCAATGTGTCCACAAGGTAGTTGGTGATACTTATCTTGCCAAATTCTGCATGTATAGCATTGGGATAGTCAATTTGAGCATGAGAAACCTATGGAGTTAGAATCCAGCATATGATGATCAATAGATGGATTTGGGAAACGTTAAGCCTATTGAGATATGATCTATCATTCTTCATGCATTTCCATAGAATGTGAAGTTCGACATTACTAGTGCTATGATCTAACTTTTGAATATGAGGGGTATATTTGCGGGCTTGCCCACTCAAAAAGCAAATATGTACCTTATTGATTTTATTGGGATTTGCATGTCATACACTATACCTGGGGTAGATTAGGAAGCTTTGAGACTCTGGTTATCCCCTTTCTCTCTAACTGATGAAGCTATATTATGGTTAGGGGAACTTTCTCATAGGTCAATTACTACTTAGAATGAGTTGAAGAGGCAATTTTTGGATTGTCTAGAATGTTATAGTTGAAGGATGAGATATATAATTCAAGCAGTTGCACTTAGAATCAATGTATGAGGCATGGCTTCGATTTAAGAAGAAGTTGATGATGGTACGAAATTATAAAATTATGGGAAGCAACTTGCTTGAATTCTTCTATCGATCCCTTAAAACCAATTTAAAATCTATGGAAGACACTATTACTGGTGAAGCATTAATGTGCCTGCATTATGAGGCAGCATTGGAGATATTAGATCAGATCTATCTCACAAACCGAGGGTGGCATACTCAAGAGGCAAAGAGAGGCATTGGCACTTTGCTATTGGTTCTTCCAGTAAGCACAGAGTTATTGATGACACAGTGGTGCAATAAATTAGGATAGGATATCCAAGCCATAGCTTGACTGGTCTCTTCGCTTGGTTTGAAAATAGCATCATAAATGAGAGGTCTCATTTGATATGTCATGCTATCCTTTGCAATAATGTGATGAGCATTCTTAGACATCATGTTATCAAAATCTTCCATCAAAGTAGACCTCATCAAAACATGTCTCTGTCTAAGCAATCCTAATTTGAATTCTCCCTTTACTTTACATTGTTTAAGGATTTAAATTCTCAGATCTTTCGAATCTGGCCAGCCATAGGAGAACTTCCCAATCACTGCAAGTTGTAAATCATCAATAATGTTCACTCTTTTTACCTCCTTTTATGTTCAAATAACTCTCGATACTCTATTATGATACTCAAGAGGTTTCATCTTGATAGAGTCAAGAATAAATTTATTCTCTAATTGTATATTGATGTTTGGTTCAACAATGTCAACATATTTTTTTGTACCCGCTTTCTCTTGATTAGGTTGTTACCTTTTATTATCTCCATTAGGCAATATCATAAGTACGTTAGCAAAACATTATTTTTAGGGGATTATGCATGATATAGTTTTGGAAAGTTATTAGGGTAAGTGATTGAAAACACTTAGCCAGCCACGTCACCTGACTAGTTTTTGATCCAGCCATGTCAGTGGTATTAACGGAGCTAGGGTTTGACGGAGCTAGTGTTTGGAAGAAGCTTACACTAATTTGCTTTACCTTTTTTGAAAAAAGTTAGTATTTAATGTCTCTTCTATATTGCTGGCCTAAGTATTATTTTGAATTTTCTGCTTCTGCTGAAACTACTAAGTATGAGCCTGATTATTGACCTATGAGTAATTGGGTTGACTCTACCAATTACGATTGTAGGCATGACCATAGTTCTGATTTTCTTTTTATACATTTCCCACAAAATTCAATGACTTTGGATTTGCTCCACATAAATCTACAGAGTGACCACTATCTCCAAAAATTTCACACCAAGTTAAGCCTGTTGAATTGCACTAACTTGGGCTTGAGGTTGATTCACGCTTAACTTGTTGAACTATGACATTATTTGGTTCTAAAATAAGGCCAACTATGCAGCTAATATTACTACAATATCCATCTCTATCATACTTGTGAGCTTCTTCACCACACTTCTAAATACATCACCTTGCCATTTGGGATTACCTTGTGCAATTCAGTTCATGAGAGTATATAGCTTGTCATAAGTTTTCTCCAAAGCCTGACCACTTATAGTTGAATCTAGCAAAATTTTTGTGTTATGGTTAAGACCTTTAACAAAAGTATGAGATAATACCTCATTGGCCTATTAGTGATGCAAACAATCCCTGAAAAGAGACTTGAATTTCTCTCATGCATGATGGAGATTCTTATCTGGCTTTTGTTTGAAACTCAGGATCTCATGTAACACTCCACAAACTCCTAGCTAAGTTTCTAATTGTACATCATATGTTCAAGGACCAAAAGTGATTATTTTAAACCTTATAAGTTTCATGATCACTCACCTAGTGTGTAAAGTAATTTAATGCAAATCATAGTCATAGGAAGCATTTAGAGCAAAGTTAAGTTGAGAGCATTTGTTATCGATTAAGTTTTAGTATTCGATCCTACAAGGGTCAATCTTAAATGAGTATAAATTCTAAAAATATAAATATATATTGGAGCTAAAAACCCATAGAATAAAAGGTATTTGATCCTCTTTCCAACTCATCTGATTTCACCTTAATTCGATATCAACATTGAAAGTTATGCACATTTTACCTAAGGGTGTCTGTCTGCTATATCTTGACGACCTAAATTGACAAGCCGTCAATTTGTTGACGATCCATAACCTAGTTAATGACATATCAACTGACATTGTCAACCTTAACCAGTAAAGCTCAAAATTAGCCAGAGATTTACGACCTTAGTTGACGAGCAGACAATGGATTGATGAGCCGTCAACTAAGTCATCAGACAAAAATTTTCTGCAAATATTTTTAGTTTCCTTAGGGGTAGTTTGGTCCTTTATTTACCTCAAACTCTTCCCCAAGACTTAAATCACTCAATGAACATTATTTACTCAGTATTTTGCAAGTTTTCATCGATCACTCTCTTCTCCACTCTTAAGAAAAATGAAATTTCTTTTCAAGGTTCCAAACTCAATTTTTCCTTCAAATACGATAAGTTCAGATATTTGGGGTTTGAACAAGGATTTTCTTCCATCCCTGTGCCCAAAAAAACTCAATTTTCATATAAATTTACATATTTAACGATTAGGATTCTTACCCACTTTACATGATTTTGAAACTATAATGCTCTCTTATAAATTAAATTATAATTATAATAAAAACTCTTGGCTTACTCAGATTTTTACTTGTATAGTTGGTATCATAAAGTAAATCTTAGTGATATTGACGTGAATTACCATAAGTTGGTAAATATATATGATTTTAGCATGTTTAATTCAGTTTACAAGTAATTAAGACTTACTATTTCATATTACAGACCATTACAACATGATTACAAGTTTAGTTTTGATCTTATGATCTCAGACATGATATGAAATTCACATATTTACTTATGAACATGATTAAGCAACAAAAACATGATTGGTGTTTAGATTTATAATGCTATATGCAAACTTTATGGTGAATTTCATATATTATGAGCACTCATATATTTTGAGAGTAGTATTTAGCACCAAGATGAGGCAGGTTGAGCACACCTAAATTTTCAGAAACTACAAGCCACCATAGGTAAAGGGGTCCTCAACAGAGAGTGTCTCCCTTTCCCAAATGGGCTCACCTTAGTGATCACTCCAATGATGGTTCTATATCGATGGCAAGGTATAAAGCAACCCTCCTCAATGTGGGTGATACATTGGACTCTATATAGCTCACATGGTTTATGTTAGTTGTAAGAATCTCTCACAAAAATATTGATTTCTGAAACTAAGTGTAATGGCTCATGGACTTTACTAGATTATGCTTTACCACTTATACTTTATGATATTCCAGATTTCAATTTATTCATGAACATGGTGAGTCTATCTACACTTAACATGCATGGTTTAAGCTTATGATTTATATCCATTTTTACTTATTGTATCCACCCCCATATACTCAGTACATTCCAGAAGTATACCATATATACATCTGTGTAGCTACATTATTTCATAATGTATGTTTTAGTTGTAGCTCATAAAATCATGATTAGGCAGTTTGCAACTTCTAGACAATAAGTGATGAGTTCTCTACATTCTAGCACTCAAGTCAGTTAGAGTTCGAGTATTTTATTTTGATTCCTTTGTATTAATTAGGGATAGCTGGGGGTCATGTCCCGGCTACCTATAGTTAGTATTAGTAGAGGCTTCATAGACAGTTAGTTAGAATTGATGTATTTAGTTTTAGTTTTAGTTTTGTATAATCAGTGTTGTCACTTTTTAATAGCAATATATTAAAATAGATCATCTTATGATTATGCTTCCACTTAGAAATTTTTAGCTCTTATACTTATTTCATTAGTTTCTTATGCATTAGGCCAGTACTATGGGTTAGCTTGGGATTATGTATACTCCTAAGTATTTTGTGACATCCAGGAGGTAGTCTTGGAGAATTACATCTCACTCCTCAACCATTTTGTTTTGCCAAAAGGAAAGAATCAAATGAGGAACTTTTCTGCGAAGTATCCTAAGTTGTGATTGAGCTTAAAGGTTCTGCCTTCAACCATTTCTTTGCTTCCCCCAATAGTGAGAAAGGGAAGAGAGTGAGCCTTACATAATATGTGGAGACTCCGATGGGAATGAAAGTGCCACTGATCTCAAAGAAAGTCTATAGTTGAACCTGTGGATCCTCATAGGACAAGCCTGAGAACTGCCCACTACTGTGTAACAATTACGCCATATTCTACATAAGCTCAAATCTAACGTTAGGTTATAGACCCCGATGAAGGAGGTAACATTAGTTGCGAGTGAGATTACCACTTCATGCACTGTCCTGCAGGCTGGTTGTCTTTAGCCATATCTGTAGAAATGGTGTCACCTTATTGAACTTATAGGATGGGATAGAGAAGTGTTCCTTTTATTCTCAATTGGTGTAAGAATTGCTCCGATTTAGATATAGTTCAACCAAAAACCTTACCCTTGCTAACTTACAAGAGATTTATAATTATACCTTGCAAATTCAGCCACTAAGACGAAATCATTAGTGCTTATAAAAAAATAGTAAACTAAAAATCAGAAGGTTGTCAATTTTAAGTCTCCAACAATGGCACCAAAAACTTGTTGCATCATACCGCACACAAGTGTACATGGATGTGTAAGTAATAAAGTGGCCCTTTCAAGCGGAATATCAATCCCACAGGGAATTGGTATTTAGTAAGCAATCTAAGTCTTGCATTACTAATGAGATTAAATAAGTGTAAGTTTGTAACAAGAGTATGAGCTTTATAATTATAACTAAGTAATAAAGAATAATAAAGGTATGAAATTTGGATTATAAACAATATGTGGAGAGCTTCCAGGATTGAGACTTATTACACATTCATGCATAACCTTGGTCTCTAGCCAGTGCTGGTGTTTATCGTGATTGTTGGTCTATGGGGTTGATATTAAGAATAGTCATCCTATAAATCATCTACCCAAACTAATCTCACAACTACATCATTTAGTGGGGATGTGAGTCTTTAATTTTGATACATTAAGTTATCTTCCCATTTCATCAACTAAGTGGGGTGTTTAGGTATATCACTATCCTAACTGCAATTCATCCTTTAATAATTAGTATCTAATAATTAAAGTATGATCCAAAATTCTTAAATTCTTTATTTTATCTCTCCAATCCTATGGTAAACTAGTATTGAGACTTAAATTTATTCTAAAGTTCATGAAGTTTTAGAATAGTAAAAAAGAATGTAAGAACAATCACATGACTTGATAAACATATAAACCAACAATCAACCACAACAACACAATCATGTTCGTAGCCTCCATAATAGAATTATAGTTTTTATCCACTCATATTCTTACAAAGAATCATAATAATGGCACTCATAAGTAAAACTACAAGGAAATTAATTTAAAGAAGAAGAACCCTAGTGTAGAGTCTCTTTGATGCCTTCTCTTCTCTCTAATCTTGTGGTTTTCCAAAAGTGTAGTGTAATTATGGATAAGTACTCATTTAATAGTGTTTTATGTCTTCCATATGCTGACCCATATGAAACATATGAATTTACAAAATCTCCCCTCTCTTAAAGACATCAAAAATTAAATTTTGGACGTTTGGGGAGAGGGGTTACGCCGTAAGGCCAAAATCCAGCCTTCGAGGCTGTAGAACACACCCAAATAAAATGTGAGGAAGTTTTAACTCACCCTATGTGGTGCGTCTCACAGCCCATCCCATGATTTTTGGGTTTCTTCAAAGGTGAGGTTTTGCTCTATTTTAGCTCCTATTTTCTCTTACATTTGATCCTTGTTTTCCCACTTCTTATGACTTATTTTTAGGCTTAAATTAGCTTCCAAAAAAACTCCAATGGTCTCATATAACAAGCATTAGTTCATACAACACAATAGAGCTCATCAAAGTACACAAGAACAAGCTTAGCTCAAGCTAGCACTACTACTTTTCTCGTCTAAACTCTATTTGATTATTTTGACTCTTAACTTATTTCAATGCACCATAAGCACTCTCAACATGTAAATTAAAACATAAATATATAATTACACCCTTAATACCTTATTAAGAACATCAAAAAATCCTCAAAATTAAGTTAAAAGTGGTTAGATAATGGCACTTAGAAGTATAAATACCCCTAAGATTACTTTTCCTTTTCGAGAATCATTAACAGGTAGTACTTGATTTTCACTTAAGGACATACTTAACTTCATATCATGACCATGTTTTTCAAACTTTTTAAATGACTTGGGATTGATGCCTGGAGGAATAACCAAGTCCGGAATGAATTCTGTGAATACACATTTCTACCTCAAAAGCCTCACTAAATTTGTCTTTACAATTAAAACTCGCATTAATACATCTATTTCATTGGAACATATTCGTGTGTTCAACCACACTTATATTACGTCTCATGCTATAAAAATTATAAAGAAATTTATGTTCGACTTGTTCCCTGCTGTCAATGAAACGTGACTTGAGGTTCTTATACCAATCTAATGTACTGTATTTCAAGGATCACACTAACTATTTGACCATATAATATCCATAAGTTCCTGGACTATTGTAAGTTTTAACAAAGTGCAAACATATTGCTTTGGGTTTCCCTTACCATCAAATTATTGAAACTTTGGAGGTTGATAACCTACAGACATCTTCAAAACGTCAATTTGAGAAGTATATGGCTTGGCATATGTGAGAGAATATTTAGAAGCAACATCATACTTGTCTTTAATTTGTTACTATAATGAAGTCCTTTAGTTGATAAATTGTAATTAACCCTTTAGTAGATATGTGTAGTTTATCAACAAGATACATTTATTTTGCAGACGAGTCTCCTTTGTCTTGTTTCATTAGATTCTTTCCAAGTGCATGACTTGAGCCTCCCTCCATAACACTTTCAAGTCTTTTTGTTAAATTGACAATCCGATTATCCTGATCTTACACATAATTTTTAGGCCTTCAATCGCCTTTGCCAAACTAACAAGTTGTTCTTCAACAGTTGAGGTGTTAGTGGCCATTGAAGATGAATGATCAAAGCATGAATTTTTTCTCAAACTTAATCTGAGTAAAACAGTTCACATGAAGTAATTGCAGCAGATTTGGTAATCAAGACATCATCCTCATCTTGCATAGTATGATCCTTTGTCTTAAATGGTCTAAGTCGAGCTAAAGTCTTCTCAACGATCTCGATGATATTCTTTTTTTTTATAACTCATTAGGAAAGAATATTTTCCATTTAAAGATTGAAAATCAAACACAGAAGTTGATGCAGACGACATTTTAAGTGTGTGTTGTCCTATCAATTTTTTTTGTTCCTAGTGACGGACCCCAGACTTTCCGTGATAGCATCAAGTATGTTCTCCACCTCAAAGGAAAACATAGAGTCGGTATCCTTACAAATAGTATTGGAGTCAAACTTTTGGGATTTCATTTTGGTTTTCTTAAAATATGATGATTAATATGAAGAGATAAGAGGTAGATAAGGTCCCACTAGTATGCCAGAATTTGTAGACAATAAATCTTCCAGTCGAGAAAACAATAATCAAGATAGGAAAATTGAATTAACAAAGTGTAATATTAAATTTCAAATATATTATGTATTACAATCTCTACGATAATCATCCGATTCTTCGAAATAATATGAACCTGGACTTGATTTTGATTCAAGGATTGGAATAGCTTGATCTTGAATCATTGTCTTCGAACTTGAATTTGAATAGTAATTCGTTACAAACACTTGAATGATTGCCATGAATGATGAATATGAACAAGCAACTTGATCTTGAACAACTTGATATTTTCTTCATTTTTTATTTTGAAATTGATCTTGAGCTTGATTGCTTAAACGTATAACTTGTAGAGAATTTATGACTTTTGATCCACGATTCTCTTCTTGCTTCTTGTTCATCAATAAAAATATACGAGGATCCCTATTTATAGCTGAAGAGGTAAGGCAATTATATGATTTGAATGGTTGATTTGAACTGACCAATCACATTTTCTTGGTGACAAGCTCCAGTTTGTTTGTCTAGAATATGTCATCTTCACTCATGACATGATTTTAGTGGTTCATTTTATTTAACATGGATTACCACATAATATTGATACATGTCATGTTTTTAGTGGCTCATTTTACTTAACTTGGATTGCTACATAATATTGACACATGACATGCTTTTAATGGCTCGTTTTATTAGACTTAGACTATCACATACTATCGACACATGGCACACTTTTAGTGGCTCATTTGAATTAACTTGGATTTCCATCTCACGTGATACTTGACATGAGCTTGAACTTTAAGATGAGCTAGCAACCATTTGAGCCTTGGGTTGGTAAAAGTGGATTTGATATTTAGGGTCCAATTAATTGAATTAGCCCAATGTATTTGAGATTAGATGATTAAACCAATTATATTAGTCACACTATTTAGACTATTTTCTTGAATTTAATATAGTCCGAATTAATCTATATATTTAAATCCAATAAAATTTCAATAATCACAATATGTTTTCTCCTCCTTCTCTATGAACACATGTCGTCTTCTAAATTCTCTCCATAGTTTCCTCTTTCTGGTTAGGTCAACACACATCTCTCTAGGAATTAATTTTCTGCCCCCTAATTTTCTGCTTTCTCTTGTAATTTGGTTTTGTGCAAAAAAAATTTTATAGATAATACTTGATGTTCTTTGTGCTTTTATGTAATTCTAAGTTATCTATTTGTTCCTTTGTTTTCTGATATTTTAGCCCTGTATTTATTTTGCTTTAGCATTTTCCTATAATTTCATTTTAATCCCCTATGTGTTTGACAATTATTTTGTTGAACTTAATGTTTAATTTTGCATGGCTATTTGTTCTCTTCCATCTCTTGATTTAATTGCATTTCGTTGTGTTGGCTACTGAGTATTTGATATGAATTTAACATATTTCTTCTCATTTTTTTGGAGTTGAAATTGAAACTTTCTTCATACTATTTTTAAACTTATAGAAAAAGGTTGGAACATTATTTTCTTTTAGTCGAAACTCAGAAAATATACTTTTGTTATTGTTGGTACTAATGTTATTGTTGTCGTGGATGAGAGACTGTAATGATTAATAGTGCAATATATTTCTGCAACCATGGTGGATGTGTTGTCTTCTTGCCCTGATTTTAGTGATTTGAGCCTTAGATTCAGAAGTTCTTGCAGGAATATGGGTAGAAGATTTAAGATCTACTATTTCTCTTCTTCTCCATCATTGTCATCATCGTCATCAACATCTCCTCCATCACCACAACAATCTATAGATGGCATAAATCCTGAAATAGGGTGTGTGATGATTGAAATTGTTGTGAAATGATAGAAGTACCCGTTAGAATGGAGGTTTTGTGGTGGTTGAAGTTGCTATGAGATGACAAAATTGCTCATTTTAAGCTGGTGGAACAATCTTTTGTGGTTGCTTTAGGGCTCTTGTATGACCAAATTACCCTTTTTAAGTTGGCAAAACAACGTTCTCCTGCCTGCTTTAGGGTTCTTGTATATATTAGTAATCATTGTTATCATCGTCGTCAACATCTCCTCCACCATCACTACTATCTATGAGCGGCGTTGAATCCTGAAATGGGGTTTGTGGTGGTTGCAAGTATTGTGAAATGACAAAAGTACCTGTTATCATAGGGGTTTTGTGGTGGTTGAAGTTGCTATGAAATGACAAAATGGCTCGTTTTAAGCTGGTGGAACAATCTTTTGTGCTTGCTTTAGGGCTCTTGTATATATTAGTAAAGTAATATTGGGATTCTTTACACTTTTAAAATTTTTATATCCATATCATATTATCATATAAAATACGGAGAATGGTCAAATATACCCTGTATTATTAGAAATGGTCTAAATATATCTCTCGTTATAATTTTAGTTTAAATATACTTCTTCTGTTATGTTTTTGGTCTAAATATACCCTTATACTATTTAAATAATTTAAATTAATATTCTTTGTTAATCTTTTTGTTCAAATATATCTCTTACGCTACACTTTTGGTTCAAATATATCGCATGTAATGTATTTTGGTACAAATTTACCCTTATATTCAAAAAAATTTTAACAAAAAGAAAAAACTATCGCTTTAATTCTTTCTAACCAATTCCCTCTGCTTTGAATTCAAGCTGTGATGGAAGTATGTCAGCATATAAAATAATTGTGAGGCAAGCCTTTTCAAACTGAATCAATCAAAAACTTCGAGAGAGATGTTGGGTTGACCATCTTTCTCTGCTTTGATTTGTTTCCAAGTGTTGAATCAAATAAAAGTGTGCATCATATCTCTACAAATTAGTAGTAAAACAATTTCAAATTCCATCGTTTGCATGCATAATGATTTGCATTATGAGACTTTAGGATCATAAAACAAAGTACTTTGAATTATTTGATAGATAATATCTTCAATAGTTTTTAATCATACTATATAACTTCAAGAGTTCCACTAGACAGAGGAACTGTCATGAAAAAAAAATAAGGTTATAGAAAAATGAGCCTTTAATTAGAAGAAGATAAAAAGAAAATAAAATGATTCAAAGCCATAGGAAATTGATTGGGAATGGGTTGGAAGGGTCGGTTTCTAAAATAAATCGGGTACTTAAAATTGGGAGTGAGTCACTTCATTGTGGGCTTACCACGTGTTCCACCGTTGAAATTAAGGGCAACCCTGTGCTAATATGAGGGGTATATTTTAAATTGAAAGTAATGAATGATATATTTAGACCATTTCAAATTGTACAGGGGTATATTTGAACCGAAAATATAACGAAAAGGGTATATTTAAATTGAAAGTATAACGAAAAATATATTTAAGCCATTTATAATAGTACAAGGATATATTTAGCCCTTCTCCGTATGTAATATAAAATGAGAAAAAAGTGTACGCTCACTTGCACAGTAACAATATTCTTATCCAGTGCTTCAATGACATACTTCATCTCAATTTATACAATAACAAACATCATGAAAGTTTATTTAAACCAATGGAATCTATCTTGCTCATCTAATGCAACAAACTACATGAGCCTCAAAACGAGGCCAATAAAAATCAGAAAATTACATGTCATAGACCCAAATATGGATGGCTTTAGATATTTAACCCCAAATAAGAATGACTTTAAAGAATAATCTTCCTTACTTTTTAAGTATGGTACAAATACCATTTTGCCCCTCTATACTTAAAATAGATTTTTATATTTTTCATACTCATTTGTCTCTCAAATTTTATTTTTCATTCTTTTCACTTTTTTATTTTTTTCTTTAATTTTATTATTCTCTTTTTTATTATTTTCACTTTTTTATTTTTTTCCTTTAATTTTTACGTATTATTTTATTTTTTATTATTTTCACTTTTTATTATTTTTCTTTAATTTTATTTTCATGTTTTAATTTATTTGTCTCAACCTTTATTTTTTTTTTCTCAACCATTATCCATTTCTTCATTTTTTTTTTCTTTTTTTAATTCATTTGTCTTTTAATCTTTATTTTTCGTTTTTATTATTTATCTTTTTTTCAAATACACTCGTTATTTATCTTTTTTTTCTCATTTTCTCAAATACTCTTTCTGTTGCTCCTCTTTCTCTTCATCGGACTTCTCTCAAATCTTCAAACTCGATAAACAGAAAAAAATGAAGGTTGCTTCTGATGAAGAAATAGATGATCTCTCTGTTGATGTTGCTTCCAATTCTTCAAGACTTTTGTCTTCAAACTTAATTGGCATCATTGTTGATGTAAGTTTCTACTAAATTCACTTATGTATTTTACATCAATGTCTATTAGTATACTAAAAAAATTGCAACTTCACTTTTTATATATTTTACCAATGAAGAATTCTTTGTCACCAGTTATAAGACTCATTATTTTCTGAGTCGGCAATTTCAAAAGCCAAAGAAAATATATTGTTGTTTCTGTCTTTGACACTGCTATCATGAGGACACCACGATATTTTGAATTCAAAAATATTGCATCTATCATTATTACCAATATACAGTTGGTCCATCCAATGATTGAAGCGTCATAAGCAAAAAATGCATATTGAAATTTGTGTTGAGCAAAAGAATATTAGTAACAATTTGTATTTTATATTTACAATCACAGTATAACAATTTTCTAAAATGAGTCTTGCCCATGAGGCAAGAATTGCATAGAAGTCAATAATCTAAGCAGTGCAATTAAAGAATAACCTTTTGCCTCTTGTGCAAAAGTTTTTAATTTCAACAGTATAATATTTGTATATACTAAGTCTTGCCCATGAGGCAAGAGTTGCATATATATTAATAATTTAAGCAGTGCAATTAAAGAATAACATTTTACCTTTTAGGCAAAAGTTTTCAATTTTAACAGTATAGCATTTGTACCTGTTCTAAACTAAGTCTTGTTCATGAGGCAAGAGTTGCATATATGCTAATAATCTAAGTAGTGTAATTAAAGAATAACCTTTTGCCGTTTGGGCAAAAATTTTTAATTTCAACAGTATAGCATTTGTACTTGTTCTAAATTAAATCTTGTCCATGAAGTAAGAGTTGCATATATGTTAATAATCTAAGCAGTGCAATTAAAGAATAACCTCTTGGGCAAAAGTTTTTAATTTCAACAGTATAGCATTTGTATAAACTAAGTTTTGCCCATGAGGCAAGAGTTGCATATATGTTAATAATCTAAGTAGTGCAATTAAAGAATAACATTTTGCCTATTGGGCAAAAGTTTTTAATTTCAACAGTATAGCATTTGTATCTATTCTAAATTAAGTCTTGCCCATGATAAAAAAGTTGCATATATGTTAATAATCTAAGCAGTGCAATTAAAGAATAACCTCTTGGGCAAAAGTTTTTAATTTCAACAGTATAGCATTTGTATAAACTAAGTTTTGCCCATGAGGCAAGAGTTGCATATATGTTAATAATCTAAGTAGTGCAATTAAAGAATAACATTTTGCCTCTTGGACAAAAGTTTTTAATTTCAACAGTATAGCATTTGTATCTATTCTAAATTAAGTCTTGCCCATGATAAAAAAGTTGCATATATGTTAATAATCTAAGCAGTGCAATTAAAGAATAACCTTTTGCCTCCTAGGAAAAAGTTTTCAATTTCAACAGTATAGCATTTGTATAAACAAAAGATTAGTAACAGTTTAATTTAAAATATATATCTTCAACAAGTAAAATCATTAAAGAGTAAGGCATTGTCAACTATTGTCCATGGACATAACTGTCTAAGTCTTGCCTCTAGGACAAGAGTTATAGGTCATCTGCCAAATCATTACAGATTAAGGCAGTGTCAACTCTTGCCCATGTGGCATAACTATCTAAGTCTTGCCTCTAGGGCAAGACTTATAGATCATCTGTCAAATCATTACAAACTAAGGCAGTGTTAACTCTTGCCTATAGGGCATAACTTAAAATGTATGGCAGAATCTGACTGATCATAAGTGTTTGGACAGATTGATCTTAAGTGCCAATGTCAACAATTTCGGCTTGCTACCATTGGTAAAGAAAAAAAAAAGATAAATCACCATAGTCGATACAGAAAAAGAAAAAAATTTAAAAGACTAATTGAGTCTCTAGTTTTTGCACTGTCCTAAAAGTCAAGTGGAATAAGGTTCATTCTTGTTTATAATTTTAAAGATATTAACCAATTACTTTTGCAATTTCTGATTACCCTTTCAGTGATATTCTCAGAAGAAATGTCAAAAATGAGTATTATGTAATCTTATAGATGGGTCATCATCACTTAAAGACTGCATCAACTGCCTTTTAAAGGTCTCCAACTGTTTAAGCAAAAACGAAAGTAAGTTTATGCAGTTGAAATAAAAATAGCAGATGAATAATGCCTATGATTTTCCACTTCCAATATTCTTTCCCTAAAAGAATAACAAGAATACTATCCAATACGAAGAAAAAACACAGTGAAGGAACCAAAAGCATATAAAGTAGAAAAGATATGCCTCTGCTTATTTCTATTTATTTTCTTCTTGGAAGGTAACATTACACGTAGTAATTTATCAGATAGCAAATAGCAAATATGATTCAATTTAGAGTATTATGTATGACTATATTAGAGAGCACTTCACAATCATAATAGTATTTAACAAGTATAATGACAATTTTAGCTGAAATAAAAGGAAAGAATTCTTCCTTTCATTTTTATTTTTTAAGATAAAGGTAGAGTCTCCCCTTCCCTGTTATAATATTAATAACGCTATAACATACAAATCATATGTTTTATTATTACATTGCCATAAGTCATCCAAGGAAAGTACAATTATCATGAAATGAGCTCTATTTCAAATATTTACATGAACTTCTTAACTAGCAGTTTCCTTGGTTGTATTTCATATAAACAAAGAGCAAACCAATCAATTGTTGAAGCTTTTATTTGAATCGCATAAGAAAAATGAAGCACATATAAAAATTAAAGAATTTTATGTTTTATTAGTAAACCAATATATGTTTCTTCCTTGCCACAAAATTATTGACACCTACATTGTTAGCTATGGTAAAGAAAAGTTGAATGTTATAATGGGTGACAGAGAATCAATAACAGATGTGGTATGTGAACTAGTCATGTGTATATATAATATATACCTTATGTCATAGCGGAAACACACAACTTTGCATCAGCTAATCTTAATCAGTTCGTCTATCTACACTTCAAGTTTCTAAGGATTTACACTAATTCCTTATTACCATCCTGCAATTTTGGCTAGATTCCAGCTGATATGGTTGTGAACTCAGTCATTACGGTTGTGGCTGTCCATCAGAATTCATCGTCCAATACAATTGTTTACCATATTAGCTCCTCGATGAGGAATCAACTAATAACTAGTGATATCACACAATTTTTCATTGATTACTTCAAAAAATCTCCATGGATTGACGAAAGAGGAAAGCCAGTCAAAGTGAAGGAATTTTGTTTCCTAAATAGAATGGCTAGCCTTCACAATTATATAGCAATCCACTGCATGCTTAATATTAATCTTATACGTTTGGCCTTCCCAAAAAATGTTGCAATCAACGTTAACTCCCATATTAACAGTCTTTTTCTCCAAGATCAAACCCTCACAACTAGTCAAGCATAATTATAACCGCAATAACAAACTTCCCACAACCTATTCGACACAATTCCTCAATAGAAAATATGTTACTACAACAACAGCATAACCCAACTCCAGCTTACGTTCACCTCCCCAAAAATCAAATCAATATGCTAATTATATAACGAGCTAAAATTTAGCGCAATGCATCAATAAGCTTAAATTTACTGCAAATTAGATGTTTACACAAAGCTAAAATCCACCCAACCACCCCAAAGAATTAGAGAATTATGATGATGAAGTTCTTACCTAAAAAAATCTTACGGCTGCGAATTTGTTTAATAGGAAGAAAGAGTGATGATTATGCGAATTTGTTTGATTGAAAAAAGAGCGATGATGTTTTGTTTTGGAAGAAAGTTAGAGTGTTTTGTTTTGGAAGAAAGAAAAACAAATATATTGGAGGGATATTTTTGTCCAAAAAAGTATGAGTTAATAAGTAAAGACTATTTTAACAAAACCTTTTTATTTGGGGCTAAAATTTGAAAGTCACCCTAATTTGAGTCTATTTTTGAGATTCTCCCACAAAAAATCTCGAGATTGAAATGTAAAACAAACAAAGAAGATATGAGAACAAGAATAAAGGTATGGAGAGAACAAATCTTATTTCTCAACATATAAACACTTGTTTAAAGTAATAGAACTTGTTCTCCTTTTCCTAAACAACTATTTTTCTGTTGTACTACAATTGTTTTTATTTATTTACAGCTGTTGATCTTCCTTTTTCCTGGAGCATTGCCTTCAAACTACAACTTGTGCTGCAGCTAGCCTTGCAATGGGCACCCTGATTTTAATCACATAATTTATACAAAAACCATTAGCCAATCACCAATTAATATAATTAATGTCAAACACAACATATGTTTTAAATCTTAATAATGTTGAAGAGAGAAAAGACCTGAATGGAGAGCAAGAAACATAGTCCAATCCTGCCTCAGCAAAAAATGCAACTGAAGAAGGCTCCCCACCATGTTCTCCACAAATTCCAACCTGTTATATGTCACACTTTAGCCTTAGATATTGAACCAAAAAACCAAGAATCTAGTACCAGAGAGACAATCAGATTGATCCAAAAATGAAAAATGTTAAAAGTGTAGAAGTTATTTACACTGTTAGCGTATATAATTTAAATCTCTTATTCAAAATCACAACTTACCTTCAAGTTTGGCCTTGCTCCCCGACCTCTTTCTGTGGCCATCTTGATGAGCTGGCCAACACCCCTTTGATCAAGAACCTGAGGGATATTAAATCTTCAAGCGTCAACATGCTAGTTTCCACACTTACGTATTTCACATGGATATTAGTTTGAGATATGGCTAGCTAACCTCGAATGGATCGTGTTGAAGGATGCCTTGTGCTAGATATATGGGAAGAAACTTGCCTACATCATCTCTACTATATCCAAATGTCATTTGTGTGAGATCATTGGTCCCAAAGGAAAAGAACTCTGCTTCTTTAGCAATCTATCACCAATTAGCAGTAAAAGATGGAGCATAAGCAATCAATATAGCAAAATGTATGCATTTCTAGAGTAACTTTGATGTTTCATGATCGTAATATATCATTGTAGAGGCTAGTAATTGATAATTTTTCACTAGTAAAGTAGATCATGACTCTTTGCAACTATCGTTAATAAAATAACCAACAAGGGCATAGGTGATTGCTTCAAAAGACATACCTCATCTGCAACCAAAGCAGCTCTCGGAATCTCTATCATGGTGCCCACCTTATAATTCAATGAGGTACCCATCTCAGTGAAAACCTTTTTGGCAACATTACGGATTAAACCGACTTGATGACCTAATTCCTGATGATTAAAGATGCACTGTTACTTTGAAATTTATTTCTCAGAAGGATTGGTGTAAAGGTAAAGAAAGGTATAAATCCACTTATCAAAAATAATAGCACGATTCTACCTCTTTATTTTGATACATCAACAATATCGTAACTTTTCTTATACAGAGCATAAATGGCATACCTGAGGGGTTCCAACAAGGGGGACCATTATCTCTGGAAATACTGAAATCCCCTGGTTGATCATAGTTATAGCAGCTTGAAAGATTGCACGAGCCTGCATTTCTGTCAGTTCCGGGTAGGATATACCTAGTCTGTAAAAGTTTAAAAAAACAAATATTACTCTATAAGCAAAGAAATGCAGTGGAATGAGTGACAAAGCATATGCACCTCTTACTATATACATTTAGGGATCTATCTCTCAAGAAACTGGAAATTTTCTATAATGCAGTAAAAGTAGATCAACTGTTTGTGATACGAAAAAGATCAGACCTGCAGCCTCGGAATCCAAGCATGGGATTGACTTCTGACAGTTTCTCAATCCTAGAATAGACATCTTCCTCGCGCATGCCTATATGTGTTGTTAGTTCACTCACAATCTCTTCCAGGTTCCCTTCTGGCAAAAATTCATGAAGTGGGGGGTCTAATAGTCGAATTGTCACCGGAAGACCTGAAAAGATAGAAAACTTGGAAAACCTGACACTTCGGAAGTTTACGTCAACTTGGAAATTTGGACAGACATTCCACTAGCACAAACTAAATCCTAGTTAGGGTTGTATTCTTATGAACACAAAAATAAATTTTTATCTAGAAAGTACGTGAAATACAGGATCTGGACACCATTCTAACCCCAGCAAATCCTATCATTTTCTTAGGTAACTCCTAGTATGGAAAGGTAATAATGTTAGTTGCTATTGAAGTTACCATCCATTGCACGGAAAATGCCCTCAAAATCAGATCTCTGGTAAGGCAATAATAAGTCGAGCGCTTCCTTCCTCTGCTCAGTAGTAACAGCCATTATCATCCTTCTCACAGCTTTTATCCTTTCGTCTGATGCAAAGAACTGAAGAGAGAGAGATATCAGCTTGCATAGACTAACAAATGAATTTCATAAATAAAGTTGCAGCACTTCCCTTGAGATGGTACTGATTATTATCCCCCTTCATTGAAGAAGGAAAAAAAACTGGAAACAACCCAAAGAGAGGAAACATATGTTGCAAGATATTACAATAAAACGGTATGCATAGTAAAAGAAGAAAAAAAGTACCATGTGCTCTGTCCTGCATAGACCAATTCCTTCAGCACCATTATTCCTTGCTGTTAGTGCATCTTCTGGTGTGTCAGCATTTGCCATAACCTAATCCATTGGCAACATATTCGCGATCAGTTAAAAGTATCATAGTTACTTATGCAGCGTAATACTACTGTATATCCTATGGCACCTTGATGCGCCTGATCTTATCAGCCCAAGACATGAAGATCTCCAAGTCACCAGTCAGAGCTGGAGGCGATAGTGGTTGCTTCCCCAAGATTACTTCACCTGTTGATCCGTTTAATGAAAGCCAATCTCCTTCATGAATCACTTTGTCTCCAATGATGAGAACCTGCATTAAACCGATCAAATGAATTCTTCTAAGTTCTTTGATTCAAAAATTGTGTTCCATTTGACTAGCTACAGCCGTACCTTTTCCAATTCATTAACACGAATATCAGCACACCCAGACACACAGCATTTACCCCAGCCACGGGCTACAACAGCTGCATGAGATGTCATGCCACCTCGCGCGGTTAAGATCCCAGCAGCAGCATGCATGCCACCAACATCCTCTGGACTTGTTTCAGTTCTCACCTTTATATGCCATAGGGGAAAAGTTCAATTTCAAGATTGGAGAAACTGTTAATTGCAAGGCAAGAATGTTGTGGATGTTGTTTCCAAGATTTCCAAAACATCCAAGAATTTCGATTAACTCAAGAAGCTGAAACACTGACTCCGTATACATAAATGGATGGGAAAAAGATTTCAATAAACAATGACTTATTTAGAAACAATCCCCTCCACCCATCCACAAGAGCAATATAAAAGAAAATAAAACAAAGATAATTCATGTGATAGCGCGGTAGTATAGCTATCGCCATGATTAGTAGATACAGGGTGAGAGGAAATACCAAAATAGCACTCTTCCCTTGTGCATGCCATGCTTCAGCATCTTCAGCACTGAACACAACCTGTCCCACTGCTGCCCCAGGAGAGGCAGGAAGGCCCTTTGCAATCACCTTGTCTTTATAAGCCGATGGATTTTCAAACTATGATAAACAAAAGAAGAAGAAGAAAGTATTTATCCTTACTTTTCCAACAAATTGATTAGCATAGTTACCCAAATAGATGAAATTCAAGTGACTAGAATTAGAAAATTCATGAAGCAGTTCTTGTTGCCCATCCTGAAATGATTATCCAGCAAATCCCTATTGATGTACAGTTAGAGTGGTTTACTTAAAAAATACCCAAAGTCAGACCATTACCCCGGATTGGGTTCTAGAGTTGGCACCTTTCTGTCGATTTGAATATTCTCTAAAAGTAAAGAGAGTTATTTCATCATACTCCATGCAAGATTTTACCAACATAGCCGTACCTGCGGATGAAGAAGTTGGTCCAGATGCTGCGGCTCCACCCTCATTATAGCTGTGCGCTTGTCAACAAGTCCCTCATTCACCATGTCAACTGCTATCTTTACTGCTCCTTTACCTGTACGTTTCCCTGCTCGGCATTGTAACATCCACAGTCTATTTTCTTGAACAGTGAATTCGATATCCTGCCATACATCGAAACATAAACAGAAAAGATTCTTAATAATGTTCTGATTTTTCTATTTGGTGGAGATGTATAAATTTCTTACCCAATAAACATACAAACAAGCAAGAAATGAATGATGTACGCCAGTATAATGACAGAAATTTACCATCATATCTTTATAATGTTTCTCTAAAATCTCACAATTCTCAACAAGCTCCCTGTATGCTTCAGGCATACACTTCTTCATTGTGTCCAAGTCCTGAGGTGTTCTAATTCCAGCGACAACATCCTCTCCCTGGTTAATGCAGTTTTATCAGCTTTTTCGACAAAAACAATGAGACTATCTTAAAACTCAAATGCACCATAAAATGAACTAAAGTAGCATATTCTAGACCTGAGCATTGACTAGAAACTCTCCATAGAGCTTCTTCTCGCCTGTGCTTGGATTCCTAGTGAAGAGAACACCTGTTCCTGATGTGTTACCCATGTTCCCGAACACCATGCATTGAATGTTTACTGCAGTTCCTTTAAGTCCTGTTATCTGGTTAATGCTCCGATATTTAATGGCTCTTGGACTGTCCCAAGAATCAAAAACTGCTTTGACAGCCAACTCCAACTGTCTTTTGGGATCTGTAGATAGAGTCATATCCACAAACTTTTTTTACTCCCATAACTTTTGGAAATTGGTTTAAACCAACAAGTTGACAGAGCAGGCCTTTTGTGATCTATTCACGATGCAGGCCATCAGTGAAAAATGGTTATGGTTTATATTACCTGAAGGAAACTTCTCACCCTTTGCTTCAATATAAACATTTTTGTACTGCTCCACAAGCTGTTTAAGATCAGATGCTGTGAGCTCAGTGTCAAGCTTCACTCCTTTGACGTCCTTTAACTTCTCTAACTTCTCCGCAAATAATGAATGTGAAATACCCATTACCTTCAATCAAAAAGAGCACTGTGAATCGCATAGGAGATAAAAATTTCCATGAGATTTTAACCAGCATTCTGTTTCCTTTTCAAGAAATGTATGAAAACTTGAAAAAGAAGGAAGTTGATGAAAAATTAGAAAAGAGAATAGACAATGATGAGAATACTCACCACATCTCCAAACATGTCAAGAAATCGCCTGTATGAGTCATAAGCAAACCTCTCTCCACTTTTGGCAGCCAAACCAGCAACCACTTCATCATTGAGTCCAAGGTTCAAGACAGTATCCATCATCCCAGGCATAGAGATCTATACATAGTTCAAGCAAAATCACCATAGTATGATATAGAAATTAAGTGAACTGCATACACCCCGTCAAATGGACTAACATGCATGATGCCCTATGAAAAGAAATGGACCTAATTCAATCTAGCTCAAGAGATGAGGATTGTCCAAGATCAATTGAAGGAAACCAGGTACTCCATCCACTACCGATGTAGGAATCTTACAACCTAGGTTGCACTCATGATCATTCTCGAATTGGCCAACTATAAAGATTAAAGCTAGCAATCAAGAGATTCTTTATTGCATTTCCCACAAAAAAAGATGTTTTAGTCTAGAGATGCTTAACTAAAGAAGCACCTCCTGTATACTCAAAATATGCATGACATAGTATAAATTCAACAAACAAGCTCTTCAATGATGTGAAAAATCAGAAAATGCATAAGGTGAATGTTATAGGGGCCATGCTCCTTAAGATGGTTTCTTATACCGAGTGAGATATAAACAAGTACTTGGATTAAGATAATGCAAATACAGAGAAGAGACTCACAGCAGCACCAGACCGAACCGAAAGAAGGAGAGGCTTCGAGGGGTCCCCAAGGAAAGCCCCCATGTTTTTCTCCACAGCCTTCAAACCATCCAGTATTTCCTCCCACAGTCCTTGTGGAAGCTTTTTGGCAATCTGATACTCCTGGCATGCTTCTGTTGATATAGTAAGGCCAGGTGGCACGGACAATCCAATGCTTGCCATTTCAGCAAGGTTTGCTCCCTTACCTCCCAGCTACAACACATATATAAATGTGCATAATAAGCTTAAGTTTCAAACTATCAAAGTACAGAAGTTTATATAAAAGATTTACACGTCAGGCCACCTAGGAAATAACAACAGGTAAAGTGAAATTAAGGCTACAACAGGTTAAATTATACTGATGGTATAAAACAATGTGACACCGTTAGTGTATATAATTTAGATCCAAATGTAAAAGCATGGTCATCAGGAATCTTAACCACATCCTTTCTAGAACAAAGACAACATGTTGCTCCTTCATACTAAGTTCTAAAAGGATAGTCAACTCTATAGCATAATAGCAATATAGATTGGTGTAGCTTGGAGGCGTTTTCCAATTGCATGTACTGCATCTATGCTGCAGTTAACCTCTCACTTGTGATTTAATTTTAAAATGAATACTTCAGTTAAAATTTTGTTGAGAATACAATTACATAAAACAAGTGTTGCTCTCTTTAATAGCTTAAGTTTTTAGATAATATAGTCACACACACTCCAACGTGATAAAGCAAGTAGAGGTCCGGAAATCAAATCTCACCAACATTCATTATCACAAGAATTTCCACGTGCTTAACCATAAAAAAGGAATCAAGCCCGCTCACGAGAGAGTGTGTCAAGAATACAATTAAATATATGATAAAAGTGCGTTCATTAATAACTTAAAAGGCTTAAGATGAAATGGTCACACACTCCGACAGATTTAGTGAAAACAAATTCTTTGCGGAGGTAAGAAAACAGAAAAAATGAAGGAGATGGAAAATAAACTTACCAAGGACTTCATGCCCTTGTTTCCTTCGCTTTTTCCTTTTCCAAAAGTATAAACTCTCTGTCCACCAAACACAAAATTGAACCATTGAAATTCAACTTACACAAGAAAAAAAAATCCCCTATAAGTTACATAAAAGATATATTTTTAAATTCTTCTATAACAAAGGCGTATGCCAACATGAAAGCGTTGGAATTCAACGCTATTCCCTTCCTTATTTGTTTGATTCGAATTAAGAATCATAATATTATTTTTGTAACAAGTTACATAAAATATATATTTTGAAGTTGCCTTCTAACAAAGGCGTATGTCAACATCGCGATTCCCTTCCTTATTTGTTTGATCCAAAGGGAAAGGTCCCGTTGAATTGCTAAGAATCAAAATATCTTTTTGATAAATAGATTTGTTTTTCTTTTCAAAAGGTACCTGCATGATTACTTGTAAACAAAAAACAAAGTGTCGTTGTGATTGTAGAATTCAAAGAATACTCTAACAAGAATTGACAGAGTGAAATGATCATGTCTGAGTGAAATAACAAGCTTATATAGGACAAACGTGTTAGTGGCAATATTCTAGGTGTCATCTTTCAGTCTACTGAATGACAAATTCCGCACAGCACGTGTCAACTCTCATTCTGTTGAAGGTCAAGTTTATTAGTAATACTCAACTATCTCCATTTTATTAGGTGAAGCTTTGGTTGTTAATCATTAATTACTCATCATTAATAAATGTAAGGTCGAATATATCATTAATAAGGTTAATTCGGCAAAATATACCTCTAAGTAATATTTTCTTAAGGATTGTGTTATATCAACAAAAAGTTAAGTAATACGAAATGAATTTAGTAAGAGAGTGATAAAACACAAAAATATACGCACATGCATGTACTTACATATGTATATACACACAATTAAGGGTGGGTTGTTTGGAAACAAGTTATTCTGGGATTAGTTATTACAAAATAAATTGTACTAACATTTACTAACATGTATGTGTAATAACTTATCTCATCACTATGGTATAAATGGTGCGACAAATAATTTTGAGACTATTTAATACATCTAATTAAACACAGGATAAATAATCATGAACTTTATATCTGAATTATTATAATAATACCTCACACCAAACGACTCTTAATGCATATAATACTAAAATAACGATCTTAAAAAATAACATTGAATTTTGTGATAAATTTATAAAATGTATTAATTTGTGTATAAAGTTAATAAACTTAAAAAAAATGCTATAAATATCCATGTTAAAAAAATATTCATTACATATAATATAAAAAAATACTACATAAATATAGAACTAAAATTACAAGGACAAACTGGACATTGCATGAAATAAAAGGGGGAATATGATTATTGTTTAATGTTTGAAGGAGAGTTTGATTTTTTAATCAAAGTTGGGGTAAAAATAATTTTCACTCTTATGTAATAAGCTAACCATCTAAAATTTTGTTAAGTCCAAAATTTCACTATTAATTTTGATGATAACAAATCAACATAATTTATTAAAAAAATATTTACTTATAGTAAATTTATTTTTAGTACAGATTTATTTTAATAGGCTTATAATTTACCCCAACCTTCTTGCTCTTTCAAACATATCACCTCCTTTAATTAGATATATCAGTCTTAATAAGCATGTTTCAGTTGATGTTGATTTTGTATGACTGTAATTTCCAAGCGTAGAAGTATTTCTAAATTCTAAGGTAAAATTATCTAATATAGATATTTTATCATATGTTCAAGTGCTCAATTAAAGCTGATCACAATTATAGTTTAATGAGGAATTATATATGGATTAAAATGAGAAAAAGGTAAACCTCATTACATTGAACAAACTTTTATTTTGTTTAAAAAATAATTACTTTATATTATATGTTGTACTGATTTTTAATAATTATATATACCACCACAAGTTTCCTCTACACTTGACTAGAGGTCTCATGTTTGATACTCACCAGCCACCATGACAATTCGAATTTGTGATGACCTCAAAATAAGTATTGAATATCGGTCAAAATAAGTATTGAATATCGAATGAGAAATAAAAAAAAAACAATAATGTACATCATTTCTAAGGCCAAGTGAGTACCTTTTTTGCAGTAGATGTAGGATCTGAAACAGGAGTCAAAATTGCCTGAGGTGGAAGATTTTGCTTTTTTATGGGAGTTGGAGAATTTGAAAAGCCATTAGGTTCTTGTTGATGGCACCTAATGACTTTGCTCCAAGTTGAACAACTCATATTGATGCCAACAGAGGGGTAATTTACTAGAAATTGCTGTTCTTTATACTTCTGTTTTAGTAATTTTCTCATGTACGTGTCATTGACATCTGTATTGGGCTTTAGCAACAACCCCTTCATGGTTGAACTCATCTTTCTTCAAATCCTGCACACCAAATTAAGGTTCCCTGTTATCATAAATATATTTAATTAAATAAACAAAATAGTCATCAAGAAAGGGATGACTACAGTCAAACTTCTTTATAACGGCGTTGTTTGTCTGGATATTTTTGATTGTTATTGCAAAATATTGTCATAGAGATCATATAATATAACATAACATGAAAAGTCAGTTCCATAAACAACTTGACCGTTATAGTGACGATGATTATTATAGAAAACTCTGACAGCAATATGAATGGCAACTTAACATCTTCAAGATCAGACATGAACTGAGAGCTCACAGCTAAGTATAAACTTGGTAAAAATCAGCAAAATTTGCATACTGTGAGAAGAATTTTCTTTATTGATTGAAGCACAAATGAAAAATCCCCTGCTATATATAACAAATATACTCATAACATACAGAAGGGTAATGAAGAAAGGAATTCAGAATAACCTGCAACTTAAATATCAAGATTCATAGCACATAATAGGAAAACATACAGGTAATTAAAGATTACATGATCAGCAAAAGTTGCATACCTTTGTTTTAAAAGAGCTGAAAGTTCAAAGAATTTCAGTTATTTCTGACATCAAAATGGAAATTGGCGGTTGGGTTGATAATAGTAGTATATGAAAATATGAATGAACAGAGAAGAAATAAAAAGAAGAATTATATGTGGACGATATTAGAATGGCATGATTAATAATGGTTTTAGTCTTTTTGCAATATGGTTAACTGTGACTTTGACTAATTGGGAGGGAAATAAACATTTGCGATATGTTAAGGAATTTCCAATGTTACCCTTCTTTTATGCAACATGAGTTGGTTATGTATGGGCCAATTCATGGCATGGCACACTTATCAATTCAAAGGATAATATTGCTTGGCCTTGACAGGTTTTTCATGATACCTCTAAAACAATTTAGGTTGAATAGTACCCCTCCGTCCAAGTTTATTAGTTCACTATTTACTTGATATATTTTTTAATAAATTATATGATAATTTAATTATATTATCCTTATTTGTTAATATAAGTAGTGAAATGAATTGGAAATAATCATCTATTTTTATTTCTTTACTATATTAAAAATAAATATCTATTTTAATTTATTCAATTTAAAATTTTAGAAGATAATTTATCATCTTATACTTACTTTATCTTTTCTAAAATATTACTCTATTTTTAATTCATTTTTTAACGAGTGAAATAACTGAAAATTAGAGGTATACTGTAAAATTATGAGTGTATTTATTATTTTTTAAGAAATAAGCTAAGTCAAATATAAACAAATAAATATGAGTGGATGAAATATTATTTAATAATAAGTGTAGAATGAATATCTATTTTTAAATATACGAGCGCATAGAAGAAATGAACCAGTAAACTCAAAAAAGTGCTCTGAAAAAATTGGGACCCTCATCCAAACTTATTGGAATATACTTTTCACCAAACAATTTATGCCACGTTGCATTTCTCCCAACACACAACAACTAAAAATGTGAAAGTTTGTTTCTGCATCTACTTGTGGTGTTCCTTCCTTGCCATTGCCATTTGGGTCTCCTGTTAATGAGGAAGATTCTTTTTTGTTTGGATATTTATGAAACATAAAAATATAGGATTTTTTTATTCAATAAGAGATAGGGATCAAAAGTCACAAGGCTGAGTTCAATTATAGGAACAAAATTTCAAGAACCACTATAAATTGAACCTAAAAATTATTCAGCCACAAGATAGTAGATGGAGAGACATATACTTTACGATCTTTGTCTAGATCTTTCTAGAATCTAGAAAAGGATGTGTAAATGCCTTTCAATTTGAAGAGGAAAATCAATTTCTAATTTTATCCTCTCTTCTTTTTATTATGCCTTTCAAGTTATTTCGTTAAAAAATGATACGGTAAATAATTGGTTTTTGTTGTAAATCCAGAGCCAAAAGGGCTCTTTTCTTTATCAAAAATACCAAAGGGAACACTTGATTTCGATATCAAAAATACCAAAAGGCTGATATTTTTAAAAACAATTAACGTATTGTAATTATGATATACAATGTAAATAAAAAAAATATTTATGTAAAAAAATATAATCAACTTTAATAAAAAGAAAAATACATATATGCTGAAGAGAGAAAATTTGTAACTCTTACCATATTAATTAGGACCTATTAATTTGTAAATTATATTTTTCTTATCATGTATTTTAGGAATTAATTCTGATCATGTGTTTTAGGATTTCTTAAATTTTAAATTATATTTTTCGCTTACCATATATTTTAGGACCCCTTAATTATTGAGTTCTCCTAATAATTCTTACCATATATTTTTAGGACTCTTTTTCTTAATTTTAAAATTATATTTTTCTCTTACCATATTGGAGAAAAAAGTAAAAAGGTAATTTAATCTAAAGCGGGTCTTTTAATGAAGGGAAAAAAGTTCAAATCACTTTTTAAGGGTCTTCACACTTTTATTATTATTATTATTATTATTATTATTATTATTATTATTATATATTATATTTTTATTATAGATAACATTATTGTCCAGAATTTAAGGTGACTATAGTTGTGCTTATTTTATTGTTAAATATTATCATTAATCCTACTAAGAATTGGATAGAATTAGTATAATAAAAATAATTTGATGCTTTTTACGCATCCCTCAAAATGAGATTGTAATGTTTACCATGCAAGTCGCTGGTGGCTGGGTAAGTCGCTATGGCCCTGGCAACTTACAAGTCGCTGTGGGCCAGATGATTTATAAATCGTTGGTCTCATCACGTTTTGTCCCTTTTATTTTTTTTTTAAATTAAGTGTCCTCTTTAATATTTTTGATAAAGAAAAGAGCCTTTTTGACTTCGAATTCCTAAATATTAGTGTTAATTATGAATTGGCGACTTGGCGTTATCACTTCGGAAATTATTTGGGGAGCATGCTAGTTACTTATGTTGATAGGTGTACCGAATCTTATACTTGGCCGAGTCTAAATTTTCTTTTTGATTTTTTTTTTTTTAAAAGGCTAGTTACTTATGAACTAATTTAGTTGATTGAGTACTTGATATTAAGGAATTTGGAACCTAAATGACGAACAAAAAGTGAAAGTTGACCAAATTAATGCCACAATAAAGTTTCTACTTTTTGTCCAGGCATAATACAAATATCACCTTCAACTTCACACCAAATTATAACTTTAATTTTAAACTTTGATAATGCACAAATAAAACCTTTAACTATTCAAAACTTAAACAAATATGACCTTCAATTTTGCAACCCCATGCGTGAGTTTCACTTGCGCCTACGTAGAAAGCTCATTCAATCACACGATGTCACGTCGTTAAAAGGGCTGACTTGGAGGAAGGTCATATTTGTGCAGTTTTAAATAGTTAAAGGTCATATTTGTGCACTGTCAAAGTTTTGTTTTTTGTGTTAAAACAGCGTCGCTTTTATTATTATTATTATTATTATTATTATTATTATTATTATTATTATTATATTTCTATAGCAGCAGCAAGTAGTTTTTTTTATTAAAAAAAAGTCACTAGCAGGGATCGAACCCGCGCAGTAGGCTAAAGGAAGCGCCCAAGAAGGGCAAATAACACCACTAGGCTATCTAACTGTCTTGTTTCATGTGGTTCAACATTAATATAGATTTTCTACCATATATATACAACGTAATTTTTTTACTGAGGGGATTCGGGTGAACCCCATGGCAACCACGTAGGTCCGCCCTTGCGTTAATTTAATAACGTTTTGATAACGTTAATTTAATACTATCATTTTAATAACGCTAATTTGATAACGTTAATTTAATATACTGCTACTACTATCCTTAATAACGTTTTATTAAAATTATAATTTTTTTTATTATTAGTATAGTTTCATCTTTAATTTAATATTTAAATAAATTATATTTAGATATATTATATAACATAAATTTGCCCTTTGCTTTATAATATATATACATATCCACGTGATTTTTTCGTATGAGGTTAACCCACCTAATTAATAAATCTTTAATATTGCTTTTTTTTCTCAATGACAAAAGAAATTAGATGTCATTTTCATCTTTGAGCCAAAAATAGTGAAAAATAATAGTGAAAAGTCATTTAAATGTTATATTTGTGCAGTTTTGAATAGTTAAAGGTCATATTTGTGCACTGTCAAAGTTTAAGGTTAAAGTTATAATTTGGTGTCAAGTTTAGGGTCATATTTATGTATTTTGCCCTTAGATTTTACGCTGGACGTACCCAATTTTGCGTGTTGAACGCACGTTTTGCCACGTAGGATTGGAGGTCATATTTTGTGCAGTTTTGAATAGTTAAAGGTCATATTTGTACACTGTCAAAGTTTAAGGTCAAAATTATAATTTGGTGTCAAGTTTAAGGTCATATTTATGTATTATGCCTTTTGTCTATATCACACTAAATTAGCATGCTAAATGACACTCATAAACGGACCATGCCTTAACGATGGTTATGCTCAATGGAGTCATATGACCTACTAATGTAGTGTGCTATATAAGTCCTTAAATATCACTTCAGCACTTGGTATTTCTTTTGTATATAACTAACAAAATATAATTAGATCCAACTTTTAGTTTTTTCTGTAAGGGTATAGATTTAAGTGTGGTATTTTATAGGATTTAAATTTAGTTAGTCAATAGTTTATTCATTCATTCTGTATATCATATAGATTAACAAGATAGTTATTAATTAGTTGCTTTAAACAATATAACTATGACGTTGTCAAATATCCCAAGTTAATGTATAATTTTATTTTGAATAAGTAAAGATCTTTAATCTAGTTTGTCACACAATTTAGTGTAAATTGATAATAAAAATTAAGATAATATTTTTCATTAAGAAACAAATATGGAAAAAGTATAATTTATTCAATCCTTAAACCCTATTTTCTTAGAAGGTCCATTTTCGAAGTCTATTTGTTAGTAATTTAGGTCTTGAAATTATAAGAAGTTAATTTTAATTTCCAAAAGGTACAATTTTTCAAGTTTATTTTGTTAATGTTTTAGGTCTTGAAATTACAAAATCCAAACTCAGAACTAGAGATGTCACTACCATCAAGAAATTTAGATTCATTGGTTTTTCTAACACCCAACAAAAGATCATCACCGATATCTACTGCTAATAGAATCAAACCCCTCCTCCCCAACATCATTGGTCCTAACCGAGTCACTTTCCTCTTTAAAAGGAGAGTTAACTTTGACCGTGTTATCACTGTTCAAAAATATATAACAAAGCGAGAGGAAAGAATTATTGTTTCGGATACAAAAATCTGTATGTTTCAAACCAAACTTTAATACTAAGTTCAAGAACAACTTTCAAAAACTACAATGAAGTTACAACAACATAACTTCAAATACAAGTCCAAATGAATAATCAAATGAACTATCAAAATGAAGTGTTTATCAACTTTAAGAAAGAAGAAGAAGTAGAAAACTGTAGAATCAAGTCCACCGAATGTACGGTGTGTCCTTAAGGAATTTATTCCCCTCAAGTACCCGAGATTATGGAATCTTTCCTCCCAGGATAAAATGATTCTCTTTCTGAAAATAGTGGTATCTCAAAGTTTCAGAAACTTCGAACACACTCAACGATTTGATGATCACATGAGAGTTTTTAGAAGAAGAAGAAGAAGAAGAAGAAGAAGAAGATTGTTTCTCTACTCAAAAATTATTATCTTTACCTGAGGAAAAATTTAGGTATTTATAACCATCAAGGTGTGGCTTCATGAAGAGAAGCAATGGTTCAGAAAGGTGTACCCCTTCATAAAGGTGCAACTCTTCGGGAAGGTGCAACTCTTCGAAAAGTCACAACCCATTGGAAGGTCACAATTATTCAATCTGAAAAGGTGCCTATTTAAATTATATCCTTTCTCTTAGTGTCTTTTAAAAAAAAACACTACTTTTTTATTTTCCATTCGCACCTCTTAATAACATAAAAATCTCCCACATGAATGGGGAATGACTATCTTATCAAAAATTTATGAACAAATATGTGATCAACAAGTAAAGACCGATTGCATCTGGATAAGTGGATTTTCCTTTGAACTTTTCGTAGTGAACATGCATCGAATGTACTCAGTCAATTGGTAGATTTGATATCTTTGAACCGTCGTACTTTAATGTACACCTACACAACACATGTCACACAACCAGACTTTTACCATTTATGGTTCTCATGATTTTGTTTGTTTCAGTCATGAACACGTCCTGATTGCTTGAGAGCATAGAGAATAGACCTTTACTATCATTCTCCTTGAAGCGGCTTCCACTTCACCCTCACATAGGTGATTTCTAAATGTTCAATCCTATAAATTAAACTATTTGGTCAAATCTACCAAATTTAGATAACCATTAAAAAGCTTTATACCTTAAGCCTTATCTTTGTTTCCTAAACATTGTCTACATCATGAGAATGGTTTGAGTATATTGACAATGTTAAACTGTTAGTCACAACGTTGTTTGATCTCCTTGAACCTAGCTTTTGGGATCTCCAATCTGTTAGGTAGATTTACCGTCATGCTGACTTGTCCTAGACCGTAAACCCATTTTCTTTGATGTTCTATCAATTTCCTCTCTAGGTTGGCCTTTTGTAAGTGGATCCGGCATATTATTCTTTAACTTCACATAGTCAACAGTGATAATTCTACTAGAGAGTAATTTTATAATGGTATTATGTCTCCATCTTATATGACGAGATTTACCATTATACATCATGCCTCCTGCCCTACCTATCGTGGCTTGGCTATAGTAGTGTATACATATTGGTGCCAATGGTTTGGGCCAATAATGAATATCTTCCAAGAAATTTTAAAGTCATTCAGCTTCTTCACCGGCTTTATCTAATACGTTAAATTCAGATTCTATTATAGAGCGGGCAATACATGTCTATTTAGACGATCTTCAAGAGACTGCTCCTTAACCTCAAGTAAATACATATCCACTCATGGATTTTACTTCATCCGATCCAGTGATCTAATTTGCATCACTATATCCTTCAATTACCGCTGGATATTTATTATAATGCAAAGCATAGTCTTGAGTGTATTTAAGATACCCTAAAACTCTTTTCATTGCCATCCAATGAGTTTTATTGGAATTACTTATGTACCGACTCAATTTATTGATAGCACGTGCTATGCCTGGCCGTGTACATTTCATGATATACATTAAACATCCCAACACTCTTGTGTAGTCCTATTGTGAGTCACTTTCACCTTCATTCTTTTGAAGTGCAAAGCTCACGTGTAATGGAGTTTTGGCTATACTGAAATTCAAATACTTGAACTTGTCAAGTACCTTTTCAATGTAATGAGACTGTGACAAAGTCAACCTCTGTGGAGTTTTATGGATTCTTATTCCTAAAATCACATCCCCAACTCCAAGGTCTTTCATATCAAACTTGATCTCAAACATTTGTTTCATAGCATTTATATCAGAAATGTCTCTACTAATGATCAACAAGTCATCCACATTTAAACAATCAATGACTTTGTGATTCGGAGTGTCTTTAATGCAAACACATTTATCATATTCGTTTATCTTAAACTTGTTTGTCAACATGGTTTGGTCAAACTTTGCATGCCACTGTTTGGGTACTTGTTTTAGTCCACAAAGTAACTTAACAAGTTTTAACACCTTCTTTTCTTTACCAGAAATCACAAAATCCTCGGGTTGTTTCATTTAAATTTCTTTCTCCAATTCTCCATTTAGGAATGTTGTTTTCACATTCATTTAATGGATTTCATGATCATATACCGCAGCCAAGACAACTAACATCCGAATTGGTGTTATCTTTGTTACAAGCGAGTATGTATCAAAGTAATCAAGGTTTTTCTTCTATTTGAAGCCTTTACTACTAGTCTTGACTTGTATTTGTTAATAGTACCATCCGCTTTTATTTTTCTTTTGAAGATCCATTTAGTACCTAAAGGTTTATCTCTTGGATGAAGATCAACCAATTCCCCAGTATGGTTGCTCAAGATTGAATTAATCTCACTATTGACTGCCTCTTTTCAAAAAGATGGGTCTGCCTCTTTTCAAAAAGATGAGTCTGAAGACAACATTGTGTTTTTAAACGTTTGAGGCTCATTTTCTAAGAGAAACGTTACAAAATTCAATCCAAAAGAAGTTGACATTCTTTGGCGTGTACTACATATTGGATTCTCATAATTATGTACATTCTCGCTTGGTTTATCTCGAGATCTTATAGACCTTTCACTAGACTGTACATGTATAGTTTTATATGGATAAATGTGTTCTAAGAACTCAACATTATTTGATTCAATTATCGTATTTTTATTTGTATCCAAATGTTTGTATTTATGAACCAAAAATCGACATGCTTTATTGCTTTTAGCATATTCAGTGAATACGCAATCCACATTTTTAGGTCCTATCTTTACTCTTTTTAGGCATAATAACTTAGACTTTCGCTAGACACCTCTACACTTTAAAATATTTCAAGTTTGATTTTCTTCCTTTCCATTTTTCATATGGAATTGAAAGTGTCTTACTATGGGGCACTCTATTGAGTATTTGATTAGCTGTAAGGATAACTTCCCCCCACAAGTTTTGCGGTAAACCTAAACTTCTAAGTAAAGGATTCATTATTTCCTTTAATTGTTTGATTTTTTCTTTCCACAATTTCATTTGCTTGAGGTGAATACGGGGCAGTAGTTTGATGGATAATTTCATTCTTTATACATATCTCTATAAAAGAAGATTCATATTCTCTATTCCTATCATTTCTTATTGTTTTGATCCTCTTCTCTAATTGATTTTTAACTTCTGTTTTGTATTGCCTAAATACATCTATTGTCTCATCCTTACTATTCAGCAAATAGATATAAAAGTACCCAGTGCAATCGTCAATAAAAGTTATAAAATACTTTTTTTCATCACGAGAAGGTGTTGACTTCATATTACAAATGTTTGTATGGATTAGGTCTAAGGGACTAAAATTTCTTTCAACAGACTTATACGAATGTTTATCTTACTGTAACACCCCGTATTCAAGTACGTGTATTGGCGTATTCAAGTACGTGTATTGGTCTAATCTATATGGTATTAATTTATTTTTTATTTTATTTATACCAAAATTTGCCCGTCGATGGTTCCATGCGAAGGTTATTGAATAAGCTTTCCAATGATATAAAATTTCCAAAAGCGGATAGGTTTCGGATATAATCGAGCACGTTCGAAACTATAAAACGGTGGCCGGGATATTTGGGAATAGTAAATGTACAGGAAAATTTCCTGCACACAAACTACTGAGGCCAGCCAAATTTTTGGGTCAACTTCGAACGATCATAACTCCCTTAATATAATGAACTGGGAGAGCTGCAACCTATAAAAAGAAAGATCTTTGAGTCTTCTTTCCAATTCAATTGGTTTCATCCAAATCCAACGTTTGAGTAAGGAGTTATACTCATTTTACTTCAGCCTACCAAAACAGATTTTTAGGGTCAACTTCAAATGACCATAACTCCTTGTACAGGACGAACTGGGTGGCTTACTTTATATGAAATGAAAGCCCTTTGAATTATCCTTCCAACGATACCAATTTCACCTAAATCCAATATCAGGGAAAAGAGTCATGGTCGATCTACTTTAGCTTATCAAAATAGTCCACCAAAGGACAAATTTGACATTAGTTAAATTTTAAAGGCATTTTGGTCATTTCCTATTATATTATGGACGGGAATATGTGTATATATACATGTATATGAGTTCAAAAACTCATTTTCATCATCAATCATTGAGGAAGAACAAACCCTAGCCAAATTTGACCTTTAAATTACTTTTTAACCATAGAAATTCCAAAGTAATCCGATAACTGCGTTTGCCATCTTGAGAGCTTCGAACGATACCTATTATTTGTGTAAATAGGATTGCATAATCAAGAGGGAATTCTAAGGTATGAATATTGTTTTCCTTTGTTCTTTTCCATATGTATATGTGTGATAGAGGATTATATGTATTGGTTGTTATTGAAAGGTGATGGAAATAGAGTTATGGACTATTTTGCATGGTTTGGTTGTATTGAATTATGGAAGGTGGATATGGTAATTGAGTTATGGAAGGTGGCTATGGTGATATACTATTGAATTGATGATTATTTATGTCTATGGCTCAATTTGGTTTAATGGATTGGTTGGAAGGATAAATGAATCCAAACTTGATATTGGAGGATGTTGTATGAATATGCATGGCATGTGAATGTAATTGGAGTAATAGAGGGTTAAAGTAACACCTTTTATGGTTTAATTAAGGCTTACTACTTAACCACTAGTTTGGTGAATTCAAATAATTGAATTGTGACGTTTGGTTGCTAATACTAGATTGCTATATATGTTCATTGTAGATAAGTAATCCGAAAAGACGAGAAGTCTAATTGGGACTAGTATTGAAGGTTGACAGTCAGGTATGTAAAGCATACTCTATACCATATCTTTGGCATGAAAGTGAACAATTGTTCTATTAAGAAAGTATCCAAAGTTATTCAGTAACATGTGATCCATAATGGTTTTGTATGATGTCCTACGTTACCAATGAACTTGTTTCCACCCTACAAGATGTCAAGACATTTCAATACTTACTTGTTTTTCAAATCTTACATGTTTATTGAACTAATGAATGTCAGAAGGTATCCGATTACTCAAACAAGGTCCATGTGCTATTAATGACTCCAAAACGTTTCATTGATAGACCAATAAGTTCCTACTTCATTGTTATGTCACTGATGACTCCAAGACACTTCATTGATATGCCAATGAGTTCTTACTTCATTGTTATTGTATTGATGGTCTATTTATATGTCTCTTATTGATGTATCATTGTTTCAAAGTATCAAAAATACGGTGGCGACCAAAATAACAATCTCAAAAATTAACTGAACTAAGTGATGGAAGTTCTATTTTATCGGGTGGTATCCCAGGGGCATAAGCCTATCATGGGTCGATCCCTATTTATGTGTTTATGGGTGGTATCCCAGGGGCATAAGCCTATCATGGATCGATCCCAATTGATATGTATTGGAGGCAGCCTAATGGTCACAGTACAGTACAGTAATGATTACAAAGATGATAAGAACAAAGGTAAAGTGATCGAATAAATACAATGTACAGGTTGTCACAAGTTCTAGTAAGTGTGGTCCACTCTTATTACGATTTATTCACTTGTTTCTGATTTCTATTGAGCTCCAATATCATATGTGATTATCTACAGCTTTACATACTCAGTACATATTTCATACTGACGTCCCCCACGGGGGACCTGTATTTTATGTTGCAGGCACAGGTACCTCAGCTCATACACCGCACAAGTAGGAGCCAGGATATCCAGTTCTTTTGGTGAGCTCCAGTTTGCTTCGGGGCTTTCCATGTCATATCAAGTCACTTTTGGTATTGTATAGAAGTTAGTTATATGGCGGGGTGTGTCCCGATCTTAGTTAAACTCTGTGTATTGTCTAGAGGCTTTGTAAACCTAATGTACAGTCAAGGTGGTGTTTTGTTAATAGACGTGATGGCTCTAATGGCCACGTATTGTATATACATATATATGTGTGTTCGAGCTTATATAGGTGATTATTTCCTTTTATATGCGACATAATGTTGTCCGAATTTCGGGTTATCATAGAGGTATGCATGGGAAGTATAAAGTTATGAGCTGGTTCTCCCGGTCCTCCTCGGTTTCGGGTGCTAGTCCGCCCCAATAGGATTTGACGTATGATAATAGTGGTATCAGAGAAGTTCATCCTAGTGAGTCTACAAAGCCGTGTCTACGTAGAGTCTTGTTTATCGGTGTGTCGTGCACCGCATCTATAAACCTGAGGCTATGGACATTTAGGAATTGTTTTTTTCTTCATGTCTTAGATCATGCGATAGAGCCTATATTGTATATGAAGTCATAGTTGACCACTGAATCTATTTGTTTCTCATATTATAGTAATGATGCCGGTTACCAGAAGCAAGAATACCGGTAAACAAGTAGATGTGGCTGCCGAAGAGGGGACTAGTAAGTCACCCACTACACCAGCTAATCAAAGTGAGGCTCCAGCTGAGCATGCATCAAAAACTTCTTCCACTCTAGAAAAAATAAGGGGGAGGAGAACTATATCCCCAGAGCTACCTATTAATACTGCTGATCAAGATCATAGAAATGCAGTACAACTTTCGACTTGTATAGTTGCTGGGCAAGCTCAAGGGCAAGTCATTCCTACCACGGGTCCTAGTGGTACAGATAGGGCGGCTAGCCTTCGAACACAGGATTTTCTTAAGATGGATCCTCTCACTTTTACTGGATCATATCTTAATGAGGACACACAGGACTTTATTAATCAAATTCAAAGGGCCTTAGATATTATGCATGTAACGGGTAGAGAGACAGTGGAGTTAGCAGCGTATAGATTCAAAGTGGAGGCTATATATTGGTACGAGAACTGAAAATGATCTAGGGGTATTGATGCACCCCCAGCTACTTGGAAAGAGTTCAAAGAGGCATTTCTTGATCATTATCTTCCATTCGAGATTCATCAGGCTCGTGTAGATCAATTTTTAAATCTTCGTCAGGGGAATATGAGCGTGAGGGAGTACAATCTTCGATTTAATTCCTTGTCGAGATATGCTCTTAATGTTGTAGCTACTATGGATAATAGAGTTCATCAATATGTGGATAGGCTGGATCCATATCTTTTTAGAGATTGTACTATTGCCGCTTTAAACAAAGATATGGACATAGCGAGGATCCAAGCTTTTGCACAGAAAATGGAAGATCAGAGGCAAAGGAGAAGAACACAGGAATTAGAAAGAGGATATCCAAGAGGACCAGATCTACAGGACAGTTTATGGCATCCCAAGGAGGGTTTAGACCACAATTTTCGGCTAGACCACCTAGGTCATTATCTTCTTATTCTGCAGCTAGTGCCCTACCACAGTTCCAAGGGTCCAGAGGAAATCAATTTAGGCACAGAAGTGAGAGTCAGAGTTCGCGGACAGTGGGGTACCAAGGGCAAGGGAATATGAGCCAATTGAGACCTCCTTGAGAGCCATGCAATAAATGTGGAAGGTATCATTTGGGCGCATGTCGGCTGGGGATAAATGTTTGCTTTTGGTGTGGTATGTTGGGGCATATGATGAGAGAATGCCCACGAAGGGGCATAGGGGGTATGGCACGACCTATGGGGTCATTTGGTGCATCATCATCATCGATGCCTTATTCAGGAAGGGGTGCACAACCAATGGGTGGTGTTTGAGGTGATAGAGGAGCCACGAGTTCTGGCGGGGCTCAAAATCGTACGTATGCTCTAGCGGATCGACAGAATTTAGAGGCTTCCCCAGATGTGGTTACGGGTACGTTGTCTATCTTTTCATTCAATGTATATGTCTTAATTGATCCCTGTTCTACATTATCTTATGTTACTCCATTGGTTGCTGGAAAGTTTGAAAGAATACCCGAACTGTTAGTTAAGTCATTTGAAGTGTCCACACCGATTGGGGAATCTATTATAGCTAGAAGGGTTTACCAAAACTGCATAGTAACTGTTTGTGGTCGTGATACGATGGTTGATCTCGTGGAGTTAGAAATGGTAGATTTTAATGTTATAGTGGGTATGGACTGGTTGGTGTCTTATTATGCCACAATTGATTGCTGCATGAAAAAGGTATATTTCCATTTTTCAAATAAACCAGTCCTTGAATGGAAAGGTGAAATTAGCGCGCCAAGAGGTAGATTTATTTCTTATTTTAAGGCAAGAAGAATGATTTCCAAGGGATATATATATAATTTAGTTAGAGTAAACCCTAAAGACATCACTTGTTGTCATTCTTTGAAGTTCATGCTAAAATATTTTTCTAATTTCTATGCCATTTTATTGCTAGAGCAATACCTGAACGACTCAATGACTCAACATTAGTTGCCGTTGGGACAACACCATTCCCAATCAAATCAATTTGTTGTTCAATGTCAGTCGCCATTTTTCTGTAATCTCTGACATACTCTTTAGTTTTTCAGAATACTAACAATAAAAATTTAATCTTTAGCCAACTTGTTTCTAGTCAATGATGAAATTTTTATATCTTCAAATCATCAACCGAATGAATTTTAAAACATGACGAAGTTTTAATGACTTCAAATCAGAATCAAATTCAAACAGAGTGAAACCCCACAGATTTTAAACTTCAGAAACCAACACAGAGATTTTAATGAATCGGTGAAGTTTTTATATTCTTTGAATCAAATTTTTACACTGATTTCTCGATGAAGTTTCTATATTCTTCTAACCGAGGGTCAAAAGATTTAGTTTCCACAAAATCAGACCTAATATAGATTAACCAATACTTGATTTATAAATGGAGATAATTTTTTGCCTTTCACCAAACAAGCACAAAAATAAATATTTTTATAATTTCCTTTAAATTATCGTTTTCCTCGAGTTTGGTAAAATCTATATTTTTCAACAATAACTTCAAACACATGTCTAAATTAATATATGAACAATCAAATGAAGTTTAAACTCCGTATTTACAACTTTAAACTTTTAACAATAAGTTCAACCCAACTTACGAACATTAACAAAATGGAATTCAAACTATTTTTCTGAAAAATAGCAAAACCAAATGTTAAGAATTGCAACACAAGTTCAACCAACTTATGAACTATCAAAATAAAATTTCAAGAACTTTAAACACAATTTCAAACAGTTGAAGAACTAGCAATATGAAGTTTAAACTATTTACTGAAAAACAGTAAAACCAAACAATACAGATTAGTATAAATTTCTTAAGATTGTTGTTTTGGGTACGAAAATCTATATGTTTCAAATCAAACTTCAATACTAAGTTCAAGAACAACTTTTAAGAACTATATGAAGTTACAACAACTTCAAACACAAGTCCAAATGAATAATCAAATGAACTATCAAAATAAAGTGTTTATCAACTTTAAGAAAGAAGATGAAGTAGAAAATTGTAGAATCAAGTCCACCGAATGCACAGTGTGTCCTTAAGGAATTTATTCCCCTCAAGTACCCTAGGTTATGGAATCTTTCCTCCTAGGATAAAATAATTCTCTTTCTGAAAGTAATGGTACCTCAAAGTTTCATAAACTTCAATCACACTCAATGATTTGATGATCACACGAGAGTTTTTAGAAGAAGAAGAAGAAGATTGTTTCTCTACTAAAAAATTATTGTCTTTAGCTGAGAAAAAATTTAGGTATTTATAGCCATCAAGGTGTGGCTTCATGAAGAGAAGCAATGGTTCAGAAAGGTGTACCCCTTCATAAAGGTGCAACTCTTCAAAAAGTCACAACCCATTGAAAAGATCATAACCATTAAATCCGAAAAGGTGCCTATTCAAATTGCATCCTTTCTCTTAGTGTCTTTTTGCAAAAAAAAAAAAATACTATCTTTTCATTTTCCATTCATATGTCTTAATAGGCCAACAATAATGCTAACATCACCTTTAAGACAAACTTGGAGAAATCTTTTGACAAACTTAAATGATCTTTTATAAGACAACCTCTCTCTTTCTTTAATTTTTCTAAGAATCTCTTTAAGCTTATAGTGTCTTGCATTATCACCTCCTCAATATTGTCCTTGTCAACAAAACAAAATTCCATTTTCAAGCCTTTTGCGGGAATAAAATAAAAAGACCCCATATCTCCTTATGTCTTTATCATTTGCATCAAAATATTATCTAGAAGAATCAGTCATGCAAAGGACCTTACCAATGGACTCACATCTCCATCAATAAAGGAGGACCTGAAACTTTTCTTCCTTTTTTGTTGATGATTTATCTTTGTTTGCTATAGCTAACAAGAATTAGAACACCATCATAAACATTCGATATAACTTCAGCTCTTTTTCAAGTCAAACACCACCACCAAGTCCAAAATTATCTTCTCTAACATTGTAATAGAGAAGATGTGGATGCCTTTTAGGTGTGTCACCATCCAAGAGAAGTCTTCCTTTAGGAAATATCTCGACTTCACAAGTTATCACAAAAAATCTACTAACAATTCTCAATTCATCAATTTTAACATAAAGTTGACTAGATAGAAGATCAAATTTTTTAACATTATCGAATGGAGCACTCTTGCTAAAGCCTCTTTTAACATTATATATTAACAATATGTCATACAATACATCAATTTTTTCAGATATCTACAACCAAATCAATAGAATCCATAGGAGCTTGTTTGAATACATACTTATTTTAAAAGGAAGATTAATTTAGTGGGTTGAAAAACTATGACCAATCCTATAAGTGAAAAAAAATTTGACAATTTAAAAAGCCAAGGTCAAAAATATTACCATGCACACCAATATCAATAGAGTTGACTTTTTTTCAGTAAAATTTCTTATGGATAAAAATTGTTAATTGGTATGTAAACTTCACAAGCATCACCCCAGAACTTGGAAATGCACTTTTATGGGCTAAGTAATGTATAAAGAAGCAACCTATTCGAATGTCAATAATGGGACATGATTGATGTCTAGGATGTCAAATATCTTCAACTAGGAACCTCTTATGTATACTATCCTAGGTCTTTTACATAAAGAAAACATGACTAAATTTGTGATGTTTAAAACAATGGTAACTGAAATTTCAATATTCTATGCTCTGACCTTTCTATTTTGACTATCATGTCCATCACTAGCTCTATTTTTCCTAACAATAGGACTCAATAGGACTCTTAGAGATACCATGATTTGGAGATCGAATGATAATGGCTCCTTCTCTAGCAAAAGTGTTGCATGTTAATTGATGCCAAGAATAAGGCCAAGAACACATGCCCCAATAAATTTTTTTAACTCGATTCAAAAACTGAAAGTTCCTAATAAATTAAATTCTTTGTTTGTCTCATACATCATATATAATAATCTCTCCATCAAGTCCTTTCCAAATTATATGGGCTTAAATTCCAGCCCAAGATGTAATTAATGCAACCACCATTCTAAGGATGCCAACCATATAGCTTCTCCAAGTGTAACAATGTCCATTTCTTATGAACCAATCTCTTCAAAAAAAAGTATCACTGAATTATTCCTCTAGACTTGGGCTCCCTCGTTGATAGCAATTAGGTAAGGAATTGACTTAAAATTAATGATAAAGAATATGACATCATTCATACATTGGTGCACTCTAATCCTTCTCTGCCTCTGACCATATGAGAAAAAATTCAAAAGATTAACCACACTTGGGAATGTGCAATTTAGTCCCAAATAAAATTCAAAACCCAAAAATAACGTGCAATTTAGGAAATAAGATGAGATGACCCCCGTAGTAGTAGGTGTCTTTGATATTTTGTCCCCCATAAAAAAAAATAGAGACTAATCTTTCTTCCTTTTTATATATAGTACAAATATATTTTTGCCCCTCTACATCTCAAATGTTTTTAAACTTGTCATGTCTCTCAACTTCTATTTTTATTTCTCTGTTTTTACTTTTTATTTTTTCTTGATTTTTTTTTTCTTGTTTTAATTCATTCGTCCCAATCTTGACTTTTCTTTTACTTTTTTTCTCGAACATTATTCTATTTTTTTTTAATTTGTCTGTTTCAATCTTTATTTTTTTATTTTTGTTTTTATCATTTTCATTTTTTAAAAAAATTATTTTATTTTTTCTTCTCATTTTTGTTTTTCTCAATCTTTTTTTTTCTTTTGTTTCTTATTTTCCCCTTTTTTCTTAAACTTTATCTTTTTACTTCTATTTTTTTTTTCTTTTCTCAATTTTTTTCTTCTCAATTTTTATTATATTTTTTAATAAATAGAAAGTTAGATAATCCGCAAAGGGATATTTTTTTTTTATATATATCAAAGTAAATTTAAGGAGATGGCTTATTGTTTGAGTCATTTGGGATAAGTCTTGCCTCTAAGGCAAAAGTTATAAAACATCTCATAAATCAAGACACAATGTAGTAGTGTCGAGTTTTGCTCATGAGACATAACTTGTTACTTGAAAATCTCTGAGTTAAGTCTTGCCTCTAATTCAAGAGTTATGGAATATCTCATAAATCAAGACACAATGTGGTAGTGTGAACACATACCTATTGGGCATAACTTATTTTTTTGGGAGGGTCTTGGGCTAAATCTTGTCTTAGAGGCAAAACTAAATGAATATCTCATAAATCAAGAAACAATGTGGTAGTGTCAACTGTTTCCCATGAGGTGTAACTTGTGGACTAAGTCTTGCCGCTAAGGTAAGAGTTATAGAACATCTCATAAATCAAGACATGATATGGTAGTGTCAACTCTTGCCCATGGGGCGTAACTTGTTATTTGAAAATATTTGGACTAAGTCGTGCCTCTAAGGCAAGAGTTATAGAACATCTCATAAATCAAAATATAATGTGGTAGTGCCAACTCTTGTTAATGGTGCATGACTTGTTGTTTGAAAGTTCTTGATTTATAAAATATCTCATAAATTAAGATGCAATGTGGTAATGTCAACTCTTGTCTATGAGGCATAACTTGTTGTTTAAAAATTCTTAGGCTAAGTCTTACCTCTAAGGCAAGAGTTATAGAGCATCTCATAGATCAAGATACAATGTGGTATTGTCAACTCTTGCCCATGTGGGGCGTAACTTATTGTTTAAGAGTTATAGAGCATCTCATAAATCAAAACATAATACGATAATGTAAATTCTTATCCATAGGGCATAACTTGTTGTTTGAAAGTTCTTGGGTTAAAACTTGCCTCTAAGGAAAGAGTTAAAGAACATCTCATAAACCAAAACACAATGTGATTGTGTCAATACTTGCCCATGAGACGTAACTTGTAGCTTGAAAGCCCTTGGTCTAAATCCTGCATCTAAGAAAAGAGTTATAGAGCATCTCATAAATCAACACACAATTCAATAGTGTTAACTCGTGCCCATGAGGCATAACTTGTTGTTTGATGGTCCTTGAGCTAAGTCTTACCTCTAATCCAAGAGTTATAAAACATTTCATAAGTAAAAAACACAATGTGGTAGTGTTGACTCTTGCCCAATGTACGTAACTTATTGTTTGAAAATCTTTGGGATAAGTTGTGCATCTGAGGCAAGAGTTGTAGAATATCTCATAAATCAAGACAACATTGTAGTGTCAACTCTTACTCGTAGGGCATAACTTGTTGTTTGAAAGTCCTTGGGATAAGTCACTTTTTTCTCTAAGGTCAGAGTTATAGAACATCATAAATCAACACACAATATGGTATAGTCAACCCTTGCCCATGGAACATGACTTTGTTTGAAAGTCCTAAGTCTTACCTCTAAAGCAAGATTTATAGAACATATCATAAATCAAGATACAATGTGGTAGTGTCAACTCTTGTCCATGGGGCATAACTTGTTGTTTGGAAGGAATCGAAGAAAAATAATTAAAATTACGAAAAAAATAAAAAAATATTTAAAAGAAAAAATTAAAATCAAAATAAAATAAAAAAGAGAAGAAATTAGAAGTTGAAAGATAAATAAATATGGAGTTGTTGAGAAATATCAATATATATATATATATATATATATATATATATATATATATATATATATATATATATATATATATATATATATATATATATATATATAAAGGAGATCAATAGCCAATCCTATGTGGCATGCTTAAGAGGCCTCCAAACCTATTTATCCTTTTTGTTTGTTTTTTGGATATTTGTTGAGTTTTCTCCTTATTTTAAATATTTGTGTGTTTAAAGAAAAATCAAAAGTCACCACATTTAAACTCTAATTATTATGTAATAAAAGAAAAAAAATGTTTGAGGTAACTCATCTATTTAATTTCTACTAATAATATTTGTAACTCTCAAGCTATTCATGATTTATATTTATAACCCCTAAATATTTAATACAAAAGTTAATGATACCTTGATATTCCTTTATTTTTATGTATATAAATTCATATTTTTTGTTTTATGAGATGTTATCCAAGGTCATCCTTCATTTCCACTATTATATTCATGCTTTTGTTTGTTTTGAAAAGAAGAAGATTTTTGAATGGTGATAGGCTTGTGAAAGTAGATATCGAGACATTTATGTATTCATTTCGTTTTTTCTTTCTATAGAATTTCATATGTTTTATTTTATGCGATTTTACCCAAGGTTATTCTCCATTTTCACTATGATGTTTATGTTTTCATTTCACTTAAAAAAGAAGAAGATGCTCTTAAATGGTGAAAGGCTTGTGGAAGTGGATATCGGCAAGAGCTCGAACATTTCGACTTATTTTTTAACTAATGATTAATAATATAATAATATGTGTATCGTCTTATTTCTATATCTATATATGGTGCCTCTTAAGTTCAATTTTTAAGTCTATAATTTTTTTTGGTTGAATGAATAACTTTGTAGTTGGAAATTTCCTAATTATTAATTAAGTTTCTTAATTTATAATTGATTTTTTTAGGCTTATGGAAGTACATATCGAGACATTAATGTGTTGGTGTATATGCATTTTATTATTAAATTAATATATTAAGTACAAATGTTAGTGGGTATAAATTGTGTATTATGAGTATTATTACTTACATTTGTTAGTGGAAGAATTTAGTCATGAATTTCTTGAAACTCCTATAATTACTAAGTTTTTATTTGCCCATTATACTATGTAATTATGCTTGTAACTCATGTAACATCCAGCCATTCATGTACCCACTTTACTACATCATATTCTTCCTATTCAATACAAAGATGAATTCCTCACCTATAAATAGAGGTTGTCTTGCATGTTATTGTATGTACAAGGAAATATGACAAGTGTGAAAAAGATTATAGTGTGTAGTAGTGAAATAGAGAGTTGAGACAAATAAAATATTCTAAGTCTACAACTATATTCACTATACAAAAAAGAGTAATTATATTAGTGAAGAAAGAGTCGAAACACAGAAAATATTATAAGTCTTTAACTATATTCACTATATAAAGAGAGTAAATATATGTTGAAGGAAGGTGTTCTTATGGTGGAGCTTTGGACTCTTCAACTAATCCGGAGTTGTTTGAGTTATACATCGTTGATGGATTGTTGTATCCTGAAGGGGACAAGTCAAGAGATATATTGCTGGAACGGAGTAGATTATGCCGCAGTGGGCTTGAATCTCCTTAAAGAAAGCGAGATATCCGCATTTCAGCCAAGAAGAAGATGATCTTATTTTCTTCATTTATTTTGTTCATTTTATTTCAACTGTAATAATTATTGTAATTTGTGGTATATTACACCAACAGAATGTATTCATTTCGTTTTTCTTTCTATAGAAGTTCATATATTTTATTTCATGCGATTTTATCGAAGATTATCCTTCATTTTCACTATGATATTCATGTTTTTATTTCACTTGAAAAAGAAGAAGATACTATTAAATGGTTAAAGGCTTGTGGAAGTGGATATCGGCAAGAACTTGGACAATTATGCATTGATTTTATCTTTTTTTTTAATTAATGATTAAAAATATAATAATATGCGTGTTGTCTTATTTCTATATCTATCTATGATGCCTCTTAAGTTCAATTTTTAAATCTATAATTCCTTTTGGTTCAAATGAATAAAAATTTATGAATTATTAATTAAATTTCTTAATTTATAATTGATTTTTTTAGGTGTCTAGTTTATTTCCATTAATCACATATAAAGCAATACAAAACAACCAACATCCACCGATAGCTAAATAAATTTTAATAATTAAAATATATTAGTTATTTGGTCTTAGTTATGATTAAATTTTAGGACTATCAATAAATATGCATGACATTAAATTTGAGAAATATAAAGGAACATGGAGGCAAGGGAGGAAAATGAGGTGATTAATTCTAAAATTTTTATAAACGTGAGGTAATTATGAAAAATTTTATACACACGAAAAAAATTATTTATGATTTGTTCATTTCTTTTTTTTTTTCTTTTTAAAAAATAGTGTATTTATCTGATTTATTTTTTTAAAATATTATATACATAAAATAAGAAGCATTTGTGTTTTATTTATTTTTTCTTTTTCTTTCTTTTTAACATTGAGAAATAGTGTATTATTTGATATATTTTTAACCATTATAATTACAAGAAAAAATAAATATTTTACACTTCACCTTCTAAAGTAGATGATTACATGTTGTTAACATATATAGTTTATGAATTGTACGTCTATTATTTTGAGAAGCGGTTGAGTCAGTGTAATTATTTTTTTTATATAAAAATTTATCTATATATTATTTAATAAATTATTTGTATTATCAAGATCGCGCAAACGCGGATAGTTTCACTAGTTTGAAATATATAAGGACAACTAGATAATTATTCTGTATATAGTAAAAAAAGAAGAAAAACTAAATTTACAGGATTTCTTTTACGGGGACAAAAAATAAAGGAAATCATCCCCAATGTAGTGTTGGCCTTAATCGGGTAATCGTCTTCTAGGGTTTTTCTTGGTCGTGTGCAGCACATGACTAACTTTCCAAGCTCTATCAAATGATCTCTCTCTCGCGTGGTATTATTATATACTGGAAATGTTATCGATATCGTTTTCCATTCGAAGAATCCCTTTCACTTCGAATCCTCAAAATCCAATCTTTCCGAACTCTATTCTCACAAATTCAACATTTTCCTGACCCAAAACCTTCTGTAAAGTTCCCTCAACATTCAAGAATCATACTCACCCCTACAATTGTACATACGACAATATCCAGTTGCCGTTCCGACATTCTTGCTTTCTCTTTTTTCTTATGGTGTGCAAAGCAACCCAATTACTTTCACGATAAGGCCACATTCACTCATGTGGTTAGTATTGTGTCTCGGTTGACGTTGAATTTTGGAACAGTGAAAAGGATTATTAAGGAATTGGAGGCGGTTGGTTGTGTAATAAATCCACAGACTTTGTTGTTTTTGTTGAGGATTTATTGGTTTGGTGGAATGTATGATAGAGTTGTCGAGGCATTTGAGGAAATGCTTATGTATGGTTATACGCCAAATACTTTTTCTAGGAATATTGTAATGGATGTTTTGTTTAAGATTGAGCGTGTTGAAGTAGCGCTTAGAGTTCTGAAAGAAAATCAGGTTCCGAATTTTTTATCGTATAGTATTGCTGTGTGTAACTTGTGTAAGCTTAATGATTTGGTTAATCTTCAGGATGTACTTACGACTATGTTGAGGAAAAGTTATTATCCTAATGAGGAGACATTTTTTGTGATTTTGAATTGTTATTGTAAAGGAGGTTGTATAGCAGAGGCAAAACAGGTATTGGCGTTGATGATAGTTTTGGGTGTTACTATATGCCAGAGAGTTTGGAGTATATTAATAGATGTTCACTGTAAAGCTGGGAACATGGATGCTGCGAGTGATTTACTCAAGAAGATGGTAGAGAGTGGTTATTCACCAAATGTTGTAACTTGCACGTCATTGATCAAGGGATTTTTTGAGTCTCGGATGCCAAACAAGGCATTTGGGATCTTGGATGTCATGGAGTCAAAAGGATGCTTCCCTGATTTGGTTCTTTGTAATGTGTTAATAGACTGCCTCTCAAAAATGGGGAGGTATGAAGATGCAATTAATGCTTACTTCCTTTTGCGGGAGCAAAGGCTAGTACCCGATTCTTATACTCTTTGTTCTTTGATTACAACCGTTTGTCTCTCTAAGCAATTCACTGAACTACCTCTGCTCATAACTGGCTTCAAGATCCAACCTGATTTAGTTGCTTGTAACTCTTTCCTTAGCTATTTCTGCAAAGCTGGTTATCCTGCTGGTGCCGTTGAATTTTACAATGACATGATAGATAGAGGTTTCATAGCAGATAAGTATTCCTTTGCTGGATTATTGACTGGATTATGCAGGTCTGGTAGGATAGAAGAGGCAGTCAAGGTGCACAGAGGACTTGTTAGAAGTCACGTTGGGCTTGATTCTCATATAATTACTGTGATAATAAATGGGCTAATAAAATCTGGTAAATTTCACAAAGCTATTAGCTTGATCAAGAAAGCCGCTTCAGAGAAGTCCCAATTAGATGATGTTTCTTACACTATTGCCATAAGAGGACTTCTTACTGGTGGTGAATTTGGAGAAGCTTATGGCTTGTTCCGCCAAATGAAAGAGGTCGGTCTAGCCCCAAGTAAACAGACCTATAATCTGATTCTTTCAGGTTTCTGTAAAAGAAGTGATGTTAGCATGGTTGAAGAGATCTTACTTGAAATGGTTGATGCTAGTGTTGAAGTTGACCATTTTAGTCTGAGGTTTATGAAAAATCTCCTGTATAGATCCCGCCGTTCTGCTTCACTCTTTACTCTATTAACTGATGGTTCAACTTCTGGAATCCTTCCAAGAGAAGCATATGCGGAATTGTTCAATGAACTAGTTCAGCCAGTAAACATCAGAAATGTGCACACAGACAGGTCTACAAACATTGATTTTGGCATATCCAGCTCAGATGAAATCCAGGAGTTGGCTGTTTCAGTTGGTTGAGATGATTTGATTTGACAGCTTATTTGGTCTATAGCAAAGTTCTGTACTTGAGTTCCTCAAGAACCCGAGCTTTCTCTCTCCAAAAACCTATGATGATCATATGATTTTAAAAATGAACTGATTGCCTAAAGGTACCATCCGAACTCCATCGAAATGACAAACATTTTCAATAGACTGCTCTTCTATCTTGTTACTATTTTTAGCCATTTGTTTTCTCTACCACCTTTTTTCCTTTCCCCATTTTGGTCACCCTGTCGTTTTCCTAAATGAGTGGTTGCTGTTTATAGGATTTTGAAGTGAATTGGGTTTGGGGTGTGTGTGTGGGGGGGTGGGTGGGGGGAGGGGGCGGTGGGATTATGTTCTGTATAAGTGAACAAGTGCAATTCTCGCAAGGATAAAATTGTCTCAAGTTTTGGATATTGCTCTTCTACTTTTTGTAAGATGACTTCCCTATGCTTGTTGATCTGAGATAAAATAGGTTGCTGAACTCCTATAAGCTAGCTATCTCCCTTTGATGTGCATTCATAAGATTTATTTTGGTTCTTATAGAGATCCATAAATAAAGAAGCCTTTAAAGCAGTTGTGTACATAGGAGTCCTCATAAGCGGGTGTTGATATCTTAGATAAATGAACAATTTATTGTAACGATATTGTATTAACAAATCACAGTTCAGATCATACTAATAGAACTCAATTCACACAGTAAGGAAGGATCTATGGATTAGCAGTTGAAATGATTTTTACCTAAGAGCAGTCATACTCATATGAACAACATCCACTTTTAATAACTAAGGCTCAAAAATTTATTGGAAACATGCTCTCTATCCTACAAAGGTAGGTGTAAGGTCTGCGTACATCGCACCCTCCCGGACCCCAGTTGTGGGGCTATATTGGGTTTGTTGTTGTTGTAAGGCTCAAAACTTTTAAAACCACATGTAGTCTACGTATATGTTGAGGTTCTAACCCACAACTTCTACAGTAGCCGATTGAGTCTCTTGACCACTGGTCTAAGAAGAGCTGGTTGTCAAGCTATGGCATTACATATCATGTATGCATGTTTTTATTTTTGCATATTGTTTATATATGTATGTAGAAATTTTTCCAACAGAGAAGTCCCTTGGGTATGGTGCGTCCACCCGTTGCTTTAAAGGGTGCTTACAAACCAAGATCAAGAAAGTTTTGCCAATAGAGACTCGTGGAACCTTGAACTCATGATACTATACTAGCTTGTCTCACTGATATGTTGATTTATTTTTCGATAGATTACTTATGAGCAAGTGTTTTAGTCATAGGTGTTGATATGAGGATTACATCATTTATGAGCTTAGAAGTTTGTCAAGACTTTGGACTGGAAGTTTGTCGCTGATTGGTCTGTATACAGTGTCATTACTACATTGAAAAAGGTCATTATGCAGAAAATTTGAAACTTCATTTTAGAAACTCTTTCTTGTTGCGCGTTGGTGTTAAAAAAATTAGTTTCTGGTGATGGAGTTATGTATTTTCTGATATCCTGAAGTAATTCTCGATTTAGCAGTCTCCATCTGACTATCTCTTAGTCCTTTTTTGTTTGCTTTGGTAATGGATGTGTTGACGCGGAGTATCCAAGGGGAAGTGCCTTGGTGTATGCTTTTTGCAGACGATGTAGTTCTGATTGACGAGACCCGAAAGGGTGTGAATGACAAATTAGAGGTGTGGAGACAAACTCTTGAGTCTAAAGGGTTCAGGTTGAGCAGAAGCAAGACAGAGTATTTGGAATGCAAGTTTAATGACGTGAGGTTGGAGGATGAGGTGGTAGTGAAGCTGGAATCGCAGGAGGTATGTAAGAGGGATAGTTTCAAGTATCTCGGGTCCGTGATTCAGGGTAACGGTGAGATTGACGAGGATGTCTCGCACCGTATTGGGGCGGGATGGTTGAAGTGGAAGCTCGCGTCGGGGGTGTTGTGTGATAAGAAGGTGCCGCCCAAGCTTAAAGGCAAATTCTACAGGATGGTAGTCCGTCCGGCCATGTTGTATGGAGCGGAGTGTTGGCCAGTTAAGAACTCCCACATCCAAAAAATGAAGGTGGCGGAAATGCGAATGTTGCGCTGGATGTGTGGGATGACTAGAGGGGACAGAGTTAGGAATGAGACTATCAGGGAGAAGGTTGGGGTGGCTCCAGTGGAGTGCAAGATGCGGGAAGTCCGATTGAGTTGGTTTGGACACGTGAAGAGGAGGGACATGGATGCCCCGGTCCGTAGGTGTGAGAGGCTAGCGTTGGATGGTTTTAGGCGGGGTAGGGGTAGGCCGAAGAAGTACTGGGGAGAGGTGATTAGACGGGACATGGAGCAGTTACAGCTCACCGAGGACATGACCCTAGATAGGAAGGTCTGGAGGGCGAGGATTAGGGCAGAAGACTAGGGCCAGTTTGGGGGCGCAAGGGTAGGGAGTGGGGGATTATTCCTGTTATTCTTCCTACTCTTATTTTTATTCCTATTCCTATTCTTCTTCTTGTTACGATTTCGGTGTTCCATGTTTTATTATGTTGCTGAGTGCTTCCCCATGTTTCCTACTACCATGCGTTACTTTATATTTATATTTATATTTATATTTATATTTATATTTGTGTGGCGACTGTCTTGAGCCGGGGGTCTATCGGAAACAGCCTTTCTACTTCTTCAGAGGTAGAGGTATGGACTGCGTACATCTTACCCCCCCAGACCCCACTAGGTGGGAATACACTGGGTTTGTTGTTGTTGTTGTTGTTGATAAAGCTGGATTTATATCACCAGGCTGATGTCTCTTGTCTTCCTGGTTAATGCCATAAAGAGTAGACTACATTTTGAGCTATAGATGCTCTCTGGCTCTACTATAGGAATGACATTTTTCCTTTAATGTGTGTAGGAGGAGGGTATCGAACGACGGAAGAGTTGCCTGAACTGATAATACAGCAAAAGGAATTCACTAGATGTGGTATGTATACCATTACCTCCATAAAACTTGATTCAAAGATTTTTGATTAACTCACTCTCTCGTGCAGGTTGGTTCGCAATGCTGAGTGATTCTGTAATTCTTGCTAGTGTTATTTGCCAAATGGTGTTGAAAAAGATTTCGTGAATGCTGGGCCTCGGCAGATTGTTGTTGTTGCTCCCGTAGCTGGAGATTGTGAGAAATATGGAGGTACTGAACTCACTAACTGAATGCTTTTGTCTGTTTCTCTTGAAAAACCTGGACGTCAGTATGTGAGGTTGTTCACTGTGAAATGTTGAGAGGAATGACATTTTTCCTTTAATGTGTGTAGGAGAAGGGTATCGAACCGCAGAAGAGTTGCCTGAACTGATAATACAGCAAAAGGAATTCACAAGAGTGGTATTTGTACTATTACCGCCATAAAACTTGATTCAAAGATTTTCTTCGGAGGTAGCGGTATGGACTGTGTACATCTTACCCTCCCTAGACCCCACTTTGTGGGAACACACTGGGTTTGTTGTTGTTGTTGTATAGCAAACTCTAATTGTTTCAGCCACTGTTATTGTTAGGACAATGGGATTTTTCATAACTTAGCTGTTACATGCAAAAATTAAGATAAATATCTACTTTGTACTGTAGTATTGGGAACTTCTTTATCGAAGGGATGCAGTGTAGCTTAACAGATAAAAAGAAACTTATTGGTGCCTGTCTTGATCTTTTTTCTTGTGGTCTTGGATTATGTAATCAGCATGAACTGGTCATGCCTTGTGGATCGACATGATTACCATCATTCAAGTTCCATTTAAAATGTGCTCTGTTGCTTAATAATTATTATTTCTATTTATTAAGCATTTGCCTGATGAACTGTGTCTCTTGTTCTTCAACATTGCAGCAATACACTCTGGAAGATGATGTTGTTGCTCCCCATGAAAGCTGGTGTATGGAGGTACTAACTTATCCAACCCAGAAGTGTACCAGATAGAAAAACACGGTGTCCTGTTAGGTCAGTCTTCCTAGTATAATCCTCGTGTAATTAATCATCATTTGGACTTTGGATGATAATACGCTGTCTCCTGTCATTCTTTGTTATTTCTATTTATTAATACTATGTTCCTGGTTTTCTGCGTAAACCTAATTGATTTTATGAACTGGTGCATTGTTCTGTTAGTTATGCAGACTGTTACCATGTTTTCAAGTCCATCGCTGAACTCAGTAGTCATAACTCCGGAATGGTTTGTCGCTGATTGTCTTGCTTTTCCTGTAATTTAAATAGGAACGCTGTGGTAACAACTTTAATAAATAATATTTTCAGCTGTAATATTAAGGCTACACTTTTTAGCCAAATCTGCTTAATAAATATTAATGAATGAGTAGTGTTAGTTTTCATACTTATTCTTCTGAAGCTGCTATTATATTACAACATGTAGACTATAGAGGGGTACGGGGTTGTATATGCATTTATCTGTTAAGTTTAATGCCATTTGACACTTGTTTTATGCCTTGTGCAGGGATTTTATCTGATTCAATGGAATAGATTGTCAGAGAATTTGAATCGACTAACATGGATACTATTTCAGATCACTATGATAGAAGGAGAGTTGTGGAAGCAGACTTGCATTTTGATTTTCTATATTGTCAGGAAAAAGGAATTTTGATAGTTGATTGTTCGCATCTCAGTTGAATTTTTGGTGATCCGAGTAACTATTTAACAGGATGTTTTACATCAAGTCTTCCAATCTTGTAAGCAGATTTTTAGCTTTGTACTGCTTTAGTTTTAGCATAATTGTGCTTCATTATTTGTGTTTCTGGGTGGAAAAAGGGTACATCTTCCATATTTCATAGATAGTAGAAATTTGGCTCCTCTTACGAAATACCAACTGATGCTACGTCAGTGATGGAAAGTGAAACATGTAAAAGATGAAGTTAACTCGGGTTGAGAATATACACTTCATCAAGACAGCCATCACCTGTGGTAGCATGTTTTGGTTCTTGCAATGGTTTTGGTTTTGCTGGTGAATAACCAATAAACCTTAGAATTTCAAGAGAATTCCTTCTCCTATGGGGATTGACCCACTAAGTTTGTGCGATATATTACTGTAAATTGTATCGAAGATATTAAGCAATATCTGTTTTATTATGTTACGCCTAGTTACAAGTGTTCTAAGCATTGAAACTTAACTATACCCGTTTGTATGCAAAAGGTCTCAAGAGAGCTAACTCGTCTTTACTTAATGCGAAAGCCAAAAGATAACCAGGATATCCCTTCAAGACTACCAAAATAGAACATAAACTGCTTCCATGCCAAGTGGATATAAATAGTTTTCCGCTGTTCAGTTGTCCCATCAGAAAAGACAGTAATTGAGGTGAACCGATGATGATACAGTTGGAGAAAGATCCTGAACTCACTTACATTGCATAAATGAACACAATGCATGCTTTACTTGAGAACCTAGAGGGCTAAAACTAGTAGATAACATGCTATTTATGTAATCTAACAAAGTGGAACAGAGCCCTCCGGAGAAGCTAAAAGCAGCAGGGCCTGATTTCATTAGCCCGATGAAAGCACCAATCAATCAACTATACGTTAATCCCACACTAGCCTCTGTATCCAGTTCGCTTTGTATGCACAGTTGCATCAATTTAATTCAAGCTCAATAAAACTATAAAAGAACAAAAAGTAAGGCTTAAACTATATAAAATATGCTGGAAGACATGAAAACATGGACACTAATACTACTCAAATCTAGGTGAATATTCCCTAGCAGGATTTCATTTAATTCCAGCACGTGTTAAGACATATTTAAGCTTCAGATTTCCAACAAAGGCATTGGGTAGAAATCATCCTTCCCGCTTGCCTGCCCCTATCAAAATGGATCTTCAAGAATGATACTTTTCAGACGAGTTGGGAGCAAAAATGGACACTTTTTCAGTCATAGGAATCAAAACGGACATTCATTTTATTTTGGATAGCAAACTGCAACTAACACCAACACCGTTTGCTGAAAACTTTTGGGGTTAAATTTGTTATTGTGGTTTGCCCAAAAATGGGCAAACTACATATCTTCTTGTGTGAATAAGAGAATCGCTCGAAGTCTGAAAATATTCCAGTTTTTTTCTTCACGTGAATTGCTGAAGATTCCTGAAAATTAGATTTGTCATTTCAATGAGAAATTTTCACTTATAAATATGTGTTGTTGTTTACCATTTATCTCATTCATCTATAGCAATTTCTTACTAATATTATCTCTTTTTGGTTTCGAGAATCCCTTCACAATTATGTCTCAACAATCTGAAATGTCTTTACTTTCGATTGAACCGAATGTATGTAAATTTTGGTGCTGTGCGCGTTCTAAGGTAAAAATTTTAAGTTGTTCAATTAAAAATATGTGTATGTTAACCTTGTTTCATATTTTTTTTGTTTTAGGAAAATGATGGATGTAATTATTTTCGATGGATATAAATTATAGCAATAAATGAAACAAACACCATTTATCACAATTGAAGAGACCCACATTCGATGGTGATACCGCGACTTCACAGAACACTATAAAGTTTGACACGCATTTAATCTCAACGAAGTCATACAAGATAGAGATTTTCTTAGGATATTGCTTAAAGAATTCGAAGAAAAATAAAATAATTTGAAGAATATGCTTAATGAAACTGAGCAAGAGAATCACGTTTCGAAAAGAAAATGGAATGAAGAATAGGAAAAAAGAAACTATTGGAAATTTTTATGTGTTATACTGATTTGCTGTTTGATTTGGAATTTTTTTACCGTTGATTAATTATCATGTAGTCTTTTAATAAGTTTATTGTTTATACAGTATGTCTTTTTTAAGATTTTAGTAGTTCGAATTTGACATGTAATATATTTTTCAATTTAAATTTGAAATTGATTCCTATTTAGTAATTGTTGTTAATTTACCTCATCTAAGTAATTCTCTATTATTCATTTGTTACTACAAGTTTTAATTTTTATAAATTGTATTTTGTTATCTATATTTTTTAAACGTGTAATTTAAAATTAGAGATGCCGATGTTTATACTACAAAAAAATGCAATTACATAACGATTTTCCCAGAATTCAATGCATGTACTATATAAATATTTTGTTAGATACACTATTATTTTTTTTTAATACTCACGTTGTTTCAAAAAGAACGACCTAATTTAACTTGAAAAAGAGTTTAAAAATATAATGAAAACTTTTTAATCTTGTGGTAAGATACACTCTAATCTTGTGGTCTTAAATATGCCGCGTGAAATTTTAAAATTGAAGCATTACCAAAAAAGGAAAGAGGTCATTTTTTTTTGAATTCGATAAAAAAAGTAGATCATTATTTTTGAAACGGAGGAAGTATAATATTTTTTGAATAAAAAATTGATTCCCACTCTATTTAAGAAGTTCATATATTGCACACTTCATAACTTCAATATCACAAGATTTGCAAACTATAGATTTTAAACTTCTTCTATAAATCAAGATATCAATATCTTCAATCTCAATTAAACTATCAAGGTACTTTTGAATTTAAATTAATTTTTAATTTTACTTTAAGTTTGGCTCAATAAAATAATTTTTTTCAGCATTATATTAACCTCAGTAAATTTTACATTTCAATTTAGGAGCTTAAAATTTCTTCTTAAAATATAAGTCAGTGGAGAAAAATATAATTGTACAAATCTTTATGTTTACAATCAATTTAAGAAGATTTAATCTTGAATTTTCGTACTGTTAGGATTTTTCAACTTCATTTATCGGCAGACTTCATTTTTTTAAAAACAAAAACTAGGGTTTGTCCATGTATGGGCAAACTCCATTATTTTTTTTTTTTGAAAAAAATATCTTTGTCTATACATTAAGTTTGGCTGAATAAAATATTTTTTATTGAAACATATATATAACGATTTTTAAAAAATATTAAAAAATATAATGTATTTACCTATCCATTGATTCAAATGGAGTGTGACAATATAGGTTAGTCGGTTCTTGATTGCTCGATTCTCCAAACTCACAATTTTGAGCTCCAATGGACATTATGTTGATTTAGTGAAGCCAAACCGCATTTTCTCTATCAAATCCTACTACTGTTTGTTGTTGAATAGAATTGCTTGGCCAACCAACACTTAAATTAGTAGAACACGTACTATTTCGAATATCAAATTTATTATCAGATGATTCTTCATCCTAAATAGCGCTTTGCGTTTTGGCATACATAGCAAGTATTGCTAAACGCATTTGGTTACGAAAAATCTCAGGACGACGAAGAAAAGCTGATAAAGAGTCATCATTCCAAATTCGAGTCTCCTAAAAAATTATATGACCGTTACCCATTATTGATATGGGATATCGACCAGTGATAAGAATAGAAAGTTCAACATCACGTACCTTCATTTTACTCCGAAAAAAACGTACAAGACGTTCATATTTGAGTGTCATTGAAAAACTTGAACCGTTTTCACAGAAAGACTATATCTAACGGAACCACCTTCGTATAAAACTTCTCCACCCCAAAATAAACTAACCCTAACAGTGTCACTCATTATTTTTATCCTTATAAAAAAGTTTTCAGTGAATAATGAATATTGCTATAGATGAATGAGATAAATGGTAAACAACAACACATATTTATAAGTGAAAATTTCTCATTGAAATGACAAATCTAATTTTCAGGAATCTTCAGCAATTCACGTGAAGAAAAAAATTAGAATATTTTCAGACTTCGAACGATTTTCTTATTCACACAAGAAGAAATGTAGTTTGCCCATTTTTGGGCAAACCACAATAATAAATTTAACCCCAAACGTTTTCAGCAAACGGTGTTAGTTGCAGTTTACCCCAACATGAACAAACTGTCCATTTTGTATCCAAAATAAAATGAGTGTATAAGGCTGAAAAAATATCCATTTTTGCTCCCAACTCCTTTTCAGACTGTGAACCTCTAACGCGTTTCTCAATCATTTGTGAAATTCCTCGTCACAAGAAAATAAAAAAAATAGAGCAATCCTGCATGAAGTTCTTATTGAGTTGGCCAAGTCAATTTTGGCTATCTGGCATTGGTCTTGTTTGACAGGGTGTGGAATTTGCTTAAGAATTATCAAAATAGTTACTTCTCCAAAAAAAAAAAAAAAAGATAGCGGCAAATGAGGCACTCATTACTGAATGGCACTCCGACATACATGCTGTCTCCATTTCCCGTACCTACGAAGATAACTAAACAGAGCAATTTTTTTGTGGGAAGAAATGCTGACCTGGTTAGGTGGTCTATCAACAGTGATGACACCGCCGATACAGGGAGACCTTGGAGTTAAAAACTTAAGGCATCACAACAAAAGCCTTTTAGTTCAAATGGTTATGGAGATTCAACAATGGCAAACAGTGCTATTAAAACGTGATAGAAGGTGAGAATGTATACCTAGATCTATAAAGTCTGTTAACCTGCAAATACAGAAGCACTGCTGACTGCTTTAATGCAACTAACTGGAATCTCCATTTTCAGAAGAAATCATCAGGATTGTGAGCTAGAGAATGCAAGCATGCTCATAACTACTTTGGACAGTGTGGTGTTAACAGGGGACAGCTCTGATTCTTTGATATGGATGCAAAGAAATATGAAATTTTCACAGATAGCTCTAGCTATGATTGGCTATCTAAAGCAGTGGAGTTAGGAAGGCAACGATGGTCCTAGAAGCTGTTATGGAGAACTTATGCCCCAACAAAAGCGGCTGCCTTTGGAGGGATAGCAATTAATGAAGTTTGCCTTGTGCATGAAAATCTCCAGAGGAGGAGAATATAGTTTGCAAGTGTGTTATTATCTTCTTTTTTTTCTTTTTTTTTTTAAGGATAGTAACTTTCAGCGTGTTATTATCTTTTGAAACTCTTATCTTTACAGAGTTCAATTTTCTTGGTGTAAAAGGAAACCTGTAGAGGGATTAGGGAATATAAAGGAATTCACGAATACCCTATGCACCTGAAGGCTGAAATCCATAACTCTTTTGGTCCTATTGGCATCAGTAAAATTTCACATTTTCCTGTTTCACCAGGACCGCCCTGTAACATTCATGGACTAATGTTCAAGGTTTTAAGCGTACTTTGGTCCTTCACTCTTCTGATAAGCACATTTTTTGGTTTAAAGTTCCACTGTGAGAGAAACTTAATGCAAAATGTGGCAGTATTATAATTGAGTAATTGACCACGAAGGTTAATTGAAATGAACTATGTGCAGTAATAAGAACCCATCCTTCAGCAGCATCGGATACAAAATGAGAACAAGCAAAGTTCATAACCTCAAAGAAGGAAGAGTGCACCAAGCCACAGCCTCCAAAATCACGACGACAACTAAATATGAGCAAGGAGAACATATAATAATGAATTAAACTATGCCTTCCATTGTAGAAGGAGAACATATAATAATGAATTAAACTATGCCTTCCATTGAAGAAAATATTACTCTATTAGAGCAATTAAGAGCTCATCTAGAGTTTGAATCCTGTAAATAGAACTGCTCTTAGTCTTCCAAGTGTAAACAACGTTTCAGTAAAATCCCAGGCAGTGTCAACAAGATATGAAATGGGATTTTGCCATTCATGGAACAAAAAGGATGACAAGTCCAGGTTGATATGAAGAAGAGCCAATTTTCACCTTACTTACTGGAGGTGGAGGATATCTGATTACCAAGTCAACTAAAAACATTCAACTTAGCTCTTCTTTACATCGGCTGGGTCATAGAAACTTTTCCTGCATTAGGATGCTTCTTATCCATACAGATACAATATATGAGCAAATTGATGAGGAATTGAACCTATATCGTCTTCTTAGCTATTAATGTAGACAAAAAGAAGCATAGACATGGATGAAATACAATTAACTGTCTAGTATGTATTGATGGATCAGTTTCTGGCTCGACAGGGGCTGTCGAAATAATTGTTGTAAAGCATGCATAACCACTTTCCACAAGTAAAAGTACCAAGTGGATAAAATGCACTAGCTACCAATTTTAACTCATTGGGATCTGGTGGAATCATAAGCAACTAAGACACTGAGAACTAAAGGATATCCTCCACACTCTATATAGTGTATTATCAGTTAGGAATGAAGATATACTAAGCCAAATATTCTTTATCCGTACCATCAAATGATTTCTCTATCATATTTCCACTCTACACGTGCCAACAGCCAAATGATCTCTACAGCATGCTTGTAAAATGCATCATGAAGACAGATGCAAGTGTGGAAATCACCTAATGTTGAAATAACTGCACTTACAATCCAAGCTCACCCAACTACATGCTCCACCACCAAGTGAAGAATGACTTATGAGAACAAAATAGTACCCTTATAGGGCCTGTGTTCAGTGCCCATAAAATGCCGCAAACATGTATGTAAATGCATGTCAGTCTCCTATTTCCCTGTTTGGAGGAACAAGTTTCTTTGAATACTTCCCCAATGACAGAAATGAAAAAGGAAATCAAATAATAGATTGTGAGAATATTTTGATCATGTCATTAGACCCCGGAAAAAGCCCTATAGGCTATAAGTAATCAGACAACTGAAAACCTACTGAGTCTACGAATTTCTCAGGTTGATTTGTTGATGAGACCCATTAACAAGAAGAAGAAGATCAAATCAGAAGGAGCCAAGAAAAGGATCAAAGAGATGGTGGATAACTGAAAAAGCGAGTTGGTTCTTTATATAAAACAAACGAAAATTACAGCAGTCCTACTGCAAGAAAATTTCTGAAAAAGATGACATAGTACCAACAAAAATCAGTTACGAGAAAACAATAAATGTTAAGCTTTTTTCCCAGTTCTAGGTGAAGACTTTGGGCAGAGATCCCATCGGCCTTTTGCACGTCTGCGCTGAATAGTTGCTCTGCCACTGGTGGTGCTCATCCGCTTGCGAAAACCATGTGTTCGAGCCAACGACTTCCTTGATCTATTCCTCTTAGTCTGACAAAGAGCATACTTCTTTGCCATCACCACCAGGCCACGCCTTTTGGTGGTGCTCACTCCAATGTTGGAATTGAAGCCAAAGCCCAAGCCAAGTGATGAACCTAAGCCAGAAGTTAACTATTAGCTGGCTACTACTCATCATGCCAATTTAAACACGAAAGTTATCATAGCCTCCATGTATTTACAAACTTTCTCCGTTCAATTGTATTATCATCCAGCTTTAACCAATGGATTTTGATCATAAAACCAGAAATACAATTCAACTTTTTCAATAGTACACCAATGATGTCAGACCTAAAATATCCACAATAGATATTACAAACATGAATAATATGGAATACTAAACATCAGAAACAAGAATGGCAATGTACCCTTTTCACCTTCAAATCCATAAGTGGATAGAATACAACACAACAGGACTCAAGATAAGACTATAAGTCGTTTGGTGTGAGGTTTAAAGGGATAAATAGTTCCGGAATAAAATGAAGGACTACTTTATCCATGTTTGGTGTGAGGTATTAGTTAGTACCGGGATTATTTATCCCACCATTTACATCATAGTGACGAGATAAGTTATCCCCACATATATATGGTGGGATAACTCTTTCCCAACCAAGTTGTCTGGTGTGAGGTATAAGGTAATAATCCCGGATAAAACGTATATATGGTGGGATAACTCTTTCCCAACCAAACGACCCTCTGGAGTTGTCTGGTGTGAGGTATAAGGTAATAATCCCGAATAAAACGTAAGACTATTTGTCGTGCATTTGGTTGGAGATATTAGGTAGTCGTGAGATTATTTATCCCCCGCTATTTGTACCACAGTGATAAATAAGTTATCCCACCGTGTATATGGGATAACTTGTTCCCAACCAAACCCCCTAAAGGGAATTATTATCTGTTTACAGTATGCCCAAAAGAACATTTTAAAATGCACATATTGAGATTATATGGATACGGAATCAAGAAACATCCCCAGATTACGAATTCAAATGCAAGAGAAATTTCCAATTCACCCAACAAGTTAATATCACTTTCCAAATTGCCAGTTGAAAAATCAAAATGAAGATAGAAGTGGTACTTACCAGAGAAGGAAGTTGAAGCAGATAAGGTAGAGAGTGGAGAAGAAGGAAGGAAAGAACAGTGAAGCAAACCGGGGCATGTTGAGGCCATTTTCAAAGATGTCATTCTTGAGGAAGGAGTAGTTACAGTAAGTAAAGAACGCGAAGAAGCAGATGTGCGGTGAATTCCTCCTACTCCTGAACATACCCAACTTCCTACTGATAAACAAGCCATTCTTTTTCTCTCTAAAACTGTTCTCCTTCCTCCCTCTCAGGTTTTATTGCCTTATCTGCAAATCCAAGGGACTGTTTGGGGATTCCCAAAGGATACACGGGTCTAGGGTGTATAAGAACACTACTCTACTCTCTATTTTTATTTGTCTGCTCTGTAGTTTACTTTGACACACTCTTGAAGAGCAATAAAGAAAATAATACTTAATTTTATAATTATTCTTTCAATAATAAATTTAATAAGTTTTCTGCCATGTGAATCATATTTTTTTGAAGTTGAAATTCAAAAAAAATAATTAATAATATGATTACTTTATCATACTATTCTTATTAAATGTTATTTATATTTTAATTTGAAGAAAAAATAATTAATACTAAAAATAAATAAAAAAATTTGACTTTTCTTGATATGTAAAAATGACCAGAAAAAGTAAAAGTATAATTAAAAAATTTGACTTTTCACATGTTTTCACTTTTCTAAATATAACTCTAAGTTATATTTAGAATTCTTATAACCAAACACCACTTTTGGAATAATTGAAAATTTTTTTTTACCAAAAAAATAAATAATTATTCAGGCCAAATAGAGCTTAAATTTTAAGAAATGCATGAAGAAATAATTATAATTAATAGTGCAGATAATTAGAAACTAAGTAATGAATTATTTAATTTTTTAAATTATATAAATAAAAGTGAATATTTATCTTTTAATTTAGTGAACAAGTAAAAATAGATGATGGAGATATTAAATAAAGTGATTAATCTTGTTGAGATTAGTCAGTTAGTCATTCGCCCTTTGTGCCGTCCTTTGAAAATTTCAAAAAAATATCTAAAGTTAATTTTTTGGAAGAATGAATATCATAATTTTCTAGTTAAATTTCTAGAATAATCTAGTGAATTAATATCATAGTTTTCTAGTAAAGTTTCTAAAATACTCTAACATAGTATTTAGGATAATTATCTTCAAAAAAATATCTAGATTATTTTTAAATAACTAGAAGATAAAAATTGCATAGATTATTCTAGTAGAAGTATCTAGAACCATCCATGAATAAGTATAAATAGAGGTGGTCTTTGCACATTTGTAATCAATCAAAAATAAAAAGAAATTTAAGTAGTGTTCTCCATATTAAAGTTCTTCCTTCTTTTTTCATAACTTCACCTTTTTAGTTGAATCTTTCGATTTTAGTTAGCGACCGTGGGCTAGCAGAAGATCTCTCTTATTACACTTTGCTTCTGCTATTCTCTACATGGTATCAGTGCCAAAATCGTAAATTGACTTGTGTTTATTTCAAGATCGGATTTATGATCGATTCAACTGATTTGTTTGAATGGATTTAAGCGATCACGTTAATGGACTGAGAATAAAGTTGTTGAATCAGTCAAATTACAAGGTATGAAAGACATGTATGGAATCATACCTTGTGGGCGAGGATTTGTGGGATGTTGTTAATAGCAGTAACAGAAGTCCTCTGAACGACGGACCGAAGAATAGTAGTGCATACTAGAAGTGAAAGCAGATTAATGCAAAGGCGGAGTTCATTCTGAAGAAATCCATCTCCTTGGATTTATTTGATCATATTATAAGGTACAAATCACCATGAAATATGGAGGATCCTCGATCAATTATTTAACAAGAAGAATGAAGCTCGGCTACAAATATTGGTGAATGAATTGGCTAACGCCAATCAAAGTAATCTTTTTATTGCCGAGTATTTCTTAAGGATTAAGAATTTATGTTCTAAAATCTCTTTATCAAATCCAAATGAGGTTATCTCTAAATCACGAATAAGAAGAAATATTATTCGCCGTTTGAAGCCAAAAATATTTTCTTTGTGACATCGATTCAAGGATGGGCTCAACAACCATCGTTGAAGGAATTTGAAAATTTATTATCGTCACATGAGTTACTAGCCAAATAATTGACTGGTGAATTTATCAAAGAAAAGGAAGGAAATGCTCTTGTATCTGTCAAAAAAAATGTTAAAGAAAAAAAAGAGATATGCCTCACTCTCGATTCTAAAGTGGTTCAAATTCACCTGGAAAGAAGGAAGATATTTTTAACAATTAAAGTAAGAAGCCTCTTAGATGGTATTAGTGTGAAAAAATAGGACACATAAGAGGTATTGTCGATCCACAGAAAGCAACATGGCTCTAACTGAAAAAGTTGTTGAAGAAGAAGAAGGCTGGGAAAGATGCTTAGCAGCTGAGAGTTGAGGGATAAATGACTTGGTTTTCATAAAACTGAAAAGAGATTGAATCAGATATAATATAATCTATCATGTGGAGAAGAAAGATACTGACAAGAAATAATTTTTTTTAAAGATGTTTAGACAGGTGACACGATAGCTGCTGTCAAGAAAATTAAAGAAGCAGATCTTGAAAATGGTGATAAAAGTCTAGACGTGGAGGATATTGAAATAAAATTTGATCATATAGTGTCTGGAATTTCATATGCTAGTGATGACTTTAAAGAATAAAGAACTAAGGGAGATGTAGTAGGAGTTGAAGTCTCAGATCAATCATCTATCATATCAAGGTCAATTACTGGCTTGGAGAAAATTTTGAAAGTTGATGAAGAAGCTAAAGAACAAATCAATGATGAAGTTGAAAGAGAAGTCTCAATTTCAGATGAAGAAAGGCATAGTATAATTAAAGAACTAGATAAGGAATTTAGTGATGGATCCTATTATGGTGCTGAGGCTTTACGAGAAATTGATGATCAGATCGTCATCAAATCAAATGAGACGACTGATACTGATGAAATGTCCTTGTGTTATGGAGTTACTTCAAAAAGAGTAAATTCTCAAATCTTGAATCCTAGAGCTTCAAATTTTTTCATCACATGTGTGTCTCTAATAATAAGGTTGTGGAGGAGTTTAGAAAAAGGGGAAGCTCGAGAAGTCAACATTATAAAACTCAGAAAGATGATGATTCATATAGTTCTCAAAGGGCAAAGAGGACTATTGTAAATCCATCTCGCTACAAATAATGATATTTTTATCAATACATATTCTTGCTTCTTTATAGGATAAATTGGTGACGAAAAATCTTCATCATTGAAAGAAGAAAGAAGAGTTAGAAAAAAACTGCTAAGAGTTTCATCAAGAAATGGTTCAAAGTTTCATTTGAGTTCTTCTGCAACGAGTTTCGGATAGCTTTCAAAAAAATACTTTAAGGGAGAGTGTGAAAAATATCTAAAGTGAAATTTTTGGAAGAATGAATATCATAGTTTTCTAGTTAAATTTCTAGAATAGTCCAGTGAATTAATATCATTGTTTTTCAGTAAAGTTTCTAGAATACTCTAGCATAGTATTTAGGATAATTATCTTATAAAAATATCTGAATTATTCTTAAATAGCTAGAAGATAAAAGTTGCCTAGATTGTTCTTGTAGAAGTATCTAGAATAGTATCTAAAACCATCCATGGATAAGTATAAATAGGGGTGGTCTTTGTACATTTGTAATAAAAAAAAACAATTCAAGTAGTGTTCTCCATATTAAAATTCTTCCTTCTCTTTTCATAGCTTTCTCTTCTTAATTGAATCTTCTTAGCTTAGTTAACGATCTTGGGTTAGCAGAAGATCTCTCTGATTACACCTTCCTTCCGCTATTCCCTATAATTTCTGGGATAAGACACGCAAAATAAACTAGCAGTAAAATCATACAAAATTTATCTCAAAGTCTTTGATAAAGTTATCAAGAATTTGGTCGAATCTAACACTCACGTAACTTATGTAATTGAGAAAGGGAAAAGTCATTGTTTCCACCTCAAACTATACACGAAAAGTCTAGCTCACACCTAAACTATCATAGTATCCTAGTACACACCTAAACTAGAAAAATGTCAAACTATTTCCACCCCAAAACATAAGAACCAGTCACTTGATGGAGAGTGATTTACACCCGCACCACATCATTACCATGTCATTAACACTTAAGATATTATGTTAATTTTTTTAAAAGAAAATTCCACGTCACCCATTGCTTCTTCTTCACCAAAATCACCATTAAAACACAACCATTAACACCATTATCATCAAATTCAAATCTTCTCCACAATAATTTTAAGAATCCATCATAAATTTCATTATCGGAATCACATTACAACCATTAGTATCACAAAAATCACAAACAACCACCATAAAAACTCCATTTTTGTGATTCATTAAATTATAATAATCTAGGATGTTAAAGATTTCCAATTAATAAAAACTTGAAGTGAAAAAGAGCACATCCCACAAAGATGGTAAAACCAGTTGGATGACTTGATGTCTTTGAATTTCATCTTACCAGCCCAAGAAGATAAGCAAGTAAGATATGCTATGAGCAGAAAAAGTCACCAAAAAGTAGATCAATGAACAAGTAGGATGCACTACAAGAATTCACAATAGAAACAAAATGAAGAATGTCGATGCGTCAATGACCGATCTGAATTACCATTAGGACTCCCTGTACTTGTATTTTCATCTCTTTTAGGATTTGTTTCTCTTTTAATCTCAATTGAAGAATAAATGGAGACAGGAGGCTCATTTCCACCAATATCAACCTCCTCATCAACATGGTCATTATCTGTATATTTCTAGTATTTAGAAGAAAATTTGTTGAAGTTCGTAATCTAACACCAAACAACAAATGTTGAATTTTATGGTGGTTGTTTGTGATTTTTGTGATACTAATGGTTGTATTGTGATTCCGGTAATGAAATTTATGGTGAATTTTTAAAATTATTGTGATGAAGATTTGAGTTTGATGATGATGGTATCAATTGTGGTGTTTTAATGGTGATTTTGGTGAAAAAAAGCAATTGAAGAAGGCGGGACCCACATATTAAAATGAATAAATAAGAAAATTTAATTTTATTAATATTTTTTCAGCTGAAAAAATAAAAAGAATTTAATTTTATTAACATTTTTTTAATTAAAAATAATTAGTCTAATTGTATATATTAAGAAGAATATTAGGAGTACTTAATGATATAATGACAAATTAAATAGTGACACGTATATGGAATCTGCCATTTTAAGTTTTTATCCTTCCTCTCACGCACCTTAGGAAGGTGCATATACCTTCCTTGCCACGTCACCTTCTAAGAAGATAATAATTTCACTTTTTTATAATTTAGATATATAATAGATTACTATGATAATTTAAGTGTGACCTAGATTTTTTATATATAATATAAGGTTTCAACGATGACTTTTTTCAATTGAGAAATAATAAAGTGAATAGTTAAGTATTGTTCTCAACGAGGACTTGTGATTAGCAATTATTCAGATCAAACTATTATCAATTTTTTTATTTGACATTAGTTATTCAAAAGTAACAGCTCAGAAATTAGGAAAACATTTTGAAAAGGCTTTTTCTTATAAAAGAAATCATTCACCAAATATTTGGTTTATCATCCATGTGATTTCCTAATGAAGGTGTTAGACACAAAGAAATTCGTAAGCGATTATTAAGGAGTCAAAATTTTGAGGCTAAAAATGTAATTTTGTTGTAAATGGGGTTTGTAAAAGATTTGTAATGACCCTCACATTCATTTTCCTTGTTTTCGTACATTTTTGAGGTCTAGAACTTTTTTATAACTGCCTTAAGTTATTTATGATTTGTTGGGACTATTAATTTAATTTTCGAACGGTTTGTTTGAGAGTTTTAATAATATCAAATATATTGTGAATATTTAATTTGAATTGACATTTGATAGAAATATAATTCATTATCCTTGTAAAATATTTTTGATATTAACTAAATTCTTTAAGTTATGATATATTTATATTACTTTATAATAGTTTTTTATAATCTACTAACACTATATTATCTCGGTATGTTAAAATATCATTATTATATAATTGAGTTTTATTAACAATAATTTTTATTAATTATAATATATTTATAATATTATATTTATTTTACCACAAACTTATGCAGGCAAGTGCATATAAAATGAGATGAATTTAATTTTTGTATTGTTCTCGACTCCACGTGGAGTTGAGGGAGATGATCAACTCACCCTTACCTTTGATAGAAGGCTGCCACCTATGTCAAACTAGACATAGTAACTTAATATGTGTAGAATGATTTGGAACCAAAAAGTTGGTAGGCAATTCCTTTATATTAATTATTATAAGTTTCTGCCATAAGATTGCGGACCCACATGTATAGGTGGGATGCATGTACATCCATTAATATAAAAAAAAATTATGTATGTATATATATATCTTGAGAAATTAGAATATAGTTAATAGTGCAGAATAATAAAAGTATATCTTGGTGTGCTAGTTGAGGCCAATGCTTTCGTCCACGCGACCAGAGATCAATTCTAGGATCTTACAACATTTAGTACTTTAGATTTAAAGGCTTATTAGTAAATTTATAATATCAAAATTGCTGGATAGGGATTCGAACTCGCGACCATCTTGTATGGTGAACCCACCTTGACTATTAAGCTACCACGATTGATGATTCAAAAAAGTTAAAATTCAACATATTAGTTGACCATCTTGTACGGTAAACCCACCTTGATTATTAAACTACCAATGATCAATGGTTCAAAAAAGTTAAAAGACATATTAATTGAACTTCATATTATAATTAGCTTAGAAATCATATTTGTTCTATATATTTATTTATCAGTACTGTTCATGTCACTTGCGATCAATCAAATATATTATATCCATTAATTGATATTGAAAGTCTTGCTAACATCTACGTTAAGATAATATTGGTGCACCACAGTTTTATCAAAAGCAAAAAGGAAAAAAACTTCAAGATCCATTGTGTTTTAAGTACAAAATACGAATAAAGCATGAGATTTAACGAAAAAAGGCATAAAGGAGAAAAAATATAAATATATGTCTAGTCCAAGACTAATAGTATAAGCATGAATGAAAAATATAAGAACAAAGAAATTAATTTTTTTTTATAAAGTGAAATATCAATTATTTAATGTTCATCTCTTCAGAAAAGCCTCATTGACAAGGAAAAGTATGTCTTAGAAATTAGAACCTAAACTGCACATTAAGCGAGGCAAACACTCAACACATTCCATCGCCTATGTTTACATAGGCTCCGCCTAGGCCATCGCCTATGTTTACATAGGTGCCGCCTAGGCTATCGCCTATGCTTTTCAGTGTCCATGGGCGATTGGTTAGGCGACACATATAACTTTGAAAGGCCATAACTTCTTGCTTGGGTGTCGAGTTTTAGCAAAATTGGTATCGTTGGAAAACTAACTCGGAAACCTATCATTTACACATAGTAGACTTTCTAATTCGACTTATACAAGGAGTCATGGTCGATAGAAATTGGCACAAACTATAATGTCCACTTAAGCTTAATCGGTCAAAGTAGTTCTCAACTCGTCCTTGAGTCAGATGACCCCTATGGTCTAAATTCAAGCTTGGATGGATTCACATGCTACACAAATAATTAACACGCCGTATTAGCATAGGATTTATGGCTTCGGGATTTATCAACACATCGGAATCATGGTCTATCTTGAAGCCCAAAATGCGGGGCTTTACATTATCCCCCCCTTAGGATCATTCGTCCCCGAATGATGATGCGGGACACAGACAGGCACGATTTCAAGCATAATAAAAGACTAGGAAAGATAAGATAGAAATAGTACCTTCTGTCTCCTCCTCCATCGAAGCAAACAAATTGGGATATCTAATTCTCATGTCATCTTCTGACTCCCAAGTTGCTTCTTCGACTTTTTGATTCCTCTACAGTACCTTTATTGAGGCCATCTCTTTGCTCCTCATCTTTCGAACTTGGCGATCTAAAATTTCAATGGGCTCTTCTTCGTAAGACAAGGATTCTATCACTTTGATGCCCTCTACTGGCAATACCAGAGAATGATCTCCAATGCATTTCTTCAACATGGATACATGAAATACCGGATGAACAGAACCCAAACTTGCAGGCAATTCTATCTCATAAGCAACTGTTCCAATCTTTTTTAGAATCTGATATGGCCCTACATAGCGAGGGCTTAATTTACCTATTTTTCCAAACCCCATAACTCCTTTCATAGGAGAAACCTTGAGAAACACCCAATCACCAAATTCAAACTCTAGTTCTCTTCTTCGAACATCGGCATAGGACTTCTGACGACTCTGAGCAGTCTTGAGTCGTTCTCTAATGATCTTAACTTTCTCCATCGCCTGATGAACAAGATCAGGCCCATACAACTGAGTCTCACCCACTTTATACCATCCTATGGGAGACCTACATCTCCTCCCATACAAAGCCTCAAAAGGAGCCATCTTGATGCTGGCATGGTAACTATTATTGTAAGATAATTCAACCAGTGGCAGGTGATCTACCCAACTACCTTTGAAATCAATGACACATGCCCTCAATATATCCTCTAGGGTCTGAATGGTACGCTCATCTTGCCCATCCATCTGAGGGTGGAAAGTTGTGCTCAAATTCACTTGTGTACCTAAACTCTTCTGAAAAAATCTCCAGAACTGAGATGAAAACTGCGTACCTCTATTGGATATAATGGACACTGGTGCCCCATGCAACCAAACTATCTCGTCAATGTAAATCTTAGCATAACCCTTTCCCGAATAATTAGTCCTCACAGGCAAAAAATGGGTTAACTTTGTCAACCGATCTACAATCCCCCATATAGAATTTTACTGGTTTCGGGATCTTGGAAGTCCTGTAATGAAGTCCATGTTTATCATCTCCCACTTCCATAAAGGCAGGGCTATCTCTTGGGAAGTACCACCTAGCCTCATGCGTTCTACCTTCACTTGTTGACAATTCAAACACTTGGACACAAAATCAGCTACATCACGTTTCATGTTATTCCACCAATACAAGGTTTTCATATTATGGTACATCTTAGTAGAGCCTGGGTGAACGACATACCTCGAAGTGTGTGCCTCATTAAGGATTCTTTCCCACAGTCCATCAACATTCAGAACGTACAACCTACCCTAAAATCTTAGAATACCATCACCACCAATTTCAAATGACATAACCTTTTGTTGACCTACATCTTTCTTGATTTGCATCAAGATGAAATCTCCAACCTGCTTCTCCTTAACTTCAACACAAAGGGATGACTTAGCTAGCTCATGAAAAATCACCCCTCTATATTTGGAATCTAAGAGTCGCACTCCCAGATTTGCAAGGTGGTGAATATCCTTCACCATCTCTTCCTTCCCTTTTTCAACATGAGAAAGGTTGCCCATAAAAAACCTGCTGCGGGCGTCGGCTACAACATTTGCCTTGCCCGGATGGTAATGCAAACTCATATCATAGTCTTTCAAAATCTCCATCCAATGCCTCTGCCTGAGGTTCAATTCTTTCTGTGAGAAAACATACTGCAAACTCTTATAGTCAGTATAAATATCAACATGCACTCCATAGAGATAGTGCCTCCAGATTCTAAGTGCAAACACCATGACTTCTAACTCCAAGTCATGAGTGGGGTAATTGCGCTCATGCACCTTTAACTGCCTAGATTCATAAGCTATCACTTTGCCACGCTGCATCAATACACAACCAAGTCCCACACGGGATGCATCACAATAAACCACAAAATCATCTACACCCCTGGGAAGGGTCAAAACAGGAGCAGTAGTCAGTTTGTCCTTCAACTTCGCAAAACTATTTTTACACAAGTCAGACCACACAAACTTCTTCTTTTTCTGAGTTAGTTTAGTAAGCGGAGCAGCTATGGAAGAAAAACTCTCTACGAACCTTCTGTAATACCCTGCCAAACCCAAAAAGCTCCAAATATCGGTTGGATTCGTGGGTTTGGGATATTTTCTCACTGCTTCAACTTTCTGGGGATCCACTCTTATCCCGTCACTGGACACCATATACCCCAAGAAGGTAATAACATCTAACTAGAATTCACACTTAGAAAATTTAGCATACAGCTGATGATCCTTAAGGGTCTGAAGAATAATTCAGAGGTGATTGGCGTGATCCTCTTTAATCTTAGAATAGATCAGAATATTATCAATAAATACAATGACAAACAAGTCAAGAAACTGATGGAACACTCTATTCATAAGATCCATGAAGGCTGCAGGGGCGTTAGTCAACTCGAAGGATATGAATAGAAATTCATAGTGACCATATAGGGTTCGGAAGGCTGTCTTGGGTATGTCTGACTCCCTAACTTTCAACTGATGATAACCTGAACGAAGGTCTATTTTTGAAAAACACTTGGCACCCTGAAGCTGGTAAAAAAGGTCGTCAATCCTAGGAAGAGGATATTTATTTTTAATCGTGACCTTATTCAATTGGCGGTAGTTTATGCACATAAGAAGGGACCCATCCTTCTTTCGCACGAAGAGCATGGGTGCACCCCATGGGGAAACACTAGGACGAATAGAACATTTGTCTAGGAGGTCTGCAAGCTGTTCCTTTAACTCCTTTAGTTCCGCGGGAGCTATTCTATATGGCATAATAGAAATAGGATGAGTGTCTAGCAACACATCAATGCCAAAATCTATCTCCCTATCATGGGGCATCCCCGGGAGATATTCGGGAAAGACTTCTGGAATTCATTCACTACAAGGACTGACTGCAGAGAAAGATTTTCAACTTTTAAATCTTTTACTCGAATTAGATGGTACATAAAACCTTTAGAGATAAGTTTTTGGGCTCTAAGACAAGAGATAAAGTGACCTCTAGTTTCTACCGAACTCCCTACCCATACAATTGATGTCTCATTCGGGAAAGAAAAAGTGACCTTTCGGGTCCTGCAATCGAGTATGGCATAGCACGAATGGAGCCAGTCCATCCCAAGGATGGTATCAAAATCTATCATATCAAGTTCTATAAGGTCTGCCACAGTTTCCCTACTATGAATAGACACGACACAATTTTTATACACCATTCTAGCAACAATAGAATCACCTACAAGAGTAGAAACAAAGAAGGGTTCTACAATAAATTCAGGCTCAAACCCGAAACCAACAGCCACATAAGGGGTCACATACCCGGGATCAAGCAATAAATAAACATCACGAGAAAAGATTCATAACATACCGGTGACAACATCTGGTGAAACTTTCGCCTCCTAGTGTCTAGTCAAAGAATATAACCGGTTGCGACCGCTCCCGTCAGCTGAAGGGGCACCCTTAGGAAGAGGAGTTGTGGAGGTGGCTTCGGACTTAGCCCCCTCCCCTCCCTCCCCCCCTCCCCCCGTATTTCCTTCAGCAGAAGGACAATCTCTCTGAAGGTGACCCACTTTGCCACAAGTATAGCAGTTTCTCCCCTCAAACTAGCACTTTCCTCTCGCACCATGGATAAGTACGATGCTGCTGGGCCACACTGCCCTGAGACTGTGTATCTAGAGCTTTGGATCCATGAGGAGTCTGAAAACTCTAAGTTTGTCTATCTGTCGGTGGTCTGGGTGCTGGGGCGCTGGCTGCTGACTGTGCATTGTTCCAAAACTTCTTCTTCTTCGACCACTTATTACCCCAGTTACCACTCTTCAGCTGACTCTGGTGATGGTCCGCAGATCTAGCTCTCTTAGCCTGTCTGTCTTTCTCTCTAGATTCAACAATCTTTTTCTTCTTCTTTTCCACATGCTACATATGAACGGTCAGTCGAGCAAGTCTAAATTCTTATTCAACATAGCCCCCTGGCACTCAATTACCAGGTTATCAGCAAGGCCAGATGCATATTTCCTCATTCGGGCTCTCATATTACTAGTCAACTCTGGTGCATAGCGGGCTAGTTTATTAAACTTCAAAGTATATTCCTGGACACTCATACTACCCTACTTTAGATTCATAAACTTTTATGCTTTGGCCTCCCTCAACTCCAGAGGAAAGAATTGATCAAGGAAAGCTTCCACAAATTCGCCCCAAATTGTGGGCTCAGCACTTTCACCTTTTGCATCTTCCCAGTCGGCATACCACTGATTTGCAACATCCTTGAGCTGATAGGTTGGTAGTTCCACCCCTTCAACCTCATCCATGTGCATTACCTTAAAGATCTTTTCTATCTCATCTACGAACTCCTGTGGATCTTTCTCTACCTTGGTGCCAGTGAACTTAGGTGAGTTCATCTTAATGAAATGTCCAACCCTTGTAGCCTCAGACGTAACAGATGCAGACCCAATATCTTCCAATCATTGAGCCTGATTAGCTACCAACTATGTCAACATATGAATAGAACGTCTGAATTCTGCATTTGAAATATCTCCCTGAGCAGTTGGGGGACGGTTGACATTAGTCTTCGGAGCCCGAGGCGGACTGGTCAGGACTGGAGGGACTCCAAGAATAGGGACAAGTTCTAGAGTGTGAGCTATGTTACGGGTCCGCATCCCATAGGTGGGACGGACCTCATTTGCCTGAGCATCTTGATCGATAATACGACGTGGAGGCATAACTGTGTTTCTAAAATACATAGGATCATTGATTAGGGGACAGTTCAGACTCTGAAGCACGAGCCAAATCACAAAGAAGGGAAACATTTCCTAAACGCCTAGTAGCCCCCTACTTATAAGTGTGGTGTGCTACATACCCATAAACAGGACTCTACCCGACGCAATTTTGCAGACACCCTGGGACCATAAACCATCGCTTTGATACCAAGTTTGTCACAACCAGAACTAGGGTATGGCCATGACGAGCATTTCAAACCATGGAAGCCCGAAACACCCTTATCTGTCTGGTAATCATGGACCTAATTCATATGATTAAAGTAATGCAGAAGAAACACAGTAATTTGGAAACATGGTCATAAATATGAAAAAAAACAATAACGGGGAAATAAAGTTCCCCCAACATCAATCAACCTCTAAACAACTGTCTGTGAAAATCTCTAACGAATGACTGAGTCAAGTAACTGTATATAAACCGGGACAAGGCCCTCAGTAGACCCCAAAACTAAATATAAGATAAAAGGACTGCAGGACATAAGACCTTCCAAAACATAGAAGGCTCACCACTTGTCTCTGCAACTCTGTTTGAATGATCTACTGATTCTCTTGACCCCTAGACTGGGCCTCTGAACCTGAGAGGTTGGAGAGGGAAGGGGGTCAGCACAAAAGTACTGGCACGCAAAGATATCAAAATAAAACATAATATTTTTACAAAATATAGTTGAGAGCCATTATAAAGCAATTTCATATCAAATCATTTGAAATCACATGGGCATAATGCAATAGTTTCTCAACAACAATGAAATACAATTGAGCTAGGTGAAATACCTACATAATTTACACCAATTGTCAAACCTCGGTTGCCGCCGAGATTAGAGTATAAGTGAGGGAGAGACACACAAGACCACGAAGCATGGTGTCTTGACCCAATGGTAGTGCCCAAGATCACTTAGACCGGGCTCCTACCTATTGTCCCAATTCGGGAATGACATAAAGTCAAGTACACAAGATCACTTAGCCTGGTACCAAATTCCCGTGTCGGCAAACACAGTTTCCAGCGATAAGCCCTTACACTCAAACGTCGTCTTCGGTCATCCACCTATCTCATATAAAATCAATGCATTCAAACTTCATTTAATTCAATCACGTATCATATTCTGTAGGGTATCTTCATACCCGACTTGCAAGTCATCAATATCACATCCACATATGCATAATCATGTAAAAACCAAGGTGCTTCATCATTTACAAGTGGTGAACAATAATTATTTTAAATTCATGGTCTCTTTTATTGGTCACAATATGATATAGGGTATCAAGACATTATCATGGGAATTTGACAGTAATTTATCATTCATATTTATCAAACTTCCATGGAAAATCTCAAATCACATATGCATGGTTTCAACCATTGAAGTATATAGGATAACAATTCCCATGACATAAAGAAAAATGACATAGAAATCATATTGAAAGCAAGTTATTAGCATTTGATTGAAAAACCCTCATTTAAAAGCATGCATGTTCATAAAAACTACACCCATGAGATTTTAGGATATTCTCACGTACCTCGATTACTATGAATATTAGATGCTTTTTGAAGCCTACGTTGAGAGGATTCCAAATATGCAATTAGTTCCTAAAACCCCCGGTTGAATTTTGAGTTGCTTGGGTTTTTATTTTGAAACCCTAAGGAGAATTCTTGAGCACTTTTGATGAATGAAGGTGTATTTTGGGGTCCTTGGAACTGAATTTCATATTTTAGGGCTAAGTAAGGGTGGAAAAGGACCATTTTCCCCCCAAAACGGAGTGTTTAAGTCACTTGAAATCTTTATATAGGCGCCGCCCATTCCATCGCCTATGTTTACATAGGTGCCGCCTAGGCCATCGCCTATGTTTACATAGGCACTGCCTAGGCTATTGCCTATGTTTACATAGGCGCCGCCTAGGCTATTGCCTATGCTTTCCAGTGGCCATGGGTGATTAGTTAGGCGATGCATATCACTTTGAAAGGCCATAACTTCTTGTTCGGGTGCCGGGTTTTGGCAAAATTGGTATCATTGGAAAGCTAACTCGAAAACCTATTATTTTACACATAGTAGGCTTTCTAATTCGACACATACAAGGATTCATTGATGATAGAAATTGGCACAAACTATAATGTCCACTTAAGCTTAATCGGTCGAAGTAGTTCTCAACTCGTCCTTGAGTCAGATGACCCCTATGGTCTAAATTCAAGCTTGGATGGATTCACATGCTACACAAATAATTAACGTGCCGTATTGGCATAGGATTTATGGATTCAATATTTATCAACACATCAAAATCATGGTCTATCTTGTAGCCCAAAATGCGGGGCGTTACACTATGCTTATATCAGTGTAGAACATACCTGATAAGAAGAACTTTGTGGTCACAATTGCTTGCTTGTACCTATTTTTTTGCATAATCTAATACAAAATTTGGTTAGAAAAGTCAAAAATTTGAAATTGGGACATACAACTAAATGTGCAAGACTGAATAGAATAACTTTTTAGCTAATAAGATTAAAAAGTAAAATGATTATTCTAGTCAATCATTGAGGGGAGTTCATGCAATTTTAATCATCCCTAAGTCTAACCTATTATTTTTGAAATGCTCTTTACTTAGAGTCTTTGGTGCATCTTCAGTCAATTAAGTAACCTACATAGTCAATATTTTTATAGCCCTCAAGAGTGAAATTATTTTCCTTTGGATATCATAGTCTCAAGACATTGATTCCCATGAGATATCTCAAGATTCTTTTGACAACACCAATTTTTATGAACTACCAACAAAATTTACCAGCAACTTGTGTTGGTTTTATTGATGCATCCATTTCTTGATTTGTTGTTCCACTTGTCAATATGTCCTCAGTCTGTACAACAGTTGAACCAGGTGGTACAATATGTTCCTGTGCATGCTTATCAGTTTTACAATCATTCTCTTTTCTCACCTGCAAAACAAATTAGGGGTTAGCTTTAGGCACCCAGACAAGCTTGGGTCCTTTCTTATGAGTAAATAGATGAATCAGATTTCTTCTAGCCCATGCATGCAACAGGTTACGTGACCTGTTTCTCTGACCAGGTTTAGTTATCCTTTTCTTGGTCTGAGATAGTTTATTTACCAGATTTAGACTACTGGATCTGCTTTTGGTAGAAACTGGATGTCCAAGGTTTCCACAGATATAGCACAAGTCTTGATAAACATCAAGACTTTTGTGAAAACCTAAACCAACTTTTTCACTGTGATATCTTTCACTCAACTTATGAACAATTATTTAGGAATTTATCCACCTCTTTGCTCTTTCAAGGTCAAGTTTTAGTTAAGAGACTTCTTGACTCAGTTTATTCACCATTTCTGTTGCATTACTGCACTCTTCTTTGTACTTGACCAATTCAAGTTCAACTTTTTCTTGTTCTTTACTCTTGGTGTTTTTTTCTTTTTCAGGGAGTGTCAATTTTAGAACTTCAGACTTAAGATCAACCTATTTCTTGAGAGAGTATTTTTCCTGTTCAATAGTGTTCTTGAAAGCTTCTAAATCAATAAAATCAAATTTGATTCTTACAAGACTGTTGAATAGCTTATCCCTGTCAGAAGTTGATTCTTGGAAGTCATCAATTAGTGCACTCATCAAGGAAATAAGTTTTGTTTTAGAAAACAAATGCAACTTTTTTTTTAAGTTTAAGTATACTTACCTCAGAAGCATCATCTTCTTCCTCCAAGTCTGAATCTCCAAGAGCTATGAGTGTTACTTTATCAACTTCATCATCATATTAGTCAAATCCTAAGCTGCTACCATTGCATATTCTTCCCTCTTTTTGTTTTTTTCTTTCAATTTCTTTTCAGCCCTTTTTTTTCTCTATTCTATTTCCCAGACAAGACAATCCTTGATATGATGATCAGTCTTACCATACTTATAGTATCCATTTAGATTGTTATTTGAGCATTTCTTGCTACCTGTTCCATTCTTCTTTTTGAAGAATTTGCTGAAGTTCTTAGCTATAAAGGCAACCTGTTCTTTATCAAGTTCAATTTTTTTATCACTGTAAGATGCCTTTAGAGCTAAGGTATCTTCTGGGGCTTCTAGCATTTTAGTTCCATCAATTTCCATTGCATAAGTTCTTAAATTACCCACTAATTCATCCAGGGTCATGCCTGCAAGATCCTTATTTGTTTCCCTGATTGTAGTCACCTTAACATTCCACTTTTATTTTGGTAATACCCTCAGTACCTTCTCGACTTGTTCTTCTTCAGATATAGCTTTTCCTAAGGAGGTCAGCTCATTTGTTAAGGCAGTAAGCCTTGTCATCATCTCATGCAAGGTTCATTCTCCTTCATCTTAAATGCCTCATACTTAGTGAAAAGATGAGAAATTTTTAATTTTCTTACTTGAGATTTGCAATCATGAGCATTTACTAGAGCATCCCAAATTTTCTTAGTAGTGGTGCGTATTGATACCCTGTTGTATTCAGTAGGTCCTAATCCACAGACCAAAATGTTTTTGGCCTTAGCATTTTTCTTTAATTCCAATAAGTCATCAGCAGTGAATTCACTTCTTACTTTCTTAACCTGTTTCCCCTCTTCTAACTTCATTTGAATTATAGGACCACCAGTGATCCTATCCCATAACTCGTAGTCTTCCCCTTGAATGAATGTTTCCATCCTAGATTTCAACCAAATAAAGTGAGAACCATCAAAGTGTAGAGGTCTAATAATGGATTGACCTTTACTGTGACCAGTAGGTGGTGTGGAATTCATCATATTGATCTTTGTCTTAGGTGCTAGCCTTTTTTAAGGCAACCTCTCTCTGATACCACTTGTTAGAGTTCATGCCCTACTGATTATCTTATTTTTGCCTAACAGTTGCTTATCGATGGAACGGGTTGTCTGTTGTGTTCCATGGACGTGTTTTAAGGAAATATTAAAACAGAAAGTAATGAACACAAAGATCTTTACATGGAAAACACCCGGCTTAAAAGGTGTAAAAAACCACGACCTGTACCTCTACAGGATTTAACCCCAACTTCACTAAATAATTCTGAGCCTCAACAACGACTGATTACAAAACTCTTGTAACCAATAAATAGGAATCATAAACTCTGATCCCTATATCTCAACAACTAGGAATTATAAACTCTAATTCCTTTAACTCAACAACTAGAAATTATAAACTCTAATTCCTAACTACACACACACCTTCCAAGGTATGCGTTCCTAAAGTCTCTGAGTGTTTGCCAACTCAAAAACTATCTCCTAATTCAGTTTATAACAAACTGAAACTAATATTACATCAATAGCTCAAACACAATGAACAACTCTAAAAATCAAAGCTAAAACTCTTAGCTAGACTCTATACTTAGAACCTGGTTCTTCAATGAGTTTCTTTAGTGATTGAATAGCACTTCGTGAAGTCAATCTATCGATTGTGCTTTTCTGCTTTGTAAGTGTGTGAATTACTCTAAATGATGCATCTTCTATTTAAGCACAGCTCTCCAAAAAGTCATTCTTTGTTTTGAACTCCTTCTTTAATCAAAACTCTCATTACATAGAGTTCTACTTCAAGTGAGACTCCTTCTTCTATTCCAACTCTTGTCTCCTTAGTGTTGTAGTCAAACTTCAACTCTTTAAATCAACTTATCTTCAAGTATTTTACTCAACCATAACTTCTTTAATTTCTCACATGATCAGTAGCTTGAGTATATCAGAATTAGGCTTGCTCAATCATTCCTAACTTTCAATAATCTTTGTCTGCATATATCAGTAAAACCTAAAACCTGCCTTCCTTTGCTTGGACCAGGTCAAGTAATATGTTCTATTCATGTGTCAGTCATAAAAAACTTCATTGATCTAACAAAGAGTCCTTCAATATATATGTTTCCTATCTTGCGTAGACATCTTCAATCTGTAGAATCTTTCTCCTTCTACACATAGGACTCTTCAGGATATGCTTAGAAGTGAAACTCCTTCTTTACGTAGGATTCCTTTTTCAACTCAACTTTCTTTCCCTTATCATCAAGTGTTTGAATCAAATTCAACTTGTTTTATTCCCCATGTGATTAGTAATTTGAAGTTCCAGTTGCTTTGAATTAACTCATATCAATTTGTTTCATTCATATTGTCATTCATCAAAATTTTATGGTTCTGACAACAATACTGATGCACCCACAAACTTTAAATCCTGGGTTTGCCTTTGTTTGGAAGGAACCTTTAAAATGTAAGATAACAATTCTTCATCCAACTGTGTTTCTGTACAAAGTGAGTTATTTTAGGGTGATGTATATATATATATATATGTATGTATGCATGTATGCTTAGAAGAGTTAAGTTCTAGAGAAAAATATTTGGCACATTATTGGATCACTGATAGAAAAATTAATTATCTACATCAAGTTATTCAATTCACGTTCTAGTAGAACACTATTTGGAGGCTTATCTGAAATAATTTAGCTTTGGCTTCTAGGTAGGTTAGGCTTATCCTACCTTTAGATTTAGCTTATTTATGATAATTGTGAACTATTATGCTAGTTTTGGACAAGTACTTATAGTTTGCGCACCATATGATATATATATCATGCCTAATTTATCCAGTTAGGACCCCATTCTAGTAAAGTTTGGTATCTTATATTTTAGTATAATATAACATATATCACTTTAGGACATGAAATTAAGTTACGAGACCTTGGATTCATCCCTTTTTAATTATGTTATGCGAATGGTTATTTATAGTATTTTTTGTTACAATTTAGGGTCAACATATACTTTATTTCTATCATTGTTGTGAATTTTGGTACCACTTTAGCATTGGTGATGGTATGGTTGGGGTTTAATTTTTACGGTTGGATATGGTTACTATGAGTTTTGATTTGAGTCCGGCATCTGGTTATGATGATTTGGGAGTTCTGGTACAGATTACGATTGTTGTAAGAGTTGTAGTTCCTCTGAGTTCCGGTTTGGGTTCAACATCTAATTATAAGTGTTGTTGTATATCATATATGTGGGCTTTCATTATTATCCACTGGGGAAGAGTCATAAAAACCACCTTGAACTATTCACTAAAAGTCACTTACACATCTAAACTAATATCGCAACCTATTACACACCTATTCTTAACAAAAGTGAATTTAATTCCACCCTAAATCTAACGTGAAAATAATATTAAATTTTATTTAAAAAAAGGCGCGTCTGGAGAAAAAAAAGGCAAAAATTCTTTAAACCCCTCCCCCAGCCTTGAGTACGCTCTCTTTTTCACCCATCTTTAATTTTTTTCTCTCTCACTCTTCCTTTCTTGTTTATCACAACCACTCATCCTTTATGGTTGATGAGAATGATTTTTCCATGATAGTTTTTCGGAGAGAAAAATAGAAAAAATTGAGGATGAAATCGCGGCCGGATTTTTTTGGTGAAACGCTTGAAATTAATCAAATCTTATTGCTCCCACGTTGAACATCATTTTTTCAATTTATTTCTGTATTTTTGTTCTTTCTCTGTAAAAGTTTATGAATTTTTCTCAAAATTCAATCTTTTAACACTTATTTTTAGATCTATCTCCTCTCTATAAAAATCTTTTTTTAATTTTGCTCAATCAATAATAATATATTAAAATTAATCAAAATTTATTTGGTGTCAGGTGGTGAATTAGTGGTGAGGCATATTGATTTTTGGTGACAGTGATGGAGTGTGAATTTAGTGATAGGTGCGCAATTAGGTGGTGATGGTGTTGTAACTTGTGGTGTTGTATAATAAATAAGATTGAATTAGATGTAGTTCTTGCTTGGTTGTATTGATTTTATATCAACAATGAAAGAAGAATATAGCATTATGGTCGTTCTTCTTGAGAATGACCATGGAAGTTTGGTGCATGTAAAAAAAAAGGGAAGAAGATAAGGGCAAAAATGGTTAAAAAAGAGTGAAAAAATACAAAAATTACACGTTTTACTTGGATCTAATAGGCTGGAGAATGTAAATCACGTAGGACTATGCGACTGTCTTTAAACATATGAGGGGACTATTAAATTCACTTTTAAGAAGAATAGGTATGTAATAGGTCGCCACATTAGTTTAAGTGTGTAAGTGACTTTTCATGTATAGTTCAGGGTGGTTTTGATGACTTTACCCTTACCCACTATTTTCGATTCGAAGCTGGTATGTGGCCTCTTGTTATTATCCACCACTATCGATTCAAGCCTGGCGTCTGGCCTCTCATTACTATCCATTGGTACCAGTTCAAGTTCGGTGAACTTCTAGATGGCTACTATGATTTCGTGGGATGGGAATCTGTTAAAATTAGTTATGTTTATTTTCATTAGTTATTTCTTGGACGTCTCACCAGCTTATGGGGGCATAGTTGGGTTAATTATCTTCTTCAGTGTACGTCGCGGACTTATGAGACCCCAGTTAGGTTATGTTTGATTTTCCTTTATTACTCTGCTATTTACTTTCTATATTGCTTATACTTATTTTTTTTATCGCATTTGTGTAGCTTGGTAGTTGTTTTATCTTTCTATCCCTATTTACTGTTGACTTAGATTACACCCTCGCATTTTAGTTATACTTTTCTTGCATTGAGCTTAGTTAGTTAATGATGTTTACTGAGTATTTGTTGCTTTGATACTCATACTACACTATTGCATCTTTTTTCTAATGCAGATCCGAGTTCTAGCAGTCGGCGTTGACGTGGTTCTAACCTTTTAGTACTGATTTGAAGCAGGGTGAGCTGCCTGTTGTTCGTGGTTGATCCTCCTCTATCTATTCCAGTTTAGTCTTTTGTACTTGAAATTGCTTGTATATGTTGTGTATATTTTAGATTCTGTCTAGTACTCTGTGTATCTTTTAGTAGTGGCTCTAGTACTGACCTTACCAGGTCTTAGGAGGAATTCGTTTGTATATTTGATCATTCTTTCTTCTCTCGTTTTGATATATTATATTGTTTCTTTCCTGATTTTCACTTATTATTACTAATGCTATCATTATATGCGATCTTTTCTGGTTTATGCCTGTTAGCCCATTACCTATTATTCTGGGCTATGACTTGGGTTGCCTACTGGTGGGATAAGGTATGCGCCATTATGACTTGAGAAATCAGGCCGTGACAAAATTTGGTATTGATCATACTTTAAGCATTTATCTATTTGAGTTAATTCAATTAGTGAATTAACAACATTCAATAATTTCACTACATTACTACATTTGCAAAACGGTCTTCATTTCTTTGAAAATCATTATATTAGTGTGGATTAAGACCTTGAATCATAAAAACTCATTAATTTCATAAGGACACTAATCACAGCTTGACTCATTGTTTGTTAACTTGAAACACATAATTGACTTTAACTCATATCAAACAATTTTCTTTACTTGCATTTTCACATATAATTTATAGATATTGGTCTTAAGCTCGAGTCTCCGATATGTATTGGGATTTAATTAATTTTGAAGTAAGGGCAAACATTTTTACTATTTTAAATTGTTACAAATATCTAATTCTGGATGTTTGTTATTAGGTTTGTATTCGAAATGCTTACACAGATTTGAGATTCACCTTTTTCATTCCACATTTTCACATATAAAATTTAAAGCAAACTTGTCTGATTTGAAATATTGAAGGTATTTATAATGAAATGTAACAAGGACGAAGTATGTCCATGTGTTGGCTATTGACACTCTCAAACTTTGTTCATAACAAATATTTTCCATTAAAATTCAAATACTTAAATTAACTCAACACTAACTGGTGGTGCGAAATTCATTCAGTCTAGTTAAAAAATAAATGCCTTTGTTTTTAATGTTTGTACTTCCTAGCACCCTTGTGGACTCTATATTGTGCATGGATGATAGTGGTGCGTGGGATCTCTTGAGAAAGCTCATAACCCATCCTTCGAGGCCTATTAAATGGGTTGAGTTGCTTTGGCAGAGTTGAGAAAGCTATATTTCAAGTCAAATGGGCGAAACGACATAAATTATAATTTTTTTATGACTTTCGTGAATGTTAGCCATGAATCAGAGGTGGATGCGGGCTCTGAAAAAATTATTTCCGTTTAACAACTGTCGCACCCTATTTTCCTCGCGAAAAGCGGGATTCGACGTGTCCACTCTTTTTGGGATTGTTTTAAGGAAGGAATGTAAAGAGTCACCACCTAAAGAATTAAGGTGCATTAAGGCACCGGTCTAGGCTACTACGAGCCTATTTCATTGTTTTATCTTAGTTCACCAGAAATTCGGGTAAGGGTTCAAATTACCTCGAAAGAAAGATGTTAGACACCTTTAGAGGTCCACAAAGGTGGTTCCCAGATGAATTCATATTTTACGTGGGGATTCTACGTGGTCAGATAAAGGTCTCATGTTTTATTAACTTAAATGTTAACTAAGTGATCAAGTAATTAATAAGCAAACACATGTTATTTTATCATTTCTAATTGTTAATTATCTAACTGACAAAAGTAATCAAACACATGAGAGAAACAAGCAACAAGAGAGAAGCAACATGATTATAACAAAATATTAAGAAACAGAAACTATCCTAAAAAACATAATATTGATTGACTTAATAAAGTAAACTATTTTCAAATTGAATAAAATTGTTTGAGGAAAATGTTTGTCGCTTTTAAAGGAAAGGTGTCACGATATTACTAATTGCGCCCTTTAACTTAGCAACAATTTTGATTGGAGGTCAATCTTAAGCAATAATAATAATAATATAATTTTTGAAGACAGGTGAAAATTTGTGTTTTGTAATATAAACACAAAAAAATATTTACATATGTATAGATACACATAATCTTCATGTTTTTTAAAACGTTGGTGAGTGGTGCTTTTGGAAACGCAATGACTTAGTTTAAAACAAAGGAATTAGACCTCTTAATTTCTTTTACTTTTCCACTAACTATAGGTTAGGAGATAGTATTTGTACAAAGAGGAGTAAAATGTCATGTCTAGTCTAAATTATGAAAGTCAGGGACCGCACCATAGTTTTGATAGAGAAATAAAAAAGTCATTTTTTGTGTTTAGTATTTGGATGCTGAAAATTGTTTCACAGTGTTGAAATTAATAAAACATACGGAAAGACAAATAGGAATGCTGAAAATTAATTAGACTTTGTGCTAAAAATATTATTTTAGAATGCTGAAAATTAAAATATAATTATTAAAAAAATGTAATTTAGAATGCTAAAATGTCATTTAGTAATATGTCAAAGCTTTGTTAAACATGCCAAAAGTAAATAAACATGTTGTAAATTAAATGATCATATTCAAACATTAATTAAACTCCTAAAACATGATTTCTAAGTGATTAAAATAAATCCTAAATTAGATTTGCCTAAATGACAAACAAGTCAAGTAATGAATCCTAAATTCGTTTTCCTAAGTGATTCACATGGTACGTAAAGCACATAAAACCCCACTCCCAAGCAGTCCCATAATTTATTATTATACAGATGTTTATACAACACATTAGTACAGATTTGAATCGTAATAAAAGAGAAATAAAAAGTAAATTAAGGTGAGATATCCCTGAAGGCGGTAACATTCTAGCACAACTCGACCAAAGTACCTGCTTGAACATCACAAAGTACACAAACACAAACCAGTTGTACGTTGCATGAATTCTCACATTGATTGAATAAAATAGGATACCAATCACGAGAGCCAACAAAATAAAATAATTCAAACAGACACCAAGGCGATAATATGCCATCATTCAAAGAGAGATTTAGAAATGCGGGAAAGTTAAATAAGAAAACTAACCGGCTAAGTGATACGAAAATTAAAATCAGACAATAAAGAGAGCAACAATCCATAAGTGGGATATTTTTTTTTTTTACTTAGAGAATGTATGTGATTAAGTGTAAAAGAGAAGTGGAAGTCTAATTTTTTTTTGTGTATTCGAGAGTAGAGAGGAGTAGAAGTTATAGAGTATAAGTTGTGTCCTCAAAGAATGAAGGGGGTTGTTTATATAGCAAAATGAAGTGTAGCAATAAAAGGAAAAGAATAAAATTAAAAGAGTGAATCATAAAACTTTATGAATGAATCCTTAATCAAAGGGATGAATCAATTAAGGATCACAAACAAATCAAAAGTTACCATAACCAGTTGTAGAAGCTTTCACAAAATTAAGGTGGTGAATCGATTACGAATCCAAAATAGATTAAAGGTTACCATAAATAACCAGTATAAAAGTTGTAAAAAAATTTAAAAAAATAATAGGGAGACTCAAATGTGAAGATTTACCAAAATTAAACAAACATTCAGAACGGTCACATGCCACCAAATAATTGATATAGCACAAAGGATCGCCAATTACGATCGTAATTATACACAAAACTGTTGCAAGTCTAATTTAGGAAGAAGGGTAATCAAATCGGAATTGATTATGTCAAATGATTGAGGTAAACAACATGCTAATTATTGGATCACAATAGCCAGTTTTGATATGTAGTACCAGCTTCTGGGTTGGGTCACATCAAGTTTTATGTCAAATTGAGACAAATAACATACCAATCACTAGAGATGAAACAAATAACCAGCAAGAATAGTTGGACAACCATTAGCAACCTTTAACACAATAATAAGCATAGAGGATCACACGGAGAACAACCAAATTATGACAAAGTAATGATGAGGAATGTCTGAACAAATAATCTTATGACATCGAAACTTTAACACATCCGTTAATGTTAATTTAACCAAATTTTTTCATCAAGCACAACTGAAAATACCAAAAAAAAGTGATAAAGCAATAACTAGATATCAATCAAAGTAAGAGAGCCAACAATGATGTTTCATCGATATTTTGTTGACAATGACTTTTTTGGCCAGATCTTAAACGAAAATGGGATGTGGAACATGGGGTCAATCCGCTGTTTGAATGTCAGTCCAGTCATGGTGAATCACGAAGGAGTGACGGTGGTGGCCTTAGCTAGCTGTTTTGAGACGGCGAAGGCTGAAGCGATGAAGATCCAATAGCTGGGTAGTGGGATCTCCGTCTGATGGTGGTTGGAACAGCTGCTCTTAGCTGGTGACTGGCCAAATGGAATTATGGCTGGAGAAAGGTAATGGAGAGAAGTAGCGTTCAGCATCAATAGTGGGGTTCACCGATGTATTTTACCAGTGGAGCAGCAACGACTTAGGTTGGTTGAGAGAGAGAGGGACAGTGCTGGTCGCCAGTCTGGGTGCACCAGTTGGGGGTTTTCGTGGTTGTTTTTGCCAGAAATAGGAGAGAGAGGCACTGATGAAAGAAGAAAAGAGAAAGAGAGAAGGTAGAGAGAGGAATAGGGGTGAGGCTGGTAGGTGCGACTGAGTGAGAGTTAAGGTTTGGATTTTTCTTAAAAGGGAAGAAGGGTTGATCCGATCTTAGTGTTGGATCGCTTTTGATCAATAGTTGAGATTATAATAATCTTAAATGGGTTAAAAATTAGAATTAATGTCAATTTGGCTAAAATTGACATTAATTGCATACAAATTAGCTAGAATTTAAATAAATTAGGAAAATCAGTTTAAATTTGGCAGCTATTTTAATAATTATGATAAAGACGCAATAACAATAATGAGAAAAATGTTAAGATGTGAATATTAAAATTATCATGCATGTAAAATTAATGTTACGTAAAATCAATATACAAAATTATCGAGAGTGGTAGTAGTAATAATAATAATAATAATAATAATTATATTAAATAATGTGTTTCTAAATTGTGAGTGTACGTATTTTATGAAGTTAATAACTTAATAAATATTAATAAAATTATGTAAAAAATATCATATTTGAATTAATAAATGATAAAAAATGATACTATAAAGTAATAAAATAATTTGTGCATTTTGTAAATCATGAATGTGACTTGTCAAAAATTATTTGATAGCAAAATAATGCGTGAAAAATATTTATATTAAAACTTAAATAATTTTGATAAAAATAGCAGCCTAGGAGAGCATCGGGTGGTCAAAATTGGGTGTCAACAGCTGCCCCTTCGTTGCTTGAGAATGATAAAAGAATTGTCAAGCGACGAACATTGACGTAGTAGCCAATTCTGTCCGACCGAGGAGAGATCGTTAGAATTGAAGCAACAGGGGGTGTTTAAAAAAATAGTGTGGCTGAGACTTTGATCTTAAGTTGCCTACATATCTCTGGTTTTACGAGAATCAGGTAGTTTGTAGTTTTAGATTTAGGAATGAACAATTCCTAAAGAATGTTAACGATAAAAGATAGGAGAGTTAACAACTGTATCGCGGGTCAGTGAGGCGGTAATGAATAGGATTTGGAATAATGACGTATAGAAAAGTTTAGAAATGTAGGTGAATTAATGGATGAATAGATGGGGTATTATTCCGGAAACGGAAATGAAAATTGCCTCTATTTGTTGTTCCTTCTCTATTACCTGCGTCTTTACGTCGTACTAAATAATAAAGGTTAGGTATGTAAGAAATAAATAATTGATAAACATGAATCTAGAAATAAAGAAAGCGTGTCTGTTGTACTTTTTGAATTAGTTGCTTGACTTCTTGATGTGATGTGGATCAGCTGTCTGGCTTATCGATATGATGTTGGATCAGTTGTTGGACCTCTCGATGTATCGTTGGATCATATTTTAGGCTTCTCGATGCATTGTGGAATCATGTGATCAGCTATTTGGCTTCTCATCGTGGGATCATGATTTGTACCTCTTAGTCCTGCCATTTTTAGCTCAACTAGATAAAATGGTTAGCACAGATATATATGTATGTGTAGAAGATTGAACAACATAGTGAAAACAACTATAACAATAATGATAAGAAGAGATAAGAAAGTGTATCTGTAATTGTGAGAGCAATGCTTTATTCATATAAATTTGAAGAGGTTGTCCACACCATGTCCAGTAAAGCAATAACATTAAATAAAGCCGAGGTAATTGTGCTTAGCATGTTCAGTATTAGAAAATAATATTCGTCTTTGAGTAAATTGATCGACTTCAAGAGGACAATGCTTAGCCTCAGACAATTTTTTGAGAGAGGGTTGTACTTAACCCAACTAACTTTCAAGGGCAATGCTTAGACTCAGTCAGTTTCTCGAAAGAAGGTAGTGCTTAACCGACTTAACTTTCCAAGGACAATGCTTAGCCTTAGAGAGTTCTTGATAGAGTTGTGCTTAACTCCATCAAATTTTTAAAATAATACTTAGCTTCAGATGATTTCTTGAGAGAGGGTAGTGCTTAATCCAACTAAGTTTCAAGAACAATGCTTAGCCTCAGTCAGTTTCTCAAAAGAGGGTAGTTCTTAGCGCACTTAACTTTCCAAGGACAATGCTTATCCTTAGAGAGTTTTTGATAGAGTCATGCTTAACTCCATCGAATATCTGAAACAATGCTTAGCTTCGGACAATTTCTCGAGAGAGGGTAGTGCTTAACCCAACTAACTTTCAAAGACAATGCTTAGCCTCAATCAGTTTCTCGAAAGAGGGTAGTGCTTAACCCATTTAACTTTCCAAGGACAATGCTTATCCTTAGAGATTTCATGATAAAGTCGTGCTTAACTCCATCGAACTTTTAAGACAATGCTTAGCTTCGGACAATTTCTCGAGAGAGGGTTGTGCTTAACCCAACTAACTTTCAAGGACAATGCTTAACCTCATCCAGTTTCTCAAAAGATGGTAGTGCTTAACCCACTTAAATTTTCAAGGACAATGCTTAGCCTTAGAGATCTTTTGATAGAGTAGTGCTTAACTCTATCAAGTTTTCAAAATAATGCTTAGTTCGGATGATTTCTCAAGAGAGGGTAGTGCTTAACCCAACTAACTTTCAAGGACAATGCTTAGCCTTGTCAGTTTCTCGAAAGAGGGTAGTGCTTAACCCACTTAACTCTCCAAGGACAATGCTTAGCCTTAGAGAGTTTTTGATAGAGTAGTGCTTAACTCCATCGAGTTTCTGAAACAATGCTTAGTTTTGAATAAAGTTGAGAGAGAATAGTGCTTAACCCAATTAAATTTTCAAGGGAAATGCTTAGCCTCAAGCAGTTTCTCTCGAGAGGGTAGGGCTTAACCCGCTCAAAATACAGAAAGACAATACTTCACCTTATATCTTCTGATGGTGTATAGCGTACTCAAGATTTGTACTCGTCACTCAATCCCTGCACTCAAAGAAACATTGTTAGTTTTAAAAAGGGGAAGGATTGGTTCGTGTCTATGCCAACTCTTTTATTCAAGTTCTGAGCCCACTGTCTTTATATCGCTTTCTTGAGATGCAATCCTTGATGAACTTTTGAGAATTCCTCAAAAATTTCTGCCCCAGTTTCATGGCCTTAATCTTACTAGCCTGGAATTTGTTGAAATGCTTCTTGATAGAATTTTTGAGACCCTTTGCATGTCTCGTCCGCCTTGAACTTGTAGAATCATAGAATTTTTGAAATCCTTTCAAAAATTCTTCCCTAATTATATGCTTCAGGAAAATATGAAAATTTTATTATGATAAGACTGAAATCCATAAGAGAGCCTAGGTATCCATCTTAAATGGAAATCAGGCCAAACGTAGTTCAAACTTACATAGGAGAAATTCATATTGTTCCAAGCATATATATATGGATGAAAGTAACTCAAGTGAGTGAGAGCTTGGAATAAGGAAATGGCGTGATATCCCTTCATTAATGTTATATAGATGCCAGTGCTTAATCAACATCAAGATATGGCCCTGTCACATTTATCACCTTGGAATCAATCTGTGCTTGAATTTTGTCCTTTAAAGCATGATATTCTTCTGTGGTGTGGCTGTCATCCCTGAATAATAAGCATAAAATTTTTAATGATTAATCCCTTTTGCATACGTATTCATCATAATTACAGGAATTGGAGTAATATAGCCATCAACCCTTAATGTCTTATAAAGTTGGGTTATGGTTTTGGCCAAAGGAGTGTATTGTTTTGACTGATTTTTCTAGAGCTTGGCTCGATGTGTAACGAATTGATTAGGTCATTGATGCGTTGGTGGATTTTGATAAGCTAATGGTTGTTGGGATGTATTTGGAGGAATTTAAAGGTACGCGGGTTATGCAAGAGAGTTAGTAGGATTATAAGATAGTATGGGGTAATTGAATGTCGTTGTGGGAATTAGGTATGAAGGTTCTTGATATATGTGTGTTTGGTATTGAAGTGGAGGAAGTGGTGTTTGGTAAATTGGAAGGGTTGTAGTCAAGGCAACATTTACTTCTTTCATGTCATTGTTCTCATCGGCGTTTGAAGTCTTAATCGCTTGCAACGCTTCCAAATTCATTGTCATGCTATTTTTGATTCCTTCTTCAATTCTCTCACCCAACTTAATGATGTTAAAAAGTTTTTGATCGTCTATAAGCATCATCCTTTCATAATACTGTGGCTTTTGCGTACGAATGAAAAATTCCTTCATTTGATTTTCATCTAAAAGAGGAAGTACCTTAAAAGCTTCACTTATCCATCTCATTCCATATTCTCAAAACAATTCTGTAGGTTTCTTTTTTAGCTTCTGAATGTAGAACCAATTAGGCGCATTCTCGACATTAAACTCAAATCTTTCTATAAAATCAGAGGCCATGTCAGTCCATTTTGACCATTTTGTTGCATCTTGTGTGACATACCATGAAAAAAATCTCCAGTGAGACTCTTCTTGAATAATTTCATAAGAATCTGCTCGTTTTTACCAACCCCAACTAGCTTGTCATAGTATAGTTTCAAATGGACTTTCGGATCTCCAGTCCCATTGTACAATTCAAACCTTGGAGGTTTGTACCCCTCTATCAGTTCAACGTCAGGGTATATGCACAAGTCCTCGTAACTTAGACCGTTCAACCCCTTATTACCTTCAAGTTGTTCCAATCTTTCAACCACGGATTGCATAAAGATGGCGTTTGCTGGAGTTTTGGATTTATATTGATGGTGGGTGAATGAAGTCATTTTTTCATAACTCGGATCTAAAGTATGGCTACATGGGTCATGAAAATGAGGCATATTTGAGGTAAAAGTTGGTGGTATATTATGGACATATGATGTTGTTTGCAAATTTAGTGAAATTGGACATGTGTTGTATTGTGGTGGGTGAGAATGTGGATATTGGTTGTTTTTAGGAAGCGTATATATATGACTTGGATTATTTGGAGGTGGTAAAATAGGAAGTGATGGTAAGGGATGACTTGTGAATGTGGAATGCTATTTGACAGCAGTGTTACCCTTAACTTGTGGTTCGAGAGGAGCATTCAAAGTAAGGGGTAGATTAGACAAGTTACGGGCCTATGACAATTCCCCTTGTAGTTGAAGGATTCTTTGTTCCATTTGTAAGACCATCTCACTATGCTCATTTTTAGTTTTGTTATCACCCATTTCTTTTTCTTGATGACTGAGCCTTAAGGGAAGAAAATTGTGCCCTTTTTCAATTGGTGTGATGGGCAAGAGAATGCACGAATCAATCCTTGGGGTGTGGGAGAAAAATAAATAATAAAAAAAAATAAAAAAGAGTCAACTTAGTAAGGTATAGGTGACATATAGGGAAAGAGTAAACATGTTAATTGGTAATAAATAAAATGTTCCATAATGGACGGAGCCTTATGTTCCTGTACCACTCAAAGAAAACGTTAGTGCCAGAGAAACAGTTGTCCTACATTTGAATATCATAGCCTCAATTGTAATCTGCCCTTAATATGATCTGGAGATGGACTTATTAGCTCGATACTTTGGAAGTGTAACTAAAAGAAAGGGAAAGAAAATGTTTTATCAGATTAAGATCGGACCCAAAGTGGGATGCCTATGTATCCAAATGGAAGTCAGGTCGAACATAGTTCATGAGGGTAAGGTGAGGGTAAGGAGGCACAGTGTTTTGCCTTGGGCGATGAGAAGGAGGACTGAAAGCTTTTCGGATATTGAGCATATTTGTAATATTGCATATTGTCACTTGAGTTCAATGTTCAAATGCTAGACAACCTTTAAATAACAATAAACAAGTCAAAAATTACTACATAACTCATAAGTTCAACACATAATAAATACAAAACAAAAGTCATTCCAGGAGAAATACTAAGCCTTAATAAGTTTTCCAGGCGTTAAGATTTGAGCTCCTAATGCACGAAACAGGATAGTGATTGTAAAGAAGATAGTAAGCTAGGAAATGAACAAGGTCAACTTTTGTTGAACATCAGATTTGTTGATATCACATTATCTGTTCATCCAACTTTATACATAAAAATGGTAAAGCAGGGGAAAAGAAATTTTTATTATGGTGAGATCGAACTCATTAAATAAGCGCCTACGTATCCACAAGGGAATCAGGTCGATCGTAGTTCAAATTACATAAGAAAGGAAAACATAAAAGGAAACTAAAAATTATGAAACTTGAAGGAATTTCAAATGTTTGGGAGTATGGAGTAGAGAATCAATATGTTATCCTTTTCACCATTGTCAACAAGTGCCAATCAAGCTTAGAAAATCAAGCAGCATCGTAATTTAGCCCCATCACGTTTATCACTCTGGTGTCAATCAACTTTTGGATCTTAATTATTCAAGGCAAAGCACGCCTTAGTAGGATGTCCTTTCATCCCAGAATTGTAGGCACACATTAGGCTGGGGTAATACCTCTTAGACTTAGTATCGCAAGGCACAACAATAATGAGCATGATATAGCCCGCATCTTTGAGTCGTTCGTACAAATGTTCTATGGGTTCACCCAGAGGAGTGTACTATTTTGGTGGATTTTTTTGTGGCTCACGCTGAGCTTCGGTGGATTTGTTAGATTGTTGATTTGTGGGTAGGTTTTTATAAGAAAGTGGAATGTAGTTTGATTTTGAAGCAGCGGATGGATGCAGGTACCAAATAGTTTGAAGAAGATATTTTGTGAAGGATCGAGGATAATAGGCTTGGACATAATTGGGTGTTGGAATGATTTCTGGAGCTTGGTACCATATCGGTTGATGTTGGTGTACACTTACTTCAGGATTTGGTGGTTTGGATGTCTTGTCGATAATCGTCTTCCCCTTATTCTTGGATTGTGGCTTAACCAAATTTGCCTCAACTGTTAGCTTCCTTTTAGCTTATTATCAAATTACCTAACAAAGTCAGTTGCCAAATGATCCCAAGAAACTCATTTGCTAGTATCATTTTTGACGTACCACATTAATTCTGGACCCTAAAGTGAACTAACAAAGAGTTTCGTCTTCAAGCTATCACTTTGTCCTATAACTGGTAGCTTGTCAAGGTACTCTTTCAAATGGGAATAGAGGTTTCCCGACCTATCATATAATGGAAAGTTCATACCCTCGATTTTCTCCTTGTTTTCTTTCCTTGATTTGGAAGACCTACTCATTTTGGGCTGTTGAGATGGTCCAGCCTCGTGGTTAGGAACCTGTCCTTTTGTCTTCTTGTCCTCACTCATATTCATCAACTCAATAAGTGGTTTTAGCAATGCAATTGAAAACTGACTTGGGGACATAGGCGTATCATGTTCAGACGTAGGTGAAGTTGTCAGTATCGGGGACTCCGTGGTGTGGGTGGAAGGGTTGAAGTCTGCTTCAGGTAGTGGCTCTGGAAAACCTGGTGGCATCTCAACCGAGCCTTTAATATCAGTCATTATTCCCATAATTAGCTATATTCTTCTTCCTAACCTCCTGATGCTCGAAATGGCTCTGTTTTGATGCAACCCTAAGCTTTCATGCTCAGCTTTGCTATTGAAAAGATTGATAAGCATCGCTTGACTGGACATTTCTGATGTTCAAGTAAAGTCAACCTTAGGAGAAATGACAAACGGTTATAAATGAAGAGTACACACAAGAGTCTAAAATAAATATTCTACTCATTTAAAAATAATAAGTTATGCTCATTTGGAGTGAATAAATGTTATGTGAGCTCTACATAACTTAGAGGTTGTAAAAGCTGGAGTATGACATGAGTACGATGGTATCGAAAGGATCATGTGGGACATAGTATGTAAGTGTTGAAAGCATGAAGAAGATACTATCCTAGCATGATAACTTGTACTAAAAGAGAATATCCTAGCATCATAACTTGTACTAAAAGATTATATATAAGACTAATGCTCTTCATCAAAGCAGAGTTGAGCCTAGAGATGATCAATATGCTAACGGAAGATTCAGGAGGATGAATTGAAGAGAAGCTTTTGAATAGGCCCTAAGAGTGCATTGTAGGGCCCTAATATGACAAGAATTTTAACAGTAATGAGCTCTAAAATGAGGAGCACTAAATGTAAGGAGTGACTAACAACAAGATAGGCACACGTCAATACATACATAGAAATGCAACACATAGCAAGTAATTGTGAGTCCCTTTGAGGTCATGAACATCTTTGGACTTTGAATGAGACTAACATTCAATGCGTCAAGGGTGCCACGACATCCTACGTTGAATGGGATGCATATTCCTTAGTAAAAGAAATATGTAGCCAAGATCTAAAGTACAAGAGTGGGTTTGTGACATGGTTCTCTCAAGTTGGCAACTCGAGAGTGGGAAACCTTGTGACTGTCGAGGCACCGCTGATCGATTGATCCACAAGGCATTTTTCAAAGGGTGTTTTAAGAAAGAATGTCCGTGCAACCACATCACTGTTCGTAAAAAAAAAATAAGGTTCCAATTGGAGGAAAGTATGAGTGAAATGCCAGTTATATAAAGCAGTAACATATAGAACATAGAGACATACACTAGCATGCTTTAGCGATGTAAAAATAAATAATCATCAAAACATGTGACCAATAAAAGGGAAGTGGGTATTAGATGGACCTGCTGACATAATACATAAAAGCGGAGTAAGAGAAACGACTAGTAAATCATGATATAAGCAAATAAAGACAGAAGAGTATATGGAAAATAAATCAGGATATCAAACAAATATAATCAAAAAAATAAAAAGAATCCCACATAAAGCACAAATTTGTCATGGTTAGAATCTAAGATCCCCATCAGAGTCAACATTCTATCGTACCCCATTTTCCTCGCGAAAAGTGAAATTTGATGTGACCACTCTTTTTGAGATCGTTTTGAGGAAGGAATGTGAAGAGTCGCCACCTAACGAATTAAGGTGCGTTAGGGCACCGATCTAGGCTACTACGAACCTATTTTGTTGTTTTGTCTTAGTTCACCAGAAATTCAGGTAAGGGTTTAAATTACCTCAAAAGGTAGGTGTTAGGCACCATTCGAGGTCCACAAAGGTGGTTCCCGGCCGAATTCATATTTTACGTGGGGATTCTACGTGGTCAGATAAAGGTCTCATGTTTTATTAACTTAAATGTTAACTAAGTGATCAAGTAATTATACGCAAACATATGTTATTTTATTATTTCTAATTATTACTTATCCAAGTGATAAAATCAATCAAACACATGAGAGAGACAAGCAAGAAGAGAGAAGCGACATGATTATAACAAAATATTAAGAAACAGAAACTATGCTAATAAACATAATATTAATTGAGTTAATAAAGTAAACCATTTTCAAATTGAATAAAATTGTTTGAGGAAAATGTTTGTCGCTTTTAAAGGAAAGGTGTCACGATATTACTAATCATGCCCTTTACCTTAGCAATAATTTTGAATTGGAGGTTGATCTTAAGCAAAAATAATAATATTATTTTTCTTGACAAGTGAAAATTTGAGTTTTGAAATATAAACACAAAAAAATATTTACATATGTATAGATACACATAATCTTCATGTTTTTTAAAATGTTGGAGAGTGGTGCTTTCGGGAACGCAATGGCTTAGTTTAAAACATAGGAATTAGACCTCTTAATTTCTTTTACTTTCCCACTAACTATAGGTTAGGAGATAGTAATTGTATAAAAAGCAGTAAAATGTCATGTCCAGTCTAAATTATGAAATTCAGGGACCGCACCATGGTTTACATACAGAAATAAAAAAGTCATTTTTTATTTTTAGTATGTGGATGCTGAAAATTATTTCACTGTGTTGAAATTAATAAAACATACGGAAAGACAAAGATGAGTGCTGAAAATTAATTAGACTGTGTGCTAAAAATATTATTTTAGAATGCTGAAAATTAAAATATAATTCTTAAAACACTGTAATTTAGAATGCTAAAATGTCATTTAGTAATATGTCAAAGCTTTGTTAAACATGCCAAAAGTAAATAAACATGCTGTAAATTAAATGATCATATTCAAACATTAATTAAACTCCTAAACATGATTTCTAAGTGATTAAAATAAATTCTAAATTAGATTTTCCTAAATGACAAACAAGTCAAGTAACGAATCCTAAATTAGTACAGATTTGAATCGTAATAAAATATAAATAAAAATTAAATTAAGGCGAGATATCCCTGAAGGCGGCAACATTCTAGCACAACTCGACCAAAGTACCTGCTTGAACATCACAAAGTAAACAAACACAAACCAGCTATACGATGCATGAATTCTCACATTGATTGAATAAAACAGGATACCAATCACGAGAGACAACAAAATAAAATAATCCAAACAGACACCAAGGTGATAATATGTCATCATTTAAAGAGAGCTTTAGAAATGCGGGAAAGTTAATTAAGAAAACTAACTGGTTAAGTGATATGAAAAGTAAAATCAGACAATAAAGAGTGAAGCAAGCCCCTATAGGAATATTTTCTTTTATTTTTATTTTTTCCTTAGAGAATGTATGTGATTAAGTGTAAAATAGAAGTGGAAGTCTGATGTTTTTTTTGTGTATTCGAGAATAGATAGGAGTAGAAGTTATAGAGTGTAAACTGTGTCCTCAAAGAATGATGGTGGTTTTTTATATAGCAAAATGAAGTGTAGTAATAAAAGGAAAAGAATAAAATTAAAAGAGTGAATCGTAAAACTTTATGAATGAATCCTTAATCAAAAGGATGAATCAATTAAGGATAACAAACAAATCAAAAGTTACCATAACCAGTTATAGAAGCTGTCACAAAATTAAGGTAGTGAATCGATTACGAATCCAGAATAGATTAAAGGTTACCATAAATAGCCAGTATGAAAGTTGTAAAAAAATTTTAAAAAAAGAATGGAGGGACTCAAATGTGAAAATTTACCAAAATTAAACAGATATTTAGAATGGTCACATGCCACCAAATAATTGATATAGCACAAAGGATCGCTAATTACGACTGTAATTACACACAAGACTGTAGCAAGTCTAATTTAGGAAGGAGGATAATCAAATCAAAATTGATTATGTCAAATGATTAAGGTAAACAACATGCCAATTATAGGATCACAATAGCCAGTTTTGAGATGCAGTATCAGTTTCTGAGTTAGGTCATATTAAGTTTTATGTCAAATTGAGACCAATAAACTACCAATCACTAGAGATGAAACAAATAACTAGAAAGAATAGTTGGACAACCATTAGCAACCTTTAACACAATAATAAGCATAGAGGACCACACGGAGGACAACCAAATCAGTACAAAGTAATGATGAAGAATGTCTGAACAAATAATCAGACGACATCAAAACTTTAACACGTTCGTTAATGTTAATTAAACTAAATTTGTTCATCAAGCATAGCTGAAAATACCAAAAAGTGATAAAGCAACAACTAGAAATCAATCAAAGTAAGAGAGCTAACAGTAATTTTTGGTCGATATTTTATCCAACAACGACTTTTTCGGCCAGATCTTAAATAGAAATGGGATGTGGCACATGGGTTAGGTATGATGTTTGACTGGTTGTCCAGTCATGGTGAATCACGAAAGAGTGATGGCGGTGGTCTTAGCTGGCTATTTTGAAGCGGTGAAGGCTGGAGCGGTGAAGCTCCGACAGCTGGGTAACTGTATCGCCGGTTGATGGTGGATAGAATAGCCGTTCATGGCTGGTGTCTAGACGAATAGAATTACGGCTGGAGAAAAAAAACGGAGGGAAGCAATGGTCAGGTACAACTATGGGGTTCACCGACATATTTCGTAGGTGGAGCAGTGGGTAAGGCAGTGGCGGCTTAGGCCGATTGAGAGAGATAGAGGGACGACACTGTTTGCCAATCTGGGTGCACTATTTGGGGGTTTTCATGGCTATTTTCGCCGAAAATGAAAGAGAGGGGCACCAATGAGAGAGAAGAAAGAATACAGAAAAACAAGGGTGTGGCTGGTAGGTGCGGCTGAGTGAGAGTTAGGGTTTGGATTTTATTTAAAAGGGAAGAAGGGTTGATCCGATCTCAACTGTTGGAGAGCTTTTGATCAACGGCTGAGATTAGAATAATCTTAAATAGGTTAAAAAGTAGAATTAATGTCAACTTGGCTAAAATTGACATTAATTGCATATAAATTGGCTAGAATTTAAATAAATTAGGAAAGTCAATTTAAATTAGGCTGCTATTTTAATAATTATGATAATGGCTCAATAACAATAACGAGAAAAATGATAAGATGTAAATATTAAAATAATCATGCATGTAAAATTATTTTTATGTAAAATTAATATAAAAAATTATCGAGAGTGGTAGTAATAATAATAATAATAATAATAAATAATGTGTTTATAAATTGTGAGTGTACGTATTTTATGAAAGATATAACTTAATAAATATTCATAAAATTATGTAAAAAATATCGTATTTGAATTAATAAATGATAAAAAATGATACTAAGAAGTAATAAAATAATTTGTGCATTTTCTAAATCATGGATGTGACTTGTCGAAAATTATTTGATAGCAAAATAATGCGTGAAAAATATTAATATTAAAAGTTAAATAATTTTGATAAAATAGCAGCCTAGAAGAGAATCGGGTGGTCAAAATTGGGTGTCAACAACAACCTCCCCTTCCTTCTCTACCAGGATTGAGCTGAGCTGCCCCATTAGTATTGAGTTTAAACTGATCTATTGTTTTTAATACTAGACTTATTATATTATCACCATTCTACGGACACTTAAACCTATATCTTCCAATTTGGTTCTCTCACTTTTAGAACTAATACAGGTCCACATCAAAGCCAAAGCTCCAAAAGTCTTAAGGATAAGTAAGAATGAATTATGAGTGACAAAAAAATTTTAAAATTAAATGCAGGTGATTCAAATCTTAAAAATTGAGTGTGAGCTATAGTTATTAAATTATGGATAAAGAAAGTTTGACCCATAAGTGAGAATAGCACACAAGTTTTTTATTTTACACTTTGAGCCAATATAAAATCCTATAACTAACTAACAATGGAGGAAAAAAATGCGGGATCACGACTGCTACTCGTTTTTCTTTCTCTTCGCTTTTATTGTTGTTGTTCATTGTTGTTGCTGTTTTTTTCTTCTTCTTTTTTATCATTATCACCTTCTTCATTAGCATCTTTTTTTATTCATCATCATCATCATCATCTTCTTCTTCTTCTTCTTCAATTGTTGTATCATTGTTGTTGTTGTTATTGCTGCTACTGGATCAAATTTTTAGGTCAAATTCTATTTGCATATCACTTGACATTACTTCATAGGTGATTTTTAGTTCAACTTCTCATATGGGTATATCTGCTACTGCTAGTTTTTCAACAATGCTACTTATCCAACAATTGTTGTATTTATTTACAATAATTGTTGGATAGCTTCCATTACTATTTAAGTAGTTCCAACAAGTAAGTCATCTATTGCAACAGATGACCTACCGATTGGATAAAGCTACTGGTTATGTTACATGAATTCAACAGACGAGTCATCTATTTCAACATGTGAATCTTATTTTAGATTCAACACTAGATAGAACCTGAAGTTGGATCCAACAGATGAGACATCTGTTGTAATAGATGACTGATATGTTGTACCAGATGAATCATTTATTACAACAGATGAATCATCTGTTAGATTCATGTTACAACACTGAATAGAACCTAAAGCCAAATATAATAGATGCGATATCTGTTGCAGCAGATAAGTCATCTGTTATAATAGATGAATTATCTATTGCAACAGATGACTAATCTATTGGTATTCATATTACAGTACTGGGATAGAACCAGAAGCTGACTCTAACAAATGAGACATTTGTTGCAGCAGATGAGACATTTGTTATAATAGATGAGTCATCGATTAAAATAGATGAGTCATTTATTGCAATCATCTATTGCATCAGATGAGTCATCTATTGCAGTAGATGGCTTATCTGTTGGAATTCATGTTACAATACTGGGACAGAATCTAAAGTTGAATCCAACAGATGAGACATCTATTTCAATAGATAACTCATCTATTGGGACATTGATAATGATAGTGCATATAATATTTTTATTATATATATTACACCATTATTATTAATTTTACTATTATATCATTATTAACATTTGAAGAAATTTCTTTCGGTGCCATTAATGGAGGAATCAATAATAATAGGATTTGATTGTCATGGTGAATGGATCGAGAAGAACAATCGATATATTTGGCTTTGGAAGGCTAGTAAAATATTAAATACGATAGAAATGACAGTCCAAAGAGATGTTTTGTATGATGATTTTGTAAACTTAATCATCAGCTATTGTGGACTAAATTGTCAATCAAAAGATCTTGTCATCAGTTACATGCACAATCCTTTTTAAAAGAAGGTCCTACCTTTTAAGATAAACTATCAGGTTCGTTTGCGTTCTTATCTGAATGATTCATCTAGGCCCATTTTAAGGGTGTAACTAGTTGAAAAACCAATAGAGAATCAAAATATAGAACAAGAACAACAAGATATATTTAATGATAAATTGGATGATGTGGATATGAATATTTCAGATGATGATGAGAGTGGAGATAAAGTAAAGGTGAAGAGGATCAAACACCTATGCCCATTATTACGAGAAAAACAATGTGCAATTCTCAATCAACATGATCAGGCAATCTTCAAGATGATGAAATAGGTATTTACAAGAGAATGACGTTTAAGAACAAGGAAGAACTAGTCACTTCATTGCATATTGCTTGCTTGAAGAGATTTTAAACTCAAAAGGGTGATTAATTTGCATAGTGTGTATTATTTTAAATGTACACAGTTAGAGTGCAAGTGGTGGTTGAGGGCTATGAAATTCATAAGTTCTGACAGATTCTGCATTAGAACTTATAAAAAGTATCACACATGTGGTTCAGAGCATATTACGATCCATAATCCGCACACTATGGCAAAGATGATCGATAAATAATTTAAAAATAGATTCCCCAATGGCAAAGGCCCATTTACAAGAGATATGGCCAATCAACTTAGTACAAAATTTGATTGTAAGGTGAGTTATTGGAAGAATTAAAGGTCACAGAGATTGTAAAGTCTTTGGTTAGGGGAACATATGAGCACGGGTATGCAGTGCTTGAAGTGAACTGTTATATGCTTGAGTCCACAAATATAGGAAGTAAGATGGTATTGTAGGTTGATGAAAATGGAATTTAAGTACTTTTTTGTATTCTATACTACTTGGATTATTGGTTTTCAACAACTGAGAAAAGTCATAGCCATCAATGGGACATTCTCGAGTTGCAAGTATGATAGAGTTTTATTATCGAAGGTGGCACATGATGAAGAGAAATGGTAAAGCTCTTCGGATGATGAAGGCTTACCACTTCACATCAACTCAACCAATATCCATACCACCTAACACTACACAAGAGTAACAAAAGAACTCTAGGACCCTATATCATAAATAATGCAACGTCCAAGGACGGTCAATGGGATAAGCACTAAATGTAACTCAGGGAAAGTGATAAAATAATGCCATGTCCAAAACCAGTCAAACCACATGCACACAATCATACATTCATACATACATATATATATATATATAGGATGTTGGGATAGGGTAAAGGGTCATGAACATGAGAGTTTAAAACCTTTAACATAAGTTGTGTATCTTTATCTGTCCTAAGGGCACCCATGAGCTATATGGGTTCAGCTCTCCCTACAAAAAGGGCCGCAATGAATGCTAGCCACACCAACTGAGGAAATTCATAGAAGGGCCAGAGTCACCAAAGCTCCACCTATTCCAAAAATATTTAATGTGTGAACTATGCACAAGTTCATAAAGGCCCCCATGCTGAAAAACGTGGTTTCCAGTATTGGTCCTCCCTGGACCTCTACCTTCATGGCGAGCTACATAACCCCTTTTAAGCCTAAATTAAAACATTTGCACATAATTTCAATCGTTAACCAATGAGTCATTTATTAAGGTATTTACCACTTGGTATCATCATACCAATTATGCTTGCAAGCTAATCCAATTATGCCATTCTCATCCAATTAACCAATTTGACTCCTAAGATACCTTTTTAAAATCTAAAATCATGGTCGTCAAGGCCTTTCAATCCATTTTTTATTTGTTTGTCCATTAATGTAATGCAATAGTTCCAAAAGTGAGTTAAACCACGTGAATTCCATATTTAAAACCAAAGATTCATAAAGGTGGATTAAGGTTATTACCATTATTAAGCCAAATCCAAGAAATTGGGGAAACCCATGTTTCCCATTCCAAATCCCCATAAAAGTGCACCCATTCCATCCCCAAAACCATTTATAAAACATGAAAGATATATTCAAAGCATGGAAAAACAATTCCAATAGTAAACAACCAAAAGCCCTCAAGCCAAGTTTTAAACCCAGCAATTTAATTCACATGGACAACGATTAAACATATGACTTTTAATTAAATCAAGTTAGGGATGAGAGACATGCCTGAAACACACAAGAATTTAGAAGAAATCCAAAGTTTGGAGCTTAGATATTGAATCCCTTATGAACCCTAGTTTTTTCTTACTTTGAGTGTTCGAGAGGAAAGAAGTGAGGTATAATTTGATAACTGATGTTAAAAGGGACAAATTAGGTGTTTTAATAATAGTGTATAGGTAGGACAAGACCAAAGAGCCCTTAATGAAAATATGCAGGAAAATTGGGCCCAAGGTAACTACCTATGAGGTCAGACCATGAGTCATCACCTGGACTTGTTATCTGAGGGTCCAAATCCTGGCTCTTCACTTTTATGGTCATAAGTCACTCACCACGACTTGTGACCTGACCTAGTGACTCATGAAGAGGAGTCGTGATCAAAGCAAAAACTTTGGGCATTTTCACTGTGAAATTAATGAGTCCCACCCTACGACTTGTGATGAGCATTAATGACTCATCACCTGGTCGTAGTCATGGCAGTGTTGTCAACACTCTAGACATTTTAGAGTCCAAAACCTAGGGTATTATACTACCCTCTACCTTTGGATTATTCGTTCTCTAATAAGAAGTTAGGGGTACCCTTAGCACGATAACAGAAAGAATGCAAACAAAAACCAAAAACAAATTCTAACAGTGATAAGGAAGAAAGAAACTTATACCTTAAACATTTTCATCCAACTCGGAAAACAAGAATATGTATTTGGCATTCATGTCTTCTTTGGCTTCCCATGTAGCTTATTCCACCCTTTGGTTTCAACAAAGCACTTTTATTGAAGCTACGTCCTTAGTCATTAACCTATAGACTTGGCTATCCAATATCACTGGGACTTACTCATAAGACAAGGATTTTGTAACACCAACATCCTCAATAATAACAACCAAAGAAGGATCTCTCATATACTTTTTCAGCATTCACAAATAAAAAATAGGATGAACAAAAGCCAGACTCGTGGGCAAATCCAACTCATAAGCAACATTCCTAACTCTCATCAAAATTTGATATGGGCTAACATTATGGGGACTGATCTCCCTCTTGTTCCCAAACCTTATAACTCCTTTCATATTAAAACCTTTCAAGAACACCTAATAACTAACATCGAACTTCAACTCCCTTTGTGTCATATCCGCATAAAACTTTTGGCAACTTTGGATTGTCTTAAGCCTTTCCCTGATCCCTTTACCTTCTCCATGTCTTGGTGAACCAAGCCAGAACCAAAAAACCTAGTCTCACTAACCTCTAACCACCCAATAAGAGACCTACACCTCTTTTCATAAATAGAAGGATCTATTTGAATGCTAAAATGGTAACTATTATTGTACGAAAACTCATAAGAGGTAAATAGTCAACCCAACTACCTCTAAAATCAATCACACGGGCCCTTAGCATATGTGTGACACCCCAAAAAATTGAGCCCATGATAGAACCATGATTTAAGTTTATGTAAGTTCAAACCCTATGTTTTGATAGTTTTATAGTGATTTATACACATATTAAGGTCACAAATAGCTCCTAGATTATAGACAAGTCAAAACACCCCTTAACGATTAAATTTTGGTAAAGTATATAACTATAGTCAGATTCGAATGAGTATAACTTTAGGTATACTAAGAACTTTTTATATCAATACCCACCAACATATATAATTGAATTAGCTTTCCAATGATACTAATTTCACCTTGATCCAATATTAGGGTGAAAAGTTATGGACAAAATACTGAAGCCCTATCAAAGCTGTCCAATGATTACGACCCTGACCACGACTCCTAATCAGACATTACGAGTCATTAGGAGGGAGTCATAATATGATTAGTAGATTATGAAATAGGGTTCCTGAACATGACATAAGTCATGACTCATGGCCAAACCTCACAAGTCGTGACCTAAGTCGTCGGGACTGCTTCCAAGCGACTTCCAGATGGTTTCCAAGGTTTTTTCTTTTGGTCTTTTCCCACTCTTTTAACCCCAAACTATGTCGTTTAAGATATTTCAAGGCTGAATATAAAGCCAAAACAACCCCAAATCCCTCATTCTTAATCAACCTTACAAATTTATCCAGAAACCTGTAATTTTCCATTCCTCCAAGCCACGAAATTAGGATTATTTATCTTCATGTCCAAATCTTCAAAACTTCAATTCAAGAATCGAAAGTAATAAGGTATGTGGGTATTAAATGGGGATCTCCTTTCATCCTCATGCCCAAATTATGATTTTTGTTCATGAATTTAATGATTATCAAAAATAGGGTTTTACCAAAATTATTACTCTAAGTTTAAATTCAGTTCCCCATGATATATTTGTAACTCTAAGCATATTTTAATAATTATTCATGGTTTCTTAGTATCATATAATACCATTCATGTTATTCTCAAATCCAAGCGTATTTTACTTGATATTAGTTAAGATTTCAATCATATGATCAAGATATATGAGTTTTCCCTAATTTCTTTAGATTATTCTATAATTTAACCATGAATATATGTTTTCCCATAATAATAATATATTCCCATGTTCAAAATCATGAATTTCCATATTATGATCAGTTTTTGAATTTTTGGGCTTTATTCATGGAATGCTCTATTATGATTAGTTTTTAATATTATCAAGTTCAGTTGCATTAATTAGAGCTGGTGGGTTATGAGAACCCGATACCTAAAATTTCATGCCTGAACTAGTTGACATGTTCTTGAGCATTCTAGACTATACATGCATTGTTATTTTTAGAATACCATAACTTAAGCAGATCAGTTATCTATTCATGTTTCAGTTATACTTCAGTGTCTTTCAGTTGGGAGTAATACTTAGAACCGAGTTAATTTAGGGATGATGACTCCCCCGTCAGTTAGGCATGAGACCGTTAGTAGCAATCCTTAAGTTCCAGAACTATGTTGCCACCTTTGGATATAAGGAATCCCCCGTCAGTGAAGCCACGACACCCTTGTCCTTTGGGATAGTAGTTTAGTGGATCCACGTTACCCAGTATTGGTACCCTTGGCAAGGTAGTAATACCCTTCCAACTGGGGTTACAGGTTAGACTTTGATTTTGTTCAGATTAGGGTATATCGGTTGTAGTTAGCTCCCACGATCCTCAGTTTATGTTTAAATTTTTTTTCAGTTTAGACATATATGACCTCATATTCAGTTATTCATATTATACAATACATGTTTATACTTGGTCATTGCATCAGTTCATATCTTACAGTTTCAGACTCAGTATTCATAAATGACCCTCAGTATAGTTTTACATCATAGTCAACATATCTTGAGATTAAATATAGTAGTCATGTTTCTACAGCTTTCCAGTTTACATAAATGCTTTAGCTCATGATTTAGAAATTTCACTACACCTTACAACTTTACGTACAAATATATTTTAAATGCATAGTTTAGCAAATGACTTATGTCCTCAATTCTAAAGCATGTTTTAAGTATTTTATGACAAATGCATATCTCATATACTCAGTATATTCCAATGTACTAAACACATATACGTATATGTGTATACATTACTTCATGGTGTAGGTACCAGATGATAGATGTAGCTCACACACCAGGGTCAAACAGATTGTAGCTTCCAGCAGCAAGTAATGACTTCTCTTATTTTAAGGACTCAAGTCAGTTGCAGTTCTTGAATTGTATTTTTTTATTCATATGTACTGATTTGGAATAATTAGGGTCATATCCCAACTACCTATAGTTAGTATACTAGAGGCTTCATAGATAGTCAGTTAGAGTCATTTAAGTAATTCAAGTTCCTTCTTCAGATTTATCGTGTTGTAAAATTTTATAGTATCATATTTATTCAGATTATCTCATGATTATTCTTCTGCTCAGTAAGATAAGCTTTTATATATATTTTAAATCAATTGCTCAAGCATTATGTCAGTATATGGGTTAACTTAGGATCACTTATGGTTTTAAGTGCTATGTTATGACTGGGGTAGTTTTGGGTCATAACAAACTTGGTATCAGAGCACAAGGTTCAAGTGTCATAGGATATCTATAAAGTCGTCTCTAGTATAGTCTCGTGGAACGATATAGAGACGTTTGTATTTTTTTTGTAAAGGCTACATGGCATTTAAGAAATATTTTCCCTATTTCATATCTCAGATTGTGCAGCAGAGATGTTCTCTTAGAAACTTATACCAATTCTTACATTACTCTATTCATGCCAATCGTGTCTTATTTTTGAGGTAAAATAAATAGTCAAGCTTAAATTCCTACCGATAGAGTTTCCTCAGAGAGTTATAAGATTGCACACCTGCTTGAAAGTATCCCATCAGTGCCTGTGAGTTCCAATCATTTAAAAAGTTCATTCATGTTCATTAAAAATTATGCATTGAGCCAAATTCAGATATGCCCTCAGGTTCCTTCTCAAAATCCTATGACAGCATGACCTAGAGTTAGGAGCATGAGCCTAGAAATATAGAAATAGTAAAGTGGGGATAGTGTTTAGATAAATTAAGTAGATTATGTATCCATGGATACAAAATGGTGTTGCATATATTATTTAAATATCACTTTCAAATAGATTTACCAGTTAAGGGGGACTTAGAGTATGTTAATGTTTTAGTCAGGATAGAGGTTAGGCAGTGACCAGAAAGATATAGAAGTTTGTTAAGGTTTAGTACTCTCATAAAATTTTGTGTGGATTAGTGGTTCATGATTCCTATCCAGAAGTAATAAATGGGTATTAGTGTATGAGAAGTTTTGTGGCTATCCATATTAAGTGTTAGAATTTAAGATGGAATTGTTGATGATCAAGCTAATAGATAGAAAAAATAGTTTGAAATTCTAGAAGGAAAAAATATGAACTTAGGGTATGGTGACACTCCTGAAGATTCTAAGTTAGTAAGTGTTTAAGTTATTATATGGTGACTATTGGGTCTATAGAAAGTTAAGAGTTGCATCTCAGAAGAAAGTACTAGCAACAGGTTTTACATTCTTAGATACAGTCTTCAGAGGGAGTTTATTATTTACGCGTACTGTTATATCTCAAACTCTAGAGTAGAGCTGTTGCAGTTCAGTTTAAAGTTTATTAAAGGGGTTCGCAGACTTAGAATGATGGCTTAGGAGATGATTGAGCAAGGAACCAAGTCAGGTTCTCAAAATCTAGTAGTGATGCCAGTGAGTTTTAGAACAACACTAGGGGAGGAAGATGTCTGTCCCATTCTTATTTTGGTATTAAAGTTTGCCCTTCATTCATTATGACATCTACTCATGTATTACAAGTTTTCTCTATGATAATAAGTTATATTTCATGCACTTTATGTAGAATCATGTATGCTCCCAATTCCTTGTATAAGGAGTGCTAGTTCACTTAGAAGTACAAATCATCTTTCATTAATTTATGAATTCCAGTCTCCAATTATATAGCTCATGACTCATTTACTCATATTTTATCGTATGCTCAGCTCCCAAATTCATAGTACACCCTTAGGGACTAGTGAAATTCACATTATGGCATGTATGTCCTTAGTTTAGATCTCTTTAATGAATTCATGCCCTTGATACTCTATTCTTCATGCCTCAGTTAAGTGTCAAAGTTATGTATAGTATTCTTTCATCCTTAAGGTCCTCGTGTTCTAGCCTTTCAGTGACCTCTCCTTATATAAAGATGGTGGTGATGAAAATGGATAAATAATAGTTTAGATAGGAGATAGTAAATATTCCTTATTATGGAATGATTGTTGTATGCTTGTTTTATCTAAGTCTATAAGTGTGAGGGAATATTGAGGCAAAACTTTGCTACATGTCATAGTTATTTGAGAATTCTAGGTGTGTCTTCTTAGGGTAGGGCATGAAAGTTGTTATTGATAGAGATATTAGATAATATGGGAAAATTCCTAGGTGGGTTGGTTGCCTAAAATTTCATATGTGTTTATAACAATAGGCTTGAATACCATGTTGGTACATAAATGGATAAATGCATTATACACTAGTGAATTCCTAGTAAGAGGTTGAAGTTAGTTGTTAAAGTGGGAGTATTATCCTTGAGATGAGAGCTCTAAAAAGCTATAAGATATTGAATCCGTGGTTCAGACTAGTATTATGGTGTTATGTGTAGTACCTTGTGACTGTGAGTTAGGCTTGAATATGGTAAGCGAATTTAGTTCAACTCAGACTTTAGTAGATGGAGTTATTAATACCCATGTGAAGATTCTAAGCGGCGTCAAATGAAGGGTAGTATTTAAGAGAAAAAGTGTAGTTGAGGAGTATTTGAAAAGTGTGGCTAAGCTTGAAAGTTAGCAGTTACATTGTTTTGTATGCCTATATTTCATCTTATAGAGTTGTAGCCATGTTGCAATTCCTTATTCAGATATCTCACTCAGATCATTCCTAAAATTCTTTACTCTCTAATGTTGTTAGAACTTCTTACAGGGAGTATTGAATAAATACTTCAGTTGAGTTATAATCTTTCAGTATGAGTCAATCCGTATGACCAATAATTCAGTTTAACAATCAAACAGATAAGATCCTTTAGTTTTCCATCTTTTCATCTAGTCTTACTATCCAGAGTTTCATGAATATTCCTATTCCATGAGGTAATTTATTCATATTCATGCAAATTGTGAATTCCGTTGAGTCCTTACTCCTAGTCTAAATCAGTCTCAACAATAAAGGATATCAAGATTCAGAAATCAGTATCATGTTAGTTATCCAACTTTAGAATTTAGCTAGACAGTACTAGTGAGTTCCCAAATTTTAAAGCTAGTTATAGTTAGTTGGAAATTTATTCATCATGTCCATATCATCTCTCAGAATTCTATGACAAGGATTATATCTTTTTTTCTATTCTTTAAACCAAGTCAGTCTTTATTCGAGGACGAATGATCCCAAGGGGGAGATGTTGTGACACCCCAAAAATCCAAGCCCATGATAGAACCATGATTTAAGTTTATGTAAGATCAAACCTCAAGTTTTGATAGTTTTATAGTGATTTAGACACATATTAAGGTCACAAATAGCTTCTTTCTTATAGATAAGTCAAAACACCCCTTAGAATTAAATTCTTGTGAAGTATATAACTATAGTCAGCTTCAAATGAGCATAAATTTTGCTATACTAAAAATTATTGAGATAAAGGGACCATCAACATATATATAATTGAATTAGCTTTCCAATGATACCAACTTGGCCTTAATCTGATATTGGGGTGAAACGTTATGGCCAAAATACTGTAGCCCTGTCAAAGTTGTCCAATTATTACGACCCTAACAATGATTCATAATCAGACGTTAGGAGGGAGTCATAATCTGGGAAGTAAAGGTTGAACTGGGGGTCCTAACCTCATCTTAAGTCACAAATCATGGCCAGACCTCACGAGTCATGTCACACCCTTTTTTCATACTCCGAAAGATTCGTTTTAACGTTCGAAAGGGCTTTTATTATCAAAGTGACAAAAATAAAAATTTGTTCCAAAAAAGGATTATGTTTCAAAACTCAGAGTCCCCAGTTGGCATAATTCGGTGTGCCAAGTCACCTTTGGACAATCCTTTTCAAAATGGTTTGACTCTTTAAAATTGGTTTGTGAACATAGATTCTGGCTAAGGAATTCTATTAACCGAGGGGAAGGTGTTAGGCATCCCTCGATCCCATGGTTCGACCACGATTGCTTGATGAAGTGTATTGATAATTTTGGCACTACGAATGTATAAAACACACAAAAATCACGTAAAACAAAAAACCAAAACAAAACAAATCCAGAATATAGTGTACAGTCCAATTATACAGTCCAAAATAAAAATGCAAAAATTTAAATCCTATTCCAACCTAGAATAATCTTATACTACGCTCCACTGCTTCACCCGACACCTTGGTCCTTCATCACGACCATCATCCGAGTACAAAATACTTTGGGGAATTCCCTGGATAAAATAATACAAGTACTTCGAGGCATTCCCCGGCCAAATGAAACAAATGATCCCAAAGCGGTAAAGCCAAAAAACATTCATCACACAACTCAAATATTCCATCAATGCACAGTTCCTAGATTTGCCTACCCGACCAATGTTTACCTATCCGCTCGATATATCATGATGCAATCAAGTTCCGATCCACATTTATGCTTATGCCAAATTAAACAAAACAAAAACAAACCGACACTAATCTAAAATCACTCTTTTTATCATTTTTTCACCATTCTGCCCCAAATCCCTTTTCGATCCATGGTTAACAAATTTTGTGATTATAAACTCACTTTTCAAAATTTGAAATTAATATCGAACACATACGTCCAACGGAGATTCAACATATTTAAGCACAAAAATCATTCATATCTGTAACAACAATCAACATTCACTTATAATATTCGAAACCACACCATCAAAATCACAACATTAACTAACTTCGATATCATAAAAAAAGGTAGAATTAAGAGATGGACCTTCGAAGAACCGACTTTATTGACAATAAAGAAACCCAAAACCAAAATCCTCGAATAATGAACCTCCACGGCAACGAACTCCTACTTTATATTCAAGAAATCGCTACCCAAAATTGACCACGATGAACCGACTGACCTGAATCCAAATGCAGTACCCAATGTTGATTATTTTGGAACCTATTTTGGATGAACAAAGGGGTAATGCTACCTCTATTCACATGGCCATCGTGAATTGATCCGTACAACTTTGAAAACTAGCAAAAAAGACAAACTCAACATCACCTCCCGAACTCGAACAATTCTGATCCGTTATTGTGTATTTACGTGAAGATGAATGATCGTATATGGGGATGTGTATTGGTGTTGTTTTGTTTATATGAGTGAAGTTGTGGACAAAAGAAATGGAGGTCCTTTCTTTGTTTTCTCCCCAGATCTGCATCTGTCTCTCTCTTTTGTGTGTGTGTGTATAGAGCAAAAAAAGTAGAGCTCTCACTGTGTGTCCATGGTGAGGTGAGGTTTTTGTGAGAAGGAAAAAAAAAAGATGAATGAAGAATGATTGTCTGCCTATGGAGAAGAAAGCCCAAAAAAGAAAATGTTTTCTCCCCCTCCCAATCCCTATATCCCCATGTATATATATATTCTAAAGGAAAGAAAAAATGTTTTGGGACCTAGTGGGTCCACCCCCTTTTTCAATTTCCTAAAAGGTTCCCCATGTATATTTCTTTATGGACAAGAAAAAGAGAGGGTGGGGTCACATGAGATAGGGATAAGAAGGTGGGGTATGGTTAGGATAAGGTTGTTAATTTATTAGGGAGTTTGTTATTTTTGTATTTTTGTGGGGTATGATTACATGGATGAGGACACGTGGTAAGGTGAGCTAAAATCGATAAAATCAACGTTGGGAGGGATAAAAATTAGGTGTCTACAGGATGCCCCCTTTGAATATAAACATGAAGTGTTTTCAGACAAAGAAGTAGACAACGAGACAAAATTTATCCCGACCATTATTCAAAAGAATGACACAGAAGAAGGAGGGAAACCAAGTCTGGACCTAGGACATCCTACCTACACAAGTTATGAAAGAAACCCATCAAAGGTACTTCCAAAGGAAGGAGAAGGGCTATACCGAGTTAGAGAGTCGAGTGAGGTTCCATTAAGGTTCCGGTCCGCGGTTCTGTCATTATATCAAATAAAAATTATAAGTTAAAGAATAAATGAAATTACAAAAATCCTATCTATACAGCTTCTGTTGAGACTCTTGGCTTGAGTTTCATCACTCTATTCTTCAGGCGGGCTCCTGACTTGCTATTTTTCAATTTGTTGACTTTCAATTTATTCACCTTGTTGCTTGACTTTTAACTTCTTCCCTTTTTTGGTTGGTTTTCCATTTATTCGCCCTGTGCTTCGACTTTCAATTTCTTCACATTGTTGCCTGACTTTCAATTTCATCACCCTGTTCTTCAGGCGGGCTCCTGACTTGCCATTTCATCACCCTGTTCTTCAGGCGAGCTCCTGACTTGCAATTTCATCACCCTGTTCTTCAGGGGGACTCCTAATATAAAAATCCAAACTAGAACAAAATTATTCTAAACAAATATTATGATAAAGAAAGATTTCAGGTTTTCTGAACATAAAGTAAATTCCCATTTTCCAGGAGGGTTCTGAACATAAAGTAAATTCCCATTTTTCAGGAAGGTCCTAAACAGAAAGTAAAATCCCATTTTTCAGGAGGTTCCTGAACTGAAAGTAAAATCCCATTTTTCAGGAGGGTCCTGAATAGAAGTAAAATCTCATTTTTTAGGAGGGTCCTGAACATAAAGTAAAATTCCATTTTTCAGGAGGGTCCTGAATTGAAAGTAAATTCCCATTTTCTAGGAGGGTCCTGAACATAAGTAAAATCTCATTTTTTAGGAGGGTCCTGAACTGAAAGTAAAATCCCATTTTTCAGGAGGGTCCTGAACAGAAAGTAAAATCCCATTTTTCAGGAGGGTCCTGAACAGAAAGTAAAATCTCATTTTCCAGGAGGGTCCTGAATAGAAAGTAAATTTCCATTTATCAAGAGGGTCCTGGACAGAAAGTAAAATCCCATTTTTCAGGAGGGTCCTGAACATAAAGAAAAATCCCATTTTCCAGGAGGGTCCTGAACAGAAAGTAATGTCCCATTTATGCTTTCCCAAAGGTAGCTGAACTCATTGAACAAAACTTTGCCCCTGTTTCATCAAAGAAAATTTGTCAATTAAAACTTAGTGGAGTCCTGCAGCACTTGGATTCTCAGCATCGGCTCCAACAATCGCTCCTTTCATCTTTGTTCTGAATCGCTAACACTTGCCTCTATTTTGCCACCACATTGACCTAGATCCAGATTGAGGGAGATGAGTTCTGACTCAAATAATGAATTTCCATTTTACCATGCCTCTGAGATGCACCCTTTTCCAAATCTGAATACTCCCACGAACCCAGCAGCTGGTCGGTTGATAGACTTCTTTTGCTTTGTGTTGAATTATGATCATATTTCTTTCATGTACTGGTTCTCAACTTTTCCTCATACAATTGGGAAGACTAGTAGCAAGTTTTGAAATCCTTTCTCGCTTGCTTTGACACAAACTTGACTTAAAATGTATGATGGTGACTTTTATTTTGATAAATGACACAAAAAAAAGACAAAATATGAATATGTAAATGAAAGAAAAGGGCAATTTCTCTTATTCAAAAAGAAAACTTATCTGAATACGACACCGAATCCAATGAGTATAACATGCATTTTAGATTAAGTTGCCTGATCTTCCTATCCAAACTTCCCATTTGTTGTTGAGTTCATGCCTTTTCCACTGATCCGCTTCTTCAAATCCATTGGACTCATACATCTCATTTGATGGAAGACAACTTGAAAGACTTTAGCCAACCAATGTTTTTCCATTTCACTTTTCACTTTTCTCTCGAACTCGCCATTGCCTTATGGCGCTCATGAGAGTTTTCACTAATAAGACTCTCTCATTTTTATTTCTCTCAACTCATCATCGCCTTATGGTGCCTGCGAGGGTTTTCACCAATAAGACTCTCATTTTTATTTCTTTCCTGATTTCTTACGCTGAGGAAAATAAGTAACACCCCATGATGTATCATCATATTCATTGCATGCTTAGCCTTAACATTATCAAAAATTGATCTGAAGGACTTTCCTTGGTTGTAACTTATTTTTTTTATAGGGTTAGAAAAGGCTCAAACAAAACTTGAAGTAGGGGTGGGACTTACAACTTTTGGAATTGACTCAAACAACGCATTAACTCGTTCCCCAGTTGTTGTTGATTGGGTGACTCTAAAATCTTTATTTGGTTGGACCGAGCCCTAAATAGGGCAGCCTACGTATCTCACTCCAGAGAGAGGAGAATCAGGTCGCACGTAGTTCCATCAGCTTGCTTTTGTTTTGATTTGAATTTTTTTTTCTTTTTTGAACTCTTTCTTTTATTCTTATTTTTCTAACATTTATCTTTGACTCTATTTTGATTCCAAAAGAGGCATATGAAAGAAAAAATAAAACTTAGCTCAAACGGGTAAACAAAGGATGACACAATGTTTGGATAGAAAAATAAAATGCCTTCATCATATCAATCTTCAAAAATGCAAGTACTAATCATGCAATAAAATCAACAAAGGATAAAATATCATACATAATATCCTTTGACCGCATCAGCATTGATAGCCATTTCTGCCATTTTGCCTTCAATATCTGTCAAATATAATGCTCCATTGGGCAACACTTTCTAAACAATGAAGGGACCTTGCCAGTTTGGGGAGAACTTGCCTTTCGCTTCAACCTGGTGAGGAAGGATACGCTTCAATACCAACTGACCAACTTCAAAATGCCTGGATCGTACCTTTCTATTATACGCTCGAGCCATTCTCTTCTGATACAATTGGCCATGACATACCGACGTTAGCCTTTTTTTCTCAATCAAACTCAATTGTTCTAGTCGGTTTTTGACCCACTCGTCCTCATCAATCTCAGCTTCCACAATGACTCGAAGAGAAGGAACTTCAACTTCTGCAAGAATGACTGCTTCTGTTCCATACACCAATAAATATGGAGTTGCCCCTGTTGAAGTGCGAATAGTAGTGCAATAACCAAACAGAGCAAACAACAACTTCTCGTGCCATTGTATAGACCCTTGTACCATTTTCTGCAGTATCTTCTTGACATTCTTATTCGTGGCTTCCACAGCACCATTGGACTTTGGACGATATGGAGTGGAATTTTGATATGTGATCTTAAACTGTTGACACACTTCTTGCATCAAATGACTATTGAGATTGGTACCATTGTCTGTGATGATCATCTTTGGAATTCCAAACCTATAAATGATGTTGGCATGAACAAAATCCACCACCACTTTCTTTGTTACTGACTTGAATGTTACTGTTTCTACTCATTTTGTAAAAAAATCAATGGCCACCAAAATGAATCTAAGCCCATTTAACGCTTTCGGCTCAATCGGCCCAATCACATCCATTCCCTAAGCTACAAACGGAAATGGAGCAGATATTACGTGTAATTCAACGGGAGAAGAATGTATCAGATCACCGTGTACTTGACATTGATGACATTTCCGCACAAAATGAATAGAATCCCGCTCCATAGTAAGCCAATAATATCCTGCTCGAAGTATCTTCTTTGACAAGACATAACCATTCATATAAGGCCTGCATACTCCGGAATGAACTTCAAACATGATTACCAAAGCTTCTCTTGCATCAACACACCTCAAAAGTCGTAGATCTGGGGTGTTCTCTTTTACAAGATTCCCCTACTTAAGAAAAATCCACTAGCCAAATGTCTAATAGTCCTCTTTTGATCACTGGTGGCATGTGTTGGGTATTCTCCTGACTGAATGCATCGCTTGATATCAAAGAACCAAGGTTCTCCATCGAGCTCTTCTTCAATCACATTATAGTAAGCATGCTGATCACGACTCTATATATGCACTGGATCGATGTAGGCTTTATCAGGATGTCGAAGCATTGAAGACAGAGTGGCTAAAGTATCAGCAATCTCATTATGAATCCTAGGAATATGCCTAAATTTTACTGACACAAACCGTTGACATAGCTTTTGCAAGCATTGTCGATACCGTATGAGCTTCAAATCTCGCGTCTCCTAATCTCCTTGGATCTGACAGACAATAAAATCCGAGTCCCCCAACACTAATAACTCCTGGACTCCCATATCGTCAGCTAGCCTTAAACCAAGAATGCACACTTCGTATTCTGCCATGTTATTGGTACAATAAAATCGAAGTTGCACTATTACCGGGAAATGTTGCCCACTTCAGAGATAAGAACTGCGCCTATTCCAACTCCTTTCATGTTGACAGCTCTATCAAAGAACAGCTTCCAACTTGGATCAACATCTATAATGACTTCATCAACATATAACACCTCGTCATCAGGAAACTATGTCTTCAATGACTCATACTCTTCATCAATGGGATTCTCAGCAAGATGATCTGCCAAGGCTTGGGTTTTCATGGTTGTTCGAGTCACATATACAATGTCAAACTCGGTAAGCAATATTTGCCATTTTGCCAATCAACCGATCGACATAGGCTTCTGAAAGATATACTTTAAAGGATCCATACGAGAGATGAGATAAGTAGTATAGGATGAAATATAATGCTTCAAATTCTATGCTACCTAAGTTAAGGCGCAACATGTCCTTTCAAGAAGAGTATACCTGGCCTCATATGCGATGAACTTCTTGCTAACATAATAAATAGCCTGCTCTTTTTTGTTGGTGACATCATGTTGACCCAAGACACAACAAAGAATTTTTCATGACTGATAAATATAAGATCAAAGGCCTACCAGGCTCCGGTGGTACCAGCACGGGCGGATTTGACAGGTATCTTTTGATTCTGTCGAATGCTTCCTGACATTCTTCAGTCCATTCTACTGAAGCACTCCTTTTTAGCAACTTAAATATGGGCTCACAAGTGGTTGTGAGTTGAGAAATAAACCTGTTGATGTAGTTCATTCTACCAAGCAAACTCATCACCTCTGTCTTATTCTTGGGCGGGGGCAAATCCTGAATGGCTTTGATTTTCAAAGGATCCAATTCAATTTACCGACGGCTGACTACAAACCCCAACAGCTTTCCAGATGAAACTCCAAATACATATTTTGTAGGGTTGAGCTTGAGATTATACCTGCGAAGCCTATCAAAGAACTTTCTTAAATCTTCAACATGGCCATCCTAACTTTTTGACTTAATAATCACATCATCTACGTAGACCTTGATCTCTTTATGCATCATATCATGAAACATAGTGGTCATGGCTCTCATGTATGTTGCTCCAGCATTCTTTAAGCCGAATGACATCACTCGATAACAATAGGTCCCCCATGGTATGATAAAAGACGTCTTCTCTATATCTTCATAAACCATGATGATCTGGTGGTATCCGGCATAGCAATCCACAAAAGAGGCAACCTCATTTTTAGTGCAATTGTCCAGCAAACTATGGATGTTGGGCAACAAAAAATCATCTTTTGGACATGCTCTATTCAAATCATGGTAATCAACACATACTCAAATTTTACCATCTTTCTTTGGGACAGGAACAACATTAGACAACCATGTGGGATAACGAGCCACTCGAATTACTTTGTCTTCAAGTTGTTTCATGATTTCCTCTTTAATTTTAATGCTTACATCAGTTTTAAACTTCCTCAAATTCTGTTTGACAGGAGGGAATGCGGGATCAGTTGGCAATTTATGGGATACTAATTCAGTGCTTAAACCAGGCATATCATCATAAGACCATGCAAAAACATCCTTATAATCAGTTAATACTTGAATCATTTCATCTTTTAACCGTGACAAAGCATGTACACTGATTTTAGTTTCCCAAACATCTTCTTGATCCCCTAGATTGATTGGCTCAGTTTCATTCAAATTAGGATTCGGTTTGTCTTCAAACTGTTCCAACTCTTTGCTTATTTCTTCTATTGCCTGTTATTCATCATATTCCCTCTCTTGCTTCATTACATCTTTATTAGTTTGGATTTTAAGATCAGGCTAAAAATTCCGCATGCATGTTATGTCATTAGAATCAGTATAAAAAGAACTGTATAAAGAAAAAGACAAAAACAAAATATATTAGACACGAAATAAAAGGGACATTGCATTTCATTAAAAGAAAAGACAGGAGGGTTTAAACATAGATGACAACATAACATAAACAAACTAAAATCCAAATTACAACCCTGGAATAACTCGAATAAACATAAAGAAAAACAAAACAAACTACCAAAACTCCCTTCTGACGGGGAGAGCAGTGGCTTCCCAATTGTTGAGCCGAACATCTGGACCTATGAATTGCACATCTGCCTTACTGGTACCCTCTCCTACTTCAACCATATCAACCTCAATAAGAAGATTCTGGAAGTCATCAACCAATTCAGCTTCAAATTCCACATGCTTCGTGATACCACTCTTAACAAATAATTCACTGAGTAGTGGCATTGAGCAAGGGAGTGACCATGTTTCCTTTTTCCTTCCCCTGGCTTTCTTTAGATCTTCAATAGTGGGCTCAAATCCCAGACCAAAAGTGCCCATATTCTCACTTGGACATATGGGACGAACTATACCATGCAGAGATGCTCCCAAACCCCTTTCTGGCTCAAATCCATATTTCAAAAGTTCACGCACCATTATGATAGAAGTGGAAGACAATTGTGGTCCCGGTATAACCTGCCCTTCAAGGATATGATTTACTGGCACTGTATCAAAAATTTGATAGACAAATATCTCCTCTACGTTATTTGCTTCAATAAGAGACAGGGGAGAATATTCGCAGGCGGACAAATATCCTTCATCGTGAATAATCACTTCTTGCCTTTCATTCTCAAACTTAATCATATGGTGCAGTGTAGATGCAACCGCCTTGGGCTTGTGGATCCACGGCCTTCCTAAAAACAGGTTGTAAGAAGAGTCTACATTCAATACTTGAAACTCTATGGCGAACTCAATAGGCCCTATGATCAACATTAGTTCTATTTATCCAATGGAGTTTGATTTTTCACCATCAAAAGCCCTGACAAATACATTGTTGGGCCTGATTCTCTCAGCACCAATATTCAAATTTTGCAAAGTAGAAATAGGGAAGATATTTACACCTGAACCTCCATCAATTATAACATGAGTGACGTATAAATCTTCGCACTTCACTGTAATGTAAAGGCCCCGGTTATGCCCTGTACCTTCAATATGCAATTCATCATCAGAGAAGCTGATTCGATTGACCTTAAAGATTTTTCCAACCATTTTCTCAAGCTAAATTACTATAATCTCCCTAGGAACATATGATTTATTTAATACCTTCAGTATAATATCACGATGTTCCTTGGAGTGCAACAACAAAGATAAAAGGGAAATTTGAGCAGGGGTTTTCTTCAACTGCTCTATTATTGAATACTCTGGCAACTTTATCTTTTTTAAAAATTCTTCGGCTTCTTCTTTGGTGATGGGCTTTTTTATAGATGAAGGTCCACTCACCATTGGCTTGGACTTCCTTAAGCTTTCAGGAACGTAGCATCTCCCTGACCGAGTCAAAACCCCTACCTCATCTACATCTTTCACTACTTTCTTTCCTTGATAGGTCATCAGAGTCCGCTTATAGTTCCAGGGAACCCTTTTTGTGTCAACTATCAGAGGCTGGGTCATCGGTTAGAGGATAATAGGAGTTGGCAGTGCTTCTTTCACCATCAAGATGGCTTACCTAGAGCTCCTACCACCGTCAACTTAGGCTTATCCTGACTTGAATCAACATCTCTTCTGGCACCTTGCACTGTGATCAGCAGTTTATTTGTGCTTTCTAGGGCTTTATCTTCTCTCATTCATTTCTGATTCAATGACATTGTTTTTAAAGACTCAGCTACATTCACCAATTTCTCCTCATTGGCCTGTATCTTGACAATAGGCTTATAACACCTTGATGATTCTTTCCCATCATATATAAATTCTAATATATTGGTTTCAGCATGGGTTGGCAGTGGATTTTGGTTAATGTTTGGAGCCTTCGGGGCCTGGACCAACATCTGATTTATGTCAATTAAGTCTTGGACATCTCTCTTTAAATGTCAGCATTTCTCAATATCGTGGCCTGGCATGTCAGAACAGTACGCACACCTTAAAGAATAATCGAGATTTCTCAGGGGTGGATTTGTAAGCCTTTCTTGAATTGGGCTAAAGACATTCATCTTTCTCAGCCTATCAAACAAGCTAGCATATGACTCCCCAAGAGGTGTGAACTGATTTTTGATCGCCTTCTCTTTCTTGTACTCGGGCCTGGGTTGGAAATCGGGTCTGGAGTGGTTTTGGTAATTTAGGGGAGCTGATGGGCGATTTTGTGGAGCTTACGTGTGCCATTGCGGGTAAGAAGGGGTTTGGGCATATGGTTGCGCGCTATATACTGGGTACGGGGGTGGTGGAATGGAGCACAATTGGTTTTGCGGAGGGTAGTAATGGTCGGGGGGAATATATGGAGCTTGAGCGTAGACTTGGGCTTGGGATTGGGGATAGGGGCAAGGTGGTCTTTTGGGATAGGAATGGATTCTAGCTACGACAATCGCTACGTTCTCTCTCTTTTTTTACCTCTGAATGCCCCAGATCTACCTTGAATCTCTTGTGTGGTGGCTTTCAATGCGGCAAAACTCACTATTCGATCGGTCTTGATTCCGTCCTCTATCATCTCTCCCATTTTGAGTACTTCAATAAAAGAATTTCCCATCGCCTAAAGTAAATGCTGAAAATAAGTCTCATTCTGTACCTGAATGAAGACCTCTACCAACTTACTTTTATTCATCGAAGGCTTTACCCTGGCGGCCTGTTCACGCCACCTTATCGTGTATTCGCTAAATCCTTCAGTGCTTTTCTTCTTCATGTTAACCAAGGATTTTTCATTCAAAATTAGGTCAACGTTATACTGAAAATATTGCACAAAATCAGAAGCTAAGTCATCCCAGCTGTTCCACTTGTTGATATCTTGATCGACAAACCATTCTAAAGCCAGATTAGAAAGACTCTCGCCAAAGAAAGCCATAAGCAACTCTTCCCTACCCCCTGCAGCCCTCAATTGGTTGCAATAACATCTCAAATGTGCTACAGGATCACCGTGCCCAGCATACTTCTCGAACTTGGGCATTTTGAAACCTAGGGGAAGATTGACATCTGGAAACATACAAGGATCTTTATCAAAAACACTCTTATAACCTCTGATTCCCTGCAAATTCCTCATAGCATGTTCCAAACTTTTCAATTTCTATGCTATGACCTCCTGTTCCTCTGTTGTGACAGGTTTCTCCATTTCAAATGGAAATGCAGTAGCTGAGTGTACCCTTACGGTTCATTCATTCTCAAAGTAGGCTTCGGGGCATAATACTGACTATCTGGAACCTTCAATACTGGCTCACAGGCAGATCGAGGAAGCCCCATTGTCGGACGCAAAGCATATGTGGGATCTTCAAGTGGTGGAGGAGCCATGAACACTGGCGTGATCGGTGGCGCTGGCTGAGCAGTGGGTCTTGGTTGGGGAGCTGCCAAGGGCACACTAGAAGTTCCAGGATAATAATGTCGCGGAGTGAATCCTGGCGCGTGCTCAGGTGACTCAGTGGAAGCATAAAATTGCACTTGAGAGAGCGGTGGGCAATTAGAGATATTCCTAAGACCTTCAGGGAGCAAAGGAGGAGGCATGCCACTAATCCATGCTCGGTGCAAATCTATCAATTGTTGCCTGAGTCTTACTACCACATCATTATGTTCTGAACTTTCTTCCCTAGGATCCTGATCTGGGTCAATGAGGAAATTTTCAATCTCCCTGCTAGCCATGACGAGCTTTGCTTTTGATCTAGTAAAGTATGGGTGACTAGCCAGAGGGCTGCAAACCTACCATTGTTATCTGGAAGAACATGCTCATCAAAGACGACATCCATTAAGATTAGGGCAGACAACAAGCATGGGAATCACATTGGTAAAATTGTCCTAGATTCATGTTCATTTCAACCAGCCTTTGAGGGTAGCGAGGTCATTTCAACATTATCTTGATTTCTATCTACGCTCATTTGCTTCTTTCCTCCAATCCACACCTCTTTTCTTTCGCCCTTATTTCCCTCTTTTTGTATCAGTCTCTATTCTTTCCCTTTCTTGTCTCATCATCCTTTCTTTCTTTTATTCTCTTGCTATATACCTTCATTTTATCATTCTTTATGGCTTTTGCTTTTCTTTCAAAAAAATAAAAAACAACAAAACAAAATGATTAGATCGAACCCAAAAGTAGGTTGCCTACGTATCATGTTATACATGAATCAGATCTTGCGTAGCTCGGGAAGCATATGCATAAACATCACATAATTGAAGTTTTTTTTTTCACGAAAACGAAAACAAACAAACAAAAAAAAGACTTAACCTCATAAAATTTTGATGAAAGAAAGAAACAAAACATGCAACGAATTTAGGACCGTTTTAAAAGCTAAACAACAAATACAAAATAACATTCTAGACCCCTAAGACGACATACGTTAAATTACTGATAAAGAACCTAATACCAAAAACAACTTGACTCTTACTTAAAACAGACGCCACCCTACAATGACAGAAACATAAAAGACTCAAATTGAATAAAGATAAGAAATGCTCTTTCAGACTGGTGCTCTGCGTAATGACCCTGGCTGAGATAGACCTGCCTGTGAAGTTCTCTTTCTCTCATTGAAACTTTGTAGCATGTCCTGCAAAGACACCCTGATATTGGGGAAGAAGTTTGGGGCCCGTATTCCTGCCTCATGAGGAGTGAAATTAGAAAGATTGTTCTGACACCTTTTACAATCTTGAACAAATCTGCTAACCTCTCAGTGTCTCCACTTTGGACCCCGCACTTTCATCCTGATAGTCATCAACTATGGATTCTTCCTGTATTCTCCCTCTAAGATACACTGGTAAGGGTTGGCTGATACCCCGAGGGATAGATTAAAGCCAGACCCAATATCCCTGAGTGTACCCTGGATTATCCAAACTTTCTTTGAGAGTGTCCACACCTAGCTTTGTTGCATACTTCCAAAACTGCTCGTACTTGCTCTCACCTAAGGCTTGGTCCGTGAAGTACTCAACATCCTTCAGAATATCCACTACTGGTGGCACGTCCTACAGCCAACCCAACTGGCGCATTACCCTAAAAGGATCTGCGTCTGACAACCAAATAAGATTATCTTTGGTTGAAGCCACAGATAAGTCCACAAAATGTTATCCCCGATTCTTGACTCAAGAAATTCAATCCAAGCGTCGACTCCCACGAGTATCAAGAATTTATCGAAACGCAACCTGAAGTCCATGGCTTTCACTCGATTAGGAATACAACGATCAACCACGTCTAGTGTAACTAAAAAAGGGGTATGCAAATGCTTCATCATCCATAACTGCAATATCAGGTTACTGCCCTTAAAAAATCTCATTCCCCCCTTCACTTCGGTTAAAGCCTTATATATTTCTGTTAAGATCATGGGTATGAGAGTGAACCTGTCTTTTTGATCAACGGCCTTCCTCTTTTGATTAGTGCCCTTGTCATTTTGATCCTTATAAAATAGAGTCATCACCACAGATTGCAAACGGGTATTAATATATGTTTCTTCTAGTGGAAACACTAAAGTATCTAACAAAATGAGGGTAAAGAATTCAAGATGTTTTCTCTCCCACTTCTTCTTAGTCATATGAAATTAATCCCAAAAGCAATCAAAACCTTTCGAGGACCCAAATCTAGCGAATAGAAACTCTAAAGAAATCCATGATTGATTCAGACAACCCAAATGTCCGTTATTACTCTTCAAACCATACCCTTGTAGAAACCTATTGCTCGAGTGATTCCGAGCTCGGATCATACTTTTGTCAATATAAGGCAAATGAAGCAGACCAGATAATTCTGCCAACGTAGGCGTCATTTCACACTTTCCGAACCTAAACACCAAACTACTTGGATCCCAAAAGGTCAGCACAACATCTATTAGGTCTGGACGGGGTGGGATATGCATAAGTTCTGTAAGATCACCTAATATCTTAAATAGCTCTTGTTGGTCAGCGTAGTTGAACATGCTCCATCACTTTATTAACTTTTTGGGCACTTTGGAAACCAGCAAGACTCTAGACCCTGTAGGCTTCATCCTGTAATAACAAGCCAAACTTACAACTCAAAAATTCAAAACAAGACAAGGAATTCCCGACCCTCGAGATTTTATCTTAGAAAAATGTCGTGTGACATAGAGGGACAGGCCGACATATAACTCAAATCCACCGAACAGTACCGTCGAATGAAATCAGCCTACTTGGCAAGAATTAATTGACAACACTAGATTAGGAGAAGGAAAACCCAGGATAAGACTAAGACAAAGGCCAAAAATAAAAATTACCGGACCCACCGAGGGTTGCCAATGTATCCCGCCCCAAGGGACGGGAATCAGGTACGCGTAGTACGTCCAGATTGGACAATTAATGATTAAATAACAGGCTAGACCCTGACTTAAGAGATACGACCAAAGACAGACGATGAACCATGTTAATAAAATCTTTTGAGTTTTAATTTTGATACTTCACAGAAAAATGACATCAACAACTATGAAAAAAAAAATCTTCTTGGTATTTTCGTTATACGAAATGTAAAAAATTTCTAACATCTTTTTTTTTGCATTTTTATTTTATAAACACATCCTATGAATGGAAAAATCTTTTTGAAGTTTTCGAATTGTGAATGCATGCTAAACGAGACAAAAGAAAATCTTTTTGATGTTTTTGAGAAAATGAGTGCGAAAGGTAAAAACGTCCTTTTGAATTTTGAAATTGTGAAAAATAAAAACCATAAAAAACTCTAAAAACTACAAAACTTTTTTTTTCTTGTTTTTTTTCATTACCCACACATTATACTTCTAACACATGTTTTTCCCAAATCAGTCCATCAAATGACCACGTTATCCTCAAAGATAAAACATTTAGCACGTAGGGATGCTTTAGAGGTGAGTCTCCTACAAAGGAGCAAGTGGGCCCCGCTATGTCTCAATATGATGCACATAAGCATGACCTAAAGGCTGACCTACGTTGGGGTTCATTAACAAGGTTGTTCGGGGGAGCGTATGGTCGATAGTGGCTGTGATAGCTTTCCACCTACTCCATAACACCAACGGCTCCCCCCCTAAAATAAGGATGACTCAACTAGAGGTCGTGTACAACACGTGTACTATGGACTTGTTGCAGAAAGAAGGCCGGGGGGTAGACACATGATGCCAGATATAAAAGCGGTAACACATAGGATAAATATTGTACACAAAGAGCACGAAAACATTCCATAATGATAAAACAATAACACAAAAAAAATATTTATACACCTACAGTGCCAAACAAAGCCGATACGACTCCAAAATTAGCTCGAATTCTGAACAGTTCCCCAGCAGAGTCGCCAGAGCTGTCACACCCCTTTTTCATACTCCAAAAGATTCGTTTTAAGGTTCGAAAGGGCTTTTATTATCAAGTGACAAAAATAAAAAAAATCCAAAAAAGGATTATGTTTCAAAACTCAGAGTCGCCACTTGGCATAATCCGGTGTGCCAAGTCACCTTTGGACAAACACAAATCGACACTAATCTAAAATCACTCTTTTTATCATTTTTTTGCCATTCCGCCCCAAATCCCTTTTCAATCCATGGTTAACCAATTTTCTGATTATCAACTCACTTTTTAAAATCTAAAACTAATATCGAACACATACGTCCAATGGAGATTCAACATATTTAAGCACAAAAATCATTCATATTTGTAACAACAATCAACATTCACTTATAATATTCAAAACCACACCATCAAAATCACAACATTAACTAACTTCGATATCATAAAAAAAAGGTAGAGTTAAGAGATGGACCTTCGAAGAACCAACTTTATTGACAGTAAAGAAACCCGAAACTAAAATCCTCAAATATGAACCTCCACGGCAACGAACTCCAACTCGATATTCAAGAAATTGCTACCCAAAATTGACCACGATGAACCGATTGACCTGAATCCAAATGCAGTACCCAATGTTGACTGTTTTGGAAATAATTTTGGATGAACAAAGGGGTAATGCTACCGCTATTCACATGGGCATCGTGAATTGATCCGTACAACTTTGAAAACCAGCAAAAAAAACAAACTCAATATTACCTCCCAAACTCGAACAATTCTGATCCGTTATTGCGTATTTACGTGAAGATGAATGATCGTATATAGGTCTGTGTATTGGTGTTGTTATGTTTATATGAGTGAAGTTGTGGACAAAAGAAATGGAGGTCCTTTCTTTATTTTCTCCCCAGATCTGCATCTGTCTCTCTCTTTCGTGTGTGTTTCTATAGGAGCAGAAAAAGTAGAGCTCTCACTGTGTGTCCATGGTAAGGTGAGGTTTTTGTGAGAAGGAAAAAAAAAGATAAATGAAGAATGATTGTCTGCCTATGGAGAAGAAAACCCAAAAATGAAAATGTTTTCTCCCCCTCCCAATTCCTATATCCCCCTGTATATATATATTCTAAAGGAAAGAAAAAATGTTTTGGGGCATTCTGGGTCCACCCCCTTTTTCAATTTCCTGGAAAAGTTCCCCATGTATATTTCTTTATGGACAAGAAAAAGAGAGGGTGGGGTCACGTGAGATAGGGATAGAAAGGTGGGGTATGGTTAGGATAAGGTTGTTAATTTGTTAGGGAGTTTGTTATTTTTGTATTTTTGTGGGGTATGATCACATAGATGAGGACACGAGGTAAGGTTGGCTAAAATGGATAAAATCAACGTTGGGAGGGACAAAAATTAGGTGTCTACAAGTCATGGCCTAAGTCATCAGGACTGCTTCCAGGCAACTTCTAGACAGTTTCTAAGGGTTTTTTGGTCTTTTCCCACTCTTTTAACCCCAAACTACATCGTTTAAGCTATTTTAAGTTTGAATATTAAGCCAAAACAACCTCAATTCCTTCATTCTCAATCCAACTCACAAATTTCTCCAAAAACAAGTAATTTTCCATTCTCCAAAGCACGAAATTGGGATTTTTCATCAAGTCAAAATCTTCAAAACTTCAATTCAAGAATTGAAAGTAATCATGTATGTAAGTATTCAATGAGGATATTATTTCATCCTTGTGCCCAAATTATGATTTTTTTCATGAATTTTATGATCTTCAAAAATAGGGTTTTACCCAAATTGTTACTCTAAGGTTAAATTCAATTCCCCATGATATATTTGTCACTCCTAAGCATATTTTAATCATTATTCATGATTTCTTAGGCCCATATCACACCATTCACGTTATTGTCAAATTCAAGCATATTTTACATGATATTAGTTAAGATTTCAAGCATATGATCATGCTATATGAGTTTTTCCTAATTTCTTTCGATTATTCTATAATTTAACCATGAAAATATGTGTTCCCATACTAGTAGCATCGTCCCATGTTAAATCATGAATTTCCATATTATGATCAGTTGTTGAATTTTTGGGATTTATTCATAAAATGCTCTATTATGATTAGTTTTTAATATTATCATGTTCAGTTGCATTAATTAGAGCTGGTGGGTTATGAACCCCCGATACCTAGGATTTCTTGCATGAACCAGTTGACATGTTCTTGAGCATTCCAGATTATACGTGCACTGTTATTTTTAGAATACCATGACTTAAGCACATTAGATATTTGTTCATGTTTCAATTATACTTCAGTGTCTTTTAGTTGGGAGTTATACTTAGCACCGAATGAATGCAGGGATGATGACTCTCCTGTCAGTTAGGTAGGAGACCGTTAGTAGTAGTCCTTAAGTTCCAGAACTACTTCACCACCCTAGGTTATAAGAGGTCCCCCATCAGTAAAGACTTGACACCCTTGTCCTTCGGGATATTAGTTTTGTGGATCCACGCCAGCCAGTGTTGGTACCCTTGGCAAGGTACTACCATCCTTCCAACTACGGTTACAGGTTAGACCCTGGTTTTGCTCAGATTGGGGTAGTGTCAGTTGTAGTTAGCTCTCACAGTCCTCATTTTATGTTCAACTTATATTTCAGTTCAGACATGCATGACCTTGCATTTAGTTATTCAGTTATTCTGATTTATACAACACATGTTTATACTTGGTCCTTATATCAATTCACATCTCACAGTTTTAGATTCAATATTCATAAATGACCCTCAGTATAGTTTTACATCATATTCAGTACTATCTTGAGATTAAATATAATAGTCTTGTTTTTGCAGCTTCTCAGTTTACAAAAATGCTTTAGGTATTTTCATGACTAATGCATATCTCACATACTCAGTAAATTCAAAGTACTGACCACATATATGTGTCTGTGGCTACATTGTTTCATGATATAGGTACCAGATATTGCGCACAAACCAAGGCCAAATAGATTGTAGCTTCCTGGTGATGAGTTCTCTTATTTCGAGGACTCAAGTCAGTTGCAGTTCTTGTATAGTATTTTCTTATTTGTATGTATTGATTTAGGATAGTTGGGGTCATATCTCGACTACCTATAGTCAGTATAGTAGAGGCATCAAAGATAGTCAATTATAGTCATTATATATAACTCTTTCTTCAAATTTATCGTGTTGTAAACTTCTACAGTATCATATTTATTTAGATTATCTCATGATTATGTTTTCGCTCAGCAAATTTAGCTTTTATATATATATATATATATATATATATATATATATATATATATATATATATATATATATATATATATATATATTAAATAAGTTACTTAAGCATTATGTACATGGGTTATCCTGGGATCACTTGTGGTTCTAAGCACTGTGTTACAACTAGGGGTAGTCTTGGATCGTGAAAATATCCTCCAAAGTCTAAATAGTTCATTCCGTTTGTCCATCCATTTGAGGGTGGAAAGCGGTGCTAAGGTTCACCTTAGTACCCAAACCTTTTAGAAACGAATACCAAAAGTGAGAAGAAAATTGCGTACCTCAATCTAAAATAATGGACAAAGGCGCTCCATACAACTTGACAATCTCCTAAATAAACAACTTACTATGATCTTCTCCATAGTAGTTAGTCCTCACTAGCAAGAAGTGGGCAGACTTAGCCATCCTATCCAGAATGACCCAAATTGAATCATACTAATGCGAGATCGTAGAAGACCTGTAATGACATCCATATTAATCATCTCCCACATCTATATGGGAAACTCTATCTCTTGAGACATGCCACCAAGCCTCAAATACTCAACCTTGACCTGCTGCCAAACCATGCACTTAGCCACAAAGTTTGCCACATCTCTCTTCATATTGTTCCACCAATAGATTTCTTTCAAGTCATGATACATCTTAGTCCAAACTAGATAAATTGTATATCTAACTCATAGTCCTTAGTCAAAATCCTTTCCCGTGGCCCATCAACATCAGGAACACACAATCTATCTTGATACCTTTGAATGTTATCTCCCCCAATCTCAAATGCCATAACATTTTGCTGACCCACATCTTTCTTAATCTGCATGAGTATAGGATACAAGGCCTTCTTCTCCTTCATCTTTGCACCAAGAGATATTTTAACCACTTCTCCAACAATCACTCCCCCATCTTTAGATTCTAAAAGATGAACTCCCAAGTTAGCCAATTTGTGAATGTCATTCACCAATCCTTTTTTTTCCTCATTAACGTGGGACCAGCTTTCCATGGACAACCTACTAAGAGCATCAACAACCACATTTTCTTTATCTGGATGGTAGTGAAGACTCATGCCATTATCCTTAAGCAGTTCGAGTCACCGCCTCTGCCTGAGGTTCAACTCTTTTTGAGTAAACATATACTACAAGCTCTTATGGTTTGAGTATATTTCCACATGCACCCCATATAGATAGTGATGCCAAATCATCAAAGCAAAAACCACAGTCGCCAACTCTAAATTGTGAGTTGGTTAATTCCTTTCATGAACATTAAGTTGCCTAAAAGCATAGGCCACTTCCTTACCATAACGCATCAACACACGACCCAGTCTCACATGGGACACATCATAACACACAATAAAACCTTCAGTACCCCCGGGTAGGGTCAAAATAGAAGCAAAACTCAACCTATCCTTCACTTTCTCAAAACTACCCTCACAAGCATCAGACCACAAGAACTTAACCTTCTTTTAAGTTAGATTCATCAATGGAGTAGTAATAGAAGAGAAACTCTCCACAAACCTCCTATAATACCCAACCAATCTAAAACTCACACTTAGAAAATTTGGCAACTAGTTTCTGGTCCTTAAGAGTTTACAACACAATTTAGAGGTGGTTGGCATAATCCTCCTCACTCTTAGAGTACACCAATATGTCATCAATAAATACTATCATAAATAAGTCAAGAAACTACCTAAAAACCTGGTTATAAGATCCATAAAAGCAGCCAGAGCATAGTCAACCCAAATGACATAACCAGAAACTCATAATTGAAATACTGAGTGTGAAAAGCAGTCGTAGGAATATTCACCTCCCCAATTTTTAGATGATGATAGCCCGAACAGAGATCAATCTTAGAGAAACACCTAGCACCCTAGAGCTAGTCGAAAAAAATATCAATCCTAGGAAAAGGGTACTTATTCTTCACTAGCACCTTATTCAACTGTCGATAATCTATTCACATCCAAAGAGACCCATCTTTCTTATGCACGAAAAGCACTGAAGCACCCCATGAAGAAACACTAGAATGGATGAAACCCTTATCAAAAAGATCTTTTAACTGCTCCTTTATCTCTTTTAGCTCAACTAATCCATCCTATAAGGAGGAATGGAAATGGGATGGGTATCCGGTAGAAGATCAATCCCAAAATCTATTTCCCTGTTGGGAGAAATTCTAGGAAGATTATCGTAAACACTTCAAGAAATTTATTAACCACGGAGATAGATTACAAAAGAGGAACCCTCAGAATTAGAATCCTTAACCCGAACTAATTGATATAGGCACCTTATGTAAATCAATTTTTGAGCTCTAAGATGGGAAATAAACCTCTCTTTGGGTACCAAGGAACTTCCCTCCCATTCAATTACTAGTTCATTAGGAAATCGGAAACTGACCATTTAGGTCCTACAATCCAAAGATGCATAGCACGAATGAAGCCAATCTATCCCTAAGATTACATCAAAATCTACTATATCAAGCTCTAACAAATCCACCAATGTCTCCCTATGAAAAATAGACACCACACAACCCCTATAGATTTTTCTTGCAACTATAGAATCATCCACCAGTGTAAAAGTAGAGAAGGGGTCAAAATAATTTTCAGGACCAAAACCAAAATGCACAGCCATATAAGGGGTTACATAGGATAGGGTAAACCCCAAATCAAACAAATAATAAACATTACGGGAGAAGAGCTATAACGTACCAGTAATAACATCAGGAGATGCCTCAGACTCCTAATCAGTAGCAAGTGATTAAAGATAATTTTATCTAGTGTCGGTACCAGAAGTGTCTCCCTTTGGTGTAGGAGCCAAAGAAGTGGCGATCGGGACCTTATTATCTTTAGTCGCTACTTTAGCTGCAGGATAATTCCTCTGCATATATCTGGGTTGACCACAATTGAAGCATAAGTTTCTCCCCATATAACAATAACCATGGTGATGTTGTCTACAAAATCTACAAGGAGGATAAGGTGGGGCTGATTGAGCTCCACTAGCTTGAAACTGGGCACCCCGTACCTTAGGACCATTGATAGTCTGAAAATGACGATCACTAGATGGTTTAAGATAAGGATCACTTGCCAACAAATATGAACTATAATTTCCTCAAGTTGTCTTCTTGATCTACTGCCTACTATCTTTCCCATCATTATGTTGATTCATACCCTTCTCTGAATACCTAAACTTCTTATTCTACCTCTCTCTCTTCTTTGCCTGCCTTTTTTTTTCATCCTCTACCTTGCTGCATATAAATCAAAAGTCTGGAGATATCTATATAATTGTTAAACATTGCACCTTACACTCCAATACCAAGTCACAGAGACAAACTAGAAGCAAACTTCATCACCTTAGATCTCATAGTAGACACCAACTCTGAAGCATAACGAGACAACTGCTAAAATTTTAATGCATATTATTTCATACTCATCTAACCTTACTTCAGATTCACAAATTCCTCTGCCTTATCTTCCCTCAGCTCCTGGGGAAATAAATTACAAAGAAAGGCACTTGAAAACTCATCTTATATCATCGACTCAGCATCATCACCTCTCAGTTGTTCCCACTTATTATGCTATTGATAAGCTACGTCTTTCAACTGATAGCAGCAAACTCTATACCTTCAAATTAGTGGAACGCATTACTCTAAAAATTTTCTCCATCTTATCTACAAACCCTTGAGAATCCATCTCAACCTTAGAGCCTGTAAAGGTTGGGGGATTCAACCTCATAAACTGGCTAACCCGAGTGACCTCAGATGAAGGAGCAACTGAACCAACATGATCTGACTGGTGAGACTGAGATACCACCATTTGAGTAAGCAGGTGAATAGATTGATGAAACTCTGCATTAGAGATATCTCCCTGAGGCTACTGATCAAAAATATCACCATCATAAGGCGCTCGATGAGGACTGGTAGGGACTGGTGGAACTCCATGTAAGGTTGAACAATCAGGAGAAGGGACCTTAGACTAGGTCTACACTCCATAAAAAAGGTAAGTTCCATCCTTATTTTCCTCGGGTGGAATAGAAGTTCACAGAGATTTTACAAATATTAGATCTTCTGGGAGGCAGAATACAAAATTCTAGTAAGCCAGGAGTTAGAGAGTTTTCAAGACACTAAATTCTATAGCCCGAACTAAAATACAAGAAAGGAAAACATTCCTAAATGCCTTGAAGCCTTCCTCATATAAGTTTGGTGCACTGCACACCCATAAAAGGGACTCCACTCAACACAAATTTGTGGACACCCAAAGACCCCAAACCTAGCTCTGATACTAAGCTTATCATGACCTGAACAAGGGCATAGTCATGTCGGGTATCTCAAGCCTACCCTAAATCGGAGGCCGCCCCCTTAGCCTAATATCCAGAACATAATAAATACAAAACAACACAAGACAACCATAGATAGAAATAAATGTATCTAAGACAAAGACAGTCTAAGTACCAAAACAAATATCCAACCCATACTTGTCCACAAATTCCTCTAAAAATAAAATACCAAATAGGCTAGGACATGCCACCAACTATAACAAAGAGAGTTCATAATTCCCAAAATTTGAAAAGAAACCTAATGAAATGGTAAATCTTTTGAAATAATGGAGGCTCACTATAACGCCTCGAGTCTGTACCCCGAATGCTACACGGTGCTTATGACCCCAAAGGACCACAAGCTAACCCATATCTGATATCTGCTGTGAGCACTGAATAATATATTATACTAAAGGCAGAAAATAGACTGAAATGCCATAAGATTTAAAATCTAAAATACTGATAAATAATAATATCTGATAAAACATCTGAATCTAAAATATTATCTGAACTAGTCTAGTCTGAAAAGCCTCTAACTGAACTGTCTAAAAGTAGAGTTGATGGGAAGCGCCCCTAACTAACTTCGACTACTAATCTACTGATAAATTGGATTACTGAAATAAAAGCATACCCTCGATAGATGAGGACTCACTACTAAATTTGCATCTGCTGACTGGATTTGTCTAAGCGCGGTCAAAAGCTTGAGCGTTTGAACCTATGATATAAGATATCACAGCACAAAGAAAGGGTTACGGTCAATATGTGGAATCTACTGGTATACTAGATGAGGTAAGGTTGAATGCAATGGTTCATATGCATGAACAGTAACTGACTAAATGATATAGAGTAACTGAATGTAAGAGTACATGGATAACTAATACTACTGAAAATACTGAGTATACAATACTGTAGACATACATAGATATATATTATATCTAAGCTTTTCTGAAGATAAGTATGGAGTTCTGATAACTGAGTAACTAATATCTGAAGTTACTAATAACTAAATTCTAAACTGAGACTGAAACTGTGGAAGGTAATCATCTAACCGACATGACCCTCTCTGAACTGATTAGGGCCCAACCTATAACACAGTTGGAGAGGTGCTAATACCCTGCCATGGGTACTAACACTAGCTATGAGTTAACCTTAACTAACAGGAAGGCATTTTTTCAACCCTCACTAACAGGAAAACTCATGAGAGATGTGTAAACCCTTATCTATCTGGACGTCATCTCAACCTATGCTAGCTACATAGTTCTATAACTCAGGGTTTGCTACTAAGGGTCAAACCCTACACTAACAGAAATGCCCCCATCCGTGGGTTCGCTCGGTGCTAAATCTTACTCCAACTAAAAGAAACTAAACTGATTATATTGAACTGGACTGGACTGGACTGATACTGGGTTTATTGAGTTTTCCTGAGTTCTATAATAGACTGAGAGTACTACTAGTCGTGACATGACTGATACTATTCTGTAACTGACACAAGATCTAGGTAAATAGCTAAATTATTGGGTATTAAATACCTTCAAGACTCGATAGCATGAAAAGTAAAGCATAGCAAAATCTTGAATAACATAACTATATTCACTTGTTCATAATTCATTCATAGAGACATTTCATCAAACACTTGTAATGCATAAGCTTGTACATATACTAGCATGTCATGATTTCATCATGTAATTCATATGAGCATTCTATCATTCACTTAGGGAGCACAACCTAATGCACATATTCATAGATAATATATAAACATGGTAACTACAATGCCCAACTTGCAATTTCATGGGTTTAACATGCTATTCATATAATTCCCCATAAATACTATTCTATTTTCATGAATCTTATCATAATCATGGATGGAAAACCAAATTAACATCATAGATACATTAATCACTTTATAAATGCAAGGATTTATCAAGATAATCACATATTCATCACCCATGCTAATCAATTTCATGAAACTTGCACTTAAATCATGGATTGAAACCCAACTAATATCATGAACATGAATTTAATCTAATTCAAACATGGAAGTTAATAATTCAACAATCTTGTAGTTTTAAAAATTGATTCGTGTACTCTATGGGTGAAAGGAACCCATAGATGAACATCTAATATACCTGGCTATTTTAATCTTGAAAGTTCTTGGAGGATTTCTTGAGTATGTTCTTGATTTCTTAAACTAGGGTTTTTACCTCTTAAGAGAGTGTTTTATTCTTGAGAGAAAGTTAGGAAATAATGAGATATTTAGTTATTTAGGGTATGAATCCCGTGTTTAGGATGATTAGGGGCTTTGAGAATTAACCAAACAACCCGTGAAATTAAATAACAGAAACTGGAAATCCCAATTTTTCACTCCAGCGTGATGCGGTACAATCGCGTTGGCTCACTGGAAAGTGAAAAACTGAGAATTGGGATTATGGCACAATGCGGTGCCATCGCAGTACCTCACTGGATGGAAAACTAGGCCTTGAAGTGATGCGCTATTATCGCGGAGCAACACTAGAAAATTGAAAATTGGGAAATTGGCTGGTGGCACAACGCGGTGGTATCGCGTTGGCTTATTGGAAAATGACAATTGCCATTTGAAATGCCTCCGCGATGCACTGAAGTGCCAGGTGGTACACTATTTCACAAAAATGGCTCTAACTCTTCCCCTGGGTATCGGTGTTGGGCGAATTTTATATCATTGGAAAGCTGATTGAATTTTCTATGTATTGGTGAACTCTAAACTAGAAAATACTGAGTATTTCAATAATTTTATATTAGATAACTCATGCACTGAGAGTTAATTTAAGCTAGGCAAATATGGGTTATTACAATATCTCCCCCTTGGGAACATTCATCCACGAATGAGACTGACTAGGCTGAGAAATACTGATAGACTGAGTTTACACATTGAATATGCACGACTGAAGCATGAGTACATGACTGAAACTATTGATATGCTGAGTTTACATACTGACCATGCATATCTAATACATGGAATACATGACTGAACTAATTCATGAATGCATGACTGAATAGGCAATGGAAAAGAATACCAAATTCGTAACTGTAACTAAACATGGAACTAAGTATCTACCGAGTCTGTAGCCCAGACGCTACACGGTACTTACGACCCCGAAGGACCACAAGCTAACCCATGTCTGATATCTGCTGTGAGCACTAAATAATATACTGTACTAAATACAAAAAATAGATTGAAATGCTATAAGATTTAATAATCTAAAATACTGATAAATAACAACATCTGATAAAACATTTGAATCTGAAATATTGTCTAAAATAGTCTAGTTTGTAAACCCTCTAACTGAACTGTCTGAAAGTAGATTTGATGAGATAAACCCCTAACTAACTCCAACTATTGATCTGCTGATAAACTAGATTACTAAAATAAAAGAATGCCCTCGATAAATGAGGACTCACTACTAAATCTACAACTGCTGACTGGATCTGTCTAAGCATGGTCAGAAACTTGAGCATCCGAACCTATGATATGAGATATTATAGCGTAAAAAAAGAGTATGTGGTCAATACATGGAATGTATTGGTAAGCTAGATGAGGTAAGGCTGAATGCAAAGGTTTATATGCATGAACAATAACTAACTGAATGATATAGAGTAACTAAATATAAGAGTACATGGATAACTAATAATACTGAAAACACTGAGTATACAATACTGTGGACATAAATAGATATATATTGTATCTGAGCTTTTCTAAAACCGAGTACTGAGTTTTGATAACTGAGTAAGTAATATCTGAAGTTACTAATAATTGAATTCTAAACTGAGACTGAAACTAAAACTATGGGAGGTAATCATTTAACTTACATGCCCCTCGCTGAACTGATTGGGGTCCAATCTGTAACCCCAGTTGGAAGGGTGCTAATACCGTGCCACGGGTAATAACATAGGCGGTGAGTTAACCCTAACTAACAGGAAGACGTTTTGTCAACCCTTACTAACAGGAAAACTTATGAGAGATATGTCAACCCTTATCTAACAGGAAGTTATCTCAGCATACGCTGGCTAAGTAGTTCTGTAACTCGGGGATTGCTACTAAGGTTCAGACCCTACACTAACAGGAATGCCCCCATCCCTGGGTTTGCTCGGTGCTAAATTCTACTCCCAACTGAAAGATACTAAACTGATTATACTAAACTGGATTGGACTGATACTGAGTTTACTGAGTTCTCCTGAGTTCTATAATAGTCTGAGAGTACTACTGGTCGTGACATGTCTCATACTATTCTGTAACTGACACTGGCTCTAGGTAAACAGCTAAATTGTCGAGTATTAAATACCCCCAGGACTCAATAACATAAAAAGTAAAGCTTAGCAAAATCTTAAAAAACATAACAATATTCACTTGTTCATAATTCATTCATAGAGATACTTCATCAAACACTTGTAATACATAAGCTTGTACATATACTAGCATGTCATGATTTCATTATTTAATTCACATGAACATTCTATCAATCACTTGGGGAGCATGACCTAATGCACATATTCTTAGATAATATATAAACATGGAAAATACAATGCTCAATTTGCAATTTCATGGGTTTTATATGCCATTCATATAATTCCCCCTAAATGCTATTCTATTTTCATGAATCTTATCATAATCATGCATAGAAAATCAAATTAACATCATAGATACATTAATCACTTTGTAAATGTAAGGGTTTATCAAGATAATCACATATTTATCACACATACTAATCAATTTCACGAAACTTGCACTTAAATCATGGATTGAAACCCAACTAATATCATGAACATGAATTTAATCTACTTCAAACATGGAAGTTCATAATTCAATAATCTTGTAGTTTTAAAAATGGATTCATGGACTCTATGGGTGAAAGGAACCCATAGATGAACACCTAACATACCTAGGTATTTTAATATTGAAGGTTCTTAGAGGATTTCTTGAGCATGTTCTTGATTTCTTGAACTAGGATTTTTGCCTCTTGAGAGAGTGTTTTATTCTTGAGAGAAAGTGAGGAAATAATTAGATATTTGGTTATTTAGGGTATGAATCCCGTGTTTAGGTTAATTAGGGGTTTTGAGAATTGACCAAACAGCCCCTAAAATTAAATAACAGAAACTAAAAATCTTGATTTTTCACTCCTGCACGATGTGGTACAATCGCGCTGGCTCACTAGAAAGTGGACAACTGGGAACTGGGCTGATTGCGCGACGCGGCGCCATCGCGGTGCCTCACTGGATGAGAAACTGGGCCTTGGCGTGATGTGCCATTATCGCGGAGCAACACTGAAAAAGTGATAATTGGGAAATTAGCTAGTGGCGCAACGCAGTGGTATCACATTGGACTGCCTCCGTGACATGCTGAAGTACTAGGTGGTACACTGTTTCACAAAAATGGCTTTAAATCTTCGCCCGGGTATCAGAGTTTGGAATATTTTATATCATTGGAATGCTTACTGAATTTCCTATGAATTGGTGAGCTCTAAACTAGAAAATACTGAGTATTTCAAAATTTTTATATTGAATAACTCATGGACTAAGAGTTAATTTAAGCTAGGTAAATACGGGGTATTACACTCACCATTTCATAGCAAATCAATAAATATCCGCACCACCTAACACTACACAAGAGTAAGAATCAAGCCTTAGGACCTACATTATGAAATAATGTAGCATCCAGGGACGGACAGTGGGATGAGCACTTGCATGTAACTCAATAAAAGTAATAAAATAATGCCATGTCCAAAACTAGTCAAACCATATGCACATATTCATACCTACATATATATAGGATGTCGGAATAGGATAAGGGATCATGACCATGAGAGTATAAAACCATTAACCTAGGTTGTGTAGCACTATCCGTTCTAAGGGTATCCACGAGCTATATGGGTTCAGCTCCCCCTGCTGAAGATCCCCAGTGCGTGTTTGTCGCACGAATCAAGGAAATTCGTAGGAGGGACAGAGGCACCAAGACTCTAGCCATTCCAAAAAATATAACGTGTGAAAAATGCATACGATCATAAAGACCCCTATGCCCGTAAACGTGGTTTTCAGTACAGATCCCCCTGAGACCTCTACCTTCACGGCGAGCTACACAACCCCCTTTAAGACTAAATTAAAATATTTGCACATAATCCCAACCGTTAACCGAGGAGTCATTTATTAATTCATTTACCACTTGGTATCACAATACCAATTATGCTTGCAAGCTAAAATAATTATGTCATTCCTATTAACTAATTTGACTCTCAAAATTCCTTTTTAAAATCCGAAACCATGGCCGCCAAGGCCTTTCAATTCATTTTATTTCTGTTTGTCCATTAATGTAATGCAATAGTTCCAAAAGTGAGTTAAACCATACGAATTTCATATTTAAAACCAAAGTCATGAAAGTGGGCTGAGGTTATTGCCATTATTAATCTAAAATCCAACAAATTAGGGAAACCCATGTTCCCTATTCCAAATCACCTATTCCATCCTATAAATCATTTGTCAAACATGAAAGATATACTCAAAGCATGGGAAAACAATTCCAATAGTAAACAACCAAATTCCCTCAACCGAAATTTCAACCCAATAATTTAATTCACATGAACAATGATTAAACATATGCCTTTATATAAAATCAAGTTAGGGATGAGAGACATACCTGAAACATACAAGAATTTATAAGAAATCTAGAGTTTGAAACTTGGAGATTGAATCCCTTATGAACCTTAGTTTCCTCTTGCTTTGGGAGTTTGAGCGGAGAGAAGTGAGGTTTGATTTGATAACTGATGTTAAAAGAGCCAAATGGGGTGTTTTAAGTCGTGGTGAATAGTGTATCTATAATATATTAAAAGCCTGAAGGCCCTTAGAAAAGTGATTTGAACTTTTTGCCCTTCATTAAATATCTCCGCTTTAGACAAAATCATTTTTTTACTATTTTTTTAATATTTAAAAATTAAAAATTAATTAAATATTTATAGTAAAAAATTTTCTTATTTGAATTTGTACTAAAATTTAGGATATAAAAGTCAATTAAATTTTTACCTCAAATAAATCATTTAAAAGAAAGTAATGAATTGATAATATACATTGTCATACGTTTTTTTGGGGGGAGTGTTCATATTCAATTAAAATCTTTAAAAAATTCAATTAATTAGTAGTACTTCTTTTTCATATGTTCTTTTAGATTTTGGATAAAGTTTTATTTACAATTAATTTTGTCGGCGATTTCTTTAATCTATAATTTTTTAATTTAGGTAAGAAATCATAATATTTAACATAACTTTACCTTATATAAAACAAATTCTACAATTCTATATAAATAATATTTAGACCAAAATTTACAAAAAAACATGCGTATGCTCGACTTCTACTTTTCCCTCTTACTTTGGCAATGATAATAAATTCTCTCCTATAATTTCTCCTGTTTCTCTTTCAGTTGGAAATTTTTGATCAAAAATTTGAAAGAAGTAAGCATGTCGCCGTTGAATGAAGTGGTAAAAAAAAAATCAAAGGTTTATTTTCCTTTTTCTTTCTTTTTTTTTTTAATTTAAGTGTCTTAGTTTTGATTATGTTGTTTGACGATATTTTGAAATATTATTCATTAAAATTATAGTTGAATCTTTAATTAAACTTATTATTGGTTGAGTTTGAAATATTATGTTATCATAAAGTGTTGAATCTTAATTTCCATAACTTTTATTTGAATCATTAGTATTATAATTGAATCTTTCATTAAACTTATTATTACTTGAGTTTGAACTATTACATTATCATAAAGTGTTGAATCTTAATATCCATAACTTTTATTTGAATGATGAATATATCAACCTTTTCATTCACATAGATAAAAGTTGTTGTGTGCCACATACATGACACAAATTTTGAGTTTTTCGCTTATCGGTATGCATCCATCCAAATCGCTAAGAGATTTAACTAGGAGTTTTCCTCTAAACCTAAGAGAAAAGAAGGTTCTATGTACAATTAAATTAAAAGTGTAAAGGGTCTTATAAATATTGTTTGGACTTTTTGCCCTTCATTAAAAGTTTCTGCATTAGACAAAATCATCTTTTCCCTATTTTTCTAATATTTAAGAGTTAAAAATTAATTAACTATTTTATAGTAAATCCTTTCCTTATTAGAAGTCATCAAAATTAATGACAACTAATATCTTTTTCATTAGTTTAAGAATTATAAATCAACTAAAATTGATTTTAAGAAGATTTGAAAAAATTAGAAATAAATACGAAAGTGTTAGAATAAGAAAAATATAACAAATACCAAATTTTTAAAAGTTTTTAAGTAATCAAAGATTTTCTAAGAATTTAACATTAAAAATAAGAAAATATTTTAAATATAGAAAAAATAAAAGAAATAATCATACTACAAATATGGTTCAACTCGATGCGTTTCTCTTAGCCTCTAGCAGCAAGGAAAATAGGTATTACATGACAAATATAGAAGTGACAATCTATTAACCACTTAAAACTTCTGGTGGTAAAATATATATGTGCTTACAATAAAATATATGTTATATTTATATTATTTTATTAAAGTGTGAAGGATCTTTGAGAAGTGATTTAAAATTTTTGTACTTCATTAAAAATCTTCCCAATAGAAAAAATAGTCTAATTTTAAATAATCAATTGTTACACGTGCGAGGCACCTGCAGTTTAACTAGTAGGTAATAAAAGACCAAAGATCCCTTAATAAAAATGTGCAGAAGATCCCTTAATAAAAATGTGCAGGAAAATTAGGAATAATCGTCATGGTTCAGGTAACCACTCGTGAGGTTAGACCATGAGTCGTCACTTGGAGTCGTTATCTGAGGGTTCAAATCTTAGACCTTCACTTCTATAGTCACGAGTCACTCACCACGACTCGTGACCTAACCTAATGACTCATGATAAGGAGTCATGATCAAAGAAGAAAGTTGGGCATCTTCTTTGTTAAGACAATGAGTACCACCCTATGACTCATAAGGAGTGTTGATGACTCGTTACCTAAGTCGTAGTCATGGCAGTGTTGTCAATGCTCCAGAAATTTTAGAGTCCAAAACCTGCGGCATTACAATGAGGCACCTTGGAGAAAATATTTAAAACAACTATCACAACTCAAAGTTCATGTCTTATTTTTATAAAGCAGCTAAAACGTATGATAAAGTTGAGTTCTTTGACCATTTTAATCAAATAAGGGATATTGTATCCAAGGCAAAATAACATCTCGAACGTGTCGGATTTGACAGATGGAGCTAAGCATTTTGTCAAATAGGTACATTATTATAAATTTAATGTCTTGTTTGAGTTTATTGTAATACTATGTTGTATTAAGTGATTTTTTTATATTATTATGACGTCAAACATAGTTGAATAGTGAATGTAATGTTTGACATTGAAAGAGAATTTCCCATTGTTGCTTTATTGATGAAATAAATATGTGGTTCATAAAATTATTTCATGAGAGGTGTATGGAGTTGGTCAACTCCCCAAACATACTTGCTACTTCAATAGAAAAATAAATATCAAAGTACATCAATTTGGGGAATAAGTTATTGGCCCATCAAATAGCCAATTACAAGTTCAGTATCAATGGTCATGGTGATGTTTTTCCACGGTCGATCTTCAAAGAAAAACTTGTACATATATAGTTTTTGACCTGGAGAAAATACCTTGTCCATATGCCATGATAGCACTTTGAGCCCAATATGGTGCACAATTTGGAAATTAAATTTATGAGTACTCATCTTCATATTATTTTGTGGAAAAATTGTCATGATTTAAATCAAGGCCTGATCGTGATAAGTATATCAATCCCATCATGGGGCCACAGACCACCCCAAGCCTAACCACCTGAGAACATAGCAAAAGCAAAAGAAAAAGAAAAAACAAACAATAAGAATGATATAGAAACCAATAGGAAGGTTCTAAGAATCCATACAAATAACAACCCACACTTTGTCCATAAAACCTCTAAAATCAGAATACCAAATTAGGTTAGTAGACATGCCCCCGACCATGACAATGGAACTCTTCAATTCCCAAAATAAAAAAAAACAATAAAATGGTAAAGCCTTCCAGATGATGAAGGCTCACCACTTCATAGAAACTCAACCGATATCCGCTCTACCTAAGACTAGGGGTGAGCATTCGATTTGATTGTGTAATATCGATTCAGTTTTCCAATTTTTGGATTGACGAAAATGACAATTGTAACCAAACCAAAGTAAATCGATTTGGTTTAGTTTCTACAAATTCGGTTTGGTTATTTCGAATCATTATTTCGATTTTGAAGATTGAAGTAGTGAGCTTTTCTTTGTCATGACTGAGCATTTAAAATTGGTGATTTTTTTAAAAAATAATTTTCTTCAAGTCTATTTTTTATTTTCAAATATAAATAACTCAATATGGATTAAACGAAATGAAATAACTAAAACACATTATTTATACTGTATATATATTACTTATATCATTTTGATTTTTAGGTTTAAGCAAATTCTCTTTTGAGAAATCCAAAAACCAAACTGTTTAACCATATTTCTAAAATTTGAAAGTGAAGCCGATCCCAAAAATCGAAAAACTTAAACCAAAATTAATATTTGATTTGGTTTTTCATTTTTTTTATTTGAACCAAAATATGCCCAGCCTTACCTAAGACTACACATGTGTAAAAAAATAATACTATGACCCTACATCATAAAATAATGTAGTGTCCAGGGACGGTCAGTGCGATAAGTACTGGCATGTAACTCAGGAAAGGGATAAAATAGTGTCATATCCAAAACCAATCAAAACCACATGCACACATTCATTTGTGTATATATGTTTTTTTTTTGTGTGTGTGTATATATATATATATTATTGGAGTAGGATACAAGGTTATAAACATGAGATTTAAAAACCATTAACCTAGCCTGTGTAGCTCTATCCGTCCTAAGGGCACCCATGGGCTATATGGTTTTAGCTTCCCACTACTAAAAGGTCCCAGCACGTGTTATCCGCACGAACCAGGAAAATATAAAGAAGGTCCAGAGACACCAAGGCTCTAGTCATTCCAATATATGTATATATAAAGACCCCCACACCGACAAATATGGTTTCTAGTATTGGTCCTCCCGGGACCTCCACCTTTACGGTGAGATATACAACCTCCTTCAAGACAAAATTAAAACTATTTAGAAAATAATCCCAACCATAAACCAAGGAGTCTTTTATTGAGGCATATACCTATAATACCCCATACTTTTCCTAACTTAAATTCATCTCTAGAATGTCAAGAATTTGCTTCAAAGATTAATACCATTTAGTTTATATGGTATTTTTAAGATTTTGACTTTTTATTATGTGGAAAATTGAATAAGTTTTCCATTGATACCAAATTCACCTAAATCTGACACTCGGTTGAGAAGTTAGAGCATTTTTAAGTTGACATTGTGTCACTTGGACTCTCAGCGCGTCACGAAAAAGGAAACAATGGCAATCATCAATTTCAGTGGACCTCTATGATATTGGCACATTGCGGAGAGGTCCGTTTTCCCATTTGTCAATTTCCAGTAGTCCAACGCTATAGTGGCGCATTGCGGCGAAGGCAAAAATGGTATCTCTATAGGGCACCGCGATGGTGGCATATCGCGTTGAAGTTCCAGGTCCCAATTGTCAAAATCCAGTGGGACAATGTAATAGCTCCACATCGCGGAGACCCTCAATTTCCCAAATCGCCAATTTCCAGTGAGCCATAGAGATAGTGGCGCATCGCGGTGGCCCATTAAATCGGGACCCCAGTTCATTTTTTTAGTTTCATAATGGTATTTTGGACAATTCTCAAGCCCCCAATTCCGTCCAAACACAAGATTAAAGTCTATTACAAGCATTTTATGCTTATATTCATCAAAGTTTCTCTCAAGAAAAACCCTAAGCTTCAACATTCAACTTCAAGAATCCCCAAGCTTTCACCATTTTTTTTCGAAATCAATTCAAGATTCAAAGTTCCCAATTCAAGAATTCCAAGAATCATCATTCAAGAGTACAAATAGAATCCCAAAAGCAAACTTGTTCATCTAGTTCATCATCCAAGGTATGTGGGGATTGAACAAGGATAAATCTTTCGTTCTTGTGCCCAAAAACTTAAATTTTATTAAAGATTACATGATTTACAAGTTGGGGTTTATACCCAAAGCATATTGTTTTAAGTTTATTAAGATATAAATGATTTAAGCCTTGAATTGCATATTTATCCCACCAATTTATGCTTTGAATTGAGGATTTATATCATGAATTGCACATTCCTATTGTGAATTGATATTTTCAACAGTATCGAAGATAGTTGTTAAGAATTAAGCTTCATTATAAAATTGTGATTATTTAAGTACATATTCTTTAAACCCAAGTATGAATTTTGATATTTCATGAAGAGTATATTATTATCATTCTTTAACAAGCAAGCATTCAGATTTTCAAGAAAGATTGATCTTCCGAACCTAAGCTAAGATAAGAATCCACATTATTTATTATTTAAAGCAAAGAAAAGTATAATTGGTTTTCATTATAAACCCTTGTGCTGTTTTAAAGTGGATTTCCTAAAAGTTCTGAGGAATAAGTATGGGAGTAGTATTTAGCACCGAGTTGGGTATGATTCCAAGGTCTCATGCCCTAGAACTACGAGCCACCATAGGTTCCAAACATCCATAGTGGGCTAAGATAGTGATCACTTAAGTTAAAGTTCTATTTTGATGGCAAGGATGGAAAAACTCTCCCCAATGTGAGCAAGACGTTGGACTCAGGTCGGTTAGAATAAATTCCCTAAGTCCCAAAGTTCCAAGTTTCCAAAGCTCCCAAAGTCTCTAAGTTTCAAAGGAAAAGAATGATAGAAAAGATTTTATAAGACTAGTTGTAAAGGCTCACATATTTACTCAGATTATGCTTTTCGAAAAGATAATAGTTATAGTTTTTAGTTTGTAGATTTTAGATTTTTAAGTGAGTCCTTTCTGCACTTAGACAGTATGATTTAAAGAGAGAATACAAGTACAGCTTTTAGAACTAAATGTTATGACTCACTAGATTTATAAAACATGACTTGCTTCTCATGACTATTATTCTCAGTATTTCAGATATTCCAGCTTATGTAGGTCATTTACATTTAGCATGCATTATTTTACAAATTATGATGATGAGATGATGTTTTACTTTTGCATTTCACCCCTATATACTCAGTACATCCTCAAAGTACTGATCCGTTTATATGTCTATGAGCTACATTATCTCATAATGTAGGTATCAGTTCAGGTGTAGCAATCATACCATATTCAGACAGTTTGCTACTTCCAGTCAGTAAGTGACGAGTCCTCTTAATTTAAGGGCTCGAGTCAATCATATAGTTTGGGCAATTTTTTATTTTTATTTATTCAGTTGTATTAATTTGGGATAGTTGGGGGTCATGTCCTGGCTACCTAAAGTCAATACTAGTAGAGGCTTCATAGACAGTCAATAGAGTTAAGGTAGTTGATTCCAGTTTTGTTTATAAAAGAAGAATTGTACCAATTTTAATTTAGTTTTGTATTGATCAGATTTAGAAAAGAGTAATCTTTTACTTATTTCATTCAGATGTATGTATTTTATTCAGTTGCTTATGAGTTATGCCAGTAGAAGGGTTGGCTAGGGATCACTTGTGGTCCTAACCACCGTGTGATATCTCGGGACGATTTTTGGGGCGTTACAATACCGTTGGTATCGTCATGTCAATTATGCTTGCAAGATAAGCCAAATTATGCCACTCCAATCTAATTAAATCAATTTGACTCCCAAGTTCCAATTTAAAACCAAACCATGGCCACCAAGGCCCCTCAAAACTATTTTTATGTTCCATTAACCTTTTATGCAATGTAAGGTTCCAAGAGTAAGTTAAGTTGTGTATATATCCATGTTTCAAAACTAATTTCATGAAGTGGGTTAAGGTTTATGTAAATTCCATACCAAAATCCACAAATTTAGGGAAACTCATGTTCTCCAATTCAATTCCCATACACATACACTTATTTAGTTCTATAACCATAAGATAAAGCATGAATGACAAGTTCAAAACCATAGGGAAGACAATCCAAGCAATAACCATTCAAATCTCTCAAACCAATTTCAAATCCCAGCAATTAACTTCACATGGATAATAATTAAACACATACTTTTATGTAAAATCACGTTAGGAAAGAGAGACATGCCCGAAACACCAAGAAATTTAGAGAGAAATCCACCAATTGAAGCCGAGATGATTAATTCTTTGAAACCCTAACTTTCTCTTGACTTAAGAAGTTTGAGAGGAGAAAATAATGTTTATGATTGATAATTCATGTTAAAAGGGACCCTAGGGGTGTTTTAAGTCGTGGTATAGTGTAAAGGAAGGAAAAAGGCCAAAAATCCCTTAATGAAACACATGCAGAAAACTATCTCCCAATCGTTATAGGTCGCGTAATGACTAGTCACGAGTTATTGCTAGTACTCGTAGTCTAGGCGGCCTCTCAGGGCAACCATATTATTTTGGTCACGAGTCTCTCACCATGACTCGCGACCTTACCCTATGACTCGTGAGGGCTAAGTTGTGATCAAGACAGTATCCTGGGCACACTTCACTGGTCAAGCAATAAGTAGCACCATATGACTCATGACGAGTGATAACGAATCATCATGTAGTTGTTGCTTGGGTAGTGTTCAATTTTGCAATGAAAATCAGAGTCCAAAAACTGGGGTGTTACAAAAATACATAATGACATATTGTGAGAATATTAGTTTAGTGCCTCTTGAAGATTTTTGGATTATTCCTGTAGAGATTTTGGAGAGAGAAATACATCCTACATATGTTAACCCAAGCAAACTAGGAAGAAGGTGAGTGAATAGTAGGCGTGGAGTTTGAGAATTATTTTCAATAAGAAAAATAAGTGCTCCATATGTAAGACGATTGGCCTCCAAAAAATAACATACCCGAATCAAAATGCACCATATTGTTGTAATAGTAAATACTTGTTGTAATAGTAAATAGTCTTGTTGGTGGTGCCATTATGAACTTGATAATTTGAACTCATTGTTGGTAATATATGTTATTTATTATATAAACTATATTTTTATTTATGGTCTAACAATTAATTTATGCATCAATAAAAAAAAGGTAACAAGAAATAAATAAGAACAACAAAGTTTAAAAACATTTCCAATTGCTGACCCATCTGTTTCAAAAGGGGAGTCATCTATTGGAAGAAATAAAAATAGTTCTTGCTACTAGATTGAGTTCTTCCAACAGATGACCCATTTGTTGTAATAGATGGATCATCTGTTGGAAGAAATCAAATCACTTGAATACCTTTTTTGATATCTTTCAACAGATGGCCCATCTATTGCAATAGGTGATTCATCTGTTGGAATAAATTAGAGTCCTAAAGACTTATTTTAATCTCCTACAATAGATGACCCATCTATTGAAATAGGTGACTCTTAAAGACTCATCCATTGAAAGAATTCATGCCTTTTGATGACCTATTTTGATCTCTATCAACAAATGGGTGTCATCTTTTGAAAGAAATCAAATCTCTTGATGATCTATTTTGATTTCTTCTAATAGATGGTTAATCGGTTATAATAGATGGGTCATCTGTTAGAAGAAATCAAATGACTAGCAAGACCAATTTTGATTTCTTCCAATAGATTAGTCATATGTTGCAACAGATGTCTATATCTATTTGATTGTTTCAAACAGATGATCCTCTATTGCAATAGGTTAGTTATCTATTGCAACGTATATCTACATATGTTTAACTACTTTGATGTGAAATAATTTATAAACCATTATTAGTAAATAGTCTTGTTGTTGGTTTAGCTATGAACTTGATAATTTTAAATCATTGTTGGTAATTGTTGATAATAATTAATTTGTGCATCAATAAACAAAGGTAATAAGAAATTAAATAAATACATTAGAGTACAAAAATATTTCTAGCAGACGAGATATACATCTACTACAACAAGAGACTCATCTATTGGAAGAAACAAAACAGTTCTTGCTATTGGATCGAGTTCTTCCAATAGATGACCCATTTATTGCAATATATGTCAAGATCTATTTGATAATTTTCAATAAATGAGTTATCTATTGCAACAGATTAGTTATCTGTTGCAACATATTTCTATATCTATTTGATAATTTCATACCTCTTAAAGACCTATTTTAATCTCTTCCAATAGATAACTCATCTATTGCAACAACTGGGTCATCTGTTAGAAGAAATCAAATAACTAACAACTAGCAAGACCTGTTTTGATTTCTTCCAATAGGTTAGTCATCTGTCGCAACAGTTTGGTCATCTATTGGAATAAATCAAACAACTAGAAAGACCTATTTTGATTTCTTCCAACGGGTTAGTCATCCCTTGCAATAGATGATCCATTTGTCAAAGAAAATCAAACAGCTAGCAAGACCTGTTTTGATTTCTTCCAACAGATTAGTCATCTATTACAACAAATGTCTATATTTATTTGATAATTTCCAATAAATGAGTCATCTGTTGTAATATGTTAGTAATCTATTGGAACATATATCTATATATATTTGACTAATTTGATGTAAAATGATTCATATTAAACCATAATTAGTAAATAGTCTTATTGTTGATTTAGCTATGAACTTGATAATTTTAACTCATTGTTGGCAATAATTAATTTGTGCATCAATAAAAAAAGGTACAAGAAATTAAATAGATACAATATTCAATCATCATTCAATGAAATCACAAGAAAGGAAAAGTAGATGTAAATATCAACAACAAGCGGTCTTTCATTCATCACAATACTGGAGATAGATACATGTCGCCATTATTCAGATACATAAAAATAAAAATAAGGTTTTGAGTTTTTCTTTTGAAAAAAAAAATTGGGGTGGAGGGATGGGGGCGGGATAGGATGTGAGGGTGGAGTCAGAAAAAAATTAAATTTTTTTTAAAAAAATTAAATTTATTTAGGAGGAGAGGTGGACTGGTAGGAGTGGGGTCGGCTAGGGGTGGGTTAAAAAAAATTTAATTTTTTTTTTCAAAAATTAAATATATTTTTTGGAGGGGATTGGGGTAGGGGTGAGGTAAAAAAATTAAAATATTTTTAAAAAAACTAAATATATATTTTTTTGGATTGGGGGTAATGGGGGTGGGGATGGTAGGGATTGGGTGTCGGGTTAGGGGTGGGTGATTTTAAGAGTTGTATGAACATTTCAAATTGAGAGTGAGATTGAAAGAGAGTTTTGAAAAATGTTTTCCTTACTTTTTGAAGGGAAGTCATTTTCCCTAGATGAGGAAAATAAGTTGATTTGGAAAACATTTTTCAAAACGTTTAAGCCAACCAAACATGAGAAAATTGAAAAACATTTTTCTTCATACCAAACACACACTAAATTCAACATCTATTGTTATTCTCTTGCTTTCTCATGTTCGTTTTCTTCTGCTTCTGGTTGAAATATCGCTTGAACAGCAAGCTCATATAGTGGTGAATGTAGCCTAACTACTTTACTTATTCCTTTCCTTGGAGATAATTCACTTCTTTTTCTTTTGGGAGCCATTTTATCTACAAATTAAAGGAAAATAAAAGATTATAATTAATTTATTCATATTAAAAAAAAGGATAACAATAAATCTAACAAGTACAACACAGCAAAATGATTGTTCCAACAGATTACTCATCTGTTGCAACAGATAAGTGATCTGTTGAAAGCAATAAAAATAGATTCAACAGATGGGTAATATGTTGTAACAGATGATTCATATGTTAGAAAAATGATAACAATTATTTCAACAGATGACTCATCTGTTACAAAAGATTACCCGTTTATTGAAACAAATCAGAAGTCTTGACAGTCATCTATTGGAATAAATGTTATGATTTTATACAACAGATGACCTATCTGTTGCAACAAATGAATTATCTGTTGGAATAACTGTTTTGTTTTTTCCAACAAGTGAAGCATCTATTGCAACAAATGGGTCATCTATTGAAAAAAAATCAGTAATAAGATTTATCAATAGTAACAACAATTTTATCACAGACATACATACATATATCAACAAGAACACCAATAACAATATCACCATTTATCAATACACCATATTTATCAATACAACAACATCAATAACACCAACATCAACAACAACACAAACAACACCAACATTTACTATTATATCAACACCATCAACGTCAACATTTACAAATATAACAACACAAACAAAATCAAACCAACACTGCCAACATTCAACTCCAACACCAGAAATATAATATTTACCAATATTTACGAATACAACACAACCAACAACACCAATATACACCAACAACACCGACAAATACCAAACACCAATAAATTAATAATTATTTAAGTAAGTGTATACTTAAACTAACAAAACCAACAGTTGTTAGATTTGGTCACAACAGATATCTCCGGAAAAAAATTAAAATTCAAGTTTCACTATTTTTACAATAATGTTCGAGAATAAGAAAGACAATAACAATAAAAAATTATATTTTGCGCTGAAAAGATACCATATTTACATCAATCATATTAAGAGAAGAAATACCACAAATTAGAATTTTCTTGAGTCCCCATTTCATTTTTAAGTAGAAGAAAAGTTAACTCAATTTCCTTTTTTTCTTCATAATTAAAAAGCCCTAATTTTTTACCTGTGAAAATTGAAAAGAAGCAATGAAGAACTCCAAGTTGTTGCCATTAGAAGTCGTCGAAGAATACTATCACATCGATCTGTTGTGGAGAAAATTGATGGTTGAAAGTCAAAAAGGAACGACGAAGAACTCAAAACTATTGTCGACAGAGGTTGAAAGTCGTTGGAGATTGAAGGTCGCGTCAATTGTTGACGTTGTTTTGTAGTAACTGTTGGGAGAAGTTTGAGAGAGAGAGATGAGAGTTTAATTGTGGGTTGATTTGTATTTTTAAAAATAATAAGAAGTTTTAAAAATATTAATTGAGACCTCAATTAACTTAATCAAGTTTTAACTTAATCTTTGACTCTTCCATTTGGTCAAAGTCATCAATACTCAAAACAAAATTTAAAAGCCATCAAATTTTTCTTCTTTCTCCATGAAAGTGGGGTAAATTTCATACATTTCACATAATGATGATTTTATTTTTCTAGTTGTGTGCATAGCTTTCTTGATTCTAGGGGTTGCTACTAGTTGTTTTGCTTACTATTCCTGATTTGATTCCTTTTTCTTCGCGTCTTGGTTGACTATCTGAATTGTGGGTGACAATTTACTTGTTGATTTTTGTACTTCATAATAGTGTTTTACATGTTAATCCTATTTGCATTTTGGTTTTTTATTGTTCTTATTAGTTTTGAAGTGTGGACTTGGCAATACTTTTTTGGTTTTTATCTAAACTTTGTACTCTTAGTGTTATTGGTCGGTGTTGTCTGTGGTGGTTGTAATTGACGGTGTTGGAGTAGGTTCATGTCTTCGGGCGAGGCGTGGTTGGGGTCGGGGGTGGGGGTAGGAAGGGTAAAAGGGCTAAGGATGACTATAGGCTGAGAGTAGGGTCGTGGAACATAGGGTCTTTATCGAAAAAGTCTTTAGAGTTAGTGTAAATTCTTAGAAAAAGGCAAATTAATATAGCTTGTCTCCAAGAAACCAAATAGGTAGGTTCTAAGGCAAGAGTAGTAAATGGTTATAAGTTGTGGTACTCAGAAAATGTAAGAAATCGAAATAGGGTAGGTATTTTAGTAGATGATGAGCTTAGAAAGCAAGTGGTAGAGGTTAAGATGGTCAATGATATGATGATGTCAATTAAGCTAGTTATTGGAGCGTCTTCTTGGAATATTATTAGTGCGTATGCACCCTATGTAGGCTTGGATGATGAAGAGAAGAAAAGATTTTGGGAGGATTTGAACGAGATGGTGAGGAGTGTCCCTAGTAATGAGAAGCTTTTCATAGGAGGGGATTTCAACGGGCATATAGGGTCTTCTTCGAAAGATTATGATGATGTGCATGGAGGACATGGGTTCGGTGTAAGGAATGTCGAAGGAGTTGCACTTTTGGATTTTGCTCGGGCGTTTGGATTGGAGGTAGCTAATTTGAACTTTCCTAAGAAGGAGGTTCACTTGGTTACCTTATGTAGTTCAATGACTAAGACTCAAATTGACTTCTTGCTTCTTAGAAAAGGGGATAGGGGTATTTGTAAGGATTATAAGGTCTTACCGAGTGAGAGTCTTTCGACCCAGCATAGGATTTTGGTGATGGACTTGGGGATCATAAAAGAGCAGAGAAGGAGAGGTATGGAGAATGAACCGAGGATTAAATAGGGCAGGTTGACTTTGGCTAGTGCACTGGATATAAGGGATAAGTTAATGGCGAGAAAAACTTGGGGATTAGAGAGAATATAGATAGTATGTGGGGCGAGACTTCCAACTACATCAGGGAGACAGCTAGAGAGGTGTTGGGGGTCTCGAGAGGTCATTTAAGAAAGCACCAAGGGGACTGGTGGTGGAATAAAGAGGTGAAGAAGAAGGTGGAGGACAAAAAGAGAGTGTATGCAAAGTTGATAGAGAGTAAGTACGAAAAAGATAAATGGAAGAATAAAGAGGAATATAAGATTACTAAGCGAGAGGCAAAGTTAACGGTCATGAGGGCTAAGGATATTGCTTTCGAGAGTTTATACACATCATTAGATGATAAAGGTGGGGATAAAAATTTATACAGGCTCGCCAAGGTTAGAGAGAGGAGGACTCGGGACCTGGATCAGGTGAAGTGTATTAAGGATGTGGACGGGAAAGTTTTGGTGGAGAAGGGTCATATTAGGAAGAGATGGCAGTTTTACTTTCATAAAATCCTGAACGATGGAAAGGATACTAGCATTGTGTTGGGGGATTTGGAGCATTCTGAGAGGTTTCACGATTATGGCTATTGTAGGTTCATTAAGGTTGGGGAGGTTAAGGGAGCTATTCATAGGATTTGTAGGGGTACAGCGACGGGGCCAGATGAGATTTTGGTGGATTTTTGGAAGTGAACAGGAGGGGTAGGTATGGAGTGGTTGACTCAGTTGTATAACATAATTTTCAAGATGATGCGGAAGCCTGAAGCTTGGAGGTGGAGTACGATGATTTCATTGTATAAGAATAAGGGCGACATCTAAGATTGTAATAATTATAGGGGTATTAAGTTGTTGAGTCACATTATAAAGGTTTGGAAGAGGGTGGTAGAGTTGAGGTTGCGGAGGATTTTTACTATTTCTGAAAACAAATTTGGATTTATGCCAGGGCATTCGACTTCAGAAGCCATCCATCTTGTCAAGAGACTGGTGGAGCAGTATAGAGAAAGGAAGAAAGATTTGCATATGGTGTTTATCGACTTAGAGAAGGCATGATAGAGTTCCCAAGGAGGTTTTTTGGAGGTGTTTGGAGGCTAGAGGTGTACCTATGGTCTATGTTAGGGAGATTAAGGATATGTATGATGGAGCCAAGACTCGGATTCGGACGGGGGGAGGGGACTCAGAGCACTTTCCTGTCTTGAAGGGGTTACATCAAGGATCGACGCTTAGTCCGTTTCTTTTTGCCTTGGTGATGGAAGTTTTGACGCGGCACATTCAGGATGAGGTGTCTTATTATTTCTTTTTTGCGGATGATGCAGTCCTGATTGACGAGACTCGTAGTGGAGTTAATGCTAAGTTGGAGGTTTGGAGGCAAACCCTTGAGTCTAAAAGGTTTAGATTGAGTAGGTTCAAGACGGAATATTTGGAGTGTAAGTTCAGCGAAGTGTCTTATGAGTCCGGTGGTTGTTAAGCCTGATACTCTTTCTATTAGTAAGAGAGATAGTTTCAAGTATCTAGGGTCGATGATTTAGGAGAATGAAGAGATTAACGATGATGTCACTCATCGGATCAAGGTGGGGTGGATGAAATGGAGGCTCGCCTTCGGTATCTTGTGTGACAAAAAGGGACCTCCCAAACTTAAAGGCAAGTTCTACAGAGTGGTGGTTAGACCGGCTTTGCTGTATGGGGCGAAGTGTTGGCCTGTTAAGAAGACCCGCATTCAGAAGATGAAGGTGGCAGAGATGAGAATGCTTTGATGGATGTGTGGGTATACTAGAAAAGATAAGATTAGAAATGAGGTTATTCGAGATAAGGTGGAAGTCCTTTCGGTGGAAGTCAAGATGAGGAAAGCAATGTTGAGATGGTTCGATCAAGTGATGCGGAAGAGCATGGATGCCCAGTGCGGAGGTGTGAGAGGTTGGCTAGGGATGGTTTCAAGCGAGGTAAAGGTAGACCAAAGAAATATTGGAGGGAAGTGATTAGACATTACATGTAGCAGCTTCAGCGTACCAAGGACATGACCCTGAATAGGAAGTTGTGAAGGATGCGAATTAGAGTAGAAGGTTAGTCTGAGTTAGGATGTTGTATGTTTTGGTGTATACTTGAAGTATCTTGGTCTGGGTATTATTGAGTATGTTAATTTCTAGTATATCTTCTTGTTTTATTACTATTCCTTATCTTATCTTAAATTGCTTTATTTTGAGTCGGGGGTCTATCGGAAACAGCCCCTCTATCTCACGTTGAGGTAGTGGTATGGACTGCATACACTTACCCTCCCCGGACCCTACTTGGTGGGAATATACTGGGTATATTGTTGTTGTTAGAATTATTCAAAAATTTCACCCTATTAGCAGTGAGGGATTCAGACTTTCACTAAGGGGGTTCAAAATATAAAAATTAATGCTCGAGATTTGAAGTTGAAACTTCAAGTTGAATTTTGAAGTACCTCAACCACTAAGCCAACCTCTAATATTAACACACTGTTTGGATGGTGGTTTTCCATGGTATGGTATGGTATGATTACTAAAGGAACTATGTTTGTTTTGATTGTTTGTTAAAATGTAAGGTATGGCATGATTTAATTTCATGGTTTGGTAACCATGAAAACCCACACGTTATGTAAGCACCAATTTCGTGGTATCCCATGGTTTGCTTATTCTTTTTCCAATTATGCTCTTATTTAATATTATATAATTTAATTTTATCATTTACCTTATATTTTTTAACTCCACCTCCTATCCCTACCCCCAAGACCTCCACCCCATGAGCTACCCCTCCCCTCCCCCTCCCCCTCCCCCCACCCCATCCCACCCCGTCCAAAAAAATATTATTTAAATTTATTTATTTTTTTAAATCTAAACTTCTTTTTTGTCCCACCCCCTCCCTTGACTCCGACCCCACCCCTTACCAAACCCCCAACCCAATCTTTTTTAAAAAAAAATATTTTTTATAAAAAAATTCAAAATTTTTTCTTGCCCCACCCGTACCCCCTACCCCCACTTACCGTCCCCTCTCTCGAATCAATTCTTTTACTTTTTAAAAAGTTCTAAAAAAATTGTACCCCACCACCACCTCCTACCAGCCCCCCTCCCCCCAAACCCAATGCACCTACCCACAAAAAAATATTTTTTTTAATCAACTTTTAAAAAATTCAATATTTTTTTCTTAGCCAACCCCTACCCCTATCCTCGAAACCCCACTCCACTACCCCACCCCCAAATATTTTTTTAACAAAAAGTTCATAATTCTTTCTTACCCCACCCCCTTAGCCTATTCGTTCTCATTGTTTTGTGTTAAATATATAAAAATATTTTTCTATTTGCATAACAAACACAAGAAAATAAGTAAGAAACTATTTGTTTTTCTTTTTTTTTTTGTATTTCATACCAAACACACCCGTAGCATACACAAAAAAATGCATTCAAACTTGTACATGTCGTTGGTGGTCACGTTTCAAAACACTAAAAGGAAATCAAATTTATTGCTATAAAAAAATGAATCCGATTACATTTATTTTGATCTACTCTTGGATTAATTTTGTTAAAATTTACATGAATTTAAGAATTTAATATATTTACATGACATAATTTGTGATAGATTAACAGAAAAAATTATTTTATTAACAATTATTAATAAATTTAATATTTATAATAATTAAGGGCATTTTAGTAAACTTATCAGTTAAGATATAGTACCATTCCGTCAAACCAAACAATAAAACTGTTATTACACAGCAGTGAACGATACAATCCATCCAAATATTGTATTATATTGTATTGTACAATACCATACCATACCATACTGTACCGTATATTATGAAACCATGACAAACTACCATCCAAACAAAGTGTAAGTGTAGGAGGTTCCAAACTAATTAACATGCTCTACTACACGAAGTTTAACACACTGATGATTTTTTCATGGAATAAGGATGATATTTGTTATGGAACAAAACTAATTATCATGCTCTACTCTTTAAGAGCTTGAATTTATGTGCTCTACTCTCTCCGCAAAAATTGCAAAATTCACAATGGTATTGAAGTTAATTGATTATTAACAGTCTTTATCAGAGTCTACAGTAGCAGCAACACTGCAACAGAGTGAGCCAAGGCTAGGTTGCTCATTATAGCTTTGATCTTTGTTGTCGCAGCGGTGAAAGCTTTGATCTTTGTTGTCGCAGCGGTGAAAGGAGAAACACTTTCAGAGGTATTAGTGTGTTGGGGGTTTCTTTTTATTTTTTCACACTTCGACTATTCCACCGATTACTTGCGCCTACCAACAACAAAAAACCCATTATATTCCCATTCTGCCTACCAATCCACTGAATATCTGTTCTCTCTCTACCTACCAATCCACGGAATATCTGTTATCTCCCACTAGTACAATGGATATCTCCATCTGTCGAGGCCTGATTCGTAGGTGGTTTTCAAAGGCCACGAAAAGCATTTTATGTGAGATAAAATTGAAGTGCAAAGTATATGCAGTGTGTTACATAATGTACCAAGAGTGCATTCACAAACTGCATGACAGAACTCCTTACTCTGATGCACAAAATCAGAGAAGATTAAAGGAGTAGTCAGTATACTATTTGGGCATTTTGGCTAAAGATCAAATGTAGTATCCATTCTTATAAATAGCCAACATAATATGACCATGTCCAGTTAATGCACATGGTCGATACAGATGCATAAAACAGGATAAAAAGGAAAACTCAAGTTTTATTCAAAAGACAGATGATTTACAAAGGCCACACTAAACACTCTTCTCTTTTTGTTCTTATTTTTCTTTTTTTTTATGTTATATTTTTCATTGTTGAAAAAGTAACATATTGCAAGCACAATTGTCCAGACATTTGAAGGGGCCACACAAATGCATTATTCATTATAAAGTTTCATGAATCGGTATTTAGACAGCTTTCACTCCTCTGAAGCGACTCTAATTGCGAGCATAACGCACACAAATCCGTTGCTGGATCAGGCTCCTACAAGAAGGGCATTCTTTCATTCCCTGCTTCTCATGGAGCTCGTTGCATGTCATGCATACCACTTGATGAGCACAAGGCAGAAAAACCACAGACATCTCCTCTGACAAGCACATGACACACTCACGTTCTCGTTTCACCCCTCCATCCTGAGAATATTCCTCGAAATCTGTCACCAATGTGGAGATATAAGGTATTTGACTGTCCTTTGGTAATGGAGCATTTTTATGGTCCGTCAGTTTGCTTGCGTAGCTTCCATCTATGCCTCTTTTAAGAGCAGCTATCTTTGAAGAATCAGTCTTCAGCCTGAGCTGGGATATTTCCTTTTCTAGCCTTTCAATATCATCTTTATACTTTTGTAAACTACTTTCAGCTTTTAATTTGATCATATCCTCCTTGGATCTGGCTGAAGTTTCAATCCGTTCTCTCTCTTTCCTTATTGAACTAGCCTGCCTAAGTAAGTCTTCATTGGCCTTCTCTTCCTGCTTCCATTTACCCTGCAAGACATTGGCTAGTCGGTAAGATCATGCACTTGTCTCATTGGGAGAATATACATTAGCATAAGAAGATTGGCCCATAGTACAAAGGTCTTTGTATTATGAAAGACCTGCAACCTAACTACTCCCCTTGATTGTTTGCAGTTAGCAATTTCTCATACCAAAAGGCAAAAACGCTAAGGAGAAATTTCTCATGAAATTTCTTTGATGGTAACAAGCCCAGGCCACCCCCACCCCATGAACTCATGGTTGGAGGTAGAGGGTCGTTTCCACTAGGCTATCCCTTCCTTGTCAAACTTCTCAAATATGCTTCATTGAGAAAGTTATTTCTTCATGATGCTGTACTGCTTGTTACCAATACTTAGGCAAGGGTAAAACAAACTTGGATGTAATGTTAAGAGTTTAAGATGGTGGAAAATGTAAAGTCCCAAGTGAAGCAAGAAATAAAAACCATCTGTTCAAGCTTCTTCAAATTGAAGTCATTTTCAGAGCTCGCAACTGCAGTGATGCATGTAAGAGGTCAGTGCCAACACCTACTCCTGTAATTCTATGTATTATCATTTTGCCTTGAGAACCATTTGAGAAGTTTCTTTAAGGTTAATCATTTCAAGATAGAGCAGGAATGTGTTCTGAAAAATCATGTCCATATCAGACATCAACATCAAAGCATATTGAATTCAACACATATAACACGAACACATTCTCATAATAAAAATAAAAAGAAAACAAGACATTATGAGAGGTGGAGATACCTCATTCCCATTGTTATGACATCTATTTGACTTTGATTTGAACAAAAGTTATCCACTTCAAAAAAGCTATTACAAAGTGAGGAAAATTGCTCTAAACAAATATGCTATGCACCCATAATAACAGAACAATGCAAAAAGACAGGAAAATCCTTGCATCATTTAGATGCCAATCCTTACTCTTGCTTATACATGGAGAAATTTTGTGGACGAGAGTCAAGCCATTCTCGGATAAAGAATCCAGTGGACAAAAGTTCTCATGTTCATTTTTCAGATTTTCAAACTGCATAACTTGGAAGATATATTCCTAAAATGCATGTTATAGACATCAGGTGATCGTATTCTGGAAGAACACATAAAAAATAATTTTGCATTTACCAGTCACCACAACCTTCTCTTAGGAGAATGAAGTTGGAGGGAGAGAGAGATTGATTAGAGGTTCAGAAACCACGTTGAGTCATTTTTAAGCAAACACATACAAAAAATGCATTCATATTTCTCATATTAGGTTTATCTCTCAAATAATAAAAGGCCGCAAGAGTCAGATTGCATGAAGCTTCTATCACAGAGATATCGGCTTGTCAATGACTGACACAGAGGTACGTCTGAGGAGAGCCAGACAATCACGGTAACAGTTATTCACAATTTTAAGCGTTTTCTATAACCTTAAACATATTTACTATCATAAAGCTTGTAAATTAGTATCTTCTTACCAAAGTTCTGCAGTTGTTTCTGTTTAATTTTATCCTCTTTATTCTACAGCACGAATGGCTAAAGGTCATAGTACCTAACTAGACAATACAGCCTTTTTACTGAAGCCTAAGTTTCTTTGACAAGAAGCATCTTGTGAAGCCTTTATGATCTTATTCTCCCAGTAAACATACCTCGAGCTGGTTTAGAACATCTTTAGCTTGCTCCAGTTGTTGTTGCAGTTCCACCAGCTTTCCTCTTTCAGCGATAAGTTCATCCTGAAATATGGCTTTCTGCTTCTCCCATGACTGGGATTTCATGAGCGTCTTCTTTTCCCTCTTTGATATTTCCTGACAGCTCACAGCTAACTCTGCTGCACACAATTTGGCAGCTTCCATTTCCCTCCTTAGTACAGCATTCTCGATTTCAAGCCTATGAACTGCAGCATTAGCTCGTTCGACTTGTCCGCTAGCCTTAAACAAGGCATTCTCCATCTCAGCTAGCTTTTTCATGGTACTTTCCTCCAAACTCTGCTTCTCTTTCTTAAGCCTCTCCACTTCTTCTTTTTCTTGCCGAAGTGTCTTAAGCTCAGCTTTGTCTTTACTCAGTCTACGAGCGGCTTGCATAACTTTCTGATTGGCCCATTCTGTCCACTCTTGGAGCTGACTTTGTAATTCGTGAACCCTTGGAACTAACTTTAGAATCATTTCATCTTTCTTTTCTTGAGGAACCCATTGAACAATAGATTTTTCATTTGGAATCGTATTAAAAGCACAAACACCGCCGCCAGCATTATAACTTAGAGGCATCGGGGTCATGTTGTTGGCAGGAAATGAGAGCGATAGCTCAGTATCAGCAGCAGGCAATGCAGGTGAAATATTGACTTGCGGTGATGAAGACGGGATATTTGCATTAGGTAATAGAACAGGTCCATTGCCATTATCGGACCCAAAAACTGATATTGAAGAAAATCCATTATTTGTTGAGATACTATGGCGTACATTATCTTGACTCCCAGCAACAGAGATCTTTTTGACCTTCAATGAAGTGTTCTTTATATTCATGCCAGCAGAGTCTGCCATGGACTTAAGTTTATTATCTAATACTAAACCGCTAAAACCATTGAGTTTCCTACAGATCCCTTTAGAACCGTAAGTGCGGTAATGTTTCTCCAGATGTAGGGACTTCTGTCTGAGTATATATTCCCTTTTGGTGATGCCAGATACCTTTCTACTACCCACATACTCCTCCTCAACAGTTGGAGGATTGGGTGTTCTTGTAGCTGTAAAGGTTTTATCAACAGTGTCAAACAAAGAATTTGAAGAATCTTTCTCAGGGATAATTCCACTCAAAGAAAATGAAGGTTTGCGTTTGATTTCATGAACTCCTGTCATACTGGATGCCTCCAACTGAAAGCTATGCCCAGAAGTAGCAGAAGCGACATAGGAAGTCTCACAGGAACAATGTGCACAAGCAACTGACGGATTTGGCTTACAGGGAATTCTAGTGTTGGATTCGGAACTTTTAGCCGCGGATTGCAAATGAGGCTGCACAGCAGCAGAGGAATTTTCAATCCCATCACCAACCAAACTACTTAAAGGATCACTTTCCATTGCACAAGCATGAGATACATTCATGTCACATATTAACAAGCACCACATTGCATCACCAGTGCTAAAGAAAGGCCTGACTTCCCGCAGAACACAGACTAATTCAGCCAATACATATTTTTCCATCTGCGGCAAATCTTCAAAATAATGATCTCCGGGTGAGTTTATATCTAGGCCGCTACGAAGAAAAGCCAATGTATTCTCCACTATGTTTGACACAATGTCCTTACAACCATAGCAAATGCCAGACCTTAAAACAGCCTCTGTGGCAATCTCTTCGCTGTAACCAAAGGCCATTATTCTCTTTATAGCACTTTTGAAAATTGTATCCAAGTTGCTCAAGACAAGCTCTTCGAGCTGGGATTCCGTAAGATCACTCCAATCAGCATCATGGCACTCTTCCATTGTTTCAACTTCCTCTTTACTCTCACATGGACCTACTTCAGATGATCCTACACTGCAAGACAATCCGAGGTCAAGTTTCAAACTTTCCGAGCTGTCTTGCTTCAAGCTACACATATCACAACCATTCGGCAATTCATGACTAGGGATCATTCCAAATTTATCCGCTGAAAATTCAAAACTTGTGCACTCAAACTGAGGAGAAACAATCATTTTATTTGGATCAACTAGAGGTGGATCTGCTCTGAATTTCCTCTTATTCCTACTTCCTTTTTCCAAGACTGTCATCGCCGGTGTATATTGACCCGATGGCGTAGCACATGCCTTTGCAACCATTGATGCCATGACTTAGCTGCCAAACACATATTTTTCCCTTAGAAACATTCAAACATATAATTAACTTGAAACAACAACAACACACCCACTATAATCCCACAAGTGGGCTCTGAAAAGGTAGGATATACAAAGACCTTACCACTACCTTTTCTGAGGTAGAGAGGCTGTTTATAATAGACCCTCAGCTCAAAACAAATCATAAAAAAACAAAAATACATGACCTCATGTCAATGCACATAGCTATAAGAAAAAACACTAAAACCAAGTTAAACAACAGTTATTCCAATTAAAATACATTTAACAAAACATGATCATCTAATTCTGGGTAACTCTAAAATCTTATAATCTAATCAAATTCCACAATTCAAGAACTGATTTCACAAAACTCAACAAGTAAAGTTACATCAATCAAGAAGATTAAACATTAATCCAGCAATTACCCAGAAACAAACTCCCAATACTGAATGAATTTAAATCACACCCATTAAACTTCCGATCAACCCCAATTAAAATCAGTAATCAAAATCAAACCAAACTACAAAAACACCAAATTAAATAACAAAAATAGAAAATTCAAGAAATTAAAAAAATAAAAAAGATTCTAACTTTAGATAAGATCGGTTACAAGCGAGTGAGAATTTTTAATATATAGAGATTTATTTTGATGAATTTACATACCAGATTTTGAGCAAAAAGTTTTGAGCAAATCAAAGGTCGGATAATAATAAATCTAAGAGCATAGAGAAAAGAAAGTACTTTTTTTTAGTTTTTGTTTTCTTTTCTTTTTATTTATTTTTTTCTCTTTCTCTGTCTTACACAGTCCTTTTTTCTGTTTCTATTTTCTATTTTTCTACTATTTTTGTATTTGGGTTAACCTAACCATAAATGTACACATGTAATCAAACTAGACATGGTTAAGAGTCATCATTAGGGGAATTGGGGTCTAACTATGGTTAATTTTGTATCAAACCAAACACCAAGACTCAAGCTAGCCCAACCCCACGTGGAGAGGTTTTTAAATTTTTGCTTTTTAAGAAAAAAAAAAAATCTTTTTATTACATAGAGAGATCGAGAAGGAGGGGTAAAAAAGGCAAAGTGGAATAATGAAAATTCTAGACATACCAATAGTAAGAAATATTGTTCGACTCATACTTTCACTTTTTAAATTTGTTTTTTTTACTTCTTTTTTAAGCCGTTTAAAGGCATTAACTTCTTTTTAAAATAACTATTTAATTCTAATTTTTCATGTGATATATTTATAATTATAAGATTATATGATATTTTAAATATTAGTCAAGTGTACGTGCGCTGCACATGTGCTTCATATTAAGTCATCAATCGACATAAAATATATAAAAAAAAAAAAAAAATTATTGAAAAAAATAGCAATTAACTTTAAGAATCGAAGATCGGCGGCTTTATGCATCCAAACATGCGTGAAGTGCTAGTATCTTGATCGTCTCCTACGACGTGAACTATCACAAAATCAAATAGGTAATAACAAAAATAATATGATTAATCGTAAACCTTTACAAAAAAATGTTATTTTTCAATGTTTTCGGGTACACAAAAATCTGTATTTAGGCACAACAATTTCAACACAAGTTCAAGTATAAAAATAAGAACACCTATGAAATTTTATAATACCCTCAACATAAAATCAAAAAGACCTTTCAAAAAGTGTTTTTTTTCCTTCAAAAATTTAGATGAAACAGAAAAGGTCAAATCCTTCGACTTCATGAAGTGTTCTTAAGGAAATAATTTCCCTCAAGTACCCGAAGTTGCGAAATTTTCCTCTCAGGATAAAATAACCTAGCAATCCAACTGTAGTGGTACCTCAAACGATTGGATTCTCTTCGAACCCACTCAATGATTAGATGATCACACGGAGTATATTTTAAAAAAAAAAAAAAAAAAACAAGAAGAGTTTTATTGCAGGAAAATTTTTGTACCTAAATCTGTGGATAAATACAGGTTTATATAGCCATGAAGCACCTCTTTCGAAAGGTGGTAATGGTTCATCCGAAAAGATGTATCCTTTGAAAGAGTATCTCTGTTCATTCAAAGTATTGTGTCTTTTTCTGAACAGACACAATTATTTGAACGGTCATTCTTTTTCCAAAACAATATGTTTTTGCCTTAAAGGTTGTGTCCCTCCATTTTTCATCCACACCAATTGAACCCACTAATAAATTCTTCAAAATCTGACCAACTATTTATCTAGCACCAGTAAACTATACAATAAAATAATACAATAATCGATATATATATATAACAATATTATTAAATTCTAATCTTTACAAAAAAATCATCAAAGTTCGACTAAACGTTCATCTACCATTAGATAGTAACAAAATAAAAACTATAATAATTGATATATTAGAACGATATTATTAAACCTAACATTAACATAATTTTCTTTTTAAAGTCTGATCAAACATTCATTATCAACAATATAGACTTGAACAAAATAGAAATTAAAAACAAAATAATATGATAATTGAGATATTAGAATAGTATGATATAAACGACACCTTTAGAGCTCATCGAAAATCGAAAAAGTATTAATAAGAATATATGTGATGTTATTACATTGTTGTAGGAGAAAACTCAATTTATAGAAGCCCAAAAATTTTTTCTCCAAAAAAAGATTACCTAAATATAATTTTTTTTAATTATTCTGTTGCGAAAAAGTAAAAAAAAAAAATCAAATTATTTATGACAGTATGTGCTTGATTATTGATTTTCAAAGTTTAGCATATATGGTAATATTTACGATAATTTTTTTAGTTGTGACAAATATTTTCTGAGATTTTTTTGGTCAAAAGTATGTTAATTTTTATTTTACCAAAAACAATTCTTTTTTGGTTAAAAGTATGTTAGTTTTTTATTTTACGAAAAGCAACTTAATTTTACCTTTCACCTCTTACCACTTTTTAGAGTCTTTATTTATTAATTCTTCTAATACTCTTTTACCATATATTTTATGACTCCTTAATTTAGAAAACATATTTTTCTTTTATAATTTATTTTAGAACTCTTTAATTTTAAATATTATATGAATAATTAAATAATAAATTAAAGAAAATAATAAAAAGACAGTTTTGTCTAATAGATGAATTTTTAATGAAGGGCAAAAAGTTTAAATTACTTTTCTAAGAATTTTCACACTTTTAATATATTATAAATATAAATATAAATTATAAATATAGATTATAAATTATAAATATAAATATTTTAATATGAATAGAGATGACAAAATAATCAGCCGCTGAAATCAATCGGAGTAGTTCATAATTGACTTTCGTTGAAGCTGGTGTTGATATTTAATTGTAAAAAAAAAAAGTCTTTAATAATATTTTTTGGGGCAAATTTGCCCTTCTGACCCATAGGCTTCTTCATTCCTCCCTGTAACATGTCTGATCAAGGGAATGAGTCGTGTCTAATACATAACGTTTCCCTTAATATTACATCATCATTTATGTCTTGTTAAATAAATGGAGCTAAAAGAATTTCCTTTATTCGTTTATGGATATAAAACTTCTGTGTATTCATTTACGGAGCTAAAAAACTATTTTTAAAAAATATTTATTCAGCTAAAACAATTTTAAATTTTTTTTACTCGCATGAATAATACTTAACACTATCTCATCGTGTCTTACTTGCGAAATGCTCTATAACTTTTATACTAAAGGCGAAACATAGCTCATGAACTTCTAAACAACAAATTATGTCTTCTAGGCAAGACTTCATACAACTTATGAGATTCTCTATAACCCTCGTTTTAGAGGCAAAACTAGCTCAAGAACTTTCAAATAATAAATTATGCTCCATAAGCAAAACTTTACCTTTCCTCATTATGTCTTGACTCATGAGATATTTTATCTAATCATCTACTAAGGTATGTAGGGGTTTTCAACAAGGATAATCTTTTCATCCTTGTGCCCAAAACTTATTTTAATTACAAATTTATTGAATTTTATGTGATTTTCTATGAAATTAAAGTTAGGGTTTACACTCAATATGGCTATTTATGAGATTATGAGATTTCAAGGAATTTAGAAGTTGAATTGCATGTCTGTGTTCATATTTTCATGCATATTGCAGAAATTTTCAGATTTTAAGTTGATTTATAAATGTTTACATTACCAAATATGAATATTATGATGTTTTAACATGAGTTTGATGCATGGTCATTAAGCCCTAATTAAAGATTGTTATTTCAAGGTTGATTATGCTATGAGTACTTTATGACTAGATTCTTTTCAGATTATTGATAAAGATTTGACCTTTTGTTTCAAGAATAGCTGTGAAATCCACTTTACAGATTCAGATCACAGATTTAGCGTTACAGATATACAGTTGATTTTCATTATAAACCATTATACTATTTTAGAAGTGGATTTCCATCAGAAGGAGCATACAGATTTAATGGGAGTAATATTTAGCACCGAGATGGGTATGTTACTACGGTTCATACCTCAGAACTACGTGCCCACGTAGGATTTAGATTGTTCCCACTTCTACGTGGATGATAGATATGTGGTCACTTAGTTAGGTTATACTCCCTGGCAAGAGTATGACTCATCTCCCCAAAGTGAGGATTCCTCCTTAGGGGGACAAGAACGTTGGACTTCATAAATGCTTACATGGTTTATGTCGGTTGGAAGAATATCCCATGAAAAATAAGTTTTCAAATTTCTAAACCCTTACAGATAAGCTTCAGATAAAGTATTTTCTCTTGCATAATAGTTTTCCCTAATAGTAAAGCCTAATAGAAAAGCTTTTAGAAAACGGAAAAGGCTCAAAAATACCCCTAAACTATCTGAAATAGCTCAAAAATGCCCCTCGCTAGATTTTTGGCTCAATAATACTCCTCCGTTAAATATTTGGCTCAAATATACCCCTCCCTTTAACGGAATTCGGAAAAGGATCAAAAATACCCATGAACTATCTGAAATGACTCAAAAATATCCCTATGTTAAATATTTGGCTCAAAAATACTCCCCCCCCCCCCCCCCTTAACGGAATTCCACCAAGCATGCCACCTAGATAAAAAAAAAAATACGTGACTATGCCACATTACCATCCACATGTAAAATGTTAGTATTTTTTAATTATATGATATTCCTTTCTTCTTTATTTTTATTTTTATTTTTATTTAGAAACGTCAGTGAAACGAACAAAATTTACACGGCTTTTTTATTTTTAATCAAAATAGACAAACAGTGGTTACATAATATTTTTTTTGAAAAAAATTATTAAATGTAACATCGCTATTATCAAACTCCTTTGATCATCTAAAAAATAAGTTTTTTCCTGTTAATAGGTTTAAAAGTGTGAAACCCAACAAAAGAATCTTATTAAACTTGATAAACTTATTAATTATTAGGCCAGTATAAAAGTTAAAATTAAGATTTACTTGTAAAAGTAACAAATTTCAAACTAAACTTCAAAATAGTTACTCAAAAGATGTGTTGGGCTTTGCTAGCTTTTACTCAAAATGCTTATATTAAAATGATTTAATAAATACCTCCTCTAATCTAAAATTAATGAATCTTTGGATGTGGCACACATCTTCAAAAAGTTAATGAATGACATAATTAAATAATAATTTATCAATATTAAGTATCATTTTACTTCTTTTCAAACTTGTTCTAAACATAATAAGATTATTCATCAAAACTAAATTAAGAAAAATGAATTCATTTCGAAAGATTAAACAAGTGTTAAAAGGAATTCATTTATTTTGAAAAAGAATTTGCATGTAGTAAATTCAACCCAATTATTAATACATCAATATTTGCTAGCTTAAAATTTAAAATTCTAGCTCCTCCTCCGAGTCAACATCAGATCAAGATCAAGTTGTCCCTCATTTCAAACGACAATAACAAGATGAAATTTAAAATTTTTAAAACACTAATGAAAAGGTGAAATCTAGAACTTTTAAAACACTAATGAAGTAATTAGCAAAAGATTGGTTTATTGATTTTTCCATTTCACTGTTTTGCAAAAAAATAAAAATAAAAATAAAAAAATAATAAAAATAAAAATAAAGAAGAAAGGAATGTCATATAATTAAAAAATACTAACATTTTACATGTGGATGGTAATGTGGCATAGTCACGTATTTTTTTTTATCTAGGTGGCATGTTTGGTGGAATTTCATTAAATGTAGAGGTATTTTTGAGCCAAGTATTTAACGGAGGGATATTTTTGAGTCATTTCAGATAGTTTAGGGGTATTTTTGATCCTTTTCTGAATTTCGTTAGAGGGAGAGGTATTTTTGAGCCAAATATTTAATGGAGGGGTATTTTTGAGCTAAAAATCTAACGAGGGGCATTTTTGAGCTATTTGAGATAGTTTAGGGGTATTTTTGAACCTTTTTCGTTTAGAAAACTAAGTGTAAAGGCTCACAAAGTTTACTCAGATTATGTTTTATAGAAAGATATTAGTTATAGATTTCAATTACAGAAGTGAGTCTTTTCTACACTTAGACATTATGATTTACAGACAAAATACTAACACAACTTTTAGAACTAAACGTTATGGCTCACTAGATTTTCAAGTATGATTTGTTATTCATGATTACAGATTTCAGTATTTCAGATATTCCAACTTATGTGAGTCATTTACATTTGGCATGCATTGTTTTATAAATGATGACGATGAGATGATGTTTTACTTATGCATTTCACCCTCATATACTCAATACATTCTCAAAGTACCGATCCACATATATGTCTGTGTGCTACATTGTCTCATGATGTAAGTATCAGTTCAGTTGTAGCACGCATACCATATTCAGACAATTTGCAGCTTCCAGTCAGCAGGTGATGAGTTCTCTTGATTCAAGGACTCGAGTCAGTCATATAGTTTGAGCAGTATTTTTTTTTTATTCATTCGTATTGATTTGGGATAGTTGGGGGTCATGTCCCTGCTACCTATAGTCAATATTAGTAGAGGCTTCATAGACAGTCAGTAGAGTTAATGTATTTGACTCCACTATTGTTTTGCAAAACCAGAGTTGTAATCATTTTAATTTAGTTCTGTGTTGATCAGATTCAGAAAAGAGTCATCTTCCGCTCATTTAGTTCAAATTTATGTATTTTATTCAGTTGCTTATGAGTTATGCCAGTAGAAGGGTTAGCTTGGGGTCACTTGTGGCCCTAAGCACCGTGTGACGTCTCGGGACCCATTTTCGGGGTGTTACAGTATTAGTAATACAAAGACTTTAAACATATGCATTAACTTATTAAATGACCTTAATACTCCTTAATTTCCCTCTCAAAATATTTCATCATTCCTTTTCCCGCCATTTTAATTTGCGATAGTGAATTTTTTCAAAACATTTCACAATTTCTTTTCTCACCATTTTAATTTACAACAATGAATAGTTGATTTAAATAACTATAACATATTTTTACTTTGCTTTGAAGGTCTTTAAAAAAAATTGAGACTATTTCTTAATTTTACGTCCTGTATTTTATTTTTGTTTCGACTATGTTAATCAGTCGGCATAACATTTTTACGCAAAGACGAAAGTCTTGCAATTAATCCTAAACCTCTATATATTAGTTCAACAATACTAATTATGTTTGAGATGACAAAAGAACTTCGATGCAAAAAAATGTACAAAATCAAAGAAGGGTACTTTTGTAAGCAAACATTTCTTTTATAGAAATTATGTAAGATGTATTATTTCTTATATATCAAACCAAACAATGTATAAGAAATAATACATGCATAACTAATACGAGCATAACTAAAACAAGTATTACTAATACAACCATTACCAATACACTATATTCTGCATTATTTTTATACACTCTACCAAACGACCCCTAAGGGCAAATTTTACCCAAACTATGACGAAGGGTATATTTAGCTAATTTTCTAAAGTAGAGGGATAAATTTGGCCCCAAAGTATGTCAACAAGGATAAATTTAGCCACAAAGTATGACGATGAATATATTTAGACAAGTTTTTAAAGTAGAAGAATAAATTTGACCCTTTTTTCTCTGAAATAAGTTAAAAAGATCGATTGAGAAAAAATCAGGGGTGATTGACATTCTTTATTAATTGAAGTCTTTTTTAAGGATAGATTATTTTAATAAAAATAGAAAAAAAATATTTTTTTTCCTTTATTTTTCTTAAAATATACAATTTTTCTTATTATGTTTTTTAAAAAAGTTGTTATTACTTTCAATTTAAGAAATATTATTTATGACTTGCAATATATCATATGGATCTATATTTCCATTTTTTCCCCCCCGAAATGAAAATATTAAGGACAAAAGTGAAAGATTTCCGGTATGTCCCACTGGGGTTTTCTTTGGGGTATGACTGACCCACAATGTCTAAATAAAGCAGCGGTAGGCCACCCATAGAAGACCATGAGTTAGCCAACATAAATGGACCATCAACAAACTCCTCTCGCGCCACCCACTCCGCGCCACCAGGACGACGCCGACCAAGAAGACGAAAATGTGAAGCAGCTCAACGAGTGCTCTTCTCTCTACTTATCTTTACAGGTCCTTTCTTTTTTAATTATATTTTTATCATACATATTAAAATTCTTAAACCCTTAACCCTTAATTGGAACTGATCAAAAGTTTATACATACAGGACTGTCTGATCAATAATGACCGGAATTGGAAGTCTTGTCAGAAGGGTATCTTCTATTTTTCATGTTTTGCTCCAATTTTGTTATGGTTCATTAAGAATTATTGTCAAATGGACATTCTCTTTTATAAATTGTGCTTGATGAATACTACGAGTTTAGTGGTCCTTTCTTAAAAGAGGGGAAAACTGCATCATTCCGATTGGAAATCAAATTTAGGATTCTTTTGGTAATTTGCATTTGCCCACTTATTTTTTCTCATGTCTGTGGTGTCCGGCCAATTTGCGCACACATCGGCTAATTCTGCGGAATACTTATCAACACCCCACCATCAACATGTATCAAGTAACTCTATCACCAAGGCTAGTACAGATGGAAAGAAATCACCTACATTTTTTGCCCTTGTTAGAATTTGAACAACCCACTTCATTGATCACTGGGCCATACCTTTGGGTGCAGATCAACTAGTACGAGTAGCTGACTATCGAGAAAATAATCAATATAGAAATAACGCAGTATGATGATTTTCGTTCTAATTGTGGAACCTACAATAACAACAATACCCCATGTAATCTCACAATGTAGGGTCTGGTTCGAATTATGAAACCTATATGACTTAAATGAAGCGAGATGAGCAGTGAAGATTGTTCGGTTCTAGTGAAAATGTAATGAAAAATGAAGAAAAGAAAATGGAGGGGAAGTGAAATGTATGTTCATTTTATAGAAGGAGTGTTCTCCCACATTGGTGGGAGAAAGAAAAATCTTTGTGCTTAAGTATAGAAGCACTCCTTCATGTGGTTAGTGAGGCAAGAAGATTTTATTTTTGGACAAAAATTCATTTGAAACTTGAGAGCTAATGAGTGTTTAATCCAAAAATTCGATATGAAAATATTCTCCATTTGCGGACGCGACCCTTCGAGGCACTATTTGAAAACTGAAATGGAACCTGCGGGTGCAGATGGGATCCGCAGATCAGACTGAAAGTTTCTTGTTTTTGACAAAAGCCGACCTCTGGGCGCATGTGGGTCATCTGCGGGTGCAGCTGCTCCCCTCGGTCCGAAACAGTGTGATTTTCATAAATCATTGCTTCTTCTGTGAAGCACCACCTTTTGGCTATAAATATTTAATTTTTTCCTCAGGTATTGTGAGGTACCGTTATTCTATCGATGTGATTCATTGTATCCTGGGAGGATGTATTCTATAATCTCAGCTCTAAGGTACTTGAGAGAAATGATTTCCTCAAGGACACACCGCGAATTCGGTGGACTTGAATCTTTCGATCTTCATCTCTTTCTAACGTTTGATTTTGTTATTTTCCAGAAAATAGTTTGACCTTCCTCTTGTTAATATTCATAAGTTGGTTTGAATTTTCTTGAAGTTCAAAATTGTTTACAACGTCATTTGATTGTTCATATCTTAGTTTGAACATGTGTTTGAAATTATTGTTGAAAAATACAGGTTTTACTAAATCCGTAAAACAATAAAGATTCATATAACCAATCTCAACTTGCTTGATATTGAAGTATATCAGGAGTTATTGTTGTATGAAAACCTATATATTTCAGTAGAGTCTTCCAAATGAAGCATAGCGGAATATTGAGAAAACATATAGCTGACGGATTGAAACGTAGTATAACGGTGTGTCTAGTCAGAATCACATGTGCAAATTTTCAGCCAGCATGTGATGCAGCATGAGAGAAGGGACAGAATTGCACGCTTGCATGTTCAGATGCGTGCATTCTGAGATTCTCTTGTTTAAAAATATAAGTTTCGTTAACATTGCCAGGGAATAAAAAAGAATGCATACACTAGTGCTCAATTGTTTACTGCTTTCTGCTAGTTTATTCCAAAAACTGCTTGGTGCTTGCAGAAGTTCAGGCTCTCAAGGCTTGCAATGAAAGAAGACAGAAGGACAAGAAGAGTTGAGAAGTTGGTCTTCATCACTAAAGCAGTTTTCTGAAGGCGGCGGCTTGCTTACAGTTACTTCCTCTGCTATTTTTCCCCAATGGGGATCTAAGAAAGATCTCATAGTGGTGGCTGGTTATTGTATAATTGTTGCTGGAGTTAATAGACTTTGACACAAGTATGACTTTAAAGTACAAGACGTGTCAATTTTCTTTTTGTATTCCATGTTTGTTACAAGCTTATTGTAAACATAGAAGACTAGCTGAGAAAGTTGCTGATACAAAAGAACTTAAATTTTGATGTTACTCAAATAAGCAATTATCTTAATTTTATTTGTACTTATAATTGAAAAAAATATTAGCATGACCAGACTATTAAGGATGACTTTCTAACTGATGTTTCAATAATAAGCAGTTTTGATGTTTTCTGGACAAAGCCAACCACTGACTTCTTCCTTTGTCTTTTTTCCATTGTTTTCACACTATCCAGGAGGCTTCCTTTACTTTCTCAATAATCAATTGAATATCGGTGCACATATTAATAAACAAAATATACTACAACAACAACATATCTAGTATAGTCTCACAAAATGAGGTGTAGAAAGGGTAGAGTGTTAAGAGTGTTAGCAGGCCTTACTTCTACCTGAGAAAGTAATATGAATCTGTATTCATTTGGATATATCCAAGTCCAAATTTGTTGTAATTTGTGCCAAAAATATTCGGGGTTCCCTTACAACCTAACGTAAAGACCATTGATTAGGGGAATCATTTGCCTGTCTTGAGGTAGGGGAAAATGAGGATGGCATTTCAGGGTTTCTTCAATTTTGGACTAAGATTAACAGCACAAACTGGTTCTTTTTCAGATGAAAAAAGTCTGTTTATATTAATTTGTCTTTCCCAGAATAGATATTAACAACCAATTTCCCCACATCCTACATGCACCATTCTAATTATTCACAGCAAAAAAGTTCACAACTTCTATTATTTATGTCAATGAGCTTCAATTTAACCATGGATGTAGTGTCCTAAATCTGCAGAACATTGTGGTGCTTTATCAATCAACTAGACTTGAAATGCATGGAAGAGAAGGAATTTACTGTATAAATGATGTTGTTATGTAAATGTAATGGCTTGCACTAAATTATTTGAAACCAACGGCAAGAATCTTCCTTTGTAGCACTTGAAATTCTTTTTATCCTGGATCGGTATAAAGTATGCTTTGTGAAGCACAGATCATAGAACTAGTTGAGTGGATGAATAGCATTCTCAAGAAATATTTAAAACAAAATAATCCAGAAACAAGTTGTTATTATAACGAATGGTACTAAGGTCTAGCCGTCTATAGCACAGAACAACTGATTTCTAACATTACAAATGAAAGAGTATCAGAATTAAGCTGAGGTATTCGCAGGGATAAACTTGACAGAAACACTATTCACACAGTGGCGTTCATCTGTGGGTGTCTTGTGCCCTTCCCCTTTGAAAACATGACCAAGGTGTCCACCACAGGCAGTACAGGTGATCTCTGTCCTCCTTCCATCTGGATCTGGCTGTAAGTATATAAATTGGCGAAATTAGGATTTTCACTAAGAAGATTCAGAATATAAAGAAGTATACTCGAGAAGAAGCCAAGAGGACTCAACACTACTGCATATACATGATTAATAATTTTGACAATATACACAATGCAATTGCGAAGTAGATTCAAATGAATCCCTTTGCACCCTAGCTACACCCCTGGGTATACAAAGTTGGATTTCAGGTGACAACCACAAAATGCACTACTGAATGAAAAGAAGAAAAAACTAGATGGATATTAAAGAGTTCTTTCTGTTTGTGCTTCCACTTTTTGTCTTTGGATTTGCTTCGATAGTCATCAACTGAATAAATATGTAGTATGTTTTATTAGAACAAACAAAATATGGAAGGAAAAAGACAAGCGAGATACTTACGGAGCGATTTATTGTCCCAGGGAGACCCTCAAAGAAAGCAGGCCAGCCACAGCCAGAGTCAAATTTGGTTGAGGATTTATACAGTGGGGTTCCACAACCAGCACAATTGTAGACCCCTTCACCAAAAAATTTGTCATATTCACCAGTGCCCTTCAGCCTGTGAAATACTAATTTCTCAGCAAAACACTCATTAATCCCAAGAAATCAAAGAAATGCTTTACAATGTTGAGTTCCCCTTATTGCTTAACAGCCCATCTACAAGTACAAATTGTTGAACGCTAAGTCCCTACATTAGAGACCAAATTCGATAGTAAAGCTAGCAGGTGCACCATCTAAGATATACAAATTTTCGAAATAAAAGTTGTGATCGAGGAAGGGTGGAACCACAAGTGTTTATATATAGAGGTAAAAGAAAGAAAGGGAAAAAGAAGGTTTACTGACTCAGTTCCTTTGAGACGGAGGATCCGAAACTGCTCGGGAGATAGAATGGCTCGCCATTCCTCCTCTGATTTCTCAACTGCCATTCACAATCAATCTCTTCTCTTGTTAATTTAACACACAAATATGAAATATGGGTTATGTCATCAATATACACATTTATAGCATTATATATTTCTTGATAATAGTGAATGTGAACACACTCTTTTTTTTTTTTTTCAACCGGTATCCAGTAGCGCTCCCTACCCAGAAGCAACACATACTACCCTTGTCTAGGCTGGGCATGGTATGGTATGGTACGGTTATACTGATAATCAATAATCATAGTTTATTTAACTTTGATAATATATACTCGTATACTAGAGTATTATTATTTCGACTTTTTAAAAACATGTCTTAGAATCCGTTTGGATAGGATTAAAAAAATTATTTTTTAGCTTAAGTGATTAAAAACTTAAAATAAGTGCTTTTAAATTAAGCAGATAAGTGATTGGATAGAAGTGCTGAAACATAAAAAAAACTGTTGATGTGTTTGGTAAACAAGTATTGTCAATCACTTTTTTGTTGTCAAAATGACTTAAATATCCTTAAAACCGTTAACACATAATAACGTGAATTATTTATGATTTTTAATTCTAATACTTCAAAAATAATTTCTATTTAAATACACTTTCAACGTAAAATGATTATGTCAGATCAATTTATAAATATAAGTTACTTTTTTATTTTTAAATATGAAAAAATAAAAATTTTAAGATATTTTTTATATAAATATAGTATTATATTGTAATATTGCAAGCTTGTAAACAATATAAAATTTTTAGGAATGAAAAAAATATTAAAAAGAATCAATTTTTAAAATTTAAATAACATGCAGAGATTCTATATAAACGGATAGAGAAGAACTTACCACAAACTCGATTTGACAATAAAATTTTTGAGTGTTTTCTTATGTAACGATGGATTCTCTGAAAATAAAGGAGAAAGATGAAGAGAAAACTGGAGGAAAAAGATTAAGAAAAATGACAAAAAAGAAAAATCAATAAGGGCTACAAAGCTTGTTGGAATTAGAAGAAAATATATGGGATAAAAAGGTAAATGTTTTGGTCCAACCTAAAAAATTTTAATCTAAAAAGTAAAAATCTAGGGATATTCAGCTTCTCAATTTTTGTTTTTTCCTTTTAATCCACTTTTAGCTTTTTTTAAGCTCTTTTTAATTTTACTATACACCTAAAAAAAGCTAAAAAGTGATTAAAATCTAGTTTGACCAAATTTTAATCTTATCCAAACACCCTCTTAGTCGTATCATAAAAATGCATTACACATGTAGAAATATTAAAAAAAAAGTACAAACAATTCCTTTTATTAGTCAATTACACCAAAAAAATATTTCAATCAAGATAGAGTAGTGAAAGTTTCAAAATCTTAATATTTTTATACTAATACTAAGTATTTTTTTTGTATATATATATATATATATATATATATATATATATATAAAAGTTACTTATGTAACTATATATACTTCGATATGATATTCGGTATTTCGGTATGTCATTTGTAAATACCGTATATCATATACCAAAAAATTTAAAATGTATACCATATACCATACCAAATACCATAATACCAAAAATCACGGTATCAAAAATTTCGATTTGATATGGTAATTCGATATATATCATACCATGTCCATCACTACGGCCTTGTCCATATTAAGTGAATCCCTGGACATTTTTCACAATTCAAAATAAGTGAATTTTGTAGATTTCAAGGGAATTGTTGTGATTTTTTTCGTCATCTACCCTTTTTAAAATAAGTTTTTAAATTATTTTTATATTTATTTTTATTTATTTATTTATTTATTATTGGTATAGAAATTAAAAAATAATACTCACTCCATTTTTGTAATTGCTCAATATTTTTTAGCGTCTAATGATATAAATTCTTAACAACATTTTAAGAATATTTCTCAGTCAAATTGAAAAAATCAAAATTATAAGTCATAGTATTTTTCATATAATTTTTGAATATCTAAATTATAATTCAAAAATATTAAATTAATCTAATATAATTTAGCTTTAAAATTTAGTCAAGTTGACTAACGAAAATCGAGGGGAGCAATTAAAATGAGATGAAGGGAGTAAATTTATAGAAGTAATTTTATCATATTACCCTTTGGATATAATAAATTTAATGTTTTGAGAAATACATTAGGTAATGAATCGTATTTAATGCTAAAGGTAAAATGGATAGAAATAGATTAATTATTCATTAATTTTATAAATTAAACAATTAATTTTAGAAATATCAAAATAAAAAAGTAGATAAGTAAAAATAGAGGGAAGAAGTACTTTACTTTTTTAGAAAAATAATGAATGTGTCATACCAAACAATTCACATAATATAAATTATATGGGTAATACTTTATAGGCATAAGTCATCGACAAACACTTACAGTTGTCTCGAAAATTCACTTAGACCCCTCAATTAAGGCTTGTACCTATCAGACCCCTAATCCACCCGAATTTTGATCCAATCAAGCCTTTTTTGCCTACATAATACCCCGCGTGTTTTTTATTCGAGATAGGCGAGTGAAGCAGAAAAAAAATATTTTGACAAGCCAATTAAATATTGACATGTCAACCAAAAAAAAAATTAATTTAAATATAAAAGAAAGGCCATCTGGCCATTTTAGTTTTTTTTGGAAAAGGTCTTCTTCCTGGCCATCTAGCCATTTTAATTTTTTCTTTTAAAAGGTCTTCTTCTTCAGCCAACTCGTGCACAAGATATCTCACCGGCCAAATATCTTTGCCGTCGTCTTTTATCAGAATCTGAGATTTTTTTCGAACATGGCGATGAATAGTATGTTATTGCCCTCAACGGAAAAATACCAATTAAGGGAGATTACTATTGCCACTGTTACCATCGTCCTTTTTCATCGAAAAAATGGAGATTACGATTACAGAATAGTATGTTGCTGCCCTCAACGAAAAAATACCAATTAAGGGAGATTACCATTGCCATCATTATCGTCGTCCTTTTTCATTGAAAAAAATGGAGATTACCATTACAACTTTCAAATCTTTATGGATTTTCATTGATTATAGTTAGGAATGGGTGAAGACGACGGGGTGGGGGTGGGGGGATTGAAGATGACGACGACTGAGTATGGTGTTTTTTTTTTTAAATTAAGAAATTATTAGTAAATATTGTATTAATAAATAATTTAAGTTTATATTTTTAATAAATTTTACATATTCTCTGATGTGTAAAATTAATGGATTTTTTATTTTCTTTTTTTGTGGGGTGGGGGCGTTTGGGGGAGGGGGTTGGGTTTGGTGGGGTTGGGTTGGGTTGGGTTTTGGATTTGTTTATATTAAATATTTCTTTATATAATAATTTATTTTTGCCTTTATTTTTAATTCATGGTTATTTTTTAAAAATATGCTTGCCACATGTTTATTTTTAATTGGTTATTTATATCACGTAATGCGAGCGTGTTACATACTTTATATGCCTTTTGTTGTTTGTGTAAAAAGGACCTGACTGAATCAGAATTCGGGTGGGCTAGAGGCCTGTTGGATACAGGCCTTAGTTGAAGGATCTAAGTGAATTTTCAGGATAACTCTAAGTGCTTGACGATGACTTAAGCCTACTTTATATAGTTATCAAATAGGGAAAAATTATTATTTCCACCTCAAACTTATCCCGAAAAGTCATTTACACACTTAAGCTATTGTCGCGACCTAATACACACTCGTTTTATGTAAAAGTAAATTTATTTTCACCCCAAAATATAAAGAACTAGTCACATGTTGGAGAGTGATTTACACTCGCGCCGCATCATCGTCATGTCATTACCACACCAGATATTATGTCAATTTTTTTTAAAACAGAAGTCCATGTCACCCATTGCGTCTTCTTCACTAAAATCGCCATTAAAACACCAGCATTGACACCATCATCATCAAACTCAAATCTTTGCCACGATAATTTTAAGAATCCACCATGAATTTCATTATCTGAATCACAAAAATCATAAACAACCATCATAAAATTCAACATCCACTACTAAAATTGCCATATGAATCACAATATCGCCATTGTTAACTTCCAAAGTTACAAAGAACCACCACAAATTTGCACCACTACCATTATTAAATTCTGCAACAAAATCGCACCACCACCACTACTAAATCCTATATTAAAATCGCTAAATTAAGCATTCAATTTATGAAATTTATTACATACAAATTCACTATAAAAAATAATTATTCGTGATGATATTGATAATAGCATTTGTGATGAAATTGATAGTGGTTGGTGATGACATTTGGGATGGTGGTTGATAATGAGTTAGGCGATGAAGATATGTGGGAGATAGTGAAATTGGGTTATAAAGTTGTTATTTTTTATAGTGATAGTAGAATTAATAAGGTTTTGATGGTTATTCTTCAATGATATTTTGATTGGTGTAGAAAAATCAGTGATGGTGTAATTTTTTTTCATTATTTTACAGCAAAATTGTAGTGAAGAAGAGGGGTGAGGTATGAAGAAGAAGAGGTGTGGGCGGGCGGGCGGGATGGGAAGGGGGATTTTTTTACTTTATTTTAACTTTAATTTCGATTCAAACGCGCCTAATATTTATTCTGATTAAATTTGTTTGTCACGTCAGTTTTAGGGAGTAAATAAATTCACTTTTATATAGTACAAATATGTATTAGGTTGTGGTAATAGTTTAAGTGTGTAAATGACTTTTCGAAACAAGTTCAAGTTTTTTTAGTTTTGTTTCTCTCCAATTTAGTGTATTTATAATAGATTTGGTTTGGTAATATGATTGATGGAAGAACAAGGTTGTAGATAAAGCATATTGATCCGACTTATCTTGAACTCTCATGTTTAATTGATAATTAATATTATATGTCTTTTATTTATTTTATTTGTGACATATTTATTTCTCGAATGTAGGAATATTTGAATTTGATATGGATTTCTTCGTAATTTGAGGACCGTTAGTGGCGTATTTCTCGAACGTAGAAATATTTGAATTTGATCTCCATCAAAGGATGGTTTGTAGATCTTCTTGATGTATTTGATTATTAAGAAGAGAGGATTTTGATCTCTTTATGAATATCCCATGAATTACTGAGATATTGGAGAGTTTGGAGAGATCTTGATCTCTTTATGAATATCCCATGAATTTATTGGGACTTTGGAAATGTCTTTTTAAGGGATATTTGCCCCCTTTATATAGGCGTAATTTAAGGTTTAGGTAGAGTAGCCACCAAGCTAGATTTAGGGTAGAATAGCTCCCCAGAACTCTAACAAAAATTAAACTCTTTTTGTAGAGTCCACAAAATTTCAATGTCTACAAATGTTCCCTACTCCAAGGCTTGTCGGAGAGTAAACTTAATGAAACTCAAAGACGAGTCTTGAAGTACCGCTTCCATCTTTATGATCCCACGACTACAGATTTGCATATTTGATTTATGAGAGAAGAGATGAAGGACAAATTTGGTCCCTCTGAGCGTGCCAGTTTGTTTCCAACAAAATTTTACAGTGACAGAAATAAATTGCAATCACAAGCAAAAATACGAAGAAACATGATTTTTTATTGATAAACAATGTGGGTACAAATCTGTTCCTCCTTTGATTCTTTTTTCTTGATTTTCTCCGTGATTCGAGTGAGATATATTTGAATTTGATATGAATTTCTTCGTAATTTGAGGGCCCGGATTTGATTTGAATTCCTCCGTAATTCAAGGGCCGTTAGTGACATATTTCTCAAATGTAGTAATATTTAAATTTGATAGGAGTTTCTCCGTAATTCGAGGGCCGTTAGTAGCGTATTTCTCGAACGTAGGAATATTTGGATTTGATCTCCATCAAAGGATGGTTTGTAGATCTTCTTGATGTATTTGTTATCAAGAAGAGAGAATTTTGATCTCTTTATGAATATCCCATGAATTGCTTAGATATTGAAGAGGTAAAACTCTTCCAATTTGAATTTACATTGAGAAGGAAACAACCTCCATTTTGAATTTGCATGGGAGAAGGAAACAACCTCCAATTTAAATTTATATTGGAAATAAAACTCTTCCAATTTGAATTTGTAGTGGGGAAGGGAACAACCTCCAATTTGAATTTGCGCGGGGAGAGGAAACAACCTCCAATTTGAATTCGTATTGGAGATGAAAACTCTTCCAATTTGAATTTGTATTGGAGAAGAAAACATCCATCCAACAACTCTATAAAAGGAGATAGGTTTCCCACTTTTTGCATATCAATTTTGGATTTTCCCAGCCATCAATAATATTGAGGTAATTTCTTTTCCTCTTACTTTTCTCTTATTTTTGTCACTTTTTTCAGCATAATATGTTAATGGTAAAAAATTCATATCTTTTTGTAGGAATATCGAAATCATGAACCGCTTGATTTTTTCAAAACTAGACTTGAAAATATATAGCATATCCAAAATTTATGATTTAACACCTTCATATTTATCCTAGATAATTTTTTAAAGTTGCCTCTACATATTGATACGTTTTCAATTTCAGGTTTCTGTGGCTACACGAGACAAATCATATCTAGGCGTGAGAATGTTGAAATTGTGAGTGTCCCTTTCCATTGGAAAGAGGACTCTAACACGTTCTTTAGGCAAGCAGACTCATGGGTGTAACTTGATCCATCTTTGTCGATTGAGATACTCGCCATATTTAGGTGAGCATTCCTTCTTTTCTCCCTTGTTCCCCTTTTTTTTCTTAGGTGAACTACAAGTTCTTGATAAAGACAACACCTTTTATGTAAAGGAGATAGTTTCATGATGCAAAGGGTTAGATGCCCTTTTCCTACCGTAAGTAAGGTAATCTTACGGCGCATAGGGATGGCTACTCGTCCCCGCCATAAGAAAATGTAATTTTATGATAATCTTACGGTGCATAGGGATGACTATTAATCCCCTTCATAAGAAAGGTAATTTTCTGATAATCTTACGACGCATAGAAATGGCTATTCGTCCCTGCCATAAGGAAAAGTAATTTTATGGTAATCTTACGGGCATAAGGATGGCTACCCGTCCCTGCCATAAGAAAAGGTAATTTTATGGTAATCTTATGGCATATTTCTTGAATGTAGGAATATTTGAATTTGATATGGATCTCTCCGTAATTTGAGGGCCGTTAGTGGCGTATTTCTCGAATATAGGAATATTTGGATTTAATCTCCATCAAAGAATGATTTGTAGAACTTCTTGATGTATTTGATTATCAAGAAGAGAGGATTTTGAAATCTTTATGAATATCCCATGAATTACTGAGATATTGGAGATCTTGGAAAGATCTTGATCTCTTTATAAATATCCCATGAATTTATTGGGACTTTGGAGATGCTTTTTAAAGGGATATTTGTCCCTTTTATATAGGCGCAATTTAGGATCTAGGTAGAGTAGCCACAAAGCTAGATTTAGGGTAGAATAACTTCCAAGAACTCTAGGCAAAATTGAACTCTTTTTGTAGAGTCCATAAAATTTCAATGTCTACAGTATTATTTTTTGAGAGTTTAATTGTATGATTTTGACTAATATTTTAATATGTATTTTTTTTATTATATTAATTTGAAAGAGATTGCAATTTATGGTACTTTTTATATAATTTTTAAACATCTAAATTTATATTTTAAATATTAAATTAATACAATTCAAATTAGGTATGAAGATTAGTCAAACTGGCTTTATGGAGCAAAATGTGACAAGTGAAAGGGAAAGAAAGCAGGATTTACTTTGATTGATTTGGATTTGATCTTTATTACTTTATTCAATCTTTCGTGATTTTGATTTGATGGCAATCCGTTTGGCCATGAATTTTTTTTCACTTTTCTAAATTTTTTTTACTTTATGGCAAATTCAACTTTAAATTAGTGTTTGGCCATGAGAATTCTAAATACAACTTGAGTTGTATTTTAAAAAGTGAAAAACAAGAAAAAGTTGTTTTCACTTTTTTCCGTCTTCCTTCTTTCACAAAAAATTTAAAATAACTTCAATTATATTTATGGACAAATACAACTCCAACTTCCACTTCAATCCCAACATCGACTCCAACTCCAACTCCAACTCTAACTTCAAAATTTTTACTTTTATGGACAAATTCCCAGTGAATATGCCTCAAAATGAATATGGAGAAGCACTTTTAATGTTGCGAGTTAATTCAAAGCAATAAATTTTAAAATTTAGCTTTATTATTTTAAAAATATTAATTTATCAAGAAAATCTTGATTTGTGTTTAGTAACTGCATTATGGTTAACAACAAGATTCCACCACCTAATCAAAATCCCCACTGATTAATTGAAGTCCACTGATTAATTGAAGTTTCATTTTTATTTTTGTTAAACTTTTTACTGCATTAATTGAAGTTTCATTTTTATTTTTGTTACACTTTTCACTGATATTATTGATGACTTTGATATTTATTCACGACTAATCACATATAGGCTAGATAATTTAAAGGAGGTCATATTTACTGAGTGTCTTATTCAAGAATACATTAAATCCTTGAATTTCAATAGGATTTTCTTTCTTGATTTTTGTAAAATATGTTATTAGCGCGTGATAAAAATGTATAGCTTCTTATTAATTTTTACTATTTTTTAAAAATATATTAGGTGCTTGCATAATTAATTCCATCGTTTTCCCTTCAGATGCTAATAAAAATATTTTGCACAAAAGAATAACATGATCGACGGTTGGAATGTGCAAACTGAATCTAAAAGTAAGGATTGATTCTAGTCAATAAGATATTAGTTATTTATTTGTAATGCATTACCTTAGATGTTATTATAAAAAAATTATTTATTAATATGTTGATTTAAATTATTTAATTCAAAATGTTAAAATATTTTCTGATAAAAAGTAGATAATTTTTATTTTAAAAAAACCCAAATTTGAATTTTCTACCTTTTATCATTACAATCATCAATGTTATTTTAAGATACGTGAAAATTATAAAATTCACCATTAAAAATTTCGAGGACTCAAAATTATAAGGTCCTACAACAAATGCTTTGCTAGGCTCAACCTTAGCCATCCTTGATCAAAATAAACAATGTTATTCAAACTGTAACAAATTCATGTACTTTCATCTTTCCCTGCCTAAATACACTCATATCTATATCTATAATCTATAATATATTAAAAGTATGAAGAGTTTTAAAAATATTGTTTGAACTTTTTGCTCTTCATTAAAAGTCTTTGCTTTAGACAAAATTATTTTTTCACTATTTTTTTCTAATATTTAAGAGTTAAAAATTAATTAAATATATTTATGATAAAAATTTTCATTATTAGAATTCATCATAATTAATGACAACTAATACTTTTTTCATTATTTAAAGAATCCTAAATCAACTAAATTTGATTTTAAGAAGATTTGAAAAATCTAGAATTAAATATAAAATCGTTAGAATAAGAAAAATTTAAGAAGTATCAAATTTTTAAAAGTTTTAAGTATATAGTAAGAATGTAATTTATGATTTTGTAAAAATTTGACTTAAAGAACAAGAAAAAAGTTTAAATATAGAAAAAAAATAACCATATCACAAAAATGGTGTAAATTAATGCGTCTCTTAGCCTCTGACAACAAGAGAAAGAGGTACTGCATGACAAACACAAAAGTGACGATCCATCAACTACTTGAAATTTCTGGTGGTAAAATATATATGTGCTTACATTAAAATATATGTTTATGTTTACGTTATATTAAAACGTGAAGAATCTTTGGAAAATGATTTAAACTTTTGAACTCCATTAAAAATCTCCGCAATAAATAAAAATTTTTAATTTTAAATAATCAAATGTTACACGTGCGAGGCACGTGCGGTTAGACTAGATGATTTAATTATAATCACACTGAATAACTCATTTTAGATCGCAATCCGAATGTTTCAAAACTATTTCTTTCTTAAACTTTATGATAGTTAAACAAAGCCACATAAATTGAGACGAAAATAGTAGATTTTATTAATGAAACGCATCATATGTATAAAGTCAAGAGTGTAGCACAACAGATCAGGGGTGGAGCTACAGCCACCAAAGGGTGGTCAGATGGACACCCTTCGTCAATTTTTTTTTTTTGAGTATATAGGTTAAATATAGATATTTATGGTTATATACATGTTGTTGCACACTCTTGACAAGCTAGAGAAACATAATCTAGTGGTCAAGAGTGTGCATTTTCACATTAACAACCCGAGTTTGAATCGTGTTATATTTTCTTTGTTTTTAAAACAGTTCTTTGCCTAAGGAAAAATATGAACACCCTTAACCAAAGGTCTGGCTCCGCAGAAAAAATATGAAGACCCTTAACCAAAAGTCTGGCTCCGCCACTACAACAGATGCTAGCCAGTTGACTGATTGAAAGCAAATTAGTTAGAAGTTAGTGTCACACCCCTTTTTACGTACTCTAAAAAATGGTTATATTTTAATGTTCGAAAAGGGTTTTATTATTTAGGTGACAAAAATGAAAACAATTATTTATTTCGAAGAAGGATTATTTTACGTTTTTTGAAATTAGAGTCGCCACTTGGCATAGTCTGGTGTGCCAAGTCACCATTAGAAAATCCTTTTCAAAACCATTTGACTCTTTAAACTGGTTTGCGAACAGAGATTCCGGCTAAGGAATTCTGTTGACCGAGGGGAAGGTGTTAGGCACCTCTCGATCCCGTGGTTCAACCACGGTCATTTGATAGAGTGTATCGACTATTTTTGGCACTAAGAAATGTATAAACCGGACAAAAAGCACGCAAAATAATCAAACAAAATAAAACAATCCAAAATGTAAAGTCCAGTCCAATTATTACAACCCAAAATAAAGAGGGACTGAAATTAAACCTACGCTAATCCTAAACTGATGCTCTACCCGACGCCTCGGGCCTTCACCACGAACATCCTCCGGGTACATGACACCTCGGGGCATTCCCCAGTGAATAAATATATACGGATACTTCGGGGCATTCCCCGGCCAAATTATACAATTGAATTTTTCGTACGATAAAGTTAAACGAACCATTCACACACATATTCAAATATTTCAATAAATCGTTATTTCTAAATTTGACTACCCGACCTACATTTGCCTATCCAAGTTCAACATATCACAGTTCTATCGTGTTTAACATTATCCATGCATCAAAATTAATCAACATTCATTTTAACAATTTTTAATTTCCACCCCCAATTTTATTTTTAACACAAAACTTCTACTATCACGATTACTATTTCAACAATCCATAATCACTATAAACTCAATATTCATCATTCACGTCACACACAATCGTAACTAACAAAATCAACAACCAATCAATACGAACAGTTATTCATCACCAATGAAGATCAAACCATACACGAATATCCATTTCGAAATACGAAATATCACAAATAATAAAATAGATGAGAGAAAGTGTAGAGTTGGACCTCGATTGAAGCTTTTATTGTGCCAAAATATGTGATCAAAAGACAAAGTTGGATCCAAAATTCTCGACTTGAACCTCGATAACCAACAACTCCAAACTCGATATCGAATTCAACCGGACAGATTTGGAAAACAATGAAAAGCCTCACAATGAATGACCCGCAAACCCGAATAGAAATAAAAAATAACCCAAGATCTCAAATTCGAAACCCCAAATCACCGATTTCCAACTAACCTTGCATGAATCTCACCGGAATTGAAGTAACTGTCATCATTTCAGCATTTCTCAAAATAAGACGGAGCTAGCTCGAACGGGCTGGCTGCTGGCGCGGTATTGAGAGGAGAATGGGGACGGAACAACGGCTGGGACACTGGTCGCAGCGACGAGATCGTTTGGTTGGTCGCCGGAGAAGAAGTTGGATGGCGGAGGAGGTCGGATCTGAGCGGAGTCTGGAGGAGCAGCCCGTGCCGGCCTTTGGAGGCGGCGCCGTCCCTGGCTGGTCGGCGTTTGAGTGAAGAAAGAGGAGGACGAGAGTTGGAGCGGAGCTGGCGCCGGCGCGGTTGTCGCCGATGGAGGAGGAAGCGGGAAAGGTTTTTGAGAGAGAGAGTAAGAGTCCAGAGAGAAGGAGAGAGGGGGGCTCTTTCCTTTTGTATATGCCTTTTGTGTGTGTATATATGAGGTGAGGGTGGGGTAGTGGTGAGGTGGGGTAGAGTTTGTTAGGATAGGGTAGATCGGTGTTGTTTTTTAATTGAGTGGGTTGTTAGAATATTAGGATAAAACAAAATTAGTTAGGGGGTTGTTATTTTTGTCATTTGTGGAGGGATCATCACACGAGTGAGGATACACGGTAGGATAAGGTAAACAATAGGTAAAAATGATATCGGGGAGGGACGAAATTAGGTGTCTACATCATGCCCCCTTTGAATGTAAACACGAAGTGTTTTCAGACAAAGAAGTAGACAGCGAGACCACATTTTGACCCGACCATTATCCAAAGAAAGTAACAGAAGGAAGAAGAAAAATTGGGTTTTGACTTAAGACATCCCACCTACTCACAGTATGATAGGATCGAGTGACAAGTATCTCAACTTTTGGAAGGAGATGGACTATACCGAGTTGGAGAGTCGAGTGAGGTTCCATCGAGGTTCCCGTCTGCGGCTCTGTCATTACATAAAAAAAATGAAAATTACAAGTTAAAACATAAATGAAATTACAAAATCCTATTTATACAGCTTCTGTTGGCTCTGGACTCGACTTTTATCACCCTATTCTTCAGGCGGGCTCCTGACTTGCAATTTCATTCAACTTGTTGCTTGGCTTTCAATTACTTCGCTTTGTTGCATGACTTTTTATTTCTTTACCCTATTCTCCAGGCGGGTTCCTGACTTGCTATTTCATCACTTTGTTGCTTGACTTTTATTTCTTCACTCTGTTCTCCAGGCGGGCCTCTGACTTGCTATTTCATCACCCTGTTCTTCAGGCGGGCTCCTGAAACCCAAAATTAAAAGTAGAACGAAGATTATCCCAGACAAGAATTATAATAAAGTAGTATTTCATTTTTGAAAGCGTTGTCCCATTTTTCAAGAGGGTCCTGAACAGAAAGTAAAGTCCCATTTTTCAGGAGGGTCCTGAATTGAAAGTAAATTCTCGTTTTTCAGGAGGGTCCTAAACATAAAGTAAAATCCCATTTTCCAGGAGGGTCCTGAACATAAAGTAAAATCCCATTTTCCAGGAGGATCTTGAACATAAAGTAAAATCCCATTTTCCAGGAGGATCTTGAAGATAAAGTAAAATCTCATTTTTCAGGAGGGTCCTGAACATAAAGTAAAGTCTCACGGATGTATATTCCAATGGTAGCTGAATTAAGTGAAGCGAATCCACCCCTATTTCAACAAAGAAAATTTGTCAGTTAAAAACTTAGTGGTAGTTTGCAGCACTTGGGTTTCCAGGCATTTGTTCTAGTGTTCATTCCCTTCATTTTGTTTCAGATTGATGACATTTGCCCCTGCTTTGTCGTGTCATTGACCCAAACTCAGATCATTAAGAGTGACTCCAAAATAACCACAGTATCTCTGCTTTGTCATGCTTCTCAGATAAATCCTTCAAACCTCATTCGGCTAGTGACGTTTTGAAGGGTCTTTCCCTCAGCTTACCCTTGTCTTATGGTGTCTGTGAGGGTTTTTACTAATGAGACTCTCTTATTCTCATTTCTCCCAACTCACAATCGTCTCACGGTTCCCGTGAGAGTTTTCACCAATAAGACTCTCTCTTTTTTTATCTCTCTCAACTTACTATCGCTTTACGGTGCCCGTGAGGGTTTTCACCAATAAGACTCTCTCATTTTTATTTCTCTCTTGATTCCTTGGGTGGAGGAAGACAGGTAGTTCCCAAATACATCATCATATCCCTTGCATGCTTTGCCTTAACATCCCCAAAAGATTGATCTGAAGGTCTTTTCTTTGGTTGTAACTTGGCTTTTGGATAGGGTTAGAAAGAAAGGATGGCGTAAGGACCAAACAACACTTGAAGTGGGTTAGGACTTACAACTTTTGGAATCGACTCAAACAATGGGGATTAACTCATGCCCCAGTTTCTTTTGACTGAGTGATTCTAAATTATTTATTTGGTTGGACCGAGCCCTTAGTAGGGCAGCCTACGTATCTCACCCCGAGAGAGGAGAATCAGATCATGCGTAGTTCTGGCAACTTGTCCTTTTGCTTTGATCTGATTTTTCTCTTTTTTTTCTTTTATTCGCTCTTTTCACTTTGCAATTCTTTTTTTTTCTAACTCTATTTTTCTTGACACTCTTTTTTGGAAACATTTTTGTCTTTTTTTTTGTAACTTTTGACTTTATCTTCTTACTTGACACTATTCTTTGAACTTTGCTTACTCTATCTTGATTCCAAAAGAGGGGTATGAAAGAAAATAACACTAAGACTCAAATGGGGTAAACAAAGGATGACACAATGTTTGGATAGCAGAATGAAATGCCTTCATCATATCAATCCTTGAGAATACAAGTATATAGCATGCAACGTGAAAGTACATGACCAATATCACTTATGACATGCTTTACAACACTAACTTGCCTCGAACATGTGTTTCACCTCTTTTTATATACTTGTCAAAGATACAATTCTACCTTTGTTATGCATCCCTCACATCGAGTGATTCATGCTTCTGTGGAGCTGATTATCTTCTTGTTAACCTTGATATAGGGATCACACGTCCACTATTTGACCTAATTAGGACCTGACTTTCGATCGATAGCCAAGTTATTCTTGTGATTCTCAAAATAATTGCCTTAACCAATTACCAAATGTCTCAGCACTCCATCTATTTTCTCATATGCTCTTTTTTTCTAACTTTAACCCTCTAATTCGAAGTTCATGCTTAAACTAGATTTTAAGATCTGGCTGAATATTTCACTACATGTCATATCACTAGAGTTAACACAAAATGTACTATGTAAAGAAAACAAACAAACAACACATATTTAAAACACAAAGGAAAATGAGACACTTCATTTAGTCAAAACAAAAGATAGAAGGGTTTGAACATAAACAACAAAAGGACAAAAAAAAATAGATCCCGAACTACAACCCTGAAATAATTCGGAGAACAGAAAATAAAACAAAACAGGCTACCAGACCCCTTCCTAGTAAGGAGAGGGGTGACTTCTTAATTTCTCAGCCTAACATCTTAGCCACTGGTTTGCATATCAGCATGACTAGAGCTTTCCTCATTGTTAGTGTTCTGTACCATGATTGATTTATCTTGAATCATCTTTTCAATTTCTCTTTTCAAAGCACGACAATCTCCAATACTGTAACCCTGAACATCAGAATGATATGCACATCGTACATTAGGATCAAAACTTCTTGAATGTGGGTCGGGAGTATACCCAAGGAGAGGAGTGATCATGTCCTGCTGTACCAATCTCTGGAATAAACTTGCATACGACTCTCCAATGGGTGTGAAGTTATCCCTCGACTTCTGTCTCATTTCATTATTTAGCTTAAATTGAAAACCAGGCCTAGAAGGGCTTCGGTATGTATGTGGAGTTAGAGGATGACTCGGCAGAGTTGGCGCAGGACAGTGTAGGTAAGATGGAAGTTGAACATAAGGTTGCATATTATACACTTGATATGGAGGTGGGAGAATGTGATATAATGGATTTTGGTAAAGATTCTATGGAGTTTGGGCATAAACTTGGGTTTGAGCCCGTGGGTAACGATGGTGTGGTCCTTTTGCCCATGCCTGTTGTCCAACTGCAATGGCGGATGCATCTTCCACATTCTTCTTTCCTCCCACACTTCCCAAACCTTTTTGAATTTCTTGAGTAGTCGCTTTTAATGTTGCAAAACTCATAATGCGACCAGTCTTAATTCCATCCTCTATCATCTCCCCTATTTTGAGGACCTCAATAAATGGCTTACCTAATGCAGGTAACAAGTGTTGATAATATGTTTCATCCTGCTCTTGAATAAACGCCTCCACTATCTTACTTTCTTTCATTGGCGGTTTCACCCTAGCAGCTTGTTCACGCCATCTAATCACATACTTTCTGAAAGTTTCAGTACTCATTTTCTTCATATTAGTTAAGGATTTCTCGCCAGGAATCAACTCCATATTGTATTGAAATTGTTGCACGAATTCATTAGACAGGTCATCCCAGCTATTCCACTTGTCGATTTCTTGGTCAACAAACTATTCTGAAGCTAGACCTGAAAGACTCTCACCAAAATATGCCATGATTAATTCTTCCTTCCCTCCAGCGCCCCTTAGCTGGTTGCAATAATGTCTCAAATGTGCTATAGGATCTCCATGTCCATCATACTTCTCAAACTTCGGCATTTTAAAACCAACAGGAAGATGTACACCTGGAAACATGCACAGATCTTTATATGAGACACTTTTGTACCCCCCAAGTCCTTGCAAGTTTTTCGTAGTCAGTTCCAAACTTCTCAATTTTCTGGCTATTTCCTTTTGTTCTTCTGTCATAACAGGTTTCTCAGTGTAAGGAGGAAATTCAGGCGGTTGAGGAAAATCGTAAGGACCAGTCGACTTAAATGTGGGCTCGGGAGCGTAATGCTGATCACTAAAAATATTCAATACAGGGTCGCTTGTAGAGTGAGGAATCACAACCGTTGGATTGACATTAAAAACAGGAGCTTCAGACGAAAGTGGGGCTGCAAAAGCATGAATAGCAAGCGGAGCCGAGCATGTGGTAATTTTGTATTGAGGAGTGAGGAAATGAATATTGAAAGTGGTTGGATATTATTGACCCGGAGTCGATCCTGATGCATGTTGCGGCATATCAACAAAAATGAGAAATTGTGCATGTGACACGGGATGCAAGCTAGAAAGATATTCCAGATTATCAGTGGGAACTGGAGGAGGCGGCAACCCATTAGCCCAAGCTCGATGCATTTCTATTATTTGCCGCCTTAATTTTCGAATCTCTTCATTATCTCCTACATTCTCATTCCCCAAACTCCCTATCTGATTAGTGACAACTAACTCGGTATCCTTGTTGGCCATAACTTCCTCTGTGACTTGGAGCAATATGGAGGACCAACCAAAATGCCACAAACCAACCACCTTAAACTAACTGGACAAGAGATAACAAATTGTTAATGTTCAACAGTTTTTCAAAACCTTTTTTTATTTTATTTTGTTTTTTTGAAAAGATCACCGAACCCAAGAAGGGCGCCTACGTATCTCACCCCCAAAAGGGGAGAATCAGGTGTGCGTAGTTTGTGCAGTCGTGCCAAAATGGCCAATTGAATTTTTTTTTTTCTTGTTGAAACTTTAAGAAGAAAAGAAAATAACAAATTGTCAAAAGAACTGACGAAAATCTTTTTTTGCATTTTTAGGCTTAACATCCTTATACAAAATGAAGACTATGATTAACAAAGAAAAATCTTTTGGGGTTTTTGATTTTGAATTTCATAGGAAAATGAAACTTGAAACTATTAAAGAAAAATCTTTTTTTAGTTTTCTTTTAGAGATGTATATGAAACACCTACTCTAAGTGAAGAGTGAAGAAAATCTATGATTACCGAAAAAATATTTTTGAATTTTTTATTTTGAATTTCATGCGAAAAATGAAAACTGAACCTATTAAAGGGAAATTTTTTTTTGTTGTTTTCTTTTAAAGATGTACATGAAACACCTACTCTAAATGAAGAGTGAAGAAAATCTTTTTGGATTTTTGAAATAAGATCAACCAAAAATGAAACCTACGCTTATTTAGGAAAATATATTTTTTTTCTTTTCAAAATATGTATGAAACACCTACTCTAAATAAAGAGTGAAGAAAATCATTTTTTTTTTGAATTTTTTAAATAAGATCCCCGAACCAACAATAGGCTGCCTACGTATCTCACATCCCGAAAGAGGAGAATCAGGGGTGCATAGTTCGTCCAGATTGGACAATTAATGATTAAATAACAGGCTAGACCCTGACTTAAGAGATACGACCAAAGACAGACTATGAACCATGTTAATAAAATCTTTTGAGTTTTCATTTTGATACTTCACAGAAAAATGACATCAACAACTATAAAAGAAAAATCTTTTTGGTATTTTCGTTATACGAAATGTAAAAAATTTCTAACATCTTTTTTTTTTTTTGCATTTTTCTTTTATAAACACATCCTATGAATGAAAAAAATCTTTTTGAAGTTTTCGAATTGTGAATGCATGCTAAACGAGACAAAGGAAAATCTTTTTGATGCTTTTGAGAAAAGGAGTGCGGGAGGTAAAAAAATCCTTTTGAATTTTTGAATTTTGAAAAATAAAAGCCATAAAAAAAACTCTAAAAACTACGAAACTCTTTTTTTTTTCTTGTTTTTTTTTTCATTACCCACACACTTTACTTCTAACACATGTTTTTCCCAAATCAGTCCGTCAAATGACCACGTTATCCTCAAAGATGCAACATTTAGCACGTAGGGATGCTTTAGAGGTGAGTCTCCCACAAAGGACCATGTGGGTCCCTCTAGGTCTTAGTATGATGCATATAAGCATGACCTAAAGGCTGACCTACGTTGTGGTTCACTAACAAGGCTGTTCGGGGGAGCGTATGATCTATAGTGGCTACTTTGCTTTCCACCTACTCCATAACACCGACGGTCCCCCCCTAAAATAAGGGTGACTCAACTAGAGGTTGTGTACAACACGTGTACTACAGACTTGTTACAGAAAGAAGGCCGGGGGTGGACTCATGACGACAGATATAAAGCGGTAACACATAGGATAAATACTATAAACAAAGAGCACGAAAACGCACAAAAGTGAAAAAATAACACAAACAATAATCACAAACAATGCTTATACACTCGTACTGCCAAACAAAGTCGATACGACTCAAAAATAAGCTCGAATTCTCATACAGTTCCCCAGTAGAGTCGCCAGAGCTGTCACACCCCTTTTTACGTACTCTAAAAAATGGTTATATTTTAATGTTCGAAAAGGGTTTTATTATTTATGTGACAAAAATGAAAAAAATTATTTGTTTTGAAGAAGGATTACTTTACGTTTTTTGAAATCAGAGTCACCACTTGGCATAGTCTGGTGTGCCAAGTCACCATTAGAAAATCCTTTTCAAAACCATTTGAATCTTTAAACTGGTTTGCGAACAGAGATTCCGGCTAAGGAATTCTGTTGACCGAGGGGAAGGTGTTAGGCACCTCTCGATCCCGTGGTTCGACCACGGTCACTTGATAGAGTGTATCGACTATTTTTGGCACTAAGAAATGTATAAACTGCACAAAAAGCACGCAAAATAATCAAACAAAACAAAACAATCCGAAATATAAAGTCCAGTCAAATTATTACAACCCGAAATAAAAAGGGGCTGAAATTAAACCTACGCTAATCCTAAAATGATGCTCTACCTGACGCCTCGGGCCTTCACCATGAACATCCTCCGGGTACATGACATCTCGGGGCATTCCCCGGTGAATAAATATATACAAATACTTCGGGGCATTCCCCGGCCAAATTATACAATTGAATTTTTTGTAAGATAAAGTAAAACGAACCATTCATGCACATATTCAAATATTCCAATAAATCGTTATTTCTAAATTTGACTACCCGGCCTACATTTGTCTATCCAAGTTCAACATATCACAGTTCTATCGTGTTTAACATTATCCATGCATCAAAATTAATCAACATTCATTTTAGCAATTTTTAATTCCCACCCCCAATTTTATTTTTAACACAAAACTTCTACAATCACGATTACTATTTCAACAATCCATAATCACTATAAACTCAATATTCATCATTCACGTCACACACAATCGTAACTAACGAATTCAACAACCAATCAATACGAACAGTTATTCATCACCAACGAAGATCAAACCACACACGAATATCCAATTCGAAATACGAAATATCGCAAATAATAAAATAGATGAGAGAAAGTGTAGAGTTGGACCTCAATTGAAGCTTTTATTGTGCCAAAATATGTGATCAAAAGACAAAGTTGGATCCAAAATTCTCGACTTGAACCTCGATAACCAACAACTCCAAACTCGATATCGAATTCAACCGGACAGATTTGGAAAACAACGAAAAGCCTCACAATGAATGACCCGCAAACCCGAATAGAAATAAAAAACAACCCAAGATCTCAAATTCGAAACCCCAAATCACCGATTTCCAACTAACCTTGCATGAATCTCACCGGAATTGAAGTAACTGCCATCGTTTCAGCATTTCCCGAAATGAGACGGAGCTAGCTCGAACGGGCTGGCTGCTGGCGCGGTATTGAGAGGAGAATGGGGGCGAAACAGTGGCTGGGACGCTGGTCGCAGCGACGGGGTCGTTTGGTTGGTCGCCGGAGAAGGCGCTGGATGACGGAGGAGGCCGGATCTGAGCGGCGGCTGGAGGAGCAGCCCATGCTGGCCTTTGGAGGCGGCACCGTCCCTGGCTGGTCGGCATTTGAGTGGAGGAAGAGGAGGACGAGAGTTGGAGCGGCACTGGCGCCGGCGCGGTTGTCGCCGATGGGGGAGGCGGCGAGAGAGGTTTTTGAGAGAGAGAGAGTGAGAGTCTAGAGAGAGGGAGAGAGGGGGGCTCCTTCCTTTTGTATATGCCTTTTGTGTGTGTATATATGAGGTGAGGGTGGGGTAGTGGTGAGGTGGGGTAGAGTTTGTTAGGATAGGGTAGGTAGGTGTTGTTTTTTAATTGGGTGGGTTGTTAGAATATTAGGATAAAACAAAATTAGTTAGGGGTTGTTATTTTTGTCATTTGTGGAGTGATTTTCACACGGGTGAGGGTATACGGTAGAATAAGATAAAAAATAGGTAAAAACGATATTGGAGAGGGACGAAATTAGGTTTCTACAGTTAAAACATGAAAAGTACACATATGTAATGTGCCTAATTATATGCTTACTTTGAAGTCTCTTCTTACACCACCCATGCTTATGGCACTTGGTTGGAAAAAAAAACTCAACAGTATATTCTTCACCAGTTTTGTCCTTGGTGCATTCCGAATCAGCCGCATTCTCATATATTTTTGTAGTGCAAACTCAATATATAGTTAATATATTGCAAATTAAATAAATTTCTCGTGATCAAATGCTCACAACTAAGGATTGAAAAACAACGCATACATGAAGAGATCAACAATAGTTGAACAATGTACCTTAGTACCACTAAATATCCACGAGATTGGATTAAGGATTTTGACTCATTGTTTACCTAGCTTAGGGGTGGCAAACGGGCGGATCGGAGTGAATTTGAACGGGTTAAATATGGATTGAGCAAAAATGGTTTGAATTGTAATTCGCCCATATAAATATGGGTAAATATGAATTTGATCAAATATGGATTGGGTAAGAATGGTTTCAACCCACTTTAACTTCCAATTCAAAAATTTAAAACTTCTATATCATATCAATTTGATTTTTTTTCCATTTTGTTTTTAGTTTTTTCTTTTTAGTTTTTGGTCAAATATGGATTGGGTAAGAATGGTTTCGACCTCTGGTTAAGGTTGAAGTAGCCTCATCCACTGCATCACAACCCATGTTGATTTTAATTCATATATTTATTTGTATATAAATACAAATGATAAATTGCACATATTGACAACTAAACTATTCAAATATAGATAATAAATTTATTTGAAATATATAGTATGATACAAATAAATTTAAAGTAAAAAAATATAAAATGCAATGACAAAAAAAAGATGAGGAAAAGAATATAAAAAAAATAAGAAAAATGACAAAAATGACGAAACAAGTATGAAAAAGGGGGAAACGAAAATATAAAAAAAAATGCAAAGAAATAAAATTGAAAAAGAAAAAAATGATGAAAAAGAAGAAAGAAAAAAAGTGTAAGAAACGAGTAAAAAATAAGTGGAAAAAATGAAAAAGAAAAAAAAGTAAATTTAAGGAAAAAAGAAAGAAAAAAAATAGCAAATTCAAGGGAAAAAAAAGGAAAAATAAAAGATAGAAAAAAATAATAATAAAGGAGTGAGACTATGGATTATATTTAATTGATAAGAGATATTATGAATTATATAGGCTTAATGGGATAATTAGAAGCTTGTATTTATTAACCCATGTAGGTCTCAAGCGAATATGAATGATGAAATAAGAATAAGAAAGGGGAAAGCGAAAAAAGAAAAAGAATACAAAGAAAAAAAATAAAAAAATAGATGAAAAAATGAGAAAGAAAAAAAAAGAAATTATAAGGAATGAGTAAAAAAATGAAAAAGAAAAAAAGTAAATTAAAGGAAAAAAAAAAGAAAAAAAGAAGAAGAAAAGAAACTAGAAAAGAAAAAAAACTGAAACTTTAAGCATAGGTGGATGATCTCTTTGTTTAAATGGATATCCATATTTTATCCATTTTGTCCATATTTGTATGAGCTTTTAAAATGAGTTGAAGTCTATATTTACCCATTTGAAATATGAGTGATCCAATTCACTAAATATGGGTTAAATGAACTCTTTTCACAAATATGGGCTGAAATTGACACTCCTAACCTAGTTATTACATCTTTCTTTTTTTTTTTCCTGCATTCTCTTTTGCCAATCGGTTGCATACGGTGTCAAAAAAAATAAATATTGCAGAAAGAGTGATCTAAAGAAATAGTTAGATGATCTAACTTTAACTTATGCGCAAATTGAAATTATGATTCAACTAGTTAGGAGACTATAGGGTAGGGCTTTGATGATTTACTTTTAAGTTCTGGCCTTCAACCTAGAACATAGGTTATCTAGAGCCCTCACACACCTAAATGGAATTCATATCTCCTTTGTCGTGTCGAAAAGGGAGGTGAACCATACTCTAGTACTTATATTACATTTAGATTATGCTATGGAGAAATCCATTCTCGTCATGACAGACCCATGACCTACTGGCTTAGCTTAAAAAAAGGACTTAGTAGAAGTCTCTCAGGAAATAGTTAACCTGCAAAAAGGCAATTGTGGGACTCTTTTTGTCATTAACCACCAACATTTTTCCCGTTAAGGGAATCTTGTTTTTCCTTGGGAACAGCACAAGGCATCGTATGTAAAGGTAGCAAGTCTATACAAGTGCTCTGCCAAATCCCTTGCACGACGATCACTAAGGATTCATATGCAGTCATTCTCTATACAAATTTTACCAATTTTCATGTGTGACATTGTACAACAATTAGTTCTTCCACAGCCAAGACTAAATGACGTTATAGAAATGTTACCGTACTAAAACGGACAAGTTTAGATGGAATACAGTAAGAAGTTTGCTCTTTTGTTTGCAAGAAGATGCAACTATTGAACAGCTCTCATGTACATGAGCATCAGTGTTAAGCTTTTGACAGAAGCAGCGCCCCAGCAAAGAAGTCTCCAGAAAAACCCAGGTAAACTTGATTGATGTGCTTGCTATGCACAAGAACGCAAAGTGAGAAGCAACTGAAGTGAGTAGTGTAACCAATTGAAGTCGGAGGGCAATAGATCCATAAACTGCTAGATTCTGTTACAAGGAAACGACATAGGTTCAATTGTTAAATGAATGCCGCTCAGGTGCCTCTATCTGTCACATTCAGACAAATGTATAGAAGGGTATAATCTACGCTATCAGTTCACTACTTATGCATGGCGTGGTAGGTGTGTTGATAATCGTCAATGACTATGGAATGAAGTTACCGTTTCAGGCACATCTAAAATATGTGGAAATGCATGGAAACCCTTGGTAAGTCTTTTCTTTGTTCAATTCCTGCAAGAGAAGCACAACCAAGCGGTCACTTGTAGAACAATATACGGATTAATAAAAGAGGAAAATTGGGGAAGAGTGAAACTCACAAGCTAGATGAAACTACTACTTTGGAGCTCTGGTCTAATGATGAAACCGGTTGACAACAGCTCACTTCAGAAAAGTCACTCCTTACCGACCGAAAACCTTCCGAAGCACACGGAGTGAAAAATATCTCCGATGTTTCTTTCTCTGTGTTCGTTGTTCTTCCTCCATTTCTTTTGGCTGTGGCATCACCACCTGACTATCCAACTTCAGAGTATATTAGCTAATCCAAAAGTAAACAGAAATATGAAGTAACCTTGAATTGTGGAAATACGAAAGGCTAGATATAGCAGGCATTAATTTTGGGAACTATGTTATATTGATGCTATGTTAAAGAAATCGATAGAACAAATCCATAATTATCGAACCTACCACCACCATCACCCTACGCCCCTTCAGAAAGGACATCATTAAAGAAGAAAGAACACAGTCCAGTAATATTAGGAACAGTTGCTCTTAGACTCCATCTATCAAGTTGTTAGTACTTCTTACTAACCATAGGAACATACTGATTTACACAGTGAAAGCAAAGTGGAAATATGTGAATTTATATCCAGATAATTAGAAAAGAAACAACAAAATCAACAAATAAGAATCAAATGGTTCATACATTGGATAAGGCTTTAATATGTACAATGATGATTGTTATATCATCTGTCCGGTTTTCATGATCTAGCCACAGTTTGTAAGATTCTCCAGCAATGGCTGAACTTGCATCCCTAGGGTCTGCACATCTATTTACCTACACAAGAAGAAATAGGAAACAAGGCAGAATATGTTAACAATAACTTACGCAAATGGTTGCTGAGATCACAAACACATGATCAAGCTTCCCATCGAACTACTTTTTCAGCATTTTCTAATAATTTGTTGGCAAAACTACCACTAATCCGGTATACGACGTGCCACCAGTGTTGTCAAACGTTGTGTGTGTTAAAATAAAGCACCACAGGTTAAGCACAATTAATGTCATGAACTTTAACTAAGGAAGGCACAGAAGATGAATACACACACACACACACAAACGCGCGCAGCAACACAATGACAGACATAATGTACAAAAACCTATACAGACAAAGTATATGTACAGAATATTTGAAAATTGTCAATACTGAAATATATGAAGTCAAAATCGTGTCAATCAAGTACATCTTACACACACACACACACACACACACACATATATATGCAGCTACACAATGACAGACATATTGTACTAAAAACCTATACAGACAAGTACATTTACAGAATATTCGAAGATTGTCAATATTGAAATATTTGAAGTCAAAATCATGTCAGGCAAGTACATCTTATATTATACATTAAATGTAAATATAATTTAAAGTTTCTAAATTTAGCTTAAGCTATTCTTTTAATCAAGAGATTTAGCTAGTCTTATTATTACTAAATTTCTTCTTACCTAATTTTGATTATTAACATATTCACTCTGAATATTATTTAATTCTGCTCTTTAAAAACAGTGCCTATGAGGATGTTGCGCACGTTATAACCTTTGTGCTTGCATTAAAGTATTGCATGAACCAGGGCAAGAAAACCAGCTTGCAATGCACCTCAAGTGAGAATTTAATAACACTAAATGCCACATTAGAATGAAAAAGGACAAGCTGATCCCCCGTGAAAAGAACATTCAAATATCTACAGAGGAAGAAGACAAAAAAGACAGAAAGAAGAAGACGGAAAAGAAAGGCAAAATTACATATGTAGTTATGCGTTCAAGAACTTCCCCCCACCACCAAGGGATTCGGTGGAATGTATGGGGTCTCTCAGATTCGAGGTTCGCGCTCTGGTAATGGCGAAATTCCTATCCGAGAGTTTCCCCGCTCAAATGAGCAATATGAGGTGTGAACCCGAATTAGTTGGGCCATTGAGTACCGAATACCGAATGGTTAAACCAAAAAAAAAAAGACATCCTGTTTATCATTAGATAACAAGCTCCGCATTGAAATGATATTAAACAAAACTACATATCTAAACACTTTGCCAGTTTGGACAGACAATCAATATATCTAGGCTTCATGTTCAAAGAAGATAATTAAATAATAGAGGAAAACGGAACACATACAGGAGTGCTATTTGATAGGACAGCGCCTATCAAAAGTCAAGCGACAATTCAATAAATGAGACCACTAATGTTACAGTGGAGTCTATGTTCCAACATATTCACAAAAGAGTTCTGTATGTGGACATTGAGTAGGTACACGACAAGATTAAAAACTAAAAATTAAATACAACAACATATCCGGTGTAATCCAACAAGTGGGTTTGGGAGGATAGAGTGTATGCATACCTTACCCCTACCTTGGGAGGTAGAGAGGATAGAACCTCGGCCCAAGGAAAGCAAAACAAAGCAGTCCGGAAAAAATAAATAACGAAAGAGAAGAAGTCATGGCAAAATACTATACAACAACAACAACATACCCAATATCATGGCAAAATACTATATAAAGCATCACTTTTTTTTTAATCAAGTAATTACATAAAGTATGATAAAGCAATTTGAAAAAAAAGGAACAAAAACTACCAAAAATTAAAAATCGGATAGAAGATACAAGTATCAAACATAGAAGGCAAAATGAGAGAGGACACCTAAGATTGTTTGACCATACTACATAAACCTCCAACTACATGCAACATAATGATGATTGAAGGTGTAGGCCTAAAATCACATGGAAAATTTATTTCCTTAGACTGATAACCTCTAGAAATTCAAGCGAAGCTAACAAATAACAGAACAAAATGGAGGCCACATCAACTGATTGAGATCAAAACTTAGTCGGGATCCTGTCGTTAGGAACATAGTGTTTTGAGATTTGTATCTCAATGTAGGATTAAGTGGCAGATGTAAATAATCTCCAGCTTCTTAATATCCTAATTAATGTCTTAAAGGACAAATTATCAAATATTTGCCTAAAACTGGTGAGCGGAAAGGATATAGTGGATTCATATCACCTGCGCCAATTAGTTTAGGACTAAGGTGCAATAGCAGTAGTTTCTATGTTTTCTCACTTAATACTAACTTGCCTTCAAACTTCAGCTTAACTAAATGGAGTTACTAGCAACTCAACAAATTATAATGAGCTTACCCCGTACATGAAATGCTCCTCGACTAGTGGAAGGGCAGACGGCGAATGTGTATACAGTATGCAGCCTTATCCTCACATTTTCACAAAGAGGATACTTTAAAAGAATCTCGGCTTAATGTAGCATAGTCCCCAATAGGGCAAATATCATCAAGATTTACTTCAATAGCTGATACATACACATATACTGCTACAGCAACACATACATAGAAATAGACAACACACAACAACGAATTTGACACGAATAATGTCCACTATCCTGCTGAAACAGAACATGCCATACAAAAATTCTGATATCAAAAGTGCATAGAGCCACTCCACCAGTGACAATTGCTAATAATGAAGATGTGTTAAGCACCGCATAAAACAATCAAGATTAATAAAAACAAGAATAAATAGATTTCTGTTGATTCTAGCATCAAATAAGGTAACCCTTACCATGTCCACCACGGTTTGGCTGGAGAGGAACTCAAAGACTCCATCACTTGCAACTACAAAGAAAGGATGATGAGCTGTAAGATGCACTGTTGAAACCTCTGGGACAGCAACTACACCAATAGTTTCAGCTGTACTATCTCCGACACTCCGCGTAAAAGCAGTCCCTGGATACATCCCATTTTGAACCCATAACCTAGGTGGATCACCTCCTTCTGTTTCCTCATCCCCCCATGACTGAATATCAGGATCCTTTAAACCTTCCACTTGATCAACACTAAGAACTCTTGCCCCACAGCTTTTCACTCTCTCACATTCATCTTTCCTAAATGGCGTCTGATCAGAAGACAAATCCTTAGCAACAACTCTATTTCCTTCTTTAACAGCAAGCACAGCTCTTGAATCACCAACATTAGCCACATACAACATGTCTCCAACAAGAAGAGCAGTTATAGCAGTTGTCCCGCTCATGGAATCATCAATATCAATATTACTATGAAGTTCTTCATTTGTTCTTAAAAATGCAGAATTGTAAGCCTTAACAGGATCATCCAACAACGTTGAATCATTCGATAAAATCTCAACAAGCCTATCCCTAACAAACACAGAACATTCAGTACCAAACTGTCCATGCCCATCAAACACACCAAAGAAATGAACATTTGGATTACCCTGAAGCTGTGTTCTGATGCAATAACTATCTTGATTTTCTTTCTCAGGTGATTCAGGGTAAAACCCACGTTGAGTAAGCACAGTATATTCTAACCTGAAGTTATGTGAAGGAACTTGTGCACTTTCTACAGACCTGCCAGCAAGAATATGTGTTTGTACCTGAGCATATCTACCCAAATCTTCCCTGTTATCACCATCTGAAGATCTTGGGTATCTACAACAACACTTCCCATAAACACACCCCATAATTCTCCAAACCAAAGAGAAATTGCACACCAATTATTTGTAAAAATTACTGAACAAGAAAGGTCCAAAATTGTACAGCAAGACTATTCATTTCTGGGTTAACAAGGCCAAATTTGCATAACCCATCTGCAGCATTGTTTTGCACAAAATGGGGGGTTTTTTATTCAAACCCGTGAGACAAAAAGCCAACAAGAAAAAACAAACCCTATTACCAAGACAGCCAAATAAGGATTTTGGTCTGGTAATAGAATTGGGTGTCAGGAAAAAAATGATTTGTTTAAAAAGGGAAGAAAAATTAGACAAAGATACGGAACAACCCCAAAACCCAATGAAGAAGAAATGATGAAAGAAAGATTGCTAAGGCAAGAAGGGAACCAAAAATGATACAACACCCAAAAATCAAGAAAAGGATATTTGGCTTTTTGGTGTGATCATAGAATAACTTTTTGGGTTAATAAAAGAAGATTATTATCTAAGATAGACGAACAAAAACAACGTGTGTTGTTTGGGTTTGTGGGGTCTATGAAGGAGAAAAATCACACATTATTCCAAATAGTATTTGAGAAAATGATGTTTATAAAGGAATAATAATCAAATGAAATGAGGATAACCCAGAAAATGAAAAGATAAAAATGGTTGATTAAAATAGGGATAGACGATGGCTTATGTGGGGTGGGGATAGATAGGTGGTGGGTTGTGCAGAGGAGGAGGAGCCCATTGTGTCTCTTTCCTTTCAACGAATGACATGCAAAATGCAGAAATGTGAGCATGTCACACCACATTCAGACAAACCAAAATACAAATGGTCTCACTTTTTTTCTCTTTATTAATAATATTATTATAATAACATAATAATAGGATGGATTGGATTTGTGTTTGTTCATATTTTCTTAGAGTTTCTTTGTAGACTTTTAAAAAGTCTTTTTTAAATATTATTTTATATTTATAACTTTTAAAAACTATCAAAATTATTCAATTAAATAATTTACCTACTAAAACAATATTATATACGCTCTCCATTGTTGCCTTTGATTCAGGTGCAATACCCATTATTGAAACACTCATCAACCCAACCGTACCAGCAACATAATAACAATATCGGTATAGTTCGTCAAAGTTTCTGTATCTCGACTTAAGTCCATACGCATTCCTTCAATCACATCTCTGAATGGTTACAACATACATCGAAAGATTAGACAATTTATGTTATTGAAGAAAGCAAATCAAATTATGTGAATGAATATTCGAAGACATAATTGGTAGAGTGCTCTCACAGAAAAAAATTGCATAACACCATAAAGATGGTCATGTCCTTGGTGATAGCTGGTGATCTTACTGTACCAAGATATGAGTTGGAGGCAAAGAAACTTGCTAGGGGAAACATCTATAGTATTGATTGAGTTCACAGTTCATCAAACAGGATCGGATCAGTTATCTAAAATGCTTCCCTGACGGTGAGACAACAATAGAGCACATGTTTCTAGGTTGATAGGTTTCTCTGTTACAAGGAATATTGTCTTGACTTATATGATATAGAAACAAATAAAATCTTGTTATTATAGGGGAAAAAAATAACTTGACTTCTTGGATATTACCGGAATGAATAGTGTAACCAGTTTTGTCAAACAAAAAATAAAAAAAAATAACAAATAGTTGTTAGAGGAGCGAAAACAGGTATAAGATGAATGCAAAATATAGTGTATAAGTAATGTTTGTATTATTTATGTTTGTATTAGTTATGCATGTATTATTTCTTATACATTGTTTGGTTTGATGTATAAGAAATAATACATCTTACATAATATCTATAAAAGAAATGTTTATTTATAAAAATATTCTTTTTTGATTTTGTACACTTTTTTTGCAATAAAATTTTTTTGCGATCTCAAATATAATTAGTTTTGTTGAACTAGTATATAGAGGTTTTCGGATTAATTGCAAGACTTTTGTCTTTGCGCATGAAATATTATGCCAACGGATTAACATAGTTGAAACAAAAATAAAATATAAGACGTAAGATTGAGAAATAGTCTCAATTTTTTTTTAATCTTTTTAAAGACCTCCGAAGCAAAGCAAAAATATGTTACAATTATTTAAATCAATTATTCATTGTTGTAGATTAAAATGGTGGGAAAAAATTGTGAAATGTTTTGAAAAGATTCACTATTGCAAATTAAAATGGCGGAAAAAGGAATAGTGAAATATTTTGAGAGAAAAATTGAGGGGTATTAAGGTCATTTAATAAGTTAATGCATGTATTAAAGACTTTGCATTACTAATACATAGAAAATGGGTGGTATTAGTAATACACACCTTAATACACAATAGAGTGTATAACTAATGCTTGCATTAGTTATACATTGACTAAAAATTGTACCAAACAAGGTATTCATAATACACATTAATTAATACATGCATTATTTTTGCCAATACACTCTACCAAACGACCCCTAAACGCTTTGGAATGGAAGATATAAGAGAGGCTTTGTGTAAAAATAAAAAATGTGGTTATATGTAGTAATAATAATAAAAGTTGAAATTGGAATTGGAGAATAGTGAAAACAACAAAATTTTGTTTTCACTTTTCAAAAAATAAATTTGGAATTATTTTTGAAATTTCCATGACCAAACACCACAAATTTTATAAAGTAAAAAAAAAATTCGAAAAAAAATAATATTTTTTATGGACAAACGGCATCTTATATATAATAATTAGAGTTTTCTTTTTCCTTTTTCCATATTACTTTACTTTACTACCTATATTGAGTCATGAGTAACCATGCACTGAAGCAGGTAGCTGACGGTTATCATGCCTCCTTTCAGCTGCTTCTGATTGAGGATATTTTTATGATTTCATATTTTCTATTTTAATTTAATTATTTTATTTTTAATTTATTATATATTTAAAAATTATGTAAAAATATTATAAATTATACTAATTAATAATTTAAATCATTTAGAAAAGATATAAAAATATTAGTTATCTCGAAATTCTATTACTGCAACATAAAGCAAGATATATTACTTGAAAATTTCGTGAAAAGTAACATAAATCACAATTTAACAAACTAAGATATTTTAAAAATATAAAAAAAATTATTTGACTTTTCAAATTCTATCAATGTCATAAATTGAGATAGAGAGACTAACATATATTACATGAAAATTACGTAGAAAGTCGTATAAATCATAAAATTAAAAACTTAAAATATCTTAAATTATATAACAAATTTGATTAAATTTCTCAAATATTCCATCAATGTCACATAAATTGGGACAAAAAAAGTAACATGTAGTATCTGAAAATTATGTAAAATTTCTATAAATCAATAGTTAATAACTTAACATATTTAAAAATCATATGAAAAAATTGGTTGACTTTTCTAATTTCATCTAAACCACATAAATTAGAATAAAAAAAGTAATATACATCATGCTCATGCTGACACTGACCCTAATATCTAGTTCGTAAATATTTACAACACTACTAACCGAATCCACCCCCTCTTCATTTTTCTTCTCTCCAATTTCTCCAGCTTCCTATTTGAATTAGTGACACATGAAAAAGTTTAAATAAAATGGTTAAAATTTATTTGTTTAAAGTAAATCTGTAAGACCCTGCAAAATTCTCTCGTAGTCTGAGCCTTAGAGGGTATTCAGTAAAGTGTAAATTCGACCCTAAAAGGTTGAGAAGTGTCTTTTCAAGTGAGAAATATTTTGAACTACATAGAATTTCCCTAATATCGACTTTTTGTCATGTATAGAATTGAATAAGCTATCTGTTGATACTAATTTCGTCAAAATCCGACATCGAACGAGAAAGTTATGACCGTTTTACAAAAAGCAGTCGAAATCGCCTAGGTGCGACGACCAGGTGGACGGACTGTCGAGCTTGCGATGGACCGTTGCCCAGACCTTTGTAACCAAGGCAGTAACTCCTTTTTTGGCCCTAGTGCGACGGCTGAGACGACGAACCATCAAGCTAGCGATGAACCATCGTCGCTGAGGTAGTGTGGCCTCATCCTGGCCAACATGCGACGGACGATCCAACGGACCATCAGGATTGTGATGGACCATCGATGAGACTGTCGCATCGAGGCAGTATGTTTTTTTTCTGATCGATGTACGACGGACGATCCAACGTACCATCAGGATTGTGATGGACCATCGATGAGACTGTCGCATCGAGGCAGTATGTTCTTTTTCTGATCGATGTACGACGGACGATCCGACGGACCGTCAGACTAAGCGACGAACCGTTGCTCCGACCGTCTCAACCCTCGTTTAGCATTTTTAAATCATTTTAAAAAGGACTTTTTGATCCCTTTCCACTCTTTTCGACCCCTATTTATGCCTAATCAAGGCTCAAAACTTCATTTCTTCTCTTCAACATCAAAAGCTAGGGTTTCTACAAAAATAAAACTCTTCTTTTCTCTTCAAAAAAAATCAAAAGAAATCAAGAAATCAAGAATCTGTCCAAAAGCCTTCAAGAAAGAGTTTTCTAAGGTGTGCAAATGTTGATTCTTGGGTACCTTTCATCCAAGAAGCTCAAAATCCCTTTTCTAAATTTCAAAGATCTTATGTTTATGAGTTGTCATAATTCATATGAATTGAAATTGGAGTTCATGCTATTATTGAGTTTTTAATTAATGTTTTGTTGATGAGGTTTCAAGATTTGACCCTAGTATGTGATATTCATAATAAACCCTCTTCAAGTTGCTTGTTAAGTGATATGTTCATGTCAATTAAGTGTAGAAACTGTTGAATAAGCAAATCATGCTCCCCATATGTTTGATAAATTGCTTATGTGAAGGAATTAGAGCCATTATAACATGTTGACTAGAAATTCCCAATTGTGTGCAAGCCCATGTATGCCAAGTGTTTGTTGAAAAGCCTTAGTGAATGAATTGTGACATGATAGCATGAAGTTCCCCCAATTAGCTGCTCTTCGATACATGCTAAGACTTTAAGACATGCTAAGTGTTTGATGCAAGACCTTATCGAAAGGAGTATGAGCCAATAGCATGTCTCCCTATGTTATTACATGTTTATGATTCCTAAATACTTGAGGAGATGCTTTTGTGATTGTGATGGTGAATGGTTATGTTTTACTTTTATGTTATCGAGTCCTGGGGGTATTTATACCCGATAATTTAGCTGCAATCTAGGGCCAGTATCAGTTTTCACGATAATCTCAGTTAAGCCACGATTCTCAAAATTCAGTGAGTTATAGAATTCTGTACTCTCAGATAGATACAGAACTTAAGTAATCTCAGTATCGCTAGTATTCTAGCATCAGTTCAGTACTCAGGTCAGATCTAGTAGTATCCGAGTGTTCATTTTAGACTTTAGTAGTATTCGAGTAATCTTTTCAGAGCTCAGTATCATTCAGTCAGATAACGAGATTTAATAATATTCCGTCAGATATGGAACCAAGTGAATTCAGCTTAACCCAATCAGATCATTCGAGAAATATGATTAGTATCAGATTCAACTCTATTTAAGTTCAGTTAAGAATCAGTTCAAAGTCTTTCAGTTGGGAGTAGGAGCTAGCACCGAGCGAGTGTAGGGATGACGACTCCCCATTAGAGAGGCAGTGTCGTTATGAGTAATCCCTGAACTCCAGAATTGCGTAGCCAGCGCAGGATGCAGGAGTCACCTGTTAGGAAAAGGCTTGACTAGTATACTGCCTTAGGCTTGACTTCCTGTGAGGGTCACCCGTTAGAGAGGCTTGACCAGAGTTGAGGTCTTTACCCGTGGCACGGTATTGACACCCTTCCAACTGGGGTTACAGGTTAGACCCCACCAGTTCAGATTTAGGGCATGTCGGTTAAGTGAGAACTCCCACAGTTGCAGATTCAGTATCAATCTTTAGAGTAGAACTCAGAAATCAGGACTGTTAGATACAATCACCTATATCAGTAAGGAACTCAGATGGTTCCATTGATTCATGGACCACCGACTAGATAGGCATAGTCTCATGTAAAGTTATTCAGTATCCGTATTATCAAATCCAGAGATCACCCGTTAGGTAGGCTTGATCTCAGTCTTAGATTCAGTTGAGTAATCTCATTATCAGATCCAGAGATCACCCATTAGGTAGGCTTGATCTCAGTCTCAGATTTAGTTGAGTAATATCATTATCAGATCCAGAGATCACCCGTTAAGTAGGCTTAATCTCAGTCTCAGATTCAATTGAGTAATCTCATTATCAGATCCAGAGATCACCCGTTAGGTAAGCTCGATCGCAGTCTCAGATTCAGTTGAGTATTCTCATTATCAGATTCAGAGATCTTCCGCTAGATAGGTTTGATCTCAGGCATAATCTTTTCTTATCATTGATAGTAGATTCAGGGATCATCCGTTAGAGAGGTTTGATCTCAAATTCAGTCAGTCGAAAGTAGTAAGATCAGCTTTCAGTCATTGATATGAGTAGATTCAGTTAATCAGCTTCAGTATCATCAGTTTTCGAGCTCACTCACTAGATGAGACTGATCTCGATTTTAGTACTCAATTTTCTATATCAGGAGATTCAGTTATTTAGTATCTCAATATTAGTAGTGAGTTCAGATGTTAGTAAAGCAGTATCCGAGTTTCAGTATTTTGAGTTATGATGTTTTCAATTATGGTTTGTGCATTCATGCATATATCCTCATTCAGTATTCTCATGATTATTCAGTTAAGTAATTGTTCATGCATAAGCCCTTACATTTAGCCTTACCTCATCTTCAAACTCAGTACATTTCCACATACTAATGCATTTGCGCTATGGTGTTTTATTTTACACCATAGGTTCAGAGGCACGAGATCCAGAGTATCCTTAGTAGCTCAGTCCCAGTCATCAGCAGTAGACGTAGCAGTGAGTCCTCTTTATTTGCATCAGATTTAGTTTATTTTCAGTAGACAGAGTTAGTTGGGGGCATGTCCCATCAACTCTATAGTTCAGACAACTTAGAGGCTTTTCGAACAGATGTATCAATATTCAGTTTTCAGTTTTGAGTATTTTTAGATGTTTTGAACCTTATGGCCAGTTTTTGCATTTATTATCTATACTATGCAGTGCTTAAGTACAGATACCAGTAGAGGGTTAGCTTGTGGTCCTTCGGGATCATGAGTACCGTGTGACATTCTGGTTCCAAAAAAATCGGGTCGTTACAAAATCTCTAATCATTATTTAGATAATAATTAAATTATATCATTTGGTTTCAAAAATTACTATAATTCCACAAACTTAGGAACATATTATCTTGTCCATAAATCTACATCCACATCTAAATCTACAATATATTAAAAGTGTGAAGACTCTTAGAAATGTGATTTGAACTTTTTACCCTTCATTAAAAATTCTATAATAGACAAAATGTTCATTTATTATTTTTCTCAAATAATTTTTTTTAATATTTAATCATTAAATAAAACTTGACAGATAAAAAAGGAAAAAGAAGATGTTTTTTGGTTGAAAATTAAGAGTCATTACAGTTGAAATTGGAATAGGTTTAACAAAAGGAAAAAATATGATAAATGAAGAGTTGACGTAAGTTAAAACAAGAATATGAAAAAATAATTAATTTTAAAAAAATTAATCAAAAAGTGACCACTTGTGGTCGCTTTTAACTTTCAAAAAACATAATAATTAATTTTTTTAAAAATCAAATAATTATTTGATAATTTTAAATAAAAAAGCGACCACATCTGGTCACTTTTTATTATATATTTTTTTTTAGAAAAAAATTGGAAAAACGACCACATGTGGTCGCTTTTTTGTGGTCGTAAAAACAGTTTTTTCTAGTAGTGTACTTCCTCCCTTCTGTTTTTATTAGGCTTCTTTTCTTCTTTGTTTGTCTTTTTGTATAATTTAGAGTCAACTTGTTTTCTTGAATGCAACATAATTTTTCATTTTGTTTTTATTAGTTATTTGTTTGAGTATTCTATGTGATTTGATTTTAAGGTAGGAATAAGGTTTATATATATATACATATCCTCCGCAAACTTCACTTGTTACATTATAATATATTTGTTGTTATTATTTTTCTCCTGATTATTCTTCCTAGCTCTTTTCTCTTATGCAATGATTATTGTACCTCGCCCTAGCCTTGATCACATAGTATCTGCAACTCATGGAGATATAGATCAGAACATAAGATCTATCATTCTGAGGGAGTTTCGATCTTGCTCATCTTGTGTGCTTATAACAATCGATCTACTTACTCTCGGTATTGATTTCCAACAAGTCTCCCTTAGCTTGTTAGTAACTACGACTTGCCAACTCAACTAGAAAACTACCTGCATCGTACTGGTTGTAGTGGACAAGTCGTAGTGGACGATTTGGAAGAAAAGGTGTTACTCTCAATTTTCTTATCAAAGTTAGTCAAAGGCTTTTTTTGACATACAAAAGCTTTATAACGTGGTAATTGAGGATCGTTCAGTCAATGTTTGAATCGTTTAATTGAAGTCATTTTTCTATGAATGTAAGTCATTTAGTTGGGAGAAAAGATTTTATAAGTTTTAATTCTTGTGTCAACGAAATCTATTGCATGTTCTCATCTTTAAGGATTCTTTTAACTTTTTTTTTCTCTTAGCTGGTTTTAGGGCAAAAAAAATAAGGATCATTTTCTTCTTCTTCTTGGCAGGTCTTAGGGGAAAAAATTATAGCGAGTCTGTTAGAAAGATCAAAATTCAAAATTCGTTTGATTTGGTTCGATTTGCTTTATCAAAGTTAGTTTTTCCAGTATGGTAACTAGGGGGTGCATTTCATAGTTGAAAGAATTTTAGAATGTATAACTAGGAATATCGGAATATGTGTTGGAGTAATGAGAATAAGGCTAATGTGACAGATGTTTTGGGAAAGAAAAATTTTCTTTGGAGAATGCTAGATCGATAATTTAACATTCTCAAGATGATGAACCTTGTTGTTTGAATATATGGAATAGTAAAAAGAGTTGGATTGAGGAATAAAATATCAAAAAGTGCAAATTTATTTATGTTATAAAACTGAGAATTGAGGTTTTACAAGCCGAAATTGTGTTCTAATAAAGAGATCAAATTGGAAATTATGCTTTAAAAAGTGGTAATTTATGTTGCTGGGTCTCTTAAGAAATATCTCGGGTGCATGTCAGATCATTCAAAAATAGTGTATTTTTAGAGGATCCGATACGGGTGCAATAACACTTTTTTCTGAAAAATTCGAGCAACTTAGATGGTAATAATAACATGCTTTAAAGAATAAGCAAAGGTGATACCTTTTTCCTTGTGGATTTAATATCTAGCATGATGTACTAGCTCTTGAATTGTCTTCATTATGTATGTTGCAGGTTTCACATTCAACAAATAACAACAAAAATAACCCAAAGACACTCATTGCAGTTGGTACACATATGTAAAAGTTGAACTTGCTATGAATTTTTAGATGGGTGTATCAAACAAGACACTTGAGTTTCTTGACATGAATCCAATTGGAAACATGTTTTATTCTAATGAATGACGTTGATTCATTCACACACTTAAGCCAGGTTTTGCTAATCTTGGTATGTTTTTTGTCTTATAGGTTATTTGATGTCTGACTCTGTTTCAGTAGAATAGTCTTTAATGGAAATAGGGAATGATCAGAAATTTTACAGAATATAAAGCTGGTTTCTCTTTTTTTTTGTCACTTGTTAGGCTAAACAAGCAACAGGTGTAGCAATTGTACTAGAGAAAAAAAAGGAAAACCATCCCCGTCTTTCAAACTTGTTGTTACTAAACGATCAGATGAAAATCCCAAGATATTTAAGTAAGATTTGATTTTGGGTACTCACTTTAGGAAGAAACTTGCAGTAAGAAAAGTAGAGTGAGGCCGTGGAAAGTATACATTTGCTGCTTCAATGATTTTAAAAATTTTAGTACAAAAGAGGAGTATAGAACTCAATTTCTTTATTTAACCAAAAATCGAACTGAACACAGAAAATCTAGATAAATATAACCACATAAATTTGTGTATTGTTTTATTAAGTTATTACCAATATCTTCAATCAATATATGAATAAATCAATACAAGTCATTAGTAATTGATTCTTTAATATTCTTATGCAGGAGAAAAAAGATTCATGTGCAACATGTTTTTGCGACTTCATATCACTTAAGAGCAAATTTCAATGCATATTTTATCTGATTTTTAAATTTTGTCATATCAATTTTATTTGTATTGTCCCGTGTTCATTATATTTGTACAAGCTAAAGTTCATTATATGTGATATAATATGAATTAAAAAACTTATTATCACTTTGTCAATTAATATAACAATTTTTTTAGTTTCTGAATTGACTTGCTGAAGAGAAATATGGTGTTTTGAGTTTTGTCATGGAGAGAGGAGCCAAGGGATATGAGGTAATCCTATTTGAAAAATTGAGAGTTCAACATGCCAATTCCTTAAAGTTCAAAGATGGTTACACAATTTCTTCTGGTTGGAATTTAAAAGAGTATATTGACTATTTTGCAAGACATGTTCTCCTGAGACAGGGAGTACTTGGAATGAAGGTCAAGGTCATTCCATCCTCCCAAGGAAGAAGACAAATACATCAGGTTGCCAATGGCAGCATCAGTTGAAATTAAACCTCCGATTTTGTAGGAATTACGCAACAACCGTTTAGTAGCATCATCGAATTTTTTTCAAATATAATTATTTTTTTAATTAATTTTGAGTGGTAAGTCTTTTTTGTCAACCTTGGCAGAGACGTGGTTGGAGATAATATTACATTGAAATGATAAATTATAGATTGTGACAATCGCATTTTTCTAATAAAAATATATTTTATTCATGTGCTTATTTTTTCTAGTGCATTTCTGTCTGTGATATGATGTTCATCTAAGATTGCACCTACATTCAGATTTTTTTTTCTATTACATTGATTTTATTGATCAAGAATAACAATATGTTTGTAATTATTTTTCTTTATTGAATCTCCAACGTAACTTCGTAGTTCTTATAGATTTCAAATTTTCTTTCTATTTCAATGGGTTTTGATGTACATCAAAGTGACGCTACTTCAAGAAGGCATTTTACAAGAAGTCAAGCTAAGGACTTTCAAGCATTTTAAGATTTATGGATGAAGATGAAGTCTTTGGAAGACTCCAATATGGATGACTTGAAGATATTTAATAGACTAAGTGTCTATCATTTAAATTAGCTTGTAATTTTAATGAAGGATAATTTAGTTTTTTCAACTCCTTTAATCCGTAGTATAAATAGTTAGCTATTAGGGTGAACTTCTAGTTTTTGAAGATTGAATATTTGTGCCTCCTTTGAGAGCTTGAAAATCCTTTGTTGATTTTCAATGCTTGTCCTAGGATTTGCAACTAAGGTTACTACCTTCTTGAGGATTCTAATAGATTAGATGTTTTTAGTTTCCAATTAAGGAGTGTTTTGGTTAGTTTTACCATGACATCTTTTAATTGTTTAAATCTAATTGTGTTTATCTTTCTTTAATTTTTATCTTTAATTTCTATCTTGCTAGTAATTTACATCAAAGTGACGCTACTTCAAGAAGACATTTCACAAGAAGTCAAGCTAAGGACCTTCAAGCATTTTTAGCTTTATGGATGAAGATGAAATCTTTGAAAGGCTCCAATATGGATGACTTGAAGATATATAATATACTAAGTGTCTATCATTTAAATTAGCTTGTAATTTAAATGAAGGACAATTTGGTCTTTCCTTACTTATTTTAACCTTAGTATAAATAGTTATCTATTAGGGTGAACCACTAATTTTTGAGAATTGAATATTTGTACCTCCTTTGAGTGCTTGGGAACTATTTGCTGATTTTCAACATATGTCCTAGGATTTACAAGTAAGGCTACTACAATTCTAATAGGTTAGTTGTTTTTAGTTTTTAGTTAAGGGGTGTTTTGGTTAGTTTTACCATTACATCTTTTAATTGTTTGAATTTAATTGTGTCTGTCTTTCTTTAATTTTTATCTTGCTTCTCTTTTCTTTTTTGCACATCAAATTGGTATCAAAACATGGATTAGATTTGTTTTCAAATCTAAGTCTTGGGGTTTTGATATTTTCTTTTAAATAAAGAAATCAAAACAAAAAAAAATTGAATTTGATTGAATGTTGTTTGATATTATTCTTTGAGTTACATGTTATTGTTTTCTAGTTTAAAAAAATCAATAAATACATGGCTCAAGAAAAAAAATTGAAAGTTATTTTGATGAAGAAACTTGAAATGGATTTTGTTGATTTGGTGTTTGGTTGAAGAAATTGTCGGTTAGAAGTTGTTGATAGACTTGTGGGGAAGTTATATCTCAAATTTAAGCTCATTTTCTTGATTATTGAAGAAGATGAATTTAAGAATTACAAAATAGTCTAAATCTTTCAAATTTGTTTTCTCTTCTTTTCTTGTTAATTCTATCTAGTTTACTTTGAGTATAAATTCATACTTAATGTTAAACTAGTTTGTGTCCGTTTAATTTATTCGTGTCAAATTTTTTCATGCTTTTTTATTTCATTTCATTGTATGCTTATTGTTTTCTTGTCTGTTACTTTTAACTGTCCATTTTTATTACATAAAATCTACTCCATTCCGAAGAAGTAGTACCACTTGTAAATTATTTAACAGCGTTGATTATCAACCTTTGGTTATTCAAGAGTGGTAACAAGTAAGAGTGTGGTGAGTTCATTTGAGGGTGGCCTTAAAAGCCTTTAGATTTAGAGTGATACACGAGTGTGAGTGACAAAAATAGGGAAACTAACACGACTCGAACCAGGGCCTTATCGTAATGGACATCCCAAGTCCAACCAAGACTGGGGACCACCCCCATTACCCAACCCAACCTCTAAATATGCATACCCTGAGTCAGATGAATTCTGAACATATAACAAGATAGTGTTTAGATACAAATCTAGACTCTGGGATAGGCCTATAACCATGACCAACCCAAACAATTCTAGCCATCCATTACCAACCAACAACCATAACCAAACCAATATAAAAACCAAGTCCATGTCCATAATATAACATGAAAGGATGGAACAATCATAAATTCAGTCCAAAGGTATCAACCCTAATAATACTAAGGCCGACACCAATATCGACACCACCTATTCCAACCTATAGTACTCACATAAAGCCTTTATCCAAAAGAAAAATAATATCCAGTTGGGACATGCCCCCAACCATAGCCAAAATCAATATCCATAAATAAATGAAAGTACGTAAAGATATCCATGACATGAAATGGAGCCTTCCGAAATATGGAAGCTCACTACTTTAATCCAACGACCGATCCCAAATTGGATCACTAAGCATGGGGAGTAGAACAGTCGGTTCCTGCATCGCGTGGAGATACAGCCGCCCGGAGACGGGTTAGCGGGTGAACACTAGCATGAACTCAGGATAAGGATAAAACAATGCAATCTAGTAAAACCAAGTAAACAAACCATATGTATACAAACCATACATATACATATATAACCATGTCGGGAAAGAGAATCGGGTTTAGCATGCCTTTAAAACAATTAACCTGGGTATGCTTAGCTTAACCATCCTAAAAAACCCCACAGGCTATATGGGTCCAGTGTAACCCCTTGAACGAGCCCCAATATGTGTAGCCACACGAACTGGAGATACCATAATAGTAGGGGATTTCCAAGTACCCTTCGCTCTCCATGATACATATGTACAGTGTACTTAGAGGATTCATATGTTCCTCATAGTATCATATATGATTGCTATAAATAACCCACATGTTGGCAAACATAAGTTTCCAGTGTCCGTCTATTGAACTCGCACCTTCATGGTTAGCTATCACACCCCGCCATTATCGCCCAATTAAAACCTTTGACATCCAATCAAACTATTATTCCATTGCTATTAACCAAAATTATAAGTAGTGATATCGTCATATCGACTATAGTTTGAAGAAAATATCCTTATCCAACCTTTTTATGTAAAAGGATTCCCATGTACCCATAGATTACATTATCAAGTTAAATTGGGGGAATCCCGTAGACCCCACAAGTGTTCCATTATAAGTTTGCTTGGAGGAATTCCGTGTATCCCACAAGTTGTTCATTATCATGTTTACTTAGGGGATTCCATTGTACCCCACAAGAGTGTTTAATTAACCATAACCATGACCACCGAACCATTCCCTTTAACCATTCCAAACCATTTAAACTATTTAGGATTCCGTTACCAAACCATACCATGCAATAGTTTCATTAAAAGTCCAATAATATAGTAAAACTATTATCATAGGCATTTTATCAAACATGTTGGGGGCATAGTGTTTCCAAAACCAATTCCAATACCAATTAATCATTCCCATGCAACCAATTTTCCAAACCACTATTGAAGCATGTAAAAACATAATTAAAACATGGGAAAACCATACCCAAGCATTTAATACCAAAAGCCCAATATATATTTGAAAACCCCAAAACCATATAATAATCATGCCATGAAAACATTGTATAAAACATACCTTTAGTTGGAACTAACAATGAGGGAGGTGTATATGCCTTAGATTACAAAGATGATGGAGAGAAATCACCCGTACAAGCCCCAAATTGATTCTCTAGATAAAACCCTACCCTTTCTTTACCCAAGAGCCTTAAAGAGAATTAGAGAGATTTTCTAAGTATTTTAGATTAGAATAATAGGGTAAATGATGTCCCAATAGTTATATAAGGTATGGGGCTTTGAGAGGTTAAGTGGAGAAATGTCCAGATTACCCCCAACTTAAACTGCTTAAAATTTCATAGGATGGTACGACTCACCCATACTAGCTGTACCCTCCAGTACGAGTGGTACCTGAGGCCTCCCCCTTAGATCCAACATTGTCCAACATACGACTTACCCAACCCAAGTCGTACCCAACTATACGATCAGTACCCCTAAACCATATCCTTGGCAAAATAGAATTAAAGGAAGTTTGAACACTGCCTACCATACAAGTCAATGGTACTACTCGTACCCTAACTTACGGCTTATGATGAGCCACTTGTACCTAGATCCAAGTTTATTTACTAAGTCTCAGATTAAATAAAGGTAAAACCCAAACCATACGACCCATCACCAACCATACGATTCGCACCCACCAAGTCGTACCCATTTCAGAAACTAATCAAACCCACCAATCAACACTGGTTAACATACGACCAACCCATACCAACCGTACCCCACTATACAAATTATACTTACAAGTCGTATGTTGTCAGAAACCAGAAAACTAGGAAATTTTCCAAGGTTAAAAAACCCAGGGTGTTTTAGTCTCCCCCACTAGAATTATTTATCCCTGAATGATGGACAAGGTAGGTCAACCATAAGCAGAGTCATTTCCATTATCAAACATTAATCTAACCTTTAACCAAGTTAGAAAATAAAGATGTGATCAAGAACACATACCTTCCGCACGAATATTCAGAGCAGAAAACAAATGCGAATATTTGGACTTCATGTCCACTTCTATTTTCGATGTAGCCTCTTCCACCTTATGGTTCTGCCATAGAACCTTAACTGAGGCCACATCCTTGGTCCGTAATCGATGAACCTGCTGATCCAATGTCTCAACCGGGACCTCTATATAAGACTGAGAAGGCAACTCTTATTCATAAGCCACATTACCAACCTTTCGCAAAATCACATAAGGACCAACATACCGGGGAATGGGCTTCCCTTTTTTACCAAATTGCATCACTCCCTTCATGGGAGACACCCTTAGAAAAACCTTATCCCCAACCTCAAACTCCAAGTCTCGTTCCCTTACATCCACATAATACTTTTGGCTACTTTGGGTAACCTTAAGACTATCCTGAATTACCTTTACCTTTACCATAGCTTGATAAACTAATTCCGAACTGAACATATCTGCCTCACCAAGCTCAAACCACCTAATAGGAGATCTACACCTCCTACCATACAATGCCTCAAAATGGGCCATCCCAAAGCTAGAATGATAACTATTGTTGTAAGCAAACTCTACCAAAGGTAGATGATCAACCCAATTCCCATCATTATCAATCATACATTTTTGGAGCATGTCCTCCAATGTCTGAATAGTCCTCTTTGCTTACCATCCATCTATGGGGGAAAAGTAGTACTCAAACTATAGTCCTTAACCTTTTTTGAAAAGACCACCAGAAATCAGATAAGAATTGTGTACCACGGTTAGAGATAATCAAAATAGGTATCCCATGCAGCTTCACAATCTCATGAAGATACAACCTCGCATAGTCCTCAGCCAAAAAGTTAGTCCTCACTGACAAGAAGTGAGCGGACTTTATAATCCTATCCACAATGACCCAAATCGAATTAAATTGGTTCCGAAATCGAGGAAGACCAGTAAAAAAATACATATTGATTACCTGTCATTTCAATTTTGATAATTCCATTTCCTGATACAACCCTCCAAGCCTCATATGCTCAACTTTAACTTGTTGGCACACAATACACTTGGCCACAAAATCAGCCACATCCCTCATCATACCACTCCACCAATACATCTTCTTAAGATATGATATATTTTTGTCAAACCGAGATGAACAACATAGCGTGACTCATGCTCCTCAGCCAAGATCCTTTCTCGCAAACCATCTACCTTAGAAACACATAACCTCCCCTAGTACAACAAAGTACCATCACCACTAATATCAAAGGCCATCACTCTCTGCCCACCTACATCAACCTTGATCCTTATTAAGATAGGATTTATGACTTGCTTCTCTTTAACTTCAGTACTAAAAGATGACCATGCCACTTTCTGCACCAACACACCACCATCCTCAGAGTCCAAGAGATGAACTCCAAGGTTAGCCAAACGGTAAATGTCCTTCACCAACTCCTATTTCTTCTTATCCACGTAAGCTAGATTCCCCATGGATAACCTGCTAAGAGCATCAACAACCACATTAGTTGTACCTAAATAATAGTAAAAACTAATGTCATAATCCTTGAGCAGCTTAAGCCATCTCCTTTACCTGAGGTTAAGCTCTTTCTGAGTAAACACATACTGCAGACTCTTATGATCAGAAAAGATATCTACATGCACTCTATACAAATAGTGACGCTAGATTTTCAACGAAAACACCACAACTAATAATTTCAAGTCATGAGTTGGATAGTTCCTCTTATGCACCTTCAACTGTCTAGAGGCATAAGCTATTACCTTTCCATGCTGCATTAGAACATAACTAAGTCCCACCCAATATGCATCATAATAAACCACAAACCCCTAATTACCTTCAGGCAATGTAAAAACAGAAGCCGAAGTTAGCTTATTCTTCAGCTTCTCGAAACTCTCCTCAGAAGTATTTGACTAAGAAAACCTTGTCTTCTTCTGTGTCAACTTAGTCAATGGGGCAGTTATCGTTGAAAAGCTTTACACAAACCGCCTATAATACTCGATTAAACCCAAGAAGCTCTGAATATCGATTGGAGTCATGGGTCTGGACCATCTTTTATTCACAACCACCCTTTGCAGATCCACCATGATCCCTTCACTAGAAATAATATGACCAAGAAAAGTTATAGCATTCAACCAGAACTCACATTTCAAAAATTTGGCATTCAACTTCTGCTCCTTCAAGGTCTGCAACACTATACAAAGGTGATTGGCATGATCCACCCACTCTTAGAGTACACTAAACTATCATCTATGAAGATAATAACAAACAGATCCAAAAATTGACTGAAGATCTTATTTATCAAATCCATGAATGCCACTGGGGAATTTGTCAACCCAAAAGACATAGCCAGAAACTCAAAATTTTTATGTCAAATTTGGAAGGTAATCTTAGGGATAACCTCCTCCCTAATATTTAACTGATGATACCTAGATCGAAGATCAATCTAGGAGAAAAAATTTATACCTTGCAACTGATCAAACAATTCAACTATCCTTGGAAAAGGAGACTTATTCTTTACCGTCACCTTATTCAATTGTCGATAATCAATACACATCCAAAGGAAACCATCTTTCTTATGTACGAATAATACCGATACACCCTATGGGGACATACTAGGATAGATAAAACCCTTATCTAACAGATTCTTAAATTCCCTCAAATAAGCCGAAGGCATTTTATAAGGAGGAATAGATATAGGACGAGCGTCCAAAACTAAATCAATAACAAACTCAATCTCTCTATCCAGAGAAACACCAAGAAGATCATCTGGAAAGACTTTAGGAAACTTATTTACCATCGAAATTGTATGTAAAGAAGGACCTTCCGAGTTAGAATCTTTAACCCAAAACAAATAATAGAGACACCCTTTGGAGATTAATCTATGAGCCATAAGATAAGAAATAAACCTTGCACTAGGATCTAGAGAACCATCCTCCCACTCGATAACTGGTTCACCAAGGAATCTAAAGACAACCTTACAGGTCTGGCAATCTATGGATGCATAACAAGAGTGTAACCAATCCATCCCCAGAATAACATAAAAATCCACCATATCAAGTTCAAACAAATCCATTAACGTTTTTCTATTACCATTAGATTCTACACACACTCTATTAACTATTTTAGCAATCACCGAGTCATCTATCGGGGTAGAAACAGAAAGCAGATCTGAACCACACTCTGAACTAAAACCAAAATGCACAACCACAAAGGGGTCACATACGAGAGAGTAGATCCCAGATCAAGTAAACAATACACATCACGTAAGAAAAATTGCAACATACCAGTCACAATATCAGGCGATGCCTTAGACTCCTATCGGGTAGTAAGGCCATAAAGATGATTTCAACCAATGTCGAAACTAGATGGTGCACCCTTTGGTGCTGGAGCTGAAGACGAAGCAATCGAAACCTTATTTTCTAGAGAAAACCTAACCAGTAGAACAATTTTAAAGCATATGGCCTGGCTGACCACAGTTGAAGTACCTGTCCCTTTTCTCATCACAAAATACACAATGCAAACAACCACAAAATTTACAAGGAGGATATGATGGAGCCGACTAAGCCCCACTATCCTAAGACAGGACACTCTGTGCCCTAAAGTTATCACCACCATAGAAATGCCTGTCACCCAACAACTTTGGGTAAGGATCACTAGCCATCGAGTATGACCCAAAATTGCCCCACTTCTTTTTGGGCCACTTACCACCATCCCTATAACTCTGCTATTGGCCACCACCCTGCTCAGAGAACTTAAACTCCATTTCCTGTGTTTCCCCTTTTTCAACATTTTTCTTCTTATCCTCCCCTACCTACTGCATGTATATAATCAATCTGGAGATATACATATCCTTGATTAACAAGGCAACCTTAGTCTTAAGAATCAACTCACGAGATAGTCCCAAAGTGAACTTTCTCATCTGAGCCATCTTGATAGAAACCATCACTAGAGCATATCAAGATAACTGGTGAAACTTCAAGGCATACTCCTTAACCAACATCTTGCCTTACCTCAGATTAACAAACTCTCCCACCTAAGCTTCTCTCAACTCCTGAGGAAAGAAACAGTCAAAAAATACAATGGAGAAATTATCACGACCCGAGGCTAACCCCTAGTTGCGAAAATAGTACTTACAGTCACAAGTGACTACAAGCTAACCTATGAGATAGTGTCTACTGTGAGCACTGAATAAAATATAAACATAACACATGTGTGGAAGATAAACTGAGAAGGTAATGTATATTTGAATATTGAAATGTGAAATACTGAATGTCTGAAATAACTGATAAGAACTAAAGGTGACTAACTGACTGTCTAACTATTTGTCTGAATGTCTGAAAGCCTCTAACTGACTAAGGAGTTGATGGAACAGACCCCCAACTAACTCTGACTGACCGAATAGAAATAAAATACTGAAATAATTGCGTAAAAATAATATGTCCTCGATGGATAAAGACTCACCACTACGACTGTTGAATTACGCTGAGCTATGTAACCGTGATTGGAAAACTATGCATCCGAACCTATGATATAAGTCATCATAGTGCAAAGAAGAGTATGCGGTAAGTACTTTGCATATACTAGTATATGAAATGAGGTTAGGCTGATATACATGGGGTACTGTGCATATCTAATAAGGAGTAACTGAATAGCATGAGATAATTAAACACGAACTCATGAAAACTGTAACATCTGAGAATGCAAGACTAAGAACATGCATTATTCTGAAATAATCTATAAATTGAAATACTGAAATTTATATAACTGAATAATTGTAAATCTGTATTCTTTGGTCAAGCAACCTAAACTTAATATACACTGAATACTGTACTAAGATTATGGGTGGCATTATCTAATCGACATGCCCCAATCTAAGTCGACATGCCCCAATCTAAGCTAATTGGGGTCAAACCTGTAACCCCAGTTGGAAGAGTGTCAGTACCGTGCCACGGGTACTAACACTGGCTATGTGGATCCACTAAACTAGTGTCACAAAGGACTAATGAGTCACCCTCAACTGGCGGTGCTCTAATGAGATATATGTCACCCTCAACTGGTTGGTAAACACTTTGTCAACTCTCAACTGGTAGGTAGACATCTCTAACCTACGCTGGCTATGTAGTTCTGTAACTCAGGAATTGCTACTAAGGGTCACACCCTCTACTGTCAGGTGAGCCCTCATCACTGAGTTCACTCGGTGCTAAATCCTACTCCCAACTTAGCTGACACTAATACTGGGATGGACTGAATATTATTACATAACTGATAGTGCTCATCACGATCATAAACATGAAGGTATACTGATAAGAGTCATAGATTAAATGTCCGAGTACTTAAAAAGCTAAATTCATATAAACACAAGGTATCGGGTGTTCATAACCCACCAACACTAACGCAACTAACAATAATGCCATATAAAAGCTTTAAAACCATAGTAGGGGATCATTGTTCACAACTCAACACTTAGGAATTTCATCAAACAAATGAGCGTCATGAGCTTAAGCATGGGAACGAGTAAAGCATGTGAGAATAACATGATTACAAGACTAAAATCATAACTTAGGGATTTAACATGAAGATTGCAATATTTAAAACACATAATGGCTCATCCCACTTGAAAAATACTTATAAACATAACTTGTAATTGAATTCACAAGAGATTCATGGAGATATTTCAACTTAAACATAAAAATTCATAATTTAAAACTAAAAGGGATTCTTAGACTCCATGGGTGAAAGGAACACATGGATGAACATCACACATACCTCACTAGATGATTTCATGAAGATTCTTGGGAATTTCTTAAGATTTGAAGCCTGAATTCCTTGATTGCTTGAGTATGGGTTAGGGTTTGTTCTAGAGGAAAGTGGGGTTTTTTTAAGAGAATTTGTGATTGAAAGAGCAAATAATGCTCTTTGGGAAGCTGAATTTCATGTTATAGACTAATTAGGTGAAAGGAAATGACCTAAATGCCCTTAATTATTAAGGAACAAAAAGCTGGATAGGTAAAAGAGGGCGCGTCGTGGGCTCTGGAGCGGTGTACTGAAGGGAGCATCGCGGGCTCATCTCGGTGTGCTACTATTTTGGTGATCTAAACACACCCCTACGCTCGTGTAAAAATTTGAAAACTTACTCGAGATGTATTTTTAACGACCCCGATCTTGAATCAACTTAAAAATCGACGTTTAAGGTCAGAAAGGTTAAAAATAAGATCATCAAAGTTTATGGGTCTTGTAAATGACTAATTTCCAACATTTACGCTAATTTCTAAGCTTTGGACCTCTTATGCATACAATTGAGAGCTAAAATGAGCTAAGACTTGTATGGGGTATTACATTATCTATCCCTTGGAAATATTTATCCTCGAATGAGACTGGTTGAGCTGAGAGTACTGAAGAAACTGAGATTATATACTGAATATGCGTGACTGAAAACCTGATTGCATAACTGAGTCATAAACATGATACATGAACTGAATTGAATGTATGCAATGACATGAGATGGATTACATAGCTGAAATTGAGAATGGATGAGAGTCAAATTAAGGAGAATCATTACCTTAGGATGGATCTGAGCTTACGAAGAAAAGGTGAGGGTATTTGGTTTGCATATTTGATTCTGCTTCCCAAGTGGCTCCCTCAACAGACTGATTCCACCAAAGAACTTTGACCAAGGGAACATCTTTGTTCCTTAGTCTACGAATCTGACGATCAAGGATCTCAAATGGAACTTTTTCATAAGAAAGGTTATCCTAAACATCCATGCTTTCTAATAGAACAACAACAGCTGAATCACCAATACACTTTTTCAACAGTAAAATATGAAACACTAGATGCACTTATGCTAAATCTGCAGGCAACTCAAGCATATACGCCACCTTTCTAAAATGACTCAAGATTCTAAACAAGACAACATATAAAGGACTGAGTTTTCCCTTTTTGCCAAAGCTCTTCACTGCCTCATGGATGAGATTTTCAAATATACCAAATCACCAACCTCAAACTCAAGACTCTTCTCCTCACATCTGCATAGGATTTCTGACGGCTTTGGGATATCTTCAGCCTCTCCTGAATCAACTAAACTTTCTCCATCGCATCAAACACTGTATCTTGCCCTATTAAAGTAGCTTCACCTACCCCAAACCAACTAGTACGAGATATACATGTCCTTCTATAAAGAGCCTCTAACATAGTAATCTGAACACTGGAGTGACAACTGTTGTTATAGGCAAACTCAATTAAAGGTAAGTGATCATCCCAACTACCTCTAAAGTTAATAAAACATGCTCTAAATACATCCTCTAAGGTCTGAATGGTCCTCTTTTCCTGACTATCTATTTGAGGATAAAAAAGTTGTACTGAGATGAACTTAGGTACCAAGACCCTTCTAAAAAGACTTCTAAAAGTGAGGTAAATTAGTACCTCTATCTGATATGATAGACAACGAAATCCCAAGTAACCTAACCAACTCCCTAAGATAGAGCTTGACATAATCCTTAGCTGAGTAAAAAGTATGAACTGGTAGAAAATGAGCTGATTTGGTTATTCTGTCTATAATGACCAATATCAACTCATGCTTACGATGCGTGCGAGGTAACCCTGTCACAAAATTTATGTTCACCACCTCCCACTTCCAAGTAAGGATACTGAACTCCTACAATGTGCTACTAGGCCTTTGGTGTTCAACCATAACCTGCTGACAATTAGGACACTTAGCTACAAACTCTACAATATCCCTTTTTATACCACTTCACCAATAGATTTCCCGTAAGTCATGGTACATCTTAGTGGCTCCTGGATGGATATAGTATCGCGCACCATGCACTTTTGCTGGTATTCATTGTATCAAGTCATCTACACATGAAACACATAATGTACCCTTACAACGAAGCACACCATCTTCCACTTTTTGAACTTTAACATCCCCCTTCAACTAAACCAAACTAGGATCTCTGTCTTGTTTTTCTTTTACTTAGCGACCAAGGATGATTCTGAACCATTCTGAACCCATACACTACTTTCTGCTGAATCAACTAACTAGACACCTAATATAGCAGGTTGATGAACCTCACTGACTTACTTCTTCTTATCCTCATCAACATATGCAACACTACCCATAGACAACCTGCCAAGGGCATCTGCCACTACATTGGCCTTGCCCACATAATACAATACACTGATATCATAATCTTTTACCAACTCAAGCCACCCTCTCTGATAAAGATTCAAATATTTCTATGAGAATATATACTATAAAATTTTGTGATCCATGAACATATAAACATAAATCCCATAAATGTAATGTGTCCATATCTTCAAAGCAAACACAACAGTTGCCAACTCAAGATCATGGGTAGGATAATTTTTTTCATATGGCTTAAGCTGTCTGGATGAATAGGCTATAACCTTACCTCTTTGTATCAACACACAACCAAGACCAACTCTAGAAGCATCAAAGTAAACGATAAATCCATCTGAACTATCTAGCAAAGTTAATACTGGAGCAGAAGTGAGTCGAGTCTTCAACTCCTGAAAACTCTTCTCGCAAGAATCTAACCACTGGAATTTGACTTTTTTCTGAGTCAATCGAGACGTGGGGGATGCAATAGAGGAAAATCCCTTAAAAACTGTCAGTAATAGCTAGCCAAACCTGAGAAACTCCTGATATATAATGGAGATATAGGTCTGGGCTAATTTCTCACTACTTTGGTCTTTTGAGGGTCACATCTAATGTCATCATCAAAAATTATATGGCCAAGAAAATCTACTGATCTTAGAAAAAATTTGCACTTACTGAATTTGGCGAACAACTGATGATCTCTAAGGGTCTGCAACACAATTCTCAAATGGTCTGCATGATCATTCTCACTACGGGAATAAACAAGGATATCATCAATAAAGACTATGAAGAACATGTCTAAGTACTTCTTGAATACTCTATTCATAAAGTCAATGAAAGCTGAAGGGGCATTCGTTAGTCCAAAGGACATAACTAAGAATTAAAGTGACCATACCAAGTTCTGAAGGCTGTCTTCGGAATGTCATATTCCCATACTCTAAGTTGATGATAGCCGAATCTAAGGCCTATCTTAGAGAAATACCTAGCACCCTGATGTTGGTTAAAAAGTCATTAATCCTAGGGAGTGGATACTTATTCTTGATTATAACTTTGTTCAACTGACGATAATCGATGCACATTCTAAGAGAACCGTCTTTCTTACGCACGAACGGGATTAGAGTGCCCCATGAAGAAATACTAGGACTGACGATTCCCATATCTAAGAGATTTTTCAACTGCTTTTTCAACTCCTTAAGCTCAGCTAGAGCTATTCTGTAGGGTAAAATAGAGATAGGTTAGGTATCTGGAAGGAGATTTATTCCAAAGTCAATTTCTCTTTCAAGAAGAACTTCGGGAAGATCTTCAGGAAACACATCTAGAAATTCTCTTACTACTGAAACTGACTCGAGACTTGGAGTCTCAAAACTAGAGTCTATGACTCAAACAAGATGATAAACATACACTTTAAAAATTATTTTTCTTGCTTTAAGATAGGAAATGATCTGACCCCTAAGCATAGAGCTACTACTCCTTCATTCAATAACTAGTTCATTAGGAAACTGAGACTGAATGACTTTATTTCTGCAATTAACTGAGGCATAACATAAGTGGAGCCAATCCATATCGAGAATGACATCAAAATCAGTCATCTCTAACACCATAAGATTTACTGAGGTAACTCTCAGAGACACTGTAACCGAATAGTTCCTGTATACCCACATGGATAAATGAAGATACCTACTGAAAAAGACACATAGAAAGGTTCTGCTAAAGATTTAGTAATGACAACAAAATCGACTGCTATATAAAGAGTCCTAAAAGAAAGTAAAGCTTCGGGGTCTAATAACGCATAAACATGAAGATAAAATACCTGCAACATAACCGTAACCACATCAGTAGAAATTTCTCTGATCCTGTAGAGACTGGAGTGCATATAATCTATTCTAGCGTTGACCATTGGTTGTGCTAGAAATGGCACCCTACTGAGTCGAGCGACCAGCTGGAACTTGATGACGATTAGACTGAACCTGTTGGCCAGCCTTTGGACAATCTCTGACTCTGTGGCCTGGCTTGCCACATCTAAAATACATATCATTGCCAGCTCTACACATACCCTAATGATGACTTCCATACTTCTCAATAAGTAGAATAGTATGAATACTATTCACACTACTTTGGGACTTAGAGCCTGGCACTCTAGCCCAACTATCTTGCCTGAACTGAGGCACTGGAACACTAGCTGAAGATGGGGCTAGGGCTGTAGACTTATGACAGAACTGAGAAATGTTACCATCCTCTGACCTCAGCTTTGAAAAATTAAAACTACCTATTCTGGCCCTCTTATTGTTTTTTCTTTAAGTTTCTCTTCCTCAATATGCTGAGCATGGACCATAAGTCTAGATAAATCCATCTCCATAATTAGCATTGTGGTCCTACACTCCTTGACCACATTATTAGATACACCAGACACAAACTTACTCATTCTAGATCTATTATCATCTACCATCGAAGGAGCATACCTCGCCAATTGAGTAAACTTAATCGAGTATTCCTTCATACTCATACTACCATGCTTCAAGTTGATGAACTCCTGCACTTTAGCTTTCCTCAACTCTAATAGGAAGAACCTATCTAGAAAAGCTGTGGCAAACTCCTCCCACTCTATAGGCCCTGCCTCAATACCTCTATCCTCTTTTTACTACTTATACCAGGTGTCAGCTATATTCTGTAACTGATAGCAGCCAACTCTGCACTCTCACTCGATGTGACACCCATAATATCTATCACTTTCTGAACCATACCAAGAAACTTCTACGGATCCTCATTAGACTTGGATCCTAAAAATAAAGGAGGATTTATTCTGGTAAAGTCTCGAATCCTAGCTGTAGCTGTATTTACCAATGGATTATCTAGGCAACAACCTATTGTTTGTTCTGAAAAGCTACTGAATGAGCTAAAGTAGTGAAAGCAGCTCTGAACTTGGCGTGAGAGACATGTTCATTCAGGGGATCTTTCTGAACAGGCGGTGTTGCAAACTGATTCCCATTCCTTCTTACATTATTTTTTTTGGGAGGCATTGTCATGAAACAAAATGAAGGATAAGTTAGAAAGAGAGTTTAAGTAGAGCTCATGATCTTTCGCTTGACATGAATACTGAAAGAAGGGAAAATTTTCCTAAAACATCTTGTAGCCTCTTGTTAATAAGTGTGGCGTGTTTCACATCCATGCACAAGACTCTGCTCAATGAGGCTTTCAAACTCCTTAGGATAATTTAAAACTTTGGGCTCTGATACCAAGTTTTTTCATGACTTGAGGCTACCTCTAGTCGCTAAAATGGTGCTTACGGTCACAAGTGACCACAAGCTAACCCATGAGCTGGTACCTGTTGAGAGCACTGAATAAAATATAAACATAACATATCTGCGGAAGATAAACTAAGAAGGTAATGTATATCTGAATATTGAAATAAGAAATACTGAATATCTGAAATAATTGATAAGAACTAAAAGTAACTAACTGACTGTTTAACTATTTGTTTGAATGTCTGAAAGCCTCTAACTAACTGAGGAGTTAATGGGACAGACCCCCAACTAACTCTGACTGACTGAATAAAAATGAAATACTAAAATAACTGCGTAAACATAATATGTCCTTGATGGATAAAGAATCACCACTACGACTGTTGGATTACACTAAGCTGTCTAACTGTGATTGGAAAACTGTGCGTCCGAGCTTATGATATAAGTCATCATAGTGCAAAGAAGAGTATGCGGTCAGTTCTTTGAATGTACTAGTATATGAGATGAGGTTAGGCTGATTAACACGGGGTACTGTGCATATGTAATAAGAAATAGCTGAATAGCATGAGATAACTAAACAAGAACTCATGAAAACTGTAACATCTAAGAATGAAAGACCAAGAATATACATGTTTCTAAAATAATCTATAAACTAAAAAACTAAAATTTGTATAAGTATATAACTGTAAATTTGAATGCTTTAGTCAAGCAACTTGAATTGAATATACATTGAATACTATACCGAGACTGAGGGAGGTATCATCTAACCGACATGCCCCAATCTGAGCTAATTAGGGTCAAACCTGTAATGCCATTTGAAAGGGTATCAGTATCGTGCCATGGGTACTAACTGGCTGTGTGGATCCACCAAACTAGTGTCCCAAAGGACTAATGAGTTACCCTAAACTGGCAGGTGATTTATTAAGATATGTGTCACCCTCAACTGATAGGTCAAAACTTTGTCAACCCTCAACTAGCAGGTAGACATCTCTAACCTCGCTGGCGACGTAGTTTTGTGACTCGGGGATTACTACTAAGGTTCATACCCTCTATTGTCAGGTGAGCCCTTTTCCTTGAGTTCGCTCTGTGCTAAATCTTACTCCTAACTGAACTGACAGTGGGATGGACTGAACTAGACTGAACATAATCACATAACTGATAATGCTCATCACGATCATAAGCATGAAGGTATACTGATAAGAGTCATTGATTAACTGTCTAAGTACTTGAAAAGCTAAATTTATATAAAACACAGGGTATCGGGTGTTCATAACCCACCAACACTGAATGGAACTAACAATAATGCCATATAAAAGCTTTAAAACCATAGTAGGGAATCATTATTCAAAATCCAACACTTGGGCATTTAATCAAACACATGAGAGTTATGAACTTAAGCATGAGAATGAGTAAAGCATATGAGAATAACATGATTACAAGACTAAAATCATAACTTAGGGATTTAACATGAAGATTGCAACATTTAAAATATATAATGGCTCATCCCACTTGAAAAATACTTATAAACATAACTTGTAATTGAATTCAAAAGAGATTCATGGAGATATTTCAACTTATACATAAAAGCTCATAATTTAAAACTAAAAGGGATTCTTGGACTCCATGGGTGAAAGGAACACATAGATGAACATCACACATACCTCACTAGATAATTTCGTGAAGATTCTTGGGAATTTTTTGAGATTTAAAGCCTGAATTCCTTAATTGCTTGAGTATGGGTTAGGGTTTGTTCTTGAGGAAAGTGGGGCTTCTTTTGAGAGAATTTGTGATTGAAAGAGCAAATAATGCTCTCTGGGAAGCTAAATTTTGTGTTATGGACTGATTGCATGAAGGAAAATGATCCAAATGCCCTTAATTATTGAGGAACAAAAAGCTGGATTGGTGAAGGAGAAGGTGTGCAGGCTCTGTAGTGGTGCACTGGGGGGACGCCGCGGACTCATCCCGGTGCTGCTAGTATTTTAGTGATCCAAACACACCCCTACGCTCATCTGAAAATTCCAAAACTCACTTGAGATATATTTTCAACTACCCGGATCATGAATCAACTTAAAAATCAACGTTTCAAGGTCAGAAAGGTGAAAAATAAAGTCATTGAAGTTTAGGGGTCTTGGAAATGACTAAGTCCCAACTCTTAGGCTAATTTCTAAGATTTGTACCCCTTATGCATGCAATTGAGAGCTGAAATGAGCTAAGACTTGTATGGGGTATTACAAAAATCCTCCCACCGTGATGACTCATCCATGTTACCCCTTGCTAGATCCTATTCCTCATACCACTGGTATGCCATATCCTTCAGCTGATAGGATTAAAACTCCACGCCCTCCACATTTGTAGCACGCATAACATGAAAGATCTTTTCTATCTCATCGAGAAAACCTTAAGGATCTTCCTCTACCTTAACTCTAGTAAAGGTCGGAGGGTTCTACCGCATGAATTGGATAAACCTTGTGGCCTCAAAAGATAGAGTAACAGAAAAACCACACTCAGACTGAGTAGCTATTAACTGTGCCAATATGAATCGATTGACAAAATTCTACATTCGTTACCTCACCCAGAGAAGGACTAGTAAAAACTGGTGGAACTCCAGGAATATCAGGGAAGGGACCCCTAGACCGAGTATGGATTCCTTGTATCCCTTTTACATTGTCCCCAATTGAGATAGAAGAGTTACCTTGCATCTTAAGTCATCTAGGCACGATCTATAAAGTGAACAAACTAGGATTAGAGAAGATTCTAGGACATAGACTCCAAGCTTGAAAATAGAATACCAAGAAAGTAAAACATTCATAAATGCATTGTAGCCTCTCTTTTAAGAATGTGGAACGCTATACACCCTGAAAAGAGACTCTACTCGACATGGTTTTGTGAACTACCAATTGACCATGAACCTAAGGCTCTAATACCAACTTGACACGACTCGAACTAGGGCCTTGTCGTAATGGGCATCCTAAGTCCAACCAGGACCAAGGACCACCCCCATCACCCAACCCAACCTCCAAATATGCATACCTAAGTTGAATGAATTTTAAACGTATAATGATATAGCATTTATATACCAATCCAAACTCTAGAATAGGCCTATAAACTTGACCAACCCAAATAAGTCCAACCATCCATTACAAACCAACAATTATAACTAAACAAATATCAAAACTAAGTCCCTGTCCATAACATAACATAAAAGTATGGAACAATCATAAATTCAGTCTAGTGGTATCTTCCCCAACACCAATGCCAATACTAAGGCTGACACAAATACCAACATCGCCCATTCCAACCCATAGTAGTTACACAAAGCCTCTATCTAAAAGAAAAATAATATCTAATTGGGACACACCACCAACCATATCCAAAATCAATATCCATAAATAAACTAAAGTACGTAAAGACATCCATGACATAAAATGGAGCCTTCCAAAATATGGAAGATCACCACTTCAATCCAACAGTTGACCCCTAATCTAATCACTAAGCAGGAGGAGTAGAATTATTTCTTTTTGTATCGAGTAGGGATATAGCTGCTCGAAGACGGGTTAGCGGGTGAACGCAAGGATGAACTTAGGATAAGGATAAAATAGTGCCATCCAGTGTAACAAAGTAAACAAACAACATGCATATAGACCATACATATACATATATAACCATGTCGAGAAAGAAAACTGGGTTTAACATGCCTTTAAAACCATTAACTTGGGTATGTGTAACTTAACCATCCTAAAACCCCCCACGGCCTATATGGGTCTAATGTAACCCCTGAACGGGCTCCGATGAATGTAACCGCATGAACCGGAGATAACATAAGAGTAGGGATTCCCAAGTACCCTTCGTTCTCTATGATACATATGTACAATATACTTAGAGGATTCTCTTATAACTCATAGCATCATATATGGTCTCTATGACCAACCCTCATATCGGCAAACATGAGTTTCTAGGGTAAGTCCATTAGATTTGCACCTTCACGGTTCTTGTAACGCCTAGAGTTTGTACCCCAGATGCTACACGGTGCTCATAATTCAGAAGGACTACAAGCTAACCCATGACTGGCACCTACTGCATTAAATAAATAATAATACTCTAATATACAGAAATTAGGTAGAAAATATTCCATAAGGTTCAATACTGTGATAAAACTAAATACGATATAACAATACCAAAACTAAAACATTTGTCTGAAAATACTCTAGTCTGAAAAGCCTCTAAATTGTCTGAAATGTGGAGTTGATAGGACAAGTCCCCAACTAACTCTGGCTACTGAAATAAAACTGAAATGCGGAAATGATAATTATGTCCTCGAACTATGTGAAATCACCACTAGCTCTAAGTGCTAAAAATCTGCAACTGCTATGGATGATCGGGAGCCTGTGCGTCTGAACCTATGAAATAAGACATTATAGCGCAATAAAAAAGTATGCGTCAGAACTTTGAATGTACTGGTACGCTAAGTGAGGTAGGCTAAAATGCATGGGTTCATATGCATGAACAATACTGATTGAATGGCATAAATATAACTGAATGAGAGTACATGCATAAATACATAAAATGTAACTAAGATCATGATAATACTGAATAGTGAGTCTGAATACTGGTTAACTAATATCTGAGTATACTAATACTGAATTACTGATAACTAAATAACTGTATCTGACAGTCTTATTTTGTGGAACTATACTGAGATTCCATACTGAATTGAGTGACTGTGTCTGACAGTCTTAAGTCTGTAGAACTAAACTGAGTTCTATACTGAGATTGAATCTAAAACTAAGACTGTAGGAGGTAATCATCTAACCGATATACCCCTTTCTAAATATATTGGGATCCAACCTGTAACCCCAATTGGAAGGGTGTCAGTATCATACCATGGGTAAAGACAAGTTGAGTCACCCTCATCTTGCAGCTGCTCTGAATGAGAATGGTGGTACCTTCAACTGGCAGGTAGATCACCTCATCAACCCTCAACTGAAAGGTTGATGTCTCAACCTACGCTGGCTACATAGTTTTGGAATACAAGGACTGCTTCTAAGGCTCACACCCTCTACTAGTAGGTGATTCCTTATCCTTGGGTTCACTCAATGTTGAATCCCACTCCCAACTAAATAGACACTAGACTGATTTCTAAACTGTTCTAAGCTGGATTGAACTACTACTGATCATACTATTTAACTGAACTAAACTGAGTTCACTGAATTTCATTGACTGATGGAATACTATTGAATTCTGTTAACTGACTGAATTTATTGAGGTCTGAACTGAATACTGAACTGGACTGGACTGATATTGAGTCTACTGAGTTTTGTACCTGACTGAGAGTACTACTAATCATTACATGACTGATACTATCCTGAGACTGACAATGGCTCTAGGTAATCAGCAAAATTATTGGGTATTAAATACCCCCAAGACTCGATAGCATAAATTATAAGACATGGCACAATCTTGAAACATGATAAATAACTACTTGATCATCATTCATTCATTGGGATATTCTAGCAAACACTTGCATGACATGAACTTGGACACATGCTAACATGATATAATTTCATTATTTACTTCTCATGAACAACTCATCAAACACTTGGAAGGCATTGTATATACACATAGTACTAATAAACACATAAGCATCACAATTTTAAGACTTTAACATTATTTTACATGATAATACGTATATAATAGTTGTTTTTACATAAATTTTGCATTTAATCATAAAATAGAAATCCAATCAACATTATAATTATGAATACATTTGAATCCAAATCATGGAAAACATGAAATCAAGATGATTTAAGTTTAAAAGAGTTTCTTGGACTCCAGGGGTGAAAGGACCCTTGGATGAACACTTGACATACCTTGGTTGCTAAATTACTGAAGATTAATGGTGGAATCTTGAGCCTTGAATTTGAAATTTAATCTCCTAGGGTTTTTGTTCTAGAGTATTTTGAGAAAGAATGAATATAATTTGCTAATTGAGGGCTAAATCTCGTGTTATGGGGGCTGAAGAACGTGGGAAAAAACCCAATTACCCCCAAAGACATGGCTTTTTAATGACTAAAAATTGGACCATTGATGCGCAGACCGACAGGCCGCGTCATTGGCGTCGATGTGATAGCCAACGCGCTACGTCGAGTCCACATAAGTTCACTAAAAATTACTATTGGGAGCCAAGAAAAATATTGATCGATGCGATGGCCGATGCGGCGCACCGAGATCGCATCGATACACTGGTTTGGATTCAAAATATAGTTCAAACGAGGTTCAAAAAATATGAAACTCGTCCGGGAACACCTACTGACATTCCTGATCATGAATTAACCAAAAGATTGACATTTTAAGGTCATAGAGGTCATGAAATAGAGTTTCCAACTTAGAAAGTCCAAAATGACACTAAGTTTGAATACTTAGCTAAAATTTTCTAAGTCTGAAACCCCTTAGCAAGCTTAAAAACTGAGTTAAGCTTAGGATTTTGAGGGGTCTTACAATATCTCCCCCTTGGAAACATTTATCCTCGAATAAGACTGATTAAACTGAGAATACTGATAGACTAAATTTAGATACTGTACATGCACAACTGAAGCATGATTCCATGTCTGAAATAGCTGAACATGATTAATGAATGCATGACTGTGTATGCAACATTAATTAGTGATATGTTGGTAGCTATATCTGAACATGAGACTGAGTAATTCAAAGGAAAACTGTTACCTTGGGCTAAGTCTGAGTTTGCAGAGAAAAAGTGAGGGTACTTGTTCTGTATGTCTGCTTCTTCTTCCCAAGTAGTTCCCTCAATAGACTAGTTTCGCCAAAGAATGTTGACTAGAGGGAATTTTTTGTTCCTCAGTCTGCGAATTTGATAGTCAAGGATTTTGACTAGAATCTCTTCATAAGATAGGTTGTTATGAACATCTATGCCCTCTATAGGGACTACAACTACTAGGCCACCTATGCATTTCTTAAGCAAGGAGACATGGAACACTAGATGCACTGAAGCTAAGTCTGAAGGCAACTCAAGCTCATAAGCTACCTTTCCAAAATGGTTGAGAATTTGGTAAGGATCGACATATTGGGGACTAAGTTTTCCCTTCTTTCCAAACCTCTTCACTCCTCTCATAGGAGAGATTTTCAAATACATAAAATCACCAATCTCAAACTAGAGATACTTTCTGCGTACATCTGCGTATGATTTCTGTCGGCTCTGAGTTGTCTTAAGCCTTTACCTGATTAACTGAACTTTCTCTAAGGTAAAAAACACCAAGTTAGGCCCTACCACTATGGCCTCATCCATTTCAAACCAACCAATGGAATATCTACTCCTTCTCTCATAGAGCACCTCAAACGGAGACATCTGAATGCTGGAATGATAGCTGTTGTTATATGCGAATTCAATCAAAGGCAAGTGGTCATCCCAACTATCTTTAAAGTCTATCACGCACGCTCGTAGCATATCTTCTAAAGTCTAAATGGTCTGTTCTACTTGACAATCTATCGGAGGATAAAAGGTTATACTGAGGTGAACTCGAGTACCAAGACCTTTGTGGAATGCTTTCCAGAAATGATGGGTAAACTGGGTACCTCTATCTGAGATAATGGACATCAGAACACTGTACAATCTGACCAACTCCCTAATATAGATTTTGACGTAATCCTCGGCTGAATAAAAGGTATGGACTGGTAGGAAATGGGCTGATGTGTTCATCCTATCTATGATGTCCCAAAATGAATTATGTTGGCGATGAGTACGAGTCAAACCCATCACAAAGTCCATGTTCACTTCTTCCTATTTTCAGGTGGGAATGCTGAACTCTTTCATAGACCCACTAGGCTTCTGATGCTCAATCTTAACCGGTTGACATATTGAGCACTTAGCCACAAACTCTGCAGTATCTCTCTTCAAACCACTTCACCAGTAGATCTCCCACAAATCATGGTACATCTTACTAGCCCCTGGATGAATAGAGTAGCACACACTATGTGCTTCTGCAAGAATTCACTGCCTCAAGTCATCTACACCTGGTACATATGGCCAACCCTGACAGTGCAACATACCATCTCCCCCTTAGGATAAAACCTCTACTTTCTGATCTCTGATTGATTTCTTTAACTTGACTAAACAGAGATCCCTATCCTGCTTTTCCTTCAGCTCAGAAACTAGGGATGATTCTGAACTACTCTGCACCCATACACTACCTTCTGATGAATTGACTAAGCGAATACCTAGTCGGGAAAGCTTATGAACTCCCTGAACTAACTTCTTCTTACCATCCTCCACATGAGCAACACTACCCATAGACATCCTACTGAGAGCATCAGCCACTATATTAGCTTTACGCAGATGATACAGAACGCTCATGTCGTAGTCTTTCAATAACTCCAACCACCTTTTCTGATGGAGGTTTAAGTCTTTCTGAGAGAACACATACTGAAGGCTCTTATGGTCTCTGAACACATCCACATGCACACCATACAAATAGTGCATCCAAATCTTTAAGGGAAATACTACTGCTGCTAACTCAAGATCATAAGTAGGATAGTTCTTTCCATGGGGATTAAGCTATCTAGAGGCGTAGGCTATGACCTTACCTCTCTGCATCAAAACACATCCCAAATCGACTCTACAGGCATCACAATATACCAGAAACCCATTTGAACTATCTGGTAGGGTCAAAACTGGAGTTGTAGTGAGTCGAGTCTTCAACTCTTAAAAACTCTTTTCACAAGAACCTGGCCACTGGAATTTGACTTTTTTCTGAGTCAATCTGGACATAGGGGATGTAATAGATGAAAATCCCTCAACAAACCATCGGTAATAGCCAGCCAAGCCCAAGAAACTCCTAATATCTGATGGAGAGATAAGTCTAGGCCAGTTTCTCACTACTTTGGTCTTTTGGGGATCAACTCTAATGCCATCACCAGAAACGATATGGCCGAGAAAAGCTACCGACCTTAGCCAAAATTTGCACTTATTGAATTTGGCAAATAAATAATGGTTTTTAAGAGTCTGTAATACTATTCTAAGATGGTCTGCATGATCATATTCACTGTGGGAGTAGACAAGGATGTTATCTATGAAGGTTATGACGAACATGTCCAAGTCATGCTTGAACACACGATTCATCAAGTCCATGAAAACTGCTGGGGCATTGGTAAGACCAAATGACTTGACTAAGAATTTGAAGTGACCATATCGAGTTTTAAAGGCTGTCTTCAGGATGTCACATTCCCTGACCTGATGATAACCTGATCTGAGGTCTATCTTTGAGAAGTAACTGGCACCTTGAAGTTGGTCAAATAAGTTATCAATTCTGAGAAGTAGATACTTGTTCTTGACCATGACTTTATTTAACTGATCGTAATCAATACACATTCTGATAGAACTGTCTTTCTTACGCATGAATAAAACTGGTGTACCCCATGAGACACACTTAATCTGATGAATCCCATATCTAGGAGATCTTTTAACTGTTTTTTTAATTCTCTGAGTTTTGCAGGTGCCATTCTGTATGGTGGAATAGATATAGGTTGAGTATCTGGAAGAAGGTCTACTTTGAAGTTGATTTTCCTTTTGGGAGGAACTTCAGGGAGATCTTCGAGAAACACATCTGGGAATTCACATGCTACTGACATTGATTCAAGAGTAGGGGTTTTTGAACTAGAGTGCTGGACTCAAACAAGATGGTAGACACATTCCTTAGATATTATTTTTATCACCTGAAGGTAAGAAACAAGCTGACCCCTAAGTGCTGAAGTACTACCCCTCCACTCTAGGACGAGATCATTCAAAAACTGAAACTAGAAAATTTTGTTTCTGCAATCAACTGAGGCATAGCAAGAATGAAGCCAATCCATGCTGAGAATGACATCAAAATTAGTCATCTCTAATTCGACAAAGTCTGCTGAAGTGACTTTCTGAGATATCATAATCGGACAGCTCCGATATACCTGCTGGGCTATGATAGATTTACCCACTGGGGTAGAGATTGAGAAAGGCTATACTAGAATTTTGGGACAGACTCCAAAATCAACCGCTATATATGGAGTAAAAAGAACAAAGAAGCTCCTGGATCTAGAAAAGCATAGACATGTAAATAGAAAACTTGTAACATACCAGTGACCACATCAGGAGAACTTTCCTGATCCTATCGGGACTGAAGAGCATAGAGTCTATTTGGGCACTGCCCACTGGTGGCACTGGAAGTGGCACCCTGCTGATTTGGGCGACCGAACTTAGATGGGGTATGGTTATACTAGCTTTGAGAACCCAACTAGGGGCAATCCCTGACTCTCTAGCCTGGCTTTCCACACCCAAAACATACATCATTGCCCGCTCTACAGATACCCTGGTGGTTTCTACCATATTTCTAACAAAGGGGATTGGTTTGGGTGCTGCTGACACTACCCTGGGGTTTAGGGCTTGACACCCTATCTCTGTTGTCATCTCTAAATTTCAGCACTGGAGCACTGGCTGAGCATAGAGCTAGAACTGAGGATTTTGGGTAGAACCGAGAATGATTTCCACCCTCTGACTTAGGCTAAGCAAAGTTAAAACTACCCGTTCTTACTTTCTTATTCTCTCTCTCCTTCTCCCTATTCGTATCCTCCTATATCTACTGAGCATGGACCAAGATCCTGGATATGTCCATATCCTTAATCAACATTGTGGTCCTACTCTCCTTAACCATAATATTAGACAAGCCAGACATATACTTACTCATCCTGGATCTGCTATCTGTCACCACATGAGGAGCATATCTAGCTAATTGAGTAAACTTAAGAGAATACTCTTTCACGGTCATGTCACCCTGCTTCAGATTTATAAACTCCAAAACCTTCACTTTCCTCAACTCCAATGGGAAGAACCTATCCAGAAAAGCAATGGCAAACTTCTCCCATTTAATAGGCCCTGTATCAGCGACCCTCTCTGCATTCTACTATTTGAACCATGAGTGAGCCACATCCTGTAATTGATATATGGCCAACTCAACACTCTCAACAGCGGTCACCCCCATAATATCTTTAACTTTTTGCACCCGATCAAGAAATTCCTGAGGGTTTTCATCTAACTTAGACCTGGTAAAAGATGGAGGGTTCAATCGGGTGAAGTCCCAAATCCTAGCAGCAGTAGTATTGGCCACTTGGTTGGCCGGAACTGTAGTTGGACGTTCATTCTGGGCTACCACAGAATGAGCTAGTGTGGTTAAAGCTGCTCTGAACTCAGCATTGGAGACAGGTTCGTCCAGAGGATCTGGCTGAATGGGCTGGGGTTCTGGCTGGTCTCCTATTCCTCTTCCCTTAGTCCTCTTTAGAGGAATGTTCTATAAATAGAAGAGAAACTTGAATTAGACATAGATTTTAATGGGAGCTTATGCTCACTCGCATGACATGAATACTAAAATAATGGAAACTTTTTCTACAAATATCTAATAGCCTCTTGCCCATAAGTGTGACACGCTACACACCCATGCACAAAACTCTACTAGATACGGATTTCGAACTTCCTAGGACTCTGTTGAACCTTAGGCTCTGATACCAAGTTTGTAACGCTCAAACTATGTACCCCGGACGCTACACGGTGCTCATAATCATGAAGGACCACAATCTAACCTATGACTAGTACCTGCTGCATTAACTGAATGATAATACTATAATATGCAGAAATTAGGCAGAAAATATGCCATAAGGTTTAATACTATAATAAAATTGAATACGGTATAACAATACCAAAACTAAAATATCTGTCTGAAAATACTATAGTCTGAAAAGCCTTTAAACTGTCTGAAATATGGAGTTGATGGGACAAGTCCCTAACTAACTCCAGCTACTGAAATAAAATTGAAATATAAAAATTTATAATTATTTCCTCGAAGTATGAGGACTCTCACTAACTCTGACTGCTAAAAATCTGTAACTGCTAGGGATGATCGAGATCCCGTGCGTCTGAACCTATGATATAAGATATCATAGCGCAAGGGAAAAGTATGCTTCAGTACTTTGAATATACTGGTATGCTAAGTGAGGTAGGCTAAAATGCATGGATTCATATGTATGAATAATACTGACTGAATAGCATGAATATAACTGAATGAGAGTACATGCATAAATATGTAAACTGTAACTGAGATCGTGATAACACTGAATACTAAGTCTGAATACAGATTAATTAATATCTGAGTATAATGATACTGAATTACTGATAACTAAATGACTGTATCTGAAAGTTTTGATTTTGTGGAACTATACTGAGTTTTGTACTGAACTGAGTGACTATGTCTGACAGTCTTGAATCTGTAGAACTGAACTAAGTTCTATACTGATACCGAATATGAAACTGAGACTATGAGAGGTAATCATCTAACCGATATGCCCCTTTCTAAATAGTTTGAGGTCCAACTTGTAACCCCAGTTGGGAGGGTGTCAATATCGTTCCACGGGTAAAGATAAGATGAATCACCCTCATCTGGCAAGTGCTCTGAACGAGAACGATGGTACCTTCAACTGGCAGGTAGATCACCTCATCAACCCTCAACTAGCAGGTTGATGTCTCAACCTACGCTGACAACGTAGTTCTGGAATACAAGGACTACTTCTAAGGCTCACACCCTCTACTGGCAGATGAGTCCCCATCCTTGGATTCACTTGGTGCTAAATCCTACTCCTAACTGAATAGACACTGGACTAATTTCTAAACTATTCTAAGCTAGACTGAACTGCTACTGATCATACTATTTAACTGAACTGAACTGAGTTCACTGAGTTTCGTTGACTGACGGAATACTACTGAATTTTGTTAACTGACTGAATTTACTGAGGTCTAAATTGAATACTGAACTGGACTGAACGATACTGAGTCTACTTAGTTCTTCTTGGGTTCTGTAATTGACTGAGAGTACTACTGATCATGACATGACTGATACTATCCTGAGACTGACCATGGCTCTAGCTAATCAGTTAAATTGTTGGGTATTAAATACCCCCAAGACTCGATAGCATAAATTATGATATGGCACAATCTTGAAACATGATAAATAACTATTTGATCATCATTCATTCATTGGGATATTCTAGCAAATACTTGCATGACATGAACTTGGATACATTCTAACATGATATAATTTGATTATTTAATTCTCATAAACAACTCATCAAATACTTGGAAGGCATTTTATATGCACATAGTACTAATCAACACATGAGCATTACAATTTGAAGGCTTTAAAATGATTTCACATGATAATACGTACATAATTTTTGTTTTTACATAAATCTTGCACTTAATCATGGAATAGAAATCCAATCAACATTATAATCATGAATACATTTGAATCCAAATCATAGAAAGCATGACATCAAGCTACTTGAAGTTTAAAAGAGTTTCCTGGACTCCAATGGTGAAAGGAACCCTTGGATGAACACTTGACATACCTTGGTTTCTAAATTCCTGAAGATTAATGGTGGAATATTGAGCCTTGAATTTGAAATTTAATATCCTAGGGTTTTTGTTCTTGGGTATTTTGAGAAAAATGAATATAATTTGCTAATTGAGGGCTAAATCTAGTGTTATGGGGGATGAAGGATGTGGGGAAAAGACCCAATTACCTCCAAAGATGCAGATTTTTAATGACTAAAAATTGAACCATCGATGCGCAGAACGACGCCCCATTGTTGGTATAAACGCGATAGCCCACGCACCGCGTCGAGTCCTCATCAATTCACTGAAAATTGCCACTGGGAGCCCAGAAAAATATTGATCGACGCGATGGCCGATGCACCGCGCCAAAATCGCATCGATACACTATTTTAGATTCCCAAACGTGGTTCAAACGAGGTCTGAAAAATACAGAACTCATTCGGGAATACCTACTAACATTCCAGATCATAAATTAACCTGAAATTGACATTTTAAGGTCATAGAGGTCGTGAAATAGAGTTGCCAACTTACGAAGGCCAAAATGACGCTAAGTTTGAATACTTAGCTAAAATTTTATAAGTTTGGGACCCCTTAGCAAGCTTAAAATACTGAGTTAATCTTAGGATTTTGCAGGGTCTTACAGTTACCTATGCCAACCCGCCATTATTGCCTATTTAAAACCATTACCATCCAACCAAACCATTATTCCATTATTATTAACCAAGGCTATAAGTAGTTGTATCGGCATACCGATTATTACTTATAAGCATTGTCCTTAGCCAACCTTTTTATGTAAAGTAATTCCTATGTAACCATAGATTACATTATCAAGTTAACTTGGTGGAATCCCGTGTACCCCACAAATGTTCCATTATAAGTTTTCTTGAGGGAATCCCGTGTACCCCACAAGTTGTTCATTATCATATTTACTTGGGGGATTCCATTGTACCCCACAAGGATGTTCAATTAACCATAACCATGACAACTAAGTCATTCAATTTAACCATTTCAAATTATTTAGGTTCCATTACCAAACCATACCATGTGATAGTTCCATTAAATATCCAATAATATAGTAAAAGTATTATCATAGGCATTTTATCAAATATGTTGGGGGTATAGTATTTCCAAAACCAATTCCAATTACCAATTAACCATTCCCATGCAACCAATTGTCCAAACCACCATTAAAGCAAGTATAAACATTGTTAAAATACAGGAAAATCATAATCAAGCATTTAATACCAAAAACCCAACATATATTTAAAACCCTAAAATCATACAATAATCATGCCATGAAAACATTATATACAACATGTCTTTAGTTAAAAATAATAATGAGGGAGGAGTACACGCCTTAGATTATGAAAATGATGGAGAGAAATCACCCGTACAAGTTCCAAATTTATCCTCTAGATGAAACCCTACCCATTCTTTACCCAAGAGCCTTAAAGAGAACTAAAGAGAGTTTCTAAGTATTTTTAATTAGAACAATAGGGTAAATGATGCCCCAATAGTGATATAAGTTGTGGGGCCTTAAGAGGTAAAGTGGAAAAATGTCCAGATTATGCCCAACTTAAACTGCTTAAAATTCTAGTAGAATAGTAAGACTCACATATACTAGTCGTACCTGCTAATACGAGTGGTATCCACCACTCGTACCCTAGGCCTCCCTCTTGGACCCAATACTGTCCAATATACAACTTACCCAAACCAAGTTATACCCAACCATACGATCAGTACCCATAAACCGTATCCCTGGCAGAATAAAATCAAAAGAAGTTTGAACACTGCCTACCATTCGAGTCAATGGTATGACTCATACCCTAACTTATGGTTCATGGTGAGCCACTCGTACCCAAATCCAAGTTAAGTTACAAAGTCTCAGATTAAGTGAAGGAAAAACCCAAACTATATGACCTGTCACCAACTATATGACTCGTACCCACCAAGTCATATCCATTCCAGAAACCAATCCAACCTACCAACCAACACTGGTTAGCATACCACCAGCCCATACTAATCGTACCCTACCATATGACTGGTACCCACAAGTCGTATGTTGCCCAAAAACCAGAAATGTAGGAAATTTTCCAAGGTTCCAAAACCCAGGGTATTTAAGAAACATGATATGAGTGAGTGGTGGGGAACTCTTTTTACTAACTTTTTATTTATTTTCTAAGTATAATGACTCAATTGGAAGGAGAATTCTCTAGAAAAATGGAAATTTTGCTTCAAATACTATTGGAAGAAATGAAAAAAATTAAGGAAAAATTAGAAGATGTGGATAAAAGGGTGAGAAATCAAGAAATAGCAAAGTAACCACTTGAGGCTTCAATCCCATTGGTCAACATGATGAGGGATCAAGTAAGACTCCTCTTGATAATACTCCATCCCGCATGGTAGTGCAAGATACCCTTTCTTGTAATGCTACTTTACCAAAAGTTTGCAATCAAGCAACACTTTCAAAGAGAAGGAATCAACAAAAAAATCTTCCAACATAAGCCAATGAAACTCAAATAAGAGTCGAACATAACCTTAAAGAGCATGGTTATTTTGATGATGATAATTATGATTATGGAGTCAATGATCAAGCAATAAAAGAGATAAGGTAGGAGAAAGAGAGGAGAAAGGAATGATGGGTGATATTCGATTTATGATGGAGAATATAATAGAAGAAATAATAATGAAAATCAAGGATTCAACAACATAACGGTTACTCTTTCATTCTACAAAGAAAGAAGTGACTCGAATGAATATCTTGATTAAATTGTGAAACTTGAAAGAAAATATAATCTCAACAATGTGAATAATGTTAAAAATATGAACTATGCTATAAGTCACCTTGAGGGTTTTGCTTCTACATGGTGGTAGAAAATTGAAAGAGATACTTTGGTGAATAGAGACTTTGTTACAAGTTGAAATAACATGAAAAAGCATATGTAAGAAAGGTTTGTGGGTCAAGATTATGAGCAAAATACACTCAAGAAGTATTACAATCTTCAACAATAAAGTAAGAGTGTGGAGGAGTATTATAAGGAGCTAGACCATACTAGGCTTCGAGCTAATGCCAATGATGAAAAGGTGATGGTTATGGCATAATTTATCTCAACTTAAATAGGAGGTAAGGAAATCATTGGAATGTCATCATTTTTTTACTTTATATGAACCTTATCAAATGGGACTTACAGTGGAGGGTCATCAAAAGAAAAATAGGTCAAATGTGCAATCTTCTTCTTCATGTTCTAAAAATAAGAAAGTTTGAAAATCATCTCCCACTTGGTACAAATCATAAAGTGCAAAGCAAGAATTGAAGTCCAATCTAAACAAAGGAAAATCAAAGGTGAACTATAAGGATAGAGGTAACAAAGCTAAACTTGAAACTTCATTCACATTAAATGTCAAGGATATGTTCATAAAGCAAATGAGTGTACTAATAGAAGAAATATCATTGCATTGAATGATGGTGGTTATCAAACCAAAGATGAATCTAAAGATAATCACTAAAGGATAATAGTGGTGATGAGTTTATGGAAGAAGGTGATGGAGAAGAAATTAATGATGATGGAAAACATATTCTTGTTATGAGAAGAAGTATGAGTGCTCTATTAAGGGAGGATCTTGATCAAAGGAAGAACTTATTTTATAGTCGGGGTAGAGTTCAAGAGAAATTATGTTTCTATATCATTGATAGTGAAAGTTGTGTCAATATTGCTAGTTTATCTATGGTAGAACAATTGAAACTTTCAACAAGAAGACATTCAAAAACTTATAGATTGCAATAGCTCAATGAATGAGGTGAAATCAATGTGACCAAGAACGTTTTGATAAAATTCAAGATTAAAGTTATCATGATGAAGTACTTTGTGATGTTGTTCCAATGCAAGCTTGTCATTTATTGTTAAAAAGGCCATGAATATGATGTAGGGGCTAAACATGATGAAAGGTCAAATAAATATGTATTTGTTAAGGATGGTAAAAAACATATTCTTAACCCACTTTTTTCATTTCAAGTGAGTAAGGAATATAAAAAAATAAGAGAGCTAAAAGAAAAACTTGAGAGAAAAAAAAAGAGGAGTAAGAGAGTGAAAAATGATAACTCAAGAGAAGAAAAAGAAGAGGTTGAGAGCTCAAGTAAGAATGAGTTATCATAAAAAAAAAGTAATAAAGAAAAATAAAAAATAAAAAAATATACATTATTTTGCAAAATCAAGAAAGCATGAAAAAGCTAAACACTGAGGATGCTACTCGTCATATTAATTAAACCTAAAGGCTATTATTTACTTTCTAACAATGATCTAACCTCTTTATCTTTATCAAGTGTTGTTTTTTATTTATTGAAAGATTATGAAGATCTATTTCGACAAGAAATACCAAGTGGGGTTGCCTAATTTGAGAGAAATATAGCATGAAATTGACTTTTTGTTGGATTCTCAAATACCCAAAAAATCAGCTTATAGGAAAAATACTCAAGAGATCAAAGAATTGCAAAAACAAGTGGAGGAACTTTTGAATAGAGGTTTGGTCAGAGAAAGTTTAAGTCCATGTGCGGTGTTCGTAATTCTAGTACCCAAGAAGAATGGGACATGGAGGATGTGTGTCAATTGCTAGCCATAAATATAATTATGGTAAAATATCGACATCTCATTCCTAGATTTCATGATATGCTAGATGAATTGTGTGGTTATACCTTTTTCTTTAAAATTGGTTTGAGAAACGGCTACCATCAAATCTGAATAAAATTCGAAGATGAATGAAAAATCATTTTCAAAACTAAGTCTGAATTACATGAATGAATGATGATGCCTTTTGGGACCAATGCACCAAGCACTTTTATACGATTAATAAATCATGTGTTTAAGTAATTTATTAATAATTTTATTGTGATTTATTTTGATGATATTTTGGGTTATAGAAAGTGTTTGAATGAACATGTGCAATATGAGAATGATATTTGATGTGTGAGAAATGAAAGTTGTATGTGAATTTTAAAAAGTGTTCTTTTTGTGTGGACCGTATTATTTTTCTTGGCTTTGTTGTAAGTTCAAGAGGAGTTTAGATGGATGATGAAAAGGTAGAGACTATTAGAAGTTGGCCAACTCCTAAGTCCATTAGTGATGTTAGAAGCTTTCATGGGTTGATAAGTTTTTTTAAGAGATTTGTGAAGGGTTTTAGTTCTTTAGCAGCTTATCTAACCGAGGTCATTAAGAAGGATAAGTCTTTCATTTAGGGTAGAAAACAAGAGGAAACCTTTAGAATTTTGAAAGAGAAACTTAGTTCCACTCCATTACTTCAACTTTTCAACTTTGAGAAGATTTTTGAAATTGAGTGTGATGCTAGTTGAGTAGCCATTGGTGCGGTCTTGGTTAAAGAAGGAAAACCCATAGCATACTTTAGTGAGAAATTAAGAGAAGCTACATTACAATATTCTACCTATCACAAGGAACTCTATGCCCTAGAGAGAGCTTTAGAAAATTGACAATATTATTTATGACACAAGAAATTTGTGATTAGAACCGATCATGAGACTTTAAAGTATATTAGGGTCCAAAATAAACTTAATAAGAGGAGTGCTAAGTGGATAGAGTTCATTGAGTCTTTTTCATATATGATTAATTATAAGCAAGGTAAAGAGAATATTGTGGGGTATACTTTATCTAGAAGATATGCATTGATAAATACCTTGGCTTTTAGGTTGATGAATTTTGAGAGTTTGAAGGAGTTATATTCTAATGATGATGATTTTTGGAAAAGTCTTTGGAAAGTTTCAAGTGAGCTTGAATAGGTATGTGCAAGTTGTTAAGGAGGAAAATAATGTTAAAACTCTTAGATTTGAATTTAAGGAGTGCTACTTGTTTAGAAATAGAAAGCTTTGCGTGCCTATGTCTTCATATGGAGAGTTATTGATGAAAGAGACACACAATGAAGGTTTGATGGGTCATTTTGGAGTGTCAAAAACCTTATCTACTCTTAGTTAATATTTCTTTTGGCCTAAAATGATAAGAGATGTGAAAAAATTTATTCTTGGTGTTTGGATTGTAAGCATGCTAAATCTTGCATCCAACCCCATGGCTAGCATACCCCTTTGCCTATTCCTACCGGTTCTTGACTAGATATTTTTATGGATTTTGTTGTTGGCCTTTCTAGGACTAGGAATGGTAAGGATAACATCTTTGTTGTTGTGAATAAATTTTTAAAAATAGCTCACTTTGTTGCTTGTTATAAAAGTGATGATGCATCTCATGCTGATAGTTTATTTGTTCGTAATATGATAAATTGTATGGTGTTCCCCAAAAAATTATTAGTGATAGAGATTCAAAATTTCTTAGTCATTTTTTAAGGTGTTTGCAGGGAAATTTGAGAACCAAAGTACTATTTTTTACTTCTTGTCATTCCCAAATGGATGGTCAAACCGAGGTGGTTAATAGAACTTTAGGTAACATGCTTAGAGTTATTATTAAAGGAAGGTTAACTTCTTAGGAGGATCAATTGTCATTAATTGAGTTTGCGTATAGTATAATTATTCATAGATCTATTGGTATAACCCCTTTTGAGTGTGTTTATGGCTTAATCCCTTGACTCAATTAAATTTAACTTCTTTTCCTAAAGATGTTATTGTGAGTGTCGATGCAAATACTAAGAAAAATGCTACGAAGAACATCCATGAGAAAGTAATATTGCAAATTGAGAAGACCAACAAAGATGCAACCAAAAGAGCCAACAAAGGACAGAAAAAAGTCACATTGTACCTGGTGATTGGATATGGGTTCACTTTAGAAAAGAGAGATTTTCAAGCAAAAGGAAGAACAAGTTTATGCCAAGAGGATATGGACATTTTCAAGTGCTTGAGAAGATTAGAAATAATTCTTACAAAGTAGACTTTCCAAGTGAGTATTTGATCCATAATGTTTTCAATGTTAATGATTTATCTCTTTTTGATGCAGGATTGATGAATTCGAGGATGAATTCTTTCAAAGAAGAGGAGAGTGATGTATATCAAAGTGATGCTACTTCAAAAATGCCTTTCACAAGAAGTCAAGCTAAGGATCTTCAAGCTTTATGGATGAAGATGGGATCTTTGGAAGGCTCCAATATGGATGACTTGAAGATATTTAATATAATAAGTGTTTATCATTTAAATTAGATGGTAATTTAAATGAAGGGCAATTTGGTCTTTCCTTACTTCTTTTAACCCTTAGTAGAAATAGTTAGCTATTAGGGTGAACCATTGGCTTTTGAAGATTGAATATTTGTGTCTTCTTTGAGAGCTTGAAAACCCTTTGTTGATTTTCAACACTTAACTTATTGAGGATTCTAATAGATTATGTGCTTTTAATTTTCAATCAAGGAGTGTTTTGATTAGTTTCACCATTATATCTTTTAATTGTTTGAATCTAATTGTGTCTATCTTTCTTTAGTTTTTATCGATAATTTCTATCTTGCTTTTATTTTCTCATTTCACATTGAGTTTATTGATCATGAATAATAAATCATCCTTTTATAGTATAGACTCGATCTAGGTGTAGTTCGATTACTTTACACCTATAAGATATTCAAATACAAAGTAAATATTCTTGTTGTAAACTTTGATATGGTCCATTAGTGCTAAATTTGATGTTGGGAGGTTTAAATTACTTAAAGAAGCAATAGCTTTTGGAAGCTCCAATCTATTTGAAATTAAGTGATTTTTTAGTGATGGTGCATGAAAATAATTTATTTTGCTGGTGAATAATTTGTTGTATGGATCTTAATTTTCTCTAATGATATATTTCATAACTTTCTTGAGCTGGACTCTAAACCATCTGACGATCATTAACATGCATACTTGTCATGAGCAGAAGACAATTTACAGGCACAATAACCTTCCGTAGAAGCTGCAAGAGTGTGAAAGACGAAAACTTTGATGAAGCATAATATAAGGTAATCATATATTTTACAACTTCTTAATTTTTAAAATATATTTTAAAGAGACATAAATATAAAATTAAATAACGCGCGTTCCGAAGGATTCTAAATATGAATAGAAGTGCGTTGCTAATTATTTGTTTCAAAATATTAATTAATTTGATTTTCAAAATTTAATCATTGTACTTGAAAATTAATGTTTCTTCCCAAGTTTTTGCATAAACATGTATCTGTATGATCAATTATATTAGGAAAGTTTATTTTCTTGTGCTTTTTGAAAATTTTCTTTTGTAATATTTTCTATTGTCTTTTTATATTTTGTGAATTTTATTTATGTAAGTTAACTTCTTATAACTTATCTTCTTAAAAAAAATTTAGAAGTTGTTCGTTAAATTTTTTAGTCTTGAAATATATGGTTAGCCTTTTGACCAAAAAAGAGAAGAATTTACATAAAAGGATTAGTCCTTTTTTTTTCAAAAAAAAAAATATATAGTTATATATTTTAAAAATTAAGGAGTCCTAAGATATATAGTAAGAGGAAGATATATTTTAAAAATTAAATAGTCCTAAAATTATGATAAAAGATATTAGGAGAATTAATAATTAAGAGGTTGTAAAATATATGGTAAGAGTTAAGTTTTGTATTAAACTAGTTACGAGAAACTCGTGCAAAACACGGGCCCAACATCTATTCTAAACTAATATTATAATAATAACCATATCAATTAATGTGACATCTTTTGAATTTTAAAATTTAAATAAATTTATTTTTCAGAGTAATATCTGCATATATTCTTAAAATATTTTAAGTTATCAATTATTGTGATTTATTATTAAAACATATAATTTTGCCTCAAAAATTTAATTCACGATCAAAAATTAAAATCTACAATTGTATAAATTAGTAAAGAGTGAGAAAAGCAACATTCAATGGGTGTATATTACTATTTTTCAGATAACACATGCTCAATATATGTTATTTTTTGTCTCAATTTATGCGACATGAATATAATTTAGATAATCAGACAAACTTTTAATATGTTTTTAGATATTTTAAGTTTTTAAATATTTTAATTTATAATAGTTTTTATGTAGTTTTTGAATAATATATATTACTCTCACTATCCAAACTCTTATTGTGTCGATAGTCAATTATATTTTTAAAATAATTTAAGTTTTTAATTATTGTGATTTATAATACTTTTTTTCTATTCCAATTTAAGTGACATTGAAATAATTTCGAGAGTCAATCAAATATTTTATATTTTATGTATTTTTTAACTTGTTAATTATTGTGATTTATACCATATTTTACGTATTTTTTGAAATATATAACATATTAATTTATTTTTAGATATTTTAAGGTGTAAACTATTGTAATTTTTAATAATTTTTTTATATAATTTTTAAATTGTTTATGTTACTCTCCTTGTTCAAACTTTTGTGGCATTAATTGTCAATTTCATTTCTTAAACAATTTAAGTTTTAAATTATTGTAATTTGTAATACTTTTTCTTCTATTCCAATTTGAGTGACATAATGCTTAAGATGACCATAACAATTAATTAGGGGTGATATAATAAAATCACGATTGAAGCAGCAAAGTAGACATGTCTTAAATGACTCATAACAACTAATTAGAAGCTATATAGAAAAATTACTATAAAACTTACTTGTGAAAAAAAAAATTAAGTGGACCTCATATGAGACGTCAAGTTAATTTAAAATATCAAGAGTCAATTTATCATTTTATAATTATTTTATTCTTTTTATTAAATATTATTAATTTTCTAATACCTAGATGACTTATGATAATTAATTAAGAGTGATATTTAGTAAAATTATGATTGAAGCAGCTGAATCAGACATGTCATAAATATCTATTTACCTTTTTATTAAATATTATTAATTTTTTAATACATAAATAATTTATAAATAATAAATTAAGGTGATATTATAAAATTATGAAGCAAGAAGTTGAAGCAGGCAACTGAAGCAGACAACTGAAGCAGACACCTGAAGCAGGCATGTTGACAGCCAACTGCCTGCTTTTCTTTTCTTTCCCTCTTATAATTCTTCTTATTTGAACCGTGTATATAACATATTTGTAAAAGAAATATGAAATCTTTTTAATTTGAATTGTGTAAGAAACTCTAATTTAATATTAAAAAAAGATTTAAAGTTAATAAAACTTTTATTTAAAAATTTTGAAAGGGAAAAAATTCAAAATGAGGTGGGTTCATTACAACTTCAAAATTTCAAAAGGGAAAAATGAAATCGTGTTGTCTTTTATACTGGATCAAAATTTCGAGCACTTTCAACTTTTTTTTATTATTATAATTTGATTGGTCAAATTCTTGGAAGGTCAGAAGTGCTTATTTTCAAAAAGTGAGATTTTTTATCAAATATTTAGGAGAAAATAGGAGTATTTACTTTCGGGGAGTGTCAAAGCAGTTTTTCAAAAGCTAAAAAATTAACTTTTTCTTAAAAGCATTTTCTTTAAAAGACTTTCGAGAAAAATACAGTTACAAGCATTTTTATAAAGTTTGGTCAAATAATAATTGTTGCTCAATTTTATTAAATAAATTATTGAACAAATACAAGTTGTTTCTCATCGAAAAGAACTATTTCCTGAAAAATACTAAGACAATTTTCAAAAGTTTGGTCAAACACTAATTAGTTCTTAAAATACTTTTTGAGAAACACCCTTAACAAAGAATACTCTAGAAGCACTTTTATGCAATATTTTGCACTTCATTCTTTTGTATGTAATTTTTTATATTGTGTTGAGACACTCGTGCAAAGCACGTACACAAATCTAGCATATATATAAAAGAAAAGGCAAGTTTTCATCCTATTTTTTTTTCCTACATAGAATTCATCTCTTAATTTTTAAAAAAATTAATTTTTTAGTGCATTTTTTCTTTAGAACTTTCTCTCTTACAATTATCTTCGAAAAAATGATTTTCGCAATTAAAATATGGAGAAAACAGGTGAGATAAAATATGAGAAATAATTGACTCTTCAGTAGCTGATGCTAAACGAAAGTGTTCCCAAAAAAAAAGGCAATAAAAAATTAATTTTAAAAAAATTAAAAGATGAATCTCGCATAGGAAAAAAATTTAGGAAGAAAACTTGTTTATATATATATGGACAAGATAATATGTTGCTAAGATTGTGGAATTATAATAATTTTTAAAATCAAATAATATTTAATTATTATCTAAATCATGATTAGAGATTTGGTTGCATTTGTTTTTATTAAGATTCAGACGTCTGAATCTGAATTCAAATCTGAATGATTAAGATTTTATTTTCTGATCTGAAAACTGAATGGTTAAGTCTATTTATGTTTCAATATTTGAATATGCAAAATTTATTTATTTGTATATATAATAAACAATATAATTCAAATAAAAAATAATCATATATTAGAAAAATATTTGATTTAATACAGTAAAATTATTATTTGATTGAAAAAAATATTTATATTTGTTAGTGATAATGAAGATGGTTTGTAATGGTGGTAGTGGTGTTAATGATTGATGTTAGTGATTAATAATGTTGGTGGTGATAGTTGTGATGATAGAGATGTTTGGTATTGTAGTGACTGTTATGATGGTGGCGATTGGTAGTGGTGGCGGTAGTGATGTGAAGTGGTTTGATGTTAGTAGTTAGAGGTGTTATTGTGATAGCTTAAAAATGAATAAATGATGGTTGACGATGTGTTGGTGGTAGTAGGATATGTTGTTACCTATGATGGTAGAGATGATTATTAGTAGAGATATACTGTAGCAATGATGGTGGTTGAACTGGTGGTAGAGGTGACGACACTGATGACAATGGTGATGGTGATGGTGACCGAAGAATACGTGGATGTTGATGGTGTGTTAGTGGTAGTTAGCAGTGGCGCTAGTTGTGATAGGTAAGTTGGTAAGTAGTTGGAATTGACTGATAGTGGTTGATAATGGCAGTGGTGTTGATATTGGCGGCGGTGTTGACGGTGGTGATATCAACGGATATAATTTAAATAATGAAGGTAGTAGATATGGTAGAGTCTAAAAATAGTGGTTAGTAGCAATTATGATTGTGAATGGTAATTGTGTTGGTAAAGGTGGTTGGTGGTGATGGTGGTTGATGGCTAGGTGGTTAGTGGTGATGACATAGAGTGGTGGTGAATATCCAACACAAGAATACCTCTTAATGATTAAGACTTAGGCTACATTTGTTTTTATTATGATTCAGACGTCTGAATCTGAATGCACATCTGAATGATTAAGATATTATCTTCGAATTTGAAAATTGAATGGTTAAGACTATTTGTCTTTCAATATCTGAATATGCAAAATTTATTTATTTATATGTATAATAAAAATATTCAAATAAAAAATAATTATATATTAAAAAAATATTTGCTTTAATACAATAAAATTATCATTTTATTAAAAAAATATTTATATTTGTTAGTGATAATGGAGATGATTTATAATGCTGGCGGTGGTGGTAATGACTGATGTTAGTGATTAATAATGATGTTGGTGATCATTGTGATGGTAGAGATGTTTGGTATTGTAGTGACTGCTATGATGGTGGCGATGAGTAGTAGTGGTGGTAGTGATGTGAAGTTGTTGATGTCAGTTGCTAGAGGTGATGATTGTGATAGCTTAAAAATGAATGCATGATGATTGACAATGTATTGGTGGTAGTTGGAGATATTGTTAGCTGAGAAGGTGTAGATGATTATTAGTAGAGATATACTGTAGTGATGATGTTGGTTAAAGCGATGGTAGAGATGGCGACATCGATGACAATGGTGGTGGTAGTGGTGGCCGAAGAATATGTAGATATTGATGATATGCTAGTGGTAGTTAGCGATAGTGCTAGTTGTGATAAATGAGTTGGTTAGTAGTTGGGATAGGCCAATAGTGGTTGATGATAGTGGTGATGGTGGTGGTGTTAGCATTGACGTTGGCGTTGATAGTGGTGATAGCGGCGGATATAATTAAAATAATGGAGGTGACAGATATGGTAGAAGCTGAAAATAATGGTTAGTAACAATTATGATTGTAAATGCTGGTTGTGATGGTGGAGGTGGTTAGTGGTGGTGATGATGGTTGGTGGATAGGTGGTTGTTGACAATGGTGGTGATGGCAAAGATGGTTAGTGGTTGTGATTGATGATTATGGATAAAGTGGTGGTGAATATTATCCAATACAAGAATACCTCTTAATGATTAAGACTTAGTTCCAGATCTGAATGGTTAAGACCTATTAAGAGCCAAAATCTTAATAAAAAATAAATGCACTTCATGATCTGAAGTCTGAATCATTTAGATTCAGACCTTCATTAAGGGCAAACAAATTAAGGTCTTAATGGAGGTATCTGAATGATTCAAACTTCAGATCATTAAGTGCATTTATTTTTTATTTAGATTTTGGCTTTTAATAGGTTTGAATAGGTCTTAATCATTCATATCTGGAACTAAGTTTTAATCATTAAGAGGTATTCTTTTGTTGGATAATATTCACCACTGCTCTATCCATAATCATCAGTCACCACCACTAACTACCTTTGCCACCACCACCATTGTCAACCACCACCTAGCCACCAACCACCTCTACCATCACAACCACCATTCGCAATCATAATTGCTACTAACCATTATTTTCAGCAGCTACTATAGCTACCACCTTTATTATTTTAATTATATTTGCCTCTATCACCACCGTCAACGCCAACACCTCTATCAGTCAATCCCAACTACTAACCTCATATCTATCACAACTAGCGTCATTGCTAACTATGACTAACACACCATCAACATCCACACATTCTTCGGCCACCATAACAACCACTATTGTCACCTCTACCACTACTTCAACCACTATCATCGCTCTACTAATAATCATCTCCACCATCACAACTAACCACATCTCCAACTACCACCAGCGTATGGTCAACCATCATGCATTCATTTTTAAGCTATCACAATCAACAACTCTAACTAATAACATCAACCAACTTCACATCACTACCACCATCACTACCAATTGTCACCATCATAACAATCGCTACAATACCAAACATCTCTACCATCATAACTATCGCCACCAACATTACTGTAACACCCCATATTCAAGTACATATATTGGCGTATTCAAGTACGTGTATTGGTCTTACTTATATGGAATTAATTTTTTTATTTTATTTATACCGGAATTTGCCCGTCGATGGTTCCATGCGAAGGTTATTGAATAAGCTTTCCAACGATATAAAGATTTCCAAAATCGGATAGGTTTCGGATATAATCGAGAACGTTCGAAACTATAAAACGGTGGCCGGAAAATTGGGAATAGTAAATGTGCAGGAAAATTTCCTGCACACAAACTACTGAGTCCAGCTAATTTTTTGGGTCAAATTTGAACGATCATAACTCCCTTAATATAATGAACTGAGAGAGCTGCGACCTATGAAAAGAAAGATTTTTGAGTCTTCTTTCCACTGCAATTGGTTTCATCCAAATCCAACGTCTGAGTAAGGAGTTATACTCGTTTTATTTCAGCCTCTCAAAACAGATTTTTAGGGTCAACTTCAAACGATCATAAATCCTTGTACAGGATGAACTGGGTGACCTACTTTATATGAAATGAAAGCCCTTTAAATTATCTTTCCAACGATACTAATTTCACCCAAATCCAATATCGGAGCAAAGAGTTATAGTCGATCTACTTTAGCTTATCAAAACAGTCCACCAAAGGACAGATTTGACATTATTTAAATTTTAAAGGCACTTTGGTCATTCCCTAAGATATTATGGACGGGAATATGTGTATATATATATGTATATGAGCTCAAAAACTCATTTTCATCATCAATCATTGCGAAAGAACAAACCCTAACCAAATTTGACCTTTAAATTACTTTCGATTCAACCGTAGAAATTCCAAAGTAATTCGATAACTGCGTTTGTCATCTCGAGAGCTTCGAACGACACCTATTATTTGTGCAAACACGATTGTATAATCAAGAGGTGAATTCTAAGGTATGAATATTGTTTGCCTTTGTTCTCTTCCATATGTATATGTGTTATAGAGGATTATATGTATTGGTTGTTATTGAAAAGTGATGGAAATAGGGTTATGGACTATTTTGCATGGTTTGGTTGTATTGAATTGTGGAAGGTGGATATGGTAATTGAGTTATGGAAGGTGGATATGGTGATATACTATTGAATTAATGATTATTTATGTCTATGGCTCAATTTGGTTTAATGGATTGGTTGGAAGGATAAATGAATCCAAACTTGATATTGGAGGATGTTGTATGAATATGCATGGAATGTGAATGTAATTGGAGTATAAGAGGGTTAAAGTGATACCCTTTATGGTGTAATTAAGGATTACTACTTAACCACAAGTTTGGTGAATTCAAATAATTGAATTGTGACATTTGGTCGCTAATACTAGATTGCTATATATGTTCATTGTAGATAAGTAATCCGAAAAGACGAGAAGTTCATTTGGGACTAGTATTGAAGGTTGACAGTCAAGTATGTAAAGCATACTCTATACCATATCTTTGGCATGAAAGTGAACAATTTTTCTATTAAGAAAGTTTCCAAAGTTATTCAGTAACATGTGATCCATAATGATTTTGTATGATGTCCTACGTTATCAATGAACTTGTTTCCACCCTACAAGATGTCAAGACATTCCAATACTTACTTGTTTTCCAAATCTTACATATTTATTGCACTAATAAATATCAGAAGGTATCCGGTTACTCGAACAAGATCCATGTGCTATTAATGACTCCAAAACGTTTCATTGATATACCAATAAGTTCCTACTTCATTGTTATGGCATTGATGACTCCAAAACACTTTATTGATGTGCCAATGAGTTCTTACTTCATTGTTATTGCATTGATGGTCTATTTATATGTCTCTTATTGATGTATCATTGTTTCAAAGTATCAAAAATGTGGTGGCGACCGAAATAACAATCTCAAAGATTAATTGAACTAAGTGATGGAAGTTCTCTCTTATCGGGTGGTATCCCAGGGGCATAAGCCTATCATGGGTCGATCCCTAGTTATGTGTTTATGGGTGGTATCCCATGGGCATAAGCCTATCATGGGTCGATCCCAGTTGATATGTACTGGAGGCAGCCTAATGGTCACAGTACAGTACAGTAATGATTACAAAGATGATAAGAACGAAGGTAAAGTGATTGAATAAATTCAATGTACAGGTTGTCACAAGTTCTAGTAAGTGTGGTCCACTTCTATTACGATTTATTCACTTATTTTTTATTTCTATTGAGCTCTTATATCATATGTGATTATCTACATCTTTACATACTCAGTACATATTTTGTACTGACATCCCCCACGGGGGACCTGCATTTCATGCTGCAGGCACAGGTACCTCAGCTCATACACCGCACAAGTAGGAGCCAGGATACCCAGCTGCTTTTGGTGAGCTCCAGTTTGCTTCGGGGCTTTCCGTGTCATATCCAGTCACTTTTGGTATTGTATAGAAGTTACTTATATGGCGGGGTGTGTCCCGACCTTAGTTAAACTCTGTGTATTGTCTAGAGGCTTTGTAGACCTAATGTACAGTCAAGGTGGTGTTTTGTTAATAGACGTGATGGCTCCAACGGTCAAGTATTGTATATACATATATATATGTGTGCTTGAGCTTATATAGGTGATTATTTCCTTTTATATGCGACATGATGTTGTCCGAATTTTGGGTTGTCATAGAGGTATGCATAGGAAGTATAAGGTTATGAGTTGGTTCTCCCGGGCCTCCTCGGTTACGGGTGCCAGTCCGCTAACATCAATCATTACCACCACTACCACCATTACAAATCATCTTCATTATCACTAACAAATATAAATAATTTTTTCAATCAAATAGTAATTTTATTTGTTTCGGTCAAATATTTTTCTAATATGTAATTATTTTGTTTATTTAATTTTTTTTTTATTATATATGTAAATAAATAAATTTTGCATATTCAGATAATAAAAAATAAATAGTCTTAACCATTCAATTTTTAAATTTGAAAACAACATTTTAATCATTCAGATATGCATTTAAATTCAAACGTGTGAATCTTAATAAAAACTAGCTAGGAGGAGAAAAGTTTGCTACTTCTCCTCATGGTTAACCTGGTCAAATCGTAATTGTAGTATATTTAAATCGATATTAAATATTCATTTTTTTGGTATAATTTATACCAAATCATAAAAGAGCGGTACAAGTATACTTTTGCCGGGTCAAAGGGTGTGCCAAAGGCTTGCTGATTCTCTAAAATAAAATAGTCTAATCATAAGAAAACAAGATTCTTACGTATGCAATATTCCATTTTCACACAACTAATATTCCTAGTATACAAATATTAATCATAGCTTTTTCATAAATTCATGGCTATATTTTTTTTTTTCTAGAAGAGTGTGTTGTTGCTTCAGCGGCAAGGGTAAGCTCATAATTGAGTTGTACTATTTGAAACGAGGAAATTTCCACAAAATAGATAAAGTAGAATAACAATTATTAATTAGGTGCCTATATATAGATAATTATTCGAAATTATTTGATGGTCGGAAGAGAGTACAAATCTTCCCATGGCCCTAACTTAACTAACGACACCTAATAGCTGCAATATGAAATAAGTAGAAGGTTTAAGGTGTGCTCACTATTTTGGTGTTCACACTCATCAAATGTATTCTAGTGACTTGTTTATATCCTATGAGATATTCTTAAAGAGACAAAATTCAACAACCTAATTCTGAAGTATGAGCGAAATTTATAATAGAAAAAATTATATAGCATAGATAAAAAATGGTACTTAATTATCTATTATGATTAATGTTTAAAATAATTATTTGATATAGTCAAAAGTTACTCAAGGAACTATTATTTAAGTGGGCTTTCATATACAAATGTAATAGCTTGTATATCATGGAATTAATCTTTCTCATCTCATTAAACTTAAATTTTGACTGATTTAATTGAGCACTTAATTTTATTTTGAAAATTGAACAATGTATTTCATTTTTCTCTCGTCTTTTAAATTATCCATTTATTTGTTTTCCTCTCTTTTTAAATTTTCACTATCTTCTTCAATCCTTATTCTTGAAAAGTAGAAACTACTGATAGATTTTGTTATATTGACTCTTAAATAGTATATTTTTGTGATTTGCCTAATTACATCAAAAAACTTTTCATCAATTCTTTTCTTCTAGTTCATGCGAAAAAAAGGTTTCGACACGTATAATATTCATACATATATATGTGTGTGTGCGCATGCGTGTATGTATTCTTTTTCTGTTAGTTACATACAAGTATGTATATCGTGTCAATTTTTTTATGTATATATATATATATATATATATATATATATATATATATATATATATATGTATACAAATAACCATCGTATACAATTAGACAGTTGTCATGTGTTGGCATATACATCTATATACACATGTAAAATATACATATAAATTAAATAATCAGTTTTTGTTTTGTACAAAATATGGTGGTTTATATTGTATATATTACATATAGGTATACGACTATCACGTGTTTGTATATAACTAAATTGTATATTTTTAAATTTAGTTTTTATGAACTATGTTTATTCTTTTATTAGATATTAGGTATATCTCAGTTTGTATAATCTGTTATTGGTGTGTTGTATAAACTAAAGGAAAAGAAAAAAAAGTTTCAAGGATTCTCACTCCAAAGGGGAAAGCAACGATGTTGTGAATGACTCAAAGATATTTTTTATATACCCAAATATATATTAGTATGAATATATGTACAATAGATACATATGTCTATATATCTTTCTTTTGTTACCATGTCAACTTTTTAATGTATATGTATACAGATATCCGTCATATATAATTAAATAGTTATCATGGGTTGCTATATACATGATATATACATATATAAATATACATATAAATTGTATAATCAGTTTTTGATTTGTATAAAATATATTGATTCATATTTTACACATTACTTATAGGTATACAACTGTCACTATTGAAATCCATCATAAGTGAAACCCACACTACTCACCTGGTGGGAGAACCATCTTCCCTGAAACTCCATCTCAAAATCAAAGCTTAAAGAGATAATAAAACTAAATCCATCAATAAAGATATCGAGTTCTAAATCAAAATGTGAGTACAACTAAAATGTGGAACACTATACTTAACAAAACCATCCCTATGACCCCAAAGTCGTCCATAACAAAACTGTTAAAGATTGTCAAGAAGGAGATGCAACCTCAAAAACTAACTAAAAAATATAATCTAGAAAAAAGACTCTGTTACTCAAGAAGGATTCATGGTATCCCAAAACATGTTGCTCATCCTTGAATCCGAAATCAACCGCTGAAAGCACAAGTGAGGTCGTGTAGGATTCGCTGAAATATGCATTGCACTCACAAAAATAAGAGAAGGTATAGTATCAACACACAAAAAAATAATAGTGTACTGGTAGGGTCATTTGACCAACTCAAGATGAGAATATGAACACATAATCAAATTATAGTACAAGAAGTTAATCCATGCTCAAAATCATCATACAGTTAGCACATTAATCACCAAATAAGTAGTTTAGGATTTCAAACAACAAGTCAACATATTATCACCAAGTTAAGTTCAGTCAAGACAAGTCAAACAAGTCAAGAAGTTAAACCATTATCAATCGTATAAATATATTCTCCAGTTCACTCATGGAGCCGTCAAACTCACCTGACTCTTGTACATACACGCTATGGATAATACATTCACCCTCTAGTCATGACCTGCACAATTTTCGTTCATGTATTAATCTCAGTCACAAGTGTCTGCCAACCTTTTTCGCCAATAACCCGTGGGAATATTCCAAATATTGAAACATCCCACATTTAACAGTGAGGTAGGTCAAAAATCATACAACAACGTAAAATTCTTTGCATTAACCAATCCAAATAACATGCACTAACAAGTCACACTACAAAGTATTTAACGTGCACATATGTTACAAATTGGATTAAACTACAATACCATCACCTATCTAACCAAGATTGCACAACTCCTTTAAGCTGTAGTTTTGTCCTTTCATTTAATTTTTGCTTACTCTTGATCTAGAGCATGTATATAAATACATAATTAATGAAATAACCTATCATGTTGGGAATTATAACTCACACCCAAACCCTAAGGTCGAGTTCATGATTATTCCTTTCTCATTTTAGGAATTTTCTACCGTAATTCACCTAAAACTATCAATTTCATGAATTAATTAGTGAATTAATGAAATACAAGGTAAATTAATCGTTAATAATCGAAACACGTTAACATTTTACATAATCTCCTCCTTTGAACAAGAAAATAACCAAAATCGGCCCAGAAACCTTCTCAAAACTCAGAAAAGAGAAATTCTAAGGCATAATCCTTACCTTAACGGTGCCAAATGATGAAAACTGTTAGAAATCGCCCCAAATCTCTCCCTTTTTTTACCCCAAATGATTTTTTTAAAAAATAAAAATATTTGGAAAAATAATTTATTAAAACTGCAATTTTCACCGGTATAGCAGCACCACCGTTGTAGCGGGTGTTGATCAGGTCTAACCGTCACTATGGTAGGAATTTCTCTTCTATTGTGGCCCCTTGCTATAGCGGCATGCACACTGCTATAGCGGTGTTGACGGGACAAAATGTCTATTTTCGTCCAAAAATCTCATTTTTTGCAACACTTTAAATCATGGACATTCCAAACAATGCCATTTTCGCTAAGATCAATTTTGAAAGTTCTACACACCTAAATTTAATTTAATAAATTCCTACAGTTTTTTATCATTTTAGCAACTAAAAATCAAACACCTCCCAACTTTCCCAAATCATTCTCAAAATTTTCTAGATCGTACCTCGCTCCGATTTTACTTGAAACTAGCCTAGCCTGAAATTTAGAACTTCAAAATCGAGAAAAAGTTTAATATGAAATTTTCAACAGGAGGTTTATACATAACAACAGAAACAATCATTACAATAGATATCAATTTACTCATCATCCATCCTTGAATGATCAGCCGTGGAAAATAGGCTAAAAAGAGGAGAGAGGAGAGTACATGTACCCTTAAATAATTGAGGTTACTTATCCCGGTCTTCCTCAATTGTACAGTGTTTCCACTGAACCTTAACTGGGTGAATTATCTTCGTCCTTAATTTTCAAACATCGCCATGGTACCTCTTAAGCATAGAAACATGAAATACTGGATGGACTTTCGACAATCCCGACGATAGAGCCAACCTATATGCAACTGGATCTACCACTTCAAGAACCTTAAATGGACCAACATTATAACACCCCAACTTAGGAAGGAGCCCCACATCGGCAAAACACAGGAGGAATGTTGGGTATATAAGTGAGAAAACCTTACACCCTAGTGACGTGTTTTAAAGCCGTACGGGCCTAGGCCCAGAGCGGACAATATCACTAGTGGGTTGGGCAGAGATAGGGGTATCTCAGGCCTGTGTGGTTCGGGATGCCCGTCGCGGCCAGGGCCTCGGGCTGGGTTGTGACAGAATGGTATCAAAGCCGCTCCTGTGTCATTCCTGTCGATGTGGTCCAGAGTTCAAACTGAGTGTAGGCGAATCCCAGTAAGACGGGGCAAACCTTATTCCTGAGTGTAGGAAAATCCCATTCGGTGGGGCAAACCTCAGCGAGGATGCTGAGTCCATAAGGGGGATGTATGTAACACCCCAACTTAGGAAGGAGTCCCACATCGGCAAAACACAGGAGAGATGCTAGGTATATAAGTGAGAAAGCCTTACACCCTAGTGACGCATTTTAAAGCCGTGCGGGCCTAGGCCTAGAGCGGACAATATCACTAGTGGGTTAGGAAGTGAAAAGGGTATCTCGAGCCTGTGTGGGTCGGGATACCCGTCGCGGCTAGGGCCTCGGGCCGAGTCATGACAAACATACTGAGGATTGAGCTTTTCCCTCTTCCTGAACCTCATGACTCCTTTTATGAAAGACCCCTTAAGCAAAACTTTTTCCCCAACCTTGAAGTCTATGTCTCCTTCCTTATGATCCGTATATTTTTGCTGCCCACATTGAGTAGCCAACAGCTGGTTTAAATAAACCTTACCTTTTTTTGAGCCCCTTTTACCAAGTTAGTACCCAAAGGTATAACATCTCCATCCTCAAACCATCCAATAGTTTACCTATACTTCCTTTTGTATAGTGCCTCGAATGGTGCCATATTAATTCTGGAGTGATAGTTATTGTTGTATGAAAAATTACATAATGAATGAAAATTGATCCCTAGTTTCACCAAAACCAATCGCACAGGCCCTTAACATACCCTCTATCACCTGAATTATCCTCTCCGACAGTCCATTAGTTTGAGGATGAAAAGTCGTGCTAAAGTAAGCTTGGTGCCCAACTATTTATGTAACCTATCCGAAAACTCGAAAGTGTACTTTGTATCTCTATCACAAATGATGGTAAGGGAAACCCCATAAAGTCTGACAATCTCTTTAACATAGATTTTAGCTAACTAATGAGAGTTGTAGACTACTCGAACTGGCAAGAAGTAAGCCAATTTCATCGACTGGTACATTATCATCCTAATGGAATCATACTTTTTAAAGTCTTAGAAAGACCCACTATAAAATTTATAGTAATATGCTCCCAGATTTCCATATAGGTATAAGCATCCTCTAAAGCAACCCCACAGGCCTTTGGTGTTCATACTTCACGTGTTGATAATTTAACACTTGGACGCATAATACACTATATCCACCTTCATCTCCGACCACCAATAAAGCTGCCTTAAATTAACAACTTAGTCGTACCTGGATAAACAAAATAACATAAACTATGAGCCTTTGAAAGTACATCACAGAACAAATTACCAAATTGAGGAATACATAATCTTTTCTTAAACTACAATATTTCACCAACATCGAGAGTGGTGCCTACCACCTCTCCGCATATCACTTTATTTTAGAGTACATCCAACTTCTTGTCTTCAAATTACTTGGCCTTAATCTGATTTACAAATGTTGACTTCACCTCAATACTAACCAACACTCCACCCCTGTTTAAAACCTCAAACTATATGCCATAGGATGCTAAAGTTTGAACCTCTCTATCTAAAGTCCGTTTAGACACCCTCAAGAATGGAAAACTACCCATACTTATAGCTTTTGGGGTCAATACGTCTGCCACCACATTGTCCTTAGATAGTAATGAATAGTTACGTCATAATCCTTCAATAACTTTATCTATTTTTGTTGTCTTATATCCTCATACCTTTGAGTAAACACATGTTACAGGCTATGATGGTCTTTGAAGACCTCACATCTGATACCACAAAGGTAGTGTCTCCAAATATTTAATGCAAACACCATCGCCATAAACTATAAGTCATATGTAAGGTAGTTTCTTCCATGAAGTTTCAAAAGCCTTGAAGAATAAGCAATGAAACTTCTATCCCGCATGAACACAACACCCAGTTCAAAAAGTGAATCATCACAAAACACTATAAAGTCCTTCCCTTCAACCGATAGCAAAAGGATAGGCGTTGCAGTCAACAACATCTTAAGCTTTTGGAAGATCTTCTCACATTGACCCGACCAAACAAATGACACTTTTTTCTGAGTCAGACTTGTTATGTCTGTTGCAATAGATGCAAAGTTCTTGACAAACCTGCGGTAATAACTAGCAAGACCCACAAAACTCCTAACTTCAATCACTGAAGTAGGTTGATCTAATTTTTAATTACATGTATCTTCTATAAATTCACCATCACTCTTTTTTTTAGAAACCACATGTCCCAAGAAGGCCACTGAAGACAACTAAAACTCACACTTTGAAAATTTAGTAAATAGCTACTTCTTCCTTAGAATCCCCAAAACTATGTGAAGGTGACCTGCATACTCTGCTTTACTCTTGAAGTAGACTGGAATATCATCAATAAATATGATAACGAAAGAATCCAAGGATAATTTAAGGATACCATTAATCAAAGTTATAAAGGTTGCAGGTGCATTAGTTAGCCCAAATGACATCATCAGAAACTCATAATTGCCATATCGAGTTCTAAGAGTTGCCTTCGGTATGTCCTCTAGTCTTATTTTCAACTAATGATAACCCTACCATAAATTAATCTTTGAAAACATTGATACATTATATAACTGGTCAAACAAGTCATCTATGTGAGGCAAGAGATATTTATTTCTAATAGTAACCTTATTCAGCTGTTTATAGTCAATGTGCATCCTCAAACTACCATTCTTCTTCTTAACAAAAAGGAGTGGAGCAACCAAGATGAAACACTTAGACAAATAAAAACCTTGTCAAGTAGCTTCTTTACTTGACTTTTGAGCTCCATCAACTCTACTGGAGCCATTTGATAAGGAGAAATTGATATAGGGAGAGTGTCTAACTCTAAGTTAATATAGAAATATCCCTATCTGAAGGCATACTCAATAGTTCTAAAGAAAACACATCCTCGAATTCAAAAACTATCAAAACCATCTCTATAGAAGGGGATCGCGCACTCATATCCCAGAGATAAGCTAAAAATGCTAAACACCCCTTTTCCACTAACCTCTTGAAGGGGAAAATAATATAATTCTTACCGACTTGGCCTTATACACTCTCTCCTACACTAGTTTATCCATTACCAACATAGTTAAAGTCATTATCTTACCATTACAGTTTAAAATAGCATGATATGGAGATAACTAGGTCATATCAAAAATTATATCAAAGTCCAATATATCCAGAATAAATAGATCTACCTAAGTCTGAAAAATCCATAAATACCATATGGTAAGAACGGTAAATATGGGCTACTAGCACAGACTCACCAATTGGGGTAGACACATATACAGGGTAATCAAGTACATCACAAACCAAATTCAGACCCACTACAAGATGGCTACATACATAAGAATAAGTAAACCCAGATCATATAAAATATAATCCATCTGATCATAAACAAAAATAGTACCTGTAATCGCTACATCAAAAGTAGGGTGCCCAGTCATCAATTTGAGCTAACTTCTTTCCCGACTACTCTTTGTCCCTAGTGCCGCCATTTCTTTGACTACCCCAACCACCTGTCTGAATTCTTATCCACCTTGTAGACTACCTCTGTCATTGACTCCTCTCTCTTTACCCACTAGAACTATAGCCTGAGTCTGTTGCTGTGCTTGAGCATTTACCTGTCTAGCAACACATCCTTTTAAAGTGACGAACAACGTTATAATAGTAATATCATAGCTTGAAAGGAGGCCAGTTGGTAAAAGAATAAGAAACCCCTTTGGCCCTAACATTTTGTTGCTAAGAAGAGACTTTAGCTGGAACCATAGTAGAAGCTGACATAACTGACTGAATAGGACGGGCTGGATAGGCCTAATGACTGTGGCCCTTAGAGTAGGACCCACTAAAATTCCCAACACTGTAGGAATTCTTGGCTAACATATTATCCAAACCCAATTGCATTAAGTCTTCCAACTTCTTCTCATAGTCATAAACTTTATTGAAACTATTTTATACAAAAGTCATATGCTTAAGCAAAACTAAAGATCATAATTCAAACCCTTAATGAAGAAGTGAAACCTCTCCTCCTTATTATTCAATAAATGAGTGGCATAGCGATACAAGACATGGAACTAACTTAGCCTTATAGGTTACAACTGACATCTCACCCTACTCCAATGTTAAGAACTCGTCCTTCTTGTGATATCAGAAAGCACGAGGCATATACTTCCATAAAAATAAGGCATAAAATTGCTCTCAAGTCAATAGAGGCAAAACTGGTGACCAACATTCTATGGATGCCCTCCATCATTGCTTAGCATCTTTCTTTATCAGACTAGTCACAAACTCAACTCTATGTTGCTTCACAATACCTATCTTGTGTAACCACTCAAAGAAATCAATGATAAACTTAAAAGAATTCTCAAACTCATTATCCTGAAAGGTAGTTGGTTTCATCTTCAAAAACCTTGTCAATAACCCATATTTTGGACTAGTCAAACTAAATCCATAATTGGACGAGGAAAAATATCGGTACTTGAAGATTTGTCTATTCTAGAAGCCATGGTAGTACTAGGATAAATAACTGGAGCCTGAAAAACTGGTATCATAGGTGTGGCTCTAGTCCTTGCCAACCCACTTTAAAAAGCTAACATTTGCTAAATTACCTTAGCAGAAATAGGGGGTAGTGCTGCAATCCCAGTTGGTGTCGCCACTTCAGGCTCTACTCCATGCTCCTCTACTCTCTTTCTTTTCTTAACATAATCCTAAGGTGGAGGTAATATTGACCTTTTAAGGGTCTAGCCAATTGTTGCTTGGGCTTCACCCCTGGCAGGTGTGGCTTGTTCTTTCCTTCCTCTTTCTCTCCCTTTCACTCATTCTTTTACCCTTATGTCTGGATCTACAGCTGTCGATGCAGGGGTTGATGGTCGAATTTCATTGGACCTAATATTCATCATCTACGGACAAAAGAATTAAGAAGATTATATACAAATTTAGATCGCCAGATACAAATTGGAATTAAGTTATAGCACAAAAGAAACAAGAATGACAGATTTTCTAAAGTTTTATAGCATCCCAAAGAAAAGTACACATGTCTCTATACCATTCTGCGAGACTCTACTTAACTTATTTGGATGAGATGAGATCGACAAAACTATACTCTGATACCAACTTTGTCATGATTTAAATCTATCATGGGTGGCACCCACGCTACTCACCCGATGAGAAAACTATCTTTCCCAAAAATCTATCTCAAAATTAAGGCTTAGAGAGATAATAAAACTGAATCTATCAATAAAAATATCCAAATATAAGTATAACTAAAATATGGAACGTTATACTTAACCAAACCATCTCCATGACTCAAAAGTCATCTATATCAAAACTACTAAAGATTGTCAAGAAGGAGACGCAACCCCAAACGTTAAATGAAAAACATTATTCATAAGTGGGGTCTCATAGGAACCACTGGAATATGTGTTGCAATCACAAAAGTAAAAACAGATGCAGTATTAGCACACGAGAAAGCAATACTGTACTGGTAGGGTCTTTTGGCCAACATAAGATAAGAATATGAACACATAACCAAATTAAAGTACAACAAGTTAATCCATGCTCAAAACCATCATACACTTAGCACATTAATCACCAAATAAATAGATTAGTATTTCAAACAACAAGAAATATTATCACCAAGTTAAGTTCAGTCAAGTCAAGTCAAACAAGTCAAGAAGTTAAACCATTATTAATTGTATAAATATATTCCCCGGTTCACTCATGAAATCGTCAAACTCACCCGGCCATTGTACATACACACTATGGGTAATACATCTACACTCTATCTATGATCTGCAGGGGTTAATTTTTTAACCTGTTTTAATTCTAAATACAAGTGTTTGGCAACCTTATTTTTCCAATAACCCGTGGGGACGTTTCAAATATCAAAATATCCCATATTTAACACTAAGGTAGGTCAAAAATCATACAATAATATAAAATTATTTTCATTGATCACACCAAATAACATAAGTGTAATACTCCGTATTTTCCTTAAGCCTAAATTGTATCTCTATAAGATTAAGGAATGACTTCTAAAGTGAGTAGTGTTTAAATCATATAGAGTTTTCCTAACGTTAGCTTTCTAACGATACCAATTTTGCCCAAATCCGATATCGGAGTAAAAAGTTATGGACGTTTAACAGAGAACTGTCCAAATTGCCCAAGAGCGATGGGCAGGTTGACGGACCGTCGCCCAAGCCATCGTAACTAAGGTAGTAAGTCCCTGTTCTGGCCCAGTTCTGATGATCAAACTGCCAGACCTTCGAGCCAGCGACGGACCATCGCACAAGCCATCACAGATCCCGTTTAGCATTTTAAAGCCATTTTTAAAAGGGCTTTTTGGTTTTTTTCCACCTTTTTTATCACCTAGATATATCAAAATGAAGCATAGATTTTCAGATTCATCCAAAGCATCAAAATCTAGAGTTTTCTCTCAAGACTAACCCTCAAGAGCAAGACCCAATTCCTTCTCAAAGATTTTATCATAGTTTTTGCAAATTGATTTAAGAATCAAGGTTCCCAAGTCAAAAGCTTCAAGAACCCTCACTCAAGAGTATGAAAAAAGTATCAAGCAGTCTTGTTCATCTAAATTCATAATCTAAGGTATGTGGGGTTTGAACAAGGACAATCCTTTCATCCTTGTGCCCAAAACTTGTCTTTAATCACAAAGATATATAATTTTACATGTTTTCTTATGAAATTGAAGTAAGGGTTTATACCCTATGTCATTATCCTTGAGATTATGATTTTTTCAATGTTTTAGAAGTTGAAGTACATGAGCATATTGAGATTATAATGCATATTGCTAAAAAATTCCAGATTTCTATATGATTTATGAATCTTTATGATATCTAGTATGTATTTTGATACGTCTTAACCTGAGATTGATATATGGGTCATTAAGCCCTACTTGATATTGCAATTTTATAAACTTTTGTGCTATAAGCACCCATGATTTGATTATTTTGAGATTATTGAGAAAGTTTGACCTTGATGGTCATAATAGCTTTGAAATCCACCTCACCGAATGAGATTACAAATTTTGTAGTTGGTTTCATTATAAACCATGAGATTGTTTTAAAAGTGGATATTCTATAAGATGAGCATATCTAATTAAAGAGAGTAGTATTTAGCACCGAGTTGGGTAAGTTACTACGGTTTCATATCCCAAAACTATGTGCCACCGTAGGGTTGAGATTTATGGGCCCGATCACTAAGTTGAGGTTATACTCCCTGGAAAAAGTATGAAGTCTCTCCCTAACGTGAGGTTTCTTCCTTAGGAGAACAAAATGTTGGACTCCATGTAGCTCGCATGGTGTGTGTCGGTTAAGATAACTTCCCTACTAGTAAGAGTAAATAATCAGTTTCTAAAGTAAAGTATGTTCCTTTGAGATGAGTTATTTTCCCTAAAGCTTTGAAAGATATCCTGGTCAGTAAAGATTTTTAGATACTAAGTGTAAAGGCTCACAAACATATTCCAATAATGTTTTACTTTAGAGTTTACTTTTAAAGTTGCAGTCTTAGCTTTCAGATACAGAGGTGAGTATTTACCACTTAGTCTATATGTTTTGAGTAGGGAATAGAACTACAAATTTCAGAAATAAGTATATTGACTCACGAGATTTATACTATGCATTCCATTATTCATAATTTTCAAGATATACATATTTAGAGATTATTCAAGCAATGTGAGTCAGTTATATCAGCATACATGATTTCTATAAAGATTGATGATATTGTTGTTTTAAGTATTGCATAAACCCCCATATACTCAGTACATCCTCAAAGTTCTGATCCACATATATGTCTGTGTGCTACATTATCTCATAATGTGGGTTTGGGTGCTCAGTCTCAGAAGTGACAGTGATCTTTGAGTACCTTTATCTACACGCCAGTAGTTGGTGATTCCTCATGGTTCGAGGACCTAATTCCTTATTTTTAGTCTTTGTAGTAGCTGATTATTTCTTTTTAGTCCAGTTTGAGTCAGTTGGGGGGTTTTCCCAATAACTCTCTAGTTCTTAGTAAGTAGAGGCTTGTTAGAATACCAGTTGAAGTTTTGTTTCAGATTTCTAGTATTTGATATCCAGACATTTGTTTTCAATTATTTCATTTCTGATCGATATAACATAACATATATTGTTTGGTTATTCATCCTAAAGTAAGTGATAGAAGTAGTAACAGGCTCAAAGGGTTAGCTTGGGGCTACTTGTAGCCTTAAGCACCGTGTGACGTTCCGGAATGAGATTTTGGGGCATTAAAATAAGCTAACAAGCCACACTACAAAATAGTTAACGTGCACATATGGTACAAATTGAATTAAACTAAAATACCATTACTTACCCCAAACCAAACTTGCATAACTCCTCTAAGCCGAAGCTTTGCCTTTTTATGCAATTTCGCTTGCTCTTGGTCTAGAACATACATGTAAACACATGATTAATGAAATGACCTACTATGTTGGTAATTATAACTCACACTCAATCCCTAATGTCAAGTTCATGATCATTCATTTCCTGTTCTCGGGCTTTTCTATCGTAATTCACTTAAATCTTTTGAATTAATTAGTGAATTAACAAAGTGTAAGGGTAAATTTACCATTAATAATTGAAAGCCATTAACGTTTTACAAATTTTCCTCCCTTGCACCAAAAATAACCAAAATCATCCCTAAAACCCTCCACGAACTCCACAAATTAGAAATTCTAAGGCCTAATTCATCAGTTACTAGTTAACAGGAAATAAATCCTTACCTTAGTGATGCCAAACGATGAAAAACTGATAGAAATTGCCCCAAATCGCCTCTCCTTTATACCAAAATAAATATTAGTAAAATAAATTAATTTGAAAAAATGATCTATCAAAACTATAATTTTTGCCACTATAGCGGTATGCATCGCTGTAGTGGGTGTTGATCAGGTCTGATCGTCGATATAGCGACATCCCGCTATAGCGGTATGCATGCCGCTATAGCAGCGTTGAAGGGACAAAATATTCAGTTTCGCCTAAAAATATCAATTTTTGCAGCACACCTTAAACTAGCGACATTTCAAATAATGTCCTTTACGCTAAGATCAATTTTGAGAGTTTTAGTCTCCTAAATTCGATTGTGTGAATTTCTATAGGTTCTTTATCGTCTTAGATAACTAAAAATCAAATCAAACACCACCCAACTTGTTCAAATTATTTTTGAATTTTTTAGACCATACCTCGCTTTGATTTTGTTCGAAACAAACCTAGCATGAAATCTATAACTGTAAAATCGGAAAGAAGTTTAGCCCGAGATTTTCAATGGGAGGTTTATACATAACGGCAGAAATGGTCATTACAACAACTATCATGTGTTTGTATTAATTCAAAGCTATTTTGTATAAATTATATTTAATCATTGCATGAATTTATTTGTATATTTATATCAGTGCATTTGTATTTTTGGTTATATTCTTTCGCATACATTTTGAATTTGTATACATTTATACTTTTGAATTTGTATATTTATACATATAATCTGAATTTATTTTCATTGTATGCTTTTGAATTTTTATCAATTCATATTTATCTTTAATATATGAGTTGTAAGTGTTTGTATTTGTATTTGAATGTTAGATTAAGAGATAATTTTTGTTTATATCAACTCTACATTTGTATTCCTATTCATAGCTAATTTTCTTGGATAAATACATTGAACGTATAAGTACATTGAAATTATATTTTAAATTTTGAAGTCATATGAATAAATCAGAGGAATTTTAGTTTGAATTTTATTTTTGTATTTCAAAAATTAAAGGTAGGTTATCCATATGAAAAAGGAATAAATAAAAGATCTACAAAAGATATGTTGGAGAGAATAAAGAAACTGATTCACTCTCCTTTCTATTTTTATCTCTAAACATAAATGAAATATTAATAAAGTCTGTTAGTTATTGTTTGTACGTTAGAGTCCTAAATACATTTAATCACTAACTGAAATCTATAAAATGTAATTAATGTTATGAAATATAAAGCAAAGAAGAAGAAAACAGAGAGAAAGTCATTTTATTTCTCTTGAGAGGTTCTTGATGAGTTCATGACAATGAAGGAAAACTTATTTATTTATAGGGGAAAATTAACCTTAAAGTTTCTAACTTTTCCATAAATAGATATTCACTATATATGGTAAAGTATAAATTCACTATATATGGTAATATATTTATAATACTCCCCCTTGAATGTCTAATTGATAGATAATGTGCCTCGTCAAAATCGTACTAGAAAATACCCAGTGGAAAAAAATCTAGCGAAGGAAAAAGAGTACACATCTCTAACAATACGCATATAGGCTGCCTCATTAAAAACCTTACAAGGAAAATCAGTGGGACAAAATCTCGTAAAGAAAAAAGAGTACAACGTGTACTAACTCCCCCTAATGAGAGCATCCTTGAGCCTTTACATCCCGATCTTGTGCACCATCTTCTTAAAAGTTGCAATTGAAAGAGATTTGGTGAATAAATCAGTCACATTGTCACTTTTGAACGAATCTGTTGCACGTTAATATCACCATTCTTTTTGAGCTCATATATGTAGAAAAACTTTGATGAAGTGTACTTTGTTCTATCTCCTTTTATGAATTCCCTCTTAAGTTGTGGTATGCATGCTGCATTATCTCCATATAAAATTATAGGTATATTGTCACATTTCACACCACATTTTTCTTGAATGAGATGTATCATGGATCTCAACCATACTCATTCCCGGCATACTTCATGAATAGTTATTATCTCCGTATGGTTCGATGAAGTGGCTAGATAGACTGCTTTGTATATCTCCAAAATATGATAGTACTACCACATATGAACACATAGACTGTTTGAGACCGAGCTTTATATGGGTCAGATAAGTAACCAAAATCAGCATGACCAATAAGACCAAAACTGCAATATTTAGTAAATAAGATCATGCGTTTGATCCCATTTCGATGTCTCCTAGTAGGAGTAGAATTATACCTTGCTAACAAATTAACCGAAAAAAGCTATATCAGGCTTTGTAGTATTTGCAAGATACATTAGTACATCAATTATACTAGGATATGGTACTTCATAACCAATTTAATTCGGTATATTTCTCATGTTAGCAAATATTCTACTACTTTGAAAACTCTCCGAGAGTTCCAATGATTTTTCAAGTTATAAACTTATGCAATATAAGGATTATAAATAAGTTTTTCAAAAACTTTTAAATGCTTCAAACATTTTGAATCCTTACAAAGCTTCATATAAATTTTATCAAGTGACAATATTCAGTATTTCACATGTGACATCGTGAAGTGTTTGGATTGCAAATAACTCTTTTCAATTGTTTTTCCTCTTTTGGAGGTGAGTTGCGATACCAACACAATCAAGTTGCACATTTGTATTAATAAGCTTCTCCTTCCCCAAGAATGTAATATAATCGTGCCTTAAGCCTATCAGATTCTGATAGCTTATAACCTCTTTCATGATATTGCTACTTCAGAAGAAAATTGAGGCATACATATGATCTAGAAAAATTTTCTCTAACATATCTTGTGATCATAATATGCGTGTGAAAATATCATCACTTTTGATGATCATTATCGTATTATCCCTCTATCTGTATATTTGTGCATTCAATCACTTGTCTTTTTTCAGACATACTATGCGCTGCTACCACATTCACTTCAGAGAATGGAGCATATTCAATGAGACATAGTTCATGACTTTTCATTAAAAACACATTATTTTTTCGTAGCCATCATAATATCATCAATATGGTGCATTGAGATTCAAACTCAACATTTTACCCATATAAAGGCGTCTTAGGCATAAATCGTCTTATCATCATAATGTTCAAACTCAATGTCTTATTCATATTCATATGAAGGCGTCTTAGGCCACAAATCAATGGAGTTTGAACCCGACATCTTATTTTCATGATGCATGTATTCATATCGTGCTTTTGAGAGGATGACCATCTTCAAGTAGTCAAATCTTTATTTTAGGCTATTCCACAAAACAAGTGGATCCTTAGTAGTAAGGTATTTAATTTTCATAATTTCATCAAGATGATGACACAAAACAATCATAGCCTTCGCATGGTTTTGATTAGATGTTGTATTTTCTTTCTTTATGGCATCTCCAAGACCCATAGCATCTAAGTGGATTTCAGCATTCAATACCCATGAAAAGTTGTTCTTGCTCGAGGCAATGAACTCAAATTTTGTAAGATTATTAGCAATGTGAAAAAAAAGAAAATATTACCATAGACTTAAAATTTAAGACAGCAGAGTCTCGTGCTGATAACGTGTTATGAAATATAAAGTAAATACAAGAGAATAGAGAGAGAAGATACTGCTTTATTTTTCATGAGAAATTCTTGATGAGTTCATGACAATGAAGGAAAACCCCTTTATCTATAGGGAAAATTAACCTTAGAGTTTCTAACTTTTCCATAAATAGACATTCATTATATATGTTAAACTAGACTTTCACTATATATGGTAATATATTTATAATAATTACTAAAATTTAGACGAAAAAGTTAGTTAAGAGGGTACATGTTGCCTATATGTGAAATTTTGTGTTTCAAATTCTCGTATTCTTTAGATTAACTTGTCTGCTTTAGATTTTGAAAAATTTACACAATATAAAATAAAAGGACCATAATTACTTGTCAAGGTTAATGCTTAAAATAATTATCTCACATGGTTAAAAGTTAATTTAACTAGTAATTTTTATGTGGACCCGCATATATAAATATATTTGCGTGTATAATTTTTTAGGCATGCAATTAAATCAAGAAAATTGCATGTCATGCAATTAAATCCAGAAAATTGCATGTCATAGACCTAAATATGGGTGACTTTAGATATCTGACCCCAACAAGAAATGTCTTTAAAGAATAATCTTCCTTACATTTTAAGTATAATACAAGTACCATTTTGCCCCTCTACACCTCAAATATATTTTTTAAACTTTCCATACTCATTTGTCTCTCAAATTTTATTTTTTATTATTTTCACTTTTTATTTTTCCTTTAATTTTATTATTCTATTTTTTATTATTTTCACTTTTTTTATTTTTTCTTTAATTTTATTATTCTATTTTTTATTATTTTTACTTTTTACTTTTTTCTTTCATTTTATTTTCATATTTTAATTCATTTGTCTCAACCTTTATTTTTTTCTCTTTATTATTTTTTTCTCAAGCATTATCTATTTTTTTTCTAATTCATTTGGCTTTAACCTTTATTTTTCTTTTATTATTGGTATTTATCAGTTTTCTTTTTTCTCCCCCTCATTTTTCTCAAATTTTATTTTTATTTTTACCTCTCATTTTTTATTTTTTTAATTCTTCATTTTTTTCTTAATATTTATTTTTTTGCTTGCCTTTTTTTTCTCACTCTTTTTTGTTATTTCTCTATTTTGTTTAATCGTTTTTTTATTTTTTAGTTCTCTTTTTTTCCCTCATTTTTCTCAAACTTTATTTTTATTTTTTCTCTCATTTTTTTTAATTCTTCGCTTTTTTCGTGATCTTTATTTTTGTCGTTCCTTTTTTCTCAATATTTTTTTTATTTCTATTTTGTTTGATCATTTTTTTCTTTTTTCTCAACTTGTACTATTTTTTGCTAATAAATAAAAAATTGGATAATCTGCAAAGGTATCTTCTTTTTTTGACGTCAAAGCAAATTTAAGGGCATGAATTGTTGTTACGAAGTTCATTGAAAATTCTTGAGATAAGTCGTGTCTCTAAGGCGAGAGTTGTAGAATATTTCATAAATAAAGGCATAATTTGGTAGTGTCAGCTCTTGTCTGTGGGGAATAATTTATTATTTGAAAGTCCTTGAGTTAAGTCTTTCCTCTAAGGCAAAAGTTATAGAACATCCCATAAATGAAGACATAACGTGGTAGTGTCAACTCTTACCCGTGGGCATAATTTGTAGTTTAAAAGTCTTTGAGTTAAGTCTTGCCTCTAAGGCAAGAGTTATAGAACATATCATAAATGAAAACATAACGTGGTAGTGTCAACTCTTGCCCGTGGGGCATAATTTGTAGTTTGAAAGTCCTTGAGCTAAGTCTTGGCTCTAAGACAATAGTTGTAGAACATCTCATAAATAAAAACATAACATGGTAGAGTCAACTCTTGCCCGTGGGGCATAATTTGTAGTTTGAAAATCCTTGAGCTAATTAAGTTTTGCCTCTAAGGCAAGAGTTGAATAACATCTCATAAAAGAAAACATAACATGGTAGTGTCAACTTTTGCTGTAACGACCCGAACTAGGGCCTGTCCGTGACGGACATCCTGAACCATGAAGGCCCGGGATGCCCTTCTCTACCTAGTAATCAAGCACAACATTCATATAATAATAGAAGATGCGGAAACATAATTTGCTACAGAAACATGGTCAATTCTAAATTCAACATAAGTATGGAAGCTGTAGATCAACTACATCTAAATAACATCTGACTCAGTCTGTGAAATCTCTACTACATAAAAATCTGACAACTTTCTGAAATCTGGGACAAGGCCCCCAGAGACCAAAACTAAAATAAGTGACATAATCTAAAAAGACGGGCCTTCTGGAATAAAGAAGGCTCACCAACTAAACACTGCAACTCTGCCTAATAACAATCTACTGCTTTTCTGGACCCCTAAACTGAGCCTCAGAACCTGGAGGGAGAGGGGGGGTCAATACAAATGTACTGGTACGTAAAGTAATCCAAAATAAAATTTGTGTATATACATAAAATAATTAGAGAGCAATTCGTCAAAATGTCATACATGAAATAGTTCTAAAACGCATGAGCACCTTTCTGAAAAGTCATAAATCATTCTTGACAATGCAGTTTCTAATCTTCGTATTAATTCTGAGTTAGGTGGTACTCCCCTACAATTCTGATATTCCACGGGTAGTATGAAATCCGTCATTGACTTGGCGGGGAAGCCCCCAACCAGAGTGTGCTGCAAGGGTTGGAGTTTCTGACTTTGATACGCCACACGACACTAGGCCAGCATAATATAATATACCCGAATCGACAAATCACTGCTTTGGGCAATGAGTTGTCTGAACTCATGCCTTCTTCGGGGAACCACCTAAGCTCTCTTTATGCCCAATTTTATCCTGTTCTGAATCATGCATTATTCTAGTTTTCAACATCTGAAAATTCTGACTTTAAACATATATTCTATTCTGTTCTGAATTACCATGGCATAATCTGAATTGGTGTCGTCACATCAAGACTTGCAAGTCCTATTTCTGAGCCATAATGTACCATACATGATGCTTTAATGAAAAGTCAATTCAAACCACCCAAACATGCAATTAGTGTAAGAGATTTTATGTTCCAAAACACACGTCAAAACTATGCAAAAACTCTTCAACAATATGGTGGTCATGTGCCTTTAGCAAAATCATCCAGTCTTCCATTATAGGAATATTTTCAACATTTATCAACATAAACAACCCTCTCTTTTGAAATTGAAATCATAATTCAAATATAACATCATTCAAGATATTTTATAACATGCTTTCAAAGATGCAGTTTAGAACAATTCATATCATATGGACGATGGGAAAGATCATAACAAGAGAGGGGTTCATAATAAGTCATGCTCTCAATTGAATATTCATCCTAAAACATATTCATACATATATATATAATTTTCCAAACAATTTGGGGGAAGGCCTAAAGGCCAAAACAATATCATCAAAACTTCTAAAATATGATTATATTCATAAATCCAAAACCTTTTTTTCTTAAAACATGATTTCTAAGCCCATGAGATTTTAGGAAAATCTCGCGTACCTCGATTTCAGAGAATAATGAATGATTTTTTAAGATTATGGATAGGGGATTTCAAATCTCTAATTATATTCAAAAACTCATGGTTGAATCTTGAATTATTTGGTATTCTTGTTTGAAACCCTATAGAGTGTTCTTGATGAATTTTGGTAAAAGTGTGTGTTTAAGTGTATTTGGGATTAAATCCCGTGTTTGGATGGTTTTGGGGCCATGGAAAATGTCTAATTTGATCTTAGAATTTAAAATTCGGGAGTGGAACGCCGTAAAAGGCTTCACCACGACGCGTTGGAAATCACGGTGAGCTACTGCAATTGACAATTGTCAATTTAAGGCTCATCGAGATGCGGTGTCCAGTCAATCAGGAACGTTGACACTAAAAAAGCTCTAACTTCTTCACCGAGTGTTTGTTTTAGGCAAATTTTGTATCGATGGAAAGCTAATTCGAAGATCTTTCATTTGATATATAGCAGGCCACCCAGTTTATTATATACAAGGATATATGGTCGATTTAAATTGACTCAAGTTTCGACGCTCACTAAAACTCGAACGATAGAAAAGCTTTCAGCTTGACCTTGAGTTAGGGGACCTTTAGGATCTCAATTCATGCTCAAATTGGTTACCACACTACACACTTGAATAACATGAAAAATTACATAGGATTTATGATTTTCGGATCATCTACGCATAGAAATGATGGTTTTCATTCTAGCCCGAAACATGGGGCGTTACAATATCTCCCCCTTGGGTTCATTCGTCCCCGAATGATGGGTAAAAATGTTGAAGCTTAAAGATATGGAATAACGTGGACCTGATGTGTCTTCTAAGAAAGGATATAACTATTCTGAAACATTTAAACTTCTATTATGAAATTGATTTCTGAGCTGACTTAACTTCACTTACTTTAAGAGGTTGATTCATGCTGAGAGTTTAAGATTCCCTTGAAGTGTTAATGATCAAGTCATACATATTGGATTGAGAATTGATAACTTATGCAAGTACAAATCATGAGGCAATATGTCTAAGATCGCACTAGGTTACTGTACTGCCTAAGCTAAAATACTTAGAAATATTTGAAATTATGCTCTGCATTCTTATGAACAGAGTCATGACTAAGTAGCTGAATCTGAAATATGATGCTTTGACTGAACTGAATTCGCAACTTACATGGATGAAATAGATTATCTCTATAACCACATATGAACCCCAAGGCAAACACCCATAAGGACATACTTCACATATTCTCTAATCCACTATCAATATAACTCCCACGCGCTACCCCAAGAACATACACACATAAATTTCCACTAACCATCACATACATCAAAGACTTGGCCCCAGATCTTACTTCACACTTATGGCCTTATCTGAAATAAGCATACTATGATCTTCCATTAACAAGAAACATTTATTCATCACCACTATCATCACATAAGGAGGAGTCACTAAAAGGTTAAAACATAAGACCTTGAAGCATGTGAGGATATTATACGAGACTTGACACTTAACTGAGGCCAAAGGATTAGCACATCAGGGATTCATCAAAAAGATCTGGATTGGGGCATACATGACTATAAGCTGAATCTCATCAATCATAAAGAGTATAGAATGAATTATGGGAACTAAGCACACTATAAAGCGTGAGTACATGAGTCATGATCATGACCTCAATTTGAAGTTCATAACATATGGAATATGATTCCAACTACTGAATAAACTGGAACTCCTTATTTTAGGATTGGAAGAAAACGTGATTCTCTCTCATATACCTGAACATGAACTATGATCGTGGAACTGGAACGTAAGGCATGAGTAGGTATTGGGATAACTGAAAAATACTGAGATTAGAATGGGTTGAGCCTCACTCTCACTTCCTAATGTTCTATATCATACTAACATTACTACTAAAATCTGAGAACCTGTCTTGGTAACTTGTTCTATTATCTCCCCTTAGATTTAAGTCATCATCTTAAGTTCGAGAGACCCCTTACTAGACTATAAACTGAAATACACTCACTACACTCTGGGATCTGGAATACGACGATACACGTATTTAATAGAACTTAACCCGAATAACTATACCTGGAAGTGGAAAACCCACTGCTAATACCACCTTCTGAGCCACACTCTATCATTCTATAGACCCAATAGTCATCATGAATTACTTGAACACTTACTAACTTCGAATCTTCATGAGTATTCCCATAGTTGGAGTGTACACCCTATAGCGCTTCAACTCTTATTTCTGTCAGTTCAAACCTTCAAAAATTCAAAATTAGATTATAACACTTAACATAGATATTACCAAGCCTTTGATGAACCATACTACTTCCATCATAGCATATCAATATCGCGACTCCAACTTATATCTCTCTACCATGAAAATTCAAGATCATACCAAAAGGCTCAACACTATCAATCAGAGCTCCTTAACTTGGCTATTCAGAACACCATATACCATCTAGCAACTCAATGGTACTACTAGCCACTCACAATATGTAATAGCCTTAGAAAAATTACCGCAACCTCATATCACCTTGGGCATACTTCTACATCATACATGCAACATCATACTTCATTACGAATCAAACAAACTTAGGCTCTGGCATACACTGTTCAAACCTATTAGATCACTTCCATAAAACTAGTATCATTAATCAAGAAATTATCATATCCGCCTTCATGGCCATCAACTATTCAAACATAATGTCTAGTGCTAAATATGATTTACAACCCAACTTGACACATAATTCAAACAAAACATTCATCATTAATCTTAACTCACTATTCTTACATCTACATCCTACATTAAATTCAAGCCAATAGTCTAGCATCAATCATCTACCATAAATGAATAAGGCAACATAATATACTAGTCTATCAAATTGGGACATTCTATCCAAATACCTCAAAAATCTACTACATACCTACTCACAAGTAGTACTAGTTTACAACTACCCACAAAAAGAAGGTCAGGGGGGAGGGGGTAAAGTCACGTAATAGACATGGTCAACCTTAATCTTATATTATAACCCCATATAATCTTATCTACTTATACGACTTTTTCACATCACACTTACTTGCCCAAGCGTGCATTTAGACTACCTTAAAATTTCACAAACAACCATGAGTCTATAATTATTACTTACTGGCTCATCTAGCCATTTTCATACTTCAAGCAGACAATAATTCACCTTAACTAATAACTTCTTCTTTACCTTCTACTAAACTAACACACAAGGACGTATCACTTCATTACCAACTCAATCTCATGCAAAAAGATTCAACTATACATATATTCAATAAATCACCCTTACCACTTTTCTTGCCATTACGCCTCTAAACCACTAGTTCCAACCAACACAAGAATAGCAAGTTGCTAGTGAATCGAAATAGGCCTCACACGGCTTCACTAGACTTTGATTTTCGTGTTTTGAACAAGAAAATGAAATGAATAACAAAGTAACTATGCTAGTGAATCGAAAAAGCCCCATAGACTACCATATAATCCACACATGCTACTAGTTACCACATTAGTCTATCACTATAAAGTGGTAAATCATCCTCAAACATCGGTTATTCAACTAAAATATTTATTTACGCACAAGGCACCCTCACTCTAGCTTCTAACTTTGTGACTTCACATCACCAACTTCTTGGTCCAACATCACTACCAATAGGTCATGACACCGACACTTAACTTATACTACTACTCGGGTGGAAATACAGTTCCAACATTCTACTACACATCGTTCCCTCTTAAGCATGGAATTTGTAAAATAAATTCTATAAAAAAATAAAATACTCTTAATACCGTAGGTCGAAAAGCACAATTTCATCAGAATCAAAGTTCACACTAAAATCAATACACTCTGAGGCACTAATGAACTCTTCACAAGTCCTTGCACAAATTTTAAACTCTTATGTGGCTCAACCAGAAAGGACCATGCCATTTAGACTGTAAACTTCTGCACTTGAATCACCCCAATAATGAGACATATCTGGGCACATCAAAGTAAGAAAAAAATTGGGATAACTTTACTTTCATATGGAAAACACCATAACACGAATTAGAGTATGAAAGAAGAACATTCTGACTCCATAGCATGAACTAGAACATGGAAAAAGAAAAACATTCCTAAATGCCTAGTAGCCTCCTACTTATAAGTGTGGCGTGCTACACACCCATAAACAAGACTCTACCCGATGCAATTTTGCAGACACCGTGGGACCATGAACCGTGCTCTGATACCAAATTTTTCACGACCCGAACTAGGGCCTGGCCGTGATGGACATCCCAAACCATAAAGGCCCGGGATGTCCTTCTCTATTTGGTAATCATGCACAACATTCATATAATAAAAGAAGATGCGAAAACATAATCTGCTACAGAAACATGGTCAATTCTAAATTCAACATAAGTATGGAAGTTGTAGATCAACTATATCTAAATAACATCTGACTCAGTCTACGAAATCTCTACTACATAAAAATCTGACAACTGTCTGAAATCTAGGATAAGGCCCCCAGTAGACCAAAACTAAAATAAGTGACATAATCTAAAAAGACAGGCCTTCTAGAAAAAGAAGGCTCACCAGCTGAACACTACAACTCTGTCTGATAACAATCTACTATTTTTTAAACCCCTAGACTGAGCCTCAGAACCTGGAGGGAGAGGGAGGTCAATACAGATGTACTGGTATACAAAGTAATCCAAAATAAAATTTGTATACATACATAAAATAGTTGGAGAGCAATTTGTCAAAATGTCATACATGAAATAGTTCTAAAACGCATGAGCACCTTTATAAAAAGTCATAAATCATTCATGACAATGCAGTTTCTAATCTTCCTATTAATTCTGAGTTAGGTGGCACTCTCCTACAATTCTGATATTCCACGGGTAGTATGGAATCCATCATTGACTTGGCAGGGAAGCCCCCAACCATAGTGTGTCGCAAGGGTTAGAGTTTCTGATTCTGATACACCACATGGCACTAGGCCAGCGTAATATAATATACCCAGATCGGCAAATCACTATTTTGGGCAATGAGTTGTCTGAACTCATGCCTTCTTCGGAGAACCACCTAAGCTCTCTTTATATACAATTTTATCCTGTTCTGAATCATGCATTATTTTAGTTTTCAACATCTGAAAATTCTAAATTTAAACATGTATTCTATTCTATTCTGAATTACCATGGCATAATCTGAATTGGTGTCGTCACACCAAGACTTGCAAGTCCTATTTCTGAGCCATAATTTACCATACATGATGCTTTCATGAAAACCCAATTCAGACCACCCAAACATGTAATTAGTTTAAGAGAATTCATGTTCCGAAACACACGTCAAAACTATGCAAAAACTCTTCAACAATATGGTGGTCATGTGCCTTTAGCAAAATCATGCACTCTTTCATTATAGGAATACTTTCAACATTTATCAACATAAACAACCCTCTTTCTTTTGAAATTGAAATCATAATTCAAATATAACATCATTCAAGACATTTCATAACATGCTTTTCAAGATGCAGTTTAGAACAATTCATATCATATGGAAGATGAGAAAGATCATAACAAGAGAGGGGTTCATTATAAGTCATTCTCTCAATTGAATATTCATCCTTAAACACATTCATATATATATATATATATATATATATATATAAAATTTTCTAAACAATTTGGGGGAAGGCCTAAAGGCCAAAACAATATCGTCAAAACTTCTAAAATATGATTATATTCATAAATTCAAAACCCTTTTTTCTTAAAACATGATTTCTAAGCCCATGAGATTTTAGGAAAATCCCGCGTACCTCGATTTCAGAGAATAATGAATGATTTTTTAAGCTTATGGATTGGGGATTTCAAATCTCTAATTATATTCAAATACTTACGGTTGAATCTTGAATTATTTGGTATTCTTGTTTGAAACCCTATAGAGTGTTCTTGAAAAATTTTGGTAAAAGTGTGTGTTTAAGTGTATTTGGGATTAAATCCCGTGTTTGGATGGATTTGGGGCAATGAAAAATGTCTAATTTGACCTTGAAATTTAAAATCCGGGACTGGAACGCCGTAAAAGAATTCACCGCGATGTGCTGGAAATCTCGGTGAGCTACTGGAATTGACAATTGTCAATTTAAGGCTCATCGCGACGCGGTGGCCAGTCAATCAGGAACGCTTACACTAAAAAAGCTCTAACTTCTTCACCGAGTGTTTGTTTTAGGCGAATTTAGTATCGATGGAAAGCTAATTCGAAGATCTTTCATTTGATATATAGTAGGCAACCCAGTTTATTATATACAAGGATATATGGTCAATTGAAATTGACTCAAGTTTCGACGCTCACTAAAACTCGAATGATAGGAAAGCTTTCAACTTGACCTTGAGTTAAGGGACATTTATGATCTCAATTCATGCTAAAATAGGTTGCCACACTACATACTTGATTAACATGGAAAATTTGCATAGGATTTATGGCTTTTGGATCATTTACGCATAGAAAAGACGATTTTCATTCTATCCCGAAACACGGGGCGTTACACTTTTCCGTGTGCTATAATTTGTAGTTTGAAAGTCCTTGAGCTAAGTCTTACCTCTAAGGCAATAGTTGTAGAACATCTCATAAATGAAAATATAATGTGGTAGAGCCAATCTCTTGCCCGTGGGCATAATTTATAGTTTGAAAGTCCTTGAACTAATTAATTCTTGCCTCTAAGGCAATAATTGTAGAACATTTCATAAATGAAAACATAATGTGGTAAAGTCAACTGTTGCTAGTGGGGCATAATTTGTAGTTTTAAAGTCCTTGAGTCAAGTCTTGCCTCTAAGGCAATAGTTGTAGAACATCTTATAAATAAAAATATAACGTGGTAGAGATAACTCTTGCCCATGGGGCATAATTTATTGTTTAAAAGTCCTTAAGTCAAGTCTTGCCTCTAAGGCAAGAGTTGTAGAACATCTCATAAATAAAAACATAATGTGGTAGAGTCAACTCTTGCCCGTGGGGCATAATTTGTTGTTTGAAAGTCCTTGAGCTAAGTCTTGCCTCTAAGGCAATAGTTGTAGAACATCTCATAAATGAAAACATAACGTGGCAGAGTCAACTCTTGCCCGTGGGACATAATTTGTTGTTTGAAAGTCCATGAGCTAAGTCTTGCTTCTAAGACAATAGTTGTAGAACATCTCATAAATTAAAATACAATGCCGTAGTGTCGACTGTTACCCATGAAACATAACTTGTTGTTTGAAAGTCTTTGAGCTAAGTTTTGCCTCTAAGGCAATAGTTGTAGAACATCTCATAAATGAAAACATAACGTGGTAGAGTTAACTCTTGCCCGTGGGGCATAATTTGTTATCTGAAAGTCCCTGAACTAACTTTTGCCTCTAAGACAATAGTTGTAGAACATCTCATAAATCAAAATACATTGTGGTAGTGTTGATTTTTACCTATGAAACATAACTTGTTATTTGAAAGTCATAAGTCTTGCCTCTACAACGTAGTAGTGTCAACTCTTACCCATGAAACGTAGCTTATTGTTCGAAAGTCATAAGTTTTGATTTTATAATGTGATAATGTCATCTTGCTCATGAGATGTAACTTGAATGGAAGAAATCGAAGAAAAGACCAAAAATAATAAAAATTGCAGAAAAGGAAGAAAATGAGAAAAAATATTTAAAAAATAAAAATCAAAGCAATTGTAGAAGTTAAGAGAGAATAGGAAAAAATAAAGGCTGATAAAAAAAAGAAAGATTAAATAAAAATAAAGGTCGAGAAAAATTAAAAAAGAAAAATAAAAAAAATTCTTTTTATAAAAGTAGACGTTGAAAGGTGTAAAGGAAAAAGAAGTAAGGGTTGAGAAAAATTTAAAAACAAAAAAAAAAGGAAAGAAAAATAAAAAATAAAAATAATATAAAAGAAAAAAGAAAAAAAAGTTGAGAGAAAAAAAGTAAAGATTGAGAAAATTAAAAATAAAAAATAAAAATCAAAGTAAAATTAAAAAGAGAAAAAAAATAAAAGTTGAAAAGATATAAATATGGAGTTGTTATCCAATATAAGATCATTTATGTAATTTACTTCATTAAATAGAGATAATTTTATCTAAAAAAAAATATTAGTTAATAGGTAAAGACTATTTTAAGAGAAAATTTGAAAGTCAATTCATCCAATTAAATCTCTAATCTGATTGGCTATGTTTTTGGCTATTATTAATTGAAAAAAAAATAATATATCAAATTGAAATATAAAAACACGTTTGTTCTCATTCATGCCATTTTGGAGTCATCTTATTTGATTTATGGCAACTCTCACCCCTCTTCCTCACCACCCCCTTCTCCGACGAATTCCCATGGGGGTAGATCCTCGTTTTCCTCTTCTTCTTCCACATCGCCCAAAATCAAAGGCCGGGAACCTTATTCTCCGGTGAAATCCCACAGGGACAGATCCGCCTTTTCTTATTCCTCGTCGCATTCTCTAGAGACCTTTACTCATGTTCCTCGCCGCCTCTTTCTCGGGTGAAATTTCATGGGGACAGATCCCCCCCTTCCTCATCCTTGTCGCCTAATTTTTCGGTGAAATCTCACGGGGCAGATCTGCCACTTTTTCATCCTCGTCGTTTGTAGAGTTGAAATACACTTATATAAATATATATTTGTATCTCTGAATTTTTTTAGTCATCAAGTAAATTTATTTGTATATTTGTGTGAGTGCGTTTGTATTTTTATATTTATTTTATTACATTTCCTTCAATCTTCAATCAATTTTATTTCGAATGCATTTATACACTTTGAATTTATATACATTTATACATTTGAATTATATATTTATACATATAATCTCAATTTATAGCAGTATTATACATTTGAATTTGTATCAGTCGTATTTATCTTGAAGATATGAGAAAATGGATATTTGTCTCTCTAAATATTTTTAGTCATAAAGTAAATTTATTTATATATTTCTCTTAGTGCATTTGTATGAACATATGTATTATGTATACTCATTTGATTAACTATATATATATGTCCTTAAATTTATATGCATGTCTTTGCACATGTATTCTAAATGTATCTTGTATATAGATTATATGTACTTAAAGCCTTAATATTCAATATTTGTTGTTTCAATATATACATATACATTTAACTGTTTTATGTATACATATGTATTTTATATATACTAGTTTAGGTGTACGCACCTTGCGCGTGTACTTCACTTATTGAGTTTAAATATTACACTAAATAGGATATTTGTTACCTCACTTATTGAGTTTAAATATTACACTAAATAGGATATTTGTTTAAATAATAAAGATAAATACAATAATTAAATTCAACATCTTTTGGAGAATTTATTTAATTAAAACTAACCTTTACCAAAAAAATTGTTAAGCCGATCGACATTCATCTTTTGATTAAACATAATCTTTACCAAAAATTTCTTGTTAACTAATCTACACATAATGATGTTTAATTAATTAAAATGAATTACCTTTAAATTTACGAATGGATTGTTCAACTTTTCTAGCATGTTCTTCACCATGCAAATCTAGCTTAAGCACAACAGTGGTGATGTTCTTCATTTGAAATTTGAGAATTCTTGAAAGCTAAATTATTGAAAGGAATTAATTAAAAAGTTTGTGTAGAAAAAATAATACGATAAAGAGGTCAATATATAGAAATTTCTATGGAGTATTTTTTCTATCGTATTTTAGGAGTATTTTTTTAATTGATCAGTACAAAGAAAAATATTAATTGATTTTCTTTTCATATATTTTAGGAGTCTCATATATTTTAGGAGTCTAGTTAATAAATAATAATTAAATAATAAATTGAAGAAAATAATGAAAAGACAGTTTTGTCTAGAGAAGGATCTTTTAATGAAGGGCAAAAAATTCAAATCACTTCTCGAAGGGTCCTCACACTTTTAATATATTATAGATTATAGATTATAGATAGGTTAATTTCATAGAATTATTTGATATCATTTATATTAAAAATTAAATCAAAAGTTAGTTAAAAGCTGTCTAAGATGGCTATATGCGAAGCCTTGCCTTTAATTTTTAGATCTTCTTTTTCAAATATCTTATCACGATCCAATAAAAAACACATTTCAATCAAACCAACAAAAAGAGGGAAAAAGGATGTGCTCAGCCTCATTCTGCCATTAAGAGGAGGCGAAATGCATGGACGATGACCCTTACCATGATTATATATCCGAAGCGAACATACATCCCCAAAACATGTAAATATGTGTTAACTTAGGTCGTTATTGACAAGTTCACAATTAATTATTTAGAACTACTATATAACAATTTACTAAAATTAATTAATCAACAGGAGAAAAAAAGACAATGTAATTAATTTTTTTTAAAGAAAAAATGGTAGTTTACAAAATCTATCTATATCTAATAACAAAGGCAAAAATTGTTACATATCAACATTACAAAAAAATAACATTTATCGTTAAAAATTAAACATTAAAATAATAATTCAAAGTATTTGTCATTAGACATTAAAACTTAAACATTAAAATAAATAATTTAGAAAATGCAAAAGTCACACAAACTGCATACTAAACTTCCTCCCATGTCTTCAAAAACTGCAAAATAATATTTCTATTTTATTTTATTTTAAAATTAAAAAAATTGATGTTAATTCACTTCTATTTTGCTTTGAATTTGAATTTCTTTTAATTTGCTTCATGTTTTGACGGTTATGTTTAGTTTCGGAAATATATTTGACTACTTTTTCCTTTTACTTCTCAATTTAAAACAATAGTTTCGGGACAAAACAACACATTTTTTATTGCAAAAAAAGAAAAACAAATTACCACAAATAACATCAAATTTACTACACAACTTACAGATTGTCATGGGAACGTTTAGAGTTTGGAAGTTCTTTATGATTTTGTTTCTTTTTTCAAAATTTTTATTTGTGAATATTGTTGTTTGTAGGTCAACATTTTTAAAATGTTTGATCATGTCTGGATAATGATCATAGGAGAACGATAATTATATTTATCTTCTGGTGGATTCATGATTTCTCTTCTATTTCATAGATCTATTGAAGAATCTCCATGACCGGTGAAGAAATGCTTCAAAAATTGTTGGTAATTGAATTCAGTGTAAGTGAGAAAGAGATAACGTAACATTTGAAATGAACATGAAATTTACCTACTATAGCTTTAACTCTGATGTCTCATTAGGTCTGAGGACTTCCCATTATTTATGGTGGTCATCCTAAGAAATCTTTGTGAGCTACTCCGTCACCAACATATTCCTCCGGCCACCAGCAAAACCTAACGAGCGCCGCACCACCACGCCACTACCTCCCTCCTTCTCTCCTCTCTCCGCCGCCTACATCACCGGCGAAACCTCATTAGCTCCGCCTCCAGCCGCCACCAACAGTCGCTGCTTCGCCCCCTCAATCCCGTTCCTGACGAAGACCAGCCCAGTCGCTCTGATCAACGTCACCAACGGCGGCAACAACAATACCAGCCGTCCCTCCATTCTCTTTTCCAGCCATTGTCGTCTTCACCAGCGCCACAGCTGCCGCTATACTACAACAGTACCAGGCACCGCTTCCGCCTCCGTTACAGATCTGCCCTAAGCAACCTTTTCCGGCGTAACATCGGCCCAAAATTACCGTCAGACACCACTTTATTGCTTCTATTCCGGCGATTCTCCGATGTATCTACGGCGATTTAGCTCACCGGCCGGTCATACTTCCGTATTCAACGAACAACAACAAGAAGAATATAGGTACCATCATCATCATCATCTCAAAGAAGAAGAACACAAAGCGCGTTGAAATTCGATGATAGGAATATTATTTTGGCGACCAATTTCTACCGCAAATTGCCAGAATCCAGCGACTCAACCAAGTATAAGGACACAACCCATCTTCGATCAGGTGCACTCGATCCATCTTTTCTAGTTGTGTATAGCTTTCTTGATTTTTAGAAGCTGCTACTGGTAGTGTCCTGCACTATTCTTGTTGTGATTCTTGTTTCGTAGCATCTTGGCTGATTATTTGGTTGTGGGTGTCGAATTTTTTGTTGATTGGTTACTTTGTAATAGTGTTGTACGTGTGAATCTCTTTATTGTTCTTAGTAGTTTTGGAGTGTGTTACCTTGTCTGATTACTGTTACTTGATTTACTAGCATATCCATTAAGTGTGGTAGTATTAGTTCTCGCTATAGACTATTGTGTATCAAAATTTGCGTTATATTATTGGTGTTGTTTCTTTCTATCTATTATAGATTGTTGTCTTTGTCCCTAGCTCCTTTATTGACTTTATTTTAACTAGTGTGCCTTTTACCTTATCTTGATCCCCCTTTGTTATTTGTTTTCCCTTTTTTTTCCCCCTTTGTTGCATAGTGGCTGTGATTGGAGAGGGTAGACTAGGGGCATGTCATAGGTCATGGTTGGGGTCAGGAGATGTTGGGTCTGGGTCGGGGTTTGGGGAGGTTGGGTATGGGTCGGGTCTAGGATCGCGTTTGGGGTTAGGGGCTAGGGGTAGTAAGGTTAGGCGGGATAAGAAAGCTTCTAGGTTGCGAGTTGGGTCTTGGAGCATTGGTACTTTGCAGGGTAAGTCTATAGAGCTGGTGAAGATTCTTAGAAAGAGGAGGGTTAGTATAGCGTGTGTCCAGGAAACTAAATGGGTAGGCACTCAAGCGAAAGATGTGGATGGATATAAGTTGTGGTACTCGGGTAGCGTGAGACATAGAAATAGGGTAGGTATCTTAGTACATGAAGATCTTAGGGAGCAAGTGGTAGAGGTAAAGAGAGTTAGTGATAAACTGATGTCTATTAAGTTGGTCATGGGAAGGTCTACGGTGAACGTTATTAGTGCCTATGCCCCACAGGTAGGTTTGGACGAAGAGGAGAAGAAGGATTTCTGGGAGGTTTTAGATGAGGTGGTGAGAAGCATCCCGAGCACTGAGAAACTTTTCGTGGGAGAAGATTTCAATGGGCATATTGGGTCTTTGTCAAGAGGGTAAGATGATGTGCATGGCAGTTTCAGTTGTGGTGAGCAGAATGAAGGAGGAACTTCTCTGTTGGATTTTTCTAGGGCTCTTGAGTTGTGGATAGAAAATTCGAGCTTTCCAAAGAAGGAGGATCACCTTATTACGCTTCTTAGTTCAATGGCCAAGACTCAGATAGACTTTTTGCTTCTTAGAAAAGGGGATAGAACGCTCTGTAAAGACGGTAAAGTTAATCAGTAAGGGCAAAAAGAAGAGAAGTAGGGAGGCGCGGCCCAGGATTAAGTGGGTGAGCCTGACTTTGGCTAGTGCTTTGGAGATAGAAGAGAAGTTAAAGAGTAGGGGGGCTTGGGAGAGTAGAGGGGGTGGATAATATGTGGGAGACAACTGTCATTTGCATTAGGGAGACCGCTAGAGAGGTGTTGGGTGTCTCAAGAGGTCGATCTGGCAAACATCGAGGAGACTGGTGGTGGAACGAAGAGGTCAAGAGAAAGGTGAAGTCTAAGAAGGTGGCTTATGCTAAGTTGGTTGGGAGCAAGGATGATGAGGAAAGACAGAAGAATAAGGATAAGGTTGCTAGAAGAGAGGCTAAGTTAGCGGTTACGGCGGCTAAGACAGCAGCTTTTGAGAGTTTGTATGCGGCTTTAGAGGAGAAAGATGGAGATAAGAAGTTGTATAGGATGGGAAAGGCCAGGGAGCGGAGGGCTCGTGACCTTGACCAAGTGAAGTACATCAAAGAAGAGGATGGTATAGTGTTGGTTAAGGATGCCCTCATTAGGGAGAGGTAGCAGTCCTATTTTCATAAACTTTTGAACAACGAAGGGGACAAAGGTTCTGTGTTGGAAGACTTGGAAATATCTGAGGAGGGTCGCAATTATAGTTATTGTAGGCGTATCGAGGTTGAGGAAGTCGAGGGAGCTATTCGCAGGATGCGGCGGGGTAGGGCGACGGGGCCAGACAAGATTCCAGTAGACTTTTGGAAGAGCACTAGCGGGGCAGGTCTGGAGTGGTTGACAAGGTTGTTTAACATTATTTTTAGAGCTGCTAAGATGCCTGAAGCGTGGAGGTGGAGCACGATGATTCCAGTGTATAAGAACAAGGGAGACATTCAGAGTTGTAACAATTATAGAGGTATTAAGTTGTTGAGTCATACTATGAAGGTTTGAGAAAGAGTGTAGAGTTGAGGATGAGGAGGATTGTGATGATCTCTGAGAACCAGTTCGGTTTCATGCTTAGTTGCTCAATCACTGAGGCCATTCACCTTGTGAGGAGAATAGTGGAGCAGTTTCGAAAGAGGAAGAAGGACTTGCACATGGTGTTTATTGATCTAGAGAAGGCATATGACAGAGTTCCCAGGGAGATCCTGTGGAGGTGCTTGGAGGCTAGAGGGGTGCCCGTGGCGTACATTAGGTCGATTCAGAATATGTATAATGGTGTGAAGACTCGTGTAAGAATGGTATGTGGAGATAGAGATAGACCGAAGAAATATTGGAAGGAGGTGATTAGGCATGATATGGAGCAATTACAGCTTACAGAGGACATGACTCTTGATAGGAAGGTGTGGAGGACGCGGATTAGGGTAGAGGGTTAGGGGGTGGGAGCGCGGCGGTAGTAATAGGGGAGTGCTCCTTTGGGTTTGGAGTCTCTGGTTCGTAGCGTTAGGGCTGTAGTTTTTAGGGTTGGTGGTGTTGGCTTTTTTGCATCCCGTACTAGTTTATTATGCACTTATCTTTTGTGTTTGTTATACTGTTAGTTTGTTTTGTGTACCATACTAGTTTGTATCCACTTATTTTTTGTATTTGTTATACTGTTATTGGTCCTAAGCCGGGGGTCTATCGGAAACCACCTCTCTACTTCTCTTGAGGTAGTGGTATGGTCTGCGTACACTCTAGCCTCCTCAGACCCCACTAGATGGGAATACACTGGGTATGTTGTTGTTGTTGTTGTTGTTGTGTGCTTTAAAGTAGATTTTAAGTATATTTAATTGGAAAAACAATTTGATTCTTATAAAATTATTTGCTAATGAAATATGTAGATAATAAATCATTTTATAAAGATGAAACTAACTTCCCTATTTTAATGAAAACTAAGTAAATTATGAATAATTGAAGAGCCATATTTGTAAATTTGGCCATTTTAAGACAAAATTTAATAATATCTTTGACAAGATTTAATTTAGATTAAAGCACAAAATATTGTAAGATAAATTATCTGAACTTGATTTGAAAATAAACATTATTTTCATTAAAACGAAAAACAAAAAACAAAAATAAATATAATAAGAGAAAAAAAGAAAAACAAAAAATGACCAAAAAAAATAAAAGAGGTAGGTACAAATATACCCACATAAAAATTTTAGAAGACTTTTTCTCTCTCTAGAATGCGATTTCCGATCAGCGACTGTTGAACATGGCGCTGAAAGCGAGAGCTGGAGGGTAGTGAGAGGTGTTCCTCGAACGATTGATGCAAAGAAAACGAAGAATGTTCGGGATTCCCCAATTGAATTCAACCAAATGGGGGATTACCTAAAAATCAAATGAGTACTCCGGTGATGAGTCTGATGGACGGGCCGAGAAGTCGGTCATGGGCTGACACAGTAGAAGAGAAAGAGGAAATTGGGAATCCCAATCCTAGAGAAGGGCCAAGTACATAGAGCGCGATAGTCGCCTCGGGAGTAAGTGTTGAAGGTTTAGATCTCACGATGGAAGGAAGCCCAAATCAGAATGTGAAAATAACAATTGAGGATGTGGAGGACGAAATTAACTTTTGGTCAACAACTGTGGTGTGCTACGTGATGGGGTCAAATCCGCCAAAAGTTGTGATAGAGGGCTTCCTCAAGAGAATTTGGAAGGATAAATATATCGATAAAATAGCCCAAGTAAACAGAGGTGTTTTCCTGATGAGGTTCAATACACTGGAAGCAAGGGAGAAGGTTGTGGAAAAATGTTTGATAAAAGATAGTTGTGATTAGACCTTGGAAAGTTGATATCGATGTGTCCACAGAAGCAATAGATAAGGTGTCGATTTGGGTACGACTAATGGACATGCTGTCAAATATTGGGGCCAAAATGCATTGAAGAAGATATCTAGTTTAGTGGGGAGTCCAATAAAGACGGAATCTGCAAACAAAAGCAGGGAGAGGATGGCGTTTTTCAGGGTGCTAGTTGAAGTCTCAATAAATGAGGAATATCCTAAGGAGGCTAAGTTTGAGAATAAGGTAGGGAAAATCATTAAGCAACAAGTAGTCTATGAATGAAAACCTATCTTGTGCATCAAATTTCAGACATAATGAGCTGGAATTCGAAGGAAGGAATTTGATAAATACCCAATGAAGCAGGAGAAACAGGTAAATGGAGTGAAGTACATGGTAAGAAGCTACAGAGGGAGATAAAGAAGAAGCAAATCTATGTTGAGACAAGTAATTCGTTTGCTACTTTAGGTGCAGCTGCATTGCCTCTTAGTCAAGTAGGGGATAGCAAACGTACAAGCCCTGGAAATATGAGGGGTGGCGGTACGCACCTACCCAATGGATAGGATTGGATTTTAGAACTCTAGGGGGCTAAATAGAGATGACAACAAAATGAAATGCAGGTTTACTTGCATAACATGAAAGTTAGTCTATTTGGTCTCCTGGAGATAAGGGTAAAGAGGGCTATGGCTACTCAAGTTGCTCTTACTCTTTGTAAGAATTGGTCATTTATGACAAACCATGGGTATCACCCTGGAGGTCGTATTTGGGTCATACGTAAACCTGATGTGTATACAGTTAATATCAGTCTAACCACTGATCAGTTGATCCATCGTCAAGTGGAACATAGAAGGCAAAAAATGAAGATGGACATCACTATGGTATATGGGATTAACGACAATAATGAAAGAAAGAGGCTATGGACAAGTATCATGGGAATCTATAACACCATAAGGGGGTCGTGGCCCCTTATGGGAGATTTCAACAATGTTTTAAATGTGTAGGAAAGAGTTGGTAGTAGAGTCAGTTGTTGAAATAAGAGATTTCAAGTATTGTGTGGAGTATTGTCAACTCTAGGACCTTAAATCTTCAGTATCCTATTATACCTGGACGAATAAGCAATAAGGAGAGGACAGAGTGGTTAGTAAAATTGATAGAGTGGTAGCCAATACTAAATGGCACACGGAACTACCAGCTAGTGAAGTGCATTTTATGAATGAAGGACTATCAGATCATTCCCCAGCAATTGTGTGATGAGAGGGTGGAGCATATAGGCAGAAGACATAATTTACGTATTATAACATATGGAGTTTAGCACCATATTTTCAAGAAATGGTAAGGCTAAGTTGGATGAAACCCAATACAGGTAGAAGAATGTATCGGGTGGTTGGCAAAATGCACAAACTAAAGAGCATTTTGTATAAGCTAAACAAAGAAATATTTCAAGATGTTGAAAAACAAGCAATGGACGCACATCATATATTGAAGAATTGTCAGACAAAGTTGCAATTGGACCCAAGAAAAGAGGATTGCACAAGAAGCCACAACTGCAGTTTAGTATAAAAGGTAGAAGCTAGTGAGTGAACAGTTCCTACAACAGAAATGTAAAGTGAAATGGTTACAGGAGGGTGACTTAAACACAAGGTTCTTCCACGACCAGATGTAGGAAAAGAAGGAACAATAATTGAATATTTTCTGTAAAAAACATAAATAGTGTGCTAATACAAGACATATAGGGTATTGTTAATGCGCTTACAGATTTTTATTCAAAACTACTGAGGACAGCCGTAGACAATAGAACTCATATTGATAGTGGTCTGATACGAAAAGGTCCAGTGATAACTGAACTACAAAGGAAGAAGCTGCCTAAAGAATTCACAGTATAGGAGGTTAAAAATGCTTTGTGGTGGGGGTGATAAAGCCCCTGAGCCGGATGGGTTTGGGAGCAAATTCTTCAAAGATACCTGGAGCATTACTGGAGCTGATGTTATTGCAGGGATCTTGGAATTCTTCAGGACTGGTGAACTTCTGAAAAAATAAAAGAAGAAAGAGAAGCTTAACTAAACCTAACCTAACAGCACGCCCCTTACCCCATTTCCCTACTAACTCACAAAAACACATACACAATTTAAACTTTTAATTTTTATAATTCACTATAACACGTTTTTTTTGCTCTTTTATAGAATATTATTTTTTCAGACGACTATAAGAATAGAAAATACACTTTAAGAATCTTTTTTCTTAGCAATTAAAATAGAAGTTTTCATCAAATTGTTTTTAGCACATAAATAAGAAACAGGTACACAAAAGAAAACAGAACGGATATGCACCAAATAAAATATAGAAGCACAACACTGAAGAGACATAATGTATGAAATGCAATGATGATGATAGTGATGATGTGATATGAATGAGGATATCACATAACCTTTATATACATCTACCGAGTCTCATCGCTTTCAGGTAGGATTCATGGGAAGTTTACAACTCATATACTCTCTCCATACTCAATTTCAATTTCAATATCTCATCTCCGACTCGTGGAATAAGGTAGATGGTTTTGTAAAAATGTCTCGTTTCTGTCAAATCAATATTTTCTCAATGGTATCAATGTCTCATGAATATATGTATCATATGAGGATGCAATGCTCACAACCAAGCCAATATGAAGATCTTGAATTCATTCAATACATGTGCACGTGAGCTCAAAATCTACTCAATATATCCACTATTCATGATTTCATATAAGCAAAGTACCATTAAAATAATTATGCAAGTAAGACATCATTAATATCATATTTATCAATTTATGACCCCCACAGGCGTTATATCAACTACATAGGCATAACATGCATATACAAGTCCAATAATATCAAATAAATTCCTCACACGAGCAACATGCAACAAATATCATCTTAAGTAACCAACAACCACAATATAGGCCCTCACACGGGCACATAACAATAATGATAATATCAAAATATGGTCTCCATGATCAATATCTATACCAATATATATACTAGTCTTATTTTACGCGCCTCGCGCGTGTATCTCGCTTCAAAGAATTCAATTAACAAAGTCACTTCAATATTATAAAAGAAAATATGCTTGAATAAATAAATAAATTAATTAATTTATTTAATTCGAAAAATACTTCAACATATAACTAATATATTCATAAAAATCATATAAAAGGCATAAGAGAGCATTACGTTAACTAACTAAATGTATATGAAAAATAAATTCATATGTATATGTTATATTATTAAGTACGAACTTTAAAAATTCGGTGTAAATTATTAACCTTATTTATGATAAATTTGTAACTTGAATTTATTGGGTCTAGTATTAAATCAAATTAAATTGTATTGAAATATAGTCAATTTAGGCAAATTTTGATAGTTGTTTGTATCGAATCCCTCTTTAAATATATTTATTTTGTAAAATAGCAGTTTTTAGACAAAATTTGTAGTTATTTTGGTTTGTAGAAATTATTTTCTATATAAGGTAAAATTCTACTTTCTAACCTAAATCAACAAGAACTTTAATTAATTTCAAATTCTTTAATATTTTGTATAATTAGTAATAAAATTATTTAAGGAAAAAGGTGAAAAGACAATTTTATTTCAAAATCTTTTAATGAACGACAAAAAACTTGAATCACTTTGTCTAAGAGTAGTATACATACTTTGCGCGTGTCTCTCTTGTCAATTAAAAAGTTCATTATATCTATATAGCTTGTACCAATCAATCAAAAGAGTCTATTTTGTTAAAAACAAAGACCATAGGTCCGATCTCATAATTTATTCACAATTTTAAAAGTTGCATATAATAAAATTTTAAAAAAAATTCATATAGAATCAGAATGATTAACCACATTCTTATGATAGAATGTAATGATCCAAATTATTTGTTTAAATTTATAAATAAGTAAATTTTAAATTAATAATTATAAATGTGTTATATTAACAAAAATCACACAAAAAATCAATTATCTATCAAGAATATATGATAATTTATTATTTTAAACTTAAGAACATACTAAAATCACGCACACAAAAAAACTTCTCAATTATTAATTGTCTATCAAATATACATTGTAAACATAAAAAAAATACTTATACAAAAATTTTAAAAATCTTGCCTCAAATCACAAGTAAATTTATCTCTTCAATCATAAATACTAATAATATTTTTATTTTTATTTTAAAAAGAAACTTCTCAGTAAACAATTATCGATCAAGAATACATGATAGTTTATTATTGTAAACTTCAAGAATATACTAAAATCTTAGATGACTTACCTGAGAAAATTGGAGGAAAGGTGTCTTTTAAGTCTTGAATGAAGGATTGGTGACATTGATCAATTTAAAGCGTCAAACATAATTAAAAAACTTGATTAGGTTAATTGTGGACTTGATTAATATTTTCTAAACTTTTTAATCTTTTCAAAAATAAAATTAATCCACACCCACAAAACTTTCCTCTTCTCTCTCTTCTCTCTTTCTTTCTTTCTCTCTTTTTCTCGATAGTTTCTCTCTCTAACTTCTCCCAACCAACAACTTTTCAAATTTCTCCCTTCAATCTTGTGCAACTTCAACCTCTGGCAACAACTAGTTTTGAGTTCTTGCCCGTTCTTTTTTTACTTTCAACCGTCAGTCGACGTGACAACATTCTCCGGCGACAACAATTTCGAGTTCTTCATCGTTTCTTTTTTATTTTCACAAGTAAAAAATTAGGAATTTTAAGTTATGACGAAAATGAGAAACTTGATTTGTTGGTGTTTGTTAGTTTTTTATGTTTTTTATTATTTTTTTAATGTTGTTATTTTTTAATTGAATTTCTCATCTGGATGTATCTGCTACTGCTGTTTTTTAATATGGATAAAACATGTAACGCGAATCCAATAGATGAGTATTTGTTGCAACATATATGACTAATCTGTTGCACATATTAATAATCTGTTGCAACATATATGACTAATATGTTGCGCAGATTAGTAATCTATTGCAACATATATGACTATTCTGTTGCACAAATTAGTAATATGTTGCAACATATATGACTAATCTATTGCAACATATATGACTAATTTATTGCGACAAATAAGTAATCTGTTGTAACATATATGACTAATCTATTGCAACATATATGACTAATCTGTTGCAACAATTACTCATCTCTTGGATTCATTTTATAGTGTTGTAGTAATATGAATCCAACATTGGGTCATCTGTTGCAACAGATTAGTTATATATTGCAACAAATTACTCACTTGTTGCAATAACAAATTATTCATTTGTTGCAATAGATGACTCATATGTTGGATTCATGTTGCAAGTTCTATCCATTGTAGCAGTAGTAGATACACCAAATAAGAAATTCAACAAAAATTATAATTTTACTTACAAAATAAGCTATGAAGTAATATCCAAGTGATATACGAACAAAATTTGACCTAAAAATTTTTTAAAAAAATTCAACAAGAGCACAAAATTTTTTATGAAACAGATAAAAAAGACAAAAATAATGTACCAGACATCAAATGCAAAAGGATCAAGGGGACAAACATTTGAGTTCTCCTAAAAACATTTAAGTTCCCTAATATTTTAATTGCGTTCTAATAGTTGACCCATCTGTTACAACAGATTTTCTATCTGTTTGATAATTTCCAACAGATGAATCATCTGATGCAACATGCTAGTCATCTGTTGATTCAAATTAAGCAATTATTAGTAATAACTAAATTGATTTAGCTAAAATTAAAGACGTCTCTACGACAATGGGACAAACATTTGTGTTCTCCTAAAAATATTTGAGTTCCCCAGTATTTTAGTTATTTTTCAACAGATTATCTATTTGTTGCAACAAGTTAGTCATTTATTTATTCAAATTAAGCAATTATTAATAATAACTAAATTAATTTAATTAAAATTGAAGATAAGTCTTTAATACAAGACCTTAGACAAGGGGACAAACGTTTGAATTCTCCTAAAAATATTTGAGCTTTAGTATTTTAAATTATTTTTCAATATATATCGACCTCGGAACCAAAATGAGCCACGGAATTAAAAAAGTGCCCAAAACAGGCCACCTATTTAAAAAGTGGCCAAAATAGGCTACCTATTTAAAAAGTTACCAAAATAGGCTAAACATAATAATTTATTACATTTTCTACCTTTTTCTTAACGGTCAACTAACGGAGCTGACTTTTACAAAAACGTAAGAATTTTTTATGTTTTACATTTTTTTTTGTACGTTTTATAAAAAAAATATAAAACATAAGAATTTCTTACGTTTTACACGATAACCGAGGAAAAAAATACAATGAATTGTCAAATCAATTAAAAAGGTACTAAAAAAAGAGTTGTTCAACGTAACAAAAAGTTACGTTCTTAACTTTTTTATAGCAGTGGTCCTCCACCCACAATTTCTTTTTCTACAAATGTCTCATCACTTCTACTTTTTCCTCTTTTACATATGATAATTATGAATTTTTTATTTGTTAAATTTATTTATATTTTAGATGTAGTTCAAATAATTATTTTTTCTAATAAATTTTTACGTTTTACATAAAAAAAATTAAAAAAAAAAAGTATCAATTACCTCATTAACTTAACAATTTTCTTATATTTATTCTATATCAAAAAATAATCACTTCTATCCTTAATTATCCTATTTCTCATTAAAAAAATTATACTTTTCAATTTTCCTCTACTCCAAAATAGTGAAATGTTGAATTATCGTCGATCAAATATGCTACTATATACAAGAATTATATTTTTTTAGGAGTGTTCCTAAAAAAATATATTTTCTTATATTAATTTAGGAGTGTTCCTAAATTAAATTGTGATTTTACTCCATTAATTATAATATAAAATGTATTTGTGCATGTGAGTTTCCTCAATATCCTAATCGAAACACTAATCGAAAACTACGATGAATCACTATCCGAAAAATTAATTTCATATTTTTAACACACCAAAAAAATATAATTCTTCTATATAGTAGCATATTTGATTGACGATAATTCAACATTTCACTATTTTGGAGTAGAGGAAAATTCAAAAGTATAATTTTTTTAGAGAGAAATCGGATAATTAAGGATAGAAGTGATTATTTTTTTTATATAGAATAACTATAAGAAAATTGTTAAGTTAATGAGGTAATTGATACTTCTATTTTTTAAATATTTTATGTAAAACGTAAAAATTTATTACATAGAGAAAAAAATAAATTATTTGAACTACATGTAAAATATAAATAAGTGTAACTAATCAAAAAATTCATAATTATCATATGTAAAAAGAGGAAAAAGTAGAAGTGATGGGACATTTATAGAAAAAAGAATTGTGGGTGGAGGACCACTGCTATAAAAAAATTAAGAACGTAACTTTTTGTTATGTTGAACAACTCGTTTTTTAGTATCTTTTTAATTGATTTGATAATTCACTACATTTTTTTCCTCGATTATCGTGTAAAACGTAAGAAATTCTTACGTTTTATATTTTTTTTATAAAACGTAAGAATTTCTTACGTTTTACAAAAAAAAATGTAGAACGTAAGAAATTCTTACGTTTTTGTAAAAGTCAACTCCGTTGGTTGATCGTTAAGGAAAAATAGAAAACGTAATAAATTATTACGTTTAACCTATTTTGGTAATTTTTAAAATAGGTGACCTATTTTGGTCACTTTTTAAATTCTGTGGTTCATTTTGGTTCTGAGTTCACATATATCTTGTCTATTTAATAATTTCCAATAGATGAGTCATATGTTGCAACAATTTAGTCATCTGTTGCAATAGATGTCTATATTTGTTGGATAATTTTCAATAGATGAGTTAGCTATTGCAACAGGTTAGTCATCTATTGCAACAGATGTCTATATATGTTTGGTCATTTTCAACAAATGTCTTTAACTGTTTGGTCTTTTCCAACAGATTACTCATCTATTGCAACATGTTAATTGTAATTGTAATTGAACTTATCAATTCATCTTTAATTTTAGCTAAATCAATGTTGTTATTACTAATAATGTCTTAATTCGAATCATTTCAAATAAAATTGGTCAATTAACACTTTACTCAAGACGAATACACTTAGATGATCATGTAATTACTATGAGATTAATTGAAATTGTAATTAAATTATCAATTTATCTTTAATTTTAGTTAAATCAATTTAGTAATTACTAATAATTATTTAATTTTAATTATTTCAAATCAAATTGGTCAATTGATCATTCTACTTAAGACGAAACACTTAGTTGATCATGTAATTACTATAAATTTAATTGAAATTGTAAGTGAACTTACTAATTCATCTTTAATTTTAGTTAAATCAATATAATTATTTATAATTATAGCTTGGTTTGAATCATTTCAAATAAAATTGGTCAATTGATCACTTTACTCAGGACTAACACACTTAGTTGATCGTGTAATTACCATGAGATTAATTGAAACATTAATTGAACTTATTAATACTAGCTAAATCAATTTAGTTATTACTAATATAATGGCTTAATATGAATAAATAGATGATTAAGATGTTGCAAAAGACGAGTAATCTGTTGAAAATAATCAAACAGATAAAAACATCTGTTGCAACAGATTAGTTACCTATTACAACAGATTAGTAATCTGTTGGAAATAACAAACAGATAAAGTCATATGTTGCAATAGATTAGTCATCTGTTGGAAATGACCAACAGATAAAGACGTTTGTTACAACAGATGACTAATCTATTGCAACATATGTGTATATCTGTTTGATAATTTTCAACAAATGACTCATCTGTTGCAACAGATTAAATCCGTTCAATAGATTATACACGTAAATGATCATTTAATTACTATGAGATTAATTGAAATTGTAATTATTAATTCAATTTGGCTATTACTAATAATGACTTAATTTGAATCATTTCAAATAAAATTAGTCAATTGATCACTCTACTCAGAACGAACATACTAAGATGATCGTGTAATTAATATGAGAATAATTGAAATCGTAATTGAACTTATCAATTCATCTTTAATTTTAGTTATATCAATGTAGTTATTAGTAATAATATCTTAATTTGAATCATTTCAAATAAAATTGGTCAATTAACACTTTACTCAAGACGAATACGCTTAGATGATCATGTAATTACTTTAAGATTAATTGAAATCATAATTAAAATTATCAATTCATCTTGAATTTTAGTTAAATTAATTTAATTATTACTAATAATTGCTTGATTTTAATTATTTTAAATAAAATTGGTCAATTGATCATTCTACTTAAGACGAAACACTTAGTTGATCATGTAATTACTATAAAATTAATTGAAATTGTAAGTCAACTTACTAATTTATCTTTAATTTTAGTTAAATCAATATAGTTATTTCTAATTATGGTCTGATTTTAATCATTTCAAATAAAATTGGTCAATTGATCACTCTACTCAGGACGAACACACTTAGTTGATAGTGTAATTACCATGAGATTAATTGAAACTGTAATTGAACTTATTAATTCATGTTTAATTCTAGTTAAATAATTTAGTTATTACTAATATAATGACTTAATATGAATCAATAGATGACTAACATGTTGCAAAAGATGAGTAATTTGTTGAAAATGACTAAACAGATAAAGACATCTGTTGGAAATGACCAAACAGATAAAGACATATGTTGGAAATGACCAAATAAATATAGACATATGTTGCAACAGATGACTAACATGTTGCAATAAATGACTCATCTATTGAAAATTATCAAACAAATATAGACATCTGTTGCAACGGATGACTAAGTTGTTGCAACAAATGACTCATTTATTGAAAATTATCAAACATATAAGATATATGTTGGAAAATAATTTAAAATACTAAAGCTCAGATATTTTTAAAAGAACTCAAATGTTTGTCCCCTTGTCTAAGATCTTGTCTATAATTTTAGTTAAATCAATTTAGTTATTACCAATAATTGCTTAATTTGAATCATTTTAAATAAAATTTATCAATTGATCATTCTATTAAGAATGAATACATTAATTGAAATTGTAAATGGACTTATCAATTCATCTTTAATTTAGTCAAAATCAATTTATTTATTACTAATAATGACTTAATTTGAATCATTTGAAATAAAATTGGTCGATTGATCAATCTCCTCGAGACGAATACACATAGTTGATCATGTAATTACTATGAGATTAATTGAAATTGTAAGTGAACTTATCAATTCATCTTTAATTTTAGTTATATCAATTTTGTTATTACGAATAATGACTTAATTTGAATCATTTCAAATAAAATTGATCAATATTGATCACTCTAATCATGACGAATACACTTAGTTGATAATTTAATTACTATGAGATTAATTGAAATTGTAAGTTTATCTTTAATTTTAGTTAAATCAATTTAATTACTACTAATAATATCTTAATTTGAATTATATCAAATAAAATTGGTCGATTGAGCACTCTACTCGGGACGAATATACTTAGTTAATCATGTAATTACGATCAGATTAATTGAAATTGTAAGTGAACTCATTAATTCATGTTTAATTTTAGTTAAATAAACTTAGTTATTAATAATAATGACTTAATTTGAATCATTTAAAATAAAATTGGTCAATTAATTATTCTACTAAGGATGAAACACTTAATTGATCATTTAATTACCGAGGTTAATTGAAATCGTAATTGAACTTACTAATTCATCTTTAATTTTAGTTAAATCAATGTAGTTATTTCTAATAATGGTTTAAATTTGAATTATTTCACATAAAATTTGTCAATTAATCATTCTACTTAGTATGAAACACTTAATTGATCATGTAATTACTATGAAATTAATTAAAATTGTAATTGAACTTACTAATTCATCTTTAGTTTTACTTAAATCAATATAGTTATTTCTAATGATGACTTAGTTTGAATTATTTCAAATAAAATTGGTCAATTGATCACTCTACTCAGGACGAACATACTTAATCGATCGTGTAATTACCATGAGATTAATTGAAACTGTAATTGAACTTATTAATTCATATTTTATTTTAGTAATCAATTTAGTTATTACTAATAATGACTTAATGTGAATCAATAGATGACTAACATGTTACAACAGATGAGTAATCTGTTGGAAATGATTAAACAAATAAAAACATCTATTGAAAATGACTAAACAGATATAGACATCTGTTGCAATAAATGACTCACTTGTTGGAACAACTAATTCATCTATTGAAAATTATCAAACAGATATAGACATTTATTGCAATAAATGACTAAGTTGTTGTAACATATGACTCATCTGTTGAAAATTACTAAATAGACAAAATATGTGTTGAAAAGCAATTTAAAATACTAAAGCTCAAATGTTTTTTAGGAGAACTCAAACATTTTTCCTCTTGTCTAAGGTTTTGTCTTCAAGTTTAGTTAAATCAATTTAATTATTATTAATAATGGCTTAATTTGAATCAACAAATGACTAACCTGTTATAAGTATTTATTGCAATAGATGACTAACTTGTTGCAATAAATAGGTAATCTGTTGGAAAATAATTAAAATACTAGGGAACTCAAACATTTTTAGGAGAACTCAAATTTTTGTCCCGTTGTCTTAAAGACTTGTCTTTAATTTTAGCTAAATCAATTTAGTTATTACTAATTCTTACTTAATTTGAATCAATAGTTGACTAACACGTTGCAACAGATGATTCATCTGTTGGAAATTATCAAACAGATAGAAAATTTGTTATAATAGATGAGTTATCTATTAGAAAGTAATTAAAATACTAGGGAACTTAAATATTTTTAGAAGAACTCAAACGTTTGTCCCCTCGATCCTTTTGCATTTGATGTATGATATACTATTTTTGTCTTCTTTACCTGTTTCATGAAATTTTTCATGTGTTTCACTTATTTGTTGTGTCCTTGTTGAAATATCACTTGGACATTACTTCATAGATGATTTTGTAAGTATAATTATGATTTTTGTTGAATTTTTTATTTGGTATATTTGCCACTGCTACAATGGATAGAACCTGCAACATGAATCCAATATATGAGTCATTTATTGCAACAAGTGAGTAATTTGTTGCAACATATGACTAATCTGTTGCAATGACCCATATTTTGGATTTATGTTACAACACTATAATACAAATCCAACAGATGAGTAATCTGTTGCAACAGATTAGTCATATATGTTGCAACAAATTGCTCATATGTTGCAACAAATTAGTCAATATGTTGCAACAGATTAGTCAATATGTTATAACAAATTAGTCAATATGTTGCAACAGATTACACATCTGTGCAACAGATTACTCATCTGTTGGATTTATGTTACATATTTTATCTACTGTTGAAAAAACAGCAGTAGCAGATACACCCAGATGAGAAATTCAACTAAAAATTATAATGTTACTTACTAAAATCACCTATAAGTAATTCCCAAGTGATATACGAATAAAATTTGACCTAAAAAAATTTGATCAAGTAGCAATAGTAGCGGTAGCAACAATATTCAACAACAAGAAGATGATGATGATGAACAACAAGAAGAGATGATAATGAAGAACAAGATGATGATAATGAAGAGGATGATGATGAATAAAGCAACAACAACAATGAACAACAAAAATCATGAAGAGAGAGAAAACTCCAATAAATGAGAAGAGAGAGAAACATGCCTTTTTTTCCTCCATTTCTAGTTATATTAGGTTTTACATTGGATCAAAGTGTAAATTAAAAAACTTGTGGGTTATTTTCAAACTTTTCTTACTCTCTTAATCCTTAATAAAGTAATTGTCAGCTCCACTCAATTATTAAGACTTGTGTCACCCACACTCATTTTAAAACTCTTTTATTACCTAGAGCCCAAAGCTCCGACTTACCTCATATCACAAGCAAATTCATCTCTTTAATCATAGATAGTATTAAGATTGTATTCATCAAGAGTATATCAAAAAATTACCTCAAATCACAAGTAAATTTATCTTTTCAATCATAACATATATCAAAATTTCACTAAAACACTTCTCAATTAACAATTATCTATCAAAATACATAATAATTTATTTATTGTAAATTTCAAGAATATATTAAAATTTTAGAAAACTTACCTCAAATCTCAAGAAAATTCATCTCTTCAATCAAACAAAAAATAATAATAAACTAAATCAAGAAAAAATTATCACATACTATAAAACAATATGAATATAGCTTAAAAAACTCATTTGGTTACGAACAATTAATTATATGGAGAACAAAAAAGAAGATATTAATAAAATTTTAAACCTTTTCTAATATAAATACAAATATAATAAGTTTCCTACTTATTTTATTATTATTTTTTCTTTTTAGGCCTTAATTAGACCTCTTCTTTAATATGAATATAAATATATTAGTAGTAAAGATTCTACTCCTAGTTATTACCCGAGGGAAGAAAAAAACAAGTAGATTCTTACTTCAAAAATTAATGTTAATATTTATAGTGAGTATACTCATAATAAGATATAATTTATATGTAAGGTAAAAAATATTTTTTATTATATATTTTAGAACTTTTAGTTTAAGAAAAAGTCTTACCATATATTTTAAACTCTCAATTCCATACACTTTAGGAGATAATATTATAAATATAATTAAATAATAATTTAATAAAATAGTGAAAAGACGATTTTGTTTAAAGGAGAGACTTTTAATGAAGGGCAAAAAATTCGAATCACTTTTCTAAGGGTTTTTACACTTTTAATATTATATATATATATATATATATATATATATATATATATATATATTACATAGCTAGTATGAAGAAAGTTAATCCATAACCTGGCTTGTGACTTCAAAATTCAAGCCTAAATTTCTTCAATACGGAGCTTTCCCCTTTCGAACGACCTCAAAAACAACTAAAACATGCAAATATAGATTCTATGCTTTAAAAGGAAGCCAACAATACCCATTTTTTAGTCGGACTTAAAATGGACCTCTGAAATAAATTTTCAAAATAAAAGGGTAACACCGAAAAATTTTATTTAGAAAAATCTTACTCGTAATTAAAGAAAGTCATAGGATAAAATCCAAGTGAAAACGGGTTAAAAATGAGATTTTAATTGAAAAAAAATCCTTTTAAGCCTTTCAGGCAAAAAATCTCCAAATTTTAATTCAAAATCGAGATTTAAAAGATTTTTAAACGATATAATCGAAGTAAAATAATTGAAATAGTGATTTAGTAAAGTAATTAAAATAGTAAAATAATTAATCGAAGTAAGCTTGAAAATGGAAGAATCTCCCAGAAGTCCCTCAACTCGAAGCTCAAAGTCTCAAAAATAAAATAAAATACGTGAAAGTGAGTTTTATACCCTCCTAACTATTGCATTGACTGCTAAATCTATCAAACGACCGCTTAAGTGGTTTATACCAAACGCGTGAGGCCGCTAAAGTGGTCCCCTACTGCTAAAGCGACTATCACTAAAGTGGTCAAGTGTCCGCTTTAGTGGTGATTGGCCAGTTAGTCGGGTCCGCTAAAGCGGCTACCTTTAGTGGCTCTTTGACTGCTAAAGCAACTGCACCAGACTTCTGCTGCAGCAGCTCTGCTGGTGTAGTCTGTTTTGCCATCTAAACACACAGAATAACAAATATTGATCGAAGTCAATTATATGGTCTTTCCAAACTCTAAAAATCAGTAACTCGCACAAATTATTACGGATTGTATCAAAAATCGTGTCAACCATCTCCACATCTTAGAAACAACAAATAACAACTATGAAGACGGATAAAATAATCAAAACACGCAAAAAAAATAGGTTCACAGAATCAAGTCATTACTAATAGAACACATCAGTGCATGAGAGATTAAGCACCAAATTGAATTTGTGATACTAAAAAGGAAAATGTGGAAGAACCTGCTTTCTCAAATATGTTTAATTTCTATTCTATTATGTATTATTTCTTCTTAGATTATCGATTATAGATTGTCTATAATGCCTTTTTGGGGCTATATTATAGTATTTGATGTGAATTTATAATTTTCATATGCATATGAGTAATATAAATAATGGAGATGAGCATAATATTAAAAAAACGATAAGATATACTATTACTTATTTTTCTAAGATTTACTACTCATGCATTTTTGTGTTTTTAAAATTTCTTTACACGTCTTTCTAATGCAACTATGTAGGTAGATAATAGATTAGATAAAATCAAGTATATTTAAACTTCACTAAATTAAAACAACTTAAACTAGAAAGAGTCTTAGTAGATAACATATGACAACGATCAGCTTCTAGTACAGGGATAGCTTGGTTTGGTGGCGACGACAAAAGTTCATTGTGCTTGAAGTTTGCTGGGCTCCTAATCTTCACAGCATGTCAACTACGGAATTTGCTTGTCTGAAAATATGGTGGAGTGCTGGACTCCCCAGCCTCTTCAACAACAACCTGCAAGAACATACAATATGATTAAATAAGGGGATGCTGTTTCTAAAGCAAGAAAGATGTCTGTGGAGTCAAATTCTACTTCCAATGCGTTGAATTTATTATCCAAAGCCAGTTGTAATCTGGTGTGCCTCGCAAGTAGTTCAGTGTGAAGGGCGTTTCACATTGAGCATGTGATAGAGAAGCCCAGAATCCAATTACCTTCGTAATCCCTGAAGATTCCACCAATCCCTCCTTTTGTTGTGGCGGTGCAGTAAGTAGCATCCGTGTTTAGTTTTATAGAGCTCAGCTGAGGAGGATACCACTTAATAGAAATCACATGGGAGGGATTGGTAGTTTGCTCCATATTGGTGCATATTAGAGTTTGGTGATGAACAGTGGTAATGGAAGGGCAAAGAGGGGGGGGGGGGCGGTACGTTTATGCAGGAAATTATTTCGGGTGAGCATAAGTGCCAGAGGGCGAAGGAAAAAAACTGTTGCCAAGAATATCTAATAGTAGGAGGCGTGGGAGAAGGAAAGGTGATGTTTCTAAGAATAAGTAGCCAGTGGTTGGTTGTGAGATCAAACAGGTGGATGTTTAATCCCAGATTTAACCAAAATTTTCTAGCCTCTACACAGTGAAATAATAGATATGTAATCGATTTTTCTGTGGTTTTACATAGGGGGCATAATGGGTTATCGACTGTTTGCAAATGGTAGAGATATTGCATGGTGGGTAGGCAATTGTGTGAGCGAAGCCAAAGAAAAAACTTGATTTTGTTGAGAGTATTAAGATTCCAAATCCAAGAAAACTGCTACAGGGTGGCAGTAGGTTGTTTAATGAAAGGAATAACGCTTTTAGTGGGAAATAAGCCATTCGTATTAGAAACCCATATGGGATGTCAAAATTATGAGAAGGGGGTTGGATAGTAACCAAATTAGCATTAGCAAGCAACGGGGAGGGTAAAGTAAAGGAGAGCTTCGCCCAATTACAATGATTCGATTCCCACAGCTCCAAGAGTTTTGAGAGTAGTATTGCGGTGGGTAAGGGGGCCTTGGATAAGGGAACGAAGGGATAAAGATTCTGGTATCCAGCGATCATACCACACATTGATGGATGTGCCAAAACCCAATTTCCAGGCTATATGAGGATCACAGGTGGTACCTCCAGCAAGAATATTTTTCTAGACAAAGGACTGGGTGGAGTAAGGTCTGCGTTTGATATATTTTTTGATAAGGGTGGTGGCCCAGAGAGTTTGTGTAATTGAGAATGCTCGCTAAGCAAGGCTGGTCAGTAAGGTGGAATTTTTTGTGCGAGCATCCAGTAATCCTAGACCTCCCTCTTGCTTGGGGTCCGTAACTTTGTCCCAAGTTAACAGGTGTATTTTTTTCCTTTTCAAGGTAGAACCCCAGATAAAGTCCTGTTGGATTTTATCAATAGCCTTGCAAATTGTGGTTGGAAGGTGTAAATACTGCATCATATAGGCTGGGATGGCATTAAGAGTTGATTTTGCTAGGACGAGTCAACCAGAATGGGTGAGGAATTTTGATTTCCAGTGTCCTAGTTTTTTCCTTATGTTATCGAGGATAAACTGAAAATCCTTTTGTTTGGGTTTTTGCTTAAGGATAGGAAAACCGAGGTACCTCCCGAAGTGGGTTGACTCATGGATGTTAAGATGTTGATGAATAAGGGATTTGGCAGAGCCAGAGCAATGTTTGGAGAATAAGGCATTGGACTTTATCGCATTAATACGTTGGTCTAAGAGGTTGCAGAAGTAGTTCATGCAACTAGTCAAGGTATGTATGGATTTCAGGATAGCTTTGAAGATAAGGGTAAGATCGTTTGTGAAGAAGATGTGGGAGAATAAGGGACCATTACGAGAGATTGAGAGAGCATATCAATTGAGAATATCCACCAGACGGTAGATGTAGGAAGGGAGTAATTCCATGCAAAGGATAAAAATGTAAGGGGACATGGGATCCCCTTGACGGATGCCTCTAGAAGGAGAAAAGAAACTAGTTTGGGAGCCATTTACGAGGATAGAGATACTGCTAGTCGTAATACAACTCATAATGAGATTCTAAATCTTAGGGGGAAAGTTAAAAAAAAATAAGAGTTTGATAAATACAGGACCGTTCAAGACGGTCGAAAGTTTTTTCTAAATCAAGATTAAGCATGAGACTACCTGTTTTGGAGGTAGAATTGTTTATATAATTAAAACATTCTTGGACCAAGATAACATTATCACAAGCTCTACGACCCTTCTAGAAACTATTTTGGTGGGTGCCAACTAGCTGATAAAGGAAAGGTTTTAAATGATTTGCGATAATTTTTGTAATCACTTTGTAAATAGTATTACATAAGCCAATGGGGCAAAATTTTTTAATAAGTTGGCGTTTTAAAACTTTGGTATGAGACAAATATAAGTAAAATTCAAGGGTTCAGGAATGGTCAGGGTATGAAAAACATGATGGCAGAAAGTTATAACACTAGCTCCGACAAAGGTCCAGTAATATTGATAGAAATGAGGATAAATGTCGTCCGGCCCCGGAGCTTTAAAGGGTTTAAAAGAAAAGATGGCATTATAGATTTCTTGATTATTCAACGGTCTATCAAGGGAGGTCATGTCGATTCGATGAGCCCTTAACATGGAAGAATTCATGTCATTCCAAGAGGATGAGAAATGGTCAGTGGTAAAGCAAGTATGATAGTACTGAAAAACATGATTTACAATGCAATTATGGTTAGTGATCCAATTTCCATTATCATCCTTAAAGAAAGAGATCTGGTTATTTCTTCGTCTATTAATAACAGAGAGATGATTTAACCAATCTATTCGAGAGCGAAGTTTCCAAAAGTCATTCTCTACTCTTAGAATGGAGTTATAATCGTCGGTTAGGGTTTTTTTCCAGGTCTTGGAGGAAATTACTAGTGGGGTAAGCTTCCGAACGTTGAATATCACTAAGGCAGGCAAAGATCCTATTTTTACGTTTAAAGATATCCCCAAAGGTATTTTTATTCCACTCGGTGGCCTGAATTGTAAACCTATTAGTAGCTTCGAGCAGAGGGGTGTTGTTAGACCAACAATCGGTAACCACCATTTTAAAAGAAGGATGATGAATCCAAAACTTTTTTAGCCGGAAGGGTCTTCTACTTCTAGGCATGGGGCCAGTATTTATATTGATAAGCAACGGGGAGTGGTTCGAGTGGGTTTTTTTGCAGATGGGTAATTTTGGAGTTTGGGAAGAGTTGAAGCCATTATCCATAGCTAAAACTCTGTCCAGTCGTTCTAAAATTAGCTTTATCCCGTTAGAATTTTTATGATGATTTGACCACGTATATCGGCGTCCCTTGAAGCCTAGGTCAAGCAGGTTGCAAGTATTAATACAAGACCAAAATTTGGAGCTCCTATTGTGATTTATACTGCGCCCACCCTATTAATCCTGATGGGTGAGAATTTCATTAAAATCACCCCTTAAAAGTCACACACCATCAATAGTTTGCGAATAATTTTTTAAGTTTTTCAAAAGTTTCAAGCATTTCGAATAACAGGTACTAGCATAAATAACAGAGGAAAAACAGGGAGAAGAGTGAGGAAGTACCTGGATCATATAACAATGTGAGAGTACCACATAACAACTAAACCCCCAGAATTTCCTACAGCAGGGACCTCAAACATATTATCAAAGGCAAACTCATCCCTAAGAGGTGCATGGTTTATCATTTTTGTCTCAAGTAAAACAACTAGACAAGGATTATGATTCCTAATGATTTCTTTCAAGTTTAACTAAAAGGATTCTTTATTGACCCCGCGGGTATTCCAAATCACAAAACTAATATCCTGATCCATGGGAGTGAAGGAGGTGATTGGGAAGGGATCTTCACTGCAACCCGCTCCCAATAGTGGGTTCGGTTTTATCGTCGAGGCCATGATGACCACATTCTTGGCCAGATCCTGGTTCAGTGCTGGACGTACCACAAAAGAACATTTCACTAGATTGGTTGGACAGTTGTGAATGTATTTTTTGTCTTCCTTTTTAGGGAAAACCATAAGGGTCGCGTTTTTTAAGGTTGTGATTTCGGTGAATGCGGTTCGGACGAGATTTCTTTCCACCATGGGTGTTGTAGTACGAAGGGGGTGATAGGATGCGAAGGAGATGCCGAGGTTGCATGGGGAAATTGTGGTGTCGGGTCAAAAAGAGTTTGAGACGGGCGAGGTTGAAGAGGTTGCCAAGGAAAGATTATTGAATGGTTGGAGATCCTTTTCGGTGGAGTGAAGAATGAGGTTTGAGCAATATTGGGGAATGGGCTGAGGAAGTGAGAAAGGTTCCAGAGTCCTTGCATCATTTTTAGAAAAAATGGCATTATGCTCGGAGAAGCCAGGTCTAGGTTGTTTGTGGTCCACATTTGATTCACAAAGTGTTCTAGAGCTAAATGCACGCCCTCTGTTAGCAACTGAGCTATTTGTCTCTTGTTTTGGAGGACAATGAGAGAATGAGTTCCATTCACGTCGAGTGAGAAAGTGGCTGCATATCCCCTCAGACCCATCTCTATCCACGTGAGAGGTTGTATGGGAAGAGGGACATGAGAGTTGCATAAACTAGGGGTGGGTTGGGATCATTGAGTAGTTGGGGCAGATTCGGAGGAGTGGATAGGGAAGAGAGTTCGATGTGTTGGTGAGGATGGAGATATAGACCTTCCAGATCGTTTGAAGGAGAAGTTGGAAAAGGCACTGTGGAAGAGGAGAGAGGTTGTGATGATGTCAAATCCTTTAACAAGATTGTGAAGATATATGATTGACTGTGGAGGAGGCAGTCAGGGTGCTAAAAAGATTTGGAAGATTAATTTCTTCACAAGTAATGGATGACACTTGGCAAGAACTTTTGGCCAAGTATTCTTGGTGGTGACTGATTGGGTAGGACAGTGAAAGTAGTAGTAGCGGGTGTAAACTACAAAAAAGAGTTGGTAGGGGGTGGGGTAAAATATCAGCAACGGGCTCATAATTTGTCTTATTTGCTATTATATTAGTTTTTCCAACAAGGTGGAGACTGTGAGATTGTTGATGGAAAGTAGGGGCAGAACGGATAGGACAAGAAGTAGATTTGGTATGAGACGAAGTGGTAGGAGTATTTTATGCCTCATTAATGTGACTACTAGTAAAAGGAAAATAATTGTTGTAAGAAGTTTTAGAGTAATTAATATTACTAAATTTGTTATTTCCAAGTGGAGCAAGATTTAGAGTAATTAAAGCTTGAGCATCTTTTTCTGCATGGGGAGGAGGATCCTTCTTAGCATGCTCTTTATGATAATGGCAAGTTCTTTGGGCATGGCCTAATCTTCCACAATTTTTACAGAGAAAACCATCGGCCTCATATACAATGCTTTGCAGATGAGTTCCGATCTGAATCTGGGAAGACACCGGGTCTGTGAAGGACATTTGTATGCATAACCTCGCGTATCTTCCTCGTAGAGTTGCACTAGTATATGCATCGATTTTCAGCAGCTTACCAATGGAGTTACCAACTTTTTGCAGCAGCATAGCATCGTAGAATTTCGTTGGTAAGTGAGGGAGACGAATCCAAACAGCCGATGCCGAAAGAACACTTTTTTCTGGGATAAAATTGGGAACCCACTTCTGAATAAAGAGGTAGTGACCATAGATAAACCAGGGTCCTTTGTTAAGGACAGTGTTCATATCTTCTAACCTGGAGAATTTAGTATGTAATAATCCACCCCTAAATCAATAAGGGGAACCTGTTCCATGATTTTCCATGTTTGTTGTAGTTTGGTACGAAGGGATTGATGAGTAATGCGTATGCCCATTAATTTGATAATTAGAGAATACTTCCACGGAGCATAGAGTCTAAGGTTGTCTTCTTGGGAAAGAGTAATCATTTTGATGCCCTCGACAATGGGGGAGGAGCATGGAACTGATATAGATTCTAGTGAATCGAGTTGGGGGAAACCATTGTCTCCCATGTCAGTGTCCAAGATGGGTTCATTAGATAGCAATTTAGCTTTGTAGGAAGGCTCATCTGGTGGTTTAGGAGGTTGTTCTAAGGAAGGATTTGGTGTTTGATGTTCTGGGTTCATTGGGTCTTCCGACAAGTAGAATTATAAACTTGGTTAAGACTTTTTTAATATAACAATATGATATTACACTTTCCACAATATTATAATCAACTGAATCTAAATTTTGTTCAATTAGCCTGTATTATAATTATTATCAACTGACCGAACATCGAACGGGTACAAATATTAGTACACATAAAAACAACGACTAACGGATGTTTAATTGTTATAACACATATATTCAGGGTTTCTTACTAAAATGTATAACCGTCAAAGTATTTTTTCTATTAAAATAGCGCATGCATATGTAATGTATATGTCAAGCATTGATAGTGTATACCATGTATATATATATATATATATATGATGTTTGATAGTGTATACCATGTATATATGATGTATGACTATGTATCAAAAATGTATATACACTCATATACACTTTTATATAATATTTATACATTGTATCAACTCATCTTCCTCAACAATATAAATTTTCCCCAATCCCGGCTAGCTTAAATATCCTCAAAATAATCTCAAATTTTAAATATGAGCTCCTCTCAATGTATTGAGGCTTTTGATAATTCACTTGAAATGATTCACGATTATGACAGATCGAATTTTAAACTTTTAGCTCTGAAATAACTCTTCAATAGCGGATTATTCCATTTTTCTTTCTCATACTTTTCTTCATTCATTTTCCATGTATGCTTTTCTACTTCTGTTCCTTATCTTTCTCTCCACATTATGCCCACAGACTCTTTTAAAAATTTAAACCCTCACTTGTTTCAACTCAGTATTCATGATCCAATTGGTGCACTCATTCATTTGGGATTCTTCTTTCCTTTTTATCCCTATGATTGACATGACGTTTTCTGTATCAGTGGACAAGTCGGTGAACTTCGTCTGCAACAGGGTGGGCCGAATGATTAATATAGATAATAAGTGATAATTGGATTATTTTGGATAATTGTTTTTGATTGAATAGACATTTTGTTTAATTGTTTTCCTTTTATGCGCTATATAGGTAGATTAGGTACTCCCTCAGTCCTTTTTACTGTTCTCTCGTTTTCTTTAGAGTCAACGATATAAATTTTGATCAATATTTTGAGATGTATTTTTAATCAAATTGAAAAAAAAATGCATTATATACTACTTTTCATTTAATTTTTAAATATCTAAATTTTAATTTAAAAACTTAAATTAATCTAATCTAATTTAGCTTTAAAACTTAATCAAATTGACTCACGAAAATCAACAATAATAATAACAACATACCCAGTATATTTCTATCAAGTGGGGTCTGGGAGGGTAAGTGTACACAATCCATACCACTACCTCAGAGGGGAGGTAGAGAGGTTGTTTCTGATAGACCCCCATCTTAAGATAAAACAATCTAGACAAGAAATAGTAAAAAAATAATATACAATAGAAAATGCCACACCCAATAATACCATAAATAAGATACACCAAGTAGTATAACAAATGATACAACATCTTGAAAAAATACTAACCTTCTACCCTAATCTGTCTCCTCCACAACGTCCTATATATATCTAGAGTCATGTCCATGGTAAGCTGAAGCTGCTTCATGTTATGTCTAATCACCTTCCTCCAATATTTCTTCGGTCTACCTTTACCTCGCTTGAATCCATCCTTATCCAACCTCTCACACCTCCGCACTGGGACATTTGTTCCTCTCTTCATCACATGTTCTGATCATCTCAACTTCGTTTTTCTTATCTTGGCTACCGAAGCCACTCTTATCTTATCTCGAATAACCTCATTTATAATTCTATCTTTCCTAGTATACCTACACATTCACCGAAGTATTCTCATCTCCACCACCTTCATCTTTTGGATGTGGGCCTTCTTGATAGGCCAACAGTCTAAGGGTGTTAAATGGGTCGGGCCGGGTCAAGCCGAAATCGGCCCGTTAAAATTAGTCGTTTGTGGGCCGGGCTGGGTTGGGGTTAAGTGGACTGGGCAGGTTTTGGGTTAAACAGTAAAAATTTTAAAAACAACCCTGAACCGGCCCACTTAACCCAACCCGGTCTAACCCACCTAAACCCGATTAAAAAATCGGTCAAACTCGGTCAAAAATTAAAAAAAAAGTTTTTTCCAATATACACTATATATACCCACCTATATACATTTTAAATACGTTGAACAATACATATACACTATATATATAGTATTTACTACATTAGAATTTAAAAAATATATGCACATATACACAATTACACATATATACGTAACATTGAACATATACGACTATACGTACTACTTTAAATAAAACATATACTACAATATATATATACTACAATATATATATATATATATATATATATATATATATATATATATAGTTATATACAAATTTATAAAACATATACACATGTAAACGTTAAATATATACGTCTACAGATGATATATACACATATATATGCACCATTCAATATATATGGACTCTTTAAATTAAAAATATACTACAATATATATATAGTTATATACTAATTTAAAAAACATATACACATGTATACGTTAAATATATACGTCTATAGAAGATATACACACATATATAAGCACCATTCAATATATATGTACTACTTTAAATAAAATGTACTACTATATATATATATATATATATACACTAATTTAATAAACATATACACATGTATACGTTAAATATATACGTCTATAGAAGATATATACACATATATACACACCATTTAATATATATGTACTACTTTAAATAAAATATACTATAATATATATAGTTATATACCAATTTATAAAACATATACACATGTATACGTTAAATATATACGTCTATAGAAGATATATACACATATATAGGCACCATTCAATATATATGTACTACTTTAAATAAAACATATACTACAATATATATATATATATATATATATATATATATATATATATATATATATATATATATATATAGTTATATACTAACTTACTAAACATATACATATGTATACGTTAAATATATACGTCTATAGAAAATATATACACACATATATACGCACCATTCAATATATATATACTACTTTAAATAAAATATACTTCAATATATATATATATATATATATATATATATTATATATATATATATATATTATATATATATATATATATATATATATATATATATATATATATATATATATATATATATATATATATATAGTTATATACTAATTTATAAAACATATACACATGTATACGTTAAATATATACGTCTATAGAAGATATATACACATATATACGCACCATTCAATATATATGTACTACTTTTAATAAAATATACTACAATATATATATATATATATATAGATATATATATATAGTTATATTCTAATTTATAAAACATATACACATGTATACGTTAAATATATACGTCTATAGAAGATATATACACATATATACGCACCATTCAATATATATGTACTACTTTTAATAAAATATACTACAATATATATATATATATATATAGATATATATATATAGTTATATTCTAATTTATAAAACATATACACATGTATACGTTAAATATATACGTCTATAGAAGATATATACACATATATATGCACCATTCAATATATATGTACTACTTTTAAATAAAATATACTACAATATATATATATATATATATATATATATATATATATATATATATAGTTGTATACTAATTTATAAAACATATACACATGTATACATTAAATATATACGTCTATAGAAGATATATACACATATATACGCACCATTCAATATATATGTACTACTTTAAATAAAATATACTACAATATATATATATATATATATATATATATATATATATATATATATATATATATATATATATATATATATATATATATATATATATATATATATATATATATATATATATATATATATATCTATAATCTATATCTATTCTATAATCTATATTATATTAAAAGTGTGAAGAACCTTAGAAATGTTATTTGAACTTTTAGCCCTTTACTAAAAGTCTTTGCTTTAGACAAAATCGTCTTTTTACTATTTTTTTACTAATATTTAAGAGTTAGAAATTTATTAAATATATTTATGGTAAAATCTTTCCTTATTAGAAGTCATCTGAATTAATGAATACTAATATTTTTTTCATTAGTATAAAAATTCGAAATCAACTAAATTTGATTTTAAGAAGATTTGAAAAATCTGAAAATAAATATAGTAGCATTAAAATAAAAAAAAATTTAAGAAGTACTAAATTTTTAAAAGAAAAAATTTTAAAATAATAATTATAATAAATATATTGAAAAATAAATGGAGAAGGTTTTTGTATTATAGCTGCATTCCTAAGTTTATGGTAATATTTTTATTGGGTGTTTTCTTGTGTGCGGACTTTTCCCCCCAATAAAGGATTCTTATTGTTTTTGTTTTGTTTATGTCGATTTTCCAAAAATAAAATGTTGATTTACTTTTTCTAAAAAATTAGTGGTATTGTTTTGTTTTTTGGTGACTTCTTGAAAAAGGGAAAAAATTAAAAGGTAGTACTGTATTAAACGTGACTTTTCCAAAAATAAATAAATTACATATTCTAAAATATATGAAATATAAAAATCCTACTTAAATATACATAAGTGTCCTTTTTAATTTATGATTTCTTCACTTCTATAAAAAGCATCGTAATTTTGAGATTTTCACCTCAATTCCCTTTGCTGTGATATTTAATATTTTGTCACTCCCTTTTGCTAAAATATTTATTTGTCCCTTTTTTTTTTCTATCATAAAGTTTCTCCTTTTTATTATTATTATTGATTCGAAGACTATTAATTGTTATCCAGCTTACGTTGTTTAATTTAACTTAGCTTATGTTCTTAATTTACCTAATTTGTGTCTATTTAATATTTTTGTTAGTTATAACTTTCTTCATCTACTAATATACCAGATTCATGCATATAACTTCATTTTGTAAAGATAATCTTGCAATGAACTTATTAGTGAGTTGGCTATTAACACGTTGAAGCAGTACGATCATATCTGAATAATAAAAATCTTCCATAAAAAGTGAGTAACAAAAGAATATTACAAGACAACAAACGATATTCAAAATACGATAATATAAGTTGACGAAAAAGTAATAGTTCTTTTTATTCGTCTTATAATCTCTTTACTTGAAGTGCAACAAGGACCTGCAGAGAAGAACACCAAAATTAAACAAAAACCTAATATTTGGAAACATACTTAGGGTTGAAGTGATAATCTAATTCAGTTCTTTATAGAGGGCTGCTCTGTGTACTAAAGCTCCTGTTATGCGCAGGATCAGAGGAAGGGTTCAACCATAAAGTTTTATTGTATGCAACCTTATTTTGCATTTCTGCCAGAGTATGTTTTCACAGCTTGAACCTCGTGACCTCTTGGTCACAAGACAACAACTTTATCAATTACTCTAAGGCTCCCCTTCCACTAATTTAGTTTTGTGAAATAAATAATTATTACAAACATAGTGAACATGAAGTCCCTAATGCATAATTATTAATATCTTCAATTTACAAGGCTAAACACTATCTACGTAAAGTAATATATCTTAGTTGTTAAAAATGATCTAACACAAATTCTTGATTAAATCTATACTCTGAAGAATCATTAAATCAAATAAAGCACCATGGAAATAACAAGAACTTAGCTTTAATTTGCATCTAAAGGAATACCCACGTTTGGAAACTTCACTGCATTCTCATTACCTACTGTGGAGCTACATCTGCAATATAGTTCTCTAATTCAACAGTTGCAAGCTAATAAGGATAAAACTCCCGTTCAATGTCGATGACTGTCAATCACTCTAGCTAGAACCAACAACAATAACACATTTCATGTAACTCCACAAACAAGTGAAGTTTGAGAATGATAGAGTGTACTTATCTCTTTCTATTTCTTTTCTATAAATGGAACGTTAAAAAATCATTATATTATAATCTAGAAATTATAAAAATAAATAAATAAGGGAGACGTTACCCCTACCTTGGGAGGTAGAGACGATTTGCTTAAAATTAAAAGATTGTAAAAAAGTAAAGAGAATCTTTCTTTTTCAAACAAACTAAACAAGCAAGTAGGTCAAATAAATTAAAACGAAAGAAGTAGTTGATTTTTCAAATCTTACTAAATATTTTGTAGAAAATGATTACATTATTAATGCAATGACATAATGACGATACTAATGGTGTGGCTTCTCTGCACCAAAACTCATACACCAAACCTCATCAACTACCAACACACATAAATACACAATATTAAAGATTCAATGTGGACACAAGAATTCTTTATTTTTCGTATTTAGCTAAAATTTGTGGGTAATCCTCCTCACAAAGTGTTAAAAAGTAAGTACTACTCCATTTGTTCGCTTTTACTTATCACTAATTTTTTAATTGCATTTCTATTTTTACTTGTCATTTTGAACATATTAAGAAAAAATAACTTATTTTTTCTTATTTTACCCTTCACATTAATTGTCTTTTCTTCAAATTAATTTCAAGACACACAGTGTAAACATCATTTAATAGGGTACTATGGTAAATAGTTATGTTATTAAGTAAACATCATTTAATAGAAGTATTATGATAAAATAGTTATGTTATTAATTATTTTTCTTAGTGAATATGATATGTAAAAGCGAACAGAGGAAGTAATACTTTTCATCTTGGAATTTTAAATCGAAAGTATGTCAAATATACTAACACTCATTTTTAGGAATATATATATCTAACAATCAGATTAGTCTACACATAACACTCAATTTTAGGAATATGTCCATCAACCAAATTAATCTACACATAACACTCATTTTTGGTATAGAAAATGTCCTTTATGACCAAAAAATACTTTGAAGGGAGTACTTTCTTTTTTTGACTCTTATTCATGACAACATGGGCTTTAATAGTTTAGTCTATAGCAGAAACTAAATTTAAAGGTAGATGTTAAGTAATATTTTTATATGATTTTATTAATAGATGAGTTAAATATATTATTAATCTTTTTATAATTTATTTTGTTATAAAATAACAATTTAGGTTTATTATTAACAATTTCTCAAGAAAAATAAAATAAGACACATAAAATAGCAAAAATAGTAGGTTTATGTCGATTTAGGTTCCTTCTAATTCTAATCGAAAACGTACGATACACGTGCAATGCACGTATCTTAAAATAGTACTATATAATATATACATATATATATATAGTTATATACTAATTTATAAAACATATACACATATATACGCTAAATATATACGTCTATAGAAGATATATACACATATATACGCATCATTCAATATATATGTACTACTTTAAATAAAATATTCTAGAATATATATATATATATATATATATATAGTTATATATATAGTTATATACTAATTTATAAAACATGTACACATGTATACGTTAAATATATATGTCTATAGAAGATATATATACATATATACGCACCATTCAATATATATGTACTACTTTAGATAAAACATATACTATAATATATATATATATAGTTATATTCTAATTTATAAAACATATTCACATGTATACGTTAAATATATACGTCTATAGAAGATATATACAAATATATACGTACCATTCAATATATATGTACTACTTTAAATAAAATATTCTAGAATATATATATATATATATATATAGTTATATACTAATTTATAAAACATGTACACATGTATACGTTAAATATATATGTCTATAGAAGATATATATACATATATACGCACCATTCAATATATATATACTACTTTAGATAAAACATATACTACAATATATATATATATATATATATATATATATATATATATATATATATATATATATATATATATATATATATATATATATATAGTTATATTCTAATTTATAAAACATATTCACATGTATACGTTAAATATATACGTCTATAGAAGATATATACAAATATATACGTACCATTCAATATATATGTACTACTTTAAATAAAATATACTACAATGTATATATATACTACAATATATAATTATATATATAGTTATATATTAATTTATAAAACATATACACATGTATACGTTAACTATATACATCTATAGAAGATATATATACACATATATAAATTAATATTACTTGATAGTAAATTAATAATGTATTAAAACTAAGTTATAATTAAATTCAATTTTCTTTTTTAAAAAATAAATTAACTGGGTCGGTTAACCAGCGGGCCCTGACCGGGCTTGGTCTGGGCAGGGTTAACAGCGCCCAATCAAAAAAAATAAACTGTCCCGGGACCTTACAGCCTGTTTGCTGACCGGGCCGGTTGACAGGCTTGGCCAACACTCTACCCCATACAATAAAATCAGTCTAACTATCACTCTGTAGAACTTGCTTTTAAGTTTAGGAGGTACTTTTTTGTCACACAAGATTCTGGAGGCGGAGCTCCATTTCATCCACCCTACCCCAATCCGATGAGTGATATCTTTGTCAATCTCTCCATACCCCTAAATCATAGACCCAGACGCTTAAAACTATCTCTCTTATGGATGAAATAAAAATCAAGCTTAACAACCACACCAGACTCATGAAAAACTTCATTGAACTTACACTACAAATATTTTGTATTGGACCTACTCAATCTAAACCCTTTTGACCAAGGATATGCCTCAAAACCTTCAATTTAGTATTAATTCCACCACAAGACCATAAGTTAAGACTACATCATTCGCATAAAGCAAACAATAAGACACCTCACCTTGAATTTGTTGCGTCAAAACATCCATCACCTAGGCAAAAAAAGGACTAAGAGTTGATCTTTGGTGTAACCCCATCAAGACGAAAAATTGTTCTGAGTCCCCTCCCCAGTCCTAACCCGTATCTTGGCTCTGTCTTGCATATCCTTAATCAACCTAGCATACACTATAGGTACATTTCTAACCTCCAAGCACCTCCATAGAACCTCCCTAGGGACTCTATCATAGGCCTCCTCTAAGTCAATAAACATCACGTGCAAGTCCTTCTTACTTTTCCTATACTGCTCCACCAGTCTCCAAACGAGATGGAGGACTTTAGTAGTCGAACGTCCTGACATAAATCCAAACTAATTTTTAGAAATAATAACAATCCTTCGCAACCTCAACTCTACCACCCTCTCCCAAACCTTCATAGTGTGACTCAACAACTCAACAACTTGATACTCCTATAATTGTTGCAATCCTGAATGTCACCATTATTCTTATACAACAAAATCATCATACTCCACCTCCAAACTTCAAGCATCTTCGCCGTTTTAAAAATTATGTTAAATAATCGAGCCAATCACTCCATACCCACCCCTCACCGAATCTCATCTGTTTCGTCGGTCTACCTCTATGCATCCTACGAATAGCCCCCCTAACCTCCTCAACCTTAACCGCCTACAATAGTCATAATCGTGAAACCTCTCAAAATGCTATAAATTTACCAACACAATGCTAGTATCCCTTCCTATGTTCAGAAGCTTATGAAAGTAAGACTTCTATCTCCTTCTAATAAGACTCTCCTCCATCAAAACTTTGTCGTCCACATTCTTAATACACTTCACTTGGTCAAGATCTCGAGCCGTCCTCTCCCTAACCTTGGCTAGCCTGTATAACTTTTTATCTCCACCTTTACTATCCAACGCTTTGTATAGACTTTCACCTCATTTTGTTTCATTTGAACTTTTATTTTCCTTCGTTTTGATTACTGACTCTTCAAGGGAGAACTGGTTGCATCTCAAAAATGATGTCTTATGATCTCTAACTAATTAAAATAGAAGAAAAAATCTTTATATATACATATAATACATACATACATATATATATTTACATATATACATATACATACATATATATGTGTGTATATATATATGTACACACACACATATATATATACTAGTCCATGATACGTGTGTTGCACGTGTACATTACTAATTAATTAGAATTTGATTTTAGAAAATAGATTGAAAAAAAATTATAAATAAAATTTTGTTAGAATAAGTTACTCCTTCACTAACTAAAATAAAAGTTTATGTTCATTAAACTGATGAATATTGATCATATATATCTAACTCAATAAATGAAGATATTGTTTCATAGAAGTTCAACTGAAAAACTCGTTCTAATTTTATAGTTCCATTACTTTCAAATTCACAATTATCATGCTTTTTTTGGGTGTCAACAATCTCACATCAACCTTGAAAATTTAAGAGTTTCAATGAAATTTTATTTGAAAAGTTACGTATATACAAGTTCATTTTATGAGTTAATAAGCTTTAACCTATGATTGTTAGGTAAATCAAATAAGAAAAATAATCACCGGATAAAATTTAGAATTAACTTTATTCTATGTTTGATATGAGGTATTAACTAATTTGAAGACTATTTTATCCCATCATTTGTATTAAAATGGTAGAATTACTATCTCATATAAAGAATAGGATAGGCAATGATGAAATATCTCATGAGTTGGAATTCTGTACTTATTCAATCCAATGTACCAAAAGACCCATATATAAATTGTCATCGCCTAATATTGTATCGTCTTAAAATCCATCACCTAATGTTGTCCCTTCTTAAAATACGTTATAGCTCAAATAACGCATATGTAAATACACGAGCATATATGACCAACATGACATCCAGCAAGCACCGGCCCTGTCACGCGAGATCAGTCACAGTTCTGAGCCATGTTCAAGAAAGACCTTACCTGAAAAGCCATTTAATTTTTTATAAAATTAGAAAACATTTTAGTATACAAAAAATCGAAAGGACAACAGCATCCTAGGAATAGATTACTGTCAATCGTCCTGGTTAATGCAGCAAGAAGAGAATTTCAGAAGTTATACTACCAAACTACATGCAACTGTAACGTAACTATAGGTTATATGCACTTCGCTGGTAAGCAAATGGGAATCTTTGTCCGAAAAAAGGATACTTAGGCACGGTACACTAAAGTTCTCACTATATATGGGGTTTGCCAAGGTCTGAGCCACAAGGGAGTATTGTATGCAACCTTATCCTACATTTTTGTGAGAAGCTGTTTTCACGGCTTGTACCTGTGAACTCCTTGTCACATAGAGACAACTTTACCAGTTACGCCAAGACTCTCCTTCTTAATCGTAGGTAAGAAGTCTAGTTTTTTTGTTAGCAATAGTCAATTGAACTTGTTCCACTTTCCAATAACTCAAAAGACTTGCGGTCTATGATTTGACTGTATGGACAATCAAAATACAACATAGTAGAAATGTGCAAAGAGAGAGAAAGAAAAGCTAAATCACAACTATCTAATATTACCGTAAATGCAAACAAGAAATATGACCGGCCCTTAAACAACACAGGCACACAACTCGTCTAAACAATGACATGAACTTTTAAATTCAGATTTCCTTTGCGGTCCTAATAATCATAGAATTCCTATTCTGAAATTTTCATCAAAAATTAATCTCAGAAAACTTGAGGTGGGATCTTTAGAAAAACTTCTTAATCTATATATGGTAAGAGTAAGATATACGTGAACTTTGTTCTCACCTTGTCCTATGATAACTTCAATAGTATGAACTTTTTTAAAAAACTATTATGTGAACCTCATGCACAAAGCTATTGAAAAAAAGAAATGAAAGATAAATATTTTAATTTTTTTTAAAATAAATATTATTTATTTTTAATATGAATAAAACTTAAACAATAACTTATATTAGCATTTGAAATGGGAAAGTAGCGCAGTGATCAATCAGAACAACTTGAATATTGGAATAAGTTGGACAATAAGTTGGACTCTCAATGTGTCCTTGCAATGAAAGTTGAAGATGAGACAAAAATTCATATAAAATTTTCATTGTATATGATTAATGCCTTGGGCATTTTCTAATTTTTAATGCACCATGTGCTAGACTGCTAGTGTTGTTTCTCCATTTATATGATATTATCAAAAATTAAAAAATCATAAAGATATCTAGTAACAAAACTGTAGATTACTGAAAGCAAAGGACAAACGAAAACTACAAGATATTTCTGCTGACCAAAAGATTAACAGAAGTAACGAAAGTTAAAAAAAGGGATAATCTCATAAACAACATATGATAATCATCATAAACTATAATAAAATAATACGATAATGAAAATATCAATTTTCATACAAAATATTCTTTAAAGTCGTCCGACATTCATCTACCACCTTTAACTACAACAAATATTACGATACTAGAGATGTCAAAATAATAAAATTAAACCTAATTTTTACACAAAAAAATTCTCAAAGCTCAATCGAACATCCATCTACCACCTGTATTAAGCAGAAAAATAATAAATATTAACAAACCAAAAATTATAACAAAAAAATACGATATTTGAGATATTAGATTAACCTTTACACATAATAATCGAGATATCAACCTTTACATAAAAACTACTTCAAAGTCAACCGACATTCATCTACCACCTATAAACTACAACAAAACATATAATAATAAAGATATCGATACAATACAATTAGACCTAACCATAATGAATTTTACATAAATTTAAGAAAAAAAAAGAAAAACAATTTTAGAGGAAAAATAACCCTAAAATTGATAGTTGGGCAGTTACAATCATATCTTCTGAATATAAGGTAGCGGATTGCCCATACAAAAAAATAAGGATTCATGTGTCTTTTTATTTGTCCATAAATTTAGGTTTGAGGTTTTAAATACTCCCTGTTTAAAAAGAAATGACTTACTTTTTTTTTAGTCCGTTTAAAAAAGAATGATCTCTTTTTTTTTTTTAACAATTTTTTAAATTTTAACTTTTTAGGTGACATGTTTAAGATCATAATATTGAAGGATATTTTGGTATATTTGACATATCTTTAATTTAAGATCATAAAATTAAAAAATCTTATTTATTTTCTTAAATTATGTATCAAATCAAACAATGTCATTCTTTTTTGAATAGAGGGAGTAATAATTAAGAAAATAGTTGGAATTAAGTCTATTTGTTTGGAACAGATTTGCTTCCTACTTTTTCTGGATGTTATTTAAGGGTTTTTGCCTAAATTTTTTTTACAAAGAGTGTTTTGGTTGGAAAAGGGTGTGGTGCCTATTTTTTGGGATGGTGAAAAATAATTATTTACCATAAAATTTAAAATTAAACCATAATGGAACAACAATTACCATTAGTTTGTAATAGTTCATTATTGTCGATATTTAATATCATAAAAATAATAGAAACTAGTGAAAAGATAATATAGTCTAAAGTTGAGATTTTTAATGAAGGGCAAAAAGTTCAAATAACATTTCTAAAGCCTTTTACACTTTATATTTCTTTTCTATTATAAAGAAGAGAGGGTTTCGACATGTCTGCTTCATCAGGCTGCTTGCTCCGTGATTTTACTACATCACCCCTAATTAATTATTATAAGTTATTTATATATTAAAAAATTAATAATATTTAATTAAAAAATAAAATAGACATTTATGACATGTCTGTTTCAGCTGCTTTAACCATGATTTTACTATATCACTATGATTAATTATTATAAGTTATTATATATTAAAAAATAATAATAATATTTAATTAGAAAAAGATAAAATAAAAATTTATGATATGTCTGTTTCAACTGCTTCAGCCGTGATATTACTATATCACCCCAAATTAATTATTATAAGTCATTTATATATTAAAAAATTAATAATATTTAATTTTAAAAAAGTAAAATAGACATTTATGGCATGCCTGCTTCAACTGCTTTTACCATAGTTTTATTGAATATCACCCCTAATTAATTATTATAAGTCACTTGAGTATTAAAAAATTAATAAAATTTAATAAAAAACGGCAAAATGGATATAAAAATGATAAATTAACTCTTAATATTTTAAATTAACTTGACATCTTATATGAGGTTCACTTAAATTTTTTTCACAAGCATTTTTTATAGTAATTTTGCTTTGTCACTTCTAATTAGTTGTTGTAAGACATTTATGTTTCTCTGCTTCAATCGTGATTTTATTATATCACCTCTAATTAATTTTTATGTCCATCTAAGCTTTGTGGTTGACGGATTTGTTTAATGGCATTTTTAAGACGGCGAGAATGCCTGAGGCTTGGAGATGAAGTACGATGATTTCGCTTTATAAAAACAAGGGTGACATTCAGAATTGCAACAACTATAAGGGTATTAAGCTGTTGAGTCACACCATGAAGATTTGAGAGAGAGTGGTTGAGCGGAGATTGAGGAGAGTCATGTCTGTTTCGGAGAATCAGTTTGAATTTATGCCTGGTCGCTCGATGACAAAGACAATTCATTTGGTGAGGAGATTGGTAGAGTAGTATAGAGAAAGGAAGAGAGACTTACACTTGGTGTTCATCGATTTGAAAAAGACGTATGATAAAGTCTTGAGGGAGGTTCTTTGGAAGTGAGAGGGGTCCCGATGGCGTAAATCAGAGTTATTTTGGACATGCACAATGGAGGGAAGACCAAGGTGAGTACGGCAGGAGAAAACTTAGATTACTTTCCGATCGAGATAGGATTGCATCAAGGATCGACTCTTAGTTTGTTCCTATTTGCGTTGGTGATGGTTGTATTGACGCAGAGTATTCAAGGTGAGGTGCCTTGGTGCATGCTATTTGTGGATGATGTAGTGTTGATTGATGAGACGCGGAGGGACGTGAACGACAATTTCGAGGTTTGGTGGCAAACCCTTGAGTCGAAGGGGTTCAGGTTGAGTAGGTCCAAGACGGAGTATTTAGAATGCAAGTTTAGCGACTTAAGGCAGGAGGACGATGTAGTGGTGAGGTTGGACTCCCAGGATGTTTGTAAGCGGGATAGGTTTAAGTATCTTGGGTCTATGATCCAGGGAATGGTGAGATTGATGAGGATGTCACTAATTGTATTGGAGCAGGTTGGATGAAGTGGAGGCTCGCCTCGGGAGTGTTGTGTGATAAGAAAGTGCCCCTTAAGCTTAAAGGTAATTTTATAGAGTGACAGTCCATCCAGTCATCTTGTATGGCACGGAGTGTTGGCCAGTCAAACACTCCCACATCCAGAAATTAAAGGTGGTGAAAATGAGGATATTGCGTTGGATGTATGGGCTAACTTGAGGGGACAACATTAGAAATGAGATTATCTGAGAGAAGATGGGAGTGATATCGGTAGAGGACAAAATACGGGAAAAAAGGTTGAGATGATTTGGACATGTGATGAGGAGGTACGCGGATGCCCTAATTCGTAGGTGTAAGGGGCTAGCGATGGATGGCTTCAGGAGGAGTAGAGGTTGGCCGAAGAAATACTAGAGGAAGGTAATCAGACATGACATGGAGCTGCTGCATCTTACTGAGGACATCACCCTAAATAAAAAGGTGTGGAGGTCGCAAATAAGGGTAGAAGGCTAGCAGGAGGGTGTGAGTTGTAGCTAGCCAGCAGGAGAGATCTTGTGTAGCCGGGTTAGTAATTCTGGGACTATGTTCATAGGTATCTATGATTGTGAGTATTTGTTACGTATATGTGGGTGTCCCATTCATAATTTCTCAGTTGCTATTTTTTATTTCGTGTTGCACTATCTCTCGTATTTTCGTATTGCTCTAATTTACTTTTATTATTCCTTACGCTCTCTTCTGTTATGTAATCCATTTTATTGTCTACGATTTTTTATCTTGAGCTGGGAGTCTATCGGAAACAATCTCTTTACTTTTTCGGAGGTAACGGTATGGACTGCGTACATCTTACCCTTCCCAAACCCCACTTTGTGGGAATACACTAGGTTTGTTGTTGTTATTGTTGTATAATTGGCTATCGATGGTACAGAACTCTAGACAAGGAGAGTAACATATATTATTCAAAAAATACATAAAAAGTATTATAAATTACGATAGTTAACAACTTAAAATATCTAAAAACAATTTAATTTGTTATATATCTCAAAATATATATAAAAAATACTATAAATTACAATAATTAACAACTTAAACAATTTAAAAGATACAAAATATTTGGTTGACTCTCAAAATTATATTAGTGTCACTTAAATTGAAATAGAAGAAAAGTATTATAAATCACAATAATTAAAAACTTCAATTATTTAAAAAATATAATTCACTATCAATGCCACAAAAGCTTGGATAAGAAAAGCAACGTATATTATTTAAAAATTACGTTAAAAATATTATAAATTACAATAGTTAATAACTTAAATTATCTAAATACATATTAAAAATATAATTAATTATCTAAATTCTATATATGACACACAAATTGAGATAAAAAATAACATACATTGAACCCGTGCTAGATCCCGGATGAATCTTAGAATGTACATGCAATCCTTTTTAAAAAAAAAAAACTTTTGTTTAAATATATCAAGATTGAAAAGACAAGTTCTAATACAGCACACCAAACGGTGTATAAGAAATAATGATGGGATAAATAATACTAATATTATTAATTCAAGCATTATTAATGCAAACATTACTAATATGTTCTATTCAAAATTATTTTTATACACTTTAATAAACGACTCCTACTTTTCAATGGAAGAAACATATACAAAAGCAAAGTTCGATAAAACATTTACAGAAGTATGTTTATCGTGTTTTCAAAGTCAAATAACTTAAATTGATATGACGGATGATAACTTATAATTTTTTTTATATATAATTTTTGAAACACTTAAAATTTAAATTTAAAATATTAATTTAATTTAACTTCAAAGAACAAGTTGACAAATAAAAGAGAAGAAAAAATGAAAGCAAAGGATGTTTATGTCGGCTTAGTAGGGGAATACGATGTAATTTTAAATTATTAATTGCAATCCACATGTGATGTAGTATGCAATGACCAGATAACCCTTTTATATTTTTCAACAATTAGTTTCTATTTTATATAACAAATGTCAAGTCTTATGCATTAATTCTAATCTCATATTTTATACTAAATGTAGCAAATTTCAGTCATATGATTAAAGATCTAAACTTTAAAATGCATCAAAGTTTTTTATTTAGATGAATAAGTTATACATAATTATCTTGCAAGATAATTTGACTCCTTAAAAAATATTATCAAGTAGTTAATATATTTTGTGTATTAATTTTTTATAATTCCTAATTCGAACTAACATCAATCTACTTACTATACATAATTAAAATATCTTAATGTTGGGTCCGTGCTTACACGTGTCGTGCTCCTCGTGTGTGTGTATATATATATATATATAAAACTACATGGAGTAGCACGGAGTAACACTATATATATAACTATATATAGGAAAAACTACATGGAGTAGCATACCTAAGACTTAAATTATAAAAAATAGCAATACCTTAGTGAAATTATCTTGTGTAGCAAACCTAACATTATTTTAAGTGTGGTCCCCCACTTTGTGCTGATATGAAAAATTACCGTGTTTAACATGCGAATTTCACGCTAATTGCAGACTAATCTTTCTCTTTCCTTTTAACTTTACCTTTTCTCTTTCACTTTCTCTTTCTGTTTCTTCTCAATCTTTCTCTTTCTTTGTAACTTTACCTTTTCTCTTTCCCTTTTTTTCTTTCAAATATCTGAAATTTCACTTTCAATTTTTTTTTCCTCACATTTTTTATAAGGATCGTGATCCACAAAATTAGGTAACTATTAAATTTAGTTATTGCATGTTATCTATTTAACAATTTTTTTTTATATTTTGTACTGTAAATCATTATCAAGGTCGTTTTTATGAGTTGATATAGTTGAAAAAATTGAATTTTGGATGAGAATTGAAACTGAATTTTATTTTGGTGAGATTAATGGAGGATAATCAGAGTTGAATGGATATTGTAGATGATTTTGGATTGATTTATTGTTGATAGTTTTTTTTTCAATTGGTTTTTAGTAATATTTGATTTTTTATGAGTTGATATAGTTGAAAAAATTAATTTTAGATAAGAATTGGAACTAGATTTTATTTTGTTGAGATTAATGGAGGATAATCGGAGTTGAATGAATATTGTAGATGATTTTGGGTTGATTTGTTGTTGAATAAGACATGGAGGAAGAAATATTTTTTCTTTGTATATGTATTTTTATTTACTGTTATGTATTTAGGGATTTCAGTAAAGCTGTTATCAATTTTGGGTAATATGTAGTTTTTTTGTGAAGCTAATATGTATTTACTGATCAACTGATATGTATTTAGGGATTTCAGTAAAGTTGATTTGTGAAGATGATAGGTTAAATATATATTTTGGGTTAACATATTTTTATTTGTATTTTTTGTAAAACTGCTATGTTTAGTTGTTTTTGTATGTTAAATGAATTTGCTAAGTTGCATGTATGGAATTTATTATACTTGCTATGTATTTTCAGTATATTGAAATGTCGAAATATACAATTACATTCATGGTTATGGATGTATTTGTATCTGTTGAAATACAAATATATTTTTAAATAATTTTTCAATACACTTTATGTAGGTTTGCCATATATACAAATGACTGACTAAATATACATTTAAAGTATACGTATGCAGTTTGTATGTTTTATAGATACATATGCACTTTCATTTGTATTTTTGTTTGGTTCATTATACATTTTAAGGTATAGGAAAACATTTGTATTTTTATACATACATATCAAATTTCATATGCATTTTGCTTTAGTGATGGTTTTGTGTTTTCGTTTTGTTCAATATACATATGCATATTTATATGTATTTTTTGATGTGTTGATTGTGTTTTATTATTTTTTACAGTTTAATAAGGTGTAGTTTTACTTTGTATAGGTGTCGCGTGATGAAATATTCATTGTAAGAAAACTTTCAAGTTTGCACCACATATGTGCTGCTATAGTGATAATGATATTGAGGGAAGTTTACAGTTTATATTGATGTGTTATTTGTAGAGTATTTGTAAGTTTGTACAAAATATATTTTAATTATTATTTAATATTTTTTTGTAGGGACTGTGGTTTGTATATGGTTACATACGCAGAGTCTCTTTCTTATGGTCAAGGCGTTCCTTCAGTTGAGTTCAATCCTAACGTATTTCGTACAAGATATGTTTCACTATTGTGGAATTACATCATGAGGAAAAAAAATAATCAAAAGCTAAAAGTGACGACGAAGCGTCATTGAGGCCTGTTAGAAAAAGCAAGATAACTAGTGTCGTAGAAGTATTAGAAGTCTGATGGTTGATGATTTTATTACATTGTGTAATTGAAAAGATTTAACTGGATGTTGATATTAATTGTAGAAACTTATTTTATGTTTTGAAGTGAATCAAAGTTACTTATTTTTTAAGTGAATGAAAGTAATTCACTTTAGTCTTTTATGTTGAATATGGTTTCAATAATTTTGTAGTCTGTGTTTTATTTCTCTGTTCAATTTTATTTGTTACAGAGAGAGTTAGTTTCAAAATACATATGCAGTGTTCAGATTTTGCAATATATACATATGCAGTATTCATATTAACTTAAAAATACATATGCAGTTAATATCATATGTATTTTACTCTTGGTTCATTTTCTTTCAAATATATATGAAGTGAATCAAAGTTACTAATTTTGAACTGAATGAAAGTAATTCATTTTAGTCTGTGTTTTATTTCAGTGTTCAGTTGTATTTGTTACAGTGTGATTTAACTTCAAAATACATATGCAGTGTTCAGATTTTGCAATATATACATATGCAGTATTGAGATTTAACTTAAAAATACATATGCAGTTAACATCATATGTATTTTAATCTTTGTCCATTTACTTTCAAAATACATATGAAGTGAATCAAACTTACTAATTTTGAAGTGAATGAAAGTAATTCATTTTAGTCTTTTATGTTTAATATTTCTTCAATAATTTGGTACTCTGTATTTTATTCCAGTGTTCATTTTTTTTTGTTACAATGAGATTTAGCTTAAAAATTAAATATGTTCAAATTTTGAAAAAAAAAAAAATATATATATATATATATATATATATATATATATATATATATGCAGTATTCAGATTTAACTTTATTCATTTACTTTCAAATACTTTTAAATACTTTCATATTACAAATACGTATAAGTGATCATATTTGAAAAATATCTCAATTATCAAATACATATACCCTAAAACATAGTATTTTTCAAATAAAAAGTATATGTATTTTTCTATCAAATTTAGTAATATATAACTGTATTACTAATTGTTATTTATAACACATTATAGCAAATGATCGATAAAGATCTTAAAAACTGACAAATGAGTTCATTATTATGAAAAGTGCAAAAGAAATTATAAAGAAAGAATATGGAAGAACAAATGTATCATTTACGATATTTTCTACATGAACGCCTATTGCTACGCTTAGACCCACAACCACTGCATGAGTTGATGTTCTTCTTTTCAAAATATCCCTGCTCGATTTTAACACCTTCAGCAGATGTATTTAACACTTGATGTAAATTATTTTGGACGTTACTTCTTTCAACAACACATACATTATGTATTTGTATTTGTCCTGCATTACCAGTGATTTGATATTCCACTTGAATACGTCTGCTGTTCAAATTCACATTTATGTGAGATGTCAAAAGATTGTGTAGTGTCACACCCCTTTTTCGACTCCAAAAAAAAGATATGTATTTTAATTTAGAAAGGGTTTTATTATTGAGGTGATAAAAAAGAAAAATTTGTTTCGAAAAAAAGGATTATTTACATTATTTTTTTTCTTATTTCGAGTCGCCACTTGGCATAATCTGGTGTGCCAAGTCACCTTTGGAAAATCCTTTTCGAAACGGTTTGATCCTAAAAATTGATCCGCGAACAGAGATTTCGGCTAAGGAATTCTGTTGACCGAGGGGAAGGTGTTAGGCACCCCTCGATCCCGTGGTTCGGCCACGGTCACTTGGTGGAGCGTATCGTCTAATTTGACATTACAAATGTACAAACCACATAAACACACAAAACAAGCAAACAAACAAATCACACAAAATTCAAAACAAATCAAAATAATGTTCAGTCCAAATTATACAATCCAAAGTAAAAGAGGTGCTGAAATATAAAACCTATTCTATTCTATACTAATCCTAAACTAAACTCCACCCGACGTTTCGGGCCTTGATCACGAGCCTCCTGTGTGTACATGCTACTTCGGGACATTCCCCGGATAAATCAATACAAATTCTTCGGGGCATTACCCGGCCAAATGAGTACAATTTAAAATTTTTGTGCAATAAAGTAGAAAGTACCATTCACGCACATATTCAAACACTCCAACAAATCGTTATTCTTGAATTTGCCTATCCGGCCTACGTTTGCCTACCAAGTTCAACGTATCACAATTCTATCATGTTCAACATTATCAATACATCAAAATTAATCAATATTCATTTTCCTCCGTTTTTAATCCCCACCTTAATTCATTTTCAACCACGTGATTAACCCATTTCAGTACACAATCCACCAATCGAGAATAACAAAAATTCACCAATCATGCTTAGCACATCACACACCCAAATGTCACCAACAGTTCACATCAACAAATAAACCACGGTATCGAATCACACGCAATCACAATCACATAAGAATTAAATAAAAGAGAAGAAAGAATTGGAACTTAAATTTGAAGCTTTCAAACTCAATGTTATTCTAATAAAGAGAGTCCGCACTCGGAAACCTCGAGATGAACCTTAACACCAATCCAACTCGACAAATAATGACCCGTTCGCCGTCATTTTTCACGCCGTTACTATTTACCAGTACTGTTAACCGGTTACTATTCATCAGTTACTGTTCATCGGCGCCCTTTTTTTTGTTGTTGTTGTTCTTGTGAGGAAGATTATTTTGTGATTGTTTTTATTGTGGAGAAGATGATGATCAAAGAATGAGCCCCCTTTTTCCCTCTTAGAATTTTTCTTTTATAATGGGCATGGATTTATTATGATGTGGGAATTTTGGTGGGTCCCCCATATATTCTTTATTTTAGTTTGTTATTGTGAGGATAAAAATGTGAGTGAGTAGGGAGGTGGAAGCTTTTGATTGGGTAGGTTGTTAGGATAAGATAAATTAGTTAGAGGTATTGTTTTTTTTTTTTTTTTGTATTTTTGTGGGATATAATTACATGGGGTTGACACATGGTAAGGTGAAATAAAAATGAATAAAATTATACTTCGAGAGGGAAAAAAGTAGGTGTCTACATCATGCCCCCTTTGAATGTAAACATGAAGTGTTTTCAGTCAAAGAAGTAGACAGCGAGACCAAATTTTGACCCGACCATTATTTAAAGAAAGAAACAGAAGGAAGAAGGACAACTGAGTCTTGACTTAAGACATCCTACCTACCCAAGTTATGAGAGAATCAAGTCACGGGTATTTTAAAGGATTGGAAAGAGAAGGACTATGCTGAGTTGGAGAGTCGAGTGAGGTTCCGTCGAGGTTCCAGTCCGCGACTCTGTTACTACATCAAAAATAAAAATTACAAGTTTAAAACATAAATGAAATTAAAAATCCTATCTATGCAGCTTCTTCTGGACTTTTGGCTTGAGTTTCATCACCCTATTCTTCAGGCGGGCTCCTGACTTGCTATTTCTTTAACTTGTTGCTTGCCTTTCAATTTCTTCACCCTGTTCTCCAGGCGGGTTCCTGGCTTGCTATTTCATCAACTTGTTGCCATGCTTTCAACTTCTTCACCCTGTTCTGCAGGCAGGGCTCCTGACTTGTTATTTTTCAATCTGTTTAACTTTCAATTTCTTCACCTTGTTGCTTAGTTTTCCATTTATTCGCCCTGTGCTTCGGGCAAGCTCCTGAAATTACATCAAAACTAAAAAGAAAATTATCCCAAACAAATATTATTATAAAGAGGTTTTATTTGCTAGAAAAGCAAAGTTTCAAAAACAGAAATTGAATTTTTGCCGCAGTTTATCATCAGAAGACTTTTGAAAAAGTCACATCATACCTACTTGCATGTTGTAATAATGAATCAAGGCTCTGACCAAGAAATGCATCTCTTGAGAGTACAATCGAATAAGCAAGACTAGGAAGTGCGTCTCCTAAGAATTAAAGTGAGGGACTCTAACTAGAAAGTGTGTCTTCTAGAGATACAAGTTTAAGTTAAAAGTGTGTCACCTGACAAATGAAAACTAGCAAGGAAGTGCGTCTCCTAAGGATTAAGTGCAATAACTCGACTAGAAAGTATATTTTCTAGAAATCAACACTCAAGTTAGGAAGTGCATCACCTAAAAATCAAAATTCAAAATACCCAATCAAGGAAGTGCATCTCCTTACCAATGTTGCTTAAATTATAAAAACAAGGAAGTGCATCACCTAAAAATCAAAATTTGAAATACCCAATCAAGGAAGTGCATCTCCTTACCAATGTTGCTTAAATTATCAAAATAAGGAAGTGCATCACCTAAAAATCAAAATTCAAAATACCCAATCAAGGAAGTGCATCTCCTTACCAATGTTGCTTGAATTATCAAAACAAGGAAGTGTACTTCCTGAATTAACCAAACAAGGAAGTGCATCTCCTTAGAAATGTTTTCATGAATTAACCAAATAAAAAAGTGCTTCTCCTTACAAATGTTGCTCGAATTGCCTAAACAAGGAAGTGCATCTCCTTACAAATGTTGCTTAAATTAACCAAACAAGGAAGTGATTCTCCTTACCAACACCGCTTGAATTACCAAAACAAGAAAGTGCGTGTCCTAACAAATGTCTCTTGAATTACTCAAATAAGGAAGTGCGTCTCCTCACAAATGTTTCTCGAATTAACCAAATAAGCAAGTGCTTCTCCTTACAAATGTTGCTCGAATTACCAAAACAAGAAAGTGCGTCTCCTAACAAATGTCTCTTGAATTACTCAAATAAGGAAGTGCGTCTCCTCACAAATTTTTCTTGAATTAACCAAATAAAGGAATTGCATCTCCTTACAATATTGCTTGAATTGTCCAAACAAGGAAGTACGTCTCCTTACAATATTGCTTGAATTGTCCAAACAAGGAAGTGCATCTCCTTACAAATATTGCTTGAATTACCCAAATAAGGAAGTGCAGCTCCTTACCAACACCGCTTGAATTACCAAAATAAGGAAGTGCGTCTCCTAATAAATTTTGCTTGAATTAACCAATCAAGAAAGTGCGTCTCCTTACAAATGTTGATCGAATTACCAAATAAGGAAGCGCGTCTCCTAACAAATGTCTCTTGAATTAATCAAACAAGGAAGTGGGTCTCCTCATAAATGTTTCTTGAATTAACCAAATAAAGGAAGTGCATCTCTTACAATATTGCTTGAATTGTCCAAACAAGGAAGTGCATCTCCATGGTTTTGAATATCAAATATGTGCAACAATATTACCTGTTGCATTTGAAAAAGTGAGCTTATGGCCTTTGATGTTTAGGCTTTAAAATTCTTGATTCGAAGGTAGCATGTGTTCCTGTTTCATACAAGGAAAACTTGTTAGTTTAAAAATATGGTGGCTGCTTTGCGGCTTTGGCTTTTGTGGAAATCGCTTTTGCCCCGGTCACATTTAACCTTGCTTCCAACCATTAGCATATGTCATTGACTTGCTGCATCATTGACCCAAACTTCGATTATTAAGAGTTCTTCTGAAACAAACATAGTATCTTTGCTTTGCCATTCTTCTCAGATAAACTCTTTGACCCTTGGTATTTCTATGAGTTCCTAGACTTGTCGGCTGATAAAACTTTCTGCATGCCTAGTTTTGGCTCACAATCATGTCTTTTGCATGTGATGACCCTTTTGTCTTGCTTTGTGCAATTGAAGAAGCTGGTAGCCAGTTTTTAAATCTTTTCTCACTTATTTTAACACGGACTTTACTCAAAGACAAGAGAAAATGACGACTTTTATTTGGACAATTGACTCAAGAAAATAAAATAAAAATAAAGAGAAGAAATAAAAGATAATGAGTGTCCCCATTTGAAACAAAGAAATGAAAAATTTATCTAAAAATGAGAGTCAATTCTAATGATTATGCCATGCATTTTGGATCAAGCTACCTAATCTTTCCATCCAAACTTTCTACTAATTGTTGTTGAGTTAATGGCCTAGAAACTGAGTTGCTCTCTTAGGCCAATTGCATTCAGACCTCATTCGGCTAGTGATGCCTTAAAGGGTCTTTTCCTCAGCTCGCCATTGCCTTATGGTGTCTGTGAGGACTTTTCACCATTGAGACTCGTATTTTCATCTCTCTCAACTCACAATCGTCTTTTGGTGTCCGTGAGGATTTTCACCAATAAAACTCTCTTATTTTTATCTCTCTCAACTTATCATCGCCTTATGGTTCCCGTGAGGGTTTTCACCAATAAGACTCTCTCATTTTTATTTCTCTCTTGATTTCTTGTGCTGAGGAAGACAAATAGTTCCCAAATACATCATCATATCCCTTGTATGCTTTGCCTTAACATCCTCAAAGATTGATCTGAAGGTCTTTCTTTGGTTGTAACTTGCTTTTGGATAGGGTTATAAAGAAAGGATGGCATGAGGCCCAAACGACACTTAAAGTGGGTAGGACTTACAACTTTTGGAATCGACTCAAACAATGAGGATTAACTCATGCCCCAGTTTCTTTTGACTGGGCGACGCTAAATTGTTTATTTGGTTGGACCGAGCCCTTAGTAGGGCAGCCTACGTATCTCACCCCCGAGAGAGGAGAATCAGGTCATGCGTAGTTCTGGTAGCTTGTTCTTTCTTTTGATCAGACTTTTCTTTTTTTTCTTTTGCTGACTCTTTTTCTCTTTGAGACCTTTTTTGACTCTATTTTTCTTGGCACTCTTCTCTTTTCTTTCTTTTTGGACATATTTTTTCTCTTTTTTTTTTTTTTTTTTTTGAACTTTTTCTGACTCTATTGTTTTGCTCGACACTTTTGTTTTGAGCTTTGCTGACAATAGTGATTCCAAAAGAGGGGTATGAAATAATATAGGACTAAATCTCAAATAGGATAAACAAAGGATGACACGATGTTTGGATAGCAGAATGAAATGCCTTGGTTATATCAATCCTTGAAAATACAAGTACATATCATGCAATATGAAAGTGGGAGATAAACATCATGTGTGACACTTTAACAATACTAACTTAAACTGAACGTGTGTCACTTCTTCTTCTATACTTGTTCGGCATACAGCTCTACCTTTGTTATGCATCCCTCATATCGAGTGACTCATTCTTTTGTGGAGCTGATTATCTTCTTTTTTCTCTTGATATAGGGATCACACGTCCACTATTTGACCTAATTGGGACCTGCCTTTCGATCGATGACCAATTTGTTCTTGTGATTCTCAAAACAATTGCCTTAACCTATTACCAAATGTCTCAGCACTCTATTTATTTTCTCATATGCTCCCTTTTTCTAACTTTAACCCTCTGATTCAAAGTTCATGCTTAAACTGGATTTTAAGATCTGGCTAAAAATTTCACTAGCGTATCATATCACTAGGGTCAACATAAAATGTACTATGTAAAGAAAGAAACAAACAACACATATTTAAAACACAAAGAAAAATAGGACACTTCATTTAGTTGAAACAAAAGATAGAAGGGTTTGAACATAAACAACAAAAGGACAAAACAAGATAGATCCAGAACTACAACCCTAAAATAGTTCAGATAGTAGAAAATAAAACAAAACAAACTACCAGACCCCTTCCTAGTAAGGAGATGGGTGACTTCTCAATTGCTCAGCCTGACATCTTAGCCACTGTTTTGCATATCAGTATGACTAAAGCTTTCCTCACTGTCAATGTTCTGTACCATGATTGATTTATCTTGAATTATCTTTTCGATTTCTCTTTTCAAAGCACGACAATCTTCAATACTGTGACCCTGAACATCAGAATGATATGCGCATCATATATTAGGATCCAAACTTCTTGAATGTGGGTCAGGAGTATACCCAAGAAGAGGAGTGATCATGTCCTGCTGTACCAATCTCTTGAATAAACTTGCATACGACTCTCCAATCGGTGTGAAGTTATCCCTCGACTTTTGTCTCATTTCATTATTTGGCTTAAATTGAAAACCAGACCTAGAAGGGCTTCGGTATGTATGTGGAGCTGTAGGATAACTCGACAGAGTTGGCGCGCACTAGTGTGGGTAAGATGAGGGTTGAACATATGGTTGCACATTATACACTTGATATGGAGATGGGGAAATGAAATATAATAGATTTTGGGAAAGATTCTGTGGAACTTGGCCATAAACTTGGGTTTGAGCCCATGGGTAATGATGATATGGTCCTCTTACCCGTGCCTGTTGTCCAACTATAGTGGCAGATTCATCTTCCTCATTCTTCTTTCCTCCAGTACTTCCCGAACCTTTTTGAATTGCTTGAGTAGTCGCTTTCAATGTTGCAAAACTCACAATGCGACCAGTTTTAATTCCATCCTCTATCATCTCCCCCATTTTGAAGACCTCAATGAACGGCTTGCCTAATGCAGGTAACAAGTGTTGATAATATGCTTCGTCCTGCGCTTGAATAAACACCTCCACTATTTTTCTTTCTTTCATTGGCGGTTTTACTCTAGCAGCTTGTTCACGCCATCTGATCGCATACTCCCTGAAACTCTCAGTATCCTTCTTTGTTATACTAGTTAGGGATTTTTCGTCAGGGATCAACTCCATATTGTATTGAAATTATTGCACAAATTCGTTAGCTAGGTCATCCCAACTAATCCATTTGTCAATGTCTTGGTCAACAAACCATTCTGAAGCTAGACCTGAAAAACTCTCACCGAAATATGCCATGAGTAATTCTTTCTTCCCTCTAGCGCCCCTTAGCTGGTTGCAATAGCGTCTTAAATGTGCTACAGGATCGCCATGTCCATCATACTTCTCAAACTTCAGTATTTTAAAACCAAGAGGAAGATATACACTAGGAAACATGCACAGATCTTTATATGAGACATTTTTATACCCTCTAAGTCCTTGCAAGTTTTTCATAGTCAGTTCCAAACTTCTCAATTTTCTGGCTATTTCCTCTTGTTCTTCTGTTATAACAGGCTTCTCAGTGTTAGGAGGAAATTCAGGCGATTGAGGGCAATCGTAAGGCTCGAGAGCATAATGATGATCACTAAAAATATTCAATGCAGGCTCTCTTGTAGAGTAGGGAGACACAACTTGTGGATGAACATAAAAAATAGGAGCTTCGGGTGGGTGTGGTGCCGTAAAAGCATGAACAGCAGCTAGAGCCGAGTATGTAGTAGTCTTGGATTGGGGAGTGAGGAAATGAACATTGAAAATGGTTGGATATTGTTGCCCCAGAGTCGATTCTGATGCATGTTGTGGCATATCAACAAAAATGGGAAATTGTGCATGTGACACGGGAGGCAAGCTAGAAAGATATTCCAGATTATCAGTGAGAACTAGAAGAGGCGGCAACCCATTAGCCCAAGCTCGATGCATTTCTGTTATTTGCCGCCTTAATTTCTGAATCTCTTCATTATCTCCTACATTCTCATTCCCCGAACTCCCTATCTGATTAGTGACCACTAACTCGGTATCCTTGTTGGCCATAACTTTCTCTGTGACTTGGAGCAATATGAAGGACCAGCCAAAATGCCACAAACCAACCACCTTAAACTAACTGGACAAGAGATAGCAAATGCGTTAGAGTTCAATAATTTTTCAAAACCACTTTTTTTTAAAAGGTCACCGAACCCAAGAAGGGAGCCTACATATCTCACCCCCGAGAGAGGAGAATTAGGTATGCGTAGTTCGTGAAGTTTTGCCAAAATGGCCAATTAAACTCTTTTTTTTCTTTCTTGAAACAGAGTGTCAAAAGAATTGACGAATTTTTTTTTTTTTAGGTTTAAATCTCTATACAAAATGAAACCTGTATTACCAAAGAAAAATGTTTTTGGATTTTCGATTTTTGAATTTCATGTGAAAATGAAACTTGAACCTATTAAAGGAAAATCTTTTTGTAGTTTTCTTTTAAAGACGTATATGAAACGCCTACTCTAAATGGAGAGTGAAGAAATATTTTTGGATTTTTTAAATAAGATCCCCGAACCAACAATAGGCTGCTACGTATCTCACTCCCAAAAGAGGAGAATCAGGGGTGCGTAGTTTGTCCAGATTGGACAATTAATGATTAAATAACAGATCGCACCCTAACTTGAGACACGAACAAAGACACACAATGAACAACATAATAATTTATTTATTTTTGAGTTTTCAATTTGACACTTCACATAAAAAATGACACCAATAGATATGAAAGAAAATCTTTCTGGTATTTTCATTATATGAAATGTACAAAACTTCTACCACCCTTTATTTTGAATTTTTCTTTCATAAAAAGCTCCTGAAAAAATCTTTTTTTGGAGTTTTCGAATTGTGAATGCTTGCTAAAGGAAACAAAAGGAAAATCTTTTGATTTTTTTTTTTTGAAAAATGAGTGCAAAAAGTAAAAAAAAAAATTCCTTTTTTTTTGAATTGTGAAAAACAAAAGCCATAAAGAACCTAAAAACTACGAAACTCTTCTTTGATTCACCTTTTTTTTTTCAAGCACACCTTACTTCTAACACATGCTTTCCCCGAATCAGTCCGTCAAATGACCACATTACCCTCAGAGATGCAACATTTAGCACATGGGGATGCTTTAAAGGTGAGTCTCCTACAAAGGACCGTGTGGATCCCGCTAGGTCTCAATATGATGCACATAAGAGTGACCTAAAGGCTGACCTACGTTGTGGTTTACTAACTAGGCTGTTTGGGGGAGCATATGGTCGATAGTGGCTGTTTTGCTTTCCACCTACTCCATACATCCAACGGATCCCCCCTCCCCTTAAAATAAAGGTGACTCAACTAGAGTTCGTGCGAACGACGTGTGCCCCGAGACTTGTTGCAGAAAGAATGACTCGGGTTATGCACATGATGTCAAATATAAAAATGGAAACATATAGGATAAATACTGTAAACAAAGAGCACGAAAATACACAAAAGTGAAAACACAAACAAAAATCACAAACAATGCTTATACACTCGTAATGCCAAATAAAGTCGATACGACTCCAAAAAAAAGCTCGAATTCTGAAATTGTCCCCAGCAGAGTCGCCAGAGCTGTCACACCCCGTTCTCATACTCCAAAAAAAGATATGTATTTTAAGTTCGAAAGGGTTTATTATTAAGGTGACAAAAATGAAAAATTTATTTCGAAAAAAAAGATTATTTACATTTTTTTTTTATTTAGAGTCTCCACTTAGCATAATCCGGTGTTCCAAGTCACCTTTGGAGAATCCTTTTCGAAATGGTTTGACTCTAAAAACTGATCCGCGAACAGAGATTCCGGCTAAAAAATTCTATTGACCGAGGGGAAGGTGTTAGGCACCCTTCGATCCCGTGGTTCGACCACAGTCGATTGGTGGAGTGTATCAGCTAATTTGACATTACAAATGTACAAACCACATAAACACACAAAACAAGCAAACAAAAAAGTCACACAAAATTCAAAACAAACCAAAATAATGTTCAGTCCAAATTATACAATCCAAAATAAAAGAGGTGCTGAAATATAAAACCTATTCTATTCTAAACTAATCCTAAACTAAACTCCACCCGACATTACGAGCCTTGATCACGAGCCTCCTTTGCGTACATGCTACTTCGGGGCATTCCCCCAATAAATCAATACAAATCCTTCGGGGCATTCTCCGGCCAAATGAGTACAATTTAAACTTTTTGTGCAATAAAGTAGAAAGTACCATTCACGAACATATTCAAACACTCCAACATATCATTATTCCTAAATTTGCCTACCCAGCCTACGTTTGCCTACCAAGTTCAACGTATCACAATTCTATCATGTTCAACATTATCAATACATCAAAATTAATCAATATTCATTTTCCTCCATTTTTAATCCCCACCTTAATTCATTTTCAACCACGTGATTAACCCATTTCAATACACAATCCACCAATCGAGAATAACGAAAATTCACCAATCATGCTTAGCACATCACACACCCAAATGTCACCAACAGTTCACATCAACAAACAAACCACGGTATCGAATCACACGCAATCACAATCACATAAGAATTAAATAAAAGAGAAGAAAGAATTGGACCTTAAATTTGAAGCTTTCAAACTCAATGTTATTCGAATATAGAGAGTCCGCACCCGGAAACCTCAAGCCGAACCTTGACACCAACAATCCAACTCGGCAAATAATGACCCATTCACCGTCACTTTTCACATCGTTACTGTTCACCGGTTACTGTTCATCGGCGCCTCTTTTTTTGTTGTTGTTGTTCTTGTGAAGAAGATTATTTTGTGATTGTTGTTATTGTGGAGAAGATGATGATCAAAGAATGAGCCCCCTTTTTCCCTCTTAGAATTTTTCTTTTATAATGGGCATGGATTTGTTATGATGTGGGAATTTTGGTGGGTCCCCCATATATTCTTTCTTTTAGTTTGTTATTGTGAGGATAAAAATGTGAGTGGGTAGGGAGGTGGAAGCTTTTGATTGGGTAGGTTGTTAGGATAAGATAAATTAGTTAGAGGTATTATTATTTTTTTTTTTTTTGTATTTTTGTGGGATATAATTACATGGGGTTGGACACATGGTAAGGTGAACTAAAAATGAATAAAATTAGACTTCGGGAGGGACAAAATTAGGTGTCTACATGTAGTTCATTGAATAATGCCGTCGTGCTCAACAATATTGCATCAATGATGTACTCTTCATAGTTTTTTCATACGTCCACCTTCCAGAGTGTTTCACGAGAACTGATATACTTCCCATTGCTAACTTATTTCATCTAAAATACAAAAATAGACATATTTGTAAGTTGTCAATAGTTACAACATACACTTATACAACAAAAACTCAAACAAAATTCTATAGTTATAAACGTACAATAACGAAACAACCACTCCAGAAAATACAATTACGAAACATACAACTTCAGATAAAATACAATCAAATACAATCAAAGCCAACAACTATTCCCAAAAATTCTACAGCCAACAACTACTCCCGAAAATATAATTACGGAACATTTGTTAAACGTAAAATACAAACACAAAAAAATTTTCCAGACAAAATACAATTAAAAATTGGCTATCCAACGTTAAATACAATCAAAGCCACAACCTCCATAATCGAACACAACCAAATTATCTATAAACAAACTTTTCACATATACAGATATACTATAAATTTTGAGAATCAAAACTCCAAAAGAAATAATTTTGATCAGCTTGAAAAACTGATTTCGATCACTATTTTGTTCTACCGGATCAATTTACTGTAGCATTAACTTTTACTTGAAATTTATCTACAAAATATTCAAAAATAAATTAACGACGTCGTGGAAAATTTGAACGAAGCAGCAGTAATGGATCACTAAAAAAATTTCTAACCAAATAACTGTAACAGTGCGAAATATTTTTTAGAACAAATTTCATTTTTTCAATTTCATAAAACCTTATGAAATTGATATGAGAAAAAATATTATGAATAAATACCTTCAACAACAGTAAAGGATGAATTTACAATCGATAGCTGAATTCGAACAAATTATCTAGAAGAAGGTACAGTTGATCGTTGAATTCGAAGAAACTGATCGTTGAATTTGAAGAAATTGAACAGAAGAAGATACACTTTAATTTGATTGTTCAATTAGATGAAATTAAACAGAAAAAAATTCAATTGATTTTGATTTTGATTTTGTTTTGTCTGAATATGTTTTTTGAAACTAAAAATTGAATTTGATTGATATTGGTAATAAATAACGAAAACCACGTGATTTATTAGATTTTAATGAAAAAGAAATCTGCATATTTAATTTGAAGTAATTTTACCATATTTACCTCAACTAATTTCAGTTTATTAAGTACAGTAAAACTATTTGTATTCGTATTTTTATAGTAACGATTTGTTAAAATATAAAATACAAATTACTATCTTTAGATAGTTATAAAAGTATTGCTTTGAATCTTATAATTAAGATTTTAAGCATGTTATTTGTGAATTTTGCCTTGATTGCTCCTAAAAAGTACATAAAGTCAAAAACAAATTTTTATTGGGCCATCTTTCATTTCATTTTGACACATTTACGTATCGCCGACAAGATAATCTAGAAAAATAACTAAAAAGAAGAAAGCAAAATGTCGTCAATCATTACAACATGACTTTGGAACTGTGTTTGGAATCAAATGAATAAGAATTATCCAATACTATGGGCTTAGTTATAGCTAACACAAACATTACCAATACACCATATTTTATATTATTCTTATACACTCTACCAAACCAACCTAAAAGAAATTGAAATACAATAATCATATTAATCTCAAAAGACCAAAGCAAATGCAACACGTACCCCCACCAAGCTTTTAAGTAATATTTATATATAAAAATAAAAAGGTAACATTTACAACTTTCTTTTTAGATTAAACGCATGCTGCCAAGCTCTTTCAATAAAAGACTAATACGTGTTAACCAATAACTAATCACTAATTAAATTTTCTTGTTTAACATAATCATTCATGTTACTGAAAGGCAGTTTCATTCCCACTATCATTTGTGTCAATTGACACACGTTAAGTTCAGATTGGTACTTTTTTTGACCAACTATACACATAACAGTGAAAAAATTTCTTTGATTAATATGTCAATTTGTTATGTTTATCTAAAGTTTAATTTAAAGCTAATGAAGTGACTTCATAAACTTAAGTGTTTTCTTTCTTTTGATAGCTTCAACAGGAATGCTAATTGAAGATTTGAATGCACAATAGACAACCAGTTCATCATATTTGTTCCATCTGTAAGTTTATTGTGTCCCTTTATAATAGTAGTTGATATACTATATATAACATGCTCCTTTAAGGTGTTAAGTTTTAAAAACTGCCTTTTAAAATTCTTTTTACCCCCTTACCTTTTAATTTCCTGCTACCTTTATTGCATTAGGAGTATGCAATTAACAAAAATGTGATCTTGCATGCTAGAAAAATGTGAGAAAAAGACGGCTAGATTTGAAATGCTTCCTTATTTATTTATTTTTCAAGTTGGAAGTATAATTGGATGTTCTTTTCTTTTTTACATAATAATTAGTAGGTAATTAAGAGAGTTCAATAGGATGATAGTGACTAAGAAATTATTACCATTCAAACTCCTGACATTGTGATTAGCCCATATAAGACGAGTCAAGTGTGAAAGGGAGGGAAATAATGAGTATAAGACCAAGAGTGTGTTTGGCTGGGAGAAAAATGTTCTCTTATTTTCTCATATTTAATTGGGTAAAACTTTTGAAAAATATTTTTTCTCTAAAAAACAAGTTCTTAAAAATAAGAAAAATGACTTCCTTTATAAAAGTAGAAAAAATAAATTTTGCAACTGGCATACTATATTTATTGTATGGACGTTCCACCCACCCAATGCTCCCAATCTCTAACCCTTGACCATCTCACCCTTGAGGCCCCACATCCCGAACCCTCCCACTTAATAGTTTTTTTGCTAGATTACATGTTATATGCTCCAACCTCTCCCACTTTTATAATTTTTTTTGCTAGAATATGTGCTATATGCTTTTGAGATAACATTTTTCTTTTAAGAAAAAAGAGAAAATACATCAAAACCCCCTTGAACTTGTCGTCAAAACTTACTTTAGATTCTAAATTAATTGGACAATTATTTAATCCTCTTAACAACTTTCAAGTGAATTAAATTCAACCCTTACGACTGACGTAACAAAAAAAAAATGCGTGAGTTTTGTTTTTTCCGAAAAAAGGGTCCACTTTATTTATTATATATATATATAACAAGAAAATTAATTAAAAAAAAACACCCCAAACACAGCTTTCTTCTTCTCAACACCCCCTCCCCTACCCCCACCCCCACGTCCATCCCCTAATACCCCGTTTCTTCATCTTCTTCGCACCCCACCCCATTTCTTCGTCTTCTTTGTAAACTCGCTCGTATTCTTCATTCCAATTTCTTTACTAAACTTATTTTGTTGTTCTTCTTCACAATTTCCAATCCTTTACTTGATTTTAATTACTTCAATGCTTCTCAACTCCATATTGTCCGTTCTTGAATCTCCTATTGTTCAAAACCTCCGCAAATTGTAATCAAACTTAATTTCTACAAATTCCCTCAATTAACCAACAACAACCATTTCACTAAATCCCTTATTTCTTCCCCCTTCGATGTTATTTCTTCATTTGAAGCTTCATATCTAAACTTACAAACAACTCATGTTTCATTTGACGAAAATGCAATTGAATTGGCCACGGTCAGAATTGGAATTTCAGGTTCAGGAGCATCCGAGCAAGCTTAAAATTTTGGAGACTATGATAAATCAATTTTTATTGAAAATTAGAGAAAATTCTTGTGCTTATCAGAAATTCATCAATTTTGATGAATTCAATTTCGTATAATGGGGTGAATGATGGGTTGGTGAATTCGTTTGTTGTTGATTGAGAAATTGATGTCGTTGTTAAAGACAGGTTCATCCTAGGGCGTTTGCTGCAGTGTTTGATTTAGTTTTCACTGATTTTGATTTAGTTTTCAAGCTCCGACAGTGTTTGGCCTATTAGTTATTTCTTCTCTATATTAATTATCGTTCAAGAGAAAGAAAATTAAAATGAATTTGTAAATGTGCTGGTGTGATTGTTGTTTTTATGGAGTGGGTGAAGAGTGAGAATCTTGTGTTAATGGTGAAATATTTGGTGTTGTTGCAGTGGGAGAAGAGGTAGACTGGTGTGGTATGGGTAGCGGGGTTGTGAAGAAGAAAGTGATTTTTTTTATTTTTATTTTTTATATATATATATGTGACATTATTTTTTAAATAAATATTTACGTGGCAGTGATGTGGCAGTGACATGACAATGATGTAAGCGCATGTGTAGTGCACCTCCTTTTGTGAGAGTGGTGATATATCTTTAGAGGGTATTTAATTCACTTGAAAGTTATTAAAGAGGTATATAATTGTCCGATTAGTTTAGGATCTAAAGTAAGTTTTGGCGACAAGTTGAGGGGTGATTCGATGTATTTTCTCTAGGAAAAATGATCAAATTTATTCCTCTACTTTAAAAAATTGGCTAAATATATCCTTCATCATATGTCGAGGCCAAATCTATCCTCGTTGTCATACTTTGGAGCCAAATTTACCCCTCTGCATTGGAAAATTGGTTAAATATACTCTTCGTCATACTTTGCAGCCAAATTTATCCTCGTTGTTAAGAAGCTTTTCACATATACTCTTTCTTTAATAGAAAAATCTAAATCAACACTAAATGCCTCATTTTAAAAAAATAAAACACATTCTAATCTAACCTGCCTGACCTAACTCGAGCCACAAAAAAGGCACAAATAAATATATCCCCCTCAAATTTATTGATCAAATTTTTCCAACGAGATTAAATCGCTAGATAATTATCAGTACATAACTCATGAAAATGGATTTGCATCAGTACAAACACAAACAAATATACTCATTCCTTAGTTCATGGATCTGCATCAGTTCAGAGCTCATGAAAAATAACGCTTAGAAGTCAAATCCAACAAATTAGGTTCACTAGATATTTATCTGAATGATTGAGTTAGTATGTCTTCTTGTGTGTCAGTTGTGACATTTCTTCATTCTTATGTCTTTATATACAATTTGGATCTACATAAATTTTTCATCATATCATTTGTTCAGAAATCTTATCCACTGATTATAGAATCTAAATTTACAATAGAGTTGCATTGCAAAATTTTAAATTGAACATAACTGAAATAAGAGCAGAGTTTGTAATAGACATTTCCTCAAGTTTCATGTTTCTACATTATCCATTCTATTTTAGTTTTCGTTCATTATTAAACAACCTACCAGCACTACACATGAAATATAAGTATATTTGTTTGTTGGGGGAATTCGACCAACATAACTGGGAGAAGTATATTTATTTGTATATTTTTAGGTTTGAATCGGATGGGTTAGATTAGAGTATGTTTATTTTTTAAAAAATAGGTCACTTAATGTTGATTTAGGCTTTTCTATTAAAGAAAACGTAAATGTGAGAAGTTTCTTAACAACAAAGGTAAATTTGGGCCCAGAGTATAACATCGAGACTAAATTTGATCTCAAAGTATGACTAAGGTATATATAGTCAATTTTTTAAAGTATAGGAGTAACTTTGACCCCAAAGTATGACAACGATGATAAATGTGATCCAAAAGTATGATGAAAAATATAGTTAGCCAATTTTTTAAAGTAAAAGGATAAATTTGATCTTTTTCCCTTTTTTTCACTTTCTTGTCAAATACTAGAAACTAAGTAAAAAACTAGCTTATTTTCCGTAACGAACATTTCTATGGATAATATTTTCCGTTCATTCCATACACATCCTAAGATTAACAAGAGGAGTCCTTACATTTTTGTTCTTAAAATTTTGACTAGTAATTATTTCTCTGACTCTATAATGTTTCCTTGATGAATTCATAATTAAACATGAATAATTTTGTGCGAAAAAAGGAAGAAGAAATGGCCAAATGGGTAACAGTTATAATAGAGAGACCGAGATTATTCCTCAAACATTAAATATTAAGTATTTCTTTAACCAAACATATGGTTACAATGTCTCTAACATGCTTAGTACTTGAAACACAGAGTGTTTCCTGATAGAATATATTAATATAATAATCGTAACATTGTGATTTCTTATGGTAGACGAACAAAAAATTTGGTGCTCAAAAGGTTAATGGTGATTCTAAAATTGAGGTAAAGGAAAATAATTTCCTTTCAAAGTTAGAATAGAATGATGGAATATTGAATGTCAACTGTAAAGCTTTTAATTATATGCACTCATTTAAAATCGTGATAATAGTGATTAGTGAAGCATGGTTAGATTCCATATTCGATTTATGTAAGATTAAACATTGCAATGGATTATTCAGACGAGTCCATTCTCTACTCATTTGCTTTCGACGGGGCAACATGAATTGGCTCCTATGTGCAAGGCCCATAATGCACATTGGGTTGGAAAAGTTATCGATATATACAGTTCCGTCAACTAGTTTTTCAATATGATATACATAATGTATATACACCGATAGTATATAAATATGTATATCTAGTAAAAAATATATAACTTATATATTTTGTAAACTAGTTGACCGAAGTGTTTTAGATAGTAACTATTTCTATTGGGCTTTTCTGTTCTTTTGCAGCTGTAGAGCCCACTTCATAATTTAATTTACAATTTCATCAAGAGTTTAATTTAATTATCTCATAGTTATTGTTGTTTAATTAGGTAGCTTATTTCATGTTAGCAACGAAAGAAAGAACGTAACATATATTTGTATAATGAGAACATATATATGAGAGAAATTGTAAATAACCAAAAATCAAAGGACATCTAGCATCTAAAGTACGTACGTATTTAGCAAAACATAGAAAAATCGTAGAAGCAAAAAATTTTGAGAGATATGTTGTACTAGTTTGTTTACTTATAATTATGCTTCATTATTTTTACACCCATGTTATGCTAATACCTTAATTAACTAGTGTATAATTTTATCCACTAATAACCATAAAGTATTTAGCTAATTAAGGTGCATGATTAGAGAAATTAAAAACCGGGACGAACTCATCAAGTTCCCGTTGAAGACAAATATGAGAAGGAAGACAAAATGAAAACAGATAAAGAAATGGAACTTGACTTAACTCAACCTCAAATACTAGCTTATGAGAGGAGGATTGCCAAGACCATATAAGGAGACCAAAGACCCTTTAACCCACAATATAGCTCATGAGGGGAGGATTGCCAAGAGACCATATATCGGGGGGCCCAACATCGAAAACAATGAACTGGGCAACATCGGAAACAATGAACTGGGCGTGCAGGACATCTGGAGCGTGGACAATATAAGGCGGGGGCCCAACATTAGAAACAATGAACTGGGTGGGCCTGACTCTGATACCATGAAAAAGAAATGAACCTTGGGCCTAATTCAACCTCAAAAGCTAACTCATGAGGGGAGGATTATCCAAGACCATATAAGGAGATCAAAGAGCTTTAACCCACCGATGTGAGACTCCAACAAAAACTTAGCAAGAAAAAGATTCATACACCTTTTAACATCCCCACTACAACAAGACATAAACATGCAACCTCTAAAAAATTTCTCTAGGCGTGACAAACATAAGTGGGGTGCAGTATCATGATATATAAGCCTAAGGCCACTATCTTCCCTTCTACTTCTAAATCTTTAAACAAAAATTAACATTTTCCTTTGTATACACATTTTTACTAAATCCGTTATTAAAGTTTACAGTCTAATAGTATCTATAAAAAAATTTCACATAGTAAGTGCAAGTTTAAATTAATGAATAACTTTCTAATAGAAACTCTTTGGATAATAACCATATGGTGAAAATTTACTTGATCACCCTACACAAGTCAAAGCTTACATTGATCATCAAGATCACCCACCATCCAATATTCCAATGCAATTACATAACTCATGCATCAATATTCTACTTCTTTTTAATTAAAAAATTTCAACTAAACTCTAACAAAATTAAAATAAGATAAAAGAGAAATACAAAAAACAAGAAGAGGAAAAAAAAAAAAAAAAAAGGTCCCCTACTTCCTCCCTTTACTCTCAAAACCACTTTTCCCACATATCTACCATCATAGACGATACTAATACCACCATGTTGCCACCACCGCTGCCCCCGCTGCGTCGCATCCTACTTTCGGCACGACGTAAAAGTCTGAAAAACCACGCTGCCTGCCGAGGGAAAATCATCCATTGTGCAGCTCCGGCATTTCATTCCTAGCGGTTCGACAGCTTTAGCAACTCTGGTCCAAACCTCGTTGCTCGTGGACGTAGTCGAAATCGACATAGTCCCTGGCCGAAATACTTGTACCACTTTCTTCAATATGTTAGCTATGTGATTTGGATCATCATAAATTGATCCAACACACTCATAACTTGCATAACTAAAACCATCTTCAGGGGTGACATGAATAGTAGAGTAACGATCCCCATTGTCAATTCCATTCATGGAATATCCACAAGGATCAAACACAAAGTCACAAATCAAAGCATTTGGGTTAATTTCTGAAATACCCGTTATCTCAGTCATCTCATTTGCAGCCATATTTGGATGTTTGAAAAACTTCCTAGCAGTTACACGATCAAGCTCCGTCATACAGATTTCTACAGTGAAAAGATCATTGTTCGGGCTATTAATATCATAGAATTTATCAGAAGCAATAAAAACATGCCAGGAATGAGAGATGAATTTGGAAGGCATGACGGAGGCTTTTCTATAACAAAGATGAATAGGTAATTGTTCTTGTAAGTAAAAGATTTCATCCTTGAAATTTGTGTGAGGGTAAGGTTGAGCTTTTGGGAAAATGAAGTTTCCTCTAGTGTACCTACACTCACTCATAACAAAGCCGAGTTCACAAGAGAACTGGATCAACGGGAGAATAGATTTCAACAACTGAGTAGTACCACATGTTTTGATGATAATTTTTGTGGGGTAAACAAAGAGACTTGATTCAGATAGTACGTAAGAATCAAAGTATTGGTTGCCAACAGCTGATACAACAGTGCATTGCACTGCATTTAATACTTGTTCAATTGATTCGAAGTCGAGTTGTCGTAGACCACCCATTTGGATGACAGGATCATCACCGGAGAAGTGTAGCTCCAGCCTCTTTTCAAATCCTTCAAAACCAGAAACAGCCATTGACGATGAATGCAAAATGTTTGATGAAAAAGAGAGAGAGAGAGAGAGAAGTGGGAGGTGGTGGGAAGAGTTAGGAACAGGGAAGTGAGTATATATAGGGGAAATAAGAAGGGAGAAAAGGGAAGGGGGGCATGCGAGGTGAGGCACACAAAGAATAATAATAGTAGCTTAGTAGGCATAATGAATACAAGATGATGTATTAAGTTTTTTTGTTTGTGTCAAGAGAGAGAGAGAGAGAGAGATCTTGTTGAGACAAACAACATGAATCCAAATTCATTTCCACGCGCAATTCTTGTTTTTTTGTTCTCCTCTCCCCATCCATTGCTTGTCTATTATTTGAGTACTATTCACTCTATTTCCTTCACTCAAACCTTCACAACAACCTACTATATTATAATTGTCGAGCTAGAGGTGGTACCAAGATTTGAAGATTATAGGCATGAGATTCTGGTTCTTTTAAGTTGATGTTTACTAAACTAAATAATTTGTACATATTTAATGGTTTTTCTCTTAGGTAAATATAATGTTTGAACTCTACACAACTTCATCCGTGGTCCAGGGTAAATGCTTATTGGCACATGATATTAATGTAAGACATTAGTCTTATCTAAGTGAGAATAGGAGAATAAAAATATATATTGCATTTATTGATTTGATGTGATGTGAATAACTTTCTTACATGTTAGCTAAATGGTCAAGATTCAAGAGATCACAATCTCATGAAATGTTATATTATATTACAGATTCTAATTGACCACTGCTTATCAGTTAATGCCTTCTTATTAAGCACTATTATGTTAGAAATCAAACCATTGTAATCAAGAGAGAAAGGTCCAAATTTGCTCCTGAACTTTGTGAAATAGTTCACGTGTCTTCAATTCATTAATAGTTTGGATCAAACGAACCTCAATCGTTATGAAATTGGTCCAAGTATACCTATTAGCCAGAGGAGGAAGTTCCATATGTATCGTTGTTTTCTTTTTCTGCTACCAGAGATTGGCTTGAAGTTTTCTAGTTCTAATAATATTCAATTGAACTCTCTTCAAACCATGTTCTGTTCCAAGGCTAGGAAAAATTTTGGTTACATATTACATATATGTAATAATAAGTGTATATGTATATAGAAGCTGAAAATATGAGAGACCAAAGGTACCCTAGTAAATCACATGTCAGCTTAGAAAAACAGACACAATTATAAACAAGATGCTTGAATGCATGACATCAATTATTAGAGTTTGCTACGAGGAGGCATGCAAACTTTCTCTAATCTATATATCTCTCCTCTCATATAGATGTTCTCAAGTGGACACACAAAAGGCCAAAATACATTTTTTAAAACCATCAATCTATATATTAAGCCACCTAATTCAAACTATTAATCTTCTTTTTAAGCAAAATTGATAAATTCGAAACAACTAATCTGCAAAAATAGGTCCTTTTTCTTCTTCTTTCTTAGGCTAAATACGAAAAAGAAAAAGGGGATCGCTAGAATTTGTGTTTTCGTACATTCATTTTCTTGAAGGGTTAACGTGAAATCCTTATGTTATTACTTACTTTTAAATTCGAAAACTTTGAAATGCTCATCAATTTGAAAAGAAAATTATTACGAAAAAGAAAAATTGCTTTTTGGGAATATACAATCTATAGGGAAAAAAATAGAAGGTAATTTTTGTTCAAGGCACTACTCTGTTTTGGCAAAAATGGTTAAGAGGAAATTGGACTGATTTTGAAAAGGACACCATTATCTTTTCAAAATAAAGTTTAATGGACGTGCCCAAATATAATCAATTGTGTATTTCCAATATGCATATATTAAAACAGTAAGTATCAAGCGTGGCACCTAAATATAATTATAATATTCAACGCATTAACATGGGGTCCGTAGATGAAAATAGAAGACAATTTGAACATTCTATTTTATGATTCATACAATGTATTATCATCATGAGTATTTCTTTTTTTTTTTTAAAAAAAAAAAACTCACTTCGGACACACATTTAGTTGGTAAGGTATTTATAAGCACCAAGTGTTTACATCAAATTTATTATGTAGTTTAACATGATGAGAAGGTATATTAATTTAACCATGATTAAGTATTTAAAACTTATGTACAGTCACATATTATGCATCTATTAGTGTAATGTAAACATTGAATACGGATAAATTTGTATCCATTCAGATGATCCGAATGTTTCGGTAAGATATATGTCAAGTAATTTGCTACTGGTGGGAGTAAACTAACCTAACATATATTGATATAACATGTTTAATTTAGAATTTAACTTCTATACACTAATGATCTAAAAATATACCTACAAAATCAAGCTACTTGGAAGATTTGGGCTATACAGTAACTCACCAGGGACAGATTCATATTCACACATAGCACAACGTCATATCATAACTCATGCGGACAATTTTGTCATAACTATATGTGAAATCACATATGCAATATAAAGCATACAAATAATACATGACTAATAGCTAAACATGTAAATCTAACATTTACATGACACGTAGTTTCCAATATGACGCCTATAACATTATTCTTGCATAATGTAATGCATGATCAAAATAGTCATGGCTTAGAAATAGCACATAATGCTTGTATTTCAACAATAACCTATGCGTTGTAAAACATTTACTGCCCTTGTATGTAGGGCTGGACATTCGATTTGTTCGGTTTAATATTTTAATATCGGTTTGATTTTTCGATTTTCGGATTGACAAAAATGACAATCGTAACCAAATCGAAATAAATTCGGTTCGATTCGGATTCGGTTTCTACAAATTCGGTTCGGTTATTTTGGATTTTTATTTCAATTTTGAAGATTAAAGTAGTGAACCTCTCTTTGTTATGACTGGACATTTAAAATTAATGATTTAAAAAAAAAATTAAAATTGAAATTAAACATGGATGAAATTAAATGATATAACCATAAGTTTAACATAATATATAACTTCACTATGCATAAGTTTGCATAAACAGTCGAAACTCGGAAGAGTAGTCGCTGCCGGAAAGACCACAGCCGGCACTGCAGGATGCAGCCCACAATGATCGTCTAGTCGCCAGCTCTGATGTTGTTGTACAAACGACGATCTCGCCGGAGGTCTATGGTTCGATCGATTATTCGACTATTGGACTGATGTATATTGTTAGTTATATGTGGCATGCAATTACTTATTAGTTAGGCCAAAGGCATCGATAGACACTCAAACTTGTTGCCAAAATTTACTTAGACACCTAAATTAAGGCTTGTTCCTATCAAGCTCCTAAACCCCCCACATTTTCCAATTAGGCCTTTTTTGCCTATGTGGCACTGCGCGTGCAGTGCCATCGTGGGAGGCGCGTGAGGAACATTTTTTTTTTTACTAATTTACAAATAAAAAGATGCCAAATGGCATTGAGGGCCCCAAAAATTTTTTAATAACAATTTATTTTTTTAAACACTAAATGCCCTTTTTAATAAAACAAAAAAGTATTAGGGGGTTCCAATTTTTTTCTTTTTAATAAAACAATACATTGGGGGGCTGGGGTAAGTGGGGGATTTTTTTATTTTTTTTTTTTAAAATTTAATAATTTCTTTTTAATAATTAGTTTTTTATTTTTAAATAATTTTATAATTTCTTTTTTATAATTAGGCAAAAAAGCATTAGGAGGTCCCAATTTTTTTTTTTAAATAAAACAATACGCTGGGGGCTGGGGGTAGGTGGGGGAGTTTCGTTTTTATTTTTTAAATTTTTTTATAATTTATTTTTAATAATTAATTTTTTAAATAATTTTATAATTTCTTTTTTATAATTAGGATTGTATTTTTATTTTTTAAATAATTTTATAATTATTTTTTAATAATTTGAATCCTCAATGCCATTTTTTATTTTCATTATTAAAAAGTTTTATAATTTGTTTAATAATTATTTTTTTATTTTTTAAATAATTTTTTAATAATTTATTTAATTTTTTTTTAAAAATTATATATTTTTTAAAATAATCAATTTTTTATTTTAATTTTTCAAATAATTTTATAATTATATTTTCATAATTTAAAACCTCAATGCCATTTTTTATTTTTATTTTTTAAAAAGTTTTATAATTTTTTTAATAATTATTTTTTTATTTTTTAAATAATTTTTTAATAATGTATTTCATTTTTAAAAAAAAATTATAACTTTTTTTAATAATCAGTTTTTTATTATTATTTTTCAAATAATTTTATAATTATTTTTTCATAATTTATATCCTCACCAATTTTTATTTTCATTTTTTAAAAAAATTATAATTTTTCTTAAAATTATTTTTTGGAAATAATTTTTTAATAATTTATTTCCTTTTTTAAAAAAAATTATAATTTTTTAAATAATTAGTTTTTTTTAAAATAATTTTAGAATTATTTTTTAATAATTTCCTCAATTCCATTTGTTTGTACTTTTTTAAAAAAATTATAATTAATTTTTAATAATTATTGGACCCACAATGCCATGTGTCAGCTTTCAATTAGCTCATTTTGCGACATCATCGCATGTGTGCAACACACCCTTTGAGCTTTTTGCTGACAGGGCAAAAAAGGCCCAATTGGAACAAAATGTGGGGGGTTTAGGGACCTGATAGGAACAGACCTTAGTTTAGGTGTCTAAGTGAATTTTGGCAACAAGTTTGAGTGCCTATCGATGACTTTGGCCTATTAGTTATTAGGGTTGCTATTATATATTTATATTATGTTATTATAAATTAAATATTATATATATATAATAAAATATATATATTATTAATTATTTATAGAATTTCGGTTAATCGATTTATTCGAATTATTTTTTAAAAAAATCAAAAATCAAACCGTTTAATCGAATTTCAAAACTTGAAAATCGAAACTGATATGAAAAATTAAAAAATCAAACCAAAATTAAAATTTCGATTTGATTTTTTGGTTTTTTTGGTTTAAACCAAAATATGCCCAGTCCTGCTTGTATGAATATCTATGTTCGACAGCTCACATATACAGTCCCTAAATACATGACAAACAATATTAATGTGAGAACTTTCATTGAGTCAAAGTCTTAACTTATTCAGTCTAAAATAGATCTAGCCTTCTTGAATCATCTTTCCTTAACTTGAATCATCCAAATTGAGACAAAAGAGTACTCTACCAGCTTAGACAAATCCATTGATATCAACATCGCACTTTTGGACTAGGTTAGGGTCAAAATCAGCCCAAAAAGTGAAACTCAAATCTCACGGTTAAAACCCGAATGCATTATATTTTGAGTTATCCTTAACTAACCTTGCAAATCCAAATTAATAATTAGATTTCAAACAGATCTCGAATCAACGTTCAAATCCCCAATTTACCCTCTCATAAACCTAGGAAAAGTTCAACAATTTCCACTTTCAAATTCATGATTTAAGTGTATGTAAATCTAGTGTAGATTCATATTTGACCACTAGGAATTGATGTAAAATCGTTACTTTGGTGTTATATGACTTTAACTCTAGTTAGTTCTTTTTTCAATCCACAGCTTAGGTCATCCAAAATTGAATCAGTCGCTTTATTCTCAACTAATAAGATTTGTCCCTCTACTCTTTTTTTTTCACTTTAGTTTCAGACAAAATTTATATGATGTAGGGCTTGAACATGTGACTTAAATCACAAAATATGATATTGTCAGTTAAATTGAACTTTATGTCAAAGCCCAATTAATCGTTATTAGCAAAGCTTGAACATAGAGAGAAAATGTAGAGAACAGAGAATAGAGAATAGAGAGAAGACCACATATTTGGGAAATAAAAAACTGATTTTATTATATGTTGAAAGTCTATATATATATGAAAGATTATATCATAAAAATACCTATATACTAACAACAAATACAACGTGCATTACTGAACTAACTGATTAACTACTTTAACTAACTATGCTGACTCAACATTACAACTATATTAAGCTAGTAATAAATTAAAACTCCATCCTATTATCTCAATAGCCCCCTCAAGGTGGAAGTGAGTGTCTCAAAGCCAACTTGCTGAGAGAAGAGGAGTGTTTAACCCAAGTAAGAACCTCAGTAAGGATGTTGGCAAGTTGTTGGCCTGTAGTAATGTGATGCAAGAAAATCAAACTATCACGCATCTTGGACTTAACAAAGTAGAAATTCACTTTACTGTTCTTGATTCTTTCATAGAATATAGGGTTTCTGACAATATTTAGAACTGATTGGATACACAATAGATAATAACGAAAGGAGAGAAGGGAATATTGAGTTCATCAAAGAGTCAGCTCAACCAGACTATCTCTCCTACTATTTTTCTCAAAGACCTATACTTAACTTCAGTTGAAAAAGGAGATACAATCTTTTTTTTCTGTAATTTCAACTGATGGGACTATTTTCAAATAGCACAATGTATCTTGACACTAATTTTCTAGTATATGGCATGCAATCCAGTCAGAATCATAGTAGGCTTTAATAGTGTAATCAAGCTTATTTGACAGACTAATTCTTAATATAAGATCATTTTTCATATATCTTAGCATGTTCATAGTTGCTTGAAGATGAGGTTATCTTAGTTCCTGCATGAATTAACTAAGGTGTTCTACTCTAAATGCTATATAAAGTCCAGTACTAGTAATGAAGTTTAACTTCCCTACCAACTTTCTATATTGAGTAGGTTCTTGTAGAAATTCACCTTCCTTGGCCTTGAGTTTCACATTGGGATCCAGGGGTGAGCTTAAGCTACTGAACTGATAACAATCAAACTATTTGAGCAAATTAAAGAGTAATTTTCTATGGGATGTGATAAACCTATCAGACTTTTACAATACCTCTAATCCCGACAAATAATGCAACTTTTCCAAGTCATTAATCTTAAAACTGCTATAAAGGAACTGTTATAGAGCATTCATCTTAGCCACATTTATTTTTGTGATAATACATCATCTACATATATGACAATAAAAATAAAAGAAGATCTATCCTTCTTGTAGAACAAAGAATAATCATGCATAGAGTGAGAATATCTTTTGAAACTTAAAGCTTGAGTGAACTTCTTATACCATTGTCTACTAGCTTGCTTCAAATAATATAATGACTTCACTAAACCTGGTGCATCACTGCCTAAACCTTGAGGAATGTCCATATGCACCTGTTTATGCAGGTCCCCATACAAAAATGCATTATTGATATCCAACTGAAAAATATCCCATTGATTCTTACTTGTTGTAGCAATAAAAGTCCTCTCATTTGCCATTTTTACAATTGATACGAGAATGTCTTACTATAGTCTATACCATGATGTTGGGTGTATCCCTTAACCCCAAAAACTTGGCTTTGAATCTCTCTATAGAACCATCAGCTTTGTGCTTAGCTTTATGCTTAATCTTGTATATCTACATACATCTAGTGGATTTCTTCCCTACTGGCAAAAATATCAAACTCCATGCATCATTAGCATAAAGTTCCTCAAACTCTTGAGTCGTAGCTATTTGCCAAGTAAGTTACATTGCTGCTTCTTCATATGAAATTAATTTATTGCCATGACGAATGTTTCTTAGACAATGCTGACCATCATAATTATCATTTTTATAATTGGTGAAAATGTCTCACTATAATTTATACCAGGATATTGGGTATATCCTTTGACCACCAATCTGGCTTTGAATCTCTCTATGTAACCATCAATTTTACACCTAATATTTAATATACACCTACATCTAATGAATTTTTTTATACTATAAAAGGTATTAAAATTCATGTATCATTTGCATGAAAAGCCTCAAACTCTTGAGTCATAGCTGTTTGCCAAGCAGGGTACATTGTTGCTTTTTCATATAAAGTTAGTTCATTATGATGACAAATGTTTCTTAAATAATTTTAACTATCAAGGACTAAAGCATTAGAATTTATGTGGCTATGCAAAGAGAAAGAAACACACAGGGAAAAAGTGGAGGTGGCAAGGCCTTGAGATGTGATAGATTATTTCAATTGGGATAATTAAATAATGGACATAGTCTATGAGGTATGAAGAAATTTTTGATGTCTTATTAGACTTTCTAGGTTTCACATGTGGTTCAAGGAAGGAAGATAGTGGTGGATAAAAAAAAGTTTAGATGAATTAGTAGAACAGAGGTATCGAGTACCATATGTGGATTTATGTCACTATTAACTTCCCGTGAATTCACACATTTTTTGACCACATTACTATTGGAATAACAAAATCTTCAGTAAAGTGAAAAACATAAAAAATTAAATAATTTTCTATACATACTTTAGAAAGGGAGAAATGAAAAATAGTTTCACAAAATGTAACATCTCTAGTAACATGTATTGTCGTATGAAAAAACTTAAGATTTTATATCCTTTTGTTCTAAAAGGATAGTCGATGAACACATGTGGGAAAGTCTTAGGGTCAAGTTTGTGTCTAAATCTTTTAGGTGTGGTTGGATAGCAAAGGCAACAAAACTTTTAAGATAAGAGTAGGTTGGTCTTTATTTATGTAGTAGCTCAAAAGGACATTTATTATTGAAAAGAGGAGTGAGAATTTTATTTATAATGTATGCAGCAGCAAGTACACATTCTCTCCAATATTTGAGTGGGAGTTTGGATTGAAAACAATGTTTTAGCTGTTTCAAAAGGTATTTATGTTTTCTTCCACCACACTAATTTATTGTGGTGTATAAGAATAAGTTTTCTAGTGGAGTATTTCTTGGGACTGAAAGAAATTCATGGCCTCATTACAAGTGAACTCCAGACCATTGTTTGATCTTATTATCTTAACACTTATTTTAAATTGATTTTGTACCATGGCTATAAAGGCCTTTGTGACTTGAAGAGAATTACTCTCAGAGCTAGGAGATGAGGTCCATGTGGCTCTACTATAGTCAGCAAATAACATAAGAAAATATTTATAATTATTTTATGTGTTCACATAGTATGATCCCCATAAGTAACATGAAGTAGTTTAAGAATAGTACAACTATTTTTGATTTTACTGGGAAAAAGAATTTGTTTGTTTTACCATTGGACAAGTAGAGCGTAGAAAGGGTTGCTTAGGTGAAAATTTTACTAGGTTTGACAGACCTCTCATTTTAGCAAAAGACACATATCTAAGTCTGTAATGCCACTATAAATCTACACAATTTTTATCAAATACACAACTTATCATAGAGAAAATATTGTCTTTATTAGTACTGAAAAATATGGTGATTTACAGTAGGGGAATAATAGAAATGAAAATGACACAAATAATGCACTCTATCAACTAAATTGGGATTGAAATTGAAAGAAAAAACAAAAACATGAAAGCAACTCTTTGATGGAGAATCACTACTATTTTTATCCAAGCAATTTGAGCATAGTAGGTAGAGTCCATTACACATACTATCAATCTCTAGAGGCCTCTTTAGTAGAGGATCCTGTAACAGATAGAACAAATCAGAAAATAAAACAACACATGTAAGATATGAAGTAAAAGAACCGATGAAAACTAAATTGTACAAAATAATCGGTGATATTATTACAGCACCATCCCTATTACCTTTACTTTGTAATCATTTGAAAGACTAACTAATAAGGAATAAAGAAGTTTAAGTGCATTAGTGAGTTGAGATCTATTAAAAGTCATAGAAATGCTCTAGACTCTAAGCTCCACAAGTTAGTCCTATTTTTGAAACATCCACATGAAAACTTATCAAAATCTATTGAAGATGTGTAAGCAATAGTACCTACAAAATTAATAGTTCCAGCGGTCTGAACGTTGTTATTAGAAAAATTTGGTCCACAGTTAGTAACATTGAAATATTCAAGTAAATCATCAAAGTAATCAAACTGTTTCTTGGAGATGTTAATAGTATGACAATCATATGCTAGTTCTTCACCCTTGACAGGGTTTATGTCTGATCCTTCATGTGCAGTAGCCTTTACCCTTTCACCTTTATTATTATTGAATCTACTATTGTAAGCATTTCTATAAGGTTTCTAATAAGTGTTGTTGAAATCAGAAAGTTACCCATGAGGTTTGTAACTAGGATTGCCCTATGAAAAACACCTGTGTAGCTTGTAGCACCTTTCCTTAATGTGTATCCTAGCCTATTACAGTGATCACAACATGATTTGGATCTATTAGGTTCAGTATTGAAATTGTTAGTGTTGCCATTGTGTTCCTAGATCTCCAAGCATAGCTACTTGATAAAAAAATTAGTCTTGAAATTCTTCGTTCCTGAAGTGCTTGCAAATGTGGTTTCAGTTCTCTCTATTTCTCTTCTTTTATGAATAGTACAAATGCTTGACCCATAGAGGGTAATGAATTCACCATGAGGATGCTACTGTATAGACATCATTGAGCCTCATAAGCAACTGAATTAACCTTCTATCCTATTTAAATTTACGCATGAGGTCTGTCACTCCACGGATACACTGGTATATGCATATATGTTTTGTAGCCTATGTCTTCAATTCTTTTTACATTTCCTTTATCCCAGTGTAGTACCTTGTGATATCCAAGGAACTTTGATTCTAATCAATAATTTTCTTTTGACTTTGATACAATTTAGCTCCATTGGTTTGATTATATCGATCTTTCTGTAATTTCAAAAGTTCTGCAGAATCAATAACATACTCAGTACTGCCAACGTTATACTTAGAGAGTGATTTCAAGATCCATGAGATGACCATGTCGTCGCACTTCTCCTACTAATGAAGCTTTCAAGGTGAAGCATATGGTTTTTTAAACTCCTCAATATGAACCTTAGCTTATTTTTGACTGAGAATTAGCTCAATGCACTCCTTTACCATGAAAGATATCTAATTTCATTAAAAATAATAGGAACTAAAACTTATTCCAGCATTATCAGAGGGATGAATATATAGATGATTACCTGCATCAATCGTAGCTTTAGTTATTGTGATTTGCACCCTGATTATTGGTTGTTTCACTAATAGTTGTATCGTTAACCACCATTATTGCTCAATGATAATGTTAATCCCAAATTGAGTAGAAAATATATTGACTAGGAGAGAAATTCAACTAGTGCAATGTGATAATTACAGAAGCAAAAGAAAAAAAATGGAAAATGAGAAATTCTCTAAATTTGAGAACAATTTTGGATTTCCTCGATCACAATTAGGTCAAAAATGTGAGAGTGATTCGCGTAGCTAACTTGAGCTCTGATACTATGTCAAAACTAGCCCAATCAATCACTAATATTAAAGTTTGAACACAAAGAGAAAATGCATAGGAAATGCAGAGAATAAAGATAGAGAAGATTACATATTTTGGAAATGAAAAATTGATTTCGTTATGTTGAAGGTTATTGTTATGCCTCAAATCCTATTGGGGAAGACTGGCACCCGTAACCGAGGAGCCCGGGAGAACCAACTCATAACCTTATACTTCCCATACATACCTCTATGACAACCCAAAATTTGGACAGCATCATGTCGCATATAAAAGGAAATAATCACCTGTATAAGCTCGAGCACACATATATATGTATATACAATACTTGGCCGTTGAAGCCATCAAGTCTATTAACAAAACACCACCTTGACTGTACATTAGGTCTACAAAGCCTCTAGACAATACACAGAGTTTAAATAAGGTCGGGACACACCCCACCATATACCTAACTTCTATACAATACCAAAAGTGACTGGATATGATACGGAAAGCCCCGAAGCAAACTGGAGCTCACCAAAAGCAGCTGGATATCCTGGCTCCTACTTGTGCGGTGTATGAGCTGAGGTACCTGTGCCTGCAGCATGAAATGCAGGTCCCCCGTGGGGGACGTCAGTACGAAATATGTACTGAGTATGTAAAGCTGTAGATAATCACATATGATATAGGAGCTCAATAAAAATCAGAAACAAGTGAATAAATCGTAATAGGAGTGGACCACACTTACTAGAACTTGTGACAACCTGTACATTGTATTTATTCAATCACTTTACCTTCGTTCTTATCATCTTTGTAACCATTACTGTACTGTACTGTGACCATTAGGCTGCCTCCAGTACATATCAATTGGTATCGACCCATGATAAACTTATGCCCCTGGGATACCACCCATAAACACATAAATAGGGATCGACCCATGATAGGCTTATGCCCCTGGGATACCACCCGATAAGAGAGAACTTCCATCACTTAGTTCAATTAATCTTTGAGATTGTTATTTCGGTCTCCACCGCATCTTTGATACTTTGAAACAATGATACATCAATAAGAGACATATAAATAGACCATCGATGCAATAACAATGAAGTAAGAACTCATTGGCACATCAATGAAGTGTTTTGGAGTCATCAATGCCATAACAATGAAGTAGGAACTTATTGGTATATCAATAAAATATTTTGGAGTCATTAATAGCACATGTATCTTGTTTGAGTAACCGGATACCTTCTGACATTTATTAGTGCAATAAACATGTAAGATTTGGAAGACAAGTAAGTATTGGAATGTCTTGATATCTTGTGGGGTGGAAACAAGTTCATTGGTAATGTAGGACATCATACAAAACCATTATGGATCACATGTTATTAAATAACTTTGGAACTTTCTTAATAGAACAATTGTTCACTTTCATGCCAAAGATATGGTATAGAGTATGCTTTACATACCTGACTGTCAAGTCCCAAATGTACTTCCCGTCTTTTCGGATTACTTATCTACAATGAACATATATAGCAATCTAGTATTAACAACCAAACATCACAATTGAATTATTTGAATTCACCAAACTAGTGGTTGAGTAGTAAGCCTTAATTACACCATAAAGGGTGTCACTTTAACTCTCTTATACTCCAATTACATTTACATGCCATGCATATTCATACAACATCCTCCAACATCAAGTTTGGATTCATTTATCCTTCCAAAAAATTCATTAAACCAAATTGAGTCATAGACATAAATAATCATCAATTCAATAGTATATCACTATATCCACCTTCCATAACTCAATTACCATATCCACGTTCCATAACCCAATTACCATATCCACCTTCCACAATTCAATACAACCAGACCATACAAAATAGTCCATAACCCTATTTCCATCACCTTTCAATAACAACCAATACATATAATCCTCTATCACACATATACATATGGAAAAGAACAAGGCAAACAATATTCATACCTTAGAATTCACCTCTTGATTATGCAATCCTGTTTGCACAAATAATAGGTGTCGTTCGAAGCTCTCGAGATGACAAACGCAGTTATCGGATTACTTTGGAATTTCTACGGTTGAATCAAAAGTAATTTAAAGGTCAAATTTGGCTAGGGTTTGTTCTTTCTCAATGATTGATGATGAAAATGAGTTTTTGAACTCATATACATGTATATATACACATATTCCCGTCCATAATATAATAGAAAATGACCAAAATGCCTTTAAAATTTAAATAATGCCAAATCTGTCCTTTGGTGGACTGTTTTGATAAGCTAAAGTAGATCGACCATAAATATTTGCTTCGATATCGGATTTGGGTGAAATTGGTATCGTTGGAAAGATAATTCAAAGGGCTTTCATTTCATATAAAGTAGGCCACCCAGTTCATCCTGTACAAGGAGTTATGGTCGTTCGAAATTGACCCTAAAAATCTGTTTTGAGAGGCTGAAGTAAAACTAGTATAAATCCTTACTCAGACGTTGGATTTGGATGAAATCAATTGCATTGGAAAGAAGACTCAAAGATCTTTCTTTTCATAGGTCGAAGATCTCCCAGTTCATTATATTAAGGGAGTTATGATTGTTTGAAGTTGACCCAAAAAAATTGGCTGGCCTCAGTAGTTTGTGTGCAGGAAGTTTTCTTGCACATTTACTATTCCCAAATATCCCGGCCACCGTTTTATAGTTTCGAACGTGCTCGATTATATCCGAAACCTATCTGTTTTTGAAAATCTTTATATCGTTGGAAAGCTTATTCAATAACCTTCGCATGGAACCATCGACGGGCAAATTCTGGTATAAATAAAATAAAAAAAATTAATTCCATATAAATAAGACCAATACACGTACTTGAATACGCCAATACACGTACTTGAATACGGGGTGTTACAGTTATATACATAAGAGATTACACCAGGAAAATGTTTAAATACCAACAATTAAGCTACTGCTGGTATTACTTAATTAACCGATTACATACCCTAACTAACTGCGCTGACTGAGCATTACAAATATATATTAAGCTAGTAATAAAACTAAAACTCTATCCTATTCAGTATTTTTGAGGAAGAACAATCAGGAAATTATTGTAGCTAGGTTTGGCTTTGCTTAATCTCTCTTTATCAATATTCCTGGTCTACTCTTTCCTCTTTTAATGTTATTCAATAAACAACAATTAGGAAGAGGTTTCAACTTCCTTTTTCGCTCAGTTTCACTTTGACCATACAATAAACAAAAAGAAGAATGTAGTACTTTTTGAGAAAAAAACCTTAATCAAGAGTATGAGAATTAGTTAGACAGTCAATGCAATTTGCATGATAACATCAAGCATGGAAGTTGTCTGTGCTTCCAAAGAAGGTGAAACTTCGTTAATAATTTGTTCCAGTTTGAGTAAGATTGTGAAGATTATTACACTATCTTTAGGAAGGTAATGTAGTATCTACTCATCATAAATAGCAAAAAAGAATTCTGTTCTCCCCTTAGCTTTTAAGTTACTTTAGGTGTTTATTTCACCTTACAAGACTTATACCTCAATCATAGTTAAGAGTAAGTACGTAGTAAAATATATTTAATTAATGTATGTGTATGATCTTTGGTGAAATTTGAGGTAAGAAATTAAAGAAATAAAGAAAGAAGAGTTATGGGGAAGGATTGGAGTAGAGAAAGATAATGATGGTCAATGGTGAGTTTTACAGAATCAAGAAAGGTATATTATTGAAGGTTTTAAGAGGATAGAAATGATTTTGTGAAGTGTATGCTTCATCAACAATATTCTTATGGTGGATGGCACACTCAAATTATGACCACATCCCTTCCTCTTTGTGCTGCACGCCAACCACCAACCCCCTACCCCTTTCCTCAAATAGATGTATATACCTATCAACCACACATGAGATACATACACACACATATATGTGAATCTTTTGATTTGATATACTACTTAATTTCCAAAACAAAATAAGTAGATTTTGTTTTATACGAGCGGAAGTTGAAATTTCATGTATGGCCGTTTTAGTGATACAAAATAGTTGTGCAAGCTATAAATTAAAATATGATTTTGATCTTAACATTGCTCAAATTTAAAGGTAATCGCATACGTATAATTAATGTGCAAAATCAATCGCATAGTTATGATATTACTAACGTCTGATTTGCATAAATGATTGTGCAGATAATTAATGTGCATACATGAATTTCAATCTGACTCTTAAGAAAAGAATTTTCTTTAATATGAAGAGCTAAAACTCTCGACGTGAATTCATACTAGTCGAACTAGTGAGTTCTCAACATCAAATGCGTGAAGCAATAAAAAATATAATTAAAGTACTTCCAACTCAAATCATGAAGAAAGGGAAAGGTAGACTTAGTATACTGAACCAAATCTCAATCTTTCTTGAAAAGTCTCAAAAACCAATTTCGAAGAAACCCCTTATCAATTAACTTTACATGAAAAGTACAAGTCAACCAAAGTCCCCCTCTGGAGAATAGAGGGATTGAGTTCTAGGGTGGGGGTAGGGGTGGAGTGGGGAATTGAAGCAAAATTTTTTTGTTTAGAGGGGGGCGGGCGGGGTGGGGGTGGGGGGTGGGGGGTAGGGAGTTTGAATTTGGACAACCAAGAATCAAGAAATAGACAAAAGCCAATCAGCTACAAAAGAGAGCATTGAAAGTCACCAAAACCTCTCTTTTGATGGACCCAAATATTTGAGTTTGTATCCTTCTAGTGATCCCCTTTTCCCCCCTTTTTGATCACATTTTTCTCCCACACACCAAAATGATATCTACCAAAGCCACGATTAGGACCTACTCCAAGGGGGTTACAAGAATTGTGTTGTCTACCCCACATGAACTTACATCATCTAAGCACTTGTCCTATCTCCAAGACACCAAAAGACCCCACTTAAAGGCAAGTATATATGAATTCTCCAAACTTTCTTGAATCCACCTAGTCAAATAGGAAACAAGAGAGTCCCCACCTGGGACCATAGGGTTAATGGATAGGGAGACAATTGCATGAGTTGGGAGAGGGTTACAAGTGACTTTAGCCGCCAGACATGCTTGCACGCGCAAGTTTCCACATCCATGTAACACTTGAAAAATCTTCAGCTAAGTGGACTGCCTGCCTAGTTAGTTTTATTTACATGTTACATCTACTAGGTATATTTATACATAGTATATTTGCCTAGAATTGGGAAAAATTATTCAATACATATAGTAATAATCAGAAATTGTGAAAGTACTGATTAAAATGCACACAAATTGATCTGAACGCTAGCAGTACCACTAAGCGAAAGTTATATTTTAGCACTAGGAGAAGCATTTTGTGAGTGCGACTGTTTCATGCGCAGAGTTTTTGTGCATAAGTGGTGCCCACCACTCCTTTAATTTGGTTGGAGGGTAAGAATTTGGATTAGGCATGGGCAAAGAAGATTAGTTCATAGATCACTTTCAATCTTAATCTTCAAAGTCCAACCTCTTATCTCCAAACTCAGAGCCCCTTATTTAATAGTAACACCAACTAATTAAGGTCAATTTTTTTAAGATTAGGCAGACTTATGTTTAATTTTTCTCCGCATGTTTGATCAACGAATCTAATTAGTCCTTTTCAAGTTACAGTTTATATTCTTACTTTTATGCAATCATAAGTTTTGACATTTTGTGAAAGATCACTACATCAACATATAGAGTTTAAAAGTTAAGATTATCATTTTCCAAAGTCCACGCATTAGGAAACTCGTTTATCTCTCGATATATAATTTCTTGTATATATGCAAACATCACTGATGAAGAAAGCATAAGAAATTCTATATCATTTGTCTCTAAACCTTATGTAAGATATATTACAACTTTGCATGCGTTACATTTTGGTTACTTATTACATTTTACTTTACCTAGTTGTTAATACGAAAAAACAAAATAAAAACTTTACAGAAAAGGTACAGAGAGAATATACGTACAAAGATTACATTAAAAATTAGAATAAGATACTATTACCTCCTTAAACTATAGTCAAAATTGTTACGATACACCTTAACTTCGCGGGGTCCTATTATCCCTCTAAACTCAATTTTACTATATTATTGTCCACCTTTTGTGCCTATGTGACATCTATTGTGTTATGTGCCACCTTTTACGACAATCCTTAATTGCAAATTTTTACAAAAGGTGGACAATAATACACTCAAATTGAGTTTAGAAGGTCATAAGACTTCCATGAAGTTAAGATATATCGTAGAAACTTTGACTATAGTTTGAGAAATAATAGTGTTTTATCTCTAAAAATTATGCACAAGTTAATTAATTAAATGCAATAATAGAATCTCACTAACTAGATTCCTAGTCATATAGTATACTTTAAAGCTTAAAAAAAAATCCGTAAGTTCGGCAGACTCTTGGAGAAATTTAACTAAATAAATGAGCATGCATGGCATGCTAGACATAATAGGGAACCAGATGCAATTTTTTAGGATTTGCACTTTGAAGTATATGACAACTTTGAATATTAATAAGAAGAGACCTTACTTTTACGACAAAACGTATTGTTTAGTGACAAGCATATGATTGTTAAAAGGTGGAAGATTTACTTGAAGCAAGCAAAGGCATGTTAGGACTTTCAAGTGCTCTTTAATATTTATCGATTATTATTATTGTTCAGAAATTTTATTATAGACCCGTTTCATCTTTATTATCCTTTAAAATAATTATTTATTTATTTTTTAATGTAGAATCACATGACTATTCATGAATGTATATTCTCCTCGAGCCCTGCCACAAGCTGAAGCAAATCTCTTGATGTTTGGTGAAAACTTACACGCCAAATCATTAGCTCGTGCTTTTATTTTTTATTTTTCTTTTTCATATTTTTCTTTTTTCTTTTTTATTTTTATTCAGAAAGAAGAAAATTAAACCTAGCGAAAATGTCTTCAATTTCTTCCTCGTGAATTCTGATTATATGAATCTGTCAATTATTTATCTTTTGATTTCTTATCCGGTGTTTGGTATCCACATTAAAGCTCCACTAATTTGGATTCACATTGAAAAATAATCCCACTATGGAGATAAAATGCTTCCTATCAAAGGTGATTTTATACTCAGAATTCAATCTCAAGACTTCTAGTTAAAGATGAAGAATATTTTCCATTCTACCATAATACTTGATGGTGAATCTGTCAATCATTATTTATGTCCTCTTGAGTTTCTGAATTTGTGACTTGAATGTTGCTGTGTCTTATACATTTGCTTGGCCAATAGGGCACCATTTTTACCTTTTACTCGATCCTTCATTTCTCTTTGCTATTTTGTCTCGTTCTCCTTGAATCACATGTGAGGTTGATTCCTACTCTTCCACTTGTAAAGTTTACTACAAACAGGATTAGATAGAGCGCATCTAATATTTGATTTTATGAGTTCTCAGTTTTAATAATTTTTTATAATTGAACGTTAAATTAATATTTTTACATGTTGAATATTTTTTTTAAAAAATAAATATTATATAATTTAGACCATAACTATCGACTTTTATCGAATCCGGATCAACTCCACGGTTGCCTTTGGATACAATCTGGTTAAGTTTGATTATTTTTCTTTATGTTATTATTCAAATGACCGTGAATGATATCCACACTAATTTTTTGGTGGAAAAATCATCTAAGACAAATCTTTATCCATTCAATTTAGATTAAAACTGTCTATTACAACTTTTAAGACCCAAAAGTCATCGTACAAGAACTTCTAAAACAAATTCATGTCTAAAGAAAATATCCTAAAAAAATAAAAGATAAGGAATGTATCATAGTCGGAAAGATGGACAAGAATCATTACGATGATTCATGGCAACCCGAGACAAAGTGCTCACCCTTTGATCAGATACAACTGTCATACACTAGAGAAAAGGTCGAGTCTGAGCCTCTAGAGCACTTTCTGCACTCAACAAAAGAAGAGCATCCGGTAATATCGGTACAAACCACTATGTATTGATAATTATCATAGGTCAATTCAATTTAATAGCATGTATACATCATAAATCAAATAACAAGTAGACAAACATATCAATACATAGCAAGTTATTCAATGAATAAGCAAACACATCATTGACGGATCAAACAATGCCCACAAAAAAGGCACTTAACCATCAAGAGGATCAACCATATCATAATCGACCACGAAATCAACCATATCACCATAAGTAGAACTATGTCTATTTCAACCTCACAATTAGAACACCATTAATTTGTTATCAATTTATTAGACCACACAACCTCTCATAATGAACACTATACACATATGCTAAGGAACTTATTTTTGTCCAACTAGTCATTGAAACAAATTGAGTTCACTTTTGATACAAAGCTTTATTAACTATGTGTTTCTCTTATCTCTTTTTGAATACAAAGTAAACTACTAGAGAATACAGTGCTTAATAAAAGTAGAGCAAAAAAATAACGAAATTTATTATTCGCAAGATAAGGAGTTGGTCCCCATACATCATAATGAATTAAATTCAAAGGATACATAGATATCGACTTAGACTGTGAAAATGACAATTTATGACTTTTACCAAACTGACACGATAAATAAATATGAGATAAAGAACTACTTGAAAGTGGTAAATTAAACTTCCTAAGGACACAGTTAATAGTTTTAATAGACGCATGACCTAAGCGATTATGTCAAAGCTCAACACTTGACTTTGAGGAGAGTAAAAACTGAGGTTTCACATTTGCTGATCTATGATAAGATGTTGGAGGTACTTGAAGTTTATACAATTCATGCTCAAGAATTCCGCGCAGAAGTAGTTTTCCTGTTTTTTGATCCTTCACAATAAAAATATGGGGGTGAAATTCGAAGTAGACATTATTGTTAGATGTAAATTGAGCTAGACTAAGTAGATTCTTAGTTATAGCCGAAACATATAAGATATTTCTTAAACATAATGGATGAGAAAAACAAGGTAAAATTGAATCACCAATATGTTTGATAAATACACCTTTACGATTTCTAACCACGATCTGATCACACCACCATATTCTCCTTGAATATTTATATTTTGTCAGTCATTAGTTATACAGTTTGTTGCTTCAAAATTAGGATACCACACTGGAATAGTAACAAAGGATGATTGGGCCAATAGTGCTGCCATTTGATTATTTAAATTTGCCTGGTAAGCATGATCACAGTGATGGTAACAATCAATTGCTGAATGGCCAAACCTATTACAAACTTGACACTGCATTAAACCACTAGATTGCTGATTAAAATTTTAATGTTGGGTCATGTTATAATGAGACCTCCGTAACTACAACTCCTGTCATTCTTGAGACCATCGTGAAAATTATTATTGTTAGAATTTTGGGCAACAAGATTAACTTGATCCAAATTTTGCTCAACAACTTGTATTTGTTCAAGCCAATACTCATAGCTAAGCAAGAGACCATGAAGATCTGTAAGTATAATAGGTTCTAATCTAGCAGTCACAAACACCACTAATACATCATAGTCGGGACCAAGACCTCCAAGAATAAGAAGAATTAAATCATCTTCATGAATAGGTTGTGCAACAACAACTAACATCACCTTCTCGAATAGGTTGTGCAACAACAACAAAGTTATCAATAAAAGTCTTCATTTTTTGAAGATAATCAACCATAGATATGGCTCCTTTCTTGTTTGTTTGCAATCTATTACAACACTTTCTTTTTTGTTTGCAACCATAGATATAGTGAATTTTACAACTACTGAAGCCAAATATATATACACTATACATGTGCAGTGATTGAATCTATTAAGGTTATCTGATTGATAACTACCATGTGTATTCTAAGTGAAATACAATAATTAAGTCTTTATCCGAATAGTCATGATCTGCAAGGGACAATTGAAGTCCATATACCGTACCAACGTGGTACTGAATTCTTCATAATAAAGTAATATCAATATCCATGTCTGTAGTAGTGATATTCCCCATATCCATATTATATGTATTTTATCAATTATACTATCTCTCCAGATATAACATAGCGCAGTAAACTTACAAGTACATTTGCAATCATAAAGCATTTTGATCAAGTTTAATATTTAGTAATTTATTCATATAAGTGTCGATAATCTAAATATCATTAATTACAAGCATGCACGAAGATCAATCAACAAACATCCAATTTAGGAGCATACATACAACCAAATTTAGTATGAACTTCAACTAAATCATAACCTAACTCAACCAACGAATTCGAATGTAGTTAGTCCGCAACGCTCTTACCCTTTCTCAAGTTTTGAAATGTTTAACGTCTAAAATACAATGTTAGAATAATTAATCACTTACTCCTTAATTCTAAGTCTTGGGGATTAAAACCCACTGATTTTATCCCTTTTCATAGCTTAAATCATAGGCTAAAGGTTTTTCGATAAATAATTTCCTCCAAATCCCCATAATTCATGTTTAAGGATAGTAATTCTATGCTAGAAAGTGTTAATTAGTAACATAGAATCATTCTTAGTCATTTTGATGCTTATCCATAAGCTACTCCCATCAATTCATAAACTAGAATTTAAACTCAAGAATTTCATCATAAATCTTCATTCTAATGATATCAAGAATTGTATGGAATAAGCTTTGTTAGAAGGGAGTAATGATCTTATCTTATCAATGTAAATTGTCCAAGTGGGAAAATCGCCTCTCTCAAGCCTGAGCACGAACCATTAGAGTTTTAGGAAATAAAAATCTAAAGAAAATAGATCTGAAATATTAAAACTTCTTCACTATCCCTACAACGAGCACCTAGCCTCTACAACGGCCTGCCACGATCGTCCTCCCTTTCTCATTCATGCTACCATAACAACCTCACCACAATGATGACCTGACTACTACTGAGGTCCTTAAAAAGAAATTTGGAGGAGCTTTAGTTATTTCCCATTTCTCAACATGCACTTGGATTATCGACAACACAAATATATCCAGACGTAACAACTGCTATAATCGAAGTTCTACTAATTTGATTTTCAAAATTTTTTGCTGGATCCTGTACCTCTCTACTATCCATTAATGATCACTACACCGCCAAATATATACTAAACCATGAAACGCAAGTCCTCTCTTAATCACACAACACCAGTTTTCTGTCAGAACCTAACCTAGCTTGAGATTTTATCAACTTTTATCCTAGAGAAAACTCTAATTGAGTACTTATACCCTAAACCAATCTAACGATAGAACAGTGTCATGACCCAACTCCAGACCTAGTCATGACGGGTATCTCAAGCCACCGAGGATTAGACATCACCCCCTAAGCCTGTTCAACCGAGCAAATTCAAATAATAATAAAGAGAAAGACAACGAGAAAAAAAAGATAAAACAATTAATGTAACTCAAAAATAAGCTCTAAGAGTCAATAACAACATCCAACCCACATATGTCCACAAAAACATCTAAACTCACCTGAATATTAAACTAGATCGAGACATGCCCCCGATCATGATAGTGACAATGTCAATAATATTGTTAATATGAACTCTTAAAGAGTCATATATGAAAGAAATTGATGGAATGACTAAGATTTTCGAAGGATGAAAGTTTGCCACTTTATTGCAAACCAGCCGACGAATTGGATCACCTAACGCTATACAGGGGTAAGAGAAATGTCTTCAGATCCTACATTATAAAAAAATATAGTTTCCTAGGACGGTTAACAAGGTGAGCACTAACATGTAACTCAGGATAGGGAAACAATAATACCATTTCAAAATCAAGTCCAAACTCAATATACATGTTCACGTACATGCATACATACATATATATAAGATGTTGAGTGGGGAACAAGGTTTAAGAATGAGATTTAAAATTATTTACTTAGACTGTGTATCTCTAACCGTCCTAAGGACACCCATGAGCTACATGGATTCAACTCACTTTGCTGAAAGGGATCTAACGCATGTTAGCCACAAGAACTAGAGAAATTCAAGAAAGGGCCAAGGAATGCCTCGACCCCATCCAATTAAAAGTATATATATAAAGTGTGAACAATGCACACAGCCACCAAGGGCCCATACCAACAAAAGTGGTTTCTAGTATCGGTCCCCATGGGACCTCCATCTTCCACAGTGAGTTACACAACCCACTTTAAGTCTAAATTAAAGCATTTACACATAACCCAAACATTTAATCAATGAGTCATCCATTTAGGAATTTATCGAATGGTATCATCATACCAACTAATTATGCTTGCAAGCCAATTCCATTATGTCAAATCAAACCAATTAGCCATAAGACTCTAAAGTTTTAATTTAAAATCAATCCATGGCCACCAAGGCCGTTCAAAACCATTTTTATCTATTTAGTCATTAATTACTGCACTAGTTTAGTAAAGTAAGCAAAATCATGTAATGACCCATATTTCAAAACCAATTATGCAAGTGGGTTGAGGTTAATACTAATTTCGATACAAAAATTCATAAGTTTGAGGGGAATACACGACCCCCATTCCATTTACTATGTCCATGCACCCAATGAGATCCAAAATTCATCAATAAAGCCTAAACAAATGAATGTAAATCTTGAAAATACCATTTAGACAATAACCATCCAAAACCCTCAACCCAAATTTCAAAATCAAACATTAAAACCACATAATATCAAACCATTGCATGTCATGATGAAATACAAGTTTAGAGAAGAGATACATACCTGAAAACACTAAGAATTTGTAGAAGAAATCAGACTTTGAGCCTAGATGACCAATCATTAGAAACCCTAGCTTTGCTCTTGACTTAAAAATTTGAGAGAGAAGAGAGTGTTTATGTTATGTTTAATGGGTGGAAATAGGGTTAAGGGAATATTTTATATCGTGGAATAGTATTGGGGTATGAGAAAAAGACCACCATGCCCTTAATAAAATCGTACAAAAATTATAACTTTAGTTGCTACGGGTCACGTAAAGACTCGTGATCGTTGGTCACGAGTCATCACCAAGACTCATAGCCTGGGTATACACTCAGGGCCTTCTTACTGGTTTGGTCATGAGTCCCACCCTATAACTCATAACCTCACTCTATGACTCGTAGAGTCTAGTCGTTACCAAGACAACAACCTTAAGCCATCTCACTGTTAAGTTCTCGAGTCCCTATTAACGACTCGTGATGTTACCTTACGACTCGTATGGTCCCAGTCATGACCATGAAAAAAATTATGAAAACCTTACTGGTCAAACCACGATTAACTCTATACGACTCATGATGAGTCTTCACGACTCGTTGCCTGAGTCGTACCCTGAGTAATAAACACCATTATTGAGAAAAATTCAAAGTTCAAAACCTGGGGTATTACAAACATATCGTTACACCTCACTATCATGAATGACATACAAAATTGTTCTTCTAAGGTGTGTATTTTAATCTCTTGATTTCAGCCTAGTGCATGCAAGTTTCTACATTTTTTTATTACTAGATGGTATATGAGAATTAAATATTGTAGTTTTGGGATTTAATATATATCATTTCTCTCTTTTCATCATTATGGATACTAACAGATGGTTAATAAAATTACCGACGTGATTTGTGATTAATGTTTCTCTTAACATATTATTGAACTTAATGTATGGAACTATATGATCAAATTCGGGAGCGGAGTCAGGTTATTACAGAGGTGTTGTTTCGGGTACATAATCTGTATTTTGACAAAACAACTTCAACATAAGTTCAAGATTATATCAAGAACACTTATGAAGTTTTCCAACATCTTCAACACAAATTCAATATGAACTATGAAAGAAGTTTGTTATTTTATTGAGAAATAAGATGAAAATAGAATAAGCCAAGTTCTCCGAATTCGCAGAGTGGCCTTAAGGAAATAATTCCCCTTAAGTACCTGAGGTTAAGGAATTTTCCTCCTAGGATAAAATGGATTCACAACTAGAATGTAGTGGTACCTCAAACGTTCTGGTTTTCTTCAAACTCACTCAATGGGAGATGATCACACAAAGTTTTTAGAAGCAAGAAATATTTTTCAAGTTCAGAAATTTTCTTCATACTAAACCTATGAAAAAATACAGCTTTATATAGCCATGAAGTGCCTCTTCGAAAAGGAGGCAATGGTTCATCGGAAAGGTGTATATTTTTAGAATAGTCATGTCTATTCATTCGAAATAGTATGTTTTTTTTGAATAGTCACAAACATGTAAACAATCATCTTTTTTTCCCAAATAGTGTGTCTTTTACTCGAAGAGTTGTGTCCCTTCCGAGCACCACTCAGCGTTTTTGCATGCTTCTGCTTGCATGCATTAATGGAGAAAAGTATTGCATTTTTTCTTGGATTTTGGACTGGATTTTTTCCTAAGTTTAAAATAAATTTTTTTTCAAAAATTAATCTCATCGATTGACCATTTGACAAATTTAAATCCAAATCCAAAGTCAAAATTGAAACCAGCCGAGCGACGACAATGATGATGGAACGAAGCACCGGTTTGTTCTTGCCTCACTATCCATGTGGAGATGTGTGTCTTAATAAGAACACGTGAAAGTTTATTTCTCCCACTAATGTGGGAGAATTAGTAAAAAGTTTCTTTTTTCCACCAATGTGGGAGAATTAGTAGACTTTCCTTATTTTTGAGTACACTTTCCTTTTTTAGTGTGATCTCATTTTTTTCTCTACTAGTTTCCTTTATTTTCCATTCAAACTTTTAAATTGAACCTAGCAATCCCCCACACGAATGAGGAGTGAATATTCTTTGTAAAACTTTATGGACAAATATGTGATTATCACGCAAAGATTGATTGTATCCGAATAAGTGGGTTTCGCTTTGAACTTCTTATAGTAAACATGCATCGGATACACTCGGTCAATCGGTAGATTTGATATCTTTAAATCATCGAGATTTAATGTACACCTTGACAACACATGTCACACAATCAACCTTTAACCATTTATGGTTCTCACAGTTTTGTTCGTTTCATCCATGAACACGTCCTGAATTCATGAGAGCTTAGAGCATAGGCCTTTACTAACTTTCTCCTTGAAGCGGCTTCCACTTTGCCCTCACATAGGTGATTTCTAAACATTCAATCCTATAGATTAAACTATTTAGTCAAATCTGCCAAATTTAGATAATCATTAAAAGACTTCACATCATAATTCTTATCCTTGTTTACTAAACATTGTCTATATCATGAGAATGGGTCAGGTATATTGACAATATTGAACCTGTTAGACATAACTTTGTTTGATCTCTTTGAACCTAGCTCTTTGGATTTCCAGTCTGTTAGGTAGAGTTACCGCTATGTTGACTTGTACTAGGCCATAAACCCATTTCCTTAGATGTTCTCTCAACTCCCTCTATATATAGGCCTTTTGTAAGTGGACCCGATATATTATCCTTGACTTCACATAGTCAACAGTGATAATTCCACTAGAGAGAAGTCTCTAACGGTATTATGTCTCTATCTTATGTAAAGAAATTTACCGTTGTACATCATGCTCCCTGCCCTACCTATTGCTGCTTGACTATCACAGTGTATACATGCTGGTACCAATGGTTTGGGCCAATAAGAAATATCTTTCAAGAAATTCCAGAGCCGTTCTGCTTCTTCACCGGCTTTATCTAATGCGATAAATTCTAATTTCATTGTAGAGCGATCAATACATGTCTGTTTAGATGATTTTCAAGAGACTGCTCCTCCACCTATATTAAATACATATCCACTTCTTAATTTTACTTCATTCGATTCGGTGATCCAATTTGCATCACTATATCCTTCAATTATCGTGACATATTTATTATAATGCAAAACATAGTCTTGAGTGTATTTAAGATACCCCAAAATTCTTTTCATTTCCATCCAATGAGTTTTATTGGGATTACTTGTGTACCGACTCAACTTACTAATAGCACATGTTATATCTGGCCGTGTACAATAGAGTCTCGGCAATACCAAATTCCAAATACTTGAATTTGTCAAGTACCTTTTCGATGTAATGAGACTGTGACAATGCCAATCCTTATGGATTTCTATGAATTCTTATTCCTAATATCACATCCACAACTTCAAGGTTTTTCATATCAAACTTGCTCTCAAGCATTTATTTCATAGCATTTATGTCAGAAATGTCTCTACTGATGATCGACATATCATCCACATACAAACAAACAATGACCTTGTGATTTGGAGTATCTTTAATGTAAACACATTTATCACATTCATGTATATTGAACCCGTTTGCCAACATGGTTTGGTCAAACTTTGCATGCCATTATTTAGGTGCTTGTTTTAGTTCATAGAGTGACTTAACTAGTTTGCACACCTTTTTTTCTTTACCAGGAACCACAAAACCCTTGGATTGTTTCATGTAAATTTCTTCTTCCAATTCTCCATTTAGGAATGCTATTATCATATCCATTTGATGAATTTCAAGATCATATACCGCCGCCAAGGCAATTAACATCTGAATTGACGTTATCCTTGTTACTGGCGAGTATGTATCAACGTAATCAAGGCTTTCTTTCTGTTTGAAGCCTTTTACTATAATTTTTGCCTTATATTTATCAATAGTACCATCCACTTTCATTTTCCTTTGAAGATCCATTTAGAACCTAAAGGTTCATTTGTTGGAGGAAGATCAACCAACTCCCACGTATGGTTGCTTAAGATTGAATCAAACTCACTATTAACTGTCGCTTTTCAAAAGGATGAGTCTAAAAACGACATCGCTTCTTTAAATATTTGAGGCTCATTTTCTAAGAGAAATGTTACAAAATCTGATCCAAATAAAGTTGACGTTCTTTGACGTGTACTACGTCTTGGATTCTCATCACTATGTACATCCTCACTTGGTTCATCTCGAGGTCGTTTAGACCCTCCACTAGACTTCTTATGTCTAGTTTTATATGGACAAATATGTTCAAAAAATTAAGCATTATCTTATTCAATTATCGTATTTTTAGTGATATCCAAATTTTTGGATTTATGAACGAAAAATCGATATGCTTTACTACTTTTAGCATATTCTATAAACACGCAGTCCACTGTCTTAGGTCCTATCTTTACCCTTTTAGGCATAGGAACTTGGAATTTTGCTAGACAGCCACACACTTTGAAATATTTCAAGTTGAATTTCCTTCATTTCCATTTTTCATATGGAATTGATTGTATCTTACTATGAGACACTCTATTGAGTATTCGGTTAGCTATAAGGATAACTTTCCCCCACAAGTTTTATGGTAAACTTGAACTTCTTAATAATACATTCATCATTTTCTTTAAGGTTTGGTTTTTCCTTTCTGTAATTTCATTAGATTGAGGTAAATACAGGGCCGTAGTTTGATGGACAATTCCATTCTCTACATATGTTTTTGCAAAGTGAGATTCATATTCTTCATCCCTATAGCTTCTTATCGTTTTGATCTTTTTCTCTAACTGGTTTTCAACTTCTACTTTATATTGCCGAAACTTATCTATTGCTTCATCCTTACTGTTTAGCAAATAGACATAACAATATCTAGTGCAATCATCAATAAAAGTTATAAAATACTTTTTTTTCACCACGAGATGGTGTTGACTTCATATCACAAATGTCAGTGTGTATTAGGTCTAAGGTATTGGAATCCCTTTCAACAGACTTATACGGATGCTTAACATACTTTGATTCCACACAGGTTTGACATTTTGATTTATTGCACTCAAAGTTTGGCAAAACTTCTAAGTTAATCAGTTTTCACAAAGTTTTATAATTGACATGTCCTAATCGTTCATACCACAAATCATTAGACTCAAGCAAGTAAGAAGAAACAAAACTTTTATTGATTTCAACATTTATTACATTCATCTTAGACAGGCCCTCAGTGAGGTAGCCTTTTTCTACGTACACTTCTCCTTTACTAAGTATAATTTTTCCGGAAATAAATACAGATTTGAATCTATTTTTATCAAGAAGTGATACAGATATCAAGTTCTTCCTTAACTCCGATACGTACAGGACATGGTTAAGAGTCAACACTCTGCATGATATCATTTTCAGGCAGATTTTTTCTGTTTCTTCAACTTTTGCAGTTGTGGAGTTTTCCATATAGATCTTTTCTTCTCCTTGAACTAGAGCAAATGCAGCAAACAATTCTTTATTTGCACAAACATGGCGGGTGGCACCGGAATCCATCCACCATTCCCGAGGATTTCCCACCAAGTTACATTCAGACAACATGACACACAATCGTCTATTTCGTTTTTGGATTCAACCATATTTGCTTGGTCTTTCTTTTTTCCTTTCTTTGGGACACGACAATCTGTTGACTTGTGGCCAATCTTTCCACAATTAAAGAATTTTTCCTTGAATTTTTTCTTAGGTTGATTGCTTTCTTGTCCAACTTTCTTCTATTTTTTTGAGCTATTGTGGTTGTCTTCTACAAGGTTTGCTCCACTTATTGCAGAATTTCCTTTCGACCTCCTTTCTGCGGCTTTGTTGTCTTCTTTAATAAGAGATCCTCAAATGTCATCTTCTTTCATTTATGTTTCAAGTAGTTCTTGAAGTCCTTCCACATAAGTGATAACTTCACAATAATCGCAACAACTTGAAATGCCTCATTCACAACAAAACCTATAAGAAAGTTTATGTGAACATTACGAATATTTTTAGCTTGTTCAAATAAGGTATTCATTAAATTCATACCTTCCACAAGGAGATCATGGATGATGTCTTGCAACTCTTGTACTTGAGAAACGACAGTCTTGTTGTCGATCATTTTGTACTCTAGGAATCGCGCAACATAGCTCAGTCTTATATTTCTTTTCCAGCGTATTCCACAATTTTTTAGATGTCTTCATCACGCTGTAGACGCTATATAAGTCATATTGGAGTCCACTTAGGATGTAATTCCTACATAGGAAATCAGAATATTTTCACACCTCTGATACAACGAATCGCTCCTGGTCCGAAGTTTCTTCGGGCACTTTTGGAGCATCTTTTGAAATAAACCTTTGAAGACATAAGGTCGTCAGATTGAAGAACATCTTCTGTTGCCACCTCTTGAAATCAACTCCAGATTTTTTTTTGGGTTTTTTCGCTAGTTTCATAGCGGGTGGCGCATTTGTGCGACTGGTTGTAGCAACACTTGTTGCTGCCACAGTTGTCACACCTTCAACATGAACGTCTGTAGTCACTTTTTTGTCAGTCAACTTTAGTATAAAATTATACTTATTACAAGTTTGTAGCAACTTATAAACACTACTTGTTTCTAGTTTAACGATGAAGTTTTTATGTCTTTCAATTGTTAGCCGAATGACCTTTAACTTGTGATGAAGATTTTATTTCTTCAAATCACTTGTTAAGTTCAAATGGAGTAGAAAGCTTAAATCTTTAATCTCCAGAAACCAAACATTACAGATTATGAAAGTTATTTCCTTAAAATTGTTGTTTCGGGTACACAATCTGTATTTTGGTAAAACAACTTCAACACAAGTTCAAGATTATATCAAGAGCACTTATGAAGTTTTCCAACACCTTCAACACAAGTTCAATATGAACTATCAAAGAAGTGTGTTATTTTATTAAGAAATAGGATAAAAATAGAAGAAACCAAGTCCTCCGAATTTGCGGAGTGTCCTTAAGAAAATAATTCCCCTCAAGTACCCGAGGTTGCAGAATTTTCCTCCCAGAATAAAATGGCTTCACAACCAGAATGTAGTGGTACCTCAAATGTTCTGGTTTTCTTCGAACCCACTCAATGGGAGATGATCACACGGAGTTTTTAGAAGCAAGAAATATTTTTCAAGTGCAGAAATTTTCTTCGTACTAAACCTGTGGAAAAATGTAGGTTTATATAGTCATGAAATGCCTTTTCCAAAGGAAGCAATGGTTCATCTCTCAGTGTTCCTGCATGCTTCTGCATGCACACGTTAATGGAGAAAATTGTTGTGTTTTTCCTTGGATTTTTCAGATTGTCCAAAAAATTAATCTCATCAATCATTTGCCAAAGTCGAAGTCTAGCGAGCAACGACGATGGCGCGAGACACCTCTTTATTCTTGCCTTACTACCCATATGAATATGTGTTTCTTAATAAGAACACATAAAAGTTTCTTTCTCCCACCAATGTGGGAGAATTGATAGACTTTCCTTATTCTTTTAGTACACTTTCCTTTTTTAAGTGTGATCTCATTTTTTCCTCCACTACTTCCCACCATTTTCCATTCACACTTTTAACTTGAACTCAACAAGAGGCTCATTTGAAATTGTTTTCGTTGAAAATATATTATATATAAGATATATGCATGTATAATAAATATTGAATTTTCTTTATTTCTGTATGTGCTTTTCTCTTTATATTTTGAACCCTTTTAATAAATAATTAAATTTATGAGTTTAAGTTACACACATTAATGATATACTCCATAAAACATGATGAACTTTTGCTGATGTAAATATGACGTCATTGCTCGTGTTCAGGTGCATGCCAAGTGCCAAACTAAAATATATAGGTTGGCCCAATTATAAGAAAAGGTATAGAGGATTTGATGGTTGAAAAATCCAAAAGGATATCAAGAGTTTGGAGTCTCCTAGAGGGATTGATAAGAGCTAGCATTGGCTTCCTAAACTTTTTGAAACTACTGATCATAATGTCCAGGAGTACTACTATGAGGCATGGATTTCTAAACATGGAGGCCATTATGTCTCCTTACCCCTAACCCTTTGTCCTTCCTAAAAGTTACCCCCTAGGCCCCCCCCCCCCTCCTACATTCCTAAATTTTTTTTACTTTTTAAGTTTTTCCTTTATGAAATACATCGAGGGCCATTTAAATTTATTCACTGAAACTATTTGCTATTCAAATTATATTTTATTTTGATTGATCATTTAAACACATGATAAAATATTTTTATTAGATATTTCTTATTCAAATTTTGGAGAAGCTTCTGCTTGTGTTGTCAAGTATGCATTATATATATAATAGATAAGTTAACCGCTTAAAATATGTCGATCTCTTTAATTAATATGCTATATCCTCAATAAGTTCTAAAACCTTAGGCCTCTTTTGATGTTGATGTGTATAATTAAAAGGATATGACATATTTTTGTATTTTATATGATAAATTTATCTATACAAAAATTATTGATAAGTTTAAGAGGTTGTCAATGTATTCTAGGTCTCTTTTCCAGCTTCTTTTAAGAATTACATACTCATATGCTGCTTTTGTTTCATCTGTGTATCCAAGTTTATTCTTTTAAAACAATGATACATTTTTATTTAAAAGTAATTTAATTTAAATTGTTATTTACCTTTATTAGTTTTATACTTTTATAGTCACATAAGTTTCATGACATATTTAATATCACCACAAATTTTAAACATCTTTCTTTAGTTATTAAAATTCACATCTAAGTCAAATTAAGCCTGGTAATTGAAACGAAAAGAATTGCAACTCTTTTTCACCTTAATCTAGTATACTGAGAGATCACGTTATGAAACTTTAATTTGAATGAGTTAATGCCAATCAATTAATCAAATATTTCTTGGTCCCAACGAACTAATTGGAATTTGTGATATGAATCTTTCAAAGGTCTGCTCTACTTCTGAATTAAGTAAAAATTGTTTAAAACAAAAACAAAATATAATACTTTGCTCATAGTATTATAGAAGATGAGAGTAATACTGTGAGTATTACACCAAGGATGAATTTAGTAGCCTTGTTATCAGTACCAAATATAGCATAAGGTCGTGTATGGAACTGACTAGATGATAGAATAGATCTTTGAATAAATCAACACAATTTTAATCATAATATATTACAGGGTTAAAATAAATTCAATAATCGAATTATCCTCAAACATTGGGAGAAGCTAGTGCCTAATTTAACTCTATTTGGTATATTCCATGTAAATAGTTTATGAAAATTCTCAAGGCTGGTAGGATTGGGTTAGTAGAGGGACCAAAATACACATATTAATTGGAGATTTAAATGTTTATTTGGATATCACATACCAAAGTTTAGTAAAATTTGCAACAAACGATCTATTTCATACTATTTAAAATCTTTTGCAATAATACTCCGTTTCCCATCTTTAACTTTCTAATTTGACAGGGAAAATCTCAAGGATAAATGTACTCCCTCCGTCCCATTTTAGTTGGACACATTTCATTTTACACGGTGATTAAAAAATCATAATTGAATAATGAATTTTACTATCTTACCCTTTACAATATTAATGATATTAATTGGCATAGAAATGAACATTGAAATTGTAATTGTTCACATTCAATGTATATAATTAATTGTAGAGGTAAAATGAGAAAAAATAATTAACTGTATCCTAATTTATTAAGTGATAAACTAATATGAGACATTTATTTTTAGTAAGATGACCAAATAAAATAAAACGGCGAGAGTAATAAACTGAGGATCAATGAAATCAATAAAGAACTTGAGGGTGAAATTATGAAAAAGTGAGTAGTTAGAAGACCAAATCATCAATTTATCTTCCTTATTATTAGGAACTAGCGTTTATGCAAATTCATGAAAAAAATTCAACCTATAAACTAGTTTAATTTATTAAATTTAGGGAATAATTACAGTTCAGTGGCTTTGGCTTATCCAGTTTACAAAATAGCTAGCAAATGTATGGATTTTGCATATTTAAGTATAATATACATATTATATATATAAAATCAGATTAGTGTATAAAATTTCCATTGGTCATATTGATAAATAAGTTTGACCTAATTATACATATTGATGAATTTTCAAAAATTGATGTATACTTTTTGTATCGGTCATAAATAAATAAGTTTGGCCGAGTTATACATATTGGTAAATTGTCAAAAAGAAAAAAAAAGGGTGGGGGTGGGAGTGGGTGGCTGGGTGGAGGTGTTGTAACGACATGCTTTTGGTAATTAGTGTTAAGAATGCATGTAATGTAAGAGATTAGATTCTAATTGCAGAGCTAATCATGATTAGTACCCTTTTTCTTAAACAAATCCAGCTAGCTATGTGAGTTTCAAGGGGATATGCATGTCCCCTCTTGAACCCACAATTATATGATTTTCTTGCAGTGTTTTGGCCTTACTTTTAAAAAGATTTCACTCTCTAGATTTTAATCAATAAATTTGATTAGTAAAATTCTCCCTTTTTGACCAATATATACTGACTGCATTATGAATAATTGATTTTTAATTTGTTCAACCATTTATTACAATTTGGATTAACATTGACTGATTAATCCAAAGGTTCAAAAGATAAATAGGAAAAAGTTTTAAGTCTCTTCATTTGCGCATGTAGCAATGTCACACTTAATACAAACTATTCCAAAAGTTCCAGAAATTACTCTGTATTGATGTATAAATAATTTTTCAAAAGAAACAAAAATAAAGGGAAAAAAGACCGTAGGCACATTTTTCTTTTTAGAAAAGAAAAGCAAGTGAAAAACTGTCTGCATGATTATTTTTTTAAAAATGTGCTATGTTCAATTTTGCCCAAAAAATAAATAAATTCTCTTAGTTTAGTTTTGCTATTAAACTCGTAAGAAACTGCAAAAGAGTTTCAGCTCAGATAATGAAACTAAAATCATTATTCTGTTAAAAATAAATGGATAGAGTATCAAAATTATTCTTAGAAAATTAATTCCACTATAATTTATTTTTTCATGAAATATTTTGGTGGATGCAATGACTCACTGAATGAAAATGAATGATTAAGGTCTTTCAAACTTGGAAATCACAAATGGGCACAATCATCATAACATTGTTATTCTAATAGAGGAGTAATTAGTTATAATTTGGACACTGATGTACCTCATTATTAGTATAATGTATGACTAAAACAGTACATTTGTACGTACTTGTACATCTTCGCATGCATATATTTTTATACGTCTGACACGTCAATTTATCATAGTGCCTGTAGCAACACAATCCAAAATTTATAAAGATAAGGAGCAAAAAACGCCTAAACTATATGAACGATCTATTACCCTACGAAACTAGTTAAGACCATTGCAAATAACCTATTTTTCAGCCAACACCAGTTACACCAACAAATGTGTATATCACGTGCCAATCAACATTTGATACGTGTCAAATTAATATTAATCGTTTTTTTAAAAAATCATAGCCATATATTTTTAAATAATTTTTTTTTCTTTATTTCTTTTCTTCCTTTCTTCTTCACATTTTCTATTGAAATTTCTTTGCCATGGTCATCCAAATCCGCCATTGCCGCTGCAACAATCACCAATTCCACCATAAAGTGACCAAATAGTTGTCAAACTACCACTAACAATTTATGAATATCAAATCCATCTATATCAAAATTTAAATACTCAAACTACCATCAAATAAATTAGAATCTAAATACTCAAATTACCACTAAACTAAAATTTGAAATCTAAATAAACATCTTTTCAAACAAAAAAAATAATTTTTCACATTAGGTGTATCATCGGAAACTATCTTCTCGCCGAAAAAAATGGTGGCTAACATACCATCTCTTTTTTATCCTTTTTTTAATCTCTTTATCATTCTTCAATTCAAGATCAAACTTTTCCGACACTAATTTACACGAAATCACTACTTTGATAAGTCCACTGTTGCTCTAAATATTTCGCCGGCCACCATTGTAGCAACTTTCAGATCATCATAATTTGTCATCCAATTATCATTTAAAAATTAAAACATTGCAGATATGATGAATTGAAATTTGAATTAATAAACAAAAGAATAATGAGGCATTGAGAACAATTCAAGAAGAAAAAAACTTGAACAAATAGAGAAAGAAATAAGATAGAGAGGGAAAAAAAACTAAGAAGTTGTTGAAAATATTTGGAGAAGACAAGAAGTTAATGTCACATGGCAATTTTCTATTGGCTTGGGGGTGAATTTTATGTTAATTGACAAATAAATTACACCTGATAGCTTTTAATTGGTTATTTAAGTCAATTTTTAAGCATTCACGCTCCTCCTATGCGTGTCTACACGCAAAGGCAAAATTTTGGTCAAAATAATATATTTATAACGGTTTAAATAAGTTTTGTGGGTTAATAGGTCGCCTGTATAGTTTAGAGGTGTCTTCTTGCAAAAGTCGGACAAGTTAAGGGGGGACTTTATGTCTTTTCTCTAAAGATAAGTAAGGCATGATTATATGGGGTAAAAATTAGGCATGACACATGAGCTGATCATGGAGTGAAAAGTGGCAAGAAGAATAGGTCAAATGTGACTCAGCAGTGATAATGACAAGTATTATCTTCAGAGCGTGATCGATGAGAGCAAGTCACGTCACAAAAGTCCCAGACCCAAACAATCACAACTGATGTTTACTTTAAGAAACTAATCTAAGTATCTGACTAAATTTAATCTTTTAGATAATATTAGATATCTTATTCAAACTATGTTCATACTAAATATACTCCTAACAAACTAATAACTAAATCTATTCCTAACAAACAGATAACCACAAGAATTATCTCAATACACCCCCTCAAATTAGGTCTGGTGCAATAACAACTAACTTGGATATACATTAAAGAAAGACAGGTTTAGGCAGCAGCTTGGTGAGAGTGTCTACAACTTAGTCCACGAAAGGAAAACATTTGGCAACCACTCTACCAGAATTCACATTGTTGGGGAGATAATGAAAGTCCAATGCAATGTACTTCATCTTAGTGTGAAAAACTGGATTCTTGATAAGATATATGAAACACCAATATTATCAAAGAAAATAGTTGGCATTTGTGAGATATGATATCGTAGTTTATTTAGCAGGTTTTGAACTAACGTAATTGAGAGAGTGTATCGGCCACTAATTTGTATTCCGCTTCAGCAGAAGATCTCGCAACGGATTGTTGCTTCCAGAGTATCAAGGAAATCGAGTTTGATCCCAAGAAGAGAATATAACCTGATGTAGAGATTCTGTCACTTGGATCACCTGTCTAATTAGCATCAGTATACATATATAAATTTCTATTAGATTGATGAAATTTTTTAAAGATAGCTGATGTGTCATGGTTTCACGGTACTTTTAACTCTTAAAATAAGAAAAATATGCTAAGTCAAGGGCGTGTTTATGTGGATATGATGTTTTGTGTTAGTTTTGCAGGAGAACAACATTCGAAAGTGAGCACAAAAAATAATAAAAACTGCACAAATATGAAAAAAATAAGGTTGGCTATAACTTGTTAGGTCACGCTACGAGTTGTAGCCCAAGTCATTGTGATTTTAGTGAATTTGGCACCTGAAGAGTTGAAGCAATGACCCACAGGGTCAGGAGATGAGTCATCATGAAGACTCGTCCTGAGTAATATTACAAGTCTTAAAGATGTGAAATCCTTCCTAGTGCCAACGAGTGCTCCCTACGAGTCGTAATAAGAGACAATGAGTTTTTGCTAGAAGTCATTCTGAGCAGAAGGAGCTAAGTATCTGAGAGTTGGAAAATCTCACCTAGTGGCAACGGGTAATCGAATGGGTCATTGGGTGACCATACAAGTCATCACAAAAGCTATAATAAGATCAAGAAACGAGTGTCCAGAGCCACGGGATGTACCAAAGGTAGATCCGATGACTCATCGACCAGAGTCATCGCCACTGCTGACCTTGGAATCTTATTTTATTTTGAAAAGATATCTTTTATGCTTAGAGATACTCCTAATACATTTATTGTTTTAGTTTACATTCTTTTGATACTTTTGAGGCATATTATTGTTCTTGTAAGTTAAAACATCGATTTCATCTTATTCATCGTAAATGCATGCTTATGCTTTCTCTTTAGAATTATTATTATGTTCTTATAAGCATGTGAAGCTAAACACCATACTATGATTGTGGGAATCATGACAAATTAACAAAGTGGTGTTCATAGTACAAAAGTGATTCTCAAAAGGTGTTTGTATTTGCATTATTGTTCTCTTTGATTTGATTGTTTTTTTAACAGTGACCAAATGTTAGAACTCGTCTTATCTTTACTTTGGATGAAAGAATGAGTAACAGATTGAAAAAGAGAATAAACAATATAGACTTGGAGCTATCAACCTTTACTTAATAGCTTGACTCGATAATTCAGAAAAGCTAATTTGGGATCCAAGTTATGGGTTAGTAGTGCAAAACTCAGGAGAAGAGAAAACGTATTTGAGGATAGTTACTTAAAAAAGTGTAGAAAGCATTTTAGGTGAAGATAATGTATCAACTATAATGTTAAGCATCTAAAGATATCAGTAGTATGAAGAACCTATGGATTTATGAGGTTATGGAGATGTCATGACCCGACACCGAGCCTGGCCGTGATGGGTATCTCAAGCCAAACATGGACCAGAGACCTCCCCCTAGCCTAACCTCAAGAGCACAATAATCACAATAAAACAGAAACAAATATATACTCAAATGAAAGATAAGAGTCAAAACAATAACCATCCTACGCTTGTCCACAAAAGCCTCTAATACCAGAATATCAACTAAGTTGGGACATGCAACCCGACTATGACCAAAGAAAAGAATCCAATAGTGCTAATTCAATGAAGAAAGAATAATAAAATGATAAGGTCTTCCAAAGGATGGATGCTCACTATTTCACAACAACACAACGAACGTGCTCAACCACCTAACGCAGCACATGAGCAATAGAAAAATTTTCAGACCCTACATCATGAAATGATGTATCATCCTAGGATTGTCAGTGGGATAAGCACTAGTATGTAACTCAAGAAAAGTGATAACATAATGCCATGTCCAAAAATTAGTCAAAACCACATGCACACACTTATATATACATATATAAGATGCCGGGATAGGATAAAGGGTCATGAATACGAGATTGTAAAATCATTAACCTGAATTGTGTAGCTCGATCCATCCTAAGGGCATCCATAGGCTATATGGGTTCAGCTCCCGTTACTGAAAGGGCCCCAATGCATCTTAGCCGCTCGAACTGAGGAAAAATAGAGGGAAAGCTAAAGCCACCATGGGCAATAGCCATCCCAAATATATATATGAAGTGTGTATCAAGCACACGGTTATATATACTCCCAACGCCTGCAAACATGGTTTCCAATATTCGTCCCCCCAGGACTTACACCTTCACGATGAGCTACAAAACCCCATTTAAGCCCAAATTAAAATCACTTTGCACATAATTCAAACCATTAATATAAGAGTCATTCATTAAGGTATTTACCACTTGGTATCGTCATACCAATATACTTGTAAGATAAATTAAACACGCCAAACCAATCCACATAGCCATATTGACATCTAAGTTCCATTTAAATTCTAAATCATGGCCTCCAAGACCATCCAAATTCATTTTTATACCAATTTATCCATTAATGCAACACATTGGATTCAAAAGCAAGCTAAACCATGTAATTTTCTATAATAAAAATTAAATTACAAAGTGGGTTGAGGTTCATGCAATTCTAAGCCAAAATTCATCCAATTTGGGAAAAACTCATGTCCCCAATTCCAACCATTTAAATAATGAACCAATTTAGTCCCTAAAACATCAATTTAAAGCATGAATAATCAATTTAAAATATGGGACAAGTAATTCAATCAGTAACAACCAAAACCCCTCAACCCAATTTCAAACTCATAATTTAAATCATATAAAAATCTATTCAATTCACACCACAATGTAAAATTAAAGTTTAGGGAAGAGAAACATGCCTGAAACACATACGAAATTGAAGTCAGTTTGAAGTTTGGAGCCTGGAGTAGTGATTTCTTGAAAAACCATTGAGCTTTCTTGGGTGGAGAGTTAAAGATGAATAAAGTAGAGTTTCACCTTTGAAAACTGAAGGAAAGGGGTCACTTTTATATTTATAAGTCATGTAAAGGGTGAAAATATCAAAAGCCCCTCACCCAAGTGGAAAAAAATTAAAATTGAACAAAATTAACCCATCATCCTGGCATGGCATTATCACGGAGGGTAGCCTCCGTGCCACTCCAATATCATAGAGGCTAAACTCTATGGCCCGCCAATATCGCAGACCTTCACTGCCTCAGGGTCCCAAAATAACCCCGAACCCCTTCCAAAATTTTTAAAACTTTTCCAAATTACCTTTTAACATCCTTAAACATAATTCAAGTCAAAAATTGATATTACACACGCGGAAAGGTCAAAAATAAAATGAACAAAGTTTTATGGTGTCTCACATTATCTCCCTTCCCCTCTAGGGTCATTCATTCCCAAATTATGAGTTAGGGCACCTTTAGCACGAGAATAGCAAGAATACACCAGAATCAATTGACAAACTCGAAAAGAGGCAAGAGGAAAATGAAACTCATACCTTAAGCACGTTTATCCAACCCAGGGAACAAGAATGGGTATTTGGATTTTATATCTTCCTCAGCTTCTCGTGTAGCTTCTTCCATCTTTTGATTTCTCCAAAGGAACTTCACCGAAGCTACATCCTTTGTCCTTAATCTATGAACTTGCCTATCCAACATTTCAACTGGGACTTCCTCATAAGACAAAGAAACCGTAACACTAACATCCTCAATAGGCACTATCAAGAAAGGATCACACGCACACTTTTTCAGCATGAACACATGAAACACGGGACAAATTGAAGCTAAACTTGCAGGCAAATCTAACTCATACGCCACATTCCTTATTCTTCTCATAATCTGATATGGACTAACGTAATGGGGACTGAGCTCCCCTTTTTTCCAAACCTCATGAATCCTTTAATAGGAGACACCTTTAAGAATACCTAATCACTTACTTCAAACTCCAATCCTCTTTGCCTTATATCCACATAAGACTTTTGGCGACTCTGAGCAGTCTTAAGTCTTTATCTAACTTTCACCTTTTTCATTGCTTGGTGAACCAAGTCAGGACCAAACAACCTAGTATTACTAATCTCAAACCATCCAATACGAGACCTACACTTCATATCATAAAGAGATGGAAATGAGCTCTGAATGCTTGAGTGATAACTATTATTATACACAAACTCATTAAGGGGTAGATGATTAACCCAACTACTCTTTAAGTGAATCACACAGACCCTTAACATATCCTCTAAATTTTGAATAGTCCGCTCAACTTGCCTATCTATTTTAGGGTGGAAAATGGTGCTAAGGTTCACCTGTGTACCCAAACCTTTTTGAAACAAATGCCAAAAGTGAGAAGAAATTGCGTACCTCAACCTAAAATAATTGACACTGGCTCACCATTCAACTTTACAATCTCCTGAGTGAACAACTTAGCATAATCCTCCCCTGAGTAGTTAGTCCTCACAGGCAAGAAGTGAGCAGACTTGGTCATCTTATCCACAATGACTCAAATCAAATCATACTAATTACAAGACCGCGGAAAAACATTAATGAATCCATATTAATCATCTTTCACTTCCACATGGGTAACTTTATCTATTAAGACATACTACCAGGACTCAAATGCTCAACCTTAACTTGTTGACAGACTATACACTTTGCGATAAAATTTGACACATCTTTCTTTATATCATTCCACTAATAAATTTCTTTTAAGTTATGATACATATTAGTTGAATTCGGATGAACTGTATATCTGGACTCATGAGCCTCAGTCAGAATCCTTTCCCACAACCCATCTATATAAGGAACACACTACTATCTTGATACTTTAAGATTCCATCTCCCCCAATCTTGAAAGCCATAACCTTTTATTGACCTACATCATCCTTAATATGCATAAGTATAGGATCCAAGGCCTGTTTCTCCTTCACCTCAACACTAAGAGATGACTTAACCACTTTTTGAACAATTATTCCCTCATTCTCCGAGTCTAAAAGATGAACTACCATGTTAGCTAGCTTGTGAATATCCTTCACCAATCCTCTTTTCTCCTCATCAATATGAGACAAGCTCCTTATAAATAACCTACTAAGAGCATCAGTAATAACGTTAGCTTTACCTGGATGATAGTAAAGATTTATGTCGTAATCCTTAAGCAATTCGAGCCACTGCTCTACCTGAGATTTAACTCCTTATGAGTTAATACATATTGCAAGCTCTTATGATTTGAATAAATATCCATATGCACCCCATACAAATAATGGCGCCAGATTTTCAATGTAAAGATCACAGCCGCAAACTTTAGATTGTGAGTTGGATAATTCCTTTCATGAACCTTAAGTTGCCAGCAATCATAGGCTACAACCTTACCATGCTGCATCAAAACACAAACTAGTCTCACACAAGACACATCACAAAATACAACAAAACCATTAGTACCCTTGGACAGGGTCAAAATGAGCGTAGAAGTTAACTGATCCTTCAAACTCTCAAAACTACCCTCACAAGCATCAGACCACAAGAACTTAACCTTTTTCTGAGTCAACCTTGTCAATGAAGCAACAATAGAAGAGAAACTATCCACAAACCTCCTATAATACTTGGCTAAGCCCAAGAATCTCCTACAGTCAGTTGGAGTCATGGGTCTATGTTACCTCTTAACCGCCTTAACTTTTTATGGATCCACCTTGATCTCCTCACTAGACACCACATGCTCCAAAAAAGTCATAATATTCAGCCAAAACATATGCTTAGAAAATATAGTTGATATAACTTCTGGTCCTTAAGAGTCTACAACATAATTCGGAGGTGATTGTCATGATTCTCTTCACTCTTAGAGTACACCGAGTATCAATAATGAATACTATAACAAACAAATACAGAAACTAACTGAAAACCTAATTCATAAGATCCATAAATGCAACTGAAGCATAAGTCAACCCAAATGACAAAACCAAGAACTTATAATGATATACAAGGTTCGAAAAATAGTGTTGGGGATATCAACCTCCCTATTTTTCAAATGATGGTAGACTGAATAAAGATCAATCTTAGAGAAACATCTATCACCCTAAAGCTGATCGCAAAGATCATAAATCCTAGATAGAGGGTACTTATTCTTCACTGTCACCTTATTCAACTGACGATAGTCTATACCCATCTGAAGGGACCCATCCTTCATTTGCATGAAAAGCATAGGATCACCCCATGGAGAAACACTAGGATGAATGAACCCTTTATAAAGAAGATCTTTCAATTACTTCTTTAGCTCCTTTAATTCAGTCGGAGCCATTCTGTAGGGAGAAATGGAAATAGGATGAGTATCTGGTAGAAGATCAATCCCAAAATTTATTTCTCTATCGAGAGAAATTCTAGGAAGATCATTGGGAAATATTTTAAGAAATTCATTAACCACAAAGACACATTGCCAGGAAGGACTTCCAGAATTAGAATCCTTAACTCGAACTAGATAATATAAACTCTCTTTGAAAATCAACTTTCGAGCTCTAAGATAAGAAATAAACGCCCTTTTGGGTACTAAGGAACTCCCCTCCCATTCTAATATCGGCTTATTAGTAAAATGAAAACTAAACTTTAGGGTCCTGTAATCTAGAGAAGCATAACATGGATGAAGCCAACCATCCTCAAGATAACATCGAAAACTACTACGTCCAAATCTATCAAATCCACCAATGTCTTTCTATGGAAGATAGACACCACACAATCCCTATAGATTTTTCTAACAACTATAGAGTCACCCACTAGAGTAGAAACAAAAAAGGGATCGAAAGTATTTTCGAGACCAAAACCAAAATACACAGCCACATAAGGGGTCACATAAGATATGGTAGAACTCAGATCAAATAAACAATAAATATCACGGAAAAAGAATTGTAACATACTAGTAACAATATCTAGAGATACCTCAGATTTCTAGCGAGTAGCAAGTGCATAGAGACAATTTTGGCCAGTGTTGGTATCATCAGTAGAACTTTTTGGTGCAGGAGCTAAAGAAGTGGCAAATGGAACTTTATTAGCCCCAGTGGAAATCTTGGATGAAGGACAATCTCGCTGACTATGACCAAGCTGATCAAAATTATAGCATTGATTTCTTCCCTCCTCATAATATCTATGGTGAAGCTATCCACAAAAATGACAAGGAGGACAAGGTGGGGTTGATTGAGCTCCACTATCCTAAGATTGGGCACCCTGTTCCTTAGGACCATTGCTAGCCTAGATACGACGATCTCTAGAAGGCTAAGGATAAGAAGCACTGGTCGGAGAATATGAATTAGAATTTCCGCAAGTCTTCTTCTTGGTCTATTACCTGTCATCACTCCCACTATTATTTTGATTCACACCCTGCTTTAAATGTCTGAACTTCTTAATCTACCTTTCTCCCATCTTTACCAGTCTCTTCTTTTCATTCTCTACCTATTGAATATAAACCATAAGCCTGGAGATGTCCATATCATTATTCAATATAAAAGCTTTATATTCCAATACCAAGTCACGGGTTATCCAAAAATAAAACTTCCTTATCTTGGATCTCATATTGGATACCAACTCTAGAGCATAAAGAGCCAACTGCTAAAATTTCAGAGCATACTCTTTCATACTCATCTTATCTTTTTTTTAGATTCACAAACTCTGTAGATTTCGCTTCTCTAAACTGTTAAGGAAAGAAGTGGTTAAGAAAGGACCCCATCAAGTAATCCCACACTTTCTGCTCAGCATCATCACCCCTCATAGCTTCACACTTCTTATACCACTGATAAGCTACATCTTTTAACTGATAAACAACAAATTCCACACCCTCTATATTAGTAGCATACATCACCCTAAATATCTTCTGTCACGACCCAAGGCTACCCTTTGGTTGCAAGAACAGTGCTTAAGGCCATGAGTGACCCCAAGCTAACCCTTCATTTGGTACTTACTGTGAGTACTAAATAACATAGTAATAAAACAACATATGTGGAAGATCAACTGATAAGATGCTGTCAATTGAATACTGAAATATAGTTCATCATGTCTGAAACAATTAATTAGACTAGAAATAAACTAGAAGGCTAAACATCTAGTCAGAAAATCTGAAAGCCTCTAAAACGTGAGGAGTTAAAGGGACAGGCCCCCAACTAACTCCAACTGACTAAATAAAAGTACTGTAAATAAATAAAAATTATAACATCCTTGATGGATGAGGACTCATCACTACTTCTGCTGAGATACGTGCCAGACTGACTAAGAGCGACTAGGAAACTGTGCGCCTAAACCTATGTTATAAGACAACATAGCAGAAAAAAAAGTATGGGGTCAGTACTTTGAATGTACTGGTATAAAGGGCAGGGACTAGATGTGGTCATGCAAGTACTGGACATGATTGTATGAATACATAATGATGAATGCATGACTAGACATAAGCGTGTGCCGAACTGATATGACTAACCGAGTAACTGATAATTGTAAAACTGACTCCTAATTTACTGGATATTAACTAACTGATATCTAAAATACTAATTTACTTATAACTGAATATTGATTAACTGATAACTGAGTACTGATTAACTAATAAATAAATACCAATTGACTGATAACTAAATATTGATTAACTAATAATTAAATGTCGATTAACTAAATACAGATTAGCTAATAATCCAATATTAATTAATTGATAATTGAATATTGATCATGTAAAACAGAACTGTACTGAGTCTGATTAACCAAACTAAAACTGTGGGAGGTATCATGTAACCGACATACCCCAATCTGAGCTAATTGAGGTCCAACATGTAACCCCAGTTGGAAGGGTGTTAGTACCGTGCCACAAGTACTGACACATAGCTGTATGGATCTACTAAACTGGTGTCTTGAAGGACTACGGAGTCACCCTCTATTGGAAGATGCTCTCATGAGATATACATCAACTCTCAACTGGCAGGAAGATATCTCAAACCTACACGGCTACATAGTTTTGGAACTCAAGGACTGCTTCTAAAGTTCACACCCTCTACTGGCAGGTGAGCCCCCACTCCTGGGTTCGCTCGGTGCTAAATCTTACTCCCAATTGGACTTACACTGGTACTGAACAGAACTAAGTGTAACTGAACATTATTTTAGATAGTACTCATCATGATCATAAATATCTGAGTATAATAAAATATTCATAGATTAACTAACTTATTACTTGAAATGCTTATATTATGTAAAAGACATAGGTATCGGGTATTCATAGCTCGCCAACACCGAATGATCATAAAATACGATATCAATGCTTAAAACTATAATATAGGATAATGGTTCAGAGACCCAAAATATAAACATTTCACCAAATAAGTAAGAAACATGAACTTGAACATAGGAATGTGTTACGAGAAAATAAAATAATTACATGACTAAATTTAAAACTTGGGGGTTTAATATGAAATCAATGGAATATGACATAGAAATTTGCAACTCAAAACATGTTATAGTTTAATTCACTTGGAAACACTTGTAGACATGGCTTGTAATTGATTTTGCAAGAAATTCTTGGATTAGATTCATGAAATTCATGAATGATTTCATAAAGTAGGATAAGATTTATACTCTTAAGTTAAAATAGAGTTTTGGGATCAACGGGTGAAAGGGACCCATTGATGAATACCTACATACCTTGAATTTCTTGAATTGAGAAGAGGACATGAACTTTGAGGCTTGAGAGATGAATTGATGAGAAAACCCTAATCTTGATGTTCTTGAGAATTGAGAGGACTCAGAGTGTTTAAACTGATTAGTAATGGCCAATAACACTTATTTGATGATTGTAAGTCGTGGGGGAGGGTTTGTGGTGAGGAAAGGACTAAAATACCCTTAAAGAAGCAAAAAAAAATATGCAGGAATTTTCCTCAACTGACGACTAGGTTGACAAGCCATCAACTTAGTGACTTCCTATCACCCTAGTCATCAAATCTAAATGGATTTGGCCATCTTCTGGTTAAGGTTGACGACGAGGTTGATAGCTCGTCATATTGTTAATGGCTTATCACCTCAAGTCGTCACCTTACTATTGGATTTGGTCACATTCTGGTTAAGGTTGATAGCTCGTCACTTGGTTGATGGCTTATCACCTCAATTCATCATCTTGTTGACAGGCGAGCACTCTAAAGTAACATGAGCATAACTTTTTACTCTGATATTGGATTAAGGTGAAACCAGTTGCGTTGGAAAGAAGACTCAAAGATATTTCATTTGGCATATAGTAGCACATCTGAATCATTATATTCTAGGAGATACACTCATCTAAAGTGGACCCTAGTTGGAGAATCCATTAAAACTTTATCTATAGAAAATCCCTCAACCCATCTTTGAGTTAGGAGATTCTTATGACCTCGATACATATACAAAGATTTTCCTACACTATAGAATTAATAATCCCTCATATATAGACATAGAATAATTGCGTTTAGGTTTGTATACATAGGAACAACGGTTTGAGTTTTAGTCCAAAAATATGGGGTGTTACATTATCTCCCTCTTGAAATCATTTATCCTCGAATAAAATTGATTAGTCTGAGAGTACAATGGAAATTGAGATCATATACTGATTACTCATGAACATGAAATATGAATTAAATGGCAGAGTCTGAAACACGATACATGGACTGATTTGAGTTCGTGAATGCATGCAATGTTATGAGAATGGTTACATAGCTGAAATAGAGAATGAAAAAAAGACAATCGAAGGAAAAATTATTACCTTAAGCTGAGTCTAAATTTGCGGCAAAAATATGAGGGTACTTGGATCGTATATCCACTTTTCCTTCCCAAATAGCTCCCTCAATAGACTGATTCCACCATAGAATTTTGACTAAGGGAGTTTTTTTATTTCTTCACTTGCGAATCTAACGGTCAAAGATCTGGACTGGAACTTTCTCATATGAGAGACTATCTCTCACATCTACACTCTCTAAATCTACAACTAAAGCTGGGTCGCCAATACACTTCTTTAGCAAGGAGACATGAAAAACTGGATGTACTGACGCCAGATCTGCAGGTAACTCTAACTCATAAGCCACCTTCCCACAATGGCTCACATCATATACATCCTAACGTGATGGGGACTTAACTTCCACTTCTTACCAAATCTCCTCACACCTTTCATAGGTAAAATTTTCAAGTAAATGAAGTCACTAACATTAAACTCAAGATCTCTCCTTCTCACATCTGCATATGATTTCTGATGACTCTGGGCTGTCTTCAGCCTTTCTCGAATTTACTGAACTTTCTCCATCATCTCAAATACTAAATCTAGCCCTATCAAAGTAGCCTCGCCTACTAAAAACCAACCAATTGGAGTATACATCTCCTCCCATAGAGAGCCTCAAATAGAGCCATTTGAATATTGAGTGATAGTTATTGTTGTAGGCAAACTCAATCAAAGGTAAGTGGTCATCCAAACTACTGTCATGACCTGAGCCTAGGCCCTAGCCATGACGAGCATCCCGAACCATGAAGGCCCGAAAACACCCATTCTCTATCTGGTTATCATGCATAATATTCATAATCATAATAAAAAGCGGAATTAAAACTGAGTACGGAAAGCATGGTCAAGTCCTGCAATATTTTTGAATACTATTATCTGACATCAGTCTGCGAAATCTCTACTAAGAACTCAAACATTTGTCTGAAAAGAAACTGGGACAAGGCCCCCAGCAAACCAAAAACGTAATAAAAAGAGAATTTTTGACATAATTAGGCCTTCCGAATAGTAGAATGCTCACCACTGTGAGATCAAGTTTGAAAATCCGAGAATGTCTACTGAGTAGCTGGACCCCTAGACTGTGCCTCAGAACCTGGAAGGAGGGGGGGTCAGCACAAAAGTACTGGCACGCGAAGCAATCCAAAATATAGTATAATGGAACATACATACATATATATAAGTGAAAGCAATTTTTCATCAAGACATCCTGTATAAAACTATTTCTGAAAAATACATGGGCACTTTCTGAAAACATGCAACCTGTCTGTTCATTTCAAATCATGATCTGTGTTTTACTTCTGAGTTAGGTGGTGTTCTCCTACAAGTCTGAATATTCCACGGGCTGTATGGAATCCGCCATTGACTCGGCGGAGAAGCCCCCAACCCAAGTGTGCCGCAAGGGTTGGAGTCTCTGAGTCTGATACGCCACAGGACATTTAAGTCAGCGCATAATAATATACCCAGGTCGGCAAACCACAATTTTAGGCAATGAGTTGCTGGAACTCAAGCCCTCTTCGGGGGACCACCTAACATCTCTGTATGCCCATTTTTAACCTTTTCTGTACATGCAACATTCTGAATGTCTAAAATCATGAAAGTCTGAAATATCTGTTAGTCTGAGTCTGATAAAAATCTGATTTCTGTACTAGTCTGTATCTGTTATGGCATTTGTCTGAGTTGGTATCATCATACCAAGACTTTCAAGTCCTATTTCTGAGCCATAGTGCATTTGGCACGATTTTTCATAGAAATAACGTTTCAGACCACCGAAACATGTAGTTTACATTAAAGATGTCATGTTCCGAAACTCAAATCAAATCCATGCAAAAATTTCATCAAACATATGGTGGTCATGTGCATTTTGACAAAACCATGCATTCTTTCATTACATGCATATTCAACGTTCACAACCCTCTCTTTCGTGTTCAAAATCGTATTCCAAAACAATTTATATTATGTGAAACATGGAAAACTTTACATTAAGAGAGGGGTTTCATGAAAATCATGCTCTAAATTCATATTTCAGGACAAACACATATATACGTATACATATAATTTTCAATCACTTTGGGGGAAAGCCAAAAGGCCAAAACAGTATCATTAAAGCTTCTAAAACATAAGTATGTACATGAATTTCGAAAACTCAATTCTTAAAACATGATTTCTATGCCCATGAGATTTTAGGGAAAACCCCGTGTACCTTGTTCTCCAAGGATAATAGATGTTTCTTGAAGCTTGCGGATTGGTGACTCCGAATATGTAATTATCTTTGAAAACTTACGGTCGAATCTTGAACTATTTGGGTTTTTATTTTGAAACCCTAAGGAGAATTCTTGAGCAATTGTGAGGAAAGCATGTGTATTATGGTGTTTGAGGGATTAAATCCCGTGTTGGTGGTATATATAGGGGTGGAGGATGACCAAAATACCCTAAGGAACAATTAAGGTCAAATCTGTCCCTCAGTTGACAGTTTGATAGGCTGGAGTAAATCGATTATAACTTTTTACTCATATATTCAAATTGGATGAAACCAACTGCATTTGAAAGAGGACGCAAAGATCTTTCGTTTGATATATTATATCTCACACAGTTCATTATATACAGGGAGTTGTGATCGTTTGAAGTGGACTCTGAAATGCTGAAAAAACTGGGCAACAGGCTATGCGTTTTGCTACTGTTTTGAAATCCAAACGCAGCCTTATGCATTCCGAAAAATTCCAAAACTTATCCGAGATGTACTATGAGATTGCCCGATCGTATCACAACTTGAAAATCTAAAAATGAAGGTCGTAAAGGTCGAGAAGTTGTATCCCGAAGGTTGCCAGCTAAGAATGAGTCTAAGTCATTTCAACACTTAGAAAAATTTTAAAGCTTAAGTCTAAAGCTCAGAAATTACAGTCTAATACATGCATGACTTTTACGGGGCGTTACATTATCTCCCCCTTGGGATCATTCGTCCTCGAATGATGGATAGGAACTTGTTGAAGCCTTAAAGATATAGAATAACGCGGACATGACATGTCCTTTAATAAAGAATGCACTGATCTGAAACATGACTATAAGACTGGAACTACAGATGTTCTGAATTCTTATACCGGACATGTATATCTGATGCACGGGTTTGTGTCTGAGTTGTCCTCATTAACGCAGGACTGAATACACTGATAAGTTGAACTTTTTCTATTGAACATGCATTTCTAATGCAGGCATATCTGACTGAACTGACACAAGAACGTATGACTGAATACGCAATAACAATTGATGCGAAGCTTGTAATAAGAATCTATGCATGCAACCGAATGGGGTATCTCCCCCTTGGGATCCTATATCCCTCTATGAGTGTTCAATTCACTAAGATACTCGGAAAACAAAGGCAATGCACACGGCACCTACGATTTGATTCATAACTGAACCTCTGAAATTTGAATCTAATCCATGACGCATGAACTAAGCTATACTCGCAATTACTAGTATACTCTATCTTGGAATAGTATCATGTCTGAGATTTCGGGTAGCATGAATAAATGAAAAAAAAAATGAGAAAACAAGTCATGTGAATCTGACTGCTAAACTGACTTACTGGCTATACAGACTGAATTATGCTGGACCCTCATACTTAACTGGAGTATCTCTTTAACGCTCTCTCTAAAGAAGTTCTAGCCACAAATCTTGGGTATGGATTACACAAGACATCCCACTGAGGAAATCACAACATTGACACTACTCTGCAGTCTGGAATATAGACATATAGCTCCTAAATTAGGATAGAATTACCAGACCTTGGCAATACAACTTCTTATTTTCAAGCTTAGTACACTTCTCGAATATTCCTTAACCATACTATTCCCTATAAATATCATATTCATTCAATTCAGCTTAAAACTCTCATATGAGCATTGACAAATTTTTCTACTAATGTCTAAAATAGCTTAATCCTTACCCCGCGATCAAGCCTAACTCTAAGTCACAAAAATACACCATGCTACACCATGCTATTATTCTAAACCATATGATGACACCTTCTATACCTCCTTTAAAGATCACATTCTAAGCATAACATGCCTTACCACTTTAATGACTACTCTGAACTCTTAATATGAAGTCGCTAATGCATATTGCAACCTTCCACTACAATCCCAAAACGTCATTCAAGTCTAATTTATAACCGCATGTTAACTTCAAGGCAAACACCCATAAATACATACTTCACATAGTTTCTAAACTATTATCAATATAACTCCCACGCGCTATCCTAAAAACATACACACACAAACTTTTCCACTAAACATCACATGTATCAAAGATTGGCCCCAAATCTCACTTCATACTTATGGCCTTATCTAAACAAACGTACTATGATCTTCCATCAACAAGAACATTTACATCATCACTACTAGAATCTGAGAGCCTTACTTGGTCATTCGTTCTGTCATCTCCCCCTTAGCTTCAAGTCATCATCTAGAGTTTGGGAGATCCTTTACCAGATTCTAAAAGAACTACACTTACTACACTCTAGGGTTTTAAAAAAAATAACAATACATGCATATCATAGAACTTAGCCCGAATGACTACCTTCCGGGATACACTCTATCTTTCTCTAGCCACCAATAGTCATAGTATAATGCTTGCACACTTATTCTATCGGTTCAACTTTCAAAAGTCAAGCTTAGATGCTAACACTTAACATGGATATCACCAAGCCTTTGATGAACCGTATCTCTTTCAATAGAGCATACCACTATTGCGACTCCAATTTTATATCCCTCTACTATGAGAATCAAGATCACCGCAAAAGGCCTCACCGCAAAAGGCCCAACACTATCAATCAAAACACCTTAACATGGCTATTTAGATCACCATGTACCATCTAACTAGTCTTTCTCCACTTAACAATTCAATGGTACCACTAGCCACGCACAACAAGTAATAGCCTTAGAAAAATACCGCAACCTCATGTCACCTTAGGCATACTTCTACATCATACATGCAATATCATACACCACTACGAATCAAATAAACTTACTCTATTGCATGCACCGTTTAAGTCTATTAGATTACTTCTATAAACTAGAATTCATTAACCAAGAAATCTTCACATCCACCTTCATGGACATCAACTGTTCAAACTTAATATCTAGTGCTATGCATGATTTACAACCCAACTTTACACGAAATTTTCACTTGGAAACTATGAAATAAACATCACGAAACACTAGTGCACTAGAACTTCATAACCACAATAATCGATCATGACCTAACGGTTTTCCTTATCATAATCCATTAGCATGTACTATTTCAACACATCAAGCCTACTAATTTAATCCCACAAAACATGCATCATCAAACTCGTGCCACTATTTACCACCACACCATTTAAATTCAAGCCTATAGTTTAGTATCAATCATTCATCACCAATGAAGAATGCAACATAATATAAATATACTAATCCATCAAATTGGGATATTCTACCCAAATATCTCAAAAATCTACTACATACCTTCTCACAAGTAGCACTAGTTTACAACTACCAATGAAAAGAGGGTCAAGGGGGTTAAAGCCTCATAATAGACATGGTCAACCTTATCCTTATATTATTACCCCATACAATCTTTTCTACTTATACGGATTTCTCACCACATACATTTTGACTACCTTCAATTTCCACTACAACCATGAGTCTATAATTATAACTTAATGGCTAATACAACCATTTTCACACATCAAGCAACCGACAAATCACCCTGACTAACAACTCCTTCTACTAATCACACACAAAGACGTATCAATTCATTACCAACTCAATCTCATGCAAATAAATTCAGCTATACATATATTAAACCAACACAAAATCAACAAGTTGGACGACAAGTTGCTAGTGAATCGAAATAGGCCTCACACGGCTTCACTAGACTTTGATTTTTTTTTTTTGTATTTTGAACAAGCAAAATGACAAGACAACTATGCTAGTGAATCGAAAGAGCCCCACACGGCTTCACTAGACTTAAATTTTTTTTTTTCAAAAAGACCATGATAATAAGATTACATATTACAAGAGATAGAAAATTGACACATAATATTTAATGGTCTAAGAATATACATCTTATTCTGTATAAATAAAAATCTGAGTAAAACACTTCCCCCGTGGACTACCATACCATCCACACGTGCTACTAGCTACCACATTAGTTTATCACTATAAAGGGGTAAATCACCCTCACTCTCACTTCTAACTTTGTGACTTTACATCACCAACTTCTTGGTCTAATTTCATTACCAATAGGTCATGAAAACAAAACTTTGACTCATACTACTATTTGGGTGGAAAGACAGTTCCAACATTCTACTACACATCATCCCCCCTTAAGCAAGACATTTGTAACATAAATTTGAAGGGGACTAAATGCAATTAATACCTCAAGCTGAAAAGTATGATTCCATCAGGATCAATGTTTACATCGGAATCAATACACATTGAAGCGCTAACGAATTCTTAGTCCTTGCACAAATTTTAACTCTTATATGGTTCAATCAGAAGTACCATACCCTTTAGATTCTAAACTTCTGTACTTGAATCACCTTAATAATGAGACATATCTGAGGACATTAGAGTAAGGAAAGAATGTGGGATGACTTTTTACCTTCGTATGGGCGACACCATAGCACGAATTAGAGTATTAAAGAGGAACATTCTGACTATAGTGCACGAACTAGAACATGAAGAAAAAGGGACATTCCTAAACGCCTAGTAGCCTCCTGTTTATAAGTGTGGTGCGCTACACACCCATAAACAGAACTCTACTCGACGCGATTTCGCAGACACCCTGGGACCATGAACCGTGCTCTGATACCAAGTTTGTCACGACCCAAGCCTAGGCCTAGCCGTGACGAGCATCCCGAACCATGAAGGCCCGGAAACACCCATTCTCTATCTGGTTATCATGCACAACATTCATAGTCATAATAAAATGCAGAATTAAAACTGAGTACGGAAAGCATGGTCAAGTCCTGCAATATTTTTGAATAATACTATCTGACATCAGTCTGCGAAATCTCTACTAAGAACTCAAACATCTGTCTGAAAAGAAACTGGGACAAGGCCCCCAGCAAACCAAAAACGTAATAAAAAGAGAATTTCTGACATAATTAGGCCTTCCGAATAGTAGAAGGCTCACCACTGTGAGATCAAGTTTGCAAATCCGAGAATGTCTACTGAGTAGTTGGACCCCTAGACTGTGCCTCAGAACCTGGAAGGAGGGGGGGTCAGCACAAAAGTACTAGCACGCGAAACAATCCAAAATATAGTATAATGGAACATACATACATATATATAAGTGAAAGCAATTTTTCATCAAGACATCCTGTATAAAACTATTTCTGAAAAATACATGGGCACTTTCTGAAAACATGCAACCTGTCTGTTCATTTCAAATCATGATCTGTGTTTTACTTCTGAGTTAGGTGGTGTTCTCCTACAAGTCTGAATATTCCACGGGCTGTATGGAATCCGCCATTGACTCGGCGGAGAAGCCCCCAACCCAAGTGTGCCGCAAGGGTTGGAGTCTCTGAGTCTGATACGCCACAGGACATTTAAGTCAGCGCATAATAATATACCCAGGTCGGCAAACCACGGTTTTAGGCAATGAGTCGCTGGAACTATAGCCCTCTTCGGGGGACCACCTAACATCTCTGTATGCCCATTTTTAACCTTTTCTGTACATGCAACATTCTGAATGTCTAAAATCATGAAAGTCTGAAATATCTGTTAGTCTGAGTCTGATAAAAATCTGATTTCTGTACTAGTCTGTATCTGTTATGGCATTTGTCTGAGTTGGTATCGTCATACCAAGACTTGCAAGTCCTATTTCTGAGCCATAGTGCATTTAGCACGATTTTTCATAGAAATAACGTTTCAGACCACCGAAACATGTAGTTTACATTAAAGATGTCATGTTCCGAAACTCAAATCAAATCCATGCAAAACTTTCATCAAACATATGGTGGTCATGTGCATTTTGACAAAACCATGCATTCTTTCATTACATGCATATTCAACATTCACAACCCTCTCTTTCGTGTTCAAAATCGTATTCCAAAACAATTTATATTACGTGAAACATGGAAAACTTTACATTAAGAGAGGGGTTTCGTGAAAATCATGCTCTAAATTCATATTTCAGGACAAACACATATATACGTATACATATAATTTTCAATCACTTTGGGGGAAAGCCAAAAGGCCAAAACAGTATCATTAAAGCTTCTAAAACATAAGTATGTACACGAATTTCGAAAACCCAATTCTTAAAACATGATTTCTATGCCCATGAGATTTTAGGGAAAACCCCGCGTACCTTGTTCTCCAAGGATAATAGATGTTTCTTGAAGCTTGCGGATTGGTGACTCCGAATATGTAATTATCTTTGAAAACTTACGGTCGAATCTTGAATTATTTGGGTTTTTATTTTGAAACCCTAAGGAGAATTCTTGAGCAATTGTGAGGAAAGCATGTGTATTATGGTGTTTGAGGGATTAAATCCCGTGTTGGTGGTATATATAGGGGTGGAGGATGACCAAAATACCCCTAAGGAACAATTAAGGTCAAATCTGTCCCTCAGTTGACAGTTTGATAGGCTGGAGTAAATCGATTATAACTTTTTACTCATATATTCAAATTGGATGAAACCAACTGCATTTGAAAGAGGACGCAAAGATATTTCGTTTGATATATTATATCTCACACAGTTTATTATATACAGGGAGTTGTGATCGTTTGAAGTGGACTCTGAAATGCTGAAAAAACTGGGCAACAGGCTATGAGTTTTGCTACTGTTTTGAAATCCAAACGCAGCCTTATGCATTCCGAAAAATTCCAAAACTTATCCGAGATGTACTATGAGATTGTTCGATCGTATCACAACTTGAAAATCTAAAAATGAAGGTCAGAAAGGTCGAGAAGTTGTATCCCGAAGGTTGCCAGCTAAGAATGAGTCTAAGTCATTTCAACACTTAGAAAAATTTTAAAGCTCAAGTCTAAAGCTCAGAAATTACAGTCTAATACATGCATGACTTTTACGGGGCGTTACAACTACCCATAAAGCCTATAACACAGGACCTCAACATATTCTCTAAAGTCTGAATGGTCCTCTCTGCTTGACCATCTTTCTGAGGGTGAGAAGCTATACTGAGATGCACTTGAGTACCAAGGCCTTTCTGAAAAGACTTCCAAAGTGGTAAACTGAGTACCTCTATCTGAAACGATAGACAATGTGACCCCATGCGACTTAAACAACTCCTTGAGATAGAGTCTTACATAATCCTTAGCTGAATATGAAGTATAAAATGGTAAAAAATAGGCTGACTTAGTCATTCTATCTATAATGACCCAAATTGAATCGTGTTGACGACCCGTACGAGGCAATCCTATCAAGAAATCTATATTCACCACCTCCCACTTCCAAGTGGGGATGCTAAAATCCTAAAATATACCACTGGGCCTTTGGTGCTCAACCTTAACCTGCTAATAATTCGAACACTTAACTACAAACTTTGCAATATATTTCTTCATACCATTCCACCAATAGACTTCCCGCAAGTCACGATACATATTAGTGAAACTGGAGTGAATAGAATACCGCACAATATGCGATTCTGCTAATATTAACTATCTCAAACCATCAACACACGAAACACATCACCTGCCCTGAAAACGAAGCACACCATCTCTCCTTTGGGAGAAAATATCGACCTTCTGATCTCTAACTGCCTCTTTCAACTTGACCAGACTAGGATCGCTATACTTCTTTTCTTTTACTTCATCAATCAATAAAGATTCCTAACCATTCTAGACCCATATACTACCTTCAGCTGAATCAACAAACCGAACACCTAATCTAGCAAGCTGAACTTAATGATACCTTATAGAGAGATGGATCTAGGCTAGTTTCTTACTGCTTTGATTTTTTGAGGGTCAACTCGGATGCCATCACTGAAAACTATATGACCAAGGAATGCTACTAATCTCAATTAAAATTTTCACTTACTGAACTTAATGAACAACTAATATCTCTAAGGGTCTACAACACAATTCTCAGGTGGTCTGGATAATCATTCTCACTACAGGAATAAACTAGGATATCATCAATGAAAACTATGACGAACATGTCCAAGTACTGTTTGAACACTCTGTTCATCAAGTCCATGAAATCTACAGGGGAATTTGTTAGTCCAAAAAACATAACTAGGAATTCAAAGTGACCATACCGAGTTCTAAAAGTTATCTTCAAAATGTCATATTTTCTGACTCTAAGTTGGTGATAGCCGGATCTAAGGGATATCTTTGAAAAATAATTACACCCTGAAGTTGGTCGAACAAGTCATCAATTCTGGGGAGAGGATATTTACTCTTGATTGTGACTTTGTTCAACTGACGATAATCGATGCATATTTTGAGAGAACCATCTTTCTTGCACATAAAAGGAATGGAGCGCCCCATGGGGAAACACTAGGCCTGATGAAACCCTTATATAATAGATATTTTAATTAATCTTTTAGCTGCTTAAGCTCGGCTAGAGCCAATCTGTAAGGTTGAATAGAGATAGTCTGGGTATCTAAAAGTAGATCTATTCCGAAGTTAATTTCCCTTTTCAGAGAAATTCCCAGAAGATCTTTGGGAAAACAATTTGGAAATTCCCTTACCACTGAAACTGACTCAAGACTCAGAGTTTTAAAATTTAAGTCCTTGACTCGAAGAAGATGGTAAATACACCCCTTGGATATCATCTTTCTTGTTTTCAGATCGGAAATAAATTGACCCTTAAGGATTGAAGTACTACCCCTCTACTCAAGGATGGGCTCATTAGAAAACTGGAACTGAACAATTCTATTTCTACAGTTAATTGAGTCATAGCATGAGTGGAGCCAATCTATGCAGAGAATGAAATAAAAAATAGTCATCTCTAACTCCACAAGATCAACTGAAGTGACTTTTTGAGATAGTGTAACTGGGTAGTTTCTATATACTCGCCTTGATACAATAAAGCTACCTACTGGGGTAGACACTGAGAAGGGCTCTACTAATGTCTCAGGACTGACATCAAAATCGATATCTATATAATGAGTCACAAAAAAAATAAGGCTCTGGGATCTAACAAGACATAAACATGCTGATGGAAAACTTGTAACATACCCATAACCGTATCAGGAGAACTCTCGTGCTCATGACGAGTCTAAAGTGCATAAAGCCTAATTTAGCGTCGCCTACTGGTGGCGCCCTATTGAGTTGGGCGACCCATGGGAGCTGATGTAAAGTTGGATTGACCTTGTTGATGAACTTCCCTTCCCTTTTGCCTAGACATTAGCAGTCCCTGATCCTGTGGCCTGTCTTAACACAACCAAAACATCCACCATTGCCTTCTCTGTACTCTCCCTGATGATTTTCACCATATTTTTTACAAAATGGGTTGGTTTAACCACTATTCACGCTACCCTGAGTCTGAGATCCTGGCGCCCTATCCTGATTGTCTTATCTGAACTTAGGCACTGGTGCACTAGCTGAAGATGGAGCTAGAGCTAAAAAATTTTGGCGAAATTGAGAATGGTTGCCGCCTTTTGACTTCGGCTAAGAGAAGTTAAAACTACGTATAGTGTCCTTTTTATTATTCTTTTCCCTCTCTTAAAACTTTTCCTCCTCATTCTATTGAGCATGGACCATCAATCTAGAAAGATCTATCTCCTTAACAAACATAGCTTTCCTGTACTCCTTCACCACATCCTTTCAAAACTCCTAGCATAAATTTACTCATCCTGGACCTATTATCAGCCACCATCGTAGGAGCATAACTCTCCAACTACATAAACTTAAGTGAGTATTCCCTCACACTCATGTTACCCTGCATCAAATTTATAAACTTCTGAACCTTGGCTTCCTTCAACTCCAACAAAAAGAACCTATCCAAAAAAGTCGTGGCAAACTCCTCCCACTCTACCGGTCCTAACTCGACACCCCTATCTTCTTTCCACTACTTAAACCAAGTGTGAGCTACATCATGTAACTGATACACAACCAAGTCTTCACTCTCACTTGAAGTGACACCCATGTTTTTTGTCACTTTCTTTACCATATCTAGAAATTCTTCTGGATCTTCTTTAGACTTGGACCTAGAAAATGAAGAAGGGTTCATCCGAGTGAAATCCCAGATTCTGGCTGCAGCTATATTCATTACTAGATTGGCTGGGGTAACAACCTGTTGATTATTTGGAGCAACGATAGAATGGGATAAGTCCATGAAAGCTACCTTGAACTCTGTGTGGGAGATATGGTCATTTTAGGGATATTCCTAAACAAGCGGTGAAACAGGTTGATCCCTGTTCCTTCTGTCGTTGTTTATTTTAGGAGGCATTATCTATAAACAAAATAAAAGATGTGTTAGAAAGAGGAATTCAATAAATCTCATGCTCTTTCGCATGACATGAATACTGAAAGAAGGAAAACTTTTCTAAAACATCTTGTTTCCTCTTGTCAATAAATAAGACGCACTTCACACCCATGCATAAGACTCTACTCAACGTGTCTTTTAGACTTGCTAGGATACTTTAAAACCTTAGGCTCTGATACCAAGTTTTGTTATGACCCGAGGCTATCTCCTGGTCGGAACAATAATGCTTAAGGCCACGAATGACCCTAAGATAACCCATGGTCTAGTACCTGTTGTGAGCACTGAATAAAATGGTAATAAAATAGCATATGTGGAAGATCAACTGATAAGATGTGGTCAACTATATATTGAAATATAGTTCAACATGTCTAAAATAACTGAATAGATTGGAAATAAATTATCTGTCTAAACATCTAGTCTGAAAATCTGAAAGCCTCTAAAACATGAGGAGTTAAAGAGACAAACCCCCAACTAACTCCAACTGACTAAATAAAAGTACTGTAAATAAATGAAAATCATAACCTCCTTGATAGATAAGGACTCACCACTACTGCTGTAGAGATATATGCCGGACTGACTAAGAGCAATCAAGAAACTGTGCGCTTGAACCTATGTTATAAAATAAGATTGGGCAGAAAAAAGTATGCAACCAGTACTTTGAATGTACTGGTATGAAGGTCAGGGACTAGATGGGGTCATAAAAGTACTGGACATGAGTGCATGAACACATAATGATGAATGCATGACTAAACATAAGTATGTGCTGAACTGATATGACTAACTGAGTAACTGATAACTATACAACTAACTCCTGATTTACTGGATATTGACTAATCGATATCTGAAATACTGATTAACTGATATCTGAATACGGATTAAATGATAACTGAGTACTGATTAACTGATAGCTGAATATTGATTAACTAATAACTAAATACTGATTAACTGATAATTGAATAATGATTAACTAATAACTGAATATTGATTAACTGATAGCTTAATACTAATCATGTAAAACTGAACTGTACTGAGTCTAATTAACCAAAATAAAACTGTAGGAGGTATCATATAACTGGCATTCCCCAATCTTAGCTAATCAGGGGCCAACCTGTAACCCCAGTTGCAAAGGTGTCAGTACCGTGCCATAGGTATTGACACATGGATGTATAGATCCACTAAACTGGTGTCCTGAAGGACTAGGGAGTCACCCTCTACTGATAGGTGCTCTCATGATATATGTGTCAACCCTCAACTGGAAGAAAGATATCTCAAACCTACGCTAGCTACGTAGTTCTGGAACTGCTAAAGTTCACATCTTCTATTGAAAGGTGAGCCCCCATCCCTTGGTTCGCTCGGTGCTAAATCCTACTCCCAACTGAACTGACACTGGTACTGAACTGAACTAAGTGTAACTGAACATTATTTTTGATAGTGAGAATAATGATAATAAATATATGAGTATAATGAAAATATTCATAGCTTAACTGACTTATTACTTGAAAAGTTTAAATCATGTAAAACACATAGGTATTGGGTGTTCATAACCCGCTAGCACTGAATAATCATAAATTATGATATCAAAGCTTAAAACTATAATGTGAGATCATGGTTCAAAGAACCAAAACATAAACATTTCACCAAATAAGTAAGAAGCATGAACTTGAACATGAGAATGTATTAAATTTAAGAAAACAACATGATTATATGACTAAATTCACAACTTGGGATTTAACATGAAATCAATGGAATATGACATGGAAATTTGCAACTCAAAATATTGAATAGTTTAATTCACTTGGAAACACTTACAGACATTTCTTGTAATTGATTTTGCAAGAAATTCATAGATTAATTTCATGAAATTTATGAATGAAATCATAAAGTAGGATAACATTTATAGTCTTACATTAAAATAGAGTTTTAGGCTCAATGGGTGAAAGGGACCTATTGATGAATACCCACATACCTTGAATTTTTTAAATTGAGAAGAGTACTTGAACTTGAGGGTTGAGAGATGACATGATGAGAAAACCCTAATCTCGATGTTCTTGAGAATGAAGAGGATTAAGAACATTTAAACTGATTAGTAATGGCCAATAATGCTTATTTGATGATTTTAAGTTGTGGGGGAGGTTTTTATGGTGTGGAAAGGACTAAAATACCCCTAAAGAACCAAAAAATATGCAAAAATTTTCCTCAACTGACGACAAGGTTGACAAGACATCAACTTGGTGATGTCTCATCACCCTAGTCATCAACTCTAAAAAGGTTTTGCCCTTTTTTGGTTAAGGTTGATGACGAGGTTGATAGTTTGTCATCTTGTTGATGACCTATCTCCTCAAGTTATTACCTTACAACTAGATTTGATCACATTCTGGTTAAGGATTACGGCGATGTTTATAGCTCGTCACTTGGTTGACAGTTTATCACCTCAATTCATCACCTTGTTGACAGACGGGCACTCTGAAGTAACATGAGCATGACTTTCTACTTCGATATCAGATTAAGGTGAAACTAGTTGAGTTGGAAAGAAGACTCAAAGATCTTTGATTTTGTATATAGTAGTACACCTGACTCATTATACTCTAGGAGATACACTCATCTAACGTGGACCCTAGTTGGAGCATTCGTTAAAACCTTATCGATAGAAAAGCCCTCAACCCGTCTTTGGGTTAGGAGATTCTTATGACCTCGATACATATACAATGATTTTCCCATGCTATTGAATTGATAATCCCATATATATAGACATAGAATAATTGGGTTTAGGTTTGTATGCATAGAAACAACGGTTTGAATTCTAGCCCGAAATGTGGGGTGTTACATCTTCTCTATTTCATCAATGATGGAAAAAGTCATCGTTTCCACATCAAACTACACATAGAAAGTATAATACACACTTAAAATATTAATGTGACCTATTACATGCCTATATTATATAAGAGTGAATTTAATTACTTCCCGCAACACCCATGCCCAGGCGCATTTCTTACATTCATAAGAAGCGTGTCCCATATTTTAAAACTTAAAAATAAATGTTAAAAAATATTTTAAAATTAATTAATTAAAATCACCAATGGTTATATTGAAAAAATACCTCCATTTAGGCAAATTTAGGGTTCCAAACTCAAGAACCCTAATTCCCAAATTGGTCATCCAAAATTAAATTCGGGATCATTTGTTTGAAGAATTACTAACTAAATCTTTTTAATCGTTTAATGTCTTACTATATTGCGAGAAAATATAGTTTTTTTGTCTTTATTTTGTTCAAATTTTTATAATTATTTCTTCCCTCAAGTTTTTGTTCAACCTCTCTTAAAGCTAATTTTATATTATTTTTCTTAATCAAGGTACTTTAATGACTAAGATAAGCTTGAGTAGACTTTGTAAGCAAAAAAAAAATCATGAGTTGGAAGAGGTTCAATGCAAACATGGACATATTTTTCCTTTGATGACTTCATAGACCTCAATAAATCTGGGTAGACGATATTGGAGTTGTTCTTACTATTGGGTAAGTGAATTTTTATTCAAACATTGATCTTTAATAGTGTATACGAATATAGTCATTTTCATTTTAGAATGCTAGATCATGAAATTTCTGGCTTTATAAGGATGATTATATTGATCAATTTGTATTTTTAAATTATTGGAAAGAATTGGGGAGCTTAAGGAAAGAGTTGAATCTTCTGTAAGGTGTGAAATTTATGAACAAAAAATAATTGATGACAAGACTACTAGGACAACTAAATCTGTAGAGAGAAAAATAGACATGAACAATACAGAGTTGCAACAGGATAATTTTTAGGATGATTTGAAGTCGATGAAGACAAATGAGAAGAAATGAAAGATCAAGTTGGCTAAGTCCAAGAAAAGGGTGAAACAACTTTGGACTACTCTCATTTGTGTATGTATTTTTGGTGTTAGTGTTCTATTTCAATTTATCTAGTTGAAAGGAGATCCAAGAAGGCTTCCATGAGCTATTAATCTATTTTATTTTTGCTATGTTGTAGGGGGCTAAAACTATTAGATTTGTAATTAATCTTGATTGTTTTGTGTAATGAAATGGTAAGGTTGAACCTTGACAGTTTTTGCTTTGTTTTCTTTGATTTTTTTTTGTACATAAACTGCACATTTTGTATATAACATCACAAAACTAAGGCACAAACAACCAACCAAATATTACTGCATTCATAATTGCATAAGCACAACTACACATAACCAACCAAATATTAATAAATGCAGTCATAGTGTCATAAGCACAAACATATATTTCAGCACCAATAAACTTATAGCTGTTTAATCATTAACCAAAATGAGTGTATTTACATCATGTTACCAAATATATTTACAAAAAAATGACAACTGCCAAAAAGATTATAGTTATAAAATGCAGTCAAAACTGCCAAAATCATAACCAGTAAATTATTTTAAAAAGCAGACATAACTGCCAAAATCATAACCAATAAATTATTCTAAAAATAGACACAACTGCCAAGATAAGTGTACTGCCAAAAATGGTCTTAAATGCAATCACAACTGCCAACATTTATACAAAAGAAACTAACATGCTATACTAACAACTTATAGAGATCGAACATTAGAGCTTTGTTGACTCAAGTGTGCATCCTTGGACCTTCTCTCCATTTGTTTTCCCTTTCAATTCTTGTAGTTTCTTGAATATAATAGTTTTTTTCTCTCTATTTTACACCTGATTTTGGTGTATATCCAAGATTTTCCATCAGAACTGCTGAAGACTTAGGACTTTTGAATCTCTCACTAGGCATTTCAAGCTACTCAAATGAAGAAAGCGATAACATTTATAGGAATTATAGTAAATAAAATTTAAATAGTAAATGAAGTAGTAAATTTACATTAAGAATTATACATCCACTTTTTGTGTGAAGTACTCCCATTCCAATCATTCTTGGTCTTCTAGTGCCAGCACCCTAAAAAGAAAGAAAAGAGGATATTAAGTAGAAGGTAAGCATAATTAGCTAACACACATATTGAAAAGAATATCTTTCTATAGAACTCTTTGGTCTACCCCTTCTTTTTCCGGTTGTACCTCTCCATTTTTCAATAATAGGTGCTGCAACGGATGATGAACTTAGTCCTGCACTTGGGACTGCACCAGCTGATGAACTTGGGCCAGGATTTGCATTAGTGCCAAAAGTAGGTACACGTCTTGGACATGTTCTTTTATTATGACCCTTGTTATGACAACTGTTGCATGACATCTTAATCCCTCTCTTGGATAGCTTTCTAGTTTTGTTTTTGGTTTTACCTTCTTCTTTCTTCCTATTCTTCCTAGGCTACCTTGCATCTTCCTAATAGGTGGTGTCATAACAGATATATTCTGTGATTCTAGCCACATCTTCATATTCAAAACTTGTTGAATAAAGTAGTTATATGTGTTCATGTAAGTTTGTCTATTACACCAGTGAGAGATGTAGTTAACTGGTTCCAATTTTTTATGGTAGAGAGCAGCCACTGTATGAGGACACGGTAGACCCTTCAACATCCATGCTCTACAACTACAATATTATCTAGGAAGATCTACAATATGCCTATATCCTCTATCAAGCACCTTATACCTTGTATCAGAATTCTATTCTATGTTGCACTTCATAGATCTTATTGTATTATCATTTAGTATTTTCATAGCTATTGGAGAAATTTCACTGATCCAAGTTTCAAAAAAATCCCTTATCTGTCCTATTCTTTTTATCATTTTACCCTTGTTTTTTCTAACTTTGTAATTATTGTCTTATGTCTTGCTCCTAATATCCAGGCATTAAAACATTTTACCATGTTGTTGTAAACAAGATCACACTTTGTGCCAAAGCCAAAGTAAAACTTGCTTTATCTCCCTAAATTAAAATACATCAACTCATCCAGTATCCGTTCCCCACCCAACATCTTCATATACCTAATATTGTCCCTAAGCTCGGCCTCAAAGGTAGATCTTTCACACCTCCAAAAATATTTTTTTCTTCTCAATACCTCTCTATATATAATTTTTTGATCAGTTTGTAAGGATATGCCTTGCACACATTCTATGTTCAGCATTTGGTAAATATTCAGTTACAACGATTTCTAATCCCTAAAAGAAACAAAGAAACAATTAGGGAACATAACACGTATTTTGGCAAAATATATATTAGTATAAAGTGCATCAAAATTAAATAATTTCTTACATTTTGCATGTCTGTTATCAGTGTCAAATTTGTTCCATCTTCCAGCTGAAGATCTTCTTTTACAATCCTGATAAATAACTCCAAGTGGACTTATTTTGCAATCTCAACCACTACCCATGCTAGTGGCAATATTTTATTATTACTATCTTTACACACAACAACTAGTAACCGTCTTTTTGATACTCCTTTTAAAAAACAACCATCCAAACCAATGCAGTTCCTGCAACCAGCTAGGAAGAGCTTCTTCATTGCATCAAAACATATGTAGAAGCCTTGAAATATTTTTCTACCATCTTTAAATATTTCATCATGAAGCTTCACCACACATGTACTACCTGAATTTGATCTTAACAACTCACCTCTATAATCTAAAATTCTCTCAAATTCCAAATTATAATCACCTATTAGCTCTACAATCACCTTATTCCTGGCTCTCCTACACACTGGTCTTTCAACATGTAAATCCATTTCCTTCTTAGTAAGCAGCTAAAACTCAAAAATTCTAATATCTGGTTGTTCATTTATCTTCTTATTGAAGTAGCTGGCTAAGAACTTTGTATTACAAAGTTTGTTTCTATTGGTAGGATCAAACTTATAAACTAGATTGTAGGTCTTCACAACAAAGTTCATGGACCTAGAATCAATGCTAGTCGAAAAAAATCATTAACAACCAGTTGTACACCTAACCCTTACCCTTATAGGTTCATTAACATATTTTTCAATTGCAACATGTTCAACAACAAAATATTTAACACCATCTTTAAATTCATTAACACTTTGAAAATCAAGTCCTAATTCCCACACAACTTTCATACATTCTGAATTACACACAACTTTATTAACTTTTATCCTTTTCTAGCCTTATCTCTATTTTCTACCCGTTCAACTTCATCTTCTTCATCAGTTACATCTTCAAAATTAGTTTCAAAGTTGGTAGCTTCATCGGATGGGTAAAAAGGTTCATCACCAGCTAATTTACCTTTCAAACTATTTCTATCACCACTTACATATTCATCATAGCCAACATTTGGCCCCTTTCTTCCAATTCCTAACTTAATATGTTCAGGAATTACTGGTCTCTCTCCCCTCTTTCTTTTTTTTCCTCTTTTATTTCTTAAGACCTATTAACTCTTCATCCATATATTTATCCATATCACTCCCAATCTCTACACCTCCACTAATAGATTCTACACTTGAATCTACAACATATTCAGCTCTATTAGTCTCTCTCCTAACTTGTGAAAATTCATCATTAATAGGAGGAACATTAGCAACAGGACAACTAGTAAGAGTTGCAGTAAAACTAGTAGAAGCAGTAGTAAAAGTGCGATAGGAGAATAATAATAAATAGTAGGATAAGATACATGAGCAACACGAAGGAGAAGGGTCATGAGCATCAATAGGAAGGACAAAAGGAGGAGAACTATAAGCAGTAGGTTGGACAAAAGGAGGGACATCTTCACTATTTTTAGATGCCCTGTCAATACTCCCAATGTCATTTTCCCCATTTTTATCAAAAGACACACCACTTTTCCCCTCCACATGCCTTTACCCATCACTGCATATTCCAATAATGGTGGGGCCAATTGAGGGTTAGCAACCATGTGATATACAATAGCTTTCAAAATATTTCCAATACATAATTTCTGTGAAATCTTAGTTGTATCCTTGTCTAACCTAATTTCTTTTAAACTAGAATACTTAGGCGGTCTAATATATAGTAAGCATTGTCCAGGATCGTATCCTAAATACTTTACATCTAAAAATTTAGTAATTTGTCCACCAACATATCATTTTCCTTTTTTCCTTTCACTTTACCCTTATTAAGAACCCCACCATGGTAAATTCTCAAAGTAATCAGCTGAAAACTCATTTTAAAAACACGAAATCATTGACCACGAAAACACAATAACTTAAGATCCTTGACATCGACCCAAACAACTTTCCCACAGTAAACGAACAAAAAGTTATAGAATTTATACAACAATTACATACTCACAACTTATTTTATTACATATTGAAGCATATAAATAAACTAAAACACATTAATTTTGAAGATAAATTAAAGATGGTGAACAACCCTAACTAAAAAAACCTAGTTCAAATCACAAGTAAAAATTCATAACATGAGACAATTACAAGTGTCATGGGTTATATTATTAAATATTGAAGCATATAAATGAACTAAAACACATTAATTTTGAAGATAGATTAATGATGGCAAAAAATCCTAACTCTAAAACCCTAGTTCAAATCACAAGTAAAAATAAATGATATGGAACAATTATAAGTGTCATAGGTTATATTATTACATATTGAAGAATATAAATAAACTAAAACACATTAATCTATAAGATAAATTAAAGGCGACAAAAAAACACTAACTCAAAAACCCTAGATCGAATTTAGGAATGAAAACAGAGATGGGGCTAACATTTTAATTGAAAATCAGTAGCTCCTAGATTGTAACCCCTAGCATGTAACCTCTAGATCATAACCCCTACCTTGAAATCAACCGAACACAACTCGTAACAATCAACCGAATTCAACTCGTAACTTGAAACAAAAAGAGATAAATGATTTTTGATTGTCAACAATAAAAACACAGAAAATTAGGTGTTTATCTCTTCTAATGGGTTGAAATTTGTTAATAAACTTGAAAAGAAAAAAGAAAACTTATTTTAAAGTTTCCCTTTTGTTCGTCGATTAATGGTATTCAAATGAGTTTTTCCTTAATCGATTCATATTCTACCCGAATGGATTGGGTAGGGTTAATAAATTGGGTTGGGTCAGGTTAGGATGTGGTAATTTAGTTGGGTCAAGTTAGGTTTAATTTAAGGGTCCATTAATTTAATAGAAAATCAAATTAAATACGTGGCATCACCACAGGGCGAGTGAAGTGTACTCCACTCATTAAACTTGTGCATGGGTGTCGCAGGGAGTAATTAAATTTACTTTTATATAGTATAGGTGTTTAATAGGTCACATTAATAGTTTAAGTGTGTCTTGGACTTCTCATATGTAGTTTGGAGTGAAAATGATGACTTTTCCCCATTAATGAACCCCTGTGGATCCTCTTCTACCTTAGAGCCTGTAAAGGTTGGGGAATTCAACCTCATAAACTGGCCAACCCGAGTGACCTCAGATGAATGAGCAATAAAACCAACATGGTCAGACTAATGAGACTGTGATGCCACCAACTGAGTAAGCATATGAACTGACTGATGGAACTCCGCTTTGGGGATGTCTCCTTAAGGTGACTGAGCATAAGTATCACCAGCACAAAAGGATCGAGGAGGACTAGTAGGGATTGGTGGAACTCCATGTGGGGCAGCACAATAAAGAGTAGGGACCTTAGACTGGGTCTGCACTTCATACACAAGGCGAGTCCCCTCCATATTGTCCGCAGGTAGGACAGAGTTCCCAATAGAGTTTCTATGAATTCCAAATCTTTGGGAAGGCATAATCTAAGGTGCGAGAAAGACAGGAGTTAGAGAAGTTTCATAACACTAGACTCTATAGCCCGACATAGAACACAAAATAGAAAAATATTTCTAAATGCCCCGTAGCCTCCTCTTTATAAGTGTAGCATGCTACACACTCATAAAAAAGACTCTACTTGACACAACTTTATGGACACCCAATGACCTTAAACCTCACTCTAATACCAAGCTTGTACACGACCCGACCCCAGCCCTGGCAGTGACAGGTATATCAAGCCCAACATGGACCGGAGACCACCCCCTTAGACTAAACTCAAGAGCACAATAATAACAATAAAGTGGAAACCAATCAACAGTAATAAGAAGATAAATAGATACTCAAATAAAAACTAAGAGTCAAAATAATAATCATCCCACACTTGTCTACAAAAGCCTCTAATACCGAAATATCAACTAAGTCGGGACATGCCCCCTACTATGACCAAAGAAAAGAATCCATTAGTACTAATTCAATAAAGAAAAAATAATAAAATTATAAAACCTTCCAAATAATGGAGTCTCACCACTTCATAGCAACCCAACAAACGTGCTTAACCACCTAACGCTGCACAGGAGTAAAAGAAAAGTCTTTGGATCCTGTATCATGAAATGATGTAGCATACTAAGACGTTCAGTGGGATAAGCACTAGCATGTAACTCAGGAAAAGTGATGACATAATGCCATATCCAAAAATAAGTCAAAACCGCATGCACACATTTATATATACATATATAGGATTATGGGATAGGGTAAATAATCATGAACATGAGAGCTTAAAATCATTAACCTAGACTGTGTATCTCGATTTGTTCTAAGGGCAAACTCTCTTTGCTGGAAGGGCCCTAGTGCGTGTTGGCCGCACAAACCGAGGAAAAACTAAAGCTACCATGGTCAATAGCCTTCCAATATATATATATATATATATATATATATATATATATATTAAATGTGTATCAAGCACATGGCCATAAAGACCCCCAACGTCGGCAAACGTGGTTTAACGTATTCGTCCCCCGGACTTATCCTTCATGGGGAGCTACAGAACCCCGTTTAATCCCAAGTTAAAACCTCTTTGCACATAATTCCAACCATCAACTCAGGATTCATTCATGAAGGCATTTACCTCTTGGTATCATCATACTAATATGCTTGCAAATCAAATTAAGCCCGCCAAACCAATCCACATAACTACATTGACTATCAAGTTCCACTTAAAATCCAAACCATGGCCACCAAGTCCATCCAAATCTATTTTTATACCCATTTATCCATTAATATAATTCATTGGGTTCAAAATCAAGTTAAACCATGCAATTTTTTTATAATAAAATCAAATTTACAAAATGGGTTGAGGTTCATGCAATTCCAAGCCAAAATTCATCTAATTTAGGGATACCCCATATCCCCCATTCCTGCCATTTCAATAATGTACCAATTCAGTCCCCAAAATATCAATTTAAAGTATGAATAACCAATTCAAAACATGGGAAAAGTAATTCAATCAGTTTAACCAAAAAAGTTCAACCCAATTTCAAACTCACAATTTAAATCACATGAAAATTCATTCAATTCATGTCATAATATAAAATTAAAGTTTAGGAAAGAGAAACATGCCTGAAAAACATAAGAAATTAAAGTCAATTTGACGTTTGGAGTCTGGAGTAGTGATTTCTTGAAAAACCCTTGAGCTTTCTTGGGTGTAGGGTTAAAGATGAATAAAGTAGAGTTTGATCTTTGAAAATTGATGTAAAAGGGTCATAAGTCGTGGAAAGGGTGAAAAGACCAAAAGCCCCACACCCCAAGTGAAAAAAAAATAAAAACTGGATAAAATTAACCCATCAGCGTGGCACGACATTATCGTAGAGGGTAGCCTCCGTGCCACGCCAATATCGCGGAGGCTAACCTCCGTTGGATATTAATATCGCAAACTCTCACTGCCTCGGGGTCTCAAAATGATACTGAACCCCTTTTGAAAATTCTAAAACATTTTAAAATTACCCTTTTAACATCCCTAAACATAATTCAAGTCAAAAATTGATATTACGCACGTAAAAAAGTCAAACGTAAAATGATCAAAGTTTTATGGGGTCTCACAGTAGAACACAGTTCTATTACCTGTCTCATATTAATTACAAATCAAATAAAATTAACAATTATTACTATTTGAAATCAGAAATCCAAAACAAAACTATAGGAAATTACTTATTAATTGCTTAGATAGACACATTGATAGAGTTTTTGGCCTATTCCTCATGGGATCGATCCCAATCTATTTGGATTCTATATTTGATCAGCAACCACTTTATGCTTTATTCAGAAGTGTAATTTGGATGATATCAAAGAACCCCTTTTACCGCCTTCCAATGTTCCAAACTCTGGAAATGCATAAATTAATATAATTTATTTACTACAAATGAGATATCAATACACGTGAATGATAAGTATTGCAACTTATCTAGAGTGCGTCGATAAAGGTTCGCATCAATAGAGGGTATACGTGTCAACCGGGCCGGGCCGGGCCGGTTCAAATTGGCATCGGCCCACTTATCTTTACCGGTTCCTGGGCCGGGCCAGTATTGGGTCATTCTTAAAGGGCCGGTTCGGTCCCGGCCCAAATAGTAAATATACTGAAAATAGACCGGGACTGGGACACTTAGCATGAATCCAATTTTGACCGGTCAAAATCGATCAAAATGTAAACAAAATAAAAGAAAATTAAAATTTGAATTTACGTATTTTTTTTCAATATATACTATATATACACACCTATATACATTTTAAATACGTTAAACAATATACATATAACACATATACACTAAATATATACTAGTTTAGAAAACATATACACATGTATACATTAAATATATATAGTACTTTAGACTTTAGAGTTTATATAAAATATATACACATATATATGTACAGTATAATGTATATATATACTACTTAAAATACTACTTGAAATAATATACATACAACATATATACACTAAATACATAATACTTTAGAAAACATATACACATGTATACATTAAACATATACCAGTTTAGAGTCTGTAGAAAATATATACACACACATATATATATATACAATATAATATATATACTACTTAAAATACTACTTTAAATAATATACATACAACAAAGATAGACTAAATATGTACTACTTCAGAAATATATACACATGCATACATCAAATATATACTAATTTAGAGTCTATAGAAAATATATACACATATATACGTACAATATAATATACATACTACTTAAAATACTGCTTGAAACATTATACATACAACATATATACACTAAATATATACTACTTTAGAAAATATATACACATGTATACATTAAATATATACAAGTTTAGAGTCTTTAGAAAATATATATACATATATACGTACAATATAATATATATACTACTTAAAATACTACTTGAAATAACATACATACAACATATATACACTAAATATGTACTAGTTTAAGAAACATATACACATGTATACATTAAATATAGGTACTAGTTTAGAGTCTATAGAAAATATATACACATATATACGTACAATATAATAGATATAATACTTAAAATATTACTTGAAATAACATACATACAACATATATACACTAAATATGTACTAGTTTAGAAAACATATACACATGTATACATTAAATATATGTACTAGTTTAGAGTCAATAGAAAATGTGTACACATATATACGTACAATATAATATATATACTACTTAAAATACTACTTGAAATAATATACATACAACATATATACACTAAATGTGTACTTCTTTAGAAAACATATACACATGTACACATTAAATATATACTAATTTAGAGTCTATATAAAATATATACACATATATATGTACAATATAACATATATATATATATATATATATATATATATATACAGTATAACCTCGATAAATTAATACTCGATAAATTAATAACCTCGCTAAAATAATAATTTTCTTCGGTCCCGAGTCGGGATCAACGTGGTAAATTAATAATTCGCTAAATTTATAAGATAATACAAAAAAAAAAATCATATAGGTCCCATTTGATATATAAATTAATAATTCATCTGTATCAAAATATTTCATACATAATACATAAGTAAACTAAACAGGTTTCTGAAAATATGAATCTAATGTTGTTTGTTTTTTCTTGAAATCAATATCACCTTGAATCTCATCTCTAGCCCTTCTTACTGCATTAAGAATATCAGGTGTAGTCTTCTCATATTGCAAAAGGAAGTGATGTAAGGTGATTGTTGCTTTCAGAGCATCTTTGCGCGAAACTTGTTCTAATTCCACACTATCATCTTCCACTTCATCTTCTTTATGTGTTTCCATAACACTCTCAATTATTTGTTCATCCGTAGGTAGCTCAAAACTCGTATCATTTTCTCCCGGATAATTCAAAACATCTTCAGCATTCATTGCATTTCGATACTTCAATCTATTGATTAGATTCTGCAATTGTTGTAAGCCATCATCATTCAACTGTTCTTGATTTTCCGAGGATTCATCATCTAACAACCTAAGTTTACAATGCTTAAAATAATTTGCAATTGTACTTGAGTTGACATCCATTTTCCATGCTGAGATTGCAAGATTCATTGCATCTAAAACATTAATCTTTTCTGGATTTGAGATCCCAATTTCATAACCCTCCAAAAGATTTCGATAAAATCGCCTACGATAATGCATCTTAAAAGCTCTTATGATCCCTGCATCACAAGGCTGAATCTTTGATGTTGTGTTAGGTGGTAAAAAAAATAATTCAACATTTCTCAAACCTTCGACATTTTTTGGATGAGCAGGACAATTATCAACAATTAAAAGAATTTTCCTGCCGTCCATTTTTGCATCAAGTTGTTGAACATATTCTTGGAATAGAATCCCAGTCATCCATGCTCTTTTATTGGCTCGATATTCACAATCCATGCTTCCCAAATTCACATTCTTGAAACAACGTGGTTTTAAATACTTCCCAATGATCCATAAAGGAATTTTCTTAGAACCATCCTCATTACATCAAATAACAATTGTAAGTCTTTCTTTATCTTGTTTCTTACCTTCAAGTTGCTTCGTTGTAAGAGAATGATCTGGTTGTAGCCTAAAGAACAATCCAGTTTCATCCATATTGAAAACATCTTTCTTAGAAAACTGATCAAGTTTCTCTCTGATGGATTATAAATTGCTCTCCATGGCCTCCATATTAACTGATCCACTTTCTCCAAAACGACGATATTGCTTGATACTGTGTCTTGATTTGAAATGCTCTAGCCAGCCTTGAGAAAAATAAAAATCAGGTGTATCGATGGGATACATCTTTTTTAGAAGCTCTTTTCCCTTCGTTACAATTAGTTCCCCATTCATATTAACACGCTCTTGGTAATGAATAAACCACTCGAACAGAGCCTTCTCTAATTCTGGAAATTTGGCAGCTTTATGTCTTTTAGCCTCATCTTTTGGAATGCCGACTGCTGATAGATACTCTGGTGACCTCTTGATCGTGTTTGATATTGTGGCTTGACTCACTTGCAAATTAAACTTCTCTAACACCCATTGTTGCAATTGCTTTTGAGTGCATGCTAGATTTTGTTGTTTATACTCACACAGTTCTCTACGTATACCATTAGTCATGGTTGATTTTTTAACACCTTTGAGATGAGAAGCCATTTTTTTGTTTTTTGATTTGAAGACTTGCATAATACATCTATTTATATAGTAACTTAGTTAATGTATGTACGTGTAACTACATTAATAATTGAGTGGATTTATACATTTTAATGAATGTAGCATGTAACTACATTAATAATTAAGTAGATTTATATATTTTATTAAGATATACATAGAATATTGAAAATGTATCAGCAAAAATACATGAATTTGGTTAAGTATGCATAATTAATAGTCAATGTAGAAATTAGTTTTCACGTACACCTAGGTACATTCATAATATGGACCCAAAAAGTATATAATTTATAAATTAATAATTATTAATTTATACGATTAATTAATACCTCGCTAAATTAATAAAATTTGATGGTCCCAACAGTATTAATTTATCGAGGTTATACTATATATATATATATATATATATATATATATATATATACTACTTAAAATACTACCTGAAACAATATACATACAACAATACACTAAATATGTACTACTTTAGAAAATATATACACATGTATACATTAGATATATACTAGTTTAGAGTCTGTAAAAAATATATACACATATATATGTACAATATAATATATATACTATTTAAAATACAACTTGAAACAATATACATAAAACATATATACACTATATATGTACAAAGTTAGAAAACATATACACATGTATACATTAAATATATACCACTTTAGAGTATATAGAAAATATATACACATAACATATATACATTTACATATTATGCTACCTTAAAAACATATACAGATATATACATTAAATATATACTATTTTAGAGTCTTTAGAAAATATATACACATATATATGTACAATATAATATATATACTACTTAAAATACAACTTGAAACAATATACATACAACATATATACACTATATATGTACAACGTTAGAAAACATATACATATGTATACACTAAATATATACTACTATAACATATATACATTTACATATTATACTACCTTAGAAACATATACATATATATACATTAAATATATACTACTTTAGTCTATAGAAAATATATACACATATATGTAGAATATATACTACTTAAAATACCATTTGAAATAATATACATATAACATAAATACACTATATATATATACTACTTTAGAAAACATATACATATGTATATCTTAGATATACACTACTTTAGAGCGTATAGAAAATATATACACATATATGTAGAATATATACTACTTAAAATACCCCTTGAAAGTTGAAAGATATATACATTACATGTTATTGTACTTTAGAAAATATACGCACATATATACATACAAGATTACAATGTATACTACTTAGTATAATAATACTTGAAGTTTTGAACATATATTAAAACATTTATAATTTTACATACAATACTTAAAAGATAAACTTATAGTATTTTTATAAGTCAATACTAGTTGTCTAAGTAATATTTGCTAACATTATTTTTATTTTTTCATTATATGTATATATGTTTGTTATGTTTATTACTTAGTGTAAAGTTTGATAGTAATATATAGAAAGTATTTAATTCAAACTAGAAATTTAATTTAAATAAAAAAAAATAAGTAAGGAGTGAATGAATGTTGTATTTTATTGATTGAAAAATTACCCAAAGCTTATAATTTACATGAATGAAAAATCTACAAATTTTGCATCATTTTTTCCAACTCATGCATGTTAATATTAATGAAAATTACCATAGGAAAGTCAAAATCAATGGGGGCAAAGGCTAAACATGCATTGGACTTGATTGTGTTGAGTTCTCTCTTGAAGTCATAATTTCTTCAAAATTCTGTTCGTCTTTCGGCTCCTTCTCCATTCCTTGATTTCTTCATTCCGCTCTAATGTAATCCCTAAGGCAAACTAGAACATTCATAATATTGCTTCCCAATGAGTGTTTGTTGTCTCCAAGCTGTTGTTGTCCCTAACTAAAAGCGCTCTCCGATGCAACGGTTGATATTGGAACATTCAATATATTTCTAGCTAATTTTGAAAGCACCAGATATTGTCTTTCATTATTATTTCACCAATCCAGCGCGCATATCTTTGCTCTACGATCCTCTATCTGCTGTCGAAGAAAATACTTAAGCTTTTCCCGAGAAGTTGTTCTCTGTGTTGAAGGCTCCAGCTTGTCCCAAACATTTAAATAAAAAAAGTAATCAGGATAAATACTATGTGCCTGCCTTTTAGAAAATGATGGCTCCTCGAGGGCTTGAGGAGTGATAGTTGGAGTGGTATTTATCGGTACGGCTTCATCAAGTAAATCGGCATAATGGTTATATAATGCTTCCATGTAACTGTTCGTATCACTCATAGCCGTAAACAAAGAAGGTTCTTCTTCAGGTTGTATCTCTAAAGCATTATATATAATAGAACTAAATTCGGCCATAGTATTATATTTCATACATGGATTTATTATAACACCAATCAAATAAATTGAGGGAAGAGAAAAAATATTTTTTAAATTTAGCAATCATAGCATTAATAGCTTCTTTGTAACCTTCTTTATTCTTATATTCGTTAAGAAAATAAGAAATGTCGGTTAAATAAGCTAAAATATTTCAAACAGTAGGATAATAAGAACCGAAGAATTCAACCGTAGCTATATAAATTTTTTTCAAAAATTTAACAAGATCATCAATTTCAGCCCAATCAGAATCATTTAGCGTATACTCAGGAAAAGAACCACAATATTAATTAAAAGTCATTGTAATAGAAACTTTATAAGCATGACAAGTTTTTAAATAAGTATAAGTAGCATTCCATGTAGTATCACATTCTTCAGGCATAAATATCGATCTAAGTTCATTTTGTTCACATTTAGTTTTAAATTCTCTCACTCTAGCTTTTTGATTATTTCCTTGAATAAAGACAACAACAAGCCGGATCTTTTCAATATACTAAAGCTCAAAAAATTCAAGACCATTTCTGACGATTAAATTATATATATATATGACAAGCACACTTAACATGAAATATTTCGAATAACGGCGGAGAAAGTTCAACTTTCAACAACTCAACAACTGTCTTGTTGTTAGATGCATTATCAAAAGCTATACATAAAGCATTTATTCCAATACCATAATTTTTTGCAACTTTAGAAATAGATTCAGAAATAAATCTTCCAGTTTGTCTACGATCTTCATCATACAAAAATGCCTGAATACATTTTTGCATAACAAAATTACTATCTATCCAGTGACAAATAATTGTTAAATAATCATTTTTGTTAACAACACGACCAAGATTAGTAGTTAGAGCAATTCTACATGGAATATTTTTTAATAACGCAGATAAATAATAAATATGTTGCATTTGGAGTCTAAAAATATCAGCCCGACAAGTACTTCTAGGAATACCGGTAAACATAGGATTATAAATTGCTTGAATATAATGAATAAAAGCATCCGAAGAAGCAAATGTGAAAGGCAAACAACCCACAACTATCATTTTCGCTATTTCTTTCTGGTCCTTCATTTTATTATAATTCTTAATTAATTGACCGATTGTTGGGTTCAATCTAGTTTGTGTTGGCCCACCAATAGCCTCACCACCTTGTGCAATACTTAACTCTCTTGTGTGCCTTTCTCTTAAATGTCTCATCAACGAACCCGTACCTCCTTTATTGCCTCCGATTTTATGCTCAAATACAAGTTCACAAATATTGCATTACAAATTAGTTTTTCCTTCTATTTTCAAAAAAAAAAATTCCATGCAATACTAGTTCTTCTATGAGTTTTTGCAGGGGCACGAGGAGGAAGATTAACCGATTTAGATCTAACATTAGCATTTCCTACTCCGGGTGTCTCATCAATATTTTTATCATCTACATCTAAATTAACCGCATCTACTTCATTTTCTTCTTCTATACCATAATTTTTCTAAGCTTCTACATAATCCATATTGTGAGCACCTACACCTATTTCTTCCTCAAAAGGTTGACTAACTGGTACTGGAGGCACACGGGTATATCTATTACTTGAACTACCTCTACCGGAACCACCACCAATTTATTTTTTGCTACCTCTACCACTTCCAGGATAAATAATTTTGACATTTTTATTGAGATTCTTATTTTATCCATATTATAAATTAAACTAAAAAATATTCAAAATACACAAAAATAATAAAAATAAATATCCAACAATTAACACACTAATTAGAAATTAAAAGTAAGAGATGGAACGACAATACCAAATTTTGGGAGTATTCGAAATTTGTGACTTTTGAAAACTTTCACTTGTATTTGTAATCGCAAAATTGAAAAATAAAATGAAGCACTTTAGGAGATAATTAGAATATTTGAGAGAGATTGAGAGAATGCGATTGTGAGTTGTGTGAAAATTTTTGAATTGGGGATATTGATAGAAAATTTTTTAAATTAAAGGAAATTAAAAAAATAAATATATTTGGCCAAATGGCCGTTGGACCCAAACGACATTATAGCCGTTGGCCAACGGTCCATTTGACCATTGGAAAGGCCCAGTCAGCAAGCAACAACAATTAAAAAAAATTATTAAATCGGGTCGGTCCAGTCCTGATAACCGATGGGCCTGATTCGGTTTAGTTACTGGGCTGATCTACCGAGCCTGTCACCTGAGATGGCCCATCTCGGGACTGGCAGCCTAGTAACCGAAGGTCTACTGGATCGGGCCTTCTTCATGGATCAAGCTAAACCGGCCGAAACGGGTCAACCCAGCCCAGATGACAGGTTTAATAGAGGGTGAACTCTCAGCAGCTTTGGATAGTGTGCTTGAACATATGGTATGTCAACCTCCTTGTTGGTCATATCCGTGACCGAGAGAATTTCAAATATATATCTGAACTATAATAACATGATTTCATTGGGGACATACTTAACTTCTATCTCCAATAAATAGTTAATTTTCTCAAGATTCTTTAGGGCAAGAACTTTCTAGCAGAAGAGTTGAAGACGTGTAACCAAGTTTGGGTGATTCCCAGTGATGAGAATATCATTAATATACACCAGAAAATACAGTGATAGCCAAGGATTAAAGATGAATAGTGAGAAATCTAATTCAGACTTAACAAATCAATAGTATTCTAATGAGATATAAGAGCCTCATACCAGACATGTGCGGCTTGTTGTAGGCCATAAATAGCCTTTTGAAGGCGACATACATGAAAATCAGAATTAACATAACCTTTTGATTGAGCCATGAATACCTGCTCCTATAAGTTATCTTACAAAATGCATTATTTATGTCAAGCTGATGAACATTCCACTTGTTTTGGACATCAATGGGTAGAATAATCCTGATAGTGATTAGTTTGACAATAGAACTAAAAGTTTCATAAAAGTACAATCTTGGACATTGTGTAAAATATTTTTCCACTTGTTGTGCCTTATACCTATCAATGGAACCATCAATTTTTTTAATTCGAAATAATTATTTGCAGTCAGCAACATTTTTATTGGGTCCCTAGAAACTAGTTTCAAGTTTGATTTTTTATTAGTGCTTCATACTCTATATTAATGCCTTTTTTAATTCAAAATGCTTAATTGCTTGATTAAAGGTATTTTGTGTGGGAGAGAGGTGAGCCAAGAAGCTACATTATCTTTTTAATTTGAAGATGTTATTCTGGGACCTTGTGACTATAGTAGAGGGTGGAGGGGCAGTGGAGATGTTCATAGTGTTTGGAGAATTTTGTGGTTGTTGGATTAATATTTATGAGGAGAATAGTAAGTGGGTTATGGAGTATGAGTGGTATTTGAAGGATTATAATATAATAAAAGGAGAAGAGGAAGAGATAAAGATTATATGAATTGGAATTTGTTGGCTATTGGTCTTAATTCATGGACTTTGGAGTATTAAGAAATGAGTACAAATCTTTATAAAGACTAGAAGAAGAGAAAATGACTAAGGAGATAGGGATAGATGACAAAAGAGTTGAGAAGAGGTTGGAGTCTAAGTTTTGTTGAACTTTTGAATTATTTTCTTTAGAATGAGACTATAATTTTTCAATTTAACTTGGATTTCATTTTTTAAAATTTGAGAACATTTACATAAAAGGAAAAATACTGTCACAAAATTGAACATCACATCTAAAATAAAATTTTTGAGTTTACTGAATCGAAATAAAGATGTTCATGGTGAGCGATCAAAACTCCTAAATATATATACTTTGTTTTGTATATATGGTTTGAGCCATGGATAACAAAGAAAATTAAAATTTGGGTGTTTTGATGGTTCGCCAAATAATTTTTTATAAGAAGAATCATAATTTATACTAGGTGTAGGAAGTCTATTTATGAGATAGATAGCATGGTGACAAGCAAATGACTATAATTGAAGTGGTAGAGAGGCTTCATTAAGAAGTATTTCAGTTGTTTCAACAATGTGACGATATCGTCGTTCAGCTGTGGCAACTCCTTGGGATGTTCAGGGTGGTGTAATTAAATATTTAATGTCATTTTAATGTAAGTAGTATTTAAGACGTGTATTCAACCCCTCTTGTCTTTCATCTGTAAAAACAAAGGCAATTTTGTGTTTAAAAACGTTTCACTAGAGAATAAAATTTTTCAAAAATGAAGGTGACTTCACTTTTATTTTTGATTGTATACCACCAAATATATTTGGTGTAAGATCAACAAACATGCAGTAAAACAACTTTTTATCAATGAATAAAATGAGTGATGGACTCCATAAATCACCAAATAAAATTTAAAGTGGAGCATTACTATTTAAAGTGAGTCAGTGAAATGAAAACGACGAGATTTATTAGATGAGCAAGAATTACAAATTTAAATTTTTACTTAGTAGTGATTAGAAGTAAAAATTTATTCAGTACTGAGTCTAAAACTTTTAGATGAGGATGACTGTAACACCTAGAAAATTAAAGCCATGCTTCAAGTACATGTAGAATAAAAAATTATATTTTGATAGTATGATAAGTGATTTAGACCAATATTAAGGCCACAAATAACTTCTAGCTCATAGCCAAGTTGAAATCTTCCTTACCGATTAAGTTCTTTTGAAGAATCTTTCTATAATTAATTTTAAATGATCATAACTCCTAGAACATAAAGAATTTTAGGTATCAAGACCCATCAAATTAAAGTTACGAGTCTTCCTTCTAATTTCACTGACCGTTCATTAATTCAATATCGGAGTAAAAGTTTATGCTCAATTTACCAAAGGGTATCTATCTGTAACGTCCCGAGTTTGTACCCCGGATGTCACACGATGCTCATAATCCCGAAGGATCACAAGCTAACCCAAGATTGGTACCTGCTGTGAGTACTGTATAATAATACTGAAATAATACAAAAAATAGGCTAAAATGCCATAAGGTTCATATTCTAAATACTGATGAATATAATAACTGAATAATAACATCTGCAAGACTGAATACTATCTGAACTAGTCTAGTCTGAAAAACCTCTAACTGAACTGTCTGAAAGTGGAGTTGATGGGACAAACCCCCAACTAACTCCGAATACTGAATACTGAAGCTAATGAAAATACTGAAATAAAAGCATATCCTCGATAGATGAGGACTCACTACTAAATCTACTACTGCTATCTAAATCTGTCTATTCGCGGTCAGGAACCTGAGCATCCAAACCTATGATATGAGACATCATAGTGCAAAGAGAAAGCTGCGTCAGTACGTGGAATGCACTGGTATGCTTGATGAGGTAAGGCTGAATGCAGGGTTTCATCTGCATGAGCAGTAACTGACTAAATGATATATAGAGTAACTGAATAAGAATACACAGATAACTGAAACTACTGTAAAATACAAAGTATACAATACTGTGCATATACATGTATGCTGTATATAAGCTTTTACTAAAGCTGAGTACTGATTTCTGATACTAAGTAACTGATATCTGAGATTACTGATAACTGAATTACTAATATTGAGTGACTGTGTCTGGCAGTCTTGATTCTGTAGAACTGAACTGAGTTCTATACTAAGACTGAAACTAAAACTGTGAGAGGCAATTATCTAACTGTTCCACTTGTAACCCCAGTTGGAAGGGTGTTAGTACCGTGCCACGGGTAAAGACAAGCTAAATAGTCACTCTCATCTGGCAGGTGCCCTAAATGAGAACAGTGGTACCCTCAACTGGTAGGTAAAACACCTTATCAACCCTCAACTGGAAGGTGGATATCTCAACCTACACCGGCTACGTAGTTCTAAAACGCAAGGACTGCTACTATGGATCATACCCTCTACTGGTAGGTGAGCCCTCATCCTTGGGTTCACTCGGTGCTGAATCCTACTTCCAACCGAATAGACACTGAACTGATCACTAAACTGTACTAAGTTGGACTGAACTGTTACTGATCGTGTTAACTGAATGAACTGGACTGAGTTCACTGAGTTCTATAACTGACTGAATACTACTGTTAGTGACATTACTTAGACTATTCTGAAGCTACTATAATTTTAGGTAAACAGCTAGATTTTTGGGTATTGAATACCCCCAGGACTCGATAACGTTGAAGGTAAAACATTATATGATCATAAAAGCACAGCTATACTTTCTTGTTAACAATGCACTCACTTAGATATTTTGTCAAAAACTTGATATACATGAACTTGTACATGAATGGGAACATATAATAACATGTCATGATAGCACTATCCAATTCACATGAGCATTTTATCAAACACTTGGGGAGCATGATTATTTAATATAGCAATAAGCATATAATAATATCATGGCTACTACATTCAACATGTAGTTCAAGAGTTCAACATGTAGATCACATAAATCAACCCACAAACTATCTATTTTTCATGAAACTTGTAATTAATCATGGAATTAAAATTATATTAATATAATGAACATGAATACAATCAATTTCAAGTATGGAAATCATAAATATATAAATTTGTATGTTTAAATAGGGTCCTTGGACTCCATGGGTGAAAGGAAACCCAGGATAAACACCTAACATACCTTGATTGTTAATTCTCTAAACATTGTGATAGATTTCTTGGGACTTGAATCTTGAATTCAATGGGTTAGGGTTTGTTCTTGCAAGGATTTGTGAATAATGAGTAAATTTTGCCTTTAGAAAGGCTTAATCTCGTGTTTTAGGACTGATATAAGGTGGAAAAAATAACCTAAATACCCCTATGGATATAGACTTTTAATTACTAAAAACGTGGCTAGTGACATACAAACCGACGCACCACGTCAATGGCCGACGCGACACATCAATATCGCGTTGGCTCACTGAAATTTGCACTGAAGGTTGGTGGAAAGTTTTTGTTGATGCGATGTGTCAAGATTGCGTCGATCCACTATTTTGGATTCCCAAACATGCTTTAAAAGACATTCAAAAAATACAAAACTCACCCGAAGTGATCTATTGACACACCTGATCATGATTCAATCCAAAGATCTATATTTTAAGGTCTTAAGGGTCAAAAATAAGTTCATGGAAATATCGAGGCCAAAATACAACTAAGTGTCAATACTTAGCTTAAAATTTTCTAAGTCTGGGGCCTCTTTTCATGCTCTAAATGACTGAGTTAGGCTTGAAATTTTACGGGGTCTTACACTATCTATCAAAGTGTGGCGGCTCGGGTGACAATCATCACACTTGGGCACCCCGTCATGCTTAAATAGTAAGACCAAAATTTGGTAATTTTGTGACTGTTCAAGGTGACAATTATTCAAAGGTTTGATGGCTCGTCACCCGAACCATCAGACAGATAATTTTGCACCGTTATAACATTTTTAAAGGAATTATTTGATCTTTTTCACTCTTTTAACACCAAAAATACGTTTTCTAAGCTATCCTAAGGTTGCTTAGTAAATTAAAAATGCCCTAAGCCCCTCATCACTTAAAAATTTAGTTGACACTTAACCAAATATAAAGAGAGGGGCAATTTTCTTCTCCAAGCAAAAAGTAGGATTCTTCAACTTTCGGTATCAAATCCTAAGAGTTTACCAAGGATTTTGCCTTCAGATATGTGGGATTTCATCAATGATTTTATTCATCCATTGAGTCCCAAGTTAATTCAATTCCTCAAGTTTAATTCATTATCATTCATTCCCTTACTCTGAACATACCATGGATATATGCTTTTCTATAAATCTAAGCACCATTACTTGCTTATGACTATGAACTCTCATCATATTTATAAATTCTTGATTTTGAATTTGAGTTATGAAATTTCTTATTATATTCAGCTTATAGTATTACCATGATTAGTTGTATTATGGCAGGTTATAAACACCTGAAGATTTAGGAATTCATCCATTAATAATTAAATATTTAGTGTTTAAGTCTCATATGTTTTAGGATACTTTCAGATAAAGTGTCTTACACTCAGTCTCAAATATTAGAATTAGTGATTATCAATTTTGCAGACCCTCACAGTGATTTTTGATAAAGTATATTTTAAATAGTATTTTTAGATAATACGTACCATTAAACTATTAGCATATTCACAAGACAATAATTAGGATTTAGGTCTAGCCTTCTAGAGTCATGCTAAAGCTGAGCCCTCATATGTTATCTTATGCTTTTTACTCCAATATCTTAGGTCTCCCATAATCAAGAGCTTCGACTTATAACAATAATATACATGACATCCAGATATACCATCAATGATCTTAAACATTCTTTCCCGAAAGTAAGTTCACGATTAGTATGATATTCAGAATACCGTCAATGATCATGGATCAATTTTCTTACAAAAGTAAAGTTTACTAGTAGTACGACGTTAGGTGTGGTATCTATGATTATGGACTAGTTGGTCTCCAGATATGTCATCTCAGGTTGACATATAGGTATGTCATCTCATCGAGCTATCAATTATGTTTACGCGTGAATAATACTTAGCACTGAGTTGGACAGGGAATTAGCCAAACCCATCTCAAAACTATCAGTCAACGTAGGTATGTATTATGCTTTGCACCAAATGAGCTCATGAGTGATCTCCCCAAAATCATGATTCTTTTTCCCTGGCTCGATATTGAACATGCTTCCAACTTGGGTTACATGTTAGATTCCATGTTGATCACATAGTCTATGCCAGTTAATATTATCTCCATGTCTTAGAATCATATCTTGGATTTTCCTCATATCCAATTTATTCAGTACAATATTAATCAGTTATATTTTTACTTACTTGGTCATGCATCAGTTTACTGTTCTTAGTCTCATGTTTAGTTTAGTCTTGTATGTTTAGTTTGTTCATTTCCATTATATAGTAGTGCATATTTCACATGATTAGTTCATTCAAAGTACTGACCCCATACTTTTTGTATGTTATATTGTATCATAATATAGATTTAGACTCTCAACATCCATCTCACGGTTAGCACAATGTCGTATCACCTCAACAACAGAGTTTGGTGAGTCCTCATCTTTTGAGGACAAGACTTATATTTACCTTCTTTATTTTATTTATTCAATTTTCAGATAGTTAGAGTTAGTTAGGGGATTATCTATGATATCCCAAGTTTTTTTCGTTAAATATTTCGCTCCCAAATGTGTCGAGTCGTTAAAGTCTTTTTATCTTGCCAAGAGAAGCTTAGCACTCAAAAAAAATTTGCTAAGTGTTGAAACTTTCTCATTTAGAACTCTGATCTTCGGGTATTTATTTGATGACCTTTTTGATATCCGTTTTCCGATTTTCAAGTTGCGTTGCAATGAAAAAAGGTCATAATACATTTCGAGTGAGTTTTAGAATTTTTGGAGTAGCATAAGGGCATGTTTGGATGCCCAAAACAGTGGCACCATACGATTAGCATGCTCCAGAATTTTTCAGCATTTCAGGGTTAATTTCAAACGATCATCACTTCCTGAATATAAGAAACTGGGATATCTTCTATATATCAAATGAAATATCTTTGAGTTTTCTTTACAATGAAATTGGTTTCACCCCATTCCAACATCAGAGTAATAAGTTACGATCAATTTATTCCAGCATGTCAAATGAGTAGCTGAGGGACAGATTTGATTTGGGTCAACTTTGGTCGATCATAACTCCTTATTTATGATGAACTGGGTGGACTACCATATATAAAATTAAAGATCTCTGAGTTATCTTTCCAACGATATAAATTTCGCAAAAATCCAATGCCCGAATGAGGAGTTATTCAGTTTTTTGTGGCCAACGTATGCAGGATTTTTCTGCCATTTTTCAATTTTCTTAGGGGCAATCCAGTCATTTCACCCTTGCCCCCATTTCATGGAAATAAGCGTAAAAACTGATTTTGGGCATCAAAGTTTGTTGCTTTCAAAAAAATTTCCAAGAAAGAAACCCTAAACCTCTAAATTTCCCTTCCAAAATCTTCCAATTCCACCATGGAAATTTCAAATTAATCCGATAAATGAAGTCCCCGTTCCGAGCTCTTCGAGATGCACCAATCAATTTCATGAATAGTGTTCCCACGCAAGAATTCATTCCAATCTTTAATTTTAAGGTATGTGGAGTTTGAACAAGAATAATTCTTCCGTTCTTGTGCCCGTATATTTAATTTTGATTATGGATTATTATGAGTTTGGCAAATGAATTTATTTCCAAGATACCCTACCATGAGATTTTGATTATGTATATATGTAAATTGTTCAAGCTTGCCAATTATGATTATTTAATGGATTCATATGGTTCTGTATGTTGAATTATGTCTAAATAATTCGATTATGAACTTATAAAGATTTGAATTGTAAGTTTTGAATCACATGAGTATTTGACTATTTTCATTCTATGAATTAAGATTTAATATTGAGATTCTTGGTGTTTCTATCAAGAATTGATACATTTTGAACATGTATCCATGTTTTAAGTTCAAGAATAAATTATTGGTATTTCCAAGTATTTTCGAGTCATGTGTCAAATTTTGAGCTTCCTTATGACGATTTGAGTTATTGGGTATATTGATATTGAAGTTGCAATGAGTCTTGGTGTTTTCCGGATGGTTTTGATGAGTTAAATTGTTGAAAATATTACATATTGAGTCTTCATATCCTTGTCCAAATGTTGAGTCGGTTATGGTTCAATGCATTAATATCTTGTTGATGTTGAGGAAGATTAAAATGTTTTGAGCTAAAATGTGTTGAGTTAGGAATCCATAAATTGATATGATTTTATAAATGAGAAAGAGATTTGATTTGGTCCTTATAATAGACCCTTGTTATATTGTGGTGGATTTTCTAACGCATTCTGAGTTTGTCGGGGAGTAGTACTTAGCACCGAGAGGGAAATTTGGTATTTCCCTAAACCTATGTGCCACCGTAGGGTTGTTTGATGATGATATTATTGGCCAGAGAGCCCGATTATGATTATTGTAGTTTTAAGGTCATACTCCCTGGCAAAGAGTATGATGCTTCCGCCAACGGAGGTTTTAAACGTTGGTATTCCACGTAGCTCATGTGGGGTTGTTGGTTATAGGAAACTCCCGTGTCCATAAGATTAAGTTTCTTGAATTGCCGAGTCACTCTGAGATTTGAGTCAAAGAGTTGAGATGTTTATGATGTTTTATGGTCATTTATGATGATTTATAATTACCTATGATGATTTTTGACGATATGATAATTTATGATGATTTATCATAATTTATGATTCATAATGATTTACGTGGATTACGAGATTTTATCATATGAACTGTTTATTATGAAATTACGAAAAATATGATTTGATATAACTCAAGCCAAGTGAGTCATCATTGTCCGTATGCATGTTTTCATGAAATTGATTATACTATTTATATTGTTGCATGCACCCCCACATACTCAGTACATTTTAAAGTGCTGACCCATATATTTCCATGGGCTACATTCTTACCAAAATATAGGTACAAGCTGTAGCGCACATATCATGTTCAGCTAGGTCGCAGCTCTCGATCGGCAGGTGATTAGTCCTTTTGATTTAGGGACTTGAGTTGTTCAGATTTGAGGTGTATTGTATTCAGTCGTATTGAGTAGGGGTAGTTGGGAGTCATGACCCGGCTATCTTTGGTTAATGCTAGTAGAGGCTTCATAGACAGTCACTAGTAGTCAGTGTATTCAGTTTCAGATGTGTATATATATGAGTAGAATTGTGATCGTGTAAATTTACTTTCATATTGGTCAGACTAAGTTATGGGTTGTTTCCGCATTATTCCTTCTATTTCATGTACTTTATTTAGTTGCTTTGGGTTATGCCAGATGAAGGGTTAGCTTGGGGTCACTTGTGACCTTAAGCACCGTGTGACATCTCGAGATCCAATTTCGGGGTGTTACAAGCTTGGTATCAGAGCATAGAGTTCAAGTGTCCTAGGGTGTCTATGAAGCCCTGTCTAGTAGAGTCTTGCAGACCGGTACGGAGACGTCTGTACTTTTCTTCGAGAGGCTATGAGGCATTTAGGAAAATGTTCCCTTTCTTTCAAGTCGTAGATTGTGCTATGGAAAGGTTCCTTAAGAAATTCATACCGGTTCATATCTTGCATAAATTGGGCCATTTCGCCTTGTTCTAAAATACCGAATATAGTCAAGCATAAATCCTTATAGATGGTGCTTTCTTAGATAATCTCCTCTGATATTACGGGCTTGTAAGTCATCTAGAAAAAAAATGATTTCATTAGTGATCTTGAGTTCCTAAATATTGAGGTGTCGTATGTATGTTCTTGAAGGTTGTGCATTAAGCCTATGTCTGTAGTGTTTTTGGATTTCTCCCTAGAATTCATGATGTGATTTTGTATTTTCCTTATCCGTGTACTAATGTTGAGACGGGGTGATTAACTAGTTCTAATTTCCTCTCTTGATTATATTCCTAGGCTTACTAGCAAAGGTTCCATAGCTTTCAAGATGTACCCTCATCCCTCTTGAGTCGTTCAGTTGAGGTAAAGCGAGACACATATTCTCGGATCCTTGATTATGGTGTACGAGGCTTTTATTTCTTGAAAATATTTTCTAATCATCTTTTGATAAAAACTTGAAGTCTAGTGAAGCCGTGTGGGGCTTATTTCGATTCACTAGCATAATTGTTTTGATATTTATTTTCTTTTTCAAAATACAAAACCAAAGTCTAGTGAAGCCGTGTGAGGCTTGTTTTGATTCACTGGCAGCTGGTTGTTTACTCTGTTTTTCTTGCATTGGTTGGAAACATGGTGAAAGGCAGTGTTAATAAATTATTATGGCATAGGCCATAGAATTGTGGATGATTATTGTCGTTATGAGGTTTTGGTGGACTAGTATGTTTCGGGTGTTTGATAGATGGAAATGGTTGTTGAGATTGTTATTAATCGTAGTTATAGTGAGTTGTTAAGTTTGTATAGCGGGTGATGAGAAAAATAAATTTAATGATTGAATTGCTACGACGTTAGTGATAGGGAGGAGATTTAGTAGGTTTGAACCGTATTTACGGGAGCTTAAGTCTATTTGTTTGTGATCAAGTGTGATATTGTGTGTTGAGGTAGTAGTATGCTCTAGGTGTTATGGAGATTTTTTGTAAGTTATTAAATGCTAAGCGGTTAGTGTTATCCTTGATCGGGTAAATATGAATGAGGATATGTGGTATACGATGTAATTGTGAGTTAACTTGGACATTAGAGGTTGACGAGGGTGTTAGTTTAAGATGTGATGTTAGTAAAGCACGAAGAAGTTAGTATGGTTTAGCAAAGGTTTGATGTATCCATGGTAAGTGCTAGAATCTAAGCTGCGGAGTGCATGAATTGTTGTATGATAACTTTTGAAGTTGTCTAAGTTGGTGGGTATTTGAGAGTTATGTTAAGAATGGGTTTTGCGCTCGCGGGTGTAGTTATGCGGGTTAAGTTATGGGTCTTTTGTATGGGTATATCTGGGGACCTGGAGTAAAGTGAATGTCGTGGACTAGAGTTTGTATGGTGATTCATTGACTCGGAGTGTTGGCTTAAGTCTAAGGGGGAGATAGAAAAAAATAAAATAATATTTTAACTAAGTTAAGATTGCGTGATTCAGGTAGGTGTATCGGTGGGTTGCAAGTTGGTGGTGAGAAGTAGTGGTGTTGATCCTGTTTTACCCTAGCCTTTTCAATGACTTCGATATTTTCTCATGCCTTATGTTTCATTCCCCCGATCATAATACATGTTCATGTGTATCATGGGAAAACATGTATTCTCCTAACTATCAAAATATGGAGCCTCAATTTTTCTAGCGGGCGAAATCGACATTCCATAAGCTATAAACTCCAAACTCAAGTTGTGCGGTTCATAATGCATGTGCTTAAGTTTTATTGTATGTTCAAGTTCAGTCCACCGGCAACACCCTTAGCAACCAATAAGATTCAATTTAAGTCCTGGGTGTCCTTAATCTTTAATCTAGATTCTAGTTGAATTCATGCATTTGATGCCCTAGTTCTTCAGGCTCAATAACCGCACCAAGTCATACATAATATCCCTTCATATTCTACCCTTTCATGACTTTCCATTTGTCGAGGGAGTGTGGATGAACAGTGATGATAATAGTGGAGAGTGAGCGGGTTTTTGTTTATAAAGATTGTGGCATGTTCATTTTAGCTAAGGTGGCAAGTGTGGAGTAAGCTTGAGGCTAGGCTTTTGATGGATGTCATGGTTATTTGAAGCATTTCGTGTTGTGTTTGTAAAAGTGGTTGTGTGATGGTTTATCTGGGTTTGTAGGTGGGGAATTATTGAAGTGAAGTCTTGTGCATGGCTTAGTTAATTGGAAAAGTTAGTGAGTGTTTTCTTAAGAATAGTGCCCGGAAGTTGTCTTAATAAAGGATTGTAGAATTTGAAAAAGGTGTTTTATGGGTGTTGATTAGGAGTCTATACGTAATTATAAAGATAGGCTTGAACATCATGTGTGTATATATGGACGGAGATTAAATTTTATATTATCGATAAGTTTTGGTGTCTATGTTGATTTAGAAGTCTAAGCTAAAAGCTCTTGTAAATTGATCTTGCATAGCACTCATGTATTGTGAATATATCTCTTGTCTGAGGATATTAGTTGCAAGCCTTGGCCTTGCTATAAGTTGAATTGCGTATATGCCTATGAATAGTTCCCTAAGCTTCAAGACTTGTTGATATGAATATGATGGTTGAAAATGGTGAGTATTAAGTGGATTAGAGTTGATTGAGTGGTAATAAGAATTATCTGTGAGATGAGAAATTGTAACAATGTGGATGTGTGTAAATTTATAATTTGGAATGGTGCTATGTTACGGTGTTAGGTGGAGGAATTGGTGACTCCAAATTAAGCTTGAAAATGAGGAGAGAGAGTTTGGCTTAGTTAGATTTGAATATCCAAGATTGCAAATGCCTTGTGAGAATTATGAATTGAATCAAGTAAGTTTGGTATTTGGGGAAAGTAGTATTGCGGAGAAAGGGTGTGTGAAGCGTATTGATAAGCTGGAAAGTAAGTTGTACTGCGTGGGGTCTAGTACTTTTATTTTGATATAAGACTGATCGACCTATGCTCCGTACTTAAAATTGGGGTCGAGTTATAAATCCTTATTTCAATATATATATATATATTGTTCGGACCATATCCCAAACCCAATTGCTTCCTAGTAGCGTTGAAAGTTCCTTGGAAAGATTTTGAATCATGTCCTAATTGAATGAGAGTGTGTCTTGATTCGGTCCGTGCACCTAGAAATTCAACTTGATAGTTATTCCGACGGATTCATATATTTCTTCCATCTTCCGATGTGGTCCAATCTTACTACTTGAAGTTTCGTGAGCATAATCATTTCAAGAATGATTTATTTGCGTCAAAGCGAATTACCAAATTCTATTTAGCCTTTGCTTTTGTTCCCGACCCAACTTTTAAGCCATGGGTCGATCGTAAAGTGTCTCGTGTATCAATTAGTATTATTCGGGGAGAACCGATCCCAAGAGGGAGATATTGTGATATCCCGAATTTTCATATCCTAGATCTTTCATCTCTTTCTTTGTGAATGCAGATTTAAATCGAAGTTAATAATTTTTCCTTCATCAAACTCTTTTAGTAATAGACTCAACTTTGTCGTTGTGATTATCATGAGCTTATGCATCGGAAACTACTTCAAAACTTGGAAAAATATAAACTTGTTCATCAAGCTATTTTAGTTGTGTATCCTCAATTTTTCTTGCCTTCCTAACCTAACGAGTGACATTCGGGGATGAATGTTTCCAAGGGGGAGATGATGTGATACCCCGAGTTTTTTCCATTAAATATCTCGCTCCCAAATGTGTCGAGTCATTAAAGCCTTTTTATCTTGCCAAGACAAGCTTAACACTCAAAAAACAATTTGCGTAGTGTTGAAACTTTCTCATTTAGATCTTTGATCTCCGGGTATTTATTTGACGACCTTTTTGATATCTATTTTTGAATTTTCAAGTTGCGTTGTGATGGGTAAAGGTCGTAATACATCCCGAGTGAGTTTCGGAATTTTTGGAGTAGCATAAGGGCACGTTTGGGTGCCCAAAACAGTGGCACCATACGATTAGCATGCTCCAGAAATTTTCAGCATTTCAAGGCCAACTTCAAACGATCATCACTTCCTGAATATAAGGAACTGGGAGATCTGCTATATATCAAAAGAAATCTCTTTGAGTCTTCTTTCCAATGCAATTGGTTTCACCCCATTCCAACATCAGAGTAATAAGTTACGATCAATTTATTTCAGCATGTCAAATCAGTAACTGAGGGACGGATTTGATTTGGGTCAACTTTGGTCGACCATAACTCCTTATATATGATGAACTGGGTGGCCTACCATATATAAAATTAAAGATCTCTGAGTTAGCTTTCCAACTATATAAATTTCGCAAAAATCCAATACCCGAACGAGGAGTTATTCAGTTTTTCGTGGACAAGGTACGCAGGATTTTTCTCCCATTTTTCAATTTTCTTAGGGGCAATCCGGTCATTTCACCCTTGCCCCATTTCGTGACAATAAGCATAAAAACTGATTTTGGGCATCAAAGTTTGTTATTTTCAACAAAAATTCCAAGAAAGAAACCCTAAACCTCTAAATTTCCCTTCCTAAATCTTCCAATTCCACCATGGAAATTCCAAATTAATCCGATAAATGAAGTCCCCGTTCCGAGCTCTTCGAGACGCACCAATCAATTTCGTAAATAGTGTTCCGAGTCAAGAATTCATTCCAATCTTTAATTTTAAGGTATGTGGGGTTTGAACAAGAATAATTCTTCCGTTCTTGTGCCCGTATCTTTATTTTTTATTATGAATTATTATGAGTTTGGCAAATAAATTTATTTCCAAGATATCCTACCATGAGATTTTGATTATGTATATATGTAAATTGTTCAAGCTTGCCAATTATGATTATTTAATAGATTGATATGGTTCTGTAAGTTGAATTATGTCTAAATAATTCGATTATGAACTTATAAAGATTTGAATTGTAAGTTTTGAATCACATGAGTATTTGACTATTTTCGTTCTATGAATTGAGATTTAATTTTGGGATTTTTGGTGTTTCTATCAAGAATTGATATATTTTGAACATGTATCCACGTTTTAAGTTCAAGAATGAATTATTGGTATTTTCAAGTATTTTCGAGCCATGTGTCAAATTTTTTGAGTTTCCTTATGACGATTTGAGTTATTGGGTATATTGATATCGAAGTTGCAATGAGTCTTGGTATTTTTCGGATGGTTTTGATGAGTTAAATTGTTGAAAATATTACGTATTGAGTCTTCATATCCTTGTCCAAATGTCGAGTCGGTTATGGTTCAATGCATTGATATCTTATTGATGTTGAGGAAGATTAAAATATTTTGAGCTAAAATGTGTTGAGTTAGGAATTCACAAATTGATATGATTTGATAAATGAGAAAAAGATTTTATTTGGTCTTTATGATAGACCCTTGTGATGTTGTGGTGGATTTTCTAACGCGTTCTGAGCTTGTCAGGGAGTAGTACTTAGCACCGAGAGGGAAATTTGATATTTCCCCAAACCTATGTGCCACTGTAGGGTTGTTTGATGATGATATTATTGTCCAGAGAGCCCGATTGTGATTATTGAAGTTTTTAAGGTCGTACTTCCTGGCAAAGAGTATGACGCTTCCGCCAATGGGGGTTTCAAACATTAGTATTCCACGTAGCTCACGTGGGGTTGTCGGTTATAGGAAACTCCCGTGTCCATAAGATTAAGTTTCTTGAATTACCGAGTCACTCCCAGATTTGAGTCAAAGAGTTGAGATGTTTATGATGTTTTATGGTCATTTATGATGATTTATCATTACCTATGATGATTTTTGACGATATGATAATTTATGATGATTTATCATAATTTATGATTTATAATGATCTACGTGGATTACGAGATTTTATCATATGAACTGTTTATTATGAAATTACAAAAAATATGATTTGATATAACTCAAGCCAAGTGAGTCATCATTGTCCGTATGCATGTTTTCATGAAATTGATTATACTATTTATATTGTTGCATGCACCCCCACATACTCAGTACATTTCAAAGTGCTGACCCGCATATTTCCATGGGCTACATTCTTACCAAAATGTAGGTATAAGCTGTAGCGCACATATCATGTTCAGCTGGGTCACAGCTCTCGATCGGCAGGTGATTAGTCCTTTTGATTTAGGGACTTGAGTTGTTCAGATTTGAGGTGTATTGTATTCAGTCGTATTGAGTAGGGGTAGTTTGGATTCATGACCCGGCTATCTTTGGTCAATGCTAGTAGAGGCTTCATAGACAGTCACTAGTAGTCAGTGTATTCAGTTTCAGATTTGTATATATATGAGCAGAATTGTGACCGTGTAAATTTACTTTCATGTTGGTCAGACTAAGTTATGGGTTGTTTCCACATTATTTCTTCTATTTTATGTATTTTAGTCAGTTGTTTTGGGTTATGCCAGATGAAGGGTTAGCTTGGGGTCACTTGTGACCTTAAGCACCGTGTGACATCTCGGAATCCGATTTAGGGGCGTTACATTATCTCAATAACTCGTCTTAGTAGAGGCTTTTAGACAGACAGGTAGACTGGTGTGTTCAGCTTTATGGTCTATTAGATGATTTGCATTTTGACTTAAATATTGAAATTCATTTTATACATTATTATATTATTCATATTTCATCTTCTGCTCAGTGAATCTTATTTTATACGATATTCTTAGTATTGCTAGATCATGGGTTAGTTTAGAGTCACTTGTGACTATAAGTACTATGGTACAACTAATGATAGTCTCGATCATGACAAACTTGGTATTAGAACATTAGGTTTAAAATGTCCTAGGGCGTTTGAAAGTCGCGTTAAGTAAAGTCTTGTTCATGGATATGAAGCATGCCACACTTATGAGTGAGAGTCAGTGAAATATTATAGAAAAAGTTTCATTTCTTTTATGATTATATCACACGATGGATTTTAAATATATTCATCTTTTTAACTTTTTCCTTACGTGTTTTAGAATATGTCTGCTAAAAAAGAGATCACTCAAAGAAGTAATCAAAATAGTAATCCTTCTACACCAGTCGATCAACCTGGAAGTGTCGATATTTCTAATGTTGAGTTCTATGATGCCATTCAATTACTAGCTCGAGCTATGATTATTCAGTTATATCATCAGGTAGCAGTCCCTAAAAATACTATTGGTAAAAAAAAAAAGGGAGAGAAAGATGGTCATCCTAGGAAATGGTGACTCTAATTGTCACAAGATCACTAGTGGGAACCATTCTTATTTCCCACAAAGGTTATCAAGGACAACACTATCATCAGCTAGTACTTCATCTTTGGTCCACAAGCCTCTTTATGATCAGAAGGGGGGAGCATCTGGCTTTCGTACTCAGAAAATATTGTAAGGGAAAATTCCTACTCTATTTGCAACAAATGTGGCAAAAACCACATAAGAGAGTGTATAATAGGCCATGAAGGTTGTCTTGGTTGTGTCAAGCTAGGACACAAGTTAAGAGATTGTCTGATAGCTTCAACGAAGGGTAGGAAGGTTCACCAGTAGGCTCAGCCTACTTCCTCCACAACCTCCCAAAGGTCTCTTAAATCATTAGTGTGTCTCTCCTAGTGCAGACTTTGTTCAGCTCTTAAATTAATCCCATTTACCTTCCATCCAACTAGGTCAGAATGGTTCTCCTAGAGTTGATTCAGGTATATTTCATATTTTCTCGTTATTCATTATAGAACTCGGCCCTTATTTATCCCATAGTGGTGAAAAGTCATAGTTTAGAATAAAATAGTAGCTTAGAGAGTAGTAGTATGGCAAAGGCTAAAAAGTAAGAGGGTGAAAAGTAGATCCTCTTAGGTTTAGCAAATTATTACTAGGAATAGGTGCAACACCATGTCACGACCCACAAACTAAGGGTCATGATGGCGCGTATCGCAGCTTAGCCTTAACAAGTAAGTCAATCACCTAATATCCCAAGGCAATATTTACAGAATAAAGTCAAGCCATACATATACAATAGTACCGAAAGTCTGAATGTCGAAATAATACCATGAACCATCCCAAAACCTTGTTTCACAGAGTAAGAACAATCTACATACAACTCAAAGTCTAAAAATACATTTGATAATTCAAAAAAACCACAAGTATATCTCTGAATACAAGATAAGACATAAACTAGATAAGAAGTGAAAGCATAGAGTGGCCTATATCTGGAATGTATCAAATCACAACTGAACTCAGTTGTTGTACAACGCATTTGAACCTAGATCTACATCGAAAGGGCCTAGTAGGAATGAGGACAATCTTCTTGTACTCAATAGGTATAGTAGGCCAACTGAGCAAAGTAGCAAAAAAGGTATATAGATACATACTATGAGCATGTCACCTGAAATAAAAAAATATCCCAAATAGTGGCTCACACCATTTCCACTAATAGTTTTAAGTACATTACGTAAACTAGATATAAATACAAAAAGAAATATAGAATAGATATACATCAAAGCAAACATGAAAGCACAATACAATAAAGATGCATAATGTATGAAATACAATGAGAATGATAATGATGATGTGATATGTCCTAGGTTATCGCATAACCTCCATATACATCTACCGAGTACTTTTCCTAGGTAAGACCTATGGGGGGTTCGCAACCTATAAACAATCTCACTACTCAATCCCAGTCTCAACATCTACATCTCTTCTCCGACTTATAGGCTATTGTAGAGGGTTTTAGAAAGGTGTTATGTTTTCTATCAAAAGTTAGTATTTCTACAATGGTACCAATGTCTTATGAATGTATGTATGATATGAGGATGTAATGCTTATAACCAAATAAAAATGAGAATCTCAAATCCAGCTAATATTTACATAGGTGAGCTAAACTCAATAGGTAAACCATCCATGATCCAATATAACCAATGTACCATTAGAGTAAAATATACAGGTAATATATCACTAGTATCACATAAACCCCAACTTAGACATTTCTACCAGAAAGAAAATAGCCAAATGTATACACAAAGCCAACAATATCAGTTAAAAACCCACACGAGCCACACATAGCAACTACATCTTAAACCACCAATAACAACAACATAATCCCCCACAAAGTAACATAATAGTAATAACACTATTTTCATGATTTTTGCCATAATATTAACTACTCAGCCCAGTCTAAAGAAAGTTAAGCCATAACCTAATGATGAAATTCCGGTCCCTAGCCTTTAACATAGAGCATTTCCTTTTTTGAAAGGACTCAAAACCAACTAAACATACAAATATAGAATCTATGAGTTAAAAGAAAACCAACAACACCCATATTTTCCATTTGTGAGTCAGGGGTCAAAACGGACCTATGAAATAGTTTTTCAAAAAAAAAGGTAAAACTGAAATTTTTGCTTATAAACACTTTATCCATGATTAAAGAAATCCATAGAAGAAAATCCAAGTGAAAATAGGTTGAAAATAGGGTTTAATTTGAAGAAAAAACATTTTTAGGCCTTTTAGATCAAAATTCTCAAATTTCACTTTTGGAATCACAATTAACGGGTTTTAGATGACAAGAATCGAACTAAAATAATTGAATAAAGTGATATGGAGCTTACCCAAGATCTAAAATGGAAGAAGTCATCCAAAAATCTCTTAACCCAAAGCTCAAAACCTCAAAATGGGAGAAAAATGAGAAAGAATCTTTATATAATAGCCCAGCACTGACTACTAAAGTAGTCACCGCTTAGCGTGGGTCGATCGCTAAAGCAGCCTGGCCCTACACGGGTTGACCGCTAAAGCGGCTCCTATACTGCTAAAGCGGCCAAGGCCTGCTTTAGCGGTACCTGGCTACCAGTAGTGATTCAATTTAGTGGCACCTGGGATGCTAAAGTAGTCACCACTTTAGTGGTCTCATGGCCGCTAAAGCGGATGCTCCAGATCTAGTGCACCAGAAACTTTTCTAAAATTTCAAAGTTATGGATCGATCCCTCGGGATTCTGAATGAATCCTGTGTAGGTAAAAAAAATATGCTACTAGACTAAATTTGACACTTCGGACTCAATGATGATATCAGATTTTCAAAAAGAGCTTGTTTTCATAAAATTGATCCCCAAGACCCAATATCACTATTTTCTGAATTGAGGGTCAAAATGCAATCCAAAAGACATAAAATTACACCAACCATGCTAATAATCCAAAATAAATGTTACAGATCTACTGGCACAGTCTGTTTTGCCATCCAAAACATAGATCAATAAATGTTAACCAAAGTCAACTATAAGGCCTTTTTAACCCCTAAAAACCACAAACTTGCACAAATCATTCCAGATCACATTGGGAAATATGCCAATCATCTCCATGCTCCAAAAATATCATGTAGAAATCATAGAGAGGGGTAAAATAATCAAAACACACAAAAAAGGGAAAGTTTACAAAATTAAGTCATTACACACCACGAGTATAGCCTACTTAAACCTTAGAAGAAATAGAAAGCTTAAGATAAAAACTTATAGACGAGGGGTATTCATAGTCTTTATAAGGAAGTTCATAGTAAAAATAGATCCTAAATTAATATAGCCTAAGCTTTTGAGTAAGTTTAGTTTAGAGGATAGTGAAAAGAAGACTCGCAGACTTACTGTGGTGGCTTTTATGTAAGGAGGAAATACTAGAGTGTAGAACCACAATATGGTTTTGGAGATCTAAGTAGTAGTAATATAAGATTATAGTACAAAGTTAGGTGGAGGTAGAGACCCATTCTTATCCTAGCCTATTCAGTTTAGTTATGTTATCACGACACTTTACTCCTACATGGCATTTTATGATATATGTATTTCATTTAGATGTATGTCTATTCTAGTTCCTAGTATAGGAAGTAATAGCCTCGCTCAAAAATACAAATCATGCTTCGTGAATCCATGAGCATTAGTCTTATACCATCCAACTCATAACTCATGCATCCATGATTTCTCAACAGGCTCAGTCTCATGTACTCATAATGTGTTCTTGGTGATTAGTGAAACCAAAATATGTCAGGTATGTCCTTAGATCAACCTACTTAAACAAGATAATTCGTACAATATTATACTCCCCATACCCTTATTGAGTGTCAAGGTTAATAGAAGCCTTCAAGTCTTGATTCTGCAATACAATCCTTACTCTAGATCTTCATATTAGAGTCTATGCGACTATTAGTATACTACGGAAGTAGGGTGGGTGACGGTTGAGTAGTAGAGTTAGATGGTTCATGGATGTGCCTTGTAGATTTTGGGTGTTGGATGGATAGTTAAGCCTTGATTAGAACTCAGGGTTGGTAGGTGTAAAGTTTGATCCAAGTGGATAGAGTTTAGATTCCCAAAATAAAGACTAGGGCATTCATTCATTAAGAAATACCTAGTCCTCCAATTTAGACTCGATCATAATGAGAAAATGATGATAGACTTAGCCTTTAGCAACCTTAAAGAGTGTACCTTGAAGAGTATTTAAAGTGAAGCCGGTAAGTGATAATGCTCAACTTACATGTCAAATTAAGTGCAAGGCAGTCATTATCAATATAAACCCAACAAGAGTCGAGGTCGAATCCACAAGAAACAATATGAATGGTGATCGAGTAAGTTCAAAATAAAAGTTGCTTTCTAAATTAAAACCTGGGATACAAATATTTGAGAATTTTAAAAGTTTTTACAACTATAACAACTTTGAGGCTTCTAGAAGACTAACTCGGGGCTAAGAATAATTAGAGTATAATCAATTAGGAACGGATCTTGGAGTTATGTCATTTTACATGAAAATTCATGCATGGATAATTGGTAATTTATCAAAATTTGGTCAAAGATTTGGGTAGGCTAGATTTTAACTCTTAGTGTTAGTCTTTCAATAAAACACTTAATTTCAGTCATGTTTTTTTTTGAATACCTCATGAGTGTTTCCAATTAACCAATCCAAGACCTTAACTTAGCATCCTTATCTCTAGGATGATTCCCTTTAACCTAGCTACACCACCTAACATCCTTATTTCTAAGACAATTCCAAGAAAATAACTAGTATCAAATAATTGTTCAGTACTATTCATTACCCACATTCCTATTTCAAGGATGATGTGGAATCCATACCAATTGGGGCTTTCACCCATAATTTTTAATTCAAACATAGATTAATAGCAAAACCTATAACTATTAGCTAATTAGATAGATAATTAAACAACACACATGCACTACTCACAACCTATTCAACTAAAACCCCAAGAGGAAGAATTAGCTATTCATAAAGATAGTAAATAAAGATATACCAATATTTCCACCAAATTGATCCATAAAAGATAAAGAGAATGTGAATCCAAACTTTTAATTCCAGTGAATCTTCAATGAAAATTGTTAATCCTTCACTTAGGAATTACTCTAATGTAATCTTCACCCAAGAGCAGTACAATAGAGTTCCCAAAATATGGAAGATAGATGATGGGTAAAAAGATGGATAAAAAAATTGTGAAAATGATCTTAAAACCCTTATTTGAGCCCCAATTCCACATTTGCCAAATATTACAAAAATGCCCTTGAAACTTTTTCTCTCTACCATGATCGTCAACTCTTGATCGCGTTCGCAACTCCCATGATTGCGGTAATCATATCATGATCGCCCTCTAGTTGACTTATTAACTGGTCGTGATCGCGATGCTCAGGCCGCGATCGTGGTACCTCAAGGTCGACTTCTGGGCCTGCATTTTAGCTTTTGTTCCTTTTGCTAATATTTCTTCTCTTTCACCTTCTCCTCAGCTTATTTTTATCAAGTTTCCTTGCTCATCTTCCCATTTAAACTTTAACCGACACAAATGAGCATTAAGTAAGAAATTAACGACAAATCAATGAAAAAGAAGATAATTTAGGCTTAAAAAGTGCTAGTAAGTTGTCAAATTAATGACTTATCAGTAAGGAGTAGTGTTTCATGGGAAAAAATATAGTAGAGAAGTGATCCTAGATAAAAGTTATCAATTTTCTTGATAAAAGGCATAGTATTCTTGCTATTTCTTTCGGTCCCAGATACTCTTGATTGATGCTATGAAGTTTTAGAGAAAATATGCCTCATGGTTAAATCTACGTCATTTTTTTCTTGTGAACTCAAATTAGCAGACCAGGGTGTTCAGACCATGTCAAATTTCCCCAATCGGATGTATCGCTCAAAGCATACTCGTGATTCCATTCCCTAGATGGAACTAGAATTCCTAACAAAGAGTGTGGGAGAAACAAAGCTCATTTCTCAATTACTATCAATAATTTCATACCAGTATCCATTATTTTGTAATTCTATGTATACAATTTAGTCTTGAATACTTTAGTTCAGTTCTTAAACTCTCAATATGAATTAGCCCAAATAGCAAAAAGTTTGGTTCATAAACCAAATGGATAATACTAATGACTTTCTTTCTTTCCTTCCAATCGTACTCTGGTAAGTCTACGTCTATGCTTATTCCCTTTAAACTCTTATGTGAATTTGTGTTGTATGTAAATAGAGTTGAGTATTATTCCCAAGATAAAGTGAGTTCAAGATAATAATTTCCTCCTTATTACTTCTCACAATCTCATATCACTTAGTTACTCTCATGTCTTAGCATGTATCATGAGTTCAGCCCAACCCATGTTTCAATTATAAATTCATTTATCATGCCAATATTATCTCTTAGAAATTTGGTGTTTGGATTGCAGTTCTCTCCTTAACCTTTCAGCTTAGTTAGTTTCCATTTAGAGATGAATGGCTCCAGGGGGAGATATTATAACAACACAAAAATCCAAGCTAAGATTAAAGCCATGCTTCGAGTATATGTAGAACCAAACATCATGTTTTGATAGCATTATAAGTGATTTATACAAGTATTAAGTCCACAAGTAACTCCTACCTCATAGCAAAGTTAAAATCTTCCTTACTAATTTTGTACTTGTGAAGAATCTTTCTATAGTCAAATTCAAATAATCATAACTCCTATCACATAAAGAGTTTTGGGGATAAAGACCCACCAAATGAGAGAAATTCAAGTCTTCTTTTCAATGCTACTGATCATTTGTTAATCCGATATCAGAGGAATAAGTTATGCTTAGTTTACTAGAGAGTGTGACAAACCATAATATCTATGATGACACGTCAGGCATAAATAGTAGGACCAAAATTTAGTCATTTTTGATAATTCAGGGTGATGGTTAGTAAAGGATTAGACAGTTCATCACCCGAATCATCAGATGGAATTGCTCCGCACTGTTATAACATTTTTAAAGGGGTTGTTTGGTTTTTTTCCACTCTTTTAACACCAAAACTACATTGTTTAAGATATCCTAAGGATGAATAATAGATCTAAAAATGTGTCAAGCCCCTCATTACTTAGAAATTCAGTCGATACTTCGCCAAATACAAAAAGAGGGGCAATATTTTTCTCCAAGCAAGAATTAGGGTTCTTCAACTTCCGGCATCAAATCCAATGATTTCACCAAGAGTTTTACCTTCAGGTATGTGGTATTTCATCAATGGCTTTCTTTCACCCATTGAGTCCCAAAGTTAAAATAAATTTCTCAAGTTTAATTTATTCTCTATGGTTAGGGTTTTCATAAAAAAGGGTGAAATCCATTATCATTCAATCCATTGCTTTGAAAACAAAATAAATATATGTTTTCCCATAAATTTAAGCTTCATTACATACTTATGACTATGAACTCTCATTATATTGATTAATTCCTTTTTTTTTGTTTGAGTTATGAAATTTCCTATTACATTCAACTTATAGTATTGCCATGATTTGTTGCTTTCTTCAGAAATGGTGGGTTATGAACATCCGATGACTTTAGAATTCATGCATCAATAATTAAATATTCAATACTTAAGTTTCATATCTTTAGGATTCTTCCAGATATGGTGTCTCTCACTTAGTCTCAGATATTACAATCGGTGAACTCCAATATTATCAGTTCTTCAAAGCCTCATAGTGATTTTAGATAAAGTATATTCAACACTTATTTTCAGATAACATGTACTATTAAGTTATTATCATCTTTATGAGACACGAATTAGGATTTATGTCCAGCTTTCTAGAGTCATTCTAAATCTTATCCCTTATATGTTATATCTTATGCAATTTACTCCATCCTCTCATGTCCCCATAAACTTACAAGTCAAGTGTTCAAAAATACATGACACATACACACACACACACATATATATGTATTATATATACACTCTCATATCATGATCAGGAGCTTCGACTCATAACAATAAGATGCATGGCATGCATGACATCTAGATATGCCATCAATGCTCTAGAATATTCTTTTCCAAAAGTAAGTTCATGATTAGTATGGTATTCGGAATGCCATCAATGATTGTTGATTAGTTTGCTTATAAAAGTAAAGTTCACTAGTAGTATGGAAGTCTAGTATGGTATCCATGATTATGGACAAGTTGACATCTAGATATTTCATCTCATCGAGCTATCAATTATATTCAGTTGGGATTAATACTTTGCACCAGTTGTACTAGGGTTCAGTAAATTCCAATTCCTAGACTTACATGCCATCATAGCTATGATATTATGTTTTGCCCCAAATAGGCTTATAAATGATCATGTCAGCCTTCTAGAGTCGATTCTAAATCTTAGCCCTTATATGTTATATCTTATGCATTTTACTCTAGCCTCTCAGGTCCCCCATAAACTTACAAGTCAAGTATTCAAAAATACATTACACACACACACACATATATATATATGTATATATATGTTCTCATATCATGACCAGGAGCTTCGACTCATAGCAATAAGATACCTGTCATCCAACACTCTTTTTCAAAAGTAAGTTCACGATTAGTATAGTATTCAAAATGCCATCAATGATCATTGATTAGCTTTCTTATAAAAGTAAAGTTCACTAGTAATATGGAAGTCAGGTATAGTATCCATGATTATGGACAAGTTGACATCCAGATATGTTATCACAGGTTGACATCCAGATATGTCATCTCATCGACCGATCAATTATATTTAGTTGGGGTTGATACTTAGTATTGAGTTGAACTAGGGTTCAGTAAAACTCAACTCTAGAATTACGTGCCATCATAGGTATAATATTATATTTTGCCCCAAATAGGCTCATAAGTGATCACAACAAAATTATGGTTCTCTACCCCTGAAAAGGTATTGAACACCCTCCCAACTTAGCTAACAGATTAGATTTCATGTTGCTCACATGTTCTATGTCGGTTAATAATATCTCCCACGTCTTAGACTTATATCTTGCATTGACCTCGCATTTAGTTTATTCAGTAAAATATTGATCAGTCACATATTTATTTACTTAGTCATTGCATCAGTTTACATTACTTAGTATTATGTTCAGTTCAATTTAGTATGTTTAGCATGCTCAATACCATTATAGAATAGTGCATATCTCACATGCTTAGTACATTTGAAGTTTTGCAGACGTATTTTCTTTTGTGCTATATTGTATCATAATATAGGTTCAAATGCTTAGCATACATCTCACAGTTAGCATGATCTTGTATCACCTCAGCAATAGAGTTTGGTGAGTACTCATCTTCCAAGGATAAGACTTATGTTTACTTTCCTTATTTTAGTCATTTAGTTTTAAGATAGTTAGAGTAAGTTGGGTTTCACGACAACCCACAATACTCACCCGGTGGAAGAACCATCTATCACAAAATACCACCTCACATGAAATACTTTAAAAATAAAAAACTAATCCATTATTAGATAAAATTAAGGCTAAACCAAAAAAAATAAGTACAATCAATGGCGGAACATTGTACTTAAGCAAATAAGCCATCCCTAGAAACTGAAAGTCGTTCGTACCAAAACTACTAAAGAATGTCAAGATAGATATACAACCCCAAAATCTATAATCTAAACATCGGTTCATAAATAAGGAACTATTCCAATTAGGAGAGATTTCATAGTAGCTTGATATTCTACTTATCCTGAAATCTAAAGTCAACTGTTGGGATCACAAATGAGGTCTTGTAGGAGCCTCTAGAATATGAATTGCACTCATAAAAGTATAGATGTAGTATCAGCACACAAAAATAGTTGTGTGATGGTAAGATTCTTTGGCCAACTCAAGATAAGAATATAAACACAACCAAATTATAGTACAACAAGCTAATCTACGCTCAACAATCACACTTAGCATAACAAGCAACAAATAAGCAATTTGATATCAAAACCTACAAGTCCATATATTATGACCAATCAAATTTAGTCAAGTCAAAATAAGTGAGAATAATTTATTTAGCAAATAAACATATTTCTCCTATTCACTTATGGAATCATCAAACTTACCTGACGCTTATGCATACGCACAAGGGGTAATACAACGAACCTCTAACCATGACCTGCAGGGGAAAATTTTCACCAATGTACTAAACTCCAAACACAAGTGTCTACCAACCTTGTTTTACTAAAAAATTGTGAGAACGTTCTAAATATCGAACATTCCACATTTAACAAAAAGGTATGTCAAAAATCATATAATAACCATAAAATTATTTGCATTGACCACACCAAATAAAATGCACGAACAACTCATGCTACAAAATAGTTAACATGCACATATAGCATAAATTAGATTAAACTACAATATCATCACTTATCTCGAACCAAGCTTGCACAACTCCTCTAAGCTGGAGCTTTATCCTTTCATGGAATTCCTGCTTGCTCATGGTATAGAACAGGCATATAACAACATATTCATTATCATGACTTTCCATGTTAGGAATTAAAACTCACACTCAACCCCTAAGGTCAAGTTCATGATCATATTTTTTTCTGTTCTAGGATTTTTCTACCATAATTAACCTAAAACTACCAAGTTCATGGTTAAATTTGTGAATTAATGAAATACAAGGTTAAATTAAAACTTATTTCTTAATTTCATTCCTTGAACCAGAAAATAAAAAAATTCCTCCCTAAAACCCTCCCTAAACTTTGTAAACTTAAAATTCTAAGGCTTAATCATCAATTACAAGTTAATGGGGATGGATTCCTCACCTTTGTTAAAGCCAAACAAATAATTTCTGGTGTAAATTGTCTCAAATCACCCCTTATTTATTCCAAAATGAGTTTTAAAAATAATAAATTATTTTGGAGGAAATATTTAATTAAACTGCAATTTTTACTGCTATAGCAGCGTTGACCTGCCATTGATCGCTGCTATAGCAGGAATTTTTCCGCTATAATGTTGTTTGCTATAGTAGCTTGCCAGCCTCCATAGTGACATCAATGGGACATAATGTCCAGTTTTGCCCCACAATTCCACTTTTTACAATACACCTTAAACTTAAAAAATTCTAAATAATGCTCTTCATGCTAAGATTAATTCTACTCACTCAAATTCAATTTTGTAAATTTCTACGGGTTCCATATCCTCATAGCTATCTAGAATTTTAGTCAAATTCCACTAAACTCATCCAAATAATTTCCATATTTCCCTAGACAATACCTTACTTTGATTTCGTGTGAAACTAGCCTAACATGAAATTTATAACTTCAAAATTGGGAAGAATTTAATATGGGAATTTTAACGGGGGGTTCATTTATAATGATAGAAATAACATTATAACAAATACCAATTTACCCATTGTTCTTCCCCAATGATCAAATACAAAAATAGGCTAAAATGAGGAGAGAAGAAAGTACCTGAATACTCAAATAATTAAGGGTACTTGTCCCTCATGTCCTTTTCAATTTTCCAAGGGGATTCCATAACTAAGCAATGCTTCTACTCAACCTTAACCAAAATAAATTTCCTTCATCCTAAATTTTTTAATATCCCAATCCAGAATCGTTATTGGTTCCTCCTTGTAAGCCAATTCTTATCTAAAAGCACCGAATTCCACTTAATAATGTAGTATTTATCCCTCATGGTACCCTTTAAGCATTAAGATATGAAATATTGGATGGACTCTCAATAACCTCAGTGGTAGTGTTAATTTGTTTACAATCAAACTCACCTCTTTAAGAACCTCAAATGGATTGATATACTGTGGTTTGAGCTTGCCCCTCTTATCGAACATGACTTCCTTTATTGGAGACACCTTAAGCAAAACTTGCTCACCAACTTTAAAGTTCATGTCTCTTACCTTACAATCTGCATACTTCTTTTGCCTACTATGAGGAGCCAACAACTTGATTTAAATAAACCTTACTTTCTCTTAAGCCTCCTTTACCAAGCCTGTGCCTAAAGGTTTTCCATATCTAACCTTAAACCACCTAATGGGTACCTTACACTTCTTTTCATTTTAGAAAAATAAGAGTTTGAACACTGGTAAGTCTATTTCTGAGGAAATTGATTCTCAAAATAAAGTTGTTTAGCAAAGTAAACGTAATAGGAATAAAAACAAGAAAAATGGTGATGGTGAGGTTCAAAGAGTTTCTCCCTATGTGTAAGACTCCACATAATACTAAGCTTAACTCAGACCTTTAAAGCTTGTTAAGGGGTCCCAAACTTAGAAAACTTTAGCTAAGTATTTAGACTTAGTGTTATTTTAGCCTTCGTAGGTTGGAGACTCTATTTCACAACCCTCATGACCTTAAAGTAATAATTTTTAGGTTGACTCAAGATCAGGAATGTCAGTGGGTGTTACCGAACAAGTTTTGGATTTTTCAGAATTAACTTGGATCATATTTAAAAGCTTAAACCAGTGCATCAATGCGATCTTGATGAGCCGCATCGCCCATCGTGTTGATGAATATTTTTCCTCAGCTCCCAATGCAAATTCCAGTGAACCAATGTGGACTCGACGTGGTGCGTTGACCATCGCATCGATGCCAACGATGCGGCGCATCATCTTGCACGTCGCTAGGTCAGTTTTCAGTTATTAAAAAGTCGCGTCCTCAAGGGTAATTGGATATTTTTCCCACGTCTATCAGCCCCAAAACACAAAATTAAACCCTTCTAAGACAAAAACTATTCATTCTTCACAAGTTTCTCACAAGAACAAGCCTTAGGAGATTTCAAATTCAATTCAAGGCTCAAGAACTTACCATCAATCTTTCAGAATTTGATTGTTAAGGTATGTCAAGTGTTAATCCAAGGGTACCTTCCACCCTTGGAGTTCAACAAACTATTTTTAAAACTTCAAGTGTATTGATTTCATAAATTTCATGTTGAGTTTGATTATATTCATGATTATAATGATTAATTTGGTTTCTAATCCATGTTTTGTTACAAGTTTCATGTGGAGTTATTTGATATATGTATAGAATCATGTAAATCCATGCTAAACTCTTGAAATTGTAAATGGGGATTTGAATTATGGTGCCCATATGTGGTTAGTGTCATGTGCATGGATTATCTCCTCAAGTGTTTGATAAATTTTTTATGTAAACAAAGACAAAGGGAAAACAATCATGTCATGTTAGCTTACGTGCAAGTTATCATGAAAGTGTCTGAATGAATGTCTCTATGAATAAGTTATGATCAAGTGTATATGGTTATGCCTTTCAATGTTTATTCTATGATTTATTTTTTATGCTATCGAGTCCTGGGGTATCCAATACCCAAAAACTTAGCTGTTTACCTAGAGTTGTGGTAGATACAGGACAGTCTCAGTATGTCATGAATAGTAGCCTTAATAATCAGTCACAGTGATAGTTCAGTATTGAGTTCAGACCTCAGTAAATCCAGTTAGTCAACAGAACTCTATAGTATTCCATCAATTAATAGAATTCAGTAGTACTCTATCAGTTAATGAAAATTAGTAAACTCAGTTCAGGTCAGCTAGACAGTATGATCCTTAACAGTTTAGTCCAATCTAGTACAGTTTTAGGAATCAGTCCAGTGTCTATTCAGTTGGGAGTACGATTCAGCACTGAGTGAACCCAGGGATGAGGGCATTCTTGCTAGCAGAGAATTGAACCCTTAGTAGCAGTCCCTGTGTTACAGAACTACATAGCAGTGTAGGTTGAGACATCTTCCTGTCAGGCTAAGGTTGATACATCTCATAAGAGTTTTTCTGCAAGTGAGGTTTGAAGAAAGAGCTTCCTTTTAGAGAGGGTTAACTCACTGTTGTCTTTACCTGTGGCACGGTACTGACACCCATCCAAATGGGTTACAGGTTGGACCCCAATCTATTCAGAAAAAGGCATGTCAGTTATATGATTACCCCCCACAGTCTCAGTTTCAGTCCTTAGAATATAACTCAGATCAGTTCTACAGAAATCAAGACTGTCAGACATAATCACTCAGTTTAGTATGGAACTCAGCATAGTCCCATAAAATTATGACTATCAGTTACAATCATTCATCTATCAGTTATACAGTATTTGTAAACTCAGATATCAGTAAATTAGTGATTCGAAATGTAGTACCCAGTGTTACCATGACCTCAGTTATAGTTTACGTATTTTATGCATGTACTCTCATTCAGTAATACTCATGTTATTCAGTCAGTATTGTTCATGCATATGAACCCATGCATCTCATACTACCTCACTTAGTATACCAATACATTCAAAGTACTGATGCATACCTTTCTTTTGCGCTATGATGTCTTATATCATAGGTTCTGATGCACGGTCTCCCGATCACACTTAGCAACCCGATCCATTAGTAGTAGACTAGTGGTGAGTCCTCATTATTTGAGAACAGATTTATTATTACAGTATTTCAGTACTCAGTTTATTTCGATAGTCGGAGTTAGTTGGGGACTTGTCCCATTAACTGTTTGTTCAGACCGTAGAGCCTTTTCAGACTTGAGTATTTATAGATAGATGTTTAGTTTTGGTATGGATGTACCATACTCAATATTTACTCATAGTTTTGAACCTTATGGAAAATTTCTTTCTAATTTTAGTATAATTACTGAATTACTATTCAGTTATTACAGCAGGTACCAGTCATGGGTTAGCTTGTGGTCCTTTGGGATTATAAGCATCGTGTAGCATTTGGGATACAGAATATACCTCCAAAGAGGACTAAGGAAAGAAGGGCGGGAGACCATCCAACACCTAAGCCCATCTAACCAGATCCCCTGGACGAACATGTCTCCCATGCTGAATTCAGAGAAGCTTTCCCCACCCTAGCTCTTTGGCAGCACAGAATGAACTCCTAACTGTTGTTTCAGCCAACCCAGTGGACAATACTACTGCAGCCATGATTCGGGACTTAACCCGAATGAACCCTTCATCTTTTATAGGGTCAAAGTTAGATAAGGACCCAATGGAATTTCTTGATCAGGTGCAGAAGGTTACAGATATTATAGGGGTGACAACTAGTGAGAGGGCCGAGTTAGCTGCATATCAGTTACAGTATGTGTCTCACTCATGGTTCAAAAGTAGAAAGCAGAGAGGGCCACAAATGCAGGGTTCATAGAATGGGAGAAGTTTGTTATTGGTTTTATGGATAGGTTCTTCCCGCTAGAGTTGAGAGAAGCGAAGGTTCTAGAATTTATAAATCTGAAGCAGGGCAACATGACGGTATAAGATTATTCTATCAAATTTACTTAATTATCCAGACACGCTCCTCATGTGAAAGCAGATAGAAAATCTAAGATGAGTAAGTTTGTGTCTGGTATGTCTAGTAGTGTGGTTAAAAAGTGTAGGACCACAATATTGATTAAGGAGATAGATATATCCAGGCTCATGTCCATGCTCATCAAATAAAGGAGGCTTAGAATAAGGGGAAGAAGCGAGAGAACAAGAGAGCTAGAATAAGTATCTTCAACTTTACCCAGCCTAAGTCAGAGGGTGGTAATCATTCTCAGTTCCACCTAAAATATTTAGTTCCAACTCTGTCCTCAGCCAGTGCTCCCATACCAAAATTTAAAGACGGTAATAGAGATAGGGCATCAAGCCCTAAATCCCAGTTAGTGTTAGTAGTGCCTAAACAAATCCTCTCTGCCAGAAGTGTGGCAAAAACCATCAGAGTGTCTGCAGTGATGACATTGACATATGTTTCGAACGTGGCAATCCAGGACACAGAGTCGGACAGTGTCCTCAGGCTGGTCCATAGAGTCAGTATAACCGTTTCTCAGCTCAGTTTGATTGCCTAAATCAGCAGGATACCGCTTCCAGTGCCACCATTTGTCAACACCCAAATAGAATTTATACACTTTAATCCCGATAGGATCAGGAAAGTTCTCCTGATGTGGTCACTGGTACGTTACAAGTTTATCTTTTGTATGTTTATGCTTTACTATATCCAGGAGCTTCTTTGTCTTTTGTAACTCCTTATTTAGTTATTGACTTCAGAGTCAGTACCAAAATTCTAGAAACGCATTTCTCAGTCTCTACCCCAATGGGTAAATCTATCATAGCCCGGCGGTATACATAAACTGTCCGGTTATGGTGTCTCAGAAAGTTACTTCAATAGACTTAGTCAAATTAAAGATGACCGATTTTGATGTCATTCTCGACATGGATTGGATTCATTCCTTCTATGCCTCAGTCAATTACAGATATAAAATTATCCAGTTTTAGTTCCCAAATAAGCCCAGCCTAGAGTGGAGGGGTAGTACTTCAGAACCTAGGGGATAGCTTATTTCTTACCTTAGGGCAAGAAAAATGATATCTAAGGGATGTGTCTACCATCTCATTTGAGTCCAAGACTCTAGACCAGAAACCCCTACTCTTGAGTCAATATCAGTAGCATGTGAATTCCCAAACGTGTTTCCTAAAGATCTTTCCGGAGTTCCTCCCGAAGGGGAAATTGACTTTGGAAAAGTCCTTTTTCCAGATACCCAACCTATATCTATTTTACCATACATAATGGCTCCAGCAGAACTCAAGGAATTAAAAGAACAGTTTAAGGATCTCCTAGATAAGGGATTCATCAGACCCAGCGTATCTTATTAGGGTACACCAGTTCTATCCGTGCGTAAGAAGGACGGTTCTCTTAAAATGTGTATAGACTACCATTCGTTGAATAAAGTCATGATCAAGAACAAGTATCCACTTTCCAGAATCGATGAATTTTTTGACCAACTTTAGGGTGCCAGTTACTTTTCGAAGATAAACCTCAGATCAGGCTATATCGGCTCAGAGTCAGAGAATGTGACATTTAGAAAATAGCTTTCAAAACTTGGTGTAGTCACTTTGAATTCTTAGTTATGTCATTTGGTCTTACTAATTCCCTAGTAGCTTTCATGGACTTGATGAATCGTGTGTTCAAGCAGTACTTGGACATTTTCATCATAGTCTTTATAGATGACATCTTTGTCTACTCCCGCAGTGAGCATGATCATGCAGACAATCTTAGAATAGTATTGTAGAGTTGGAAGGAGCTAAAAAACAAGATACAAATCAGATGCATGGTAATACTAAAAATAAAAACAATGAAATAGTGCAAGATCAACGGGTTTATAACATGCAGTCAGGTCTTCATTCAAATAAAGATATTGATAATACTTAGGTACAAGATCAATGGCAAACTCAAAAAAGAAGAAACAGGAGAAATAATCAATAACAACAACAGGTACAGTAGCATCTTTAATAGAATGTACGAAGCCAACAACAGTAAACTGTCCAGCAACAACACCAACAGCAAGTGCAATAACAACAATAGGGACAACAATAGTAGCAACTCCTGGTACAACAACAACAACATCAACAGGTACAACAACATAATAAAGGTCATTTAAAAAATCAAAATCATGGTAATATACAGAAAGTATACATGCCTATATCTCCAGAGTCTCTAAAAGAAACAAACCAGCAAGTTCAATTACAATAATTGACAAGTAAAGATGCTAATTTTTCTAATCAACAACCCAAAAATTGTAATGTTGACTCTGGAGTCCAAAATCAATAACCCCAACCTCAATAATCTACTGTTATTTCTATTAACCAATCCCCAAATCCCCAATAAAATTATTGTGATTCAAGTTGCCAACAAGGAAAACTTAGTTACTGGAAACATAAGCAACAAAGCTGATGGAGTAATGCAACACCATAATCATAAGGATTCTCATAATGTTTTCATAAATGGGACCACAGGCATTGACTGAATGCTTCAAATAACCCTCCCCAATAATTCTAATATGCTAAAAGGTAGTGTGGCTAAATTGGAAAAAAATCAACCTCAAAAGAATGAGAATGTAGAAAATATCCTTTAAAGGACCTCAGGTATTGACTCAATGCTTCATCAACCCCACCCCATGGGTTTTACTGATAATGAAGTTAATGGAGGTGAGGCTGGTGTGAAGGAGAAATCTACTAACTTGCAGGAAAAGGTTTCCAGGGAAAAGGGTGTTCCTAATATGGTTGACCCTAGGATTGACTCTAGAGCTCCTTCTACCACTGTTGCTGCTAAATTTGATGCTGAAATCCTTGATGCTACTGATTAGATTTTTGCCTATGGTTCTACTGGTAATATGGTTCAGTGTATGGGTTTAGATTTTGGTTTAGAGACTGGGGGGATAAGTAATATTGGTCAGTTATCTAGAGATCAGGTGCACACTTCTTCTAAAAAAGTGAATTTGAAAAGTACAGATGTGAATAAAAAGCTTCAAGGCATTGTGGTGATGAATTTTCAAAATTTAGCTTATGTTCAGAAGAATAATATGGGTGCAGCTGATCCTAGTAATCCTATCAATGACTCCTCAGTATCTCACATTCAGGCAGAAGATACAAATAATAGGGTGGGAAAATCTTTCCAACCCCTCAACAACAAGGCTACATTCAGATTCAGCAAAAAGAAGAGATATCAAATTAAAAAAAGACAAGAAAGGGGTGATAATAGGGATAATAATCTGCAAAAAAAAGAGAAATCAGAACTTTATGTTAGTGATTGAACAAGCAGGTCTTAATGTTGCACCTTTACAAGCTGGTGACGAATTTATGACTAGTCCTAAAGAAACATGTAATTTCAACACTATTCCAGCTATGTCAACTTCAGAATGGAATATTATTGATGAGTACAGTGTCATTAACTCTGAAGATGAAATTGATGATGATACGTTACCTATGGAAGAAAATGAGGAAGGTGATACCAGTGATCACTTAAATAGAGCTTTTGGCTCTAATTTTGACAGTAAAATACAAGAGGAAGTTTAGAAAATCAGTGTCAATCAAGGTCTTTCCCCAAGATGTCAGAAGAAGAAAATGGCAAGGACCAAGCAAAACAACACTAGCAATCTGGGTACTGTTGACAGAATCAAAATAAGGTCTCAAGCTAAAAAGTGTTGATAATTAGTACAATCTGTTGGAATGCTAGGAGCATCAATACTCAGGGTGTTCTTGAAAGACTTTAGAAGCTCAAGAATTTTCACAGAATTTCCATGATTTATATTTTGGAACCTTTCTCTGATAATTCTCAGTTAAATTTTTATAATGATCAGCTTACTATGGATAATGCATCTTGTAATGTAAATGGTAAAACTTAGCTATTTTGGAATCAAGATGTGGACTGCAAGGTGTTGGACCAAGATGATCTGCAAATCACTTGTGAGATCAAGCATGTTTCTCATCCTAGTACTTTTCTCAACACTTTTGTTTATGCTAAATGCAGAGATTATATGAGAAGACCTTTGTGGGGGAAAGATGCTTTATTTTTTCATTTTTAATAAACCTTGGTGCATTTTAGGAGACTTTAATGTTATTATTCATATTGATGAGAAATTGGGAGGTCAGATGTACAACATGAATAAAAGCTTTGAATTCATTGGAGTGATTGAGGCTTATGGGCTTACTAACCTCCATTTTTATGGTCAAAAATTTACCTGATGCAATAACAAAACTGCTAAAGATAGAATCTGGAAAAGGCTTGATAGGGCAATGGTTAATGACAAGTGGCTTGAGATCATGCCCCTATCCACTATTATTCATCTCTCTTCTACAGGCTCGGATCATTGTCCTCTCTTGTTGGAAATTTTTAAAAGACAAGAGAATATGATTAAATACTTTAAATTATTAAATTGATAGGTTGATAATCCTACTTTTATTAATACTGTTAAAAGATGTTGGGACAGAATGGTGGAAAGCAATCCTATGTGGAGGTTTCACATAAAAATGAAGAGAGTTTCTTATACTCTAAGCAGTTGGTCTAGGAGTGAATATAGGGACATTTATTTTGTTGTGAAAGAGTGTGAGGAGAAGGTCAAAACTACTGAAGAAGAAACCATCCACAATAACACTGAAGAGGCTAGAGCTAAATTAAATCGTCTCAATGTTGAATATATAAGGTATCTCAAATTAGAGCAATCTATTTTGAAATAAAAAACTCAGCTTCATTGGTTCAAGGAAGGGGATGCTAATTCTAAGTACTTCCATGCTTTGATAAGAGGGAAAAGAAGAAGGCCCTTTATTCATAAAATCAGTAATGATAAGGGTGTGTGGATCCAAGGTGATGAAAATATTGCTAAAGCAGCTTGTGAACATTTTTAGGACATCTTTACTGGTGAAGTTAAGCATATTAATGAAGGGGTGCTTACGTGTATTCCTAACATGGTCACTCAGACTCAGAATCAGACTCTTCAAGCTATGCCTAATCGTGATGAACTTAAGCAAGTGGTTTTCTCAATGAGTCCAACATCGGCTGCTAGACCAGATGGTATGAATGGCAGGTTCTTCCAAGTATGTTGGGATGTGATTTGTAGTAATTTACTAGAAGTGGTACAGTATTTCTTTTGGGGAAATGAAATGCCTAAATACTTTTCTCATACATGTTTGGTTCTACTCCCAAAAGTGGACTATCCTAATAAATTTTTTTGAATTCAGGCCTATATCTCTGAGCAATTTTACCAATAAAGTTATTTCCAAGTTGATTTGTCTATGACTTGCTCCTATTTTACCCCACTTGATTTCTTAAAACCAGTCGGGTTTAATCAAGGGTAGAAGTATCTCAGAAAAAATCATGTTAGCCCAAGAAATCATTCATCGTATAAAAAAAACCCCAAGAAGGTGATAATGTGGTTATTAAAATTAACATGGCCAAAGCCTATGTTAGGGTTTCTTGGTCTTATATTTGCCTTGTTATGAGAATAATGAGGTTTGGTGAATCTATTATTAATATGATATTGAGGATAATGTCTAATAATTGGTACTCAATCATTGTTAATGGGTCCAGGCATGGGCTTTTCCATTCAACGAGGGGTCTTAAGCAAGGCGACCCTCTATCTCCAGCTCTCTTTATTATTGGTGAAGAAGTTTTATCTAGATTGATGAACCAGCTGCACAATCATTACCTTTATCAATGGTTTCATATGGAAACCAGAGGTCCTCAAGTAAACCATTTGAGTTTTGCAGACGATGTTATCATTTTCACATCAACTTGCACCTACTCTCTTCATCTTATCATCAAGACTTTATAGATTTATGAAACTACTTCAGGCCAGCTCATAAACAAAGACAAGAGTCACTTCATAATCCCAGATAAAGTACCTCAAGAAGCTATCGATAGAGTTAATTCAATCACCGACTTCAGTCAAAAGGCTAGTCCAATTACTTATCTTGGATGTCCTTTGTAAATTGGTCGACAGAGAATTATTTACTTTACAGATAGGGTCGCTAAAGTTATATCCAAGATTAAGGGATGGCAAACCAAGATGTTAAATTATGGGGGTAGAGCGACTCTTATAAAATCGATTTTGCACTCTCTTCCAATTCACTTGCTATCAGTTATTACCCCTACGTTCTCAACTTTGAAGTAGATAAGAAGTCTTATTGTTGATTTCTTTTGGGGTTGGGATAGAGAGAGGAAAAAATTTCACTGGGCATCATGGGAAACCATATGTTATCCATATGATGAGGGTGGTCTTGGTGTGAAAAAGTTGGATAATGTTTTTTTAGCTCTTCAGTACAAACAATGGTGGACTTTCAGATCTAAAAAGTCATTATGAAGTGATTTTCTTAAAGCTAAATATTGCCAAAGGGCAGACCCTGTTATCAAAAATGGGATACCGGTCAATCTCTTATTTGGAAACACAAGATGAATAATAAGAGTGAAGCTAAAAAATACATCCAATGGACCTTAAATTCTGGTAGTTGCTCATTCTGGTGGGATGATTGGCTTGGTATGGGTCCTCTTGCTTATCACAACAACTTTTTGCCATGGCTTAATAATATAACTATTTCCCAGGTTCTCAATAATGGAGTTAGGGATGAAGTTTTAGTGACACAACATGCTCCTGAAGCCTTTGGTCAACAGATCCTTAGTACCATGTTTAATTATCAAGAAGGGGTTTGAGATCAAGCTATCTGGAGACTAAATGCTAGTGGTAATTTCACATTCTCTTTAGCTTGGGATTTAGTACAAAAGAAGAAGAATAAGAGCATGACTGATACACTTATTTGGCACAAACAAATTCCATTTAAGACTTCTTTTTTACTGTGGAGAGCTCTCGGAAAAAAGCTTCCAACGAATGATAAAATCGCATCTTTCGGACATGAGAAAGCTTTCTGTTCTTGTTGCTACACACCAGGTTGGGATACAGTTGATCATATATTTTTTTCTGGGAGTTTTGCTAGACACATTTGCAAGTTTTTTTCATATTGTTGGAGTATTGAACCCGCAGTTAATTCTTTAAGAAATCTACTCATCAAATGGTTGATTACTAAGCCTAAAAATATGGTTCATAAGTTGATGCTTCAAGCAACTCCAATCCTTATATGTAAAAACCTGTGGAAAAATCGGTGTGCTAGTAAGTATGGGGGCAAACCTTCAAGCATTAAAAGAGTTAAATTCAAAATTAGCAAGGAGATTATCATGTTGTTCCATACAGCTTTTCCCTATATTCAATGGTCTCACAATTGGACGAAATTAGTGATCATGATTGAAAAATGTCAACATGAAATGAGGGTAGTTCAAGTCAAGTGGTTCCGACCGCCTTTTTCCATGATTAAACTCAACACTGATGGTAGCGCACTTGACAATCCGGGACAGATAGGTGCTGGTGGTATTTTGAGAGACCATAGAAGTAGGTTAATTTATGCATTTGCTCCACCTCTTGGTTTCAGATCAAAACACCAGGCAGAGGTTTAAGATGGTATTCTGGGAATCACTTTGTGTATTCAACATGATTATAGCAGAATGATTTTTGAAGTTGACTCAGAGTTACTTGTCAAATGGATAAGACGGATTACTACACCTCCCTGGAGTATCACCAAATATATCGCTGAACTGCATAATTTGATCAATCTCATAGAATTGTACCAATGCAAACATGTGTATAGAAAATGTAATTTTCCAGTAGATACTCTTTCCAAATTTAGTCAAACGGTTGATACAACTCAAGAGTTCTAAACTTACCAACAACTCCCACATGAAACAAAAGGTTACTTCACTTTAGATAAGATAGGTATGCCTAATTTTAGGAGAAGAAAGTTGAAGAGGATCAAGAAACCACCTTGATGAGATGTGTTCTTTGGTCCTAATTTGGTTTATATATCACCATTTTCATCTTCTTTACTCTCTCTAAGTTATAGCATTTATGAAGTGGTTTATCTTTAATTTGAATTTCTTCTTACTTTGTAAGGGGAGAGTCTCTCTTATTTATATTTTCCTAGATTATATTGTACTGAGAGGAGTCCTCTCTTCTAGGTGCTTAGATCTAGGTTTCATTTCTAGTATCGGGGATGAGTCGATAGGCCTTAGTAGGCTTGTTGACTTTGAACCACCATAGGATCGGAGGTAAGGTTTATGTCCCCTTCCTTGTACTTTCTTTTGTTTTTATTTATGATAAGGCTTGGGGGTGTGTGGCTCAACCCTTGACCACCACAGGAGGTAAGAGCCCTTGGTAAGGTCCATTCCAAAAAAAATACTTCCTTTCATAGAGTACCATAATATGGTCATATCAACGCTAGAGTGATAGATATTGTTATATAAAAACTTACACAATGGAAGAAATGGGTCCCAATGTCCACCAAAATCAATCACCAAGGCCCTCAATATGTCTTCCAGTACCTAAATCATCTTCTATGACTACCCCTCAGTTTGAAGATGAAAAGTTGTGCTAAATGTGAGCTAGGTGCCCAACTTCTCATGCAACCGATTCTAGAATTTGGAAGTGTACTTGTCATCCTATCTTAAATAAAGGTAAGGGCCGACCCAAAAAGTTTGACAATCTTCTTGATGTAGATTTTAGTGAACTGTTAAGAGTTGTAGTCTACTCTAGCTGGCAAAAAGTGAGTTGATTTCGTTATCCAACCTACTATCACCTAAATAGAGTCATACTTCCCCAAAGTCTTAGGAAGAGCCACTACAAAATCCATAGCAATATGTTCCCACTTCCACATAGGTATAGGCATCCTCTAAAGCAAACCCACAGGCCTTTGGTATTCATACCTCACCACCTGATAGTTCTAACACTTGGACATATAAGCCACTATGTCCTTCTTAATCTCAGGCCACCAATAAGGTTTGCTCCCATCACGGTACATCTTGGTCGTACCCAGATAAATAGAATAATCCAAACCATTCGCATCTAAAAGAAAATCAAAAATCAAATCACCAATCCGTGAACCATATAATCTCCCTTAAAACAAGCACCCCACATACATCAAATGTGGTTTCTGCCACCTCACCATGAACCACTTTATTCTAGAATGCATTCAACATCTCATCCTCAAATTGGTTGGCCTTAATCTGATCCACAAATATTGACTTTACCTTGACACTAGGAAACACACCACCCTTATCTAAGACCCAAAAGTGCATGCTCAGAGATGCTAGATTTTGAAACACTCTAGTTACTGGTTGCTTGGACACCCTCAAGAATAATAAACTACTCATACTTACTGCTTTTTGGATCAATGCATTTTCTACCAAATTAGCCTTACTTGGAATATACTGAATAGTTATATCATAGTCCTTTAAAATATTCCATCTACCTTACATTCGGATGATACTCCCTTAGATTCAGATCCTTTTTAGTGAATACATGTTGTAGGATATGATGATCTGTGAAGATCTCCCACTTGACACCATAAAGATAATGTCTCCAAATCTTTAATGCAAACACCATTGTTACAAACTCTAAGTCATGTGTTGGCTAGTTCCTTTCGTGGGGCTTCAACTTCCTCAAATCATAAGCAATGATGTTTTTGTCCTACATTAACACAGTACCCAAACCCAAAAGTAAAGCATCGCAAAACACTGTAAAGTCCTTACCTTTAACAGGCAATAAAAGAATAAGCGTTGTAGTCAAAAGTGTCTTGAGCTTTTGGAAACTCTCTTCACATTGATTTGATCAAACAAATGACATTTCTTTCTAGTCAACCTTGTAAAGTGTGTTGCAATGGATGCAAAGTTCTTGACAAACCTGTGCTAATAATTAGAAAGACCTACAAAGCTCTTTACCTCAGTCAATGAACTAGGTCAAATCTAATTCTTAACTGCCTCAATCTTCTGGGGAACTTCCATCACCTTTTTTTCAAAAACCACGTACCCTAAGAAGGAAACCGAAGACAACCTGTACTTTGAAAACTTAGAAAACAATCGTTTCTCTCTTTAATTCTCTAAGACTCTGTAAAGATAACCTGCATGTTCTTCTACACTCTTGGAGTAGACAGGAATATCTTTAATAAACACAATAACAAAAGAACCCAAGAAGGACTTAAAAATCCTATTCATGAAACTCATAAAGGCTGCAGGTGCATTAGTCAACCCAAAAGTCATCATCAGAAATTCATAATGACCATATTAGGTTCTAAAAGTCATTTTTGGCACATCCTCTGGTCTAATTTTCAACTGGTGATAACCCAACCCTAAATCAATTTATAAGAACATTGATACACCCTGCAACTGGTCAAACAAATCGTCTAAGCGAGGCAAATGGTATTTGTTTCTGATAGAAACCTTATCCAGTTGTCTATAATCAATGCATATCCTCAAACTATTGTCTTTCTTTTTAACAAACAAGCCTGGAGCACCCCAAGGTGAAGCATTTGGATGAATAAAACCCTTGTCAAGTAGCTCTTACAATTGAATCTTGAGCTTCATCAAATCTAGTAGAGTCATTCTACGGGGAGGAATTGATATAGGACTAGTTCTCGGCTCTAAGTCAATATAGAAAGTGATATCTCTATCTGGAGGCATACCCAGTAGGTTTGAAGAGAATATATCCTAGAATTTAGAAACGACCAAAACTGAATCTATAGAAGGAGACCCTACACTCACATCTCAAATATGGTTTAAAAACATTGAACACCCCTTCCCCACTAACCTTCTGGACCAAACAAATAATACAATTTTCACCATCTTAGCCTTATACACTCGCTCCCACTCTAGATTACTGATTCTTAACATCGCTAGACGCATTATCTTAGTATTATAATTTAAAACTGCGTAATATGAAGATAACCAGGTCATACCTAAAATTACATTGAATCCTAACATATCCAGAATAATCAAGTTTATCTAAGTATAAAAATCCATAAACAATACAGGGAAAGAACGGTATGCATTGGTTACTACCACACACTCACCAGCTGGAGTAGACGTATAAATAGGATAACAAAGTACATCATAAATCAAATTCATACCCACCATAAACTAAATAGATACATAAGAATAAGTAGACCCCGGATCAATTAAAATAGAAACCATCTAGTCACAAATAGTAATAGTACCTGTGATAACCATATCAGAAGTCTCGACATTAATCATACCTAAAAATGCATAATAATGATCCTGGTTATCAATTTGAACTAACTTTTTCCTTGGCTACTCTTCTCCCCATGCACCATTAATTCTGCAACCACCCCGACCACCTACCTGATTTCCCTATCCACCTTGTGAATGACCCCTACCGCCACCTCCTCCTATTCTACCTGCTAGAACAATAGCCTAAGTTTGTGTAATGACCCGATACTACCCCCTAGTCATCACACAGTGTTTTCAACCCCGAAGGACCATAAGCTAACCCATGAATGATATCTATAGTAAGAACTGAACAATAATACTGATATAAATACAGAATAATGGACTAAAATACCATAAGGTTCAAAACATCTAAAATATTGATAAAATATAACATCTGCAATACTGAATACTGTCTAAAAATCTAGTCTGAAAAGCCTCTAACTGAATCTATCTAAAAGTGATGTTGATGGGACAATCCCCTAACTAACTCCATCTACTAAAATACTGCTAAGCTGAAGTACTAAAATAAAAGCATATCCTCGATAGATGAGGACTCACTGCTAAAGCTGCTACTGCTAGCTGAATCTGGTTAAGCGCAGTTAGGAACCTAAGCGTTCGAACCTATGATATGAAATATCATAGCGCAATAAATGGGTATGCGTTTAGTACATGGGAATGTACTGGTATGCTAAATAAGGTAAGGCTGAATGCATGGGTTTAATATGCATGATCAATAACTAAAGAGTTCATACATAAAAATAACCCTAAACTTGACACTAAATTATAACTTTGACCTTAAACTTTGATAGTGCACAAATATAACCTTTAACTATTCAAAACTTCACAAATATGACCTCCAATCCTACGTGGCAAAATACGTGTTCAACACGCAAAACTGGGCGCATTCAGCTTAAAATCTAAGAGCATAATAAATAAATATGACCTTAAACTTTGACAATGCACAAATATGACCTTTAACTATTCAAAACTGCACAAATATGACCTTTAAATGACTCTTCACTATTATTTTTTTATTATTTTTGGCTCAAAGATGAAAATGGCATCTAATTTCTTTTGTCATTGCAGAAAAAAAAGCAATATTGAAAATTTATTAATTAGGCAGGTCAGCCTCATATGAAAAAATCAAGCGGGTATGTATATATTATAAAGTAGAGGAGGAATTTAAGTTATATAATATATCTAAATATTATTTATTTAAATATTAAATTAAAGATGAAACTATACTAATAATAAAAAATTATAGTTTTAATAAAACATTATTAAATTAATATTATTAAGGATGGTGGTAGAAGTATATTAAATTAACGTTATCAAATTAACATAATTAAAATGTTATTAAATTAATATTATTAAAACGTTATTAAATTAATGAGGGGCGAACCTACGTGGTTGCCATGGGGTTCACCCGAACCCCCTCGGTAAAAAAATTACGCTGTATATATATAAGATAGAAAATGTATATTAATGTTGAACCACATTAAACAAGGCACTTAGATATCCCAGTGATGTTATTTGCTCTTCTTGGGCGCTTCCTTCAGCCTACTGTGCGAATTCGATCTCTGCTAGTGGCTTTTTTTTTTAATTAAAAAAAAGTTAGGTGTTGCTGCTATAGAAATAAATAAAATAATAATAATAATAATAATTTTTTAAAATTAAAAAAAGTTAGGTGCTGCTACTATAGAAATAAATAAAATAATAATAATAAAAACGACGTCGTTTTAACACAAAAAGCAAAACTTTGATAGTGCACAAATATGACCTTTAACTATTTAAAACTGCACAAATATGACCTCTCTCCAAGTCATCCCTTTTAAAGTGTGGCACCGTGTGATTGGATTACCTTTCCACGTAAGTGCGAGTGAGACTCACGCATGGGGTTGCAAATTGAAGGTCATATTTGTTCAGGTTTTGAATAGTTAAAGGTCTTATTTGTGCACTATCAATGTTTAAGGTCAAAGTTATAATTTGGTGTCAAGTTTAGTGTCATTTTTATGTATTAACTCATAACTAAATGAATGATATGAAAGAGATAGATTATCATACATAGAGGATCTGTAACTACTGAACATACTGTGCATACTGTGACTAAGTATACTGGAATTGAATTTGATAAATGATAACTGAATATACTGATAGATTAGCATACATGGAGAATCTGTAACTACTGAACATACTCTGCCTACTGTGACTAAGTATACTGGAACTGAATCTGATAAATAATACTGAATATACTGATAATCTGGGATCACTGATAATCTAAATTACTGTTAACTGGACGACTGTATCTGACAGTCCTGATTCTATAGAACTGAATACGAAGACTGAGACCAAAACTGAAACTGAGACCTTTAACTAATCTAACCGACATGCCCCAAATAAGATAAGATAACTGAGTTGGGGTCCAATTTAAAACCCCAATTGGAAGGGTGTAGGTACCGTTCTATGGGTAAAGACAAGCTGATGAGTAACTCTCTACTGGTAGGTTACCAACACGAGAATGGTGGTACCCGCTACTGGCAGGTAGAGCACCTCATCAACCCTCAACTGGTAAGTTTGAAGTCTCACCCTATGCTGGCTATGTAGTTATGGAATTCAAGGATTGTTTCTAAGGATCACACCCTCTGCGAGCAGATGATCCCCCATCCTTGGGTTCACTCGGTGTTGAATCCTACTCCCAATTGAAAGACATTGAACTATTATATTGGACTGAACAGGATTGAATTCACTGAGATTACTGAGTCTTTCTGAGTTCTGTAACTGAGTGAATTCTACTGAGTTCTATAATAGATTGAGAGTACTACTGATCGTGACATGACTGATACTATTCTGTAACTGACACTGGCTCTTAATAAACAGCTAAGTTATCGGGTATTAAATACCTCCAGGACTCGATAGCATGAAAAGTAAAGAAAAGCATAATCCTAAATAACATAACAATGTTCACTTGGGCATAATTCATTCATAGAGACATTCCATCAAACACTTGTAATGCATTAACGTGTACATGAATGGAGAGTAAATGTTAGCATGTTATAATGGCATTATTTCATTCTCATAGACAATCTATCAAATACATAAGAAGTATACTTGGTTTATTAAATCATAAACACTTAGGGTTAACATGGTTATAAAAATCAACTTGCAAATTGAAGGATTTATCATGAATATCATGTAATTCAACACATACTAGAATCAATTCTTGAAACTTGTAATCTAAATCATGAATTAAAACTCAAACAACATCATGAACATGAATTCAATCTAATTCAAATATGAAAATCATAAATCATAAATCTTGTATTTTGAAAAAGTATTCTTGGGCTCCATGGGTGAACATCTAACATAAGTTAATTTGATGAGTTCTTGGAGAAATTCTTGGGATTGACCTTGATTCTTGAGAGCTAGGGTTTGTTTTCTTGAGAGAGAATAATCTTTTGATTTGGGGAAAAGTGAATAATGAAGGATTTTACACGTTTTTAGGGCTTAAATCCCACATCTGGGCAGAATAAAATCATGGGAAAAGACTGTTTTAACCCTGAGCGCAACTTTAATTTTTTGAGAAATTTTTCTAATTTGGACCCCTAGCGCGATGCGATGCTATCGCATTGGGCCTCTGGAAATTGACGACTGGGAAATTTCATGGTGGCGCGATTCGATGGTATCGTGTCATCACTTTCTTTGTGAATTGAAAGTGCACCGTGTCGCGATGGAATCGCATTGGTACACTGAAAATTGACAATTGCTATTTTAACACACTCTATGATGCGTCATTGGCCTGAATGACGATGTTTAATGACTGAAAATTAAAATTGCCATAACTACATACCCGGTTGTTGGATTTAGGCGAATTTTGTATCGGTGGAAAATTAATTAAATTTGCTACGCAATGGCAGACTCAAATCTGAAAATTACTGAGTCTTCCAAAAATTTTATCTAGGATAACCCATGTACTGAGGGTTAATCTAGGCTAGGAAAAGATGGAGTAATATAATATATCCCCCTTGGGAACATTCCTCCTCAAATATGGCAAGTTAAGCTAAGAGAGTACGAATAGACTGAGTTTACGTACAGAACTAGACATGCACAACAAAAGCATGGTTACATGACTGGTCTAATAGACTGAACTTACATTCTGAACATGCATGTCTGATGCATGAGTACATGTCTGGACGGATTAATGAATACGAATATGCATGACTGGGAATATGAGGACATAACTAAGTCTGAATCATAACACATGAACTGAACTGATTCCCTAGATACGTGTCATAACAGGGAAATGGTTATACGGATGAACTTGGGACTTGAGGGTCAACTATAAGGACCTATTACTTTAATTGGATTTTCTACGTGAAGAGAAAATGGAAGATTTAGATCATGATAGCTCGAGTATTATAGTGCATCTCCCATTTGGGACACTATGTCCCTCGAGAATGCTGACTTGGCTGAGATACTAAGGAAAAGAATGAGACGATGCATGGGGTACCTACGAACTAAATTGTGACTGAATATCTGGGATCTGAAACTGAGGCATAAATATGTAAATGGAAGATCTGTAACATACCAGTGACTACATCAAGAGAACTTTCCTGATCTTGTCTAGGCTGAAATGCGTAAAACCTGTTTAGGCATTGCCCACTGAAGGTACTAAAAATGGCACCTTACTAATTCAGCCAATCTAACTAAGCTGAAGGACGACTATACTGACCCTGAGAACCTGACTGAGGATAATCTCTGACTTTACGGCCAAGTTTCCCATACTTGAAACAAATATCACTGCTAGATCTACACACACCCTTATGATTCTTACGACACTCTTCGAAAAATGGATTAGTACGACCAAGTCTTACGCTATCCTGGGTCATCGGTACACTGGCTGAGGAAGGAGCTGCTACTGAAGACTTTGGACAAAACTGGGAATGGTTACCGCCTTCTAACTTAGGTTGACATAAGGTAAAGCTACCTATTCTAGCCCTCTTATTCTCTCTCTCCTTCTTCTTAAGCTTCTGCTCTTTAATTTATTGAGCATGGACCATAAACCTAGATATGTCCATCTCTTTAATCAACATCGTTGTTCTACACTTCTTAACAACGCTATCTAACACTCTAGATATGAATTTGCTTATTTTGGACCTATTGTCTGCCACTACATGGGGAGCATACCTGGATAACTGGGTAAAATTGAGGGAATACTCTTTTACGCTCATGCTACCTTGTTTGAGATTGATGAACTCTTAACACTTTGGCTTTTCTCTCTGCTCTAAAGGAAAGAATTTGTCTAGAAAGGTAGTAGCAAACTCTTCCCTCTCTATGGGCTCTGCATTTATACCCCTGTCTACCCTCTACTACGTAAACCACATATGGGCTACATCTTGTAGCTAATAGGTGGCTAACTCAACACTCTCACTATAATTTACTCCTATGATATTTGTGACTTTTTGAACCTGATCGAGGAAATCCTGTGGATTCTTTTCTGACTTAGATCCCGTAAAGGAAGGAGGATTCATCCGGGTGAAGTCCTGAATTTTGGTTGCAGCAGTATTGGCCATTGGGTTGGCTGGAACAGCAGCTGGCCATTCATTTTGAGCTACTACTGAATTGGCTAGAGTAGTGAATCCAGCTCTGAATTCTGTATGAGAGACATGTTCATCCAGGGGATCGGCCTGAATGGGCTGAGAGGCTTAATGGTTTCCGGTTCTTCTTTCGTTAGTCCTTTTAGGAGGCATGTTCTGTAAATAAAAGGAATAAGCAGATTAGACTGAGAGATTAACTTGAGCTCATACTCACTCACATGATAGGAATACTGAAAGAAGGGAAACTTTTCCTAAAACATCTCATAGCCTCCTGTCCATAAGTGTGGCACGCTACACACCTATGCACAAGACTTTATGCGATGCAGCTTTTCAGATTCCCTAGGACTCTATTGAACCTTAGGCTCTGATACCAAGTTTGTAATAACTCGAGACTACTCCCTATTCATCACACGAAGCTTGCAACCCTGAAGGACCACAAGCTAACCCATAAATGATATCTACTATAAGCACTGAACAATAATACTGACATAAATGCAGAATAATGGGCTGAAATGCCATAAGGTTCAAAATATCTAAAATATTTATAAAATATAACATTTGGAAAACTGAATATTGTCTAAAAATCTAGTCTAAAAATTCTCTAACTAAATCTATCTGAAAGTGGAGTTGATGGGACAATCCCCCAACTAACTCCATCTACTAAAATACTGCTAAGCTGAAGTACTAAAATAAAAGCATATAATCGATAAATGAGGACTCACTGCTAAATGCTACTACTGGCTGAATGGCTAAGAACAGTCAGGAACTTGAGCATTTGAACCTATGATATAAAATATTATAGCGCAATAAATGGGTATGCGATCAGTATGTGGGAATGTACTGGTATGCTAAATGAGGTAAGGCTGAATGCATGGGTTCATATGCATGGTCAATAACTAACTGAATGATATACAAAAGCTAGATTTGCATATATTGAGGATCTGTAACTACTAAACATACTTGCCTACTGTGACTGAGTATACTGGAAATGAATCTGATAACTGATAACTAAATATATTGATAATCTGGGATCACTAATAATCTAAATTACTGTTAACTGAGTGACTATATCTGACAGTCTTGATTTTGTAGAACTGAACATAGTTTTATTCTAAATACTGAGACCAAAACTAAAACTGTGAGAGGTAATCATCTAACTGACATACCCCAAATAAGATAAGATAACTGAGCTAGGGTCCAATCTGTAACCCCAATTGGAAGAGTGTCAGTACCATGCCACGGGAAAAGATAAGTTGATGAGTAACCCTCTACTGGTAGGTTCCCTAAATGAGAATGATGGTATCCTTTACTGGCAGGTAGAGCACCTCATCTAACCTCAACTGGAAGGTTTGATGTCTCACCCTACAATGGCTACGTAGTTCTGGAATACAAGGATTGCTTCTAAGGATCACACCCTCTGCAAGTAGGGGAACCCTCATCCTTGGGTTCACTCGGTGTTGAATCCTACTCCCAACTGAAAGACACTGAACTGTTATACTGGACTGAACAGAACTGAATTCACTGAGATTAATGAGTCTTCCTAAGTTCTGTAACTGACTGAATTCTACTGAGTTCTATAACGGACTGAGAGTACTACTGATCGTGTCATGATTGATACTATTCTGTAACTGACACTGGCTCTAAATAAACAGCTAAGTTTTCAGGTATTAAATACCCCTAGGACTCGATAGCATGAAAAGTAAAGAAATGCATAATCCTAAATAACATAACAATGTTCACTTGGGTATAATTCATTCATAGAGACATTCTATCAAACACTTGTAATGCATTAACTTGTACATGAATGGGAAATACATGTTAGCATGCTATAATGGCATTATTTCATTTTCATAGATAATTTATCAAACACATAAGAAGCATACTTGATTTACTAAATCATAAACACTTAGGGTGAACATGGTTACAACAATCAACTTGCAATTTGAAGGGTTTATCATTAATATCATGTAATTCAACATATTCTAGAATCAATTCTAGGAACTTGTAATCTAAATCATGGATTAAAACTCAAACAACATCATGAACATGAATTCAATCTAATTCAAACATGGAAATCATAAATCATAAATCTTGTATTTTGAAAATTGATTCTTGGGCTCCATGGATGAACATCTAACATACCTTAATTTGATGAGTTCTTGGAGAAATTCTTGGGATTGACCTTGATTCTTGAGAGCTAGGGTCTGTTTTCTTGAGAGAGAATTATCTTTTGATTTGGTGAAAAAGTGAATAATGAAAAATTTTACAAATTTTTAGGGCTTAAATCCCACATCTGGGAACAACTTTAATTTATTGAGAAATTTTCCTGATCTGGACCCCTGGCGCGACGCGCTGCTATCGTGTTGGGCCACTGAAAAATGACGATTGGGAAATTGCATGGCGGCGCGATGCAGTGGTATCGCATTGTCACTTTGTTTGTGAACTGAAAGTGCACCGCAACACGGTGGAATAGCATTGGTACACTGAAAGTTGACAATTGTTATTTTAACACACTATGTGATGCGCTATTGGCCTGAATGATGATGTTTAACGACTAAAACTTAAAATCGCCATAAATTCTTACCCAGTTGTCGGATTTAGGTGAATTTTATATCGGTGGAAAGCTAATTGAATTTCCTACGCAATGGAAGACTCAAATGGCACCTTTCTGATTTGGGAGACCTGACTGAACTGAAGGAAGACTATACTGACCTTGAGAACCTGACCGAAGATAATCTCTAACTCTGTGGCCTAGGTTGCCACACTCAAAATAAACAAAACTTCCAGCTCTTCACACACCCTTATGATTCTTACCATACTCTCTGTAAAATGATTAGTAAGACCATTGCTTACACTATCCTGGGTCATCGGTACACTGGCTGAGGACGGAGCTGGGACTGAAGACTTTGGATGAAACTGGGAATGGTTACTGCCTTCTGACTTAGGCTGACTAAAGTTAAAGCTACCTATTCTAGCCCTCTTATTCTCTCTCTCCTTCTTCTTAAGCTTCTGCTCCTCAATCTATTGAGCATGGACCATAAGCCTAGATATGTCCATCTCTTTAATCAACATCGTTGTTCTGCACTTCTTAACCTTCTATCTGACATTCTAGATATGAACTTGCTTATTCTAGACCTATTATCTTCCACTACATGGGGAGCATGCCTGGCTAACTGAGTGAACTTGAGGAAATACTTTTTTACGCTCATACTACCTTATCAGATATAGATGAATTCTAACACTTTGGATTCTCTCAGCTCTAAGGAAAAGAATTTGTCTAGGAAGGCAGTAGCAAACTCTTCCCACTCTATAGGCTCTGCATCTATACCCCTGTTTACCCTCTACTGCTTAAACCACGTATGGACTATATCTTGTAGCTAATAGGCAGCTAACTCGGCACTCTCACTGGAAGTCACTCCCATGATATTTATGACTTTTTGAACCTGATCGAGGAAATCCTGTGGATCCTTTTCTTACTTAGATCCCACAAAGGAAAGAGGATTCATCCGGGTGAAGTCCTAAATTCTGGTTGCAGCAGTATTACACACTGGGTTGGCCGGAACAGCAGATGGTCGTTCATTCTGAGCTAATACTAAATTGGCTAGAGTAGTGAATGCAGCTCTGAATTCTGCGTGGGAGACATGTTTGTCCAGGGGATATGCCTGAACGGGCTGAGAGGATGAATGGTTTTCGGTTCTTCTTTTCGTTAGTCCTTTTGGGAGGTATGTTCTGTAAACGAAAGGAAGGAACGGATTAGACTGAGAGATTAACTTGAGCTCATGCTCACTCGCACGATATGAAAACTGAAAGAAGGGAAACTTTTCCTAAAACATCTCATAGCTTCCTATCCATAAGTGTGGCGTGCTACACATCCATGTACAAGACTCTATGCGATGCGGATTTTTAGATTCCCTAGGACTCTATTGAACCTTAGGCTTTAATACCATGTTTGTAATAACTCGGGACTATCCCCTAGTCATCACACGGTGCTTGCGACCCCTAAGGACCACAAGCTAACCCATAAATGATATCTACTATGAGAACTAAATAATAATACTGACATTAATGCGAAATAATGGGCTGAAATGCTATAAGTTTCAAAAAATCTAAAATACTGATAAAATGTAATATCTGCAAAACTAAATACTGTCTAAAAATTTAGTCTGAAAAGCCTCTAACTAAATCTGTCTGAAAGTGGAGTTGATGGGATAATCCCCCAACTAACTCCATCGACTAAAATACTACTAAGCTGAAGTACTGAAATAAAAGTATATCCTCGATAGATGAGGACTCACTGCTAAATCTTCTACTGCTGGCTGAATCTGGCTAAGCACAGTCAGGAACCTGAGCATTTGAACCTATGATATAAAACATTATAGCGCAATAAACGGGTATGCGATCAATACGTGGGAATGTACTGGTATGCTACATGAGGTATGGATGAATGCATGGGTTCATATGCGTGATTAATGACTAACTGAATGACATGCAAGAGCTAGATTAGCATACATAGAGGATCTGTAACTACTGAACATACTGTTCCTACTGTGACTGAGTATACTGAAACTGAATCTGATAACTAATAACTAAATATACTAATAATCTGGGATCATTGATAATCTGAATTACTGTTAACTGAGTGACTGTACTGACAGTCCTGATTCTGAAGAACTGAACTTAGTTTTATTCTAAAGACTGAAATTGAAACTGAAACTATAGGAGGTAATCATCTAACTAACAGTCCCCAAATAAGATAAGATAACCGAGCTAGGTTACAATCTATAACACCAATTGGAAGGGTGTCAGTACCGTGCCACGGGTAAAGACAAGCTGATGAGTAACCCTCTACTAGTAGGTTCCCTAAACGAGAATAGTGGTACCCTCTACTGGCAGGTAGAGCACCTCATCAACCCTCAATTGGCAGGTTTGATGTCTCACCCTACGCTAGCTACGTAGTTCTAGAATGCAAGGATTGCTTCTAAGGATCACACCCTCTGCAAGAAGGTGAGCCCCCATCCTTGGTTCACTCGGTGCTGAACCTTACTCGCAACTGAAAGACACTGAATTGTTATACTAGAATAAATATGATTGAATTCACTGAGATTACTGAGTCTTCCTAAGTTTTGTAATTGACTAAATTCTACTGAATTTTGTAATGGACTGAGAGTACTACTGATCGTTACATGATTGATACTATTCTGTAACTGACACTGGCTCTAAATAAACAGCTAAGTTGTAGGGTATTAAATACCCCCAGGACTCGATAGCATGAAAAGTAAATAAAAACATAATCTTGAATAACATAACAATGTTCACTTGGGCATAATTCATTCATAGAGACATTCCATCAAACACTTGTAATGTATTAACTTGTATATGAATGGAAAATACATGTTAGCATGTTGTAATGGAATTATTTCATTCTCATAGACAATTTATCAAACACATAAGAAGCATACTTGGTTCATTAAATCATAAACACTTAGGGTTAACATGGTTACAACAATCAACTTGCAAATTGAAGGGTTTATCATGAATATCATGTTATTCAACACATACTAGAATCAATTCTTGGAACTTGTAATCTAAACTATGGATTAAACCTCAAAAAACATCATGAACATGAATTCAATCTAATTCAAACATGAAAATCATAAATCATAAATCTTGTATTTTGAATAAGGATTCTTGGGCTCCAAGGAAGGTAAGGATCCATGGATGAACATCTAACATACCTTAATTTGATGAGTTCTTGGAGAAATTCTTGGGATTGACCTTGATTCTTAAGAGCTAGGGTTTGTTTTCTTGAGAGAGAATTATCTTTTGATTTTGGGGAAAAGTGAATAATGAAGGGTTTTACATGTTTTTAAGGCTTAAATCCCATATCTGGGCGGAATAAAATTATGAAAAAAGACTGTTTTAACCCTGAACGCAACTTTAATTTTTTAAGAAATTTTTTTGATATGGACCCCTGGCGCAACACGACGCTATCGTGCTGGGCCACTGAAAAATGACGACTGGGAAATTGCATGGTGGCGCGACGCGGTGGTATTGTTTTGCCACTTTGTTTTTAACTGAAAGTACATCTCAATGAGGTGGAATCGTGTTAGTACACAAAAAATTGACAATTGTTGTTGTAACACACTCCGCAATGCACTACGTTCCTGAATGATGATGTTTAATGACTGAAACTTAAAATCGCCATAACTTCTTACCCGATTGTCATATTTAGGCAAATCTCATATTGTTGGAAAGCTAATTAAATTTTCTATGCAATGCTAGACTCAAATCTGAAAATTACTGAGTCTTATACAAAATTTATTTAGGATAACCCATGTACTGAGGGTTAATCTAGACTAGGAAAATACCGGGTATTACAGTCTCTTGATGTGCCTAGGCATTCACCTACCTCATAAGACACTCTATCTTAAATTTGCCAACAGCGCCACAATGGAAACAACCTTACTTTAAAGAAGGCCCACTGCAAAAGAGTAGGAAGCCTTCTAGCCCTTAATAATCTATTTCTATGAAGAAACCTTAGCTGCAACTATGGTAGAAGCTAGGAAGACTGACTGGATAAGACGTGCTAAAAGACTTATTGATCGTGGCCCTTAGAGTAAGACCCAATGAAATTCACAATATTTCACAACTTCTTAGCTAATATTTTAGCCTGACCCGCTTGAGTAACCCCCTCCAACTTCATCACATAGTCCAGTTTATTGAATTTTTTTCCTATATAAGTCATATGCACAAAAAATACCTGAAGATCATAGTTCAAACTTTAATGTAGAGGCAAATCCTCTCCTCCTTATAGGTCAACAGTTGAGTAGAATAGCGACATAAAGCATAAAACTTAGCCTCATATGCCATAACTAATATGTCTCTCTGTTCTAATGCCAAACACACATCCTTCTTGTGATCATCAAGGGACCGTGGCACATAATTTTCTAAGAACAAAGCATAAAACTACTCCCAAGTTAACGAAAGCACAGTCAGTGACCAACATTCAACATACGCCATCCACCATTGGTTAGCATCTTTTTCTAATAGAAAGGTCACAAACTCAACTTTATTTTGCTTCAAAATATCCATCTTATGTAACCTCTCACAACAATCAATGATGAACTCAAAAGCATCCTCTGACTCAGCACCCTGGTATGTTCGAGGTTTTATCTTTTGAAATTTTATAAATAGTTCATGTTATATACCAGTCATTATTGAACCCAAAACTGGATGACGAAAATCATCAATCCCTAAAGCTACATCTATTCTAGGTATGAACAACTAGGGCTTGATAAGTTGGTACTATATAAATGGATGCATTCTCATCCTACCCACTCAAAAAATCTAACACCTATTGCACAACCTCAGTAGACATAGGGGGTAATCCTGCAACCCAGTTTGAGTTGCTACCTCATGATCTGCAGCTTATTTCTCTAATACTTCCATCTTTTCCAAATGATCCTAAGGTAGGGAAGCTGTTACTGACCTCTCAAGAGTCTAGCCAGTCTCCGCTTGATCTACACCCCGGATGGGTGGGGGTCGTCCCCTCCTTTCCATACCTTTTTCTCTCACTCGTTCCTTCCCCTTCTAGCTGCCCCCACAGCTGATGCAGGTGCTGCTAGTCGGGTTTCATTTGACCTAGTATTCACCATCTCCAAATAAAATGAAGGGTATTAGGTACTAATTTCTATCACCAAACCAATTGGAACTAAGTTATAGCACGAAAGAACAAGAATGATACATTTCCTGATGTCTTGTAGCCTCTCAAAGAAAAGTATAGACGTCTCTGTACTATTCCACTAGATTGTACTTGAATCGTTCTAGTATGATAAAATTGACGAAACTAGACTCTTATACTAACTTAGTCACTAACCAAACACGTCATGAGTGTCACCCACATTACTGACTCTGCAGGAGAACCTTCTATCCCAAAACACTATCTCACAAGCAACACTTAGAAAATCAAGAACTAATCTAGTAATAGATAAAATCAAGGCTAAACCAAGAAAATAAGTACAATCAAAGGCACAACATTGTACTTAAGAAAATAAACCATCCCTAGAAATAGAAAGTTATTTGTACCAAAACAACTAAAGAATGTCAAGAAGGGGATGCAACCCTAAAAATTGTAATAAAACATAGGTTAAGAAATATGGAACCATGCTAACATGGAGAAATTTTATGCTAGGCCGTATATGTTGCTCACCTTAAAATCTGAAGTCAACTGCTGAGATCACAAGTGAGGTCTCGTAAGGGCACTGGAATATGCGTTGCACTCATACAAAGTAAGTGCAAGTGTAGTATCAACACACACAAAAAATAATAGTATACATAAGGCTATTTGGACAATCCAATATGAACATAGAGCAAAATTATAGTACAATAAGTTAATCCACGCTCATTAATTACACTAGGCATAACAAGCAATAAATAAGCAATTAGGGATCAAAACCTACAAGTCAATATATTATCACCAGTCAAATTCAGTCAAGTCAAAACAAGTCAGAATATTTTATTTAGCATGTAAACATATTACCCCGATTCACTCATGGAACCGTCAAAGTCACTTGACCCTCATACATACACGTTAGGGGTAATACAAGCACCCTCTAACCATGACCTAAAGGAGATAATTTTTTTCCATGTACTAAACCCAAGACACAAGTATATGTCAACCTTATTTCACAAAAAGCTGGTGAGAACATTCTAAATGTCAAACATTTTAGATTTAACAAATAAGGTAGGTCAAAAATCATATAAAAACTGTAAGATTATTTGCATTGACCACACCAAAAAACATGCACCAACAAGACACACTACAATTTAGTTAACATGCATATATAGCATAAATTGGATTATATAATACCATCACGTACCTCGAACCAAGCTTGTACAACTCGTCTAAGATGGAGCTCTGCCCTTTCGTGCAATTCTCGTTTGCTTGTGGTCTAGAACACCCATATAAACACATAATTAATATCATGATCTACCATGTCGAAAATTATAAATCACCTAAGATTGAGTTTATGACCATTCTATTTCCATTTTAGGATTTTTTTTTTCCTATCGTAATTGACCTAAAACTACCAATTCCATGGTTAAATTAGTGAATTAACAGAATGCAAGGGTAAATTAACTATTAATAAACAAACCTCATTAGCTCATTGCTTAATTTCCTCCCTTGCACCATAAAATTACTAAATTCCTCCTTAAGACCCTCCTCAAACTTCGTAAACTAAAAATTTTAAGGCTTAACCATCAATTACAAGTTAATGGGGATGGATTCCTTACCTTTTTTTAAGACAAACAAAGAATTTCTAGTGTAAATTGCCTCAAATCTCCCCTCCTTTATCCTAAAATAAGTTCAAAATAATAAATTATTTTGGAAAATATATTTAATTAAATTATAATTTTCATCGCTAAAGCGACACCTACTGTTATTGGAGCTATAGTGGCATTGATCAATTTTTGACCACCACTATGGTGAAAATTTCTCCACTATAACACGGTTGCTATAGTGGTGTGCTAGCCTCTATAGAGGCATCAATGGGACAAAATGTCTAGTTTTTTCCCAAAATCTCACTTTTTACGGTACACTTTAAACCTAGAACACTTCAAACAATATCTTTTACGCTAAGGTCAATTTCGAGAGTTCTACTCACCCAAACTCGATTTTGTAAATTCCTACGGTTCCCTATCATCTAGCAATCTAGAATTCAATTAAAATACCAATAAACTCATTCAAATCATTCTTAAATTTTTCTAAATCACACCTTGCTTCAATTTCATTCAAAACTAGCCTAGCCTGAAATTTGTAACTTCAAAATCAGAAAGAATGTTAGCATGAAACTTTTAATGGGAAATGCATACATAATGACAAAAATGACCATTAAATTGGAAGCTTTCCCCAACAACTCGTCTTAGTAGAGACTTTCGGACAAACAGATTGGTGTATATTCAGCTTCATGGTTAATTAAATGATTTCTATATTGATTTTTGTATTGAAATTTATTTTAAACATTATTATATCAGTTAGATTTCAGTATTCGCTCAGTGAATCTCATTTTATATGATATTCTTAATGTGATGCTAGACCATGTGTTAGCTTGGGGTCACTTATGACTCTAAGCACCGTGTTACAATAAGGGGATAGTCTAGGATCGTGCCAATGACCCAAATAAAGATATAATAATTAACAAGAGAATTTGATAGAAGTGAAATTCTCAGAAGATGGATTTTGAAAAATATGAAGCACTCATAGAGTCCATTTTCGTTCCAATCTTCTACCAACAGTCTCTGAGTTTTGAGATCCTTCACATAAATAGAATATGGAAAAAATTTGATAAAGGTTAGATTGTAATAGCAAACATAGCAAAGGAAATGATGTTCTTATTTGTAGATGGACCAGAAAGAGTATCAAAAAGCATGAAATTAGTATTAGAAGTCTTTATTTGAGTTAAACCAATATGAGTAATGAGAATAGTTTTATCGTCACCTATGGACACTTCCTCGTTATCAGTATATTTTTTATAATTGTCTTATTTCATGGTGACACAATGTGTTGCTCCTAAATCAAGATCCAAGAATTTACATATGAGTGTTGATTCAACAAAAAAATGATTTTTTCTTCAAAGTAATTATGTGACTTTGAGAGATATACATTAGCAATTTGACTAATCTCCTAGCACAATTGGCATTTCACAACTTTCCTAGATTGTCTATCATTTTGTTAATTGTTGAAATACACTTGTTGTTGAGATGGTGGTCTTCAAGATTGATTGGAGAAGCAATAATTATTTTTGTGGTATTGATGTTGGAAGTTGGTTCTTTGTACAAGTACACTAGTGATAATTGAGGATGACTTTTCAAGATTTTGGCATTTGAAAAAGAGTTCATGATCCTTCAGTTTGTGGAATAGTTTATCAAATCTTAAAGTTGAGTCTCATGCTCTTATAGAAGTAGAAATCTCATGATACTCAAGACCCAGGCCACTAAAGATGTTGACTGTCAGTTCATTATCAAACACTGGTTATCCTAATACTTTGAGAGCTTTAATAATTGATCTAATTTCATGCAAGTAATCAACGAAAAACTTAGCAGCCTTTTTCAAGTTTTGCAATTGAACTTGCAATATAATGATATGAGTATGAATTCGGTTGGCATAATCTATGAAAGAGTTCCAGGGTTATTTTAACTAAGAAATCAGTTATAATAGTGGGAGCAATGGTAGGATCAACTAATGTCATTGTTGAATTAGTTGATCCTGGCAAAACCACATTGAATATTTTAGGATTTGAGATAGTAATATCATTTTGAGTGATAGTGGTAGGAGGAGAAGGTTTGACATCGGTGAGATGCCCACGAGTTTATGTCCGTTGAGCAGCATTACTAGTTGAGCTTTTTATGTCACAAAGATGATAGATAAATAGGCAGCTAGGCCACATGAGTGGTAGGTAAAACTTCAACTCTATTATTGTTTATGGTAGCAATTACAGATATATTAAAGAAGAAAAAAATTGGATCAGACTCATGAGTGTTTAGAGGTGCTATCATACTATAAATATAATGAGAATAATAGTGAATTAGAATGAATTTTATTTAATATTAAAATCTAATTAAATACAAGTAAATGTAACTAACTCGACTTAGTTTAATAAAACTAACTTGACTAACTTTACGAAAATCTAACAACTTAATCTAATCTTGTAGATAATATTAGATATCTTATTCAAACTAATTCAACTATTCAAACTAAATATACACCTAAAAACTGATAACCACAAGTTTATCTTAATTAAAAAAATTTAGCTCTGAATGTATAGAGTCGGGCATCAGCTTATGATCTGACCGATCAAGAATTCAGTCATTGTGAAAAATTCTGACATCTTTTCCAACTATTACGTAACTAAAGCAAACATGAAGATAATGGACCTTAAAAGAGTGAGAGTCATATGTGGTGCTCTCTGGGTTTGGCTATAAATAATCTTGCATTTTACTTGTTGAAGATTATCAAATTATTATTTCATTCACTAGTATTGCATTACTTTCATGTACTCCCAGGCCCTTAAGTTTTTTTGTTTGTTATCTTAATTCATATTAGTTAAATCAAGCTTGTATAGTGACACTTCCAGCTACCAACGCCTCATTTTATTTATTTACTTGATAACCTCTGTTCAATTTTATTTGATTATTTCTTCTTCATTTTTTATATTAATTAAGAAAGTTACAATATACAAATCCTGTATCTTGGCCATCTTAATTTGTATATCTTTGATCCACCTCAATAGACTTAATTGTATTATTTTCAGGATAAATAATTTGCACCACCATAATGAGAAGACAATTGTGGTATTGTTTTGATAACCTACTAATATAATTCACTATTAACTTATGTTGTTCTTTGTGTTGCAAGAATATTCATCAACTATGGCTATTAATGAGAGGAATATCCTGTCCATTAACAACCAAGGCAATGTTGGCTTACCTTCAACTGGAGAGAAAACGGATATGTCACTCAATTTAAGTGAAAATCATCAAATAAGTATACAAATTCAAAACTGGGATGGAGACGTTACCCCACTAATAAAGGCGTACATGACCAGGAACTGTAAGGAACTGGACCCCCAATGGCTTGTCTAACGGTGAATTGACGATGATGATCTAACTCGAGGTAACAACTCTTTTTTTCATAACCAAATAATAACCCAACTCCAACAGGCATTGATAGGGTTTTCCAACAATGCTAATTTGGGAACTCTGGTACCACCTACCACTATGGTTCTGACCCGATGAACCCCAAGCAATGTCTAAAATACATTGGGGACCGAATTTTACATAAATAAATACGAGGGAAGGTCTAGGAATAAAAAAATTCAAATGAATCATTTTAGGGATGAATTTATGAATTATGTTATAAAAATTGCTCATGAATGGACCAAATTCCATGGTCATCTCCGATCTTTAAAAGATCAAAATCAAAAGAATATGCCTATTTACCAAACACGTCGTACGTCCTGTCAATGTTGTTTCCAAATTGGTTCGAAATATCTTTTGTTTCTAAATATAATAGGACCACAAATTCATAAGATCATATAATAGTAAATACCACTGATTTCAAAGAAAAATTTTAGTATGGGATGAGATCAAGTTGGTATTAATAAAGAAATTTGGCGATAGGATTACCAAAGGAGCCTTGACATGGTATTCTCATATAATTTATTGATTCTTTAGTGATGCTTGCAAATATCTTCAATAAAGTTCATGTCGGAGCTTGAAAGGGCCAAACCTAAAAAGAGAACATCTTCAAACACGATTGTTCGAGTAATATGCCTTTTCATTTTGAACTATTTTATGACATTCCTAATTTCTTTTCTCAAACACAAAGTATGAGGATTCAAGCACAATTTCTTCCTTCATTTCTATTTTAGATCCATTTCATATTTCATGTCTTTTCTGATGCCTAAATACTATAATCTATATCGTATGTCTTAAATTACACCATAGGGAAATCTCCCAAACGATCAATTGCAAAGTATGAGGAGTCAAACCCTATAGTTATTTCTTCAACCTTTATGCTTCGAAGAAGTGGTACACATGATTATAGTACTACACCTTATGTTGCTGCCAGGGGAGGACTCACTTTTGTTCAGGTGGGTTCATATGAATCAATTTCGTCGAAAAATTACACCGTATATATGTGTATATATAATTAGTCTTTATAAGTATAGTAGTATATATTTAATTTTGAACCCACTATGAACATGTGAAGTCGCCAGTTCAGTGAAAGCGAGTTTAATTCTTGATACCTGCATCGTGAGTTCGAACCCCAATAGCAGAAGACTTTTTTTAAAACTTTTAAGCATTAGTAAAGCAACAGCCTTAGAGAAAAAAAAAAGGAAAATAAAGCAGAAGCCACGAGCCAGTCCAGTGGAAGCGAGTTCAATTCTTAATACCCACGTCGTGAGAAAAAAAAAAGAAAATAAAGCAGAAGCCACGAGCCAGTCCAGTGGAAGCGAGTTCAATTCTTAATACTCGCGTAACGAGTTCAAACCTCAATAGCAACAGCCTTTCTTTTTAACTTTTAGCCACGTTTTTTGGGTAAAAAAAATTTACTTTTAAATTTTTTTCCTAAAAATATGCTAACTCTCCAATCCTTAATTCCCCTTATTCCTTATTTCCTACAACATAAAAGAAAAATAAAAAAAAACCCTAAAACCTCCAAGTAAAACAAAAATCAATGTCACAACAATCAAGAAATTTATCAAGTTATTTCTTTGCTCTTTATTCTCTACTTTAATCTTTTATAGATATAAAATTATTGCGGTTATTTTTTATTTCCTCAACTTAAGAAAATTATTTCTACTTAAAATTGAAGAAAATCACAATTGATTTTCTCTTCAATTTTAGTTAATTTTTTAAAATTTTTTAAAATTCAAATACATACAATAACTCTTACTTTTCTAATGAGATGTTTAATTAGGCAATATAAGTTCTAAATTCAATGAAGAGATATTTCGCTCCGGTATCATCAAAGTTGTCGCAATCAAATTTATCCACCCAAAATACTCCTCACATGGAAGAGAACTTGAATCAATTAGAATAAAATCATCATTCTGCTAAAAAACAAAAGCAAGGAGTAAACTTGAATTCCTTACTGGCAGATCCAAAAGAAAGAAAATCTATTTGGGAATATCATATGGATGATCGTGATGAGATTAGGTGAGCATATATTCAAAGAGGTCCTCATCAACCTCGAGTTCGCGAGTTTCCTCAAAGAGATATTTCTGGATTAAAATATCATTTTAATCGTAAATGGTATAAAATATATCGTGATTGGTTGGAGTATAGTAAAATTGAAGATGCCACTTATTGTTTATGTTGTTAGTTATTTCAAGATGAAAGCATTTATCAAGGTGGAGGTGAAGCATTTTCAAGTATAGAATTCAGAAATTGGCACAAAAAGAAAAGATTAGATATGCATATTAGAGGGTCAAACAGTGATCACAATCAGGTAAAGAAAAAGTGTGAAGATCTAATTCGATAAGAACAATCAAATCAAGTCGTGTCTATGAATCCATTTAATCAAACCAAGCTAGAATACAGAATTCGTTTACAACCTTTTGTTGATGTGGTGAGACTCCTTTTGAATCAAGGATTGGCATTTCGTTGACATCGTGAAAATGCATCATCATTGAATAAGGGTAACTTTCTTAAAATTCTTTCATGGTATGCAAGTCGGTGTGATAAAATTAGAGATCTTGTGTTGCAAAAGGCTCCAAAAAAATAATCAATTGACTTCTCATAAAATTCAAAAGGGTATTGTCACTGCATGTAAACTTGAAACAATTAAAGTTATTATGGAGGATCTAAATGGTGATTATTTCTCATTGCTAGTAGATGAATCTTGTGATGTGTCACGTAAAGAGCAAATGGAAATTGTTTTGCGATATGTTGATGGTGGGGGATTTGTTGTGAAACGATTTATAAGGATTGTCTACCAGTGTTTTATGTTTAAAAGAAGCAGTTGTTAACTATCTTACTCAACATTCTTTGAGTTTATCTAGTATACGAGGGCAATGCTATGATAAAGCAAGCAATATGCAAGGGAATCTAAGTTTAAAGTTTTGATTCAGCAAGAAAGTAGATCATGTCAAGCAATTTATTGTTTTGCTCATCAACTTCAGTTGACTCTTGTTAGTGTATCTAAAAAATATCTTCAAGTTGGAGAACTTGTATTGTTGATTTTCAGTGTATTAAATGTAGTAGGAGATTCTTTTAAATGAATGGATGAACTTCGACAAGCTCAAGCAGAAAAGTTCAAGAGGCGCTAAATATGGGCGAAATTGAAACTGGTAAGGGCTTAAATCAAGAACTTGATCTTGCTAGAACTGCTAATACTCGTTGGGGTTCACACTATAAATCATTTACGAACTTTATTAGTATGTTTAGTTCTATTACTGATGTCCTTGATACTATTGTTGTTGATTCTAAATGTGTTGAAGAAAAAACTAGGGGGGCAACAGGATATCTCAGAACTTGTCAAACGTTTAAGGTTGCTTTTATATTGCACTTAATAAGAGATACTTTAGCAATCACAAATGAGCTTAATGAATTCTTACAGAAGAAAGAACAAGATATTGCAAATGTTGTTCTACTTTTTAAAGTGGTGAAAAAACGATTGCAAGATTTACGGGATAAAGGATGGGATCCACTTATCAAAAATGTGTCTGCATTTTGTGTTGGTATGATATTTTGATACCCAATTTTAATGAGTTCTATGTTAATTTTGGAAGATCTCGAAGAAGAGTTGCTGATTATACTCTCTCACATCACTGTCGTGTAGAAGTATTTTTTAAAATAATTGATTGGCAACTTCAAGAACTCAATGACCATTTTATGAGGTGAGAGCAGATTTGCTTATTGGGGTTGCTTGCTTGTATCCTGTTGGCTCATTTTCTAATTTGGACATAAACAAAATATTGAGAATGATTGAATTATATCTTGATGATTTTGGTGAAAATATAATGGTTACTCTCAAGAATCAGCTAGAGACTTATATTGTAGATGTTCGTGATGTTGATGAAAGATTTTCTAATCTAAAAGGACTTGGTGACCTTTCTGAGGAGCTAGTTAAGACAAAAAAAACACTTTAATTATCCTCTTGTGTTTCGTCTTGTAAAGTTTGCATTGCTCTTGTCGGTTGCCACTGCTACAGTTGAAAGAGCCTTTTCGACAATGAAAGTTGATCAAGAGTGAATTGAGAAATCGAATGGATGATGGTTTCATGAGCAGTTGTATGGTGCTTTATGTAGAAAAAAATATTTAATACTGTTTCTGATGAAAGTATTATGAATAGGTTTCAAGAAATGAAAACTCATAGAATAGTATTGCCATAATATGTTTTAGTTAATTAAACTTTTTTTTATTTCATTTGTTGCGTATTTATTTTTTATATATTGAACTCATTTGGTGAAAAGTCTGGGTCCTGATAGTTGCCTCGTTAAAAGTACCTTACCAGAAAAAATCATTTGGGACATGAATTGGTTGAGAGAAAAAAGTAGAACACGTATTTTCATGTTTGTATTGACGCACTGCCTTTTGAATGATGATAGATATTACTATTTATGCAATCACAAAATAATGCTAATTAAAATGAAATAAATAATTAAGTCGGATAGTATGGACTTATCTTAACAGTAATGACTTTTTAAGTTGATGTTTCATCCACTTCATGTAAGACAGATTTTGATGAATTCGTATGTTTGTTGTCGATTCGAGACCGCTCTAGCCTGCTGTAAGAACGTGACCCTGATGAGGACGATTAAGGTTCAAATTGAATCTTGGAATATCTCTGATCAACCAAGATTTTGAGTTGCGATGGATGCCGGCAGATTTATCTGATCATCCTCTATGCGTAGTTTTGATGTATAGTGGGTTGTGAATATCTTCTCATGTCACCATCAAAAACTCCAACATACTTTTCTTCAATTTTCATGAGTCAAACTGCACTTAACGGATTGAGACTCTTAGAGAATGCTTCTACTGTCCACTCATTGGGTATTAAAGGCAACATATACCCAATGAGTGGGACAGTAGACTCTTAGTGAATGCTTGAACATTAAAGATGATGCTACCTTTATTATTAAATATTGAAAATAGTTCTAAGTGTTTAATAAAAGGATAAGTTTTCTTTTACTATCCTGGACATGTAAAAGCTTCGGAATACATACAGCAAAAAACAAAAGGCTTGGACAGTTGAGTCTATTAAAGCTGTATCCTTCGGGCTTGGAGGTTTCAGCTAGTCAAGCCAGGAAATAAATCGTCATTGGTGATCCTAAAGGTAAGTGTAGCGTGAGTTAGAATTGCTTCAATCGTAAGAATCATAAGGGCTAAATTTAGAATTACCTCTGTCGCATTTATTGGTTATATTTTAAACAATATCCCTAAAAGTGATACTGGTGCACTGTGCCTCGATCAAAAACTGAAAACATATTGAATCTGTAAAATACCAAATAATTTCCTTTTTTTTGCTATTGTCTGTCCAGCTATGCTAGCAATGTGACCCAAAGAAGTCCTGCATATAGTAAACTCTTCTGGTTGTAAAGAGAATGAGTCTAAAGAACCTACGAGTCACTTGATCTATTTCATATCTAATGTCTATCAATTGAATTCTCTTTTCTTCACAAAATCCATTTTTATCTGCTCCTACTTCTATTGAAACCCCGCCAAGGAGGGAAATATATACACAAAAAAGGAAGTAATATGGGATGCTAGAAGGAATCTGAAGCTGGCTTGTAATTTTATAGGTTTTAAATCAAAAGTACGTTATAACCTCGTGTGTTTTACCTGAACAATACACCTATGCATTCCACTCGTATCATAGCATGAGACCATGTATACTCACAGATATTATTAATTTCGTCCATAATTTGATTTCATTCCGGGTAAATTACAATAAAGCTTTTCATCCATCTCCTACAAGTACTGAGGCACAACTTTTTTGTTTATTACACTGACTATTAATTAACATTTTAGTTCCACTATTTTATGTTTTTAAAGAAATTATATATTTGAAGTTCATCTTTCACTGGAATTTCATCTGAGCAAAAAGAAAGTTTTTTGAAGTCCTCATTGCAAAAATTAACAGCCATTTTAGACATGTGCATGCAACGACTCATATGCAAGATTCTTGTATATGCAATAATTTAGGTCATTGATAATAAATGAGTGTATTTGAACGATATCAGTTCTTCCTACATTTAAAAATAAACAAATGCCATATAATTGCAAAAGAATTGCATGGGCGATAATTTAGGACAGAAAATAAATCAGTGTATTTGAGAAAACATCGGTTCTCCCTACATTTCATGATCAAAATTCACCTGGTTATTGTATACACTTTACTTAGAACCACTAATTTAGATTATTACTAAAATAATTCCACTAACAACCTCATCTAGTGGCCAATTTTTTCTCTCTAAAAGTTACTTTTTTAGTTAGTCAAGCACGTATTGAACACGGATTAAAACTCTCCCGCCCTTTTTACACCCATGTTATTAGCCCAAGAAAAAGAAAAATAAAACACAAGAAATGTAGCTGAAGGAAAGATGGCCTTTTGCAACAAAAATGTCCCCTCTTCTTCTTCTTCTTCTTCATCATCTTCTAACCATTTTCCAATGTTAGGCCTTCTTTCCCTCCTCCTCTTGCATCCTACTACCACCTCCTCGCCTTTTGCTAGTGCCATTCGCGTTGTTACCATCCAAAAACCTACCTCCGATGACATTCCTTCTTTCAGGGAGGCACCTGCCTTTCGCAATGGCGACTCATGCAGCTCACGCAACATAGATAAGATCCAAATAGTAATGCCTGTTGATGCCAATTACATTAGGGGCACCATGGCTGCAGTGTTATCTATTTTGCAACATTCAACATGTCCGGAAAACGCTTCCTTTCATTTTCTTTCCATCCATCTTGAACCTGAGATCATTTCCCTCATCAACTCTACTTTCCCTTACCTTAACTACAAAATCTACCATTTTCATCCTAATCGTGTTAGGGGAATGATATCCAAGTCTATTAGACAAGCCTTGGATCAACCTCTAAACTATGCAAGAATTTACCTCTCAGATATTCTCCCTACGGACGTGCACCGTGTTATCTACCTAGACTCTGATATCATTGTTGTGGATGATATTGCCAAGTTATGGAGGGTAGATCTGGAAGATAAAATCCTGGCAGCACCTGAATATTGTCATGCAAACTTTACAACCTATTTTACCGACACATTTTGGTCAGACGTGAATTTGGCAAAAACATTTGAAGGAAGGCGTCCATGTTACTTCAACACAGGTGTAATGGTGATGGATCTTGATGGATGGAGGAAAGGAGGGTACACACAAAAAATTGAAGAATGGATGGTAATACAAAAGCACAAAAGAATATATCAATTGGGATCATTGCCTCCAGTTTTGCTTGTGTTTGCAGGAAACATCAAGGCAGTTGACCATAGGTGGAACCAACATGGTTTGGGCGGTGACAACTTTGAAGGCAAATGTAGGGGACTTCACCCTGGACCCATAAGCCTATTGCATTGGAGTGGGAAGGGTAAGCCATGGTTGAGATTGGATGCTAGAAAGCCCTGTACCATTGATCACTTGTGGGCCCCATACGATCTATATCGTTCATCCAGAGTTGCGTTAGAAGAGTGAGCAAGAGGTGAATATCTGAAGAATGAAGCCTAAGAAGTTGCTGCATTAGAAAATGAAATGGTGCAAGCACCAACGCCGGTGCAATATAATTGCATTGTAAGACATTGTCAAGGAAAATGATTAAGATTACAGCTAATAGTCCTCGGGCTTGGATGTAGAATCCTTAGGCCTTGTATATCTGAAGAATGAAGCCTAAGGAGTTTACAGGTATATTAGACATTGATAGCTAAGAAAAGAATTCACGAATGTGAATGAACTTAATTGTTCTCCCCTTAATAGGCTTTGTACGTACATCATTCTTGATTGTTGAGGTAAAGTGCTAATTTTGAGAGTACCCTTCATGAACCCATAGGTACGTTAACAACAAATACACATGCACCGATTTATCTTACAACGGAGAAGCCGCCTTTCAGTCAAAAAGGGCTCCAATTCAAAGAACTCCAGTGTCTACACAAATTAGAAAGCAACTCACCAAGAGCTAGAAATCTCAGCATCTTTCTAGTTTATAGCAGTTGAATGAAGCAAAGGTAAAGCTGCTCATCAAGTTTCTTGAGAAAGCATGTGTGTAATAGCAGAAGGCACGAGACTCTTTAGCAACAGAAGAGTATCTTTCACCTAGTAGAAACACCTAGACAACACAAGCATGTATGCAGTTAGTTCTCATAATCTATACAGCTAAATAATTATGTATGACCTGAGTATCCACAAAGTAGTTGTACACGTCTCAATAGTCTTGTCCCACATATAGCAAATGACAAGAAACAAGTCATTTCCCAATTGTGCAATCTCACTGAAACAGGAACTTGTTTCAGAATGGCTCCACGATAAGATCTCTTTTGCATGAAGCCTCTTCGACGCCAATCTCTCAAACTCAGCAGCCATCCGACAAGTTAACCGTCTGTCATTGCTCCTAATCAGATATGCCAACAATATATTTTGCAACTCTATGCTTTGGGTGTGGCAGCAACCGGACATTTTCCTAATGTGTTCCACAGAATATAATCCCCAGAAGTCACCTGTGACAATCATAGCAAAGTAGGACAATTAAACTATTACAGTAACCCAAAAGATAGGGTTTATAGTAGACGACGAACAAGTGATGTAATAAACAGACCTCATATGTGGCCAGGAATAGGCTATTTAACTAATAATGAAACTACCTGAGTTGAAAATTCCACGGGTGCTTTAACAGCAGGGAAAATGCTTACCTGCAAAGGCTCATTGTATTAAGAATAGCAGCGAGTATATATCAGTATAAAAACAGAAAATATAAAGCGCCTAAGAATCTCTATGATTGACCAACTTCTCACAGCACAAACCTAGAGCTGATAGATAGCAGTTCAAGCATGAAACAGCAAACACAAGTAATTTGCTTTCATATAGATGTTCAAGGTGGAAAGTAGCCGTCACATGAGAAGTTCGTATGCATTAGGAAGATATGTGAAGTCCTCGAACTAGGTCAAAACTTCTGATAACAAATAGTAGAAAAAAGTGTATATAGCCTAGGGAAAGTGGGTATGGACCAATAAACACATATTTCTCCTATCACAAATAAGAAGAAATCAGCCTGACAACAAACATGTTAGAAACAAATAAGTAGCAACATCACATAATGCAATACGATGGAAAAGAGGAGGCCTGAAAGAACCCTCCCATAAATATAGATTTACACCACGAATCAACCTTGAACCCAACTTTATTTAAGTATGAACAAGCCATACAACATTTACATGATAACACTCCGTGGTGCATGCTATTTGCAACTGATATCATGTTAATGCCAACAATGATGAAGAACTCAATTAGAAGTTGAAACAATGGAGAAACACACTAGAGAATAAGGGCTTTAAAATAAACAGAAGACAAAATTTTAGCCCGCTTATAACAAAGGTTAATGGATTAAACGTGAGTGTGGTGCCCAAATACAGATAATTTGGATACATAAACTCAAGTCTTTCAAGAGAATGACATGACCAATGAAGATGAAATACAAATAATTAAAATTTGATTACTAAAAATGAAGAAGTGATGCTAGAGTTTATTGACAAAAAAGGAGTGGCTGGGAGTACTATGCAACATGGATATACCTAACCGCATCAAAGGAAGATTTATATTTTGTAAAACAACCACCACCATACAGACCTAAACTAATGGACAAATATGAACAATTAAATACGCCAGATGATAAGGCAAATTACAGGGAAGAATGAAATTTGCTAAAAGTAAAATAAATCTTTTGTGTGAAATTCAGAGAATTTGAAGGTAGATAAACAATACCAAAAGAACTACTTGTGAAAAAAATGTAGTAGTAAGGGCATATGGTATCCTATTCCTAAAAGGCATTAAAAAAATATCAAATATTTAAGAAAAGTTACAAGTAGAGAAAAACCAGTAAGAGAGGATTCAAATATTTACAAGTTAAAAGAAGAACTACTTGTGAAGAAAATGAAGTAGTAAAGGCATATGGAATCGTATTCCTAAAAGGAATAAAAAATATCAAATATTTAAGAAAAGTTACAAATGGAGAAAAACCAGTAAGAGTGGATTCAAGACTTTCAACCTGAATTTTCAAGGAGACATAAGACAAAAGTACATAATATTGAAAACGAAGTGATGGAAGTCATTAGCATAGATAATCTGTCTACATCTCTTTACTCCTAAGTGAGGTTCTATATTTCTTCCTTTCGAAAAAGGAAAAGGAAGTGAAGGCCCACAACCTGAACCAAGTGAAGCGCATCAAGGACGAGGACAGTGAAGGGCTCGAGGAGGGGACACTTATTAGGCAGAGATGGCGATCATACTTCCATAAACTCTTGAACGGAGGGGGAGGGGGACAGAGACATTTTGCCAGGAGATTTGAAGCACCTTGAGAAGGCGTTGAGATTTTGATTATTGTAGGTGCATACAGGTTGAGGTTAAAGGTGTCATTCGTAGGATGTGTATAGGGAGAGAGACCAGGGCCATATGAGGTTCCAGTGGGATTTTGGAAGAGCGCGGATAGTGCAAGTATGGAATGGTTGACTGAATTGTTTAATGTCGTTTTTCAGATGGCAAAGATTCGGCATACAATGATCTCTCGTACGATAACAAGGATGTCATTCGGAATTACAGCAAAGGGATATCAAGTTATTAAGCCACACTATGACAGTATGGGAGAGAGTGGTGGAGATGAGAGTGCGACGTATCTATTTCCGAGAATCGGTTCGATTTCATACCGGGGTTTAACTACAGAAGTCATTCATCTAGGAGTTTGGTGGATCAGTATAGGGAGAAAAATCAGGATCTTCACATGGTGTTCATCGACCTAGAAAAGGCTTATAACAAAGTTCCAAGGAAGGTTCTATGGAGCTACTCAAAGGCTACAGACATTCTTATGGCATACGTTAGGGAGCTTAAAGACATGTACGATGGAGCCAAGATTCGGATAAGGATGGTAAGTAGGGACTCAAAGCACTTTCCAGTTGTGATAGGATTGCATCACAATCAGCTCTTAGCCCATTTTTATTTCCTTGGTTATGGAAGAATTGACTTAGAAAATCAAAGTTTAGGTGCCATGGTGAATGTTATTTAAAAATGACATGTATTGATCGACGAGACTCACGACAAAGTTACACTAAGCTTTAGGTTTGGAGACAAATCCTGGATCTAAAGGGTTTAGGTTGAGTAGGACCAAAACTGAATATTGGAATTCAAGGTCAATGACGTGACACATAAGGATGGTGTGGAGGTGCGGCTGGATACACAAGTCATCCATAAGAAAGGAAGTTTCAAGTATCTTGGATCTATTATTCAAAGTAACGAAAAAATTAACGAGGATGTCACACACGGTTAAGGTGCAGGATGGATGAAATGAGGGCTTGCATCCTTAAGCTTGTGTGGTAAAAAGGTGCCACTAAAACTTAAAGGCAAGTTCTACTCGGTGGTTATATCGACTATGTTGTATGGAGCGAAATGTTGACCAGTCGAGAACTACCACGTTCAAAATTTAAAAGTTGCAGAAATAAGGGTGCTGAGATGGATGTGTGTCCTAGATAAAATTAGAAATAAAGATATTTGAAACAAGGTAGCAGTGGCCTCAATGGAGGAAAAGATGCGAGAAGCAAGACTAAGATGGTTCGGGCTTGTGGAAAGAGATGCACGGATGCCTCTCTGCAAAGGTGTGAGAGGTTGACCATGGATGGTTACAGGAGAGGTAAAGGTAGGTCAAAGAAGAAGCTGGGAGAGGTGGGAGAGGTGATTAGACAGGACTTGATGCAACTTTAGCTTACCGAGGACATGACCTTGGGTAGGAAGTTATGAAGGACACGGATTAGGGTAGAGAGTTAGTTGGATAGTTGAGAGTTGTCTCGTTTGTTACTCATAGTACTCATAGTATTACTCTGGGAGTTTCTTGTTATTCCATCTTTGTTACTATTTACTGTTTCTTGCACTTAGATTATTGTTTTATTTTGATGCAGCGATTATGTAGTACACTTTGCATCCTTTCTTTAGCATTTTATCTTGGATTATTCACTTCTATGTTCTTTTTTTTTTCGAATTGCTTTGTAATGCTTTTACTTGAGTCGAAAGCCCATTGAAAACAACCTTTATACCTCCCAAGGTAGGAGTCAGGTCTACGTATACACTACCCTCGCCAAATCCCACTTGTGTGATTATACTAGTATGTTGTTGTTTGGGTTCTATGATTCTTCTTTTGCCAACATTGTCTATATTTTTTGTCTACTTGGAAATTCTCCACTTTTACCTTTTCTTATATAATAGATATTTTTATACCTTTTAGAGATAGTACACTTGTATGCCCCTACTTTTCCATTTTCTTCATAACAGATTCCATGTTTATATATTTTCACACTTCTCTGAGTTTTACACCGATAATTTATTTTGTTTCTAGCAAATTCTATTATTCCTCCTAATGTTGCCCTATGAATTGATTATTAGTCTAGGTCCATATGGTGGTGGTAGCATTACAAAAAACACACCCGCCATTTGTTGGTGTATATTTGATTTGGTGGCAGTTCTTGTCTTGCTTCATAGAAGTACTTTTGTAACTCACATGTGTTAATTTCAAATTAACACACACCACATATAGATATCTGATTCGAATTTTACATTGCATCCTTTTTCATTTTATCTACTTGTTTATCTTCACTATCAAAATCTTGTCATAGAAATTCAAATCTTATTGCATTCTCTAATGTCATTAAAAAAAAATTACCATTCTTTTTCCTGCTAACTCATCTTTTAGTACTTCAGGTCATTCTTTATACCACAATCTGATACTTCCTCACGTTGTTACATATAAAGATCTTTGTGCTCTACGAACATTATACCTTTTTAGTAATTACTTCGATACTACATTTTACCCCTTGGGTTACCATTTCATCCTTATAGGTACAACCTAAAATTAGATCTATTCCCATAGGACCTAGGAGTGTGAAATGGGCGGGTTGGGCTGAAATTAAACAACTTATAATGGACTAAGTTAATAAATGGGTTGGGCTAACATTAGCCCAAAAACTTGGGCTACAACAGGCTGGGCTGAAAGGAGCTAAAATGGGCTGCGTTGTGACCCGCTAAATTTGACCCAATTCTTTCCAAATGGTCCACCTTCCCTAACCCACCCTTTACTCAGGTCCACCCCTATCTTACCATCCATTGTGACTCGAGCCTTTGAGTTTGATTCACAACCTCGACGTTGACCGATCCAACCCTGGCGCGAAATTCAAGACTTGATTACACGACCTTAGCTCAAAACCCAGGACACTAGCCCAAACTTTCGACCTCGACCTAACACCCGAGACACTAGACCCGAAACTCAATCCTAACTTAAGACCTGAGACCCAACCCTAACCAGGACTCAAGACTCAACCCTCATCCAAGATTCGAGGCCCAACCCTAACCCTAGATCCGACCCCGATCCAGGACCCAAGACTTGACTTTGCCTTGAACCTAAGACCCAACCCAAACTTGTCCTAAAACCCAAGATCCGACCCAACTTTGAACAAGAACCCAAGACATGATCCCGACTTTGACCTAAAATTGAGACCCGACTTTGAGCTGGAACCGGGATCCGACCCCGACTCGAGACCCTAGCCCCGACTTTGGTTGAGAACTTGAGGTTCGAAATCGAGACCTGAGCCCAAGACTTGAGACCCAACTTTGACCCGAAACCCGAGATTCAAACCTGATTCGAGATCCAAGACCCAACCCCAACTCAAGACCTGAGACCCAGCTTTAATCCAAAACCTGAGACCAAATGTCGACTTTGACCCAAAACCCAAGCCTCGACCCTAACTCAAGATCTAACCTCGACTTAGGACCAAAGTCCTGGGACTGAACCCTACCCTGACCCATAGAAAAAATCAAAGTAAATCTCAAACAATAATTTCAAATTAAAGTAAATCTTAAAAATAGGCTAGAATTGGCTAATATTAGGCTAAATTGAAAATCAATTTCAATATAGATTATGTTGGGTTGGACTAAAATCAGCTCAATATGAAATTATCTTGTGCCCAACCCTTAATTTTGGGTGGGTTGCATATTTGACACCCCTACCATAGGTTCTCTAATTATTGGTTCTCTACAAGTCTTCTGCATAAGCCATGATGCTTTGAGACCCAACAATATTATATCGAGAATGATTAGATGAGTGTAAAAGAACTACAGATGTTAAGATGGAGGTAAAAGCAGCTATTGGACAAGATTAGAAATGATCATATCCAACATAACGGACGAAATGAGAGGATTCGGAAGATTATTATGCCATGCCTAACATAGAATCCAAGTGCACTTGAAGGTGTTGTGAGGAGATGAGCTAGACCTGAACTCACATAGAGGAAAAGTGACTCAAAAGAGCTACAAAATCTCAGCAAGTACCTAATTAGCTTCGAATATAATGGAGGCAAAAAATCCTGAGAAGTGATACTCCCTCCATTTCAAAATAGTTGGCCCTTGTTGACTTGGCACTCCCCTTAAGAAAATATGTATTAGAGGTTTATTTTACCAAATTAGTCTTATTAATTATACTTTGAAAATATAAATTTGAGTATATACACTTTGTTTAGTTATTTAATAATAAGGGTAGTATTGGAAGATCATAATAAAATCCTCTTGATTTCATAAAAGAGAACTAAATTGAAACAAATACTTTTAGAAAGAGGGCCAACTATTTTGAAATGGATGGAATATAAACTACTCCCTCCGGTCCAAAATAAAATTATTGGCAATTTTTTTATGGTCCAAAATGAATGAATTTTTCAAAGTACAAAGATGTACTCCCTCCGTCCATCAATAGTTGTCCACTATTAACTTTGCACACTGGTTAAGAAATAGTAAATGATAGGGGTAATTTTACCTTATTACCCTTTGAATATAATAAATTTAATGTTTTGGGTAATATATTGGATAATGAAAACGGGTAAATTATCCATTGGTTTTCCAAACTGGACATCGGGATTATGCAACATCCCAAGAATGCATTTATTTTGGACTAGAGGGAATAGTAAGGAATAAGACTTAGGTGGTTGTTACACTTGGACAAGGTCCAGTGTTTACAAGGAATCTTTTTAGTCTGGTCATAGACTTATTTGTCAGTGCAGAGATAATGGAGATTTAAAGCCCGTGGTTTTAGAAAACATTTAAGTTGCCTCAAAAGATAAAGTTAACTAGTATAAGAACGAAATGAGCCAATGGACCAGAATGGACACAAAGGATGATAAAGCTGACCTGATTAATTTGGAATTGAGGTCAAGTAGATTGATTGATTAACTTCATTGTTTTAGGGAAAAAAAAAAAGCTACATATAAATCAGTAATGCTTGACATCATATACATGGCTCCAAAAAAAAACAAAAGAGGAAAGATAATTCACACGCGGTCCTTTTGACAAATGTAAACTGAAAAGGGGAAGGATTTCGCAGATAATGATAACTAGAATTCTTGGACTCGTGCTACTTCGGGATAATAAACCAGGATAGCCCGAGGTCGAACTATATTCACAATCACAGTATTATTTCAATGATAATGTTCCATTCTAAAAGAAAGAATCAACCAGCCAATAGATGATACAATTGGTCATAAAGGACTTACAGATTTTGGATCAATAGACATTCCTGATAATGATCCTCCCATTATCTTGAAAGATACCTGGAATCGCATGAAGCAAAATAAAATGTTTCTCACAAAGCAATTTAATTTAATTATAGAAATGTTCATATACGCATCGGCTAATTTTGATTGAAGAGAATACAGCATGTTTATGAGGTTGAAACTAAGTTACTCGGACGCAGGTGCGGGTATCCGAGACGGGTGCGGATCCAAGAGTCGGATTCGTCAAAATATAAATTTTAAGATTCGGGGGTGCGAATCCGAGTATGGATACGGGTGCGGTGATTCGGCTTAACAAAATCAAATATTATAAATATAGAGTTATAAAGGTATTCTAAAAATAAAAAGTTAACTCTAATTAAGCATACTTTTTCTTTTTTCAATGTTAGGGCAACTTACGTTTGATTATATATTATTATACATTTTTTTATATCATAAAGAATATAATATACAAAAGTCGGCCATTGTCAGTCCAATAAACCGACATGCTGCTGTCTTGTTTTTATTAAAAAATATACATTGTTAATATTAATATTAATATTAATAAATAAATAAATATATATATATATATTAACACAAACAAATAAAAAGCCGACAGCGGTGACACATCGACAACAACAGATGATTGACGACGATGACTGAGGTGGTACGACGACGACGGCGGTTTCTCGGCAACGACGACGGCGGTGGCACATCGACAACGCAGTCTCTGTTCTGGTGGTCGCTGGTCGAAATTTTTTCAGTAAGTCGCCACTCGCCGGTTAATTATTTGATTTTCCCCCTCAAATTTCTTCTTTAATTTGGTCAACGTCTCCGAAATCGTTTGACCGAATCGGAGACGGCGGAAGCACCCGCACCCGCCTCAGTCTCGTGTCGAGACGGGTTCGGCGGCAAAACGGCCAAGTCCGAGCAACATAGGGTTAAAAGATAGTATTATTGATTATAAAAACAGCCACATTTGTAGAGTCGAGTTGTGCTCGTCGGACTCACCTGACTGTCCTTGTTACTCTTTAGTTTCTCCTACTTTTGTTTTGAATACACCTGGGGAGCGGAGGGGAGGAAGGGGCTGAAGAGGAGATGGTTATGACTCTGGTAACAAATTGATTGGAAGTGAACTCTTCTTTGATAATTCCTGTTTTGACTTTCTTCCTCCACTCCCGCCCTCCTCCAGGTGGTGTTCTTGTCAGCGGTTATCAAGTCTATAACCTATTTTGGTGTCTGCTACATATATTATTTTTTCTCAATCAGCTCGATCTAGGGCCACGTTTTCTGCAGAGCCACAATGCATTACATCTTCCTAACTTCTCCATGCAACTTTGCAGCTCTTGTTTAGTCTTTTAAACATTGGGTAACTTAGTACACCTAGTCATAGTAAATCCCCAGTACTAGTATGTTGAAAGAATTCAGTAGGGGGAAAAAAGGAAATCAGGGCTGTCCAGACTACGCATGTGAAAATAATCCAAAAGGGGGAACCATCACAACTAAAGTTGCTACAGGAAATACTTACTTTAGCATAATCATATGCTTGCCAGCAAAATGGCTCCTCCAAATCAACTGCTTGAAGATCCTTATTCATTTTTTCCATTAAGAGCTCTTCCACGTTTGCCATATTATTTGTTGACTCTGTTTCAGCATCACTCTCTTCATCTTCCATATTCCCAAGTACTGCCCCTGAGGTAGGCAATCTTTGAGGTTGCCATGGAGCAAACTTAACTGTTCCTGGAAATGTTGCCTCAACACTCTTTCCTGAAACTCCTCGACCGGTTGTTATAATTTTCCATTCAACCAAGTGTTCAGCAACTGCAACTGTTCCAATAGAAGGTGTCCCATCAAAAGAGAGAACCCTTCTCCTAGGGAACGGCATTGTCACAGTGCAGAAATCCATTGACAGAGGAGCTCTATAACCTTCCATGAGCCGTAACTTAAACAAAAATGCACCTTCATTTTCTGAAACCATTGAAAGCTGATAAAAACCCTTAATTGGAGGTCCCATACCACAAAATGCCTGATAACGCATCAGTACAAAATTTCCTAATGGTGGTGAGAACATAAGTGATTGTTTCTCATTACCATGCTCTGGAACTTGAGCACAGGGGTGGAAGGATAACAGCTCAACACGAGCAGTGTCCAAACCTACAAGTGGGAACATCACATCAGGCAACCCTTCTAATTCCGCTCGACAGTTAACTTGACCTGAAATTTTTTTGCTGTCTGGAATTTCATCGCGATCATACATGGCAGCATGGACTGTCTCGTGAATTGTAAACAGAATTCTCTGCTTCCCTCTATAAAGATAAGGTTTCCATGCTGGCTGCTTCTGATCTGCAGGAGGGATATCTGCTGAAGAAAATCCATTTATCTTAACTGCTGAAATGTTGGTGTAGTTAAGATCCAGAGGGGTGCCTACAAAATAAGGTAGACGGGTTTTCAGCAAAGATTAAACCCTTTAGTTAATTCATACATGCATTACGAAAAATTTGTGATGAGAGATACCATAAAAGATTACCAACCAAAAGGCATTGCACTGCTTATGAAAGAGCGAATCGCATCTCTATCCAGGGGCCTCAAACCAATTTTTGGAGCATCAGATGCCATTGCTCCACTTGTTGCAGCTCCAGAAGCTGCTGATCCTGCAACTGGAGCAGCTACAGGTTTTGCTCTTGCTGAAATACCAATACTTCCGGTGAGAGAATCCAACAACCCACCCACTGTTGGAGAAGCACTTATGACTATTTCCGGTTCTGTCACATCGCCTGTTATGATGTCTCCTATCATGTGGCCCACCATAAATGCCCTGCACTTGAACGCATTGCAATTTTATTAATAAGCGAAGCTAGAGAGATCCAATTATGTAAGATCTAAACCAACTTACATTTACCAGAGGTATATGATTTAATAAAAGAGAGGAAACTCTGTATAACTCCAGTGAATTGACAATTTAAGACAAATAAACTAATCAAACTCCTTCCACCCCCAAACCCAAAATGGATACTAATTCCTCCACACACAGCAAGTTACAGTAGATGACAATAACAGGCCTAAATTTCTTCCTTTGGACAAGGCAAGGATAGGCTCAACAATTATTTCTTTTTCATGAAGTAAGTTGTTTCATTGAAAAAGGTATCAAGAAGATGCAAAGTTACAAACAGCATAACTACATGAAACAAAAAGACAAAAAGCAAAGTTAGCCGCTATACAGTGTGTTACTCTAGAACAAGAGTGCTCACAATGTCCAAAAAAGGTCCATACCAATTAGTAGGGATAACTTAGTTCATCAAAAAAAGATTAAGCAAGCATTTAGCTTTAAGTGAGTGAGTTGGAGTTGAGATGCCACCAAAACATCTTCTATTCCTCTCAGTCCATAGACAGCCAAAAATAATTGCAGTAAGAACTAACCAGAATATTTTGATGGACTCATCAACTTTCCATAGACAACAACTTATGCGTGCCTGTGTCAAATTCAGTCACATGACCCAACTCAGGCCAAACATACAGTAGAACATGTTGCATAGGTCACTGGCTATTTGACGGTGCAGGAACAAATGGTTGACAGCTTACTAATTCCTTATACATACTTCATAGATAACATCCATTGACCAACTGAAAACCTCTTGTATAAGGCAAGCTTCATTTAGGGCAATCCAGTTGAAGCATATAGCCTGAACAAGTAATTTGGTCCTCCATATCAGTTTTTAAGGACTTGATTCTGAGAGCAGGTCTGTTTATAACATTCTTTGACTAAGAAAACACCTTGCTGCCACAATACATAATGTCTAAGTGATCTTAGTCAATATTGTAACTCTCAACTTGTGCTAGAATTTCCATCAAGCTTTCTATTTCCCAGTTTCGGATAACTCTTGTCAAATGTACAGACCAGTCATTTTCTTTTTTTTTTTTTTTTGAGAAAGAAATGTACAGACCAGTCATTGTTAATCCTATTCTGAAAATTTGAAGAATTCCTGTCCAAGACAAGGTGGAATAGATTAGGATAATCATCCATGAGTATAGTGTTATTGAGTCAACGTTTCCTTCCAAAATCTTATGTACACTCCGTTACCTGGTTTGAAGTGAATCTTCTGAGAAAAATTATTCCTCTCAAAAGACCAAATCCATAAGGTGTGTGTTAAAATTAATGGAGAAAAATATTATTGAATGGTGTGTTTACATAATTACATAGAGACCCTATTTATAGACACTATAGTACAATCCTTTTCCAAGTAGGATTTTGTATATACTATTCCTATTTCTACTCATATTCTAACACTCCCCCTCAAGCTGGTGCATACAAATCATATGTACCTAACTTGTTACAAATGTAATTAATACGAGGACCGGGTGAGAGATTTGGTGAAGATATCTACAAGTTGATCACTTGACTTCACAAATTTTGTAACAATATATCCTGAGAGTATCTTTTCTCTGACAAAGTGACAATCAATCTCTATGTGTTTAGTCCTTTCATGAAACACTGGATTTGATGCGATATGAAGGGCTGCTTGATTATCACACACAAGTTCCATCTTACTGGTTTCTCCAAATTTTAATTCTCTCAGCAGCTGTTTGATCCAAACTAGCTCACAAGTTGCTACAGCCATTGCTCGATATTCTACTTCTGCACTAGATCGAGCAACCACACTTTGTTTCTTCCTCTTCCAAGACGTCAAATTACCTCCTACTAAAACACAATATCCAGAGGTAGAACGTCTATCAGAAGGTGATCCTGCCTAATCAGCATCTGTGTATCCAATGATATGCTCGTGACCTCGATCCTCAAAGAGTAATCCTTTACCTGGAGCTAACTTTATATATCGCAGAATACGAACAACTGCATCCCAATGATTATCACAGGGGGAAGTCATAAACTGACTTACAAAACTCACAGGAAAGGATATGTTAGGTCTAGTCACGGTGAGATAATTCAACTTTTCAACCAACCGCCTATACCTTTCAGGATCACTGAGTGGCTCCCCTGTCCTGGTAGAATTTTGGCATTTGGATCCATAGGAGTGTCAATGGGTCTACATCCCATCATTCCTGTCTCCTCAAAAATGTCTAAGGCATACTTGCGTTGAGAAATAACAATACCTGATCTAGACTAAGCAACCTCAATCAACAACAACAACAACAAACCCAGTGTATTCCCACCTAGTGGGGTCTGGGGGGTAAGATGTACGCAGTCCATACCTCTACCTCTGAAGAAGTAGAAAGGCTGTTTCCGATAGACCCCCGGCTCAAGACACGAGACACCACACAAATATAAAGTAACGCACAGAACAGGATTTCATAACGTAAATACGGCACCCATAAGTAGTAGGAAACATCGGCCAGCACCCAGATTCGTAATAAAACATGGAACACCGAAAGCATAGCAAGAAGAAGAATAGGAATAGGAATAAAAAATAAGAATACGAAGAATAACAGGAATAAAACCCCCACCAAATACTTCCCTACCCTAGCGCCCCAAACTGGCCCTAGTTTTCTGCCCTAATTCGCGCCCTCCAGACCTTCCTATCTAGGGTCATGTCCTCGGTGAGCTGTAGCTGCTCCATATCCCGCCTAATCACCTCACCCCAGAACTTCTTCGGCCTCCCCCTACCCCGCCTAAAACCATCCAACGCTAGCCTCTCACACCTACGAACCGGGGCATCCGTGTCCCTCCTCTTCACGTGTCCAAACCAACTCAATCGGACTTCCCGCATCTTGCACTCCACTGGAGCCACACCTTCTCCCTGATAGTCTCATTCCTAACTCTATCCCCTCGAGTCATCCCACACATCCAGCGCAACATCCGCATTTCCGCCACCTTCATTTTTTGGATGTGGGAGTTCTTAACTGGCCAACACTCCGCTCCATACAACATGGCCGGAGGACTACCATCCTGTAGAATTTGCCTTTAAGCTTGGGCGGCACCTTCTTATCACACAACACCCCCGACGCGAGCTTCCACTTCAACCATCCCGCCCCAATACGGTGCGAGACATCCTCGTCAATCTCACCGTTACCCTGTATCACGGACCCGAGATACTTGAAACTATCCCTCTTACATACCTCCTGCGATTCCAGCTTCACGACCACCTCGTCCTCCAACCTCACGCCATTAAACTTGCATCCCAAATACTCTGTCTTGCTTCTGCTCAACCTGAACCCTTTAGACTCAAGAGTTTGTCTCCACACCTCTAATTTGTCATTCACACCCTTTCGGGTCTCGTCAATCAGAACTACATCGTCTGCAAAAAGCATACACCAAGGCACCTCCCCTTGAATACGCCGCGTCAATACACCCATCACCAAAGCAAACAAAAAAGGACTAAGAGTAGATCCCTGATGCAATCCTGTCAAGACAGTGAAATGCTCTGAGTCTCCTCCCGCCGTCCTTACCTGAGTTTTCGCTCCATCATACATATCTTTAACTGCTCTGATATAAGCCATCGGGACTCAACTCACCTCCAAGCATCTCCAAAGCACCTCCCTGGAAACTTTGTCGTAAGCCTTCTCTAGGTCGATAAACACCATGTGCAGGTCCTTCTTCCTTTCCCTATACTGTTCCACCAGCCTCCGTACCAGGTGAATTGCCTCCGTCGTCGAGCGCCCAGGCATAAATCCAAACTGATTTTCCGAAATAGACACTATTCGTCTCAGCCTCCCCTCGACCACTCTCTCCCAAATCTTCATAGAGTGACTCAATAACTTAATCCCCCTATAGTTATTGCAACACTGGATGTCACCCTTATTCTTATAAAGAGGGATCATGGTACTCCACCTCCATGCCTCGGGCATCTTTGCCGTCTTGAAGATTTCGTTAAACAGACCAGTCAACCACCTTACCCCAGACTCTCCAACGTACTTCCAAAACTCCACCGATATCTCATCCGGCCCCGTCGCCCTACCCCTCCGCATCCTGCGAACAGCCTCTCTAACCTCTTCTACCCTAAAACGTCTGCAATAACTAAACTTCCGACACTCCTCTGAATGCTCCAGTTCCCCTAACACAATAGCTCTATCCCCTTCGTCATTCAAGAGCCTATGAAAGTACGACTTCCATCTATTCTTAATATGGCTGTCCTCCATCAACACTCTGCCGTCCTCCCCCTTAATGCACCTCACCTGATCAAGGTCACGACCCTTCCTCTCCCTAGCCTTAGCGAGTCTAAACAACTTTTTCTCCCCTCCTTTCCCCTGTAACCCCGCATACAGAATCTCAAACGCGGCCGTCTTAGCAGCCGTGACTGCCGAGGTCTTTGATCTGAAAATGTTGAAAGAGATGTTGCTTCAAGTTAGAGATACCATCTTCATCATTATCGGTGATAACGATATAATCAACATAAACCACCAGATAAATACACAAATTTGGTTGAGAATGTCGATAAAACACAGTGATCAGCTCCACTACGAATCATGCCAAACTGCTGAATAACTGTGCTAAATTTTCCAAACCAAGCTCGAGGAGACTGTTTCAGACCATAGAGTGACCTGTCAATCGACATACAAGGCTACTAGACTCCCCCTGAGCAACAAAACCATGTGGTTGCTCCATATAGACTTCTTCCTCAAGATCACCATGCAGAAAAGCATTCTTAATATCTAACTGATAAAGAGGCCAATGACGAATGACAGCAATGGATAGGAAAAGACGGACGGATGCTATTTTAGCCACTGGAGAAAAAGGGTCACTATAATCAAGCCCAAATACTTCCGTGTATCCTTTGGCAACAAGGCGAGCCTTAAGCCGATCAACCTGACCGTCTGGACCAACTTTGACTGCATAAACCAACGGCAACCATCAGTAGATTTACCTGCAGGAAGGGAAACAAGCTCCCAAGTACCACTCGCATGTAAAGCAGACATCTCATCTATCATAGCCTGCTTCCATCCTAAATGAGAAAGTGCTTCACCTATACTCAGGGATGGAAATAAATGACAAAGATGATACAAAAGCATAATGGGGTGATGATAAACGATGGTAACTCGAGAAAGTATAGTGTGGGTTAGCATTACGGGTGGAACGCATACCTTTTTGAAGTGCAACTAATTGGCTAAGAGAAGGCAAGTCCGCAGTAGGATTGCCCAAAAGCTAGCTTATGAGGGAAGGATTGTCCAAGTCTATATAAGGAGACCAATTATCCATCCCTTTTCCGATGTGGGATACTTAACACTCTCCCGCACGCCCAGGCCTCATTAACTGGAGCGTGGACAATATAATATGAGGCCCAACATCGGTGAACAAAGATATGGGATGGGTCTGGCTCTGATAACATGTTAAAATTAATGGAGAAAAATATTATTGAATGATGTGTTTACATAATTACATCGAGACCCTATTTATGGACACTATAGTACAATCATTTTCCAAGTAGAATTTTGTATATACTATTCCTATTTCTACTCATATTCTAACAGTGTGCATAGACAATTTTAGTGCTCCAGTTTTCTCTTTTCCCATGTTTAACAATGATCACTACCTTCCAGAAACTTGGTTTTCCCATACCATCCCTCCATAGTCACTTCATTTTGCAAACATTTGTTGTGGATGGCTAAATTTCTAATCCCAAAATTTTCATTGCATTTTGGCTTTGTGCTTTATCCACTTTATCAAATTGAATTTCTAGAGCTACTATTCCTCTCCTAAAGGAAATTCCTTCTGACTTTGTCAATTGCTTTAGTACCTTTTTAGGAATAGGGAATAAAGACATATGTTGTCAAGCACACTGCTGATAAGAGTGAGTCTTCCCCCATAAGCCAATCTCTTTTTGATGATGCAATTTAGAAACAACCATCAACTATAACCCCAAAAGAATCAGATTCCATAAAACCATTTCAGATTTCACAGTTCTATGAATTTGGCTCCTAACGGAAGACGTACGTAGGTGGTCGGTAGTGTCCCAATGCTGCAACACCTGATTCCCGCCAGCACCTCAATATCGAGCACATTATTGACTGGATAAACTACATTTTTGCATGTCGATGTGTAACCCTGACAGAGCTTCGAATAGTAGGATACTAGGAGTATGAGATTCAACAACATACCCAGTGTATTCCCACAATTAGGAGAATGAGATTCAAGTGTAGGATTTGTGTTCTTTCTACCTCACAGTAGATCAATGTATCATTAACACTGTGTTAGACCATGTAAAGCAAGGGGTGAAATTCACATGCTTGACACTCTCAAACGTAAAACAAAAGCAAGAAAATCATCACAATTACACCCTATACAGTGTCCAACATATGTAAATCTACCTCAGTCTTCAATTCACACGCCACCATCCAGTGTTCGGTTCTCAAAAAAACCCTCCAATCAACATCTCTCTCTCTCTTTTCTTTCTCTGCACTCCTGAAAAATCTCTTTAGTGAAAGTTGAAACTATCTAGATGGAGTGGTACTATAGTACTATTTCTTTCTTTTCATTTTTCTTTAGTATGTATGACTTTATTTTTCACTGTTTGCAGTAGAAAGTAGGATGTCTTTGAGGTGCTATAAAATAGTGGAATTGTGTTGAGATTTTGGGAAAATGTATTAACTTTGTGTATTATATTGTACGTACACATAACTGGATATAAAATAGATTTTTCTGGATAATTAGGAAATAAAGGCCGGTAAGAAAGTTGGGAAAAGGATGGTGTAGAAATAGAGAGGTTTGTATAAAATGGGGAAGATAACCCTTCTAAAAGAAAGGAGATAGAAATATAAAAATGTTGGAAAAGTAACAATAAAATGAGGTCTCGATCACATTTTTAGCTTTTCATGTCCCCTTTCATTTTCAGCTACAGAAGAAGCACAGGCTCCGGGACAGTGTAAGAATTGATGCCAGTCAATCTATAATATAATCTGTGGACCAAACAAGATTACAAAGCCAAATATTGTTGCAACAGTCTAATACCCCTAAATGAAAAATAGTTACCAGATAATCCCTTCATCCCATTTTATGTGCCGGAGTTTGACTAGGCATGGAGCTAAAGAAAGAAAGAAAAACTTTTGAAACTTGTGGTCTTAAAACAAGTCATAGACATTTGTCTGACCATAAATCATATCATTAAGGGTAAAATGATTCAAAATTAATTAGTTTTTATCCACAGATACGACACAGCTTAACATTGAACATGAAAAAGAGGAGAGATGATGAATGTGTGCCCATACAGATGTACCCATTGTTTGGCAAAAGAGGCGAGAAATCATAGAGCCTGATACGAAATATAATGGCTTTCCATGAAATCAATATGAATATCTCAAGCAAGAACAAGGGAGAGATACCAAGACGGAAATAACAGATCAGGTAACATGAAACAACTTCACAGGAGCAGCACTAAACCCTAAAACCAGAACCAATAACAGTCACGATGAACAAAAGTTCCAGACAAAATTTTCAATGTATCGCATATTCCGGAATCCCAATACAAAACCAGGCAATCTTATTCTGCATTCAGTTAATTGTATGGCAAAAGATCTGATGAAAATTAAATGGCAATCAGAATGCAAATCACGAGGAAATGTTTCATCAGTAAAAGAGACCTTTAAAAGGAAGCAGTTAGTAGCCCGCATACCAAACCAAAATAGATCGTTGAGGATATAATTAGACATTGGAAGCTCCAGTTGAGATACCAAATACTTATAAATTATGGTTGTTGCGCTTAAGATGAGGAAATAGGAAATGCATGCGCTGCATGAAAGAAGGCAGGATTCATAACATCACTGAGAAAATCTAATAAAAAAAGCAAGAGAACTATTATTTTGTTTATGCAAAAGAATTAGAGGGTCTTTGGGTAAGCCTATCTTTTTTACAAGTTAAATAATTTTATTAATGGAGGAAAACCCTCTATACTAGCCATATACCAAAATAAGAGAAGCTACATCAAAATATTGTGCTCCATAAAAGAAACCCAATCATCTATATAAATGGGGACCTCATGGGTACATTACAAAGAAACTAGAAACAAAAGACTACTTCGCAATTTTACGAAATCTGGAATCTCCGTTTCAAATGCTCTGTTATTTCTCTTTTTTCATATGTCCCACATGATGGAGCAACATCCCCTTGGAATTCACTTCCCCCTCGAGAAGGTCCCACTATGCAACGCCTCCTCACTGAGCTCGGCACCACCCATCTCATTCCAAACCAGCTAAGGACCATCAATCACAGTCGTGTAGGCACCTGACAGTGCAATAGGAGATGAACAGCATCTTCTCAAACATCTACACATGAAGCACCAATTAACATAAGAGAGCCTTCTCGTTCTCAGATTCTCTACTGTCAATTTCACTCCCCTCACAGCTAACCATGCAAAGAAACACACCTTCCTGAGCACCCTGGGAATCCAAATAGAGCTGTGCGGAAATGCAGATTCCCGTCTTCCTAGAAATCTCTGATGATAAGACTTAACAGTGAACAAACCCTCCCTTTTTAGTTGCTATTTCCAAATGTTGGGTGCATTTACTAGTAAATTCTGCACATACAGTAGCTCCACTAGATTATGAAATTCGTCCAACTCTGAGTCCTAACGGTTTCTCCTAAATGTCAATTGCCAAATAATTCCCCCCGCAGAGGATTCACGAATTTGTTCTATCAGATTATGATTATTGTTAGAATATGAGTAGGAATAGGAAAAGCATATAAAATCCTACTTGGAAAAGGATTGTAATGTAGTGTCCTATTAGGAAAAGGATTGAAATGTATTGTCTATAAATAGGGCCTCAATGTAATAATGTAGTTACAACAATTCAATAATATTTTTCTCTTATATTTCTCACATGGTATCCAAAGCTTCCACGATCTTGGTAAAGAATCAAAGAGTTCCCGTTGCTGGCGGGCGGCTATAATCCATATATGCCGCCCATCTAGCCGATGATTATGTTAGCAAAAGTTGGGTCACTGACTCACTGTGTATCTTTCTAGTGACTATTTTCTCATATCTTTGGGAAGCATCATGCATCTGTCCGATGACTACTTTTTCATATCTATTTTTGCTAAAACCTTGCTTCTTTTCGGTGATTATTTTCTCATATCTGATTTGCGTAGCACCGTGCATCTTTCTGGACTACTTTCTCATATATGAGTTGCATAACACCGTGCAAACACATAACTATTTATTTAAAAAATAAGTTGCAGCACTTAATACTTATGAGCTAGTTTTAATCAGCTAACCCAAACAGGCTCTTAATAGCATTTGTTTAGAGTGACGTAGATGATTGCCCAGTGGCAATGAAGAAGGGGGGAAATATTAAGTTAGTAGACGCTCTGGACCAACTTAAGGTGCCAAAAGACAGACATGTCAATTTTACCTACCAGCGTGAAAGTTAGAAACAGGTACGATGGAACTAACCCTGTGATTGATGGAAGATTAAGCAGGAATGGGGATAAATTTTCATCGGCTCCAACAGCATCTCCGCAGTCAGATCTTTTACGCATCCTTGTATATACTTTTAGATGATCAGGTCCCACCAAAGGCAGTACAAGGATACAGTAGAGTCCCTTAATGTGCAAAACAAGTGGCCAGACAATACGATTCTTTTCCTCCTCTTCTTTTTTAATGCACAAACTTATTATGTGACGCGTAATCGGATCATCAACCCAGGAATCAGAACCTTCAACTGACTGATTTATCCTAATGCCAAATCCACGAGCAGATCCCTCCCTATAGAAAAGGTTAAACATGGTAATTCATGGGAAGTACAATTTGGCTGCAAAGTAAGCCATAAGGATGTGAAACTGACGATAGATACAGAGAACAGTGGAAGCTAAATCAACAATGAATCAGATAACGAGATTTTACATAATAAAGACAGATAGTGAGAAGGTGCATGCCATTTTACACTTCATGAAAACTTCAACAATAGTCATAGCTGATAACACAAGAGATCTGTATAAAGGAACTTCGCAGAAAAATTGCTAGACTTGCTTACCTAAATCGTTTTTCTTTAACGGGAAAAAACTCAGCTCAAATATGCCATTGAACTTAACAAAATGGCCTATCTAATGCCACTCATTAACAATTGGGTAAAAACGTGCCACTGACATTACCATTTTGGCCATATATGACATTACCCACTAACGGAACCCTATTACTACCAGATTTTGCCACGTGGCATTATCTAAACCCTTCCTTCCTTACCAGCCCCCACCCACCCCACACCCACTTCTCTCACCGCCTTTTATTAGTGGCGTATACGAACAATTTCATTAAATGCAGTGGCGTATTTGATCCTTTTCCCAAGCCACCACCACATCCCAACCACTATAACAGCCCTAATTTCACCATGAAAAGATATATGTACTCTTAGTTCTGTACTTCCACACCCAGCTACACCTCATCAGTTCACTCTCTTTTAAACTTGTCTCTTTCACCTCATTAGTGCACTCTCTTTAAACTCGTCTCTTTTTTTCTTAAACACGTTTTATATCCTTTTCCCATGTCCCAACCACTGTTACACCCCAAATTCTACCATGAAAAAACACACTCTTAATTCACACACTCATACGTACTTCCCATACAAAGCTATACCTCGTTAGTTTACTCCCTCTTAAGCCTTTTTTTTTTTATAACCATGGTGTCCGGGCCAGCTTGTGGTGGGGCCCTTCCCTGAACCCCGTGCATAGCGGGAGTTTTAGTGCACCGGGCTGCCCATTTTGGTGTCCGAGCCAGCTTGTGCGCACCTCGACAACCTGTCTTTTTTTTCTTAAGCAAACTTGAAGTCCTTTTCCCAAGTCACCATCACCATCACGTCACAATCACTGTTACTCCCCAAATTCCACAATGAAAACACACACATACTCTTAATTCACACACTCATGTTCACTTTCCATACACAGCTCATTACTGTACTCTCTTTTAAGCCCACCTCTCTTTATTCTTAAACAAATTTTGTGTTTTTAAAATCTTTTTAAGAGCCATAAAGTACCTGAAGATTGTGAATGGAGTAGAATAGGATTAGACTCATACTCCAATTAAATAAGATAGTATAATTTTAACATGTAAGATAATGATGTTACAGTATAAGGGACAAACTTGTCCTTATAAGTCTGTTACATAAAATTAAACGTTTATTACATAAGATTAGAAAAGATGGAGAGTTGATTGTCATGCATCAAATGATAAACAGAAAAATAACATAAGTTAGTTTTTATCCAAGAGAGTCGTGTCTTATAAGCGATTGGGAAAAGGCTAAAATATGCCATTGAACTTAACAAAATGGCTCCCATATTCCTCTAGTAGAAGGAGGCGAGATGGGAAGGGGTTGATAAGTAATGAAGGGTTTAGATAATGCCACGTGACGAAATTAAATAATAATTGAGTTGTGTTAGTGGGTAATGGCATACATGGCTCAAAATGGTAAAATTAATGGCATGTTTATGTCCAACTATTAAAGAGTAGCATAGATAGGTAATTAAATTAAGTTCGGTGGCATATTTGAGATTTTTCCCTTTTTTATTAGCCAAGAAAGTCACAAAATTGACTGAATTTGAAGGAATGTGTACCGTGAAAGGGAAAAACATCAGAGTGGATCTGTGCAAAAAAATAAATAAATAAATAAATAAATAAAGAGAAAGAAAGCGATGATCGGAACAAAATGAGTTTAGATTATCTAGGTGATTTCAAGATGTTTTCAATTCTCAACTTGCATCACTACTTTGTCAAACCAACCTTTTGAAGATGAACCTATCCCCACTGATTACAATACAAGAATAGATAGGGACTGAAATTTGGGAAAGGGTCTCGCTGTAGTCATTTATCTCCGTGTAGTACTGATCGGAGATTGGATACCAGAAAGAATAGTACTGATGTTACAACAACAACAACAACAAACCCATTGTATTCCCACAAAGTGGTATAGTACTGATGTTAAGCAAATAAAAATGATTACTTTTTCAAAAAGCACTACATAAAAGGGTAATCTTACTATATCACCCTTTGGGAAATGTACTGGGTAATTACAACATTTAATAACAGTGGTAAAATAGACACAAAATGATAAATTATTTCTTGGTTTTTCCAACTTAATAAGTAATGTTGGACAACTATTTCGTATACCAGACAAGTAAAGATGAACAGAGGGAGTATAACAGGTTAAATTCAAACTTCATTCAGAAGAGAATTTAAAAAGAATGAATTAAAATGTAAGAAAAAAGAAAACCTTTGCTTGCGGTCAATGAAAGCAGCAGCAATTTCAGAATCAGTAGGAAGAGAAGGCACCACATTATATTTCAAATCATCCTCCACTATACTACTCTTATCTCTCTCACATGCTGCCCGCCACCGCTTCTCCACCACCGGAAATCTCCTGCAATTTCATCACCATCACTAAAGTTAAGAAACTACACACACACACAAACACACACAGAGAGAGTGAGAAAGGGGGAAGTACCGGGAGAAAACAACGGTGTCTTGATTGGTGAGGATCCAGAGAGCTCTGATACTACACGAATTCGGCATTTGACACACCGGAGACGGACGAACTCTACGGTGGTTTCGACTAATTTCACCGTTTTTGGTGACGTTTACTGCATTTCTACGGTGTCGTTTCATACGCCGGGGACGATTCGGCAGAATTATCTTACGAGGCAGTTGAAGATTTAAAATGAGAGTTGATGAACGACTTTTGGGAAAATTCTTTGAGGGAAATATTAAATATTACTTTAACAAAGGCTCTACTTAGCTGGGAAACAGTGTTGAATAAATCAATGGAAAAGGGTTTAAAGTAGGCTTCAACCTAACAGACAAATAATTATACTTCTAATAATACTCGCTCCGTTTCGGGTTATTCTAAAAAATAGATCCAAATTAGAGTGGCTTTCAATTTTAGCTCCAAATAAATGACTTTCTTAAAATAGCCTTTACTTGTTAAATCATATTTTTTAAACGAAAATACCCTCCTCCAAAATATTCTTGTTCAATCTCTTTCTTCGTCTTTTTATTCTAAATTCCAGAATCAACCCATGCGATGGCTCTCTAAAGCCCGAGGCTAAGTTGCCCAAACCGTTAAATCTCTTTCTTCCTCTCTTTCTTCCAAATTTCATAATCGACTTTCAAACATTCGCAAATCGACTTTTGCCGTAAGGTTTCTTCAGGTATGAAATTCATCATCAAAAGTCATTGTGATAATTTTAGCTTATTGATGCATTGTGGTAATTTTAGCTCGTTATATAATTAGCATATTGATTTGATTTTTGGGGAGGTGAACGTAAGCTGAACTTGGGATATGCTATTGTTGTAGTAACATATTTACCATTGAGGAATTCCATCGAACAGGTTGTGGGGAGTTTGTTATTGTGGTTATAATTGTGTTTAAGTAGTTGTGAGGGTTGGTCTTGGAGGGAAAGGCCGTTAATATGGGAGCTGACGTTGATCGCAACATATTTTGGGAAGGCCAAACGTATAAGGTCAAGGTGGTACAAGAAATTAGTTCCAAGTATTTCAAACTAGTGGTATAATTTGCATTAGAAGATGATGAGGAATTGTGTCGAACAGGTTGTGGGGACTTTGTTATTTGATTATAATTAGGTATGAGTAGTTGTGAGGGTTTGGTCTTGGAGGGAAAGGCTGTGTTTTCCATCTCGGATGAATCCAGCCTATGTTTTAGAGATTAAAGAAGCACTAATTTGTTGATTCTAAGAGAGAGCACCTTAGCTATTAGCTCGTATAACATAGAGCAAAAGGCAATGGGTTTAAACTCTCTAATGGTAGTAGGATTTGGCACTAGAAGAGAGCTACAACCACCAAAATATATGAATAATAAATGCATTTATGATAGACGGGTGGAGCCAGGGTCGTATATCACAAGGGCCTTCGTGAAAGAATTACGCTATATATGTATAAGGGAAAAAGTATATTTTTTTGTATATATAGTAGATACTGAATCCCTTGATTTCTTTCGTGTGTTCACCTATTTATATTCGGAACTCCCTTAGTGAAAGTCCCGATTTCTCCACTGATGACAGACCACATTCACGTGCTGGGTAAGTGAAAATGGCAATACTTTTAGCTTTGGAAACTGATTGTGATGGAACTTACCTTAAAACCTAAGATTGTAGAGTTTCTATCAGTTCATAAAGTTAATATCATATACTCTAGATAATGACTATAGATGAGCAGTTTCTAAGGCTGCAATCATTGAAAATGACAAATCAAATAGCTAACCTTTTAAACCGCTAAAGTCCAATGTGTTTAATTTTATTGTTCAAGATGTGGTGTAAATGGTGTAGACATCAATAATTATTTTCCTAGTTTCCAACATGTGTATCTTGTGAGGGCCCTCTAGTTAGTACAGATGAGTTTTGCAATTAGCTGTTAGATTACTCCACACCACATTTTAAAGACACCAAAAAATGTCTGGCACTTTGCTAGATTGAATCCAAAAACAACACACACACAGAGTATTGTTAGCTTTGTTTTAACATTTTTATCCATTCAAGATTGTGTTTTTATGCTATTTTTGGTCCTAAATTACGGTCATATGTACAAGCGAAAAATCAGGCTGACTTATGCTCTCCGAAGAATTAAGGTTTCATCGTTTGAATTTAGATAGCTTTAAGACTCCATACATCCAGCATTGTATTCTTGAGATGTAAGTTGCGCGTGCATGAAACCTTAGGCTAAATTTTTTTAAAAAAAATGTAAGTTTTCAACTTTTGATCATTGACTATATCTTCCATTGCAGGACAATATCTGATGTTTCGAGTGATCTTACTATAGAAGTCAGATCAACCAGTTTTGCTCTTCACAAGGTACAAAAATGAAGTGTGCAATCTTTCTTCCTCTCGTGTAATTTAATCTACCATTTTTCATCATCATTGCAATGCTCAAGTCTATGGAAAAACAGAAGTTGTGCAAAGAAATGGCTAGTCTAAAGTACCTTGAAAAAGATTGATGTTTTAGCCATTATAAGTAGGCTACCGATATCAATACAGTTGTGTTAAAGAGAAAAGAAAAGTCAATAGCCAGATGCAAAAATAGAACTACAGAACTTAAGTTATGTGCTTCGTGTTAAAATTAAGAAAAATGAAAGAAGAATATCTTGGATACATTTCTAATGTGATTGCTAATTTGTCATTATTTGCAGTTCCCTCTGGTTTCGCAAAGTGGAAGAACTAGAAAGCTGTTGCTAGAGGCGAAGGATACAAATGTTTCAAGAATCAATCTTACTGGTCTTCCTGGCGGATCTGATGCATTTGAACTTGCTGTAAAGTTCTGTTATGGAGTGAACGTTGAGATTACCATATCAAACGTGGTATTACTCAAATGTGCAACCAGGTTCATAGAAATGATAGAAGATATCTCCGAGAAAAACCTGGAAATTCGTACTGAGCTATTCCTTAAGGATGTGATATTTCCAAACATATCCAACTCGATATCTGTTCTTCATCGCTGTGAAATATTACTATCGGTATCTGAAGAAGTCAATCTTGTTAGCTAGTTAATAAACCCAATTACAAACAATGCCTGTAAAGAGTAGCTAATATCTAGTTTGTCAAAGTTAGAGTATAATTTTCTACCCAAACCTGTTCAGTGCGTTGATTCTGAGACACCATCAGACTGGTGGGGAAAATCACTCGCGATGCTAAATCTGGGTTTCTTTCAGAGAGTTCTGTCGGCAGTAAAAATAAAAGGTCTTAAACAAGACATTATCAGCAGAATTTTGATAAATTATGCCAAAAATTCTCTTCAGGGCCTGTTCATCAAGGACCCTCAGTTGGTTAAAGAAAGTTTCTTGGATTTGGATTTGCAGAAAAGACAAAGGATCATCGTCGAAATAATAGCTGGCTTACTACCAACACAATCCAAGAAAAACGCAGTGCCAATGGCTTTTCTTTCAAGTTTGTTAAAATCTGCAATAGCAGCATCAACATCGATTTTCTGCAGTTCTGATCTAGAGAGGCGCATTGGTCTGCAGCTAGACTAGGCAATACTTGAAGATATTCTCATACCTGCAAATCCACATGGAAACAATCACAACCCTCTCTATGACATAGATTCTATCTTAAGGATCTTTTCCTTTTTCTTGAAATTGAAAACTTTTGCCCAAGAGGCAAAAGTTTATTCTTTAACTGCACTGATTAGATTATTGACATATATGCAACTCTTGCCTCATGGGCAAAACTTTAGAAAATTGTTGAAATTGAAAACTTTTGTCCAAGAGGCAACAGTTTATTCTTTAATTGCACTGATTAGATTATTAACATATATGCAACTCTTGCCTCATGGGCAAGACTTAGTTTAGATTTACTGTGATTATAAACATCAATTACAGATTGTTACTAATATTCTTTTGCTCAACACGGGTTTCAATATGCATTTTTTGCTTATGACATTTCAATCATTGAGTAACATGTTTAGCCCAAATAGTATTGGACGAGCTAAAATAGGGACCTGGTTAATAAATATGTTGGTCCAATATGCGGATCCGTTACCTCTATCGCACTAGTATTATTGACATTGACACTCCTTATTCTTGAGACCAACTGATAAAGTTATTGTTTTAGAGGATACGTATAAATATATATATATATATATATATATATATATATGAAGGTTTTTTAAGTGTGTCCATCAAACTTCTAGTCACATTAGTTGTTAAGTGTGTTATGTGTCCAAGCTTCTAATCACTTAAGCGTTATACTGTTAAGAAGAAATTTTAACTTTCTAATATTTGTATTCAAGAAAAAGTATGAAAAACAAGATATTTCACAAAACACCAGCAGTGTCAAACAATGTACATGAAAAAAACAAATAAACACATGGTTCTCTCAGTAGCAAAAGAACTCAAAAACACCCTTCCCCCTTCCCCAGAGCCTAGGGCAACATATGTTGCACACACATCAACAATTTCATTCAATACAACTACTAGCAAAGCATGTCGTTCCCCCTCATGTGTTCTTCTTATCCTAGAACCAGGCTTCTAACAGAAAAGAAACTGGTTCACATCTTGCAACATTGCCATATTTAGACGTGTTGTGTTTTTGGTACATGCCAGTAAGCTTCCCAACTGCTGCCTTCTGATGGAAAGAAACCATCAATTTTGAGCATTCCCTGTCGTAGAAAATAAGGCACACAATTACACATCTTTGTGTATTCGATAAAGGGATGTGCATTTACAAGTATCTTTAAAAATAAAATATACTTACAAAATCTAATTCTTGTCGTAGCTGCTATGCTTTTCGCAGGTTGCGTTCCACTCCCTGGATACACCGAGCGTGCACTGAGCAGTAAAGACAGCTGCAGCAGTAAGCATTGATGGTGGGAATCTAAGCATTTTGTATTCAACCAGACATTGCTCGATCAAGAAGAAAGACATGAGCTCCACCTAATTTAAACAATGACAAAAAGTTGTATGAGTAGTGATTCAGATTGTTGTGTTACTTCTTCATGTGACAAAAACGTTTAACCAGCCTTCTTATCAGACTAAGAGGCTTTAAGGAACCGCCGCATGAACACATAAGTTGTAGGTACTGTCATGTTAAACTGTAAGGCATCAACCATCAAATTCTCCTGTAGATAAGAAAACGATTGAAATCATTTAGCGAGGAAGAACAAAATGGAGATACAAGTCCTGATAATGTAAGATTTTGGTCTTTAAACTAACCATTTCAAGCACTTCTTCTCTGGTATAAGCCTTGTCAGAGATCAAAATTAGATCCTCCACTACAGGTACTGAAACCTCTTCATACTTGCAAGCAAGAAGCAAAGCTGCTAGTCCAACAAGCTGAAGTTTTTTTCCTAATCACTGACTGAACTGCCAGGAATCTATCGATGAGATTCATAATTAAATACAAGGTCTCCTCCATCAGTTCAAACTTGTATTGAACCTATAAATTAGTTAGACGTTAGATGACACCTAAAATTATCACTTTCTTCTTCATAAAACTCAAAAATGACATGCAAAAACAAACACTATATACCTCAATCAGTCAGTCAATGAGGATGTCTCCCATCCTCTCATTGATATCAAATTGTTGTTCCATATAGTTTAAAGGGACGCAGCCAGCGATCTGCAATTGAAAATGACATTAAAAGAAAGGGGTAAAAATACACCTCCATTTCTTTCTAGATTTCCAATTAAAATTAAAACAGTAATCATCCTTGATAGAATAGCATCACACAGACATTGCCCAAGTATACCCTCCATATGTTTATATATCCTATGTTCTGCACCTATTATTTTACTGACTGAAAATTGCAGTCCATATTGAAATTAGACTAGCTTTTGTGAGTAATTTGGCAATCTATTAAGCTTAATGAGATCCTATCTAAAAGAATTAGATAGTTAGTTGAAAAATATGGGACTTCTTCTAACTCTACACGCCATAATCCTAATGAATATGTACAACAACAACAACAAACCTAGTGTATTCCCACATAGTGGGGTAATGAGCATGTACAAGTTGTAAACAAAAAAAAATTCTAACAAACAAATAGGGAGAGTAGAAATAACATCTCTACCAATCCTCTGCATCTTCCATCTCAAATTCCTCATCCCGAATCAAAGATTTAACACATCAATGGAAATCCACAAGAATTATATTCATAACCAAGATATATAGATCATATAAGCTTACCATCTTATTAATTTCCTCCATTATTGCTTCAGTATGCTGCACAAACATTGACACGTCAGAATAACCAGTGGCCTTGTAATCTTCAGCATCGATAATAATGCAGTCTTCTATTTCGTTTCTAATTAGTGCCACTGGGATTGGTGGCTTTGTTATCTGTGGATATATAATGTTAACAATAGCTCAGTTATAAAATAAACCTGGAGGTGATAGACACTGTACCTCAACTGCTGGTTTCTGTTGTTTGTTCACGATTTATACGACAACTTCCTGAAATGTTAGTAACCCCACATACAAATTAAACATTACTCTATCTTCAACTCCAACTTTATAAACTCTACGGCCAAGCGCCTACTTAGTATCATACAACCAAGAAATGAGCTAAACCTTGTGATCGGACGATGAATCGAAATAGGAAGGATCTTATTAACAACATTGGCTTTGTTTTTACAATGAAATGAAAATAAAGTTAAAACAGGTAGACAAATCAAGATTAAACTAAAAATCGAATGACCCCCTTTCGCCCCTCTAACTATACACCTAACTCTACTAGTGAATAGAAAAGTTATAACTTTACACCAAAGTTACAAAGATAGCAGGTAGATATTAGCCAATCCAAATATAGATTAGGATAACAAGTGATAATACCGTGTCATTCAAAGGTCAACCACAAGTTGCAAGTGAATAAAATCACTTCTTCGAATCCACAACACAAGAGCCAAACACTAAACATTTGGGCAGCACATCTTTTCCTTTAACGTATATATTTTTGACACTTAAAATACATGAAAAATGAATATAATTAGAATATATGTGTTACCATAAGTACAAAAATGACAAAATGAAAAGCTTAAAGATAGTAAACCTACCATTTCGACGTATTCAATCGACACTCGATGAACACCCAAAAATCAGTGTTCAAGCTCGATAGATTATCAAATGCTTTAATGTCACAGATGAAAGGATGTTTCTAATAAAAAATGGATTGTGAAGCATCCGAATCAAAATCTACCACATATTGTACCTAATTTCATCAAATTTCCAAAAAATGCTTTCTCTAACAATGACAACTGTGTGCCATCCAAAAATCGTGTTATCGTTGTATGATAATTTGAATTCCCTCTCCAACAGGGGGGTCTGACTTGAACCAATCATTAGGATCAATAAAGTACTCGACATGATTTATCTTGCTAGACATGATTACCAAAATCTGCAAAGTTATAAAGATAAAAACAACTATCAAATTAAAAATTAACAAAAAAACAAGAATCAAGCTACAAAATAAAATTTATTGGACAAAAAAATTGACGCAATGGCTACAAAAAACACCCAAAATCTAAATCTAAACAACCTACTGACTGGACAATAGTGAGATCAGTGAGTAGAGAAACCACCCAAACGCATTTTCATCAAGGTGATGTAGATAGAAAAAAATAGAGTTTATAAATTAATCTATGCATTATAGAATGTGATTCACGAAAAGGAAAAGTGGTTTTCAGCTCACAAAAATTGCTAGGTAACAAATACTTCAAATGCATACAATAAGATTAAGATAAAAGGAGAGAAATTACCTAAAGTGCAGAGAGATGAATGGCAAAATCAAAAACCCTAAAGTTAGAATGCAATTACACCAAAAGGAAGAGAGAAATTCGAAGCTCAAGCTTTGAGATGAACTTTTTTTGTAGCTTTATAAAATTTCTCGTCACCTGAGCTTATTGCAATGGGTAAAACATAAAAATAAAATTAAAGAAATAAAAATTGAAAATAATAAAAATCACAATAATAAGTTTAAAGAAAAAAAGAGAGTGAAAAAAAGTAGAATAATAAAAGTAAAGGAAAAATTAAAAAGTGAAAATAATAAAAAATAAAATTTAAGAGATAAATGAGTATGGAAAGATTAAAAATATATTTGAGGTGTGGAGGGGTAAAATGGTACTTTTAGTATATTAAAAAGTAAGGAAGGTTATTTTTCAAAGACATTCTTATTTAGGGTCAAATATCTAAAGTCACCCATATTTGGGTCTATGGCATGCAATTTCTGCTCCGTTTCGTATTAGCTGACCCCTATGGACTTGGCACACCTATTAAGAAAATATTAATTAGGGGTTTATTTTACCAAATTAGCCTTATTAATTATACTTTGAAAATATAAATTTGAGTAAATACACTTTATTTAGTTATTTAATGTTAAGGGTAGTATTGGAAGAACATAATAAAATTCTCTTGATTTCATCAAAGGGACAACTAAATTGAAATAAATATTTTTAGAAAGAGAGCCAACTAAAACGAAATGGAGGGAGTAGGTGATAGCTTGTTATTGATTGGAGATTTAATAGATTAATAATTCATTATTATTAAAAATTAAAGAAATAGCCCAATCGGATCCACTATTCGACCCAACTAAATACCCGACTCAACTAAATACCTAAATAGAAAAATCTGATCCTAACATCAAAAGGGAGAAAATCCTTTACAACATATCGATCAGTCACTCTTTTTCTTAATATCGAATTTTGAATCTCATCAATAAAGAACAATAATCCTTTTTCTTCGATTGTTCTTCTTCACCGGTCTTTTATGGTTCTTTGAAAATAACTTCTTCTTCCAAGTGCTAAACCTCCAAATCATTTTTGAAATGTCAGCATCTTTTTTGCCCTGGGATAAGAAATGCAGTAAAAGCTTGTTTGGCTGTTGGAATTTTGTGCGAATAGTTACGATGATAATATTAAGACAGCCAAAGTCATTGCTAAAGAATAGGGGATACTAACTGCTAATGGTTTATCCATTGAAGTTCCAAAATTTCTCAACAAAACCCCTGATGAAATGAGGCATATAATTCTTAAAATTTGGGTATTCTTTTGATTTTCTTATCTCACTTTTGTAGATTCATGCGGTGTAAATGAATTGTTCCTTAAATGCTACAATATTGAATGCAGGTGATCACTTGATTATCATCAATGGACAAGCTTGTGGTGGTCAATAATCTAAGAGGTATGTTTAACGAAATTGTGGTTGTTATTGGTGATGGCATAAATGATGCTCCTGCTCCCCACAAAGCAGATATTGGATATGCTATGGGTATAGTAGGAACCGAGGTTTGAAAATTTCTCATATCATAGATTAAAATGTTAATTTGTCGTTTTCTTATATTACTACTTACTGATAATTGTTAACAATTTTAAGCTATTACTGACATCTTTTTTATTAAATACATTATTTGGTTGCTAAAGAAAGTGCTGATATTATAGTGCTTGATGACAACTTTAGCACAATGTGAATGTGGCTAAATAGGGTCATTTTGTGTACACAAATATTCAAAATATTGTGCACTTTTAGCTGACAGTCTGTGTTGTTGCATTGATGATCAATTTTATCTCCACATGTGTTTTAGGTATTCAATGTTCTTTAAGAGTTCTTTGTTTGTTTTTCTGTTAATGATCTGTATGTGCCATTGCAGAAAAGTGAGAACTGATAGTTATATATTGCTATAACATAATAGGATCCGCACCGTTTATTGCGGTTAAGCTATTATGGGTCAACCTTATTATGGACACTTTAGGTGCAATAGCCTTGGCCACTGAATATCCTCCTGAAGGACTAATGAGCAAGCCTCTTGTTGAAAGGGAGGTGAGTTTTATTTTCAAGACGATGTGGAGAAATATAATCGGATAAAATATCTTTCAATTGGCTATAATTTTAGTTTTTATCTTCACAAGGAAGTAAATTTTGAGACTTGAAGGTTCAGACTCCACCATAGTTCTCAATACCTTTATTTTCAATACATTCATGTTCTGTCAGGTATTTACTTTAAACTTTAGTGTAGTATATAATACATTTGATGTTCTTTTGATGTGAAACTCATTCTAAATCTTAACCAAACTATCCTCGATATTGGATTTGTATTATTGTTACTGAGATATATTTTAACAAAGAGGTAATCATTTTTTGGAGGGTTCGATACAGGTCTTCAATGAAATAAATTATCGTGACATGGAGAAGATAAATATTTTTCGTGGTATTTTTGGAAGCTGGATATTCCCAGGTGTCATTACTTCCACTATTTTTTTCAATTTAGCATCGCAAATTCTTAGGCACATTTGCAAGCATAACACCACTTAGCTGGGAATTATAGTTGCCCCATGTCTTAATTGGTGCTGCAAGCTTGCTTGTTACAGTAATTTTGAAGTTGATACATGTTAAACACAAGAATACCAAGCATCAGGATGGTTATGATCTACTTCCAACTGATTCAGAACTTGCCTAAGAGAAGGAGAGTGGACAATAGAAAGCCATGAGATATGGAATGGATTGTCCTTCTTTCCTATTTAAAGATCAGTACTTTGGCTTTGTGTCTACCTATTCTACACATAAAGATGGTTTAATTGGCCAAGGTTCGAGTACTATGAGATGTTATTTTTGATGGTGAGAAAAGAAAAACGAACAACTCATGAAAAGAAATTACGACCTGAAGACTTTAACAAAAGCTCCTAGTACACCATTAAACCTCCAAGAACTAGTTCAAAGATTTTTGATTAATTTTGTTTTTGTGTTTAATGTAAGTATGTTTTGGATATTTGACATAGCTCATAATACATCATTGAACCTCCAAGAACTAGTTCAAAGGTTTTTGACTGATTTTATTTTTGTATTTAATGTAAGTATGTTTTGGAGATTTAACATAGCTCAAAATACATTATCGAACAGTCAAGAATTAGTTTCAAGGTTTTTGATTGATTTTGTTTTTGTATTTGATGCAATTATGTTTTAGAGATTTATGTTATTTAATAAGGCTAGAAAAACTTGATTCAATACTTGTCCAAATTTCACCAACATATTTGAACTAACAACAAAATGTTTTTAGCCATAATTTTGATTCCGTTACTGATATTCTAATGCTTTAAAGTGAATCTTTTCTATACGATACAAAACTGAAACTAAAACATCAAATAACTGGAATAAAACAAAAGCAAAAATGCACTAAAACTATTAAAAAGCAGCAGCAAAATAAAATAAAGTTGAAAAAAAATCGTCAACTAGTTCCGAGCACACAATGGCATTCCCATATAATGGTAGTGTTCAAAAACAACAAAATATTAGTAACTTGTTTCCAAATACAACTTTCAAGTTCAATTAACATAAAAAATTAGAAAAATATAAAAAAAATTATGTCATTACATAACAGAGAAAAACTATAAAACAACTAGCTAATGTTGTCGTATCTTTCTTACTGCTTGTCGCCCCTCTGTCTTTAGTTTGTCAATTTTTTTTCCTTTTTCAATTGTAAACTGATTTGAAGTCATAGCTGTTTTACCTTTTCAAGTAAGCTTTATCGGTGAATGTGGCAAGTAGGCATACTCACACCATTTTCATCTCCCTTGAAGCCAATTCGCCTAGTACCAGTTGGTCGAACCAACATTTTGTTTGCTTGAATCCTAGTCTTTTCTTCAGATATTGTCTTAGGCTTTAGAATTGGTTGATCATCCTCCTCAGATTCACCATTATCTCCATCAGAAACTACACTTAAAAATATATCAGGTTGCTTAAGTCCAATAGGTGGGTTAGCATTTTTCTTTGACCTTGAAGCTCCAACAGATTTTTTGCCATTTGTCTTTGAATTTGAAGGTCCAGCGAAGAGGCTTGTCTGTTGACCGAAAGAACTAGTAAAATCACGAGTAGGCGAAAAGATACTGGCAGATTCTTGACTCACTAGGGGTGCTGCAACTGGCACATCTTGGATTGTTTGTCTTGATCTTTAAAGCTAAAAATTTGATAAAGTAGTTAAATGATGGATTAATTAGCATAATTATTGACTACGTAAAGATAAAATATTTACCAAAGGGCATCTTCTTTGGTTGTAATCAGTTTCACCACAATGCCCACATGTCATTTTCAGTCCTTTTCTTGAAGTTACCAAGCCCCCTCCCTCTTTTGTCACGACCCTAACCAGAGCCTGGCCATAATGGGTATCGCAAGTCCACGGAGGACGAGAGATCACTCCCTTTGCCTAGTCAAAACAGAATACAATACAACTAACAGAGGATGAGTTCTGAACATATAACAAGATAGAGCTGAGTTTCAAACATAAAACAAGATTGGTAACTCAAATAACTCAGAAAAGAATCTAAGAATTTCAAAAACCATCCTAATCCACAGTAATCTACAAGCCTCTAAGAAACCAACATCATTTTAAGTCGGGACATGCCTTCGATGATAGCAAAACAAAATCGTAAATAGTCTATAACATAGTGAAACCAAAACATGAAATGAGGGTCTTTCGAAGAATGAAAGCTCACCACTTCATGCTGACTCATGGGCAACCCAGAAATCACCTAACACTGCACAAAAAAGCAAGCTTGTCTCCAGTTTCTGCATCTCTTGGGGATACAGCATTCGGAGACGATTAGCAGGGTGAACGCTAGCACGTAACTCAGGGATAGGGATAACATAATGCCATGATCAAATCAGTTCAAAATCATTTAAAACCAATGCACATAATTATACATACATACATATATATATATATAACATGCCGGGATAGGAAACAAGGCTTAGCATGAAAGTAAAACATTAGCCTGAACTGTGTAGCTTAATCGTCATAAAAATACCCATGGGCTATATGGGTTCAGCTCCCCCTCCTAAAAGGGCCCAGTGCGTGTTAGCCGCAAAAATAGAGATATCTAAAAAAGACCAGGGAATGCCCCGACCCCACATCAATTCAGGATACATATGTATATATAGTGTGACAGAAGCACACGATCATCAAGACTAACTCTCACGCCGGTAAATGTGAGTTTTCACTATCAGTTCTTTGGGACCTCCACTTTCACAGCCAGCTATACAATCCCCTTTAAGCCCAATTAAAACAAGTTTTACTCAACCCATCCATTTAACCAAGGAATTGTTCGTTTAGGCATCAACCTTAGGTATCGTCATACTCTTACGCTTGCAAGATTTTAATTATGCGATTTCAATTCCATTAACTTGGGGGAATGTCTCGACCCCCTTTAGTTTATCAAGTCAAGTTGGGGAATGCCTCGATCCTTTTTTATTTATCAAATCAACTCAAGAAAATGCCTCGGCCCTCAAGCTTCAATTTAAAATCAAGCATGGCTAACAAGGCCTTCAAAGCCATTTTCATCCTTTTAACCATTTGTGCAATGCAATAGTTAGGTGATTACGTCAAACCATATGACAAATCATATTTCAAATCCAAATTATGTAAGTGGGTTGAGGGAACATAATTTCCAAAATCATCAATTTGGGGAATGCCTCGACCCCTATTTTTTCCCATACCCATGCACCCAATTGGTTTAAAAACCATCAATTCGAAGCATGAACAATTCATAAAAATCATGGGAAAATAATTCAAGAATCAACCATTCCAAAACCCTTAACCTATATTCAAATCCATACGAACAACCATTTAAACATGTGGTTTAAGTAAAAAAAAGTTTAGGGGAAGAGTAACATGCCTGAAAATATCATAATTATGGAGAGAAATCACCACTTAGAAGCTCTAAATTATCAACCTTGAGAACCCTTAGCTTGTTCTTGACTTAGGGATTTGAGAGAGTAGAGAGGGTGTATTTGATTTGCTTATGGGTGATAATGGGACCCCAAAGTGCTTTTAAGTCGTGGGTCATAATTGAGGAAAAGGAAAAATGTCTAAAGTACCCTTAATAAAAAACTAAAAAATTATTGCTAGTGACTAGCGGTCACCTTACGACTCATGCAGACACGTTACGAGTCATCATAACGAATCATAGTCTGGGAAAAAATAGGGCTTCCTCATTGAGTTGACTACAGAAATCACCCTACGACTCGTAAAGAGTCATTACGACTCATGACATCCCAGTTAAAGTCACAAAAGAACCCTTGGTTATTACACTAGTTTGGTTACGAATGACACTGATACAACTCATATAGAGTCTTCACGACTCGTTAGGTGGGAATCGTAGTCAAAATAAAAGACATGTACAACCTTAGTGGTCACCCTACTTCTCGAGCCCTGTGACTCGTAAGGAGACCTTACAACTTATCGGGTGAGTTGTAGTTTTGGCAGTAAGCTCAAATCTTAAAATTTTCAAAGGCCAAAATTCTAGGGTGTTACATTCTCCCCCTAGGGTCATTCGTACCTGAATGATGAGTCAAGGCATCCCTTAGCATGATTCTAAGATCAAAACACAACCACAATTTCCTTTAATAAAGTCAGAAAACAAAGATAATAAAGAAAACATATACCTTAAGTACGATTGTCTAATCCGAGAAATAAGAATGGATATCTATACTTCATGTCCTCTTTAGCTTCCCAGGTAGCTTCTTTAACCTTTTGATTCCTCCATATAACCTTTATCGAAGTCATGTCCTTAGTCCTCAAACGAAGGACTTGCCTATCCAAAATCTCAATCGGAACTTCCTCATAAGATAAGGAATCCAAAATACCAACACTCTCAATAGTCACAACCAAAGAAGGATAACCCACACACTTCTTTAACATCGAAATATGAAAAATTACGTAAATGGAGCCCAAACTCAAAGGCAAATCTAACTCATAAGCAACGTTACCCACTCTCCTCAAAATTATGTATAGACCCACATATCGGGGACTGAGCTTCGCCTTCTTCCCAAATCTCATCACTCCATTTATGAGAGATACCTTCAAGAACACCCAATCACCAACCTCAAACTTCAACTCTCTTTGCCTCATATTCGCATAGGACTTTTGGCAACTCTGATCAGTCTTAAGTCTATCCAGAATAACCTTTACCTTTTCCATGGCTTGATGAACCAAGTTCGGACCAAACAACCTAGCCTCACCTACCTCAAACCATCCAATATGAGATCTACACCTCCAACCATAAAGAGCCTCAAAAAGAGCCATCCCAATACTCGAGTAATAACTATTATTATAAGCGAACTCGATGAGAGGCAAATGATCCACCCAACTACCACCAAAATAAATCACACAGGACCTTAACATATCTTCTAAAGTCTGAATGGTCTTTTTCGCTTGTCTATCCATCTAAGGATAGAACGTGGTGCTAAGGTTACTCGTGTGACCAAGCCTTGGTGAAACGAACACCAAAAGTAGGAAGAGTACAGTGTACCTCAATTTAAAATAATGGAAACTAAAGCACCATGCAATTTAACTATCTCCTAAATAAATAATTCGCTTAATCCTTTCCAGTGTAAGTAGTCCTCACAGGCAAGAATTGAGATGATTTAGTCACCCTATCCACAATGAACCAAATCAAATTAAACTGATAGCAGACCACGGAAAGCCAGTAATGATGTCTATGTTAATCACCTCTTACTTCTATATAGGCAACTCAACCTCTTGAGATATGCTTCCAGGCCTCAAGTGCTCAACATTCACTTGCTGACACACCATAAACTTAGCCATGAAGTTAGCCACATCTCTCTTCGTATTATTCAACCAATAGATCTCCTCCAAGTCATGATACATCTTTGTCAAACTAGGATGAACTGTATACCTCGACTTATGAGCCTCACTCAAAACCCCTTCTCGCAGCCCATCAACATCAGGAACACACAATCTACCTTAGTTCCTCAAGATACCATCTTCACCAATCTCAAATGTCATGACCTTCTTCTAACCTACATTAACCTTAATCTGCATCAAGATGTGGTCCAAAACCTGCTTCCTCTTTACCTCTGCACTAAGAGATGACTTTACCACCTCTTGAACAATCACACTTTTATCCTCAGAATCTAAAAAACTAACTCCAAGATTAGCCAACCGATAAATATCCTTCACCAATCCTCACTTATCTTCATCCAAATAACATAAGCTACCCTTAGACAACCTACTAAGAGCATCAACAACCATCTTAGATTTACCTGGATAGTAGTGGAGACTCATGTCATAGTCCTTGAGCAACTCAAGGCATCTCATTTTCTTGAGATTTAACTCCTTTTGGTGAACACATACTGCAAGATGTTATGATCTGAGAAGATATCCACATAAACCGCATACAAATAATAGCGCTAAATCTTCAAAGAAAAAACTACAGCCAATAATTCTGAATCATGAGTCGGATAATTCTTTTCATGAACTTTCAACTACCTAGAAGCATAGGCCACTACCTTACCAAGCTGCTTCAACACACAGCCCATCCCCACACGAGATACATCAAAGTACACAACAAAATTATTTGTGCCCTTGAGCAGGGTCAAAACTGGCAAAGAAGTCAATTTGGTCTTCAACTTCTCAAAACTACCCTCATAAGGATCAGACCATAGAAAAATCACCTTTTTTGAGTCAACTTAGTTAACGGAGAAGCAATTGAAGAGAAACTCTCCATAAACCTCCTATAATACTCGACAAAACCCAAGAAACTCTGAATGTCAGTTGGAGTCGTGGGTCTAGGCCACTTCTTAATCGCTTTAACTTTCTGTAGATCCACCATGATCCCCTCATTAGAAACAACGTTACCAAGGAAGGTCGCAACATTCAATCAAAATTCACACTTTAAAAACTTAGCATACAAAAACTGATCTTTAAGAGTCTCAACGCTATACAGAGGTGATTGACATGATTCTTCTCTCTCTTAGAATAAACCAAGATGTTATCAATAAACATAATGACAAACAAATCTAAAAACTACCTAAACACTCGGTTCATAAGATCCATGAATGCCGTCAACGCATTAGTCAACCTAAGAGATTTGATTAAGAACTCGTAGTGACCATACCGAGTACAAAAAGTAGTCTTAGGATATCCACTTTCCTAATCTTCAACTGATAATAACCCGACCAAAGATCAATCTTAGAAAAGTACTTAGCACCCTGAAGTTGGTCAAAGTGATCATCAATACTAGGAAAAAGGTACTTATTCTTCATAGTCACCTTATTCAACTGGCGATAATTTATATACAATCAGAGGGATCCATCCTTATTACACATGAAAAGAACAGAGCACCCCATGGAGAAACACTAGGATAAATGAAACCCTTATTAATAAGATCCTTTAACTGCTACTTAAGTTCTTTCAACTCAGCTAGAGCCATTCTGTATAGAGAGATAGAGATATGATGGGTATCTGGTAGGAGATCAATCCCAAAATCTATTTCCCTATTGGGAGAAGTACTAGGAAGATCAATGGGAAACACTTTAGGAAATTCGCTAACCATAAGGACAAATTGTAAAGAGGAAACCTCAGAACAAGAATCTTTAACTTGAACTACATGATATAGACACTCCTTGAAAATCAACTTTTGGGATCTAAAATAAGAAATAAACCGTCATTTAGGTACTAAGAAACTCTCTTTGCACTCAATTACCGGTTCATTCGGGAATCAGAAACTGACCCTTCGGGTTCGACAATTTAGGAAAGCATAACACAAGTGAAGCCAATCCATCCCCAATATCACATCAAAATCTAATATATCTAACTCTATCAGATCAACCAATGTCTCCCGACCATAGATAGATACCACACAACCCCTATAGACCCTTCTAGCCACAACAAAATCACCATCGAGGTAAACATAAAAAAGGGATCGAAAATGCTCTCGGGGTTGAAACCAAAAAGAAAAGCCATATAAGGAGTCACATAAGAAAGGGTAGAACTCAAATCAAGTACAAAATATACATCATGAGAGAAAAAATTCAACATACTAGTGATGACCTCAAGAGATACCTCCATTTCTGATAGGTGGTAAGAGCATAAAGATGGTTCAGACCAGTGCCGCTACCGGAAGCAGCACTCTTTGGTGCAAAAGCTAAAGAAGTAGAAACCAAAACCTTATTATCTCCAGCAGCAACATTGCCTGAAGGACAGTTTCTCTGAATATGACTAGGCTGGCCACATTTGAAACACTTATTCCTTCCTTCATCATAAAATCCATGATGTAACTGCCTACAAAATCTACAAGAAAGATATAATGAAGCTGACTGAGCTCCATTATCCTGAGACTGGGCACCCTGGGTCCTAAACCCACTGTCAGTCTAAAAGAAATGATCACCAAACAGCTTAGGATATGGAGCACTAGCCGTAGAATATAAACCTAAGTTTCCGCAAGTCCTCTTCTTACTCTACTGCCTACCATCTCTACCACTATTCTGTTGGCCTCCACCCTACTCTGAATATCTAAACTTTTTGTTCTACCTATCTCTTATTTCTACTTATTTCTTCTTTTTATCTTTAACTTATTGCATATACACCACCAACCTAGATATATCCATGTCATTATTCAATATCGACACCTAACACTCCTATACCAAGTTCTGAGACAAACTTAAAGCAAACTTCTTTATTCTAACCCTTTTGTTGGACACCAACTCTTGAGGGTAACGAGACAAATAATAGAACTTCAAGGCATACTCATTCATAGTCATCTTTCCCTGCCTCAAGTTTACTAACTACTCAGCTTTGGCCTTTCTCAACTCCTGAGGAAAGAAACGATCAAGGAAAGCACCAAATAATCGCTCGCACATAACCTGCTCAACTTCATCACCCCTCGACTGCTTCCACTCCTTATACCATTAATATGCCACATCCTTCAACTGATATGTGGCAAACTCTACATCCTCTATATCAGTAGCATGCACTACCCTTAATATCTTTTCTATCTCATCAACAAAACCCCTAAGGATCCTCCTCAACCTTAGATCCTGTAAAGGTCAGAGGATTTAACATCATGAACTAACCAACTCTAGTGACCTCATAAGATGGGGCAACAGAACTAACTGACAAGACTGAAAAGTCACCAACTAAGTTAGCAGATAAATAGATTGACAGAATTCGGTATTAGAAATGTCTCCTTGGTGCAGTGGAGCATAGACATCATCAGCCTAAGAAGCTCGAGGAGGACTGGTAGGGATCGGTGGAACTCTATATAGGTAGTCAGGAGAAGGGATCCTAGATTAGGTTTGTACTTCATAAGTAGAATAAGTTCCATCCACATTATCCTCGAGTGGAATAGAGGAGTTTCCACGAGCATTAGATCTTCGATGAGGCATGATCTGAAATGCGAACAAACAGAATTAGAGGAGATTTCAAGACCTTAGACTTTATATCCCAAAAAATCACAAGAAAGGAAAACATTCCTAAATGCCTCGTAGCCTCTCCCTTATAAGTGTGTCACACTACACATCCATAAAAGAGACTCTACTTGACACAGCTCTGTGGACACCTAATGACTATGAACCTTGCTCTGATAATAACATTATAATGACCTAAACCAGGGCCTGACTGTGATGGGTATCTCAAGTCCATCGAAGACCGAAGATCACCCCCTTTGCCTAGTTAAAACAGAACATGATACAACTATCAACTGATGAGTTTCTAACAAATAAAAAAATAGAGTTGAGTTTCGAACATATAACAAGATAGGTAACTCAAATAACTCGAAAAAAAATCTAAGATTTTCCACAACCATCCCAATCCATAGTAATTCATAAGCCTTTAAGAAACCAACATCAATCTAAGTCAGAGCATATCCCCAACGATAGCCAAAAAAATTAAAAGATAGTCTATGACATAGTGAAACCAAAACCTAAAATGAGGGTCTTTCGAAGAATGAAAGCTCACCATTTCATGCTGACTTATGAACAACCCAGTAATCACCTAACACTATGCAGGAAGAGAAGAAGTATCTCCAGTTCCTGCATCGCATGAGGATACATCGTCAGGAGACAGTTAGCGGGGTGAGCGCTAGCATGTAACTCAGGGAAGGGATAAAGTAATGTCATGATCAAATTAGTTCAACACCAATACACACAATCATATACATATATATAATATGTCGAGATAGGGAATGAGGCTTAGCATGAAAGTAAAAAATTAGCCTGAACTGTGTAACTTAACCATTATAAAAATACCCACAAGCTATATGGGTCCATATCCCCTTGCTGAAAGAGCCCCAATGTATGTTAGTCGAACGAGCCAGAGATATCCAAGGAAGATTAGGGAATGCCCCGACCTCACGTCAATCTAGGATACTTATGTATATATAGTGTGACACAAGCACATGATCATCAAAACCAACCATCACGTCAGCAAACATAAGTTTCCAGTATCATACCTTTGGAACCCCTACCTTCATGGCTAGCTACACAACCCTCTTTAAGCCCAATTAAAACAAGTTTCATGTAACCCATCTATTTAACCAATGAATTATTTGTTTAGGCATCAACCTTATGTATCGTCATACTTTTATGCTTGCAAGCTCATTATTATGCCATTTCAGTTCCATAAATATGGGGGAATGCCTTGACCCCCTTTAGTTTATCAAGTCAAGTTAGGGAATGCCTCGACCCCTTTTTATTTATCAAATCAACTCGAGAGAATACCTCAACCCTGAGCTTCAATTTAAAATCAAGCATGGCCAATACGGCCTTCAAAGCTATTTTCATCTTTTTAACCATTTATACAATGAAATAGTTAGGTGAGTAAGTCAAACCATATGACAAATCATATTTCAAATCCAAATTATGTAAGTGGGTTGGGAAAACACAATTTTCATAATCAATTCCACACCAAAATCATTAATTTAGACGAATATATAAGACCCCGCAAAATCTTAAGCTTAACTCAGTCCCTAAAAGCTTGATAAGGGGTCCCAGACTTAGAAAATTCTAGCTAAGTATTCAGAGTTAGTATTATTTTGGCCTTCGTAAGTTGGAAATACTATTTCACAACCTCTATGACCTTAAAATGTCAATCTTTAGGTTGATTCATGATCAGGAATGTCAGTAGGTGTTCCTGGATGAGTTTCGGATTTTTCAAACCTTATTTGAACCATGTTTGGAAATCCAAAAATAGTGTATCAACGCGATCTCGATGCGGCGCAGCGGCCATCGCATCGATTAATATTTTCCTAGGCTTCTAATGGCAATTTCCAGTGAATCGATACGGACTCGACGCGGTGCATTGGTCATCGCGTCAATGCCAACGATGTAGCACATCGGCCTACATTGATGGTTCAACTTTCGGTCTTGTAAACCCGTATCCACAGGGGTAAATGGGTCTTTTTCCACCTTATATCAGCCCTTAAAACATATCATTAAGTCGTCTAAGAGCCAAAATATACTCATTCTCTCTAGAATTTTTTAAGAACAACCCTAGTTCATCACATTCAAGATTCAAGACTTAAGGTTTCCACCATTATTCTTTAAGAATTTGCCAAATAAGGTATGTGAAGTGTTCATCCAAGGGTTCCTTTCACCCTTGGAGTCCAATAAACTCTTTTAAACTTCAAGTAGTTTGAATTTATGACTTCCATGATTGAAATTAAAGTGTATTCATGATTATTATTTGAATTAGATTTCTATTTCATTATTTATTATACGTTTCGTATGGAATTGGTTATTATGTGTGTAAATTCGTATGAATCCATGTTAAACCCTTTAAAATTATGAAATTGGGAGTCAATCATAATGCCCTCTTATTATGTGCATATATTATGCTCACCAAGTGTTTGATGAATTGTTCATGTGAACTAATAAGGGAAAGAAATCATGTCATGCTAGCTTATGTGCAAGTTATACCATGAAAGTGTTTGATAAAATGTCTCTATAGATACATTATGAACAAGTGTGCATTTAATGCTATGCAAGATCATGTGATGCCTTACTTTTCATGCTATCGAGTCCTGGGGTATTTAATACCTGATAAATTAGTTGTTTACCTAGTGCCGGTGTCAGATACAAAATAATCTCAGTCATGTCATGATCAGTAGTACTCTCAGTCTGTTACAAGACTTAAGTAGACTATGTATCAATTCAGTCCAGTTCAGTATTCAGTTCAGACCTCAATAAATTCAGTTAGTTAATAGAATTTAGTAGTATTCCATCAGTCACCGAAACTCAGTAAACTCAGTTCAGTTCAGTTAAATAGTATAATTAGTAACAATCCAGTCAAGCCTAGTATGAACTAAAAAACCAGTTCAGTGTCTATTCAGATAGGAGTAGAATTCAGTACCGAGTTAACCCAGGGATAGGGGCATTCCTTCTAGCAGAGGGTTTGACCCTTAGTAGCAATCACTGCATTATAGAACTACATAGCCAATGTAGGTTGAGATATCTTCCTGACAGATATTATGAGGGTTGATACATCTTATTCGGGTTTTCCTGCTAGCGAGGGTTGACGAAAGAGCTTCCTATCAGAGAGGGTTAACCCACAACTTGTCTTTACCCATGGCACAGTATTAACACTCTTCTGACTAGGGTTACAGGTTGGACCCCAATCTATGTAGAAAGGGGCATGTTAGTTAGATGATTACCTCTCATAGTCTCAGTTTCAAATTCAGTCTTAGTATAGAACTCAGTTCAGTTCTATAGATTCAGGACTATCAAACACAGTCACTCAGCTCAGTACGAAATAGTTAATCAGCTCAGTACGAAACTCAGTATAGTTCCACAGAATCTGGATTATCAGATACAGTCATTCAGTTATCAGTCAGTACCTGTATACTCAGATATCAGTTAATCGGTATTCAGACTCAGTATTCAGTGTTATTATGACCTCAGTTACAGTTACGTTTTCATGCATGTGCTCTCATCTAGTTATACTCATGTTATTCATCAGTATTATTCATGCATATGAACCTATACATTTTAGCCTACCTCACTTAGAGTACCAGTATATTTAAAATACTAACGTATACTTTAGTCTTGTGCTATGTGTTTTATATCATAGGTTCAGATGCACGGGCTCCCGAGCACCTTTAGCAGTTCAGATCTTCAGCGGTCAGAGTTAGTGGTGAGTCCTCATAGTTCAAGAATATGATTATTATTTCAGCATTTCAGTTTATTTGAGTAGTCAGAGTTAGTTGGGGACTTGTCCTATCAACTCCACATTTCAGACAGCTTAGAGGCTTTTTAGACTAAAGTATTTTTAGAAAGATGTTTTATTTTTTGTATTGCTATACCGTATTCAGTTTTATTTCAATATTCAACCTTATGGCAAGTTTCTACCTAATTTCTGCTTATTTACAGTATTATTATTCAGCTATTGCAGAGGTACCAGTCATGAGTTAGCTTATGGTCCTTCGAGATTATGAGCATCGTGTAGCATTCGGGGTACAAACTTGAGGCGCTACAAACTAGGTATCAGAGCCTAAGGTTCAACCGAGTCCTAGGAAGTCTGAAAGCCACATCTAGTAGAATTTTATGCATGGGTGTGTAGCGCACCATACTTATGGATAGGAGACTGCGAGGTATTTTAGGAAAAAAATTCCTTCTTTCAGTATTCATGTCGTGTGAGTGAGCATGAGCTCCAATTAAACTCCCTGTCTAATCTAAATTTCTCTTTAGTTTATAGAATATTCCTCTAAAGAGGACTAAGGAAAGAGGAACGGGTGACCAGCCAAAACCCCTGCCCATCCAGCTAGATCCTTTGGATGAACACGTCTCCCACGCGGAGTTCAGAGCAGCTTTTACCGCCCTAGCTCATTCTGTGGCAGCCTAGAATGAATGCCCAGCTGTTATTTTGGCCAACATAGTGGCTAATACTACTGTTGCCAGGATTTGGAATTTCACCCAAATGAACCCTCCATCTTTTATTGGGTCTAAGTTATATGAGGACCCTCAGGAGTTTCTTGATCAGGTACAAAAAGTTATAGACATTATGAGAGTGACGGCTGTTGAGAATGCTGAGTTGGCCACATATTAGTTATAGGATATGGCACACTCATGGTTTAAATAGTGGAAGGTAGAAAAGGGCCAAAAATACAGGGCCCATAGAATAGGAGGAGTGTTTGTTGATTTTCTAGATAGGTTCTTCCCGCTAGAGTTGAGGGAAGTGAAGGTTTTAGAGTTTATAAATCTAAAGCAAGGAAATATGACGGCACAGGATTATTCTCTTAAGTTTACTAAATTAGCCAGATACACTCCTTATGTGGTAGTAAATAGCAGATCTAAGATGAGTAAGTTTGTGTCTAGCGTGTCTAATAGTGTAGTCAAGGAGTGTAGGACTGCAATGTTGATTAAGAAGATAGACATATCCAGGCTCATGGTCCATGCTCAGCATATAGATAAGGTTAAGAATAAAGAGAAGGAGAGGTAGAACAAACGAGCGAGAACATGTAGTTTCAACTTCGCTCAGCCTAAGTCAGAGGGTGGGAAGCTTTCTTAGTTTTTCCCGAAATCCTCAGTTCTAGATTTGTACTCGGCCAGTGGTCCTATTCAAAAATTTAGAGACGGCAACAAAGATAGGGCGTCAGGCCCTAAACCCCAAGGTAGTGCTACTAGTGCCCGAACAAATCCCCTTTGTTAAAAGTGTAGCAGAAACCACCAGGGTATCTGCAGAGCTAGCGGTGATGTGTGTTTAGGATGTGGTAAGCTAGGCCATAGGGTTAGATAGTATCCTCAGGTGGGTTCTCAGAGTCAGCATAACCATCCCCCAGCCCAGTTCGATCGCCCGAATCAACAGTGTGCCGTATCCAGTGCCACCAATGGGTAGTGCCCAAATAGACTCTATGCTCTCCATTCCCGACAGGATCAGGAAAGTTCTCTTGATGTGGTCACTGGTACGTTACAAATTTTCCATTTACATATATATTCTTTGCTAGATCTAGGAGTTTCTTTGTCCTTTATTACTCCATATATAGTAGCTGATTTTGGAGTCAGTCCAAAAATTCTAGCAGAGCCTTTCTCAGTCTCTACCCAATGGATAAATCCATCATAGTCAGGAGGGTATACAGGAACTGTCCGATTATGATATCTCAAAAATTCACTTCAGTAGACTTAGTCGAATTAAAGATGACCGATTTCAATGTCATTCTCAACATGGATTAGCTTCAGTCCTGCTATGCCTTAGTTGACTGCAGAAACAGAATTGTCCAGTTTCAGTTTCTAAATGAACCCATTCTGGAGTGGAGGGGTAGTACTTCATCACTTAGGAGTCAGCTTGTTTCTTACCTTCGGGCGAGAAAGATGATATCTAAGGAATATGTTTACCATCTCGTTAGAGTCCAGGACTCTAGTTCAGAAACCCCTACTCTTGAATCAGTGTCAGTAGTATGTGAATTCCCAGATGTGTTTCCCAAAGATCTTCCCGGAGTTTCTCCCAAAAGGGAAATTAATTTCGAAATTAATCTTCTCCGAGATACTCAGCCTATATCAATTCCACCAGATAGAATGGCCCTAGTAAAACTCAGAGAGTTAAAAGAATAGTTGAAGGATCTCTTAGATAAGGGATTTATCAGACCCAGTGTGACCCCGTGGGGTGCACCAGTTTTATTCGTGCATATGAAAGATGGTTTTCTCAGAGTGTGTATTGATTACCGTCAGCTAAATAAAGTCACGATAAAAAAAAGTACCCTCTTCCCAGAATTGATGCCTTGTTTGAACAACTTTAGGGTGCCAGTTACTTCTCCAAGATAGACCTCAGATCGAGCTATCATCAACTCAGAGTCAGAGAATTTGGCAAAGCCTTCAGAACTTGGTATGGTCACTTCGAATTCTTAGTCATGTCCTTTGGTCTTACCAATGCCCCATCAGCTTTTATGGACTTGATGAATCATGTGTTCAAGCAGTACTAGGACATGTTCGTTACAGTCTTCATAGATGACATTTTTTTCTACTCCTGCAGTGAGCATGATCATGCAGACCATCTCAAAATAGTGTTACAGACTCTCAGATATCATCAACTATTCACCAAATTCAGTAAGAGCTAATTTTAGATAAGGTCAGTAGTTTTTCTTGGCCATATCATTTTCGATGATGGCATTAGAGTTGATCCCCAAAAGACCGAAGTAGTGAAAAACTGGCCTGGACCCATCTATTTATTAGATATCAGGAGTTTCTTGGGCTTGGATGGATATTACCAATGGTTTGTTGAGGGATTTTCATCTATTCCATCCCCTATGTCCACATTGACCAAGAAGAATGTCAAATTCCAGTGGTTAGATTTTTGTGAGAAGAGTTTTCAAGAGTTGAAGACTCGACTCACTACAACTTCAGTTTTGACCCTACCAAATAGTTCAGATAGGTTTGTGGTATATTATGATGCCTCAGAGTCGGTTTTGGGTATGTTTTGATGTAGATAGTTAAGGTCATAGACTACGCCTCTAGACAACATAAGATCCATAAAAAGAACTATCCTACTAATGATCTTAAGTTAGCAATAATAGCTTTTGCCTTAAAGATTTGGAGGCATTATTTGTATGGGGTGTACATTGATGTGTTTACTGACCATCAGAGCCTATAGTATGTGTTCTCTCAAAAATATTTAAATCTCTATCAAAGAAAGTAGTTGGAGTTATTGAAGGATTACGACATGAGTGTCCTGTATCATCTGGGTTAAGCTAATGTAGTGGCTGATGCTCTTAGTAGGATGTCTATGGGGAGTGTTGCTCATGTGGAGGATGGTAAGAAGAAGTTAACTCAGGAAGTTCATCAGTTTGCCCGACTAGGTGTTTGCTTAGTCGATTTATCAGAAGGTAGTGTATGGGTGCAGAGTAGTTCAGAATCATCCGTAATTTTTGAGGTGAAGAAAAAGCAGGATAAGGATCCCAATCTAGTCAAGTTGAAGGAATTAGTTAGAGATCAGAAGATAGAGGTTTTCTCCCAAGGGAGACATAGTGTCTTGCGCTGCCAGGGTCGTCTATGTGTGCCAAGTGTAGATGACTTAAGGCAGCAAATTCTTGTAGAGGCGCATAGTGTGCGCTACTCTATTCATCCAGGGGCCACTAAGATGTACCATAATTTGTGAGAGATCTATTAATGGAGTGGGATAAAGAGAGATATTGCAGAGTTCGTGGCTAAGTGCTCAATATGTTAGCAGGTTAAGATCGAGCACCAGAAACCAAGTGGGTCCATGTAGGAGTTCAGTATTTCCACCTGGAAATAGGAAGAAGTGAACATGGACTTTATGACGGGTTTTCCTCATACTCGTCGCCAACACAATTTAGTTTGGGTCATTGTAGACAGGATGACCAAATCAGTTTATTTCCTACCAGTCCATACCTTTTATTCAATCGAGGATTATGCCAAACTCTACATCAGGGAGTTGGTCAAATTGCATGGTGTTCCGCTGTCCATTATCTCAGATAAAGGTACCCAGTTCACCTTTCATTTTTAGAAGGCTTTCCAAAAGGGTCTTGGTACCCGAGTTTACCTCAGTACAACCTTTCATCCTCAGACAGATGGTCAAGCAGAAAGGACCATTCAGACTTTAGAAGATATGTTGGGAGTGTTTGTGATTGACTTTAAAGGTAGTTGGGATAACCGCATGCCTTTGATTGAATTTGTATATAACAATAGCTATTATTTCAGCATTCAGATGGCTCCGTTTGAGGCGCTTTATGGTAGGAGATGCAGGTCTCCCATTGGTTGATTTGAAGTGGATGAGGCTGCAGTGGTAGGGCCTGACTTGGTATTTGATACCTTAGAGAAAGTTTAGTTGATCAGGGAAAGGCTTAAGGCATCTCAAAGCCGACAAAAATCATACATAAATGTACGCAGAAAGGATCTCGAGTTCGAGATTGGTGATTTTATGTATTTGAAAATCTCTCCTATGAAAGGAGTGAGGAGGTTTGGCAAGAAGGGGAAACTCAATCCCCGATATGTCGGTCCTTATCAAATTCTCCGCCGTTTAGAAAAGGTAGCTTACGAGGTTGAGTTACCTTCAGACATTGCTTCAGTGCACCCAGTGTTCCATGTCTCCTTGCAAAATAAATGCATAGGTGATCCAATAGTCGTAGTCCCTATAGAGGGCATAAATATTTAGAACAGCCTCTCTAATAAAGAGATCCCAGGCAAAATCCTTGATTATCAGATTCGCAGACTGAGGAACAAATAAGTCTCTTTAGTCAAAGTTCTTTGGCGGAATCAGTCCGTTGATGGATCTACTTGGGAAATGGAAGAAGATATACGAACCAAGTATCCTCACCTCTTCTACATAAATTCAGACTCAGCCTAAGGTAACAGTTTTTCCTTAAACTTACTCAGTCACATATTCAGATATAGCTACCAACTTGGTATCAATTAACGTTGCAGACTTAGTCATGCATTCACAAATCAGTTCAGTCATGTACCCATGCATCAGATATGCATGTTCAATATATAAACTTAGCTTATCAGTAATCCCAGCCATTCACTTAATAAATCATGTTCATCTATGTACGGATGCATCATATATGCATGTTCAGTATGATAATTCAGTATATCAGTAATCTCAATCATGAAATCATGCTTCAGTTATGCATGTCCAGTGTCTAAATCCAGTCTATTAGTATTCTCAGCTTAGTTAGTCTCATTCGAGGAAGAATGTTCCCAAGGGGGAGATATTGTAAATCCTAAGCTTAACTCAGTCCCTAAAAGCTTGCTAAGGGGTCCCAGACTTAGAAAATTCTAGCTAAGTATTCAGACTTAATATTATTTTGATCTTCATAAGTTGGAAATGCTATTTCACGACCTTTATGACCTTAAAATATCAATCTTTACGTTGATTCATGATCAAGAATGTCAGTAGGTATTCCCAGACGAGTTTTAAAATTTTTGGACCTCGTTTGAACCACATTTAGGAATCCAAAATAGTGTCTCGATGTGATGGCGCAACGCGGCGGCCATCGCGTCGGTCAATATTTTTCTTGGCTTCCAATGGCAATTTCTAGTGAATCGATACGGACTCAACGCGGTGCGTCGTCCTGCGCGTCAATGGTTAAACTTTCAATCTTTTAAACCCGCATCCAAAGGGGTAAATGGGTCTTTTCCCACCTTATATCAGCCCCCAAAACATATCATTAAGCCGTCCAAGAGGCAAAATATACTCAATCTCTCTAGAATTTATCAAGATCAAACACTAGTTCATAACATTCAAGATCCAAGACTCAAGGTTTTCACCATTATTTTTCAAGAATTCGACAACAATGGTATGTGAAGTGTTCATCCAAGGGTTCCTTCCACCCTTGGAGTCCAAGAAACTCTTTTAAATTCAAGTAGTTGGAATTTATGACTTCCATGATTGGAATTAAAGTCTATTCATGATTATTATTTGAATTAGATTTCTATTTCATTATTTATTATATGTTTCATGTGGAATTGGTTATTATGTGTGTAAATTCATATGAATCTATGTTAAAGCCCTTGAAATTATGAAATTGGGAGTGAATCATGATGCCCTCTTATTATGTGCATATATTATTCTCACCAAGTGCTTGATTAATTGTTCATGTGAACTAATAAGGGAAAGAAATCATGTCATGCTAGCTTCTGTGAAAGTTATACCATGCAAGTATTTGATAAAATGTCTTTATAGATACATTATGAACAAATGTGTATTTTATGCTATGCAGGATTATGTGATGCTTTAGTTTTCATGCTATCGAGTCCTGGGGGTATTTAATACCCGACAATTTAGCTGTTTACCTAGAGCCAGTGTCAAATATAAAATAATTTCAGTCATGTCACGATCAGTAGTACTCTCAGTCAGTTACAGGACTCGAGAAAGCTCAGTAGACTCTGTATCAGTCCAGTCTAGTTCAGTATTCAGTTCAGACCTCAGTAAATTCAGTTAGTTAACAAAATTCAGTAGTATTCCATTAGTCAACGAAACTCAGTGAACTCAGTTCAGTTTAGTTAGACAGTATAATCAGAAACAGTTCAATCAAGCCTAGTATGAACTAGGAAACCATTTTAGTGTCTATTCAGATGGGAGTAGGACTCAGCACTGAGTTGACCCAGGGATGGGGGCATTTCTACTAGCAGAGGGTTTGACCCTTAGTAGCAATCCCTGTGTTACAGAACTACGTAGCCAGCGTAGTTCAGATATCTTCCTGGTAGATATTATGAGGGTTGATACATCTCATTCGATTTTTCTTTCTAGCGAGGGTTGACGAAAGAGCTTTCTGTCAGAGAGGGTTAACTCACAGCTTGTTTTTACCTGTGACATGGTATTGACACTCTTCCAACTGGGGTTACAGGTTAGACCCCAATCTATATAAAAAGGGGCATGTCAGTTAGATGATTACCTCTCACAGTCTCAGTTTTAGATTCAGTCTCATTTTAGAACTCAGTTCAATTCTACAGATTCAAGACTGTCAGACACAGTCACTCAGCTCAGTACGAAACTCAGTATAGTTCCACAGAATAAGGACTATCAGATACAGTCATTCTGTTATCAGTAATTCAGTATCACTATACTCAGATATTAGTTAATTAGTATTCAGACTTAATATTCAGTGTTATCACGACCTCAGTTAAAGTTACATTTTTATGCATATATTCTCATCCAGTTATACTCATGTCATTCAGTCAGTATTGTTCATTTATATGAACCTATGCATTTTAGCCTACCTCACTTAGCATACCAGTACATTCAAAGTACTGACGCATATTTTTCTCTTACACTAAGATGTTTTATATCATAGGTTCAGACACACGGGCTCCCGAGCACCCTTAGCAGTTCAGATCTTCAGTAGTCGTTAGTGGTGAGTCTTCATAGTTTGAGGATATAATTATTATTTTAGTTTATTTCAGTAGTCGGAGTTAGTTGGGGACTTGTCCCATCAACTCCACATTTCAAACAGTTCAGAGGCTTTTCAGACTAAAGTATTTTCAGATAGATGTTTGAGTTTGGGTATTGCTATACGACATTCAGTTTTATTTTAGTATTGAACCTTATGACAAGTTTTTATCTAATTTCCGCATATTTATAGTATTATTATTCAGCTATTGCAGCAGGTACTAGTTATGGGTTAGCTTGTGGTCCTTCGGGATTTGAGCACCGTGTAGCATCCGGGGTACAGACTCAGAGCGTTACAGAATGCCTCAACCCCCATTTCAATTTCCATACCCATGGACCCAATTGGTTCAAAAACCATCAATTCAAAGCATGAACCATTCATAAAAATCATGGGAAAATATTTCAAGAATCAACCATTCTAAAACCCTTAGCCCATATTTGAATCCATATGAACAACCATTTAAACACATGCTTTAAATAAAACAAGTTTAGGGAAAGAGTAACAAGCCTAAAAGCATCACAATTATGGAGAGAAATCACCACTTAGAAGCTCTAAATTATCAACCTTGAAAAATCCTAGATTGTTCTTGACTTGGGAATTTGAGAGATTAGAGAGGGTCTATTTGATTTGCTTATCGGTGATAATGCGACCCAAACACTAAAAAATTATTGTCAGTAACTATGGTCACCTTACAACTCGTGAGGACACATTAATAGTCGTCATGACAACTCGTAGTCTAGGAGAAACATGGGGCCTCCTCACTAGGGTGACTATGGAAAGCACCCTATGACTCATTAAGAGTCATTACGACTAGTGACATCTCAATCATAGTCACAACAGAAACCTTGGCTATTACACTAGTTTGGTTATAGAAGGCACCTATATAACTTGTATAGAATCTTCACAACTTGTTAGGTGGGAGTCGTGGTCCGGACAAAAGACATGGACAACCTCAATGGTCACTTTTAAAGGCCAAAATTCTGGGGTGTTACATCTTTCTTGCCTTAGGTTTTTCTCTTTTCCTCTAAACCTTTGGTCTACCTACCATTTTAACTATTTCTGGTGGATCCATATGCATAGGAAAGATCAATTTTCCATAATCGTTCTCCTCTAATAGGATGTATTTTATGCATATACACCAAATTGTAGCTCTCTTTTAAATAACATGGGTGCAAAAGATCTTTTGGTTCTTGTTTGTTATAAAAATAGGCTTTAATGGCATGAGGACATGGAATACGTGTCAAGTTCCACGTTCTATATGTGCACTTCTTTCTAGCAACATTCACAACATGTCAATCTTCTCCCACAATCACCTCATAGCCTTAGTCTCCATTAGACTGAACGTGATAAAATTTATGCAGTGATCGAGTAATTATTATATAGTTCTAAAGCATATGGACAAAAAAAAATTCCATTTTCTACCCTCCTCCTCAAGCTCTTTCAACCTATTCATTACCTACATATATAAACATTGATATTAAGCTACTAGTAACTCAAGAAATGCATACATCTATAATTATAAAGCTGAAAAACCAATATTTATATGCCCATATAAAGTGAAAAAAAGGAGAATAAATATCCCAACAGTGATATGAGTAGAAGATTAAAAAAAAAACAATAAGCTAATATAAAATTTTAATAAAAACTGCATACATATGCGTATATAAAAGTGAAAAAAAAAGTTAATAAACATCCTGAATAGTGAAGTGAGTAAAAGGTGAAAAAACACACAACACTAAGTTAATATAAAACTGAAAAAACTGCATACATATATAGCTATAAAACTAAAAAAGAACAGCATTATATGCCAATATAAAAGTGAAAAGCTATAAACATCCCCAATGGTGAAGAGAGTAAAGAAAAAACATACAACACTCAACTAAAATAAAACTGAAAAAACTGCATTTAGAAAGTGAAATGGCTAAAACAGTAACTTACCTTAATTCTAATATTTTCTAGCATTTTGATTATAGGTTGTGCCCTTGCCTTCAGAATTCATTTATTGAATGACTCTATAAAATTGTTGTCACATCCTTGATTCTTGCAGATTGTGTCAAAATATGCCCTGCACCAGCGTTGTGCAAGATACCATAGCAAATCCTGGATAGCTTGTTCAGACACACTACCTATGTTCTTCAATTGATCATCAAATTGTTCTTCATAGGTGCTCCAAGAAGACCACTATAGTAACTTCTTCATTTCTACAGTCTTCCAAGTCTTGCTTCAATTTTCTTCTACATGTCTTATACATCATCTATGATGCATCTTAGGAAAGACTTGAGCAACAACATCCACCAACCCCTATAACAATAATCATAAAAAAAAGTTAAGTACTACTAGAATAAAACTTCAATTAAAAAGCAGAAAATTAAAGTATTACTTTTATAAGAATTATCTTTTGCATATCAGACATAAATGTCACTCCTTCACCATCTGCCAAGTCTAAGGAATTTCTCAGCAACTCAATAAATCATTTCTAGGTTCTAGTTATTTCTTTATCCATCATTGCCCAAGCAAGTGGATAGAAATAATTTATTGAATCTTGTCCAAGTGCAATCAATAAGATCCTTTTGCACATCCTCTTCAAAAAAGTACCATCCAATCCTATAAATGGCCTCAGAATCCCATTCCAATCACTTTTCAAAGCTTGAATACACACATACATTCTTAGAAATCTTCTTTTTCCTTGTTTCAAAAATTCTTTAGATATATTTATGACCACATCAGTACCAGGGTTGCTATCCCTCAATTCTTGAGCACAACCTTCCAGCTTATTGAATTCATCAATGTAGCTACCCTTCAATTTCTCTAACACAAGTCTCTTAACTTTTTATCTTTCAAAGACTAACATTCAATGTGTCATTTGTATCTTGCCTCATGTATGAGACCTTGTACTTTGGATTATTTTGTATTTTTCTCTTGAAGTAGTGAGGTAAAGCATCTTGAGTAGCTCTTCTATTCTTCAAATCTGATCAACATGTGTGTTTTATGTTCAAGGTCTTAATTTTGAACCCCTGATCATTGTCTTCGAAAATTAGATACTCAAAGGGACATCTAATATCACACACATATTTCAATCTAGTTTTGTCACTTTTATCAACTCGAAGTCCAACATTCCTAGGAATATAATAAAAGCTCACGATTCTTTTAGCTTCTTTAAGATCTTTTAAACACATACCTTTTTCCAACTCTCAGAATCTATCTAGCTTGTCATTGTTTTCTCTACTCTTTTCCTTCTTAAACACTTCCAGCTATTCACTATTGTAATCACTTGGAATAGATTCATTATCATCCTCCTTATCATCGGATTCACAATCGGTTCCTATTCTTATATCTACTGCATTTATTTTTGGCTCATTAAGAAGAAAGAGATTTTTGGAGCCATAATAGTAGTTTCAACCTCATTTACAACAAACAGTTGATCACTCTTAAATCATAAGAGAGAATAGATTATAGTGTCCTAATGTTTGAATTATCCTCAAGCACAAAATACCTACCAATAGGTCCTATTACTAGCAGCTGCTTCACAACCTTAAAACTAAACTTTTCTATAAACTCTGCACATATATCAATATATGACAATATATCAACATCATATCCTTCCCAAGACTGATTTAGTTTTTTTATGTAGACTAGTTGAGGAGATAAGATCCATTTTGTCCCATAATTAAATATCAAGTCCACTTTACCAATCATTCTTCAATAAATATTAATGGCAAACAATAAAAAAAAAAATTATCAGACACCTGTATGAATAAACACATTAAACTTTAGGGAATTAAACATTATTTGAATATGAAGACAAGAGGGTAAAGCTATAGGGATCACATGCATTAAAAAATCAGTATTTCATGTCTACTTCACATGGATATAAGCACCCAAAAGACCAAAACAAACATGAATGGACCCATCAGTTTAGAAAATTTATACACATGCCTTTCAAATGCATTAATCAAGACAAAAGAGACCTAAAAAGCATATAAAAAAGAGATAAACTAGAAAAATAATGTAACAAATCGACACCTAACATCTCAACTCCATATGCACAAAATGAAGATACAAGTAACACAATGAGTATGAAATAAATAGAAAAAGTCCCAAAACAAGCATCTAAAAGAAAATTTTCACCAACAATATGTAAAAATCCTTACTTTGAACAACATTAGGGTTTAACTATAGCCATATAAATAAAGAAGCATATAAAACAATAAAGATTGATAAAACACATTCAACCAAATAAGCATTAGTCCTTATCAAATTAAGATAAACCAGACCCTAACTAAATCCTAATATTAGTTTAATGGGTTCTTCAGTTCTTATTTGAAAACAGAAATATTTTACTGATGAGATTAATCAGAGAAAATCACCGGAACACTGATCGATAAAGTCGCGCTTCCAATTTTGAAGAGAGTGAACGATTTTTCTTACTAAGAGAGAGTGACTAATTGATATGTTGTAAAGGGTTTTCCGTCTTTTGATATTAGGATTGAGTTTTTCTATTTAGGTATTTAGTTGGATTGGGTATTTAGTTCCGTTGGGTAGTGGATCCGGTTGAGCTATTTATTTATTTATTTATTTATTTATTCATAATAATGAATTATTAATTAATTAAATCTTTAAACAATAACAAGGTGCCACGTGTTAAGTTAGAAGTCTAATTACTTGTCTGTTCAGTGGAAAGGTATTTTTGAGCCATATAGGTGGATGGAAGGATATTTTTGAACCTAAAGGTAGAAGGAGTGTATTTGTGTACCATTTCCAATACTTGAAGGGTATATTAGGCCCTTTTTTCTATAAATGAACAAGAAACTTTATTTCCTTTTTTGTTTTTTTTTCTATGATATTTTTTTAAAATTATGTAGAGATGGGAGTTGAATTAGAATATCTAAAAGATTAGAATATGAAATTTAAAAAAATTTAATAAATTCAAAATTCATTTCAAGCATAAGAATGGGTCGTATCTTTTGTCACGCCTCTAGGGTGTGTTTGGTATGAAGGAAATTGTTTTACATGAAAAATAGCCATAGAAAATATTTTCATGGAAAAGAGTTGCTTTCTTACTTATTTTCTTATGCTTGGTTGGTGAGTGAAAAATACTTTCTAGTGATTGGTTGGTGAATGAAAAAATATTTTTCAGAAAATACATTTTAGTGTTTAGCTAAAGAGTAGAAAATACTTTTTGTAAAAATAATTTTTGACATCGACAAATACGCATTTTAGGGTGTGTTCACTATGGAGGAGTAAAATATTTTCTACAAAAATAAGTTATTTCTTACTTATATTCTTTTGTTTGTTATGCAAGTTGAAAATATTTTTTAAAAGTATTTATACATATATATTTAATAAAAACATGAGAACAAATAGGTTACTAAGAGTGGATAAGAAAAAAGTTTTGAGACTTTCTTTCAAAAAAAATTTAAAAAACTATTTTATTTTGGGGGGGAGGGGGGGTCAGAATAGGTGGTAGATGTGGGGTAAGAAAAAATTTAAAAAATTTCTTTTGAAAGTAAATTAAAATAATAATTATTTTGGATGGTGATGGAGAGGTGGGGTGGATGGCTAGTAGGAGGTGGGGGTTGGGGTTAGAAAAAAATTGAATATTTTTTTAAAAATTTAATTTTTTTGAGGGGGGGGAAGGGGGCTGGTAGGGAGGGGGGAGGGTAGGGGATGGGGTAAGAAAAAAGTTTGAATTTAATTTTTAAAAATTAAATATTTTTGTAAATGGGGGTTGGTAGGGGGTAGGGGTTTGATAAGGGACGGGGTACGAATTTTTTTTTTAATTTTTTTTGGATTGGAGGTGGTGGGTGGGGGTGGTAGGGGATTGGGTGTCGGGGTAGGGATGGGTGATTTGGGAGTTGTATGAACATTTCAACTTGAGAATGAAGTTGAAAGAGAGTTTTGAAAAATATTTTTCTTACGTTTTTGAAGGGGAGTCATTTTCCTTAGATTTGAGGAAAATAAGTTGATTTGAAAAATATTTTTCAAAATGTTTAAGTCAACCAAAATAAGAAAATTGATAAACATTTTTCAAAAAATATTTTCCTTTATACTAAACACACCCCTAGTCTACACTCTGAACGTGAATTGATATTTGATGTTATTATTGGCTCGAGCATATCCTTAATTTGGCATACTACTACAACTGATACTGAGGAATAAGGAAAAACTCTAACAATATGTACTACATAATAAAATTTAAACTTTTAAATCAAGCAACGATGTACTTTTACAAAGTGAGACACAATGTTTACTAAAAAATAAATATAATTGAACTAACTGATTAACTGACCATCTGTGGAAGCTTCTACTGACATAATGATTATTGTTTACTTAACAAAAACTGAACTATTGAACTAATTTATTGACTAGATCCTCTGAAGATAAAGATGGCCCACATAATTAAGAAGATAAAGTCTATTAAAGTGTCTGACCACGAACTTGAGAATCTAAATTTGCATCATAAAATGATGAGGTGCCCAATGACGTCAATACATAGAATATATGGTATATAATAAAGCTGGATTAAAACAATAATAGTACCTGATAAGTTGAACAACTGAGACATAAATATGACATGTTGTCAAGATCATGACTAATTGAATAATAAGATAATAAGCATTCTGATTATTCGAATCTTGATTCCAACTGAAAGGTTGAATCAATAAAATAAGTAAATTAAGCATTATAAAACATATTTAAAAGTTGGTGAATTGGTGTCATAAATCATTCTTAAATAAAAATGCTAAATACTTAATCATGAGCAACAAAATTGCGGAATCATAAGCTGAATTGGGAATATAAAATCATGGGTTAAACTTAATACTAAATCTTAAAAGAATATGAATATTTGAATTTGAATCATAATAAAATGAAAGTGAAGCATTTTAAAACTTTTTCTTAAAACTGAAGGGCTTTTGCCAAAATCATCTTTTTTGAAAGTATCATGTTTTCTAATTAAGGAGTTTCTTATAACCAACATATATCATATGAGTTTGTGAGGTCCAACCACTAACCTGATTGGCTTTACTCAAAATTAAAAACATAAATTGTAATGTTGGTGATTCCTTCAATACACGACTAAAGTCTAGTATAACATAACTAGAATGACATGAATATCAATATTAATGCTGAAGCTAAAATAAATATTGAGCTTGTAATAACATAAAATAATGTAAGCTTTCACGTCAATAAGCAATCGTTCCGCTAAGACGGATTCCACACCAAGAAATTAGGATACACAGTAAATTTCTCTTTATCTAGTTTAATTGATGATTTTTTTATTGACTTGATCACTGTTTTGGTGACTTCACTTTCAACTGTTGTTAAGATTCTATTACAAATAATTTATTTTTGCTTATGAATTTGAGATGCATTTTTCAGTAATTATTAGACCTAGTTTAAAGATTTGTGTTTTGACAAAATCGTATTTGTCATTAAATTTCAATAGCATTATACATTGCAACTAGAAATCAAGACATCTTAAATATAATAGTTAGAAATTAAATTCCAACAATCACAATAATAAGCGATATTAATGCTAGTATTTGATCTCCCATATCCTTTGTGTCTTCTTTATCTTTCTTGCCTTTTATGTCTTTTTTGTCTTCCCTGCTTTAATTATGTTGATGAGTTCTTCACGTAGTATTATTCTTGACATGTTGAATTATTTCCATTAGCCCATCAAAATAATTCACAATGATTATCAATTGCATATTTTTGACAACCCCAAAATATTTTTTCAAGATTAGTTGATATCCTGACAACTTAAGTTTATCATAAAGTACATAATAACAAACTGAACAGTCATGGTGAAAAAACACAACGACAAAATAAATTTTAAATTGAAGAAAAAACTTAAATTGAAGATGCACAAAAAAGAGAGGAGTATAACGACAAGAAAAAAAAATCAATGAAAAATAAATCTAAAGAGAGAAGATCGAGAAAAATACAAGAAAAAGCTCAAATTTGTCCAACAATGATGTTAGAATTAAATGGAGAAGAAGATGGCTAATATAAACCCTAGTGTAACCGTTAGGCCTTTTTTTATAAGATCTCACGCTCCTAATATGTTGGTATCACACGTTTCTAGGAGATTTATGCCACATAAAATATTGAGTCAAAATGTATTTAAAATATTATATTTGTAATAAATGTATTACCATATATAGTGAACGTCTATTTATGAAATAAATGTATTACCATATATAGTGAACGTCTATTTATGAAAAAGATAGAAACCACAACTTTTGGGACAAAGTTAGTTTTCCTCTATAAATAAAGAGGTTTTCCTTCATTGTAATTAACCCCTCAAGAAATTCACAAGAGAAATAAGAATTACTCTTTTTTCTCTCCATTCTTTTTATTCTTACTTTGTATTTCATAATACATTATCAGCATGAGTCTCAGACCAGCTGAGATAGATGAAAAAGTAATTTTGATACTCCTCATATGCCACAAGAAAAATGCAGTCGATAAGAATAAGCTTTGTGACACAAGATAGTCATGCATATTTCAAATACGAGAGTTTGAGATAATTTTTCTTTTCTTTATTCATATTTGCTCTCTATTTGTGTTTATGATCTATATAACTATATAATATTATGTATTATTATATAAATTATACAAAAGGTAGAAGTTATGTTTTATAACTATCTATATCAATATTGTTTCACCATATATAAAATAAGTACGTGTTTGCTAATTGGTAAGATACAAACAATAGTCTTTTATATAGTGTTTAAAGTAATTTAATAGACACCTCTGATATAATTACAAACCTATGTTCATACTTATTCATAAAATCCAAGAGAATGTGATTATAATACATATAAAATGTGTGATGGTATTGAATTTTAGTGAAGGTAAAACGATCATGTCAGACTTGTTAGCTTTGTTTTACACGAAGGCTTATGACTCATTAGAATATTGTTTTAATTTTTTATTTATTTGTATTTTTCTACCAATGGTATAATTATTGTTGATTTTTTTGGATCTGAGGGAAAGTAATGGTTTGAAATCATTTATACTTTAAAATTTGTTCACAAAGAATAATATTATTTAAAGAAATGATAAGATGGTTGGTTTAAGTCCCATCGAGTTATAGTCTAAGATGCCTTTACATGGATAAGACATTGAGTTTGAATCTCAATGCACCATAGATGATATTATGATGGCTAAGACAAAATAACGGGTTTGATGAAAAGTCATGAAACATGTCTCATTGAATCTGTTTTATTCCCTAAATGAAATTTGGTAGCACTATATGTTGAGTTTGAAAGATGACAAATTATTATTATTATTATTATAAACAAAGATATGTGCGAGAAAATTCTTTATATCATATGTATGTCTCGATTTGCTTTTAAAGTAGCAATATCTTGAAAAAGGTTTCAAGATGTCATAATTAATTTGATTTGCTTAAGGCACAATTATATTCCATTCCTGGAAAATGAGAATTTTGATTGTCATAAGTACAAATCTATACCCAAAGGGTAAATATGAATGTATTTAGTAAAACTTATAAATTCGAACGTGTTTTTGATTGTGAAAATATCACAATCCACCTCCAAAAGAGGTAAAATAATTGGAAGATTGAATATCTCCAAGTTACTATGATAAGAAACACGAATGTGAAAAGTTACCCAAGCATGATGAGATCATATGTCATAATAAAACTAAGGAGTTTACTAAAATAAAATTCATGTAATGATAAATCTGAAATTTACTAAAGCAAAAAAATGTGTGTCATGGTAAACTTGAATTTAACTACTATAAATAAGTTTATAAATTGACATGAACGACTGCGACATTTTGAAAATGTGCATATTGAGTATTAAATATATATTGAAGAATAAGAAATTCTTCATGAACTTTTATTGTTGCTTGTTCTCATGATAAGTTGGTTGGACCAACTAAATATTGATATTGAATTTTCTAAATTTTAGAAAGTATTAAAGGTGAATATGGGTCAATTCACATGTCATGTGATATGTTTAATAGATGCATCAATACATGATCACATAAAAGGATTCCAACAACAAAACGACTTTCACTTTTATTGTCAACCTACAGTTTGACATTAACAAAATTGCTTGTGCAAAATAATTGAGTTAAGACTGCAACTTCCAGATTGATAATTATCCAAGCTGGCTTGATATTTAATGTCTTCAGGAAATTAGCTAAATCATTGCTTATGAGAATGAGGGATGGCCTTGGCTCAGCGGTAAGTTTGCTTACCGTGGTGTGCCAGGGTCGGAGGTTCGAAACGCCCCTCCAGCAAAGTTGGGGTGAGGGCGCGTAGATCAGGCCCGGAGTGGTCCCTCCCTCCCCGACACCTACGGAGTAGGTATGAACCGGGTCGTCCCTTTATTGCTTATGAGAACAAAGTTTTATGTGTTGGTCTGAAATATGATATATCGCATACAATAACACTTATACGCATTAGACCAATAAATTATGATTATTTCTTCCCTTTCAATTGGTTTAAGGTCAGGAACCAAATATTCCATCCAATAATGTTGATATGTTGTATATGATTAATGGTATACAATAATGCACAAAGATGGATTCTCTAAAGTAAATTGAGATGTATATTAATTTTCCTAACATGAGGGGGGGGGGGATAATAAACAACTAAGAAGTATGTTCTGGATTATCATCAGTATGATCCTCATTCGAAAGATAATTCAAGTTAAATGCTAGACACATTTATTGACTGCCAATTGAGTTCATATTCAGCTGTGGATGCTCCTATTGTGTGTCCTTAAAGAACAAAGTCTATACATGCATGAAGCTTGGTAGAACAATTGATTCCAAATAAAATAACTCTTGAAAAAAAACAAATGAACATAATAAAGAGGTAATGTGCTCTTAAGGAGCCTACAACATAACACTTCATGAAACCTTATGAAAGGTTCAGATAACTGAAGATAATTAAGTGATGAGATCTCAAAATGTTTCATTACATTGTGAATTGATACACAATAATATATCATCGACAATATCTTTGATTAATATTGACGCAATATTGTAAAAAATTATGAGGATTTTGAATTTTACATTTATTTAAGCATGTCGATGTAGAACTATTTATCAAGTGACATGAAAGGATGAGTCTTGATAAATATAAAACTTATTTGAATTGCAGTTCAGACACTTGAAGATGTCACACCTGAAATGTTGAATATTGTCACTTGATAAAATTTATATGAAACCTTTTAAGGATTCAAAATGTTTGAAGCATATAAAAGTTATTATTGAAACTCTTGGGGAGTTTTAAAAAATAATAGATTATTTGCTTAAATGAAAAATACACCGAATTGAATTGGGTAAGAAGTATCATATCTTAGTGCAACTGACGCACTAATGTATATTGCAAATACTACAAGGCCTGATATCACCTTTTTGATTAATTTGTTAGCAAGATATAATTCTGCTCCTACTAGGAGACATCAAAATAAGATCAAACACATGAGCTTATTTTATTCTAAAAATTGTAGTCCCGATCTTGTTTATTATACTAATGCTGAATATTTATTTGACCCCATAAAGCTCGGTCTTAAACAGGCCATGTATTCATAAATGGGGGTACCGCCATATCTCGAAAATCTACAAAGCATTCTATCGTAGCCACCTCATCGAACCATCTTAATTATTATAGCTATTCATGAAACAAATCGAGAGTGTATGTAGCTGAGGTCCTTGATATGTCTCATTTGAGGAAAATGTCGTTTGAAATATGGCCAAGTACCCAGAATTTTATATGAAAATAATGCAGCATACATAGTACAATTTAAGGGAGGATTCATAAAAGAAGATAAAATGAAACACATTTCGCCAAAGTTTTTCTATACACATGAACTCGGGTGATGTTAACATGCAACAGATTCGTTCAAGTGATAATGTGACTGATTTATTTATCAAGTCTCTTCCCACTGTAACTTTCAAGAAGATGGTGCACAAAATCGGGATGTAAAGATCCAAGGATGCTCTCATTAAGGGAGTTAATATGCGTTGTACACTTTTTTTCCTACGAGTTTTGTCCCACTGAATTTCTTCATAAGATTTTTAATGAGGCAGTCTATATGCGTGTTATAAATTTTTTTTTACTAAAATTTTTCTAGTAAGATTTTAACAAAACACATTATTTATCAATTAGACATTCGAGTGTCATAAATCTATTTATGAAAAAGTTAAAACTCTTAACTTTTGGGACAAAGTTAATTTTTCCTATAAATTAAAAAAAGTAAAAAATTTCTCATATTGTAATCAACTCCTCAAGAAATTTTCTCTTTTCTCATATTCTTTTTGTTCATAGTTTATATTTTATAATATATTATAATGAATTGAAGGGCAGATGATAATGAATCATAATACAAGTTGTGCAACTAGAAGGACCCAATATATCATTTTGCCTAACTAATTTGTGGAGTTTGATGTCCATTTATCAAATTTTACTTTCCAATTCCACACATGGAATAATGATTAAAAAAATTGAATGCGGAAACGTCATCATTTTCCCTGGGTAGGGTAGGTATAAAAACAGGGAGAGAGGCTTCTGTTGTGTTTCTCTTTTCTGTGGGATCAAAATCAAATCGCAAGTGGTTTGATCGAAAGATAAAAATGTCATTCTCTTTCTTCAAGGCATCAAGGCCTAAAACTCCATCTGAACTCGCTAAAGCTGTCAAAGACAGTTTCAATGCCCTTGATTCCATCACTGTTGCTGAAGTTAAAGCCCTCGACAAGGTTCTTTCTTCATTTTTTTCCATTATTTTCTGATTTGGCATATTGCGGGTTAGTGTTTTTTTTTTTGGGGGGGGGGGGGCGGGGGGAGGATACAAACTTTATTATTACTCAACAACATGTTGGTAGGGTAGGTTAAGTACACTACCTTCCCCGGAGCGCAACTGTGGGATTACACTCGGTATTTAGATGTTGTTTCTAGCATGTTGGTGCATAATAATTGATTTTGTCCAAACAAAAAAAAAACACACAGAAGCTATTGACTTGATTATTAACATTGATCAGCTGTATGTATATAAGCACCACCAATCTGCTTAAGAATAAAGAAAAAGAAAAAGAAAATGGAAATGGTGTAATCTAAAATTCATTTAATGTTAGGTTAATGATCATAGGTGTGAAATAAGTAGAAGTGATTTAGTGGAGAACTAGTTAGCTCATACTGGTTTAAATTTAGAAGGAAATGAGTATTAAAAGTGATCGATGATTTCGGGCATGAACTGCAATTGCTATTTTCTTTTTTTTTATGTATTTATATTTTCTATGCTGATATTGGGTGCTAACAGGGAAATGTTTTTGGTAACTGGTAGATTATAAGAATTTATATTGCAGAAACTTAATCAGATGCTTTCCACTTGTTGAAGCGAGGCTTAGCTTAGTGAAACGAATGATTTGGATAGTTGGAAACTGTGATACGGACTAATGGAGAGTGGAGGAACCGAAAGGAACAAGGTTGTGGTGTTGCAGACAGAACTAATACAACAAAACAATTTACAATTTTAATGTAGATTAGACAAGTGCTAAGTTTAGTTAACTGCGCTGCGAAACGTTATCTTCATCATAAAATAGAATTTAATAACAAAAGTTTGGATAAAGGGAGTAATTTTTCTTTTTTTAAATAAGTTGTCTAAGGGCGTAAGTACAGTAACTGCGCTTTCTATGGTGAAAGAAAAATACTTCCTGTCCCTAAGCATTGGAAACTACAAATAAAGCTTAACAAGGTAGCTATCTCTTCTTGTTTGCTTGTTCTTTGTTTGTTAGAATCTATTCCAAAGAATGATAATGTTCTTTTCAAATATCCCTTTCATACAGGCTATGGAAGAAGTTGAGAAAAATATTGTGGCAATGAAAGTTATGCTTGCAGGAGATGGAGAGGTTGAGCCGAACCTCGATCAAGTTGCGCAACTAACACTTGAAGTTTGTAATGAAGATGTTATTGCGCTCTTCATTCACAAATTACCTATATTGGGATGGGAAGTATGTTTTTCTATCTTATCTGAAAGGAAATTCAAATCAGACTTTATGCACTGTATTTAGTTTGGATTCTATGGCTAATTATTATGTCTTTTGCATAGGCTAGGAAAAATTTGGTCCATTGTTGGTCTATTATGTTGAAGCAAAAAGTTGACTCCACAGTTTGTTGCGTGCAATACATGGAAAAACATTTGGAATTGTTGGACTTCCTAGTGGTTTGGTAAGCAAGTCTCATTTTTAGTGCATGCACATCTGAAGAGGGTACAACCACCATCATTTGAACATCATTGAAATCATTTTTAGAAAATTCTTCTAGTTGTAAAATTGACTTCATAGAATGTGTTCCCATTTTGGTAACCCGCTGGCTGGTGGTGGTGAAAGTGCTGGGGACATGTAAAAACTTAGCACCACTATTTCTTGTTATAGAATGATAGTATTGTTAGTCCATCTCGACTGGTTGAATTATGTGATTATATAGGATTAGGGGAAGTAAGCATCTTTCCATATGTTGGTGGGGTAAGTCATTTCAAACATATAAAGCTTCGTTGGCTCCATGCATTATATATATTTTTAGACTGAAGAATTCTCTCTTAAAGTTTTCTTTTTTTCACACTCCTACTTTAGAATTAGTGTATGAGAAAGCATTCTATTTTCTTTCCGTGGGATAAAGCTAATTTACTCGGACACTTCACTTTTGGTGCCGCACTCGTGTCGACACGACATGGGTGTGGGATCTGTACCCACTAGTCAACCAATTTTGGTTGCTTTGACCAAAATCAACATGGAAAGTTTGGACAAATTTAATGATTTCTATAATCAAAACAAAAGCTAGGGTGAAACTGTAAAAAATGGAATACCTTGTATATAGAAATTTGTATGTTACTACTTTTCCTTTTATCTCCTTACAAGGATTATCCTCTTGATCAATATTTTCTCCTCAAGTTTTCCTCATAATATCTCATAATTTTAGGTTTTATAACTCTATTTTAGATATTTGGATTATTTTAGCCGAACCCCGAACCCGTATCCATATCTCCGAATCTTAAAATTGAGATCATGAAGGATCCGACCTCTAGACCTGCACCCATATCGGAGCGCCGCACCCGAGTCCGAGCAACTTAGGGGTAAAAAGGTTATTCCATTTAAAGATCTCTTTGTTCGTTTCATTCGAAATAGTTTGTTACATCTCATTTTATGGCCATTTAATATTTGAAATTTAAAACATTTAATTGTCATATATGATGTATCAACACTAAGCCGCCTGCCCACTGACACTTATATTGTGAAAATGTGTTATTTAACAAGGCCTTACCATATTTATCCTGTTTTGATAATAAATGTGACATCTTGCAGTAGAGGTTCTTTTCCTCTAACAATAACATTTCTACTCCCCCTGTTTGTTTCGGTTTTCCTAGTTGTTTTACAAAATCTCTCTTTGACGTGTTCGCTCTGATTGTATCTTTAGCTTTCTTAGATACTAAACCAGGGAGAGTGTGTGAAGAATAAGAAAATTATCAATTCAGATGAAACAACAACAACAACAACGTACCCAGAATAATCCCACAAGTGGGGTCTGGGGAGGGTAAGTGTATGCAGACCTTCACTCTTCCTCCTGGAGGAAGAGAGGCTGTTTCCGAAAGACCCTCGGCTCAAGTGCAACAAAGCCAAGATTATCAATTCAGATGAAACACCTGTAGAAAAAGATAAAATACCATGATACTAGAAGGTCTTCAAAGAAGATGAAAGTTGAGCAAATAGGATTCATTTAAAAGGAATTATTACCCTTATCCCTTAAGAGTTGAGTTCTATTAAAAGGTAGGGTAAGTATACTTAAGATCTAAGACTATAATGACCAAATATAGATTGAAAAATATTCCTAAACAACTGGTATTTATAGAATCCAGGCAAGTTAGATTTGGATAACATCCCTCCACCGTCAGAAGTTCCTTATCGGCTAACACATGAACACCCTAATCCCTATTAGCTGTTTTTGAAAAAGAACTCTCTCCAGCATCTGTATTCCTCCTGTTTCACTCTCAGTAACCTTTTGATTTTATTTGTAAGGACACTCGTGATAACCTTCTAATTTTTAATAAGCATAAGTTACAGTTTATTGTGAAATATTGTCATTGAATAGTATTAACCCTCATGGTTCTAAAACATTCTGATTACACGAACAGCTATGACAACAAGGAAATTGCGTTGCATTGCGGAGGTATGCTTAGGGAATGCATAAAATTGCCAAGCCTTGCCAAGTAAGAGTTTTGCGCTTCCCTAACCCTGATTGTGTGAAGATCTTCTTCGTCACTATCAGATTCTTCAGATTTGTGAAGCTTCTTCATTTTTGCCTTTATTTAGCCAAGATCTTTCGTTGCTGCATTATTTCTTGGGATGGATTCACGTTTTAGGTCCAGATTCTCAGAATTTACTCAACCTCTTGAAGGATTTGTATTTTACACCCCAAACCCTTCCCAAATTGTTTTTTTCTTATGATTATTATGTACCTTCTTTAGATACATCTTGGAGTCTCCCAGCTTTGAGTTGTTCTTCAAGTTCGTGGAGTTGCCGAACTTCGATGTTGCTTCTGATGCATTTTCTACCTTTAAGGTCATATTGTTTCAAGTTCAAGATTGTGGTTGCTATGCACAGTTCTCTGTGAATGCTGCTTTTAACGTATCTTGGAATTCTGCAGGATTTGCTCACCAAACATGAATCTGCTGTGTCTCAATACCTGTCTGATAACTATAATGAGGTTTGTTACATCTTAACCATCACCATTATTTATCCACTGATCAGTCTTGCATTTAGTTTTGTTCTTAATAACTATTAACTGTTACTTCCAGTTCTTCGAGCAATATGAAAAACTCTTGACTTCTCCTAATTACGTGACAAGAAGGCAATCTCTGAAGGTTAATTCTCTTGTCAATATTCCTTCTTTCTTTTGATTGTTTCTATGGCTCTTCCGCTGCTGATAAAATGTTTCATGGAGTTTAGCTTCTCTCAGAATTTCTACTGGAGCCTCCCAATTCCCATATTATGAAGCGTTATATAGCAGAAGTCAGCCATTTGAAAGTCATGATGAATCTACTAAAGGTATTTCATGTTGTCTTTGCTTGCTTTATCATAATAATGTTTCATTGGTGAGGATAACTGGTATATGAGCGTAGGAACTGTTACATAGTGTGCCACATCGGTATAAAAGGGCATTTAAAGGGGTTTGTAAAGGTCTGTAACTCCACCTTGCCTCCTAAGGTTTTGAATTGGCTGCTCAGATTCTTCACATGGGTCATAGCAACTGATACGACCCAGGGAGAACCACACCCAAAAGCTAACTATTGAAATGGGAGAGAGCCCAGGGCTATATAACCCCCATTTCACCTCCCCATTAAACTGATGTGGGACTCAAGTTCCATATCTAGCTTTTGGGGTGTGGTTCTCTCTGGGTTGTATCAATTGTACACGTGTAGGATGATGTTAAGTTATGCATTATCTCCCTTTTGGAGAGTTGAGATTGATCGCAGATTGTATGTCAGGACTTCCTCATGCTGCTATATTACTTGCTTTAGTTGGACTTGGGTGGATATTTTTAGATTTGTTTCTGTTTTCTCATTCAATGTAAAGATGTTGGAACTTTGTTTTTCTGCACATGCAGGACTCGAGCAAAAACATACAAATCTCTGCTTTCCATCTTTTCAAGGTGATATTGTCTTGCCTTTAGATATCCTGCTTTCTGATATGAGGGGAAAGGGGAGGAAGGAATCATTTTGCTAACTTTCTGGAATGCTCTGGAGTTCCCAACTTGAAAATCTGTAACTTTCTTCTGCATGAAGGAGCAACAGAAAATCTGCATAGTAATATCTCACGGAGCATGCACCATTTGTAGCCAAGGAGCTAAGCATATTACTTAACTTATAGTTGTGTAGATCTTCAAATATCTAGAAATGGAATCGGATTGATTAATAGTTGCATTACTGTCACAACCTAGAATCTTAAAGTCCTCCGTCCGATGTTTTCATAGTATTTGTTTTAGCCATTATTATTGTCTCTTACATGTTATGTAAGCAGACTCGTCAATAATTCCATCATGTTTAGAAGAGTGCTTCAAATATGATCTTTTTTACTTGGCTCAATCAAATGTCAGCAATAACGGAAGACGGTCAAATTCAAGAATTTGCTATTTGGGACACAAGTTTCAGAAATTACCCTATGGGAGGTTGCAAATTCTCGATGATTTTGTAGCAATGTCGATCCTCATTGAATTTGATTCCCTCAATTTATCATTCTATAATAAGATATCCCAAGTGTTTATGTTCTCTCTCTCTCTCTCTCCTTTCAGTAATTAAGCATCCATACGTCTGTGGTTCGAGCCTTCTCTGTAACTCGCGTATAGCAAGAGCTTAATGTACCTGGGTGCCCTTTATGTCCTGTTTGCACATACAGATTAAGTTATATGCAGTCCTCATGCCCATACAATTCTCTTGCAGGTGTTTGTTGCAAATCCAAACAAGCCTCGAGAAATAAAACTTATATTGGCAAAGAACCATGAAAGGCTATTGGCATTGCTAAACAACCTTGGAAAAGGTATACATATAAGGTACAATTGATCTTGCGGTCTTTCAGTTCTCTGAATTATTCCATGGTACAGGTGGTGAAGACGATCAATTTGAAGAGGAAAAGGAGCTGATTATGAAAGAAATCGAAAAGGTGTCTCGGTTGGCTAACTTGGAATCTTAAGTGTATTCCTTTTTTTGCATTTTGTCATTCTCATTCATTGAAGTTAAAGGAAAGGCCTATGTGAGGATGCTGGTTTCTCCAACATCATCTCCCAAGTGTAGAAAGAAATGTCATGTATTAATCTTCTGATCAAACATATTTCTGAAATAGAAGCTATTGAGTGGAAATTTATGTGCAGAGAAAAATCGTCCTTTATAGATGACAAGATAATCAAATGTTCGAGTGACATTTCTGCGGTATATCCTCACTTTGCCTTGTCCACCTTCCCACTCCCCAACTACAACAACAACAAGCAGTAGAGGCGAAAGGGGTTCAAATGAGAAACGTCTCATAAATAAAGGGAAGGGACAAATGAGAAAGGTAATTGGTCACATAAAGTTGTTCCTCTTTACTTATTTATCCCATTAAAACAAAAGTAGGATTTTATTATAGATGATTGATGGGATCTCTCTCTCGTTCACTATTTTCTAGAGTTCTATCAAACTTATTACTATGCAGTAAAAGGAGTCCGAAACCTAAATGACCCTCGAAAAGTTAAAATTGACCGAAATTGGACATGAACTTAAAAGTAATACTGAAATAGTTTAGTATATCCCTAACGAGTTCGTTCGGAATGATTGCTACATACTCCACGTATTTCTTTCATCATAATTGGTGTCGGTGGGTCTAGGGGTGGCAAACGGGAGGATGGGATTGGATTTGGACGAGTTAAATATGGATAGAGCAAAAATGGTTTGGATTGTAATTCGTTCATATAAATATGGGTAAATATGGATTTGGTCAAATATGAATTGAGTAAAAATGATTTCAACCTATATTTTTCACTTAGACTAAAAGAGAAAACTTTAATCTCTTTGACACTAAGTACAACACTTATTAAATTACTACAAAGACAAAACAACAAGGGATGACAAAGGAAAAGTAATATGAAAATAACAAGAAAATGTCCCTCAATTTGTACCAACAAGAATTGCTACTTGTTCTAAGCAAAATAAAAGAACTAAAAGAACACCCACAAAGCAAAAAAAAATAAATATATAAATTGCATGCAGATTTTCCAAAAAAAAAAAAAACAATACATACAACTATGCCACTACTCACTGCAATAACCAAACTGTGCAGTGCAGTATATATAAATTGTTCACTGAAAACTTCTTATAATGTGTTCACTTTGATAAAGGCTTGCTTGCCAAAGGGAAACAAAAGAAACAGAAGAAAGATAGAAGACAATTGCTTATAATTTGGTGCCACAAATAACTCATATTGAAAGCATACACACCATCAAAAGCAAAAAAAGAGGATCAACAATAACATTTCCTGAAGTACTACTTCACACAACAAAGCTTCATTTCTTCACCACCCACAGAAGTTTGTAATACAATGTAAAACATTTCCCGAAGTACTACTTCACACAACAAAGCTTCATTTCTTCACCACCCACAAAAGTTTGTAATACAATGTAAGAGGATAACCAGAAACACTGATGCTTCTTTCAATGAAGCCTTCTGTTTTCCTTCCTGCTAAGACATCCATCAAAGTAGTTTTTCCAGCAACATTTACACCGACTAAGGCCGTTAGGACTCCACGCCTTCAAGCACCACTAACACCCCGTAATAATTGGAGACGAGTTTCCTTGACTCCTTGAACTTTCATTTCCTGATAAAATACCACAATCGTATAATCCACAGAAGTTTATATTGCATTCCTCCATTGCCTTTATAATATCCCAACTAAACAAACCAAAAACAAAAAATCGACAGTAAATACACTCGTTAGAATCATAGGCACAACCACAGAGGGAGAAATGATGCACATAGCTCTTAGACCATACGCAGTTGTTAGTCAAAAATTTTAGATCATTTCCTACAGAATATATGCATAAAAAAACTTTCCAATTCAAGTCATCACCACAGAAGCTGCTACCTAGAAGGATTACCAGAGTGTGTGACTAAACACGGTATACAGAAAATCACAATGCATTGTTCAGAAAGCATTATTGCAGAAGACTCTTGTTTTACGTCTATATCAGTGCTATAATTTTTTGTTAATGCCATACAACAAACAAGCATCAGCTGTGGTTTTCATATGAACCAGAAGACAAATGTCATCTGTATAACATTAACAAATTACTTGATTGCCCATCCAAATACAAAAATAGCAAATAAGACGAGATAAATCCAACTTGTCGTTGTAGTATTTACAAGAACCTAATATGTAATGTAGAAACTGTCCATCAGCTTTTTGAAGATTCCAATTCAAATCAACATAAGTAGTTAAACACATGTAGCCATTTGATGCCACAGAGGTCCACATGTCTAAAGTTAGACAAACTCTACTAGGAACCATTGCAAGCTCACACTTTAAAAGTTCATTTTTCCCATCATACAATTTCAAAATATCAGCCTTTGCGGTATTTATCAAAATGGTTTTGACAGTTGGATTTAAGTACAAATGAATCTTTCTATTTCTTGATGTTCAACAAAGCTAAAAGGATAATTATGCTTTAGAATAGCAACAGACACCCTCTCGCGATAAACTACTTGATCAATAGACGCACAAACTTGATTTTGGTTATTATCCAAGTGCTTAGCCATATGACGTTTCATATTTGTAGTGCCAAAAACTGCTACAAATATTTCCTTACAAACTTGACCTTGTGCTTTTAACCTTTCATTGTCGCTAACACGAGGCAATCTCGTAAAAGTATCCCAAATAATTGAAGTGTTTATTTTAGCTCATTTTCTTGGGCAGACGAACTAACTTCACAAAATTCTTCATTATCCTCCATTGAAAATTTAAAAAATAGTAAGAAAAAAAATACCTTCAGTTGGACGAATAATTGAAGAAAGCGCTGAGCTTATAGATGTTCTTCTTACAGAGATTCACTAAATCTGCAAACCACACCCACTAAAGCAGCTCGAGAAATCATTGTTTTGTCATCCCTATGAGGCTGCAAAGAGGAGAAATCATTGTTTTGTGAGAAATCAAGAGTCAATTTGGAGTCCAAATTCTAGATTGAGAAATTGAGAAACAGTCCACAAATTATCGTCAACTGGGTCTCTATATGGGTACCTATATTTTACCCATTTTGTCTATTAATTTTATGGGCTTTTAAAAAAAATTAAGCCCATGTTTACCCACCTGAAATATGAGTGATCCAACTTATTATATGGGCTAAATGGTCTGATTTTTTGAATATGGTAAAAAATTGCCAGCACTAGGTGGGTCTAAGGCATTTTAGCTAGAGGGCCTAAATGCGACCTCCTTTAAAGGCTCCTATCCCCTAGGCAGCCTTCGTTTCAAGGGATTGTGAAGCTTTAGCAGTCGTTGGCAATCCACCATTCTTGAGGTACTTTATGTTTTCTCCAGTCCCACACGAAATCAGTGGAATTCACTTTCTCTTTCCGGAGCTTCAAGTGCCGAACGTAAGAGTTGCACCACGACGTCTTTCGCTAAATCATCCGCTTTAGTTGTGAATCCTAGAGTGGCCAGTGTGTCTGCCTGGCCGAGTTGTCTTTGAGGAACCTTCTTCATTTCTCACTTTTTGAATTAGGATAAAGATCTCAAACTTTAATGACGTATCTCGACTTTTGCCCATCTTTTACCTTATGAGTTCCCTCGATTTGATTCACGATGAGTTGTGAGTCGTTGAAGACTTTAATAGTTTACGCTCTTAGTCTTTGTGCCAGACCTAAACCTGCAAAAAAGGCCTCATACTCGGCCTCAATGTTACCAAGTTGAAGGTAATCAAGATGGAAGTAAACCATGAAACTTGAGAATTAAAAGAAAAAAATAGAGAAGAAGAATCATAGCAGTGATATTGAATGAGTAATCAATCTTACAATGCTTGATATAGTGCTTTATATAAAGTATGTGTTAGATTTAGTTATAACTAACTCAACTACTTGTGACTCACTTTAAGTCTCTAACTGCTAACTAACTACACTTGTTAGTTGAGTATCTTAACACTCCCCTTCAAGCTAGGAGGTATAAAGATGTTTAGAGCTCCAAGATTGGACAAGAGATACTCATGTTGATATCTAGACAAGCCTTTAGTTAACACTTCTGCAAGCTGCTCCTGTGTAGGTATATAATCCATATTAATTAACCCTTGTTGTAGTCTTTCTTTGATGAAGTGGCAGTCTATCTCAATATGTTTTGTTTTTTTGGGGTAAACTGGATTAGCAACAATTTGGATGGCTATTTTACTGTCATTATATATCTATATTGGCAATTGCACCTTTCTATCTACTTCCTTTAAGACACCAATTAGCCAAATCAATTTAGAGACTGTACTAGCTAGGCTTTTATATTCAGCCTCAGCTGAGCTCCTTGAGACTGTAGTCTATTTTTTAGCCTTTCATGAGATCAATGAATCTCCTATTTGATCATATAACCTGTAACTGATTTCCTTGGAAAAGGACATGTTTCCCAGTCAATATCACAATAGGCAGTGATCGTCTCATTTGAGTTACTAGCTAACAACAATCCTCGACCTGGTTGCTTCTTTAGGTACCTGATCACCCTTAATGTAGCATCCAAGTAAGACTTTTTTGGTTGCTAAAAAAACTGACTTAGAGTTTGAGTGCCATATGAGATGTCTGGTCTTGTCATATTCAGATATAAAAGCTTTCCAACCAATTTTTGGTACATTGTCTGATTTACCAAAGGATCACAAAGAACATTTTGACTTTTCTTCAAGTGATCATCATATTGTACAGAATTTAGCTTGAGATTAGTATCAATGAGAGTGTTTGTTGGCTTTGTTGCAGATAAACCAACATCAGATATCAATTCTAGTGTGTATTTCCTCTGATGCATAAAGATCCCAACTTTAGACCTAGTAAACTCGATCCCCAAAAAATACTTCAACTTCCCTAAATCCTTCATTTTGAAAGCTTACTACAGTGCCTCTTTTGTGTCTTGAATTAGTTTCAAACTACTCCCAGTGATGAGCATGCCATCCACATATACCAGTATAATAGTCATTTCTTCACTAGACTTCTTGATAAATAAAGAGTAGTCATATGGTCTTTGTTGAAACTTCAGATCAGTAAGAGTTTCGGTCAGTTTGTGATTCTATTGCCTAGAAGCTTGTTTCAATCCATACAAGGAATTAACAAGTCTGCATACCTTCTCCCCTTGACTTGAAAATCCTTGAGGCAGATTTATGTAGATCTTATCCCTCAAGTCACCATGAAAGAAGGCATTAAATACATCCATTTTATGAACATACCAATTCTTTGAGGCAGCAATCGCTAGAATTGTTCTAACAGTCACCATTCTTACAACTGGAGAGAAAGTTTCCTTATAATCTATACCTTCTTTTTGACTATAGCCCTTTGCAACCAATCTTTCTTTGAACCTCTCAACTTCACCTATGGCTTTATACTTTATTTTGTATATCCATCTATAACCAATTGGCTTCTTATAAGTAAGAAGGTCTGTAATCTCCCAAGTTTTATTTTCTTCAAGGGTATGGATTTCTACTTGTATGGTATCTACCCATCTTTTATCTTTCACAGCCTCTGAGTAAGTAGTAGGTTCCACCAAGGTTGATTTTCCATTATATAAGCTTGATAGGTTGGTGATAAATGAGTATAACTGATGTAGTTACACATAGGATACTGAACATTATCACTAATGTTCAGTAAAACAAAATCTTTCATCCACTTAGGTGCATGTTTCTCCCTAGCAGAACTTCTTTGCATCATACGCCCATTGTCAGGAGCTACTTTAAGAACCACAACTTGTTCATATGCATCATGCTCAACCAGGTCATCTAGCTCAGCTGCATCTGGTTTAGGAACTTCAATATGATCAGTAATTGTAGTTGTAGGAGGCTGTATTTCTGTAATCTATTCAGAAATATGTGTAGTAGGACCAACACCTGTATTATCCATTGGATAACTAGACACAATGTTCTGCATCAAACGACCACGGTTGAATAAAGGTTCAACAAAAATACCATTGTTAACTGTGGTACCTGTTTCAGCAAATGGAAATACATCTTCTCCAAACAATACATATATTGATAAAGAATGGCCTAGTGATAAAATCATATAGCACATAGCCTTTCTGAGTGTTTGAGTACCCCATATGTACAACCTTTCTTAATCTAGGCATTAATCTGTCATGTTCATTCAGAACCTTTGCAAAGCACAAACAACGAAGTACTCTTAGATGAGTAAACATAGGTTTTACACTATATAACTTTTCATAAGGAATCTGATTTGATACTGCACTACTAAGCATCCTGTTGATCAGGTATATAATAACTAGAACACAGTATCGCCAAAACTTCAAAGGTATTTTGGCCTGAAATCTTAATGCTCTAGTTACTTAATAAATATTTCTATGTTTCCTCTCAGTCACTCCATTTTGCTGAGAGGTATATGGACAAGATCTTTGGTGAATAATTCTCATTTCTTTACACATACTAGAATAAGCTGAGTTGACAAACTCAGTACCATTTTCTGTTCTTATTACCTTAACAATTTTGTGAAACTATGTGTTAACATATTGGAAGAATAACTTGATAGACAAATACACCTCTGATTTATGCTTAAGTAAAAACAACCAAGTCATTCTTGAATAATCATCCACCACTGTAAGAAAATATTTGTTCCCATCAAAAGTAGCTGTATTATATGGACCCCAAAGGTGAAGATGAATCAACTCAAAACTTGATAGAGTCTTAACAAATCTTGAAGGAAAAACTAATCTTGTTTGAGTTGCATAATGACAAATAGAGCATTTAGACACTTTACATACATCTTCATTGTTCATATGAAATAATTTATTAAGAACTACTGACGAAGAGTGTCCTCATCTTTTATGCCAAAGATCTATATCCTCCTTCTTGGCTCGTGATTCCTTAGCTTTCACTAATAAATACACTTGGGAGTTATCTATTCTTGAAAGATGCTTTAGCATTAAGTAGACACATCCTTCCTCTTTACCAATTTCCTTTACCTTCCCACTGTAAAGCTCCTAGAATACAAAAAAGTGGGGAAAAATATGATTGAGCAACCTAAGTCCTTGGTTATCTTGCTCACAGATAGTAGATTGTACTTGAATTAAGGAATATGAAACACATTTGTGATAATACTTCTAGTAGATAGAGCACAAGATCCAATGTGTGTCACCTGTGATACCTCTTCATTAGGTAGAGACACTTTCTTTGTCTCTGTACACTTAGACATAAAATCAGGTATGAACATATCTGACCTGGACACCATATAATTGTTGGCTCCAGTATCAATTATCCACATTTCACTTTTCTAAAAAATAAATAATGCTTTACCTACACAGTTAACTGTATCAGATTCATCAATATTTCCTTTAGAATGACCACTTTGAGACATCAGAATAATTTGATCATACTGATCTGTGGTGATGGTGCATCCCTATAGTATTTCTTTCATAGTTCTTTCAGAATCTGTAATGGTGTTGGGCTTTAAAACTGACAATCTTTTTTACCATGAGAACCACCAGAATTGTGATTGATCCAACTTCCATTTTGGATAGTAACATTCAAATCATACATAAAGTTTGCCTGAGGTTTTTGTACTTGTTGCTCTAGACCATCAACATGATCAGTATTGACCATGTGTGCACCATTATAGTTTCTTGACCCAGTCTTCTTCTTGTATTTGAAATCAGGAGGAAATCCCACCAATTTATAGCGATATTCTTTGCTATGTCCCTTGAACTTATAGTAGTCATACACCAAACCTGCATTTCTTTTAAAGTTTTGAATCCTAGAAGAACCATCACCAATTTTTCCAAAATTATTACCAGCCTTAGAGAACAAAACAATAGACTCCAAATTTTTTGATGACACAACATTCATTCGAAGATTTCCAATAAAAATAACAACTGATTTTTGTGCTTCATCACCCATTATCATAACATAGGCCTGATTGATATTAAGCAAGGGATTCATTAGTAGAATTTGACTTCTAGCTAGATGGTATACTTCACTTAATCCCATAAGAAACTGATAGATCTTTTTCCTATTCGTATGAGCAACAAATCCTCTAAACTTTTCACAATCACACGTGGGTGGAGGGATAAGAGCCTCAAATTCATCCCACAGATTTCTCAATCTGGTATAATATGCAGAGACAGATGTTGTTCCTTATTGAAAAGTAGTGATTTATTTATGTAAACTATAAGTTTGTGAGCCATCTATATGATCAAATCTCTCTTTCAAGTCTTCCCACACAGTACACGTATTAGAGGAAAATATAATTACACTCAACAAACTCTTAGAAACTGAGTTTATTAGCAAAGAGAGGACAATTGTATTGACCCTCTCTCATTGACTCCATAACTCTTATATGAATACATCTTTTTACATGTTCCATAAATCAATCCTATCTTTTTTCAACCAAGTAATGCAAGTTTAATTGAACGACTCCACAACACATAGTTTTCAGTACCAATCAATTCAAAAGATATTATGCTAAGGCCACTAATATCTGTAGGGCTCAAGAAAGGTGGATGATTATAGTCAATACCTTGACCTGATATTGGAAATCTAGAATTGACTCCATTTTGAGAAAATAAACTGGAAGATTATCCACACTACATGTTTTCCCCATTTCTTTGATCACTTGTCATCTTGATTACACACTACAGAATTTCTTGAATACAAAATAGAAGAAGAAGAAGAGCTCTTATTCAATCGAAAAGAACCTCTATTTTTTGGAAGCTAATGCTTAATATCAGCTATGAAACTAGAATGTTGATTTCTCATAAATTAACTTAATCAGTAACCCAAAAACAAAAACCAAATCCACTCTCAGAGTTGAATTTGTGCAAGAACTAGCAACAATAATAACTCAGAATTTGAGTTCTACAGAAAATGAACCTGGCTCTGATACCATGAAGGTAATCAAGATGGAAATAAATCATGAAACTTGAGAATTAAAAGAAAAAAATGGAGAGGAAGAATCATAGCAGTGATATTGAATGAGTAATCAATCTTACAATGCTTGATATGGTGCTTTATATTGAGTATGTGTTAGAGTTAGTTATAACTAACTCAACTACTTGTGACTCACTTTAAGTCTCTAACTGCTAACTAATTACACTTGTTAGTTGATTATCTTAACACAAGTTGAACGCAACTGATGGCCTGTCTCAATTTTTCTCTCTTTGGGGTGATCAAAACCACCCCTAGGCCAGTTTTACTTTCATTTGAAGCCCAATCAGTATATAGTTCCAAGTATCGTGTTGACCTTTGAAGGCCAACACGACTTCTTGTTCGGTTGTGAGACTATCACTAGGCTTATATTAGATATCAAATTCACTAAGCTTGACAACCCACTTACCCATTCTCTTCGATAGTTTGGGTTTAAGGAGAATATTATGTAGCGAGTAAGCAATGACTAATGCAATCGAATGACCTTAAAAGTAGGGCATGAGCTTGCAAACGCTTTCTATGAGAGCCAAAGCTTGCTTATTTATGTGCGAATAATTGGTTTCTGCACTTAGTAGGCTTTTGTTAACATAACAAATAGAAAACTGCATACATTTTTCCTCTCAAACAAGCACTACACTTAATGACCTCTCATACGGCCAGATTCAGAAGCAATTTCTCTCCTTCCTAAGGTTTTGTTAACAAAGATGGGCTAGATAAGTAAGCTTTTAAATTTCACAAGGCTTGCTGGCATCGAGGGTCCACTCAAATTGACTATTTTTAATTATTAGAAGAGAGAATAAATAATGACATTTCTGATGACCTTGATATGAAGCAACTAAGAGTCGCAACTCGTCCAATTAGCCTTTATACTACCTTAATGTCAGTGAGCACGTCCAAAATTTCTTTTATTGATTTAATGTTATTCGAAAGCCACTGTCTCTCTTTTAGGCATTGTCACGATTCAAATCAGGGCCTAGACGTGACGGGTATCTCAAGTCTGCCGAGGACCAGAGATCACCCCCGTTGCCTATCTAAATAAAATACATTGCAACTAGCAGTGGATGAATTTCGAACATATAACAAGATAGAGATGAGTTTCGAACATATAACAAGATAGAAAACTCAACCAACTCATAAAGAAATCTAAGAACTTTAACATACATCCTAATCCATAGTAATTCACACAGCCTCTAATAACCAAGGAACAACCTAAGTCGGGACATGCTGTAACGCCCTGAGTCTGTACCTCGGACACTACACGGTGCTCATAATCTCGAAGTATCACAAGCTAACCCATGACTGATACCTGCTACAATAACTGAATAATAATACTAAAATATGCAAAAATTAGGCGTAAAACATATCATAAGGTTCAATATTGAAATAAAACTGAATGTGATATAGTAATACCAAAACTGATATATCTGTTTGAAAATACTCTAGTCTGGAAAACCTCTAAACTATTTGAAATATGGAGTTGATGGGATAAGCCCCCAACTAACTCCACCTACTAAAACTGTACTGCTAAACTAAAATACTAAAGAAAATAATCATGTCATTGAACTATGAGAGCTCACCACTAACTCTGACTGCTGAAAATCTAAACTACTAAGGGTGCTTAGGAGATCGAACGTCTGAACCTATGATATATGCATCAATACTTTGAATGTACTAGTATGCTAAGTGAGGTAGGCTGAAATGTATGGGTTCATATGCATAAACGATACTGACTGAATGACATGAGTATAACTGAATGAGAGTACATGCATGAATACATAGACTGTAACTGAGATCGTGATAACACTAAATACTAAGTCTAGGTACTGATTAACTGATATCTGAGTATACTGATACTGAATTACTGATAACTGAATGACTGTATCTGACAGTCTTGATTCTGTGGAACTATACTGAGTCCCGTACTGAACTGAGTGACTATGTCTGAAAGTCCTGAATTTGTAGAACTAAACTAAGTTCTATACTTAGACTAAATCTGAAATTGAGACTGTGGGAGGTAATCATCTAATCGACATGCCCCTTTCTGAATAGATTTGGGGTCTAACCTATGACCCTAGTTGGAAGGGTGTCAATATCGTGCCACGGGTAAATACAAGTTGAGTCACCCTCATCTAGAAGGTGCTCAGAACGAGAACAGTGGTACCCTCACCTGGCAGGTAGATCACCTCATCAACCCTCACCTGGCAGGTTGATGTCTCAACCTATGATGGCTACGTAGTTCTGGAATATAAGGACTGCTTCTAAGGATCACACCCTCTACTTGCAGGTGAGTCACTATCCTTGGGTTCACTCGGTGTTGAATCCTACTCCCAACTGAATAGACACTTGACTGATTTCTAAACTGTTCTAAGCTGGACTGAACTATTATTGATCATACTATATAACTGAGCTGAACTGAGTTCACTAGGTTCCGTGGACTCACGAAATACTACCAAATTTTGTTAACTGACTGAGTACTATTGAGCTTTCCTAAGTTCTATAACTGACTGAATTCTGTTGATCGTGACATGACTGATACTATCCTGAGACTGGCCATGGCTCTAGGTAATCAGCTAAATTATCGAGTATTAAATACCCCCAAGACTCAATAGCATAAATTATAAAACATGGCACAATCTTGAAACATAATAAATAACTAATAAAACATCATTCCTTTATTGGGAAATTCTAGCAAACACTTGCATGACATGAACTTGAATACATGGTAACATGATATAATTTTATTATTAAATTCTCATGAACAACTCATCAAACCCTTGGAAGACATTGTATATGCACATAGTACTAATCAATACATGGGCATCATAATTTCAAGGCTTTAACATGAATTCACATGATAATACATACATAACAGTTGTTTTTATATAATTCTTGCACTTAATCATGGAATAGAAATCCAATCAACACTATAATCATTAGGGGTGGGCATAGTATGGTATATATCGAATACTAGACTGAAATAAAAAAATTTTATACCACGGTATGGATGTTATGGTTATTTGGTAGGAATTTTAAATTATTTTGGCATTTGGTACGGTATTTGGTATTTATGCAATAAATACTAAAATATCATATACCACACCGAAGTTTTTTAATATCATATAAAACCCATATATATATATATTATATTTAAGATTATTAAATATATTTATATATCATTCATTAGACAATTGAACACAAAAGTAGCTTTTATTTAGAAATAAATATTTTGGGAAGCTTATTATTTAAGAGTACTATGCTTAAGTTTAGGTACTGTTGTTCAGAGTTTGCATCTCGAACTATTCAATCATGATTGAAATATCATTTTTGTGTAATTGATTAACAAAGATAGTTGTTAGCCTAACATGATTGAGACGTTTTTAAAATTTAAAGTTATAGCTTTTTTATATGAATATATATAATTAGAAATCAAATAAAGTATGGTTACCAAATTACCATACCGTAAAATACCGAGCCCGAATTTAAAAATACCGAATCATAACGAACTAATTTGGGATGGTAATGGTATTGTTCTTTTAGATATCGAAAACTAAAGTTACCGTACCGAAGTTTAAAATACCGTACCGTACCGTACCATGCCCACCCCTAATAATCATGAATACACTTGAATCCAAATCATGAAAAATATGAAATCAAGCTACTTGAAGATTAAAAGAGTTTCTTGGACTTCAAGGGTGGAAGGGACCCTTGGATGAATACTTGACATACCTTGGTTGCTAAATTCCTGAAGATTAATGGTGGAATCTTGAGCCTTAAATTTGAAATTTAATCTTCTAGGGTTTTTATTCTTGAGTGTTTTGAGAAAGAATGAATATAATTTGCTAATTGAGGGCTAAATCTCGTGTTATGGGGGCTGAAGGACGTGTGAAAAAAACCCTATTACCCCTGAGGACGCGGCTTTTTAATCACTAAAAACTGAACTGTCGATGCGCAGACCGACGCGATAGCTAATGCGCCGCATCGAGTCCACGTCAGTTCACTGGAAATTGCCACTAGGAGCTAAGAAAAATATCGATTGACGCGATGGCTACCATGCCGCATTGAGATCGCGTCAATACACTATTTTGGATTCCCAAAAGTGGTTCAAACGAGGTCCATAAAATACGAAACTCATTCGGGAACACCTACTGACATTTGATCATGAATTAACCTAAAGATTGACATTTTAAGGTCATAGAGGTCATGAAATAGTGTAGTCTGCTTACGAAGGCCAAAATAATACTTTGTTTGAATACTTAGCTAGAATTTTCTAAGTCTGGGACCCCTTGGTAAGCTTTTAGGGACTAAGTCAAGCTTAGGATTTTGCGGGGTCTTACAATATCTCCACCTTGGGAATATTCATCCTCGATTGAGACTGACTAAGCTGAGAATACTGATAGACTTGATTTAGACACTAGACATGCATAACTGAAGCATGATTTCATGACTGAGATTACTGATATACTGAAATATCATACGAAACATGCATATCTGATGGATGCATACATAGATGAACATGATTCATGAATGCATGACTGGGATTACTGATAATCTGGGCTTATATATTGGACATGCATGTTTGATGCATGAGTACATGACTGAATTGATTTGTGAATGCATGACTGAGTATGCAATGTTAATTAATACTACGATGGTAGCTATATCTGAACATGAGACTGAGTAAATTCAAAGAAAAACTATTACCTTGGGCTAAGTCTGAGTTTGCGGAGAAAAGGTGAGGGTCCTTAGTCCTCATGTCTACTTCTGCTTCTCAAGTACCTCCCTCAATGGACTGATTTTGCCAAAGAACTTTGACTAGAGGAACTTCTATGTTCCTCATTCTGTGAATCAGATAATCAAGGATTTTGACTGGAATCTCTTCATAAGAGAGGTTGTTCTGAATATCTATGCCCTCTATAGGGACTACAGCTGCTGGGTCTCCTATGCATTTCTTAAGCAAGCACTGGGTGTACTGAAGCTAAGTTTGAAGAAAACTCAAGCTTGTAAGCTACCTTTCTGAGACAGCTAAGAATTTGGTAAGGACCAACATATCGGGGACTGAGTTTCCCCTTCTAGTCATACCTCTTCACCCCTTTCATAGGAGAGATTTTCAAGAATACAAAATCACCGATCTCCAACTCGAGATTATTTACTGAATACGCATGAATGGGAACATGAGAACATAACTAGACCTGAAATATGATATAGGAACTGAGCCCTTGAATACATGGCTTACGGCTGAGATTAGAACTTGTGGGTCCATCTATGAGTACCCACTACTCCAAACTAGATTCATTTCATGAAGAGAAAATAAAAGGTTTAGGTCATGAAAGCTCGAGGATTATAGTGCATCTCTCCCTTGGGATATTAGGTCCCCTGAAGAATAGTGGCTTGGCTGAGATACTGAGGAAAAGCTGAGATGATGCACAAGGCACCTACGAACTGAATCATGAATGCATATCATGGATCTAAAACTGAGGCATGACAACTGAATTGAGCTGAACTAGCAACCATATGGTTGGTCAATCTTAGAATACTTACTTTCATGAGACTTCGGATGGTGCGACTGGATGGAAAGATAGAAACCCAACCATACGAACACTATTTACCTAACTACTAAATTGAATTATTGGTTTTCCGGATTAACTTATGCTGACAACTTATATTCGACTGGATCCCATCTTTGACACTCTTTCTATAGAGTTCTAGTGTCTTTAGGGAGCAGAAAAATCTTGGCGCAGTCTGAATAAGACATCTGAATAAGAAATCACCACGTGGATGCAGTTCTGTAATATTTAGCAAGTCCTACGAGATGTTATCTAAGATAGAGTTACTAAGCATTAAGCACCAAAACTACTAGCTCGCAATCTTAGCCACGTTCCTTGACTATTCCCCCAACTAGAATTTCTACTTCATTACTGCATGCATTTCACTTGAGGCTACTAAAAATATTCACATGGGCACAGAGAACGAACCCATAAATGTACTAACTTATCGGATTAACTAAGTGGCTGATAGATGAATAATGGTCATGTAGGATTGAACTATACTTAGTCTGGACTGAAACTGCATAGTATTATGCATATGCGGTAGGGACTAACTGAGTAACATAAGATAACTGAGCATGAATTCTCGAAAACTATATTATTTGAGAATACAAGATCAAGCGTATGACATAATTCTGAAATAGTCTGTAAACTGAGGTACTGAAATACTAATAACTGAATAACTAATAACTGTACACTATGGTCAAGCAAACCTGAAATTGAACTGAGTTATTGATCTGATTACTAGACTGGGACTGGGACTGAGACTGTAACTAAGACTGCAAATGAGACTGTACTGGAATTGAATACTGAGTTCTGATAACTCTACCTACTGAGGTTTGATCTGGATTAAATTCTCCCACTAGGTTCAAGCCTACTCAAATCTCCAAAATGCATTTAGCCACTTACACATTAACATGTTATTCAAGCATATCTTCATAACTACAGCCTCGTGTAAATCTAGCATGAATTAATCTTTTCTTAACATGAAACATTTATTCTTTCCCTTCTAAGCAACTGCTCGTTGCTACATCATTTTGTAAGGAAAGTTTACTGAAGGGTTAAAACATGTGGACATGAGGTATGCATAAATACTATACCAAACCCGACACTTAACTGAGGTCTAATAAATAGAAGGTCAACACCATAGAGTTATCAAAAAATCTAAACTAAGGATATGCATGACGAAATCTGAATTTAGCCGATCGTTAGGAGTATAGCATGGGTCATGGGAACTGAGCATACTGTATAACATAACATGGATACCTGATTCATGAGCTGTATGACCTGAGTCTAGAGTTTCTATATTTATGGAACATGATTCATAACACTGGGTGAACTGGAACTCCTTATACTAGGAATTGTAAGCGTGCAGATTGCTGACGTGCATGAGTAAGGGCTATGATCATAGAGCTGACATGTAAGACATGAATGGATATCATGGTAACTGATGGTTTTTGAGAGTCTAAAGTACGAGTCTGAGATGATCAACGGGTTCATCCTCATTAGGGAATAGATAAGGATGTCATCTATGTAGACTATAATGAATATGTCTAAGTACTGCTTGAACACACGGTTCATCAAGTCCATGAAATCTGCTGAAGCATTGGTAAGACCAAATGACATGAATAAGAATTTGAAGTGACCATACCGAGCTTTGAAGGCTTTTTTCAGGATGTCATATCTCTGACCCTGAGCTGATGGTAGCCTAATCTGAGGTCTATCTTGGAGAAGTAACTGGCACCCTGAAGTTGTTCAAACAAGTCATCGACTCTGGGAAGGGGATACTTGTTCTTGACCATGACTTTATTTAGCTGACGGTAGTCAATACACATTCTTAGAGAATTGTCTTTCTTACGTACGAATAAAATTGATGCACTACATGGGGACACACAGGGTCTAATGAATCCCTTATCTAAGAGATGTTTTAACTGTTCTTTTAATTCTCTGAGTTCTATTGGAGCCATTTTGTATGGTGGAATAGATATGGGTTGCGTATCTGGAAGAAGGTCTATTTCAAAGTTGATTTCCCTTTTGGGAGGAACCCGGGAAGATCTTCAGGAAACACATTTGGGAATTCACATACTACTAACACTGATTCAAGAGTAGGGGTTTCTGATCTAGAGTCTTGGACTCGAACGAGATAGTAGACACATCCCTTAGATATCATTTTTCTCGCTCGAAGGTAAGAAATAAGCTGACCCCTAAGTGCTGAAGTACTACCCCTCCAATCTAAGAAGGGTTCATTCGAAAATAGAAACTGGATAATTCTATTTCTGCAATCGACTGAGGCATAATAGGAATGAAGCCAATCCATGCCGAGAATGACATCAAAATCGGTTATCTCTAATTCGACTAAGTCTGCTGAAGTGACTTCCTGAGATATCATAACCGGACAGTTTCTGTATACCCATTGGGCTATGATTAATTTACCCACTGGGGTAAAGACTGATGAAGGTTCTGCTAAGATCTCTGGTCTAACTTTGAAATCGACTTCTATGTAAGGAGTTACAAAAGACAGAGAAACTCCTAGATCTAATAAGGCATAAATATGTAACTGGAAGATCTGTAATGTACCAGTGACCACATTAGGAGAAATTTCCTGATCTTGTCTTGACTTGAGTGCATAGAGCCTATTTGGGCGTTGCCCACTGGTGGCACTAAAACGGCACCCTGCTGATTCAGGCAACCGGAATGAACTGAGGGACGGTTAAACCAACCCTCAGAACCTGACTGAGGACAATATCTACACTGTGGCCTGGTTTGTCACATCTTAAACATACATCACTGCCAGCTTTACAGACACCCCGATGGATTTTGCCACATTTTTGGCAAAAAGGGTTTGTTAGGGCACTTTTTAACCTTGACATTTTGGCCCTCTTATTCTTTCTCCCTTTTTTCCTATGCCTCTCCTCCCCATCCTGCAGAGCATGAGACATAAGCCTAGATAGGATAATGTCCAGTTGATTTTTCTGAGAAACTACTGAATGAGCTAAGGTGGTGAAGGCAGCTCTAAATTCAGTGTGAAAAATATGCTCATTCAGGGGATCTGCCTGAACGAGCGGAGGGGTTGATTGGTTTTCATTACTTCTTTTATTAGCTTATCTGGAAGTCATATTTTGGAGGTATAAGGAAGAGATAAATTACACTGAGAGTTTAACTTGAGCTTATGCTCACTCGCACGACATGAATACTGAAGGAAGGGAAACTTCTCCTAAAATATCTCGTAGCCTCTTGCCCATAAGTTTGACGTGCTACACACCCATGCACAAGACACTACTAGATGCAGCTTCCAGACTTCCTAGGACTCTATTGAACCATAGGCTCTAATACCAAGTTTGTAACGCCCCGATTCTGTACCTCGAACACTACACAGTGCTCATAATCTCGAAGGACCATAAGCTAACCCATGACTAGTACCTATTGCAATAAGTTAATAATAATATTAAAATATGCAAAAATTAGGCAAAATATATGCCATAAGGTTCAATACTGAAATAAAACTGAATGTAGTATAGTAATACCAAAACTGATATATCTGTCTGAAAATACTCTAGTCTGTAAAGCCTAGAAATTGTCTGAAATATGGAATTGATGGGACAAGCCCCCAACTAACTCTAACTACTGAAACTGTACTGCTAAACGGAAATACTGAAGAAAATAATCATGTTCTCGAACTATGAGGACTCACCACTAACTCTGACTGCTGAAAATCTAAATTGCTAAGGGTGCTCAGGAGCCCGTGCATCTGAACCTATGATATAAGACATCATAGTGTAAAAGAAAAGTATGTGTCAGTACTTTAAATGTACTGGTATGCTAAGTAAGGTAGGCTGAAATGCATGGATTCGTATGCATGAACGATACTGACTGAATGACATGAGTATAACTGAATGAGAGTACATACATGAATACATAGACTGTAACTGAGATCGTGATAACACTGAATACTAAATTTGAGTACTGATTAACTGATATCTGAGTATACTGATACTGAATTACTGATAACTGAATGACTGTATCTAACAGTCTTGATTCTGTGGAACTATACTGAGTCCCGTATTGAACTGAGTGACTGTGTCTGACAGTCCTAAATCTGTATAACTAAACTGACTTCTATACTGATACTAAATCTAAAATTGAGACTGCGGAAGGTAATCATCTAACCGACATGCCCCTTTCTGAATAGATTTGGGGTCCAACCTGTGACCCTAGTTAGAAGGGTGTCAATACCTTTCCACGAGTAAAGAAAAGTTGAGTCACCCTCATCTGTAAGGTGCTCTGAACGAGAATGGAAGTACCCTCAACTGGCAGGTAGATCACCTCATCAACCCTCATCTGGCAGGTTGATGTCTTAACCTATGCTGGCTACGTAGATCTGGAACACAAGAACTGCTTCTAAGGATCACACTCTCTACTGGCAGGTGAGTCCTCATCCTTGTATTCACTCAGTGCTAAATCCTACTCCCAACTGAATAGACACTTGACTGATTTCTAAATTGTTCTAAGCTGGTCTGAACTATTACTGATCATACTATATAACTGATTTGAACTGAGTTCACTAGGTTTCGTGGACTGAAAATATACTATCGAATTTTGTTAACTGACTGAGTATTACTGAGCTTTCCTGAGTTCTGTAACTGACTGAATTCTACTGATCGTGACATGACTGATACTATCCTGAGACAGACCACGGCTCTAAGTAATCAGCTAAATTGTCAGGTATTAAATACCCCCAGGACTCAATAGCATAAATTATAAAATATGGCACAATCTTGAAACATGATAAATAACTACTAGATCATCATTCATTCATTGGGACATTCTAGCAAACACTTGCATGACATGAACTTGAATACATGGTAACATGATATAGTTTCATTATTAAATTCTCATGAACAACTCATCAAACACTTGTAAGGCATTGTATATGCACATAGTACTAATCAACAATAAGCATCACAATTTCAAGGCTTTAACATAAATTCACATGATACTACATACATAATAGTTGTTTTGACATAATTCTTGCACTTAATCATGGAATAGAAATCCAATCAACACTATAATCATTAATACACTTGAATCCAAATCATGGAAAACATGAAATCAAGCTACTTGAAGATTAAAAGAGTTTCTTGGACTCCAAGGGTGGAAGAGACCATTGGATGAACACTTCACATATCTTGGTTGCTAAATTCCTGAAGATTAATGGTGGAATCTTGAGCCTTGAATTTGAAATTTAATCTCCTAGGGTTTTTGTTCTTGAGTATTTTGAGAAAGAATGAATATAATTTTCTAATTGAGGGCTAAATCTCATGTTATGGGGCCTGAAGAACGTGGGAAAAAGACCCTATTACCCTGAGGATGTGGTTTTTTAATGACTGATAACTGAACTATCAATGCGTAGATCGATGCACTGCGTCAGTAGCATCGACGTGATATCCAGCGCGCCGCGTCGAGTACGCGATGGTTTACTAAAAATTGCCACTGGGAGCCAAGGAAAAATCGATACGTGATTGCCGCCGCGCCGCATCGAGATCGTGTCTATTCACTATTTTGGATTCCCAAATGTGGTTCAAACGAGGCCCATAAAATACGAAACTCATCCAGAAATACCTACTAATATTCTTGATCATGAATTAACCTAAAGACTGATATTTTATGGTCATAGAGGTCGTGAAATAGTGTAGTCAGCTTACGAAGGCCAAAATAATACTAAGTCTGAATACTTAGCTAGAATTTTCTAAGTCTGGAACCCTTTGGTAAGATTTTAAGGACTAAGTCAAGTTGAGGATTTTACGGGGTCTTACACATGCCCCTGACCATAGTCAAAATGAGTCCAAAAAGGAATTAGTCCAAAACATGAATGAAGCAAGACTATGAAATGAGGGTCATCTGGAGAATGGAAGCTCACCACTCAAAACTGACTCATGATCTATTCAGAAATCACCTAATCACTGCGCAGGAAAAGCAAAAGTGTCTCCATTCCTTGTAACACATAGGGATACAATGTCCAGAGATGGTTAGCAAGGTGAGTGCTAGCATGTAACTCAGGATAATGATAAAATAATGCCATGATGAAGTCAGACCAAACCATGCAAAACCAATGCACACAATTGTATACATATATATATATATATATATATATATATATATATATATATATATATATATATATATATATATATAATCTATATCTATAGTCTATAATATATTAAATATGTAAAGGGCCTTAGAAATGTTGTTTGAACTTTTTGTCCTTCATTGAAAATCTTTGCTTTATACAAAATCATCTTTTCACTATTTTTTCTAATATTTAAGAGTTGAAAATTATTAAATATATTTATGATAAAATATTTTCTTATTAGAAGTCATCAAAATTAATGACAATTAATACTTTTTCCATTAGTTTAAGAATTCTAAATCAACTAAATTTGATTTTAAGAATATTTGTAAAATCTAAAAATAAATATAAAAATATTAGACTAAGAAAAATTAAGAAGTATCAAATTTAAATGTTTTAGACTAAGAAGTATCAAAAATACTAGATTTTACAAGAAAAATTAAGAAGTATCAAATTTAAATGTTTTAAGTACATAATAAGAATATAATTAAGGATTTTGTAACGATTTGACTTTAAAAATAAGAAAAGATTTTTAATATAAAAAAATAACTGTGCCACAAATATGGTTCAAATTGATGCGTCTCTTAACCTATGACAACAAGGAAAAGAGGTATTACATGACAAACATAAAAGTGATGATGTAAAATATATACATGCTTACACTAAAATATATGTTTATATTTATATTATTATATTAAAGTGTGAAGAATTTTTGAAAAGTGATTTAAACTTTCCCACTTCATTAAAAATCTTTGCAGCAGATAAAATCATTTAATTTTAAATAATCAAATGTTACACGTGCGAGGCACCTGCAGTTAAACTAGTATATATATAATATGTCAGTATAGGGGACAAGTCTTAGCATGAGATTTAAAATCATTAACCTGGACTGTGTAGCTTTAACCGTCCTAAGGGACCCACGAGCTATATGGGTTCAGCTCCCCCTGCTGAAAGGGTCAAGTGCATGTTAGCCGCACGAACCCAGAAAATCCAAGGACGAACCAGGGAATACCTCGACCCCAGCCAATCCAATATATATATATATATATACACGGTCATAAAGACCCCCACACCGACAAACGTGGTTTCCAGTATTGGTCACCCCAGGACCTCCGTCTTCCACGGCCAGCTACACAACCCCCTTTAAGCCCAACTAAAACAAGTTTAACATACCATTATCCGTTATATATCCGTTAAGGCATCAACCACAGGTATCGTCATACCATTACGCTTGGAAGCTTATAATTATGCCATACCAATTCTATCAACTTGGGAGAATTCCATGACCTCATTTGTTCATTAAACCAAGTTTAAACCAAAACATGGCCAACAAGGCCTTCAAAATCTTTTTTATCCGCTTAACTATTTATGCAATACAATAGTTTAGGGAAGTAAACCAAATCACGTGACTAACCATATTTCAAATCCAATTATGCAAGTGGGTTGAGAGAATATAATTTTCAAAAACAAAATAACCAATTTGGGGAAATACCTCGACCCTCATCCCATTCACCATACTCATGCACCCCAACGGGTTTTAAAATAAATAAATAAAACATGAACACTTGCGTTAAAACCAAAGAAATTCAAATCAAGTAATAATTCTTCCAAACCCCCAACCCAAATCAAAATCCATATTCAAATCCACATGAATAATCATTTAAACATATTTTTTTAAGTTAAACAAGTTTAAGGGGAGAGCTACAAACAAGTTTAAGGGGAGAGCTACAGAAAGTATCTCAATTATTGAGATAAATCACCACTTGAAAGCTCTAAATGATCAACCTTGAAAAACCCTAGCCTGTTCTTGACTAAGGGATTTGAGAGAGTTCAAGAGCATTTTTTATTATGTTTTTGGATGATAATGAGGTCCCAAAAGGGTTTTAAGGTCGTAGGTCACAAGTGGGGAAAAGGAAAAATGTCCAAAGTACCCTTAATAAAATATTAAAAATTTGTCGCCCAGCCATTACGGGTGACCTTATGACTCGTAAAGACTGACTATGAGTCGTCCCCTTGACTCGTAGTCTGGACAGTGTCCTAAGGCATCCCCGTTGTTGGCCCTATGAGGCATACCATACGAATCGTACACGAACCTTACAACTCGTAGGGTCCTAGTCGTAACCATAACAATGACATTGGGCACCTACACTAGTTTGACTACTGAAAGCACCCTACGATCATAAAGAGTCATTACGACTCATGACATCCCAGTTGTAGTCACGACAGAACACGGACAACCCTCACTGGTCACCGTACGACTCGAGCCCTGTGACTAGTAAGAAGACTTTACGACTCGTTAGGTGAGCTGCAGTCTGAGCAGTGATCTCCAAACTCAAGAAATTTCTAGAGGCAAAAATCTAAGGTGTTACAGACATGAGGCAACCCAGGAATTTCCCCGAGCCTACCTCGAAAGTGTATTTCTCAGAATTTAGCTTCGTCTTGTGCTTCCGTAGAATGTCAAAGGTTTAACGCATGTGTGCCAGATGATCCTTAGCTTCTTTAGATTTGACACACATGTCGTCAATGTAAGCTTCCATAGTCTTTCTGAACTAGTTCTTAAACATTTGATTCACTATGCGCTGATAGGTGGCGTCTGCACTATTTAATCCAAAAGGAATCATTCTGTAACAATTTGTGCCATGTTTAGTAACAAAAGAAGTCTTCTCCTAATCCTTCGGGTTCATTTGGATCTGGATGTACTCGAAGTACGCATTGAGAAAACTGATAATCATGCCTGACTGTAGCATCAATCATGTGATCGTGTTTGGTACGGAGAAAGAATCCTTAGAGCATGCTTTATTTAGATCATTAAAATCTATGCACATTCGGAACTTATCCGATTTCTTGGGTACTACTATCACATTAGCCAACCACTTTTGGGTATTTTTACCTCTCGAATAGATCTTATGTTTAAAAGATGTGTTACCTCTTCGTTGACAAACCTATTTTTCTCCTTCGAGATGGGTGCCTCTTCTGTATCACAAACGAAAAACTAGGGTCTGTTATCAGTTTTTGCATGGCCACTTCCGGAGGAATACCTGTAATATCAATATAGGTCTATGCAAAACAATCATCGTTAGTTTTAATGAATATGAAAAATGCTATATACCTTCCTTTCTAGGAATTTTGGGATGAGAGCTTCTTGTTTGAGCTCGTCTATCATCAATTTAGTGACATCTCTCTCATTTGGGACGTAGCAGACTTGAGGCATTTCATACCTTCTCCCTGTCTGCACTTAGATCTCATCTAATTTGTATGATTCCGACTGGCATAGAAAACTTTAAAACTTGATGATATGTTGAAGTTACGACCCTTATGGCGTGAATCTAGGCCTTCTAAAAATGACATTGTACCCATGTCCCGATCGAAGATATTGAAGCGAGTGATATTCTCTGCCCCTGTAGCATTGGTCGTCAACTTGACCTTTTCCTTCATGACTTCGCTAGCCATATTGAAACCAACTAGTGTTTTTACAATGTAATCATAGCAACCATCGACCCTATTTACACAAGGAGCCATTTTTTCATGAGGTAGGCCGAGCTCCCTGGGTATATCAGCACACACTTCACGTCATAATTATTGATTATCAAAGATATCACTAGAGTGCTATTGTGCAAGCTTTCTGGGTGATCCAGGTCTTCCTTCCCGAAAGCTAAACCCCGAAGTCAAAACCCTTCCCATAATCCTCTCCTTTACTGATCACATTGCACTCTTCCCATGCAAGGCACTGCTGAGCAACAAGATTCATTTCAGCATGAAAGTGGTGCGAGTGCTTCTAGGGTTTAAGCCTTTTGCAAAGACTACTTTCCGCTATTTTTCTGTGACCCCTGACGCTTGGCAACTCGCCCTTTGGAACTTTGCAACAAAGTCCCTACGCTGTTCTAAGTCTTTCTGCTTTACGTCAAGCCCTCTAGTTGACATCCAGTTTAGGCGCCTGATAACTGGAAACCTGTGTCTCATTCAAGGCTTCCCAGAGATTCGAGACATGTCTTTTCAGTGTAGTATTTCTCTTCGCCAAATTGATAATTATTTTTGTTGAGGGAAGGAAGCGCTTGAGGTTTTTGTTGTAATCAGATATGTTCTTGAGAAACAAAAGACACAAACATCTAGCAAAGAAAAACAAGATTAAACCCACACAGTCACTCTAGCCCTATGGTGCGTGCCATATTTTTATCATGGACTTGGCACAGTTGAATTTATAGGTGAGTCAAGAGCACGCGCTATGATTGATCTTGTTTTAGATTTGATTTGCTAGATATTCGATTACTAAGTGATAAAGGAAAACAACTAAATATGAAATAAACAGAAAATAAGTAAAGTAAAACAAACAAATCTGAGTGAGCCAGGAGCGTATATGTACGCAACCAAGAACAAATTTGATCTATATGAGATGTCCACAAAGCAGAACCAACATTAACTAGGCAAATAACTATGAACCAAAGAAAAATGCTTGGGGACCAAGTAAGAACTATTGTATTGAGTAAGATAATGAGGGAGCACATGCCCTTACAAGTGAAGAAAGACAACTATCTATAGGTTACAATGCTAGGCTTTTGCCAACCAGATTTCGATCGTAGGACCTAAATTTAATACCCCACATCTGAAAGTCTCTGTGAATCATACGACTCATCCCTTTGAGTCGTACATACAACATACGAGTCGTATGTTGTAGTTTTATTTAAGATAGTGTGGCATGGTGGACATCCTGTTGTAGGTACAACTTGACCCTTATACTCGTAAGAACACCATACGAGTCATATGAAGGAAATTCGTAAATTTATCAGTGTAGGCTCCCTAAGATTATATCCAAGATACGTGTGAGGGGTACAAGTCATACAGAGATATTACTAGTCGTATGTTACCACTCGTGTGATGATCTGTGCATACCATCTATGATTTTTCCAAGCTTACGAGTTGATAGGCCTAGTCGTACCCTCACCATATGAGTCATATGTTTGACTCGTAAAGACTGACGAGCAAATTCTGTAAAGTTCAGTTAAAGGGCTTTTTGGTCTTCTCCCCTCTTATAACTCCCAACCCACGACCTATAACCCTTAAAGGGGCATTATTTTTCTCTATTTCTCATTCAATTAACAACACTTACCTCCTCCTATCTTCAAGAACCTCAATATTAGGGTTTCTTACACAAATTCATCCTTCAAGTCCTAAGGTTCAAACTTCCTTCACAAGTCAAGAAATTTTAGGTATGTGGGTTTTATGAACAAGGTTATTCTTTTATCCTTGTGCCCAAAGTACATGGTTTTGAGATTTAATTTACTTATTTTGAATTAGGGTTCATACCCAAATAGCCATGTTCTTGAAGTATGATACTACCATATGATTGAAAGCTTAAGTGCATCAAGGTTTACATATATTCATGTTTTGACTTGTTAGATCTGTATTCTGAGTTGAATTTCATTATCTTAACTGGATATTGTTGAAAGATTTCAAGGTGATTATTGAGCATAATGTTTTATTAAGAATTTCTATGAAATAAAGCATGAATTCTAAGTCCTAAGTACAAGTATGAGTTTACAAGAAGATTATGCTCTTAAGCTCCATTGATAAGTTTTATAACATGATTTACAGAGAAGCTTGATCTTTTGATCTTAAGATAAGATATCAAATTCACAATTGTTTATCTTGATTATGATTTAAAGTAAAGAGAAGCATAACTGATTTCTATTCTATAAACCCTTATGCTATTTTAAGGTGGATTTTTTAAAGTATGAGCATATAAGTATTCTGGGAGTAGTATTTAACACCAAGAAAGGAATGCGGATGAGCGTATCTTGAATTCCTGGAAATTATGAGCCACCGTAGGTTAAGCTTTTTACCAATATGGATGAAGTTCAGTGATCACTTAAGATAAGGTTCTATTCCGATGGCAATGATAGAACAACTCTCCCAACGTGGGTAAGATGTTGGACTCCATGGTAGCTCACATGGTTTATGTCAGTTAGAAGAATCTCCCATAAGAAAGAATAAAAAGTAAAGCTTTTAGAAACTAAGTGTTATGGCTCAAAAAGTTTATTCTTATGCTTCATCAGTCATGTTTATGATCTTGCAGTTTTTTGTATTATTCAAATTCAAGGTGAGTCATTTACACTTAGCATGCATCATTTGAAAGCTTATATGCATATCCAGTTATCGTTTTACTTATGCATACACCCCTGCATACTAAGAACATTCCAGAGGTACTAACCCACATATATGTCTATGTGCTACATTGTCTTATAATGTAGGTTCTGGTGCTTGTTTTTAGTAGCACGATTGACTAAGGGCATCATCACCTACATTCCGACTTTTGGTGAATCCTCATAGTCCGAGGGCCTAGCTTATTAGACTTTTGTTTAGTGCCAAAAGTATTTTGGTATTTAATTTTTGTTTATGTTCGGGTCAGCTGGGGTCTGTCCCAGTGGCTCTCTAGATAGTAGTAGAGGCTTGTCAGACTGTGTATGTTTTAAAGTTAAAGAGTTGTTTAAAGATTTCCCAGTTAAAGACTTTCATTATGATACAAAATCGTTTATCTTCAGTTTCTATATTTGTTATTCACTTCTCATGTGAGTTTTCAAACTAAATAGATATCATGGGTTAGCTTAGGGCTATTCATAGCCTAAAGTACCGTGTGACGTCCAAAGGCTACTTCTGAGGCGTAACACTAAAAGGACTAAAACCTATTATGTTTGGCCACGCATCATGATACGAACATAAAATATGAAAAGGAAAAACAACACACAAATACAAGGAAATAATGGAAGCGAAACAAGTCAAGGATGAAAGAAAAGATAGATAGATTGACACGAAAAAATAAAGAAAGGACAACCAAAGGGTATATCAAACCCTAAGACCTTCCTATCAATTACTACAAGCACCAACCTTTTACGAGGACCTCACGGGAATGAAATCTCGAGAAATCCACGTTTCTCAACAATCAATAAAGCTCCCAACAAGCTTCAATAAAACACTCTCAAGTGTAGACATTCATTCAAAATAATCTTCCGCTAAACTAAAGAGAGTTCTAGCTATTTATAGGCCAAGGCCATTTATTACAATTGGGCTCAAAAGTAACCCTAAATGCTAATTAGGTCAAAAAGTGACCCAAAAACAAAATTGTCATGACTATGGGCCCAAAAGTGACCCAAAAGCCCAAATAGCCACATGTTGGCACATATGCTCTTCCTTTGATTTGTTGTACCTCTTAAACTCCATCCAATCTTCCAAATACAATGTTGTCCAACACCCCCTTAGAGGATATTATCAAGTGTAGTTCCTTCCCAAGCTATCCTCCAATCACGTATATTCTCCTCTAGAACGACCACGTCTTGGATCCAAAAGAGTGGATAAAAGAGTAAAGCCAATTCTTCTTGTATCATCCTCCCTTTCTTGAAAAGGATTCGTCCTTGAATCCAACTCTTTCATCGACTTATTGTCATACTTTTCAATCTTGGAATCCTTTTATAGGAACTCCGATAGGCCTTCAATATCATTTTCATAAATCACTCTCCTTGCATCTTCCTTTGAGATTGTTTGCTCATGAACCTACATAATGAAAGAGTGATACTAGGTAAAATACTAGTATCATAGTTAATGGGCTTAATGTGGGAAAAGTCATTGCATATTTGGATTTAGATTGGTTGAACAATGTCTTGTGGAGCTTGGTTAGTATTTATTTGAGTTGACGGAACATGTTCTTGAGGTCTTGGGATATAATTTTGATGGTTGAACCCCAATGTTAGGTTAATGAATCGTTTCTCCTTGTTTTCCAACGTATTTTCAATTCGTGTCATGGATCCATTTATTTTATCCATAATTCATTGCATCCCCTTGAGAGCTTCCATAAGAGTATCAATGTTTGCTCCATTTATGGATCTTAATATATGATATAAAGGAGACGAAACAACTATGGATGACTCATTTAAAGGTAAAATAATTGATTCAAAGAAGTTGATGAAGAAAGAAACGATAAAACACACAAAGAAAGAATAAAAAGATAAAATGGACTTAAGAACCAATTAATCAACTATTAGATCAATTATTAATTATTAATTAGTATTTAAGAATCAAAATATCAAGTTAAGAAACAAGAAATGAAGTTAGATGGTTGAAACCCTGCAAAAAAAGTGAGTTGGATGGCTTGTTGTGTGTTGACCACACTAAAGCGTATGTGGGGCAAACCTGGCGCACATGGGGGGCACCACCAACACAGGAGCTACTGTTTTGGACTGCCTTAGACCTGCTTTAGCAGGTCAGGCACAACTCCAAAGTAGATGCAAGGAAGATGGACCGAAAACAACTTGTACAAAGCCAAAAAATGTCCTCTTGTGGTCCCTCTTTATCTTTTTCTCTTTGAATATTTTTTGTTACTTTGAATATGATTTTGTACCAACACCTTTGCCCACTTTTTATTCCTCTTTCTTGGATCAAACAACCACTTTTTTTGAATATTCAAATTAAAGATATGAATCTTTCCAAACATCATTAAGCTCAAACTCTTCACCAAAATTTTCAGATTTCAAAACCCACTTACAATTTCTTCAAACTCAAGCTTTTAATAATGGTAGAATCTCTGATTTAGCTCTAATTAATCTCAAATTCGATACTTAGACTCTAATAGTGTTGGAAGCAAAAATCTAACACTAGAAACACAAGAAAGCAACAAAATCAAAAACTCAAAATTTGACCTAAACCCAAAAATGCGAAAAGTAAATTTTTTTGTGATTTTTTAATTTTTCAAGACAATGAGACACAAGATTGACTTCATGGGAATGAAATCAAGCCCAACTCTGATACCAAATGATACGAGAGTAAAATACGAAAATGAAAAACAACACGCAAATACAAGAAAATAATAAAAATGAAGAAAGACAAAGATAAAAGAAAAGATAGATTAACATAAAGAGACAAAGAGAGGACAACTGAAGGGTTTATCAAACCCTAAGACCTTCCTATCAATTACCACAAGCACCAAGCTCTTACGAAGACCTCACGGAATGGAATCCCGAGCAGCCCACATTTCTCAACAACTCATAAAGCTACCAACAAGTTTCAATAATATACTCTCAAGTGTATACATTCATTCAAAATCATCTTCCCCTAAACTAAAGAGAGTCCTAGCTATTTATAGGCCAATGTCATTTTTTACAATTGGGCCTAAAAGTGATCCAAAAAAATAAAAATAAATACTCACGACTATAGGCTCAAAAGTGACCCAAAAGCCCAAATAGCCACATGTTGACACATATGCTCTTCCTTTGCTTTGTTGGGCCTCTTAAACTCCATACAATCTTCCAAATACGATGTGATCCAACACTCCTTTGGAGGATATCATCAAGTGTAATTCTTTCCCAAGCAATCCTCCAATCACGTATTTTCTCTCCTAGAATGATCAAGTCTTGAATCCTTAGGCGCGATCCGTGAAGTATAGATACCAAAAAAGTGAATAAAAGAGTGAAGCTAAATCGTCTTGTATCACGTCATGTCCTTAGAAGTGGTGTCAGCTAGCAGTCCAGCAACCACTCAGTCTGATACAGGCTCATCCGCATCTTTGATTATTCTAACAAAGCTTGTCCCCATTAGTTTTCTCCGTCGCGTCACCGAAGAGACACCTTATTGAATTCTTCTATGCTCGATAGGAGGCTCTCGATGCCTCAGAAATACGTCTCAGCACTTCACACCAGACAATCTTTTTAGTGGGTGCCACATCCTTAAGCTTATTTTTTCCCTATATTATTTTAAGTTACAAAAACTAAAAACACAATGAAATTTAAGTTACAAAAAAGAAACTCCACAATTTTATTTTAGAATTTGAAGAAAGAGGAAAAGATGAAGACACGAGTTATTGTCGTTATTTTAAGTGGAAAATACTTTTGTACAAATATTTTTTATCCATAAAAATGATTAAAACTCAAAAAATTTTAAATTTGTGACTTATTTTGAAATAACAATTATTTATGAATTTTTTATTATTATATTTTATCGACACAACTATCAAATAGGTTCTATCTACGAAAATTTGAGAAAAGACATAAAGTCACCATGAAACTTGTTCGAGATTTACAAAAAGATATTTTAACATTGCGGGCAACCTATTACTCCCTAAATAATTTTAAAGTAGTATAAATATGATATTTTTCGTTCCATCTTAGTTACAAGAAAAGAAAATAATCACGCACCAATCAGCATCTCCCACGTGGTAAACTTATTTAATTTTACATTTTATTTATATTTTTTATACTTTACTATTTTTTCTTTTTCCTCATCATTTTTTTCTCCTCCTTAATTTATTCTTCTTCAACTTCTTATTCAAATTTCAGCTAGTATGTATAGAATTTCTAGAATTTTCAATTCTTTCGATTTCACTTTTGTTCTTTTTTCGAAACCCTACATTCATTTTCTCTTGGTAATTTGATTGATTTGACTTAATTGAGTTTATTGAAATTTGAATATCATTAGGGAATAACCTTTGATCTTTCATTAAATTTGCTTCTACAATGACAATATATGCAATCAAATATTTATAGAAAGTTAAACTATAAGGTCTTGAAAGAAACAAATAGAAGCAATTACATATTCAAGTAGTCCAAATGAAAATGCGACAAATAAAGAAAACTAAAAATAAATTATTTTGTGAATATTCAAAGATCAACCCACACTTTTCAACTTTATAATATTATTTCTTAATTACAACAATTGCCAGTTAATATAAGCTAACTATAGAATGTATTCTTTTTATCAAAGGAATTCGGATGAACACTATGACACCCTTCTAAATCCGGCCCTGTGAACAAAAATAACATTATATCTTGATGACAAAAAGAAACAAGTTAAAAAAAATCAACTGTAAACTTCCTTGTGTGCTTGTATAATTGAAGTAGTAGTAATTTCTTGTTCTTTTCAATAATTAGAGAAAAGGATTAGCAGGATGGACAAAATAATAAGAAAAAGGATGAATAGACCATCAAAGTAATATACAATATAGCTAGTCACATAATCACTATCAGGTAACCAACTTAAAATAGGGAGATGAGCTATCAGTAGGTATAAAAATTAAACGTCATAAAAAAAGAAAAAAAAAAAAGAAGATAATATGGCAGTATTCATCAGCAATAGAAGAGGAAGTGTGGGCACCAAGTTAAAGTGCACGTTGCTCTAAATACGATCTTCTGGCATAGTGAAACTATTCTAAATTCTTATCAATTTGACTGATACGAAAATGTTAAACGACATGAGTCATGTTTCACTTGCACACACAGTAATTGGAGTGTAAGCAACAAGAAGGCTAGATATATTTTTCATATCACCATATCATTGAACTTAATCATACTGAACTTCCACTAAAAAAAAGTAAAAATTATACATATATATATATATAACGACATGTTTACTAGTATTTATCAAAAATCCCAACTATTTTCAAAATTTCTGAAAATCCCAACATTTAGCCATTGTAGATACATATAACTTATGTTAGATTCATTCTATAGATACATGTAATAATTAAACTAATTAGTATGTTTTAAGGAATGTAACGGCAAATCTATAATCTATAATCTATATCTATATCTATAATCTATCTATATCTATATCTATAATATATTAAAAGTGTGAAGACCTTTTGAACTTTTTGTCATTCATTAAAAGTCTATGCAGTAGACAAAATTATCTTTTTGCTTATTTTTTTAATTTTTATATCATTATATTTATAATATTTAAAACGAGTCCAATAATATATGGTAAGAAAAAATATATGAAAAATTAATGTTGATAGATTTTTTTTTTCTCCTGTGTACTTAAAAAAGAAGTCCTAAAATATAGAGGGAAAACATGCATAGTAAAACTCACAATTGTACACCAAAAATAAAAAATAATATTCTAGATAAAAAGAAAAAAAGAGGATCTAAACCTAATAAAAACTTGAAAATTGGTAAAAAAAAAACAAAAAAACAAGGAAAAAAACTTAACAGCCGTGAAAAAATCCTTCATTTTAAAAATTTAAATAGGATTTTGTTTAGTTTTTGAATCACTCTAACATTAGGATTCTTTAATTAATTAATTAACGATAGTTATCTTCTTCTCTTTTAGGTTTAGATGTTTTTCTTCAAACCTACAACATGTAGAGAAAAAATGGGTTTAGATATAGAAATTTTTTATTAATGTATATAATTTTTTATGTGATTTGAGGTAAGTTTTTAAAATTTTAGTATGTTTTTAAAATTTATAAAAAATAAATTATCTTATATTTTTAATAAACAGTTGCTCATTGAAAGTCTTATTTTTGTGAAATCTCAATATATGATGTGGGATGAGTTTTCTAATGTTTTAGCATATTTTTGGTATTTACAATTTTGATGGTAAATGTGCTTAAAGAGACAAATTTGTTTGTGATTTGAGGTAGGTTTTCTAAAATTTTAACACGTTAAAATTTATAAAATAAATCATCATGTATTCTTGATAGACAATTGTTAATTGAGAAGCACTTTTTTGTGAATTTTTTATGTAACTTATCATTGAAGAGATAATTTTTTGTGATTTGAGTAAGTTTTCTAAATTTTTAATATGTTATTGATGTTTAAAATCTTGATACTATCTATAATTAAATAGATAAATTTGGTTGTCATTAATATGCAGTAAGTTTTCTAGAGTTAAGATAGTATCTATAATTAAATAGATAAATTTGGTTGCCATTAATATGCAGTAAGTTTTTTAGAATTTTAGTATGTTCTTGAAACTTACAATAAAAAATTTATAATGTATTCTTAATAGACAATTTCTAATTAAAAAGTTTTTTTGTGTGTGTAAAATATTGATAGCATGGTCCATTGAAGAGATAAATTTGTTTCTGCTTTGAGGTAAGTTTTCTTAGATTTTAGTATGTTTTTTAAATTTAAAATAATAAATTATCTTATATTTTGATAAACAATTGATAATTAAAAAGTTTTCCTTTATGATTTAGTGTGTTTTAGAAGTTGAAAATAATAAGTTATCATGTACTTCTTGATAAATAATTGCTAATTTAGAATTTTTTTTGTTATGATTTTTATTTATAATGACATAAATAATTAGTAATTTAACATTGACTTATTTACAATTTTTATCAGATTCTTTCAATCGTTACATTCCATCATAAGAAATTGGTTAGTCATTCTAATTTTATATGAATTCTCTTCTAAAATTTAATTATATGTAATTGTTTCAATTGTGAATAAATGATGAGATCTGGTATATCATTCTTATTTTAAATAGTAGGCTCTAATGATTGTCATTTTTTTTTGTTTTGTTGCACGTTATATCATTTAAATGATACAAAATCTAATTTTCGTTGATTGCTGATTTTTAACAATTTTTCTGTTAATTTTATCCTTCAATAAAAGTTTCTACAATCACAAAATAGTCATATACTATTTTTCTAAAATATTTATCATTTAATTATTATCTTTAGATTTAATACTTAAAAACTAATTAAAATTCTTATTTGATATAAGTAAGAAATCATAATTTTAATACTCCTAGATTAATAATAATTTTACCTTATGTAAAAGATTTCTATAGTTGCACCAAAAACAAATAAAAAAAATAAGAATAAGTGTGTTAATAGGAGTCAAACTGTCAAAGTAAAATATAAAATAATAGGAAAACAAGTAGTTTTGGTGTAGCTTAAATTGGCTCATTTAAAAAAAAATGAAAAATTGTGGCTAAAAATTTAAAATAATCGGACAAGTACTCTTAATTAGTGTAGGAATTGTCATAGGAGTTTTTTTTTTTAAAAAAAAGAAAATGTTTAATATTGGCAGAGGAATAAGTATGATACTAGGGTTCAATTTTTTGGTTGGTTGATTATCTACAAACCTTTTCTTCAAGGGTTTAGACCTAAAGATAAAGACAACAATATTAAAATCAGTTGTTTTGTGTTCATTCCTACTTTATTTGAAAGAATTGAATAATTAATAGTCTCTTGTTATAAAACAATAAAGAACAAAGAAGAGGAGTAGAGAGAATAGAGAGAGTGATTGTTATTTCTTCTCTTGAGGATGATAAATCATCTTGATTGTCAATACAATGAACAAAACCCCTCTATTTATAGGAGAAATTTACTCCTAGTCTGAGTAAAAGACGGATGCTTCAAATCCTAATAGATATCAAAGTAGATCTTGATAGATCTGGATAGACATTCACTATAATGTAAATACATTTATAACACTCCCCCTTGAATTTCCAATTGGTAGATAATGTGCCTCGTTAAAACCTTACTAGAAAAAATTCAATGAGAAAAAAATCTAGTGAAGGAAAAGAGTACACATCTCTAACAATACGCATATAGGCTGCCTCATTAAAAACCTTACAAGAAAAACCCGGTGGGACAAAACCTTGAAAGGAAAAAAGAGTACAACGCGTATTTGCCCCCTAATGAGAACATCCTTGAACTTTTCCATCCCGATCTTATGCAGCATCTTCTTGAAAATTGCAATTGGAGAAGATTTGGTGAATAGATCAATCACATTGTCAGTTGAACGAACATGTTGCATGTTAATATCATCATTCTTTTGTAGCTCATGTATGTAGAAAATCTTTGGCAAAATGTGCTTCGATCTATCTCCATTTATGAATCTCCCTTAAGATGTGCTATGTATGCTGAATTATCTCTGTATAAAATTATGGGTAGATTGTCATATTTCACACCACATTTTTCTCGAATGAGATGTATCATGGACCTCAACCATACACATTCTCGGCTTGCTTCATGAATAGCTATTATCTTAGCATGATTCGATGAAGTTGCTATGATAGACTGCTTTGTATATCTCCAAAATTTGGCAGTACCACCACATATGAACACATAGCCTATTTGAGACCGAGCTTTATGCGGGTCAGATAAGTACCCAACATCAGCATGACCAATAATATCGGGACTGCAATCTTTAGAATAAAATAAGCTCATGTGTTTTATCCCATTTTGATATCTCATAGTAGGAGCAGAAATATACCTTGCTAACAAATTGACTAAAAAGGCTATAGGCCTTGTAGTATTTGCAAGGTGCATGAGTGCATCAATTTCACTAAGATATAATAATTCATAACCAATCCAATTCGATATATTTCGACTTTCAGCAAATAATCTATTGCTTTGAAAACTCTCCAAGAGTTCCAATGATGTTCAAGTAATAAGCTTATACAATATAAGGATTATAAATAAGTTTTCCAGAAACTTTTAAAAGTTTTCACATAAGTTTTGTCAAGTGACAATATTCAACATTTCATGAGTGACATCTTCAAATATCTGGACTGCAAATCAAATAAGTTTTATACTTACCAAGATGCATCCAATCATGTCACTTGATAAATGTTTCTACATCAGCATGCTTAAATAAACGTAGAATTTAGATCCTCATAATCTTTCACAATATTGCGCTAATATTATGTCAAATATATTGATGATATATTATTTCGTATCGGTTCACAATGCAACATAATATTTTGAGATCTCATCACTTCATTATTTTCAGGCACATGAACCTTACATAAGGTTTTATGAAGTGTTATGTCGTAGGCTCTTCAAGAGTTCATTGCCTTCTTATTATGATTATTTGCTCCTTATTTTTCAAGGACTATTTCATTTAGAACGGATTAGTCTACCATGCTTCACGCATGCATAGACTCTATCCTTTAGGAACACAAAATAAGAATACTTGCGCTTAATATGAGATATTTTCGACATTTGACTTGAATGTTTTCGGCATTTGACTTGAATTATCTTTTGGATGAGGATCTAGTAATAATTCCTAACATATTTCATAGCTCTTATAATCTCCCCCTTATGTTAGAAAAACTAACATATATTCTTTACTTCTTTGAGGAATCCATCTTTTGCATTATGGTATATTCATTAATCGTATACTGCACATCAAAATTATTAGATGAAATAATTGGTTCCCGACCTTTAACCAATTGAGAGGGAAGAAATAATCATAATTTATTGGTCTAATGCATACAAGTGTTATTGTATGCAACATATCATATTTCAGACCAACACATAAAGCTTTGTTCTCATTAGTGATGGTTTAGCTATTTATCAAAGGCATTCAATGCCAAACCATCATCATCAAGATAACTTTCTTGATTGCACAATCTGAAAATTATGCTCAATTTATATTGAACAAGTAACTTTATGAATGTCAAACGTAGGTTGACCATGAATGTACATGTGATCATCTTATTGATGCATCTTTTCAACATATCACATGATAGGTGAATGGGCCCTTATTCACCTTTTATTCTTTTCAGATTTTGAGGGATCCAATCCCAAAATTAGTTGGTCCAACCAACTTATCATGAGAACAAGCAACATTAAAGTTCATGACGAATTTTTTAATTCTTCAATATATGTTCAATACTCAGTATGCACGTCTTCGGGATACACAATCGTTCATATCAACTTATGAACTTTTAATCTAGTAAACACCAAGTTTACCATGATATGTGTTTTTGCTTTAGTAAATTTCAGATTTACTATTATATGAATAAATTTCAGATTTACTACTTCAGAAGTAGATTTCAAAATTATTCAACCTTTTTCGGAGGTGAGTTGTGATACAATCACAATCAAATGCACGTTTGCATTAATAAGTTTCTCATTACCCAGGAATTGAATATAATCGTGCCTTAAGCCTATCAAATTATGATAGCTTATAACCTCTTTCAAGATTTTTCTACTTCAGAAGCAAATCGAGGCATACATATGATGTAGAGAATTCTTCTCTAGTATATCTTATAATCGTATAAGCGTGTGAAAATATCATCATTTTTTATGATCATTATCATATTGTCCCTCCAAGCGTATATTTGTGCATTTAATCACTTGTCTTCTTTCAGACATATTATGCGCTAGTACCAAATACACCTCAAGAATGAAGTAAGTTGTCATATTTCAGACTTATCATTTATTGCTACTACATTCACTTCATGGAATGGAGCATATTCAATGGGTCGAATTTCATGACTTTTCATTAAACACCCATTATTTTGCCTTACCCATCATAATATCATCAATATGGTGTATTGCGATTCAAACTCAACATCTTATCCATATAAATGTGTCTTAGGCATGAATCGATGGGACTTGAACCCAACATATTATCATCTTTTTTTATAATATTATTTTTGAGGAATAAATTTAAAATATAAATGGTTCCAAATCAATTATTTTTCCTCAAATCCAATAATAATTATATTAATAGTTGCAAAAGAAAGATAACATAAAGAATTACTAACCTTGAAATCCTTCATATTTATAATCTCACCTTGTTTGTCATAGTCTCATGTTGCATTCATTTATCATCTTTTCATCCTTTTGTTATTTTTTTTTCTTCAGTTAATCACTTTAAAGATTATATATGAATTATACAAATCAATAATTGATTTGCATGAAGCATGATCTTTAATTTTATAGAACGGACAATGACATATTTGATATACATTTATTTACATCATTTGAATATACATAAATTTATTTTAGCATCATTGCTATTTTTAATTATTTTTTATATATATAATTTTATTTATTGATGCAAGTTACACGTGCAAAGCACGTAAACTAAACTAGTATAACATAAACGTAGCAATTAACCCAACTAATTATGGTAAAAACGCAATAATATCCCACGATATAAGGTAATTAGTTTGTTATTCCATCTTTTTAAACAAAATTCTCTCCATAATCACATCACTGGATAGTAGATTTGAAAGAATTCTTCTATATATCTTTTGATACATAGTCTTCTATATATTAAATCTTGAACACCTTAATAATTTTTTTTTTATTTTGCCATAGGTATCAATTAGAATAATAAGAAAAATTTGATTATTCTAAGATAATTTTGTTTTAACTTTATTTGACAATTCGACTTTTAGCAATCGTGAAATACTTTAAAAAAATGTAGATTTACATTCTAAATATTATCCTAAATTGAAAAAAAAATATTTTTAAATAGTGTTTCTTCTTTCTTTATTCAGTGTGTTATTTGCTTACTGAATATTTCAAATTTGATTATTTTTTTTACGTCTACTACGTACTATGTTTACATACAAGATATACAAAAATGTAAGAACATAATATCAGAGATATAAGATAAAACAATATGTATCTTTAACCTTTCAAAATGTATCTTTTGTTTGCTTATTTCAATAATACTTAAAAAATACTAGATACATTGTAATGCATACTCAGTTAACCATATATACAAGATAGTGCAATATGTATCTTGGTTGAAATAACATGTGTCTATTGGTATGCTTATTTCAATAAAAAATTAAACAACACGAGATACATATAAATGCATAAACAGTAAATCAGTGATACAAGATAGTATAATATGTATCCTTAAGCTTATAACATATATCATTTGATATGTTAATTTCAATAATACTTAAAAAATATGAGATACATACAAAATCATAAACAAAAAACCAGATTTACAAGAAATTGAAAAGCGTATCAAGCATGTCTAAATATGTATCTCGGCCTAATATTTCTCAGATCTGAACAAACAAATACCTTCGAAAGCTCATCTCTGAAAATAACTTCAACAACTCTTCTTTTTTTAGTGGTAACTTTACCTCCAGAACTGTTAGATCTTCTTTTTCCTAGAAACATGAAATTATTTTTTCTTATCCTTCTTGACATGCTTTTTCCGCAATTTCTTCATAGTATGTGGATCATTTTTATGCTTAGACCTATTTTCATTAAAACCATCAAATTTATAGTCAAAACTACCAGGAACAAAGTTTATAACTTTTCATGTTAATTGATAATGTCTAATTGAAAGATTCCAAGACTAAAGATGGTCTCGAATCTCTATTCATTATGTTAATTCAAATAATATGTAAAATCACTATGTAAAAACAGTGTCAAATTATTGATTTTTGAAAAAAATCGTCAGATAAGTTTAGAAGAAATTGAATATAATTTAAGGAGAAAAATTTAGTACCTTAATTCAAAAGTTTGAATTAGAGGAAAAATTGGGATTGAAACCGCTGCTGAAATAAGGGCGTAGAATGAGGAGGAAACGGTTCTTAATTTGGTAAAGTAAAGGCGTAGAAAAGGGGAGCTTTAACATGTATCTCAACTTTTAGTAAAAGTAGTAAATGTTGGGATATTTGTAATATTTTTAAAGTAGGGTGATTTTTAGTAGTTTTGTGACTTAAGTTGTTATTTTAGGCAATTTTTCAAAAAAAAAACAAACATCAAACTATGGTCCCTCAATTTTGAATCTCTAAACTAGATTTTAATTAACTTCTAATCATCACTCCACTAATTTCAATAAAGCAACGATATATATATCAGAACATGCAGACCAGAGTTTGCACAAGATTGATCATTACTTCCAATCTCTCTATATATTGCATAAAAAGAATATCAAGAGACAAATAAATTAATTAGCAGTGTAATTGTGAGAGATAAATGCACATTATGTACTATTGAAACTAAAAAGTTACACATAAAAAATGGTCACAATCAATATAATATTTAATTAGAGAAAACCATTAGCTTAAAAATGTCAAAAAATTAGCCTGTGATGACAATTGCTATTATTGTTTCATGATATAAAGTTTACCGTTATAATTTCATTTAATAGTGTACTAATTATTGAGCCACAATAATTTAAATTTTTAAAAATAAGTTAAAACATGAAAGTAGGAGAAAAAAGTCAAAAAAATCAAGAAAAGATAAATTCAATCCTTGAATTTAAAGGTATGCCACATCAGCAGCCTCATGTTTCTCTTTTATTTATATATATAGATTCTTTTTTTTAACCATTTTTGTGCCATTTTCGATGTCATTTCTTCATAAAGAACAAATCATTTTTAAATAATAATCAATCCAGTCATTTCTTCATAAAGCAACAAATTATATTTTAATAATAATCAATCCAACCTACATGAAGCGACAAATAAAGATTTCTTTTGATATTTTTCTCTTTTTTGTGTGATGAATATTTTAGGGTATGATTTTTTTCAACAATTTTTAAGCAAATTTTAAATCCTTCAATCTAGCCGAAAAAAATGAAGTTCGCCAGAAAACTTTTTGATTCAATTAAATTTTTATTTTTTGATCGAAAATCGATGAAATTCAAATGAAAATGAGTGAAATTAAAAATCAACTTGTTCAAATTGATGATTCTCCAAATTATAAATTTGTAAATAAGAGCTAAATGAAACTCGAAACTCGACGAAATTCAACTACAAAGAGAGAAATTGAGAGTCAAATGGTGAAAATAGTAGATTCTCCAAATCCAAACTTTGTAAAATAAATCTAAAATTCATTATGCATTTGGAGAATCAAATAAAAAATTGAACTTCTTGATTGCACTGTTCTTCATGTTATTCATGTTCTTCTTGGTTGAATTTGTTGGTTGCACTGTTATTCATGTTCTTCTTGGTTGAATTTGTTTGTTGCACTGTTCTTAATGTTATTCCGGCGAAGGTTGATGATGAGGAAATTTGTACAGCAGTTAGTAATGTTCAAAAACTTCAGATTTTGACACCGACCTAAGTCTTGTGAAATGACTCTGAAATTGTGTTCTTGGACAGATCAAGAGAGCTCAATCTTGTCATGGCTGAGAAGTTATTAAACAATTTTTCAGCCAGTTTGTTGCTCGAAAAATCAATTCCAGTGACAAGATTGATGGAAGTATTGCATGAAATTCCAGGCCATCTACAGGGTAACAAATCTGTAGGATTCCAATGGTTATATTTGAATCCTTTGTTAACATGATTTTGATCCTCAAGAAATGACTTCAAGCTCTGCAGCAATTACTTGTCTGCCTCAATTGAGGAAGATGGTACCTATTATTTTTTGGGGGGATCTTTCAGAAATAGCAATATTTTGCTGTAAAATTCACCTTTCATAGCTATATTTTACATAATTATCATTTATAGCCATTGTATTCAATTTACGCCCTCTGTATTTGATTTTATCAATAGTCTGTATTCATATAAGATATAAATACAGTACCTATTTATTCGTTATAATCAATTCACAACCGTTGTATTCACTTTTATTCAGTGGTCTGTATTCATTAAAAAACATATATATAGTACATTTTTAGTCTCGCCAAAAACACTACCTTTTTTTCCTTTTTGTTTTTTTTCTTTTTCGTGTTTTCCTCGTTTTTTCTTCTTCTTTTTTCTATTTTTTCCTATTTTTATTCTATTTTATTTTTATTTTATTTTTTTTACTCTTTTCTATCTCTAACTTCTATTTCTCTTTCTCTTTCTTCTTTTCTTTTCTTCTTTGATTTTTTTTGTTTTCTTTTTTGTACTTATTTTCTTTATCATTTTTTTAATATATTTTCTATTTTTTATATTTTCAAAAAATATGACTACTCGAGCACAAGTCATGGATGATAACGTAAGTACCATAATTATTTTTTCGTATTTTTCGTCACACCATCATCTATATTTTTGTATTCATTGATACAACTGTATTTATATTTGTATTTGTATTTTAAAGTTAGCGCTTGTATTTGTATTTGTATTTTATAGTTTGCAGTTGTATTTGTATTTGTTAGTCCGCACCATCATTTACATTTTTTATAATTCGCAATTGTACTTTAAAGAACTGTTTTGTATGTGTATTTTATAATTGACTGTATATTATATTGAATTATATTTGTATTGTGGTTTTGTTGTGTTTGTATATTTAGATTATATTTGTATTTGTATTCTATTTTCATCGATGTCTTTTTATTTTTAAAGAATTATTTTAAATTTGTATTTGTAAATTGATTGCATATTGTATTTAGCCGTGATTATGTACAATTTATCATTTATATTTGTATACAAACAAGTAAATGACTTAATTATATTTTCTTGATTCTAAAATATATAAATATGTAATGTATCATTTGATACAAATGTACCTTTTTTATTTGAATGTCAAAATTACCATTTGTATTTGTAAGTAAACAAACATCGCTTGATACAAATACAATTACAAACAAATGAAATAAATGCTTTTACAAATACAATACAATATGTATTTGTATATATTATATTTGTATAAAAATTTGAATTGTATTTATTTGTATCAATAAATACAACTCGTATCAATATACAAACAAGTATTCATAGAAAGAAAATCAATCGTTCCTTTTCAATAATTAAAAAATACAAATGATAGTTTGCATTTGTATTTATATTTTATAGTTCGCACTTGTAATTGTATGTTATAGTTCACATTTGTATTTGTATTTAATAGTTCATACTTGTATTTATATGTTATAGTTTGCATTTGTATTTGTATGTTATAGTTTGCATTTGTATTTGTATGTTATAGTTCGCATCTGTATTTGTATTTTATAGTTCACACTTGTATCTGTATGATATAGTTCGCATCTACATTGTATTTTATAGTTCGCACTTGTAACTATATGTTATAGTTAGTATTTGTATTTGTATTTTATAATTCACACTTGTATTTGTATGTTATAGTTCAAATTTTTATTTGTATTTTATAGTTCACACTTATATTTGTGTTTGCTAGGTCGCACAAATGGAAAAAAGGAGAAAAAATGAAATTTTTTTTTTTTAAAAGGAGAAAAAATGAGAGAAAAGATAGAAAAAAAAAGAGTAATAGAAAATAGAGGAAAAAAACAAAAAGAAAAAGAAGGTGAAAAAATAAAATGAAAGAAAAAACGAAAAACAAAAAAGTGAAAAAATAAAAAAGAAAGAGAAAACAAAAAAAAGGAAAAGGAAAAATGAAGAAAAAAACTAAAGAAGAAAAAAAATGAGAGAAATAGAAAATAAAGAAAAAGAGAAAATATATGACAGAAGCTATGAATTGAAATTTTAGGGATAATAAATAGACAAGAGGGGGCTATGAATTGCAATTAATTAAAGTTTAGCCTAAATAGAGTAATTATGAGTCTATGTTTGCTTTATTTTTAATTTTTTATTATTTTGGTTGACATGTCAGTTTTTAATTGGTTTGTTAAAAAAATTTCTTGGCTTCACGCACCTTGTGAATATGAGTTTCACTTGTGGTGTCATATAGACAAAAAAGGCATGGATGAATCAAATTTTGGGTGGATTAGGGGCCTAATAGGTACTGTTTTGAGTTGAGAGATTTAAGTGAAATTTCGAAACAAGTTTAAAGGGTCATCGATGACTTAACTACACTCTTCATGTCATGTGAACATAAAAGAATACATTAATATTGATTTAAAATTATTTAAAGATAATAAATCACCCGCAAATATAAAATATCTTTTTGTAAATCTTTCACTGGTGACGTTATGTACCGAAATTTTAACAAAAAATTTTATCATGGGTGAGGAGTACCACGTCATATGTGTGTGAGGTTATTTTTTATTGAGGAAAAAATAATGGGCCTCACTTTTTTTAATTACCGATCAATATTATATTCACAACCACCCCACCCCCACCCATGTTCATTTCTTTCTTTTCCTTCTTCTTCTCCTCTCTCTTTTTTTCTAATAGTTATTCCTATACTAAATATTGATCTTTGTGAGTGTGTGTTACTGTGTGTAAACTTGTTGTTTTCAGTGCTCTCCCTCTTTGGAAATCCATCCCCTTTCAAATAGTTTTCACATTATACCTACTCTAATTCAAGATTCTATTTTGGACATAACCTGAAAAATATAATCTTTTTTTCGTTTTTTGGTTACTTGGGATTAGTTTTGTTTTTTTTTTGAATCTTTATTGTCTTTAGTTAGCTGGGATTTAGTTTTTTGACAAAATATTAAATTCTTATTCATTTTGATTATCAGAGGTTGAGTTTTTTGGTAAAAAGATTCAACCTTTTATAATTTTTGATTGTGTGGGGTTAAGTATTTTGTAAAAAGATTTTATTTTTTGTAGTCACTGATCATCTGGGGTTCAGTCTTTTTGTGAAAAGATTCAATCTTTTATTGTTTTTGATTGTGTAGGATTTAGTTTTCTTGTTTTTGGTCACCTTGGGTTAAGTTTTATTTTGAAAAAAGATCAATATCTATTAATTTCGGCTGTGTGGGTTGAGTTTTTTTTTTTTAAAAAAAAAGATCATATCTTTATTGATTTTGATTGTAGGGGGTTAAGTTTTTTGGAAAAAGATTTTTTTTTTTTTTGGTTGTGGGTATTAACAAATTTAGTGTAAATACATCAATTTTGGTGTACAAGGAGGTGTTTTATTAGAAGGGTGAAGATGATGGGTGAAAATATAGTGGAGTATGAGCGTAAGGTAGAGGAAGAAATGGAAAGGGAAAGAGAAAAAAGAAAAGATGGGAAAGAAAGAAATGAACTAGCGAGGTAGGGGTAGGGGTAGGTTGGGGGTGAATAGTATAATATTGATTAGTAATTAGAAAAAGTGAGGCCCACTTTTTTTCCTCATTGAAAAATTTTCTCTCACACATATGATGTGGTACTCCTCACCCATAGTAAAATTTTCTGAATTTTAATGGAGTTGTCGAGTGTGTTACGTCATTGCTAAAACTATAAAGCATGAGTCATAAACCAAGTGGCTTTATAGTCATCATCATCCAACTATCATTAGGTATGTAGGCAGAAATATACAACAACAATAACAAACCCAGTGTATTTCCACATAGCGGGGTCTGGAGAAGGTGAAATATACGCAATCTATACCACTATCTTCGGAGAAGTAGAGAGGCTGTTTCCGGTAGACTCCTAGCTCAAGATAAAGAATTATAATCAAAGTCGTAATAATGCATGAAACAAGAAGAAATAGCATAAATAAGACACCCACAACGTAATACCCTACACTAACGAACCAAGGCATCCCCCACCCCCATACCCTCCTACTATCAACTCCAACATTTGAACATAGCCCGAAAACTACCAGCCCGGCTATCCAAATCTCTCCTAACTACTGGCTACAACTCCCCCACATGTACTGGCCTTCTAATCTAATCCGCGTCCTCCATACCTTCCTATCTAGGGTCATGTCCTCGGTAAGCTGTAATTGCTCCATGTCACATCTAATCACCTCTCTCCAGTATTTCTTCGATCTACCCCTACCCCGCCTGAAACTATCCGAAGCTAGCCTCTCACACCTACAAACTGGGGCATGCGCACCTCCTTATCACATGCCTGAACCATCCCAACCTAACTTCCTGCACCTAGTCCTCCACCAAAGCCACTCACACCTTCTCCTGAATAATCTCATTTCTAACCCTATCACTCTTAGTAAGCCCACGCATCCAATGCAACATCTGCATTTCCGCCATCTTCAACTTTTGAATATGGGAGTTCTTGACAGACCAACACTCCGCTCCATATATCATGGCTAGATGAACTGCCACTCTGTAGAATTTGCCTTTAAGTTTGGCCGACACCTTCTTATTGCACAACACTCCAGAAGCAAGCCTCCACTTCACCCATCCTGACCCAATACGGTGAGAGAGATCTTCGTCAATCTCTCTATTTCCCTGAATCATAGACCCAAGATACTTAAAATTGTCCTTCTTACAAACAACCTGAGAATCCAACCTTACTACCACTTCATTCTCCTGCCTCAAGTCACTAAACTTGCATTCCATATATTCTGTCTTGGCCCTACTCAACCTGAACCCTTTAGACTCAAGGTTTTATCTCCAAACCTCTAATTTATCATCCTTCCCCTCGCGTGTCATCACTCAAAACTACATCATCTGCAAAAAGCATACACCAAGGCACCTCTCCTTGGATACACCGCGTCAACACATCCATCACCAATGTAAATAAAAATGGGCTAAGAGTCGATCCCTGATGCAACCTTGTCAAGACAGAGAAATGCACTGAATCTTCTCCCGCCGTCCTCACCTGAGTCTTTGCTCCATTATACATGTCTTTAACCAATCTGATGAATGACATCGGGACTCCACTCACCTCCAAGCATCTCCAAAGAACCTCCTTAGGGACTTTATCGTATGCCTTCTCCAGGTCGATGAACACCATATGTAAGTCCCTCTTTCTTTCCCTATATTGCTCTACCAGTCTCCGCACAAGGTGAATTGCCTTAGTCGTCGAGCGACCGCGCATAAATCCAAAATGATTCTTCAAAATAGACACTATCCTCCTCAACCTCCGCTCGACAACTCTCTCCCAAATCTTTATAGTGTGAGTCAACAACTTAATACCCCTATAGTTGTTGCAACTCTGGATGTCCTCCTTGTTCATATATAAAGGAATCATAGTATTCCATCTCCAAGCCTCGGGCATTTTTGCAATCTTGAAAATGCCATTAAATAATTTAGTCAACCACCTTAAACCAGCCTCTAGTAAACTTCTAAAAATCTACTGGTATCTCATCAGGACCGATCGTCCTACCCCTTCGCATCCTATGAATAGCCTCTCTAACCTCCTCCATCCTAAAACGTCTACAATAACTGAAATCACGACACTCCTCTGAGTGCTCCAGCTCCTCTAACACAGTGTCTCTATCCCCCTCTTCATTCAAGAGTCCATGAAAATACGATTGCCATCTTCTCTTAATGTGAACGTCCTCCACAAGCACTCTACCATCCTCCCACTTAATGCACTTCACTTGATCTAAGTCACGACCCTTCCGATCTCTAGCCTTAGCAAGCCTATACAACCTTTTTTCCCTCCTCTCTCATCGAACCCCGCATACAAGCTCTCAAATGTTGCCGTCTTAGCAGACGTAACTGCTAACTTAGCCTCCTTCCTAGCTAACTTGTACTCCTCCCTATTGGTCTGCTTCTATTCTTCATCCTTACTCTCAACCAACTTAGCATACGCTCCCTTCTTAGTCTTCATTTTCTTCTTAACTTCTTCATTCCACCATCAGTCCCCCCGATGCTGTCCAACCCGACCCCTCGAGACACCCAACACCTCTCTAGCAGTATCCTTGATGCAACTAGCAGCCCTATCCCACATACCATCCACGTCCCCCCTACACTCCTACACCCCAATCCTGCTACCTTCTCCCCTATATCTAGCACATTCATTGTCGTCAAGCCACCCCATTTAATTCTGGGTCGACCCTTCCTGCCCCTTCTCATCTTATCCTTCTTTATAACCATGTTCATCACCAGAAGTGACATAGAAAACAAAGCTAGAAACCGAAACTATAACTAAAGAAAGGAGATAAAGATGATAACGATGACACAAGATGAAACAAGACAAGGATTCAAAACAAACACAAGAGAAATTGCATAGAAAATAAAGATAGATAGTGAGACCACGATTATTACAAGATTAAGAACTAAGTGTATTTCAACACTAACCCCTAATGAATGTAATAATCAAAACCACAATCTTACGGTGACCGTCAAGGGAATCAACTCACCTCAAGATCCACCGTTTCCAAGCAAAAGTCAATATTGGATTTTCCAAGCCCTATACTAAAGATGTCTTTTTCAAGCCCTAACTAAGATTTCACTAAGGTGGTCTACTCTCAAGAGAGAGAATTTTCAAGTGTTTTATACATTCATCATTCAAAACTAATGAGAAAAGACCTAAAAGAGACTATATATAGTATATTACAAAAGAAAAACAAAATGACTCCAATGGAGTGTCATTTACATAAGTCTAAATGACCAAAATGCTCTCAAGGCTAAGTGACCAAAATTCCCTTAATAAAGGAAGCAAAACTGTGAACCACCAAGTATGGCCCAAACCCGAGAGTCCTCAAGTCATCAAGGCTCCAAACAATCTTTCATACTGGGGTTTGTTTAATGGCATGCTCAAGACGACCCCTCCAAGTATGATCGTGTTCCCTCCATGCGACCAAAACTTGATTCTTCACGTAGTAACTTTGAATGATGTCATCGAAAGCTAAGGCGACCATTTGACTTGTATCATCCTCTCCTTCTTGAAAAAGATTCGACCTCGAATCCGTACCTTGCAAAACTAAAGAAAGGACAAACAAGCACAATATCCTCATGGCATGAGGGTTAGGGTTAGCGCAATAATAAACATCATCATGCCAAGGCGGCACATACTTGAAGTATAACCAAGGATCCTTTGAATAAAATATTAAAAACTCAATGAAAGATGTACAAAGGATTTAGTTATGGGATTCACCAAGAGTGATACTTTTCTTGTCATGTAGACCAAGCAACAAGTTGGATGCACCAACACCACCATTTCTATATTTGGCACTGGGATCAAATGGGAAGAGTGGCCATAGACACGGGTCTAGACAACACTCCCATTTCCCGTGGTCTCTACCCAAACTAAACGACATACTCTCTACAATAGTATACATATCATCCAAAGCAAATAGAGAGTAGAGAAAGGTATCACTCAAGTCGACTTCTCCTAAGGTTCCCTCATGTGTGTACTCACTGCTAGTTTCCCAATCATCACCATGAGTACTCTCAACAATAAAGTCACACAAAGTAGAAGGAGAAGTAGTTTCCAAGACCACACATCTTTTACCCTTAAGAGTACTCTCATTATCCAAGAAGAGATTTCCATCTTTTGGAGGAATATTGTCACACCATAGTAGGTTAGCATATCGTCTATAGCTTCCAAGGCAAGCTATACCATCATTTTCACCATTAGGCCTATTATGAGTGTTTATATCATCTTTAAACAAGACATTATACCTAAAGAGAGCATGATCTATTCATGGGAAGATTCGGAACAAACACGTTTATCACTCTCTAAAAGATCAATATCAAGTTTCAAGAAGATTTCAAGTACAAGATTATCCCAAGAATAGCTCTCGGGTTCACACCCATTTTGTTGACTAACATTTTTAAATACTCCACTCACTTGAGTTCTATTAAGCACATCACACATAACCTCAAGTGGCGGGCAAGTTTCACACATAAGTTGATCAACACCAATTACACAAAATGATGTACTTTCGTTCAACATGTTGGCTTCAACACTAGGTGGACATAAATTGATCTTACAAGAAAAGTCAATTCTGTCATCAATAGGATCAACTAGTGTATCCACACTTACAACATGTACATCATCAACAAGAGTTAAAGAATAATTAGACTCACAATTAAGTAAGCTACAACTCATACTCAATAGGCTACTAGCCACAAAATTATCATTCACACGCACCAAAGTGTAAGAGTTAACTATTTTACTTTGTAGCTCACATGAGCTATAGTCTTCATCTTGACGTGTGTCCAGGAAGCCCACTTGCTCCCTTAGACCTACCATATTCTCCAATATTTCATTCATCATAGCCATGTCTCGGGAAATAGTGTCAAGGTAGGCCAAAATGACATTAGTGACACTGTTGTCCATAGTTTGAGAGGTGAAAGCCTCGGGTTCCATTGCAATTATACCTAAAACAAACAAAGAAACAAACCTACAAAATGAGAAAACAAGATTAGTAGTAAAAGCTCCTCACCAACACTCGTAGACACTTATTTTTTGTGATCTTCACAATTAGAGCGACGAATATTGAAAGTTGCTTATACTCCGGTGGTCAATAAGATGTCAATTCTACTTGGCGGCCGAAATGGATTCTTGTTTGATCGACTCAAGACACAAAAATATTTACTTTCAAACTTGAAACAAAGAAATTACTACGAGTTAAAAATGAGAAAAACACACAAATAACGAAGACATGAAAGAAACGGATTCAAAGGACTAATTGGCAACCTAGTAGGAGTGTACTAGTTTGTTAATTAGTTCTAGAACCAAGTGATGAAACCAAGAATCAACAATTAGAAACTAGAAAATTCCAAATTTGAGCTTATTAGTGACGTGTACAGTAGCAATGGTGATGTGGAAGCATGGAATTAGTCTTGGTCCCACACGAGTTTTAGTCACAAATTTGAAATTTTAATATTCACACAACTTGGAATGGATGACAATTGATTTTGAAGGGAAAGTAAAAGTCTTGTAGTCCTTTTCAACTTCTCAAACTCAAAAAGGTGAGATTTGACTTTACTAGTCCCATAAGACAAAGTCCCTTGATTTAAGAAAAAGTAGTTGTCAAGTCTAGGGAGTGATGTGTGCAAGTCTTCTCACAAACAATTTTACAACTTTTTGGATCTATTTTACACTTTTTGTTGTCTTAAGTTGTAAGAATAGATGAAGAACAAGATGAACACCACAACAACTTTGAAGAACACAATAACAACTTGTTCAAGAACACAGCACAACACCACCAATTGTCAACAACAAGGTACAACATACGGCTATCTTGAAGTCACCACAACAATGGTCAATTTTATAAGCTCAACTTTAGTTCTAGACACTTTTAGTCTTGGTGAGAAAGAAACCAACACTAGAAACACACTAAACAAGTAAAAGACTACTAGATCTAGTACAAATCTTGGCCAAGACAACTTCATAAGAACAACAATTTTCCTCGGCCAAGAATAAGATCTTCAAGAACACCTTTTTTTTTTATTTTCTAACAAGCAAGCCCAAGATTTGATCTTGTAGAACAAGATCAAGCCACACTTTGATACCAAATGATATGGAAAACAAAGCTAGAAATCGAAACTATAACTAAAGAAAGTAAATGAAGATGATAACGATGACACAAGATGAAACAAGACAAGGATTCAATACAAACATAAGAGAAATTGCATAGAAAATAAAGATAAGTGAGATCACGATTATTACAAGATTAAGAACCAAGTGTATTTCAACACTAACCCCTAATGAATGTAATAATCAAAACCACACTCTTACGGCGACCTCCAAGGGAGTCAACTCACCTCAAGATCCACCGTTTCCAAGCAAAGGTCAATATTGGCTTTTCCAAGCTCTATACTACGGATGGTTTTTCCAAGCCCTAACTAAGACTACACTAAGGTAGTCTACTCTCAAGAGAGAGGATTTTCAAGTGTTTCATACATTCATCATTCAAAACTAATGAGAAAAGACCTAAAAAAGACTATATATAGTATATTACAAAAGAAAGACAAAATGACTCCAATGCCCTTAATGAGGTGGGGTGGCCATGGAGTGTCATTTAGACAAGTATAAATGACCAAAATGCCCTCAAGGCTAAGTGACCAAAATGCCCTTAATAAAGGAAACCAAAATCGTGAACCACCAAGTATGGCCCAAACCCGAGAGTCCTTAAGTCATCAAGGCTCCAAGCAATCTTCCACACTCGGGTTTGTTTAATGGCATGCTCAAGATGACCCCTCCAAGTATGATCTCATGCCCTCCATGCGACCAAAGCTTGATTCTTTGCATAGTGACTTTGAATGATGTCATTGAAAACTAAGGCGGCCATTTGAATTGTATCAAGAAGCCTGTGTTGGGTCGAAAGATTCTCACTCGAAATAACTTTACAATCCCTACACAGTGCCCTATCCCTCTTTCTAAGCAGCAAAAAGTCAATCTAAGTCTTGGATATCGCACTTCAGAAGGTAATCAGGTGATCTTCCTTTTTCGAAAAACTCTAGTTCACTACCACCATCCCAAAGGCCCTCGCAAAATTCAACACAACAGCTCTTTCTTTATTCCTCTCCCCAAAACCAAAACCTTCATGCACATCGTTATAACCTCCTGGTAACACCCCGATGTGCCCATTGAAATCCCCTGTTACCACAATTTTCTCAGAGTTAGGCACACCTCTCACCACCTCGTCCAAAGCCTCTCAAAACCTCTTCTTCTCCTCCTCGTCCAAGCCCACCTGCGGCACATAAATGCTATACATATTTAGAGTAAACCCTCCAATGAATAACTTAATAGTCATCAACCTATCGCTAACCCTCTTAACCTCCACTACTTGCCCTCTAAGCTCTTTATCTACTAAGATGTCTACTACATTCCTACGCCTCTCACTACCTGAGTACCACAACTTGTACCCATCCACATTCCTAGCTTTAAACCCTACCCACTTGGTCTCCTGGATACACACAATGTTGATCCTCCTATTTCTAAGAATCTTCACAAGCTCTATGGACTTACCCTGAAGGGTCCCTATGTTCTAAGACCCAACCCTCAACCTATCATCTCTTACATCACGTCTACCTCTACCACCCCTCACTTTATACCCCAAACCCGTCCTAACACCAGCCCTTGTCCCCACTCCCAAACTAGCACTCCCCTCTTTCCCCACCCCCAAAATAACCCAAATCCCAACCCCCTCGAACATGACACTATCCTATCTTCAACCCCCAAAGCCACTACTTGTAAAGAAAATACAAACAAAGACAGAAACAAAAACAACAGTAGTCGGAAACAGAAGGCTCACGTAAATTAAAAGCATGCAACATACAAGAAATAATAAGAGAGATTAAATATCAAAGGCTAGAAGTCACCGATTTATGCTTGTAGACCAAGTCCTCTTCTCTTGCGTGGTATGTTGGATTACGACAAATTGATGCAGAAATTGGTCGCTGGAATATTATTGCCGAAGTTTCGCCAGAATATCGCCGAATTAGATCTGGTCGGGAAAAACCTGGTAATATGGAATGTCGCATGTGATCGGAGTTGCACGCTGACTACGTCGCCGCATTCAAGCAGACGGAGACCTTATCCCGCCGGCGAGAGCAGTAAGAAGTGCGAATATAGGGGAGAAGGCAAATGGGAAAAGAGAGAACACCCAAGGGGAGAAGAGAGAGAGATAACATCTACTTACCTATCGTCGGCACTACTAAGTCGGTGCCGTAGAAGACCGGGTCATGTCAAAACTACTGTTAGAAAGAAACATTACAGGGGAGAGGTTAGAAGAGAGAAAGAGCCGTTCCAAAAGTTAGAAACCAGTCAATACAAATCTCTAGACAAAAATATACTAAAAAATATTTTTTCCCCTTCAACTTTTAGTTTTAAAATGAAATATCTCTATCAATTTTAAATGTAATATTCCTTTTTTCGTTTCAGTTGGCCATGTTATAAAATAATTATTTTAATTTACTTATTTAATTTATAAAATAATATTTTTTTTTACTTTATAGTTTTCTCGCCATTTTAGATTTATTGATTTTTATTGACTTGAAATTTTTATTAAAAGAATATTTATTAAAAAATTATTTTATCAGATTAATCTTATTAATTATGCTTTAAAAATATAAGTTGAGCATATACACTTTGTTTATTCAGTTCGTTTGATTTTTAGAATCATTTTCCTGTTTAGAAGTCTTCGCTGATTTCAAACAGCCATCGAGTGAAATCTTCAGTAAAACAATATCGGATGCAAATTCTGACTGCGTTAGCAGCTCCGAAATAGCAATTTTAGGTTGGATAGACCTTTGATTCGGGTGTCGCTGCATTTTGGCAGAGATAGTATTGAAATAACATAATAAAACTCTTATGATTTTATGAAAGGGACAATTAAATTGAAACAAATATTTTTTGAAAAGGAACAATTAAATTGAAATAAATATTTTTAAAAAAAAGGATCAACTATTTAAAACAGAGTAGTATTAAATAATTATAATAATAGTTAAATTTAAAATCTTAAAGCTATCATTATAAAGTTAATGAAAGAGATAATACATCAAAAAAACCCTGAACTTGTTAGCGAAACTTACTTTGATCCTAAACTAATCGAATAATTATTTATCCCCTTATGAACTTTAAAGTATATTATTTTGCCCCCTTAACAGCTGACGTGGCAAAAAAAAAGCGTGTTTTAGTGGAAAAAAAGTATAAAAAAATTTTAGTAGAGCCCACTTTAATATTTTTAAACATTATTTTTTTTTCCTTCTTCCTCACACACCACCACCCCCGTTTCTTCTTCTTCCTCACACCTCACCACCCCATTTCTTCTCTTCCTTTATTTTTTTTTTCCACTTCTATTCATCAAAATCTTCATTCAAATACACAATAATAAAATACATAAATTATACAACAAATAAACTTTCCTATAAAGATCAAGAATCAACAAATTAAATCCCAAAAATACATAAAAATCAATTCTTTAAGGTATCGTTCTTCAAGAATTTGCTAAATTTCAACACCCAAAAAATTCAAAGAGCATCAAATCACAGAAAAAAGAAATTCATTTAAATTTTTAACTATTATTTTTTTTTTCTTCAAAATTTTCAAATCTCAGAAATCACTACACTTAAACAACACGAGAAAGAAGAGATCAATAGCATTACGACTAACTTGTTCAAATGTTTATTGCTTTATCACAGTGAAATTATAGTTTTTTCACAAATCAAGATATTGGAACTATATTTATCGACCTTGTTCCTTCAAGCAAGTTTACAAGCTAATTATAGCCATGGAATTGAGTAGGAAAACAAATTCTACAAAGTTTTAACTTTATTCAATTTAACCAAAAAATCTAATCGACGAACTTTCCCGGAGCATCGACGACGAAATTCTTCGCCATGTCATTGCCACGTAAGAAATTATAATTTTTTTTTAAAAAAAGTAATTCCACACACATACTATTTTTATATATTTTTTAAAAAAAGAAAAATATATATATATACTATTTTTCTATATATTTTTGTAAAAAAAATTATATATATAGAAAAATAGTATATATATATTTTTCTTTTTTAAAAAAATATTTAAAAATAGTATGTGTGTGGAATTACTTTTTTTTTAAAAAAAATTATAATTTCTTACGTGGCAATGACATGGCACTGATGTGACACGTTTGGTAATGACATGGCACTGACGTGGCTTAAATTGGGGCGTGTGTACTCCACTCCCCGTAGTGAGAGTGATATAATTTTTTTAGGGGGGTAAAAACTTTACTTTAATGTTATTAAAGGGTATATAATTGTCCAATTAGTTTAGGGTTTAAAGTAAATTTTGGCCACAAGTTCAAGGGTGTTTCGATATATTATCTCTTAATGAAATAATAAAGAGGTATTATATATTTTTCCATGTCATTATCAATCTCATTTATTATTAATTTTAAATTAAATACGCATGCTATTTTTATAATGCTGACTCATTTAACTATTCGTTAGAATTTTAAACCAAATACATGCACATACTAATACTATATATATGAATTAACTCTAATTTCTTCCAACTAAAATCCAAAATATAAAAGTTAAAACTTGTCGGTGTTTCGGTGGAGCATTTTGTTCTTCTATATATTTTTAATTTATCAAATTGAGCATATCCATATTTTATTTAAGAAGGATTTAATTATATCTTCCGCCCTCTGCCGCCGTTGAGAATATTCCGGCAAAAGTATCGGCCTTTAGCGTTTGTCTAACACGCGCCAACGCGCCTCTGCCTTAGCACTATAAAAATCAAAATCCCATTGCTTTTTTCATTCTCATGGATTTCTTCAAATCCGTATTCACCGACGATCCAGAAATTTCCGAGACAGAAAATGCCCCTACAGTATCTCCAAACCCTAACCCTAACCCTAACCCTGATATTCCAGCGATATCGAACGCATGGAGTTTCGGCTCAACGTTGTTCAGAACTATAGCATCGAAATCCGAATCCGTTGTTCAGAACTACCGCCGCGATATCGAGGAATTCAGCTCCGGTTTGAAGAAGGAAACGGCTACAATCCGTGAAGTAGCTAGCCGAGCCGTTAAGGACTTGCCCGCTCGCTTTGAATCTGGCGCCGCCGTTGCGCAGGAATCGCTTGAATCGGTTGGTCAAGCTATTGATAATATCGGCTCAACTGTATCGGAGATTATTGCTCATGGTAAGGAGTCGATCCTTGTTAATAATGATTCTGACAGTGAATTATCTGAAAATAGTAGTAGGAGTTTAGAGCAAAGTTTAAACTTAAATGCCAAACCTTATAGTAGAATTGATGCTACAATTAGAGCAATTCAGTGCGATGTGAAAACGTATTGCGATGAGCCAGAGGATATGATTGATTATAATGAATGGAAATTAGGATTTGTATTAGAGGAGATGAATGGGGAAATTGAGGATTTGATTAAGGAAAATGGTGTAATAGATGAGATTTATAGTGAGGTAGTTCCGAGTAGGGTTGATCAGGAAAGTTTCTGGAGTCGGTATTTTTACAAGGCTTATAGAATAAGGAAAGCTGATGAAGCAAGGGCAAGGCTTGTGAAGAGGGCGATCTCGGGTGAGGAAGAAGAGGAATTGAGTTGGGATGTTGACGATGAAGATAATGAGGATACGGAAGGGTGGAGTAGCCGTGTAGCAACTGAAAATGTAGCAAAGGAAGAGATTGAGAAGAAAATGGATAGTTTACAGGTTGAGGATAGGGGTAGGAGATCGGTAAGTGGAGAAGATGAGAAAGAAATAGCTTTGGAGACTACAAGTGATGGTGGGGCTGGCAGAGTAGATGATGCTGAATCAAAGGGTGATAGGTGGAGTTCAGAAGGCAAGAATGATAATAGTGATTTTTCAGTTGTTTCCAGCCAATTGTCTTTTCGCGAGGGAGATGATCTTGGGTGGGATGAGATTGAAGATATTGCAAGTGGTGATGAGATCAAGGTGCCCGAGAGAATGAGCCCAAGCAAAGATGATTTGAGGAAGCGTTTGAGTGCTGCAGAGGACGAGGAAGAGTTATCATGGGATGTCGAGGATGATGATGAAGAAGCTGCCAAATCATGATAACGCCCGAATTTTTTAACTTGCTCTCAGCTACTATTATGGTTTTTCTTTCCAAGTATTCATTATAGAATATAGCAGCAGTGATCCTGTATTTTGTTATTGGCACTTCATAAGAATAATGTGTATATATCATTTTTAATTTTTTGAATTTCAGAAACTGTATCCGACTGCCACTTTTGTCTATTCTAGATTGTTTACAGTAATAATTTGTATTGTGATCAAGATCTGCATCTTATACCTCAATCTTTGTACAGACACTTTTCCTATTTTATTTCGCGGTCACTTTCTTGAGATAGCATGTGCTGAATGTTGTTTCTGATGTGAACTTCCAGGTATTACTGTTATCAGCTAGAGAAGTTCACCGTAAACACGTTTGGGATTTGATATGCTTGGTGCTCAAAAGAAATATGTTCTGCAATCATGCGTCTTATTTTGAAGTAATACCTTATGACCCTAGGGTGATTGTTGAATCGTGGGTGTTACCAATTATTTCGAATGGTTTGTTTGATATTTAGATTGCTTATCGTATCTTAGATTGTTTTATTTTGAACCGGGGTCTATCAGAAACCACCTCTCTATCTCACAATACAATTGAGGTAGTGGTATGGACTGTGTACACTTACCCTCCTCAGACCTCACTTGGTGGGAATATACTGGGTATGTTGTTGTTGTTGGTTTGTTTGATATTTAGGTGCATAGATGGTTACTAAGGCCCTTCTCATATTTCAACTTCGTCTTAAGTTGTTCGATGTGCCTACTCCTTAGATAAGCTTCTATGCGAAATGACAATGCCTTGTCAGTTGTCATCGTGGATTTGTGGTGCTCTGTGGATGAAAACGTGTATCCGCTTTTCTCATTGAACACGCCGGTCTGTTTATGTGGAAGAATTTTACTTCTTGAGACCTGGAAGTTGGAGATTTGTGGGATAAACTCAGCTCCATGGTGTAAGGGATCCCTTACTAGTAGCTTAGTCACACGAAGAGGTCTAAATTAATCCTTCATTTGAGAAACATATTCTTTACCATAGCGAATGTGAACGATCTCAGCCAAAAATCATAGGTGGTTTGCTTCTGATCCTACCAATTCGGAACGAGAATCAGGGGATAATCTAAGGGAATTCTACAAGAAGGTCAAGATGTCGTATAGGCAACTGGTTTTAGAATTAGAGTATCTAACTAAAACTTCATGTGAGCTAAGCAAAATTGCTAAGCTGCATCAGTAAGCTAAACGATATTGGTGGGCATTGACTTTTCCCGTGATACTCATCTTTCTCTTACATAAATTGTAAATGGACTCTTTTAAGTGCCATAATTGATGTGGAATGACTTGATCTACGCAGTTGAAAGTTGATCAACTATGCTAGTGATGATTTGTCATATTAATCCTCTCAGTTAGGTTGGTAGAAAGTTCTAGCCAGGTATAATGTTGGACAAGGGAAAAACCATACAATGTCGACATCAGGTCTACCTCTGGGATAGCAGCGTACAATTTCCGTCTGTTTTGTATCAGGTATTTTTTCCAGAGATTAATACATTTGCCCCTAAAAGTAGTGATAACTACCAGACCAAGGAGAGATTGCACACAACTGCTACTGAAAGTTCAAAAGGAGGTAAAATGAGAAGACTTTAATTTTTAAAAAGACGACCCAAAACTACAAGCGTACATCATACAAGTTGAAAATTTCAGCAACCAACACCTTCATAATTTAATTCCGTATTACATGAATTTTGCTAGCACAAGGGAACTGGACACATAACACATTCAAAGTTAAAGAATATATTGCTACGTTTGAGCTCTGTCAGGCCAGAGAACGTGTCCCATTTCTCTTGAGTCAATTACTGTAAAAATAAATGACACTTTATTTGGAATTTCCAGATAATTAGCTTTGACAACATCAAAACACTGGAACTTAAGAGTGCTACTTACAAGTAATATACCAGTAGAGAGATAGTAAGATGCCTATCTATAGAACGGTATTTCTGCATACTAATGGACAAACAAAGCAATTCTTAAAAATGTTCCAATCACACACACATCAGGTGACAGTGCCCACAAACTTAGTTGTCTCCCTGCCTCAGAATGCGCAGAATGGTCAAGAACAGGTTCAGAACATCCAGGTACAGAGTGACAGATGCCCAGATGTATTCATCATATGTGAACCTCTTAATCAGGTTGTCTGTGTCATAAATGATGTATCCGCAGAAAATTATAGCACCCATTGCGCTGTAAACAGCACTAGTTGTAGATCCAAGAGGGAAGAACATCTGCAAATGGACAAACTCTCAAAAGTCAGAGCTACAAAATAGAAGGTCATGTGAAAGTTCTATTTTCTCGAACTGGAACAGGGTGATGGGCAGAAGGGAAGGTTACACCAACCTGCATAAATCCAGTCAGGATAAGTACAAAGAGGCTAGTAAACAGTATTGGACCCAGGAAGCTGAAGTCCTTGCCCTTCTTAGAAGCCCAGAATGTGTATCCGGTCAGGGCTGAAACTACAGCTGATGTCAAGACCAAAGCTTCAAGCACAATTCTTCCTGTAATTTCGAAGCACATGAGCATGAGCAAAATCATCCAACATGTCAAAGTATAAAGATAACAACAACAAATGCCAAAAATAGAAAGATTCATAAAGCAAAGAAACTACTCACCATCAGTATTAGCACACGTCACACCCACTGTGAGACTCAAAGAGACAGTGAAGAGGCCAAGGAAAACAAAATTCAATGGATGCCTCTGCTGATATACGTGCAAGGGCCACAGCACTGCACACAAACAAATTATTACTGTTAGCTTTCTACAAAGGGAAGGAAAGTGGTGCAGACAGGTCGATAAACTTTTGGACAATTTGATATGAGCGAATCGAGAAGCATCAGACCATGCATTAAGTACAAATTCGTAGTGCAGTTGCAAACAGATCTGAGAAAAATATCTACATTTAAAAGAGGGAGGAGTGAATGCTTTCTTTGTCTTGCCAAAATCCCAAAATAAAAAGGTTTAGACGAAACAAGATTTCAGTGATTCCGTCTTCCATATAATTCTTTAATTCAGATTCAATTCCAACAAATACGACTAATACAACAACAAACACATGCATAAAAGAAATAAATTTACGGCGAAATCCTAGATCTCAAATTTCTACTCTCAAAATACGAAATAACGACAATACAAAGCACACAAAAAACCATCAAATACAAAGAAGTCAACGATTCAGAAAGCAGATCGGCTGAATCACAAACAAAATAACCAAAAAATTGATAGATCTAGGGTAATGACTTACAGACGAAAGGAAGGAAAATGAGGAAGAGAAGAAGGCCAGGGCTGCCACGAAGGAGATCATTGATTGGTGCATAAAGAACGGTAACAGCGGAGACAAGAGTAGTGATGAGGATCTGAGCAGCAAGAATACCATACACTTTACGAATGAAACCCCAACGCAATTGATTCTCTCCATATCCAAGACCTGGATACAATGTTCCTTCCTCTATATCCCCTTTGATTCCTCCATCTTCCGTGTTCAAGCTCGTAAATCCGTACATCTTCGATCTCTCCCTATTCCTTTTTTCTCTGCAAGGAAAATGAATAAGGGTGGTCGTTGTGTTGGAATAGAGAAGAAAGAGTGTATTATCCTTTTATCAATTTTTAGATAATTCCAACTGAAAAACAAATTGTAATATGTATACAAGTTTTTGCGATGTTACTTGAAGTTCTCTCTCCACGTATAAATAAAAAATTATCCGAATATTTTTCCTTATATTTTATTTCATTTTTATCTTTAATTATTCATCTTACTAAAAATTAATGACCAAACTCATCGGTGACCCCTAAATTTGGCATTATCTTTCACTTAGACATATTAACTGGACCATGTTTATTTTAAACACCTCAAGTAGATAAAAGTATCTTGACACTTTTTGCCTTATTAAAATTAAGGTGAGGCGCGTGTGAGTCAAACGACCCACGTGGATTTTATAAGTCATTTAAAACTTGTCACGGTGAAAACTACTTTACACATCAGCATATCAAAATTTAAGGGGTAAAATCCCACAAAATTTTCATTTCCATATCATTTCTCAAACCCGATTGAAGAGCTCCGGTAATTTATTTATTTTTACTTTTGATTCAATTTTCGTTAATTCGTAGAGAGATATAGTTAATAATGGTATTTTTTGTAGGTACAATGCATGCAACACCTATGGCTAGACTTATATTGGAGGAGAATAAGAAAAGGGTTAGGGCTTGCAAGGTTCTTTGGAATGCTAATGTTGGATTTGAAATCGAAGAAGGGGAGTTTAGGCATGCAGTGGACTTGAGTAGTAGAATTTGTAGTTGTAGAACTTGGCAGTTAAGAGGCATTCCCTACCAACATGCTATTTGTGTTTTGTATCATGTTGAATAAGAGCCTGAACCTTATATGGAGCATTGGTATAAAAAGAAAACCTTCATGAAGGCTTACAGTCACTTTATACAACCAATCTCCAATATGAAGATGTGGCCTGAGACAAACAATCCAAAGATTGAGCTTCCTGAGCCTAAGAAAATGCATGGCAGACCTGCAAGAAATAGAAGAAGAGGTAAAGGTGAACCAAAGAAGAAATATGGAAAGCTGTCAAAACAAGGGGTGAAAATAACATGTTTCAAGTGTCATCAACAAGGCCATAATAGAAGATATTGTAAGGTAAAACAATGACTTTTAATTTAATTTTAGAAGTTGATTTCATATTGATTTAACTGTTGTGTATGTTTTTTTAGATTCCTGATCCAAATTAATAAGTTCCTCGCCAAGGGTTTCAGCCTAGTGGTCATAGTTCACAAGCAAGTTTCCATCCTAAAAGCTCAAGTCAACCTGCACCTTCAACCTCAAAAAAATCAGCAAAATGTAGCTCAAGTAAGTCTATACCAACAAGCTCAAGTCAAGCTGCAACTTCAACAACAGTTTGTGCTGATACAAGCAAAATTAGGAGCTTGAAGGTAGCTGCAACATCTATCTCTTGTGGTGATACTAGAATCCCTGTTACAAAAGGAATAAAAAGCCAACTACCTCCTAGAAATAGAAAAACTGTTGGGCACAAGAGAAGTAGAGTTAAAACAACAATAGATGCTGATTGTGGTGGATCTAAAAGGTCAAAGAATGCTGGATTTGGAATCTACACAAGTCCAAGGAGAACCCAAATATTGAGTGTAAGTTAACTCAAACATTGGTTTTTTAACAAGAAAGTACATATATTAATTATTGTTCCTTCTTAAAAAAAATACGATCGGGTCCATCAAGCCAAAGGATCCTACAAAGTGGTACAACTTACAAGGATGCAAGTTCTAAAGGTGTTGATCTTGGTTATAAGCTAAGAGGCTTGAAATAAAAAAACTAAAAATGTTGGCACCACCAATCAATTGCTGCAAATAGCAAACAAAAAAAAGAAGAGGTAGTCAAGAAGAAGTAGTATATTTTGATGGTGTTTGGTGTTTTTGTTGTGTAACATATTGTACCAAACAATTTGGTAGTTTAAATCTGATAGTGTATAGCAGTAAATTAGGCCTTTACTTCTTTAGTTTAAATCTGGCCTTAAATATGCTAGTGTATGCAGTAAACAATTGGGTTGTTTGAAGCATGTTTTGTATGTATATTACTATGACTTTGAACTCAAAATGGAGCATAGTTATGAAGTTATTGTTGGTGTTGCTTTGTAAAGTTGTTGTTGGTGTTGTTTTGAGCTGTAATAAGTTGTTGTTGCCTGTCCTCTTTGAAACTTGTTTTACTATAAATGTGTGATCAAAAGTTTAAACGATAAACATTTTATTTCAGCAAATGTAAGAAATATTACAAGGCCAAATTTACATCAACAAAACTACACCTGTAAGAAATATTACAAGGCCAACATTACATCAACAAACTACACCTTACAAGTCCTAATTCACATCACAGCTATACACCTAAATGGCCAATTTGCAACATCAATACCAGTAGAATGAGTTCAACGCAAAACCTCAGCAATTAGCATCAACATCAGTAGAATGAGTTCAACGCAAAACTTCAGCAATTGGGTTTCAACATTCATATTTTCGACAACACCAAAGCAGTGGCAATAACACCAATAATATATAATCTTCTTGCTCACTTTTGTTTTTCTTCAAACGCCTTCATTTTTTTCAACAAAACTCAAATCACCATATTTGCTTGTGAAGGGTGTCGTTCTTCATACCAATGAAAACAATCACAGCCATCCAATTTCTACAAAATCAATTACAAAATCGATGACGAAATCATAATTAATCAACTAATTTAATTAAAAAGTCAAAAATATTACCTTTGAAATTTTACAAGTAAAAAATTGATGACCTGGATTTTGTTGAGTCCAAGAAGTCTTCAGTAATGCTTCATGACCACATTTACAATAGCGGTAATTATTTTCAGAATAAGTTATGAACGACGAGCTCGACATTGTCCAATATAATTCGAGAAAAATTAGAAAAAGATTAAACTTTTGAGAAATTGAAGAATAAATTTTTCGTTCAAAATGAAATTTGAAATTAATTTAAGGCCTAATTTAAGGAAGTTGAAGAAGAATGAAGAAATTTGAGAAATTAGGGTTATTTTGGGATGGTGGAATGAAGAAGAAAGTAATATATAAATAGTGGAAAGAGATATAACCATTGGGGGACTAATTTTTATGCCAAATCAGCAAAAATGAGGCTTGGGCGCGCCTCTGCAGCATGTGAAACACGCATTTTGCCAACAGGGCAAAACGTGTCAAAGTAAGATACTTTTATCTACTTGAGGTGTTTAAAATGAACATGGTCCAGTGGAGGTGTCTAAGTGAAAGATGGTACCAAGTTTAGGGGGCCACCGATGGATTTGGCCAAAATTAATACTTGATAGTATTTATTTAATTTGAAATAATAATAAAATTTACTTAGTAATATTTACTTTACCGTAATTATTAATTATAGGTATTACTTAATATATTTTTTGAAGTATAATTTTTTTTTTAATATAAATAACATAAATACCAACCTTTTAAAAGTAATTACACTCTCTTTCACTTTTTTAATTACTTTACTTTCTCTCCCTATTAATATACGTAACATAATCGATATATACATATCATTTTATGTATATGTGAGATTTTTGTAATATGTTTAGGGAGTTGAGATTTTTGTAATATTGAAAACATAAGTTGTGTATTTGTGTAATTTTTAGTTTTTTTTTTTATATTTCAAAATAGATATTATTATAAATTTATTTTTATTATTTATTATTTTTTATGTGTTAAATAAATAATGAACAGTACAGATGTGTCGCGTTTACAGATCAAGCAAAATCCGGAGAAAGAATCTCCTATGCGGCTGTCAAAAAGAAAAAAAAAATTCTATACCCACTTACTACTTTAATTTTAAAAATTTCTATAAAAAAAAATTATTTTATTTTTTGATTTACTATATTATTTTATATTTTGTTCTAATTAAAATAATAAAATATATATTTATAATAAATCATGAGTATAAACTATGTCGAGAATATATCAAAATTCTCAATCTTAAGATAAGGTAAAAATTGTGTACACATCATTCTTTTCATATTCTATTTTATGAAATTACACTAAATATATTCTTCATAATTTGTTAGCAGAAATAGTTACTAAATTTTTAAATAATTGCAATCAAATATGAATTATTTTACTGAATATTTGTACCCTTCAATACACATATCGAGCAATACTAGATGCCAAAGCTTTCCTTTGTTGAGCATCCCTTGAAATCTAAACTTCCAAGATTTTCATAGTTCCATTTCGCTCTCATTGTCAACTATAGGTTGTGGTAGGTGCCTAAGACAATTGGGTGGTTTGCCCCCACTTTAGTTTACTAGTCAAGTTACGTGTTTTGCATTAACTAATAATAAAATTTATAAAAAAAATTGTTGTTTGTATGTAATAATGTTAAGCACATAACTTTTTTAAAAAAATAACATAAAATTTTAAGATAAATATTGTACTTAAAGAAAAATATGATAACTTACCAACACATTTGTAGATTTGAAGAGGGTACGTGTACACAATCCATATCTAACCTTCAACGAATGAAAAATGAATAAGGTAAAATGGCTCGATGGACCCTTGTACTATGTTCGTTTTGTAATGTGGATACTCCTACTTACATGTTTGTCATCTGGACCATTGAACCTATTAAAAAGCAACATTTTAAACTCCTCTGACGGCGCGTCAGCTTCCACGTCATTTGTAAGTATTACATTAAATTTCATAGCTCACGTCAGCTTCCACGTCATTTTTAAGTATTACATTAAATTTCATGTCATTTTTAAAATGCTACATAAAAAATTAAATATTAAAATAAATTTAATTAAATAATTATTTTTTTATGAATTTTAGAAATTGTAATACACAAACACAGTTAATTTTTAATTTAAATTTTCAACTATAAATTTAAATTTTCAACTATAAATTCTAATACATAAACACAATAAATTTTTAAGTAATTAAACATCAAGTTTATTCCAAATACTTAAAACTTCTCTCCAATTAATTTAAAGTTTTAACTATAAACTCACATACACAAACATAATGAATTTTTAATTTTTATTTAAATATCTTTAAAAATTTGTAAGCGTTATAAAATTAATCCTAAACAAAATAAAAAATTTAAATTGAGAAAGTGAATTGAAATAAAATACTCGCCGACACGTGACAATCATATCATTTTTTTCAATGACACATAGAAAATTAAATATTCTGAATATATATAAAATACAAATAATATCTCTTTACAAAAAATAAACTCCCCCACCCCCGCATCCCTCATTCTTTCTCTTCTTCATACCCATCAACCAAACATTATTCTTTCTTTAACATCAACTGAGACATTCTTCTTTTCTGCACTATGTTCTTGTCCTGATTGCTTCGTGTTGTTTGTTTATCACTCAATTCTCCAACTCTGTCACCAATATATTTATAAAATTCATTACCGTCAACCCATATTATTCATCAAAGGTTCAAGTTTTGTTTCAATTTTAAGAACAATTTTTTAATTTGATTTTTGATTTGTGGATTCAAGTTGAAGATTAAAATTTTGAAATGGTACTAAAAATCTATTTTTTTGTGAGATTTTGTGGATGGGTGGGCAGGTATGGGCTGGGGTGGGGGGAGGGGTTAGGACATGGAAGGAAGAATGAGAATTAGGGATTTATGGAGAAGGTGAAGAGATTTTTTGCAATGAAAATGGAGGAAAAAGGGAGTGGGTTGTATGTGTGTGGTGGTGGTGCTGCAATGACCATTGCAGTCAGTGTGAGTGGGGGACCGGTGGACAGCGGTAGGGGTAGGGGACTGGTGGACGGCGATGGGGTGGGGTAGGGGGTGCTGGACGGGGGAGGGGCCTTTTTTTAAAAAAAAAAAATTACTATTTTTTAATTTAAAAAATATATTTAAATTTAAAAAGTTGTAGTTGAGAGACTTTTTTTATTTTTTAAAATTATTTTAATATAAAATTGACCAAAAATTGACCCTTACTCGCACCCTAGGCGCGTGGCTACACGTGTTTCGTCCTACTCAGCCATTTTAATGCCACATAAGTCTAGTCAATGGTCAAAGGATTTAAAATATTACTTTTTAATGGGTTCAAGGGTCCAAATGACAAACATGTAACTTGGAGTATCCACATTACAAAATAGATATAGTACAAGGGTTCATCGAGTTATTTTGCCAATGCATAATACATAAATATGTCCTTTAACTTGACGTCAAATCACATTTATGACCTCCAACTTTGGGTGTGCACAAGTAGACACTTTAACTTGTATAAAGTTAAACAAGTAAACACACAGGTCCTATGTGGCATAATACACATAGAACACCATGTAGGACAAGAGTTGGTCGCGTAGGACGTCACATGGGACATATGTGTCTACTTGTTCAACTTTATACAAGTTTTAAGTGTTTACTTGTGCACACCCAAAGTTGGAGATCATAGATTTGATCTGAGACCAAGTTAGAGAGCATGTTTATGTATTGTGCCAATGAAAAAACACTAATTTTACTTCATGTACAATTCTACTATTTCCATGCCAGCTTACTGATTTCATTACATTAATATTATAATATCATGCCTTTTTCTTATGACTTGTATTACAATTATCATATATTTTGGAGTTTCCCTGTTTATTTATAAGGATATTGATATTTTAATTAGAGAAAAAAAGGTGAAAAATAATTTTCATCTAAAACAGATACTTTTAATGAAGGCTCTAGTGATACTTTTTTTCTATGCACAAATAAATTATTAAAATAATAATTTTATTTTTATTGAGCTAAAGTTATTATTTTCCTATTGTCATATATTTTATGATTCTTTAATTACTAATATAACACCCCGTAAATTTTTTCGTACACTTATCGCGATTATATGGAGTCCTAAAGGCTTGCGTATGGGTTAAATTAAGTGTATGGTGTTCGGAAGTATCCCGTCAATAGTTGTATGTGTAGGTATTGGAATAAGCTTTCCAACGATATAAAGTTTTTCCAAAACAGAGGAGTATTTCATATAAGCGAGCACATTCGAAATTTCAAATCGGTGGCCGGGAAGCCTGTGAACAGTAATTCTGCAGGAAAATTACTCCAGCTAGGCAATCCAACTTTAGACGATCATAACTCCTTGTACAAAAAGAACTGTGTGAGCTGCTATATATCGACGAAAAGCTCCGAGAGTCTTATTTCCGATGAAATTGGTTTCATACAAATCCAATGTCTAAGTAAGGAGCTATACCCGTTTTACTACATCCTATAAAAAAAAAATAGAATTGTGGGACAGATTTTTGGGTCAACTTTAAACGACCATAACTACTTGTAAAGGAAGAACTGGGTGGTATACTTTATATGAAAATGAAAGCCCTTTGAATTATCTTTCCAATGCAATTGGTTTCACCCAAATACGATACCGGAGCAAAGAGTTATGATCGATTTACTTCAGCCTGTCAAAACTGTCCACTGGGGACAGATTCGGGATTTATTTAAATCTTTAGGGCAAAATGGTCATTTTCTATTACCTCTTGGACGAAAATTGGTCTTTATAAACCTGCACTTAGCCTCATATATCAGATATCATCCAATTATTAAGAGAAGGTGAAACCCTAGCCTAATTTCAACTTCAAATATTTTGTGATTCAACCGTAGAAAATTCGAATTGGTTCCGTAGTTGTGTTCACCATCTCGAAAGCTTCGAGAAGCACCCCTTGATTATGTAAGGAGGATTCTAAATACAAGAGTTCACTGTTAAGGTATGAATATTGTTTATTCTTGATTCTTATCCATGAATAAGTATTGATAAAGGATTATGAGTATTGTCTTGATGTTGGGAGATAACTAGAAACATAGTTATGAATTATTGTGTATAAATTGTTAGTAGTAAATTATGGAAGTTGTTGTATTGGATTATGGAGGATGAATTGTGGTGATATATCATTATATTAGTGGTTATGTATGCCTAGTGATCATGTTGGTATTGAATGGTGATTAAGAAGGGAAATAAAGGCTAAGAGTGATGTTGAGGGATATTTCATGAAAATGCATGATATGTGAATGTAATAAGAGTATAAGAGGATGTATGTAGTACTCTTATTGATGAGCTAAAGGATTACTTCCTAGACATTATTTGGTGAAGTTAATACCTAAATGGTAAGGTTTGGTTGCTAATACTAGTTTGCCACAAATGACTTATTGTAGATAAGTGTTCGAAGAGTACGGGAAGTCACTTGTATTGAAGTGGTTATATCAAGGTATGTAAGACATACTCTATCTAATCTTTGGCATGAATAATGACCCATGGCACTCTCAAGTAAGCTTCCAACATTGTCCTATGACACATGACACATAATAACATCATATGATCTTCGACACTACCAATTGAACTTGTTTTCACTTTTAAGATGTCCGGCTAGTAAAAAAAAATGTTCATATACTATTATTGACTCCGAAATGGTTTAATGAGGTATCCATGATTCTCTACTTCATTTTCATGATATTGATTACCTATTTACATGTTTTTCCTATTGAGGTATCATGGTTTCAAGTTCCATAAAGTGTGACCACAAAGTAACCAATCTTAAAGATTAATTGAATTAAGAAATGGAATGTCTGTATTTTAAATTGATGATATGATGTATTGTATTAGTACCACTGATCAGTTGGCCATTGTATTATAAAGATTATGTATATATGCTATTCCAGGGGTGGTCCCTGATGTATTGTATTAGTACTACTGATCAGTTGGCCATTGTATGACATATGTTATGTATTGATAAGGATTACGGGAAGTAATGATATGAAAGTAATGTGCAGGTATCCCATCAGTTCTTTTAAGTGTGGTCTACTCATACTGTTTATTCACTGGTATCTGGGTTCTGTTGACCTTTTGTATCTCATCTTGATACTCACTGCCTTACATACTCAGTACATATTTCTGTACTGACGTCCCTCACGGGGGACCTGTATTCATGCCTGCAGGAACAGGTACTTCAGGTCGTACACCTCCGCAGTAAGAGCCAGGACATTCTGTTGTTAGTGGTGAGCTCCAGTTGTTTCGGGGCATCCCAAGTCGTCTCTATATGTACTTTTGGTATTTGTATAAAGGTCTTTTGTGGGCGGGAGTTTGTCCCGACCCCAACTCAGTTGTGTATCTATGTAGAGGCTTTTGTAGACATATTGTACAGCCATAGGAGTGTTTGGTTGATAGACGTGATGGCTCTGACGATCAATTACTGTTCATATATATATTTATGCGTGTCTGCTGGGCTGATACATGTACTGTTTTCTTCTATTTACAACGAAGTGCTGCCCAAATTTCTAATTTTCATAAGTAATGTAAATGTGAAAGTATAGGTTATGAACGGGTTCTCCCGGGCCTCCTTGGCTACGGGTGCCAGTCCGCTCCAATGGGATTTGGGGTATGACAACTAATCATAGAGAGAATTATAAAATAATAGTCTAACAATTAAAAATTTATAGAAAATATAACCAAAAATACCTGGATATAAATCAATAAGAAACTACATATTACTGTAACACAAATAGAAAAATCAAAGAAAAAAAGCATATATTATCAATAGAAAAATAGAGAAAGGTGAAGAATAATACATATAATTGTTCTTTAATTTTTGTTTATATCACCAAGAAACAAAGAAATCTTGAGCGACGATTAAAAAGAGAAAATTATTTTTCTACTATCATATATATATATCTTAGAATTCTTTAATTATTAATCGTAGAGAACATCATAAAGTGATAGCCTAATAATACAAAATATATGAAAAATATAACTGAAAATATCCGAATATAAACTATTAAGAAGCTGCATGTTCCTACAATACAAACACGAAAGAAGGAAAAAGAACAAACATACATTATCAATAGAAAAATAGAGAAAGATGAAGAATAATACAAATATTTTTTTTTCTTTAAATCATCAAGAAATAAAGAAATCTTGAACGATGATAACAAAGAGAAATTATAAAATCATAATTTGTAATAAATTAAATGTACATATGACTGGTACAAAGAATAATATAATTATCATATTGAGAGAATAATCTTCTCTACAGGACTACATTCTTGTGAAAAGAATGTCCAAATTCTTTTCTTCTAATAAAAGGATTCTCTAGATATGGAAAAACATTATTTTTCTTTAGAAAAAAAGGAAGAATCAACTATGCTATTAAATATTTAAGATATTATTTTATATTGTTAACTAAACAAATTATTTAGGATAATATTTAATTTCTTTTGCTTTTCAGACCATAATTGTAGTTAAAGTTCTAAAGGAGAAAATTTGGCTAATAAACCTCTTCAAGTTTCCAATTAACAAAATGATCTACTTTTATTTTCTCATTTTAAAATAAAATAAAAAAATAACGTTAAGGAAGAATTAGAATACAATGACATATTAAAAACTATAAGAGGTATTTACAAAGGATGAAATTTATTTTCACCCCCCAACTTTGATTACAAAATCAAACTCCCCCTCAACATTGAACAATAATCATACTCCCCCCTTTATCCCATGCAATGCCCATTTTATCCTTATAATTTTAATTCTATATTTATGTAATATCTTTTTATATTATATGTAATGAATATTTTTTTAACATGGATATTTGTAACATTTTATTTAAGTTTATTAACTTATACACAAATTAATACGTTTTATAAATTTATCACAAAATTCAATATTATTTTTTAAGATCGTTATTTTAGTATTATATGTATTAAAGAGTCGTTTGGTGTGAGGTATAATTATAATAAATCAAAGATAAAGTTCATGACTATTTATCCTGCATTTAATTAGGTGTATTAGGTAGTCTCAAAATTATTTGTCGCACCATTTATACCACAGTGATGAGATACGTTATCACACATACATACTAGTACAACTTATTTTGTAATAACTAATCCCGGAATAACTTGTTTCCAAACAACCCACCCCTAAGTGTGTATATATACATATGTATGTACATGCATGTGCGTATATTTTCGTGTTTTATCACTCTCTTACTAAATTCGTTTCGTATTACTTAACTTTTTGTTGATATAACACAATCCTTAAGAAAGTTTTACTTAGAGGTATATTTTGCTAAATTAACCTTATTAATGATAATTTGAAACTTTAAATTTGTCTATACTGTTACTTTATATAGTTATTTAACACTAAATGGTAGAAAAAAAAATATAATACAATTCTCTTGATTTCACAAATTGAGCAGATAAACTAAAATATTTATTTTTAGCATGAGGATCAAGTGATAAGAAACGATATTATCTATTGTCTATATCAGTAAATAAGTTGTGATTGCCATTAATAGAGTATTACTGATTTTATAATTTATATAAATTAATATAATCTTTAAAATTTGACCTTATTTTTATTTGAGAAAAACATCTAGTATTCCCGAACTATGACCAAATTTGCTATGACACACGTCAACTTCACGGGGGTCCTATTACCCCTTAAACTAAATTTTAGCGTATTTTTATCAATCTTTTTAGCTAACGTGATACCTTTTGTTAATCGTTTTAAATGGCGTGACACCTTTGATATGAGCTCCATTTTATGTAATAAAGGTGTCACATTAGCACAAAAAAAATGATAAAAATACGCTAAATTTGAGTTCAGGGGATAATAGGACCCCTGTGAAGTTGGAGTGTGTCGTAACAACTTTGACCATAGTTCGGGGTGGTACTAGAGGCTTACCTCTTTCATTTGTTATTTGTATTTTCTGCATTAAAATATGTTTATAAAATTAGTAGTACTTATTATTTTCACTTGTTAAAATAAATATTATAATTTTGATTATTATTAATAAAACTAATTTTCTTTTTATGCTAATTTACTTCATAAAGATCATCATTAGCTTATATATTTCTTACTTTTTTTTTTCTAGAAGATAATGTTTATGTTTTTATGAAAATTTTGTTATATGAATAATGTTTATGTTTTTATGAAAAATTTGTTATATGATTTTTTTTAAAATGAAAATATGATGATTTTAAAGAAGTTAAGAAAAAGAATAAAATAATTGATAATAAAGGGCAAAATAGGAATTTTAAAAAATCAATTAGGATAAAGAGGGAGTATGATTATTGTTCAAAGTTGAGGGGGGAGTTTGACTTTTAAGACTAAGTTGGGGAGGGAAAATAATTTTGACCCTATTTACAAATATACTTAAAATATAAAAACTTAACTCACTTTTTCAATCTTAAATTACTTTTTTCCCTCTCTCTAACTTTTTCTCCTTTATTCTTGCTAAAACTCATTGTTTCTTCATATTTTTAATTTCAAATTACTTTTTTATCCTCTCTGTAACTTTTTTCTTCCTCATTCTTACTAAAAACTCATTGTTTATTCAACTTTCTCCTTTTTGAAGCTAGTATTTTATTTCTAAATATTTTGTCTCCTCTCAAATTTCTAAATTTTCTACTCTCCTTTAATTTTAGTTCATTCTTTTTTCAAAAAGAAAGATTTGTCTAAGTATATGTAATCGATTAGATCAATAATCGATCTGTCCATATATCGATTGGATCGATAAGCAATATGTCCATATATCATTCAGATTGATAATTGATATGTCTATATATAGATTGGATCGATAATCGATTTGTCGAACTGATAATCAATCTATCCATATATAGATTGGATCGATGATCGATCTATCCATATATAAGTCGGATTGATAATAGATTTGTTTATTGCAAATAAGGTTTTGAATTAATTTGTAAAATGTGTAAAAGATTTGGTGAGAGAAGTTTTGTTTAAATTTTGTAAGTTGGCAATTTGTGGACTAATTTGTAACTTTTAAAACTTGTAAATAACTTTTAATCACAAATAAATTCAAATTTTTAAAAGTGGGTCATTTCTCTAAAAAGAAACTTGTAGTCTATTTAATTAAATAGGAGACCTGAAAAGGCCATTAACAAATAATCCTATTCTAAAGTGACTTGTACTCTTTTCATGCTTCACGTGACAAATTTAGAAGAGGGGGGAGGGGGTACCATATATTTTAGTAGTTTATGAATATTATATTTTCTTTTATCATATATTTTAGAAATCCTCGATTTTATATATTTTAGGAATTAATATTATAAATATAATTAAATAATAAATTAAGAATGTAAAAAGAAGATTTTATCTATTGCGTAGACTTTTAATAAAGGAAAAAATTTAAATCTCTTTTCTAAGAGTCTTCACAATTTTAATATATTATTGATTATAGATGAGTCATTATAAAAAAAAAAAATCTCAATTACCAATTGTATATCGAAAATACATTATAATTTATTTTTCTAAAGATAAAAAAGCATGCTAAAATTTTAGAAAATTTGGCTCAAATCACAAATAAATTTATCTCTTTAGTCATAAGATATATCAAGATTTCACCAAAAGACTTCTCAATTAACAATTATTTATTAAGAATACATAATAATTTATTTATTGTAAATGTCACAAACATTCTAAAGTTCAGAAAACTTACCTCAAATCATAAGTCAATTTATTTCTTTCATAAATCGAATCTATCAAGATTGTAAACATCAAGAACATAATTAAATTTTATAAAACTTATCTCAAATCACAAGTAAAGTTGTCTCTTCACTCATAAGATATGTCAAGATTTCACAAAAGAACTTCTCAATTAGCAATTATTTATTAAGTATACATAATAATTTATTTATTGTAAACTTCAAAAATATTTTAAAGTTCAGAAAACTTACCTCAAATCACAAACAAATTTATCTCTTTCATTGATTGATACTATCAAGATCATAAACATCACAAACTTGATTAAATTAGGAAACTTACCTCACATCACAAGTAAAATTGTCTCTCATAAGATATGTCAAGATTTCACAAAACAAACTTCTCAATTAGTAATTGTCTATCAAGAATACATGTAATTTATTTATTGTAAACTTCAAGAACATATTAAAGTTTAAAAAAATTACCTCAAATCACAAGTAAATTTATCTCTTTAATCATAGATATTATCAAGATTTTAATTGGTAGAAAATTCTATACCTAAACTTATTTTTCCTCTACATAAAAAAACAAGCTCAATATTACTAGCTTTAAATCCCCCCCCCCCCCCCCCCCCCCCCCCCCGACAAATCCTACAATAAGATCACTAAAAGCTCAAATAATATATATTTAATATGCAATAAAATATTATATCATGTAGTCTTGCACGTAGTGATAAAAATATATGCAACATGTAGGCTTCATAACTTCTTTTTATAACTCTTTATATTAGTATTCATGTATGAATCAAACAACTTAGCATGATAGAGTTTTGTGCAAATTTATACTTTTATTAAAAATAGGTTTTTCTACTTTTATGAAGAATAGGTTTTAAGTATTTGTAAAACGTGGCTACATATTGTTGATTGGTAAATTGAATACTTAATTAAATAGATTAGGCGCATAATTCGGAAAGTGGTATTATTAAAATATATTTTTCATTACTATATATTTTAGAATTCCTTAATTATTGATTCTCCCCATATTTTACTAGATATTTTTCTCTTATCATATATTTTGGGATAGTAAAAAAGACGATTTTGTCTATTGCGAAATGTTTTAATGAAGGGCAAAAAGTTCAAATTACTTTTCTAAGAGTTTTCACACTTTTAATAGATTACTAGTTTAGTTGCACGTGCCTCGCATGTGTAACTTTTAAATATTTAAAATTAGACGATTTTATTTAATATGAAGGTTTTTAATGAAGTGCAAAATGTTCAAAACATATATTTTATTGTAAGCACAAATATATTTTACCACCAGAAATTTCAAGTGATAATGAATTTAATATATTGGAGATGTAATTCAATTTAGCCAATCTCGTACTTCGTATGTCCTACCAAGTAGACCCAAGAATTGTGTTGTACGTTGAATTTTTACTTCATTTATGGATACTTTTGAAAAAAAGTTTATAAACACTTTCGTACTATGAATACTTTTGGAGAAATTCTAACACATATTTAACAGAACCGAAGCATAATGCCTAACATCTTTAACTTATCTTGGTGACAACATCTATCAACTACTACTACTTAATTCAAGTAATGTTAAATATATATGAAATGAAAATAATTTAACCAAAAGAGAAATTATTCCCATATAATAATGAATATTCTCAATTCCACCTTTCAAAATATTATTAAAAAAAAAAAACTAATCTCAAGAGGTGAGTTTAATTTAGCCAAACCTCATGCTTCGTATGTCCTTCCAAATAGACTCAAGGATTGTACTATACGTTAAATTTTTACTTCGTTCTTGAATACTTTTGGAGAAACGCTTATCAACTCTTCCTTTCTGTGAATACATTTGGAGACACGTTCGCTCGTTCTCTTCTTTGTCTCTTGTTGTGTCTCTTTGTCCATTATTGAATTCTTCCACGGCCATATAACTATGTTTTTTGTCATACTAATTTTTTCTTTATCGTAAAGTTTGATAAACTACGTATCATATCATAAAAGAAGATAAAGAAAAGATCGTTAAATGAAAAAAATAAGAATGAGTAGCTACAATAATTTTTATCATTCAAAACTAAAAATTATCACGTAAACACATATATATTTTTACCACCAGAAGTTTCAAGTGGTTAATGAATTTAATATACTGGAGATGTAATTCAATTTAGCCAATCTCATGCTTCGTATGTCCTTCCAAGTAGACCCAAAAATTGTGTTGTACGTTGAATTTTTACTTCATTCATGAATACTTTTGAAAAAAAGTTTATAAACACTTTCATACTATGAATACTTTTGGAGAAATTCTAACACATATTTAACAGAACCGAAGCATAATGCCTAACATCTTTAACTTATCTTGGTGACAACATCTATCAACTACGAAAAATTTTATGGTGGTAGAGGTCCATTACATCATAGTTGTAAGAGGGTGTCCATTAATTGACACATGGTGTGGTGGACCCCATCAATTTATTATTACTTACCTCCACTTATATTTATATCATTCTCTCTTTCCACCTTATTTTTAAAATTTTTTTTTCCACTTTATTGTTTTTATTAATTTCTCAAGTTTTCTTTAATTTACTTCCTCAATTTTCAAATTATCGTCATTATTTTTGTGTACAACTTTTTTTAAAAAATATTAATTACATTCTAAATTTCTCAAGTATTTCTCTCTCTTCTTTTTTTTTTTTTTTTACTATATCAATACATCTTCATATTTATGATTAAGACTAAAAATAAAAAAAAGAGTAAATACGGGTGTGCTCGATATGAAGAAAAATGTTTTCTAGAAAATATGTTTCTATTTTCTTTTGTTCGTTTGACTAAAAAATTTAAAAAATATTTTTCCTAAAAAAAATAAATTCTTCAAACTAAGAAAAATGACTTCCTTAATCAAAGTATGAAAAATAAGTTGTAATATTCCTACAATTATCAGAATTAACCCACCACAACCAAAATAAAAAAATCTCACTCACTACCTACCATCCCACCTCCGTTTTTTTAAAATTTAATTTTTTTCTTAACTCACACCCTATCATCTGACTCACGAACCCAATCAGGTCCCCCCACCCCCACCCTTCGCCAATTTTTATTTTTTATTTTTCAAAAAAAGTTTTAGAGTTTTTTCTAATAATATTTTAAGTTTTTTTCTAGAAAATGTTTTTCTAAAAATCCTATGTCTCAATTATATTAAATACAAGTATTAAGAAATATATATTTTTAGCAAGGACGATAACTAATTAAGAATGAGTAATTATGTTTTGATTTTATTAGACATCAAGTATTAAGAAATATTTATTTTTAGTAAGGAATACAACTAATTAGGAACGTACAGGGAGTAATAAAACTAAAATGTAGGGACAACAACTAATTAATTTTCATAATTATCTAAACCCTCATCACTTAAAATACATTATCCGTGACATAGATAAACTAAAAAAATAGTCTAGATCAAAACTGAATGTAGTAAACAAGAAAGAGAAGTTATATTTTTCCTTAACAACAAACAACAAACTTAATCTGAATCAAAATTTTCTTAATACTTGTTATTTAATAAAATTAAGATATAATTATTTATTTATTTTCATCTTTATCCCTAGTCGTAAATCTGGCGAGATATCAATATAGTATAAAAAAGAGAGAAATACTTGAGAAATTTAGGCCTTGTTTGGTCATGAAAATTATAATTTTTTGGAGTTGGAGTTGAAATTGAAGTTGGGGTTGGAGTTGTGTTTAACCATGAATATAAATTAAAGGGGTTTTTAAAATTTTGGGAGAGAGGTATGAGTGAAAAAAGTGAAAACAAGTAAAACATAGTTTTCACTTTTCCAAATACAATTTCGAAATTGTATTTAAAATTTTCATGGCAAAATACATCTTGTTTTCATTGTTCTCACTAAAGTGAAATAATTTTTCGAAAATAGAAAATAATTTTTATGACCAAACGACTACTTAGAATGTAACTAATATTTTTTTTAAAAAATCACACAAAATAATGATGATTATTAAAAATTGAGAGAGTAAATTAAAGAAAACTTAAGAAATTAATAAATCAATAAAGTGGAGAAAACTTAAGAAAATAAGGTGGAAAGAGAAAGAATGATGGTAAATATGAATTGTGGGAAGTAATAATAAATGGATAGGGTCCACCACGCCATGTGTCAAATAATAAACACCCTCTCACAACTATGACATGGTGGACCTCTTCCACCGTAAAATTTTTCTATCAACTACTACTACTTAATTCAAATAATGTTAAATATATATGTGATGAAAAAAAATTTAACCAAAAGAGAAATTATTCTCAAATAATAATGAATATTCTCAATTCCACCTTTCAAAATATTATTAAAAATAAAAACTAATCTCAAGAGGTGAGTTTAATTTAGCCAAACCTCATGCTTCGTATGTCCTTCCAAATAGACTCAAGGATTGTACTATACATTAAAATTTACTTCGTTCTTGAATACTTTTGGAGAAACGCTTATCAACTCTTCCTTACTGTGAATACATTTGGAAAAACGTTCGCTCGTTCTCTTCTGTCTCTTGTTGTGTCTCTTTGTCCATTATTGAATTCTTCCATGACTATATTTAACTATGCTTTTCATCATACTAATTTTTTATTTATCGTAAAGTTTGATAAACTACATATCATATCATAAAAGAATATAAAGAAAAGATCGTTAAATGAAAAAAAATAAGAATGAATAGCTACAATAATTTATATCATTCAAAATTAAAAATTATCACGCAAAATTAATCATCTTTCAAAATTCGGATCATCAGCTACTATATATATAATCATCATCAACCATCTTCAAGATACCTACAAAATCAATGCACCTTAAAGTAAATAAACATTACAAAAATATTTCTTGACGTAAAAAATAATTCTAAAGTAAATAATAAAGTGATTTAAGATCAAAAATATTTTTAAATTTTTTTTCATATGTTCATTGAAGATGCTAGTATATTGTTGTAGAAGAATTTTTAATTTATAAAAGTTCAAAACCTTTTCAAAGAAATTGTCTAAATATGATAAATTTATATATTTTTCCCCCATAAATAACTATCAAATTTAGAAGAATAAAAATTTCAAAAAATAAGAAGCTACTACACGTATGGTTCCTAAATTTTAGGAGTTTAGATAGTTTTTTTTCTAATTCTTTTTACCCTAATATTTGTTTGTTACCATATATTTTAGTACTTTTAACTTTTTCTTTTCATATATATTTAGGATTCAATATTATAGTTAATATTATTAAAATAATTAAATAATAATTTAAGTAAACGGTGAAAAGATGATTTTGTCTATTATGTAGTCTTTTAATGAAGGGTAAAAAGTTCAAATCACTTTTCTAGGGTCTTCACACTTTTAATATATTATAGATTATAGATTATAAATTATAGATTATAGATTATAGATATATATATAGATTATAGATACAGATATAGATAATAGTTTAATATAAGAGCAAGCGTATACAAATTAAATAAATAAATCATGTGGTTGATACTAAACAATAAATTAAGATTATTTTTATGGGATATAGCTTTAACATTCTATATTAATTTTCCTTTTTTGGTCATAAATGCTAGCCATGAATTTAAAATCTTTTTATTTTTAAATTTTATTAATTTAACCATCTCTATAAGATAAAATAGGAATATATATTAACAAAGATTTTATTGTCCCTGAGTAAGAATACAATGAACTGCTATAGCCCAAGTCAAGATAGTCTTTTTTTCTCTTTAAATATTTTTCAATATTTATTATATTTTTTTCTACTATATTTTGGGTAATAAAATGATATTGTGTGTATATATAGAATGCATCAATATAAGGGGTGACCAACATAAGTACTAGCAATATCAATAGCGAGTAAATTAGAGTTAGAAGAACGATTCGAAAAACATAATTGCCTTAAAGGTTTGACAAAAAGAGTTTCAAACTTGTTTGATTTAACTCTTTTTTTAATGCAAATAAAAGCGGATTTGTTCGGTCTTCAAAATAACATTTTTGTTGGTATCGTTGTCTGTAGTTTGCTAGTATATTAGCCATCATATTCTGCTCCTCAAAAATGTGCCTAATTAGGGGTTCTCCGTTTGGCGGTGCAACAAAATACATCCACAAAGAATGTTGTAGTAAGCATTGTGATCATTGCATTAGTGGAAATCAATATATGATGGAGTATATGTTATGAGAGATTATAAACTGAAATATGATACAAACTTTAATCTGCAAGATAAGCCTGCAATTCAATTTTCATATACGTCCTTGAGTACTCCCCCTATCCCCCGTTGTTTTTATACTGTTTAAATGAATCATCTATAATTAATATGTAAGTTTTGTCGTGAGGGTTCTCTTAACTTTGCTCAGTAGTTATTTTTCATACATCTTCGATTTTCTCTCTCTTTGGGGCTGCAATGAATAAGGTTATTGTTGTGATGGAACAGAGAAGAAGAATGTACTATTAGATTGTTAAAGGGAAAAAGTTGCAAAAAATACTTATATTTTGATGAAATTTATTGTAACACACCTGAATTTTGTGGGAGTCCTATGACCCCCTAAATCTATTTTTTATCGTATTTAATTGACATATATTTTTTCACTTGGATCACTTAGTCAGTACATCAAAGGTCGGTGATTACATGCGCTAATTAATTTAGATAAAAAAGTTTATGTTTCTTAATTATATTTTAACTCATGATTATCCACAAATTAAAAAAAAAGAAAATAATTATTCAAGAAATAAGTGACCTTTCCTCTTCTCTATATTCATAATCATCGATCAAAATTATTGTTCTTTCCTCTTCCTCATTTCTCAGTTGCACTACTCTTTAAAAAAATCTTGCTTGCATTAACAAGTTTGCTAGTGTTCTTGGAGGTGTGATTTCGTATTGTGGAGCTGTGAAAGTGCTAGTGTTCAACAAGTCTTGAAGGTTAGTCTTGTTTTTCGTGACGAATAAAGTTAAAATTGAAAATTTATGACAATTTCTCTATGGTTAGTGTTCAACAAGTCTTGATTGTGTCGTCTAAAATTTTAGAGTTTGTCAAAATTAAATTTCTTTTTCTAGTATGAATGATTCTTATTTTATCAATAAATTAAGATTTTTCGCATTCAAAATTAATTCTACTAGTGTGACTGATTACAATATGTTTGAATAATCAATTTTTCTCTAATTGTCATTCACTGTGAATGTGACTAAATTTCATGAATGGGTGATTTTACATATATAACCTTGAGATATTGTCATGGTGGGATTTTGAATAGTAAGAGTCAAAAATCAGAATATGAAGATGGGAAAATCACAAATAACCTTTTAAAAGAGTTAGGGTATGCTACAACAAGCTGAATACTTTATGTTAGGCCACCTAAAAAGGACTTTCTGTTAGATATTCGAACTGATGGGGACATTTATGAACTTTCACAATTCTTTAAATTAAAAATGAAGATATTTTTGAGGTGTACGTTTGTCACATGGTTGATCAACCTGATTAAGTTGATGGTCCCATTGATTTGCTGAAATACACTGATACAAACGAGGAGTCTTTTGTTGCTTTTAATAAAAAAGGGGACAAGAGAGTCCATGAAGGGGATAAGGTTGCTATAAAAGGGAGTAAGGATGGTCATTTTAATAAAGCACCAACTATTACTGAATCTGTTGAGCTTGAAAATGAGACTGCACCTGCTCAATCAACAACTAATCAAGTTGTTGCATCTATTGGTGAGGCTTCATCTGCTGGTAAGGTTGTAACTATTGCTGAGGCTACAATTGTTGATGTTGATGATGGGTTACCAATTCTTGCTTCTGACCATTCAATTAAAAATAGTTCAGATTCAGACCATCAAGATTTATTTGTTAAAGATGGTAGTGAATTTAAAAGTGATGTGCATAAGGATGACATAAGGTTGAGGGCTAAAATGAGGACATACTAGAGAAGGAAAAGATGAGAAAGAATACCAAATGACCCTCAAGAAGTTCTCTTGGCGAAGTTGGTTCATATTTAGGATTTGATAAGACAAAAGTTGTTGATAAAAGTTTAAAGATAAAGTTGTTGCAAATGAGCCTGTGTATTGCAGTTCTGATGAATACAGTATGAAATCTGATTTAGAAGATGGATTAGGAAAGATAGATAGTAGAAAGATAGCGTATGATAAATCTGTTAAATAAGTTATGTGACAATTGAACATGATTTTTGAGGATGTGAATGAGTTTAGAGATGCTGTAACAAAAGGTGCACTTCAAAAAGGTGTTCAATTAGAGAAGTATATTAATGAGTCCAAGAAGGTTAGGGTTAGATTTAGGGAAGGGTGTTATATGCAAATCTTAAAGAGTCTACTAATAATTTTCAAATTAAAACCTACAATCCTAAGCATAGGTGTATTGAAACCACTAGAAATTTCATGCGTAATGCTAAGTTTCTGCACAAACATTTCAAAGATAAAATTACTAAGTAGCCGAATATGAAGATATTTCAATTTCAACAATTGATTAGAAAAGAACTAGGGATACATGTTAGAAAGACTACTATCAGGAGATCTAGAGGTAGAATACTTTATGAATTAATGGGTGATCACGTGAAAGAGTTTGAAAGAATTTTAGACTATAGGGATGAAATATTAATGTCCAATCCTGGTTCCACTTGTGTTGTGAAAGTTGATGATTCTAATGATAGTGATGAGCTTATTTTTCAATTTTTCTACATTTATTTTGATGCATGCAAAAAGCTTTTCTGGGTGGTAGTAGAAAATGTATTGACTTAAATGGATGTTTCCAAAAGGGATAACCAAAAGGCAGTTGTTGGTTGCTGCGTCTAAAGATGGCAATAATCAAATGTTGCCTATTGCTTGGGGTGTAGTAGAGTGTGAGAATAAGAACACTTGGATATGATTTGTGAAATTATTGATATAGGACTTGGGATTAACAAATGACAGAGATTATACAATCATTTCAGACATGCAAAAGGTCTAATCTTTTCTTCCTTTAGTTTATGTTTAATTAAAATTATGTGTAATTATGAATATTTAATTTGTTTGTGTTCAATTTTATGATCTAATTTTCAAGATCTTAGAGCAACATTGATGAAGATTTTATCAGAGATGGAGCATAGGATATTTGCAAGACACATTCTTGCTAATTGAAAAATAGAAAGGTATTCAAAAGAAGGAACCAGTTCTGAAAATGTGCAAGAAGCACCTTTGAGACAAAAATAAAGAAAAATCTAAATCAAATGGCCATGCCAAGTGATGAAAATATTATTTCAGATTTACTTCATTACAAGGTACAAACTTGGTGTAAAATATATTTTAGAACTGACATCAAGTGTGATAGCATAGATAATAACACGATTGAGAGTTTTAATGGTTGGATCTTAGGACCAAAGCATAAAACAATTGTTACTATGCTAGAAGAGATAAGAGTGAAGGTAATGCCTAGACTAAGTGAATTCACTAAGTTTCCATAAACATGATTGACAAATATATCTCCAATGGCTTTGAAAGTATTAGAAAAAACACAGAAAATTCAATGAGATGTAATATTCAGTTCAATAGAGAGAGGTTTTGAAGTATCAGATGGACCATATTTACATACTGTGGGTGTGAGGGATAGTACATACAACTGTAGGTCATGGATGCTCAAGGAAATACCCTATCCATATGGATTGCAACCATACTTTACAAAAAATGAGAATTAATTGATTTTGTTGATAGCTGCAATAGTTAGGAGATTTATCTCAAGACTTTCTATCACTACATTCAATTAGTGACCAGCAGAAATATATGGCCAGAGTCAACAAATCCTCATATGGTCCCACCAGTTGTTAAACCTATGCCTGGATGGCCAAAGAAGATTAGGAACAGAGAGTTTGGTGAGATCAAAGAGTGTGTAAAGATAACAAGAAAAGGGGTTAACATGACTTGTAGCATCTGCCAAGAAAAAATCACAAAAAAAGGTTGTCCTTTAAAGGTGGTGTTAACTTTAAGTGACTTGTATCATTTATTTGTAGCTTAATTATTTTTAAATATGTGATCGCTTTACTTTTTTTTTGTAGGATTCTGTTGGACCAAGTGGTGTTGTTGTTGGACCAAGTGATGTACCAAGTACTACAAGACCTAGGGAGAGGCCCAAAAACACTCCTACTACTACTGATGCACCTCCAAGACCTAGGGGAAGGCCAAGGAAAACAAGTGATAATCCTGAAGTACCTCTTAGACTTAGGGGAAGGCCGAGAAAAACAACATAGGCTGAACCAGTTGCAACACCTCCTACACCTAGAGAAAGGCCGGATGAACCAATTATAGAAGCTGCAAGAGGCATGAAAAGAGATACACTACATGAACCAGCTGCACCAAATGTAAGAGTTATAAGAAGAGGTGTTGGATATATTATAAAAGCTGTAAGAGGTAAGGGAAGGGGTATGGGTATACCACCAGCTACAACAGTTACAAGAGGCAGGGAAAGATCAAGAAAAATACCTCTTGGTGACATAGAGTGAGAAGAAGGACACCTTTGCATGAGTGGTTTGAAAATTTAACAAGTTACAATACTCGTGCTCCATTAAATCTATCTGCTTCACCGTTCATGCCCCACGAAATCCACCTGCTTCACCTGTTCATGCTCCACCAAATTCACCTGCTTCACCTATTGATTCTCAATTTAGTACATGCAACAGAAGAGCAATTGATAAAAGGCCAAAGACAGTTGAAATAGGTATTTTGTTTGCTGAAAATGATTTTACAACATATATTATAAGTGTAGACAACAAAACTTAAATTAACTTTGTCTTAGAGGGTTGCATGTGTATAACTTTCTTTTTTTCTTTGTCTGCAGATTGGGTTGCCAAGTAGTATGATACTACATACTGTTTCTACACAACCTATAAGGTCTGTTGATATTACAGGGGACCTTGGTTACAAATCAAAAATAGGAGGAAAGTGAAGGGGCAAAAAAGTAGTGACTGAAAATCAGTTTGAAGTGATGAGATGAGAATGAACAAGAGGCAGAAAATGGCTTCTTCATAATCCAAGCCACAATGAAAGTGTTTTAAAATATTGATAGTTTTTGAGATTAAAATTGGTGTTCAATTGTTAATTGGGTAGGTTATTTTGATAAATAATGTGATTTACTTTTGCAAAGTCATTTTATGATGCACTTGAATGTTGCATCTCAAACATTTGTGCAATAATTTTGTATTGACTTATGTTGCTCTTGAAAGTTGCATCTCAAATAGTTATGCACTATTTTTGTATAGAGTTCTTGCACTTGTTGTTAAGTTGAATGTTTCTTTAAATTTGTATATATCCTTTGTGGTGCTATCATATGTTTCTATCAACTTTGAAATAATGAACGTAGATTAATAAAATCACCAAAATCAACAGTACTCAAAGAAGCTTGCAGTTTGAACTAGGATATTTCATTCAGCAAAATCAAGTTCAAACCACCATACAATAAGAAAATCTACCACTGACTCTACTTCAAATTACTATTTTAATCCATATAGCAATACACATAAAGAAGATACACACTATTAAAATACTATTAAAGCTCTTTTTCTACTTCACTTCAATCATCTTCTATGGTGTATTTTTCACCTCGTGTTTCTTCTTAACAAATAAGGTAGATTGTTCTTCCTTATGAGTGAATGAAGATTCGGTTGCCATCTCCATAATTTCCCTATCATTGTAAGCACCAATCAATTTTTTCTTCATTTTCATTATCTTCAATAGTTCATTCATGTCCTTCACTTTCTTCACCAACTTTGGAATAATGAACTTAGATCGTTCATCAACCATACCATCCCTCCAAAGAAAAAAGTTAAACTTGTTTGATCCATAATATGGGCAAGACCAAAATCTTTTTCCTGAATTATTATCAGACCGAGAAGTCTTCAAATGGAGTAAGAGATCATATGCATCACACCTCCATATTCAACATTGGATTTTTTTTCTAAACAAATGTTATTCAAATTCAATTTTACATCTTTCATGACTAACCATAATTTTAAAAATCAAAAGTTAGAAATTAGTGAGAAGAAATTAGAAATAGTGAGAAGAAGTTTTAAACAAATAAAGAAAATCAAGAAAGATATTAGAGTTTTGGAGGATGAAAAATCTTTACCTTCAACAATTGAGATGCAACCGGGAGAAGAGTAGAAGAAAGGAGGTTTATACCTCTCTTTAATAAATTTTATTAAAGATAATATTAAATAAATTTAATGAAAAATATATAAAATAAAGGAAATTTAGGGGCTATGTGGCAAAAAAAGATAGGTTTATAACAATTTTTTAATACCCTTATGTGCTCAATGTGCGTGAATACAGGCAGTGGCCCAAGTGAGTAATATATGCTAGTTAATCTGGTAAAAAATAGTCTGGGGGGGGGGGGTCATAGGAGTCCCACAAAGTTCAATGTGTTACAACAAATTTTGCCAAAGTATAGATATTTTACGAACCTTTTTTTCCATTGTTAAATTAAGATTATTCTAATATGTTTTGAGAAATAAGTAGTACTCCATATCTCAATATTTAAAATCCACATAGTTAGGAGAGAGACCCTAAATTGAATCTACTTTGTCAGTGTGTCTAGTTTAAGAGAAAAAAAAGCAAAGGGTGTGTTTGATATGAAGGAAAATGTTTCCCATGGAACATATTTTTCTAAAAAATATTTTCATGGAAAAGAAGTTGGTTTCTTTTTTTTATTTTCTTATGTTTGGTTGGTAAGTGAAAATATTTTTCGAAAATATTTTCTAGTGTTTGATTGGTGAATGAAAAAATATTTTACATAAAATACATTTTAGTGTTTAGCTAAAGAGTATAAAATACTTTTTTATAAAAATAACTTTCTACCCCTAAAAATATTTTTTTTAGAGTGTGTTCACTATGAAGGAGAAAAATATTTTCTAGAAAAATAGATTATTTCTTACTTATATTCTTGTGTTTATTATGTAAGTAGAAAAATAATTTTTAAAAATATTTGTATATAGTTAATAAAAACAATGAGAACGAATAGGTTAAGAAAGGTGGATAATTTTTTTTTAAAAATAAATTAAAAAATAAATCTTTTTTTTTAAAGGGGAGGGGGCTATGGGGTGTGTGTGTGTAGGGAGGGGAGGGGGTCAGAATAGGTGGTAGGGGTGAGGTAAGAAAAAAATTGAGTTTTTTCTTGAAAAAAGTAATAATAATTTTTTTTGGGGGGGGGGGGGGGGCGACTAGTAGTGGGTGGGGTTCGGGGTAGGGTGTGAGGGTGGAGTCGGAAATAATTGATTATTTTTTCAAAAATTATTTAAAAAATTTATTTTTTTGGGAGGTGAAGGAGGATGGTAGAGGGTGGGTTCAGGTAGGAGATAGGGCAAGAATTTTTTTTTAAAAAATTAAATAATTTTTTTGAAAGGGTGCTTGGTAAAAGGTGTGTGTGTATGGGGGTGGGGTTAGGGGTGTGGTAAGACAAAATCTTAAAATATTTTAAAAAACTAAATATGTTTTTTGGATCGAGGGTGGTAGGGAATTGAATATTGGGGTAGCGGTGGGTGATTTTGGGAGTTTGTCACAACCCGAGACTACCCCCTAATCGTAACACAGTGCCTGAAATCATAAGTGATCCCAAGCTAACTCATGAACTGGCATATTGCTTGAGTAACTGATTTAAATTGTATAAAAACTATATTTGCTGAGCGAAAACATGATCATGAGAAATTCTGAATAAATGTAATACTAATAAAGTTTACAACATGATAAATCTGAAGAAAGAACTTAAATTACATATCATGACTCTGACTGACTATCTATGAAGCCTCTACCATATCGACTATAGATAGCTAGGACATGCCTCCAACTACCACTAATCAATACATATGGATAATCAAAATACAACACATGAACTGCAATTGATTAGAGTTCCTAAAATAAGAGAACTTATCACCTGCTGGTTGAAAGTTGAGAACTGTCTGACCCTGGTGTGTGAACTACTTTTGGTACCTACATTATGAAATAATGTAGCCACATAGACGTATATGTGGCCAGCACTTCTGGAATATACCGAGTAAGTGAGAGCGAATGCAATAAGTAAAACTGAATAGATACATAATCTTAAAACATGCATGCTAAGTGAAAGTAGACTCACCAAGAAACTGAAATCAACTGAAAGCTGAAGTATCTTAAATCATGAGTAACAAACATAATCTGATAAGCTGGTTAATCCTTACACTTAGTTTCTTAAATCCTTACTTTTATAGAATAAGTAGAACTGAAGGTGGGAAACGGTAAAACATAAATACTGTATGTAAATCTCATGTAAAGCTGAACATGCTATAAAACTGAACTGACGATCATGTATGGATACTGAGCATGAAAAACATGAACATGTAAAACTGAAAATGCAATACCAAGTATAACATGTACTGTCATGATCTGATTAATATTAGTAATCTGTAAAACTGACTGAAACTGACTGAAACTGTGGGAGCTATCATGTAACTGACATAAATCTTGTGAGCTATCATGGAGTACAATATCTGACCCACGTTAAGGAAGGGTATTCTATCCTTGCCATCAGAATAGAACCTAAACTGGAGTGATCACTAAACCGAGCCCATATTGTGCAAGGGGAACACTCTTTGGTGAGGCCTCTAAACCTACGGTGACACGTAGTTTCTGGAAAATTAGGATGCGCTAAAACCACACTTTCCACTTGGTGCTAAATCCTACACCCAACTGAAAAACACAAAAATACTAACTGGTTATGCACTGAAGCTGATAAGCTCAGGTCATGGTATTTTGAAAACAACAGTGCATACAAGGTATGAAATAATCATAAATGTGTAAACTCATAGTGTTGAATAAGATCATAACAAATCGAGTTTAAAATTGAAATCATGAGTTGACTGAATCATTACTTGAAAAGTCTGAAACGTAAGTAAACATATAGGTGTCTGGTGTTCATAGCCCGCCAACACTGAATAATTACTAAAATATGATAACAAATCTTAAAGTAGTAATAGAAAGTCATAATTCAGAGACCCAAAACATTGGACAGTTCAATACATGAGTATAATACATGAATTTTAGCTGGGGACGTATTAAACTTAGGAGAATAACAATTTCCCATCAAAATAATAAAATTCAAGATAAAATATCAAACTAGTAGTTTAAAACTTGAATAAGTACAACTCTTATGCTCTTTAGTGCTTTAAATCACAGGGTAATTCTATGCTTCAATACATGAGAATTTGGGGATGAACCCTAATCTAAAAACATGTAAATTCAACTTGAAAATTATACTTTCCGGCACAAGGATGAAAGATTAACCTTGTTCAAAACCCTACATACCTAAATTTCTTGATTTCTTTATGAAAGCTTGAAATTGGAACTTGAATTCTTGAGTTCTTGGGAAAGAAAGCTTGAATTTATTATTTTAGGGAGGAAGTCCTAATTTCATCTCTTAAGAGTAGAGAGGAGAGCAAACATTGAAAACTGATTAATGATGTGAAACTATCGTGTATAGGGTGATTTAAGTCGTAGGGGTAGGGTTTGAGGTGAGGAAAAGATCAAAATACCTCTAGAGAAACTAAATAAAAATTGCAGAAATTTCTTTAGTTGACCGCCTATCAACTAGTTGACGGCTTGTCAACCTAGTCTTTACCTTCTCTTTATGATTTGGTTAAGATTGACGACTTAGTTGACAACATGTCAACTAGTTGACGACTTGTCAACCTAGTCGTCACTTTTCATTCAGAGATGCAGGGTGTTTCTGGTTAAGGTTGACGACGAGGTTGATAGCTCGTTACTTAGTTGATGGATTATCACCTCAAGTCATCACCTTGTTGATAGACGGGCGTCCTAATGAAAAATAAGCATAACTTTCCGCTCCGATATCGAATTAAGGTGAAACCAAATATGTTGGAAAGAAAACTCAAAGACCTTTAATTTGATATATAGTAGGATACTCGAGTCATTCTCATTTAAATTTGACCCTTGTAGGATCAAATATAAAAACTCAATTGATGAAAGTATTCTCAACTCGACTTTGCTCTAAGTGCTTCCAATGATCATGATTCGCGTAGAAAACGCTTTATACACAAGGTGAATGATCATGGCATTGAATTATGGCTTGACAAAATCACTTTGGGGCCTTTAAACATATGACAGATAGTTGGAAACTTATCTAGGAACTTTTGGGATATTATAATATCTCCCCTAAAATCATTCATCCTCGAATGATGGGTAGGAACTTATTGAAACTATAGAAGTATGGATGATGTAGACATGAAATTTATTCTAATGAAGGATATAGCTGAGCTGAAACATTAAAATTTCTATCATGAAACTAATTTCTGAGTTGACTTGACTTATTGACTATAAGGAGCTGATTCATGCTTAGAGTTTAGAACTCACTTGAAATGTCCATGATGCAATCATTCATATAGAACTGCGAAGTTCTAACTGATACATTAAAAACCAAGAGTTACTAAGGATGGAATAAAGTATACAACTTCTCATTTAGGAATCATCCCTCAACAAGACACATGTAGGAATCAAAAGAAAAGAGCTTCATGGCATCGCCAAGTATATTATGTAAGCATGAATCATGAGGTAACGATACCAAGGTTGTACAAAGGGTATTGTATGTCTGAGCTAGAATACTTGAAAAACTGAAATCATATACTTAACACTTATGAACAGAGTCATGACTATATAGTTGAATCTGAAATATGATGCATGAACTGAACTGAATTCTCAACTTACATGTATGCGAACATATTAACTCATAAAATAGCCATATTCATGAAACTTTAGGTAGTAAGACTATATGGAAAGACTAAAAACCATAGGAACTTGTCCGTCTGACTTGTAAACTGAATTATTGACTATACGGACTGAATTATACTGAAAGCTTATGCTCAACTGTAGTATTTCTTCAACACTCTTTCTAAAAAGTTCTAATAACATTAGGGAAAAAAGAATTCTTGGGCATGATCTTAATAAGATATCTGAATAAGGACTCTCAATATGGTTGTAAATCTGTAACTTGGAACATAGGCCTATAAAATACAAGTTAAGATAGAATTTACTAGGCTCTAGGCAATGAAACTGCTACTTTCAAGCTTATACATACTTTTTAAATACTCCCTCAACTATACGTTTCCCCTTCAATACTGTAAGTTCACTTGAGGCCACTTATAATCTTCACATGGGCATTGATAACTCTATCAACTAAAGTTTGAGCTGAACTGAATTCTCTCACTATGTTCAAGCCCACTCAAAATCACAAGGTATAACACATGACACCATAGTACTAGTATAAACCACGGGTTTAATATCCTATGTGCTTTCAAAGCTCTCATCTCAGGAATATTACTTCTTACCACTTCAACGACTAACTTCAACCTCTTATTAAGAATTCACTAACTCATAATGCATCCATCTACTCCTATACAAACATGACATTCAAGCCTATCATTATAACCACATATGAACTTCTAGTCTACCAATCCTCCTAGGAAAATTTTTGATACTCTCTAATACCTTTATCAACAATACTTACATGCACTGTCCCCATGAAGACACACGTAGAATTCTCAATTAATGATGATATATACTAAAAACTTTACCTTAATCTTCCTTCACATTTATAGACTTAAATAAAACAAACATACAACAATATTTCCCTAATAATGGATATTTATTCTCTCCTATCTAAATAATTATTCATCAATTTTTTTTCATCACCATTACCTTAATATAAGGAGAGGTCACTGAAAGGTTAGAACATGAGGACCTGAAGCATAAAAGAATACTATACATTACTTTGACACTTAACTGAGTTCTAAGGAGTAAAGTATCAAAGGTATGAATTCATTAAAGAGATTTAATCAAAGGACATACATGACATAATCTAAATTTTGCCGATCATTAAGAGTGTAGCATGAGTACCTAGAACTGAACATACTATAAAGCATGAGTACATGAGTCATGCGCTGCATGACCTGAGTTTGAAGTTTCATAAATTCATGGAATAAGAGTCGTTCTTCTGAGTGAATTGGAACTCCTCATACCAAGAACTGGAGTGTACATAATTCTATAAAAAGTATAAAGATGAGTTATGATCATAGAACTGATATGTAAGGCATGAGTAGATGTCATGATGACTGAAGTACAAAACTTTGCACTGAGATAAGAATGGGTCGGACATCTTCCTCCCCTACTGTTTCTCTAAAACTCATTGGCATCACTACTAGAATTTGAGAGCTCGACTTGGTTCCTTGTTTTATCATCTCCCCCTTAGCTTTAAGCCACCATTCTAAGTTTGTGGACCCCTTTAATGAACTCTAAACTAAACTGTAACCACTTTACTCTATAGTCCAAGATATAACAATACACATAAATAATAAACTCACCCTGAAAGTCTACACCAGAAAGTGTAAAATCCACTGCTAAAACTTCCTTTTGAAATAGAACTCTCAACTTTCTATAGTCTTAATAATCATAATATAATAACATAAATACTTACTAACTTAGAATCTTTGAGAGTATCACCATACACTAAGTTCACACTATCTATAATTTCAAACTATTCTTTCTATTTGCTCAATTATCCAAGATTCAAGCTTAGATTCTAACACTTGACATGGATATTCCTAAACTTTTAATGAACTATGCTAACTTCATTCTTGAACACCCCTTTAAAATTTACTATTTTTAACTTTCTTTAGCTTCCGCAATCATCATCACATACTTACACCCTTCTCGACATATACTTGCCTCACTAAACATATAATCTACTTCTTTTCCTTCATAGCCTACTAATATCACATCTCTAAACTTAAACTTTTCCCTAAACTATGAGAATTACCATTACACCAGCATACCCAACATCATCAACCTATAACCCATAACTTAGCTGTAAGAACATCATACACTATATGGCCTCATTCGCACTTAGCAACTCAAGGGTACCATCTAAGCACACCCACTGTTAAAACTTAGAAATAATATAATCTCATATCACCTTGGGTACACCTCTAGATCATAAACACATCGTCATACTTAATTTAAAATCAATAAACTTAAATTCTTGCATACACTATTTCAAGCCTTCCGATTCACCTTTCATACAACTAGCCCCCTGGATAAATAATCTACTAAATCCAAATAAACACTATCCTACTTTACTGCTGCTAAACTTTTGGGTTCATACTTTTAACTCTATATCATATGCTGTCATAAGATTTTGAGAAGGGATCTGAGAGCACATTTGACTTAGATTTAGTGCACAATTTTCATGAGCATGAATGAAATCCTTCAAACTTCGGATCAAAAAGGGACTGATGGGATTCTTCTAAGCCTGCATGCAATCTTATAGTTGTCTATGGAGATTGTTAGGGAAATATCTATCAGCAGGAATTTAAGCTTGACTATTTCTACTACCTAAAAAATAAGGCAGAATTGACATGAATGGAGCAACGTAAGAATTTGCATAAGTTCCTTTGACAACACCTTTATTGCACAATCTGAGACATGAAGAAGGGAAATATTTCTTAAATGCCCTATAGCCTCTTGAAGAAAAGTATAGATGTCTCCGTACTGTTCCGCAAGACTCTACTAGACACGGCTTCATAAACACCCTAGGACACATGAACCTTGTGACCTGATACTAAGTTTGTCATGACCCGAAACTACCCCTTAGTCTTAACACGATGCCTGGAACCACAAGTGATCCCAAGCTAACCCATGAACTGGCATGCTTCTTGGGCAACTGATTTAAATTGTATAAAAACTAAATTTGCTGAGCAGAAACATAATTATGAGAAAGTCTAAATAAATATAATATTGATAATTTTACAACATGATAAATATGAAGAAAGAACTTAATTTACATATCATGACTCTGACTGACTATCTATGAAACCTCTACTATACTGACTATAGATACCTGGGATATGCCTCCAACTACCACTAATTAATACATATGCATAATTAAAATACAACACATGAACTACAATAGACTGGAGTTTCAGAAATAGGAGAACTCATCACTCGCTGACTGAAAGCTAAGAATTATCTGACCCTCATGTGTAGACTACTTTGGGTACCTACATTATGAAATAATGTAGCCACACCGACGTATATGTGGTCAGAACTTTTGGAATGTACTGAGTAAGTGGGGATGAATGCAATAAGTAAAATTGAATAGATACATAATCTTAAAACATGCATGCTAAGTGAAAGTAGACTTACCAAGAGACTGAAATTAACTGAAAGCTGAAGTATCTTAAAACATGAGTAAAAAACATAATCTGATAAGCTGGTGAATCCTTACCCTTAGTTTCTTAAATCTTTACTTTTGTAGAATAAGTAGAATTGAATCTAGGAAGCGGTAAAACATGAATACTATATATAAATCTTATGTAAAGCTGAACATGCTGTAAAATTTAACTGACGATCATGTATGGATACTGAGCATGAAAAACATGAACATTTAAAACCGAGAATGCAAGACCAAGTAAAGCATGTATTGACATGATCTGATTAACATTAATAATCTATAAAACTGATTGAATAATTATTGAAATCTGATTACTTGGTCAAGTAAATCTGAACTGAATACTGACTGAAACTGTAGGATCGAATACAACAACTCAATCGATGAAAGTGTTATCAACTTGACTTTGCTCTAAGTGCTTCTAATAACCATGATTTACATCGAAAATATTTTATACATATGGTGAATGGTCATGAAGCTAAATTATTGCCTGGCATAATCACTTTGGGGCCTTTAAATATGTGATGGATAGTTGGTAACTTATCTAGGAACTTGTGGGGTATTACAGAGTTGTATGAATATTTCAACTTAAGGGTGAGATTGAAAAAGAGTTTTGGAAAATATTTTTCCTTACTTTTTGAAGGGAAGTAATTTTCCTTAGATTTGCGGAAAATAAGTTGATTTGAAAAATATTTTCCACAATGTTTAAGCCAATCAAACATGAGAAAATTGGAAAATTCCTTCATACCAAACACACTCAAAGTACAATTACTTTACATCAAGAAGAGTATTAATAAATGAGAGTGTCTGAACACTTATTAATACTTCCATCAAATCATCTCCTTCGTTAATATGTTGAAGCCCCTTTGTGGCATACAAATCTACTTCTCTAAGGGGTGTTTGGTACAGTGTATTAAGAAGAATAATATATGCATTAGTTTTCTTTATTATTAGTACCTTGTTTGCTACATTTTTTTTGCTTATGTATATCTAATGCAAGGCATTACTTATATACTTTATGTGTATTGAGGTGTGTATTACTATTACTTCAAAATATATGACATTAGTAATGCAATAAATCTAATGCATGCATTAGCATGATTAAAGATAATATTATCCCTCAAAAAAATTTTCGCATCCTTTTCAATATATATATGAAGGGTATTTTATAATTTTGTTTTTAGAAATTATGTAATTCATATTATTTTTAAAACATCAAACCAAACACTACATAAGGAAAATACTAACATAACTAGCACAAGCATAGCTAATACAAGCATCACTAATACAAACATTACTAATGCATCATATTTTGTATTATTCTTATATACTTTATCAAACGATCCCTAAATCTTTTAACTAATGGATTCAAAAACTTGATTTTGTATGATGAAATGTGTTGACACTTGGACTATTAATAGTGATCAAAATTATGTCATTGCAACGCCTAGTCAAAAGAGTTCTAAATTTATTTGAACCTTTAATTTTAAATTCACCAATAATAATTTTCTATAGCCGAAGATTAAAGAACCACACAACTTGAAAACAAGCTTTAATAAAATATGGTAGGACACAAAGCTAAGTTAAGGTCTCATTTGTTTGCACTTAATGAAGGTCCAAATCTGAATGGTTCAGACTTCAGACTATTAAGTGCATTTGTGGTTTATTGAGATTTTAGCTCTTAACAGGTTTGAATAGGTCTTAATCATTCAGATCTAGAACCAAGTATTAATATCATTAAGAGGTATTCTTATGTTGAATAATGTTCACCACCACTCTATCCACAATCACTTGTCACCACCACTACCACCTTTGTCACCACCACCATTGTCAACCACCGCCTACTATCATCATCCGCCACACAAACCACTTTCACTATCACAACCACCATTGACAAACAATACTACTACCAACCACTATTGTCAGCCGCTTCAAAACCTACCACCTCCATTATTCTAATTATATCAACCGCTACCGCTACCCCAATGCTACCACTAACATCAACTATTACCGACTAATCCCTGCTACCAACCAACTCATATATCATAACTAGAACCACCACTAACTACCACTAATATATCAACCTCCACATATTCTTTGGCCACCACCACCATTATTGTCACTGATATCGCCACTTCTACCACCACTTCAACCACTAACATCAATACAATCTATCTATACTAACAACTATCTACACTATCACAAATAATAGCATATCCAACTATCACCAAAACATCGTCAAACATCATACATTTATTTTTTAGCCATTGCAATCAATACCTCCAAAAACTACATCAACCAACTTCACGTCACAATCACCACCATCGCTACCAATCTCCATCGTCATAACGGTCACTACAATACCAACCATCTCTGCCATTGCAACTTATCACCACCAACATTAATAATTACTAACATCAATTATTACCACCACTACCACCAATACAAACCATCTCCACTATCACTACCAAACATAAATATTTTTTTCAATCAAATAATAATTTTATTGTATTAATTTAAATATTTTATTAATATATAATTAATTTTTTATTTGAATTATAATTTTTTATTATATATACAAGTAAATAAATTTTACACATTCAGATGTTGAAAAACAAACAGTCTTAATCATTTAGTTTTCAAATCTGGAGGCAATATCTTAATCATTTAGGATTTGGAGACAATATCTTAATCATTTAGATGTGCATTTGAATTCATACATCTGAATCATAATAAAAATAGATGCATCTTTATACTAAGAAATTTTAACAATCAAAAACCTTTTAATTTTGGTGACACATACAAGTCACAACATATCAATTTTTAAATGCAAAAAATTTCAATGACGATTAAATTAGACAGTAGGTTGTAAAAACTTCTTCAGGTTCAACCAGATCAACATTCTGTGGATGCAACATGTTGCATCATAAGGCCTACAAGAATTAGGGATATATCAATTTGAATCTAAAGACTTTTTTTACAACACGCAATTGCTTTAATCAATGTTGAGACTTTCTGCATTTTAAAACTAATTTGTTGTGACTTGTATTTCTCACAAAATTTAAAAGATTTTGTTGTGCCCAAGCATGCACGTAAGTGTACGTGGTCTCACCAAGTAATTTAATGGCCTTTACATGCCAAGTATCGATCCCTCAGAGACTTGTGTTAACAAGTATCCAAGAATAATTCACTAATAAGATTAATTTAATGTATACGTAACCACAAGAGTTTGTAAGTTACAAGTTATTGTAAACTAAACAATGCAATAAAGTAAAAGTTTGTACAATCAATGAGAAAATACCAGGGTTAAGGCTCTGTGAACAATCATACTGTGTTATAGAACTTTATTGGTTATGTTAGTTATCTTGGTCGTTAGTTCACAGGGTCTATACTATGACTATGGCCTTCTGAACCTCTAATCACTTATCTAACTTAGCCCCGCAACTGTATCATTAAGCAGGGATGAGAGAACTAAGTTAAATACATTCATATTTCATCCTGTAATTGAACCAAATAGACAACTTAGGTATACTCCTATCCTAGATGCGAATTATAACTTCATTCAATTAGAGGATTACAATCCTATTCTATCTATCCCACATTCTATCCTCCTGTTCCTCCTTCTAGGTTTACAAAATGATTGTGTATATATTATAAGGTTCATGAAGACTTAAAATTGTGAGAAAAATGATAAATAAACAACTAAATATGATAAAAAATCAAACCAAGTCAATTCATAGCCATAATACTCATGTTTTTGGCCTTAACCCCCAGAAAAAAGTGTTTAGCCGATCATGGACGTAACTTTAATCACACTGAATGAATACATATTAAAATCCATAAAAAAATAAATTAAGGGAATAAAATCCCTAGTTGAACTGTTATCCATCCTCCCTTCAAGTCCTAAGGTAGTCAAAGGTGTGAAACATAATAACTGAGGGTCGTGCCATACCCTTATCGCGGTGCCTAGGGTATGTGGAAACACCTAATTGTGGTGATATACTTTAATTGATCATTTAGGATGCCCCAAAGTCTGTGGCATGGGCCTAACGTAGTGCCTAAGGTTCGTGGAACGCCAATGACTCCAAAATGTCCATTTTTGGTCACGCCTCATCCCATGTGTTTGTCCATCCATTCCAAGGCTTATGGTGTTGTTTAAAATTAATTTTCAGATTGTGTATCATCCATATATCATAGATCAAATCACCATGAAACCTATAGCATCAAAAACCATGGATTAGAGCTCAAAACAATATACAATCCACGACGATGAACTAGTAACTTAAGCTAAGAGTACTAGTTTTGTCCTTTTGATCTTTAACTTAGTTTTGACTCTTGGTTTGTTTCAATTGAACCTTAAGAAATATAAATAAGTTATCCACACATGATTAAAAACTTATACACCTCTTAACTCATTACGTATACCATAATCCATCAAGAACAACTAGAACAAAACATAGTCAAGCTAGTCACACTAGTTTCCTCATCTAAACGCTAATTGACCAAATTTATTCCAAACTTATTTGAAACACACTTTCAACATTATAATCAAGTTGTTTAACACTTAAATTCTCAATTATACAAGGACTTACTCATTAAGCACAAGAGAAGTCCTTAAAATAAGGCTAGTTAAGTCCGGATAATCATACTTAGGTAAATAAATCCACCTAAAATCCTCACCCTACACTTAAAAGATTTTTTCGTCCTTGAACAAATCTTTACTCTAAGAATCATAATTAGAGAAGACTCTACACTTCTACAACAAGCAACACATTCAAGCTAGTACTACAATGACTACACAAAATTCAAGTTCTTACACTAAGCATATTATATACACAATTAAAATCTCATGAACACTACTTCAAAACACCCTAGCCTCAAGAATTGACTCACCAAGTTGGAAAATTCATGCATACTACTTAATTAAAGAGATCATACAAATCACCCAACTATCATCAAACATGTGCCCTCGCAAGAAGAGAGTTACCCATAATCATTCATGTAAATGTAATTTATCATAAAATGGGTACAAAGTCAAGTTATGCTCATTGTCACAAAGAATTCGCAAGTTACAAGATGAACCCTAGGATTGACCTTAGTGTAGTACTCTACTAATATCAGAATACTGAAGCATAGGATCAAGTAAAACTTTGAGCGTTGTAATGTAGGCTAAGGGACAGGAAGGAATTATTTGTCTTAGAATAGTGACTATCTTTCCTAAGCGCTTTAATACATCACATGAACATTAAGATCACTCTAGTAACAACCAATTTCCCACATATTCATCTACACACTTCTCTTATTTTGTCCCATCTCATTAAGATGATTCACAAGTATCATGGAGGGAGTATTATTCTCATATTCAGATATAAATTTAACATAACTTTTCTCTATTTTTATTACATATCTCCCAATTACAACACATATCAATTTTACAACACTAATAGCTATTTTTTTAGGCCTTCACTTTAACCTTTTACCTACTTGTATTTCAACTCCTTAGCTCAATTAACTGTCAATTAAAGCGCTTAGGAGCTTTGGATCAAATTTCGGTCATACAAAGAAAGGGAATTAGGCTACATATATAGCTACCAACAAAATAGGCTAAAGGCTCAACGAGACAAACTAGGATTATGTACCAAGGTAGATAAAGGAGGGTATGGAATAAGGCTGTCAATAAAATGTCTATATCATCTCCTAAACCCACACTTTTTATTTCGCTTTGTACGTACACCAGCCAATTTCTGGACATCACATACAACAAGGATACATAAGCAAACCTCAAACACATATGGCACATGCTCAAGTTAAGTAGGATCATTATAGATTCTTAACCAAGTAATCACACGAATTCAACATTAAACCAACAATGTTTTAGTGTCATAAACTAGAGCCTAGGAGTCTCAAAAGCAGTAATTCACACAATTAACATGCTCTACAATCAAAGCAACTTGCATCATACAATCATACATAACACCAATAAGAGCATCTCACTTACCTAAGCACAAAATTTTTAAAATTTACCCCAAAAATGGAAAGGATACTGGGTTCATAGGGTGCCCCCATGGAAAAGAACCAAAAAGAATAACCACAGGTAGGCAAAGTGTGCACCTACTAACTGACCCAACTAAGACTCAACACTAAAAATAAAAAATATTTTTGTAACTTTTTCAAATTAAATTTAGGCAAAAACAAGAAAAATAATTAGAATTTAAGATCCTACAGCATCACTTTACCCAAAACATGAGAATCTCTCCACCCCACACTTAAAAATCTACTATGTCCCCAAATTTGAATTTAAAAGAAGATATAAAAATACTCCCTAAGGCCTCTAGGCCTAGATAGTAGAATCTGTAAACATCAACAGGGTATGGGGACCCCACACTTAGTCTCTACCATACTCCTTAGCTCAAGTTTCCGGTACTCAAACTTTTCATCAACCTATGACTCAACAAAAATAACAACTACATGAAGTAAAAACTAAAAATACGAAAAATAAAACCTACCTTAACTTAAGTTGCCTCCCAAGCAACGCCTGATTTAGTGTCACAGATCGACCCAACATCACTACTTAGTCGAATTCTTTTATGTTTTTCCTCCTGCTTGTAGGCCATATTCTCACTCTTTTTTGACCTTCTGAGTGTGAACTCTCAAGGTCAACAACTTTTTCAATTCTTGCCTTTTCAAACTCATCTATCATTATCAACACGGACTTAGGCGGTGGCTCGGGCAACTCAATGAGACTGTCCGAAGAGGTCTTTGGTGGTTTAGCATTCACCTTACACTCATACTCTATCATTGTAATCCTGGACAAATCTTTATAGTAGAAAGGTAGATTAAGTGGCTTATAAACTCTGAAAACCACTTCTTCGTCCTTCAATATCATTGTGAGAGTACCTTTTTTCACATCTATCAGTGCTTCTCTTGTGGTTAAGATGGAGGCTCACCACTTTAACGTAGACCAACGATGAATTGGAATAACCTAACTCTGTATAAGGTAACCAAAGAATCCCCAAAGACTCTACATCATAAAATGATGTAGCATCCGGGGGCAGTTAATGGGGTGAGCACTAGCATGTTACTTAGGGAAGGGATAAAATAATGCCGTAATCAAATTAGTTCAAAACCATTCAAAAGCCATATGCACATATTCATATATATATATATATAAAATGACTCGATAGGAAACAAGGTTTAAACACTAATTTTAAAACCATTAGCCTGGATTATTTAGCTCTAACCATCTTAAGGGCACCCACGGGCTATATGGGCTTATCTCTCCCTACTGAAAGGGAGCCAACGCGTATTAATCACATAAATAAGGAAAATCCAAGAAAGGGTAAAAGCCACTGAGGATCCAACCATTCCTAAAAATATATATAATGTGTGAACTATGCATACGATTACCAAGCCCCCTACGCCGATAAGCCTGGTTTCTAGTGTCCGTTCCCCAGGACCTCAATCTTCTACAACGAGCTATACAACCCTCTTTAAGCCCAAATTAAAACCATTTACATAGTTTCATTCATTAACCAAGGAGTCATCCATTAATTCATTTACCGAATGGTATCGTCATACTAAATGAACTTACAATCAAAATTAATTAGCCAAATAGACTCCTAAGTTCTAATTTAGAAACCAATTCGTGGCCACCAAGGCCTCCAAAACTATTTTGATCTATTTATCCATTAATGCAATGCAATAGTTTAGTAAAGTAAGCAAAACCATATAATTATCCATATTTTAAAATCAATTATACAAGTGGGTTGAGGTTAATACCAATTCCAAACCAAAAACCATAATATTGGGGAAATCCATGAACCCCATCCCATTTACCATGCCTATGCATCCATCCAATTGAAAAATCACAAATTAAAGCATGATAAGAATTCCAAAACCATGGGGAAATAAATCTATGAATAACCATTCAAAAACCCTCAACCCATCATTCCAAACCCACAATTTAAAATGATATAAACAATGATTAAATACATGTCTTTATAAAAGACCAAGATAGGGAAGAGGTAAATATCAATACCTAGAATTTGGAGAAGAAACCCTAATTGAAAGCCTAAATGGTTAACCCTTTGAAACCCTAGCTTTGTTCTTGACCCTTGGGAGTTTGAGGGAAAGAGTAGTGTGTTCTGATTTGATGAATAATGAAAAATAGGGCCTTGTAGAAGTTTTAAGTCATGGAAAGCAATGAGATGGACAGAAAATACCATAATTCCCTTAATAAATATGGGTAAGAAAATATAACTCCCAGTCGCTACAGGTTAGGTAATGGCTCGTGGTCATTGGTCATGAGTTGTCACTAAGGCTCGTAGACTGGGACCTCAAACCCTGACCTCTCCCTGTTATGGTCACAAGTCACACGCTACGACTCATGACTAGACCTTATGAATCGAGAAGAACAAGTCATGGTCAGGATAGAAATAATAGACAACCGTTATGGTTAGATTATGATAGGCACTACATGACTCGTATAGAGTGACTACGTCTTATCACTTGAGTAATGGTGTGGGCACTGAGCTCAATCACAAGGAAAAATTCAGAGTACAGAACCCAGGGTATTACATTACCCCCATTAGGATCATTCATCCTCGAATGAGGAGTTAAATAACCTATTAGCATGATAACAAAAAAGAATGCACAAATAGCCAAATGATAAATTTGAAAGACTACAAGAGAACAGAAATTATACCTAAAAAATTTTCATCCAACGCAGGGAACAATAATGGATACTTGGACTTTATGTCCTCATCAGCTTCCTATGTTATAAGTCCTCGTAAAAGTTCTAGTTCAATTCAGTCCCATAAAGCTTGTAATAAGGGGTCCCAGACTTAGAAAATTTAGTTAAGTATTGACACTTAGTCTTATTTTTGGCCTCATTATTTCAATGGCATTATTTATGATCTTTTCGGCCTTAGATTGTCTATCTTTAAGTTGATTCATGATTAAAGACGTCAATAGGTCATCTTTGATGAGTTTCAGAGTTTTTGAACATCGTTTGAGTTGTGTTTGGATGAACAAAATAGCAAGACAATGTGATCTCAACGTATCACGTTGGCTATCACATCGACAGAATTGATGCAGCGTGTCAGCCATCACATCAACACCATTAACGCAGTGCGTCGCCTGCCGCATCACTGGGCATATTTTGCTTACTTAATTCCAACTTTTCAAGGGCAATTAGGTCTTTTTTCTCACCCAATTTAGCCAAAACACGTAATTAAGCTTTCAAAAGGGCAAAATACATTTATTATTCACAAAATCCTCTCAAGAAATAAACCCTAGTTCATCAAGCTCAAGATTAAGTTCCAAGAAATCCCCAACAATCTTCATGAATTTCGTCACTCAGATATGTTAGGTGTTTATCCTTGGATTTTTTTCCACCCTTAGAGTTTAAAAACCCTTTTCAAAACTGAAATTATGATTCCCATGTTATGAATTAAATTATGCTTATGTTTGTGTTGTTATTTGAGTTTCAAAGTTAAGAAAATATGAGTTTCATGTAAAATAGATCAATGGGTATGTTGGTTGATGTAGATATCACGTCAAACCCTTGAATTGTGAATTGATTGTTGTAGTCATGATGCATTAACATGTTCATTCCCATGTATAAGATTATGCCTCCTAAGTGTTTGAAAAATATATCTAAGTGATTAAATTGTACATTGTGATCTTTCGGTGATCTTTGTATTGAAATAATGCTATTACTACATGTTTAAACTATTTCCATGCTTAAGCTATGCCTTGAAAGTGTTTGATAAAATGTCCATATGAGTGAATCATGCATGGTAACCTATTGTTGTGTTGTTAAAGTTGTGATATGAGTTTATTAATTATGCTATCAAGTCCTGTGAGTATCTATTACATGAAATATAGATGTTTACTTAGTCACAGTAGTTATAGACTAGTGTAACACCCTAAAGTTTTAGGGCTTGTCAACTGGCAGGATTGTGCATGCCAACTAGGCTGCACCCTTGTCATTTATGCAGGCAGCATGTGCTGAGGGAATATGCTGAAGTCGAAGAAGAGGCAAAGGGGAATAACATGAGACAAAAAGTATCTATATATGTTGCATGAAATATCCTAAGAGTGTATAGGTGATTTGAAGAGGTCTTGGTGTGATCCCAAGGGGGCGGAGGCATGGTGAGGATCGTGTGCGGTGTTCGATGTTAGCGCCATGCTATTTTGAGCTACAAGTGGAATATAAGGATTCCGGTTTAAAGTATTGATATAAAGGGTACCTTATGTATTCTTACCAAATTTTGGGTCGTTTGGAGTCCATTTGGATAGAGGCTTCACTTGGCCAAGGTCCTGTGGCATTGTCATAATTTACTGATTGGTCCGAAGGCCATAACTCGTTCCATGAGTATGGGAATAGGATAAAACTTCATGGAGGTGTGAAGGAAGTCAAAATAAAGGACTAGGAACAAATGAAACCCAATTTGGAGGTCGGATGGATAGTCTAAGCCCTAGTATAATTCTCGGGCAGAATGATGTCTAGTGCCAGACATTGGGATTATTTATTTTAAGAATATATAAGGGGGGTATACATGGTGACAACCTACCAGCCTCCCCCGGATGTGTCGATAGATGGCCACCCCAAGTGTGCTGCCTTGATGGATAACCTCAAGGGCTTGCCTTGGTATGTCAAAGTAATGAGAAAGGTACTCATAGGGCTCGAGAACCCTATAGGCAACACAGGGTCGGGTCGACTAGCGTTGGGCATCCCAACAAGGCTAAATATTGGCTATATAAATCGACAATCCCCATAGGTTGTCTAAGTGATGGAAGGATGCCTCCAAGCCAATAGAGCAATCGAGATACTCTCCCCAAGAGACTCGTTAGCTGACTTGTGAGCTTGGCCAAGGTTTAGCCAAGCGAGCAAGGGTTCGTTGGCCTAAACGCGTAGTTGTGGGGCAACACTGTGCTATGGAAGTTGGATGTAAGTTGCATGGGCTATGTTTAGCTATGACATAAGACATAAGCGGATATATCTAAGAAAGACGCTTGTGACTAAGGCCAAGGATTGAGGGTTGCCCTACTCGGGCGAAGCAAAGGCCAAGTACAAATGCACGAGGCGATGTCAAGCTTGAGGATAGGACTATGCATGCGATGGCGATGCTCAGGCCTAGTCGAGAGATGAGTATGTCCGTAGCCATCTCCATAAGTACATATGGATGAGATCCAAGGATTGAAGGTGTGGCACAAGAGTTGCTTATACATCGGCTATGACTGGCGACATGTTGATAAAACAACACCAAAAGGAGCAAACCTCTAAGGCGAGCTTCCCACAGGCACTGGATTGTGCTAAAGACCTGGGAAATGAAGAAGGCTGGCCCATAGTTTGGGGACCCATGGGCGCCGTATGGGCAAAATTGTGTACCGCTAACACAGTGAAAAATGAGCCCGTGATAAGTGGTATTAGAGTAAGACCACTTGCTACACAAGTGGTATCAAAGCAAGACCACTTGTGTATCAGAGCATAGAATTGAGAGCAGATTGTAAATGTCATTACAGCAATCACGTCAAAGCATACATTGACATTCTTCGTGCTCATGAAGATCATTTGAGATGATGCTAATTTGTGAAGGGTATTGGTTATTTGTCGAGATGCTTGATTTATCTATGTCAACCAAGGCCCATCATTTTAAAATCACTCCATGTCACAGCCGTTGATTCCGCCTTCGTATGTGTGGGTTGGTTCCTCTTTAAAGCATCCGAGAGTGACGGAGATACCTTCAAGGGATGACTTCAAATCATTTGGTACCGTATGTAGAGGGATTCTATGGAGGCACGTTGGGCCAACAGGTGTGGTCATCGTGCGATACTATTTGAGTGGAACCAAAAAGTTGGAAAATCATATAGCTGGTGCTCAAATGTCCTAGATTATAAGGAACCATCATTTGGTCAGAAACTCTGTTAGCAATATGTTGGCAACTATGGTCAGAAGAGAGCATGGACTTGACGAGGACGTCAAACAAGGATGATGGAGTGTATTAGAAGCTTGTTAGTCAAATAGTTTGTTCATACAAAGAGATGAGCTAGAGTTGTCAGCCATGAAAGAGTCTAGGCTGAGCTAGAGAAGGGGATATACTGATAAGTCGGGTGGTCAAGAGGATGAGCCATGTTTGCCAGGTCGTACAACCATGTTCCAAGAGATTTAAAGCCATAGACTATAAATATTGGGCTTGATCATACCTAGATATTAATATGGATGCATTTAAGGCATCAAGTTGAGGGTCCACCAAGAAGGTTGGACTTGAGCTTTGCCAGAAGGCATATGAAGGGGTCCATCTAAGGAAGTTGGACTCAAGGTTGGAATGAAACCTAGCCATGCAATGGGTTGTGAGGAGTGGCAGGAGAGTACCTATAGAAGAGAGCCATGCAGGATGAGTGGGTAGTGAAGCCTACAATATGGGTAAGCGGAGCTTGTAGTTGAGAGAGTGCTATGCAAGGCAAGAACTAGGCTAGCACTAAGCGGAACGTTAGGACACGATAACGTAAAAAAGGAACTGAGTGTAGGATTCTTTGTGGAAGGATGAGCGTCAAAATTCAGGTGGAGGTACAACCATCAGGTGTGTGAGCGACACGTCAAAACCAAACCATTTCATGAAGAGGTGTTGTGCCAAAGTACTAAGGGTGAAGAAAGTCATCAAAGTAGGATTAGCTAAAGTGCCGAAAATGGATTGGGTTCCTAGTTTGAGGATGGGTTCTTTCAAAGAGTAGAAGAGCGGGTTGGAGGCCACAGATGGGTGAACCAAGGGAGTTCTCGCCATAGGCTATAGGTACGGGGGTACCTTTAACGTCGAAGGACTGTGAAGAGAAAGAAAGAGTTTTGAACAGGGGGAAAAAAGTTTTGAACGAAGTGTCCAATTCACAAAGTAGTGTGCAGATGCTGACACTTTGAGATAGGAAGTACTTGCCAAAGGTATGTCCCAAGGGAGTGTGAGGTGCCTATGGGCGCGGAGCACATAAGATGCTAGAAGGTGCCATGGTGAAACATGGGTTTCCAAAAGGCTATTGTGAATGATGATTGGGACAAAGTTTATAATTTGGGCTACCTCTAGTGACGTCGCTCAAAGAAGTAAGAAAAGGACCATAAGGGTATGGTTGGCAAAGATGCCATATTGAGGGATGCCTACCTAGCTATGTTGTGCCGAAAAGGTAAAAGTCCAGGAGGGAATAGAGTTGTTGCCAGAGACAAAGGATCGAAGAGATAGATATGCGAGGTATGGATGGGCTTGTAGGATCGCCAGGGTGGAAACAAATTCCTAGAAAAGATGAAGGCCGTGAGGAGCATAGTGCAAATATAAATTAAGGTCACCGCAAAGTTAGTCACCAGAGGGTGCAGGTGTAGAGACACTGTCTGAGCTGAAGTGCAGAGTGCACGCTTGGATAAAATTTGAGGGATAAGGGAAAGGGGCCTGACTCTATTTTTTTTAGATGGAGCTTGGAAGAGTTCCTACACACAAGGATTTTAGGGTCGTGATGTAAATACCCAAGGTTGCAGACTTTGGGTTGTCATTGGTGTCACATGTCATTAAGGACAATGACTACTTTTAGGTGTGTGAGGGTGTGACACCCCAAAGTTTTGGGGCTTGTCAACTGGCAAGATTGTGCATGCTAACTAGGCCGCACCTTTGTCAGCTATGCAGACGTCATGTACTAAGGGAATGTGCTGAAGTTGAAGAAAAGGAAAAAGGGCATAACATGAGATAAAAAATATCTATATATGTTGTATGACATGTCCTAAGAGTGCCTAGGTGATTTGAAGAGGGATTGGTGTGAGCCCAAGGGGGTGGAGCCATGGTGAAGATCGTGTGCGGTGTTTGATGTAGCACCGTACCATTTTGAGCTACAAATGAAATCTAAGGATTCTAGTTTAAAGTGTTGATATTAAGGGTACCTTATGTATGCTTCCAAAATTGCATACCAAATTTGGGGTCGTTTGGAGTCCATTTGGTAGGGGCTTGACTTGGCAATGTCCAGTGGCATTGTCATAATTTGCTGATTAGTCCGAAGGCCATAACTCATTCCATGAGTATGAGAATGGGATGAAACTTCATGGAGGTGTGAAGGAAGTCAAGAGAAAGGAGTAGGAACAAACACACCTAATTTGGAGGTTAGATGGATAGTCTAAGCCCCGGTATGATTCTTGGGCAGAATGATGTCTAGTGCCAGACATTAGGATTATTTATTTTAAGCATATATAAGGGTGGAGGGGGGTATATATGGTGACAGCCTACCAGCCTCCCCCGAGTGTGTCGAAAGATGGCCGACCCAAGCGTGCTGCATTGAGGGACAACCTTAAGGTCCTGCCTTAGCATGTCAAAGGAATGCACAAGGTACTCATAGGGCTCGGGAACCCTATGGACAACGCAGGGTCGAGTGGACTAGCGTTGGGTGCCCCGACAAGGCTAGAGGTTAGCAATATGAATTGACAAGCCCTGTGGGATGTCTAAGTGATGGAAGGATGCCTCCAAGCTAATAGAGCAATTGAGCTACTCTCCCCAAGAGACTTGTGAGTTGACTTATGAACTTGGCCAAGGTTCAGCCAAGCGAGCAAGGGTCCGTTGGCCTAGACGCACAGTTGTGGGGTGAAGCTGTGCTACGGAAGTTAGATGCAAGTTGCGTGGGCTATGTTTGGCTATGCCATAAGACATGAGAGGGCATATCTAAGAAAGACACTTGTTACTAAGGCCAAGGATTGAGGGTTGCCCTACTCGAGCGAAGCAAAGGCCAAATGCACATACATGAGGTGATGTCAAGCTTAAGGATAGGACTGCACATACGATGGTGATGCTCAGGCCTAGTCGAGGGATGAGTATGTTCGTAGCCATCTCTAGGAGCGCATATGGATGAGATCCAAGGATTAAAGGTGCGCCACAAGAGTTGCTTATACTCGGCCATAACTGGCAACATGTTGATAAAACGGCACCAAAGGGAGCAAACCTCTAAGACGAGCTTCCCACAGGCACTGGATCGTGCTAAAGACTTGGGAAATGAAGAAAGGCACCGTATGGGCAAAATTATGTGCCGTTGACACAGTGAAAAATGAACTCGTGACACTAGTCCCTATAAAGGTCAAGAGAATTAGTACTCAGTTAGTAGATAGAACTTAGTGAACTCAGTCTAGTTTAGTCAGTCAACACGATCAGTGTTAGTTCAGTATAGACTAGTACAGTCTAGTGATCAGTTTAGGGTAGATTTAGTCGGAAGTAAGATTCAACACCAAGCGAATCCAAGGATAAGGGCATTCCTGCCAGAAAAGGGTTTGACCCTTAGTAGTAGTCCATGTGTTACAGGACTACGTAGTCAGAGTAGGGTAAGTCGTCCTTCTACCAGACTAGGGTTGATGCAATCATTTATATATTTCATGAGTCTTCCTGCCAGATTAGGGTTGACATAACATTGTTAGTATCCCATGGTAAGGTGCTAACACCCTTCCAACTGAGGTCACAGGTTGAACCCTAAATAAGTCTGTATCGGGGTATATAAGTTAGATGAACACTTCTACAGTTTTAGTTTAAGTCTCATTATTTAGTAATGAACTCAGACAGTTCTGTAGAACCATGGCTATCAGTTATCAGTTACTCAGTCATAGAATTCAACACTTAGTTTCAGTATAATCTCAGATACCCGATGTATAACTATATGCGCAGTATAGCATGTTCAGTAGTTACAGTTTTGCATATTCTCTCATCTAGTTACTTCATGATGTTCATTTAGTCAGTTATCAGCTCATGCATATGAACCCATGTATATTAGCCTTACCTCATTTAGCTTACCAGTACATACCATGTACTGACGCATACTCTTTCTTTACTTTATGATGTCTCATATCATAGGTTCAAACTCTCTGGTTCCTGACTGTACTTAGCAGCTCAGGCTATCAGTAGTAGTTATAGTGGTGAGTCATCATATTTTAAGGACAAAGTTTATTTATTTCAGTATTTGAGCAGTTTAGTAGTTATTTCAGTTGGAGTTAGTTGGGGGTTTGTCCTATCAACTCCATAGTTAGACAGTTAGAGGCTTTAAGACTAGCATAGCCAGTTATTCAGTTTTTAGATATTATTATTAGTTATACTCAGTTACTATTATTTTAGTAGTTTGAAAACCTTATGGCATTTTTAGATTTCTTCTGCATATATATTTTAATTTTAAATTCTGTACTCATAGAAGGTACCAACCATGGGTTAGCTTGTGATTTTTCAGGGTTGTAAGAACTGTGTGATGCCCAGGGTGCAGTCTCGAGGCATTACAAACTTGGTATTACAGCCTAAGGTTCTATAGAGTCCTAGAGAGTCTAAAATCTGCATCAAGTAGAGTCTTGTGCATGGGTGTGTACAATGCCACATTTATGGACAAGAGGCTATAAGGCGTTTTAGGAAAAAGTTCCCTTCTTTCACTATTCATATCGTGCAAGTGAGCATAAGCTCAAGTTAAACTCTCTGTCTAATCAATTTTTTCCTTCTATTTATAGAACATGCCTCCCAAAAAGACCAACGGAAGAAGAACTGGAAACCAGTCAGCACCTCTACCCATTCAGAAAGATCCCCTGAATGAGAAGCTTTCACCGCTCTAGCCCATTCTGTGGTAGCTCAAAATGAATGCCCAGCTGCTGTTAAGGCCAACCTAGTGGCCAATACTACTGCAGCTTGAATTCAGGACTTCACTTGAATGAACCCTCTTTTATTTTTAGGGTCTAAGTTTGAAGAGGACCCACATAAATTTCTTGATATGATGCAGAAGGTAACAAACATTATGGGGGTAACCACTAGTGAGAGTGCTGAGTTAGATTCCTATTAGTTGTAGGATTTGGCTCATACATGGTTTAAACAGTAGAAGGTAGATGGGGCACAGATGTAGGTCCTATATAATGGGAAGAGTTTGCTACTGCCATTTTAGATAGGTTCTTCCCGTTAGAGTTAATGAGGCTAAGGTGTTAGAATTTATCAATTTGAAGCAGGGCAACATGAGTGTTAAAGAGTATTCCCTCAAGTTTACTCAGTTGGATAGGTATGCTCCTCATGTGGTAGCTGATAGTAGGTCTAAGATAACCAAGTTCATGTCTGGTGTGTCTAATAGTGTGGTTAAGGAGTTAGGCCTCAATACTAATTAAGGAGATGGACTTGGCTAGGTTGATGGTCCATGCTCAATAGATTGAGGAACAAAATACCAAGGATAAAGAGAGGGAGAATAAGAGGGATAGAATAAGTAGCTTCAACTTCACTCAGCCTAAGTCAGAGGATGGTAATTGTCCTCAGTTCCACCCAAAATATTTAGTCTAAGCTCCATACTCATCCAGTGCTCCTGTGCCTAAATTTAGAAATGGTAATAAGGATAAGGCACCAGGATCTAAATCTCAGGGTAGTGTTAGCAGTTCTCGAACAAATTTTCTCTGCTAAAAATATGGCAGAAATCATTAGGATGTCTGTAGGTTTGACAGCGATGTGTATTTCGGGTATGGTAATCATCCCCTAGCTCAATCTAGTCGTCTGTCTCAGTAGGGTGACACTTCCAGTGCCACCAGTGAGTAATGCCCAAACAGGCTTTATGCACCCCAGTCCTGACAGGATCAGGAAAGTTCTCCTGATATGGTCACTGGTACGTTACAAGTTTACCATTTACATATTTATGCTTTGTTAGATCCAGGAGATTCTCTGTATTTTGTAACTCCTTATGTAGCTGTCAACTTTGGAGTTAGTCCCGAAATCCTAACAGAGCCTTTCTCAGTCTCTACCCTAGTGGGTAAGTCTATCATAGCCTGGCAGGTATACAAGAACTGTCCGATTATGGTGTCTCAGAAAGTTACTTTAGCAAACATAGTAGAGTTAGAGATGCCAAATTTTGATGCCATTCTCGGCATGGATTGGCTCCAAACTAGGCTATACAGACACCATTTGGAAATTAACTTACAAGCTCTAAGATAGGAAATAAACCTACCTTTAGGAACTAAGGAACTTCCCTCCCATTCGATTATCGGTTTATTAGAAAATTAGAAACTGACCTTTAAGTCCTACAATCTAGAGAAACGTAGCATAAATGAAGCCAATCCATCCCCACGATTACATTTTAATCTACCATACAAAGTTCTACTAAATCCACCTATGTCTTCCTATGAAATATAGACACCACACAACCTCTCTATACCTTTTTAAAAATTATGAAATCACCCACTGGGGTAGAAACAGAGAAGGGGTCAAATATATCTTTAGGATCAAAACCAAGATGTACAGCCACATAAAGGGTCACATAAGTGAGGGTAGACCCCGGATCAAGCAAATAATACACATCACAAGAGAAGTGTTTGTACCAGTAACAACATCAGTAGGTGCCTCAGATTCCTAATGGGTGGTAAGAGCATAGAGAAAATTCTGACCAGTGTCAGTACCAAAAGTAGTACCCTTTCGCACAAAAGTTGAAGAAGTGGTGACCGAAACCTTATTTGCCCTAGTGGCTACCTTAACTGCGAGATAGTCTTTCTGTATATAGCTAGGATAACCATAATTAAAGCACTTATTTGTCCCCTTATCACAATAACTATCGTGAAGCTGACTGCATAATTTATAAGTAGGATACGGTGGGGCTGACTAAACTCCACTAGCCTAAGACTGGGCACCCTATGCCTTAGGACCTTTACTGCCCTATAAATAATGATCACCATACAACTTCAGAAAAGAAGCCCTAACTAAAGAATATAAACCAGAATTTTCCCAAGTCCTCTTCTTGCCCCACTATCTGTTATCTCTTTCACTAGCTTGTTGATCTCTACCATGCTCTGAATACCTGAACTTCTTATTCTACCTCTCCTCCATTTTTGTTTGTCTCTTATTTTCATCCCCTACCTACTGCATATAAGCCATAGGACTAGATATATCCATGTTATTATTCAACATTGCAGCCTTACACTCTAATACCACATCACGAGACAACCTTGAAGCAAACTTCCTCATTTTAGATCTTTGGCTAGACATCAATTTTGGAGCATAACGATACAACTAAGAAAACTTTAGGGCATAATTATTCACACTCATCTTGCCTTGCTTCAAATTCAGAAACTTCTCGACCCTAGCTTCTCTCAACTCCTGAGGAAAGAAATAATCAAAAAAGGCCCCTGCGAACTCATCCCATAAAGCTGACTCTGCATCATTACCTCTTAACTATTACCTCTTAACTATTCTCTCTCCTCATACCACTGATAAGCTACATCCTTTAGCTGGTATACAACAAACTCCACACCTTTAGAATCAGTAACATGTATTAACCTGGATATCTTCCCTATTTCATCAACAAACTCTTAACCTGAAAATACTTGACATATGATTTTTGTTCTCTCTATTGTGGCCTTTTAAATTTGTTGTTTGGGTACGTGTGCATTCTTTTTTACTATTGTGATAATGGATACCTTGGCTCCTAATTTAGGGAAGAATGATCCTAGGGGGTAATGTAATGCCCCGAGTTTTGGACCCTATAAATTTTTGAGTTTAGTCATCACTATCTGGGGTACGAATTAGGTGACGAGTTGTGAAGACTCCTCATGAGTCATATAATTATAATTATGGTCTAACCAGTGAGATGGTCTATTATTTTTATTGTGGTTATGACTAGGATCCTATGAGTCTTAAGGACTAGTCACGTGTCGTAGGGTATGACTCGTGACCTTACAAGTCAAGGTGCCCAATTTTCTGCCCATACTACTAGTCATGCTGACAACTCATGACCAGTGACCATAAGTCATTATGAGACCCTTAACGAGTGGGAGTTATATTTCCTGGATAGTTTCATTAAGGGCATTATAGTCTTTTTCTTCTATCCCATTAGTTTCCATGACTTAAAACCTTTCCCTTAGATTTATTTCCACAAATTAACATAACATAAACACTCTCTTCTCTCTCAAATTTTCCAAAAAAGAACAATTAGGGTTTTTAAGAGAATTGCTCATCTAGCTTTCAAATTGGGGTTTTCTCTCTGAATTTCCTAGTGTCTTCAGGCATGTATCTTTTCTCTAACTTGGTTGTATATAAAAGCATTCTTTTAGTCATGGTTTATATGAATTTAATTATTGGGTATTGAATGATGAGTTGAGGGTTTTGTATGATTGTTACTTGGTTGTTTTTTCCCATGGTTTTGGAATTATTTTTCATGCTTTATCTCATGGTCTTTAAACTGAAATTGTGCATGGGTATGTGAATGGGAAAGGGGACACAGATTTCTCCAAATTTTATGAAATTCGATTTGGAATTGGTATTAACCTCAATCCACTTGCATAATTGGTTTTAAAATATGGATAATTATGTGGTTTTGTTTATTGTTCTAAGCTATCGCATTGCATTAATTGCTAAATGGATAAAAATGATTTTAAAAAAGGCCTTGGTAGACATGGTATAGTTTTTAAATTAGAACTTGGGGGTCTTGGATTCCCCCAGGTTGATGGATAATTGGAATAGAACAATTCTATAAGATTGGAAGCATAATTAATTGGTATGATAATACCAACGATAAATGACTAAATAGATAACCACTTGGTTAAATGGATGAGTTAAGTGTAAGTGTTTTAATTAGGCTTAAAGGGGGTTATGTAGATCACCATGTAAGGTAAAGGTTTTGGGGGATCAATACTGGAAAACATATTTACTAGTGTGGGGGCCTTTATAGCGGTGTGCATAGTTCATACTTTATATATATTTTGGAATGGATGGGGTCATGGATTTTCTGGACCTTCCTCAGATTTTACTGGTTCGTGCGGCTAATACACACTAGACCCTTCCAGCAGGAGTAGTTAAACCCAAGCCCATGGGTGCGCTGACCATGCTTGGTATTTTGGTTTCAAGGATTTTGTGGGCAAAGTATGGGTGGTTATTGTTTATTGACTCTTAGTTCCATTGAGTTACATTAACTATTTTATCTTTATATTCTGGACATATTTTTTTGTTTATTTGGATTTTATGTTTTGGTTGGTTAGGCTAAGGGGATGGTCTCCGGCCCTCAACAGGCTTAATTTACCCATCACGACTAGGCTCGGGGTTGGGTCGTGATAAGCTTGGTATCAGAGGGAACCCATGGGCTATATGGGTTCAACTCCCTTTACTGAAAGGATCCTCGCATATGTTAGCCGCATAAACTAGGAAAATTTGAGGAAGGGCCGAAGCCACCGAGGCTCTAACCATTCTATAAAAATATATATAATGTGTGAACTATGCACAAGGTCACCAAGACCCCTTCGCCAACAAATGAGGTTTCTAGTGACAGTCCCTCTAGGATCTCCACCTTCTACGATGAGCTACACAACCCCCTTTATGCCCAAACTAAAACCATTTATATATTTCTTTCAATTAACCAAAGAGTTATCAATTAAGGTATTTACTAAATGGTATCGTCATACCAATTGAACTTGCAGGTCAATTCCATTATACCATTCCAAACCAATTAGTCACTGGTCACGAGTTGTCACCAAGACTCATAGCCTAGGACCCCAGACCTTGACCTTATACTGTTATGGTCATGAGTCACATCCTATGACTCATGACCAGACCTTACGACTCATGAGGACCAAGTCATGGTTAGAATATAAACATTGGACAACCTTACTAGTTAGACTATGATAGGAACTACGCGACTCATATAAAGTGACTACGACTCGTTACCTGAGTCGTGGTGTGGTCAGTGAGCTCAATCATAAGGAAAAATTTAGAGTCTAAAACCTGGAGTATTATAGGACGTCCCAAAATGATTGAAACTCTGCTATCTATATATAAATCAATAATAATAAAATCAGTTGGAATTACAAACTTACCAACCCTTATGAGGACATCTTCAATTTTTCCTTTGGGCTTAACTATGGTTCTTTCTGCCAATTAGATCATCAAAGGGATTGGTCTCGGCTTACCCATCCCAAGAGTTTTGAATATAGAAAAAGGAATCAAATTTATACTCTCCCCCCAAATCACTCAAGGTATGTACCACTTCACTATCACCAATCTGAATGGGAAGGGTAAACTTACTGGGTCTTTAAGCTTTTTACACGCCTTTTATGTTATCACAGAGTTGCACTCCTCCATCAGTGCCATGGTCTCAACAGCCTGCAGGTTTACTTTGTTAGTCACTACGTCCTTTAAGTACTTAACATACTTGGGCATTCCCTGCAAAAAGTTTAGCAGAGGGAGATTAATTTAAATCTCTCTAAACATGTCAAAGAACTTCTTGAAGCATGTATCCTCCTTTTCTTTATAAAACTGCTGTATAATGGCGGTGGTGGTCTTTCTTTTTCAACAACTTTTGTTTTCGAGTACTCAGACTTTCCTAAATTATCAATAACTTTGTCTGCAATCGGCTGAGGAACCAACTCTACCTCAACTTTTTTTATTTGCTTCTGGAGGCCTATCATTTAGCTCTTTACCACTCCTCAAAGTGATTTTCATTACTTGTTTAGGAGGTGCATTATCACTTGTCAAACCATCCTGAGTCCTTGTATTCAGTTCCAGTACCAATTGCCCCACTTGCTGCTCTAGCTGTTTCTGTGCAATTTGCTGATTTTTTATTTCAGCAGCCATTTGTTCTTTGTTGGCCAAAATATTTTTAGAGTCTCTTCAATGTTACTTTCCCAAATATTATGCTGCTGCTGAAATTGTTGCTGCTGGTTGTTGCCCCAAGGGTACATTGGTTGAGTCTATTACTTTTGATTATAGGTATTACTATAATTCAGATTTTATGCATTGCCCACAAAGTTGATGGATTCAGGATTTGTATCACATAAGTCTGCAGAGTGAACACTATTGCCACAAATCTCACACCATACCAGAGCCTACTGCACTGTATTAACCTATGCCTGAGTCTGTTCACACCTAACTTTCTAAATTTAGTCATCATCTGATTCCGCATAGCTGAAAGTTTGGTGGCTAAGGTTGTTATGCTATGAACTTCGATCACACCCACAACTTTTTTCACTGAGCTCCCTGAGGTATCACCATGCCAATTCATATTTCCTTGTACAATTTGATTCAACAAGGTGTATATCTCATCATAAGTCTTTTCCAAAGCCTGACCATCTATAGCTGAATCTAGAAAAATCTTTGTATTATGGCCAAGAGCTTCTACAAAGGTGTAAGAGAATACCTTATTGGACTGCTGATGAGGTGGACGGTCCAGAAAAAGAGATTTGAACCTCTCCCAAGCATGACTTAGGTTCTTATTTGGACTCTACTTGAAGCTCAAAATCTCACTGTGAAGTCTCACAGTCTTTCCAGATGGAAAGAATATAATGAGAAACTTTCAGGGATTGAACCTGCCGGCTCAACATTGACCACTTCTTTGCTTTCCCCAAGAGTAAAAAGGGGAGAGTGTCTGTAACACCCAACACTTTTGGGCTAAAGTTGAATCATCTTTCTGATGTATATAGACCCGAGTTAAGTGGTTTTTAGTTAGAAATAAGTGTGACTTATATTTTACTTAGTGTGAAAACTTCCTCGGATAAAAATATACACCATAAGAATCTCCTAGCTCAAAAGTTAGTTGAGCACTTTCCTATTGATTGATTTATAGTTGACAATTTTTCCTGGGTCAAGTTCCATAGAATATTTCTCCTAGTATATAAAGATTCATGTGGATTACTATATGTAAAGTTAAATCCCTTCGAGTCTTCTTTCAAACGCCTCCAGCCATTTATCAATCCAAGTCTGGAGTAAGAGGTTATGAGTGTTTGAATAAGGCACCGTCCTGGCTGTACGATTGTGACACCCCTAAGTTGTAACATTCTTTTGATACTTCTAAAATGATATTTAGGACCCCCGTAGTGATGGTATATCATGTATTGACATTATGGGAGGTTTTGCGAGTGTTTAAGAACCTCAAAACTAAGTTGGCATCACAAACTAGAGCTTAAGTGATGGATAGGCATCGCCTTACCATAACAAACGTTCACTGGAAAGGGTTTGCCATAACTTATGTGCCACAAACCTTAATGTTTTCCATATCTTGTGCATCTAAAACCCTAAGGTTTTCCATGGGTTGTGCATCACAAACCTTAAGTTTTACCATGGAGTTTGCGCCGAAAACCCTATCGCCAAGCGGTGTAGAAATTTTGTTTTGAGTTATTTCGAGGGAAACAAAGTCTCTTTGCATCCCATAACCATCCCTAATCACTCCTAATTGTTATAAGGGTTTTTAAATGCATTATTTACACTCCTGAAGCCCCAAAGAAGTCAAGTCACGATCCAAAACCCTTCCCCTCTTCTCAAGAACAAACCCTAATCATTCCTCACTATGTTCATTCATTCCATCATCTTCTCTTCAAGATAATCAATAAATTAGGTTCCCTATTCCAAGAATTTCAAGATAATCTTTCAAGATCATCACCAAGGCTTTCAAGGTCAAGCTTTCTCCATCAAATTAAGTCCATTAAGGTATGTGGGGTTATGAAAAAGGATACTCCTTTCGTCCTTGTGCCCAAAACTAGTTTTTAAAGGTGAATTTAAGTGAATTTCAGTCTAGGGTTCATACCCAAATATCATTGTTGAAGTTTATGAAGTTACAATTAATTTAAGTGTTGAATTGCATAACTATTTTTACACATTCATGCGTGTGACTTGATTTTATATATGTTGAGAATTGAATTTCATTGTCTTGACTAGAATTGTTAAAGTATTTCAAGATTATTTTTTTAGCATGAATTCTGTTATAATTTGACATGATTTTCAAGCATGAGTTATAAGCCCTAAGTTTATCCCTTAATATTTCAAGAAAGATGATGTTTGAGCATTGTTTCACAAACATATATCCAGATTTTAAACAAGATTTGATCTTTTGATCCTCAGCTAAGATATGGAATCCACACAGATTGGTTTTGAATATAGTTTAAAATAAATAGTTGCATAACTGGTTTTCATTATAAACCCTTATGCTAGTTTTAAAGTGGATTTCCTTCAGAATGAGCATATAAGTAAAGGGAGTAGTATTTAGCACCGAGTTGGGTATGTGTCTCAATTTACATGCCCCATAACTATGAACCAATGTAGGTACAGATTCAGATTATTTCCATTTATATGGATATGGATACCGATTGTGATCACTTAAGGTAAGGTTATACTCCTTGGCAAGAGTATGACACATCTCCCTAACGTGAGGTTTTCCCCTTAGGGGAAAAAGACGTTGTACTCCATGATAGCTCACATGGTTCATGTCAGTTAGAAGAACCTCTCTAAGTCCTAAAACAGAATAACAAAACATATTTTAGAAATTAAGTGTAAAGGCTCACAATTTTATTCCAATATTGTTTTATATAAGACATTAACTATGAGATTTTCATCTTTCAGTTTACAAATGATAAAGGTGAGTCCTTTTACACTAAGCCTGCATGATTTGAAAACAGACTTGACTTCAGTCCTACTTATTCCACTAATAGAAAGTGTAAAGTACAACTTTTAGAACTAAGTATTATGGCTCACAAGATTTATACAGTATGCTTTATTATTCATGATTCATAATTTTCAGCTTTCAGTTATTCAAGCCAATGTGAGTCATTTACACTTAGCATGCATTCTTTATAAGTTATATGCAAAATTAGTTATAGTTTTTACTTATGAATTCACCCCTACATGCTCAGTACATTCCAAACGCACTGATTCATATATACGTCTATGTGCTACATTGTTTAATAGTGTAGGTACCAGCTGTAGTATACCATCATAATCAGACAGTTGCACCTTCCAGTCAATAGGAGATGAGCCCTTTTGATTCAAGGGTTCAAGTCCGTCATAGTTTGAGTAGCATTTTAATTTCTTTAGTCTGTCGTATTGATTTGGGATAGTTGGGAATCATGTCCCAACTACCTATAGTCAATACTAGAAAAGGCTTCATAGACAGTTAGTAGAAGTTGATGTATTTGATTCTAGTCTTGTTTTCTATAATCAGAGTTGTAATTATTTCAATATAGTTTTGTATTGATCATATTCATTAAAGATTTATCTTTCGTATTATCCTTTCAGACTTATGTATTTATTTTAGTTGCTCATGAGTTATGCCATTAGCAAAGGTTAGCTTGGGATCACTTATGGTCCTAAGCATTGTGTGATGACTAGGGGTAGTCTCGGGTCGTTACAGTGTCATCCTCACATAATTAGTTGACACACCTATAGGGATGAATATGTCATTAATCTCCAAAAAGTTCTACAAGTGGAATTGTGGATCTTCATGTGATAGCCCGGTAAACTGTCCATTGATGTGTAGAAGCTGTACCATATTCTGCTTCAATTCAAATATTCCTCTAAGAGTCGGTCTTCAAATGGCGGAGGTCACATTGGTCGCAAGTGGGATTGCCACTTCATGAATTATCTTGCGGGCTGGTGGATCCTCAGCCATGGGTCAAGAAATGGTCTGTTCTTTATGAACTTTTGGGATATGGTAGAGAAGGACTGCTTCTTTCCTCTATTGTTGAAAGAGTTTCTCAAGCTCGGGGTCTAGTTCAACCAAATCCCGGTACCTTGCCAGCTTACTAGCTTGTTGCATGTGAATTAAAAAACCAAGACTAAGTGAAAAGCATTAAAGAAATCAAAAAATAAAACTAAAACTACGATGGATTCCAAAGTAAAAGTCCCCAACAACAGCGCCAAAAACTTTTTGGTCCCAAGCGCACACATAAGTGTACGTGATCTTACCAAGTAATGTAATGGAATTTTACAAGCCAAGTATAGATCCCTCAGATACTTTTGTTAACAGTTATCCAAGACTATTTCACTAATAAGATTAAATCAGTGTATATGTAACTACAAGAGTTTGAGAGTTATAAGTAACTGTAAACTAAACAACGTGATAAACTAAAGGTTTGAACAACCAATGGGAAAAACCCAGGGTTAAGGATTTACAAATAATCAAACTACATTATAGAACTTAATTGTTTAGGTTAGTTATCTTGGTTGTTGGTTCACGTGGTCTATACTATGACTATGGCCTTCCGAACCTCTAATCACTTATGTAACTTAGCCTCACAACTACATCATTGAGAGAAGGTGAGAGAACTAAGTTAAATGCATTCATATTTTATCCTGTAATTTAACAAAATAGGGCACTTAGGTATATTCCTATCTTAGATGCAAATTATAACTTCATTCAATTAGAAGATTACAATCCTATTCTATCTATCGTACATTCTATCCTCTTGTTCCACTTTTCGGGTTCACAAGATGATTATGCATGTATTTTAAAGGTCATGAAGCCTTAAAGTTGTGATAACAAGGATAAATGAAAAACTAAATATGATAAACAACCAAAACAAATCAATTCATAACCATAATACTTATGTTTTTGGCTTAACCCCCCAAAAGGGTATTTATCCGATCATGAACGTAACCGTAGTCACAATGAATGAATACACTCTAAAATTCTTAAACAGACCAAAGTAATGAAAAAAAAATCATATTTTAAGTTTTATCCATCCTCCCTTAAATTTCCAAGGTCTTCCAAAGTGTGAATACAACAACTAAGTGTCCTATTTATAATTGGACCAAAGCTGCCGTTTTTGACTTAGGGTCGTGCCACGCCCTTATCGCGGTGAATAGGGTCCATGTCACGACCTAATTGTGTTTATATACTTTATTTTATCATTTATTATGCCCCCAAGGACGTTTCACGTCACTAACATGGTTCCTAAGGTCCGTGGCACTCCAATGACTAAAAAACGTCCATTTTTGGTCATGTCTTGTCCCATGTATTTGTCCATCCATTCCAAGCATTGTGGTGCTATTTACAATTGATTTAAAGCTTATATTATCAATATATAATCATTATAAACTCATCAAGTAACCTATAGCATCAAATACCACTAATTAGAGCTCAAAACAATATACAATCCAAGACGATGAACTAGTAACTTAGGCTAAGAGTACTAGTTTTGTCCTTTTGATCTTTAACTTTGTTTTGACTCTTGGATTGTTTCAATTGAGCCTTAAACATTATAAACAAGTTATTATACATATTATTACACAATTATACCCTTATTAACTCATTAAGAACACTAGAATCTATCGAGAACAACTACAACAATACATAGCTCAAGTTAGTAACACTAGTTTCCTCGTCTAAACTCTAAGTGACCAAATTAATTCCAAACTTGTTTGAAACACACCTTAAATAATATAATCATGTAGTTTAACACTTAGATGATTAATTACATAAGGATTTACTCATTAAGCACAAGAGAAGTCCTCAAAACAAGACTAATTAAGGCTAGATAACCATACTTAGGTGCATAAATTCACCTACGACCAAATTTATAATTATTGGAATCTCTTAGTCTAACTCAAGTCTGCATCCTATTTTATTTTATTAAAAGTCTGTTTTCAAGTTTTGTAATGATTTTTTGAATCTTTGGCTTACGGAATTGTTCTTTTATTGGAAATTTTTTAGTTAAAGGTTCGAATAAGTTTAGAACTCTTTCAATTAGGTGTGTGGTGACATCATTTTGGCTACTATTGATACTCCAAGTGTTAGAAAATTTCATTATAGTGGAGACATTAATAAAATCTAGTTTTGGATCAATGGTCATCAAATTAAGAGATTTTGATTCCACTAAAGGGCTTCAACATATAAGTGAAAGTGATGATAATCAAAACATTGAAAAATGTTTAGACACTCTCGTTTAACCACACTCTTCTTGGGATAAATAATTGTACTTCATTCTTTTAATTTAACTTACATAAGTTGATAAAGTAAAATTCAATTTAGGACTTTTCTCCTAAATTTATGGATTTTGAATACATATGTATAGACTACTATCTTAAGAATTTGAAGAAATTTCAATTGGTTAGACATGGAGTGAGTTTTGTAAACCTTCAAAATATTCTTTCCTTTCCTTTTTAAGGATTATTCTCTAGACACTCTTTCTTGATGTAAATATATTAATTCTTATGTTTCAGATATTATTCTCTAGCTTTATTTGTTGATAATAACTTAAATTTTCTTATCTTTGTAATTTTTTTAATTTACATATATTTGGTAGAGCATGAAAGAAATTTCACTATGTATACATACTTCGGTACTCTTAATATATGATATGAACATCCTGACCATATTAACCAAGAAAACCAAGGTGAATCTTAAATAATAAATTACAGGGACATCAGGATAGAGCTTAGAACAATTGGAACATTTGTCACTTGAACCGATACTATTGCTGAAAAACTGGTACGTTTAACCTTTTTATGTAATTTGCTTTCTACTAACTCATGATTGTAGGGGAAATACATGCATAACTAGGACTTCTCCACTATGGTCACAAGGGTCAAACAATTGTATGCTCAAAACTCAGGATCCACTAGAAGATTGAAAACACACGTTACACTATTTTTCATAATCAAGGTTTTCGTCCCAATTGTGCTTTTATCCACAATATTTTTAATGAGGCAACAAATGTAAGCATTCACTGGGATTTTAGGACAAAAGGCCTAGGGGAGAAAGGCCTACCAAATGGGTAAAAGGGAAACACACTGGGGTTGTGTCACGTCTCAAATTTGATCCTATCAAATGCACATCTGATGTTGGAGAATTGTATCGAAATTACCTTATAAACTTAGCAAACCACCTTTATTGTCATGACACGAGGCTACCCCTAGTTGCGACAACGGTGCTTACGGTCATAAGAGACCATAAGCAAACCCATGAGCTACTACCTGCTGTGAGCACTGAGTAAATTGATAATAAAAAATATATACAGAACAACAACTGCTAATGCCATAAGGTTTTAAATCCTGAAACACGACTAAATCATAAATATGAACGTTTGAAGTTATACTGAAAAGACTGATAAAACAGCTGATAAACTAACTGTCTGAATTCTGAAAAGCCTCTACTGACTGACTGTGGAGTTGATGGGACAAACCCCCAACTAAATCTGACAGAATGAAAATACTGAACTACTGAGATGAACTAAAATAACAAAATTATGTCCTTGATAGATGAGAACTCACCACAACTGCTGCTGCTGATAAGCTGAACTGTCTAAGCGCGATTGAGAAACTGAGCATCTGATCCTATGATATAAGACATCATAGCATAGAAAAAGTATATGGTCAGTACTTTGAATGTACTGGTATATGAGATGGGGTTAGGCTGATATGCATGGGTTAACTGTACATGCAGTAATAGCTGGATGAATAACAAGAGATAACTGAGTGTACATGCATAAAAATTGAAATACTGAGGATGCAAGACCAAACATATAATTTTTTCAAAAATAATTTATAAAATTGAAATAGTGAAATCTGATAACTGAATAACTGGAAGTCTGTATGCTATGGTCAAGAAAAATTGAACTGAATTCTTTACTAAATACTGAACTGAAACTGTGGGAGTTATCATCTAATCGACATGCCCCAATATGAGCAAATTGGGGTCCAACCTGTAACCCTAGTTGGAAGGGTGTTAGTACCGTGCCACGGGTACTAAAAATGGCTGTGAGTCACCCTCATTTGGAAGGTGCTCTAATGAGATATCTGTTACCCTCAACTAGTAGGTAAACACTTTATCAACTCTCAACTGGCAGGTTGATATCTCTAACCTATACTGGCTACGTAGTTCTGGAACTAAGGGACTGCTACTAAAGTTCACACATTTTACTGGCAGGTGAGCCCCCCTCCCCAGGTTCGCTCGATGCTAAATACAACTCCCAACTGAACTGACACTGACACTGACCTGAATTGGGTTTAACTAATTATGAATTCTGATAGTGCTCATTATGATAATAACAATTGAGAAATCAACTAAGCTTGTGGTTTAACTAAAATTATTCTGAGGATACTGAAAGTATATAAAAAATAAGTATCGGGTGTTCATAACCTCCGGTACTAAATAAAAATAACAATAAGGACATAAGAAGCTTTAAAAAACCATAATAAAGGGTCATTGCTCAAAACCTAACATTTAGACATTTCATGATACATACGGGAGTCATGAATTTAAGCTTGGGAATGGGTAAAACATGTGATTTAAAACATAGTTGCAATACTAAAATCATGAATTAGGGATTTAACATGAGGACTTCAATACTCAAATCATATAAGGGCTCATTCTATCGAAAAACACTTGTAACATAACTTGTAATCAAAATCAATAACAACTTCATGGATACAATTCATCATAAACATGTAAAAACTCATAATTTGATACTTGTTTTTTGGAGATGATCTTGAGAGAAAACCCTAATCTTATTGTTGAGAGTGGATGAGAAGTTTATGTTGTTTAAATCGATGTAAATAGGGGCAAAGTAATGCTCCTTAGGGGTTAAATATCATGGCTTGGGAGTTATAAGAGGGTAAAAAACTAAAAAGCCCTTAAACTAAAGCTTACAGATAATTTTTGGCAGTCCTTACGAGTCTACCATACGACTCGTATGGTCTGGGTATAAGTTAGATTTGGTAACCCATATGATGGACAGTGTGTGATATAGCTTGACAGTGTTTTAGTATTTCGGCCATAACTTTTCACTTCGATGTCGTATTAAGGAAAAATTGGTATTGTTAGAAAGATAATTCAACTAACTATCTATTGGTGGGTATTTCAGTCAAAAATTCTTAATAAAAAAGTTATGATCTTTTAAATATGAATATAGCTATGTATATCTCATGAATTTAATCGCTAAGGGAGGTTTTGATTTATTCATGATCTAGGAGCTATTCGAGGAATTAATATATATCTAAGTAACTTATAAAGATATCAAAACATAAGGCTTGATTCTTGGATTGTCTACTAGTCAGGGTACGGGTCACATCTTATGACTCATTCCTTAGCATATGACTAGTATCCATGACTTGTACCTTTGACAGAACCTCAAGGAGTCTACATTGATGTCCTTACAACTTGGGTTCATACGACTCGCACCCCTCTATACGATTCATAGTGGTCAAGTTGTACCTAGAATAGAATTTTAACTTAAGCACACTATCTTGGATATGACTACCACATACAACTCGTTAGAGTCTTTATGACTTTATAGAATGAGTTGTGATCGGTCCAAAAATTAAGAGAAATATAGGGTATTACAATAACTCTCCTTGGGAATATTCGTCCTCGAATGAGACTGGTTAGACTCTGAGAATACTAATGAAATCGAGATCATCTACTGAACATGCATGACTGGAAACATGATCACATAACTAAGTCTTAAACATGATACATGACTGAACTAATTTCATGAATACATGCAATGACATGAGAATGGTTATAAGCCTGAGATAGAAACGAGAGAGTCAACTTATGAGTAACCATTACCTCTAGTTGGATCTGGTTTTATGAAGAAAAGATAAGAGGTTTAGGACGTGAAAACTTAAGGTATTACCATATCTCCCCTTTGGAATAATTTGTACCCCAAACGATACTGACTTGGCTGAAATACTAAGGAAAGACTGAGATGATGCATAGGGCACTTACGAACTAGATTATCACTGAATATCTAAATCTGAAACATGATGCATAGTCTGAACTAGATTCATAATACATGGATGCAAGCGAACTATCTCTTGGAATGGACATATTTATGAAACTTCAAATAGTAAGACTAGATCAGAAGATGAAAAACCATAGGAACTTGTTTGTCGGACTACTAACTGAACTACTGGCTAAACGGACTAAATTATACTGAAAGATTATACTCAACTATATATTCCACTTCAAAATTTCACTTTACTTAAGGCTACTTAAAAATATTCACATGGACTCTGATAACTCTATCTACTAAAGTCTGAGCTGAATTGAATTCTATACTATGGTCAAGCTTACTCGAATCTACAAAGTACTACACATCATACCATAAAACTAGTCGAATTCAATACACCCTGCACTTTTATAACTTCTCATCTCATGAATAATTCCTATTACCATTTCAACAACTACATTCAACCATTACTAAACATTCACTGACGTGCAATGCATTCATCCACATATATATAAACATGACATTCAAGCCTATCATCATAACCACATATACAATTCTAAACAAAACCCATAAAAGTATCTTTCTCATATCCTCCAGACCTTTATCATCAACAAATTCCATATACTATCTCAAGAAAACACAAGCAAAAATTTTAACTAACCATGAAATATATCAAAAACTTGACCTCAATCTTACTTTACACTTACAGCCTTAGTTAAAACAAGCCTACAATAATCTTTTGTCAGGAAGAAATATTTACTCTCTTCCATCTAAATAATTTTTTATCATCACTATCATTTCATAAGAGAGGTCCATCATCACTATCATTTCTTAAGAGAGGTCACTGAAAGGTTAGAACATGAGGACCTGGAACATGAAAGGATATTATGCTCAATATTGACACTTAACTAAGGCCTGAGGAATAGAGTATCAATGGCATAAATTCATTAAAGAGGTCTAAAATGAGTGCATGCATGACAAAAATCTAAATTTTGCGGATCATTAGGAGTATATCATGAGTACTAGAACTGAACATACTGTAATGCATGGGCACCTGAGTCATGAGTTGCATGACCAGAGTTTGGAGTTCATAAATTCATGGAACATGATTCATACTGCTGAGTGAACTAGAACTTCTCATACTAGGAACTGGGAGAGTATATGATTTGCTATAAGGTGCACGATTATGAGCTATGATCATAGAGCTGATATGCAAAGCTTAAGTAGACATCATGATAACTGAAGTAAAAATATTAAAATAAGCATGGGTCAGGCATCATCCTCCCTATTGCTGTTCTTCAACACACTGGTATCACTACTAGAATCTGAGATCCTAACTTGGTTACTAGTCCTATCATCCCCCCCTTAGCTTTAAGTTATTGTTCTAAACCCGTGGACTCCTTTAATAAAATCTAAACTAAACTGCAATCAACTGAAGTAAGTTTCTAGGATACGATAATCAGGCAATTTTTGTATACCTATCTGGCTATGATAGATTGCCCACTGGGATAGATACTGAGAAGGGCTCTACTAAAGTTACAGGACTGACACCAAATTTGATAGTTATATAGGGGTTTACAACATAAAGTGAAGCTATGAGGTCTAATAAAACATACACACAAAGATGAAAGACTTTTAACGTACTCATAACTACATCAGAAGAACTTTCCTTATCCTGTCGGGACTGGAGTGCATACAACCTATTCTGGCACTGCCCATAGGTTGCACAAGATACGACATCCTATTGAGATGAGCGACCGACTGGAATTGAAGAATGACTGGACTGGCCCTGTTGGAGTAAATCCCTTCCTCTAAGTCACTATCAGCTACTCTCTGACCCTGTGGCTTGGCTTGCTACACTCCAAACACACACCACTACTAGCATTACACACACCTTGATAATTCCTACCATATCCCTGATAAAGAAGATTGGTATTGCCACTGTTCATGCTACCCTGTGACTCTGAGCCTGGCGCTCTATTTTGACTGTTATTTTTGGACTTTAGAACTGACACACTAGCTGAAGAAGAAGATAAGGCTGAGAATTTTTTATGGAATTAAAAATGGTTACCACTCTCCAACCTTGACTTAAAACTAACTATTCTGGACCTTTTATTCTCTTTCTTTTTCTCCTACGTTTCTCCCTCTCACTCTACTGAGTATGAACCATAAAACTAGATAGGGCAACAACCTATTGATTGTTTTGAGCAACTACTGAATAAGCTAAGGTAGTGAAAATAGCTCTAAATTTGGCATGCGTGATATACTCATTCAGGGGATCTTCTTGAACAGATGAGGTACAGGCTAATTCTCGTTCCTTCTTCTGTTATTCTTTTTAGGAGGCATTTTCTGTACACGGAAGGAAGGATGAATTAGAAAGAGAGTTTAAATAGAGCTTATGCTCTTTCGCACAACATGAATACTGAAAGAAGGAAAACTTTTCCAAAAATACCTTATAGCCTCTTATCTATAAGTGTGGAGCATTTCATACCCATGCACGAGACTCTACTCAACACGGCTTTTCAGACTCCCTAAAATACTATGAAACCTTAGGCTCTGATACTAAGTTTTATCATGACCCAAGGCTACCCCCTAGTCGTGACAACGTTGCTTACGATCACAAGAGACGACAGGCTAACCCATGAGCTGGTACCTTCTGTGAGCACCAAGTATAATGATAATAAACAACATATACAGAACAACAACTGATAGTGCCATAAGTTTTTAAATCCTAAAACATGACTAAATCATAAATTTGAATGTTTGAAGTTATATTAAAAAGACTAATAAAGCAACTGATAAACTGACTAACCGTCTGAATGTTAGGAAAGCCTCTAACTGATTGACTGTGGAGTTGATGGGACAAACCACCAACTAATTCTGACTGAATGGAAATATTAAACTACTGAGAAAAGCTGAAATAACAAAATCGTGTCCTCGATAGATAAGGACTCACCACAACTGCTGCTGCTGATCAACTGAACTGTCTAAGCGCGGTCGATAAACTAAGCTTCTAATCCTATGATATAAGACATCATAGTACAAAGAAAAGTATGCAGTTAGTACTTTGAATGTATCGGTATATAAGATAGGGTTAGGCTGAAATGCATGGGTTAACTGTACATAAAGTAATAACTGACTGGATAGCATGAGATAACTGAGTGTGCATGTATGAAATTAAAATATTGAGGATGCATGTAACATGTACCCAGAACGCTACACGGTGCCTATGTCCCCAAAGGACCATAAGATAATCCATGACTGATATATGTAATCTGAGCACTGAATACTAGTAATAATATCATAAATGCGGAAACATAAACTGAAAGGCCATGAGGTTCAATACTAGTACATAACTGAAAAATATGGTATAAGGTCATAAATTTCATGCATACAAACCTAGTACATTTAGGCTACATACTATAATTTGAAAGCCTCTAAACTATCTGAATAAGGAGTTGATGGGACATGTCCCCAACTAACTCCAACTACTAAAATAAAATAAAAACTAAAATAGTAATGTGATCATCATGTCCTCAAATGATGAGGATTCACTGCTAACTCTGATCGCTGAACTGGGATGCTACTGGTTCTCTGGAGCTCGTGCTTCTAAACCTATGGTATAAGAGACCATAGAGCAAATGCGTCAGTACTTTGAATGTACTTGTATGCAAGTGAGGTGCCTGAATGCAATAGGTTTGTATGCATAAACAATACTAACTGACTGACTAACATAAATGTGAGAATACATGCATGCATACGTAACTGTAACTGAGATCGTGCTAGGACTGAATACTGAGTTTTACTAATAACATAGAATTATTGATATCTGAGGGACTGATACTATGTTACTGATACATAAATAACTGTGTCTGACAATTTTGATTATGAAAAATTGGTCTGGTTGACTGTATCTAACAGTCCTGAAGATGAATACTGATGACATGAGTTTTGATAACTGATATAACTGATAATGTGAATGACTGTATCTGACAGTACTAAATTTGATAGAGCTATCTGAGTTGTGTTCTATATTTGAGTTGACTGTATCTGACAGTCCTGAAATTTGAAGAACTCTCTGACATACCCCTAATATACCATTATGGCTGAGTTGGGGTCCAATCTGTAACCCCAATTAAAAGGGTGTCAATACTGCGCCACTGGTAAGGACAAGCTGTGGGTGACCCTCATCTGATCGTGTCCCCTAAAAGAGAATAGTGGGACCCTTATCTGACAGTGTTATCCACCTTATCAACCCTCATCTGATAGTGTTGATATCTCAACCTATGCTGGCTACATAGTTTTGGAATGCGAGGATGACTGCTGAGAATTATACCCTCATCTGACAATGTGTGTTCTCATTCTTGGGTTTATCAGTGCTAATTCCTACTCCTAACTGAATAGACTCTGAACATGATAAACTAAACTGTACAATGACTGGGTTTCCTAAATTTCATGACTGACAGAATACTACTGATATTTGATAACTGACTGAGTTCACAGAGATTTTTGAGATTTACTAAATTTTACAGAGATTACTGATGTTAATGAGACCACTGGGGTCACTGAGGTTACTAAGTTACTAAGATTTACTGAGATTTCTAGAAGAGACTGGACTGATATTGAATTTACTGAGTTTTCCTGAGTCATGAGACTAACTAAATTCTACTAATCATGGCTTCACTGAGATTATAGTGAAAACATGACATAGCTCTAGGAACACATCTAAATATTCAAGTACAGGTATCCCCAGGACTCGATGAAAAGAAACTGACATAGCATGAATTATGTGAACACACGACCAACAACACAATTCATAATTCATATGTTGAAAAACTCCATCAAATATATGGTATGCATAAAACTTGTACAAACATGAGGATTTCATAATATCATGCTAGTTGGGCACTTTTCCATCGTATAGGCATTTAATCAAACACATGGTAGGCATAATATATGTAGACAACATTATACAACAATCAAACATCATGATTTATATCTAATTTCATCATCCAAGGGTTTAATCCTAGGTTTATGTGAATATACATCTATACAAATCAATTCCATATAAACTTGATCACCTCACATGGATTTGAATTCAATTGATCATTATCAACATAAACAGAACAAATACAATATGAAATTCATACAGAAATCCATAAACTTGAATTTAAAAAGAGATTCTTGGGCTTCATGGATGAAAGAAGTCCATGAATGAACACTACGCATACCTTTGTTCGTGATTTTGTGAAGATTGATGGAGAAACCATCTTGAATTTAAATCCCTAATAGAAACCCTAGCTTGTTCTTGAGAGAAACTTGAGAGAAACTAGTATATTTTAGGTGAAAAATGACTAAATCACGTGTTATTAGGTATATATAGGGGTAGTAAATTGACCCTTTTAACCCTTGGACGTGTCTTTAATTTCTGAGAAAATTTCTCGATTTTCATCCTTCGCGCGATGCGCCACTATCGCGCTAAGTCACTAGAAAGTGACAAATGGGAAATTGCACGGTGGCGCGACACGGAGCTATAGCGTTGCCACCTTGTCAGTGAATTTGGTATCTATGGAAAGCTTATTCGATTCCTCACATGATAAAAAGTAGAAATATTGAAAATACCACATGTAAAAAAGTGGATTTATCTTTCAAATAAAGCTTCTAACATTCTTAAAAAACTTTTCAATCTAGGAAAAGTATGGGGTATTACAATATCTCCCCCTTGAGAACATTCATCCTCGAATGAGACTGAGTGCGAGGGAATGAATACAAACTGACATACATACTGAACATGACTAACTGGAACATGATTTCATGACTGACATGATTAATGGCTGAATATGACATACTGAACATGCATAGCTGATGTATGACTAATAAGCTGAATTCATGCATATCTGATGCATGACTAATAATTAACTTATGAGTACATGACTGAATATTCTAATGAACTAAATTTCTCGTAGTGAGAATGCATGTCTAATGCATAATTACATACCTAAATTGATATATAAATGCATGGATGAATATGCAAGGGTACTTAGTACCAAGTTTGTGATGAACACTGAATATGAAACTGAGTAAGACTAAGGAGAACTATTATCTTAATCGGAAATGCTAATGAATCCGAGATTTTCTTACTAAACATGCATGAGAGGAAATACGAGAACCTCACTGAGTCTGGTCTGATATGTGACATATGAACTGAACATCATGAACGGAACTGAGCCTCTGAATACTTGGCTCAAAGCTGAGGTTGGGACTTTAAGGGTCAACTTATGAATACCCTCTACTCTAAACTGGATTCTTTATGAAGAGAAACTGAATTTAAGACATGAGACCATTAAGGAATAGTGGGGCATCTCTTCGTTGGGCTACTATATCCCTATAAGAATGCTCACCTTACTGAGATACAGGGGCGATGCACAGGGCATCCACCGATTGATCCATAACTGAGAGTTTAACTTTGAGCCTATTCTCACTGGTATGACATAAATACTGAAAGAAGGGAAACTGTTCCTAAAACACCTCATAGCCTCCTGTACATAAGTGTGGTGCACAACACACCCATGTACAAGAATCTACTAGATGCATCTTCTTAGACTTCCTAGGACACTATTGAACCTGACTCTAATACCAAGTTTGTAACGCCCCGAATCTAGTACCCAAATCGCTACATGATGCCCATGACCCCAAAGGACTACAATATAACCCATGACTGATATCTCTAAACTGAGCACTAAATACTAGTAATAATACCATAAGTGCGGAAACATGAACTAAAAGGCCCTAAGGTTCAGTACTAGTACATAACTGAAAAATGTGGTATAACAATACAAAAACAAGTGAGATAATTATCTAAACATACTGTAGTATGAAAGCCTCTAAACTATCTGAATAAGGAGTTGATGGGACGTGTCCACAACTGACTCTAACTACTAAAATAAACTGAAAACTAAAATAGTAATGTGATAATCATGTCCTCAAAGGATAAGGACTCACTGCTAACTCTGATTGCTGAACTGGTATGCTACTGGTTCTCTAGAGCTCATTCTTCTAAACCTATGGTATAAGACACCATAGCACAAATGCGTCAGTACTTTGAATATACTGGTATGCAAGTGAGGTAGGCTAAATGCAATAGGTTCTTATGCATGAACAATACTAACTGACTGACTAACATGAACATGAGAATACATGCATGCATACATAACTATAACTGCGATCGTGCTAGGACTGAATACTGAGTTCTGACTACTGAGTTTTACTAATAATATAAAATTATTGATATCTGAGGGACTGATACTATGTTACTGATATATGAATAACTGTGTCTGACAGTTTTGATTATGAAGAACTGGTCTAGTTGACTATATCTGACAGTCCTGAAAATGAATACTAATGACATAAGTTTTGATAACTGATATAACTGATAACGTGAATAACTATATTTGGCAGTCTTAAATCTGATGGAGCTATTTGAGTTCTGTTCTATATCTGAGTTGACTATATCTGACAGTCCTGAAATCTAAAAACCTATCTGAGTTCTTTTATTGAGGCTAAGACTGAGACTGAAACTGTAACTATGAAAAGTAGTTATCTAACCGAAATGCCCCTAATATTCTATTATAGCTGAGTTGGGATCCAATCTGTAACACCAATTGGAAGGGTGTCAATATAGCGCCACTGGTAAGGACAAGCTAAGGGTGACCCTCATCCTATAGTGTCACCTAAAAAAGAATAGTGGGACCCTCATCTAACAGTGTTTATCCACCCCATCAACCCTCATTTGATAGTGTTGATGTCTCAACCTATGCTGTCTATATAGTTCTAGAATGCAAGGATGACTGTTGAGAATCACACCCTTATCTGACAGCGTGTGTTTCCATCCTTGGGTTCCTCAGTGCTAGTTCCTACTCCCAACTGAATAGACTCTGAACATGATTAACTGAACTGTACAATGACTGGGTTTCCTGAATTCTAATAAAATACTACCGATATCTGATAACTGACTGAGTTTACTGAGATTTCTGAGATTTACTAAGTTTTACAAAGATTACTGATGTTACTGAGACCACTGAGGTCACTGAGATTACCGAGCTACTAAGATTTACTGAGATTTCTGATATTTCTAGAAGAGACTGGACTGAGACTGAATTTACTGAGTTTTCCTGAGTCATAACACTGATTAAATTCTACTGATCATAGCTTGACTGAGATTATCATAAGAATATGACATGGCTCTAGGCACACAGCTAAATTGTCGGGTACAGGTACCCCCAGGACTCGATGGAAAGAAACTGACATAGCATGACTTACGTGAACACATGACCAACAACACAATTCATAATTCATATGTTGAAACACTCCATCAAATATATGGTATGCATAAAACTTGTACAAGCGTGGAGATTTCAAAATATCATGCTAGTTGGGCACTTCTCCTTCGTATAGGTATTTAATCAAACACATGGTAGGCATAATATATGTAGACAACATTATACAAAAATCAAACATCATGATTCATATCTAATTTCATCATCCAAGGGTTTTAATCCTAGGTTTACATGAATATACATCTATACAAATCAATTCCATATAAACTTGATCACCTCACATGGATTTGAATTCAATTGATCATTCTCAACATAAACAAAACAAACCCAACATGAAATTCATAAAAAAATCCATAAACTTGAATTTGAAAAGAGATTCTTGAGCTTCATGGATGAAAGGAGTCCATGAATGAACACTATGCATACCTTAGTTCATGATTTTCTGAAGATTGATGGTGAAACCTTCTTGAATTTAAATCCCCAATAGAAACCCTAGCTTATTCTTGAGAGAAACTTGAGAGAAACTAGTATATTTTGGGTGAAGAATGACTAAATCACGTGTTATTGGGTATATATAGGGGTGGGAAGTTAATCCTTTTAACCCTTGGATGCGTTTTTAATTTCTGAGAAAATTTCTCGATTTTCATCCTTGGCGCGACGCGCCACTATTGCGCCAAGTCACTGGAAAGTGACAAATGGGAAATTGCACGGTGGCGCAAGATGGAGCTATCGCATTGCCACCTTGTCTGCGAACTAGAAGTTTGGTGTGATGCACCACTATCGTGCAGAAATACTGGAAATTAAAATTGCTATTTGAGCTATCTCCGCGATGCGCTGAAGGCTCAGGTGATACACTCTCACTAAAAAGGCTCTAACTCTTCACTCGGGTGTTGGATTTGGGCGAATTTGGTATCGATGGAAATATTATTCGATTCCTCACATGATAAAAAGTGAAAATATTAAAAATACCATATGTACAAAAGTGGATTCATCTTTCAAAGAAAGATTCTAATATTCTTGGAAAACTTTTCAAGCTAGGAAAAGTACGGGGTATTACAATATAAGACCAATCATATAATGTTTTCTAAAATTATCTATAAAACTAAAATACTAAAATTTGATAAATGGATTACTTGAAGTCTGTATACTATGGTCAAGCTAAACTGAACTAAATTTTTTACTAAATACTAAACTTAAACTGTGAGAGGTATCGTCTAATCAATATGGCCCAATATGAGCAAATAGGGGTCCAAGCTGTAACCTTAGTAAGGAAGGTGTCTGTAACATACCATGGGTACTAACAATGGCTGTGAGACATGTAAGACCCCACAAAATTCTCTCGTAGTATCAACCTTAGAGCGTGTCAAGTGAAGCATAAATCTGACCCTAAAAGATTGAGAAGTGACTTTCCAAGTGAGAAATATTTTAAACCGTGTAGAATTTACCTATTATCAATATTTTTTCACGTAGAGAATTGAATTAGCTTTCCAATGATACTAATTTTGTCTAAATCCAATATCGGGGTGAGACGTTATGGCCGTTTTACTGAGAGTTGTTGGAACCACCCTGGTGCCATGGACAGGTTGACGGACCGTCGAGTTTGCGATGCACCGTTGCCCAGACCTTCATAACCAAGGTAGTGACTCCATCTTCTGGCCCAAGTACGATGGCCAAGATGACGAACCGTCAAGATAGCGACGGACCGTTGCTAGGACCTTCACAACTAAGGCAGTGTGGCTTTTTTCTGACTAACGTGTGATGGACGATCCGATGGACAGACTAGCAATAGACCTTCACTCCGACCATCACAAGCCCCGTTCAATATTTTTAATACATTTTTAAAAAAGGGCTTTTTGGTCCTTTCCCATCCCTTTTAAATCTTATATATATCTTGAGAGAACTGAGGGTTTCATTTTTCATCTTCAACATCAAATTAGGGTTTCTCTCAAAAATTAAAACCCTTCTTCAAGAAAAATGAAGAAATCAAGAATCTCTCTGAGAGCCTTCAAGAAAGAGTTTTCTAAGGTATGGAGATGTTGATTCTTGGGTCCCTTTCATCCAAGAAGCTCAAGAATCCTTTTGTAAATTTTAAAGATCTTATGTTTATGAGTTTTCATGATTCATGTGAGTTGAAATTGAAGTTTATGCTATTACTGAGTTTTAATTTGTGTTTGTTTACAAGGTTTTCAAGCTTTGAACCTAGTATGTGATATTCATGTGATTTTCATGATAAACCCTCTTCAAGTTGCTTGTTAAGTGATGTGTTCATGTAAATTAAGTATAGGAATTGTTGAATAAGCAAAGCATGCTCCCCATATGTTTGATAAAATTCTTATGTGAAGGAATTAGAGCCATTATAGCATGTTGACTAAAATTCTCCAATTAGGTGCAAGCTCATGCATGCCAAGTGTTTGTTGAAAAATCTTAGTGAATGAATTGTGACATGATAGCATGGGATTCCCCAATTATGTGTTATTTAATGTATGCTAAGTGTTTGATGCAAGACCTTGTTGAATGGAATATGAGCCAATAGTATGTCTCCCTATATTATCACATGTTTATGATTTCTAAATGCTGGTCCTTAGGCGTCCAGCTCCTTTCTACTTCGTTTGTGAGCTTTCTTTTGCGTCAAGTAAGCCGTAAAATGCTGTATTTTGCATCATTTATACCTGAAACTTTCCTAATCATGTTTGTCAGCTCATTTACAGGAAAAAGGACTAAAAGTGCATGAAATATATAATTAGTTCTCAAAACTAGGCTAAAATATGGGCAAAATATATTGATATAGGCACGTAAATTCGCCTATCATCAAATGCTTGAAAAGATGCTTTAATGATTGTGATGGTGAATGAATGTACATGGTCATGATTATTCAAGAATGGTTATGTTTTACTTTTATGTTATCGAGTCTTGGGGGTATTTATACCCGATAAATTAGCTGCAGTCTAGAGCTAATGTCAGTTTTCACGATAATCTCAGTCAAGCCACGATTCTCAGAACTCAGTGAGTTATAGAACTCAAAAACTCTCAGACAGTTACAAAACTTAAGAAATCTTAGTAATCTCAGTAATCTCAGTATCGTTAGCATTCTATCCTCAGTTCAGTACTCAACTCAGATCTAGTAGTATTCAAGTATTCAGTTAAGACATCAGTAGCATTCAAGTAATCTATTCAGAGTTCAGTATCATTCAGTCAGATAACGATATTCAGTAGTATTTTGTCAGATAACGAAACTAAGTGAAATCAGCTTAACTCGGTCAGATCATTTGAGAAATATGATCAGTAATAGATTCAGCTTAGTTTAAGTTTAGTTAAGAATCAGTTCAGAGTCCTTCAGTTGGGAGTAGGAACTAGCATCGAGTGAGTACAGGGATGAAGACTTTCCCATTAGAGAGGCAGAGTCGTTAACAGCAATCCCTAAACTCTAGAACTGCGTAGCTAGCGCAGGATCAGGAGTCACCCGTTAGAATAAGGCTTGACTATTATACTGCCTTAGGCTTGACTTCCTGTTGAGGGTCACCCGTTAGAGAGGCTTGACCTGAGTAGAGGCCTTTACCCGTGGCACAGTCTTGACACCCATCCAGCTGGGTTTATAGGTTGGACTCCACCAGTTCAGATTTAGGGCATGTTGGTTAAGTGAGAACTCCCACAGTTGTAGTTTTAGTATCAGTCTTTAGAGTAGAACTCAGAAATCAAGACTATCAGATATAGTCACCTATCTCAGTATGGAACTCATATAGTTATATTGATTCATGGACCACCCACTAGATAGGCCTGGTCTCTCATAAAGTTAATCTGTATCAGTACTAACAGATCCAGAGATCACCCGTTAGATAGGCCTGATCTCAGTCTCATATTTAATTGAGTATTCTCATTATCAGATCTTGAGATCACCCGTTAGATAGGCCTGATATCAATCTTAAATTCAGTTGAGTATTCTCATTATCAGATTCATAGATCACCCATTAGATAGGCTTGATCTCAGTCCCAGATTCAGTTGAGTATTCTCATTATCAGATTCAGAGATCTTCCGCTAGATAGGTCTGATCTCAGACATAATCCTTTCTTATCATTGGTAGTAGATTCAGGGATCATCAGTTAGAGAGGTTTGATCTCAGATTTAGTCAATTGAGAGTAGAAAGCTCAGAGTTCAGTCATAGATATTAGTAGATTCAGTTAATTAACTACAGTATTATCAGTTTCTGAGATCACTCACTAGATAAGACTCATCTCAACTTCAGTACTCAGTTATTAACTTCAGAAGTTTTAGTTGTTTAGTATCTTATTATTAGTAGTGAGTTCAAACATCATTAAAGCAGTACCTGATTTTTAGTATTCAGAGTCACGATGATTTCAGATGTGGTTTGTGCATTCATGTATATGTCCTTATTCAGTACTCTCATGATTATTCAATTACGTAATTATTCATGCATAAGACCTTGAATTTAGCCTTAACTCATCTTGCATACTCAGTATATTCCCATGTACTGACGTATTTATGCTATGGTGTTTTACTTTACACTATAGGTTTAGAGGCACGAGATCCAAAGTACCCTTAGCAGCTCAGTCCCAGTTAGCAGCATTAGAAGTAGTGAGTCCTCTTCATTTGAGGATGATCCTTATTTTATTATCGTATCAGATTTAGTTTATTTTTAGTAGACGCAGTTAGTTGGGGACATGTCCCATCAACTTTACAGTTCAGATAGTCTAGAGGCTTTTCAGACAGATGTGTTAGTATTCAGTTTTCAGTTTTGAGTATTTAGATATTTTGAACCTTATGGCAAACTCTCCGCCAGTTTTCCACATTTATTATATAATTATGCAGAGCTCAGGTACAAATATCAGTGAAGGTTAACTTGTGGTCTTTCGGGACCATGAGCACTGTGTAATGACTAGGGGGTAGTCTCGGGTCATTAAAGTCACCCTCATCTGGCAGGTGCTCTAATGAGATATATGTTACCCTCAACTAGTAGGTAAACACTTTATCAACCCTCAACTGACAAGTTTATATCTCTAACCTACACTGGATACGTAGTTCTGTAACCAAGGGACTGATACTAAAGGTCACACCCTCTACTGGCAGGTGAACCCGTATTCCTGGGTTTGCTCGATGTTAAATCCTACTCCCAACTAAACTGACACTGGCACTAAACTGAATTGGGTTTAACTGATTATGAATTCTGATAGTGCTCATTATGATAATAACAACTGAGAAATCAACTAAACTCATGGTTTAATTGAAATCATTTTGTGGATACTAAAAGTATGTAAAAAACTAAGTATCGAGTGTTTATAACCCTCCAGCACTGAATATAAATAACAACAAGGACATAAGAAGCCTTAAAAAACAATAATAAAGGGTCATTTCTCAAAACCCAACATTTAGACATTTCATCAAACACATGGGAGTCATGAATTTAAGCATGGGAATGGGTAAAACATGTGATTAAAAACATAGTTACAATACTAAAATCATGAGTTAGGGATTTAACACGAGGACTTCAATACTCTAATCATATAAGGGCTCATTCTATCAAAAACACTTGTAACATAACTTGTAATCAAAATCAATAACAGCTTCATGGATACAATTTATCATAAACATGTAAGAACTAATAATTTGATATCAAAAAGGGGATTCTTGGACTCCATGGATGAAAAGATCCCATAGATGAACATCACATATACCTCACTAGTGAATTCTTGAAGATTCCGTGAGGATTTCTTAAACTTGAAGTTTGAATTTCTTAATTTTTGAGAAAGGGATTGAATCTTGTTCTTGGGAGATGATCTTGAGAGGAAACCCTAATCTTGTTGTTGAGAGTGGATGAGGAGTTTATTTTATTTAAATCGATGGAAATAGAGGCAAAGTAATGCCCCTTGGGGGTTAAATATCATGGCTTGGAAGTTATAAGAGGGTAAAAAACTAAAAAGCCCTTAAACTAAATTTTATATACAATTATCGGCAGTCTTTATGGGTCTACCTTACTACTCATATGGTCTGGCTATGAGTTAGACTTGGAAACCCGTATGCTGGACAGTGTTTGACACAACTTGACAGTGTTTCAGTATTTCGACCATAATTTTTTACTCTAATATCGAATTAAGGCAAAATTGATATTGTTGGAAAGATAATTCAATTACCTATATGTTGGTGGGTATTGTGATACAAATTATTAGTAAAAAAGTCATGATATTTTAAAGATGACTATAGCTATGTATATCCCAAGAATTTAATCTCTAAGGGAGGTTTTGACTTGTTCATGAGCTAGGAGCTATTTGAGGACTTAATATATATCTAAGTAACTTATAAAGCTATCAAAACATGAGGCTTGATTCTTGGATTGTCTGCTGGTCAGGGTACGGGTCAAATCTTATGACTCGTTTCTTAGCATATGACTAGTATCCATAACTCGTACCTTGGACAGAACCTCAAAGAGTCTTCACTAATGTCCTTACGACTTGGATTCATACGAATCATACCCCTCTATACAATTTATAGGGGTCAAGTCGTACGTAGAATAGAATTTCAACTCAAACACATTGTCTTGGATACGACTACCACATATGACTCGTAAGAGTCTTTACGACTTTTAAAAATGAGTCATAAGCGGTCCAGAAATCAAGAGAAATATGGGATATTACATCTATACTACCATATCAAAAGCATCCTCAAAATTTTTTGACCAGATCTTTTTTTAAAGATCATGTATGTAACACCCCAAAAATCCAAGTCAATATTAGAACCACGCTTCAAGTTCATCCAAAATAAAACATCATATTTTGGTAGTTTGATAAGTGATTTAGACATATAATAAGTCCCCAAGTTTTTTTCTAGGCTCAAGACCCACCAAAAGATAGATAATTACATTATCTTTCCAATGCCACCGATCTTATCTTAATCCGATATCAAAGTAAAAAATTATTGCCAGTTCACTGAGGCATTGTCTAAGATGCTAGTGACTACAACCCCAGGCTATAAATCGTAGCCAGAACCTACGATTCATCAGTAGGACTCATCGTCATGACATTAGAAAACCAGAATTTCAGTCCCTTGACTATGACTCCAAGTTACAAATCGTAGCCATACCCTGTGAGTTGTGTCAGGAGGACTCATCGCCACGGCAGTGGGGAACCAAAATTTCAGTCCTTTGGTTACGACTCCAGGCTACGACTCATAGCCAGACCCTACGAGTCATAGTCTAAGTTGTTGGGACTGCTTCCAGGAGTTTTCTAAAATATGTTGGAGGGGTTGTTTGGTTTTTACACACTCTTTTAACATCAAAACCACATCATTTTGGGTATCCCAAGGATAATTATTGGGGTTAATATCACCTTAATCCCTCATTAATTAAAATAACATTTGACACTTAGTTTCAAACAAAGAAAAAAAGGGCAATTTCTTTCACCAAGGTAGAGCTAGGGTTCATCTTCCTCAGACATCCAATTCCAATTTTTTTTCAAGAATTCCATATATAGGTATGTGAAATTTCATCAATGGGTTTGGTTCGACCCATTCTGTCCCAAAGATTACTCAATTTCTCAAGTTTAATTCAACCTTTAAGCTTAGGGTTTCCATGGGTAGCATGAATTTCTTAAGTTTTCAGTTAATTTCTTTAATTAAACCTAGATGTATGTTTTCCCATAAGCTTGAGAATCTTCCCATACTCAGAATAATAAAATCTCATAATGTTGATGAATTATCAATTTTTGTGTTTGAGTTATGGAATTCTTTATTATGGTCAGATTTTAATATTGTCATATTTAGTTACATTCTTCAGAGTTGGTAGGTTATGAACACCCAATACCTAGAATTTCATGCGTACCCTTATGAATGCTATATTCTCCAACTTACATACTATTGAGTACTTTCAGATTTTTCACTTATTGTCAAGTGTTAGAATATTATTATTATTGAGCATTTTCAATTATTAGTGTTATTTAGTTGGAGTAGTACTTAACACCGAGCGAACGTCGGTATGAAAGCTCACCTGTCAGTTAAGTAAAGGACTTTAGTAGAAGTTCCTATGTTCCAAAACTATGATGCCACCATAGGTTATAAAGGGTCACCCATCAGACCAGGATTGGCACCTTAGTCCTTTCGAACATTAGTTTAGTGGATCCACATCAGTTAGTGTTTGTACCCTTGGCAAGGTACTGAACACCCATCCAACTGAGATTACAGGTTGGTCCCCGATTAGCTCAGATTGGGGTATGTCAGTTAATGTTAACTCCCACAATCCATAGTTCATAGTTCACTTTCAGATTTTTACTTTACCTTATGTTTAATTGTTCAGTTTATCATATAGTACATGTTTATTACTTGGTCGTGCATCAGTACACCTTGTTACATGCATTGTGCTTAGTTTATATCAGTAATTTACTTATTTTCCATCTCACATATTTAGTACATTCAAAGTACTGATCGCATACTTTCTTTGCGCTATATTGTCTTTTAATATAGGTTATGACGGTCAGTATCCAGATCATTCTTAGTATGGTTTCTTCCATATTAGTAGGTGTATTTGGTGAGTCCTTATCATTCGAGGTCTAATTACCAATATTTCTTTTCAATACTTTTATCTAGTTTCAGATAGTTGGAGTTAGTTGGGGGTTTGTCCCAACAACTCATATGATTTAGAGGCTTTCAGACAGATAGTTATATTTTCAGCATATTGTCTTCGTCAGACAGTCTTAGCTGTGATATCTAGTATTAATTTTGATTTGTAATTTTAACCAGGTTATTTCAGTTTAGTTTCCGCTCAGTACCTCATTATTCTCTTTAGCATTCTTAGTGTTTTGCTAGACTATTGGTTATCTTGGGATCACCTGTTACGACTAGAATGCAGTCTCGAGTAGTGAAAATGTAATATAATCTTTGCAAGCCATCCCATACTTTCAAATAATGAAATATAAGGAATAATCTTTCCACAATTTATAAGTGACTTCCCCTTTTTTTTCACACCGTTCAAAGTTATACAAAGGAAAATATGTAATCTAACATATGAACATATTGATGATAAAAGTACTTTCCCATATTCAAGTATAATAAAAGCCTTCAAAAGCTACTCAAGGAATTTTAATATGATTAAACATTAAAATAATGTTTATGTACTATCAATGTTCTTTCTTTATAAGAATCGTTAAAGCAATTCAATTATTGGACACACATAATATTTAGAGAAAATACATTGTTTCCATCCTAAGCTATACATGAAATTTTTGAGACACACCCGAACTTTAGGAGGGTCCTATTACCCCTGGACTAATTAAAATCATATTTTTGGTAACCTTGGTGCCTACATGGCACATACGTGTGCCTACGTGGACCTTCAATGTGTTGATTCACTGATGTGCCACGTATGTGCCATGTAGGCACTAAGGTTGCCAAAAATACGGTTTTAATTAGTCCAGGGGTAATAGGACCCTCCTAAAATTTAGGTATGTCTCAACAATTTCGTGTATAGTTCAGGATGGAAATAGAGCATTTTCCCTAATATTTACATCATATCTCGTAATGAATTGAAATGTGACTAGCTAGGATTTGTCAAATTAACGTTACGAATATTTAAAATTAATTGACATAGTAGTATCAAAATAGTAAATCCAGTCCTGAAATAGTAATATAAAAATATTCAATCTAGACATGAATTATTTAGTGAGTTTAATAAGAACAACTTGCTCATTTTAAGAACTCGAGTAATTCTAGAATCACCAACATATAAAAATTAGGAAAAATAACATAAATATACATCTTAACTTATCATATTTACACAAATTCCCACCACTTACAAAGTAATTACAAAAAATTCCTCTAATTATATATCTTTGTTGGAAGTATCAGGGAATTAATTATGTATCCTGACAGATTCAAAATAAAAATAAAATGTACCTGAAGCTAATTATATATTTTTACAAAGAAAAAATGTATCTTTTTAAATGTATCAGGGATTAATTATGTATCCCAAAATCAATTTTTTCAATAATTATGTGATTTTCTGTAACTAAACTTTAAACCATAGGTATTGATATTATTTGCCCTAAAAATTCTTCTTCTTCTTTAACTTGAGTGTAAGGTACCTAATTGTTTACTCATATTGTAGTACAAACATAATATATGAAGAAACTATGGTTATTCAAAGATACGAAATTTCAATAGTGATTGGGCAGAAGAGAAATTGAAAGAAAATAAAACTTGATAAACAGATAAGGGCAATTAAATAGGAAAGTGTAAACCTTTTTTTTAAAGGTAAAAAGAGGAAGATCTAAACTTTGGAGGTGGTAATAAAATAACCATATTATTAATTATTTTTCTTAATTAGTGAGCCAAGTCAAAATGTGACAACTAAAAACGAATACAGGAAGTGTTAAAAATAAGAATTCACTTCTTCCAACTTCTAATCATAAAGCGCAGTCGGTCTCCCTATAACATAAAAGAAATATGAAATTTATTCTTAACTCAAAAGACAAATTATCCTCGATAACATGAAGGCCACAACAAAAATGAAACAATCCCAATTTGTCCTTTACAAAGTTTGATTTTAAACTAAAAAGTTTCAAATCATATCAAGTTGTTGATTTTTTTGTCTACCCAGTAATTAAAAAATATTTCTACATATGTTTTAGGCCAAAAGAAAATTCTCATTTGATTTTATGTTATAACCTGTTAAAAAAATTATACGAACGAAACTCAATAAACCTAAAAATATTGATAAATAAATGAGTCATGATATATACAAGCAACTTTGTCAATGAAAAATTAAAAATGGAGAAAACACGAAATAATCACTTCATATTTCATTCTCTTAGATTTATCTGATACACCATCCAATAATCATCCATTAATTGTTAATCCAATACCAAACCAACCATTATCTTATTGATTGATTAGCGGATTAGTACATTTAAAAGCCGATAACCATTAAGCCAAATCGTTAAGCATAATAATCCACCCGATTCGTCCGATAAGCACCCCTATTCAAATATGCTCCTAAACTTTGCAAAAATGTTCAGATATACCCTCCGTTAAAAGTTTAACTCACCAATGCCCTTGTCGTCCAAGTCTTGGGCCATATATACCCTTGTTGTCAAGTTTTTGGGGGTCATATATACCCATGTTGATAAGTTTTTGGCCATATATATTCCTATTGCCGTTAATTGCTTTGCTAAAATTTTCCAACCCTTTTATCCTTTATTTTAAGAAATCATATATCCGCATCACTTTATAATTATCACATCACATATAATTAAATTTATCCCTTCTTTCACACATTAACCATCTGTCAAATGCTCTAATCTTCCCCACAATCTCTTTGAATTTTCTCTAATTTATCGAAATTCCTTTGTTGTGTTTTTCGATTCTTGCATAACCCCAAGAATCATCAAGTAAAAAATGAAAAAGGTCAAGAGCACCCCATAAAAACTCAATGCACAATTCGATAAAAATCAAGAATTAAAGTACTTACCAACTGTAAATTATTTTAGTATCATATCAACCGACTTCATCTTTCGCACCACCGTCAATTCCAACATCAAGAATAAGAAGAATAAGGAAAACCCAAGTGAGAAATTGAGATGTAGAAGTGTAAAAGAGTCAATCCATATAGAGACAAAAAAACAAGTTGTCAATTAAGAGAATATCTTTTACACGTGTGTATGCATGTATGAGAGGAGTGGTTACGCACGAATCTAAAAATACAAGAAAAGGGTTTCAACAAATTAGAGGAAATTCAAAGAGATTGTGTGGTAGATGATATCATTTGACGGACGTTTAATGTGTAGAAGAAGGGGTGAATTTAATTATATATGATGTTGCAATAAAAAAGTGATGTGATAAATATAATTTCTTAAGGAAAAAAAAGAAAAAATGGGTTGGAAAATTCCAGCAAAGCAATTAACGGTGATAGGGATACATATAACCCAAAACTTGGCAATAGGGGTATATATGGCCCAAAATTTAACAACATGGTTATATATGGACTAAAACTTAGGCGAAAATGTATTGGTGAGCTAAACTTTTAATGGAGGATATATCTGAGTATTTTGACAAAATTTAGGGGCATATTTAACCCCTTTTCCAAAATAAAAACATCGAGAACTATTAAATTGCCACAACTATGAGACTCAAATTTGACCACAAATATAAGAAGATAGTACTAACCTTTTTTCTTTAAAGTAAAGCTAACCCTTTCCTATTTCCTAAACACAAAAAATGCATTTAGTGAGAACTAAAATTTAATAATAAGGACAAAATAGATAAAAAGAATAAATAATTCATTAATTTTGAAGTGTTATTGAACATGTATTTACTATTAATAATAAAGGCAATAAGCGGGCACGTCTTCGACATGTTTACTTGTGTTGCCTGCTTCAACTTCTTTAATCATAATTTGGCTATATCATCCCTAATTAATTAGTATAAGTCATTTAAGAATTAAAAAATTAATAATATTTAATAAAAAAATAAAATAAAAGTAAAATAATAAATTAACTATTGATGTTTTGTGCTACCTTCTTCAACTGCTTCAATCATAATTTTATTATATCACCCCTAATTAATTATGATAAGTCATCTAAGCATTAAAAATTAATAATATTTCATAAAAAGATAAATCGAATATAAAATGATAAATTAACTCTTGATGAAAGTTTTTTGGTGGTGGTTGATTCCGACGAAGCTCGTAGTCTCGTTTTACTGCCCCCAAAAAGGTAAACACATCTTTCATTTTTTAGTCTTATTATCATTTTCTTCTTCAACTTTTTCTTCATCGTAGTTCGTAGTTATAATTTTGTTTGCTGGGATTGTTTGCTGTAGATGGCCTTGAAGATCATAGGATGTTGTGGTATCAATATTTTAATTATTTTCATGTTCATGATATAAAAATGATCTAGCAATAGTTGTACGTTACTTTTTTTACTTTACTCTTTGATTATTATAGATAAAGTTTCAATCTTCGCATAAAAGATGTATTTATGCTTTGTTTAAACTCCTTGTTAGTGGATATGTTTGTTTTTAGCATGTAAAGTTATTTTTCTTATGTTGAAAAGAATAGTTAATATTGATTGTTTGGCCTTTTCACCTTATTCTTTGATTTTTTTGGATAAAGTTTAGATCTTTGCTTGAAAAACATACTCATGTCTTTTTTAAACTCATTGTTGGTGGATATGTTCATTTTTAGCATGTAAAGTTATTTTCTTTATATTGAAAAGAATATTTAATATTGATTGTTTTGCCTTTTGACCCTCTTCTTTGATTATTTTGGATAAAGTTTAGATCTTTTCTTGAAAAACATACCCATATCTTGTTTAAACTCATTATTGATAGATATGTTTGTTTCTAGCATGTAAAGTTATTTCCTTTAATTGAAAAGAATAGTTGATATTGATTGTTTTGCCTTTTGACTTTATTCTTTGATTGTTATGGATAAAGTTTTGATCTTTCCTCAAAAGACGAATTCATGCCTTGTTTAAATTCATTGTTGGTTGATATGTTTGTTTTAGCATGTAAAGTTGTTTCTTTTATGTTGGAAAAATAGTTGTTATTTTTTGTTTCGCCTTAATAAAAATAGTAATTAGTTATGTCAAGAATTTGTCATCTGCTTGCTAATTATTTTAATGAATTTCAAAATCCTCATATAAGAGATGAAGTGCTAGCTTTATTTTTCATCCAAGATGTTTATTCTTTTTTAGTGTCTATGTTTGTTCAATTTTAGAAGTCATGAGTATTTTTCTTGTTGCCTCATCCCTTTATTTTCACAAGCTTACGTTGTTTGTTTCTCGCATTAATTCATTAAATATGGCCTTCTTCCTTTTGTCTTTATTCATTCTTAATATGAACATAAGTCATGAGGAATGTAAGTAGATGTCTTTATTTCACATTTTATCTATTGACTCTAACTCTTGTTATACGTGTGCAAGTGTGCATATCATTGTAATTCAAAAATTGATTCTTGATATTTTCTTTTTCTTTGAAATATGTAACTATTATGCCTTAAATGCATATTAATTTCTTTATCTTTTATTTTCATGCAAAAAATATCTCGAGTCTAAATGGACTCCCCTCCTCTTCTATTTTGTAATGGGTCAATGAGGCTCACCTCTTCGAGTCAAGTCCGAATTTTAAACCCAAAATCCACTGCATGGCGTGCGGGTACTAGAAGATAGACGAAGAAGGAAAATGAGTCAAAACCCATTGATGAAGTTTGTAAGAGACTTGAAAAGCCTTGATTTTTTATAATTGTCTTCTTTTTATTTATTCATTTATTTATTCATTCATTTGGGAATTGAAGCCAAAGTTGTATTTTAATACAGGCGGGGCGGATTTTGGGCCTCAAAGGTCCGAAAACTAGCTTAGGACAGGTTGTGGGCCGAAAGCCCAATATTTAGATTAGGACAGGTGCAAGTGGTTCAAAAGCCCAATTAGATTAGGACAAGGTTTATTGATTTGAGCCCAATGTCCTAAGTCTTTAATTTTCTCCCCTTCCCCTTTTACATATTTTGTTATTAATTTATTTAGACTTAGTTAAAATCCCTACTAAGTCGTCCAAATCTATTTTACACAAGTCTTTTCCTAAATTCAATTACTTTTAAACAATCAATCTTTATTTTGAAGTTAGTCAAAAGATATTTTCAAATAGTCCAAATAACCGCAAGTTGGCGGATACACTTGGTGCCTTAACAACCTTCCAAGAGTATTAATAGGAACCGCTTACTCAGAATCTTCAAACTTAAATGATTTTTTTGTTTTGGATCGTTTAAGTAACTTTCAAAGGTTTTCTTAATTTCTTTTAAAAATAAATTAAGTGGTGACTCATAAAAGTCAAAATTTTTGCAAAATAGAAATGACGACTCTGCTGGGGATTCTAACTAGGTTCTAACCAAATGTTTGATTTCATCTTTTGACTAACAGATTAAATTTCTTACGTGGTTATATGTTTTGGCTTTATGGAATTTAATTTTTCATCTCATAGCATAATTCCGCATTGATTATTAAATTATTTTAGGGTTTCGTGGATGTCCCAGCTCCTATTGTTCAACTCCAAATAAAGTGTTGAAAATACGATAATTTATCAGCACGTGAGGCGTCTGATGGCTGTTCGTATTTTTAAACCTAATTCATCCGCTTAGGAACCTGGTTCAAACCCACTCTAGTCACCTAGGATAGAGCAAAACCAATACCCTATTTTAGGCACGAGCCTAGGACGACCTAATACTCGAGGTGGTATTGGGCCTACTATAAAACCTGCTCTGCGTCTATTGACCCCAAGTCAATTACAGATGAATTAGGTTTAATTAGCTCAAAAGGGTCACCCAATTAGGATGCACGTTTATTACAATATTCTTGTGTTATATAACTGTTTATGAGTTTATACGTGTTATGTTGATTCGAATCAAAGGAAAATTGATCCAATCCCATTTTCCATAGAACATCTCTAGGCAGAAATACACACCACTATACAAAAGTCCGACCAAACGTACTCCAAGTCTCCCAAGTTTCTCAGAAAAATCTGCAGTCATTCTAAAAACTTCCAAAATGATCGCTACCATTTTAGAAAAGTTGACTTTAGAATTAGAAAAAGCCATTTTAGTTTCAAACTACGTAGGGCCTGATTTCAACTCTATGAGATACGTAGGCAGCTTTTCGGCCCGGCTCCCATCTTTAAAAACTTTGTTGTCCTCCACTTTCTTGAAGCAAGAAGAAGAGTTGAACCTTCCTGACAAATTCCACCAATCCATATCATTGAGAAAAATCTTGTTCATTGAAATTTTCAAGTCATCATTACTTCATGGATCAATTCGTATGAGATAAGAAACAACTCTATGTGTTTACTTCCTACCTTATCTTCTTGCTTTACTTATTACTAACGAAATCTAACACGTCAACGTTTGAGTTATTTTTACTTTGTAGGTAATAGAAACTACTTTGTGTTGGCACAAAATGACCCTACTTCACTAGATCAAAGTGAATAAAAGATCCCCCTCTTGACTGTAGCGTTGTTACAGGAAAAGAAAAATGTCTAGTAGTAAAACTGGACTCTACCAATAATTTTTCTAAACCTGTAAGCGATGGTCTCGAGGATGGAATAAGGAAAATGCAAGGGAAGAATTCTCCAAGACAACTGGGATCATGGAAGATTAATTAGAGGAAACATTATTGAATTGGACCTCCACTCCACTCATGACTCATCGTCCGTCGTATAACAATAACTTAAAACCTACCATTGTCACTTCATGTCATGTTAAGAAGCAAGATAATGATGAATGAGAGACAATAGCTATAGAACAATCAACAGAAGAGCCAAAGAGTTTAAGAATCAAGAAAGCCTAATTTAGAAGAAATTGAGGTGGTTAACTAAGAGGACAATGACTAAGAGAATCAGAGTCGATGTCTATCTAGAAAAGCGAGGAAAAGGGTCTTATCAACTCTCTCAAAAGAAATTAGACAGTTGATCCTTTGCTCTATCAAGGCAAACATAGTGAAAGCGTCATGTCATCCATAGAGTGTTTATTTCTAGTAGGATGGATAAGAGTATCTAGGGCCATTTAACCCTGAAGATGAGTTTATGTACGAGTTACGTTTGACATGAATTCCCAAGAAATGGATACGTAGGCAGCCTATGTTTGCTTCGGTCAACCCCTTAGAAAAATTTATCCTTTCTTTTTATGTATGAACTACGTGATGACCTAAATTCCCAACAAGGGATGCATAGGCAGCCTATGTCGGCTTCGGTCAACCCATTAGATTTTTGTATATATACTTAGCGTAGTTCTGAACTACACTTGACCTGATTCCTGCTTCAACGGGATACGTAGGCTACCCAACAGATCGGTCATGTAACCCTAGGAAATGGAAACTGGGGCATAATTTTTGAGAAGAAATCCCAAATATTCATAAGAGGAAGATCATCATCCAACAAAGAGAACGAAGACCAACAAAGACTTTGGATCCTCTCGAGTTGATATCATATCAAACAACTTTAAACCGGGGTAGAAAATTTTGAGGAAGGCCTCAAAATTTCCACCAAACACTGAAATATATTTCAAATTCCCTAGCACCATAGGCCAAAGTCAAAGTTTTGAAAATCACCAACTGCGATAAAGTCTAGATAGACTAAATCTCCGGCTATGATAAATCTTCTGATAGAGAGCCTCAACAATGCTGAATCCCTAGCAATCCTTCATCAAACGTCATACATAGTCATAACTAAGATGAAGACGTTCATCGGGCTTTTACAGGACATGACTGGCAGAGATCTTCTAAATCTTCTATATAAGTTTTGAAACTAGTTTTCAGAAAAATTAAAATTACTTTCAAGAATCTATGCAAATCTTCTTACTTAGTAATTTCCTAAGCATCTATTAGGATGGGGAGTTAGGGTGAAAGTACCAATATGATGGAGTACCCGAAAGATGGCGAGGAGTAAACCAAGGTCAAAAAAGTCAACATGGAGTAGTTTGATTAAAAAACTAATCATTTTTCTGTCGATGCAGGGATCAATACATAAAAATGAAAACCTTTTAAAAAAAAAAACTCCAAACGGGTTGCGAGCCACACCAAAGCACATAATGCTCAAGAATGGTATTTTTGGGTAGCCCTAAAGACGGGTTTAATACCCATTTATCGAGGTCCTTTTAAATTATCTATAATGGACAAACAAATGCACCTTATCTTCTTTATGAATATTGTATTTAGAATTCTTTATATAAAAGCAGTCGCTAGCATAAGCGACTTTGTATCTATTAAATATTTACTTTGAGCGCAGGTGCATTCAAAGGAGTCGGAATAGTAAATACAATAATAAAAAGGATCAATCAATAGGATGAAGAGTGGAAATTCTTCCTAAAAATTCATTAAACCGAAGAGAGCGGTATTTGAGTGACCCTAAAAAGGGTTTTTACCCATTCATTTATATCTGGTGGGTCTGCTATTTAAATACTTCTTTGAAAAAGGATGAATAACGGATTAAAGCATTTAGAATATGATGCCGAGTATATGACATTTAAACTTCTACAAATTTGACTGTGGTCGCCAATGAGAGCGGCATTGTGTATACTAACTGTCTAGATTGAGTCTAGGTGCATGTGGAAAGCAAAAATGCAGACAAACGGACTTAGTGAAATCATTTTCATGGCCAAGAGAGTCATTACACAAAGGATTGTCAGCATTTAATATCCATTGACACGCGCAACATAAACGCTGGCGTCGAGGATATCATCAATATTCAATATCTATTGACACGTGAGACACAAACGCTGGCATCGAGGATATCATCAATAATTCATATTTGTTGACACGTGAGACACAAATGCTGGCAACGAGGATATCATCAACATTCAATATCTGTTGACACATAAGATACAAATGCTGATGTCGAGAATATCATCATTATGGAAAATCTGTTGACACGCGAGACACAAATACTAGTGTCGAGGATATCATTAGTATCTAATATCTATTGACACACAAGACACAAACATTGGCATCGAGGATATCATCAATATCTAATATATGTTAATATGCAAGACAAATGCTGATGTCGAGAATATCATAAGCATTTAAAATCTATTGACATACGAGACACAAATACTGGCGTCGAGGAGATCTCATCATTTTATGAATCAGCATTTAAATGCATTAAGAGCACACAATTTGAAAGGACTCCTTTAAGTTGCTATATTAAGACGAGTGATATATGAGATTTCCTAGAAGTTGACAATCTGAGGGTCATCCATAAATCATATTATTTGAAATAGGATAGCATTTAAGATTACCTATGAGTTGATAGCCCATAGGTTATCTGTAAGCCACAACGGCATCCTAACCAGATAGTGTGCAAGTTTACCCAAAAATTGGTAGTTTGAAGGTTATCCATAAGTCGCAACTAAATCCTTATCGGAGAATATGCGAGATTATCAAATTGATAAGTCCAAGGGTTCTTTATAAGTCGTGCTATATCCAAGATCGATTATGTGTATGATTACCCAAAGACTAGCAATTTGAGAGATATCTATAGTCATATTGTATCCAAGGTTGGATGATGTGCAGGAACACCTGAGAGCTAGCGATTAGAGGGATATTTGTAAGACATCTCTTATACAAGGTTGGATAATGTGTGAGATCACCTAGAAGCTAGCAATTCAAAGGATATCTGCATGTCGCCTTGTATTCAACATCAAATAATGCGTGAGATTATCCAAAGATTGACAATTCAAGGGAAATCTATAAGTCCCATTGATACAAAATATGTGCAAGACTTACCCGAGGGTCACATAGAAAGAAGCATTGTCAATAACCAGAGATATTATAATGCTACATATGACAAGCATTATAGGTGACCAAAAGGTTTCCGCATCAACATAAGATTACATGGTTGTAGGGACCATTCTACATAAAGTGTCGTCGATGTCCAAAAGGGCCACCCTACTTTAAAGACATATTCAACAGAAAAATGAACTTATTATGCAACAACTAAGAGGGTTGTTGTATCTGTTATTGTAAGTTATTTCCTTCCAAATAGGTACATGAAAGGATGACTTTGCTTTTTAGGTGACAACTCATCTGGAGCTATGGTAAAGACTATATACCTCTTTTATGAATTCTGTGTAGAACTAACGATTTATGTTTGAGAAATTGTTGAGAGCATCCGAGAGGATGAAAATCTCAAATTAGCACAATGGGAACTCCTTCTTAGCAGCAAAACAGGACATAGTTTAGAGAGGGATGTTAGACTCTTTAGACGTGAGCTAAAGGATGATCGCCACCACCATCCAACCACACCATTATTAGAAGGCATGTGGGTATTTTGGGATATTCTTGTTTCAGCTTCACCATTGGGATATTTCTAAACTCATGCCAAGGGTAACCTTCTCTTTCTTTCAAATCTGGGTGACAACACACTTAACTATGGATGTGAAGAGATCCATGTTCATGTTTAAGAGGTTAAAATCCTCTTTTCTGCAACTCAATCAAATTGTCACTTATCTCAAGCCAAAGATCATCTGAAATAAAAGACCATCTTTTCTATCGATTGAGTCAAACTACAAGTAGTATGATTCCATGAAATATTGAGTTATGTAGGCTGTGCTCTATGTATAAAACTCGATTGCATTCCAACCTCCCCCAAAATCACTTTATTCTCTATCCTTTTGGTTTTATTAAAAAACTCCAAAATCGAGATAGCTTGTAAACTTTAGAAAATCGTGCTTTAAATCAAGCTTTATAAACTACAAATGGCCTAAATTCTCATGTAATCTGAGATATATGGGAAACTTGATACCAAGGTCTGGACACAACTCTATGAAATTATAACAACTAGAGAGTACACCTTGGGCGTCACACGGTGCTTACGGTCTCGAGGGACCACAAGCTAACCCATGACTGGTAGCTGCTGTGAGTACTGAATAGTAATACTATAATAATGCGGAAGTATAACTGAAATGCCATAAGGTTCAAAAATATTGAAAATCAAATACTGAAATACTGATGAAATACTAAAAAGAAAATTGAACAACTGTCTGAAATAATCTAGTCTAAAAGCCTCTAACTATTTGAATGGGGAGTAATAGGACAGATCCCCAACTAACTCCAACAACTGAAATAAATAAATCTAATAGAATGTTAAAGAGAATAACTCAGTCCTCAAAATATAAGGACTCACCACTGTAGTCACTGCTAATGAACTGAACTGCTAAGTACGCTCAGGAGCTTGCACGTCCAAACCTATGATATGAAATATCATAGAAAAAAAATGGTATACGTCATTACTTTGAATGTACTGGTATGCTAAGTGAGGTAGGCTGATATCACTAGGCTTATATGCATGAGATGATAATAGACTGAATGATATGAACATGATTGAATAAGAGTACATGAATAACTGAGATTACTGTAAACACTGACTACACAATACTATGCACATACATTATATTCGAGATCATACTGAAATCGAATAATGCATTCTAATAACTGAGTAACTGATATCTGAGATTTTTGATAATTGGATTACAGATAACTAGGTGACTGTTTCTGACAATCCTGATTCTATAGAACTGAACTGAGTTCTATACTGAGTTTTGATATGAAATTGTAACTGTGGGAGTGTTCATCTAACCAACTTACCCCGATATAAGCTGAGTTAGGGTCCAACTTGTAACCCCAGTTGAAAGGGTGTTAGCACCTTTCCAAGGGATACTAACAGGGCTGGGTAAACCTTAATTTGGCAGGAAGACCAATAATTTATATGTATGGTTGCGTAAACCCTACTTTGGCAGGAAGACGTCTTACCCTATGCTAGCTACATAGTTCTGTAATGCAGGGACTGCTACTAAGGGTCAAACCCTATACTGGCAGGAATGCCCCCATTACTGGGTTTGCTCGTGATGAATCATTCTCCTAACTGAAAGGACACTGAACGGATCACTAGACTGTACTAGGGTTGACTAAGTCATTACTGATCGAATTGACTGACTGAACTAGACGGATTTTACTAAGTTTTATAAGTGACTGAATTCTACTATTCATGAAATTACTGAGACTATCCTGAGGCTTCTATAATTCTAAGTAAACAAGTAGATTATCGGGTATTGAATACCCCCAGGACTCGATAGCATCAATAATAATAGAATATGATAATACATGAAATATGACAATAGTAAACTATTCACAATGCAATCATTGAGACATTTCATCCAGCACTTGGAAGTCATGAACTTGTGCATGAAAAGGGATACATGATAACATGTTATAATTACATGATTCAATTCGCATAGGCATTCCAACAAACATTTGCAAGGCATAACTTTAGCATGATAGTAATTTTAAACATGTAGTAATGGCATGAGTTCAACATTAGGGTCACCAAAAAGTCACAAATGCTCAATTAACTCAATTAAGCAATTTTTCAAATACCTAGGAGGTATAATCTTGTACTTTGGCATGAATAACATATTGATGAATCATGACTACATTCATCAATTCACAATTCAAGGGTTTTGATATGGGGATTACAACAGTTACATACATAATCTCTATTACTCATGAAAACTACAATTCAATCTTAAATTGAAATCCATACAAACTACATGAACATGAAAAAAACCCAATTGATACATTAATTCCAAGAAACTATTAACTTGAGATTTTGAAAAAGGGTTCATGAACTCCAAGGGTGGAAGAAAACCCAAGGATGAACACCTAACATACCTGGGTTAATGAATTTGAGAGGATTGATGGTGAGTTCTTGAGATTTGATCTTTTATTTGAGAGCCAGGGTTTTTGTTCTTGAGAAAAGGATTTTTTTTAATTTCTTGGGAGAAATTGAAATAATGATGACTACTTTGGCTGCTTAGGGGTTAAATTTCATGTTTTAGGCTAATTAAGGTCATGGAAAAGACCCAAATACCCCTAAAAGAATTTAAAAACTCCAAATTGAAAGATGGAATTACCAGTTTTCAGCCTTGGCGCAATGTGCCAGGATTACGGAGCCTCACTTGAAATTGACAAGTGTCATTTTGGCCTCTGCCGCAATACAGTGGTATCGCGGTCTCCTACTGGTTGAGACTTGGAAGTTCACCGCGATGCGGACTTATTGCGTTGGCTTATTGGTTTCAGACAATTGCCATTTGGGATGTCTCCGTAATGCGCTGGTGTACCAAATGGTACACTGTTTTACAAAAATGGCTCTAACTCTTTGCCCGGGTGTCAGATTTGGGCAAAATTTATATTATTGGAAAAATGACTGAAGTTCCTACACATTGGTAAGCTCTAAACTGAAAAATACTGATTATTTATACAACTTTATATGGAATAACTCATGTACTGAGAGTTAAAATGAGTTATGGAAATACGAGGTGTTACAATATCTCTCCCTTGGGAACATTCATCCTCGAATGAGACTGATTAAACTCAGAAACACTGGATAGACTTAGTTTACACACTGAACATGCATAAATGAAACATGACTATGTGACTGAACTACTGACAGGCTGAGTTCTCATACTAATATGCTTATCTGACGCCGGAGTACATTACTAAGCTGATTCATGAATGCGCGACTAACATGAACATGATGTGCAACTGAAACTGAGTATGATAAAGAGAAATCCTAAGAATATTAATACGTTAAATTGAATCTGAGTTTGTGGAGAAGAGGTAAGGATACTTGGTCCACATATCTGCTTCTACTTCCCAAGTAGCTCCCTCAATGGATTGATTCCACCAAAGAACTTTGAATAGTGGACCTTTTTTGCTCCTTAGTCTACGAATCTGATGATTAAGAATTTGTCCTGGAACCTCTTCAAATGAGAGATCATTCTGAATATCTATGCCTTCTAAGGGAACTATGACCGCTGGGTCACCAATGCATTTCTTTCGCAAGGAGACGTGGAATATTGGATGTACTGAAGCTATATCTGAAGGTAACTCGAGCTCATAAGCTACCTTTCTGAAACAACTGAGAATTCTATAAGTACGACATATCAGGGACTGAGCTTTCCCTTCTTGTCGAACCTCTTTACTCCCTTCATAGGAGAGATTTTCAAATACACAAAATCACTAATCTCAAACTTGAGATCCTTTCTCCTTATATCTTCATATAATTTCGATTAGCTCTGGGCTGCCTTAAGCCTTTCTCTAATAAACTGAACCTTCTCTAAGGTATCAAACACTAAGACAGGCCCTACTACTGTGGCTTCACCTACCTCAAACCAACCTATTGAAGATCTACCTCTCCTATCGTAGAGAGCCTCAATCAAAGACATCCAAATACTAGAATGATAGCTGTTATTATATGCGAATTCAATCAAAGAAAAGTAGTCATCCCAACTGCCCTTAAAATTAACAATGCATGCTTTCAGTAAATCCTCTAGAGTTTGAATGGTCCTTTTTGCTTGACCATCTATTTGAGGGTGGAAAGCTGTACTGAGGTGAACCTAGGTACCAAGATATTTATGGAATGCTTTCTAAAAATGAGAGATAAATTGGGTACCTCTATTTGAGATAATAGATAAGGGAATGCTATGTAACCTAACCAACTCTCTAAGGTAGAGTTTGGCATAGTCCTCGACTGATAAGAGGTAAGAACTGGCAAGAAATGAGCTGATTTGGTCATCTTGTCTATAATAACACAAATCGAATCATGCTGGCGACGAGTACGAGGCAAACCCATCATAAAGGCCATGTTTATTTCTTCCTATTTCTATGTGGGAATACTGAACTCCTGCATGGACCCACTAGGCTTTTGGTACTCTATCTTAACCTGCTGACATGTAGAGCACTTAGCTACAAATTCTGCTATATCCCTTTTTATCCAACACCACCAATAGATCTCCCGCAAATCACAGTACATCTGAGTGGCCCCTGGATAAATCTAGTAACGCATATTATGCGCTTTTGTAAGAATTTATTTCCTCAAGTCATCTACACCCGGCACACATAATCGACCCTGGCAACGCAACACACCATCTCCTCCTTGGGAGAGAACCTCCACTTTCTAATCTCTGATTGACTCTTTCAACATAACTAGAGTAGGATCACTATCCTGCTTTTCCTTCACTTCAAAAACTAGAGATGATTCTAAACTATTTTGAACCCACACACTGCTCTCTGCTAAATCGACTAAGCGGACACCTAGTCGGGCAAGCTGATAAACTTCCTAAACTAACTTCTTCTTACCATTCTCAACATGGGAAACACTACCCATAGACATCCTACTGAGAGCATCAGCCACTACATTGGCATTGCGCAGATGATTCATAACACTCATGTCATAATCTTTCAAAAACTCTAACCACATCCTCTGACGTAAATTTAAATCTTTCTGAGAAAAGACATATTGCAAGCTTTTGTGATTTGTGAACACATCTACATGCACCACATATAAGTAATGCCTCCAAATCTTTAAGGCAAGCACTACAGCTGCTAGCTCAAGATAGTAAGTCAGGTAATTCTTCTCATAGGGCTTAATCTGTCTACAGGCATAGGCTACGACCTTACCTCTCTGCATGAGGACACAACCCAGACCTACTCTGGATGCATAACAGTACACAACAAAACCAATTGAACCATCTGGTAGAGTCAAAACTAGGGTTGAGGTGAGTCATTTTTAAACTCCTGAAAACTGTTCTCGCAGGAATCCGACCACTGAAATTTAACTTTCTTCTGAGTCAATCTGGATATGGGGGATGCAATAGATGAAAAACCTTCATCAAACTGGCAATAATAGCTAGCCAAACCCAAGAAACTCTTGATGTCTGATGGAGAGATGGGTCTGGGCCAGTTTCTCACCTTTTCGATCTTTTGAGGATCAACCCTAATACCATTATCGAAAATAATATGACCAAGGAATGCTATTGATCTTAGCTAAAATTTGAATTTGCTGAATTTGGCAAATAGCTATTGAGTTCTGAGAGGCTGCAATACTATTCTGAGGTGGTCTGTATGATTTTTTTTGCTAGGGGAGTAAACAAGAATATCATCAATGAAGACTATGACGAACATGTCCAAGTACTGCTTGAACAATCGGTTCATCTAGTCTATGAAGGTTACTGGCATATTAGTAAAACCAAAGGACATGACTAGAAACTCGAAGTGACCATACCGGGTTTGAAAAGCTATTTTTGGAATGTCACATTCTTTGACTCTAAGCTGATGATAGCCTGATCTAAGGTCTATCTTAGAAAAATAGCTGGCACCCTGAAGTTTATCAAACAATTCATCGATTCTAGGAAGTGGATATTTATTCTGGATGGTGACTTTGTTCAACTGATGGTAGACTATACACATTCTGAGGGAGCCATCTTTCTTTCGCACGAATAGGACTGGTGCGCCCCACAGGGAAATACTGTGTTTGATGAATCTCTTATCTAGGAGATCCTTAAACTATTCTTTTAACTCTCTGAGTTCAGCTGGAGCCATTCTGCATAGCGGAATAGAGATAGGCTAAGTATCTGGAAGAAGGTTTATTTCAAATTCAATTTCCCTTTTGGGAGAAATTTTGGGAAGATCTTCAGGGAATACATCTGGAAATTCCCTCACTACTGAAACTGACTCAAGATTAGGATTTTCTAAGGTAGAGTCTTTGACTCAGACAAGATGGTAAATACACCGTTTTGATATCATTTTTCTTGCTCTAAGGTACGAAACAAGTTGATCCCTAAGAGCTGTAGTACTACCCCTCTACTCTAGGACTGGTTAATTTGAAAACTAAAAATGAACAATTCTATTTCTTCAATCAACTGAGGTATAGCAAGAATATAGCCAATCCATGCCGAGAATAACATCGAAATCTGTCATTTCTAATTGTACCAGATCTGCTGAAGTGACTTTCTGAGATATTGTGATCGTAAAATTCCTGTATACCTGCCTAGCTACAATGGACACACCTACTGGGGTGGAAACTAAAATAGTCTTTGCTAAGGTTTTGGGACTGACTCCGAAATTGATGGCTATATAAGGGGTTACAAAATAAAGAGAAGCTCTAGGGTCTAGTAAAGCATAAACATGTAAATGAAAGACTTATAACATACCAGTAACTACGTTAGGAGAATTTTCTTGATCTTGTCGGGACTGAAGAGCATATAATCTATTTGGACGTGACCACTGGTGGCATTGGAAGTGGTACCCTGCTGATTCGGGAAACCGAACTGAGCTGGGGGATGATTATACTGAATTTGAGAACCCACCTGAGGACACTCTCTGATTCTTTTGCCTGGATTTCCCCATTCAAAACATACATTATTGCTAGCTCTGTAGACATCCTGATGGTTTCTGCCATACTTCTGGCACAGAGAATTATTTTGGGCACTGTTAACACTACCCTGAGATTTAGATCCTGGTGCCCTATCTTTATTACCAGTTTTGAATTTAGGCGATGGGGTACTGGCTGAGGATGAGGCTGAGACTAAAAATTTTTTGCAGAACTTAGAACGATTACCGTCTTTTGACTTAGGCTAGGTGAAGTTGAAGATACCTGTTCTAGCCCTTTTGCTCTTCTTGTTTTTCTCTATAGTCTCTTGCACATCTATCTGCTGAGCATTGACCATCAATCTAGCTAAGTCCATCTCCTTAATTAGCATTGCAGTCCTACACTCTTTGACTACCCTATCTGACACCCCTGACATAAACTTACTCATCTTATATCTGTTGTTTGCTACCACATGAGGAGAGTAACTAGCTAATTGAGTAAACTTGAGAGAATACTCTTTCACCGTCATACTGCCCTACTTTAGATTATTAAACTCCAAAACCTTCACTTTCCTCAACTCCAGTAGGAAGAACCTATCCAAAAAAGCAGTGGTAAACTTCTCCCATTCTATGGGCCGTGCATCTGCAACCCTCTCTGCCTTTCACTGGTTGAACCATGAGTGAGCCACATCCTACAAATGATATGTGGCTAACTCAGCACTCTTACTAGCTGTTACCCCCATAATATTCATTAATTTTTGAACCATATCAAGGAATTCCTCTGGGTCCTCTTCAAACTTAGACCCTGTAAAAGATGGAGGATTCATTCGGGTGAAACTCCAAATTCTGGATGTAGCAGTATTGGCCACTGAGTTGGCCAGAATGATAAAGCCATTCATTCTGAGCTGCTACTGAATTAGCTAGAGAAGTGAATGAAACTCTAAACTCTGTAAGAAAGACGTGTTTGTCCAGGGGATCTTCCTGAACAGGTTGAGGTGCTGACTGATTTTTGTTTTTTCTTTCGTTAGTCTTCTTAAGAGGCATATTCTGTAACAAAAGGAAGAAATGAATTATAATGAGAGTTTTACTTGAGCTCATGCTCACTCACACAACATTAATACCAAAAGAAGGGGAAACTTTTCCTAAAACATCTAGTAGCCTCCTGTCCATAAGTGTGGTGCGCTACACACCCATGCACAAGACTCTACTTAATGCGGCTTTTAGACTCCCTTGAACTCTATTGAACCTTAGGCTCTGATATTAAGTTTGTAACACCTCAAGAGTACACCCTGGGCATCACACGGTGCTTACGGTCCTAAGGGACCACAAGCTAACCTATGACTGGTACCTGCTGTGAGCACTGAATAGTAATACTATAATAATGCAAAAGTATAACTGAAATGCCATAAGGTTCACAAATATTGAAAATTAAATACTGAAATACTGATAAAATACTGAAAAGAAAACTGAACAACTGTCTAAGATAATCTAGTCTGAAAGCCTCTAACTGTCTAAATAGGGAGAGATGGAACAGATCTCCAACTAACTCCAACAACTGAAATAAATAAATCTACTAGAATGTTGAAGAGAATAACTCAGTCCTTGAAATAGGAGGACTCACCAATGTAGTCGCTGCTAATGATCTGAACTTCTAAGTATGCTCTTGAGCCCATACGTCCGAACCTATGATATGAAACATCATAGCACAAAAGAAAGGTATATGTCAGTACTTTGAATGTACTGGTATACTAAGTGAGGTAGGCTGATATAACCGAGTTTATATGCATAAGATGTTAACTAACTGAATAATATGAACATAACTGAATAAGAGTACATGAAAAACTGAGACTACTGTAAACACTGAGTACACAATTCTATGCACATAAACTGTATCTGGGATCATACTAAAACTGAATAATGATTTCTAATAACTGAGTGACTGATATCTGAGATTTTTGATAACTGGATGACTATTTTTTACAGTCCTGATTCTATAGAATTGAACAGAGTTCTATACTGAGTCTTGAACTAAAATTGTAACTATGGGAGTGTTTATCTATTTGACATTCCTTGATATAAGCTGAGTTGGAGTCCAACGTGTAACCCCAGTTAGAAGGGTGTTAGCACCTTGCCAAGGGATACTAACAAAGCTAGGTAGACCCTAATCTGGAAGGAAGACCCATAATTTATATGTATGGTTGGGTAGAACTTACTTTGCCAGAAAGACGTCTTACCCTACGCTGGCTACGTAGTTCTGTAACGTAGGGACTGCTACTAAGGGTCAAACTCTATACTGGCAGAAATGCCTCCATCCCTGGGTTTTCTCGGTGTTGAATCCTTCTCCCAACTAAAAGGATACTGAAATGATCTCTAGACTATACTAGGCTTGACTAAGCCATTACTGATCGAATTGACTGACTGAACTGGACGAAATTTACTAAATTATGTAAGTGACTGAATTCTACTATTTCTGACATTACTTAGACTATCCTGAGGATTCTATAATTCTAAGTAAACAGCTAGATTATCGGGTATTGAATACCCTAGGATACGATAGCATCAATACTAATAGAACATGTTAATACTTGAAACATGGCAATAGTAAACTATTCACAATGCAATCATTGGGACATTTCATCCAACACTTGGAAGTCATGAACTTGTACATGAATAGGGATACATGCTAACATGTCATAATTACACCTTTCAATTCACATAGGCATTGTAACAAACATTTGCAAGGCATAACTTTAGCATGATAGTAATTTTAAACATGTAGTAATGGCATGAGTTCAACATTAGGGTCACCAAAAAGTCACAAATATATAATTAACTCAATTAAGCATTTGGTCAAACACCTAGGAGGCATAATCTTGTACTTAGGCATGAATAACATGTTGATGCATCATGACTACATTCATCAATTCACAATTCAAGGGTTTTGATAAGGGGATCACAACAATTACATACAGAATCTCTATTACTCATGAAAACTACGATTAAATCTTGAATTGAAGTCCATACAAACCACATGAACATGAAAACAACCCAATTGATACATGAATTCCAAGAAACTATTAACTTGAGATTTTGAAGAGGGTTCTTGAACTCCAAGGGTGGAAGGAAACTCAAGGATGAACACCTAACTTTAATGAATTTGAGAGGATTGTTGGTGAGTTCTTGAGATTTCATCTTGTATTTGAGAGCTAGGGTTTTTGTTCTTGAGAAAAGGATTTTTTTTAATTTCTGGAGAGGAATTGAAATAATGATGACTACTTAGGCTGCTTAGGGGTTAAATTTTGTGTTTTAGGCTAATTAGGGTCGAGGAAAAAGACCCCAATACCTCTAAAGCAATTTAAAAACTTAGAACTGAAAGCTTAAAATCCTGATTTTGGCCTTGGCACGATGTGCCAGGATCGCAGAGCCTCACTAGAAATTGACGAGTGCCATTTTGGCCTCTGCCGCGATGCGGTGGAATCGCGGTCTCCTACTTGTTGAGACCTTAAAATTCACCGCAATGTGGCCTTATCGCGTTGGCTCACTGGTTTCAGAAAATTGCCATTTGGCTTGTCTCCACAATGCGCTGGTGTGTAAATGGTACACTGTTTTACAAAAATAGCTCTAACTCTTCGCCCGGGTGTCGAATTTGGGCGAACTTTATATCGTTGGAAAGATGACTGAATTTTGCTACGCATTGGTAATCTCTAAACTAAAAAATATAGATCATTTAGAAAAATTTATAATGAATAACTCGTGTACTGAGAGTTAAAATGAGCTATGGAAATACGGGGTGTTACAGAAACTCATGCGAAATCCATCCTCTGTCAGATTCGAATTTATGGTCAAAAAAAAATTACGAACGTCAACCTCCCTTTGCATAGGGTTACTTGCATCCACCCTATCCAAAGGGACGGGGCAGTTGTTGACCCCTATTTTCTCCCCTCCACGACTAAATTTAATCCTGAGTTTCTTTGGTTTTTAATAAAATTAAAATATTTATTTTATTCAAATAAAAAATTTTCAAAATAATTTTTGTACCTAATTTTGTCATTTTAAGTAGCAATTATATATTACCGTGTTCAGTTATACGGGATTATATAATTTGATTACTTAAATATTTATTCTATGAAATATTGGATTTTCATTAAGGATTATTTTGAAAATAAATATAATGATTAAAATCTTGATTTTAATATTAATTATTATCAAAATAATTTATTTGGATAAATATGTATTTGATTTTTTTAAATCAAGAAGCTCGGGATTTAAAGAGGTATTAATTCGTATCAAATTTCTATTTAATTTAGCCAATCTATTAGATTTCGCCATAATTAAAATCAAATTGGCCATAATTGCAAGAAATTCGTCAATTGATTTTTAATTTGGTCAAAATTAAATGAATATGGCTAAATTTTAAATCCCAATTGGGTTTATATTTTAAATAACCCCAAAATTTCCAAAAACTCTCATAACTTCTACCCAATTCCCACCAAAATATAATTTCAAATTGTACTATATTGTACAATTTCCCCACACATTATCTTTCATCTCACCTTATTTTTAATTTTAAAATTACAAAAATATCCCTAAATTGCTTTTCTCCCATATTGGTGGATGACAAGAAATAAATCCTCATCCTTTTCCATAAACACTTTTCTTTCTCATTGGTGGAGGAAAGAAAATAAAATCCCATTCTCTTCTATAAATTCTACCACTACTTTGGTAGAAAGGGGGTTGAAAAAGTAAAAAAAAAAGGCTAGAAAGGTAAAATAATCCGTTTGAGAAAAATAGTTACTTTTATTTAGTAAAAATATTTGTTTCATAGAGTTGGTATGCTAATCAAAATTTTTGAGTTGCCGACGATGTTTTTCGGCGGTTGTTGACCCCGACGAAGCTCGTAGTCTCATTTTACTTCCCCCAAAAAGGTAAACACATCTTTCTTTTTTTAGTTTTACTATCATTTTCTTCTTCATCTTTTTCTTCTCCGTAGTTCATAGTTATAACTTTGTTTGCTGGGATTGTTTGTTGTAGATGTCCTTGAATGACATAGGATGTTGTGGTATCAATATTTTAATTATTTTCATGTTCATGATATAAAAATAAGCTATCAATAATTGTACGTGGCTTTTTGATTTTATTCTTTGATTATTATAGATAAAGTTTCAATCTTCACTTAAAAGATGTACTTATGCTTTGTTTAAACTCATTGTTGGTGGAGATGTTTGTTTTTAGCATGTAAGATTATTTTTTTATGTTGAAAAGAATAGTTAATATTGATTGTTTTGCCTTTACACCTTATTCTTTGATTATTTTGGATAAAGTTTAGATCTTTGCTTGAAAAACATACTCATGTATTGTTTAAACTCATTGTTGGTGGATATGTTTGTTTTTAGCATGTAACGTTATTTTCTTTATGTTGAAAAGAATAGTTATATTGATTGTTTTGACTTTTGACCTTATTCTTTGATTATTTTGGATAAAGTTTAGATCTTTTCTTGAAAAACATACCCATATCTTGTTTAAAATCATTATTGGTGGATATGTTTGTTTTTAGCATGTAAAGTTATTTTCTTTATGTTGAAAAGAATAGTTATATTGATTGTTTTACCTTTTGACCTTATTCTTTGATTATTTTGGATAAAGTTTAGATCTTTTCTTGAAAAACATACCCATATCTTGTTTAAAATCATTGTTGATAGATATGTTTGTTTTTAGCATGTAAAGTTATTTCCTTTATGTTGAAAAGAATAGTTAATATTGATTGTTTTGCCTTTTGACTTTATTCTTTGATTGTTATGTATAAAGTTTTGATCTTTGCTCAAAAGACGAACTCATGCCTTGTTTAAATTCATTGTTGGTGGATATGTTTGTTTTAGCATGTAAAGTTGTTTCTTTTATATTGGGAAAACAGTTATTATTGTTTGTTTCGCCTTAATAAAAATAGTAATTAGTTAAGTCAAGAATTTGTCATTTGCTTGCTAATTATTTTAATGAATTTCAAAATCCTCATTTAAGAGATGAAGTGCTAGCTTTATTTTTCATCCAAGATGTTTATTCCTTTTAGTGTCTATGTTTGTTCAATTTTAGAAGTCATCTTGTTGCCTCGTCCCTTTACTTTCACAAGCTTACGTTGTTTGTTTCTCGCATTAATTCATTGAATATGACCTTCTTCCTTTTATCTTTATTCATTCTTAATATGAACATAAGTCATAAGGCATGCAAGTGGATGTCTTTGCTTTGCATTTTATCTATTGACTCTCACTCTTGTTATACGTGTGCAAGTGTGCATATCATTTTAATTCAAAAATTAATTCTTGATATTTTCTTTTGCTTTGAAATATGTAACTATTATGTCTTGAACGCATATTAATTTCTTTATCTTTTCTTTTCATGCTAAAAATATCTCGAGTCCAAATGAACTCCTTTCCTCTTGCATTTTGTAATGGGTCAATGAGGCTCACTTCTTCGAGTCAAGTCCAAAGTTTAAACCCAAGATCCACTACATGGCATGCGGGTACTAGAAGATAGATGAAGAAGGAAAATGGGTAAAAACCTATTGATGAGGTTAGTAAGAGACTTCAAAAGCCTCAATTTTTTATTATTGTCTTCTTTTTATTTATTCATTTATTCATTTATTTATTCATTTATTTGGGCCTTGAAGTCAAAGTTGTATTTTAATACAGGCGGGGCAAATTTTGAGCCTCAAAGGTCCGAAAACTAGCTTAGGACAGGTTGTGGGCTGAAAGCCCAATATTTAGATTAGGACAGGTGCAAGTGGGTCAAAATCCCAATTAGATTAGGACATGGTCTATTGATTTGGGCCCAATGGCCTAAGTCTTTAATTTTCTCCCTTTTCCCTTTTACATGCTTTGTTATTAATCTGTTTAGACTTAGTTAAAATTCCTACTAAGTCATCCAAATCTATTTTACATATCTTTTCCTAAAATCATTTACTTTTCAACAATCAATCTTTATTTTTGAAGTTAGTCAAAAGATATTTTCAAATAGTCTGGATAACCGCAAGTTAGCGGATACTCTTGGTGCCTTAACAACCTTCCAAGAGTATCAATAGGAACCACTTACTCAAAATCTTCAAACTTAAATGATTTTTTTTGTTTTGGATCATTTAAGTAACTTTCTAAGGTTTTCTTAATTCCTTTTAAAATTTAATTAAATGGGGACTCTTAAAAGTCAAAATTTCTGCAAAACAGCTTGAACACGCGGTTCATCTAGTCCATGAAAGCTGCTGGGGCATTGGTAAGACCACATGACATGACTAGAAATTTGAAGTGACCATACCGAGTTCTGAAAGTTGTTTTCAGAATGTTACATTCTCTGAATCTAAGCTGATGATAGCCTGATCTAATGTCTATCTTAGAGAAGTAACTAGCACCCTGAAGTTGGTTAAACAAGTCATCGATTCTAGAAAATGGATACTTGTTTTTTACTGTGACTTTGTTCAACTAACGATAGTTAATACACATTCTGAGAGAACCGTCTTTCTTATGCATGAATAGAATTGGTGCGCCCCATGGGGAGACACTGGGCCAGATGAATCCCTTATCTAGGAGATCTTTCAACTATTCTTTTAGCTCTTTGAGAATGGCTGGAGCCATTCTATATGGAAAAATAGAGATGGGCTGAGTATCTGGAAGAAGATCTACTCCAAAGTCAATTTCCCTTTCGAGAGGAATTTCAAGAAGATCTTCGGGAAATATATCTGGAAATTCACTTACTACTGGAACTGAATCAAGATTAGGAGTCTCGAAACTAGAATCTTTTATTCAAATGAGATGATAGACACACCCCTTAGATATCATTTTTCTCACTCTAAGGTATAAAACAAGTTGACCCCTAAGTACTGAAGTACTACCCCTCCATTCTAGGACAGGTTCATTCGGGAACTGAAAATAGACAACTCTATTTCTACAGTCAACTGAAGCATAGCATGAATAGAGCCAATTCATACCGAGAATGACGTTAAAATCTATCATCTCTAACTCTACTAAATCTGCTGAAGTACCTTTCTGAGATACCATAACTGGACAGTTCCTGTATACCCGCCATCTATGATAGACTTACCCACTGGGGTAGAAACTGAGAAAGGATCTTCTAGGATTTTAGGACTGATTTTAAAGTCAACAACTATATAAGGAGTTACAAAGGACAAGGAATCTCCTAGATCTAGCAAAGCATAAATGTGTAAATGGTAAACTTGTAATGTACTAGTGATCACATCAGACGAACTTTCCTAATCCTGTCGGTACTAAAGTATATAGAGCCTATTTGGGCATTGCCTACTGGTGGCACTGGAAGTGGCACCCTGCTGAGACAGACGACCTGACTGAGTTAGGAAATAATTATATTGACTCTGCGAACCCACCTAAGGACACTCTCTAATCCTATGACCTAGTTTACCATACTCAAAAGATACATCACTGCCAGTCCTACAGATACCCTAATGTTTCTTTCCACACTTCTGACAAACAGGATTTGTTCGGGCACTGCTAACACTACCCTGAGATATAGAGCTGGCACCCTATCCTTATCATCATCTCTGAATTTCGGCACTGGAGCACAGGCTGAGGATGAAGCCCAAACTAAAGATTTTGAATGGAACTAAGAATAGTTACCACCCTATGACTTAGGCTAAGTGAATTTGAAGCTACCTATTCTAGCCCTCTTGCTCTCCCTCTTTTTATCCTTAGTCTTCTGCTCCTCTATCTATTGAGCATAGACCATTAACCTAGAGAAGTCCATCTCCTTTATCAGTATTGCCGTCCTACATTCTTTGACCATACTGCTAGATACACCCAATGCAAACTTGCTCATCTTAGACCTGTTATCCACTACTATATGAGGAGCATACCTGGACAACTGTGTAAACTTGAGGGAATAATCCTTCACTGTCATATTGCCCTACTTCAGGTTGATGAACTCTAGAAACTTAGCTTTCCTCAACTCCAGCGGAAAGAACCAGTCTAGAAAGGTAGTAGCAAACTCCTCCCATTCTACGGACCCTACTTCTGTGCCCCTATCTATGTTCTGCTACTTTAACCATATATGAGCTACATCCTACAACTAATATGCATCTAATTGAGCACTCTCACTAGTGGTTACCCCTATAATATCTGTTACCTTATGCACCAGGTGAAGGAACTCCTATGGGTCCTTATCAGACTTAGACCCTGAAAATGATAGAGGATTCATTCGGGTAAAGTCCCAAATTCTAGCTGCAGCAGTATTGGCCATTAGGTTGGCCTGAACAACAGTTAGGCATTCATTTTGAGCTGCCACAGAATGAGCTAGAGTGGTAAAAGCTTCTCTGAATTCTGCGTGAGAGACATGCTCATCCAAGGGATCATCCTGAACGGGCGGAGGTGCTGGCTGGTTTCTAGTCCTTCTTTCGTTAGTATTTTTGGGAGGCATATTCTATAAACAGAAGGGAAAATTAGATTAGACAGAGAGTTTAACTTGAGCTCATGCTCGCCCACACGACATGAATACTAAAAGAAGGTAAACTTTTCCTAAATTCCTCAGAGCCTCTTGTCCATAAGTGTGGCACGCTACACACCCATGCATAAGACTCTACTTGATGTGTCTTTTAGACCCCCTAAGACTCTGTAGAACCTTAGGCTTTGATACCAAGTTTGTAATGCCCCGAGTCTACACCCAAGATATCACATGGTGCTTATGACCCCGAAGGATTACAAGCTAACCCGTGACTGGTACCTGCCGGTGAGCATTGAATAATAATACTAAAAATCATATGCAGAAGTTTAACTAAAAATGCCATAAGGTTCTCACAATACCAAAATAATAACTTAATTTACTGATAATCACATCTAAAAACTGAATATTTGTCTGTATTAGTCTGAAAGCCTCTAATTATTTGAATATGGAGTTGATGGTACAAGTACCCAACTAACTTCGACTACTAAACTAACTAGAATACTGAGATAAATAAACTCTGTCCTCAAAGTATGAGGGGTCACCACTGTATCTATTGTTGATAGTTTAAACTACTAAGTACTGTCAGGACCCTGAGCATCCAAACCTATGATATGAGACATCATAGTAAAAAAGAGAGTATGCATCAGTACGTGGAATGTAATAGTATGCTAAGTGAGGTAGGTTGATATACATAAGTTCATATGCATGAGATAATAACTGACTGAACGAACATCTTGAAATAATTGAATAAGAGTGCATGCAAAACTGTAACTACTGATTATGCTTATTATGCAATACTGTACATATAACCTCTATCTAAATTAGACTGAAACTAAAGTACTAAGTTCTGGTAACTGAAAATTGATAACTGAGGTTTAGACTGATACCGAAGTACTAAATTCTGATGGCTAAGTAACTGATAATTGATAGCCATGGTTCTTTAGAACTATCTGAGTTCTTTACTGAATTGTAAGACTGAATATTAATTACTGAGTACTGAATATGGAAACTATAACTATGGGAGTGTTCATCTAATCAATATACTTTGATTATAACTGAGTTGGGGTCCAACCTATGACCCTAGTTGGAAGGGTGTTAGCACTTTGCCAAGGGATACTAACAATGTTGTGTCAACCCTAATTTGACAAGAAGACTCATGAAATATATATATAATTGCATCAACCCTAATCTGGCAGGAGAACGACTCATTCTACATTGGCTACGTAGTTCTATAACATAGGGACTGTTACTAATGGTCAAACCCTCTGTTGGAAGGAATGCCCCTATCTCTGGATTTGCTCGGTGCTAAATCCTACTCCTAACTGAATGGAAACTAAACTGATCACTAGACTGTACTAGGCTTGACTGAGCTATTACTGATCGTGTTGATTGACTGAACTGGACTAAGTTCACTGAGTTCTATAACTAACTGAGTACTACTATTCATGACATTACTAATACTATTCTGTAGCTACTATAATTCTAGGTAAACAGCTAGATTGTTGGGTATTGAATACCCCCAGGACTCGATAACATCAATATTAAGACATGTCAAAATCTTGAAGGCATTACATTAGTTACTTATCTGCTATGCATTTATTTAGACATTTTGTCAAATATTTGAGAGGCATTAACTTGTACATGAATGGGACCACATGATAACATGTCATGAATTCACTACTTACTTTACATAAGACTTCTATCAAACACTTGGGGAGCATAATTAATGCACATAAAAATCATCAAGATATAAACATCATGGCTACAACATTCAACTTGCAAATTTAAGGGTTTAACATCAGGATCCCATGATTCTACATACTTGCTAATTAATTCACTTTAAACTTGTATGAATTTTGATTTGAAAATCATACGAAAATACATACATGAACACAATCCAATTCAAACAAGTAAATCGTGGAATCAATAAACCTATAGTTTTAAAAAGGGTTCTTGAACTCCAAGGGTGGAAGGAAACCCAAGGATGAACACCTAATATACCTTGGTTTCTAAATTCATGAGAATTGATGGTGAACTCTTCAGGCCTAGACTTGAATTTGATAAACCTAGGGCTTACTCTTGAGAGAATTTTGTGAAATAATGAGTAAGTTTTCTATTTAGGAGGCTTGATTTTATGTTAAGGGGGAATAATGTAAGGGGAAAATGACCCATTTTTCCCCACAAACCCGGATAAAAGAATACTGGATAGGGTCACCACTGCATTATGGCCCCTTCTTAGGTCAAGCAACCTTTGTGATGTGACCCCTGCTCAGGTCAAGAAGCCCTCGCGACGCAATCCTGATCCTGAGTCAACTGGCCCTATTGCGACCTCTTACTATTTTGGACATCCAAAATCACCGTTAAGCTAGTCTAAAAAATTCAAAACTCTCCTGAGATGACCTACATGTGACCCTAATCATAAATCAACTTGAAAATCGACATACTAAGGTCAAAAATAAAATTCTCCAATTTTGAAGGATAAAATGATTCTAAGTCTTGACACTTGGCTGAAATTTTTTAAGTTTGTGACCTTCTTTGGCATTCTATATAAGATTGACATGACAAGGATTTTGTGGGGTCTTATACATAAGGTCATCTTTAAATTTCCTAATATGCCTATTATTGAGTGTGAAGGTGGTTCCCTAGCTCATAAGGGGAGGTTTATATCATATATTAGATCTCGAAGATTGATCTCCAAGGGGTGTCTCTATCATCTATTCCGAGTTAAAGATTCTAACTCGGAGGGTCCTTCTTTGTATTTTGTTCTAATGGTAAATGAATTTTATGAGGTCTTCCCTGGTGTTCCTCTGGATAGGGAGATTGAGTTTGAGATTGATCTTGTTTCAAACACTTATTCAATTTATATTCCTCTATATATAATGGCTCTAGGTGAGTTGAATGAGCTTAAGGAGCAATTAAATAAACTTTTAGATAAGGGTTTTATCTATCCTAGTGTGTCCCTGTAAGGTGAACCTGTGTTATTTGTGCATAATAATGATGATTTCCTTTGGATGTGTATTGATTATCGGCAGTTGCATTAAGTTATGATAAATAAAAAGTATCCTCTCCTGAGGATAGATAATTTATTTTATTAGTTACAGGGTGCTAAGTTTTTCTCCAAAATTAATCTCCGATCCAGGTATCATCAGTTAAAGATTAGGGAGGGGGATATCCCTAAGACTACATTCCATACTTGGAATGGTCATTTTGAGTGTTTTATTATGTCTTTTGGATTGATCAATGCCCCAACGATATTTATGGATTTGATGAATAGGGTCTTTCATCAGTTTTTGGATTTGTTTGCCATTGTGTTCACATATAATATTATTGTATACTCTAAGAGTGAGGTGGATCATACCTATCATCTCCGTATTATGTTGTAGACCTTGAAGGAGTAGTAGTTGTATGTCAAGTTTTTGAAATATGAATTTTGGTTGAACGTTGTCACTTTTTTGGGTCATATGATTTCAAGTGAGGGGATCATGGTAGATCTGCATAAGGTTGCAGTGGTTAAGAAGTGGCTTAGACCTACGACTCCAACCTATATTTGAAGGTTCTTGGGTTTAACTGGTTATTATAGGAGGTTCGAAGAGAGTTTTTCTTCTATAGTGCCCCGTTGACTAAGTTAACTTAGAAGATGCTAAAGTTCTCCTAGTCTGATTCTTGTGAGGGTAGTTTCAAGAAGATGAAGGATAAGCTAACTTCGGCTCTATTTTTTACTTTGCCTAAAAGCACTGATGGGTTTGTGGTTTACTGTGATATATCCCACGTGGGTCTTGGGTGTATTTTAATGCAGCATGGTAAGGTGATAGCTTATGCTTCTAGGCAGTTGAAGGTGCATGAGAGTAATTATCTAACTCATAATATGGAATTGTTAGTTGTGATGTTCGCATTAAAAATCTAGTGTCACTATTTGTATGGAGAGTATGTGGATATCTTTTTCGATTATAAAAGCCTGCAGTATGTGTTCACTCAGAAAGAGTTTAACCTCAGGCAAAGGAGATGGTTTGAACTACTCAAGGATAATGATATGAGTTTTCACTACCATCCAGGTAAAGACAATATGGTTGATTATTCTCTTAATAGGTTATCCATGGAAAGTCTAGCTCATGGTGAAAGGCATTCACCATTTGGCTAACCTTGGATTTCGTCTCTTAGACTTTAAGGATGGTGGTATGTCTGTTCAGAAGTTGGTGCAGTCATCTCTTGGTGCTGAAATCAAGAAAAAATAGATGTTGGATCCTATTTTGTTGAGGATCCAAGGTGATGTTGGTGGACAAAAGGTGATGGCTTTTGAGATTTGTGGTGATAGTACCTTACGGTACCAAGGAAGGTTATTTGTTTGCGACTTCGATGGTTTGCGAGAAAGGATCTTGCCTAAGGCTCATGAGTCGCGCTATGTAGTTCATCCTAGTTCGATGAAAATGTATCATGACCTTAAGGAGATACATTGGTGGGACAATATGAAGAGGTATGTGGCTAAATTTATGGCCAAGTGCATTATGTGTCAGCAAGTGAAAGTTGAGCATATGAGGCCCACGAGATTGTATCGAGAAATTAAGTTATCAGAGTGGAAGTGGGAAATAATCAACATGGATTTTATTACCACTCTCCCTCGGTCTCGGAATTAGTTTGATTAGTTTGGGTCATTATAGATAGAATGACAAAATTGTTTTCGTTTCTTGATAGTCAGAACTAACTTTTTAGCTGAGGATTATGTGAGGTTGTATCTCTAAGAGATTGTGAAGTTGCATGGGGTACTTATTTCTATCATCTCAGATTATGGTTGTAGTTTACATCATACTTCTGGTGGTCGTTTCAGAAAGGTTTGGGGACCAAGGTGACTCTTAGTACTTCTTTTCACCTGCAGACGGATGGGCAAGCATAAAGGACTATTCAGAGATTGGAGGACATGCTTCGTGCTTGTGTGATTTACTAGGGTGGTAGTTAGGTTGAGCATCTACCTCTTGTAGAGTTTTCTTACAATAATAGTTACCATTCTAGCATTGGGATGGCCTCGTTCGAGGCCTTGTATGGTAGGAGTTGTAGATCTCCTATTGGGTGGTTTGAGATTAGTGAGGCGAAGATGGTTATCCCGGTTTGGTTCACCAAGCCATGTAAAAGGCAAAGGTGATTCGGGATAGGCTTAAGACTCTCCAAAGTTTCCAAAAGTCCTATGTGGACATGAGGCGAAGAGTTAGAGTTTGAAGTTAGGGATAGGGTGTTCTTGAAAGTATCTCCCATGAAGGGAGTGATGTAGTTTGGTAAGAAGGGAAAGCTCAGTCCCCAATATGTTGGTCCTTACTTGGTCTTGATAAGGGTTGGTAAGGTAGCATATGAGTTGGAGTTGTCATCTAGTTTGAGCTCCATTCATCTGATATTCCACGTTTCCATGTCGAGGGATTGTATGGGTGATCCATCTCAAATTGTTCCTATTAAGGATATTGGTATTTCGGATTCTTTGTCTTATGAGTAGGTCCCGATTGAGATCTTGGATCAGCAGGTTCATCGGTTGCGAACCAAGGATATAGCTTCGGTTAAGGTTCTATGGAGGAACCACAGGTTGAATAGGCTACTTGGGAAGAGGAAGAGGACATAAAGTCCAATTATCCATTCCTGTTTTCTACTCTGAAAATACGTGCGTAAGGTATGTGTTTTTCATCATACTTTTGTTTTCTAACTTTGGTAAAGAAAAGGTTAATTTTCTTGCATCTTTATTTTCTAACATGGTAAAAGGTCGGAGTAGGGGTATTGGGATAAATCATGCTTTTATTTCTATGTTCTATAACTTGAGGTCGAATGATCCAAGTTGGGGAGAATTGAAATACCCTGGGTTTTGATCCTTAGGAAATTTCTTGAGTTTGAGCTTCGGGACATCGTACACTTGGAGATACTAGTCGTATGATATGGGTACAACCTATGGGGGGTAAGTCATATGTTAAGTAGTGTGTCTTAATCATATGCTTTCCTAGGTACGACTACACTCCATAAGAGTCATATAGAGATGGTACGAGTCTTAAGATTCAACTCGTATGGTGGATAGTGTCAACTTCTTTTGATTCTGTCTTAGTTATGGTTTTTGAGTATTACTCATATACTATGGGTATGATTTGGGAAAGAGGAGTCGTATGGTGTATAGTGTGTGATGTTCTCCATTCTATCTAGGGTACGAGTGGTGGGTACCACTAGTATGTTGTGTATACGGGTGAAAGGGGGGAGTCGTACCCCCTACGCACATTTTTTAGCTTTTAAGATGAGGGTATTTTGGATATTTTCCCATTTGTCCAACTTAAAACCTACTTCTTATAACTTCTTTATGGCATCATTAGCTATCAAAAAGACATAAAATAGACTCTTAAACACTCCTAAATCATCAAGGTCAAAAACATTTAGGGTTTCCATCAAGCATATCAATTGGGGCTTTCAAGGGTGATTTCTTTCCATCTTCTTTGGTATCTAAGGCTTGTTTCTCCTCCCTCATTGTTAGCTCAACTAAATGCATGTTTTATGAATGGTTTTAATGGCATAATGGTGATATGGTTTTGGGTTTTGAATTATATGTTGGGGGTTTTGGTTATTAATGGTTGATTTATATTTTCCCATGTTTGTACTTATGGTTTTTATATTATAATGTTGGTTTGAACATGTGGTTGAATGGGAATGGTCAATTGGTACTTGGTTTTGCTTTTGGAAACCATATGCCCTCAACATGTTTATTAAAATGCCTATGAGAATGGTTTTGTCACATGGTTTGACTTTTATTGAAACTATTGCATTGTATAATATGGTAATGGAACCTAAATTGGTTAAATAGTTTTAATGGCTAAATGGTAAGGCGTTGGTGTCCATGGATTTGATTAAAAATCTTGTGGGGTACACTGGAATCCCCCGAGTAAATCTAATAATGGAACCTATGGGGTATATGGGAATCCCCTAAGGGATTGGCTAAGGACATTGCTTGCAATCTATAGTCAGCATGACGATACCACTTCTTATAGCCTTGGTTAACAATATATGAAGTTGGTGGTTTGGTTATGTGTTAAATATTTTAATTGGAAAATAATGGCAGGTTGTGATAGCTAACCAGGAAGGTCTGTGTCTAATGGACGGACACTAGAAACTCATGTTTGCTGACATGAGGATTGGTCATGGAGATCATATACTTGTGGGGTACATAGGAATCCCCTAAGTTATACTTGTATATATGTATCATTGAGGGTGAAGGGTACACGGGAATCCCCTGCCCCTATGTTATCTTTAGTTCATGTGGCTACAAGCATTGGGGCCCGTTCAGGGGGTAACACTGGACCCATATAGCTCGTGGATGGTTCTAGGAAGGTTAAGCTACACATACCTAGATTAATGATTTTAAAGGCATGCTAAACCCGGTTTTCTTTTTCGGCATGGATTATATATGTATACGTATGGATGTGCTTGTATATGGTTATTTACTTAGTTTCAAATATTGGAATTATTTTATCCTTATCCTAAGTGTATGCTGGCGTTAACCCGCTAACCCGTCTTTGGGATTTGTATCCCCACGCGATACAGGATCCGACCATACTACTCCTCCTACTCAGTGATTGGATTTGGGGACATCTTGTGTTTAATTAAAGTGGTGAGCTTCTATTTTGCCCAAGCACACTTGCAAGTGTACATGGTCTCATCTAGTAATACAGTGGCCTTAAATAAAGCTGAATACTGATCTCACAGGGACTTGTGTTAACAACTATCCAATTCTAGTTTAACTATTGAGATTAAATTGATGCAATTCGTAACTAAAAGAGTTTGATGATGATAACTACATGTAAAGTAAATAATGCATAAAAGTAAAGTTCTTGGACAATCAATGGATAGAAACCTGGGGTTAAGGCTCCATAAATAATCATACTACGCTATTGAACTTCATTAGTTATAGATTACTTATCTTTGTTGATGATTCATAGGGTTTATCGCATGATCATGGTCTCCCGACCACTAATCATCTACCTAACTTGGACATTACAACTACATCATTGAGCGAGAATGTAATAATCCAATTAGATGCATGAATCTATCATCCTACATGTGAACAGAACAAGGTTTTTAGGTACATCCCTATCCTAGTCTCCAATTCAAATCCATTATATTATAAAAGAATAAGAATCTTGTTCTATCTATCCCCACGTTCTATCTTCTTACTTCCCCTTCCCGGCTCACAAAGCCGACAGTAGATGTATACTAAAGGTAGATAATACTTAAATAGTTATAAAAATGAAAAATAAACAACCAAATATGATAATCAATCAAAATCAAATCTATTCTAAGCAATAGTAATCATATTCTTGGCCTTAACCCCAGAATAGGGCTTTTAGCCAATCATGAATATAGCCGTAATCAACATAATTGAATACAAGATAAAATTAATTAAAAATCTAAAGTAAAAGAATAAAAACCATAATTTAAGTGTTTACCATCCCCTCTCTAAGTTTCAAATCCATCCAAGGTGTCTAACATCGAGTACAAGTGTCCTATTTATAGGAGGACAAAACTGTCCAGTTTTTGCACTAGGCCGGGTTGCGGGGTTAATTTCGCATGCATACCTTTTAAACATGAACTTAAAGAGTAGTCACACTATTTTGGGTCCATTATATCCCTATGTATGGTATTCTCCCTAGGTATTTTGCTTTGGTCCGCGACGCGTCATGGGTTTCCAAGAGGTCCATTTGACGTCAAGTTGTGTCTTGTTCTTTCGTTGATCCATTCCAAGACGTTTTGTATTGTTTTCACTTGATTTGAAGATTTTAAATCCTTAATATATCATCATAATCAACTCATCAAGAATAATATAGCCTTAAACACAACGGTTTAGAGCTCAAAACAACACAACATCCAAGGCGACGAACTAGAAACTTAAGCTAAGAATACTAGTTTTGCCCCTTTTGATCTTTAACTTAGTTTTGACTCTTGGCTTGATTCAATTGCACTTTAAAAACTATAAACAAGTTCTTACACACATAATTGTACAATCATACAATTAGGAACTTATTATACACATTTTAATCCATTGCGATCAAATAGAACAACACCTAGCTCAAGCTAGTAACACTAGTTTTCTCATATAAACTCTAAATGACCAATTTGATTCCAAACTTGTTTGAAAGACACCTTTAACATTGTAATCACATAATTAAACACTTGTATGCTCAATTATATCATCATTCACTCATAAATCACCCAATAAGTCCTCAAAACAAAGCTAAATAAGTCTGGATAACAACAATGAAATGCATAAATCCAGCTCAGATCATCACCCCAAACTTTAACCCTTGTTCGTCCTTGAATAACTCTTTACTATAAGAATCATAATATGAGGTGACCACACTTCTAATATAATCAATACACTCAAGATAGTACTACAATTACTACACAAGAAGAAAGTTTCTACACTAAGCATATTACATACACAATTGAAAGCTCAAGAATACTACTCCAAAACATCCTAACCTCAAGAATTAACTTACCTAGTTAGAAAACTCATAAATAATATAATTCACCCAACATTCATCAAACATGTGCCTCACGACAAGATAGTTACCCATAATCACTCACATAAATGTAATTTATCACAGAATGGGTACAAGAATCAAATTGCGCTCACTCTCAAAATGAATTTGCAAGTTGCACAAGATGAACCATAAGTTTCCCTTTAGTCTAGTACTCCACTAATATCATAATGTTAATCTTAGAGTCAAATGGGTCTTTAAGGGTTGTAATGTTAGCTAAGGGACGGGTAGGAACTATTCTGACCAGTAATAATGACTATCTTCCCTAAGCACTTTAATACATCATATTATACAATTAAGATCAATCTCTAACAACCAACCTTAACCTCTACTACTTTTACATATCTTTTGTTTTACCCCATCTCATTAAGCTCATTAACATACAATATGGTAGGAATATTTTCTATTACTTCATGATTCACTTTTGAGCACAAATTTTCTTTTCACCCCAACCACTATACATCAATTTTACACACTAATACTCCCTACTTTGGAGGATTCACTTTTACCTTTTCTCCTCTTATTTTTTCACACTCCTTACTCAATTAATTTTACACTAAAGCGCTTAGGAGCTTTGGATCAAATTAAGGTCTATCAAAGAAGAAATTAGGCTATATATGAGTCTACCAAAGAATAATCTAAAGGGTCAATGGGGATGACTAAGATTATGCATAATGGTAGGTCAAAAGAGGGTATGAAACATAGATATCAAAGAAATGCCTATATCATCTCCGAAACCTACACTATTTATTATATTTTACACACATACCAGGCAAGTTCTAGCATCAAATACCATAAGGAATATATAAAAAACCTCACACACACATGGTACAAGCTTAACTCATGTGAGATCATCATAGACTCTCAACCAAACAATAGCATGAATTGAACATTAAGTCAACAAGAACAAGAGTCATAACCATGAGCCTTGGAGTCTAGAAAGTAGCAATTCACATAGCCAACAGGCTTTTTACAATTAAAACACTTGCATCATACAGTCAAATATAGTACCAATAAGAATATCTTATTTATTCCTAACACAAATTTTAAATTTACCCTAAAAATGGTAATTTTCCCATCCGACACTTAAGTCTACTTTGTCCCCAAAGTATACTTTAAAAGGTAGAGATAGAAAAACTCCCTTAGGCCTCTAGAAATAGCTAGTAGTATCTTTATACATCAAGAGGGTCTTGGGATCCCATACTTAGTCTTTGCTATGCTCTTTATCTTAGTTTTTTGGTACTCAGTCTTCCCATCAACCTGTGACTCAACAAAAACAAAAACTAGTGAAGTAAAAAATAAAATACTAAAAATAAAACATACCATAACTTGGGTTGCCTCTCAATAAGTGCCTGATTTAGTGTCGTGGCACACCCAATTAACTTTTTTCTCCACCTTGAGGATATGAATTTCACCCCCAACTTTAAATCCATATTTTTTGTTTGCTCATAGGGTGGTGGTACAAAGATTAAAGAATCAAGTAATGGATGGTGCATGGTAAACCACTCGGAGTTGAAGTGGGGTGTGTTTTTATGTTGCTTAGCTAGTGTAAAATCAAGAATATAGGATTCTTGTTTCTTATTTTCACACTCTCCCACTATTTTAGATGATTCCACAGACAAGATATTATCTAAACATAATGTAGAAAAGTGCTTTGAGTGAATCCCAACCAATCATACTTCAAAATTTACACAATCCATAATACCCTCACTCTTATTCACCTTCTCAATTTTAGTCTCAAGAGAAAGATGAAAACTAAATGGTTGTAATTCGTATGTCTATTCCATACATTGAATAGTATCCTCCTTTACTTTACTCAGCCTCTATGGAGATAGTAGTGGTGGTATCTCCTTAACCTGTTCAACAATTTTAGTTTTCGAGTACTCAGACTTCTTTGAATTATCAGCAACTTTATCTGCATCTGGTTGGAGAGTCAACCCTATATCTACCTCCTTAGTTGTCTTTAGAGGTTCTTCATTCAGCACTTTATCATTTCTCAAAGCGATTGTCACTACTTTGTTAGAAGGTTTAGCGTCACTTGGCAAACCACCTTGAGTCATGGTATTTTTTGCCTGCTGCATTTGCCCCAGCTGATTCTCTAACTAGTTTGTATCCATCTATTGGTTCTTCATGTCTACCGTCAAATGTGCGTAAGATGCTAAAACTTGTTTTAGCATTTCTTTCATATTGTTAGTTTGAGTCGTGGCCTGATTTTCTTGAACCTACTATTGAAACTATTATTGTTGGTTGTTCCATGATTGAATTGGTTGGTGAGTCTACCATGTTTGATTGTATTTGTTCACATAATTTGTCCTTTGAGCATAGCCCACAAATATTTTTGAATCGGGATTGACAACACATATAACTACAAAATGACCACTGGTACCACAAACCATACACCAACTCGTGGTCTACTTCACAGATAGGATAGTATCCACCTCATATTTTGAAGGTCCCGTCCATGCGCTTCCATCAAAATATATACAAAAGGCCTTTCGATGGGTTTCCCCATAAAAAATAACAAGAATCATCATCTCTCGAAACCATCTACCCCAAGCTAAAATATCAAGAAGTGTGAAAGAAAAAGGCAAAAGAAACTAAAAAGAAAAATTACTAAACTATGTACAAATTAATATAGCTAAACTAAAAATAAGATAGTCTTCTATTTACAATTCCCCCAGCAACGGCGCCAAAAACTTCTCGCGCACATGCAAGTGTACATGGTTTCACCAAGTAATACAGTGACCTTAAATAAAGTCGAATATAAAGCCCACTGAGACTTGTGTTAACAGATATCCAATTCTAGTTTAACTATTTAGATTAAATTTATGCAATTCATAAATAAAAGAGTTTGATGATGATAACTACATGTAAAGTAAATAATGCATAAAATTAAAGTGCTTGGACAATCAATGGATAGAAACCCGAGGTTAAGGCTCTACAAACAATCATGCTTTGCTATTGAACTTATAAGGCTCTACAAACAATCATGCTTTGCTATTGAACTTCATTAGTTATATATTACTTATCTTTGTTGATGATTCATAGGATTTATCGCATGATCATGGTCTCCCGACCTCTAATCGTCTACCTGACTTGGACAGTACAACTACATCCTTGTACGGGGATGTAATAATCCAATTAGATGCATGAATCTATCATCCTACATGTGAACCAAACAATTCTTCTAGGTATATCCCTATCCTAGTAGCTAATTCAAATTTCTTATTTTATAAAAGAATAAGAACCTTGTACTATCTATCCCCACGTTCTATCTTCTTATTCCTTCTTTCGGGCTCACAAAGTCGACAATGGATGTATCCTAAGGGTAGATAATCATTACAATAGTTATAAAAAGGATAAATAGATAACCAAATATGATAATAAATAAAAACCAAATCAATTAAAAGCAATAGTAATCATGTTCTTGGCCTTAACCCCGAAATAGGGATTTTAGCCAATCATGAACATAGTCGTAATCAAGATAATTGAATACAAGATAAAATAAATTAAAAATCTAAATTAAAAGAATAAAAATCCTAATTGAATTATTTTCCATCCCCTCTCCAAGTTTCAAAGCCGTCCAAGGTGTCTAAATCAACTACAAGTGTCCTATTTATGGGAGGACAGAACTGCTGAGTTTTAGCACTAGGCGATGTCGCGGGGTTAATTTTGTGTGTCAACCTTCTCCACGTGACATTACCAGGGATAAAAACTATTTTGGGTCCATTATTAATCTCCCAATGTATGTAACTCACCCTAGTACCTTTGATTTTGTCCGCGACACGCCATGGACTTCTAAGAGGTTCGTTTGACATCAAGTTGTGTCTTATGCTTTAGTTGATCTATTCCAAGCCTTTTTGTGTTGTTTACACTTTATTTGAATCTTGTATATCCATAATATATCATCATAATCAACTCAAAAAGCATACATTAAACACTATGTATTAGAGCTCAAAATAACACAACAACCAAGATGACGAACTAGAAACTTAAGATAAAAATACTAGTTTTTCCCCTTTTGATATTTCACATAGTTTTGACTCTTGGCTTGATTCAATATCACTTTAAACACAATAAAAAGGTTGTAATACACATAATTACACAATAATACCATTATAAATTCCTTATACACATTATAATCCATCGCGATCAACTAGAATAATACCTAGCTCAAGCTAGTAACACTAGTTTGCTCATATGAACTCTAAATGACCAATTTGATTCCAAACTTGTTTTAACGACACCTTGAACATTGTAATAACCCACTTCAACCCTTTTATTCTCAATTATATCATCATTCACTTATAAAAACCCTCAAAACCAAGCTAAATAAACACGGATAGCAACACTGAAGTGCATAAATCTACCTCAGATCAGCTTCCATACTCCGGAAAGCTCCATTTCATGTTATGTATTTCTTTACATACTTTTTTCATGTCATAGACTTTGGTTTTAACTATGGTCGAGGGTATGTCCCAATTGGATATTATTTTACTTTCGGATAGAGGCTTTGTGAGAATACTTTGGGTTGGTATAGACGGTGTCGGTATTGGTGTCAGCCATGGCATTGGTATTGGTATTGAGGCTGACACCGGTTGACTATATTTGATTTATGATTATTTTATTATATTATATTATATATATATATATATATTCATAATCCACCCAACATTGGGTGTAGGGTGGTTATGATTGGGTATTGGAGATGGTCTCCGATCCTGGTTGGGCTTGAGCTACCTGACACAACTAGGACCTGGTTCGGGTCATGTCAGATTTACCTTCACCTTGACAAATGTTGTCATCTTGAAATTAATAATAACAAAAATAATAAGTGGCATCTTCAATCTCACTATACTCCGATCAATCATGATATAGTTTTAAACCATCTACGATTAAAATGATGTTTTTATCCATAAATATCTCTTCGAGGAAACTCACGAACTCGAAGTTGATGAGGACCTCTTTGGATATATGCTCGCCTAATATCATCTCGATCATTCAAATGATAGTCCCAAATGATTTTTTTTCTTTTGAATCTGTCAATAAAGAATATAAGTCTACTTCTTGCTTTTTTTAGCAGAATAATGATTTTTTCCTAACTGATTCAGGTTCTCTTCCACGCTAGAAGTATTTTGAGCAGATGAACTTGGTTGTGGTAACTTTGATGATACCAGAGTGAAATATCTCTTCATTAAATTTAAAACTTGTACTGCCGAATTTAAAGTCTCATTAGAAAAGTAAGTCATTGTAAGTATTTGAATTTTGAAAGTTTATAAAAACGAGACCAAAATTGAAGAGAAAATCAATTGTAATTTTATTCAATTTTAAGTAGTAAGAATTTTTTAAGTTGAAGAAATAAAAAAATAGCTGCTATAATTTTATATCTATAAAAGATTGAAAGTATAGAATAGAGAGCAAAGAACAAACTTGATAAATTTCTTAATCGGTGTGAGATTGACTTATCTTGTTTTGCTTGGAGGCTATCGGGTTTTATTTATTTTTCTTTACATTGTAGGGGAAAATAAGGGTGAATTAAGAATTAAGGATTAATAAGAATTAAAATATTTTGGGGAATTAGAGAATTAAAAATTAGGAATATTTTTAGGTTAAGAAAAAAAACAATTAATGCTTATTAAGTATGGCTAAAGAAACAAAAAAGGGTAAATAAAAAAGTTGTTGCATAGAGAAATAATAAAACAAAAAAGCTAATAAGGCTCGAACACACGATGTAACAGTTAAGAAATGAACCCACCACCATAAAACTAGACACTCCACATGTGTATAGTGGGTTCTAAATATAATATATAGCTTGTACATCTGTAAAGACTGATATTTATATATATATATATATATATATATATATATATATATATGTATATGTATGTATGTATGTATATGTTATAAATATATTACCATATCTAGTGAATGTTTATTTATGAAAAAGTTAAAAACCCCAAGGTTTGTTTGCCCCTATAAACAAATCGAGTTTTCTTAATTGTAATTAACCCCATCAAGAAACCTCTCAAGATAAATAATAATCACTCTCTCTTTTCTCTCCATTCCTCTTGTTATTATTTTATATTTCATAACGTGTTATTAGATGAGACTCTACCAAACAAGGTGAGATTATAAATATAAAGGTAATTTCAAGGTTAGTAATTCCTTATGTTATCTGTCTTTTGCTACATATTAATGATATAATTATTATTGGATTTGAGGAAAAATAATTGATTAGGAACCACTTATGCTTTAAATTTATTTATGAAGAACAATATTGTTAAAAGATATGATGATGAATTTAAGTCTCATATCATTAAGAGGGTAAAACATTGGATTAAAAGTTTCAATACACCATGATGATAAGATGTTGGGTTCAAGTCCCATCAAGTTATCTCCTAAGACCCCTTTATATGGATAAGATATTGAGTTTGAATCTCAATACATCATATTGATGATATTATGATGGCTAAGGCAAAATAATGGGTGTTTGGTGAAAAGTCATGAAACATGTCCTATTGATATGCTCTATTCCATAAAGTGAATATAGTAGCAATATATGATGAATCTTAAAGTTGACAACTTGCTCTATTCTTGAAAAGAATATGGTAACAGTGCATGATATGTATGAAAGAAGACAAGTAATTGAATGCACGAATATAAGCATGGAGAAAATGTAATAATAATCATCAAAAGTGAAAGTATTTTCACACGCTTATTATGATTATAAGATATGTTAGAGAAAAATTCTCTACATTATATACTGTAACAGCCTATATTCAAGTACGTGTATTGGCGTATTCAAGTATGTGTATTAGTCTTATTTATATGGAATTAAATTTTTTATTTTATTTATACCGGGATTTGCCCGTCGATGGTTCCATGCGAAGGTTATTGAATAAGAGATTTCCAAAAATGGATAGGTTTCGTATATAATCGAGCACGTTCGAAACTATAAAACGGTGGCTGGGATATTTGGGAATAGTAAATGTGCAGGAAAATTTCCTGCACACAAACTACTGAGGCCAGCCAAATCTTTGGGTCAAATTCGAATGATCATAACTCCCTTAATATAATGAACTGGGAGAGCTGAGACCTATGAAAAGAAATATCTTTGAGTCTTCTTTCCAATTCAATTGGTTTCATCCAAATGCAACGTCTGAGTAAGGAGTTATACTCGTTTTACTTCAGCCTATCAAAATAGATTTTTAGGGTCAATTTCAAACGACCATAACTCCTTGTACAGGACGAACTAGGTGGCCTACATTATATGAAATGAAAGCCCTTTGAATTATCCTTCCAAATATACCAATTTCATCCAAATACGATATCGGAGCAAAGAGTTATGGTCGATCTACTTTAGCTTATCAAAACAGTCCACCAAAGGACAGATTTTACATTATTTAAATTTTAAAGGCATTTTGGTCATTTTCTATTATATTATGGATGAGAATATGTGTATATATACATGTATATGAGTTCAAAAACTCATTTTCATCATCAATCATTGAGAAAGAACAAACCCTAGCCAAATTTGACCTTTAAATTACTTTTGATTCAATCGTAGAAATTCCAAAGTAATCCGATAACTGTGTTTGTCATCTCGAGAGCTTCGAACGACATCTATTATTTGTGTAAACAGGATTGTATAATCAAGAGGTGAATTCTAAGGTATGAATATTATTTTCCTTTGTTCTTTTCCATATGTATATGTGTGATAGAGGATTATATGTATTGGTTGCTATTGAAAGGTGATGAAAATAGGGTTATGGACTATTTTGCATGGTTTGGTTGTATTGAATTGTGGAAGGTGGATATGGTAATTGAGTTATGGAAGGTGGATATGGTAATTGAGTTATGGAAGGTGGATATGGTGATATACTATTGAATTGATGATTATTTATATCTATGACTCAATTTGGTTTAATGGATTGGTTGGAAGGATAAATAAATCCAAACTTGATATTGGAGGATATTGTATGAATATGCATGGCATGTGAATGTAATTGGAGTATAAGAGGGTTAAAGTGACACCCTTTATGGTGTAATTAAGGCTTACTACTTAACCACTAGTTTGGTGAATTCAAATAATTGAATTGTGACGTTTGGTCGCTAATACTAGATTGCTATATATGTTCATTGTAGATAAGTAATCTGAAAAGACGGGAAGTCCATTTGGTACTAGTATTGAAGGTTGACAGTCAGGTATGTAAAGCATACTCTATACCATATCTTTGGCATGAAAGTTAACAATTGTTCTATTAAGAAAGTTTACAAAGTTATTCAGTAACATGTGATCCATAATGGTTTTGTATGATCTCCTACATTACCAATGAACTTGTTTCCACCCTACAAGATGTCAAGACATTCCAAAACTTACTTGTTTTTCAAATCTTACATGTTTATTGCACTAATGAATGTCAGAAGGTATCCGGTTACTCAAACAAGATCCATGTGCTATTAATGACTCCAAAACGTTTCATTGATATACCAATAAGTTCCTACTTCATTGTTATGGCATTGATGACTCCAAAACACTTCATTGATGTGCCAATGAGTTCTTACTTCATTATTATTGCATTGATGGTCTATTTATATGTCTCTTATTGATGTATCATTGTTTCAAAGTATCAAAAATATGGTGGCAATCGAAATAACAATCTCAAAGATTAATTGAAATAAGTGATGAAAGTTTTCTCTTATCGGGTGGTATCCCAGAGGCATAAGCCTATCATGGGTCGATCCCTATTTATGTGTTTATGGGTGGTATCCCAAGGGCATAAGCCTATCATGGGTCGATCCCAGTTGATATGTACTGGAGGCAGCCTAATGGTCACAGTACAATATAGTAATGATTACAAAGATGATAAGAACGAAGGTAAAGTGATTGAATAAATACAATGTACAGGTTGTCACAAGTTCTAGTAAGTGTGGTCCACTCTTATTACAATTTATTCACTTGTTTCTGATTTCTGTTGAGCTCCTATATCATATGTGATTATCTACAGCTTTACATACTCAGTACATATTTTGTACTGACATCCCCCACGGGGGACCTGCATTTCATGCTGCAGGCACAGGTACCTCAGCTCATACACCGCACAAGTAGGAGCCAGGATATCCAGCTGCTTTTGGTGAGCTCCAGTTTGCTTTGGGGCATTTCGTATCATATCCAGTCACTTTTGGTATTGTATAGAAGTTAGTTATATGGAGGGGTGTGTCCCGACCTTAGTTAAACTCTGTGTATTGTCTAGAGGCTTTGTAGACCTAATGTACAGTCAAAGTGGTGTTTTGTTAATAGACGTGATGGCTCCAACGGCCAAGTATTGTATATACATATATATGTGTGCTCGAGCTTTTACAGGTGATTATTTCCTTTTATATGCGACATGATATTATCTGAATTTCGAGTTCTCATAGGGGTATGCATGGGAAGTATAAGGTTATAAGCTGGTTCTCCCGGGCCTCCTCGGTTACGGGTGCCAGTCCACCCCAATAGGATTTGAGGCATGACAAAAGTGGTATCAGAGAAGTTCGTCCTTGTGAGTCTACAAAGCCGTGTCTACGTAGAGTCTTGTTTATCAGTGTGTCGTGCACCACATCTATAAACAGGAGGCTATGGACATTTAGAAATTGTTTCTTTTCTTCATGTCTTAGATCGTGCGATAGAGCCTATATTGTATATGAAGTCATAGTTGACCAATGAATCTTTTTGTTTCTCTTATTATAGTAATGATGCCGATTACCAAAAGCAAGAATACCGGTAAGCAAGTAGATATGGCTGCCGGAGAGGGGACTAGTAAGTCACCTACTATACCAGCTAATCAAAGTGAGGCTCCAACTGAGCATGCATCAAAAACTTCTTCTACTCCAGAAGAAATAAGGGGGAGGAGAACTATATCCCCAGAGCCACCTATTAATGTTGTTGATCAAGATCTTAGAAATACAGTTCAACTTTTGACTCGTATAGTTGCTGGGAAAGCTCAAGGCAAGCCATTCCTACCACGGGTCCTAGTGGTACAGATGGGTGGCTAGCCTTCGAACACAGGATTTTCTTAAGATGGATCCTCCCACTTTTACTGGATCAGATCTTAACGAGGACCCACAGGAATTTATTGATCAAATTCAAAGGGCCTTAGATGTTATGCATGTAACAGGTAGAAAGACAGTAGAGTTAGCGGCGTATAGATTTAAATGGGAGGCTATATATTGGTACGAGGACTGGAAATGATATAAGGGTATTGATGCACCCCCAGCTACTTGGAAAGAGTTCAAAGAGGCATTTCTTGATCATTATCTTCTATTCGAGATTCATAAGGCCCTTGCAGATCAGTTTTTAAATCTTCATCAGGGGAATATGAGCGTGAGGGAGTACAGTCTCTGATTTAATTCCTTGTCGAGATATGCTCCTAATGTTGTAGCTACTATGGATGATAGAGTTCATCAATATATGGATAGGCTGGATCCATATCTGGTTAGAGATTGTACTATTGTCGCTTTGAACAAAGATATGTACATAGCGAGGATCCAAGATTTTGCACAAAAAATGAAAGATCAGAGGCAGAGGAGAAGAACACAGAAATTAGAAAAAAGATATTCTAAGAGGGCCAGCTCTATAGGGCAGTTTATGGCATCCCAAGGAGGGTTCAGACCATAATTTTTTGCTAGACCACCTAGGCTATTATATTCTTATTCTGCATCTAGTGCCCCACCACAGTTTCAAGGGTCCAGAGGAAATCAATTTGGGCACAGAAGTGAGAGTCAGAGTTCGGGAACAGTTGGGTACCAAGGGTAAGGGAATATGAGTCAATCAAGACCTCCTCGAGAGCCATGCAATAAATGTGGAAGGTATCATTTGGGCACATGTCGGCTGGGGACCAATGTTTGCTTTTGGTGTGGTATGTCGGGGCATATGATGAGAGAATGCCCACGAAGGGGCATAGGGGGTATGGCACGACCTATAGGGTCATTTGTTGCATCATCATCATCGATGCCTTATTCAGGAAGGGGTGCATAACCAATGGGTCGTGTTAGAGGTGATAGAGGAGCCACGAGTTCTAGCGAGGCTCAAAATCATACGTATGCTCTAGCGGATCGACAAAATTTAGAGGCTTCCCCAGATGTGGTTACGGGTACGTTGTCTATCTTTTCATTTGATTTATATGCCTTAATTGATCTCAGTTCTACATTATCTTATGTTACTCCATTGGTTGCTAGAAAGTTCAAAAGAATACCTGAACTGTTAGTTAATCCATTTGAAGTGTCCACACCGGTTGGGGAATCTATTATAGCTAGAAGGGTTTACCAAAACTGCACAGTAACTGTTTGTGGTCGTGATACGATGGCTAATCTTGTGGAGTTAGAAATGGTAGATTTTGATGTTATAATAGGTATGTACTGGTTGGTGTCTTGTTATGCCACAATTGATTGCTGCACGAAAAAGGTATATTTCCATTTTCCAAATAAATCAGTCCTTGAATGGAAAGGTGAAATTAGTGCGCCAAGAGGTAGATTTATTTCTTATTTTAAGGCAAGAAGAATGATTTCCAAGGGATACATATATCATTTAGTTAGAGTAAGGGATACAGAAGCGAAGCCACCAACTCTTCACGCTGTTCCGGTGGTAAATGAATTTTCTGATGTATTTCCTGAAGATCTTTCAGGTTTGTCTCCTGAACGAGAAGTAGAGTTTGGTATTGATATAATACCATGCACCCAACCAATCTCCATTCCTTCATATAGAATGGCCCCAGCAGAATTACGAGAATTTAAAGAGCAATTGAAAGATTTGCTAGAGAAGGGATTCATAAGGCCTAGTATGTCCCCCTGGGGAGCACCAGTGTTATTTGTGCGCAAAAAGAATGGCTCGCTGAGGATGTGTATTGATTATCGGCAATTGAATAAGGTGACTATTAAGAAAAAGTATCCTCTCCCAAGAATTGATGATTTATTTGATCAGTTACAGGACGCCAAGTGCTTTTCTAAGATTGATTTGAGGTCAGGTTACCACCAAGTGAGGGTCAAAGAGAAGGATATACCCAAGACAACTTTCTAAATATGGTATGGTCATTATGAGTTTCTAGTTATGTCATTTGGGCTAACAAATGCACCCGCAGCTTTTATGGATTTGATGAATAGGGTGTTTAAGCCATTCCTGGATGTATTTGTGATAGTTTTTATAGATGATATTCTAGTTTATTATAGATCAGAAGAGGACCATGCCAATCACTTACGACAGGCATTGCAGACTCTTCGTAATTGTAAGCTTTATGCAAAGTTCTCTAAATGTGAGTTTTGGTTAAAGTCGGTGGCATTTTTGGGTCATATTGTATCTAGTGAAGGGATAAAGGTTGATGCTCAAAAGATAGAAGCTGTGAAGAACTGGCCAAGGCCCACAACGCCTACGAAGATTCGTAGTTTTCTCAGGTTGGCTGGTTATTATAGAAGGTTTGTTAAAGGCTTTTCTTCCATTTCAGCACCCTTAACCAAGCTAACCCATAAAGCATCCAAATTCCAATGGAATGATGCCTGTGAGAAGAGTTTTCAAGATTTAAAGAACAAGTTGATTTCTACACCCGTGTTGGTACTTCCAGAAGGCACCGAAGGGTATACAGTGTATTGTGATACTTCCAAAATTGGTTTAGGATGTGTATTGATGCAGCATGGTAAGGTAATAGCATATGCTTCTAGACAATTGCAGCCACATGAGAAAAATTATCCTACACACGATCTTGAGCTGGCAGCAGTTATTTTTTCTTTAAAGATATGGTGCCACTACTTATATGGGGTTCATGTTGATATATTTACTGACCCTAAGAGCTTGCAATATATTTTTAATCAGAAGGATCTAAATTTAAGGCAGGGGAGATGGCTTGAACTATTAAAGGACTACGATGTTGATATCTTGTACCATCCAGGGAAAGCAAATGTGGTAGCTGATGTGTTAAGTCGTAAGGCTATGATGGCGCCTATAGAAAGGCAAGGGATGATTAAAGATCTTCACCAGTTAGCTAGTTTGGGAGTTCGCCTTCTTGAAACTCCAGATAAAGAGCTTATCGTACATAATGCTGTGGAATCTTCATTAGTAGCTGAAGTGAAAGAGAAGCAATAGGCAGATCCTATTTTATTACAGCTTAAGGAGAATGTTCCGGGTGGTGCGACCAAGGCATTTGAGCTTACGCGAGAAGGAGTACTTCAGTGCCAAAACCGATTGTGTATGCCGGATGTAGATGGGCTAAGAAAGAAGATTATGACAGAGGCATATTTTTCAAGGTATTTCATTCATCCAGGATCAACCAAAATGTATCAAGATTTGAAAGATATGTATTGGTGGAATGAAATGAAGAAGAGCATTGCAGAATTTCTAGCTGAATGTCCAAATGGTCAAAGAGTTAAAGTTGAGCACCAAAAACCCAGAGGTTATATGCAATGCATTGATCTTCCAAGCTGGAAGTGGGACATGATCAACATGGATTTCATTATTGGTTTGCCTCGTACATCCCGGAAGTTTGATTCTATATGGGTGATTGTTGATAGGCTTACCAAATCCGCACATTTCCTACCAGTTAGGACCACTTACACAGTTGAAGAGTATGTGAAGCAGTACATTAAAGAGATAGTCCAATTACATGGAGTGTCAATCTCTATTATATCAGATCGGGGAACCCAATTTACCGTAAACTTTTGGAAGTCTTTTCATAGGTGTTTAGGAACACAAATGAAGTTGAGTACAGTTTTTCACCCTCAAACAGATGGACAAGCAGAACGTACCATCCAAACACTTGAAGATATTCTACGAGCTTGTGTAATATATTTTAAGGGCAACTGGGATGATCATTTACCTCTTATTGAGTTTTCCTACAATAATAGCTATCATTCAAGTATCAAAATGGCACCATATGAAGCTTTATATGGAAGGAAGTATAGATCACCAATAGGATGGTTCGAAGTGGGTGAAACTCTTTTGTTTGGACTGGATCTTGTTTATCAAGCCATAGAGAAGGTTAAAGTAATTCAGCAACGACTAAAAATAGCCCAAAGTCGACACAAGTCATATGCGGATAGTATAAGGAGAGGGCTAGACTTTTCTATAGGCGATTGGGTATTTTTGAAGGTATCACCAATAAAAGGGGTAATGAGATTTGGCAAGAAAAGGAAGTTAATTCCACGTTATATAGGCCCGTATAAGATCACTCGAAGGTTTGGACAAGTTGCATATCAATTAGAGCTACCCCAAGAGCTCTCATCAGTACATCTGGTATTTCATGTGTCAATGCTTCGAAAGTGAATCGGATATCTATCACATATCACTTCTACTGAGGATGTGCAAGTTGCAGAAGATCTTACCTATGAGGAAGTGCCTATTGTTATTCTAGATCGTCAAGTTAAGAAGATGAGAAATAAAGAGATAGCATCGGTGAAAGTACGTTGGAGAAATCATCAAAGGGAATAGATTACATGGGAAACTAAGGAAGCAATGAAATCTAAGTACCCTCATTTGTTCAAAGATGAAGAGAAAGTTCAAGAAACGGAGTTAGAACATTAACAAGTAATTTTTTTTTATATATGCATAGTATTAATGTGATGATGTGAATGTTAATGATGGACTTGAACTAGTTTCGGTTGAATAACTACGCTAACATTCGAGGACGAATGTCCTAAAGGGGGGAAGGATGTAACACCCCGTATTCAAGTACGTGTATTGGCGTATTCAAGTACGTGTATTGGTCTTATTTATATGGAATTAAATTTTTTATTTTATTTATATCGGAATTCACCCGTCGATGGTTCCATGCGAAGGTTATTGAATAAGCTTTCCAACGATATAAATATTTCCAAAAATGGATAGGTTTCGGATATAGTAGAGCACGTTTGAAACTATAAAACGGTGGTCAGGATATTTGGGAATAGTAAATGTGCAGGAAAATTTCCTGCACACAAACTACTGAGGCCAGCTGAATTTTTGGGTCAACTTCGAACGGTCATAACTCCCTTAATATAATGAACTGGCAGATCTTCAACCTATGAAAATAAAGATCTTTGAGTCTTATTTCCAATTCAATTGGTTTCATACAAATCCAACGTCTTAATAAGGAGTTATACTCGTTTTACTTCAGCCTACCAAAACAGACTTTTAGGGTAAACTTCAAACGATCATAACTCCTTATACAGGACGAACTGGGTGGCCTATTTTATATGAAATGAAAGCCCTTTGAATTATACTTCCAACGATACCAATTTTACCCAAATACGATATCGGATCAAAGAGTTAAGGTCGATCTACTTTAGCTTATCAAAACAGTCCACCAAAGGACAGATTTGACATTATTTAAATTTTAAAGGCATTTTGGTCATTTCCTATTATATTATGGACGGGAATATGTGTATATATACATGTATATGAGTTCAAGAACTCATTTTCACAATCAATCATTGAGAAAGAACAAACCCTAGCCAAATTTGACCTTTAAATTACTTTTGATTCAACCGTAGAAATTCCAAAGTAATCCGATAACTGTGTTTGTCATCACGAGAGCTTCGAACGACATCTATTATTTGTGTAAACAGGATTGTATAATCAAGAGGTGAATTCTAAGTTATGAATATTGTTTTCCTTTGTTCTTTACCATATGTATATGTGTGATAGAGGATTATATGTATTTGTTGTTATTGAAAGGTGATGAAAATAGGGTTATGAACTATTTTGCATGGTTTGGTTGTATTGAATTGTGGAAGGTGGATATGGTAATTGAGTTGTGGAAGGTGGATATGGTAATTGAGTTATGGAAGGTGGATATGGTGATATACTATTGAATTGATGATTATTTATGTCTATGGCTCAATTTGGTTTAATGGATTGGTTGGAAGGATAAATGAATCCAAACTTGATATTGGAGGATATTGTATGAATATGCATGGCATGTGAATGTAATTGGAGTATAAGAGGGTTAAAGTGATACCCTTTATGGAGTAATTAAGGCTTACTACTTAACCACTAGTTTGGTGAATTCAAATAATTGAATTGTGACGTTTGGTCGCTAATACTAGATTGCTATATATGTTCATTGTAGATAAGTAATCCGAAAACACGGAAAGTCCATTTGGGTCTAGTATTGAAGGTTGACAGTCAGGTATGTAAAGCATACTCTATACCATATCTTTGGCATGAAAGTGAACAATTGTTCTATTAAGAAAGTTTCCAAAGTTATTCAGTAACATGTGATCCATAATGGTTTTATATGATGTCCTACGTTACCAATGATCTTGTTTCCACCCTACAAGATGTCAAGACATTCCAATACTTACTTGTTTTCCAAATCTTACATGTTTATTGCACTAATGAATGTCAGAAGGTATCCAATTACTTAAACAAGATCCATGTCCTATTAATGACTCCAAAACGTTTCATTGATATACCAATAAGTTCCTACTTCATTGTTATGGCATTGATGACTCCAAAACACTTCATTGATGTGTCAGTGAGTTCTTACTTCATTGTTATTGCATTGATGGTCTATTTATATGACTCTTATTGATGTATCATTGTTTCAATGTATCAAAAATGCGGTGGCGACCAAAATAACAATCTCAAAGATTAATTGAACTAAGTGATGGAAGTTCTCTCTTATCGGGTGGTATCCCAGGGGCATAAGCCTATCATGGGTCGATCCCTATTTATGTGTTTATGGGTGGTATCCCAGGGGCATAAGCCTATCATAGGTCAATCCCAGTTGATATGTATTGGACGTAGCCTAATGGTCACAGTACAATACAGTAATGATTACAAAGATGATAAGAACGAAGGTAAAGTGATTGAATAAATACAATGTACAGGTTGTCATAAGTTCTAGTAAGTGTGGTCCACTCCTATTACGATTTATTCACTTGTTTCTGATTTCTATTGAGCTCCTATATCATATGTGATTATCTACAGCTTTACATACTCAGTACATATTTCGTACTAACGTCCCCTATGGGGGACTTGCATTTCATGCTGCAGGCATAGGTACCTCAGCTCATACACCGCACAAGTAGGAGCCATGATATCCAGCTGCTTTTGGTGAGCTCCATTTTGCTTCGGGGCTTTCCGTGTCATATCCAGTCACTTTTGGTATTGTATAAAAGTTAGTTATATGGCGGGGTGTGTCTCGACCTTAGTTAAACTCTGTGTATTGTCTAGAGGCTTTGTTGACCTAATGTACAGTCAAGGTGGTGTTTTGTTAATAGATGTGATGGCTCCAACGGCCAAGTATTGTATATACATATATATGTGTGCTCGAGCTTATATAGGTGATTATTTCCTTTTATATGCGACATGATGCTATCTGAATTTCGGGTTCTCATAGAGGTATGCATAGGAAGTATAAGGTTACGAGCTGGTTCTCTCGGGCCTCCTCGGTTACGGGTGCCAGTCCACCCCAATAGAATTTGAGGCGTGACATATACACACCTCGATTTGATCTTGAATTAGCATTATTTTGAAAGAGGTTATAAGCTATCATAATAATTATAGGCTTAAGGCACGATTATATTCCATTACTGGGAATGAGAATTTTGATTGTTATAAGAAAAGATCCATTTCATGGGGTGAATGTGATAATATTTAGTGAAGCTTATAAATACAAACGTGCACTTGATTGTGATGGCATCACAACTCACCTCCAAAAGAAGAAAAATAATTGAGAAGAGTTATTTTGAAATCTACTTTTGAGGAAGTACCTCTAAAATCTATTCATATCATAGTAAATTTGAAATTTACTAAAGAAAAAAATACATGTCATGGTAAACTTGGAGTTTACTGGTGTAAAAGTTCATAAATTGACATGAACGATTATGACATCCCAAAGATGTGCATATTAAGTATTAAACATATATTGAAGAATTCAAAAAAATTTCATGAACTTTTAATGTTGCTTGTTCTCATGATAAGTTGGCTGGACCAACTAATATTGGCGTAGGATCCCCTAAATTCAGAAAATTATAAAAGGTGAATATGGGCTCGTTCACCTGTCATGTGATATATATATATATATATATGTTAAGATGCATCATTATAAAATGATCACATGTACATTTTTTTATCAACCTACAGTTGACATTCATAGATTTTCTTGCTTAATATAAATTGAGTTAAGAAAATAATTTTCAGATTGTGTAATCAAGACAACTCATCTAGATAATGCTAATTTGGCATTGAATGTCTTTGATAAATAGCTGAAACATTGGTAATAAAAATAAAACTTCATGTGTTGGTTTGAAAGATGATATATTATATACAAAAGTATTTGTATACATCAAACCAATAAATTATGATTAATTCCTCTTCAAAGTTGGTTCTGCGTTAGGAACCACTGATTTTTCATCTAATAGTTTTGATATATGGTATATGATTAATGGATATACCAAGATTCACAAAGATAAATTCCTCAAAAAAGATGGAGGATGTTTGATAGTTTTCCTAACATAAGTGTAATACCCCGTATTTTTCTAGCCTAGATTAACCCCCAATGCATGGGTTATCCTAAATAATAATTTTAAAATACTCAATAATTTTTATATTAGAGTATGTCATTGCGTAGGAAATTCAATTAGCTTTCCAACAATATAAAATTCGCCTAAATTTGACAACCGGGTAAGAAGTTATGACGATTTTAAGTTTAAGTCATTAAACATCGTCATTCAGGCTAGTAGCGGGTCGTGGAGTGTGTCAAAATAGAAATTGTCAATTTCTAGTATTGTTCCGCGATATTGGCGATCACTCCATAGACCCAGTTCACAATTGTCAATTTCCAGTGTACTAACATAATTCCACCGCGTCGCGGTGCACTTCCAGCACACAAAGTGGTAACGCGATACCCCCGTGTCGCGCCACCATGCAATATTTTAGTTGTTATTTTCAATGACACGGAATTATAGCTCCGCATTACGCTAGAGGTCCAAATCGGGAAAAATTTTGTGAAGATTAAAGTTTTGTCCAAGGTTAAATTAGTATTTTTCCCGTGTATTTAATACACCCAGATGTGGGATTTAATCCCTAAAAACGTATTTACATCATTATTAACTCACTTTTCCCCAATTTAAGACACTCTGTCTCTCTCAAAGATAGAAAACCCTAGTCCCCCAAGTTTCAAAAGCAATCTCAAGATCTCCAAGACTCTTCAAGAACTTCAAAAATTTAGATTTCCAGGTATTTTAGATGTTCATTCATGGATCCTTACCTTCCATGGAGCCCAAGATTCCTTTTTCAAAACACAAGATTTATGATTTATGATTTTTATATTTGAATTAGATTGATTTTATGTCCATGATGTTGTTTGAGTTTTAATACATGATTTAGATAACAAGTTCCAAGAATTGATTCTAGCACGTGTTGAATTACATAGTATTCATGATAAACCCTACGATGTACAAGTTGATTGATGTAGTTATAGTTATGATCACCATGTCTGTTTATTATTATGTGACCTAAGCATGCTCCCCAAGTGTTTATCTAAATGCCTAAGTGAATGAAATAGTGTCATTATACCATGATAGCATGTACTCCCCATTTGTGTACAAGTTAATGCATTACAAGTGTTTGATGAAATGTCTCTATGAAAGAATTATGACTAAGTGAACATTGTTATGTTATTCAATATTATGCTTTGCATTACTTTTCATGCTATCGAGTCCTGGGGGTATTTAATACCTAATAATTTAGTTGTCTACCTAGAGCCAGTGTCAGTTATGAATAGTATTGGTCATGTCACGATTAGTCCTTCTCTCAGTTAGTTATAGAACTTAGTAGAACGTAGTCAGTCACAGAACTTAGGAAAACTCAGCAATCCCAGTATCAGTCCAGTCCAGTTAAGCATACTCAGTTCAGTATCTTTCAGTTGGGAGTAGGAACTAGCACCGAGAAAGAGTAGAGGTGATGACTTCTCCTGTCAGCCAGGCAAAGTCGTTAGTAGCAGTCTCACACTACAGAACTACGTAGCTAGAGTAGGACGTGAAAAGTAACCCATCAGATTAAGGCTTGGCTACCTCCCAGGGGATACCTGTCCGATTAGGATTGACTTTCTGTTCAGGGTCACCCGTCATATAGGCTTGACCATAGCAATATCTTTACCCATGGCACGGTACTGGCACCCTTCCAACTGGGCTTACAGGTTGGACCCCACTCAGCTTACTCAGGGGCATGTCGGTTAAGTGAAAACTCTCACAATTTCAGTTTCAGTTTTAGTCTCAGTCTTCAGAATAAAACTCAGTTTATTTCTATAGAATCAGGACTGTCAGATACAGTCACTCATCTATCAGTAATTCAGATTATCTGTAATCTCAGATTATCAGTACATTCAATTATTAGTTATCAGATTCAGTTCCAGTATACTCAGTTACAATATGCACAGTATGTTCAGTAGTTACAGATCCTCTATGTATGTTACTCCAGCTCTTGCATATCATTTATTTAGTTATTATTCATACATATAAACCCATTCATTCAGCTTTACATCATTTAGCATACCAGTAAATTCCCATGTATTGATCGCATACCCATTTCTTGCGCTATGATATTTCATATTATAGGTTCGGATGCTCAGGTTCCTGACCGTGCTTAGCCAGATTCAGCCAGCAGTAGTAGATTTAGCAATGAGTTCTCATCTATCGAGGATATGCTTTTATTTTAATACTTCAGCTTAGCAGTATTTTAGTAGATAGAGTTAGTTGGGGGATTGTCCCATCAACTCCACTTTTAGACAGATTTAGTTAGAGGCTTTTCAGACTATATTTTTCAGATAGTATTTTAGATTCAGATGTTATATTTTATCAGTATTTTAGATGTTTTTAACCTTATGGCATTTCAGCCCATTATTCTGTATTTATTTTAGATTATTATTTAGTGCTCACAGTAGATATCATTCATGGGTTATCTTGTGGTTCTTCGGGGTCGTAAGCACTGTGTGACGACTAGGGGGTAGTCTCGGGTCATTATAAACTTGGTATTAGAGCCTAAGTTTAACAGTGTCCTAAGGAGTCTGAAAAGCCGTATTGCGTAGAGTCTTGTGCATGGTTATGTAGCGCACCACACTTATGGACAGGAGGCTATAAGATATTTTAGGAAAAGTTTACCTTCTTTCAGTATTCATGTCATGTGAGTGAGCATGATCTCAAGTTAAACTCTCAGTATAATCTGCTTTTTCATTTCATTTATTGAATATGCCTCCTAAAAGGACTATTGAAAGAAAAACCAGAAACCAGAAACCAGTCAGTCCCTCGGCTCGTTCAGGCAGATCCCCTGGACGAACATGTCTCTCACGCAGAATTCAGAGTTGCATTCACTACTCTAGACAATTCAGTTGTAGCCCAGAATAAACGGCCAATTGTTGTTCCGGCTAACCTAGTGGCCAATACTGCTGCAACTAGGATTCGGGACTTTACCCGAATGAATCCTCCTTCCTTTATGGGGTCTAAGTCAAAAAAGGATCCATAGGAGTTCTTCGATCAAGTTCAGAAAGTCACAGATATCATGGGAGTGACTTCTAGTGAGAGTGCCGAGTTAGCCGCCTATCAGCTACAAGATGTAGCCCATACATGGTTTTAAGTAGTGAAAGGTAGACAGGGGTACAGATATAGAGCTCGTAGAGTGGGAAGAGTTTGCTACTACCTTCCTAGACATATTCTTTCCCTTAGAACTGAGAAAAGCCAAAGTGTTAGAGTTCATTAATCTCAAGCAAGGTAGTATGAGTGTAAAAAAGTATTCCCTCAAGTTTACTTAGTTAGCCAGGTATGCTTCCCATGTAGTAGTAGACAATAGGTCCAAAATGAGCAAGTTCGTATCTGGGTGTCAAATAGTATGGTTAAGGAGTACAGAATAGCGATGTTGATTAAAGATATGGACATATCTAGGCTTATGGTCCATGCTCAACAAATTAAAGAGCAGAAACTTAAGAAGAAGGAGAGGGAAAATTAAGAGGACTAGAACAGGTAGTTTTAATTTCAATCAGCCTAAGTTAGATGGGGGTAACCGTTCCCAATTTCTTCCAAAGTTCTCAGTACCAGCTCCATCCTCATCCAGTGTACCGATGACCCAGGATAGCGTAAGCAATGGTCATACTAATCCATTTTGTGGAGAGTGTGGTAAAAACCATTAGGGAGAGTGTAGGGATGGCAGTAATATTTATTATGGATGCAGGAAACCAGGCAACGAGCTTAGGGAGCGTCAAGTAGCTGCTCAGAGAGGTAGGGATATGAGCCATTAGGGTTAATTTCATCAATAACCAGTTCAATCTAGTCCCCCGAATCAGCACGGCTGCCCTTCCAGTGTCACCCACGGTTAGCATCTAAATAGATTTTATGCACTTCAGTCCTAACAGGATCAGGAAAGTTCTCCTGATGTGTTCACTAGTAAGTTACAAATCTCTCACTTATATGTTTATGCCTTATTATATCCATGAGTTTCTCTATCTTTTGTAATTTCTTACATAACAGTCCATTCTAAGGTTAAACCCTAAAATAGTAGTAGGGTTATTGATTTAGTGACTCACAGATGTAGAACGAAAATATTAAGCTAAGGGAAAGATGGTAGTATAGTACATGGTATAAGACCATGGAGGCTTATAGTTCATACTATAAGGAGTTCTAGTTCACTCTGTAGTACGAATCAGGTTCCATAAGTTCAGAAATTCCAAACCCAGGTCATGCAGTTCATGACGCACGTATTCATGTTTCCTAGTATGCTCAGTTCCCATGACTCATATTACACTCTTAACGGTCTGTGAAGTTCAGTTTATATCATGTGTTCCTCATGCCTCATTAGTATGTCGAAGTCCTTTAGTCGTCCTTCAGTTAGATGGTGTCTCATACATCATCACAGTCTTTCTTAAACCTACACAGTCCTATACTCAGTACCATTACAAAATTTTTATCAGTTACCATCTCATATCATTCTCATGTCAGCATGTATTTTATGAATCAATTTTAGTCATGTAATCATACACCAGATATGCATGTTCAGTATGTATGTTCAGTTTATCAGACCAGTCGCATAATCATGCATCAGTTGTGCATGTCTAGTTCAGTACATAAACTCAGTCTACGCATACTCTCTTATCTTAAATAGACACATTTGAGGACGAATGTTCCCAAGAGGAAGATATTGTAATATCCTGTATTTCTCTAACCTAGATTAACCCTCAATACATAGGTTATCCTAAATAAAATTTTTGAAATACTCTGTAATTTTGAGATTAGAGCCTACCATTGCATAGGAAATTCCGTTAGCTTTCCAACGATATACAATTCGCCTAAATCCAACAATCGGGTAAGAAATTATGGTGATTTTAAGTTTCAATTGTTAAACATCATCATTCAGGCCAGTAGCATGTCACGGAATGTGTCAAAATAGTAATTGTCAATTTTTAGTGTTGCTCCACGATATTGGCACATCGCGCCATAGACACAATTCATAATTATCAATTTCCAATATACCAACGCGATTCCACCGCATCGCGGTGCACTACCAATTCACAAACAAAGTGGCAATGTGATACCACCACATAGAGCCACTATGAAATTTCCCAGTGACACGGTGCAATAGCACTGCGCCGCGCCAGGGGTCCAAATCGAAAAACTTTTATGAAAAATTAAAGTTTTATCCAAGGTTAAATTAGTCTTTTCCCATGTATTTAATCTACCCAGATATGGGATTTAATCCCTAAAAACGTATTTAGGTCATTATTAACTCACTTTTTCCGAATTTAAGACATTCTCTCTCTCAAATATAGAAACCCTTAGCCCCCAAGTTTCAAAAGCAATCTCAAGAATCCCTTCAAGAGTCTTCAAGAACTTCAAGAATTTAGATTTCCAGATATGTTAGATGTTCATTCATAGATCCTTACCTTCTATGGAGCCCAAGAATCCTTTTTCAAAATACAAGATTTATGGTTTATGGATTCCATGTTTGAATTAGATTGAATTTATGTCCATGATGTTGTTTGAGTTTTAATACATGATTTAGATAACAAGTTCCAAGAATTGATTCAAACACGTGTTGAATTACATGGTATTCATGATAAACCCTACGATGTACAAGTTGATTGATGTAGCTATGATCACCATGTGTGTTTACTATTATGTGACCTAAGCATGTTCCCCAAGTGAGTGTCTAATTGCCTAAGTGAATGAAATAGTGTCATTATACCATGATAGCATGTACTCCCCATTTGTGTACAAGTTAATGTATTACAAGTGTTTGATGAAATGTCTCTAAGAATAAATTATGACTAAGTGAACATTGTTATGTTATTCAATATTATGCTTTGCTTTACTCCTCATGCTATTAAGTCCTGAGGGTATTTAATATTCTACAATTTAGCTGTCTACCTAGAGCCAGTGTCAGTTACGAATGGTATCGGTCATGACATGATTAGTCCTCCTCTTAGTTAGTTACATAATTCAGTAAACTCAGTTAGTCACAAAACTTAGGAAAACTCAGTAATCCCAGTATCAGTCCAGTCCAGTTCAGTATACTCAGTTTAATGTTTTTCAGTTGGGAATAGGAACTAGCACCGAGCGAGTGTAGAGGTGACGACTTCTCCCGTCAGGCAAGCAGAGTCGCTAATAGAAGACTCACACTACAGAACTACGTAGCCAGTATAGGACGTGAGGAGTCACCTATCAAATTAAGGCTTGGCTACCTCCTAGGGGTCACCCGTCAGATTAGGCTTGACTTCCTATTCAGGGTCACCCATCAAATAGGCTTGACCATAGTAGTGTCTTTACTCGTGGCATGATACTGGCACCCTTCCAACTAGGGTTACAGGTTGGACCCCACTCATCTTACTTAGGGGCATGTCGGTTAAGTGAGAACTCTCACAGTTTCAGTCTCAATCTTTAGAATAGAACTCAACTTAGTTTTATAGAATCAGGATTGTCAGCTACAGTTACTTAGTTATCAGTTATCTCAGATTATCAGTATATTTAGTTATCAATTATCAAATTCAGTTCTAGTATACTAAGTTGTACTATCATAGTATGTTCAGTGGTTACAGATCCTCCATGTATTCTAATCCAGCTCTTGTATATCATTCAGTTAGTTATTGTTCATGCATATAAACCCATGCATTCAGCCTTACCTCATTTAGCATTCCAGTACATTCTCATGTACTGATCGTATACCTATTTCTTACGCTATGATATTTATATCATAGGTTTGGACGCTCAGGTTCCTGACCGCGCTTAACTAGATTTAGCCAGCAGTAGCAGATTTAGCAGTGAGTCCTTATCTATTAAGGATATGCTTTTATTTTAGTACTTCAGCTTAGTAGTATTTTAGTAGATGGAGTAAGTTGGGGAATTGTTTCATCCACTCCACTTTCAGACAGATTCAGTTAGAGGCTTTTTAGACTAGATTTTTCAGATAGTATTTTAGATTTAGATGTTATATTTTATCAGCATTTTAGATGTTTTGAACCTTATGGCATTTCAGCTCATTATGCATTTATTTCAGTATTATTGTTTGGTGCTCACAGTAGATATCACTTATGGGTTAGCTTGTGGTCCTTCGAGGTCGTAAGCTCCATGTAACGACTAAGGGGTAGTCTTAGGTTGTTACAATAAGAGGGAGATTATAAGCCTCTTTGAATATGTTAGAAATTATCATCAAATCCTCATTCAAAAGATAATTAAGTTTAATGCCGAAAGCATCTTATATTTAAGCTGCAAGTGCTTCTATTTTCTGTCTCTAAAGGATAAAGTCTATGCATGCATGAAGAGTGATACACCAATATATTCCAAATGAAATAATCCTTGAAAAGTATAAGGATCAAATAATTATAAAAAGAAGGCAATTTGCTCTTGAAGAGTCTACGACATAACACTTCATGAAACCTTATGAGAGGTTCAGATACCTGAAAATAACGAAGTGATGAGATCTCAAAATGTTATGTCACACTGTGTACTGATACAAAATAATATATCATCGATAATATCTTTGATACAATATTGATGCAATTTCATAAAGCATTATGAGGATCTAAATTCTACGTTTATTTAAGCATGTTGACGTAGAAATATTTATCAAGTGACGTAAAAGAATGCATCTTAGTAAGCATAAAACTTATTTGATTTTCATTCCACATACTTAAGATGTCACATATGAAATTCTGATTATTGTCACTTGAAAAATTTTATATGAAAACATTTTAAGGATTCAAAATGTTTGAAGCATATAAAAGTTTCTGGGAAACTTCTTTATAATCCTTATATTGTATAAGCTTGTAGTTTGAATATTATTGAAACTCTTGGAGAGTTTTTAAAAGCAATAGATTATTTTTTGAAATGAGAAATATACCAATTTGGATTGGTTATAAAGTACCATATTTTAGTGCAATTGGTGCATTCATGTATCTTGAAAATACTACAAGGCTTGATATAACCTTTTCGGTTAATTTGTTAGCAAGGTATAGTTCTACTCCTACTAGGAGACATCAAAATGGGATCAAACACATGATTTTATTTTATTTTAAAGATTGTAGTCCTGATCTTGTTGATTATGCTGATGCTGGGTATTTAAGTAACCCACATAAATCTCGATCTCAAATATGCAATGTATTCACATGTAGAGATAGCTGCCATATCTTTAAAATATACAAAAGCAGTTTATCGTAGTCACTTCATCGAACCATGCTGAGATGATAACTACTCATAAAGCAAGTCGAGAGTGTGTGGTTGAGGTCCACGATACATCTTATTCACAAAAAATGTGGTTTGAAATATGACAAAGTACCCATAATTTTTATGAGTATAATGCAGCATGCACAACACTACTTAAGGGAGGACTCAAGAAGATAAAATAAAGCATATTTTGCAAAAGCTTTTCTGTACACACGAACTATAAAAGAATGGTGCTATTAACGTGCAACAGATTCATTCAAGTGATAATGTGGCTGATTTATTCACCAAGTCTCCTCCAATTGCAACTTTCAAGAAGATGTTGCATAAGATTGGGATGCAAAGGTTCAAGGATGTTCTCATTAGGGGTAGTTAATACACGTTGTACTCTTTTTCTCTTACTAGGTTTTGTCCCACTGGATTTTTCTTTTAAGGTTTTTAATGGGGCAGCCTATATATATATTATTAGAGATGTGTATTCTTTTTCCTTCACTAGATTTTTTTCTCACGGGGTTTTTTCTAGTAAGATTTTAACGAGGCACATTATCTATCAATTAGACATTCAAGGGGGAGTGTTATAAACATATTACCATATATACTGAATGTCTACTTTACATATATAGTGAATGTCTACTTTACTATATAGAGTGAATGTTTATTTATGGAAACATTAGAAACCCCAAAGTTAATTTTTCCCTATAAATAAAGTGAGTTTCTTCATTGTAATTAACCCCATAAATCACTCTCTCTTTTCTCTCTATTCTTCTTGTTATTATTTATATTTCATAACTATATATATATATATATATATATATATATATATATATATATATATATATATATATATATATATAATGTAATTTTTGACGAAGTGGGTTCACGCCCCTGACAATATTGCATTACTTTCCTTAGTTTGATTTCCTTATAATAATTTTAACGCACTATTATTAATACTAGTTTAGCTGCACGTGTCTCGCACGTGTAACTTTTGATTATTTAAAATTAAACGATTTTATCTATCACGAAATTTTTAATGAAGAACAAAAAGTTTAAAACAGATATTTTATCATAAGCGCACACATATATATATATGAGAAAAATAATTACACTGTTAGATTCGAACATACAAGAATATCAATCCTAGAAATCAAAATTCACGAACAAAACAGATGTAATAATGCATGGTGTGTTAAACTTAAAATCACTCTCTAAGCTAAAGAAAAAATAATAAGTCACGACAATCAATAGAAAAGGAAAAACAACTCAAAAAAGAGAGAGAGAGAATAACATACTAACCTAGCGGATGACAATTACAATGGTTGAAGAAAACACAAAATACAAGCGTGGGACGGGACAATATATATTAATATAAAAATATGTTAAAAATTAAACCTAGTCCAAATTTAAGAAAAGAAACTTACCATATTTTAAAGTCCTAATCCATTACCATATTTTAAAATCCTAACCCATATATTCTAGGATTCAAAATTATCTATAAAATTAAATAATAATTGGAGAAAAAAAAGTGAAAAGACGATTTTGTCTATTGTAAAGTGTTTTAATGAAGGGTAAAAAGTTCAAATCACTTTTTTAAGGGTTTTCACACTTTTAATATATTATAGATTATAGATTATAGATTATAGATTATAGATAGATTAAGGAAATATGACTTGACTATTTTTCTTATACTAACATATTCATTTATATAGTAAATTTCACAAACACCTTTTAAAAATAAATAAAATAATCTTTGCATCATAATTTTTAAAATAGAATATTTTTATGCGATAAAAGATAGAGTTTTTGTGTAATAAATATTAAAGTTAATTTTTTTTAAGTAACAAAAATTAAAACGTAAATTTTTTGAGTAATAAACTTAGATTTCGATGATCAATGATAATTAATAATTTTTTTGTGTGATAAACTCAAATTTGAATGATCACGTAAAATTTACCTAAATATTCTTCAATTTCAATATTCTGTTTTTCCGTTCTTTCAATTTTCACTTACCTCCTTTTTTAAAATTATAAAAGTAAAAAATAAAATAATAATAATAATAAAATAACAATTGATTAATAATCAAATGAATTGTTTCGATTTTATAATAATTTTTTAAAAACAATATAGGAGTAGGGAAAGTGGTAGAAAATTAAGGACATGAATCTTTGATCGCTTAAAGTGAGATCCACTCTGATCTATTAGTAAATAAAAGGATGTTGTCACGTAAGCATGCAGGTGGCTCAACCATATTCGTGGCCTAAGAAAAAAATTAAATAGAGGTCTTAAATTTTTAAGAAAAATAACCCTTTTTAATGAACTCTATTTTCAAAATTATATAATTGATTTTTTCTATTAAATTTTTTAAAATAATAATATAAATAATGCATTTAATTTTTCTTGAGATATAGTACTCTAGATATATGAACTTCGTCTAATAATTCTTTCCTTTCATATGAAAATTTTATTTAAAATAAAAATCTATAATATATTATCAATAAAAAATAAGGTCCTCAAATTTGGGAGCCTAAGACGGTCACCTAACTTTTTATGAGGTTGTCGCCCCTGTAAGTATGACTTGACATATTTCACATATAATAAAATTTAATGTACTAATAATATTATCCACAAAAATATGTACAACAAACTATTGTAACTAAATAAGTATTTTTGAATTTAAGTCTAAAAGATGGTGGCAAGAGTAAAGTGATATAATTATAAATTTTTTACTATGATAAAATTTGTAGTTGATCATAAGTTTTTTTGTCTCACGATAAAAGTCATTTTAGCAATAATAACCTAATGTGTGACTTTCTTAGGTTGTTGTTAATAGGGTCGACACTTATAAGTTATATGCTATTTACGATTACTATAATGTTTCAATGTCTATTTTTTGTTTAGAGTTTTCACTTTAGTTATTAAAATTTTTTCAATTTACATTTTTAAAAAAATTATTTAAAATGTGTAATTTAGGTTTTTAAAACATAATGGTTAATAAATATGCAAAATTATCCGTATATTAATGCATGACTCTCTTGGGCTATAGTTAACTAGGAGCGACACTTATGAACTATATGTTTTTATAATGTGTTGATTCTATCTATCATGTATAAATTGTTTTAAGTTTTAAAATATTTAAATATGTTTTTAAAATTTAGTTAAACATATTAATTAATAAATTTACATAATCAAGCTCAATATTATATTGTAAAATATTTAAATATGTTATTTAAATTTAGTTAAACATAATAATTAATAAAAGTTTAATTAATCAAGGTCAATGATCCAGGAAAATTTAGAAATTGACGAGGATGTTATGCACCGTATTGGTGCAGGATAGTTGAAATGAAGACCTGCTTCTGGATTTTTGTGTAATAAGAAGATGCCTCCTATAATTAAAGGCAAGTTCTACAGAGTGGCAGTTCGACCGACTATATTGTATAGAACGGAGTACTAGCCAGTCAAGAACTCTCACATCTAAAAGTTAAAGGTGATGGAGATGAGGATGTTGTGGTGGATGTATGAACTTATTAGGAGTGATGAGGTTTGAAATAAGATTATTCGAGAAAGGTCGAGTCGCTTCAGTAGAAGACAAGATGTGAGAAGTGAGGTTGAGATGGTTTAAGATGTGATAAGGAGGTGCACGAATTCCCAGTTTAGAGGTAGGAGAGGTTGATTATGGACGGTTTTAGGTGGGGTATAGGTAGGCCAAAGAATTATTAAAGAAAGGTGATTAGACATGACATAGAGCAGTTACAACTTATGGAGGATATGACTCTAGATCGGAAGGTATGGATGATGTAAATTAGAGTAGAGGGTTAGCAGATGAGAGTGCGTCCTTGCTAGTAGGTCGATATGCTTGTGACTTGTAGTTATTTGTTGAAATGATCTGATTTGAGAGATTTTACTTTTTATATTATTTTACCATTTTTTCCTCTGTCCCAGTTTTTATATGTCGATCTTGGTATATGAGAATCGTTGGTATGGTTTCCAATATTTTTGAGAGGGTTTTGAGAGAGTTTGAAATTTTTAGAGGCTTTAAAAATCATATAATTGACTTCGATGAATATTTGATATTCTGAGTGTCGGATGACAATTTGAACAGTTCCATTCGATTTGAGATGTCAATTTGAGTTAGTAGTGAGGTTGCTTTAGGTTCGAGATCTTTAGTTTGCATTTTGATCCCCCAATTTACCTTGAAGGGGTCTCGAGGGCTAAATTGTTGGAAATAATTTTGTTTTTGAATATTTTATGATGACATTGAGTTTGAAACATCAAAACTAGCCTAGTAGCACATATAAGAATTCCAAGGATCCATTTGAAAATATTTTAAATTGCATTTTCAGCTAAAATTATTGATATTTGGTGCAGGTCATTTCCTTCTTTGTAAACGTAGACCTCTGATAACAGGTGCGGAGAAGGATAATTTTCTTTATTACAATCGCAATAGGTATCCATGATCACAAAGAACAATTGAGGTCCGGTTTGGGTCGCCCTTCCTTGCGAATGCAATGGGGCTATTGTGAACACGAAGGTCTAATTTATTAGCCTTCAGGAATGTAAAGTTTTGGACACAAATGTGAAGGCCAATATTTTGGAAAAGTCAACGTTGACCCTTAAATCGTGAGGTGAAGTCTACGATCATGAGATACTGTTTATGAAACAGTATAAATACCTCAAATTTGCTATCTTACTCTATTTTTGGACCTTCAAGCTTTGAAAAAGATGATATCAGTAGGGTTTATTCATCATTTTCATGTTGGTAACCTCTAAACTCATCTTTTCCTCATTTTTTATTGATTATGTCTTTGAAAAAAACTTCCAACCTTGATTTTAAATGAATTTTTGGGGGTTTTGCCATAAAGCTTAAACATGATTTTTCTTCAACTTGGACCTTATTTTTAGCTCGTTTTCACATGAATTTTCAACTGTAGACTCCCATAACCTTGGAAAATGTATTTCTAAATAAAATTCTAATTTTACCCCTTTTATTTATGTATTATTTTTTCGAACCCATTTTGAATCCGACTTAAATATAATCAATATGGGTATCATTATCTTTCTTTAATGTGTCGATGTTGTATTTGTATGTCTTAGTTGATTCCGAGATCGTTCAAAATGAAAAGACTCCATTTAAATAACTTTAAGTTGTGATTTCGATGCTTCGAGGTAGGTTATGTCTTAACTTTCTTCAAACTAGGATGGATAGTTAATAAATAAGTAAAGCGTGCTATGGATTTGGGGAAATATCTATGGGAATTGTATTTGAGTTTATTATTACTATTGTGTGCCCTTATGGGGGCTTATACTCTTGTTGTTGTTGACTTGTGATATAGGAATTTGTATTCGAGTTTATTATTACTGTTATGCGTCCTTGTGAGGGATTATACTCTTGTTGTTGTTGACTTGTGATATTATGTATTGTGTATTGCCCGTATGGGTTTCTATTCAAGATCATTAGCCTTATTTGTGCATTTAAATGTCTTTATTCTTAATGTGATATTTGTGTAGGGCTTAAATAGATATTATAGGACTTATTGAGCATTGTTTGCCTTGATCATGAGAGAAATGTCCAAGTTATGGGTTGATATGATATTCATGATGTCTTTCATGTATATTTATTTCAATGGTTCCAGACTAAAACTAATATCATGAAATGTTGACATATTGAGTTGATTTTTGGGCTCACTTATACACATATTGAATGGATCATTATCTTCAGACTGATTTGACAGTGAATATTATATCCTTATTTTATACAAATACATTCATGAAATATCGATACCGTTGAGGACAATTATTTTGAAAGAAAATAAGATATTTTTGGAGAAACCATGAACCGTGAACTCAAATAGACAAGTGGATTAAAATTTTGAGATAGTATGTGGATTGCAACCCCCCCCCCTTCTCATGGGTCCTATTTTGGAAGTATTGAGGCTCGATAGGCGTATATAGAAATTTATACGATGACTTTCCAACTACTCATTTCATTAATTCATTGCATTGCATTTGCATATTCATCTTTTGTGTTTCATTTATATATTTTCTTGGCGTGTAATCTGTTTCTATGCACCTTTATGAATACATATTTCTACTTGTTTTTCTATATATGTTAGAACTATTAGTGTAGATGGTTTGAGCAACTATTTGGGAACTTTTTTATTTTTAGGTGACGTGCTTTTAGTATTACTTTACTTATATTATTTTCTGCTTTGCTCAATCGGCCTATAATACCTAATAAGAACAAGTGGATCGTACTCACTCTTACTATTCCATTTCCATGCAGATTCTAGTACGAGTGTGAGACACATTAGCTAATCATGTTATTTGATGTCTATTCGAGGTACTGACACTGTGACGCCCCAGGTGTTGGCCACTGAAAATTTTGAGTTTTTTGAACTCATTGTCCTAACTACGACTCACTCTACGAGCCGTGACGTGTCATTATGGTTCATAGGAACCCAATCGTAGGGTGTCCAGTAAAGGTAGCCTAAGTTACTGTCCTGATTACACGAGTGTTTCCTAATAAATCATAAAGACTCTAAATGAGTCGCATGGTCCTATCCATATCCAAAACAATATGTGCCCAAAGTATTTTTATCTTAGATATGACTTGGACCCTACGAGTCGCAGGGTTGCCTGATAAGTCATATGGGGTTAATCATAGGGTCACCAGAGAATTATCCCTTATCTACTGTCTTAAATATGACTCGTGGTGATGAGTCGTAATGTGTCCTTACAAGTCGTATAGTGACTCATAGTCACTAGCTTACAAGTCGTATAGTGACTCATAGTCACTAGCAACAATTTTTCAACTTTTAAATTAAGGGTGTTTTGTACATTTCCCCTTTTCACTAAACATAACCCACGACTTTAAAACCTTATTGGGACCCTATTACCCTCCATAACACACCAAAATAACTTCTCTCTTCTCATAAATTCTCTCAGCAAGAGCATTAGGATTTTCTCAAGGTTGGTTGTCTAGAGCTTTCAAGGGCAAATTTCCTCCAAAATTGTGATCCTTTCGGGCTTGTACGTCTTTTCCTATAACTTATTTTGTTTAAATAAAGTGCTTCAGTGGTTACTCATGTGGTGTAAATTGTTAGTTTTTTGGATATGGGTTGAGAGTTTTGAATGATTATTGTTTATGTGATGTTTACATATGCATTTTTTATATTTTAAATAGTGGTTTTGAAACCAATTTGATGCATTGGTGTGTGAATTAAAAGCGAATGTGGTCTTCCCCAAGTTTGATGATTTAATGGGTTAAAGCTTACAATAACCCCAACCCAATGTTGTGATATTGGCTTTGAACATAAGAATTTCTTATTGAAAAGTATTTTGAAACCTTGCACAATATAAAAGAGTAATGTAACCTAAAGTGAATTTTAAAAAGGGCTTGATTTGTATGAATTGAATTTGAATTGAAAACTTTGAAGTCCTATTAGCCAAGGAGTTGGAGTCCCACTTGGCTAGATTAATTGGTTCCTACTTGGGACTTTGAATTCTCGTTGGCTAGTTGGGTTAGAGTCCCACTTGGCTATATGGTTTGGTTCCTACGTGGAACTTTGTTGTCTCATTGGAAAATTGATTAATTTGGCAAAGTGATGTATGCTTGCAAGCTATAGTCAATATGACGTACCATTTGATAATGCCTTAATGAATGACTCCTTGTTTAATGATTAGGAATGTGTGAAAAATATTTTAATTGGGATTTAATGAAGGTTGTGTATCTATACCATATAGTGGAGGTCCCAAAGGGCCAATACTAGAATCCGCAGTTGCCAAAGCGGGGGTCTAAATAATCAGGTAGTTTGAGTCCCTTATGTTATATAACTGGGTTCTTAAGTCAATCCTGATACATGCCGGGAGTTTGAGTCCCCCATAGCACATATGATATATGATTATTCTATGGTTCGTGCGGCCACACGCACTGAGGCCCTTTCAACTAGGGAAATTTGGACCCATATAGTCCGTGGGTGCCTTATTATGATGGTTATGCTACACAGCATAGGTTAAGATTTTAAAAATGCATGTTAAGCCTTGTATCCTATCCCATCATTTTATATAAGTATATATGTATGCAAACATGTATGTGAACATGTACATTGAGTTGAATTGGATTTTGAATTGTTATTACTTTATCCTTATCCCTAAGTTACATGCTAGTGCTCAAACCACTAACTATTTTTGGAAGTTGTATCCCTACGCAATACACGGTCCGAAGGTAATCCTACTTTTTCTTCACAGTGTTAGGTGGATCGGCTCGATTCATTGGTCATTTGCGGTGAAATAGTGAGTTTTTATTTTTCAAGAGATTTCATCATTTCACTGGTTTCCTTTTATAAACTAGAATTGAAGAGTTCACATTGTCATTGTTATTGTCTGGGTTGGAAGCATGTCCCGACGTTGGTTATTTTTGAATTAGTAGAGGCTTTATGGATATTACTGTGGACGGGTTTTGGTTGTTGACATTTATAAACTTTTGAGACACTATTTACTCTATCTCATTATATATTTAAATTTCAACCGCTGCTAGGTGTGTTATATTTTATTTGTTTAGGCAATAAAGAGGTGGTATCTGGTCCTCGGTGGACTTGAGATACCCGTCACGGCCAGGCCCGTGTTTGGTTCATGAGAAAGATGGTATTAGAGTCTAGGTTCCGTGTCATTAGGTGTCCACAAAGTTGTGTCAAGTAGAGTATCTTTTATGGGAGTGTAGCGCACCACACTTATAAGAGAGAGGCTACGAGATCTTTAGGAATGTTTCCCTTTATTTTTTTCTATTTCGAGCTATAGAGTCTAAGGTCATGAATCTCATCTAATCCTCATTTGTTCGTATTTCAGATCATGCCTCCAAGAAGATATGATGCATGTAGAAACTTTCTTATCCCATATGAGGACAATGTCGATGGAGATCGGTCTACTTACGGAGTTCAGGCCTAGTCTAGGGATCCAGCTTCTTATTATATTGCCCTACGTGGAGTTCCATCGGTCCCTACCAGTCCTCCCCGGGCCCCTCGAGATGATGATGATCATCCTCCACCACCCTAAAGGGAAATTTCTAATGCTTAGTATCGATGCTCTATTCATCTATTGACTCAGTTGGTGACCTCTCAGTCTCGCCAGTCTGAACACGAGGGTGTTATTTCTCCTTCTGCTAAGCTTACTCGAGTCGGGCAGTTTATGAGGCTCAATTCTTTGACCTTTACTGGCTCTAAGTTTGAGGAGTATCCTCAAGAATTCATAGATAAAATGGAGAAGATCTTCTGAGTTATGCATACTTCTGACTCAAAAGGTATGGAATTTGTCGCATATCAGTTGAAAGATGTGGCATATCTGGTATGAGGAGTGGGATCAGTTGAGACGTGACGATATTGAGGTAGCCTTGTGGGATGATTTCTCTGGCACCTTTCTTGACCGTTTCTTTCCTCAGGAGCTGAAGGAAGCAACGGTTGAGGAGTTTGTGAATTTGAGGAAAGGCAAGATGACTGATAAGGAGTACGCCTTGAATTTTCACCAGCTGTCCCGTTATGCTCCTGAGCTAGTGCATTCCATGAGGGTGAGGATAAGAAAGTTTGCTTTTGGATTATCCTGTGACTTGGTATTGGAATGCAAAACAGCCTTGTTGAACAATGACATGGATATTTCTAGGTCGGTAGTGTACATGCAACAAGTGAAGGATGATGTAATATCCCGTATTTCTCTAGCATAATTTAAATCTCAGTGTATGAGTATTCATATATAAAATTTATGAAATATTCATTATTTTTCAGTTTAGATCTTACTATTTAGTAGGAAATTCAGTCAGCTTTCCAGCGATATAAAGTTTACCCAAAACTGATACTCGGGCGAAGAGTTAGAGCCATTTAGTAAAACAGTGTACCATTTGGTACACCAGCACGTCGCGGAGACATGCCAAATGGCAATTGTCTGAAACCAGTGAGCCAACACGATAAGGCCGCATGCGGTGAACTTCCAGGTCTCAACCAGTGGGAGACCACAATTCCACCGCGTCGCGCCGAAGGCCAAAATGGCATTCGTCAATTTCTAGTGGCCCAACGCGATTGTGCCATATCGCGCCAAGGCAAAAAATGGGATTTTTAATTTTCCAGCTCTGAATTTTAAATTCCAAAGGGCTGTTTGGTCATTTTCCTAAGCCCTAAAGTCGTCCTAAACATAAAATTAAAGCCTAATAGGGCATTATATGCCCATTATTCTCAAATTACTCTTAAAGGAATCCATTCTCTTCAAGAACAAGAAACCTTAACCTTCACAATTCAAGGCCAAATCTCAAGAACTCACCATCAATCCTCTCAAATTCATTAACCCAGGTATGTTAAATGTTCATCCATGGGTTCCTTTCACCCATGGAGTCCAAGTATCCATTTTCAATTGCGAAGTTATGATCTTTTCAAGTTATCTTGATTTTAAATTATGATTAAACCATGACTTTTCATTAATCTTGTTCTATACCATGTTTTAGTAAAATTGATGTCTATTACTACACTCTATATGTTTGAATATTGTTGTCCACTGATTTAATTCATGATTTTTGATAATGGTGTTGAAATTGTGTTTGACTACAAGCTTTAAACTAATTCCCATGCTTGATGTACACCATGTATACCAAGTGTTTGATAAAACGCCTATAAGAATGAATATTTGATAAAGGCTTGCATGTTAAGTCCTCTAAGCTTAAGTATCATGTTACTATTATTGATTTTGAGTCCTGGGGGTATTGAATACCTGAAACCATAGTTGCTTACTTAGTCACATCTCAGTACCTTCAAAATAACTTTAGATTATTTATGAACATTACTAGATCAGTCAGTTAAACTCAGAATAGTCATAAGTTCAGTGTCATTCAGTTGGGAGTAGGGCTTAGCACCGAGCGAGTGCAGGGATGAAAGTTTCCTCGTCAGATAGGTCGAGTCGTTAGTAGCAGTCCCTTTGCTCTAGAACTATGTAGCCAAAATAGGATATGAGAAGTTACCCGTCAGTTTAGGCTTGACTATCTCGCAGGGGTCACCCGTCAGTTTAGGCTTGACACCCTTAGTCCTCCGGAATAGTACATCAGTATAGTGGATCCACAAAGCCAGCATTAGTACCCATAGCACAGTACTAACACCCTTCCAATTGGGGTTACAGGTTGGACCCCAATTAACTCAAAATAGGGCTTGTCAGTTAAATGATACCTCCCATAGTCTCAGTTATGGTTTTAGTCTAGTAATCAGTGCAAACGCTCAGTATCAGTGTTATTTGACCAAAGCATATAGATATCAGTTATTTCAGTATTTCAATTTTACAGATTTTATTCAGTTCATGTTACATGCTTGGTCATGCATCCCCAGTATCTACAGATTTTATGTATCTTTGGTATTTATAGATTTTATGCATCCTCAATAATTACAGAGTCTATGTATTCTTAGTATCCACAGATTTTATACACTCTATTTAGTACCTTATTTTATACATACATATTCAGACGATTACTTATCCATGTTCATGAAACCATACATATTAGCCTACCTCAATTAGTATACCAGTACATTCAAAGTACTGATCGCATACCTCTTTCTTTTATGCTATGATGTATTATATCATAGATTCGGACGTCCAGTTCCCGGATCTCACATAGACTTCTCAGGCTCTCAGCAGTAGCAGTGGTGAGTCCTCATATTTCGAGGATATATTATTTTTATTTTATGCTTTCGTTTTAGTAGTCAGTTGGAGTTAGTTGGGGCCTGTCCCATCAACTCATATTCAGTCAGTCTAGAGGCTTTTCAAATACTACAGTCAGTTATTCAGTATTCAAACTTCAGTTGATATTGTCGAATTATTTTATCAGTTTGGTATTTACAAATTTTACCAGTTTTCATTACTTAAAACCTTATGGCATAACAGTTCTTCTTCTATATTATCAGTATATTATTTAGTACTCACAGCAGGTACCAGTTCATGGGTTAGCTTGTGGTCTCTCAGGATTATAAGCACCGTATGACGCCCAAGGTATACTCTCAGGGCATTACAGATGAGAAGAAGAAGCAGGCATAAATTGGGGAGAGGCAGGGTAAGAAGTTTCGATACTCTGAAAAGCTTGGAGGTCAAAAAAATAGTGATGGCAGGCAGTGGTCTAAGAAGAAAACCTAGGGAAATTTTAGTTCTTATTCTACGGCTAGTGCTTCATATCCTAAGTCATTCTGTGACCATTATTTTTAGAGCAATAGTGGATTTAAGGCACAGGGTGCCAGTCTCAAGCTAGTGGAGCTTAGTGAACCCCATTTTATCCCCCTTTCTATTTTTGTGGCTAGGTGCATCATGGATTTTGTGAGAAGGAAAGGAATAAGTACTTTAAGTATGGTTAGTTGGGACACTTACAATGTGATTGTCCATCAGTTAGGGTTTCTGTTGCCAAGTCACCAGGTCTTTCATCAAAAGGTGCTATTTCTGGCTCCAGCACTGGTCGGAATCACCTTTATGCTCTGACCACTTGCTAAGAATTTGAGGCATCATTGGGTTTTATCACTGGTATGTTATAACTCTTTTTTCATAATACGTATTGTCCTGTTGATATGGGGTCTACCCTTTCTTATGTGAACCTTATGTGGCTATTCAATTTGGTTTTGGTCCCGAGTGTATTTCAAATTCTTTTTTTGTATCTACCCCGATGCGTGACTTTATTGTGGCTAAAATAGTTTATAGGGGTTGTATGGTATCTATCTTTGGTAGGGAGATATTAATGGATCTGACTGAGTTGGACATGTTATACTTTGATATGATTTTAGGGATGGATTGGTTGCACTTGTGCTATCTATCTCTTGATTGTAGGACCCAAAGGGTCAGCTTCTAATTCCCAAATAAACCGGTGACTAAGTGGGAAAGTAGTTCTTTAGTGCCTAAGGGAAAGTTCATTTCTTATCTTATAGCCTAGAAGTTGATTTCCAAGGAGTTTCTTTATCATTTGGTTCAAGTTAAAGATTTTAATTCACTGGGTCCTTCATTGAATCCATCCCTGTGGTGTGTGAGTTTCCCAAAGTGTTCCCCAATTATCTTTCTAGAGTTTCTCCCGATAGGGTGATTCATTTTGGGATTGATACTCTTTCAGAAACTCATCCTAGGGGATTGATATTCTTCTGGACACTCATCCTATCTCTATCCCTCCCTATTGAATGGCTCCAGCTGAGTTGGAAGAACTTAAGGAAGTGAAAAAATATGACATGGGATGAGGGTCTAATACCTCCCTTAGTGTTGAGGTGAAAAAAATAGGTATTAGATCCTACGGTGAGACAGATTCAGGGTGACATGGGCTAGCAAAAAGTGATGGTTTTTTAGATTGGTGGCAATGGTATCTATAGATACCAATGTATGTTGTGTGTTCCTGATGAGGCTCATTAGTTGAGGTACACTATTCATCCTGGTTCTATGAAGGTGTACCATGATTTGAAAGAGATCTATTAGTGGAATAGAATAAAGCGGGATATGGCAAATTATGTAGCCAAGTGTATGGTTTGTCAAGTGAATGTGGATCACTTAAGACTTGGTAGGTTGTCTTAAGATATTGATTTGCCTGAATGGAAGTGGGAAATAATTAATTTGGATTTCATTACCGGTCTTCTACGATCCCATCATCAGGTTGATTTGATTTGTATCATTGTGGATAGGATGAGTATGTTTGCTCATTTCCTACCTGTGAGGACTAGTTAATCTGCTGAGGATTATGCAAATTTGTTCATTCATGAAATCGTCAAGTTGCATGGTGTGCCTATTTCTATTATATTTGATGGAAAAACTCAAATCTCCTTGCATTTTTAGTGTTTATTCCCGAGAGGTTTGGGAACTAAGGTAAAACTTAGCACCATTTTCCACCCTCAGATAAATGAATAAGCAAAAAAACCATTCAAACTTTGGAGGATATGCTAAGGTCTTGTATGCTTGACTTTAGTGGTAGTTGGATTGATCATTTACCCCTCATAGAGTTTGGTATAATAATATCTATCATACAAGTATTAGGATATCTTTTTTCAAGGCTCTTTATAGTACAAGGTATAGATATCCTATTGGGTGGTTCAAGGTTGGAGAAAATACATTGTATGGTCCCAACTTGGTTCACCAAGCCACGAAAAAGGTGAAGGTGATTCAGGACAGGCTTATGACTTCCCAGAGTTGCCAAAGGTCCATGCGGATATAAGGCAAAGGGAATTGGAATTTGAGGTGGATGATTTGGTGTTCTTGAAGGTATCTCCTATGAATGAAGTGATGTGGTTTGGAAGGAATGGAAAGCTAAGTCCCTATTATGTTGGTCCATATCAAATTTTGAAAAGAGTGGGCAATGTAGCTTATGAGTTAGATTTGCCTTCGAAAGTGGATTCCATTCATTCTGTCTTTCATGTTTTGATGTTAAAAAGGTGTGTGGGTGATCCTTCCTTGGTAGTTCCTTTTGGAGAGTGTTGGCGCTTTGAATTTCTTATCTAATGAGGAAGTCACGGTTGAGATTTTGGATCGGCAAGTCCATCGGCTGCGGACAAAAGATGTGGCCTCAGTAAAAGTTCTTTGGAGGAATAATAAAGTTGAAGAAGCTACTAGGGAAGCTGAAGAGGAAATAAATTTCAAATACCCATTATTGTTCCCCGTTCTGAATACTCGTACTTAAGGTATGTGTTAATCTCACCATTTTTATTGTCTGGCTTTGTTAAAAGAAATTATGATTTCCTCAACATCTTAGTTTTCTGTCTTTGTTAAAAGTAGGTGTCGGTGTGTTTCTACATTAAATCATGCTAATGGGTGCCTTTGCCCATCATTTGAGGATGAATGACCCTAAGGGGGGAGAATATGATGCCCCAGGTGTTGGCCACTGAAAATTCTAAGTTTTTAAACTCACTGTCCTAACTATGACTCACCCTACAAGTCGTGATATGTCAATGCAAATCATAGGACCCCAATTGTAAGGTGTCCAGTAAATGTATCCTACGTTACTTTCCTAATTACGAGTGGCTCCTAACAAGTTGTAAAGAATCTAAATGAGTCGTATATACCCATTCGTAGACAAACCATCATATGCCCCAAGTATTTATGTCGTGACTATAACTTGGACCCTATGAGTCGTGGGGTTGCCTGAAGAGTCATTGGTGTGAATTGCAAGGACACCAAATAAAGGTCCTTCAGATACTGACTATGACTCGTGGTGATGAGATATAACATGTCCATATGATTCATATAGTGACTTGTAGTCATTGGCGATAATTTTTTAGCTTTTAATTAAAGGAAATTTGGACATTTCCCTTTTCCCTAAAGATAACCCATGACTTTAAAACCTTATTGGAACCCCATTTCCATCTATAACATACCAAAATAACTTTTCTCTTTTCATAAATTCTCTTAAGCAAAAGCGTTAGAGTTGTCTCAAGGTTGGTTGTCTAGAGCTTTCAAGGAAAAATTCCCTCCAAAATTGTGATCCTTTCAGGAATGTATCTCTTTTCCCAAAACTTATTTTGTTAAAATCAAGTGCTTAAGTGGTTACTCATGTGGTGTAAATTATTGGTTTTCGAATATGGGTTGAGGGTTTTGAATGATTGTTGTTTATGTGATGTTTCATGTTTACATATGCATTATTTATGTTTTAAAGGGTGGTTTTGAAACCAATTTGATGCATGGGTGTATAAATTGAATGGTTAATGAGGCCTTCCCCAAGTTTGATGAGTTAATAAGTTGAAGCTTACAATAACCCCAACCCAATCTTGTAAAATTTGCTTTGAACATATGAATTTCTTATTGAAAAGAATTTTGAAACCTCGCACAATATAAAAGAGTAATGGAACCTGAATTGACTTTTAAAGAGGTTTTGATGGCCATGAAATAAATTTGAATTGAAAACTTTAGAGTCCTATTGGCCGAGGGGTTCGTATCCCACTTGGCTAGATAAATTGGTTCCTACTTGGGACTTTGGATTCCCGTTACCTAGTTGGGTTAGATTCCAACTTGGCTATATGGTTTGGTTCCTACTAGGAACTTTGGAGTCTTATTGGCTACTTAGTTTAGAGTTTCATTGTCAAATTGATTAATTTGGCAAAGTGACATGTGCTTACAAGCTACAGTCGGTATGACGATACCACTTGATAATGCCTTAACAAATGACTCCTTGTTTGATGAATGGGAATGTGTTAAAAGTGTTTTAGTTGATATTTAATGAGTTTTTATAGCTATGCCGTGAAAGTGGAGGTCTAGAGGGGCCAATACTGGAAACTGCGGTTGCCAACGTGGGAACCTAATTGACTAGGTGGTTTGAGTCCCCCATGTTATATGACTAAGTGCTTAAGTCAATCCTGATACATGCTGGAAGGTTCAAGTCCCCCATAGAGCATATGGTACGTGATTATTCTCTGGTTCATGCCGCCACACGCACTGGGGCCCTTTCAGCTAAGGAAGAGTTGGGCCCATATAACTCGTGGGCGCCTTATTATGATGGTTATGCTACATAGCCCAGGTTAAGATTTTAAATATGCTTTTTAAGACTTGTTCCCTATCCTACCCTTTAGTATAAGTATATATGTATGCACATATGAATGTGAAACATGTACATTGAGTAAAACTAGATTTTTAATTATCACTACTTTATCCTTATCCCTGAGTTACATGCTAGTGCTCAACCCACTAACTGTCTTCGAATGTTGTATCCTATGATACAGGGTTGAAGGCAATCCTACTTTTCCTGCACAATGTTAGGTGCATCTGCTTGGTTCATCAGTCATTTGTGGTAAAGTAGTGAGCTTTCATTTTTTAGAAGAATTAATCATTCCATCAGTTTCCTTTCATAAACCAAAATTAAAGAGTTCACATTGTCATTACCATTTTAATTGTCAGGGTCGGTGGCATGTCTTGACGTTGGTTGTTTTTGAATTAGTAGAGGCTTTATGGATATTATTGTGGACGGATTTTGGTTGTTGACATTTATAGACTTTTGAGCCACTATTTACACTATCTTGTTATATGTTCGGATTTAATCCATTGCTAGGTGTGTTATATTCCATTTGGTTAAGCAATAAGGGGATGGTATCTGGTCCTCGATGAAGTTGAGATACCCGTCACGGCCAAGCCCTGGCTTGGGTCGTGACAGACACGCTTTAGATTTTAAAGCTGATTTTTGAACCTCCTCTTATCCTTATTATGTCTTTATTTCATATTCAAAGAAAAATAATGTATTTTCAGATTCACTTGCGTTATAGGTAGATGATGTATTTTCAGATTCACTTATGTTATAGATTCTCTTACACTTATGACATTGGATTTGGGAGTTTTATGGTATTTTTTTAAATCTCTACGATAATTATTGTGCTGACCTGAATTCACTCTTGAAGTCTGATTTTATTTGCTACTTAAATATTCCTTCCTTCTTAGCTAATTATCTTACTTACCGAGGCTAGGTCTCGATAGTTTCCATCATGACCTCAACTTTTGGATCATGAAAAATTTCTATCAAAGCATTAGGGTTTACCGGTCTTATAAGTGTAACAACACAATGTCTAGTAGAGTCTCGCAATTTAATACATAGACGTCCGTATCTATCTTCGAGAGGCTATAAGATGTATTTAGAAAAAGCTTTTGTAAGTTGGTTCCATATCGTGCGGGTTATTCATATCCAATATTCTAAACTTGTTTTCATTTTTCTGTGCAGATGGTGAGGACTAGGTGCAAGGATGCTAGGGATGTTGAGTCGGTACCCGATATAAGAGCCCCAATTTAAGAACAAGGTAGGGGTCATGGTGGACCTAGAGAAAGAGGTTGGGAACAAGTAGCTTCCCCAACCAAAATATGTGCTAAGGATACCTCCCTTGAGCCTAATTGAGTATGTTATAGATGACTATCAGACAAGGGTGTAGGGCCATCTCAGTTTCTACGAAGTTCAGTTGATACCTGGTGATTTAGAATTTGTTGATTTGCCTTTGAGTCACTTGGAGGGTTTCCCCTTGAGTGTACCCGATATTCCTCAAATTTCTAATTGTGTTCTTCCATCTATACCAATATCTTCTTATGGTATTCCTACTTCAGAGGTACATCCATCATCTATGGTACCGCTACATGTGGATTCATTGCCCGTTATACTTACTATTCCTCCAGTTGCTTGGGGTATTATGATATCTTTTGATGATCAAAAAAGTTCTGAGAGGTTTATTCATTTGACTCCTCATAAGTTTAATGTTGCACCCAAGCGCACAGCAAGTGTATGTGGTCCACCAAGTAGTAAAATGGTCGTTTACAATTCCATCTCATGTATCCCATGTTCCATTCTATCGTTCCTCCTTCTAGGCTTCTGATAGAATTATGCTTTTATTCTAAGGGAAGAGAATCTATAAGTTAGTAAAAATAATGATACATGAACAACCAATAAAGATAATCAACAATAACCAAGTAAATTACATAGCAAAAGCAATCATGTTCATGGCATTAACCCCGGAAAAGGATATTTGCTCACACATGGACATACACGTAATCACAATGGATGAATCCATGTTATAATCCATAAACAAAATAAAGTAAAGGAATAAAACCCCTATTTGCAGCCTTATCAATTGTGTTTCCAAGCCCTAAGGTCGTCTAAGGTATTAACATAAGATTTTAAGTGTCATATTTATACTAGGACCAAGCTGCCCGTTTTGGTTTAGCCTCTGTGCCAAGCCCTTATCATGGAGGATAGGTTTTGTGGCATGTTAATATCGCAGAGGTGTACTGGTTTGTCCAATTAACAACGAACCAAGGTAATTCCATGCCAATATCATGCCATCTAGGCAGCGTGGCACACCAATGTGTCCAAAAATTCCAGATTTTGTCAAGCTTAGTCCTTTGGTTTGTCCTTCAAGTCCAAGCTTTGTGGTGACTTTTCCTCTTGATTTACAGTTTTTATATCATCTATTTATCGTCTTTATCAACTCACAAAGCATCCTATAACATCAAAAACCATAAATTAGAGCTCAAAACCACATAGAATCCAATATGATGAACTAGAAAGGAACATAGCTCAAGCTAAGAGCACTAGTTTTCGTGTTTGAACTTTAACTTAATGTTTTTCATCCAAACTCATTATGAACATACCTTAAACACTATAAACACATACCTTAACACTTAGATTCTCATGTATGCAAAGATTACATCATTAAGGACATGAGATATCCTCAAAACTAGGCTAAGTAAGCATAAATAACAACGTGCATAAATCCACCTAAGATCATCACTCCACACTTAAAGTCTTGTTCGTCCTCAAACAACTCTTCACTAAGCACATTATATACACTTAAAATCACATGAACACTACTCCAAAACATCTTTGCCTTAAGAATTGGCTCACAAAGTTAAAAAAACTCATGCATATTACTCAATCAAAGTGAACATATAATTCATCCCGCTCTCATCAAACATGTGCCCTTGCCACAAGAGAGTTACCCACAATCACTCACATAGATGCAATTTATCACAAGTATGGGTATAAGAATCGAATTACGCTCACTCTGACAAAGAATTCACAAGTTACGCATTATGAACCATTGGCTTTCCCTTAGTGTAGTACTCCACTAATGTTAGAATGTTGAAGCTTAAGATCAAGTAGGACTTTGAGGGTTGCAATATAGTCTAAGGGACATATAGGAACTATTTTATCAAGGAATAGTTACTATCTTCCCTAAGCAATTTAATACATCACAATACATTAAGATCAATCTCTAACAACCACACATTTTACCACCTCTACCTTCCCATTCTCTTTTGTTTTGCCCCATTTCATTAAGCTAATTCACATTTATTATGGAGGGTGTATTCTTTATCCACTCATGATCAAATTCTAGCACAATTTATCTTTTTGTTTTCATGACAAAACTCCCAACCACCATACATTACTTGTTTAACATCAACAACTCCTTTTTGGGGGGCTTCACTTTCACCTTTTCTCTAATTATTTTCTTACTCTTTAACCTAAGGTTAACCAAAGAAGGGGAAAAGGATACATATGAGGCTACCAAGAAATAAAGCTAAAGGCTCAACAGGTCTAGCTATGATAACGCACAAGGGTAGATCAAAGAGGGTAGGAAATATGGATTACAAAGAAATAACTATATACTCTCCAAAACACACATTCTTTATTTCACTTTGCACATACACTAGGAAAGTTCTAGCCATCAAATGCAACAAGGAATACAACAAAAATCTCACTCACACATGGCACATGCTCAAATCAAGTAACATCATCATAGACTCTCAACCAAGCAATCACACGAATTCAACATTAACCCAACAACATTCAAGAGTCATATTCATAAGCCAAGAGCCTCAAGAATCATCATTCATGCAAGCAACATGCTTTCACATTCAAAACCACTTGCATCATGCAACCACACATAGAACTAACGAGAACATATCACTTATTTTAACACACAATATTTTAAATTTACTCTTAAAAAAGGATACAGGTTCGAAAGGCGCCCCCGTGGAAAAGACTCTAAGAGAAAAACCATGGGGTGGGTGAAGCGTGCATCTACTAAACTAAAACCATCAAAAAAAAAATGAAAAACTATAAAAACTTTGTGCAATTTTTTTGTAAATTTATCCAAAAACTATGAAAACAACTCAAAAATAGATCCTATAGCAACACTTCACCTGAAAGCATAGGAATTTCCCTACCCCACATTTAAAAACTCACTTTGTCCCTAAACTAAATTCCAAAGTAAGGATAGAAGTACTTCTCGAGGCCTCTAAGCCTAGCTAGTAGCATCTTTCAACATTAATGGGTCTGAGGAGACCCCACAGCAGTCTTTCTTATGCTTTTTAGCTCAACTTTCCAGTACTCAGGCTTTCCATCAACCTGAGACTCAACAAAAATAAAAACAACGTAAACTAATACTAAAATACTAAAAATAAAATACCTACCTTACTTGGGTTGCCTCCCAGAAACGCCTGATCTACTGTCACAACATGACCCACATCACTACATCTCAACCATTTTCCTTTATCTTTTTTCTCCTACTCGAAAGCAATCGTCCTACTTATTTTTTACCTCTTGAGTGTGTACCCTCAAGTTCATCATCATTTTCCATATTTCCCTTGTCAGGATCCTCCATAATTTTCACAACTCTGGGCTTTGGTGGCGGCTTGGGAAACTCTATGAGAGAGTCTGGAGAGGTCTTTTGTGATGGATTCTCACCACCCCATACTTATCTACTTCCATGGAGGTTATCATGCATAAATATTTATAATGAGAGGGTGGATTGAGCGGTTTGTTATCTTTGAAGGCCATATCTTCATCATCCAATCTTATTTTGAGAGTTGTCTCTCTTACATCTATCAACGCTCCTCTCATTTCCAAGAATGGACATCCCAAAATGATCGACATCCTATCATCTACATCATACTTAAGAAAAATAAATTCAGCAAGGATAATAAACTTACCAACCTTAATGAGCACGTCCTCAATAATTCCCTCGGGCTAGACTCTAGCTCGATCTACCATTTGAAGCACCATAGAGCATGGCCTCGGCTCACCTAAACCAAGAGTGTTTAACGCTAATAAAGGAATCAAATTTATATTTTCCCCTAAGTCACTAAAAGCGTGAAGCATATCACCATCACCAATTTGTATGGGGAGGGTGAAGCTACCTGGGTTCTTTAATTTCTTAGGTATTTTTCCTTATCACCACAGAACTACACTCCTTAGTAAGTGTCACAGTCTCAATGTCCTGCAATTTTGTCTTGTTCGTCACCACATCCATTAATTACTTAGCATACTTTTGCATACCCTGCAAAATATCTAAAAGAATGAGGTTAATATGAAGTTCTCTAAACGTGTCAAAGAACTTCTTAAAGAAGGCATCCTTCTTGGCCTTCTTAAGCCTCTATAGGAATGGTGGTGGTGATTTCTCATTCACTTGATCAACAACCTTTACTTTTGGGTACTCAGACTTCCCCAAGTTTTTAGTATCTTTGCTTAAAAACTGTTCTGGAACTAACTCTGCCTGTACCTCCTTATTTTTCTTTGTAGGTCTGTAGCTAAGCTCTTTACCACTATTAAAGATGATTGTCATGAATTATTTTGGATTCTCTGTATCACTTGAAAATCCACCTTAGGGCCTAGTATTTTGTGCTTAATCTAGTTTTCCTAACCACTGCTCCAACTTCTATTGAGCCACTTGCTGATGTTTTATTTCAGCGGCTACTTGTTCTTACTTTGTCAGGATATTTTTTAGTATTTCCTCAATATTGTTGGCTTGTGGGTTGTGTTGCTACTAAAATTTCTGAGGTTGATTATTGCCTCATGAATAATTGAGATGACTCTGCCACTTGTGGTTGTAGGCATTCCTGTAGTTTGGCTTTTGAGCATTGCCTACAAAGTTCACCAATTTTAGATTTGCACCATACAAGTTTGCAGAGTGGCAACTATTGCCATAAATCTCACACCAACCTGGGGTGTACTGCACTGTATTCACTTGAGCCAGAGATTTGTTCATACCCAATTTGTTGAATTGAGTCATGAATTGTTTTTGCATAGATGACAATTACGCAGCTAAGGATATTATACTATGAACTTCAATCATGCTTGTATCCTTTTTCACAAAGCTTTTGGATATGTCACCATGCCATACAGGATTTCTTTGAGCAATGCAGTTCAACAAGGTGTATATCTCATCATATGGTTTCTCCTGTGCTTCACCACATATAGCTGAATCTAGTAAAATTTTTGTATAATGGTCAAGATCTTCAACAAAGGTGTGAGTTGATACCTCGTTGGACTGTTGGTGATATAAATAGTCCCTAAGAAAAGAGTTGATCCTCTCCAAAGCATGATAAAATTCTCATTTGGCTTCTAATTGAAGCTCAAAATCTCACTTTATAACCTTGTAGTCTTGCTGGATGGAAAGAAATAAATGAGGAATTTATGAGCTAACTTATCTCATGTAGTAATAGAACCTGACGGCTTAGAGTTAAACCACTTCTTCGCTTCTCCCAAAAGTGGAAAGGGAAAGAATGTCAACCTCACCTTATCAGCGCATACCCTTGTGGGTATGAATGTGTCACTGATCTCTAAAAAATTTTGCAAGTGAACCTGTGGATCTTCATATGACAAACTGGTAAATTACTTTTTGTTATGCAAAAGTTGCACCATGTTCTATTTCAATTCAAATCTACCTCCTACAGTAGGTCTGTAGATGATGGAGGTAATATTGGTCGTAAGTGGGATTGCCAATTAATAAACTATCCTGCGGGCTGGTGGATCTTCAGCCATAGATGCAGGATGGTCTTCCTCTTGCTGAATTTAAGGGATAATGTAAGCATTGCTCAGGTTCAATTTCTGGTTCAACTAACTCCCTATTTCTTGCCAGCTTACTAGCTTTTGAAATTTGTGCCTACAAATTCTGAAGCTAAGATCAAGTAATTAGAACTCACAAAATCAAAAAGCAAAGCCAAAGTAAGACGAATGCCAATTTACAAGTTCCCCACAACGGCATCAAAAAGTTGTTGTTCCCAAGCACATACATAGTGTACATGGTCCACCAAGTAGTAAAATAACCTTTTACAAGCCAAGTATCGATCTCATAGGGACTGTGCTAAACAACTATCCAATTCTAGTTCTACCATAAGAATTAACAAGTACAAATGTAACCCAAAAGTATTTGAGAGTTAAGACTATAATTAAACTTAAACAATATGGTAAAGTAAGGTTCTTGGACAATAATAGGAAGAACTCAGGGTTAAGACATTACGAATAATCATACTTAGCTTCATAACTTTGTTGGTTTAGTTGATTATCTTGGTTGTTGGTTCATGGGGTTCATAGCATGATTACAGACCTCTGAACCTTTAATCCCTTATCTAACTTAGCCTTACAACTACATCGTTAAGCGGACATGCAAGTACTAAGCTAAACGCATTTGTATTTCTTTCCATCTATGAACCAAATAGGTCGAATTAGGTATATTCCTATCCCAAATGCAAATTATAACTTTAATTAATTGAAAGATTACAATCCTATCCTATGTATCCCACGTTCTATTCTAGCATTTCTCTTTCTAGGCTCCCGATAAAATTATGCATTTATCCTAAGGGTTGCGAATCCATAAGATAATAAACACAAGGACACATGAACAACCAATAATTATAATCAATAAGAGCCAAGTCATTACATATCAAAATCAATCATGTTCATGGTCTTAACCCCAGAAAAGTGTATTTAACCACTCATGAACATACACAATTACAGTAGATGAATCCATGTTATAATCCATAAACAAATTAAAGTAATAAAAACCCTATTTATAGCCTTGTGAATCATTTTTCCAAGCCCGAAGGTCATCTAAGGTATTAACAAAAGAGTTTAAGTGTCCTATTTATACTAGGACCAAGCTGTCCATTTTTGTTTAGCCTCCGTGCCACGCCCTCATCACAGAGGATAGGGTCCGTGGCATGCCAATATCATGGAGTGATACTGGATTGGCCAATTCATAATGCAACCAAGGTCATTCCATGCTAATATTGTGCCATTTAGGCAGAACGGCACACCAATGTGTCCAAAAATTTTAGATTTTGTCAAGCTTAGTCCTTTACATTTTTCCTTCAAGTCCAAGCTTTGTGGTGATATTTACTCTCGATTTCCAGCTTATATATCATCTATTTATTATCTTTATCAACTCAAAAAGCATCCTATAATACCAAACATTATAAATTAGAGCCCAAAACCACATAGAATCCAATACGGTGAACTAGAATGAAACATAGCTCAAGCTAAGAGTACTAGTTTTCACGTTTGAACTTTAACTTAATGATTTGACTCAAAACTCATTATGAACATACCTTAAAGACTATAAAAAAACATAACTAAACACTCATATGCTCATTTATACAAATATTATATCACTATGCATACGAGATGCCTTAAAAACTAGGCTAAGTAAGCTAGATAACAACACTTAGGTGCATAAATCCTCCTAAGATCATTTAGTGAAGAAATTGGTGAGGAAACCTATGAGTTTCTGATTGACTGCAAAGAGAAGTTATATAATCTTAGATCCTTTGAGTCTCATGGAGCTGGTTATATTACCTATCAGTTGACGGATGTACCTAGAGATTAGTGGAGGTCTTTATCTAGTTGTTTGTATTTGAGTTTGCCAACTATGACTTAGGTTTAGTTTCAGAGATTTTTTTGGATAGGTTTGTGTCATATAGCTTGAGATATCAAATGCGGGATGAGTTTGATCACTTAAAGCAGGGCTCTATGTCTATTGCCAAGTATGAGGCACACTTCTATGCTCTATACCAACATCTCCACCAAGTCAAAGAGGATTGATAAGTTTGTGAAGGGGTCAGAGGGTTCTTATCAGTTGTATACTACCCATATGGGTATTTTGGGGGCTTTTTAGGGCATTATTCCAAGTTGATCAAGTCTATCACCTAGGCTATTTAGAGAGGCACCAAAAAGGTGCATCAATAGGGTGAATTTAGTAGTTATACCTCCCCAGGAAGAGATTTCTCGAGTAAAGGTTCATGTGATTATCATGGGATCTAGTTTAGACCACTTATAGAGATCAAATGGTGTACCTTTAGGTTCTATGGTTTTATATAGCTATACATCAGTTCATACGAGTAGAGGTTCTAGACTCAATTATTTGGGACAGAGCAGTCGTTCTACTTTGACTATGCCTCCTCAGATTAAGTTAGGCTATAAAGGATGCTATGTATGTAATAAGGTTGAACATTTGGTCAAGGATTATCCCTAATGTATGCATGGACCTACTCAGTAGGGCTCTTAGCTTTAGCATTTCCCAACTTCAATATCTACCATAAGAGATAGTTCATAGAGTAGTAGAGATGGTGTTAGAGGTGATCTAGGTAGAGGTAGGGGATCTCGTGGTAGTGATAGCAGGGTTGATTGCTCTGGTAGTAGATATAGATAGTGTTATGTTATACTTGAGAGTCCTGAGGTAGAGGGCTTTAATACAGTTATTACAAGCATCGTTCTAATTTGCTACAGATCTTTTTTCATGTAATTTGACCCTAGGCCTACATTCTCCTTTATGTATATTTTGCTTCTGGTTTTGATGTTTTTATAAGACCCTTGCAATACCTCTTCATGGTCTTACCTTTATAAGATATTCTTCAATGGTGGATCGGGTATATAGATCTTGTGTAGTTTCTTTTGTGGGGTGTGAGATATGGGTAGACTTGATTATCCTAGATATGGTTAATTTTTATGTTATCTTGGATATAAATTGGTTAGTTTTCTATCATGCTATTTTGGATTAGTATGTCAAGACCATAACCTTAGCTATGCCTAGTATGCCATGGATAGCTTGGAAGGATATGCTTAATTTGGATCCAAATAGAGTTATGTCTTTTCTACATGCTCATCACATGGTAGAAAGAGGGTTTTTATCTTATTTGGCTTATGTCTATAATACTATTACTGCCTCACTACTTCCAATGGATTCTATTTGGGTTGTTTGCTAGATCACGGATATATTTTCTATAGATTTGCCTAGTATATTTCCAGATCGTGATATTAACTTTGTGATTGATATGGCGCCAAAAACTAATCTTTTTTTATAGGATGGACCTAGATGAGTTGAAAGAAGTAAAGAAGCAGTTCAAGATTTATTGAGTAAGGGGTTTATTAGACCTAGTATATCTCTTTCGGATGCCCTTGTCTTGTTTGAGAAAAAGAAGGATGGTTCAATAGTATGTGTATTGGCTATCGAGAGCTAAACAAAGTAATGATTAAGAACAAGTATCCTTTTTCTCGCATTGATAGTTTGTTTGACCACCTTTAGGGTGATTTCATGCTTTCTAAGATTAATTTGAGACTTAGTATCAACAGTTAAAGATTAGAGCTTTGGATGTGTCAAAGATGACTTTTAGGATTCAATACTGTCATTATGAGTTTTTGGTCATGACTTTTAGGCTGACCAATACCTTTGCAATATTCATAGAGTTTATGAATCGGGTATTTCGATCATATCTCCACTCCTTTATGATTGTATTTATAGATGACATCTTAGTTTATTTTAAGAATAAGGTCTATTAGGTGAGATACTTGAGGATTTTACTTTAGATACTGCGTGATAAGAAGTTGTATGCCAAGTTCTCCAATATAAGTATTGGTTGGATTCGATTTCTTTCTTGAGTCATATAGTGAGTAAAGATTGCATTATGGTTGATCCGGCCAAGATAGCAATGATTCATGATTGGGATAGATATATTTATCCTAACGAGATTTAGACTTTTATAGGTTTGGCAAGTTATTGATGATATTTTGTGGAGGGTTTCTCAGCTATTATAACTCGTTCGACCAAGTTGACTTAGAAGAAGGTTACTTTTCAGTGCTCATATATTTGTGAGAAGATCTTCCAAAAGCCCAAGGAGTTGTTGACTTTTTCTCCTATCTTGAATTTACCCAAGAAGGGAAAGGGTTTTACCATATTTTGTGATGCTTTTGATATGGGTTTAGGTCCACTATTAATGTAGAAGCATAAGGTAATTGTTTATGTTTCTCATTAATTGAGTCCTCGTGAGAAAAATTATCCTACCCATAACTTAGAGTTGGTTGTGATTGTGTTTATATGGAAGTTGTGGAGGCATTACTTGTATGAAGTCCATTATGAGATTTTATTAGATTATCTTAGCCTTCAGTACTTCTTCGACCGGTGAGATATTAATATGAGACAACAATATTGGCTTGAGTTGGTTAATGATTACGATCTGGGTAAGGATAATGTAGTTACAGTAAGGATAATGTAGTTGCAGATGCATTGAGTCTGAACATGACTAGTGTGGGTCTCTTGACTCAAGAGCAGCCTTTAGCCTTAGATTTTTGATCTTTACCTACCCAAATGGTTATCTTGACATTTTGACACCCGAAAATGTATTAGCTTTTGTTGATACTAGATCTTACTTGATGGAGTAGATTTAAGCTCATCAATTTGATGATGATAATTTGAAGGTGATTCGAGATAAAGTGTTGAGTGATGAGAATAATGTGGCCTCTCTTGATTCGGATAGTGTTTTGAGGATTAATGGCCGAGTTTGTGTGCCAAGATTTGGTGGATGGGTAAAACCAATTTTGGAGGTGTATTATTCCAGATATTTTACGCATCCACTAGAGAACAGGATGTTTTATTATTTAAAGAGGTATTAGTGGTGAGATGGTATGAATAAGGACGCAGTAGGCTTTATAGCTCATTGCTTGTATTGTAAGCGGATGAAGTAGGCATCTAAGGCCGAGTTGTTTGCTTTAGAGATTACCCATTCTTGAGTGAAAATGAAAGCGAATCACTATAGATTTCATGAGTGGATTACCTTATACTTTCCATAATTTTGACAGCATTTGGGTCATCGTAGATCGATTGACCAACTTGGCCCACTTAGTCCCTATTCAGATTTCTCCAATACCGAGAGGTTGGCCTGTATCTTTGTTTATCAGATAGTTCACCTTCATGGTATACCCTTGTCTATTATTTTAGACAGTGGATCTATGTTTACTTCTAGCTTTGGAAGAATATTTCAGAGGAGTTGGGTACTCAGGCTTATCTTAACATAACCTTCCACCCCTATATCGATGGAATTGGACTATTCAGGTTTTGGAGGTTGTGTTATGAGCTTATGTTATGGAATTTAGAAGTCAGTAGGAGCAGCATTTAGCCTTAGCAGAGTTTGATTATAATAATATGTACCATTTAAGAATTGAGATATCACATTTTGAGGAGTTATCAATCTTCAATTACTTGGTTTAAGACTTTTGACAATCGACCCCATAGTATCGACTTACTTTTCAAGTATTTGGACGAAGTTTGGATGATTCGAGATAGGCTTCGAGCAATCCATTATAGGTAAAAGAGTTATGTAGACAACAGTCTTTGTGCCTAGAAGTTTGGGATAGGTGATTGATGTTTTCTTTACGTATCGCCCATGAAGGGTGTACTGAGGTTCAGAAAGAATTGCAAGCTAAGCCTAAGGTACATTAGACCTGTTGAGATACTTCAGATAGTTGGAGAGGTTGGTTATAAGTTGGCCTTGCCTCCAGAATTTTTAGCTGTTCATCTAGTCTTTCTTGTATCTATACTTTAACGTTATATCTCGGATGTGTCTCACGTGCTTCATTAGGATTCCGCTCAGTTAGATAAGGGGCTAACCTTTATAGAGAAGTCAGTTTTTATTTTAGCTAGTAATGTTAGTTGGTTGCGCTCTAGAGAGATTCTTGTGGTTAAGATTTAGTGGAGACACCATCCCTCCATGGAGGCTATTTGCGAGTTTGATTCTGACATGGTGTAGTATTTACCCCCATCCTTTTACTGATTCAAGTACTTTCGTCTCCTTTTAGTTTGTTAATGAACTATAGTCTTGTTGGATACTGTAATGACTTGATTTGTGAAATTTTACTTTTTATATGATTTGATTATTTTACCCTTCTTCATAGCTGCTATATGTTAATTTTGGGGTGTGAGGATGAATGGTATGGTTTCCAATGTCTTCGGAAGGGATTTGGGAGAGTGTAGGGGTTTTAGAGGCTTTAAAAGTCCTATAGTTGACTTTGGTCAATATTTGATGTTTTGAGTATCGGATGATGATTTGGACAGTTTCATTAGATTTGGGACATCGATTTTAGATTAGTGGCAGGGTTGGTTCAGTTTTGGAACCTTTAGTTTGCATTTTGACCTTCCATTTGAAAACTAGTGAAACTTGCCTCAAAGGGGTTCAGAGGGCTAAATTATTGAACAATCTTTTGGTTTTTGAAAATTCAACATTTCCATTAAGTCCAAAACATCAAATATAGCCTAGCAGCATATATGTTTTGTATCCGTTAGATCCCAAATGACTTTTGAGGGTCCGTTCAGAAACATTTCAACTTATATTTTTAGTTGAATTGTTGATGTCTGGTGTAGGTCATTTTCTTCTTCACAAACACGGACCACTGGTCGCGAAAGCAAAGAAGGATATTTTCCTTCATCATGATCCAAAAAATCAAAGAAAGTATATTTTGAATTTATAATGATGTTGGTATCATTGATGGTAAACGTGTTTCAATCCTTTTAGAATCAAAATTGAAGTTAACCTTAGTGGACTATGACAAAGATACTGGCATTACTGGTGGTGATACAATCCTACATGACATCACTTCTTATCAGAAGTCAGTTGGTAAACTCTTATACTCTACAATTAATAGACCATATATTAGCTATGTAATGCAAACTCTTAGTTAATTTATCCAATCTCCTAAGAAATTTCATTAGGATGTAGCTATGATAGTGGTTAGATATTTAAAAGGCACAGTTGGCCAAGGAGTTCAGTTACAAGCTAAGTATGCTACTATGCTGACTTATTGGTGCAATTCAGATTGGACTATCTGTCCTAACACAAAAAAGTCTAGCACATGATATAGTTAAGATTGGTAAGTCCTCGGTATCCTGAAGGTCCAAGAAATAATAGACTATTTCTAGAAGCTCAGCTGAAGCCGAGTACATAAGTATGTCCTCTATAGTTGCTAAAATGAATTGGTTGTTAGGCTTGTTAAAGAGTTAAGGGATTTCTATTCAAATTTTTGTTACAATTCTGAGTGATTGAAAATCAACTATTTAACTAGTAGATAATCATGTTTTCCATAAGAGAATAAAGCACATGAAATAAATTTTCATTTTATCAGGATAAGATCAAAGAAGGTCTGGTTGAAACAGTTCATGTTCCTATTCAACAACAACTTGCAAACTTATTGACCAAAGATTTGAGCCAAGCTAAACATCTATATCTTTTAGGCCTTGGTGTGCTTAACATCTTTCACCCTACAGCTTGAAGGGGTGTGTTGAAATTTAATAATTCATTTTTACTGTTCCAGTATATTTTTACTATTTAATTATTTACTGTATCTACTGCAATTCCTAGTGTTAGTTAGGTGTTAAGCTGTCAAGGTTAGTTAGAGGATAAGTTGTAAGCTTGGAAATAAGATGTACACGGAGCTTCTAGAAGCTCAATAGAAGATATTTTGTAGAGTAGATATTTTTAGAATCTGCAGCTATAGAAGGAAGGGTTAACCTCCATTTGTAATCGATTATTCATTTTTCAGCTATCAATAAAATTATCTCTATTTCTTCTTCATTCTCTGATTGTTGTAATGGATTTTGAGTGTCCATTAATTGAATTTCTTCAATCTTAAATACAAAGTACAGGAACTAAGGTAGAGTTGCAGCATAATTGGAACAATATTTACTTGAAGCGATAATATTGTTGAAAATGGGTAGGTTTCACCTTTATCAAGTTATTTTGTTTTCTAGTTACTCGTGATCGTAGAGGCAACACATTGATATTTGCACTGCTCCACTTAGATCGGAAGGGTCAAACAATTATATGCCCGAAACCTAAATACACAACAAGATTAAAAACTCGTGTTGCGCTCTTTTATAGAGGTTTTTGCCTCAATTGAATTATTTGATAATATTTTAATGAGGAAACAAACGTAAAGTGTTTTACCATGAGCATTCATTGAAAGTTTGAAGCAAGAAAATTTATTGCAAAGCTTGAGTGACCCATTTCTCATATTCTTTTCCCTCAAGCACCGAGAGTAAAAATGTCTATCCATGAAAGTCAAGAACTTTGGGACTGTCATACTAGAGATTGAGTCAACTCATAACACTGGAACTACGTCAATGATCCAGAACTATTCAAAAAGGTGAATCAAGAAAAATTTTCTTTCTTTTTCCATGTAATAGTGCACAATATTTTTTTGGAGAACGACATTTCAAACGTACAAAGGTTTATTTTGCACAACTAGGCACCACTAAGGAAATATATAGGGCAATAGATAACTTTATAATTGTTCAGGAAGTTTTAGATTATTTCTGCAGGGATAGAATTTAAATATGGCTACCAACCCGTTTGGCTAAGTTTATTTTTCTCCAAAAGTATTTCTTAAAAGTGTTTATTTTAAAAAATTGAGTTGTTTGACAGAGCTTATGAAAGGAAATAAGTGCTTCTAGGGAGTAGTAAAAGTTATTTTTCATAAAATAAAAAATGTAGCTTCCCCCCAAAAGCGTAGGGGTGGACATAAATATCGAAAAACCAAAATATCAAACCTAACAGAATTAATTTGATTTTTGGATTTTGGATTATTTTTTTATAAATTCGGTAATTCGGTTTGATTTTTGAATTGACGTAATTCGGTATTCGGTTAAACCAAAATTTTTATATACTTCTATTTTTATACTTATTTATTACGCACATATTATATAACTATCTAATAATCTAGCCCATTAGCATTTAGCCACTAACCAGCCCAAATACTGGCTATAGCCCACACCCAAAATCCAAATAATAGGTATTCCTATTACCTAGCTATTATATTTAGTGAAAATGAAATTGGTGAAGAGGCTGATATCAATAGTCTATACATAGCAAAAAGTGGCGAATAACGGCGAACGATGAACCACCGGACCAACGACAAATGGGAACGGCGAACTAGGTATCGTTTACTTATTTTTTTATTTTTCTTCTTCCCTTTTCTAAATTTCCATTTTAATCGAGGGTTCTATTTCTGTAAAATAATTTTTTAGTGATTTTTCATTTTTCTGATTGACTAAATTTGTCAATTGTAAACTGATTTTTCTATTTTTTTGAAATAAGCTCACTTCACAAAAGGTAAACACTTCTAATTTTGTTTTCTCTTTTAATTTACATAGATGGCTGATGAAAGTCGAGTTAGTGCAGCTGGTTCAACTGATAATGTACCCGATAATAGCAATGACAACTCAACTGACACTGTGGATTCAAAGAAAAAGAAAGAAATGAAAAATAGATCTACTACTTGGGAACATTTTGAAAAGATATTTGAAAATGGTAAACTTTCTAAAGCAAAGTATTTACATTGTCATCAAAACTATGGTGCTAATTCAACTAAAAATGAAAAAAGTAGACTTAGACAACATTTGGCTAGATACAAAATGTATAAGTCTCCGCCCACCCCGTCTAGTGGTCAAATATTGTTAATTTTTTAAATAAAGGATTCCTCGGGAGAATATTGAAAATTTTAGTAAGAGGTATTTTGGAGAGCTTTAGTCAAGATAATAATTGTAGATGAACTACCATTTAGCTCCGTAGAAAATGAAGGCTTTAAGAAATTTATGGGTAAAGCCCAACCTTTATTTTGGATTCCTTCCCATAGAACAATAACAAGAGATTATTGTAATGTTTATGGTGAATTGAGACTAAACTTGAAGCGGTATTTTGAAGAAATGCAACCAAAATTTTGTCTTACAACAGACACATGAACATCAATATAGAGAATTAACTATATGTGTTTGACTGCTCACTTTATTAATAGAGATTGGGTGTTTCATAAAGGAATATTGAATTTTTTTCCTATCACTAATCATAAATGTGAGAATTTGGCAGATTGTATTAGTAATTGTTTTCTTGATAAGAATTTGGATAATGTGTTCACTGTTACTGTTGACAATGCTTCTTCAAATAATGTTGCAATTTCTGCATTGTCTAAGAAGTTAAATATGTGAGGAACCAATGTAATGGATGGTAAACATCTCCACGTGAGATGTATGGCGACATACTTAATTTAATTGTGCAATACATTTGAACAAAATTGGTCCTTCTATCAAACGGGTAAGGCAAATAGTTAAGTATGTTAGATCCTCTACTGGAAGAACAAAAAACTTCATGAAATGTTGTGAAATGCAAAAGATGGAATATGGTAAGATGTTATCATTAGGTGTGCCTACTAGGTGAAATTCCACATATTTGATGTTGGAGGTGGCAGAAAAGTTTGAGAAGGCTTTTGAGAGGTTTGATCTTTATGATGATAACTTTAAATCTTATCTTTCTACAAATGTTTGTAAAGATAGTAGTGTTGCAGGATCCAAAGAGATGATTGGGTAAATGTGAGGAATGTGATAAAGTTTTTTGAAAGATTTTATGAGCTCATTTTAAAGGTTTCAGGTTCATGGTATGTCACTTGTAATGTTCATTTTGAGGATATATTTATGAACTAGATGCTTATTTAAAAGTGTGTATGACAAGTAATGATGTTGCGTTGTGCAAAATGGTCAAGGGGATGATGTTTTTCCCCTATTCGATTCAAAGGGTTTGAAAATATTATTTTTAACTTTTTAAACTATTTCGAAAACTTAAAGAAAAGTTCAAAACAATTTAAGAAATTACAGAGTCGCCACTTGATTTTTGAGAAAATATAAGAAAAACTAAAAATATTACTTAAAAATTCAAAGAAGAAAAAAACTTTTTAAGTTAAGAAATTTTGAGTAAGTGGTTCCTATTAATACTCTTGGAAGATTGTTAAGGCACCAAGAGTATCCGCTAACTTTCGGTTATTCGGATTATTTGAAAATAACTTTTTGGACTAACTTAAAAAGGGAAATTAATTTTTGAAAAGAAAACGATAAAGAAAAAAATTGTCTTCAAGATTTGTGCAAAACGAATTTGACGACTTAGCGGGGATTTTTAACGAAGTCTAAAAAACTCAGAACAATTAGCATATAAAGGTGAAAGGGAGAGACTAAAGGACATAGACCATTAGACCCAAATTCATAAATCTTGACCTAATCAAATTTAAACTTTTGGTCCATCTTCACCTGTCCTAATCTAAATACTTGGAATTTTTACCCATAACGTGTCCTAAGCTAGTTTTTGGACCTTTAAGGCCCAAAATCTGCTTCACCTGTATTAAATTACCACTTTGAATTCAAAGCCCAAATGAATGAACAAATAGATAGATAAGTAAATAAATACAAAAATAAATAAAAAATAAGACAATAATTTAAGTTCCAAATAGTTAAGAATAAGTCTCTTAGCGACCTCGTCAATGGGATTTGACCTATTTTCCTTCTTCCATCTTCTTGCACCCACACTCCATAAAATTGAATTTGGGTTTAAACTTTGGACTTGACTAGGAGAGGTGGGCCTCGTTGGCCCATTATGGAATGCAAGAGGAAAGGAGTTCATATGGACTTCAGAACAGATTCATGCAAAGAAAAGGATAAAAGAAAAAGAATTAATATGTGTTCAAAAATCGTACATGTAATAGATAAATGATGAGATGAAAAAGATAACATTCTCAAGCTTGAAGAAATAGTAAATTATGAAATCAAAACAAACAAAATTATCCAACGAAAAAAGAAATTAAACCATCTCTTAAACAATCTTACAAAAAATTGAATCTAGCACAATACAATCAACTAGCCCTTTAAAAGAAAGACATGGATCCACAAGCATAGTTGCTTAAGGTTTGGACAATCCACAAGCATAGTTGCTTAAGATTTTGATAAATATTTCTTATAGATTAACATATATTTGAATCAAATACTGTGATATGAGATAGTCTTAGTGTAACGCTCCAAATCTAGTACCCAAAATGCTACATGGTGCTCATAATCCCGAAGGACCACAAGCTAACCCATGACTAATATCTGTAACTAAGAACTGAATGATAATAATAATAATAATAATAATAATAATAATATTGTAAATGTGGAAACAAGAATTGAAAGGCCATAAGGTTCAATACTGATACATAACTGAAAATATGGTATAACAATACCAAAACAACTAAAATAACTGTCTGAATATGTTGTAGTCTGATAGCCTCCAAAACTAAACTGTCAAAATAAAGAGTTGATGGGACAATCCCCCAACTAACTCCATCTGCTGAAATGAACTAAGTACTGAAAAAATGAAATATCAAATAATAACATCCTCGAATGATGAGGACTCACTGCTGACTCTGACTGTTGAAACTGGAATGCTACTAATACTTTGGAGTGTGTGCTTCTAAATCTATGGTATAAAACATCATAACGCAAATGCTTCAGTATGATTGAATGTACTGGTATAAAAGTGAGGTAGGTTGAATGAAATGTTTCATATGCATGAACAATACTAACTGACTGAATAACATGAACGTGAGAATACATGCATGAATACGTAACTGTAACTGAGATCGTGATAACACTGACTCATGAATTCTGATAACGTGGATTTAATGATATCTGAGTACTAATACTGGGATACTGAATGACTAATTCCATTGAGTACTGAGGAACTGATGTCACATTACTGATAAAGGAATGATTGTTTCTAACAGTTCTGATTATGAAGAACTAGTCTAATTTGATGTATCTGACAGTCCTGAAATCTAAATACTAGTAACATAAATTTTGTATAAATAATATATTATTAATTGGGTGATTATGTCTGATAGTCCTGATTCTGATGGAACTAGCTGAGTTTCGTACTGAGATGAGCGACTATATCTAACAGTCCTAAAACTGTAGAACTGAACTGAGTTCTATTACTAAGACTGGATTCGAAACTGAGATTATGGGAGGTAATCATCTAATATACATGCCCTAAAATTAAATTGGTGGGGTCCAACCTTTAACCCCAGCTGGAAGGGTGTCAGTACAGTGCCACGTGTAAAGATAAGCTGTGAGTAAACCCTCTCTGACAGGGAGCTCTTTCGTCAACCCCTCCTAGTAGAAAAACTCAGATGAGGTGTATACTCCCTAAACTTGTAGGGTACATCTCAACCTAACTGGCTACGTAGTTCTGGAATGCAAGGATTGATTCTAAGGATCACACTATCGACTGGCTAATAGGTGAGTCCCCATCCTAGGGTTCACTCGGTGCCGAATCCTACTCCCAACTGAAGAGACACTAAACTAAATTTAACTGAACAGAACTGTTACTGATAGTATTGTTTAGTTGATTTGAACAAAGTTCACTAAATTTCCATTGACTAATGGAATACTACTGAGATCTGATAACTAGCTGAGATTACTGAGGTTACTGAGATTACCGAGAGTACTAAGATTACTGAGTTTTCCTAAGTCATGTAAATGACTGAATTCTAATGATCATGGCTTGATTGAAAGTATCATGAAAACTGACACTAGATCTAGGCACACAGCTAAATTTTTGGGTACAAGTACCCCCAGGACTCGATAGCATGAAACTAACAAAATTTGACACTTCTTGAACATATAACCAATATTAACAATTTATAATACAATAAGTTGGAGATTTCATGAAGCACATGGTTATCATAATGTTGTACATGGACCAAATTGCATATAGACAAGTCATACTTTCATCAACCTAATCTCATGAATATTTCATCAAATACTCATAATGCACACAATATCATGGAAGTCATTCTTGGTCATAAGGGTAAAGTATGCATTTATTATTTGAGTTATAATTGAGCTATAATACACAATTTCTATCCTTTTAAGCATTTTTTCAAACACCTTACATGCACAACTTAGGGCATAGGTGCAATCATCAACTTAAACATCATAAACAACTAAATTTCATAGATTTCAACTTGCATGGTAACATAGTTTCATAAAAAACACATAAAGATTTCAACTTGGAAATCATACAACAAGATAAACATGGTTACAAATAAATCACAACATAAATATCATGTTTTATAATTTGAAAGAGGGTTCTTGGACTTCATGGATAAAAGAAATCCATAAATCAACACTTGACATACCTTAGTTCTTGATTTTACGATGATTGATGGAGAGATTCTTGAATTTGAGTATTGAATTTGAATCCTTAATTAAAAATTCTAACTTTTTCTTGAGAGAAACTTGAGAGAGACACTATATTTTGGTTGAATTGGGGCTAAATCACATGTTTTAGACTTATATAGGGGTGCAAAATTGACCCTTCTGCCCATAAAAATACAGATATTTAATGACTGAAACTGGGCATTAATGTTATTATCAACGCGATAGTCGATGTGTCGCACCATCATCATGTCAAGTCCCAGTACGTTGACCATTGCAACCTGCAACAATATCAACCAATGCGATTGGTGATACGGCATACTAAGATCGCATGTAATGTCCTAATTTTTGGAAATCGACATGCCACACGGTGCTCATGACCCCGAGGGACCATAAGCTAACCCTTTTTGATATTTGTAACTGAGCACTGCATAATATACTGAAATAAATGCAAAAAACTGGCAGAAACTTGCCATAAGGTTAAAATATCTAAAATAATCAATATTGAAAACTAAATAATGATACATTTATCTGAAAAGCCTCTAAACTGTCTGAACTGTGGAGTTGATGGGACATGTCCCCAACTAAATTCGTCTACTAAAAATTAACTAAGTCTAATGCCATAATAAAATAAGGATCATACTCGAATGATGAGGACTCACTGCTAAGTCAACTGCTGCTGGCTGAGTCGGGACTTCTAAGGGTGATCTGGTTCTCGCTCATTTGAACCTATGGTATAAGACACCATAGCGCAAGAGAAAATTATGTGTTAGTACTTTAAATGTACTGGTATGCTAGATGATGTAAGGCTAAATGCAAGGGATTATGCATGAACATAACTTAACTGAATAACATGAGAGTACTGAATGAGGATACATGCATGGACTGAATACTTGAACTTCTGACAACTAAGTCTAATAATACTAATATCTATATTTACTAACACTGAGAGTCTAAATAACTGAGTCTACTGATGACTAAATTCTGAGCTTACGAATATCGACTAACTAAAACTGAGATCAAACCTATTTAGTGGTTGATCTTTAAATCTAGTAATAATGATAAGGATTGATTGAATCCGAGTTTGAGATCAGGCCTATCTAGCGGGTGATCTCTGAATCGATTAGTACTAATACTGGTTAACTTCATGTAAGACCAGGCCTTTCTAGCGGGTGTTCTATGAATCTATGGAACTACCTAAGTTTCTCGCTGAGCTGAATGACTATATTTGATAGTCCTAATTTTTTAGTGCTATTGCGACGACTAATATTGAACTGTAACTGTGGAAGTTCACACTTAACTAAAATGCCCCAACTCTGAACTAGTGGGGTCCAACCTGTAACCCCAGCTGGAAGGGTGTCAATACCGTGCCACGGGTAAAGACCTCTGCTTTGGTCAAGCCTCTCTAACAGGTGACCTTGAATAGAAAGTCAAGCCTAGGGCAGTATGATAGTCAAGCCTTAATCTAACGGGTGACTCCTGGTCCTACACTGGCTACGCAGTTCAGGAATTGAGGGATTGTTACTAATGACTCTACCTCTCTAACGGGGAAGCCATCATCCCTGCACTCGCTCGATTCTAGTTACTACTCGCAACTGAAGGACTCTGAACTTATTCTTAACTGAACTTAAACTGAACTGAATTTATTACCGAGCATACTGATCAACTGAGTTAAGATGAGTTCAATTGGTTTTAAAGACTTACGGAACACTACTGGATCTCGTTATCTGACTAAATGATACTGAGTTCTAAATTGATTACTTGAATATTACTGAGGTCTGAACTGAACACTAAGATACTGCTAAGATCTGAGCTGAGTACAGAACTAAGGATGGAATGCTAATGATACTTAGATTACTGAGATTTCTTAAGTTCTGTAACTGTCTGAGAGTGTTGAGTTTTTTAATTAACTGAGTTCTAAGAATCATGGCTTGATTGAGATTATCGTGCCAACATGGGCTCTAGACTTGTAGTTAAATTATTGGGTATAAATACCCCTAGGACTTGATAACATAAAATTAAAACATAACCATTCTTGAATAATCATGGCCATGGACTTTCATTCACCATTACAATCATTAAAGCATCTCTTTAAGCACTTGAAAATCATAAACATGTGATGGTCTAGGGAGACATATTATTGGCTCATACTCCATTCAACAAGGTCTTGCATCAAACACTTAACATGCATTAAAGAACACATAATTGGGGTATTTCATGCTAACATGTCATAATTCATTCCCTAAGGCTTTTCAACGAACACTTGGCATGCATGGGCCTATACATAATTGGGGATTTCTTCTCAACATGCTATAATGGTCCTATTTCCTTCACACAAATATTTTATCAAACATATGGGGAGCTTGCTTTGGTTGTTCAACAATTTCTACACCTAATTATCATAAATACATCAATCAACATGTAAATTTAGGGATTTAACATGGACATAATGCAATTCAACTCGAATCAAGATCAAAGTTGCAACTTGTATTTAAAAGCATGAACTATATCTCAACAATAACATGAACATGAACTTCAATTCACATGAAGCATGAAAACTCATAAAATCATAATCTTTGAATTTAAAAAGGGATTCTTGAACTTCTTGGGTGGAAGGAACCCAAGAATCAACATCTAACATTCCTTAGAAGACTCTTTCTTGAAGGTTCTAGAAGAAATCGTTAGGCTCGTTCTTGATTTCTTGGCTAGGGTTCTTGACTTCTTAAGAGAGAAAATATTTTGATTTGGTAAAAAATTGATGAATAATGAAGTATTCTCATTATTTAGGGTATAAATCCCTTATATAGACTGATTTGGAGCTTTAGTAAATTACCAATTGGTCCTTGAAATTTTAAAATGGAATTTGAAAATCCCAAATTTCTCATGCTGGCGCGATGCGGTGAAATCCCGCTAGCTCACTGGAAATTGGACAATTAGAAAACTGAGCCTTGGCGCGACACGCCACAATCATGGAGGCTCACTGGATTTTGACGATTTCCATTTTGGCTGACTCCGCGACGCGCCAAAGTACCAGGTGGTACACTGTCTTACTAAAATGGCTCTAACTCTTTGCCCAAGTATCAGATTTGGGCGAATTTAGTATCGATGGAAATCTTATTCAATTTCTCATGTGATAAAAAGTCAAAATCTTAAAAATTTCACATGAAATAAAATATATTCATCTTTGAAGCAAAAGCTTTGATGTTCTAGAGATGAATTTAAATTAGGAGAAGTGTGGGGTATTACAATATCTCCCCTTTGGGAATATTCATCCTCGAATGAGACTGATTAAGCTAAGAATACTAGCAGGTGGAACTTAAATACTGGATATGAGCATGTCAAACATGATAATATGACTGAAACTACTGACAGGTTGAATTTTTATACCGGATATGTATATCTGATGCATGGAATACACGACTGAAGCTACTCATAAGTTGAATTCTCATAATAAAAATGCATATCTGATGCATGGATTCGTGACCGAGTTTTCCTCATGAATTCATAACTAAATATAGTAATAAGCTGAGATTTTCTACTGAACATGCATATCTAATGTATGGATACTTGACTGAACTGAATTTGGAATGCTTAACTGATTATGCAATGATAACGGATGTAAAGCTTATAATGAGAATCTGAGCATGAAACTGAATGGGTTTAAGGAATGGAAAACGTCGGGGAGTTATAGGATATTTCCCTCTTGGGACACTATGTCCCTCTAAGAATGCTTACTTAACTGATATATTGGGGCGATGCATAGGGCATCTACGGACTGGATCATAACTAAATCTCAGAGAGCTGAAACTAAAGCATGACTCATGAACTGAACTTATCTTGCTACTAGGACTTTCTAACTTGGAAAAGTTACATTCCTAAGACTGCTGATAGCATGACTAGATGGAAAGATGAGAAAACAAACTATACGAATTTGACTGTCTGACTGCTAAACTGACTTACTGGCGTTGCTAACTGAATGATGCTGAAACATAAGCTCAAATGGGAGCAAGGGATATAACAATGCATATCATTAATATAAAGTACTTATAACGTACCCGAATCTATGTTAGGGGAACCTTTCTGGTCATGGCGAGTCTAAATTACATAGAGTCGATTCTGATACTGACCGCTAGTAGTACTAGGAGTGGCACCCTGCTGAAGTGAATCTCTACCCTTCTGAGCTAGAACTCTACACTCCTATATTTTGTGGCTTGGCTTACCACATCCAAAACATACCTGACTATTTGCTTTACACACACCTAGGTGATTCTTGACACACTCTCCACAAAGCGGATAGGTACGAACACTGCTGGCACTACCTTGGGTTTTGGATCCTGGCGCCCCATCATGACTAACATCCCTAAACTTTGGTGTGGGTACACTAGTTGAGGATGGAGCTGGAACTGAAAATTTTTGGTATGCTAAGAACGGCTACCATCCTGTAACCCAGCCTTAGAAAAGTTGTAACTACCTATTCTGGATCTCTTGTTACATCTCTCTCTCTCTCTCTTTAGATTTATCTACCTCTATCTGCTGAGTATGCATCATTAACCTAGCAATATCCAGGTATATATTGAGCATATCAGTCCTCCACTCCTTCAACACCAACCCTGATACACCAGTCACAAACTTACTCATACTCGCTCTAGGGTCAATTATCAAATCGGGAGCATACTTAGCTAACTGGTTAAACTTAAGACAATACTCCTTTACTATCATGGAGCCTTGCCTTAGGTTCATAAACTTTTTTACCTTAGCTTCTCTCATCGCTAGCAGGAAAAACTTATCTAGAAAAGTGTCTTGAAATACCTACCAAGTCATGGGAGATGCATCCTTCCCTCTACTCTTCTTCCACGCTACAACCCAATCATGAGCAATATCCTTCAACTATAGGATGATAATTATACACTCTCTTTATCATACATATGCATAATTTTGGTATCTTCTTCACCTCTTCAAAATAAAGTTGTGGGTCCTCACCTGCTACTGACCCAATGATTTTGGCGGGTTCATTCTCATGAAATTTTTTATTTTGGTTGTGGCTGAATCCCCATCTTTCTGAGGTGGGCCTGCATCCTAACGATTCCCCTGAACACTAGTCGTCACAGCTTGGGGTAGCGCCTGAAAAGCTGCCCAAAACTCTGTATGTGACACATTCTCATTCTTAGGATCTATGAGTTGGGATGGCTGGTTATCATCCCTATGAGCATTGGCTCTGCGAGGAGGCATCTTCTATAAATGAAAGAAAGAATGGATCAGACTGAGAATTAACTGGAACTTATGCATACTCTCATGACATGAACACTGAAAGAAGGAAAACTATTCCTAAAACATCTTATAGCCTCCCATACATAAATGTGGTGCACAACACACCCATGCACAAGACTCTACTAGATGAAGCTTTCAGACTTCCTAGGATACTATTGAACCTTAGACTTTGATACCAAGTTTGTAATGCTTTGATTTTCTAAAACCAATACACCACACGATGCTCATGACCCCGAGGGACCACAAGCAAACCCTTTCTGATATCTGTAACTGAGCACTACATAATATACTGAAATAAATATGGAAAACTATTGGAAACTTGCCATAAGGCTCAAATATCTAAAATAATCAATACTGAAAACTAAATAATGATACATCTATCTGAAAAGCCTCTAAACTATCTGAACTGTGGAGTTGATGGGAGATGTTCCCAACTAACTCCATCTACTGAAAATAAACTGAGTCTAATGCCATAATAAAATAAGGATCATCCTTGAATGATAAGGACTCACTGCTAAGTCAACTGCTGCTGGCTAAGTTGGGACTGCTAAGGGTGCTCTGGTTCTCGCTCATCTGAACCTATGGTATAAGACACCATAGCGCAAGAGAAAAGTATGTGTCAGTACTTTAAATATACTGGAATTCTAGATGAGGTAAGGCTAAAGGCAAGGGCTTATGCATGAACATAACTTAACTGAATAACATGAGAATACTGAATGAGGATACATGTATGGACTGAATACTACCTTCTAAATACTTGAACTTCGAGCAACTGAGTCTACTAATACTGATATCTACATTTACTAACACTGAGAGTCTGAATAATCGAGTCTACTGATGCCTGAATTATGAGCTTACTAATATCGACTGACTGAAACTGAGATCAAACCTATCTAGCAGATGATCTTCAAATCTAGTAATAATGATAAGGAATGACTAAATCTAAGTTTGAGATCAAGCCTACCAACGGGCGATCTCTGAATTGATTAGTACTGATACTGGTTAACTTTATGTAAGAACAGGCCTTTCTAGCGGGTGGTCAATAAATCTATAGAACTATCTAAGTTCCTCACTGAGTTGAATGAATGTATCTGACAGTTCATATATATGAGTGCTACTATGATAACTGAGACTGAATTGTAACTGTAGAATTTCTCACTTAACAAACGTTCCCCAACTTTAAACTAGTGAGGTCTAACCTGTAACCCTAGTTGAAAGGGTATCAATACCGTGCCACGGGTAAATACCTCTGTTATGGTCAAGCCTCTATAATGGGTGACCCTGAACATGAAGTCAAGCCTAAGGCAATATGATAGTTAAGCCTTAATCTAATGGGTAACTCCTGGTCCGGCGTTGGCTATGCAGTTCTGGAATTTAAGGATTGTAACTAATGACTCTGCCTCTCTAACGGGGAATATGCCATCCCTGCACTCGCTCGGTGCTAGTTACTACTCCCAATTGAAGGACTCTGAACTTATTCTTAACTGAACTTAGACTGAGCTGAATTTGTTACCGAGCATACTGATCTACTAAGTTAAGTTCACTTGGTTCTAAAGACTGACGAAACACTATTGGATCTCGTTATCTGACTGAATAATACTGAATTCTGAATTGATTACTATAATGTTACTGAGGTCTGAACAGAACACTTGGATACTACTAAGATCTGAGCTGAGTACTGAACTGAGGCTGGAATGCTAATGATACTTAGATTACTGAAATTTTTTAAGTTCTGTAACTGTCTGAGAGTGCTGAGTTCTGTAATTAACTGAGTTCTAAAAATCATGGCTTGACTGAGATTATCATAAAAACCGATATGGGCTCTAGACTTGCAGCTAAACATAACATAAAATTAAAACATAACCATAAAATTAAGGTGGCGAAATGAGATTGCCAATTTTTGAAGGCCAATAATAGGCTAAGTCTGGGAACTTAGTTAGAATTTATTTTATTTTTTTACGTCTGGGGTCCCTTGATAATCTTAAAGGACTGAATTAAGCTTTGAAATTTTATAAGGTCTTACAATATCTCCCCCTAAGGAGTATTCATCCTCGAATGAGACTGGCTGAGAGGAGAGAAATGATAAAGTGAAGTACGTATTGAAAATGAACAATCGAGACATGACTTCATGACTAGCATAACTGATAAGCCAAATGTATCATATTGAACATGCATATTTGATGCATGAGTAACTGGTTTATGAATGCATGACTGAGATTTATGATAAACTGAGTTTGTCATGATGTGAATGTATGTCTGATGCATGATTATATAACTGAACCAATACATGAATGCATGACTGAATAGGCAATTGTATTTGATACCAAGTTTATAATAAGAATCTGAACATGGAACTGAATGCTGAGTTTGAAACTGAAATCTAAACATAAAACTGAATGAGTTTCAAGAAGACTGTTACATTAAACTGAAAATGCTGATGAGTCTAAGATTAATTACTAATTATGCATGAGTGGAAACATGAGAACGTAACTGAGTCTGGAACGTGATACATGAGCTGGATTATTATGATCTGAATTGAGCACCTTGAATATATGGCTTACGGATGAGGTTGGGGGTTGAGGGTCAACTTATAAGTACCCTCTTACTCCAAATTAGATTCATTATGAGGAGAGATAATGGAATGTTTTTGTCATGAGAGTTTGGGGAATTATCGTGTATCTCCCCCATCAGACATTATGTCCCTAGAAAAATACTGACTTAACTGAGATACTAAGAAAAACTGGGACGATGCACAGGGTACCTATGAACTGAATCGCGACTGAATATATGGGATCTAAATCTAAGACATAATATATGAACTAAGCTGATCTTGCAACTACTGGGACTTTCTATCTTAGAACAGGTACATTCCAAAGATTTTTTATGGTAGGACTAGGTGGAAAGATAAGAAACTACACCATATAGATTTATTGTCTGATTGCTAAATTGAATTACTGGCTTTGCGGACTAACTCACGCTAAAAACTTATACTCGACTAGAGCATTTCTATAACATTCTTTCTATAGAGTTCTAGTGACTGTAGGGAGAAAACAAATCTTGGTCTGGCCTAAGTAGGACATCTAAATAGGAGATCGCTACATGGCTGGGATTTTCTTATATTAGGAGGCAAGGCCTATGAAACATCGTCTAAGATAAGGTGACTAAACCTTATGCACTGCAACTGAGACTACTAAAGAGATTCACATGGGTGCTGAGCACGAATGCATGGATATACTAATTTATCTAATTAACTGAATGACTAATAGCTGAATACTGGATATGTAAAACTGAACTGCATTTGATTTGGGATAGCTGGACTAAAACTATAGAGTGTTATGAATAGAAGGTAATGACTGACTGGATAACAAGAGGTAACTAAGCATGAGTGAGGGAAAATTGTATTACCTTAGGAACGTAAGACCAGGCATCTAACATGATTCGAGAACATTCTATAAACTGAGGTACTGAAATACTAATATCTGAGTAACTGATGGCCATATACTATGGTCAGGAAATCTTAAAACTGGACTGAGTTTCTAATCTGACTGGACTAGGACTGGCACTAAGATTATAGTTAAGATGGTAATTGAGACTGTAACTGTAACTAAGACTATAACTGAGACTGAATATTGGTTTTCTATAACTGAGGGTTAGACTGGTATGAGAGTACTGAATTCTGATAGCTAAGTAACTGATAGCTGAAAGCCATGGTTCTGTAGGACTATCTGAGTCCTTTACTAAATATTAATTACTGAACTGACACTGTATCTAAGGCCTGCGGGATGGAACATTAACACTACTGATTTATCGATGGATCTAAACTAAGGGTATAGGTGGCATAATCTGAGTTTGACTGAACACTAGGAGTGAAGTCATGAATCGTGTGGGCTAAGCATACTGTAAAGCATGACATGAGTGCATGACATGAGTGCATGAGTCATGAGCTGCACGAATTAGGTTTGGAATTTCTGAATTCGTGCAACATGATTCACAACATTGGATGAACTTGGACTCCTCATATGAGAAACTTAAAACACACACTATTCTATGAAAAGCGCATGGATATAAGCTGTATTTATGGGATTGAAACATAAAGCATGTGTAAGTATCGGGAGGGTTGAAGTACAAAACTTTACACTAAGGTAAGAATGGGTCGGGAATCATCTTCCCTTATTAATTTTCTACACATACTGGCACTACTACTAAAATCTAAAGGCCTAACTTTCTGAGATATCATAACCGAACAGTTACTGAATACCTGTCAGGCTGTGTTAGACTAACTCACTGGGGTAGATACTAGAAAAGGTCCTGTTAATATTTGGTCTGGCCTTAAAGTTGACTGCTATGAAAGGAGTTACAAAAGAAAAAAAAAGCTCCTAAATCTGAAGAAACGTGACCACATAAATGAGGGACCTATACATACCAGTGGCTGCACTAGGAGGACTTTCCTGAACCTATCGGGACTGAAGTGCATAGATTCTGTTTGGTCGTTTCTCACTGATAGCGCTAGAACTGGCACCCTGCTGATTCGAGCAACCGGACTGAGCTGAAGGAGGGTCGTGCTTGCTTCTAGGGCCAATCCTAGGACAATCTCAGACCTTATGACTTGACTCGCCATATCTGAAATACACATCACTGTCAGCTCTACATATACCCTTATAATGCTTACCGCACTCTTTGCATAGTGGATGAGTAAAAACCCTGCCCTCACTACCATGGGCTTGGAGCCTAGTACCCCATCTCTACAATTATTTCTGAACATTGGTGTTGGTGCACTAGATGAAGATGGAACTAGGGTTGGAAACTTCTGTATATGCTGAAAATGGTTACCACCCTGCAACCCTGGCTGAGAAAAACTATAACTACCAGTTGTGGCTTTCTTATTTTTCCTCTCCTTCTTCTTAAGTTTCTTCTCCTCAATCTATTGACCATGGACCATAAGCCTAGATATGTCCATCTCCTTAATCAACATCACAGTCCTGCACTTCTTAACCACTCTACCTAATATCCAGGACATAAATTTATTCATTCTAGATCTACTGTCTGCTACTACATAGAGAGCGTACCTGGCAAACTGCATGAACTTGAGGGAGTATTCTTTTACGCTCATGCTACCTTGTCTAAGGTTGATGAACACTAATATTTTGGCTTCTTGCTGCTCTAGGGGAAAGAATCTACCTAAGAAGGTCATAGCAAACTTTTCCCACTCTATGGGCTCTACATCTGCACCCCTATCTACCTTTCACTGCTTAAACCACATATGGGCTACATCTTGTAGGTGATAGGCAGCTAACTCTGTACTCTCATTGAAAGTCACTTCTATGATATCTGTGACTTTCTGAACTTGATCAAGGAATTCTTGTGGATCCTCTTCGGACTTAGAACCTGAGAATAGAGGAGGATTCATTCGGGTGAAGTCTCGAATCCTGGCTGCAGAAGAATTGGACACTGGGTTGGCCGGAACAGCAGCTGGCTGGTCATTCTGAGCTGTGACTGAATTGGGTAGAGTAGTGAATGCAGTCCTGAATTCTGCATGAGAGACATATTCACCTAAAGGGTTAGGCTGATAAGGATGAGGGGCTGGTTGATCTACCGTTCCTCTTTCCTGAGTCCTCTTTAGAGGCATGTTCTATAAATGAAAGAGAAAAAGGGATTAAACTGAGACTTTCGATGGAACTCATACTCACTCTCACGACATGAATACTGAAAGAAGGGAAACTATTCCTAAAATATCTCATAGTCTCTTACACATAAGTGTGGTGCATAACACACCTATGTATAAGACTCTACTAGATGTGGATTTTCAGACTTTCTTGGATACTGTTGAACCTTAGGCTCTGATACCAAGTTTGTAACGCCCCAAATCTAATACCCAAAATTCTACACGATGCTCGTTATCCCAAAGGACCACAAGATAATCCATGACTGATATCTGTAACTGAGCACTGAATAATAATAATATCATAAATGTGAAAACATGAACTGAAAGGCCATAAGGTTCAATACTGATACATAACTGAAAATATGGTATAACAATACCAAAACAACTGAAATAACTGTCTGAACGTGTTGTAGTCTGAAAGCCTCTAAAACTGAACTGTCTGAATGAAGAGTTGATGGGATAATCCCCCAACTAACTCTATCTACTGAAATAAAATAATTACTAAAAAATGAAATAATCAAATAATAACATCCTCGGATGATGAGGACTCACTGTTGATTCTAACTGCTGAAACTAGAATGCTACTGATACTCTAGAGTGCGTGCTTCTGAACCTATTGTATAGAACACCATAGTGCAAATGCGTCAGTACGATTGAATGTACTGGTATGCAAGTGAGGTAGGCTGAATGCAATGGTTCATATGCATGAACAATACTAACTGATTGAATAACATGAACATGAAAATGCATGCATGAATACGTAACCGTAACTGAGATCATGATAATACTAACTTATGAATTCTGATAATGTGGATTTACTGATATCTGAGTACTAATACTGGGATACTGAATGACTAAGTCCATTGAGTACTGAGGAACTGATGTCATATTACTGATAAAGGAAAGACTGTTTCTGACAGTTCTGTTTATGAAAAACTGGTTTGATTGACTGTATCTGACAGTCTTGAAATCTAAATACTAGTAACATGAATTTTGTATAATTAATATATTATTAACTGGGTGACTGTATCTGGCAGTCCTAATTCTGATGGAACTAGTTGAGTTCCGTATTGAGCTGAGCGACTGTATCTGACAGTCCTGAAACAGTAGAACTGAATTGAGTTTTATTACTAAGACTGGATTTAAAACTGAGACTGTGGGAGGTAATCATCTAACTGATATGCCCCGAAACTGAATTGGTGGGGTCCAACCTATAACCCCAGCTGGAAGGGTACCAGTACTGTACCACGGGTAAAGACAAGCTGTGAGTAAACCCTCTCTGACAGGGAGATCTTCCATCAAACCCTCCTAGTAGGAAAACTCGAATGAGGTGTATAATCCCTAAACTAGTAGGGTAAATATCAACCTACGCTGGCTACATAGTTCTGGAATGCAAGAATTGCTTCTAAGGATCACACCCTCTACTGGCTAACAGGTGAGTCCCCATCCTTGGATTCACTCGGTGCTGAATCCTACTCCCAACTGAAGAGACACTGAAATGGTTTAAATTGAACTAAACTATTACTGACAGTATTGTTTACTTTAATTGAATAGAGTTCACTAAATTTTTGTTGATTGGCAGAATACTACTGAGATCTGATAACTGACTGAGATTACTGAGATTACTGAGGTTACTGAGATTACCGAGAGTACTGAGATTACTGAGTTTTCCTGAGTCATGTAACTGACTGAATTCTAATGATCATGGCTTGATTTAGAGTATCATGAAAACTGACACTAGCTCTAGGCACACAGCTAAATTGTCAGGTACAAGTACCCCCAGGACTCGATAGCATGAAACTGACAAGACTTGACACTTCTTGAACACGTGACCAACATCAACAATTCATAATACAATAAGTTGGGGATTTCATGAAGCACATGGTTATCTTAATGTTGTATATGGATGAAATTGCAAATAGGCATGTCATACTTTCATCAACCTAATCTCATGAACATTCCATCAAATACTCATAATGGACACAATATCATGGAAGTCATTCTTGGTCATAAGGGTAAAGCATGCATTTATTATTTGAGTCACAATTAAGCTATAATACACAATTTCTATCCTCTTAGGCATTTTGTCTAACACCTTACATACATAGCTTAGGGCATAGGTGCAATCATTAACTTACATATCATAAACAACTCAATTTCATGGATTTCAACTTACATGCTAACGTAGTTTCATAAAAAACACATAAAAATTCCAACTTGGGAATCATACAACAAGATAAACATGGTTACAAATAACCCACAACATAAATATCAGGTTTTATAATTTGAAAGAGGGTTCTTGGACTTCATGGATGAAAGGAATCCATAAATCAACACTTGACATACCTTAGTTCTTGATTTTACGATGACTGATGAAGAGATTCTTGAATTTGAGTATTGAATTTGAATCCTTAACTGAAAACCCTAACTTTTTCTTGAGAGACACTATATTTTGCTTGAATTGGGGCTAAATCCCGAGTTTTAGACTTATATAGGGATGGGAAATTGACCCTTCTTCTCTTAAAAATGCAGATATTTAATGACTGAAATTGGGTAGCATCGACGCGATAGTCGACGCATTACGCCATTATTGCATCGAGTCTCAGTACTTTGACCCTGGCAACCTGCAACAATATCAACCAACGTGATTGGTGATGCGGCATGCCAAGATCGCATCGGTTCACTACTTTGGGCTTCCAAACGTGGTCCAAAAAATCCAAAATTTGTCCGGAACCACCTATGGACCTCTCTGATCATGAATTAACAAAAATACAGACTATTAAAGGACGTTATGGTGGCAAATTAAGATTTCCAACTTTTGAAGGCCAATAATAGGCTAAGCCTGGGAACTTAGTTAGAATTTTTTTTTTTCTTAAAGTATGGGACCTCTTAGGCATGTTTTCATTAAGCAAAGAAAAAAAGAATAAGCAAGAGATGAGGAAATCTTTCATAGCACCTCAAATATGAAATATAAGACATACTAATGTAACGACACTTTTTCAATACAAAGTGGAGTCAATCAACATATTTATAATTTAGAAGAAAAATTTACTATAACATGTGAATAACAATGCGACGTATAAATGAATAAAAACACTTTAAGAAGTAAACCAATAAGCAAAGTGAAACTAATAGCATATATTAAGCATATTTGAGAAATCATATTCGAAGACAAAATGAGAGAAATAGTAAAATATTAATTCTAAGAAAAAGTGTCCAATTATGCTAACTCCTATTGTAGTTCTACACCATTTCAACAAAATCTATGACCCTAACAACTTTTCAATCTAAATAAGAGTAAATCAAAGGACGTTTTGACCATAAAAATGAGTAACTCACTACTTCAAATTGAGAAACAATTTTACAAATCCTTAACAATAGTAACCATTCCTTTTCGATATAAAGGAAACAACTTTAGTATGAGCATGCATTTTAAGCAAAGATCAAAACTTTATCCATAATAATCAAAGAATAAAGGTAAAAGGCGAAACAATCAATATTAACTATTCTTTTCAACATAAAGGAAACAACTTTACATGCTAAAAACAAATATATACACTAACAATGAATTTAAACAAATCATGAGTACATATTTTAAACAAAGATAAAAACTTTATCAATAATAATCAAAGAATAAAGTCAACGAAATACGTTCAACTATTGCTAGCTCATTTTTATACCATGAGCATGAAAATAACCATAATATCGATACACAACGTCCTATGTCCTTCAAGGTCGTCTACTGCAAGCAATCCCAATAAACAAAATTACAAGTACGAATTAAGAAGAAAAAAGAGATGAAGAAGAAAACGATAATAAAACTAAAAGGGGAAAGGTGTGTTTACCTTTTTTGGGGCAGCAAAACGGGACTTCAAGCTTTCTTCGGAGTCTTGATCACCACCGAAAAATAATCTTTCGAGAACCCCAATTAGACTATCACTTGAAAAATTTTACTAAAGAAAAGAAATTTAATTATTTGCTCAAAGATTTTTTTTTCACTCTTTGAGACTTTTTGACTTTCTACCAAAATAGTGATAGTATTTATAGGAAATGATGGAGATTCAATTCTTTGAATCCACCAATGTGGGAGAAAGAATTTAGGGGTTTTGTGGGAAATTTGAAAATTGAGGGTAAGGTTTGTTGGAGGATAAGGTGAGTTGGAATTGTACAATCTACTGCAAATTTTGAATTTAAAATTTGAATTTCAAATGTGGAAAAATAATAAGATTGAGGTGATTGTACAACCTAGTACAAGTTTTGAAATTCAAATTGAAAAAAAGACAAGGTTGGGGTGAATTATACAATCTAGTACAAATTTTGAAATTCAAATTGAAAAAAGAACAAGGTTGGGGTGGAACTATACAATCTAGTACAAATTTTGAAATTCAAATTGAAAAAAGAACAAGGTTGAGGTAGAATTGTACAATCTAGTACAAATTTTAAAATTCAAATTTGAAAAAAGACATGATTGAGGTGGAATTGTACTATCTAGTACAAATTTGAAATTCAATTTGAATAGGTAGATTTAGGTCATTTTGGGGGATTTTGAAATTATTTAAAATATAACCCCAATTATGATTGAAAATTTAGTCAAACTTATTTAATTTTGACCAAATTGAAAATCAATTGACGGATTGCATTCCAATTATGGCCGATTTGATTTTAATTATGGCCAAATTCAATAGATTGGCTAAATTAAATTGAAATTCGATACGAATTAATACTTCCTTTAATCCTAAGATTCTTGATTAGATAAAATCAAATAAATATTTCTCCAAATAAATTATTTTTTGGAACAAATCATATTTAGATCAAGATTTTACCCATTTGAATTAACTTTTAAGATAAGCTTTGATTAAAATTTGATATTTCGTAAAATAAATATCTAAGTAACAAAATTATATAATTTCGTATAGTTAAATACGATGATATACAATTGCTACTTAAAATAGCAAAATTAATCAGATAAATAATTTGAAAAGTTTTTTATTCAGATAAAATAAATAGTATAATATTATTTGAAAATCGAAGAAAATCGGGACTAAACCTAGTTGTGGAGGACAAAAATTAGATGTCAACAGATGAAAGAAAAGTTTAAGACTTATTGGGGGACTCCTGAAAAGATTTGCGCTTGAAGAGCTATTAGGGAAAGAAACGGGAAAGAAACTAAGTAATGAAGTAGAAACTTATTTGAAAGATTTGTTTGTTTTTTATGTAAGAAAGTATTCAAAAGGTTCTAAAAATAATCCATCTTCATCTGGATACGCTTCATCTGACTCATCTAGATCTGATTCATCTAATTTTGGTCTTCCTCAAAATTTGATGACAAACACTTAGAGAAATAAGCTTCACATGAAGAAAAAATTGACAGATTGTGGTAGACTGGTAGTACCAGATGTACTAAATCAGGGTTAGATAAATACCTTGGTGAAGACCAAGAGCATGTGCCTGAGCCTGGATCCGAATCTGAATTTGAGGATTTTGATATCTTAAAATGGTGGAAAGTTAATTCTCCTAGGTTTCATGTCCTTTCACAGTTGGCTCATGATGTATTAGCTATTCCAATGTCAAGTGTGACATTGGAATGTGCATTTAGCATCAACAATCGTATTCTTGATTCATTTAGAAGTTTGTAGACTTCTAAATATGTGCAATGCCTTATTTGTGTTCAAAATTGACTTAGACAAGAGACTAGTCCTATTTGTGTTGAAGAAAATTTGGAGTTTCTTGAGAAACTTGAACTTGGTAAGACTTTGTATTTTTTGTGTGTGTTTTTGCAAAAAAAAAAAAAATACTTATTTGTTGTAGTAGAACATATTTGTTAAATTTTATTTTAGAGATGTCTAATAGTGGACGAGGCTCGTGCATTGTTGATGTATGATTGTGATTTGCTTGTAGTTAGTAGTGGTGATGATTGGTGAGTTCAATACTTTATTTGTTTGATTATATCCTTTTATAAATTGTAAGTTATATTTTAATTTTTGATTTTATGTTGAAGGTTCAAGTGATGCCTCCTAAATCTAAAGTTTACTTGGCTATTTGGAAACATTATGAGGTAAGTCAAGACAATGAAGAAGTGTGTAAACCAAGATGTTGAAATGTGGCTTAACCTTCAATTATCATCTGAAAATATGTGTCACATTTTCTTTGCGTAAACATTTTAAGAAGTGTTTTATGAAAGACAAGAAGAAGTTGATTCGTCTTTAAACACTTGAGATGATTCGTCCTAGTCGAATTTTAACTTTTAAGACTTGTTGTTGCTACTATTTTATTTTTTTATGGGCTGCTACTATTTTAGCCTTTTAGGCTGCTACTGTTTTTGCATTTTTTGTTGTTACGTTGCTACTATTTTAGCCTTTTAGGTTGTACTATTGTTTTTGGCTTTTTGCGTTGCTGGCTGTTGCTACTATATAATTAATATAAATATTTCCTGCAGCCTGAAATTATTGTCCATGACAATCTGCAAATAGACTACAATCCTAGTTCCTAAATTGTCCCAATAAAAGTTGTTCGTGTGGTTCATGTAGTGCACCATGTTATTTTGTTGTAGAATGATAGTTACTGGAGTAGGTGTTATTGGCTTATTGCTTATTGATGCTACGGTGTGGGTCAGATAAGGAGAAGAATTCCGCTGGTCTTAAGATGTTGTAATGTTGTTAGTGTTGTTGTTGAGGACTGTTATGGATATCCTTTTATACACTTTATGTTTTGAAATATTGTGATGTTAATCAACTAGTGAGTTACTATATTAATCGATCAGTGCTGTTAATCGATCAATAATGTTGCTATTATACACTTTATGTTTTGAAATGTTGTGAAGATTATTGGCTTAGGATGTTGCTGTTAGTGTTGTTGTTAAGGATGATGCTACGATAGGATGATGTTGTTAAGGGCAATAGAGTTCTTTCTGTTATCGAACTGATTATTGTTTCTATTAACTAATCATTTTCTTCAAGCTCAAATATGATATGTTTTTAATATTTTCAGTCATGGTAGAAAAAGAATTGAAAACCAAAAATCCAAATTGTTAAAGTGTTAAACTGGAAATGTTTTTAAGGCAAATATTTATATTTTATAAGGTAGAAAGCAATAAGCCAACAACTGAAAACATAATACAATACTTGTCATAGAATAAAATGTTAGCATGTTCAGTTAACACTAAACAAGGCTAGAACAGCTTATGTTAAACATGCCCAATTAGCTCCACAGTGATAGAAAATGTGGTTAACCTTAGAAAATAGTTCAATTTACAAATATAATTTAACCCATTAAACAGGCTTAAAATGAAAAAATCAAAATTATTAAATCTAACGCAAACCGAATCGAAACTTACATAAATCGAACCAAACTAATTTAGTTCGATTTTTGGTACACCTAATTTCATAACCGAAAATTAAAAAAAAAAAAAAAAAATAAGATCGAACTGAATATCGAACACCCACCCTACTATTTTTTTATATAAATTTGTGTTTTCGAGGACATATGATAGTTTATTATACGAAAGTGAATTTTATATATTTATTTGTATTATGTAGCTTTGGTTAGTTTTTTTTATTGAAACAGTTTTGATACATATTTTTTATAATTTTAATGTAATTTTACTTTTTGGGTGATTTATCACTTTTAAGAAATATTTATTTCTAGTTATATTAATTTATAAACATTAAAAATTGAAAGATTTATGAAGCTTACGCCCCCTCGCCTCATATCAGATAAAATGTCTCTCCTTATATCTCCGTCTTTAAAAATATCAATTAAATCAAGGCTAATCCAATAAAATCTAGGACAAACTATAATTACACTAGTTCATTAATTGTTTTTACTTTGGTGTGAACATAAATTCTCTTACACATGACTTTCGGTTACATTTTACAGTACTGGCCACGAAATTTTTGCTAGATTACTGAAACTAAAACTACAAAATCACTATATATAACTGTGTTTACTTGGATATTATCAGTTGTATGTTGGTACAATTGTTTTTTTCATCAGAGAAATGGATGATGATGCTGGAATTCCACCAGAGAATAATGTCGTTACTAGTGGTTATTGAATGACATGGTCTGAACTGAGGTAGCAAACGGGTGAATCGGATCGAATTTGGATAGATTGAATATGAGTTAAGCTTAAATGAGTTAGATTACAATTCACTCATAATATATGAATAATATGAATTTGGTCAAATATGAAGTGGATAAAAATGATTTCAACTTACTTTTAACTACTAAAGCCGAAAACTTAGAACTTTTATATGTATATTAACTTTGATTTTCTTATCCCTTACCCCACCCTCCTCCCCCTACCCCCTCAAAAAAAAAAAAAACACCTCCAACAAAAACATAATATTTTTTAGAAAAATTACCCCCACCCCCCTCCCCCAAATGCACCCTCAGCCCCCTACCCAACACCCCACCCCACACCTAAAAAGACTAATTTAAAAAAAAATAATAATAATTTTACTTTTAAAAAATAATTTCTTAACCCTCCCCCCTCCCCCAACCAACCACTAACCCCCCATTTAAAAAAAAAAAAAATTAAAAATGAAAATTAAAGGAAAGTTAAAAAAATACTTTTTAAAAAATGAAAAAGTTTTTAAAAAAAAAAAGTTAAAAAGAAAATTGCACCCCTCCCCCAGAGCACCCTCCGATAAAAAGAAAATTAAGAAAATGAAAATTTTTTCAAACAAAAAAAACAAAACAGTTTTAAAAAAATTTGCACCTCAACCGTCAACACCCCCGCACGCCCACCCCCACGCCCACCCCCTGCAAGAAAATATCTTTTACAAAAATGAAGAGTTTTTCAAAAAAACAAAAAAATAAAAAATTTGCACCCCACCCCCTCCCCCCTCTTCCTCGGAAAAAAAATAACTTTTTACAAAATGAAAAAGCTTTTTAAAAAAAAAAAAAAACAAGAAGTTTAAAAAAAAAATTGCACCCCACCCCCACTTACCCCAAACCCCCCACAAAAAAAAAAAAAATTCAAAAAATGAAAAAGGTTTCAAAAAAAGATTAAAAAAAATTGCCCCTCATTCCCACCTACCCCTCTCCCCCCGCCCCCCATTTTCTTTTAAATCAAATAAATTTAAAGAAAAAAAAAATCCCCACCCCAAAACCTCCACCCCCACCCGCAACCCCTACGCCCTCAATCTTTTATTTAAAAAAATTCAAAAAAAAAAATTACTTTTTGCTGAACCAGCCCAGCCCACCCTCCACCCCTATCCCTAATTTTCTTTTTCTTAACAAGAATTGAATTTTTGTGGTGCAATTAAAAATTTTAACCATAAAAAGGTGATCTCTATGTTTAAATGAATATTCATATTTTATCCATTTTATTCATATTTGTATGAGCATTTAAAATGAGTTGAAGTCCATATTACTCATTTAAAATAGAATAAATAACGTAAATCGCACTATTTTAAAACATAATTACCTTCTCTCTCATTCTTTTAATTAAAATTTCTCGCTCTATACTTATACATAAGTTGCTGATCATATACATTATTACTTATTTATCTGAACTAACTGATTTAACTATGATTAAGAAAATAAGATATTTGTCTTAAATACGTAACACAATTAACGCTATATTTATGAAATTGTGATTAATTGATCCCTTAAATTCAGTAACAACTTTTCAATTTCAAAATTTTGAAACACCAAATTAGTTTTAAAGATCAGAATTAGAGATTGAGGAATCTTAGGTTGATTTCGACGATTGCATTCGAATTGCATCACCCCTAATATTATACATTTTAAACTAATATTAATTTAATATGCAACAAAGCTTAAACAAAAAAAATTTAAAACTTGAAAACATAAAACAATGCTTAATATTCTTTCGTATACATAATAATGCTATATATATAGGTTGAAATAATCACTTCAGCTTGTCTAAGAAAGCCATATACATAACTGTGTTATGTATAACACTGTTAATGCATAACATATACATAACTCTGTAATGTATATGTTCTGAAATAAATAGCCCATTAATATTTGTTTCACCACATATACATAACAAATTTAAAATATATGGGCTCATATACATAATAATGTTATGTATATGGAATGAAGTAACAACAAATTCCATATATATATATATATGGTGTGACATAAAAACTCTTGGCAATGTCAAATTTCATTCATATACACATCTTTTTTTCTTCCTTTTTTTTTCTTTCTTCCAACAGAAATGATATCACCAATAGCAATAAAATAAAATTTAAAAAATTTTTAAAAAAAATTGCCTCTATAGAGGTGATGGATGCATCAAGTGCAAAAATCAACAATGAAGGTTGAAATTGGATTGAGGATCTAGGACGGGTAAAACCCTCCAAAGAATTTTTATTTATTTTTTCCTCCTAAGCCGTTTAATTTGCAATTTGCAATTGAAAATTGTGGGTTTTGTAAGCTAAGGATTTGATATTTGGGGAAATTCAATAGAAAATCTAAGGTAACAGATTTTTTCAATCTTTTTATTTGGTGGACACAGAGCCATGAAGTTTAGAACTTTTATGAATTCGAAATAGGATTTTGAGAATAACCGTAAATGCAAAATTTTAAAAATTGAGGTTCACACCCAAGGGTGTGGCTTCAATTCCCAGCAGAGATAAATACTAGGTGTTTTCTTTCCATCTGTTCTACCTTTGATGGACAGAGTCATGTAGTACCTCTTACTGGTGGGAGGTGACACGTATTTCGTGAATTTAATCGAGGTGCGTACAAGATGAATCGTGGGAGGTGGCACATATCTCGTGAATTTAGTCGAGGTGCGTGCAAACTGGCTCGGACACCACGGTTATAAAAAAAATGAGATTCCTTGATTTTAGGCACAAAAAACATATAAATGGGAAGATAGAGTAATGTATATGAATTATAGAGAAAGAAACTATAAAAATGGAATATTTGAAGTTAGCTTTGAGATTTGAGAAATTGTGTAGTATAAAAAAATAAAGTTGTAGTTTTAAGTAATTTTTTTAAAAAAAATATGAGTGATCCAACTTAATAAATATGGATTAAATGGACTCATTTCACTAATATGGGTTGAAATTATCACCTATCAAATCATCCAAGGCATCGAGTATGATATCATGGAACTTGAAGCAAAACGTAGTCAGATGGATGCAAAAACTTCTGCTGATGCTAAAATCACTGCTGATATCGAATTCCCCCTCAACGATCGCAACATTTTGCAGAAGAATTTGGATGAGTTTCTAATGGAACTTGCAGAGCAACAATGTGAAGGTATATCTTATGTGCTTAATTGGTTGAGTGTGTGTATGTGTGTAACTAACAAATAAAGGGATAATTACAACTATTTGATTTGTTTGTGTAGCAAATTTATGAAGTTTACAAATACACATTAATCTCAAAGTCCTTCAATGAGGATGTACTATGCTTGTCATGAAAATGAAGGAAAATATTGTAGTCGTTTGAACAAAATTTTGCTGACGGTTTACAGGTGGACTTTTTCACCTCGATATTTGTCGCAATTTTCCAATAGGACTACTTTTATCTATCAACAAGTTAGCCTCTGCAAAGTGTTAAATTAATTCCAACAATTAGCTTCACACCTTCTTTAATAACACATTGTACATATTTTATATGATACCCTTTAATCAATTTCAGAAAAATTCAAGGAGCACAAGGAGATAATGACTTGTAAAAAAACGTTAGGTATGATTCAGTAGGAACTTCTGCACCCAATGAATTCACTCAAGAACAGTTGAAAGAAATGTTTAACCTGAAGTCAGACTCATCATCGGAAGTGAAAATGGAGATACATAATGACAAGAAGTTGAGGGACGATGAAAGTTTTGGAGAGAGCATGCATAAAAAAATAGAAGCAGCATTCAATGATTCTGATTCTGATGATGACGGTGAGCCCTCTCAAGACCCTAATTTTGGGTTACACACAAATCATTGAAGGCTTGGCTGATGAATTGCACAAGCTGCTTTCAAGTGATGCGGAAGAATTGAAGGAAAGTAAAGCAGAAAATGATGATGCTGATCTGAAGTAGACAAGAATTAGAAAGTTCATTTTAGCATAAATTTTGCTCTGTAGCCTTTAGATAAAAGAGCGGCAAGGGATAGCAGATATATGAGTAGTTCATTGCTTCAGAATGTTCAAGCATAGTGAAAACACTGTTTTTTTCTCTGAGCAACTCTATAAACTATTTTCTTTTCAGTGATCTTTCTACCCAGTCTAATCCCTCCATATTCCATATCAAAAATAGCATGAAGGATATCCAAATCTGGAAATAGCTCTTTGCTTAAGAATGTTAAGTGCAGTACTATAATTACAGTGAAATGATTCCCTGTTGGTTGTTAACATGATGAATGGACCAACACAGTGCCTTGGGACCTGGATTCAGAAGTGCAAGAAGATTATCCATGATCAACACATTATAGTGACCCATTGTTTCAGGGAAGGAAATATTGCTGCTGATTCTCTTTCCAATATAGGAGGCAACTTAGTTCCTTTTTGCATCCCTAACATTTACCATACCCACCCTGCAGGAACTTCTTTCAAAGGTGAGGGGTAACTATAGAATGGATCTTGCTCAACTCCACAATTTCAGATTCAGACAACCTCCAAAGGATAATCCTCCAACCATGACAAGTTACTTTCTTCAGATAGGCCAGAGGAGAATCCAAATGAACCCAGCAGAATTGCACAGCAGCACAGGGAGCCACTCTACTACTGTTTCTGATGTACATTGATATTATTCCTAGTTCTAACTACTTAGTACATATTAGAATGCGGGGAGTACCTTCCCAACTTTTGGATGCTTTACTTACTAGAAATAGATTCTTTAAAGAAATGGATTCCCCTAGAAGATTCTATCTGTCTTGGATCACTTTATCAAGTTAGCTATGATAGGCTGCTTATTTATTTATATGTGTGACATGTATAGTTACACTAACCAAATCCAAGTTTTTTGGGAGCTTCAAAAAAGTAAAAGTGCTGAGTAACCTCAGTAAGAATGAGTACTTTGAGGAGGTGAGGTCCTAGGTGGCCAACAAATTAGTTTCTAAAAAGAAAACTGCATGATATATTTCTCCCGTAAGCAATCATTTTCATCATCATCAATGGGCGTATCTAAGGAAAAGTAGTACAAGAGATAACTTTTGTTAGTTAGAATATGAGTAGGAATAGGAATAGCATATAGAATCCTACTTGAAAAAGGATTGTAACGTAGTCCTATTAGGAAAAGGATTGTAACGTAGTCCTATTAGGAAAAGGATTGAAATATAGTGTCTATAAATAGGGTCTCAATGTAATGATGTAGTTACAACAATTCAATAATATTTTTCTCTTATATTTTCTCACATGGTATCAAAACTTCCACGATCTTGGTAAAGAATCAAAGAGTTTCCGCTGCCGGCGGGCGGCTATAGTCTATTTATGCTGCCCATCTGGCCAATGATTATGTTACCAAAAGTTGGGTCACTGACTCACCGTGTATCTTTCTAGTGACTATTTTCTCATATCTTTGGGAAGCACCATGCATCTGTCCGGTGACTACTTTTTCATATCTATTTTTCTTAAAACCGTGCTTCTTTTCGGTGACTATTTTCTCATATCTGATTTGTGTAGCACCGTGCATCTTTCCGGACTACTTTCTCATATATGAGTTGCATAGCATCATGCATCTTTTTAGTGACTCCTCAGATTTAATTTACGTAGTTCCGTACGTCTTTCTGGTGACTTCTCGAATCTAATTTATGTGGGGTCGTGCCATCATTCCAACCCTACCCATATAATTTCTCTTTTTCAATATGGTCGTGCCATCATTCCGACCCTGCCCATATAATTTCTCTTTTCCAGTAGGATCGTACCGTCATTCCGACCCTACCCATATAATTTCTATTTCTCAATAAGAGCCTACCCATATTCTCTTTTTCCAGTAAGGTCGTGTCATCATTCCGATCTGATACAAAATCAAACCAACAACACCAAGAGCTTCAAGTAGGCTCGGATTTCAGTCCAACAACACAAGAACAACAAGTTTAAGTTTCGGTTTTTCAGCCCACAACACAAGAACAACAAGATAGATAACAATGCTAGTGAATCGAAAAGAGCCCCACACGGCTTCACTAGACTTTAAGATAACAAAATCAACAACAACAACAAGATAAAGAAAGATAACTTGACATATAACATTCAAGAAACTAAGAACCCTAACATCAAGAGAGGACCCTAAGTCTAATGAATATAAACACCAAGTTCTTACGAGGACCAAGAGGCACTCAACGACCTCAAAACCCTTGTTTCTAGCCAAAGAGACAACACAAGTATCCCTCTACTTGTGAGATAATAGGGGCGGCTTCTATGAGTGGAAGAGAGAGGAAAGGTTTAGTGTTTTAGGTTACAAAAATCAGCATTCAAAAACTAAGGAATAACTCTCTAACATGTTCTATTTATACTACAAACAAAAGGGGTAAAATGACCCATCCGCCCTTGCTTCTTGTGCCAACCTTGGAGAGTAGTTTATTACACATTAGGACCTCTCTTCACACATAAAAACGTTTAGGTCCTTGGTTGGTTCAATCACCAACTCACACACGGCCATTTGCATGAACAAAGCTTGGAGTTTTTGTAATTCCCGAGCTTGGCTTCGTGTGAAAGGCCGTGTACCGGTGGAGGCTGCCCTAACCGTATCACGATCCTACCCATATAATTTTTTTTCCTTATATTGTAGTCACTTTTTAGCCAACAAATCTAATAATCTGGTGTGTATGTTTTGGCTAAGTTTCCGGTGACTTTCTTGTTCAAGATCTACTCGTCTCTTGATTTCAAGATGATCCATATATTTTATACCAGTTTCCGATAAATTTCTAGTGACAAATCGACTTTCTAGAGATGTTTGCTACTTTTCTGATCACTTTTTTAGTTTGTTCCTTTTCAATTGAGGTTTCCCAGACGTCCAAAGCAATCTTTAGCAATCTTTATCAGTTCTCTGGCAGATATCTTCACTAAGTCCCTCACCCATCCTCGTGTTAATTACATCCATAACAAGCTTGGTGCATATGTCTTCTATGCACCAACTTGAGGGGGAGTATTAGAATATGAGTAGGAATAGGAATAACATATAGAATCCTAAAGGATTGTAATGTAGTATCCTATTAGGAAAAGGATTGTAACGTAGTATCCTATTAGGAAAAGGATTGGAATGTAGTGTCTAAAAATAGGTCTCAATGTAATATGTAGTTACAACAATTCAATAATATTTTTCTCTTATATTTTCTCACAACTTCTACCCAAGTAAGCACATTAGGATGTGAATGAAGGCCCTCATCCCCTTTTTAGCCTTCACATGAATCATTCTTCCCGGATCACAGGCACCTGAAAATGTTGGAGCCACGGACATCTTAAAAACCAATAGAATATTGTGGAATCAGCTAAGATAAATTTAAAGGGAAAATAGCTAAGAAGTGCACCCAGGGACTCAAATGAAGGCAAGGTATTGACCCAGCTCCACCTAGCGTAGGTCCTTACTAATTGTGTAATTACCACTGTTTTACTTTCCACCTTATACACTCAAATTCAATTAGGACGCAAGTGTGTGGTCGAATGAAAATTTTCATATCACTATTAAAAGTCCAGTAAATGCAGTTTCTTACATACCCAGCAAAGAAGGAATGGGGACGCAATAGAAATTGCCGCAATTGAAAGTTATTCTATTTCTGTAAAGGAACAATATAGCCATAGAGACAAATATGGAGAAACAAAGCACCAGACAGTGGCACTTTTCCACTTGACTTTGGCCCCTGAAGCTAATGTACAGAGAAGAGGGATGACTATATGAACTAAATGTCATTCGTCTGAATGCAGAGATCTTAAATCACCTCTTCGTACATTGTCCCATAATAGCACGTCTATGGCAGCTATTCCTGACTATAGTCAATATTAAGTGGGTAATGCCAAGAACAGCAAAAGAATTAATGCAATATTGGTAATACAAGGTCCTAAATAAACAACCAGAAAAGATCTGGGACGCAGATCCTCCCCATCTATGCTATTGCGGAAAGAAGGAACCAGAGAAATTTTGATAGAAAATCTGGTAGCATATTTAGGTTAAGAAAGCACACTGAATCTTCTGTCTGTTACAGTAGGTGTAATCATGATCTACCTGTACTGCAAAAATCTAAAGCAGAGTGATAAAATCCTTTACCTTAATAAAAAAATTGCAGCAATGAAAAATTTTAGCTTCAAAAGCATTGGGCCTCCAGTGTTCTTGACTGAAAAAGAAGTATTGTACTTTTCTTTTACCTAACCTGTGGTTCAATGAAGTTGGGTTGAATTCCTAATGGAGACACACATTAGGTGATCTGTATCTGTTCTAGCTTTAATGAACCTTACCGTGTTCTAAATATGTGTGCCAACTGGAGCTAGGCCAGCTAACTCAGGGAATTCTCAAGAGGAAAAAAAGAGAACTGATTAAGAAGCTTCAGCCTAAAATCACATATCAATAAGACTAACAAATACAACATAAAGTCATAACATAAAATGTGGAAGTTGCGTGAACAAGGTGTATAAAGCAAGTGAATCTTCTCTTCCAATTTGGCCTTACACAAGATAAAGGTGTTGCAATCTTCGAAGACATCAAGCATCTTGAATTGCTCAACAATGCAGCTTTAGAAGAGCTATAAATACTTGAAACGAGAAAATAACATACTGGAGATTCAAGCTTGGGGTAGAACGGAAATCAGACTGGAGAGAGAAATAGACTTATTTCAATTTTAGGAGACCAGATATGGACCCAAGTATATTTTATTGGACTTAAAATCTTGTTCAAACTCTTTAAAATTATAAAAAGCACCTCAACCTCATCTTTTCTCGCTTTTTAAACCCAAAAAATGGAAAAATAAATGAAAAAGAGATTGAACAGGCATTTTGCGAATAAATTTTTGAAACTGATCTTTTTGTCAAATCTTCTCATGACACTTAGATTTAAAATGTTAAATACCACAACTCGAGCACGAAAAGTATTTATGCCTAGTCAAGACGTCATAGTTATATCACCTATATTTATAGCAAAACAATCTCAAACATATAAATGCATTCAGATTTATTGCAAATGCATTTAAATTTGAGCAAATCCCATTTCAATTCTAAAAGATCAACAACTTAATTAATTTAAATTAAGGTTAATTCAATAAAATCTAGGACGAATTATAATCACACTAGTTCATTAATTATTCTCAATAGAAAGTTACTTTGGTGTGAACATAAATTCACATACACATGACTTTCAGTTACAATTACATTAAAGATGATGAAATCTTTGCGGGATTACTTCAACTAAACTACGAAATTTCACTATATATAGCCGTGTTAATTTGGATATTATCAGTTGTATGTAAGTACAATTTTTTTGTTCATCAGAGAAATGGATGAGGATAAAATTGTTACCGGAGAAAGCTTTAGTAAGGATTGTGGTGATGATGATGATGATGAAATCCCACCGGAGAATAATCCTGTTACTGCTGGTTATAGAATGACATGGTCTGAACACAAGATTCGTGAAATCATTCAAGGCATCGAGTATGAGATCGTGGAACTTAAAGCCAAACTTAGTCACATAGATGCAAAAACTTCTGTTGCTGCTAAAATCACTGGTGAAATCGAATTCCTCCTCAATGATCGAAATATTTTGCAGAAGAATTTGGATGAGTTTCTAATGAAACTTGCAGAGCAAGAACGTGAAGGTATATATTGTGTGTTTTGGTTATGTGTGTGTGTATTTGTGTGAGTAACAAACGAAGGGACAATTACAAACTTTGTTTGAGGGGGCTTTTATTTCTATTCTTTTCAATTATTTGATTTGTTTGTTTGGGTAGCACCTAGATATTTGTCTCTGTTCTAAATTTTGGGAAAAGTTATTTTGAATGATTATTAATATGAAGTTTACGAATACTTGAAAAATCTCAAAGTCCTTCGATGAGATATATAACCATGCTTGTCATGAAAAATAAAGGAAAATATTAGGGCTTGTTTGGTACGAGAGATAATGAATAACTAATCTTAGATTAATTTTAAAATGGATTTATCCCATGTTTGGTTGGGATAAAATTATGAAAAAACTTATTTTGAAATTAGTTATTTTGTGACGGTAGTGTCATTTTTATCCCATATTGAGGGTGGGATAACAATCCTGGAATAACTAGTCCGGGGATAATTAATTCCGAGATAACGCATTCCTCAACCAAACAAGCCCTATAATTTGGAGAACATTATTTCACTTAAAGTCATAAGCGGACCGTTAAAGTTGTCCACATTATTCACATAGCCACCTTAACTTAGCCTTCTTCCTAACACTCCAATTTTAACGAATATATACCTATTAAACAATTTTCGAGCAGCTAGACAAAAAAAAAGAGCGAGTGTAATTTACATGCCAATGAGCGTCAGAATAACGAATCAAATGGTGGCATATCGCATCTTCAATTAAAATAATCATAAAAATGAATTTTGATGATTAAAAAAATGTAACCCAAAATGAAATAATTTTATAAAAATTCAAAGCAAAAATCCATTTATACATCCCTTCCCCAACCTTCCCTGTTTCTCTATTTCCCCGTCGTCATAATTCCCCCACTCTATCAGACAAGTTTTTCGATTTTCCACATGTTTTCCTTCTTATTCTCCTCTAATAATTTTCTTCTGCATAAATTTTCTCGATTAACAATCTTTTATTTTTAAAAGAACGAAAAAATAGGTAGAATGAAAAAAAAAAAATGATACTCTAGCATGAAGAGAAAAATGGAAGAGTGATTCTTCTGGGTGGAGAAGCAGCCACGGCAACACAAGGAAAACAAAAGGAGAGGAATTCTGTTAAGTGGATAAAACCTAAAGGATTTAGATTTTTTTTTTTTTTTTTTTTGTATGTCCGAAAGAATCACTCTTCCATTTTTCTCTTATGGTGGTAGAGTGGTGGCAGGAGCGGCGGTCTTATTTTAACTAATTAATAATTTATTATTATTAATAAATAAATGATCCAACCAGATTCCACTATCCCACCCAACTAAAAACTTGATCCGACTAAATATCTTATGAAAAAATTGGATCATAACATCAGAAGAGGGAAAACACTTTACAGCATATCATCCACTACTCTCTTCTTCCTTGATCTTTTATGATTCTTTGAAAATAACATTTCTTTCAGTTGCCAAATCTGCAAATCTTCTTGTAGCCATGACATATTTATTGTAGTCTACAGAGCCAAAGGAATTGAAGTGATTACTTGTCGATAACTCGTTTAGCTCCATCCAATGTATTCTTCAGAAGCATTGTAACCATCATTGGTCCAACGCCTCCCGGAACTGGAGTTATCCATCCAGCAACGTTGGATGCTTCCTGAAAATCGACATCTCCAACGAGCCTATAGCCCGACTTCCTAGAAGGATCATCTACAGTATTTGTCCCAACATCAATTACTGCAGCACCTGGTTTGATTCAGCTGCCTTTGATCTGAAAAAAGTGTGCAGCAACTTAGTTAAGCGACGACGACGATGACGATTAACGACATACCCAGTGATTCCCAATCTGGGGAGAGTAAAGTATACACAGTTTATACCACTACTTCCAGAGGTTATTTCCGATAAACCCCGGCTCAGGACAAATAACAAATATAACAAACAAAAAACATAAAAGAATCTCGTCCGTTTAATACTCCCTCCATTTCAATTGATTTCGTCACTTTTTTTTTTAGTCCGTTTCAAAAAAAAATTAATTCTTTTTTAGCAATTTTTTAATTCCAACTTTCCATGTGACACGGCATTTTGGCACGTTTAACATATGTTTAAGATCACAAGACTGAAAAGTCTTCCTTTCTTTATTAAACCTCCGCATGAAGTCAAAAGACAAACTAATTGAAACGGAGGGAGTAGTATTTAATTGGGAAAAGCTATATCGCAAGCGTATAGGAAACAAAAACTAATGAATTGAGAATATTCAGAGGATGAAAGCCATCTACAACATCTTCCAGACTGATTTCACTGAGAACTTTTTCTTTATTAATATGTTTCGGTAACGGGAGCTGCACCAGTATACCTGCAGCAATGCACAAGGTGCCTTCAGCTCACTTGCCTGTGTTATGCATCACGATATACGACCCCATACTCTTGAAGGTCAAAAGTTACTTGTAGAACATTGCTAATAAACCAGAACTGAAAATGGTAACTTACGGAAAAAGATAAAAAAGAAGAGAAATAAAAACATCTAACCAGCAGTGATGCAAAACTGGCGAAAAGAAACATAAGAGATTCGAACTACCCAATTTAAAAAGTCATGGTAGAGATGGTCTATACACAGCAGCAGCAGAACACCAATGTGAATATCTGCCTCACAGGTAACCTTACCTAAATCGAAGTTTGAAAAAACAAAACTATTAGAAAGCAGTAGTAAAAAATGCACCAAAGTTGAAAAAAACTTTGTTCCCAGCTTCCAATAGCATTCTCATATAACGGTATTGTTCAAAAACTACAAAATATTGATAAATGATTCCAAATACAACTTTCAAGTCTGATTAACATAAAAAACCAGCAAAATATCAAAACTATAAAACAACTACACAATGCAGTTATTTCTTTCCTACTGCTTGCCACCCCTCTGTCTTTAGTTTGACAATTTTTTTTTTTCTTTTCAATAGTCAACTGATTTGAAGTCGTAGCTCTTTTGCCTTTCCAAGTAAGTTTTCTTGGTGAATATGGCAAATTAGTGGAATTAGTGGGCATACTCGCACCATTTTCATCTCCCTTGAAGCCAATTCTCCTAGTACCAGTTGGTCGAATCAACATTTTTTTTGCTTGAAGCTTAGTCTTTTCTTCAGATATTGCCTTAGGCTTTAGAATTGTCTGATCCTCCTCCTCAGATTCATCATCATCTTCATCAGATACTACACTTAAAGATGTAATAGGTTGATTGACATTTGTCTTTGAATTTGAAACTCCAGCAAAGAGGCTTTTCTGTTGACTGGAAGAACAAATAAAATCAGGAGTAGGCATGAAGACACTGATAGATTCTTGACTCGCTAGGGGTGCTGCAACTACCACATCTTGGGCTGTTTGTGCTGTTCTTTGAAGCTAAAAAAAAATTGACAAAGTAGTTAAACTGATGGATTAATTAGCATAATTATTGACTACATAAAGATAAATTACTTACCAAAGGACATTTTCTTTGATTGTGACCAGTGTCACCACAATGTCCACATGTCATTTTCACTCCTTTTCTTGAAGCTGACCACACCCCCTCCCTCTTTCTTGCCTCAGCTTTTTCTCTTTTCCTCTTAAGCTTTGATCTACCTACCATTTTAACTATTTCTGGTGGCTCCATAGCATGAGAAGGATCAATTTTCCAGAATTTCTCACCTCTAACAGGTTGTATTTTATGCATATACACTAAATTGTATGTCTCCTTTAAATAACACGAGTGCAAACGATCTTTTGGTTCTTGTTTGTCATGAAGATAGGCTTTAATGGCATGAGGACATGGAATACCTGTCAAGTCCCACGTTCAACATGTGCACTACTTCCTAGCAAGATTCACAACATGTCGATCTTCTCCCTCAACCACCTCATAACCTTGGTCTTCATTAGACTGAATGTGACAAGATTGTGCAATGATCAAGTAATCATTATACAGTTCCAAAGCATATGGACTGAAATTTTCTTTCCACTTTCTACCCTCCTCATCAAGTTCTTTCAACCTATTCATTACCTACATATACAAACATTGATATTAAGCTAACCAGTAACTAAAAAAACTGCATGCATATATAGCTATAAAACTGAAAAATAGAATGGTTGGATTGGTTTTGTTAAGCTATACAACCACACTTAGCTTCTGTCACTTAGTTTTAGCTTCTGTAACTTTGTCACTTAGTTTTAGCTTCTGTAACTTCTATTTTAAAGTGAAAAAAAATCAAATTAAGTGAAGCGAGTAAAATAATAACTTACCTTAATTCTAATATTTTCTAACATCTTCATTATAGGTTGCGCCCTTGCCTTTAGAATCCATTTATTGAATGACTCTGTAAAATTATTATCACATCCTTGATTCTTGCAGATTGTGTCAAAATATGCCCTGCACCAACGTTGTGCAGGATACCACAACAAATCCTCGACAGCTTGTTCAGACACACTACCCATATTCTTTAATTGATCATGAAATTCTTCTTCATAGGTGCTCCAAGCAGACCACCATAGTAACCTCTTCATTTCTACAGTCTTCCAAATCTTGCTCCAATTTGCTTCTATATGTCTTACACACCATCTATGATGCGCCGTGGGAAAGACTTGAGCAACAGCATCCAGCAGCCCCTATAATAATTAACAACAAAAATAGTTAAGTACTACTAGAATAACACTTCAACTAAAAAGCAGAAAATTAAAGTACTATTTACATAAGAATTACCTTTTGCATATTAGACATGAATGTCACTCCTTCACCATCTGTCTACTCTAAGAAATTTCTCGGCAACTCAACAAACCATTTCCAGGTTCTAGTTGTTTCTTTATCCACCACTGTCCAAGCAAGTGGATAGAAGTGTTTCATTGAATCTTGTCCAAGTGCAACCAATAAGATCCCTTTGCATATCGCCCTTCAAAAAAGTACCGTCCAACCCTATAAATGGCCTCAAACCCCCTTTCCAACCATTTTTCAAGGCTTGAATACACACATACATTCTTAGAAATCTTCTTTTTCCTTGTTTCACAGCTTCTTTAGATATATTTATGACCACATCAGTACCATGATTGCTATCCCTCAATTCTTGAGCATAACCTTCCAACTTATTGAATTCATCAATGTAGCTACCCTCCAATTTCTCTAACACAAGCCTCTTAACCCTTTTCATCTTTGAAAGACTAACATTCAATGAAAAATTATCATCTATATCTTGCCATGAGACCTTGTACTTCGGATTATTTTGAATTATTTTCTTAAAGTAGTGAGCTAAAGCATCTTGAGTAGCTCTTCTATTCTTCAAAGCTGGCCAACATGTGTGTTCTACATTCAAGGTCTTAATTTTGAACCCCTGATCCTTGTCTTCAGAAATCAAACACTCAAAGGGAAATCCAACATCACACACATATTTCAATCTAGTTTTGTCACTTTTATCAACTTTAAGTCCAACCTTCCTAGCGATACAATAAAAGCTCACGATTCTTTTAGCTTCTTTAAGATTTTTAAAGCACATACCTTTGTCCAACTCTAAGAACCTATCTAATCTGTCATTGATTTCTCTATTTTCCTTCCTGAACACTTTCAACTCTTCACTACTATAATCACTAGGAATAGGTTCATTATTTTCCTCCTCCTCACTTGATTCACAATCGGTTCCAATTCCAATATCTATTGTATTCACTGTAGGCTCATTAATCAGAGAGATATTTGGAGCAATAACGGGAGTTTCACCCTCATCTACAGCAAACAGTTGAATCACTCCGAAATCATAAGAGAAAATAGATTGCAATGTCCTAATTCTTGAATCATCCTTAAGCATAAAATACCTACCGGTAGGTCCTGTTACTAGGAGCTGCTTTACAGCCTTAAAACCAAACTTTTCTATGAACTCTACATATATATCAATATATGACAACATCTCAATATCATATTCTTTCCAAGACTGACTTAGTTTTTTGATGTAGACTAGTTGAGGAGATAGAACCCACTTTCCCCCATAATGAAATACCAAGTCCACTTAATCAATCATTCTTCAATAAATATCTGGCACAAACAATAAAAAAAGAAGCTTGTCAAACAACTGAATGAATAAACATATTAAACTTTAGGGACTTAAAAAATTATTTGAACAATAAAAAAAGAAGCTTGTTAGACAACTGAATGAATAAACATATTAAACTTTAGGGACTTAAAAAATTATTTTAATGTGAAGACCAAGGAGTAAAGCTATAGGGATCACATGCATTTGAAAAACAGCAAATACAATGAAAAAATATTGACTACAATCATATGAATAAAGAAGCATATAAAATAATAAAAACTTATAACATACACTCAACCAAACAAGCATTAGGTCTTATAATAGGAAGATAAATCAGATTCTAACTAAACCCTAACATTAGATTGATGGGTTCTTCAGTTCTTACTTGAAAACAAAAGTGTTTTACTGATCCGATTAATCGGAGAAGACCACCGGATCAACGATCTATAAATCGCAGCTCCAAGTTTGAATAGCGTGATTTGATTTTTTTTTATTTTTTTTTTACTAAGAGAGAGTAGTGGATGATATGCTGTAAAGTGTTTTCCCCCTTTTGATGTTATGATCCGATTTTTTTCATAAGATATTTAGTCGGATCGGGTTTTTAGTTGGGTAGGGTAGTGGGATCTGGTTGGGTCATTTATTTTTTTATTAATTAAATTTCTAACCAATAATAAATTGACACGTGTTAACTGTTAAGTAAAGGGTATTTTTGAGCCAAATAGGTTGATGGAAGGGTATTTTTGAGCCTAAAGGTGAAAGAAGGGTATTTGTGGACCATTTTCCAAACTTGAAGGGTATATTAGACCCTTTTCCGAAATACAAATAATAAGAAAGAAAAAAAGAACATTTGGGAAAAAATTGAAAAAGATGTTGAAAGGCTGATCCACACGCCCAGTGAGGTCTGAACAACAGTCAACGTGCCATGTGGGCAAAAAGTGTTTAAATGACTCAAACGTGCAGTGATAATGGAGTTCAATAAAAACAAAGCTAGGTTGAAGTGTCTAAGTGAATTTTTCAAACAACTTTAAGGGGTTGTAGATGACTTAAAATTTTTGCTGACAGTTTACAGATGTTCTTTTTCACCTGGATATTTGTGCACAGTTCTCCAATAGGACTATTTTTATCTATCAACAATTGGAAGTGTTAAATTAATTCCAACAATTAGCTTCACACATTCTTTAATACCAATGATGAAGGTATATAGTAGCAACTTCTTTGGTTGATTGATTAATCCAAAACATACATATCATCTATATGATATTCTTTTATCAATTTCAGAGACATTCAAAGAGGACAAGGAAATAATGACTTGTAAACCACACAAGTATGATTCAGCTGGAACTTCTGCATCGAGTGAACTCACTCACGAACAGTTGAAAGAAATGTTTAACCTGAATTCAGACACATCATCAGAAGAGGAAATGGAGATGCAAAAGAGAAACAATGACAAGAAGTTGAGGGATGATGAAAGTTTTCTAGAGCGCATGCACAAAAAGATAGAAGCAGCATTCAACGACTCTGATTCCAAGGATGATGAGCCCTCTCAAGACCCTGGTTTTGGGGTACACATAAACATTGAAGGCTTGACTGATGAATTGTGCAAGCTGCTTTCAAAAGATGCGAAAGAGTTGAAGTAAAGTAGAAAATGATGACGTTGATCTAAAGTAGACAAGAATTAGAACATTCATTTTGGCATACTTAAATTTCTCTGGAACTCCTTAGGTAATAGAGCAACAAGAGATAGCAGATATATGAATAGTTCATTGCTTCAGAATGTTCAAGCATAGGGAGAACATTGTTTTTCTATCAACTATTTTTTTCAGTGATCGTCTTCACTTGTCTAATCCCCTCCATATTCCAAATTTATAAGAGCAAGAAAGATATCCAAATCTGGAAATAGCTCCTCGCTTTAAAATGCTAAGATCAATACTATATTTTTTACAGTGATATGCAGGTTACTACTAAAAATAGCAGCAGATTATATACACATAACACACCTCAAGTCCTATAATCCGTATTCACTATTTCCTTCTCCTTTCTCTTTTCCTTAAAAAGCTTTTTAACCTGGCAAAACGATACCAATTTCAAAATAATAATTCAATTGAACATGCATTCAGTTACCACTTACCAGCATCTTCTGGTTAGAATGCTTAGCTCCTAAATGCACTATAGAGAAGAAGACAACCTAACGTATAGTAAGCTGACTGTAACGCGAGCAGCAAAGAAAAGGAATGGCGATGCAATAGAAATTGCAGCAACTACAACTGTGAAACAGCGCAGGCCCTAGAAGAAAAGGCAGACTCACTAGTCTGGAAGCTACAAAGAACTAGATCTTTTGCCGTTAACTCTTATAGAAAGGTATGGCGATGCAATAGAAATTGCAGCAACTATAACTGTGAAACAGCGCAGGCCCTAGAAGAAAGACAGACTCAATAGTCTGGAAGCTACAAAGAACTAGATCTTTTGCTGTTAACTCTTATAACAAGAGCTTGATCACTTCTTCTGTTGAAGTAGGAACACAGCTACAGAGACAAATGTGGAGGAAAAAAGCTCCGCGAAGTGGCATTTTTCTGCTGGATTTTAGTCAATGAAGTGGCCCTTAGCCAGGATAGTTTTTAGAAGAGAGGGATGACTCTATTAAAACTCTACTAATTCTGCTATTAGCTGAACTCCATCAACTGCCAGCTGATATCATAACCTAGCTTGAGATCCATCAACTTGATATTGCTACTACCTATGAAGTACATTATTGGACAACTCTCCACGACGTGATTTTGGTTGGCAATACCAATATTGGAACCCAAAAGTAACCAAGATATCATCCCTGTACATTGAATTATAGAGTTCAACCTACGCAAACCTCTGCAGCACAACAGTATCTCTATCATCCCAGAACTTGTGTCATCAACTTGCCACTATTTTGAGGCACTTCACTATAGAACATCTCTTGTACTCCTATCTAGACTTGAGCAAACAATCTCAGGACTAGGAGAACACATAGGACTTTGAATCTCACTGCTAAAAACTGATTGAACGGTTCCATTGGCTGGTGTGAAGAAAACAACAATGACCAAGGGAACTTGATCAAATAAAGCTATAACTTGGTCCTTTGCAACCGGGAAATTTATTGGCTAATTGAATCGACTTCAGCTTTGACATGATACCCCAAAGATTGAGGTCTGTAGATCTAGAGTCAGGAGGATCATTTGACCTCTATTTGGGAGGAGACGCAGACGACATGAACAATTAAATTAAAAAACACAGGATATCCAAAACAATCTTGTCTCGCTGTTTTGTTTCTTAGATACTCATATTTTCGTATACTATCAGCGATAAGTGTTCACATGAGACCCTCATCTTCTTAGACTTGGACATTATCAACTAAAATTATCTGCTGTAGTACAATAGTTTCTGGCAGATGTCTGCAAAATGTTTTTATCCAGAGGACCTCATCTTCTTGGATTGCCTTGAAGAATAAGCCATCAAGTTGTTCCTCTACCCAGGAAAAACATGGAAACGTACACAGAGATCCTCTAGAAAGAACATACTCTCATTTTTTCAGTTTTTAGTAAATGGGCATCCTGGTGCACTAAAGCTCCGGCTATGTCGAGATCCGAGGAAGGATCGAACCCGAAGGGTTTATTGTACGCAATTTTACCCTACTTACTGCTTCACGGCTTGAACTCGTGACCTCTTGGTCACATGGAATCAACTTTACCAGTTACTCCAAGGATCCCTCCCCTTTCATTTTCCTAATTTTCAGTAACCTGATAAAAATAGACTACAGTTTTTCAGGAGAGCCATCTCAAATTGCTACACACAATTTCTAAATCTACTTTCAACTTTATGTGGAGTTAACCATAATGCAGGCCATCAAGATGCTCCCATCATAACTTGTAACCTTCTAGCTATCTACACTAAATTACCACAACAGAGAATGAGTTCATCTTGTTAAATAACGAACATGAAATTTGTTTGTCACTTGTCTTCCATCACTTTTCGTTTAACCATAATGCAGGCCATCAGGATGCTCCCATCATAACTTGTAAACTTCCAGCTATCTACACTAAATTAGCCACAACTAGAGAAAGAGTTCATCTTGTTAATTAACAAACATGTAATTTGTTTGTCACTTGCCTACCATCACTTTTTGTTGAAATTACAAGTTTGATATGGACATAATCGAGAAGCCTATACAGATGGTTACTCAATGTATGAGAGAATTTAAAGCATAGGTGGCCAACAAATTAGTTTTTAGTAAGAAAAACTGCAAGATATATTTCTCCCGTAAGAAATCATTGTCGTCGTCATCCATTGCGCTTATCAAAGCAAAAGTAGTCAGCATTATCAGAAAGATGTCATTTATTGTACCTTTTAGAATCTTGTAGGACAAAATTGACTTCTACCTGAGGAAGCACATTAGGAGATGAATGAGGAGACCTCATTCCTTTTTTAGCCTTCATCAGTATGTCTAACTTGAATCATCCTTCCAGGATCATAGGCACCTGAACATGTTATTAAGGGCATCTTAAAGACCAACAGAGTGTGTGCAATAACCTAAGACAGATTTAAAGGAAAAAGGATAGGCAAGAAGTGCACCCAGACTCAAATGAAGGCAAGTAAATTGAATCAGCTCCACCTCAATATCATCAAAAGAGAACTTAAAGCACAGTTAAGCCCTAAAGCGAGGCTCAAAATGTGTTGAGTGTTTCACCTCGCTTAATGTGAGCTTCAGTGCCGTTATTAATTTTCTAAGGCATACTTATCCTTGCCAATGAGCCTCTTCTAAAGAGGCCAACTAAACAATTGAAGTTTCACTTTATCGTAATTTTTTCAATTTTTTATTTTTTTTTGACAAAGGTAACATTTTGTATATTCATCAGCATAAGGCTGGTATCCAAAAATTTACAACCTATCCTGTGTAGGAGTAACGGAAAAAGAGAAAAAAATGAAAAACAAAAGCTATCCCTAGACCCTCCTTCATCTTTTAATGATCCTAGTATGTTACAATAGACACAGGGTCATCTATATACTCAGAACTACACCAGTAGCAAAAAGTGATAATGCAGCTCATTTTAATCTTGTGTAATGGGCTGCTCTTATTCTCAAAACATCTAGAATTCCTCTCCTTTCATATGGTCCACCAGATAACTGCTGGGACAATTCTCCATCTACTCTTACCAGTACTACCACTGCCTCTGAAACTAGTAAATAGATTCCACCACTGGCTAACCACTTTACAGTGTAGAAAGTGATGGTTGATTGTCTCTGCATACTGCTCACAGAAAAAACATCTTGGACTCAACTATAACCCTTCTTCATGAGATTCTTTTGTGTAAGAACAACCTTCTTTACCACCAACCAAGTAAAGACAACCACTTTATGTGGGATCTTTACCTTCCATATAAGTTTCCAAGGTAAGAACCTGATTTGATTTCCCAACTGGTTCATATCTGTATATGCAGAGCTGACAGTGAGGTAACCTTTACTTTGACAATTCCATCTGAGAGTGTCATCTCCTTCCTTGAGGCCTAAAAACTGATCAAGTGTGCCATAAAACTCAGTTAATCTCTCTAACTCCAAGTCTGGCATTTATCTTCTATAGGTCAGGTTCCATCCATGCTCAGACCATACTTCTTGAAGTGTAGACATTTTTTTTTTTTTGAAACTGGTAAGGTTGTATTCTTCAGCTTTAAAGGTATGCTGGCCACCTCCAAAAATTACAAGCTTCCTATTAGATCTATAATTTGATCAGCGTCCTCTATACATAATTGTTTACACCAAAAAAGTAAAGATACAAGACAATTTCATTTAACTTTCTGAATGGAATTGGGCTTATCTTCAAAACATCTACCATTCCTTTCCATCCATACCGACCACCATATACATGATGGAATCAGTTTCCGTTGGTTCTTGCTTCCCCCTCTCCTTCTTGAAGTGTAGACATTTGTTGTTAATCCAGTTGATAGATATCTGGGAATAAGCACTTGAGACCAGTGTTTTGGACGGCGAAAGACGACAAGAAGGGACAAGGCTTTGTCTCGCCACGCGGCGAGGCGATCGCTTTTTGGAAGTGCGGCGACAATTAATACCATTAAATTAAAATATTTAACTACATATATAAATAATCAAAATCTCAATAGCAATAATATAATAGTAATAATTTCAAGTCAAAAAATAAAAATAGATAATAGATACTGAGTTTTTACTCATTGTGAAAAAAAAATAGAGGAAGAAGTAGAAGAAGAAAAACAGAGGAGAAAATCAGAGAAGAAGAAAAAAAATTAAGAAGAAATCAGCAAACTATGAGTAACGACACACCAGTGGAGAAAATAAGAAGAAGAAAGTAGAAAAAGAAGAAAAAACATAGAACGACTTACCAATCGTCATTCGATGGAGTCGCCGGAATCACTTGCAGTCACAGTCGTCTTAGTCGCAGTCGCCTCTCAGTGGTAGCGGTCAAAGCAAAATGGAAATAAAAGCCCTAAAATTACCTTTTATCCTTAAGACCCTAATTTTAAAAAATAAAAAAGTATCGCCTTTAGTGCCTCGCCTCGTCGTCATTCTCGCTTTTGGTTTCGCCTTTCATAGGTTGCATCGCCATGAAGGCAGATGGTGACACTGCCTCGCCTCGCCGCCATTCACCATTGGCGACATGGCACTCGCTAAAGATAACACTGCTTGAGACTTCCATTTCCTAGCCAATTATCTTCCCAAAAATTGATCTTCCCGCCATTTTTCACCTTGAAACTAGTATTCATAAAGAAAGTATGCCATAGATTCCTAATTGATCTCCATAAACTAGTTTCATATGCAGTACGTCCTTTGTTTTCACGGACCCTTCCTTTTCATATTTGGCTTGGATCACCTTCCCCGTAGAGACTGACCTTCTAAAGTAAACCTCCACAACCACTTCATGAGCAGACTCTTGTTTTGCTTTCTCAAATTCCTGATGGCTAATCCACCTTGCTTCTTGGACAGCAACAAAGTTTTTCATTTGACCAGATGGAAACCTTTATATTCTTTTTCACCATGCCAGAAAAATTTTATCCTCAATGCATCTATTCTGTCTTCCACCTTGACAGGAAGGGGAAGACCAGACATTAGATAAGTTGGTAAATCATCTAGTACTGAGTTGATCAAAACTAGTATACCACCTCTGAATAAATAGTGACCTCCATCTAGACAGCCTTTTCTCACATCTCTCCACTACACCATTCTAAATCTCTTTGGACTTGCTTTTGACTCCCAAAGGCATGCCCAAGTATGTAGATGATAACTGTCCTACTTCCCCACCGTAGATGTCTATTAATTGATGCATTGTAGTTACTTCATTGACATGAAAAATGAGGCCCTTCCTCCGGTTGATATGTAGCACTGAGATAGCCTCAAATAAGAGCATCATCTACATATTACAGATGAGTGACTTCCAGTCGGTTGCTCCCCTTTTTTGCCACATTAAAACCTCTTATCCATCCATTTCTGTGAGCTGTGAGCTGTTTTGGACATATTGCTCCGACCTTCCATGGCTAGAAGGAATAGGAATGGAGATAGTGGGTCACCAAGCAGGGGAAGAATCTCTCTGGAGAGCCATTTATCAACACAGAGTACTTGAAAGCTAAGTTGCTCGGACTTTCCAAAAATATTGTCGCACCCGTGTTGGATCCTTCAAAAATACACTACTTTAAGAGGATCCATCTCGCAAATATTTTTGAAGAGTTCGAGCAACATAGCTTGACAGTACAAATACAGAACCTTATCCATCTGATCCATTTTGTCCCAAAGCCCATTCTCCGTAGCATTCAAACCAGGTACTCCCAGTTGACATGATCATATGCCTTCGTATATCTAATTTGCACATTGTTTCTGAGGTTTTCTCCTTCAATATGGAATCTAGACACTCCTTTGCAATGAGTGCAGCATCAATAATCAGTCTTCCTCTCAAAAAAGCCATTTGTTGTGTATCAATAAACTTCTGCATCACCTTCTTTAACCTTTCTATGAGAATTTTTGGAGATCATCTTGTATACACTTCCTATCCGGCTGATTGGTCTGAAATCTCTCAATTCTTTAGCTCCGTTCTTCTTTGGGATAAGGGCAATGTAAGTTGCATTGAAGCTCTTTTCAAAGACTTCCTAAGAATGGAAATGGAAGTTCTAAATAGTTGCCATCAAATCTCCCTTTAAAATCTCCAAGCACTTCACAAAGAACTCCATGGTGTACCCATCCGGTCCTGGTGCTTTGTCAACAGCACAAGTGTTAAGCCCCCTCAGGACCACATCTTCCTCAAAAGGTTTCTCTAAGCATTAATTCTTACTTTACATTATTGAACTTTTCCTTCCATTCAGTTGAGTATAAAAATTCTGGAACCAGACTCAGTTTGTTTCCCCTAGTCCAAGTGTAATTTCCCCCATCAAGTTGCGGATAAATCAGCTCCATATTCGTTATCAAAGTAAAAAATTCATCCATCTAGATGGAAGTTCTAGAGTGTTTCTCTTTTCTAAGGCATATCTTACAATGTTGAAGTCACCACCTAGAATCCATGGTCCAGTGAACTTTTGGTTAAGATGATAGAAAGATTCATGGGTCGAAGCCAAAGGAGCTCAGACTAGCTTTCACATCTTCTCTTTGGCACCTTGGCTTGGGGAGTGCTCACTCTCTTCTAAGGCTTCTAAATGCCCCAATTTCCCACCATATTTCTTGTCTTTCAAAGTTGCACGTGGGTGCATACACCCCTGTCATACGCCATACAAAATCACTATTCTTTGACTTGAAACTACAAGTCAGAGTGTAAGAAACAGTTTCCACAACTTCTCCCTCCCAAGCTTTACTATCCCATAGAATAAGAATCCTTCTAACTTTGTTTCTTGTAAACATACAACATCTGCCTTCCACTCCTACAACACAATAATTAATAATTCTCCTCTTATCTCAGCAATTCATTCCCCTCACATTCCATGATATTATCTTCACATTCACCATGTACCTATGATTTTTCCTTTCCCCCGCTTCTTGACCCATTACTCTCAAATTCATGTCAATAGCCAACCCTTTTAATTCCTGCAAACCCCTGAGTTTGGTCGAATGTCCCACTTGATTTTCTGCTTCCTTGATCACAATGTGCATTTTACTGTCTATTTTTTAAAAAAGGGCCAAAGCTTCTTTTCTGCACCGGTGAAGACCACTCCGAACTCCCTACTCAGCTTAATTATAGTTTGATGTACCCAGATTGATGCGTCCATCTCCTCATCACTTTCTTTTTCAACATCATGGAAGTTTAAAGGTTCAGCATCTTCAATATTCCAAGACTGTTTCCGCTTCGTCTGCTATTTGCAAGTATGATTGAGATTCAAGAGAGATCGTATTAGCTCTTTCCTCGTCTATGGATGCTACAGCGTCGACAAAATCCTCTCGCTCTCTAGGATTTTTGAATTCCACCAAAGAACTCTTTTTGTTCTTCTGTGATTGCCTCTCCAGTAACACAGTCGAAGAATTCTCCTTTGCTAAAATTGGCTTCTACCTCGTACTCCATAGGATCTAAGCTTAGAGACCACTGTTCTTTTGGTCAAAAAGTAATCCAGAATTTGGGCTTCATTAAATGAGTTTGGGCCTTCGTTAAAATACAGACCCTTTGTTTCTAAGTTTTCTTTTCCTGTAGGACTCGGCCCGTCTTCTTTATGATCTAAAACTTTTACATATGTTGCTGGGTCCATGCCAGCTGTTAGGTTTGTTGTGCATCCCACGTGCCTGTCACCATTTGTGCCAACAATTGAATTGCTATTTCCTCATCCATGTTTTTTAATTGTCCAAGGGTTATTGTCCAGCGACTTCTTCAACTCTCCGGTTACCACCAAGGTTTGAATTTGGCCAAATCGGAATCATAAAGGTACGACCTTTTTCCAATAGCTTGATCTCTTTTGGAGTGGTTTCTTTATCACCTTTGACTCTCACCCTTGCCCATTTTAGGTGATTCTTTAGAGAAGTTTCTTCTTCAGTTTCTAGCCATCCACCACATTATTCACCAATGGCTTTGAATGCACTTTTTGTCCAGAGATGTAGCGGGATGCCCATAGCTCTAATCCAAGTTGAGTTCTTTCGTTAAGTACAACATACGACTGTTTGCGACCACCATTGGAGATACAACTTCAAATGCTTCCAAGTCCACTCTCCATGAAGGATTTGTTCTCCTATGTGCTTATTAGGGAACTCAAAGAGGAAAGAGTTTCCATTCCTCTCATAAATGTTACCCCAAAAGCCTCGTTCCATGTACTGGTGGCCCATCTTCTAATATCTGCAAGAGTGGGTATATCCTTCTCCCCTACACAAAGGTCCCAACAATGCACCTTCCAAGTAGACCTTGTTGAACTTCTGCGTCAGCATCATTTATGACCATGTCTCCCCAATTTCTTTGTTCATATATTTGTCATTCATGCTTATAATTATTAATCTTGGGCTAAACATTTTTTTTCCTCTCTTTATGCTATTTTTCATTAAAGTCCATGCTTTCTTCGCGTTTTACGCTTAAAGTCCCAATAGACCTTGGAGCTTTTTAGTGCTTTTTGCTTTTGATAACACTGCTCCACCTTGCATAGTTCCCTTACTGATTGTATAATTGCCACAATTTTACTTTCCACCCCACACACTCAAATACATTTAGGATGCATGTGTAAGTGCGGTCGAATGAAAATTTTCTCATCACGATTAAGAGTAATAAATGCAGTTTCCTACAAACCCAGCAAAGAGAAAGAATGATGATGCAGTAGAAAGTGCCACTCAACTGAAACAGGTCAATAGTGGGGACGTCAAATTTACGGGAACGTGCAATTTTTGAAAAATGGGGGAAGTGATATAACTGTTTCAGCTGCTGGAAACAACACTGGCCATAGAAGATAAGTCAGACTCACTCGTGTGGAGCTACAAGGAACTGGATCTTTCACTGTTTACTCTTACTACAAGAGTTTGATCTCTTCCATTGCTAGATCTTTCACTGTCATCCATAAAGACAAATATGGAGAAACAAAGCACCAGACAGTGGCACTTTTCCACTTGACTTTGGCCCCTGAAGCTTCCACTTACCCAAGATAATTTACAGAGAAGAGGGATGACTATATGTAACAGATGTCATTTGTCTGAATACAGAGATTTTAAATCATCTCTTCATACATAGTCCCGTAATAGCACATCTAAGGCAGCTATTCCTGACTATATTCAATGTTAAGTGGGTATGGCAATAACAGCAAAAGAATTAATGCAATGCTGGTAATACAAGCCTAAACAAACAGAGAGAAATCTGGGACACAAATCCTCCCTGCATATGCTGGGAGGTGGAAAGAAAGGAACCAGAGAGTTTTTCAAAGAAAATCTGGTAACATCTTTAGATTAAGAATAGATGAATTTCACTTTTTTGATTTTGCCGTAAAATGTAGAAAGCACACTGAATTTCCCGTTAGTTACAGTAGGCGGAATTGTGATGTACATGCACAAAAGTAAAGCTGAGTAATAAAAAAAAATTACCTTATTAATTAAAAAGATATTGCAGCAATGGAAAATTTTAGCTTCATAAGCATTGGTCCTCCAGTGCTTTTGACATAACAAAAAAGGTTCTGCTCTTTTAGGTTCTCAATAATTGATTCGACATAATTTTCCTAACGTGAAAAGTAATAAGCAGAACTGCAGAAGCCTTCCATGAGAAGTAACAGGCAATTGGCTTTTCTGTCTCTTTTAAGGAAAGAAAATTCTAAATTAGGATACAAACCAAACAAAGTGAAGTAAACACAAAATCAGTCATACATTTTGATCCAAACTAAATATTTCCTCCTATGATGTACCATTGATCATGAAAGTTGAATATTACAGGAAAGTAGAATTCATGTTCTAACCACACTGGAAACGCACATCAAAACAGTTCATTTTACAAAAGTTATTCAGAAGAAGTGATTGGTATTTCTCCGAGCAGTAAACGCAGGTTCTCTTAAGGAATGACTGTACCTTCAAGAAGTGTCAGTGCATCCATCATCAAATTTACTGTAAGTGGTAATAGAACATCAGTGTGGAATGAGTAGTAGTGCAAGCCACGAATTTGAGCCCTATCAATAGCTGAATCTTGGTAGTGTTTAAGTGGGAGGAGGTAGGAGCGGATCCTTACTTTCCGTGTTCCAAATATGTGTACCAACTGAAGCTAGGCCAGCTACCCCAGGGAATTTCTCAAGAGGGAAAAAAAAAAATTGATGATGAAGCTTCAGCCTACAATCATAAATCAATAAGACTAACCAAAATACAACATAAAGTTACATCAGAAAAAGTGGAAGTTGCATGATCAAGATGTATAAAGCAAATAAATCTTCTCTTCCAACTTGGCCTTAGAAAAGATGAAACTTAAAAGTGTTGCAATCTTTAAAAGACATCAACCATCCTGAATTGCTCAGACAATATATCCCAGTTGCACCTCAATATGGCGAGAATTATCTTTGCAAAGTTTAGTTACTAGAGAACAGAAAATACGTTCTCTGACAACATGACCTAACCTAAGCATGTAATCTAAAATGGATAAAGAGTCATCCAACTTATCTGCTTGAGAAAGATGATAAATCAGTTTCTCAAAAGTTTTTCTCCTTGGTTTGAGACTACTTTTCATCATACTACTCAACCAATCTAGCCCCTCTGTCACATATCCTTGCTTGATCAATCCAAGTATGATAGAATCGTGAGTTGATGCTGCAGGTTTGACACCTCTATCCTGCATATCGTTCCACAATGACTTCGCTTCCAAAATATGGCCAATATCACAAAGTTTCTCAATTAGCACTGTATAAGATGCAGGTGATGGTTGCAACCCCTGCTTTAACAGTTCATATAAAAACTGAAGACCTTCAGCTATCTTCCCATTCTTGCAGAAACCCTGAATAAGAGAATTATATGTGATCACATCACGGGCAACACCTTTCTCGACCATTTTATTAAACAAGTTGTGAGCTTCTTCTACTCTTCCATGGAGACACAGCCCGTAAATCATGGTATTATATGTCACAGTGGTCTCTCCATGTCCTTTCTCACACATTTGCTTATAAAGACTTTCAGCTTCACTTAGATGGTTGGTTGTTAAATACCCATGGATGATTGTGTTATATGTGTATACATTGGGATTGAATCCCTTTTGAATCATCTCAAACCATAGTTTCCGGGCATCTCCAAGCAATTTCATTTTGCAGAGACCATTAATCATCGTTGTATACATAACCATATCAGGACCATAGCCTCTATTCTTTAGATCATTAAATATCCGAAACGCTTCACGCCTCTTTCTCGTTTCACATAGTCCCTGAATAACATGCTGATAAGTGGATATATCAACAGAACAATTAGTTGCAATCATTGAATGAAGAAGAGATGACAGTCTAAAGTAATCTCTATTCTTGCATGATTCGTAAATCAGCCTATTAAAAGCAACACTACTAGGGGCATGCCCAGCTTCCAAAACCTGTCGCAGAAGATGATGACCTTTTGGAACATTGTTCTCCACACAAAATGCTTGAATCAAGTGCCCAATCGCATCTACATCTGCTACAACACCAGATTCTATCATATCCTCATACAATTTCCAGACAATGTCAGTTCTTCCAGCTCTAATAGAATCTGAAAGGGCTGAATTCCAAACTTTCAATGATGGGCAGTGGCCAACACCTCTCAATTCAATAAACACATCGAGGGCATCCTCAATCAATCCATTTTGACAAAGACACTGAATGTAGGCCTCCAAACAACTAGGTTGAGGCACAAATTTCATCTTTTGCCGAAAACATTTGGCTGCACTGGCAGCTTTGGCTTGTACAAGCCCACTAAATATTACTTCATCAGAGAACTGATCCCTCGAAAATCCATTTTGAGAACTAAGCCAATAATAAAACCGAAGTGACAACAGAGGATTTTTTTGTGCCTTCAGAACCTCAGTATAGAATCTTGGATCAGTAAAATTTACAGTGGGAAAATCCGATAACAATATTTGTTCCCATCTGGGTCGTGTCCGTATGACTTTGCACACATCTTTAGCTATCTCAACAAAGCTCTGTTGCTCACTTTGATGATTTTCTGGACTTGATTGATCTGGATTTTCCGCAGCAGCTTCACCTTCAACCCCACTATTAGTTCCAGCAATACTAAGGTTACGGATTGGGGAGTTAACGTTTTGGCGAGTGCACAACCTTGTGACGAATAATGGAGGTCTAGCCATTCAATTCTGCAGATAGTTTAATCAAATTCAAATCATTATCCAGAAATGCCAATCAAATATTCAGCTAAAATACATAAATTTACATACATGGAATGCCTCTTTATATGCACATTTAAGAGTGTACAAATAGCAATATGAGATACAAATGCGAAAATGAATTTTTTCAATCAGCAAACTCTTCAACAAAAATCAAATGGGTTATCCAGATATTTCAATCAAATTTTCAGATAAAATAAATGCAAGAAAGAGTTTAAAATAAAATTCAAATAGGTACACAGAAAATCCAACAATTTTTAGCTTAAAAGCATGAGTTAACACAAATTAGTTCTTCTTCAGTAAAACACAAACGGGTGTTCGAAAATGAAAGCAAAAAATCAGTTAAATACATGAATCAAAGATATAAAATGCAGCAAAGATTCTACAATAGAATTCAAATGGGTATCATAAAAGCCAAAAAGAAAGAGCAAAGAAAATATTTCCAATGAAAAATAATTACCTTTGTAGACTTATAAGAAGGAAAGCTAGTGTCTTGATCTTTCAAGAACCATGCTGAAACTTTTTTTTCATATATAATTCTGTGTCAAGAGAATCCCTATACTGAAAATTTGGGAGAAGAATGCTTTAAATCTTAGAAAAATAACAAATGAGGAATCTTACTGATTGGTGAGAATGGAAGATGGTATTATTCTGAAAAATTTGCGGTGTGTGTAATGAAGCTACAAATATGAGAGGAAGAAGACGACTATTTAATTTGGCATTCACAGAAATAGTTGTACCTATTGAGCCAAACAAAGCCTATCTTTTGTTGGGCCTGTATATTCTTCCGTTGATTGGGCCCATCCCGCTTTTTTTCTACAAAAAAATTACTTAAAATTACAAATTTAAGAGACATTAATACATAAAAAAAATATTTTTTAAATAATTACTTACAATTTTAAATTTAATATTTAGAGAAATTATACAAAACCACAAATTTAAGAGAAATTAATACATAAAATCTCTTACTTTTTAAACAATTATTTGATATTTTACTCTTCATACATATACACAAAAAACCAAGCCGTTTTTTCTCCACCATTAACGCCTAAACCTCGACTCTTTCCTTCAAAAATTTCTCCCCTAAAATTTTACCAACTTATCATCAGTTGAGACAACTTTCATCTCAATTATTACAACTTCTTCAAATTATCGACAATGTACTACTTTAGATTACAAAATTTTTCAGTTATTTCTGAAATGTGAGTTAATTGTTTAAGTAGATTTTAAGTAAATATTTAATAATATAGATCAATATTCTCATCTGCTTTAATCTTTGTTGTGTTAACTTTTTTTATCTTCAATGACTAATGAAGATTCATCTTCATTCAATTTGGGGATTTTTCAAATTGAAACCAATAAAGATATTCGTGCAAGTGATCAAATTGTGAATGATATCTTTGATTACAGAAAAGAAAATTTTCGTAAAAATAGGTCAAAGTACCGCAATGACCCAGAAAAGATGAAGAAGTTTAGAGAAGATTATGCTGCAATAAATACAAAATCTAACATGCACATGACAGGTAAGGATGAATTAGAGTAGATTTCTTAGTCTCTGCAGAATCAGGTATCAAATTCGGCATTAATACATATAGGTGGTACATATATTTTTGGTTAATGCGCTTGATATATATATAAATCTGTTAATTTCTCGATTCATTTTCGTACTATAATGGTGATACGTATGGGTGATACATTTGCTATCAGTATATGGGTAATAGATATAAGTGATACCTTTGTTGTCAGAGTAATGGTATGATAGATATTTTTGCATAGATATTCATATTTTTTATTCATGTATAAATATTTGATACATTTAAAATATGTATCAAAATTTATATATAATACATACATACATACATATATATATATATATATATATATATATATATATATATATATATATATATATATATATATTTGAATCATCGTTTAACTTGTGTTTTTTAATATATGTCGTTTTGACAGAAATTTAGCTTGATTGTAAAAAATTGATCTATCCACCACTTAAGGTATGGGAGTGCACACAATCTCAATATAGTCTTAAAATTACAAAATGTGTGTCAAGTATGCTAAAAGTATCACATATAATGAATAACTAATTTTGAAAACAAATACACTGAAATACAGTTAAATGTATCACACAAATTTCAGATGTATCACCTATTTTTTAAGTTAATTCAGAAAACAACAATGCACATTAAATGAACTATAAGTATGAATCACAAATGTGAATCTACAATATGTGAGTCAAGGCTTTTGAATGTATCACAAGTAATAATTGACTAATATAGAAAACAACAAAGCACGGTAATACAAATAGAAAAATTACATAACTGTTATGTGTATCACAAATTTTTATAAATTATTCAAAAAACAACAATGTACATTAAAGGAACTCTAAGTATGAATTACGAATTTCAACATACGATATATAGGTCACTGCTTCTAAACGTATCACAAATATTAACTAACTAAAATGAAAACATAATGCACTATAATACAGCTAAATGTATCACAAAACTTTCAAATGTATCATAAAAGCAAAACATAATTCACCGAAATGTATCAACTCAAAAAATCATACATTTGTTTGTCAGATCTCTCAACTCTAAAATTGAACATGTGCTTGAATGCATAGTTATGTATCACTGATACAAGAGTTGCTTTATTTTAGTAAAATTGTTTCACCTTGACAATTCTGTTATTGCAATCTGTTATTAGTTCTTCAACATCTATATCAATCACAAATAAATCTTTAATATTATCAACTATAGTTATTACAAATCTAGTTGACTCAACAACATCATGACACTCAATTGCACCAATATCTGCATCAAAAGTATCAATACCAATTACAATATCAGTTGTTGTAATACACTGTGGATACATTTCTAATTTCAATATATATTTTAAAATCTCAAAAAAAATTCACAGACATATTATTATGAATCTTCATTACTGATGAATTTTCTTGAACATTGTATTTGGCATGAATTTTTTCAGAGATTCATTAATTTTCAATTGAAACGATATAGCATTCATTAATTCTCGGTACGAAAATTTTTCTTGAATCATAATACTGTCAACTCTGTAATAGTCATACCTAATCTCTAAAATTCAAACTCCTAAATTTCGCAAGAATACAGATATGATCATCATTGAAAATAATTGAAAAATTGGTGAAACGAGAAGGAAGAAATTTTCAACAGTTGAAATTAGTAGTAGATATGGTGTGCTTGAATTTTGAAAGTTGATCTTCTATTTTGTTGATTTTGGTTATCTCAGAGATTCATCGTGCAATTAATTGTACGTGATTTGCTTTCCGTAGTCAATAAAAATTTGTTACTTCCTTATTTAAATAATCATTTTGTTTCAAATGTATCACAACGCTTATGTATCAAGGCATAACATATGTATCACAAAAATCAAATTTTGAGATATCTTGTAATTTAATAAAATTATGATAAAAAGGGTTACAACCCATTAAAAATCTCAAATTATAACACTTTTATTATAACATTATTAAATTACAAGATATTTCAGAATTTGATTTTTGTGATACATATATTATGCCTTGATACATATGTGCTATGATACATTTGAAGCAGAACGGTTATTTAAATAAGAAAGTAATAGATTTTTATTTATTACGGAGAGCGAATCATCGCAATTAATTGCATGATAAATCTCTAAGATACTTAAATCAACAAAACAAAGATCAACTTTCAAATTTCAAGCACACCATATCCACTACTAATTTCAACTACTGAGAATTTCTTCATTTTTATTTTTCAATTATTTTCAATGGCAACTATACATGTGGTGTTGCAACATTTAGGAGTTTGAATTGCGGAGATTAGGTACGACAACTATAGAGTTAACGATATTATGATTCATTAAAAAACTTCATACCGAGAATTAATGAATGTTATATTGATTCAATTGAAAATAAGATGATCTCTAAAAAAATTCATGCCAAATACAATGTTCAAGGAAATTCATAGTAATAAGAATGTGAAACTTTTTTTTTGATATTTTAAAAAATGCTCAGAGATTTAAAATGTATTCAGTGTGTATTACAACAATTGATATTGTAACTGATATTGATGCTTTTGACGCGTATATTGGTGCAATTGAGTGTCATGATGTTGTTGAGTCGACTGGACTTGCAGTAGCTCAGTTGATAATATTAAATCTTTGTCTGTGATTGATATGGATATTGAAGAACTAATAATGGATTGCAATAACAGGTTGTCAAGGTAAAACAACTTTACAAAAATAAAGCGACTCTTGTATTGGTGATGCATAACTATGTAATCAAACACAAATTTAATTTCAAAGCTGAGAGATCTGACAAACAGAGGTATGATTTTTTGAGTTGATTCATTTTAGTGAATTATATTTATTTTTGTGATATATATGAAAGTTATGTGATACATTTAGCTTTATTACAGTGCATTATCGCTTTTCATTTTTGTTAGTTAATATCTGTAATAGCTTTATTACAATGCATTATCACTTTTCATTTTTGTTAGTTAATGTCTGTAATACTTTTAGAGACAGTGACTTACATATTGAAATTTGTGATTTATACTTATAATTCATTTAATGTGCATTGTTGTGTTCTGGATAATTTATAAAAATTTGTGATACATATGACAGTTATGTGATTTTTCTATTTGTATTACGGTGCTTTGTTGTTTGCTATATTAGTTAATTATTACTTGAGATACATTCATAAGCCTTGACTTACATATTGCAGATTGATTCATACATATAGTTCATTTAATGTGCATTGTTATTTTTTAAAATTAGCTTAAAAAGTATGTGATACATTTGAAAATTGTGTATACATTAACTGTATTTGAGTGCTTTTTTTTTAGAATTGGTTATTTAATATACGTGATACTTTTTAACATACTTGCATACACATTATAGTTTTGAGACTATATTGAGGTTCTGTGCACTCCCACATCTTAAGTTGTGGATAGACCGAGTTTTACAACCAAGCTAAAGTTCTGGCAAAACGACATATATTGAAAAACACAAATTAAATAATTATATATATATCATATAAATTTTGATACATATGTTAAATGTAACAAACATTTATAATGAATCAAAAATATGAATCACTATCAAAAAGATATTTGTTATATGTGTCACCATTATTCTGACAGTAAATGTATCACTCATATCTATCATCCATATGCTGACAACAAATCTATCATGCATATGTATCACTGTTATAGTACGAAAATGAATCGATAAATTAACAATTTTATATATGTATCAAGTGCATTAATAAAAAAAATATGAATATCACCTATATGTACCAATGTTGAATTCGATATTTGATTTTATGGAGACTTACAAATTTGTTCTAATTCATCCTGATGTACCATTTGCATGCCCGATTCTTGATTTATTGCAGCATAATCCTCTCTAAGCTTCTTCATCTTTTCAGGATCGCTGTGGTGCTTTGACCTATTTTTACGAAAACCTTCTTTTCTGTAATCAAAGATATCCGGGGTAAAATCCACAACTTGATCACTTGCAGAAACATATTTATTGATCTCAATTTGAGAAATATCCAAACTAAATGAGGATGAATCTTCATTAGCCATTGAAAACAAAAAAAATTAACACAACAAAGATTAAAGCAGATGAGAATATTAATATGTTGTTAAAAATTTACTTAAAATCTTCTTAAACAATTAATTCACCTTTTGAAAATAACAGAAAAAATTATAATCTAAAGTAGTACATTATTGACGATTTAAAGAAGTTACAATAATGGAGATGAAAGTTGTCTTAACTGATGATAAATTAGCAAAATTTTAGAGGAGAATTTTTTTTTTTAAAATCGAGGTTTAAGCATTAATGGTGGAGAAAAATGGTTTGAATTTTTGTGTATATGTATCAAGAGTAAAATATTAAAGGTAACTTACATAAATCTCGATTTTTTAATGGGTTTAATACTTTTTATCATAATTTTATTAAATTACAACATATTCTGAAATTTAATTTTTATGATACATATATTATATCTTGATACATAGTCGATGGGATACATTTGAAATAAAATAATTATTTAAATACGAAAGTAACGAATTTTTATTTATTATGGGGAGAAAATCATGCACAATTAGTTGCACGATGAATCTCTAAGATACCCAAATCAGTAAAATAGAAGATCAAATTTCAAATTTCAAACACGTCATATTAACTACTAATTTCATTTGCTGGAAATTTCTTCTTTCTCGTTTCTCTAATTTTTTAATTATTTTCAATGGCGATTATATCTGTGTTGTTGTGGCATTCAGCAGTTTGAATTTTGAAGATTAGGTACGACAATTATAGAGTTGACGGTATTGTGATTCATGAAAAATTTTTGTACCAAAAATTAATGAATGTTGTATCGATTCAATCGAAAATTGACGAGTCTCTGAAAAAAACTCATGTCAAATACATTATTCAAGGAAATTTATCAGTAATGGAGATTCATAATGATATGTCTGCAATTTTTTTTTTTTTTGAGATTTTGAAATATACACCAAAATTTAAAATGTATCCACAGTGTATTATAACAATCAATATTTTAGTTGGTACTGATGCTTTGATGCGGATGTTAGTGCAATTGAGTGTCCTAATAATATTGAGTTGATTGAACTTACAGTAGTTGTAGTTGATAATGTTGAAGCTTTGTCTGTGACAGATATGATTGTTGAAAACTGATAACGAATTGCAGTAATGGGGTTATCAAGGTGAAATAATGTAACGCCTCGAGACTACCCCTTGGACGTCACACGGTGCTTAGGACCACAAGTGATCCCAAGTTAACCCTTATACTGACATATCTCATGAGCAACTAAATAAAATACATTAATCTAAAAGAAACAAGCAGAAGAAATGTCTTTACTGAATATGTTCAAAACCAAAACTATCAAAAAGGATTGCAACTCTAGTCATACAAAATAAAACTAAAATTAAATACATCAACTATAATGATTGTCTGTGAAGACTCTACTAATATTGACTATAGGTAGCCGGGACATGACCCCTAGCTATCCCTAATCAATACGACTGAATAAAGAAAAAAAAGATGTTACTCGAACTATGATTGACTCGATCCCTCGAATCAAAAGAACTCATCACCTGCTGACTGGAAGCTGCACACTATCTGATTATGATGTGTGGACAACAACTGGTACCTACATTATGAGACAATGTAACACATAGATATATATGTGGATCAGTACTTCTAGAATGTACTATGTATGTGGGAGTGAATACATAAGTAAAACAATAACTTAATATATTCATAGACTTTCAAATAATGCATGCTAAGTGTAAGTGATTAACCTTGAGCTTGAATAAAACCGAAAGCTGAAAAATCATATAACAATAATAATAAAGCATGCTGAATAAACTTTGTGAGCCACACACTTAGTTTCTAAAAGCTTTACTTTTACTTTTTTTGGGGGGGGGGGGGGGGGAGTTTCTTCTAACCGACATAAATCATGTGAGCTATCATGGAGTCCAACGTCTCACACCCACGTTGGTAGAGTTATTCTACCCTTGCCATCAGAATAGAACCTAACTAGAGTGATCACTATACTTAACCCATACTGGGACTTAACCCTATGGTGGCACATAGTTCTAGGGCATGTGACCTTGGACTCATACCCAACTCGGTGCTGAATACTACTCCCATCTTACTTATATTATCTCCCCCGTAACTTTAAGCATCATTCTAAGTCTGTGGAGCCCTTTACTAAACTCTAAACTAGACTACAATCATTGTACTCTAGAGTCTAGGATATAACAATACACGTAAATAATAAACTTACTTTGAAAGACTACACCTGAGAGTGTAAAACCCACTGCTTAAACTTCTTTCTGAGATACAACTCTATCTTTCTATAGCCCCAATAGTCAACTTGAACACTTACTTAGAATCTTCAAGAGTATCACCAAACCCGAAGTTCACACCATCTAAAGCTTCAACTCTTATTTCTATTAGCTTAATCTTCAAAGATCCAAACTTAGATTCTAACACTTAACATGGATATCCCCAAACCTTTAATGAACCATACCACTTCCATCATAGCCTACCATTATCACATCTCCAAACTTATACTTTTTCCTAAACCGTGAGAATCAAAATCATACCAAAAGGCTCAACATCATCTGTCCATAACTCCCTAACTTAGCTATTAAGAACACAATATACTATATAACTAGCTCTCTTCCATTTAGCAACTCAAGGATACTACTAACCACACACAACCTTTAATAATCTTAGAAAATAATGCAAACCCATATCACCTTGGGCATACCTCGACATCATACCTAATTACGAATACATAAACTTAAATTTTTGCATACATTGTTCAAGCCTTCTAGATTACTTTCATATAACTAGCATCACTAACCAAGCAATCATTACTTCTACCTTGATGATTATATACTGTTCAAACTTAACGTCTAGTGCTAGATATGATTAACCGCCCAACCTCAGTACCATTCTCACTTGAAAGCTATAAAACAAAACATCAAGAAATACCAGTACACTAGAACTTCATAACAACAGTAATCGATCATAATCCTACGGTATACCTTACTAAAGTCCCTCAGCACATCGTCCTTCTACACATTACGACTATTTACCCATCTATACGTCTAAATTACTTTCATAGCTCTATAAGTTTCAACTAAACTCTTTTTTCAACCTCAAGGAAAACCTAAATGAACAATACTCAACCACCAAATACTTTTATCAATAACCTATACTATTCTAACACAATAACTACCATCAATAACTCTTTTCCTACTTCAATAAAACAATAATCCACCTTAACTAATAACTCTTTCTCTACCTTCCACCAAGGAACCTGTACCACATTCATTACCCTTAAACTAATACACAAGGACATATCACCTCACTACTAACTCGATCGTATGCAAAAATTCATCTATATACATTTAATCAATCGTCATCATCACATTTCTTGTCATTACACTTATATACCCATACTTCTAACTATAAGAAGGTTCTGCTACTTATGAATCATAACACTCCCGGTGATAATATCCCTCAAATGCGAAAACTATTTAATAATCTGGGTCCATACTATCTCTTCTCATGAGCACTATCTGGATAAAAAGGGGTTAATAAGGAATATAAATACATAACGTATTCTATCTTATCTGCACAACTCATATGGATGAGGACATAAGCTTTCGACTTAAGCGTCTTATAACATACTAGCGAGCTCCTCTCAAGCCCTTTGTGTGACTTCTGAAGTTACTGATAGTAAACCTAAGAGCATCATCTTAGGAGAAATTAGAATCTAGTACTCATGTTATCTCAAAAAGTCGTAGATAGAGAATTATAGAAGAACACAGGAATCGACAAAAGTTTCTGAAAGAACAACTTTACTGCATGATCTAGATATGAAAGAAAAAAGATATTTCTTAAATACCCCGTAGCCTCTCGAAGAAAATTACAAATGTCATTGTACCATTCCGCAAGACTCTACTAGACACGATTTCATAGACACCCTAGTACACTTGAACTCTAGGCTATGATACCAAGTTTGTAATGCCTCGAGGCTACCCCCTGAACGTCACATGATGCTTAGAACCACAAGTTATCCCAAGCTAACCCTTATACTAACATAAGTCGTGAGCAACTAAATAAGATATGTTAATCCGAAAGAAACAAGCGAAAGAAGTATCTTTGTTGAATATGTTCAAAACCAAAACTATCAAAAAACAATTACAACTCTAGTCATACAAAATAAAACTAAAATTAAATACATCAACTATACTGACTCTCTATGAAGCCTCTACTAATATTGACTATAGGTAGCCCGGCCATGACCCCTATCTATACCTATATAATACGACTGAATAAAGAAAAACAAGATGTTACTCAAACTATGATTGACTTGTGCGCTCAAATCAAAAGGACTCATCATCTGCTGACTAAAAGCTGCACACTATCTGATTATGATGTATGGACTATAACTGGCACCTACATTATGGGATAATGTAGCACATAGACATTTATGTGGATCAATACTTATAAAAGCTTGAAAAATCATAAAACATGAATAATAAAGCATACTGAATAAACTTTGTGAGTCACACACTTAGTTTCTAAAAGTTTTACATTTACTCTTTCTTTTGGGAGGTTCTTCTAACTAACATAAACCATGTAAGCTATCATGGAGTCCAACGTCTCACACCTACGTTGGTAGAGTTGTTCTACCCTTGCCATCAGAATAGAACCTAACTAGAGTGATCACTATACTTAACCCAAAGTGGGACTTAAACCTATGGTGGCACGTAGTTCTGGGATATGTGACCTGGACTTATACCCAACTCGGTGCTAAATACTACTCCCATCTTACTTATATGCTCTTTTTTTTTAAATCTACCATAAAATAGCATAAGAGTTTATAATAAAAACCAATTATGCTTCACTTTTCTTTAATCTGTAATCAAAATGAACAAGTGTGGATTCCATATCTAGCTTAGGATCAAAAGATCAATCTTTCTTTAAATCTTGGTATAGAATCATCAAAGAAGCTTAAGATCATAGTCTTCTTGAAATCTCAAACTCATTATTGGTATAAACTTAACAAATAAAACTTAAGAGCATGATCTTCTTGAAATCTCAACACTTCAACTTAGGGCTTTAAACTCATGTCAATTTATAACAAAACTTCATACTCAATAACAATCTTGAAATACTTCAACAATAACAAGTCAATATAGTGCAATCTTATGCATAATATAAATCTTATAAGTTAAAACATAAACTTAAGTAACTCTTGATATACTCAAAGCTTTAAATCTCATGATAATCACATGCTTCAAGAATATATATACTTGGTTATGAACCCTACTTGAAAACAATTTAATAAAATCTTAAAATCATGCAATTTGGGCACAAGGGTGAAAGGATACCCTTGTCCATAACCCCACATACCTTATTAGACTTGATTTGATGTAGAAGCTTGAACTTGAACTCTTAAAGAAGTTATTGAAGGCTTTTTCTTGAAGTTCTTGGATTAAGGGCATCAAATTCTTGATTATCTTGAACAGGATGTAATGAAGTTTTGAAGTTTTTAGAGTTAGGTTAGGGTTTCTTGGAGAGAAAATTGATGGAGAATGGGTATATAATGCTTAAACCATCGTTTAATCTTATGTTTTCACGACTTGGGCGATGGTAAATAACCTAATTGCCCCTTTGTAGATTAAAGTCGTAACTAGAATGCCATTTGGGGGCTTGGCGCAACCCAGTGGAATGCTCATCTCTATACCCGTCGCGATGCGGCAAAATCGCATTGAATTGCTGAAATCGAAATCCAAACACGACATAAACCTCGTCCAAAAATTCTGAAACTTACCCAAGACATGCTCCTTACATCCCTGAACATAAATCAACTCAAAAACCATCGTCTCAGAGCTCAGAAGGTCAACTTAAAAATTCTCAAAGTTTTGGGGTCTTGAAAATGACTAAGTTCCCAACACTTAGTGAAAAATTCAAGTCTTAAGCCCCTTAAGCATGTAATTAAGAGCTGTATTGAGGTAGAATTAGTATGGGGTATTACAAACAACTTTACAAAAATAAAACAACTCTTATATCAGTGATGCATAACTATGCAATCAAGTACAGGTTTAATTTCAAAACTAAGAGATCTAACAAACAGAGGTATGATTTTTTGTGTAGATACATTTTAGTGAATTATGTTTTATTTTGTGATACATCTGAAAGTTATGTGATACATTTAGTTGTATTACAGTGCATTATTATTTTTCATTTTAGGTAATATTTGTGATACTTTTAGAAACAGTGACTTACATATCGTATGTTGAAATTTGTGATTCACGCTTATAGTTTCTTTAATGTGCATTGTTATTTTCTAAATAATTTATACAAAATTGTGAAACACATGACAATTATATAATTTTTCTATTTGTATTGCAGTGCTTTATTGTTTTCTATATTAGTTAATTATTTTTTATGATACATTCAGAAGTCTTGACTTACATATTTAGGATTGACATTTGTGATTCAAACTTATAGTTCATTTAATGTACATTATTTTTTTCTGAATTAGCTTAAAAATATGAGATAAATCTGAAATTTGTATGATACATTTAGTTGTATTTCAGTGCCTTTTTTTTTCAAACTTAATTATTTAATATATGTGATACTTTTAGCATACTCGACACATAAATTTTAGTTTGAAATTGGTGATTCATATTTAAAGTATCAAAATTAATTTAGAAAATATTTGATATATCTGTAGGTTATGTGATATATTTAATAGTAGTATAATAAAGATTCATATATGTGATATGTTTTAATTTTTTTCCTTGCAGTTATATTTTGATGGGTAAATTTTCAAAATGTAGTTGGTCATTCAAGGTGTCATGTGTGCATGATTCTGATAATTTCAAAGGTATTTCAATGATTAACATACCTGCCCACTAAAGGGCAAGGTGTTTGATCAAAGGCAGCCAACAATTGCTTTTATAGTTGGAATAACTGCTAAAAGGTTATTGAACCATAAAAGAATAATCACACTAAATGACATTATTGAAAATATTAAATGAAATTTAGTTTGAACATAGATTACATAAATGCATAGCGTGCTAAGGAACGTGTTTTAAATATATTGAGAGGTGGACCAGCTGATGGATAAAAAAATGCCTACTTAGATATACATGTTGAATTTTATTTACGCCAATTCATATATAAGGATACATAATTCTCCCGAAAATGAGTTCTTGTATTTATTCATAGCACTATGTCCATTGATAAAGAAATTTGAATATTGTAGACCTATTATTGCAGCAGACGGGAGTCACATAAATAAATCATATAAGGGAACATTCCTTTCAGCTAGCACATTTGATAAGGCAGGTATTGATCTTAGTAATTTTTCTTTCTAAATGATGATAAGTGTCATAAATTAGACATAATGATTGTTTCTTGTTATGTATCATATCATATATTGCCACTTGCTTATGGGATTGTAGATTCTAAAAAAAATTCTTCGTGAACATGATTTTTTCAGCAATTTAAATGTGCTTACGATGAGCACGATAATATCTGTATTGTCTTGAATTGAAATGATAACATAATCAAGGGTGTTAGTATAATCTATTCATCTATATCATATTTTACATATATTTGACATCTATGAAATAATGTCTATACAAATTATAGAAAAAATAAAGACAAATGGATCAGCGAATCTTTTGTCATGGCTAAACGTACAAGTTAGATGATTTTGATGAGGTTATGTGTGAAGTTGAAAAGATTGACAAAGAATAAAAGGACTATCTCGCAAATGCTAGATACGAAAAGCGGTCACGAGTTCATGCTTCAATAAATTTAAAAAAAAAGATGATGACTTTTGATATTACTGAATGTATCAACTCTCGTCCTGTTGAAGTACGTGAACTGTCTGTTTTAGACTTTCTTGAAAAAATTATAATCGTAATTGATGCTTGAAACTGTAACAATAGAGATAGGTCAAGTTTTCTTGTTGAAAGCTCATTGAGAGGTAAGTTTTAACAAATTCTTAAAATAAATGAGGCAAAATCATCCTATATGCCAATAAATTATATGCATATCATGTAATTGTCTCGAGAATTTTCTTATGATTTATTTTGAAAATACTTTAATTATTTAAAAAAATTTGAATGAATACTGATTAAATTTATCAAATGCATCATAAAGATACGTTTGAAAATCAGATGTATCATAAAGATACATCTGAAAAGCTAGTCCATCACGTAAAAAATCCTTCCTGATACATATATATTCAGTAACTTTTATCATTCATAGTCTATAATAATTAAAGTTTCTACGAATAAAAAATATTTTTTAGATTAGAGCATCATCGAACTACATCTACAGTATGTAAAGAATAAAGAATATACATAATCCGATTAGATAATAGAACATACAACTATGACAGATTTCAGTTTGATGAGATACCTTATGCGCATGTTATTGTTGTGTTGAAAAATAAACATGTAAAGAAAATGAAGCGATACTATTTTTTATTACTATAAAAACACTAGTCAAGACGTATGAAATATCACTTTATCCAATGTCTGACAAACTGAATTGGCATGTGTCAGTGGAGGTGCTGGAAGATGTGACTTTTCCTCCAAAATATGAAAGACCACCAGAAAGATCAAAGAAAGAGAGGCACAAGAAGAGTAGTGAAACATTTTTATCAACCTCAAATTATTGTGGAAAGTGTAGTTGTGAAGGTTATAACATACGCACTTGCAACTACTTTTCAAAGAAGATGTGAAATTTTTATTTGAATTGGAATATGAAATTTAGAAAATTCAATGTTATGAGTACAATGCGTTGAGTTAATTTCTCAATAATATGTTTCATGAGATATTAAATAGTTGTTCGTAATTGCCTCTTATATCGTTATAATGTGTTACAACTTAGATATATTATTATTCTAACTTTAGGAGTTATATATATTAATTAAATATATTACACAAATTGATGAATTGTGTAATTGAAAGCTTTTAAAATTATAATTATGTTTAAAAGTATCTAGTAGTATATAGTGTAAGTTAAGCATTGACACACATATTGTATTTATGTGAAGCAGTTAGCTGAAAGTTATGTGATTCATATTTATAATGTCCTAGTTATTTAGCAAATTTATGAATCATCAGTAGTTATGTGATACATTTATAAAGCCTGTAATTTATGTGATTCATTTTTATAGTGTATGAATTATTTTAAAAATTTTGTGATTCATGTCAAGGTTATATGATACATCTTAAAAGTTTTTAAAAGTTATTTGATTCATATTAATTGTGCTTGAATTAATTTAAAAATATGTGATACATTTGATAGTTTAGTAATACATTTTACTAGTAGTATAATTGTGATTTATATATGGGATATGTCTAAAAGCCTTGACTAATGTAGAAAAAATGTTATAATTGTGATTCATATTACATATAACGAATCTACAAAACATGAGTCAAACATATATACCGATACAAGTCAAATGTCCACCTTAGCTTTTGATGATATCTTTGGAGGCCAACACCTAGACTCTCAAGACTTGGTCACCCCGAGAGCACAAAGATATGCAAGGAAGGACCATTTTGAGCATGTCTTAAAGCAATCCCGTGTGTGGAAGATTGCTTGGATGCTTACATTGTTGTTTACCCGAGAACCACAAGCCTTGAAGTATAAATCATCCTTGGTTTTGAGAGCTTGAAGAGGCACCATTCATTCAAGTCCAACACACTTGGACGACCCGTCATTAAGGGTATTTTGGACATTGTACATGGTGTATTTACACACCATAGCCGCCGGCCCCTCTCATTAAGGGCAAAGTGGTCTTTTTGTCTTTTTTTTGTAATATACTATAAGTAGGACTTTTTAAGTCTTCTCTCTTTAGTTTATGAATGATGAATGTATGAAATATTAAGAATCTTCTCTCTTTAGAGTAGACCATCTTAGTGTAGTTCTTAGTTAGGGCTTGGATTAGCCATTGTAGTTTAGGGATTGGAAAAATCTATTGTTCTTTGCTTGGAAACGGTGGATATTGAGGTGAGTTGATTTTCTTGGGGGTCACCGTAAGAGTGTGATGTTTTTGTTACATTCATTAGGGGATTTTGAGTTTAATATACTCTTTAATCCCTAATCTTTGTAATAATCTATGTCTCACTACCTATCTTTACCTTTCTTGCAATTGTGTTAGTATTTGTATCTTGTAATTGTTTGCTCTTGATGAATTCAAATCTTGTGTTCATCCTATTCTTGTTGTATTGTTGTTTTGGTGTTAAAATACCTTGTAAACTCGTGATACTTGTGTTGTTGTTGTTGGCCGAAACTAGCATCCAAAGGGGTCCTCGGGTTGCTCTCAATTTGTGGACTATTTGGTGTAGTTTTTGTGTCTTTTGTGGTCTTTCTTGTATCACTTGGTATCAGTGCCATCATTTATTTTGTTCCCATGAGATCAATCTTGGGCTTGGTAACTTGAAAATAAAAAAAAAGTGTTGAAAAGCTGAAAACCCTAAAAATAGTAAAGTTGTCCCATTTTTGTGTTTAGGCCAAAATTTGAAGCCTAGTTTTTTTTGTGTTTTTGTGTGTTTTAATTGTTTCTAGTGTTGGTTCCTTCTTCACCAACACTAATAGAGTCAAAATCTAAAATTTAAGCCATTTTCGAGTTGTGTTTAGATTTTTGAGCAGATTGTTGTTGTTGTGGATGAAGTCGTGTGTATTGTTCTTTGGGTGTTGTTTTTGATGTTTGGTTGTTGAAAACTTTACCTTGGACATATGTTGTTGATAGTTGGGGGTCCAAGTTTACCTAGCACTCCAAAAAAATTCAAAGGAGGTGTTCGTGGTGTTCTTACCATCTTCATGTTGTGTTGAAGAAGATTCTTCAAAGAGGGGTTGTCTGATCCAAAATTCAAGAGAAAGAAAGAGTGTTATTTGTTTGTCTTGGAAACATTTCCAAGACAACACAAAAGAAGAAGGAAAACAAAAGGCTCCAAAATGTCTTGTTACTAAAAAAGAGTAAAGGCACTTTTCAAGCTTGTCCCAAAAGGGAAAAGAGACAAGACTTCCAAAAAGGTTGTCTTGCCAAAAGAGTGAAAGAGCGTTAAACCCTTTTTGAATTTTGAAAAACGCTCCAAAGTCTTGTTTGTTTTCCACCATAGCCGAAATTCCAATCATCCAAAATTGAAGATTGATCAATACAACTTTGAGATAAAAAAAATCCAAAATTTCAACAACTTCCAACGCCTAATCCAAGGCTGCCACACCACCACCTTCAAAACAACCTACAACAACAAAAACAACATACCCAGTGTATTTCTGCATAGTGGGGTCTAGGGAGGGTAGAGTGTACGTAAACCATACCACTACCTCAGGTGAAGTAGAGAGGTTATTTCAGATAGACCCCCGGCTTAGAACCGATAACAGTATAACAAGCACAAAGGATGAGTGCAAAATAAACTAACACCATTTGCAATAAGATAATACTACAACCACAAGATAAAAATAAGAACTATCAAACTGAAATCATAGACCTCACACAACACAACGAATAAAAACTATAGACACGAAAGACCGCTCCCTTTTTGTTACCGACCCACTCCCACCCCCTAACCCTCTACCCTAATCCGCGTCTTCCACACTTTTCTATTAAGGGTCATGTCCTCTATAAGTCATAACTGCTCCATATCATGTCTAATCATCTCCCTCCAATATTACTTCGGTCTACCTCAACCTCGCCTAAAACCATCCATAGCTAGTGTCTCACACCTCCACACTGGAGCATCCGATCCCCTCCTCATCACGTGCCTGAACCAACATAACCTCACTTCTCCCATCTTATCCTCTACCAAAGAAACTCTCACCTTCTCCTGAATAATCTCATTCCTTACCCTATCTTTCCTGGTGTGTCCATACATTCATCACAATATTCGCATCTCCGCCACCTTCAAATTTTGGATGTGGGAGTTCTTAACTGGCCAACATTCCGCTCTATACAACATAGCCGGCCGAACTACCACTCTGTAGAACTTTCCTTTAAGCTTTGGGGGCACCTTTATATCACATAAGACTCCCGAAGCGAGCCTCCATTTCAACCAGCCTGCCCCAGTACAATGCGTGACATCCTCATCAATCTCGCCATTGCCTGAATCATAGACACCAGATACTTGAAACTCTTATTTTTCTGAATGACCTACGAGTCCAGCTTCACCCCAACTCCATCCTCCTGCGACACCTGACTAAACTTACACTCCATGTACTCTGTCTTGGTTCAGGTCAACCAAAATCTTTTAGACTCCAGCGTCTGTCTCCAAATCTCCAACTTATTATTAACTCCTCTTCGAGTCTCATCAATCAGTACCACATCATCCACAAATTACATACACCAAGGCACCCGTCCTTGAATATATCGCGTCAAAACATCCATTACCAAGGTAAATAAAAATTGGCTAAGAGTTGATCCCTGGTGCAACCCTATCAAAACAGAAAAGTACTTCGAATTTGAACCTACAGTCCTCACATAAGTCTTCGCCCCATCATACATGTCCTGGATCGACCTAGTGTACGCCACAGGCACCCCTCTAGCCTCTAAGCACCTCCACATAATCTATCTTGGAACTCTATCATATGTCTTATCTAGATCAATAAACACCATGTGCAAGTCCTTTCTCTCACAAAACTGCTCCACTAATATTCTCACGAGGTAAATTGCCTCAATGATCGAGCGAACTGGCATAGAACTGAACTGATTCTCAGAGATATTCACAATCGCTCTCAGCCTCAACTCCACTACCCTTTCCCAAACTTTCATAGTATGACTCAACAACTTAATGCCTCTATAGTTGTTGCAACTCTGAATGTCTCCCTTGTTCTTATATAAAGGAACCATCGTACTCCACCTCCATGCATCCGGCATCTTTGTTGTCCTAAGAATGATGTTAAATAAACTTGTCAACCACTCGAATCCTGCCCCACTAGTGCTCTTCCAAAAATCCACTAGAATTTCACCTGGCCCCATCGCCCTACCCCACCGCATCCTGTGAATAGGCCCCTTGACCTTCTCAACCTTGATACGCCTACAATAACCATAATTTCAGATTTTGTAGTTTTTTTTGTTGTTCCTTAGTTTCAATTTCATTGGTTTCAATACTAATTGGCAAACTAGTACTCATCTACTAGATTGTTAGTTAGTGTTTGTGTTCATTCATTCGTGTTTAGCCTTTGTTATGTGCTTTTCTCATTTACTCTTAGTAAAATCTTTGTTTCAAGTTTGTAAGTAGATTTTGTTTTGTGTCTTGAGTCGATCAAACAAGAATCTATTTCGGCCACCAAGTAGAATTGACATCTTATTGACTACCGGAGTATAAGCAACTTTCAATATTCGCCACTCCAATTGTGAGGATCACAAAAGTAAGTGTCTACGAGAGTTGGTGAGCTCATGCCCAATCACATGACATGAATACTGAAAAAAGGTAAACTTTTCCTAAATGCTTTGTAGCCTCTCATCCATAAGTGTGGCACGCTACACACCCATGCACAAGACTATACTCGATGCGGCTTTCATACTTTCTAGGACACTTTAAAACCCTAGTCTCTGATACCAAGTTTGTAACGACCCGAGATTACCTCCTAGTCGTTACATGGTGCTTACGGTCCCGAGAGACCACAAGCTAACCCATAGGCTAGTACCTGCTGTGAGCACCGAATAATATAATCATGAGTGTGGAAGAATAACTGAAATGCCATAAGGTTTTTAGTAATGAGATAACTACTGAATTATGAATCTGGTAAAATATTGAAATCTGAATAGTCTGAATTGCTAACTGTAGTGTCTGAAAAGCCTCTAAACTAAATACTGCGAGTTGATGGGAAAGGCCCCCAACTGACTCTACTAACTATCGAGATAAAGACATGAAGTAATATAATTTGTCCTTGAATAATGAGGATGCACCACTGCTACTGAACTTCTGATAATCTGAGAATCTAGGTGCGATTTGGGGACTGAGCGTCAGCACTTATAATATGAGATACCATAGCGCAAAAGAAAAAGGTATGCGATCAGTACTTTGAATGTACTGGTATACTAAATGAGGTAGGTTGACATACAAGGTTTCACGAATAGGTGTAATAAACTATCTGAATATACATGTAAAGCACAGAGTACTGACTATAGGACATGAAATCTATGGATACTGGAGATATATAAAGCATGTAAATACTGTATATAAATGAGAGTCTATAAATACTCAAAATACATAAAAAGTTGTTGGCACCAAGGATGCATGACCAAGCATATAACATAGACTGAGTAAAATTTGTATACTAAAATATTAAAATAACTGGTATCTGTATGCTTTGGTCAAACAACACTAAAACTGAATGACTGTCTGGATCTGTAATTGAGACTGAATTTAAGACTGTGGGAGGTATCATTTAACCGACATTCCATAATTTGAGTTAATCAGGGTCCAACCTGTAACCCCAATTAGATGGGTATTAATAACGTACCACGGGTACTAACATTGGCTGTGTTGATCCACTAAACTGATATAATGTCCAAAGGACTAAGGGTGTCAAGCCTGAACTGACAGGTGACCCCTGTGAGATAGTCAAGCCTAATCTGACGGGTGACTTCTCATATCCTACGCTAGTTACGTAGTTTTGAAGTATAGGGACTTCTACTAATGACTCTGCATATCTGATGGGGAAGCCATCATCCCTACACTCTCTCGGTGCTAAATCCTAATCCCAACTAAAAGACACTGAGATACTAGACTGTTCTGAGTTTAATGACTGATATCTGACTATTTTAATAATGCTCATAGTAGAATCTGAAGACTATTCTGTAATGTACTAAGACTAGACTAAATAAATAGCTATGATTTTTTGGGTTTTCAATACCCCCAGGACTCAATGCAACAATACTGAAAAGACACTAAAGCTTGAAGGCCAAAACATGAAGGCTCTTATTAAATAAATCACTCTTGTAGGCATTTTATCAAACACTTGTACTTCATAGTTTAGTCGATTCATAAGAATGGTATAAAATTTAAAATAATAGCATGACTTCAATATTTATAACACTAAATCCTGATCTAATTCGAAGAATGACGATATTTAAAACATGGAGGATTTGATAACAACGATAATTCCATTAAAGTATGGTATAAAATCAATATTCATGGTAGTTCATCGAGATTCATAGTTTTAAATCTCAATTTAATATCATAGATCTTGAAAAGATGATAGGTTTGTAATTAAAAAGGATACTTGAACTCCATGGATGAAAGGAATCCATGGATGAACATATAACATACCTGGAACGATGAATTTGGAAGGGTTGATGGAGAGTTCTTGAGATTTGTCCTTGATTCTTGAGAACTAGGGTTTTTTGTTCTTGAAAGAGGAGATTATTAATTTGAGAGAAAGTGAATAATGATGAGTATTTAGGTCAATTAGGGATTAAATTTTGTGTTTAGGGCGAGTTTAGGACTTAGGAAAAAGACCCAAATATCCTTAAACGAATTTAAAAACATAAGCTGGAAACTGAAATCCCGATTTTTGACCTTGGCGCGATGCGGAGCTATCGCACCGTGTCACTAGAATCGGACAACTGGGAACTGAGGGCTTGGTATGACGCGGAGGAATCGCAGTGCCCTTTTGATTCTGAAATTCACCCTTGGTGCGACGCGCCATTATCGTGACAGGACACTAAAAAAGGACAATTAGGATTATGGCTGACGGCGCAACGTGGTGGTTTTGCGGAGCTTCACTAGAAATTGACAATCGTCATTTATGCTGGCTCCGCGACACGTTAAGGGTTAAAATGACGGTGTTAATCGATTGAAACTTTAAATTGCCATAACTTCTTACTCGATTATCGAATTTGACCGAATTTTATATCCTTGAAAAGTTAATTAATTTTCTATGCAATGGCAGGTTCTAAACTGAAAAATAATTAGTGTTTCAAAAATTTCATATATGAATACTCACGTATTGGGACTTAGATTATGCTAGGGAAATATGGGGTGTTACATAACCACGTTAGTGTAGTTCTTAGTTAGGGCTTGGATTAGCCATTATAGTTTAGGGCTTAGAAAAGTAAATATTGTTCTTTGCTTGGAAACGGTGGATCTTAAGGTGAGTTGATTCCCTTGGCGGTCACCATAAGAGTGTGGTGTTGTTGTTACATTCATTAGGGGGTTTTGAGTTTAATATACTCTTTAGTTCCTATTCTTTGTAATAATTTATGTCTCACTACCTATCTTTACCTTTCTTGCAATTGTGTTAGTGTTTATATCTTGTAATTATTTTCTCTTGTTGAATTCGAATCTTGTGTTCATTGTGTTCATCTTGTTGTTGTATTATTATTTTTTTGATGTTAAAACACCTTGTAAACTCGTGATACTTGTGTTGTTGTTGTTGGCCAAAACTAACACTTAAAGGGGTCCTCAGATTGCTCTCAATTTGTGGACTATTTTGTGTAGTTTTTGTGCCTTCCGTGGTCTTTCTTGTCTCATATATGTTTCACTAACTTGTGTAGTAAATATGCTACACAATTATTTACATAACCTAAGCGATATCAAATATATGTATCAAACACATAGATTTCTTTAACAAAATAGTAAATATGCTACACCAATAAAATTATGGGAATACTTCATAATCGAAAATGTCATACAATAACTAAAAGGTAAAATAAATCTTGACATATCCAAAAAACTTAAAACATAACAAACGGTAAACACAAACTGTCAAGCAACAACTACTAGACAATCACTGCTCGACATATATTATTTTCGTATCTTCTAATGGAAGGAAAATGTATTTAGGCCAAGGCGAGTCTTGATTGTCACTAATATATTTGTTAGATGCTTTGTTCACCCCATAATTCCATAACAATGACGTGTATCCGGTACGGTGCAATACTGAATTAAAATCTAAAAAAGATATTTAAACTCCATCACTTAAAAACTCAGCATATGCTGCAATAGACAATCCACAACTTCTGCAATGTATAAGTATACTAGTGTCGAAATTTAAAATGTTAGTTATTGTAAAATTCATATATTAAAAGAAAAAATGATATGTAAAATTCATATATTAAAAGAAAAAATGATACATTCAGTGTGCTTCAGCTTGACTGTTGCACAATATCATCAAATGAGCATTGGTTTATTTTTTCTTTGTATGCTTTTAGTAGTGATCAGTTTGTGCATTTTTTTTAAAGACAAATAAATTGACAATATTTTAGCAAGCTTTTTTTATCTCAATTGGATGATCATCAGGACCTTTCAACGAGTTGTATACGCGAATGCATCTTTCTTTGAGGACTATAACTGCCAACACCGGATGATACTCTCCCTCACATTCTATTGACATGTACACCTCATTAACAAATGTCATGAAAGACCTGCTGAAATGCATAGACCTTGAATAATTTTACAAACGGATCGCTCTTGCGATGCAACCTTCATTTAACGAATGTTTTCCTCATGAACGATAAAAACAATATCTAATGACATCCGATGGTAATGAGTGTATATTTCATGAATGTAATTTTTGAACATGCAATTAACGATGATATATTTATATTTATTGGTGGTGTGTAGCTTTACTTTCTTGCGAAGATAATCGAATATTACATATATATCAAAGATAGTCGTTATGTTGTAATGAAATATTAAAATATATTAACACATTTGATACATATATGTGACATAAGACAGATGCAGATTAGTTGATACATATATATCCTCATAATATAATGACTGAAAAATAAAATAAATATGATTGCGTAAGGAATATATGTGTATTAACTAATTTGGATGTGGTCCATAAATATGATGGCAGAACCTACCTAAAGAAAGCATATATATAAAAAAAAATGCTCAGTTCATGTAATTTTGAATTTCATCCCTCACATACTAACAGGAACAAATGAAATCTTGAGAAAAATAAAATATAAAGTATAGTTCTCATGCTTCATTTTTAGGCCCAGATTACATGTTTGAAGGGAATTGCCATATCTAGGAGAATCTTAACTGCACTAATATAAATAATAATATGATTAGGTGATACATATAGTACTGTTTTCTCATAAGGATGATACACAACACACCTTCAGAAAATTCAGCAAATATATAAAATTCAACACACTTAAAGAAATTTAATCTTTTTCATAATATAGAATTTATGTCAAGTGATACATATAATAAATCATACCGCATCGTTTCAACATGTATTTAATTATGACATGCGATAAAATTATTTTTTCTCCGAATGTGCAATCACGAAATCAATCTTTGATTTTAGGTCAACATATTTGGCGGTGTAGTGCTTATTCTTTTCTTTTCTGTATGAATATTATGCTTTCACCAAATATTTAGACTAATAAAATATGCATATGATAGTTTGAAAGATGATGTGATTATTCTTACCTACTAGCATATGTTTTAAACAGATCAATTGATATCTAAAGAGAGAAATTTGAGAATAGTTCTTCTTGATGTGGTACATAAATATTGTGACCTTTAAGCAGACACTTCAAGTTCTTATTAGATTGGATGACCTATTTATCTTTTGATCCAGAATCAAAAACATTGATGTATGGTGACTGAAAAACTTTTGAAGGCTAGCCCTTCAGACCGTTGTCTTAATGACATCTGAAATTATAGTCTTGCACACAGGGACCTATGACAAAGTTGCAATAATACTATCACTAATACTCCCTTGAGGATTGAATGTGTCGGTGACTGCAATAGCATTATCACTGATGAAGAATTGACTATGAGTGTTGCCTTGGGGATAGATTGCAGACAATGGTGCAACAACCAAAGCAATCACTTTATCTAATTCTACATTTATATTATGCAGTTCTTCTTCTTACACATTGTCTGTAAACCAAGTATCAGTATTTTGTTTGATATGTGTGAATTATTTATTTTGTTTGAGATTAAATTTGAATAGGTATTAATTAATGTATCATAAAGTTACATTTGAAATCAGATGTATCATAATGATACATCTGAAAAGCTAGTCCATCACATAAAAATTTAAGATTAATTTATGATTAATATATAAAAAAAAGGCACATGAATGTTGTCAAATTCACACAATGTAACCATAAAATGAACAATTTGAACACTCTCAATAATGACAAAATATGTTTTAATCATTAACGTTCAAGAGTTAAAATTTGTTACTTCTAGGAGTGACATGCCAATGCATCTACTGAAGCTAACAACTGATAATAGTTGGAACAATTAAAAAAACTGACCATATAAGTAACAACTAAATGTGTAATTCATATTACCTTTACACACTCGTCACCTCATTCTTCATCCCCATATCCTTTACTTGATTGTCCTGCAGCCTCTATAATATTGTCATTTTTAGCGTCTATGTTATACTCATTGTAAGAATGATGATGATCTCTTTTTTTATTCGGGCTATTTTTTCACTTTCGTGAACTGGAGAATGAGAAACCTGAAAGATAATAACTTAGAACGAAACGATATTATTGTGGTACTATTGAAATTTTTTGAATACCTTATTATCTGAAATAGAGCGTTCTTCACAATTTTTACTATGTCTGTGTAATGGTCTGCCATCAATGCTTGAAGTTCAATGAATTCATATCAACCTGCAATGCGAATAAATATTTGTCAATATATAATACTGTATGATTGACTTGGGTTATCTGATAACACATAGTTAATTCTCACATATTTACAAAAGCATAATATAAGGAAATATATGTATCATTTAATACATATATTTACACAGGCATACTCTCTCTATCTCTATCTCTCTCTCTCTCTTTATTTATATATAATATTGTATGATTGACTTGGGTTATCTAATAACGCATAGTTAATTCTCACATATTTACAAAAGCATAATGTAAGGAAATATATGTATCATTTAATACATATATTTACACAAGCATACTCTCTCTCTCTCTCTCTATATATATATATATATATATGAATCATATTGATACATATTCATTGATTCCTAGTATATATGAATAAATGTTTATAAACTTATAACTGCGTACATGTAATAGCTGAAGATAGATTTTTTTCTTTTAAAAAAATTATACTTACATAGGTCTTAACATAAGACTTTATCTTATCTAAATCTGACATGAAAAGTGATTTTTTTTCTTTTTTGCATTAGGTGCATTCCTCTCCTCAAAAGTATGCATAATTGTTTTTTGACATAATACATCAAGAAATTTCTAAACTTGTCTCGACAACTTACTTTAGCACCTAAACTTTACGAATAATTATTTACCTCCCTAAATCGTTTTGAAGTGATTATATACCACCTTAAACATACAACACCACTCTCACTACGAAGAGTGTATTACACTTGCACCACATCACCGCCACATCACCGCCACGTAAATAAAGCATTTAAAAATATTATACATATATATAAAATATTTTAAATTAAAAAAATAACCCCACCCCTCATTTTCCATCTTCTTCATACCCCCCTCTCCCGTCCACCGCACCTGCACACCCCATCCACTCCCACACCTGCACACACCCTCATCCACCTTCGTTCTCTCCCCCACAGCCACACCTGCACACACACGTCGTATTTTTTGACGAATTTTTACCGAAAACACCATTATGACCATCGAAAAATACCATACAATAGTGATAAAAAACTCAACCCACCTGATAAATTCGATCAAATCAACACCTAATTCTCTAAAATCATCTCTAAAATCAACAACCAAACATTCAAACCATGTATTTTAATTTTCAAATTCAATTTTATGACCCCAATTATTAGGAATGCTTTTAAAAAATTCATATCCTTAATTTCTGATGAGGTAAAAAATCGGCACTATTTGAACTTATATTTTTTTCTTTGCAAGGTTGAGGATGAAAATGACATTGAAATTCATTCGTCGATGCGCAAGTGTATTTTTTTCGATCAGCCGTGTGTGTATTGTGAGTAATATGTGTGTTTCTCTGTGAAGCTGTGTGAATGTGTGTAACCATGTGTGTAAGGTGTGAGTGTAGCTGTGTGTGTCAAGTTAGTGGGTAGGATTAGAAGAAAAAAATAAATTTTGAGAAGTTTAAAGAAAGAAAAATAGATGGAAGTGATGAAAAAGAAATGGGGTGGGGTATGATTTTTTTTTTGATATTTTTTATTTATAACAAATAATTTTGAAAATTATTTGTATTTTAAAAAAAAACGCACCTAATTTTTTATTTTATTTTATTTTATTTTAATGTCACGTCAGCTGTAAGGGCGAAATTTATTTACTTCAGAAAGATTTAGAGGGTAAAAATTACTTATTAAGTTTAAGTGTTAAAGTAAATTGTCGGGACAAGTTTAGAGGGGTTTTGATGTATTATCTCTTATTTTTTTTCAATGAAACATGAGACTCCAAATCAGTTCTGGATGAGTTTAACGGTTGTTTCTCTTTGAACAGCACCAATGACTATTTTTGTTTCTTTGAGACATTGAAGCTCAATTGTTTTGGAACAACTTCAATTTTTTATTTCTTCGCAGGAGGGTGTGAAGACAGACAATCATCACTCATCATTTTCTTTAACAGGTCTGCGGGTGGTGAAGTACTAAAATCATTAAATTCATCTTGAATTTTAATCGGAGTAGTCTTTTCAGCTCCCTGTTGTACAAATATAGTCTGGGATACTTTAATATCAGGATCAGATAGATAAAAAATAAGAAGATTAAACAAATCAAGTTGGTTCAATTTCTGTGGTGAGGGGGGATATATTCTTGTATACAAGCTGCAAGGAAAATAACACAAACAACAAAATAACTAGTAAGAAATACTTAAAACTTGACAGTAGGTTTACACATGTATTACTGAAAAACATGAAAAACACATATCCGATGTCAAAAAATAAATAGTTAAAAGATATATTATAATTGAATATGTCTTTAATAAAATCCTCATATATTGGCTTTGGTTTAACCACTTTTAAAGTGATCATCCTTAGAATTAAATTATTCTCATGGACGACTATTGATTCATTAATTTCCGAAAAACATTCATAGCATCAAATCTTAAGCACGTACGGCATGTCATTCAAACAATAATATTGTTGTACCTTATTCATGAATCAGCTAAATGAACTCATCAATTTTGAAAATGTCAATTTATTCCATGAAAATGACTATAATTGCCATCCTCAACCATGTGAATGTCTCGAGTGAAGATATTAACTTTATCTAATTGTGAGAACACAAAAATGTGAATAAAGATGTGAATAAAGTATAAATTCAATCTTGACAACATCTTTCAGATTTCTTCTCCACTGTTTATTCAAAAAACATCTGACCAACTTATTTCTTTTGACACTTGATTCGGAATTAGAAAAATACCTTTTCTATAATCTATAGGAAGGAAGGTGAGAATGGTTGAAATCATCGTCATTCTCAATGCAATTCAATCCTGAAAAACTCATACAATAAAAAACGAAGGATGATATTCTTGACCAATAATCTTAACTGATCATGATATGGGTGTTGAACCTCTAATGCCATCAGATATTTTGCTACTAATCCTTGAAAGTTACAATTGGACAAGTTTAGGCATGACCCAAATAGGTGCTTCGAAACATTCTGATCCCTTCATCTTTCAGAACTTCTTGAAGTTTTAAGACTGTATTAAGGTTGTGTGCACTCTCATACCTTAAATTGTGGATAAATCAAATTTTTTTACAATCAAACTAAAGTTTTGCCAAAACGACATATATTAGAAAACACAAGTTAAATAATGATATATATATATATATATATATATATATATATATATATATATATATATATATATATATATATATATCATATAAATTTTGATGCATATGTTAATGCATCAAATATTTATAAATGAATAAAAAATATGAATCACTATCAAAAAATAGATGTCATATGTATCACCATTATTCTGACAGCAAATGTATCACCCATATGTATCACCATTATAATACGAAAATGAATCGAGAAATTAACAAATTTGTATATGCCAAGAGCGTTAATCAAAAATATATGTGTCAATGCCGAATTTGATACCTGATTCTGCGGAGACTTTGAAATCTACTCTGATTCATTCTGATCTTTCATGTGCATGTCCAATTCTTGATTTATTGCAGCAAAATTTTCTCTAATCTTCTTCATTTTTTGGGCCATTGCAGTGCTTGGACCTCTTTTCAAGAATTTTTTTTTTGTAATAAAAAATATCTGGAGTAAAACCCACAACTTGATCACTTGTAGAAACACCTTTGTTGGTTTCAGTTTGAAAAATACCCTAACTGAATGAGGATGAATCTTCATTAGCCATTGAAGACCCAAAAAAATTAACACAAAAGATTAAAGCAGATGAGAATATTGATATGTGTTGTAAAATATTTACTTAAAATCTACTTAAACAATTAACTTACCTTTTTAAAAATAATTGAAAAAATTTATAATCTAAAGTAGTACATTATCGTGGTTTGAAGAAGTTGCAGTAATAGAGATGAAAGTTATCTCAATTGATGATAAGTTGACAAAATTTTAGGGAAGAAATTTAAAAAAAAACAAAAACAAATTGAGGTTTAGGCGATAATGATGGAGAGAAAAGCGGTAAGATTTTTGTGTATATGTATCAAGTGTAAAATATTAAATCTGAAATTTTAAGTAATTATTAAAAGATAAGAGATTTTATGTATTAATATCTCTTTGTGATTTTGTTTAATTTTTTTCTTATTTTTATGAATAAGAAAAGTCAAAGATAAGATCAGTTTGGTAAGTAAATTTTTTTAAGTTCTGTGTCAATTAGAAATTTATTTGTTGCCTTAGAGCACTGTTTCTTATAACACTAGACGACGGATGTCCGTGCGCGCACCGACCCAATTTATATGGTACGATAAGTATTGAAACGGTTAATGTTATTGGTATTTTACTTTTCGTTATTTCAGTAAGTAATGCACTCAAAGGAAATCTTGTTAACCAAGAAAAATCTCTTTACCTAGATTTATATATACATACATATTTCATAAGTGATAAGTGCACTGTCATTATTTACATTTTCATTATTTTTTTACAGAAGTTGGTAAGAATAAAGGGATAAACAGCAACACAGACGTTGTGGTTGACAAAATATCTATGCATAATAGAAAGAAGCATTTTAGTTGTTGTAATATGAAGAGAAAAAAGTTTTTCAAGCATTGATGGTGTCAGTTATGGCATATATCTTGTTAGTAGATCAAGTGTCATGTGTGTTTTTGATTTTCATTCCAACTTTTCAAAAAGACAGTGCAAAAGCAAAAAGATATTTACGTTATTGCAAAAGAAAATAAAATATGAAAGTGAGTAGTACAGTTTAGAAGAAGATATAGAGGTAGAGGGGATGAAAGTGGTGTACCTTTCAATTCCTTTTGAGAGGGTGTTTGCTGCTGGAAGGTTTGGCTAGTTCTAAATTGATATCAGTGATCTTGTGCTTACCTGCTTCTACAATGATTGGTGTTTTGGAGCTTTCATTTTCCTCGTAGTTTAGGATGACCAACTTTTCAGTTGTTGCTTCTCAACTTTTGGAATACAATTTTTTCATTTGGATCCTGAAAGTCAATGTTCCCAGATGGTTCTGTAGATTTTGAAGAAGCAATGGAATAGCTGATTTATAAAATATTTTGGTATGAGAAATTTGAGAATAAGAAATACCATGGTATCAGAAATTTCATAGATTTCTTGTGTTGTGAGGCACAAAATTCTTTCTGCTAATTCGTTTGAGATGGAAGCAGTGATGGAACCTGTGCGGTCAGTGATTGTCACATTGAATTATTACACTTTGTATAAAAAAGCAAAATAAAAAAAGGATATACTAATTAATTAAGGCGAAGTAAAATTATTAAACATATAGAAAGCATTAAAAAAGTACTAAATTTCAATACAGTATATTGAATAAAATTAAGAAATGATTAAATATCATATGGGAGGTTTATTAATTTTTTTTAATACGTAAATAATTATAATAATTAATTAAAGATAATACAGTAAATTACGGTTGAAACTACTTTAACTCTCCTTTATTTTATATATATATATCTTTACAAAACTCTACAAATCCTCAGATCAACAATTCACGAATATTGTTGAACTTACTAACTCCAACTAAATCAAAAAGTATAATCAAAAATCAGTTTCTCACGAAAAATTATTCATCGGGATAGAAGAAAGTTCCAAGCACGACAAAACACTCTTCTAGGATATAGAATGTCTACTTTTTTTTAATCTAACTTCAGCAATCCCTTAAAGAACGTGTTCCATGAAAGTTCCTCCACCTATTTTGTCATTCTCAAATTGAAAAATTAATTTTTTATGTGGGACAGCAGAAGACCTCAAGCATGAAACATCAACACTTAGCCACCTATCCAAAATTTCATCGTATGTATGCATTGAATAATTATAAAATCGATATTAGTTCAGACAACATAAATAGATTGGGACAGTAAGCAGGAGATGACGCAAAACATAATCTAGCCATAGCTAAAAGTAGCTTGGCTCATCCCTCAAGATCAACTTGAATATTCCAGTACATGGATACGAAACTTGAAAATATATATAGAGAAATATAGTTCATGATTAAGAAGAGAAATTAAACAATTAATTCATGAAATGTGTCTTTCATATTATTTTGTCTGCTTTAATCCAACTGCTGACTTTCCTTGAATTATCTCGTGGTTTTTTAAATAATTCAATCAAATACGCATCTCTTTTCATATGAAATTATGAACGGAAAGGATAAGCACATCTTTTGTAGTACAATATTATTTTCTACCTTTTGGCTGAGTTTTGAAAAAAAGACTTTTTAAAGAAACTTATCATGATGCAGCCAGTTACTATATCATTGTTCTTGTCAGTTATGCAGCTATAGTGTTGTCATGGTTGACAAAGTAGTTGAAATCACCGCATAGTTGTTGAAGAAATGTTTGATCAGAAAGGCAATGGCTTGGTGTAATTTACAGTTAATTAGAAATCTAATGGTTTGTCCTTTAGCCTGTCCTGCGGATGGCAAAAGTTTTAATGCATCAAACATTCTCTTAAAAAGCATTAAAAGAATGAAGAATACATGTGAGGTCCGATGCCTTGAAAGTGTCCTACAACTGACCCTACTGTAGCTACACTGTCTACATTCATCATTTAAATATTTTTTCTATTTTAACAGCGCAACCTACCGATTATATTCCTCCTTCAAGTATTTTTGTCTTCCTGTAATGACCCTCACAGTCATTTTCTTGTTTTCATATACTTTTGATATGCAGAGTTTTTCAATAACTACCCCAAGTTATTTATGACTTGCTGGGACTGATAGTTCGATTTTCAGGCAGTTCATTTGATTAATTTTAGTAATATCTAGTTTATTGGGGAAGATTTAATTTGAATTGATATTTGGTTAAAATATAATTTATTACACTTCTAAAATATTTTTGTTATTGATAAAATTCTTTAAGTTATGTTATATTTTTATTATTTTATAATAGCTTTTATAATCTATTAGTATTTAAGTGAATCCTTTTATCTTGAGTCGGGGGTCTATCGGAAACAGCCTCTCTACTTCTCCGAAGGTAGTGGTATGGACTGCGTACATTTACCCTCCCCACACTCTATTAGGTGGGAATATACTGAGTTTGCTATTGTTATAGTATTTAAGTGGAGATAGTGAATCTAGAATATTAAAATATTAGTATTATATAATAGAGGTTTTATTAAAAATAATTTTCTATTAATTCTAGTATATTTAAAATATTATAATTATTTTACCATGAATCTATGCAATACCTGAATGTGAATTTAACGGAGAGCAGGAATGATATTTCCACAAACCTGCACGTGGGATCTATGTATAATGACACCACACTAATAGCTGTAATCATATTAACTTATTAAGTGCCAAGTCATTATGAAATTAGTGTTAATATGCACTTTTATATATAAATATATAAATGTCAACTTCACTTAACATTTTTAAGTTTAAACATCCTGCCTCCTGTAACGTTACTTAAAAGGTTGCTATATTATTCAACTCGGGATCTATCGGGATACTATTTGGAGGCTTCTCGGAGAGGCCTTTAGCTTTGGCGTTCAGGTAGGCTAGGCTTATCCTATTTTTAGATTAAGCTTATATACTGAAATTGTGAACTATTATGCTAGCTTTGGATAAGTGCTTGTAGTTACGTATCATTTGATATATAACATGTCTTATTTACCCGAATTAGGACCACGTTCTACTAGATTTTGGTATTTTGTCTTTCAATATAATATAGAATCTATCACTTTAGGACGTGGAATTAAATTACAAAACCATGAATTTGTCCCTTTAAAATTAAGATATGCGTGAAATAATTAGATGTATTTTAGCTTCTGTTCAGGTTCAGTATATATTTTATTTCTGTCATTGATTATGAACTTTTGTACCATGTTAACATTGTTATGATATGGTATGGATATTAATGTTACAATTGGGTGTTCGGTTCGAATCTGGCATTTGATTATTATGGTTACTATGAGTTTCGGTTCGAGTCCGGCATCTGATTATGAATTCTATATATGTAGCCTATTGTTATTATCCACTATGTCCGGTTCGAATCCGGCACGTGTCCTCTTGTTATTATCCATCACTATCGGTTCGAGTCCGGTGTCTGACCTCTCATTGCTACCCATTAGTGCCGGTTCAAGTCTGGTGCACATCTGGATGACTATCATGATTTCCTGGGATTGGCTCAGTTACAGATTATTTTTATTATTTTCTTTAATTACTACTTGTGTGTCCCACTGACTTATGGGGTATGGTTGGGTTAATTGTCTTCTTCAGTATGCCTAGCGGGCTTATGGGAGCCTAGTTAGGTTATGTTGTGTGCCTACGGGATTATGGGGGCCCAATTAGATTATGTTTGACTTGACTGTAATTATTGCGTTATTTATTTTCTAATCACTTACATTTATTCCTTTATCTCATTGTCGTAGCTTGGCAGTTGTATACCTTCCTATCCCCATTTACTGTTGACTTAGATTACATCTTTGCATTGTAGTTATATCATTTCTGTATTGAGCTCAGTCGGCCGATGATGCCTACTGAGTACCCATTGCTTTGGTACTCATTCTAGACTTCTGCATTTTTTTCCTGATGCAGATCCGGGTACTAGCAGTCGACGTTGACGTGGTTCCTACCTTCCAGTATTAATTCAGAGCAGGGTGAGCTTACTGTCATTCGAGGCTGATCCTCCTCTGTTTACTATGGTTTAGTCTTTTGTACTCGAGACTACTTGTGTATATTGGGTATATTTTGAATTTTGTCTAGTACTCTGGGTATCTTTTAGTAGTGGCTATATTACCGACCTTACCAGGTCTTGGGAGTGATTCTTTTGTGTATTTGATCATTTTCTTTCCCTCGTTTTAGTATGTGAGATATGTTTACTTTTTGTTTGTTACTTTTTATTATTGTTATCATTATAAGCGATATTTTTTTATTTCTGTCTATTAGCCCATTACCTATTATTTCGGGTTATGACTTGGCTTGCCTACTGGGGGAATAAGGTAGGCACCATCATGACTTGAGAAATTGGGTCGTGACAGTTTGGTATCAGAGCTTAGGCTCCACCGGTATTATTGGTACTGGAGCTGATGTTTAGTAGAGTACCACGAATCGGTACGGAGATGTCTGTATCCTATCTTCGGGAGGCTACAGAGCATTTTAGGGAACAATCTTATTTTCTTGATCCATTTTCTTGTGTTAGGACTGAGTTAGTTTTATTGGTTCACTCTTTACGCAGATGGCTAGGACGCGAGGTTCGAGAGTTGGGGATCGGGACCCCGAGTCCACTTCTAGAGTTTTGATTTGGGATCGAGGTCGACCTAGAGGTCCGGGGTAGTATAGAGCAGCAGCCCCAGTTCTAGATCAAACCAGGGATCCACCACCTGATCCTGTCATAAATCCTGAGATTGAGAGAGCCCCAGGTATTCTGCCACATCAGTAGGTGAACCAGGGGGCAACCCAGGCTCCACCCGGCTTTATATCCTCTTTAATTTTTTGAGATGTATTAGTACAATTATTAGGGTTAGTTGGCGATCCACCGACCGAGAGAACTCAGCCAACAACAAAGGGTGGTGTTGATTTAGGGGCACAGCCTGCGGCAGCAGTGCCTATGGTGGAGGTTCCACCAGCACCAGTAGTCCTACAGCCAGCAGTATCCCAGCCAGTTATGTCTTCAGAGGATTAAAAGATGTTGGGCCAATTTTTTAAATTGGCTCTACCCAAATTTGAAGGAACACCAGGAGAGGATGTTAATGAGTTCCTATCCAGTTGCGAGGAGCGGTTGCGGAATTTAGGTTTAATTGAGGCACAGAAAGTGGACTTTATTGCTTATCAGTTCGACACGACAGCGAAGAGGTGGTGGACAGGTTATCTTGATTCCAGACCAGTTGGATCTCCACCAATTACTTGGACTCAATTCTCTGAGGCTTTCTTGGGGAAGTATATGTCTCACAGCATGCGTGAGCGTCTTCGGGATAAGTTTACAACATTGAGATAGGGTTCTATGTCTGTGGCTGAGTATGAGGCGAGATTCTATGAGTTAGCCAGACACGCCAATATGATTCTGCCTACGGAGTATGAGCGGATTCGATGCTTCGTCAGGGGATCAAAATTATCACTTCATAGGGCTACCCAGAGTTTGGTGACTTCAGGAAAGTCTTTTTCTGAGATAGTTAAGCATGTTCATTCTATAGAGAAGGTGGATTGTGAGGCCCAAAGGGGTAGCGATAAGAGACCACGTTACCAGGACAGCTACAATAATTCATAATTCACAGAAGGATTTCACGATAGGTACCCATCAACAGCCTTCTCAGCATCAGGGCCAGCCTAGTTAGTCAGTCCAGACATCACTTCAGATATCAAATAGGGGTCAGCCCAGTTTTAGCAGTTCCAGTTGTCAGAGCAACATCCATCCGCAAAGGAGTGTTTAGTCAGGATAGTTGAGTCAGAGTGTCCATTCCAGATCCACTGGACCTTCTAGACAGAGTAGGGTGCCCGTAGCATGTTATGACTGCGGAATTATTGATCACTTCGCCCGTGCGTGTCCTCAGCGTAGAATTATTGAGCCTTTAGTTTTGACTGCACAACCGATTAGGCCAGTGCCACCGTTAGGTAAGGGTGATGCGCAGAGTCGTGGGGATAGTCCCCAGGGTTCAAGAGGTGGTCCGCAGGGAGGTAGGATAGGTGGTCGGATAGGCACCCAGTCCATTAGTGGACAAGGTCATTTGTATGTTCTACCAGGTAGGACTGAGGCTGAGGCTTCGGATGTTGTGATCATAGGTATGATTTCAGTATGCCATCAGCCAGTTTATACATTCACTGATCTTGGTTTCACATTTTTATGTGTTTCTACTTATTTTGCATTGCAGTTAGGTTTATGTCCGGAGTCTTTATCTATGCCATTGCATATAACTATCCCTGTGAGTGATTCTTTAGCAGTAGATCGGGTATATATATCGTGTTTGGTGATCGTTTGGGAGTTTGATACTCAGGTTGATCTCATTATGTGGCAGGATTCTGTTAGTCGTGTGTCGATGCGGATTATTTTTACGTTCCGTCTAGGACGCTGATATCTATGGGTTATGATTCATTTCATGCATATATTCGGGATGTCAGTGCTGAGAGTCCATTGCTTGACTCTGTCCCTATGGTTCGCAAGTTTCCTGATGTGTTTCAGACCAACTTATCTGGCCTTTCTCCCTAGCGTGACATGCGCGCTCAGTATCTCTATATGTTTGAGTCTTTAGGTATGTCCTTATGCTTTACTTTTGCAGACGAAAGTTCTTTTAGTAGTGGATGTTGTAATGACCCTCACAATCATTTCCTTGTTTTCATGTACTTTCGATATGTAAAGTTTTTCTATAACTACCCCAAGTTATTTATACCTTGCTGGGACTGATAGTTCGATTTTCAGGCAGTTCGTTTGATTAATTTTAGTAATATCTAGTGTATTGTGGAATATTTAATTTGAATTGATATTTGGTAAAAATATAATTTATTACACTTCTAAAATATTTTTGTTATTGATAAAATTCTTTAAGTTGTGCTCTATTCTTATTATTTTATAATAGCTTTTATAATCTATTAATATTTAAGCGGAGATAGTAAATCTAGAAATGTTAAAATATTAGTATTATATAATAGAGATTTTATTAGAAATAATTTTTTATTAATTATAGTATATTAAAAATATTGTAATTATTTTATCATGAACCTATGCAATACCCGAGTGCGGATTTAACGAAGAGCGGGGATGGTATTTCCACAAATCTGCACGTGGGATCTATGTATAATGACACCACACTAATAGGTGTAATCATATTAACTTATTAAGTGCCAAGTCATTATGGAATTAGCGTTAATATGCACTTTTATATATAAATATATAAATTTCAACTTCACTTCGACATTTTTAAGTTTAAACATCCTGCCTCCTGTAACCTTACTTAAAAGGTTGCTATATTATTCAACTCGAGATCTATCGAGACATTATTTGGAGGCTTTTCAAAGAGGTCTTTAGCTTTGGCGTTCAGGTAAGTTAGGTTTATCTTACTTTTAGATTGAGCTTATATACTGAAATTGTGAACTATTATGCTAGTTTTGGATTAGTGCTTGTAGTTACGTATCATTTGATATATAACATGTCTTATTTACCCAAATTAGGACCACGTTCTAGTAGATTTTGATATTTTGTCTTTCAATATAATATAAAATCTATCACTTTAGAACGTGGAATTAAATTGCAAAACCTTGAATTTGTCCCTTTAAAATTAAGATATGCGTACAGTAATTAGACGTATTTTAGCTTTTGTACCACGTGGACATTGTTATGGTATGGTATGGATATTAATGTTATAGTTGGGTATGGTTACTCTGAGTTCCGGTTCAAGTACGGCATTTGATTATTATGGTTACTATGAGTTTCTGTTCGAGTTCGGCGTCTGATTATGATTGTGGTTTCTTTGAGTTCCGATTCGAGTTCGGCATCTGATTATGAGTTCTATGTATGTGGCCTATCATTATTACCCACTATGTCCGGTTCAAATTCGGCACGTGTCCTCGTGTTATTATCCATCACTATCATCACTATCGGTTCGAGTCTAATGTCCGGCCTCTCGTTACTACCCATTGGTGCCGGTTCAAGTCCGGTGCACATCTGAATGACTATCATGATTCCTGGGATTGGCTCAGTTACAGATTATTTATGTTATTTTCTTTAATTGCTACTTGTGTGTTCCAGCGGCTTATGGGGGTACGATTGAGTTAACTGTCTTTTTCAGTGTGCCTAGTGGGCTTATGGGGGTCTAGTTAGGTTATGTTGTGTGCCTAGCGGGCTTATGGGGGCCCAGTTAGGTTATGTTTGATTTGTTTATAATTACTGCGTTATCTATTTTCTGATCGCTTACATTTATTCCTTTATCTCATTGTCGTAGCTTGGCACTTGTTTACCTTCCTATCCCCATTTACTGTTAGACTTAGATTACATCCTTGCATTGTAGTTATATCGTTTTTGTATTGAGCTCAGTTGGCCGATGATGCCTACTGAGTACCCGTTGCTTTGGTACTCATACTAGACTTCTGCATCTTTTTCCTGTTGCAGATCCGGGTACTAGCAGTCGACGTTGACGTGGTTTCTACCTTCCAGTACTGATTCGGAGCAGGGTGAGCTTACTGTCATTTGAGGCTGATCCTGCTCTTTCTACTATGGTTTAGTCTTTTGTACTCTAGACTACTTATGTATACCGGGTATATTTTGGATTTTGTCTAGTACTTCGGGTATCTTTTAGTAGTGGCTCTAGTACCTACCTTACCAGGTCTTAGGAAGGATTCTTTTGTGTATTTGGTCATTTTTTTCCCCTCGTTTTAGTATATGAGATATGTTTACTTTCTGTTTGTTACTTTTTATTATTGTTATAATTATAAGCGATCTTTTCTGATTTCTGCCTATTAGCCCGTTACCTATTATTTCGGGCTATGACTTGACTTGCCTACTGGGGGAATAAGGTAGGCGTCATCATGACTTGAGAAATCGGGTCGTGATACTACCACGATGTCACTCAACTACAACTATATAAGGCAAGCGCGAAACTAAAAAATATTTAGGAAGTATAGTTTAAACACTGGTTTTGCTTTACATCAGATTAGACACACAGTTACAGTGAGAATCTCGAGTTTCATAGACATTGCACATGCTTTGTGTAAATCTCATTGAGAAACTTTGTAACATCAATTGGAAAATCAGTGGCAAAACAAATTTGAAAAAAGTGAACAGAAGGGGGAAAAAAGATGAATATGTTTACACCCTGGGTGAAGTGTTTTGCTTTATTTGTTACTTTAAGTTGCCAAAGAAGTCTTCTCTTCTAGTGTTCCATGAAAGTTCCTCGATATAAAAGCCAGTAAGATTATTTGTCTTTGATATTTGCAAATGCTCTTCAGGAAAAGCAGAGAAAACGTTCTTTGGTGAAGTCATTTTCAATTCTTTGGTTACTTTGAATCGTAAAAAATAATTTATCGAATAAACTTCCATCACTTATGACAAAAGTCACTTCTTGTACAAATATCCCAAACTCTTATCTATCATATTTTTGTCAACACTAAGACACCCGTCATCAACCTTTACCAAGCAAAGATATTACTGAAACACTATACTTACATTGTATTAAGTATCGACCTTTGTTGATAAGTTAGGACCAAAACACTATCCTTAAACCTTATATTGTTAAATGTATTTTGAGCCAAAAAAACAGAAAAATAATCCAACACGATTTCCATTTCTGATTTCCTAAATTGTAAGGTAAAACATTGTCTGTACTTACATTGTATCAAGTATCAACCTTCGTTAATAAGATAGAACCAAAACACTATCTTTAAACCTTATATTGTTTCATGTATTTCGAGCCAAAAAACCAGAAAAATGATCTAACGCGATTTCCATTTGTGTTTTTGGATGAAGTAAGATAATATCATTTAAAAGTTATCAATAAGATGCCAAAATTACAGAAGACAAAAAAAAGTGTTAACTCCAAAATAGAAGACTACAATGTTATCCCCAATACATGAGTGGCTATGCTAGAACCAAGGAGATAACAAAGTCCAAAAAATTATCCACACTATTTACCAAAAAAGAACAGTCTGATGCACTAAAGCTTCACACCGATGAAAAATCTATTCTCTGATATGAGGAGAAATGGTTGCTTAGTAAATACTTTTTACAATTTTTGCGTGTCACTTTCTAAGCGTAAAAAAATAACAAATTCAACCAATTAACCAATGACAATCCTATAACACCCCCAATGAACAACCAAATACAACAAAATTCACAGCCGGTTTTAATTTTTAAAGTTAGGGCCATTATACTCCCTTGTTTACTCTTAATCAACTAAGTCAATTTTGTTCCTTTAACACTCCAATAAAACAATGCGAAAAAATCGTATCAGAAATCACGAATCACAGCTTAATTTTTTCAATCAACTGCTAAATCACAAAACAAAAAACAAATGACTTATGATTTGGGATTGTTAAGATCTTCAATAGATTAACAACAGATTAAACAAAAACCACGCAAATTCGAAAGCAGAAATGGAAAAATCAAAATCGAAAATCAAACCTTACAATTGAAAGAACGGAAAAGGTTCAAAAATATCCCCGAACTATCTGAAATAGCTCAAAAATGTCTTCGTTAAATTTTTTGCTCAAAAATACCCCTCCGTTAAATATTTGGCTCAAAAATACCCCTGAACTATCTGAAATGACTCAAAAATACCCCTGTTAAATATTTGGTTTAAAAATATCCCTCCCTTTAACGAAATTCCACCAAGCATGCCACCTAGATGAAAAAAATATCACGTGACTATGCCACATTACCATCCACATGTAAAATGTTAATATTTTTTAATTATATGACATTCCTTTCTTCTTTATTTTATTTTTATTTTTTTGCAAAATAGTGAAATGAAAAAACTAATCTTTTGCTAATTACTTCATTAATGTTTTAAAAATTTTAGATTTCACCTTTTCATTAGTGTTTTAAAAGTTTTAAATTTCATCTTGTTATTGTCGTTTGGACGAGGGACAGCTTGATCTTAATCTGATGCTGACTCGGAAGAGGAGCTAGAATTTTAACTTTTAAGTTAGCAAATGTTGATGTATTAATAATAATTGAGTTGAATTTACTACATGTAAATTCTTTTTCAAAATAAATGAATTTCTTTTAACACTTGTTTAATCATTCGAAATAAATTCATTTTTCTAAATTCAGTTTTGATGAATAATCTTATTATTTTTAGAACAAGTTTGAAAAGAAGTAAAATGATATTTAATATTGATAAATTATTATTTAATTATGTCATTCATTAACTTTTTGATGATGTGTGCCACATTCAAAGATTAATTAGTTTTGGATTAGAGGAGGTATTATTAAATCATTTTAACATAAGTATTTTGAGTAAAAGCTAGCAAAGCCAAACACATCTTTTGAGTAATTAATTTAAAGTTTAGTTTGAAATTTGTTACTTTTACGAGTAAATCTTAATTTTAACTTTTATACTGACCTAATAATTAATTGGCTTATCAGTTTAATAAGACTCTTTTGTTGGGTTTCACACTTTTAAACCTATTAACAGGAAAAAACTTGTTTTTTAGATGATCAAAGGAATTTGATAATAGCGATGTTATATTTAATAAGTTTTTTCAAAAAAAAATATTATGTAACCACCGTTTGTCTGCTTTGATTAAAAATGAAAAAGTCGTGTAAATTTTATCCGTTTTACTGACGTTTTTAAATAAAAATAAAAATAAAGAAGAAAGGAATGTCATATAATTAAAAAATACTAATATTTTACATGTGGATGGTAATGTGACATAGTCACGTAGTTTTTTTAATCTAGGTGGCATGCTTGGTGAAATTTCGTTAAGGGGAGGGGTATTTTTGAGCCAAATATTTAACAGATGGCTATTTTTAAGCCATTTCAGATAGTTCAGGGGTATTTTTAATCCTTTTTTGAATTTCGTTAGAGGAAGGAGTATTTTTTAGCCAAATATTTAATGGAGAATATTTTTGAGCCAAAAATCTAACAAGGAACATTTTGAATAAGGGGAAAAAGGGAGGAGAAAACAAATACCTTGCGATCAAAGCAGTAGCTGGGAAGAACTTTGAATGAAAAACAACAACAATTTTTTGAATAAAGAATATATAAAAATACCTGATGAGGAAAATGGAAAAGGAAGAGATAGAAACCACGTAGAGTTGACGTGGTAGTGAATAGGTAAAGTAGAGAAGCCAGCCCCTTAATCGTATAGCCACGTGGAAAGGCAATCAGCTGTAATGACTAAAATTCCCTCAGTCAATTCAAAAATGACATGAAGCAGGCATCAAGCAGGCGTGTCAATCCTTTCCCACACTTCTACTTATACTTATAGATACTTCCTCCGTTTTATAATAAATAAATTATTAAATTTTAACATATTTACTAAAAAAAAATATTAAAGACATAAATTTAACATAATTTTTCATTTTTACCCAAAAAAAAAGAAAGTTGACCTTGTAATACCTTTTTAAAACTTAATTGATTGTCAAATCATAAAGGCAAATTTGAAAAAAAAATTCAATGATTCACTTATTTTGAAACACCAATAAATACTCCAACAATTCACTTATTCTGAAACAGAGGGAGTATTAGTCATAAGCCTACTAATTAAGATATATAGTTAAATATTTTTTTAATTGAAATCATGGTACTCAATTACTTGGAATATTCCAGCATTTGCTAATATCTGAGTTGTTTGATATGTTGGACGGGATAGACAAGAATATCTCGTTGAGCTAGTTATCCCGCCTTCTAGGTGGAATAGCTAATTGCATTTTATTCCGAGATTATGCATCCAATCTGTCTATTTTATGCAGGTTTATGAAGATGTAATGGAGCAAAATGAGCAAATTCCATTACATAAAACTCTGTTTTTAGCTTAATTCACGTCAAAATTTCTAGCTAAAACAACTTTCAATCAAAATTGTCTTTATGGTATTCATGATGTAAGTGTTGACTACTCTGGTACTTTTCCTTTTCTCAGACACCAAAAGCTCCCTAGAATTCAGGTATAGATATACTGTATGCAGACAACACTTCAATGGTGCCTTTTTTCATAAAAAACATGTCAACTGAATCACGTTGCAGTTTCTAACAGCTCTTGAAAGTTTTTCCCTTCCCATGCTATGGTTATACACTTTCCATTATAAAGTTCTAAACCATTGAGGGCAGAAGCTCATAATTTTGCAATACCCAAATCCTCGTGGCGAGAGCTAGAATGATTGCAGTTACCACTGATTACACAATCATCTGATGATTTTCTTAAAAGGACTAATACTGTTTGTAAGTTTGTAAGCACCAGTTAGCTTCACTTGTTTAGATAAGAATCCCATCTGCTGATATAGACTCAGATTCCAGGAAGGTAGCCTGTCTATCCAGAAAATGTATGTATCGACCACCTTTATTTAATGGGCACCAAAAACTTCCATCGCCATGTCAGTAAAAAATTCAATCCTCATCATAGATAAAGGGAGAAAGCAACCAGCCCAAATTTGAGAGTAGGATAGTTATCGGTCACCGCTTTCAGTTAATAAAGAAAACAGATTTGACCAGTTTTCTTTTTCATGGACATCTGCTAGAAAAAGAATCTTTCTTCCAGAAGAGGAGTATAAATGTGGAGGAAGGAGAGGAGAAAGAAGTTGGACAACAAGGTGCAGACAAGGAAATTATTTGTTGTTTAGGAGGTTAAGATAGTTGAAGGATAAAAGGTCAAGCGACTGATCTTTTTCAGATGATTAGCCATGTTTTACTGTATAAGGTACTTGGGCAAAGTGACTAAGGCTATTAGACCAAAAAGACATGATAGAGAAATATAATTTGCAACTCCACTAGATGAGTCTGCTGACAAAAATATTTTGTGAGTGGTGCTGTCCCCTCGAAAACCTCTAACAATCATTGCCTACAAGAAACAGAAACATTTAGAGCATTTCATGATAGTAAAATTTAGTACAACCTAAAGAAAAAAATACTACGACCTAGTAAACAAACAGATTATCCTGTTCTTGGGAAACAAGAAACACAATCACAAGATGCTACCATTAAGGTACTAATACAATGCAGTGAGCTAATGTTCTACATCCAGCATTGCACCGTCTCAGTTAAGTGAAAACTCAGTAGCTTATGGTTCCTATATTAGAAAACATCCTCACTTCATCTTCTCCCTGAATCAGGTGCACTCGTTTCATTTTACGTTCTGTCTTGTTGGATATTTGTTTTTCGATCTGATTACCTTGATTACTGGTTCTTGGTTTATGGGGTAGGTATCTAGTAGATGAAGAGCTTAAGGGGCAGGTGGTGGAGGTTAGGCAGGTCAATGATAGGTTGATATCCATTAAGTTGGTTATTGGAGGGTCTACGATGAATGTTATTAGTGCCTACGCTCCACAAGTAGGCTTAGATGAGGAGGAGAAGGTCTTTTGGGAGGTGTGAGAGGCGTTCCAAGCTCGGAGAAGCTTTTCGTTGAAGGGGATTTCAATGGGCATATTGGGTCTGTATCGGGAGGTTATAACGATGTGCATGAAGGTTTCTATTTCGGGGAACGGAATGAAGGAGGGGCTTCTCTTTTGGATTTTGCTAGGGCTTTTGGGTTGTGGGTAGCGAATTCAGGCTTCCTGAAGAAAGAGGAGCACCTTATTACCTTTCGTAGTTCGGTGGCCAAGACTCAGATAGACTTTTTACTCATTAGGAAGGGTGATAGAGCGCTATGTAAAGACTGTAAAGTCATACCCTAGAGAGATTCTTTCGACCCAACATAAGCTTCTAGTGATGGACTTGGAAATTAGAAAGGGTAGAAAAAAGAGGGGAGTGGAGGATCGACCCAGGATTAAGTGGGGTAACTTGACTTCGGCCAGTGTATTGGAGATAGAGGGGAAGTTGATGACTCGGGGGGCTTGGGAGAGTAGAGGGGATATGGACAGTATGTGGGAGACGACTGTCAATTGCATTAGGGAGGCCGCTAAAGAGGTGTTGGGTGTTTCGAACGGTCGATCGGGCAAGCACCAAGGGGACCGGTGGTGGAATGAAGAAGTCAAACGGAAGGTGGAGACTAAGAAGGTGGTGTATGCTATGTTGGTGAAGAGCAAGGATGACGAGGAGAAGCGGATGAATAAGGAGGTGTATAAGTTAGCTAGGAAAGAGGCTAAGGCAGCGGTTACAGCGACTTTCGAGAGCTTGTATGCGGCTTTAGAGGAGAAAGGTGGGGATAGGAAGTTGTATAGGCTTGCCAAGGCTAGGGAGCGGAAGGTTTGTGACCTTGACCAAGTGAAGTGCATCAAGGGAGAGGATGACAAAGTGTTGGTGGAGGATGTTCTCATTAGGAAGAGGTGGCAATCTTATTTCCATAGACATTTGAAAAACGAGGGGGATAAACGTTTTATGCTGGAGGACTTGGAGAACTCGGAGAAGTGTCGCGATTATGGTTATTGTAGGCGTATCAAGGTGGAGGAGGTCAATGGGGCTAATCGTGGGATGAGTAGGGGTAGGGCGACTGGGTCAGACGAGATTTCGGTGGACTTTTGGAAGAGCACTGGCGGGGTAGGTTTAGAGTGGCTGACGAGATTGTTTAACACCATTTTTAGGGCGGCAAAGATGCCCGAAGCATGGAGATGGAGTAGGATGGTTTCTTTATATAAGAACAAGGGAGACATTCAGAGTTGCAACAACTATAGGGGTATCTAGTTGTTAAGTCATACAATGAAGGTTTGGGAAAGGGTGATAAAGTTGAGACTGACGAGGATCGTGATTATTTGGGAAAGGGTGATAAAGTTGAGACTGACGAGGATTGTGACTATTTTCGAAAATTAGTTTGGTTTCATGCCAGGTCGCTCGACTACTGAGGCCATTTACCTCGTGGGGAGATTAGTAGACCAGTTTTAGGGAGAGAAAGAGGGACTTACACATGATGTTTATCGATCTTGAAAACGCGTATGACAAAGTTCCCAAGGAGATTCTATGGAGGTACTTGGAGGCTAGAGGGGTGCCCGTGGTTTACACTAGGTTGATCCAGGACATGTACGACGATGCGAAGACTCGTGTGAGGACGGCGGGAAGGGATACAGAGCACTTTCCAATTTTAACAGGATTACACCAGGGATCGACTCTTAGCCCATTTTTATTTGCCTTGGTGATGGATGTTTTGACATGACATATCCAAGGGGAGGTACCCAAGTGTGTGTTATTTGCTGATGATGTCATACTAATTAATGAAACTCGGGAGGAGTTAATGATAAGTTGGAGATTTGGAGAAAGACCCTTGAGTCTAAAGGATTTAGGTTGAGCAGGACAAAGACGGACTACTTGAAATGTAAGTTTAGTGATTTGTCGCAACGTGGGAATGGGGAGATTGATGAGGATGTCTCGCACCGTATTGGTGCAGGGTGGTTGGAATGGAAGCTCGTTTCGGGAGTCTTGTGTGATAAAAAGGTGCCTCCAAAACTCAAAGGTAAGTTCTACAAAGTGGTAGTTCGACCGGCTATGTTGTATGGAGAAGAGTGTTGGCCAGTTAAGAACTCCCACATACAGAAGTTGAATGTGGCAGAGATGAGTGTTGCGATGGATGTGTGCACTTACCAAGAGGGATAGGGTTAGAAATGTGATTATCCAGGAGAAGATGGGAGTGGCTTCGGTGGAGGACAAGATACAGGAAGTGAGGTTGTGATGGTTCGGACATGTGATGAGGAGGGGCACGAATGCTCTAGTACGAAAGTGTGAGAGGCTGGCTATGGATGGTTTTAAGTGGCGTAGAGGTAGGCCTAAGAAGTATTGGAGGGAGGTGATTAGACATGACATGGAGCAGTTACAACTTACGGAGGACATGACCCTTGATAGGAAGATGTGGAGGATGCGTATTAGGATAGAGGGTTAGTGGATAGGATTACGTCTGTGGTGTATTGGTGATATGTATGTTTTTCGAATAGATATTTTTTAGTATTACCTTGTGCGTGTCCTGTTTCTGTTATTAGCATGTACTATCTATTATTATAGTATTACCTTGTGGTTGCATGCTTTTATGTGTTTTGTTTGTTATATTGGTATCTGTTCTGAGCTTGGGGGTCTATCAGAAATAGCCTCTCTACTTCATCTGAGGTAGTAGAATGGACTGGGTTTGTTGTTGTTGTTGTTGTTGTACTTCATCTGAGGTAGTGGAATGGACTGCGTACACTTTACCCTCCCGAGACCCCACTTGATGGGAATACACTGGGTATGTTGTTGTTGTTGTATTAGATCTAGACGTCCGCCATTAATTCCTATGTATTAGTTAGACATTAAGGAGAACTAATTTTGTTTCGTTTTAGCCTCTCAACAATGGCACAATAGAGTTGAAACCTGTTTGTAGGACTAATAAATTTTGGAGATTGAAATCCAAGAATCATTTTCATGCATGCTAAGTCAATAGTTAGTTCCTACTTTCATAAAATTTGAATTTTGGTGAAGTATCTTAAATCTCCTAATTCAGTTTCAATAAATTGTTGCTGCCTTGCTGGTACTGAAGGTCAGCCCATCATAAAATCTCCACATTTCAACTCAGGATGTTGCTTCACGTTTCACTATGAAGTTTGCCTCATTCCACATACTGATATTTGTTTATTTTAGTTCTGCAACTATACTTTGATCTTCTTAAAGTGTAGAATGAAGCATTTAACAGTGACACTCTTGTAGAGTACAGAGAAAAGGAAACAAAAATCACCTACTTGAAGCAAAACAAAAATCCAAAACACACAGAAGGATCATCTAGATAAATGCTAAAATAAGACATCATGTTACAAAGTACACACCTGAGATATCTGCTCTGCATGAACAAAAATATTTCTGAATATCCGACGAATATATGTGAAGAAAACTGCAAGAGATCAAATTTGGTATCTTAGAGAGCAGAAAGCAATAGCTTTAGGATAAAATCATAGCAGGGAAAAGATGAGGGTTTCACAAAATTAAGAATGGAACAGAATCATATATTCATATGTGTACTTAATCATTTGCAAGGCAATTTATGTAGATAGGCAAAAGAGTTGAACTATTACGAGATCCTGTAATCTTCTGTGTTTTGTATTAACATAGTTATTAACATGGCAACCAACTTAGTTGGCGTGCACTAAAGAGAATTCTTCACAAACAAAAGAAATTTGACTAGAAGTATTACAGGTGAATCACACAAGGTATTAAAAATGATACACTAACCATCTATTGTCTCCAAAAATGTCATCTGCGGCCAATTAATCCTACGCGATACAATACCAAGAGCAACATTTCGGACCTGCCAGAATTATCACCAAAAAGAATAAGAATTTTAAAACGGTTTCCTTTTTTCTTTTTCTCGTGAACAATTTTCAAACTGTTGCGGACTCTATAATCAGTGCATCCTACATAATAATAACTTCATCTCTATTAAATCTAATACAAAGCCGTACTCACCTCATCAAATACGAGATTGATAAATCTCAAGGAGAGCAAGAGAGTAAGGATAACTTCGGCAACAGGGACACCAAGGTTGGCCAAAGGGGATATAAACCACCGCAAGGCAAAAGCTATCTGCTCCGGCGTTGTGGTTGATAGGTATACACTTGCACTTTGGAAGATCTTTAATCAAACAATAACTAAATTAGAATCAGAGTGTACTGAGGGCTAAATCCAAACAAGCATGCAGTCACTTGATGTTGATTGTTTCCTAATCAGTTCAGGAGAGAAAAGAATACTGGAGTCCAGAGGATATTATAATGCGATATTCGGGAAAGAATTTCTTTAATCGCCAATTCGTAGTACAGCTTTCTCAAGTCCAGAAAATTCATAGCTCAAATAGTTCAGTCCATAGGTTTATGTTACTTTAAATTTCCAACGACTTCACCAAGAAATCCAAGAGATTCAACAAATTCTGAATTTTATACAACTTGACTTAAACAAAATGGCCAGACTGTAATTTTCTTTTTAAATCTGCATTAGTAAGTATTAGAAGATCTTCAAGTTTGACCTTAAACATTAACTGACTGAAACTAGTTCACATTAACTAGATGAGAAAGCTGCCACTTCTTTAAATGATTAAGAAAGCAGCCATTTGTTTTCATTTGAAAAGTGTACCTTGATGCTGCTTTTAGGAGTACAGAACTAGTTTGCTATGTCGACTCGACAATAACTGGGAAGTCACTACTCACAGTGAAGGTTAAACATGCTGATGTAGTAGCGGCTGATAATCCCTTTCTGGTGAGTTGTAATGGCCCCAGCTTCAAGATTACATATTTATAACCTTCCAAAGACGTAGGAAAAGGTGGTAATCCCATTAATGAAGGTGGGGGAGCTCTTGAAGAGACGAGGGAAGGTGCACTGTCAGTACTTAGGCCCAACATTATAAATAAGATCCCGGACAGAAGTGTGACTCTCCCGAGTTGATCCTGTAACCATATTAGACAATCAACAAGGGAACTCTCAAGCATTGGAAAATTTGTAGTGAAACAAACAAGGCAAATGCTCCATAAAGTCATCAGAAATCGAAGAAAAACATTTTGAAGCATGGAACTCTTACCTTCCACACTTGTGCAGGCTGGACCAAAATAGATAGTATAGCTAAGTACGCAACCAATGACAAACGCATGATTGCATTTGATTTTGCTGGTAAAATAACCAGAGTAAAGAGCCATGCCTGCATAACCAAGAAATTCCAAAGCAAAATGTCTTTAACTACAGAACAGATGACATAGTGGATGAAAGGAAAAGAATAAAACAACCTTTCTTTTATCACTGTAACATAACCTCTCTTATTGAAGAAGAAAGCAATAAATGTCAAGCATAACAAACAATTAAGGACTCACTACTAAAATGCTTGAAGAACTTATCGAAGCATTCCTGATTATATATATTCCATTATGCTATGGGCAAAACATGCAGCTTTAGAAGTGATATACTTCATCCACTTCCCGCAGCAAGAGATTACCCCAATGTCTCTAAAGAAATTATATTAATCCCTTGACCACCAACCTAGCTCCATCATATTTCTTAAATTAACTTTCTCTGTAGAATGTAAAGCCTTTCTTGATCAAGCACCCTCGTGTCTGGAGATATGTTAAGCAACTAACAATAAAACATCTGAAATTAGTGCAAGTATTTATAGAATCTTTCATTACAACAAAAACTGAATCTCACTCTCAAACAAGTTGGGACCGGCTAAAAATCTTTGATTACTTATTAAAAAAACTGCTATAGGATTCCCATGATCAGGATTCACCAAATTACAAATATATCAATAAAGAACATCCACGGACATTAAAAATTCAATTACTAAAACTGAGAAATGCATTTTTAAAGATATCAAATCAGATAAGCCCAGTTCACAAAAATGCAGCTCTATGAATCCCTTTAGCATAGTGAAAAACATGTAATATAACCGTATTCATAAACTGCTCTGATGAACAAAAATTAATTCATTTTCCTTTTATGGATTTTAGCATGGCTAAACAAGAAGTAGACAAGAGGGGTTTTTGCTTGGATGGTAAGCACACTCCACCTCCAACACTGAGCTTGTGGGATCGAGTCACCAATGGAGCCAAAAAGAGTGGGAGCTCCTATGGAGGGGTAAAAAAATTATATTGCCAAACAAGAACTCAATTATTGAACCATACAGTACAATCCAGAAGAAACCCATGAACACAGCTAAACAAGAAACTCAATTACTGATTCATACAGTACAATTCAGAAAAAATATGTATAACATTATTCATAAACTGCTCTGACGAACCAAAATTAAACATTTTCCTTTTATGCTTTTTATCATGGCTAAACAATAACTAGCTAAGAGGGGTTGCTCGGATGGTAAGCAGTAAGCACCCTCCCCCTCAAACTGCGAGGTTGTGAGTTCAAGTCACTACTGGAGCCAAAAAGGGTGGGAGTTCCTAGATATGGATAAAACAGAATATAGCTAAAGAAGAACTCAATGACTGAACCATACAATACAATCCAAAAAATAACCATGAACATACACAACCCAATTACTGAACCACATTATACACTTGATCAGAAACAACCCATAAACACTGAGAAAAGACAGAAACTTTATACCAATTTGATTCTGGGGTCAACAGAGTGAACAAAAGTGAATGGAGAAGGTATGTACTGGGCAATGGGGCTAGAAGTTGCTCCAGATATAGCTCTAAATAGTTTATCAGCTCCAACAAATTTTTTGGGAGACCATTTTTCAAGCAATTCTGGCCAGTTGACTGCACCCTTAACACTATCACTACTATTTGCTGCACAACTGATAATGGTTCTTGATTTCTTTGTTGGTTGAAGATGCAGATAAAGGGTCTTTGTTGTTCTTAGGTTAGGAGAAGATTGGTGCTTAAAGCCATGGATGGAAGAAAGTGTTGGTGTTAAAGTTGGGTAGTTGTGGAGGGGGAAATTAGCATACATCGGGTGGGTAATGAGGAGGAACAGATGACAATTTACAGGGATGTCAATCAAAGGAAATTGTTCTCGTGATGGGTTCTTTTTCCTTGTGGAATAAATTGCAACTTTGGTCCTCAATCTTAGATACTGATGGTTAGCAAATTAGCATCTCTCCTCTATTCATATTCATAGTTGGAGATTATAAAGGAGAAAAATGAGTCAAAAGACTCTCAAGTTTCCAATTAAGAAAAGGGATAAGTGGATTCCACAAATTTGTTAGAAAAAAAAAAAAAAAAATTGAATAATTGAGATAATTGTTGGACAACTACATTAGTTGTCTGAATAATTTCGCGCAGTTGTTGAATAACTTGTCGCAGTTATCGAATAACTATGCCTGGTTGTTCAACAATTAGGCGCAATTATCGAACAACTGCGCCTAGTTGTCTGAATAACTTGCGCAGTTGTTGAACAACTATCAAAGTTGTTCTACAGCTGAAACAAGTTGTTGGGACGAAAATTTTTTTTTTTTAAAAAAAGTTGTCTCTCCCACCTAATTTAAAAACTTGGAGGACTCCACTTAATTGGACAACTTGGGAGTCCTTTTTAATCCAAAGTCATTATAAATTTAGTAGACGTTTGACCATGAAAATTAATTTTTTTTTTTGAATTGGAGTTGAAGTTAGAGTTGTGTTTGATTATGTTTTTTTAGAATTTTTTTAGACTTTTGAAAATTCTTTTTAATATAATTTGATACTTCAAATTTTTAAAAACTATCAGAATTATCCAACTTAATTAATTTACCTACAAGATACAATCAAATATGAGTAGACAATAATTTTGCCTTTGTTATTGGTATTGCATAAAGAGTCACAAGAATGGACAGATTAAGGTTCCCTTCTACCATGAGAAGATTTTGAGGAAGAAGAAAAAAATTGAAGTTACTTTGAGTTTTAAAGTCTTTTATCGATGAAAGTAGGAAGAAGTGGACAATGCAGTAGTTAGGCATGTAACTTCGGGTGTTGGATAAAATTAATAAGGTGTTTTATAAAAATTAAAAAATGGGGTCATTTATAACAATAAATAAAATTGAAAACAAGTAAAATTTGTTTTCACTTTTTCAAAATAATTTGAAATTGAATTTTGAAATTCTCATGGTCAAACATCCCAATTTTCACTAAAGTAAAATAATTTAAAAAAAAAAAAAAAATCTTATGGCCAAACGAATCCTTAAACTCTGAAATAAACTTGTCTATGATAGGAAATAGGAATGGTTCTATCCTGAAAGTAAAAAATTTTACTGCCGATTTAAATTAACTAATTCAAAACGAATATGCATAGAGTGGAAATCAAATAAAAAAACTCATCAACTTAAATGAATCTTATTGCGGAATTTATTCTTTTTAATTTAAAATAAAGTCTATCTAATATTAAACTATAAATTTAACTTTGATATAAAGTTGTCTATGACAGAAATAATTTATTTAAAGTAAAAGTTTTCGACACAAATTCAAATTAGTAGGGACAAAGACAACTATCAATAGTTTGTCAGATCCTCAACTCGAGTACAGATTGGGGAAATGTTGGGGAGCGCGGCTCTTTATAAGCCAAAGTTCCTTTAATGAGAAGAAAGTGAGAGGCCTCGGATCCTCGCCACATGGACTACCAACAATGCAAGATATGACAAGACACGATAGTCAAAACGCCAGGAATAACCCGACACTTTTTAGGGTGATGGTGCAGATATCAAGGGAGACTAATTAACTACTCTTCTTATCAATGAATGGATAAGATAAAGAGTGAGATTGTGTGAGTAGATAAGCGTCAGGAAAAAACAGCAGGGGCCACTCTTTGTTAAAAAAGAAAGGCAACTAGAATGTGGTCATAAAAATAAGGTCACGATCTAGAAATTACCCCATAAAAATTGAAACAAACCCCACCACCCGATGCTAGACTTTACTCGACACTAGACACTTCGACTGTGAATGTCAGCTTGGATTTCGCGGTTAGAACCAAATTGATGATGGCTAGAGAATCTATCAGTGTTGAAGTTTCGACAAGATTTCTTTTCACCATCAGTCAATCAGGATCAGATGATGTCGGTATATGAGTTCGAGGAGCTTCGATGAGTAGAAGCAAAATCCGTGATTGTCGCTCCGAAAGAAATGACTTTGCTTTTACAAAACATATGATCACCAGTCACAATATTATAGTGCTTGGGTAACATTCTTCTATTGGTTATAGGCCAACTTTGTACATTATAATAGATGCTCCTTCCCCATTATAAAGATGCTCTGAGCTCTTTTCTCTGCCTCTAAGCAATAAAATTCATTAGCTTTGACTCTTTGTTAGTTTAATTTATTTATTTTTATCTATCGATGTCTGTCGAGTCCAACTCGTCGCTAGCTAATCTCTATTATATGCTCTATGTCGCGCCTCAGTTTTGTTGTCTAACTCTTGCCCATTCATTACTGACGTTATTTTTAACTTTTACTTGTTGTATTACAAACTTTCGCTACTAACACGAAGTTAAGTCGTAACCCTTGTTCTTGACCCACTTACAAATTTAATTATCCCAAATTAAACAAAATGGGAGGAAAAATAATACTACGAAAGTTTTACAATCTTTTATTCTATTTAAGTATTATCTTAGAGGCCGCAACATAATTTTAGAGAATTATGCTATGTTAGAGACTACGAAGCAACTTTAGAGAGTTGTGCGATCATAGGGCGCTTTGAGTATGTTCACATGATCTAAATTCAAATTCTATTATATTTTTCATCTATTTTAAGTCTCCTTGACTTGATAGGTTTGGAATATAATTTGGGTAGTTAAAAAGGGAGTCCGTGATTGAAAACACTATCACTTTAAGAAAATGACACAATTATTCCACAAATATAAAAAATGATCAAAATAGGCTTAGTGCACTATTTTTATGCACAATATACTTTTTCCTTAATGACACAATATTAACGACGTTAAAGTTATAGAAAAGTGGATAACGCACAAAAATAGTGCACTGCCCCTTTTTTTAGTGCATTATTTTCAGATCTTCATTTCCCTACCATCGCCCCCTCACCTCACCTTCTCTCTAAAAATTTCAAGTTCGATGGTCTCTCCACCCCGAATAATCACACATGTTATCAAGAAAAGACATATTGGGGGTGTATTTATCATGTAGGTGACGATTGTATTGTCTCAAAAAACGTCAATTTAGGTATTTTTTATTTTTTTGTACATTTTGATAATTTCCTTTTTCAATGAAGCATGTCTATTTGAAATTGATTAAAACATAATCCTAGTTGTGTCTCCTAAGAAAATTTATTTTTTTAGTGTCATGATAAGAAAGAGACATATTTGTTGAACTTTCGAATGGGTGATACAGTAACTTTATTTTAGTTCTCTGTTGCATATACCCTTACAGCTACTTGGTGTTGTGTTGCTGAATATGTTGTCGTCTATTTGCTAGGAAAAAAGGCACATTGAGAAGCCTTTTTGACATTTGGGTGTGCAAAAGGGTTAGGTCTGTACTTTGAGGAATTTTATAAAAGATGGGTCTTTGTTTTAAAATGATGTTGTAAGTTGTCTTAAGTTGGTTTAGAGACAGTGATGATGCACAGTCTCTTCTTTGTCTTTTCCTTAGGAAGGGATGTTGTGGCGTGGGACGGGGAGGAAAGACTAATTATTGAAAGGTTAGTGACATCTGCTATTATGTTGGTATCATTTCTATGAAAAAATTGTTCGATTCAATTAGTATGAATGAAAAATAAAAAAATTGCTTGGAAAGAACACAACTCTTCGAGTAAAAGACACACTATTTCGGGAAAAAATATGAATGTTTGGATGGTTGTGGCTGTTCAAACAGAAGACACACTCTTTCGAATGAACAGACATGACTGTTCAGAAAGGATACACCTTTCTGGTGAACTATTTTCACCTTTCGGAAGGGGCACTTAATGGCTATATAAACCTGCATTTTTCATAGGTTTAATATGAATTTTTCTGCACTTGAAAATATTTCTTGCCTTCTAAAATACTCCGTGTGATCATCTAACGTTGAGTGAGTTCAAAGAGAATCCGATAGTTTGAGGTACTACTACAATCGGATTATTAAGTCATTTTACCCTGGGAGAAAAATTCTGCAACCTCGGGTACTTTAGGAGAATTATTTTTTTAAGGACACTCCGTGAATTCGGAGGACTTGGCTTTTCTGCTTCATCTAATTTTCTTTAAAATATTGAAAACACACTTCTTTGAAAGGTCATTTTTTATCTTATGTTGAAGGTGTTAGAAACTTCATAAGTGTTCTTGATTTATTCTTGAACTTGTGTTGAAGTTATTTTGCCAAAATACAGATTATTATGTTCTCAAAACAACAATCTTAAGGAAATAACTGGAAAAAAAAATTGGCTTGTTTGGTGAAATTTTCTTTTCACTAAAGTTTTTTTTTCATAATTTGTATTGTTTGGTTTTTAAAGATTAAAGTTTTAAGCTTTCTACTCCGTTTGAACTTAACAACTGGTTTGAAGAAATAAAATCTTCATCATAAGTTAAAGATCACTCGGTTGACGATTGAAGTCATAAAAACTTCATCGTTAAATTAGAAACAAGGGGTGTTTAAAGTTGCTACAACTTTATAAGTAGTATTTCCATACACTAAAATTTACTGTCTCATTGTGACAGAAAAATAACTATGGATAGTCATGTGCATGATACTGCAATGACTGTGGTAGCAACTAATGTTGCCACAACAAGTCGTACGAGTGCTCAGCAAGCAATGGCACCAACGAAAAAATTCAAAAAATTCACGGATGTTGATTTTAAAATGTGGCAACAAAAGATATTCTTCTACCTTATAACTTTATGTCTTCAATGATTAACATCTGAAGAAGCTCCAGAAGTGCCCGAAGGAACTTCGGACCAGGAGAAATTTATCGTTATGGAGGCGTGGAAACACTCAAATTTTCTATGCAGAAATTACATTCTAAATGGCCTCCAAGATGAACTATACAATGTGTATAGTAGAATGAAGACAACAAAAAAGTTGTGGGGGGCGCTGGAAAGAAAATACAAGACTGAGGGTGCGGGAACCAAAAAGCTCTTCATTGCAAGATTCCTAGAGTTTAAAATGATTGACAGCAAATCTGTTGTATCTCAAGTCCAGAAACTGCAAGTAATCATCCACGATCTCCTTGCGAAAGGTATGAGTTTAATGAATACCTTAGTTGAACATGTTAAAAATGTTCTTAATGTTCACATAAACTTTATTGTAGATATGATTGTGAATGAGGCGTTTCAAGTCGCAGCAATAATAGAGAAGTTACAACCTATGTGGAAGGACTTCAAGAACTACTTGAAACATAAGTGAAAGAAGATGACAGTCAAAGATATTATAGTAAGACTGCGCATTGAAGAAGACAATAAAGTCGCGGAAAGAAGGTCAAAAGAAAATTCTGCAATAAGTAAAGCAAATATTGTAGAAGACGACCATAATAACTCCAAAAAATGGAAGAAAGATGGACAGGAAAGCAATCAACCCAAGAAGAAATTCAAGAAAAAATGTATTAACTGTGGCAAGATCGTCCACAAGTCAACAGATTGTCGTGCCCCAAAGAAAGGGAAAAAGAATAACCAAGCAAATATGGCTGAATCCAAAAAAGAAACAGACGATCTATATGTCATGCTGTCTGAATGCAACTTGGTGAGAAATCCTCGAGAATGGTGAATGGATTCCATGTCACCGGCCATGTTTGTGCAAATAAGGAGTTGTTTGCTTTTTTTGCTCCAGTTCAAGACGAAGAGAAGATATATATGGCCAACTCCGCAACTGCAAAAGTTGGAGGAACAGAAAAAGTCTGCCTGAAAATGAAATCAGGCAAAGTGTTGACTTTGAACAATGTCATGTATGTACCGGAGTTACGAAAGAACTTGATTTCTATATCACTTCTTGACAAAGACGGATTCAAATGTGTATTCATTTTCGGAAAAAATATACTTAGTAAAGGAGAAGTGTATGTAGGAAAAAGGCTACCTTACTGAGGGCCTATTCAAAATGAATGTAATGTTGAAATCAATAAAAGTTCAGTTTCTTCTTACTTGCTTGAGTCTAATGATTTATGGCATAAACGATTAGGACATGTCAATTACAAAACATTGTGAAAGCTGATTAACTTAAAAGTTTTTCCAAACTTTGGGTGCAACAAATCAAAATATCAAACGTGTGTGGAAGGAAAGTATGCTAAGCATTCATATAAGTCCATTGAAAGAAATTTCAATCCCTTAGACTTAATCCACATTAACATTTGTGATATGAAGTCAATACCATCTCGTGGTGAAAAAAAGTATTTTATAACTTTTGTTGACGATTGCACTAGATATTGTTATGTATATTTGCTAAATGGTAAGGATGGAGCAATAGATGTGTTTAGGCAATACAAAACAGAAGTTGAAAATCAGTTAGCGAAAAAGATCAAAACTATAAAAAGTGATAGGGGTAGAGCATATGAATCTCCATTTACGCAAATATATGTAGAGAATGGAATTGTCCATCAAATTACGGCCCCGTATTCACCTCAATCTAATGGAATTGTGGAAAGAAAAAATTGAACCTTGAAGGAAATGATGAATGCCTTACTTATAAGTTCAGGTTTACCGCAAAATTTGTGGGGGGAAGTTATCCTTAAAGCTAACCGAATACTCAATAGAGTACCCCATAGCAAAACACAATCAGTTTCATATGAAAAATAGAAAGAAAAGAAATCCAACTTAAAATATTTCAAAGTGTGGGGGTGTCTAGCGAAGGTCCAAGTTTCTATGCCTAAAAGAGTAAGGATAGGGCCTAAGACGATGGACTGCATGTTCATAGGATATGCTAAAAGTAGTAAAGCATATTGGTTTTTGGTTCATAAATCCAAAATCCGGATATTAATGAAATACGGTAATGGAATCAGATAATGTTGAATTCTTTGAACACATTTATCCGTATAAAACTAGACATGAACGGTCTAGTGGGGGGTCTAAACGACCTCGAGATGAACCAAGCGAGGATGTACATAATGATGAGAATCCAAGACGTAGTACACGTCAAAGAACGTTAACTTCGTTTGGATCGGATTTTGTAACATTTCTCTTAGAAAATGAACCTCAAATATTTAAAGAAGCAATGTCGTCGTCAAACTCATCTTTTTAGAAAGAGGCAGTCAATAGTGAGATCAATTCAATCTTAAGCAACCATACATGGGAATTGGTTGATCTTCCTACAGGAAATAAACCTTTAGGCTCTAAATGAATCTTCAAAAGAAAAATAAAAGCGGATGGTACTATTGACAAATACAAGGCAACACTAGTAGTAAAAGGCTTCAAACAGAAAGAAGGCCTTGATTACTTTGATACATACTCGCCTGTAACGAGGATAACATCAATTCGGATGTTAATTACCTTGGCGGCAGTATATGGTCTTGAAATCCATCAAATGGATGTGAAAATAGCATTCCTAAGTGAAGAATTGGAGGAAGAAATATTTATGGAACAACCTGAGGGTTTTGTGGTTCCAGAAAAAAAAAAGGTGTGGAAACTTGTTAAGTCACTTTATGGACTAAAAAAAGCACCTAAACAGTGGCATGCGAAGTTTGACCAAACCATGTTGGCAAACGGGTTCAAGATAAATGAATATGATAAATGTGTTTACATTCAAGACACTCCAAATCACCAAGTCATTGTTTGTTTGTATGTGGATGACATGTTGATCATCAGTAGAGATATTTCTGACATAAATGCTATGAAATGAATGCTCGAGAGCAAGTTTGATATGAAAGACCTTGGAGTTGCATGTGTGATCTTAGGAATAAGAATCCATAACAGTCTCATTACATCGAAAAGGTACTTTAAAAATTCAAGTATTTGAAATTTGGTATTGTCAAGACTCCATTGGACATGAACTTTGCACTTCAAAAGAATGAAGGTGAAAGTGACTCACAGTTGGAGTACGCAAGAGTTTTGGGATGTCTAGTGTATATCAATGAATTGGACACGACCAGACATAGCATGTGTTATTAGTAAGTTGAGTCGGTATACGAGTAATCCCAATAAAACTCATTGGATGACAATGAAAAGAGTTTTGTGGTATCTTAAATACACGCAAGACTATGTTTTGCATTATAATAAATATTTCACAGTACTTAAAGGATATAGTGATGCAAATTGGATCACCGGATCAAATGAAGTAAAATTCATGAGTGGATATGTATTTACAATAGGTGGAGGAGCAGTCTCTCAGAAATCATTCAAACAGATATGTGTTGCTCACTTTACGATGGAATCAGAATTTATCGCATTAGATAAAGCCGGTGAAGAAGCAGAATGGCTCCAAAATTTCTTGGAAGATATTCTTTATTGGCCCAAACCATTGGCACCAGTATGCATACACTGTGATAGTCAAGCGGCAATAGGTAAGGCAGGGAGCATGATGTACAACGGTAAATCTCATCACATAAGACGAAAACATAATACCGTTAAAAAACTTTTCTCTAGTGGAATTATCACTGTTGACTATGTGAAGTCAAAGGATAATGTGTCGAATCCACTTATAAAAGGCCTAACTAAAGAAGGAGTTGAGAGGACATCCAAGAAAATGGGTTTACGGCCTAGGAGAAGTCAACATGACGGTAACTCTACCTAGCAGACTGGAGATCCCGAGAACTAGGTTCAAGGAGATCAAACAAAAATGTGTCTGACAGGTTTAACATTGTTAATATACCCAACCTATTCTCATGATGTAGACTATGTTTAGTAAACAAGGATAAGACTTATGGTGTGAAGTCTTTTAATGATTATCTAAATTTGGCAGATTTGATCAAATAGTTTAATCTATAAGATTGAACATTTAGAAATCACTTATGTGAGGGCGAAGTGGAAGCGGCTTCGAGGAGAATGTAAGTAAAGGCCTATTCTCTAAGGTCTCATGAGATCGGGACATGTTCATGACTGAAACAAATAAAATCGTGAAAACTATAAACGGTAAAAGGTTGGTTGTGTGACATATGTTGTCGAAGTGTACATTAAAGCTCGAACGGTTCAAATATATCAAATCTACTGATTGACCGGGTGCATCCGATGCATGTTCACAACGGAAAGTTCAAAGGGAAATTCACTTATCCAGATGCAATCAGTCTTTGCTTGATAATCACATACTTGTCCGTAAAGTTGTATAAAGAGTAGTCAATTCCCATTCATGTGGGGGATTGTTGGGTTCAATTAGTATGAATAGAAAATGAAAAGTTGCTTGGAAGGGACACAACTCTTCGAGTAAAAGACACTATTTCGAGAAAAGGTATGACTGTTTAGATGGTTGTGGTTGTTCAGAAAAGACACACTCTTTTGAATGAACAAACATGACTGTTCAGAAAGGATACACCTTTCCGATGAACCATTGCCACCTTTCGAAAGGGACACTTAATGGCTATGTAAACCTGCATTTTTTCACAGGTTTAGTACGAATTTTTCTGCATTTGAAAATATTTCATGTCTTCTAAAATACTCCATGTGATCATCTAACTGTTGAGTGAGTTCGAAGAGAATTCGATCATTTAAGGTACCACTACAGTCGGATTGTTAAGTCATTTTATCCTGGGAGAAAAATTCTGCAACCTCGGGTACTTGAGGGGAATTATTTCCTTAAGGACACTCCGTGGATTCGGAGGATTTGGCTTTTTCTGCTTCATCTAATTTTCTTTAAAATACTGAAAACACACTTCTGTGAAATGTTGTTTTTGATCTTGTGTTGAAGGTGTTAGAAACTTCATAAGTGGTCTTGTTTATTCTTGAACTTGTGTTGAAGTTATTTTGCCAAAATACAGATTTTTGTGTATCCGAAACAACAAAAATATGTGTTTGACATTTGTGATCTTTGATCCGTTTGTAGTTAAATTGAAATAAATATTGTTGATGGTGATCTCAAAAAGAAATTTTACTATTCCTTCAGTGAGTTTAGTGAAAATACATTTATTGCACTCAACGAGTATCCATGGTTGGTGTAAAGATACTAGAACATATTGGGCTACACAATAATTAGATTTAATATACTATAAACTAGTTAGGATCCTGTAGCTATGGAAGTACTAGCAATTCAGCTTCATAAGATAAATTATTTGGTACGAAACTCTTCGTTATATATATAATAATTAACATTCATTTGACTCGACTAGCGTGTGTAATTGTTTTAAAGGGTATTGAACACATTATTGCTACAATAGTTAGCACTGATAAGCTAATAAATAAACTTAATATGTTGCAAACTAGTTAGGATGAAGTAGCTTAGAAAGTATTAAATATTTAGTTTCATAATACAGATATAATAATTATTTATGTAGTAGTAAATATTCTCTTTGGACATGGAATACTGAAATTTGTCTATCTCGAATGCTTAAGAGTTAAGATGCTTATCTTATGATTATACATGGCATCCTGCAGAATTCATATTCTATAAACAGTCATGGAGGAACATTTATTATCTTTGATGACTGTGGAGTGCAGCAATCTAGACTATTGACTATATCCTAATTTCGTTCAAATTGAACTGTTAAAGAAGGTTGAATTAGTTATTTGATTGCAGCAAGGTTTGTCCAGGTTCTTACTATTTACTTCTTTGATGCCTAAATTATCACTTTTTTCTTTTTAAAAAAAATCTTTTGATACCAGTATTAATTCGAAGTATCACCTTCTATATTACCTAAATAAACACTAATAATGAAACATTTATGGAAGCCTCATTAATATTATGTTTAAATAGAATAAATACTATCATGAATATGAACTTTGTATTTTGTTTTTGTTCTAATCTTCTTCGGGACAATGTAGATAAAAAGGCTCACGAGTAGTTTTAATTATTTTTTTATGAGTTTTATATAATACACTGTAAATAATGAGTTTATGTAACAACACAGATTATAATAACGATTACATAAAACTCATAAAAAGAATAATTGAAACTACTAGGATGGACCTTTTTATCTTCATTGTCATGATGTTTATTCTATTTAAATATGCATAATATTAATGAGGCTTCCATAATGTTTCATTATTAGTGCTTATTTGGCGATATAGTACTTGATATTTCGAATTCATATTGGTGCGAAAAGATCTTTTTAAAAAAGAAAAAAGTGACAATTTAGGCATCAAAGAAGTAAATAATCAGAACCTGGAGAGGTCCCACTGCAATCAGACAACTAACTTGACCTTCTTTAACACTCTAATTTGAAAAAAAAAATTGAATATAGTTAGTGGTACAGATTGCTGCACTCTACCATCATCGAAGATAATAAATGTTCCTTCGAAACTGTTTATAGATCATAAATCCTGCAGGATGACATGTACAATAATAAGATAAGTATCTTAACTCTTAAGCATTCGAGATAGACAAATTTTAGTATCTCATGTTCAAAAAAAATATTTATTACTACATAAATAATTATTATATCTGTATTATGAAACTGAATACTTAATACTTCCTAAGCTACTTCAATTTAAGTAGTTTGCAATATATTAAATTTGTTTATTAACTTATTCAATGCTAACTATTGTAGTAGTAATGTGTTCAATACCCTTTAGACCAACCATGCATATTAGTCGAGTCAAATGAATCTTAATAATTGTATCTATAAAGGAGAGTTTCGTACCAATTAGTTTATCTATGCAACTGAATTGCTATTACTTCAATAACTACAGAATCCTAACTAGTTTATAGTATATTGAATTCATTTTATTAGATTACCAAATGCTAATTATTGTGCAATCCAATGTGTTCTAGTATCTTTAGATCAATCGTGGATACTCGTCAAGTGCAATAAATGAATTTTCACTAAACTCGCTGAAGAAATAATAAAATTTCTTTTTGAGATCACCAACAACAATATTTATTTCAGTTTAACTACAAGGTGATCAAAGACCATAAATATCAAACACATATTTTTTTGTAGAAATGAGACCAATAATTAGTCTTCTCTTCCTGTCCCACGCCACAACATCCCTCTCCTCAAAGAAAAAGACAAAGGAAAGACTAGGCATCATCTCAATGTCCAAACCAACTCAAAACAACATACATCGTCATCTAAAAATAAAACACACATCTTTTATAAAATTCTTCAAAGTACAGATCTAATCCCTTTGCACGCCCAAGTGTCAAGAAGGCTACTCGGCATGCCTCTTTTTTCTAGCAAATAGACGACAAAATATTCAGCAGCACAATACCAAGAAGCTGTAATGGTATATGTAACAGATAATTAAAATAAAGTTACTGTATCATATATTCGAAAGTTTAACAATATGTCTATTTCTTATCATGATACCAACAAAATAAATCTACATAGGAGATACAACTCGAATTATATTGGATTAGTTTTAAATGGACATGCTGCATTGAAAGAGGAGATTATTAAAATGTACAAAAAAAACAACCTAAATTGACCTTTTTTGAACGAAATTAAACAATACAATCATCACCTACGCGTTGAATACACCTTCAATACGTCTTTTCTTGAAAAAAGCATATGATTATTAAGGGGTGAAGGGACCATCGAACTTGAAATTTTTAGAGAGAAGGTAGGGGGTGAGGGTACCGATGGTGAGGAGATGAAGATATGCGTTTTTGGATTCTAGGATTAAAAAGATATAGTGCACAAAAATAATTATTTTGTACACTATATATTTTTTTCATACAGTACATCAAAATAGTGCATTATATATTTTTTTCATGCAATGCACAAAAACAATGCTCTATATGGAAAAAAGATGAACAGTGTACTATTTTTTGTGTACTATCCATTTTTCTACAACTTTGACATCGTTAGTGTTGTGCCGTTAAAGAAAAAGTATATAGTGCACAAAAATAGTGTACTAAGTCTATTTTAATCACTTTTTATGTCTATGATATAGTTATTTCATTTTTTTTAAGTGACAACATATTTCGATCGCGAACTCTTAAAAAAAAAAAATTGGGAATTTATAAAGTATCGTGTACTCTTTCTTCTCTTTATTAATGGAAGACTCCTTACTTCGAACCCGAGGATATAAACTTGTTCGAACCTCGTTAATCCTTATGTTACTTCTTTTCTTTATTAACTAGATAACTTGACCGCGCTTCGCGAAGTCAATTTCTTATATTGTCACTCAACTTATGAAAATGTCCCACTAAAGTCATTTATCTTTTCTGTGGTTCCAATAATGTCATTCTAGCTTGTGCATTTTTCTTACAAATCAATAATTGCTAAAAGTGATTCAAAAAATGACCAAAATAGTCCACAAATTTAAAATTTAAATTTGAATAGTCCTTATTTTTTACATGAAATATTAATATGCCTCCAATTCTTTTTACTTTTTTACTTCTTAAATTAGATTTTAATATGTTTATCAATAAGTGCATAATATTATTTAAAAATACAAAATCATAATATTAAAAATAAATTAAAAAGACAAAGAATGTCAATTTAGAGCTTAAAATAGGTAGTTATATTTTAAATGAAATAAATAAAAATTACATTTATTGTCCAAATTAGAAAATGTATTCAGTTTTTACAGTCAGTTGACGAGGCGACATAATTATCTCTGAAATAATATCACAAGATTGATAAAAATAATATTGAAACCTTAAAATATTTTTAAGTTACGAAATGATTATATAAAATTACCTAATTTTATTTGATAGTGAATGGTTGATGCTATTATCATGGTATCCGTTAATATGCATTTTTGTAATTAAAAATCCTTTAAAATATTTATATATGGTTCTTCTACTAGCTAGAGACCCTAGTTTTTTTTTTTATTTGCAGAAATTCATCGCTTTTTTTATGAAATAGAATTTTTCTAACAATAAAATTTTGGGCTAGAAGAAATTAACAACTAAATTGAACTATTTTATCAAAAATAAATATTAATCCTAAAATAAATAAATATGAAATATTATTTTACTATTGAATTCTTAAGTTTCCAAATAAATACAGTACATATAAGCTTATTTCTAACAATTAATTGTAATTTTTGGTGAATGTCGTTAAATTTAATATCGCAGTTAGAAATTGATTAAAAATTGCACTCACTAAGTTTTATAGTTGAAAGACTATTAATATTTCATATTGTTAATTAATAGGGATCATTTAAATTCAAGGTTCAAACTTAAGGGACTTTTTTTATCATTTTTCTCTCATCTTTTAAATCACTTTTAGCAACTATTGATTTTTAAGAAAAATGTATAAAGTTGGATGACATTATTGAAATAAAAAAAGATAAATGACTTTAGTGAGATATTTCTCTAAGTTGAGTGAAAATATGAGGAATTTACTCCACTTCGCGCAATCATAAAATACCTTGTTAAATTAATAAAATAATTTTTAAAAATAATGAGCGATCAATTTTTAAAAGTGCTTCAAAATAGACAATCTTTTTTTTTTTTACTTTTCAAGTATAAAGTAAAGTGCTTAAAAGCACTTTGTGCCTTTGTCAAACACATTTAAGAATTTAAATGTCTTTAAAAGTCAAAATCACGTAAGAATAAGTCAATTCAAATGCCCTCTTAGCCTTTTCAATATTTTTTTTTCCCTAAAATAGATCACCTTTGTATCAAATCTCAAAAGTGTCCCAAATCTTTTGAATTTGCAAATCTTCATTTATTATCTTCAGACTTATAGCTCCATCTTCCGCTAAAATCCTTCTTCTTTTTTTTTTTAGGGGGAGGGCGTGGGGGGTGGGGAGGTCTCTCTTGAAAAGAACTACAAATTATTATGTCAAAATCAAATAAAAAAAGGGAAATGTTAAATGGCCACAATTATTTGGCCTAAATTTTACCACAATTGTGAAAAGACTTCTATAGCCTTATTTTAATTTTTATCATGTTTTTCCAAATAAGTTTTCCTCCAAAATATATTAATAAATGTAGTAACTTTTTACAATTCTCTAAACTTATTGAACAACTAAAATTGATTTAAACAACAACAATCAATGAGTATAAAAGATTTCTACATAAAATTTAAAAACTATACATTTACTTATACTTAAAAAAATAAAATATGTGTATTTATAGTTTACTCTCCTTTTAATAATAATGTATAGATAAACTTATATTTCACTTCAAATTTTACTCGGTGTAATTTAAATATATTTATAACTTATTTAAATTGAAACTTAATGATTTGTCCCAACAAAAAGATTTTAACTTTCAATCATATTATTATTTTTAATTACAACGCTCATTAATTGTTTTATAATTTTCCATACACACACATGTGTGTGTGTATAAATAATTTTATATTCCTCTATTTTAGTCTACTAAAGAGAGGATAAATAATTTAAATTGAAAAAGCTAACATCCAATTCAAAAAGTTTTATTTTAAATTTAAAATAAAATCTAAGAATAAAATTTAAAATAAATTAATCAAAGTAATCTTAAGTATTTGAAAAGTGGAGTAGATAAACAAAAGCTAAATATGTCATATTTTCGTGTATAAATTCTGAATTATGTCATAGTCATAATCTTCGTCATTAAATATGCTTCTTGATTATTTTTTTATTTTAATTTTTAATTTTATTTCTTGATCAACCCAAAAATAATTCTTTGATGTACTCAATTTGAATGAAATTATAAATATTGATTGTGATACAATATTATTTTTATTTGATAAACTTGAACTATAACTATTTTAATTTCTTAGAAACACACAATTATAATATGCATTTCAAGAAATAAAAGGATGTCAAATTCTTTTTTTAAATAGTGAGTGTTCATGATTCGGTTTGGATCATTTTTTGATAAAAATCAAAACTAAAGTAATTTAGTCAATTTTAAATTAGAATAAAACTATCAATGTGGTTTGATAGTTTGGTTTATAATTAGCTAATGATAAATTGATAATTATAAAATAATAAATAATAATTATTTTAAATGAATACTGGAAATTAATAAATTGGTATCTACGATTATTAGATAAGGGTATTTGATTTTTTTACATTACTTTCCAATATTCTTCCGAAACTTAAGCATTTTATGTTGTTTAATTGTAGAGGTTACTTCATTTCAAAAATCAAAGGATCAATCTATTGAAGTACATTAAAAATCAATCATATACTATACCACATATAGATAATTGATTTGGAGTGTTATGTTTGATCATATTTTTCAAGAAATAGAGTTTAAAAATATCGTAGTACGTGTAAAATAAGTTGACTAAACTCAAATTAATGATTATAAGGTATAAAATATTTATATTTAGTTATGAAAAAGAATATCACGTATTCAAATAATTATAAAATTTATACATATAATTTATCGGTTCGAAGACAAAAAGCTCAAACATATTTGACTTCTTTATATAAAAAAAAAGATGATTTGAAGGAGAATTTATTCCTCTTCGAGCTATTGTTATTTTTTATCATACAAGTCTTTCGCCTCTATGTTACGTCGATTGGATAAATTATGATTCGTTACTTATATATGTTACTTAATTGACCTTTAATTATTTTTTTTTAATTATTATGTTTGAATAAAATTAAACTATATATTTGAATAAGTTTTAAACATAATTTGTGAGATATTTCAATTACGAAAACTCAAACATTCCAGACAAGATAAATGTCGACATATTATAAAAATCATATAGTTCATACTTCATGTGTCGAACCATAGAGAGTGAGATATAAGAGTTGACCATACAAGTCTTTCGTCATTATGTTACGCTGATTTGATAAATTGTGGATCGTTACTTATATATATTATTAAAATAATTGCTAATTAATTATTTTTTAATTATTATATTTAAATAAAATTAATTTATATGTTGAAATAATTTTTACACATAATTTGTGAGATATTTCAATAACTATAACTCAAACACTTCAGACGTTGTAAATGTCAATATATTAAAGAAATCATATAGTTCATACTTCATATGTGTCGAACCAAAAAGAGTGAGACATAAGTGTTGATCGTACAAGCCTTTTGCCTTTATGTTATGTCGATTTGATAAATTGTGAATCGTTACTTATATTTATTACTAAAATGACCTCTAATTAATTATTTTTTAATTATTATGTTAAATTAAATTTAAACTATATTTAAATAATTTTTAAACATAATTTGTGAAATATTTCAACAATAAAATTCTACTTTAATTCAAAAATTAAAATAATAGTGCAGTTAATTAGTTATGCTAGATGAAGAAATAAAAAATAAAAATCTGTGACATAACATAGAATTACAAGAAGTAATGATTGAGAAATAAAAAGAAAGAAAATGGAACATAAATAATGTAAAATAAAAAATTTAGATTAAAAAGTAGAAACTAAAAAAATTAAAATAGTAAAAAAAATTGAAATAATTGAACCAGATAAATGAAAACTGAAATAATCAGTACTCACCTCTATAAACAATTAGAGAGAAAAAATTAATTGAAATATCCATGCGACACCTTTTAATTTGGAGAGAAATTGATGAAAGAGGTTAAATTGTTATTTTTTTCTTTTATTTTTAATATGGGAATAATTTAAAATAAAAAGTTAGCAAACGTATAATTTATTTATTTCATAAAATAGTTCTTTTTTGTCTAATTTGTATGATAGTAGTAATAGTATACATGTAGGGTTGACACGTATGAACAAAATATTTTTATGATTATTATAATCTGTCGATGTCTGCCATGTTAAAGTATTTTGAATTTTGACTGTCGTGATTAAAATATTTAAAAATCTTAATCAGACATTAACAACAAATACTATAAGTAATGATTCAATCACAAGTTATCAAATTGACTTAATATAATAGTGTCAAGACACTACAGCATTAATACGTGACTCTATTGGATCGTTGCTATTATGATCAACACATATGAATTATATGATTTTTAATATTTGTATATCGTGTAAATGTATATCATGTTTAAAGTGTTTTAACTTTTGACTGTTGTTATTGAAATATTTTAAATTATATTAGAATATAAATATGTAGTTTAAATTTACTTAAGCACAATAATTAATAAAATAACTTTATTAGAGATCTTTAATAACAAATCTAAGTAATGATTAGAAAATCATCAAAAATCAACATAACATAAGGGAGCAAGACTACAACATTAACACGTGACTCTCTTGGGTTGTTTCTAGCAAATAACAATAGCTGACACATATGAACTATATACTTTTATGATTTTTATAATATATCGATACATATCATGTCTAAAGTGTTTCGAATTTTGATTGTCATTATTAAAGCATTTTAAAATTATATTCGAAAATATTTAAATGCGTAGTTTAAATTTAGTTAGACATAATAATTAATAAAATTACTTAACTAGAGATCATATTTACAAAAATATAGGTATAAAACTATACTAACATATTTAGACAAAATTTTTAAATATAATTAGAAAGTCGAATTAATATTAACCAAAGTCATTTGATCTTACAAATTTTCATAAGTTATTTAATATTTTAAAATTTCTTCACTTAGCACTAAAAGAAGAAAAAAAAAGGTATTTATCCAATTATTTTTGTACATAATTCATCCAAGTAAAGTGAACAATAAAAATGTTCAATCCCCATATATTGGGAAAACCTCATGTATTGGAAATAGTTAATAAATTATTGAGAAAAAATTAAATTGAGAAAGGGTAAAAATGTAACCAAAAAATTGAGTTGTAGTGTGAATAAACATTTAAATATCATTGTGTCCATCGTGCATGGCCAAAAGATTTTTTTTTTCACGTTCTTAATTACAAAAAAGAGCCAAGAATTCCCTAGTTTAAAATACATTCCTTCTAAATTCCATCAATTAGATTAAATTTGTCCTCCTTTCACCTATTGAATAAAAAACATTAATTTACGTCAAAACATTGATTTATTGGTCATTAAAATGTGTTAGGTAAGGGTGTTGATTTAAGAAGGAGAGGGGGGAAGAAATCGAATCAAAGAAAAATTGATATCCTTATTTAGTTCGACTTGCTTTCTAATTTTAGAGATCACTAAAAATTTGATTGGTGTGATTTGATTTTCAAAAAAAAAAAAAACTAGAAAAAAAGAAAAAAAATAGACTATATAAATAATTCCAATATGACCTGTAAATACTAACAAACTAATTTGTATTAATCCACTGACAGTGTGTAATGTGTTACTGCGAAACTATTGAAATTCTCACTCATAAAATAAAAGAGGCATAAAATTTCAAATAAAAATTTTTAAAAATTAAGAATTATCTATCTGATAAAATAAATAATTAAGTAAATATGGTACATAAGTATATTTTGTTAAATTAAAATTTTCAGACAATACTACTTTGTTCACATTAATTTTTGCTATATGAAAATATAATTAATTAATTTTATATCATTATTTTTATTCTAGAGTATTCTTTTCAAAAAGAAACATAAGTAGTTTTTTGTGGAGTATATTTTTCTTAACAAATATATTAATTTAACATAAATAATGTGTTAAATTAAAATTTTCAGACAATACTACTTTGATCACATTTATTTTGGCTATATGAAAATGTAATTAATTAATTTTACATCATTGTTTTTATTCTAGACTATTCTTTTCAATCAATACATACTATGCAATCATATTTATGAAAATTATGTTAACTAATCCATTCCCATGTATTGAGATAGTTTTTAATGTATTGAAAAATAGTAATAAATAAGTAATGATAAAATTTTAAATTTAGAATGAAATGGGTAAAAATATACAAAAAGAAAAAATTAGTTTATAGTGCGAATGAATCTTTTTACTATTATGATCAAATTTGGGCTAAATTTTTATGATCAAAAGGTTCCCTATTTAAATAACAAAAAGAAAAAATTTCGGAGCTATTATTCCGTGGGATAGAAAAAGCTTTTTGTTTTAACTGATGCATTGAATGCAGTTAATTACATTAATTATAGGGGGAAACAAAGACTACATAAGAAGACAAAAAAGCATGGACATTAATATGTTACTAATTGGAAATCATAAACTATTGTAGGCACACGAACAGTACAAATACTTTAGCATAAAACTTCCAAACTCCCAAAGCTGTAGACATTATTATGTACATTTATATGATGAGACTTTTAGCATTTCTTTTTGTTAGTAGATTATATGAGGAAAAAAATAATAAAACTCTCAAAAAAAAAAGGAGAAAAAAGAAAAATGCAAATGAGATCATAGAGAAGTATCACGTCACCTTATCTATTAGCTTCCTTTATATTATATATAGACTAGTGTAAGTACCCGCGCGATGAACAGAATTATGTTGGGTTGGAAATCGAGAGGGCATCATGCGGAAGCTATTAGTTGCAAACTATGAGACGATAAAGAAAAATATAATACTAAAAACATATTATTGAAAAAAGTTGGTCAAACGACCTACATATTAAAAAACTAAAATTGAAAAACATAAAACCTATTGGGAGAAATCTTCCTTAAACAAAGGCTCTTTAAAGACTACATTGTGGATGTTACTATGTTATGGTATGAGAAAAAAGGGATCTTCTATTTATAGAGTTTCAAAATCTTTCCTCCCAGAAGGAGGTTTGCCAAATATGAAAAAAAAATTATATTTTCCTTTCAGGAAAAGTAAAAGTACTTATGATATTACCTTTATTTTCTTTCTAAGAAAAATAAAACTTAAATTTGGTAAGAAAATTAGGGCAAAACCCCTAACAAATCTCTTTTTTTTTGCTTGATTTTCTGGCAAAATATTCTTGATCCTCCTTCTTCACACGATCTTCATCTATCACTGCTGCTTACCATGATTAAAAATTGATATGAATTAAAATTGGAGTCCTGTACGTTAAAAAGAAAAGCATGAGTTGATATTATTAGAGCCCTGCGTTATAAGTAAACAAGGTTGAAAGTGGAGCCTTGTGCATTAAAAGTGAGCATAGGTTAAGAGTGGAGCTCGTGCGTTAAAAGTAAATGCATAAGTTGAAAGGAGCCCAACCGTTAACGTAAGTATAGGTTGAAAATTGGAGTCCATAAACATGAATTGAAAATTGATTTTAAAGATGGATTAGTAGCAGGATCGTTAAAAATTTGTTTGAAACTTTTTCTCCACATGTAGCTTTATTTTGACAAAATATCTTCACTATTATCAAACTGGTTGCAACTTTAATCTCAACATGTCCTCAATTTGAACCATCGGATTATTGGACCATTAACTCTGATACCACTTGTTGGGTTTAAAATCGAGAGGGCGTCATGCGGAAGCTATTAGTTGTAAACTATGAGATGATAAAGAAAAATATAATACTAAAAACATATTATTGAAAAAGGTTGGTCAAACGACCTACATATTAAAAAACTAAAATTGAAAAATATAAAGTCTATTAGGAGAAATCTCCCCCTAAACAAAGGCTCTTAAAATACTATATTGTGGATGCTACTCTGTTATGGTATGAGAAGAGAGGCGCCTTCTATTTATAGAGTTTCAAAACCTTTCCTCCCAGAAAGAAGTTTGCCAAATATGAAAAAAAGATTATATTTTCCTTTCAGGAAAAGTAAAAGTAATTATGGTATTATTTTTATTTTTCTTCTAAGAAAAATAAAACTTAAATTTGGTAAGAAAATCAGGGCAAAAATTCTAATAAATTAAAGTATTATTTCTAATTGTTTCATATTGGGATGTCTTTTTTGAGCATGCTAAATTATATTATCTTTTAAAAAAATTCAATTATCATATTATTTTTCAATGAAATGTGAATAAAAATATTTTTTTTCGACCACCCCTTTCCACACCTCCCACCCCCATCTCCACCCTCTCCTTCCCTCAATTATTTTTTTTTTAAAAAAAAGATTAAAACGCAACCCTCCATCAACTCCCCACCTTTAGCCAAATCTATACGAAGAAAATCATGTAATTGTAAAAAAATAATTATATTTTATTTTTTAATTATATTGTTCATTATTCATAATTTAAAGATATTAAATTTTTTATATCCCCCTCCCCTCGTTGACCCCACCCCACCCCCCAAAACCATTTTACTCCACTTCTAACTAAGTCTATATGAGTAAAAATAATCACGTAATTGTGAAAAATCTTTTATGATTTATATTTTTCTTTATTATATTGTGTACAATTTAAATATTTCAAATTATTACTATTGATTGTTTTAGCTTTTAAATTTTTACTCTTACCCTATATCTTTCGTTTAAAATTTATAAATAACAATATATGTATTATCTAATTACTTCATTATATTCTCAAAATTAATTCAAATCCTCAATTGTATTTTATTTGCTTAACTGAGTTAGATTATTTTTTTGTGTTACACACATCACCAGTTAAGTGTTCTTCTCTCTTACCTCAAAATATAAACATTAGAATAGATAAGGTTTGTTATACACAATAAAAAACTGAAATATAAATTAGAAGAAAATTCCAAAATAAATGAAAGATTAAAAAAGTAACCATTTAATCATGTCATAGTTTTTCGTCCTTTTTTTATTAGAATTACGTGAGTGAGTTTGTAGTTTATGTTAATAAAAATTTTGGAATTCTCTTAATTACATATTTCTGAACTTAAATTCAAAATTTAAATAAAATGTTCACACTTCTATCATTTGACAATTTTAGTTTTCAAATTAATTATTTTTTCTTAATAAAAATGTGTGTGTATAAAAATCACATTTAAAATCAGTTATGTTTTTTTAAACGTAATTCTCTTACTACAATCCACCTGCACACACACAAAAAAAACAAAGCCAAAATAAATATTGTAATTATATGAATGTTTAGCCCACCTCAAACAAAAGTTATGACATTTCAATTTTTTTGTTAATTGACAATTATTTAGGAGATTAAATAAGAAAAGGGAGCATAATATATTTTATTTTTTAAACTAACTCAATTTTTTAAATTTTGATTAGAAATTCATGATAAATTTCTGTGAATCGAATTAAATAAATTGATAACCATAAAATAAAAAATAAAAACGGATAAAATAAAATTAACACTTACTTTAATAAAATAATAATATGAGAATGATAATAAGAAATTAGCATTTAAAATGATAAATGCTCGAGTAAAATTTTCAAGCATTACTTGCTTGAGTTCAACTATGTTTTAATCCTGCAAATAAATTCTTCTTTTTATCTTTTATTTAAAGCTATTTGAGACATATTAGATTAGTTCATCCATGAAATTAGACAAAATATGTAAGCATATTCTATTAAAAATAATATAAAAAATATACAAAAATTAAGAGTAAATATTCAATGATGTATTTTAAAAAAATTGTCATAAAAGTAATCTCAATATCTGTATGTAGATAAAGATGTCATAAATCTTAAAAAACATGAGATACATATTAGGGATTATGGTTAAACAAAAGAGAAGTAACAACAATCTCTCTCTCTATATATAAGCAAAACTAAAAGTAAGACAAGAAGCCATGTGACAAGATATTAAAAAGCCATGTGGTAATTTTTAGGACATAACTTAATAATGTTGTAATAATAATGTATTAAAAAATTTAAAATATTTGAATTTGAAAAAATATATTATTCTTTATTTGAAAAAAAGATTTTATTAGTTTAAAAATAGAAATTCATGGTTAAAAAGTTTTGAATGAACTTTTACTCTTTCATGTTTATCTCTTTTAAAATTTAAATAAATATTATATAACTATCTAAATATAATTTATGTAAATATTAAATAAAAGATAAAAATATAATAATAATATTAATAATAAATAATAGCAGTAAAATTAGTAGTAGTAGGGCGAAACAATAATAATAATGATAATAATAATAATAATAATAACAATAATAATTAAATAATTAAATAGTAGCAGTGACAGTACATGTAATAGAAACGGTAATAGGAGTAGTAGTAGTATTAATAATAATATTAACCAAAAAAAAGTAGTAGTAGTAATATTAATAGTAATAATAATAATAATAATAATAGTAATAATACATAAATAAATATATTAAAAAATTAAAAATATTTAAATTTGAAAATATATTATTCTTTATTTGAAAAAAGATTTCATTAGTTTAAAAATAGAAACTCATGGTTAAAGAGTTTTGAATGAACTTTTACTCTTTTATGTTTATCTCTTTAAAAATTCAAATAAATATTATAAAACTATCTAAATATAATTTATGTAAATATTAAATAAAAATAAAAATATAATGATAATATTAATAATAAATATTAGCGGTAAGATTTGTAGTAGTAGTAGTAATAATAATAATAATAATAATAGTAATAATAATAATAATAAGTAAATAGTAGTAGTGACAATGCATATAATAAAAACAGTAATAGGAGTAGTAGTCGTATTAATAATAATATTAACCACAAAAAAGTAGTAGTAGTAGTAGTAATAATAATAATAATAATAATAATAATAATAATAATAATAATAATAATAAATAAATAAATAAATAAACAAGAACCATTGCATACTTGGTAGAAGTAGTAGTGGTATAATAAATAATAGCAGTAAAATTAGTAGTAGTAGTGCGTCACAATAATAATAATAATAATGATAATAATAATAAAATAAGTAAATAGTAAAAGTGACAATACATATAATAGAAACGGTAGTAGTAGTCGTGGTGGTAGTAGTAATGGTGGTGGTGGTGGTGGTGGTGGTAGTGGTAGTAGTGGTGGTGGCAATGGTAGTGGTGGTGGTGGTGGTAGTAGTGGTGGCAGTAGTAGTGTTAGTGGCAATAATGGTGGTGGTGGCGGCGGTGGCGGCGGCAGCGGTGGTGGTGGTGATAGTAATAGTAGTAGTAATAATATTAACCAAAAAAAGTAGTAGTGAATTTAAAGATACTAAAGATTGAACAATTCAAATTCAAAGTATTAAAACATTATTTTACAGCGAGTACCCATGTCATATGATTACACATATTTCTTAAAGTTGACACATTCTTATTTATTTTCAACAAAATGAACTTCATTTTAAGGTGAATGTAATTTAATTTGAATAAAGTGAGAAGAAACTGACAATGAAATTTTGAATAGCTAGAATCATGATATATTTTGAAATGGTGGTATAAAAAATGATATAATTATAATATTTAATTGTATCAAAATGTTATTTGATGATTGTGCATATGTATTAATATTTTATTAAGTGTATATTATTAAATACATTTCATTAAAAAGTAAGATGACAATTATATTTTAATAAAACCAAAATGATGTGATATGTTCAAACTATTAAGATCTTTTAATTCCGCGCATCGCACGGGTATGTATACTAGTATACATATAAAAGCAAAACTAAAAGTAAGACAAAAAGCCACATGGCAAGCTATTGAGAAGCCACGTAACAGTTTTAGGACAAAGATTAATATTATTGTAATAAAAATTTTGAATTAAAGACTATTAAATATTTAACTTTAAAAATGTATTATCCTTTTAAAAAGAAAAAAAAAGTCATTAGCTTAAAAATAGAAAAGTATGGTTAAAGAGTCCTAAATAAACTCTTACTATTTTAAAAATTTATTCCTTTTATATACTATAAAACATATTTTTATATATATTAAATTTAATAATAATAATAAATAGTTAAGAAAAATAGTAGTAGTGGTAGTATGTAATAATAGTAACATAACAACAACAAACTTTTACTAAATTCATTTAATTTAAATATTATGAAAAATAAAAATATGATAATAAATAAATAGTTATAGCAATAATGGTAGTAAAAGCAGTAAAATAAAATAAATAATAATAGTAGTAGTAGGTAATATGTGTTGCAGTAGTGTACGAGGTCCCCGGGATGATACTGTCGCTTCGCTACAGTAGGAAAAACGTGAACTCTAAAATGCTATCTAAGAATTCTGCTTCTGTTACCTTAATTTTGCGATTTACTGCTGCATCATTATTTTTACATGTTTCTATGCATATTAAGCAAAGTACTGGATATAAGGAAATTATAATTTTACAGCTTGGAAAAGAATTTCATATGGATATAAGGAATTTATAATCTTAATCCAATTCATATTTACTTTTTCATTCATTTATATAATTTTCAACTGCCAATTGATTTTTGTGAAAACTCATAAAAGGAAAACAATCAAAAGCACATTTTTTGTGCAAATCTAGCTTTAAAAAAAAACATTATGTCCTATTTTCTTTTTAATAATAATAATAAAATTAACTAAATGAATTGAGTTCCTAATAAAATGCTAACTACCTATTGTCTTCAAGTTTAAAAATGATACAAATTCTCACAAGATCTTTTATTTTTAAAAATTTGAAATCATAAACTATAAGATAATGATATTACAAATCTTATCTTTTTTCAAGTTTGAAAATGATACAAATTCTCACAAGATCTTTTATTTTTAAACAACAAAAACCAAGCTTGAAAATGATACAAATTCTCACACGATCTTTTATTTTTAAACAACAACAACAGACCCAGTGAATTCCCTCAAAGTGAGGTTTCATCTTTTATTTTTAAAAATTTAAAATTATAAACTATAAGATAATGATACTTACAAATTTTATATTTTGTAACAAAGTAATATTATATTCAATTTTATATTTGAATGAAATATTAGTTGACAATAAAATTTAATTTTGTAACCTCGTATATTTATATATACCCCTTTCCATGAATATATATATATATAATGTAAGCTTTCTTATTCTTCTTAATTTTTCTCTTTTTTATTTTAATTATTTTTAGATTTAAATTTTCTTATCTCGAAAAAAAATTGTTATAACCATTTCATTTGCAAAAATATTGATTATGTTATAAAACAAGAAAGAATAAAGAAGAAGAGTACAGAGAATAGAGAGAGTGATTCTTATTTCTTCTCTTGGGGGAAGATTTACAATGAAGGAAGCCCTTCTATTTATAGGGAGAATTTGCCCCTAATTTCACACTAAAAGACAAATACATCAAATCCCGATAGACATCAAATAAATCTTGATAGATCTTGATAGACATTCACTATAATTGATATATATATATCATAATACTCCCTCTTGAATGTCTAACAATACGCATATAGGTTGCCTCATAAAAAAACTTCCAAGGAAAACCCAGTGGGACAAAACCTCGTAAGGGAAAAAAAGTACAACGCGTATTAGCTCCCCCTAATAAGAACTTCCTTGAACCTTTGCATTCCGATCTTGTGCACCATCTTCTTGAAAGTTGCAATTGAAAGAGACTTGGTGAATAAGTCAGCCACATTGTCACTTTAACGAATCTGTTGTATGTCAATATCACCATTCTTTTGAAGCTCATGTGTATAGAAGAGCTTTGGTGAAATGTGCTTCGTTCTATCTCATTTTATGAATCCTCATTTAAGTTGTGCTATGCATGCTGCATTATCTTCATATAAAATAGTGGGTACTTTGTCACATTTCAAGCCACATTTTTCTCGAATGATATGTATTATGGACCTCAACCACACACACTCTCAACTTGCTTCATGAATAGCTATAATCTCAGCGTGATTCGATGGAGTGGCTACAATAGACTGCTTTGTTGATCTCCAAAATATGGAAGTACCCCACATATGAATATATAGCCTGATTGAGATCGAGCTTTATGCGGGTCAGATAAGTATCCAGCACCAACATAACCAATAAGATCGAAACTGCAATCTTTAGAATAAAATAAGCCCATATCGGTAGTCCCCTTTAGATACCGTAATATGTGTTTGATCCCATTCCAACGTCTCCTAGTAGGAGCAGAACTACACCTTGCTAGCAAATTTACTGAAAAGGCAATAGCAGGCCTTGTAGTATTTGCAAGATACATTAGTGCACCAATTGCACTAAGATATGGTATTTCAGGACCAAGAAATTTCTCATTCTTTTCTTGAGATCGGAATGGATCCTTATTCACATCAAGTGATCGAACAACCATCGGAGTACTTAATGGATGTGCTCCATCCATATAGAATTGTTTCAACACCTTTTCTGTGTAGGCAGATTGATGGACAAAGATACCGTTTATCAAATGCTCAATTTGCAAATCAAGGCATAACTTTGTCTTTTCGAGATCTTTCATCTCAAATTCTTTCTTTAGGTAATCAATTGCCTTTTGAAGCTCTATTGGTGTTCCAATAAGGTTTATGTCATCGACATAGACAGCAAGTATAACAAACTCCGATGTTGTTTTCTTTATGAAAACACATGGGCAAATTTCATCATTCGTATAACCTTCTTTAGATAAATATTCACTAAGACGGTTATACCACATGCGTCCAGATTGCTTCAAACCATACAATGATCTTTGCAATCTAATGGAATACATTTCCCGAGGCTTTAAACTATAAGCTTTTGGTATTTTAAATCTTTCAAGAATTTTCATGTATATCTCATTATCAAGTGATCCATATAGATAGGTTGTTACCACATCCATCAAATGCATTTCAAGTCTCTCATGGATAGTGAAACTAATAAGATAACGCAATGTTATTGTGTCCATAATTGGTGAATATGTCTCATCATAATCGACACCAGGCCGTTGTGAAAATCCTTGTGCAACAAGACGTGCTTTATACCTTTGTATTTCATTTTTCTCATTTATTTTGCGCACAAAGACCCATTTATTGCCAATAGACTTAACACCATTAGGTGTTTGAGTTATAGATCCAAAAACTTCACGTTTGGCAAGTGAATTCAATTCAGATTAAATTGTTTCTTCCCATTTTTGCTAGTAATTTCTTTGTCGATATTCTGTGACAGATCGAGGTTCAAGATCCTCACTATCTTGCATGATTTTCGTTGCAACATTATATGCAAAGACAGGATCCACTACTATGTCAGATCGATTCAAATTAGTTTCAACATCACTTGAATTTATGGATAGTTCCTCATTTTCTTAAGTCTCAGGCTCATTGATCCCTTTAGGGATATCAACATTGCTCAAATCTTGAGTTTTCATATGAAGATCTTTCGTAGTGTCATCTTAATCATTTTTTTCTAGGATTTCGATCCTTAGAACCTAATGGTCTGTCATGCTTCAAGCGTGCTTTAGATTCATTAGCTATGACACTAGTGGATAGTCCTTTAGAGATATCAATTCGAATTGGGACATTCTCTGCAGGAATATGTGATTTGGTGACCTTTTCAAATCAGTAAATGCGTCCAACATTTGATTTGCAATTTTTTGTAGATGAATAATCTTTTGTACTTCTTCCTCACAAATAGAAGCACGTGGATCCAGATGAGATAGTGATGAATTTTTTCACAAAATTTCTCTTTTGATGTCACTATCTTCTTCCCCTGATTTTAGGAAAACTATCTCATCAAACAGACAATCTGCAAATCGAACAGTGAACATAGCTCTCGTTAATGGTTTAAGATAGCGAATAATAGAGGGTGATTCAAACCCAACATAAATTCTTAACCTTCTTTGGGGGGCCATCTTGGTGCGATTTGGTGGTGCTATAGGTACATAAACACCGCACTCAAAAATTCTCAAATGAGATATATTAGACTCTTGACCCAAAACCAATTGCAATGGAGAAAAATTATGATAATTTATCGGTTTAAGATGAACAAGTGTTGCAGCATGCAAAATTGCATAACCCTAAACAGAAGTGGGCAACTTAGTTCTCATAAGCAATGGTCTTGCTATCAATTATAGACGTTTAATTAATGACTCAGCAAGGCCATTTTGAGTGTGAACATGAGGTACAGGATGTTTCACTCTTATCCCAATCGATAAGCAATAGTCATTAAATGCTTGAGATAAAAATTCTGCAGCATTATCAAGGCGAATAGACTTAATTTAATTATCGAGAAATTATGTCCGTAATCGTATTATTTGTGCCAATAATTTTGCAAATACCAAGTTGTGAGATGATGAAAGGCACACATGAGACTATTTAGATGAAGCATCTATTAAGACCATAAAGTATCTAAATGACCCACTAGGTGGGTGAATGGGTCCACAAATATCCCCATGTATGCATTCCAAGAACGCGGGGACTCAATCCCAACTTTTGTTGGCGATGGCCTCACAATCAGTTTGCCTTGATAACAAGCATTGCATGAAAATTCACCATTCGAAAGAACCTTCAAGTTCTTTAATGGATGTCCATTTGAATTTTCTATGATTCGTCTCATCATTTTGATCCTGGATGTCCCAGACGATCATGCCAAAGTACGAAAGGATTGGAATCAGTAAACTTCCGGTTTACTATGGAATGTGCCTCAATTGCACAAATCTTTGTCTAATACAGGCTAGAAGATAAAGCAGGGAACTTTTCCATAACACATATCTGTCCAGTGGCATTCTTGGTGATATTAAGATATTCAAGATTCATCTCATCAATTGTCTTGATATGATAACCATTTTCACGGATATCTTTAAAACTCATCAAGTTTCTCCGAGACTTGGGAGAGAACATAACATTATTTATGATGAGTTTAGTTCCCTTGGGCAAGATTATAATAGTTTTTTCTGAAGCCTTCCATCAAATTAGCACTACTAAAAATTGTAATAACATTAATCTTGCCCATGTTTAGATGAAAGAAATATTTCTTGTCTTTGAATATCGTATGTGTAGTGCCGGAATCAATCAAACAAATATCTTCTTGAAAATTATCCATATCTTAGCCTTAGCCTTCAAATTTGAGACGGTAGAGTCTCGTGCTGATAACGTGTTATAAAATAAGAAAGAATAAAGAAGAAGAGTAGAGAGAATAGAGAGAGTGGTTCTTATTTCTTCTCTTGAGGAATGATTTACAATGAAGGAAGTGTTTCTATTTATTGAGGGAATTTGCCCCTAGTTTCACACTAAAAGATAAATACATTAAATCCTGATAGACATCAAATATCTCTTGATAGATCTTGATAGACATTTATTATAATTGATATATATCATTACAGATTAACTTTTTTTATGTGCCTTAATGCTATTTTGTCATATATATTCTTTTGCCTTTTCGAAAATCTGAATTTTTTAATTATAGGAATTATTCAAGTTTATGAAAAGTATTATATTGAATATGTACAATTTTCTTTTGTTCTTTCTTAAAATTGTATAAAGGTTAAACAATCATATTCTACTGATTGGGATGACTACTTTATTTTTATTATGTAAAATTCATCTGTATATATTCATACTACTATATATAAATATATTTTTTCATTGCAGGAATGGAAGCATATATGTGAGTGTTGAAAGTTATATTACGAAAGTAATTTATTTGAAACCTTTTTATTAGACTACAAAATTATCGCTTATATGCTTGAATTTAGGACAATAACTTTTTTATATTAATCAATCATTCAAAAACCCGCTTTATGTGAATTCACTTGACGATATTAAGTATGAAAAAAGAGATTTATGATGGGTGTATCCAACATAAAATTAATTAAGTTGCGATGGATCAATCAACAATATTTATTCTTCAAATTAATTTTACTTTGAAATTTTAAATTTGTCTGAAGTTATGTTATACTATACAAAGAATGTGATTATGATAACAAATTTGAAGTCAATTTTATAAATGTTTTATGAAATGACTAATATTCCTATACGTACATAGTTTTAAATATTTTTTTTTTACTTTCGCTAGAGATTGTTTATATATAGATAAACATATTATTTATATTATATTTTATGCATAAAATTGATAGGATAAAAGTCACATTATATTTTATAATGTAGATATAAATTAATGAGTGGTAAATTAAAAAATTGTAATGAAATTAGAGAAATTTATTTAAGTTGTTATTGGTTGCGTTAGTGAGAATCAAGTAGATGGGCTCACAATTTAGAGCTTTATATTAAATTTCTTAATTTTTATTCTATCAAGTTGATTCCATATATATATATATATATATATATATATATATATATATATATATATATATATATATATATATATATATATATGTAAAGTTGAAATTCATAAATTGCGTTGCAACTTTAGTTATTGTCCACTTTTGAGTTTATTATTTGTTTGAAGTACATTTTAATTCACATAAATAATGTTATTTATAAATTTAACTTATTTCATGGTATTGAAAAACGTAAACAATACAAAGACACTAATAATAATCGTAGCAGTGTTGATACTAAACTAACAACTATTAAAAGTATTCATAGATGTATAAGAAACAAATTCACAATACATATCAAATGAAAAAAAATTAAAATTCACATTATCATATTATTAATGCGATTAAGTCAAGGGCAAGCTATTAAGAAGCCACTTGACAATTTTAAGACAAATGAATAATATTGTAATAAAGGTTTGATGTAAAATTTTAAAATATTTGAATTCAAAGAGATTGGATTTAAATTGAAACTATTTGAAAGTGTTTAATTTCAATTTTAAATTATAACTATGTCTAACAAATTAGATTATTTTGGAGTCTTTTTCTAATTTATATTTCACTTATTTTTTTATGCATAACAAAACTTATCTATTCTAATTTTTATATTTTAAAATAAAAGAGAGAGAAACTCAACTGCTTATTTGTATAACGTAAAAAAAAAAATTATTTTGATTCAAAGTCTAATACAGAAACATAAGTAATTAAAATACAAAAGAAAAGAGAGATATTTACGCCGAGGATGGGGGTGGGGGGAGAATAATTTTAAAATTATATTGAAGTAGTTATATAATATACATATTACTGTTTGTAAATTTTAAACGAAACAGATAAGGGAACAATAGAATAAAAATTTAAATTATTTCTGAAAATTTGAAAACCTTAAATTGTAAATAATATAACAAAGAAAAATATGAAACACATTTTTTTTTTTTGCAATTATATAATTGTGTTACTTATAATGATTTGATTATACGGAGAGAGGAGATAGATATATTAACAATCTAATACCTTTAAATTATGAATAATATAATAAAAAATAAAATCTAATTTTTTTTTTGTAACTACATAATTATTTTTTTTGTAAAGATTTAATTAGAGGAAAGGGGGGGGGGGGGGGAGGTGGACAAACTGTAAAATTTTTTTTTTTCATATAGTTGAACTTTTTTAAGGTAGTATGATTTAACATGATTAAAAAAGATATTTCAATATAAAAATATTATCCGCGCATCATGCGGGTATGTAAACTAATTTATTTGTTAAAGCGAATCATCATAAAAAAAAAAGAAGAGACATACTGACATCATTGATAGACCCTAAGCATAAAAGGAGCAAGAGGATTTCTGCATATACAACGAAATAAAAATGTTAAATCAAAAGAAAAATATAAAAAAAGAGGAATATGGAAAATGCAGTAAAATAAGTTGATGATTAATAACAAAGTTAAAAAAGAAAAAAACTTAACATTATTTACCATGTGTAGTAGTATATACGGTGGGAGAGGTTAGGAAGTTAGAATTCAATTTCAATTCAAATTCTTATTTAAATTTAAATCCAAATATCATCTCAATTTGTAAAAGAAGATAAATTTGTTATTCTTCCTCATGCTTAGATTTTCAAATACAATGTATATTTATTCAATAATCTATAAATTTGAATTAATAGAATCTTTTTAAATCAATTCAAATATTTTTATTATTATTACTATTGTTTTTTATTATTATTATTTTTGTTACTGTTACTATCAGTATACCTACTATTATTAGTGCGTACTAAAATTGTAACTTAAACTATTATTTTCAATTATTATTATCCTCATATTTTTATTTTTTATTTAATATTTACTTAAATCAAAACATAAAATGGACCAGGTACTACTATTTATTATTATTGAATTAAGTGTATTCAAATGTATTTTATGGTATATAAAAGGAATAAATTTCTGAAATAGTAAGAGTTTATTTAGGACTCTTTAACCATATTTTTCTATTTTTAAGCTAATATATTTTTTTTATTTTTAAATGGATAATACATTTTCAAATTCAATCGTTTAATATCTTTTAATTCAAAATTTTTATTACAATAATATTAACCTTTGTCCTAAAAAAACTTAACATTATTTGTCATGTGTAGCAGTATATAGTAGGAGAGGCTCGGAAGTAAGAATTCAAATTCTTATTTAAATTTAAATCTAAATATCATCTCAATTTGACAAAAGAAGATGAATTTTTTATTCTTCCTTATCCTTAAATTTTCAAATACAATGTATATTTATCCAATAATATATAAATTTAAATAAAGAAAATCTTTTTAAATCAATTTAAATATTTTTATTACTATTACTATTATTTTTATTATTATTATTTTTGTTACTATTACTATCAGTACTACTATGATTAGTGCGTACTACAATTAAAACTTAAACTATTATTTTTAATTATCATTATCCTCATATTTTTATTTTTTATTTAATATTTAATTAAATCAAAACATACAATGCACCACGTACTACTATTTACTATTATTGTTATTATTAATAAATTAAGTGTATTCAAAGTATTTTAGAGTATATAAAAGGAATAAATTTTTGAAATAGTAAGAGTTTATTTAGGACTCTTTAATCACACTTTTTTTAAGATAATGATTTCTTTTATTTTTAAAAGGATAATACATTTCAAATTCAAATATTTAATATCTTTTAATTCAAAAATTTTATTACAATAATATTAACCTTTGTCCTAAAAATTACCACGTGGCTTGTTATCTTGCTTTTAGTTTTGCTTTTATATATACTAGTACTAGTATAGGTACCCTCGCGATGCGCGGAATATACTCTTAAGAATATTTATTAAAAATATTAACTTATTCAATTTGAAATTATAAAACTAATTATTTTTTATTATATCTCATTAACATATTTCAAAAGACAATGAACTATTAAAAACAATTGTGAATATAAAATTACCACTGAAACACGATAACTAATCACAATTTTAATTATTTTAAATGTTTTGATATGAAAAGAATAATATTAGTATTTGTTTCAATCATAATCCATTAACTGATTTTCCAAAATAAAAAAATATTAGATATTAAATAATTATTAATTTTGTTGTTGGATTTTTACCTTTATATTTTTAATTAATTAAGGCATATAATTATATTCCTTACCTTTCATTTCTAATTTCCGTTTTTTTAGTCCATTAATTCAAAATTAATTACTAACTAATTTTTTTTAAAAGAATATCTTTCAATTTCATTTCAAATACTAAAAGGACTTAATTGTGTGAATTACAAAACTTCTTATTCCAAATTTAAATATCACAACTCATAATTCAAAAATTAAGCACATACTGTACAATTTATTATTTGTCTTTAATTTTTCATACTTATTATTTATAATTTTTTTATTGTTTAATTTCATCATTAATATCTTTAAATATTTTATTTATACTTATTATTATATATTTTAAATTAAGTCAATTAAAAACTCTCATGCCACATTCAAAATCACCCACCCCACAAAATCCCACCCCATCCCTCACCTTTGCCCATCCCATCCCAACCCCAATTTTATTATTTTAGCTTTTTAATTTTTTATTAGAAAAAGTTCATCCTTAGCGAAAAAAAAAAATTATGTTTTTTTAACCTTACTTTTTTACTTTATCCCTAACCCCACCATCCAACACCTCCTCCCCCACCCTCGACACCCATGCAATTTTTTTTTAAAATCAGTTTCTTGTACCTCCCACTCCACCTACCCCCCCCCCCCCCTACACAAAAAAAAGAAATTTAAATCTTTAGCTTTTTTTTAAAAAGAAATTTAATTTCTTACCCGCACACCCAGACGCCACCTACGTCCACCCCCACCCCTCATAACGTCCATCACTCTACCCTCGATCCTATTCGTTTTATTGTTTCTTAATAGTACTTCGAGCATGTTAAATTATATTATCTTAAAAGAAAAGAAAAGGATTGAATATTCATTTCATATTCATGAGATATTTGTAGACATCATATACAGAAACTTAAAATTTCTTAATTACATCAATACAAAAATAAATGTTATGCAAATTGTAAACAACCATAACAACATAATAGCGACAACAAAAATTTTAAACATTTAACATATATTTTCATGATATGTTCCAAGTACATGGTTTGTTTGTCACTTTTTTGATTCACTAAGGGGTCGTTTGGTAGAATGTATAAGAACAATGCAGAATATAGTGCATTATTAATGCTTGCATTAGTAATACTTGTATTAGTTATGCGTGTATTAGTTATACATGTATTATTTCTTATACATTGTTTGGTTTGATGTATAAGAAATAATACATCTTATATAATTTCTATAAAAGAAATGTTTGTTTACAAAAATATCCTTCTTTGATTTTGTACACTTTTTCGCAACAAAGTTCTTTTGCCATTTCAAACATAATTAGTATTGTTGAACTAGTATATAGGGGTTTAGGATTAATTGCAAAACCTTCGTCTTTGTGCAAAAGTGTTACGCCGACGGATTAACATAGTCGAAACAACAAGACGCAAAATTAAGAAATAGTTTAATTATTTTTTAATCTTTTTAAAGACCCTCAAAGCAAAGTTGACTATTGCAAATTAAAACGGCGGGAAAAGAAATGGTAAAATATTTTGAGAGAAACATTGAGGGATATTAAGGTCACTTAATAAATTAATGCATGTGTTAAAAGTCTTTGTATTACTGATACATAGGAAATAGAGTGTATTACTAATACACACTTCAATGCACAATAGAGTGTATAACTAATGCTTGCATTAGTTATACATAGATAAAAAGACGTACCAAATAAGGTACTAGTAATACACATTAATTAATACATCATTGTATTTTACAATACACTCTATCAAATGACCCCTAAATTTCAATGAATTTCACATAAAAAACTTATTTTAGGCAATTTCAATGAACATTTTACTTTCACGGAACTTTTAGAATTAATGTCATACCTCCATTTAACATCTCCAAATTTAATATTTTGATCAAGTCAACACGCTGCTTCCCTGAACAAAATAATCAAATTCATTTAGTTTCTTGGTGATAATAACAAAGTAAAGCACATGAAAAGATTATTCATTTGTTGTTGTTGCATATAAATATAATTTTTTTAGTACTTCATGTCAATTTTTTTTTCGTCATCTGCAAGCAAATTAATCAACACTATAACAATTAAGAAGACAAATACAAAATTACACATAAATAAATCGTAGGCATTGAAAAAAGTAAATAAATTGAACTATAAAATAAAATTAAAGAAGAAGAAGAAGTTACTTGTTAATAGCAAAGAAATGGTGAATGAATAAAATACATCCCATTTATACATGTAGATTTGGATAAAAAAAAATTAAATTTAAAAATTTAAAAAATAAGAGATTAGGTGAGATTACAAAAAGATAAGCTTAAGAAAGATATGAAATAGTTCTAAATGAACTCTACTATTTCTATTACTATTATTATATCATAATTACTACGTCCCATTACTGTTTTTTTTTAATTTATTATCATTACTACTACTACTATTTTTAAATTTTTTTTATTTATTATCGTTGTTACTACTATTGCCACGTACCACTATTATATCATTGTTTTAATTTTTTTATTGTTATTATCACCAGTATTCACCTCACTATTATTGTTACTATGTACTTCTTTTTTTTTTATATATACTACTATTCACTACTATTTTTCTATTATTATTATTATTATTATTTTCTTATTTTCTTCTTCTTCTTCTTCTTCTTCTTATTATTATTATTATTATTATTATTATTATTATTATTATTATTATTATTATTATACAAATCATGTAAATTGATAATACACATTCAAATGAAGTTAAAAAGAAAGGATAAAAACGTGTATTTGTTACTACAAATAAGGAGTTTAGTTTTTTTTTTTTTTCTTTGGGCAAAACCTTGTAGGAGTCAAGGAGTTTAGTTAATTTTTCCATTTTAATTAATCTTCTTATCTTTATTTTTTTTTCTTTTTTCCTTTTAAAGATAAAAATAAAAAACATGCAAGGATAATATAGATAGTTATTCTTGTTTCTGATAATATGTTATAGGAAAAATTTCAAATTTATTTTATAATTTAAATATTTTGTTATGAAACTATCTTGTTGTTTTACTAATTTAGAATGTATATAAATATTTATTTTTATATTCAAATTTAAAAAGAATCTTGTCATTTAATTCAAAAATATGCAACTACTTTTACATAAGATAAATATTTGAAATTAATGAGATAATAATATTAATTATTCCTGTTATTATTAATAATAATAATAATAATAATAATAATAATAATAATTACTTATTAGTGTATTTATTTTTATTATATTACTATCACATAGATACTGCCACTACTATATATTACTATTGCTATTACTACTATGGGAATGAGAAATTTAAGCAAAGTGAGTATGAGTTTGAGTAACTATTTATTTTAAATTTAAAAAAATTGGATAACTCTATAGAAAAATAAAATGAGCAAAATTATTTATTTTCAAAAGTACTCCTGCATATTTAATATTTTTTAATTCAAAAATTTTATTACAATAATATTAACCTTTATCCTAAAAATTGCCACGTGGCTTCTTGTCTTACTTTTAGTTTTGCTTATATATATAGAGAGAGATATTAACCTTTGTCCTAAAAATTACCACGTGGCTTCTCAATAACTTGTCACGTGGCTTCTTGTCTTGCTTTTAGTTTTGCTTTTATATATATACTAGTATACATACCCGCGCGATGCACGGATAAAATGTTTGATATCGAATACCTCTTTCTCGTGGTAAAATCATATTACCTTAAACATTCAGCAACAATCTTATATATATAAAAAATCAACTATCATATTATATCTCAATTATTAAAAAAAAAAAAAAATACCCCCCACCTCCATCTCCTCCCCTCCCTTTCATCCTTCCCCCACCTCTAATCAAATCTATACGAAAAGTAATTATATAATTGTAAAAATAATTTTTATGTTTCAAATTTTTAAAGAATATTGTTCACAATTTAAAGATATAGATTCTTAATTATCCTCTTCCCTGATAAATCATATTACCTTAAACATTCAACAACAACTACCTTATTATATCTCAATTATTAAAAAAAAAAAAAAAACTACTCCTTACCCCCTCCCCTCACCTTCATCTCCCCCCTCCCCCCCCCCCCCCCCCCCCCCCCTCTTTCGTTCCTTCTCCAATCTCTAATAAAATCTATACAAAAAAATATTCATATAATTGTAAAAACAACTTTTATGTTTTATTTTTTTTTAAGAATATTGTTCACAATTTAAAGATATAGATTCTTAATTACTCCCTTCCCTCCCTCCCCTCCCCCCTTCCCTCCTCTAATCAAATCTTATATAAGTAAAAATAATATGTAATTGCAAAAGGATTTTATGTTTCATGTTTTGCTTTATTATATTGTTTATTCATCCCCCCAATCTCTTCTGTTTAAGATTTATAAATAATTTTTTAATTATATTTGTTAATTTTTAAAATATTCTTTTCACACTTTTGTGATGTTTTATTTAATTACCTTGGTAATTATTTTAAAAATATTATATAGGTGATCTTATAGACTCTTTGTCCATGATAGAAATTCTATATAATAAAAAATAACTCAAATTATTACAAATAATAATAAAATAATCCAAAATCAAACTTTAAATAATATACAAATTGTGTATAGATATATTAATGTAAGCATATTGCTAATCACGAATGTAGTATAAGCAATAAATGAATTTGATTGAATCATTTCAATATTAAAGAATACGTTGAAAAGAATTTAAAGAATGAAATGAGAAGTATGATTGAAAATTTAGTTTATATAGAGAGAGTTAATTCAAATTCAACTTTATCTAGTATGGAGCTTGTTTTCAATTCAAAAGCTAAAAGAATCCTAACTTTCATTTGAAATTCAAAATTCAAAAATTTAAGACTAATTCAACAAACTAATTTTCAGAATATTTATCTTTATCTAAAGACTACTACTTTATATAATTTATATCTCTAAAAATAATATTTATCCTTTTATAGTTTCAATTTTAAAATATAAGAAATATTTTAAAAAATTTCAAACTAAATATTTTTTTAGAAAACTTTATCTTAATCTTTAAACTAATTAAAATAAACTTTATATTTTTGTATATGCAATTTAAAACTACAAAAAAATATAGAATACTCTCAAAAGAAGTCATACCTCAAAATATGTAGAATTGGTTTATTTTGAAATTTTAATCTTTATTTTTAAATTTAAATAAATAGTATAATAATTTTAAATAAATTTATAGTTAGTTACTTCCAATTATTTTACTTTGAAATATGTAGATTCTCACGTATATACTACTAAATTATTACTACAATACGCTATTATTTAGTGATTGATTGTTATGATTATGAAATAGTTATAATTTATTTAAGACTCTTCAATGCTAGAGTAAGATATATAAGAAAAATTTAAAAGTTGCAATTCTATTCCATTTCCAATTCTGTTTAAATTCAAATTTAAATCTATTATAAATTGCTTAAAGATTTTGCTTTATTCTTTCTTATCTGTATTTTTTTCAAATACCATACATATTTATCCTACAACAACAACAACAACAACAACAAACCCAGTAGATTCCCACATCGTGGGGTCTGGGGAGGGTGGAGTGTACGCAGACCATACCACTACCTCTAACGAAGTAGAGAGACTGTTTCTGATAGACCCCCGACTCAAGACAAAGGACAGTATATAAAAACATCAAAAGCATGGAACAGGATAAAAAATATAGATACGCCATCCACAAAAATATGCAACACTACCAAACAAAAGACACCCAAGCCCTCCTACCTACTGACTACGACTCATTCACCCACCTTAACCCTCTATCCTAATGTTTTTCCTCCATACCTTCCTATCCAGGGTCATGTCCTCAGTCAACTGTAACTGTTACATGTCACGTCTAATCACTTCCCTCTAGTATTTCTTAGGTCTACCCATACCCCGCTTGAAACTATCCAAGGCCAACCTCTCACACCTACAAACTGGGGCATCCACGCCCCTCCTCATTACATGGCCAAACCATCTCAACCTCACTTCCCGCATTTTATCCTCTACCGACACCACTCCCACCTTCTCCAAAATAATTTCATTCCTAATCCTATCAGCCCTAGTAAAACCACACATCCAACACAACATCCTCATTTCAACCACTTTAAATTTTTGGATATGAGAATTCTTAACCAGCCAACACTCAGCTCCATATAACATAGCCGGACTGACTGCAACTCTATAGAATTTTTCCTTCAGCTTTGGGGGGCACCTTCTTATAGCATAAAATTCCCGAAGCGAGCTTCTATTTCATCCAACCTGACCCAATACGGTGAGAGACATCCTCATCTATCTCTCTATTCCCCTAAATCGTCGACCCAAGATACGTAAAATTATCCCTTTTACAAGTTTTCTGGAATCCAACTTCACTACCACCTCGTTCTCTTGCCTCGAGTCACTAAACTTGCACTCCAAGTACTCTGTCTTGGTCCTACTCAACCAGAAACCTTTAGACTCCAGGGTTTATCTCCAAACCTCCAGTTTATCAGTAACACCTTGTCGGGACTCATCAATCAAAACTACATCATCCGCAAAATGCATACACCAAGGCACCTCGCTTTGTATACTCCGCGTCAATACACCCATCACTAAAGCGAATAAAAAAGGGCTAAGAGTTGATCCCCGGTGTAACCCTGTCAAGACTAGGAAATGCTCGAAATTTTATCCCACTATCCTCACCCTAGTCTTTACCCCCTCATACATGTCCTTCAACGCTTGAATGTATGCTACAGGGGACCCCCTCGCCTCCAAGCATCTCCAAAGAGCCTCCCTAGGGACCTTGTCATACGCCTTTTTCCAAGTCAATAAACACCATGTGCAGATCCCTCTTCCTCTCTCTATACTGTTCTACCAGTCTCCGCACTAGGTGAATTACCTCATTCGTGGAGCGACCAAGCATAAACCCAAGTTGATTCTTAGAAATGGACACAATCTTTCTCAGCCTCCGCTCCACCACCCTCTCCTAAATCTTTATCGTGTGACTCAACAACTTAATACCTCGATAGTTGTTACAACTCTGAATGTCACCTTTGTTCTTATATAAAGGAATCATCGTGATCTATCTCCACACCTCAGCATCTTTGCGGACTTGAAAATATTGTTGAACAAGTTGGTTAGCCACCTTAACCCTACCCCGCCAACAAACTTCTAAAAATCCACCGGGATCTCATCGGGCTCCATCGCCTGCCCCTTCGCATCTTGTGGATAGCCTCTCTTACCTTCTCAACCTTAAAACACTGACAATAGCTAAAACCACGACGCTCTCCGGAGTGATCCAACTTCCCTAACATAACACCTTTGTCCCCCTCCTCATTCAAGAGCCTATGAAAATAAGACTATCATCTTTCCTTAATGAGGACGTTCTCCACCAATACTCTGTCATCCTCCCCCTTAATACACTTCACTTGGTCCAGATACCTACCCTTCTGCTCCCTAGCCTTGGCCAACCTAAACAACCTTTTCTCCTCGCCTTTCTCTTCTAACCCCTTATACAAACTCTCAAAAGTTGTTGTCTTAGCAACCGTAACTGCTACCTTAGTCTCCTTCTTAGCTAACTTGTACTTCTCCCTGTTTACCCGCTTCTCCTTATCATCCTTACTCTCAACTAGCTTAGCATAAACCGTCTTCTTCGTCTTCACCTTCTTCTTAACATCTTTATTCCACTACCAATCCTCCCAATACCTGCCAGACCAGCCCGTCGAGATACCCAACACCTCTCTAGCAGACTCTTTGATACAACCCGCAGCCCTATCCCACATACTATCCACATCCCCACTACACTCCCAAACCCTCATCCCCTCCAACTTCGCCCCTATCTCCAAAGCACTAACCGGAGTCAAGGCACCCCACCTAACTCTAGGCCGACCTTTCCCACCCCGCCTCATCTTGACCTTCTTGATAACCAAGTCCATCACCAGGAGTTTATGTTGGGTTGCCAGATTTTCACTTGGGATAACCTTACAATCCTTATACAAAGTTCCATCCCCCTTTCTAAGCAGCAAAAAGTCGATTTGGGTCCTGGATAAACTACTACGAAAGTAACCAGATGCTCCTCTTTCTTCGAAAAACTGGAATTCACTACCACCAACCCAAAGGCCCTCGTAAAATCCAAAAGAGCAGCTCCCTCATCATTCCTAACCCTGAACCTAAAGCCTCCATGCACGTCATTATACCCTAATGGCAATGACCCGATGTGTCTATTAAAATCCCCTCCTATGAAAATCTTCTCCGAACTAGGCACGCCTCTAACCACCTCATCCAAAACCTCCCAAAAATTTTTATTCTCCTCCTCGCTCAGGCCCACCTGTGGCGCATACATACTACAGATGTTCAAAGTAAACCCCCCAAAGACTAACTTGATAGTCATCACCCTATAATTAACCCTTTTAGCCTCCACTACCTGCTTCCTAAGCTCCTCGTCCACTAAGATACCTACGCCATTCCTACGCCTCTCACTACCTGAGTACCACAACTTGTACCCATCCACATCCCGAGCCTTAAAACCTACCCACTTGGTCTCTTGAACACACGCAATATTAATCCTTCTCTTCATAAGAATCTTAACTAGTTCTATCGACTTTCCCTGCAGGTTCCTATGTTCCACGACCCTACCCTCAACCTATCAACATTCTTATCCCCTCCCTTAATACCTCGCCCTTCACAATTGGGACCTAACCCAACACCAGCTCCCGACCCTACCCCCAACCCCCCAGGACATGACCCTATATCACCATGAGTCACCCAAGCCATTACTCATAAAAAACACAGCGAAGGTAAAAAACAGCTATAACTATAGAAGACACACTCACAGCATAAAACGTAAATAAATAGTCAAGACCAACAGATGCAATAGACAAAACAGCCAGCTGACAACAAAACTACTCAACAAAGAACCACAAGCACCAATGGTAAAAAATAGCACAATCAATAACAAGCACGCGCAAGACACAGAAAACCACCAAAATTCACAGAACAATCGATACTAGGCACCAAAATAAAAAGATAGATTAATCCACAAAAATTCTAGGCATGGAAAGATACTGAAAATATTGCGATAAAAATAAAGTTCAAGGTTAGAATTCGCTGGGCTAAATAGAAGTGGTTCGCCGGACTCCCGTCGTCTGGCAAGGTCGCCCGAAGAATTGCCGGAAAAGATCTGTTCTGAGTTCTGGAACAGTCGCCGTAACCACCGTCGACCGTCAAGACGGTTCTCCTGAACTCATCGGAGAAGGAAACGTCAAAGGCCCACGCCACCGTCGGAGTCCCAGTGACTGGCAGTTGGGAGTTTGGGAGAGAGCTAGAAGGGGAGATAAAAGAAGACCAAAAAAAGAGAAGGGAAGAGAGAGAGAAAGAGAGTATTACCCTTACCGGTCGCCGGCGATGTTACGCTACCGGCATTAGCTTCGCCGGAGCCGGAAAATCACGTCAAATAGACCTTGAAATGAAGCGTTGGAAGAGAAACGTTAGAGAGAGAGTTAAACATTAGAGAGCCTAAGACCAGCCTAATAAGTAGAAAGAATTCAGAAAATGCACATCCATATTTATCCTATATAATCTAAAATTAAAATTGAGAGAAAAATTTTAAATCTATTCAAATATTTATAATAGTAATAATAAGATATAAGAAGACTAATTTGTTAGTCTTCTTTATTCATTAATATTTTATTTTTTCCCTACGTTTTATTTAATTTTTTCCCTTTACTTTCTTTTCTTTCTTTATTTCTTTTATTTGCTTATATATATATATATATATATATATATATATATATATATACTAATTTTACCTTTACATTTTATTTAATTATCTTGATAATTATTTTGAAAAATCTTATATGTATGATCTTATAGCCTCTTTGTCCATGATAGAAATTCTATATAACACAAATTATTACAAATAATGGTAAAATAATCTAAAATCAAACTTTAAATAATATACAAATTGTGTATAAATCTATTAATGTAGATACATTTGTTTATCATTTCTGAAAAAAGATAAACATAATATTAGTTGTAAATAATAAAAAATTAATTAATAAATCAAATCAAGTATAAACAACATACCTTGGTAATTATTTTAAAAAATCTTATATGCATGATCTTTTGCCTCTTTGTCCATAATAGAAATTCTATATAACAAAAAATAACACAAATTGCTATAAATAATAATAAAATAATCTAAAATCAATCTATTAATATGAGCATATTGCTAACCACGAATATGGTATAAGCAATAAATGAATTTGACTGAATCATTTCAATATTAAAGAATAAGTTCAAAAAATTTGAAGAATGAAATGAGAATTTTGATTGAAAATTTAGTTTATATAGAAAGAGTTAATTCAAATTCAACTTTATCTAGTATAGAATTTGTTTTCAATTCAAAAGCTAATAGAATCCTAACATTCATTTGAAATTCAAAATTAAAAAATTTAAGACTAATTCAACAAACTAATTTTCAACAAACTTATCTTTATCTAAAGACTACAACAACAACAACAAACTCAGTTTATTCCCACATAGTGAGGTCTGGGGAGGGTAAGATGTCTGCAGTCCATACCACTACCTCTGGCTTTATCTAAAGTCTACCACTGTAAATAATTTATATCTCTAAAAATAATATTTGTCATTTTATATATAAAAGAAGACTAATTTGTTAGTCTTCTTTATTTTTTAATATTCTGTTTGTTCCCCACGTTTTATTTATTTTTTCCATTACTTTTTCTTTCTTTCTTTATTTTTTCCTCATTATTAGAGTTTAGACTTACTATTAATTATCGTTATTATTATTATTATTATTATTATTATTATTATTATTTTAATAATTTTTATATAATAAATTATATTTAAATATATTTTATAATATTTAAATTTTATAAGAGATAAGTTTGAAATAGTTTATATCTATTAGAACTCTTTAATTATTAGTTTCTATTTTTAAGATAATGAAATTTATTTTTTTTTATGTAAAAGGATAATTTACTGAAATTCAAATACTTAATTTTTCAATTCAAAATTTTTATCAAAATATTTTTAACTTTGCCTTAAAATATTTTTTAATATTATCTTAAAAATTGCCATGTGGCTATTTTAATAGTATATAAAAGGAATAAATTTTTAAAATAGTAAGAGTTTATTTAGGACTCTTTAATCATACTTTTTTTTAAACTAATGATTTTTTTATTTTTGAAAGAATAATACATTTTCAAATTCAAATATTTAATATCTTTTAATTCAAAATTTTTATTACAATAATATTAACCTTTGTCCTAAAAATTGCCACGTGGCTTCTCAATAACTTGCCACGTGACTCTTGTTTTGTTTTTAGTTTTGCTTTTATATATATATACTAGTATAGGTACCCGCGCAATGCGCGAAATATTTCAAAAAGAATTAATTATTAACAATATTAATTTATTCTTTGAAATAATAAAATTGATCAATTTTTATTGTATCACATTAACATACCAATAACCTAATACTCATGATTGTGCCGTAAATATAGCATATTAATTTCATCCATAAATCGATTTAAAGATAACAAATCATATAATTATTTTTAAAAAATTGTGTTTCATTGTTTTGTTCTATTGTTCACTATCTAAAAATATTAGATTTTTAAAATTGCCTTTTATCAAATTATCAACTTGCTTAATATACTTATCAAGTGCTCTTCTTATTTACATATTTATATAATAGATATATTTATTTTATTTAATCATATGTGTATTCAATTTTTGAACTTTAATCTTATAATTCACATAACTTCAATTTAAAATTCATGGTTAGTAATTTATTTATTATCTAATTATTCATTATATTGTTAAAATTAGTTCAAAATCTTTATCTCCCCCTGCCCCCGCCCCCACCTTTTATATATCTAAAAATTCGATGTGCGGATAATATTAAAGTATTATTTCGAATCATTTCATATTGGGTTATCTTGATCAAACATGTTAAATAATCTCTCTATATAAATGAACTAAATAAAAAATGCACTAAATAAATTCATCAAGCTAATGATATAGATGTATATATTAGAGAGACTAAGAAGCTAGAATAACATTCAACTTCAAATATCATATTAATTTATTAAAGGGAAAAGACATCGTTTTCACCCAAAACTATACCCGAAAAGTCGAAGCTACACCTAAACTATGCTAGTGACCTATTACACACCTAATAAAAAAGTGAAACTATTTACACCCTGTCAGGCTACCACCACTTGCATGTGGTGTAGTGTTTTACACGCGCTGTCATGTCAGTACCACGTCAGTAAAAAGTATCACTTTTTTATAGTTAAGGTGTGTAATAGGTCACTTATATAGTTTAGGTGTGGATTCGACTTTTCGACTATAGTTTGGGGTGAAAACGATGCCTTTCCCCTTAATGTTTTTAGCTATTTACTTTTGTTATTTAATAAGCTGGACGCGCCTAAAATAAGTGTAACACATGCACCTTAGAATGGGGGTCGCGGGGAGGTAATAGTATCACTTTTATATAGTTAAGGTGTGTAATAGGTTACTTATATAATTTAGGTGTAGCTTAGACTTTTCTTTTATAGTATGGGGTGGAAATGATGCCTTTCCCTTTATTAAAAGATAATTAATTTGTTATTTATTAAATTATCGGCTTACTTACAAAAAAATTCATCAAACTACTTGTAAAATTGATCATACAACACTCATTACAATTCTCCCATCACTGCTCATCCTCCAATCTGTGATACAAAAAACAACTACAATATATGAGTTGCATGCAATTTGATTAACTAAAAAACATTAAAACAATAATATCTTTTAAAAAGAGCAGTAATATCAAACTTAACTTTGAAAACCTTAAGACATATAAAATCTTTCTATAATCTAACAAACTATATCATTAAAAATATATACCATCAAAACTTCTAATAACTTTAAAAATTTTCTTCACGACAAAAATATGATTTCAACACCGCATTCTTCTATCCTTTTCATTTTTCTCGATTTCCTCTGCAAATGAATAATATTAGCAAAATCATCATTAAAAAATAAAAATAACTCTAAAGAAAATTTTCTTTTTAAATATTGGAAAAACTATTAATATGAAATTATTTTTCTTTATAAAAAATAGAAAAAAAATTTATATGAAATTATTTTACCTATGAATTTTTTTTGTATTAAAATTGTTGTTTCAGTCATCATCTATTTGGAATGTGTTACCATTTCGACTCGGAGATGAAGAGTCAGGGAGTAGACAAAGAAAATAATAATTATTCATCAAAAATTTTCTCTACTTGGCAAATAAATTTTAGAAGAGATTGAAATGGTGGCTTTATAAACTTAAAATTCTTCGGAGATGAAATTATGTGTATGTTGGAATATCTATAGATAATAACCATGTGGGTTAATCGCATATTGTGGGGGTAATGCTTATCTTTCATTTTTTTTTAGTTTTTTAGAAAATGATGATAATAGCAATTATAATATTGTTAGCTTGTATTGAGATAATGCTTATCTTTTAGTATTTTAACTTTCATAGTAATAATAATTTTAAAAATAAATAAATAAAGTTAGTGATAATAATAGGTAATTTCTAACTTATTTAAATTTTTATTTCTTTATTTAGAGGAATAAATAAATTAGCGTCACTACTATTATTATTATTAATAATAATAATTAAAACGAATTATAGTATGTATATACTAATAGTAATAATAGTGACAGTAGTAATATATTATCTTTCAATACATTTAATTATATATAATAACAATAATAATAATAATAATAATAATAGTTATTATTATTAGTATTATTGTACTATTGTTATTATTGTACTATTATTATTATTATTATTATTATTATTATTATTATACTATTGTTATTATTGTACTATGAAAATAAACATAATCTGCTATTACTGTAATGACTACTACTATTACGCATGTATTACTACTAATTTTTATTATTATTTACTATTATTACTATTAACATCATGTACTACTTTTGTTACTACTATTATTATTTATTAAAATATTATTATAATTATTAATATAAAATAGTTAGAATTTATTTAGGAGTATACATAAAAGAGGTTAAGAAGCTAGAACTCTATTTCAATTCAAATTTAAATTTAAGTATCATTAAAATTCAAATTGAAGTTCAAATACCATATTAATTTGTTAAAAGAAGATTAGTTTGTTAATTCTTATCCTTATTTTTTTAAAATATAATGTATATTTATCTAATAAACAATATATTTGAAATGAAATAAATATTAAAAATATTAAATAATAATAATAATTATTAATATTATTATTATATTTACATTACAACTACTCCTGCTACTAATGTATAGTACTACTACATTACCTACGATCCTACTACAACACTATATATATAAATATATATATATATATATATATATATATATATATATATATATATATATATATATATATATATATATATATATATATATATATATATATATATATATATATATATATATATATATATATATATATATATATATATATATATATATATATAAACAAATGATTTTTAAATTATATTAATACGATTACGTATGTAGATTTAAATTTAACTACAACATACGTACTAATATCTATGCATACTACATACTACTTTTTATTTAATAATTATTATTATGCATACTACATACGTACTAATATCTATGCATACTACATACTACTTTTTATTTAATAATTATTATTATGCATACTACATACGTACTAATATCTATTTATACTACTACTTATTATTATTAATTATTAAATCTATAAAATGTACTAATATCTACCACTCCTACTACTAATTATTATTAAATATATTATATAGCATTTAAATTTTAAAAGAGATAACTTTGAAATAGTGAATATCTATTAGAATTCCATAACTATGGATTTCAAATTTTAAGATAATGATTCAAAAAATCTAATATTTTCAAAATTTAAATATATTTTATCTTTTAATTTAAATTCAAATTCAAATTTATCTTTTAATTAGTTCAAATTCAATTTTATCTAGTATAAGTTTTATTTTCAATATTTAAAAAAATCTGTTTATTTAATAATTATTATTATGCATACTACATACGTACTAATATCTATTTATACTACTACTTATTATTATTAATTATTAAATCTATAAAATGTACTAATATCTACCACTCCTACTACTAATTATTATTAAATATATTATATAGCATTTAAATTTTAAAAGAGATAACTTTGAAATAGTGAATATCTATTAGAATTCCATAACTATGAATTTCAAATTTTAAGATAATGTTCAAAAAATCTAATATTTTCAAATTTAAATATCTTTTATCTTTTAATTTAAATTCAAATTCAAATTTATCTTTTAATTAGTTCAAATTCAACTTTATCTAATATAAATTTTGTTTTCAATATTTAAAAGAATCTGTAACTTTCATTTGAAATTCAAAAATTTAAAATCAATTCAACAAACTAATATTAAGCAAACTTTATCTTTATCTAAAGACTAATTTAAATAATTTATATCTCTAAAAATATCCTTTATCCTTTTATAGTTTGAATTTAAAGCTGTAAAAAATTTATCATTTAATTTGTATTAATAGTATATCAATTTTAATAAATTTATCATTAAATTATTATTATTATTATTATTATTATTATTATTATTATTATTATTATTATTATTATTATTATTATTATCATCATCATCATCACCACAACACTAATACTATTATTACACACCTTTTTTTGTTAGCAATTTTACTGCATACTATTATTATTATTTTATTATTATTATTATTATTATTATTATTAAATTAAATGTATATTTAAATATATTTTATAGTATATAAAAGGAATAAATCTTTGAAATAGTAAGAGTTTATTTAGGATTCTTTAATCATACTTTTCTTTTTTTAAGCTAATGATTTTTTTTTTTAAAATGATAATACATTTTTAAATTCAAATATTTAATATCTTTTTATTTAAAATTTTTATTACAATAATATTAACATTTGTCCTAAAATTTGCCACGTGGCTCCTTGTCTTGCTTTCGTTTTGCTTTTATATAAATATAGATATATAGATTTTGTATGTAATTGTGTGCTAGTTAATCACCATTATTCTACAACACTTACCTTTCAATTTTTTTTTTAATAACCACACTTATCTTAATTTTTCTTTGTGCCAAATATTAATTCTCAACTCCATCTATAGTTTATGTGACTTCTTGTTGCAAAGTAACAAAGTTATGTACAAATCAACAAAAACCTAAGAACAAGTCAAACAACTCTTCTTCAATTTGCTCTAGACAAAGAACACCAGTCACCACATAACGCATCTTTACAAAGTCCATTTACAAAAGGACCAAAAAAAAATCAATATATATTATATACACACGTTGAAACTTAAAAATGAGTAATATGAGGGAATGAAAAAGTAAAGGACATTAATAAATTTTGAAAGTTCTCAAATTCTTCATCTGCTTAAATATCTCTGGTAGCAACATCTTCAATTCCAGCATGAATTGCAACAGTGCAAAACATTTGTGTCCCGCCCAATATTATCAATATGGTCTCCAATGTTCTCTACAAAAACATTGTAAATAATAACTTATAATTTTCTTTTGCAACTAAATTTTCCAATTCGCCTGAATTTAGAAGCAATAAGTGTGGTCACACTTCTGCTCAAATATTGACTCCGCCTCTATTCACTAAAAATACATATATATTGACTTACCAAATTTGAGTCAGTCCACCCCATATCAATCTCCTTACAAGCCAACCTACAATCACACAAACAAAAAACTTTATATTGTTCTTACTCTAAATTTTTTTTTTGTCATATGTAATTATCAAATAAATAAAATTACCCCATAGCGAGTAATGTGAGTAGCCAAGTGGTGAGAGAAGAGAAAGCAGCTGCATGTAAATTGGGTGCATTCCATTGTATCACATTGTGAATTCCAGTGAGTGAGGTACTGAAGCCCACCACTCCAGCAATAAGTGAGAATATGATGAGAAAACCAGTTGCCATGTTCCCAAAAGGAAAGAATATAGGAAAAATCTTAGCTGGGATTGACAAACTTGATGCTGCAAATATTTTTTCGTCACGTTAAAAGTCATCGTCATCATTTTTCTCATTAAACATATGTTGGGAAACAACTTTTCTCTTGACAGGGCGGTGCTCTAAACGAAATAGCAGAAAAAAGAGATCAAGGAAATTACCAGTTTCTGGAGATCTCACTATGGCATGATTGACAGCCCAGCCAGAAATTACAATAACAATGAAGTAAAGGAAAACATTAAGGACCAAAAGCATAAAGGCTGCTGATTTGCCTGCCCCTGAAGCCATAGCCTGACAAGTTTAGCTTTGACAAAAGCGAAGGAGGGAAATTTTATTGAATCAATCACGATCCCTTTTTTGTGTTTTCAATACTGAATGCATATATGCATATAAAGCCAAGATTGTTCCATTCTTTATCCAGACAACATTGACAGGTTGTAGCTTTTTCTCATTTTCTTTAAAAGAAACGAAAAGAATCTCTTCAACTAATTTTTCAGTAGCATCCTGATAGAGGAAAGGAATCCCTTTGGCTTCACACAGATGTAAAAGGCATTTAATAGTAGTAAACATTCTATAGAAAAGAAAGGAAGGCTTGTAGATGAGATTATGCATCTTTCTTTTTTTTTTTTTTTTTCACTTGGACTCTTCATTTACTTTGCATTGCACACCAAGTACCAAGTTCTGGAAAATGGCATAACGGACATACACATTCAAGTCCATGTAACATAAATATGTCCGTTGAAAAGCAACCAAGTCTAAACCAGATAAAGTAGGAGAGTTGTGGCAGATTGATGGAGAATATTGCAATAATCTACTATGACGAATTCTCTAAATAGTCTGAATAGAACACAACACTCAACAGATACAGAAGATATACATATAATAAACCTAACTAGTTAGTCTGAAACATAAGTGTCCATGAATTAGAACAAAATGTTCCTGGAAAGTAGACCTGATAATGTTCTCGGAAGTCCTGAATTCTGCCCTCCAGTTATAGATGGACCATAGACTACGAGTGCCTTGTTAGTGACAACTGACAACTGTAAATATGTTCAATCTTTTGAATTAGGACAAGATGTATATTATTATATCTGTTTAATCTTAAAAAGCTGCAACTTTTTATTATGTGTTCAAAGATCGATTCCGCAAGATCACACCAAATTGGAATTCCAAAGAAATTGATTCATCTAGTGAAAAAAAGGTACAGATGTTCAAAGTAGTCCAACAATTACACCTCAACTCCAAAGCACTACCTCTTCTCTAGGACGAACAAGTAAATTTTGGCTCCTTTACAAGATTTTCCCAAATAAAGGAATCTCAACAAGATACAAGTTTTCAGCACTTATCTCATAAATTCTAAGAAGATTATTATGAAAACAAATTTCCTTCAAATACTCTAAACCTTCAATGAGATCTTTTGGGCAGCAAGAGCTTCAGCCTCAAGGGTTGGCTCCCACAGTATAGTAGTTTCGGCAAGTAATCCGGTCACAACATAGGGGTCCATGTTTGAAGCTGGGCGGCGGTCTTCCAAATAACCTGCATCCACCAACCCCAATCCCCATAAACAAAAAAGGAGAAATAAACAGCATCAGAAGGACCTAGTGTCATTTTTCATTAAGCTACTTTTTTCATTATTTGCACAGAAAACTAAAGGAATATGCTATTAATGTTACTCCTATAATAAAGCAGAACTTACCTTTGCCTTGCTTCTCAGTGTCACGCCCCACACGGATTGAGCAACCACGGTTAGCAACTCCCTGCATATTTGGAAAATCATGCACGATGAGGACAATTGGCAGCAGACTACTTATGTCTAATTGAAGGAAAGATTAGCAGCAGGCATACCCATGAAAATTGGTCAATGCTTGCGGTTTCATGCTTTCCGGTCAACCTTCTCTCGTTTCCTTCTCCATAAGCACTTATATGTTCCTTGTGGCGAAGGGATAGATTCAGAATTGCTTTCTTTATTACTTCAAAGCCTCCCTCTTCTCTCATACTCAGTGTACTGCAACAACAAACCATCAATACCTAGTAAGTGAATCCTTCAGAGGAGTTTTACTATGACAAGAACATTGATTTTCAGAAGACAAAATTGCTTAACTAGAAAAATGAAAAACAAGGGGCGAATAGTTAAACAGAAAAACAGGAACTTGAGGAAAGAAAGATCTTGAAAGAAAATGATGAGTCGTTAAAGTCACATGCAACTATTCGTAGCTGTAGCAAGTACCACATGTTGAGCAAGCGACTTCTGTCTTAAAAGATTCATATCCCAAATTTTATCTTCAAGATTCCCAGTTTCTCTCTTGAAAAAGGAGTTACCTGTAGTTAGTGTGGCATCCTGCACCATTCCAGTCACCCTGTGAATACCATGACGAGAAAAGAAAGTGGAGTTTCATAATTGTACTTGTAATTAAATAGAATTACAAAAAAGGTCATAAAAAATTTTAGATCACCTCAATTGGTTTTGGATCGAGTGTGAGAACAACTCCTGCTTGTTCAGTAATTCTCTGTTAGATCGTGGAACAAAAAAAAAGAATGAGTAATCTGATTTCTTAGTTCGGCAACCACTTCAAATATAGGACAGAAACCACTGTAACAGTCAAAGGAACTAATTTAGGTAATAACTCGCTAATTTCATGCCACTAAAGAAATATTTCCTTAATCCCCACAGCCAGGACCTAGAACCGAGTTGATGTGGTGCATGCTGGACATAGAAGATACTACTATTTGAGGTATTCAAGTATCCGTTAGTTGAATTAGGAGTATATGCTTGCCTGATGTCCTTTCCTGCAAAGGACATTTATGCAGGTATGGAAAGTAAATTACCTCAAGGAGGTATCTAGCACACCAGATATGATCTCCAGCTTCAATTCCCACACTAGGACCTACTTGAAATTCCCACTGAAACAAACAATCAAGTTGATCCTCAAATTAGAGTACGATAATGACAGTGATTTTATTGTATTAGAAAGAGATGTGATGGAAACGGTACCTGTCCTGGCATAACCTCTCCGTTAGTACCACTAATGTTAATTCCAGCATACAGGCAAGCCTTGTAGTGAGCATCCGAGATATCTCGGCCAAATGACTTATCCGCTCCAGCACCACAGTAGTAAGGACCCTGAAGTTTCCGCATAGATAAATATTTATCAGACAGTAAAACTATACAGATTTCACAGCATCATAGGGTTGCACTTGGGCTGGATGATTTTTGAGCTGTGTACCAGTCTTTTGTGCAGAACAATTACCTGAGGTCCGGGGTAGGCTCCAACAGGCCAACCTAAGGGCCACTTAACATTTGGCTGGAGTAAGGTGTACTCTTGTTCTATTCCGAACCTAGTCAATACCAGGTGCAATACAGCATTAGCAATATGATGATGAAATTCAAAAACTGGGAAGCAACATGACACCAAATAACAACATATGCTCTTTTGATCCCATTTTCAGGGAGAGAAAAAAGGATATTGCATTAACATCAAGAAATGATTGTTTCATTATTTTATTATACAACTGCTAAAATAATTTTCTTTTTCTGGAACAGTTAAACGAGTACAAGAAGCAAGTTTTAAATATTGCTTAGCATTTATTCGTGAGGAACTACAATCTCTTGCTTAATTCATTTTCCTGGAAGTTTGTCAATGAGGTTTTACATAACATATGAACTATAAGCATATTAATTTTGTTGGACAGCTCAAAGGGAATAGTTGGTGTTCTCTTGGTCCTAGAGAAGCCCACAAAATAGCCACACAGTACAAAAAACTAGTAAAGTGAGGCAGACGAATTTAAAGTTACCATGGAACTTCAGATACAACTTTTGGGTCGCTAAAAATCTGAGCAGCTTTATGGCGTTTGTTTGTAGGAATTGGCTCTCCAGCTGGTGTGTAGGCATCACAGATAACCTGTTTCAATTTACAGAAACAGCAGGGCCAAACTTCAAAACAATGAGATCAAAGAAGTAAAACATCATGAAACAATATTGCTTACTAAACAACTCACCAAGATGTTGTTACCACCACGGAAAGGATCTTTGAATATTGCCTGAGGACTAAGGTTAAATGGTGGAGGTTAGCTTCAGAAAGGGGACAAAATGGAAGGAAGAAAATTTTTAAAAATAAAAATAAGGTATAAAAGAAAGAAAGGAAAATTCTTCTAAACAGGAAAGAAAGAAAAATCAGTTGCTGATCTTACTATAGAATGACTTCACTGTCTTCTCCAGGCGCTTGTCCAGTACTTGATCCATCGTAGTTCCACTTTGGGAGCTCAGAAGCATGCTGGACTGGCTTTGAAATAGTCTGAAAATTCAAAAGCAATCAATTCAGAGAAAATTCATGTAATAATTCAAATTCATTTTCCTAAACTTTGTCGGTTAATTAGAGAAGCAGCATTATGTACCCTTGATTTACTGCGCATGTCAATTCCAGACCCTCCAATCCTGTTTTAAAGGAAACGTAATAAGGTCAGTCTGTCCATAGAGAGCTAGATGTAGCAATGATAGTAGTGAAAGTGAAGACTTGACGGACACAATTTATATAAATCTTCCAAGTGCATTGTTGAGCAGTAAACAGTATGCGATGTGTATAGCAAAGAATAGCATACCAAATATACTCAGCAATGATCTTATCAGTGTACGGAGTTACATCCAAGTTTAGGAGCTGTTCCATTCTGTTGACAGTGGCATTGTCAGACTGGAGAGCAAAAACTCTAAATTTGGCAGAGCTTTTGACAGCAAGTCTTTTGTTTTGCTTAAGCACCACAGAGCTCCACATCTTTGACGTCAAGGGACTAGCATCTGTTGAGCTCTTTGTCATTCTCATCTGCCATTGTGCAGATGGAGCCAGGATCTGAGCCATGTTCACCTCCTAACCAACCTAAACGTTCAAATAACAAGACAAGGAACTTTATCACCAAATAAAGAGTAAAAAAAACCCGTCAGATTAAGTGGCTCATCAGACGAACTAATTATCATGATTTTACTACTTTTAAGTCATCTTATTTTCATGGAATCAATGGATAAACTGTTAAATTTCAATCAAGTAATGGGTAACGAACCAAAATCTCTTCTACAATAAAGAAATAGTAAGTAACAAAAGTTGATCATATTGCAATCTAAATCAGTCAGGATGCAGTATGCAGTTTAGTTTCGATAAAGAAAAACTCGCATTTCTTTATTTTTTCCTGTTTAGAGTGATACATTCAAGGAATAAAATGCCATTTTTTTCCATAAATCAAATACTCTTGTCCCCTTCCCCGATACAACAACATATCCGTTTTAATCCCACAAGTGGGGTCTGGGGAGGGTAAAGCGTACCCAGACCTTACCTCTTATAAGATAGAGAGGTTGTTTCCGATATATTCTTCATTGTAGTACAACAACAACAACAACAACATACCTAGTGTAATTCCACAAGTGGGGTGTGGAGAAGATAGAGTATACGAAGACCTTGTAGCAGTTCATGCATATAATGCAAAGGTCAAAACACCAGAAAGAACAAAAAAGATAGTAACTTTAGTTTCAGTTTAGGTCTTAAAAGATGAAATCTTGAAATAACAGTGAATAAAAACCCCACTAATCCACACATTGTATTATCAGCAATCAATCTCAAGAAACTAAAAACCACACTAAACCATACTAACAAACAATGTTATTTTGCATGAAATCACACATTTCAGTCATCAATTGTTAAGAAAAAATGTGTGAGAATCAGTTACATACCTAAGTGGACAGTGCAGATAAAATGTTGTTGAAAGAGAGAAGAAGGAAGATGGTGAGTAGTAAAGAATTTATTTAGTGCAAGTCTAATTTTAAAGGTAAGAAAATTGAGTGGACATGGAAAGTTCATTGGCTTTTCCATAGTAGATAGGGGTGTGGCTTGAGTGGAGGAAAATAGTTTTTGCTAATGTATAAGGTCACCTCCTACGAGATTGAATGACTTCAATATTTCTCCTACTCTATCATTTAAGATAAGGCCTTTTCAACTCTTTTTCTTTTTTCGCCGTTTGTTCGATATTTATTGAAGTTTGATTAATTTGAATTTAAATATGTCAAGTTGGTGTGGTGGTTCAGCACCTCACCCTTTAAGTAAGAGATTGAGGTTCGATTTCACCTCTGGTGAATGGAGAAAACTCTCTGATCAGTTCTCCACCATTTAATGCGTTGACAGTGAAATGAAGGATTAATCTTGTGATGGTCGGTTGTGGGAATACCTTGAAAAAATAATAATTTAAGTAGCCATTTGGCCTTAAAAATTACTTTTTTCGGAGTTGGAGTTGGAGTTGAAGATGAAATTGGAGTTGTGTTTGACCATATCTTTTTTTAAATTTTTGTTAGACTTTTGAATATTTTTTTTAAATATAATTTTATGCCCTCAACTTTTAAAAATTATCAAAATCACCCAACTATTAATTTACCTATTAACATACAACCAAATGATGTTGAGAGAATAATTTATATGTCTTCAATTGATAAAATAATTAACAACAAACTAATTATTATGATTGTTATTCTTCTAAAATTTGAATAAAAATATCACAAGCACGAGCTAAATAAGTTTATCTAATCATAATTGATTGAATAGAGAAAAAATATATTTTGATATGTCTAAAAAGGTCAAAATAATATGTTGAGTCCTAAATTACATGAGAAGAGGAAAATATATTTTAAAAATTAAGAATTTCTTAAATAGATGGTATCTTGATCTAGATAAAAAATTATAATATTTAGCATTGGTAAAATATATAAATCATTTAAAAAATTTATTGATAAATATGATTGATAGATATAAATATATTTTATATATTCTTAAATTTATTGATGAAAATTCTTAATTATTTTCGCTTGAATTAATTATTTTATTGAATTTGATCTTTTTTAAAAAAAATACAAATTTAGTTAATAAGAGGAGTTTGTGTAAAAATTTAAAAATTGGGTTATATGTAATAATAATAAAAGTTGAAATTGGAAGTGAAAAAAAAATAATAAAAATTTATTTTCCCTTTTCGAAATTTAATTCCAAAATTATTTTCTAAATTTTTATGACCAAACATCATATTTTAACTCTAAAAAAATTTTCTGAAAAAAAAATAAATATCCGTGGCCAAACAGGCCTAAATATGTGGAATTGAAAAAAAATGGGATTATCAAAAACTTTTTCATAGTGAAGACTCAAAATCGAGATCTGGTAGCAACTCATCCATTGCACATATTTCTTATTGATTTTTTTTCTATGTAACATGTTTCTTCAGAGTTCAAAGAAGGACAAGATTTTGAATAAATTAATCTTTTCTTAATAGATTAATCAGTCAATGGAGTAATTGTTTAATACTCTGGCTTTTGTCATTATTTGCCTTTGTTTAACTCTGGTCAGACATTGATAGGATGATTTAGTTCAAAAGTTTTCGGAAAAGGTAAAAAGTTGTTTTCCATGATCGGTTTTATAATTAATTAATGAGAAAATCTATTCTGATTATCAAAAGTTTTTAAATTAAAAAAATTAGATAAAAAGTCATAGTACTTATTTGTTAGACATGATATACCACACCTTATTTATCTCGGGGCATCTCCAATCACCTTTTATATTATTAGTTTAATCGCACATACCTCACATGTATAATATATAATTGTTTAAAATTAAATAATTTTATTTATTGCATAAATTTGTAATGAAGTGTGATAAGTTTAAATCATTTTTCAAAGATTCATCACACTTTAATATAATAATGTAAACATAAATATATATTTGAGTGTAAATAGATATATATTTTACCACCAGAAGCTTCAAGTGTTGATGTGTACCTTTTTCACTTGCTGTCAGAGGTTAAGAAAGTCGCATCAATTTGAATCATATTTGTGGTATGATTATTTTTTTCCCTATATTTAAAATCTTTACTTGTTTTTAAAATCAAATCTTTACAAAATTATTGATGACATTCTTATTGCGTACTTGGAAATTTTAAGGTTTTGATAATTCTTAAGTTTTTCTTATTCTAACGCTTTTATATTTATTTGTGGATTTTTCAAATCTTCTTAAAATTAAATTTACTAATTTAGCATTCTTATACTAATGAAAAAAATATTGGTTGTCGTTAATTCTGATGACTTCTAATAAGGAAAAGTTTTACTATAAATATATTTAATTAATTTTTTAATTCTTAAATATTATAAAAAAAATAACGAAAAGACGATTTTGTCTAAAGGAAAGACTCTTAATGAAGGGCAAAAAGTTCAAACAACATTTCTAAAGTCCTTCACACTTTTAATATATTATAATATAATAATTATAATATATATATATATAGATTATATATATATATAGATTTTATATATATATATATATATATATATATATATATATATATATATATATATATATATATATATATATATATATATATATTATTCTCTATGCTCTATATTTGAAGAAAAAAATTGAAATGATCATCTCCAACCATCCTTCGGATTACTCTTTATACTTCATATTTGAAGGGATGAATAATATTTTTTCAAATTTGAAGATGTACTATTCATCCCCTCTATTTTTTTTTATTATATAATTATTATATTATATTTCCTCCATTTTATTTTATGTGTCGCCGTTTGATCGAACACGAAGTTTAAGAAATAAGGAAAGACTTGATAATATTTATCAAATTGTCCTTTATCAAAAAATGTGTTGCTATCTTTTTTTTTTTTTTAATTAAGTGGGCTCAATAAAGGTAAAAATGTAATTTTATTTTTAAATATTTACCAAATAAGGATACATGACATTCTTTTTGGGACGGACTAAAAAGAAAATAATGACATATAAAATGAGACGGAGGGAGCAATTTATATAGAGTCGCCATCTAATTTGTAAGGAAAAGTAGAAAATCTATTTATTTACTTAACAAGTACTATAATTTTTTAATCTAACACATTATAAATTATATAAGATCATTAGTTAAGTCCCTAATATTCGTAATTATTTTCTAATGTAATATCTTTATTATATTAATTTTAAAATTTATTAAATTAATTTTTGCATATAATATTTTTTATTTAAGATATAAGTTAGTTATATTATAGTTTTAGTTGTATAATAAAATAATCATTACAAAAATGAAAAGTGTACGTGAAAAACGAGTTATTAAATTAGTACATAAATATGATTTTTTTATAGGGTGATTATACATTACAGAAATGAAAGAGTTTATTTTATGAAATAAGAAAATATAAAATAAATAATACTAATATAATGTTAAAGAGAGGAGAAATTTTTTTTTGGAGTATGAAATAGAGTTGTGCTTGGAATTAGTGTTTCCAATCCTCTATATTTGAAGATAAAAATATAGAGTGTGGTTGGAGATGGTCTTATGTATAAGAATATATAGGTCGAGAATTGAAGTAAAAGGTTAACAGATAGCTGATCATTATCTAGTATTTTTATTAGTATTATTATCTCTTATCTTATTTTTCAATTTTTATTAGTAATTGTAATTTCTTTTGGTTCGATTATCCTATTATTTCTTGTTTTCTATTGACCTTTTCTCTATTATTTGTATCTTGATTTCTTTCTTGTTGCATTTCCTTTTTCATACCTGATTTTAAATATTTTACTTGAATCGAACATCTAAAGGAAATAGTCTCTCCACCCTCACAAGATTACAATAAAATCTACATATAAATTACACTCTCTGCTTGTGAAATTACATTTAATATGTATATTATTATTATTTTGTTGTTGTATTTCGTGTTCACACCAAGTTATATCATTTATCTTGATTAAGTTATTACTTAAGTTAAAAAATATTTATTAATTAGTTACAATTTAATGATAGCAACGTATGTGAACACATATTCCTTGTTTTCCTAGTTTGGTATAAATAAATGTCAAGTACAGGCAGCAGAAGAGAGCATTTCATATGCTAAGATTCATTAGTAAAAATCACCACAATTGGATTACAAATCTAGTTCCTTTTCTCTTATAACTTCAAATCTTGGGGGAAAAATCTCAAAATTTTGTTTTATTTTCTTTTTTGGAGGTGGTTTGCGTATCAAATGTGTTTTAGACCTATTTTTGACTCTTAAAGATTTAGAATTTAGGAAACACACAACCTGCCCCACCCCCACGCCCAACCAAACCAATATTACATGGTTACAATTGTCAATAAAATGAACAAAAAGGTTAAATTCTTGAAAGGTGTTATAGTTATGTGATTATTTATTTACTAGAATAGTGTAACAAAAAGGTTAAATTCTTGAAAGGTGTTACAGTTATGTGTTTATTTATTTATTAAATAGTGTAGGTGCGTTTAACGTATATCAAATACTAATTAAGAATAAACGTAAACAAAAAATGTTTTAATATATTAATTGTGTGTGTGTTATTTTATTAAGTATAAATTTATTTTAAAACACAACGTAAAATTTTCAATATAAAAAATGTAGTTGATTAAAGAGAAATTAAGTCAAATTTAAAAGCGCTATGTATTTACGACATTTCAATTCATGTAAAAATCAATTAAGAATAAGCGTGTATAAAAAATATGTCCATTGTGCGTATGTTATGTTATTAAGTAATTTTTTTTTTTTGAAAAAAGAACATATAACTTTAAAGATAATAAAGTGCAGTTGATTAAAGAGAACATGCATTGCATATGTATCAAGTGTTAATTAAAAATAAACATATATAAAAAATTATATTTGTTGTGGATATGCTATTTTATTAAGAAAAAAGACTTTTAAAAATGAATGTATAATTTGAAGATAATAAAGTGTAGTTATTAAATAGGAATTAAGTCATTATACTGATTTTTTAAAATATAAAAGGACCATGGCTTTAAGACATTTTAATTTATGCTATTTAATTTTTTCTCTATAAGTTTAAGTGATTTAAATTAATTTCTAAATACTATTTATTATTATTATACTTATTTCCTAGATTTTTTAAACAACAATTACTACTATCAATTATAATTTTTTTGATTTTCAATTTGATTAATAAATATATGTTAAATTTTACATAGATCACAAATATGTATTTGTAAATTACGAATACATAAATTACAAAAAATTAAACATTTGTATGATTGAAAAGAAAAATTGGAAAAAGGACTTAATTTATTTAAAATAACTCAACAAAAAATCTCTCATAGTGAAAGTTTAAAAATACATAAATTACAAAAAATTAAACATTTGTATTGTTGAAAAGAAAAAATTGGAAAAGGACTTAATTTATTTTAAACAACTCAACAAAAAAAATATTTGAAAGTGAAAGTCTACTTCACTTTGAAAAGTACGATAACTACACTTTGGAAAGTTGATGAGGAGATGTTTACAGTTACTGTGGGCAGAAAAATTATAGCGTTCACCATTGATTTACTGGTGGTATTCTTCATCTTCTCCGTTGTACTTGTAATTGTGTTCAATGAAGTTGCAGACATGGTCGACTTCTAGGATACTTATGGCGTTTAACACCATAGCTATGCAATTGAAGCTCAGGTGGCCTAGTTCGTTGTTTTCGATCAAGTAGGCAGCTTCAAAATGTACCCTATTTTGCTGAAATTGGAGATTTCGTTGCATGCACTTTTACGATTTCAAATTTAGTGTCTTTTTAGAAATCTACTAATTTGTGAATTGATATAAAATTTTAGCTATTGAATTGAAGCTCAAGTGCCCTTGGTGCTTGTTTCTAATCACGTAGGTAGCTTTGAAATGTTCTCTATTTTGTTCGAATTTGGGATAATCGTTGCATGCACTTTTAGAATTTTAAATTTAGTATGTTTTTATAAATCCAATAATTGTGAAATGATGTGAGATTTATTTTAAAAAAAGAGCAAATACATAGATTTGTTTGAAACCACGTATGGTTCTTGATATCAATCTTAGGATAAAATAGTCAGATGTTTGCTGGGGAATCAACTTATAATGTATTTCAATGTACTGGAAGTAGTCTGCTATTTTGTTATGTACTTTTGACTTTCTTATATTAATCTTTAAGCATATTTCTTTTTTTCTTTTTTTATAGGTAATCAAGAAGGAGTCCCTTTTAACTGCACAAGTGAGTAACTTAATCTTTCTCAAATTTTAACAATTTGTAATAGGATAATATAATGTCAATTACTCCATATTGAAAGCATTAATGTTAATTAATTTTGCAGAAAGAAGAGTTGCAGAAAGTGATGGACTTACTATCTCTGAAGGAATATCATGCACAGAGTTTGCTTATTCATCATCGATGGGATGTTGACAATGTCCTTGCGGTGCTTGTTGAGAAAGGGGAGAGAAAAGTTATATACTGAAGCTGGTGTTACAGTGGAAATTAGAAAAAACGCATATTCTTCTTTCTCGATAACCTCTCATGATGCTGAAATGACAAGTCAAATTTGTTTCGACTACCACCTGCCTGCTCAGAAGATGACTTTAATGGACTGCAACCATAGGTTTTGCAATAACTGTGAGCATCTCTTGTATCCCTTTATACACTTATCCCTCTTATTTCGTATCCCCTAGTAATATAGTTAATAATATATCCATTGAAGAGGGGTTGAAAGGTTGTTGATTTACTTCCACACATGTTTGACTCCCTTTTTCTGAGAAAAGTTTATTTTGAATTTATATATTGATGTCAATATATAAGCTGATTTCCCAACAAACCCCCGGGGGATCCCTTTTTTGATAAATTAAGTCGTGGATGAATTAGTGTAGCCAATTTGGAATCAGCTTAGTTGGTTGTGACCGGGCATATCTCAATGTTTTTATATTAGTTTTCTCAATTTCGTTGTTCTAGCTCAAATTCGGTTGCAACTGTGGTATTTTTTGCTCTGTGTATTGATCCCTTCAAGGTGTGGATTTACAACTATATCACTGGTACTGGAAGTAGTCTGCAATTTTGTTATGTACTTTTGACTTTCTTATATTAATCTTTAAGCATGCTTATTTTTTTTTTATAGGAAATCAAGAAGGAGTCACTTTAACCTGCACAAGTGAGCAACTTAATCTTTCTCAAATTTTGACAATTTGTAATAGGGATAATATAATTTCAATTACTCCATAGTGAAAGAATTAGTGTTAATTAACTTTTCAGAAAGAAGAGTTGCATAGAGTGATGGACTTACTATCTCTGAACAATTTTGGAACCACAACTTTGTAGAGGCATTCTTCTTTTAAATATCTCTCTCTCAAAATGTTGCATAAAATGAAGTAGCCTTGGTTTGCTAGACCACTAATTAAAGTATTTCAGAATTTATTGAGGTGAACTTCTTTATTCATTATGTTATATCTCGAAGAGTTGGACCTTTTGCTATCTGCAACTGGACTCATTAGCAAAAGACATCGTCAAAGGTGTGAAGAAGAGGTTGCAGCACAAGAACCCAAAAGTTTAGCTACTTTTTTTAACATTATTGTAACGCCTCGAGAGTATACCCTGGGCGTCACACGGTGCTTACGGCATCGAAGGACCACAAGCTAACCCATGACTGGTACCTGCTGTGAGCACTGAATATAATATTAGAATATATATGCGAAAAAATATTGAAATAATAACCGAGTATCACTGATAATAACATCTGAAAACTGAATAACTGACTATGCTAGTCTGAGAGTCTCTAACTGTCTGAATATGGTGTTGATGGAACAAATCCCCAACTAACTCTAACTAAAATAACTACTGAACAGTTGGAGTACTGAAATAGATAAACTCTATCCTCGAAATATGAGGACTCACCACTATAACTGCTGTTGATAGCCTGAGTTGCTAAGTACTGTCAGGAACCTGAGCGTCCGAATCTATAATATGAGACATCATAGTACAAAAGAGAGTATGCAATCAGTACGTGAAATATACTGGTATGCTAAATGAGGTAAGGATGATATTCATGGGTTCATATGTATGAGATGATAACTGACTGAATGAACATCATGAAGTAACTAAATGAGAGTACATGCAAAGCTGTAACTACTGAATATACTGAACATGCAATACTGCACATATAGGTATACATCATGTATCTGAGATTATACTGAAACTGAGTGCAAAATTTTGATGGCTGAGTAACTGATAACTGACAACCATGGTTCTGTAGAACTGACTGAGTTCTTTACTGAATACTGAGACTGAAACTGCAACTATGGGAGTGTTCATCTAACCGACATGTCTCGATATAAATTAATTTGGGATGCAACTTGTGACCCCAGTTGAAAGGGTATTAGCATCTTGTCATGAGATACTAACAATGCCGTGTCAACCCTAATCTGGTATGAAAACTCATGAAATATATATATATATATATGGTTGCGTCAACCTTAGTCTGACAGGAGGATGACTTACCCTACGCTGGCTACGTAGTTCTGTAACTTAGGGATTGCTACTAAGGGTCAAACCCTAATTGGCAAGAATGCCCCATCCCTAGGTTCACCAGTGCTGAATCCTACTCCCAACTGAAAGACACTGATCACTAGACTGTACTAAGCTTGATTGAACTGACCCTGATCATGTTGACTGACTGAACTAGACTGATTTCACTGAGTTCTGTTAACTGACTGAGTACTACTATTCTTGAACTTTACTAGGACTATTCTATAACTACTGCAACTAAGTAAACAACTAGATTTTGGGTAATAAATACTCAGGACTCAATAGCATAATTGCTAAACTCATATCACAACTTTAACAACACAACAATAGGTTACCATGCATAATTTACTCATATGGACATTTTATCAAACACTTGGGGAGCATGATTGATTTACATGAGAACTAACCACATAGGGCATCATAACTACAATATGCAACTTGCAAATTCAAGGATTTTGACATGAGAGATTCATAATTTAACGCATATGCTAACTTAATTTCATGGAACTGATAAAATATCTTAACATGAAACCCATACAACAACACAAATATGAGCATAATTTAGTTCATAACACGGGAATAATAATTCAAGTTTCGAAAAGGGTTCTTGAACTTCAAGGGTGGAAAGAGACCCAAGGATGAACACCTAACCTACTTGAGTGACAGAATTCGTGAAGATTGTTGGAAATTTCTTGAAACTTGATCTTGAGCTTGATGAATTTGGGTTTATTTCTTGAGAGGATTTTATGAATGAGTGAATGTATTTTGCATATTGAGGGGCTAAATTTCGTGTTATGGGGGTTTAATGTGAGAGAAAAATAACTTAGTTTCCCCCACAACCCATAACTAAATATGAAAACTGCGCCCAGTGACGCGATAACCAACACGCCCCGTCAATGGTGTCATGCTATAGCCAACGCGATTACTGATGCATCGCGGTCTGATCGTGTTGACTCACTGTTTTGGATATCTAAACATATCTCTAACGTTGTCTGAAAAACTTGAAACTCACCCAAGATGATCTATTGACATCCCTGATCATGAATCAACTTAAAATCAACATTCTAAGGTCATAAGGATCGAAAATAAGATCATCCAATTACAAAGGCTAAAAATGATTGTATGTCTTAATACTTAGTTGAATTTTTCTAAGTCTGAAACCCCTTATTACAAGCTATATGGGACTGAATTGAACTAGAACTTTTACGGGGTCTTACAAGTACATTTATTGGAATCTCTCCTTTATTTATTTAACTTATACTCAGTTAAATTTCATTAGCCATTAGGTCCATCACACAGTGTGTCAGAGGCTTATTTGAGGTATACTTAAGCCTTGAAGGTCAGTGTAAACGCTTCACCTCACTTAGGTTGCGCCTCAGTGTAGACAAGGCATATGGCTTTCGCCTCATTGCCTACAAGTTCTATCTTGAACAGAGAGATACTGATGATAGGCGAATTTACACGCCTATATCAATATATTTTGCCCATATTTTAGCCTAGTTTTGAGAACAAATTATATATTTCATGCACTTTTAGTCCTTTTTCCTGTAAATGAGCTAACAAACATGATTAGGAAAGTTTCAGGTATAAATGATGCAAAATACAGCATTTTATGGTTTACTTGACGCAAAAGAAAGCTCGCGAACGAAGTGGAAAGGAGCTGGACGCTTAAAGGACCAAATCTGCTGCATGGAAAATCTGTCCCGGGCTAAAACAGCAATTCTGAAGACTTTGGGGACTTACAGACACAAAGCTGGATTTTTACCAAGATACATTAACCTAGTATAATTAGGTTATGTGTTTCACTAATCTATTTGGATTATGATATTGTAACCTTACCCTAGTACATTTGGGTCAAGGATTTCATTAGTATATTAGGATTTGGTTATTTATTTCATTAGCTTAGTAGGAGTAGGATAGGAGTATTATAAATACCCTATCATGCTAGAGATTATGAATTCAATTCATTCACCATTCCACAATTCACCATCCATCCACCATCCATCCATCCATCAAAACAATTACTCTTCTATTAATTCTATTTTTCTTCTTCTATTCATTCAATTAATTCAGAACTTAATTCTTCAACAATTCTTCATTCTTCTATTCTTAAATTCCACAACAAGAGAATCGTTACTTGCTACGGAATCACAAAACCACACGCCAAACACCTACTATTCACGCCATCCACCATGCAAAACGTGATATCCTTCGCATTCATGGGTAACTAAACCTCTTAGTTGGGGTTATGGAAGCCGAATGAGTTACTATCTATTGCTATGAGCTTGTGAGTTCAAGACACGTATATTGCTTATATCATTATTCTCTTCATCTTAAATCTACATTCTTTGCGGTTGCAAACACAAGAACACGCCATTCTAACATTTAACCTGTTCGAGAGAAAGGTTATTTGTCTAAAAAAGAGAACGCAAGAATACGCCAGTATAACATTTAACTTGTTCGAGAGAAAGGTTATTTGTCTGGAAAAGAGATAATGTCAAGGTAGTAGGACACCCTTTCCTATTAAAAAGCTAGTGCCGTAACTGGACTAACCTCTTGGAGAATTCGTACCGTTAGACACACTTTAAGCTCGAGAGAGTTAAAGTGAAATAGTCCTTGTTTAGGTCGAGAGACGCTTGGATTTACCATCGACTACAATTCTCTATAAGCAATTGCATGTCAAGACTCTACACACTCATAGCCAATAGAGACGTATACCTCAGAAGGTGGACATAACCCCAACGCCTCAATTCTCATTGTTTCACAACCTACGAAATACTCTCTTTTTACTTTGCTATTTTTCAGCTTTTATTTTATTACTTTGGTTACTTATTACAATCCCCCCTTCTTACGAGACTTGCACCAAAAGTTTAGTAATTCTACTTACTTGTTGGCCAAGCTATTCCCTGTGGGATCGACACCCAACCCAGGTTGGGTTCTATATTTGCTAACGACCGCTTTACACTCCTACGAGAGCTGTAGATTGAGCGTTATCAGATACTAACAATAAATATGAAATCCAAATATACATATTAATCATTAAGAAAATCATTATGAATGAAGTTGTTAGTTTTTTCTTATATTACATATGTATATATTTTTATTTTTCTTCGTTGCAGCTTTTGAAATGAAGCCCACATTTTTATTGCACTTATAGTCACACTTTATGATTGTATAACACTAAGGGTCATATTATTGACTAAAATATAATCAAGCAGAATAGTATTTCTTTTTACCTGCTCTATCTTTTAAGGTTGTCAAACTGTGCTAAATTTTGATGGTTCTAATGATTCTTCTTCTTGCCCTTCCGCCTACAGTTTGTAGAGATAATAGTGAAGAACTATGGTAATAATGTGCATGTTATGATCGGAAAGAATAAGCAATATCACAAGCAAAAGAAAAATAAGATGAACACACAGATTTACGTGGAAATCTTTGACGGGAAAAATCATGAGCGGAGGAAGAGAAATTTTACTATAATGGATAGAGAATATAATGACGTATTTAAAACGTCTAAAACGACCCACTAAATGTGCTTATATAACACGTACGTACAAATAAATCTTAAACCCCAAAACATATAGGTCCATATGGCCTGATCCCGGAGCTACCACCACAGACCCCATGAAAAATCACAAACATGGGTCGCACCGCTAACTTTTTTAGGCTGGATCAACAAAATTTGGGTCACAAACTCTAAAAATCCCCACCTTGACATGAATTCTATTTCAGAATTCAAATTCATTTTGAGAAAACTCTCCACCTCTTCCACAAAATCCCCTAAGGCCATATCTTAACTGCTGACACCAACCAAGTCCAAGAAATGCTCAAACTTGGCACTTGGTAGTGTCTTGGTCATTATATCAGTAGGGTTATCATGGGTGCTAATCTTACTTACCATAATATCACCACGAGCAATAATTTCTCGCATAAAATAACACCAAATATTGACGTGCTTTGTCCTCTCGTGAAACATCTGATCTTTTGTAAGGAAGATAGCACTCTGACTATCACAAAAGATCATAGTAATCTATAATTCATTGCTAAGTTCACCAAATAGACCCTTCAACCAAATAGGTTCCTTGCAATCCTCTATAATAGCCATGTACTCTGCTTCAGTAGTTGACAAAGCAACTGTAGTCTTTAAATTAGCTTTCCAAATAATAGCACAACCACCAATGGTGAAAACATAGCCTGTAAGGGACCTCTTTTTATCAAGGTTTCCTACAAAATTAGAATAAACATACCTGATCACTCCATCTATCTTTCTCCCAAACTGCAAACAAACATCAGCAGATCCATGCAAGTATCTGAAAATTCACTGAACTATTTTCCAATGTTCTTTACCAGGATTTGCCATGTATCTGCTAACTGCACTGACTGCATACAATAAATCTGGTTGGGAATACACCATCGCATATATAAGAGACCCGAAAGCACTAGAGTATGGAACTCGAGACATGTAGTCACGCTCATCATCTGTCTTTGGAGATAACATAGCCGAGAGTTTGAAATAAGCTGCCAATGAAGTACTGACAGGTTTGCATTTTGTATATTGAACCTATGAAGCACTTTCTCAATGTACCTTTTCTGACTCAAGTATAACTTACACTTCTCTTTATCCCTTAGAATTTCCATGCCAAGGATCTTCTTTGCTGCTTCTAGATCTTTCATCTCAAACTCCTTACCGAGCCGGGCTTTGACTTTTATTATCTCTCTTATATCCTTTGTAGCTATCAATATATCATCAACATACAAGAGAAGATACACGAACGAACAATCACTTACCTCCTTGAAATGGACACAACAAGAGTACCTTTATTAACCTTCAGGACTCCACCTTCACCAGTGTACTTATATCCATTCGAATTAAGGGTACTTAAAGAAATAAGATTTCTCTTCAGGTTTGGGACATACCGTACATCACCAAGTGTCCTCATAACACCATCAAATATCTTGATCCTGATTATTCCAATACTATCTATGTTATAAGGTGTTTTGTTTCCCATCAACACAACACTTTTAGTGACCGTTTTATATGTTGTAAACTAGTCCCGATTGTGACATATATGAAACGTGCAAGATGAATCAAGAGTTCAATCCTCACAGGGTTTAGAGTTACCATCAGAAACTACCAAGAGTTCTCCATCACTACCGCCATCTCTAACAAAACTGGCTTCACTGAACTTCTCTGGTTTTTTTCTTTTTGGTTTTCAATTTCCCTTTTATTTCTATTTTGTAACTTATAACACTTAGATTTGATATGGCCCTTCTTCTTACAGTAATTACAGGTTTTATTTCTATTTCTAAATTTTGACATATTCCTATCATCACCTCCAGAGTTCCTCTCATGAGTCCTTCCTTAAACAATGAGACTATTTCCTTGAGTCACCGACCTATTCATAAGATGCTTCATCTTTTCTTTAGAGAACAACACATCATGGAATTCATCTATGGTTAGGGTATGAAGACCATATAAAATTGTATCCCTAAAGGTCGAATATGATGCAGGCAGTAAACACAACAAAATTAACCCTAGATCTTTCTCATCGTACTTAACCTCCAAAGCCTCTAAATCAGAGATGATTTCCTTAAATAATGTTAGGTGATCCTCCAAAGACACACTCTCAGACATACGATGGGAATAAAGTAATTTTTTTTAGATGCAACTTACTATTTAGGCTCTTCATCATGCATAGCGATTACAGTTTCAACCACAACACAGCAGTATTGGTCTCTTTTAGAACATTCTGTAGAATCTGATTGGATAAATAAAGGTGGATCTGAGATAGAGCCTTTCGATTCTTATGCTATTTATCCTCCTCTGTCCACGGTGAGGGCATCTTATCAAACCCTAATAGAGCATCATCCAATAACGGAATATCATACTTTATGATTGCCATCTCCGAGAAAATAATCGCTCTGATACCAATTTGCTATGATCGGATAAAATAACCAATACCACAAGCAAAAGAAAAATAAGATGAACATACAGATTTATGTGGAAACCCTTGATGGGAAAAACCATGGGCAGAGGCAGAGAAATTTCACTATGATGGATAGAGAATATAATGATAGAAATGACATATTTAAAATGTCTAAAATGACCCATTAAATGCACTTATATAACACAGACATATAAATAAATCCTAAACCCCAAAACATATAGGTCCATATGGCCTGATCTCGGAGCTACCACCACAGACCCCATGAAAAATCACAAACATGGGTCGCACCGCTAACTTTTTTGGGCTGGATCAACAAAATTTGGGTCATAAACTCTAACAGTGAACTTTCAAACTATTGAAAGAAGCATATTGCAAGACATGGTCAAAATTGTAAAGAAGAAGGCAAGTTTCTATCAAATACTCTAATTCTTTCTAATTAGATGCACGTATCATCTCAAGCTGAATTTGAAATATGATAATACATTGCATACTTTCTTGTTATACTTTAATGATTGCACATTAATGGAAGGGGAATCTTTACCCATGTATACCTGCTTAAGCTAGAAATGTGTACTTTGTGCTACGTTGGGACCATTATTAGCTTGTTGGCCATTCTGATTTGGTGTTACTCAATCTCAGTTTTGAATGTGCACTTGACCTGTTTGTTAAGACTTTCTCCATGCTTATTTTAATATGTTAGTTGACATCTTGTTAACACCACTGGTAGAATTAATTTGATGTTGGAGTTTGTATTGCTAGAAGAAAAATACATTACAAAGTTTAAATATGAGGTTCAATCTAGATTGTTGAATTTGGTGTTATGTATAAAACATATTACTTCTCCTGAGTTATCTATTATTAGTATGGAGGCCAATTCTTAATGACATGATGATGAGCTTCTTTAAGCCTGAAAAATATCTATAACTTGCATTCATTGCCACATTTTGTTGAAAGTTGCGTAAAAGCGTTCCTCTTCGATTTGTGGGGTTCTATATAAAAAACACAACCTACTTCTTTGTCTCTCTTTCTGGAGTCCCCTTCTACCAAAAATTTTTTAGATGAAATTAAAACAAATTTATAGAGGTCACTAACGACTGAAATGGTGTGAAACATACGTGGTTATAGCTACAATGGGTGGTAGTCACTATCTTTTTTGCAATAGCATCACCGTTCAAGAAGCATTTAGATTTAGAAAGATCACAACTTTTAGGATGATCCTTCTATGTGATGAAAAATTCTTGAATATACACGGTAAGAAACCCATTGAACACGTATTATTTGAATTTTTTTTTCTAATTTTATTTTATAAAACTCACATATCTATGTGTCCTTTTTTTCATAAAAAAGATTTTAGTTGTAGTATATAACAATTAGTTTGTATGTACTCTATTATCACGTCTAGTTATATAGTATATAATTTGTCTTTCATAACTCATATATTTTTAGCACCATATTCATATTTTACATCCCCTTCCCCTAGAAACCAAAAGAACAATAATATACATAAGGATTGAACTATTTAAGCATTGAATTTTATGAATTTGAGAAAGCTCTTCAAGGAATTGGCAATTAAAGATTAAATTTGCTGAATGATACATTATGCCCTCTAGACACCAATAATCTGTTCTATACTGAAGTCATAAGAAAAAAATCAAAATCAAGTGACTGTAGGCTTGTTTGAATTCAATTCTCAGTAACATTATGATTCAAAATTAGTTCTTTTTTGATTAAACATCTTCTAAAGTGCAAGTGTATTCCTATCAATCACTATGTATCTTCTGAACCTGCAAAAATGAATATTTGATGTGAGTTAGTCATAGTATATTTGAAAGTCTATAAATAATTTCGTATCATGTATTTTCATGTATTATAACTGACCTAATATCTCTTTATAGACGTTGTTTTTGGTGTATGTTCCCTTTTTTGCTTAGGCTGCTCCGTCATGACCAAAGTCTTTGTTGTTGTCATTGATATTCCCCTTGAAAGTGCAACATATAACTGTCCATGTAAAAAAACGTGTTGCAGCAAGTACAGTCCAATAGTTGGTATTGCTTGTCCTTGTGCTTTGTTTATTGTCATTGAAAAGGTTGCACCAAAAATTATTTTCTAATGAATTTGAATGGGTAACCTTTATTTTCGGGAGGTGATAGCTGGATTCACAAAATAAAGACATGCTTGAAAGAATTTTGGCCTATCATTATTTCTACATGTATGAATTTATTGTCAAAACCTCTGCATATCATTCTTCTTCCATTGGACAAGCCATTGGAAGCATCTAAATTTCTTAATAACATGATAGGTACATTTTTTTCAACACCAGTATGCATATAAGTGAAAGATACTTTAATAAGCAATTTCAGTTAAGAAAAATATTCAATAATGATTGAAGGTTCATAATCATAATAATGCTGCAGGTTGTGGTAGATGGTGGCATAATGAATAGCATGGATGAAGGTAACACTGTAACCAGCTCAAATAGTTTATTTTGCATCCACATGCCTGCATACTATGGCTCAAACAAAAAATGTGTTTCGATGGTAATGGTGTCTTACTCAAGCTGGAATTGGAGAAGGATGCATAACAATCGAGATATATTACAGTATAACCAATGTCTTATGATCATTATATTTAGGGATTTATCATTTTAGATTGGCAAGGGATTGATCGTATTACTGACCCTCCTTATGCTAACTATTCTTATTCACTTCAATCTGGAATTATGGCAGGAATTAACATGGTTAGTCTTAGACTTAGCCTAAAGTGATATCTTTTGTTGCTTCTATCCTTCAAGTTGGATCCTTTAGAAGTTTATGTTTTATTTTTCAAAATCTTAAACTGTTTCAGAATTGTTTTAGGGATAATATGAAGGTTATCACATTTTCTTAAGTTCCTAGAATATTTATATTTTTCCTAAATTCCAGATAATTTTGGACTTATATTGCTTCATTCTTTAGGCATAACTTAAAAGAAACTTTTTGTGCTACAGAGCTTGCTCAGACTTAAAGAGCCTTCTATCTTACTACGTTGTCAGGAAGCTGATGTTTCTTTGGTAGAATATGTCTCGGATATAGCAAAGGAGGTGTATAGAGAAGGCTCAAGTTCACGCACCTGATGTCATAATTGACTAGTAATCTACCTTCCATCGCTCTATCACATCACAATGCTCATGATCCTTCATGGTCACTGCTTCATTTGTTCTTACTTCCAATAGTAAACTTTAAAATATAGCTCTTAGTTATCAAATTGGTGCTCCATTTGGAGCACTATTCCGTTGGACTTGGATTCTTTGGTTTCTCTTGCTTACGATGTATCATTACTCTTAGGAGAAAATTAAGTAGTCTAGGATGTATAATCTAATTAGGCATCAACTGATCTTTCTCACTCTTTCTATGCCACAACTCTAGAGTAGTTTTAGCTTCTCGAGATAGAAGAATTGTATGTTAATATACACTTGGCACCAAATTGGAAGTTGTGTTCCGTAAGAAGCTACCATAGGTACTTCCTGCTCCCCATAACTTTTTACTTCGACAAATTTCCTTTTGATGTTGTCAAATGTTCTAATTCTCGTTCATGGTTCCACCCGTGTTTACATATTTGTGGTCCACCTATTAACTTTAGATGTCAAGCAAATGAGCTACAAATTCAGACATGTTCTTTGCTTTTATAAGCATCTTAGTGGATTGAATTTTTCCCAATAAGATATATGCATTACAGAGTACTTTCAACTAAATTATATGCATTGTCTACCTTGGGCTCTTACCAATATAGTTTAAAGTTTTAACAACTTGAGTCATCATTTTTATGTTGTTCCAGGATAGAACTTAGGCAATATAGTAATGGGGGAAATCTTGTCAGGATATGTTAGACTATGGTGAATTGAGTATTAATAGGAAACCACTAGGGCTTAAATAACCACATCCATAATACTAGAGAAGAATTATTGAATGAAAAAGAAAGATCAATTTCCAGTAAGATGAGTTAACCTTTTCTAGTTTTCCTAATAAGTATGGGTGAGAGGAAGAGTAAATCTCCTACTTTTAGCTATAACTCTGTCATTAATTTGTTAATAGGGCTTATAAACATTACCTACTTACTATTTCCTATCTATGTAAGCCATGGTGACAATGTTACCCGAACTCTGTGTTGATAGGTTGGGAGGTAAAATGTATCCAATATAATTAGTCAAGTGGATGCAACACTTTAGATTATGGTCCCTGAGAATTATAGAGAATTTATCTTAGCTTCTCTAGTGAAAGCCAATATCATTTCTATGTGCAGAATCGGTGATACTGTGAAGTGGATACTAAGAGTTAAATTTGTGATGTGTTCTATTACAAGTATGCAATAGGGAGTATAAAAAAGAGAAGAAGCAAGAATTGAGCTAAGCTGGCATTTGATTAGTTGAAACTATTAAAATGATATTTGTAGTTTAAATTATATTTTTATTGTAGCTGTTACTGTAGCCGTGTTCCAATGTTAGTTAAGGCGGTTACAACTATCCAATTAAGAGTTTTAGCTATATAAACCATTGTACTAATTGTTACATGGATTGAATAATAATATTTCTCTATTCTCTCTCTAAAATTCTCTTCTCATCTTAGCTAAGTTCTCGAATTTTCCCTGATTAGCATATCATTTTTTTCAAAGATAATTCCTAAAATTGACCCATAATTGGCATTCGATTAGCAATTTTATATCAATTGGTATCAGAGCTGTCCTAATCCTTGGACATAAATGGTTAATCGAAGTAAGTTGAGTGAAGGTATAGAGGATAAAATCTCACAGATGCAAGAACAACTTCAGAATCTAATGGAGAAAATGTCCAGCATCATGGATAGGAATTCAAAGGTTGACAAGAAGATGGTGGAATTGAAGGAAAAATTAGCGAGATTAGCAGTTAATAACTAAGAATAAAAGGGGGAAGAGAAGAATCTTCTATCGAAAGAGCTTTCTCTATGGATTTTCATAATGATTACTGGTTAAGAGACAATCAGAATCATGGTAACTTTTTCACTCTATTTTCTTGGTTGGATTTTCCTAAATTCTCTGTCTTAGAATTAAGAACTTGGCTGTATAAGGTTGACTAGTTCTTCTCTATGGATGAAATTTTATTTGAGTAGAGGGTTAAGGTATCTTTAATCCATATAGAAAGAGAAGCTATAGCTTAGCACAGATCATATGTGAGATCAAGGAACTCAACTAGTGAGTTGAGTTGGATTGTGTATGTATTGGCCTTGAATGAAAGATTTGGGGAAGGGTTTGAGGATGATATGGAAATGCTCAAGAAATTAACTCAAATAGGTAGTGTTCAGGAATATCATGCTGAATTTGATAGGTTGTTGACATCTGTAAACCTATCAATGGAAAACCAAATTAGTTGTTACTTGGGAGGGTTGACTCTAGAGTTGAATAAGTCTGTAAGGCTGCAATTACCTAAGACATTGATGCTGGCATATAAATTGACAAGATTGTAGGATGAGGTTTTTAAAGCTCAAGCAAAATCTTGGGGTTTGAGGAGTAGAGGAAGAGTACAAGGACACCTATTATCTACTCCCTCATTTTCTAAACCACATGTGCCAAATTCTGTAGTTAAAAAAAGTAGCGATGTTCAACCAATTATATATCCAAGGTTTTAAGAAAATAATACTCTAAGGAGACCAACTTCTGCAGAAATGATGAGAAGAGGGAAAAAAGGTTGTGCTTCTTTTGTGATGAAAAATATGTTATGGGACATAAGTGCGCAACCAAGAAACAGATTTATTTGATTGATGCAGTAGAAGATGATCAACTATAAAAAGTTTAATGTGATGAAGCAAGACAAGAAGTTATACTAGAACCTGAGGAGTTGATGACCATTTCCTTACAAGCCTATACTGGTATCTCTAGATATCAAACAATTAGGGTGATAGGTTATCATGAGAAGATGCCCTTGCAGGTTCTTATAGACACTGGAGTACACATTACTTTATAGATCAGGAAGTTGCAAAAAGGCTGGGATGTTAAGCTAATAACATAGAGAAGTAATCTAAAAGTGTAGCTTATGGGAGAAAAGTGACCACAACATCAATTTGCAAAAATCTGTTGTGGTTGTTACAAGGAACTATATTTGCTTCAGATTTCCTGCTACTTCCTTTAGGTAATGTGGATATTATTTTGGGTGTCTAGTGGTTAAGAACCTTGGGAAGAGTACTCTTTGATTTCAGCAGCAGAACAATTGAGTCCAGTTACCAAGGCAAGAAATATGTACTGAGAGGAGCAACTAATAAGATGAAGACTACTAAGAGTAAAACTTTAATCAAGCAGTGTGAAGTTGAGAATAAACCTCAGAGGATCTCTTGGATGAATTGGGAGGTGCACATGTGTTAAAACTCCTGAAGGTCTTTATGAGTTTTTAGTTATTCCCTTTGGCTTAACTAATGACTCATCATCATTCCAAAGCCTTATGAATTCAGTGTTTAAACCACTCTTAAAAAAGTTAGTCCTGGTATTTTTGGATGACATACTAATTTATAGCAGAAGCTGGAATAATTATGTTGATCATGTGAGGGCAGTGTTTGAGTTAATGAACTAGTTCCAACTATTTGATAAGATGTCTAAGTGTGATTTTCTTGGTCATTTTATAAGTGGAGAAGGTTTTGCTATTGATCCAAAAAAGATCACTGCAATTTAACATTGGCCTACTCCTATTAACCTTAAATAATTGAGAGGGTTCTTCGGATTAGCTGGATATTACAGAAGATTTATTAAGGGATTTGGTGCCTTTTGTAGACCCTTACATGATATATTAAAAAAGGATGGGTTCACCTGGCCAGTTCAAGCTACTAAAGCATTTGATCAACTCAAGCAGGCCTTAATAACAGTTGCAGTCTTTGCCATGCCTGACTATACTAAGATATTTTTAGTTAAAAATGATGCTTGTGGAAAGAGAATTGGTGTTGTACTTATCCAGAAAGTTTATCTTATTGCTTTTATCAGTAGGTCCTTAGCTCCTAAACACCAGGTCATATGTGTTTATGATAGGGAATTTCTTGCACTTATTTTTGCTGTTACAAAGTGGTCACATTATTTACTGGGAAGGAACTTTGTTGTCCAAACTGATCAAAAGGCCTTAAAATATCTTTTGGAATAAAATATTCATACTGATTACCAGGTTGTTGGCATCACTAAATTGATGGCTTTTGATTTCACTATTGAGTATAAAAAAGGGGTTGAGAACAAGGATGCTGATGCATTATCAAGAAAATATGAGGCTTAGTTCTTAGCTATTTCATTATTAACACATGATAAAGCCTTGTATTCAAGAATTCAAGCATCTTGACAAGCTGATACCACATTGCAAGAAGTGATCCATAGGTTGTAGGTTCATCCTTTCAAATCTTTTACATGGCTTAATAGTTAGTTGAGGTGGAAAAAAGATTAGTTGTGGTCAAGGATTTAAAATTAAGGAAGGATATTATTACAATGTGGCATGCTACACCTCAAGGTGTATTCATGGATGGATGCGCCAATAAAGAGGTAACAGACACTATTCTATTAGAAATCTCTAAATTCTGATGTTAGAAATTTCATCAATAAATGTGACAGTTGCCAGAGGAATAAGTATAATGCTTCTACTTATCTAGGGTTGCTACAACATTTACCTATACCTGATAGAGTCTGGACTAATGTATGCATGGATTTTATTAAAGGCTTACCAAAGGTGCAAGAGAAAGAGACGATCTTAGTGGTGGTTAATAAACTAAGAAAGTCTGCTCATTTCATCAATATTTAACATCCATATTCTGCTCAAACTGTTGCTCATTTTTTCATGGATCATATTTTCAAGTTACACGGACTACCTTCTACCATGACAAATGACAGAGACCTCATTTTTATTAGCTCATTCTGGCAGGAGTTGTTTGGATTGTTGGGAGTTAAAGTACAATATTCTACTGCATACATCCGCAGACTGATGGACAAACTGAGGTTTTGAACAGGACATTAGAGACCTATTTGAGGTATTTTTGCTCAAAAAAGTCTAAAGAGTGGGTATCTTATTTACCTCTTGCTGAATGGTGGTACAATACCACCTATTATACCACTCTTAAATGCACTCTATATGAAGTTCTCTATGGCCAAAACCTCTTATTCACCTCTTTACTTAGCTGTAAAATCTAGTTTTGATATGGTTGATAGGTCACCGATTGCAAGGGAAGCATTTATTCAACTCTTAAAGTTTCATATCCTTATAGATCAACAGAGAATGAAGGATCTAGTAGAAAAACATAGGTTTGATAAGAGTTTTGAGGTAGAAGATTGGGTGTACCTGAAAATCCAGCCTTACAGACATATTTCAGTAGCTACCAGGCACTATAAAAAACTAGCTGCTAAGTTGTATGGTCCTTATTTGATTGAACCTAGAATAGGTGCTGTGGCCTACATTCTATTGCTGCCTAGTGATGTACTCATTCATCCTATATTCCATGTTTCTTAGCTATAAAATGTCATGAAATCCCTTCCAACATTGCGCAACCTCCAATTATTCAATTGCTAAGTCCCTACTATCCTACCCCTGAGAGATTTCTAGATAAAAAACTATTTTAAAAGGGCAACAAAGTGGTGGAACAATTGCTTATTAAGTGGAGCAACTTGGGTGAAGATCAGGCAACTTGGGAATTCTCTTCTGTGTTTCAATTGAGATTTCCCTCTTTTAATCCTTAAGGTTAAGGATCTACTGAAAGAAGGGGTACTGTTACAAGTATGCAATAGGAAGTATAAAGAAGAGAGGAAGAAAGATTTTTTCATGCCTCAAAATGATAAGGACAAACAAGAACCGTATACACTTACTCTACAAGCAATCTATGATATATGTGAGGTTATGTGATAATAACGAGCAGGATATTTAATAAGAGTTGCATATATACACGAGGGAGTTATATTAACAAAACTATACAATACTACATGATGTCCATGAAGCCTCTAGTCAGTTTAACACACTATACTATAAGTGACTAGTTGGCATCAGGCCCGTCATGCCCAACCAAAGACCTATACATATAATCAAAATACTAGGCATAGACTGGCCCCAGAGAGATTTGGAGCTTACCAAAATATCAGTTGAAAATGACAATAGGGTATAACGTGGACGTCTGCTATCTTGAAGATCTAAGCATGCATTAATGAAACATGGTGGGTCTGAGACATCAGTACATAAACAACATGTACTGGTATGAAAGTAGATAGAATAACAGCTGGATAAGTACAGAAGCTCATATGAGTCAAATGGTAAAGTAAAAAATGTATGAGCAAATAAATAACACATATAAGATATGAACTGATAACTCATGCACCGACCTAATTAACATCATATATAATATTTAGAACAACGTTCATTATAATATAGGGCCTATACTTTGCCTAGCTGATGCACTTATCCTATAAGTTATACAAATGACCATAAGATGGCCTTCCGAAGGCAATCTAAGGCAAGTATAAAGCATATGTTGCTCACATACTCACTGCTATGATCCCTTATGTGTAACGGTAATCGCAGTCTGTATCCAGGTATGCCTCATCCAGGGGCTTACTGTGAGGGTCTGCCTGCAGGCCATATATGCCATATGTTGGCTCGATTCAGGTAAAACCAATACATGATGTTCCAGCTGACTTCAAATACAAATGATACCACAAAGGTGGGTACGCCTAATTGTTGGGCTCACTATAGTGGTCTGGTCTCAATCATGTGCACAGAATCACGTCGAGCAATATGTCAAGTCTAACCTATGTACCCTTCCATCATTAATGTTTATCAAATAATGCCTTGAAGGCCTATGACATGTGAGTTACGATAATGATCGTTTAGATACCATATACAAGCGAAACTATATTATTACTATTTACCCTTAACGTGTAAGGGCTTCAAGTATAGAAACTTATAATAGTATGGAAGTACCATAGAAATTTAACACAAAGAGGGAAAGATAGATACTTATAAGCTTGATGGTAGAGAAAGGGAATGATATGTAAGGCAATATAAAGATTCCACTTTCATATTTCATGGGAATTATACTAACATCAAATAGGAAAGAGCATAGGATATAGGGTGGTGCCTTAGCAGTGAGGAAAGGTTTAGCTTTACATACCTTAATACTTAACTAGATATGATAGTATTCCGAACCTTTATCCTTTCAATCACCTCTTTAAGATATCCGATAGACAATCTACTCACTACAAGGATAACATGTATATTCATTAATGACCCGTATATGCATTTAACAATTTTATTCCAATAATCTTCTATTATGCTCAAAACCAATTGAATTTCGTTACAAGAATTTAGAATGAATTCTAACTTTTTCAACTTATTCCAATTCAAGGGTAAAACCACCCAATTGATAAGAATCCCTAAAAATCCTTCTCTTATCAAAATTGCACATTTTTCTTCCCTTTTTCTCAAGAAACCCAATTAAGCAACCCACTTTAAGAGCTAGTACCAAGATTCAAATTAACTATCCTTAAATACGTATTCGTGATTAAATTCAAGAAATGGATAGAGAATTTACCTCTTGAAATTCAATCCCAACACTAACTATGAAATTGATTCCTTGATGTTGAATGAAGAAAAGGGGACAAAACAGTGAGGATACTAGTAGTATTGTTTCTTCTCATTTTGGAATACAAACAAGAACCCAAACAATTGCTTTTTTTTGTCTCTTGCAGGAAGAGTAAGATAAAACAATTAGGGTCAAGTACCCTCTTATACATTTTTTTTGGTTTGGGAAAGAGTTCCAGTGAACTCTAAAGATAGATATATCCTTTTTTCTTTCCAATTTGCTTCCTTATCACTTATTCAATATATTTTAGGAACTGAAGTAGCCCCCACTGAAAGTAGCAAGTTAAGTTTAAAACTTTTCAATCCACTCTTTACCTTACTAGTAGGAACTATATATATTACATACAGTATAGTTATATGTATGCACTATAATTCTTCGAAAACTACGCACACCACGTAACTCTTTATAAATTCAAGGTCATACTCACTTAAAACATTGAACTTGGACTCCAAAATTCTCCAAAGTGTTACAGAATTGAGCTGAGTTGGCATTTGATTAGTTAAAGCTGTTAAAATGATATTTGTTGTTTAAAATTCTATTTTTACTGTACCTGTTATTGTAGATGCATCCCAAAGTTTGTTAAGGCGGTCACAACTATCCAATTAAGAGTTTTAGCTATATAAACTAGTGTACTGATTAGATTGAATAATAACATATATATGTTTTCTCTCTCAAATTCTTTTCTCATCTTATCTAAGTTCTTGGATTTTCCTTGATTAGCATATCAGTTTTTCAAAGATAATTCTTAAAACTGACCCACAATTGGCATTAAATTAGCAATTGTGCATCATGTTTTCCATTATCTAGTACATGCTTGGCAAAACAAATTGGTAGCCAGGTAAAATAATGTTACTTTAGTTTACCCAACAATCTTTCAATACCATGGTTTTATTCTTGTTATTCGGGCACTGAAATATGTCTAATTGTTGTTATTAAACAAAATTTTGGTTCTAAAATACAATTGTATATTATTAAATATGGAAGAAGATACCTGTATGAAAGCAGACCATTTGGTGTTAGAGTATTTAAGTAATCATCCTGATAGTAGTTGTTGTATCATCCTTTGCAGAGTCGAAACTAAGAAATGTTCTACTTTTACCAGGAAATCTGAAAATTAATATTTTATTTAGCTGATCAACAAATTTATTTCTGCTAGTTAGGATAGCATGTTCAGTCATGTATTTTGCAGAATCTGCATTTTTATCCAGCTGTGGGAATGTTTGCTCTATTAAGGCATCTGTTCTAGTACTGTCACTCTTAGTTTTAATAACCAATTGTTTTGGAAGTAGTACCAAGTCATCTCTTATTGTAGGCTCCTCCTTGTTACCTATGCTTAGTAAGAGTTCACTAAATGATGAATATGTTCTCGCCCTCATATTTCTTGTTAACTTTATCTTTTTCATCTGATGCCACAGGTACGACTTTACTAAATTTGCATTTACCGTTTTAGCCTGTGTAGATTTTGGAATTTCTTGTAATACCTGACGAAAATCACCTCCGAAAACCATTACTTTTCCACCAAAGGGTTCGTCAATGTCCAATATATCTCTAAAGCTTCTATTAACTATTTCAATTGTCCAACGGCTGGCCATATATGCTTTATCCTAGATAATTACTTTGGCTTTTTTAATTAATTTAGCTCCACCATTTTGCTTTGACATATGTGTGACTGTTGTATTAGTCATCTAAAGAGGTATCTCAAATCTAGAATGAGTCGTACGACCTCCCGATAGAAGAGCTGATGATACATCACTTGTTGTCTTCGCTAATGCTATCATGCCCCTTCATCTGGTAATGCACGATATAGGAATGTTTTTTCGGTTCCTCCAGGTCCATTGACAAATAATAATCTCGATTGACCATATTCTAATGTTTGCAATATAATCTTGAATGCTTGCTCTTGTTAGGATTTAGCTTTGTTTGTACATTTAAATCTTCGGAAGACACTATTATAGACTTCTCTTTCATTATTTCTCTGCATTCTGATATAATTCCATCATCCATACTCTGTTCAGGTCTAGGTATGTCATAATTTTCAATTTTCTTACCCATGCTCTTTAATAAATGGTTTATGCTTTTCAATGTGCATTGAAGTTAGGCCGTAGGAGAATTTTTATGTATTCTCTTAAAATCTTCAGACATGTCATCATAATATGTATCCCAGAGCTTTCTAACATCCATCAGATTACAATGAATCAATATTGTTGCAAATAAATTTCTAAGAGCCGATGGCATTTTGAAGACGACCGCTTCACGTAAGCATTCAGAATTGCTGTTATCTGACTCGAGTAAACCTCTTTCTTTTGCAGCTTCTTTGAATGTGTCACACAGCCTTCTATAAACAGTTAGCAAGTATTGAAATGAAGTTGGTCCTCATACGTGATTCAATAATAATTTCAAATAATACCTTTTGCCTTCTGCTGGATTAGTTATGAATTAAAGAAGAAAGAGTAAATAAATGATATTTAAACGTTTACAAATATTAAGAGTGGTCGTGTTGAATTTTTTATCAACAACAATTCAAACAATTACTAATCTTGTTTTTCGTTGCATCCAAAGCTTACCTTGAGCATTCCAAACATAGTTCTCTGGAAATTCCTTGTATATGCATTTACGCGCTTCATTGTCTATTGAATATTTGTGAAAATACTCAGTGAGCATGATTTTTGAGGTGCATTCCCACACAACAATATTTTTAAAATTTTGATTGCTCTAATCGTACACTACAATGTGAACAGATAATATTAAGAAGATTAATAGAATATTCTGTACACCATAATTTTATGTATTTATTTTCATGATAAATTCATAGCTAAAACAGTTTATGACAATTTGAATTTTGTGACTATTTTATCAAAAGGGTAAAGCTGTCTAATTCAGATAGCTTAAGAAAGCCTAATTGTTTATCTTTATTTGGTAGATGTAGTTGAAGGTTAATGACCGGAGGCTCATTAAGATCAAATTCATAAATTCTCTATAGCACTTCTGGTGCAGCAACTCAATGTGCATCTTAAAAACACTTAATTTCATCAACGGCTTTTTCTTCATTATCTGATTCGATATAAACAACGCACCTATCATGTCCTTTAATATATACTTATAAAGATACTTATTGCTTTTAACCCTGCACAAGGCTCAACATTGATATGACAATTATATCTACTCAATAAATAAGAATTATATGGAACAACCTATTGGTTATTCATTGTCATGCCTCAAACCTTTTCTTTCTTTCCATTATTTTGCCTCTTGTAAATAGGATAGATATCCTTTCCTTGTATTGATTTATTACTAAATGGTCAAGGATAATGACTCATGCACTGACCATCCCTCATGCATGAATTTGTTGGATATTTTTTCCACACGGCCATTCATCATATGTTTGATAACCAAGTCATGCAAAATTGGAAATTCTTCTTTGTCCGGAAATTCAAAAAAAATAAACTTGTCGTAATCATCTAGTGATGTTATCTTGTATCCTTGTTCCAGTATTAACAAAATGTGAATCTGTGGTAGGCCTCTTTTCTAAAATTCAATCACAAAAACATATGCTGCAACAGGCCTAAAAAATTTTTTCTTGAAGATTTGATCTTTTAAATCTTGTAACTTTGATCTAAAAACTGTAGTCACCAAGTCAGGTCTGTCTTGAGCAAGTTGTCCTTCTACCAAATTTTCTTGGATCTCTGGCCAATCGGGATTAGATGTCACTGTGATAAACAAATTTAGTTTTTCAAAATGTTGAACCAAAGACATTACATCCATATATCTACGATGCATATTCCTAGGACCTCTGATAAATGATGCAGGAAGTATTATTCTTTGACCAACTTTCGAGCCTTTGCTTTCTCCAGCCATAATACCATCAACTATGCCTTGCAATATTTCTTTCTAAAATTTGATTGCTCAAACCTAAAATATTCAAGTCCAGTAGTTTCTAGCTTGATGTACATGTCAACAATAAATAATTGAAACAATCGTCCACATAATAGTATTATCGTATTTTATCCACTGCGTATTTACAACTTATAGCAATAATACTCTCTACAAGAGACATAATTTTTAGCTCCACGTCGTACATCTGCAACATCTTTTTAAATATATTGATATGAAAGTTGTAAGTACATAATTCTAAGAGATTTGGTTTTAAAACTTTATCTTTTTGCTCGTTGTCAAACACCTTATCAACAGAGAGAAATGTTGGGTTGTTCTGGTTGAGACCTATAACTTCAGTTCCACGCTTTCCTTTACTTGTTTTATGTTGTTTTCATATTCCTTGGTGCCAGCCTAGTTCACCACTTGGAAAAAACAAAGGATACTGGAGTGGGTCATAGCATCCGTAATAATGTTTAACTCTATGAATATTACCTGAATATTAATGAACAATAATCTCTTGATAAAATGATACACTGGGGTTGTTTTGTCTATCTAAATTGCAGCAGCTTGATCTACTGATGATTTATTGTAGACACGTTGATCTATTTTGGCAATGAAAGCAATTCGAATTTCTAAATCCTTAAAGTTTGAATGATCCTTTAGCTAGCGAAACAATTGTGCATAAGGATTACCATCCATTATTTATTTAATTATTGTGACAACTTTCTCAGATAAATTAACTTATTTGACTTTTGAAATCCTATTGCGTGACTCATTTTCTGTGTCAAAAAAGTTCATCTAAAAATAGCATGGATTATTATCATGGGGTAGTAATGAGGGGAGATCATGATATATTTGACCCTTTGCTCGAAATGTATAAACTCCTTTTGCGAAGATGCCAGATCATTGTCAAGTTTAACACCAAAAGACGTAAATCCAAATATGTTGTTATATGCTCTAATGTTTCTGTGAAATTCTTCTGCTACTTTAAATTTTAAGAAGAATTAATCATATAATTGAGTTGGAACTGCAGTATTTTCAAGTTTTATTAATCCACAGTTACAACAAAATGTTGGAGTCTCATGTTGAAATCTCATAGCATGACAACCAGTGCATTCAGGAATATTTTTCAACTTTTAAATACACGATATTGATGGTATGTAGTCAATTTCAACTAAATTTGTTGTGTAAAATGTTAGAAATGTTAATAAATATTACAGCTAGCACAAATAGAATGTAAATAACTTTAATTAATAAAATAGTACTGCATTACCTTCAATTTTACACCTTTGCGATAGAGCCTATAGTAACCAATATATTTTGCGTCTTTTTGTTGGCCATGTTTCTTAAATATCGACATCTTGTATGGAATCAGTCCTTTTATTACCTTTAAAAAGAAGTAAACTCTACATTCAGTGTGATTCAAAATTGGAGGAATCTAATAAATATGTTATTATTTTGCATTTTGAAGATCTGCAATAACGAGATTGAAGCAGAGATTTGGATTGCTGACAAAAGAATTTAATTTCAACTGGCCAAGTTTATAGTAGACGTACTCGTAGTGATATTACTGATGTAAGTTATCAACTTTGAACTTTTAATAGCTTTAGACATGTTTATCTTTGGTTGTTTACCGAATCTCCGATAAAGCATCAGAACAAATAGCTTTATAGTTACTTGTTTCAACTTTGACATGAATAAACCTTTAAAACTGTTAATCTATTGTTATCAGAGAAGCTGTTAATTAAATATCGATTGAGATTTTCTCTTGTTAATATTTTATAGGTTTCATTCAAGTCCTTGATTAGATAAAAGTCCTATAGGCAAGTTGATGCTAAAAAATATTTGCTTGGGGATCACAATGGTGTCCTCTAGAGAAGAAGTGAATTTTTTTTATGCACTATGTCTTTTCTATTCTTGAGTTTCCATTACTAAAATGGATTTGTATTTTATGCTGGGAATAAAATAATTATATGGACATAATCTGTTCTTGTAATGACCCTAGACTATACCCTGGACGCTACACGGTGCTTGGAACCACAGGTGATCCCAAGCTAACCCATAAACTGACATACTATTAAGCAACTGAATTATAATAAAATAAATAACAAGTTCTGCAGTGCAGAAAATATAATCATTGCATAATCTGAATAAATACATTACTAATAAAGTTTACAATCAAATAAAATTGAAGGATGAAACTGAAATTTACATGACTGACTCTGACTGACATCTATAAAGCCTCAACTATACTGATTATAGATAGATGGGACATGCCTCCAACTACTACTAATCAATATATATGAAAATAAATGAACTATACATGAACTAAAACTGTCCAGAGTTCCCAAAATAAGAGAACTTATCACCTGCTAGCTGGAAACTGCAACTGTCTGATCATGATGTATGGGCTACAAATGGTACCTAAATTATGAAATAATATAGCCACACAGATGTATATGTGGATCAGTACTTCTAGAATGTACGAAGTATGCAGGGGTAAATGCAATAAGTAAAACTAATTTCATATGTAATCTTAAAACATGTATTCTAAATGTAAGTAGACCCACTAATAGGCTGGAATAAACTGAAAACTAAATTTCTTAAAGCATGAGTGACAAACATACTCTGATAAGATGGTGAATCTCTACCCTTAATTTCTGTAAAACTTTACTTTAATGATATAGTAGAACCGAAGCTGGGATATGGTAAAACATGGATACTGTATGAATACTAAGTCTTTAACTACGTGATGGAGACTGACATAACTCGAGGATCTGAATATACAATTATACTAAGTACGAATACCTAAACATACAAAACCAAACATGATATATACTAAGCTTATCTGATTAACTGAATGACTGATAGATGAATACTGGTCATGTAAGACTGAACTATATTTAGTATGAATAACTGGACTGAAATTGTGGAGTACTATGCATATGAGACAAGGACTAACTGAACAATATGAGATGACCGAACATGAGTGTATGTAAACTATATTATCTGAGAATACAAGACCAAACGTATAACATAATTCTGAATAGTCTATAAATTGAAATACTGAGATACTGATAACTGATAACTGTATGCTATAGTCAAGCAAACCTGAAACTAAACTCTGAACTGAGACTGTAACTGAGACTGTGGGAGGTATCATCTAACTGATATTCCCCAATCTAAGCTAATTTGGGTCCAACTTATAACCCCAGTGGGAAGGATGTCAATACCGTACCACGGGTACTAATGCTAGTTGTGTGGATCCACTAAACTGGTGTCCCAAAGGACTAAGGAGTAACCCTATACTGGCAGAAAACTCATGAGATATGTGTCAAACCTAACCTGGCAGGAAGACATCTCAAACCTATGGTGGCTACGCAGTTCTGTAACGCAGGGATTGCTACTAAGGGTCAAACCCTAAACTGGTAGGAATGCCCCTATCCCTAGGTTTGCTCGATGCTGAATCCTACTCTCAACTGAATGACACTGGAATACTAACTGGTGCATGCACTGTTAACTGATAAACTCAGGTCATGGTATTCTAAAAATAATAGTGCATATTGATTCTAAGGTAATTATTAACGTATAAACTAATACTGGGACTGGAACTAGACTGAGCTAACTTAATTGGACTCATAACTAACCATATTATTGACTGAATGATATTTCCTATGGTATGACTGAAATCATTCTGTAGATACTGAAAACTAGGTAAACAACTAAATTTTGGGTATTCATAACCCAGGACTTGATAGCAATAATAATAAGAACACATGAGACCATAGTAAGTAAGCATTATTTAAAGGAATCCATCACTTGGGCCTTTCATCATATACATGGGGATTAATACTTTAACATGGACAATCCATCAAACACACAGGGATCATAAACTTGAACATAAGAATATCTCAAATATGGGAGCATAGCATGATTACATAACTAAAATCATGAATTTAGGAGTTCACATGAAATTCGCTTGAAATAGGACATGGACTTTTAATCATACATGTAAAGATCATAGCTTAAACCTAAAAATGTCTTAAACATGGGTGAACAATAGAGTTACATGGCAGAATTCATAACTTGAGGATTCATCTTGAAATTGATTGAACATGATATAGGAATTTCATCAAACATGTGGAAAGCATGAATTTAAAACATGAGAATGGTGCTAAAATCACAAATTTAGGATCTATCATGGAATTCACTTAAATAAAGCTTAGGAAACTCAAATTCATAGCATGAGGAATTCAAAATCTTGCATGGAATCACACATGGGCTAAAATTAATTAAAATGTAATGCTCCAAGTCTGTACTCTGGATGCCACACAGTGCTTACGACCCCGAAGGACCACAAGCTAACCCATGACTAGTACCTGCTGTGAGCACTGTATAATAATACTAAAATAATGCAGTAATTAGGCTAAAATGCCATAAGGTTCATATTCTAATACTGATGAATATAATAACTGAATAATAACATTTGCAAGACTGAATACTGTCTGAACTAGTCTAGTCTAAAAATCCTCTAACTGAACTATCTGAAAGTGGAGTTGATGGGACAAACCCCCAGTTAACTCCGATTACTGAAGCTAATGAAAATACTGAAATAAAAGCATATCCTTGATAAATGAGGCTCACTATTAAATTTACTACTACTATCTGAATCTGTGTATGCATGGTTAGGAACTTGAGCGTCTGAACCTATGATATGAGACATCATAGTGCAAAGAGAAAGTATGCGTCAGTACGTGAAATGTACTGATATACTAGATGAGGTAAGGATGATGTAGGAGTTCATATGCATGAACAATAACTGACTGAATGATATAGAGAGTAACTAAATAAGATACATGGACAACTGAATCCACTGTAAAATACCGAGTATACAATACTGTGCATATATATATATATGCTGTATATGAGCTTTTACTGAAGCTGAGTACTTATTTTTGATACTGAGTAATTGATATCTAAGATTACTGATAACTGAATTACTGATACTAAGTGACTGTGTCTGACAGTCCTGATTCTGTAGAATTGAACTGAGTTCTATATTAAGACTGAAACTGAAACTGTGAGAGGTAATCATCTAACCGACATGCCCCAAAATAAGATAACTGGGGTCCAACCTATAACCCAGTTGGAAGGGTGTTAGTACCGTGTCACAGGTAAAGATAAGCTGAAGAGTCACCCTCATCTGGCAGGTGCCCTAAATTAGAATGGAGGTACCCTCAACTGGAAGGTAAAACACCTTATCAACCCTCAACTGGCAGTTTGATATCTCAACCTACGCTGGCTATGTAGTTCTGGAATGCAAGGATTGCTTCTAAGGATCGCACCCTCTACTGACAGGTGAACCCCCATCCTTGGGTTCACTCAGTGCTGAATCCTACTCCCAACCAAAGAAACTGATTACTCTACTGAGTTGAACTGGACTGATACTGAGGTTCGTTGAGTTCTATAACTGACTGAGTACTACTGATCGTGACAATACTGAGACTGTTCTGTAACTACTGTAGATCTAGGTAAACAACTAGATTTTTGGACATTGAATACCCTATGGACTCGATAGCGTTGAAGGTAAAATATAACATGATCATAAAAGCATAGCAATACTTGCTTGTTAACAATGCACTCACTTAGACATTTTGTCAAACACTTGATATATATGAACTTGTACATGAATGGGAACATATAATAACATGTCATGATAGCACTATCCAATTCATATGAGCATTTTATCAAACACTTGAGGAACATGATTATTTCATATAACAATAAACATATAATAATATCATGGCTACTACATTCAACTTTTAGTTCTTGAGTCCAATATGAAGATCCCATAAATCAACCCACAAACTATCTAGTTTTCATGAAACGTGTAATTAATCATGAAATTTAAACCCAATTAATATCATGAACATGAATACAATCAATTTCAAGCACGAAAATCATAAATATATAAACTTGTATGTTTAAATAGGGTCCTTGGAATCCATGGGTGAAAGGAAACCCAGGATGAACACCTAACATACCTTGATTGTTAATTCTCTGATAGTTGTGGTGGATTTCTTGGGACTTGAATCTTGAATTTGATGGGTTAGGGTTTGTTCTTGAGAGGATTTGTGAGTAATGAGTGAATTTTTCCTTTATAAAGACTTAATCTTGTGTTTTGGGGCTGATATAAGGTGGGGAAAATGACCCAAATACCCATCTAGACGTAGATTTTCAATTACTAAAAATGTGCCCAACAACGCGCAGACCGACGCACCGCATTTATGGTCGATGCGATAGATAACATGATGCATCGATATCTTATTGGCTCACTAGAATTTGCACTGAAGGCTGGAGGAAAGTTTTGGTCAACGCGATGGGCGACGCGACGTATCGAGATCGCGTCAATCCACTATTTTGGACTCCCAAACATGTCTTAAACGACATCTAAAAAATTCAAAACTCAGTCGAAGTGACCTATTGACACACCTGATCATGATTTAATCCAAATATCAATATTTTAAGGTTCTAAGGGTCGAAAATAAGTTCATGGAAATATCGAAGCCAAAATAAGACTAAGTGTCAATACTTAGCTTAAAATTTTCTAAGTCTGGGGCCTCTTTTCATGCTTTAAAGAACTGAGTTAGGATTGAAATTTTACGGGATCTTACATAAAATCACCATGAAAACATGCAATTCAATCTTTATTGAATATTTAAAATAATATAATGATCGAAAATTCATTCTTTAATTGAAATAAAAGGGTTTTGGGCTCCACGGGTGAAAGAGGACCCATGGATGAATTCCCACATACCTTAAAGCTTTAATCTTGAAGGAGAAACACAAACTTGAAAGCTTTATTAAATTAGGAAACTTGAGTTCTAGCTTTTCTTGAAGAAAATTTGATGAAGTTCTTGGTGTTCTTGAGGGGGCAAGGGTTTTCTTGGAGAGAAAAAGATAAAAAACAATGTATCTAATGCTTTTGGGGGATGAAATTAAGTGTTATGGGCGGATTTGGTTAAGGGGATGTCACGTCCCAAAAACCTAATGGGCGTAACTGGCTCCCGCTAACAACACTTGTTCAGAGAACCAACTTTCCACACATTCACAATGTATACAACACTGAGATAAAAATGTGTACAACTTCAAATGCTCGAAATAATCATTAAATGCAAAGTAATGATCCAACAAGATATCTCATAATGATTTACGAAAACAATAGCAGTTTAGGTATCAAATTTTTAACCCAAACCCCACACTAGACCATGGAGCATCTAAACAAAGTTACATGAGTTCAGCTTTCGGGCATGCGACCCAACAAAAAGAAATATAAGCTAAAAATAACTAAAGCTAGATGACAGCCTCCACGAACAATGTGAAGGTTCAACTTAGCAATGAAATCCATACATAAAGATTGTTAGCCACAAGTCTCTCTCTCCACAACCGTATCAGTAGGTATACAAGTAAGGAGTGAGCTATATAAATATAACCCAATAACATCCTTGGCTCGCTACTTTAAGTACTCCTGGGACAAGTATTAGAATACAACAACACCAAAAACATATAGTTATTACATACAGGAAGTATATCATAATAAGATGTCCAACGAGACCAACAATCATTCCTCGAAAACTATATATCTCAACACAACTTATACCAAGTATTTATCACCATTTGAAATAAAAGTAACTACCCAACACCAGAAGTTTTAGGCCACATACACAATGTGCCAAATATCAAGAGTATACATAATACTCCGAAAACATACACAATATCCCATATCAAATCAAAAAGCATACACAATGCTCAAAGAAAGTATACACAATGCCCCAACGAAATTAGGAAGCATACACAATGCTCCAATCTCACAGTACACAATCATATCACATCACAAAATAATTTATAAAAGGAGTATTAGTATTCTTAAGCATAAAGTATATGTGTCTGGCTGGCCTTGAAGACCGTCGATTCTGCCAAGCACACACTCATCCCAACACATGGACCGGGCAGATATAAATATATCTTAAAAATAAATTTGAAAAGCAAGAACCCAAAGTTTAAAGTCTCACTTACCTTGCTAATGACAAATTTTCCAACCTTGCAATACGTAGAACACCAACCAAACAACCTCCAATGGCTTCAATCTATGCAACAATATTGATTAACTATATCAATTAATTTTTTTGAGGTCAAGACTCATAATCCCAAATTTTCAAGTTTAGAGTTAACCCTTAATATCTCAATCTCAAATCATGAATTAAAATATTTTAATTTCACTATTTAAAGTTAAGGAGGAATCATCTGAGCAATATATTACACTACAATTGTTGAACTATGCATAAACAAACCTAGGTAGAATTCATTTGCATTAACTATATGCCACAAACATATCTTCGTTTAATGGCCATAGTGCCACAGATTTTAATTTTCTAATATGCTTTATACCATAATTACAAAATGATTGCTTCATCATACTTCTTTTCATAGCTAATCATACACTAATTTAAAGAAAGTTACTTCATGAAACTACAAGCACATAATTATATAAAAATTATTTGTGCCCACACCTGAAACTTACTGCCTAAGACACTAGCCAACCCTCTGATAACTCTTCCACTCAAATAGGCTAACAACCAAATCAGGATATTCAAATACAAGCTATGGAGACAAAGTGTCTTCATACGTGAGCAAAGAACCCCCCTTTTTTTTTCTTCCTTCTTGTGCATTATTTTTCTGACACAAATGCACCACCTAAAGTCCCTCAATTGGTGCTTCTTTCTTTCAAAAATAATAGGATTAAATACCCTAATTTTTTTTACTCCTTTTTGTAACTGAAATGTGAAAAAGAAAAACTGAACAGGGGGAGGGTTTTGACTTTTGGCTTGCTCACTTTAATTCCCTTAATATTAATAATAATAATAATGGCTAAATTACCCATTTATCCCTCATTAAAAATCTGGGTTATTTCATTTCCCTCCACTTAAAATAACGTTCATCCTCGAACGTGACAAGAGTCATACAAAAAAATGTCAAATGAGTGAGAAAATCTAACTCGCATGGACAAGTGATAATAAGATGATCTATAAACAACCTAGGTAGCTCGGCAAATAATCCAAAAACACACCAACAAATTCTCAAACAATAAAACACTATCAATAGTAACATTTTCAGCTCGTGCATCATGAACAATAGCAATAAAATCCGAACACCCATGATTTACATTTAACGTGTCTTTCATAAAATGTCATCTTTTCTTAAGTCATAGGGGTCACACCCTTCCACATTAAAGTATTTTTTCAAAAAAATAGAAACATATAAGCTTAGCATAACAATCAATCAAAGCATAACATGATGTCAATCGGTCCATACACATAATCACATCAAAATCAAACATAGGTAGCACAAGTTATCAACTATGGTGCCCTTGCGCTAAACAGATATCACGCAATATCCATAAACTTTATCCACTAATTAAATGTCCCCCACTAAGTCATAACCATCTATAGCACAATAAGAGTCTCAACTCTTCTTTATAAGAATAAAACAATAAATGAAGATAAAAACAAATACGTAGAACAAAGATCAATAAAAAAATATCCCCTAAGAGAATTAACAATATAATACCCGTGACTACCGCATCAGGTGCCTCGTTATCCTGTCTAGCCATAGCGAAGAATCTCGGTGGTCCACCCCCTATTTGAGAAACCTGTGCTCCCTATCGATTTTGTCCATAAGCACCCTTTGGAGTAGCTCTAACCGGCTGAGCTTAGGTTTGTGCTCCTGCAATATTTCTTTGCACCTAAGTAGTAGCTTGACTAATCCTAGAATCTCCCTTAGGATAAAACTTAGTAATATGTCCCTGATCACCATAAGTATAGCAAGACCTATTTGTTTCGTAACAACAACCACTGTGATTTCTACCATAATTGGAACACCACAGATGCTGACTTGACTGATAAGAACTGTTACCCTTCCTCTACATCTATTGTTCACCCTGTCTAGCTGAATAATTGTTCCTCAAAGACTGTCCCACGGACTTTGACTGTGTAGGCCTAGACTGCCCATAATAAAAACTACTATTACCCCAGATTGAGCACCACTAAATACACCTAAATTATGTGCCTTTTTGTTTTCTCGATTAAACCTTTCCATCTCATAATAGAACTCAGAACGAGAGCAGTGTCAAATACCTCAGAATAGGACCCCTTACGCATATAGTGTATCACTAGACCACGATAATGAGCCTCAAGTTTATCCACAAATCATCTTACTTTCTCCCTTTGATCTGCAACTAAAGATGAAACATACCTGGATAACTCAGTAAACTTCGCTTCGTACTCTGTGAATGTCATGGATTCCTATCGTAACTCATTAAACTGGCGTCTCATGTCATCTTATTTGCTCAAGGGAATAAATCTGTCCAAGAACATAGTTGAAAACTCTAACCAAGTGATCGATGGTAGCCGTGCTTGTCTGCCCCTCAAAACAGAAGTCCACCATGCCTCGGGAGACTATGAGAATAGAAAAGTAGTAAATTCTACACCATGATTCTTCTTTAATCCCAAGGTAGTAAGTATTTTCTCGCATCGATCTAAAAACTTTTGAGGCTCAACAGAAGATGGTGTAGCATCAAACTTCAATGGCTTAAGATCCCTGAAATTCTTAAGATCTTTGGGGTTGCCCTACAACTGCAATCGAATGATCAACTGGTTGAGGTGCTTGAGAAGTTGCAACATTCAATTGAACTTGTGTTTGTGCCTGCAAAGTAGCCTGAGGAGTTGGAGTTCGACCCTGATTAGGCACCAATGCCTCTAGTATATTCAACATTCTTATCACAACGTCGGCAGACAATGTAACAGTAGGTACAATAACAAGTGCTAAAGCTAAAGTATCATGATCAACCTGGTCCTGTACTCGCTCAGGAGCCATAACATGGGGTAGGCCCCCACTCCTAACTCAATGCTGAGGATTAGTCTATGCCCTAATTCGAGGCCTGGTTGGACGAAACCCAACTTGACCACCACCACGGGTAGAACCATGTCCACCACCACATCCAGTAGGTTCGTTAAATCGACTAGCAGAGGAAGAACCATGTCTCTTAACCATCTGCGAACAATGCTTAAAGGTTAGACTAAATTAAACTCAAGGCACGAATAATGAATGAAAAAGGAAAACTTCCTAGATATTTTGTAGCCCCAAGTTCATAAGTATGGGCGCCTACGTACCAATGAACAAGAACCTACTAAACATTGCTCCATGACCTGGGACCTACAACCTAGGATCTGATACCAACTTTTTCACATCCCAAAAACCTCATGGGCATGACTGGCGCCCGCTAACAATACTTGTTGGGAGAACCAACTTTCCACACATTCACAATGTATGCAACACTGAGATAAAAAATACACAAAATAATCATTAAACATAAAGTAATGATCCAGCAAGATATCGTGTAACGATTTACAAAAACAACAGTAGTTTAGGTAACAAATATCTAACCCAAACCCCACACTAGACTATGAAGCATCTAAATAAAGTTACATAAGTTCAGCTTTCGGGAATGCAACCCAATAAAAAGAAATATAAGCTTAAAATAACTACAGCTGGTTGATAACCTCCACAAACAATGCGAAGGTTCACCTTAGCAATAGAATATACACGTAAAGATCGTCAACCACAAGTCTCTCTCTCTCCACAACCATATCTGCAGGTATGCAAGTAAGGAGTGAGCTATATAAATATAACCCAGTAAGATCCTCGGCTCACTACTTTAAGTACTCTTGGGACAAGTATTAGAAAATACAACAACACCAAGAACATATAGTTATTACATACAGGAAGTATATCATAATAAGATGTCCAACGAGACCAACAATCATTTCTCAAAAACTATATATATCAACATAATTTATACCAAGTACTTATCACCATTTGAATTTAAAGTAATTACCTAACATCAAAAGTTTTGGGCCGTAAACAGAATGTGCCAAATCTCAAGAGTATACACAATACTCGAGAATCATATCAAAAAGCATACACAATGCTAAGGAAGACATACACAATGCTCAAAGGAAGCATACACGCGCTTGTCCCAACACATGGACTGGGCAGATATAAATATATCTTAAAAAAAAATTTGAAAAGCAAGCACCTAAAGTTTAAAGTCTCACTTACCTTGCTAATGACAACTTTTCCAACCTTGCAACAGGTAGAACACCAACCAAAAAATCTCCAATGGCTTCAATCTATGCAACAATATTAATTAACGATATCAATTAATTTTACTGAGGTTAAGTCTCATAATCTCAAATTTTCAAGCTTAGAGTTAACCCTTAATATCTCACTCTCAAATCATGATTTAAAATATTTTAATCTCACTGTTCGAAGTTAAGAAGGAATCATCTGAGCAATATATTACACTACAATTGTTGAACTATGCATAAACAAACCCAGACCGAATTCAATTGCATTAACTATATGCTACAAACATATCTTCGTTTAATGGCCATAGTGCCACAGATTTTAATTTTTTAATATGCTCCATACCATAATTACAAAATGATTGCTTCATCATACTTCTTTTCATAGCTAATCATACACTAATTTAAAGGAAGTTACTTCATGAAATTACAAACACATAATTATATAAAAATTATTTGTGCCCACACCTGAAACTTACTGCCCAAGAAACTATCAAACTCTCTGACAACTCTTCCAAGCAAATAAGCTAATAACCAAATCAGGATATTCAAAGACAAGCTATGGATACAAAGTATCTTCATACCTGAGCAAAGAACCTCTTTTTTTCTTCCTTATTGTGTGTTATTTTTCTGACACAAATGCAACATCTGAAGTCCCTCAATTGCTGTTTCTTTCTTTCAGAAATAATGAGATTAAATACCCTAATTTTTTTACTTCTTTTTGTAACTGAAATGTGAAAAAGAAAAACTGAACAGGGGTAGGTTTTTCCTTTTAGATTGCTCACTTTAATTCCCTTAATATTAATAATAATAATAATGGCTAAATTACCCATTTATCCCTCATTAAAAATCTGGGTTATTTCTAGAAAAGTGACCAAAGTGCCCCTAGGCCCTTTTGGAATTGAAATAGCATGTGAAACCGTTTTGTAATGCGGTTGCCATCATATTGCATCGCTAATCACGTCGATGACCGATGCTTCACATCCCAATTACATTGGCTTACTGCCTCTCACAAAAAATTCCATAACTTTTCGCTCGGGTATCGGATTAAGGCAAAATTAGTGTAGTTGAAAAGCTAATTCAATTATCTACAATTTGGTGGGTCTTGAGATGAAAAATTCCATTTATATTAAAAGTTATACATGTTAAAAGTAGACCCTTGTATAATCGAATACCAAACTTTGGACGAATCAAAGGCTCTAAGCTCAACTTGTTCTAAGTGATTCTTATGAACATTTTTTATCTCGAAAACATATCAAACACGAGGATAAAGATCATGAAACTTATATTCACATGGAAATAATTTAAATTATAACTTGTACACGTAGGAACGACGGTTCAAAGACTAGCCCGAAAATACGAGGTGTTACAGTTCTTTTTAGTGTTACCACGCTGAAAATCAGTCAACTAAAGGGAGATACTTCCATTTTATCTACCATATTATATCTATCCGAGGATCTTGTCTATATTGGTTCAGGCTTTCGAGATTCACAGGTACTATTGTAGCTTGGGGTTTTGTATTTTTGGTTATCCTATTTCCTTATTTTGTTAATATTTTTCAATTCACATTCAACTTGTAAAGATCAATATCCAGCACAAACTCAAAAAATATCCTATGAAAGTCAATAAGTGTTTTGACTATTTGGGACCAATTATGGATTTTTATGTTGTTGCTGATATGGAGAAGAAAGGTCAAGATATGGTTGTGACGTGATTAGGAGGCTATTAGGATGGGTCGTTTCATATTGTCTATCATGGGGTTGCGATGCATGAAGAGGTATTGTTATCTAAGTTATATACCGCTAGTATTTTATTATTTATTCAAATTATTACTTTAGTTATGTTTATATACCACTATTACTTGTAGGTGTCTGAGGAGCTAGAAGGTATCAACGGAGTCTGGTCGCTTAAATCAACCATTGATGATCGGTATGATTGATTTGTAGTTGTTAGTTTCATTGGTGATTTATTCATTTTTTGATTTGTATCATGCTCATGAAATCTCTACGAGTGTGATAGAGGATTTTAGCACTCAAGATGAGACATTGTTGCGTACAACCCATCCTTCCCAGATCCTAGTTGTGGGATCGAGACTGTTGTTGTTGGGTTATAGAATAGCTAAGTACTCTGAATTCCTATTAATAATTAGTTTAACATTCTTGTAGCTGACCTGTGTTTTTAAATACACTTAAAAGTTACTTGAGCTATGGGTAAGAGGAAGGCAAAATCAAAGTCATCTCCATAGAAGAGGATGGACAAACTTGATACTATTTTCAGCTGCGCTTCCAAAGATATAAGTTTTCTACAGCCTTACAACTTAGAAGTAAGTTACAATAGTCTTCATACTCACAACAGTTTTCACTCTCCATGTTCAATGCCTACTCTAGCTTATTGTTGTTTTCTTAATTGTCTAAGAGAGGAAAAAAACACCAACTTATTATTTTTTACTTGGCTGTTAAATTTCAGTTCCTATTTCTTACTCAGAATAAGTTAAAGTTTCTTTCAATGGTTAGTCAACCTCGATTACAGGTTAATCTCTGATTTTCATCTTTTGTTAGTTCTCACTGTTTGTATGGTTAGAACCTATAGTACGCATATTTTTCGCAGGTCTTAGCTAGTAGAAAGAATAAAATCTCTACACAAAAAGGATCCTTTTATTTACCTTCCTTGAGTTTAGTAATGAACATCTAACTAATTTCTTATTATTGATAAATGTGTTTCTATTTTGTAAAGGAGTGAATTTATTGTTGTTCGTAGAGAGCTAAGCCTATAAGTTTTTTTATGTGTTTTATGTATCTAGTCAAAACTATATTATAGAAGATTTAAATTTAAAATGGGTACCTGAATCTTCTTGTTCGTCAGATTATTAACTGCAGCATTTAAATTTGTCGTAATTGCAACAATATATTTATTATGCATTCGAATAACTTTATTAACTTTTGCTTGATCTATATAGAAAAAATAATAAAATTATTTATTAAAGTGATAAAAAGTGATAAAAAAATGGATTAAAGTATTATGTATCAATTATTTTTAAAAGCTATCTTGTGCCACGTGCTTAACGAATAATAACTTGCAATATAGAATAAGCTATTAAAAACGTATTATAAGTAAGTCAAAATAAATATTGTATAGTTGGATCAAGTTAAACAAAGATCTAACAATCAATATTATTTGTTATGCCAACAGAATTTGCTTAGTGTTTAGAATAGGAAAAAACACAAAGAATGAATTAATACCTATTAACTATCTAGACTTAAAAAATATTAACCTATTCCTAGAGAACAAAGCACGACTAATCCTTTTCTACTAATTTTTTTTTGAGACAATGTGTCATCAGTGTTTTTATGTTTTATGATCCTATTAACTGATTTTTTTGAGTTGATGTCTTCATCTACTATGTCAATTGTAACAATCTTTTTAACTTCTTGAACTGTTTTTGCAATGAAGCGTCTTCCCGCTTGATCTCCTTCACTTTTTGCAATAATTTTAATAAGAAATGTGCAGACTTAGTTTATACTTAGCATCAAGTTATGATAAAATGAGAGTTTCTCTTTTTGTATCAATGAAAAGAATGTACTAATTAGCGAAGGATGATCCGTTGAATTCAAAATAAAGCAGATTATTTTAGTGCTTGATAAGTGTTAAAGAATAGTGTAATATGACCTTTTCCAATAGTGATTGCTTATATGCTATAACATCTCAACCAACCAAGTATTTTACAGCCTCAAACAATGTAACAAAAAAACGTTCATCCCCAGCAAATACATCAAATTTTAGAAGAAATCTGTAAAGTCAGTGAAAAATAGATATTTATCTCATTTTTGAATTTTCAAATGGTTAAAAGTAATTTGATGGTTGTTATGTCTATTACCTTTCCGCATAAGTAATTTTTTCAGTGGGATAACCAGGACATTTTGCAATGTTATCATCAATTTTCACTTTTTTTATAGAAGTTGATGCAATAATCATAGTAGTTTTCATCACTATTCACTATAGCTGCGATAGTTGCAGTAAATCTGCCATACTAAACCTACAAAAAAGAAAGAAAAGTTAGGTGCCATACTAAGGTAAAAACAAAACATTAAATTATTGTAGTTGAAAATAGTACCTCTTTAACACAAGAAAACAATCTGCGATTTCACCAATTGTCATTTTTTTTGCCCTTTTAATTTGTTGAGTTGGCAGTAAAGTAAGATCATTATGAGTTTTCTTCTGGAAAATAGACCTGCATGTTTGTTACTTAGTGTATTATAATAAAAATATTGTACTATAATTTATTTGCATAAATATGAAGACACATATTACCATTCTTGGAGAGACGTTGCTTTTTCAAATGTGGGGTCTATCCACATACTACGTATATAGGTAGAAGATAGGCCGATTCCCTGCAACATAAAATGTTAGGCGCAAAAGAATAACATAGTATTTATTGTAATTGTAAGTGATAAGATAGTACGTTGATATAATGTAGTCCTTAAATCATAAAATTCTACAATTGAGTTTTCTGTAGATAACTTTTCTAGCAACGTGTTATCTATTTCTGATAATTCGCCCCATAATGTGATAGTTTTTCTATCACACCTTTATTTTTAAATTAAAGAAAATAAAATTAAATTATTAAATTAATAATACAGTTTATGTATTAAACAAACACTTTCGCTTCATAAAAAAATTAAGTTTAACTTACTCTTCATTCATAAGTACTATTTCTCTTCGGGTTGCCTTTTGTGAATAGCTTAGAATTGACGAAGATGTCAAAAATATCTGGAAAAAAATATTAAGTATGTATGATTAGATAAATAATATTAAAATATTAAATTTATGACAATGATAATTAGTTGATGAAAGTTAAAGGAATTATCTACTATTATTTCTTTGGTATGTAATCTTTTATCTTAGAATGGAACAAATTTCTTAGAAAAAAAAAATATAGAAAAAGGGTTGTGACATTATTGAACTATAGTGGATGTTAAGAATCCAAGTTCAATGTCCTTATTAACGGATTGAAAATTAGAATTGACCCTATTAATGCAACCGTTTATGATATTGCAAACTTTGGATTGCTGTGAAGAATGTCCAAACGTTTCAATATGTTCATTGAAAAATGTACCATTAATTGTTGTTCCCTGGAAAAAACATAATTTAATAGCTAAATATTATATTCCTTGCAAAATAGCATGGTGGCATCAAAATATAAAACTGACAGAGAATAGAGTAACAAAGAATTCCTTATTGATATTTCTAACAGTAATAAAATCAAATATGTGAATGTTCCTAAATAATGGATCAATACACAAAAAAAAACTTGAAATATAAAGTGGGAATATATGTATATGTTGATGTGTGTGAAGCTATCATAAGGTTTTGGTTATTTATTGAACATCAGATATGATGAAAGTTTTTGGTTTAATAGACTAATATCTGATATGGTGAAAGTTTAATGTTTTTATTCACAAAACATCAACACAAATAGTTTTATATATGAGAAATTATTAAACATGTGAGGTATGAAAGAATAATATTACCTCCACATAAACTAATATCACCATTTTATGAGAACCACCTCCATTCTTAAACGGCTTCGTTGGACCACTTCCGATGACCAAGACTTTGATCATCCAGAGACAATCCCTTGGCTTCAAAGTGCTGGTACCTACAACTTCGGTGATAGGATCCATTGTAATAATCTTTAAGAAAATAGAAGTTAGAATGATAAGAACATATAATTTCATAATAGAGGTAAATTTGTTTGATGAAAAGAATTATATCTGAATATGTGAATCTTGTTGGTAGGTGGGTAGATAAAGATGGTTAGTTATGAGCAACAGAAATTATAATATATTCTACTAAAATGACACATAGAACGATAAGAACGTAGAATTTCATAAGAGGTAGATTTATGAGATGAGAAGAATTATATCTGATTATGTGAGTTAGATAAAGAAGGTTAGTTATGAGAAGTAGAAAATAAAATATATTGAACTAACAGAATATATTAAGCTAAATTAAACTAAGCAATTTAAGCTGACATAACAAGTAATATTGTGTTTAAATTAACAATGTTAAAAGGGAGAGATGATATAACGACCAAAAATCTAAAAATAAAATTATTGAAACAGTGCCGAGACAAAAAAACAATGAAAGATTGAATCTGTTTATAATAATGAACAATGAAAAAAGCTCAAGCGTTTATATAGAAGGACAAAATGTACAAATCAAAGAAGACACAAATTTAGATGTATTTTTTGGTTGAAAGAAACCAAATAGGAAAAGCCGGGTGTTTTTTGGTTGAAAGAAACCAAGTAGAAATCAAATAGGATTGAAAAAAAGGATGTTTTAACCAAGTAGGAAAAAAAGCTAAATTTGAAAAAAATTTAATTGTAGAAAAAATTTAGTGTATTTTTTGGTTGAAAGAAACTAAGTAGGAACCAAATAGGATTAAAAAGTAGGGGTGTTTTAATCAAGTAGGGAAAAAGCTCAAAGAACCTAAGTAGGAATTAAATAGGATAAGAAAAAATGGATGTTTTAATCAAGTAGGGGAAAAAAGCTAAATTTGGGAAGAATTTAATTGTAGGAAAATTTTAGTATATTTATTTTATAGAATTTAATTGTAATATTTATCTTGTAGAATTTAATTGTAGGAAAAAGGATAAAAGACAGTTTTGTCTAAAGCAGACTTGTTTTAATGAAGGGAAAAAAGTTGAATTCACTTTTCTAAAGGCCTTCACACTTTTAATATATATAGATATAGATAGATTTATTTACTAGTTTAGTCGCATGTGCCTCGCACGTATAACGTTTGATTACTTAAAATTAAATAAATTTATTTCTTACAGAAATTTTTAATAACGTGTAAAAATTAAAATCATTTTTAGAGATTCTTCACACTTTAATATAATAATATAAAAATAAATATATTTTTTTAGTGTAAGCACCTGTATATTTTAAATCATCATTTTGCTTTTGTCATACAGTACCTCTTTTCCTTGCTTGCTGCGGTTATTTTTCTTTTTTTTGTTTCTATATTTAAAATCTTTTCTTACTTTTAAAGTCAAATCTTTACAAAATTATTTATTACATTCTTATTACGTACAAATTGATCTATAAATCTCACGCAACTAAAAAGATGAATAATTCATAGATAAAAGAAATTTTGATTTCTGGTACATATTACATAACATAATTCTATAGATTAGACAATAAATCAATAGTTCATAGTGAATTTGGTTAGAGCTACACAATTTTATCTTTTGTTCACCTCCTCTTTTTTTATCAGTATACTCTCATTCATCTTTTTTGAGTCTCAAAAAAATGCATAATGATGTTCACACTAACTACATCATCTAGTAAGTCCAAACTCTTAATATACACTTATAATATGATTTTTTCAACTTAGAACTCCATTTAGCTGTCATTAGAAACAAAAAATAGTCACTAAAAATGGAAAGAAACGTAAAGCCTGTTATACACAACAAAGACACATAAAGAGTTATAATAAAATAACCTTTTAGAGAGAAAAAGAGCAACAACTATTATAATAGTGCTATATAGTGTTGCCTTTAAAATTTGCATAAAAAGTATCGAATATCTTTAAAAGAGTAAAACTTGCAGCAATCAAATGAGAATCACCACACATGTAATATAAACTTTGATTTTTTTTCAGCGAGATAAGCCTTTAATTTTTTTGGCTACTTCATTCGCGGCAACACGCTTGTTTCGTCAATTTTTTCTATCAAAAATTTGCAACTAGAGAAAAACACAAGAAATTGTTAAAAGAGGACAATACATTTTAATTGTTGATTATACATAATTAATATAAAATCTTTAAATTCATTAACTAAAAAGAATAAAGAAAGACAGAAGGATGTCAATAATGAATATAAGAAGACAAGTTGAATTAAAATTAAAATTAATAAATACTCAAAATAAAAAAGAAAAGTAGAAGTAAAAGAAAGATTGTATTTTTGTAGTAAAGTATGATCAAAATATTACTTAAATAAAATTGTAGAATTTTTTTTATATAAGGTAAAATTCTAATTGATTTAGAAGTGTTAAATCTTATAATTTTTTACTTAAATAAAATAAGGACTTTAACTAATTTATTATTGTTTATGTATACTTAAAATTTAATGAAAAGATCGTTGAATTTGGAACTAAAAAGAGTAAAGGAAGTAAATTTTTTTTTTTTAAATAAGTTTTTGCCTTTTTGAGTATGCACAATTTTGCCTTTTTGGGTATTATAAGTTTTGTAATATATATTAGCGTTTATGTATAATTATAATTTTATTTGAGAAATATAGAAAAAGACAATATTAAATCTTCTTTAAATCACATTTATTTGATCTAGAGTTCTTAAATTAGTGGAAAAAGTATTAGTTGTCATTAACTTTAATTTCTTCTAATAAGGAAAGATTTTATCATAAATATATTTAATTAATTTTCAACTCTAAAATATTAGAAAAAAATAGTAAAAAGACGATTTTGTCTAAAGTAAAAACTTTTAGTGAAGGGCAAAAAGTTCAAACGACATTTCTAAGATCCTTCACACTTTTAATATATTATAGATATAGATTATAGATATAGATTATAGATATAGATTAAAGATATAAATTATAGATTATAGATATAGATTTATGGGTGGAAAGTATTTATATTCTTAATTCTTTTAAAAATCAAATTTTCCCTTTGATTATGAACGATCGATATTATTCGAAGTTCAAATAAGGACAGAGTTTGAATAAACAATCCATTATTTTACATTAGCTTAATTAGTCATTAATTATTTAACACTCTTGCTTGTATCATTATTTGTCTTTGTTTAACTTTGATTAAAAGTTGCTTTCCCTGATCAGGTTTTAAATTAATATTCCCATTAAATTAATTAATTAAATTTCACTTTCAACAATTTACAAATTTGTTAAGGATATATTTATCCAGTCTTGATTGTTAAGAACTCTACGCCATTTCTTCCTTTTAATTTCATAGATTTGAGTGGACTTCATAAGTAAAATGTTATTTGTATATGATGTTTACATTTAAAATAATAATTTATCATGGTCAAATTATGTTAAGATGAGAGTATAACATTAATTAACTATTTAGCGATAACAATATATATAAAGATACTTTTTTGTTGTTGTTGGTGTAACATCGAGCATGGATATTTTACCATAAAAAATTAAAAATGCATATAGTAAAGAAGAAAACATTTGGTATTTTTAAATTCATTAAGATTCTACCTTTAAATGATAGAAGAAACTATATATATATAAAAGCAAAATAAAATCAAGACAACATGCCACGTGTCAAGCGATTAAAATAGCCATGTGACAATTTTAAGACAATATTTAAAATGTTGTAATACAAAATTTTAATTAAAAAATATTAGAAAGTTTTAAACTTTCAACTTTAAAAAAGAGATGCACCGTAAATTTTTTTAAAAAAGAGATGCAGTGTAAATTTAAAAAGAAACGTGTCTTACATGCAGTGTAAATTTTAAAAAATAGAGATGAAGTGTAAATTTATAAAGAAACGTGTCACTATCTTTCAACAATTTAAATTTTTAGTAATTATCTAAATAATCTTGACTGATTATCTTTTTTAAACTTTCAACTTTAGAAAAGAGATGCAGCGTAAATTTTTTAAAAAAGGGATGCAGTGTAAATTTAAAAAGAAATGTGTCTCACATGCAGTGTAAATTTTAAAAAATAGAGATGAAGTGCAAGTTTAAAAAAGAAGCGTGTCACTATCTTTCAGCAATTTATATTTGTAGTGATTATCTAAATAATCTTTACTGATTATCTGTTTTAAGCTTTCAACTTAGAAAAGAAATGCAGTGTAATTTTTTTTAAAAAAGAGATGAAGTGTAAATTTAAAAAGAAACGTGTCTCACATGAAGTGTAAATTTTAAAAAATAAAGATGACGTGTAAATTAAAAAAAAAATGTGTCACTATCTTTCAACAATTTAAATTTTTAGTGATTATCTAAATAATCTTTACTGATTATTTGTTTTAAACTCTCAACTTTAGAAAAGAGATGCAGGGTAATTTTTTTTTTAAAAAATATGTAGTGTAAATTTAAAAAAAAAACATTTCTCACATGCATTGTAAATTTTTAAAAATATAGATGAAGTGTAAATTTAAAAAAGAAACGTGTCACTATCTTTCAGTAATTTAATTTTTTAGTGATTATCTAAATAATCTTTACTATAAATATTATTATAATTTAACGATTTAATTTAATTTAATTTAATTTTAAATATAAATAAAAATTTCTCCAATTGTCCCACTCATAAAGATTATTATTAAATTTAAATTAAAAAAACAGTTGTTGATTGTGAAGTCTCCTTTTATATAGCAACTATAAGATTTTTCTCCTCCATTTTTAAAATTTATATTTATCCCAAACAATTAGTTTTTTTAGTTTTTTGAATTTATATTTAAATGAAATTCAAATTGGAATGAAGTTCTACTACTTAACTTCTCCTATATATACTTCTACAATTGTGTATAATGAAATTCAAATTGGAATCAAGCTTTTTTTATTTTTTTTTATTATTAATCATTAGATTTATTCATGGGTTTATTTAATGAATTCTTAATATTCTGTATTTTTAGATTTAATTTTTGTTTTAACAATTTTACTTTTTAATATGGAGATGAATGATGGTGGTATTACATGTTAATCTATTTTCCTAGCCTGAATTCAAGTAAGTAATATTTTCTGTTATGATTTTGTCCATTTCATTTTTGATAAAAACAAATACAAAGAGATAAGTTGTACTAATTATCCTCATCACTTTTTCTCTTATTTTAGTTGTTATTGGTGAGATTTTTCTTTTGACTTTGATGTGGTATATTTGTTCCTGATGCTTATTTTTTTCAAGAATTTTTTTATTTTACTCATAAATTTAAGTTATAAAAAAAAATTCTTAATATTTTTTACAGTAACACTAGCAGCAAGAATAATCGTGATACTTCTTGATAAAATCTAAGAATGTAAAAGATATTTTTTAATTATTATTTTATTTATTTGCTTTATAAAAAAAGATTATATGTTTAATAAATATAAGTATTTGATTAGCATTTATAAAACTATGATAGGAAAAGTATGCAAACTGAAAAATAATCGATTTAATTGCTTTGATTTGTTTTGTCTTTCCTTACAATCATAGAAATATTTGATATATATTCAAAATTAGAATCGAATTGTTTAGTAGTTGACATATAAATTATTCATATATTGAGATAAAATTATTTTTATTGACAGATTAAATTTTTTGTATATGTGTTTGAATTCTATCTAAAATTGTTTGAATGTGTTTGTATAGATTAATTATATAAGTAATATAGCGTGTACATGTTAATTTACTATTTCACACTACTAAATAAGTACATATTGAATATGAATTTTGATACAAAAATAATTAATTATTGAGACTTCTTCTACTAATGAGGTAACTGTGAAATTTAATGAATTATTTAAATAATATTAAATTAATATTTTATTTTTTAATAAAAAATTATATTTAAAAATTAAGCAAGATGATAAGTTAATAAGTTATTAATTAAAATAGCAGACTTATGGCCTATGTACAAAAATGGAGTGGGTAGATTTATGGTGAGGATATTAAAGTTTAATTTAAAATAAAATAAAGTAAATAAATGGTCTTCAAAAATATTATTAACAAATTTAGATATTTTAAAAATTATAAAAATAAATAATAAAAAGAACATATATAAGGAATAAGAATTTATGACATATCAAAGAAAAATAGTAGGTAATTATATTAAGTCAAGTGACGTGCTAATTAAAAGTTAAATATTAATATTATATTCGCTACATATCATTCAAAATTGATACTACTTTCTCCTTCTCAAAACAACTGACATATTTATGCGAAAGCAAGCCTGAACGTTGCGGTTATCAAAATAAAATAGTTGATATATTTTGTTTTAAAATAATTGTCTCAAAATAGTTGTCAGTTTAAAAGATTAAAAATATAATTATTTATTTTTTTCAACTCTACCTTATCATTAACTATTCTAAAATTAATGAAGATTAAAAAACTAATAAGGAATATATCAGTCAAATCATATTTTTAATTAATTATTCTTTAAGAATTGTGCAATCTTAAATCTGATTGTTTTGAAAAGGAGGAAATAATGTATAACAATTAATGACCTTTATTCATTTGTTAAAATATTTTTTGTTCTACAATAAACGTAATATATGTGTGTGTTGCAATTTGTGAAAAATAAATTGAAATCATTGATGTTATCTCTATTCATTTCTCGCAGTTCATCTCATTACAAATGATAACACTCTTTAAATATAAAAAGTAGACCTATAATAATTGACTTAAAATTAATACTTTTTTCTATTATTTAATTTATGGAGAAGTTTTCTTGAGATTTTTTTTTTTTAGTGATGATTTTGTTGTTATTGCTGACTTGCAAAGAGATGGATATAATTTTTTTTATGTTCAAATTTATGAGCAATTTTTTTTTCATATTTTATTAAAAAATATTATGATAGTTGAACTTTTCTTAAGGTAACATGATTTAAAATGGTATAAAAGCAAGTAATTAGATGCAATATATTATTTATAAATTTTAAATGAAAGAGATGAGGGGACAATATTATAAAAATTTAAAATTGTTATTGACAATGTAAAATCTTTAAATAATAAACCAAATAACAAAGGAAAATATGAAAAAGTATTTTTTTTTCGCAATTACAGAATTATTTTTACTCATATAGATTTAGTTAGAGGTGGGGTGGGGAGGGGGATGTGATGGTATAATAAAGTAAAAGATGAAACTTAAAATTTTTTTTGCAGTTAAATGATTATTTTTTTGTATAATTTAGTTGGGGTTTGGGGGTGTGGGGGTTAGAATTTTTATCTTATTTTTTATTTTTTAAAATTGTGATTGGAAAAGGACGGGTGATGGAGGTTGAGGTTATAATTTTTTTTTTCAAATTTCATTAAAAAATAATATGATAGTTGAACTTTTTTTTAAAGTAGTGCGAATAATATGATTTAACATTATCGAACGAGACATTTCAATATGAAGTAATTACAAATAATATTTTAATATTATCTGCGCATCGCTCATACATATACTAGTTAATATAAATAACCCTCCAAATTTCCTAAATGTAACAATTTCAAATCTTGGCATAAAAGCGTAGAAAATTCTCTCTCTCACACACTCTCGGTTTTTCCTTTGCCTACAAAATGGGTTTCTAGCCTTATTTTAGCTTTACTAGTAGTAATTTGGAACTTGGAAAATTCCCCAGTCAACATGGTTATAATAGGCAATAAAATGACCAAATATATGAAATTCTATCACTAATGTGTCTATTTATTTCTCATCATAAAAAAAGAGTAGGGAAACCAAATAAACCCCCAAATAGTTACATGAGTATAGTTTATTTTTCATAATTCCTTGGGAGTATAGTTTACCTCAATTCTTGATAGGAGGGGACAATAAAGGTAGAAAGAAGTGCAATAACTTTTGATTTTTACTTTGAGAAGAGAATGACATATCTTTTTTGACTGTGAGTTTGGAAAAAGATTCTGAAATACCTTACTAGCTCAGGAAGCCAATGGAAAATCCATCCAAGCCTCTATGTTCTCTACCATAAATTGGAGAAGTACTTGGAATAGAGTAAGGCACTCTAGTTTTGACAACATTATCACCTGGAGTACCCTCTCCCCTTCACTCTCTGGATTATTTGGAGGACAAGAACAATAATGTCTTTGAAAACAAAAGAAACTATCGTTCCTTCAAAGTGGTCTAAGCTGAAGCTGTGGAATACAACCACCTCAGCAACCACACCATGCCCTAATCTAGAAACACATTAGTGTTAATTGGACCCCTCCTTACACTCAGCACTACAAGCTCAACACTGACGGCTCCTGTACTAGTAACTAGGAAAAGGGGGCATCAGATGAGTGGTCAGAAACAATAGAGGTGATTGGGTGACTAACACCCATTAAAATTAGTATCGACTCTGAAGAGGTCATACATATATTATCAACTGGTAACCTTCTATATCATCCAAATCATTGATGATTGCAGGTTCTTGATAAGATGACTGGGAGGTCCAGCTGTGTGGTATAGCTACAGGAAACAAAATAGAGTCGCGGATGCATTGAAAAAATGAAGCATCGATGGACTGCTTTGGAGGATGCCAAGTCTTTGTTGTCCCACCTGCTTTTGTTGTAAAGGAAGTATGGGTAGATATTGCCGATCATTGTTATCAAACAAATGTACCATCTATTACAAACTCTAATAGGCGGGATGCCCCAATTTTGTAATTTAGCCGGATTAAAGCTCTAACAATACTGACAACTTTTAAATTTTATTTAATGCATGCTCTTTCAGCCAAAAAAAAAAAAGATTTTGAAGGAAATTGGATCGAGTCACCCATGTGGTTCAACGCGGATCCATCTTAAAGGAGAAATAATATATAATTATTTATATATTTATATTATTAATTAACAAAAAAAGATGCAACTATTTAAAGAATTGTGTCCTTTAGGAAAAGAGACACAACTATTTGAAGAGTTGTGTCACTTTGAAATTATAAAAAAGCTTCTCTTGTTTGAACCTATGCAACCTTTCTCCCTCTCTAGAAAAACAAACACAAAAAAAGTTTTCTCCTTCTCTCTCAAGTTCTTGCGAAAGTTTCTTTGAAAATTCTTTCCAAAAATTGAGAACGACTTTTGTAACAGGTACGCGACTATAAACTGTGGCGATTTTGGTGTAGTTCGTGTTAATATATACACGTGGTTACACTATTAGACTAGTAAAATAAACTCAATAATCCTGCAAATTATGTGTTTGATTAGATTCTACATTGATATCAAGACCCATAGGTTTTCTATTTTAATTTTCGGTCATATCCTTCGTTGTTGGAATTACTGTCATGGTAGTAGTCGTCCTTTGTTGATTGTTAATAATTTTGTGTGGTATTTTTTGACGTGCAAGATAATGTTGTTTCCAGGTATTAATGGCTGGTTATTGAGAATAGTAACATGAGAAGAAGGATGATCTTACATTTCTAAAGAATTAGCAAAAAAAAAAAAAAAAACAGAAAAATTTACTCCATGTTATTTTTCTTGTTCGTGCAACTACTATTGGAAAGAAAGTAATTATTTGTGATCTTGTCCTTTCTTCTTAAGTCAAAGAAATTTTTTTTGGTCACACTCAAATCTTGAAGGTGAACAAGAAAAAATAGTGAATTTTATTTCAATTCATTTTGTTCATAACAAGATCGAACACCCACTAACATGGTACTTTTCTAGCATTTTTAACTTTAGTTTTTTTTTTTTGAAAAACAACTGATGTTGTTGATGCTTCAGTTTAATTAGGAGAGTATAAGTCTGTTTCTCTTAAGAATAGTAATTCACTGTTCTTTAAGCCATGCTAATATAAATTTATTTTTGTAAAATTTTATTTTCACCATTTTTTATACATACATATTTGAATAAGTATGTGTAGTTAGTCCTAATTATTTTCTGTATATGCTACAAAAAGTCACGGTGATGATAAGAACACCCAAACGAGTTTCCATAAAGCAATAAAACGATTGGGTGAAAATTATGATTGCCAATTTGGTTAATCTCTAGCCAAAATTCAATGTTGAAGATGACGATCTTACAATCTTTGTGGAATATATAACGAGAATTAACAAGTTAATTCAAGAAGTTGTGTGGGCTGGGGGTCTATTAAGTGTAAAGAAGAAATATATGACTTTACGATTTGCATTGTCTAATAATTTTAAAAAGAAATTACTCAAAAAATCTTGGCATAAGCTGTCTCAAAATGTCGAGATCTTATGAGGCGTTAGTACAAGATTTTATAAAAAAATACATTGACTTGAAGCTTCAGAAGACCTCGTGTCATCCTCATTGGCTGCCTAAAAGAAATTACTTATTTTTAGACTTACAAATAGATCTTATTCTATCTTTTCCTGTTCACATTATAATATTGTTATGATAATATGCATTTATTTTGTACAATGATTGTTTATATATGACGACTTGTATGAATTTTAAATTTATTATTTTATGCATTTATATCCTAAATTGAGTGTTTCTATATCTGTTATAGAATTTATGCCTGCTTATTCTTGAATTTATATGATTCAAGATAAATGGTTCTTAAATGATTAATTGTGTTAGATTTATGACATATTAGAATTTTGATGATGATTGAGAACTTAGTGAACTTCCGAATCTGAACCTGATATGAAATAAATATTGAAATACTTGATTATTTTTTAAGAATTATTATGTATATGAATTTAGGCTAAAATAATGTACATGTTTCACTATACTTTATAATTGTTTAAATCAGTATGTCAACTACGGTAAAAAAAATCATCACCAAGCTTAATAAAGGTGATAATCTTAATTGTGATAATTATGAAGTCTGGAGTATGAAAATACAATATGTCCTGAAAGAGAAAGAGGTTCTTGAAGCTTTTAATGTGTTTATGACACTTCCTGAAAATGGTGATACCCTTCAACATGTGAAAGATCTTGAGGCATATCAAACTTGAAAAAAGAAGAATTCTCTTGCTCGCATAACATTGCTGAGGAATATGGATAATGATATCATGAGAGAATTTCAAAAGTATGATAATGCTAAGGACATGCGGTTTGCATTAAAAGAAAAATCTGATCATACTTCAGTTGCTAAGTTAAGGGCTCTTACTATTAAGTTTGATACTTATAAGAAACACCCTGATCATACCATGTAAAACATCTTTGCCATATGTCAAACATGTTGAATGAACTAAAAGATGCCGATTATTTGTTAACCAAAGAGCAAAAATTTCAAGCTGTGATTCGCTTTATACCCCAAAGCCGAAAAATATAAAAATACACTTAACCGATAATGCTAGCATCAAAACTATGAAAGGTGCTAAGCGTCATTTGAAAATCGAGGAAGAGCGCTTTGGAGTAGACAATGCCGCTATAAATACGTATATGACTAGTTCAAATTCTAAATATAGATATGGTACAAACGCAAGCGTGATAAATTTTTTCAAAAGAAGGGGAAATAAAATTTCTCAAAGAATCCTAAGAATAATCAAGAAGGAGAGAAAATGTTTTTGCTTCAAAGAAAAAGAAAAAGGTAAACATTAGAGAACGAGGGACACTTTGCACGTCATTGTCCTGAACCTAAAATGGTACGCAACCTTATTAATAATATACATAGTGATGTAAATATTTTTTGTTCTACTTTTTTAAATGAATCACTTCCTAAGTGGATTGTAGACTCAACAACCACCGAGCGCATAACGACTGATAGAGATGCTTTCGTAGATTTTCGATGAATTTTACAAGGATTCAAATAGCTGTACGTAGAAAATAAATTCAAAGAGGAGGTTAAAAGGATTGGTACCTACAAACTGAAAATGAGTGGTGATCGAACTCTATATCTACATGATGTACTATTTACCCCAATAATATGCCAAAATCTAGTCTCTGTTAGAATGTTGATTAAGTTAGAATTTAATTTTTTCTTTCATGAACATGGTATGAATTTGTATTTGGTCAAGAAAAAATATGACACTGATTATTTTTATGATTGGTATTTTTGTACTGAATGTTATTCAAAGTCCTATTAATAATAATATTAATTTTTTCTTATTTACGTCAACTTCTAATTGTGAGAATGATGTAAATTTATGGCGCGCTAGGCTTGGCCATATTGGTCAACATAGAGTGAGACACTTAGCTAAAGAAGGTTTGCTTGACACAATTGATAAAGTAGAATTGTCTACTTGTGAATCTTGCCTATCCGAAACAATTGCAAGAAAATCATTTGAGAAATGCATAAGAGCTGATACTCCATTATAATTAATTCATTCTGACATTTGTGGTCCATTGAATGTAAGGGCAAGACATGGTGCGATTTACTTCATCACTTTAGCAAAATTTTCAATCACCTATTGGGTGATGCATTGCTCACTGTTATGTTTGTACTTAATCGTGTCCTTTCTAATTCAGATACAACTACGCCGTATGAGTTATGGACTACTTAAAATACCAACCCTTTTCCTCAATATGAAAAATTAGGTCCAAGAAAAAAGAAGTGTATCTTTATAAGATACTCTAAACAATCTAAGGCGAACATGATAGTGGAACTGTAAGTTAGACCCTAAAAATTTCTATGATTTTATTTTGGTACTTTCTATGTGTTTAATAGTGATTTTTGAGTTGAATGATGATGAGGAATAATAATGGGATCATTAGGGAGTGTTACAAAAATTTTGAAATGTGTTTCAAAACTTTTCGAAATCCCAAAACAGTAAGGGTCCACGTTAAGGGTGTTTCACAGAGGAGAGGCATACCCTTATGCAAAAATCAGTGAAGGTCAGTGAACCCATTTATTCAATTGGGACTCAAACCCATTTATGTTTCAATAGGCCTCTTATGTCGGGCAAATAGTTCAAAGATAGTTTAATATGCATACTTTTCATATTCAAAACAAATTTCACAATATTGGGCTAATGTTGTTGCCAATTCAATTGTCAATATTCACAAAATTGGGGGAAACACAATCCCCTAGTTTATTAGCCATACTTATGCATCCCATAAGTTCAAAACCATTAATAAAGCATAAACAATGCATAATAATTCATGAAAAAATAATTTAAGAACCAACTATGTCAAAACCCTCATTCAATTTCACATCAATAATCATTTAATACCATCCTTTAAGGAAAAAAAGTTTGAGGATAGAGTCACTTGCCTGAAAAAATTCACAATTATGGAGGAGAAACCTTTAATTGACCCTTAGATGCTCAGCCTTAAACAAACCCTAACTTGCTTTGCTTGAGAGAATTTGAGAGAGAAAATATATGTTTTGATTATGTTATCTGTGAAAAAAAAATCTCAATAGATTTTATAGATCGTGGGTTATGTTTAGGGAAATAGGGAAATGTCTAGAATTCCCTAAATAAAAAGACTGAGAAAATATCACCCAGTCGCTATAGGTCTTACAACGACTCGTTAAGACTTATTATGACTCGTCTCCACGAGTCGTAGTCAAGACAGTGTCACTAGGCACACATACTGTTGTCCCTACGACTCATATCCTATGGCTTGTAATAAAACCCTACGACTCATAGGGTCTAGTCGTAGTCAACACAGAAACCACTTGGATATACACAGGACACCCAACAATTAGGACCTAAGGACTCATCATGAGTCTTTATGACTCGTGGTCTTAAGTCATAATCAAGATAGTAACTCAGGAAACTCTTAGTGGACACCTTACTACTTGGGTCCTATGCCCCGTAAAGACATCCTATGACTCGTAGGAAGAGTCGTAGTCAGGGTAGTGAGCTCAAGGGTCAAGGAATTTTCAAGGAAAAAAATTGGGGTGTTTCATTCTCCCCTTCTTAGGATCATTCATCCTCGAATAATGGGTCAAGGCATCCTTTGGCACGATTTAACTCAAAAAATATCCACACTTACCTTTAACAAAGATAGAAAACAAATATGCCAAAGAAACCACAATTTCTTTTAACAAAGTCAGAACACAAAGATACCAAGATTAACACATACCTTAAGCACCATTTTCTGGAAGGGGAAACAAGAATGTATATTTGAATTTTATGTCCTCTCCAGCTTCCCATATAGCTCATTTCTCCCAAATAATACATCTAATAATCCTTAAATATAACCACGCTCTCCAATTATGATTTCAACTATGAACACAACACTCCACCATTTTATTCTCCTGACTTCCTTACAAAACCTATAACTACAAGGCCTGAGTATAACTGAGTATTGTTCCATGCTAAAATCTAACTTGGAACTAAAAGTGCTAGCGTAGGTTACCGTACCCTATACTTCACACCCCTCCAATATCACTACCCCAACTTTACTTGCTATCACAAGGGTTTCATCATATTTTCCCTTCTTAACTATTTTACATAATGAAAGTTCGTCTTACGCTTCCACCTTCATCTATGGCCTTAACCCGAGAAGTCACCCCCAAAACTTTCACATCAGAGAACATACACTCCCATATCTATAGCTCTACTACACTTTCACAACCATTACCACACTACCAAAAGGAGGGTCAATGTAGAACTAGAGCACAAATATTAAGGATAGAAGGGTTACTTCTTAATTATGACCCCTTTTAGTCGTACTACTCAAGGCGAGACCTGTGAAAAGATGTACGATACCATAGGCACAAAATATTTGATAGAAACCATCTAGATCACAAATGAAAGGTCGCTCCAGAATAAACATAACATTGCATGAGTCCTTCAGACTGGGCACAGTGAGGAACGCGAGTGCATATATTATGGGTTATATAGCATAAAGCTGATATTTGTATATTCAAGATATAGGACAAGTTTTGCCGCTTGAAACTATTCCCTTTCATTCTAAGGACTGAGAATGGTCGTGAGTTTGCATATAAATGGTCACTTTAGGCTAGGACATGACATAAAATGAATTGGTAGCAAGTAGAACGTATAGTTTCTTGGAAGTATGACTTGAGTTTATGGACGTAAGTTGCTTAGAGAACTTGGACTTTTGGAATAGGCACAATTTGAATATGCAAGACATTCGTAGAATGCCCGCCTAGCCGAAACAGGAGGGAATCGCTAGAATAGGAGTGGATTTACCACAACTCTTCCCTAAAACTTTCCACTATGAGAAAATTTTAAGATCAACCTTAGTTCACCATCTCCCCCAATAGCTATATGAAAACACTACCCTCCAGAGATACTCATCTTAACCTTTGCTAGCCCTTATAGCTATCACTCTACTAATCACACCCACATGTGCATACACATCCACACTAAGATATTCAATAACATGGACTAGGTACACCTAGCATTTGCATAATTAAAATCTCATCTAACATGATGCTAGCTGGGGCTCGACATAATCTTATAAAATTAATACTCTTACCCACCTAGTGACTTAGCCCCACTTCATCGCTTTAATACTAGACCTGTGATACATATCATAATTACCCACTCTACTATTTCATGAGTTATCAATCTAATCTCTTCCACACATCCCATCAAGCCTAATAATTTTATTCCCGCAAATCTCGCATCGCTATCCTCGAGACAACACCTCTTTTACCAAAATCAACATCTAAAGTTCAAACATAGTGGATAGCAACAATCATGCACTATTAACAAAGTTCCCCACATAATATACCAGTCCACCCCATAAATAGGTCACCCTAAATTCCTTATTCAGCTGCCGATAATCTATACATAATCAGAGGGAACCATCTTTCCTACACACTAAGAGAACAAGGTCATCCAATGGAGGATAACTAGGGTGAATAAAACATTTATCAAAAAAATCTTTCAACTGCTCCGTAAGCTCTCTCAGCTTAGTTAAAGCCATTCTATATGGAGGGATAGAGATAGAACGAGTGTCTGGAAGAAGATCAATCCAAAATTAATTTTTCTATCATGAGGAACATCAGAAAAATCATCAGGGAAAACCTCAGGAAATTTAGCCTCTATCGGAATAGATTGTAACAAAGGACCCTCTGAGTTAGAATCATTAACCTAGACCAAATGATAAAGACACCTCTTGGAAATCAACTTTTAAGAAGATATGATACGAACCTTCTCTTAGGCACTAGGGAATTTACTTCCTACCCTATAAATGACTCATTAGGAAATTTAAAAATGACCCAATAGGTCAAACAGTCTAAGAAAGCTAGCACGAATGCAAAAAATTCATCCCAAGATGACATCAACAACACCATGTCTATCTCTACTAGATCTACTAAGGTTTACCTACCACAGATAGATACCACATAACCTCTATAAACTATTTTAGCCACAACAGAGTCATCCACTGGGGTGGACACAAAAAAAAGATCCCTTTCTTGGTCCACTATCTCTCATGTTTACCGCTATTGTGATGTCCCCCACCCTGCTCTGAATATCTGAACTCCTCATTTTGCCTATTCTCTATTCTTTCCCAATTCCTTCTCCCACCAACAAGACCATACTATTATGACAGAGCGACTACTATCTGGGTCAACAGATGAATAAAACAACATATTATATTATTAGAAATATCTTCTTGGGGCGATGGGGCATGAACATCATCAACTTAAGAAGCCCGGGGAGGACTAGTAAATATCAGTGAGACTCCACAAGGCCAGTCAGAAGTAGTGACCCTAGATCGAGTTTGTACCGTATAAGCAGTACGAGTTTTATCCATATTGTCCTCAAGTGGGACATAGGAGTTTCTACGAGTATTAGATCTTCGAGGCGACATGATCTGAAATGCGAACAACAAAAATCAGAGGAGATTCAAGAACTTAGACTTCATAGCCTGAAAATAAAACAACAAGAAGTGAAAACATTCCTTAATGCCTCGTAGCATCTCCCTTATAAGTATAGCACACTACACACCCATAAAAGAGACTCTACTTGACACGTCTTTGTGGACACCCAATGAAACCAAAACCTAGGCCCTATTACCACTTTGTCATAACCCAAACCAGGGCCTAGCCATGATGGGTATCTTTAGTCCATCGTGGTTTGAAGACAACCCCCATTACCTAATTTAATAGAACCAATTATACCTAGCATCTGATGAATTTTGAACATATAACAAGATATGATATAATATCTTAAAAAAATCTAAGGTAAATCAAAATCCAATAAGTAAAATCATTATAAAAAACTAATAACCAACTCCACAGTAATCCCCAAATCCTTCTAATCGAAATCAAAATTAATAAAGTTGGGACATGCCCCTGACGATAGTTAGAACAACTTAAAAGCAAAGTCTATGACACAAAGAAGCTATAACATGGAATGAAGTTTGAGATATACTTTAGCAGAATGGTAACTTAGCTACAACCAAAGTTTGAGATTTCATGAGGATGAATCCACTTGAGTTCTTTGGGTTGAAAATAAATGAGGATCCTCAGTTTTTTATTGATTGGGTGAAGAGGATTACCTAGATTATGCATGTTATGAAAGAGTAAAGTGTAGAACTAGATTTTTATCAATTGAAGAATGTTGCTTATTCCTGAGTTACTACGTGGAAGGAAGGTAGGGGTGAGAGTGCAGCTCCTATGAGTTCAGGTGTATTTCAAATTGCTTTTATGGATAGGTTCTTTCCTAGGGAGATGAGAGAGGCCAAGGTCGAGGAGTTTATGAACTTGAGGTAGGACTCTATGTCAATAAAGGAATATTGCCTCAAGTTCACTTAGCTATCTAAGTTTGCACCAGAGTTATTGTCGAATTCCAGAGCTCGTATGAGTAAGTTTCTCACTGATGTGTCTGACTCAGTAGTCAAGAAGGGTAGGACTATCTGGTTAATTAGGGATATGGATATTTCTCGTTTGGGGACTCATGCTCAGTAAACTAAGGCTGAAAAACTAAAGTAAAGGGAGAGAAGAAAGAAGAGGGCTAGAATTGAATAGTTTGAGTATAGTCAATATAGATCAGGAGCAGGAAATTATTCTCAGTTTCATGGTCTCTAATCAACATATGCACCATCCTTGTCCAGTTCTCCTATACCCAAAACTAAGTATGAGAAGTAGGAGAGGGCAATAACTACTAGATCTCAGGGTAGCATTTTAGGGGGAAGGAATAATTTAACGTGCATAGAGTGGGTTAAGAACTATCCAAGCGAGTGCTTAATGGGTAGAGATGGTTATTTTAGTTGCGATAAGAGGGGACACAGGATAAATGATGCCCTTATTCTAAGTTGGAAAGTAGACATGCTCATTCTTTGGCTCAATCTATAATTTTGGTAGCTTAGTTAGGCCGCCAAACTCCACAATAAGGTACACCATCCAATATCGGCAATGTTCAACATCAAAACTATTTTTATGCTATACCATCTCATTCGGAGTAGGAGAGCTCCCCAGATGTTGTCACTGCTATGCATTGTGTCTTTTACCTTGATGTTTATGTGTTATTATATTTAAGGTCAAATCTTTTTTTATTGCAGTGAATTTTGGTATAAGTCTCGAGAGTCTTTCTAAACCCTTCTCAGTTTCTACTCCAGTGGGTGAGTTAGTGGTCACTAGATAAATATACAAAAAGTGCCCTATTATAGTCCTCCATAAGGTCATTTTAGCAAATCTAATAGAGCTAGAGATGATAAATTTTGATATTATTCATGGTATGGATTGGATCTATTCATGATATGCATCAATAAATTGTCATACCTGAGTGGTGAAGTTTTAATTTTCTAATGAGTTAGTTCTCGAGTGAGGGGGTAGTTTAGTATCTTCCAAAGGTAGTTTCATATCTTATCTAAAAGACAAAAAATTAATATAAAAAAAGTGTATTTAACACTTAGTTTGAGTTAAAGATACTAATTCTAAAGTCCCAACTATTCAATCAGTCTGTGTAGTCAATGAGTCTCCAAAAGTCTTTCTAGAGGATCTACCCGAGGTACCTCCTGATAGAGAAATAGAGTTCAGGATCGATCTCCTTCCTATACCCAGCCTATCTCTATTCATCCCTATCATATGGCTCTAGCCAATCTTAAAGGCTTGAGAGAGCGACTCAAGGACCTTTTAGATATAGGGGTCATCAAACCTAGTGTCTCTACACGAGGTACACCAGTTCTATTCATGCGTAGGAAGGCTGACACTCTTAAAATATGTATAGATTACAAACAGTTAAACAAGGTCACCATCAATAATAAGTACCCCATCCCCAGAATTGTTGATTTATTCGATCAGCTTTAGGGAGCCCATTGATTTTTAAAGTGATCTCAGGTTGGGGTATCATCAGTTGAAGGTCAGGGAGTGTGACATCTCAAAAACTACTTTTAAAACTCGATATGGTCACTTTGAGTTTGTGGTTATGTCTTTTGGACTAATAAATGCTCCTGCAGTCTTCATGGATTTAATGAACGTGGTCTTCAAGAAGTACTTGGACATATTTTTAATTGTTTTTATAGATGACATACTTGTATATTCTCAGAGTGAGGAGATCATGTAGACCATTTGAGAACAGTGTTGTAGACCCTTAAGGATCATTAGCTTTATGTGAAGTTTAGTAAATATGAACTTTGGTTGGAGTCTGTTACCTTTTTTGGGGCATGTGATTTTGTGTTTTGGTATTTATATAGACCCTTATAAAACTGATTCAGTAAAACACTTTTTTAGGACCATTACTCAATTTGATATTTGAAGCTTTCTGGGTTTAGCCGGTTACTATAGGAGGTTTGTTGAGGGTTTTTCCTTAATAGATGCACCACTGACTAGGTTGATGCAAATGAAGGTAAAGTTTATATGGCCAGATAAATATGAGAAGAGCTTCTAAGATTTGAAGAATGGATTGATTTTAGCCTAGTGTTAGCTTTGCCTGAGGGGTTAGACTGATTTGTTGTGTATTGTGATACCTTTAGAACTGGGTTAGGTTGTGCTTTGATGCAAAATAGGAAGATAGCTTCCTATGCCTCCAGACAGCTTAAAGACAATGAGAAGAATTATTCAACCCAAGATTTGGAGTTAGCATTTGTTGTGTTTGCCCTAAAAATTTGGAGGTATTACTTGTATAGTGTGCGTGTCAATATTTTTACTGACCATAAGAGTCTAGTATGTATTTACGCAAAAAGAGTTGAATCGTTTATTAGATAAGGTGGTTGGAGTAGTTAAAATAATATGAAATAATTGTGATTTACTATCTAGGTAAGGCGAATGTGGTGGCATACATGTTGAGTAGATTGTCTATGGGTAGTGTGGCTCACGTGAAGAAGGAAGAGCAGGCACTGGCCAAACAAGTGCATAGACTAACTCATTTGGGTATTTGTCTACTTGATATAGGTGATGGGGGTGTAGTGGTTCAGAATGGTTTAGAATCATCCTTAGTGGTAAAGTGTAAGAGAATCAACCTAGTGATCCCATACTTAGCCAGATATTGGATGCAGTTTAGCAGCAGAAAATTGGGGTTTTATCCCAACGAGATATGGTCTCCTTCACTATCAAGGTCGGCTTTGTGTTACCAATGTTAATTGATTGAGAGAGAGGATATTAGTAGAGGCCAACAATTCTAAGTATTCAATTCATCCTGGCGCTACTAAGATATACCGTGATCTATGAAATATCCCAATTATCAGTAGGTAAAGATTAAGCACCAAAGGCCCCGAGGTAGACTTTTGGATATTGGCATTCCTACTTGGAAGTGGGAGGTCATTAATATGGATTTGGTTACTAGGCTTCCTTGCACCAGACGTCAACACGACTCATTTTGGGTCATCATGAATTGAATGACCAAATCAGCCCATTTCTTACCTGTTAAGACTTCAGATACAGTGGAAGATTATGCTAAGATATATATTCGTGAGTTAGTAAGGCTCCATGTGATTCCCTTTTCCATTATTTTAGATTGAGGTACACAATTCACTTTTTTTGGCAATCATTTTAAAAGGGCCTTGGTACAAGGTGAAGCTTAGTATGGATTTTTATCTGCAGACAGATAGTCAAGCTGAGCATACAATTAAGACATTAAAGATATGTGATACGCCCAAATTACACCTCTCTTACGAGAGAGTAAGTGGTCGCTGTCAAATATAGAACCCAACTAGGTTAGGGTCGAATCCCACAGGAAATATGGTGCTAATTAAGTTGTATGCAGATTAGTTGACTTTTAATCATTCGTTTCCATAAAACAAAAGGGGGGATTTGATTCAGTTCACAAATTAATGGTTTCAGTTTAACAAGATGAAGTATGTGTGGAAGTGTTCAAATTCAGAGAAATAGCAAGCTAGGGTTATGTCCACCTTGTAGTTTTCAATACTTTCTAACTATGGACTTTACGAATTCATACATGTAGCATGCTTACATAGAAGCGTATTGTATTTAATAACATAATCCTAGTGTTTCTCAACCATCAAGGACTAATTCACTTTAGTTCTCTGGAATTAAAAGTGTTTACAAAAATAATACGAAATCTCCAAGTAGTTAATCATGTTAAGGCATTAACATATGAAATAGGGGTTGGAAATTGTATTTTCTTGTCACTACACTCTTTTCCAAACAACAACCTTTCTCTCGAACAAGTTGTGTTTTAAGGCACATCCTCTATGTTTGCAACCACGAGAATTCAAGATAAATGAAAAGAGTATGATGTATGCATAATGAATTCAAAACCCAAAGTAATAGATTGTATGCTACAAGGCTTCCATAACCCTAACTAATAAACTTAGCTACTCATGAATAAAACAGAAATCACAATAGAAATATTCATCATACCAAAAACTAAAAGACGATCTTGGTGTGCAAATAGTGAAAACAAGAGAGAAATATTTTCTCTCTCCACCCTAAGCCGCTATTCCCTTATTCAAAATACTACATAATATTGAATAATGATAAAAATTCAGTATCAAGTCTTTTTAATAATCTTTTCTCTCATATTTGCCTTCTAAGTTCCTAAAATAATTATAAATGACAAATTAGTCTTGGACATAGTTTTTAGGTGCCACATTTGGTTCAACAAACTACTTTTCTCTTGTGTCATATGCCATCCGCATTCCATAGTCCCATTATGTCTTCATCTACCTTATTAATACTTAAAATCATGCTAATCACATCGGTTAGATCAATTACATAGAAGTAGAGAAAAAACATAAGAAACTAGGTACTTTGCTCTCCAAACTTAGCTAAAATATGGGTAAGCTATGATGCTTAGACGTATAAATACACCCAAGATCAATATGTTGAGACCCTGTGTGATAGGATTTAAATAGAATTGGGATGATCATTTATGCTTGATTGAGTTTGATTATAACAATAGTTATGATGCTAGTATACAAATGGCTCTGTTCAAAACATCGTACTGACACAGATGGAGGTCACCTATAGGATGGTTCAAAGTTAGTGAAGTGGCTTTAGTTGGGACGGATTCCATTCTTGAAGCCATGGATAAAGTTCAGTTGATCTGTGAGAGGTTGAAAACCACTCAAAGTCGTTAGAAATCGTATGCAGATGTGAGGAGAAGAGATGTAAAGTTTGAAGTGAGTGATTGGGTATTTTTAAAAGTATCACCCATGAAGGGGATAATGAGATTTGGAAAGAAAGAAAAGATTAGTCTTGGATATATTAGTCCTTATAAAGTAGTGAACTGCATTAGAGAAGTCACTTATCAGTTAGACCTTCCCTCATAATTAGCCATTGTCCATCCAGTTTTCCATGTGTCGATGATAAGAAGGTGCATTGAAGACCCGCATCTAGTAGTGTCCGTAGAGAGTAAGGGTAAAATATAGCTTGTCCTATGAAGAGATTCCATTTTAGATTCTTGACCAACAAGTTTGAAGGTTAAGGAATAAGGAAGTTGCCTCAATGAAAGTTCTTTGGAGAAATCAAGCAGTTGAGAGAGCAAAGTAGGAAGCTGAGTCAGACACGATGAATCGATATCCTCACCTATTCACTTCTAATATAGAGTTAGCATAAGGTAAGAAATTCATTCAAGTCTAATTTGTTTATGCATATCCTTACTCTTACCTTATGAAGTTCATTCCAAGTGAGTTATTTCAGTTGCAAGTTAATGCTTGAGATAAAAGATTTAAGTTTTAGAGCAAAAGATTCACATCTTAGATTATGAGCCCATGATATAGTTGTTCCTCCTTCTGACCTTCATTTGATGACAAATAGTCCTAAGGGGGAGATAATGTTAGACCCTAAAAATTTCAATGATTTTGTTTTTGTACTTATTATGTGTTTAATCGTGATTTCTTAGTTGAACAATGATAAGGAATGATAACGGGACCATTAAAAAGTACTACAAAAATTTTGGAATGCCTTTTGGGACCCCAAAATTATAAGGGTCTGCATTAAGGGCGTGCCACGAACGTGAGGCACACTCTTACATAGAAACTAGTGAAGGTCCACAATAAGAGCGTGCCACGCTCTTGTCGTACCGCGATAAGGGCGTGCCACACCTAAAAGCACAAAAATAACAGTTTTGTTTTTTTTAAGTTTGGGTCTAGGGCTTTTTGGTCTTTGGCCTATTAAACGACTTTCAAAATGTATTACATACAACTCACCCTCCTAAATAAGATAAAAGTGATTTTTGTCTACCAAAACCCTCAAGAACACAAAGGAAGAGCTTTTCACCAAAAATCAAGCTTCAAAGGTTTCAACTCATGTTTCCCTTAAGAAATTCACAAATTTTAGGTATGTGGGGTTCGAACAAGGATATTCTTTCATCCTTGTAGTTTGATTTCTACTTGAATTTAACGAATTGATTTACTAGGGTTCATGCCTACTTTTCTTATGCTTTAGGATTATGATGTTTCTACATGAATTATTTCTCATTTAACACAAAATTTCACGTTTTCTTATGTTTTATCCATGGAAGTGATCTTATGCATTAAGTTGATATTTTGACATAATTTTCCTATGAGTTGAACACTGATTATGATTTTGAGAATTATGTACTCTGTTTACAAGAAGTCCAAGCTTATTAGTTTAAGTTCCAAAGTATTACAACATGACTAAAGTTTCATCCAAGCTTATTAGTTTAAGGACGATCCGAATCGTATCATCCTCCCCTTCTTGAAAAGGATTTGTCCTTGAATCCAAACCTTGCAAAACTAAATGAAGGACAAACAAACACAATCAATCATAACATCATGCCAAGGTTTCACACACTTCACATATAAATAAGCATTATTAAGACTTTGGAAGAAAAGTCAACAGTTAAAGTGCAAATGGGTTGGCTACAACATCAAGAATTTCCCCTAAGTTAGTTCCATTAACAATGTAACCAAGAAAATCATAACATGTTGGAACAACTAAGGGTAGAATAAGGAGTTTTTAGGGGATAAATTACCCTTCCAATCTTGGGAAACCAGATTTACACACAAAACATGCTTAGCATCAACATAACCATGCTCACACAATTAATGTAAGTCATTCCCAAATATGTTTTGAAAGGAATCAACATCACATAGGTAGGATTTTAAGTCAAATACCTTCAAAATATTATCTACCTTAGGATAAATATCATCATAAATCTAAGAAAATCTAGAAATAAGAGGGGGTAGGTACATACCTTGGGAGCAAAGACTTGAGCTTGCTCTCTTTCCATCTAAACTTGCACCATGGGAACTTATTCTCTTATGCATTAACTTAGGAGTTGGCACAATGCTAGTACCGAATGTAGTGAATACCAAGTTCTTGGGTTCAGCACTAAGCTCTCCTCCTTGATCTCAAAGCTCCTCATTTTCACCAATCATATCCCTCTTTATCAAAAGGTTAAAATTAAATACCCCTCCCTCTTTGGTCCAAACATCTTCGTTAGGAGTTTTTATCATCAATCCATAAGGTACAAAAAGTTCCCCTTCAACTTTTGCTAATTCCCCTTCACTTCCAAGGTCATTATCCTCTTGAGGGATTTCTTCACCACCATCATTTTTGGTTAGCTTATCCCCAACAAAATAAGGATCACCCTCTACTAATACTATTTTCCTTCTATTGGGATGTTCACTAGCCTTATGACCCCAACCTTGATATTTAAAACAAGTAATACCTTTAGAATTAGGATTAGAAGATGGATTACCTTTATTCCTTGGTGGATTTCTTTAGATTGCCTTATCGATGGGCTTCTTCTCTAAGGATTTATGTAAATCCTTGTTCTTGTTCCATCCGGAGGAAGTAGAAGAATTGTAACTTTTATTGAAGGACTTCGTGGCATTATTGTTCCTTTCAACCTCAATGGCCACATCAACAAGATCTTCGATTCAATCAAACTTGTGGACAACTAGTTGGGAAGAAACTCCATAATTTAAATCACCTTTGAACCAATACATACAATAATTTGGGGGTTCGACAATCTCAAGATGAAGGATCAAGTTTTGAAACTCCTCATAATAGTTTTTCATACCTCTATCTCCTTATCTCAAATTATAGATCCTTGTTAATTAATCTTGCTTGAACCTTTCTGTAACATACCTATCTTTCATAAGTGCCTTCAATTTATCCCAATCTAGAAGATCAGGATTACCATTTCTTTTTCTTTGCACTCTTTTTGTCTCCCACCAAGTAGAAGCATACCCTTCAAGTTGAGCAATTACGTAGGTGGATTTCTTATGTCCGGTTAACTCATTGAGTTGGAAGATCCTATTGCATTATAGTTCCCAATCAAGGTATATAGATAGATCACTAGTTCCTTTAAATGTAGGAAGGGTGATTTTGATTGAGTTAAGACCCATGTCTTGACCCATATTACCTCCTTGATCCTATTGATGACCTTCTTGAACCTGAGGATAGTGTCCCAAGTTACCTCTTCTATATGGTACCAGAACAAACCTTCCTCCTCATTGATGTTAGGCGTATTTACACGCCTAAAGCGCCTTAATTTACCCAGATTTTAGCTAAGTTTTGAGGACAAAATATGTAATTCATGCACTTTCAGTCCTTTTTCCTGTAAGTGAGCTAACCAACGTGATTAGCAAGTTTTCAGGTATAAATGATAAAGATTTCAGCATTTTATGGATAACTTGACGTCAAAGGAAGCTTCACGAAAGAAGGAGAGCAGCGTTTGGATGCCCATGGACTGAAAGTGACGCATGGAAAACTTGTCCCGGGCAAAAACAGCATTTCCAAAGACTTGGGGACCAGCAGTAACTTAGTAGGATTAGGAAAAGAATTCAGTAACCTAGTAGGATTAGGATAAGTATGCAGTAGCTTAGTAGGAATAGGATATGGGTGTTATAAAAACCCTATTTTGCTGAACTTTTTTAGCATTCATTCTCTTTCAATTAATTCTTATTTCTGACAATTTTCTTTCATCTATTCGACTTTTAATTTTCACAACAAGAGAAACGCTACTAGCAACAGAAATCACGTCACAAGTGATGCCAAGACAGACTTTTCGTGAGTTTGTGATTATTTTGGTATGATGATAATGTCTATCGTATTTTTCGTTGCACTCATGAGTAGCTAAACTTCTCTGTTAGGGTTATGAAAGCCTTATGAGATACTATCCATTGCTATGAGTTTGTGAATTCTTGATACGTATGCTGCTTATATCATTCTTCTCTTCATCTTTAGATAAATTCTTGTGGTTGCAAACATATAGAATACGCCAGTATAGCATTAACCTGTTCGAAAGAAAAGTTACATGTCTGGAAAAGAGAGAATGTCAAGTAAATAGGGCACCAACCCCTATTTAAGAGTTAGTGCCGTAACTGGATTAACCTCTTGGAGAATTTGTACCATTAGATACGCTTTAAGCTCGAAAGAGTTAAAGTGAAATAGTCCTTGATGGTCGAAAGACGCCTGGATTTACCATAGAATACGATTCTCTATAAGCGCGTGCATGTCTGAATTCTGCATAACTCATAGTCAATAGATACGTATAACTCATAAGGTGGACATAACCCTAACTCTCAATTCTCATTGATTAAAAACTACCAATTACTCCATTTTACTCTTCTATTTTACGTTTTTACTCTACTATTTTGTTACTTAACGTCACACTCCAATCCCCCCTTTTTGTAGAATTTTCGATCAACAGTCTACTAATCGTTGCTTACTTAGTGACCAAGTATTCCCTGTGGGATTCGACACCCAACCCAGTTGGGTTCTATATTTGACAATGACAGCTTACACTCTTATGAGAGCTGTAGTTTGAGCGTTATCAAATTTTGGCGCTGTTGCCGGGGAATACGGTTGTCGACTAAGTTTGTGATAATTACTAGACCCTTTGGTCAAAGATTCTCGTACTTTACTTTTAGTTGTTGTTTTTATTTTCTGCAGTTTTTTTGTTCAGTGCATGCCAAATACTCGAAGTTCAGGACAACCATTATTACCCATAAACCCTGATCCGCAACTTATTGGAAGGATGGATGCATAACGTGACATTGAGAGAAGGGTTGCTCAACAGGAGCAAGCTAGACTAGCTGCGTTGGCCGCTGCCCAAGTACATCAATAGAATATCGATAACCCTAGGCGAGCAGCATATCCTGATGATGAGGACTTAGGTGATGCTGAGCTACTAAACCCTAGGCGTGATGCTGAGGTGGTAACACCGGCAAACAGAAGAGATCGTCAAGCAAGATTTTGGCCTAAACGCCGAGCTATGAAGATTCCCTTCGATGATGATGATGATGATCTGGATGGAGCTGGTGCCACATGAGCTATTATTCCTCCGCCATTTGCACCCGGAGCCAAGTTCAACATCACTAGCACCATGATTCAGTTATTGCAACTCAAGGGATTATTTGGTGGACTTGCAGGTGATGATCCGAATATGCATCTAGTCAACTTTATCTCTACATGCAAGTCATTCGACAATCCAGGCATTGGACAGAATGCAATTCGACTGCGCTTATTCCCATTGTCTCTATCTGGGGAGTCAACTCTATGGTTGAACGGGCTGACTCCTGATTCTATTACAAATTAGAGGCAATTGAAAGACGCTTTCCTAGAAAGATTCTTTCCGCCATCCAAAAGAGCACAATTGAGAGATGAAATTAGCAACTTTCGTCAGCTTCTAACTGAAGCCCTTCATGAAACATGGGAGAGATTCAAGAAGAAGCTTATGAGGTGCCCAAACCATCACATGACCAATGTCCACTTGATGGAGATACTATACAGATCCTTGAATTCAGTAACTAAACCAGTGGTAGATAATGCGGCTGGAGGATCGTTTATAGATCTCACCTTTGTTCAGGCAAGCGACATGCTAGACCGAATGACAAAGCAAAGTAGAGCTTGGCATACCAGGGATTCTGAGGTAACAAGCCCTACTTTATCTATTGGCATGACTGCGGAACAAAGGCGAAGAGAAGAAGAACGTGATCAAGATATGGCGCACATGAAAACACAAATGGATCTTCTTACAAAGCATCTACTATCAGGGAAGACCAAAAAAGTCAAAGCAGTTGCATCAAAAGGAAGAGAGGAATCCAATTCTGAGGAAGAAGCCAACTACTTGAATAATCAGGGGGGTTTTCGAGGCAATTCCCAAGGAAACCGAGGTCGGAACTATTATGATAAATCTGGAAACAAAGATCGTGATCAAGGTAGTTGGAAGGATAAGACTGACAGGAGTGGTTTGTATGTTCCTCCTGGAAGACGTGACGCCGCTGCATCTTGTTCTGGAAATATGTCCATGGAAGATATGATGGCTAAGCTATTGAAAGGAGTGGAGGCAACCAGCACGGGAGTAACTGAGGTAATAAATGATTTGTCCTCAATGAAGCAATTGGTTGACTCACATTCTACTGCAATAAAACAGCAGAAGCAATAATTGAGTCAACTATCAGCGACAATCAACCAAAGAAAAGCTGGCACTTTACCTAGTGACACTGTGCAAAATCCAAGGAATGATGGATCATGCAGGGCTATTACTACCAGAAGTGGTAAGGTGTTAGACAATCCGTCTAAAGGCAAGCAGGTGGTTGATGATATAGAGGAGATTGTTATTGACGCAGATTGTGATGATTCTATAGAAGCTGAAAATCAGAAGGAGCGCGTTCATGAGAAAACTATTCCTCTTCCACCCCCACCTTTTCCTCAGAGATTGAAGAAAAAGGCTGATGACACACCTGAAAAGGCTGATAATCGGAAGCAAGATAAAAAGGAAGAGGTGGAGAAAATGATTCCCCTTCCACCACAACCTTTTCCGCAGAGACTGAAGAAGAAGGCGGATGATACAAGGTTCAGTAAATTCATGACGATGTTGAAGCAGCTGACTATTTATGTTCCTTTGGTGGAGGCGCTGGAACAGATGCTCGGGTACGCTAAATTCATGAAGGACCTTTTAACAAAGAAGCGGGCAGTAAGTTATGAGCCGACAGATAATATTCATCATTGCAGTGCAATTGCCACAAGGTCCTTAGTACAGAAGAAGGCAGACCCTGGTGCTTTCACTATTCCTTGCACGGTTGGATCTATGAATTTTGCTAAGGCATTGTGCGATATGGGAGCAAGCATCAATTTGATGCCACTATTCGTCTACAGAAAGTTGGGGTTGGGCGACCCTACACCAACCAATATGCGGCTTGTGATGGCAGATAGGTCAATAAAACGACCTGTTGGTATCTTAAATGATGTGTTGGTGAAGGTTTCCACCTTCATCTTTCCTGCAGACTTTGTTATTTTGGATTGCGAGGTGGATTCTGAAGTTCCCATAATCTTGGGATGCCCTTTCCTCGCAACTGGAAGTGTGCTTATTGACATGAGAGCTAATGAGCTTTTATTTCGGTTGAATAACGAAGTGCTCCATTTTGATGTATGCAAAGCAATGAAGCAGCCCGAAGATATGGATATGTTCTCTGTAGCTGAAGTTAATTATAAGAATGACAAAGAATTATCTGTAGAAAAGCAGCTTACTTATGAGTCACTATCTGATGAGCTGCTGAATTTTGAGCATGAGGAGGATCAAGAACATGAAGAAACTATGTGTGCTCTAACAGAAATAGGGTCCTATTCTTATACTCCTAAGCAGCCGGACCTTGATCTTAAGAATCAACCGTCACCAACAACAAAGACTTCCACTGAAGATCCCCCAGTGCTAGAATCGAAAGAGCTCCCCAATTATCTAAGGTATGCGTTCTTGGGAAGTGGAGATACACTTCCTGTGAGTGTGGCGGATGATTTAAGTGAACAGCACGTAGAGGCTCTCATCTCTGCTCTGAAGAGATACAAGAGAGCTATGGGTTGAACTATTGATGATATAATTGGTATCCCGCCTGGGATACGTATGCACAAGGGTCATCTCGAAGAATATTGCATGCCTACAAGTAAGCCTCATTGTCGTCTAAATCTATTCAGAAAATGATCCACCATCTATCTCGATGAAGTCTAAGTAATCGAGATAGATATGTCGTGCCGCGATAATAAATCAAGTGCTTGATGGGAGGCAACCCATCATTTTTAATTGTTTTTGTTGTTTTTGTTTTCCTAGGATTTTGTCGAGCCAAGACCAAAACTAAGGCGCTTGATGGGAGGCAACCCATCGTTCTAATCGTTTTTGTTGTTTTTGAGTAAGTGCAGGTACAAGAGGTGTAAAGGAGGAGATTGGTTTCAAATTTTAATTTGGAAGCGGTTCATGTTGAAGGTGGTAAGTTAGGAATGAAGAAGCAAAAGGCTATGGGTTAGGCATTGCCTATGAAAATATAGGCAAAGAACAAGGCAAGGCCTATGTAAATCTAGGCCACAAACAAGGCAAGGCCTATGCTATGGCCTAAGCTCTCGGATTCTACAATGCCATGGCATAGGCGCCGCCTATGCTCAACAATGCCATAGCATAGGCGCCACCTATGCAAAAGCCTTTTGTCTCTGAATCTAGTATGCCATGGCATAGGCGCCGCCTATGCCTAACAATGCCATAGCATAGGCGCCGCCTATGCTCAACAAGGCTTTGCAAAAAGCGCCGCCTATGCCAAGCATAGGCAAAGCATTAGGCGCCGCCTATGGTCACTTTTGGTCTCCAAATCCGATTTCAAATGGGTCAAAACCCGACCCAAGCTTGCCCTATAAATAGAACCTTAGTCTTAAAACAAAATTACATTGTAACTTCACCCTGGGCGCCGCCTACCTCTCCAAATTCTCTCAAAAATTTTCCTTTTGCTCTTTTACTTTGCAAGAACATCTTCCGAGGCCATCAACCAAGTAAGGACTTCTTTGCTCTTCTTTTATATTCCGTAAGTACTACACTACTACGCCTATAATAAATTGTTAAATCTTGAAGTAGTGTTGGTGATTTGAATGTGGTTGATTTGTTGTGATAAAACTAAGTGAGTGAAAGGATACGTAAGGATGGTCTTGACTTGTTTCCAACTTGAATTTGATTTTGATACACTGTCATACTTTTGTGGAATTGACATGGTCAAGAAAATTGCATAATGTTGTAACTTGAAAGCTTTCATGTTCTAATGACTTGTTCATTGAGATGAAAAATCATGGTTAACTACAAACATGAGATGTTGATAATTTGTATGCCATACCTTGATAAAATCCCTATGTAGTAGTCTTGTGCAAAAGGGTACATCAATCCAAACATGAAAGTATTTGTCAAGATTACTTGAGATAGAATCAAAAAGGATAGTTGAGATAACAAGAAAAGTATGACTGCACTGATTATATTGTTGGAACGTACCACCTAAACGTATATCGATGAAGTCTGAGTAATCGACAACGTTTACTTAACTAGTTTGTGCCAACAAACTAAGTGTGGGGTGGTGCCACTACTTATTGTTTGTCGATTGTATCTACTGAGATGAAGTTAACATGACTATCATTTTAATCTCAGGTACAAATGGCTCCAAAAGCACGACAATGAAAGGATAAAGCTACCACCTCACAAAAAGGCCAAAAAAGGGGACGTAAAGAGCAAGGTGAATCCTCCTCACTGCAAATACCTCGCCGCATGTTCGGAATCAAATGGGTCCTAGAGGAGGAAGGAAAGGAGTGGTATAGGAACAATAAAAAGAAAAAATATGTTCATGTGGAGTTGATACACAAGGAAAGCCTAGCAAAGAAAGAACCTCACATGTTGGCCAAGATCATGGCGTTACATCTTGATTTCATCTTTCGAGATATGGGAGAATGCAATCTCGATCTAACATGAGAATTCTATGCCAACTGGTCACCAAAAACTATAGGGAGTGAAGTAAAGATTCGGGGTCAAGTTCTACAACTAAATGCAGAGTTCTTCAAATCTTTTCTGGGTTTGCCATCTGTTGATCCATCACCACTCAAAGAGCTATATAACAGACCTCCGTACAGGGTCATTAGACACATTGTGTGGAACAAGATCCATGGAACGTTGGAGTAGACACAAGGATATCGGTCGGCACAACACCTTCCCATATGCTTTCTTGAACAGGGAAGCCCGAATATGGTTGCGAATAGTCAACTCTTGCCTAATTCCAGGGACTCAGTATACAAAGATTACACGAGACAGAGTGTGTTTGGTGTACGCATTGATGACGAACGTCCCCATCAACATCGGGGAGATCATTCGATCTTCAATGCGTAAGGCCAGGCTACACAAGAGGTCCCACTCCAGCTTTGGCAATCTGTTGACTGCAATATTGAGGAAGGAGGACATCGAAGAGGAGCCGGCTGATCATAAGCTTCCACACAACCCGAAGAAGGTGGACCTCATAAAGGTTAAAGATGCTGAATCCATGCATGACGTCAACCTTACCACGGCAGAACGTCATGCTCGGGATGAAAGTTTCTTTCACCATCTTTATGGCATGACTCGGTTTACCATGATGAGCGGAGGTCGTGTTCCAACTGCTGCAGAGCTCCAACAGTTGGATTATGACTACCCAATGAACGAGCATGTAAGGGCTATGTGTGGAGTAGGTGTGTACTTTGAGGAACCTCTCGATGACGATGTGCCAACCGATGATGATCGCCGAATGCCAGACTCCGATATGGAGAAGAATTCGGATGACGACGACTCCTATAATGATTTCAATGAAGGGGGTATGACCCCAGACATAGAGAAGGAGTCCGACTAACCAGGTTCTTCTTATTTATTTTCCACTGAGGGCAGTGTGTCCCGTCTAAGTGTGGGGTGCTGGTATTTGTACGCTATACTTTTTTCTCTGCATTTGCTTATTTATGTTTATTTGTTTTATTTTTTTAGTAGTCAAATTTTTAAATTTTTTTTTTGTTAAAAACTTTGCATAAAAGTGTTCTGATAGGCAGCATGGTATTGTGACAAGAGTCTGTGATAAAATCATTACTATTGAGATGTTTAGGCTCTAAATGTGACTCATTATGTGATAAGTGTGTGGTTCAATTCCTTCATCTGTTGGGTCAAGAGTCTATACTACTTCCAATAAAGTCGACCATGTGCCTTGTGTGTGTGAGGCGATAGTATATTCTGTGTTTGTGGCTGATGCTAGAACTTGCCTGGTATGTATGTAAAGCGAAATAAAGAGTGTGAGTTTAGGAGATGATTTAGGCATTTCTTTGGCAACCTGTGATTGTTTACCTTCATTTTATCTACCCATGGACATCATCCTAGATAACCCCCTTTGAGCCTTTAGCCTATTTTCTTTGACAGCCTCATATGTAGCCTAATCCATTTTTTTTCAAGACTATAATTTGATCCAAAGTCCTAAGCATTTTAAATTGTAAAGTCATATGACAAAATAAGAGGAAATTGGGTGAGAGTGATGCCTTAGAATGTATTGGTACTTGAATTCGTTATGAAAAAGAGTGGTTATCATAGAGGTGTGTTATGAAAAAAAAAAGAAAAAGGAAAAGAAAACTAAAAAGTTAGTTCTGTTTAAAATTGAATAACAAAAGAGGTGAGAAGGGGTGGTAGATTAAAAGAAAGTAGAAAGGTTGTTTGAAAGAAAGTGTAAATGGCATAATGTGATGTATTAAAGCGCTTAGGAACATAGTCACTATTTCTGGCCAAAATAGTCCTACCCATCCCTTAGCCTACATTACAACCTGTAAAAGACCTATTTGATCCTAAGCTTAACATTCTGATATTTAGTGGAGCATTACACTAAGGGCAAGCCTATGGTCATCAGTTGCAACATATGAATTTTTTGTGAGCGTGAGAGCAAGGAAAATCCTATACCCGTGTTTTGAAAAAATGCAAAACTTGTGAGTGATTATGTGTGATATCTTGTGTGAGACACACATGGTTGATGAGTTTTGGGTAGTTGTGTATGATTATTTGTGCCTTAACTTTTGGATACGAATTAACCATCATCACGAGTCTAGGTTGGAGGTTGAATTGTTTCTAGTAGTGATCAGAAAACTACTCTTTGTTAATAATTGTCGTGCCTGTCTTGATGAATATTTTGTGCTGTTACTGTGAAATCCCAAGTAGATGTTTACATGGACATGATATTTTGTTCGAGGACGAACAAAGCTTTAAGTGTGGGGTGTTGATGTTAGGCGTATTTACACGCCTAAAACGCCTTAATTTACCCAGATTTTAGCTAAGTTTTGAGGATAAAATATGTAATTCATGCACTTTTAGTCCTTTTTCCTGTAAGTGAGCTAACCAACGTGATTAGCAAGTTTTCAGGTATAAATGATGAAGATTTCAGAATTTTATGGATAACTTGACGCCAAAGGAAGCTTCACGAAAGAAGGAGAGCAGCGTTTGGACGCCCATGGACTGAAAGTGACGCATGGAAAACTTGTCCCGGGCAAAAACAACATTTTCAAAGACTTGGGGACCAGCAGTAACTTAGTAGGATTAGGAAAAGAATTCAGTAACCTAGTAGGATTAGGATAAGTATGCAGCAGCTTAGTAGGAATAGGATATGGGTGTTATAAAAATCCTATTTTGCTGAACTTTTTCAGCATTCATTCTCTTTCAATTAATTCTTATTTCTGACAATTTTCTTTCATCTATTCGACTTTTAATTTTCACAACAAGAGAAACGCTACTAGCAACAGAAATCACGTCACAAGTGATGCCAAGACAGACTTTTCGTGAGTTTGTGATTATTTTGGTATGATGATAATGTCTATCGTATTTTTCGTTGCACTCATGAGTAGCTAAACTTCTCTGTTAGGGTTATGGAAGCCTTATGAGATACTATCCATTGCTATGAGTTTGTGAATTCTTGATACGTATGCTTCTATCATTCTTCTCTTCATCTTTAGATAAATTCTTGTGGTTGCAAACATATAGAATACGCCTATATAGCATTAACCTGTTCGAAAGAAAAGTTACATGTTTGGAAAAGAGAGAATGTCACGTAAATAGGGCACCAACCCCTGTTTAAAAGTTAGTGCCATAACTGGATTAACCTCTTGGAGAATTTATACCATTAGATACGCTTTAAGCTCGAAAGAGTTAAAGTGAAATAGTCCTTGATGGTCGAAAGACGCCTGGATTTACCATAGAATACGATTCTCTATAAGTGCGTGCATGTCTGAATTCTGCATAACTCATCGTCAATAGATACATATAACTCACAAGGTGGACATAACCCTAACTCTCAATTCTCATTGATTAAAACCTACCAAGTACTCCGTTTTACTCTTCTATTTTACGTTTTTACTCTACTATTTTGTTACTTAACGTCACACTCCAATCCCCCCTTTTTGTAGAATTTTTGATCAACAGTCTACTAATCGTTGCTTACTTAGTGACCAAGTATTCCCTGTGGGATTCGATACCCAACCCAGTTGGGTTCTATATTGCGTTATCACTCATCTTCTATGTACTTGTCCTTGAGCTCCTCTTCTATTTTGTACAAATTCTGCAAAGAGAGCCATTTCATCTAACTCTTTATTTCCTCCATAAGGTCCCTCACCTTCCATATCATCAATTTGGATTAGTTAGTTATGATTAGTAGGGATTTAAGGCAGTTGATTTTTGTTTTATGGAGCTTCTTTGTGGACTTGGTTGAATTTAGACTGTGGTGGACAAATGGGGTTTTGATTATTTGGATAAGTCGGGGCTTGGAAGATAGGTTCTTATACTTGTATCGGGGGATAGGGTATTTGGTGAAGTGTTTCCAGGGTCATAGTAATGGAAGTGTTAGGAGTATGACCTCTTGAGGAAGCATGATAGTTTTGAGTAGTGTAGGTGGTGGAGTTTAGACGGATTTCCAAAGTGTCCATCATTCTTGAGAGAGAACCTTCCATGTCACTCATCCTACCATCCATAACATTGAGCTTCTCCAAGGTGTGTGATATTTCACCTTCTTGATCCATTGTACCTATTAAGAAATTCTAAACAAAAACAAAAACAACAAACAAGTTAAGGTTAGGAAAACAACCTCACAAGCTCTCAAAGTTCACACCTTTGAATGTCACTCAATTGGCGTCACAAGTATTGATATATCGTTTGTACTCCAATGAGATTAATTTGTACCAATTGTGGATTGATGTTGGAATGTATTCTTGTTTGAAGGACTCAAATAATAAAATTATGTACGGACTTGAATCAAGAAGTTACGATGAATTAAAAATGAGAAAAACATACAAAGAAAGATAACGACGAAAGAAATTAATTCAAAAACTAATTCATAACTAAGTAGGTGATTACCAGTTATTAATTAGCATTAGAATCAAGAAAATAAACCTAATAATCAAAGAAAAGAAACTAAGAATCTAAATTTGAGCTTAAGGCAATTGGACAGGTTGAGTTGACGTGGCTGCCTCAAAGTAGTGACTTGGGTTGGTTGAAGTTTTGGATATTACTTATTTCCAATTTGAATTTCAATCATACTTAATCTTGAGGTGATGTAGGCGGCAATGGATGGAAAAATACAAGGAATTGGACCCTTAAATTGTTCTTTCAAGCTCAAGCGAGTCTGAATTTTCTTGTGGTCCCCTCCTTTGTACTCTTCTTTGTCTCTTCCTTGAGAATATTCCCTTTTGATGCTTATTGATTCTTTTATTTCTTTTAAAGACATTGAATATTCTTTGGAATAAACAAGTACCACACCTTCTCTCCCATCTCTTTTGGATCAAACACTCACTTTTTGAATGTTCTTCTTTAATAATATATGAAGATTATGAAGAACACCAAGAACATTCAAAATTGACCCTTAAGCAAATGACCTTAAAATTCGATAAAATTCAAACCCCAAGCTCATGTCAACAATCCAAACACAATTCCAGCATTTTCAATCCCAAATTCTCATCAAAAAATCACCAATTTGAGAACCCACCTCAAAATTTCTTCAAACTCAAGCTCCAACAATGGTAGGTCACTCAAATCAACTGCGATTTAGCTCAAATTTCAGATCTCAACTCAAATAGTGTTAGGGAACAAGGATCTAACATTAAAATACACAAAAATCTAAAACTCAGAGTTTCGGCCTAGAGGAAAAATGAGAATAATTTTTTTTTGTTGCGATTTTCAATTTTCAACACAAATAGACCCAAGATTGACTTCGTGGGATGAAATCAAGATCGGCTATGATACCAAATGATACGATACAAGATACGAAAAGAAAAAACACACAAAACAAGAGGAAAACAAGGGAATAACAAACTTATAAACAAAAGGAAACACAAAAACAAGAGTTAAAAGCGGATAATGGATAGGTAGATAAACATAAATGATAAGAAAAAGGACAATCAAAAGATGTATCAAATCTAATGACCTTCCTTAATATTACCAAGAGCACCTAACTCCTACATAGAACTCAAGGGAATCAAATTCTTGAGAAACTCATGTTTCTAAATAAGATATGAATACAAGCTAATCCAAGCTTACAATTCACTCTTAAAGGAGCATTCATTCATATATCATCAAAAGTTATAAATAAAATGACTAAGGCATCTATTTATAGTGTTTGCCTTTGCCTAAAATAGCCTATTACAAAAATAGCCCAAAAGTGGCTATTTTGGAATAACCTACATGGGATCTTCAAAGTATGCTCCAAGATCTAAGAAATTATCCACACATGGAATTGTGGGTTTAGGATCCAAAAAGGGGTCCACCGAATGCATCCTTGAGCTTTTGGCTTGATTATCGCTCAAACCTCTTTGTATGGGCCTCGAAAGATGTAGTTAAAAGCTTTAAGGCCGATCTGGAATGTATCATCAATGATATGATACAAGATACAAAAAGCAGAAACACACAAAATGAGAGAAAAATAAGGGAATAAAGTGACAAACACACAAACAAAAGAAAACACAAAAACAAGATATAAAAAGGGATAAAGGATAGGTCGATAGACCCAAATGATAAGAAAAAGGACAAACAAAAGATGTATCAAATATAACGACCTTCCTTAATATTACCAAGAGCACGTAACTCTTACGTAGACCTTAAGGTAATCAAATTCCTGAGCAACTCACGTTTCTAAACAATATATCAACACAAGCTAATCCAAGCTTGCAATTCACTCTCAAAGGAGCATTCATTCATATATCATTAAATGTTGCAAATGAAATGACTAAGGCATCTATTTATAGTATTTTCCTTTTCCTAAAATAGCTTATTACAAAAATATCCCAAAAGTGGCTATTTGGAAATAACCCACATGGGCTCTTCAAAGCATTCCCTAAGCTCTAAGAAATTATCCACACATAGAATTGTGGGTTTAGGAGCCTAAAAGGGGCCCACCAAATGCATCCTTGAGCTCTTGGCTTAGACCTCTTTGTATTGGCCTTGGAAGATGTAGTCAAAAGCTTTAAGGAAGATCCGGATCATATCATTATTCCTCGTGGATTTGACCTCGACTAAAAGTTGTATTATATTGACAATGACCGCCTCGCACTTAAATCAATATGTAAGTTAAACTTTATCAATAATGGTTCCGTTGTCGAGGAATAATTTGATGTATTGAGTTAGTTTGGAATTTTAGCTTACTTGTTTGGATTGAAAATTATGAATATTTGTTTGTGATTTTTTTTGTTTCTTGCGTTAGGTAGATTTTTTTTTTGTATACTTAACACTAAGGCATCTTGGAATGAATATAAGTTTGGTGGTTGCAAATCTTATCTTGTTGATCCATGTCCTTATTGGATACAATGTTACTGAAGCAATAGAACTCTCAAATGGTCTGCAATAATTGGTGATCCTTAAGGGTCTGGAATACAAATCTTAAATGGTCTGCATGATCACTTTTGCTCTCAAATCCTTTGTGAAGGATCTAATTTATTTTTTGGGTGAGAATTTTAAGCGGAATGCAACTTTGGAATTGGGAAGACGACCTCATTCCAACCAATTTTTGACATTATGCTTGGTGGATGTGATAAAGTCGAACAACCCGAGAAAATAATGAACTTTGGAGATGAGGTAAAAAATCTTTATGTTTTGGAGTTTATCATTCCAAAAGGGAAAAATGATGTCCCTCACTTGAAGGCCAGGAAGTTCAAAATCTGATTTTTAACTAGTGGTCTATTGATGTTTTCACCAATATCCGATGAGCCTATTCAGAAGCTTGATGTGAAGTTGGGTAAAAGGTTTAAGTCTTTATAGTAGCGAGATAGAATATGGATCGTTGTGCCTTTACCTTTGCCAAAAGTACCTCTAAGAAATATGGATCAAAAGTTGGGCCATTGATTCAAATCCTCTAAGTGGAGACATAAATAATAGTCAAAAGATATCATCCCGCAATGTTAAATCAAAGGTTTGATGGGAGGCAACCCATCATTTTAATGTTTGCACCGTGTATTTTTGATTAAGTCACATAATTTTGATGCTGTACAGGTGTTGGACAGATTGAAAGCAAAAAAAAAGGGAAAATTAAGTTTAAAAGTATGACAACCATGCAGAAAAATAGGGCAAAATAGGGGAGAGAAACACCTCAGGTGTCGTGATTGCATCTTGAGGATCGTGATTGCAACACTACATCCCAGTTTCCAGTTGGTTCTCGATGTGGTTTCAGGGAGCCCTTTGACCCTTATGCTTTTGTGCTATGTCGTGAGGTCACTACAAGTCTTTTAGTTGGGGGTGTGTTGTCCTGCCTTTGTGTGCGTGCATATTGATATGTGCATGCACATTGGCTTGCAATATTTGAACTTAGTTCACACTAAGCATGGAAATTTTGTGACTTAATTATTTTATTTTTAGATTTTATTTTTAGCTTTTTATTTTCTTTAATAGTGATATTGGACAAACCTTTCCTTATGATAGATTGAGTGATGACATTCTTAAGGAAAAATCATCGTGTTTGGGTTTTGAGCTATAGATGCAGGGGAAGTCTGAGTACCCGTGGCATTATAGATTTGGGATTGCCGTTATTCCTATGGAGAAGTCTAAGTAGCCATATTATATTCCCTTGTGAGATCCCATATGTGAGATGATGGCTTGATTTGGTGCTAACGATGGCCCATATTGTATTATGAAATGTAAAGCATGCATCCCTCTCTATCCATTTTTTTTGTGAAAATTAAGGGCATGGACATGAATAATTGTGTAAAAATGCTTTACCCTCTTATTGTGACTCCAAATTCTTTAGTAGATAGTGTGTGGTAAATAACTTCTTTTGTCTCTAGTTAGAAATGCAATTGAATCTCCTTGAAAACTTTGAATGCCAAGTGTGGTGAGCTTAATTGATTGATTCTCATGCCTACTTGTGTCATCTAGAACTTTCCCCATTGGTCTTTCAAAGCTAATCTTGGTTGTGCGTGGTTGGTGAAATGATCTTAGGCCTTCTTTGTGAACATAAAAATCTACCCTAGCCTAAAAATCCTACCCGTGTGTAGATGTTATCCCTAGTCACCTGCTTTGAGCCTTTGAACCTTTCTTTGGCAACAACATTACAAAACTTTATCCATTTGACTTTTATGCCTCTTTTGAATCCTACCCTCCTTAAACTTGAAAATGCAACTTGAGGCTAAAATCTTAAGTTGGGGGTGGTGAATCTTGGAAGAGGTAACCTTAGGCCATGGTGTTGAAAGTGGATGCTTAAAAGCTAAGTAAAGAGAGCAAGTGAAAAAGTGAAGAAGAAAGGAATCATCAAAAGAAGGAAAAACTTCGATTGTGTAAAATAAATAAATGAGAAGAAAATGTTTTCAAAAGAAATGGGTTAATCAAGGTAGTGAAAGTAGGCATATGTGTGAGTTGGAAACAAATGAAGTGGCCCATGATCCAAAGTTTAATCGAATAGTGAGTTATGTAAATGTTCAAGGAGGGTGTATTCACTTTGATCCAAAATGTTTATCCTACCCTTTCCCAAGCCTACATTACAAGCTTTAAAAAGTCCTTCAAAATTTCAATCAAGTGTTTTCAAGTAAGTGGCGATTGAAAATAAGGACAAACATATGGCATGATACTTGTTTGTATTGAGATATTCCTTGTGAGAGTGAGTGCTTGTACTTTTAGTCCCTTTTTACACGATAGAAATTAAGGTATGTTAGGACACACCTTTGTGAGGAGGCATGAAAATTAATAGAGGTCGGTGAAATTGTCATGTTCCAAAATAAGGCAAATGAGTGTAGTTGAAACATTATTGATAGAGTCACTCCTAGAGAGTTAGTAGTTGCTACTTAATTATTCTTAAAAGTCTTTTGTCTCCTTAATAATGTGATTGATTTTGAGGAGAGTTGCTTGAATAGTTCCTCTCATGCTTGTTGGTTGATTGTTAGTACTAATCGAGCATGGAATAATAGTGATCATTTGGTTATATGAATGGGCTTATAAGTTGTTAGCCTCATTGAGTATAGAGTAGTATTGCTTGAGGACAAGAAGTTTTTTAAGTCAGGGGTGTTAATGAGTGGCAAATTTACCACTTATTGATACCTAAATTATTGCACATTACTATTTATTAAATTGTATAAATGAGGCTAATTCTCCATTGAAATGCGTTATTTTCCAATTTTTGTAATTTTGTAGGTCCTGTGATGAAAATGAGTTGAAATCAAGACGAAGGGAAAGGAAAATAGACAAAAAAGAGCTAGAAATGGATATTAGAGAGATCAAGCGCCCTCAGTTATCGTGATTGCGGTCCAAGGATCGCGATCGAGTTGGTCAACTAGGTTCACCAATGGTGATCGCCACCAGAGTCACGCAATCATAGAAGCACAATCGTGATCCAAAATAGCGCGATCGCGATATGAAGGACAAAGTTCAGGGGAAGAATGTAATTTCACAGAGCTGAGTCCCAAATCTTAAGGGGTTAAAACCCTTTCACAAGAGAATTTTATCTTTTATCCTATTTTCATTTTCACTTCTTATCTTATCACTTGGAGCTTAGAGAAAAAATTTGTACAAATCATAAAGTAGAGTAACTCCAAATTGAATAATTGACAAATTCCATTGAAGATTTATTGGAATTTAAAGTGTGGATTGAAATTCTACTTATATTTCATGAATCAATTTGATGGAGATTTTGATATATTTTTATTTATTATTTTTATGAGTTGTTAGTTCTTCCTCTTGGGGTTATGCTTAGATAGGTTGTGATTTATGCATGGGTATTGTTTATGTATCTGCTTAATTAGTTATTTGTTATGGGTTTTGCTATCACTCCATAGTTAAAATGAGATTTGGGGTGAAAACCCCAAATTGATTGAGATTTGTGGGTGAAAACCCTAAATTGACTTGGATCCCACATCATCCTTGAAAGAGGGATGTGGGTGATGAGTAATCATGAATAACTATTTGATACTAGTTATTTCCTTAGCATTATCATAGAAATAAGGATGTTATGTGATTTAGCTAGCTTTATGGGCATCATCCTAGAAATAGGGATGCTAAGTTGACGTTTTGGATTGGTAAGTTTTGTATGCTCATGAGGTATTCAAAAGAATCCATTAGTGCAATTTAGTTTATTGTGGAAATACTAACACTAATACCTTAAATCTAGCCTACCTACGACTCCTAGCTAAATTTGGATAAATTCTCAATTACCCATGTTTGAATTCATTCCTAGAATGGTATAACCCAAGATCCGTTCCTAACTGATTATACTCTAACTATTATTAGCTTCAAGTTAGTCTTGTAGAATCCCAAAAATTGTTTTATACTTTTGAAAACATTCAAAATCCCCAAATTTTTGTATCTCATATTTGAATTTAGCAAGTAGCTTTTATTTTGAACTTACTCGATCACCAATTACATTGTTCCTCGTGGATTCAACTTCGACTCAAAGTTTGGTATTATATTACAACGAATGCCTTGCACTTAAATAGACGTGTAAGTTCAACATTATCAATAATGACACCGTTTCCAGGGAATAATTTGGCGTATTGAGTTAGTTTGGAATTTTAGTTTACTTGTTTGGATTGAAACTCGTGAATATTTATTTGTGATTTTCTTTTGTTTCTTGTGTTAGGTAGATTTTTGTTTTTTTTGTATACTTATCACTATCGCATCTTAGAATGAATATGAGTTTGGTGGTTGTGAATGTTATCTTGATGATCTATTTCATATTATGGTGGACCCCACTTTTGTCAAAATTATAAACACGCTCCTCAAAAAGAGATGTTCGCACCATCTTGATCCTATTGGGAGTATGATTGTTCTTTAAGTGGTGATCGAGATGGATATTGGAGTGATTGTCCAAATTCTCTCTCCCCTAATTGTGCTCACAAAGATACTTGTTCTTCTTATGAGTTTGATAGGTCTCATGAAGTGATAAAGGAAGAACAACGTGTCGGATACAATGGTGTTGAAGCAATACAACTCTCAAATAGTCTGCAATAACTGGTGATCTTTAAAGGTCTGCAATACAACTCTCAAATGGTCTACATGATCACTTTACTATGGTAATAGACAAGGATATCATCTGTGAAGACTATGTCGAACATGTTCATGTACTTCTTGAACACGATGTTCATTAAGTCCATAAAATCTGTAGCTACATTCGTTAGTCCAAAAGACATAACTAGAAATTCAAAGTGACCATATCGAGTTCTGAAGGCTGTCTTCGGGATGTCATATTCTTTGAATCTAAGATGATGATAGCCGAATTTGAGGTCTATCTAGAGAAATATATTGCACCCTGAAGTTGGTCGAACAAGTCATCAATTTTGGGAAGACGATACTTATTCTTGATTATGACTTTGTTCAACTGACGGTAGTCGATGCACATTCTGAGGGAACTATATTTATTTCATACAAAGAGAACTAGAGCACCCCATGGAGAAATATTATCTTGATGAAAACCTTATTTAAGAGATCTCTCATTGTTCCTTCAATTTCTTAAGCTCAGCTGGAGCCATTCTGTAAGGTGGAATTGAGATAGGCTAGGTATCGGGGAGGAGATTTATTTCGAATTCAATTTCCATTTTGGGAGAAATACTGGGAATATCTTTAGGGAACACTTCTGGAAACTGATTCCCAACTGGAACTAACTCAAGATTCGAAGTTTTAGAATTTGAATCCTTGACTCGAAGGAGATGGTAAACACATCCCCTGGATATCATCTTCTGGCCTTAAGATAGGAGACAAACTGACCCTTAGGCATTGAAGAGTTATCCTTCATTCAATAACAGGCTTATTAGGAAACTGAAATTATACAATCCTATTTCTACAATCAACTAGAGCATAGCACGATTGGTGCCAATCCATGTCGAGAATGATATCAAAATCAGTCATCTCTAACTCTACAAGATCAGCTAAAGTAACTTTTTGAGACACTATGATCGGGTAGTTTCTGTATATCCATCTGGATATAATAGAACTACCTACTAGGGTAGACACTGAGAAAGTCTTTGTTAATATGTTGGGACTGACACCAAAGTTTACAGCTATATAAGGAGTCACAAAGAAAAGTGAAGCTCCGGGGTGTAACAATGCATAAACATGAAGATGAAAGTCTCATAACGTACCCGTAACTATATTAGGAGAACTTTCCTGATTATGTTAAGTCTGGATAGCATAAAGTCAGTTCTGATGATGCCCGCTGGTGGCACTGGAGATGGAACCCTGGGTGACCTGTTGGAGCTGATGAAAGGTTGGACTAACCCAGTTGACGCAAATCGTTTCTCTTTTGGGGAACCACTATGAAACATCCTGGGTTTTGGAACTTTAGAAAGTTTCCTGGATTTTTGGTTTCTAGACAAGAAATGACTAGGGGGTTATAGGTTATATATTAGGGTACGATTGATAAGGTTTGGTCGTACACTACCAGTGATGGTTAGTTGGTTGGATTGGTTTCTGGAATGGGTACGACTTGGGTTGGTATGAGTCATATGGTGGTTGATGGATCGTATGGTTGGGTTTTACCCTATTATTCTAATCTATAACACCTAGAAACACTCTCTAATTCTCTCTATCACTCTTGGGTAAATGAGGACTAGGGTTTCATCACTCAACACTAACATAGGTACAACTTATTATATACGACTCGTATAAAGTAAGTATGACTCAAAGAATTGAGTCGTATGTTAGACACTGGCTTCCTGACATGGGGTAATACAATATATCCCCCTTAGCAACATTTTTCCTCGAATGTGGTTCACCTAGGATTTGGATTTTGGAAAAGAATCAGCATCTCCACACTGAATTTATAATCAAGCTTACTACTACCACAAGGACTCAATTTCTTACAATATAAGTTATGATATAGGAGAACCTAAATAGACTCTAATATAAAGAACTTGATGGAAATAAAAATTTACGTTAGGTAGGAATTGAATTGGAAGAAAAGAGATAAGGGTACTTAGTCATCATGTCTACTTCAGCCTCCCAAGTGTCCCCTTCAACCAGTTGGTCTCTCCAAAGAAATTTTACTGATGGTACTTCCTTATTTCTTAGCCTTCGGACCTGCCTATCAAGTATATCCATAGGAATCTCTTCATATGACAAGTTATCTTTAACCCCAATACTCTCTAGGGTTACTATTAAGAATGAATTTCTAGTGCACTCCTTAAGCATCGAGACATGGAACACTGGGTGAACTACAGAAAACTTTGGCGGAAGATTCAATTCATAAGCAACCTCTTCTACACGCTTCACTACCTTACATGGACCAATAAATTGGGGACTTAGCTTCCCTTTCTTTCCAAATCGCATTATTCCCTTCACAGGTGACACTTTTAAGAACACCCAATTGCCCATTTCAAATTTGAGCTCTCTCCTTCTTACATTGTCATATGTTTTTTGACAACTCTGAGCTATTTTCAACCACTTATGAATCATTTGAACCTTTACCATAACTTCAAGAATAGAGTCTTTCCCAATCAAAGCCACTTGACCAACCTCAAATCATCCTATAGGTGACTGCTCCTATGCCCGTACAACGCTTCAAATGGACCCATCTGAATTGCTAGCATTATAATTATTGTTGTTGGCGAACTCAATAAAAGGTATATGGTTATCCCAACTTCCTTTAAAGTCTAAAATACACGTCCTCAACATGTCTTTTAATGCCTGAATTATTCGTTCATCTTGACCATCAGTCTGTGGATGAAATTTTGTACTAAGCTTAACTTTTGTACCAAGGCCCTTCTAAAAAGACTGCCAAAATTATGAGGTGAATTGCGTGCCTCTTTTTGAAATAATGGACAAGGGTATCCCATGAAGCCTCACTAAATTGGGAATATACATTCTGGCATAATCCTCTGTGGTATCTAAAGTCTTGACAGGAAGAAAATGGGTTGATTTAGTCATTCAATCAACTACAAACCAAATTGAATCATGTTGACATCTTGTGCGAGGCAACCCTGTGATGAAATCCATAGTTACAACTTCCCACTTCTAAGTAGGGATACTAATATCTTACAACGTACCACCCGGTCTCCGGTGTTCAACTTTAACTTATTGGAAATTGGGACACTTAGCTACTAACTCGGCTATGTCCCTCTTAATACCATTCCACCAATAAATTTCTCATAAGTCGCGGTACATGTTAGTAGCACTCGAATGAATGAAATACGTCAAACCATAAGCCTCGACTAGTATTCTTACCTCAACCTATCTACATTTGAAACATAAAGCCTATCTTGATAGCGAAGTACACCTTCTCCCCCTTGGGATAAAACCTCAATCTTCTACTGTAGCGGCTGTTTTTAATATTTGGCTAAGAATGGGATCATTTCGCTATTTCTCCTTCACTTCCACTACCAAAGATAATTCTGAACCGTTCTGAACTACTACTCCCCCATCAATAGTGTCGAGAAAACATACCCCCAAACGGGCCAATCGGTGTACTTCTTTAGCCAACTCTCACTCTTTCTTCTTCACATAAGACACACTACCCATACAGAACCTACTTAGTTTGTCTGCCACTATGTTGGCTTTGTACGAATGATTAAGCACATTCATAATATAATCTTTCAAGAATTCCAACCAGCTTCTCTGACGAAGATTTTGCTCCCTTTGAGAAAATACCTACAAAAGACTCTTATGGCCAGTAAAAACATCAACATGCACACCATAGAGGTAATTTCTCCAAATTTTTAAGGTGAATAACGAAACAACTAACTCCAAATTGTGAGTTAGATAATTCTTTTCATGATCCTTAAGTTGCCTAGAGGAATAATCTATTACTCTCCCATTCTGCATAAAAACAAAACCTAACCCAACTTTAGAAGCATCATGATACACCACAAATCCATCTAACCCCTCTAAAAGAGCTAACACCAGTGCCAAAGTCAATCTATCCTTCAACTTTTGGAAACTCTTCTCACACTTATCTGACCATAAAAACTTTACTTTCTTTTAGGTCAGCTTAGTCGATGGCGCGGCTATAGTGGAGAACCCTTTAATAAATCTTCTATAATAACCAGTCAAACCCAAAAAGCTGCTGATATCGGATAGAGTGATAGGTATAGGCCAGTGCTTCACTGTATTAGTCTTCTGAGGATGTAAGACCCCGTAAAGTCCTAGCCCATTTTAGTCCTTTAGAGCATACCAAAAGAGGTCCCAAAATTAGAAAATTTCAGCTAAGTTTTGACACTTAGTCTTATTTTTGGCCTCGATATTTCAATGGCATCATTTACGATCTTTTCGGTCTTATATTGTCAATTTTAAAATTAATTCATGATAAGGGTTATCCATAGGTCATCTCGGGTGAGTTCTGGAATTTTCAAACATCATTTGAGTCACGTTTGGATGACCAAAATAGCAAGCCAACGTGATCATAACGAGTCACCTTCACTATCGCTTCATCACCATTGATGCGATGCATTGGTAATCACATCGATACCATCGATGTGGTACATCGCCTATCGTATCACTGGGAATGTTTTATGTATTGAGTTACGGGTTTGTAGAGGTAATTGGGTCATTTTCCCCTTACATAATTCAACCTTAACACGAAGTTTAGTCACCTAAAAGGAAAATTCACTCATTATTTCACAAATTCTCTCAAGATCAAAACCCTGGTTCATCAAGTCTAATATCAAGTTCCAAGAAATCATCAACAATTTCCATGAATTCAATAATTACGGTATGTTAGGTGTTCATCCTTGGGTCTCTTTCCACCCTTGGAGTTCGAGAACCCTTTTCAAAACTTGAATTATGATTCCCATGTTATGAATTGAATTATGCTAATGTTTGTGTTGTTGTATGGGTTTCAAGTTAAGATATTTGTGAGTTCCATGAAATTAAGTTAGCATGTGTGTTGGATTATGAATCTCTCATGTAAAAGCCCTTGAATTTGCAAGTTGCATGTTGTAGTTATGATACCCTATGTGGTTAGTTCTCATGTATAGCAATCATGCTCCCTAAGTGTTTGATAAAATGTCCATATGAGTAAATTATGTATTGTAACCTATTGTTGTGTTGCTAAAGTTGTGATATGAGTTTATCAATTATGCTATCAAGTCCTGGGGATATTTATTATCCAAAATCTAGCTGTTTACTTAGTTGCAGTAGTTATAGAATAATCCCAGTAAAGGTCAAGAATAGTAGTACTCAGTCAGTTAACAAAACTCAGTGAACTCAGTCTAGTTCAGTTAGTCAACACGATCAGGTTCAGTCCATTTAAGCTTAGTACAATCTAATGATTAGTGTCTTTCAGTTAGGAGTAGGATTCAGCATCGAGCGAACTTAGGGATGGGGGTATTCTTGTGAGTTTGGGTTTGACCCTTAGTAGCAATCCCTGAGTTATAGAACTACATAGCCAGCGTAGGATAAGTCATCCTCCTGCCAGACTAGGGTTGACACAATCATATATATATTTCATGAGTCTTCCTTCTAGATTAAGGTTGACATAACATTGTTAGTATCCCGTGGCAGGGTGCTAACACCTTTTCAACTGGGGTTACAGGTAGGACCCCAAATTAGTCCATAATCGAGGTATATCGGTTAGATGATAACTCCCATTGTTATACTTTCAGTATTTAGTATTTAGTAATCAGTATCTAGTATTAAGTATTAAGTACAGAACTTAGTTCAGTTCTATATGATCATGACTTACATTTATCAGTTATTCAGTTATCAGAAACTCAGTACTTTAGCTTCAGACTAATTCAGACTGACGATATATGCTTGGTATTGCATGTTTAGTACTTACAATAGTCCCAGTCTTGAATACCCTCTCATCTAATTATTTCATGATATTTAGTTAGTATTCTCATGTATGTGAACCCATGCATATCAGCCTAACCTCACCTAGCTTACCAGTACATTCAAAGTACTGATGCATATTTTTTTTGTGCTATGATGTCTCATATCATAGGTTCGGATGCTCAGGTTCCTAACCGTACTTAGTCAGATTTAGTTAATCAACAACAGTGATAGTAGTGAGTCCTCATCCATCGAGGACATGACTTTTATTTAGTTAATATATTGTTTTAATATTTCACTTATTTCAGATAGTAGTTGTGAGTTAGTTGGGGCTTGTCCCATCAACTCTTTTATTTCAAATGCTTAGAGACTTTCAGACATTATTAGTTAGCAGTTATTCTACAGATGTATTTAGTTTTGATTTAGTTTTATGAACCTATGGCTTTTCCAGTTTTACTTTTGCATATAATTTATGATTATTATTCAGTGTTCACAGCAGGTACCAGTCATGGGTTAGCTTGTGGTCCTTTGGGGTCGTAAGCACCGTGTGACGCCCATGGTGTAGTCTCGGGGTGTTACAGAGGATATACATGAATACCATCCCCTGAAATAACATGCCCCAAGATAGTAAAAGGTTACAACCAGAATTCACATTTACCAAACTTTGCATATAATTGTCGGTCTTTTAAGGTACGCAACACTATTCTTAAATGGTATGCATTCTCATCCTCACTCCTTGAATACACCAGTATGTCATCTATAAAGACAATGGAAAACATATCCAAGTACTTCTTGAAGACCTTTCTCATCAAATACATAAAGGTTACAGGAGCATTTGTTAGTCCAAACGACATAACTACAAACTCAAAATGTTTGTACCTTGTTCAGAGAGCTATATCAGAATGTCTTTCTCCCTAACTTTCAACTGGTGGTATCCCAACCTAAGGTCAATCTTGGATAACCACCGGGCACCCTAAAGTTGATCAAAAAAATTATCAATTCTAAGAATGGGATACTTATTCCTCATGGTAACCTTATTTAGTTGTCTGTAATCTATACACATCCTGAGAGTGTCATTTTTTTTGTGCACGAAAAGGATTGGAGCGCCCCCATAGAGAGACACTGGGTCTAATGAAACCTTTATCTAGGAGGTCCTTAAGCTTCTCCTTTAACTCTTTAAGTTCAATCGGAGCAATATGATATGGAGGAATAGAAATAGGTTGAGTATTAAGAAAAACATCAATACCAAATTATATTTCTCTATCTGGAAGTACCCTTGATATATCTTTGGGGAAAACCTCTAAAAACTCATTAACTACACAGACTGATTAAACTATTGGGGCTTCAGAATTAGTATCTTTGACTCGAACTAAATAATAGATACACCCTTTTGATATTAACTTTTTGGCCTTAAGACAAGAGGTGAAACGACCTTTGGGAGACACAGAACTACCCTCCCATTCAAGAACTGCTTCATTAGGAAACTGAAACTTCACCACGCTAGTGCGGCAATCTATTGATGCATAGCATGAATGGAGCCAATCCATGCCCAGCATAATAACAAAATCCACCATCTCTAACTCTATTAGGTCCTCTAGTATGATCTTATGGAGAACGATAATAGGACACTCCTAATAGACTCGTTTAGCAACAACTGACTCACCCACTAGGGTAGAAACTAAGAAAGGGCTTAGAGAGATTTTCAGGGCCTACTCCAAAATTTAAATCAACTAATGGAGTTATATAAGAGAGATTCAATCCTGGGTATAACAATACAAATACATCAAGGTGATAATCACGAATCATACCAATGAAAACATCTGGTAAACTCTTCTGCTCTTGATGAGATGGTAAAGAATAAAATCAATTCTGGCACTGACCGCCACCGATATTGGATGATGCGCCTTGTAGAGAAACTGGAAGCCTGGCTGAGCTACTGCATTAGTATCCTCAAGATAAATATCCCAGCTTTCCTTCTTAGCATACGGACACTCCTTGATCATGTGGCCCAACTTTCCACAATTATAGAAACTCCTTTTGCCCATCAAACACTCACCAGGATGGGTCCTATCACACTTTGCACATGTCAGGTAACTGGGCCTCCCAACAATACTATTCTGAGACCTAGAATTTGAAGTCCTGCTTTATTGCTCCTACCTGGTCCTTCGTACAGAGGAACTCGCTGAAGATGGTGCAGGCACTGATGAGTGACCCTGAAACTACAAATGATTTCCCTCTCAAAACCTTGGCTGACTAAACTCAAACTACCCAGTCCTAGCTCTTTTATTTCTCTTCTCTTTCCTTCAAATATTTTGCCTCAATCTATTGGGCATGAGTCATCAATTGAGTAATGTCTATGTCTCCAATCATCATAGTAGTCCTACACTCCTTAATCACCAAATTAAACACTCCAGTAACAAACTTACTCATACGAGCTTTAGAGTCAGATAACAACTCGGGAGCATACTTAGAGAACTGAGTAAACTTAAGGTAGTACTCCTTCACTATCATAGAGCCCTGCCCCAGATTCATGAACTCCTTCATCGTAGCCTCTATCACCTCTATCGTAGCCTTCATTATCTCACACAGAAAGAAACTATCCAAAAAAAATATTCTAAATTACCTTCCAACTTATAGGAGCTGCATACTCACCCCTACCTTCTTTTCACATAACAACCCAATCATAAGCAACAACCTTCAGCCTATAGGATGCCAACTCTATACTTTCCTCTTCAGTAATATGAATAATCTGAGTAATATTTATCACCTCATTAATAAAGAGTTGAGGATATTCATCCACCTTTGACCCGTGGAACTCAGGTAGATGAAAGATGGATTTATTCTTATAAAATCCTAAATTTTGGCTGTAGCTAAATTACCATTTTGCTGAAGTGGGACCGCTGCCTGTTGATTTCCCTAAACATTGGCATTCACAGCTTAGGCAAATGCTTAAAAAGTAGCCCAAATTCAGCATGATATATATTCTTTCTAAGAGGGTCTGCGTGCAGGGGTGGTTGATCACCGTTTTTGCATTTTTCAACTAGGTTTAGAGGCAAATTCTTTCACATAAAAGCATGATTTAAGGAAGATAGATACAATTATAATCACGATAGACCCTGAAAAAATGATGGTTCCTAACTCGTTCCAAAGCCTCTTGCTCATAAATGTGGTGTGCTTCATATTCATGATCAAGACTCTATGTAACGTGGCTTGTTCGACTCCCTTAGACTCTTTAAAACCTTAGGCTCTTATTCCAAGTTTTTAATGCCTCGAAAGTACCCCCTAGACGTCACACGGTGCTCAGGACTATGAATAGCTCTAAGCTAACCCATGATTTCTATATATCTTGAAACCCACCTAAAAAGTTAATTAACATATATAGAAATTGAAGGTAAATGAATTTATAACTTAGTAAAAGTTTTTATCTTGGACATTTTAAATAAAAATCTTTGATCTTAAAACATACACAATTTGACAAGACTCTACTACTGACTAGAGAGCCACTGGGACAAACCCCAGCTAACCCAAACATAAACGGAAAGCAAATATCTAAAATACTTGCATCACTGAAAAAAGTCGGATAAGTTGGGTCCTCAAACTATGAGGACTCACAAAAAGTCGGGATGTAGGTGATGATGCTCGTAGTCAATCGTGCTGCTAGAAACAAACACTAGACACTACATTATAAGACAATGTAGCATATAGACATATATATATATGGGTCTGTACCTTTGGAATGTACTTATTAGTAGGCGTGAATTCAAAAGTAAAACAAAACTGAATATATATGTGTACTTTCAAATAATGCATACTAAGCATAAATGATCCACCTTGAACTTGAATAAAATTAAAGATTGCAGGATCTTAAAACATGAGTAGTGAAGCATGTGAATAAACTTAGTGAGCCATAACACTTAGTTTAAAAAGTCTTTACCTTTGTTCTTTCTTATGGGAAATTCTTCTAATAGATATAAACCAATCGAGCTACCATGGAATCCAACATCTTACCCATGTTGGGGAGAGCTTTTCTACCCTTGCCATCAGAATAGAACCTTATCTTAAGTGATCACTGAAATTCATCCATATTGGTAAAAAGCTTAACCTACAATGGCTCGTAGTTTCCAGAAATTTATGATACGCTCATCCACATTCTGTTCTCGGTGCTAAATACTACTCACAGATTATATATATACTCATACTTAAGAAATCCACCTTAAAATAGCATAAGGGTTTATAAAATAAAAACCAGTTATGCTTCTCTTTACTTTAAATCATAATCAAGATGAACAATTGTGGATTCCATGTCTTATCTTTATATCAAAAGATCAAGCTTTTCTTTAAATCATCTTATAACACTTAACAATAGAACTTAAGAGCATAAACTTCTTATAAACTCAGTACTTGTACTTAAGACTTGGAATTCATGATTTGTTTCAAAGAAATTCATAACGAAACATTATGCTCAATAATCATCTTTAAATCTTTCAACAATATCCCAGTCAAGATAATGAAATTCAAATCACAATAAATCTTGCAAGTCAAAATATAAACATATGTAAACCTTGTTGTACTTAAAGCTTTCAATCACATAGCAGTGTCATACTTCAAGAATATGTTTATTTGGGTACGAACCCTAATTCAAAACAAGTAAATTCAATCTCAAAATCATTCACTTTTGGCAAAAGGCTGGAAGAGTAACCTTGTTCATAAACCCCACATACCTGAAATTTCTTGACTTGTGAAGAAAGTTTGAACCTTGGGATTTGAAAGATGATTTTATGTGAGGAACCCTAATTTGATATTCTTGAAGATAGGAGGAGATATGATGATGTAAATTGAATAACAAATAGAGGAAAATAATGACTTTTGGGGGGTTATAGGTCATGGATTAGAGTTATGAGAGAGAAAAGACCCAAAAGCCCTTTAAGTAAACATTACAAAATTTGGTCGTCAGTCTTTACGAGTCCACCGTACGACTCTTATGGTGAAGGTATGAATGAGCTTCTTTACTTGTAAGCTTGACAAAATTAAGATGGTATACACTGGTCATCATACGAATCAAAACCTATGACTAGTAATGTCACGATACGACTCGTAGACCCCCACTCATAACTTGGACAAAATCTTAGGGAGCTTACACTGATAAACTCATGACTTTCCTTCATATGACTCATATCATTCTTGACCACTTCTAGGGTGAACTAGTAACTTGACAGAACTCACATCACTCCATACTAACATGGGTATGACTCACTATATGCAACTCATATAAAGTATGTACGACTCAATATGTTAGACAGTGGATTTTGGGTATGGGGTATTATAGATTACCATCTTATGACCTTGGCTAAAAAAAGTTAAAACTACCTGTTCTGGCCCTCTTATGCTCCCTTTCCTTCTCCTTGTATTTTTATTCCTCAATCTGCTAACATGGACCATCAACCTAGAGAGATCCATTTAGTTTATCAATATATTTGTCCTACACTCCTTAACCACTTCCTTATAAAACTCCCAATAGGAACTTACTCATTCTGGACCTAGAATCGGCCACCATAGTCGAAGTATACCTTACCAACTGAGTAAACTTAAGTAAGTAATCTTTCACACTCACACTACCCTACTTTAAATTGATGAATTCCTGGACCTTAGCCACCCTCAACTCTAAAGGAAAAAATCTATCTAAGAAGGACATGGCATACTCCTCCCACTCTATAGGTCTTGTCTTAACACCTCTATCCTTCTTCTATGACTTAATTCAAGTATGAGCTACTCCTATTAATTGGTAAGGAACTAAGTCAGCGCTCTCACTAACAGTAACACCCATGATGTATGTCTCTTTATAAAACCTATGTAATACCCCACACTTTTCGAAATTAAGTCTATCTATAGTACTTGTATAAGAGGCTTAGAACCTAAAAATTTGGTTAAGTATTAGGACTTAGTCTTGTTTTAAGGGTTCCCAACTTTGAGAATTTTTAAAGTGACCTTCCCGACCTCGAGACATAAGTTTTTAAGTTGATTCAAGTTTAGGGGTATAAGTAGCATATCTCGGGTAAGTTTTGGATTTTTCAGACGAGGTTTGGACCCCGTTTGGTTTCCCGAAATAGCAACTCACCACGATTGGACCGCATCACGGAGAGTATAGCGATGAAAGGATTCACTGCATCGCGATGAAGGTTAATTCAACAATTGTTCAATTTCCAGTGAGTCACCGCAATTGCACCACATCGCGATGTAAATTGTGATGACAACTTTGGTGCATCACGGTGAGGGTCTTATCTAGGTTTCAGTTACAAATTTTAATTTCTGGTCTTTTTCCCATGGCCCCAATCCATGAAAAACACGAGAATAAAACCCCTAAAAGCATATTTGTTCATCTTTTATTTAAATTCTCTCAATTTAAAACCATTCTCTCTTAGGAACAAACCCTAACCCTTCAAAAATTCAAGCTTAAGTTCAAAAAAATCACCAAAGACCTTCAAGAATTCTTCAATTAAGGTATGTTCGATGTTTATTCATGGGTTTCTTTCACCCGTGGAGTCCAAGAACCTAATTTCAAGTTTAAAAGAATGATTTTTACATGTTATCATGAATTTTAACCATGAATTCCCATGAATTTTGATTTATATTATGTTTATACACGATTTGTTGTTGAAGTTATACCTTGCATGTTTGAATGATGCTTACTCATTGGTTTATACCTTAAATTGTGATTTAGTATAGAAACATAAGATTACTACATTTTAAAACTATTTCCATGCTTAAACCATGAATTGCAAGTGTTTGATAAAATGTCCAAAGGAATGAGTTTTGGATAATGGTTACTTATCATGTCCTTAGGGTTTTTTATGGTCTTGTTGTTATTTCTATCGAGTCCTGGGAGTTTTAAATACCCAAAATCTAGCTGCTTATCTAGTCTTCAATAACTACAGACTGGTTCAGGATAGTATGAGCATTTTCAGTTCAGTCAGTCACCATAAACAACTTAACTTAGTTTAGTCCAGTATTCAGTGTCTTTCAGTTGGGGGTAGGATTTAGCACCGAGTGAATGCAGGGATGAAGACTTCCCTATCAGTTAGGTAGAGTCATTAGTAGCAGTCCTTGTATTCCAGAACTATATATCCAGCGTAGGATATGATGAGTCACCCATCAGTTTATGCTTGACTACCTCTCAGGGGTCACTCATCAGTTTAGGCTTGACACCTTGGTCCTTTGAGACGTCAGTTAATGGATCTACCCAACCATTGTTAGTACTCGTGTCACGGTACTAACGCCCTTCTAACTGGGGTTACAGGTTGAACCCTGATAGTACATTTGGGCATATCAGTTATAGTTAGCTCCCACAGTCTCAGTTCAGCATTCAGTTTGGGTATAGTTTTAGATTTTCTTAACCATAGTATACATTTATCCGTTATTCAGTATCAATGTTTCAATACTTTAGTTTATAAATTATTTCAGTATCATGTTATATGCTTGGTTATGCATCCTCAAATTTTATAGCTTTCACGTATACTATTGTATCAGTCATCTCATGCTATTTATTCATTCATGTATTATTCATATCCATAAACCCATGCATACCAGACTAACCTTATTTAGTATACCAGTATATTCGAAGAATTTACTGCGTACTCATTTCTTGCGCTATGATATCTCATATCATAGGTTCGGATGCTCAGGTTCCTGACTACATTAGATATCCTAGTGCATCACTAGTAGTAGCAGTGGTGAGTCCTCATACTCTGAGGACCAATGATTTTTATGTCAGTATTTCTTTTTAGTTTAGTAGTCATCTGTAGTTAGTTGGGGACTTATCCCATCAACTCTACAGTCAGTCTATTTAGAGGCTTTTAGACTAGTACAGACAAATAGTCAGTTTTTCATTTGTATTATTGGTTGTTTATCAGTATTGATAGTATGTTTTAGACGTGTTAATCTATGATTTAGTGTTGATATTTAGTTTTTAAAAACCTTATGGCATTTCCAGTTTATGGCATTTCCAGTTAAAGTTCCACACATGTCTTTGTTATTTTATTTAGTGCTCATAGCAGGTATCAGGTCATGAGTTAAATTGTAGTCCTTTGGGTATATAAGCACTATGTGGCATTCAGGGTATACTCTCGGGGTGTTACAAACTTAGTATCAGAGCCTAAGGTTTTAAAGTATCCTAAGGAGTCTAAAAGCCGCATTGAGTAGAGTCTTGTGCATGGGTGTAAAGCACGCCACACTTATGGACAAGAGGCTACAAAATATTTTAGAAAAGTTTCCTTTTTTAGTATTCATGTCGTGTTAGTGAACATGGGATCTATTTAAACTCTCTTTCTAACTCAATCTTCTTCACGTTTACAGAACATGCCTCTCAAAAATACTAATGGAAGGAGAAATTGTAATCTGGCCACACCTCCACCTATTCATGAAGATCCCCTAAATGAGCATATTTCTCATGCTGAATTCAGAACTGCATTCACCACTCTATCTCACTTAGTAATAGCTTAGAATAATCAGTAAGCTGCTATACCAGCCAATCTAGTGTCTAATGTCGCCGCAGCTAGGATTCAGGATTTCACCCAAATGAACCCTCCATTATTTTCCGGATCCAAGTCTGATGAGGATCCGTAGGAGTTACTCAACATAGTTCTAAAAGTAACAGACATTATGGGTATGAATTTTAGAAAAAGTGCTAAATTGGATGCTTATCGGTTGTAGGATGTAGCTCACACCTAGTTTAAGCAGTGGAGAGAGGATAGAGGCATTGATGCAGGGCCTATAGAATGGGAGGAGTTTGCTATAACTTTCTTAGATAGATTCTTCCCTTTGGAGATGAGGGAAGCTAAGATGTTAGAGTTTGTTAGCTTGAAGTAGGGAAACATGAGTGTTACAAAGTATTCTCTTAAGTTTACTCAGCTAGCCGGATATGCTCCTCATGTCGTGGCTGATAATAGGTCTAAGATGAGCAATTTTGTGTTTGGGGTATTTGATAGTATGGTCAAGGAGTGTAGGATCACAATTTTAATTAAGGAGATATACTTGTCTAGGTTAATGGTCTATTCTTAGTAGATTGAAGAAGAAAAGGCTAAGGAGAAAGAGAGAGGAAAAGAGGGCTAGAACAGGTAGCTTTAATTTTACTCAGCCAAAGTCAAAGGGTGGTAACCCTCCTCAATTTCTTCAGAAAAATTTAGTCCCAGCTCTATCTTTGGCTAGTGCACCAGTGCCCAAATTCAAAAATGATAATCGGGATAGGGCACTAGGCTCTAAGTCCCAGGGAAGCTTTAACAATGATCGTATGAATCCTCTTGGCCAAAAATATAGTATAAACCATCAGAGAGAATACAGGGCTGGCAACGGCGTGTGTGTTAGGTGTGGAAAGCCAGGCAATAGGATTTAGGAGTGTTGTGTGGTGGTGTAGAAGGGTAGGGATGTGTGCCATTAGGGCCAGTCTTATTTGTCATCAATACCACAGGTTGCCTAATTTAGCAGGGCACCACTTCTAGTGCTACCAACGGTCAATTTCCGAACAGGATTTATGCACTACAGTCCCGATAGGATTAGAAAAGTTCTCCTGATGTGGTTATCGGTACGTTATAGCTCTTTTATTTATATGTTTATGCTTTGCTGGATCCCAGATCTTCTCTTTCTTTTGTAACCCCTTACATAGCTGACAACTTCAAAGTCAGTCCCGAAACCTTAACAAATTCTTTTTCAGTATCTAACCTAGTGGGTAAGTCGATCATAGCCCGATGGGTATACATGAATTGCTTGATTATAGTGTCTCAGAAAGTTACATTATTAGACCTTGTAGAACTAGAGATGACAGATTTTGACGTCATTCTCGGCATGGATTAGCTTTATTCATGCTATTCTTTAGATGATTGTAGAAATAGAATCATTCACTTTTGGTTTCCAAATGAACCAGTCCTTGAATGAAGGGGTAGTACCACAACGCTTAGGGGTCAGTTTGTTTCTTACTTTAGAGTAAGGAAAATGATATCCAAGGGATGTGTCTACCACCATGTGTGAGTCAAAGACTCTAGTTCTGAAACTCTTAAGTCTTGAGTCAGTGTCTGTAGTAAGGGAATTTCTTGAAGTATTGTCTAAAGACCTTCCTAGAGTTTCTCTCGAAAGGGAAATTGACTTCAGAATAAAACTTCTTCCAGATACCCTGTCTATCTCTATTTTTCCATATCGAATGGCTTCAGTCGAACTTAAAGAATTGAAAGAACAACGGAAATACCTCTCAGATAAGGGATTTATTAGGCCCAATATTTCTCTATGTGGCGCACTAATTTTTTTCGTGCGTAAGAAAGATGGTTATCTCAAGATGTGCATTGATTACCGTCAGTTAAACAAAGTTACCATCAAGAATAAATATCCACTCCTCAGAATCAATGACTTGTTCAACCAACTTCAGGGTTCCAGTTACTTCTCTAAGATATACCTCAAATTCAGCTATCATCAACTCAGAGTTAGAGAATGTGACATTTCAAAAATAGCTTTCAGAACTCGGTATGGTCACTTAAAATTCCTAGTCATGTCATTTGGTCTTACCAATTCCCTAGTAGCTTTCATGGACTTGTTGAATAGAGTGTTCAAGAAGTACCTGGACATATTTGTCATAATCTTCATTAATGACATTCTTGTCTATTCTTGTAACAAAAATAATCATGCAGACCACCTCAAAATAGTAGTACAGACTCTTAGATCCCTTTAGTTGTTCGCACAATTCAATTAGTGCAAATTTTGGCTAAGATCAGTAGCTTTACTTGGCCATATCATTTCCGGTGATGGCACTAGAGTTGACCCCCAAAAGACTAAAGCTGTGAGAAACTAGCCTAGACCCATTTCCCCATCAGATATCAGGAGTTTCTTGGGTTTGGCTGGCTATTACAGATGGTTTGTGGAAGGGTTTTCATCTATTACATCCCCCATGTCCAGGTTGACTTAGAAGAAATTCAAATTTCAGTGGTCAGATTCATGTGAGAAGAGTTTTTAGGAGTTAAAGACTTAACTCACCTCAGCCCTAATTTTGACATTGCCCAATAGTTTAGATGAGTTTGTTGTTTATTGTGATGCTTCCAGAGTTGGTTTGGGTTGTGTTTTGATGTAGAGAGGTAAGGTCATATCCTATGCCTTTAGACAGCTTAGGCCCCATGAGAAGAATTATCCTACCCATAATCTTGAGTTAGCAACTATTGTTTTTGCCTTGAAACTTTGGGGGCATTATCTGTATAGGGTACATGTAGATGTGTTCACGAATCACAAAAGTTTGTAGTACGTATTCTCATAGAAATATTTGAATTTTCGCCTGAGTAGATTCTTAGAATGGTTGAAAGACTATGATATGAGTGTTTTGTATCATCCGAGCAAGGCTAATGTGGTGGCAGATGCCCTAAGTTGTAATACCCTGCATGTTTCTAATCCTGTGATTCATACTTGAGTACATGACTTACAATGAATATCCTAGTGATAGGTTAGCTTATGATCCATTAAGCATGTTCATATGAGTCACTTAAGGTAATACAAGCTAAGAGTTTTTGAATCCATCAAGTCTTAGTGTTTGATTTTGCAAGGGTCATCTTTGAATGAGTATAACTCGATATTAATGTGGTATTTTGTCTGATTTAGACCCACCAAATTATTAAAAATTGAATTAGCTTTCTAACGATACCAATTTCGCCTTAATCCAATACCTGAGCGAAAGGTTATGCCATTTTCGTGAGAGACAGTAAGCATAGGCGATTGGTTAGACGCCGCCCAACCCAAGCATAGGTGATCACTTGGGCGTCGCCTATGTAAATTCCAGGTGTCAAAAACACTCCATCTTGAGTTATTTTAAAGGGAATTAAGTCTTTAAATACTCCTTACACGTCCCTAAACTTAACCTTGTGAAATATATATCTTCTAAACATACCACAACCCTATTTTCATCTCAAAGCTCATCATCCAAGAGCACTAATGGAGAAAAACAACTAGGGTTGCATAATTAAGCTTGAAGATCCGATTTCAAGGAAATTCCTCCGTCAATCATCAAGAATCTTCCTTCTAAGGTATGCGTAGTGTTCATCCATGGATTCTTTTCGTTCGTGGAGTTTAAGAATCAATCTTTAAAATACAAAAGCTTGGTTGATTGTGGTGATATGATCAAAGCCATATTGATGCATGTTTGTTTTCCTCTTTTTCATTATAAAGTATGATTCTTATATTGTTGGGTGTTGATGATCATGTTGTTGATATTGGATGATTCCCAAGATGGAATCTTTATATGTTTTTATGAATTCATGATTTCATATGAGTTGGAAACATGTAAATTTGGTTGTTCATGATGTATAATTTGATGAATTCACCTATGCTTAAGATGTGGATGTAAGGTATTTGATAAAATGCCTAAGGAACTAGAAATCATGAAATATAGCTAAATTGTGACTAAGTGAAGGATTCATGATATGCCCTTACGTTCCAATGACTTCTATGTTGTTAATGCGCCTTGTAAATGTTGTTGGAATACTCATGAACTATTCTTATGAGATTATGCTATGTTTACTTACAAATCCTACTTATGAACAAGATGTATGATAACCATGCAATCCATATGAATTTCCATGCTATTATATGTGTTACCAATATGATTATGCAGCGAACATGATATTAGGATTGTGCAAGTACTTCCATGTGATATGAAATCCTTTCCATGCAATACATTGTTGATAACCATGCATAGTATGAGATCCCTACTTATGATATTATAAATTATGGACTCTACTCTTATGATCAAGTCAGTCATGTGCGTCAATTTTTTTCCATCGAGTCCTGGGGGTACTTGTACCCGAAAACTATAGCTGTGTGCCTAGATCCATGTCATGTTTCACGATATCTAAACTTAAGCTATGATTCCATAGACTTCAGTCAGTCATGTGACTCAGAAAAATCTCATGATCTTAGTTAGTTGTCAGATATCAGTAATATTCCGCCAGTCAACAGAATTTAGTAAGATTAAGTCATGTACAATCAGTTATTCATGTCTAACCCCTCCAGATGGGAGTAGAGGTTAGCACCGAGTGAGCCCAAGGATGGGAACTCGCCCGCCAATTCAGGGTGTGATTCTTAGTAGTAATCCTTATGTTCCAGAACTACGTAGCCAGCGTAGGTTGAGACATCTTAACCCATCAGCTTAGGGTTGATGAGGTTGCTTAACCCACCAGTTTAGGGTTCCCACCGTTCTTATTTGAGTACCTTGCAGTATAGGGTCTCACAGCTGTCCTTACCAGTGGCGCGGTATTGACACCCCTCCAGTCGGGGCAAAGATTGGACCCCAGCTTAGCCATAACGGCATACATGGGGCATGTCGGTTAGACACTACTTCCCACAGTTTCAGTATCAGTCTCAGTAAAAGAACTCAGATAGTTCTTCAGATTTCAGTATACACAGGACTGTTAGATACAGTCATCCATGTTATCAGTTTTAGTATCAGTCATGACAGTTATCAGTAAACTATGTATTAGCTTACAAGTCATGCTATAACATATTCATGGTCCCAGTTTTTATGTGTGTGTGTTTGCACTCCCACGTTCATATTAGTCAGTCAGTGTTGTTCATGCATGAAACCCTTTATGTTCAACCTACCTTCCTTGTATACTCAGTATTCCAATTGTACTAACTCATTTGCATTATGGTGCTTTCTTTTCATGATACACCATAGGTTCTGAGACACGAGCTCCAGCCCAGTAGTAGCGGTAGCGTTCCAGTCGCAGAGACACAATGAGTCCTCATTAATTCGAGGATGATATGATTTAATTCATTTATTTATTCTTTAGTTCAGTTTTATGGATTTAGTTGGAGACATGTTCCTTCAACTCCTTATTCAGACAGTTTAGAGGCTTTTAAATTTACTTTCAGATTGAGTTATTTTGGGTATTTTTGCCCACATAATTTTATTTAGTTGAACCTTATGTCCTTACAGTTCCATGTATTCCGCATTATTATATTATGATTTGCAGTATACGGTTACAAATATCAGTCATGGGTTAGATTGTGATCCCTCGGGGTCATGAGCACCATGTAGCATTCTGGTTTAGCAAATCGTGGTGTTACAAACTTGGTATCAGAGCCTAAGGTTCAATAGAGTCCTAGGAAGTCTGAAAGCCGCATCTAGTAGAGTCTTGTACATGGGTGTGTTGCGCGCCATATTTATGTACGGGAGGCTATAAGATGTTTTAGGAACAGTCCCCTTTCTTCATTATTCATGTCATGCTAGTAAGCATAATCACAAGTTAAACTCTCAGTCTAATCCATTCTTCACTCAGCCAAGGATTATGCCAAGCTCTATATCAGATAGTTAGTTAGGTTTCAGGGAGTCCCGTTGTCCATCATTTTTTATAGAGGTACTCAATTTACCTCTTATTTTTGGAAAGCTTTTTAGAAGGGTCTTGGTACCCAAGTTCACCTCAGTACATCCTTTCACCCTCAGATTGATGGTCAGTTAGAGAGGACTATTCAGTCTCTAGAGGATATTTTGAGAGCATGTGTTATCGATTTTAAGGGTAGTTGGGAAGATCATTTGTCATTAATTGAGTTCGCCTACGGCAACAACTATCATTCAATATCCAAATTGCTCTATTTAAGGCTCTCTATGGGAGGAGATATAGATCTCTAATTTGTTGGTTTGAGGTTGGTGAGACTACTTTGATAGGGCCTGAGTTAGTATATGATGCATTGGAGAAAGTTTAGTTGATCAGAGAGAGAGGCTTAAGACAACCTAGAGCCGACAGAAATCTTATGTAGATGTGAGGAGAAAAGATCTCAAATTTAAGGTTGGTGATTTTGTATATTTGAGAATCTCTCCCATGAAGGGAGTGAAGAGGTTCCGCAAAAAGGGGAAGCTCAGTCCCTAGTATGTTGGCCCTTACAAAATCTTGAGCCACTTTGGAAAGGTAGCTTATGAGCTTGATTTGCCTATAGATTTGGCTTCTGTACACCTTGTGTTCCATGTTTCTTTATTGAAGAAGCGTATTGGGGACCCAGCTATTGTAGTGCCCTTCGAAAGCATGAATGTTCAGGACAATCTTTCTTATGAGGAGTTTCCAGTAGGAATCCTCGATCATCATACTCGTAGACTAAGGAACCAAAAAGTTTTCCTAGTTAAAGTTCTTTGGCGGAACCATTCCGTTGAGGGAGCCAATTGGGAAGCAGAAACAGCTATGCAAACCAAGTATCCTCATCCTTTCTCCACGAATTCAGGCTCAGCTTAACGTGATAGTTTTCCTTTGATTAACTCTATTCCATTCTTATTTCCAACCATGTAATTAGTCTCATTTCATTTCATGCATTCATGAATCAGTTCGGTTATGTAATCATGTTTCAGTTATGCATGTTCAGGATATAATCTTTGTCCTTCAGTATTCTCAGCTTGATCAGTCTCATTCGAGGATGAATGTTCTCAAGGGGAGATATTGTAATACCCCACACTTTTCTAAATTCAGTCCAGCTCATAGTACTTGTACAAGAAGCTTAGAAACTAAAAATTTGACTAAGTGTTGAAACGTAGTCTTGTTTTTGGGGTTCCCAACTTCGAGGATTTTTAAAGTGATCTTTCCGACCCTGAGACATAGGTTTTTAAGTTAATTCAAGTTTAGGGGTGTAAGTAGCACGTATTGGGTAAGTTTCAGATTTTTCGTATGAGGTTTGGACCCTGTTTGGTTTCCCAAAACAGCAGTTCACCGCGATTGGACCGCGTCGCGGTGAGTATAGCGATGAAGAGGGTCACCGCATCATGGTGAATATTAATTCAGCAATTATCAAATTTCCAGTGAGTCACCACGATTGCACCGCATCATGATAAAAATTACAATGACAGCTTTGGCGTGGCGTGGTAAAGGTCTAATCCGAGTTTTAGTTACGAATTTTAATTTCCCAGGGATAGTTTGATCGTTTTCTTCCAGTGAGTGACCATGATTGCACCGCATCATGATAAAAATTACAATGACATCTTTGGCGTGGCGTGGTAAAGGTCTAATCCGAGTTTTAGTTACGAATTTTAATTTCCCAGGGATAGTTTGGTCGTTTTCCCATGGCCCCAATCCATGAAAAACATGGGATTAAAACCCCCAAAGGCACATCTTGTCATATTTTATTCAAATTCTCTCAATTTAAAACCATTCTATCTCAGGAACAAACCCTAGCCCTTCAAAGATTTAAGCTCAAGTTCAAGAAAACCACCAAGAACCTTCACGAATTCTTCAATTAAGGTATGTTAGATATTCATTCATGGGTTTCTTTCACCCATGGATTCCAAGAACCTAATTTCAAGTTTAAAAAAATGATTTTTACATGTTATCATGAATTTTAACCATGAATTCCCACGAATTTTGATTTATATTATGTATATACATGATTTGTTGTTGAAGTTAAACCCTACACATGTGAATAATGATTACTCGTTGGCTTTTACCTTAAATTGTTATTTAGTATCGAAATCATGATATTGCCATATGTTTAAAACTACTCCCATGTTTAAACCATGAATTGCAAGTGTTTGATAAAATGCCCAAAGGAATGAGTTTTGGATAATGGTTACTTATTAATATTAATATGATGCCCTTAAGGTTTTGTACGGTCTTATTAATATTACTATCTAGTCCTGGGGGTTTTGAATACCCAAAATCTAGCTGCTTATCTAGTCTTCAGTAACTATAGACTGGTTTGGGATAGTATGAGCATTTTTAATTTAGTCAGTCTCCATAAACAGCTAAACTTAGTTCAGTCCAATATTCAGTGTCTTTCAGTTGGGAGTAGGATAAAACACAGAGTGAATGCAGAGATGACGACTTCTCCATCAGTTAGACAAAATCGTTAGTAGTAGTCCCTGTATTCCTGAACTACATAGACAGCATAGGATATAAGGAGTCACCCATCAGTTTAGGCTTGACTATCTCTCAGGGGTCATCCGCCAGTTTAGGCTTGACACCTGGTCCTTCGGGACATCAGTTAGTGGATCCACCCAGCCATTGTTAGTACTCGTGGCATGACACTACACCCTTCCAACTGAGGTTACAGGTTGGACCCTGATAGTACATTAGGGCATTTTAGATATAGTTAGCTCCCACAATCTCAGTTCAGTATTCAATTCGAGTACAATTTCAGATTTGCTTTACCATAGCATAAATTTATCCATTATTCAGTATCAGTATTTTAGTTTACAGATTATTTTAGTATCATGTTATATGCTTAGTTATGCTTGGTTCACGTATACTATTATTTTAGTCATCTCATGCTATTTATTCAGTCATGTATTATTCATGTTCATGAACCCATGCATATCAACCTAAGCTCATTTAGCATACTAGTACATTCAAAGTACTGACCTCATACTCGTTTCTTGTGCTATGATGTCTCATATCATAGGTTTGAAGGCTTATGTTCCCAGCCACACTTAGACATCCCAGTGCATTATCAAAGTAGCAGTGGTGAGTCCTCATACTTCGAGGAACAATGATGTTTATGTCAGCATTTCTTTTCAGTTCAGTAGTCAACCGGAGTTACTTGGGGACTTATATCATCAGCTCCACAGTTAGTCTATTTATAGGCTTTTAGACTAGTACAGATAGATAGTCAGTTTTTATTCGTATTATCAGTTGCTTTATCAGTATTGATAGTATATTTCAGACATGTTAAACTATGATTCAGTATTGATTTTTAGTTGTTAAAAACCTTATGGCATTTCCAGTTAAAGTTCTGCACATATCTTTGTTATTTTATTCAGTGCTCACAGCAGGTACCATCTCATGGGTTAACTTATGATCCTTTGGGGCTATAAGCACTGTATGTTATCCAAGGTGTACTCTTGGGGCGTTACACCCCATCTAGAAACTCTTGTAGATCCTCCTCAGACTTGGATCTAGAAAATAACTGAGGATTTATCTGAGTGAAGTCTTGGATCCTAGTTGATTCTATGTTCACTACTGGATTGGCTGGGGCAACAACCTGCTACTTATTCTGAGTAGCCACAGAATGGGCCAAAGCTGTGAAAGCGACCCTAAATTCAGCATGAGAAATATGTTCGTTCAAGAGATCTTTCTGAACCAGTGATGGAGCATGCTGATCCCTATTTCTTCTTTCGTTGTTTCTTATGGGAGGAATTTTCTGTAAATGGATGAAGTATGAGTTATAAAGGGAATTCAATAGAGCGCATGCTCTTTCATATGACATGAATACTGAAAGAAGGAAAACTTTCATAAAATATCTTATAGCCTCTTTCCCATAAGTGTGGCACGCTTCACACCTATGAACAAGACTCTATTCAACATGAATTTTTGACACCCTAGGACACTTTAAGACCTTAGGATCTGATACCAAGTTTTGTCACTACCCGAGGCTACCCCCTAGTCACGACACAGTGCTTAAGGCCACAAGTGACCCCAAGCTAACCCGTGATCTGGTAGCTTCTATGAGCATTGATAAAGTAATAATGAAACATCATGTGTGGAAGTTAAACTAATAAAACTATATTAATATATAAAACTAAAACAAATACCAATATGTCTGAATTACAGATAAAATTAAAAACTAGTCTGAATATCTAAATATCTAAACAACTAGTCTGAAAGCCTTTATGACATGTGGAGTTGATGAGACAAACCCCCAACTATTTATGACTAAATAAAATGAAAGAAATACTAAAAATAATGAAACATAGTTTGTCCTCGATGGATGAGAACTCACCACTACTGCTACTGAGTAGGTCTGAGATAACTAAGGGCTATCGGGGAACTGAGCATCCAAAACTATATTGTGAAATTAATATAGCGCAAAAGAGAGTATGTGATTAGTAATTTGAATGTACTAGAACGTGAGATAGGGACCAACTGAAAATACATATGAAAACTGAACATGAATGCATGAACATGTAAAATGAATGCACGACCAAGTAAAGCATGTATTGAATAATCTATAAAACTGACTGACTGAATAGCTAATAAAGTGAATATTTAGTCATGCAAACCTGTACTGATATAACCTGATTACTGGACTGAAACTATAGGAGTTATCATGTATCCACATACCCTAATCTGAGCTAATCGAGGTTCAACCTGTGACCCCAATTAAAAGGGTGTTAGTACCTTGCCATGGGTACTAACACTGGCTGTGTGGATCTACTAAACTGGTGTCCCGAAGGACTAGGGTGTCAGTCCTCTACTTGAGAGTGATCCCTAAGAGAGTGTCAGTTCTCTACTGGCGGGTGAAACCTCATAACCTATGCTGGCTATGCAGTTCTGATACTTAGGGATTGCTACTAATGGTCTCAATCCTCTACTGGTTGGTGAGCCTTCATATCTAGGTTCGCTCAGTGCTAAATTCTACTTCCAACTGAACTAATACTGGTACTGATTTATGTTAACTGGACATCACAACTAATAAGTTCTCAGCATGAATATAATAATCTGAATGTGATGATAAGGAATCATGATCTGACTGACTCATTACTTGAAAATAGAAACTTGCATAAACACATAGGTATCATGTGTGCATAACCCTTTAGCACTCAAAACACTTTAAATACGATAACATCATCATAGCCTTATAAGAAAATTCATAATTGGTAGACCCAAAACATAGTACACTTGACCAATTTGATGAAATACATGAATGTAAATATGGATATGTGTTAAACTTGGAAAAACAACATGCTCACATGATTTAAATCATAACTTGATAAATTGACATGGTATCAACTGAATATGAATGGGTAATTGAAATTCAATGCGTGTAATAACATAATTTACATGGGAAACATATTGATATGACTTGAATTTGAAACTACTAAGAAAACATGGATTAAATTCATAATTAACACGTATATTTTTATAAGAGGATAAAAGTTTCATACTTAAATAAAAAGGGATTTTTGGGACTTAATTGGTGGAAGAAACCTATTGATGAATACCCCACATACCTTTATTGCTTGAATCCTTGAAGAAGAAGCTTGGAATTATGACCTTGAATGGTGAATCCTTGGGAAGAGGCTTGATTTTACGTTCTTGGAAAAGGGGGATGGTTTTACGCATGATAACTGATGGGGAATGGGGCAATTTATGCCTCTTTTGGGGTTTTAATTCATTACTTGGATGGTTGAGGAGAGGCGAAATGATCAAAATACCTCCATTAAATAAATAAAAAGACTGTAGAAAATACAACGTCCATGTCTCAGAGGTTATCGCAGAGACTAACCTCTGTGACACGCTGCATATCACAGAGATTATCGTTTGTGACATGCCCAAATCACGAAGGCTTACTTCTTCCAAGGTGCAAAATCACCCCGAACACCTTTCAAAAATTCCAAAACTTACTCGGATGATCCTTTTATCATCCTTAAACACATTTTAACTCAAAAATCAATGTTTCAGACTCAGGTAGGCCAAAAATAAATTGTTCACATTCTTGGGGTCTTAAAATGGCTATCTTTTGTACTTAGTGTGAAATTTAAGCCTTGGACCCCTTTAAACATCGTCTAGTACCTGAAATATGTCTAGAATATTATGGAGTATTACAACTTTAATATATAAGATTGCAAGCTAATAAATACTCCAGTTTCAAAAAGCGAATCTCTAAACTAAAGACTGTCCCTCAGACTCCACAAGAGAAGGAACAAATGAGAAAGGTTCTTTATGCTAACGCAGTCAAAAGTCTAATATATGTTATGATGTGTACTAGACCTATTATCTATTATGACGTTGAGTTAGTTAGTAGATATCAATCCAATCCAGGAACTCAATATTGAAAAGCAGTTAAAAGAATACTGTGGTATCTCAAAGGGACAATCGGTTGTTCCTTATGTTATCAAGGAAATGATATGCAACTCAAAGGCTGAATCGATACTGATTGGGGAGGAGATTTAAATGAGTGAAAGGCCTGGATATGCATTCGTTCTTAACAATAGATCCACATCATGGAGTTGTAAGAAGCAATCTTGTATAGTCTTATCTACGATGGAAACTCAATTCATAGCATATACATCTACTATGTAAGAAGCTATTTGTCTCAAAAGTTTTTGGGTCTACTTGAGTGTGTATAATAATTTCATTGAACCTGTCACAATCAATTGTGATAGTCACACTGTAGTAGCCTACACAAAGGATCTAAAATTTCTTGGAAAGAAGAAACATAGTGACATAAAGTGTACTTTTGTAAGAGACATGATTGTACAAAAGGAAGTGATTGTGAAATACATATTGATGTTGGGCGTATTTACACGCCTAAAGCACTATAATTTACCCATATTTTAGCTATGTTTTAAGGATAGAATATATAATACTTTCACTTTTAGTCCCTTTTCCTGTAAGTGAGCTAACCAACGTGATTAGCATATTTTCAGGTATAAATGATGAAGATTTCAGCATTTTGTGGACCGTTGGGCAGCAAAGGAAACTTCATGTAAGAAGGAAGACAACTTCTGGAAGCTTGTGGACTGAAAGTGATGCATGGAAAACTTGTCCCGGGCAAAAACAGTATTTCTAAAGACTTGGGGATCAGCAGTAACTTAGTAGGACTAGGACAAGGATGCTGTAACTTAGTAGGACTAGGATATGGATGTTATAAAAACCCTATTTTGCTGAATTTTTCAGCATTCCTTTCATTGGTTCGTTGTTGACATTATTTTTCTCCTATTCGACTTTTAGTTTTCACGTTTTAAGACAAGAGAAACGCTACAAGACTGACTAGAAAGGAAATCACGTCATCCTCACAAGTGACGCCAACACATACCTATCGTGAGATTGCTATTGTTTTGGTATGATGAGGATGTCTTCGTTGTTTTCCTTCGCAATTATGAGTAGCTAAACTTCTCTGTTTGGGTTATGGAAGCCTTATGATATACTATCTATTACTATGAGTTTGTGAATTCTTGATACGTATGCTACTTATATCATTACTCTCTTCATCTTAATTGAATTCTTGTGGTTGCAAACATATAGAATACGCCAGTATAGCATTAACTTGTTCGAGAGAAAAGTTACATGTCTGGAAAAGAGAGTCTGATAAGGAAATAGGGCTACCAACCCCTATTTACAAGTAAGTGCCGTAACTGGATTAACTTCTTGGAGAGTTTGTACCGTTAGTTACACTTTAAGCTCGAGAGAGTTAAAGTGAAATAATTCTGGATGGTCGAGAGACACTAGGATTTACCATTAGAATACGAATCTCTATAAGTGCATGCATGTCTGAATTCCGCATAACTCATAGTTAATAGATATGTAGAACTCATAAGGTGGACATAACCCTAACTTATACTTCTCATTGATTAAATCTTACTAAACAAAGCATTCCGTTTTTACTTTGCTATTCTTAATTCACGCCAAACCCAAAATCCCCCCTTTTTGTAGAATTTTTCGTCCAACAGTCTACTAATAGTTTCATACTTAGTGACCAAGTATTCCCTGTGGGATTCGACACCTAACCCAGTTGGGTTCTATATTTGACAACAACCGCTTACACTATTACGAGAGCTGTGTTTGGGCGTTATCAAATTTTGGCACCGTTGCCGGGGAATACGATTGTCTACTAAGTTTGTGATAGTTATTTGACCCTTTGGTAAAAAATTCTCAGATCTTACTTTTAGTTGTTGTTTTTGTTTTATTTAGGTTTTGTTCAGTGCATTCCCAATACTCGAAGTTCTGGTCAACCATTATTACCCATAAACCCTGAACCGCAACTTATTGGCAGGATGAAGGCGCAACGTAACATTGAAAGAAGGGCTGCTCAACAGGAGTAGGCTAGATTAGCTGCGTTGGCCGCTGCTCAAGTGCATCAACAGAATATTGATAACCCAGGGCGAGTAGCAAATCCTGATGATGAGGACCTGGGTGATGATGAGTTACTGAACCCTAGGCGTGATGATGAGGCGGCGACACCGGCAAACAGAAGAGATCGTCAAGCAAGATTTAGGCCTGAACGCCGAGATATGTAGATTTCTTTTGATGATGATGATGATGATCTGGATGGGGCTGGTGCTACCGGAGCAATTATTCCTCCACCCTTGGCACCTGGAGCCAAGTGCAATATCACAAGCACCATGATTCAACTATTGCAGCTCAAGGGATTGCTTTGTGGACTTACAGGTGATGATCCAAATATGCATCTGATAAACTTTATCTCAACATGCAAGTCATTCGACAATCCAAGCGTTGGACAGAATGCAATTCGGCTGTGCTTATTTCCATTGTCTCTATTTGGGGAGGCAACTCTATGGTTGAATGGGCTGACTCCTGAATCTATTACTAATTGGAGGCAATTGAAAGACGCTTTCCTAGAAAGATTCTTTCTGCCATCCAAGAGAGCACAATTAAGAGATGAGATCAGCAATTTTCGACAGCTTCCAACTGAAGCTCTCCACGAAACATGGGAGAGGTTTAAAAAGAAGCTTATGCGGTGCCCAAATCATCATATGACCAATGTCCACTTGATGGAAATATTATACAGGTCTTTGAATTCGGTGACTAAGCCAGTAGTTGATAATGCTGTAGGAGGGTCATTCATGGACCTTACTTTTATTCAGGCAAGTGATATGCTAGATTGTATGACAAAGCCGAGTAGGGCTTGGCATACCAGGGATTCTGAGGTAGCAAGCTCTACCATATCTATTGGCATGACTACAGAACAAAGGCGAAGAGAAGAGGAACGTGATCAAGATATGGCGCACATGAAAACACAGATGGATCTTCTTACCAAGCATTTATTATCTGGGAAGACCGAAAAAGTCAAAGTAGTTGCGTCAAAACGAAGAGATAAATCTGATTCTGAGAAAGAAGCTAACTACTTGAATAATTAGGGGGGTTTCCGAGGCAATACCCAAGGAAACCAAGGTCGGAACTATTATGATAAATCTGGAAATAAGGACCGTGATCAAGGGAGTTGGAAGAATAAGACTGACAGAAGTGGTTTGAATGTTTCTCCTGGAAATCGCGAGGCCGCGGTATCTGGTTCGGGGAAGATGTCAATGGAAGATATGATGGCAAAGCTATTGAAAGGAGTATAGGCAACTAATACGGGAGTGAATGAGGTGAAAAACGACTTGTCTTCAATAAATCAATTGGTTGACTCGCATTCTACTGCAATAAAACAGCTAGAGCAGTAATTGAGTCAACTTTCAGCGGCATTAAATCAAAGAAAAGCTGGCACCTTACCTAGAGACACAGTGCAAAACCCAAGGAACGATGGTTCATGTATGGCTATTACTACCAGGAGTGGTAAGGTTTTAGAAAATCCATCCAAAGGCAAGCAGGCGGTTGATGATATAGCAGATAATGCTATTGATGCAGAAAGAGAAGAGGCCGAAGAAGCTGATGAGTGTGTACATGACGTCACTCCTGAGCGTCTGCAGCCTGAAAAGGCTGATAATCAGAAGCAAGATAAAAAAAAAGTGGTGGAGAAAATGATTCCCCTTCCACCACCACCTTTTCCTTAGAGACTGAAGAAGAAAGTTGACGATACCAGGTTCAATAAATTCATGACGATGTTGAAGCAGCTGACTATTAATGTTCCTTTGGTGGAGGCGCTGGAACAGATGCCTGGATACGCAAAATTCATGAAGGATATTTTGAAAAAGAAGCGGGCAGCAAGTTATGAGTTGACAGATACTATACATCATTGTAGTGCAATTGCTACCAGATCATTAGTTCAGAAAAAGGCAGATCCCGGTGCTTTCACTATTCCTTGCACTGTTGGATCTTTGGATTTTGCTAAGGCATTGTGCGATTTAGGAGCTAGCATAAATTTGATTCCACTATCTATTTACCGAAAGTTGGGGTTGGGTGATCCTACACCAACCAATATGCGGCTCGTGATGGCAGATAGGTCGGTCAAACGACCTGTAGGTATCTTATATGATGTGTTGGTGAAGATTTCTTCCTTCATCTTTCCTGCAAACTTTGTTATTTTGGACTGTGAGGTGGACTCTAAAGTTCCCATAATCTTGGGGCGTCCTTTCCTTACAACAGAAAGTGTGCTTATTGATTTAAGAGCTAATGAGCTTTTATTTCGGATGAATGACGAAGTGGTCCGATTTGATGTATGCAAATCAATGAAGCAGCCCAAAGATATGAATGTGTTCTCTGTAGCTGATGTTTATTATGATGATGAGAAAAAATTAGCTAGAGAGAACCAGCTTATTGTTGATCCATTGGCGGCGGTGCTTATGAATATTGATCATGAGGACGTTGAAGATTATGAAGAAACTATTTGTGCTCTAACAGGAATAGGCTCGTACTATCATGCTCCCAAGAAGCTGGACCTTGATGTAAAAAATCGGCCTACACCACCAGCTAAACCATCCATTGAAGAGCCACCAATGCTAGAATTGAAAGAGTTTCCCGGTCATCTAAAGTATGCGTTCTTGGGAAGTGGAAACACACTTCCTGTTATTGTGGCGACTGATTTGGGTGAGCAGCAAGTTGCAGCTCTCATCTCTGTTCTTAGGAGATACAAAAGAGCCATTGGTTGGACTATCGCTGATATTATTGGTATTCCGTCCGGGATATGTATGCACAAGATTCAGCTTGAAGAAAATTGCATACCCACCATTGAGCATCAAAGGCGTCTGAATCCACCTATGCAAGAGGTGGTGAAGAAAGAAATTATTAAGTGGTTAGATGCAGGGGTTGTGTATCCAATCTCTGACAGTAAATGGGTGAGCCCGGTACAGTGTGTACCCAAGAAAGGCGGCATGACGGTGGTTGCGAACAAAAAGAATGAGTTAATCCCACTCAGACCTGTCATAGGGTAGAGAGTGTGCATGGACTACCAGAAGCTGAATTCATGGACACTTAAGGATCACTTCCCAATGCCATTCATAGACCAAATGCTTGATCGATTGGTAGGGAAATGATGGTTTTGTTTCTTAGATGGGTATTCCGGCTATAATCAGATTTGTATTGCTCCCGAAGATCAAGAAAAGACAACATTTACATGCCCATATGGTACGTTTGCCTTCAAACGGATGCCATTTGGGCTATGTAACGCACCGCCACTTTTCAGCGTTGTATGATGTCCATTTTTTCTGATATGGTTGAAGACACTTTGGAGGTGTTCATGGATGATTTTTCAGTCATGGGTGAGTCATTTGAATCGTGCTTAGCGAATATGAGTATGGCGTTGCAGAGATGTGTTGAATTCAACTTGGTACTAAACTGGGAGAAGTGCCACTTTATGGTTAAAGAAGGTATTGTTCTTGGGCTCAAAATTTTTGAAAGAGGAATTGAGGTCGATCGAGCGAAGATTGAAGTGATTGAGAAACTACCACCCCCAATTTCTGTAAAGGGAGTCCGTAGTTTCCTCGGTCATGCAGGTTTTTATAGAAGGTTTATCAAAGACTTCTCTAAGATTGCTAGTCCGTTATGCAAGCTTTTGGAGAAGGAGGCAAAGTTTGACTTCGGTGAAGATTGCTTGAAGGCATTTGAATGCCTCAAAGGGAAGCTAGTTGAAGCTCCTATCATTGTATCGCCTGATTGGTCCCTACCATTTGAAGTTATGTGTGATGCAAACGGGGTAGCTTTGGGTGCTGTACTTGGTCAGAGAAGAGAAAAGTTATTTCATCCAATCTACTATGCAAGCAAGGCCTTGAATGGAGCCCAGAAGAACTATACTGTCACGGAACAAGAGCTTTTAGCAGTTGTTTATGCATTTGAAAAGTTCCGTGCTTACTTGTTGGGGACCAAAATGGTGGTTCATACTGATCATGCAGCTCTGAGATATTTAATGGCAAAGAAGGATGCTAAGCTGAGGCTGATTCGATGGGTTTTATTGCTGCAAGAATTTGATTTCGTGGTAAAAGATAGAACAGGTTGCGAAAACCAAGTGGCTGACCATCTATCTAGACTTGAGAATGAGCATATAGCATAGCCCAATCTTGAGATTAATAATACATTCCCCGATGAAGAGATCCTAGCCACGATGGTGGAAGAGTTACCATGGTATGCAGACTTTGCAAATTACGTGGTACGTAATGTGATGCCTGAGAATCTCTCTTTTCATCAAAAAAAAGAAGTTCATGCATGATGTGAAACACTACTTCTGGAATGAACCATATCTATTTCAACGATGTGCGGATGGTGTTATTAGGCGATGCATACCAGATGTGGAGGTGCCTAGCATATTGGAGTCATGCTTCCCAAGTTGGGGGTCATCACGCAGGTAATCGGATAGCAAGGAAGGTATTACAAAGTGGCTATTATTGGCCTTCAATATTTAAGGACGCCTACGACTTTGTGAGAAGATGTGACCAATGTCAGAGACAAGGCATGATTTCGAAGCACCATGAGATGCCCATGTCGAAAATTCTTGAAATAAAGTTGTTTGATGTATGGGGTATTGATTTTATGGGCCCATTCGTGAATTCGTTTGGGATGAAATATATCCTAGTTGCTGTGGACTATGTATCCAAATGGGTCGAAGCAGTACCGCTGGCCGATAATGAAGGAAAGCGTGTTGTAGCATTCTTGAAGAGAAATATCTTCTCTCGTTTTGGGTACCGCGTCCCATCATAAGCAATGGAGGATCACACTTTTGCAACAAGCTGTTCAAATCTGTGTTGGTAAAATATGGGGTCAAGCAACATAAGGTAGCCACACCTTATCACTCACAAGCTAGTGGACAGGTAGAGGTTTCTAATCGAGAGATCAAGCTGATCCTTGCTAAGACTGTAAATGCTAATAGGAAAGATTGGTCTCGGAAGCTGGACGATGCACTATGGGCATTCAAAACACCAATTGGCATGTCCCCGTACTAACTAGTTTATGGGAAGGCTTGTCACTTGCCCATTGAGCTCGAGCATAAAGCATTGTGGGCATTGAAGCGACTGAATTTGAATTGGGATGATGCTATGAATGAGAGATTGGAGCAGCTGAATGAGATGGATGAATTCTGTCTACATGCGTATAAAAGATCAGACCTCTACAAGGAGCAAATGAAAAAGTATCATGATCGGCGTATTATTCAACGAAACTTTCAAAAGGGTGACATGGTATTTCTTTTCAATTCCAGACTGAAGCTATTCCCAGGTAAGTTAAAGTCTAAATAGTCTGGTCCGTTCAAAATTAGCCAAGTTTACTCGTCTGGAGTAGTAGAGTTAGAAGACAATAATGGTGGTGTCTTTAAGGTAAATGGCCAATGAGTGAAGCCATATATCGGTCCTCTTGACCGGATGAAATACATGGCCACCATTTATCTCGATGAAGTCTAAGTAATAGAGGTAACTATGTCGTGCCGCGACAATAAATCAAGCGCTTGATGGGAAGCAACCCATCGTCTTTAATTGTTTTGTTTTACTAGGAGTTTGTTTTGTAGTCGAGCCACGACCAAAACTAAGGCGTTTGATGGGAGGCAACCCATCGTTCTAATCGTTTTTGTTGTTTTTGAGTAAGTATAGGTTCAAGACATATAAAGGAGGAGATTGATCTCAAATTTTGATTTGGAAGGGTGCTATGTTAAAGGTAGTAAGTTAGGAGTGAAGAAGCAAAGGCTATCGGTTAGGCATTTCCTAAGCAAAACTAGGCAATGGTAAAGGCAAGGCCTATGTAAATCTAGGCAACGAACAAGGCAAGACCTATGCTATGCCCAACAATGCTTTGCAAAAGGCGCCGCCTATGCCCAACAATGCTTTGCAAAAGGCGCCACCTATGTCAATGCCTTTTGTCTCTGAATCTAGAATGCCATAGCATAGGCTCCACCTATGCCCAACAATGCCATAGCATAGGCGCCGCCTATGCTCAACTAGGCTTTGCAAAAGGCGCCGCCTATGCCAAGTATAGGCAAAGCATTAGGCGCCGCCTATGCTCACTTTTTGGTCTCCTAATCCGATTCCAAATGGGTCAAAACCCGACCCAAGCTTGTCTTATAAATAGAACCGTAGTCTTAGAACAAAATTTCATTGCAAACTCAACCTAAGCGCCGCTTACCTCTCCAAAATCTCTCAAAAATTTTCTTTTTGCTCTTCTAACTTTGCAAGAACATCTTCCGAGGCCATCAACCAAGTAAGTACTTCTTTGCTCTTCTCTTATATTCCGTAAGTATTACAATACTACGCCTATAATAAGTTGTTAAATCTTGAAGTAGTGTTGGTGATTTGAATGTGGTTGATTTGTTGTGATACAACTAAGTGAGTGAAAGAATACGTATGGGTGTTCTAGACTTGGTTCCAACCTGTATTTGATTTTGATACACTATCATACTTTTGTGGAAATCGACATGGTTAAGATAATGGCATAATCTTGTAACTTGAAAGCTTGCATGTTTGAAAAAACTGTCCATCGAGATGAAGAGCATGATTGAATACAAGCATGATATGTTGCTATTATTTCTATACCGTAAACTTGATTCAATCTCTACGTGGTCATCTTGTTCCAAAAGTGCATTAATCCAAGCCATAAAGTATGGTCAAGATTACATGACATAGAGTTGAAAAGAATAGTTAAAGACAACATGAAAGTATGACTGTGCTAAAATGTATTGTTGGAACATATCACCAATACGTATGTCGATGAAGTCTGAGTAATCGATATCATTCACTTAATTAGTTTGTACCAACAAATTAAGTGTGGGGTGGTACCACTACTGTCTGTTTGTCGATTGAATCCTACCAAGATGAAGCTAACATGACTTTATTTTAATCTCAGGTACAATGGCACCAAAAAGTCGACCAGGAAAAGAAAAAACATCCGCCTCACAGAAAGGCCAAAAAAGGGGAAGAAAAGAGCAAACTGAATCCTCCTCGCTGCAAATACCTCGCCGCATGTACGGGATAAAATAGGTCCTAGAGGAGGAAGGAAAGGAGTGGTACAAGAAGAACAAAATGAAAAAATATGTTCACGTGGAGTTGATACAAAAGGAAAGCCTAGCAAAGAAAGAACCTCGCATTTTGGCTAAAATAATGGCATTACATCTTGATTTCATTTTTCGAGATATGGGAGAGTGCAATCTCTATCTAACGCAAGAATTCTATGCCAATTGGTCCCCAAAGACTGCAGGGAGTGAAGTAAAGATTAGGGGCCAAGTTTTGCAACTAAATGCGGAGTTCTTCAACTCCTTTCTAGGTTTGCCATCTGTTGATCCATCACCACTCAAGGAGATTTATAATAGGCCTCCGTACAGGGCAATCAGACACACATTGTGTAGAACAAGATCAATGGCACGTTGGAGTCGTCACAAGGATACCGGTCGGCACAACACCTTCCCATATGCTTCCTTGAACAGAGAAGCTCGGATATGGTTGCGAATAGTCAACTCTTGCTTGATTCCAGGGACACAGTACACAAAGATCACACGTGATAGAGTGTTCTTGGTGTACGCTTTGATGACGAACATCCCCATCAACATTGGGATGATTATTCGATCTTCAATGCATAAGGATAGGCTGCACAAGAGGTCCCACTTCAGCTTTGGCAATCTGTTGACTGCGATATTGAGGAAGGAGGACATTGAAGAGGAACCTGCAGATCATAAGCTACCTCACAACCCAAAGAAGGTTAACCTCACAAAGGTTAAAGATGTTGAATCTATGCATGGCGTCAACCTGACCACCGCAGAAAGACATGCTCGTGACGAAAGCTTCTTCCGCCATTTATATAGCATGACGAGGTTTACCATGATGAGCGGGGATCATGTTCCAACTGCTGCAGAGCTCCAACAGTTGGATTATGACTACCCAATGAATGAGCATGCGAGGGCTATGTGTGGAGTAGGTGTATATTTTGAGGAACCTCTTGACGATGACGTGCCAACCGACGATGATCGCCGAATTCCAGACTCAGACGTGGAGGAGAATTCTGATAACGATGACTTCGATGATGATTCCGATGCAGGGGGTATGACCCCAGACATAGAGGAGGAGTCCTACTAATCCAGGTTCTTCTTATTTATTTTCCACTGAGAACAGTATATCCCGTCTAAGTGTGGGGTGCTGGTATTTGTATTTTGTATTTCTTTGCCTACCTACAGTTAGTTATGTTCATGTGTTTGTTTTTTAGTAGTAGTTAAATTTTCGAAATTTTTTTCTTAAGTGCATGAAATTGTTCTGATAGGCAGCATGGTATTATGACAAGAGTTGTGCTAAAATCATTACTATTGAGAGGTTTAAGCTCTAAGTGTGACTCACTATGTGATAAGTGTGTGGTTTAATTCCTTCATTTGTTGGGTCAAGGGTCTATAATACTCCCAATAAAGTTGACCATGTGCCTTGTGTGTGTGAGATTATAGTATATTCTGTGTTTGTGGCTAATGCTAGAACTTGCCTGGTGTGTATGTAAAGCGAAATAAAGAGTGTAAGCCTAATCTATTTTTTTAAGACCATAATTTGATCCAAATTCCTAAGTGCTTTAAATTGTAAAGTCATGTGACAAAATAAGAGGAAATTGGGTGAGAATGACGCCTTAGAGTGTATTGGTACTTGAATTTGTTATGAAAAAGAGTGGCTATCATAGAGGTGTGTTATAAAAAAAAAAGAGAAAAGAAAAAAAAAGAAATAGAAAAACAAATAGATAAATTGTGTTTATGATTAAATAAAAAGATAGTTATGTTTGAATGGCAAAATAGGTGAAAAGGGGTGATAGATGAAAGAAAGGTAGCAGGGTTGATTAAAAGAGAGTGTTAATGGCATAATGTGATGTATCAAAGCGCTTAGGAACATAGTCACTATTTCTGGCCAAAATAGTCCTACCCGTCCCTTAGCCTACATTACAACCTGTAAAAGACCTATTTGATCCTAAGCTTAGCATTCTGATATTAGTAGAGCATTACACTAAGGGCAAGCCTATGGTCATCAGTTGCAACATATGAATTCTTTCTGAGAGTGAGAGCAAGGAGAATATTGTACCCATGTTTCAAAAAATGCAAAACTTGTGAGTGATTATGGGTAATATCTTGTGTGAGACACACATGGTTGACGATTTTTGGGTAGTTGTGTATGATTCTTTGTGCCTTAACATGTGGATACGAATTAACCATCATCACGAGTCTATGTTGGAGGTTGAATTGTTTCTAGCACTGATCAAGAAAACTACTCTTTGTTAATAATTGTCGTGCCTGTCTTGACGAATATTTTGTGTTGTTACTGTGAAATCCTAAGTAGATGTTTGGATAGACGTAATATTTTGTTCGAGGACGAACAAAGCTTTAAGTGTGGGGTGTTGATGTTGGGCGTATTTACACGCCTAAAGAACTATAATTTACCCATATTTTAGCTATGTTTTAAGGACAGAATATATAATTCCTGCACTTTTAGTCCTTTTTCCTGTAAGTGAGCTAACCAACGTGATTAGCATATTTTCAGTTATAAATGATGAATATTTCAGCATTTTGTGGACCGTTGGGCAGCAAAGGAAACTTCATGTAAGAAGGAAGACAGCTTCTGGAAGCTTGTGGACTAAAAGTGATGCATGGAAAACTTGTCCCGGGCAAAAACAGTATTTCTAAAGACTTGGGGATCAGCAGTAACTTAGTAGGACTAGGACAAGGATGCAGTAACTTAGTAGGACTAGGATATGGATGTTATAAAAACCCTATTTTGCTGAATTTTTCAGCATTCCTTTCATTGGTTCATTGTTGACATTATTTTTCTCCTATTCGACTTTTAGTTTTCACGTTTTAAGACAAGAGAAACGCTACAAAACCGACTAGAAAGGAAATCACGTCATCCTCACAAGTGACGCCAACACATACCTATCGTGAGATTGCTATTGTTTTGGTATGATGAGGATGTCTTCGTTGTTTTCCTTCGTAATTATGAGTAGCTAAACTTCTCTGTTAAGGTTATGGAAGCCTTATGATATACTATCTATTACTATGAGTTTGTGAATTCTTGATACGTATGCTACTTATATCATTACTCTCTTCATCTTAATTGAATTCTTGTGGTTGCAAACATATAGAATACGCCAGTATAGCATTAACTTGTTCGAGAGAAAAGTTACATGTCTGGAAAAGAGAGTGTGACAAGGAAATAGGGCTACCAACCCCTATTTACAAGTTAGTACCATAACTGGATTAACCTCTTGGAGAGTTTGTACCGTTAGTTGCACTTTAAGCTCAAGAGAGTTAAAGTGAAATAATTCTGGATGGTCGAGAGACACTAGGATTTACCATTAGAATACGAATCTCTATAAGTGCATGTATGTCTGAATTCCGCATAACTCATAGTTAATAGATACGTAGAACTCATAAGGTGGACATAACCCTAACTTATACTTCTCATTGATTAAATCTTACTAAACAAAGCATTTCGTTTTTACTTTGCTATTATTAATTCACGCCAAACCCAAAATCCCCCCTTTTCGTAGAATTTTTCGTCCAACAGTCTACTAATAGTTGCATACTTAGTGACGAAGTATTCCCTGTGGGATTCGACACCCAACCCAGTTGGGTTCTATATTTGACAGCAACCGCTTACACTCTTACGAGAGCTGTAGTTTGGGCGTTATCACATATCTACATATCAAATGATAGCAAATCCCTTAACAAAACCCATGGCTTGTGTTGTTTATGAAAGACAAGTAAGTTCATTGGATTTACGTAGATGCTGATGTATTTTTTTATTTTTCTCAATCATGTTTATGTAAATTCACATTATTGAGGTTAACGTTGATTAATGCCTAGTTTTTCATCTAGTTGGTTCATATATATTATGTGGTATACATAATTTTTTTAGGATAAAAACTATCTTAAACAGACAAAAAGATTCGCCCGCCTACCACCAATGGAAGCAAGCTAGCCCTTATGTTGGAAAGTTGGGGGAAGAGTGCATTTTCATCACAAATTGACCTATTCACATAGGCAATTGCCTCTATTGTCTAAGTGATGAGTAGTAGAGATGACACAGTTATCAATTTATTATTGTCAGACATGATGATAAAATAAAGCTGAAAGTTTATAATTCGAATGTCATTTGTTAGATTGTGTTTAACCATTACTCTATTTCTGATGCCTGATATGAGTTCTGAAGAATAAAATGATTGAGTAGATTTGTGAACTCAAAGTTAGACATGAATTGTCTAAACTATTATTTGCAGAATATTTAATTCATAAAAGACATACGCTTCATGGGGAAGAAGTAAGTACTTTGATACATATTTCATATCATGTATTCATATAGTGACCCATAAGGACAATACAAGTCTAGTCTCTACTTGCTATCGTGTGAAGCCCTGAAAATTATAAGTTATTTTTAACATTATACCCTTATGTCTTTAATCAATTTTTTGAGATTTAATTTGGTGTTTGCTATCTTAGGATATTGCCTAGAGATCATGGTTGATTCAGTCTAGTGAGATATTTCTCGAAAAGCATATCACATTGAGATTAAGAGATTCTTGACATGGAGAAGATCATTGAGTATTATCACATTAATTATGTTCATTGACCGATCCTTTATGTTTGTCTGTGCGACAAGTAAATAATGATGAACTCAAAACTAAATAAAAAGAGATTATGAGAAATATGTATGTGATAAATGGTCTAGGGTATTGCATACTATAATCTACTCTAAGTTTTATTGATTGAAATGTTGTATATTTCTAGTAGATGTATAGCAATGAAGCTCTCGAAGTACGTACTGGTCACACGGTCATGAAAGTTACAGAATAGGAATGAGAGTTGACCCACTATGTGTGAGTAGAAGATGAATAAAATTGAATCGAGTCACCCATATGGGTAAGTATGGATCTATATTAAAGGAGAAATAATATATACTCTGTCCGTTTAAAAAGAATGACCTACTTTGACTTGGCATAAAGTTTAAGAAAATAAAGAAGACTTTTGAATCTTGTAGCCTTAAATTAAAGTTGTGTCAAAATGTACCAAAATATCCTTTAATCTTGTGGTCCTAAACATGCCATGTGAAAAGTTGAAATTAAAGTATTTCCAAAAAAGGAAAGGGGTCATTTTTTTTTAAACGAACTAGAAAGGAAAGTAGGTCATTCTTTTTGAAACGGAGGGAGTAATTATTTATATATTTATATTATTAATTAATAAAAAGAGACACAACTATTTGAAGAGTTGTGTCCCTTTGGGATTACAAAAAGGTTCTCTTGTCTGAACCTACGTAACCTTTCTCCCTCTCTAGAAAAACAAACACATAAAAAAATTTCTCCTTCTTATCTCTCAAGTTCTTGCTAAAGTTTCTTTGAAGATTTTTCTCAAAAATTGAGAACGAACTTATGTAACAGGTACACGATTATAGACTAGCTATTTTGGTGTAATTTATGTTAATATGTACATGTGATTGCACTGTTAGATTAGTAAAATAAACTCAATGATCCTACAAACTATGTGTTTGATTAGATTCTATAATTTGATTGACGATCCATGAAAAAAATAGATTTTATTTCTTTGATTCAAAGTACGTTTTTTGGAATTTAATGATAATGTTTGTATGAAAATTTTATGACTATTATAATGTGGAGTAATTATATATGTATACTGACATTTGATGTGTAGATCTAATTTAGTTGTTATGAATAAAAGTATGTAAGAAAATAGTTTAATGATTTTGTATACCAAAAAAAAAAAGAAATATATTTATTAACCAATTTAGCTCCAAAAAATTGTGAAAATGTAAAAAAGATAAAAATTAGCAATCTTTTCTTGTCAAGTTATGGTCATAACTGACAATAAATACATTGCTTTTACTTTTTAGATATTCGCACTTGAAATTTATGTGTGCATCACATTAATGATGATTAAAATAAATATTTTAATATCTTATTTTATATATAATATATTTCTTACAAAATTTTACTCATATTACACATTATTTGAATATAATTATTATAGAAGGATAATTTAACAAAGAGTGTATCGTTATAATAAATGCCACTATTGTTATACGTAGAATAATTGTAAAGATAAATAAATATAACATAAAAAATTAATACGAGAGAAAATAGAACCAGATTGTATAAAATATTTTATAATGAATGGTTGTTATACAATGTTTGAAATTACTCCACTAAAAGCAATGATACCAAACTCCTAAGGGTCGTTTGTAGAATTTATTGAAAAAAATAATGCATGTATTAATTAATGTGTACTGTGAGTATCTTGTTTGGTACATTTTTAGTCTATGTGTAACTAATGATTGCATTAGTTATACATTCTATTGTGTATTGAGGTGTTATTACTAATACCTCTCATTTTTATGTATTATTAATACAAAGACTTCAACACATGCATTCACTTGATGGATTACTAAATTACCCCTCAAATCTCATCTTAGTCTTTTAATTAAATCTACCACTTCTCTGAGGATACCCATTTAGGATTAACATAGACGATATCCATTTTGTCAAAATTTGATAATTTAGTTAAACCCATTTCACCACATATCAATGGACTACTCACCAGCTCTTCTAAGACCTCAAAATCTGTTCTGATAGTAACAATATCAATTTTATTCGATTAGTTGAGAAAAGTATTCTAGATCCATTTCAAGATCAGAAAATTAAGATATTTTTAAGGGAAGTTGGGTGAAAGATGAGGAGAAGGAGCACCTAATTAATTGGAGTTGGCGGTTCCTCTACGGGGAGTAAATTTGTAGCGGATGTTGCCATTTTTCTTAATCACCACGAGATATCTGTGAAACTTTTAATGAAAAAATGGGTATTAGATAAAAAAATATTTTTTTTATGAAATTATGTAAATATATATTATTTTAATATATCAAATCAAACACTATGTAAGAAACAATGTTTGCATAACCAATACCAATATTAATAACACTTGCATTAATAATGCAAGTATTACTATTATATCTTATTCAACATTATTCTTATACACTCCACCAAAAGACCCCTAATTGGGATTTTTCTCTTGTTTCACATGCTAGTTGCATAAGGCCCGTGCTAAGTCCGGACCTAAGCTCATGATATAAGAATATAAATTTATTTTGGAGAAGGCTATAAAAAATCCTGAACTGTCTGAAATGGCGAAAAAATACTCCTCGTTAGTTTCTTGGCTCAAAAATACTCCTCATTATATATTTAGCTAAAAAATAGCTCTTCCTCTAACATGCTTACACCAAGCATGCCATTAGGGCAATAAGGGCCACTGGCCATGACACATCATTATCCACGTGTAAAATTCCCTGTTTAATTTCATCAACCCATTTAATTTCATCAACCTAATTTTCACCCGATCTAACCCAAAAGGGAAAAAATCGATCCAACTGCTTACTCAACTGCTTGATTACACACTATACAAACTTCTTCATCCCCCTTACCCAAAAAACAAAAAAAAGAACAACTTTTTAACCTCGAAAAAGTGCTTAAAATGCCCTTCAGTTATGTAAAATGATGCAAAAATACCCTTCGTCTACCTATTGGGCCTAAAATGCCCTTTTCGTCTACCTATTGGGCCTAAAATGCCCTTCTCGTCTATCTATTAAGATTATTTTTCCCTTTTATTTAGGCAAATTACAAGAAAAGGTTATCCTTAAAACTTAATTACATAAATAATAATATTTTTTCACTATTACAAAAATAATTTTTTTACGTATATAGCAATTTAAAAAAAATCAGAAAAGATAATTATAATTCCTAATTTAATGCTATAACTAATTATCATTCATCTTAATTTTAGAGATATATTTTCAATCTTCAAATTAAAAGTGAAAAAATAATCTTTGCTTTCAAATCTTTCTCTCTTATATTCAAAATTCAAATATTTATAAATAAACTAAGTATTTCATTAGTTGCTCGTTTGTGTTTCGTTTTATTTTCATGTATGTTAATCATCAAATATTATTTCATTATCATGTATTTTAATTCTAATAGAATGGGTTAACTGTAATTTTGTATGGATAAATATTTATGAAATAAAAATCACTATGTTGGAAGTACAGATATACCATGTATTTTTGTTGTATAAATATAATTTATGTCAAAGTCAGATTATTATTATATTTTTTAATATAATTTGTGGGATAAATATTCATGGTATATCTCATTATGTCGGAAGTACTTTAGCTGTTAAAAAATTATTTATTAAATATAAATATATATTTTCAGTATTACATGGTATAAGTATTTTATATCTAAAATATACCATGAATGGTTATGATATAAATATAATTTATATGTTATAATATAATTCATACGGTATAAATATATCATGTATTTTTATGATATAAATATAACTTGTATAGTATATAAATATACCATAAATTTTTATGGTATAAATATACCATAGCAGGAAATAAAAATGAAAAACATAAATTTTAATATAGTATATAAAAAATGAATGAACAAAGACTTCCATAAAAATAGGCAATAAATAAGAAATATGAGAATTTAATATATAATTATTTTTCGATATATTAGAATCTGTTATAAAAGTAAATATTTTATATGATATATCTGACAATCAACTAATACATCTATGTATATGTAATAATTTTTTAAATATGGCTATTTATGTTTTTTTTTTTATTTATCAGATCAATTTAGAATGACGAAAAATTGATATTGTGCATTAATTACTTGGTTAATATTAATAAAAATTATAGGAATTTTATGTAGTTTAATAAATAAAGATAAGTTGTGATATTATATATTTTTTTCTTAAATAAAAAGGCAAAATAACCCTAATAGGTAGACAAAAAGGATATTTTAGGCCTAATAAATAGTTAGAAAGGATATTTTACGCCAATAGGTATACGGAGTTCACATAATTGAAGGGCATTTAGGCCCTTTTCTGTTTTAATGTTAATCAGTAAATCAAATAGCTCCTCCAGATAACAAATTTTTAAGTTTAACTAGTATTAAACATTTGACTTTTCTTAGCAACTCTGCCTCAATGAGTTTCACATTACTGGTCATAAGTCTGAATAAATGACGAGGATTGCAGTAAGCTAACAACTACATGAATCTTCTAAGCATTTAGCCATAAAGGATCATACAGGGAAATCCAACTAGCTTGGCAATGCACATAGTTAATCGATTAAACATGAATCATTTTTTTTTTCCTTTTGCATCGGGTCAAGTGATAAATTATGCTGATGAAACTAAATGGGTTGATGGAATTAAAGAGTGAATTTTAGACATGAACGATGATGTGGCATGACCAAGTGGTCCTTTTTATTTAAGTGACATGCTTGGTCGAAGTCTGTTAGAGAAAAAGATATTTTTGAGCCAAATATTTAATAGAGAATTATTTTTGAGTCAAAAAACTAATGAGGGGTACTTTTACTTCATTTCAGATAGTTTAAGGATATTTTTTATCCTTTTTTTAATTTAATTTTACATAAAAAATATAATTTAAGCCATATTTTTCTATTACATAATTAATTTAATTTGGTGATACGTTGATTATGTCTTGTCTGCTAAATCATTATAATTAAAGTTTTTCTGTTACATAATTGGATAACTTTTTAAAAACTTTATTTATGAGAAAGAAAGTGAGAATGATAATTAGCAAATACAAATAGGCATAGAATTCAATTAAAACAAAAACTGGTGTGTCCAGCATGTTTTAGAAAAGATTTCATATTTGATTGGTTAGATTTTTGAAAAAATTATTTTTTTCGAGGAAAATAAGTCTTTTTAGATTTACAAAAATGACTTCGTGGAAGTAAAAAAATTATATTCTACATTTTACATTCAATGAGCTCTTCGCTCTACAATATACCCTGTCTTCACCCCCACAGTAGCTCCCATGCCCACCACCCCATATCCACTTCTCATTACTTATTTAAATTATATTTAAATAATTTTTAAAATATATTTTATTTACATACTGTATAAATGAAAATAAGTAAGAAACACATTAATTTGTTCGAAAAATATTTTTAAAATAGTATTTTTCATAAAAAGAATATTTGTCTAAAACACACCTAAAAAAAGAAAATAGGTATTATTATTAAAAAAATAATAAATGCTCTTATTGAAAATGAGATTGTAACTTCAAAGTTGCACAAAAATTACTAATATATATATATATATATATATATATATATATATATATATATATATAAAAAAATAGTACACTCTATCCATATTATTTTATTTCACATTTGTTGATTTGATGCTCCTATAAAAAAGTTATTTAAAAAGGAGCTTTTTATTCGATAATTATGTTTTGAAAGTATATGACTGAAAACTATTATATTGTACAGTTATTTAATGATAAGAGTAATACTTAAAGAAAATAATAAACCACTCTTGGTTTGCTAAAATAATAAGTAAAAGAGAATTTTATTTTTAGTACAAGGGTGAAGGAAAATGAAAAGGAGAGAGAAAAGAGTGTTCTCTCAATTTCTTTTTACTTGGTTCTTTGACTTGGCAAATAACTTAAGAATTTAATATATTAAGAGTAAATCAAATAAAATTGTCCTTATTAATTATGTTCTAAAATTTAAATTTAACTATTAATACTTTATGTAATTACTTAATAATTATAATAATAATATAGAAACAATTATAAATCTTTTATGATTTACTAAAATAAATAAGTAAGAAAACTAATGTTTAATATAAGAAATAAATAAAAAAGAACAAGTAATCTAATAGAGAACAAGATGAGATTTATAAAAAATTGCTACTATGTATAGTTCAATTAAAAAATCCAAATTAAAGTATCATAAAATAATAAATGAGGACAAATGTAACAATATACATGAAAAGAACAATAAACACGTGACTACCTAATTGCACCAAAAAATTTGTGAGCACTATCAAAAAGAGAGTCTCTCCCTTATACACAGATATAACATAATGATATTGAATATTTAACTTAACGTTCATAAAAACAACCTGCTAGCAATCGATGAGATGAGATAAAAGTCATGGAAATTTTGAATATCAACAAAAGTAAAAATATTCTTAATAGTCTGATCAAATAATTGAGTTGAGTACATTTTGATCATTGAACAGAGGGTAACATAAACTGACAATTGGTGCACTATTGATTGCATGGATACTTGATCGAAATGCACTAACAAAAACATGCTTATATAATTGTGAAAAATAAATGGTTCAGAATAGTTTGTTAAATATGTTGGCTTGTCATTTTTTGCTTTTGTTGGATCTCTTTTCCTCTAGGGACCATAGAAAAATGAAGTGCACAGATAAGAAAGGCAGCAAAAAGTCAAGTGCACAGATAAGGAAGGCAGCAAAAATTGTGGTTCATATAATACAAAGAGAATAAACCATAAAGATATATCTTCGAGGGATATTGTACATCTCATGATTCTGGAATTCCAAATGTCAGAGTGGACCAATATTGCAAATGTGTACTATAGATAGAATTTTTGTTACTTTAAAGGCAAAATTTTAATGGGCAAGAAACCATAGTACAAATCATGGATCATAATAGTATGTGTTTTTCAATTATTTACACTGTCAGTCAGCCATTAATAGGACAAGAGGGGTTACTTAGATGGTAATAATTACCACCTTCTCTTTTTTTTTTTTTTTTGGTTTTTCACTCGGTGTTCGATACCTTCATTGGAGTCTCGACTAATTTAGATCCCTCACTGCAGAGCCCATTTGTGGTTGGCGCTCCCAACGTAATTTTTTCCATACCCAGACACAAACTCGAGATCTCTAATTAATGGTAGAATAGTCCCACCACTACACCACAACTCATATTGGAACCTTCCCCTTCAATGAGGCTATAAGTTTTAGTCATCAAAAAAACAAAAGAGAATGAGAGCACCACCGATGGATGAGTGAAATTTTTTAAAAATTCCTGATTTTCTTTTAAGGCTGTGTGCCACATGAATTATGTTGAAGGAGGTGTAAAAGATCTTAGAGAAATTGAACTTTTTTTATCAGATACAATTTGATTAGAGTAAAATAATTATATAAAGATCTACCTAATTAGGTAAGATACAATTTGGTTAGAGTAAAATAATTATATAAAGATCTACATAATTAGGTAAGACATGCGTGCATTCTATTTTTTCGAGATTCCATTTTGAAAGATTTTACTGGTATATGTTGTCGTATTATTTTTGCTTGGTCTTAGTTGAAAATAATCATGTAATTAATAAATTTATTTCAAAAATAAAATAAAATTAATGTCCAGTCAGAACCAACCAATACCATTCATTGATGTGATTAAAAAAACTTATACTCTTCTGTTTCAAAATGATTGACTTTTTTGACTTGACACAAAATTTAAAAAAATAAAAGTCTTTTTGTCATGAATCATTTTGTAGTTATAACATTATTTAGGGTATAGTGTAGATTTATAGCTAGAATCTCCACTAGTAAAAGAGCTGATAAAATCTCAAGGTAAGGTTATTTTAGACGAAAATCTGGTGTTCTGCATATTAGTGGTGATTTATCATTCATGGTGTGATATTTGGTGGTGTTGTACTTGTTAGATATGGTCAGGTGATATAGTTTTTCGTATGGAGTTTTGGGATTAAAATAAAGTCATAGCGTGTGATTTTAGTAGCTGCCGTATTAGGATAATTTTGTCATGTCTAAGCTCTTGATTTATAATGTGAAAAGGAAAAAGATTTAATCCTTTCTCGAGCTACTGTTTAAGGCACATGTAATGGTAGTATTTCCGCTGTAGCGAGACCATTATATCGATCGATGTCCCGCATTAGCAATAGCAGTGAAGTAGCGATGAGTCATCGCAGCGAGCCTAATTCCACCACAACAGTGTCGCTAGAGCGAAAAATAAGCCGTTGCAGCGAATAACACATAAATTAACTCCCATTAAGTTGGTTTTCTTTCAGTTTTATTTCATAAACTCAAAAAATTCGTTCTAGTCTGTTAAGAGGCAATTTTCTACTAGGGTAAGGTGATTTTCTTGTAGAAGTAATTTCATCCATCTTTTGGCATTGTAATCTTCTATTGCCCTAGAGTCATTAGCAAAATTGTTAGGATGACATTATGGGTTAAAATTCTAAGTTCATGAAATTGTGAACTAAAGCCTAGGTTAGATGTAAAATCATTTAGAATTGCTTCTAGAGTGTAAGATAACATTTTCTAGTGTAGTGTTATAGCTCTTGAACGTAAATGATGCAAATTAGGGGCAATTGGAAGGTTGAAAAATCCTTGGCTAAAGTTATATGCCACGAATAAGAGTAAAACTAGTGGGTAGAAACTCCAAGGATTAAAATTAAAGAGTAAACAAATGATTAATCATTCTTGTATTGTGATCTTTTTAGACTTTGAGTGTTCGAAGCATTAAGGAAGAGCGATACTCGTGCAAATTATTGAAACACCCTAGTTTCTGTACCTTAAAAAATTTACAGGAATTTTGATTTCTGGACCCAATACGACTCATGAGTACGAGCAGTATGATGGGGTACGAATGGTATGATCCGATCTTATGCTGACCAGTATTGGTTGGTGGGATGGATTTTTGTTACTAGAATGGATACGACTTAGGGGTACGAGTCGTATTGGTGGTTATGGATCGTTTGGTTCCTTAACTTAATCTTAGACTTAGTTACTTAGGTTGGATCTGAGTACGAGTGACTCACCATGAGCCGTAAGCCAGGGTACGAATCGTACCAGGGACTTGTATGGTAAACAATATTCAATTCCCCAGGTATTTTATTCTTCCAGGGATACGGGTCATGGATGCGAATCTTATGTTGTGGTTACGACTTGGTTGGATAAGTCATATATTGGATAGTGTTTGATCCATGGGTTGAGTCTTGGATACGATTAGTGGAGACCAATCGTATCGGGAGGGTACGACTCGTGAGGGCCAGTCGTATCCATATGATGGGGTATTTGTGCAACTTAAGTGGGGGTATTTTGGACATTTCCTTACTTATTCTAATAAGGCCTCACAAACCTACTTAGGAGAATGTTTACCCTATTATTCTATTCATTAACACAAACTCTTCCTAAATACTCCATAATTCTCTCAAAAGCTATTGGCAAGGGGAGCTAGGATTTCAACTAAGAAATCAATTTGGGCTTGTCTTGGTGATTTGTTTCCATCATCATCTTGGTTTAGGGCATATTTTTTTTCTCTCATTATCAATTTAACTAAAGGCATGGTTTATATGGATGTTTTCATGGTTTTACTATTGCTTGACTTTGGCTTTCAAATATGATTTGGAGATTTTGATGTTAATTGCTTAGTTATGGTTTCCCATGGTTTTAATTATGATTTTATATGCATTAATGGTGGTTTTGGATAATTGGATTGAATGGGAATGGTTTATTAGAAATTGAAATTGGTTTTGGTTATATTATGCCCCAAATGTGTTTGATAAAGTGCTTATAAAGATATGTTCATTGCATTGACTTCTTTTAGTAGAACTCTTGCATGTTTTAAACTTGGTAAAGAAATTATGCATGGTTTATATGGTTTGAAAAGGATAAAGGCTAATTGGTTATGCTTGTAGAGAACATGGAAGTCTCCCAAGTAGTTTAATATGGTAAATGGAAGGGCACTTGAAAGTCCTCTTAAACCTATAAATGATTGGCTATGGATGTACTTGCAAGTAAGGGTTGGTATGACAATACCAATATCAATAACCTTGGTTAATAAACGGATAATGGTTTGGTTATTTGAAAATTAATTTTAATTTGGCAATAATGGCGAGAGGTGTAGCTAAGCAGTGAAAAGTGGAGGTCGCGGAGGGACCAAAATCGGAAACTCATATTTGCCGATATGAGGTTGGTCTTGGTGACCGTGTGCATAATGTCACACTTTATTTTAGGGATGTACTAGTCATCCCATGAGATACTTCCCTGGTCGTGCGACTACACACATTGGGGCCCTTTTAGCAGGGAGAGCTAAAACAATATAGCCAATGGGTGGTTTAAGACGACAAAGCAACACAGTCTAGGTAAAGGTTTTAAAGGCATGCTAAACTCGGTCCCTTTTCCCGACATGGTTATATATATATATATATATAGAGAGAGAGAGAAAGAGAGAGAGATGTGTGTATGTATAGTTGTATGCATCATGGATGGTTTTACTTGGTTTTATAAATAGTATTATTTTATCCTTATCCTAAGATCACACTAGCGGTAACTCGCTAACCCTATCTACTAGCGACTATATACCCTTGCTATGCAGGAACAGACTATTCTACTCTTCCTACATAGTGATTAACTTGGGGATAATATTTGGACTGAATTGGTGAGCTTTCATCCTTTCTAAAGGCTCCATTTCACGTTATGGATATTTCTAGACATTTTGACTTTATTTTAGTTATGGTTAGAGGCATGTCCCAATCGGATTTCATTACTCTTTCGGATAGAGGCTTGTGGTACTTCTATGGGTTGGTATGGGTGAGATCGGTATAGGTATCAGCCTTGACATTGGAATAGGCTAGGAGGCTGGCATCATTAGACATAATTTCTTATTATTTTGTCATACTTTATTTTGAGATTAATTGTATTATGTTTTTGAATGTCTTTAGTTATGGCCTGGTTTATGGCCTTGTTTGGTATGATTTGGTATAATTGGACTCGGTTGGGTTGGTCATGGTTATGATCTATTCCCAGGGTCTTTGTGTGAGCGGTTATACTATTATGTTTCACACTTGAAATTCAGCCAATTTAGGATAGGCGGCTGGAGGTTGGGTTGAGCAGCGGGGATGGTCTCCGGTCCTGGTCAAACTTGGGACACCGATTATGACAAGGCCCCAGGGCAGGTCATGTCAAGTTGGTATCACAACCTAGGTTCATCGTCAATTGGGAGTCCAAAAAGCCGTGTCGAGTAGAGTCACTTTTAGGGGTGTGTAGCGCACCACACTCATAAGGGAGTGGCTACAAGACATTTAGGAATATTTCACTTTCTTGGTATTCTATCTTCAAGCTTGAATTCTCAGTCCTGGAATCTTCTCTCCTTATTTGTTCATCTTTCAGATCATACCTCGTAGATCTGGAACATAAGAAAATTCTTCTATCCCATCTGGGGGTAATACTGAAGAGGTGCATCCTACTTTTAAGGTTCATCTTTGATCTCACGTTCTTATCCCTGGTAATTTCGGAGTTCCACCGATTGCTACTAGTCCTCCTCAAGGCGAGGTGACTAATGTGGAATTTTATCGCTATTCATGCTATTGCTAAATTGGTCGTTGCTCAGGCTAAGAGGGTTGTGACTGGTTCTTTATTTTCTAAGGCTACAAGGGTTGGCTAATTTATTAAGATGGGTCCTCCCATTTTTTTTCCAGTAAAGATGGAGGAGGATCCACAAGGCTTTTTAGATGAGATGGAAAAGCTATTTCGAGTTATGCAGGTTTCCAATGTTGAGGGGGTAAAATTTTCACCTTATCAGCTCAAAGATGTTGCATATCAGTGGTATGGAGAGTGGGATAGGGATAAAGGTGATGTGGAAGAGAAAGGGTTGTGGGAGGCCTTTTCTAACACCTTCTTGGATCGGTTCTTTCTCTAAGAGTTGAGGGAAGCAAAGATGGAGGAGTTTCTGAACCTCAAGTATGGGAGAATATTTGTCAAGGTATGCTCCCGATTTAGAGGATGACATGCGGGATAGAGTGAGGAAGTTCATTTCTGGGTTGAATCAGGATCTGATTTTGGAGAGCAAGACTGCCTTGATAATTAAAGATATGGACATCTCTAGGTTGACTGTTCAAATGCAATAGGTAGAGGATGAAAAAAGGAAGAAGGCGGAGTTTGGGGATAGGCAGGGTAAGAGGAACACGTTTTCTGATCAGGGAGGTGCCTAGTTTTATTGTGGTAGAGATGGTGTCAAATGGCAGAAAAAGAAGTAGGGGAATTCTGGTTCCTACTCTACTGCTAGTGCTCCTTATCAGTCGGGCGACATGCGTCACTATACTGGTGATAATTCTTGGGCATTGGGTGCCCAATCTCAGGCCAACAGAGGTCCGCCAATTTTTTTATGTCCTCCTTGTAGGTTCTGTGGTCGTCCTCATCAGGGTTATTGCGATGAAGTAAAGGACAAATGCTTCAAGAGTGGCTAGGCAAGCCATCGGCTCAGGGATTTTTCGATCAATAGAATTTCTACAGGGGCGAATAAGATTCTTGTGGCTTCAACTTCTACTCTTGCACCTGGTGGTGTGGTATCTGCTTCTGTTACTAATCCTGGTTCTAGTATTGGTCGGAATAGGTTGTATGCTTTGGCTTCTCGATAGGAATCCGAGGCATCACCTGATGTCATTACTGGTATGTTACAAATTTTCTCTTGTGACGTATATTATTTGCTTGATATGGGGTCTACTCTCTCCTATGTGATCCTTATGTGGCTGTATCTTTTGGTTTCGATCCAGAAGTTATTTTGGATCCTTTTTATATTTCTACCTCAATAGGTGACTCGATTATTGCTAAGAGAGTCTATAGGGTGTGTGGGGTATCTATTGGTGGCAAGCAGACCTTGGTAGATCTGTTTGAGTTAGATATGGTGGATTTTGATATTATTGTAGGTGTGGACTGGTTACACTCTTGTTACACGTCTTTGGATTGTCATACCCGTAGGGTTTTCCTTAAGTTCCCTGGTGAGCTGCTTATAGAATGGGAGGGTATTTACTTAGCTCTTAGGGGGAGGTTTATTTCTTATCTTAGAGCTCGAAGGTTAATCTCCAAAGGTTGCCTTTATCACTTAGTTAGGGTTAAAAATTCTAACTCAGAAGGTCTTTTTTTTCAGCCAGTTCCTATGGTTAATGAGTTTGCAGAGGTCTTTTTGGATGATCTTGCTGGTGTTTCTCCAGATAGAGAAATAGAGTTTGATATTGATCTAATTCTGGACACTCGTCCAATTTCTATTCCTCCGTATAGAATGGCTCCGGCTGAGTTAAGAGAACTCAAGGAGCAACTTAAGAATCTTCTGGATAAGGGGTTTATTTGTCATAGTGTATCTCATTGGGGTGCATCGATGTTGTTTGTGCTCAAGAAGGATGGTTCCCTTCGGATGTGCATTGACTACAGGCAGTTGACCAAGGTGACGATCAAGAACAAATATCCTCTTCCAAGGATGGATGATCTGTTTGACTAATTGCAAAGTGCTAAGTTCTTTTCTAAGATAGATCTTCGGTCTGGGTACCATCAACTAAAGATTAGAGAAGTGGATATCCCTAATATGGCTTTTCGTACTCGGTATGGGCACTTTGAGTTTTTGGTGATGTTATTTGGGTTGACTAATGCTCTGAAGGCATTTATGGATCTGACGAACAGGGTATTCATGTAGTATTTGGATCTTTTCATCATTGTGTTTATTTATGACATTTTGGTTTATTTAAAGAGTGAGGTGGATCATGCTAATCACCTTCGTGTGGTGTTGCAGACCTTAAAAAAACAACAGTTGTATGCCAAGTTGTCCAAGTGTGAGTTTTGGCTTAACGTTGTGACTTTTTGTGTCATATTATTTCTAGTGAAGGGATCATGGTGGATCTGCAGACGGTTGTTGTGGTGAAGAGGTGGCCTAGACCTACAACTCCATTCGATATTTAGAGCTTCTTGCGTTTAGCCGAGTATTATAAGCAATTTATGGAAAGATTTTCATTGATAGCTGCTCCTTTGACTAAGTTGACTCAGAAGAAGGTTACGTTTTCTTGGTCAGATGCTTGTGAAGGGAGTTTTGAGAAGTTGAGGGATAAGTTAACTTCAGCTTCAATTTTGACTTTGTCGGAAAGCAATGATGGGTTTGTGGTTTATTGTTATGCATCTTAGGTAGGGCTTGGTTATGTGTTGATGCAGCATGGGAAGGTGATTGCCTATGCTTCCAGGCAGTTAAAGGTACATAACAGGAATTGTTCTACTCATGATTTAGAGTTGTTGGCGATTGTATTTGCTTTAAAAATATGGCGGCATTATTTGTATGGTGTCTACGTGGATATATTTTCTAATCATAAGAGTCTATAGTATGTGTTCACCCAGAAAGAGCTTAATCTCAGGCAGAGGAAATAGCTTGATCTTCTCAAGGATTATGATATGAGTCTTCACTACCACTTAAGTAAGGCTAATGTGGTTGTTGATGCTCTTAGCATGTTATCCATGGGGAGTTTGGCTTATGTAGAGGAAGAAAAGCAAGAATTGGCGAATGATATTCATCGCTTGGCTAATCTTGGAGTTCGTCTCATAGAGTCCAAGGATGGTGGTGTGGTGGTGCAAGAAGTGGTTTGATCGTCTCTTAGTGTGGAAATTAAAAAGAAGCAAGTGCTAGATCCTATCTTGATGAACATCAAGAGTGACGTTGGTGGGAAAAACGTAATGGTGTTTGAGATAAGTGATAATGGTACTTTACGGTACCAAGAGAGGTTGCATGTTCCTGATATCGGGGTTGCGGCAAAGGGTTTTGGCTGAGGTGAATGAGTCACGCTATGTTGTTCATCCTAGCTCGACTAAGATTTACCATGATCTCAAGGAGATCTATTGGTAGAATGGTATGAAGAGAGATGTGGTAGATTTCGTGGCCAAGTGCATGGTGTGTCAACAGGTTAAGCACATGAGGCTAAGAGGGTTGTATCAAGATATTGAATTTCCCAAATGAAAGTGGGAAGTGATCAATATGGACTTTGTTACCGGTCTTCCTCCGTCTCAGAGTTAATATGATTTGATTTGGGTCATCGTGGATATGATAACTAACTCTGCACACTTTTTGCCAGTATGGACTACCTTTTTGGCGGAGGATTATGCAAAGTTGTATCTTCAGAAGATTGTGAAGCTGCATGGGGTGCCTATTTTGATTATTTCTTATTGTGGCACGCAGTTTACATCTCACTTCTGGTGATCTTTTTAGAAAGGGTTAAAGACTAAGGTGAGTTTAAGTACTGCTTTTCATCCGTAGATGTATAGGCAAGCAAAGAAAACTATTTAGACATTGGAGGATACGCTTCGGGCCTATTTCATTGAGCATCTACCTTTGGTGGAGTTTGCTTACAATAATAGTTATCATTCCAATATTGGTATGGCCCTTTTTGAGGCATAAGTATGATAAGAGGTGTAGATCTCCTGTTGGTTGGTTTGAGCTTGGTGAGGCAGACATGTTTGGTCTCGATTTGTTCTACCACGATATAGAGAAGGTGAAGGTGATTCGGGATAGGCTTAAAGTTGCCCAAAGTCTCCAAAAGTCCTCTGCGGATGTTAGGCGTAGAGACTTGAATTTGAGGTTGGGGATAAGGTTTTCCTCAAGGTGTCTCCTATGAAGGGAGTAGTGTGGTTTGGCAAAAAGGGGAAGCTCCGTCCCTGGTATATGGGTCCTTATGAGATTTTTTGAAAAGTTGGTAATATTACTTACGAGTTGGAGTTGCCTTCTAGCTTAAACTCGGTTCATCCGGTCTTTCATGTTTTCATGTTGAGGAAGTGCCTTGGCGATCCTTTTTTGGTTGTTCCATTGGAAGGATTGGGTCTCACGGATTCCTCATATTATGTAGAAGTCTTGATTGAAACTTGAATAGTCAAGTTCATCGACTGCGGAACAAGGATGTGGCTTCGATTAAGGATTTTTGGCAAAACCATAAGGTGGAAGAAGCTACAAGAAAGAGGAAGAGAACATGAAGTCCAAGTATCCAAATTTATTTTCTGCTCTTGGGATTCATCCGGAAGGGATGTGTCTTCAACACATCTTTATTTTCAAAGTTTGTTAAAGGAAAGATCTATATCTTTTCCTCTTTGATTTCAAACTTTTTTAAAGATTAGGAATATGTTTGATAATGCAAATGACTCTAGCATATGGTTACTCTTACCTTGTCCGTCATTCTGGGACAAATGTTCCTAGTGAGGGAGACTGAAACACCCTAGTTTCTATACCATAGAAAATTTCCTAGAATTCTGATCTTCGAACCCAATACGAATCATGGGTACAAGTCGTATGATGGGGTACGGATGGTAAGTCCGGTCGTATGCTGACCAGTGTTGGTTGGTAGGATGTATTTTGGTTACTGGAATGGATACAACTTAGGATTATGAGTCATATTGGTGGTTACGGGTCATTTGGTTACTTAACTTAATCTTAGACTTGGTTACTTAGGTTAGATCTGGGTACGAGTGGCTCAGCATAAGTCATAAGCCAGGGTACGAAACGTACCAAGGACTCGTATGGTAAACAATGTTCAATTCCCCAGGTATTTTATTTCGATAGGGATATGGGTCATGAATATGGATCGTATGTTGTTGTTACGATTTGGTTGGATGAGTTGTATATTGGACAGTGTTTGATCTAAGGGTTGAGGCTTAGATACAAGAGATTGATACTAATTGTATTGGGAGGGTACGACTCGTGAGGGCCAGTCGTATCCCTGTGATGGGATTTTTGTGCAACTTAAGTGAGGGTATTCTGGACATTTCCCTAGTTATCCTAATAAGGCCCCACGACTTCTAACCTGCTTGGGAGAATATTTACCCTATTCTATTCATTAATACTTAAAAACTCTTTTGAACACTCCATAATTCTCTCAAGAGCTATTGGGCAAGAGGAGCTAGGGTTTCAACTAAGGGATCAATTTAGGGCTTGTCTTGGTGATTTCTTTCCGTCATTATCTTGGTTTAAGGCATGTTTCTTTTCCCTCATTGTTAATTTAATTAAAGGCATAGTCTATATAAATGTTTTCATGGTTTTTTTTATTGCATGACTTTGGCTTTCAAATATGATTTGGGGGTTTTGATGTTAATTGCTTGGTTATGGTTTCCCATAGTTTTAATTATGCTTTTATATGCATTAATGGTAGTTTTGGATAATTGGATTGAATGGGAATGGTTTATTGGTAATTGGAATTGGTTTTGGTTATATTATCCCCTCAATGTGTTTGATAAAGTGCTTATAAAGATATGTTCATTATATTGACTTCTTTTAATGGAATTCTTGCATGTTTTAAACTTGGTAAAGGAATTATGCATCGTTTAAACGGTTTGAAAAGTCTAAAGGCTAATTGGTTATGCTTGTAGGGAATATGTAATACTCCCAAGTGGTTTAATATGATAAATCGAAGGGCACTTGAAAGTCCCCTTAAACCTATAAATGGTTGGCTATGGATTATACTTGCAAGTAAGGGTTGGTATGAGGATACCAATATCAATGGCCTTAGTTAATAAATCGATAATGATTTGGTTATTTTAAAATTGATTTTAATTGGGCAATAATGGTGAGAGGTGTAGCTAAGCTATGAAAAGTGGAGGTTGCGGGGGGACCAAAATCGGAAACTCATATTTGCTGATTTGAGGTTGGTCTTGGTGACCGTGTGAATGATGTCACACTCTATTTTGGGGATTACTAGTCATCCCATGGGATACTTCCCTGGACATGCGTCTACATGCACCGGGAACCTTTCAGCCGAGGGAGTTGAACCCATATAGCCCGTGGGTAGTTTAGAACGGCTAATCTACACAGCCCAGATAAAGGTTTTAAAGGCATGCTAAACCCGGTCCCTTTTCCCTACATGGTTATATATATATATATATATATATGCTTGTCTGCATCATGGATGGTTTTACTTGGTTTTATAAATAACATTATTTTATCCTTAACCTGAGATCATGCTAGCGGTCACTCGCTAACCCCATCTACTGGCGATTGTATACCCACGCTAAGTAGGAACCGACCGTTCTACTCCTCCTACATAGTGATTGGCTCGAGGACAAAATTTGGACTGAAGTGGTGAGCTTCCATCCTTTCGAAAGGCTCCATTTTATGTTATGAATATTTCTAGACATTTTGACTTTATTTTGGATATGGTTGGGGGCATGTCCCAACCGAATTTCATTACTCTTTCGTATAGAGGCTTTATGGTATAATTATGGGTTGGTATGGGCAGGATCAGTAAAGGTGTCATCCTTGGCATTGGAATAGGCTGCGAGGCTAGCATTATCGAACATAATTTCTCACTATTCCATCATACTTTATTTTGGGATTAATTATATTATTTTTTGGAACATCTTTAGTTATGGCCTTGTTTGGTGTGGTCTGGTATGGTTGGATTATATGTATGGGATGGTTGTACTTGGTTGGGTTGGTCACGGATGTAATCTATTCCCAGGGTCTTTGTGTAAGCTGTTACAATATTATGTTTCATGCTCAAAATTCAGCCAATTTAGGGCAGGCGACTGGAGGTTGGGTTGAGCAACGGGGGTGGACTCCAGTCCTGGTCGGACTTGGGACGTCCATTATGAAAAGGTCCCAAGGCGGGTCATGTCAATTATGTTGGATTTTAATTTCTTTGATTGAGGTAGATTATGGTTTAAATGGAGTTAGACTAAATTTAATTGCTTGTATACGTATGAATTGAATGGCATGTTGATTGGTCTTCGAACGTGATTAATTGATTGGGTGATTTAATCATGCTTGAATGAATAAATTGTTGATTTTTGAACAGACTTGAATTTGAAATAAGATTCTAAAGTATACTTATAAAATTGGGTGCAGTTGTGATATTATCTTAAGAGATAGTAAAAGTAAAAGTATAATTTAATATACTCCCTCCATTTAAAAAAGAATGACCTACTTTCCTTTTTAGTCTGTTTAAAAAAGAATGACCCATTTTCATTTTTGGTAATACTTTATTTTCAACTTTCCACATGACATGTTTAGGACCACAAGATTAAAGGGCATTTTGGTACATTTGACCTAACTTTAATTAAAGGCCACAAGATTCAAAAGTCTTCTTTATTTTCTTAAACTTTGTGCCAAGTCAAAGTATGTCATTACTTTTTAAATGGAGGGAGTAATTATTATGGATCAGGTACCACGCTGGTATAGTACATGAATCCCGGTGATCACTAATTGGGCAGAAATAAGACCTTTTAGAATTAGTATACAAATTAGTATTTGGAGGGTGAGTTAGTATGATATATAGTAATAATAATAAAAGAAAAAAAATACAAATTCGAGATTGAGGTGGACATAGATTCATGTTGTGATATGATGACTAAGATTGGGGAATTCATGATTATTGATGATAATTGTTAGTGGTTTATCTGACTTGTTTTCCTGACATTGCTTAGTCTGATTTGAAATGATTGTTTGATTGAGTAAGGATGTAAATTGGGATACAAGATAAAGATATGAATGAATAATCAAGAAATAGATGGAATATAGAGAAGAAAAAGAGAAACATCCCCATAATTGAAGTAAATTAGAGATAAATATAGATTTGTAATGTAATACTCCGTGATTTTCCTAGCCTAAAATCATCCCAAAAATGAGAAAGGAGTAGCTTCTAGAATGAGTGATGTTTATTTCATGTGAAATTATTTCGATTTGGATTTCCATGCCATAGGCAATTGAATAAGCTTTCCAACGATATAAGATTCTCCTAAATCAGATTACCGGGTAAGGAATTATGGCTATTTTAGGTTCCAATCGCAAAACACCATTATTTGGACCCTTAGCGAATCGCGGACTAGTGTTAGTTCCTAATTTTCAAATTCCAGTGGCCCTCTGCGATATTGGCGCGTCGCGGAGAGAGCCAAATTCTCAATTGCCCAATTCCAGTAAAGGTCCACGATAGTAGCGCGTCGCGTCGAGTTTCCAGGTCCTAATACAAGGTGGCAACACGATCCCTCCGCATCGGCCACCAAGCATTTTCCCATTTGGCATTTTCTAGTGTCTTGGAGAGATAGTGGCACGTCGCGCCAAGGCCAAAAATCGGGATCCCAGTTTATTTTTTCAGTTTGGTTTAGGAGTTAAAGGGGGGGTGTTTTGGACTTTTCCCCAACCCCCAGTTCATCCAAACTCATGATTAAAGCCTTTTAAAAGCATTATATGCTAAGTTTCATCAAAATTACTCTCATCCAAAACCCTAGGCTTCAACATTCATCTCCAAGAAACTCAAAATTCCACCATCCTTTTTTCAAATTATTTCAAGATTTACGATCCCTAGACTAAGAGCTTGAAGAATCTTCATTCAAGAGCATAAATAGCATCTCAAAAAGCAAGCTTATTCATTTAGTTCATCATCTAAGGTATATGGGGTTTGAACAAGGATAAATCTTTCGTCTTTGTGCCAAAAGTTATGTTTTTCAATAAATTTCTTATGATTTAAAATTTGGGGTTTACACCCATAGTATCTTATTGATGATTTTGAGTATGATATGATTGAATTATGAAATCCCATGTTTGTTTTGAGTTAAAGAATGCTCTTTTATGATTTTGAATACCATGACCTTGATTTGAGATGTTGTTTACAACTTTTAAATTGAATTGAGCATGATGTTGTGATTTAAAGTCATTATCTTGATATTATTGAAGCATGAACTATTATCCAATATTGATTATTGTGATTTCAAGAAAGTTGGTGCTATAAGAATCTTATGAGCAATATTCTTATAGTTTTCAATACAGCTTTGATCTTTTGATCAATGGTTTAGCTTTGGAACCCACAGTATAGATTATTACAATTTACAAAAACTCAGAACAGTTTTGGTTACAGACTTACTAGAGTCAGTGCATAAATGTTTTTTCATACAAATCCTTATGCTAGTTTTAAGAAGTTGATTTACAATGGTTTTGAGCATACAGATCTTAAAGGGAGTAGTATTTAGCACCGAGCGGGAATTATGTAGGATTAGCGTTCCCTATCTTCCACAAAACTACTTAGCCAACGTAGGTACAGAGTCAGATTATTTCCATTTATATGGATGATAGATTTAGCTTGTGATCGATCATCTGGATTAGGTTATACTCCCTGGCGAGAGTATGACACCTCTCCCCAATGTGAGTTTTCCTCCTTATGAGGTCAAGACATTGGAGTCTATGTGGCTCACATGGTTTATGTCGGTTAAGAGAACCTCCCTGCTAGTAAAAGACAAATTTTTAGATAAATTATTTTCCATGAAGGTTTGAAAGAATCCTCTTGCAGGATAAGTTTTCAGATATGATTTAAGAATAAGAACAGAATACATATTTTAGAACTAAGTGTTATGGCTCACAAGATTTTACTATATGTTTTATTATTCATGATTTGACTTTCAGATTTCAGATCACTCAAGCTTAAGTGAGTCATTAACATTTCGCATACATGATGTTTTCTATAAAATGTGATGATATTGTTTACTTATTGCATAAACCCCCATATAATCAGTACCTTATCAAAGTACTGATCCACATATATGTCTATGTGCTATATTATCTCATAATGTAGGTTCAGGTGCTCAGTCTCAGCAGTGACAGTGATTTTCAAGCATCTCACCTACATCCCTGCGTGGTAGTCCTCATAGTTTTAGGACTTAGCTATTTATTTTTTAGTTTACTAGTATATGTTCCTTTATTTATTTTAGCCAGTTTGAGTCAGCTGGGTCCTGTCCCAACAACTCTTTAGACTCAGCTAGTAGAGGCTTCTCGGACTACCAGATTTAGTCTTAGATCTCAGTTGTCTTATTCAGACTTTTCAGTATTTGTTTAAGCAGATTGATGAGATTAATACTTTCAGATATATTCAGATAGTTTTCCGTATTTTATCATGATTTTATACTTATATTTCCCTATGATGAGATTCAGATATGGTAGAAAGCAGCCAGGATTAGCTCAAGACTACTTGTAGTTCGAAGCACTGTGTGGCATCCCGGGGACTAAATTTTGGGGCGTTACAAACTTGGTATCAGAGCCTAAGGTTTAAAGATTCCTAGGAAGTCAGACAAGACACGTTACATAGAGTATTGATCATCGGTGTGAAGGGCGCCACATCTATGAGCAAGAGGCTATGAAGCATTTTAGGAAACCATTTCTTCTTTCATAATCCATCGTGATTACAACTATCTCTATCTACTATTAACTCATTCTCTTTTATGATAGAATATGCCTCATCATAAAGCTAACGCCCGCAAAAATGATAACCAGCTACCTCAGCCCACAGACCCTTTGAATGAGAATGTGTCACATGTAGAGTTTTAGGCTAATTTTCAGGCGCTAGCCCAAGCTGTGACAACTAATATTCAGGGAATCCTTCTGGCTGCAGTCCCACCTCAATAGGATGGGGATTTAGTTATAGCCAGAATTCAAGATTTGATGAGAATGAACCTGCCGGAATTCTCTAGGTCGAAGGTTGCTGAGGACCCACAACTTTATATTGATGAGGTGAAAAAGATCACCCAAATTATGCCTATTTCTGAGGAAGAGAGTGTAGAATTGTCATCCTACAGTCTGAAAGATGTTGCTTATGATTTATTAGTGATATGGAAGAAGAGTAGAGGGGAGAAGGAAACTTCCATGACTTGGAAGATATTTCAGAATGCGTTCTTAGACAAGTTCTCCCCACTTGAGATGAAGAAAGCTAAGATAGAAGAGTTCATGAACCTGAGGCTAAGATCTATGATAATGAAAGGGTATTTTCCTAAGTTCAACTAGTTGTCTAAATATGCCCCTGATCAGATGGCTGACCCCAGATCAAGCATGAGTAAGTTTGTAACCGGTGTGTCTGGATTAGTAGTTAAGGAGTGTAGGACTGATATGCTCAATAGAGACATAGATCTTTCTAGATTGATGATGCATGCTCAGCAGATTGAGGCAGAAAAAATGAAAAAAAGAATAAATAAGAAGGCTAGAATAGGGCAGTTTGATCATGGTCATAATAGGTCTGGAGGAGGAAATCGTTTGTAATTTCAGAATCGTTCATCTATGCCTGCACCTTCTTCAGCCAGTGTTCCTATAACCAGAAACAGGCAAGAACAGTAAGGTAAGTCTTCTATGTCCAGATCTCAAAATAGTATGAGTGGTAGGACCAGTTATCCTTAGTGTACTAGGTGTGGTTGTTATGGGTATGGCCAGCCAGGCCATGGAATCAAAGAGTACCCGCATACTAGGTAGGGAAATAAGGATGTTCGTCCTCAGACTCAGGGTAATAGTGATCACCTCTTCTAGGTCACTGTAGTGCCCTAATTTTCTAGAACCGAAACACCACACGGTGATCATGACCCCAAGGGACCACAAGCTAACCATTTCTGATATCTGTAACTGAGCACTGCATAATATACTAAAATAAATGCAGAAAACTGGCAGAAACTTGCCATAAGGTTCAAAACATCCAAAATAATTAATACTGAAAAACAGAATACTAATACATCTGTCTGAAAAGCCTCTAACAGTCTAAACTGTGGAGTTGATGGGACATGTCCCCAACTAACTTCATCTACTAAAAATAAAATGAGTCTAATGCTATTATAAAATAAGTATTATCCTCGAATGAAGAGGACTCATTGCTACATCTACTGCTGCTGATTGGGACTGAGCTACTAAGGGTGCTATGGATCTCGTGCCTCTGAACCTATGGTGTAAAATAAAACACCATAGCACAAATGTATTAGTACGTGGGAATTTACTAAGTATGCAAGATGAGGTAAGGCTAAATGCATGGGCTTATGCATGAACAATTACTTAACTGAATAATCACGAGAGTACTGAATGAGGACATATGCATGAATGCACAAACCATAACTAAAATCATCGTGACTCTGAATACTGTAACTCAAATACTGCTTTACTGACGTCTGAACTCACTATTAATACTGAGATACTGAATAACTGAATCTTCTAATATTGATAATTGAGTACTAAATTTGAGATTAGTCCTATCTAGCCGGTGATATCTGAATCTAATGATAATGGGAATGCTCGACTGAAATCTGAGATCAATCCTATCTAGAGGGTGATCTCTATATTTACTGATAATAAGAGTACATAGCTGAATCTGAGATCAGTCCTATCTAGCGGGTGATCTCTGTATATATTGATAATGAATATGATTTGACTTAGTCTGAGATCAGTCCTATCTAGCGGTTGATCTCTGAATTTTATGATACTAACGTTGATTAACTAAATCTGAGACCAGTCCTATCTAGCGGGTGATCTCTGAGTTTGTTGATAATCATAATGATTGACTGTATCTGACAGTCCTTACTCTGTAATATTGAACTGAGTTCCTTTACAGAGACTGATTCTGAAACTGAGACTGTGGGAAGTAGTCATCTAACTGACATGCCCCTTCTAGCTAAGTTGGGATCCAACCTGTAACCCCAATTAGAAGGGTGTCAGTACCGTGCTAAGGTAAAGACCTCTCTTGTGGAATCAGTCCTATCTAGCGGGTGACCCCTGGGATCAGTCCTATATATACATATAATATACTAATGGGTGATCTTTGAGTACGTCAGTCCTATCTAATGGGTGACATCTCATAACTATGTTGGCTTCGTAGTTCTGGAACTTAGGGACTACTCCTAGGGATCTTAGTCCTATCTAACAGGTGAGTCCGCATCCCTAGGTTTGCTTGGTACTAAATCCTACTCCCAAATGAAAGACTCTGAGCTGATTCTTATTCTTAAGTTGTACTCGACTGAGCTGAATCTATTACTGTTCATATTTCTTGACTGATCTGACTGAGTTAAGCTGAGTTCACTTAGTTCAAAGACTGATGGAACACTACTAAATCTCGTTATCTAACTGAATAATACTGAGTTTTGAATTGATTACTTGAATGCTACTAAGGTTTGAAACTAAATTCTTGAATACTACTAAGGTCTGAATTAAGTACCGAACTAAAGTTGGAATGCTAATGATACTAAGATTATTGAGATTTCTTAAGTTCTGTAACTGTCTGAGAGTTTGAGTTATGTAACTCACTGAGTTCTAAGATTCGTGGCTTGCCTGAGATTATCTTAAAAATTGACATAGGCTCTAGACTTGCAGCTAAATTATTGGGTATAAATACCCCTAGGACTCGATAACATAAAAGTAAACATAACCATTACAATCATTAAATCATCTCTTCAAGCACTTGAAAATCATAAACATGTGATAGTATAGGGAGACATGCTATTGGCTCATACTCAACTCAACAAGGTCTTGCAACAAACATTTAACATCCATTGAAGGGCATATAATCCCTGGATTTCATGCTAATATGTAACAATTCATTCATTAAGGCTTTCAACAAACACTTGGCATGCATGAGCTTGCACACAATTGGAGATTTCTAGTCAACATGCTATAAGGGCTCTAATTCCTTCACATAAGCATTTTATCAATCATATGGGCAGCATGCTTTGGTTATTCAACAATTTCTACACTCAATTGACATAAACACATCACTTAACATGCAACTTGAAGAGGGTTTATCGTGAACATCATACAATTCATCACATACTAGAATCAACTCTTGAGATTTTATAAACAAAACATGAATTTAACTCAATAATAACATGAACTTCAATTTCAATTTATATGAATCATGAAAACTCATGAATATAAGATCTTTGAATTTAGAAAAAGGATTCTTGAACTTCTTGGGTAGAAGGGACCCAAGAATCAACATCTGCATACCTTAGAGGACTCTTTCTTGAAGGTTCTTAAAGAAATCCTTAGGCTTGTTCTTGATTCCTGGGCTAGGGTTCTTGACTTCTTGAGAGAGAGAATATTTTGATTTGGGAAAAAAATGATGAATAATAAAGTATTTTCGTTATTTAGGGTATAAATCCCTTATATAGACTGGTTAGGGCTTTAGGGAAATTACTAAAGAGCTACTGAAATTAAATAACGAAATAAAAAAATCCTAATTTCTCATGCTGGTGCATCGCGGTGGAATCACGCCAGCTTACTAGAAACTCAATAATTGGGAAACTAGTTGGTGGTGCGACGCGGTGGAAATCGCGTTGCCACCTTGGTTGCAAACTGCAAAGGCACCGCGACGCGGTGGAATCGCGTTAGTGCACTAGAATTTGACAACTCTAAAATTAAGCCTTGGCATGATGCGCCATAATTGCGGAGGCTCATTGGATTTTGACGATTGTCAGTTTGGCTGTCTCCGTGATGCGCTAAAGTACCAGGTGGTACACTGTCTTACTAAAATGGCTCTAACTCTTTGTCTGAGTGTCAGATTTGGGCAAATTTGATATTGACGGAAAGCGTATTCAATTTGCAACAAGATAAAAATTCAAAATCTTAAAAATTTCATATGGAATAAAATATATTCATATTTGAAGCAAGAGCTTTGACGTTCTAGAGACGAATTTAAACTAAGAAAAGTGTTGGGTATTACAGTCGCCCAGCTCCTCCTTAGGGCGCATCATCCAGTACTATTGGAGATCAGCGCCAGAATTAATTTTATGCTTTACCCTCGTGCTAGGAGCAGGAAGATTTCTCAGATGTTGTTACTGGTATGCTTCATATCTTCCATTTTGATGTTTATGTGTTGTTAGACCCTGGCTCAAGTTTTTCTTATGTGACCCCATTAGTTTCTGTGAATTTTGAGATAAATTCTAAAAAGATTCTCGAGCCTTTATTAGATTCTACTCCAGTAGGTGAGTCAGTTATTGCTAAGCAAATCTATAAAAAGTGCCCCATCAGTATTCTTCATATAGTCATGTTAGCAAACTTGATAGAGTTAGATATGGTTGATTTTGATCTTATTCTTGGTATGGATTGACTCTATTCCTATTATGCTTCTGTATATTGTCGCACCCGAGTGGTGAAGTTTTAGTTTCCAGATGAGCCAGTCTTTGAGTGGTCAGGTAATTCTGTATCTCCTAAGAGTCATTTTATATCTTATTTTTGGGCCATAAAGTTGATTTTCAAAGGTTGCATTTACCATCTAGTTTGAGTTAAAGATACTAATTCTGAGACCCCAATAGTTCAGTCAGTCAATGTAGTAAATGAGTTTCCAGATGTCTTTTCGAAAGATCTCCCAGGGTACCTCCCGATGGAGAAATAGAATTTGGTATTGACTTTCTCCCAGATACTCAGTCTATTTTTATCCCTCCTTATCGTATGGCTCCCGCTAAGCTTAAGGAGTTGAAGGATCAACTCAAAGATCTTTTATATAAAGGTTTCATAAGGCTTTGTGTTTCTCCATGGGGAACTCTCGTCATATTCGTCCGAAAGAAAGATGGTTCTTTGCATATGTGCATCGACTACCGTTAGTTGAATAAAGTTACAATCAAGAACAAATATCCTCTTCCTATAATTGATGACCTGTTTGATCAATTGCAAGGTGCAAGTAATTTCTCAAACATAAACTTAGATCCAGCTATCATCAGCTTAAAGTTAGGGAATATGATATTCCAAAGACTGCTTTTAGAACTCGTTATGGTCATTTTGAGTTTCTAGTCATATCTTTTGGGCTAACTAATGCCCAGCAGCTTTCATGGACATCATGAATCGAGTGTTCAAACAATATCTAATTATGTTTGTCATAGTATTCATTGATGATATCCTGATATACTCCTGCAATGAGGATGACCATGCAGATAATCTTAAAACTATCTTGCAAACTCTTAGAGATCATTAATTATTTGCCAAATTTAGCATGTGTGAATTTTGGCTAAGATCAGTAGCCTTTCTCGATCATATTGTTTCCGCCGATGGCATTAGAGTAGATCCTCAAAAGACAGAAGTTGTAAGAAATTAGCCTAAACCTATCTTTCCATCAGACATTAGGAGTTTGTTGGGTCTAGCTGGCTATTATCGCCATTTCGTTGAAGGTTTCTCATCTATTGCATCTCCTATGTCTAGATTGATCCAAAAGAAAGTTATGTTCTTGTGGTCAGATTCCTGCGAGAATAGTTTTTGAGAGTTGAAGACTCGACTCACTTCAGCCACAGTGTTAGCATTTCCTGATGCTACCAATGGTTTTGTGGTGTATTATGATTCCTCTTGAGTTGGTTTGGGTTGTGTGCTGATGTAGAAAGGTAAAGTCATAGCTTATGCCTCTAGATAGTTAAAGCCTTATGAAAAGAATTACCCAACCCATGATTTGGAGTTATCTGTTAATGTTTTTTCTTTAGAAATCTAGAGACAGTATCTGTATGGTGTTCAAGTTGATATGTTCATGCACCATAAAATCTTGCAGTATGTGTTTACTCAAAGGGAGTTGAATCTCCATCAAAAAAGGTGGTTAGAGTTGTTGAAGGAATATGACATGAGTGTGTTGTACCATTTGGGCAAGGCCAATGTAGTGGCAGAAGCCCTTAGTAGGTTGTCTATGGGAAGTGTTTCTCATGTTGAATAATAAGAAAGAGTTAGCTTGAGAAGTTCATCGTTTGGATAGATTGGGTGTTAGGTTAGTTAATTCAGCTATAGGTAATATTTGGGTTCAGAGTTGTTTTGAATCTTCCCTAGTTTTGGAAGTGAAGGAGAAGCAAGATATGGATTCTAGTTTGGTCAAACTGAAAGAGTCAGTTAAAGACCAAATGGCAGAGGTTTTATCTCAAGGGGTAGATGGTGTGTTGAGGCACCAAAGTAGATTGTGTGTTCCATGTGTTGATGATTTGAGGTAGCGGATTATGGAAGAAGTGCATGGTGAGCGTAATTCTATTTATCCAGGTGATACCAAGATGTACCGCGACTTGCAGAAAATCTATTGGGGGAGTGGTATGAAGAAAGATATAGCGGCGTTCGTAGCTAAGTATGAAACTTGTCAATAGGTTAAGGTAGATCACCAAAGACCTGGTGATATGTTGCAAGAGTTGGGTATCCCCACTTGGAAGTGGGAAGAGGTGAATATGGATTTTGTGACTGGTTTACCCCAATCGCGTCTTCATCATGATTCAATTTGAGTTATTGTAGACAGATTGACTAAGTCAACGCATTTCTTGCCAGTTCATACGTCTTATACAACCGAGGATTATGCTAAGTTGTATATTCGAGAGTTAGTCAGATTGCTTGGAGTCCCCTTGTTTGTCATCTCAGATAGCGGTTCTCAATTTACTTCCCAGTTTTAGAGAGCTTTTCAGAATGGTCTTGGTACCCAAGTCCATCTTAGTTCAGCTTTCCATCCTCAGGCGGATGGTTAGGCAGAGAGGACCATCCAAACTCTAGAAGATATATTGAGGGCATGTGTTCTTGATTTCAGGAGAAGTTGGGATGAGCATTTGCCATGGATTGAATTCACCTATAATAATAGTTATCATGATAGCATTCAGATAGCTCCGTTTGAAGCTCTTTATGGAGGAGATGTAGGTCACCCATAGGTTGGTTTGAAGTGGGTGAGGCCACTTTTCTTGGGTTTGATGCTGTGTATGAGGCCATGGAGAACGTTAAGTTGATTAGAGAGATTTAAAATAGCCCAGAGTCATCAGAAATCTTATACAGATATGAGAAGAAGAGACCTCGAGTTTGAAGTTGGTGATTTAGTGTATTTGAAGGTTTCACCCATGAAAGAAGTGAAGAGATTTGGCAAGAAGGGGAAACTTAGACCCCGTATGTTGGCCCTTTTAGCATTTTGAGTCGTGTTGGGAAAATAGCTTATGAGCTTGAGTTGCCCGCAGAATTGTCAGTCGTTCATCCTGTAATCCACGTCTCTATGCGTAAGAATAGCATCAGTGACTCTACCGTTGTATTTCCTTTAGAAAGCTCAGATATTCAGAACAGTCTTTTGTACGAAGAGATTCCTATTGAGATTTTAGACCATCAGATCCATATGCTAAGGAACAAAGAAGTTCCCTTGGTTAAAGTTCTTTCTTAATCCATAGACTAACTCGAATCTAGATAAAGGTACTACTCTTTCTTAATCCAGTTCTTTTCTAATCAGATATTTAGCACTATAGATGTCCTTATGTAAGTTCATGCACTCATAGATTTCCCAGAAGCTTAGAATGATTTAGATTCAGTTGCTCAATTCACTTTAGTTGTGCATGCTATCTTATATTCTCAGATTCCTTAGAAATTCCAGCTTAACTATCCATATTCGAGGATGAAGTTCCTAAGGGGGAGATATTGTAATACCTCATGATTTTCCTAGCCTAGACTCATCTCGAAAATGAGCAAGGAGTATCTTCTATAATGAGTTATGTTTATTTTGTGTGAAATTCTTTAGATTTGGACTTTCCATGGAATAGGAAATTGAATAATCTTTTCAATGATATAAGATTCGCCTAAATTTGATAACCGGGTAAAGAGTTATGGGTATTTTAGGTTCCAGTCACAAAACATCATCGTCTGGACCCTTAGCGCATCGCAGAGCAGTGTTAATTCCTAATTGTCAAATTTCAGTGGCCCTCCACGATATTGGCATGTCACGGAGAGAGCCAAATTCCCAATTGTCTAATTCCAGTGAAGGTCCGCGATAGTGGTGTGTCGCTCCGAGTTTCCAGGTCCCAATCCAAGGTGGCAACGCGATACCTCCGTGTCGCACCACCAAGCATTTTCCCAGTTGGCATTTTCCAGTGGTTTGGTGCAATAGTGGCGCGTCGCTCCAAGTCCCAAAATCGGGACCCCAATTTATTTTTTTAGTTTTGTTCTGGGGGAGGGTATTTTGGAATTTTCCCCAACCCCCAATCCATCCAAACTCATGATTAAAGCCTTTTAGAAGTATTATATGCTAAATTTCATCAAAATTACTCTCATTCAAAATCCTAGGCTTCAACATTCATCTCCAAGAAACTCAAGATTCCATCATCCTTTTTTCAAATTATTTCAAGATTTAAGATCCCTAGACCAAGAGCTTGAAGAATCTTCATTCAAGAGCACAAATATCATCTAAAAAAGCAAGCTTATTCAGTTTGTTCATCCTCTAAGGTATGTGGGGTTTGAACAAGGATAAATCTTCCGTCCTTGTGCCAAAAGTTATGTTTTTCAACAAATTTCTTATGATTTGAAATTTGGGGTTTACACCCATAGTATCATATTGATGATTTTGAGTATGATATGATTGAATTATGAAATCCCATGTTTGTTTTGAGTTAAAGAATGCTCTTTTATGATTTTGAATAACATGAGCATGATTTGAGAAATTGTGTACAACTTTTAAATTGAATTGAGCATGATATTGTGATTTAAAGTCATTATCTTGATATTATTGAAGCATGAACTATTATCCAATATTGATTATTGTGATTTCAAGAAAGTTGGTGCTGTAAGCATCTTATGTGCAATATTGTTATAGTTTTCAATACAACTTTGATCTTTTGATCATTGGTTTAGCTTTGGAATCCACAGTATAGATTATTACAATTTACAAAAACTCAGAACAGTTTTGGTTACAAACTTACTAGAGTCAGTGCATAAATGATTTTTCATATTAATCTTTATATGAAAACATATGAGCTTATTTTATTCTAAAGATTGTAGTCCCGATATTGTTGGTTGTGCTGATGCTGGGTACTTATCTAACCCATATAAAACTCGATCTCAAATAAGCGATGTGTTCATATGTAGGAGTACTTCCATATCTTGGAGATATACAAAGCAGTTTATCATAGCCACTTCATTGAATCATGCTAAGATAATATCTATTCATGTAACAAATCTCAAGTGTGTGTGGTTGAGGTCCACGATACATTTCATTCACAAAAAATGTGGCTTGATATGTGATAAAATATCTATGATTTTTTATGAGGATAATGCAACATTCACAAACAACTTAAGGGAGGACTCAATGAGATAGAATGAAGTACATTTCGCCAAAGCTTTTCTATATACACGAGCTACAAAAGAATGGTGATATTAATGTGCAACAGATTCGTCCAAGTGACAATGCGGCTAATTTATTCACCAAGTCTTCTCTAATTTCAACTTTCAAGAAGATGGTGCATAAGATCAGGATGCAAAGGTTTAAGGATGTTCTCATTAGGGGGATTTAATACGTGTTGTACTCTTTTTGTCTTATGAGGTTTTGTCCCACTGGGTTTTCCTTATAAGGTTTTTAATGAGGTAGCCTATATACGTATTGTTAGAGATGTGTACTATTTTTCCTTCACTAGATTTTTTTTCCCATTGAGTTTTTATAGTAAGGTTTTAACGAGCCACATTATCTATCAATTAGACATTCAAGGGGGAATGTTATAAATATATTACCATATATAGTGAATGTCTGTTTATGGAAAAGTTAAAAACCCTAAGTTTAGTTTTCCGCTATAAATAAAGAGTTTTCCTTCATTGTAATTCAACCCTTCAAGAAACCTCTCAAAAGAAATAATAATCACTCTCTTCTCTCTCTATTCTTGTTGTTCTTACTTGATATTTCATAACAAATTCTTTTTTATAAAACTTGTAGCCTAATTTTTACATACATAATATTTTAAACGGTTGTAAATTAAGATCTTTCTTCTAGAAAAAAAATTGATCTTCTATTTTTCCAATATTTTAGACATTGGTAGAGGTTATTTTATTTTAGGGCAAAACTTGGGATACTCACATGAGTCGATTGATCACATTCGGACTACTACTTTTTCATGGTACTTTCGGCATAACCCAAATCAATCCATCAAACAAAAAAAATTATTCCAGTTCATTAATTTATTAAAATTTTGGCGAATTGAACGAATTGCATGAGATTGGTTAAATTTTATCACTCCTACTTAGAATTATATTTTTCTTTAACGGTCAAACATCCTAGATATTCAGATATTTATTTGTGACATAGCGTGTAGTCATTATTTTCAACAAATATTATTTGACTGGGTTTTTTGTGCACTTGTTTTTTACTTTGTGAATTTTGATAAACCTAACAAGTAACATATATGGCCGGCAAAAAAATGCAAAACACACACTCATACAAAAAATATCTTGTTCACCTGTGCAAACATCTAACACTATTTATGGACAGTACAAATATATACAATTGCTAGGGAAATTTCTAAAGTTGAGTTAAACCACAAGAGTTCTGCAATCACAAGCCATAGATTAACACAAAAGAATAGGATTGAGGATGCTAATGAATCCCAAAGCATGCCTGAAGAACATTGGATATGCATAAATGACTAACAAAAAGTCCCTTTTCCATGTGATATCATATGCGTAGATAACATTATGGGCGATGTAATTTTATTAAATTTAAATCTGTAAAAAAGTTGAATTATATTAAATTCAAAATATATTAGTCCCAAATAAATATTGTGGATTAATATAATTGGATTAGGTATTTAAGTCCAAACATATATGGGTTTAATTAAAGTCTAATTTTGATTGGGATAGCCCATTAATTTGGGCTACAAATGATGAGCCCACTTTAATAAGCCCAAGATGTTGTCGAATTCTAGAGGCCCAAATAAGCACCACGTGTCAAATGAAGTGGCATGCCAAGTCAAGTGAAGGAGACAATAGGACCATGCCATATTTCAAAATGATGTAGCAGACCCATGAAATAAAAGCCCATAAAAAGGCGCCAAATCACTTAAATCTGATTAGTCAAAGGAAGTCCATATTAGCGAAATTGGGAGAAATTTGACATCCTGTCTTATCTTATATTGATTTTGCTCTTTTTGTCTTTCTGTGCCATCTTTAGGAGATCGAAGACTTTATCTAAGAGGTGGATTTCCCTCGATAGTCGGGCATATTCTATATGATGGATACGAGTAGGCCAGGCAAGTGAATAGGTATCAAGCCAGGTTACTTTTTTTTAAAGTCCTAAGGAGGCAACCTAAATGATCGTTAGTCATATGTCGACATTGATTGAAACAACTATTGGAGAGAAGGCACCAGTTAGACCTGTAAGCATCAAGTAATATGCATCAGCATTTTTCAATCATACAATGTGTACTCTTAGTCTGACTTTTAGCGGTAGTCAGCTTTTCTCGTTCTCCTCTTTGAATTGCCCTATTGAGTAAGGGCCGGTACTTGCAAAAATATCAAGTCGATGGGGTCAGGTACCAGTAGTGACAATAGTAAAGGGGGATGGACACTATTTGTGCTAGTGGAATGACCCTGACTCTTCCTTTCCTACAACTATAAATAGGGGTCTCATAATTCAGAAAAGATCCCCCAGAACTCTAATAAGAAGTAAGAGAAAGCTTGTGGATCAAACACCACAATTTCTCTACCAAGCTCAAGCATTCGAATCAAGTTCATCAAGATTCAAAATCTTGATCGCAATATTCAAGAACAAACTCAAAAGCCCTTGAATTCAAGCACAAGTCAAGATCAAGTCCTTAAAATTATTCAAATCAAGTTCAAATTCAAGATCAAGCTTTAAGCCCTTGAATTTATATTTGAAAAGGAGAATCAGAGGATTCATAGAAATTGTAACACTCACTTATTGAAATCATTAAATTGATTGTTGAAATATTTTCTTGTCTCAAATTATTAATTATTTGGTCTCGAGAATTTTACTGTCCAACAAATTCTGGCACGCCTAGTGGGATGATCTCTACCTCTCATCTCAACTTTTCCAACTGTAAAGTTCAACGACACTAAAATGACTTCCAAGAAGGTCAACTCTCAATTAACTGCTTCCAAGGCTGCTGACTCAAAGTTTTCTGCTGAAGTAGAAAGCATCCTTGGTGTTACTTTTGGAAGCTTAGGAGCTGTCATAAGGAGCAAGGCACGCTTGCTAGGACAATAAACACATCCAGTGTCGTTCGTGCCAACTCTAATTTTTGGATCGTCAACCCTAAAATGAATGAAGTCCAATACAAGTGCTTCAGAAGGAGGAAACAATGTGGTGGAATCGTGTAAGAGGACTCTAGCTGTACTTGAGCAGTCTAGTTCCAACTACTCTGGCTCAAAGAGTGATGGTCGTTATACAATTACGGCATCTTCACTTACACCATATAAGCTGAGCACTTCAAAGATCAACTTATGCGACAATCCATGTTACTCTTCAACGTCTCCAGTAATCATGCAAGTGATGGTGACTGATGCCTCATCTATGGAGGAGCACTTTGTAAATTTGACAAAAAAAATTGAGGGCTTGACCAAATACGTTCACAATCAAGAGGCTGAAATTGATAAGACAGTGGATAGGGTGGATGGTCGGATAGACGAAGAGTCTAGCCGCACACCTAGAAAATCTTTAGAGGTTCATGAGATAGAACATCCTGTGAAACAAACACCACCAACTAAAGAGGTGTAAGTTTCTTCTGAGGGAATGATCCCTATTGAGCAATTGAAGGAATTTATTAAAGGAACCCTCAAAGATAAGTATTATGTTGTCACCAAATCTTCCCTTACATATGTCAAGACCTACACTGTGAGGATAGATATCCTTTAAATACCTGCCGACTATCAACCCCTCAAAGTTTAACAATTTGAGGGCAAAGGGAACCCAAAATAACATGTCGCATACTTTGTTGAGACATGTAACAATTTGGAACTTACGGTGACTATCTTGTCAAATAGTTTATTCATTCCCTAAACTAAAATGCCTTTGATTGGTATACAGACCTTAAGCCTAATTCAATTGATAGCTGGGCCCAATTGGAGTACGAGTTCCTAAATCGTTTTTATAGCATACGACGTACAGTGAGCATGGTAGATCTCACAAATACTCAGCAAATAAAGGATGAATCAGTCATTGACTTCATCAATTAATGGATAAATTCTAGCCTAAACTGTAAAGATAGGCTCAGCGAAGCTTCTGCAATAGCGATGTGCGTCCAAGGAATGCACTGGGAAATTCTCTACATAATGCAAGGAATTAAGCCTAAATTCTTTGAAGAGCTAGCTACCCATGCTTACGATATGGAGTTGAGCATGTCTTCTACTGGAAAGGGATTAACACCTATCTATTGCCCTCGAAGGGGAAAGGACAAGCAGGAACCCAAAATATGAGGCAAGTTTGTCCCAAAAAATGACAACAAGGAGTCCATAAATATTGATGTGGCTCTTGTGAAGGTCACCACAAAGGTGAGTAATAAGTAAAGTATAAAGACGGCTTCCGGAGCACGTCCGAATTAGAAAACCTTAAAAGAGATACAAGAAAAGGAATATCCCTTCCTTGATTCTGATGTTGCTGAGATTTTTGATGAACTCCTTAAGAATAAACTCATTGAACTTCTAGAGATAAAGCATCCCAATAAAGCTGGAAGGACCAATGACCCTAATTATTGCAAATATCATAGGCTCGTAAGTCACCCTCTGGAAAAGTGCTTTGCCTTTAAAGATAAAGGCATGCAACTGGCAAAATAAAAGAAGATCTTCTTCGACGATGAGATGACCAGTTCTCATAAAATCTCATCACATTTGGCTTGCTCGATCCATTTTGAATATGTGTCGAAGAGCATAGTGAGAAAATATTAGAGCTTGACAGGTCTTCAGTTGATGAAGGCGATGATGAAGGTTGGACTCTGTTTACCAGGCGCAGATGCAGGAGGATGAGTCTGCGAAAAAAGTCATTCGAGTAGCCAACCAGAAGGGGAATGGTGAAGAAACCAAGGAAATAGAAGCTGGTTGAACTTCCAAAGAGGACGACTATCACAGAGCTTCACCTTCAAAAACCACGATGTCCAGTAACATTGGGGGAATTCTTTCCAAGTTGGTTTCATGTGAAGACTACCCGAGTCAACCTTAAGGCGGCTTGTTTTAATACTTCCAAAGAGGGGGCGAAGGGTGAAAATATACCCATAGAAGTTCCTTCATCCTCTAAACCACTTGCTGAACCTCTTGGCCAAAAGGCACATGTATGTGATACAAAAATCACATTCCCAAATAATGATCTTCTACTTGGCGAGGACCTACATAACTGGTCATTATACATGGTGGGTTAAATTATAGGAAAGAAGAACAATAGAATCTTGATAGATGAGGGATCCGGAGTCAGCATGCTGCCTATCCGAATGATTAAAGAACTTGGCATCACTGCTGAAGAACTGGACGAGAGTCATATAATGATCCAAGGCTTCAACCAAGGGGGCTAGAGGGATATGGGATCTATCAAGTTGGGGATTTGTATGGATGATTTTTAATCAAATACATTGATGTATGTGATCGATGCCAAAACTTCATACAATATATTGCTTGGTAGGCCTTGGGTACAGGGGAACAAAATTATCTCATCCTCTTACTATCAATGCTTAAAGTACCTTGAAGACGGAGTGAAAATAAAGATAGTTGCTGATGACAAACCATTCACTTAATCTGAGTCACACTTTATTGATGCAAAATTCTACTTAAAGAATTACGTTGTGAACGAGAAAAGGGTTGAAGATTTCACCAAGACCAAGTGTGATGATCCTCTATCTAAGAAGGTCATGATAACTATCAAAAATGTCGCTACCAAAAAGCCCCTCTTCACTCTGAATAAAGAAAGCATCACACCTAAAAAAAAAGAAGGCAACTCATGTTCTTCGCTATTAGCCAAAGTTAAAAAAACAGAAAAATCACCCATCTGATGCCAAAGATAATGTGCTAAAGGGGCTAGCTTTGCCTATTAGGAATATTGATGCGATAAATCCATCCACACGGCTACTTGGAGAAGTTGTGGCTCAAAATTTTCCACAAGATAAGACATTTCCTACGAAGCATACAATAGAGAGCTTCGATCCAAATGCATACAAGTTATTTGTAAAGGCTGAATATAATCCTAATGAGCCATCAAGGATGGGTAAACTTCCATCGAAAGGTACAGCAAGGCAGGCATATGAAGACCTAGGATACACACATCCACCTCCAATTTGCATCTCCATAAGAAGGGCAGTTAGTAACTACATCACTATAGAAGAGGAGTCTTCCGCATCCAACAAAAGGCCTTTTGTCTTTGAACGACTTGGAGAATCACCCTCAAAAACTTCTATGTTTGAGAGGTTGGGTCCTCTAAATAAGAAGATAAGTAAAAAGCACCGGATAAGTCATCAAAGTACGACAATACACTTCTCGCCTAAAATTCAGAAGGATTTCCAAAGTTTGATTCCTTCTAGAATAAGGTGGCAGACGAAACTGGTGATTTCATGCAAAGAGGTACTAAAAGCAAAAGCTCATACTGTGGTTTATACCAATCAACATGAGGAATATAAAGAGAGTGTTGGCTCCTCATATTATGTTACGACGTAAAATGAGAAAAATGTCTCATTTCAAATAAAGGTTGATAAAGAGATAGAAGATTTTTTCTGGTGTTATCATATATCCATTAATGATGATGATCCTCAAGAGGAAGAAGATGTTGGAGATGCTCCGTTAAAACTTGAATAAGGAGTAAAGGCCATAATATATCCCTTGAAAGAAGTTAATCTTGGAATCGATGAAGACCAAGACCAACTTACCTGAGTGCTTTTCTAGAGATAGAGAAAGAAATTGCATTTATGGATATACTCAAAGAATATATAGATATCTTTGCTTAGAGATATAAGTAAATGCCTAGCTTAGATCCAAAATTAAAAGTCCATCAGTTGGCAGTAAAGAATGGTGCTCATCTTGTTAAGCAAGCCCAAAGGCGCTTTAGGCCAAAATTGGTTAAATTGATTAAAAAATGAAGTTAACAAACTAATTAAAGCTGGCTTTATTCATGAAGTCAAATATCCCATATGGATTTCAAGTATTGTTCCAGTACGGAAGAATAATAGCCAAATTTGAGTTTGTGCTGACTTATGGGATCTCAACAATGCCTGCCCTAAGAATGACTTTCCCATCACCATACAAGTATTGATGATTGATACCACCACTGGTTATGAGGCGATGTCCTTCATGTATGGTTTATCCATCTACAATTAAATTCATATGGCACCAAAGGATGAAGAACTAACTGTCTTTCATACACCCAAAGGTATTTATTGCTACAAGGTAATGCCTTTTGGTTTGAAGAACGCTGGAGCCACTTATCAAAGGGCTAGGCAAAACATCTTTGATGGTTTTCTCCATAAAAATGTTGAATGCTATGTGGATAATCTAGTGATGAATTCAAGAAAGATAGCCAACCACTTGAAAGACCTAAGAATGTTGTTCGAGTTACTTTGAAGATATCAACTTAGGATGAATCCATTAAAATGTGCCTTTCGAGTTATTTCTAGGAAGTTTCTTGGCTTTATCGTATGACACCGAGGAATTAAATTGATTAACCCAAGGTCAATATAATTTTAAAGATGCCCGAGCCTCAAAATATTCATGAGTTAAAAAATTTTCAAGGAAGGCTAACATATTTAAGGAGGTTCATCTCAAACCTGGCTGGAAAATATCAACCATATAGTCATATCATAAAGGACACTCTCTTCGAATGGGACCAAGCTTGTAGTAATGCCTTTGAGAGTATCAAATCATACTTAATGAAGCCACCAGGTTTTACGGCACCTATACCTTAGAAACCATTATTACTCTACATTGCGGCATAGGAGAGGTCAGTTGGAGCACTACTAGCTCAAGAAAATGGTGAAGGCAAAGAAAACTCACTTAATATTTAAGCAAAATGATGATGTCGAATGAGCTAAAGTATTCTCCAATTGAAAAGTTTTGTTTTGCACTGGCCTTCTCAATTCAAAAGATGAAACACTACTTTCAAGCTTATGTTGTCTGTCTTGTGTCTAGAGCAAATCCCATCAAGTTTGTAATGTCAAAACAGTCCTTAGTGATTGACTTGCAAGATGGTACCTTCAATTTCAACAGTTTAAGATTGTGCACGTTCCCCAAAAAGATATAAAGGGACAAGCTCTGGCTGACTTCTTGGCAGACTACTCGATAATTGATGATTGGAAACTGAGTGATGAACTTCCTGATGAAGATGCAATGTTTATTGAAGCTAGACCCCGATGGAAGATGTATTTTGATAGTGTCATACATTGAGATAGAGATAGTTTTGGTGTGGTGTTCGTCACTCCACAAAAAGAGGTTATCACATTCTCTTTTACCCTAACAAATCGTTGCTCTAATAATGTTGCTGAATATCAAGCTTTAATAATTGTACTTGAGATGGTAATTGATATAAAACAATTGCAATTACAAGTCTTTGGTGACTCCCAACTAGTGATCAAGCAGCTTTTAGAAAGCTATAAAGTCAGAAAGCCCGAGGTACGATCATATCATGATTATACATAGAAGTTGATGGTATGGATTGGAGAGGTAACCCTCCAATTTATTCCAAGGAGAGAAAATATGCAAGTCGATGCCTTAGTAGCTCTGGCCTCAACCCTAACTCTTCCAAATCAGATTCGAGTTACTATCCGCCAAGAATGGGTAGTACCACCATCGAATAAGGATTGGGATAAAGAAAATAAAGTTGAATACCTCTTTGCCATATCTGAACCTGCAAAAGAGGATTGGCGACAACTTATCATTGACTATTTATTTTATGGGATACTTCCAAGAGATCCAAAGAGAAGGACTGACATTCTTCATCGTGCACCTCTCTTCCTTTACTACAAAGACACACTGTACAAAATATCATTTGAAGGAGTACTCTTACGATGTTTTGGAAAGAAATAATCAATTCAAGTTTTGCAAGAAGCACATCAATCTGAATCAAAGCTTTATTTTCACATTAAAAGGATGGGATATTATTGGGCAACGATGGTTACAGATTGCTTGGACTATACTAAAAGATGTAAAGCTTACCAATTCCACGAAAATTTCATACATCAACCTCCAGAGATACTATATCCAACTGTAGCATCTTGGTCGTTCAATGCTTGGGGAATAGATGTTGTTGGTCCACTACCAAAATCTTTTGGTGGATGCTTATACATCTTGGATGCGATAGATTACTTCTTAAAGTGGGATGCAAATGTTGCTCTCAATGAAGTAAAGAAAGAAAATGTTGTGAACTTTATCCGATTGATTATCGTCTACCACTTTGGAATCTCTCAATATATAATAACTGACAATGGCAAGCCGTTTGATAACAAACTGATGAATAAAATTTGTGATCTCTTTGGCTTCAAGAAGCGCAAGTCTTCTATGTACCATGCTGCCGCTAATGGTCTAGCCGAAGCATTTAATAAGACTTTATCCAATTTATTGAAGAACATTGTCTCCAAGTCCAAGAGAGACTGGTATAAACTGATGGAAGAAGCTTTATGGGCATATAGAATGACTTACCGTACACCAACGCAATTAACCCCATACTCACTTGCTTTTGGAGTTGAAGTAGTCCTGCCACTTGAGCGTCAAATACCTTCTTTAAGACTGGCTATTCAAGAAGGGCTCACTGATGAAGAAAATGCTAAGTTGTGTCTTACGGATTTAGAAGCTCTTAATGAGAAGAGGATGGAGGCTCAGTAAAATCTTGAATGTTATCAAGATCGACTATCTTGTTCTTTCAATAAAAGGGTTCGCTTAAGGTGTTTCCAAGTTGGAGATCAAGTCCTTGCAATAATAAGACCCATTATTAATTCTCGTAAGTCTGAGGGCAAACTTACCCCAAAGTGGGATAGACCATTTGTCGTACAAGAGGCATATTCAAATGGTGCTTACAATCTTGTCAATGCAGATGGAGTGAAAATTGGCCAGATCAATGCCAAGTTCTTGAAGAAGTACTATCCTTAATGGGAGATGACACTCCTTAAGGCATGAGTATAAACTATATGTACACTCCTAGACCGCAAGATAATAAACTACGTACGGCCAAAAAAAAGAAAATAAATATGTCCACTAGGTTTAAAACCTCATAAAAGATGGCCTAGGTAAAAGTTAGGACGCAAAAAAAAAATACTCACCCAGAACTATGTTATGACTTGATCCTCTTTACTGAGGTGCGTAGGTGCTTGGAATTTCATTCTGAGTTCAGTTGCATTAGTTTCAAAAAAAAATTCCTGCAGTATCTACCAATGGATACCAAGTATGAAACTATTCTAATTAAATTTTGGACTTACTCTAAATATCTGTGACTCAATGGGGGCAATCCATCAAAAAGAAAGAGAGTTCCTTCAATAGGATTCAGAATGTCAAAGTTCTCTAAGCCTATAACTAGAAGGATCTCAAAATTTTCATGCCTTAAGGTGGACAAGATTTGTTCCTTTTCACCTTAAGCGGGCCTTTAACGAGTTTATACTTAAAAGGATATTGAAATTTTCATGCCTTAAGGTGGACAAGATATGTCCTTTTTCACCTTAAGCTGGCCTCTCACGAGTTTATCCTTAAAGGATATCAAAATTTTAATGCCTTAAGGTGGACAAGATTTGTCCCTTTACACCTTATGATGGCCTCTTATGGGTTATCCTTAAAGGATATCAAAATTTCTATACCTTAAGGTGGACAAGATTTGTCCCTTTGCACCTTAAGTTGGCCTCTCACGAGTTTATCCTTAAAGGATATCAAAATTTCCATGCATTAAGGTGGAAAAGATTTGTCCCTTTGCACCTTAAGTTGGTATCTTACTGGTTTATCCGTAAAGGATATCAAAATTTCTATGCCTTAAGATGGACAAGAGTTGTCCCTTTGCACTTTAAGCTGGCCTCTCACGGATTTATCCTTAAACGGATATCAAAATTTTCATGTCTTAAGGTGGAAAAGATTTGTCCCTTTGCACCTTAAGCTTACCATCGAAAATGGCCCATACTTAGAGAAGACCATCGTATAAATGCATTAGTAAAAGGGCCCATACTTAGAGTAGACCATTGTCCTTGGTTGTCGAGCAACTGTATAAAATCAAACTGATTGTCAAAATTTTTCACGATCTTCCTCAGCCTCAACTCTACCCTAGTTTCCCAAACCAGCATAGTATGACTTAATAACTTGATATATCTATAGTTATTGCAACTCTGTATATCCCCCTTGTTATTATATAATGAAATCATCATACTCCATCTCCAAGCTTCGGCATTTTTACCATCCCAAAAATGATATTAAATAATCTTATCAGCCGTTCCAAATCTGCCCCTTAGTGCTTTTTTAAAAATCGACCTAAAATATCGTTCGGCCCAATTTTCCTACCCCTAGACATCCTAAAAATAGGCCACTTGACCTCCTTAAACTTAATGTGTCTATAATAACCATAATCATGACATATCTATGAATGATCCAAGTTACCCAACACGAAACCTTTGTCCCTTCTCTATGCAAAAGTCTATGAAAATAAGATTGTAACCTCCTCCTAATGAGGGCGTCCTTTAACAACAATTCTCTATCCTCAGAACATTCTTTCGTACTGACATCCCTCATGGGGACACTAGTATAGGTGTAGGTATTCTAGCTAATAGATCTCTGTAAAAGAAGCACAGAATACTCAATGGCTATTGGTGAGCTCCAGGTTGATTCGGGGCTTTGCAGAGTCTTTAGTATGTATTTGATATTGTATTATTACTAAGGGCATGGAAGGGCTCTGTCCTGACCTAAACTAAGTTGTCTATATCTTAGAGGCTTTGTAGACTATTGTTAAAGTCAAGCACGGTGGCATCTGATGCACTTCACTTGATCAAGATCACGGGCCCTCAATTTCCTATCTTTGGAAAGCCTATACAACCTCTTATCCCTGTCTTTCTCCTAGAAAATCTGCATACAAGCTCCCAAAATTTGTCATCTTACCCATCATAACCACTAATTTAGCCTCTTTCCTAGCTAACTTATACTATTCCCTATACGTCCTCTTCTCATCTTCATCTTTGCTCTCAACCAACTTTGCATAATCCACCTTTTTAGTCCCCAGCTTCCTTTTAATTTCATTATTCCACCATCTGTCCCCTGGTGCTTTCCAGATCCACCCTTCGAGACTCTTAACACCTCTCTAGTTGTCTCTCTTATTCAACTGGAAATTGTCTCCCACATATAATCTATATCTTCTCTACTCTCCTAAGTTCCCCTAAACATTAACTTCTCCTTTATCTCCAAAGCACTGACCATAGTTAAGCTTCCCCACCTAATCCTGGGTCGCTCCTCCTTACCCCTATTCTTTCTGTACTTCCTAATTTCCAAGTCCATCAATAGAATCTTATATTGGGTTAAAAGACACTCACTAGTTATGACCTTGCAATATTTACATAGCATTCTGTATCCCTTTCTAAGGAACAAAAAGTCTATCTGAGTCTTGGTCACTGAACTATAAAAGGTAATAATGTGCTCGTCCCTTTTGGGGAAGCTTGAATTCGCTATCACCAACCTAAATGTCCTTGCAAAATCTAAAAGTGGGGTTTTTCCGTCATCCTTTTTTTCAAAAACAAAACCTTTACGCACATCATTATATCCTCTCGATAAAAGCTTGATATTTTTATTAAAATAACCTCCTACAAAAAGCTTTTTAGTGCTCGAGATGCCTCTCACTACCCCATATAAAACCTCCTAAAAACTCTTCTTCTCCTCGACATCTAAGCCCACTTACGTAGCGTAGGCACTAATAACGTTTACTATATACCCCCACTGACCGACTTAATTAACATCACCCTCTTATTGACTAGCTTGACCTCTACCACCTGCCTTTAAGCTCATCATATTCTAAGATACCTACCCTATTTTTATGCATCACGCTAGCCGAGTACCACAACTTATATTCGCCCATATTCTTTGCCTTAGAACCTATAGACTTACACTGAAGAGTCCCTATGTTCCATGACCCAATTCTCAATCTAGAGGTTATCTTATCCCACTTAACCTTACTCTCCTTTGCCCCCAACCTCAAACTCGCCCTTACATCTGACCTTAACCCTAAACCTGACCCAAACCCAGACTTCGCCTTAGACTCCGATCCTGATCCCAACCTCGAACCTGACCTGTGATTATCACTGAATCAAGTGATAGTTGTTTCACCAGCAATGTCGTTATACCATTTTTATTCTTTAATTTGTTTTTATTGTAAAATTTATAAGTATATTTTAAAAATAATTTCAATGAAGCCATGTTAAGTGACACCTCTTGAGTTAAGATGGGTTCGCCCTCCATGCAACATATAAACTTATAATAGAGAATTAAAAAACTATAACATAAAGTTGATATAAAGTAGGAGTAATGTTTAAAAATTTGCTTAGAATGTGTATAAAGCTGATATGAAGTAGGAGAAATATTTTAAAATTTGCTTACAATATGTTTGAATGAATGCTTCTTCCAAAAGTTATCGAAAAATGTGTTACAAATATGAATAACATAGGAAAAAAATAAAAATTAAATTACGAAATGTCATATGTTTGACATTAGGAAGATGAACTTCTGAGATTCCCTTGTTGCCAATTTAGCATATAAGTTTCCCAAAAACTCACGGGAACACCTAATGCAGTTTATAGTGGCAGTGCACAGACATGATATTTATTTTGGGTAATGAAAGTTTCTTAAGAACCTCTATTTTTTCTTTCAAAATTATAAATCACAAAAAATTACTCTAGAAAAATATTGAGTGCAGCATGACAACAATCTTTTAGATTGGAAGTCTTTTATAATATATTGTTTAACTTAAAATAGAAGTTTTAAATTCATGAAGGGCATGAGAGTGAAGAGTGATCATAATCAGCTTAAGGATGAGGTCAGTAAAACTTTTATTTTAGTTCTCAAAATTTGTTAATAATAAATGTTATGATTTAATTTTCTCATAGACAATATTGAAAATTATTAAAAAAAATAGTATAATTTTATATTAAAAAGGAAAAAATATTTTAAAATTTTAAATTAAACTATTCAAAATTTCATATTAATAAACAAATTTTTGTTATTTTCTATGTTTTGGGTAAAAGAATCTGTATAAATGCAGCAACAACCTCAACACAAGTTCATGCATAAACAGGAGCACTTATGAAGTTCGTTAACACCTTCAACACAAGATTATGAATAATCTATCCAAGAAGTATGTTAAATTTCAGAAAAGAGATGAAACAAAATTTTTAAGGCCAAGTCCCCCGACTTCACGGAGTGTCCTTAAGGAATAATTCCCCTCACTGTACCCGAGGTTATGGAATCATTCTCTCATAATAAAGTGGCCTTCAATCCAAACAATAGTGGTACCTCAAACTGTTGGATTCAAAAAACTCACTCAACGATTTGATTGATCACACAAAATATTTTTGAAGATAAGAAGAGTTTGTATTTCAGAAAATTTTCGTACCAAAACCTGTAGATGAAAGTAGGTTTTTATAGCCATCAGGTGCCTCTTCTGAAATATGACAATGGTTCACATAAAAGGTGTAACTTTTTTAAAAAATCATGTTTCTTCGTCCAAATAATGCATCTTTTCTGAACAGGCATACCATTTCATGAATCAGTGTGTCATTTCGTTGAAGGATTGCATCCCTTCCAAAGCATCACTTCATTTCTGCATTGCCTTTCAAAACAGTGTCAACCACTGCATGCATGCATATAAATGGAGGATCAAAAACACAAAAAAGTTGTGTTTTCCCTTTGTTATTTTTGGATTGAAATTCTGTCAAATAAAATTTATCCAAAAAGATAGATCTCATCGATCGATCATTTTCCAAATCCAAATCCAAAGCCTAAGCCAAAATCGAGCCGAGGGAGCGACGACAATGACGGTGCAAGGAACCACTTTGTTCTTGTCTCACTATCCATATGGAGTAAAAGTTTCCTATTATAAACACTTCAAAGTTCCCTTCTTCCACCAATGTGGGAGAATTAGTGAATTTTTCGTTAAAAGAGCACACTTTAAATTTTGGTATCTCTCTTTCTCTCTACTATTTTTCCTTCATTTTCCATTCACACTTTTCATAAATATTGAACCCAATAACACCCCACACGAATAGGGAATGACTACTTTTTTCGTAAAATTTTATGGACAAGTACGTGACCATCAAGCAAAGACTGATTACATCTGGATAAGTAGGTTTCTCTTTGAAATTTTCATAGTGAACATGCATCGGATGCACTCGATCAATCGGTAGATTTGATATCTTTGAACCATTGAGATTTAATGTACACCTAGACAACACACGTCACAACCAGCCTTTTACCATTTATGGTTCTCATAATTTTGTTTTTTTCAGCCATGAACACGTTTAGGTTTCATGTGAGCTTAGAGAGTAGACCTTTACTAACATTCTCATTGAAGCGACTTCCACTTCACCCTCACATAGGTAATTTTTAAACATTTGATCCTACAAACTAAACTATTTGGTCAAATCTGCCAAATTTAGATAATCATTAAAAGACTTTACACCATAAGTCTTATCCTTGTTTTCTAAACATTGTCTACATCATGAGAATGGTTTGGGTATTTGACAATGTTGAACCTGTCAGACACAACTTTGTTTGATCTCCTTGAACCTAGCTCTTGGGATCTCCTTTCTACTAGGTAGAGTTACCGTTATGCTGACTGGTCCTAGGCCTTAAACTCATTCCCTTGGATGTTCTCTCAACTCCTTCTCTAGATAGGCCTTTGTAAGTAGATCTGACATATTATCCTTTGACTTCACATAGTCAATAGTGATAATTCGACTAGAGAGAAGTTCTCGAATGGTATTATGTCTCCGTCTTATATGACGAGATGTACCATTGTACATCATGCTTCCTGCCTCACTTATTGCCGCTTGGCTATCACAGTGTATACATACGGGTGCCACTGGATTGTGCCAGTAAGGAATATCTTTCAATAAATTTTGGTGCCATTCTGCTTCTTCACTGGTTTTATCCAATGCGATAAATTCAGTTTCCATTGTAGAGCGAGCAATACAAGTCTATTTGGATGATTTCTAAGAGTCTGCTCCTCTGCCGATAGCAAATACATACCACTCGTGAATTTTACTTCGTTTGATTCGGTGATCCAATTTGCATCACTATATTCTTCAATTACCGCAGGATATTTATTATAATGCAAAACGTAGTCTTGAGTGTATTTAAGATACCCCAAAACTCTTTTCATTGCTATCTAATGAGTTTTATTAGGACTAATCATGTACCGACTCAACTTACATATAGCGTACGCTATGTCTGGTCGTGTACAGTTTATTATATACATTAAACATCCCAATGCTCTTGCGTACTCCAATTGTGAGTCACTTTCACCTTCATTCTTTCAAGAAACTCATATCGAATGGAGTCTTGGCAATACAAAAGTCCATATACTTGAATTTTGTAAGTACCTTTTTTATATAATGAGACTGTGACAATGCCAACCCTTGTGGAGTTCTATGGATTCTTATCCCTAAGATCACATCCGTAACTCCAAGGTCTTTCATATCAAACTCTCTCTCAAACATTTATTTCGTTGCATTTATGTCTAAAATATCTCTACTGATAATCAATATATCATCCACATACAAATAAATAATGATATGGTGATTTGGAGTGTCTTTAATATAAACACATTTATCACATTCATTAATTTTGAATAAGTTTACCAACATGGTTTGGTCAAACTTTGCATGTCATTACTTAGGTGCTTGTTTTAGTCGATAAAGTGACTTAACAAGTTTACACACCTTATTTTATTTTCCTGGAACCACCAAACCCTCAAGCTGTTCCATGTAAGTTTCTTCTTCCAATTCTCCATTTAGGAATGCGGTTTTCACATCCATTTGATGGATTTCAAGATCATATACTGCCGCCAAGGCAGTTAACATTTGAATCGATGTTATCCTTGTTACCGGCGAGTATGTATGAAAGTAATCAAGGCCTTCTTTTTGTTTGAAGCCTTTCACTACAAGTCTTTCCTTGTATTTGTCAATAGTATCATCCGTTTTCATTTTCCTTTTGAATATCTATTTAGATCCTAAAGGTTTATTTCCTGGAGGAAGATCAACCAATTCCCACGTACGATTGCTTAAGATTGAATCAATCTTACTATCGACTGCCTCTTTCCAAAAGGATAAGTCCGAAGACGCCACTGCTTCCTTAAATGTTTAAGGCTCATTTTCTAAGAGAAATATTACAAAATCCAATCCAAACGAAGTTGATGTTATTTGACGTGTACTACGTCTTGGATTCTCATTATTATGTACATTCTCACTTGGTTCATCTTGAGGTCATTTAGACCCTCCACTAGACTGTTCATGTCAACTTTTATATGGATAAATATTTTCAAAGAATTCAGCATTATCTGATTTAATTACCGTATTTTTATTAATATCCAGATGTTCAAATTTATGAACCAAAAATCAACATGCTTTACTAATTTTATCATATCCTATGAACACGCAGTCCACCGTCTTAGGTCCTATCTTAACCCTTTTAGGCATAGGAACTTGGACCTTTGATAGACACCCCCACACTTTGAAATATTTCAAGTTGGGTTTCCTTCCTTTTCATTTTTCGTAAGGGGTTGATTGTGTCTTACTATGGGGAACTCTATTGAGTATTCGGTTGGATATAAGGATATCCCCCTCCCCCCAAGTTTTGCGGTAAACCTGAATTTATAAGTTAGGAATTTATCATTTCCTATGAAGTTCAATTTTTCCTTTCCGCAATTCCATTAGATTGAGATGAATATAGGCCTGTAATTTGATGAAAAATTCGATTCTCTACACATATTTTAGAGAAGGGAGATTCATATTGTCCACCCCTATCACTTCTTATTATTTTTATCTTTTTCTCTAGAGAAAATGGTTTATTACACCCCTAACGTTTAGTCTAAATCCTAACTACACACTCAACCTTTATAAAAGTCTCATGACCTCTCTAAACATTTTTTACTGCATTTAGTACCCCCTCCAATTGTTGAGTTGTCATAGGGGTGAGAACACCCCGAATAGGCGCGTCAGCTGAGGCTTCAACCATTCAAAATCAATATTTTTAAGTGCCACATGTATAATATATTTCATTATTTTTTATTATTAAATAATGTTGTCTTCTTCAACTAATAAAAGACCTTTTTTTATCTTCTCTTTCTCAAAACAGAAAAATCCAAAAAAAATCTATACCACTCTAATGATTTCTTCTTCACTATGAAACACAAAAACCATCCACCATTAAACCATCATTTTACCATCATTACACCAAATTCATAACTCCACCAAAAAAAATCATCACCACCCATCATCAAACACACTATTAGAATCTTACTGCAACTTGTTAGTATCAGATTTATCATTAAATCATCATCATTGTAGTCTATCACTAAATCCATATCTCATCATAAAAATTAACCCACCACTAAATTCACAATCAAAATAACAACACAACGTTATCACCATAAAAAAATTACAATCATCACTGACGAGCATCAACTTCTTTTGATCGGTAAAGACCTTTTGTTTCAACTTATTCCTCATCTCCAATTTCATTATCTTTCTCATCTTTATTGAACTCATTAATTTTGTTTCCTCATCTTCCTTATCTCCAATTTCATTATCTTTCTAATCCAAGAACTTGACAATGGGCTCAAAACGTAAGGCTAAAGCCATCAATGAAGTGAAATGGAGAAAATTATACACGATTCATTACTCTAAATTATACAAGACTAAGGGCAACAAAGTCCAAAAAAGCAAAATTAGAAGAAGCAAGAATTGAACTTTTCACGTACCAAGCGGCAAGCACATAAGCAAACATTTTTCTCTATGAATTGTCTATGTGTCTTATTTTAGTAGAGAACTCTTCCCTTTATCATTAAAAAATAAAACATTTCCCCCTTTAATTTTTTCCAGAGATCAACACTAACGTTATTAAGAAGATCAAATGCCAAGATTAAGGTGAATTCTTGGAACCATTTGAAGCTCTGATTCTACTTGGAGAAGTCCAAAATCGGGAGGTCGTAGAACCCCATAAGGCACTCAATATGAGCCAATAAATCAAAGAAAACTTGGTGCAAGAATTTCATATTTGGATATCCAACCTAATGTAGCTCCAAAAGTTTGAAAATCCACAACTAAAAGTTTAAATTACAACAACAATCTCTAAAAAAAAAGATCAAATCATGGTGTTAAGAGAGAGGAGAGATGAAGATGAAAAGTTTTTCTTGAAAATGAAAGGTTGGAAGAGAAAGAAGATGAGATAATTTTTGTAAAGAAAAATAAGAATATCAGCGTGGTCCCAGGCGCGTGAAATGCACTGATGTGTTATTAAGTGGTTTATGTTGATAGGTCAGCAATTGGGGGAGGGTTAATAAATTAGGTACAAAAAAGTTTAGGGGGTAATAGGTCTCCTTTAAAGGTTAAGTGTGTAGTTGGAATTTCGACTAAAGGTTGGAGGGGTAAATGACTATTTTCTCTTTTCTCTAATTGATTTTCAACTTCAGTTTTATATTACCTAAACGTATCTATTGCTTCATCCTTACTGTTTAGAAAATAGATATAACAATATCTAATGCAATCGTCAATAAAAGTTATGAAATACTTTTTCCCACCACGTGATGGTGTTGACTTCATATCATAAATGTCCATGTGGATTAAGTCTAAGGGATTGGAATTCCTTTCAATAGACTTATACGGATGCCTAGCATACTTTGATTCCACACAAGTTTGACACTTTGATTTATTACACTCAAAGTTTGTCAAAACTTCTAAGTTAATTAGTTTTCATAACGTTTTGTAGTTAACATGGCCTAAACGTTCATGCCACAAATTATAAGACTCAAGCAAGTAAGAAGAAATTAAAATTTTATTGATTTCAACATTCATTACATTTATTTTGAATAGGCCCTCATTGAGGTAGCCTTTTCCTACATACACTTCTCCTTTACTAAGTATATTTTTTTTAAAACAAATACACGTTTGAATCCGTTCTTGTCTAGAAGTGAAACAGAAATCAAGTTCTTCCATAACTCCAGAACATACAAGACATTGTTAAACGTCAATACTTTTCCATAAGTCATCTTCAAGCACACTTTTCCTATTCCTTCTACTTTTGTAGTAGTAGAGTTTGACACGTAGATATTTTCTTCCACTTGAGCCGGAGTGAACGTCAAAAATAACTCCAAGTTAGCACAAACATGGTGGGTGGCACCAGAATCCACCCACCATTCACGAGGATTTCCCACCAAGTTGCATTCGGAAAGCATTGCGCATGAATTATCCATTTCTTTCTTAGACTCAGCCAGATTTGCTTAGTCCTTCTTCTTCCCTTTCTTCGGGGCATGACAATCCGTAGACTTGTGGCCAATCTTGCCACAGTTGAAGTACTTTTTCTATAATTTCTTCTTGGGTTGATTGTTTTTATTTCCATCTTTCTTTTGCTTTTTAGAGTTATTTCGGTCATCTTCTACAATGTTTGCTCCACTCATTGCAGAATTGTCTCTTGACCTTTTTTCCACAGCCTTTTTATCTTCTTCAATGTGTATTCGTGCAATCAGATCTTCGCCTAACATCTCCTTGCATTTGTGTTTCAAGTAGTTCTTGAAGCCTTTCCATATTGGTGGTAGCTTCTCTATTATTGCTGCTACTTGAAATGTCTCATTCACAATCAAACTTTCCGCTAGGAGATCATAGATGATCACTTGCAGTTCCTATACTTGTGAAACAACAGAATTATTGTCTATTATTTTATACTCCAGGAACCTTGCAATAAGGAATTTTTTAGTTCCAATATCCTCCGTCTTGTACTTTCATTCTAGCGCTCCCATAACTCTTTTGCAGTCTTGATTCCGCTATACAAATTGTAAAGGTCATCTTAGAGGCTACTCAAGATATAATTCTTGGAAAGGAAGTCTGAGTGTTTCTAGGCCTCCACAATCATAAAGCATTATTTTTCATAGGTTCCCTCGGGCACCTTCAGAGTTTTCTCAATCGTGAACCTTTGAAAACATAGAGTGGTGAGGTAGAAGAACATTTTCTGTTGCCATCTCTTAAAGTCAATACCCGTGAACTTTCTGAGTTTCTCCGCTGGTGCCATCGCCGATAAAGAATTTGTGTGACTTGATATGTCAATACTAATTGCCCCCACAGTCGTTGCAGCATCATGCATTTGACTATCAGTCGTCATATTCCTGTCACCATAAGACAGTACCTTTAGTATATCAAAATACTTATTAAAAAGTTGCAACAACTTTAAATACTTCTTGTTTCTAGTTAAACGATGAAGTTTTTATGACTTCAAATCGTCAACCGAGTGATCTTTAACTTGTGATGAAGATTTTATGTCTTCAAATCACTAGTTAAGTTCAAACGGAGTATAAAGCTTAAAGATTTAATCTCCAAAAATAAGATATACAGATTCCGAAAGTAGTTATTCCTTAAGATTGTTATTTTCTATGTTTCAGGTACAAGAATTTGTATAAATGAAACAACAACTTCAACACTAGTTCATGTATAAACAAGAATACTTATGAAGTTCGTTAACACCTTCAACACAAGATTATGAATAATCTATCCAAGAAGTATGTTAAATTTCAGAAAACAGAAGAAACGGAATTTTTAAAACCAAGTCCCCCGACTTCACAGAGTGTCTTTAAGGAATAATTCCCCTCACTGTACCCAAGGTTATGAAATATTCCTCCAAGGATAAAATGGCTTTCAATCTGAATAATAGTGGTACATCAAATTATTAGATTCAACAAACTCACTTAACGATTTGATTGATCACACAGAATGTGTTTGAAGATAAGAAGAGTTTGTATTTCAAAAACTTTTTGTACCAAAACCTGTGGATGGAAGCAGGTTTTTATTGCCATCAGGTGCCTCTTCTGAAAGGTGGCAATGGTTCACTTAAAAGGTGAAACTTTCTAAAAAATCATGTATATTCGTTCAAATAATGTGTCTTTTCTGAACAGGCATACCATTTCATGAATCAGTGTGTTATTTCATTGAAGGGCTCCATCTCTTCTGAAACATCACTTTGTTTCTACATTGCCTTTTGAAATGGTGTCAGCCACTGCATACATGCATATAAATAGAGGACCAAAACACAAAAAAGTTGTGGTTTTCCCTTTGGTATTTTCGAATTGAATTTGTATCAAATAAACTTTGTCAAAAAAGATAAATCTCATCGATCAATTATATTTCAAATCCAAATCCAAATCCAAAGCCGAGCCGAGCGACTGATGACGACGACAGCGCGAGGCACCACCTTGTTCTTACCTCACTATCCATGTGGAGTAAGTGTTTCTTATTATAAACACTTCAAATTTCCTTCTCCCACCAATGTGGGAGAATTAGTGAACTTTCCCTTAAAGAGTACACTTTTCATTTTGGTGTCTCTCTTTCTCTCCACTATTTTTCCTCTATTTTCCATTCACACTTTTCATACATATTGAACCCAATATATTTTCTGACAATATCCAAGATAATGTATTAAAATACATGACTAACATCTTCTTAACTTAAATTAATCTTCTCTAGTATAAGTAATACTCCTGTTTCTATTTGAAATTAAAGACTTCATGTTTTTTAAGAACCTTCGCTAAAAACATTGGTATGAAAGAAAGAATATACAATGCTTACTGTTGAGTATATTTATATATTAAGGCATTTTATTGAAAGCTTAGTTTTTTTACAGGCATTAATTTACCAGTCAAAAGGGCAACAAAAAGAGTGAAACAATCATCTATCCTATACTATAGCAACCAACAAAAAGGACTCGTGACAAAATGGGAGGGTTACTTGGTCAAATTGAAGTTGACAAACCTAGAAAAAAATGTTACAATTTGAATACTTATGGTTTTGAGCATTCCATTATCTCCATATCAGCCATATCTCGGGATTCAGAAGATTAGAAAGGGGCGTACAAGGCAAAGAAAAATAGAAAAGTCGCTTCATTTCACACTTACTCAGAATAGGTAACATCATCCAGTTGACAGAACCCTTCAATATAGAGCAAAAATAAGAAAGTAATTCCATCCATCGTCAAACACAACTATATCAAAACAGAGCAAAAAATGAAGAGCAGCAAAAGTGGAAAAGAGAAAAAAATGGAGAACCAACAAAAAACAAGTTACTTCTGCAAGCTGAAATATTACCAAAATTGAGGCATCCAAGGTACAGAGTTGATAACCCAAAAAAAAGAGGCAGATAAAATGATGATTGAAAGGAGGCGACATGGCTCAGGTGGCTTAGGGTCAAAGAAGAAGAGTGAAATGAAGATCTTTTTAGGAAACCTATAACATTGAGGGTATATGTAATAGAATAAGACCCAGGTGATTTTTTAGAGCATATTTTATTTTTTTTAGACTTTACTTTTTTGAATGGGTTGGCCCATATGTGTAAATAGCGAATGATTCTGACAGAAGAGAAATGATGGTTGGAATTTTTGTGACTATTGTAATGACTTAATATGTGAAATCTTCTATTTTTATGTATTTTGATCATTTCCCCCTTTTCATAGTTGTTACATGTTGATTATTTGATTGGGGGATGGTTGACACGATTCTTGATGTATTTGGGAATGACTTGGGAACATTTGAGACTCTTAGATACTCTAAAAGCCACTAATTTGAATTTGATCAACATATAATATTTTGAGTCTCGAATTTGGGTTACTAGCGAGGTTAATTTGGGTTCATAACATTGATTTACATTTTGACCCTTGTTATGAAAACTAATTTAAATAAGCTTTTAGGCGTTTGGGGGTTAATTTGTTGAAAATGAGCCTTTTCAAAAATCAGATCTCGCCACTAAGTCTAAAATATCTAAAGTAGCCTAGTAGCATATATGATTTATTCTGTGGGGCACATGAATCTTGAGGAATCGATCGACAACTTTACAACTTAACAAAGTTGTTGATATTGCTGAAGCTGGTGCAACCACTTTAGAGGCCAAAGATCGTTTTAGCGGCATGACACCTCTTTAGCGGTCAATCGTTGTAGCCCTAAACACTAAAGCAGACACTTTATTACTTTAGCAATTGTGGGCCACTTTAGCGACTATCCACCACTTTAGCGATGACCGCTTTAGCGGCCATTGACGAAGAAACATATATAGTCTATTTTTGTGAATTCTATTATTTTGAACCTTAAAGTTTCAAGAATATGCAATTTTTATGATTTTCTTCACCTTTTGAGCTCGCGTTAAGCTCCAAACTCTTTCTTTCATTAATTTTCATCTTTTATATCTTTGAAACATTCTTTTATCTTGATTTTAAAATTGATTTTTAAAATTTTATCGGTAAAGCTTTAAAATAGGTTTACTTCGATTTCAACCTCCTTTTCCCATGGTTTATATCTGTAGACTCTTATTACCTAAGAAACTTATTTCTAAACTAAAATTTTGGTTTTATCTCTTTTTATTTTTGAATTAATTTTTTCCAAACTTATTTTGGACCGAACTTAAATATGGTCATATGGGTTTATTACCTTTGTTTTAATGCATATATATATATATATATATATATATATATATATATATATATATATATATATATATATATATATATATATACATTATATATTTGTATGTGTTAGTTGATTTTGAGATTGTTTGAAAGGAAAAGACTCTGTGCTGAAGGCTTTATGCTCAAATTTCATCACTTTGAGGTAGATTATGGCCTTAACTTTCTTCAAAATAGATTGGATGGTTAATAAATGAGTAAAACATGCTATAAGTTGAGAAAATTATCCATGGAAGTTATATTTCGAGATTATTTGATGTTGTGTACAAAATGAGGGCGTACAAAATGAGGGCGTATATATATGGATGGATGGATGGATGGATGGATGGATGGATAAATGGATGGATGGATGGATGGATGGATGGATGGATGGATGGATGGATGGATGGATAGATAGACAGATAGATATATAGACAGATAGACAGATAGACAGATAAACAGACAGATAGAACAAACAGATAGACAGACAGACAGACAGACAGATAGACAGACAAACATACAGACATACAGACAGACAGATAGAACAAACAGATAGACAGACAGACAGACATATATATATATAGATAGATAGATAGATAGATAGATAGATAGATAGATAGATAGATAGATAGATAGATAGATAGATAGATAGATAGATAGATAGATAGATAGATAGATAGATAGATAGATAGATAGATAGATAGATAGATAGATAGATAGATAGATAGATAGATAGATAGATAGATAGATAGATAGATAGATAGATAGATAGATAGATAGATAGATAGATAGATAGATAGATAGATAGATAGATAGATAGATAGATAGATAGATAGATAGATAGATAGATAGATAGATAGATAGATAGATAGATAGATAGATAGATAGATAGATAGATAGATAGATAGATAGATAGATAGATAGATAGATAGATAGATAGATAGATAGATAGATAGATAGATAGATAGATAGATAGATAGATAGATAGATAGATAGATAGATAGATAGATAGATAGATAGATAGATAGATAGATAGATAGATAGATAGATAGATAGATAGATAGATAGATAGATAGATAGATAGATAGATAGATAGATAGATAGATAGATAGATAGATAGATAGATAGATAGATAGATAGATAGATAGATAGATAGATAGATAGATAGATAGATAGATAGATAGATAGATAGATAGATAGATAGATAGATAGATAGATAGATAGATAGATAGATAGATAGATAGATAGATAGATAGATAGATAGATAGATAGATAGATAGATAGATAGATAGATAGATAGATAGATAGATAGATAGATAGATAGATAGATAGATAGATAGATAGATAGATAGATAGATAGATAGATAGATAGATAGATAGATAGATAGATAGATAGATAGATAGATAGATAGATAGATAGATAGATAGATAGATAGATAGATAGATAGATAGATAGATAGATAGATAGATAGATAGATAGATAGATAGATAGATAGATAGATAGATAGATAGATAGATAGATAGATAGATAGATAGATAGATAGATAGATAGATAGATAGATAGATAGATAGATAGATAGATAGATAGATAGATAGATAGATAGATAGATAGATAGATAGATAGATAGATAGATAGATAGATAGATAGATAGATAGATAGATAGATAGATAGATAGATAGATAGATAGATAGATAGATAGATAGATAGATAGATAGATAGATAGATAGATAGATAGATAGATAGATAGATAGATAGATAGATAGATAGATAGATAGATAGATAGATAGATAGATAGATAGATAGATAGATAGATAGATAGATAGATAGATAGATAGATAGATAGATAGATAGATAGATAGATAGATAGATAGATAGATAGATAGATAGATAGATAGATAGATAGATAGATAGATAGATAGATAGATAGATAGATAGATAGATAGATAGATAGATAGATAGATAGATAGATAGATAGATAGATAGATAGATAGATAGATAGATAGATAGATAGATAGATAGATAGATAGATAGATAGATAGATAGATAGATAGATAGATAGATAGATAGATAGATAGATAGATAGATAGATAGATAGATAGATAGATAGATAGATAGATAGATAGATAGATAGATAGATAGATAGATAGATAGATAGATAGATAGATAGATAGATAGATAGATAGATAGATAGATAGATAGATAGATAGATAGATAGATAGATAGATAGATAGATAGATAGATAGATAGATAGATAGATAGATAGATAGATAGATAGACAGATAGATAGATAGACAGATAGAGAGATAGACAGATAGAGAGATAGACAGACAGACAGAGAGACAGACAGACAGACAGACAGACAGACAGACAGATAGAACAAACAGATAGACAGACAGACAGACATATATATATATAGATAGATAGATAGATAGATAGATAGATAGATAGATAGATAGATAGATAGATAGATAGATAGATAGATAGATAGATAGATAGATAGATAGATAGATAGATAGATAGATAGATAGATAGATAGATAGATAGATAGATAGACAGATAGAGAGATAGACAGATAGACAGATAGACAGACAGACAGAGAGACAGACAGACAGACAGACAGACAGATAGAACAAACAGATAGACAGACAGACAGACATATATATATATAGATAGATAGATAGATAGATAGATAGATAGATAGATAGATAGATAGATAGATAGATAGATAGATAGATAGATAGATAGATAGATAGATAGATAGATAGATAGATAGATAGATAGATAGATAGATAGATAGATAGATAGATAGATAGATAGATAGATAGATAGATAGATAGATAGATAGATAGATAGATAGATAGATAGATAGATAGATAGATAGATAGATAGATAGATAGATAGATAGATAGATAGATAGATAGATAGATAGATAGATAGATAGATAGATAGATAGATAGATAGATAGATAGATAGATAGATAGATAGATAGATAGATAGATAGATAGATAGATAGATAGATAGATAGATAGATAGATAGATAGATAGATAGATAGATAGATAGATAGATAGATAGATAGATAGATAGATAGATAGATAGATAGATAGATAGATAGATAGATAGATAGATAGATAGATAGATAGATAGATAGATAGATAGATAGATAGATAGATAGATAGATAGATAGATAGATAGATAGATAGATAGATAGATAGATAGATAGATAGATAGATAGATAGATAGATAGATAGATAGATAGATAGATAGATAGATAGATAGATAGATAGATAGATAGATAGATAGATAGATAGATAGATAGATAGATAGATAGATAGATAGATAGATAGATAGATAGATAGATAGATAGATAGATAGATAGATAGATAGATAGATAGATAGATAGATAGATAGATAGATAGATAGATAGATAGATAGATAGATAGATAGATAGATAGACAGATAGAGAGATAGACAGATAGACAGATAGACAGACAGACAGAGAGACAGACAGACAGACAGACAGACAGAGAGACGGATAGACCGGATAGACCGGATAGACAGGATAGACCGGATAGACGGATAGACGGATAGACAGATAGACAGATAGACAGATAGAAAGATAGACAGATAGACAGATAGACAGACAGACAGATAGATAGATCGATAGACGGATAGATAGATAGATAGTTTGAGCTATTATTTAGGAACTCTTCTATTTGTACGTTATGGTGCACATCTTAGATCGAATATGAGACACAGATAGACAGACAGACAGACAGATAGATAGATAGATAGATAGATAGATAGATAGATAGATAAATAGTAGAGATAGATAGATAGATAGATAGATAGTAGACATAGTGTGAGATATTGTTTAGGAACACTTTTATTTATACTTTATGGTGCATATCCTAGATCGAATATGAGACACAATATTTGGAGCTAACATTCAAGGTCCTGGTCCACTCTTGAGTTTGAAGTAGACTCCAGATCTCTTTTTATCTTAGTTTTCTTATTTTTTCTTTGGAGTCAAATTTTTGTATTTTCAGTATTCGAATTTTGTATTTAGATGCTCTTACACTTGTGACACTTCTTCTTGTGGTTCATGGTATTTTGTTAAGTCTCTCTCTATCTATATATATATACATACATGTTAACCTGATGTTGTTCTAGAAGTCTTATTATCTTGCTTTATTTACATTCTCAATTTCCTTTACCTTTGTGGCAAATTGTCTTATAAGGCTGAATCTTAGTAAGTGCCATCATAACCATAATTTTAGAATTATGACAACTACTTGTAGGAAATAACTTTTTAAATGAACAGGATATTTATGCTAATTAAAAGGTTATTTAGGTAATTTAACTTTTTATTTGGACTTTTTTTAATTGGAGGTATTTTAATAATTTCACATAAAAATTTTTGATCATGCTTTTAAGGTGCTGTAAGACCCCGTAAATGTTCTAGTTCAATTCAGTCCCATATAGCTTGTAATAAGGGGTCCCAAACTTAGAAAAATTTAGATTAGCTAAGTGTTAAGACTTAGAATCATTTTTAACCTTCATAAATTGATGATCTTATTTTTGATCCTTACGACTTAGATTGTTGAATTTTAAATTGATTCACGATTAAGGATGTCAATAGGTCATCTTGGGTGAGTTTCAGAATTTTTGGATGTCATTTGAGTCATGTTTGGATGACCAAAACAGCAAGCCAATGCAATCTTGATGCGGCACGTCGGCTATTGCATTGACAGCACTGATGCGGTGCGTCATCCATCGCGACAACAGCATTGACGCGGCGCGTCTCCTCCCACATCACTGGGCACATTTTACTCACTTAATTCTAACTTTTCAAGGGTAATTTGGTCCTTTTCCCCTTACCCAATTCAGCCAAAACATGAAATTAAGCTTTCAAAAGGGCAAAATAAGGTCACTATTCACAAAATCATCTCAAGAAATAAATCCTCTTTCATCAAGCTCAAGATCAAGTTCCAAGAAATCCCCAACAATCTTCATAAATTCCGTCACTCAGGTATGTTAGGTTTTCATCCTTGGGTTTCCTTCCACCCTTAGAGTTCAAGAACCCTTTTCAAAACTTGAATTATGATTCCCATGTAATAAAATAGATTATGCTCATGTTTGTGTTGTTATTTGAGTTTCAAAGTTAAGAAAATATGAGCTTCACGTAAAATAGATCAATGGGTATATTGGTTGATGTAGATCTCATGTCAAACCCTTGAATTTTGAATTGATTATTTTAGTCATGATGCATTAACATGTTGTTCATATCCATGTACAAGGTTATGCCTCCTAAGTGTTCAACAAAATATCTAAGTGAATGAATTATGCATTGTGATCTTCTGGTGATCTTAGTATTGAAATCATGCTATTACTATATGTTTAAACTATTTCCTTGCTAAGCTATGCCTTGCAAGTGTTTGATGAAATGTCCATATGAGTGAATCATGCATGGTAACCTATTGTTGTGTTTTTAAAGTTGTGATATGAGTTTATCAATTATGCTATCGAGTCCTGGGGGTATTTATTACCCAAAATCTAGCTGTTTACTTAGTTACAATAGTTATATACTAGTCCCAGTAAAGGTCAAGAACTGTAGTACTCAGTCAGTTTACAGAACTTAGTAAACTCATTCCAGTACAGTCAATCAACATGATCATTGTTAGTCTAGTCAAGCCTAGTACAGTCTAGTAATTAGTTCAGTGTCGATTCAATTAGGAGTAAGATTCAGCATCGAGCGAACCCATGTATGGGAGCATTCCTGCTAGCAGAGGGTTTGACCTTTAGTAGCAGTCCCTATATTACAGAACTACGTAGCCAGCATTGGATAAGTCATCCTCCTGCCAGACTAGGGTTGACGCAATCATTTATATATTTCATAAGTCTTCCTGCCAAATTAGGGTTAACACAACATTGTTAGTATCCCGTGACAAGGTGCACCCTTCCAACTGAGGTTACAGATTGGACCCCAAATCAGTCTATATCAGGGTATGTTGGTTAGATGAGCACTCCCACAGTTATAGTTTCAGGCTTAGTATTCAGTAAAGAACTCAGATAATTCTATAGAACTATGGCTATCAATTATCAGTTACTTAACCATCAGAATTCATCACTCAATTTCAGTATAATCTCCGATATATATCTATAAGATCAGTATAGCATGTTTAGTATGTTCAATGGTTACAGTTTTGCATGTACTCTCAGCTAGTTACTTTATGATGTTAATTCAGTCAGTTATCATCTCATTCATATAAACCCATATATATCAGCCTTACCTCACTTATCATACCAGTACATTCCACGTACTGATGTATTCTCTTTCTTTGCACTATGATGTCTCATATCATAGGTTCGGATGCTCAGGTGCCTGACCGTCTGTAGGAACTCAGGCTATCAGCAATAGTTATAGTGGTAAGTCCTCATATTTCAAGGATAGAGGTTACTTATTTCAGTATTTCAGTAGTTCAGTAGTTATTTTAGTTGGAGTTAGTTAGGGGTTTTTCCCATCAATTCCATATTCAGACAGTTAGAGGCTTTCAGACTAACATAGATAGTTATTTAGTTTTTAGCTATTATTATCAATTATACTCAGTTTCTATTATTTTAGTATTTTGAGAACCTTATGGCATTTTCAGATTTCTTCAGCATATATATATTTTAGTATTATAATCAATGCTCATAGAAGGTACCGGTCATGGGTTAGCTTGTGTTCCTTCGGGGTCATAAGCACCGTATGACACCCAGGGTGCTGTCTTGAGGCATTAAAAACTTAGTATCATAGCATAAGGTTCTAAAGAGTCCTAGGGAGTCTGAAAGTCACGTCAAGTAGAGTCTTATGCATGGGTATGTAGCGCACCACACATATGGACAAGAGGCTATGAGGTATTTTAGGAAAAAGTTCCCTTCTTTTAGTGTTCATATCATGCGAGCGAGCATGAGATCAAGTTAAACTCTCTGTCTAATCTAAATTTTCCTTCCGTTTATAGAACATTCCTCCCAAAAAAACCAACGGAAGAAGAACTGGAAACCAACTAGCACCTCCGCCCATTCAAGAAGATCCCCTGAATAAGCATGTCTCCCACATAAAATCAGATCAGCTTTCACCACTCTAGCTCATTTTGTAGCATCCTAGAATAAACGCCCAGCTGCTATTCAGGCCAACCCATTGTCCAATACTGCTGCAACTAGAATTTAATACTTTACCTAAATGAACTCTCCTTCATTTTCAGGGTCTAATCCTGAAGAGGACCCATAGGAATTCCTTGACATGGTGCAGAAGGTAACAGGCATTATGGGGGTAACCGCTAGTGAGACTGCTGAGTTAGCTGCCTATCAGCTGCAGGATGTGGCTCATACATGGTTTAAGTAGTGAAAGGTAGATAGGGGCGCAGATGCAGGGCTTGTAGAATAGATGGAGTTCACTATTTCCTTTCTAGATAGGTTTTTCCCGTTGGAGTTGGGGGAATCTAAAGTTTTAGATTTCATTAACTTAAAGTAGGGTAGCATGACAGTGAAGGAGTATTCTCTTAAGTTTACTCAGTTGGCCATGTATGCTCCTCATGTGGTAGCTGATAGCAAGTCTAAGATGAGCAAGTTCATGTCTGGTGTGTTTGACAGTGTGGTCAAGGAGTGTAGGACCGCAATACTGATTAATAAAATAGACTTAGCTAGGTTGATGGTCCATGTTCAATAGATTGAGGAATAGAAGACTACGAAGAAAGAGAGGGAGAATAAGAGGGCTAGAACCGGTAGCTTCAACTTTACTCAGCCTAAGTCAGAGGGTGGTAATCATCCTTAGTTCTACCTAAAATCATCAGTTCCATCTCCTTCCTCAGCCAGTGCTCTGGTGTCTAAATTTAGAAATATTAATAGGGATAGAGCGTCAGGCTCTAAGTCTCAGGGTAGTATTAACAATGCTCGAACAAATCCTCTCTGCTAAAAATATGGCAGAAATCATCAGGGTATCTGCAGGACTAGAAGCAACGTGTACTTCAGGTGTGGTAAGACAGGTCATAGAATCAGAGAATGTCCTCATGTGGGTTAACAGAGTTAGCATCATCGTCCCCCAGCTCAGTCCAATCGCCTATCTAAGTAGGGTGCCGCTTCTAGTGCCACCAGTGGCAATTCCCAAATAGACTCTATCCACTCCAGTCCTGATAAGATCAAAAAAGTTCTCCCGAGGTGGTCACTGGTACATTATAAGTTTACCATTTACATATTTATGCTTTGTTAGATCCAAGAGATTCTCTATCTTTTGTAACTCCTTGTATAGCTATCAACTTTTGAGTCAGTCCTAAAATCCTAACAGAGCCTTTCTCAGTCTTTACCTTAGTGGGTAAGTCTATCATATCTCGGTGGGTATACAGGTATTATCCAATTATGGTGTCTCAGAAAGTTACCTTAGCAGACTTAGTAGAGTTGGAGATGATAGATTTTGACGTTATTCTCGACATAGATTATCTCCATTCATGCTATTCCTCAGTTGATTATAGAAACAGAGTTATCTATTTTCAGTTCCTGGATGAACCTGTCCTAGAATAGAGAGGTAGTACTTTGTGCTTAGGGGTCAGCTTGTTTCATACCTTAGAGCGAGAAAAATGATATCCAAGGGGTGTGTCTATCATTTGGTCTAAGTCAAAGACTCTAATTCTGAGACTCCTAATCTTGAGTCAATTCCAGTCGCAAGTGAATTTCCAGATGTGTTTCCCCAATATCTCCCTGGAGTTCCTCCCAAAAGGGAAATTGACTTTAAAATAGACCTTCTTCCTAATACTTAACCCATCTCTATTCCGCCATACAGAATGGCTCCAGCTGAACTTAAAGAATACAAAGAATAGTTGAAGGACCTCTTAGACAAAGGGTTCATCAGGCCTAGCCTATCCCCTTGGAGTGCACCAGTTTTATTTGTAAGAAAGAAAGATGGTTCTCTTAGAATGTGTATAGACTACCATCAATTGAAAAAATTCATAGTCAAGAATAAGTACCTACTTCATAGAATCGATGACTTTTTTGATCAACTTTAGTGTGCCAGTTACTTTTTTCAATAGGCCTCAGATCCGGCTATCATCAGCTCTCAGAGAATGTGACATTCTAAAAATAGCTTTCAGAACTCGGTATGGTCACTTTGAATTCCTAGTCATGTCATTTGGTCTTACTAATTCCCCAGCAGTTTTTTATGGACTTGATGAACCGCGTGCTCAAGAAATACTTGGACATGTTCATCATAGTATTCATCAATGATATTCTTGTCTACTCCTGCAGTGAACATGATCATGCAGACCACCTCAGAGTAGCATTACAAACTCTCAGAGCCCATTAGTTGTTTGCTGAATTCTGTAAATACAAATTTTGGCTAAGGTTAGTAGCATTTCTTGATCATATTTTTTCTAGTGATGGCATTAGAGTTGATTCTCAAAAGACCGAAGCAATGAGAAACTGGCCCAGACCTATTTCTCCATCAGATATCAAGAGTTTCTTGGGATTGGCTAGATATTACCGATGGTTTGTTAAGGGTTTTCATCTATTGCATCCCCATGTCTAGATTGACTCAGAAGAAAGTTAAATTTCAATGGTCAGATTCTTGTGAGTAGAGTTTTCAGGAGTTCAATACTCGACTCACTACAACCTCAGTATTGACTTTACCCATGGTTCAAATGAATTTGTGGTATATTCTGATACTTTCAGAGTTTGTTTAGGGTGTTTTTTGTTATAGAGAGGTAAGTTTATAGACTACGCCTCTAGACAACTTAAGTCCCATAAAAAGAATTATCCAACCCATGATCTTGAATTAGAAGCTGTTGTGTTTACCTTAAAGATTTGGAGGCACTATTTGTATGAGGTGTATGTTGATGTGTTCACAGACCACAAAAGCCTACATTATGTATTTTCTTAGAAAGACCTAAACTTGGGCCACGAAAGGTGGTTAGACTTGTTGGAGAACTATGACATGAGTATTCTATATCATCCCAACAAGGCCAATATAGTGGTAGATGCCCTTAGTAGGTTGTCCATGGGTAGTGTTTCTCACGTTGAGGATGGTAAAAAGAAGTTAGTTCAGGATGCTCATCAGCTTGGCAGACTAGGGTCCATTTGGTTGATTAGGTTGAGGGAAATGTTTGGATGTAGAATAGTTTGGAGTCTTTATTAGTGTTTGAGGTAAAATAAAAGCAAGAAAGAGATCCCAATTTAGTTAATCTAAAAGAGTCAATCAGAGACCTAAAAGTAGAGGTTTTCTCCCAAGGAGGAGATGGTGTGTTGCTTTGCCAGGGTAGGCTATGTGTTCCATGTGTGGATGGCGTGAGAAAGTAAATTCTTGATGAAGTGCATGGTACACGTTACCCTATTCATCCAGAAGCCACTATGATGTACCGCGACTTATGGGAAGTCTATTGGTGGAGTAGAATGAAGAGAGATATTGAAGAGTTTGTACCTAAGTGCTCTATATTTCAGTAGGTTAAGATTTAACATCAGAAGCCTAGTGGGTTCATGCAGGAGTTCAGTACTCCCACTCGTCGTCAGCATGATTTGATTTGTGTTATTATGGATAGGCTGACAAAATCAACCCATTTATTTCCATTTCATACCTTTTATTCAGCTGAGGATTATGCCAAGCTCTATATCAAAGAGTTGGTTAGGCTACACGGTGTCCTTTTATCCATTATTTTATATAGAGGTACGCAATTTACCTCTCACTTTAGGAAAGCCTTCCAAAAGGGTCTTGGTACCAAAGTCCACCTCAGTACAACCTTTCACCCTCAGACAGATGGTCAAGCAGAAAGGACCATTCAGACTTTAGAAGATATGTTGAGAGCATATGTCATTGACTTTAAGGGCAGTTGGGACTACCACTTACCATTGATTGATTTCGCGTATAATAATAGCTATCATTCCAGTATTCAAATAGCTCTATTTAAGGCTCTTTATGGCAGAATATATAGATCTCTCATTGGTTGGTTTAAGATAGGTGAGGATGCGGTAGTGGGGCTTGACTTGGTGTTTGATGCCTTATAAAAAGTACAGTTGATCATGGAGAGGCTTAAGATAGCCTAGAGCCAACAGAAATTTTATGTAGATATAAGAAGGAAAGATCTTGAATATGAGATTGGTGATTATGTGTATTTGAAAATCTCTCCCACGATGGAGGTGAAGAGATTTGGTAAGAAGGGGAAGCTAGTCCCTAATATGTTGGTCCTTATCAAATTCTGAGTCATTTCGGTAAGGTAGCTTATGAGCTTGAGTTACCTGCAAACTTAGCATCAGTGTATCCAACGTTTCAAGTCTCCTTGATAAAGAAGTACATTGGTGACCTAGCAGTTATAGTCCCTATAGAGAGCGTAGATGTTCCGAACAGTCTCTCTTATGAGGAAGTCCAAGTCAAAATTCTTAATCATCATATTTGTAAACTAAGGAACAAAGAAGTTCCTTTGGTCAAAGTTCTTTGGCGAAATCAATCTGTTGAGGGAGTTACTTGGAAGAAGAGGCAAATATGCGAACCAAGTATCCTCACCTCTCCTCCGTAAACTCATAATAGGCATAAGGTAACAACCTACCTTAGATTTACTATATTCCATACTCAGTTATAGTTGCATAATATTCTCATATCATTCATGCATTCATGAAACAGTTCAGTCATGTGTCATGTCTGTAGAATTCAGTCATGCTTCAGTTATGCATGTCAGTGTAAGTACAATTTCTCTCAGTTCGGTTAGTCTTATTCGAGGATGAATGTTTTAATGGGGGAGATATTGTAAGACCCCATAAAAGTTATAGTTCAATTCAGTCCCATATAGCTTGTAATAAGGGGTCCTAGACTTAGAAAAATTTCTCTAAGTGTTAAGACTTAGAATCATTTTTATTCTTCATAATTGGATGATCTTATTTTCGATCCTTATAACCTTAGATTTTCAATTTTTAAATTGATTCATGATTAGGGATGTCAATATGTCATCTTGGGTGAGTTTTGGAATTTTCAAACATCGTTTGGGTCATTTTGGATGCCAAAACAGCATGCCAAAGCGATCTCAATGCGTCCCATTGGCTATCACATCGATAGTATCGACATGGTATGTCATCCATAGCATCGAAACAATCGATGCGGCGCGTCGCCTGTCACGACACTAGGCACATTTTGTTCACTTAATTCCGACTTTCCAAGGGTAATTTGGTCCTTTTCTCCCCACCCAATTCAGCCAAAACATGAAATTAAGCTTTCAAAAGGAAAAAATACATTCATTATTCACAAAATCCTCTCAATAAATAAACCCTAGTTCATCAAGCTCAAGATCAAGTTCTAAGAAATCCCGAACAATTTTCACAAATTTCGTCACTCAGGTATGTTAGGTGTTCATTCTTGGATTTCCTTCCAACCTTGGAGTTCAAGAACCCTTTTCAAAACTTGAATTATGATTCCCATGTTATGAAATGGATTATGCTTATGTTTTTGTTGTTCTTTGAGATTCAAAGTTAAGAAAATATGATCTATATGTAAAATAGATCAATGGGTATGTTGGTTGATGTAGATCTCATGTCAACCCCTTGAATTGTGAATTGATTGTTTTAGTCATGATGCATTAACATGTTGTTCATTTCCATGTACAAGGTTATGCCTCCTAAGTATTTGATAAAATCTCTAAGTGAATGAATTGTGCATTGTGATCTTTTGGTGATCTTAGTATTTAAATCATGCTATTACTACAAGTTTAAACTATTTTCATGCTTAAGCTATGCCTTGTAAGTGGTTGATAAAATGTCCATATGAGTGAATCATGCATGGTAACCTATTGTTATGTTGTTAAAGTTGTAATATAAGCTTATCAATTATGCTATCAAGTCCTGGGGGTATTAATTACCCAAAATCTAGCTATTTACTTAGTTACAGTAGTTATAGACTAGTCCTAGTAAAAGTCAAAAATAGTAGTACTCAGTAAATTAACAAAACTCAGTGAACTCAGTCCAGTATAGTCAGTCAACACAATTAGTGTCAGTTCAGTCAAGCCTAGTACAGTCTAGTAATCAATTCAGTGTCGATTCAATTCAGAGTAGGATTCAGCACCAAGCAAACCCAGGGATGGGGGCATTCCTGCTAGTAGAGGGTTTGACTCTTAGTAGCAGTCCTTGCATTACAGAACTACATATCCAGCGTAGGGTAAGTAGTCCTCCTGCCAGACTAGGGTTGACGCAATCATATATATATTTGTCTTCCTTCCAAATTAGGGTTGACACAGCATTGTTAGTATCCCATGGCAAGGTACTAATACCCTTCCAACTGGGGTCACAGGTTGGACCCCAAATAAGTCTATATCGGGGAATGTCGGTTATATGAACACTCCCACAGTTACAGTTTTAGTCTCAATATTCAGTAAAAAACTCAAATAATTCTGCAAAACCACGGCTATTAGTTATTAGTTATCACCCATCAGAATTCATCACTTAATTTTAGTATAATCTTAGATACATGATGTATATCTATATGCATAGTATAGCATATTTAGTATGTTCAGTGGTTACAGTTTTGTATGTACTCTCAGCTAGTTACTTCATGACGTTAATTCAGTCAGTTATCAACTCATGTACCTCCCTTAGCATACCAGCACATTTCACATACTGACACATACTCTTTCTTTGTGCTATGATATCTCATATCATAGGTTCAGACACTTAGGCTTCTGACCATACTTAGAAGCTCAGACTATCAGCAACAATTATAGTGGTAAGTCCTAATATTTTGAGGACAGAGTTTACTTATTTCAGTATTTCAATAGTTTAGTAGTTATTTTGGTTAGAGTTAGTTAGGGGTTTGTCCCATCAACTCCATATTCATACAGTTAGAGGCTTTCAGACTAGGATTGATAGTTATACAGTTTTCAGATATTATTATCAGTTATACTCATTTACTATTATTTTAGTATTTTAAGAACCTTATGGTATTTTTTGATTTCTTCCGCATATATATATTTTAGTATTATAATCAATGCTCACAGTAGGTACCAGTCATGGGTTAACTTGTAGTCCTTCAGGGTCGTAAGCACCGTGTGATGCCCAGGGTACAGTCTTGGGGCATTACAGGTGCGCCATCAGGGTGAGTTTAGTAGGCGTGCCTCCAAGGGTAGGGATATCTCAGGCAGAGGTTTCTATTCTTAACATTGTAGGCTAATTCAGACCTCTTTACAGGGATCAAGTTTATGCGGTTCTAGGTAGCCAAGTATCAAGTTATATGAGTGAAGGTTCTAGCTTCAATTCTTCAGGCTAGGGTGGTGGTTCTAGTTTATATGTGCCTTATTAGATTGAGTCAGGTCATAGAAGATACTATGTTTATGAGGAGGTTGGTCATTTAGCCAAGGATTTTCCTCAGCATGTGTTTGGTCCTACCCAATAGGGCTCTAAACTTTCAACTTTACCCTACTCCTATATATGCAGTTAGAGATGGTTTGGATTGTGGCAGGGGTGGTACTAGAGAAGCCTGAGGTAAAACTAGAGAGCTCATAGTAGTGGTCGTGGGGTTGCTCATCCTGAAAATGGATGCAGACATTTTTATGCTTTACCTGGAAGACCCAAGGCAGAGGCTTCTGATATAGTTTTATAGGTATCATCCCATTTTGCTACATATCTGCTTCTATATTATTTGAACCTAGTTCTGCATTCTCCTATGTGTCTACATATTTTGCTATTGGTTTTGATAATACATATGAATCTCTCGCCATGCCTCTTACCCCCGTAGGAGATTCTTTTATGGTGGATTAGGTGTATTGATCATGTGTAGTGACCTTTGTGAATGCGAGACTTAGGTTGACTTGATTATCCTTGATATGATTGATTTTAATGTTATCTTATGTATGGATTAGTTAGCTCCCTATCATGCTATTTTGGATTATTATGCCAAGATTATGACCTTAGCGACCCCGGGTGTGCTAAGATTAGCTTGAAAGAATACTCTTAATTCAAGTTTGAAGGGAGTTATATCTTTTCTATGTGCTTGATGTATGGTGGAAACGGGGTGTCTATCTTATTTAGGTCATGTTCGTGATACTAGTATTACGCTATCACCTCCTTTAGATTCTATCCAAGTTGTTTGTAAGTTCATGGATGTGTTTTTTATAAATTTGCCTAGTGTGCCTTTGGATCATGATATTGATTTTGTTATTGATTTGGAGAGAGAGACCAAACACATTTCTATTTCTCCTTATAAGATGGCTACCGATGAGTTAAAGAATTTGAAGGAGCAGTTACAAAATTTATTGAGTAAAGGGTTCACTAGAATTAGTGTAACTCCTTAGGGTGCTCCTATCTTGTTTGTGAAGAAGAAGGATGGTTCTATGTGTATATGTATTGACTATCGACAATTGAACAAAGTGACGGTTAAGAACAAGTATTCTCTTCCTCACATTAATGATCTTTTTGACTAGCTAAGAGTGCTTCAGTATTTTCTTAGATTGACTTGTGTTTTAGGTACCCTCCATTGAAGATTAGAGATTTGGATATTCTGAAGACATCTTTTCGGACTTGATACAATCATTATGAGTTTTTGGTCATGTCATTTAGATTGACCAATACTCTAGTAGCATTCATAGATTTGATGAACCAAGTATTTCGATCCTATTTTATTGACCTTTTGTGATTGTATTTATAGATGATATCTTGGTTAGGTTGAGCATGCGAGACACTTAAGGATTGTACATCATAGATTGCGAGATAAAATTTATATGCTAAGTTCTCTAAGTTTGAGTTTTGGTAGGATTTTATTTTTTTCTTGAGTCATGTTGTGACCAAGGATGGCATTATAGTTGATCCAACCAAGATAGCGGTGGTTCGTGAATAGGCCACACCTACTTCTCCTACCAAAATTTAGTGTTTTGTTGGTTTGTTGGGTTATTATTGATGTTTTGTTGAGGGTTTCTCATCTATTACAGCTCTTTTGACCAAGTTGAATCCGAAAGGATACCTTTTAGTTGTTGGATGCTTGTGAGGTGAGCTTCTAAAAGTTCAATGAGTTGTTGACTTTAGCCCGTATCTTGACTTTTCCCATGAAGGGTGTGGGTTTTACTGTATTTTTTAATGCTTCTGGCATTGGTTTGGGTGTGGTATTGATGTAGGAAGGTAAGGTGATAGCTTATGCCTCTTGCCAGTTGAAGCCTTATGATAAGAATTACTCTACCCATGATTTGGAGTTGTCCACTATGGTATATCTATTGAAGTTGTGGCGACATTACTTATATGGAGTCCCTTGCAAGATTTTCTTATATTATCATAGCCTTTGGTATTTTTCAATCAGCGGGATCTTAATATGAGATAATGAGATTAGATTAAGTTTCTTACGAACTATGATATCACTATTTTTTATCAACCGAGTAAGGCTAGTATGGTGGAAAATGCCTTGAGTTGGAAGTTTACTAGTATAGAGAGTCTAGCTCATCTTTTGGCTCATGAGTGGCCTTTGGCCTCAGAGGTTCAGTATTAAGTTAATCAGTTGGTCAAGTTTGACATTTTGGCACCCAGGTATGTATTAGCCTTTGTTGGTATTAGATCTTTCTTGCTAGAGTCGATTTGAGCTCACCAGTTTGGTGTTGTAGCTTGAGGGTGATTTGAGATAAGGTGTTGAGTAGAAAGGCTAATGCAACATCTCTTGATTTTGATGGTGTTTTGAGGATTAATGTCCGTATTTGTGTATGGAGGTTTGGTGGATCTGTGAGATTGATTTTAGAGGAGGCTAATTGTTCAAGATATTCCATTCACCCTAGGTTAGCCAAGATGTCCATAATCTTAGGTAGCATTTTTGGTTGAGTGGTATGAACAAGGATGTAGATGATTTTGTGTATCATTGTCTGTGTTGTCAGTAGGTAAAGGATGAACATTTGAGATCTGGTGGTTTGCTTCAGAGACTACCCATTCATCATTAGAAATAAAAATGAATTACTATAGACTTCGTCAATGGGTTGCCTCGTACTCATAGTATTCCTGATAGAATTTGGGTCATCATAGATTGGTTGAGCAAATTGGCTATTTCATTTTTTTTCATACTGTTGAGAGGTTAACTCGTATCTATGTTCATAAGATAGTACATCTCCATGTGGTACCCATGTCAATTATTTTAAAAAGAGGCTTAGTGTTCACTTCTAACCTCCAGAGGATATTTCATATAGTGTTGGGTACTTAGGTTAACCTTAGCATAACTTTTCAGCCCTGATCGATAGGCAGTCGGACAAGACTATTCAGGTTTTGAAGGATATGTTCTGCATGTGCGTTACGGAGTTCGAATATCAGTGGGAGTAATATTTAGGCTTAACAGAGTTTGGCTATAATAATAGATACCATTTGAGTATTGATCATGGCACCATTTGAGGTGTTGTATGGAAAAGATTTTCAATCTATAATTGATTGGTTTGAGACTTTTGAGGTCAGAACTTATGGTACCGAGTTTAGGTGATTCAAGGTAGGCTTTGACAACCTAAAGTAGGCAGTAGAGTTATACGAACCACAGGCTTCATGCTTTGAAGTTGGGATTAATGATCAAGTTTTTATTTGAGTATCATCCATGAAGGGTGTGATGAGGTTCGAGAAGAGGGCAAAGCTTAGCCCTAGGTTTATCAGGCCATTTATGATACAATGGATTGCTGGAGAGGTAGCGTACGAGTTGGACTTTCCCCCAGACTTTTCAATCATTCATCCAGTCTTTCATGTATCCATACTACTATCCTAAATCCTAGATGAGTCTCACGGCTTCGTTAGGACTCAACTCAGTTAGATAAGAGGTTGACTTTTGTAGAGGAGCGAACGTCCATTTTAGATAGGGATGTTAGACGATTGTGCTCTAGAGAGATTCCTCTGGTTAAGGTTTAGTAGAGACACTATCCCATTGAGGAGTCCACTAGAGAGGTCGAGTCCGACATGCATAGTAGTTACCTCTATCTCTTTAACAATTCAGGTACTTTCGTTGCCTTTTAGTTCAAGGAAAAACTGGTGGTTTAGCGGTGGATATTGTAATGACCTAATATGTGAAATCTTCTTTCTATGTGTTTTGACCATTTTTTCCTTCCCCGTAGTTATTACATATTTATTATGAGATATGAGGATGGTTGGCACAGTTCTGATGCATTCAAAAATGGGTTAGGAGAGTTTGACACTGTTAGAGGCTTTAAAAGCCACTAGTTTGACTTCAGACAACATTTTGTGTTTTGAGTGTCAGATGGCAATTTAGTCAGTTTCATTAAATTCAGAATGTCAAATTTGGTTATTAGTGGGGGTTTTTAGGTACGAAATCTATATTTTGCATTTTGACTCTGGTTGTGAAACTAGTTTAAATAAGCTTTTACGGGTTTCAGAGGTTAATTTATTGAAAACGAGCCTTTTTTAAAAATCCAACATCGCCATAGAGTCCAAAACGGCAAAAATAACCTAGTATTATATATAATTTATTTCTGTGGGGTCCTGAACAAATTTCGACGGATTGATTGACAACTTTCCAACTTAGCAAAGTTGATGATACAGCTGAAGCGGTTTCAGCCGCTTTAGCAACCAAAGATTGTTATAGCCATACTGGATAAAATAGACACTTTACTACTTTAGTGAGTATTTCTTTATCAATTCTGGGTTGCTTTAGCGAAGCTCAGCCACGGAGGCCTCACCACTTTAGCGGTCATTTAGCCGCTAAAGCAGCCATCACTAGAGCAATATATATAGCCCATTTTTTTGAATTCCACTATTTTTGGACCTCAAGGATTTGAGAATAGAAAATTTGAGCGTTTTCTTCATCATTTGAGCTTGGGTAAGTTCCAAAATCTTGTTTTCATTAATTCCCATCGATTATATTTTTGAAAACACTCTTTAATCTCGATTTTAAAATAATTTTCTGAGATTTTGTCGGTAAATCTTAAAAATGATTTTTCTTCAATTCTAACCTTGTTTTAAAAAAAAATTTCTTGGATTTTTAACTGTAGATTCCTATAACCTTGGGGAACTGGTTTCTAAAATATAATTCCTGTTTTAGACCTTTTATTTTTGAAATCGTGTTTTCGAACCCCTTTTGGACCCATATTAAATATGGCCAATATGGGTATTATTAGCTTTCTTTTAGTGCGTAGACGTTATTTGTATGTTTTAGTTGATTACGATATCACTCAGAAGGTGGAAGACTTCATGTTGAAGGCTTTAGGTTTGGACTTTATCACTTTAAGGTAGGTTATGGGTTAACTTTCTTCAAACTGAGTTGGGTAGTTAATAAATGTGTAAATCATGCTATGAGTTTGGGAAATTAGCCATGGGAGTTGTATTTTGAGATTATTTGATGTTGTGTATCATGTGGAGGCTTATAGCTTCTTATTGTTGACCAGAGATATCTTATATTATATGTTGCTCGTGCATGGGCTTTATTGACATCATTGGTCTTATTTGTGCATTAAAGGCAATTAGTATTAATATGATGCATGTGCAGGGGATTGGATAGATATTATAGGCCTTATTTGAGCATTAACTTTCTTTATCATGATAGAAATACCCAAATTAGGGGTTTGATATGATATTAATTATGTCCTACATGACTTTTATTCTGATACTGCCAAATGAGAATTGATATCATGAATTATTAGCCTATTAATTTGATTCCAACCTCATTATATTAAATGAATTATTATCTTCATGTTGATTTGGTTGTGAGCATTACGTCCTCATTTCATACATATACATTCATGAGATATTGGTACCATCGAGAAACATTAATGTGAAAGAGAAATAAGACTTTTTTATGAAAACTCTTGATCCGTGAACAATAGCCGGAGTGGTGATTTTCACACTTTACAAAACCCTTTCGCCGTGAGTACTAGATGGAGAGGGATTTTCAGAATTGAGGTCGTATATGGGTTGTGGGCCCCCCATGGGTCCTATCTTGGGAGCACTAAGACTCAATAGGTGTATACAAGAAGTCATGCGGTGACTTTCAATCATTCATCATGATCCCATCTTCATTGCATTGCATTACATATGCATTTTCATGTTCCTTTACATACTCAATGTGTATTTAGTCTCTGTATGCCTTTAGTATGTATTTTTTTTTGTTCCATATATATATATATATATATATATATATATATATATATATATATATATATATATATATATATATATATATATATATATATATATATATTAGTACTGTTAGTAGAGGCGGTTGAGCTACTGTTTGGGAACTTTACTATTTGCAGGTTACGTGCTCATTGTATCTCTTACTTGTATTATTTTTTATTTTGCTCTATCAGTCTTTAATACCTACTGAGTAGAAGTGTACCGTATTCACTCTTATTGTTCTCTTTCGGTGCAGATTCTAACTTGAGTACGAGACATGGTAGCTGATTTATGCGATTTAGAGCTAACATTCAAGGTACTAGGACACTCTTGGGTGCAAGCTCCAAATATCTTCTTATCTCAGTTGTCTTGATTTTATTTATTAATATACTTATCTATTTTCAGTTTTTAGATATTGTATTTAGATATTCTTACACTTGTGACACTTCTTCTTGGGGTTTATGGTGTTTTATTCAGGCTAGTGCTATATATACACACACATTTATGTGTTGACCTGACTTTGTTCTAGAAATCTTGTTATCTTGCTTTATTTACAATTTTTATTTTCTTTTTCTTTTTGGGCAATTGACTTACTTACAAGGCTGGATCTCGATAAGTGCCATCATAACCTCAACTTAGGATCGTGACAACTATTTTTAGGAAATAAAATTTTAAATAAACAGGATATTTATGGGAATTAAATGGTTATATTGATAATTTAACTTTTTGATTGGGCATTTTTTAAATTGCACGTATTTTAGTAATTTCACATTAAAATTTTTGAGTTCAAAACTTTAAGGTTATTGGGATATTATTGTCACGACCCGAGGCTACCCCCTAGTCGTGACAATGGTGCTTACGGTCACAAATGACCACAAGCCAACCCATGAGATCGTACTTGCTATGAGCACTAAATAAAATAACAATAGTATACGTGTGCGGAAGATAGTCTGTTGAATGTAATACTAATCTGAACACTGAAAATAAGGTTCAACCACAAGTTTGATAAAAATTCTGAAAATCTAACTGTGTATTTAAAACACATGTGAACACTGAAAAAATCGATAAGCTAAAAACTATCTAACTGATTATTTAATTATCTGAAAAGCCTTTAAGACTGACTGAGGAGTAGATGGGACAAGCCCCCATCTAAATCTGACTGACTGAATGTACTGAGCTACTAAAATAATTGAAATAATCAATTCTACCCTCGATGGATGAGGACTCACCACTACTGCTGCTGAGTACGCTGAATTGTCTAAGCACGGTCAGGAAATTGAGCATCCAAACCTATAATATATGATATAATAGCGCAAAGAAGAGTATGCGATTGATACTTTGAATGTCCTGGTATATGAGATAAGGACATGACTGAAATACATGGGGTAACTATGCAAGAATGCATGAATATGTAAGAATCTAAGAATTCAAGACTAAGTGTATATCTGTTATGTTACTGAGATAATCTGTAATTTGAAAGACTGAATGCTGTAAAATTAAATATCTGAAAGTCTGTATACTTAGTCAAGCAACCCTGAACTGAAGATACACCGAATACTGTACTGAGACTATAGGATCTAGCTACAACCGACATACCTTAATCTTAGCTATCGGGGTCCAACCTGTAACCCCAGTTGGAAGGGTGTTGACAAGGGTACTAACACTGATTGACGATGTGGATCCACAAGGTTGATGTCCTGTAAGACGAGGGTGTCATGCTTAACTGATGGGGGACCTCTCAAAATCTACGGTAGCATTGCAGATCTGAAACTTAGGGACTTCTACTACTGTCTCATGCCTAAGTGATAGGAGATATACTATCCCTACATTCACTTGGTAGTAAGGGTTACTCCCAACTAAATGACACTGTTACTGGACTGGCTGAGTTAAACTTAACTAAACATGATTTCATAACTTATAATGCCCATCATGATTACATCAACTGAGTAAATCATAGAATTCATGGTTTAACTGAATCATGACTGAAATGATTTGACGCATGTAAAAATACTTAGGTATCGGGTACTCATAACCCACCTACACTGAATGATCACTGAATGAAATAACAAGCTTAAAACTATAGTAAAGGATCATGGTTCAAAACCCATAAGCATATACATTCCATAAAACATGTGGGGATCATGAATTTAAACATGAGAATGCTTTAAATAGGGGAAAGCAACGTGATTACATGACCGAAGTCATAAAGTTGCGGATTTAACATGGAATTCACTTGAATAAAGCATGGGAAACTCAAATTCATAGAATAAGGAATTCAAAATCTTGCATAGAATCATACATGGGCTGAATTGAATTAAAATCACCATGAAAACATGGTCTTAAACCCATCTTAAGCAATATAAAATACCTTAATAATAGAAAAGTTCATTCTTTAATTGAAAAGAGGGTTTTTGGGCTCCATACGTGAAAGAACCCATGAATGTACACCCCACATACTTTAAAAATTTAAATTGAAAGAGAAACAACAATCTTAATGCTTTCTTGAAGGTTTTTGAACTTGGGGAACTTGAATTCTTGATTTCATGGGGATAAAGAACTTGAATTTGTGTTCTTGGGGAAAGGAAATGGTTTTCTTGGAGGATAATTGGAGAAGAAGGGCAAAATTATGCCCTAACGGATGCCCAAGTCATGTTATGAATGATTGGGTTGAGGGGGAAAAGACCCAATTGCCCCTCTGACATTTAAATTTGTAACTGAACGTAATAAGCTTACCGCGACGCGGTCTTATCGATATAGTGCATTTCCCTCATCGCGACGCAGTCTGCATGCCATTGGGACTAATGCTGTATCGCGGGCTTATCACGGTAACCCACTAGTTTCGTGATCCAAACATGACCCAAACCCTATCCGAAAAATATAAAACTTCTCTGAGACATGCTTCTTACATCCCTAAATATGAATTAACTCAAAAACCAACATCTCGAGGCTAGTAAGACCAAGTTAAAAATCCTTCAAGTTTAGAAGCCTTTAAAAAGACTAAGTCCCCAACACTTAGTGAAATTTTCAGACCTTAAGCCCCTTATTCATGCAACTAGAAGCTGAACTGAGCTAAGAATAGTACGGGTATTACAATATCTCACTCTTTAGAATATTTTTCCTCGAATGAGACTAGTTAGACTGAGAGTACTGAACTAAGGTAACTGAGATCACATACTGAACATGCATGACTGGAAACATAGTCTAAAACATGATAGTGAACTGAACTAAGGTCGTGAATACATGCAATAACGTAAAGACATTTAATTAGCTAGAACTGAGAACGGAAAAGAGTCAATCTAAGGAAAACTGTTACCTCAAGATAAGTCTGAGTTTGCGGAGAAAAGATGAGGGTAATTGGTACACATATCGACTTCTGTTTCCTAAGTAGCTCCCTCAATGGACTGATTCCACCATAAAACTTTAACGAAGGAAACTTCTTTATTCTTTATCCTACAAATCTGATGGTCTAGGATCTCAACTGGGACTTCTTCGAAAGAAAGGCTATCCTTAAAACCTGTACTTTCTAATGGAATAACAACAGCTGAATCGCCAATAAATTTCTTTAACAAAGAAACATGAAACACCGGATGGACTGATGCCAAATCTGCAGGCAACACTAGCTCATAAGCTACCTTCCTAAAATGGTTCAAGATTCTATAAGGACCAATATATTAGGGACTGAGCTACCCTTCTTACCAAATCTTTTCACTCCCTTTATAGGCGAGATTTTCAAATATTCTAAATCACCAACGTCAAACTCAAGGTCTTTTCTACTCACATCTGCATAAAATTTCTAATGGTTTTGGGTTGTCTTCAACCTCTCCCTAATTAACTGAACTTTCTCCATCTCATCGAACACTGAATCTGGCCCTATCAAAGAAGCCTCACCTACCTTAAACCAATCAATTGGAGTTCTACATCTCCTCCCATAGAGAGCCTCAAATGAGCCATTTGAATACTGGAGTGATAACTATTGTTGTAGGCAAACTTAATCAAAGGCAAGTGGTCATCCCAACTACCTTTAAAATCAATAACACAAGCTCTTAATATATCCTATAAAGTATGAATGGTCCTCTGTATTTGACCATTTTTCTGAGGATAAAAAGTTATACTGAGATGAACTTGGGTACCAAGACCCTTCTGAAAAGCCTTTCAAAAGTGAGAGGTAAACTGAGTAACTCTATCTGAAATGATAGATAATAGAACTCCATGCAACTTAACCAACCCTCTAATATAAAGCCTGGCATAATCGTCAGTTGAATACAAAGTATAAACTGGCAAAAAATGAGTTGATTTAGTCATTCTATCTACAATAACCTAAATTGAATCATGCTGACGGTGCTTACGGGGCAAACCCATCACAAAATCCATGTTTACCACTTCCCACTTCTAAGTGGGGATACTGAACTCTTGTAATGGACCACTAGGCCTCTGGGGCTCAATTTTAACTTGCTGACAGTTTGAACACTTAGCTACAAATTCTTCAATGTCCTTCTTCATACCATTCCACCAATAGATTTCCTGCAAGTCATGGTACATCTTAGTGGCTCCTGGATGAATGAAATATCGCACACCATGCGCTTCTGCCAAAATCCACTGCCTCAATCCTTCAACACATGGAACACAGAACCTACCCTAAAAATAAAGCACACCGTCTCTCCCTTGGGAGGAAATCTCTACTTTCTGATCTCTAATTGTTTTCTTCAACCTAACCAAACTAGGATCCCTATCTTGCTTTTATTTTACTTCGACAACTAATGGAGATTCTGAACCCATATACTACCCTCAGCTGAATCAACCAATTAAACACCTAATTTAGCAAGATGATGAACCTCCCTGACTAACTTCTTCTTATCATTCTCAACATGAGCAACACTACCCAAAGACAATCTACCAAGGGCATCTGACACTACATTGGCCTTTCCCAGATAATACAAAACACCCATGTTATGATCTTTTAACAACTCAAGCCACTTTCTCTTACAAAGATTCAAATATTTTGTGAGAAAATGCAAACTCTTGTAATCTATGAACACATCAACATGAAGCCCATAAAGATAGTGCCTTCAAATTTTCAAAGAAAAAACAACAGTTGACAATTCAAGATCATGGGTAGAGTAATTCTTCTCATGAGGTTTAAGTTGTCTAGAGGCATAGGCTATAACCTTACCTCTTTGCATCAAAAAACAACTAATACCAACTCTGGAAGTATCACAGTAAACTACAAACCCCTCTGAACCGTCAGGCAAAGTTAAGACTGGGGTTGAAGTGGGTTGAGTCTTCAACTCCTGAAAACTCTTCTCACATGAATTTGACTACTGAAATTTGACTTTCTTCTGAGTCAATTAAGACATGGGGGATGCAATAGAAGAAAACCCTTCAACAAACCATCTATAATAGCTAGCCAAACCCAAGAAACTCCTGATATCTGATAGAGAGATAGGTCTGGGCCTGGCCAGTTTCTCACTGCTTAGGTTTTTTAAAGGTCAACTCTAATGCCATCACCAAAAATAATATGGCCAAGGTAAGCTACTAATCTTAGACAAAATTTGCACTTACTAAATTTGGTGAACAACTGATGGGCTCTAAGAGTCTACAATACAATTCTGAGATGTTCTGCATGATCATTCTCACTATAGAAATAGACAAAAATATCATGAATGAAGACTATGACGAACATGACCAAGTACTGCTTGAACACTCTATTAATCAAATCCATTAAAGCTGCAGGGACATTCGTTAGTCCAAAAGACATAACTAGGAATTCAAAGCGACCATACCAAGTTCTGAAAGATGTCTTCAAAATGTCACATTCTCTAACTTTGAGCTAATGATAACCGAAACTAAGGTCTATCCTAGAGAAGTAACTGGCACCCTGAAGTTGGTTGAACAAGTCATCAATCTTAGGGAGTGGATACTTATTCTTGATTATGACTTTATCCAACTGGCGGTAATCGATGCACATTCTAAGAGAACCGTCTTTCTTACGCATAAAAAGAATTGGAGTGCCCCATGGGGAAATACTGGGCCTGATGAATCCCTTATCTAAGAGATCTTTCAATTGTTCTTTTAATTCCCTAAGCTCAACTGGAGCTATTCTATAGGGCGGAATAGAGATAGGTTGGGTATCTGGAAGGAGATCATCCTAAAGTCAATTTCCCTTTTGGGAGGAATATCGGAGAGGTCTTCAAGGAACACATCGAGAAATTCCTCTACTATTTAAACTAACTCAATACTTGGTGTCTCAGAACTAGAGTCTTTAACTCAAACAAGATAGTACATGCACCCTTTAGATATCATTTTTCTTACCTTTAGGTAAGAAACAATCTAACCATCTATTCAATGACTGGCTCATTAGGAAACTGAAACTGAACAACTTTATTTCTATAATCAACTGAGGCATAGCAAGAGTGGATCCAATTCATGCCGAGAATGACATCAAAATCCATCATCTCTAACTCTAGAAGAACTACTGAGGTGATTTTCTGAGATACTGTAATAGGATAATTTTTGTATACCCGTATGGCTATGATAGATTTACCCACTGTGGTAGACATTGAGAAAGGTTCTGCTAAATATTCGAGATTGACACCAAAATTTACTACTATATAAGGATTTACAAATGAGAGTGAAGCTCCAGGGTCTAACAATGCATAAACATAAACATGGAAAATATGTAACGTACCCATAACCATATCGGGAGAATCCTCCTGATCCTGTCGAGTCTGAAGGGAATATAACCTATTCTGGCATAGCCCACTGGTAACACCAAAAGTAGCACCATGATGGTGCTGCTAAAGAGTTATTCTGACCCTGCTGGTGATCAGTCCTACCCTTCCACGTGCCTACAGGGCACTCCCTCATCCTGTGGCCTAGCTTGCCATATCCAAAACAAACATCACTGCCAGCCCTGCATTCTCTTGGATGATTTCTACTATATTTTTGATAAAGTAGATTAGCACGAACACTGTTCACACTACCTTGGAACTTAGAGTCTAGCACTCTATCCCAACAGTCATTCCTAAACTTTGGCACTAGCGTACTAGATGAAGATGGAGCTGGGGCTAAAAAATTTTTATGGAATTGAGAAAGGTTACCACCCTCTAACCTCATCAGAAAAAAAATTAAAAATACCTATCCTGGCCTTCTTATTCTCTCTACCTTTCTCCATAAGTTTCTCATCCTTAATCTACTGAGCATGAACCATGAGCCTAGATAAGTCCATCTCCTTAATCAATATGGCATTCATACACTCCTTAACCACACTATCAGCTATACCAGACATGACCTTACTCATTCTAGACCTATTATTATCCACCATCGAAGGACCATACCTCGCCAACTAAGTGAACTTAAGTGAGTAATCCTTCATACTCATATTATCTTGCTTTAAATTTATGAACTCCTGCACCTTAAATTCCCTTAACTCTAATGGGAAGAATTTGTTTAAGAAATCCATGGCAAACTCCTCCCACTCTACAGGCCCTGCATTATTACCGTGGTCCTCCTTCCACTGCTTGAACTAAGCGTGAGTCATATCCTGCAACTAATAAGAAGCCATTTCTGCACTCTAACTTGACGTGACCCCTATAATATTTGTCACCTTCTAAACTATATCAAGAAATTCCTGTAGATCCTCCTCAGACTTGGATCCCAAAAATAAAGGAGGATTCATTCGGGTGAAGTTCTGAATCCTCACTGCAGTTGTATTTACCACTAGATTGGCTGGGGCAACAGCTTACTGGTTGTTTTGAGTAGCTAATTAATGAGATAAGGTAGTTAAAGTAGCTCTGAATTTGGCGTGAGAGACATGCTAGTTCAGGGGATCTTCCTGAACAGGTAGAGGTGCGGGTTGATCCTCATTCCTTGTTTCGTTGTTTTTTATGGGAGGCATGGTCTGTAAATAGAATGAAGGAAGAGTGTAAAAGAAATTTTTAATAAAGCTCATGCTTATTCACAAGACATGAATACTAAAAGAAGGTAAATTGTTCCTAAAACGTCTCGTAGCCTCTTGTCCATAAGTGTGGCGCGCTTCACACCCATGCATAAGAATCTACTCAACGGGTCTTTCAGACTACCTAGGACAACTAATAAACCTTAGGCTCTAATACCAAGTTTTTTCAAGACCTAAGGCTACCCCCTAGTTGCGACAACAGTGCTTACGGTCACAAATGACCACAAGCTAACCTATGAGCTGGTACCTGCTGTGAGCACTGAATAAAATAACAATAGTACACATGAGCAAAGGATAGTCTACTGAATGTAATACTTATTTGAAGACTGAAAATAAGGTTCAACCACACATCTAATGAAAATACTAAAAATCTAACTGTCTATTTAAAACACATGCGAACACGAAAAACACTAATAAGCTGAAAACTATCTAACTGACTATCTAATTATCTAAAAAGCCTTTAAGACTGACTGAGGAGTCGATAGGACAATCCCCCAACTAACTCCGATTGTCTAAATGTACTAAGCTACTAAAATAACTAAAATAATAAATCCTACCCTCGATGGATGAGGACTCACCACTACTGCTGCTGAGTACGCTTGAACTGTCTAAGCGCAGTCAGGAAATTGAGCATCCAAACCTATGATATAAGACATCATAGTGCAAAGAAGAGTATGTGATCAGTACTTTGAATGTATTGGTATATGAGATGAGGATAAGGCTGAAATACATGGGGTAACTATGCATGAATGCATGAACATGTAAAAATCTAAGAATGCAAGACTGTGTATATCGGTTATGTTACTAAGATAATTTGTAATCTGAAAGACTGAATATTGTAAAACTGAATATCTAAAAGTTTTTACACTTAGTCAAGTAAACCTGAACTGAAGATACACTGAATGATGTTCTGAGACTATGAGAGCTAGCTACAACCGACATGCCCCCATCTGATTTATCAGGTACAACCCGTAACCCCAGTTGGAAGGGTATTAGTACCTTGAAAAGGGTACTAACACTGATTGAGATAGCTACAACTGACATGCCCCAAGCTGTTTACCTAGAATTATAGTAGCTATAGAATAGTCTTAGTAATGTCACGAACAATAGTACTCAGTAAGTTATAGAACTCAGTAAACGCAGTCCAGTTCTGTCAGTCAACACGATCAGTAACAGTTCAGTCAATCCTAGTATAGTCTAGTTATCAGTTCAGTGTCTATTTAGTTGGGAGTATAATTTAGCACCGAGCGAACCCAGGGATGGCGGCATTTCTGTCAGCAGAGGGTTTAATCCTTAGTAGCAGTCCCTGCATTACAAAAGTAAGCCATCATATGGTAAGTCATCCTCCTGCTAGATTAAGGTTGACATAACTATATATACAATTTATGAGTCTTCCTGCTAGATTAGGGTTGACATGGCATTAGGAATGGCAATGGTGCAGTGCGGTGCTGGTTTTTACTAAACCCGCAAGTTTTAAAACCGCACCATACCACACTGCATCACATTTAAACCCGCCCCATATTCATACCCGCGGATAACCGCACCGCACCGCCCCAAGTTTTTATTTTTTTCTTTTTTTTGAAAAATTTGTTACCCCATTGAAAATCATAATATTTTTAAATCTACAACTAGAAAATAATAATTAATTTTTATTATATCATTTTTCACTAAAAAATTGTCAAAAAGTATAACGTATACAAATAATGATCAAATATCATATTTTTATTCAAATAAATAGAGATATTAAAAAAGCTACTATAAAATTATTTATTTGTAGTGCTATGCATGTAGTTTTAAGTATCATAAAATTTAAGCAAAGAACACATATAATTTTAGGTATATTCACGAGAACAATACTAATTTTTAGCTTTTTTGTTAATTTAAACCCGCATATACCCGCAACCCGTACCGCACTGCACCATTTAAAAAAATTACTTTAACCCGCACCACACCCACACCACACCACATAATTTAAAATCCGCACCGCACAGCATAACTTAAAACCCGCACCGCACCGTACCCACACCGCCCCATTGCTATCCCTACATGGCATTGTTAGTATCCCTTGGCAAAGTGCTAACACTCTTCCAACTAGGGTCATGGGTTGGACTCCAACTTAATTTATAATCGAGGTATGTCGATTTGATGAACACTCCCACAGTTACAACTTAAGTATTCAGTACTCAGTAATCAATATTTAGTCTCAGAATTCACTAAAGAACTCAGATAGTTCTACAGAACCATGACTATCAGTTATTACTTACTTAGCCATCAGAATTTAGTACTTTAGTATCACTCTAAACCTCAGTTATTAGTATTCAGTTATCAGAATTCAGTCTAATTTAGACAGAGGTTATATGCATAGTATTGCATAATCAGCATGATCATTAGTTACAGTTTTGCATGCACTCTTGTTCAGTTATTTCATGAAGTTCATTCAGTAAGTTATCATCTCATGCATATGAACCCATGTATATCAGCCTGCCTCACTTCGCAACCAGTACATTCAAAGTAATGACGTATACTCTTTCTTTTGCACTATGATCTCTCATATCATAGGTTCAGATGCATGGGCTCCTGATCATACTTAGCAGCTCAGGTTATCAGCAGCACTTATAGTAGTGAGTCCTCATATTTTGAGGATAGAGTTATTTATTTCAGCATTCCAGTAGTTCAGTATGTTCAGCAGTCAGAGTTGGGGCTTGTCCCATCAACTCCATATTCAGATACTTAGAGACTTTTGGACTAAGACTATTTCAGATAGACGTTTACTTTTTTAGTATTATTATCAGTATTCAATATTTGTTTTTAGGTTATGAACCTTATGGAAATTTCAGCCTAACTTTCGCATATATTTTCAGTATTATTATTCAGTACTCACAGTAAGTACCAGTCATGGGTTAGCTTGTGGTCCTTTGAGATTATAAGCATCGTGTGACACCTAAGGTACAGTCTCAGGGCATTAAAAACATTATATTAGATCTTAAGGTTCAACAGAGTCCTAGGAAATCTGAAAACCGCATCAAGTAAAGTCTTATGCACAAGTGTGTAGCGCGCCACACTTATAGATAAGAGGCTATGAGGCTTTTTTAAGAAAAATTTCCTTCTTTCAGTATTTATATCGTACGAGTGAGAATGAGCTCCAGTTAAACTCTCTGTCTAATCCAATTTTCCCTTCTGTTTATAGAACTAGCCTTCCAAAAAGACAACCATAAAAAGAACTAGAAACCAGCCAGCACCCCCGCCCGTTCAGGAAGATCCCCTGAATAAGCATGTTTCTCATATAGAATTTAGAGCAACTTTCACCACTCTAGCTCATTCTATGGTAGACCAGAATAAATGCCCAGCTACTATTCAGGCCAACCCAGTAGCTAATACGGCTGCAACTAGAATTTAGGACTTCACCCGCATGAACCCTCCTTCATTTTCAGGGTCTAAGTTTGAAGACGACCAACAGGAATTATTTGACATGGTGCAAAAGGTCATAGATATTATGGGAGTAACTGCTAGTGAGAGTGTTGAGTTAGCTGCATATTAGTTGTAGGATGTGGCTCATACATGGTTTAAGTAATAGAAGGCAGATAGGTCCATAGATGTAGGGCCTATAGAATAGGAGGAGTTTGCTACTACCTTTATAGATAGGATATTCCCATTGGATTTGAGGGAAGCTAATGTGTTAGAATTTATTAACTTGAAGCAGGTCAGCATCACAGTAAAGAAGTATTCTTTTAAGTTTACTCTATTAGCCAGATATGCTCCTCATGTGGTAGCTGATAGTAGATCTAAGATAAATAAGTTTGTGTCTGGTATGATTGATAGTGTGGTCAAGGAATGTAGGACCGCAATGCTAATTAAGGAGATAGACTTCGCAAGGTTAATGGTCCATGCTCAGAAGATAAAGGAGTAAAAGACTAAAGAGAAAGAGAGAAAGAGAGAGAGAGAGAAAGAGGGCTAGAAGAGGTAGCTTTAATTTTGCTCAGCCTAAGTCAGAAGGTGGTAACCGCTCTTAATTCTACTTGAAATCTTTAATTCCAACTCCGTCCTCAGCCATTACTCTGGTTCCTCAGTTCAAAAATGGTAATAAATATAGGGCTCCAAGGTCTAAATCTCAGGGTAGTGTTAGCAGCGCCCGAACAGATCCACTTTGTTAGAAATATGGCAGAAACCATCAGGGTGTCAAAAGGGATGGTAGTGATGTATGTTTCAAATGTGACAAACCATGCCATAGGATTGGAGAGTATCCTCAGGTGGATTCATGGAGTCACCATAATTATCCCCCAGCTCAGTCTGGTTGCCCATCTCATCAGGGTGCCACTTCTAGTGCCACCAGTGGGCAACGCCCAAACAGGCTCTATGCACTTCAATCCTGAAAGGATCAGGAAAGTTCTTCTGATATGTTCACTGGTATGTTACAAGTTTACTATTTACATATTTATGTTTTGCTAGATCCAAGAGCTTCTTTGTCCTTTGTAACTCCTTATATGGTTGTTGACTTCAGAGTCAGTCCCAAAATCCTAATAGAGCCCTTCTCAGTCTCTACCCCAGTGGGTAAAATATTATAGCACGACTGGTATACAGTAACTATCCGATTATGGTATCTCTAAAAGTTACTTCGGCAGACTTAGTAGAGTTAAAGATGACAGATTTTAACATCATTATCGATATGGATTAGCTCCATTCATGCTATACTTTAGTTAAATATAGAAATAGAGTTGTTCATTTTTAGTTCTCGAATGAACCTATCCTAGAATGGAGGGGTAGTACTTCAGCACTTAGGGGTCAGCTTGTTTCATACCTTAGAGCGAGAAAAATGATACCCAAGGGGTGTGTCTATCATCTTGTTTGAGTTAAAGAATCTAGTTCAGAGACCTTTAATATTAAGTCTGTTCCAGTAGTAAGAGAATTTTCAGATGTATTTTCCGAAGATCTTCCTAAAGTCCCTCTTGAAAGGGAAATTAACTTTGAAATAGACCTTATTCTAAATACTCATCCCATATCTATTATGCCATATAGAATGGCTCCAGCTGAACTTAAAGAATTAAAAGAGAAGTTGAAGGGTCTCCTAGATAAGGGATTCATCAGACCCAGTATTTCCCCGTAGGGTGTACTAGTTTATTCATGCGTAAGAAAGACTGTTCTCTCATAATTGTTATTGACTACCATCAATTGAACAAAGTCACAGTCAAGAACAAGTATCCACTTCCCAGAATTGATGACTTGTTTATCCAACTTCAGGGTGCAAGTTACTTTTCTAAGATAGACCTCAGATCAGGCCATCATCAGCTCAGAGTCAGAGAATGTGACATTTCAAAAATAGCTTTTAAACTCAGTATGGTCTTCACTTCAAATTTCTAGTCATGTCATTTAGTCTTACCAATGCCCCAGCAGCTTTCATAGACTTGAGGAACTACGTGTTCAAGTAGTACTTGGACATGTTTACCATAGTCTTCATTGATGACATTTTTGTCTATTCCTATAATGAAAATGATCATGCATACCATCTTAGAATGGTATTACAGATCCTCAAAGCCCATCAGTTGTTTGCCAAATTTTGTAAGTACTAATTTTGGCTAAGGTCAGTAGTTTTTCTTGGTCATATAGTTTCCGGTGATGGCATTAGAGTTGATTCTCAAAAGACCAAAGAAGTGAGAAAGTGGCCCAGGCCCATCTCTCTATCAGATATTAGAAGTTTCTTGGGTTTGGCTAGCTATTACTGATGATTTGTTGAAGGATTTTCATCTATTGTATCCCCTATGTCCAGATTGACTCAGAAGAAAATCAAATTCCAGTGGTCAGATTCTTGTGAGAAGAGTTTTCAGGTGTTGAAGACTCGACTCACTACAATAATAATTTTGACTTTACCAGATGGTTCAGACGGGTTTGTTGTGTATTGTGATACTTTTAGAGTTGATTTGGGTGTGTTTTGATGTAGAGAGGTAACGTCATAGCCTATGCCTCTCACCAGCTTAAGCCTCATGAAAAGAATTATCCCACCCATGATCTTGAGTTAGCAGCTATAGTGTTTTCTTTAAAGATTTGGAGGCACTATTTGTATAGGGTACATGTTGATATGTTCACAAACCATAAAAGTTTGTAGTATGTATTTTCTCACAAAGACTTAAACTTGCATCAGAGAAGGTGGTTAGAGTTATTGAAAGACTATGACATGAGTGTTATGTATCATCTGGGCAAGGCCAATGTATTGGTTGATGCTCTCAGTAGATTGTCCATAGGTAGTGTTTCTCACGTTGAGGATGGTAAAAACATGTTAGTTCAGTAAGTTTATCAGCTTGCCAGGTTGGGTTTTCATTTGGTTGATTCAGCTGAGGTTAGTGTATGGGTGCAGAATAGTTCAGAATCTTCCTTGGTTTCCATGGTAAAAGAAAAGCAGGACAGGGATCCCAGTTTAGTTAAGCTAAAGGAGTCAGTTAGAGATCAGAAAGTAGAGGTTTTATCCCAATGGGTAGATAGTGTGTTGCGTTGCCATGGTAGGTTATGTGTGCCATGTGTGGATGGCATGAGATAGTGGAATCTTGAAAAAGCGCATGGTGCACATTATCGATTCTTCCAAGGGCCACTAAGATGTACCACAACTTGTGGGAGTCTATTGGTGGAATGGGATGAACAGAGATATTACAGAATTTTTGGCTAAGTGATCCACATGTCAGCAGGTGAAGATTGAGCACCAAAAGCCTAGTGGGTCTATGCAGGAGTTCAGTATCCCCAGTTGGAAGAGGGAGGAAGTGAACATGGACTTTGTGATAGGTTTTCCTCGTACTCGTCATCGGCATGATTTGATTTGGGTCATTATAGACAGAATGTCCAAATCTTCTTATTTCTTGCCAGTCCATACCTCTAACTTAGTCAAGGATTATGCCAAGATCTTGTTAGAGAGTTGGTCAGATTGCATGGAGTTCTGTCATCCATTATTTTAGATTGAGGCACACCGTTTACCTCTCACTTTTGGAAAGCCTTCTAAAAGGGTCTTGGTATCCAAGTTCACCTTAGTATAGTCGTTCACCCTCAGACAGATAGTCAAGCAAAAAAGACCATTCAGACTTTAGAAGATATGTTGGGATCTTATGTTGTTGACTTTTAGGGTAGTTGGGATGACCACTTACCCTTGATTGAGTTTGAGTATAATATCAGCTATCATTCTAGTATTCAGATGGCTCAATTTGAGGCATTTTATGGGAGGATGTGTAGGTCTCCCATTGGTTGGTTTGAGGTAGGAAAGACTACATTGGCAGGGCCTGACTTAGTATTTGATACCTTAGAGAAGGTTTAGTTAATTAGGGAGAGGCTTAAGACAACTCAGAGCCGACAGAAATCGTATGCTAATGTGAGAAGAAAAGATCTCAAGTTTGAGATTAGTGATTATGTGTACTTGAAAATCTCTCCCATGAAGGAAGTGAAGAGGTTTGGCAAAAAAGGGAAGCTCAGTCCCCAATATGTCGATCTTTACCGAATTCTCAGCCATTTTAGAAAATTAGCTTATGAGGTGGAGTTGCCTTTAGACTTAGCTTCAGTACACCCAGTGTTTCACGTCTCTCTGCTAAAGAAATGCATTAGTGACCCAGCAGTTGTAGTCCCTATAGAGAGTATGGATGTTTAGAACAGTCTCTCTTATGAGCAAGTCCCAGTCGAAATCCTTGATCATTAGATTTGCGGACTGGGGAACAAAGAAGTTCCTTTAGTCAAAGTACTATGGCGGAATCAGTCTAGTGATGGAGCTACTTGGGAAGCAGAAGCAGATATACAAACCAAGTATCCTCACCTCTTCTTCACAAACTCAAACTCAGCCCGAGATAACAATCTCCCTTAGATTTAATCAGTTCCATTCTCAGATTACCTTTATAAACTTGGTATCAGTTACCGTTGCATATCATCCTCATGATAGTCATGCATTCATAAATCAATTCAATCATGTAATCATGCTTCAGTTATGCATGTTTAGAATTAAAATTCAGTTTATCTGTAGTTTCTATCATGTAATCATGCTTCAGTTATACATGTTCAGTATGTAAACTTAATCTATCAGTATTCTCAGTTAAGTCAATCTCATTCGAGGATGAATGTTTCTAAGGGGGAGATATTGTAAGACCCCGCAAATCCTAGTCATTTCGGTCCTTTATAGCTTGCCAAAAGGACTCCCAGACTTATAAAAAAATTCAGCTAATTGCTAATTCTTAGAATCATTTTAACCTTCGTAATAGGATGATCTTGCTTTCGATCCTTACGACCTTAAAATATTGATTTTTAAGTTGATTCATGATCAGGGATGTCAATAGGTCACCTCGGGTAAGTTTTGGATTTTTCAGACTTTGTTAGAAGTTTAATTAGATGTCTAAATCAGTGAGTCGATGCGATCTATACATGACACATCGGCCATCGAATCGACCTCATCGACGTGATGTGTCGGATGTAGCGTCACTGGGTAGTTTTGCTCATTAAAAATCTGACTTTTCAAGGGCAAATAGGTCCTTTTTCCCTTACCCAATTCAGTTTAAACATGATATTAAGCCCCAAAAAGGGCAAAATTTATTCTTTATTATCAAAATCCTCTCAAGAACAAACTCTAGTTCATCAAGCTCAAGATTCAAGTCCTAAGAATTCACCACAATTCTCAAAAAATCAACTATTAAGGTATGTTAGATGCTTATCCTTGGGCTTTCTTCCACCCTTGGAGTTCAAGAATCCATTTTAAAACTACAATTTTATTGATTTCATGATTTACATGTTTGAATTGGATTGTTTTCATGTATGTATTATTGTATGGTTTTCAAATCAAGATTCATACAAGTTTCAAGTGAATTAATTAGAAAGTATGTAGAATCATATGACCCTCATGTTAAACCTTTGAATTTGCAAGTTGAATGTTGTAGCCATGATGTTTATATCTCGATGATTTCTATGTACATTAATTATGCTCTCCAGGTATTTGATAGAATGACTATGTAAATTGAGTAGTGAATTCATGACATATTATCATGTGGTCCCATTCATGCACAAGTTCATGCATCTCAAATGTTTGACAAAATGTCTAAATGAATGCATGGAGGACAAATAACTAATGTAATGCCTTTAAGATTTTGTCATATTTTACTATTAATGCTATTGAGTCCTGGGGGTATTCAATACCCGACAATCTAGTTGTTTACCTAGAATTACAATAGCTACAAAATAGTCTCAGTAATGTCATGAATAATAGTACTCAGTCAGTTACATAACTTAGTGAACTCAGTCCAGTTCAGTCAGTCAACACGATCAATAATAGTTTAATCAAGCCTAGTACAGTCTAGTGATCAGTTTAGTGTCTATTCAGTTGGGAGTAGGATTCAGCACTGAGCGAACCCAGGGATGGGGCATTCCTATCAGTAGAGGGTTTGACCCTTAGAAGTAGTCCCTGAATTATGGAACTACTTAGCCATCATAGGGTTAGTCGTTCTCCTGCAAGATTAGGGTTTATGCAACCATATATATAATTCATGAGTCTTCCTGGCAGATTAATGTTAATGCAATATTGTTAGTATCCTTTGGCAAGGTGCTAACACCCTTCCAACGAGGTCACAGGTTGGACCCTAACTCAGTTTATAATTGGGGTATGTCAGTTACATGAACATTCCCACAGTTACAGTTTCAATATTCAATAATCAGTAATCAGTATTCAGTCTCAGAATTCAATAAAAAAACTCAGATAGTTCTACAAACCATGGCTATCAGTTATTAGTTACTTAGCCATTAAAATTTAGTGCTTTGGTATCAGTCTAAACCTCAGTTATCACTATTTAGTTATTAGAACTTAGTACTTTAGTTTCAGACTAATTCAGACAGAGGTTATATGCACAGTATTGCATAGTCAACATGATCAGTAGTTACAGTTTTGCATGCACTCTTATTAAGTTATTTCATGATGTTCATTTACTCAGTTATCATCTCATGCATATGAACCCATGTATACCTGCCTGCCTCACTTAGCATACCAGTGAATTCAAAGTACTGACGTATACTTTTTCTTTTATGTTATGATGTCTCATATCATAGGTTCAGACGCACGGCATCCTAACCGTACTTAGTAGCTCAGGTTATCAGAAACAATTATAGTGGTGACTCCTCAAATTTTAAGGATAGAGATACTTATTTCAGCATTCCAGCAGTTTAATATGTTCAGCAATCAGAGTTAGCTGGGGATTTGTCCCATCAACTCCATATTCAGACAGTTAAATGCTTTTGGACTAGACTATTTTAGACAGATGTTCAGTTTTTTAATATTATTATTAGTATTCGGTATTTGTTTTTAGTTTAGGAACCTTATGAAAATTTTATCCTAACTTCCACATATATTTTCAGTATTATTATTATTCAGTGCTCACAGCAAGTACCAGTCATGGGTTAGCTTGTGGTCCTTCGAGATTGTAAGCACCGTGTGATGCCTAGGGTGTAGTCTCGGGGCATTAGAGGTGGTGCCATAGGTCTGGAACTTAGGGAATGGTACTAGTGCCTCATGCCTAATGGATGGGGAAGACACCATCCTTATATTCACTCGGTGCTAAGGGTTACTCCCAACTTAATGACACTGATACTAGACTTGACTGAATTAAACTTAACTGAACATGATTTCATAACTTATAATGATCATCATGATTACATCAAATGAGTAGATAAAATAATTCATGGTTTAACTGAATCAAAATGATCTAAATTGATGTAAAAACACTTAGGTATCGGGTATTCATAACCCACCCACACTAAATGATCACTGAATGAAATAACAAGCTTAAAATTATAGTAAAGGATCATGGTTCAAAACCCATAAGCATAGACATTCCATCAAACATGTGGGGATCATGAATTTAAACATGGGAATGCTTTAAATAGGAGAAAACAACATGATTACATGACTGAAGTCATAAAGTTGCGGATTTAACATGGAATTCACTTGAATAAAGCATAGAAAACTCAAATTCATAGCATGAGGAATTCAAAATCTTGCATGGAATCATACATGGGCTGAATTAAATTAAAATCGCTAAGAAAACATGGCTTTAAACCCATCTTAAGCAATATAAAATACCATAATAATAGAAAAATCCATTCTTTAATTGAAAAAAGGGGTTTTGGGCTCTATGGGTGAAAAGAACCCATGAATGAACACCTCATATACCTTAAACTTTTAACTTGAAAGAGAAATACCAATCTTGATGCTTTTTTGAAGGTTCTTGAACTTGGGGAACTTAAATTCTTAATTTCTTGGGGATAAAGGAATTGAATTTGTGTTCTTGGGGAAAGAGAATGGTTTTCTTGGGAGGATAATTGGAGAAGAAGGGCAAAATTATGCCCTAACTGATGCCCAAGTCATGCTATGAATGATTGGGTTGAGGGGAAAAGACCCAATTGTCCCTCTGATATTTAAATTCATACTGGACGTAACAAGCTTATCGCGATACAGTCTTTTCGTAGTAGTGCATTTCCCTCACCGCAACGAGGTTTGCATGCCATCGGGACTAATGTCGTGTCTCTAGCTTATAGCGGTAACCCATTGGTTTCGTGATCCAAACATGACCCAAACCCCGTTTGAAAAATCCAAATCTTCTCCAAGATATGCTCCTTACATCCCTGAACATGAATTAATTCAAAAACCAACATGTTGGGGCTAGGAAGACCAAGTTAAAAATCCTCTAAGTTTAAAAGCCTTAAAAGTCCCCAACACTTACTGAAATTTTCTTGCTTTAAGCCCTTTATGCATGTAACTAGAAGGTTAATTAAGCTAAGAATGGTACACGGGTATTACAATTATTATATGATAATATTTGATAGCTATACAAGTCTAAGTCATACCTTTTATAAGTATACTTATATGTCCTATTATAAGTGTAGTTGTATGAAATAATCTTAGTTTACATACAAATGCCTTGAATTGAATTGATAGCCTTTAGTATGGATTGACTTTGTGGTGGTATTGAACTGATTTTCAAGAAGTGCCTTAAATTGAATAAAAATAAGTGAAACATCTGATTTCTTAAACAATGGAAAACCCTAAATGAAATTCCTATAGTCATCCACGAAAACAAGAAAGTAACAATGACCTTTTGAAGAAAGAAAGGGAGATGGTCCCCAAACATCCGCATACAATAATTGTAGAAAGGATGAACTTTTGTTGCTACTAATAGTGAGAGTTAATTTATGTGACTTGCCAAGATGGCAAGCGCTACAACTATTATTTAACTTAGAGCTAGAAATTGGTAAAGCGTGATGGTGTAGAACTTAATGAAGGACTCATTTGTATGGATAACCCAAGAGAATATGCCAATGATTTTGAGAAGCTTTGACTGAAATATATGTAAAGGGATGAAATACAGAGGAGATCTTGAGCGGTAGAGTGTAGAGACCATTTTTACTTGGATCGAAAAGAAAAAGCCTCCTGGTAGCTTAATCTTTAACAAGAAAATAAGTGGGGTTCAATTCAAAGAAGACTTTATTATCATGTGCAAAACGCTGAACATAAAGTAATGGCTTAGTAATGGATGGAATATAAAGAATATTAGTGAGACAGAAGGATTTATTTGGTGAGTGAAAGAGGGAATTACCAGTATTATGGATAAGTAGACCAGTACCATTGCCAACCTATAGTTTATCTACTCCTTTGCATGGCTCTACTTGATGAATATCCGAGACATCCGGTGTTACATGGTGTATTGCTCCATTGTTCGGGAACCAAGATTGAGTTAGTGGAATTGGTGCTTGATGAAAAAGATATGTTGAGGGCTTAATCAAGTGACTCTAATACTGAAAGCATGTGTCAGCTAAGTGATTGTTTCCATTTCATATTTGGCAATGAGGTTTGGTGTCAAAAGAGTTCTGCCATGATTTTCCATGTGAATTATTTATGGAGGACAAAGATCGACCACTTCTTCCACCCTTCCTCTAGAGTTTCATCTACGACCCTGATTATCAGAGGTATAGTTAAAGTTATTATTATGAGAGCGACCATTTTTGTTAGATCATTGAAAGAAGTAAGAAACTGTCATAACCCGAGACTACCCCCTAGACGTAACATAGTGCTTAAGGCCATAAGTGACCCCAAGCTAACCTATGATCCGGTACCTACTGTGAGCACTGAGTAAAACAATACAAGAAAATCATATTTGGAAGTTAAACTAATCAAATATTATTAACATATACTTCTGAAACAATACTTAACATGTCTGAAACTGATGATAAAATTGAAAACAAGTCTGACTGTTTGAATATCAGAAAACTTCTAAGGCAAAAGGAGTTGATGGGACAAGCCCCCAACTAACTTCGATTGTCTGAAATGAAAAAATACTAAATATAGCTATAAATACTTGTCCTTGATGGATAAATACTCACCACAACTGTTGTTAGGGGGTACTAAGCTGACTAAGGGTGATCGAGGAACTGAGCGTCTGAACCTATGATATAAGACAACATAGCGCAAAAGATAGTATGCAGTCAATACTTTGAATGTACTGGTATGTGAGATAGGGACTAACTGGAATACATATAAGTATTGAGCATGAGTGTATGAATATGTAAAATAAATGTAAGACCAAGCATAAACATGTACCGAAGTGATCTGAATAATTAATATCTGAATAGCTAAATACTCGATAAACTGAATAACTGGATAATTAATATTTGTACACTTAGTCATGCTAACCTAAGTTGATGTCCTCTGAATACTGAACTGAGACTATGGAGCTATCATGTAATCAACATGCCCTAATATGAGCTAATTGGGGTCCAACTTGTGACCCTAGTTGGAAAGGTGTCAGTTCCTTTCCACGGGTACTAACACATGTCTGACGATGTGGATACATCAAAGTTTATGTCCTGAAGGACTAGGGTATCAGTCCTCTACTGGCGGGGGACCCCTAAGAGAGTGTCAGTCCTCTACTGGCAGGTGACATCTCATAACTTGCATCGTCTACATAGCTCTGGAACTTAGGGACTTCTTCTAAAGGTCTCATTTCTCTACTGGTGGGTGAACCTTCTTCCCTAGGTTCGCTCATTGCTAAATCCTACTCCCAACTTTACTGACACTAGACTTATTTAAGTTAACTGGACTCACAATTGATAATTGCTCATATGAATATTGTAATCTAAATATGATGATAAAATCATGATCTAACTGACTTGAAACTTGAAAATCTAAAACATGTGTAAACATATAGGTATCGAGTGTTCATAACCCTCTAGCATTGAATAATACTTTAAATACAATAACATTATTTAAAGCATTGTAAGGGAATTCATGATTTATAAACCCCAAAACATAGTATATTTCACTAAAATGATGAAATTTATGATTATAAGTACGGGAATATGTTAAACTTATGAAAACAACATGATTACATGGTTTATTTCATAACTTAAGAAATCTACAAGATATCAACTGAACATGATCTGGGTGACTGATATTATAAAGCATGAAAGAGTATAATTCACATGGGGAAACACAAAGTCATAGTTTTATTCAAAACTATTAAGAGCAATTTGAGTAAATTCATACTTAACATTGAAATTTCATGAACTAAGGAAAAGAATTTATACTTTAAAAACAAAGGGTTCTTAGGACTCAATGGGCAGAAGGATTCTCATTGATGAATATCCCACATACCTGAGTTGCTTGAATTCTTGGAAAAATCTTTGATTATTGTGTTCATGAGGATAGGATTATTGTGAGTATTGTTAACTGATGGAGAATGGGGCAAATAATTCTCCACTTGGGTTTTAGGGAGAGGAGGAAAAGACCAAAATACCCCTTGAACCTTTAAAGATTTGCAAGATTTACAGCCTCTGTGGCATAGAGTCTATCGTAGAGACTAGCCTCTATGACATGGTAAGTATCGTGGAGACTAACCTCCATGACACATCTAAATCGCAGAGTCATTCTGCTTTTGTGCTCCAAAAACACCTTGAACCCCTTCCAAAAATTTTGAAACTCTCCGGAATGACCCTTTTAACATCCCTAAACATATTTCAACTCATAAATCAAAGTTTTGAACTTGGGAAGTCCAAAAATAAAATGTTCAAAATTTTGGGGTCTTAAAATGGCTATGTCACTTGTACTTAGTGTGAATTAAATTGCTCTAGGACTTCTAAACATGGGACGAATAGCTAGAAACTCGTCTAGAATCATGTGGGGTATTACAATATCTTCCCCTTAGGATTATTCGTCCCCAAATGAAACTGTCTGAACTGAGATATTAAGAAGACTGAGATCATGCAATGAATATTTATAAGCTGAATCTTGATTTAGTAGCTAAATCTAAAACATAATGCAATGGATGACCTAAATTCATGAGATGACATGAGATAGAAAATGAGATAATCAATTTAGGGGAAACCATTACCTCAAGCTGAATCTTAATTCGTAGAGAAAAGATGGGGATACTTGGTTCGCATATATGCTCCTACATCCCAAGTAGCTCCCTCAACGGGCTGATTTCTCCATAGAACCATAACTAAGGGAACTTCGTTACTCCTTAGCCTACAAATCTGACGATCAAGGATCTCAACTGGGACTTCTTCGTAAGAAAGGCTATCTTTCACGCCCACACTCTCTATAGGAACGAAAGAAGCTGGGTCACTAATGCATTTCTTTAGTAAATAAACATGAAACATTGGATGATAAACTGATGCCAAATCTGCAGGCAACTCTAACTCATAAGCTACCTTCGAAAATAGCTCAAAATTCTATATGGGCCAACATAGAGGGGACTGAGCTTCCCCTTCTTACCAAAGCTCTTCACCCCTTCCATGGGAAAAAATTTCAAATAAACCAAGTCACCAACCTCAAACTCAAGATCTTTTTTTTCTCACATCAGCATAGGATTTCTGTCGGCTCTGGGTTGTCTTCAACCTTTCTTGGATTAACTAAACTTTCTCCATCATCTCATACATTGAATCTGGCCTTATCAAACCAGCCTCACCTACTTCAAACCAACCAATATAGGATCTACACCTCCTTCAATAGAGAGCCTCAAATAGAGCCATCTGAATACTAGAGTGATAGTTTTTGTTGTAGGTAAACTCAATCAAAGATAAGTGATCACCCCAACAACCTTTGAAGTCGATAATACAAGCCCTCAAAATATCTTTTAACGTATGAATAGTCTGAACTGCCTGACCATCTATTTGATGATGAAAATCCATACTGAGATGAACTTGGATACCAAGACCCTTCTAAAAATCCTTTCAAAAATAAGAGGTAAACTGAGTACTTCTATCTAAAATAATGGTCAACGAAACGCCATGCAACTTTACAAACTCCTTGAGATAAAGTCTAGCATAATCCTTAGCTGAATACAAAGTATGAACTAGTAACAAATGGTTTGACTTGGTCATTCTATCTACAATGACCCAAATCGAATCATGTTGACGACGTGTACGAGGTAACCCTATCACAAAATCCATTTTCACCACTTCCTACTTCCATCTGAGAATGATGAACTCATGAAGCGTACCACTAGGCCTTTGGTGTTCAACCTTAACATGCTGACAATTCAAACACTTAGCCATAAATTTTGTAATATCTTTATTCATACCATTCCACCAATAGATTTCCCATAAATTACGATATATCCTAGTGGCTCCTAGGTGAATATAATATCACACACCATGCGGAACATAAAACCTACCCTAACAATGAATCACACCATCTCCCACTTAAGAGAAACCCTCAACCTTCTGATCTAGAAACACTTCCTTCAACCTGACCAAAATAGGATCTCTATCTTGCTTCTCATTCACTTCAGCTACCAATGAATATTTTGTACCATTCTAAACCCATATACTACCTTTGGCTGAGTCAACCAACCAAACACCTAATATACCAGGTTGATGAACCTCTCAGACTAACATTTTTTTATCCTCTTTAACATGCGCAACACTTTCCATAAACATTCTACTAAGAGCATCGATTGGGGGTGATACAACACACTCATATCATAATTTTTCAGATATTCAAGCCACCTTCTCTGACGAATATTTAGATCCTTCTGAGTGAACACATACTGTAAACTATTATGATCCGTGAACGCATCAATATGAACCTTGTAAAGGTAATGCCTCCAAATCTTTAAGTCAAAGACAACTACTACCAATTAAAGATCATGAGTCAGGTAATTTTTCTCATAGGAATTAAGGTGTCTAGAGGCATAAGCTATGACCTTACCTCGCTACATCAATGCCCAACCACGACCCACTCTAGAAGCATCACAATAGACTACAAACCCATCTGAACCCTCCAGTGGAGTCAATACTGGAATATAAGTGAGTCGAGTTTTTAACTCCTAAAAACTCTTCTCGCAGGAATCTAACCACTGAAATTAGACTTTCTTCTAAGTCAGTCGAGACATAGGAGAAGTAAGAGTAGAAAATCCTTAAAAAAACCATCTATAGACACCAGATAAACCTCAGAAACTCCTGATATCTGATAGAGAGATGAGTTTAGGATAGTTTTTCACTACTTTGATCTTTTGAGGGTCAACTCGAATGCCATCACCAAAAATGATGTGACCAAGGAAAGCTACTGATCACAACCATAATTCACACTTATTGAACTTAGTAAATAACTGGTGGTCCTGAAGGGTCTGTAATATAATTCTCAAATGGTCTGCATAATCACCTTCACCATGAGAATGGACGAGGATGTCATCTATGAAGACTATGATGAACATGTCCAAGTACTTCTTGAATATCCTGTTCATCAAGTCCATAAAAGTTGCAAGAGCATTCGTTAGTCCAAAAGACATCACTAAAAATTCAAAGTGACTATACTGAGTTTGAAGGTTGTCTTTGGGATGTCACATTCCGTGACTCTAAGATGATGATAGCCGGATCTGAGATCTATCTTAGGTAAATATCATGCACCCTGAATGAGGTTGAATAAGTTATCAATCCTGGGGAAAAGATACTTATTCTTGATTGCGACTTTGTTCAACTGACGGTAGGCAATGCACATTCTAAGGGAACCATCTTTCATGAGCACGGAGAACTAGAGAACACCACAGATAAATACTAGGCCTAATGAAACCCTTATCTAGGAGGTATTTCAACTAATACTTTAATTCCTTAAGCTCTAATAGATCCATTCTATAAGGTGGAATTGAGATGGGCTGGGAATCTAGGAGGATATCTATTTCGATGTTAATTTCCCTCTCGAGAAGAACTCCGAGAAGATCTTCAGGGAACACTTCTTGAAACTCATTCACTGCTAGAACTGACTCAAGACTCAGAGTTTTAGAATTTGATTCCTTGACTCTAACGAGATGGAAAATACATCCCTTGGAAATTATATTTATTTTCTTAAGGTAGGAAATAAATGAACCTGTAGGAACTGTGGTACTACCTCTCTATTCTATGACGGGCTCATTAGGAAATTGGAACTGGACTATTCTATTTCTACAGTCAAATAAGGCATAGCATGAGTGGAGCCAATCTATGTTGAGAATGACATCAAAATCTGGCATCTCTAACTCTACAAGATAAACTGAAGTTACTTTCTAAGACATTGTGATTGGGCAAATTTTGTATACCCGTCTAGCTGTATTAGAACTATCCACTGAGGTTGACACAGCGAAGGGTTCTTTTAGGATTTTGGGACTAACGCCAAAGTCTATTATTATATAGGGAGTCACAAAATAAAGAGAAGCTCTAGGTTCTAACAATGCATAAATATAAAGATGGAAGACTTGTAATATACCCATAACCACATCGGAAGAACTCTCCTAATTCAATCAAGTTTAGAGAGCATAAATTTAGTTCTGATGTTGCCTTCTAATGGCACTGGAGGTGTTGCCTTACTGAGTCAAGTGACCTGCTGGAGCCAATAAAAAGTTAGACTGGCCCTGTAGATGAAAATCCTTTCCCTTCTGGGAAACCGCTGGGCAATTCCTAATTTTTTAGCCTGACTTGCCACATCCAAAACACACATCACTGCCTGTCCCGTGCTCTTTCTGATGGTTCCTACCACATCTCCTACAAAGCGGATTGGTATGACTACTATTTACGCTACCCTAGGACTTTGATCTTGGCGCTCTATCCCTATCGTTCTGCCTGAACTTAGGCACTGGGCACTGTCTAAAGATGGGGCTGTAGATAAATATTTCTGGCAGAACTGAGAATGATTCCTACCATCAAACCTTTGTTGTGGGAAGTTGAAGCTACTAGTTCTGACCTTCTTATTCTCTCCTTTATTTTCTTTGAGCTTCTACTCCTCAATCTACTGAGCATGGACCATTAATCTAGAAAGGTCGATCTCCTTAACCAACATAGTTGTTATGCACTCCTTAACCATATCCTTTAAAATATCAAACACAAACTTACTCATTCTAGCCCTAGAATCAACCACCATAGTCAGAGCATATCTCTCCAACTAGGTAAACTTGAGTAGGTACTTCTTCACACTCATGTTACACTACTTCAGATTTATAAGATCCTATAATTTGGCCTCTCTCAACTCGAGTAGGAAAAAACTCAACACCTCTGTCATCCTTCCACTACTTAAACCAAGTATGATTGTCATGACCCAGATTAACTGATCTTGCGGGCACCTACTCTATTCTAAGTAGCTAAGAGAACCCTTACTACCCAACTAGAAGTTTTTAAGAAAATACAAAGTAAATTAAATACTAATAAACAAACTTCTTACAAATACTTCTTACAAATGTCCTTCACTATCCCAAGACTTGGCCAGGCATGTACAAGATCTACCTATTACAACATAGACTGACAATGATACAAATAATACAAAGACTCCAATATCTGCCAGGAAGAAAGTACAGAAGTTAGTGCTGAATATCGCCATCCATCTAGTAAATACAACTAACCTACATCCAGTCTACACTCCAAAAAGGAATGTAGAAGAGTAGGGTCAGTACAACCACACGTACCGGTATGCATCATCGGTCGACCGTGTTAGTTCATATAATCATAAAATAGAATTAATAAAAATAAATCATGACATATTTAATAGAATATAATTCAACTAAGGTTGTAATAATATTATTACTTTACCTATATAAGTTACAATATCCAACTACTCTTGCAACTCCATCAATATTATATTCGCTACTAATATACTCTAGCCTCATTAGTTCACCTCATCAACCACCATTCAATGCTAATACATCACTATTCCTCTTTATTCACCTTATCTTACATCAATATTCCTCTTTATACACCTTATCTTTTTCATTACTCATATTCACAAGAACAAACCCATAATCATACATAACCCACACTAAATCTTGGGCTAATAACCAAATACTCTATTATAATATTAAAGAATGATAACTAGCCATTCTGGTAAGCTACGATTAAAACACGTATAAATAAAGCAAGTCAACCAACATATAAGTAAGTACAAAGTTTCGCCTTTACAAATACATATCACACAATCAAATACCCCATGAATCAATAATACAACAATAACAAATCAAACAATGCTCAAATAAGCCACATAACCATCAAGTGTATCAACAATACTGTAAACATCCACAAACTCAACACAAATATGTAAACACATGCTATGGGACTTATTTTTGCCCAAATAGTCATGACCTGTAGGGAACAATCTATGTTCATGTACCATATTGGCGTGGTACCCGATCCAACATATACAAATCCATACCGACATGGTACCCAATCCAAATATACATATCCGTACCAGCGTGGTACCCTATCCAATATATACACATCCGTACCGGTATGGTACCCGATCCAACATATACACATTCGTACCGGCGTGGTACCTGATCCAACATATACACATCTGTACTGGCATGGTACTCGATCCAACATATACACATCTGTACCGGCGTGGTACCCTATCCAACATATACACATCTATACCGGCGTGGTACCCAATCTAACATATAAACATCCATACCGACTGGTACCCGATCCAACATATACACATTCATACCGGCGTGGTACCCGATCCAATACAAACAAGCATTATAAATATCAAATTTACACAACCTCACAGCATACAATACAATTTACCAAGCTTACAGGTACACTTAAAGACATAAGGCAATTCCATCAAGTAAATTTTCAATAATCCTTTATACACGCATTAACAATCCAAACATCAACAATATCAAGCATGTCCGAATACCAATCAACAAGTTTTCATATCATTACTTTAAGGAGTTATCATTATCAAACAAGCCACTCATAGGCACAATTCAATAAACCATCATTATCACCAATTTAGCCTCTCATGGGCATCAAATAGATATAGTATTTTTCATTAATATCAAAACAAAAATATCATAACATAAATCACTATTTAATTCTTACGCATACAATTCACTATTGGGGCCTTAATTACTCATTGATTATTAAAAATATCATTATTTTCTTAAATACTGCAATTTGGGTTCTAACATCACCACCTATAACTAGCACGGACACGCGTATAATTATCCTCTACCTCTTTCTACATAATGCAATCATCACATTGATTCAAATCATCTATCCCTTAGATATTACAATAATCATCAATATTCGATCTTAGCATAATTCTCCTAATCATATTATTACACAATACATACAACTTAATACCATTACAACTCAACTAGGTCCATCACTAGAATAACTAAAAAACCATCATGTTTATATATCATATTTACAACAATCTCCTTTTGGGCACATAACATATAATATCACAAATATTACATAATCAATCAGTAATATAGTTTTTGGGATTAAAGTTAAGTACTCGTGTCTTTATCCTCCTCAACTCCATGCCAGCAGGCCTAGACATATTTTCTCCCATCAATTCTAAATTATGAAAATATGAAATAACATGATCTTCTACTCATTAAACCTAGCCTACCTGGACGCCAAACTTTTGAATGAAGCAAGCCACAATAAGAATGTTATTTCTTTTCCTTCATGCCTTGGAATAATCAACCATCTAAAAATCAAGCAATAATAAGAGTAATTAAACAATTACTCTTCAAACAAATATCTTACGGATTCAAAATCACTAGTTCTATCCTTAATTAAAGGTCTATATCATTCTCCAATATCAGTTAGCCATTAATTAGCTCTTTCAATCTTAATCCATCTCCATTAATGGGGTTTTTATGTTAAAGGTCTCATTTTTACGGAATTCAAGATTCCTAACCATCAAAATTCATAATCTAGTCAATGAAATTCATGTTAGGAATCTTTAATTTATAGTATAGAATCAGATTAGGACATATTAAAACTATCCATGGGTATTTCTCAAAAGGATTCCACCATTAAAGGTCTTTCTAAGGATTGTAAGATGTTAAAGGATTAAAAGACGAAGAAAATAATGAAACAAACTTACCTCAACAAAGGAATTTCACCTTAAGCTTTGGGAGATCACCTCTTAGGGTTTTGGAATGAAATTTGGGGTTTTTAGGCCTCAAAAATGGATGAAGTTGATTTAAATACAATAAGAATTTTTGCTACAGAGAAATTCCGTTTCAGCCCAGACAGTGCTCAGTAAAACAGTCATAACATTTTACTCCGAATTTGGATTGAGGAACGGTTTGTTTAGTTAGAAAGAGGACTCGAATATCTTTGATTTAATAGATAATGGGTTTCGTAACTCCTTATATTCTAATATCTATGATTGTTTAAAGTTGGCCCTGATAGAAACCCATATCAAAAGAAAGTTTTATACTTAACTTTGTGTTTAGGATATTGTATGACCTTCATTAATAGCTAAAGAAATTTCAAACTAAGTTATTGATATTAGAAATCATGAATAATTAAATTCATCGACTTGAGTCTATCTAGCACATCCGAAGGCTAAAATCTTCGTTGAAAAGTTTAAGGTGACATAATAAATAAAATATTGGCTAATTTAGACCCAAATTAATATTAATGAATGAATTTGTTATGAATAATTTAGTAAAGGTGTAATAGGTCGTTACAATGATCCACTCCTTGCAATTGGTAAGTAGCTAAATCAACACTCTCACTAGAAGTAAAACCTATGATATCTGTCACTTTCTGCACACCATCCAAAAACTCCTGCGGATCCTCTTCAGAGTTGGATCCAGAAAATAATGAATGATTCATCCGAGTGAAGTCTCGGGTCCTAGATGCTACCATACTCACTACTGGATTGGATGGGGCAACAACCTACTGGTTATACTGAGAAAATATAGTCTGAGCTAAAATAGTGAAAGCAGTCCTGAATTCGGCATAGGAAATATGCTTTTTAGAGGGTTTTCCTAAACAGGAAGTGGTGCGGGCTGATCCCCGTTCCACTTTTTACTATGGCACAACCCAAACTAGGGTCTGGTTGTATCAGGTATCTCAAGTCCAACATAGACCAGAGATCAGCCGCTGCACCTAACTAACCCAAACACAACACACCCCAAATGAGATGGATTTCAAACACATAACAAGACCGTGTGCAATAGCTTAAGAAAGATTCAGTGTATGTCCATGACCAACCTCCGACGATCGGCCAACCGACTGACCGACACCGCCCAATAACTATAGTAGTCCAACAAATCCTTCTAAACAATGATTCAAATAGAATATAAATAAAGTGTCGGGACATGCCCCCGACAATAGCCAAAAATAAGTCTGAGACATAAGAGGAACAAAATACGAAATATAGACTTCCGATGTCTAAAAGCTCACCACTTCGATGTCAACTCACGATCTGATCCTAAATCCTAATCACAGAGCAGGAGGACTAAAAGTGTGACCAATTCCTGTATCCCGTGGGGATATAGCTCCTGAAGACAATTAGCGGGGTGAACGCTAGCATATAACATGGGATTAGGATAACATAATGACATGATCAATAGTTTAACATTATTCAAACCAATGCACATAATCATATGCATATACATATATATCGCATGCCAGTACAGGGAATAAGGCTTAACATGTATTTTCAAAACTTTAGCTTGGATTGTATAGCTCAACCGTCACATAATAGTACCCACGGTCTATATGGGACCCAGCTCTCACCTCCTAATCGGGCCCCAGTGCATGTAGCTGTATGAACTGGAGAATAATCTCATATGTATGCTCACAAGGGACTCGAGTGTCCCAACATATAATAAGGTGGATTAAGCTCCCTATCATGTAATGATTTACGGGGGACTCAAACCTCCCTAATCATGAAATAATAATAATGAGGGGGAGTCAAACCTTCCTGGTCACTTTGAACCCCGCATCGGCAAATGCGGTTCCCAGTGTCGGTCTCCTAGACCACCACTTTCACGATTTAGCTACACAATCCTTATTAGAGCCCAGTTAAAAGATTTATCACATAATCTCAATCATGAACCAAATTTCACATTAAGGCATACATTTTTAGTATCGCCATACCAACTACACTTGTAAGGTAATAACAACATGCCAAAGTAATTTCCATTAACTTGGGGAAAACAACTCCCTTTTTTCATTAATACAAGGTGGGGGAACACCGACTCCTATTGTTCATTAAATCATACCATCGTGTTTCAATTACCTCTTTATATCATGCAATAGTTCAAGACTAGTTCAATTTATAAATTCTCACCTTTCTCATAACTCAAAATCAATTTCATAATATGGGGTGGGGTCATAACCACTTCAAAAGTTACAAGTTTGGGAAAATCATAATTCCCTAGTTCATTCACCATACCCATGCACCCATAAGTTCAAAACCATATTTAAAGCATGAATAATCATAATAAAAACATTGTTCAACAATAAGCATTCAAAACCCACAACCCTTGTTTTCAAAATCAAAACAATTCCATGTGAACAACACTTTAATACATATGCTTTTACAAAATTAACAATGAGGGAAGAGTCACATATATGTAAAAGTAAGATGTACGGAGAGAAATCACCCTTGAAAGCCCTAACTGTTCAACCTCTTGAAAGACCTAAGTGTTCTTGACCTTGAGGAAAGACCTAAGTGTTGAAAAGTTACTTTGATGTGTTTATGAGGGCTAATAATACCATAAAGGGGTTATAGGACGTGGGTTTTAAGTTGGGTACGAGGGGAAATATCTAGAATGCCCTTAACTTAAAAGCTAAAAAAGGGTCACCTTTGACTGCGAGTCAACCCTTACTCATAGCCACTCCTTACGACTTGTCACCGTGAGTCATAACCAAGGTAGTACCACCAAGACACCCTACACTGTTATCTTTATGATTCATTGACACCACTTATAATGTAACCCTATGACTCGTAGAGTCTAGTCGTAATCAACATAGAACCCAAATTGGGACTTACATTGGACACCCTACGATTTTACCTAACGACTCATAACATATCCTTACGTATTTTAGTGAACCACTCATACTTAGAGCAGAATCTAGCCACAAACTTACTGGTTTGGTATGAGTCGTTACCAAGGGAATGAGCTCAAAGCTCAAGAAATTTCCAAAGACCAAAAATTTGAGGCGTTTCAATTCTCCCCGACTTGGATCATTTGTACTCGAATAATAGGACAAGGAATTTATTAGCACGAATTGACTCCACATACCTCTACTCTTACCTTAACCAAGAAAGAAAACAAAGATGCTAAGAAAATCACTCTTTTCTTTAACAAAGTCAAAAAACAAAGATATCAAGGAATACAAATACCTTAAGCACAATTATCCAAAGCGGAAAACAAAATGGATAATTGGACTTCAAGCCCTCTTTGGTTTCCCAAGAAGCCTTTTCAACCTTGTGGTTCCTCTATAAAACCTTTACCGAAGCTACGTCCTTCATCCGCAATAGACAAACTTGCCGATCCAAAATTCCAATTGGGACTTACTCGTAAGATAAGGAATCTGAAATACCCACCTCCTCTAAAGAAATGACCGTTGAAGGATCACCCTAGAACTTTCTCAACATCAAAAGGAGAAAGACTAGATGAATGGAGCTCAAACTAGAGGGAAACTCCATTTCATACGTAACATTACCAACCCTCTTCAACACCAAGTACACACCAATATATAGGGGACTAAGCTTTCTCTTCTTACCAAACTGCATCACTCCCTTCATGGGGGATACTTTAAGAAGACCTAATCACCAACACTAAACTCTAACTCCCTTTGCCTTACATCCACATAGGACTTTTGGTGACTTTGGATGATTTTACGTCTATCCCGAATCACCTTCACCTTCTCCATTGTTTGGTTAACCAAATATGGGTGAAACATCTCAACCTCACCAACTTCAAACAACCCTAGGAGACCTACACCTCCTACCGTAAAAGGCCTCAAAAGAAGCCATACTAATATTAGAATGGTAGCTATTATTATACGTAAACTCTATAAGAGGTAAATGATCAACCCAACTACCACCATCGTCAATCACATAAGTTCTAAGCATGTCTTCCAGTGTTTGAATAGTTTGTTCCAATTGCCATTCGACAGCAGGTGGAAAACAATACTAAGGCTCACCTTAGTTCCCAAACCTCTCTGGAATTAACACCAAAATTGTAATGAGACTAAGTCCCACGATCTAACATGATAGAAATAGGTTCCCCATGCAACTTCACAGTCTCTTGGAGGAATAATTTCACATAGTCTTCTGCCAAAAATTTTGTTCTTACTGGCAAAAAGCGAGCAGACTTAGTCACCCTATCCATGATGACCTAAATCAAATCAAAATAATTATGATACCAAGGAACACTGGTAATGAAATATATCTTAATCACTTCCCAATTCCACATAAGCTACTTAATTTTTTGATACAACCCTTCAGAACGCAAGTGCTCAACCTTCACTTATGGACACACCATGTATTTTGCCAAAAAATTATCCACATCTCGCTTTATATTGTTCCACCAATAAATCTCCTTAAGATCATGATACATCTTATTTGAACCAGTATGAATGGTATAACGTGATTCATGCGCCTCTGCCAAGATCCTTCCTCTTAACTTATCTACATCAGGAACACATAATCTACCTTGGTACCTCAAGATACCATTGTCACCAATCTCAAATGCTACAACCATTTACTGTCCCACATTTCCCTTATTCTTCATTAACACAGGATCCAATACCTATTTTTTCTTTATTTTAGTACCAAGAGATGACTGTTCCACATTTTGCACAAACACACCCCCATCCTCTGAATTCAAGAGACGAACTCCAAAGTTAGCCAAATGGTGAATATCTTTCACTAATTCCAACTTTTCCTCATCCACATAAGCTAGACTTCCCATAGATAACCTACTAAGAGCATCAGTAACCACATTAGCTCTACCTGGGTGGTAATGGAAACTCATGTTGTAGTTCTTTAGCAACTCAAGCCACCTCCTCTACCTGAGATTCAACTCCCTCTAGGAGAACACATATTGTAGGCTCTTATGATCGAAAAATATATCTACATAGACTCCATACAAATAGTGATGCCAAAACTTCAATACGAACACCACAACCAATAACTCTAAGTCATGAGTTGCATAATTCCTCTCATGAACTTTCAACTGCCTAGAAGCATAGGCCATGACCCTACCATGCTACATCAACACACAACCAAGTCCCACACAGAATGTGTCACGATAAACCACGAATTTATTATTACCCTCAGGCAAGTTCAAAACTGGAGTTGTAGTCAACTTATCTTTTATCTTTTCAAAACTACTCTCACAAGCATCGAACCACAAGAACTTTACCTTATTTTAGGTCAACTTAGTCAGTGGGGTAGCTATAGTCGAGAAACTCTCTACAAACCTTTTATAGTAATCGGCTAAATCTAAGAAGCTCCGAATATCAGATGGAGTCATGGGCCTAGGCCACTTCTAAACCACTGCAACTTTTTCCGAATCCATCATGATCTCTTCACTAGAAATAACATGACCTAGAAAAGTAACATCGTTCAACCAGAACCCGCACTTCAAAAACTTAACATACAAATATTGATCTTTCAAGGTCTATGATATGTGAGCAATTGCTAACACATTTAAGACCTTTAACCAAGAATAATTGTGAAGTCTTAAGTACCTTTTGTCGGTTTTGATTTATTTATGTCTGATTTTACAATTTAAGCTAATGGGATGGAGAACCAACAAGAATAGCAGCAAAAAAGTTGAAATCTGGATGAATCTGAAGAGAAGTGTGGCTGACGACATCTGTGATAAGTTGTCAACCCTGTGATAGGCTATCACAGATGTCGTCAGACTTAAGCATGAGTTGAAGCCTATGACGACATCTAGTGATATGACGTCAAAAGTGTGATAGACCATCATGAATGTCGTCATCCTTAACCAAAGAATGGGAGTTAAAGAGAAGTGTGATGACATTTTGTGATAAGGCGTCAAAATGGTGATAAGGCATCAGGAGCACCGTCAGACTTAGGTAGAACTTGGAAGCTGAGATGAAGTTTTGACGACATTGGTGAAAAGACATCAAACTCTTGATACATCGTTATCGGCATCGTTGTCCTTAGGCAGCAAGAGCCAAAATTGCAGAGGAGCTGACGACATCCATGATAAGCCGTCGTACTCCTGATAAGCTGTCATGGATGTCATCATCTATTCCGTGAAAAAGCTGCAACTTTAATTTTATTTCCTTATTTACTTTGAACTATTTAAAGCTTTGTTTTAGGGTTTTCTAGATGATTATTCATTCATTCATCATCATCATTATTCTGAAGAGAGTTCGATACTTTGAGTCTTGGAGAATATTTTTTGATATTTCTTTCTATATCTTTTTGGATTCGAACAACACAACTATTTTGGGGATTTTCCTTTGTGATCTAATCTATGATTCACTAATTATTATTCATCTCTATAAGTTAATCTTCTCAATCATGAATTCAATTATGTGGTTCGTTCTTTTCATCATTAGTGGCTACACTCTATTAACCTGAATTATGGGATCTAGGGTTAGGTCGTGATGAGGTGCTAAATACTCAAGATTTAATAGGTGTTAGGATTTCTTGATAATTCTGAGATTTTAATTAACGTTTATTGGTTGCAAACAGTAGACACCCCTACTTTGATTTGCTTGAGAAAGAAATCACATACAGTAGGAAATGAATTATCAACAAAGACTCGAAAATACTTCGTTTAATAATAAGTGTTGTAACAAGGATGGTTAACCTGAGGTAAAATCTAGACAGTGAACAGAAATTCCCTAAGTCCAAGAGGATTAGGAAACTAGACGCTTAAATAGGTTGAGAGACATTTGAGCATATCATCGATAAAGATAGCTTGTTATCCTAACCACCGTGAGAATCTTGAGTCACCTCTAGTATTTGTCATGTACCGTAAGCCCTAGTGAACATAATTCTGGTTATTTCATAAAATCTTGGTTACAAACAATGAAATTAAAGTGACAAACAATCATTTGTGAAACTTAAGCCCCCATTTCAGGAAACGTTAAACTATCAGTGAATTAAATCGCAAATGACTTGAGTTCACACCATATTCCCTGTGGAATTCGACCCCAACCTAGTTGGGTTTTATATGGATGATGATCGCTTACACCCATTCAAGAGTGTAGTTTGAGCGTCATCAGTCTATAAAATAATGCGGAGATGGTCAGTGTGATCCACCTCACTCCTAGAGTACACCAGAATATCATCAATGAATACTTTAACAAACAAATCAAGGAACTGATGGAATACCCATTCATGAGATCCATAAATATCGTTAGGGCATTTTTCAGACCAAATGACATGACTACGAACTCATAGTGACCATACCGGGTTAGGAAATCAATCTTAGGAATGTCCACCTCCCTAATATTTAGCTAATGATAACCCAACCGAAGATCAATTTTAGGGAAACATCTAGCACCCTGAAGTTGGTCAAACAAAGCATCAATCTGAGGAGGAGGACTTATTTTTAACTGTAACCTTACTCAACTGACGGTAATCGATGCATATCCAAAGGGAACCATCCTTCATACGCATAAACAAAATAGGAGCACCCCATTAAGATGCACTACGATGGATAAAAACCTTAACAATAAAGTCTTTCAATTGCTCCTTAAACTCCTTCAACTCAGTCGGAGACATTCTATAAGGAAGGATAGAGATAGGATGAGTGTCCGAAATAAGGTCAATCCCAAAATCAATCTTCCTATCGGGAGGGATACCAGGAAAATCATCATAAAAAATCTTAGGGAATTTATTAACCACGGGAACGAATTGTAAGGAAGGGCCCTCCGAGTTAGAATCTTTAACCTGGACCAAATAATAAAGACATCCCTTGGAAATCAATTTCCGAGCTCTAAGCTACGACATGAATCTTTCATTAGGCTTTACAGAATCCCCTTCCCACACAACGACCAGATCATTAGTGAATTCAAAAATGAACTTATAGGCCCGACAATCTAAGGAGGCATAGCACAAGTGCAACTAGTCCATCCCCAATATGACATCAAAATTAACCATGTCTAATTCTACATATCTACCAGAGTTTCTATGACACCAACAGATACCACAAAGCCCCTATAGACTCTTCTAGAAACTACAGAGTCACCCACTAGGGTAGAAATAGAAAAAGGATTAGGGATACACTCAGGACCAAAACCAAAATTCACAGCCACAAATTGGGTCACATGATAAAGAGTAAACCCCGGATCAAGCAATCAATACATATCACGAGAAAAGAGTTGTAACATACCAATGACAACATCGGGAGATACCTCAGAGTCCTAGCGGGTAGGAAGAGCATACAAGTGATTTCGTCTAGTGCCATTACTAGAAACGGAACCAACAACCTTTGGTGCAGGAGCTGATGAAGTGGCAACATAAATATTATTTAACCCTGAAGCAACCTTAGAAGGACAATCCCTCAGCAAATGACCAATCTGACCATATTTAAAACACTTATTCCTCCCTTCTTCACAAAAACCATGTTGTACCTATCCTCAAAATCTACAACGAAGATATGATGGAGTTGACTGAGCTCCACCAGTCTGAGATTAGGCACCCTGTGCCCTAAACCCACTATCATGTTAAGAATGACAATCACCCAATGCATCGAATAAGGAGCAATGGTCGTAGAGTAGGAACCGAAACTCCCCTACTTCTTATTAGACCACTTTCCACCATCCCTACCACTCTATTGCTGACCTCTACCCTGATCATAAAATCTAAACTTCTTACTCTGCCTTTATCTGATCTCTATTTGTTTCTTCTTCTTTTTCTCAACCTGATGCATATATACAACCAATCTGGAGATGTCTATAACCTTGTTCAACAAAGTAGCCTTACATTCTAGAATCAAATCATGGTACAACCCAGAAGCAAATTTCCTTATCCTAGCCCCCATGCTAGATAATAACTCAGGAGCATATCAGGACAACAAATGAAATTTCAATTCATACTTCTTAACCATCATCCTGCCTTACTTTAGATTAACAAACTCTTCTGTTTTTGCCTCCCTCAACTCCTGATAAAAGAAGCAATCCAAAAAAGCACTAAAAAATCATCCCACAGTGCGAATTTGGCATTGTCTCCCCTAGAATGTTCTCATTCTTTATACCATTGGTATGCTACATCCTTTAGTTTCTAGGCAGCAAATTCTACACCCTCCACATTAGAAGCATGCATAACCCAAAATATCTTCTCCATCTCATCGATAAATTTTAGAGGATCTTTTTTAACTTTAAAACCAGTGAACATGGGAGGACTTAACCTCATAAACCAGCCAACCCTTATGGCCTCAGAAGATAGAGTAATAGAAGTTACATGCTCAGACTAAGAAGCTACCAACTGAGCCAATATATGAATAAATTAATGAAATTCCATATTTAAAACATCAGCCTGAGGAGCTCGAGAAGGACTAGAGGGGACCGATAGAACTCCAGAAGGGCAATCAGGAACTGGACCCCTAGATTGAGTTTGTACCCCATAAGCATGGGGTGTCCCAACAGCATTTTCCTCAAGTGGGATAGAGGAGTTTCCATGAGCTTTAGATCATCTGGAAAGCATGATTTAAAAATAAACATACGAGAATTAGAGAGACTCAAGACCTCAGACTCTATTGCTTGAAATAAGACAACAGGAACGGGAAATATTCTAAAATGCCTCATAGCCTCTCCCTTATAAGTGTGGCACACTACACACCTATAAAAGAGACTCTACTCGATATGGATTTTTTGGATACCCAATGACATAAAACATAGGCTTTGATACCACTTTGACACGTCCCAGACCAGGGCTTGGCCGTGTCAGGTATCTCAAGTCCCATGTGGACCGGAGATAACCCATTGCACCTAACCAACCCAAATATAACACACCTCAAAGTCGGATAAATTCAGAATATATTACAAGATAGCGTGCAATAGATTAAGAAAGTTTCAATGCATGTCCATGACCAACCACCGACGACAAACTAAGCGAGTGACCAACACCGCCCAATAACCAAAGTAGTCCAAATAAAGCCTTTTAAACAATGATCCAAAATTGAATATCAACAAAGTGGCAGGACATGCCCCTGATAATAGCCAAAAATAAGTCTAAGACATAAGAGGAACAAAATGTAAAATATAGACTTTTGACGTATGAAAGCTCACCACTTTAATGTTAACTCTCGAGATGATCCCGAATCCTAATCATTGAGCAAGAAGAGTAGAAATGTGACCAATTCCTACATCGCGTGGAGATAGAGTGCCTGAAGATGGTTAACGGGGTGAACGCTAGCATGTAACTTGAAAATAAGGATAACATAATAATGTGATCAATGGTTTAACATTATTCAAACCAATGTAAATAATCAAATTCATATACATATATATCACATGCTAGGATAGGGAACAAGGCTTAATATGCATTTTTAAAACTTTATCCTAGATTGTGTAGCTTAATGACAGTGCCCAAGCGCTCATGCAAGTGTACATGGTCTACCAAGTAATATAGTGGCCTTCAAGAAATCCTAATATCGATCTCGCAGGACTTGTGATGACAACTATCCAATTCGAGTTTAACAATTGAGATAAAGTAACCAAAAATAGTGTTGAATAATAGTAAATTAAAAATAAAATAAATAATACATAAAATAAAAGTCTTGGAACAATCAATGGATTAAAGCCTAGGGTTAAAGCACTACTAACAATCACTATGTTATTGAACTTCATTCGTTAATTCGCTTATTTTGGCTGTTGATTCATAGGGTAAATTGCATGATCATGGTCTCCGACCTCTAATCTTTTACCTAAATTGGACATTACAACTACATCATTGAGTGGGGATGTATTAATCTAATTAAGTGAATTAAAGCTATCATCCTACGTGTGAATCATGAAAGGCATCTAAGTACATCTCTGTCCTAGACGCTAAGTTCAATTCTTTATTTTATAAAAGAATAAAAACTCAAACTTTGTTTATTTCCATGTTCTATCTCCCTATTCCCTCTTCCGAGATCAAAAGGTTGACAATAAATATATTTTATGGGGGATCAATCCATAAAATAATTGAAGCAAGAATAACACAAACAACCAATAATGATAAGCAAAATTAAATGAATTTAATTCAAACTTATGAACACCCGATACCTAGTTGTTTTATATGATTTCAGTATCTTAGAAATAATTTCAGCTAAACCATGAGTATTATCATTCAGTCAGTTGTTATGATCAAACCATAATGAGCAATGTCAGTTGTATGTTTAGTTAAATTTAATTCAGTTCAGTCCAGTATCAGTGTCATTCAGTTGGGAGTAATACTTAGCACCGAGTGAATATAGAAATGGCATCTCCCCCATCAGTTAGGCATGAGACGTTCCAAATGTACAGCGCCACCGTAGATTATGAGGGATCCCCTATCAGTTAGGCATGACATCCTCGTCCTTCAAGATATCAACCTCATGGATCCACATCGTCAGCCAGTGTTTGTACCCTTGGCAAGGTACCGGCTCTCTTCCAATTAGGGTTATAGGTTAGATCCCGATAGCAGATTTGGGGCATGTCAGTTATAGTTAGCTCCCATAGTCTCAGTGCAGTACTCGATATGTGTTTAGTTCAGGTTTTCTTGACTAAGTGTACAGACTATCAGATATTCAGTTTTACAGCTTTCAGTCTTTTAGATTACATATTATCTCAGTAATATAACAGATGTACACTTAGTGTTGCATTCTCAGATTTTACATATTCATGCATTCATGCATAGTTACCCATGTATTTTAGCCTGTCCTTATCTCATATACTAGTAAATTCAAAGTACTGACTGCATACTCTTTCTTTCTCTATGATTTCTTATATCATAGGTTCAAACACATAGTATCCCGACTATAGTTAGTCAGCTCAGCATAATCCAACAGTTGTAGTGGTGAGTCCTCATCCATCGAGGACATGTTATGATTATTCAATTATTTCAGTATTTCATGTTATTCAATCGGTTGGAGTTAGTTGGGGGTCTATCTCATCAACTCCTCAGTCAATTTAGAGGCTTTTAGATATTCAGACAATCAGTTAAATAGTCAGTTAGTTGCTTCAATAGTACTATATATTTTTATTAAACAGTTGGTTTCTAGTATTTTATCAGTTGGTCAGACATACATTAATGAGTTTTGCAGTATTCAGATTTTAGTACCATATCAGTTAATTTTTCGCACATGTATTTTGTTACTATTTATTCAGTGCTCACAGTAGGTATCAGTTCATGGGTTAGCTTGTGGCCCTCATGGTCGTAAGCACCGTTGTTGCGACTAGAGGGTAGCCTCGGGTCGTGACACTAGAATCTTTATGGTCACTTTAACCCCCGCATTCGCAAACGTTCCCACTGTTGGTCTCCTGAACCACTACTTTCATGACCCAGCTACACAATCCTTATTAGAGCCTGGATAAAATATTTATCACTGATGATAGGCGTATTTACAAGCCTAAAGTACTATAATTTACCCATATTTTACCTAAGTTTTGAGGACAAAGTATATAATTCATGCACTTTTAGTCCTTTTTCCTGTAAGTGAGCTAACAAATGTGATTAGCAAGTTTTCAGGTATAAATGATGAAGATTTCAGCATTTTATGGATAACTTGATGCCAAAGAAAGCTTCACGAAAGAAGGAAAGCAGAGTTTGGACGCCTAGGGACTAAAAGTGACGCATGGAAAACCTGTCACGGCAAAAACAGCATTTCTAAAGACCTTGGGGATCAGCAGTAACTTATTAGGATTAGGATAAGGATGCAGTAACCTAGTAGGATTAGGATAAGTAATGCAGTAGCTTAGTAGGAATAGGATATGGGTGTTATAAATACCCTATTTTGCTGGAGATTTTTATTATTCCCATCCACCATCCATCCATCAAAACAATTCTCCACCACCCTCATCCCTATTCGATCCTTCCCCTTTTTCTTCATTAATTCGTTGTTGACATTATTTTTCATCTATTCGACTTTTAAATTTTCATAACAAGAGAAACGCTACTAAGAAAGGAAATAACGCCATAAGTGACGCCATTACCTACATATCGTGAGATTGTTATGATGATAATGTCTATTGTGTTTTCCATTGCACTCATGCGTAGCTAAACTTCTCTGTTGGGGTTATGGAAGCCTTATGAGATACTATCTATTGCTATGAGTTTGTGAATTCTTGACACATATGTTGCTTATATCATTACTCTCTTCATCTTAATTTAAATTCCTGTGGTTGCAAATATATAGAATACGCTGGTATAGCATTAACTTGTTCGAAAGAAAAGTTACATGTCTGGAAAAGAGATAATGTCAAGTTAATAGGGCACCAACCCCTGTTAAAAATTTAGTGTCGTAACTGGATTAACCTCTTGGAGAATTTGTACCATTAGATACGCTTTAAGCTCGAAAGAGTTAAAGTGAAATAATCCTTGATGGTAGAAAGACGCCTGGATTTACCATAGAATACGATTCTCTATAAGGGCATGCATGTCTGAATTCCACATAACTAATAGTCAATAGATACGTATAACTCATAAGGTGGACATAACCCTAACTCTCAATTCTCATTGATTAAAAGTCTACTAATCGTTGCTTACTTAGGGACCAAGTATTCCCTGTGGGATTCGACACCCAACCCAGTTGGGTTCTATATTTGACAACGACCGCTTACACTCTTACGAGAGCTATAGTTTGAGCGTTAACAAATTTTGGTGCCGTTGTCGAGGAATACGGTTGTCAACTAAGTTTGTGATATTTACTAGACCCTTTGGTCAAAGATTCTCATACTTTACTTTTAGTTGTTGTTTTTGTTTTTTGCAGGTTTTGTTCAGTGCATGCCCAATACTCGAAGTTCTGGTCAACCATTATTACCCATAAACCTTGAACCACAATGTATTGGCAAGATGGAGGCGCAACGTGACATTGAGAGAAGGGTTGATCAACAGGAGCAGGCTAGATTAGCTGCGTTGGCCGCTGCTCAAGTGCATCAATAAAATATCGATAACCCTAGGCGAGCAGCAGATCCTGATGATGAGGACTTGGGTGATAATGAGTTACTAAACCCGAGGCGTGATGCTGAAGTTGTGACACCGGCAAACAGAAGAGATCGCCAAGCAAGATTTCGGCCTGAACGCCGAGCTGTGCAAATACATTTTGATGATGATGATGATGATCTTGATGGAGCTAGTGCCACAGGAGCTATTACTCCTCCGCCATTGGCACCCGGAGCCAAGTTCAATATCACTAGCACCATGATTCAGCTTTTGCAACTCAAGGGATTATTTGGTGGACTAGCAGGCGATGATCCGAATATGCATCTGATCAACTTTATCTCTACATGCAAGTCATTCGACAATCCAGGCATTGGACAGAATGCTATTCGGCTGTGTTTATTTCCATTGTATCTATCTGGGGAGGCAACTCTGTGGTTGAACGGGCTGACTCCTGATTCTATTACAAATGGAGGCAATTGAAAGACGCTTTCTTAGAAAGATTCTTTCCGCTATCCAAGAAAGCATAGTTGAGAGATGAGATCAGCAATTTTAGACAGCTTCCAACTAAAGCTCTCCACGAAACATAGAAGAGGTTCAAGAAAAAGCTTATGCGGTGCCCAAATCATCATATGACCAATGTCCACTTGATGGAGATATTATACAGAGCTTTGAATTTGGTAACTAAGCCAGTGGTTGATAATGCTGCAGGTGGGTCATTCATGGACCTTACTTTTAATGAAGCAAGTGGTATGCTAGATCGTATGACTAAGCAGAGTAGAGCTTGGCATACCAGAGATTCGAAGATAGCAAGCTCTACTATATATATTGGCATGACCGCAGAACAGAGGCGAAGAGAAGAGGAGAGTGACCAGGATATGGCTTACATAAAAACACAGATGGATCTTCTTACAAAGCATCTATTATCAGGGAAGACCAAAAAAGTCAAAGCGGTTGCGTCAAAAGGAAGAGATGAATCTGATTCGGAGGAAGAAGCTAACTACTTGAATAATCAAGGGGGTTTCCGAGGCAATGCCCAAGGAAACCAAGGTCGGAACTATTATGATAGATCTGGAAACAAGGACCGTGATCAAGGTAGTTGGAAGGATAAGACTGACAGGAGTGGTTTGTATGTTCCTCCTGGAAGACGTGACGCCGCTGCATCTGGTACAGGGAAGATGTCAATGAAAGATATGATGGCGAAGCTGGTGAAAGGAGTGGAGGCAACCAACACGGGTGTAACTGAGGTAATAAATGATTTGTCCTCAATGAAGCAACTGGTTGACTCGCATTCCACTGCAATAAAACAGCTGGAACAACAAATGAGTCAACTATCGATGGCATTCAATCAACAAAAAGCTGGCACTTTACCTAATGACACTGTGCAAAATCCGAGAAATGAGGGATCATGTATGGCTATTACTACCAGGAACGGTAAGGTGTTAGAAAATCTACCCAAAGGCAAGCAAGTAGTCGACAATATAGCAGACAACGATATTGATGTTGATAGTGAAGATGCCGTAGAAGCTGGCAAGAGTGGTCATGACGTTACACCTACACGTCTGCAGCCTGAAAAGAGTGATAATCGGAAGCAAGATAAAAAGGAAGTGGTGGAGAAAACTATTCCTCTTCCACCACCACCTTTTCCGCAAAGACTGAAGAAGAAGGCGGATGATACCAGGTTCAGTAAATTCATGACTATGTTAAAGCAGCTGACCATTAATGTTCCTTTGGTAGAGGTGCTAGAGCAAATGCCTGGGTACGCAAAATTTATGAAGGATCTTTTAACAAAGAAGCGGGCAGTAAGCTATGAGCCAGCAGATAATATTCATCATTGCAGTGCAATTGCCACAAGGTCCTTAGTGCAGAAGAAGGCAGACCCTGGTTCTTTCACTATTCCTTGCACGGTTGGATCTATGAATTTTGCTAAGGCACTGTGCGATTTGGGAGCTAGCATTAATTTGATGCCACTATCCGTCTACAGAAAGTTGGGGTTGGGCGACCCTACACCAACTAATATGCGGCTCGTGATGGCAGATAGGTCGGTAAAACGACCTGTGGGTATCTTGAATGATGTGTTGGTGAAGGTGTCTACCTTTATTTTTCCTGCAGACTTTGTGATTTTGGATTGCGAGGTGGATTCTGAAGTTCCCATAATCTTGGGACGTCCTTTCCTTGCAACAGGAAGTGTGCTTATTGACATGAGAGCTAATGAGCTTTTATTTCGGTTGAATGACGAAGTGGTCCGTTTTGATATATGCAAAGCAATGAAGCAGCCCAGCAATATGAATGTGTTCTCTGTAGATGATGCTTATTATGAGGATGAGAAAGAATTATCTGTAGAGAAGTCGCTTACTGTTGTGTCACTATCTGATGTGCTGTTGAATTTTGAGCATGAGGAGGTTGAAGAACATGAAGAAACCGCTTGTGCTCTAACAGGAATAAAGTCATATTCTCATGCTCCTAAGAAGTTGGACCTTGATCTTATGAATCAACCTTCACCAACAGCGAAGACTTCCATTGAAGAGCCACCAGTGCTAGAATCGAAAGAGCTCCCCAGTTACCTAAGGGATGTGTCCTTGGGAAGTGGAAATACACTTCCGGTGAGTGTTGCGGCTGATTTAAGTGAACAGCATGTAGAGGCTCTCATCTCTGCTCTGAAGAGGAACAAGAGAGTTATGGGTTGGACTATTGATGATATAATTGGTATACCTCCTGGGATATGTATGCACAAGAGGCATCATGAAGAAGATTGCATGCCTACAAGTAAGTATCAGTGTCGTCTGAATCCATTCAGAAAATGATGCATCATCTATCTCGATGAAGTCTGAGTAATCAAGATAGCTATGTCGTGCCGCGACGATAAATCAAGCGCTTGGTGGGAGGCAACCCAGCGTTTTTAATTGTTTTTGTTGTTTTTGTTTTCCTAGGATTTTGTCGAGCCACGACCAAAACTAAGGCGCTTGATGGGAGGTAACCCATCGTTCTAATCGTTTTTGTTGTTTTTGAGTAAATATAGGTGCAAGAGGTGTAAAGGAGGAGATTGGTTTCAAATTTTGATTTGGAAGTATTGCTTGTCGAAGGTGGTAAGTTAGGAATGAAGAAGCAAAAGGCTATGGGTTAGGCATTGCCTATGAAAATATAGGCAAAGAACAAGGCAAGGCCTATGTAAATCTAGGCCACGAACAAGGCAAGGCCTATGCTATGGTATAAGCTCTCAGATTCCAGAGTGTCATAGCATAGGCGCCGCCTATGCTCAACAATGCCATAGAATAGGTGCCGCCTATGCAAAAGCCTTCTGCTCAACTAGGCAAAGCATTAGGCATGGCCTATGCTATGGCCTTTTGCTCAACTAGGCAAAGCTAAAGGCGCCGCCTATGCCATTGCCTTTGCTCTCTGAATCTACAATGCCATAGCATAGGCGCCGCCTTTGCCTCCCAAAACTCTCAAAAATTTTATTTTTGCTCTTTTAACTTTGCAAGAACATCTTCCGGGGCCATCAACCAAGTAAGTACTTCTTTGCTCTTCTTTTATATTACATAAGTATTACAATACTACGCCTATAATAAGTTGTTAAATCGTGAAGTAGTGTTGGTGATTTGAATGTGGTTGATACAACTAAGTGAGTGAAAGAATATGTATGGATGCTCTTGACTTGTTTCCAACTTGTATTTGATTTTGATACGCTGTCATACTTTTGTGAAATCGACATGGTCAAGATAATTGCATAATCTTGTAACTTGAAAGCTTACATGTTGAAATGACTTGTTCATTGAGATAAAAATCATGGGACTACAAACATGCGATGTTGTGATTATTTTTATGCCATAAATTTATACGATATCTATGTAGTAGTTTTGTTAAAAAGATGCATTAGTCCAAACACGAAAGCATTGTCAAGATTGCATAACGTTTAGAGGACATGAAACATGACTGTGCTGAACATATTGTTGGAACATATCACCTAAATGTATGTCGATGAAGTCTGAGTAATCGACATCATTCACTTAATTAGTTTGTGTCAACAAATTAAGTGTGGGGTGGTGCCACTATTGTCTGTTTGTCGATTGAATCTTCCGAGATAAAGCTAACATGACTTTATTGAGATCTCAGGTAGAATGGCACAAAAAGGACGACAAAGAAAAAAAAAGCGTCCACCTCACAGAAAGGTAAGAAAAGAGGAAGAAAAGAGCAAGCTGAATCCTCCTCGCTGCAAATACCTCGACACACTCTTGGAATCAGGTTTCTCTTATTTATTTTCCACTGAGGACAGTGTGTCCCGTCTAAGTGTAGGGTGCTGGTATTTGTATGCTGTATTTCTTTGCCTACCTACATTTATTTATTTGATTTTTAGTAGTAGTTAAATTTTCAAAAAAAAATAGATTTTGATGCATAAAATTGTTCTGATAGGAGGCATGGTATTATGAAAGAGTTTGTGCTAAGATCATTACTATTGAGACGTTTAGGCTCCAAGTGTGACTCATTATGTGATAAGTGTGTGAGATAATAGTATATTCTATGTTTGTGGCTGATGCTAGAACTTACCTGGTATGTATGTAAAGCGAAATAAAGAGTGTGAGTTAGGAGATGATTTAGGCATTTCTTTGGCAACCTGTGATTGTTTACCTTCTTTTTACCTACCCGTGGACATCATCCTAGATAACCCCCTTTTGAGCCTTTAGCCTATTTTCTTTGACATCCTCATATGTAAGCCTAATCCATTTTTTTCAAGACCATAATTTGATCCAAATCCCTGAGTGCTTTAAAATTATAAAGTCATGTGACAACATAAGAGGAAATTGGGTGAGAGTAGTGCCTTAGAATGTATTGGTACTTGAATTTGTTATGAAAAAGAGTGGCTATCATAGAGGTATGTTATAAAAAAAAGAGAAGAAAAGAAAAAGAAATAGAAAAACAAAAAGATAAATTGTGTTTATGATAAAATAAAAAGATAAAAAGATCTTTGCATTTATATTTGAATGGCAAAAGAGGTGAAAAGGGGTGATAGATGAAAGAAAGGTAGAAGGATTGTTCAAAGAGAGTGTTAAGGGCATAATGTGATGTATTAAAGCGCTTAGGAACATAGTCACTATTTTTGGCCAAAATAGTCCTGCCCGTCCCTTAGCCGACATTACAACCAGTAAAAGACCTATTTGATCCTAATCTTAGCATTCTGATATTTAGTGGAGCATTACACTAAGGGCAAGCCTATGGTCATCAGTTGCAACACATGAATTCTTTGTGAGAGTGAGAGCAAGGAGATACCCGTGTTTTGAAAAATGCAATATTTGTGAGTGATTATGGGTAAGATCTTATGTGAGACACACATGGTTGATGAGTTTTGGGTAGTTTGTATGATTCTTTGTGCCTTAACTTTTGAATACGAATTAACCATCATCACGAGTCTATATTAGAGGTTGAAATTGTTTCTAGTAGTGATCAGAAAACTACTCTTTGTTAATGATTGTCGTGCCTGTCTTGACGAATATGTTGTGCTGTTACTGACGAATATGTCTTGACAACATGATATTTTGTCCGAGGACGAACAAAGCTTTAAGTGTGGGGTGTTGATGATAGGCGTATTTACACGCCTAAAGTACTATAATTTACCCATATTTTACCTAAGTTTTGAGGACAAAATATATAATTCATGCACTTTTAGTCCTTTTTCCTGTAAGTGAGCTAACAAACGTGATTAGCAAGTTTTCAGGTATAAATGATGAAGATTTCAGAATTTTATGGATAACTTGACGCCAAAGGAAGCTTCACGAAAGAAGGAAAGCAGAGTTTGGACACCTAGGGACTAAAAGTGACGCATGGAAAACCTGTCACGGGCAAAAACAGCATTTCTAAAGACTTTGGGGATCAGCAGTAACTTATTAGGATTAGGATAAGGATGCAGTAACCTAGTAGGATTAGGATAAGTAATGCAGTAGCTTAGTAGGAATAGGATATGGGTGTTATAAATACCCTATTTTGCTAGAGATTTTTATTATTCCCATCCACCATCCATCCATCCATCAAAACAATTCTCCACCACCCTCATCCCTATTCGATCCTTCCCCTTTTTCATCATTAATTCGTTGTTGACATTATTTTTCATCTATTCGACTTTTAAATTTTCATAACAATAGAAATGCTACTAAGAAAGGAAATAATGCCATAAGTGACTCCATTACCTACATATCGTGAGATTGTTATGATGATAATGTCTATTGTGTTTTCCGTTGCACTCATGCGTAGCTAAACTTCTCTGTTGGGGCTATGGAAGCCTTATAAGATACTATCTATTGCTATGAGTTTGTGAATTCTTGACACGTATGCTACTTATATCATTACTCTCTTCATCTTAATTTAAATTCTTGTTGTTGCAAACATATAGAATACGCCAGTATAGCATTAACTTGTTCGAAAGAAAAGTTACATGTCTGGAAAAGAGATAATGTCAAGTTAATAGGGCACCAACCCCTGTTAAAAAGTTAGTGCCGTAACTGGATTAACCTCTTGGAGAATTTGTACCATTAGATACGCTTTAAGCTCGAAAGAGTTAAAGTGAAATAATCCTTGATGGTCGAAAGACGCCTGGATTTACCATAGAATACGATTCTCTATAAGCGCATGCATGTCTGAATTCTGCATAACTCATAGTCAATAGATACGTACAACTCATAAGGTGGACATAACCCTAACTCTCAATTCTCATTGATTAAAACCTACCAAGTACTCCGTTTTACTCTTCTATTTTCCGTTTTTACTCTACTATTTTGTTTACATTATTTGCACGCTACAATCCCCCCTTTTTACGAAACTTTCACCAAAAGTCTACTAATAGTTGCTTACTTAGTGACCAAGTATTCCCTGTGGGATTCGACCCCCAACTCAGTTGGGTTCTATATTTGACAACGACCGCTTACACTCTTACGAGAGTTGTAGTTTGAGCGTTATCAATCACACAATCCCAATCATGAACCACATTTTACATTAAGGTATACATTGTCGGTATCGTTATACCAACTACACTTGCAAGGTAATAACAACATGCCAAAGCAATTTCCATTAACTTAGGGAAAACAACTCCCTTTGTTCATTAATACTAGATGGGGGAACACCGACTTCCTTTGTTCATTAAATCATACCATTGTGTTTTAAATACCTCATTATATTAAGCAATAGTTCAAGACTAGTTCAATTTACAAATTCCCACCTTTCTCATAACTCAAAATCAATTTCACATTATGGGTTGGGGTCATAAACACTTCAAAAGTCACAAGTTTAGGGAAATCATCATTCCCTAGTTCATTCACCATACCCATACACCCACAAGTTCAAAACCATATTTAAATCATGAATAATCATAATTAAACCATGGGAAAATATTGTTCAACAATAAGTATTCAAAACCCACAACCTTTGTTTTCAAAATCAAAATAATTCCATGTGAACAACATTTTAATATATATGTTTTAACAAAATTAACAATGAAAGAAGAGTCACATGCCTATAATAGTAAGATCTACGGAGAGAAATCACCCATGAAAGCCCTAATTGATAAACCTCTTGAATACCCTAAGTGTTCTTGACCTTGAGGAATTTGAGAGTGTTGAGACGTTACTTTGATGTGTTTATGAGGGTTATTGATACCCTAAAGGGGTTATAATACATGGGTTTCAAGTTGGGTAAGTGGGGAAATGTCTAGAATGCCCTTAACTTGAAAGATGTAAAAAGATCGCCTTTGACTACGAGTCAACCCTTGACTTGTAGTAATTCCTTACGACTCATCACCATGAGTTGTAACCAAGGCAGTACCACCAAAGCACCCTACACTGGTATCTTACAATTTATAGGTACAACTCATAATAGGACTCTACGACTCGTAGGGTCCAGCCGTAATAAATATAGAACCCAAATTAGGACTTACATTGGACACCCTATGATTACACCTAATGACTCATAACATATCCTTACAAATCTTAGTGAGCCACTCATACTTAAAGAAAAATCAAGCCATAAATTTACTGGTTTGGTTATGACTCATCCCAATGACTCATTAGGACACCCGACGATTGTAACACCCCATATTTCCCTAGCATAATCTAAGTCCCAATACATAAGTATTCATATATAGAACTTTTGAAACACTCTTTATTTTTCAATTTAGAGCCTGACATTGCATAGGAAATTCAGTTAGCTTTCCAATGATATAAAATTTGCCTAAATTCGATAACCGGGTAAGAAGTTTGGCGAGTATCAGTTTCAGTCATTAAACACCATTATTTTAACCCTTAGCGCATCGCGTAGACAGACCAAATGAGAATTAATGATTTCTAATGTGACTCTGCAATTATGGTAATCGCGGAGTAGGCTAATTTCTCATTTGTCAATTTCCAATGGGCCTTCGCGATCATGGCATATCGCGGAGGTGGCCAAAATGGCATCCATAGGCTTACTGCGATGGTGACGCGACACGCTGTCGTCCAGGTCCCAGTTGTCCCTTTTCCAGTGGCTTGGCGCGATAGTGGCGCATCACGCCAAGGCCAAAAATTGGGATGGTCAATTTTCAGCTTCCATTTTTAAATTCATTGAAGGGTATTTGGGTCTTTTTCCACGGCCCTAATTAACTTAAAACATGAAATTTAACCCCTAAACACCCTAAGTAGTCATCATTATTTCAATTTCTCTAACAATCAAAAATTCCTCTTTCAAGAACAAGAAACCCTAGCTCTCAAATTCAAGGCAATTTCTGAAGAACACTCCATACATCTCTTCAAATTCATTAACCCAGGTATGTTAGATTCTCATCCATGGATCCCTTTTATCCATGGAGTCCAAGCAACCTTTTTAAATTATAAAATTATGATCTTTTCAAGTTATCATGTTTTAAATTATGATTTTATCCATGAATCTCCATGAACTATGATTCTATACCATGTTACCGTGAAACTATTGTTATTATTCAATTTTCCATGTTTTAATATTATGATTTACTGAATTAAACCATGATTTAATGCTATTATGGTGAATTCATATTATTTCTACAAGTTTCATGACATTTCTATGATTGTTTTAAAACCATGAACTACAAGTGTTTGATAAAATGCCTACAAGAGTGATTTATTTATTAAGAGCCTTCATGTTTTGGCCTTCAAGCTTTAGTGTCCTTTTAGTATTGTTGATTTGAGTCATGAGGATATTGAATACCCAAAAACCATAGTTTTTTATTTAGTCTAGCCTCAGTACATTACAGAATAGTCTTTAGATTATATTATGAGCATTATCAGAATAGTCAGATATCAATTATTCAGCTCAAAACAGTCTAGTACCTCAGTGTCTTTCAGTTGGGAGTAGGATTTAGCATTAAGTGAGTGTAGGGATGGCAGCTTCCCCATAAAATAGGTAGAGTCATTAGTAGCATTCTCTATACTCCAAAACTACATAGCCAGTGTAGGATATGAGTAGTCACCCATCAGATTAGGCTTGACTATCTCGCAGGGGTCACCAATTAGTTCAGTCTGGATACCCTTAGTCCTTTGGACATTATAATAGTTTAGTGGATCCACACAGCCATTGTTAGTACCCATGGCATGGTATTAACACCCTTCTAGTTAGGGTTACAAGTTGGACCCTAATTAGCTTAAATTGGGGAATGTCGGTTAGATGATACCTCCCACAGTCTCAGATATGGTCTCAGTTCTAGTTCTATTATTCAGTCTTAGTGTTGCTTGACCAACGCATTCAGATTTCAGTTATCTCAATATTTTAGTTTACAGATTTTACTCAGCTTTGTTATATACTTGTTCATGCATCCTCAGTATTTATAGATTTCTATGCATTATCAGTAGCTACAGATTTCATATTCTCTACTTAGTACTCCATGATTTACATGCATATGCAGTTAATCATTAGTTCTGTTCATGAAACCATTCATATCAGTCTACCTCATTTAGCATTCCAGTACATTCAAAGTACTGATTACATACCTTTCTTTTCCATTATGGCGTATTATATTATAGGTTCTGATGCTCAGTTTCCAGCTCGTGAGTAGACTCATCTGATTCTCAGTAGTAGCAGTGGTAAGTTCTCATACTTTGAGGACAATCTTACTTTATTTCATGTCTCAGTTAGTAGTTAGTTGGAGTTAGTTGGGGCCTGTCCCATCAACTCATATTCAGTTAATCAGTTATAGAGGCTTTTCGGACATTAGAGTCAGTTATTTAGTATTCAGATATTACAGTTAGTGATCCAATTTATCTTTATTTTATCAGATTTAGTCAGTTATTTTTATAGACTCATATTTCAGTTTTAAATTCAGTTATTAAAACCTTATGGCATGTCAGTATTCTTCTATATTTATGATCATGTTATTCAGTGCTCACAGCAAGTACCAGCTCATGGTTAGCTTGTGGTACCTTGGGACTGTAAGTACCATATGATGACTAGGGGGTATTCTCAGGTCATTACAAACTTGGTATCAGAGCCTAAGGTTTTAAAGTGTCCAAGGAAGTCTGAAAACCAATCAAATAGAGTCTTGTGCATAGGTGTGTAGCGCACCACACTTATGGACGAGAGGCTACAAGGCGTTTAGGAAAAGTTTCCCTTCTCTCAAGTATTCATGTCGTGTGATTGAGCATGATCTCAAGTTAAACTCTCGGTCTAATTCGTTTCTTCCTTTCATTTACAGAACATGCCTCCCAAGAAGAACGGAAGAAGAACAGGAACTCAGCCAGCCCCTCAGCCCATCCAGGCAGATCCTCTGGACGAGTATGTCTCTCACATAGAATTCAGGGTTGCATTCACTACTCTATCAAACTCCATAGAAGCACATAATAAACAGCCAGCCGCTATTCCGGCCAACCCAGTTGCCAATATTGCTGCAACTAAAATTTGGGATTTCACCCGGATGAATTCTCCTTCTTTCACAGGATCCAAGTCTGAAGAGGATCCACAGGAATTCTTAGATATGGCCAGAAGGTCATAGATTCTATGAGGGGATGTCTAGTCAAAGTGCCGAGTTAGCTGCATATAAATTATAGGATATAACCCATACTTGGTTTAAGCAATGGAAAGTTGATAGAGGTGTTAATGCAGGGCCTTTAGAATGCAAAGTGTTTGCCACGGCTTTATAAGATAGATACTTTCCATTAGAGTTGAGGAAGGCAAAAATGTTAGAATTTATTAATTTGAGGTAAGGCGGTATGAGTGTGAGGGAGTATTCTCTCAAGTTCACTCAGTTAGCTAGATATGCTCCTCATGTGGTGGCTGATAGTAGGTCCAAGATGAGCAAGTTTGTGTCTGGCGTGTCTAATAGTATGGTCAAGAAGTATAGAACCACAATGCTTATTAGTGAGATGGACTTATCAAGACTAATGGTCCATGCTCAATAGATAGAGAAGCAAAAGATTAAGGAGTGAGAGAGAGGAAATAAGAGAGTTGGGATGGGTAGTTTTAATTTCAATCAGCCAAAGTCAGAAGGTAGTAGCTGTCCCTAGTTTCATTAGAGGTCTTCAGCCAATGCCCCAGTACCTAAATTTAGAAACAATAATAGGCATAGGGCACCAGGCTCTAAGTCCCAGGTCAGTATTAGCAGTGCTCGTACCAATTCTTTATGTCAAAAGTATGGCAGACACTATCAGAGTAAGTGTAGAGCGGGTAGTAATATGTGCTTCAGGTGTGGCAAGCCAGGCCATCGAATTCGAGAGTGTCGGGTAGTTTCTCAGAAAGGTAAGGATGCGCGCCAACAAGGCCAATCCCATCAGTCATCAGTTCCATCCGGTCGCCCGACTCAGCAGGGTGTCGCTTCCAGTACTAACAGTGGTCAGCGTCCAAATAGATTGTATGCTCTTCAGTCCCGCTAAGATCAGGAAAATTCTCCTAATAGAGTTACTGGTATGATGAAGGTCTTTCACTTACATGTTTATGCTTTACTAGACCCTGGAGCTTCTCTTTCTTTTGTAACTCCATATATAGTCATCAATTTCGGAGTCAGTCCCGAAAATCTTGTAGAGCCCTTTTCAGGGTCTACCCTAGTAGGCGTTTCCATTGTATCTAGATAGGTATATAGGAACTGTCCAATCATAATAGCTCAAAAAGTTACCTCAGTTAATCTCATGGAATTAAAGATGAAGGATTTTGACGTCATTCTCGGCATGGATTACTCCACTCATGCTATGCCTCAGTTGATTGTAGAAATAGAATAGTTCGTTTTTAGTTTCCAAATGAACCAGTCCTTGAATGGAGGGATAGTACTACAGCTCTTAGGGGTCAGCTGATATCGTATCTTAGAGCCAGAAAGATGATATTCAAGGGGTATGTCTACCATCTTATATGAGTCAAAGACTAACTCAGAAACCCCTACTATTGAGTCAGTTCTAGTAGTAAATGAATTCTCAAATGTCTTTCCTGAAGATCTTCTCGGAGTTCCTCCCGAAAGGGAAATCAACTTCGGAATAGACCTTCTCCTAGATACTCAGCCTATATCTATTCTGCCATATAGAATTGGCCAAGCTGAACTCAAAAAACTAAAACAACAGTTAAAGGATCTCCTATATAAGGGATTCATCAGGCTCAGCCTCTCCCCATAGGCGCAATTGTTCTATTCACGTGTAAGAAAGAAAGTTCTGTCATGCCTCAAATCCTATTGGGGCGGACAGGCACCCGTAGCCGTGAAGGCCCGAGAGAACCAACCTATAACCTTGGAATTCACATGTATGCAACTATAATAGGCAAAGGTTTTACCATATATGGATATAATGCCTTAATGAAAAAAAAATATAACGACAAGCCCTAAAACTATATACATAATAGACTTGGCCGTTAAGGCCATAACATCTACAAGATAACACACTACTATGCTTGACTTTACATTGGTCTACAAAGACTCTAGAAGATACACAAAATTTAGCTAAGGTCAGGACAAACCCCCGCCATACTATTAACTTTTATACAATACCAAAAATATATGGAACCAACTCAGAAAGCCCCGAAGCAAACTGGAGCTCACCAATAGCAGATGGATATCTTGGGCTCCTACTGAGGAGGCGTGTTTCCTGAAACACCTGTGCCTGTAGCATGAAATATAAGTCCCTCTATAAGGGGAGTCATTACGAAAAAACGTACTGATTATGCAAGGCGGAAAAGTAACAATACATGACATAAAGGCTCAATAAAAATATAGAACAAGTGTAAGAATAGTTCTAGTAGACCACCTTTATATTTACTCGTGGAACAGGGTACATTACATTTCTTTCTTCATTTTACCTTCTTACTTCATTATCTTTGTAATCCATATGATACAAATGACCAACGGATCAGTGGTAAATAATAAATCAGGATCGGCCCATGCTAGGCTTATGCCCCTGAGCTTCCACCCATTTTATAAATTTCTGTTACTTAGTTTAATTAGCCTTTTGAGATTTTTACTTCGGTGTTCATAACCTTATGGTACCTTGAAACAATTATCTATCAATAAGAGACATGTAAATAGGCAATCAATGCAATAACAATGAAGCAAGGAGTTATTGGCACACTAATGAAGTGTTTAGGAGCTAAAAATAACACATGGGTCTTATTTGAGTAATCGGAGAAATTCTAAAATTTACTAGTGAAAATAGGCATGTAGGATAGGTAGCAAGCATGTATCGAGGTGGTTTAACACCTTAGAGAGTGGGAATAAGTTCATTAGTAACATGGGATATCATAGGTTCTATTATGTAGCACGTGTTTTTGGATGACCTTGGAATCTTACTCAATGGAACAAGTATCCGTTTTCACGACAAGAGTGCAAAATAGAGTATGCCTTACATACCTAGTTGTAAAACTCCAATACCATCACAACTCGTCTTCCCGCACTTTTAGATTACTTATCTACAATGAAATATATGGCAAACTAATATTAGCAACAAAACGTCAAATTTTGGCTATTTAACTTCACCAAACTAGTGGTCGGGAAGTAAGCCCTTAATTTATTAACAAAGGGTGTCACTTTAACCCTCTTATACTCCAATTACAGTCACATACCATACATATTCACCTCGGCTTCATTTCACCTTCCAATCAACACACATAAAACGAAATAAGCAATAGACATACACAATCATAAATTCAGTGGTGTATCACCACATCCATCTTCTATAATTCAATACAAACTAATAACACCTTTTCCCAATAGCAACCGGTCAGCCCATGATACAAACACACAAAACAGTCTACAACAACACCCAATCGTCCTTTAATAGCAACCCAATATGTGCAATCTTCTATCAGCACGTGTATATGGAAAAAGGACAAAAGTGGACAGAAATCATACCTTGATTTCCTTGGTATTTTAGCGTCTTAATTTGCATTTCCTAAATATCTTAATCTCTTCACACATACATCAAAAGAGAAAAGAGAAATCCCTTAATAACTAAGAACAATGGACTGCCCAAACTTATAGAGAGGGCTGTCCAAATATTAATCTTAAAGAACACATAGTTTCCATGGTACAAGCTCATGAATTGTTAACTTAACTTTAGCTTGGAAGGAATGTAAATCCCAAGAACCCTTGTGGAATTATAGGGTTGTTTCATAGCCAAGAGATAACAAGAGAGAAAAAACTAGAAAGCTGGAAATTTTATCAATTTCAACCCATAAATAGGAGCTGCTCTTGGACGAATTTATTGACTACTTTTGGGCCATATTTTGTCAAGTAATTGATGTATACACTTTCCCAATATATTGGGCCTTTGTGGATCAAAAACTATTGGGCCTTAGCTACCAATTTTTCCTCTTTTTCTTCTTTTTAACTTGGTATTTGGCAGATTTGAGTATTGGGCCTCTTTTCTCCATTTTCTTTGTCTTTTACTTAATTTGGGCTTAAATGAGTACATTAATATAAGGACTAATATGATACATGGTCTTGATCCCATTAACTTGGTCCAAATAACTCAAGTAAGTGATCCACCTACTAGATTAAGTCAAGAAAGCACCTTACCAAAATACTCAATTTTTAGTTCTTAACTCTTTAATCTAACTTAAAATTTGTATATACTTGGTCAAATTAAACCACATGGGAAGTATTTAGAACTCCATCTAAACCACAAAGATATATCAAGTTCCATATAAATAGAACAAGTACACACAAAAATATGGGGTGTTACATCCTTCCCCCTTTTAGAACATTCGTCCTCGAATGTTAGCATAATTGTCTAACCAAAACAAGTTCAAGCCTAAGGTTAATATTCCTATCATCACACTGTACTTATATATATATATAAACACTTACTTGTTATTGCTCTAATTCAGCATCTTGGACTTTCTCTTCGTATTTGAATAGATGAGGGTATTTGGAAATCATTGCTTCCTCAGCTTCCCATGTGATCTCCTCCACTTGCGAGTTTCTCCAAAGTACTTTTACCGATACTATTTATTTATTCCATATGTTCTTAAATTGTTGATCTAGAATGGCAATAGGTATTTTCTCATTGGTGAGATCTTCCGTAACTTGTACGTCTTCAGTAGAAGTGATATACGATGGATCTCCGATGCACTTTTGAAGCATTGAGACATGAAATATTGGATGTACTACTGAGAGCTCTTGGTGTAGTTCTAACTCATATGCGACCTGGCCAAACCTCCAAATAATCTTATATGGGCCTCTATAACGTGGACTTAGTTTCCCTTTCTTACCAAATCTCATCACCTCTTTCATTGGTGATACCTTCACGAATACCCAATCACCGATAGAAAACTCTAGCCCTCTTCTTCTAATATCTGTATATGACTTGTGTTGACTTTGGGCTGTTTCCAGCCGCTGTTGAATTACTTTAACCTTTTCCATAGCTTGATAAACAGGATCTGGTCCGAACAAGGCAGTTTCACCCACTTCAAACCATCCAATTGGTGATCTACACTTTCTTCCATACAAAGCTTCATATGGTGCCATTTTGATACTTGAATGATAGCTATTGTTGTAGGCAAACTCGATAAGAGTCAAATGATCATCCCAGCTACCCTCAAAGTCTAATACACAAGCTCGTAGCATATATTCAAGTGTTTGAATGGCACGTTCTGTGTGTCCATCTATTTGAGGGTGAAAAGTTGTACTCAGATTCACTTGTGTTCCCAAATTCCTATGAAAAGACTTCCAAAAATTTGCAGTAAATTAGACTCCCCGATCTGATATAATAGAGATTGGCACTCCGTGTAGTCAAACTATCTCTTTAATGTACAATTTTGCATACTCTTCAACTGTGTAAGTGGTCTTTACTGGTAGGAAATGTGCGGATTTTGTAAGCCTATCAACTATCACCCATATGGAATCAAACTTTCGAGATGTAAGAGGCAAACCAGTGATGAAATCTATGTTGATCATGTTCCACTTCCAGATTGGAAGATCTATGCATTGCATATAACCCTGGGGCTTCTGGTGCTCTACTTTAACTCTTTCACAATTTGGACATTTGGCTACAGATTCTGCAATATTCTTATTCATGTTACTCCACCAATATATTTCTTTCAAATCTTGATACATCTTAGTTGACCCTGGATGAATGGAATACCTCGAATGATGTGCCTTTGTCATAATCCTCCTTCTTAGCCCATCTACATTAGGCACACATAATCTATTTTGGCACTGAAGTACTCCTTCCCGTGTAAGATCAAATGCCTTAGTCGTACCACATTGTACATTCTTCTTAAACTGCAATAAAATTGTATCTACATATTGTTTCTCTTTTACTTCAGCTACTAATGAAGATTCTGCTGCATTATGCACAATAAGCCCCTCATCTAGAGTTTCAAGAAGGCGAACCCCCAAATTAGCAGTTGGTGAAGATCTTTAATCATCCCTTTCCTTTATATAGACGCTATCATAGCCTTACGACTTAGTGCATCAGCTACCACATTTGCTTTCCCTGGATGATACAGGATATCAACATCATAGTCTTTTAATAGTTCAAGCCACCTCCGTTGCCTCAAATTTAGATCCTTCTAGCTAAATATATATTGCAAACTCTTATGATCAGTATTTATGTTAACATGAATCCCATACAAGTAGTGGCACCATATCTGTAAAGCAAATATAACTGTTGCTAGCTCGAGATCGTGCGTAGGATAGTCTTTCTCATGTGGATGCAATTTTCTGGAGCCATATGCTATTCTTTACCATACTACATCAATACACATCCTAAGCTAATTCTTGAAGCTTCGCAATACACTGCATACCCTTTTGTGCCTTCTGGAAGTACGAATATGGGTGTAGAAGTCAACTTATTCTTCAGATCTTGGAAACTCCTTTCACAAGCATCATTCCATTGAAACTTGGATGCTTTATGTGTTAGCTTGGTTAAAGGTACAGAAATTGAAGAAAAACCTTCAACAAACCTTCTATAATAACCTGCCAACCTTAGAAAACGACGAATTTCTGTAGGCGTTGTGGGACTTAGCCAACTCTTCACGGATTCTATCTTTTTAGTAACAACCTTTATTCCTTCACTAGATACAATATGACCCAAGAATGACACCGATTTTAACCAAAACTCACATTTAGAGAACTTTGCATATAGCTTGCGATCACGAAGAATCTGCAATACCTGTCGTAAATGATTGGCATGGTCCTCTTCTGATCTGGAATAAACTAGAATATCATCTATAAAAACTATCACGAACACATCTAAGAATGCTTAAACACTCTATTTATCAAATCCATAAAAGTTGTGTGTGCATTTGTTAGCCCAAATAACATGACTAGGAACTCATAATGACTGTACCGTGTTTGGAAAGATGTCTTGGATATATCCTTCTCTTTGACCCTTACTTGGTGGTAACCTAACCTCAAATCAATCTTTGAGAAACACTTGGTGCCTTGTAACTGATCAAATAAATCGTCAATTCTTGGGAGGAGATATTTATTTTTAATAGTCACCTTATTCAGTTGCCGGTAGTCAATACACATTCTCAATGAACCATCTTTCTTACGCATAAATAACACTGGTGCTCCCCAGGGGGGCATACTAGGCCTTATGAATCCTTTCTCTAGCAAGTCTTTTAATTGCTCTTTCAATTCTCGTAATTCTGTCGGGGACATTCTATACTGAGGAATTGAGATTGGTTGGGTGCCTGGAATCACATCAATACCAAACTCCACTTCTCGTTCAGGAGGCAAACCTGGAAGGTCTTCAAGAAATACATCAGGAAATTCATTTACCACCAGAATAGTTTGAAGAGTTGGTGGCTCCTCATCTGTATCCTTCACTCTAACTAGATGATATATGTAACCTTTGGAAATCATTCTTTTTGCCTTAAAATAAGAAATAAATTTACCTCTTGGCGCACGAATATTACCTCTCCATTCAAGGACTGCCTCCATTGGAAAATGAAAATGCACCCTTTTAGTTCGGTAATCTACTGTGGCATAACAAGACACCAACCAGTCCATACACATTATAACATCAAAATCTACCATTTCCAGCTCAACAAGATCAGGCATCGTATCGCGACCACAAATAGTTATAATACAATTTTGATAAACCCTTCTAGCTATAATGGATTCCCCAACAGGCGTAGACACTTCCAATGGCTTAGCTAGAAATTCTGGTGTTCTTTTGAACTTTCCAGCAACCAATGGAGTAACATATGATAAGGTAGAACCGGGTTCAATTAATGCATATACGTCAAGTGAAAAGATAGACAATGTACCTGTAACCAAATCTGGAGAAGCCTCTAAATTTTGTAGATCTGCTAGAGCATACGTACGATTCTGAACTCCACTAGAACTAGTTGCTCCTTTATCACCCCTAACATGACCCATAGGTTGTGCACCGCTACCTGAATAAGGTACCGACGATGATGATGCAACGGTTGATCCAGTAGGTCGTTCCATACCACCTATGCCTCTTTGTGGGCATTCTCTCATCATATGCCCCGACATACCATACCAAAAGCAAGCATTTGTACCAAATCGACATGCACCTAAATTAACCTTTCCACATTGTTTGCATGGATGTCGAGGAGGTCTTAATTGGCTCATACTTCCTTGACCTTGATACCCCACTGTTCGTGAACTCTGACTCTTACTTCTTTGACCAAATTGATTACCTTTGGACCCTTGAAACTGTGGTAGAGCACTAGCTGCAGAATAAGAAGATAATGGCCTAGGTGGTCTATTAGAAAATCGAGGCCTAAAATCTCCTTGGGATGCCATAAATTTCCCCATAGATCTGGCCCTCTTGGAATATCTTCTTTCCAATTTTTGTGTTATTCTCTTTTGCCTCTAAATCTCCATTTTTTGTGCAAAAGCTTGTATCCTTTCTATGTCCATGTATTTGTTCAAAGAAGAAATAGTACAATCTCTAACCAAATATGGATCCAACCTATCCACATATCGATGAACTCTATCATCCATAGTAGCTACAATATTAGGAGCATACCTAGACAAGGAGTTAAATCAGAGGTTGTACTCCCTCACGCTCATATTCCCCAGGTGAAGATTCAAGAACTGATCTATACGAGCCTGTCGAATCTCGAATGGAAGTTAATGATCAAGAAATTCCTCTTTGAACTCTTTCCAAGTAGCTGAGGGTGCATCGATACCACTAGATCATTTCTAGTCTTCGTACCAAAAAATAGCCTCCCCTTTGAATCTATATGTTGCTAACTCAACTGTTTCTTTACCTGATATATGCATAACATCTAGAGCCCTTTAGATTTGATCAATAAAGTCTTGTAGGTCTTCATTAATATCTGATCCGGTGAAGGTGGGAGGATCCAACTTAAGAAAGTCTTCCGTCCGAAGGCTAGCTGCCCTATCTGTACCACTAGAACCTATAGTAGAAATGGATTGCCCTTAAGGTTGTCCAGCAATTATACGATCCAAAATTTGCACCGCATTTCTAAGATCTTGATCAGTAGCATTAATAGGTGGCTCTGAGGATATGGTTCTTCTCCTTCTTAGCTCTTCTAGAGTGGAAGAAGTTTCTGATACATACTCAACTTGAGCCTCACTTTGATTAGCTTTTATAGGTGGTGTCTTGCTAGTTCCTTCTCCAGTAACCACATCTATTCGCTTTCCTATACTCTTACTCCTCGTAACCGGCATCCTTACTATAATAAAAGAAACAAAAAGATTCAATAGATAAATATGACTTTATCTATAACATGGGCTCTATTGCACGATCTAAGATATGAAGAAAAGAGACAATCCCTAAATGTCCCATAGCCTCATATTTATAGATGTGGTGCACAACACACCCATAAACAAGACTCCACGTAGACACGACTTTGTAGAATCCCTAGGATGACTCGCTCTGATACCACTTTTGTCACGCCTAAAATTCTAGTAGGGCGAACAGGCACCCATAGCCGTCAAGGCACAAGAGAACAAACCTATAATCTTGGAATTCATATGCATGCAACTATAATAGGCAAAGGTTTTTCCATATACGGATATAATGCCATAATGAAAAAAAATATAAATGACAAGCCCTAAAACTATATACATAATAGACTTGGCCGTTGGGGCCATAACATCTACAAGATAACATACTACTATGCTTAACTTTACATTGGTCTACAAAGCCTCTAGACGATACACAAAATTTAGCTAAGGTCGGGACAAACCCCCGCCATACTATTAACTTTTAAACAATACCAAAAATATATGGAACCGACTAAGAAATCCCCGAAGCAAACTGGAGCTCACCAATAGCAGATGGATATCCTGGGCTCCTACTGAGGAGGCATGTTTGCCGAAGCACCTGTGCCTGTAGCATGAAATATAAGTCGTCAGTACAAAAAATATATACTGAGTATACAAGGCGGAAAAGTAACAATACAAGACATAAAGGCTCAATAAAAATAAGGAACAAGTGTAAGAATAGTACTAGTAGACCACCTTTACATTTACTTGTGGAACAGGGTACATTACATTTCTTTCTTCCTTTTACCTTCTTACTTCATTATCTTTGTAATCCATATGATACAAATGACCAACTGATCAGTGGTAAATAATAAATCAGGATCGGCCCATGCTAGGCTTATGCCCCTGAGCTTCCACCTGCATATAATGTATCGGGATTGGCCCATTCTAGGCTTATGACCCTGAGCTGCCACCCGTTTTACAGATTTCTGTTACTTAGTTTAATTAGCCTTTTGAGATTGTTACTTCGGTGGTCATAACCTTATGGTACCTTGAACCAATGATCTATCAATAATAGACATGTAAATAGGCAATCAATGTAATAACAATGAAGTAAGGAGTTGTTGACACACTAATGAAGTGTTTAGGAGCTAAAAATAACATATGGGTCTTATTTGAGTAACCGGAGAAATTCTGAAATTTACTAGTAAAAATAGACATGTAGGATAGGTAGCAAGCATGTATCGAGGTGGTTTAACACCTTAGAGAGTGGGAATAAGTTCATTAGTAACATGGTAATTCATAGGTGCTATTATGTAGCACGTGTTTTTGGATGACCTTGGAAGCTTACTCGATGGAACAAGTGTCCGTTTTCACACCAAGAGTGCAAAATAGAGTATGCATTATATACCTGGTTGTAAAACTCCAATACCAGCCCAACTCGACTTCCCACACTTTTAGATTACTTATCTACAATGAAATATATGGCAAACTAATATTAGCAACCAAACGTCACATTTTGGCTATTTAACTTCACCAAACTAGTGGCCGAGAAGTAAGCCCTTAATTTATCAACAAAAGGTGTCACTTTAACCCTCTTATACTCCAATTACCTCCACATACCATACATATTCATATAATATCCCCCGACACAACCTCGGCTTCATTTCACCTTCCAATCAACACACACAAAACGAAATGAGCAATAGACATACACAATCATAAATTCAGTGGTGTATCACCACATCCATCTTCTATAATTCAATACAAACTAATCACCCCTTTTCCGAATAGCAATCGGGCAGCCCACAACACAAACAGACAAAACAGTCTGCAATAACACCCAATCATCCTTTAATAGCAACCCAATATGTGTATATGGAAAACGAACAAAAGTGGACAGCAACCATACCTTGATTCCTTGGTATTTTAGTGTCTTAATGTGTATTTCCTGAATATATTAATCCCTTCACACATACATCAAAAGAGAAAAGAGAAATCCCTTAATAACTAAGAACAATGGACTGCCCAAACTTATAGAGAGGGCTGTCCAAAAATTAATCTTAAAGAACACATAGTTTCCATGGTAAAAGCTCATGAATTGTTCACTTACATTTAGCTTGGAATGAAGGTCAATCCCAAGAACCCTTGGGGAATTATAGGGTTGTTTCATAGCCAAGAGAGAACAAGAGAGAAAAACCTAGAAAGCTGGAAATTTTGTCTAAGTTAAAATGAGAAAAATTGTTGATTTCAATCCATAAATAGGAGCTGCTCTTGGACGAATTTATTGACTACTTTTGGGTCATATTTTGTCAATTAATTGATGTATACACTTTCCCAATATATTGGGACTTTGTGGATCAAAAACTATTGGGCCTTAGCTACCAATTCTTCCTCCTTTTCTTCTCTTTAACTAGTATTAGGCCTCTTTTCTCCATTTTCTTTCTCTTTTACTTAATTTGGGCTCAAATGAGTACATTAATATAAGGCCTAATCTGATACATGGTCTTGATCCCATTAACTTGGTCCAAATAGCTCAAGTAAGTGATCCACCTACTAGCTTAAGTAAGTCAAGAAAGCACCTTAACAAAATACTCGAGTTTTAGTTCTTAACTCTTTAATCTAACTTAAAATTTATATATACTTGGTCACATTAAACCACATGGTAAGTATTTAGAACTCCATATACACCACAAAGATACATCAAGTTCTATATAAATAGAACAAGTACACACAAAAATATGGGGTGTTACAAGTTCTCTCAGAATGTGCATAGACTATCGTCAGTTGAACAAGGTCACGGTCAAGAATAAATATCCACTTCCTCGAATCAATGACTTATTCAACAAACTTTAGGGTGTCAGTTAGTTTTCTATGATAGACCTCAGATCAAGCTATTATCAGCTTAGAGTCAGAAAATGTGACATTCCAAAAATAGTTTTTCAAACTCGGTATGGTCACTTCGAATTTTTAGTCATGTCCTTTGGTATTACAAATGTCCCAGAAGCTTTCATGGACTTGATGAATCGAGTGAGCAGTAATTGGACATGTTCATCATAGTCTTTATTGATGACATCCTTGTTTACTCCCATAGCGAAAATAATTATGCAGACTTTCTCAGAGTAGTGCTTTAGACTATTAGAGCCCATTAGTTGTTTGCTAAATTTAGTAATTGTGAATTCTGGCTAAGATCAGTAGCATTCCTTGGTCATATTATTTCCGGTGATGGCATTAGAGTTGATCCTCAAAAGACCAAAGTGGTAAAAAACTAGCCTAGACCCATCTTTCTATCAAATATCAGGAGTTTCTTAGGTTTCGCTGGCTATTACCATTGATTTGTTGAGGGGTTTTCTTTTATTGTATCCTGATACAAGTCACATGGCCACCCTAGTTTTTGAAGACATGATTGAAGGGCATCACTTAAAGGCTCATGACTTGGTCACCCCGAAGGCACAAGAATATGCAAGAAAAACCCATTTTGAGCACAAGCAAGGCCGTGTGTGGAAGATTACTTGGTGCATCAAACACTTGAAGACTCACAGTTTTGGACAACACTTAATGGGTCACGGTTTGATCATATTTATTAAGGGTATTTTGATCACTTCATTGGGTCCAAATACACTCCATAGCCACCCCTTCCTTTAAGGTCATTATTGTCATTTTGTCTTATCTTGTAATATAATATAAATAGACCATTTAGTTTTTTTATCTTTAGTTATTTATTGATGTAAGACTTGAAACATGAAACACCTTTAGTTGTATGGCTTGGAATAGCCACCAGACCAAAATGAGGGCAACAAGTGTGGATATCACTTATGTTGCAATGTTGACTTGATATGTTAGTGCTTAGAGGAGGTAAAGTTCCTTTTGTGTCAATGTAGGAGTTAGGTTAACCGTTGTGTGTAGTGTAAAGGGTCCAAGAGTATCACATGTTCTTGTGCTCTTAAGATTATACCAACCAAGGTCTAATTATCTATCTATTTTGTTTATGTTGTAATCGTTTGTTTGTGTTCTTGTATTCCATACCTGTTCCATTGTTGTTTTTCTTCATCTTGTTGTTGTTAACATAGTTTTTTGTTGGCTGTTTTAGGTGTTAAACACCATAATACATTGTGTTCTTGTTGTTGTTTGTAGAATCTGAGAGGGGTCATCCAAAAGGGTCCACAATTTCCTTGACTAGTGGACTATTTTGAGTGTGTGTTTTGTGTTTTCGTTGTCATTCTCATATCATTTGGTATCAGAGTCATATTTGATTTAGTTTTAACAAGATCAATCTTGGGCTTGAAAGTTGGAAAATCAAAAAAAAAGACAAAAGAAAAAAGAAGTAAAAAAGAAGTGTTCTTATGTTAAATGTTCTTGGTTGAGGACTTGTTGCTCATTGTTGTTGCTATTTTGGCCAAGAGTTTGTGACTAAATCTAGTAAAAAAAAAATTCTAGTGTGTTTCTTGTGTTGGTTTCTTTCTCACTAACACAAAAGTGTCTAGATCTAATGTTGAGCTTATAATATTTACCTTGTTGTTGTGAACTTGAAGTGGCCGTGTGTTGTGATTTAAGGTTGGCCGTGTGTTGTGCCTTGTTATTGAAGATTGGAGGATGTTGTTGATGTGTTCTTGAAAAAAAATTATTGTTGTTCATTTTGCTCTTCACCTCATCTCATATCTTGATCACTAAAAAAAAAAGGTGTAAACTAGATCCAAAAAGGTGTAAGACAAGAATGTAAAGTTTGTTTGTGAGAAGACTTGAGCACATCACCTCCTAGACTTGACATCTACTTTCCACCCACTTCTCCTTAAATCAAGGGCCTTGTTTTATGGAACTAGTACAAGTCAAGTTTCATCTTTTTGAGATTAAACTTACAAAGGACACAAGACTTATACTTTTCCTCCAAATACAATTGTCTTCCATTCCAAATTGTATGAAAATTGAAATTTCAAATTTGTGATAAAAGTTGTGTGGGCCCGAGACCAATTACATGCTTCCACATCACCCTAATTACTGTTCACCGTCAATATTAAGCTCAAATTTAGATTTTCCTAGTTTCTAATTGTTGATTCTTGGTTTCATTAGTTGATCCTAAAACTAATTAACAAATTAGTAAACGCCTACTAGATTGTTAATTAGTCCTTTGCATCCATTATTCGTGTCTACATTTCTTTTGTGCTTTTGTTATTTTTATAAATCATAGTACTTCTTGGTTCAAGTTCGAATATTATTTCCTTGAGTCTTCAAATAAAGAATCTATTCCGACCAAGTAGTGAACTCACCCCTCGACGCATCACGAACTATAAGCCAACTTGCAATACTTGTGAATCCAAGTATGAGATGATCAAGTGTGTAAGAGTATGGTGAGGTTGTTTTGAACTAACTAGTGTTCTTCTTTGTAGGCTTGTTCTTTTTTTTAGATGCAATTAAAATGGAACCCGCGGCTGCAACTGCTATTTGGACTAAACTTAAAGCCATTACCCGTCAATGGAAAGTGATAAATGAAAGGTTGGATCACATGGGAGTTCCAAGGGAGCAAGTGGGTTGCCCAGACACACGTTAAGATGAAGACTGTAGCTCATGTGAGCTACGAGGTAAAAATTCAATCCCTTACACTCTTATGAACGTAGTTACGGTTTTACCTAGTGTAGTAGTGCATAAGTCTTCATTTTGTGATACTCTTGATATTGTTAGGTCGCATGAGGACCAAACCCTTATTGTAGGTACGCAAACACTATTTGATCCTTTAGATGACGAAATTGGTTCTCCTCGTGAGAATGATTTATGTCTATCTAGTGCTAGCACTTACAACTTGACTAAGGTTCCATTACCAAGTGACGAGAGTATTCAAAAACTAGTTGACCCTTGTGAAAAAACAAGGTTAGTCTACGTTGATATATAAATTTCCAATAACTATTTTGGGTGAGAAAAATGATCAACCGGGTGTAGATAATCTTGACTTGCTTAAATGTTCAGAAAACCCGAGTTGTGATTGTACTTGTGAAGACAATTTTGATTATGGTCCTTTGGCTGCCCGTGATAGTTTGTATGTATGTGAGGACTACTTTTATGAAAGAGAATGTGATATGTGCTTAGAAATGTCATCTACTTCTTCTTTATGTGTTTCTTATGTTGGACATATTCCTAGTGGAGATTTTGAAACTAGTAGTAAGTGCATGCATGAGAACCTTTTATTTGAAGTTGAGTTATGAAACACCTTTCTCAACCCTCTTTTTGTTCATGATATTTTCAATGGTGATAAAGAGGGATTGCTTAATTTCAAAGATGACACCCTAGTGGGAAGTGAGAATGGCCGAGACCTAAGTCCTTGGTTACATCTCCCATTTGACCTCGATAACTTCTTAGGGTGTGAAGGACAGATAGTTATTGGTAGGTCCACTTGTTTAAGTGATATTTCTATATGTGTTACGTGGACATTACTTTTAATTAGAGCACCACCCTTTGATAGTGATTCCTTTCACCCACTCCTTTGTAATATTTTTGTTAAGTTCCTCGTGATTACAACAAAGGATGTGTGGTTATACCTTAAGTCTGTACCACCTTGGCATGTTGATGTTGTTTATTGTACTAACTCTAACCCTCATATCATGAGGATGTGGTGCTTGTTTGTCTTTTTTTTGTTCTTTTAAGGTTTGGATTCGAGGTCTAATCCTTTTCAAGAAGGGGAAGATGATACAAGTCACATGGCCTCCCTAATTTTTGAAGACATAATTGGAGGGCATCACTTAAAGGCTCAAGACTTGGTCACCCCGAGGGCACAAGAATATGCAAGGAAGACCCGTTTTGAGCACAAGTAAGGTCGTGTGTGGAAGATTGCTTGGGGCATCAAAAACTTGAGGACTTGCAGTTTTGGACAACAATTAATGGGTCACGGTTTGATCATCTTCATTAGGGGTATTTTGGCCACTTTATTGGGTCCAAATATACTCCATGGCTACCCCTCCCTTTAAGGTCATTATTGTCATTTTTTCTTATCTTGTAATATAATATAAATAGACTATTTTAGGTCTTTTCTCTTTAGTTGTTTATTGATGTAAGACTTAAAACATGAAACGCCTTTAGTTGTAGGGCTTGGAATAGCCACCACACCAAAATGAGGGCAACAAGTGTGTATATCACTTGTGTTACAATGTTGTCTTGATACGTTGGTGCTTAGAGGAGGTAAAGTTCCTCTTATGTCAACGTAGGAGTTAGGTTAACCGTTGTGTGTAGTGTTAAGGGTCAAGAGTATCACATGTTCTTGGGTTCTTAAGATTATACTAACCAAGTTCTAACTATCCATCCATTTTGTTTATATTGTAATCGTTTGTTTGTGTTTTTTTAATCCATACCCGTAACTTCTTGTTTTTGTTCCATTATTGTTGTTCTTAATCTTGTTGTTGTTAACAAAGTTTGTTGTTGGCTGTTTTAGGTGTTAAACACCACATAGTTTGTTGTTGGTTGTTTTTGGTGTTAAACACCACAATACATTGTGTTCTTTTTATTATTTGTTGAATCCGGGAGGGGTCATCCAAAAGGGTCCACGGTTTTCTTGACTAGTGGACTGTTTTGGGTGTTTGTTTCGTGTTTCCATTGTCATTCTCATATCATTCCACATGTCCAAATCGACTCAAAAGAAAGTTAAGTTTCAGTGGTCAGATTTATGCGAGAACAGTTTTCAAGAGTTGAAGACTCGACTCATCTCAGCCCCAGTATTGACTCTACCAGATAGTTTAGTTGGTTTTGTCGTGTACTATGATGCATCTAGAGTAGTTTTAGGTTGTGTCCTTATGCATAGAGGTAAGGTCATAGCCTACACCTCCAGACAGCTTAAGCCTCATGAGAAAAATTATCCGACTCATGATCTTGAACTAGCAGTTGTAGTGTTTGCCTTACAGATTTAGAGGCATTACTTATATGAGGTGCATGTAGATGTGTTCACATATCACAAAAGCCTTCAGTATGTGTTCTCTCAGAAAGATTTGAATTTGCGTCAGAGAAGATAGTTAGAGTTATTGAAGGGTTATGACATTGTGTTCTGTATCATCCGGGCAAGGCCAATGTAGTGGCTGATGCTCTCCGTAGAATGTCTATGGGTAGTGTAGCTCATGTTGAGGATGGTAAGAAGAAGTTAGCTCATGAATTTTATCAGCTTGACCGACTAGGTATCCATTTATTCGATTCAGCAGAAGGTAGTGTATGGGTGCAGAGTTGTAACACCCCACATTTTACATGTACTAGTAATGTTCAGATAAAATGACATACGACTTGATTTAATTACTACCAAAAATTTTTTTTCAAGTGTTCAAGTGTTAGATTGGGGCACTATATGGAAGTCTATTTAGAGACTGTGGCCTTAAACGGAGAAAATCATTGACGTGCTTATGGAACTTAGGAAGCTAGCAGGTGAGTCACCTGTGTGGTTGGCTTAAAAAAAATATATATATACATGAGGGAGAATAATTCATTCATAAGTGAACTCACTTGAAGTCTAGACGTTAGTAAAAAGAAAGGGGAACGAAGACAAGGTTTAACGCCGAAACTTTCCAAGTCTTGTGACAAACGAAGCCCAAGTTAGGGAGGCTATTAAAGCCAATGGTTTAGCATTATATTGGGCCAAGATGTTCAGCCCAAGATTTTTATATAATATGCCCAACTACATTCATTCACTACTAACAAAATTGGGCCCAAACAAAGTGCAAGAAAGATTAAGGAAAATGGGCCACTAAAGCCCATTGATTTAGAGATCCAAAAGGCCCAAGTGAAAGGGGAAAATTAGTCATTGACCAACTTGAGTTAACCAGCTGCAAATATCAGGAGAAAGTCGGTCTAAGGTCTCCTTAAAAAGGGACCAAAACCGATCTCCTTAGGTTAACTAATAAAAGACCAAAAATTTCAGCTTTTCTCTCTAAGTTTCTCTTGGCATTTCTTCACCTTGGAAGGCAACCAAAGGCTACTTTTTGAGTCCTTGAATTAGACCTACACCTTGGGAGTTAAGGTAAGTAAAAATAACCATATACTTGATATGAATTTTCCATGGAAAGCAAGATAAGTTGGCTGGTGCACTGTGCAGGAATTTCTGGACAGCTTGTGTCCTGAAAGTTGTTGTTTGGTTTTCTTGGCTTTGGAACGATTCTTACCCTGATTTTTGACTTTAATATGATATAAAGTTGAGGTTATTAATACGTTATAGTGTGTATATGGTTGCCAAGGTTGCTGGACTGTTTTTATAGTGTGTATATGGTTGCCAAGGTTGCTGGACTGTTTTGCTAGTTCTTTGGAAACAAGTATCCTTATATGATCTTATGTGCTTCCAAAATGGTATTGGACTGTTTTGATGAGGGGGCTGATGTTTCACGTTTCCCCCTGTGTTTTGAGCTATTTTGTGACTATGTTAAGGTTTATTTGATGTATATATATGTTGGGAGCATCTGGTTCAAAGTTGGGACAAGTATGAATTGTTAACGACGAAATGTAGGGAGACGACGAGATGTTGTGCTTCTTAGTTGAGCGTTTTGTAAAATGGTTCTGTGTTGTAGTTATGGACTGTTGCCAGCATGTTATAGAGCTAATATAGGCTGTATACATCATGTATATGATAATGTGTACTGGTTGAAGACAGTTAGAATTGAGAAAGTCGGAATAACACCATTGAGTCGATGGTTATACGTTTGTTGCCAAAGTGTTATGTCTTGTGAGATTGGGCTGTCCAGATGCATTGATTAGCTGCTAATACTAGCTTTAAAACATGATATTGTAGATAAATAGTTGGAAGAAAAGAAGTCATTTCGAGGTAAAAACAAGTTGATCTGTCGAGGTATGTAAGGCTATTCGATCTCTTATTATTTGGCATGGAATCCAAAGTCTTTATTGGCACATAGAGATCTTTACAAACTTCGATATAACCACTCCACTCTTTCACATGTATTTGTGTGTCCAGATTCGAGCATTGTCACTGCTGCATACATACATTGGATACCATGACATATGAGTCTTTTTTTTAGCTAAATAAAGTTCATACGTTGTTTATGTCCTACATGTTTCACTAATTGTATAACCCACTCTTTTCATTGTGATATGATGTTACATGGTCACATACTTGTCATTTGTCATGCTTATAGTCTTATAGCTCAAATGTTACGACCACCAAAGATTCATCTCAAAAGTAATAAGAAGATATATGTATACAGTTGCTTCTGTTGGGTGGTATCCCAGGGGTGAAAGAATCACCTAGCATGGGTCAATCCCAGTATTACAAGGGGTATCCCAGGGGTGAAAGGAAAGCCTAGCATGGGTCGATCCTGATGTAGATTTACCACTGATCAGCTGGTCATCTGTATTACATGCTGTGCACAGATTATACAAGTGATAAGAGTAAAGTAACATAATTGTTATAAGATGCATGACTCCACAATATTCATAAAGGTGGTCTTTTACCCTACAGCAGTATATGGTTTCATTTGAGCTTTTATTTCATATATAGTACATGTTGCCTTACATATTCAGTACATTATTTCGTACTGACGTCCCTGTTGGGGGACCTGTATTCCATGCTGCAGGTGCAGAAGCTAATAAACCTCCCCAGTAAGAGTACAGGATATCAACTGCAGTCACTGAGCTCCAGGTTGCTTCGGGGCTTTTAGTCTTATCATATCTTTTTGCATTGTATAGTATCTTATCATGAGGCGGGGCCTGTCCCGACCCTTATAAGATAATGTTTCTTGTCTAGAGGCTTTGTAGACTATGTAAAGTATAGTATGGTCATGTATCATATCGTAGACATTATGGCTCCAACGGCCTAGTCATACAACATCTTTTGGCTTGCTAGTCCCATTTATCTTTTGAGGGCATGTTTAGTATAAAAGTAACTTATAATGTTCATAGGTAATGTATTGCTACAGGTTGGTTCTCCCGAGCCTTACCGGCAACGGGTGCCAGTCCGCCTTAATAGGATTTGGGGCGTGACAAGAGTAGCTCAGAGCCATCTCTAGTTTTTAAGGTGAAGGAAAAGAAGGATAGAGATCCTAGTCTAGTTAAGTTGAAAGAATCAGTCAGAGATTAGAAAGTGGAGGTTTTCTCCCAAGGGAGAGATGGTGTTTTGCGTTGTCAGAGTAGATTATTTATGCCTGGTGTAGATGATTTGAGGCAGCGAATTCTTGAAGAAGCACATGGGGCGCGTTACTCTATTCATCCAGGGGCCACTAAGATGTACCGCAATTTGCAAGAGATCTATTAGCAGAGTAGGATGAAAAGAGATATTGTAGAGTTTGTAGCTAAGTGCTCTACATGTCACCAAGTTAAGGTTGAACACCAGAAACCAAGTGGGTCCATGCAAGAGTTCAGTATTCCCATGTGGAAATGAGAGGAAGTGAACACAGACTTTGTGATAGGTTTGCCTCGTACCCGTCGTCAGCATGACTCTATTTGGGTTATCGTAGACAGGATGACCAAATCAGCTCATTTCTTGGTAGTCCAAACCTCTTATTCAGCTGAGGACTATGCCAATCTCTATCTCAGAGAGTTGGTTAGGTTGCACGGTGTTCCCTTATCTACCATCTCTAATAGAGGTACTCAATTTACCTCTCACTTTTGGAAAGAGTTCTAAAAGGGCCTTGGTACTCAAGTTCACCTCAATACAAACTTCCACCCTCAGATAGATGGTCAAGTAGAAAGAACTATTCAGACTCTTAAGGATATGCTGAGAGTGTGCATTGTTGATTTCAAGGGTAGGTGGGATGACCATTTGCCTTTGATTGAATTCATATACAATAACAGTTATCATTCAAGTATCCGTATGGCTCCGTTTGAGGATCTCTATGGTAGGAGATGTAGATCTCCAATTGGTTGGTTTGAAGTAGGTGAGGTTGCAGTAGTAGGGCCTGACTTAGTGTTTAATGCATTAGAAAAGGCTCAGTTGATCAGAGAAAGGCTTAGGGCTGCCCAGAGCCGACAGAAATCATATGCTGATGTGAGGAGAAAGGATCTCGAGTTTGAGGTCGGTGACTTCGGGTACTTGAAAATCTCTCCCATGAAAGGAGTGAAGAGATTCAGCAAGAAAGGGAAACTCAGTCCTTGATATGTCATTCCCTTCAGAATTCTCAATCATTTTAGAAAGGTAGCCTATGAGCTTGAGTTTCCTTCAGATTTAGCCTCAGTACACCCAGTGTTCCATGTCTCATTGTTGAAAAAGTGTATTGGTGATCCAACAGTAGTTGTTCCCCTAGAAAGTGTAGATATTCAGAATAGTCTTTCCTTTGAGAAAGTTCCAGTCGAAATTCTTGATCATAAAGTTTATAGACTAAGGAACAAAGATGTTCCACTAGTCAAAGTTCTTTGGCGAAATCAGTCCGTTAAGGGAGCCACTTAGGAAGCAGAAGCAGATATGCGGACCAAGTACCCTCATCTTTTCTCTGAGAATCCAGATTCAGTATAAGGTACTAATCTTCTTAAGATTTTCCTTTCTCTGTCATGCTCAGTTTCAGCCGTACATCATGTTCCTATCAGTTGTGCATTCATGAATTAGTTTAGTCATGCATTCCATGCATCAGACATGCATATTCAATGTGTAAACTCAGTCCATCAGTTCCCTCGGGTTAACCAGTTTCATTCGGTGACATATGATCCCAAGAGGGAGATATTGTAACACTCCGTATTTTCCTAGCATAATCTAAGTCCCAATACATGAGTACTCATATATGAAATTTTTGAAACACTCATTATTGGGAAAAAGCATCGTTTCCACCCCAAACTATAGTCGAAAAGTCAAACCCACACCTAAACTATATAAGTGACTTATTACACACCTTAACTATAAAAAAGTAATACTTTTTACACCCTGTCAGACATTACTCCACTTGCATGTGGTGTGGTGTTTTACACGCGCTGGCACGTCAACACCACGTCAGCATAATTCGAAAAAATAAGGAAAAAAGCATTGTTTCCACCCCAAACTATAGTCGAAAAGTCAAATCTACACCTAAACTATATAAGTGACCTATTACACACCTTAACTATAAAAAAAAGTGATACTTTTTACACCCTGTTAGACATTACACCACTTGTGTAGTGTTCTACACGCGCTGCCATGTCAGTATAATTCGAAAAAATAATAAATTTATTATTTTCATAATTTTTCTTTTTTCTTTTTAATTTATGTTTTTTTCTTCTTCTTCAATGTCTAAAATCTCTATTGTTGTCAATGTCCAAAACCTCCATTACCTCCATTACACTATATTCACCACCATAAACTTTATCCCACCAACAAAATTATCATAACAATTAATTTCTTCTAACATTGTTATTCATCCGTAACCCATCATCTTTTCTTAAAAAAAAATAAAAAAATTCTCAGCTATAATGGCCATTATTGTTTCAAAAAATGGCCACTCGACTATCGGCCTCTGTGTTTTAAATGGTAATGACCAACACATTTTTGTACTTTTTTTATTTATTTTTTAGCTATAATTTTAAAAAAAACTAATATGATAGAAAGCTACATTTTTAGATGGATCAATGATTAACAGACAGAGAGGAGAAAGTTGATGATGAATTCGACTTTTTCAATGAGAATTCACCGAAAAACATTCTTGCTACAAAATTTTATATTTTTTTTATAAAATTTGGTTTTGATCGATTAAACATCAAATACAATTTGATTTTGTTCATTGTGAAATTGACATTGATTCGATGAAGGTGGAGGATGAATTATGTTATTTGCGAATGGGGTTGGAATTTGGAGGTGGGGTGATGAAGAAACTGTGTTGGTTGGGGTGGGGGTGATGAAGAAGAAGATGGTTCGGGGTTAGGGTTGGAGTTTCAGGGTAGGGGGTGATGAAGAAGATGATTGTTTGGGGTGGGGGTGGGGAGATGGATGCTTGGGGGTAGGGGAGGAGTATTTTAATTTTTTTAATTTTTTTGCATTAATTTTTAATTTAAACGCACCAATTTTTATTTAAAGAATTATTTATTTTTCACGTCAGATCTAGGGAGTAAAAAGTATCACTTTTTTATAGTTAAGGTGTGTAATAGGTCACTTATATAGTTTAGGTGTGGATTCGAATTTTCGACTATAGTTGGGGTGAAAACGATGCATTTTCTCTTAATGTTTTTAGCTGTTTACTTTTGTTATTTAATAGGCTGGACGCGTCTAAAATAAGTTTAGCATACGCGCCATAGAATGGGGGTCGCGGGGAGGTAATAATATTACTTTTATATAGTTAAGGTGTGTAATAGGTCACTTATATAGTTTAGGTGTGGCTTCGACTTTTATTGTATAGTATGGGGTGGAAATGATACCTTTTCCCACTCATTATTTTTCAATTTAGAGCCTGCCATTGCATAGAAAATTCAGTTAGCTCTCTAACGATATAAAATTCACCTAAATCTGATAACCGAGTAAGAAGTTATGGGAATTTTAAGTTTCAGTCGTTAAACATCATTATTTTAACCCTTAGCGCATCGCATAGATAGTCCAAATGAGAATTTTTGATTTCTAGTGTGACTCCGCTATCATGGCGCATCACGGAGCAGGCTAATTTCCCGTTTGTAAATTTCTAATGGGCCACTGCGATCATGGCTCATCGCGGAGTTGGCCAAAATGGCATCCACAGGCTTACCGTGGTGGTGGCGCGTTATGCCGTTTGTCCAGGTCCTAGTTATCCCTTTTCCAGTGGCTTGGCGCATCGCGCCAAGGCCAAAAATTGGGATGGCGAGTTTTCAGCTTCCATTTTTAAATTCGTTTAAGGGTATTTGAGTCGTTTTCCACAACCCTAATTAACCTAAAATACGAAATTTAACCCCAAAACACCTTAAGTAGTCATCATTATTTCAATGCCTCTCACAATCAAAAATCCCTCTTTCAACAACAAGAAATCCTAGCTCTCAAATTCAAGGCAATTTCTCAAGAACTCTCCATTCGTCTCTTCAAATTCATTAACCCAAGTATTTAGATGTTCATCCATGGATCTCTTCCATCCATGGAGTCCAAGCAACCTTTTTAAATTATAAAATTGTGATCTTTTCAAGTTATCATGTTTTAAATTATGAATTCATCCATGAATCTCCATGAACTATGATTCTATACCATGTTACCATGAAATTATTGTTATTATTCAATCTTCCATGTTTTAATATTATGATTTACTGAATTAAACCATGATTTAATGCTATTATGATGAATTCATGTTATTTCTACAAGTTCCATGACGTTCCTATGATTGTTTTAAAACCATGAACTACAAGTGTTTGATAAAATGCATACAAGAGTGATTTATTTATAAAGAGCCTTCATGTTTTGGCCTTCAAGCTTTAATGTCCTTTCAGTATTGTTGATTTGAGTCCTAGGGTATTGAATACCCGAAAACCATAGCTTTTTATTTAGTCTAGCCTCAGTATATTACAGAATAGTCTTCAGATTATATTATGAGCATGATCAAAATAGTCAGATATCAGTTATTCAACTTAAAACAGTCTAGCACCTCAGTTCTTTCAGTTGGGAGTAGGATTTAGCATCGAGTGAGTATAGGGATGGCGGCTTCCCCGTCAGATAGGCAGAGTCATTAGTAGCAGTCCCTATACTCCAGAACTATATAGCCAGGATAGGATATGAGTAGTCACCCGGTAGATTAGGCTTGACTATATCGCAGGGGTCACCCGTCAGTTCAAGTTTGATACCCTTTTGTCCTTTGGATATTATATCAGTTTAGTGGATCCACACAGCCATTGTTAGTACCCTTGGTATGGTATTAACACCCTTTCAGGTGGGGTTACAAATTGGACCCCGATTAGCTCAAATTGGGAAATGTCGGTTAGATGATACCTCCCACAGTATCAAATATGGTCTTAGTTACAGTCCCAGTTCAGTTATTCAGTCTTAGTGTTGCTTGACCAAAGCATGCAGATTTCAATTATCTCAATATTTCAGTTTATAGATTTTACTCAGTTATGTTATATGCATGGTCATGCATCCTCAGTATTTACAGATTTCCATGCATTATCAGTATCTACAAATTCCATGTTCTCTGCTCAGTACTCCATGCTTTACATGCATATCCGGTTAATCATTAGTTCTGTTCGTGAAACATGCATATCAGTCTATCTCATTTAGCATACCAGTACATTCAAAGTACTGATCGCATACCTTTCTTTTACGCTATGAGGTATTATATCATAGAATCTGACGCTCAGTTCTTGGCTAGTGAATAGACTCATCAGATTCTCAGCAGTGGCAGTAGTGAGTCCTCTTACTTCGTGGACAGGCTTACTTTATTTTATGTCTCAGTTAGTAGTTAGTTAGATTTAGTTGGGCCCTGTTTCATCAACTCATATTTAGTTAGTCAGTTATAGAGGCTTTTCAGACATTAGAGTTAGTTATTCAGTATTCAGATACTATAGTTAGTGATCTAGTTTATCTTTATTTTATCATATTCAGTCAGTTGTTTCTATAGACTCATATTTCAGTTTTAAATTCAGTTATTAAAACCTTATGGCATGTCAATATTCCTTCACATTTATGATCATGTTATTCAGTGCTCACAACAGGTACCAGCTCATGGGTTAGCTTATGGTCCCTAGGGACTGTAAGCACCATGTGACGACTGGGTAATCTCGAGTCGTTACAACGACTCATAGGGTGAGTCATTACCATGACAGTGAGCTCAAAGCTCAAGAAATTTCCAAGGGCCAAAAATTTGAGGTATTTCATATAATTTCTTCTGGGAGGCATTTTCTATAAACAGATAAAGGATGAGTTAGAAAAGGGAATTCAATAGATCTCACACTCTTTCGCATGACATAAATACTGAAAGAAGGGAAACTTTTCTTAAACATCTCATAGCCTCTTGCCCATAAGTGTTGCACACTTCAAACCCATGCACAAGACTCTACTCAACATATCTTTTAGACACTCTAAGACACTTTAAATCCTTAGGCTCTGATACCAAGTTTTGTCATGACCCGAGACTACCCCCTAGACGTAACACGGTGCTTAAGGCCACAAGTTACCCCAAGCTAACCCATGATCTGGTACCTGCTATAAGCACTAGATAAAATAATACTAGAACATCATATGTGGAAGTTAAACTGATCAAATACTATTAAGATGTACTACTGAAATAATACTTAACATGTTTAAAACTGCTGATAAAACTGAAAACAAGTCTGGCTGTCTGAATATCTAAAAACCTCTAAGATATGAAAAGTTGATAGGACAAGCCCCCAACTAACTTCGACTGACTGAAATGAAGAAATACTGAAAATAAGTGTAAATAATTTTCCTCGATGGATGAGGACTCACCATAACTGTTGTTGATGGGTACTGAGCTGAATAAGGGTGATCGAGGTACTGAGCATCCGAACATATGTTATAAGACAAGATAGTGCAAAAAAGAGTATGCGGTCAGTACTTTGGATGTACTATATATAAAATAGGGACTAACCGTAATACATATAAGTACTGAGCATGAGTGCATGAACATCCAAAATGAAGGCAAGACCAAGTATAAACATGTACTAAAATGATCTACATAACTAAATAACTGATATCTAATTAGCTGAATAACTGATATATGTACACTTGGTCATACAAATCTGAGCTGACATGCTCTGAATACTGAACTGAGACTGTGGGAGCTATTATGTAGCCGACATGCCCCAATCTAAGTGTGAAAACTAGCATGAGAGTTTATTTGCAAAATGTACCCTCAAGAGTGTGAAAAATAGGTGACGATTATGAATATGTTGAAATTAGGAAATAATAATAATAATAATAATAATAATAATAATGATAAATAAGTGTAGTGGCATGTGAAGGGTTGTTCAAACCATGATAATAATAAATATAATAATGATAATAACAATAATAATATTAATGATGATAATAATAATAACAAAAATAATAATAATAAAGATGATAATAATAAAGAGTGATGAAAATAGTTATTGTGAAAATAATAAGATATACCTCATACGTAGTAGCCAAAGAATGTATATACCTCGCTTTTTTCAATCTTTTAGAAATCTGAAATCCCGAATAAATGTTAAAGATATAAAATATAGCATAAAATGTTAGAATTATTTACTGAAAACAAGTTAAAATTGGTGAGCGAAATCTTTTGAGAAATCTGAAATTTTTGGTAATGTGTTTTCCTATTGGATTAATTTTGAAATTTTTATCTTTTATTATTATATTTTAAGAGAAACGTGGAGGTTACTATGCCAATTTTATTTAAACGTTTGTAATGAGTTTTGAAAGATTAGCCGAATAAAATGTGCACTTTCCAGTAATAATCATGCGTTATTTGCGAAATTCGAAAGGTTAAAGCTACGTGAAAGAATCAATGGGTATAAACAATATAATTCAACAATCAAATAAATCTACCTTCAACAAAATAGACAACAAGAGTTAGTCATAAAAAAAATTCAATGCAATAAATATAAATTAAATCTAAAGACGACAAGGAATATTAGACCCCATTTAGGAGTTTAGGCTCCTAATTTGTGAGACTCTGAGGTTTGTTATATTTTAAGAGAAACGTGGAGGTTACTATGCCAATTTTATTTAAACGTTTGTAATGAGTTTTGAAAGATTAGCCGAATAAAATATGCACTTTCCAGTAATAATCATGCGTTATTTGCGAAATTCGAAAGGTTAAAGCTACGTGAAAAAATCAATGGGTATAAACAATATAATTCAACAATCAAATAAAGCTACCTTCAACAAAATAGACAACAAGAGTTAGTCATAAAAAAAACTCAATGCAATAAATATAAATTAAATCTGAAGACGACGAGGAATATTAGACCCCATTTAGGAGTTTAGGCTCCTAATTTGCGAGACTCTGAGGTTTTGCACTCCTAGTAGTGTTTGACCCAATGCTTGGATAAAAGATGAGTTCCGTTACGGAACTCCAACTCTCGAGTTCATATGTAAAAAAAAGAAGATAAGGATTAATAATCGATAAACAAACCCAAATATTGACACATAGCACATGAAAATTAAGCTTCTCTATGATTGGTAATATATAGTCCATTAAATTGTCAGTGACGATTAGATAAATATTTAAATTTTAGTAGATTCAAAGTGTGAAAAGATCATGTAAATAATATATCAAATACAAAAGTAAACATGGTGTATCAGTAGAATTTGTTGAGATGTTATATTGACTTTCGTTCTTTGTACAAGATTACAAGGTGATTTACCTAATACTCACATACACCTAATGTAATGCCTTCTTAGCTAAATTGAATTTGTAGTGTTTCCATATAATTTTCTTCTCACAAATACAATTAAAATTCAAATGGAAACTTATTTAGTTCATCCACTTCTAATATGTTAAACAAGTAGGCAGACAACTCCTGAAGTCGCATAATGGGTCAAATTGATGAGGAAAGCTGACCCAAGTTGTATTTTTTATTAAAACAGCTATGTACAATGTTAACAAGGTAATGTGAGATAGTTTTCATAACTCAATCGGATAAGCAAATCAAGTGAAAGTGCTAAAACAAGGTTTTGAAGAAGACAAGTATACAACATTATTAACGTATCGGAAAGGAGAGAATGTAGAATTTTAAGTCACTTCCCATATTCAGATGAAAGAATTTATATATAATAAATTAATATTTAATTAAACTCATGTGCATGAAACTAATTTGTTGAAGACACCCATCAATGTTGAATAAAGTGAACACACAGACAAATATTTTCATGGACCTCTGCAGTAACTTATTGATGCAATTTTTGGAATCAAAAGTTAGATACATTTGCAGACTCCCGGGGAAACAATGATGACAACATGAAATTCAACATAACGTCCACATGTCCGAAATAAAATTGGATTTGAACTCACTTTCGGGTGTCGGATGCGCAAACAATAAAAAGACAATGGCTCACATATGCAAGTATTAATGTACGAAACTAATTTTCAGCATCACACGCGCAACATGAGTTGATCACAACAAAAACACATAGCCATGGAATAAAAAAAGAGTCAAGGAAAAGAGACGAAAATAAAGGAAGGAATTCGCACATTTCGTATACTTATAACTAACAACGAAAAACGCAACCACAATCAAAATTGTGCATGAATTTCCTTTTTTTGAACCCAAAAAAAAAACATGTTCATATATTAACAAACACCAACAATTTGAAATCAAGGTCAATTCCACATTCAATAGAAAAAGAGGTGAAAAGAAGGATGAAAACAGAACGTAAAGGGGTTTTTGCACCTTTGTTGGCGCAGCAAATGGGGGGTTCACGTCAAGTATTTTTCAACGACTATAGACCCACTTCAAAACTCAAATTACAAATTCGTACTTAAATCAAGGATTAAGACAAGAAAATGGTATTTTATGACTTTTCGATGAAAATTTGTGAATGTAATATGACCCCTTTTACTTTCCAATCGCTGGCTTTCTCTCTTTTTTTTCACTATTTCTCACTGGTTTTGTTTCTCTTACCACCTATTTTCTTGCTCACATGAATTTTTTTTCACCTTTCTCATGAATTTTGAACCTTGTTTTTCAAATTCCTTCCCTTGTCTCTCTAGGATTGAAGAACATCCTATTTATAGGCTACATCCAGAATTGAAAGTACGGATTTGAAGCCAAAGTTGAGGAAAAATGCAAGAACCAAGTAGGGAAAATTGGATTTCAAATCTGAATCTCCCAAATCTTTAACCTTTTTAGAGTTATGATGGCTGATTTGAAATCAAAAGTAGGTAATATCATCAATTTGGGTCTGTTTCTTCTGATTTTGGGTTTCATAGATAGAAGAGACGAAGCAAATGGGGAATGACTAGGCTTTCATTTTGAGGGTGGGGTAGGTAAGAAGAGGAGGAGAAAGGGTCATTGTTTTCTACACTTTTGGAGAAATTGGAAGAGACAGGATGATGGTTCTCTTTGGGAGAAATCATTCACGTGCTTTTGATTTTGAAAAGACGCATGAGAGGTTATTGGGAAGAGAAATACATGTTTTTGCTTTTGAATTCTTGACTAATTTGGTCTGTCCGATCATTTGATCGGATGGCTAAACTTATTCTAAAAGAAAAATAGTAAAAATAATAAAAAGAATATGCATATATATGGGAATAAATACATGGAAAGTTGATTTAAAAAGCCTATTCTTGGTTTAGATTTAATTTAAGGATAAAAGAGAAGAAAAGAAAATAAATAAATAAATAAATAAATAAATAAAATTATATGTAACGCCCCTAGAACCCACCCCGAGACGTCACACGGTTCTTAAGGTCACACGTGGCCTCAAGCTAACCCTCTAAGCCTGTCATCACTTTCAAAACTCACTGTAACACAAATCATTCTAAGATAAAGAGGAATAAGCATGTCATGACCATGCTTAGATACAAAATGATACTGTCCTGTACAACCAAAATACTGAGATTCTGTACATACTAGCACACTAATCTGACAAAGCCTCTACTACATAAGACTGAGGAACTATTGGGATAGATCCCCAACTGACTCGTACTGAACTGGAAATAAACGACCATCTATCAGCAAGACAAAATGAGATATACAGGTCCTCGAACCATGAGGAGTCACCAACTGCAGAGATATAGAAGAAGGTACTTGAAGATCACTATCGAAGCTGAGACTGAGCACCTGAACCTATATCACGATGAAATATAGAATACAAAAGAGTATGGGAGTCAGTACTTGGGAATGTACTGAGTATGCGGGGATGGATGCAACATTTAAATAATATCATAAATGTATAAGAAAATCATGCATGTTGACCATAATAATTCTCTTCGCTTGAATTATCTGAAATGTGTTTCTCATAAATCATCAGTAGTAATACATGCTTCATAAATCTCGTAAATTATTTATCTCAACTCAAACTCTTTAACTCATGACTTAGAGTGACTCGATAACTCAAGAGACTTAAATCATTATGGACGTGGGAGTTTCTTGTAACCGACATAACTACTCCATGTGAGCCGCATAGAATCCAACATTTTGCCCTCCTAAGGAGAGAACCCCATATTGGCAGGGGTGTTGTACTCTTTCCAGGGAGTACAACCTCAATCTCAATATCATAATCTCATACTCGGCCTTTGGCCCACAATCATTAACATCAATCCTACGGTGACACGTAGTTCTGGAAAAATACCATATTTCCCGTTCGGTACTAAATACTCCTCCCAGACTCAACTCAGAACGCGTTAGGAAATCCACCTCAATCAATATCAACTCATGGGTCTATCATAAAGACCAAAACATAAATATATCTCATTTGTAAATCATAAACATCTTGTGGATTCCTAACTCGACTCAACTCAACTCAACACAATCTTTCTCGGCATCAAATATATTTGTTTATCAAGTCATTTCAAATATCAAAAGATTCATGGAAACATCACAAGACTCATTCTTGACTCTCAAGTTCACATATCAATATACATTCAATAGTTAAATTTCTCATGGAAAGGCATAACTCATAACACTTGTCTCAAATCGTTCAAAAATCATAAATTCATATTAAGAATATTCAACTCATGAAACTTGAGTTAAATTGCTTAGAAATCATCAATACATAATGATAATATACAGCTCATGGAATAAACCCTCAATTTAGGAAACATGATGGTGAAATAATCATAAATATCAAACTTATTCAACTCAAATCACATAAATCATAACTAAAGAAATTTGGGTGTAAACCCACTTGCAAAATCATGTAAATGAGTAGTAGAAATTAAACCTTTAGGCACAAGAACGAAAGGAGTGTTCTTGTTCAAACCCCACATACCTTAGATTTTTATTTTGAAGATATAGAAACTTTCTTGAAACTTTTTTCTCACACTTTTAGACCAAGACCTTGCTGCCTTTGACTTGAGGAGCTTAGTTCTTGAACAACTTGAACAAATTTATGGGAGATTTATTGAATTTCTTGGAGATGATTTAATTTTTGGGTTTGGAAGAAACCCTAGGTTTCTAGAGAATTCTTGAAAGAAATTTGGAGAGAAATGAAGAGAAATGGTCTTCTCTTCTCTACATAGATATATATATATATATATATAAGGCCACAAGAAGCAGAAATGACCAAGATGCTCCTTTGAAAAAAAGTTAAAATTTGCTGATCGAGGCCTGTGACGGTCGACCTGATGGTCCTTCAGAGGGACTGACGGTCCACCAAGTCGTCCGTCACTCGAACACCAAAATTAAAACGTTCTGCCTCAACGTGACAGTTGACCTGACGGTCCTTCAGAAAAGTGAAGGTCCACCAAGTCGTCCGTCACTTGAGGGCCAGAAATGAGACATTCTGTCTCAGTCTGACAGATACCTTGATGGTCCATCAACTTTGTGACGGTTCACCACTTTGACCGTCACACGACATCCCAAAAAGGGAGCTACTGCCTTGGCTTGACGGGACACTTGACGGTCTATCAAGGACCTGACGGTCCACCAGATCGACCTTCAAACCGGGGCTATCCGATAGCATTCAGTAAAATGGCCATAACTCACTCATCCGATGTCGGATTTCGATGAAATTGGTATCGATGGAAAGCTTATTCAATGCTCTACATGACAAAAAGTGGAAATTAGAGAAATACAATATGGTTTAATCATCAATTACTTTAGAAGTCATACATATTCATTCAAAAGGACAGATTTAGGCTTAAGGAATGATCGGGGTATTACATTATATATGTAGAAATAACTGAAAATTTTGGGATCCACGAATTAGGAAGTAATTAACCGATCGGATTAATTTGTGTTTGTCAGATGAATTTGGACCGAGTTTTGGGCTAATTTTGGGCTTCTTCGGCTGAGATTTGTGAATAAAAGTTGGGCTTGAGTAAAAATAAAGTTTAAATTGAATTAATGTTGGCCCGAATGCTCTTTTCCATAAAAATTAATTTTATCTATGCTTCCTGCTACCCTAAAATTATTTTTAGTCTAACGTATATAAATTATATAAATAATTTAGTATATGCGTCTGATATAATAATTTGTAATTTTAGTTTTTATAACATTAGCAAAATATACGTATGACGAGAACAAAATTGAAATATGTGCATGTATGAAATTATAATAAAATATATTATATTAATAATTATATGTGAGACTATAACAAAATATACACTATGTACGTAATATATATATAAGTATAATAAGTGCACAAACTCGAACCGTGTCTAAAAGAGTATAAATCTGTAAATCCATTACCTGAGATCAACATCGGAACTAATTTTGCATAATATTAAGGAAAGGATCAAAATCTCTCTCAACCGAAGTAAATAGTAGTGGTAAAAGAGTGGATTAATAATGGACTTCCTTGGTCTAATTTTCAGTATAGCATATTTAGTTCCAAATGCTCATATATCATTAAATAAGGTGGTATAATTCCCGTTGTAAAAGAACTCATTTTAAAAGTGAAAAGTGGGAATAAATCTTTTTTTAGAAAGCAGTAGTAAAATCAAGGTTTTGGTTAGAAGTATACCACTAAATGAGCATGAATGCGCCCAAAGTATGCATTCCATCACTAATATCCAAACAATACAACCAAATACATCCATACTATAACCACGTTCTTTCTAAGGATCAAGTACTATCCTGGTGTCCAACTGGCACCGTAACCATGGTCTCAGGCCCGCCAATACATAATCAACATCATAAAGCCTCATAACTTAGGAAGATACGATAATCAAGTGCATAAAATCACTAAGAGAATCTAATCGGGGAAATACTGCTCAAATCGCTAAGTCAAGTGGTAAGTCCTATATTAAAGGATCCGTAATATCAATCTATGTCTAAACAAGTCAATAAACAAGGATAATAGAATTCTAACGCCATATGAAATATTCTAGGCTAAGGTTTGGGTCACATTTCTATTCCAAATTCTCTAAATAGGTTAAGTAATGGTATACTAGTCATCAACCTGTCGTACAATCAATGGCGGAGCCAGGATATTCATTAATGGAGTTCATAAGTGAACATACAAACTAACCGAATGGGGTTCAACATCTAATATATATACATAAAAATAATTTTAATCATGCATATATAGCATAATTTTTCATCAAAGGGGGTTCGGATGAGCCCCCTCGACAAAGGGTAGATCTGCCCATCCTACAGTCCCAACCTAGCAGGCAATCTATACTATAGACAATCTCATAGAGAAAAGAAGATCGGAGCCTACCTCAATGTCGAACCGCATTCCTGAACCATCCATGAAATGTTCATCTTTGCTTTACGATCCTAAAATGATGTCACACTGTTAAAATAATAATCTACATATTAATAGGAGTAAAACAATACCCATATTGCAATATAAAACCCCAAGGCCAAAATTGGGTCAATAGTGGGCCCTGTAAAAAAATTTCAAAATTGAATACGTCATGAGGTTCCTCAAAGGATAAGGAATGTATCAAAATTTTAGCATAAATGGGCTAAAATTCGGGTGCAAATCATCCCCAAAAGATAATGGAAAAGAGGAAAAAATAAGAATTAAGTGGAAGAATTAGGTCGAGAACTTACGAAGGATTTAGCGGGAAATGATCATCTGAACCTCCTCTACACATCTCGAACTCCAATTGATCGATTCCTATATTTTCTTGAGATCCTAAGGCTCAAAATGATGAAATTGGGGCTTGAAAATGGGGTAAGATCACAGATTTCAACCAATTATAGAACTATAGATTACTCGCCGCAATCGGGGGGAGGGTCCCTAGTTGCAAATGCGACATACAAAATAATGACCTTTATGAATGTGGGTGAAGGGATACGAACACAAAGACCAGTAGAGATAGACCATCACAAACGCAAATAGCCAGTTGTGATCGTAAAGAAGGTAATTGACCGGGTTAGGGCTGACCGATATCATAAACGAAGAGGTGAGGCTCGCTATCGCAAAGTCTAAGAACTTGACCCTTCGCGAATGCAGCCCTAGCCTCGCAAACCCGTAGTGTAAAAAAATATTACACCAAATGCTGGAAAACCAACAAAATGCTAAGTTCAAACGAACTCCGCCCGAGTGCTCGAAATTCGTTTGAAACTCTATGCACTCAAACAAACTATGCTACCATAAAAAAGTTGATATTTCAAACTCAAAGAAACCATTAAAACTTTCATCCAAAATAACTTCAATTAAATATGGGTCCCACACTTAGTTCCATTTTCACGAAATCTACCTAATAGCTCAAACGAGTTCAGAAGCTTCAGGACCTGAACCAAGGGTCCTTTTAGCCTAAAATCAATATTTCGGAGATGATGCCATTGTTGGAATTTTCATCCAAGGCCATTTACTAGGAGTTTAAGTTCGAAACTAATTTCTTAACAATGAAAGATCCAAAATAGGAAATTGAGCCTAATATCTAAAAGAACTCGATAATCGAACCTATAATTCTGACAAGTCATAAATAACTTGTAGCCGCTGTAGGGAGGCTCGAAACACCAGAAACACACAAAAATCAAGAAAATGACCTGAAAGGTCATTATAAAGAATAAGAGTGACATCTAGAATTATAACAATTATAGGATTATAAAGTTGTTAAGTCACACTATGAATTTGAGAATGAGTAGCGAAGATGGGGGTGGGGAGGGTGTGTCCATATATAAGAACCAATTTGGATTTATGCCAGGGCGATCTATTATGGAAGCCATCCATCTGATGAGAAAACTAATGGAGCAATACCAGAAAAAAATTGAGATTTATATAAGGTATTCATTGACATTGAGAAGGACTATGGCAAAGTTTTGAGAAAAGTTCTTTGGAGATGACAAGAGGCTAGTAGTGTACTGATGGCTTATATTAGGGCGATAAAGAACTTGTATGATATATCTAAGACATGGGTTAGGACGGTAAGAGAAGACTCAAAGCCTGTTCTTGTAAAAATGGGGTTGCACTAGGCTCTGCTTTTAGTTCTTTCCTCTTTGCTATAGTGATAGACGTATTAGCGTGGTGCATCCAAGATGAAGTGCCTTAGTATATATTATTTACAGATGGCATAGTCATGATTGATAAGACGTGTAGCAGTGTGAATGATATGTTAGAGTAGTGGAGACAAACTCTCGAAGCTAAAGGATTCAAGTTAAGAAGGACCAAAATGAAGTATTTTAAGTGCAATTTTAGCGAGGGGTTGCATGAGAAAGTCATGAAAGTGCATCTGGACACACAGGCTCTCCCAAGAATGATCATTTCAAATATCTTGGCTCTATTGTAGATTTGTAGTAGGGTCATAGAAGATGATGTCATTCATTGTAATAGTGCAACGTAGATAAAGTGGAGGCTTGCCTTCAGAGCCTTGTGTGATAAATATATACCACCAAAACTTAGAGTTAAGTTTTATAGAGTGGTGGTTGATCAATGTTGCTATATGGAACAGAGTGTTGACGAGTCAAAAACTCCTATGTTTAGAAGATGTAAGTCACTTAGATGAGGATATTTTGATGGATGTGTAGACATAATAGGTGTGATAGAATCAGGAATGAGATTATTCGAGATAAGGTGGGAGTGGCCTCTATGGTGGATAAGATGAGGAAAGCGAGATTGAGATGGTTTAAACATGTAATGAAGTGAGGTTCAGATTCCCCAGTGAGGAGGTGTAAGAGGTTGGATATAGTGAGTACGGAGAGTGGTTGAGCTAGGTCAAATAAGTATTAGGAAGAGGTGATTAGACTAGACATGATACATATTCAGGTTACATTGGACATGACCTTAGATAGAGGATATGAAGGATACATATTAGAGTATAAGGTTAGTCGGGTAGGAGCGTTGTCGTGTACCACAGTATGTTACCTTAGGATTTAGTCGTAGAAATATGTCATTGTAGTTGTTTATTGTGTTTCGATTATAGCATTATTTTTGTGGCGGATTATTATTTTTCTAGTAGATTTTACATTGTTTTCTTATTAGTTGTCATATTTTCTTTATCGTTTTTCTCTTATTTATACCTGAATTTGCTACACTTAACCCGAGGATCTTTGAAAATAGCCTATCTACCTCTCCGAGGTAGTGGTAAGCAGTGGTGGGTCCAGAGTTTTTCACAAGTAGGTTCAATCAAAAATAACTATAACAAATAGTATAAGTACTTTCAATACGACAAAGAGAACTTAGAGGCTTCTTTTAACTCTTTTTTGTTACGATCAACACTTAATAGCTTTAACAAAGTTGCAATAATAATAAAAAAGGAAAAACAAATTAACTAATTCTATTTTTTAATGGAAAAGAGTTATTTTAAAAAAAATCAATTTAGCCAATTTAAAGTTTTATTACCTCTATGAAATTTAACAAAATTCAGTTTTTTATTTCTTGTTTAGAAGTACTCCTGAAAAGTTGTTATTTGTAAATAGTAGACAATAAAAAAGAGTTACACAATCAAACTAATATATATATATATATATATATATATATATATATATATATATATATATATATATATATATATAATTAAAGAAATAGAGTTATTTACTAATCTAGAAATTTCAATGTCAAGCAAATAATAATTTCAACATATTTAAATGAAATTCATTACAAATTATAAGAAATTTATACATTTATAATTGCATGTTTAGCATTTTATAATAAAAAAATCAATATACACTTTCGAGGGTTTTAATTGTAAAATTTGAAAGCAAGTGCTTTTTTATTTCTAAGTAAAAACTGATATTTGAAAATTAGAGTTGCGTTTGGCCGTGAACTCAAATTCGAATTGGTTTTAGTAATATTTTTGTGTGTGATGTTGAGTGAAAAGGGTAAAAATAACTTTTAATTTTTTTTTCAAATTTCAATATTCAAGTAAGCCTTCTAAATTTTATAACAGAAAATAATTGTTTGAATTTCAACTCCATGAAAAGAAAAAAAATCACAGTGAAAGGCCATTTAATTTGTTTAAATATGATAAACTTTAGAAGTGGTGAAAGTTGTAACTTTTTTAAGCAAACAAAGTAATAGAAAATTTATAAGGTTCAGCTGAACACCCTTAACAAACATGGGTTCGCCCCCGTTGGTAAAATTTGTTGGTAAAGTTGTGTACACTTTATCCTTGTAATGACCTAAAAATTTGATGAAATATGTAAAATTTGTGATTTTGTGTGATTTGACTGTTTTACTCCTCCCCGTAGTTGCATTATGATATTTCTGGGGTGTGGGAGTGATTGGCATGATTTTCGATGCATTTTGGTATCATTTAGTAGCCGTTTGGCCATGAAAACTAAAATTTTTTGGAGTTGGAGTTGAAATTAGAGTTGAAGTTGTGTTTGGCCATGTTTTTTTAAAAAAAAAAATTGACATTTGAAAAAAAAAAAATTAAAAAGATTTTATGCCCTAGCTTTTACAAACTATCAAAATCACCCAACTAAAATTTACCTACTAATGAAAAAGAACACAATTAGCCACTATTATACATATACATGGTCATATTTAATGAATTTCAATTATGACATATATAATATTTACATTAATAGCCGTTTTCTCATATTTGAAAATTTTAAATATGGATGTTATATTAACAGATCACTGCTTCCTATTTTTTAGGTAACAAATATTATTTTTCAAACAAATTTATTTTTTTAGGAATTTATTTAATTTATTTCCTTCATTTTTCGTTCCTAAAAAATAGAAAATGATGAGTTGTTATTAAATTTTAGGGTGCCGCTAATTTATTTCTTTAATTTTCTTATACATGAAAGATTTTATTGTGTGTGAATAAACTATTTCTATGTAAAACGTGCTTTGCATATTTATGGTATATTATATCATATACCATAAATATAAAAATATGCTTAGTATGTTTTTTTATACTTTGTATTTTTATATATGTGTGTATATGGTATATACATGGTATAAACTTCATATATAACGTACTTTGTATATTTATATTATAAATATGCTTAGTATGTTTCTTAATACTTTGTATATTTATATATGTGTGTATATGGTATATACATGATATAAACTTTATATATAACATACTTTGTATATTTCTATTATTAATATAATACTTTATATATTTATGGGTATAAATATAAATTAGCAGTAAAATAATGTCTTAAATAAGGTAGAAAATTAAATAAGGGATAAAAATAATGATGAGAGACAAAAAGAGATATATATTAATTAGGATAGCATTAAGTTTGAAATTATAATTATCTTATTATTTAATACTGTTATATATGTAATATTGAAAACGTAATGTTATAAGGAGAGTTTTATGTAAAATTTTAAAAGATTGGGGTTATATGTAATAATAATAAAAATTGGAATTGGAGTTGAAAAATTGTGAAAACAACAAAAACCTATTTTTCTTTTTCAGAAAAAAATTTCAAAATTATTTTCCAAATTTTCATAGACAAACACCACAATTTCCAACTCCGAAAAAAATTTCTGGAAAAAAGGAAAAAAATTTCATGGCCAAACGGGCCCTTATGCAATATTGTGGTTTTTTATGGCTTCGAGAGCCTTATTTTGAACTTATGTAGATATATTTTGATCCGTACGACGGATGGCTGAACGAACTGCATCAGAATCTCCGGAATATCGATTTTAGGTTAGATAGACCCTTAGTTCGGGTCCCGATTCATCCGAGCTCATTTCGACCTATTGATCGGAAAGTTGGAAAATTAGAAATATGAGTGTGGGACCCACATTTGAGCGAAACGACTTCGGATGGAAAATTCGACTTTGCCAGAAAATCCGGAATGTCGATTTTAGGGTGTTAGCATGTTTGGTATGATTTTACGGCTTTTAAATCTCATTTCGACCCTCGGTTTGAAAAATTATGATTTCGGGTTCGGGGGTTAATTTTGTGAAAACATCATTTTCTAGAAAATCTGGTATGTCCATGACGTCCGGAACGTCGAATTTAGTATGGATGCATAGTTCGTTTGTGTGTATCGGACTCGGAATGAATCCCAGGCACCCCGTCAAAGTCCTATCAACCAACAAAAAAATGTTATTGCAGGTTTTCTGCAATAAATATCAGTTTTTTTCATCCTTTTGGCCCATTTTGCTCATTTTCATCTTGACTCTTGAGAGTTAAACCCTAAAATAGTGTGGAATCTTAAAAGTAAAGTTTGTGGGAGCTTGGGAAGCTAGATTAACACCCATTTCTTGATTTTATTACAAATTTAAGGTAAGAATTCACCCATTTCTTAGTAATTTCTTGATCAATTTCTCAAAACCCCAAAAATTTTAGGGCTTGATTTTAAACTCCATTTTCACTTGAATAATGTTTTTATCTTATAATTACTAGTTTTTCATCAATTTAACATTAAAAACAACTCTGATTCTTGATTTTAACCCAGAATTTAAAGATTTTACCCGGTAAAGCTCAAAAATGTTTTTTTTCGATTTAAAGCCCATTTTTTACTCGATTTAACTTGGGTTTTCAGCTATAGGTTCCTAAAAATATGGAGAACATATTTTTGAAGTAAAGTTTTGATTTTTCCCTTCTTTATTGGAAACCCATTTTGGGGGTCCATTTTGATCCCAAACTAAAATAGTCAATATGAGTGTCGTTGATTTTGTTTTGACGCATAGATTTCATATTTGATGTTTTTAGTAGAGTTCGAGATTATTCGTGAAAAGTAAGATCGCGGGTTCAAGTGTAGCGGACCGATTTCGGCTTTGGAAGTAGGTTATGGCTTAACTCTTCAGACTGGGTTGGGTAGTAAATAATGGTATAAAATACATGTTAAGGGTGGGAACTAATCATGAAAAATGACTATTTATGTGTTGTGCCCATGTGGGGGCCTATATGTGATGTATTATCGAAATTGAGATATTATGTGATATGTTTGACCATGTGGGGTCATATGTGATATTGATAACCTTGAATACATTGAATAATTGTATTATGTTATTTAATGTGGTACCATTGGTGTATTGTGATTATATCATACTTTATTAGCATATGAGACATGTGGAAATTCATGGATGAAACGAAAATAATAAGTGGATATTGGCTCTTGTAGATGTGGGAATGTATCATTGTGGTTGGTTGTGGAAGTATATCATGTGATTGATTGTGTAAATACTCATTGTGATTGGTTATGAGTATTACATCTTCATATCATACTCATTCATGAAACATTGGTACCACCATTGCAATATCTGAGAAACACCAGTAACACCTTTTTTAAAAATATTATAACACCTTATAAAACCCTTTTTGAGGGATATGCTGGAAAGGAGATATGAGATATGTGGATTGTATATGGGTTGACGAACCCCCCATGGGTCCTACTTCGGGAAGCTTTAGCTCCATAGGTATATACGGGGATTGTGCGGTGATCCTGGAGGTTGTGCGACGACCTCGTGCATCATCATCATCATCATCATATACATTGCACTTACTTTATTGTGTTTATGTCATGTTGTATTGCCTTATTGACTTGTCATCTATGAATCTGTCTTACCTCCTTTTACTTGTATTTGATGATCTTGTATCTACATGTTCTCTCTTGTTCTATTTATATGTGACATAATGTATACTTGTGTTCAATATCTTGATGTGTTATTGTAATATATGTGAGATATATTAGAATTGTTAGTGCAAGCTGTGTGGGCTACCGTTGTGGGATATTTTCTGATTGCAGGTGGTGTGCCCTTAGTTTATATTTTGTATCCTTTATTTACTACTTTGCTTAGTCGGCCTATGATACCTATTGAGTACAAGTGGACCGTACTCATGCCTGCTGCGCCCTTTCGGTGCAGGTCTTAGCTCGAGTGCGCCTCAGCTTGACTGAATCAGGCGATTGTTGGAGCTTCCAAGGTAGCAGATTGGACATTCATGCGTCCGAAGTTTACCTCTATCTTTTTATAGTTGTTATGTCTTTATTAGTATTCGGAGACAGTTATTATTCCTTTGTGGTTATTTTTTTTTAATACATTTGACTCTTGGATTGTATTAGTAGTTCTTACACTATTGACACCTGGTTTTGGGCATGATTGGCATTTTGGATAAGTTCATTCCGCATTGTTATGATTACTTTTATGGTTCAGATTCATTCTAGAAGCCTTATTGTACGATATTTCTGTTTTTCTATTCTTTTCATATTAGTTTGGGTGATAGGCTTACTTGTCAAGGTATGCCGCGACAAGTGTCATCATGACCCTTGTTTTTGGATTGTGACAATCCTCTTCAGATCTTACTTGTGGGATTTTACTAGGTATCTTGTTGTTGTTGACCTTAATAATGATACGTATAATTTTGAAATCAATTGTTATAAATTGACAAACAATCCAACCTAAAAGACTCACCAACTAATGTGTTAAAACGAGCCAAATATGTAGACACTATAATAATCTTTTGTCAAGTTACTTTCATTAGGTGGTCTAAAACACAACATCATTATTAGCTAGAAGTCAAGTGATTTCCTTTATTTATATTTTTTACATATTTTAACTTATAACATAATTTAAAATATTTTCTATGTAGCTTATCAATGTATAAAATTTTATTTAGAAAAGGTGAATTTATCAATTATGGATTCATGATATTTTTATACAATGGAAAGTAAAATTAAAGAAGGTTGTGTGAGCAAAGTAATTGGTAGAGAATAAAGACGAAAAGAAAAAGCAAACGAGTAAATAAAGGCATATGGTGGGGAATTTAGAAGGAGGTGAAGTTAGTAGTTCTTGTGGCAAAACAACAACATTTGAACACTTATATGCTGAACTAGGAGACAAATGTGTGAATAAAACAGAGATGACGAACATACTTTCATAAACTCTTGAATGAAATGGGGGACATTGTATTGTGCTGAATAATTTGAAGCACTACAAGACATCATCAGGATTTTGGGTACTGCATGTGTAATTAGGTTGAGAAGGTAAAGAGTGATATCCGTAGGATAGCAGGGAGAAGTGATCAGGCTAGACGAGATCCTAGTAAAGTTTTGGAAAAGCACGAAAATAACATATCTGAGAGGCTAACTAGGATAATTAATGTCATTTTAAGATGACAAAAATACTAAAGAATAAAGGTGGAGTATAATGACCTTTTTATACAAAAACAAGGGCTATATTTGAAACTGCATTAAATCATTAGGATCTCAAGCTACTAAGCAACACTGTAAAAGTTTGGGAGAAAGTGGTGGAGATGAGGATGGGGAGGGGTGTGCCCATTTATGATAATCAACTGGAATAAATGTAGGAGAGATTAACTACAAAAATCATTCATCTGGTGGTGACAAGGAGTACCTTTAAATTGAGAGGAGTTATACCCAGGATCAATTCGTAGACTATTTTATTTGTCTTGGTGATGGATGAATTGATGATGGTGTATGTTGTTTGCAGATGACATAGTACTGATTGTTGAAACTTGTGACGAAGTTAATGCTAAGTTGAAAGTTTAGAACAAATTTCAAAGTCTAAATGGTTTAAGTTGAGCAATACCAAAATAGAATATTTGAAGTTAAGGCTTAGTGGTGCAACGCATGAGACAGACATTAGAGTGAGATTTGATAAAAAGATCATTCCCAAAAGAGAAAGTTTCAAACATCTTGGATTTTTAATTCAAAGAAATAGAAAGATCGATGATGATGTACATATCGTATGTGTGGTAAAAAAGTACTATAAAAACTTAAAGGTAACTTCTACAAAGTGGTGATTAGATTGACTTTATTGTATATAGTAGAGAACTCTTATGTTTGAACGATGCAAGTTTCCCAAGTGAAGATGTTAAAATACATGTGCAGACTTACTAAAAATAAAGATATTCAAGACAAAATGAGGTGACTTCCATGTTTGGCAACATGAGAGAGACGATGTTAAGATAGTTTGAGCATGTGAATAACAGATGCATATACGCCCGAGTAAGGAAGTGTAGAGGGTTTGAATATGATGGGAATGAGGAGAAACAGATGTAGGCTAAAGAAGTATTAGAGAGAGGCCATAAAACAAGACATAACACAATTGCAGTTCATGTTGTTGTTAAGTTTATGTTTCAATAAATTTTGAAACAAATACATCGGTTAAAGATTTTTAAGAGTTATGTTTCAATTAGTTTTGAAACAAATGCATCACTTAAAGGATTTTAAGTTACAAAGAAAATGAATGTGAATTTTACAATTCATTCACTTACATTTTAGGTTCTTGAAAGAAAGTCAACTTTTTGTTTTAAACTATTTATGAACCTATTAACTATTACATAATTAATACTCAACTTTTACATGAAACTTTTATCCTATAAATAGTGTTTCTTTTGTTTGAAAAGAAAAGCACTCAAAAAACACTTATCCCCTTGAAAAATATTTGAGAGATATTGATCAAATGGTGAAACCACCAATTCAAGAATAGAAGAGCAACATTCTTGAATGCTACATGTTTTGTGGCTTAGTTGAATCCCGAAGATAGAGTTGTTACTAGTTCTTCCGTTTGCTTGTGGGAGAGATTCCAACTATCTTCAAGAAGCGTATTATCGTGGTTCTAAGACAAGCAAGTTTTATTTTGAATTCTTGTACAATTATCATTATTGTTCTAACAATTTGAAGATAGTTGTCTCAATGGCTTCTACATCAACATCAAACAGTATTCCGTCTTTGCCTAATCCTAATTTTGAAATATTTGATGGCAAAGAATTTTCTAGATGGCATGAAAAGATGGAATTCTTTTTAATACGATTAAAGTTGACATATGTTTTTGAAGAACCTTGTCCTAATGCTCCTGGTTCTAAGGTAGCATCTGACGAGGCTACTTTGATTAAAGAACAAATTGCCAAGTGGCAATATGATGATTATTTGTGCAAGAATTAGGAATGTCCAATAAATATTATGATTAATATTATGTTAAATACAAATATGCTAAAAAGATATGGGACACTCTTCAAGTTATTTATTTTGTAGAAGAGGTGATATCTAAGAAATTTCTTGTTTCAAATTATATGGAGTTCAAAATGGTTGATGACAAGTCAATCACTGAACAAGTACAAGAATTCCAACTTATAGCTAATAAAATTTCTATATGTGGAATTGTTCTTGATAAAAACTTTCATGTTGGTGCTATTGTATCAAAACTTACTCCATCTTGGAAAGAGTACCGAAGCAAACTCTTACACAAAAAGGAATATTTGACTCTTAAACAATTGTTGCAACACTTGCAAATTGAACAAGAGACACGATGGCGCGATAATAATAATTTGAAGAAACCTGTCATGAAAGCTAATATGGTTGAAGAAAAAATCAACCAAGAAGGAACCTGAAAATAAGATTTTTTTCAAAGGCAAAGAAGATTACAAATTTCAAGCGTAATGGTGCCAACTTTAAATCTGGTGAATGCTATCATTGTCACAAAGTTGGTCACTATGCGCGTGATTGTGGAATTCTCAAAGCCAAAAAGAAGAAAGAAAAAACAAATAAAAATAAAAAAATGATCTTGTGGCTATGGTCACAGATGCATTTATAGCGGAAGATTAAGTGGAATGGTAGATAGGTACCGACGCAACTCGTCACATATCAGGTAATCGAAATTCTTTCAAGACTTATGAATTAGTGGGGGATGGTAAAATTGTATATAAAGGAAACTCCTCCTCTACTAAAGTTGTGGGAAAAGGAACTATTGAACTAAAATTTACTTCCGGAAAGATAGTTACATTGATGGACGTATTGCATCTTTCTGATATTCAAAAGAACATAGTGTTAGGTACGCTTCTTTCGAAGCATAATTTTAAAATATTTTTTGAGGAAGATAAGTTTATTTTATCTAAAAATAGCATGTTTGTTGAAAAAGTTTATGTTGCAAATGGAATGTTTAAACTCAATATTGAAAATAAAAACATTTCTGATTATCTTGTGGAATCTCTGGACTTATGGCATGAACGTCTTGGTCATGTAAATTTTAGATCCATTCAAATTATGGTTAATAATGGATTAATTAAATATTGTGGAAATAATCATACTACTGTCTTACTTGTAGTAAATTCAAGATTACGAAGAAGCCCTTTAAGACAGTTGAAAGGACTTTCACACTTTTGCATTTAATCCACACTGATATCTGTGAGATGAATTGTTTGTCACGTCATGGAAAGATATACATGTCTTTCCATTGAAAACAAAAGATGAAACATTTGAGACTTTCAAAACATATAAAGCAGAAGTTGAAAATAAATTAAGTTTGAAAATTAAATCAATTAGGTCTGATAGAGGTGAAAAGTACTTAAAGTCAAATTTTATTGACTTTTGTGAAAAAGAAGGAGTTGAAAAATAATTGACCATGTCCTATACACCACAACAAAATGGTGTAGCAAAAAGAAAAAATAAGACTTTCATAAAAAATAATTAATTCTATGCTTTATGGATCTGGTATATATGAAAATATATGGACTAAAACCTTACTTTCACCATGTCATATTTTGAATAGAATTACTTCCAGAGATCATGATGCATGTCCATATGAATTTTGGAATAATTGAAAATCAAATATAAATTATTTTAAAGTTTAGGGTTGCTTGGCTCATGTTCGATTACCAGGTCAACATTTAACCAAATTGGCTATAGAGCAGTAAATTGTGTGTTTATTGGTTATTCACAAATCAGTAAGGCGTATAGATTTTTAAATCTTGAGACCTCAAGTCCTCACACAATTATTGAATCTTTACATGCTAACTTTTTTTAGCATATATTTCGCAAAAAAAAAGATTCTTTTGAACAAGATGCAAGTTCTTCTATTTCTCCTCTTAAAAGGAAAGTAGTTGAGCCATTGGAAGAAAGTCAACCAAGACATACTTCAAGATCAGCCAAATCAAAAGACTTTGAACCTGATCTTCAAACTTATTTGGTTGAAAAGGATCCTGAAAGTTATGCTGAAGCATGTCTTCACATGATGCTCCATTTTGGTGTGAAGCCATTGATGATGAAATGTATTCTATATTGTCTAATAATACATGGATATTATTAGATCTTCCTCCTAGATGTAAACCAATTAATTGCCAATGGATTTTTAGGAAGTAAATAAAATTCGATGGTACTTTAGATAAGTACAAAGCCCGTTTGGTAGCTAAAAGTTTTACTCAATTGAAATATATTGATTAATTTGATACTTTTGCACCTGTAGCTTGGATGACCTTTATTCGTCTATTGATTGATCTAGCAGCAATTCATGGTCTTGTGATTCATCAGATGAATGTAAAGACTGTATTCCTGAATGGAGATCTAGACGAAGAAGTCTACATAAAACAACCAGAAGGATTTGTCATTCCTGGTCGAGAACGTAAAGTTTGTAAGCTTCATAAATCTCTTTATGGATTGAAACAAGCTCCAAAGCAATGACATGAGAAATTTAGAAAAGTTATGATTTCTAATGGCTACTTAATCAATGGTGGAGATATCTGCATATTTAGTAAATTTCAAAAAAAAATTTGGTATTATAATATGTCTTCATGTAGATGACATGTTGATCATTGGAACTGATATTGAAAAAGTCAAAGAAACATAATATTTTATTGCTTCTCAGTTTGAAATGAAAGATTTTGGAGAAGCTAATGTAATTTTAGGCATCAAAATTATAAGATCATCAAATAGTTTGACTTTTACTCAATCAAGTTATATTGAGAAGGTTCTAAAGAGGTTTGGTCATTTGACGACAAGCCTGCTCCTACACCATTTGATCCTATCATCAAACTACTGCGAAACTCTGGTGATATTCTTGATCAATTGACATATTCTCAAATTATTAGGAGTCTTATGTACGCCATGCATTGTACCAGGACAGATATTGATTATGCAGTAGGAACTTGAGCAAGTTTACAGGTAGCCCTGAAGTTGAGCATTGGAATACCTTAATTCATGTTTTAAGGTATCTGAAAGGTACAATTAATGTTGTCCTACATTATTCTACCTTTCTAGCAGTTCTAGAAGGCTACAATGATGCTACCTGAAATTCTTATCTGAATGACTCTAAATCTATTACTTCTTGGATTTTTACTTTGGCTGGATCTTAGAGATTAAAGAAGCAGACATGTATTGCTCACTCAACCATGGAGTTAGAATTTATCATTATGTCTTCTGCTAGAGAAGAAATTAATTGACTACGGAGTATGCTGATAGATATTCCATTATGGGGTAAGCCAATACCACATTTGACTATATATTGTGATAATAAAGCTGCTATATTTTGGGCTTCAAGTGATTGTTACAATAACAAGTCAAGACAAGTTCGTCTCAAACACAATCATGTGAGAAGATTATTGGAGGATGGCATAATATTGCTTCAAAATGTGAAGTCTAAACTCAATTTAGCAGATCCTTTGTCTAAAGGGTTAGGCAAGGAATTGGTGGTACAAACTTGTAATGGGATGGGAATAAAGCCTGTTGTAGATTGATTGTACTTTATGGGAATCCTACCTAATGATGTAATCTTGGGTTCAAAGGGAAAAACAAGCAAAGTTACAATTGTGAAGCACATCAATAAAATTTTCTTTTTCCTTAGAGAGTAAGTAGATGTGCATAAGCTGAGATTTTTTCTCTTGATAAATTCATAAGACCGACCTTGGTAAGAGTAATGATAATACTCCTGATATATTTGACCTACAAAAGAGAAGAATGAGATTATATTCTCTTAATAAATCCATATACCGATTTTGGTTAAAGCGTGTAGGAACACTCTTGATAGATTTACGGATACGTTGTTGTAAAGGAGGATAAGATTGATTTCTCTTAATGCAATTCATAGACTATTTTGTCGGAGCATACAAAGTTACTCTTAATGAATTCACCGTATTAAGTGTGAAGTGGAGGCCTCTTCAATAAGATTTTAGCAGGAAAATCTTAAAGCACTTAGCTAAAAGGATTCGGGACACATAACCGTAAGGTGTCAAAGGATTTTGATTTTTATCGAAACATAGTAATATGCGTGGAGTATTTTTCTACTTCATTCAATGAACTACTTAGTTCAAGATTTATTCACTAAGTAGTCAATGATTTAGAAAGTCTTCACTAGCTAATGGTTCAAGTCCAAAAGACACCATTATTGATACATGTTGCTAGATTGATGTATCAAATAAGTTTTGTTTATTAAAGATAAAATTTCTTGAAACAACTGGGAGATTGTCATTGTTAAGTTTATGTTTCAATAAATTTTGAAACAAATACATCGGTTAAAGATTTTTAAGAGTTATGTTTCAATTAGTTTTGAAACAAATGCATCACTTAAAGGATTTTAAGTTACAAAGAAAATGAATGTGAATTTTATAATTCATTCACTTACGTTTTAGGTTCTTGAAAGAAAGATAATTTTTTGTTTTAGACTATTCATGAACCTATTAACTATTACATAATTAATACTCAACTTTTACATGAAAATTTTATCCTATAAATAGTGTTTCTTTTGTTTGAAAAGACAAGTACTCAAAAACCATTTATCCCCTTGAAAAACATTTGAGAAACATTGATCAAATGGTGAAATCACCAATTCAAGAACAGAAGAGCAACATTTTTTAATGCTATTTGTTTTGTGGCTTAATTGAATCTCGAAGATAGAGTTGTTATTAGTTCTTTCATTTGCTTCTGGGAGAGACTCCAACTATCTTCAAGAAGCGTATTATCGTGCCTCTAAGCCAAGCAAGTTTTATTATGAATTCTTGTACAATTATCATTATTGTTCTAACATTTCATTAAGGACATGACCTTAGATATGAAAGTATGTGACCATTAAGGACATGACCTTAGATATGAAAGTATGGGAGTCACAGATTAGGGTACAAGATTGATAGCTAGTTGAGCATTTTCACACTTTTTGATAGGATTAGGCTCAGTGGTAATCTAGACGAGCGTGTATATAATAATATTAGTCTTATTCATATAATTTCTTATTTTTTACTATTTGTTACAATGTCGTTGTTACTATTCCTTTTCTTTATGCTTTGAATTACTTTCCATATTAGCAGTCACGTTGTTTTCTCCATTATATTTTCTCATTCATAACTATTTTGATTTGACACACTTAATCTAAAAATCTTTCAAAAATAATCTTTCCATCTCTATAAAATAAGAATAAAATCAGCATACAATCTAATCATTCCCAAATTACTTGTTATTGTTGGCAAAATTTTACTATGAGTGAGACTCAAATAGTGTAAGTTGTGTGAGGGTCTTTATGTAGGACAAGTATTTATTTCTCACCCACAAAGTCATGTTAGCTATTCTTTTTCATGTTTTTCTCTTTTTATTTTATCTTTTCAACTATTTTATTTTTGTTCACTTTTTTTTTATCTAACAACTCCTAATTAATCGTAACTAAACTTCTAACCCACAACATTTATAGCTTTTTTTGTCTCTCTGATTGATTTGTGCGATGAATATTAAAAAATTAGTAAAAGTGGAGAGAGTTAAATAAAGATTAAGTTTAGATGAAATTTTGACGAACCTTAAAATATAAGATTATATTGAAAAAAAATCATGCATACGTGGCTACTTAGAGCGAAGGAACACCTTACGCTAGAGTAAAATCAAAGAATGAGTTAAGAATAAGGACATCAGAAAAAACTTTCTTCAAGGGGTCATTTGAAAAGTACCTGGATCATAGGCATATCTAAAGGGGCGAGAGGAATCCCCTCAATAAAAGATTACGTTGTATATATAAGGTAATATTTTTATTATTTATGTAGCTATATAGTTTTCTAATTCCCTAACACTATATTATGAGCAAGATCCGTGATTTTGGAGGTTTGAAATTCACTTTAAAGTTCTAAATTTAAATCTCAAGTATACAATTTTTATTATTTTTTAATTCTCCTAGTAAAAATTCTAGATCCTTTCATATTTGACTTTGTGAATTTTTTTTTTTAAAAGTAAAATTTAAAAAATACAAAAATATTTTTACTTTTAAGTTATTCCTAAAAATTCAAAAATACCTTCAATTCATATTTATGATCAAACATCATTTTAATTTTTAAATATTATTTTTTATGTTAAAACATATATTTTTTTAATATTTATACTTTTTATGGCTAGAGGCAATGTGTAAAAAAATTTAAAAAGAAAAAAGCAAGCAAAACAGTGAAATATAAATAGGAAATAGACAAAAATGTGAGGAAATGAGAGCAGAGGAACAATTGCTGACAAAATAAATCCCACAAAAACACTTATCAAAAGCAAAGAGGCTCTTCACACAGCTATTATTGGTGCGCCTCATCCGTATTAAAATTTTCCGTTATTTGTTGTATGAGAAATAATAAGATTTTTTTGTTAAGAATAGCGTGAAGGAACACGTGATAGAGAGTTGGATGAGACAAGGGACGGTTGGCGAACTTCTTTTTCTGTTTTTCTGCAAAGAATCAAAAATACAAATGGAGTCCAACGCAACCAACCAAGGGTCATAGCCCGCTTTTCTCGTTTTCTTCTCTTCTTCTTGTGAGGAAAAAAGACATCAATTCCCTAAATTTTCTTCTCTCTGCGCATCTGATACTGGGTCAAGAATCATATATAAAAAGGTCAACAAACTTGTACAGTTTGGGAGAGAGAAATAAGATCTTGCTTTACCTAAATCTCATGGAACAACTTGTCAACTTCATTATTCGACCCCCAAGGTATAATTTGATAAACCCTTTTGCCACTTTGCCTTTTTCTTTGCTAATTTGTGTAATTGCTATGATATGTAAATATGCTTGCTTTGTTTCTGTTTGTAAAGTTTGAATCTTTATGGTAATTGCAGATGTGGGGCTCTATTTCTTTTATGGTTCTCTTTGTTGTGCTGCTGGTTTATGTTTGTTGATCTTAGGAGTTATTGTTTTGTACTTCATGTGTTAAATGGTTAGGTGTAAATCATAATCACTGAGTAGTGAATATACGTGGCAAGGTCATTAATTTGTCTTTATTTAGGGTGTGATGTTATTCTTTTGACAGTTGAAATAAAGATTTTTCATCTGACAAATGAAAATTATGAAATAATTTAGGGGAATTTGGACGTGGGTCTATTGGAATCAGCCTCTCTACCTCACCTCTGACTGCATACACTCTACCCTTCCCAGACCCCACTTTGTGGGAATACACTGGGTATGTTGTTGTTGTAATTTAGGAGAATTTGCAAAATGTTTGCCTTTCCTCTTTATCTTACATTGACTAGTGCATCTTTTGATTGAATTCCATATTCGGGACTACTGACTCTGTGTGTAAGGTGTGTTTCTGTAGTTTGGATTTTGAAGATGTCTCTTAATATTGATTTTACTGAGGGAACAAACTTTAAAAAGCTACATTTGGTGCTATTTATCAAATGCTATCATGTTGGGTAGGTGATGAGGACTTCATATTTAGTACATTACCATGTCATATAGTGGGAATCCTCTTTTCGTTTTATGAAATTTCTTCTGAAATTTTCTCTCTCTTTCACTTGCCAATTTCTGTAGTTGATTCAGGACGAATTTCTGAAACTAAGAATCGTAAAGAGGAGGTACTTGTTAGACTTAGGGTTCTAATTCTTCCTGTGCTACACAATAACTAACTTTGGAAAGGATATTTCCATAAATAATCTGGAGATTTTTTTTCTTGTTATGCACTGAGAGTCGGAAGGCACTTGAAGCAGCGAGATATGTTTTTCTACGCAAGATAATTAAGGTTACTACCATCAGTTATCTGTCAGAAGCAAAAAGTTTTTTGAGTTCCTTATAACATGCCTTGGCAACTTAAGTATACCCAGATGTTGCTTCTGATCTCTTCTACTTTAATAGATGTAAATCTGAAACTAACGACTCTACTTTATGTGGATCGCAGGGCTGAGTATGATCCTAAAAATGATCTACTAGATGAAGAATTTATGCTTAAAGGGAAATGGTACCAAAGGAAGGATCTGGAGGTGAGTACATTGTAACTCATATCCTATTGTTTTCAATAAATTTAGGTCACTGAATTACTTCAATGTTTTATTTACTCATAATAGACTGTATATCGTTTCCCTTGTTCATGCATGTTCTTCATTTGATTTTTTCTTTGTTAGCAACCAAGTAATGAATTGGAGAACTAATATTAGAAAGCTGATGCTGGACAATCAGAAATTGATCTTGAAGTATATTTACAACCTATCAAATAGGTTGAAAAGTGTATCACGTGAAGATACATATTTAATATTCTATGGGACCAAAAGAAAGAATTAAAGTCACCTATAATCCATTCCCAGGCCGCTATGTATTCAAATATTAACTATTTGTTCATAAGACTACAAATGCAAGAAAAGATAATAGCTGACACTTTTTACTTTGTTAATTTTGACCAAGCGAAAGAAAAATCTTCACAATTATTTTGTAGCATCCAGTGTTATCAAAGGCGAAATAAAAAAGCTCTAAGGTTTGTTGAGGCTTTAAGCAAAAACCGCAAATAAATCGTGGGCTTTAATGAAAAAAGTCGCAAAGGGAGAAAAATACAAGCATATATATTTAATCCAAGACTAATAATTATAAGCATGAATGACAAATATATGAAAAAAGAAATTGAAAGAAATATGGTAAAGTGAAAAAATTATGATAAGCTGAAATATCAAATTTTCGCGTCTCCTCTTCAAAAGAGGCTCATTGGCAGGAAAAATATGCCTTAGATCCTTGATGACGCCACTGAAGCGCACATAAAGTAAGTTGAAGCATTCGACACGTTTTGAGCCTTGCTTCAGGCCTTAAGCACGCCTTTGACAACATAGTAGCTTCAATATCCTAGGAAATGTGTTAAATCCCTTTGCTCTTTATAATTAGGGTGTAGAAACTTCTTTCTTATCTTTCCAGTTCAAAAAAAAGTCAGGGTGTAGAAACAATGAACATATAAGAGGCATGTTATTCTCTGCCAGAATGTACTGTGAAGCAACAAGACAATTGGCATAAGTAATGCCCATAGAGGAACAGGCATTATGGAGAAAATTCACAGCAGAAAAGTACCGTCTGCAGCTGGAGGAATGGAGGATCAACCAAAGCATGATGCACATTGAATTATCTTATGGAAACACATAATGAAGGGTTGGGAGACTTCTACTGAAACATCTAGTTTGAAGTGGGTAAAGGGGCAAGAATTAACTTTTGGAAACACTGATTGTCTGATGACTTCCCGGTTGTGATGTTTCCAAATAATCTTCAGTATATCGTGCCAACAAGGAGAAAGCACACTATGAGACCTTAGATTCAGAAGAATTTGCATGAATGGGGAGAGAGAGGAGCTTAATAAATTTTAATTCAATTTTCTTTGTTAAAAAAAGAGGAGTTCAGTAAATTGCTCAAGTCTTATATAATTTCATGTATGTAAAGAAATAGTTGGCATAGGCCGAACAGGTAAGGGAAAATTCACAGTTGAAATTTGTTTACTTTAGGCTGTTGAGAAGGGATGAAGGTACTTATTCATCTTTGTGGATCTCCAAAACTCCTTGAAAACTTTGCTATTTTCCATGAATTGCATGAGGGCAATTCTGATCAGAGAAAAATTAAGAAAAGAAGCATCCTCTGCGTAATTTGGTGCTTAATGTATAAGGACACTTGAGAGGATGTAAATAATTTGGTACTCTATTGCTCCATAGCATATCGGTTGCAGTGTTCCATATGGATCATGTCTTGAGTGGAACAGGTGATGCCAAAAAGGCACAAACAGTCAGAAAACATTAGCAATTGCAAGTGTGGGAGACAACTCCATCCCTGATCACTAGAATTATTTCCTCCGTTTCGTATTAATTGGCCTTCTTTCTAAAAATGTTTGTTTCAATTTAGTTGTCTAAGTTCTAAAATCAAGAGTATTTTATACATATGTTTCCCATTTTACCCTTGATGAAATACTAAATACATCTATAATTTTCAAAATTATTGAATGATCCATAAATGCTCTCAATTCCCAAAACCAGAAATAAATTATTATTACTAGTTTCAGGTATAAATACTCAATGTTCTAGACGCAGTGCATGGGATGAAGTAATATGTACCAAATTTCAATGTTAATCATTGCATTGATTATTGTACTTTAAAAGGCATACAAGGTAAATATGTAAAATGCATCTCTATTTATGGATTTCTTAATGGATGTGCCCAATCCATAGGGGTCAATTAATACAAAACGGAGGGAGTATATGGAAGGAGAGAGTCATAAGAGCATTTGAAGGAAAGGGAAATGCTTTTAGACAAATTAGAGGAACTTCAACGGTCTGATAAAACATTGGAACATTTACCAAATTCTGATAGCTTTGGATAATTGGTCGCTATTTGTAGAGAATTATGTTTTTGTATGAAGATTCACAAGATTGCACGCATCTTGCAATGCTACATTGGCTATGTTCCCGCAAACTATTTGTGACTTCTTTTGTGGAGGATCACAATTCAGTGCCACTTGGAATGGCGTTCTCACAAAGATGTAGAAAAGATAATCTAATTGGAATGGAAACAACAATACCTTTCTTTGGTGGTAGAGTCACTTTGACAAACAATGTTCTTGATGCTTTTACACTTATACTATATTACTATTTCCTACCCATGTTCGTTCTTAAAGGGAATGGATAAATCGAGAAGGAAGTTTCTATGGCAAGGGGATAAGTAGTTAAGTCTTTTTGCCTTGTATGGTGGAACAATGTTTTCAGAGACAAGAAAAGTGGTGTTTGGCATTGAAAACTCATAGTTCCACAATGTTGGTTCCTGTCATATTTAAGTTTCGGCTTATAAGTCTAGAACCATATACAAGAATATCGGAATAACTTTGGATCAAATGTTGACTTCTTAGTGGGTTTTGGTAGAACGATAAGATTTTGCGGAGACACTTGGTTGGGACATGCATCTAAGAAAGATCTTTTTTACGAAATTCACAGCATTTCTTCTTTGAGCAATGATGTATTTGCGAAATTTTTGATGCGTAAGATGGGAATCTTTTGAAAATGACTAGGAAATGGAAAGAACATGCTCCCTTTTGAACTCACTTAGCACTATTGTTTTGGATCAGAATAAAGGTGTTTTAGTTAAAGGAAGAGTCATTCAACTAGGATATTCTCTTTTAGGCTTTGTTAACAGACTGTTCACATGCAACACTAATTTTTGACCTTCGAGGAAATATGGTACTAGTCACAACAATGCACCTTTGAAGGTTGGGAGCTAAGTTGCTCGGACTCACTTTCGGTGTCGCACCCATATTGACAAGACATGGGTATGGGTGTGCGATCCGTACCCAGTCTAGTCAACTGATTTTGGGTACTTTGACCAAAATTGACAGGAAAGTCGGGGCAAAAATGATTTCTGTAATCAATACAAAAGCTAAGGTGAAATTGAAGGAAATGGAATACATTTTATATAGACATTTCTACGTTATTGCTTTTTCTTTTTATCTCCTTTCAAGATTCTCCTCTTGATAAATATTTTCTCCTCAAGTTTTCCACATAATATCTCATAATTTAGTTTTTATAACTCCTATTTTAGATATTTGTATTATCTTTAGCTGAATCCTTGTGCCCGTATCCATGCCTGTATCGATATCCCGAATAAAATTAAGATCATGAAGGAACCGGCCTCTAGATCCACACCTGTATCGAACATTCGCACCCAAGTCCGAGCAACTTAGGTTGGGAGCTCATAGAAAATTGGTGAAGTCATCAAGAACATCTTGTTCATGGTTTCTGCTAGTAGTTTTTGGTGTGTAAAGATAGGAAGAAATTGTAGATGCTCTGATGGAATATCAACTGCAAGACCACTCTGTAAAAACTAGATGTTTACTTAATCTATTTAGTTGGTCCAATCCGTCTGCCTATAAATTACTCTGGTCTAATTTTTTGGACTTTTGTCAGCTCCCTAGTTCTAGCTTACTCTCTTTGTATTAGATCTGACTTAATCTTCTCTTTGTGCTCATTTGTAATATTTGCATCTACTTGACTGGTTGATGACATCTATGAAATTACTTCATCAAAGGAACAATGCACCTTTGAAGGTCGCTTGTTTCTCTTGGCTAGTGGCGAAGGAAACATGCCTTGCTCGGTCTTAGCTAAGTGCAATCTCCAAAAAAGAGGAACTCAACTTTGTAACAGATGTACCATTTGCAAAGAGAAACCTAAAGAGGTTTATCACCTTCTTTTGTACTACAAAAACTCTTATTGGATATGGAGCATGTTTGTTGATAGTTTTGGCATGACCTGGACAGTGCCTCACTTTATTCTGGAATGTCTGTTGTTTCCATAGCTGGAAAAGAGTTGGTCTCTACAAGAAGGCATACCAGTTTTGGAATACCAAATCTTTGGTCAATTGGTGGACAGTTTTTGCAGAAAGAAAAAAAAACAGAATTTGGAAGCCTAACAGAGGAATTATGTAGCCTCAAGCATATATGTATTTGTTAAAGAAATGGAACTTGGGTCTAACTCAACCTCAAAAGCTGAGTATTGTCCAAGATCATTTGCGGAGACCATGAGCCCTTATTCACGGATGTGGGACTCCAACACCCTCCACACACCATGATTGGACATGTGGAGCGTGAACAATATATGACGAGAGGCCCAACATCGGAAACAATGAATCAGGATGGGTCTGGCTTTGATACCATGTTAAAGAAATGGAACTTTGGGCCTAACTCAAACACGAAAGCTAGCTCATAAGGTAATGATTGCCCAAGACCATATAACGAGAGACTCCAACAATGTTGTTTTTCTACCTTTCTGGTGCGACCTGATCTTTGTAAATGATGTAGATTCCATTTAGCTATGGCAGAGATTTGTACAATCTGTAACTTTTAAAGCATTATCTTAGTGTTGCTCATTATTTCTATGAAATTCACCCTTGTCGAAAATAATGTCATCGGATGAAGATTCTCCACTCTTTGTACATTTTATATGCGAGATTTTTTTTTTAAATCACGAAAATAACTTATCTCATAACTTAGTTATGTCACTTCGGAGAAATTTCATTAATCAAAAAGTGAAATGGAATGCCAATGGATCACCAAAGAAGTGACAAGTACTTATGAATACAGTAAGCCTGGCAACGGAACCAGAAAATTTCGTTCCGTTCCACCAACTCCGATTCCGGCATGGTTCCGTTATCGGTAACGCCACGGTACCGGTATACCGGTACCCAATGGTCCGGATAACGTTACTGGTGCGAACCTTCGAAAAAATTCGGTAGTTCCGATTCCGGTTGACCGATTCCGGTACCGGTTAACCGGTTCCGGTTCGTCAGACGCCTAAATATCTACCTTTTTTTAAAAAAAAATGGGGAGGTATTTGGCACGGCACTGGCAACGGCTCTTTTGGCCGTTGCTTTATAGCCATTTAAACAACCCCCTCCCAATTACCCCACACTTTTCACTATAAATATCCTTCATTTCAATTCTTTTTTCACACAAATATTATATTAAACTATAATACATATATAAAATTATAATTATAAATTGTATAAGTTAATATATATATCAAACTTATATATTAATGCCATTAAGTTAAACTTATATATTAATGCGATTAAGTAATATATAAAATTTAAATTTAAATTTTAAATTTAAAACAAACACTGTAGCAGTACGTTATGTTCCGGTAATGTTCTGGTGTCGCTTCGGTCCGATCCGGTTCCACACCGGTAGCCAGCGGACCGGTCCGAACAAGGGGAAAATTCCGGTATTCCGGTTCCGGCGACGTAAAACGGTGAGGAAGCTCCGGTATCGGTTCCGGATCCGGTCAAACCGGTCCGTTGCCCGTTCTAGGATACAGGGTATGGAAGAGCAGTAAAAACCCATGGAATGATTTTGGGAGAATGTGGTGATTTCAGTGGGGGATGGTCGTAAGACAACTTTTCGGAGGACCACTCAATTGGTGATGGTAGTTTACAATCCACTTTTCATGATCTCTACTTTATAAGCTCACAAACTTGCAACTAGACAAACCAAGTTTGGAATCAAGGACGGAACCTTATTTTTAGGAGAGCACTGAATTATTAGCAAGTAGAAAGTTTTATTACCGTGATTCAACTTATATGAACTTTTGGTGGAAACGCACGGAACCAGATAGATTCAGATGGAGAGTTGATAACAAAGGTAGTTTCTTAGTAAAGCCAGCTTATTGGTAAATGAATAATAATGGCTCAATAAATGGGGTATGGCCTTGGAAACTTATTTGGAGAACAAAAATTCCAGTAAAGATGTCTTCTTTTGTTTGGTTCGTGGCAAGGAGAGCATGTTTAACTCAAGAAAAGCTACAAAGAAGAGGTCTTCAGGTTTGTTCAAGGTGTCTACTATGTGGTCAGGAGATTGATAGCAATGAACATCTTTTTTTACGTTGTAAGACAAATAAATCTGTGGAGCATGTTATTTTCTATTTTGGGCATAAATTGGGCTATACCTAGTTCTACCATGGACTTTTGAATCATTGGATGAATGTGGGTAAGAGAAATGGAGAGAGAGATTGGTGGAAGATCATCCCAGCATGTATTTGGTGGACAATATGGAAAGGGAGGAAGTCAAGACATTTTGAAAATACTAGCAATTCCATTCAAAAAATTAGGATGATTGTCTTAGCTTGTTCTTTTTTGATGTAAACAAAATTTATAGGGGGAAGTAGCAGATTTAGTAGATTTAATTGGTAAAGTGTAAAGATTACAGATCTGGTTGGAGCTTTTTCCCCTTTGTTTTTGCTCTTTTTAATGATGGAATGTTCTAAATTCAGCACCAGTATGGTGTTGAGTTCATATAGTTTATACAAATGGTTACCTTTCTCAAAAAAAAAAAAGAAGTTACTCCACAAGGTGTTATATGATAACTTGGATTTGGAGAAACACTAGAGCTTTTGAAGGCAAAGTCAATCTTGCGACTTTGTATGACTGCTGTTTTTTTGTTTATTTGAGTACACATAGCACCACTACTTGTAAAGATGATTAGGTGAAATTTGTAGAAGTTAGAAGAACTTTAATATAGAACTCAGTGTTGTCAAAGGCTCATTTAAGGCACATGTAAGCCTTGAAACTTAGAAATGATCAGGGAGGGCGCGTCGCCACTTATCGTATGCTTTAGTGTAGGCTAGGACTGCTAGGAATTAAGCGTGCACCTCAGTGCACATGAGTTCTATCTTGAATCGAGTACCTTATTAATTGTTAAGGAAAACATTATGAATGAATTTGTTACCTTAATGAAGTTCTGTACCAGAATCCAAACATTGTATTAATACTACATAGTTCTATGAGTCTTTCTGATATTGAAGTCAAGCGAACCCTCAATGCATATATGGAACAGGGTTTTATGACGAGAATTTTTAGAAAATCAGCCAATAGTAAGCCGATAGAAAGAAGGTTTTCTTCAACTTTTTTTTCTTTTGGCAGTTGAAAGTTTCACATTTATCATGGCCACTTTTAGACAAGATCAGGCTTTCCTACTTCCTATAGCTGTAAATGAAAGAATTTTTTTTCTCAAAAAACATTAGGTGACTTCTTCCCATTTGCCTAAGCTTTGATGAGCAGAATTACCCATACCTATGGTAGGTACACAGTGAAATGGTTGAAGTGCGCGAAAACTAGCTCGAATACCACCTCCATAAAAAAAGGGGAAGCTTTTTCCCCTAGAATGGTTTTTTTAGTTTTTCTATTTGTTTGTTATGTAGACTCTGGCGATTTGTGTGTTTATCTGATATAAAAGCAAAATGCATGTACTATTTCTGTTGCTGGACTGAGCTCGTGAAATGGATTGTGACGAGACTTGAACTTAAAACCTCTATATGGTCTCCGATACCATGATGAATTGTGTGAATACCTTGAAGCGTTTAAGATGATAGAGTTTTTTCTTACTATTTTACAAACTCGTCAGATCATTGCTAATCTTCTTGAAAAGTTCGCCTAATGCTTGAATTTTGAGTTTCTGTTTAGTCATTTTTAATTTAAGGGCCTTACTGTTTTGCAGGTTAAAAATAGTAGGGATGAAGTTCTTAAATGTAGTCATTATATACCTCTTATTCGTCCAGAAGGAAAGCCACTGCCTTGTGTGGTTTACTGTCATGGAAACAGGTAAGTGAAGGTTAAGTAGTACTCTTCCCACTGTAATGCTAGAAAATTACTGTATGTTTCCTCTAATGCAGCGCATATTTGAAGAAGTTTATTATTTTATTTTGACTCCATTTAACAGTATTTTTTGCTAAGAAGTTGTTTTGGATGATCCTTTGGCAGCGGGTGTAGAGCAGATGCCAGTGAAGCTGCTATTATATTATTGCCATTAAACATAACTGTTTTTACCCTCGACTTTTCTGGATCTGGACTTTCTGGAGGAGAGCACGTTACATTGGGGTGGAATGAAGTGAGTAGAGGATTATTCTATTTGAGTTTAAGTAAAAGCATAGATCTGCTGATAAGTTATTGCATAAACTGTGCCCGTGCATATTCAAAGTACGTTAGAGAAGGTCATCTATGATTGGTTCTTTAAGTATAAAGCATTATTTGAGATTTGCTGTGCAGGGGCTTGTAAAAATTAGAGACAAATTTGTTTCGTTATTCACAACTATAAGCCTGAAAAATAATGCCTTAGCTTTTGGCACCATTGCTAGCGTTGGTTATGTATTTATTTTCCTTTTTTTTTTATAAGTCAGGGTTCTTTTCGTTCACCAGTGTTTACAAACATGGAGGCGAAATAAATGGATAATGGAAGTGAATATTATTCTTTTCCAAAAAATATGAGGCTTGATTAGTTGGTTAAAACATGCTCTGCTTTATTTGCAGTATCTCAAAGAAAAATGTCCTGTTTTATTTTCTATTTTTGTTTTCCTTTTTTGTTTGTTGCGTGTTAGTGGATTGAAATTTGTTGTCCTTTTCTTTCAATAATAATTATTCATCGTTTGTCCAAAATAATAATGAATAGCCGGGTGTCTATCGGAAACAACCTCTCCACTTCTTTAGAGTTAGTGGTATGGACTCCGTACACTCTACCCTCCCAGACCCCACGATGTGGGAATATACTGGGTTTGTTGTTGTTGTTGTTGTCCAAAATAATAATGAATGTTACTAATAATTTGTTCTAATTGTATATTGGATGAACTTTTGGTAAATGTTCTTGCCCTAGCTTGTGGAGGGTGGTGGTGGGAAGTTCTGAAGCAAAACGAAAATAGAATTGTTGTCTAGCTGAAGCAATGTTTTTATGTGTGAATGCTATTTCAAATAATGCTGCATCTTATATTTTATTGGCCCTTATTGCATGGATGGTGGTGGTAAAGCGAGGACTATGGCATTGAATTTGTATCTGGTTGTACTCTTCACCTTCTTTTTGCAATAAAATAACAAAAATGGTCCACTATGTTTGGGGGTAGGTTCATTGTAGCCCCTTAAATATATTCTAAGCAGTTTTGGTCCTTTTAACTTTTACGTTTTCCAAAAGTGAGCAAGTCAAATATTTAACAAATTTTGTCTGTTAAATTTGACATGAACTGTGAAATGGAAACTCACATGTGGAGGTGAAGTTTCTGCTATTTTTGGTCTATGAACCTGGTGCAGTTTTTTAAGGTGCAACTTTTGCTATTTTTGGTGTCTAGTGCAGTTTTTGTGCTGTGGTCCTGGTGTTCTGTTTAAATCTTTTTCTTCTCCTAGTTCTCATCAGATCTAACAAACAATGGTTGTTAAAATATCTAACGGGCTCACTTTTGGCAAAACTGGAAGGACTAAAGCTGCTCAGGAGTATATTTAAGGACTATTTTGAACCGAGCCCAAACACAAAGGACCATTTTGTCACTTTATATTTTTCAAATAGTTTCATTCTTTTTTCCCCTTCATTCCCTGTTTTGTGCAGAAGGAGATGGAGTATCTTTTTCCTAAATGCTCTTATTTCCTTTCTCTTCACAACCCAAGATGGGTTGGGATGAATGTCGAGGCGATGGAGGGGAGGGGAGGGGGGGAGGCGGTATGTCAATTCTTAGCCATGATTTATGTATCAGTCTTTCGCTCCTGGGATGCTTTGTGGAGTTACAACTTGTTGCAACCAACTTCCTGCTGCTGTTTCTTCTAATAGTAAGGGTTTCTTGACATTTTTTGGCCTGTTTCTCAGAAAGATGATCTCAGAGCTGTGGTTGAATATCTGCGGACAGATGGCAATGTTTCTTTGATTGGCTTGTGGGGCCGTTCAATGGGTGCTGTTACTAGGTAATCTAATTTCCTTGCTTTTTTGTTGAGCATGCTGCATCATGTGCACTGTTTTGCTTTTAGGTTCTTTTGCAGCACGGATGGTTATAGATTACAACAGGTGGATCATCAGTGTGTTATTTTGGTGCTCCAATGGCAGGAGCTACGTGCCACTTCAGAAAAATGTTGCCTCTTTTTATTGGATTATGAAAGAACATTGTGTTGTGGACATAATAACTTTTGTTTTGATGGTGAAGTGGCCATAGATAGCATCTTAAGAGGGACTGGTGTCTTTGTAGCAGACTGTAGGTGAAGGGGTAAACTCTCCGGAGTGAGTTGAAGTGAGTATTCAAAATTCTTAATCAGCTGTAGCAATTAGCATGGAGTTAGCATCTTGATCTAGCAAGTAGAATATCATATTATGAACTTAGGGGTCGTTTGGTAGCTAGTTTGGAGGTGAGTTATGTGGGTAATAAATCCTGCATAAGTAGTGCCACATTCGGTAGTTGGTTAGGAGTTAAGTTGTTCATGTATAAGTTAATGTGGTGTTTGGATTGCATTTTAGAACCCGCATAACTAATAAATGTAAGCTATGAAGGTATTAGTTATTATGAAGCTATGTATTATTTTAGAGATAATACATAAATATGACCCTAAACTTGACACCAAATTATAACTTTGACCTTAAACTTTGATAGTGCACAAATAGGACCTTTAACTATTCAAAACCTGAACAAATATGATCTTTGATTTTGCAACCCCATGCGTGAGTTTCACTCGTGCCTATGTGGAAAGGGAATCCAATCACACGGTGCCACATCGTTAAAAGGGCCGACTTGGAGGGAGGTCATATTTGTGCAGTTTTGAATAGTTAAAGGTCATATTTGTGCACTGTCTCAAAGTTTTGTTTTTTTGTGTTAAAACGGCGTCGTTTTTATTATTATTATTATTATAATTTTTTTTATTTATTTATGGATCGACCCCGCGCAGTAGGCTGAAGGAAGCACCCAAGAAGCAAATAACACCACTGGGCTATCTAAGTGCCTTGTTTCATGTGGTTCAACATTAATATACGTACATAAATATAGATTTTCTACCTTATATATACAACGTAATTTTTTTACCGAGAGGGTTCGGGTGAACCCTATGGCAACCACGTAGGTCCGCCCCTGCGTTAATTTAATAATGTTTTAATAACGTTAATTTAATAATATTTTAATAATGTTAATTTGATAACGTTAATTTAATATACTACTACTACTATCCTTAATAACGTTAATTTAATAACGTTTTATTAAAACTATAATTTTTTTTAGGGAAAAGGGTCAAAATACCCCTTTAACTTTAAGAAATTGGTCATCTTTACTCTCCATCATACTATTAGGCCAAATATACCCTCACCGTTAATAAAGTTGTCATCTATACCCCTAGCATGGATGAAAAAATCCAAATCAACTAAAATTATTCAATTTTAGAAAATAAAAACCATCCAACTTTAATTTAACCCGCTCCGACCCGACCCATTTAACTTGCAACCCAAACAAATGAATATAACATTTCATCTGATTCTATCAAATTAACTTCATCCTCCATTATCATAGATATAACAGGAAATTAAATTAAACATTGAAATTAAGAAGGTGAAGTGGAGGAATTATTAACATTAAAAAAAAGGACTTTGCTCAAATTATTAATAAGCTAAAAAGGAATAATAACAAAACGGGAAAGGGTTCCCATCCATATTAGAGCATACTGGAAAAAGAAGATCAAAAGTTGACAACCAAAATGACATCGATAGAAGCATTCACCCAATGGAAACATAATCTTACAAGAATCAATTAAGCAGGGGTTCATCTATAATTAAAAAAGGCTTAGCAGAAATATATGCTTTCATTGTTCCTTTTAGATTTTGATTTAATTTATCTCGCCCCGCCATGACAGCATTAACACAGTTGAACCAGTTAGCTGGTTCTGTGGATGCACCGCAAAGGCTGACAGTTAATTTGCTCGGCCAGAGTTGGTCCTTCGGTGCCACCGCGATACAATTGACGCATTCAAGTTCAAAGAAATGTAAAAAGATAGAAAGTGGAGAGGAAGAGGAAGATGAAGGACCAGAGATGGGAGGAAGAGGAGAGGAACAGCAAGAGCACAGTTGCATTGGAAGGTTGTTTGGGTTGTAAGATGGGTCGGGTCGAAGCAGGTCAAATTAGGGCTGGGTGTTTTTTTTTTTTTTTCAAAATTGGATAATTTTAGTTGATTTGGTTTTTCCATCCATTTTAGGGGTATAGATGACAACTTTGTTAACGGTGAGGATATATTTGGCCTGATAGTATGACGGAGGGTAAAGTTGGCCAATTTGTTAAAGTTGAGGGGTATTTTTAACCCTTTTCCCTTTTTTTTTATTATTAGTATAGTTTCATATTTAATTTAATATTTAAATAAATTATATTTAGATATATTATATAACTTAAATTCACCCTCTGCTTTATAATATATATACATACCCGCGCGATTTTTTCGTATGAGGCTGACCCACCTAATTAATAAATCTTCAATAGTGCTCTTTTTCCGCAATGACAAAAGAAATTAGATGCCATTTTAATCTTTGAGTCGAAAATAATTAAAAAATAATAGTGAAAAGTCATTTAAAGGTCATATTTGTGCAGTTTTGAATAGTTAAAGGTCATATTTATGCACTATTAAAGTTTAAGGTCAAAGTTATAATTTGGTGTCAAGTTTAGGGTCATATTTATATATTATGCCCTTAGATTTTAAGTTGGACGCGCCCAGTTTTGCATGTTGAACATGCGTTTTGTCACGTAGGATCAGATGTCATATTTGTGCAGTTTTGAATCGTTAAAGGTCATATTTGTGCACTGGCAAGGTCAAAGTTATAATTTGGTGTCACGTTTAAGATCATATTTATGTATTATCTCATTGTTTTATGCATTTATTAGTTATGCATGAATCACTAAATCCCTGATATCTAATAACCGCATAAAATAATACATAGATTCCCTCGTAACTAATCCCTGCATAACTCTAGACAACTACCAAGCAACCCCTTAAGGATTAACGGAAATGTACCTAGATCCTTACTAATGGAATAACCTGCTGATGATCTGAATTGTTGATGAAGAAGAAGAGAACAACATCATACCCAGTGTAATCCCCGCAAGTGGGGTCTGAGGAGGGTAAAGTGTACGCAGACCTCCCCTACCTTGGGAGATAGACTTTCTGATAGACCCTCGGCCCAAGTAGAAGCATTTCAAAGCAACGGGAATGAAGAAGCCATGATGAAACACTAAAGAAAATATGCAAGAGCATTCTTAGAGAGGAAGAATATTACAATAATATGATAATCGAAGTACAAGAAACAAAAAATAGTAATAGAGATCCTGTTACAAGAAACTACCAGAGTAATACCACGACTACTAGTATGGAAGGATAAGCGAGATAACACTCAACCACCTAAGTAACCTTCTACCCCTATCTATATCCTCCATAACCTCCTATCGAAGGTCAAATCCTTGGTCAGCTGAAGTTGCACATGTCTTGCCTAATCACCTTTCCCCCATATTCCCTCGGCTACCTCTACTTCTTTTTAAACCATACATAGTCAACTGCACAACTCCGCACTGGGGCATCCAGGCATCTCCTCCTCATTTTAATTTCTTCAAATGATATGAGACATCGGTGGAGTTGTTTATGTTGGAGTAGAAGTATTGGCTGTTGCATATCAGATGGCCCAGAAATGAAGTGTCAAATTTTTAGATATAGAAGGCATACTGAATCCACGAAAGGGGAGAACATTGTTAGGTTTCAATTCTTGACATTCATATCAGGCTATTCTCGTATATATTATTTTGACCGGAAGTTTCATATCAGAAGTTTGAGCTAGTAAGATGCATTTAAATTCAAAATGTCTTGTTCTATGCTGTGATCAGGTGTAGGGAGCCAAGCCTGTGTGTCTATACCTCTTAGGCATTCACAACTCCGCAGTTGTAGACACAATGCAGTGAGTCAAGTTAATGGTTGAGACATGTAAAATCTCCCAAAACATATTTAATTATGTGTTTTAGGATCACAAAGTTTGTATTACCAAATCATTTAGCACGTCACGAAACATATTTAAAATCAGTAGTTTAGGTTCAGAAATTTGTATTACTAAACCATTTATCACACCAGTTATGTCGCCTTTAGCTCAAGAAAGGAATGCTTGGCTAAACGTAGTAGTAGTCAATCATAACAGGTGAATATTCAAAATTGGTCTTGATATGCAATGTTCTCATTCGATGAGAAATGCTGTTTTTTGTTTGGTATATCAAGATAAGATGGGGTTGCTGGCAAAGAACAGAAACAGGTAGAGAATCATCCTAGATTGTACTTGTTGGACAATATGGAAGGAGAGGAATTCTAGATGTTTTGAGGGCATAGAAAATAGTATGCAACAGGTCAAGCTGAATTGTATCGTGGCTCTGTGTTTTTGGTGTAATAAGTGATATTCGAACGATCCTGTCTCTATTATTGATGTACTCTATAGACATAAGATCGTAGATAGTGCACTTTGTAAATATGATTTCAGTACTACTCAAGCACTGATCTCTTATGAAATATACGCACTGTTACCAGTTTCAAAAACGAAATATCAAGAGAAGATAGGATACTTTGTTGCCAGATTAAGTCTACAGTTGGAAAGTGTTGATATTACTTAGGAGAAATGTTTTCCTTTTCTGGATTGCTAATGTAAGGGGTAATCAGTTTGTCTTGATATCAGAGTGCATGTGCATGCAACCACTCTACCTCTTTGTTTGCTTTATTTCTATACCCTATAACATTGTGTTTCACTGGCAGCAGTATTGAAGTGGCTGACTTAAATATCTACTTTGCAGCCTCATGTACGGTGCTGAGGATCCATCCATTGCTGGAATGGTTTTAGACAGTCCCTTCTCCGATTTGGTTGATTTGATGATGGAACTTGTAGACACTTACAAAATCCGACTCCCCAAGTTCACTGTAAAGTTCTATAGTTGAAATATTCTTGTCTGGTGCAATTTGAAATTTAGTCTCTCTGTTCTTTTCTTGGGTTCTCAAACTTTCTCTTTGCAACTAAAGGAATGTGGCCTTCTTTTCTTCTTTCTACTAATTCATTGCCCCTTTCTGAACATTCTCCTTTCCTATTATTTTTAGGTAAAGTTTGCAATCCAATATATGCGTAGAGCCGTTTTGAAAAAGGCAAAGTTTGACATAACCGAGTTGAACACAATTAAGGTATTTCTTTTGGGAAGGTGTTTTATGTATGAGTTTTGATGATATAAGCTTTTTTTATGTTTGAAAATGTTCAGCAACTGAGAAATGAACAGTGAGTGCGCAAGTGAAGATATTGTAGGAAAGTTTCCTAATCTGTTTCGAGTTTTTGTGGGGTGCATTTTCAGAAGTGATAGTTTCATTTTATTTTTAGCACAATTTTATTTATCATCTTTGGTCTTTCCTTTAAGCTAAATTTGATGTAGGTTGCAAAGTCATGCTTTGTCCCTGTTTTACTGGGTCATGCTGTCGATGATGATTTTATACAGCCCCATCATTCGGATCGTGTATTTGAAGCTTACATGGTAACTGTCTAATTTCCCCCTCCCCCCTTCCGGAGATTATCTTTTTCTTCTGTTTTTCTCTACATACCTTATGTGTTTGAATGCATTTCAAGTGTTCCTTTTCTTCTTGAAATAGATCCCTAGGTCTGGACCATCAGTTCTTTAAAGCCATGCTCTTTGATGCTCTATGTATGTTCAATCCGTTACACTTGCATTGTTTTCTCTGAAATTGAATACGCTAAAGCAATATGTTCTCTCTTGAACATCTATATAATATTGATATTGATTTGCAATTTTGGTGGACCTAAGATATCAAGCAGTTTACTTTTGGTTTTTATATTGCTTATCCTTGTAAGTGGTATTTATTGCCGTGTTTCCACAAATGACGTATGCCAGTATATCTCATCTTGCTTCTTATTGTGTATATGAACTTAATTTTTGCAGGGAGACAAGAATATTATAAAATTTGACGGTGATCACAACTCTCCCCGCCCACAGTTCTATTTTGATTCTATAAGTATCTTCTTCAACAATGTTTTGCAACCACCAGAGGATGAAGCTGGGGCTGCATTCTTTGACATGCCACAAGATTATTTTGGCAAGGTATAGTTCTATATCCATTTCATTATTGGTTCAAGTGTGAGGAAACTGCTGGAGTTAGGCTCATAAAACTCACTGGATTTGAACTCATTTCCAGGGCAGTTGGAGTACAGTCCATGAACTGGACTTCATGGATGATGTCCACAATGGTATTACTCCTGTTCCCTTTAATGTGCGGCTGGTGTTCCGTTTGGTCCAATTTTTCATCTGTTTTTTCTGATGCTTCACGCCATGCAAATATCATGTGTGATACATGTTTAATTTGTTATCAGTTGCAGCTGCACCGACTAGTAGCACTGAAGATGTAATAAATCAGGTTCGCTCCAAAAGACCCATGAGTCGGACAGAGGTAACAAAAAAACCTTCCAGTTATTGCTTTGATAATTGGTAAAATATGTGGCATGACGCATGAGCTCCATTAGATTATGGGAGAGTTGCAGGTTTTCTAGAGGACAAACTCATATAATTGAAAATAAATTCATATGCGGACACGTTTGCTTGAATACCTTGTCCAAGCTGAAAAAGAGTATGGGTGGAAGTGTGTAGTTACTGACTGTTGAAGACATAATTAAATATAGGTAAAACGGATCAAATTTACTCCCCTTACTATGCAAAAAGGATCAAATTTATCTTCTGCTGTACTATGTACTATCCGTATGAAAATACCCCCACCGTTACCTAAATTGTTCAAATATATCGTTCCTCCGTTAGGGTTGTCCAAGGTGGACACTCAATCCAAAGTGGCACTGTCATTTTGATGAGGTGGACGCCATGTGACATTCCACTTTAGCACCCCAACCCAGTTTACCCTCCCTTCTACTTGTTCTTCCACCATTACCATGCATATCTCTCATTTGTGTCAACTTTATCTTCACGAATAACACCATGAGGCCAAGGACGAAAGTCCAACTAACTTGGCTTATAGCAGAGGTTAGCTCCAATCCTAGATATAGATTATGTTGTACCTAGTACGTTGATTCAGTTGGAAATTTGAAAGAAAAAAAAACATGTGTTTGAACAAATTAACTGAGAAAGGAAAGAACGGATTAATCCCAAAACATGGGAGCAGTGAGAAAATCCAAAAACCATTACAAAGTCGACAAATTAGCTATGCAGCTAAACCAAAGTGCAGAATCATTGAACTGTGGATGCACTTTAGTATCTGTATGAGGGTTAACATTGATTTTTCTTGTTTCTGATCAAGTAATGGAAAATGACTGATATTACGGATAACAACAACAACAAACCCAATGTAATCCCACAAGTGGGGTATGGGGAGGATAGTGTGCAGGTGGACCTTACCCCTACCTTATGGAGGTTGAGAGGTTGGTTTCGATAGATCCTCGACTCAAATAAAGAAAAGGAAAGCATTTCAAAGCAGTTTTGAAAAGGAAGATATGAAAATGAAGAAGCCATGACAAATACTAAGGGAAGCAGTACACAGCATTCTAAAATTAAAGAACAGACAGTAACAACAACTAAATAATACGATAACCGAAGTACAAGACACTACAGATTGTAACAGAGATCGAAGAACAAAAAACTACGAGAATAACACTAATACTACTGGATTAGCTATATGGATCTTCATTGATCATGTTACTCCATGAGAACTCATCCCATGCCAATATTATGCAATACAAATAAAAAGTAATAGAAGTTATCTGTTTTCTCTAAATTTATAAATCTCTGCAATTCTAAACCATTCCTAGAAAGCATATAACTTGAAAGTAAAAGTGACATGTCAACTTTTTCTCAACTAATAGGTATTGCCTATACAGTTTTCTTTCTTCCATTGTGCCGTATCTTTTGCCAAGTCTGCATGGATTCCCAGAGATTGTAGGTCCCCCAGAACAACTTTCTTCCTTGTGATTTTAGATCAACTTTGTCCTCTTGTAACACCTACTCAGTTTGGGTACACACTTATAGTTCATTGCATCAAGAGGTTGACGCAAGACTCGCGCATTTTATTCTTTGTGTGTTCTACTTGAAAAATCTAACAAATATGTTCTTCGCTAGCCTCTGGATCTACCGTCAATTACCCAACTTCTCCCTCCCCAAATCTTTATGTTTCCCTTTCCATGCTGTTCTGTTTTGGTGAGAACGCAAGTAACTTTTTAAAAAAATTCTGCTTTCCTTCACTTAATATCATACTTCGTCTTGGTGAATATTCACTTTAGATTCCCCAGCCGGACCATAGTTTGATTTCTGATCGAGCTACGAGCACAAGTAGATAGGCAGTTAGGGCGGAGAGTGTTGGCTAGCTTTCCTTTTCAATTGATCTCCGGCTGATCAATGACACTATTGGTGCTAGTTGTAAGGAGTCTTGGTCTCTAACCGGAAGAAAGAAAAAATAAGGAGTGATTGAATAGGATTCAGAATTCTGAAAGTGCACAACAATAGTCCTTTTCAAGTGGTTATGGAGACTAAATGAAAAGATAAAGTGGAAACTTTAAGGAAAATAATCATCATTAAATATGAAAAAGTGGACTCTTGTTAACCCAGCCTTGTGAGGACACAATCTGGAAAAAATTGTCAGCTTTTTGGAAGAATTTTAGCTTCATGTGAAAATTGAGCGTGGAAAATATATAATATTCTGATCTTATTTTTTGGTGGGAGATGCTAAATTAAAAGATTCACTTATTTTATATTCACTTGCAGCAAACAAATTGTAAACTGCATGGTGGCTGATTGTTGTGTAGATACTGGATATAATTTTCTCTTTAGGAGAAATTTTAATGGCTGGAGTTGGATGAAATAAGTGAATTTTTGTATTCATTGAAGCTAAAGAAACTGGATGAGAACAACAGGAATACAGATGGATTTGCTTAGCTGATGAAAGTGGTGAATTCTCCATGAGAAGTTGCTACAAGGTGTGGCAGAAGCAAGGTGAAAACTGAGAAAATGATGGACATGGAAAATGATTTAGCGAACAAAAACCTCTCCAAAGATAGCTTGTTTGGTTGGTTGGCTGCAAAAAATGCTTGCCTAAACACAAGATACTTTGCAAAGGAGGGGAATTTCAATATGTAGCAGATGCTTCTATTGTGAAAGAGAAGTGGAAACCACTAATCATCTACTTCTGTATTGTGACTGAACCTATCAGGTTCGGTGATAACAAAGGATGTCAAGCTGGCAGGGACAAATAGTTGAGAACAAGCTAAAACAGATTTGGAGGACCATCCATTGTGCATCATGTGGAATATTGGGTGGGAAAGAAATAAGAGAACACATAATAGAGAAATTGGAACATCGTTTTGATTTTTTGGGCCCCATGATGTTAAAGAAGTAATGGAGTCATTGCAATGCTCTTTTAATACCTTCTGGGTAAGTGAGCTTTAATAAAATTACCTTCACTTTCTCAAGCGAACAAGAAAAAAAGAACAAGGATTTCATCCGAGGTGTGCCGCCTTTTGCATTGGAATTCTAGCTTCTCCGTTTACAGTACAAAGGTGACCCCCACCCCACCCCCACCCCATCCCCACCCACCCTCAAGTTAAAGACTATGACAGCTAGTCATGCCCATAGTCATTACTATAGTGGCAAGGAGATGGAGGCAATTGAAGGGATAGTGGCTGGACTGAAATCTAACCTAACGGCAACGAAATGGTAGCAATTGCAGGGATGTGACTGGATTGAAATCTAACATTCTCAGTATGAGGCCAATGTTACTTGCTTTTTCTCAAGTCAAGGTTGAGAACTATGATTTTCACCAAGGAGAGTCAAAATATAAAGAATTATACACACAAAAAAGTCAGGAGGATTTAACAGTGTGTACATAAATACAACTTTTTTTAACCTATCCACACAACGTAAGTTTCCAGGGATGTCAATTGACATCCCTTTAAGCAGGTGGCTCCATCACTGGGGGAAAGGGGGATGAGATAAAAATGCTGAGGATAAAAGAAAAATAATTTATTTATTTTCAACTGTGAGCTGGCTAACCCCAGTTAATGCATCTGGTTGTATTCGAGTGGTTAGGCATCTAGCATAGCATGTCCACGTGGTCTCGAAACATCGTTCTTCTAGTAAGTCTGTTGCACATTTGTAGTCTTTCAAGTTAACACAACTTTGCAAAAATGATCAGTTCTTTGGTAGCAGTCTATCCTATATTCGATGTCTCATTCATTTATTTCATTTTGTTCAGGTCCCTTCTGACATATCTGCTCATAACGAGACTGAATACCAGGTTATCCCACAAGTTTCAGATTTATTTAACTATGGAAATTAGACAACGCAAACTTTCTTAGAATGTTTATATTCCTCAAATGCTCTTCCATTTCATCAATTACTTGAAATATCCACTCTTACCGGAAGAATTTGTCTGCTTTTAAGAATTTATGGAAATTTCATGGTTCTTTGGCAATTTGGCCTCCAATAGAATATAATTGATAAAAGATGCCCATATTTCTTTTTGGCATAATACATAAACGTGCCCTTTAACTTGGCCTCAGCTGGCATCTATGCCCTCCAACTTTCAGTGTGCACAAGTGCACTTAAACTATCATAAAGTTGAACAAATAGACACACACATCCTACGTGGAAAATCTTATGCGATTTGACACGTAGCACGCGTGCATGTCACGCGATTTGCCACGTAGGACGCGTATGTCTACTTGTTCAACTTTACGATAGTTTAAGTGCCAACTTGTGCACACTGAAAGTTGGAGGGCATAGATTCAAGCTGAGGCCAAGTTAAAGGGCCCGTTTATGTATTATGCCTTTCTTATTCGGGTTTGAAATGCTAGTATGGCTTGGCAAAAGTAAATTGTGCTGCTGCAACTAATCCATACAATTTTTTTTCTTCAGGAAGAAGGTACTGGAACCTGCTCTGCCCCATCATCTTCAAAAATGATCAGCTTTGAATTTTCCAATGGGGACCCATTTGGTCCCAATGTTCCTGCATCAATAGATGATGATGACTATGTTGAATACCCACTTGATAATATGGCAGATTTTCCAAGTAATGTAGATGAAGAAGAAAGGGTAAGTATGTTGAATTTTACAGAATTGCATCGCTTTAGTATAGGCTTCAGTATTCTTTGTATTCTTTCTCAGCTTTGACATTTTGACTGGTGAAAAAAATATCAGATGTTAATGAAAGCAGTACTTGCGTCTTTAAAGGACCTCGAGGTTAAACCTCCTGCTGAACAAGTGTCCTCAAATGCTGTCAAAGAACTTCCTCAAACTTTGCAGGACACTAGAGAGGAGTCGTCTACTGTAAAGCAATGTACCCCCTCAAAAGAAATTAGTGCTAGTGCAATAGTTGTTAATGGGCACGATTCAGGCGCCAAAGTCCAAGTTCCTGATACTGAAAAAGTATCAGGAACTCCAGCTAAAAGTATTTCAGCAGTTAAAGAAGTGGAATGCAATGGAGCTTCTCATCGTGAGACATCTGTCAGCAATCAAAGTTCGTCCAGTATTGACCCGGTTGATGGTACTAAAGCTACTGTTACTGTTGTAAAGAACCCAACAAGTAATGTCATGGATGGTTTGCGGCGTCGTTGGGATCTCAACTTCTTCAAAAACAGATAATGGTTCGGAAGATTGACTTTTTACAAAGATAACTTGGAATGGATTACAGGTATAAGAAAAAGTTATAGTGGTTATAGAAATTTGCTGTTTGATGGATGTACATTTTTGGGGGGAGTAAATATTTGTACTTTCGAGGAATTTGGGGCAGGTGGTTGTTGGAACTGACGGATTCAGCTGTGTATTTACTCCCCTGTGAAGAAATTAGGCCCATTGTTTGTTGTAAATTATGGACTGATCAGAAGAGTTATGTTTATGTACAGGTGACGTGCACAATTTTTCTCGACAAAATTGGAGTTAGCCTTGTCAACTTTCTCTACTTCATTCCTCCTTATAGTGTGTTGTGTATTGTATGCAAAATGGATCAACTTTGAAACTTTCAACGTGAAACATGGTTTTACTTTGACGTGTCTGAATTCCTGTCAGTGATAATACTATTTGTTTGCAAGTCTTCTATTTTCAGGTCGACAAACTCGCCATCATCTTCAAGCAGTTGAGCTATGTTTATATGATACAAACTGATTAACTGAGACATTTGCACAAATAGGATACTTTTGTGCCATGCTAAAGTTTTGACTCTTTAGATTAGTTTAGCAAAAAGTATCTTGCGGGTTAAAACTTGGAAGTTCGGGGATCAAAATTTGGCGGATTGCCAGAAGTTCGAGTTAATTCCTCAAAATGTTATTGAACTTGTATAAACATTTCACTAAAGTAATTTTTGTTTCTTTTAGGACAATATTGTCACTGAATTATGCATTTTTTTCTATTATAAGGTAAAACTAAGAAATTGTTAAGGATATGTTTGGAGAACCACAAGGAAAGTGAAATTAGATATAATTACATAGTTCAATTCTCAATTAGGTGCAATTACGTAATGTAATTACAAAGTTACATTTTATTTTTTATTTTTTAAAATAAAGTTTAATATCTTTTTCTTTTAATTTTTTTTATTTCTATTATTTTAATTTCTTTTTTATTTTTACTTTTTTATTTTATTTTACATTATTTATCTTTCATCTCTTTTCTTCTCATTTTCCAACTTTATTTCTTATGATTCAATATAATTATTCATTTTTTTTTCTTTATTTAGCACGTTATTGAATTTTTATAATTTTTATTCTAGTGTCTGAATTAAATAGTATTTTATTATTGAATGAGATTATAGACATGTGTTTTTCGTTCTTCTAAATTATATTTACTCGTCGGAATTTTATACAAGAGTGTTATGTTTTTCTCTTGAATTTTGAATTTATGTTTCGATTTATTTGTTTTAGTATTATAGACATGCTATTTCACATTGCATGTCACTGCAAATTGTCTAATAGCATATAATTTCAATTTTTCTATGACTTTCCAAATATGTCCTTAACTATTTTTTAGTTTCACCTTATTTTGGAAAGATGTACATAGTTTAATGACAATATTTTTCTAAAAGAAATTAACAAAAATTACTTTAGTGGGATTTTGCACAAGTTCAATGACAATTTGAAAAATTAACTCGACAATTTGAAGTGACATACAATATAAAATAACAATTCTATAGTACAAACAAATAAATTGAAACATAAAACAAAACACAAATTGAAAGTTCAAGAAAAAAACACAATACTCTTATATAAAATTTCAACGAGTAAATAATTCAAAAGAAAGGAAAACACATAAGTCATCTCATTCAATAATGAAATACTACTTTAATTCAAACACTAGAATAAAAATGCAATAATGCGCTAAATGAAGAAAAAAATATGAGTAATTATATTGAATCATAAGAAGTAAATGTTGAAAAATGAGAAGAAAAGAGATGAAAGGTAAATAATGTAAAAATAAAAAATAAATTAAGATAATAGAAATAAAAAATAAAATTAAAAGAAATTAAAATTAAAAAAAGAAATAAAATGTACCTTTGTAATTACATCACGTAATTGCACCTAATTCTCTATTCCTAATTGAGAATTGGACTATATAATTACATCTAATTTCACTTTCCTTATGGTTCTTCAAACATATCCTTAACAATTTCTTAGTTTTACCTTATAATGGAAAGAAGTGAATAGTTCAGTGATAACATTGTCCTAAAAGAAACAAAAGTTACATTAGTGGGATGTTTACACAAGTTCAATGACATTTTGAGGAATTAACTCCCAGTTGTTCGGATGGATGGGAAAAGGCTTGCCATGGCAGAGACTACATATTTGTTTAATTAGATAATTAATCAAGTATCTAATTAAATATTAAATACAATTTATTTTATTTTTGGATTGTAAGTTACTATTTATTAGCAAGACAATAAAAGGATCATTAATTAAATTGTAGTATATTTTTTAAATTAAATTGTAGAATTAATTCACCAAAAGGAAGTAAACTAACGTGTGTACCTTCTCCTTTGGCGTTAAAAACTAAAATTAGTAAAAATTATATAAATTATTAAATCTAAAATTTACACAAATACACAATTTATCTTTCTAATATTACAAAAAATTCCAACTCCTTAAACATATTACAAAAATCCCAACATATACACACAATACTATGTATATGTTCTGCTATGTTATGTATATTGATAGGGAGAGAGAGAGTAAAGTAATTAAAAAGGTGGGATAGAGTGTAATTACTTCCAAAATGATTGGTATTTATGTTACTTACACTTATTAAATTTGAAATCTTTTGGAGCTAGTTACTTTTTACCTCAATTTTTTTTTTTTAAACTACTAAAAATTCTTGATTTATACCGGACGGATACTTCACATTTTTTTTGGATATATCATTTAATTTTACACGAATACATTTGTGGTGTATTCCAACTTTCACATTTTTTTGAATATATCATTTAATTTTACATGAATACATTTGTGGTGTATCCGAACTCTTAAGTAAAATCAGAAATTTATGCAATTATTGAAAAGGATTTGAATTTTAAGTAGTTATAGTAAGTTTAAGTTTTTATATGATATAACTTTTGCTTATTAAAATTATGTGATTCAACTTCTTAGCATTAATTGGGAATAAGGTGTTTTTAATGTCCCACACATACCCTCCTTTTTTCGGCGAAGAAGATAAAAGGAAGAAAATAATACTCCTCCTTCATTTTACTTTGTCCTGGTTGACCCAACATAATTTTAATTAAAAATATATTTTATTAAATTAATTTTATTAATGATAAAATGAAAAATATAATAAGTTTTTGTATTTCATAAATTAGATGAGTAAATTGAAACATTATCACTAGTATAGTGGAAAGTAATGCGAAATGTTGGGAGTATTTTGCTCCATTTTAATTTAGCTGCAATTTTTGACACATAATAGCAATAACCATGAAGTGAGAAATAAATATATGCATGAACCCGAACGTGAGAGGAGTGCAAGAGACCCATGTAGTGTTGAGATTATAAGAAGACAGATAGAGTCATGTTTTTAAAAAGTTAGAAAATTAATTCTTCCTTTTATATAGATAAATTTATTTATTGATTGATTGATAATCATGATGAGCGCACCTCAACTAAATCTAGGAAATATGTGTCATCTTTCACCACCAACACATATCATATAACTCTATCCAACTTGGTCAAATCCATTTCTCCATTGATGGTGGTGAAATTTTCATTTGAGAGTTATTAAGAGATTTGGATTAAACTATCATAGATTCAGGCCCTATTTGGTTAACTATTGATATCATAAATCTTGTGGAAATCTTGTTATACCCATGGAATGTTCTTATTTTCTCTATTTGTAGTTGGAAAAACCCTACCCCTCAAGAATGACGAAGAGAAGTAAAGCTGAAAACTTAGCGGAAGAAATGATAAATGACATACTCTTATTGTCTGCCTGTAAAATCCGTAGGTCGATGCAGCTGTGTATCAAACCATTGTACTACCTCCGTCTCATTTTATGTGTCGTCATTTAATCAGACACGAAGTTTAAGAAATAAGTGATGATTTTATAAAGTTTACAAAATTATCCTCTTAATGTTATTTTAATGTTTACTTTTTAGTTGTCTTTTTTTACTGAGCGGGACCCACTAACGATAAAATGAGAATGATGCTATTAAATAATTATCAAATAAGGAAATGTGACACCGAGGGAGTACAATTTTCTCTCTGGCTCAAAATTCATCAAAGCTCACTTCAATGTCCATACCCATAAAGTTCAAGAAAATGAGAAACTCATTTTTGTCTCTTCTTCTTGTGCTCTTTACACCAACACTCTAAACCATGACCACCATAATGGAATACTAATCGAATCCCACAATCTTAGAGTATCATAGAATTCCAAACTCTCCTCTTGCTCTTCCTTCTAGCGTGCATGGTCTTGGCCATGATTTAGCAAAATGATGATTATAAGGTGATTTCTCTTTCGATATTGAAACTTGCAAGTTAATGATAATATCTTTGTTGATGTCTACTCAGCAAAATTGGGTTGATGGAGGGGACTTGAGGATTCACTTTATGATGATGTACAGGGCGCAAATCTGTGGAGTAAGGCAAAAATTAAACGAAGGTCTTACGTTTTTAAGAAAAAATAATTATTTTTATAAAGTTTATTTTTAAAATTGTATAATCGTATTTAGTAATTCTTTTTTAATTAATAATATAGTCAATGCATTGAAAAGTTTTTACTATATCAAACTCCTAATTTTTTTATATAAAAAGATTCTTTTTTCTATAAATAGTATTTAATATATTTCTTAAAATTTGTAATTTATTATTACTAAAAAAAATAAGGCCCCTCAAATTTTGGGGGCCTTGGGCGGCCGCCTTTTCTTCGAAAGGGTTGAGCCGCCCTGATGACATGTACTTGCCGAGCAAAGAAGATCTTGTGCAGTGACTACTCAAAGGATAAGAAGGATAAGATTAATAGAGTCTTTGCTTTAGGCCTATAATTTTGAGGCCTTGAAAAATTTAATAGTAAATGTTTTAAAAAAGTACAGAAAATACACTTCATAATATGTATTTCATTTTCGTTGCCCAAATATTACATTGCACCCCATGTCCCAAAATCAGATTTGGCTTGAATCTGCAAAATAACTTTCTTGTCGATCATACAGGGAAATGAGACTCTTTCTTCAAAATTGTACCTTCTTTTTTGCCGATTTTCAGCTCCAAAATTTCTCAGAAAAACTTCATATGCCTTCTTATTAAACTCGAAATCTATAAGATACAACTCAAAAGTTTCGTTTATATTACATAAGCAATTGGTGAAAAATTTGATATTGTTTTGAATTTTTTCCTGTCATTCGAGTTTTAATTTTGAATTTCCGTAAATAAGAATTGTTTTGAGAGGATATGGTTACAAAAGGTTCGTTATGTATTGAGGAACCCAAGTCTGAAATTTTGGATGATTTGATGTAGTTTTGAGGTGTTTTTGAATAAATTGGTGCTTGAATTCGTGGAAGAAGATGGAGTTTGTTTTTTGTATTCGTTTGTATACTGTAATTGTATATTATTGTATATACAATACAGTCTTTCTATTTAGGTGATTTTCTTCGTTCTCTCCATTTTATACATATTTATACAACGTAGATACATTGTTTAAACATTGCATATACATATGTAAATATTTGTATAATTATGTATATTATGAATAATTGCATGTATAACATTATGCAAAATTATAAGAGGTGTATAATACACTTATATACAAATAAGATACACTATTATAAAAAAAATCGACTCCATCTTCCTCCACTCCATTTTACACACACTTATACAATGTGCATGGTTTAAACATTGTATATACATATGTATATATTTGTACATATGTATATTATTGAATAATTGTATATATAATATTACGCAAAATTATAAGAGTTGTATAATACACTCATATACAAATACTATATAATATTATACATTACCATATCAAAAACCGACCTCATCTTCCTCCTTGAATTCAAGAATCAAATTCACTCAAAAACTGCAGCAAATCACCAAAATTTCAATTTTAATTTTCTCAATATGTACTTGTTCTTTTATAGCAATACATACTTGAAACAAAGCTTATTTACGAAATCGATGGAACTTTATCTTTGAACCCGCTCTAAAATTTAACTCAAAGCTACTCTAAATCACTTCAAATTACAAATTTTGAACTCTTATTAATGTTTTCAAATATTGAAACAATACTTGATAATGTATCCAAATAGAGCTATTCCAGTCAACAAGCAATCCATTAGGGTCACTGAGGTGGCGGAACTTAACCCAAAGTAAAATATCGATATCTTGGGCTGACGAACTCACCGAAATAATCAACAAAGATACTTTTCATGCTAGTGGATGTAATTTGACTATAAATTAAAAAGATAACAGTTTCACTTAGGGGTGTCAAATGGGCGGGTTGGGTTGAGAATGAAGATATTAAATGGATTGAATTGGATATCGGGTTGGGTCATGACCCGCCCAAATTCACTTTGGGTTGGATTGAAATAGGTAAAAATTGGATTGGGTCTTGACCCGTCCAATTTAACCCACTTAGTCTAAAAAATATTAACATATTAATATTTAGCTCTTGTAAAGAAAATAAATTTGAATGGATTTGAAAAATTAGGTGGTTGGTTACGGAGTGAGGGTGGGGTAAGAATATTTCTTTAAAGTTTAATTTTTTTTAAAATAAAAATTTTTTTTAGGGAGGGGTCGGGGGGGGGGGAGGGGGGAGGGGATATGTCGTATAAGGGAGGAGGGTGTGGAAGTGTAGGGAGTAGAGAGAGATGAGGATTGAGGTAAGATTATTTTTTTTGCTCAAAGAAAATTTATTTATTTACTTTTAAAAATTAACATATTTTTAATTTTTTAGGGTGGGGGTTCGGGATAGGAAAGGGGAATGGGGATAAGGTGGGTGGGGACAAGAAGAAAATTTATAAAGAGATTTTTAAGAACAAAAATAATTTATTTAAGGGAGACGAGGTTGGGGTGGGGCACATTGGCTTATGGTGGGGTTGGGATAAGGTGGGGGTGAGGTGAGATGGTGATTTTGAGAGTGGGAGGATATATTTTTACTTTTTTTTCTATTTTCATTAAGAGAATAATTTTTCTATTAAACGAGTTGAAATAGAGATTGATTGGGCTCATTTGAACCCAATTTGAAAATGGGTTGGGGCTTAATGAGTTGAGATTTACCTAATAACAAATTATATTAAACCCAACCCATTAAGTTTTGGACGGGTGAGACGGATCAACTCAATTTGAGTTCATCTTGGTGAAAATTATCCCTAATATATTTTTTAGATTGTTAATTACAAGTTATAGAAAAACTTCTCATTAATTATTAGAATTAAGAAATAATTACAAGCTATGAAAACTTTTGAAAAAAACATATTTTAATTAAATTTTTTAAAATTAATTTTTTAATATTTAATTATTTGTATTATTTTCTTATATTTAGCTTGTAACATTTATCACTCTTAATTAATGATATTGGATAACTATGGCAAGTTAAGGTATCAATATTTTTTTTTAATAATTAAATATCAAAGTTTGTTCACAATTTAAGGAGTTATATATGGTCTTTATATTTTGTAAATTTAAGAACCGATTTCACATTTTTTATTAACTTGATTAATTAACTAGATTATACACTTTTTTATATTTTACTGTACTTAATTACCAATAGAAGTCTATTTCTTTACCCTTTTTAACTTCTTTTTCCCTCTAGCTTTTACCGACTATCGATAAAACTCTTCCCTTCTTTTACGACATCTTCAACTCATTATTATTTACTATTTTCAACTTATTTTCTTTTCTTTTGAGTATGATTTTTTATTTTCCAACATTCATTCACCATTGAACTTAGGTTTAATATCTTAAACTTTTTCTTGTTTTCTTGAGACAATATCCGAAAAAATAAAGTTTGATTCTATTCCTAGTAGGAAAAGTCCTAGAATTATACAACAAAATAGTCCTATTAATCTTTCAAGACCATCATTTGATTTGGAGTGCTTTACCCCATCTCCAAAATCAAAGACAAGAAAAAGTAGTTGAAGCTGATTCTATTTCTCACAATAAAAATGAAATTTTGCCGATGAAATTTGATTTTGCAAACATTTCACCATCCTTCAAGCAACAACAACTCAACATGCAAAGTTATATTGTATCAAAAAAGGTTGTTGTTCCAGATTTTAAGAAGGTTGATAAGAGGAAGAAAACTTGTTGGTCAACATGATTTCGATTCGAATTTTGAAGATGAAATTTTCGCGCCTAAACTGAAAAAATCAAAAAACAAAATTCGTGAAAATGCTAGAGTTACAAGGTCTAAGGTCAATGTGAGTGTTGGCAAAGAGAATGATAAGAAGTCTGACAAAAAGAAATTAAGAAATGTGTGCAAGGTTAGTGTAATCTGATTTTGATTTTTTTTATATATGTATTAAATTGGTTAAATTGATATTGAATTAATTTTAATTTTTTTAATGGCATGCATGTAAATTAGCCTTTATTAATTTTTGAGTTTTTGTGATTTAAAGTTGAAATATAACTATTGATCTTGTTACTATTCGGATTATGTTAAAATATCTCTTTTGTTGTTGTTAGTGGTTGAAAGTTGAAAATTTCACTTTTGTTGTTGTTATGGTTGAAAGTTGAAATACCACTTTTGTTGTTGTTAATGGTTGTTAGTTGAAATATAACTTCTAATTGTGAAACAAGTTAGTGCATTATATTTTTTTACATTCATGACAAAAGTTTTGTGAATTGTTTATTTTAAATATGCAAAAAACAGAGATGTTACCCAAAAATTTATATGTTTTTATTTGATGGTAAAAGTGTTGTGAATTGTTTGTCTTTTTTTTTTCAGGAAAAAAAGTAGTATACTCATTGGTCTTCATACATAAAAGTTAATGTGTTTGATGATCTCAAACAGAGATGGACTAAAGAACATTTCAAAATGTTTCAGAAATCTCCATTTTATTATTTTTTAAATATGCATTTTTTGAAAATTCAACCCCAGCTTCTTCGTAGTCTATTACTTGCAGAAATCGATAACGATATGGATGATTTATTCATCTTCAATATCAATGGTAAAGAACTGCATTTTGGAAAGAGAGAATTTTCTATGGTTAGTGGGTTGAAATGTTTTAAGAAATCAGATTTTGTTTTTGATCCTGAAAGAAAAAATAAATTAATGGATAGATATTACCCGGGTATGGATAAGGTAATGAGGTCTGTTTTCTATGATGATTTTGTTAACAAGAAGATTGGTTTTCGAGATGAAGATTTGTATGAAATTGGATTAGTATACTTCATAATTCGATTTCTTTATCTGAGTTACCAAGAACGTTCATAAAGAAGGTTGATTTTGACTTGGTAGAATCAGGTCACTATTTAAAGTATGATTGGAGAGGTGAATGTTTTCAAGTCTTGAAAAAATCATGTAGTCATAAGATGAAAAAAAATCATCCTCTTTTCATTTTCGAGGATTTCATCTTGCGCTTCAAATTTGGTTCTATGAGTGTTGTTTGGATATTGATAAGTGTGTTGCTAATTGGATTGGATCCCAAACTCCGAGGATTTTAAATTGGGAGTCATCTGAAGAACTCATTTTTTATGACTATCTTCAGAGTACAATGTTCAAGCGGTACAACAATGAGGTAATGATCATATTCTAACTATAATTTCTTAAGTAATTATTTTACGTATCAGCATTTTTCCTTCATATTTTATATGTATATTATTGATATGCAGTAACACTTTTTGGGTATACCAGTGTTTAATTATATATCTAACTTTTTGTTTAAACATAAGTATGTGTTTAGAGATATTGTGTTTACCGATGAAGAGGAGGTGGAATTCAACCTTGGGGCTATTCATCAGGACAGCTTGCGTCATGAACATCGTAATGATTCAGACCATTCTGTACCACCCATAACTGAAGATGCGTTTATTGTCTTAAAGAATGAAATAGCCAATATATGTTTTTAATTTAATCTTCAAGTACATATTTAGTATTTGTTAGAGTGTGTGCCCTACTGATTTTAATATTATACTCTACTAGTTGCCTATTTGTGGAACAAGTAAGCTAACGTGGTTCACAGAAGTAAAAACTGATCACAGTATTTTTACGTGAAAAACACTCGACTCAAGAAAGGTATAAAAAATCACGACCTGTATCTTTACAAGATTTAACTCCAACTTCACTATTACTCTTGAGCCTCAACAATCAACAAATTACAAGACTTCTTGTAAACTAGGAACTAAAACATCTAACTCCCATTTCTACAAAAACATAAATCTTCCCAAGATAAGTGTTTCCAAGTTTTCGAATTCCCTAACTTGAAGACACAACTCTTAACTCAGTTTATACTTCACTGAGTCTAGAATAAAAGACTCATTACTACTCAAAGAACCAACTTATTATATAAATTCTATGACTTGCTAAGTAAAGGACCAGGTTCTTCTTCAAGTAAGAGAACTGATTTGCTGATTGATGATTTTCTTGCCAATGCATGAGTGAAACTCTTGAATATTGTTTCTTATATTTAAGCTAACTCCTAATAGAATCCTTTGGATGATGTATTCTTCTATCCTCAATGGGACTCTACCAGGTAGTTTCATTCTTGTTGCAGTCATCTAGCACCTTGACCGAATAAGACTCTTCTACTTCATCTCCTAATTTGGCAGGACCCCTTGATCAACTCAAACTCTAGGTGTTATACTTATCTTCTCCTTAATCTTTTTGCTGTATGTGTTAAGCATTGGTAAGATATCTGAGTTTTCTTGCTTATCCACTTTTGTCTTAACGCCTTGCCAGCCTTGCATCATGCAATACATGTGAGAACCAGTAACTTCTAACTTTTCTTTCTTTACTTTTGTGGACCAGCTTACACAACATGTTTTATTCATATGTCTATCATCAAAACTTCAAATTCCCTAACAGTATTATTTCCAAAATATTTAATAGACATGTGATTGATGTTTTTTGTATGTCTATGTGCAGGTCCATCGTGATATGTTGTTATTTCAGGAGAAGATTTGTTTTAAATGATATTTAAAACGTTATAATGCACATCATCTTTCCAGTACAACATTTTTGTGTATTCATTTCGTAGGATTATACTTTTCAGTTGTACTATTAACTAAGTACTTTATATTTATGTATGTGCAGGTTTTCAAAGAAATGATAGAATATCAGAAAAATGTATGTTTAATCTATAATTTTATAATTTTATTATTAATCTGAATCAGTTTTGATATATCTTTTTCATTGTTTTATGTTTTTTCATGTTGATAGTCAATTCAATGTTATGGGGGAGTTTGTTGAAGAATCTATGAAGTTGACATTTAATGAATTAAGATTGGTTAAACAACAATCGTCTGAATTTGTTGAAAAAAAGGTTTAGTTTTCATTGCATTGAACTATCATATATTTGTTATCAGTTTTCTCATTACTAATTGTTATTAAAATACTACATCTTTCCGAAGAATGTGGACATTGGTTTACAAACACCAAGTGCAAGCAAGAAGCAAGATGAAGTGCTTGTTGATCCTGAATTGAAAAATATTCTTTTGGTGATGGTATTTTTGTTCGATTGGATGGTAATATTTCTATACTTACATATTTAATTTTATTTATATAATAATAAGATGGTACATTATTGAAATTCACTTCATGAGTTCTCATGTTTCATTCACAGTTTCTAATAATCCAGTTGTGAATAATCCGGTCAATGATCAGTCACCGTTGGATGACATACCCTTCTTTACTGAGTCTCAATTAGTTGCTCTTGAACCAACATTTAGAGTATTGGATACACCAAAAGCACATATCACTATGCCTATAATGTTTGACAAATCTCCAGTAGGTGTGTATAACCAATCTGACACAAGCTCCTGAAGATGTCCATTGTACTTCAAGAGCAAGCATCCATTTCAGGAGTATATTGGGTTTGAGACTCCAAATTTATTGATTCAGCAGTTCACTGATTGGTGTTACCCAAATTTGAAGTCAAGAGAAAAAAAATGTGATTTTTGAATTTCAAATTTTTTTATTGACAGTTCAATAAAAAATATTTATTAATTTTTAAAAATGTATGTAGGAGTGCTGCAAACACTGCTTTACAGTACAAGATAATTTTTGAATCTGTATTGACTGACATAAAAATTGGAGATAAAGATTGATTCCGCACCTTGATTCACACTAAACGATCATGGAATGATGAGGTATGTTTTCTGTATTTTATTTAGTATTGAATAATTTCCTTAGGTTTATGTTGTGTGTAGATAGCAGTAGAAAGCATAGTCTTTCCATAAATTTAACTTTGGGGGACCATACATAGTTTCTTGAGTCTTGAAGATTACACTTTTGTGGCTACTTGATTTAGTTTATGAGCCTTGAATATTACACTTCTTCTATGCCTTCCTGCTTCATTGATTCTGTTTACATTCTTCTTCTTTTTTTCTCTTTCTAACATCATACATTTGGAAGCTCAAGTTGAAGAAATTTGATCAAGAGCATTTTGTCGATGATTTCAATCATTTCTTCTATTCTCCTTTCTTTTTATAACGGACTAAATCATATACAGTTATACTTTCTTTTGGGATTTAATGCATTTAATTATGTTGTTTGGTAGTGCCATGCACTCTATTTTGTTTCTTACATTCTATGCTATTTGGTAGTGCCATGCATTCTATACCTTTGATAAAATCTTCTTGTCCTTCAAGTGATATGCAATACATGATTTGTTTGTATACTTGTGCACCCATTATTCATATGTGATGTAAATTTAGTGTATGGAATCAAACTATTTTGTCAGTATTTTATTTTGTTAGAGAGGGGATGCACAATGAGAGTGTTGCAAAGTGTGTATTATAGTTGTATGAAGAGAAAACTAGTTAGTGTGTAAGTTATCCCCCCAAATTGAGTAAAATAGTTAACTTTCTTCACAATCCGTGATAATCAAATATTTAACATTCTTTATTTTTGATTCTTTGTTCTTGCTTAGTTTAATAGGCCATACCATTTTAATTTTTTAATGTGTGGCACCATTATTATTTGTTGAACGAGAAAAGTTCTGCTTTTTTAGCATACCATGGGTTTGCCCCATTTTATTTTTGGTGTATTTACTAGCATTTTCAAATTAAGTAAAATAGTTAACTTTCTCCACAATTTGTGATAATCAAATATTTAACATTGTTTGTTTTTGGTTCTTTATTCTTGCTTAGTTTAATGCGCCATACCATTTTAATTTTTTAATGTGTGGCACCATTATTATTTGTTGAACGAGAAAAGTTCTATTTTTTTAGCATATCATGGGTTTGCCTTAGTTTATTTTTGGTATATTTACTGGCATACCACATCTGGAACTAGTTTCTGGAGTATTTTATAATGTATGATAGGGTATAAAGTAGGTGGCATATGCTCATAGTGCAACCTGCTGGATAGAGTATAAAGATAGTGATTTTAATGTTCTTTGAGCATGAAATTTAAATCAATGTTCTCAAGTGTTGATTCATGGACATCATAAACTACTTGCTAAATTCGCCCCTCCTGATTACGAAGTGCTTGTAAAAAATGTCCGAGAAGGAAATTTGTTAGTGTGGAAGTTAATTCCCCCAAAATTGAGTAAAATATGTAACATTCTGTATAGCCCCTGATAACTAAATATTTTACAGTCTTGATTTTGGTTCTTTGTTATTGCTTAGCTTAATGCACCATGCAATTTATCTGTGTAATGCGTGGCACCTTTATATGTCTGTTGATAGTTGTTACCTTTCAACTTTCGTCCTATTCCATTGTGAACGAAGAATGCTACGGTTTGAGTAGTATGAGATACATGATATTCTTCGTTAGAAAAATGACATTGTTGAATATTTTAGAGAAAGCTAAAAAAATAGAAAATAGATGCTGAATTTTCGAAAAAGAATATTACATTTTTCGATAATGAAAAACAATTTCATGTGTTTTATTCAAAATACTGAGATACTGCATATCTGTATTTTCTGTGTATGCTAGTGTATAATTCTGGTTAGTATGCTTGAATTGCTAGTATTTTGTGCACATGACACACTAATTATGCTATTGTATAATTCTCTTTGTCCTGTGTTGTTCTGCATATTTGTATTATCTATTTGCTTTTTTCTAATATAATTTTTGTTTATTCAATATGTTAACGTGATAATGTATTACTTGAGAAAATAATCAAAGTACAGTGTTGTGAAGCCTATTACATACATCATTACTGATGTCTTCTTTGTTAAATTGATACGTTCAATTCATCAACAATGGTTGAATTTGAATGAAGAAATGAGTTGTATCACTCCTGAATACCATGTTAGCCAGTACATTAGGGGTTACAAACTGCTTGCCAATGTTTCCTGGGATTCTGTTGACAATATCATCATTTCTGTAAATGTTAGTGAGTCAGTTCATTGGATATTAGTTGTTTTCTGAATTATACATTGGTGTCTATATGTTTATGATTCAATGATGGGAGGTGCTGTCCATTCAAAAAATGTTTTAGATCATGTTCGATCTCTTTCTACCATAATACCTATGTTTTTGGTTGCCACTAATTTTTATGGGAAATGTTCGGATATTGACTAGCATCGAGAAGCTGTATACATTGATAAATTACCGAGTGAACCTTTGGAGTATGTCATTTTGAAGAATACACCACAGAAGGGACCTTAATCTATGTAAGTTACATTTAAATTGTGTTTTTATGTATTTATATTAATATATATGTTGCTTTATAAGTGATTTTTTTTATTTTCTATTTTACAGTGACTGTGGTATGATTGTATGTGTCTTTGTTGAGTACGTTAGTCATGGCATGTTTGATATCTCCAGTAGACTATTTGGTGCTGTCAACCATCGACTCAGATATGGTACACTACTATGGAATTATGTCAGACTGTCAACCATCGACTCAGATATGGCGCACTACTATGGAATTATACCAGACGAAAGTAGAATGATAGAGCAATCAGTGAAAGTGAGGCAACTGGAAATGTTACTAGCAAGCATGGTGGTGTCAAAAGATCTAGGGAGCAGTTTGAAAGTTCAAGGGCACGATAATACTAGTCACAAAATATTACAACAGTAGTTGTTCTTATTTAGTTCTTGTGTTTTTTGACGGATGTTTTGATATTTGAAAGTAGTAGGATCTTTTTTAATAGTTACAAGGATACCCAAAAGTTTGTTGTTACTCTATATTGATTTTTGGTTCCTTTTGGTTGAACTTAATTGATGTGATGAAGTAAAGCAACAGTGTTTTTAATTAGGGAAGTTCTTGTGCTTGTATTAGTTCTTGTAGATTATATAATTTTCAACCCAATTTGATACTTGCATTTGTTGCATTCAGCTGTTATACATGGTATTTCTTGACGTGCAGAGTCTCATTTAAGTCTTGCATTTCTTGACGTTAATTATGATAATTCCACATCCTTCAGCAGTAGTCAAGACCGAAGCAGTCCTCTTTCTTCTGTAGATGAATATTTGAAAAAAAGATAGAGCAGATCATCATACTCTGAATATTAACTTTTAATTAATTTATAAAATATTTGTTGTTTGTCATTTGTATAGTTCAAAAAGAAGCACCCATTTTTTAGGTGATTAGGTGTAGAAGGAACCAAAAACTTTGTGTTATGGCAACCAAAGTTTGGCAACCCCACAGATATTAACTAAAGACAAACTTAGATGAGATAAAAAGAAGTAAAATTTTATGATCCATATAAAAAAAACAATAAGCAGAAGCTTTTGTTCTTGCTTCTTTTTTTGTGTATTATACGTCTGCTCCAACATGGTTTATATACAATGCATAAGTGACCTACCTGCTTATTTCTCCTTATCTCTATCTTTGAACTTTACATGTATCCAAATATGATTCTACAGATTGTAAGCTATTAGGCAAACTACGATGTACAATATCTATCACTACTTTACATGGGTAGGAGTCCTAGTTTGTATATTTGTGTCACACATCTAACGTGCTAGGACTAATTTTTTTCATTTTTTCTCTAGCTTTCATGCACCACAATACAAGTATGAAGAATCGTTGTTTTGATGGCATAGTATTCGAGGTCCTCACATAGTATTCGTTGTTTTGTTATTGAAAATATCATGAAAAGAACATATTGTTTGTTACTGATTCAAATACCTGCATACCAAACAACAACTACTGCACATTACTGTGCATTTCTGGTTTATGTTGTTATTTTTTGCAATATTATATACGTGTTCAGTCATATTAATTAAAAAAAAAAACTCACCAACTCTCAAACATTTGATTATTTAAAACCAATAAAAATAAATATCCATAAACACAAATTACTTAAAACAACACAAATCTTAACACTTGCATTTATTGATCATTAACGTTTTAAGAAAAAATATTAACATCAACATAAAGTAAGAAACACAGATTCCATCTTAAGAAGGTGGTGCATATTTGTGGCAAGTCCTTTTATTGTGCCCCTTACGGTGACAGCCACTACATGTAACCTTTGAACGTTTACACTTGTCTTCATTTGGTGCTTTCCATCTTTCATAATATGATCTTTCGGGAGGTCATTTTGAATCAGGTAGTAATACAACTTCAACCAAAACTTCACGTGGTATTTTCCATGTACTTTCACAAGGAAGAGGTTCAACTGGTATGGCATAAGCATCTCTAAAATTTTTGTTGTTGTAGTAAGGTGAGCAATAGTTCTCGCCATGTTGGTTGCTATACGTAATAGCATTCATAGCACGAGAGCATGGTATTTCATCCAATTAAAATTCTCTACAACTACACTTTCTACTTCGCAAACAAATAATGAATTTTTTTGCTACGTTACTTACAGTATGCAGGAATTCATTTGATGCATTTACTTGCATTCAGAAGCAACTTTAATACACAAACCAATTAACAAAAAATTTAATTCATGTATAAAGTAATGGATAAAGGACTTACTATCATTCTCTGAGAAAGCAAACAATTATTGTCAAAATATTATTATATTTGACTGTCAACTTTGTTAACGTATTTGTTGCCTCCTTGTGCTGTTTTGCATTCCATGATTCAATCATTAACCTCATAAAATCCATTGCTGAAACCACGAGTAAACTTTTAGCTATTCTGTTGGTGTTGTTGATGGATTCCGCTATGTTTGATGTCATCGTCCATGTTTGTTTGACAGTAGAATGAACCCTTGCCCATTTGTGATAGCCAATTTAGAATAAATACTCCCTAACTCTCTCATCTATTTGGTCCACCCTTCCCATTAACTCTTCAAATTATTGTAGAGTATATGCCTTTACCATTGCAAAATTTTTTTTATGCAATTCTTCAAGATTCTTACGAAAGTTTACCTTTATGTTGCCCCACAGATGTCAAATACAAGCATGATGTGACAGATAGGGATATATTATTGATGTTGCCTTCCAAATACTATCGTTTCTATCGAACATTATACACATACCTTCCCTTTCACCAAATGCAATCTTAAATTTATCAAAAAACCAAGTCCAAGATGCAATATTTTTTGAATCAACTACAACATAAGCAAGGGGTAGTATATGACCTACATTCATAACATACTTCATATAATATACTGGTTGATTACTATTTAGCAAAACAAACAAAATACATATATATGACATACCAATATTATACAACGTCTTAAGATTCTAATATGATTTTCATATCAACTTTTTTTTTTTAAAAAAATAAGCATTACCTCTTGGATCCAACGTGCTCACAATCAGCATAGTTCCACCTTAAAGCAATTTTAGAGCTGCCCCATCGACTATAATAATTGTCCTACGATATTTCCATCCACGAATTGAAGCGTCCAATGCAACAAAAGCATATAAGAATCTATTTTCTTTGGTTTCTCCCAGCTAACAGCAGATCCAGGATAATGTTTTTCCAATATATATAAATAACCTGGTATTTTTTTATATGACTTGGTAGGATCACCGCGCAACATATTAACTGTTTTGATTTCTGCACGCCATGCTTGATGATAATCTACTGAAATCCCATGATCCCTCGTTATTTCAGAAACAATATCGTTGGGAGTGTATATTTTTTTGGTGTCCACATAATTATCTATGATCAGTCCGGCTGCCACATTTGTCATCCCTTGACGCCTTGCATAAACTTGATCCTTTATTGAGCATGTATGAATATCACAATACTTTCTTATCTTAAAAATCTTTGATTTTTTAATTCTAGAATGGAGAAACCAAATACAGTCGTCCACCACACAAATCAAATAGTATCTGTTAAATTAAAAATAAATTAATAGTCAAAAAACAGATATCGGATTTACATACAACTATAATATCCAATTTAATACACAAAAAAAAATATTTTTACCTGCTATTGCTTGACCTTTCAGTTCGATAAGAGAACTGTTTCATAAATGCGTGCAACTCCATAATATTAGTCAGTGTTTGTTATCCTTGTAAGTAAAGGTGTCAAACGGGCCGGGCTGACCCGGCCCGACCCGGCCCGAAACGCCAAACCGTACCGGTTTGACCCGGCCCGGAAAGCCCTAGGGCTTTAGGGTACCGGGTCCCGGTCCGTTTTTTTTTTAAAATTGGGCCCGGTTAACCCGGCCCGGACCAACCCGGTCCAGGCCCGCCGGTTAACCAGCTCGGCCCGGCCCGGTAACCCAAAAAAATTAAAAAAAAAAATAAAAAAAAATCTGTTGGGCCAAACTAGCCGTTGGCCCAACGGTAATATTACCGTTTTTTGGGTCCAAACGGCTAGTTTGGGCCCATTTGATTAAAAAAAATAAAAATATATAAAATATTTTTTAATCCTCAAAATAAATCTATAAATACCCTACAACTTCAAATCATTTCTCACACAATTTTTCACTCTCTCAAATCTCATTCTCTCTCAAATCTCAATTCTCAATTCTCAAATATTCAATATATTTAATTTCTTAAAGTGTTCACTTTAATTTTTTAATTTTTCGTTTACAAAGTAAGAGCGGAAGTTTCTAAAGTCGCAATCTTCGGATACTTCCAAAATTTGGTATTGTCGTTCCATCTCTTACGTTTAATTTTTATTTATTGTATTAATTGTTTAATATTTAATTTTGTTATATTTGTGTATTTTGAATATTTTTAGTTTAATTTAATTTATATTATGGATAAATTAAAAAACCTCGCTGCTAAAGGTGTTAAAATTTTTTGTCCCGGAAGCGGTAGTGATAGTAAAAAGCGAATTATTAGCGGTAGAGGTAGTTCAAGTAATAGATATACCCGTGTGACTTCGCCTCCGGTACCGCTTGGTACACCTTTTGAGGAAGAAATAGGTGTAGGTGCTCACGATATGGATTATGTAGAATTTCAAGAAAATTACGGTATAGAAGAAGAAAATGAAGTAGATGCAGTTAATGTAGACGAAGATGATGAAAATATTGCTGAAACACCCGCAGTAGGAGATGCTAACGTTAGATCTGAATCAGTTAATCTCCCTTCCCGTCCTCCCAGTGCCCCAAAACCCCGTAAAAGAACTAGTATTGCATGGCAATTTTTTGAACGTATATCAGATATTGAGGTGCAGTGCAATATTTGTCAACAAATATATAAGCATAGAAGTGGCGGTAAGCAAGGGGGTACGGGTACGTTAATGAGACATATAGCTGAAGATCACAAAAGAGAGTTAAATATTGCAAAAGGTGGTGGGGATGTTGGTGGGTCAACGCAAACTAGAATGGACCCAACAACCGGTCAAGTAGCGAAAAAGTATAATAAATTGAGGGACCGGGAAGAAATAGCTAAAATGGTAGCTGTGGGTTGTTTGCCTTTTACTTTTCCTTCTTCTGATGCTTTTATCCGTTATATACAAGCAATTTATAATCCTATGTTTAATGGTATTCCTAGAACTACTTGTCGGTCTGATATTTTTAAACTCCATTCACAATATTGTTTTTATTTATCAACATTCTTAAAAAATATTCAATGTAGATTGTCCCTAACTTCTGATCTTGGTCGTGCTGTTAATAAAAATGATTATTTAACCGTTACTTGTCATTGGATGGATAGTAATTTCATAATGCAAAAACGTATTCTTGCTTTTTTATATGATGAAGATCGCAAACATACTGGACAATTTATTGCTGATTCTATTATTAAAATTGCCGGATATTATGGTATAGAAAATAAAATTTTATGTATTGCTTTTGATAATGCTTCTAATAACAAGAGTGCTATAACAAAAATAAAATCTACGTTATCTCCACCCTTTCCTGAAATTTTCCATATTAAGTGTGCATGTCATATCTATAATTTAATTGTAAAAGATGGTCTTGACTTTTTTGAGGTTTATATTGAAAAAATTCGTCTTGCCGTAGGTTTCATTCAAGGAAATAATCGTAGAGCGAGAATTAAAGAATTTAAAGTTAAATGTCAAGAAAATGGACTTACACCGATTTTAATGCCTGAGGAAATTGATATTAGATGGAATTCTACGTATGAATTTTTAAAAACTTGTTATAAATATAGAATTCCTATTACACTAACTTTTAACCAACACTGTGGTTCTTTTGTTGATTCTGTTGATTGCATGTTACATAATTCTGATTGGGTTATAATTAATGATCTTGTTAAGTTTTTAGAAAAATTTTATGTAGCTACGGTTGAATTTTCCGGTGCATACTATCCTACTGTTTGTAATATTTTGGCATATATAGCCGATATTTCTGGTTTGCTCCAACAATATAAAAATAAAGAAGGTTATAAAGAAGCTGTTGGCGCTATGTTTACGAAATTTAAAAAATATTTCTTCCCGATTCCCCCTATTTACTTGGTTGGTGCTATTTTAAATCCTTGCATGAAATTTAATCATATGTGTCACTTTAGTACTCTTATTTATGCTAACTTAGAAATAAATACTAACCGTGAGTCTGAACAAGAGCAGCCTGATTTGTGGACGGCTACGGCTGATGCAAAAGATTATATAGAAAAATTATATAATCACTATGCTGATTTATTTGATTCAGCCGTACCTACAAATATCAGTCCAACTGTCGCTCCTCATCCTCCCGAGAAGCCATCATCTTCTAAAAGGTCGGCACATAGTGGTTTTCCTGATTCGTTTTATGATTTAACTTGTTGGAACAGTGTGGATGAGAGAGCTTACATATCAACTTATCGGGAAGAGCTGAAATATTATCTGCGGACGCCACCAGAGGATCGCAGACGACGGATCAACTCGCTGGATTGGTGGAGAAATAATGAATCACAATATCCTGTACTTTCAAGATTAGCCAGAGATATCTTGAATGTTCCAATGTCAACCGTTGCATCAGAGAGCGCCTTCAGTCAGGGACGACAGCAGCTTGGAGACAACCGACACTCATTGGGAAGCAACGCAATGAATGTTTTAGTTTGCCTTAGAGATTGGATTAGAGCAGAAAGAAGAAACCAAGGAATGGAACCAGAGCCAAGCGACGACCTCAAACTTGAAGAAATAATGACTTCACGGGAGAACTCAACAGAATCAAGTCCAATGCATGGGTTTGCCCCCGTTGACTTCGACTATCCTATGCAAATTCCAATTAATATTAACATGAATGAGTTGGAAAAAATGATGCATAATTTATAGATTTTTCATTCATGTAAATTATAAATTTTGGATCATTTTGCAATCAATAAAATTCCACAAATTCATTCACTCATTAGTCGTTGTTTTTTATTTTTTTTATTTATCAATTTAAAGTTTTAATATCTTCTATACAACTGTATATTTAATGTATACATGTGTATATGTTTATATATCTTATATATAAGTGTATATTTAATGTATACACGTGTATATATCTTCTATAGAAGTGTATATTTAATGTATACATTATATATATCTTCTATAGAAGTGTATATTTAATGTATACATGTGTATATATCTTTTATAGAAGTGTATATTTAATGTATACACGTGTATATATCTTCTATAGAAGTGTATATTTAATGTATACATTATATATATCTTCTATAGAAGTGTATATTTAATGTATACATGTGTATATATCTTTTACAGAAGTGTATATTTAATGTATACACGTGTATATATCTTCTATAGAAGTGTATATTTAATGTATACATGTGTATATATCTTTTATAGAAGTGTATATTTAATGTATACACGTGTATATATCTTCTATAGAAGTGTATATTTAATGTATATATTGTGTATATAGCGTATATATAGTGTATATTTGACCGGTTTTTATCCGGGTTTGACCGGGTTTGACCGGGTTTTAGCGGGTTTGACCGGATTGGGTTAAGTGGGCCGGTTCCGGGTGGGTTTTATTTTTTTTACTGTGCGGCCCAGCCCGGCCCGGACCGGTTAAGGCCAAAACCGGCCCGTCACCGGCCCGTAACCCGGTTAGAGAGAGGGGGCCGGTTCCGGGTTGACCCGGCCCGGCCCGTTAGACAGACATACTTGTAAGTCTGTTTTACAACTATGTTGATATTCGTTACATCAGAAATTATATCCACACGTTCTTCTTCAAATTCTTTTAAATCTGGACTTATCCCGATCAAACAAACACATTCTTTTAAAAATAGCTTTCTTCTTTGTTTATTTTTTTCGTTAGAACACTTTTGTCCAACACAAATAATTACTCCTTCAGTTTGGTGAATTAGATCGCCCGATTTATCCAAATTGTAACGTACAATGGATATTTTAAGAATAAATCAGCAACCATTTTCTTATGTTTCAGATACACCTGCACAATTGTGTCATTGTGTTTGACCATAGTTGGGCATCTATCACTTATTAAGTATCGTATTTCAAGATTATTTGAAGACTTGTCTATCATCAGTTATGTTGTGATTGCTTCTGCTAATCCTTTGTACTTTGTTGTGGCATCATACATTATCAAATCAATTCCAAAGTCCCTCGATATTCTTGTTTAAACAATAATTTTAGTTTTCATGCAATTGATAAACGTACAAAATTCAACAATGTAACAATAGATAATTGAAGAAACACAAAAAATATAAATCTTTAAATTCGTTTCGAATGGAAAATATCCATTTTCATAAAAAAAAATAACAAACCTGATGAATCTCATCTCCCTCTATGACGTATCATGATTGAATGCAAATTAACAAAATTGATATTTGTTATCTAAAGAAATACTTGTTTTTGCTTTTTCTTTCAAATTATAATCAACATCACTTTGTTAGAAGACATTTGTTGTTTACTAACAGAAAGAAATTGTGTACAAAGAAGAAGGTAGTGTATGGAGATGGAAACTCTTAATGCAAGCATTAAAATAAAAGTAAAATAACGGTTAGAGGGATTTGGGGGTGGATAAATATCAGCAATTAAGACTAACTATTTTTAAGGAAGGTAAATTGTATATTAATTGTATTAAATCTTAATTTTTTTTTTTTATTAATTACTTTTTTGTATTTTCAACAAAATAAAAAAACCTTTTTTATATGTTTTTTTTAAAATAAAAGTTGCTATAACTTGAAAACTTAAAAGTTTTGCTATAACTTGTAATAACTAATCTAATAAGTTTATATAGTTAATTTTCTTTTCATTTTGACACATATAGTTTCACTAAGATACTTTACATTATAACATATAAATGACCCTCTTTCAGATGTTTTTTCTCATTTTTGGCTGATTTTGTTCCCATTTTCCTTTTAGGTTAGATTGGCAAATAACACACTTTGAAGAAACATAGCTTTGATGAATACTAGACTCATTTCACTGTGATGGTAGTCTAATGGAGAGAACAAGACAGAGCTACAGTGGATTTGAAGTGTATTAAATATTGTTTGATGTAATTTGGCTACAGATTGAAAAGTAATTTTTTGGATACAATTGGACATTTTTGGTAATGTAATATACAATAGGCTATATTTTGTAATTAACATTAGTAGTTGTACTTTTTTTTGTAATTTTTCCTAAATTTATGATTTTAATTTCATTCAAAATGGTACTAAGATTGCAAAATAAATAAATAAATAAAAAGTACAAAATTTAAATTAAAAAAAGAAAAGAAAGAAGAACTGTATATTTTTTACTAAAAAATATTTTAGAACTTTAAATTAAACAACTCAAATCTTCATATTAAAAAATAAAGTTTTTACAAAAAATATTTAAGGTAATACATTGTAAACAGTTAATTAACATCTTATTATTAGCTAGAATTAATTTTTACTTTTATAAATAACTAGTATATGTACCCGCGCGATGCGCGGAATCATTTTAAATCATAATATTTTGTTCGAACATATTATCATATTTTATTAAATAAATAAATTTATTTTTCCTTAAATGTACGACGACCCTCTCCCACCATCCAGACACACACCAATATCATCACGATCCCACAATTAAATCAAGCTTTACGTTTCATATTTTTCTTTATTACATGCCCCCTAGCTCGACACGCACCAACACCATCACAACCTCACAATCAAATCTATATGAATAAAGATAATAAATCATAGAATTATCGATAAATTGTTATGTTACATATTTTTTTTATTACATTTTCACTACTAATTAAATCAAATTATTTTTTTAAAAAATAAATAATAATATATTCCTCAATGAATGTAAAACCTCCCACAATCGAATTTGTATGAATAAAGATAATAAATCATATAATTATCAATAAATTTTATGTTTGATATTTTTCTTTATTACATTTTCACTTAATAGAATTATTTAGTGATCTTTATTTAGTGATCTTTAGAATAAATACTTCTCTTTTCTTTTACTTATGATTTTTTTATTTTTGAACTTTTATTCTATTATTCACCTCCTTCAATTTAAATTTTATAGAACAACTTATCACTTGGCTTAATGTAGTTAAAATACATTGATGTATGTTTGTTGAATTACAACAAATTCTAGCCACGTTTTTAGGTCATCCTTAAGTTAAAAGGGGATTGATACTTTTTGGAAAGATATATAAAATAAGACTTAAAAAAAATTATATGTGTGAATTAAAAAAGATAATGTATTTTCAATTCAATTTTAAAAAAAAAAAATTAATCAATCTAAGTTTTGTTAAATATACTATCCATTTCATATAAGCCACATCTAAATGTAAAATTGAACAAAAAAGTGATCACACTGTTCAAAAAATTATTGAAATTTTAACTTTTAAATTCAAATGTATCTTATTTTTATTAAAAAATTATAATTCTTCTTGCTTTATTTTCTATGAATATACCTAAGACATTTTTCATTTCAAATGTGATGGACAATTTTTTTTTAATCATTAAGTTTTTGTTGCTAACAATTTCTCAAAAGTAGAACTTGAGCTTCCAATGCTTTTATCAATTTCACTAGAGGAGGGTACAATAATCGAAATCTATAATCCTAATAAATTTTTCTTTCTTTTTTTCATTTAAAGTAGTGCAATAATACCAAATAATATATATTTTTTAAAAATTCTTTGTGATAAAATCAATAAGTGAATTCAAATAAAGAAACTATTGTGTACCTTAATAAACATGAAAAACAATAGAAAGAGATGTTGATGGAATACACATTGGATCATGATTAAAAAAAAGAATGGTAATAATAGTATTACTCCTTAAATCGAATCGTCAGAAAAATATATATCGATATTAATTTAAACTGGTGTACCTTAAACGTTAATAGAGGAGATGAAACTGAATATGTCATATCCTTCCTTCATATAAAAATTAAAAAAATATTAAATCAAAATAGTCTTTGAAACTAAAAAATACAAATTGTTATAAAACAATAAAGAACAAGAAGAAGAGTAGAGAGAAGAGAGAGTGATTCTTATTTCTTCTCTTGAGGGATGATTTACAATAAAGGAAGTCCTTCTATTTATAGGGGGAATTTGCCCCTAGTTTTACACTAAAAGACAAATACGTCAAATCCTAATATATATCAACTAGATCTTATTAGATCTTGATAGACATTTACTGTAATGTAAATATATTTATAACACTCCCCTTGAATGTTTAGATAGATAATGTGCCTCGTTAAAACCTTAATAGAAAAAAATCGAGTAGAAAAAAAATCTAGTGAAGGAAAAAGAGTACACATTCTAACAATACGCACATCGGCTGCCTCATTAAAAATCTTACAAGAAAAACCAGTGGGATAAAACCTCGTAAGGGAAAAAGAGTACAACGCGTATTAACTCCCCCTAATGAGAATATCCTTGAAGCTTTGCATCCTGATCTTGTGCACCATCTTCTTAAAAGTTGTAATTGGAGAAGATTTGGTGAATAAATCAGCCACATTTTCACCTGAACGAATATGTTGCACGTTGATATCACCATTCTTTTGTAGCTCATGTATGTAGAAAAGCTTTGATGAAGTGTGCTTCGTTCTATCTCCTTTTATGAATCCTCCATAAAGATGTGCTATGCATGATGCATTATCTCCGTATAAAATTGTGGGTAAATTATCATATTTCACACCATATTTTTCTCGAATGAGATGTATCATGGACCTCAACCATACACATTCTCGGCTTGCTTCATAAATAGTTATTATCTCAACATGATTCGATGAAGTGGCTACGACAGACTACTTTGTATATCTCTAAGATATTGCAGTACCACCACATATGAACACATAGCCTATTTGAGATCGAGCTTTATGTCGGTTAGATAAGTAACCAAAATCATCATGACTAATAAGATCGGGACTGCAAACTTGCTAACAAATTAACTAAAAAAAAAGGCTATATCAGGCCTTGTAGTATTTGCAAGACACATTAGTGCATCAATTGCACTATGATATGGTACTTCATAACCAAGGAGTTCCTCATTCTTTTCTTGAGGTCGGAATGGATCCTTATTCAATTTTTGTATGTTTCTCATTTAAGTAAATACTCTATTGCTTTTGAAAACTCTCCAAGAGTTTCAATGATACTCAAATCATCAAATTATATCTTATGAAGATAATAAAAATAAATTCAGAAACTTTATATGCTTCAGGCATTTTGAATCCTTTAAGGATTTTCATATGGATGTTTGTCAAGTAACAATATCCAACATGTCAAGTGTGACATCTTCAAGTGTCTGGACTGTAAATCAAATAAGTTTTACGCTTACCAAAATGCATCCTTTCAGGTCACTTGATAAATATTTCTACGTCAGCATGCTTAAATTAACGTAGAATTCAAATCTTCATAATCTTTTACAATATTGCGCCAATATTGTATCAAAGATATCGTCGACAATTTCTTATTTTGTATCGGTTCACAATGCGACATAACATTTTGAGATCTCACCACTTTATTATTTTTAGGTACCTAAACCTCTCATAAGGTTTCATGAAGTGTTATGTCGTAGGCTCTTCAAGAGCACATTGTCTTCTTATAGTGATTATTTTCTCCTTATACTTTTCAAGGATTATTTTATTTAGAATCGATTGATCTATCATGCTTCACGCATGCATAGACTTTATCTTTTAAGGACACAAAATAAGAGCACTTGCAACTAAATATGAAATCCTTTCGTCATTTGACTTGAATTATCTTTTGAATGAGGATCTGATGATAATTCCTAGCATATTTTATAACTGCTTATAATCTCCCCCTTATGTTAGGAAAACTAACATACATCCTTCATCTTCTTTGAGGAATCCATCTTTGTGCATCATGGTATATTTATTAATCGTATACCGCACACCAAAACTATTAGATGGAATAGTTGGTTCCTGACCTTGAACCAATTGAGAGGGAAGAAATAATCATAATATATTGTTCTAATGCATACAAGTGCTATTGTATGCAATATATCATATTTCATATTTCATATCAATACATGAAACTTTGTTCTCATTAGTAATGGTTCAACTATTTATGAAAGACATTCAATGCTAAACCATCATCATCAAGATGAATTATCTTGATTGCACAATCTGAAAATTATGCTCAATTTATATTGAACAAGTAATTTTATGAATGTCAAACGTAGGTTGACCATGAATGTACATGTGATCATCTTATTGATGCATTTTTTCAACATATCACATGATAGGTGAACATGCCCTTATTCACCTTTTATTCTTTTCAGATTTTGAGGGATTCAATCCCAAAATTAGTTGGTCCAACCAACTTATCATGAGAACAAGCAACATTAAAGTTCATGAAGAATTTTCTAATTTTCAATATATGTTCAATACTCAGTATGCACATCTTCGGGATATCGCAATCGTTCATGTCAACTTATGAACTTTTAATCTAGTAAACTCCAAGTTTACCATGACATGTGTTTTTGCTATAGTGAATTTCAGATTTACTATTATATGAATAAATTTCAAATTTACTACTTCAGAAGTAGATTTTAAATAACTCATCTCAGTTATTCTGCCTCTTTCAAAGGTGAGTTGCCATACCATCACAATCAAGTACACGTTTATATTAATAAGCTTCACTAAATATTATCACATTCGCCCAGGAAATGGATCTGTGCTTATAATAATCAACATTCTCATTCTCCAAGAATGGAATATAATCGTGTCTTAAGCCTATCAAATTATGATAGCTTATATATCTTATAACCTCTTTCATCATATTGCTACTTCAGGAGCAAATTGAGGCATACATATGATGTAGAGAATTTTTCTCTAGCATATCTTATAATCATAATAAGCGTGTGAAAATATTATCACTTTTGATGATTATTATCGTATTGTCTCTCCACGCTTATATTTGTGCATTCAATCACTTGTCTTCTTTCAACAATGAAGCAAGTTGTCAACTTTCAGATTTATGCTACCATATTCACTTCATGGAATAGAGCATATTAATTGGATATGTTTCATGACCTTTTATTAAACACCCATTATTTTATCTTAGTCATCAAAATATCATCAATATGATGTATTGAGATTCAAACTCAATATCTTATCCATATAAAGGTGTCTTAGGCATGAATCGATGGGACTTGAACTCAATATATTATCATCTTTTTTGATAATATTGTTCTTGAGGAAGAAATTTAAAACATAAATGGTTCCAAATCAATTATTTTTCTTCAAATCCAACAAGAAAATATAAAGAAAAGTACAAGAAAATATATATTTTCCACATAATTAACATAATTGAAATTCTGGAAAGACAATTTAAATATTGTAGAAAGTATAGTTGTCCAATATTGATAACATACGACTAGTAAGAAAATGGTTGGTCGGTGATTTTTTTTTCAATTCTGACAAACTTATGTTTAACACATGTCATTGGATCATGTTTGACAAACTTATGTTTAACAAATTCGGTGATCATTACCATGTTACCTGTAAATATAAGAAAGCACAATACACACTGCACATATGAATTTATTAGATAAATTTTACTCAGTTGATTATTAGAGTGTCGTGTTAAAATATTATTTAAAGGAGAATAGGGATGAAATATTTCCTTTACTGATTTGAACTCTCTCCGTAATATCTAATAATCTCTTCTTAATCACCGAATTTCACCTGTAACTTAAGCAAACCTATTAGATAAGGATTTATTATTAAATTATTAAATAAAAACATACCTCGTACTGGTTCCAGTATCAAACAATTGTCTCTTTAGCCGCGCAACAAATTTGTAAACCGCATGAAACTCATTAGTTAGAGTCTCGTGCTGATAACGTGTTATAAAACAATAAAGAACAAGTAGAAGAGTAGAGAGAATAGAAGGAGTGATTCTTTATTTCTTCTCTTGAGAGATGATTTACAATGAAGGAAGCCCTTCTATTTATAGGGGGAATTTGCCCCTAGTTTCACACTAAAAGACAAATACATCAAATCCTGATAGATATCAACTAGATCTTGATAGACATTCACTATAATGTAAATACATTTATAACACAAAAAATGCAGTAAAAACCCATTAATAAAACTAATGACATATGTATGTGTATATATGTGTGTGTGAGAGAGAGAGAGAGAGGGAGGGAGGTAAGAAGTTAGCACTTCATTCAAATTCAAATTCTATTTAAATTTAAATTCAAATTCCATTTAACTTCAAATTCAAATATAATATAAATTAGTTAGAAGAAGATTAGTTTATTATTCTTCCTTATCCCTATTTTTTTTCATAATATCTTTATCTTATAATTTATAGTTTCATCATAAAGAAAATAAATCATATAAAAAATTGTATATTTCCAAACTTAAAAAGTGCAAGAGTTAGCATTTTATTAGGAACTCAACTCATTTAATTATTTTTTTTAAAGAAAAAAAGAAAAAGAAGAGGAGACATTCTTTTTATTTTTTATGATATTTTTAAGGAAAAAAATAAATGCCCAAATGTGTGAATTTAGTATGACTTTTTATGATGGGCTTTTTTATTTTTTTTATTATTTAATTTTATTTAAAAAATTAATTAATTATTTCTGTTTTAAAAGTTTGTAATCACACAATTTCTTAATGATAAGTTGTACAATTGTCAATTTTGTGTAGGATTTTGTGAATTTACAGTACTAAATAATCAACGTGTATTTTTTCATACAAACTTTAAATAATATATTTATCATTTAAATAATTGTTACTATAATTATCTTAATATTTTATTTATTTAGAATACATAAATATTTTTTTATCACTTCAAATTTAAAGAGGATCTTTGTCTTTCAATTTAAATTTAAAATTAAAAGAGATAAGTTTATGAAATAGTTAGAGTTCATGTAGAACTCTTCAATCTTATGTTCCTAACTTTAAGCTACTAATAATTCCTTTGTTAAAAGAAAAAAATTCTAATTCAAATATTTCTAAATCATTTATTACAAATTATTAAATTTATCCTAAAAAATTCCACGTGGCTTCTTATTTTTTATAATATTTTTAAAGAAAAAAATAAATGTCCAAATGTATGCATTTAGTATGACCTTTTATGAGGGACTTTTTCATTTTTTTACTATGTAATTTTGTTTAAAAATATTATTTAATTATTTTTTGATAATTTATTTTAAAAGTTTGCAACCATGTTTTTAATTTCTTAATGATAAGTTGTACAATTGTCAATTTTGTGAATTTGCAGTACTAAATAATCAATGTGTATTTTTTCATACAAAATTCAAATAATCTATTTATCACTTAAATAGTTCTTACTTTAATTATCTTATTATTTTATTAATTTAGAATGCATAAAAGATTTCCTTATCAATTCAAATTTAAAGAGGATCTTTATCTTTCAAGTTAAATTTAAAATTAAAAGGGATTATTATTATTATTATTATTATTATTATTATTATTATTTTAATAAATTTTCATATTTCATTAATCAATAACAAACCCAGTTTATTTCATTAATATATAAATAAATTATATTTAAATATATTTTATAACATTTAAATTTTGAAGAGATAAATTTGAAATAGCAAATATCTATTAGAATTCTTCAATTATCGATTTTATTTTTGAGATAATGAATATCTTTTAATAAATGTATTTCAAATTTAAATATTTAATCTTTCAATTCAAAACTTGATTTGAGTCCAATTAGGACTATATAATGTAATAACTAACTATTTTTAATATGTAATTTTATTTTATAATTATTTTAAATTTTAAATTAATAATTTATTAGTCTTAATTATCTTGTGATAGTTTAACCTCTTTTTTTTCGCACGTTTTTTTAATTTTCTTTTTTTTTTCTTTCCTTTTTTTCTTTCTTTTGTTTGATTGTTATTATTTTTCTTTATATAAAAATAAATAGACAACTTAGATATATAAAGGTGTTTAAATAGATAGATATGTTGAATTTAGTTATTAAATCTTAATTTATATTTAAGATTTTAAAATAATCGCAAGGAATAAGCACCACAAATATATTATTTATATTTATCAATGATAATAATTATAATATATTTATCATTATATTTGATATAGATAAATTTATGAAATATAAGAGTTCATTGTTAATTTCTATTTTTAAAATAATTAATAATAATAATAATAATATTTGCTTAAAAGATAATGTATTTTCAAATTCAAATAATTATAAAAATCTTATTACAATACTATTAAACTTGTCCTAAAAACAGACATGAGGCTTCTTAGCAGCTTGCCACTTAGCTTCTTCTGATGTTTCGTCCTCTTCTTTATAATATATATACATAGGTAATATGAGTTTAAGTTTTATACACCGCCAGTGTATGAGTTTTTTACACATCAGGTAATTTTAGTGATATTTAACCTCAATAATCTACTTTTTTTAAAAAAAATATCAATAATATACCCCAAAAAAGGGATATTCATGGCAAGTAGAATCCTAATTGATTCCAACCAAAATTATTTCCATACCAAATTATTTTCTTTTCCAAATGTAATATCATTATGAATATTTCTGTATGCTTCATCTATGCAAGTAAACATCAAACGTTGGGACCTTATAAAAAAAATAATTTTCTATGTAAGCTTCAAAGGTTATGACAAGTTTCTTTTCTTAGTGGTATGCCATTATATATTTCAAATAAATTTTAAATTCTTTTCTTGTTTACTAGCATAACAGATCTAATCGTTGATAGTGAGAGCTTATTAGAAGCTAAACTTCATTAAGCTGTAATTGGTTCAGACACCAATTGTTTAAACGTTATAGGAAAGATGCAGAACAAACACTTTTAGGAAAAGATTGTACCATCAAATTCTATACCTTTTTGGCGAATGATAAAGTAATTAATACAACTTTTGATTTAAGAGACGTGAAGCTTAGATAGTCAAAAAAAAAAAAACTCTTCTGGATACATTTTCATTAGCATGTAAAATTCATCACTTATGGTGTAAGTGAAAATCCTATAACGAATCAACGAATCAGCATAATAGAGTTATGGTGGTAAGAAACGTTGAGTATAATAGAGTTATAGTGGTAAGAAACATTGAGAGAAAAAAAGAAATAATTATTTTAGATGGAAATAGAGGATTTTAAGGGAGGAGAGAGGGAAAAGGTAAAATCAATTCTTTAATTTTAATTTTTATTTTTAAAAAGTTAGAAAAAAATAGGTGACCTGTTATAACTGGTTAAAGTTAGTTGATGGTGTTAAAAACTGATCACTGATGGTGGTAAAATTTAAACTCCAATAATATTACTTTGTAAAGTTAAACATTTAGTGTTTTTTAAGAATAGTGCGCTGAAAACAATTAGTTGTAAATTACAAAATAATACATCTTAATGTCTTATCGTACAAGTTATATACATGAATATTTAAATTATAGAGAAAGAATGATCTTCACATACTTCGACAGTTACAATATTATCGCCTTTTAATGGTATGTGTATTGACCTGAAACAATTGTTGTGCAAGACTGTTGAGTGTTGAGGCTTTTATCATTGTTTTTCACCAGCCAACAACTTCCTTGCAGTGTCAACCAGTGAGTGGATTGTCACGCTGTGTCGGTTCATTCCAACTGTTCCTGAAAACACATTAAAGCTTTCTAGCTCAGATGTTGTTTCTATGATGTACTCGAGCTCCATGTCCATTCCCAGTTTTTTCAATAGTTGAATGTTTGTTCCTTTATCTCTCATCATCCAGATTGACAACTCTATGACAAACCTCCTGATTCTTGGAACCTTTATAGATGGATGTTGATGCTTCCTAAGAATCTCAACAAGTTTTGTAGCCAATTCAGCTTCTTGAATTTTCGCTCTCTGGAACATGATGTTTGATTCTTCTGGTGTTATAAACTTGAATATGTGTGCACCAAGTCCCATCATTACTTCCTGTAACTTGTGTTCCTCTGTCATTATTGCTTTGAGTACCTGAAATGGTTATATATAAATGTTTATTTCCTGTTTGAAAGAGTTTTTGTTTGCGCGGGTTTACCCAGTTGAACATAAGAAAATCGATTAACCTGCAATAGACTAGGAAGCAGTGGCAGAGCTAGGAATTTCGCTAATGAGGTTTTACACGAAGAAGTCAAAGAGATTCAACGTCTGTTGTATATACATTAAAAAATCCTTTTGACCTTATATATAAGTGTAATTTTTCTCCTTGCGGTATCCTGACTCAGGCTCTGCGAGGAAGTAGGAACTGAAAGAATAAGTTTTGTGGTACTTACAGTTGGTCCTGCATCAACAAGTTCCTTCAATTCTTCAAAGTAACCTGCTCCACTGTAGGCACACAAGTTTCTCAGTATTCTTGCAGCATTTATTCGAAGTAATGGAACTTCCAATGCTTCGACAAGCTTTCTAGTCACCTTCAGTTTCAATATCCTATGGCAGTTGTTCTTGCTTTCAAGAGCTAGCATAGCTAGTGCTTCTCCTGCCGCAGTTCTTACATGACCATGATGATTAGGCATGGTCTCCTTGAGGAATATATTGCACAACTCCTTAAGGACTCCACCAGTGCCTCCAATTCTCTCTGTTGCATCGTCCTCCAATGCTAAACTTTTCAAGATCTCTATTCCCAAGTGTTGTAAAGTAGGGTGTTTCTCTCCATATCTTAATATGTCTCTGATATTGCTAATGGTGAAAACTATTTCTGAAATATCTTTTCTTAGCTCTTTGCCTGTGGCGCCTGCTGTGCCTGCCATCATCTTCACGACCTGGAGAGACCGTTTTAGTGTCAATATTTGTGTTGGTGTTGCTGATTCATCTCTTAATAATCTCTCTCCTGCTTGTGTGAACTCTATAATTTTAGGCAGAAGACCTCTAGTATTGCCTATCTTTCCACAGTTATCATGGTCACGAGCAAGTTTCTTCAGAATGAGCAGCCCCAAATGGTTGAATGTCCAAAATCCATAATTTTCATTGTCGAAGATGATCCTCTTTTCACAGATTTCATCACTTGCTCCAGTTGGGATCCTGCTGATTTGGAGAAGTGAAGATATGGATTCCATAGCACCAGGTATACCTGCAACACGAAGAGAATTTTGCTTTTTACCAGTAAGCTTCGATATGATCTCTGCTGCTGACAGCCTCAACTCTTCTTCTTGGATGTCTTTCCAATTCAGCATCTCAACCAATCTATCCATTACTATTATATTTGTTCCAATTTTCTGAAGGGTGTCATCACAAAACCTTGGATTCAAAGCAAATTTTCTTAGGATTTGAGCACCAATGAGCTGTTCGTCTGGTGAGGTAGAGGCTAGGAGTTCCATAGCAAATGAAACCATGTCCATCTTAAGGCCATCAAATATGCTCCCATTAACACTTCTTGAATAAGCATCATAAAAGAACCTCCTGACAGAAGTCATACCTGATGGACCCAATTCACACTTTTTGTTCACCTCCTCCAATAATCTATAATAGTTGATCTTCCATTCCCAGTAGGCTTTTTCCAAGAGAAAAAGCAATGCTTCGGTGAACGCGAGGGAGTAGAATATAAGTAGTGCGCTTTTCCTGTTCCTCTTGTCGGTATCTCCTTTGGCTACTTCGCCAAAGTTTTGGAAGACAAGCTTCATCAATGAAAGCACCAAACATGCCGTTGCAGATAAGATTTGGAGCCAGTACAGCATCTTACTAACATTTCTTGCTATGAACATCCATCGTGCATATGGAAGCAGAGGAACCTCTGAACTAGTCCACATTCGAGTTGCCAATCTCCGCTTGTCCCATTTCCCCCTAGCTGTCTGTTGCGAATTCCTTGCAATTTCCCTGCTGCTTGCGTTTGTAGCATCAGAAATAGGTTTGAAGATCGCTTTTGCAGCCTTGACAATGGTTCTTGTGCTGTATTTAATTGCGCGAAAGCTGCTGATTCCCACATCAGCAAGAGACCATGTTGCTTGGTGTTGCCACTCAAGTTCATGACTCCTGCTAAAGATTCTTGTTCCTTCAATTAACAGAATAGTGGTTATAACCCAAAAATCTGTTGTGTCCAAAGTGATAGCAAAGCCACCAAGAAGAACAACTGTTGCCCATATGAAACCAAGTGTCCCTAGTCCAGTTGCTGCTTTTTCCAGCACTGCTAGCCTTAGAGCAAAAAGGGTAATCTTTTTCTCGGGTGCACGAACAGCTGGCCTTTTCGAAGAAACAGAATTTGATGTGCTGCTGTTCTTTGTCTCAATTTGAATTTGAGGTTCAAAGATTGTTGGACCACCACTTTCTGTCACGCTCAACATCCCATTTAGCTCATTTATCTCTAAATGAACACTTCCTCTGCTCTCTATTGATGATCTACGATCCATTTTTCTCTTGTATAGAAGCAAGAATGATTGAAATTTTACTGAAAATTGGTTAAGAATATAGGTAATAGCACTTAAGCCTTTCTGACAAAAAGGGATTGATGGTTGAGAATGTTTGTTGTGTTGATAAAAAATAGTAGTTTATATACACACATATATATACACATTGGGGGGTGGGGTGGAGTTGATACTGAGCTTAGAGTACACGTTTAAGTTGTGGAAATGAGGAGGAAAGACAAACGTTAAGTTGAGTTTCTTTCCGTCATTATTTTAGGGAAGTTAGTTTTTAAGTTTCTGCTGCTTAGTTTGTTTGATTTGGCTGCCCTGCTTTTAAGTTTGGCAACTGCGTTTTCCATTTATTTGGATAAACCAATTTCTACTCCCTTGGCTCCTTCTTTGGCCTAACTAATCTGTCAAAAGTATTACTCCGTCCGTTTAGAAGAAAGGACCTAGCTTAAACAATGATTTTTTTTTTTTTTGATAATATTTTAATTTCAACTTTCCACAAGATATGTTTGAGGCTATGAGAATAAAGGATATTCTGATACATTAACATAACTTTAGTTTTAGACCATAAGATTCAAAAATATTCTTTATTTTCTAAAACTCCTCCTAATCAAAACAGAACAATCTTTTTAAAATAAAGGGAGTAACATATAAGGTGAAAGTTACTTAAACCCGATAGTGGTCACTAACAGAAATAGGTACTCTATCCGTTTCAATTCTTTTTGTCTTAATTTCATTTTTGATTCGCTTAAAAAAGAATGTTTTTCTAGCAATTTTTAAATTTCAACTTTTCACATGTCATGGTTAAAACATTTATATTAAAGGACATTTTGTTACATCTATATTATCTTTAATTTAAAAATATGAAATACATAAATCTTTTTACTTTTTTAAACTCTTGGTCTAGTCAAAATCAAAAAACAAATTAAAGGAGTAGAAGAAAGAATGGACTAAAACAAAATAGTAGCTAAAAAGTAAAATTCAGAAAGCAACCTTTCCCCCTAATTTTTGACAAAGTTGTTTCTCCTCTATCTATAACGAATTCTTACTCCTTTTTTACCAGATTTTTCTTTATCAAAAGTGTTTTTTTTGTAAAAGCAGACTTTACAGATATGGCAGTTTAATAAGAACGTTAGGACATAAAATAGGAGAAGTTATTTATGAAGTCATTGTAAAGTAGCTTGAGCCATGATGATGTGAGAAGTGTCATTTTCTTGGATAACAAGCTACTGTCAGCTAAGAATTTAATTATTAGGGATTCACTAATGAATTAAAAAGCCGTACACTAAGTTTGATTGGTCAGGGATAAGCCTGTCAAACGGGCCGGCCCGCCCTGACCCAGCCTAGCTCACTAATCAAATTCGATCCGATCAGCCCACGAGCTGTAGGGTATCGAATATTGGATTGGGTTATTTTTTGGTTTGAGCCCGATTAATTCGGCCCGTACCAAATTTGGTCCGGGCCTGTCGGTTAATCGGCTCGAATATTTCTTTTATTTTTTTTAATTTTGAATTTGGTCAAAATCTGACTGTTGGGCCAGTTGACCGTTGGGTCCAACGGCTATATTATCATTTGGGCCCTTAAAACGGCTCAATTGACCCTTTTTAATAAATTCTTTTTAAAAAAATATATTTTTTTTTTAATCCCAAACAAAATTCTATAAATACCCTACACTCTCAAATCACTTTTCACACAAATTTTCATTCTCTCAATTCTCAAATATTCTATATATTTAAATTCTTAAAGTGCTCACTTTAATTTTTTAATTTTGCGATTACAAAGTATGAGTGAAAGTTTCTAAAGTCGCAAACTTCGGATACTTCCAAAATTTGATATTATCGTTCCGTCTCTTACGTTTAAGTTTTAATTAGTGTATTAGTTATTGAATATTTTATTTTATTATATTTGTGTTTTGAATTTTTGTAGTTTAATGTATATTATGGATAAATTAAGAAATCTCGCCACTAAAGGTGTTAAAATTTTTTGTTCCGAAAGTGATAGTGGTTGCAAAAAGCGAATTACTAGCAGTAAAGGTACTTCAAGTAGTAGATATACCTGTGTGTCTTCGCCTTCGGTACCGCTTGGTACACCTTTTGAGGAAGAAATATGTGTAGGTGCTCACGATATGGATTATGTAGAAGCTCAGAAAAATTACGGTATAGAAGAAGAAAATGAAGTAGATGCGGTTAATTTTGATGATGATGATGATGAAAATATTGGTGAGACATCCGCAGTAGGAAATGCTAACGTTAGATCTAAATTGGTTAATCTCCCTCCCCATCCTCTCGTGCCCCAAGAGCTCGTAAAACAACTAGTATTGCATGGCGATTTTTTGAACGTATATCAGATATTGAGGTGCAATACAATATTTATCAACAAATATATAAGCATAAAAGCGAAGGCAAGTAAAGGGGTATGGGTACTTTAATGAGACATATAGGTGATGCTCACGAAAGAGAGTTAAATATTGCACGAGGTGGTACGGATGTTGGCAGGCCAACGCAAACTAGAATGGACCCAGCAATCGGTTAGGTAATGAAGAAGTACAATAAATTGAGGGACCGGGAAGAAATAGCTAAAATGGTAGTTGTGGGTTGTTTGCCTTTTAATTTTCCTTCTTATGATGTCTTTATTCATTATATTCAAGTAATTTATAATCCTATGTTTAATGGTATTCCTAGAAGTACTTGTCAGTCTGATATTTTTAGACTTCAATAACAATATTATTTTTATTTATCAACATTGTTAAAAAATATTCAATGTAGATTGTCCCTAACTTTTGATCTTGGTCGAGCTGTAAATAAAAATGATTATTTAACCGTTACTTGTCACTGGATGGATAGTAATTTTATGATGCAAAAACGTATTCTTGCTTTTTTATATGATGAAGGTCGTAAACATATAGGAGATTTTATTGCTGATTCGATTGTTAAATTTGCAGAATTTTATGGTATCGAAAATAAAATCTTATGTATTACTTTTGATAATGCTTCTAACAACAAGACTGCAATAACAAAGTTAAAATTTAAGCTATCTCCATCGTTACCTGAAATTTTTCATATTAAGTGTGCATGTCATATATATAATTTAATTGTAAAAGATGGTCTTGAGTTTTTTGAGCTTTATATTGAAAAAATCTGTCTTGTTGTTGGTTTTATTCAAGGAAATAATCAAAGAAAAAGAATTAGAGAATTTAAAGTTAAATGTCAAGAAAATGGACTTGCACCGATATTGATGCCTGAGGAAATTGATATTAGATGGAATTCTACGTATGATTTTTTAAAAACTTGTTATAAATATAGAGTTCCTATTACACTAACTTTTAACCAACATTGTGATTCATTTGTTGATTTTGTTGATTGCATGCTACATGATTCTGATTGGGTTGTAATTAATGATCTTTTTAAGTTTTCTTTTTAAAAAAATTATATAGCTACGGTTGAATTTTTTGGTGCTTATTATCCTACTATTTGTAATATTTTGGTATATATAGCCGATATTTCTGATTTGATCAAAGAATATAAAAATAAAAAAGGTTAAAAGAAGTTGTTGGTGCCATATTTACTAAATTTTAAAAATATTTTTTTTCGATTCCCCGTATTTAATTGATTGGTTCTATGCTAAATCCGTGCATGAAATATAATACTATGTGCCACTTTAGTACTCTTATTTATGCTAACTTGGAAATAAATACTAACAATGCTTCTCAACAAGTACAACCTAATTTGTGGACGGTTGTGGGTGATGCGAATGAATACATAAAAAAATTATATAATTACTATGCTGATTTTAGTTGATTTAGCCGTACCTACAAATATCACTCCAACTATCGCTCCTCATCCCCCGAGGAGCCATCATCTTCTAAAAGACCGGCACATAGTGGTTTTCCTGATTCTTTTTACGATTTACCTTGTTGGAACAGTGTTGATGAGAGAGCTTACACATCAAATTATCGGGAAGAGCTTAAATATTATCTTCGGTCGCTGCTAGAGGATCGCAGACGATGGATCAACACGTTGGATTGGTGGAGGAGTAATAAAACACAATATCCTGTGCTTTCAAGATTAGCTAGAGATATCTTGAATGTTTTAATGTCCACCGTTGCATCAAAGAACGCTTTTAGTCAGGGACGACAACAACTTGGAGACAACCGAGACTCATTGAAAAGCAATTCAATGAATGTTCTAGTTTGCCTCAGAGATTAGATTAGAGCGGAAAGGAGAAATCAAGGAATGAAAGCGGAGCCGAACGGCGAGCAGAAACTTGAAGAAATTATGTCTTCACGGGAGAACTTAGCAGAATCAAGTCCAATGCATGATTTCCCCCCCATTGACTTTGACTATCCTATGCAAGTTTCCATTAATATTAACATGAATGAATTGAAAAACAATGATGCATAATTTGTAGATTTTTCATTCATGTAAATTATAAATTTTGGATCATTTTGCAATAAATAAAATTCAACATTCATTCACTCCTTAGTCCTTACTTTGTAATTTTTTCATTTAATGATTTAAATTGAATTTCTAGATTAAATTAAAAAACTTACTTTTAATATATTATTAATTGACTATCAAGTATTATTAATTTATTATATTAAGTAGCATATGTGTTGTATATTTGTGTATATATCTTCTATAGATGTGTATATTTAATGTATACATATGTATATGTTTTATAAATTGTATATATATTGTAGTATACGTTTTATTTAAAGTAGTACATATATATTGAATGGTGCATATATGTGTATATATCTTCTATAGACGTATATATTTAATGCATACATGTGTATATGTTTTATAAATTAGTATATAACTTTATATATATATATATATATATATATATATATATATATATATTGTAATGTATATATATTGTAGTATACGTTTTATTTAAAGTAGTACATATATATTGAATGGTGCGTTTATATGTGTATATATCTTCTATAGACGTATATATTTAACGTATACATGTGTATATGTTTTATAAATTATCATATAACTATATATATATATATATATATATATATATATATATATATTATAATGTATATATATTGTAGTATATTTTATTTAAAGTAATACATATCTATTGAATGGTGCGTATACATGTGTATATATCTTCAATAGACGTATATATTTAACGTATACATGTGTATATGTTTTATAAATTAGTATATAACTATATATATATATATATATATATATATATATATATATTGTAATGTATATATATTGTAGTATATTTTATTTAAAGTAGTAAATATATATTGAATGGTGCGTATATATGTGTATATATCTTCTATAGACATATATATTTAATGTATACATGTGTATATGTTTTATAAATTAGTATATAACTATATATATATATTGTAGTATATATATATATAGTATATGTTTTATTTAAAGTAGTACATATATATTGAATGGTGCGTATATATGTGTATATATCTTCTACAGACGTGCATATTTAATGTATACATGTATATATGTTTTATAAATTAGTATATAACTATATATATATTATAGCATATATATATATATATTGTGTATATATATATATTGTAGTATATGTTTTATTTAAAGTAGTACATATATATTGAATGGTGCATATATGTGTATATATTGTAGTATATGTTTTATTGTAGTATATATATATATATATATATATATATATATATATATATATATATATATATATATATATATATATATATATATATTTATTGTAGTATATGTTTCATTTAAATTAGTACATATATATTGAATGGTGCACATATATGTGTATATATCTTCTATAGACGTATATATTTAATGTATACATGTGTATATGTTTTATAAATTAGTATATAACTATATATATATATATATATAAATATATTGCAGTATATGTTTTATTTAAAGTAGTATATATATATTGAATGAAGCGTATATATGTGTATATATCTTCTATAGATGTATATATTTAATGTATATATGTGTATATGTTTTATAAATTAGTATATAACTATATATATATATTGTAGTATATATATATATATATATATATATATATATATATATATATATATATATATTGTAGTATATGTTTTATTTAAAGTAGTACATATATGTTGAATGGTGCGTATATATGTGTAGTGTATATATCTTTTATAAACGTATATATTTAACGTATACATGTGTATATGTTTTATAAATTAGTAATTAATATATAACTATATATATAATTATATATATTGTAGTATATATATTGTAGTATATGTTTTATTTAGTACGTACAGTCGTATATATTGAATGTTACGTATATATGTGTAATTATGTATATGTGTATATATTTTTTAAATTCTAATGTAGTATATACTATATATATAGTGTATATATATTGTTTAACGTATTTAAAATGTATATAGGTGGGTATATATAGTGTTTATTGAAAAAAACTTTTTTGTTACCTGGTTTGATCGGATTTGACCCGTTTTAGATTGGTTTGATTGAGTTGGGTTAAGTGGGCCTGGTTAGGATTATTTTTAAAAAATTTCCCGTTAAACCCGGACCCGACCCGGCCCACTTAACACCCTTAGTCAGGGATTCCTTAATGAATTAAAAAAAGGTATATTAAGTTTTCACTATGTGTCAAATCCAAAGAAAAGATCAAACTATTTTAACTCGATTATACTTGATCTTATCTTATATTTTAGAAGATGTTATTTTCACAAATTAAACCCAATACATAATTACATTTGTGAAAAATAAATTAATCAATATATTCTACACTAAGTGATGTGATGGATAATTTCTACATTCTACTTATATACATTGACAAAGATTTTCCACCTTAATTTTCTTGATTAACCGTGCAAAGCTGATTCAAGAAACTTATTATAGATAGAGGAAAGAATATATGTAGTGTATTCAAGAACTGGTTATTATATACAAGTGTGTATTTTAGATCATGTCGATTAAAATACAAGGCGTTCAAAGTCAAGAGAGATTTATCGTTAGTGTAAATACCCAATTTGACATAAAATATTTTTTTTGGATAATTGATAATTATTTTTCCTGCGATTATTTTATCCCATCATTTTAATATAAATGATGGTATAAGGTATCCTATATTGAAGGCGAGATAAAATATTGAGATCTTTATCTATCCTATCCCACGAGCCAAACGCTACCAAAATTTATAAATTGAAATAAAATATACTCTACGAAAACTGACATGATAGATTTGTATATATATTCCACTAATTTATAAACATTGACAAAGATTTTCCACCTTTCTTAGTTAACCGTGCAAAGTTAATTCAAGAAGCTTATAGACGAGGAAAGGATATATGTAGTGTATCCACAAATAGGTTATTATAAAAAATTGTCTTTTAGGTCATCTCGATTAAAATACAAGTTTAATGGTTCAAAGTCAAAAGAGATTTATCGTGAATGCATTTACCAAGTTGACATAAGATAATTGACTTGGGACTGGTTTAGTTATTTCTATGATAAATTGAACATAATTTGACTAATTATGTGATTGTTAGTGAAGAACTTAGATATGATAATAATATGCAAAACAAGCAAATGAGCTGGTGGCCTGGTGCTATAGCTTGCAAGACTGGACTACAAGAAGAAGAAATCTGCATGTGTTAAGTTAAAGTCTTATAATTAGAGTTCCTATGCTACTTTTCCTTTTCAATCACACAACTCATTATTTTTTTGTGCACAGGAAAAAATATATATACGATCTTTCAAAAGCAATGCTGCTTGTCAGAATAAGAAATTCTATATCTTGGAGTGCATTTCCACAAATTATCAGATCTTTATTGTGCATGTCCTTCATTTATCAGAAAATCGACATATTGATTTGTCTCTCTCCAGATGTATTTAATACTGACCTTGTTGACATTCAATAAATCTTAAATTCATGCAAAAGTATGAAAAGAGAAAAAAAAAAAAATTCTAAAGTTGTTACTATTATTTATGTCTAAAAAAAGTATAACTAAATTTTACATTTGTTGTCAGGGGAGCTGCTTTATGATTGAAATACCACAGTTTAAATCATAGTGTTTGAATTTCATTAAGTTTAGAACGTTACAGCTAGTTGAACCTTTCCCTTTTCCCTCTTAACTTTGTTAGGGCATTGGAAAAAAATATGAAATTTTGATTGATAATTGTTACGTACATAAGTGAATTATTCCACTCTATAGCTGCAGTTTCCATTTGTTTATGTGTCCATAACATATATATATATTACTTGTCGTGTAATAAACAAATGTATTTCTGTTTTGGTCTAAAATTGGTGCTTCTATACGTGATCCAATAAAAATGAGAATTTCATATATAAGCAAGGAACAAAAATGATCTGGACATTACTATGTAGCTCAATCATTCATCAATTGTATCTTACGTACTAATGACTTTAGGGTATTATTATCAATTGTAGTCGTCACCTAGTCTATAATGACTCAACAAAGGAATTAGAACAGACATAAAATGCGTAAAATGAACCTCTTTACGATAATCAAGAAATGGGCGAAACTAACTTAGATATATGCAATTGCAATTAGAGTTTGTGGAGATGGGTAAAATTAAAATGAATGAACAAAATATATATGGAAGAGTAAACTTTAATTAGAAATATGTAATTCGGTAATTACAGTTTGCGGAGATGGGCGAAATTTAATGAATGAACTAAATATTTAATTCGAAAAAATTGACATGTTCTCTAGTAAAATTGAAAGATTGAATTTTGTTTTTATTTTACTTTCTTTATTTTGTTGAATTTATAACATATATAGACAAAAATTAAATGAGCTAATATGGCGATAAGTAATTATTCGATAGCCTGATATGCTTATGGTTTTACATTTTTGTGAAATTGCTAAAAAACGAAACCTTGTTTGTTTATTCAGTGAAAAAAAAATGAATATTCATATTATGTAATGCTCATCAAATATTGAATTGTGGAGTGTTATATTACTGTTGAAATCAGGCAAGTGGTCTTCTTGACGATAATCAAGAAATGTGTGAAATAGACTACGATGCTCTCAACCTAAAAGTTTGTTTACAGGATGATGAAGACGTAGCAAAAGGAGGGGAGGAACAAAGACCATGAAGGAGATGGAGCCAGGGTGACCGGAGAATATGTCTGTATAGTAGTTTATAAAAAATAAATGCGCATAGACAAATTTGATAATTCTGGACAAATTTAAAAGCCAAATCATACACATATGCTTCATGAAAGGAATAAATAAAATGAACGCTGAGTTCTGACTGTATGAAGTATTGCTATTAGCAGGATAATCATGGTGAAATTTAATATATATATCGTAATATTTCAGGCCAAACCCACACCTAGCTTTTTAATTTACTATAGATGTTATAGACTCCGTAAAAAGCTTGTATAGAACGATCGCTAGCACGATCAATGGCCTCCTGAACAATTATGGGGGCTATTCTTTCCTATAGATCATCAGGCGTATATATATACTTTTAAGGGTAAGACTAGTAAATCGTTTGCTTTAGATTCCTAAAATTTTGAACAACAACAACAAACACAGTGTATTCCCACATAGTGGGGTCTGGGGAGGGTAAAATATATGGAGTTCATACCACTACCTCCGAAGAAGTAGAGAGGCTGTTTTCGATGCTTTAGTAAATTTTATGATTTTAACTTTGCTTGAAATAATAATGAAGATTGTGAAATACATTTTAAAAAGTTATTCTAAAAAAAAATAAAGAAAAAATTATCTAATTTTTATCAGAAATATTTTAGAACTTTGAATTAAACCACTCATACTTTATTTAATAAATAAAATTTTAACAACAACATCCAAGTTAATATATTAAAAAGGTGACTAACATCTTATTAATTAGAATTAATCATTACTTTTATTAGTAATCATATTAATATATGAGTTAAATATTATGTACCTTTTTAAAATACTATATAAAAAAAACTAATATGCAAGAGCCAAAAAGACAATTCAAAATTAGTACAATACTATATATATATATATATATATATATATATATTTATTAAAATTTGACTTTCAGCTATTGATTTTATTGAGACAATCCCGAGTGAAGGAAAAGGTGAAGAACCGAAATGTTCAATTTGATTTTTGCCTTTTTCGTTTCACATTCTTGGATTTTTAATTGTTCATTCAAGACTACTTGCTACTGTACTTTGCATTAAGAGTGTCAAACGGGCCGGGCTGACCCGGCCGACCCGGCCCGACGTAGCAAACCGACCCGGTTTGACTCGGCCCGGTAAGCCCGAGGGCTTTAGGGGTCCGGGTCCCGGTCCGTTTTTTTTTTTTAAATTGGGCCCGGTTAACCCGGCCCGAACCAACCCGGTCCAGGCCTGTCGGTTAACCGGCCCGGTAAGCAAAAAAAAAAAAAAAAATTTTTGGGCCAAACTAGCCGTTGGCCCAACGGCTATATTACCGTTTTTGGGTCCAAACGGCTAGTTTGGGCCCATTTAATTAAAAAAAAAAAAAAATTTTAATCCCCAAAATAAATCTATAAATACCCTACAACTTCAAATCATTTCTCACACAATTTTTCACTCTCTCAAATCTCAATTCTCAATTCTCAAATATTCAATATATTTAATTTCTTAAAGTGTTCACTTTAATTTTTTAAAAGTTTCGGATACTTTCAAAATTTGGTATTGTCGTTCCATCTCTTACGTTTAATTTTTATTTATTGTATTAATTGTTTAATATTTAATTTTATTATATTTGTGTATTTTGAATATTTTTAGTTTAATTTAATTTATATTATGGATAAATTAAAAAACCTCGCTGCTAAAGGTGTTAAAATTTTTTGTCCCGGAAGCGGTAGTGGTAGTAAAAAGCGAATTATTAGCGGTAGAGGTAGTTCAAGTAATAGATATACCCGTGTGACTTCGCCTCCGGTACCGCTTGGTACACCTTTTGAGGAAGAAATAGGTGTAAGTGCTCACGATATGAATTATGTAGAATTTCAGGAAAATTACGGTATAGAAGAAGAAAATGAAGTAGATGCAGTTAATGTAGACGAAGATGATGAAAATATTGCTGAAACACCCGCAGTAGGAGATGCTAACGTTAGATCTGAATCAGTTAATCTCCCTTCCCGTCCTCCCAGTGCCCCAAAACCCCGTAAAAGAACTAGTATTGCATGACAATTTTTTGAACGTATATCAGATATTGAGGTGCAGTGCAATATTTGTCAACAAATATATAAGCATAGAAGTGGCGGTAAGCAAGGGGGTACGGGTACGTTAATGAGACATATAGCTGAAGATCACAAAAGAGAGTTAAATATTGCAAAAGGTGGTGGGGATGTTGGTGGGTCAACGCAAACTAGAATGGACCCAACAACCGGTCAAGTAGCGAAAAAGTATAATAAATTGAGGGACAGGGAAGAAATAGCTAAAATGGTAGCTGTGGGTTGTTTGCCTTTTAGTTTTCCTTCTTCTGATGCTTTTATTTGTTATATACAAGCAATTTATAATCCTATGTTCAATGGTATTCCTAGAACTACTTGTCGGTCTGATATTTTTAGACTCCATTCACAATATTGTTTTTATTTATCAACATTGTTAAAAAATATTCAATGTAGATTGTCCCTAACTTCTGATCTTGGTCGTGCTGTGAATAAAAATGATTATTTAACCGTTACTTGTCATTGGATGGATAGTAATTTCATAATGCAAAAACGTATTCTTGCTTTTTTATATGATGAAGATCGTAAACATACTGGACAATTTATTGCTGATCCTATTATTAAAATTGCCGGATATTATGGTATAGAAAATAAAATTTTATGTATTGCTTTTGATAATGCTTCTAACAACAAGGCTACTATAACAAAAATAAAATCTACGCTATCTCCGCCCTTTCCTGAAATTTTTCATATTAAGTGTGCATGTCATATATATAATTTAATTGTAAAAGATGGTCTTGATTTTTTTTAGCTTTATATTGAAAAAATTCGTCTTGCCGTTGGTTTTATTCAAGGAAATAATCGTAGATCGAGAATTAAAGAATTTAAAGTTAAATGTCAAGAAAATGGACTTACACCGATTTTAATGACTGAGGAAGTTGATACTAGATGGAATTCTACGTATGAATTTTTAAAAACTTGTTATAAATATAGAATTCCTATTACACTAGCTTTTAACCAACATTGTGGTTCATTTGCTGATTCTGCTGATTCCATGCTACATAATTTTGATTGGGTTGTAATTAATGATCTTGTTAAGTTTTTAGAAAAATTTTATGTAGCTACGATTGAATTTTCCGGTGCTTACTATCCTACTGTTTGTAATATTTTGGCATATATAGCCGATATTTCTGGTTTGCTCCAACAATATAAAAATAAAGAAGGTTATAAAGAAGCTGTTGGCGCTATGTTTACGAAATTTAAAAAATATTTCTTCCCGATTCCCCCTATTTACTTGGTTGGTGCTATGTTAAATCCGTGCATGAAATATAATCATATGTGTCACTTTAGTACTCTTATTTATGCTAACTTAGAAATAAATACTAACCATGAGTCTGAACAAGTACAGCCTGATTTGTGGACGGCTACGGCTGATGCAAAGGATTATATAGAAAAATTATATAATCACTATGCTGATTTATTTGATTCAGCCGTACCTAAAATATCAGTCCAGCTGTCGCTCCTCATCCTCCCGAGGAGCCATCATCTTCTAAAAGGCCGGCACATAGTGGTTTTCCTGATTCGTTTTATGATTTAACTTGTTGGAACTGTGTGGATGAGAGAGCTTACACATCAACTTATCGGGAAGAGCTGAAATATTATCTGCGGACGCCACCAGAGGATCGCAGACGACGGATCAACACGCTGGATTGGTGGAGGAATAATGAATCACAATATCCTGTACTTTCAAGATTAGCCAGAGATATCTTGAATGTTCCAATGTCAACCGTTGCATCAGAGAGCGCCTTCAGTCAGGGACGACAGCAGCTTGGAGACAACCGACACTCATTGGGAAGTAACGCAATGAATGTTTTAGTTTGCCTGAGAGATTGAATTAGAGCAGAAAGAAGAAACCAAGGAATGGAACCAGAGCCCAACGACGACCTCAAACTTGAAGAAATTATGACTTCACGGGAGAACTCAGCAGAATCAAGTCCAATGCATGGTTTTGCCCCCGTTGACTTCGACTATCCTATGCAAGTTCCAATCAATATTAACATGAATGAGTTGGAAAAAATGATGCATAATTTATAGATTTTTCATTCATGTAAATTATAAATTTTGGATCATTTTGCAATCAATAAAATTCCACAAATTCATTCACTCCTTAGTCATTGTTTTTTATTTTTTTTTATTTAACGATTTAAAATTTTAATATCTTCTATACAAGTGTATATTTAATGTATACATGTGTATATGTTTATATATCTTATATTGCCCCCGTTGACTTCGACTATCCTATGCAAGTTCCAATTAATATTAACATGAATGAGTTGGAAAAAATGATGCATAATTTATAGATTTTTCATTCATGTAAATTATAAATTTTGGATCATTTTGCAATCAATAAAATTCCACAAATTCATTCACTCCTTAGTCATTGTTTTTTATTTTTTTTTATTTAACGATTTAAAATTTTAATATTTTCTATACAAGTGTATATTTAGTGTATACATGTGTATATGTTTATATATCTTATATAAAAGTGTATATTAATGTATACATGTGTATATATGCTTTATAAATTAGTGTATATACATATTGTAGTGTATATATATATATATTATACTATTATAGTATATGTTTTATTTAAAGTAGTACGTATAGTCATATATAATTATATATTGAATGGTACGTATATATGTGTAATTGTTTATACTTTATATATTTTTTTAAAAATATATATTGTATATTGGAGTGTATATAGTGTATATATAGTGTATATTTGATTTTTTATTTATTTTTTTGACGGGTTTGACCGGTTTTTAACCGGGTTTTAGCGGGTTTGACCGGATTGGGTTAAGTGGGCCGGTTCCGGGTGGGTTTTAAATATTTTACTGTGCGGCCGGCCCGGCCCGGTTAAGGCCAAACCTGGCCCGTAACCGGTCCGGAACCCGGTAAGATTGAGAGGGCCGGTTCCGGGTTGACCCGGCCCGGCCCGTTAGACAGCCATACTTTGCATACAACTTTTATCTTAGTCTCCTTTCTTCCTTCTGAGTATTTCAATTCTTATGAAATGTAGATCTTTACAAAGTACTTAAATTTAGCATAGCAATCATGTGAGAAACTTAAGAGTATGCAAATTTAGAAATCATTTGAGCTTCGAACTTTTTTTTTTTTTTTTTTTATATAGTTTATATAATATTAAGAAGTTGTCATCGAATGAAAATAGTATTTTATAGAAGTTGTTGAAAATTCAATTAACATTTGTCTTAATTAGGATGACCAAGCTAGTATGTCAAAAATATTTATTTATCACGAAGGTACTTAATAATTATTGGCATAAGATAATTATTTTGATATTATATAAATTATAATTGCAAGTATATGTACTTTTTATCTAATTCAAACTTATGAGACGTTTCATATGTGAATTTGATAGAAAATATTAATTGAATCATATATTTATCAAAATTGTAAATATAACACGATAAGTTTATAAAACGTATTTTGTGCGAGCGTGCAACACTGAATCAAACAAAATAAATTCAAATTTCAAACCAAGATTTTTAAAATATAAGTGCATCACAAATATATCATCATCTCAGCTTCTTCTTTTTTTACGGGGGAGGATAACCAAAAGATAAAGAAAATTGAAAAAAAGAAAAAAAAACAATTATCTCATTATTAATTGTACATGATTAAATTTTAAAATAGACCTTTTGGAATTGAATGGATTTGGAAATTATTTGTAAGAAGGAAAAGGAATAAACGAATTTGAGTTGATGTTAGTTGTTCTAGAAGAATACAAAAACAAATCCACTCAGGCACAACCAACCTCCCTCCAGTGAAAGTCCCATCAAGTCACATTTACCTCATGTATTGAAACTTCCCTCAAGTCACATTATTCTCCGTTACACGTTTCCTATGCGCTGTTTAAGAGAAAAATATTCAGATTAATATGCTAATAGTGATCGAATAACATGTTATTTAAGAATAATTTAGTAAATAGTAATCTAAAATGATCATATTTTGTTATGTGTATGATTGAAGGGAATATTTTGAAAAAGCATCATATAAAAAATAAATACTTATTTATCTGACGAAATGGTAGATAAATTCAAAATACTTATTTTGTATATATTTAAGGATATAGAAATTGTAGATATAAGAAAAATCATATTGAAAAAAATATTTGATAAATATTTTATGACTAGAATAAATTACATACCACACCTACCTACATACTCTTACAAATACTTACATACCAAATCTACACATCAACCATGATAAATTACGTATATTTAGAAAATTGAAAAATGAATATGAAAAATATACAATTAATAGAAAAACTAATGAAAACAAATTTAGAAGAATATATGAGAACTAAAGATATAAAATATATAGAATTCCTTAATGAAAATATAGAGGAATTATTACGATTAAAACAAACAATTAATATATACTATGATAAAGCAATTAATTACTAGAATCCAATTCCAAGTTATCTAAGTTATTCATAGAAACCTAAGCATAATATGAATAATATGACAAGATATATATCTAATGAAACTAAGATATTAGTTTTATATATCATAAAAGACTTAGAATTAGAAGACATAAAGAAAATAATATGAAAAAAATTATTTGATTATGAAGATGAGTTACTAAGTACTAATTGAATAGAAGATGAATTAGAAAATATAGATTTCTATGGTAGAAATTATTATTCGATAGTTATTATTCAGATGGATATTATAGAGACTAAAAATGCTAGAATATATTCAAAGAGTTAGAGAGGAACAAATTTGGCTATACGAAGAAATTAATTATAGAAATCAGCTTAGAAAAGGAAGAGAACAATTAAAAGAAAGATTAATTTGGATAAATAAAACCATAAAACAACTAGAATTAAAAGACAATTTAGAATATGTTTTAGACATGGAATTATTCATAGAAAAAAAAGATAGGATAATTAACGAAATAGATAACCTAAAATTTAATATCAGAGATAGTACAATTAGAATAAATTATTACAAAGAAATTTGCAGTATCACAACTACTTTAGGATAAAATGATAGACTATGAGTATTTAAAATATTGGAGACAAGATATGGAAGAAATAAGATTAACAGAAATACTTATGAAAGAGAATTTAATTGAATATTTTAGAACAAAAGATATAGAATATTTAGAATACCTCCAAAATAATATACAAGAATTACAAAGACTAAGAGAAAAAAACTAAAGGATATTACAGTAAAGCATTTAATCAAATACCATTCAATCACTCCCCAAGATATGAACATTAATAAAATTAAAATAAATAAACTAAAAATTAAAATGATCAGAGAAGTTAAGAAATGTCCATGCACAAACAAAAATAGATTCATTGGACTAATAATAGATCTATTTAAGTTACCCAAGTTATCTGTACCCCTCTACAATTGGTATCAGAGCTTATGTTGTTTAAAGTTATCGGAAGTAGTATGTATTTGAATTTATTTGATTAATTTATTAATTATGATAAAATTAGATATCCACCAAAATAGTATAAATATTGTTTAGATGAATAATGTACAGAAATTATAAAAATATAAAGAATTAAAACAAGTACTATCTGAAAAACGTAAAGAATTAAAAATAAGGATAGAAAGACTACAGTATAACATCATTGTCGGAGTTAGTAAAAATTCAATAAATGCGCAAAAAGAAGAAATATCAAATTTAGAATCAACAATAGATAATCTAGAATATATATATATATATATATATATATATATATATATATATATATATATATATATATCAATATCAACATAACCTATATACATTTAAATAAAATGAACAAAGAAGAATTTATAATAGACGAAAAAATATATGAAAATCACGAAGGATCAAAAATAAAAATAGTATTCTCTAATTTAGGAAGAAGATATAAGAAAATAGGTGAATATTTATATTTAATGTTAGAAAAATAAGAATTAAAATTAGAAGATAAGTTGGCAGCCATGGTAAGAATAGAAAGAGAAAACGAAGAAATAGATAGAAAAAAAGAAATAGATAAAATAAAACAACAAACCACAGAAAAATACGAAAAATAGAAGAAACTAAAAATAGTAGGATTGCTGATTTAGAAAAAGAACTACAAATGCTAAAAGATTTATATGAAAAGAGACAGAAAGAAAAAGAAGAAAAAGATAAAGAACAAAAATTATTAAACGAGATAAATCAATTTAAAGAAAAATTAGAAATAAAAAAATAGAAACCAGAGAATTAGAAATAAATACAATAGATGCTGAAGAAACAGATAATTATGATTCGAAAAATAGTAAAACATATACAGAAATTCTAGAAAACATAGGAAAACTAGAAATTAATGAAGAACAAGAAGTACTTAATAAAGAAAATCTAGAACTAATAAATAAAGAAGTAAATACTCTAAATAAAAATATAATATCAGAAATAAGAAAACCAACATATGTAGGGGGGTGCGGATAACTAGGTTAAAGAATAGATTTATTATATCTAATGAATCTATTCTTTTTGGTGCGTGGATATTTATTAAATTATGTTTCAATAATTTATTCTTTTTGTAAGGTGTATCCATTAATTTATTTGGTTTATTATTTTTATCCTGTAGTAACTGCAGAGTTACAAATTTCTGTGTAATAATTTATTCTATCTGTACTGTAGTATATATCTAATTCTAGATTTTCTATGTCATTTATTATCTTGTGTTGTTCTTCTCGTAGTGAGTTTTTTATATTATGTAAACTATCACATGTACTTTTTTTCTAAATTTTCTAAGTTTTTTTCTATCCATATTAACTTTTCTTTTAGATCTTCTATTATTTTTCTAATTCGGTTTCTATAATTAATTTCGTTATTTAGATTATCTTGGTTTTCTCTAGTTTTTCTAATATATTCTAACATCCACAGTCTTGATCTGAATAATATCCTTCTGGGTAAATGTCTTCGTATATCTGTTCTAACGCATCTATTATTTCAATTTCGTAGTTTATTACTTCTTCTAATATTATTTTCTTAATATCTATAATTTTTATATCTTTAAGTATATATAAGATTAAAACTTTAAGGTAGTCTAAACGATCTATTTTCTAAAATTGATATTTTATAGTTATTTGTTTTAGCCTTAATAGTTCTTGCATATTTTTATTAAGAGATTTTATATATTTTTTATTTTCTATGTATTTGTCTATATTTATTTTTATCTGTTTTTCTAGTAACTGTATATTTCGCATATCTTTAAAAATTCTACGTAATTTTAACATAATAAGTATTTATAAGAGTAGCTAGGTAGACATGGTATATAATTTACTCTAGTCATATAATATCTTCCAAATGCTTTTTCTAATATGATTTTTCTTATATCTGCTACTTTTATATCTCTAAGTGCATATAAAATAAGTATCTTAAATTTATCTACCATCACATCAGATAAATTATTATTCATTATCATAAAATTATTTTTTTCAAAATATTCCCTTCAACCATGTACATAATAAAATATAGTCATCTCAGATTACTATATACTGGATTATTCTTAAATAACATGTTCTTCGGTCACTATTAGCATGGTAATTCGGATACTTTTTCCCTTAAACAGCGCCTCGACCTAGCTACTCTTATGAATACTTATTATGTTAAAATTATATAATACTAGGGTAAATTATATACCATGTCTACCTAGCTACTCTTATAAATACTTATTATGTTAAAATTACGTAGAATTTTTAAAGATATGTGAAATATACAGTTACTAGAAAAACAGATAAAAATAAATATAGACAAATACATGAAAAATAAAAAATATATAAAATCTCTTAATAAAAATATGCAAGAACTATTAAGGCTAAAACAAATAACTATAAAATATCAATTTTAGAAAATAGATCGTTTAGACTACCTTAAAGTTTTAAACTTATATATACTTAAAGATATAGAAATTATAGATATTAAGAAAATAATATTAGAAGAAGTAATAAACTACGAAATTGAAATAATAGATGCGTTAGAACGGATATACGAAGACATTTACCCAGAAGGATATTATTCAGATCAAGACTGTGGATGTTAGAATATATTAGAAAAACTAGAGAAAACCAAGATAATCTAAATAACGAAATTAATTATAGAAACCGAATTAGAAAAATAATAGAAGATCTAAAAGAAAAGTTAATATGGATAGAAAAAACCTTAGAAAATTTAGAAAAAAGTACATGTGATAGTTTACATAATATAAAAAACTCACTACGAGAAGAACAACACAAGATAATAAATGACATAGAAAATCTAAAATTAGATATATACTACAGTACAAATAGAATAAATTATTACACAAAAAATTGTAACTCTGCAGTTACTACAGGATAAAAATAATAAACCAAATAAATTAATGGATACACCTTACAAAAAGAATAAATTATTGAAACATAATTTAATAAATATCCACGCAAAAAAAAGAATAGATTTATTATATCTTTTTATCTTCTTCATCATAGTTATATTCTATATCCTTTTTTAATTTTTTCTGTAGTGGTTTTAAGTTTTCTGCTAATTTTGGAATATATTCTCTTACTTGATTTACTAATCCTAAAAATGATTGTAATTTCTTTTTTGTATCTAATTCTTCTTTTGAATTTATTATTTTTTGTACTATATGTTGTTGCATTTTTACTCCACTTTTATCTATTTGTATTCCTAAAAATTCTATCTGTTTTTTCAAGCATATATAGACGAGTATACGTGCGCATTTAAAGAATATTATTATAAAGGAACATATAATATAGAAGAAATTAAAGAAATAAGAATATTATATTTAAGTAAATTATCCGAACCATTTAATTCAAAAATAATAAAGAGTTGAGATGAAGAAAAAATAGTAGATACCCTAGGAGCAAGAATAAAAATTTTACAGCAATGGTATAGAAATCTATGTGAAAAATATAGAGAAGAAATAAAAATGGAAAAAACATTAATAAGAAATTTAACATGTTGCAAAGATAAATAACACCTCAATTTGGATGTGAAAAAAGATATTATAAGAAAAGAATAAGACATAAGAAATACAAGAAATCAAAATATAAGTATAAGAAATCAAGAACAAGATATTATGTAAAAATTATAAACATAAAAGACCATATAGAAAAAAGAAATCTATAAAAGAATGTACTTGTCATAATTGTGGAAAACTAGGACATTTAGCTAGAAATTATAAATTACCAAAAAGCCCAAAAAAGAAACAAATATCAGAAATAAAAATAGAAAATACAGAATATATGCAGATAGATTATATAAATTATAAATTAGAATGTGAAGATAGTATATATGAAATTTCGGAGAATGAAACAGATAATGAAATAGATAGTGAATTAGATGAATCAAATGACTGAAGAAGATATAAAAATGAACCAAATAACCGAAAAAGACATAAAAATATTAACAGAGGAAGAATATTTAAATAATATTTGACAGTAATATATTTGACGAAATAAAAGAAAAAGAGTTAGACCTAAGTGTAAAAAAAATATTTAAAATATTAACAATAAAAAATATATTTAGTAGAAAAAAGGAAGAATACTACGTAGTAAGCCAAAAGGAACATGTAATAGACTGTAGATATGCAAAAGGAAGAGCTAGTATACCACTAGTAACACAAAAAATAATTAATAAAGAAATAAACGATATAAAAAGTAAAGATCCAATAAAATATGTACACCTTGGAGGAACAGAGATATTGATAAAAGAATGTTTTAGAGAAGGAATAGATACACCAATAGAATTATATTTAGCAGATGATAGAATTATAAAACCTATAGAAAAAAGTATAATAACTGCTATAAAAGAAAATTTAATATGTCAAAAATTTAAATTTATAATAAGTATGAATTATTCAGTAGCAATAACAGATAAAAATATAGATAAATCATTAGTATTATATTGGAAAATATCAAGAATAGAACTAACCCCAGGAAGTAAAATATTTACAGCAAGATGTAAAAATCTATATGTATTAACAACAAAACATAAAATAACAGGAAAAAATAAAATTATAAAATACAAATAGAAAGTCATTTTGAACAATTTGTAAAAACAATTGATAATAATGATTATAGTTATAAAAATATAGACATAGAAGAAGATTTAGAAATAATAAATGATAGAATAAGTACATAAAAAAGAATAGCTCATGAAAAATCAAAATCATCAAGCTCATAAAAAAGCACAAGTTATGAAACAACTTCAACAGTTAATTTAAACCAATATTACATAACGGGAATAATAAATAAAAAAGAATATTTAATACTCTTAAACACAGGACAAGAAGAAAATTATATAGTAAAATATCTAGTAAGAAGTGAAGGAATAAAATCTAATAGTAATATATGTCCAGATCTACCAAGGAGTCTAATAAACATTAAGGATACGACAGAAAAAGAGATAATAATAGGAGTTAGGAAAATAAAAATAGAATTTGAAATAAAGGAAGAAATGCAAAAAGAAGATATAATATTAGGAATAAAATGGTTAGAACAAGTAAAATCATCTAATATAAAACATACACGATTATCTATAACATATAATAAAGAGAAATTATTCATAAAAAGAACTTTAACATGATATGAAAATATATGTACTTGTAAAAATAATAGTAGAAGGATATTATAATAGGTATTATACACCTATGATAGATACAGGAGCAGAAGCAAACTTATGTAGATACAACTGTTTACCAGAAAGTAAATGGGATAAATTAAAAACACCAATAGTAGTCAAAGGATTTAATAATGAAGGAAATTTAATTAGATATAAAGCTAAAAATGTAAAAATACAGATATGAGATAAAATAATAACAATAGAAGAAATCGATAATTATGAACTAACATCAAAAGATATGCTTTTAGGAATGTCATTTTTAGATAAATTATATCCACATATAATAACTAAAACAGATTGTGGTTTACAACACCATGTAAACAAATATTAAGAGCAAAAAGAGTTACTAATAAAATAAGAAAGAAAACTGATTGGATAAAAGGAAGTGAAAAAATTACACAAAAGTTAGAAAGTATAAAAAATACAGAAGACATAGTAGAACTAGTTGTATTTTCGATAAATAAAAAAGAAATAACTATATTTTCACTAGATAAGGTAGAGATAATAAAGAAAAAATTAAGACAATTATATAGTGAAGATCCATTAAAAGGATGAGAAAAACATAAAACTACTATAAAAATTGAATTAATAGATAAAAATAGCATAATCACTCAAAACCTATTAACATATAATTTTGATGATTTAAAAGAATTTAAAATACATATAGATGAATTATTAGAAAAACAGTATATACAAAAAAAGCAATAGTCAACATAATAGTCCAACATTTATAGTAAATAAACATAGTAAACAAAAAAGAGAAAAAAGTAGAATGGTTATTGACTATAGAAATTTAAAGCAAAAACTATGACATACAATTATCCAATACCAAATAAGATATTGAAAATAAGACAAATACAAGGATATAACTACTTTAGTAAATTTGACTGTAAATCAGGATTTTACCACTTAAAGTTAGATGAAGATTCTAAGGAATTAACCACATTTACGGTACCACAAGGATTTTATGAATGAAATGTATTACCATTTGGATAAAAAAATGCACCAAGTAGATATCAACATTTTATGGATAGTTATTTTAAACAATTACCTAATTGTATAGTATACATAGATGATATACTATATACGAAAACTAAAAAAGAACATTTAAAATTACTAGAACAATTTATAGATATAATAGAAAAATAAAGAATAAGTTTAAGTGAAAAGAAAACTGAAATTATGAAAAACCAGATAGAATTTTTAGAAATACAAATAGATAAAAATGGAGTAAAAATGCAACAACATATAGTACAAAAAATAATAAATTCAAAAGAAGAATTAGATATAAAAAAAATTACAATTATTTTTAGGATTAGTAAACAAAGTAAGATAATATATACCAAAATGTAATTTTTCTTCATTAAATATTTACTCGATTAAGGTATTTATAGTCTTCAAGAACAATTATACTAACAAATAATTTATGACAACTATTTTTAAAAATCACGACAAATAATTTGAAATGCGAAAGTAAATCCATGAGGTGGGGGTTATATTTTGCATCTCTCTTGATTAACAAAAGAAGGCTTTTGAAATTCAAATTAGTGAAAGGTCAATTTATATAAATAGTATAAATGTATAGGCTTATTTATTAATTATAATATAATTTTATTCTTACAACAAATAGTCTAACTTTTGTTTTAATAAAAAATAGCTAAATACATATATAATGTTATGAAATATAAAATAAGAACAACAAGAATAGAGAGAAAAGAGAGAGTGATTATTATTTCTTTAGATAGGTGAATCACAATGAAAAGTAACCCCTTTATTTATAGGGAAAAATGAACCTTGGGTTTTCTAATTTTTCATAAATAGACATTCACTATATATGATAAAGTAGACATTCACTATATATGGTAAAATAGACATTCACTATATATGGTAATATATTTATAACACTCCCTTGAATGTCTAATTGATAGATAATGTGCCTCAAATACCTTACTTGAAAAAACTCAGTGAAAAAAATCTAGTGAAGGAAAAAGAGCACATCTCTAATAATGCGCATTTAGTTAGCCTCATTAAAAACCTTACAAGAAAAATTCAGTGGGAAAAAATCTCATAAGAAAAAAAGAGTACAACACTTATTAACTCTCCCTAATGAGAACATCCTTGAACCTTTGCATCCCGATCTTGTGTACCATCTTCTTGAAAGTTGCAGTTGAAGGAGTCTTGGTGAATAATTCAACCACATTGTCACTTGAATGAATCTGTTGCACGTTAATATCACTATTCTTTTGTCTCTTGTGTGTATTGAAAAGTTTTGGCAAAATGTGCTCGTTCTATCTCCTTGAGTCCCCCCTTAAGTTGTGTTGTGCATGCTGCATCATCCTCATAAAAAATCATGGGTACTTTGTCACATTCCAAGCTACATTTTTCGCAAATGAGATATATCGTGGACCTCAACCACACACACTCTCGGCTTGTTTCATGAATAGCTATTATCTCAGCACGGTTAAATGAAGTGGCTATGATAGACTGTTTTGTATATCGCCAAGGTATGACAGTACCCCCACATATGAACACATAGCTTATTTGAGATCAAGATTTATATGGGTCAAACATCAGCATAACCAACAATATCGGGACTGCAATATTTAGAATAAAATAAGCTCATATGTTTGATCTCATTCCGATGTCTCTTAGTAGGAACAAAAATATACCTCGCTAGAAAATTGATCGGAAAGCTATATCAGGTCTCGTAGTATTTACAAGATACGTTAGTACACCAATTGCACTAAGATATTAACCAATCCAATTCAGTGTATTTCTTATTCCAACGAATATTCTATTGCTTTTGAAAACTCTTCAAGAGTTTCACTAATTTTTAAGTTATAAATTTATGCAATATAAGGATTATAGATAAGTTTCCTAGAAACTTTTATATGCTTCAAACATTTTGAATCCTTAAAAGTTTTCATATAAATTTTGTCAAGTGACAATATTCAGTATTTTATGTGTGACATCTTCAAGTGTCTGAATTGCAAATCAAATAAGTTAAATGCTTACCAAGATGAATCCTTACATGTTGCTTGAAAAATATTTCTACGTCAACATGCTTAAATAAACATAAAATTTAGATCCTTGTAATCTTTTATAATATTACGGTAATACTGTATGAAAGATATTATTGACAATATATTATTTTCTATCAGTTCCAAGTATGACATAATATTTTAAGCTCTCAACACTTCATTATTTTCAGGTACCTAACCTCTTATAAGGTTTTATGAAGTGTTATATCGTAGGTATTTAAGAGCACATTGTCTCCTTATTATGATTATTTGTTCTTTTTTCTTTTTTCAAGAATTATTGCATTTAGAACCGATTGATCTACCATGATTCATGCATACAGTTGACTTTTACCTTCAGGGACATTCAATTTAGAGCATTTCTAGCTAAATATGAGATTACTATTGGGTCAGCAAATGCTCCTAGCATTTCAACTTGAATTATCTTCTGGATGAGGATCATATTGATGATTTTCTTAGCTATTTATTACCTCTCCCTCGTGTTATAAAAACTAACATACATTTCAATTTACTTTTGAGAATCTATCTTTGTACATCATGATATATTCATTTATCAAATACCATACATCAAAACTACTAGAAAGATAATTGATTTCTGACCTTGGACTAATTGAGAGTGAGAAATTAATCATAATTTTTGGTCTAATGCAAACAAGTGTTATTGCATGTATTATATCATACTTCAGACCAACACATGGGACTTTATTCTCATAAGCAATAGTTCAACTATTTAACTAAGGCATTTAACACCAACTTAACTAGCATTATTAAGATGAATTACCTTGATTACCTAATCTGAAAATTATGCTCTTAACTCAATTTATATTGAGCAAGCAACTTTATGAATGTCAAACTGCAGGTTGACAATAAACTCACATGTGATTATCTTATATTGATGCATCTTAATAGATCACATGATAGGTGAAAGAGCCCATAGTTACCTTGTATACTTTCAAGATTTAAGGGATTTAATCCCAACATTAGTTGATCCAATCAACTTATCATGAGAACAAACAACATGAACAATTTTTGATATATGATCTAGCATGCCCATTTGTGAAATAAAAATTAACATTTCATTTCTCCCCTATCTTATTCTTTGAGTTTGAGGTTGCAGAATGAATTCATCAAAATTTTTTTCATTAACATATCTTTAGTCTTGGTATCTTTGATTAGTTTGGTATTTAATTTTATGAACCAATGAAATACCTATGGGTTGATACATAATAAATTGTTCATTTTTTTTTACAGACAATCGAATAGGTTCGATAATCAATACCCCCTTCTTCATCAATTCTGAAAGAGATAAATTCTCCTGAATCAGTATTATATCTAAACTTATTTCTCTCCTATGAATTTACGATATAAAATTTTTGTTTGGGTTTATACGTCAAAGTAGGAGACAATATACATTTATATTTTTGATTATTCTTTGATTCAAATTATCGTTCCATCTAAATTGAAAAAGCAAATAACTTTTCAAGAACAAATCTAATTCTGCCTCCATGTTGCTGTTGTATTGTTTTCTTCTTTTTTATTGGAATTTTTTATTTTCGGAGTGTTAGACCCGATTAGCAAAGGGCTGGAGAAACTTTTTACTTATGAGTCAGGTATAGAACCAATGGGCGATGCTTGGTTACAATTTTGAATTCGTTATTATATGTTTGCTCTAGTTTTTGTTGTTTTTTATGTTGAAATGATTTTTCTTTATCCATGGTCAATGTGTTTTGACGTATTGGGAGTATCTGTATTTATAGAAGCTTTGATTTTTATGCTTATGTTAATTATTGGTTTAGTTTATGCATGACGGAAAAGGGCATTGGGATGGTATTAGCTTCTGAATATTCAGACAATGAAAAGAAAAATAAAAAAAATAAGATTGAGACAATTATGAATTTCATTCAATTTTCGTTACTTGATCGAACATCCCCAAATTCTGATATTTCAACTACATTAAATGATCTTTCAAATTGGTCAAGACTCTCTAGTTTATGGACGCTTCTCTATGGTACCAGTTGTTGTTTTGTTGAATTTGATTCACTAGTAGGATCATGCTTTGACTTTGATCGTTATGGACTAGTACCAAGATCGAGTCCTATACAAGTGGATTTAATTTTTACGGCTGGAACAATAACAATGAAAATGGCCCTCTCGTTAGTGAGATTATATGAGCAAATGCCTGAACCAAAATATGTTATTGCTATGGAAGCCTGTACAATTACAGGTGGGATGTTCTGTATCGATACTTATAGTAATGTTCGAGGAGTCGATAAGCTAATTTCTGTAGATGTATATTGACAGGTTTTCCACCTAAACCGGAAGCAATTATAGATTCTATAACAAAACTTCATAAGAAAATATCTTGAGAACTCTATGAAGATCGAATTAGGTCTCAATGAGTGAATTGGCGTTTTACTATCAATCACAAGTTTCATGTTTGACGCAGTATTCATACGAAAAATTATGATCAAAGAGTTCTTCATCAACCACCATCTACTTCAAGATCCCTACAAAAATCTTTTTCAAATACAAAAATTTAGTATCTTCCCCCAAATAGTGAATTAGACGAGTTTTCTTTGTCCAGAATAAGAAGTGGTGGGTCAATTTTTATAAATTTAATCGTAAATGTGAATATCTTACCCTCTTAATGAGATGAGACTTACATACATCGTCATATCTTTTAACAATATTGTTCTTCATGAATAAATTTAAAGTGCAAATGGTTTCAAACCAATTGTTTTTTCTCAAATCCAACAATAATTATATCATTAGTAGCAAAAGAGAAATAACATAAGGAATTTCTAATCTTGAAATTACCTTTAGATTTATAATCTCACCTTATTTAACAGAGTCTCGTGCTAATAACGTGTTATGAAATATAAAGTACGAACAACAAGAATAGAGAGAAAACAGTGAGTAATTATTATTTCTCTTGAGAGGTGAATCACAATGAAGGAAAACTCCTTTATTTATAGGGAAAAACTAACCTTGGATTTTCTAACTTTTTCATAAATAAACATTCACTATATATGGTAAAGTAGACATTCACTATCTATGGTAATATATTTATAACATATAATACATTTTAGCATAATTTTAATATGGTTACGCATAAACTAATTTAATAGTATTTAAATGCTTGAAATTAAGATATAATACATTTTTAACACCATTAATAGAAACAAATAGCAAAAATTTTAATATATTTTAAATTTAATATATTATACATATTATTATAGAAGTACACTGGTGGTGCACAAATCTTAAACTCTTTTAAATAGCTAAAGTCCTACTTGGCCCAAATCAGTATCCTAGCTAGAGTTGACCAGTAGTATTGAGGTGAAGGAGTGTCCTTTGAACTGGGATTATGTCCAGTTTTTTGATTTTCTATTTTTTTGTTTCTGCTTACAATTCTCATTTGGTAATAAAATTCCTTTTCACCAAAAAAATATATGTGGCAAATATATAACTAAAACATTTTTGATACAAATGTATTATAAGTATTATAGGTAAAATTCAAATATTCTTTTATAATTTATATTAGTTTACGTTATTTAGAAGTGTATATATTTGTTATGAAAAATAACTATCGAATTCATATGTACAACACATAATTCGAATTGTATTACAACAAAATTTATATTTAATACAGTTTCAACACAAATATAATACAACTTATAAAAAATTCACGTCTTCTTCTCAATCCACCATGTCATAATTCAATTTCTAAACTCGTGATGACAACTACCTTAACCCATTCAGTAGGCAAGACACACTATAGCCTGAAATGACAAGTAACAGGCTAACTAATCAAAGATAAAAAAAATAAAGCTACAACTGAAGTAATAAGTAACGTGTGTGCATGTGAATATATATATATACATACATATCACATGAATTCATGATATTCAAGAGGGACAGAGGATAAAATATCAAAATTAATTCCCCCAAGACCTGATAAGTTCAGTACAAGAACCAGTAAGACAAAAGAGTACCAGATACTATCAGAATATACATCATAGTCTCTAAATATATAAATAAGACTATCAAAAAGAGCAGAAAGAGGAGGATTAGATCCAAACTCTGAAAGATCAATCAACCTATGATCAATAACACAATCTGAGGATGCCATCAACGACGTTGACTCCGTACTTAGATTTGCATCTGAAAAAAGATGTAGACGTGTAGTATGAGTACCAAAACTATGGGTACTCAGTAGGCATGATAGGTTGGATGAGCTAAATATGACCCTCGTATTAATTTTTAGAAATTTCTATATTTTGATCACTTTGCCCTTCTGTAATGCCCCACATTTTTGAGCTAGAAATTTAATCAACGTTCCTACGTGTGTAAGCTCTAATTCCATAGTTTATGTTTAGATTCACGTGTCATGATCTTTTTCCTAGGATATAAAGTGATTATGAGGTGAAAAGTATTCATAGAAATTGCCTAGAGCAAAGTTAAGCGAAGAACCTTTCATTCATCCAAAGTTTGATATTCGATTCTTCAAGGGTCTACTTTGAACGTGTATAAATTTTTATACACATAGAATTTTGTAGATCAAGAACCACCAATTTTTACATAATTTAATTAGTGTTTTAACGATACTAATTTTGCCTAAAACCAATAACCGAGGAAAAAGTTATAGCATTTTCCGTGTGAGGCAGTAAGCGGACACGATCTTGATGCGTCGCGTCGACTGCGCCCCAAAACGAAAGATGACGTAAGTTTAAAGTGGTTTTATGTATTATTTTAGTTCCTAATGAGTCTAGGGGCATTTTGGTCACTCTCCCTCACCCAAAATCCATCTATAACATAGTATTTCAGTCCCAAGAAGCCAAAATTGCCTATTATTCACTCTTCCTCTCAAAATCAAAACCCTAACTCCTTCCCTAAAGATTAAGAACTCATCTCTAGGATTAAGAATTCCAAGAAAACTGATTAAGATTTAGATTCCATTCTTCTAACTACGAAATCTAAGGTACACGGGGTTTTCCTAAAACTACTTGGACATAATGAAATTGTTCAACAACTTTTAACATTGTGAAATCATGAATTCTTGAAGGGGTTTTGGAATTTACATTGAAATTGCATTATGCATTCTTTAGTGACATTTTTATTTTGGTCTTTAGGCCTTTTCCCCAAATTGATTTGTAATCTTATATATATATATATATGTATGTATGTATGTATGTATGGGTTTAAAGTTGATAATTGAATTGAGAGCATGACTATTCACGCTCCCTCTTATGTTGCAACATCTCTTGATTTTAGAATGTTATTTAGAAGCATTGTATCAATGTTCTTGATTATTGTTGAATGATTTAAGATTGATCTTTAAATTGATGAGAGGGGTTTTTACATGTTGATAAATGTTGAATACATATAATGAAATAATTGCATGGTTTTTCAAGGATACATGACTACCACATATTTGTTGAAATGATTAAAAGAATAATCTTTGCATAATTTAATAAATATTTTGAAGAATGAATCTTCTTGAATTATTTGAAGTATGGTGGTCTAAATTTTATGTTTTGAAAGATAAAACTGTGATATGATATTTTATGGCTCAGAATCATGACTTGCAAGTCTTGGTATGACGATACCAATTCAGAAAATGCCATAGTAACACAGAACCAAACAGAATGTGTTTTTTCTTTTAGATTTTTAGATTTTGAACTTAGAATGACACATGTTCAGAAAAGGCTAAAAATGGGCATAAAGATATGTTAGGTGGTTATCCGAAGAAGGCACGAGTCCAGAAAACTCATTGCTTGAAACTGTCTTTTGCCGATACAGGATTATTATGTCCCCTAGAGGGATTATACGCTGGCCTAGTACCCTATGGCGTATCAAAATTAGAAACTCCAACTCTTGCGACAAACTTGGGTTGGGGGCTTGGTCGCCGAGTTAAGGATGGATTCCATATAGCCCGTGGGGTTGTAGAATTATAGGGTGGACCACCTAACTCAGAAGTAATACAAAGAATAGAACTGCAGTGACAAGAGTGTCTTATGATTATCAAAGATTTGCCCATGTATTTCAAACTATATCATGCATGATGTTTCAAGACTTGCTCTCACCTATTATATATATAAACACATTATTTTGGATGCTCTGCGTACCAGTACTTTTGTATTGACCCCCTATATTTTAGGGTCTGAAACTCAGTCTAGGGGTCCCGCTAAACCATAGAAGTGTCAGACAGCAGGGTGTAGTTCGTGAGCCTTCTTTCTTTCGGAAAGCCTGTTTCTTTGAACACTTTTATTTATTTTGCTTTGGGTCCGACTGGGGGCCTTGTCCCAGTTTTGTTTTAGACTTATGATGTATCTTGTGATGTTAGAGATTTTGTAGATGGGTGTCATATATCTAGAATATTCAGAACTCCTTTTTAAACTATTTAAGTTTATGAGATTGACTATGGTACTGTCTTGTATTATTTTTTGCAAATTTTCTTATACTATATGGATATTGTGCATGATTACTAGATTTAGAAGAGCGCTCTAGCCTTCATGATTTGGGATACTCATTATGGACAGGGTTCCGGGTCGAGTCGTGACACCTTCACCGCTATTGCTTTACCTCATTTATGAGTTATGGAGATGGTTGACATAATTTTTGACACATACGGAAGTATTTTCAATGAATTTATGATTTTAAACATCTTTATAGGGGGTTAGTTTGACTTTGGTCAAAATTTAGTGATTTGAGTGCCCAGATGATGATTCTAACAGTTCCATTTGATTGGAATATTGATTTTTCTTTAGTATCATGATTAGTTTGGGTCCCAAACCTTTATTTTGCATTTTGACCTCTTAGACGAGAATCTAGTAATTATAGCCAAAGAGGGTCCTAGGGGCTAATTCATTGAAATTGACCTCTTTGTGAAAATTCAATAGCTTTTTTAAGTCTAGAATGTCAAAATTATTCTAGTAGAATTATTGATGTGTCTATGTAGGATCCCAAATGAACTCGAAGTGTCCGTTCAGAGTATTTTTGAAACTTAGAGTTGCTGTTTCTGGTGCATTTCACTCCTTCGCATTTGCGGCCTTCTCTATAGAGATCTACCAGTGTCCATACCTCTGCGTTCACATTCAGAGGCTTTCATTCTCATAGGGTTGAGGTGTATCCACTTTGCGTTTGTGACCCTAGGCGAGTGTTCATGAAGGTTTAGGTTGGTGAAACTTTGCGATTGCGACCAAGATTCTGCATTCGCGATGGCCTTTTAACCTATACTATATATTAAGTCCATTTCAGTCCCAAATTGTATTTTCTCTATTTTTAGATTTCTAGAGCTCAGATTAAGGCAATTTCAAAAGGGGTTTTCAAAATCTCTTTCTGGCGTAAGTTTCCAAACCTTTATTCTATCATTTTACTTTACTTTCATCTTTAAATCAACTTCAAGTCCTTCATTCAAATGTCATTTGGGGGGGGTTGTTATTCTGTAAATTGGGTTTTCTTTGATTCGATGTCCAATTTCTACTTTTTTTGCGTGGGTTTTTAGTTATAAACCCCTCTTGATATGGGGAACATTATTCTTAAACAAAATCCTAATTTTACCCTTATGTGTTTGAAAATAATTTTCAAAGCAGATTATGGTCCCAAAACAAATATAGTCAATATGGGTATAGTTAGACTCTTTTTGACTTATAAATTTCATATTTGATTAGATTGGATGCACTTGGTGTTGATCCGAGGAAGTGAAGCTTCCAGTTGAGGCTTTGGGCAATGTTTGGGCTTGCAGATCTTCTTTCAAGGAAAGTTGAGATGTACCTTGACTCTCTCTAAAATGTTTATGTGTTACATGCTTGTTTGCTTGTAATTTATGAATCGCTTAGCATTGGGGGTCCCGCTTAGGTAAAATAGCTATCATCTTCGGATACTATAGTCTTTTAGTGGATTGTAGTTAGATTATTTCCTTTTCTTGATTAGTAATTACTATATGTAAATATCTTTAGAGTAGAATATAGATAGATAACTTAGTGATCTTGAATAATTGATCTTGAGTGCCTATTTTAGAGATTGAATCTTGTCTAATAGACTTTATTGTGATAATCGAGGATTAGTGAACTTTAGGAAATAATTATGCTATTATTTGTTAGTGATAGTATGATTGAGCTTTAGAGAGTATTTTGAGTATAAATGGAATTGTAATAGTGGAGGAGATTTATCATATGGAGTAACTTAGGTTAGGGTAGTTTCACGATATATTGTCTTTGTGATTATTGTTATTTTTGTGTTTGATGGGCTTATGTGTATATTATTATTAATTTGGAGTATATATTGTGGTGATACCCGAGTAGGGGCTTGAGTCGATATTGTTGGCTATGATTGTGCATTTAATTGCCATACTTATTATTGTGTCGTTGAGTAAGGGCTTGAATTGTCATCATAGACCATGTTAGTGCATTAGATTGCCTTTATCATATTGATGATACTCGAACGAAGGACTTTAAATTATATTATTGATGTCATGCATGACTATTTATACTAGTGGTGCCTTATGATAGCTTACATCATGGAATGTTTTCATATAGAGTTGATTTTGAGCTCATTTATACTTGTAATGAATTGATTATGTTGTTTTGGTTGTGATCATATCATCCTCATATCATTCATACATGTTCATGTGATTGATACCACTGAGGTTTTCCCTATTCGAAAGAAAATGATAATTTTAGAAAATAGTATTTTTATAAAACCCTTGTCAGGTTTAGATTAGTTGGGCATGTTCAGAACTTTGGTCGTGTTCGACTAAGTTTTGGGTATATAGAAAGTTTGAAAAAATAGAAATTTCAGTTTCATTACAATTTTGGCCTTGATACTGGTGTTGTGACCTAGTGAGACCTTATATGACAGACTTCTGGTTCTACGGTGAGATCAGTAGTTCTATGGTTGCAACTCTGTGTTGGAGTGCTTTCTTGATTTTTCTGAGCGTATTTTATATCCTTTCCCATTTTGGCATTTTCTTGCTTTTAAGTTCGCAGACAAATATGAATATTAGTGGTAATACTGTAATAACCCTTGTATTGGTTCTTATATATGGGGGCCATTATTCTTAAATAAGATCTTAGTTGTAACCTTGTGTTTTGGAAATGATTTTCAACACAAATTATGAACTCAAAATAAATATAGTCGATATCGGTATCATTGGACTCCTTTTGACTTATAAATGTCATAGTTGATTAGATTGGACGTGTTTGGTGTTGGTTTAAGGGAGTCAATCTTTCGATTAAGGTTTTAGACAATGTTTGGGCTTACAGATCTTATTTCAAGGCAAGTTGAGATGTACCTTGACTTTATATAAAGTATTTATAAGTTATATACTTGTAATTTGTGAATCACTTAGGATTGGGGGTACTGCTTAGGTGAAATCGCAAGCATCTTTGCAAGTACCAGAGTCTTTTGGTGGAATCTAGTTAGATTATTGCCTTTTGTTAGTCAGTAATTAATACTTGTAAACATCCCTAGAGTAGAATATAGAATAATAACTTAGTGATCTTGAATAATTGATATTGAGTGCCTGTTTTTGAGCTTGAATCCTATTTAGCAAATTTTATTGTGATGATCTTGAACTAGTGAATTTTAGGGAATGATTATGTTTTTTTTTATCGATTGTATTACCAAATTTTTGAGAGTGTTTAGAGTATAAGTGGACTTGTAATAGTGGATGATATTTTTCATCTGGAGTAAGTTAGGTTCGGGTAGTTTTCGATATATTGTATTTGTGATTATTGTTAATTTTGTGATTGCCCGTGTGGGGATTTATGTGAATATTATTATTGACTTGAGAAATTTATATTATTGTGTGTCCGAGTGGGGACTTATGTGCATATTATTACTGACTTGGAGTATCTATTATGGTGATGCACGAGTCAGACTTGAGTCAATATTGTTGGTTATAATTATGCATTTAATAGCCACATTTATTATTGTGTCACCAAGTCAGGGCTTGAATTATTATCATAGTCCATGTTAGTGCATTTAATTACCGTTATCATATTGATGATATTTGAATGAGGAACTTTAAATGATGCTATTTGTAACTACCCTCTAGGTTATTTCCATAATTTGTATACATTTTTGGAATTTTGAGCCTCCCCACAATGGCTACAGGTCATTTATGACTAGCTGAACTATTGGTTCGATTATCAGATAGTTTGTTTGGGTTTTAGGCTCATTTCCTTATTTTAGAGCTTTTGCTACTAAGAAACTAGTCTCGAATCAAAATTCCAAGCCGATAATCTTGGATGAGAATTCCAATAGTGCCATCAGCTTCTGAACATTGATTTTAGGCTAGGAGGGCCCTTGGTTCAAGTCTCGAAGCATCCAGACTTATTTTGAGCTGTTGGGTGGTTTTTATGAAAGATAGAACTACAGGTGTACGCCTCATATTTATTCAAAAAAATATCAAACTAAAGTTTTGACTGTCCCATAGAGTTTAAAAAATTGAATTTGATATAGTAGCATAGTTCGTTTGTGCGCACGGGGTTCTGAACGAATTTTGAGCACTCAAAGTCTAATTTTGGACTCAGTAAAATCTGATATCTGGTATCTGATATGACCGCTTTAGCAGCATGCCCTTTAGCGCCCATGAGGCGCTTAAGGGGCCTTGGCCATTAGGCTGGGTTCAGCTTTAGTTGTCAAGGACCGCAAAAGTGGGCTCCATTTTAGCGCCAAGATAATTGCTTTGCGGTACCAGCTAATTAAGCCAGATCGATTTAGCAATACTCGCCACTCGCGCTAGACCGCTTTAGCAATTAGGCGACCTCTTTAGCGGAACCTGGGGGATTTTAAATTACCCTTTTCACCCTATTTTTCCATAATTCTTTCACCATTTTACACTATCTTGAGAGCTTGAAGAGAGGAAAAAGTGTGGAATCATCCATTGAAGCTAAGGTAAACTATCCTAACACTCTTTGGTTATTTTTGATTAATATTTCCATCAATTTTCATCCCATTTCATGATAAATTCTTAGAAATTCGGTCTGAAAATTGCTAGATCTTAGGGGCTGATTTGGGCTTCAATTCATGCACCATTTTTTTCTTAGCTTTTGAGCACACATTTTTTGTCCTTTAAGGGACCTCGCGATGAATTCAATTTTGAATTCTGTTTGCGGGCCCCATGAGATCATTCTTGACTCGAATTTTAATACACCCTTTATATAGAAATATAGGTCTTGTTTTACTCCTAATAATATGTAGATTATAATTCTGTTGTGTTCGACTAAGTTTTGGGTATATTAAAAGCTCAAAAATATAGAAATTTCAGCTTCATTAAGATTTTGGCCATAGATACTGGTGTTGCGACCTATTGAGACCTTATGTGACAAATTTTTGGTTCTTTGGTGAGATTGGTATATCTATAGTTGTGACTCCGTATTGGAGTGCCTGCTCGATGTTTTTTGAGCATAATGTCCATTCTTTCCCATTTTGGCATTTTCTTGCTTGTACATTCACAAAAAAATATGAATATTAGTGGTAAACAGAGTAATGATCTTCATATTGGTTCCTATATATGGGGGACATTACTCTTAAATAAAATATCAGTTTTACCCTTGTGTTTTGGAAATGATTTTCAAATCAAATTATGAACACAAAATAAATACAGTCAATATGGGGATCACAGTACTCTTTTTGACTTATAGATGTCAATTTAATTAGATTGACATGTTCAGTGTTAGTTCGAGGGAGTCGATCTTTCGGTTGAGGTTTTAGATAATGTTTGGGCTTGCAGTTCTTCTTTTAAGGCAAGTTGAGATGCACCTTGACTTTATCTAAAGTGTTTATGTATTATATGCTTGCTTACTTGTAATTTGTGAATCACTTAGGATTGGGGGTACCACTTAGGTAAAATGGCGAGCATCGCCGCAGGTACCAGTCTTTTGGTGAAATCTAGTTAGATTATTGCCTTTCCTTACTTAGTAATTACTAGTAAATATCCTTAGAGTAGAATATAGAAAGCTAACTTAGGGATCTTGAATAATTGATATTGAGTTCCTATTTTAAAGCTTGAATCCTATTTAGTAGACTTTATTGTGATGATCGAGAACTAGTGACTTTTAGAAAATAATTATGTTATTGTTTTTTTATCGATAGCATGATCAAATTTTAGAGAGTGTTTAGAGTATAAATGGACTTGTAATAATGGATGAGATTTATCATTTGGAGTAAGTTAGGTTAGGATAGTTTCCGATATATTGTCTTTGGGGTTGTTGTTAATTTGTGATTACCCATGTGGGGGTTTATGTAAACATTATTATAGACTTGAGAAATTTGTTTTATCGTGTTTCCGAGTGGGGACTTATGTGCATACCATTATAGATTTGTAGTATCCATTGTGGTGATTCATGAGTGCAGACTTGAGTCAATATTGTTGGCTATAATTATGCATTTAATTGCCATGTTTATTATTTTGTTACCAAGTAAGGGCTTGAATTATTATCATAGTCCATGTTAGTGTATTTAATTACCATTATCTTATTGATGATACTTGAATGAGGAACTTTATGATACTTTTTGTAACGACCCTCTAGTTCATTACCTTATTTTACATGCATTTTTGGCGTTTTGAGCCTCCCTACAATGGCTATAGGTCATTATGCCTAGTTGGACTATCAGTTCGATTATCAGACAATTTGTTTGGATTTTTGGCTCATTTTTGTGTTTTAGAGCTTTTACTAATAAGAAATTGGTCTTGATTAAAATTCCTAGTAGATGATCTTGGATGAGAATTCGAATAGTGCCATCAACTCTGAAACATTGATTTTAGGCTAAGGGACCCTTGGTTCATGCCCCGAAGCATCCAGTCTCATTTTAAGCTACTGGGGGGATTTTATGGAAAATAGAAATATAGGTGTACACCACATATTTTGTCAAAAAATCTCAAACAAAAGTTTTGATGGTCCCATTGAGTTCAAAATATCAAATTTGGTATAGTAGCATAGTTTGTTTGTGTGCACGGGGTTCCAAATGAATCCCGAGCACCCGATCGATGTCTATCTTTGGACTTAGTAAAATTTGATATCTGGTATCTGATATGACCGCTTTAGCAGCATGCTTTTTAGTTCCCATGAGTCATTTAAGCGGCCTTGGCCCTTGGGATGGGGTTCGCTTTAACGGTCAAGGGCCGCTAAAGTAGGCACCACTTTAATGCCAAGATGACCGCTTTGTAGTTTCCGCCAATTGCGCCATACCGCTTTAGCAGTACCTGCCACTCGTGCCAGACCACTTTAGCGGTTAGGCAACCGCTTTAGTAGAACTTGGGGGAATTTAAATTCCCTTCTCACCCTATTTTCCATCAATTCCTTCATTATTTTTACACCATCTTGAGAGCTTAAAGATAGAAAAAAGTGGGGAATCATCCATTAAAGTAAGGTAGGCTATCCTATCACTCATAGGTCATTTTCAATTAATTTTCCCGCCAATTTTCATCCTATTTTATGGTAAATTCTTAGAAATTTGGTGTTAAAATTCCTAGAACTTAGGGGATGATTTGGGCCCCGATTCATGCACTATTTGTGCTCAGCTTTTGAGCACACTTCCTTGTCCTTCGAAGGACCTCATGACGAATTCAATTTTGAATTTTATTTGTAGGACCTACGAGATCGATCTTGACTCAAATTTTGATCGACCCTTTGTAAGAATATCGGTCTTGTTTTACTCCTAATAACGTGTAGATTATAATTCTATTGTGTTTGACTAAGTTTTGGGTATATAGAAAGATAAAAAATATAGAAATTTCAGCTTCATTATGATTTTCGTCTTAGATATTGGTGTTGTGACCTAGTGAGGACTTATGTGATAGCTTTTTAGTTTTATGGTGAGATCGATAGTTCTATAGTTACGACTCCGTATTGGTGTGCTTGCTCTATGTTTTTTGAGCGTAACTTCTATCCTATCCCTTTTTAGCATTTTCTTGCTTGTACATTGGCAAACAAATATGAATATTAGTGGTGAATACTATAATGACCCTCGTATTGATTCTTATTTATGAGCGACATTATTCTTAATTAAAATCTTTGTTTTACCCTTGTGTTTGGAAATGATTTTCAAAGAAAATTCCGAACCCAAAATAAATATTGTTGATATAGGTATCACTGGCTCCGTTTGACTTATAAATATCAATTTGATTAGATTGAACGTGTTTGGTGTTGGTTCGAGGAAGTTGATCTTTGAATTGAGGTTTTGGACAATGTTTGGGCTTGTAGATATTCTTTCGAGGCAAGTTAAGATGCACCTTGACTTTATCTAAAGTGTTTATGTATTATATGCTTGCTTACTTGTAATTTGTGAATCACTTAGGATTGGGGGTACCACTTAGGTAAAATGGCGAGCATCGCCGCAGGTACCAGAGTCTTTTGGTGAAAGCTAGTTAGATTATTGCCTTTCCTTAGTAATTACTAGTAGATATCCTTAGAGTAGAATATAGAAAGCTAACTTAGGGATCTTGAATAATTGATATTGCGTGCCTGTTTTAGAGCTTGAATCCTATTTAGCAGACTTTATTGTGATGATCGAGAACTAGTGACTTTTAGAAAATAATTATGTTTTTTTTTATCGATAGCATGATCAAATTTTAGAGAGTGTTTAGAGTATAAATGGACTTGTAATAGTGGATGAGATTTATCATTTGGAGTAAGTTAGGTTAGGATAGTTTCCGATATATTGTCTTTGGGGTTGTTGTTAATTTGTGATTACCCATGTGGGGGTTTATGTAAACATTATTATAGACTTGTGAAATTTGTTTTATCGTGTTTCCGAGTGGGGACTTATGTGCATACCATTATAGATTTGTAGTATCCATTGTGGTGATTCACGAGTGCAGACTTGAGTCAATATTGTTGGCTATAATTATGCATTTAATTGCCATGTTTATTATTTTGTTACCAAATAAGGGATTGAATTATTATCATAGTCCATGTTAGTGTATTTAATTACCATTATCTTATTGATGATACTTGAATGAGGAACTTTAAATGATACTTTTTGTAACGACCCTCTAGTTCATTACCTTAATTTACATGCATTTTTGGAGTTTCGAGCCTCCCTACAATGGCTATAGGTCATTATGCCTAGTTGGACTATCAGTTCGATTATCAGACAATTTGTTTGGGTTTTTGGCTTAATTTTGTGTTTTAGAGCTTTTACTGATAAGAAATTGGTCTTGATCAAAATTCCTAGTAGATGATCTTGGATGAGAATTCCAATAGTGCCATCAACTTTGAAACATTGATTTTAGGCTAGGGGACCCTTGGTTCATGTCCCGAAGCATCCAGGCTCATTTTGAGCTACTGGGGGGATTTTATGGAAAATAGAAATATAGGTTTACACCTCATATTCTGTCAAAAAATCTCACACAAAAGTTTTGATGGTCCCATTGAATTCAAAATATCGAATTTGGTATAGTAGCATAGTTTATTTGTGTGCACGGGGTTCCAAATGAATCCCGAGCACCCGATCGATGTCTATTTTTGGACTTAGTAAAATTTGATATCTGGTATCTGATATGACCGCTTTAGCAGCATGCTTTTTAGCTCCCATGAGTCATTTAAGTGGCCTTGGCCCTTGGGATGGGGTCCGCTTTTAACGGTCAAGGGCCGCTAAAGTAGGCACCACTTTAGTGCCAAGATGACCGCTTTGTAGTTTCCGCCAATTGCGCCAGACCGCATTAGCAGTACCTGCCACTCGTGCCAGACCACTTTAGCGGTTAGGCGACCTCTTTAGTAGAACTTGGGGGAATTTAAATTCCCTTCTCACCCTATTATCCATCAATTCCTTCACTATTTTTACACCATCTTGAGAGCTTGAAGATAGAAAAAAGTAGGGAATCATCCATTAAAGCTAAGGTAAGCTATCCTATCACTCATCGGTCATTTTCAATTAATTTTCCCGCCAATTTTCATCCTATTTTATGGTAAATTCTTCGAAATTTGGTGTTAAAATTCCTAGAACTTAGGGGATGATTTTGTAGATATTCTTTCGAGGCAAGTTAAGATGCACCTTGACTTTATCTAAAGTATTTATGTATTATATGGTTGCTTACTTATAATTTATGAATCATTTAGGATTGGGGGTACCACTTAGGTAAAATGGCGAGCATCGCCGCAGGTACCAGAGTCTTTTGGTGAAAGCTAGTTAGATTATTGCCTTTCCTTAGTTAGTAATTACTAGTAAATATCATTAGAGTAGAATGTAGAAAGCTAACTTAGGGATCTTGAATAATTGATATTGAGTGCCTGTTTTAGAGCTTGAATCCTATTTAGCTGATTTTATTGTGATGATCGAGAACTAGTGACTTTTAGAAAATAATTATGTTGTTTTTTTATCGATAGCATGATCAAATTTTAGAGAGTGTTTAGAGTATAAATGGACTTGTAATAGTGGATGAGATTTATCATTTGGAGTAAGTTACGTTAGGGTAGTTTCCAATATATTGTCTTTGGGGTTGGTGTTAATTTGTGATTACCCATGTGGGAGTTTATGTGAACATTATGTCACGACCCGAACCAAGGCCCTGGCCGTGACAAGTAATCCAAACCATGAAGGCCCGAACATCCATCAAACTTGTAATCACATACACTATTCATATACAGAAAAGAAATGTGGAAATAATGCTGAATAAGGGATCATGGTCATGCTCTGAAAATAACATAATATCAAAGACTACAATTTAACAATATTTAAAATAATATTTGACTCCGTCTGCGAAACCTCTACTACATATGAAGCAAAGATGTCTGAAAACTGGGACAAGGCCCCCAGTAGACCAAAACCATAAATAAATGTCTGAAAATATACAAGCCTTCTGAAACATAGAAGGCTCACCAACTGAACTTTGCACTTCTGTCTGGAGAAATCTACTGCTTATCAGGACCCCTAGATTGAGACTTAGAACTTGGGAGGTAGGGGAGGGGGGTCAATAGAGATGTACTGGTACGCAGAGAAAATAAAAAAAAAATCATTTATATTCAACATATATGAGAGCAGCTTAAAATAGTTCATAAATATATCATATAGTAAGAAATCACATGGGCAATTTTAAAAGACTCTGTGAAATCATCTGAACTCTGTGATACTCTTTGTATTACTTCTGTTCTAGGTCGTATACCCTACAATAAAGTAATTCCACGGGCTATATGGAATTTGTCATTAACTCAGCAGCCAAGCCCCCAACCTAAGTATGCCACAAGGGTCGGAGTCTCTGTCTTTACTACGCCACACGACCATCGCCAGCATCTAATAATAATCTACTCGTATCGGCAAATACAATTTTAGGCTAAGAGTTACTTAAAATCATGCCTTTTTCGGGTAACCACCTAACTCTCTTTATGCCCATTTTTAATTCTTTAAATATGCATTCTCTGAAAACATACTCTGAAATCTTTAACTCTGTCATGGAATACAGATAAATGGTATCGTCATACCATTGACTTGCAAGTCACATCTCTGAGCCACTAATAGTATATTATATTCTCTGTTTTCAAAACATATGTTTAGGACCACTATATCAATAAATCATTTCAAGAATTCTTTCTTTAGATACTCAAGTGAACACATGTATGCAAATCTCTTTGTCAACATTTCAATGATACAAGGTGGTCATGTCAAAGTCCTTAATATCATGCAAATCTTTCTCCTTTAAACAAAACATATTTATGTCAAGAAACTCCCTCTCATTAATCTCTAAATCATGCTCAGAATACTATGGTATTGAGTAAAATACTTTTAAGCCAAAAATCATGCATTTCAAATCATTCTCAACCGTTTCATAAACTCTAAATCACCAAAGAGAGGGATTTCAATGATAATGCTCTCAATCAAATTTTCAATATCATACATATACATATATATGTAAATCAATTTGGGGGGAAAGCCCTAAAGACCAAATCACAATACAATTAAACATTCATCAAGCATAATAAAGTCATGCATTCCAAAACCCTTTTCTAAATTCATTCTTGATAGATCTTTAAATCATGCTTGAATATTTCAACAAGCCCATGTAGTTTTAGGATAAACCACACGTACCTTATATTAATTAGTTTAAAGAGAAGAACTCGAATCTCGATTCATTCCTTGGAAATCTTGAACTTAAGGCTTGATTTTATTGAATTTCTTGTTCTTGGAGAAAACCATAATTTGATGTTATTTTGAGAGTGAAGAGGAAGTTTTTGATGTTGTAAAACTGATAGTGATTGATTAATAATGCTTAAGAGGGTGATTTAATTCCTGTGAAAGATTTTTGGAGTGAGGGAAAGACCAAAATACCCCTAAGGAACCCAAAATATTACATAATTGCATCAGTTGACGACCAGGGTTGACGAGCCATCACTCAGGTGATAAGTCATCACCCAGGTCGTCACTTTTTGGCTGGTTTTCACCATTCACTGCCTTAGGCTGACGACCCTCGTCAGCCTCGTCATCACATTTTGGTAGACATATACTTCAAAGTAAAATTATCATAACTTTCTACTACGATATCAGATTAAAGTAAAACCAACGGAGTTGGAAAGCTAATTCAAAGATATTTCATTTGATATATAGTAAGCCTCCTAATTAGTTATATACAAAGACTTATGGCCAATTGAAGTTGACCCAAGTTTCGACGCTCACTCAAACTCGAACGATAGGAAAGATTTCTACTCATCCTTGGGTTTAGGGACCTCTATGATATTAATTCATTCTCAAATAGGTTCCACACTACATAATTGTTTAACATGCCAAATTTTCATAGGATTTATGGCTTTTGGATCATCTATGCATAGAAAAGCACGATTTGTGTTCTAGCCCAAAATGCAGGATGTTACATTATCGCCCCCCTGGGATCATTTGTCCCCGAATGATGACACGAAACACAGTCAAGCACGATCTTAAGATTACTAAGGCATAGGAAAAGATAAGTGAAAAATTGTGCCTTCTATTTCATCATTCGCCGGATCAAACAAGTTTGGGTATCTAGTTCGCATGTCATCCTCGGATTCCCAAGTAGCTTCTTCAATTTTTTGGTTTCTGCACAACACTTTAACTGAGGCTATCTATTTGCTCCTTAATTTTCTAACTTGATAATCCAAGATTGCCATGGGCTTTTCTTCATAGGATAAGGAGTCTGACACTTTGATCTCTTCTACGGGTAACACTAGAGAATGGTCTCCAATACACTTCTTCAGCATGGATATGTGAAATACCGGATGAACAGAACCCAAAATTGCAGGCAACTCTAACTCATACGCAACTCCACCTATCCTTCTTAAAATTTGATATGGTCCTATATAGCGAGGACTCAGCTTACCTTTCTTCCCAAAATGCATGACTCCCTTTATGGGAGAAATTTTAAGAACACCCAATCACCAACCTCAAACTCTAAATATCTTCTCCTAACATTGGCATAGGACTTCTGATGACTCTGAGCTGTCTTGAGTCGTTCTCTAATGATTTTCACATCCTCCATCGCCTGATGAATAAGATCAGGCCCAAACAACCGTGTCTCACTAACTTCGTACCACCATATAGGTGACCTACATCTTCTTCCATACAATGCTTTAAAAGGGGCCATCTTAATATTGGCATGGTAGCTATTATTATATGCGAACTCTATTAGTAGAAAGTGATCTACCAACTACCCTTGAAATTAATTACACAGGCTCTCAACATATACTCAAGGGTCTGAATGGTGCGCTCAGCTTGCTCATCCATCTGAGGGTGAAATGCAGTACTTAGGTTCACTTGGGTACCTAAACCTCTCTGAAAAAACCTCCAAAAATGTGAAGAAAATTGCGTACCTCGGTCAGATATGATGGATACCGTTGCTCCATGCAAATGGATTATTTTCTCAATGTACAAATTGGTATAATCATCTCCCGAATAGTTGGTTCTAACTAGCAGAAAATGAACAGACTTTGTCAGCCGGTCCACTATTACCTAAATGGAATCATACTAGTTTTGGGACCTCGGAAGTCCCATAATAAAATCCATATTGATCATCTCCCATTTCCACAAGGGCAAGGCTATTTCTTGGGAAGTACCACCGGGCCTTATATGCTCCACTTTAACTTGTTGGCAATTCAAACACTTGGAAACAAAGTTAGCTACATCACGTTTCATATTATTCCACCCGTACATAGCTTTTAGATCATGATACATCTTCGTAGAGCCTGGATGAACAACATACCTTGAAGTGTGAGCTTCGTCAAGGATTCTTCTCCATAAACCATCTCTATCTGGCACACATAATCTCCCATGATATCTCAAAATACCATCACCACCAATTTCAAATGACATCACCTTCTGCTGACCCACATCATTCTTAATTTTTATCAAGATGGGATCTTCGGCTTGCTTTTCTTTAACTTTTACACAAAGGGATGATTTAGCTATCTCATGAACAGCCACCCCTGTATCTTCGGAATCTAAGAGTCGCACTCTAAGATTTGCAAGTCGGTGAATATCCTTCACCATCTCTCTTTTCCCTTCTTCAACATGAGAAAGGATTCCCATTGACAATCTGCTAAGGGCGTCGACTACCACATTCGCCTTGCCCGAATAATAGTGCAGGCTCATGTCATAATCCTTTAGCAAGTCCATCCAGTTCCTTTGCCTGAGGTTTAATTCTTTCTACGAGAAAACATACTGTAAACTCTTATGGTTAGTGAAAATATCAATATGCACCCCATAAAGATAATGCCTCCAGATTCTAAGAGCAAATATCACAGTTGCTAACTCCAAGTCATGAGTGGGGTAATTCTGTTCATTTGCCTTTAACTGCCTAGATGCATAGGCTACCCCCTTACTGTGCTGCATAAGTACACACCCAAGTCCCACACGGGATGCATCACAATACACAACAAGCCCTTTTGTACCTTTCAGAAGAGTCAGGATAGGTACAGTAGTCAATTTGTCTTTCAACTTCTCAAAACTATTCTCATAGGAGTCAAAACACACAAACTTCACCCTTTTCTGAGTCAACTTAGTAAGTGGAGAAGATATGGAAGAAAAGCTCTCTACAAATCTTCTATAATACCTTGCCAAACCCAAGAAGCTCTGAATGTTGGTTGGAGTCGTGGTTTTGGGCCATTTTCTCACTGCCTCAACCTCTTGGGGATCTACCTTAATCCCGTCACTAGACACAATATGCCCCTTGAATGCAATAGCACTTAGCCAGAATTCACATTTAGAGAATTTTGCATAAAACTTATGATCTCTAAGAGTCTGAAGGATAGTTTGGAGGTGATTGGTATGGTCCTCCTCATTCTTAGAATAAACCAAGATGTTATCAATGAATACTATGACAAACAGATCTAGAAACTGATGAAAAACCTTATTCATTAGATCCATGAAGGCTGCAGGGGCGTTAGTCAACCTGAAGGACATGACTAATAATTCGTAATGACCGTATCTGGTTTGGAAAGCTGTTTTGGGAATATCTGACTCCCTAACCTTCAACTGATGGTATCCTGAATGAATGTCTATTTTTGAAAAACATTTAGCACTCTGAAGTTGGTTAAACAGATCGTCTATTCTAGGCAGAGGGTATTTATTTTTAACAGTGACCTTATTTAATTGGCGGTAATCTATGCATATACGTAGGGAACCATCTTTCTTTCACATGAAAAGTACAGGCGCACCCTAGGGAGAAACACTAGGACGAATAAAACCTTTATCTAGAAGATCTGCTAGCTGTTCTTTCAACTCTTTTAGTTCTGCAAGAGCCATTCTATATAGAGGGATAAAGATGGGATGGGTATTTGGCAATAAATCAATGCCAAAATCTATCTCCCTATCAGGTGGTATTCTTGGGAGATCATCTGGAAAGACCTCTAGAAACTCATTTACCACAGAGACTGACTGAAGAGACAGACTCTCAATATTAGAATCTTTTACTTAAATCAAATGATATAGACAATCTCTGGAAAGAAGCTTACGAGCTCTAAGATAGGATATAATGTTCCCTCTAGGTGCTAAATAATGACCCTTCCACTTTATAATTGGTTCGTTCGAGAAAGAGAAAGTGACTCTTTGGGTCCTACAATCTAGTATGGTATAGCACGAATGGAGCCAATCCATCCCTAAGATGGCATCAAAGTCAACCATCTCCAGCTCCATGGGTCATCCACAGTATCCCGACTGTAAACAGACACAACATAATTTTTATATACCTTTTTAGCCATAACAAAATCTCCCACTGGGGTAGAAATGGAAAAAGGCTTCGCAATCATATCGGACTTAAACCCAAAACCAACAGCCACATAAGGGGTCACATAGGATAAGGTAGACCCGAGATCAAGCAGTACATATACATTATGAGAAAATATTTGCAATGTATCGATAACCATATTAGGTGATGCCTCTTTCTCCTGGCGGTTGGTCAAAGGATACAACCAGTTGCATGCATTTTTGGTGGCTGAAGTGGCGCCCTTTTGAGGTGGTGGTGGTGTAAAAGAATTAGCCTGTGACTTGGCTCCTCCAACATTACCTCTTACTGCCTGATAGTCTCTCTGGATATAGCCTGGCTAGCCATACAAATAACACACCATAGCGCTAAACTGATATCTCCTGGGATGATTCCTCCCGCATCTCCCACAGCGAGGGTATGACTGAGTGGTCTGAGCTACACTTCCCTGAGACTACGCACCCTACATTCTCAGCCCTTGACTAGACTGAAAATTCTGGGTGCGCTGTTCGGATGGGGGTCTGGACACCGGAGCACTGGATGCTGACTGTGCATTACCCCAATTCTTTCTCTTCTGCCATTGTTACCCTAATTATTGCTCTGCTACTGACTATGACTCTGGTCGGCTGTTTTGGCCCTTTTTGCCTACTTGTCTTTCTTCCTAGATTCAATAATTTTCTTTTTCTTCTCCTCAACTTGCTGTATGTGGACTGATAGTCTGGCAAAATCTAAGTCCCTATTCAGCATTTCTCCCTGACATTCAAGCACTAAATTATCTGAAAGGCCAGATACAAATTTCCTCATTCGGTCCCTTATATTACCAGTTATCTCAGGAGCTTAATAGTCCAGTTAGTTGAACTTCAGAGTGTACTCCTGGACACTTATCTTTCCTTGCTTTAGGGTTATGAATTTGTCATCTTTGGCTTCCCTCATCTCTAGAGGGAAGAACCGATCAAGGAACGCCTCCACGAACTCGCCCCGAACTGTGGGCTCAACACTCTCACCCTTCGCATCCTCCCACCTATTATATCATTAGTTTGCTACATCCTTAAGATGGTATGCTGTCAATTCAACCCTTTTCACCTGGTCTACATGCATTACACTGAAAATCTTCTCCATTTCATCGACAAACTCCTGTGGATCCTCTTCTACCTTAGTGCCAAAAAAATTGGGTGGGTTTATTCTCATGAACTGACCCACCCTAGTAGCCTAAGAAGTAACAAATACAGACCCAGTATCCTCCAACTTCTGAGTCTGTGCGGCTACCAGCTGTACAAGTATATGAATGGACTGTCTGAATTCTGCATTAGATATATCCCTCTGAGAAGATTGGGGATGGTTAACATTTGTTCTTAGATCTTGAGGAGGACTGGTCGAGACTGGAGGTACTCCCGGAGTGGAAAAAGGTTCTGGGGTATACGCCTGTTATGGGTCCACATCCCATGGGTAGGGTGGATTTCATTATCCTGAGTATTTTAATTATTGGAGCGATGGGGAGGCATGACTGCTTTTTTTGAAATACAAGAGATCACCTGATTAGGGGACTGATTAAACTCTAAAGCATGAACTAAATTACAAAGAGGGGAATATTCCTAAACGCCTAGTAGCCTCCTGCTTAAAAGTGTGGCGCACTGAACACCCATAAATAAGACTATACCCAATATAATTTCGCAGACACCCTGGGACCATGAACCGTGCTTTGATACCAAGTTTGTCACAACCCAAACTAAGGCCCTGGCCGTGATGAGCACTCCGAACCATGAAGGCCCGGTTGCCCATCTAATTTGTAATCACATACACTATTCATACAGAGGAAAGAAATGCAGAAATAATGCTGAATAAAGGATCATGGTCATGCTCTGAAAACAACACAATATCAAAGACTATAGTTCAACAACATTTAAAATAATCTCTGACTCTATCTGCGAAACCTCTACTATTTATGAAGCTAAGATATCTAAAAATCGAGACAAGGCCCCTAGTAGAACAAAACCATAAATAAAGGTTTGAAAATAAACAAGCTTTCTAAAACATAGAAGGCTCACCAAATGAACTCTGCACTTTTGTCTGGAGAAATCTACTATTTATCAGGACCCCTAGATTGAGCCTCAGAACCTGAGAGGTAGGGGAGGGGGGTCAATACAGATGTACTGGTATGCAGATCAAATCCCAAATAATCATTTATATTCAACATAAATGAGAGTAGTTTAAAATAGTTCATAAACATATCATATAGTAAAAAATCACATGGGCAATTTTAAAAGACTCTGTGAAATCATCTAAACTCTGTGACACTCTTTGTATTACTTCTGCACTAGGTGGTATACCCTACAATAAAGTAATTCCAGGGGCTATATGGAATCTTCCATTATCTCGGTAGACAAGCCTCTAACCTAAGTGTGCCGCAAGGGTCTGAGTCTCTATCTCTACTACGCCATGTGTCTCTAGCGTACAGTAATAATCTTCCCGTATCAGTAAATACAGTTTCAGGCTAAGAGTTACTTGAACTCATGCCTTCTTCGGGTAACCACCTAACTCTCTTTATGCCTATTTTTAATTCTTTAAACATGCATTCACTGAAAACATACTCTTCAATCTTTAACTCTGTCATGGCATACACATCTATGGTATCGTCCTATCATTGACTTGCAAATCACATCTCTGAGCCACTAATAGTATATTATATTCTCTGTTTTCAAAACACATGTTTAGGATCACCATATCAATAAATTATTTCAAGAACTCTTTCTTTAAATACTCAAGTGAACACATGTATGCAAATCTCTTTGTCAACATTTCAATGATACAAAGTGGTCATGTCAAAGTCCTTAATCTCATGCAAATCTTTCTCTTTTAAAAAACATATTTATATCAAGAAACTCCCTTTCATCAATATCTAAATCATGCTCAGAATACTATGGTATTGAGTTAAATATTTTCAAGCCAAAAATCATGAATTTCAAATCATTCTCAACCGTTTCATAAACTGTAAATCACCAAAGAGAGAGATTTCAATGATAATGCTCTCAATCAAATTTTTAATATCATACATATACATATAGATGTAAATCAATTTAGGGAGAAAGTCCTAAAGACCAAATCACAATACAATTAAACATTCATCAAGCATAATAAAGTCATGTATTCCAAAATCCTTTTCTAAATTCATTCTTGATAGATCTTTAAATCATACTTGAATATTTCAACAAGATCATATAGTTTTAGGATAATCCACATGTACCTTATATTAATTAGTTTAAAGAAAAGAACTCGAATCTCAATTTGTTTCTTGGAAATCTTAAACTTAAGGCTTGATTTTCTTGAATTTCTTGTTCTTGGAGAAAACCCTAGTTTGATCTTATTTTGAGAGTGAAGAGAAAGTTTTTGATGTTGTAAAACTGATAGTGATTGATTAATAATGATTAAGAGGGTAATTTAATTCGTGTGAAAGGTTTTTGGAATGAGGTAAAGACAGAAATACTCCTAAGGAACCCAAAAAAATTACATAATTGCATCAGTTGACGACCAGGGTTGATGGGCCGTCACTTAGGTGATAAGTCGTCACCCAGGTCATCACTTTTGGGATGGTTTTCACCATTCACTACCTTAGGCTAACGACCACGTCTGACAGGCCATCACATAGCTGATAGGTCATTAGCCTCGTCATCACACTTTGGCAGATAGATATTTCAGAGTAAAATAAGCATACCTTTCTACTACGATATCTGATTAAAGGAAAACTGATGGCATTGGAATTTTAATTTGAATAGATTTAATTTTATATATAGTAGATCTCCTAATTCATTATATACAAAGAATTATGGCTGATTGAAGTTAACCCAAGTTTCGATGCTCACTCAAACTCGAATGATAGGAAAGCTTTCATCTCGTCCTTGGGTTTGGGGACCTCTATGATCTCAATTCTTGCTTAAATAGGTTCCAAACTACATAATTGTTTAACATGCCAAATTTGCATAGGATTTATGGCTTTTGTATCATCTACGCATAGAAACACATGATTTTTGTTCTAGCCCAAAATGCGGGGTGTTACAAATTTTTATTGACTCAAGAAATTTGTTTTTCTGTGTGTCCGAGTGGGGAATTATGTGCATATCATTATATATATGTAGTATCCATTGTGGTGATACATGAGTGAAGATTTAAGTCAATATTGTTGGCTATATTATGCATTTAATTGACATGATTTTTATTGTGTCACCAAGTAAGGGCTTGAATTATTATCATAGTCCATGTTATTGTATTTAATTACCATTATCATATTGATGATACTCTAAGGAGAAACTTTAAATGATACTTTTTGTAACGACCCTCTAGGTCATTACCTTAATTATATGTATTTTTGGTGTTTCGAGCCTCCCTACAATGGCTATAGGTCATTATGAATAGACGAAACTATCAATTTGATTATCAGATAATTCATTTGGGTTTTAGGCTCATTCTTTTATTTTAGAGCTTTTACTGTTAAGAAACTGGTCTCAAATCAAAACTCCTAATAGATGATCTCAAATTAGAATTCCAACCATGCCATCATCTTCAGAATGTTGATTTCAGACTAGAGGGACCCTTGGTTCAGGTCCTAAAGCATCCAAACTCATTTAGAGCTATTGGGTGGCTTTGATGAAAAATAGAACTATTGGTGTAGGCTCCACATTTAGTCCAAAAAATCTCAAACAAAAATTTTGATGGTCTTATTGAGTCTAAAACATTGAATTTGTATGGTAGCATAGTTCATTTATGCGTATGAGGTTCCGAACGAATCTCAAGCACCCGTTTGAAGTCTATTTTTGGACTTAGCAAAATATGATATTTGGTATCTGATATGACTGCTTTAGTGGCATGCTCTTTAGAGCCCATGAGCCGCTTAAGCGACATTGGCCATTGGGCTGGGGTCCACTTTAGCGATCAAGGGCCATTAAAATGAGAACCATTTTACATCTAAGGGGACCACTTTGCAGCACCCACCAATCACGCTAGACCCCTTTAGTAGTACCCACCACTCGTGCCAGACCACTTTTGTAGTTAGGCAACCACTTTAACAAAACTTGGGAGATTTTAATTCCCTTCCTCACCCTTTTTCCATCAATTCCTTTACCATTTTCAAACCATCTTGAGAGTTTAAAAAGTGGAGAATCATCCATTGAAGCTAAGGTACGCTATCCTAACACTCTTTGGTTATTTTTTATTGATTTTCCCATAAATTTTCATCCTATTTCATGGTAAATTCTTATAAATTGGTATTAAAATCCCCAAAATTTAGGGGCTAATTTAGGCCCCAATTCATGCACCATTGTTCTCGTTTTTTGAGCAAGAGACCTATGGATTGCTCTTGACTTAAATTTTGATCCACTCTTTATATAGAAGTATGGGTATTATTTCATTCCTAATAACGTGTAGATTATAGTTTGGTTAGAATGGTGGTATTTTAGGATCATGGACAAAAGTCGAATGATTTGTGGACAATTCAAGGACTCACAATTCGTCATCGAGGCAGACTTCTGTCTACTCTTCTTTATGAGATAGTGTATATGAATATTGCATGTCAGGTAAGAATGTTAGGATGTGAATATTGGTTGAACACCATGATTTAGCCTATATTATAAGTTCTTGAGATAAAAAGGTGAGTCAACCCTTAAGATGAAATACATGTTATGCCTATAGGATCCTATTACCCTAGGTTACAAGCAGGCAAGAAATATTTGAGGCTAGGTTTACTACTTGGATCCATGGATTATTATGGTTTCCCTAATTATAACATTATAGTTAGGCTGGTTATATATTACTATGCCCAGGTCCATAGTAAGATATTAGTTGGACTCCGAATGAGTGATTTATCCTTGCAAAGGATGTGGCCATAATCTATGGATGTTTAGGTGCTTATAATTTTATTGGTTGGATACTAGTGATGTCATGCATAGATTTGGTACGTTCATGCTCACTTAATGGCATGATTCTAACTAAAAACATGGTTTTACTACTATTTTTCTAAAAAAAGATTTATTCCCACTATTAATTTTTTAAAACAAATTCTTTCATTACAGGAATCATACCAACTTAATGGATTATTTATGATCTCTTGGAACTAAAGTGATATTTTAGAAATATGTTCGAGATATATTTTGATCCATGGTTTTACTACTACTATTTAGTTTGATCGAGAGAGATTTTGACCCTTTTTACACTCTTTTAGCCACTGTTTGAGTCAGTGCATTTATTATATACATAAATCTTTGATATTGGAAAGAGTATATTGATAATAATGATGATTAAGGGAAATCTTGGATTGGGACTAAGTTGATATGAGGTCCCCTTCATCCGTGAGCCATCGTGTCAGAGAAGAGAGGTCTCCTTAGGTCCTTCCTTAGCAAGACGTCGAGCTAGAGGATGTGTATACACTGAGTTCATTATGGAACTTGGATTATTTATGGTATCATAGGTTTACTTTTCATTCATTCTTGGAGAAGCATCCTATCACCAGTATGTTATTTGATTTCTAGATCTATCAACCTTATGAGAAAATTGCATATGTATGGGTTATGAGTGTTGGTTTTTATGTGTTGTGTGTTGATTGAGCCTTTCCGATTATGGGGCTTGATTAGGTATTATTTGTTTGAACTAGCCGATTATTGAATTATTATTATTATGGTTAGTTCATGGCAGGTTGATTATGGGACTGGTGCTGAGTTTTGAGGTATGATTCTAATTTCATTCTCTTGTGGTTATTTTTATAATGGATAATTATCTCATATTTAAGCATTTGGACTAGGGACCCTGATTAAGCCAATATTAGTTTCCTACTTGATTAGGATGCCTTGAGATGCTAGATTAACTACCTTAGGTCGTACTCTTGAGTTAGTCTTGTATACCTATATGTATATACATATATCTAGCTATGATATTACTATATATCCCTCTCTTCCCTTGTTTTTTCATATTGTATATGTACCTCTTGGCCATGTGTACTACTATATATCCTTCTTATACTCTTTATTTTTATAATGACCAGTGAGATACGATATAATGCTTAGGTTCTTGAGTATGGCTAGAACAGGATAGTTCATCCTTATTGCCTTCTTAGTTTTATTATGGGAGCTCCCTGGATATTTTGTTATAGTTTACATTCTTTCTTAAATATTATTTTATTTGCATTATCTTTAGATCTTCGTTGGTAGTTGCCGAATGAGTACTACACATTGGTACTCATACTACACTTCTACAGCCCGTAGATCATAGTATGGGTTCTCGCCGTTGTTGTGTGCATCATATGGAGAAACTATGGATCAGATATTTAGGGTGAAGTCCTAACATTTGGAGTATTACTATTCTCCCTCTTATGGATTAGACTAATATCTATGTTGTATTTAGAGATGGGTTGTACATGTATGTTTATTTACTACTTTATTTTGTATTAGTATTATATTATAAGCTCTTGTTCTGATTCCACCAGATTTTGGGACTATCTTATATGTATTATCCTTTTATCATATTTATTCACTATTTTTATTCATTTTTCTTCATAGTTCGTTAATATTAGTTTCGGACTATGGGTCGATTTACCTGCTGGCAAATTATAGTAGGTGCCATTATAACTTGAGAAATTAAGTTGTAAAAAATTGGTATCAGAGCCTAGGTTTATTAGTGTGTTAATACAAGAGCTAAGTGTCTAGTAGAGTTTCATGGATCAATGCAAAGATATCTATATCCTATATTTGGGAGGCTATGGGGAATTTTTGGGATTTTTTTTCTTTTCTCCTTGTCTTGTGTCCTTATTTTTATGAGCCTCAAGTATATTCTTTGACTGTATTCTATCCTAGATGGATGATACAAGGTCATTGATAGATGTGGATGAGACTCCAGTACATGTTTCTAGAACTTCAGTCCAATGCCAAACTAGGGAGTTAGATGTTAGAATCGAAGATCTTAAGTGACAGCTAGAGCGTTTGGGGCCAACCTAGACTTCGGTAGAGGTTTTGACTACTTTAGCTTTCCAAGATTCAGCATTGGGGATTCTAAGTCTTTTTATGAATACTCCACTTATAGAGATGAGGTCCAGTTCATTGAGATATTCTTAGGCTAGAGTTAGGTTTATTGGTGTTTAATAGGGGTCCTTGTTAGTTTTAGAGTATGAGATTAGGTTTGTTGAGTAGGCCATACATACTTCTATGTTATATCATTCAGAGCATGAAGTGGTGTGTGAATTTACTTGAGGATTATCTTTTCCCCTTTATTTGGCGTTAGAGCATTTGATAGCAACTGGGTCTTCCTAATCTTAGGTTTTGGATCATTCGGGGGCCACAGAGAGAGCATGTATTATTACTTATAGAAGTGGTGATAAGAGACCATGTCATTATAACAGTGCTATTAGTATTCCATCCGAGAGTGAGAATTCTCTCAACAGGGTTTGGTTTTACTTACAGTCTATCAGTTCTTCACTGGTAACATTTTAGACTATAGGTGGATTTCAAATTAGTGGTGGTGATCGCAGCGGGCAAAATTCTCATCAAACCTTGGGAGTGTTAGACATGGATCCTTTGGCTGTGGTGGTCTTTATGTGTCAGTGGTATAGTACCTTGTAGTATTCTAGGATTTCACCATGGTTGTGGTAAGATTACTCTTTGGTCTAGAGAGTGCCCCAGATGTGAGTTTGTTACTCAGGCAGAGTTAGCACGTGTTTCTCACTAGCTAGAGACTCTTGAGGTGTGTTATGATAGCGAGAAGGGTGGTTATCTTAGTAAGGATTTCCCTCGTCATTGGCTAGTCATCTAGTTGGGGTCATCTTGTGTTTCTCTCTAGGTTAGGGCTTTAGGGGCTTGCTACGACTATAGATAGATTGGTCACTAATCCAGAGATTGTCCCCAGCGTTGGATTATAAATCAATTAAATTATTTAGTTTAGTCTCAGAGAGATGTGACACCTTTAGTTAGAGATAGTGCACTGAGTGCCTCAGCTGGTAATTCATACACTCAGTTTGAGTTTGAACCAGCTCAAACTTATACTCTTTTGACCACGTTCAACATGTGACTTAGGGTTCTACTATGATAAGTGCACCTTTTTATTCCCTGTATTTACCTTTTTATTTGACTGTATTAGGGTTCTCGTTCCCCTTGATGATTATATGCCTTGGTAGGTTTATTTCAATTATTGTATGCCTTGATGTAGAGTTCATGATTATATGAATACCGTTGTAGACGATTTCGTTTAGTAGTGGATAAGGTGGATCAGTGTGATATTTTTCTATAGGTGTATTATTTGGGTTCGAGTCCCATTTACCTTGGCATATTGGTCTTTTTATGGCCCTAGAGTGGTACTTTTCATTGATTTTTATTTTTGGTACAACCTGCTATTTATACTAGTATTTCTATTGCTATTGTTATTATTGTCATTGTTTGATATTTAATCCTTTCTTGGTAGACGACTGGATTAGCATTACCTAGTTAGAATTTGTTTCTACGTGATTCTTATTCTTTGTCATAGCCAGCTAGCTCGGTTGGATGGTTTTTTCTCTTATAGCAAGGTGAGATTGGTTGATTTTCTCTTTTGTTAGAAATAGTAGATTGGTTGTTGAGTGGGCTATGAAGGAGGAGGTAGGTCAGCTTTTGTTGGTTCTATTATGGATCTAGAGTTGGTGAGTTGGTTATATAGTCCATTTTTGAGGTTAACTAGTTTGCAGATTTGTTCTTTCGATCTGGCTAGTTCTTCACCTAGTAGTGGACTTGATGTTGATGTCAAGAGGTCTTGGACTTGCCTTTCAAGTTTTTTTGGGTTCTTCTACTGGTGATAGTTTAATCTTAGTATTACTCTGGAGTTGGATACTCCATTCTTGCTGTGATGTAGTTCTCGTTCCACCAGTGTTTAGAGAGGTGGAGATAGGTGATCTTTCTTAGGACCACTTCTTAAGTTGGCAATTTTGGTATTCATTATTGAGATGAAGTATTGGATTGACTAGTTTCTGGCTAAGGTTGCATGTTTTTGAGCGCTAGAGTTTTGGCTATTACTAGTACTGCTTGCAAACTTGGTAGGTTCTTGGGTATGCTTTATTGATTCATGCCCTCTAACAGATTTGAAGTTGATTTCTTCTGTTTTCAGCTTGTGGTTATGCTCTGTTGTGATTTTGTTCTTTAATTATATTTTGACCTCAACTTTGGTAGGGACCAGTGCGGATATGTCTGATCTTGGATAGTAAGGGTGAAATGGATGTTTGCCCTTAGTTTAGACTTGTTGGCTTTAGTTTGGATTTGATGCCTTGGAATGACGGCTTGAGGGTTATGATAGATCTAGAGTACGGATACTTATCCACCTATAGGATTGGTTTAAATAGTTGAGATTGCGTGGTTCAACCTTGGTGTTGATATTTCAGCAGGGAGTTATAGAGTTTGGATACAACCTTTGTTTTTTTAGATTTGTCTTACTTGGGATTTCACCTATTGGCTAGCTAATACTACTCTGAGCTACCTATTTGGTCTTCTTTAGTTTTGATGTATTATGGTTAATGATGATTAGAAGGTAGCCCATTGGAACTTGGTGATGGTTTCTTCTACTTCTGACCTTGATTTTCATTGGAGTTTTGTATTATTTACTCAACAACCGTAGTGTGCTCAGGTTGAGCTTAGCTTGTTTTCATCCTCAGTTGGTGAGACATCCTAGAGCAGACCATTTAGTGGTGAGTATTTATGCTTCAAACTCTTTATCTGTTAGTTTTATGGGTCATTTAGACCAGTTACGATATTAGAAGTAGGTTGCATACATTGGTAATCACTATTTGTGTGCCCAGGTAGCTCCTTATGTACTTATTATCATGCTTGCCATTATATATTTTCAGTGGATCAACTTCAATTCTTTCAGGTTAGTACGATGGAGTTGCATGGACATAACTTGGATGGCTATCTATTTGGTTGGGAGTAGATAGCAGGTTTGGAAAGGCAAACGAAGGGTATATTTGGGTGTTGAAGTTAGTTGTATAATTCAGGCCTTGGTTTAGATTTGGCTTGGATGGGTTTTTTCTTTGTGGTATCAATGTGTTATGGTTTGGGTTTGCATGCATCAGCCTTTCTCAGTTCAGTTGGAGGTCAATTGTTGGTTGAGGTTGAGTTTAGGTTGTTCGAGAAGTAGAGTAAGGAGTTGGATGAAAAAAAGATTCCTTTGGCAAAATCCCTAGGAAGTATTTTCTCTTCTCGGAGCATATGGGCTCGGTACCTTATCTCTTTGAGCTTTTATTATCTTTCTACCCATTGACTTCCACAGACGAAAGTCCTTTTCAGTAGTGGATATTGTAATGACCCTCTAGGTTACTTCCTTGATTTATGAATATTTTTGATATTTTGAGCCCCCCAATGACTACAGGTCACTTATGAATTGTTAAAACTATTGGTTTGGTTATCAGATAGTTCATTTGTGTCTTAGGCTCATTTTCTTATTTTGTATTTTTCTTTATTAATGAATTGGTCTCGGACCAAAAATACGAGTAGATGGCCTTGGATGAGAATTTTGACAATGCTATCAGCTCTGAAATATTGATTTAAGGCTAGGAGGACCCTTGGTTCTAGTCTCGAGGCATCCAAACTCATTTTGAGCTATTGGGTGGACTTTATGAAAAATTGAAATATAGATATGGGCCCTACATTTAGTTGAAACGATCTTTGATAAAAGTTTTGATGGTTCCATTAAGTCCAAAATATCGAATTTGGTATGGTAGCATTGTTCATTTGAGTGCATTGGGTTTAAATAAATCTCGATCATTCGATCAAAGTCTATTTGGACTTAGCAAAATCTGATATCTGGTATTTGATATGATCGCTTTAGTGGTCATAGAGCTACGTTAGCGACATATGTTTTAGCTCTCATGAGCAGCTTAAGCGGCCTTGACCATTGGGCTGGGGTCTGCTTTATGAGTTAAAGGCCGTTAAAGTGGGCACCGCTTTAGTGCCAAGTGACCAATTTAGCAATACCTGCCACTCGCACCAGACCACTTAAGCGATCGAGGAGTCACTTTAGCAGTTAGGCAACTGCCTTTGCGGCACCTGGGGATACTAAATCCCTTCCTCACCCGATTGTCCACAAATTCCTTCACCATTTTGACACCATCTTGAGATCTTGAAGAGAGGAAAAATTAGGGAATCATTCATTGAAGCTAAGGTATACTAGCCTAGCATTCCTTGGTTATTTCCATTAATTTCCCCATCAATTTCCATCCTATTTCATTATAAATTCTTAGATATTAGGTCTTAAAATCACTAGACTTTAGGGTCTATTTTGGGCCCCGCTTCATGCACCATTTGTGCTCACTTTTGATCACACATTTCTTGTCCTTCGAGAGACCTCGTGATAGGTTTAATTTTGGATTCTATTTGCGGGTTCTGCAGGACTGTACTTGACTTTTAATTTTGATTCGACCTTTTTATTGCAATATTGGTCTTGTTTTACTCCTAATGACGTGTAGATTACAATTTTGTTAGTGTGCCGGTGTTTTGAGATTATGGAGCAAAGGTAGATAATTTGTGGATGATTGACTTGCGGTTAAACTTTGAGGTAGAATTCTGTCTACCATTCTTCATGAGATAATTATATATGTTGTATGCTAGGTATGAATATTAGGCTATGATTATAGGTAAAACACCATGATTTAGCCTAAGTTATGAGTTCGAAAGATAGAAGGGTGAATCAACCCTTAAGATAAAAAGCCTGTAATGCCTATAGGATCTTATTACGCTAGGTTATGAGCATGTTAGAAATAGTTGAGGCTAGGTGTAATACTTGACTCGATGGATTATTATGGTTTCCTAAATTATGGTATTATGGTTAGGCTGGTTATATATTACAAGGCCCAGGGCTGTGATATGATATTAATTAGAATCCGGGTGAGTGATTTATACTTGCAAAGGACATGACTATAGTCTATGGATGTTTAGATGCTTATAATCATATTATTTGGATACTGGTGATGGCATGCAAAGATTTGGTACATTTATGCTCACTTAATGGTATGATTTCAACTAAAAACATGGTTTTACTATTGTTTTCCTAAAAAGGATTTATTCCTAATTTTTAATTTTAAAATAGATTCTTTCATAACTGGAATCGTACCATCTTAATGGATGATTTATGAGCTCTTGGAACTAAATGTTTTAGAAATCTGATTAAGATAGATTCTAGTTCACAGTCTTACTACTACTATTTACTTTGGTCAAGAGAGATTTCGACCCTTTAACCCTCTTTTAGCCACAATTTGAGTCCATGCATTTATTATATATACATCTCTCTGGTACTGGATGGAGTAGATTGATGATGATGATGATTATTGGAAATCCTGGACCGAGACCAGGTCGGTGTATACAAGCACTCCTAAACCCCCTAGGGGCTCCTTCATTCGTGTGTAGTCGTACCGGAGAAGAGAGGTCACCGTAGGTCCTGCCTTTGTGAGTCGTTAAGATGGAGGAGGTGTATATATTGGGTTTGTTATGGAACTTTGATCGGTTATGGTATCATTAATTTACTTTGCATTCATTCTTGCATGTGCATTGTATTTCACCAGTATGTTGTTTGATTTATATATCTATCAGCCTTATGGGAGTTTGCATTGGTATAGGTTACAATTTCTACTTGCTGTGTTATGTGTGTGGATTAAGCGTTCGGAGTTATGGGGCCCAATATAGGTATTATTTTTCATATTAGACGATTACTATATTGTTGTCATTATGGTTAGTTCGTGGAAAGTTGATTATGGCATTGGTACCAAGACTCGAGGTATATTTTTGATTCCTTTCTCTTGCAGTTATTTTTACTATGGATAATTATATCATATTTAAACATTTGGATTAGGGACCCTGATTATGCCAACATTAGTTTACTACTTGGTTAGGATGCCTTGAGATTCTGGATTAACCACCTTAGGTCATACCCTTGCATTAGTCTTGTATACCTATATGTATATGCATATATCTAGCTATGATATTATTATATATCCCTCTCTTTCCTCATTTCTTCGTATTATATATGTACCCCTTGGCCTTGTATACTACTATATATCCTTCTTATGCTCTTTATATATTGGCCAATGATATATAGTATAATGCTTAGGTCCCTGAGTATGGCTAAAATAGGATAGTTCATCCTTATTTCCTCCTTAGTTTTATAATGTTAGCTCTCTGGACATTTGGCCATAGTTTACATTCCTACTTGCATGTTATTTATATTTGCATTATCTTTGGAGCTCAGTTGACAATTTCTTACTGAGTACTACATGTTGGTACTCATGCTAAACTTTTGTCGCCTGTAGATCATAGCATAGGTTCTCGCTGTTGTTATGTGCATCATGAGGAGCGGCTATGGATCAGAGATTTAGGGTGAGCTCCTTTAGATTAGATTGATCTATATATTGTATAAAGATGGGTTGTACCTGTATGTTCATTTAGTTCTTCATTTTGTATTCTTATTATATTAAAAGCTCTTGTAATGATCCCATTAGGTTTTGGTACTATTTTGTATGCATTAACCTTTTATCATATTTATTCCACTATTTTCATTCATTTTTTCTTATAGTTCGTTACTAGTTGTTTCAAACCATGGGTTGTTTTACCTACTGGTGGGCCGTAGTAGGTGCTATTATGAACTGAGAAATTGGGTCGTGACATTATTTATGTTATGCATGACTATTTATACCATTAGTGACTTATGATGGCTTACATCATGAAGCCTTTTCATATAGAGTTGATTATCAGCTCACTTATACTTGTAATGAATTGATTAATATCTTCATAATGTTTTGGTTGTGAGCATATCATTCTCATATTATTCATACATGTTCATGAGATTGATACCACAGAGGTTTTTCCTATTCAAAAGAAAATGAAAATTTTATAAAATCCTTGGCCAAAGTTCACTCACCGACAAGGTTGATTAAGATATATTTATAAGATATTGTGGTAACCTTGATCCGTGAACATTAGCTGGAGAGGATGTACACTGGCCAGAGAGGTGGATATAAGATTCTAGAAAATATATGGATTGCGAACCCCCCATGGGTCCTACTTTGAGAGAAGCATTGCTCGGTAGGCGATACATAAATATCTTTCAAATATGCTCATTCTATCATCATCACCACATTTCATTACATCATTTGCATTGCATTGACATTCCTTTGTATGATTTGGTATTATGTTAGTATTTACTCTTGTATTTTGTTTGTGATATTAAGATTGAGCATTCATGTCACTTTATTACATTATTTTGCATCATCTTATATCATTTAAGAGGTTGAGGTATTAGGAGACGTGGGGTATAGCTATGGCTTAATTGGAGAGATAGTTGTGTAGCACTTTATGGTAACCTGTTACTACACATTTATATATAAACTCTCGCTATTTCATCCCATAATACTGGTTGCTTATAATTGATTAAGCCTATTATAGATGTTAATGTGTCAACTTTGTTAACAACTTCCCTTAAATTGTTGATCATAAGAACGACTAGTGTTGACTCACCTAGATTGATGTGCCTATCCCATTTATCATTAGTCTATCGACTGTTGTGTTGGGTTACCCCAATTAGGATAAAGTGATGCATATACTGAATTATAGCTTGCTGGGAAACCTTAGGTTGTTGGGGTGGTAGCTCTTGACATTGCTTTAGATAAGGTCGGTTATTGACGATCCTTACTGAGTACATGTAGTTACATACTCACTTTTGCTTGTTTTCTGTACCACATGTAGGTTTTGGACTGAGAAGTAGCTTGTAAATTGTTTTATTCCAGCACTGATATTGCGGAGATCGAGGTAGTACTAGCAAACTCCAAGCTTACTCGGACATCTCCTCCTTTTATCTTATGTTTTTTCATCACATTAAAGATATTTTAGTGATTGTTATTACTCTTAATATATTCTAGAGACTTGTGCTAGTGACAACCAAACCTTGGATGTATATGTAATACTTGTGTCTTTATATATATATATATATATATATAGAGAGAGAGAGAGAGAGAGATTTGGGATTACTTCTATTCTTCTACTTTTCCTTTTGATTTCATTATATTAGTGTTATTTGGGTTTGGTTAGACTTACTTGTCTGGAAGGCGTGACAAGTGTCATCACATGCCTATTTTGGATCGTAACATATATAATCCCTAAGTCAATAAATAGGGGTGGAAATGAAAATAATAGGCTAAAGTAGGCAAACGATATAAGTGGAAAAAGAATAGCTCAAGCGCGATAAAGGCCTAGCTATAACCTTACTAGACCCCCATAATCCCAGATGGAAGAAATAAGAATAAATTAAACCAATTGAGCCCCCATAAGCATGATGGATGCAAGTTAAAAGTAACACTAATGTAAGGCCCTAACGAAAACTATAATGAACATAAAATGAGCCAACATGTGTTATATGCATACCTGATACTCCTTTTCGAGCCATAACCTTAAATCTTACCGGTCTCTACCAGACTTTCAATCCCAAATTAGTATTAGTAAAGGTAATAAATGTTGGACCCAAATTGGAACTTCAGAGAATAATATCCTAATAGTAAATGCCAGACTTGATTAATAATAACAATGTGCCTGGTGCCAAAATCGAACAGGAACTACTAAGTAAGATAAAACTAGTAACATCCCAGAATCATAGCCATTTTCAAGTCCTTTAAACATAAATTCCAATCCTAGTCGACCAAATCTCTTAAAGCGGAACGGGTTCTAATTTTTAAGTCAAAGGGTGTGGTTTAAGGTCAAATACTATCCTACCGGGGCAACGAGGATATATAAGCTTATAAAAAATGATTAAGTTATCCCCAAACCTAAGTATTAGCCTTCAGAAGCAAATAGTGGTCATTTAGGCCAAAAAGGAACTATTCTATGCATTCTATCTTATAAAAGGATCGATGGGGCCACTACCAGTTTTGAAAGTCCAACCTAAGGCAAGAATCTAACCAAACTTAGGCTAAGTTTTCTTAGTTCCATCCCAAGTACTAAGTAAAACTAATTCTAGTCCTAAAAAATAATCGTAAGCTAGCATAAGTGAATACAAGGTCGAGTTGTACCCGAAAAGGCCCCTAATCGGCTAAAATTGGAAACAATCACTAAAAGGATACTTTGTATGTAAGATCCCACCCGTAACTAACAGATTAATATATTAATACTATAAGTAAATTCTAGGAGTAGGGTAAGCCTAGCCTACCTGGACGTTGCCTAAAGCACATAAAGTCCTCTAAAAAAGCTTTTACCTTTTGAGAAGCCTCCAACTGCTGACATGCTATCAAAATAAGATTTTCTCATAAAGACAAGCATAATGATACCCATATTACATAATTATGCTTCGAGTCAGAAATCGGGATAAAAAAACCCCATGGTCCCTCTTGTGAAATCACAAAATTAAATCCGTCACTACGTTCCTCAAGTCATAGTAAGCCGGTACTAAAAAATTGGGCTTGATCAGCTCTCAATTCCATGCCCAAATTATACCACAAAGCTCTTGGAAAACAAGAATTTAACAACAATTTAAAAGGAAAATGACTAGAAACTTACGGGATTAAGGATGAGTCGATGATCACTGCGATGTCAAGCTAATACTAAATCCAAATATCAATTTCCCATAGTTTTCTAAGCTCCCAAGGCCCTTTTAATGGATTTTACACAGTTCTTGGAGCTGAAGTTGTGGAAAATGATATATAAACACAACAATGACCACTTATGTGGTCATCGCTAAAGCGGCAACAAGGGCATTTATGCACACAACCAAACTATTCTAAATTACCATATTCGATTTTCTAGACTCAATAGAACCATCAAAATTCCTGTTTGACATCATTTTGATAAAATGTGGGTCCCACACGTCTGAGTTCATTTTAAACCAAAATCCACCCAATATCCCAAAATGAGTCCAAAAGCCTTAAGACCCGAACCATGGATCTCTCTATCCTAAAATAGTTATTTTGGATCTAACAAAGCTGTCAGAATTTACACCTAAGGCCGTTTAACTGAAATATTAGCCAAAGACTAGTTTCTCAACTTTAAAAGCTCCAAAATAGGAAAATCACTTTAATAACTAAATAAACTGCCCGATAACCAAACTGTCAGTCCCAACAAGTCATAAATGATTTGGAGAAGCTATAGGAAAGATCTAAACATAGAAAACACATATAAATCCAGGAAATTACTTGGAGGTTCATTACAATATCCACTAACAAAAGGACTTTCATCCATGAAAAAAGGAGTTAAGAAGTACCTGAAGGCTCGAACATGTAGGGATACCGGACCCATATTTCATGCTCAGTCTCCTAGGTAGCCTCCTTGACTTGATGATATATCCACTTAACCTTCACTACAAGAATCTTCCTAGAATGCTACTGTCTAACATCTTTTGCTAGAATGAAGACTAGCTCCTCCACAAAGGTCAACCTGTCACGACCCAATTTTTTGAGTCATGATGACACCTACTTTATCCCATTAGTATGTAAGCGAAACCGTATCCTGAAGCTATGAGCAATGGGCTAAATTAGTGAAAAATGGCATAAATGTTGGAAATGTGAAAGTAAAAGGCTTATAGCGATAAATCATGGAGTAATAATAAAATGAAAGATAAATAAGATCAATTCCCATGACCTAGTAGTATCGGTACAAGAGCCTCTAATACAAAAAGACATAAGTAATATCAAGTCAATATACAATAGTCTTGAAAATGGATAGACTAGAAAAAACAAAAGGAGGAGAAAAGGTCAAATCTGGCTTCGAGAGCTCACCCTGTCTTCGAACTCTAACTAGCATGATCACAACATCAACGGTGGTAGATAGTACTCAGATCTGTATGAAAAAGGTGTAGAAGTGTATATGAGTACCAAAGCCATGGGTAGTTAGTACATATTATCAACCGACTGAGCTAAATCATAATATAAACATAGTTATATGCAAGTTAAATAAGCTAAGTCAAGAAAAAAGGACAAACCTAGAATAACGCTCCAATTGCTGAAAGTAAACAACCGTAATGATGATAATAGTAAAAAAAACATAACTATCTCAACATAACTACCCCCTTAAGTTAAAAAGTACGAATAAAGTAAATAACCCAACACAGAATCCCATAAGCTAATAGTGCAATCAAGGAGAAATAATAGCATAAATCACACTAATTAACCATTTCTCAAAATCATAACTGTAGAACCTTTCATACTATAAAACAACGGACTCGAACTAGTTCTATAACCACCATAAATAACCTCTCCATATTGGACTTGAACTAAAACTCGTATTATTATTTTCTATACCTGAACTAAAACTCATATCATGAATAGTGTCAAAATCAAACTAGTCTTAATGACATAATTCATCGGACTCAAACCGAATCTAAGATCATCTCCCAAGTATCAATCTAGAATAAGGAATCATGTATCTAAACCTCCTCGACTCAATAAAGTAATTGAAAACAATGTGCACTTCTATTAAATCTACAAGGAGCCTAATAGATAGAGATTCTACCTAAAGAACGAGTAGTTAAGTCATTTATACCTTATTTTGATTTCTTAATCAGCTAAATAAGTCAAATCGTACTAAATATATCTCCAAGACCTTATCCCTGTTCCAAAACTATCATAATATCACATTCATACTATAATTAAGCTCTATCCAAGAGAAAAATAAACCTAGCCTACCTATATGCCGAAGAAAGCCTAGAGAAGTATGCTAAACCAATAATTTCCCCTTTCAAAAAGCGTCTGCATAGTGCCATGATATTAAAATGGTAATCTACTCATCAATAAGAAAACAACAGTACCCATATTGTATTTTCATACTTCGGATTCAAAATTACATTGAAATTCCAAGTGGGGCTTGCTTGCGAAATCGCACTTTCAAAATCGTCAATGTATCCCTCTATGTTCAAGGATCATTTACCTTCAAGAATAGGTGAATTCTGAGATCAAATGATCCTAAATTCAAACCAACAAAATCTAAAGACTTTGGGAATAACTTGAAGAGTTAATTAAGAATTTAACAGAAACTTACTAAGATTTTAACAAGGAAACGAGTAATCTAAGCTCATAAACACCATAAAATCTCTCAATAATTACTCTCCCATTTCCCACACTCTCTAGAGTTTTAACTCTTGATACTTGTGATAAAAAAGGGAGAAAATTAGGAAAAGGGACATTTAATGGCTTCCCAGGTGTCGCTTAAGCGGCCACTTGACCACTCATTGCTAAAGTGGGACTCGCTTGGCCTAGCATACCGCTAAAGTAGATAGGCTGTCGCTAAAGCAACATATACTTTATCAGTAATACTACTGCTAATACGAATCTTGGGAAGGCTAGGGCCACTAAAGCAACCGTCTGGCGACTGAAGAGACCTCCATTAAAGCGACCAAATGTCTACTTTAAAGGATGCACTAGCTAAAACTTGGAAATTCATGGACCCTTCGGAATTCATTCAAAATACCGTGATTGCAAACAAACTATGCAACCCTATCAAATTCAATATTTCAAACTAAATAGTGCAGTAGGAATTTCCATCTGAGATTATTTTGATGAAAAGTGGGCCCCACACCTAAGGGCCACTTTTATCAAATTTCGATCAATAGCCCTAAATAAGTTTGAAAGCCTTGGGACCCAAACCAAAGGTCCCCTAGCCTAAAATCAATGTTTCAGAGTTGATGGAGCTGTCAGAATTGTCATATGAGGTCATTCAACTGAAGTTTTTACCCAATAGCCAATTCTTACTAACAAAGACTTCAAAACTGAGAATTGGCACTGAAAACCAAATGAATTGCCCGGTAATTGAAAATGTCAGTTCCAACAAGTCATAAATGACTTAGGGTAGCTATAGGAAAGATCTAAATGACAAAAATATGTGGAAATATAGAAAATAACCTGGAGGGTCATTACATTATTCCCTACTAAAAGAACTTTCATCAAGAAAGTAAAGGGTTAGGATGTACATGAAGTCTCGAATAGGTGAGGATACTGGGCCTGTATCTCGCTCTTGATCTCGCAAGTAGACTCCTCTACTAAGCAGTATCTCCACTAAAACTTGGCTATTGGAATCCCCCTAGAGCGCAACCGCCTTATATCCCTGGCTAATATGAACACTAGCTCCTCCATGAAGGTCAATATCTCATCTAACTTAACCAAATCCCACTGAAGCATGTGAGACTCATCGAGAATATACCTCCACAACAAAGAAACATGGAAAATTGGATGGATAACAACAAAATTTGGGGGTAAGGCTAACTCATAAGCCACATCTCCAATTGTACGAAAGATCTTAAAAAATATGATATATTTAGGACTGAGCTTTCCTTTCCTCCAGAACCTCATCACACCTTTCCAATACTTAAAGGAATATATGGTCTCTAACTCCAAAACTCAAGGCACAAAGTCTATGTTCTGCATTAGCCTTCTGCCTACTTTGATTTTCCATCAATCTATCATGAAGTACCCTGACTCTATTCAACAATTCCTAAAACAAGTCAGCACCACGAGGATTAACCTTGAAGGTCTAGATCTAACCTATCATAGATTGACAATGCCTGCCATATAATGCCTTAAATAGTGCCATGTCAATACTCGAATGGTAACTATTATTATATGCGAACACTGTCAAAGCTAAGTGTTACTCTCACTGGCCTCTAATCTATAACATAAGCTTAGTCCATATCACCAAGAACCTAAATAGTCCACTCCGACTTTTCTTCAGTCTGAGGGTGAAAAATAGTGCTAAGATCCACCTGAGTACCCAACTCCTCCTAAAAATTTCTCCAGAAGCTAGAAGTTAATACTGAACCCCAATCTGAGATAATCATATAGGCACTTCATCCAAGTAAACTATTTCACGAACATAGACATGGGCTAACCCCTCGACACTAAAGGATATCTGAATAGGAATAAAGTATGTAGAATTGGTCAATCGATTCATAATGACCCAAATACCTTCGAAACCATGGGAGGTGCAAGGTAAGACACTGACAAAGTCTATGGTGATCCGCTTACATTTTCACTCAGGAATGGGCAATCTCTGAATCAGGACACTAGGCCTATAATGCTCGGCCTTCACCTGCTCACAACATAAGCAACGAGCTACAAAGTCCTAACATCTCTCTTCATGCCACTCCACCAATAGTGACACCTCAAATATCTATAAATCTTAGTTGTACTAGGGTGAATAAAATATCTAAAGCTGTGAGCCTCATGCAATATTGACTGAATCAAGGCTCCAACCATCAAAACACAAATACGACCAACATGCTCACAATACCCTCAGAATCTATGATAGCCCTTCTAGACTCATTACTCAACACCTGATCATGGATAATACAAAGTCTCATATCATCAAACTGGCAACTCTGAATTTGGTCAAACAAGGTAGACCTTGCCTTAACACTATTAAGAACCTCTTTGAGTCATAAATATTAAGTTGTACTACAAAGTTGACTAAGGATGGGATATCCCTAGCCAACGACCTCTTAGAAACTGAAATAGAAGCCAAGCTCCCCATACTTACCACCTTTCAGCTTAAGACATCTAGTACTACGTCCATCTTGCCTAAAGGGTATATAATATAGAGGTCATAATCCGGAAGCAACTCCATCCATATATATAACCTAGAATTAAGCTCTCTCTGGGAAATAAGATGCTGAATACTACGAAGATTGGTGTAGAACTCATAATGCATCCATATAAATAATGCCTCCAAATCTTAAGCACAAAAAATATCACCGCCAACTCCAAACATGAGTAGGTTAGTTGTTCTTGTGCATCTTTAGCTGCCTTGGTGCATAAGCAATAGATCAAACCTACTACATTAACATACAACCCAGACCGACACCAGAAGAATCTCAATATACGATAAATTGCTTGCCTTCAACAAAAAGATCTAATATTGGAGATAAAGTAAGAAAACCTTAAGCTTTTAAAATCTCAATTCACTCTTTTCGACCACTAGAATGGAACCTCCTTCCAAGTCAATCTGTTCATTAACCTACAATAGTAGCAAAACCCTCAATAAACTACCTGTAGTTACCAGCCAAACCAATAAAGCTACAAACCTCAGACAATGATGCAGTCCTCGACCAATCATGAATAGTCTCAATCTTAGATACCACATGTCCTAGAAATGTCATTGAATCGAGCCTAAACTAATACTTTGAGAATTTAGCAAAAAGTCTATGATCTCTTAAAGTCTGGAGAACAATCCTCAGATATTGCATATTATCATCTCTACTCCTTGAATACATATGAATGTCATTGATAAACATAATCACGAAGGAATCCAAATAAGGCTTGAACACGCAGTTTATCAAATCAATGAACATGACTAAGGTATTGGTCAACCCAAAAGACATCACCAAGAACTCATAATAACCATAACGAGTCTTGAAGACCGTCTTAGGGATGTTCTCTATTCGAATCCTTAATTGATAGTAATCAGACCTCAAGTCAATCTTAAAGAACACCATCGCTCCCTGAAGTTGGTCAAACAAATTATCAATATGAGATATAAGATATTTATTATTCATCTTTACCTTATTAAGCTGCCTGTAGTCAATACATATATGCAAGGAACTATCCTTCTTCTTCATAAACAGGATAGGATCACCCTAAGGTAACACACTAGGTCTAATAAAACCTTTACCTAGAAGATCCTGAAGCTGAGAATTCATCTCTATAAGCTCGATAAAAGCCATAAGGTAAGGTTCCATAGAAATAGGTTGGGTGACCAACAAAGATCAATAACAACTAAATATTATGCTCAGAAAGAAAATTGAGTAGATAGGTAGAAAAAATATTAGAAAACTTAGGGGCTATAGGAACAGAATCAAGTGAGAAACTCTCCATACTAATATCATAAATATAAATGAGATAAAACACACAAATCTTCAATATAAGTCTCCTAGACCAAAAATAATAAATAATCCCCATTGGTTCCCTACCACACAATTGGGATTATGCTGGGCATGGCTAAAGTAACGGTCATGGCAAGATAATCCAAGACTGCAGATAGGGGGATAACCAGTCCATGCCCAAAATCACATCAAAATCTATCATTTCTAATATGATAAGATCAGCATGAGTATCAAACTCTTGAACAGTCACAACACAAGAACTATAAACCTAATCCACTACTAAAGGATCACCCATCAGAGTAGATACGCATAATGACTTATAAAAAATTCTAAGATAACTCTATTTGCAGGGCATAATAAGAAGATAAATATGAATAAGTGGATCTTAAATCAAATAAAAAAAATTTGTCTGGTGGCATAATGAAATCATACCTGTAATAACAACATCCAAAGACTCTTCCTCAGTTTTACCAGCTACAGTATACAACTAACGTCGCCCGCCACCCGGCTGAGCACCTAAACTATCTCCTATCCTACCTGCCTAATAACCTCCATGAGTACCCTAGGGACCGCCCTGATGACCATGCATACCAATTATAAATGGGGGCGATATTGCCTTAATAGGCAAAACACTTTGAGTTGCAGGAAAAACTGCCCCAGGCGTGGACACTCTTTAGAGAAATGACCGAAGGGCCTACAGTCATAACAGGTCCCAGGCATTGTACTATAACTAAAAAATTTAATTGACCCTAAATAACCACCTCGAATAGAATACCCATAAAATGAACCTCTTAGAGGTTGACTACTACTCTGGCCAGAATGATCACTATAGCTTGACTGACCTCCATCAGTAATTCAAAGTATGGCATAAACGAGCCTACTTGACTGACCCTGATGCTGATAAGGATTATGTGATGGGTACCTTCCTTGAGAACCACTGCCTATGAACCGTGAGCCACTTCGAATCCTACTAAAGTTGTCCTTACATCATAGTCTCTTATTGCTGCCTCCTTGTGCATCGCGATGTATCTCCTTCATCATTTGAGCATAATCAAAACCCTTCACAAAAGACCTGCCAACAACATCCAAACTCTGCATTAACATACGGAGAGAAAGTCTCAGTCCTTGAACAAAATATCAAATCCACTCATACTCGGTTGATAAGATAGATGTTGTATGCCTAGACAAGTTATAAAATTGAGCCTCATACTCCACAACAGTCATGGATCCCTACTTTATTCTCGAGAACTAGTCTCTCAAATAATTTTTAAGGATGTGAGGCATATACTTCTCTAGGAGACCTCCAAGAACTAAGTTCATGTCGAAGGGGGAGATCTAACTGGCTTAGAATTAAGATAACCTCTCCACTAATGTCTAGCTTCCAAATCCAAGTGGAAAGAAGTTGGCCCATACAAAAATTCTCAACTAGTCCCAAATTATAGAGCCTATCCTCGCAAGCAACTAAGAACTCATAAGCATCCTCGCTCGGTGTCCCAAAAAAGCTTGGTTGAGTAAATCTCAAGAATGTACCCAACATCTTTTGCTCCTCAATAGACATAGCAAGCTGCGTGACCACCGACTAAGCAACTACCTATGCTGGAGGAATCTTAACTGGGATCCAAAGATACAGGTTGTGCTTCTGCCTCAGTACCATTGTGGTCTACAAGCCGAACACCATCAAATAATGCAAAACCAATTAATCCCAAAATTGGAACCAATTTATCTCTGAGTAGTGGTAAAAAAATAAACCTTGGTGAAGCCTAGGCTGACCCTTGGCCCACCACTGGTTGGTGTGGATGAATCTCTAGCACAAGAGTAGGAATAGGATCTGGCAAGGCTCCCTATCCTAGTCTCTAACAGAGGTTGCATCCCTCGATTGTTCTCAACCTCAAGGTCATCCACGTGCCCCAGTAGGATCCCTAGTTATGGACTTGCTGTCCTCATCTCGTGTAGTAGTAACACGTATCCTATCCATTTATGAAAGAGTAAAACCAAAGAAATCTTAGAAACCAACATTTAGCACAAAATGAGTGAAGGAAGTGAAGATCTCCTAAGAATGTCCTATATTCTCCCAAAGATAAAAAATAAGAATCATTGTTCTGATCCACGAGACTCTACTAGACACTTGTATTTGTACCAATAATACTGGTGAATCTAGCGCTCTGGTACCAATTTGTCATGACCCAATTCTTTGAGTCAAGATGGCACCTCTTTTATCTCACCAATAGGTACGCCAAACTGTGGCCCAGAGCTATAAGCAATGGGCTAAATTAGTGGAAAATGGCATAAATGCCAGACATATACAAGTAAAAGACTTACAAAAAAATATAAAATAATAATTAAAAAAAGATAAATAAGATAAATAATAACATCCCATGAACTAGTAGTGTCTATACAAAAGCCTCTAATCCCAAAGGACACAAGTACTATCAAGTCAATATATAATAGTATTGAAAATGGAAAGACTAGCATTAATAGAAGAAGGAGCAAAGGTTAACTCTGGCTTAGAGATATCACCCTCTCTTAGAACTCTATCTAGCATGATCACTATATCAACAACAACAACTAGTACTCAGATCTGCACAACAATGGTACAGGTATAGTATGAGTACCAAAGGAACGGGTATTTAGTAGGCATCATGGGCCGATTGAGCCAAATCATAATATAAACATAATAATATGTGAGTTAAATAAGTTGAGTCAAGGAAAAAGCACAAACTTGGAATAACGCTTGAAATGCTGAAGGGAAACAACCATAATAATAATAGTATGGAAAAATATAACTCTCTCTATATAACTAGATTTCATAAGCTAGAAAGAGAGAATAAAGTAAATTACCCAATGTGGCCTCCCAAAAACTTGAAGGTTGCAATCAAGAAGAAAAATAGCATGAATTACACTAATTAACCAAATCTCAAAATCATAATCGTGGAACCTTTTATACCGTAAAACACCAAAATGAAAGTAGTTTCATAATCGTAATAAATAACCTCTCCATGCCGGACTTGAACTGGAACTCATATCATTGTTTGTCAAACTTGAACCAAAACTCATTTCATAAATAGTGCTGAAATCAAATCGATCTTAATGTCATAATTTATCAGACTCAAATCGAAACATAGATCATCTCCTAAGTATAAATCTAGAATAAGGCATCAGGTAACTAAAACTTCTCGTTCAAGAAAGTAACTGGAGATAATATACATGTCTATTGAATCTGCAAGGAGCTAACATTAGCCTTGGCCTAAGTTGGGCCGGAGAGGCATACCTAACCCCAAATTTTATTCTAAGGTAAATTCTACCCCAAACTAGGGTAAGGTACATAATTTCACTACTATATATTAAATAAACCATATTTTAGTCCTAATATAGCAATTCTATCTAAAGAATGAGTAGTTAGGTCAATTATGCCTAACTCTGGTTTCTTAGTCAACTAAATAATTCAAATCATACTAAATATATCTCCAAGACCTAATCCTAACCCCAAAACTAGCATGATATTGTATTCATACTATAATGAAGCTCAATCTATGAAAAAAGTAAACCTAGACTACCTGTACATCAAAGAAAGCTTAGTTTTAGGAAGTTTTTGCGTGATGCTGCACTATCAAAATTGTAATCTACTCATCAAAACGAGAACAATGGTACCCATATTGAATTTTTATGCTTCAGGTCTAAAATTAAGTCAAAATCCTATGTGAAGCCCTCTTGTGTAATCACACTTTCAAAATATTCAACTCATTTCTCTATGCTCAAGGATCATTTATTGTCAAGGAAGGATACATTTTGAGCTCAAACGACCCTCAATTCAATCCAACAAAATCTAGGAATTTTGGTAATAAATTAAAGAACTAACCAAGAATTTAATGGGAGCTTACCAAGATTTCGATGAGAAAATGAGTAATCCAGGCTCATAAAAATCCCAAATCCCCCAATAATCACTCTCCCAATTTTCCATACTCTCTAGGGTTTTAACTCTTGAGAATAGTAAGAAAAAATGGGAGAAAATATAGGCAAAAAGGGCATTTAATAGCCTACTAAGTTCCACTTAAGAGGCCACTTGACCACTTAAGTGGTCACCACTAAAGTGTCCTAGTACCGCTAAACGGTACCCTCTTGGCCTGGCATACCGCTAACACGGACAGGCTTCCATTTTAGTTACATCCACTTTAGCATTCATACTACTACTAAAGCAGCTTCCTAGGTAAGCTAGGGCCACTAAAGTGACTAGATGTCTGCTAAAGTAGCTAAATGTCCACTTTAGTAGATGCACATTTGAGTGCACCTACTAAAACTTGGAAAAATTTTCAAGTTTCCATCGACCCCTTGGGATTCATTCAGAATCATGTGAATGCAAATGAATTGGGTTACTCATATCAAATTTGATATTTTGGACTTAATGGCACAATTAAAATTTCCATCCGTGGATGTTTTTGACAAAAAATGGATTCCACACCCAAGGGCCATTTTTATCAAATTCCGACCAATAGCTCAAAATGAGTCCCAAAGCCTAAAGACCCAAACCAAAGGTCCCCTTAACCTAAAATTAATGTTTTGGAGCTGATGAAACTATCAAAATTAGCATACGAGGTCTTTAAACTAAAATTTTCACTTGATCGCCATTTTTACTAGGGAAGACTTTAAAATAGATCATTGGCTCTAAAACCCAAGTGAACTACCCAGTAACTGAACTGTCTGCTCCAACAAGTCAAAAATAACTTGGGGTAGCTATAGGAAATTTCTAAACTATGAAAATGCATGAAAATACAAAAATAACCTTGAGGTTCATTACATAACTTGTCATCCAAATGAACTGAGTCGCACCTCAGCACATGAGATTCATCTAAATTATAGCACCAGAACAATGATTCATAAAAGACTGGGTGCATAGCTGAAAAGGCTAGAGGCAAAGCCAACTAATAAGCTACCTCTCCAACTATCTGAAAGTTCTCAAATAGTCTGATATACCTGGGGTTGGGCTTATCCCTCTTCTCAAACCAAATCATGCTCTTCATGAGTGACACTCAAAGAAAAATTTGGTCACTATTCCAAATCTCAAGGCAAGAAGCCTACATTTATCATAATGTTTTCCTACTCTGAGTTACCTATAGCCTATCCTAAATAAATCTAACTCTATTCAAGGACTTACAAAGCAAATCAGTACCATGATCCCTAACCTCCGATGTTTCAAAGAAACCTACTGGACATTAAAAATACCTATCATACAACACCTTGGATGGTTCTATTGAAATCCTTAAATAGTAAGTTATTATTATAATAAAACTCTGTTGAGGAAAAAAATAGCTCTCATTGACCTTTAAAGTCCATAATACACATGGAAAGCATATTCTACAAAACCTGAATAGTTCACTGCGATTGCCCGTCAGTATGGGGATGGAAAGCAGTGCTAAGAACAACCTGGTGATGAGTGATAATTTTACCACTCATTCGCACTAAACATTCATGTACATTACCTATTTTTGAATAAATAAATGAGACATATTTGTGATTAAATGCACTAATATCCACTCTTCGCAGGCATAGTGTTAAGAAGATCAAAAGATGTGGATTGGAGCATATAAAAAATCAAAAGAAAGAAAGAAAAGTGCAGCTGAAGAGTTAGAGCAAAAAGTCCTCAGGTACTGTGGTCATAGTCTGCTGACCGCGATTGCGATAGTCAAGTAAAATTTAAATTTACCTTTATCGTGAGAGTTATCTGCAGTTGCAGCCAGACCTGTGCGATCACGGCTTAGCAAAAGAAATCAACCCAAGTGCAAAACTAGAAATGCACGTGGCTGATCCCAATTTTGACAAAATAAATCAAACCCTATCCTCATGTATAATATTCCATCTTCCCTAATTTTAGGTTTTAGTTATTGGAATTCATAACCTCTATTTCTGGAAAACAAAATATTGTATAATTTTTGGGTGCAAAATATATTGGAGAATTTCTAAGTGGAAGATTAGCTCACTTCCATTGTTGATTTGTGGGAGTGTCAAGTTTGAAGTAACATCCATTTAATCTTCAATAAGTCATTTCAATGGAGATTTTGGATATATCTATGCTTATTTATCTTATGTGTAGCTAGATCTCCCTCTTGGGGTTATATGTGAATAGGGGTTAAAGTGTGTGTGGGTTGTTATTTATTAGCTTCTATTTAGTAGTTCATATTTATGGGTTTTATCATTGTTATGCTAAATTGGTTAGTATTTGATGGGTGAAAGCTTTAAATACCCATATGGGTATGATGAGTGAAAGATCCATACTCTAGAAAACTTGAAGCCATCTTCGAAAGAAGGGTTTTAGGTGAAGTCTAGGAATCCATATTATCCTTAAAAGAAGGATATGGAGACCAAAGCAATGATAGACAATTGTGTGTGTAGTTTGCTAAAGTTTCACTATCTTTGACATAAGGGTGAATGTGAGGTTAAATACACCATAGGTATCATCCTAGAAATAGGTCTGCCTAGATTAAGGTTGTGGTTAACAATTGTTGAACACACCTATTAGGTATTAGAAAGAATCAATGGGTGAAAGTTTGGTGTTTTTTTTTGAAATACTAGCATCAAAATATATAAGCAAACCTACCCATAATTGACTTACTACGTTGATGTTGATCACTCATACCCACATATCACTCCCTTAGCAGTGCATAATCCTAAGATCCATGCATACCTGTTAAAACTCTAATAATTTATAACCTAAAATTTATACTGGAAAAACCCAAAAAGAAATATTAGTGTAAAACCCAAATTTATAAGTTTTTTGTAACATTGGTTTGGATTTAGATTGTATCTATTATTTTGAAGTAACTTGATTGCCACTCACATTGTTCCTCGTTGATTCAACCCCAACTCCAAAGTTGGATAAATATATTGATGACAACTGCCTTGCACTTAAATTGACGTGTAAGTTGAATGTTATAAAAAATGGCACCGTTGCCAGGGAACAATTTGGCGTATTAAGTTAGTTTGAAATTGTAGGTACTTGCTTGAATTTAGGCTTGTATATATTTGTTTGTGATTTTTCTTTGTAGGTAGATTTCAAATTATTTTATTTTCCTCTATGGCATCTTCTGACAAGTATGATATTGGTAATTAGGATTCCTATCCTAATGACCCATGTCCAATCTATGAAGGACCACACTTTAGGAGAGATCGTAACTATACTCCCTATAGGGAGTATAGGTGCTCATTATGTAGTGGTCGAGATAGACATTAGGATGATTTTCCAAATTCCCCCTTCCCCTATGATACTAAACGAATTTCTAGTTCTTCTTATGAGATTCATAAGTCTTATGATGAAAACAAGGAGGAGTAACAAACTGGACCTATTGGTTTCAGAGTAATGCTTCAAACTATTTTGGATCGGGTGATTATAATCGGGGAGAATGCCCAAGACTTGCATAAAGCTTATGGGGTGTTCGATTGGGCACATTTCAAGGCAAGGGAATTGGGCAAGAACATCATTTTAGAAAATCTCACAACCTGGCCCATTTCCTAAGAGGAGGTTTATCAAGAAGAGAAACCAAGCTACAATGGTGAGCTTGGTAGTGAAGATTCCTCGAAGACTTCCCAATCAAATGAGTCATATGAGGAAAAAGAATCCACAAAAATGGAATGGTTCTAGAATCTATCGATGAATTGAGGAAAATTGCTTATGATGACTTTAGTTCATTTTGGGGTGAAGATGCTTTGGAGAAGTCTAACCCAAAATTAGGGGTTGAACCTTGTTCAAACCTCTTTTCAACATTATGGTTAGAGGATGTGATGAGGAGCTATGCCTTCAAACAAATGGTGGATTGTGGGGAGAAGGAGTCCGACTCTTATATTTTGGAGTTTGTCATTCCAAAGAAGCATATAGAACCCTACCCATCAATAGCCAAGGAACTTAATTTCTGATGTACAAGGAATGACCTATTAATGTACTCACCTTTACCTAAGAAACCAAGCTGAAAGTTTGATGTCAAGTTGGGTAAAATGTTTAAGTCTTCAAAATGGTGAGATCAAAGCATGCTCGCCATGTCCTCACATCTTGCAAGTTTCCACTTAGAAGATTTGAATCTTCTATCCCTCTGCCACTGGTTGCATAGTGAACGAAACTTAGGATGGAGATTCAAATCCTCTAAGTGGAGACATAAAGAAAAGGGGTGAAAGCATCGTTCTGCAATGTTAAACTAAGCGCTAGATGGGAGGCAACCCAACACGCCACAAAAAATAGCTCGTATCCTTTTTATTTATGCATGATATAGTAGATTTTGTTTTTGTTTTTTTTATACATGCATAATCCATGAAATGTGGTGCTACGAGGTATTTTGATCAAAATCTGAAAGGAAAACATGGGAAATTGGCAAGTTTAGAAATACAGCTGTCACGCCCCAAAATCCCATTGGGCCGGACTGGCACCCGAAGCCGAGAAGGCCTGGGAGAACCCGTTCAAATACCTGTACTTTCACTTATATGTCACCAAAAATTTGGGCAGCACTTCATTACATATAGAAGGGTCTAATTTCCTGTATCAGCACAACACGCACAAATATATATATATAATACTTGGCCGTCGGGGCCACCATATATACAAATATAACATCACTATATAAACTCCCATGACTTTACCCTTCCTTATGTCTACAAAGCCTCTAGGATATACATGACATAACTAGGGTCGGGACAAAACCCCGCCCACACATGACTCCTGTACAATAACAAAATATAAGGAACCAACTCGGAAAGCTCCGAAGCAAACTGGAGCTCACCAACAGTAGCTGTATGACCTGTCTCCTACTTGTGCGGTGTATGAGCTGAGGTACCTGTGCCTGCAGCATGAAATGCTGGTCCCCCGTGAAGGACGTCAGTACGAAATATGTACTGAGTATGTAAATCTTTAAATAATCATATGCGATATAGGGGATTAAGAAAATCAGACGCAAGTGAATAAATCATAATAGAAGTGAACCACAATTCATAAACACTTTTAGGATCATGTACATTATCATTAATCTGAATTGGGTTCCTGAATTCAAACACATTTGTGGAACGGTATACATTCGTTTATTTCATTCTTTACAATTATCATTCGCCATTACATCCTCCTCCCGAACCTCCAACCACCTAACAATAATCAATATTGTACCGTACTGTGACCATTAGGCTGCCCCCAGTACGTATCAACTGTAATCATATCAAGTATCGGGATCGGCCTATGCTAGGCTTAAGCCCCTGAGCTACCACCCACACGTATATCAAGTAACACACATAAGAGATCTTTCCAATAACTTAGTTCAAAATCTTTTGAGGTTATTACATTAGTGTTCATGCCAATATAGTACCTTTGGAACAATGATACATCAATAGGAATCAAGTAATAGACCTTCTATACAATAACGATGTAATAAAGACTCATTGGTACAACAACAATGTGTTTCAGAATCATCAATATCACAACAATGAAATAGGAGCCTTTTGGTATATCAATGAAACATTTTGACACTTTATAGAATGGAAACAACTTCGTTGGTAATGTAGAACAATACATGTTTTTGGACAACCTCGGAATCTTACTTGATGGAACATTGGTGTTTTCATGCCAAAGAACATCGTTAGAGTATGCTTTACAAACCTCGTTGTAGATTCGGATACCAATTCAACACAACTTCCCGCCTTTACAAATCACTTATCTACAATGAAATGTTTGGCATCTAGTATTAGCAACCCAACACCACAATTCTCTTCCATAATTCCATACAACCAATATTTGCATACATTCCAAAAACCAACTTGAACAATAGGTTTATGTGTATATATATATATATATAGCCATCATTTCAATACCACATCATCACACCAAATCCCTTCACAATTCAACATAATCCAACCATGCACAAGAATAATCCAATATCATTTCCAATCATCTTTCAACAACAATCAAATAACATACTTCTTATGCTCACATGCATATATATACATATCCATATAAATAACACCAACATAATTTACATCCTTACCATAAAATGACCCTTTTGATTTCGAAGTCCTGTTGGCACAAATAAGAGGTGCTTCTCGAAGCCCTTGAGACGGTGAACACAACTACAGAATCAATTTGGATTTTCTACGGTTGAATCACAAGATAATTGGTGTTGAAATTTAGCTAGGGTTTCTTATTTTCAATAATTGGATGATGAATGATGGATATGAGGCTAAGTTTATGTATATAATGACCAATTTTCGTCCATGAGGTGATGGAAAATGACCATATTGCCCTTAAAAATTTAAGTACGAATCTGTCCATGGTGGACTGTTTTGACAGGCTAAAGTAAATCGGCCATAACTCTTTGCTCCGATATCGGATTTGGGTGAAATTCGTATCTTTGGATATATAATTCAAAGGTCTTTAATTTCATATAAAGTAGGACACCCAGTTTGTCCTGTACAAGGAGTTATGATCGTTTGAAGTTGACCCTAAAAAACTGTTTTGAGAGGCTGAAGTAAAACGAGTATAACTCCTTACTTAGATGTTGGATTTGGATGAAACCAATTGCATTGGAAATAACACTCAAAGATATTTCTTTTGATAGGTCGCAGCTCTCCCAGTTCATTATATTGAGGGAGTTATGATCATTTAAAGTCGACCCAAAAAACTGGCAGGCCTCAGTAGTTTGAATTTCCTGCACATTTACTGTTTACAGTTATCTCGGCCGCCGTTTTATAGTTTCGAACGTGCTCGACTATATCCGAAACTTATCTGTTTTTGGAAATCTTTATATCGTTGGAAAGCTTATTCAATAAACTTTGTATGGAACCATCGACGGGCAAATTCCAGTATAAATAAAGTCGATTCTCATACACATATGATCAAACTATACACTTGAAACCATCTAAAAATAATCAATACTCATACTTAAACTCATATATACCTAACTTAGGATTAATACATATACTCCAACACATATAACCATGGCTAATGCACGTAATTAAGTATGGGGTGTTACAACAACAAACCTGATTGCTTGGTATCAGTTATCATAACCGCGGTCCATGCCTCCGCGATCGCAGAAGCTGCTTGATCTCAATGGCAGAACTATGAATACAATCGAGGTCAAATCAGTTTAAAGACCATTGGACTGCCCATTTTCCCCACTATCATCTCTCAATTTCTCTCAAAATTCTCTCTAATTTTTGGCATTCCATTGCATATCCAAGTGTCCATTCACCCCTTTTGCATCATCTAAATTGGTAAGTAGTCTCAATTTTCTTGGAATTGACACAATTTCATGCTTAGAACTCACAATGTAGAGAAAAGGCCTGAATATGTGGTTAGCTGTTTTATTTGGTGTACACGCTAATGGGGAAGTCTTGAGTACCCGAATATACGCTTTAAATGGTCCTAGTAATCATGTACACTATGTGTTCGATTGAATGCCCTAAAGAGTTCAATTTGAATTCATTCAAGTCTAGGGGCTATAATCATACATTCTAGGCTTTAATTCATTGTTTATAATGTTGTCATGCCTAGTTAAAATGAGGGATTGGGGTTAAAATTGCATTTTGAACACTGTCTAAAAACTATTAAATTGGTCTCAGGTACCGCGATCGCGGTCCCAATGACTGCGATCGTGGCATCATGGTCGTAGTCATAGCTCCGTGATTACCATACCTGAGGGTAATTTTTGGCAGACATCAAAATTTCTAGCATGTTTTTGGTGTGAAAATACTAATGTTAGCCTAAGCCGTACTGCTTACAGGTTCTCAGCCTCAAAGATGAGATATTTTGATAATACTCAATTCATGGCTTCATAATGACAACACCTCTACTATGCATATTTCTACAGGAAAAATCTACTCCTTGAAAGGGGTATTAGCTTAGACAAGGAGGAGAAGCTCCCAAAATTCCATGCTAGGCTCACTACAACCCGGTGGATGTGTTTTGCCCCAGAACCCTGCTATGATAATGAGCAATGGGTGCATGAGTTCTACGCAAACCTCAGCATATTTTCTCTTGCAAAACCAGTGATAACAATTTGGGGTAAGCAGGTGAACTTCATAGCAGAGTAGATTATTACGATGTATGGGCTCCCGATAATGACATGGGGCAGTTTCATGCAAGGCATGCGAGCCAGGGACCTAGATGGATTATATATTCTGTTCTAAAAAAGTAGTTCCCTGGGCCACCACCAAAAGAGATATTCCAATGAACGACTTCAAGGCTGAAGTAAGGATGTGGCTGAACATCATCTGTAGCAAGGTCTCTCCATGCACTCATATGACCATTATCACAGACACTGTGCTAGGATGGTGTCTTGTATTCTATTTGTAATCGCTCTAAACGTAGGAGCGATTATGATTTCAAAATGGTGGTACTTTAAAAACCATGGGGGTACTCATCTTCTCTTTCCTTCTCTTATAACTGAGCTATGTAAAAGGGCAGAAGTGGAAGAATATGTCGCAGACACTTGGGTGAGCCTAGGATCCCTCATTTGTCCACTCAAATTTAGAGGTGAGGGCTCCCCAAGTAAAAGTAAGAAGAGGAAGATGGACTCGAGAAAATCAGTCCAAGAGGATACAGACTCTTGTAGACCCTCATCAACCACTGCTTTCGATGACATCTCTGTTCATATGCAGGGGGTAAGGGAAATATCATCCAAATTGCCCCAGGGACTACGATATCCCTCCACTGCCCTTTATTCATATGTAGCACAGTTAGATTATGAGAAGTACATGGCAGAGAAAAAAAAGTAGGGTGCCACAGTAGCCAATCTGGAGAGAGCCTACTCAGCCTTGGCTGCCTCCTACAGGGACCTTAAGGAGTCACATGAGAAGTTGGTGAAGTGAGAGAACAAAAACTCCACTTTTTTAATTTCTCTCTCCAAAAATACATATACATAACTTTGCCAAAATTGACTTACAGTTATTCTCCTTAGAAGAAGACACAATCAAGGGGCGGTTACCATTTTTGAATCCACTTGTATTGGAGTCCCGCTGCTACTTACTGGCATTAAATTTTAACTAAATCTCTTTTTAACATTCTCAAAATTTAAGATCTGAGGTTAGTATTTTTTTGTCACTTTACTAAAAATTAGAGATTCCGAATGAACAAGTTGTTGCATGTTGTTCATTCATTGATTTTTTCATAGTACTGGAGTAAGGTTTTGGTTTTCTACTTTACCAAAATATAGATTCGATATATGGATTCTCCTTTGTTGTTTTCAAATTTGACCATTTGGAATTTCTAAATTAACTGAACATTACTTAGTAAATGGATGATTCTTCTTCTTTTAGTTAAGGATTAACTTAGATAGAGCCTAATTGACCAACAAATTGGGTTGTTGGGTTCATGTTTGGAGAATTTGATTACAAGGAACCTAATTTTGATGAAAACAAATCAAAACATCGTAACGACCCCATTAAGATGAAAAAGCTCAAGAAAGTTGCTGATGGAAGGTCAAAAAAACAAATTGAAGAATTGTCAAGAAAAGCAAAAAAAGATGATACTGTACGACCACTTCTACCAAAGGTATTTTAGAGTTTTTGATTTTGAATTTGATTGTTAATTTGTGCTGGGATATTTGTGTTTTTTTCCCAATAATGTGAGATTTTGAAACTTTCAATTATTTGGAGATAGTTGTTAGTTTTGCTGTTAATTTTGGATATTTTCTTTAATTTGATGTATTTTTAGAAATTTCCCGTGTATATACATAAGTCCCATTTGTATATGTTTGACATATACATAGGTTCTGCTGCTTTTATTTAAATAACAATGATATCTATAGTTCATATACATATGTGATGCTTTTACGTAGGTATGTGTTATAAACATACATTACTATTTATAGCATGTTGAACAAATATAGAAGTGTGTTTTGGATTTTGTTTTGTTATGTGTGTTTGAGACAATATACATTACATATGTATATGTTAGACATATACATAAGATTTGATATGTTGTTTTGATGTGTAATGAAATGCCCAGTATAATATACAACATATTTTATGTATATGATAATAATATACATAAGTATTTTTTATGTGTTGACCATATGCACTTAGATATGATGTGTTTTTCATTTTGTACAGGGTCTGAAATAATGGATAAAACATGTCCCAACGCATTCGTTGCATTTCGGTAGTTCGTGCAACCACGATTTTGGATTAGATATCAAGAACTATCTTGGTGAAGAAGTTCAAAATATTTTTCATCAAATAATTTTTGATTCTTTTCTATACATGCCTCAATGTAACTTTCGGGGTCATATTTCCAAATGCATACTCATGCTTAAGATAGAGCAAGATAACCCGAATGAAGTACATGTGTATGTGTAGGGGACTATTGTCAAGTTTTCTATTCTTGAGTATGCTATAATATTCAGACATAAATGTACAGGGAACATCAAGGATCACCTATATACTAAATCATCAAATTTTATATTAATGGTGAATTACATCCCAAATGCAAAAAATTCTGTCAAAAAGATGATTTTTATTCAGCGATTCAAGTTGGGAAATTTCGACAACAATATCGATGTTTTGAACATGTTCATACTTTATTTCATTCAAACTTTTGTGTATTCAAAAATAAGTGATACAACTATTAGCAGATATAACTTTGTGATGGTTGAGGATGAAAGATATGAATAATTCCCATGGAGGAAGACTTTGTTTCAAAAGCTTATGGAGACGTGGAAACAGGATTTCTTTGTTGAAAAATAGCTATATTAGATGGGAGGAATGCCTCATATGCTGAATGTATGAATGTACGAATGTTGTTCTGAGGTATAATGTACGATAGCTGAGCGAGTGGGAAATGTAATTCCAAGAATTTCTAACAAAAAGGTTGTTGGGATCAAGATCAAGTACGAGAAGTTCATGGGTGGTATGTTCAGCAAGGTAAGTATTTTGTAAATGATTTGATGTTTATTTTTTTTTCATTTTGTTGAGTTTAGAAGACTCGTAAAGTTTCCAAGTTTTATTCCTTAACAGTTTGTATACAACAATCTATGTCCAACTCATGAAGAAGTACAAAGGCTTGATTTGCCAATGATTGAGGGCACTGAATTAAATGATCATTAATCTCCATTATCGTATGCTACTTCAGCATATCGTAGTGGTAAATGACCTTCGTCAACATATATATAAATTCGGACTCCGAGCTACAAGGTTTTTAGGATTTCAGTTCAGTACCACCCCCGAAAATTCTTTAAAAAGCAGGTTTCAGTAATGATACATCAGCATCATAACCTACGAAGAGGAGGAGGACAATTCATTTTTATACTAAAACTGTTGAGATGCAAGAACGTGAGAAAACACCAACGTCTATTTCTAGAGGATATATGTCAATAGACAAAACAATAACTTCAGTTTTAGAGCATGTTGACGCAGGAAAGACATGTCCATCATCTTCCAGTAAGTCTGTTCATCAGTCCACTTTTGATGTCAATTGGGACGAGATAAAGTCATTTATACAGTCTTATGTAAGTTTTTCATAAGGTAAAATACTATAAAACAAATTGTGGAAACACTCAGATGTTCTTTGTCTTTTTATATACAGGTTGAAAAAAAATTCAACGATCTTCATGATCTTATTATTAAACAACATGAAGACTCAAATGTCAAAATTGATAAATAACAGGCCGAACTCTTGTAGATATTTACACACAACAAACACACCGAGGAAAAGGTAACCTATATTTAATATACATTATATAATTAATGAATTCGTATTTGTATATGGACTATATCTGTAACTTCATCATTTATCTGATTTTCTTAAAAATAGGGGGATAAATAAGGTTCATATACATACCAACTGTTGTATGTAGTTTTTATTATAATTTCCTTTACAATGGCTCACCTATGTATATTAGTTTAATATACATACACAGTTTTAATTAGAATGACATTACATATGTATATTACTTAATATACACAAACTGTGTTATGTATATGACCATGAAAAATCTTCAATATGTGTTATATACGTACAATTTATATAACCACAAGATCTATGTATTTGGACATCACAATTTTCTTATTTACATACATTATATTTAGTTGTTAATTTCCATTAATTCATATCACATTAGATATTCTATAACCATTGTTGCTTTCATTTACATAGGATGGTGTAGAAGTAAATATTTAGGCAGAAAGGGGAGCATTCAATGTAAGTTCAAAGTAGAAGCATTCTAAGAATAATTATGTATTTTTCTTTATTTAAATTGATGTTATCAAAATTATACTTACATATGTATAATACTAATTTCTACAGGATCTTGAAGTGGGAGTTTCAAAAATGGGAGATGTACTATCACAAGAGCATGTCGAAGAGATAAATGTCGTCACAACCATAAAAGACAAAGGAAAAAGGGTGTTCTTTTTTCTAACTAATAGGTTTACATAGGTCGTTTCATATATGAATTTATCATAAAAAATTTTTACTTGATTTTTATTTTTGATGTATCTTGATATTGATTTTTAGTGGATTTAAACTAATGTGACTGCTAACGTATATGTTATATGTACTATGTATATGAATAAAATATACATAAATAGTTTGAAACGCCCCAGGAGTACACCTAGGATGCCACGCGGTGCTTACGGTCCCATGAGACCACAAGCTAGCACATGAGCTGGTACCTGCTGTGAGCACTGAATGAAACTGATAAACAACATATGCGGAATTTCAACGGAAATACCGTAAGGTTTTAATAACTAAAATCAATATTGATACATGTTTTAAAACATCTGGAAACCTACTGATAAAACAACTGATAATCACAACTGAAAACTGACCAACTGTCTGTACTAGTCTGAAAGCCTCTAAACTGCCTGACTGTGGAGTTGATTGAACAAGCCCCCAACAAAATTTGACTGACTAAATAACTGAACTACTCACATAACTGAATATAAGAGAATTAATCCTCAAAAGAAAAGGACTTATCATGGCTGCGGCTGATGCACTAAAACGTCTAAGTACAATCAGGAATTCGAGCGTTTGAACCAATGATATAGGACATCATAGCGCAAGAAACGAGTATGTGGCCAGTCATTTTGAAAGTACTGGTTTGCTAAATGAGTTTAGGCTGATATAAACGGGTTCATGTTCATGAGTAATAACTGACTAAATGTATAGCATGAGGTATTGAGTAAGAATGCATGAAAACTGTAAAGACTAATAATGCATGACAACGCATAAAACAAGTTCTTAAGTAGCCTATAAACCGAGGTACTGAAATCTGATAGTTAAATATATGGTAAACTATATTCTACGGTCAAGAAAGACTGAGTTAAATTCTAAACTGAGTACTGAAACTGAAACTGTGGGAGCTTTCATCTAATCGGCATGCCCTAATATAAACTGATTGGGGTTCAACCCATGACCCCAGTTGGAAGGGTGTTAGTACTATTCCATGGGTTACTAATAATGGCTGGGTCCATCCTAATCTGGCAGGAAGACTTAAGAGATGTAAATATGTATGTCAACCCTAGACTTGAAGGAAGGCATAGTAACCTATGCTGTCTACGTTTGTTCTGTAACTCAGGGTTGAAACTAAGGGTCACACCCTAAACTGACAGGAATGCCCCCATTCCTGGGTTTTCTCGGTTCTTAATCCTACTCCTAACTAAACCGACACTGAGCACTAAACTAGGATAGGCTTGAATGAATTCACACTGACCATGTTAACAGATTGAGTACTACTGGTCATGATTCACCTGGGATATTTTTATGACTACTGTAAATTAGGTAAATATCTAGATCGGGTATCATAACCCCTAGGACTCGATATCATGGACAATAGGACCATACTACTAATTTTAAATCATAAAAAATAGTCACAATTCAACTTTCACTTATTTAGTCATTTTATCAAACATTTGGAAGGCATAACCTTGTACATGGGAATATCAACATGCTAACATATCATGACTTCAACAATTAATTCGCAATTTAGGGGATTCAATATGATACTTACATCATCCAACATACACATTAGTTTACTTCATATTAAATTTAGATATTCATAACTGGACACTCAGATTACAACACATACATGGACATAATATGATCTAAATCGAGCAAGCTTATAACTCAAGCTTTAAAAAAGGTTCTTGGACTCCAAGGGGTGGAAGGGATCCAAGGATGAACACTTAACATACCTCAATTGAAAAATTCTTGGAAGTTGTTGAGGAATTTCTTGAGAATTGAACTTGAAGCTTGAAGGGCTAGGGCTTGTGTTCTTGAGAGAGAATGTTTTGGATTTTGAGTGAAATATGAATTTAGGGTCAAAATGTTGTTTTAGGACCCAAATCCCGTGTTAAAGTGAGGGAAAAAGACTAAAATACCCTTTTGGGTTCGAGATTAAAATAGGCTAAAAACGTTCCTAGTGATGCGATAACCAATGCATTACGTCACTCACCTATGTGATGGTCATTACACCGCATTGATGAGGCCAATGCGGTACCCAACACGACGTAACCTAATCATGTTGGTTCACTGGTCTTATCATCCAAACATACTTCAAACGTCGTCCGAAAAATCCAAAACTCACTTGAAATGAACTATGGACAACCCTGACCATGAATTAACTTAAAAAACAAATTTTTAGGGTTGGGAAGGTCAAAAATCAAATCATCAAAGTTTATAGGCCATAAATTAGACTATGTCTTCAACACTTAGCTAAATTTCTTAGGTCTTAGGCCTCTCATGTATGCTTTATGAGCTGAATTGAACTAGGAAGCATACGTGATATTATAATATCTCCCCCTTGGGAACATTCGTCCTCGAATGAGGTTGACTAAATTGAGAATACCAAGAAACTGTAATTATACTGACACACTGATAACGCTCAACTTACACGTCAATTTAGTGCAAGGCTGTCGTCGTCAATATATTTACCCAACTTTGGAGTCAGGGTCGAATCCAAGAGGAATAATATAAGTGGCGATTAAACTTATTTGAAACTATAGGTATAAGTTGAATTCAAACAAATGATATAAAAACATAAAATGGGGGTTTTTGATGATCAAAGAATAATTAAAGTTTCGACACGCTTCAGAATTCAAAGCTAAAATTTCAATGGTTCAAATCAATGATAAAGAGAAACTAGGGTTATGATCACTATAATTATTAACCACTCATTGAATAATAGTTGTAGTACTGGATTATCATGACTTGTGGGAAACACCAAATTATTAGTTTCGACAGTCCATCTAAGTATTTCTCAACCTACCTAGATATTGAAATACCTAATTCTCTCAAACTTAGGAAAACATTCTATTCACACTAATTTTATCTCAAGTTGATCAATCTTGTTACAACATTAATCATTAGATAAGAACTTAACATTCACAAATCCTCATTGATAATTCTCTACCTTTAGTTTATTTCTCATATCGAGCAAATCAACATAAGGCGGGATCTATTGTTTGAAACCAATAAATAACAATCATAACAAAGGAGTTATCAAGATGTCTCCACAATCACTCAAACCCTAGCCAACTATTAAATCCATGGAGGAATAATGATAGATCCTACAACCCTAGTTGTGGGTTTTAGTTCCACATGAGAAAGAAAGAGATAACAACAATTATATTCATCATTCAAAGTAATTAAACTTACAAAAGATGAAGTCTGAAGTTGATTCTCTTCTAAGTTCAAGAGAAAATTCCCAAAACCAAATCAAAGAATTGAAAATTGAATTCTAAGTTAAGAGCCCCCAAAGAGAGGTGAACTCCTTTGGAATAAGTTTCAGCCATTTCCAGATTCCTATGAAAACCCTAGAACTTGTCCTTAAATATTTAAGCCTAATTATGGAAACAAAATCATAGATCACAGCTTTTTTCCTCGAACAGATGACATCGTGGGTGATGGCTTATCAGGAGTTTGATGACTTATCAGGAATGTCGTCAGCTCCTCTTCAGTTTTGACAATCTCTGCCTTAGGTTGACGATGAGGTGTGATGGATTATTAGACCTTTGACGATTTATTATAGATGTCATTGATTATTCACTTCATATCCCATTCACTGGCTAAGCCTAACGACAATCTAGATGACTTATGACACTTCTGACGGCCTATCACTGATGTTGTCACATATTCCAGTTGAAGTCCATTCTCTGTCTAAGGATGACGGTACTTCTAATAACTTATCACAAGGATGAAGACTTATCAGACAAGTCGTTAGCTATACTTCCCTCTCTACTTGCTCAGAAACTAACTCTTTTACTTCCATTATTGCTGGTTGTCTTGCATCTGGACTTTTACTGCAATATCAATAAGAAAAAAAATCAAAAATGACAAAAGTTGCTTAAGACTTTGCAATTATTCTCAGTTAAAAGCCTCAAATGTGTTAGCATCTGCTCACACATCAACACCCTCAACTTAAACTAATTGCTTGTCCTCAAGCAACTAAAATACAACAAAGAGAATACAAAGTACATTCGACAGTCAATCATCCATATTATCTCAAAACATCTTTACCATCTCCAAGGTCAATTAATTTTAACAAAAAAACTGTTTATATTATTGAAGAACAATAATGCGACACACAGGAATCAAGATATGGCATCAATTCAGCAACAACAACCATGTATGTACCAAGATTACACTATCCAAACAAGTTAGCAACTAGCAACGTAACCAGTGTGCCCTCACTACAAAGAAGTCCCACTTCACTTATATCAGACATCACATATGTAACCATGGGGGCAATCAAAAGATGCTCACTCTCAGAATGAAGTTCCAATCAATGTATGCGAAATACTATAAGCTTGCCCTTATTTTCATTACCGAAACTTTTAGACAGTTAAGTTAAGACCACTATAGGACTTTTCTTCAGCTTGTAATGTATGCTTGGGGCTGGTATAATACACAAGGATATTTAAAGTAACTAATCCTCCTTGGCACTACACTTTTTCTTGGGTCTCACTTATCAACATTTACCTTATTTCTCCATTTCTTGATTAAAGAACATTCAAGCTGGGTGCAGTTGTTATTCATTTATTTTCTATTTTTTCATAACTTTTCTTTTCTCATTCTTTTTCTACCACACCTAGCCTTGCATTTTTTTATTCTTCATTATACTCACTTTACATCATGCACCCCTATGATAGACACCCTCAACTTAGGCCATTTTCCTAAGTCAAAGTGCACAATATCCAAGGAGGACCAGAGCCAAAATAGGTTCATTGTGATACAAATGGGAAGGTGATAGGTAACATAAAAAGAATAGGCATTCAGGCTCAAAATATGGATCAAGGGATATTATTCACACATGGAAGGTCATTTAGGCTAAAAGTGGACTAATATCAACAACAACCTATGATCCTTTCCTAACCGCTATCTTGTAACCAAGGCAAGACCAACTAAGCAACTTCTGGATTTAACACACAACGGGAACTAGGTAGTATCTCACACACACATGGCATAAAGGTACATCACAATCTACTATCCATTCGGTTTATGTAATTGTTTAGCAATGACTATCATGTCACTAGTACTAATGCCATAACAAGATGCACAGTGGTCACACATAAATACATATCACAAAGTTAAAAAATAGACCATTGGAGAGGTGTTCAAAAATCAACAAAAACATGTTAACTGCCAAAGGTACTTGTATTTCTCCTAGTCAACTACAATATTTTACAATAAATCACAATACACCTAAATTTGCCGGCTCTACTTGGAACAAGACTCTAGGAAAAAGAAGCACGACAACAAAAACCCCAAGAGAACATCAACACCCACAAGAAGCCCCACCCTCAACTTAAAATCATGCAATGTCTCCAATACGCCAACCCAAAACAAGAGTGTTAGAAACATACATGTGGTACCATGGGTGCGAAGATCTGATGTCAATCACATAATACAAATACAAACAACAAAATAACGTGGGTTGCCTCCTAAGCAGCGCTTGATTTTATCTCGCGGCACAACTAGGTTATCTTGACTACTCATAATTTATCAAGATACCTTAAAAGTGCTTCATCCTTTATCCCTCCACTTAGACGATTTGAATCATCGGCCCATCTTTCTATCTTTACATCTTTTAGGTGCGTTGGGCAAATGTGAGAGCATGATAAGGAAAGTTTTATCACACCACTTTGAAGACTTAAACCACTTACCCAATTTTGCATCAAACTTAAATGTGGGCTTATTTGGAAATAGTGAGAATCTTAAAAAGCCATTAAATAGACATCGATCTTTAAGCTTCTTGGCCTTCAAGATTGGGGTTGTATTATACCCTTTCAAAAAGACAAACTCCAAAATATTGGAATTTTCCTCCTCATTTTCAAAATTCATCATTTTCTTGGGTGATTTGACTTTCATCACATCCACCAAGCATAATGTTGAAATGTGATTCAAGTGAGGTCTTCTCCCTAATTTCAGAGTTGCATCCTTCTCGGCCTCTTCACCCCGAATTGGGCTAGAGTCTTTATAAGAGATTGGCTTGGTTTCTTCTTTTGCCTCTAGCACCATTTCCTCAATCATGGCATCATCTCTCATGGTTGGTTTGGTTGGTTGGAAAATCACTGAGGGTTGCTCATCATCAAGCTCAATATCAATATAGGGTTCTTACTCCTCATCTTCACACTCTTTCATTATTTTAAATGATTCCACAGACAAGATATCATATAACCATAATATAGAAGAATACTTTGAATGATTGACCTCTATATCTATCTCTTCATGAATGATTGGCTTTATGTCTTGAAACATATCACATATGATATCATACATTTCTTTCTGGAGATCCAACATTCGTTGAAACATAGCTTCAATGCCACTCTTACCGGTACTTCGTTCTTTCTTTTCTTGACCATAAGACCTATCAAACTCATAAGAATACCTAGAATTTGGGTTAGCACAATTGGGGGAGGGGGCATTTGGGAAATCACTCCAATATCCATCTTAACCACCATATAGAGAACAATCATACTCTCGGTAGGATAGAGATAGTGCATACATCTCTCTCCGGGGAGCATATCTATAATCTTACCAAAAGTGAGGTCCATCACAATATGGACATGAATCATCAAGATAAGATTTCCAACCACCAAGCTCATGTTTATTCCATAATGCCATAGTAATAAGTAAACTAAAATAAAAATCTACCTAACACAAGAAATAAAAGAAAACTAAAAACAAATATTTACAAGTTTAAATTCAAGAAAGTAGGCTAAAATTCCAAACTAACTCAATACACCAAATTGTTCCCCGACAATAGCGCCATTTTTGATAACGCTTAACTTACACGTCAATTTAGTACAAGATGATCGTCGTCAATATATTTACCCAACTTTGGAGTCAGGGTCGAATCCACAAGGAACAAGGTGAGTAGATATTAAACTAATTTGAAACTATAGCTATAAGTTGAATTCAAACAAATGATACAAAAAGATAAAATGGGGGTTTTTGATGATCAAACAATAATTAAAGTTTCGACTTGCGTCAGAACTTAAAGCTAAAATTTCAATGGTTCAAATCAATGATAAAGAGAAACTAGGGTTATGATAACTATGATTATTAACCCCTCATTGAATAATAGTTGTAGTACTGGATTCTCATGACTTGTGGGAAACTCCAAATTATCAGATTCGACAGTCCATCTAAGTGTTTCTCAATCTACCTAGATGTTGGACTCCCTAATTCTCTCGAACTTAAGAAAACATTCAATTCATATTGATTTTATCTCGAGTTGATCAATCTTGTTACAACAGTAATCATTAGATGAGAACTTAACCTTCCCAAATCCTCGTTGATAATTCGCTACCTTTAGTTTATTTCTCAGTTCGAGAAAATCAACATAAGGCGGGATCTATTGTTTGCAACCAATAAATAACAATCATAACAAAGGAATTATCAAGATGTCTCCACAATCACTAAAAACCTAGCCTACTATTACATCCATGGAGGAATAATAATATATCCTACAACCCTAGTTGTGGGTTTTAGTTCCACATGAGAAAAAAAGAGATAGCAACAATTATATTCATCATTCAAAGTAATTAAACTTACAAAAGATGAAGTCTAAAGTTGATTCTCTTCTAAGTTCAAGAGAAAATTCCCACAACCAAATCAAAGAATTGAAAATTGAATTTTAAGTTAAGAGCCCCCAAAGAGAAGTGAAATCCTTTGGAATAAGTTTCAGTCATTTCCAAATTCCCAGGAAAACCCTAGAACTATTCCTTAAATACTTCAGCCTAATTATGAAAAAAAATCATAGATCACAACTTTTTTCTCGGACAGATGACGTCGTAGAAGTGGCTTATCAAGAGTCTGACGACTTATCAAGAATGTCATCAGCTCCTCTTTACTTTTGACAATCTTTGCCTTAGGTTGACAATGAGGTGTGACAACTTATCAGACCTTTGATGACTTATCACAGACGTCATCGATTGTTTACTTTAAATCCTATTCACTGTCTAAGACTAACGACAATCCTGATGGCTTATCACACTTTTGAAGACCTTTCACAGATGTCATCACATATTCTAGCTGAAGTCCATTCTCTGTCTAATTCTGGTGGTACTTTTGATAACTTATCTCAACGTTGACGGCTTATCAGATAAGTCATCAGCTATACTTTCCTCTCTACTTGCTCAGAAATCAACTCTTTTACTTTCATTATTGCTGGTCTCTTGCATCTTGACTCTTACTACATTATCAAAGAGAAAACAATACAAAATGACAAAAGTTGCTTAAGACTTTGCAATTATTCTCAGTTAAAAGCCTCAAATGTGTTAGAATCTAGTCACACATCATACATACAACTAAAACATGACTAAATTTGAAACATAACGCATGGCTGAATTGATTCGTGAATACATGAATGACATGAGAATAGTATGCAGCTGGAACTGAGTATAAAATAGAATGAATCTAAAAAAGACTATTATCATAGGCTTAGTCTTAGTTTGCAGATAATAGATGAGGGTACTTGATTTATATGTCTGCTTGTTCTTCCCGAGTGGCTCCCTCAATAGATGGTTTTACCAAAGAACTTTGACCAAGGAAACTTCTTTGTTCCTTAGTCTGCGAATCTGATGGTCAAGAATTTTGATTGGAACTTCTTCATAAAAGAGACTGTTCTAAACATCTACACTTTCTAAGGGAACTACAACCGCTAGGTCACCAATATACTTCTTTTGAAAAGTGACTTAAAACACTGGGTGCACTGATGCTTCGTCTGTAGGCAACTCAAGTTCATAGGCTACCATTCTGAAATGGCTCAGAATTCTGTTAAGGCCAACATACCAGGGACTAAGATTCCCCTTTTTACCGAACCTCTATACCTCTTCATGGGAGATATTTTCAAGTAAACTAAGTCACCAATCTCAAACTCAAGGTCTCTCCTCCTCATATCAGTAAAGTATTTTTATCGACTTTGGGCTGTCTTAAGCCTTTCCCTGATCAACTGAACCTTATCTAATGCATCAAATACTAAATCGGGCCCTATAAATGTGGTATCCCCTACCTCAAACCAAATAATAGGAGATCTTCACCTCCTTCCATAAAGAGCCTCAAATGGATCCATCTGAATACTGGAATAATAACTGTTATTATATGTGAACTTGATCAAATATAAGTGATCATCCCAGGTACCTTTAAAATTAAGGACACATGCTCTCAACATATTCTTTAGGGTATGAATAGTCCTTTCTGCTTGACCATCTATCTGAGGGTGAAAGGCTGTACTGAGCTGAACTTGGGTACCAAGACCCTTCATGAAGGCTTTCCAAAAGTGAGTGGTAAACTGAGTACCTCTATAAAAATGATGGACAACAAAATACCATGCAACCTACCCAATTCTCTAAGGTAGAGCTTGGTGTAATCCTCAGCTGAATAAGAAGTATGGACTGGTAGGAAATGGGTTAACTTGGCCATCCTATCCATAATGAACCAAATCGAATCATGCTGACGAAGAGTATGAGCCAAACCCGTCCCAAAGTCCATGTTCACTCCCTCCTACTTCCAAGTGAAGATACTGAAATCCTGCACATAACCACTAGGCTTTTAGTGCTCAATCTTAACCTGCTAGCAAGTACGACATTTAGCTACAATGTCTCTCTTCATCCCACTCCACCACTAGATTTACCATAAATTGAGGTACATATTAGTGTCCCCTGGATGAATAGAGTAACACACACCATGCACTTCAGCAGGGATCCACTATCTCAATTCATCTACATAGGCACACACAGTCTACCCTGGCAACGTAATACACCATCTCCCTTTTGGGAGAAAACCTCTACCTTTTGATCTCTGACATACTCCTTCAACCTCACCAAACTAGAATCCATATCCTTCTTTTCTTTCTCTTAAGCAACCAAAAAAGATTCTGAAATATTTTTCACCTAGGGCGTCTGCCATTACATTGGCCTTGCCCGGATGATAAAGAACACTCATGTCATAGTTTTTCAATAACTCTAACCACCTCCTCTGGTACAAGTTCAAATTTTTCTATGAGAATACATACTGGAAGCTCTTGTGGTCTGTGAACACATTAATATGCACCCCATATAAATAATGCCTCTAAATTCTTAAGGTAAACACAACAACTGCTAGTTCGAGATCATAAGTAGGGTAATTCTTTTCATGGGGTTTAAGTTGTCTGGAGGCATAGGCTATAAACTTACCCTTCTGCATCAAAACATATCCCAAACCAACTCTGGAAGCATCACAGTACACAACAAACTCGTCTGAACCATTTGATAACTCTAGGACTGGGGCTATGGTGAGTCGAGTCTTCAACTCATAAAAACTCTTCTCATAAGTATCTGACCACTAAAACTTGACTTTCTTCTGAGTCAATCTAGACATAGGGGATGCTATAGACAAAAACCCTTCAGCAAACCATCGATAATAGCCATCGTAACCCAAGAAACTTCTGCTATCTGATAGAGAGATGGGTCTGGGCCAATTTTTTACTGCTTTGATCATTTGAGGATCAACTCTAATGCCATCACCGGAAATAATGTGACCAAGAAAAACTACTGACCTTAGCCAAAATTTGCACTATCTAAATTTTTCGAACAACTGATGGGCTCTAAGAGTCTGCAATACTCTTCTGTGGTGGTCTGAATGATCATTTTAATTATGGGAATAGACAAGAATGTCATTGATGAAGACTATGAAAAATATGTCCAAGCACTATTTGAATACCCAGTTTATCAAGTCCATAAAGGCTGCTGAGGCATTTGTGAGACCAAATAACATGACTTGAAACTCAAAGTGACCATACCGAGTTTGGAAAGTTGTTTTTGGAATGTCATATCCTCTTACTCTGAGCTGATGGTAGCTGAATTTGAGGTCTAACTTAGACAAGTAAATGGCACCCTAAAGTTGGTCAAACAAGTCATCGATTCTACGAAATGGGTATTTATTCTTGATTGTGACTTTGTTCAATTAACAGTAATTAATGCATATCCAAAGAGAATCGTTTTTCTTATGTATGAATAGGACTGGTACGCCTCACGGGGAAATGTTGGGCTTGATGAATCCTTTATCTAGGAGGTCCTTCAACTGTTCTTTCAACTCTTTGAGTTCAGCTGGAGACCTTTTATATGGCGAGATAAAAATAGGCTTAGTATCCTGAAGAAGGTCTATTCAGAAATTAATTTTCCTTTTAGGAGAAACTCCGAGAGGGTCTTCAGGTAACATATCTGGAAATTCCCTTGCTACTAGAACTGACTCAAGATTGGGAGTCACAGAACTAGAGTCTTTGACTCACACAAGATGAAAGACACATCCCTTGGATATTATTTTTCTCTCTCTAAGGTATGAAATAAGTTAACCCCTAGGTGTTGTGGTACTACCCCTCTATTCAAGTACTGGTTTGTTTGGGAACTGTAAATATACAATTTTGTTCCTACAATCAACTAGAGCATAGCATGAATAAAGCCAATCCATGCCGAGAATGACGTCAAAATCTGTCATCTTTAGTTCTATAAGGTCGACTGATGTGACTTTCTGAGACATTATAATTGGGTAGTTTTTGTATACCCGCCTCACTATGATAGACTTACCTATTGAGAAAGGCTTTGTTAAGGTTTCAAGACTGACTTTGAAGTTGACCACTATATAAGGGGTTATAAAAGAAAGAAAAGCTCCAGGGCAGAGCAAAGCATAAACATGTAAATGAAAGACCTGAAACATACCAGTAACCATATCAGGGAAACTTTACTGATCTTATCAGGACTGAAGTGCATAGAGCCTGTTTGGTTGTTACCCACTGGTGGCACTGAAAGTGGCACCCCACTGAGATGGGCAACCGGACTGATCTAGGGGTGATTGTGCTAACTCTGCAGACCTGCCTATGGATATTATTTGATTCTATAGCCTAGACTAACATACCTAAAACATACATTGCTACCAGCTCTGCAAATACCCTGATAGTTTCTACTATATTTTTGGCACAAAGGGTTTTGTTCGAGCACTGTTCACATTACCCTAAGACTTAGATCCTGGCACTCTGTCCTTGTTGTCATTCCTAAATTTAGGCGTTGGTGCAATAGAAAATGATAGAGATGGGACTAAATATTTTGGGCAAAATTGAGGATAGTTACCACCCTCTAACTTCAGCTGAGTGAAATTAAAACTATCTGTACTAGCCCTCTTGTTCTCTCTCTCTTCTTAATATTTTCCTCCCCTATCTGCTGTGCATGGACAATCAATCTCACCAAGTTTATCTTTTTGATCAACATCGTGGTCCTATACTCCTTGACCATATTATCAGATACCCCAGACATAAACTTTCTCATACTAGACCTGTTGTCAGCTACTATATAAGGAGCATATTTGGCCAGCTGAGTAAACTTAAGGGAATACTCTTCCACACTTATGTTTCCCTATTTTAGATTAATAAAATCTAATACCTTAGCCTCTCTCAACTCCAACAGGAAAAATATATCTAAGAAGGGAGTAGAAAACTCCTCCCACTCTATAGGTCCAGCCTCTGTGCCCCTATCCCCTTTCCACCACTTAAACCAAGTATGAGTTACATCTTGAAGCTGGTAAGTAGCTACTTTAGTAATCTCACTAGAAGTCACCCCCATAATGTTTGTTATCTTCTGCACTATGTCTAGGAATTCTTGTAGATCCTCTTTAGACTTAGATCCCAAAATTAAAGGAGAATTTATTCGGGTGAAGTCCTAAATCCTGGTTGTGGCAGTATTGGCCACTTGGTTGACTTGAACAGCAGTTGGCTGCATTTTTGTGATGCTACGGAGTGAGATAGAGTGGTTAATAAAACTCTAAACTCTGTATGAGAAACATGCTTATTCAGGAGATCTTCTTGAATGGGCGGAGGTGCTGGCTAGTTTTCGATTCTTCTTTCGTTACTCTTTCTAGAAGTCATATTCCGTAAATGGAAGGAAAAGTTAAATTATATAGAGAGTTTAACTTGAGATCCTGCTCATTCGCATGATATAAACACTAAAATAAGGGATACATTTCCTAAAATATCGTGTAGCCTCCTGCCCATAAGTGTGGTATGCTAAAGACCCATGCACAAGACTCTACTCGATGTAGCTTTCAGACTCCCTAAGATTCTTTAAAACCTTAGGATCTAATACCAAGTTTTTAATTCTCTGAGAGTACACCCTAGATGACACATGGTGCTTACGATCCCATAAGACCATAAGCTAACCCATGAGCTAGCACCTGCTCTGAGCACTGAATAAAATTAATAACAACATATACAGAATTTCAGCTGAAATGCCATAATGTTTTAATAACTAAAATCAATATTGAATCATATTTTAAAACATCTGGAAACATACTGATAAAACAACTGATAATCATAACTAAAAATTGACCAACCGTTTATACTAGTCTGAAAGCCTCTAAATTGTCTAACTGTAGAGTTGATGGGAAAAGTCCCCAACTAACTCCAAATGACTAAATAACTGAACTACTTACATAATTAAATATAAGATAATTCATCCTTAAAAGAAGTAGACTCACCACGACTGCTACTGCTGATGCACTAAAACATCTAAGTATGAACAAGAATTCGAGCATCGGAACCTATGATATAAGACATCATAGCATAAGAAACAAGTATGTGGTCAGTACTTTTGAATGTAATGGTATGCTAAATGAGGTTAGGCTGATATGAACGGGTTCATGTTCATAAGTAATAACTGACTAAATGTATAGAATGAGGTATTGAGTAAGAATGCATGAAAATTGTAAAGACTGATAATACATGGCCACACATAAAATAAGTTATGAAGTAGCCTATAAACTGAGGTACTGAAATCAGATAGTTAAATATGTGGTAAACTATATGCTATGGTCAAGCAAGACTAAATTGAATTCTAACCTAAATACTAAAACTGAAACTGTGGGAGCTTTCATCTAACCGACATGGCCCAATATAAATTGATTGGGGTCCAACTTGTAACCCCAATTGGAAGGGTGTTATTACAGTGCCATAGGTTACTAACAATGGTTGGGTCAACCCTAATCTGGCAGGAAAACTCATGAGATGTAAATATGTATGTCAACCCTAGACTGGCAGGAAGACATATTAACCTATGCTGGCTACATAATTTTGTAACTCAGGGATTGATACTAAGGGTCACACCCTAAACTGGAAAGAATGCCTCCATCCCTTGGTTCACTCGGTGTTGAATCCTACTCCCAATTGAACTGACACTGAGCACTAAACTGGGCTATACTTAACTGAATTCACATTGACTATGTTAACTGACTGAGTACTACTGCTCATGATTCGATTGGGACTTTTCTATGACTACTGTGAACTAGGTAAACAGCTAGATTCGGGCATCATAACCCCCAGGACTCGATATCATTGACAATAGGACCATACCATAAATTTTAAAGCATTACAAACAGTCATAATTAAACTTTCACTCATTTAGTCATTTTATCAAACACTTGGAAGGCATAACCTTGTACATAGGAATGATCAACATGCTAACATATCATGACTTCAAAATTTAATTCACAATTTAGGGGATTCAACATGATACTTACATCAACCAACATATGCATTAGTTTACTTCACATGAAATTCACATATTCATAACTTGACACTCAAATTACAACACATACATAGGAATAATATGATCTAAATCAAGCAAACTCATAATTCAAGCTTTGAAAAAGTTTCTTAGACTCCAAGGGGTGAAAGAGACCCATGGATGAACACTTAACATATCTCAATTGATGAATTCTTGTATGTTATTGAGGGATTTCTTTAGAATTGAACTTGAAGCATGAAGGGCTAGGGTTTGTGTTCTTGAGAGAGAATGTTTTGGATTTTGAGTGAAATATGAATTTAGGGGGAAAAAAATTCTATTTTGGGACTCAAATCCAGTGTTAAAGTAAGGGGAAAAGACTAAAATACCCTCTTGAGCTCAGGATTAAAATAGGCTAAAAACATGTCCCATGATGCGATGACCAACGCGTCGTGTCATTCATTGACGCGATGGCTATTGCATCACATTGCTGAGACCAACTGGTACCCAATGTGACGCAACCTAATCGCGTTGGGTCACTGGTTTGGTCATCCAAATATGGTTCAAACGTCATCCAAAAAATATAAAACTTACTTGAAATGAACTATGGACAACCCTGACCATGAATTGACTTAGAAAATAGCTTTTCAGGGTCGGGAAGGTCGAGAATCAAATCATCAAATTTTAGAGGCCATAAATGAGACTAAGTCTTCAACACTTAGCTAAATTTTTGAGGTCTTAGGCCTCTCTTGTACACATTATGAGCTGAATTGAACTAGGAAGCATATAGGGTATTACATAGTAACATCAAAATAAGAACATCATCAAACACAATGCAATTCTCATTTCTAACTTTTAAGTTGTCAGGGACACAGATAAATCCATAGCCAATGTGTCTACTGATGACGTACCAGAGGATGCTTATTTTGATGAAAATCGTAGTCCTATATATAAACATTATGAGGTTAGACATCTCATTTTATAAAATTGACCCTTAAAATAATTAAGTGATTTAGTTTTGTATATGTTTTATGTTATCTCTAGCAGGATATTGAAGGGTGTAGTGTGGATATTGGAACTGCTACATTAGATCCTAATTTTGAAGCTGTAGTGATTAAAAAATCAAACTACGCCAATGTTGAAACATCAGTTACCGGCCATATCCATAAACATCACCCAGTAAATACAGAAAATCAATATTTTTTCAATATATATGTCAAATTTTTTGGACATGTCATCAATTTTACTAATACGTTTAATCAAAACTAGCACTATAATCATAATATGTATTATTGGGATGATTACTCAAGTACTATTCCAGAATCTGCTCAAGCCGAGTTAGGCGCAATAATGGAAGGGCTGGTAACAATTGTGGATGAAGTTCCTCATGAAGTGGTTATTCCAACAAAAGAAATAACCAACCAACATTCCATATCAGATAGTCAGATTCCTCTAGATTTTTTTGATGCAGTTGTCGCGGCACATCAAGCTGCAAAAAACCCTGCTAAGAGGACCATGAATAAATCCAAAGTATTCAAGTCACCATACCTACAAAATTTACTTTTGGTTCAAAATCCATTGAAGATGAAACCACATAAATGAAATAGAAATTTACATTTGATGGTTTCTTAATATATGACCATATGCCGAGGGGTGTTATTGTGGAGGACAAGTAGTGGATTGAGGAAGGTCTATTGAAGTTACATGCCAAAAAGTAAGTCTTATCATTATTAAACTGAATATTTTATGTCAATTTTCGTATCCTATTACTATTGATTTCTTACTAACAAAATTTGAAATACTATAGAAAAATAAAGCACGAACACTACAGAGCTAAAGCAACTGCTCTTAGGGTTCAAGAAATTAATTTTGTCGTTGCTCATCCATAGTAAAAAAACTGATTTTACTTGATGTCTCAAACAAATGCATGTTGGAATGACGAGGCATTTTTTTTATACATTTTAGTTAATAGCTTTGTTATTTAAATACATATACCTGATCTCATTTTACTTACATACAAAGATTAGTTATGCTTTTTGTCAAGTTCATAACAGTTATGTATATGCCTGCCTTTTGTTATGTATGTCTGCCTATTACTATGTATATGTATGGCTGAATACAAATTATAGTATATGTCTGACTACTACTATGTATATGTATGGTTGTTGTTATGTATGTGTGTTTGCTAAAGTCATGCAAAAACATATCAGAAGTGTTTAATGCATAACTAGTTATGTATATGTATGTCTGTTATGTATATTTTATACCACTTATGAAATATATATTCCCGTATGTTATGTATATGCACACCTTTTTATGTATATGCTTTTTAAATCATATTACTAAGTACAAACAAATAAATATGTTCAAAGTATAACCCGACTTAATGCCTTTTTTCGTATTTCAATTTTTTAGCATATTGATGTGATCTTCTATACAGAAGTGATAAAAAATACGAATTTACAACAACAAATTGCTTTTTTAAAATCATATATTGAGAAGACGTACCATAGATATTATCTCGATGAATCAGGTATAGTACTTTCTACACAACAAAATTATGCTCAGTCGTTATTGTGGCCCATAATGAGAGGCTATAACAAATATAATCAAGGGATTTTGTATTCCAGCTAGGTTACCATGGCACCTTGTGGATGAGGTGTATATCCCTGTGAACTGCACTGAAAAGTTTTAGTGGGTATTAGTTGTTATTGCCCTAAAGGATAGATGGATACACATTTAAGACTTAATGTCCAAATTAAGAAATATGAAACCATCGCTCGAGATTCACAAGTTGGTAGTAATGTTGCCTACTTGTTTGACAACAAATTTTTTGAAGAAAAATCACGTATAGATTGGGCAAATCTTGTTGCATATAAGGGATAAGATGAGTCAAAGGACACATTTAGTGAATCAATATCCATTCGAGGTTTAGTATGTTTAAAACATTACTCAACAAGAATGTGGAAGCTTGTAAGTAACTTTTAAATTATTTATCAACTATTACTAATGATGTGGTATATAAATTAACATGTTTCTTTGTTTGCATGTCAAGGACTATGGAGTATTTGCTGCTGGGTATGTAGAATACCTAAGTGAAGGAATGGATGTGCCTTCAGTTGATTTTGAAGTAGAGTGCCATCATATGCAATATGCATCACTCCTTTGGAATTATGGTCTTCATAAAGTGAAGATATGTCCTGTTAGTAATAATGATGACCTCCAAGATGAAGGACAAAAAATATCTCCCTACCCGATGAAACTTGAATAGTTAGCTGTCAACACAGTGCTTGAAACCACAAGTGATTCAAAGCTAAATCATGAACTGGCATACTATTGAGCAACTGATTAATATGTAAAACAAAAATTAATTTGTTGAGCAGGAGCAAAATCATAAAAAAGTCTGATTAAAGGTAATACTGATACAGTTTACATCATGATACAATTGAAGAAAGAAACTCAAATTACATGACTGACTTCTATGAAGCCTCTACTATACTGATTATAGATAGTTGGGACATGCCTCCAACTACCACTAATCAATACATATGGAAAATTAAGAATATAGTACATGATCTACAACTGTCTGGGGTTCTCAAAATAAGAGAACTTATTACCTGCTGGCTAAAAACTGCAAACTCTCTGACCTTGGTGTAAGAGCTACATATGGTACCTACATTATGAAAGATGTATACACAAATGCATATATGTGATCAGTACATTGGAATGTACTGAGTATATGGAGAAGTGTACTAAATCATGACAATATTTCAAACATGTTGTAAAACTGATGATATAAGTTATTTGTTGAAATATACATTTAAAATATGACTATACGTGAAAATTGTAAATCATAGAGAAATTATAAATCATGAGCTGAAAATAATTCTATAAGCTAGGAGGCAATAGAAACATAAATATTGTAAGCAATTCTCTTGTAAGGCTGAATATGCTGTAAAGTTGTACTGAGAATGAAATATGAATACTAGGTCTGAAACTATGTGGTGCAAACTGACTTAACTCAAGGGTCTAAATATACAAATATACTGAGCATAAATAAATAAACATACAAAACCAACATAATATGTACTAAGTAGATCTGATCAACTGAATGACTGATGTCTATGTGACCGAAAAACTAAAATTTAAGTAAGGAATAACTATCATCATCATGCTGAGTAATGGATATATGAATACTTATCATGTAAAATTGAACCGTACTTAGTCTGAATAACTGGACTGAGACTGGGGGTACTATGCATATGAGATAAGTACTATCTGAACAACATGAAATAACTCAGCATGAATGTATGAAAACTGTAATATCTAAGAATGCAAGACCAAGTATAAGCATATTTCTGAATTAATATGTAAACTGAAAGACTGAAATTTGATAATTGAATAATTGAAAATCTGTACACTTGGTCAAGCAAACCTGAACTGAAAATATACTAAATACTGTACTAAGACTATGAGAGGTATTATCTAACCAACTTTCCCCAATCAGAGCTAATTCGAGTCCAACCTGTAACCCCAGTTTGAAGGGTGTTAGTACCATGCAACGGGTACTAACACTAGCTATGTGAATCCACTAAATAGGTGTCTCAAAGGACTAATGATTCACCCTCAACTGGAAGGTGCTCTAATGAGATATGTGTCACTCTCAATTGGTAGGTAAACACTTTGTCAACCCTCATCTGGCAGGTAGACATATCTAACCTATGCTAGCTACGTAATTCTATAACTCAGGAATTTCTACTAAGGGTCACACCCTCTACTGGTAGGTGAGCCCCTATCCCTTTGTTCGCTCGGTACTAATCCTACTCTAAACTGAATGACACTGGAACTGAAATTGTACTGAGTTTAACTGGACATTATTTCATGACTTATAGTGCTCATTATGATCATAATAACTGAATAAATAGGAATAATCATGGTTTAACTTAATCATACTTGAAAATCTAAAGAGCATATAAAACACGTAGGTATTGGGTATTCATAACCCACCCAGCACTGAATGACCATTAAAACATGACATTTAAACTTAAACTATAATATTAAATCATGATTCAACTCAAAAAATATGGGTATTTCATCAAGATGTAAAAAGTATGGACTTGTACATGGGAGTATTTTAAACATGAGAATTCAACAACATGAAATTTACTTGGCTAAAACATGAAAAATGAAATTCATAGCATGAGAAATTCAAAATGTTGCATGGGATCATACATTGTCTGCATTACGTTTAAATAACCATGGAAATATAAATTAAACCTATCTTAAGAAATATAAAATACAATAATAAAAGAAAAATTCAATCTTTAATCAAAAAGAGGACTTTTGGGTTCCATGGGTGAAAGAAACCCAGGAATAAACATCTCACATACCTTAAGCCTTTAACTTGAGAGGAAAACACAATTCTTGATGCTTTCTTGAAGGTTCTTGAACTTGAGAAACTTGTATTCTTTACTTTTTGTGGAAAAAGAAATTGAATTTTTTCTTGGGAAAAGGAGAGGGTTTTCTTGAGAGGAAAATTAGAGAAGAACGACCAATAATGACCTAAACGATGCCCCAAATCATGTTATGGATGATTGGGTTGAGGGGGAAAAAGACCCCATTGTCCATCAATTATTTAAATAAAAAAAACTGGATGCAACTACGTCACCGCGAATCAGTCTTATCGTGGTAGCTTAATGGTTCTGACAAAAATGATCATAAATTTTCGCTCGGGTATCGGATTAAGGAGAAATTGGTATCGTTGGAAAACTAATTCAATCATCTATAATTTGGTGGATCTTGAGATAAAAAATGCCATATATATAAAAATTTATATACATTCAAAGTTGACCCTTGTAGAATCGAATACCAAAATTTGGCCGAGTCAAAGGCTCTTAGCTCAACTTTGCTCTAAGTGATTCTTGTGAATATTTTTCACCTCATAAGCACTTCACACACTAGGATAAATATCATGAAACATATATTCAATTATAAATCAAGAACTAGACACAACACCTTCACCACAATAGGGTCAGCATGCGATTAGGACTAATGAAGCGTCGCGGGCCTACCGCGGTTACCCACTGGTTCTGTGATCCAAACATGTCCCAAAACTTGTACGAAGAACTTAAAACTCCTTATATACATTCTTCTTACATCCTTGAACATGAAATAACTCAAAAACTAAGTTTCAGGGTTGGGAGGGTCAAAAATTAAAATACTCAAAGTTTAGGAATCTTGAAGATGTCTAAGTCCCCAACACTTGTTTGCCCGAAAAAGTTGAAAAAAAGGGAGAATTTGAAATTGTAAATGTGCACACTATCTAACCAATGAACATAAGGTAAATAAGATAATTCACTAATGCATGCAATATAACAGGGAATGTGTCAAAAGGTAGTATCTTGCTTGTGCTTGTTTACCTGTTGTAGAAAATAAAATATTCTAATGACCTGCATATTTTGATTCAGCACCAAAAATTAAATATGAAGTCAATAATATATATAACATTTACATTTTGTTGAAAGTTACCCATCAAAAAGCATATGTCAGAATCTTCACCTACTATACTTTAGGGCATATATGTATATATATGCGTGTGTGTATATATATATATACATATATGTGTGTGCGTGTGTGTATATATATACATACACACATATTAAAAAATACTGCAGTCGTATCTATTCAAAAAATTAGATCCACAATCTTTTTCATACTTGAAATTTTCATTCTTCCAGATGAAAATGGGCTTTAAATGTGTCCCCACCTTCACTTTTAATGTTTGTATTATTTTCACAAGGCTCTGAGAAGAGTATCTCTAATTTTTCATCCACTGTATATTCCGGTTGTACCACTTCTTTTTATTTTTAAAAACTTTTCAAGACTCTTTTGCATTTGTATCTTAAAATATTGAATCATAATTATCAAGGATATCCCCTAAATAAGTGAAATCATCATACCCGTGGCTAGGTTCTGATACATCAGAGAACAAAATAGAATTTGCAGTTGGTGTATTCTTCGATTGGTGCATTTTTATTGCATCAAAGTCTGGTTGAGACGACAAATTTACTTTCACGAAATCTGAATCCGGTTGATGCGGCTGGTAAGAAACTACGAGATTTAAATCAGGTTGAGTCTGCTTGTACATTTTTGACACATCCGGATAAACAAACTGAGAAGGTGCAAAATACATCTATACTTTGTTTCTCAATTTTCCTCCCATGACATCTATATAAGTATCCATTGCTCAATTGATTGAAGTTCTATATTGCATATCTTGCATTTGAATATTCTTAATTATATTAGATTTTCTTATTAAACTCATCATCATTTGATCCAATCCAACCATCCTTTGTTCTGCCCGATCATCATGTTATTTATTATTTTTGATACTCAATTTTATTTCCTCAAATAAATTCATCAACATCTCCATATAGATTGGCCTTTTCTTGGCCTTTGGCCTTTTTGTAGTGTTGATTATTGTTCCTCTGCTTTCTTATTAGGCCTCGTAATTTTCTTTATTTTTTCTAAAACATTTTGGTTAATTTGTTTATGTGCCTCAGCTGGAATAACTTTGGGATATGGTAGAGAATTAGGATGTGATACAACTCTTGCCTCAATACCTAAACGAGTTATGGTAGATCAAACTCAAATACTATTTTTGCTATACTTCTTTAACCGACAATATCTGATATTTTTACTTATTAAACAACCAATATTAAGAGGCAATTTATTATAGAAAAAATGATTTAGAACTAGTCTCATTACATATACTTTGGAACCAGTACTTGGTCGAAGCCATTGCTCACAAAGGCTAAAAGTGGCCTAAATTTGTAACACAAATTTATTCCAAAGAGATTTTGTTTCACAACATCAGATTTATATGACCAATTAGCTCTAAAAGGACATAATACACATCCAAATAGATTCATATATGGAGCTAGTAGAAAGTTTTGTGTTACCTGATCATCAATGTTCAAAAGATGATAGATACAGTTGACCTCTTTAGCTGAGAAATCTACTATTTTTTCTTTAGCAGTAGAGAAATTGTTGGTTCTAGCAATATGCTTGTAAAATTTCATCCCTAACTCTGTAGTTCACCTGGTTGTTTTGCAAATTGTTCCTATCCAAAGTAATTGATGATGTTCCAAATAAACTCATCCTATCCTCCGTTACATGCTTTAAAGTACATTCCTCTTTAATAAACCAAAGTTTTAAATTTTTTTGTCCAATCATTTAAAGATGAAGCAAGTCCAGTACTTCTTTTTGGCATTTGATGTAGAGAAGAGTAAAATTGAAGAAATTTAGAGAAAAAAATAGGGGAAAAAAAGAAAAAGATTGATTCAAACCAGATCTGATGATAATTTTCAATTACGTAGCTATGAACATTAATCTTACTCAACTCATGATTTCCTCTTCTTTTATAGAAAAAATAATTTGTAAAGATTTTAATTGAATCTTCTTTGGTTAGATGGCTATAAAAAAAAGGTAAAAATGAAGAAAACGGGGTGCATTCAGTGGATGTTTTATTTAATAGATATGAGAAAAATTGATGGGTTTAAGGGTAGTACCATTTTGCAGAAAGTTTTTAAAGTTTTTCATTGTTGCTAAGAGAGAAAGTGTGCTAGTAGTTTTTTATATTATTGTTATGTATAATTTGTACATAGTTGCTCTCCCTTTTTCATCTTTTTCAATGCAGTAATTAAAGGTTGCAGATTTATTATTATATTATATAGTGGCCAAGCCATATTACTATCCCTGGAATTTAAAAGAGAAATGCTACTTATTGAGATTTACTTTTTTGAAATGAAAATATCCTACCAAAATAAATTTAGGTATATACATAGGCAATTTCATACATACTATATAATTTGCTTCAACATGAATTAGTGTTGTGCCAATTTGGTTAGTAGAGGATAAAAAAATATTTTTTGAATGCATTGTAGATTTTTTTCTATCTATTATGAATTTTAATTAAAATACTTATTATATATTGTGAGACTCCATAAAATTTTGATCATTTTATTTTTGATCTTTTCACGTGCGTAATATTAATTTTTGATTGGAACTGTGTTTAGAGGGGTTAAAAGGGTATTCTGGGAGAGTTTTTAAATTTTTAGAATGGGTTTGAGGTCATTTTGGAACCTCGATGCAGTGAGGGTCCGCGATAAGACCGTGTCATGGAGGTTAACCTCCCCAATATCGGCGTGGCATAGAGTAGAACCTCCACAATAATGGTGTGTCACGCCTGTGTGTTAATTTCATCTAGTTTTTATTTTTTGTACACCTGGGGTGAGAGGCTTTTGGCATTTTTACCCTTGTGCGACTTATAAATATAAAAGGACCATTTTCCTTCAATTTTCAAAGATAAAACTCTATGTTATTCATCTTTAATTCGCCACCCAATAAAGCTCAAGGGTTTTTGAAGAAATTAATACTTTGGGCTGATAATGCCCAAAATACACCTCCAATTAAAGGATGAAGCAATCGTTGTTAAATATAGTAACCCAACTAGGTTGGGGTCGATCCCATAGGGAATAGGCTAAAAATCTATCTTCAACTTGTTGAAACACCAAGCAGTGCAAAAAAATAAAGAGGGGGGATTTGTAGTAACTAGCTAAAAGTAACAAGGCTTGGTTGCTTTTGGTTGTAAACTATCTAAGACAAACACTAGGCTTGTGTTCCCCTGGCTTCTCAACTCTATAGACTTATCGTTCCCTATCGAACTATTCCAATATCTTGCATTACGAACCGATAAGATATGTACCATAAACAGTCTTTTGGACGAGCAAATGGATTTCACCCTTTACCCTTTTGAGTCTCAAGATGTCGCTTTACTAACCCTTATCTTTATCCCAGTTAACTATTACCTTTTGGGTCTCTGTTTATTAGATGATAGTTAATGATCTTACTCAGATAATACCTCGTAGTGTGGATCGACCGTTAATCTTCAAGTTATTGTTGTGATCTTCTTTTCCTAGTCACTACTTCTCTTTTGGAGTAAGTAGCAATAATCTAGGCGGGATCTTAACATTGGTCACTACTAAGAAATCAATATGAAAGAAGAAACCTCAATACATGCAAGAATATTTATCTAGAATGACTTGACACTTCCTCTACTTTGTTAATCTTCCAGGATTCTCACAAATCTAGCTAAGGGAATTAACCACACATAGTTATGAGATCAATCATGGAATCCACAGATAAAATTACAAAATAAATCTCAAAATAATAAGATAAAAAATCCCAAAGTCTTATATTGAATAACAAACCAAAAATAAACCAAGAACAATGAAAATATAGAATAGACCCTACGAGCCTATCCTCAATATATGAATGTATAAATGGATGAATTTATGAATAAACTAAACAAAACCTAAAGGGTATTTATAGGTTACAAGAAACCCTGGAGTTCAATTCCTAACTAACATAGGAAAACTTAATTTCCCATATATAATAGGACTTAAAAGCATCATAGAAGTGTAATTGGAATACATAAAATCCCTAGGAAATGATTTTGATATGATATAGGAAAATCACTATCGGTGGCCACCTACTTTTGTACTGGCGGTTTGGCACAGGGTGCAGGTATTACCTGTGGTCCTGACACTAGGCACAAGTGCAGACTGTGGATACAAATATTACAACATAGTTCTCGGGATTTCGACCTATGGCACTTGCTTTGCCCACCTGTGGTGTATAGGTCCCACATGTGATTTGTAGGTTGACTTAGTAGGTGCTGAGAGTCATCTTTTCAGCTCTTCTTTGGTTCTCGAACATGCGTTAATCATGATCAAGCTAGAAAGTTTCCAAAACATCCTTAATTCCACCAAAAAGTAGCTGAAAACACCTTTTCTCTTTTTCATAAAATTAGCATCCGAAATATGATTTCCTGCAAAACACTCCAAAAACACCTTAAATCCAACAAAATAGTCTTAAGTACATGTCATATTCTCATAGTTTTAAGCATCGTAAGTGTTATATATTCATAGAACATCACGGGCTCCAAACTTGACTTTAATTTCTTGTGCATTTTAGGCATGTTTGTCTTCCCCAAACTTTAATTTTACATTATGGAATTATGTGATTTGAATTATGGGTTTTGAAATAGGGTTGAGAGGTTTTTGGTTGTTAATGAATGAATTATCTATCCTATATTTTGAATTAATTATTCACGCTTAATATTGATGTTTTTGAGACTGAATTGATACATTATTTAAATGGTTGTTATGGAGGACATGATTTTTCCCAAATTGAATGAACTTTGGCTTGAAATTGCATGAATCTCAATCCACTTTGTAAAATTTATTTTTATTATAGAAAATTGTATGGCTTAACTTATTTTTGAACCCAATGCATTGCATTAATGGATATAAAAATAGATTTGGATGTCTTTAGTAGCCATGGTTTTGATTTTAAATGGAACATGAGAGTCAATGTGGATTGGTTTGGCATATTTAATTGATCTTTTAGGCATATTGGTATGACTATACCAAGTGATAAATGCCTAAATAGATGACTCCTTAGTTATTGGTTGGTTATATGTGCAAATTATTTTAATTTAGGCTTAAAAGGGATTGTGTAGTTCACTGTGAAGATGTAAGTCTCAGGGGAATTAACACTAGAAACCACGTTTGCCGGTATTGGAGGTCTATATGACCGTGTGCTTGATGCAAACTTTCTATATATATTTTGGGATAAATATTGCCTTGTTGGCTTTAGTTTTCCCTTAGTTTTTCCTTAATTCGTACGGCTAACATGCACTGGGCCCTTTCAGTTGGGGACCTGAATCCATATATCCCATGGGTACCTTTAGGATGGATCAAGCTATACAGTCCATGTTAATGATTTTAAAAACTCTCATGTACATGACCCTTACCCTATCCCAACATCCTATATATATATATATATATGAATATGTGCATGAGGTTTTGACTAATTATGGACATGGCATTATGTTATCACTTTTCCTGAGTTATATGTCAGTGCTTATCCCACTGACCATCCTAGGATTCTATATCGTTTCATGATGTAGGGTACCAAGAATTTTCTGTTGCTCATATGCAGCATTAGGTAGTTGAGCACGTCTGTTGAGTTATTGTTAAGTGGTGTGCCTCCATCCTTCGAAGGGACTTATCACTTCATTATTCTTTCTTTATTGACTCAGTAATTTTGGATTCTTTTAGTCGTAGTCAGGGGCATGTCCCAACTTAATTGTTATTATGGTTTTAGAGGCTATTGTGGACAAACGTAGGTTGTTGTTGTTTGACTTCTAGTCTTCTTTTATGGTTTCTATTCATATTTTTTTTTTACTGTTGATCAACTTCTGCTTTATTGTGGACAAATGTAGGTTGTTGTTGTTTGACTTCTAGTCTTCTTTTATGGTTTCTATTCATATTTTTTTTACTGTTGATCAACTTTTGCTTTATTATTATTTTTATGCTTTTGAGATTAGTCTATTAGGGTGGTCTTCGGTCCATGGTGGGCTTGAGATTCCTGTCACATATAGGCCCTATTTTGGGTTCTGACAAGCTTGGTATCTGAGCACAGTTTAGGGTCATTGGGTGTCCATAGAGCCGTAAAGAGTAGAGTCCTTTTTATGGGTGTGTAGTGCGCCACACTTATAAGGAGGAGGATACAAGGCATTTAGGAATGTTTTACTTCCTTGTGTTCTATTTCAGGTAATAGAGTCTATTGTTATGAAACTTCTCCAGCTCCTAGATTCCTCACATTTCAGATTATGCCTTTCAAAGATCTAATATTTGTAGAAATTCTGATGTAAACTCTGTTACCCCTGAGGATAATGCGAAGGGGACTCGCCTTGTGTATGGAGTGAGACCAAGTCTAGAGTCCTTTCTCCTGATTGTGTTGCCCTACGTGGAGTTCCACTAGTCCCTACTAGTCCTCCTCGGGCTTCTTGGGCTAGTGATACTTATGATTAGTCGCCTCAGGAAGATATCTCTAATGTGGAGTTTTATTAGTCTATTTATTTTCTTACTCAGTTTGTGGCATTACAATATCGTTCGTCCGACCATTTTAGTTCTGTTGCTTATTCATCTTAGGTCACTCGAGATGGCTAGTTCATGAGGTTGAATCCTCCAACCTTTAGAGGATGTAATATTGAGAAGGATTCTTAAGGGCTTATTGATGAGATGGAGAAGATTTTTAGGATGATGCATGCTACTGATATAGAGGGCATAAAGGTTTTTGCTTATCCATTGAAAGATATAGCTTATCAGTGGTATGAGGAGTGAAAGCTATGAGGGGTGATAATGTTGAGCAAGCTGTGTGGGATGATTTTTAGGGGCCTTTATTGATCATTTCTTTCCTCAGGAGTTGAGGGAAGCTAAGGTTGAAGAGTTTGTGAATCTAAAATAAGGGAAGATGAATGGGAAAGAGTATGCTACGAAATTTTAGTAGTTATCTTGTTATGCTCTCGAGTTGCTGTCTAACATGAGATCCTGGATAAGGAAGTTTGTTTCTGGTTTGACCTGTGACTTGGTATTAGAGTGTAAGGCTGCAATATTGAACAATGATTTGGACATCTCCATACTTATAGTTTATATATAGTAGGTAGATGATTAAAAAAACAGACATATAGAGATGAGAAAGAGGTAGAATAAGAATTTTAGGTATTCAGAGTAGGGTAGGGTTAGCAAAATAGTAGAAAAGATGATAGACAATAGACTAAGAAGTAGAATTAGAAATTCGCTTTCATCTGCCAGTGCTTCTTTTCCTAAGTATTCGAACGATCATCGTTCTCAGACTAGCAGTTGTCCTAAGGCTCAAGGTACCTAGTCTTAGGCTAGTGGAGCTCAGTCAGCTCTACCTTATCCTCTTTGTTATTTTTTTGGGCAGCTTCACTATGGATATTATGAGGAGGGGAGAAATCGGTGCTATAATTATTTTTAGTTGGGTAACATACAATGAGATTGTCCTTCAGCCAAGGTTTCCATTGGAGCTAATAAAGTTTTGGTTGCCACAGCTTTAGCTCCTGCACTAAAGGGCGTTACTTCTGGTACAGGCACTGACCAGAATTGCCTCTATGCATTTACTACTCATCAGGAATCTAAGGCATCCCCAGATGTTGTTATTGGTATGTTACAACTGTTTTCCTATAATGTTTATTGTTTGCTTGATCGATGTTCTACCCTTTCTTATTTGACCCTTATGTTGCTGTGCAATTTGGTTTTGGTCCCAAAAATATTTTTGATCCCATTTCTGTTTCTACTCTGATGGGCGATTCCATAATTACTAGCAAAATCTATAAGGGTTGTGTCGTGTCTATCTTTCATAGAAAGGCATTGGTGGATTTGATAGAATTATATATGGTGGATTTTGATGTAATCTTTAGGATGGATTGACTTCATTCGTGTTATGCTTCTCTGGATTATTGGGCCCAAAAGGCCAATTTTCACTTTTCTAATAAGCCAGTATTAGAATGGAGGGGAGTTTCTTAGTACCCAAAGAGAGGTTTATCTCTTACCTTCGAGCTCAGAATATGATTTTAAAAAGGTGTTTGTATCATCGAGTTGGGGTTAAGGATCCTGACTCTGAAAGTCCTTCTTTGGAATTTGTCCCTATGGTTAATGAATTTCTTGAAGTGTTTCCTAATGATCTACCTGGAATTTCTCCTGATAGAGAAATAGATTATGGGATTAATCTTCTACCAGATACGCATCCTATTTCCACTCCTTCTTATAGAATGGCTCAGGATGAATTAAAAGAGCTAAAAGAAAAGTTAAAAGATATTCTTAATAAAGGGTTCATCTATCTTAGTATTTCTTCGTGGGGTGTTCTTGTTATTTTCGTGAGAAATAAAGATGGGTCTCTTTGAATGTGTATAGACTATCATCAGTTAAATAAGGTTACAATGTAGAATAAGTATCCTCTTTCTCAGATTAATGATATTTTTCACCAGCTTCAGGGTGCTAGGTATTTTTCTAAGATTTATCTTTGTTCGGGCTATCATCAGTTGAAAATTAGAGAGGTTTATATTCCCAAGACGGCTTTACAAACCCGATATGGTCACTATGAGTTTTGGTTATGTCATTTTGGTTGATTAATGCTTCGGCTACCTTCATGAATCTTATGAATCGAGTTTTCAGGTAGTTTTTGGATTTATTTATGATATTCTTTATTGATAATATCTTGGTGTACTCTAAGAGTAAGGAGAATCATGCCAATCACCTTCGAATTGTGTTGTAGACTCCAAGGACCAGAAATTATATGCAGAAGTTTCTAAGTGTGAGTTTTGGCTAAATACTGTGACTTTTCTGGAGCATGTTGTATCTAGTGGGGGGGTCAAAGTGGATCCATAGAAAGTTGAGATAGTTAAGAATAGCCTAGACCCACAACTCCAATCGACATTAAGAGCTTATTAGGTTTGGATGGGTATTATAGAAGGTTTGTAGAGAGTTTCTCATCTATTGCTGCTCCACTGACAAGGTTGAATCAGAAAAAGGTTAAGTTTTTATAGTTTGATGCTTGTGAGGGTAGTTTTAAGAATTTGAAGGATAATTTGACTTTTACGCCAACTTTGACCCTACTCGAGGGTACTGATGAGATTGTCTATGTGAAACAGGTAGTAGCCTATTATTCTAGGCAGCTTAAGGTTCATGAGAGGAACTATCCGACTCACTACTTAAATTTGGCAGTTGTGGTTTTTGCATTCAAGATCTGGAGCCATTATCTTTATGGGGTGAATGTGGATATATATTTGAATTGTAAAAGCTTGCAATATGTGTTTACGTAGAAGAAATTAAACCTCAGCCAGATGAGGTGGCTTAAGATACTTAAGGATTATGACATAAGCCTTCACTACCATCCAGGTAAAGCTAATGCGGTTGTTGATGCTCTTAGCAGGTTGTCTATAGGGAGATTATCTCATGTTAATGAGGAAAAAATAGGATTAGTGAAGGACATTCACAGGTTGGCTAACTTGGGAGTTCGTCTTTTGAACTCTGGGATGGATGAGTGATTGTTCAAGAAGTAGTTAAATCATCTTTGGGTGTTGACGTAAAGGAGAAATATGCCTTGAATCCCATACTTATCCAGATTAAGGATGATGTGGGTCAGCAAAAGGTTATGGCTTTTGAGATTGAGGGAGATGACATCTTGAGGTACCATTGTAGGTTGTGTATTCCTAGTATTGATGGTCCGCGATAAAGGATTTTGACTGAGGATCATGAGTCTAGGTATACAGTTCATCCGAGTTTAACTAAGATATATCACAACTTGAAGAAGATCTACTGGTGGAACAATATGAAGAGGGATGTGGAAAATTTTGTGGCTAAGTGTATGATCTATCAACAAGTTAAGGTTGAACACCTAAGGTCTGGTGGCATCTCTCAAAGTTAAGGTTGAACAGTTGAGGCCTAGTAGCATGCATCAAGAGATAGAGTTGCCTATGAGGTAGTAGGAGATAATATATATCATTCAGGTATGTGAGGTATTCATCAATGGGTCCCTTCCACCCATAGAGTCCCAAAAATCCCTTCTTTGTTCAAGTATGGATTTTTAATCTTCTTTCATGAAATTATCTATGTAAATCATGGATTTAATCTATGTCTTCTTAGAAAATTCGAATTCAAGCCATGTCAACATGTTTTCCTATGTAAAATACGTTATTTCATATTTTAAATTTTAATTACCCATGTCACGTTCATTTGATTTCATGATAATTCATCAAGTTAAGAATTAAACCATGTAAATATGTTTTCCTCTCAAGTTTAACACATTCCCATGTTCAAATTCATGTTTCTCACCCATTCATTGAAATGGCTTATGTTTTGGGTCTTTGAACTATGACTTTATATCACTGTTTTAAGTATTGTTATCATATTTTTGTAATCATTCAGTGCTGGAGGATTATGAATGATACAACCCAAACCAGGGCCTTATTATAATGGGCAATCCTAAGCCCAACCAAGACTGGGAACCGCCCCCGTTACCCAACCCAACCACCAAACGTATACTTTGAGTCGGCTGAAGTCTGACTATATAACAAGATAGTGTTTCCAACCATGTGTGACTCTGGGATAAATCTATATCCGAGACTAACCCAACCAAATCCAACCACCCAATGACTAACCAAACCAATTCCAAAACCCATAAACCAAAACCAATTATAATAATTTGATGCATGTATGTATATATATATATATATGAAACATAACCAATCCATACCATACCCAAGTCCACAGTTGTCCATACAAAGTTGCTAGACCAACCAAAGAGTACCTAGTCGGGACATGCCCCCAACCATAGCCAAAAACCAATTTCTATGAAAGACAAGAAATATGTAAAGTAACCCATGTCATGAAATAGATGCCTTCCGAACTATGGAAGCTCACTACTTCAATCCAACATCGACTGTCCCCGAATCCGATTACTAAGCAGAAGAAGTAGAATGGTCAGTCTATGCAGCTGCTTGAAGAAGGGTTAGTGGGTGAACACTAGCATGCATTCAGGATAAAGATAAAATAATGCCATTTACAAAGCCAAGTAAAACTATCCATAATGCATACAACCATACATATATATATATATATATAACCATGTCGGGAAAGGGAATCGGATTTAGCATGCCTTTAAAACCTTTACCTGGGCTGTGTAGCTTTGCCGTCCTAAATCACCCATAGGCTATATAGGTTTAGCTCCCCTTGCTAAAAGGTGCCAATGTGTGTGGTCACAAGACCAGGGAAGAAAACATAGGATGACTAGTACATCCCCAAAATATAAAGTGTGACATCATGCACACGGTCACCAAGACCAAACCTCATATCGGCAAATATGAGTTTCCAATTTAGCCCCCCAGGGACCTCCACCTTCAACGACTTTGCTACACACCCCGCCATTATTGCCCAATTAAAACTATTACCAACCAACCAACCAACCAATCTATTAACCATTTATTAGCCAAGTCCATTAGTAGTGGTATCGTCATACCTACTATACTTACAAGTACTATCCATAGCCAACTATGTATAGGATTAAGGGATTCCATGTACCCTTCAATTAACCATATTAAGCCACTTGGGGGATTTCTATGTACTTCACAAGCATAACCAATTTCATAGCCATTAAGGCTTTACCATTTAATCCCTCCAAACCATGTACACCATTTATACCATTTAAAACCATTCCAAATCATTTATGACCATGCCAAGAATTTAAAGCATTTGTATCATTTAAATCATGCAAAAACATCCAATCCATTTAAGGTTCCATTACCAAACCAAACCACGCAAGAGTTCCAATATAAGTTCAACAATAGAGTGAAAACATTCTTTTAGGTATTTTATCAAACAAGTTGATGACATACCTTTACTAAGACCAAAACCAATGCATAAACCACCATAATTATGGTTACTCAAGACCCATTTGTTAAACCATAGCCAACAAGTACCACCATATGCAAACCATTACCAAAAATATGTAAAAGCATAGTTTAAACCAATACCAAACCATATGCATCAAGACCCTTAACATATATTTCGAAAACCACCATTCATGATTCATAAATCAATGTTTAAAACACAATACACATGCCTTTAGTTGAAACTAACAATGAGGGAAGGGGTACATACCTTATACAAGAAGATTCCAAAGATAAACATAAATCTTGAGACCTTTTAAAGAACACTTGAGAAACCCTAGCCTCCTATCTTCAAGAGTAAGTATGACATTTTATTTGGAGTGTTTCCATCCTTTAATAAGTGTTATGAGAGGCCACCGTGGGTTATATAACATGAGAACATAAGGTGTTTGAATTAGGAAATGTCCAAACTACCCTTGACTTAAATTAAAAACAAACCACGTCTAGGGATATGACTCACCTATACCATCCGTATCTTAGGGTACAAGTGGTACCCAAACTCGTACACAAGACCTTGCCAAGACCCTACTAACTGGTTTCTATACGACTCACATATCTCTAACTCATACCCAAGGGTATGGGTGGTACACCAAATCATACCCACCAGTCATACCTTGGGAAGAGTCCATAAGACAACCCAAATAAGCACTATATGACTCGCCTTGCACGACTCGTATGTTCCTATATGACTCGTACAAAGATGAGCCATATCTTAGGCAGTAGCTACCCCAAACACACTTCCTAGTGTACGAGTGAACCACCAAGACATTTCATAAGTCGTATTCAAGGGTAAGATTGGTACCCTTGAGTCATACCAAGTCCAGTAAGTCCAAAACCAAGAAAATTTTGCAAGGTTCCAAGACTGGGGTATTTTAGTCTCCCCCATTAGGATCATTCGTCCTCAAATGATGGGTAAGGGTAAGGAACAAACACGAGATAACACATTAATACCCAACAAACTTTTACTCAACAAAAATAGGAAACAAGGATACACAACCAAGGTAAGAAGATCACAACATAACCCAAACACGATTTACACCCCAACACCCCTATTCCAACCTCTAACTAAGTTAGAAAACAAAAAGGCTAGAGAAACCATTCCTAACCTTTAACCAAGTTAGAGAAAAATATGTGTTGAAGAACATACATCTTATGCATGAATTTATGGAACAAAAAACTAACACGGATCCTTGGTCTACATTCCCCTTTCGTTTCCCAAAGGGCTTTCTCAGACTTTTGGTTCCGCCATAGAACCTTTACCTAAGACACACCTTTTGTTTGCAACTGATGAACTTTCCAATATAAAATCTCATTGGTACCTCCCTAAAGAACAAAGAATCCAAGATACCAATACCACCCAAAGGAACCAACCAACCAAGGACCATCCACACCTTACCCTAATGCAAACTCATAGAATATCGACTGAATGGACTCATGCTAAAGAGTAAGTCCAATTTGATTTAGAATTTATCGAGGCACATCACTATGAGAGCTTGAGCCTAACTATACACCACCACTTCCCTGTTCAAGCTTAAACAAAGCTAAAATGAGTTAACTTTGTCCATCGGGCCCTACTCCTTACATCTATCCTAAAATACTACTTCGCGTCCATCACCATTATATTATGAACCCATGAGTAAAGGACATGGACAAACCATATCCAACCGCTATAATCAAAACCCCAACCTATAATTGACATCTAAAATCATACAACTACTAATCCATGAAAATAATTCATAAAACCATGCCCTATAACACATCTCAAGTACCCAACACAATTATTGGTCTATATACCAATCACAACATTCAAGCCTATGACTTATATACCCACAGTATGACCTATCCATCAAAAAATCTATCCCTCTTTACAACCTTCACAAGGTTTTCACCACCCATTCCTTTCCTAACCATTTTCCATGACAACAACCTTACCTCACTTTCCAAAAATCTTAACTTTTAGTAGTTTTCCTAGACTCTTTCCCACTTAGGGGCTTCTATATTTCCCATTTCAACACATCACCATACTTTCCAAACCACTACCATCCTAACATAAGAAGAGTCATTTAAGAAATTAAATCGCAAGAGTTATCCATACCTCCCAAGGCAAGATCCTAGAGACAAGATACAACACTATAGGCATGGAGTACTTTACAACAACCATCTAGACCATAATGAAGAATCATCCTGACCAAACCGTACCATAAGAGGAGTCCTTAAGACTAGAAAATGTAAGAAACTCAACCACACATACCATGAGTAACTTAACACAAGGTCAAGTCTTACATCCAGGGAACAAGGCGAATGCAAAATGTGAACCTTAGTCATAAGTGCTATAAGAATGCATGAAACACTAGTAGAGTAATCTCTTAATCAAGAGAGGAGAGTATCACTAACATATGCAACCCGACCTTCCCTTGAAGTCCACCGCTAGAAGGAAATTTAAAATTAACCACTACCTTCATCCTATCATATCTATGAACAGAATTTTCTATTCTAATGGGTATCACCAAAGACGTACACTAGGGACGCTTGGGTTTCCTATACCCAAAACTTCATTCAACCAAATGTTACCTAGAGATCAGTATAGTGTAACGCCCCATATTTGGTACCCAAAATGCTACATGGTGCTCATGACCCCGAAGGACCACAAGCTAACCCATGACTGATATTTGTACCTGTATACTACATAATATACAGTATGAATGTGGAAACATGAACTGAAAGACAATAAGGTTCAAATATGTAACATAACTAATACCCAAAACACTGAGATAACTGTCTGAACACACTATTCTGAAAAGCCTCTAACTGACTAAACTGTTTGAATAAGGAGTTGATGGGACAGGTCCCCAACTAACTCTAACTAATAAATTAATTAATGAGATAATAAAGAAATAATCATATACTAAAACGATGAGGACTCACTACTAACTGACTGCTGATATCTGGAATCTACTGATGCTTTGGAGCTCGTGCTTTGGAACCAATGGTATAAAACACCATAGCGCAAATGCGTCAGTACTTTGAATGTACTAGTATGCATGTGAGGAAGGCTAAATGCATGGTGTTCATATGCATGAACAATACTGGCTAACTAACTAATATGAATGTGAGAATACATATATGAACACATAGTAACTATATCTGAGATCGTGATAACATGAGTTTACTGATAACTAACATGACTGATAACTGAGTTTTGATGACTGATATAACTGATAACATGAGTGATTGTATATGACAGTCCTAAATCTAATGGAGCTAGCTGATTTCCATACTATATTTGAGTTGATTATATCTGGCAGTCCTAAATTCTATAACTAAAACTGTGGGAAGTAGTTATCTAATTGATATGCCCGTAATATGCCATTATGGCTGAGTTGGGGTTCAATCTGTAACCCCAATTGGAATGGTGTCAATACCGCACCACTAGTAAGGAAACTCTGTGAGTAACCCTCATATAACAGGTAACTCTAGTGAGAACATTGGGAACCCTCATATAACAGGTTAAGCCACCTCATTTACCCTTATATAATAGGCTATGATGTCTCAACCTACATTGGCTACATAGTTCTGGAATGAAAGGATTGCTTCTAAGAATCACACCCTTATATAACAGGTGAGTTTCCATTCTTGGGTTCACTCGGTGCTAATTCCTACTCCCATCTGAATAGACACTGAACATGGATTACTGAACTGAACTGGACTGAATTAATTGGATTCCGTTGACTAATAGAATAGTATTGAGATTACTGAATTACTGAGATTTCGTGAGTCACATGACTAACTAATTTCTATGGATCATGGATTGACTGAGGATATCATGAAAACATGACATTAAATCTAGGTACACAACTATATTTTTTGGATACAAGTACCCTCGGGACTCGATGGAAGGAAACGACAAGGAATGACATTCTTGAATGCATGACCAATCATCAAAAATCCATAATACAATAATAGCAGATATTTCATGGGCATTTGATTATCATAGCTTGATACGTGAATAAGATAGCATGTAGCATAATTTCATAAGGCTAACTTATGAGCAATCCAACAAACAAATTTCAATACATAAGAATAACATAGAAGTTATTTTGGATCATAATTTAGCTATAGTGCATAATTTCTATCTTCCTAGGCATTTTATCAAACACCTTGCATACACCCATAGGGCATAGGCATAATCATCAAATTGACACATTATAAACAAATCAATTTATGGATTTCACTCACTTGCTAATGGAGTTTCATGAAAACACATAAATATTCCACCTTGGGAATCATATAACAAGATAAACATTGTTACAACCAACCCATAACATAAATATCATGATTCATAATTTAAAATAGGGTTCTTGAGCTTTATGGATGAAAGAAATCCATAAATCAACACAATGCATACCTTAGTTCTTGGTTTAACGAAGATTGACGGAGAGACTTTCTTGAAATTAAATCCCTAATTGAAACCCTAGCATGTTCTTGAGAGAAAATTAAGAGAAACTAGTTTATTTTGTGTTTCAAATAGTTGAATCTCGTGTTAAAGGGCTTAAATAAGGGTGGAAAATTAACCCTTTTAACCCTAGACATGTTATTTAATTTCAGTGAAATTTTCCTAATTGAACCCCTGGCGCGACGCAACACTATTGGGCCGTGTCACTGGAATTTGACAAATGGAAAATTGAGGGATGGTGCGACGCGGAGCCATCGCATTGCCACTTCATTTGCGACCTGGAAGTTTGGCGTGATGCGCCACTATCGCGGACCCCTACTAGAATTTGACAAATCCTATTTTCTCTTGTAGCGCGGTGCACCACTGACTAATATGGTACTGTTTTACGATGGGAACTTGAAATAGTCATAACTTTTTACCCAGTTATCGAATTTAGGAAAATCTTATATCGATGGAAAGCTTATTGAATTTCTCACATGACAAAAAGTAAAAATCTTAAAAATTCCCATGGAATAAACATCATTAAATTTAAAAGATAGACATGCAAAAACCATGAGACCAAATTAACTTCAAGGTTTCTAATTAAACCAAAACCATTTAAAATCAGACCATGGCCACCAAAATCTTTTCATAATCATTTGAATCCAACCAAAACCAATTCATGTTCCCTTAACCATGTATGCAATGTAGAGATTAAAGAATAGTCAAACCATATGACAATATTATATTCAATGGCAATTTCACAAACAGTTTTAAAGGCATATAATTTCCTAGTCCAAAATTATGTAATTGGTGAATCCATAGTACCCCGAAATCCATTAAACATTCCCATTCATCCCACAATGTTCATAAATATAAATAAAGCGTGAATAATACATCATAATCCATGGAAAATCAATTAAATGATTAATCATGTCAAAGCCTTCAATTGTGGCAAAATCCACATTCAAAATCATGAATTTAATAATCAATTTCATGCCAACAATAAAATGCAACTATAGGGACAAAGATATATGCAATCTCCATGATATAAAAAATCTAATGACTAGACCCCTGACCTACCAAATTACCCCCCACAATTCCTGTATTGATATTATTGAGCTAATAAACTCTCTTTACCAAGATCAAGCATCTAGGTTCAAGCCTAGGATCTACCAACTACCATTCAATACTATCAAAATACCCTATATAGAATGGAATATACATATACGGTCCTCTCAATAAGAAGGACACTCCAAATTCTTTATTCACTAACCAACAACCTTTCTATTTTTTAGGAAACCATTCTCCTTATGCATACAAGAACAAAATACCGCATGGAGAAACACTAAGATAAAAAGAACGTTTATCTAAGAGATCTCTAAATTGCTCCTTTAACCCCACCGAAACTATTTTCTAAGGAATAAAAATTGGACAAGTGTCCACAACAAGACCAATCCCAAACCAACCTCCCAATTAGAAAGACACGATGAGGGTCATCAGAAAGAACAGGAAATTTATTCACCACCAAAACCAAATGCAAAAAAAGACTTACCGAGTTAGAATAAATAATCTAGACCAAATAATAGAGACACCCTTTTGGAGACCAATCTCCGAGAACTAAGATATGATATAACTTTTTTCTTAAAATCTAAGGAACCAAATAAAACCATTCTCCCATTCCATAACTGACTTACCAGGGAGCCTAAAGAAAACCTTTTAATGAATTCGAAAATCTAATGAAAAATAGCATGAGTGCAACTAATTCATTCCCAAATGACATCAAAATCCATATATCCAAGTCAAACGAATCCACCAAGACTCCTTTACTACCAATAGATACCACACACCCCTTATAGACTTTTTTGGCAATCGCAGAGTCACCTACCAGGGTAGAAATATAAGAACAAAAGAGTCTTAAGTAATCTTGAGACTGAAATACACAATCATAAATGAGGTAACAAAAGAGAAGGGACCCTGAACCAAGTAAACAAACACCATAAGTAAAGGAGTTTTTAATATATCAGTATCGACATCAAAAGGTGCCTCTAACTCCAGAGGAATAGTAAGAACATTAAGACAATCTCAACCACTACTGGAGCCAGAAGAGGCAGCAGATACTCTATTTTCCCAAGCGGCAACTCTTATGGAACAACCCCGTTACACAAAATCCAACTAAAAACAACAAAAATACTAGTTCTTTCCTCCTTCGCAACAACATTGGTGAGACCAACCACAAAATTTATAAAGAAAATAGGATGATGTGAAATGGTCCCCATTGGACCGAGATTGGGAACCTTTTTCCCTAGAAAAATTTACCAATCTGAAAACACCTGCCTCCCAATTAAATTTGGGTAGGGAACAAATGACATAGAATAGGAGTTAGGACTGATGAGTGATGTTTTTACCAACTATTCACACTCATTATTCATGTACAATGCCTTGATTTGAATGCACAAATGAGACAAAATTATGGTTAGATGTACTAATATCTACTCGATATAGGTAAAAAGCTAAGGAGGAAAAAGATGTGGATTGGAACTGAAAATGATAAAATGAAAGCATAGAAGAGTATAGTTGAAGACATGGATTACATCAACCTCGGTTACCGCAACCACGGTCCTCTAACTGTGGTCACGGTCAGTAAAGATGGTTAGAGCAATGCGGTCGCGAAATCTAATCACAATCACGCCGGTGCGGTCACCGTCAAATACACGCGATCGCAAATCAACGAGAACTGGCCCAAGGGTAGAATTATAAAATGTCATGGACGAATCCTAAATCATATATAAGAAAAAACCCTTTCTTCTTTAGGTATTACTTATCTCATAATATAGTTTTGAATTCTAAGCTTGAAGCCTTAATTGGGCAAGTGTGTAATCAATCTTGGAGACTCAAATTTCTTAGTTTCTTGTTGAAGAATGAATGTTTTGGTTGACCCACATGGTATACATTTCTTTACTTTCTTCATGAGTAGATAAGTAATTTAGTCTTGGGATTATGTTGAATTAGTGTGTAATTGTTTGTGTGTATTGTTATGTTTGCATGGATTTTAGTTGTTGAGTATGGATTTCACCATTGCTTGAGCTTATGAATTGGGATTTAATGGGTGAAAACTCTAAGTTTCCAAATTGGTTTTATGGGTGAAAACTCCAAGCTCTAGAAACCCTTTGTCATCCTTAAAAAAGGGACATAGGTGAATATTAGGTAACCCAATCCTCAAAAGAGGGTTATCGAGGGACAAGGCAATGGTAAACAACTAAGTCTATGGTTTACTACCTTTTACAAACTTAGAAATAAATGTTTAGGAAGTGTAAATCATGTCAAGAGCATCATCCTAGAAATAGGAATGCTTGGTTGAGGTTTGGGGTGGTTACATAAACTCCACACTTATTAGGTGCTCAAAAGAGCCAATAGGTGAAATCATTGTAATTTTATTGAAAGATTGATCTCAATGACCTTTGACCTAGCCTACCCATTACTTAACAACTAAATCCCTTGATAAAATAACATTATCCCACATACGTTACCTCTAAGAAGACACAATCCCAAGATTTCTCCAAACCTTATATTTAGACTAAAGATAGCATTCACTCCATACTGGTTAAAGTTTGTGTGAAGAACTTTCGACAAATTTCCCCCATTTACTTATACATGATGTTTCCATTAGCATTTTGGGTAATATTATAGTAACTTGAGTACCCATAGGTTGGAAGTCTATAGCATTCACTCCTTGCGATTCGACCCTAATTTACATTGGGTTACTTGACAATAACCACCTCATCCCTCAACTATGGGAGTGAATTAAGTGTTATCAAAATGGCATCGTTATGGGGAGTGAAATATAAATTTTACTTGTGTGGTGCTATTCTTACTTGGGAATACCTGGTGTGGGGTAATTTACTTTATTTTTTGTTTTTAACTATTTTGTAGGTAATCAAAGTGTGAACGGAGTGATGAGCGATAATGCAAGTAATTTTGGCCCCTTTGATGACTAGACGATGAGGGCCAATTGAATGATGTGGGGAAAACAAGTGCTATACGCATCCCACCAACTAACAGAAATGGTGTGTTTCATGTGACTAGAGTTATGCTTCACATGTTACAAATAAAAGGATTATATGGGGGTTAAGCATATGAGGACCCAAATGATCATTTGAAAAATTTTGTGAAAGTTTGTGTGCCATTTAACATAGCACATAGTACACAAGAATCCATCCGGCTTTGACTCTTCCAATTTTCACTAATGGACGAGGCAGATAAGGCTCCACTCACTTTCACTCAGCTAAATCACCTCTTTGGAGGAGCTCACCACGGTGCTCCTTGATAGATACTTCCCACCATAAAAAATGCTTTAAAAGAAAGATGAGATTGTAAGCTTTTGGTAATTGAATGGAGAACTATTGTTTGAAATGTGGGAGAGGTTTAATGGAAAGCTAGCCCAATGCCTAAATCATGAGGTCCCGGATAAGATGCTCCTTGCGATTTTCTATAGAGCTCTTGACCCATTGAACAAAATGGTTGTGGGTAATGCAGTGGGTGGCTCTATTGTAAAAGTGCATCATCTCGGGGCTTTTCAATTGATAGGTGAAGTATCCAAGCAAAACTGAAGGTGGCACACCCATGATGCCGATGCTCCTAAAACCCCTTCTATTACCTCCGTGGTGACCAAAGAGCAAAAGAAAATGAGAAAACATGTTATGGGAATACCTACAAAAGAGGAAAAAATGGTAAATTCCATAACATCAAAGCCTTATAAAGATGATGATAAGGAAAAAAGTTGGATGAAGAAATTCGATACTTGGCAAACTACTCGGGGGGTTCCTGCCTCGCCTATCAAAGGCAAGGTGGAAATCAAGGTACGTTCCTCCTCATGATAGGGTTAAGGCCAAGGAGTCAAACGTCATTGACCCCAAAAAGTTCAAGATCGAAAATGTTTTGGTACGAATCTTAGGTTGAGTTGAAGGTACGGACAAAATGGTCCATGAGTTGAAGGGTGGACTTTTGAGTGACACAATTGCTAACCTAAAGAATGAAGCACAAGTCCTAGCAATTGTCACTAGAAGTGAGAAAGCATTTGAAGAATCCCTTAGAGGAGAGGTGAGTGCAAATATGCCCAAGGCCAAGGAAAAGGAGGTAACCCCTCAAAGAATAAAAGCAAATAATGAGAAAGAGCTAGACAAAAGCGATGAGGAAGTGGTCAAAATTGAAAAGCCACAATGACAGTATAGACCTAGAATTTTAAGCATGGACCCAAGAGTTTATTAGTAGATGAGTTGGGATAGTATTATCCAGTCTGATTAGATTATGTATTTATGGGGATAGTTGTACCAAGGTAAATCAAGAGGCTTGAACAGTGTAAGCTAGAATTTAAGTTTATTTACTTGAAATTAAGCATGAAGGTGTGGATGTGATATTAGTAGTATATGAGGAAACAGAAGCAGCTGATGTGTTTAGTATGATGGGAAGGTGTCGAATAGAGTATAAGTATGTGATAATAGATCAAATTACCAAGTCAGACTCTCAGATTCTAGTAGTAGTGCCAGTATGTATAGAAAAGCAGTAAGGGAAAATGATTCCCAACCCATCCTCGTCTCAATACATAGATTTGTACTTCAGCTATCATAAAATCCACTCAGGTCTTACATATCAAATCTAAGGTCACGAACCACGATCATGCACTTTTCCATTAATCATGTACAATTTCAGTTTCCAGTATAAAGGATCTCAGTTTACCCCGCAGTATGAACCAATTCCATGAACACGCCTTATGTTTACACGTTTTCCATAGAATCGTGTGCGCTTTTAGTTCCCAGTATAGGGAGTCAGATCTTAATCACTCAGTGTCACGAATCATGTCTCACAAATACAAAAAACTCGAAACTTAGGTCATGCAGCTCATAACTCATGTACACGTATCATGCTTTATAGTATACTCAACTTTCATGACTCATGTTGTGCCCCTACAGATCAGATAAATTCAGACTACGTCATGTATATCCTCAGTTCATACCTTTTTGGTAAATTCATGTTGTTGATATTCTATTCCTTAGGTTTCAGTTATGTGTCAAGTTCAGTTTGTATCAATTCATGCTTTAGGTCCTCCTGATTTAATCCTTTAGTCAGCTCTCTTTATGAAAATAGTGTAGTGATGAGCGGTTTCTTAGATAGGAGAGAGAAAATGTTTCATGTTAAGAGAAGATTATTGCATGCTTATTTTATACAAGGGTGTAGTATTAATGATAGGCTTGAATGTAACTATTCCAAGATAGAGTATCCTAGTAGTTGCGAGTATAACCCATTTCATGTATTGTGCCTCAGTTCTAGATATCAGATAATTATGTCACGATTCAGTTCCTACATGCCTTGTATATCGCCTTAGTTTTCCTCAATATTTCAGCAAAGACAGTCCAACATTCTTCAAGGGTCATGAACTCAGTTTCAGGACTGTTATATACGGTTAATCAGATCAGTTCTTCATAATCAGAACTATCAGAAACAGTAATTTTCTTTATCAATAATATAACTCCTTTTTATTTAGTAAACTCAGATATCAGTAAATCAGTACACAGAATTCATTATCCAGTACTAGTACAGTTATAGTTATAGTTATTATGTATTCATGCATGTATTCTCACGTTTATGTTAGTCAGTATTGTTCATACATATGAACACCATGCATTCAGTCTACCTTACTTGCATACCAGTACATTCAAAGTACTAACGCATACTTTTCTCGTGCTATGGTGTCTTATACCATAGGTTTTGACGCACGGGATCCAGAGCTCCCTTAGCAATTTCAGACTCAGCTAGCAACAGTAATTAATAGTAAGTCCTCATCCTTCGAGGACAATTATGTTATTATTCATATCACTATTTCAATTTTTAGTTTATTTTAGTAGACGGCGTTAGTTGGGAACATGTCCCCTCAACTCCTTATTCAGTTCAGTTTAGAGGTTTTCTGACTACAGCATGTTAAACAATTATTTCAGATTTATATTGGTATTTTTATACCATCTTTAGATATTATTTTATCAGATGTTTATTTATATTAGAACCTTATGGCCTTACAGTATTATGTTTTTGCATATTTATAGTATGGTTATTCAGTGCTCAGGTATAGATATAAGTCATGGGTTAGCTTGTGGTCCTTTGGGGTCATGAGCACCGTGTAACATTTTGGTTCAGAAAATCGAGGCATTACAAACTTGGTATCAGAGCCTAAGGTTCAACAGTGTCCTAGGAAGTTTGAAAGCTACATCAAGTAGAGTCTTGTACATGGACGTGTTGTGCACCACACTTATGTGCAGGAGGCTATGAGATGTTTTAGGAACAGTTTCCCTTCTTTTATGTCTTAAGATCGTGCTATAGCAAGGTTCTATAAGGAACCCATGTAGATTCATATCAGGCTCCCCTCATGTCAACCTTACCTTACTTTCAAGGTAACAGAAATAGTAAAGCTCAAATCCTAAAGATAGGGCTTTCTCATGCAGTCCCTGGAGACAGTTATAGGATTTGCCATATGCTCAGACAATATCCCCTCAGTTCAGTCATGTTCCAAATTGTCCATATTTCATTTATGGTCATGAGAACTCCTTTGTAAACTCAAATCTAATTTTTGATATGCCATTAGATCCCTTCTCAGAATCCTAAGAAGCAAATCCAACCATCTATGTTCCTCCTCTGTTCCCTCAACGGTTGCATAAAAAGGAAGAGAGTGACAAATTAAGAAAATTTATGGAAAAACTTACCAATCTTTCCATAAATATCCCACTACTTAAGGCTATTCAAGATATTCTGAGATACCATTGAAGAATTTAATGTCCAAGAAGAAGCTCGTTGAAGGTAATACCATTAAAATTACTCATGGGTGTAGTGTTATCATGGATAGCAAAGTTGCAGAAAAGAAAAATGACCCCGGATCCTTCACTATCCCTTGCATCATTGGTAATCATGAGTTTGCAAAAGCTCTTTATGACCTTGGTGCAGGCATCAACCTAATGTCGTTTGTCATCTATAAGAAACTTGGTTTGGGCACTCCTACACCGACCTCAATACGACTTTTGATGGCAGACCGGTCCATAAAAAGACCATTAGGTATAATTTTTAATGTCCTCATAAAGGTGGATGAATTTATTCTCCAGGTGAATTTCATTGTATCGGATTGTAAAATGGACAAAGAAGTGCCTATCATTTTTGCTCATCCTTTTTTGGCCACCGAGAGAGCCGTTGTTCATCTAGAGTTAGGGGAAATGAAATTTTAGGTGTAAGAAAATGAGGTATCATTCAAAATTTGCAATTCAAAGAAGCAAACGGTGGAGCTCCACGTAGTATCCGTGGTGGATGTTAAAAATAAGACAGTGAAAGATGAGGGATTTGAGGACCCGCCGTGAGATTGAAAGAAGAAAGACATCGTGCCACGATGATAACTAAGGCACTAGGTGGTAGGCAACCCATAAATGCCACGAGAGTGTCTTGTATCCTTTTTGTTATGTTCTCGTAGTATAGATGTTGTATTTTGAATTTGAATAACCCATGCATTTATGACACTTTGGATTACATTGAATGAGCTTTGATAAAGGTAAAGTGTGAAATTTTACTTTGAAAATCCGAGCAGGAAAATTCTGTGAAAATTGAATAAAATACTGAATAGGGGAGCAAAAACTGCTCTCAGGTACCGTGATCACGGCCATCATGCGCGATCGCGGCTACACGGGTGCCCGTGGTCGCGTCCTCTGACGTCGGTCACAGTCATTTCAGTCATTTAACCCCTAGTATCCTTCACTTCCCTTGCACTCCCTTTTTAAGATTTCACTCTCAAATCTAAACTACATTGATTGGCCAAGTTGTAAGGTCTCGATTAGCCTCCATGCACATCTCTCCTACATCACAACTATGGTAGGTGACATGAACCATTACTTTCATTTTGGAAAATAGTCCATTGAGTGCATGATTAAGAAAAGGGCCTATAGTTTTAATTATTATACTTTACATGTTGTTGTACCTATTATTGTTGTGGTTTTGGTTTCTTGATTGAGGCGTACACACGAGTGGGGAAAACCTGAGTACCCAATAGTGTGTATGGTAGACAGATGTGATATACACACCTAGTGTTTGATAAATTGCTCAAATGAGCTTTCAATAGTGGCATTTAATTTTGAAGGACACATTCACACACACCAGTAGCATTGTTCACATGACCTTTATTTGCACCCACATTGTAGAATATTCTGGTAGCCTCGAATTGGGAGGAAGTTGAATATGCAGAACTAAAATGGAATAAGCCTCAGGTGTCATGATCGCAGCCATAAACTATAAGCATGGTAGCGTAGACACGACTCTTATTCTTTGATTGCGGTATCTAAGGGCAGGTTCCTATCATGCCAAAAATACTGTACTCCTAAATTTTTAACCAAGCAACCCCAAGATCTTAATCCAATAAACTTTAATGATAATCTAGCACAACTTCCATGATTCGACTGACATTGAAAGATATAATGTGTGTTTCATGATTTTAGGACAACCTCATGGATAATTTTGATCACATCAGATTCATGGCACCCGAATACGACACTTACTACTACAGTGATCTTTTAAATACAAAGTTGTTGGTGGAAAAAAGAATTTTTTTGGAGAATATACCAGAGAAGCTACCGACTTTTCATGAAAAACTTGAAGCCATAGGATGGAGATGCTTTGTCCCAAATCTATGCCTTGCAAATGAGCAATGGGTTCATGAATTTTACGCCAATATCAGTGAAATATCTTTGTCAGACCCACTCAATGTGATTGTAAAGATACGGGGGAAGCCGGTGAAAGTTGGGGCTAAGCAAATCAATGATGTATATGGGATTAAACAGGCAGACATAGGTGAATTCAAGGCGAATGGGTGTAAATCGAGTTATTGGTTGACACAATGGCTATGTCCCAAAAAGGAAGTCTTGTGTACCAAGACTAAAAGCACCATCTCCATGAATGATATCACTTTTGAGGCTCGGATATGGTTGCACATCATTTGTAGCCGAGTATCTCCTTTTTTACCCTTATGATGGCAGTCCTTGATATTGGTCAACTTGTGGTCAATGAAATAGATTCTTTCAAAAACCATGGTGGTACGAATCTCTTTTACCCTTCTTTGATTACTGAGTTGTGCAAGAGAGTAGAGGTGGAAGACTATGCTAGTAATACATGGGTATGTCCTAGCACCCACATCTACCCATTAAGGATTTGAAGAGAGGACACACGGGGCAAAAGTAAGGAAAGAAAGATCAACTTGGAAGAGCCAACATGTAGTGAACCTGAGCCTCATAGGCCAACCACCATGGGACTTCTTGAAGAGATTGGAGTTAATATTGTAACACTTAAAGAGCTTGTGGATAGTTTTCCTCAAGGGTCGGGAGAGCCCTCTACCACCTATCACTTGTATATGTCACATGCCGATTATGATGAGTACAAGGAAGACCAAAAAAAGCAAAAATCTACTATTGATCATCTTGAGGAAGCCTACTCCTCTTTGGCGGCATCACACCAGGATCTTCAGAGCACACATGAAAAGATGATCACTAGGGAGAAAAAAGGGACTAGTTATTTACCAAGATATGGAAAGAGGTGAAGGGTTTATGGAAGTTCTGAATCCCCGAAGTAGGATTCCAACTTCTTGGGTAGATAGTGATGATGAGGCCCCGACCGAGTGGTTAGATCTTAAGGAGGATGGTGATAATACAGGGTCTGCATATGATAGCAGCCCTTGATGTGATTTTAGGAAGTACCCTTATCTCTTCTACCCTTAATTATTTATGCAGTGGGGACACTACTACTTCATTATTTAGGGGTGTTTCCTTATTCATGACATTTGGGCCTATATTAATGATTTTTCTACATACTTCTCTGCTCTTTTGGATAATCCTTACCTCTATTTTTATTTGAGTTGTAATATTCAGGCACTCTGATGGTGCCCACATTTGCATGAACTAGTTATTTGTTTTTATTAGTCGTCCATTTTAGTTTGAATTACACTAGATGAGTCTTCCATCATGATTGTTTTTCTATCAGTAGGTGCAGGGTAAGTCTGAGTACCCGTGGCATTGAAGCTATAAAATGCAAGGAAAGTCTGAGTACCTGTAGCATTGACGATTTGGGATCATATCCATATCCATTGGTGAAGTATGAGTAACCATATGGATAGTTGGCCTACACTATGATTAACAATATGAGACTATGCTTTGAGTTGTTTCCATAATTAGAAAATTATGCGTGGTGCAGATACAAAGGCAAAAAAAACCCTCCATCCGAATGTTTTTTACAAAATCCGAAGGCATGGACGTGAGAAACTTTGTAATGATATTTTCCTTATTTTTATGACTCCAAGAGTTGCTTTTGAAAGTTAATGAATACCTCATCTTTTTCTTGAGCGTCTAGAACGATTGACTCCTCTTGACAGTACTCGCATGCCATGTGTGTAAGGTTGATTGTCTTCATCTCTTGTATACTTGTGCTATATAGAATTTTCCCCTCTAGTCTTTCATAGCTAATTTAGATTGTACTTGGTTGGAGAAATGATCTTAGGCCATCTTTGTGATTTTGTACTTGTACCCAAAAATATAGCTGGGTGCCTAGAGTCAAGCCATAGTATCCCAAGGGGGAGATACACTCTAATCCCTCAAACTATTATGACATAAACATATCGGTCTCTCTTCACATCATGAATCCAACTTAGAGGAAGGGTTACTTATAAGATGGCCTTCTAACTCCAAATCTCAGTCGTAAGCCATGTACTCAATGGATCATTTTAGTTCATGATAATCTATCCATGTCACGCATTACAGACTCAGTTCATATCATGATATTCAGTTTATGTATCACGTTCCAGACTCAGTTATGTCCTCATGTTTTCACTCATGCATATTGAGTAATTAATCTCAGACTCATCGGTATTTTAAGTTCAATGTAACAGTCTTCCTTAAACTTACTCGTTCTCATGTTCAAATTTTAGCACCAAACTTGGTATTTAGTTTTATGCCCAGTTTTTAGTTAAACTTGGCATCTTTTACTATTGCATATTCAGGCGCATGTTCATGAGCCAGTTCAGTCATATAATCATGCATCAGATATGCATGGATTCAGCTTATCAGTTATGCACCATATATGTATTCCCATTTTGATAAACTCACTTCATCAGAACACTCAGTCATGTACTCATGAATCAGTTACACATGCATTAGATATGCATGTCTAGTATAATATAAATTCAGCTTAATAGTAATGAAATCACATTTCAGTCATTCATATTCAGTTCATGTTCAGCTTATTAATTTTTTCCCTCTCAACCAGTATCATTCGAGGATGAATATTACCAAGGGGGAGATATTGTAATACCCCATAAAATTCTAAGCCTAACTCAGCTCCTTGAGGCTTAATAAGAAAATCTAACACTTAGAAGAATTTTTGCTAACTGTTGAAAACACTTAGTTTCATTTTATACCTCTAAATTTTGGGGATTTATTTGACGACCTTCCCGACCTCCGTTTTTGGATTTTCAAGTTGCGTTGCGATGTGGAAAGGTTGTAGTATATCCCGGGTGAGTTTTAGAATTTTTGGAGTAGCGTAAGGGAACTTTTGGGTTCCCAAAATAGTAGCTACGGGCGATAAGGCCCGCGTCGCCTGGCAACTCCATTGCTTGCCCAGTTTTCAGCATTTTAGGGTCAACTTCAAACGATCATAACTTCTTGAATATTTTGAACTGGGAGAGCCGCTATATATCAATGGAAAGATCTTTGAGTCCTATTTTCAATTCAATTGATTTCATTCAATTTGAACATCTAAGTAAAGATTTATGATCAATTTACTTTAGCCTATCATCCTAAAAATAACAGAGGACAATTGCATCTTTCTCCCTTTCTCCAGGGGTACTTTATTCTTTCCCACCTCTATATATATATATACAAAAACACGAGAATCGGTCATATTTAGCAACATATGATTGTTTTCTCTCAAAATTCATCAAGAACAAGTATAGGGTTTTCATAGGAACTTCAAGAATCAAGGAATTTCACCGTTAATCTTCAAGAATCTTTCATCTAAGGTATGTATAGTGTTGATTCATGGATTCATTTCATCCATGAAGCTCAAAAACCCTTTTTCAAATTTATAAATAATGATATTTATGTTATGGGTTGATTATAACCATGTTGCTGATGTAAATTAAATTTATTCCATGATTTATCTCAAGAAATCATGAAAACTAATTTATTTTGTAGTATTATTCATATGAACTTTATGTTGAGTTCTGGAAATTTCAAGTTGGACGTTGATGTTCATGTTGTTGGTGTTTGATGATTCCTAAGTTGGAATCTGTAAGTGATTTTATGAAACATGTTAGTATATAAGTTGAAATCCATAAATTTGGTGGTTTAAGATTTGTTGAATTGATGATTTTACGTATGTCTAAAATTGTACATGTAAGGTGTTTGATAATATGCCTAAGAAACTAGAAATCATGTAATATAGATAAATTGTGACTAAATGATGGATTCATGATACACCTCTATGTCCAAATGGTTTCTATGCTATGAAGGTGTCTTGTAAACCTTGTTGGGTTGTTCATGAACTAGCTCTATGAATTTATGCCATGTCTATTTGCAATCCCATTTATGTACAAAATTATGATAACCATGTATGTTATGAAAGTCCCCAAGTCATTGTATTGTGGATTGTTGATGTTAGTCATGTATTCAAGAAAGTCATGCTTTGTCAATTTCCTTCTATCGAGTCCTGGGGGTACTTGTACCCAAAAAATATAGCTGGGTGCCTAGAGCCATGTTATATTTTCACGATACTCTCAGTCAAGCCATGTTCAGTAGACTTCAGTCAGTCTCATGACTCAGGAAAACTCATGTAAAGGTAGTATCAGTTCAGTTTTACTCAGTACTCAGTAATCCACGTAATCTCAGTAATATTCCATCAGTCTATGGAATTCAGTAAATCTCAGTATCAGTACAATTTAGTTCAGTATTCAGTTCAGACATCACTAAACTCAGTTAGCTAATAGAAGTCAGTAGAATTTAGTTAGTTAACATAATTCAATAGTGTTCTGCTAGTCATCGGAACTCAATAAACTCAGTCCATGTTCAGTTCAGTTAAACAGAACAATCAGTAACAGTTCAGTTAATTCTAGTATAAACTAGGAAATCAGTCCAGTATAATCAGTTCAGTGTCATTCAGTTGAGAGTAAGATTCAGCACCGAGCAAACCCAAGGATGGTAACTCACCTGCCAATAGAGGGTGTGATTCTTAGAAGCAGTCCTTGCATTCCAGAACTATATATCCAGCATAGGTTGAGATATCAATACCTGTCAGTTAAGGGTTGATGAGGTGGCTTAACCTATCAGATGAGGGTTCCCACCATTCTCATTAGAGTACCTGCCAGATGAGGGTCACTCACAGCTTATCCTTACGAGTGGTGCGGTATTGAAACCCTTCCCATCAGGGCAGAGATTGGACCCCATCTTAGCTATTATAGCATATTTGGGGCATGTCAGTTAGATAACTACTTCCTATAGTTTCAGTATCAGTCTCAGTAAAAGAACTCAGATAGTTCTTTAGGATATCAGGACTGATAGATACAGTCAACTCAGATACAGTACAGAACTCAGCTAGTTCCATCAGATTCAGGACTATCAGATACAGTCATTCATGCTATCAGTTATCAAAACTCATGTTATCAGATATATCAGTTATTAGAATTCAGTTATCATTCATGATATGTTATCAGTAAATATATATCATCAGTATTCATACTCAGTAGTCATGTTATCACGAACTCAGTTTCAGGACTGTTATATATGGTCAATCAGATCAGTTCTTCATAATTAGAACTATCAGAAACAGTTATTTTCCTTATCAATAATATAACATCAGTTTCTCTTTATTCATTAAATTCAGATGTCAATAAATCAGTACATGGAATTCAGTATCCAGTACTAGTACAGTTTTAGTTACAGTTATTATGTATTTATGCATATATTCTCACATTCATGTTAGTCAGTATTTTTCATACATATGAACCCCATGCATTCATCCTACCTCACTTGCATACCAGTATATTCAAAGTACTGACTCATACTTTTCTCACACTATGGTGTCTTATACCATAGGTTGGGAAGCACGGGATCCAGAGCTCTCTTAGCAATTTCAGAGTCACCCAGCAATAGTAATTAACAGTGAGTCTGCATCCTTCTAGGACAATTATGTTATTATTCATATCACTATTTCAGTTTTCAGTTTATTTCAGTAGACTGAGTTAGTTGGGAACATGTCCCCTCAACTTCTTATTTAGTTCAGTTTAGAGGTTTTCAGACTACAGCATGTCAGAAAATTATTTCAAATTTATGTTGGTATTGTTATACCATATTTAGATATTATTTTCTCAGATGTTTATTTAGATTTGAACCTTATGTCCTTAAAGTATTATGTTTTTGCATATTTTATAGTATAGTTATTCAGTGCTCAGGTACAGATATAAGTCATGGGTTAGCTTGTGGTCCTTCGGGGTCATGGGCTCCGCGTGGCATTTCAGTTCAGAAAATTGGGGCATTACAAGTATGCCAGTATATGGGTTAGCTTGGGTATACTTATGATTCTACGCACCGTGTTATGACTATGGGGTAGAGCCCCTTGATCGCTAATGATGACTCATGGTGTGTCAATTGGTAAAAACATTTTAAGAAAATCACACACTATACGAGCATCATTTTTTTATGTTGGAATTACTCTACCCATCTTTATACATAATCCACTGCCATGAGAATATATGTATAAGAGTGAGAATAAGGAGAAGGACCTATAAAATCTATTCCCAAAAAATCAAAATTTCACATACCTATATTGATTGTAATGACATCTCGTCTCTCTTCATGATATTACCTGTTCTCTAACATTGATCACATTTTTTGACATATGCTCGAGCATCCTTAAGAATTATTCACCAGAAAAATCCACCTTCTTAAATTTTAAAGACGATTGGATTGGAGCATAATGTCCTCCAAATGCTTCATCATGACACTGATAAAATATGTTCTCCATATCCTCCTCAAGCACACATCATGTAATGATAGAATTTGCATAATTTTTAAACAAGTAAGGTTCATCCCACAAGTAATAATTTGCATTAGATATGAGCTTTTTGCTCTATTGGTGAGTGAGATATTGGGTTATCCACTTTCCAGTCGAGTAATTTATAATATCTGCAAATCAGGGTGGCTGAGTTACAATTGAAAAAATATATTTATCAGAAAATTCTTCCTTTATTTTTGTAAGCTCAAGGGAAGGTTTCTCTAATCTAGACAAATGATCAACTACTTGATTTTCTATTTCTTTCTTGTCTTTAATTTCAAGGATAAATTTTCACAGTAGTAAAATCCATCTTAATAATCTAGGTCGAGCATCTTTCTTTGCAAAGAGTTATTTAAAGCTGCATGGTTAGTGAAAACAATAACCTTGATTCCTATTAAAGAAGGATGAAACATATTAAATGCAAATACTACTGCTAATAATTTCTCTTCTGTTGTTGCATATTTTAGCTAAGCCTCGTTCAATGTCCTACTAGCATTATAAATAGGATGAAAAAATGTATTTTTTCTCTATCCTAAAATAAAACCTATAGTTGTATCATTAGCATTGCACATAATCTCAAAAGGTCTATTCCAATCAGGAGAGACAGTGTAGGAGCAGCTGATAATGCATTCTTAAGTGTTTCAAAGGACTTTAAACAATCACTTGAAAATTCAAACTTAACATCTTTCATCCTAAGGTTAGTTAGAGGTTTTGGAATTCTTGAAAAGTTTTTATGAATCTTCTGTAAAAATCTTCATGTCCTAAAAAACTTTTAATTCCTTTAATAGTTTTTTTTGGGGGGAGGGGAGGTAATCCTACAATAGTAACAATTTTAGCCTTATCAACTTCTATTCCTTTAGCAGTAATTTTATGTCCTAAAGTAGTTTCTTCTGTAATCATAAAATGATATTCTCCTAATTAAGAATCACATTTGTCTCCTCACATCTCTTAAGGACTAAGGTCAAATAATAAAGACAATCTTCAAATGATTTTTCAAGAAGTTTAAGATCGTCCATAAGAATCTTTAGAAACTTTTCAGTCATGTTTGAGAAAATTCCTAACATACATTGCTAAAATATGGCAAGTGCATTGCATAAATCAAATGGCGTTCTCCTATAGGCACATGTTCCATGAGGACATGTGAAAGTTGTCTTATCCTGATCTTTGGGTGCTATTGGTACTTGGTTATAACCTGAGTATTCATAAAAAAATAGTAAAAATAATATCATGTTACCTTTTCTAACATTTGATCCATAAATGATAAACGAAAATGACCTTTTCTGATGGCATCGTTGAGACGTCTATAATCAATACAAACTCTCCATCCTGTAACCGTTCTAGTAGGTACAAGTTCATTATTTTTATTTCTTATGACTGCCATACCTTTTTTTTGATACTATCTGAATAGGACTTGCCCATAAACTATCAGAAATAGGGTAGATAATACGTGCTACCAGAAGTTTCAGTATCTCATTTTTTGCTACTTCTTGTATCACAGGATTTAACCTTATTTGTGGGTGAACTATTGGTTTGTATCTATATTTCATCAGAATTTTGTGTGTAAAAATAGCAAGATTGATTTCATTTATATCTGCCACCGTTCATCCTATGGCTCCTCTATATACACACAGTATTTTAATCAATTTATGTTTTTGTGTAGTAGTTAAGGGAAATAAAATAATTACTGAAAATAATCCAAGCTCAAGATAAGCATATTTTAAATGGGAAGAAAGTATTTTGACTTTAATTTTTTGTTGAACTCCTTCTGATTGCATTTTCTCATCCTTGTAATATTTTTTAATATTTTTGCCTCGCTCCTGATGGTGGAATCATCTTGTGGTGTATCAGAATTGAGTAAATTTTTTTTCATGGAATCGATAGGTAATTTGTCATCTTGAAATTCTTCTACAAGATCTTCAATCAATTCAATTGAAATCATGAAGATGAGATCTTATCTCTTGAAAATCTTAATATTTTTGCATATAAAAAATAATCCTTTCTTTATCTACTCTCAAAATCAGTTGTCCTTGATGGACATCTATGATTGCTCTTTCCATCGAAATAAATGGTCTACCCAGAATTATTGATTCATCAAGACATTTTTGTATTTCAAGTACTATAAAATCTACAAAAAAATAAATTTATCTACTTTCATACAAAAATTCTCAATTATTCCTTTTAGGCTTTTTAATACTTTGATCTACAAATCAAACAGAAATATATGTGTTTTTTATTTCACCAAGATTCAATTTTCTAAAAACAAAAAATAACATTAAATTTATTGAAGCTCCAGAATCACATAGTGCTTTTTCAAAATATACCTCTCCCAAAGTGTATGAAATTATGAAACTACCTGAATCATTGAACTTTTGTGGTAACGTATTTTAAAGTATACCACTATATTTTTCAGTAAGCACTACTACATAGGTTTCTTCCGATTTTCTTTTGCTTAATAAAGTTTCTTTTAAAAATTCGTCATATGAAGGTATCTATAAAAGAGCATAAGTAAAAGGGATATTAATGTGAATTTGCTTTAAAATATCCAAAAATTTGATAAATTTCTTGTCAAACTTCTCTTTTTTTATTTTTTGAGGAAAATAAATTGTCACATGGATAAAAGTCATTTCTTTACTATTGTTCTCTTTAATTATTTTAGTATTTCTGAGGTTATTTAAGCATCTTTATCTTTACTTACCTGTTGTTTTGACTGATTCTCATTTGAATATCTATATAAAGTTCATCAAGCTTCTTACCTGATCATAAAGCGATGACTTTAAAGTGCTCTTTTGAATTTTCCTCTGTATTTCTTTGTTAGTGGCCTTGAATCTTTTCTGACACAAGAGTTGTCAATTGACTTAATTGAATTTCTAAATTTTTAGAAGTTGTCTTTTGACTCTTCATTTTTTCATTAGACTCTTTGATGTATTTATACAATAAGTCATTAATACATGGATGGGCTTGTGAGGGTCTTTGTTGATATAAAGTTATTTGCTGATATGATTTGAAATTTGATGTTCCACGATTTTGATACTAAATCCTAGTGGATCTTGTACTTATTGTTTTTGAAAGCTTTGAGAATTTTCAGCACTACTAGAGTCGTTCTTTTGAAAGTCCGGATATTTCTGTGTCAAGCGACTATCAAAAGAGTATGACTATCAAAAGCGATTATGATTTGTTGCTTGAGATTCATGGTTTAGATGATTTCCTCAACATATGTCACAAGCCTCGACTTTAATTGACTATTGCACATTCACCTGAAAAGATTTAATTTTTTGTGCTAAAGAAGCAATCTGTTGTGTTTGTGTATTTAAAGCATCTTCTTAATTTTCTGTGCAGTATTTTTATGATTACGCGATCTGATGGCTATTGAATAGAATTTTCTAAGATATTATTCATTATTTGCAGTATTTTTTCTGTGGCTTTATCCATGATGGAACCTCCTGCAGCTACATCTATCATACTTCTAGAAGAAGGCTTTAACTTATTATAAAACATTATAAAATTACATATATTTAGATATGCCATAATGTGGAAATTTTTCTAATATTGCTTTTAATCTTTGCCAAACCTGATACACTGATTCAGAATTAGTCTGCAAAAAAATTAGAAAGATCTTGTCTTAACTTTGTGATTTTAATAGGAAAAAATAGTTATTTAAAAAAATTTGAGTCATCTGATCCCATGTGGTAATAGACCATTGAGGCAAACTTTGTAATCAAGTTTTGGCATCTTCGTTTAAAGAAAAAAAATATTCTTAACTTAATTGCTTCAAGAGAGACTCCACTATATTTCACAGTTTCAACTAATTCTAAGAAATCAATCAAATGACTATGTGGACCTTCACTTAGATCACCAGAAAAAGTACATGATTGTTGAATTGTTCGAATTAATTCAGTCACAATTTTAAAATTATTGTCTGCAACTAAAGGTTTTCTAACACTAGATTCACAGTTGAAGTGACCTAGTTTAGCATAATTCCTTAGAATTCTATTTGTGATTTTAGGCACCACTTCATCAAACTGATCATTAAGAGCATGTGGTGGAATTTATAGTGGGTTATTTTCATCATTTATTCAGTATTCATTTTGTCAAAGTTATGAGAAGTTGATGTTTGTCCTTTCCTATGTGAACAAATTGTTCTTCCAACTCTGGACCGTAATTTGCTATTTATAGGTGAGGGAGTAATAAATTACCTGAAAATTATAAAGTAGAAAAAAATAGTTCAAAAATAATAAAAAATAAAAATAAATAAGTAGAACAAGAATGAGACTAGGGAGAATATTAGACAGTAATAAATTAATAATACTATATTACTATAAAGGTAGTGTATATGATGATTACAGAAAAAGTTAAAATGTTAATATTAATGAAGATAGCGATAATAATAAATATAAAAGTAAGAACTCAAAGTAGTATCAAAACACTTAGTCTGAAGTAGATGTATGTCAATCCTTAGCAACGACACCAAAAAATTTAAGTAGTCTAATGTATATAAAATTTTGTTGCTCGTACTCTATCAAATTCTAGTATAATTTGAAATAGCGCCCCATAGAGATTGAAAAATCTATGCTATAAACTTGTAATATTTTGACTACTATTTGAGAATAAAGTTGATGAAAGGAGAGTAATTTCTTAAGTTTGTAAAATAAAAATGTAAAGAAATAGCTTTAGAAAGATTATCTTGAAGAAGGAGTTGAGGGGTTGGTGAATTCATTTGGTATATTTATTATAATAAAATCATCATTTTAGTAATTTCTACAAAATTGTAGGTATAACTTCCTAGACTTGATCTATATGTTTATGACGAAAAAAGATCTCTTGCGAGTAATCTTCAAATCAATAAACTTACTTGAGACAATCTCTTCCCGAGGATACAAATTGAAAGAAATAAGATAGAGATTCCTCAAATCATTAAACTTATTTGAGACTGTCCTTCCATGAGGATAAGAACCGAAGAAATTATGATAAATATTTAAATCTAAGAAATAGCTTGAAGTAATCCTTCCGTTAGGATAAAGATCAATAGAAGTGAACTCAAAGATTTGAAATAACAAGTGTCCAAAAATTATTATTACTTATATTTTATGAAATAATTATAGTAGTATATTTAGTTTTACTCTATGTAGGAAGTACAACTTAATATAACTATAACTATAATATAAAATATATCAAGTAACACTAATTTCAAGTAAAAGTATTTCAACACGAAATATTTAGCTTTTAAAATCAAGTCAAGAAAGAACTAAAATAAGGTTGATATTATAATATTATATCAATTTTCTTCAACGGTTCCAGCACAAAGAGATCACTCCATTATGTAGTAAGAAAAGTATTAATTTATGAAACTAGATATATTGAAAATGCTTGAAGAAAAATTTCTATTACAAGAGACAAACACTTTATTTCTTTTCTTTTTGTGCTAATTGTTCGATCCATAATTATCAAATAAATGCCTCTATTTATAGAAAATCATAGTGTTGTCCCCATAAATGTATCCTTTGAAGTGGTGGTTGTAACCGTCAACTTGTAACTTTTTCTTAATTCTTTCACTTGACGGGTGTGAGTTCTGAAGTGATGATCATCATCCATGAGCATTTCTACTTCTTCCAAAAAGTTTCACAGTCGTGGCTATGAAATTGTAGTTGTACCCATGGAATTCTCTTATTTCTTTAATAATTTATTTCTTATTTTTGTATTTCCTTGTATTCTTTTTCCTGTAGAATTCGTCAGAAAATATGTGAGAGTAGAATATAGTTATTCATGCTTTATTTTAAAATATAATTTTTATATACTAAAATTATATGAATAATTTATATTCATCAGTCGGCTATGAGTAGAGTTGGCCCGCAACATCACCATTTTGGGGGTAACACCAACTCAGTAAGGCACATACTCAAGCAGGGACCAAAGGCGCCCGAGACTAGCTAGTGATGGTGACTGCATAAAAAGGACCAAAAAAAAAAGATAATTTGCCAAGCTATATAGGTGTATCGGTAGCTCTCGACTGAACCGTGTTAGATGCACAATACTAGGTTGGCATCCTCCATGGGTTCGAGGACAAGTGGCCAAGGGAAATTGGACGAAGTATTATAGACTTACAGAATATAATTATCCTATTGGCCGAAGGGCACTCTATGTACCCTATAAATAGACATCCCCTTCTGATTATAAAGCATCAGATTTCTGGCTCAACCTTACTATATAAGCAATAAATTTTCTTTATCTTATTTCTTAAGCATTGATTGTTTTTCTTTAGTTGTTATTGTTTTCTCACTGTAATACTCGAGCTCGATCATGCTCGAACCTAAGTTGAAAGGATCCAACACTTGTCCTATGCTAAAGATTTGTTCCTAATCTCTGTTGTTCGATTTATTTGATCTTTCAATTACATTGTTATATTTTAGAAAATTTCCACTACTAACCAAATGCTAAGAATGCAACGCGTGCTCTTTACTCCAGTACAAACTCAATTATACAAAAAGGATCGTAAATAGTTTGGCACCCACTAAAGGGTCAGAGAAATTGTGTTGATTTTTAGCTTCATTTCTTCTCAAATATTTCTTTTTGTGTTTCTACTTTGCAGGAAAGTAGGTCATGGCGAATGATGACATTGATAGCAAAAAAGACAAAAACCTTGAGTAGTCCCCTAAGGCAAATGACATTACACCTAAGGAGTACGAAGGAAGAACGACGCATATGGACGACCAAATACCTATCAACTTGAAAACAACAAACGTGAACATGCAAAAAAAAGCAAAAGGGAACTATTGACCTTGATAAAAATAAATAAAGCTTGATATATGGGATTTGCAGGACTTTATGAGGGACTTTACTATGACCCACAAAAGAGTTGATGGATCGGATGGAAGCACATGATAAGAGGATGGACGAACTACAAGTAAGTGCGGCACAAGTAACCCTAGGTACTTCGAGAAGGAGGGAACGGAAAGACCTGGAGGAGCAAGAGCAGGATGACTAAATATAGAGAGTGACGACAATAGATGATAAAATTGGACTCTAGGATGCACTCCAACAACATCTATGTTGGAATTGCTAAGGATAAAGATGAAGGCACAACACATTGAGCTACAGTCTAGGATGAATCATATTGGCGGACACAAGTGGTTAAAGGACCAAATTCCAAAAGCTATGCCAAGGTACCCTATATGACTACTTCAAAGATGAGACAGACTCTGAAGATGTTTAAAATGCTAGACATCCTGAAGTATGATGGGAATTTAAACCATTAAAAGTACTTGTGTTTTTCACTATAATACTGAATAACAATGAGCAACGAGGAAAAAATATAAAGTTTCAAGGCATGGAATTTTTTAAAAAAAAAGCTCTGAAAAAATAGAAAGAAACCCTAATAGCCTACAAACTTCATAGCCGAAATTCATGGCCACGCCGGTCGTTGGCGAGCCTTCACCGACTAAGACTGATCAATTAAAGATTGCTAATCAAAATATTGTGGCACCAAAAGTATCATATGCAACAACCATTCAAGAGAATGCTCCACAGTTTCAAGTTGTTCAGTCGAAAGAGTTATCATATTTGCATAGTGAACCACGTATAATATGGGAAAGGATGAAACTAATAAGATGATTAATAGTGAAAAATTACAATACGCAGTGGTAGGTAAATTTTCATATGGCTGGCCAGAGATAAAGGATCTAAGAAGATTAATACCAAAGCAACGTTAATTAAAAGGAGAAGTCAATATTGGTTTAATTAGCAACAGGCATGTACTAATTAGAGCTACGAAATTGAAAGATGATGTACACTTGTTATCTAAGCCTCAATTCAATATCACTCAAAATTATTGGTCATACCCTATGAGAACATTTAAATGGAATCCTATCACGACCCAAACCAGGGTCGGGCCGAGACAGGTATCTCAAGCCCATAGAGGATCAAAGCCCCCCCCTTTTGCCTAGTCAAACAAAACACAAATATATCTAACAACAGCTGAAGCAAACTAATAGACATAATAATATAAGTGATTAGATCAAAGGAAAATAAGAATACAACACAATCCCAATCCACAGTAATCTATAAAGCCTCTACTAACCAAAAGACATTCTAAGTCGGGACATACCCCCCGACGATAGTTAAAAACGGAAACCAAATAAGAAGTCTATGATGTAACTAGGTTTAGAAGTAACAAACCTTCCAAAAGAAAGAGGCTCTCCACTTCAAGCTGACTCATGAATGATCCAAGGATCACCTATCACTGCACAGGAAAAATAGAAGTGTCTTCGATTCCTGCATCGTGTGGGCATATAATGTCCGAAGATGGTTAGTGGGATGAGCGCTAGCATGTAACTCAGAGAAGGAATAAAATAGTGTTGATAATGCTCAACTTACTCATCAATTTAGTGCAAGGAGGTCGTCGTAAATATATTTACCCAACTTTGGAGTCGGGGTCGAATCCACGAGGAACAATGTGAGTGGCAATTAAACTAATTTGAAAATATAGCTATAAGATGAATTAAAACAAATGATACGAAAAGATAAAATGGGGGTTTTATCAATCAAACAATAATTAAAGTTTTGACTTGCTTTAGAGCTCAAAACTAAAATTTCAATGGTTCAAATTAGTGATAGAGAGGAACTAGGGTTGTGATCACTATGATTATTAATCCCCATTAAATAATAATTGTAGTATTGGGTTCTCATGACTTGTGGGAAACACCAAATTATCAGTTTTGATAGTCCATATAAGTGTTTCTCAACCTGCCTAGATGTTGAACTCCCTAATTCTCTCGAACTTAGAAAATCATTCTATTCATACTGATTTTATCTCAAGTTGATCAATCTTGTTACAGCATTAATTATTAGATGGGAGCTTAACCTTCCCTAATCCTTGTTGATAATTCGCTACATTTAGTTTATTTCTCAGTTCGAGCAAATCAACAAAAAGGCGAGATTTATTGTTAGCAACCAAGAGAAAATAATTAATACAAAAGAATTATCAAAATGTTCCCACAATAACTCGAACCCTAACCAACTATTAAGACAATACAGGAGTAATCATAGATCCCACAACCTTAGCTGTGGATTTTAGTTCCGCACGAAAGAGAAAGCGATAACAGTAACTGAATTCATAATTCAAAGTGATTAAACTTACAAAAGATGTAGTCAGAAATTGATTCTCTACCCAAATTCAAAAAGAATATCCCACAACTAAATCAAAGAATTGAAAATTGAATTCTAAGTTTAGAGTCCCAAAAAGAGGTGTCTTTTCCTTTGGAATAAGTTCAAGATGTTCTGACCCTTCCTTCTTCTTAGAAAACCCTGACATATGCTTTAAATACTTCATCTTAATTATGGAAACAAAATCATAGATCATAGTATTTTTTCAGATAGGCGACGACGTATGTGATGGCTTATTAGGAGTCTGATGACTTATCAAGAATGTCGTCAGTTCTTCTTCACTTTTGACAATCTCTGCCTTAGGTTGACGATGAGACGTGACGACTTATTAGACATGTGATGACTTATTAGAATTATCATCACTTCTTTACTTCAAATCCCATTCCCTTCCTGAGCGTAACGACAAGCCTGACGGCTTATCACACTTTTGAAGGTCACAAATATCGTCACAAATTCTAACTGAAGCTCACTCTCTGTCTAAGGCTAATGGAAATTCTAATATCTTATCACAAGGCTGACGACTTATCAGACAAGTCGTCAGCTATACTTCCCTCTCTGCTTGCTCAAAAATCAACTCTTTTACTTCCATTTTTGCTAGTTGTCTTGCATTTTGACTTTTACTGCAATATTAAAGAGAAAACAATCAAAAATGACAAAAGTTGCTTAAGACTTTGCAATTATTCTCAGTTAAAAGCCTCAAATGTGTTAGCATCTACTCACACATCAACACCCTCAACTTAAAACAATTGCTTGTCCTCAAGCAACTAAAACATAACTAAGAGGATACAAAGCATATTCGGCAGTCAATCATCCATTTTAGCTTAAAACATCTTAACCATCTCCAAGGTCAATTAATTTAAAAAAAACAACTGTGCATATTATTGAAGAACAACAATGCGACACATAGGATTTAAGATATCGCATCAATTCAACAACAACAACCATGCATGTACCAAGATTACACTATCCAAATAAGTTAGCAACTAGCAATGTAACCAGTGTCCCCTTACAACAAAGAGGTCCCTCCTCACTCATATGTGAACCAAGTATGTCAATGTCGGAACGTTCAAGAGACACTCACTCTCAGAAAAAAGTTCTAGTCAATGTATGCCAAATACTATAGGCTTGCCCTTATTTTCATTACCAAGATTTTCAAAGAGGTCAGCTAGGATCATTATAGGTCTTCTCTATGGCTTGTATAGGCTAGGGGCTGGTACGACACTCGATGATATTTAAAGTGACTAAGCCTCCTTGACACTACACTAACTTCTGGGGTCTCACTTATTAACCTTTTTCTATTCTTCTCTTTTCTTGATCACACATATCCAGGATGGGTGCATTCTTTTCTACAATCACTTCTTCTTTTTTTCACAACTTTTCTTTTCTTGTTCTTTTCCACTACACCTAGCTTTTTATTCTTTTCTTTTATTCTACCTTTCTCTATACTCATTTTACATCACGCACCCCAATGATAGCCACCCTCAACTTAGGCTATTTGCCTAAGTCAAGGTGCACAGTATCCAAGGAGGACCAAGGCCAAAACAGGGTCATTATGATATAAATGAGAAGGTAATAGGTATAATAAAAAGAATAGGCATTCAGGCTCAAAATCAGGATCAAGGGATATTATTTACACATGGAAGGTCATTTAGGCTAAAAGTGGACTAATATCAACAACGACCTATGATCCTTTCCTAACCGATATCCTACAACCAAGGCAAGACCAACCGGGCAAGTTCTGGATTTAACACACAACTGAAACTAGGTACTATCTCACACACACATGGCACAAAGGTACATCACAAACTATTACCCATTCGGTTCATGCAATTATTTAGCAATGGTTATCATGTCACTAGTACTAGTACAAATGCCATAGCAAGATGCACAGTGGTCACCCATAAATGCCTATCACACAGTTATAAAATAGACCATTAGAGAGGTGTTCAAAAATCAACAAAAACATGTTAACTGCCTAAGGTACTTGTATTTCTCCTAGTCAACTACAACATTTTACAACAAATCACAATACGCCTAAACATGCCAACTCTACTAGGAACAAGACTCCGGGGAAAAGAGGCACGACAATAAAATCCCCAAGAGGACATCAACACCCACAAGTAGCCACACCCTCAACTTAAAATCATGCAATATCCCCAATGCATCAAACCAAAACAGGAGAGTTATAAACATATGTGTGGCACCATGGGTGCAAAGATCTGATGTCAATCACATAATACGAATACAAACAATAAAATACCTTGGGTTGCCTCCCAAGCAGGGCCTGATTTAAAGTCGCGGAACGACTAGGTTATCTTGACTACTCAGAATTCATCAAGATACCATAAAAGTGCTTCATCTTTAATCCCTCCACTTAGATAATTTGAATCATCGGCCCATCTTTCGATCTTTACATCTTTTAGGTACGTTGGGCTAATGTGAGAGCATGATAAGGGAAGTTCTATCACGCTACTTCGAAGACTTGAACCGCTTGCCCAATTTTGCATCGAACTTTTGTGTAGGCTCATTAGGCACCGGTGAGAATCTTAAAAATCCACTAAATAGACATCGATCTTTAAGCTTCTTGGCTTTCAATAATGGGGTTGTATTGTACCCTTTTGGAAAGACAAACTTCAAAATGTAGGAATTTTTCTCCTCATTTTCAAAATTCATCATTTGCTTGGGTGATTCGACTTTCATTACATCCACTAATCATAATGCTGAAAAGTGATTCGAGTGAGGTCTTCTCCTTAATTTTGGATTTGCATCCTTCTCAGCCTCTTCACCCCGAATTAGGCTAGAGTCTTTATAAGAGATTGGCTTGGTTTCTTCTTTTGCCTCTAGCACCATTTCCTTAATCTTGTCATCATCTCTCATGGTTGTTTTGGTTGGTTGGGAAATCACCGAGGGTTGCTCATCATCAAGCTCAACATCAATATAGGGTTCTTGCTCCTCATCTTCATACTCTTCCATTATTTTAAATGATTCCACGGATAAGATATCATCTAAACATAATATAGAAGAATGCTTTAAAAAATTAACCTCTATATCTATCTCCTCATGAATGATTGGCTTCATGTCTTAACGCATATCACATACGATATCATACGTTTCATTCTGAAGATCCAACATTTTTTGAAACATAGCTTCAATGCCACTCTTACCGGTGCTTCGTTCTTCCTTTTCTTGACCATAAGACCTATTAAACTCATAAGAAGAACTAAAATTTGGATTAGCACAATAGGGGGAAGGGGCATTTGGGCAATCACTCCAATGTCCATCTTGACCACCACATAAAGAAGTACCATACTCCCGGTAGGATGGAGATAGTGCGCATATCTCTCTTCGGGGAGTGTATCTGCAATCTTGCCAAAAGTGAGGTCCATCACAATATGGACATGGATCATCAAGATAAGATTTTCAACGACCAAGCTCATGTCCATTCCACGATGCCATAGTAATAATTAAACTAAAATAAAAATCTACCTAACACAAGAAATAAAAGAAAACTAAAAACAAATATTTACAAGTTTGAATTCAAGCAAGTAGGCTAAAATTCCAAACCAACTCAATATGCCAAATTGTTCCCTGGAAACGGCGCCATTTTTTATAACGCTCAACTTACATGTTAATTCAGTGCAAGGCGGTCCTCGTCAATATATTTACCCAACTTTAGAGTTGGGGTCGAATCCACGAGGAACAATGTGAGAGGTGATTAAAATAATTTGAAACTATAGTTATAAGTTAAATTTAAACAAACGATACGAAAAGATAAAATGGGGGTTTTATCAATCAAACAATAATTAAAGTTTTGACTTGCTTCGGAGCTCAAAACTAAAATTTCAATGGTTCAAGTCACTGATAGGGAGGAACTATGGTTGTGATCACTATGATTATTAATCCCCATTAAATAATAATTGTAGTATTGGGTTCTCAAGACTTGTGGGAAACACCAAATTATCAGTTTCGACAGTCCATCTAATTGTTTCTTAACCTGCCTAGATGTTGAACTCCCTAATTCTCTCGAACTTAGGAAATCATTCTATTCATACTAATTTTATCTCATGTTGATCAATCTTGTTATAGCATTAATCATTAGATGGGAGCTTAACCTTCCCAAATCCTTATTGATAATTCGCTACCTTTAGTTTATTTCTCAGTTTGAGCAAATCAACATAAGGCGAGATTTATTGTTTGCAACCAACAGAAAATAATTAAAACAAAAGAATTATCAAGATGTTCCTACAATAACTCAAAACCTAACCAACTATTAAGACAATACAGGAGTAATCATAGATCCCACAACCCTAGTTGTGTGTTTTAGTTCCACACGAAAGAGAAAACAATGACAATAACTGAATTCATAATTCAAAGTGATTAAACTTATAAAAGATGTAGTCAGAAATTGATTCTCTTCCCAAATTCAAGAAGAATATCCCACAACTAAATCAAAGAATTGAAAATTAAATTCTAAGTTTAGAGCTCCAAAAAGAGGTGTCTTTTCCTTTGGAATAAGTTTAAGATGTTCTGCCCCTTCCTTCTTATTAGAAAACCCTAACATATGTTTTAAATACTTCATTTGATTATGGAAACAAAATCATAGATCATAGTATTTTCTTGGACAGGCGACGTTGGGTCTAATGGCTTATCAGGAGTCTGACGACTTATCAGGAATGTCGTCAGCTCCTCTTCACTTTTAACAATCTCTGCCTTAGGTTTATGATGAGACGTGATGCCTTATTAGACATGTGAGACTTATTAAAATTGTCGTTTCTTTTTCACTTCAAATCCCATTCCCTACGTAAGCCTAACGATGAGCCTGACGGCTTATCACACTTTTGATGGCCTATCACAGATGTCGTCATGAATTCCAGCTAAAGCTCATTCTCTATCTAAGGCTAATGGTAACTCTGAATCTTATCACAAGGTTAACGACTTATCAGACAAGTCGTTAGCTATACTTCCCTCTCTACTAGCTCAGAAATCAGCTCTTTTACTTCTATTATTGCTAGTTCTCTTGCATCTTGACTTTTACTGCTATATCAAAGAGAAAACTATCAATAACGACAAAAGTTGCTTAAGACTTTGTTATTCTCAGTTAAAAACCTTAAATGTGTTAGCATCTGCTCACCCATCAAGTGGCAAGTCAAAATCACAGTAAAATCCGCATGCACATGGTGTACATATATATATATAACATGCTAGGATAGGGAACAAGGTTTAGCATGAAAGTAAAACATTATCCTAGACTATGTAGCTCAACCGTCATATAAATACCCACGGGCTATATAGGTCCAACTCCCCTTGCTGAAAGGGCCAAGTGCATGTTAGCCGCATGAACCGGAAGTATCAAGGAAGACTAGGGAATGCCCCGACCCCACGTCAATCTAGGATACAAATATATAAAGTGTAATATATACACATAGTCATCAAGACCGACGCTTACACCTGCAAATATAAGTTTCCAGTATAGGTCTTTCAAGACCTCTACCTTCACGGCTTAGCTAAACAACCCCCTTTAAGCATAATTAAAATAAGTACACATAAACCATCCATTTAAACCAAGGAATTATCCATTAAGGCACACCATAGGCATCGACATACCCTTACGCTTGCAAGCTCATAATAATGCCATTTCAATTCCATTAACTTTGGGGAATGCCTCGACCCCCTTTGGTTCATTAATTCAAGTTGGGGGAATATCGACCCCCTTTAGTTTGTTAAATCAACTCGGGGAATGCATTGACCCCTGAGCTTCAATTTAAATCAAAGAATGGACAACAAAGCCTTAAAATCCATATCTATCTATTTAACCATTAATGCAATTCAACAGTATAGGTAGAGTAAGTCAAATCATGTGAAAAATCATATTTCAAGTCCAATTATGCAAGTGGTTTGAGGGAACAAAATTTCCAATACCAAATTCTAACAAAATAATCAATTTGGGAGAATACCTCGACCCCCATTCCAATTCCCATACTCATGCACCCTATTAGTTCAAAGTTCATCAATTCAAAGCGTGAACAATTCATAAAAACCATGGGAAAATAATTTAATCAATAATACTCAAAAGCTCTCAACCCTCATTTCTAGCTGGTATTTAATGAGTAAGTAGTAAGTAAGAAATGGTAAATTGGCCAAAATCAACAACTAAATCACATGGATAATGATAATAAACACATACTTTTAACAAAACAAGTTTTGGAGAAAAGATACATAAAAATTGAGAGAAATTTGAAGCTTGGAACTCGTAAGATGAATGCACAGTGAAATCCTTAAGTTTTTCTTGGGTTTTGAGTTTAAGAGTGAAATGGGGTTTTGGTCTTTGAAAACTGAAGGGAATAAACTTATTTTATGTTTAAGGGTTGTACATGGGTGAAAAGGCCCGAAAGCCCCTCACTCCAAGTGAATAAAACAAAAACTGCATAATTTTAAAATATAAGCATGGCACGGCCTTATCGCAGAGGCTAACCTCTATGCCATATTGTTTATCATGAAGATTATCCTACGTGACATAGCGATATAATAGAGGCACACTGCCTCTATGCCATGCTAATATCACGGAGGGTAACCTCCGTGGCACACCCAAAATGCAGAGGCTAACTCCCTCAAAATTCTAAAATAGCCCCGAACCCCTTTAAAAATTTCTGAAACTCTTCCGAGATACCTTATTAACATACCTAAACATAATTTAAGTCAACAATTGGTGTTTCGGACATGGGAAATCCAAATACAAAATGCCCAAAATTTTGAGGGTCTTACATTATCCCCCCTTGGGATCATTTGTCCCTAAACAATGTGTTAGGACACTTTTAGCATAAGAATAACAAGAATACACCAAAATCAAATGACAAACTCAGAAAGTAACAAGAGAAAAATGAACTCATACCATAAGCACCTTCGTCCGACATATGGAACAAGAATGGGTACTTAGCCTTCATATCATCTTCAACTTTCCAAGTAGATTCTTCCACTTTTTGGTTCCTCCAAAGGACTTTCACCGAAGACACATCCTTAGTCCTCAAACGATGGACCTGCCTACCCAAAATCTCAACTGGGACTTCCTTGTAAGACAAGGAATATAAGATACCGACATTCTCAATAGGAACAACCAAAGATTGGTCACCCACACATTTCTTCAACATCGAAACATGGAGCACCAGATTAATAGAACCTAAACCTATAGGCAATTCTAGATTATAAACAATATTACCTACTCTCTTTAAAATCAAGTACGGGCCAATATAACGGGGATTGAGTTTCCCCTTCTTTCCAAATCTCATTACTCCCTTTATGAGAGATACCTTAAAGAACACCAAATCGTTAATATCAAACTCAAACTCCTTTCGCCTCACATATGCATGGTACTTTTGACGTATTTAGGCAGTCTTAAGCTTATCACTAATCACCTTCACCTTTTCTATGGCCTGATGAACAAGTGAGGGCCAAATAATCTTGTCTCCCCAACTTTGAACCACCCAATAGGAGAACGACATCTCCTACTATAGAGAGCCTTAAATAAAGCGATCTGAATACTAGAATGATAGTTGTTATTATAAGAGAACTCGATTAGTGGAAAATGATCAGCCCAACTACCACCAAAGTCAGTCACACAAGACCTTAGCATATCTTCCAAAACCTGAATAGTCCTCTCCGCTTATCTATCCATCTGAGGGTGGAAAGCAGATTTAAGTTTCACCTGAGTCCCCAAACCTCTCTAAAATGTATGCCAAAAGTGATAAGAAAACTGTGTACCTCAGTCTGAAATAATAGAAATAGGTTCACCATGCAACTTGATGATCTCCAGAATGAACAACTTAGCATAATCTTCTCCAGAGTAGTAAGTCCTCACCAGAAAGAAATGAGTAGACTTAGTCATCCTATACACGATGACCCAAATCGAATCAAACTGATTGTGAGACCGCAGAAGATAGATAATGAAATCCATAATGATCACCTCCCAATTCTACACGGGCAACTCGATATCTTGGGACAAACTATCGGTCCTCAAGTGCTCCACTTTCACTTGCTGACAAACCATACACTTAGCCATAAAATTAGCCATACCCCTCTTTATTTTGTTCCACCAATAGATCTCTTTCATATCATGATACATCTTCGTCGAACCAGGGTGAACCATATACCTCTACTCGTGAGACTCAATTAAAATTATTTCCCATAGCCAATCAACATCAAGAACACATAATCTGCATTGGTATCTCAAAATACCATCACCACCAATCTCGAAAACCATAACTTTTGTTGACCCACATCATCCTTAATATGTATTAAGATAGGGTCCAAAATATGTTTCTCCTTCACCTCGCCACCAAAAGATGACTTAACCACCTCTTGAACAATTAATCCTCTATTCTTAAAATCTAAAAGAAGAACCCTAAGATTAGACAACCGGTAAATATCCTTCAGCGACCCTCGTTTTCCTCATCCACATAAGACAAGCTTCCCATGGACAACCTGCTAAGAGTATCACAACCACATTATCTTTATGGATAGTAGTGAAGACTCATATCATAATCCTTGAGCAACTCAAGCCATCTCCTTCGCCTAAGATTTAACTTCTTCTGGGTGAACACATACTGCAGGCTCCTATGATCTAAAAAGATATCCATGCGAATACCATACAAATAGTGATACCAAATCTTTAGGTAAAAATGGCAGCCAATAATTCCAAGTCGTGTGTCAGATAATCGTTCTCATAAATTTTCAACTTCCTAGAAGCTTAGGCCACAACTTTACCATTCTGCATCAACACACAACTTAGTCCCACATGAGACGCATCACAATAAACCAAAAAATCATCAATATCCTCGAGCAGGGTCAAAATCAGAGCAAAAGTCAAATTATTCTTCAGCTTCTCAAAATTACCTTCACAAGCATTGGACCACAGAAACTTTACCTTTTTCTAAGTGAACTTAATCAACGGAGCAGCAATCGAAGAGTAACTCTCCATACATCTCCTATAATACTCGGCTAAACCCAAGAACCTCTGAATATCAATTGGATTCATGGGTTTAGACCACTTCTTAACTTCCTTAACTCTTTGGGGATCCATCTTGATCCCCTCACTAGAGACAACATAACCAAGAAAGGGTATAACGTTTAACCAAAATTCACACTTAGAGAATTTAGCATACAACCGTTGATCCTTGAAAGTCTGCAATACTAGATAAAAGTGATTGGCATAATCCTCCTCACTCTTAGAATATACCAAGATGTCATCAATAAACACAATCATAAACAATTCTAGAATCTGTTTGAATACCCGATTCATGAGATTTATAAATGTCGTTGGAGCATTAGTCAATCTAAAAGACACGATCAAAAACTCGTAATTACGATACTGGGTACAAAAGGTAGTCTTAGGGATATCCACCTCCCTAATATTCAGCTGATGATAATCCGACCGAAGATCAATACTAGAAAAAACACTTAGCACCATAAAGCTAGTCAAAGAGGTCATCAATCCTAGAAAAAAGGTATTTATTCTTCTCAGTCACCTTATTCAACTGATAATAGTTTATACAGAATCGAAGGTACCCATCCTTCTTACACACGAAAAGTATCAGAACACCCTATGGGGAATGTAACACCCTGAAATATCATCCCGAAATGCCACACGGTGCCTAAGGCTACACGTAGCCTCAAGCTAACCCTTTAAGCCAAAACACTAACCTTGGGTTCCAACACAACAACATACATGCTACGCTAAGGATATATATATAAGTACATATCATATCAAATCACACATGGCACGAAATATCGTTAGAATGTACATATATGGAATGTCTATACATAAACCAACCCAACAATACACTATTCTAACATAGCCTCTATACAGCAAAATCAACGAGCCATTGGGACAAACCCCCAACTGACTCAACAGACCAAAGGGATCACAAAACAACAGCACCAAAACTAGCAACTTGGTCCTCGAACCATGAGGACTCACCACTGAGTACCTGAACCTACATCATGGTAAGAATGTAGCCCATAGAAAAATATGTGGGTCAGCACAAGATACGTACTAAGTATGTGAGGGCGCATGCAAAATATAAATAATATCATAAATTTCATAAAAACGTATATACGGACCATAATGATACACCTGGCTTGACTGACATTGAATCATGCAACTTATAACATCTTAGATAGGAAATGTAAGAGACTCTACTCGACATGGCTTTGTGGATACTCGATGACTCTAAACCGTGCTCTGATGCTAAGCTTGTCATGACCCAAACCAGGGCCTGGCCATGATGGGTATGTCAAGCCCATAGAGGACTGAAGACCACCCCCCTTTTGCCAAGTCAAATCCCAATCCACAATAATTCACAAAGCCTCTACTAACCAAAATACATTCTAAGTCAGGACAAGCCCATGATAATAGCCAAAAAAGGGAAACCAACTAAGCAAACTATGACATAACTAGGCCAAGAAGTAACAGGCCTTCCAAAAGAAGGAAGCTCACCATTTCAAGATGATTCACGAATGATCTAAGGATCACCTATCACTACACAGGAAAAGTAAAAGTGTCTCTGATTCCTACATCGTATGGGGATACAATTTTTGAAGATGGTTAGCGTGATAAACACTAAAATATAATCATAAAAGGGATTAGGGAACAAGGTTTAACATGAATATAAAACATTAGTCTAGGCTGTGCAGCTCAACCATCATAAAAATACCCATAGGCTATATGGGTCCATCTCCTCTGCTAAAAAGGCCCAAGTGTGTATTAGCCGTACAAAATAGAGGTATCAAGGAAGACCGGTGCATGCCCCGATAATACATCAATCCAAGATATAAATACATAAAGTGTGATACATACACACGATCATCAAGACCAACCCTCAGACCACAAATGTGAGTTTCCAGTATAGGTCCTTCGAGACCTCCACCTTCATGGCTTAGCTAGACAACCCCATTTAAGCCTAATTAAAACACTTACACTACCCATCTATTTGAACCAAGGAATTATCCGTTAAGCCACACCATAGGTATCGTTATACCCTTTATATTGCAAAATCATAATTATGCCATTTCAATTCCATTAACTTAGGGGAATGCCTCGCCCCCTTTAGTTTATTAATTCAAGTTGGGGAAATGCCTTGACCCCATTTTGTTTGTCAAAATCAACTCGGGAAATGCGTCGACCCTCGAGCTTCCAATTTAAACCAAAGCATGGCCAACAAGGCCCAAAAATCCATGCTTATCTATTTAACAATTTATTCAATGAAATAGTATAGGTAAGTAAGTCAAATCATGTGAAAAATCATATATCAAGTCTAATTATTCAATGGGATAAGGGAACATAATTTCTAAAACCAAATTCCAACAAAATCATAAATTTGAGGGAATGCCTCGGCCCCATTCCAATTCCCATACTGGTGCACCCCATTAGTTTAAAGTTCATCATTCAAAGTAAAAACTATTCATAAAACCCATAGGAAAATAATTTAATCAATAATACTCAAAATCCCTAAACTCTCACTCAAAATCAATAATTAAATCACATAATAACAATCATAAACACATGATTTTAGTAAAACAAGTTTTAGGAAAGAGATACATGCCTTAGATACAAAAGAATTTGAGAGTAGTTTAAAGCTTGGAACCTGTAAGATGAATGCATAGTGAAATCCTTAAGATTTTGTTAGGTTTTGAGTTTGAGAGTGAAATTAAGGGTTTGGACTTTGAAAACTAAAGGGAATAAACTTATTTTATGTTTAAGGGTCATATGTAGGTGAAAAGACCTAAAAGCCCTCACCCCAAGTGAATAAACTAAAAACTACATGATTTTAAAACATCAACACTACATGACCTTATCGTAAAGACTAACCTCCATGCCATATTACTTATTAAGAAGATTATCCTTTATGATATGACAATATCATTGAGACACATTCTCTTCATGCCACGTTAATATCAGAGAGGGTAACCATCGTTGCACACCAAAACTATGGAGGCTTATTGCCTCAAAATTTTAAAATAGCCTCGAACCCCTTTTGAAAATTTCAAAACTCTTTCGAGACACCCTATTAATATATCTAAACATAAGATAAGTCAAAAATTGCTGTTTCTAGCACGGGAAGGCCAAAAATAAAATGCCTAAAATTTTGAGGTCTTATAGATCCAATGACAACCCAGAGGAAGAAACATCAACATCAATATCATAGATATCTTTTCCATCGTTACCTCTAAACTTTTTTGGGAAAAAGGAATTTATTCTTAAGCGACAATAGTGGGGAAACCATTACAAATTGATCTAGCAATTCAGAATAAAAAAGACTTAATTGAGCACGAGTGAAGGTAAAGGTGGATTGGTTAGAAGAATTTCCAAAACGGATCAATATTGGCATGAGAAGGAGGTCAGGAAAAGTAGTAGAGAAATAAATTCCCATAAGATATGTCTATGTGCCTAAATACTGCAAAGAGTGCAAGATCCAAGGACATAATGAATAACAATGCTATGTCATACATCCAGAATTTTATCCCAAGGAAGAAAAAGAGGAGAATAAGGAACATATAGAGGGAGAACAAAATCAGACAAGCAATCACAGCAATAAGCACATAAACAAAAAGGGGGATAAGAATAGAGATAATAAAGGTAATGCAAAGGTAACAACATAAGAGGATTTTAAAGAACAAAGAAGGAAGCAGAAAAATAGAAAGGGTAGGTGATAACACCCAAACTACCCCTCCTTAGAAGGATAAAGCGGTCACTGTCAAAATATAGTAACCCAACTAGGTTGGGTTAGATCCCATAGGGAATAGGTAAAAAATCTATCTCGAACTTGATGAAATCACCAGGTAGTACAGAAAAGTAAAAGGGGGGATTTGTAGTACCTAGCTAAAAGTAACATGGCTTAGTTGCTTTTGATTGTAAATAATCTAAGACGAACACTAGGATTGTGTTCACCTTGGATTCTTAACTCAATAGACTTATCGTGTACTGTCAAACTATTCTAATATCTTGCTTATAGAATCGATAAGTTATGTACCATCAATAGTCTTTTCGACGAGCTGATAAATTTCACCCATTACCTTTTGAGTCTCAGGATGTCGCCTTACTAACCCTTCTATTGATCCCAATTAACTATTACATTTTGAGTCTCTAGTTATTAGATGATAGTTAATCATCTTACTTACATAATACCTAGTAGCGTGGATCTATAGTTAAACTTCAAATTACTGTTGTGATTCTTTTTTTCTAGTCACTACTCCTCTTTTGGAATAAGGAGCAATAATCTAGGTGGCATCCTAATGTAGGCCACCACTAAGAAATCAATAAGAATGAATCAAACCCATGACATACAAGAATCTTTATCTAGAACAACTTGTCATTTCCTCCATTCGTTAATCCATCAGGGTTCCCACAACCCTAGCTAAGGGAATTAGACGCTCATAGTTATGAGATCAATCATGGAATCCACAGACAAAATTACAAAATCAATCTCAAAATAATGAAAGAAAAAATCCCAAAGTCTTAAATTGAATAACAAAGTAAGAACAATGAGAGTATAGGATAGCCCCTAAAGGACTATCCCTGAAAATATGTGAATGAGTGAGTGAATGAAATAAATAAAGACTAAAGGGTATTTATAGATGAAAGGAAACCCTAGAACTAAAGTACTAATTAAAATAGAAAATCTTAATTACCCATGCATAATAGGACTTAGAAACATCATAGGAGTGTAATTGGGATACATGGAAACCTTAGGAAACAATTTTGGAATGATTCAAAAAGTTGAGGTAGGTGGCTACATGTGGTCTCCACATGTGGCCTAGCCTTGGGAGCATGTTCCACATACGTATTGAGGCTGAGAGCATGTGGTTATTGCATGTGCTCAGACCAAAAAAATCCTACAACTTACTCTCGGGACTTTGGACCTCTGGCTCATGCTTTGCCTTCATGCGGTTTGCATATGCTACATGAGGTCTACATGTAAACTACGTAAGTACAAAAGTCTCCATCATCGGCAAGATAATTGAATTATCCTTCCAACGAAACCAATTTTGCCTTAATTCAATATCAGGGTGAAAAGTTATGGCTAAATTATTGAAGCACTGTTAACTCTCGGGATCTTCAATTCCAGCACTTGCAACCAAGCTTTAAATCTTCAACTTTCATCACATGCTTTGGTAACGTACATTCAGAAAGTGTCACGAATACCCAAAATTGATCAAGAAACTTTTCATCTTTTTCTTAAATTTAACATCTGAAACTTAATTTCCTGCAAAATACTCTAAAAACACATCAAATACAACAAAATAGCCTTAAGTACATACACATTCTCCAAGTTTAAGAATCGTAAGTTCTATATTTATATGGAACATCAAGACCCTCAACTTAGAACATTGCATGTATTTAGAAAACAAAACATAACAAAACAATATGACGATGCTTAACCAAGAGAAACCTAAGATATCTATAGCAGTCAATCATTAAATTTATCTCAAAGCACCTTACCCTCTCCAAATTCAATATTTTAAAACCAACTATATGTATTAATAAAGAAAAATAATGTGACACAATGGAATCAAGTAATGGATTACATTAGCAACAAACAACCATGCATATATACAAGTAACACTACCCAAAAAAGTAGGCAGCTATTAATACAACCCATGTGCCCTCACATCAAAGAAGTCCCGCCTCACTCATATATGAAATCAAGAATGTCAAAGCAGGGACGGTCAAGATACACTCATACTCAAAAAGAAATTCCAATCAATGAATGTCAAATACCATAGGCTTGCCCTTATTTTCTTTGCCTTAACTTTTATATAGTCAAGTTAGGATCACTATAGGACTTTTCTCAGCTTGTAATGTAGGCTTGGGGCTGGTATAATACATATGGGCATATCAAGTGACTAAACCTCCTTGGCACTACACTAATTTTTGGGGTCTCACTTATTAACCATTTTTCACATTATTTCTGCTCTTATTTCTCCCTTTTAATTTTAAAGAACATTCAAGCTAGGTGTATGTTTTTTATTCTTTCTCTTTTAACATATTTATTTTCTTTTTTTTGGCTTTTATTTTGCTACCACACCCAGCCCTAATTTCTTTTTATTGTATTTTACCCTTCTTCATACCCATTATACATTACACATCCCTATGATAGCCACCCTCAACTTAGGTAATTTTCCTAAGTTGAAGTACAAAAGTCCATAGAGAACCAAGGTGTAACGCTCCGAGTCTGTACCCCAGACGCTACACGATGCTTATAATTCTGAAGGACCACAAGCTAACCCATGACTAGTACTTACTGTATAATTGAGTAATAATACTGAAATATACAGAAATAGGTAGAAAATTTTCCATAGGGTTCAAATCTAAAATGAATACTGCTTAAGGTATCATAATACCAAAACTGCACATAAATACTAAAATCTGAACAACTATCTGAAATATTCTAGTATGGAAAGCCTCTAAACTGTCTGAACTATGGAGTTGATGGGACAAGTCCCTGACTAGCTCCAACTACTAAAAATAATACTGAAATAAACCATGTCCTCGAACTATAAGGACTCACCACTGACTCTGAGTGCTGAAAATCTGATCTGCTAAGGGTGCTCAAGAGCTCGTGCGTCTGAACTTACGATATAAGACATTATAGCACAAAAGAAAGCATACGTTAGTACTTTGAATATACTGGTATGCTTAGTGAGGTATGCTGAAATACATGGGTTCATATGCATGAAAAATACTAACTGAATAACATGAGTATGACTGAATGAGAGTACATGCATGAATACATAGAATGTAACTAAGATCGTGATAACACTGAATACTGAATCTGAATACTGATTAACTAATTTCTAAGCTTACTAGTACCGTAATACTAATAACTGAATGACTGTATCTGACAGTCCTGATTCCATGGAACTATATTGAGTTCTGTACTAAGCTGAGTGACTATATCTAATAGTCCTAAATCTGTAGAACTAAACTAAGTTCTATTCTGAGACTAAGACTAAAACTGAGACTGTGGGAGGTAATCATCTAATCGACATAGCCCTCTCTGAAATAATCGAGGTCCAACCTGTAACCCTAGTTAAAAGGGTGTCAATACCATGCCATGGGTAAAGACAAGCTATGAGTTAAACCATCTCTGATAAGAAGCTCTTCCGTCAACCTTTGCTGGTAAGAAAACTCAAATAAGATGTATCAACCCTCATAGTATCTGGCAGGAAGATATCTCAACCTACGCTGGCTATGTAGTTCTGTAATGCAGGGATTGCTACAAAGGGTCAAACTCTCTATTGACAAGAATGCCCCCATCCCTGGGTTCGCTCGGTGATAAATCTTACTCCCAACTGAATGGATACTGAACTGATTTATAGTCTGTACTAGGCCGGACTAAATTGTTACTGATAATACTGTTTGACTGAACTAAACTGAGTTCGCTGAGTTTCATGGACTAATGAAATACTACTAAATTCTGTTAACTAACTAAGCACAGAGTGCTACTGAGGTGTAAACTAAGTACTGTGACTGAATTACGAACACTATTGAGAGTTCCTAAGTTTCTGTAACTGGTTGGCTTCTACTGATTGAGTCACTACTGAGATTACTTCGTAACTGACACTGGCTCTAAGTAAATAGAACTGACACTGGCTCTAAGTAAACAGCTAAATTATCGGGTATTAAATACCCCCAAGACTCGATAGCATGAAAATAAAGCATCACATGATCTTGCTTAGCATAAGAATGCATATTCTATTCATAAAGCATCTATAGGTACATTTTATCAAACACTTGCATGGCATGGTCTTGTATACATGCTAACATGATAATATTTCATAATTTAACTCACATGGATAATTCATTAAACACTTGAAAGGCATAATCTATGCACATAATATTAAACAACATGTGAGCAACACACTTTCCATTAGCAATTTCCCGATTCAACAGCTTTAACACAGATTGACATGATACTATACATATGATAATCGATTCCACATACAAATCTATGTTAATTCATGGGACAAAAATCCAATTACAACAATAGTCATGAATACACTTTAATTCCAATCAAGAAAATCATAAAATCAATCATACTAGAAGTTTAAAAAGGTTTCTTGGTCTCCAAGGGTGGAAGGGACCCTTGGATGAACACTTCACATACCTTACTACTTGGATTCTTGAAGATTAATGGAGTGACTTTGAGAATTGATCTTGAAATTGATGTTCTAGGGTTTAGTTCTTGAGAGCAATTTGAGAAAAAAGGGGTGTAACTTGCTTTGTGGGGGCTGAATTTCATATTTTAGGGGCTGGATCGAAGTGGAAAAATGTCCCAAATACCCCTTCTGAACATTGTTTTTAATGACTGAAACTGAACTATCGATGCGTAGATCGACACGCCACGTCGTTGGCATCGATGCGATAGCCAACGCGCCGCATTGAGTTCTCACGATTCACTGGAATTTAACATTGGGAGAAAGGGAAAACATTTATCAACGCGATAGTCGATGCGGCGCGCCAAGATCGCATTGATTCACTAGTTTGGGATTCCAAAGGTGCTTCAAATGAAGTCTGAAAAATCCAAAACTTATCCGAGAACACCTACAAATATTCCTGATCATAAATTAACTCAAATATCGATATTTAATAGACGTAAAGGTCATGAAATAAGATTGCCAACTTTCTAAGGCTAAAATGATACTAAGTCTGAATACTTAGCTAAAATATTCTAAGTCTGGGAGCCCTTAACAAGCTTAAAGGACTGAATTAAGCTAGAAATTTTGTGGGGTCTTACACAAGGGCAGGGGCTAAAATAGGTTCATTGTAACACAAATGGGAAGGTGAAACGTTAAAACAAAGAAATAGGCTAAAAGGATCAAAACATAGATCAAGGGATACTGTTTTGCAATGTCAAGGTCATTTAGGCTAAAAGTAGACTAAACTCAAAAATGGCATATGATTCTTTCCTAACCGACTATCCTAAAACCTAGGCAAGAGTTCTAAATTTAACACACAAAGGGACTAAGTAGCACATCACACATACATGTAATAGAGTTACATCACAAGCTACTACCTATTCAGTTCATGCAATTGTTAGCAATGACTATCATATCCCTAATTCAAATATCATAACAAGATGCACAATAGTCAAATATATATACATATCACATAGTTTAAAAAAAATCTACTGATGGTGTATCATCAACAAAATTATGTTAACTATCTTAGATATTTATTTTTCTTCTAGTTAAACACAAAACATCATGAAACAAAATACAATACGCCTAAATATGCCAGCTCTACTAGGAACGAAACTCCAAGAAAAAGAGGCACGATAACAAAAACCCCAAGAAGACATTAAGACCCACAAGCAGCCCCACCCTCAACTTAAAATAAGGCATTGTTCCCAATGTATCAAACTGCTACAAAACAAAAGAGTTAGGAACATACCTATGGCACCATAGGTGCGGAGATCCGACGTCAATCATGCAATACGAATACAAATAATAACATACCTTGGGTTGCCTCCTAAGTAGTGCTTGATTTCATGTCATGGCATGACAGGACTTCGTTAGGTACTCAGACTTCCCCAATAATCCCATGGGTACCTTGATTCTTAAACTTTATCAAGGTAGCACAATGGTTGGCCTCTAATTTTCTCTTTCCACCTTGAGCTTATGAACTGCACCCTTAGTTATTTTTTTCATCTCTTATTATTCTCATGGGGTGGAGGTATAAAAAAAGAATCCAAGAAATAGATGTTGTAAGTTGTACTTCTTGGCCCTTAGGTGAGGAATGTAATTCATAGATTTCAGCACAACAAATTCAAGAACATAGACATATTCTTCATCCTTCTCGCACTCTTCTTCAAGCTTGGATGGCTTGATCAAGATCTGACTATCCAAACACAATATGGAAAAATACTATGAATGAGGTCCAATACACCCCAATTGAGGAATTGTGTCCTTCTTTATATCCCCATATATCTTTAGTATGCTCTCCTTAAGCGTGACACTATCCATAAGAGTACGACCTATTTTTGACTCCTCTATTTTTAGCTCCTCAAGTTGGCTTTTCAGAATTCTTTTAGTCTCACACCACCTATAACTATTTTGTTGGGCGTTACATGCAACAACCTTTGCATATAGCTCCAATGATAAGTGGTAGATCTCCAAGCCAAACCTATTAACCCATTAAATATGATATTAATTTCCTTTTCCAGGAGTGCGAACGTGTCCGACATTCTCTCATTCTGTTCCAATAATATATTTATCATGCTCCTACAGTAACATATCATATCAAAAGAAAAAGGATCAATAAATAAGGAGTCATCATCACTCCATACTTTTCCATACTTCCTCTGGCTAGGTTGTCATCTCAAGAAGAGTAGGAAACAAAACAAATAAAAAAAAGAAAATAAAACCCGATAACTCCACCAACTTCAATAAAGAACTCCAAACCGTATTCCCACCAACGGCGCCAAAATTTGATAACGCCCCAAATAACCCTCCTTAAATGATAAAGTGGTTGCTTTCAAAATATAGTAAACCAACTAGGTTGGGGTCGATCCTACAGAGAATAGGTTAGAAATTTATCCCGAACTTATTGAAATTACCAGGCAGTGTGGAAAAGTAAAAAGTGGGGATTTTTAGTAATTAGCTAAAGTAACAATGATTGGTTGCTTTTAGTTGTAGTACAATCTAAGACGAACACTAGGTTTATGTTCCCCTGGAATCTTAACTCAGTAGGCTTATTATGCACTGTCAAACTATTCTAATATCTTGCATGCAGAATCAATAAGTTATGTACCATCAATAGTCTATTGGAAGAGCTGACAAATTTCACCCTTTACCTTTTGAGTCTCAAGATGTTGCCTTACTAATCCTTATCTTAATCCCAGTTAACTATTACCTTTTGAGTCTCTAGTTATTAGATGACAATTAACCATCTTACTTAGATAATACCTAGTAGCATGGATCGACAATTAAACTTTAAATTACTATTGTGATTCTCTTTTCCTAGACACTACTCCTCTTTTGGGGTAAGTAGAAATAATCTAGGCGGGATCCTAACGTTGGTCACCTCTAAGAAATCAATAAGAAAGAAGAAAACCCAATACATGCAAGAATTTTTATCTAGAATGACTTGGCACTTCCTCTATATCGTTAATCCGTCAGGGTTCCTACAAACCTAGCTAAGAGAATTAGCCGCCCATATTTATGAGATCAATCAAGGAATCCACAGACAAAATTACAAAATCAATCTCACAATAATGAAAGAAGATATTGATGATAGGCGAATTTACACGCCTATATCAATATATTTTGCCCATATTTTAGCCTAGTTTTTAGAACAAATTATATATTTCATGCACTTTTAGTCCTTTTTCCTGTAAATGAGCTAACGAACATGATTAGGAAAGTTTCAGGTATAAATGATGCAAAATACAGCATTTTATGGCTTACTTGACGCAAAAGAAAGCTCACAAAGGAAGGGAAGGAAGTCTACACGCCTAAGGACCAAAACTGCTGCATGGAAAATCTGTCCCGGGCTAAAACAGCATTTCTAAAGACTTTGGGGACTTACAGATACAAATCTGGATTTTGACAATGATACATTAACCTAGTACAATTGGGTTATGTATTTCATTAGTTTATTTGGATTAGGAGAATGTTACATTAACCTAGTACAAATGGGTTAAGTATTTCCTTAGTTTAGTAGGATTTGGTTATTTATTTCATTAGCATAGTAGGAGTAGGATAGGAGTATTATAAATACCCTATCATGCTAGAGATTTTTAAATTAAGTCCTCCCTTAGTGGAGAGGCAATTCCTCCCTTAGTGGAGAGGACAATCATTCTATTCTTCACTTAATTCAACAATTAATTTTCTTCCATCTCTCTCATATTCCACTACAAACACTTCTAATCTACTCTTCTATTCTTAAATTCCACAACAAGAGAATCGTTACTTGCTAGGGAATCACCAAAACCTCATGCCTATCACCTACTTCTCACGTCATCAACCATGCAAATCGTGATATCCTTCGCATTCATGGGTAACTAAACCTCTTAGTTGGGGTTATGGAAGCCGAATGAGTTACTATCTATTGCTGTGAGTTTGTGAGTTCAAGACACGTATATTGCTTATATCATTATTCTCTTCATCTTAATCTACATTCTTTGCGGTTGCAAACGCAAGAATACGCCAGTCTAACATTTAACTTGTTCGCGAGAAAGGTTATTTGTCTGGAAAAGAGATAATGTCAAGGTAGTAGGACACCCTTTCCTATTAAAAAGCTAGTGCCGTAACTGGACTAACCTCTTGGAGAATTCGTACCGTTAGACACGCTTTAAGCTCGCGAGAGTTAAAGTGAAATAGTCCTTGTTTAGGTCGCGAGATGCTTGGATTTACCATCGACTACAATTCTCTATAAGCAATTACATGTCAAGACTCTACACACTCATAGCCAATAGAGACGTATACCTCAGAAGGTGGACATAACCCCAACGCTTCAATTCTCATTGTTTCACAACCTACGAAATACTCTCTTTTTACTTTGCTATTTTTAGCTTTTATTTCATTACTTTGGTTACTTATTACAATCCCCCCTTCTTACGAGACTTGCACCAAAAGTCTATTAATTTTGCTTACTTGTTGACCAAGCTATTCCCTGTGGGATCGACACCCAACCCAGGTTGGGTTCTATATTTGCAAACGACCGCTTTACACTCACGAGAGCTGTAGATTGAGCGTTACCAAAAATTGGCGCCGCTGCCGGGGAATACGAGTGTCAATCAAGTTCGTGATAATTACTAGACCCTTTGGTCAAAGATTCTCGTACTTTTACGTTTAGTTTTTGTTTTTGTTTATTGCAGGTTTTTCTTTTAGTGCATGCCCCATACTAGAAGTTCTGGTCAACCGTTATTACCAATCAATCCGGAACCACAACGAATTAGAAGAATGGAAGCACAAGCTGAAATCGACAGGATGGCTGCTCAACACGAGCAAGCAAGATTAGCTGCTCTTGCCGCTGCTCAAGTCCAACAACAAAACATTGATAATCCTGGGCGAGCAACAAATCCTGATGATGAAGATTTAGGTGATGACGAGTTACTAAACCCTAGGCGTGATGCTGAAATTATAACACCTGCCAATCGAAGAGGTCGACAAGCTCGGTATAGGTATGACCGCCAACCTTTGCAACCAGCTTTCGACGATGATGATGATGATCTTGATGGTGACGGAGCCACTGGAGCTATAATTCCACCACCATTAGCGCCCGGAGCCAAATTCAACATCACTAGCACCATGATTCAGTTATTGCAACTCAAGGGGTTATTTGGTGGACTAGCAGGCGATGATCCGAATATGCATCTCATCAACTTTATTTCTACATGCAAGTCTTTTGACAATCCTGGTGTTGGTCAGAATGCTATTCGATTACGTCTATTTCCATTGTCTCTGTCTGGGGAGGCAACACTATGGTTGAATGGGCTGACTCCTGATTCAATTACAAATTGGAGGCAATTGAGAGACGCTTTCCTAGAAAGATTCTTTCCGCCATAAAAAAGGGCACAATTGAGAGATGAAATCAGCAACTTTCGTCAGCTTCCCTCTGAAGCTCTTCATGAAACATGGGAGAGGTTCAAGACAAAGCTAGCGAGATGCCCAAACCATCACATGACTAATGTTCACCTCATGGAGATCTTGTATAGAGCCTTGAATTCAATAACTAAACCAGTGGTGGACAACGCAGCTGGAGGTTCTTTTATGGACCTTACCTTTGGTCAAGCAAGCAATATGCTAGATCGCATGACAAAGCAAAGTAGAGCTTGGCATACCAGGGATTCTGAGGTAGCAAGCCCACCTTTATCTATTGGCATGTCTGCAGACCAAAGAAGAAGAGAAGAAGAACGTGAGCAAGACATGGCGCACATGAAAACATAATTGGATCTTCTGACAAAGCACTTATTATCAAGGAAGACCGAAAAAGTGAAAGTTGTGGCGCTGAAAGGAAGAGACGAATCTGATTCGGAAGAGGAGGCCAACTACTTGAACAATCAGGGGGGTTTCTGTGGGAATGCCCAAGGAAACCAAGGTCGGAACTATTATGATAAATCCGGAAGCAAAGACCAAGGTAGTTGGAAGAAAAATAATGAAAATAGTGGTTTGTACGTTCCCCCTGGTAAACGTGATACCACCACATCTAATTCTATGGAAGACATGATGGCTAAGTTATTGAAAGGAGTGGAAGCAATGAGCGCCGGAGTTAAGGAGGTGATTGATGATTTGTCCTCCATGAAGCAATTAGTTGATTCTCATTCCACTTCTATCAAGCAAATAGAGCAGCAATTGAGCCAACTTTCAACAGCATTCAATCAAAGAAAGGCTGGCACATTACCGAGCGATACTGTGCAAAACCCAAGGAATGATGGGTCATGCATGGCCATCACTACCAGAAGTGGTAAGGTGCTGGAAACTTCAGCAAAAGGCAAGAAAGTGGTTGACGTAGCAGCAGACATTGACACCACACCTAGTGACGTTACAAGAGAAGAAGCCGCAACAACTACTTCAGGCGTCAAGGATGTTTTACCTTGTGACGTGCAGCCTGAAAAAAATGATAAACGGAAGCAAGAGGGGAAGAAAGCCATGGAGAGAACACTTCCATACCCACCACCACCTTTTCCCCAAAGATTGAAGAAGGTGGCGGATGACACAAAGTTCAGCAAATTCATGAATATGTTAAAGCAGCTCACCATTAATGTTCCATTGGTGGAGGCACTTGAACAAATGCCTGGGTATGCGAAATTTATGAAGGATCTCTTGACAAAGAAGCGGGCAGCAAGTTATGACTTGGCGGATAATGTTCATCATTGTAGTGCAATCGCTACAAGATCGCTAGTTCAAAAGAAGGCAGATCCTGGAGCTTTCACTATTCCTTGCACAATTGGATCGTTGGATTTTGCTAAGGCATTGTGCGATTTGGCAGCTAGCATCAATTTGATGCCACTATCTATCTACAAAAAGTTGGGGTTGGGAGACCCTACACCAACCAATATGAGGCTCGTGATGGCTGATAGGTCGGTAAAACGACCTGTAGGTATCTTGAATGATGTGTTGGTGAAGGTTTCTTCATTCATATTTCCTGCCGACTTCGTTATTCTAGATTGTAAGGAGGATTCTGAAGTTCCCATAATCTTGGGACGTCCCTTCCTTGCAACTGGAAGTGTGCTTATTGACATGAAAGATAATGAGCTTTTGTTTCAAATTAATGACGAAGTAGTACGGTTTGATATATACAAAGCCATGAAGCAGCCCAGCGATTTGAATGAGTTATCTGTAGCTGATGTTCATCAAGAGGATATGAAAGCATTATCTATAGAGAAACAGCCTATTGTTGAGCCATTGACTGCTGCGCCACTGAATGTTGAGCATAAGGATAATGAAGATTATGAAGAACTTATGGGTGCTCTAACAGAAATAGAGTCTTATACTCCTAAGCAATCGGATTGTGATCTCAAGAATCAACCAACAGCGAAGACTCCCATTGACGAGCCACCAATGCTAGAATCACAAAAGATCCCCGATTATCTAAGGTATGTGTTCTTGGAAAGAAGAAATATACTTTTGGATAGAGCAGATGATTTAAGTGAACAGCACGTAGAAGCTCTCATCTCTACTCTGAGGAGATACAAGAGAGCTATGGGTTGGACTATTGATGATATAGTTGGTGACTCTCCGGAGAAACGTAGGAGCCATCTTGAAGAAGATCGCATGCCCACAGGTAAGCCTCATTGTCGTCTAAATCCTTTCAGAAAACGATCCATCACTTACCTCGACGAAGTCTGAGTACTCGAGGTAACCATGTCGTGCCACGACAATAAACAAGGCGCTAGATGGGAGGCAACCCATCGTTTTATTGTTTTGTTGTTTTATTGTTTTATGATTTTATCGTTTCGTCGTTTTAGTATTTTTTCTTTTTGATAAATGAAAATCCAAAAATAAGAGTCGTACCACGACAAAAACCACGGCGCTTGGTGGGAGGCAACCCATCGTACTAATCATTTTCGTTTGATTTTGAGCAAAAATAGGTGCAAGAAGTATGCGACGAGGAGATTGATCTCAATCGACGATTTGGACGCATTGTATGGTAAAATCGGTAAGTTAGGAATGGTGATGCATAAGGCTATGAATTGAGCCTTTCTCGCGTCAAAATAGGCTTCGAGGAAGGCTAGGCCTTGGTAAAAATAGGCCACGAACGATGCACAACCTATTCTATAGCCTAAGGACTCGGAATCTAGTGTGCTATACACTATGCGCCGCCTATTCCTAGGTATGCTTTTGACTATGCGCCGCCTATGCTATGGCATTTGGTCTCAATATCTCATGTGCCATAGACTATGCGGCGCATATGTCTACAAATGCCATAGACTATGCGGCGCATATGTCCCATTATGACATAGACAATGCGCCGCATATGTCATTGATATGCCGAGTGATATGCGCCGCATATGTGGTGTTTTTGTCCCCAAATCCGATTGTAAATGGGTCATAACCCGACCCATAATCTTCCTATATAAAGGGGACTTGGTTTTATAACACAACCACATTAGAAACAACCCTAAAGGCGCCGCATAACCCTCCAAATCTTCTCAAAATTTTCTTCTTTTGCTCTTCCAATTCACAACAACTTCTCCACAAGCTTCAAGCAAGTAAGTACTCTCTTATTCTTCATCTAACTATCGTAAGTACTATGTTGCTATGCTTATTATAAATTGCTAAATCATGTGAGATTGGTAGGTGATGTTCATGTGTTTGGATCATGTGAGTGACTATATACGTAGGGAATTCTTGACTTGTTTCCGACTTGAATTTTGTTTCAAAAGCATTGTTATGATATTTGCTGAATATATATGGCTATGAATATTGCTTAAGAGTGTTGTTTGGATGCTTACATAATAGACTATCCCGGCCATCGGGATAAGATTATAGTGCCTATCGACTTAGGAGGTTGTGCTTGTTGTACGAATAACGATTCCATGTGGTAACCCCTATGTCATAGTGTTTCTATATCCACCATGAAAGTAGTCCATTGGCTGCAAATAAGTGATGCAATGCTGATTTTCTTGTCGGAATACAATCCTACAACGTATGTCGACGAAATCTGAGTACTCGACCACTTTCACTTCATTGATTTGTGCTAACGAAATTAAGTGTGGGGTGGTACCCCTAGTGCTTTCATATAGATTGTATCAAGTGAGATTGTGCTGCAACTTACATTATTTCTAGTCTCAGGTACAATGGCACCTAAAGCAAGGCAAGGCAAGGAGAAGGCTACCACATCCCAAAAGGGCAAGAAGAGAAGTCGAAAAGACCAAGGAGAATCATCCTCAGCACACCTACCACGCAGAATGTTCGGAATAAAATGGGTTCTTGAGGAAGAAGCCAAAGCATGATACAGCAGCAACAAAGAAAGAAAATATGTGCACGTCGACTTGATCAACAAGGAGACCTTAGCAAAGAATGAGCCGCGAATGTTGGCAACAATAATGGCTTTGAAGCTGGATTTCATCTTCCGCGATATGGGAGAGTGCAATCTTGACTTAACAAGAGAGTTTTACGCCAACTGGTCGCCGAACACAACAGGCAACGAAGTCAAAATTCGGGGCCAAGTGTTACCGCTTACCGCGGATTGGATCAACTCTTTTCTTGGCTTACCTTCGGTCGACACTGCACCATTCAAAGAGCTGTACAGCAGGCCTCCTTACAGAGCAATACGACACACGTTTTATGGAAGCAGATCGATGGCAAGATGGGGCAGACATAAGGAAATAGGCCGTCACAACACTTTCCCCTATGCTCCACTAAATAGGGAAGCAAGAATCTGGATGCGTATTGTCAACTCATGTCTTATTCCTGGGACTCAATACACCAAGATATCGAGAGATAGAGTGTGTTTGGTCTATGCTTTGATGACAAATGTCCCTATCAACTTTGGGGCAATCACTCGATCTACCATGAGGACGGCCAGACTCCACAAAAGGTCCCATTTCACATTCGGCAATTTGTTGACAGCAATGTTGCGGAAGGAGGATGTCGAAGAAGAACCAGCTGACCACAAACTCCCACATAACCCAAAGAAGGTTGACCTCACCAAGGTCAAAGATGCTGAAACAACTCATGGAGTCAACCTTACTACTGCGGAGAGACATGCTCGTGACGAGAGTTTCTTCCGTCATCTCTATGGCATGACACGATTCACTATGATGAGTGGTGGACGTATTCCAACTGCTGAAGAGCTCCAACAGCTGGACCACAACTACCCAATGAACATGCATGCCCGGGAGATGTGTGGAGTGGGCGTATATTTTGAGGAACTTCTAGACGATGACGTGCCGACTGATGATGATCGACGCTTGCCTGATTCTGATGATGAGGAGAACTCTGACGACGACTCTTATGATGATTCCGACGAAGGGGGTATGACCCCCGACATTGATGAAGGGTCCGACTAACCAGCTTCGAATTTATTTTTCCACTGAGGGCAGTGTCCCGTCTAAGTGTGGGGTAGCAGTATCGCATGCTAGACTTCTTTGTTTGTACCTATGTTTGTATGTTTGTTTGTTTACTTTGACTTTGTTTTTTTTGAGTCCTTTTTTTTTTGTTTTTTTTTCGTTTGACGTTTTTTTTAGTTTTTTTAGGAGTTAAATTTCTCTAGCTTCGCATGAAATTATTTTGATAGGCAGCATAAGATTATAACAAGAGTATGTGCTACAATTGTGACTATTGAGACGTTTAGGCTCTAGTTGTGACTCATTATGTGATATTGTGTGATTCAATTCCTTCAATTGTTGGGTCGAGAGTCTATATTAATTCCAATCAAGTCAACCATGTGCCTTGTGTGTGTGAGGTAACAGTATATTCTATGTTTGTGGCTGATGCTAGAACTTGCCTGGTATGTATGCAAAGCGAAAATAAGGAATGTAAGTTTAGGATATGATTTAGGCATTTCTTTGGCAACCTATACATGTTTACCTTCAATTTTACCTACCCATGAACATCATCCTAGTTAACCCTTTTTGAGCCTTTAGCCTATTTCTTTGACAACCTTGTATGTAAGCCTAATCCATTTCTTTCAAGACCATAGTTTGATCCAAAATCCTGAGTGTTTTAAAGTGAAAAAGTCATGTGACAACATAAGAGGAAATTGGGTGAGTATAATGCTTTAAACTGTAATGGTGCTTGAATGTGCTATGAAAAAGAAAGTGCTATCATAAGAGGTATGTTGTGAAAAGAAAAAGGAAAAGAAAGCTGAAAAGTAAGTAGTGCTTCAAATTGAAAAACAAAATAGGAGAACAAGGGTGGTAGAATAAAAGAGTGAAGAAAGGTTGAAAGAAAAAAGTGTCATTGATACAATGTGATGTATTAAAGTGCTTAGGAACCTAGTCACTATTCTTGGCCAAAATAGTCCTACCCGTCCCTTAGCCTACATTACAACCATCAAAAGACCTACTTGATCCTAATCTAAATGTTCCGACATTTAGTAGAGTACTACATTAAAGGCAAGCCTATGGTCATTAGTTGCTACATATGAATTCTTTGTGAGAATGAGAGCAAGGACACTTTGATACCCATGTTTGAAAAAATATGCTATATTTGTGCGTGATTATGGGTACTAAATGGTGAGACACACATGGTTGATGAGTTTGGATAGTTGTATACGATTGTATGCACTTGAATGTTTGCATGTGAGTTGATCACCATCACGAGTCTATGCTTGAGAGTAAATGGTTTCTATTTATAATCGGAAAGCTACTCTTGGTTGATAATCGTTGTGCTTGTCTTGATAAATGTTTTGTGTTGTTGCTGTAAAAACCCTAAGTTGATGCTTAGAAGGACATGATATTTTTTTCGAGGACGAACAAAGCTGCAAGTGTGGGGTGTTGATGATAGGCGAATTTACACGCCTATATCAATATATTTTGCCCATATTTTAGCCTAGTTTTGAGAACAAATTATATATTTCATGCACTTTTAGTCCTTTTTCCTATAAATGAGCTAACGAACATGATTAGGAAAGTTTCAGGTATAAATGATGCAAAATACAGCATTTTATGGCTTACTTGACGCAAAAGAAAGCTCACAAAGGAAGGGAAGGAAGTCTACACGCCTAAGGACCAAAACTGCTGCATGGAAAATCTGTCCCGGGCTAAAACAGCATTTCTAATGACTTTGGGGACTTACAGATACAAAGCTGGATTTTGGCAATGATACATTAACCTAGTACAATTGGGTTATGTATTTCATTAGTTTATTTGGATTAGGAGAATGTTACATTAACCTAGTACAAATGGGTTAAGTATTTCCTTAGTTTAGTAGGATTTGGTTATTTATTTCATTAGCATAGTAGGAGTAGGATAGGAGTATTATAAATACCCTATCATGCTAGAGATTTTTAAATTAAGTCCTCCCTTAGTGGAGAGGCAATTCCTCCCTTAGTGGAGAGGACAATCATTCTATTCTTCACTTAATTCAACAATTAATTTTCTTCCATCTCTCTCATCTTCCACTACAAACACTTCTAATCTACTCTTCTATTCTTAAATTCCACAACAAGAGAATCGTTACTTGCTAGGGAATCACCAAAACCACACGCCTATCACCTACTTCTCACGTCATCAACCATGCAAATCGTGATATCCTTCGCATTCATGGGTAACTAAACCTCTTAGTTGGGGTTATGGAAGCCGAATGAGTTACTATCTATTGCTGTGAGTTTGTGAGTTCAAGACACGTATATTGCTTATATCATTATTCTCTTCATCTTAATCTATATTCTTTGCGGTTGCAAACGCAAGAATACGCCAGTCTAACATTTAACTTGTTCGCGAGAAAGGTTATTTGTCTGGAAAAGAGATAATGTCAAGGTAGTAGGACACCCTTTCCTATTAAAAAGCTAGTGCCGTAACTGGACTAACCTCTTGGAGAATTCGTACCGTTAGACACGCTTTAAGCTCGCGAGAGTTAAAGTGAAATAGTCCTTGTTGAGGTCGCGAGATGCTTGGATTTACCATCGACTACAATTCTCTATAAGCAATTACATGTCAAGACTCTACACACTCATAGCCAATAGAGACGTATACCTCAGAAGGTGGACATAACCCCAACGCTTCAATTCTTATTGTTTCACAACCTACGAAATACTCTCTTTTTACTTTGCTATTTTCAGCTTTTATTTCATTACTTTGGTTACTTATTACAATCCCCCCTTTTTACGAGACTTGCACCAAAAGTCTATTAATTTTGCTTACTTGTTGACCAAGCTATTCCCTGTGGGATCGACACCCAACCCAGGTTGGGTTCTATATTAAATTAAATAACAAACCAAAATCAAACCAAAATCGAACCAAGAACAATGAAAGTATAAGATAGCCCCTAAAGGCCCATCCCTTAATATGTGAATGAGCCAATGAATGAAGTAAATAAATCCTAAAGGGTATTTATAGATTACGAGAAATTCGAGAGTTCAAATCCTAATTAAAATAGAAAAACTTAATTACCCATGCATAATAGGACTTAAAAATATCATACGAGTGTAATTAGGATACATGAAAACCTTAGAAAATGATTTTGGAATAATCCAGAAAAGTTGAGGTTGGTGGCTATATGTGGTCACCACATGTGGCCGGGCCTTGGGCACATGTGCCACATGATGCCAGAGGCTGGGCACATGTGGTGACCGCATGTTCTAAAACCAAAAAAATCCTACAGCATGCTCTTGGGATTTTGGACCTCTAGCACATGCTTTGCCCACATGCGATCTGCATTGTGCTATATGTGGTCCGTATGTAGTCTAAGTAAGTGAAAAACTCCATAGAATCAGCTAAATAATTGAATTATCTTTCCAATGATACAAATTTCGCCTTAATTCCATATCGGCGTGAAAAGTTATAGCCAAATTACTGAAGAATTATCAACTCTCGGGATCTTAATTCCAACACTTGCAACCAAGCTTCAAATCTTCAACTTTCATCAGATGCTTTGGTCACGTACATTCGAAAAGTGTCACGAATACCCAAATTGATCAAGTAAGTGGACAAAAACATCACTTTTCATCTTTTTCTAAAATTTAGCATCTGAAACCTAATTTTCTTCGAAACACTTCAAAACACACATCAAATCCAGCAAAATAGCCTTAAGTACAAGCATATTCTCCAAGTTTAAGCATTGTAAGTTCTATATTTCTATAGCAGATCAGTAGGTATAATTATAAAAAAAGACGAGAGAAAAATAGTATCCAAGACCTCAGCAAAAAATTGACATAGAAATAGTTGTTAATAACAAATTTGGGGAATAGGAATATGAAAATTTGAGAGAGGGAAACAAAAGTGAAGAAGGCTAAAAGAAGAACATCACTAACGAACACATGGAGAATATTCACACAAGTAATAAGGGGGATGCAACACAAGGATATCACCAACAACAAGGCAATGGAACAAACAGAAGGACATAATTAGGGATAGAAAAAATATGCATACAAAAGGTCACAGAGAAGATGGATCAGGTAAATCAGAGAATTAAATAGATAAGAATTTAGGGACTCCACATAGTTTCACTAGAAGTGATAACAATGTTAGGGGGAACAAAAAGAATCTCAAAGTTCAGTTAGAGATTCTAGGAATAAAGAAGAAAATGAAAAAAATACTGTTGAATTAGAAATAACAGAATGAACAGAAAAGGGTAAAAAGGAGAATCAGGTAGAGCTAAAAGATGCAGAAGAAAACTTAATTAAAAGGAAAGAAAAAGAAATACCAAAAATTTAGACATTGTCTCAGCAGAAAAAACAAAATAAGCAAGACCTGGAGAAAGATGGGGATCCGCAAGTAAACATAGAGCAAGTAAGAAGAGATGGAGATCTACCTCCAAGACAGATTAGCCAGTTAAAGGGCGGGAATAAGAAAATTCAAAAACACACAGTTGGTAAATCACTAATAAATACAAGGAGTAAGACAGGGTCTAAGCCTACTAGTGATCAATGATTAACAAGGCTTTATACTGGAATATTAGATTGTTAAAACTCAAAATTCTTTAGAGAGACTAGTAGATTTATGATCACTACTCTTACATTTCTTTATTAGAGCCATTTCAAAGCCCATCAGAATTGGGAGATTATAGAAGAAGAGTTGGATTAGCACATGTTAAGGCAAATTGTTCTGCTAAGATATGGATTTTCATATATGAATCTAAGGAAGAAGTAGGCTTTACAGATACTATACAACAATTAACAATGAATTACAATCTAAGAGGGGGCAATAAATGTTTTAAAGTGACTGCAGTGTATGTCAGATGTAGTGCTTTGAAGATATTAGAATTGTGGGGAGATCTAGAGGAAATTACATGCCACAATCAAAGTCCATGAATACTCGGAGGAGATTTCAACACTATATTGAATGATGCAAGAAAGCTTGGAGGCCTACCAGTAACACATCAGGAAACTTTAGATTTTAAACAATGTGTGAACACATGTGCATTAAATAAATTGAAATACACTAGAAGCAATTACACGTAGTGGAATAAAAGAATAAAAGAAGAGTGTATTTTCAAAAGATTGGACAGAGTATTTATGAATAATGATTTGATGTAGGTGTTACCTAACTGTGAAATGCATTACCTAATTAGGCAAAGATCTGATCATGCACCTTTATGGGTGATAGGTGGTTCATCCCAAGAACAGATCATAAAGCTTTTTAAGTTTTTGAATTTTTCAACTAAGCATAAGGATTTTTAGAAGGTGGTACAAAAAAGTTGGAGTGGAAGAAATTATGGTTCTCCTTTTCAAACTGTATAGGAAAAAGTGAAAATGGTAAAGACAGCCACAACTAGTTGGAGTAGGAGCACTTTTGGAAATATTTTCCAAAAAATTATAACATTAGAAGATGTGATTAAAGTAAAGGAAGTTCAGTTTGAGATATACCCAACTCCAGAGAATAGAGCAGAACTTAGCAGGGCAGAGAAAGATTTGAAAAGACTTTTAAAAATAGAAGAGAAGTTTTGGAAGCAAAATTCAGGGATGAAATGGTTTACAGATGGTGATAAAAAATATAAAAATTTTCCATTCTTATGTTAAAGAAAGAAGGAGGAAGCTTCAGGTAATAGAGATACAGACAAGTCAGGGAGATATAATAACATCTCTTCAGAATATTAGGAAAGAAGCAGTGAATGTGTTCAGGGACCAGTTTAAGGAAACACAAAGCTATGTCAATCATGATATGCTCGAATGTATCAAGAGGTCCATTACTACTGAACAAAATGAAAGGATGGATAGGATGCCAACTAAGGAGGACGTGAAGCTGGTGGTGTTTTTGTTAAATGGGGATAGTGCCAGTGGGCCAGATGGGTTCTTAGGATAATTCTTTAAAAGTTGTTGAAGCATAATAGAAGAAGATATTACTAATATGGTCAAAGCTTTTTTTGTGGAAAAGAATTATCAAGGTATATCACACATACTAACCTTGTCCTTATTCCTAAGAAAGAATTTGTAAATACCTTTGGAGACTTGAGGCCTATTAGTTTAAGTACCTTTAATAATAATATAATAGCAAAACTAATTCATATATGTAAAGTAGATGTAATGCCTGAAATTATTTCTAGGAACCAATCTGGTTTTGTTAAAGGTAGAAGCATCACAGAGAATATATTGTTGGCTTAGGAAATTATTAGAGATATTAGTAGAAGAAATAAGCTACATAATTTGGTGGTGAAACTTGACATGGCTAAGGCTTATGATAGAGTTTCATAGAAGTATTTGATAGAAGTATTAAGAAGGTTTGGTTTTTCAGAGAGGATTATTGATATGATAGTCAAACTGATTAGTAATAACTGGTACTCTGTGTTAATGAATGGTCAATTCTATGGTTTCTTCCAGTCTTCTAGAGGTTTAAAACAAGGGGATCATTTATCACCCACTCTCTTTATAATCTTAGCAGAAGTGTGTTCAAGAAGTTTAAATGTTTTATTCAGAGATCCTAAATTTAAAGGATATAGAATGCCTAAGTTGAGCCCTGATATTAACCATCTTTCATATGTTGATGATACAATTTTGTTCTGCTCTAGACATCCTACATCAATAAAGAAAATGATGACTGTTTTGAGGAACTATGAGGAAGCTTCTGGTCAGATAATTAATTTAGATAAATGTTTGGTGTATAACTGTGTTAAGAGGATAACAGGCATAAGACAAGGCTTGTTTCCTTTCACTTATCTAGGATGTCCAATCTATTATGGGAAGAAGAATAAGGGGCATTATGAAGAGCTGATTAAGAAAGTTATAAGAGGTTACATTCCTAGCAGAATAGATTATTATCTTATGAAGGAAGGTATGTTTTAATTGCTCAAGTACTGCAGTCAATGCCTATTTATATGCTTTCAACTATGAATCCACAAGTTAGCATAGTAAATCAATTGCACAAATTTTTGCAAAGTTCTTTTGGGGTAATGCCACAGGTCCCAAAAATAAGCATTGGGTGGCTTGGGATGTAATGTGCTATCTAAAGGAAGATGGTGGTCTAGGTCTGAGATAACTACATGATATGTCTAACACTCTTTTTGCAAAATTATGGTGAAACTGTAGAACATCCACTGCTTCAATATGGAGATCTTTTATATGGAACAAGTATTGCAAGAAGTTTTATCCTTTATTGTCTAAAGGAGTGGGACCATCTCATGTTTAGAGAAAAATGGTAAATTTAAGGAAAGATGTGGAACATAACATTTGGTGGCAGGTGAAAGCGGAAAATTCCAGCTTTTGGTTTGATAATTGGACAAAAAAAAGGCTTTGTACTATGTAGACGGAGAAATGCTAAGGAGGAGGAAGTTGAGGTAAAGTTTTTTGTCAAAAATAGAGAGTAGCATGAGAATTTATTGCTTACTGTGATTTCTGAAGAAATGGTAAAGCTTATTATAGAAATAATTAGACCTCCAATTGAGGGTCATCTAAATGACATACCATGGTAGATAGGAAATACAAGTGCACAATTTATAGTGAAATTAGGTTGGGAGATAATTAGACACAAAAAAGGAGAGAATTTGATTATATTTGGACCAAAGGATTGCCTTTCAAGTTTAATTTCTTCTTATGGAGACTGTGGATGACAAGAATACCAATAGATGACAGTTTGAAAAGAATGAGAATTCAAATGGTATTAAGATATTTGTGTTGTGAGAATAGGAAAGAAGAAACAATGACACGCATTTTTCTAACATCTCCATCAGCCATGAGGTTGTGGAGGCAGTTTTTGCTCTTTTTGTAGGTATACACATCATGAAGGACATGTAGTTCCAGCAAGTAATTATATCTTAGTGGACTAAAGACACAGTGCCAAAATTAAAGGCTATTTTCAGAGTTGTACCAGCCATTATTTTGTGGACTCTATGGAGAAAGAGGAATTGTTTAAAGCATGGTGGAGCAATGACATTCACGTGGATAGTGATGCAAACGCAAGAAGCTATAAAGAAATCGATAAAGAGTTTGTGTCCCTGGATAAAGATGATGACATGGAGCTGGCTAGAAATAGTGGAAAAGATGAAAGCATACAAGCCCAAGTTGCACTGTTACAGTATTGTGTGGCAAAAACCAGGACGCAACTAGGTTAAGTGCAACACAGATAAAGCAAGTAGAGGTAATCCTAGACTAAGTTCTTATGGTTTTTATATACGATATGATCAAGGATATGTGATATATGCTAGAGCTAAATGTCTGTGATTTACTACAACATAATGGCAGAGTCATTATCTATTAAAAAGGCATTAGAGTACTGTTATGAGAATAATTTTAAAGAATTTATTCTACGAAGATTCTCTAAGTCTCAAGCAAATGATTCAACAATAATGGAAAATTTCATGGGAATTAGCAGAGGTGACTGAGGATATCACAAAGAACAATCAATTGATGGAGGTTACAATTAAGCATTCATTCAGGGAAGAAAATTCTGCAGCAGATTCCTTAGCCAATGGGATAATGAAATTATAAGGGCTAAAGAAATTTTTCTATTTTTAACAACTCCCGGTACAAGCAAGAAGGTTAATCAACATTGATAAAGCACAAATCCCTCAAATTAGAATCAAGACATGGAGAACAAAACCACAGAAACAAACTGGTTCACATACATAATCACAAGAAGAGCAACATAGAAGTCATAAATCAATATGCAAGGAGAGACATAAATAGCTACAGATTTACAAGTAGTCTAAAGCTACAACACAATAAAGGTTTAAGAGTATGCCCGAAAGATGACATTATAACTGTGCACCTAAAAGCTAGAAAAGTAACTCTAGCCATCAAAAATCTTTACCAAAAAGGAATGGGACGTGTGATACACTACTCTGGACCACCAGTTGTAGAAGTAGAAGAAAAGATGCATCATCTTTCAACAGCTACAGATCTAGGAGATCGGGCTTACTTTCGGCCATTGGAGAAGAACCCTCAGCCACCTATGAAAATAAAAAAAAAAGGGACATGTAAAAAATAAAGAAGCAAAATCAGAAGAAAGGTAGCTTACCTGGTAATAGTGAAGTATATAGACAGAGCTCTGACATAATTGTCATTGGCACCAGCTGGAACAAAACCCACCGAAGAAGGAGTTGTAGCTTTAAGTTCCACCGATAATAATCCAGCAACATTGGTCTAGGCGGCGACGATGAGCTCAAGAGAGAAATATTTTATACTCTAATTTGTTGTCAGATAGATATAGAAATATAGGAAATTTTTCAACTTCCTTAACTTGGATCGGGTCAAAATTTGGGCCGACATTTGTGCTTTATTTGTTTGGACCTGATTTGCCATTTGATTTCATTTAATAAAATGTTCTAAAAGACGACTAAAAATTATTTAAAAACCCAATGACCAAGAAGGAGGCCGAGTCAATAATAGTGAAGAAGTTCGAGGAAACCTTCTTGGGGGTAACACTAATATGGTACACTTTTCTCTCTGAAAATTCTATAGACTCATTTAACATATTGACATATAGTTTTATAAGAGCACTTACTAGGGCCAAGAAGGTGCAACCTCGCTGAGGGGATATTTTCAAGATTGAGCAAAGAGAAATGATTTTCTTCGAGAGTTTGTGGCTTAATTCTAGAAGAAAATGATACAGCTTTTGATGATGCCCAATGACTGGGTAGTTGAGGCTTTCACCAAGGGGCTAAATCTTGAAAGCTTGGTCACTTCTTTCAAACTTAAAGAAAGCTTGATTGAGTTTGAGAAAATGATTGGTGATGATATGAACAATTGATAAGAGTCAAATATCCATATTAAGTATGATTGAAGGAGGATGAATAAAAAGTCCCTACAGACATAGAGCAATTTGAAGCCGAGGATTAAGGGACAGGTCAATGAGGATCTTTGAATGCTGGAACGACTCAAAGGGATTGGTTTAAGGGCAATATACCTCTCTACCCAATGGAAGTCAAAGCCAATGACAGTGGTAGCAGTGAATATCGACGCTTAGGATAGTCACGACATAATTAAAGGGTAGAGAAGGCGCCGTCGCAAAAATAATTACACTCTCAAGAGGCGGTGAAACCCATAGTGTATACCATTGCTGACGTAACCATACTCTTTAAATATTACTTTAACGTTAGCCCCAAACAGTTAGTCTCGACAATCAAGAAATTATGGAAAACAAATTCCTAAAGCCCTTTCAAATGAACCCGGACTCTAGGGACAAAAGTCTCAGGTGTGAATTCCATGGGGCATATGGCCACAATATTATGGACTATTGCCACCTTCAAGAGGCGATTACCAAATTGTTAAAAGGCAGCTAAGAGAAACTATGGGAAATGTGACGGAGGGGGTCAATGTCTATAGTGCAAGAGACTTTGTGGAAGTCGATCAATTGATCCACAACTTTACAGACATGTAACTATCCTTCCTTCTTGAATTCTATTTATTTAATAGTTCTTTTGAGTTTTCTCACAAGCATGCTTCAAAGGTGGAAGAGTGTGACGATAGAAGAGTCGAAAGAACAAGTTATAATTTTTTCCCTTCGACCAATTTTAGACCAAAAAGGGGGTTTTGGCAAGGTTTTTAGCGAGGTAGTAGTATGGACTTTCGGGGAAAATTAGGAAAAACCTTTTGTTCATTCTCCTAATTGTAAAAATAGTGATTGATAATAGAAGAATGAATGAAAAACCGTAAAGAGATTAAGGTTTGTCTATGCTTTATATTTTGAACTATATCTTAGTTTTGAAAATAAATTACTAGTCAAGTCACAAGGTGTCTTTGGAGCCCCGGAGGCCAGAATTTTATCTCTTTGAGAGACATAAGGAGTAGAATTTAATGGCGACCTTCCTAAAACCTAAAAGGGAAATGAGGCTACAACTTCAGGATCTGCACAAAGGGATTGGAAAAATAAAAGAGAAGTCTACATAGACCAATATTAAAAAGAAGTCTACATAACCCGATACTAAGACTAGGAAGTAGATTCTGCAGTCGAAGGCCCCAGACATTCGATATTACTCGTAAGCTTACCACAGAATACACACGGACTAATCATACGTTAAGGAAAAGGATTGGCACCAAAATGAAGGTAAGCTAAGGACACCCGGACGTGAGGTGCCACAAATAATTATGTGGCAAATTATATTAGCGCCCAAAGTCTATTAAGGATGATGTCATCTATTCTTAGCTTAACGCTCTAAGTTTACATGCTAAACTGTCTCAGAGATGTGTAGACATAGACGCACATTAATATAAGAAATAAAAGTGATCCCTCCCAGTATGTTGGGGGTATATAAGGATGAAATATCTAATAATCCAATTAAAACTGACTAAAATGATGCAAGAGTCATGTGAAATAAAAATATTGGTTAGTGAATGGCCTCACTCATCAATTTAAACTCAAAACTTGCGAACTTGGAACTAAGTGCATAGTCCTCGAAGAGGATGACACCCCAGGAGGCATCTCAAATGCAATATTTATTGTAAAAGCTAAATCAATGAAGATTAAAATAATATGTAATATAGAAAATAGAAATATACAAATAAAAATATAAAATGCCTAAAATTACATAAAGAGCGCCAAAACCCTATACCTAGGCACAATATAATATCCTTCTTGAAATTTTAGAAGTCAATTAATTGATCCTCATCGATGAAACTCAGATCTGGTTTGAGTTGTGGTCTCCTGCAAAGCCAAAGAGTTTGGGACAAACAATCGCCTCTCCTACTTTTAATTTGTCAACTCTGTCTTTGAGTGAGTTGTCTGTGGTCACTAAGGACAGAGACATGTGTCCTCTTGCTACTACGTCTGAAACTATCAAAGCAGGGATGAGAAAACTGAGCCCCTACGCAAAAAAAGTCCAAAGAGAATGAGAACAGATGCATTCCCTATAGTTCTCTCATGCCTCAAGCCTCGCTTATAACTTTTTCCTTACCCTCACTGAAAACCAAGGAGAGATTGTTTAAGGATAGATTCTCGGATCAAAAACAAGGATAAAGGGAAAATTATGGAAAAACTCGAGAACAAAAATGAAAAATATGAGTGAACCCAAAAAAATGCCATAAAAGTGAAGATCGTCCCATCTTAATGACCATTGCTTCATGGAAGAAAGATGTGGGGAATAACATAATGCTAAAGTTACGCATTTATATCCATAAGACCTTTAATAAAAGAGAGATGAAATATCCTGAATGATTGCCACGTGTTTGGTCTGATCGAACATAACAGAACACGGAAGGGTATTACTTGATAATTAATGCATCTCTTATCCCATGAAAAATCTGAAGATTCATACCGCTTTTTTTACCCAAGATAAATAAACTCCAGATAACTGACGTAAGGCTTTGCATAAATGAGGTCAGGCCCAATGCTAAAAAAAGATCGTTAAATCACTATGGGCTAGGTTGGTGAATGCCAACATTATCCCACTCGCATCAACCCCAAGAGGGCTCGAAGACACTCAAGTGAGAGAAATGGTGAACACCACTGAAAAGAGAAAATTTCACAAGACTAAAAGAGGGTTGGGACTTCATAAAACCTTAACTGGCCCATGTCAAAAACATTACCAAAACCTCTTTGGAGGGTCACAGAAAAAGATATCTTATTTTTAAGAACTCTGAGGTGCCCTCAACCCTTTATGAGGATAGACACTTTGGATGAGATCAGATGAAGGGTTACGGTGCCCAATGGTCTTGCTGTAGATGATTAAAAATCGGCCTTACCTAGTGACTTGGGTGAAGTTGCTTACCCTAAAATTGTCTCATCAAGCCAAAGGTTTTTTAAAGTAAAATAACGATAAATTTTGAAAAAAGACAAGGCTTTTAAGTCAAATATGCAACAAGGCTAGAATGGAGAAAGCATCCAAGCATACATCTAGTGAAATTACTTTTCTACTCTGATCAGCTAGGGAAATTTCCTTCCCCACTAACCCCTTCTTAGAGGCAAAAGGGGAGAACCTCAGATCACAACACAAGAAACAACCTCTGCACCTTCTGATCAGTTTGCGTCTCGAACAAAAAGCTTCCAATATGAATTCATCCACTTCTCTTGATGGCGCCTAAAGAAGTCTAGAAACCTCTTGATTAGGAGAAAAGGTCATTAAAAAAAGCGGACTCCAAGGGAGACCCTCGCTATAATATATCCTTACCAATGTAGGGAGAGCCTATGTCTCTTCTCGCCTTAGGTTCTCTCATTGAAAGCCAGTAAGAGCCCCTTGGAGCAAGGAGTTACCCACAACAACTAGGTATTTTTGATGTGACACATAAGCATCAATATTATAGGAAAAACCATGGCAGCTATAGAAAAAAGTGATCGGTTGAAGCACTACCTACTACCTTTATCTTGGGAATTTTCTATAGTCCCTACCTTACTCTCGTCAACAACCCAAAAAGACGCCTCTAAATTGAATTAGCAGGGTCAAAGACAAGAATGAGTCAAGGACTATAGAGAATGCTAAGGGTGAATGCTTCGAATCCAAAGAGATTTGATGTTTGCATAATTGAATATAGTTTAAAGAAAAAATGTGTGCAACAGAAGTTAAGAAATAGTGTAATTAATAGGCAAGAGTCCCTAGAAAAGAAACATGGATGAGTGATATGTGGAAGACCACCCATAAAATATACGACTGTGCATTAAACCCAAAGCGTCGAGAGTCATCATCCTATTGATATTAACAGTGATGAACTAGACATTGGATAAGAATATGCATGTTTGATTAATGCGACAAAAATCAAGGTCACAGTATTAACAGCATGACCTCGAGATCAATAAGCCGACAGTTTAAGATTTCTCAAGAAGCGTGACGTTTGATTTTCTTTAAGAGTCTCTGCAACAGGGGAAAAGGCCTCTCTGGGTTGATAATGTTTAGCTCAATCATGAGAAGTATCACTAGAAGGGATTCTTTTCGTCTCCCGATCATATTGATGTTGTACACGAGAGACGAATGGACTACCTGTATGGGGTAAAAATATCTTGGGATACGTTTGGGCTAATTGGACTAAGTTGGGTTGGGTATGAGTAGAGTCGGCTCGCAATGTTACTATTTTTATGGCAATGCTAACTCAGTGAGGCACATACTCGAGCAAGGACTAAATGCGCCCGAGAACATCTAGGGATGGTGACTACATACAAAAGACCAACAAAGAGAAAATATGTCAAGCTATGTAAGTGCTTGGCGGCTCTCGGCTGAACCGTGTCAGAAACACAATATTAGATTGGCATCCCCCAACTATTCGAGGACAAATGACCAAGGGGCATTGGACGAATTACTATAGACTTAGGGAATAACATCATCCCATTGATCAAAAGGCACTTTTTTTCCGTATAAGTAAGCACCTTTTTCCCCATTGTAAAGCATCATATTTCTGGCTCATCCTTACTCTCTAAGCAATAAAATTTCTCTAGCTTATTTCTTAAGCATTTATTATTTTTCTTTAGTTGTTTATTGCTTTCTTATTGTAATACTCGAGCTCGGTCACGCTCCGACTTAAGCTGAAAAGATTAACACTTGGCCTACGATAAAGATTTGTTCTTAATATCTGCTTGTTCTATTTATTTCATCTTTTATATTGTTTATCTTTTAGCAAACTTATGCTACTAACCCAAAACAAAGAACGTAATGCGTCCTCCTGACTCACGTACAAATTCAATTGTACCAAAAAAATGGTAAATAGAGATATTCTAAGAATATAAAGAAATTATACACGAAGTAATTAAAAAATTTAAAACTAAAATAAATTGTATTTATATAAATTTTTGAAAATAGTTATATTTTTTAAACAATTTTTTCTTTTTAAAAAAATTATGTTTATGTAATCACTATTGAATGAGTTATAACTTGACCCAAATTATCTCATGTCCAACTTACAAAATGTTGAACGAATTAAATGGGTAATTTGTATTTGTTCTTATTTTGACAGTCCTAATTCATGAATGATTTTTGGATAATGAATGCCCCAAATCTAAGAAAGAAAACGTAAAAAACAAGTGGAGCTGGAGCAAGTGATTGACCAACTTGTGTGTAAGAAAAATGTTGACCTTGTTATTTGAGCTCCCTCAAAAACAAAAAGGGCCCCATTTCCAATCTAATCTAAGGAATAAGTAATTTATTATGTCAACCAACCAATTCACAAAAGAAAAAAACGAAAGCCTTGTCAAATGGAAAGGCTTTTTCATTAGTCTTCACATGAACCACCAAAAAGACGCGAGGTAACGAATGAGATTGTTACTTTTTCAATTATAAATCTTGATTTTAATTTTAGATGGGAAAAGAATTTTCAACAAAGAAATATTCGGTGTAAATACTCTCTTTATCATAAATTATTCGTCTCAAATTAAGATGTCATATTAATTAAGAAAAATAATTAATAACACGACTAGTTATCATATTATTTCTATTAAATGATGTTTATATTTTAATTTAAAGAAAAAAATAATTAATCCTAAGGGTAAAACATAGAAAAAAACTTTTGTCTCTTCTTAATTAATGAAAAAATAAAATAAAATGAGAAATCAAATTAAAAAATTTGGAATAAATAATTTGTAATGAAGAGAGTATAAAGTAAACAGATTTTAATATAGATATTACAAATACAACAACATCTCGGTAATTTGACTAGTGGGATGTGAGGACGAAAAATATATATAAATTTTAGCTCTAACTCGTAAAAGATAGAGAGAATGTCTCTAATAAATTCTCAACTTATATCGATCAAAATAATCTGAATAAAAAAAAATACAAATTAATACAACACAAACTACTTAAAATGAAAAATACTATTCAATACAAAATTACAAAAATAATAACAATACCAAAATTATAATATCATAAATGACCACCAAATCTATCCAAGAGTGAAGTGAAAAACACTTGATTATCAGCTAACAATTCATCTTAATATGCAGCCTCCAAACTTTCCCATCTAATATTTTTAACACGGAGAACTCCATTACGTAATATTTTTATACTACCAATTTAATAAATCATTTTATTTTATAATAAATAGTGTGATGACATATTAGCTGTACTCTATAAATATGAATAAATCCTCCACTCTTTCTCCTCCCCTTTCTTTTCTGACCGATCACCTCCCTCACACCGTCACCCCTCTTTCCCCATTATTCCAAAACCCTAAACTCCCATTTTCGTAAACCTATTCTTCTCCCTTTTCTTCCAATTCCAACCATTTTCACCCACCCATTTACCCAAATAGTCGATCTGCTCCTTCAATTTCACCAATTTGCCCCCAAAAATTCGATCTTTTTCCTCATTTTCACCCATTTTTCGCCGACCCGTTACTCTAAAGGTTCAATTTTACCTTCAATTCCCCCTTAAAAAAATTCGATCTTTCACCATATGGGTACATTCAGGGTTCCATCGGAACCTTCAAAGCCCCAAAATTCATCGTCTTCTCAGCTCACAACCACAACATCGACGTCTCGGATCGATACGATTAATGGGTCTCATGAATTTAAGGTTGAAGGTTACGGTTTGTCGAAAGGTATGGGAATTGGGAAATATGTAACTTCGGAGATTTTCACGGTGGGTGGTCATTCTTGGGCTGTTTACTTTTACCCAGATGGTAAAAGTGCTGAGGATAATGGTACCTATGTTTCACTCTTCATTGCCCTTGCTAGTGATGCTACCGATGTTCGAGCTTTGTTTGAGCTGTCTCTTATGGATCAGAGTGGTAATGAGAGGCATAAGGTGCATACCCACTTTGGTAGGGTGTTGGAGACCGGTCCCTACACGCTCAAATACCGCGGTAGCATGTGGTAATTTTTTTTTCCTTTTAATCCTAGTTAAGTTGATTTTTATTTTTGTTGACATTGGTTGGTTTACCATTACATTAGGTTCATGTTTTCGCGAAGTAAGTGATATGATAAATGACAATTCATTAGTGACAAAGCAGGTTCACGAAAATAGAATCAATATAGGGGATGCTCAAGCCCCAGCTACTTTAGATTGAGGCGTAGTTGAGTTCTGTATTACTATGGATTAGTTAGAGTCCTTGAATTTTTTCATCTGGAAAGTATTTTTCTAATCTAATGGATTACATCATGAGTTGTGTTGGTACATTTACATTTTTGAATCATGTGAATTGGGTGTTAATGTGCATAAGCTGAAGTTGAATGTTGAATGGCAAAGGTTGAGGATAAATGGTTTGTAAAATATGGAAGGTTCGAAATTTATAACATTGTGGAGAATCATAAGCTTCCTTTGTTTTACTTATATTTTTGGTGCATAAGGGATCTTCCATTTTGTATAATGTAGTTGGATGAATCTTTTGGAGTTCAGATGTAAACCTTACTCTGGTACACAAAAACGAACGTGGTGCAATGTTTTTTTTAAGGCTCCCCACCTGGTGTCTGGTGCCATTTTATGGCCCGACTAAGCTAGAGTTGCGTCATGAAGTCCCAATAGTGCGTTATTAATGAGATCTCTTTACTTATCAAAAAGTTAGTCAAGTTCTTGTTTTAACATGTAATGACTTTGGTTCTTTACAGTTTTAAGCTCTCTTTTTGATATTTCTACTCTCACTCTGCCCAAGCTTCTTATAACCAAAATGAACTCATGTTTTCAGATGTTACTCTATTTAGCACATTTTGTATATAATTTAGAATATTTTGGGGAAAACACAATGATTCCATAGTTTGTGATACTGATTTCCAGTTTTTGATGCTTAGAAACTGATTGAGTGGTATTCATGTTTATCATTACAAATTTAAACATTTTTGGGTGCATTAAAGTGAAAAATCAATTGTTGGCGTTTCTAAAAGCTTGAAAACTCACAAATGGATTTTGTGATTTGTGAAATTTTTGACAAATTTATGATTGTGGTTCGTTGGGGATATCATTTGAAGTTGTTAAAATTTGAAGTTATTCAACGAAGATTTGAGCTATTTGATGATGTATTTTAGTTGTTTGGGAGGGAGTTTCATTGGATATTGGGACTACGAAAAATTGATTTTTCATTTCGGAAACTTTGAAATAACCCCAACTATAGAGGAAATCGGAGATTGTATAGATAGTGATGCACGGATTTGAAGCGAAGGGCAAAACCTGAAAAAGTTATTTTGATTCCTAATAAGCCTTCTCCTAAAGAAATCAATAAATTCCTCACTTTAGCCCAAGGCAATTGGATACATGGCCCGCGCGTGTCTCCAAAGATCGCTATTGGAGAGATTTCCAAGGGAAGAGGTCTAATAGAGAGTGGGCCCAATTCTATTAGAGTTGGTAGAAGAAGACAATTCAGTGGATATTCGATAGATTCATCTCTAAGAAAGTTGTCCATGTAAAAAACTTCTTTTTTAACCTCTTATGGGTATTCCACCATATGCACCTTTAAGAGTTTTAGACAGTATGAGAGAAAGGGAAAAAATATACTGTCTCTTCCACTAACGTCTCTCTCTCGTCCACTAACGCTCCTCCTCTTCTCTGATTGGTCGGCCGGCACCGGCAACAGGTAAGAGTACCCTTTTTTGCCTCTCCCTCGAGCCCTCCCTCTCTCTAGCTCTCCTAAGCTACTTCTCTTTCTCCTTCCCCCTTCCCCCTCCTTCTTTGCCATCTAGTCACTGTAATCGTCGGCGGGACGGGGATTTACGTCGGCTTGACTCCGGTGATTGCCACCAGAGCGCAGATCTGGTAACGCATAGTAGAAGATCCAGCGACAGGTATAGTGACAACCGGTGATGCTCCAGCCGCCGTTTTCCAGCGAAGCTATTTTTAGCAATCAACTCCGAAAGCATAATTGACGGTACCATCAGCACGCAGAAGTACCCCGGTTACACCTAAACTTTGATATTTAAATACCGTTACCTATATTTATACTTTACTAGTTATTATCTCTACCGTTTTGTTTGTTTTATGTTGTCTCTTGTGAGTATAGTGTAACTGTCTGCTTTCGATTATTGGTGGATATTTTTTGTGTGGTTCTAGCTGCTAAGCCGGATAGGGTATTTTGTGCGCCTTTTGTTTCCCTAATACTTTCCTGTTTTCCTGCTTTTCTATTGTTGCTTTGTTGGGTTGTCTATTGGTTGGGGGGCTTTGTTTGGGCTTTGGTTTGGTTCTTAAGTGGTGGTAGTAGTGATTGATGGTGGAATAGGGTCATGTCTGAGGGGGTTGGGGTTGGGGGTGATTTTAGGTGGGGTGAAGATGGGAGGGCAAGGGTGGGTGTGGGTGCTAGGTCGGGTGTCAGGGCTGGTGCGGTGAGGGGTGGTAGAGGTAGGCGCGAGGCGAGAGAAGATAGGTTGAGGGTTGGGTCTTGGATTATAGGGACCCTTCAGGGTAAGTCCATAGAGCTGGTGAAAATTCTTAAGAGGAGGAAGATTAATATTGCATGTGTTCAGGAGACTAAGTGGGTAGGGTCTAAGGCTAGGGATGTGGATGGGTATAAGTTGTGGTACTCAGGGAGAACAGGCATCAGAATGGAGTGGGGATCTTAGTGGATGAGGAGCTTAGAGAGCAAGTGATGGAGGTTAAGAGGGTCAGTGATAGGCTGATAATGATTAAGCTGGTCTTTGGGGGTTTAAGTTGCATGTGTGTAGTATTTATGCTCCGCAGGTGGGCTTGAAAAAGGAGGTGAAAGTGAGGTTTTGGGAGGCTTTGGACGAGGTGATGAGAAGCGTGCCTAGTTCGGAGAAATTGTTACAGTTGGGGATTTCAATGGGCATATTGGGGTTTAGCCGGGAGGTTATGACGATGTGCATGGAGGTTTTGCTTTTGGTGATAGAAATGACGAAGGAGCGGCTCTGTTGGACTTTGCGAGGGTTTTGGGCTGGTGGTGGTGAATTCGAGTTTTCTGAAGAAGGATCACCTGATTATCTTCCGAAGCGCGATAGCCAAGACTCAGATTGACTTTCTGCCCTTAGAAAGAGGGATGGGGTTTTATGTAAGTACTGTAAAGTCATCTCGAGTAAGCATCTTTTGACTCGGTACAGGCTTCTAGTGATGGACTTGATTATTATGAAGAGCAAAAAGAGAAGGGCTGGAGAGGGTCGGCCTAGAATTAGGTGGGGTGGTTTGACGCCTGTTAGTGGGCGGGAGTTAGAGGAGAAAGTGGTGGGATTGGGGGTGTGGGATTGTAGGGGGTCCGAGGATGCTATATGGGATAAGGCTGCCAGTTGCATTACGGAGACTGCTAGAGAAGTGTTGGATGTTTCGAGGGGTTGGGCAGGTCGTCAGAAGTTAAGAAAAGAGTGGAGAATAAGAAAGGGGCGTATATTAAGTTGGTGGAAAGTAAAGATGCAGAGAAGAAGCGGGTGACTAGGGAGGCCTACAAAGTAGCAAGAAAGGAGGCTAAGTTAGCAGTTACTGCTGCTAAGACAACATCGTTTGAGAGCTTGTATGCAGGTTTAGAGGAGCAAGGCGGGGAAAAGAGGTTGTTTGGCTTGCTAAGGCTAGGGAGCGAAAGGGTCGGGACCTCGACCAAGTTAAGTGCATTAAGGGGGAGGATGGTAGAGTTTTGGTGGAGGATGTCCAAATTAAGAAGCGATGGCAGGAGTATTTTCAGAGGCTTTTGAACGAGGAGGGGGACAGAGGCATTGAGTTAGGAGAGCTGGAGCTCTTGGAGGATAGACGTGATTTCGATTATTGTAGACGTTTTACGATTGAGGAGGTCGGAGAAGCTATTTGCAGAATGCGGAGGGGAAGGGCGACGGGGCCTGATAAGATTTCGGTGGATTGGGGAAGGGCGACGGGGCCTGATGAGATTTCGGTGGATTGGGGAAGGGCGACGGGGCCTGATGAGATTTCGGTGGATTTTTAGAAGTTTGTAGGTAGGGCAGGTTTAAGGTGGTTTACTGATTTGTTTAACATTTTCAAGACGGCGAGAATGCCTGAGGTTTGGAGGTGGAGTACGATGATTTCTTGTATAAAAACAAGGGCGACATTCAGAGTTGCACCAACTATAGGGGTATCAAGCTGTTAAGCCATACTATGAAGATTTAGGAGAGGGTGGTTGAGCGGAGATTGAGGAAGCTCGTGTCCATTTCAGAGAATCAGTTTGGTTTTATGCCTGGTCGTTCGACGATGGAGGCAATCCACTTGGTAAGGAGATTGGTGGAGCAATATAGGGAAAGAAAGAGTGATTTGCACATGGTGTTCATTGACTTGGAGAAGGCGTATGACAAAGTCCCTAGGGAGGTTCTTTGGAGATGCTTAGAGGCAAGAGGGGTCCCGATGATGTACATTAGAGCTATTAAGGACATGTATGATGGAGGGAAGACTCGGGTGCGAACGACGGGGGTGACTCAGAGCATTTTTCAGTCGAGACAGGGTTGCATCAGGGTTCGACTCTTAGTCCTTTTCTGTTTGCGTTGGTGTTGGCCATGTTGACGTGAAGTATTCAAGGGAAGGTACCTTGGTGTATGTTGTTTGCGGACGATGTAGTGTTGATTGATGAAACGCAAAGGGGGTGAATGAAAAATTGGAGGTTTGGAGGCAAACCCTTGAATCTAAAGGGTTCGGGTTTAGTAGGTCCAAGACGGAATAGATGGAATGCAAGTTTAGTGACTTGAGGCAGGAGGAAGATGTGGTGGTGAGTTTGGATTCCCAGGATGTTCGTAAGAGGGATAGTTTTAAGTATCTTGGGTCTTTGATTCAGGGGAATGGTGAGATAGATGATGATATCTCTAACCGTATTGGAACAGGTTGGATGAAGTGGAGACTCGCCTCGGGAGTGTTGTGTGATAAGAAGGTCCCAGTTAAGCTTAAAGGTAAATTCTACAAAGTGGCAGTTCGGCCAACTATGCTCTATGGAGCAGAGTCTTAGCCAGTCAAGAACTCCCACATTCAAAGAATGAAGGTAGAGGAAATGAGAATGTTGCGTTGGATGTGTGGACTTACTAGAGGGGATAGAGTTAGAAATGAGACACTCCGGGAGAAGGTGGGAGTGGCTTCGGTGGATGACAAGATGCGGGAAAGAAGACTGAGATGGTTTGGGCATGTGATGAGGAGGGACACGGATGCCCCAGTTCGTTGGTATGAGAGGCTAGCGTTGGATGGCTTCAGGAGGAGGAGAGGTAGGCTGAAGAAGTACCGGAGGGAAGTGATTAGACATGATATGGAGCAGCTTCAGCTTAGTGAGGACATGACCTTAGATAGGAAGGTGTGGAGGTCGCGGATAAGGGCAGAAGGATAGGTTGTGTGCGTGGGCTGTAGCTAGTATTTAGAAGAGCCCTGGTATAGTCAAGTTACTAATCCTAGGACTGTGTCCATAGGTAAGAGCTCCTAGTCAGGAGGATTTGGGTGTGGAGGATTTGGGTGTGGAGGGTGTCTCTGGCCTGTGAGTGTCTGTTACTACTAGGTGGGTGTCGTTTTTCAGATGCCCTATTTCTTATCTCTTATTGCACATTGCACTTGGTTACCTTATCTCATACTGCTTTGATTTATATTTATGTCTTAATCCTTTTTATGTGATGCCATCCATCTTGCTTCATGTTTCATTACGCTTTTATTTATTATTCCATATCTTGAGTCAGGGATCTATCCGAAACAACCTCTCTACTTCTTTGGAGGTAGCGGTATGGACTGCGTACACTTTACCCTCCCCAGGCCTCACTTTGTAGGAATATACTGGGTTTGTTGTTGTTGTTGTAGACAGTATGAGAGAAGGCAATTTGTCCCAAATTGAAAATATAAGCATCTATATTGTTGATTATGGGGTAGATAAGATTCTGAAAGTTGGGGCATGCTTTGAGAGTGGAAGGATTGTATTGAATTAAAGTTCAAGGCAGGTCCCTATTAGATCTTGTTATTTTTTATTTGGGCCTTTTGAGTGTGGTCTATGCAGTGTATATTTTTGCTCCTCTTCCTTTCACAGACAATCCACCTTTTTCGTTGAAACATGCCACCTTGGGCATGTCAATAATTAAGGCCACCTTGTATTTCATCGTCCCATACGGCTTCCCAAACTGGACCCCTCCTATTGTAGGCGCAATATTAGGACCAGCCTCTAAATCACATTGTCCTCGAGTCGCCCTTAATGTGGTTTTGGGCTCTTCAAAAGAGCAAAAGTGAGTGTCACTCTTAGGATTATGCATTCTGTTTGGATTAATATTTATTTGGAAGTGTTCTTTACTTGCATGCACCTGTAAATACCTTACTGCAACTAGAATATTTCATTTGATAGAAAAAGAAAATAAGAAAAAGAAAAATGGATCAACGACATCTTTAACTTTTATTTCAATGATTTTCTTGGTTGAGGGATGTCCACATGAGTTCATTGAGGTCCTAAGACATGCTTGAGTGATAGTGCTCAACATTTGCTTCATTGCGAGAGTAGAGTGATCGGCTGGTGGTGCAAATAGTCCTACACTCCAACTATGATTGTGATCGATTTACCAAGAGGGGGAATAGGAAAAGAAACTATTGGTTTTCTGGGGAGGAGTTTTGGTTTTGGTTTTGGTTTTTTCTTTTTTTTGGGGTGGGGGGTGGGGTGGGGGGTGTTTACAATATAAAACAACACTTTTGCTTTGCTGGAAGTAATGCGTGAAAGAACTTTCTTGTTGCAAAACTGTACTTTCTTTTTTGGACTAGCCATATCTATGATAGGGATATGCAGCAAACTCTTTTTATTAGCTTATTGTCATTTTTGGAAAATTTTACTTCTATGGTACATGTACTCTTGTATTACTTTTTCCATCAGTGTATGTATTGACCCTTCCAGTTCCATGGTTGCCTTTGTAGGGGCTATAAACGCTTTTTCAGGAGAATATTATTGGAAACATCAGACTATCTTAAAGATGATTGTCTCTTGATCCAGTGTACTGTTGGTGTTGTTAGATCATACAATGAAACACCGAAGACTTTCTCCCTGCCTGTGCCACCGTCAGACATTGGGCTTCATTTTGGGCAGCTCCTAGAGAGTGGAGAGGGAGCTGATATAAAGTTTGAAGTTGAAGGTGAAGTCTTTGCTGCACACAAGTTGGTTCTTGCTGCCCGCTCCCCTGTGCTTCGAGCACAACTCTTTGGTCCATTGAAGGAAGAGAACATACAAAGTATTAAAGTTGAAGAAATACAGGCTCCAGTATTCAAGGTCTGAGATCTTCTCTTTCTTTCGCATGTTTGTTGACCCTTCTGTTGTATTATTCTTTATGAAGGGAGGTATTCTTCCCATTAGAGCATTCTAAGTGTTGTGTGTTCCAATCTAAAAACAAAATAATGCTGGTAAATGCACCTGGCATGGTTGTGCAACGAATAGCTATTATAGTAATTCACATGGCATGTCTGTACAATGAATAACTATTATGGTTTTTTTTTGGTTCACAATTTTATGTCTTTTATGCTGATAGATTCACATGTACTTGATTGTTTCCACTTCCCTTCCTGAACAACGTTTGTTGCTATCGCTACAATATGCTGGGGTTATATTTTTTTGAGATAATTATTATTATTACTTTTTCAGATAAATATGCAGGGTTTACATTTTTTATCAGCAGAATTTTGGAGATTGTATTTCCACAACCTTTTAATCTGCTATCCTAGTGAAACTATGTATAAGCATTTGATTTGTGTTGTATGTTACTCCTATCTCATTTTTACGTGGATACTTTCATTTGTCAGTGTCCCTAAAAGAAGACACCGTCGTATATTTAGAAACTATTTAACTTTGAACTTTCCATTTACCCTTTTTGATGTGATTTTATGGCTTTGAAACGTAGACCACAAATTTTAGAAGTCCGTTTTCCGTCTAGCTCTTTGTTCCAGTTTAAGTGACTATTTTCTTTTTAGTCTGTTCTTAAAATACTTCTGAATTTGGAAACAATTAAGTTTACACTTCCATTTTATCCTTGATGAAAAACTTTCTATAATAACCACACAAATGTTCAAGTTTAGGACCACAAGTTTCAAAGTTGGCCGCACAAATGCTATGCATGTTTTAGACTACTAGTTTCAAAACTCTTCATTTCTTTCGTGAATTCTGTGCTGATTCAAACAATGTCACATAAATTGGAACGGATGGACTAATTTCACATAAAATGGGATGGAGGGAGTAATATTGGTGCTGAAATTTGGAGTTGGCTTAACAATAGTTAGGCACTTGAAAAAATATATCAACAAGGCATTAAAGTGTTCTGTATACTGCTACTCCCAATAATGTTACCAGATTCCAAAGAAAAATACTGCTACTCCCAACGAAAATAGCCATCAACAGTGGGGTATATGGTTTTTGCATGCATTATTCTGGGACCATAATAGTTATTGGATGTTAGATCTGTGCCAGTCTACTCCTTAAAAAGTACTGGTGAAGGTTTTTGTACCCTTTTAGTGGACGCTTACCATCATAACTCATGAAATTGTTTGGGAAGTTGCGCAAGTTAACAGGCAAATGATGATGCATATCAGGGTAACTATGGGTCTATTCTACGTGCAAGTATATCATTAATTTGTTGCAGTTCATAGGATGTGCTTCATGTATATGTAGGGTTCAGGGGGGAAGAAAGTTAACTTTACCAAGACAAGTTGGAATCCAATTAGTCTCTGTCTTGTTTACTAATATAAGTTGGAATCGTACGATTATTCGTAGTCTTATAGCCGTGCTTATGCTCATCCGGGTTTATGTAAGCGTTGGGTTGAATTTTCAGAAACTAGTATATTGTTAGCCATAGTAGTCAGAAGCAGAAAGCGCCAACCTCAATCACGGGTTTAAGTGCAAAGTGAATTAAAATGTGGTGGTCCAACCACAAAAAGGTGATAAAGGAATAATAACAAATACATGTAATGCAAGGAAAAGGAACTAATAGGCACAACAATACTATTAGGACTAAAGAATTGAAATATGTCCAATTAAGAGAAATCGATGCCGTAAAATCGTGTCAGTTAAGTTAGAAACAATTTAAATTTCTGATTTAGGTAAGATGTACTTTTTTCTTTTTGGAGCTAGTTTTCTAATCTCTTAATCACTAAATATTTGTTTATATAGTTTCTTAACAATTAACATATTGATTTGCTAATCATATCTATTGTCTAGAACCGCTATGATGTGCCGTAGAACCTTAGCGCTGCTATTGTCAAATATGATCAGCAACTGATGATACGCTTATTTGCTGATCATATTTGCTGTTTTGTACTGCTAGATTCAAGATATATGACTCCTAGGCAATGAGGCACCTGCCTACGAAGCACCCTCCCTGAGCTTTTCTGAGCTTCAAGGCTTAAGCGTGCGACCTTTAAATGAGCTTGACAGTGCTGCTTCGTGCCTATATCCTATAATGCCAACTAAGTGAGGCAAAGCGCACAACCTGGTTTTATTGCACTTTGAGGCTTAAGTGTGCATCTAATGAGCCTTTGACACAACTACAGTTATCTTTAATAAACTGAAAGAACAGGAGCTGACCCCCTCTCATATTTTCTATTTATTCTCATGAAATTACATGTAAAGCAGGTAATGGCTCCCTAAAATCTGGAAAGAGTGTGTGAGATAGAGAGGGGTCCATTTTGCTGTTCCTTACTAGCAGCAGTAAGGTTAGAACCACAAATTGTTGGAGCCAGTGGGGAACATTGTGTTATTTATTATATGGGCTTCTCAAACTCACGTTGAGCATACACATTAGGACCCTAACTTGAATGCCTCAAGCTCTCTTCAGTGCTCAGACCAGAAAATATTACGTATCTTTTAGATTAACATAATTTGAGACCAAAGAAGGGAGGCTTGCCAAATGAAATCAAGCTCAAGTATTTTAACTATACACATCGAGCTCAAGACTGGTTAATCTTAGTGGTATTTGAGACTATCTTGGCTTGCTATACTGGAGTTGAGCTCAAACATCAGAATATTGGTTGTCTCCTGTTATATTCCCTCGTGATTTTTTATGTTGGCTATGGCACTTTTGGCTCTAGTTTTTTGGCCATGCAAAGTATCTCCATATTGTTATTCCTCTTTAGAGTTCAGCAGGCTAATGACTTTTTTCTGTTTATGCTTTGCTATGCCTTACGTTGTATTACTATCTTTATGCATTCAGATATCTCTGCAGATTTTTTCATCAAGTAGCTCTTGCTCTTTCTTACACTTATATTTCTAGGTTCGATCATAGTGAACTTGGCATCTGTGATTTTTGGTTTTATAAAAAGAAAAAAAGAATTTTGGCATCTGATAGAATTTATCTTCTTTTTTTTGGTTCTCTTTTCAGGCGTTGCTCCACTTCATCTATTGGGATGCCCTCCCTGATTTACAAGAGCTTGTGGGTCTCGATACAAAATGGGCAGTTGCTTTAATGGCTCAGCATCTTCTTGCAGCAGCTGATCAGTATGGTCTTGAGAGATTGAGAGCACTTTGTGAGGCTAAACTTTGCGAGGATGTTACAATCAATACTGTTGCTACAACTTTAGCATTGGCAGATCAGCATCACTGTGTCCAACTGAAATCTGTGTGCCTTAAGTTCATTGCGATGCCTGAAAATTTGAAAGGTGACATACTGGACGCCTATTAATTGGAAAAATACTCTTTTATCAATTTCATAATTGAACGACCATTTAATCACTGGAAGTACTTTGAGGAGAACATTGATTTCTTTGTGACCTCTTCATTTTGGCTTGATGTGAAAGGTTGTTTCAGCTTGGTTGTTGTATGAATGATCTTGCTTGAATTCTGACCACATTTTTGTTCTCCACCAAGCAAAATATTTTCAATATTTTCCTCTACTGAGAATTGTACTCATCTATTGGTGATCTTGTGCTTGCTAATATCTCTTAATTTTCAGACTAGTTTCGTTTTAGCTTGCAGCATCGTCATTTTTTTCATTTTTCTGCAGCTGGACCTTGAAATTGTACTGTGGAAAAAGTGAATTTTTTTTTGAATGGGCTGTCAGAAGTTCTTTTTCCTGGTTGGACCCTTTGGTGTGTAAATCTTGTTTACACTGCTGTCAACACAAACTTTTGGCTAGATGTTATCTGTCTGCACTTCGGCTTTTTGTCCTGTTGAATGATCTTTGGTTGATTTTGATTTGTTTGATCTCTTATGCGACCTCATAGAACCTGTTAGTTGAATCTGACTCTTTTTCTTTAATTTGTTATCAGCTGTGATGCAGTCGGAGGGATTTGATCACTTGAAGGAGAGTTGCCCTTCGGTCATCACGGAATTGCTGAAGTATGTTGCTGGGATGAATGAACATGCAATCATCTCTTATGTACATGGTGGGCACATTCTAGATGGCACTGATGTGAATGGAAGAAGAGTGAAGCAAAGGATATATTGAGTGCAAGCCACATATTTGATGCTGTGTGGCAATTTATAATGAAATTGCCATCATTTTTTAGCAGTTCCTATTGGTAAAGTACTAGTTCTATTTCCAAAGTGCATATAGTCCAGGAATGCTTTTGTCGATCACTCATGTTCTGTTTCTGAGCAAAATGACCTTTAACCTAGGCTGGATGAGGAGAAGGGGTGTGCCTACAATATGTGTAGTAGGTGCTCAAATAATTCTCATTTTAGGTGTCTCAAAAGTCATGGTTGGTCCAAACACCGGTCGATTCTGCTGTAGTGTGATTTCTTTCTTTCCCTTTGTATACCGAAGATTTTAATCTTGTCAAGTTAAAGCCTATTTGGCTAACTGGTCTGATTTTTCGCGTCATGTCTTGGTTCTCATGTATTATGATTGATAATAGTGTTCTGGTTTTCATTTTTGTCACCTGTATGTTACCTTCTCTTTGTGCTCTCCTACTAATTCTATCACCTTCAGTTTCTTAAAGAGTTTAAAGTCCTACACTTGTTTCTAAGGGTACTGAGGGCGGGCTCTTGTGGTTATTCTATAAGGAGCCCTTTTGTACAAGGGATGGGATAAGTAGAGATATTCCATCGATTGGATATCCCATAGAATTATGTTATGCCACCTTCAATATGAGTTAGTACTTCCATCATTTCAGTACAAATGATGAGATACAATAGCCGTATAGCAAATATGGAATTAAGTTAATTTCAAAGTTTATTTATTTCATGTACCAAGCGACCTTTTGACATCCTTGTGATTGGCTTTTCTCTTGAAGGGAGTATGGTCTCTCTATTTATAGAAATTAGGAAAAGGGTGGCTCTTTCCGTACCATTCCCTGATCCCGCTGTTATAGCTTGATTAACTTGCTTCGAAAGCTGTCATGTAAGAAATCAAAGAGGATTGCTAACAAGGGGAAGAAAGAAAGCTCCTAGCGTCAAAGTGATGCTCCTAGGTTGATCACCAAATTAAAGCACTCAATTTTATCGTCTTTCAAGAGTTAGTTTTCATGGTCAATTGAATTTGCTTAGTTAGCTATCGTGGTCCGTTTTCTGATACATCTATAAACGTCAAGAAAAACAATATTTCAAAATTAAAATCAATAATTCCTTATAAGTTCACTCAGTTCTTTATTTGATCCTCTTAAAATGGGTCGACCATACAAGAGATGCTATCAATGAGGTTTAACTAGAAAAAATTAGGTTGATTCTTTATTTTTTAACATTTTAAATAGGAAAAAATTCAGAAATAGCAAACTTAAGTCCATAATTAGGCATTTTATAATAACAGTTTTATAATTATCAATAACTTGTATATATGCATTTTATGCACATTAAAAGAAATATACAAATACAATTAATTATCTTATTTTTAGTTTAAAAAGACAAGAATTTCAGCTTTCTTAGATCACATTTATCCAATTAATTAAAAATTAATTGAAGATTATCTATATATCTATTATATATTAAAAGTGTGAAGATCCTTAGAAAAGTGATTTGAATTTTTTGTCCTTCATTAAAAGTCTTCATAATAGATAAAATGATCATTTTACTATTTTCATAAAATTACTATTTAATTATATTTATAATATTCTAAACAAGGAATCCTAAACTATATGGTATGTATTAAAAGTTAAGAAATATTAAAATATATGGTACAACAAATTACATGGAAAGAATTATTGGAAAAAATAATTATTATTAAGTCCTAAAATATATGGTAAAAAGGGAGAAAAAAATTGAAAAAGAAGTACACGTTTTTTTGGTCAAAGAGTACACGTTAATCCTAATTTCCTAGGATAAGTCCAAAAGGAAAAAGAAATAAAATAAGCAGATAACTTATTACTATTATTCTAATATTGTTATTGTAATTCTTTAATTTAATTTTTATTATTATTATTTGATAATATATTTTTCTTAAATTATTAATTAGTTATTTTTAACGATTTAAAATTAAAGAGCTCTATACTATGGTATGAGATATTAAGAGAATTACTAATAAAAGAATTAATTTTGGTGAATATATGAGACTCCAAGTATAAGGAATTTGTATGGTGAAGGTGACTACTAAATATATGGAAAGCTTATGTGAAGTTGACTCCTAAATATATGGAAAGACTTCTAAAGTTTATGACTCGTTCACTTCTATAAAAGAATCTACATTTACAATCTATATCTATATCTGCAAGTGTGAAGATCATTACAAAAATGACTTAATTTTTTTGTCATTAAAATAATCTGTAATAGATAAAATTATTTTTTCATCTTGTTTCTCAAATTACTATTAAATTGTATTAAATATTAAAATAGATTAAAAAAACTCCTAAAATAAATGAAAAGACTTCTAAAATACATAAAATAAGGACTTTTAACATAATATATGTTCTCATGTCGTTATGGACTCTTGACTTTTTTTTTTACCTTATTTGTTAATTAAATAAAGGATTCTATATAATTAAATATTATTAAAGTTTCTAAATATGAGGAGTGGTTCAACAAGGAAAAATCAGTTAGTCTCAGGTTTTTGTTAATTTCAACGTCCTAATAGTAGTAGGCTTGAAGTTTAGGGTTTTTTTTCCTAACATAAATAATCTATATGAACTGTCATTGCTATCACATAATTACATTATCATATTTCTAATCTGTAATTGAATTTTTTGATGGTCTTGAAGAATTTTCATAGTGGTCTTCCTATATTTGATGTTGTGGATGTTGATAAGATGGAGGTTGCCTAGCAAAGTAAGCCCCTTCTTTTATTGTAGTTGTAACTATAACTTTTATCTTCAGAATATTGTAGTTAAGAATAGTGTAGAATTATTAAGATCCTTCTTTTGTTGTTGTTGTAGCTACAACTTTTATCCTCTGGTTGCTGTAGTTAAGAATGACGTAAAATTATTTCTTAGCAATCTTCCTATATTCAATATTGTGGATGATCAACTGGAGGCTACCTTGTGCATTAAGAAACTTCTTTTGCTGTAGTTGTAGCTATAAATTTTGTCTTCTGGGTGTCGTAGTCAAGAATTGTGTTGCATTAATTTTCTATTGTAATGCAAAGTTACCATTCTCTTATGAAGGCTATAGAATTCAATTTGATTTTTGGTAGATATAGAGTTTTGGTAAATCTATTTAATTTCGCACGTCATTGAAGACCTATATAGAGCAGGTTTTTAGATTTGATCTAAATTATTCCATGTTAGATTTTAATTTTAATTTTATTTTCTTGACAACCTCTTGTAGTGATGTGTTATGTTTAGTTTTCTTTATGTTTTTGAAAAATTGATTTCATTTATTTCACTATTTATCTTCTGTATTGTTCTTTTGTATTTGTGATGGTGTTGTGGCAAAATTATGATATTGTTAGTCTTTTAATAGATAATTTTTAGTCCAAAAAATTCCACGCAAAATAACATAGCTTTTATCTCAACTCTTGTATGATAACACAACCATTGGTGCCCTTCCGGACCAAGAGATAGAGATTTTCTTCCATTACAGTGTTTAGATTTGTCATATTCTACTTTATCATAATCATACTTGTTTTTATTAATTTATTACAAGTAATTGTGTAATATTATCATGCTTATATGGTACTATTATATTTCTTTTATATAGTGAAATTTGACAAGAGTTAGCCCACCATGCCTATAAAGTTGATCAGCAATACAAGTAAATCTCTACTTAATTCACTTTTTTAAAAAATAATAGTTATTATCAAATAAAGTACTCGCTTAGATCTAACGCAAAGTCCATACACTAATCTAGTATACTCAAAGTGTAAAGACCCTTAGAAAAGTGATTTGAACTTTTTGCCCCTCATTAAAAGTTATTGCTTTGGACAAAATTGTCTTTTTACTTTTTTTTTTCTCTTTAATTTATAATATAGTGAATATCGGCTATAATAAATAAATAAAAAATAAATAAACTACTAAATTTATAGTAAAAATTTTAATTGGGGTTTTATTGTGTGCATGACTATTTTTGAAAAAAAAAACTCGTTTATTTTTCCTAAAAAATAGTATGATTTTGTAAAATAGAAAGGGGTCGTTTACTTTACTCTCCCCCCCTCCCCCCCCCCCCCCCCCCCCCCCAAAAAAAAAAAGGTAGTACTATTATTATTGTTTTTGGTTCTTCCAAAAAAGCAAAAAAAATTGGCTAAAATATATAAAAATATAAAAATGCTACTATAATATTAATTAGTATCCTTTTTAATTTATGAATTCTATACTTTTATAAAAAAAATTTCACATTCTCCTCTTCGACTAACTTTTACTATGTTAATTTTTGTCTCAATTTTGTGTTTTTCAATTTCAAATTTTCTTTGTCATAAAATCTCCGATATTATTTATGCTTTAGATATGAATATTTAGGATGTAAAGTATAACTTTGTATTGTTTTGGATTTAAATTTGAATCTACAATTTTATATGTTTTTCTCATTTAAATGAATATAATGTTGCATACTATGTTGTAACTGCAATTGCATATTATCTATTTTATTTTTTTGTAGTAATTTTTTATATTGATGTGACACACGTGCAAAGCGTGTATACTGGACTAGTGTTTTTAAAAATAGGAAGCCCATTTTAATAAGTTTCAAAACTCAAAATAGGTTTGAATGGTTAAAAATATTTTTCTATTTTTCTCTCTTCTTTTTCTTCTTTCTCAGTTTTTTCTTCGTATTCTTCATTTTTTATTTTTTTACTGTTTCTTTTTCTCTTGGCAATTCTTTTCTATTTTAGTTTTCTCCTTCGTTTTTTATATTTTCTTTTTTTCTTTGCTCTTTTTTTTGTATTTTTTTCTTTATTGTTTCATTTTTTTTCTTTTTTCTTTTTTATGTAGTTTTTTTCATTCTTTTTTTTGGTTATATTTTATATTTAGTTTTATCAAATTATATATTTTAAAATAAATTTATTGTTTGTATTTGAATAATTTACCTGTGAATATACACAATTTATCATTTATTTTGTGTAGAGAAAAGACATAAAAACACCCCTCAACTTGTCCGACTTTTTCATAAAGACACTTTAACTTTACGGGCGACCTATTACCCCCCTAAATGATTTTGAAATGATATGAATACACCTTTTTAAAATCAATCCCAATTTTTTAAAAATAGGTGATAAACACGCACCAATCACAGATTGACACGTGTATTTATTTATAAATATATTTTTTTGTTTTTCTCTTTTTATTTTTTTCTCTCTCTTATTCTTTTGACTTTTTTTCTTCTCTCTTATCCAATCCCCTCCCTCAACATCAGCCAATGTTCTTCTTCTTTTCTTCTTCAACAAAACTTTTCTCCTTTTATCCTAATCCCAAGCAATTGGCACTACGAAATGTTTCTCAATCCCACTTCTAGTCTAGCTACATAATTTGCTAATATACTTCGGATCCTCCTAAAATTAACTGTTTTGGGACCCAGAAAGCATTCATGACAAAATTTATAAATAAATACTTAGTACAAAAAAGAAACATTATTTGTCAACCTGCAGTAATCAATTTAACATTGTCAAGAAATTCATAGAATCACTCATCGCTCTATGAAATTACTGTCAAAATAAATGGTGGCTAACATACCATGTCCTTTTATCAGCCTTGTTTATGTATCTTTATCAATTTTATTGAAAAATAAATACCGACTACGATAAAATTCACCATCACTTCATTAATGAAGAAGAAGAGGAAGAGAAAAACAAGACACCATTAATGAAGAAGAAGAAGAAAAAGAAGGAAGAAACAAAAGAAAAAGATAGAAAAGGAAGAAAAAAAGTACTAAAATACAAAATAAAAAAAATGAAACCTTTTTATTACACATGACATTTTTTAATTTGTTGATTCAGCAATTTTTTTCACTCACGCGCGTCCTATGCGTGTAGACACGCATAGATAAATTTTGATCAAAATGATCTATTTACAACGTATATGTAATTTTCGCGGGGTAATAGGTCGCCCATATAGTTTAGGTGTCTTTTTGACTTTATGTCTTTTCTCTATTTGTGTATAAACAAGTATATGTACTAATAGTATTTGCTTGAGTCTAAACTATACAAATAAGCAATATACCATTTAACACAATTGTAGTGTTAGTATTTCTATGTCAAATTTATTATTTGTATATATATAGATATGTATCATTTGTATACGTATGGTTCGAGTTGTATAAACATGTATCATTTGATAAAATATAAACAAGTATAAATGATATGTATATGTATCATTTGTATAGGTATCATTGTATAGACAAGTGCAAATTATATAAAATATAAATGATAGTATGAACTATAAAATACAAATACAAGTGCGAACTATAAAATACGAATATAATTGTATAAACGAATATAATATAAATAATGGTGTGAATACAAATACAAAATGATTGTGGTGTTTTCATTATCATCTATGACTTATGCTCGATGTGGCCATATTTTTCAAAAATATAAAATGGAACTCAAAAGAATATGAGAAAGATAAAATACAAAAAAATAGAAAAAGAAAAAAAACATAAAGAAAAATAAAAGATAGAGATATAAGAGTAAAAAAATAAAAAATAGAAAAATAAAAAACAAAAGAAAAAGACGTGAAAAAGAAAAAAATCAAAGAAAAATAAAAGCTAGAAATAGAAGAGTAAGAATAAAAGCGAAAAGAAAGAAGTGATAATAGGAAAAGAAAAAAATATGAGAAATTAAAAAAATGAAAAAATGAAAAAGAAAAAAATCAATAAAGAAGAAAACGAAAAAGAAACAAAAAAAAAAAGAAATAAAAGAGAGAAAAAAAGTAAAGAACCAAAAGTGGAAAAGAAAAGAAAATTCAAATAGAAAAAAAATCAAAAGGATTAAAAGAAGATGAAAAAAAGCTAGAGATATAAGAGAGAGAAATAAGGGAGGATAAGAAGCCATTAAAATATTGCTATTCCATATAGAGACATTTTATGTATTGCTATTTAGCTTAATTATGGACTTTAAGTTTGCTATTTCTTGTATTTTTATTTATAAAAGATCTTTTAAATAAAGTTCAATTATTGATTGCACCGAAGAATCGTGATCCCTACATCAAACACCGAACCGAAGAATTGCACTTTTAAAAAACAAACTAAAAAGTCGAAGAATCAAAATCAAATTAGTTCATTTTGATCCGATTTTTCGATATTTATATCCACCCTACTTACAAGGGGGTTTGGGCCACAGGTGACAAAAGAGTTTTAAAATGAGATGTAGGTGACACAAGTATTAATTATTAGTTGGAGGTGACAATTACTTTATTATGGATTAAGAAAGTTGAGAAAGTTTGAAAATAGCCCACAAGTTTTTAAATTTACACTTTGATCTCAATATTTACCTAAAATAACGGAAAACGGAGAGAAAAAAAGGAGTATTTCTCTCTCTTAGTGATTTTTGTTGTTCATTGTTTCTGCTGCTTTATTCATCATCTTCTGCTTTATTATCATCATCTTCTACTTCATTGTCATCTTCATCTTCTTTTTGTCGACCATTTGTTATTGTTGGTACAACTCTATTGCTGCGACCTGACCAATTTCTTAGGTCACATTTTGTTTACTACATCACTTTTTACTTTGACATTACTTCATAGGTGACTTTGGTAAGTAAAATTATGATTTTTATTTGTATTTGTCATCTGGGTACACTTCTGTTTTTCCAACAATGGATAGAACACCGATCATGAATCCAACATAAGTACCCACAATTTAAACAAATCAATCATCTGGTGCATCAGATGAGTAATCTGTTGCATCAGAAGATTTATCTGTTGCATCAGACTGTTTATATGTTATATCAGAATATTTATTTGTTGCATCAGACGTTATCTGTTGCATCAGACGTATTATCTGTTGTATCAGGATGTTATCTGTTGCACCAGACTAATTATCTGTTGCAACGAATGATTAATCTGTTTGGAACAACACAAATCAGCCCCTGCCACAAACCCAACAGATAACCAATATGTTTCAACTTTTGCTATTGCTACTGGATTCAAAATTATTCCTTATGTCCAATTACCCCTCTCAAATTTTCTAATTCGATTTCTCATTTTACTTGTCTTTTTCATTAATCAAGAAAAGATTAAAAAAATTCATGGTTTACCCTTTGCATTAATCACATTTTCTTCAAATTAAAATGGAAACATCATTTAATAGGGGGACTATACGCCGACCGACGTTAAAATCTTTCTTCTCTTATGAAATTTCGATTGAATAACAAACAATGGTTATTTCAAACACGTCTACTGTCCCACCAACTGATCAGTGGGTTATGGTAAAATAGACATGTTATTAATTATTTTTCTTAATCAATGTGGCATCTCAATTTGAGACGGGTAATTTGAGACGGAGGGAGTACAAATTAAAACGTCAGAGCCAAGCAACAAACTAGTCATCTGTTGAAACAGACTATTTATCTATTGCATCAGACTTCTTATCTGTTGCAACATGAGTAATCTGTTTTGAACAACATATCAGCCCCTGCCACAAACCTAATAGATAAATCTTACTATTGCTACTGAATTCTAAATTATTCCTTTTTATGTCGAATCATCGACATGTTTGTTGAGAAGGTAATAGACAGAATGAAAATTAAATATGGATTAAAACGTCAAAGATCAAACATAATTTTTTTATTAAATAAAAATAAATAAAAATACATATAATAGACTAAAAGAAAAATAATAATCTAATTATTATTATTATTATCATCATCATCATTGCCAGCCGACCAATCTTCAACCGGAAGTAGCAAGGCCCTCCTCAACCTGCGTATCTCGCGGAGCATTCTTGCTCTAACTCCTCCCAGTTCCCATTGTAGGTCACGAACTTGATTCTGAAGTTCATTCACAGGGTCTTGCAGAAAAGCAACATCCCACACTAGGTCAGCCATAATCTTCTAGAGTGAAATATGAAAGACGAGATGCAATAAATAAATAAAGTGTAGTTGAATGAATGATTGAGTAAGGAGGGACCTATTTATAGAGGATTGAATTTGAATGAGGGGCAAAAAGGCGCGACTATTCACCTCCATTCATTAATTATATTTTTAATTAAATTAAGAAAAAAATATTGTGATATAAGTCATGACTTTTCAGATTATTATTATTAATTAGTTCTTTCGAAGAACCATTTTTATTGAGTTGTGGCAACAAATTCTATATCTGTTACAACAGATAACACATCTGTGACAACAAATATATTTTTTGTTGTAACAAATATAAAATATGTTGCATCAGATAACCTATTTGTTGCAACATATAATCTAACTGTTCACCTCCATTTATTAATTACATTTTTGATTAATGTGAAAAGTAATGACTTAATTAAATTAAGAAATATTGTGATAAGACATGACGTGTCAGATTATTATTATTAATTAGTTCATTCCAAGAACCATTTTTATTGAGTTGTAACGACAGATTCGATATCGATTGCATCAGATAAATCATCTGTGACAACAAATATATCATCTGTTGCAACAATAGTGAACCTGTTGCATCAGATAATATATTTGTTGTAACATATAATCTAATTTTTTAAAATGAGAAAAGACATCTTTTCCTCCTTGAACTTGTCGTCACAACTCACTTTAACACTTAAACTTAACTTCCGTTTATTTACCCCCCTTAACAACTTTCAAATGAATTAAATTCCCCCTATACCTGACGTGGCAAAAAAAAAAAGAGTGAGTGATTTTTTTTTTTTTAAAAAAGACCACTTTATTGCTATTATTATTATTATTATTATTATTGTACATACATACATATATATATATATATATATATATATATATATATATATATATATATATATATATATATATATATATATATAACATTAAAAGAAGAAAAATGTCTTCATAAAAGACATTTTCATCTTTTTCATCACTCCCCTTCCCCTTTCCCACCCCCACGCCCACCCCCACCCCACCCCCAACACTCCATTTCTTCATCTTCTTCATACCCCCACCCCATTTCTTCGTAATTCCCTTCCTATCAAGTCCTAATTAATCAAAAAATTTATTTTTCGACAATCAAAAAGGGTTCAAGATTGATGAATAAGTTTGATTCTTGGCCAAAAATTTCATGTCATGCGAATATCATCTATGCCATTTTCAAATTTTAGACTGTTTATGCCATTTTTGTAGACATTTTTGAGTAAGAAATTGAAAATTTAGGAGTTTTGAAAATTTGGATTTTGGTTAATGTGATAGAATTTGGATTTGAGATTTTGTGTATTGATGTATTTTTGTGATCATGTACTTATATTTAGTTCATTGATGGATTTGCTCAAGCTAATTCAAGTTAATTTTGCATTTGATGAATAAAAAAATTCATTGAAAAAGCTTGTGGTAATGGTGAAAGAAATAGAAAAAGTGGTGCTTTTATGTGAAGAAGAAGAAGAAGGAGGAGGAGGTAGGGGAGGGGACGGGGGCTGCTGTCTAATGAAGAAGTAGAAGAAATTGGGGTGGGGAGGGGTGGGAGCTGTGAAAGAACGAAGGGGGTGGGGGTTGTGAAGAAGAAGAAGGAAGGGGGTAGGGTCTATTTTATTTATATAAAATATATTTTTTTATAAAAAATATACTCTTTTAAATATATATAAAGTATATAAAAAGTTAGTGTGTGGGATTATTAAAAAAAAAAAATTCTTACGTGGCAAATGACACGGCACTGATATGGCACTGATTTGGCAATGACATGGCGCGTGTGTAGCGCACTCTCCGTCGTAAGAGTGGTATTCAGTTTTGAGGGGTGAAAATAATTCACTTTAAAGATATTAAGGGGGGTAAATAAACGGAAGTTAAGTTTAAGTGCTAAAGTGAGTTGTGGCGACAAGTTCGGGGGGGGGGGGGGGGGGGGAGATGTCTTTTCTATTTTTTTTTTTTTAAAATATCATCATATCATTAATCCAAATTTACTTACTTTTTTATTTTATAAATAAAAAAAAACACCTTTTCAAATTCCTTAATAAAATAATAACCATTTTATTATATAATAAATAATTTTAAAAAATAAATTCAAAAATAAAAATGGTGAAAAGTCACGATCAGTTATTAAAATTAAATAACCATTCTTTTATGGTTATAAATTGTGTTTATCATTTATTTTCTTATTATTTATTTACGAAACATGTTTCATATTGAATAATCGGAAAGTCATGTCTTTTCTTTTTAACCCTCTTAATAACAACAATAACCCTTTTTTATTAATAACCGCCAGGTGCAACATATGATCGATCTGTCGTAGCAGATTAACCTCTGTTGATATAAATTGCTCAATTCCTACCACCAACCGTCGACATGTTGAGAACAAGGAATAAATAAAATGATTATTAAATACTAAATAAGAATTAAAAATTCAAAGTCGACAACAAAATGAAATGAATGTTCATAGATTTTTGAATCCCTTGGGTAGATCCGATGTATAAAAGGAGGAAAATACATGAGCTAAAATAAAAAAATATTATCTAATTATTATTACTACTACTATTATTATTGTAAATCGGATATTTTTCATCCGGCAGCCTTGCTCCGAAGTCAGCCAAATCTCCCTGGAGTTCATCAAACTTCCTTTGAAGTTCACGCAAGGACTCGATATGAATATTCTTGTACGAATCTGGAGCATCCATATTTGTAAGGAGGGACCTATTTATAAATTATTGTATCTCGAAAAGAAAAGAAAATTACTTTAAAATAAATCTAACAGATGGGTAATCTGTTGCAAAATATATTCTTTTTGTTAGATAACTTACAAACAACATACTAACAATCTTTTGCAACAGATGTGTATATCTGTTTGATTTCTGCAACTTGTTGATCAACTGTCGTAAAAAATGTCTCCAATTGTTTGACAATATAAACAGATATGTCATCTGTTGCAACTAGCTAGTCATCTGTTTATTTAATTTAAGTCATAGATGGGAAGAATAAGGTGCGTGCAGATGGATCCACTATCATATGTGTGGAAGTTAAGTATGTATTACTGATAAGGTCACCAAGACAACAAACACAAAGTACAATATTTTTGTGAATGCAGTTTTTAACCGATTAGGCATTGATCATTCAAACAAGATCCTACATTGTACCATTAAGTTTGATGGGATTGAAATTGATAAGGCTGAGGACCTCATGAAGATGGTGCAGATACTCTATTATGAACTACTGACGGTTGTTGCTTGTGTTTATGCGTGTCAAGTTTTGAGAAGGAATCAATATTTATCGTCACTGCAGAGAACCAATAGCGATTGAAATTAACTTTAAGTGTGCATTGGACCCTTAGAGGACCCTCAAAGCTTCGCACTGCATCAAACAAGAATGGAAAACCAATAGAAATTTTCTTGGCCATAATTTATATGGTTGGATTGATCGCTCGGGGTGATGATTAATGCCAGAAGGTGCGGTAGGAGAATGCCTTCCAGGGAGTGGTTGATGGAAGACTATATCATATGAGATCTAATTGAAGAAGAGACATAGGGTAGAAAGTAACTTCTAACGAATTTGGCCGATGGAATTATCTTAACGGATGCAAAATTTGAATCAAAAGAAAATATAAAAGTGTATCTGGTAATGTAATTTCGTCTGTTGTCTCTCTGAAGAAAAATAATGCAGATGAAAACTTTGCTAGGGAGCTATGTGGTTGGGATTATGACCTAGGTAGAAAATAGGAGCAGACCAACAAAGCAGCCTCACGGGCATCGAGGGTTGAAATATGTTCATCAAGTCTAGAAAACTTACGCCAACAACAACTGCAGTTAAAATAAGGAAACTAAGCAAAGGTGGAAATTTTTGAATTTTAAATTTCATCCCATGCCTTCTTGTTTATGTTTTCGATCAGGTCCACTGCCGTTGACCTGATCGCAACCACAAACGAGATTGAAAGGCAAATAGAGTATCATTACTTCCTTAGCAATATGAATTAATTGATTGTGTTTTCTTGCCTTAGCATGCTTTCAACATTTCTTAGAGAAGATCAAATGGTTGCTGTAGTATGTGAATCCCGATAATTTTTAAGCTTACCTCCAGCTTGCAGATTCTGTATTCAAGCTGATCGTTGCCGTTTTCGAAGTTGGTATGGAGTTCCTCATCTCTTGTGAGCTCGATCAGGAACACTACCTTCAAAGTTGTGCTATTCTAGAATACCTTCAGAACACTTTCTTCAGAAGCCTTAAAGGATACATGGAGGGTCGCTGTGTTTATTTTAGGTCAAAATATGTTGATGCACATTGAAGATGTGGTCCCAACAATTGAACAACACACTTTTATCGAGCGTTGCTCCATGCATCTTGCTAAACCAATTTGATAAATTAGTAAGCATGGAGTTACATAGCGTGTGATCTAAACCAACTCTACCAAGCCTATCAAACGTTACGTAACTCCAAGCTCATTAACCTATCAAACAAATATGCCCGAATTAGTGCATAAATCAAACAATCTCAATCTGTCAGCCTTTCTGCTGATCACTCTTATCCAATATAGATGACAAGATATCTTCTATGCAAAAGTCTACACCATTGCCAGACATGCTTGTCTGGGAGAAATCAACAATTATCTTCAGATTAATTGCTCTCAGGCAAGCATGTCTGGCGATGGTATAGAATTTTGCATAATAGATATCTTGTCATCTATATTGAAGAAGAGCGATCAGCAGAAAGGCTGAGAGATTGAGCTCGTTCGATTTATGCACTAACTCGGCCAAATTTTTTTATAGGGTAATGAGCTTGGAGTTACGTAACATTTGATAGGCTTAGTAGAGCCGATTTAGATCACACGCTACATAACTCCATGCTTACTAATTTATCAAATTGGTTGAGCAAGGTACATTGAGCAACGCTCGATAAAAGTGTGTTGTTCAACTGTTGGGACTACATATTCAACGTGCATCAACACATTTTGACCTAAAACAAACACACTGACCCTCCATGTATCCTTTGAGGCTTTTAAAGAAAGTGTTCTAAAGGGCTTCTAGAATGCCACAACTTTGAAGGTAGTGTTCTTGATCGAGCTCATAAGAGATGAGAAACTCCTTACAAACTTTGAAGATGGCAATGACTAACTTGAATACAGAATCAGTAAGCTAAAGGCAAGCTTGAAAATTATAGGGATTCACATACTACAACAAGCATCTGATCTTTTTCAAGGAATTTTGAAACCATGCTAAGGAAAGAAAACACAATCAATTGTAACCATATTGCTAAGGAAGCAATGATACTCAATTTTTCTTTCAATCTCGTTTATGGTTCCGATCAGGTCAACGACAGTGGACCTGATCGAAAACAAACAAAAATGCATGGGATGAAATTTAAAACTCAAAAATTGCCGCCTTCGCTTAGATTCCTTATTTTAACTGTAGTTGCTGTTGGCGTAAGTTTTCTAGACTTGTTGTACATCATTTTAACCCTCGATGCACGTGAGGTTGCTTTTTTGGTCTTCGCCTATTTTCTATCTAGGTGATAATTCCAACCACGCAGCTCCCTAGCAAAGTGTCCATCTGTATTATTTTTCTTTCAGAGAGACAACAGGAGAAATTACATTAATGGATACACTTTCAGATTTGCACTTGATTCAAATTTCGCATATGTTAAGATAATTCCATCAGCCAGATTTTCTAGAAGTTACTTTCTACCCTATGTCTCTTCTTTAATTAGCTCTTAGATGATATAGTCTTCTATCAACCACCCATTTTCCCTCGAAGGCATTCTCCTACTGCACCTTTTGGCGTATAATCATCACCCCGAGCGAGCAACCCAACCATATAAATTTGGGCTAGGGCAATAACTATATTGGTTTTCCGTTCTTGTTAGATGCAGTGCTAAGATTTGAAGGCCCTCTAAGGGTCCAATGCACCCTAAAAGTTAGTCCAATCGCTATTGAATCTCTTTAAAATGACACCAATACTAGATCCCTTCACAATGCTTGACAAATAAACATGAGCAACAACTGACATTAAATCTTAACAGGGTATCAGACCATATTCATGGTCCCTCAGCCTTATCAGTTCGGACCTTCCAAACTTAATTATAAAATTATAGATATCTTATTCGAATGATCTATGAATAATCAGTAAAAAAAGCATTCACAAAATCAGTACACTCTATAGGTGTTTCCACGATAACATTATCAGTAATATATACCTCCCACATATGAAGTGGTTCCATCTGTAAATAGCTTATTCCTTCGAACCTATCTTTACCGCAACCTCTTGTGATGGTTCGGCAAAAGTTGATCAACTGTCAGTTCCTTATATCTACAAAGAAGAGGAAAAAAATTAATGTCACAAAAAGAACATTATCCATTTGTTGCATCAGATGTGGAGTCTGTTGTAACAGATGTGGAGTCTGTTACAACAGATGTGGAGTCTGATGAAATACATCAAACCAGCCTTATGGTGGTTTGATTTGTTCCAATAGTTTCTCTATCTGTTGCAACATCAACAACAACATAAACATCAATAACAAAGAAACAACAACATTTGTTCCAACAACATCATCAATATTAAAGAAGCAACACCCTTTGTTCCAAAACCATTAACAACACCACACCACAAGTTCCAACAATGCCAAACCCACCAAAAACATCAATAACTGCATCAACAATAAAGAAACAACCAAAATACATACCAAAAAATAAAAATAATGCCAATAAGGCTTTTAAACTTCTCCCAACAGATGACTTTTTTTGCATATTGTAATAAAAATTCTCGATTTGTTTATTCAACACTTAAAAGTTCCTTTAAATTTTTTTAATAAATATAATATAGGTAAATAGTAATTAAATAAAAAAACAGATATAAATAACTTGCAAAGAAGAAGACGAGAATGAAAGAGCAATAATGACCATACCTTCATATCAAAAAGAGGATCAAAACAGCAATTTCTGTCAAGGAAAAATATGGATCGGTTTAGATCCGAAAGGATCTTTATGATAAGAGAAGATAAAAAAGAGAAAAAAGGTTGTGACCCTAAAAATGAGTGAAAGAAAAAGATGATGAGAGTTGAATAAAATAAATTGCAGCTAAAGAAAGAGATGAGATAATTTCTATAGATGTATTGTGTACATAGACGTGGGGGTTTTCAATATTCATTAATTAATATTCATTAATTTCATTAATAATTTGAGGGGCACGAGGAAGACTAAGACTAGTGACATTAAAAAGACAAGATAAGACTGCTCAATGAACTCACTTTTGAGATATCCAAGAAATATTTTTTACCGTTTTTAGTAGTAAGTACTACTACTTGATATTATCTACTCGAACCAGAAGCTTTCTTTAAAACTAAAAGAGAAAAAAAGATTTTCAAACAAATATGTCATCTGTTGTAACATATATAAATATCTTTTTAGAAATCCGAATGGCTCAGTCATCTGTTACAACAGATACCAATATCTGTTTAAAAATCCCAACAGCCCAGTCATCTGTGACAACAGTTGAAAATGTCTATTTGATAATTAATTAAATCAGATATGTCATCTATTACAACAGATATAAATATCTATTTGAAAATTTCCAACTGCTCAATCATCTGTTTGATAATTAAATCAGATATATCATCTGTTGCAACAGATATAAATATCTATTTGAAAATTTTCAACAACTCAGTCGTTTGTTGCAACATATTATATTGCAATTGATTTAGGTGGAATTAGGGATGAATAAATGAGCTCGCAGGGTCAACTACAAATTCAATTGAGTCTTTGCAATTGCATGGCATTAGTATTGCGTTTATCCCAACCCGAGTCATGGATCGATCACTCTGAGTTAAAATAAGTTCCCGTCAACTCAATGTTAGGATAATGATAGTACCTAAGTTGATTTAGGTAGAACTAGGGATGAATGAATAAGCTCCCAGGGTCAACTACAAATCCAATTGAGTTTTTGTAATTGCATGGCGTTGGTATTATGTTTATCCCAACCCGAGTCGTCGATCGATTGCTCTAAGTTGAAATGAGTTCTCATCAACTTAATGTTACGATAGTGATAGTATAGGTGGGACTATGGATGAATCAATGAGCTCGCAAGGTCAACTACAAATCCAATTAAGTTTTTGCAATTACATGGCATTGGTATTGCGTTCATCCTGACCTGAGTCATCGATCGATCACTCTGAGTTGAAATAAGTTCTCATCAACTCAATTTTAGGATAGTGATAGTACCTAAGTTGATTTATGTGGAACTAGGGATGAATGAATGAGCTCGCAGGGTCAACTACAAATCCAATCAAGTTTTTGCAATTGCATGGCATTAGTATTGGGTTCATCCAACTCGAGTCATCGATCGATCAATCTGAGTTAAAATGAGTTTTCATCAACTCAATGTTAGGATAGTGATAGCATAGGTGGGACTAGGGATGAATTAATAAGCTCGCAGGGTCAACTACAAATCCAATCAAGTCTTTGCAATTGTATGGCGTTGGTATTCCATTCATCCCGACCTGAGTCGTCGATCGATCACTCTGAGTTGAAATGGGTTCTCATCAACTCAATGTTAGGATAGTTATAGTACCTAAGTTTATTTAGGTGGAACTAGAGATGAATGAATGAGCTCGCAGGGTCAACTACAAATCCAATTGAGTTTTTGCAATTGCATAGCATTGGTATTGCATTCATCCCTACCCGAGTCGTCGATCGATCACTCTGAGTTGAAATGAGTTCTTATCAACTCAATGTTAGGATAGTAATAGTATAGGTGGGACTAGGGATGAATCAATGAGCTTGTAGGGTCTACTACAAATCTAATCGAGTCTTTGTAATTGCATGGCGTTGGTATTGCGTTCATCCCGATTCGAGTCGTTGATCGATCACTCTGAGTTGAAATGAGTTCTCATCAACTCAATATTTTAAAAACTATATCTTTTAAATTTTTTAAAATTAATTAAGATCAATTCGGACCAAATTAGCAATTTCAAAACTTGTCATTCTTTTTCAAAATTACAAATCAACCCATACAAATCATCCATTTGTGCAAAAAACTTTTCATTTCAAATCTTTAGTTCTTGCTCTTCTCTCTCTCTCTCTCTCTCTCTCTCTCTCTCTCGGGGTCTTCTCTCCCTCTCAATAATACAAATAACAACTACTCAACATATTTCTCAACCCTTCAAAACAGGTCAATTTTCTTCCTATTTACGACTATATATAGTTGTTTTTTTCGAATCCATTCCCGCTTGTATCCATCATTTTCTCTATCTTCACAGGTAACAACATTCGAGAAGAGTTCTACCTTTGTTCTTTATTCTAAAAAATAGAGATTTTTAGTTAATAATGAAAAAGAAGACTTTTAGTTGTATTATCTTTGAGAATGGGATAATAATTTTGAGTGTTGATGCTAAAAAAGTAGGAAACACCCGAGAAAACCCTAGTTTCTCTCTCAGTATTTTGTTGATTGTCCTGGTATTATTGGATGGTGTTTGGGGTATTATTGGTGGCTGTTATTGGAGGTGTTGATATTTGTTTTTTTTAGCGGTGGTGTCGGTGGTCTTGGTGTTGGTATTGGTGGCATTGGTGGTAGTATTAGTGGCATTGGTGGTGGCATTGGTGGTGGTGGTGGTGTTCCCTCTGTTAAAACAGGTGGAAAATCTGTTGGGAGATATTAAATAGGTCTTCAAACAGATTTTCCATCTGTTACAACTGATGGGTTATCTGTTGGAGTATTTTCTTGTTATGTGGAATAGAATAATTTATTGAAATTTATCTATCTGTTGCAACGAGTGGAATATTTTTTGGGAGATATTAAATAGGTCTTCAAACAAATTCAGGTTCCCCATCTATTCCAACTGATGGGTTGTCCATTGAAGTATTTTTTTTGTTATGTGGCGAAGAATAATTTATTGAAATTTGTCTCACCTTTTTCAAAAAAATTATGTAGACATCAAATGCAACGTATTTTTTCTTTTTCTATTGTTTATAGTTAAAATATGTCTCCCAAAGGAGAAAAAACTGAAAGTAGAGAAAGTGGATCAACTTCTGATCACCAAACAAAAAAGGCTAGAGTACAGATAGATTCGGAGAAACTTCTAGAACAATCTCAGTCAGGGAAAAATAAAGTCAAGGAAAGTGATAACTCTTCCTCACCAATGGGGTGTGAAATAATATCAAAATTCTAGCATGATTCTGTCAAAACCATTAGTATTGACAAGTTTCGAGTTGCAATGTCGATGAATAGCCCTAAAGCAGTATTTGGTGATCTTTTACTTAAATGTCAGTTGAGGAAACCTTTTGACAAACTTAGGAGTATTATGAAGAAGGAAAACATAGATGGACTTTTTAAGAAGAGCTGTTTTGCACACTTTCTTGAGCTGTTTGGGCCCTGCCCTCTCCGTTTTCCAATGGTCATGGTATATGGCCTTCTCAAGAGTAGAATCAAGTATGAGGGAGATTTTGGAGGTCCGAAGGAGGGCGGAAAAAAGATGGATGAAGTCTGGATCAACTATGTGGCATGCCGATTTATTTTGGATTGAAAGAGTTTGCCATAGTGACGGGCTTGAGATACGATTGTCCAGAAGAACCTCCCATCAAGAAAAAAACCCACAAAGGGTCCAATAAATGCAAGGTAAAAAAATATGGGTTGTTGGGCATTGTTGGACCTAGCTACAGAGTGGAGGATTTGATGGCGACTCTCAAGAATAAAGACATACCAAAGCACTACAGGGAGAAATTATGCTTAGTTTGATTTGTCCATTTCATTTTATTGGAAAGAGACGTTAGGAAAGTCATAGAACATGATTTGTTGGCGCTTGATGATGATTTTAGGAAATTTAATGATTATTCCTAGGGATACGACAACTACTACTTGATTGTCAAATATTTACTAAAAAGCTAAAGCCAAAGACGACCACATTATACATCTTTCGTTGGTCTTTCATGGTAAAATTGATCACTATTTTTACTCATTCATTAATTTATATTGAATATACTTTTGACTTTTTTTGCTTGCTTCCTGTTTACAATTTTGAGGCTTGGGCATGTGAAGCCATTCCTTCCCTCCGAAAGCATTTCAAGGATTACCCGAATAAGGTTTCTTATCTAAGGATCCTTAAGTGGTTGACTGCAGTAGAGAGCAGCAAAAACAATATTAATGAGGCTAGTCTCTTTAACTCTCCGGGTGATGTAGTACGTCTTTTTTCAACTAAAATAATTTGCCTTAAAGGAAGATATTGAAACAGATGTTCCATCTGTTGTGACAGATGGGTCGTCTGTTGTAACAGATTACTTGTCAACTGTAACTGTTGCAACAGATGGGTAATCTATTGCAACAGACAATCCATATTTCGCAACAAATTAGCCATATGTTACTCTGGTCTCTGAACCGTACTCAATAGATTACCTATCCACTACAAATTATTCAACAGATGGGTAATCTGATGCAATATATTATCAATTTGTTTCAACATACAGATCAGCTGTTGCGTTAGCTAGATTTTCTGTTGCATAAGTTGGTTGTGTTAACATAACCCGAGCCCCATGTAATCCAACTGAATACAAATTATTATTATATGATTTAAATTCCTCCTGTCTTTTTTGTATAGGTTGTGCATCCTTGGATCGTGCCTACCATTAATGAGCTGGAAATGACTTCTTTACTTACTCTGGGTTTTGTTGATATAAAAAAAGACCCAACGGTGGAGTTAATAAAGAAGGAATTGGATGGAGCAACATCCATAAGAAGAACAGTTAGGCAAGGTCAGCCTAATGTTGAAGCTCTTCACGACTAACCTCAAACTTCAACAGATCCCGGTGCTTCTTCTGGGTGTTGCTAGTGGAGTTTTTTGTGATGGTGGCAGCCATCCTGCTACTGCTTCTGCTACCAGTCGTGATTATTAGCATGTTGGTGCTCAACAAAAAATAAATATATTTGAAAACACCCCTTACACAGGTCCTCCCTCTCACCCCTACACCAGTTTCTCTCACCCTTACAGTGGTCTTTCTCACCCCTCCTCACCCTAGTCACCAGATTCATATGAGCTACTGAGGAGTAAGCAATGATCTTCTTAAGATCAGCGACACGATCGACCTTGGGCTTTCGTAGACCAGGATAGGTCAAGTAGGGCAGGGCTGACGGCATGTTCTTATTACAAATACAAAGTGTGCAAGGACAGAGAGGATAGACTCCTTGAAAAGCTAGAGTCTATTGTTGAAGCTGCCAAGCAGTTGAAATCCAGAAGGGGTGTCATACCATCCAATGAGGAGAGGGAGCCATGCACTCCTACAGTAGAGGTTAGGAGGCAGAGAAGAAAAATTAGACAAATTCTCTTCGTTTTAAAATCAACAAACATTGTAACTCCCCCCCCCCCCCCCTCCAGTAGTTGTTAAAGTTCTGGGGCCGCCAAAGAAGGTGGACATATTCACGGCGCTTGGAAAAGAGAAGAAGAAAGAACTGGAAGAATTCATCAAAATGAAGGTTAAAAAACAATACACCATGCATTCATTTGTCGCCAAAATCTTCTCAAATATGACAAATATGTGTGTGTGGTACGAGGACAAGATAAGTTTACTTTTGCTAACCTAGCCTTCCAATCTATTCCATGAAGAAGAATTTACGTAGTAGATTTGTAATCTATTGTAAAAACTTGGTATTCTGTTGCAACATAATACACATCTGTTGCATAAGTTGCGTTGGCTGGGTAATCTGTGAACTGATTCAGAGAACCCTCTGTATCGGATTCTTTCCACTGTGTTTTTATTCTTTACAATTACTAACGTATTTAAAAATTATCTTCTTATACAACAGTATGTTGATGAAATTCTCTGCCTCATGAGAGGCAGGCAATTAGGGTACCCGGATGCTTATGATGCTGCCGATAAGATAATGGACCTCAACTTCTACAATAATTTCAAGGATAGGTACGCTAAACTCTGTAAGATAGCTGATTCTGGTGGCTCGAGATTTAATCAGTTAGTTTCTATGTTTCAATGGGATAAAGAAGCGATTAAATATGTTAGAGGGAAGAGGCCATATCCATACGGTAAGAGCTGGACCAAGGCAAAGAGAATCCTTGCAGTCATGAACGTGGATGTCACACATTTTCTCACTGTTGAGATACTACTATATGAGGGAAAGATTAAGGTTTATGACTGCAACTTACTTATCTTCAGCGAGAAGATATTTTTAACCCACATGCAGCCACTCTTGAAGTTGTTGATGCAAAGTAAGCTAATGGATTATTTACCGGCTGAAGTCTTGGTGGGGGAATCATGGGATTTTGAAGGTCTAAATAAGAATATTCAGCTCCCAAGAAATACAACCGGTGCAGCGTGCGAGCCGTACTCACTTGCATACATCGAGTGTTTGCTGATCGGCACACAAATGGCCGGTCTATGCGACACCGTTGTGGGAAAGATGCAATGGGTTTAGGCATATGGGGTACTAGCTAAATGGTTGGAGCCCGTGTATAAAAAAGAACATTTACAGAGACAGAGGTGAAAACGATAATAAATTTTCATTTCAAGCCAATTCTCTTTACATGTAGTGGCAATAATTTTTATGTCTGGCCAAGTTGAATTTTTATAATGAAATAGATTTTATATCTGTCATAATAGATATAGTACATGTTGTGACAGATTGATTATCTGTTGGAATAGGTTTGATACAAAATCAAACCAACAACACCAAGAGCTTCAAGTAGGCTCGGATTTCAGTCCAACAACACAAGAACAACAAGTTTAAGTTTCGGTTTTTCAGCCCACAACACAAGAACAACAAGATAGATAACAATGCTAGTGAATCGAAAAGAGCCCCACACGGCTTCACTAGACTTTAAGATAACAAAATCAACAACAACAACAAGATAAAGAAAGATAGATAACTTGACATATAACATTCAAGAAACTAAGAACCCTAACATCAAGAGAGGACCCTAAGTCTAATGAATATAAACACCAAGTTCTTACGAGGACCAAGAGGCACTCAACGACCTCAAAACCCTTGTTTCTAGCCAAAGAGACAACACAAGTATCCCTCTACTTGTGAGATAATAGGGGCGGCTTCTATGAGTGGAAGAGAGAGGAAATGTTTAGTGTTTTAGGTTACAAAAATCAGCATTCAAAAACTAAGGAATAACTCTCTAACATGTTCTATTTATACTACAAACAAAAGGGGTAAAATGACCCATCCGCCCTTGCTTCTTGTGCCAACCTTGGAGAGTAGTTTATTAAACATTAGGACCTCTCTTCACACATAAAAACGTTTAGGTCCTTGGTTGGTTCAATCACCAACTCACACACGGCCATTTGCATGAACAAAGCTTGGAGTTTTTGTAATTCCCGAGCTTGGCTTCGTGTGAAAGGCCGTGTACCTGTGGAGGCTACCCTAACCGTATCATCCTCTCCATCTTGAGAGGAATTTGGCCTCAAATTCAGCATTTGGTCATCTTCAACCGCATCCACGAGGGAGAGATCACCAACGTTGAAAGTGTTTTGCACTTGATATTCCGGTGGAAGGTCAATCTTGTAGGCGTTGTCATTGATTCTCTCAAGTACTTGGAAAGGACCATCACCCCTTGGCAGCAATTTGGACTTCCTTTGAGCTGGAAACCGATCCTTTCGAAGATGCACCCACACCCAATCTCCGGGTTCAAGCACAAGCCTTCTTCTCCCTTTGTTTACCCTTTTTGCAATCTCTTGGTTCTTCTTTTCAAGCTTGATCCGCACCGTCTCATGCATTTTCTTCATTGCCTCGGCTCTTTTATTTCCATCTAAGCTGGTCATGAGATCACTAGACAAAGGAGTGAGATCTAAAGGGGTAAGGGGATTCAGGCCGTAAACACATTCAAAGGGAGTCATTCCCGTGCTCGAATGTATTACCCGGTTGTATGCAAATTCCACCAAGGGTAGGTGATCTTCCCATGAAGTCAGTTTACCTTTAACCATAGAACGTAGCATAGACCCCAAGGTTCTATTTACTACCTCCATTTGGCCATCGGTTTGTGGGTGACAAGACGTGGAGAAAAGTAACTTCGTTCCAAGCCTGCCCCACATGGACTTCCAAAAGAGACTTAGGAACTTGGAGTCCCTATCGCTCACAATAGTCCTCGGTACCCCGTGAAGCTTTACAACATGTGCAACAAATAATGAAGCTACACTACGAGCATCCTCGGTTTTAGCACATGGAATAAAATGAGCCATTTTAGAGAATCTATCAACAATAACAAAAATGCTATCTCGGCCCTTTCTAGTCCTTGGCAGCCCCAAAACAAAATCCATCGAAATGTCCAACCAAGGCCTAAGGGGAGTAGGGAGTGGGGTGTATAATCCTTGAGGTAGGAGACGAGATTTTGCACTCCGGCAGGCCACGCATTGACTACAAAATTTAGTGACGTCTTTGCGCATTTTGGGCCAATAGAAGTTCTCCTCTAAGATTCCGAGGGTCTTGTCTACCCCAAAGTGACCCATGAGGCCTCCGTCATGGGCCTCCCTCACAAATAATTCCCTCCAAGAACTAGAAGGAACACAAAACCTCCTCCCCTTGAACAAATACCCATCGAACCGAGAGTAGGAGGAATGGTCATTCTCCTTAAGCCAACGGTCCCTTCCCCACTCTTCGCATTCCCTAAAAATAGGAGCAAAGGTAGGATCCTCGGGATACAACAACCGCAAGCTCTCAAAACCCATCAATTTCGAAGACAAGGTAGCAACAAGAACATGCTTCCTAGACAAGGCATCGGCAACAACATTTTCCTTTCCCCTTTTGTAATGAATTACATAAGGGAAAGTCTCGATGAACTCAATCCACTTAGCATGACGCCTATTCAACTTGTCTTGTCTCTTAAGGTGTTTCAACGACTCATGATCCGTTCGTATCACAAACTCCTTAGGCCACAAATAATGTTGCCAATTTCCCAAGGCTCTAACAAGGGCGTACAACTCCAAATCATAAGTTGAGTAATTAAGAGTTGCCCCTTTGAGCTTTTCACTGAAATAAGCAACGGGCTTACCTTCTTGCATCAAAACAGCCCCGATGCCCACCTTACTAGCATCACACTCTACTTCAAACATCTTATCAAAATCGGGCAATTGCAATAAAGGCGCCGAGATGAGCGTAGCTTTCAAGGCCTCAAAAGCCCTAGCCTGCTCATCACCCCATTTAAAGGGTCCGTCCTTTCTAATTGCCTCGGTCAAGGGGGCTGCTATGGAACTAAATCCTTTGACAAACCTCCTATAAAAGCTTGCCAACCCGTGGAAACTTCGGATTTCTCCAATAGTTTTAGGGGTCGGCCAACTTCGAATAGAGTCTATCTTGGAATCGTCCACTTCCACACCCCTTGAGATCACGACAAAACCCAAGAATATAACTTTATCAACACCAAAAGAACACTTCTCCATGTTGGCATACAGCTTCTCCTTTCGGAGCACATCAAACACACATCTCAAATGCATTACATGATCATCAATAGATTTACTATACACCAATACATCATCAAAGTAAACCACCACAAACTTTCCAATATAAGGCTTCATTACATGATTCATTAGCCTCATAAATGTGCTAGGAGCATTGGTAAGGCCGAAGGGCATGACCAGCCACTCATATAGACCGAATTTGGTCTTGAATGCGGTCTTCCACTCATCACCGGGTTGCATGCGAATTTGGTGATAGCCGCTCCTAAGGTCCACTTTAGAAAACAAACAAGATCCGTAGAGCTCATCTAACATATCATCTAGTCTAGGGATTGGATGACGATACCTTATCGTGATTTTGTTGATGGCTCTACAATCGACGCACATGCGCCAAGTTCCGTCCTTCTTTGGTACCAAAAGCACCGGCACAGCACACGGACTCATGCTTTCCTTGATGTATCCCTTGTTGAGAAGCTCCTCAACTTGTCTTTCAAGCTTCTTAGTGTCCATGGGATTGCTCCTATAGGCCGATTTGTTTGGAAGTTGTGAACCCGGCACCAAATCAATTTGGTGCTCAATTTCCCGAAGTGGGGGCAATCCTTGCGGAAGTTCTTGAGGAAATACATCTTCATACTCCTACAACACACAAGAAATCAAAGGGGAAATGGAAGAATTAGTGGGGTTAGTATTAAAACAATGGGCCAAGAGTAACATCGGCTTGTTTTCATCATGGTCCACGAAGAGTTCTTTCCTCCTAGCCAACATCACTACGTTTTCCATCTCCCTTGTCGTTGGGACAGCCTCGGATGTCCCTACTTCCTCACCTACGGCATCCCCCCCCCTTTTCTCCCTTTCCGGATTCCTTCCCCTTTCCCTTTAACTCTTTCATCTTTTGATGCCACTCATTTACTTGGGAGGGTGAAAGAGGGTGAAGTGTGACCTTTCGGCCATCCTTCTCAAGCGTATACCGGTTGGACCTCCCATCGTGTTTAGTAGACCTATCATATTGCCATGGTCTACCTAACAACAAGTGACATGCTTGCATTGGGATCACGTCACAAAGCACTTCATCGTGGTAGTTTCCCACCTTAAACCGAATCACACATTGCCTTGTGACCTTTAATTCACCACAATCGTTCAACCATTGTAGCTTGTAAGGACTAGTGTGTAGTGTAGTTGGTAGCTTCAAGAAATTTACCATAGCATGGCTCGCAACATTTGTACAACTACCACTATCAATCACCAAGGTGCACACACTCCCTTTTACAAGACACTTAGTATGGAATAGATTTTCCCTTTGACTCGGGTCATCCATCGCCTTACTAATCATGACACGTCTAACCACAAAGTTTGGAACCACACACTCCCCTTCTTGTGGATAGACATCTTCACTACCATCTAATTCATCATCATTCGGCCCATTTTCAGCTCCCTCTCCATCTTAAGGCTCGGCCTCATCCTCCCCCCTTTCGGAAACTACCTCCTCACCAAGGTAGTACACTTTCCCTTCTCGTAGGATCACATTGCGCCGGTTCGGACATTCATTGGCCTTATGCCCCCAACCTTGGCACTTGAAGCATTGGAACCCCTTTGGGTTGGGGTATTTGTGAGCCTCCGGTTTCGGAGGGAACTTAGGGACTGTTTTGGACTCGGCCAGCTTCGTAGGGGCGGGTTGGTCCTTGTTTTTGGGCCAACCCGAGGGGGTTTGTACCCTTGCCTTGAAGGCTGATCTCTCCTTAAGTTCCCTTTCAATCTCTAGGGCCGCTTGGAATATACCGTCAATGGTTTCAAACCGGTGAAGGGTCAAATGAGTGGCGATCTCTTTGTTCAACCCACACTTGAACTGGATGATGTCGTGACTGATTTGCTCCCCACGATGATCAAGTTTCAACATGAGTTGTTGGAACTCGTCAAAATAGGCCATCACACTCTTGACTCCTTGCCGCAAGCCATATAATCTAGCGAGCTACTCATGACGATATCTCTCGGGAAGGTATCGTTGTCTCATCAAATACCTCAACCGATACCAAGGTGGTGGTTGCCCATCCACTAATTCATTACCAAATCGTTTAACATACTCCCACCAAGTGTTAGCATAGCCCTCGAGGTGAGCTATAGCGTAGCAACTCTTCTTTTCTTCCGAGATGTCATTAACTTGGAAAACTTTGTCACAAGCCGATTCCCAAGTTAAGTAGGTCTCGAGGTCACTTTCACCCTTAAAGATGGGTAGGCTCAACTTGATGGTGTTGATGCCTACGTCTCTCTCTTGGTGTCGGTTTCCCCTATCTCCATACCCCCGGTATCTCCTAGGTTCTCCTCGACCCCCTCTTAACTCCTCCTCCCTCATATAAGCATCATCAAAGGCTCCATCTCTTTCATACTCCTCTCCACCGTATCCTTCAAAGTGGGCTGGCCGGCCTTGGCCGTTTTGATTCGGAGGATTTGGAATTTGCAGTCTTTGGGTTAATGGAGCTTGGAATGGAGGGTTCGGATTTAGTGGAGGTACTTGGCGTCCAAATCCCTCTTGTGGAATTGGAGGGGCTTGGAAATGTAGTGGTCTAGTGGAGTCTCGGTTTGGAGGAAAATAGGTAGTTTGGCTTGCGGTATTTAGTGGAGCTTGGGGTGCATTTAGCATTTGGTGGACTGTTTCGGGGTGATGGTTGCGGAGGAGGTCCTATCATGACCATTGGTAGATACATGTAGAGGAGTAGAAGGACGAGAGTTCCTTTGACTCTCCACTTGTTCTAGTCTCCCACTAATAGTCGACACTTCCCCCCTTATTGCTGCCAAGTCCCCTCTCACGGCCCCAAATTCCGAATTCAACGTTTCAAGTGTCCGGGTAACGGCCTCAAGAGTGACCCTCATAGAATCAAGGGCATTAGTATCCACATTATGAGACGTATCCCCTTCCATTGTCAAGGTATTATCCGCTTTAGTTCACCACAAGTTCGTGTTCCACAAGTGTTGTATAATTGGCTAGTAACCGTGAGATTTTTAAGGTATGAGTAAGCTCTTATCCGGAATGGATTCTTGTTTGAAGACTCAAAGAATTCTTGCCGGACTAGAGTCAAAAATCAGCAATTCGTTCAAACGAATAAAAGCACTCAAATAATCGTTGACACGAACAAACGGTTCAAGGAACTAGTTGACAACCTAGTAGGAAGGTACTAGTTTGTTAATTAGTTCTAGGACCAAGTAAGGGAAACCAAGGATCAACAATTAGCAACCAAAGAATATCCTAAGTTGAGCTTATAGCGGCGTGGCAGCATGCAATAGTCCCACACGTTCTTCTTCTCTCTTTTTTTTTTTGTTTTGTGTTAATATTCACACAACTTGTGATAGTTTGCAAAGTGTTTTGGTGGGAAAAATAAAATCTTGTAGTATTTCACCCTTTTCAAACTCAAGAAAGTGGGGTTTGGTTGACTAATCCCACAAAACAAGGCTCCTTGAATTAGGGAAAAGTGATTGACAAGACTAAAAAGTGATGGGTGCAAGTCTTTCACAACAACTTTATAGTTTGTCTTACCACTTGAGCACACAACAAGATGAACAAGGTGAACAAGTTCAAAAGATGAACACCTCAACAAACTTCATCAACTTCTTTAGCACATAAACACACAACCACCGATTTTATTTTTTTTTTGGTTATCAACAACATACAACTTTCGGCCACTTCAAGTCACTACACAATGTTCAAGTTTTCAAGCTCAACTTTTGGATCTAGACACTTTAGTGTTGGTGAGAAAGAAACCAACACTAGAAACTCACTAAACAAGCAAAATAACACCTAGATCTAAACATACAACATCATTCTGGTTTTCAACTTTTAATGGACAGATTTTTAGAATTTCTTTTTGGTGTAGTTTGTTTAAGCCGTGAACTAGCCCAAGATGGGTTATGTTGGAACACAACCGGTCTTGCTTTGATACCAAATGATACAAAATCAAACCAACAACACCAAGAGCTTCAAGTAGGCTCGGATTTCAGTCCAACAACACAAGAACAACAAGTTTAAGTTTCGGTTTTTCAGCCCACAACACAAGAACAACAAGATAGATAACAATGCTAGTGAATCGAAAAGAGCCTCACACGGCTTCACTAGACTTTAAGATAACAAAATCAACAACAACAACAAGATAAAGAAAGATAGATAACTTGACATATAACATTCAAGAAACTAAGAACCCTAACATCAAGAGAGGACCCTAAGTCTAATGAATATAAACACCAAGTTCTTACGAGGACCAAGAGGCACTCAACGACCTCAAAACCCTTGTTTCTAGCCAAAGAGACAACACAAGTATCCCTCTACTTGTGAGATAATAGGGGCGGCTTCTATGAGTGGAAGAGAGAGGAAATGTTTAGTGTTTTAGGTTACAAAAATCAGCATTCAAAAACTAAGGAATAACTCTCTAACATGTTCTATTTATACTACAAACAAAAGGGGTAAAATGACCCATCCGCCCTTGCTTCTTGTGCCAACCTTGGAGAGTAGTTTATTACACATTAGGACCTCTCTTCACACATAAAAACGTTTAGGTCCTTGGTTGGTTCAATCACCAACTCACACACGGCCATTTGCATGAACAAAGCTTGGAGTTTTTGTAATTCCCGAGCTTGGCTTCGTGTGAAAGGCCGTGTACCTGTGGAGGCTGCCCTAACCATATCAAGGTTGGTCATCTATTGCGTTATGCAGATGTTCATAGTCTATCTGTCGCAATAGATATACGATTTGTTGCAACATATAATATATCTGTTGTAATTGATCAGTAATCTGTTGGAGCAAATCAAAAAAGTAGGAAGACCTATTATATAATTTCCAGCAGATGACCTACGTGTTGCATCTCATGTTGCAACATTGCATCTTTCCCACAATGGTGTCGCACACACCGATGTCAAAACATGTCTGATAAGATATGTCGTTTGTTGTAGCAAATGTATTATCTGTTGCGATATTTGAATCTAGTACTCCATTTCAATTAACATGTTCAAAACTAAGGATTAATTATATTCATAGAAAGAATAAAATAAATCGAAGCCTTCGTAAATTACATGAAATAACTCAACAAATAAATAAAATATAAAAAAATCATTATAGGTACAAACATCTACTCTACAAATAAATCAACAAGTTAAAGCATGGAGGATAGGTTATTACATTGACGGACTCAAGTTATAAAGATCTAATCAATGTGGACAAGTTGTTCTTCATCTGGTGCTATGAAATTCGATTTTGGTCGTCGTGGATCTTTAACGCCGGTTGCGTATGATTTCTGAGCTTTCGCTTCTCCATATTTCAATAAAAGAGCAGCATATCTTTTGCGGAGTAATTTGGCATCAAGTCCATCATTTGGTACTTATAATCCATCGCTCAAATACTCGGCATAGGTGGCAACAAAAGGACCGCAATCCCTACGTTATAAAAAAATAGATAATCCATATCTTGCAGTTCATGCAAGTTTTGTAAAATTTTTGAAATAAAACTAAATCATGACACTTAAAATTATAGTCTACCAATGGTTTGTTGAGCAATTTCGTCAATATATTATACATCAAATGGATTAGCCATTTTATCCCGGTATGCTTCAATCATCGACCAATCAGTATGAACCTTTTGGTCCAAAAAGCTACTCATATCAAGGCAAGTAGGCAATATTTTGGCAAGCTTTTGTATCTCTGGTGATGGCCCAAAATGTCTCCTTCGCGACATAGAGTCATAAACTCGGATGCGCCTCTCTTTTAGACGACGACAGCCAACACCCATTGGATTTCATCACCATAATTGATTGAGATGTATACTTTGTCGACCAAATGCCAAGGTAATCTAGCCGGAATGCTAAAACCTTTGATGATGTTGATTAAGCATTCCTCATTTCGGAAAACTTTCGGCTGCTGTTGCAACACCTAGCGTAGGCATTATTGATGTAAACTTTGTACAAATAATTATCTGTTCTGTATCTGTATTGTTCTTGTGTTTGTAACTTGTCCTTCTTTCGGAGGTAGTAAAAAATAACATCGATGTGCTGCACATATTATCAAATATTTCAAATTATGTGACAAAAAAATCAATACACAGATGTAATTAAATAAAGTATTAATTAATAGTAATATGTATGACATTTAAACCTCATCATTCCAGCAAGTTTGGGGCTGTGACATCAAATAGAACTAATTCTTCATTTTGAGATGTACAACAACAAAGTCGAACATATCAAAACCAAGACTCGATTCGTTCACTTTGTAGCGCTCGTTATTTTATTTTCTACATGTTGATTTATATGTGTTAATGTCAAGTTCTTATAACAAGAATTGTATAAACTAGTATCTATAATATTGATTTATGTACCTGCCGGCATGATGCTTTAACAGCCCATCGGCAATCCATTCTGAATAGTTATTGATCAACTGTGTTAGTTTTTTTAGAGCCTCGGCAATTCTTTCTGAATAGTTATTGATCAACTGTGTTAGTTTTTTTAGAGCCTCGTTCGAGATGTTGAACCCTTCAAACAGGTAATTCTTTCGTTCTCCCAAACTGATAGTCTCCACTTTTTCTTCATCTTTGGAAGCAGTTTATGGATTATCAACTATGATATTATGCTCTTTGGCAGTAGCTGTGACATCCACCTGGAAAGCTAGAATTGTCAATGCTAAGTAGAGATATACAACAGATTTTTCATCTGTTGCAATAGATGAGTCTTATGTTGCATCAGATGGATTATCTGTTGGGATAAATTCAAATAGGTAAATCAGAGCAGTACAATAATTTTGAACAAATGACCCATCTGTTGCAATATAAGACTCATCTGTTAAAACAGCTAATGAATCTGATGTAACAGGTTAGATAACAGTTGCAACAGATGTATATATCTGTTTGATAATTTTCAGCAGATGTATCATCTGTTGAAACAGATATGTGCCTGTTTATTTTTTGGAACAGATGATGTACATTCACCTTCTTCAGTTCATGCTGCTCTCCTGTGGCCTTTGCACACTGAACATCGGTGCAAGACAAAGATAGAGGCATTGCAATCTTATTTTTTTATGATTAATGATGCCTAGGAAGTGTCTTTCCTTCTCCTCTTAGCCGCCTTGAGCTCTAGTGGAGTGTCTGGATATGAAATCCTCTTTGATGGAATGGCACCCCTCTTAGATGTCATTTCCTTTACAGAAGCAGTTAGTGCATTAATAGCATTAATCACTCCATCGTGTTTCGCCTTGCAGTCTTGACATTTGCATGAAGAACATTCGCTAGATGCGGCAAAATATGTAGAAAAATCTGTACAACCATTATGATCATAATCATAATGGCTTGTTATTTCAAAAACTGTAAGAGGAGCATCATCAGCTCCACCCTTCAAAATTATTTTTCTTATGATGGTTGTTGCTCTAAACAATTTCATTTTTATTCCATCAACGACCTTAGGGTCCGATAAAGTTTGCACAGACCGTAAAGTAAGAAAAAATGGCATCTTCAACTCTCGGTTGGTCGGAACAAGCCACGGATGGATAATCTAAAATAAATTGGTACATATATTAAGAATGATGATGAAATCATTTAATCATTAATTAAAACAAAAATTTGATTAGAATTGGACTTACTGCTTTCTTGGGGGGATTGAAAAGATCAAGAAATTTTGTATTTTTAGCGATTTTGGCCGACAACCATCTCAGAATTCTTGGACAGAAAACTTCTTCCTGGTAGTTCACTTGTTGTCTCAAATAAGGAATGACTTCAAATGCCCAATCCTACAACATAATGCCAATAAATCAAAACCGTTATTGAATAAAAAAATGATGAATCATATCATGATAAAAGAAATATTTACCATGAAGGCCCATGGAAAGCCATATAAGTTGACTGTTTTTTGTGTTAACAAAGTCAACAAATATTCGACAATCATTTTGAAGCTTTTATAACCCCAAAGATAGCTGTTAAATATCTCAAGATCCTCGGAGAGATTTATTAAACCAAGGCTTATTTTGTTGTTAACGTCTCTCACCCAAAGAACATTATGTACAAACCAAACCAAGCACAATAATTGTTTGTGCTTCTTTGAAAGTCCTTTACCTTTCAACGCTTCTATCAGATTTTTATTTTTGAAGATTGGACCAACAATGGACACGAGGTCATCACGATCACTCGACTTTCTTCTTCCTTTTTTGGGTGTGCGGGGTGCTTTTTTTTGGGTCAGAGTAGGTATAACTTGAGAAGGAGAAGGAGGATAAAATTTTAGTTTGGTAACTATGGTAAACTCCTTCCAACCAAAACAAACAAGCATGCCACAATAATTTATCCACACTCAATTTATTTATCTTTGTTTTCATGTATAAACCTGTGCTTGATTAGATCATATAACATTTTCATCTGTAAACGAGCATTGTTGTCCTTCGGCAAATCAAGATATTGCCCAAAGCAGCTTTCCCTAAAATAAGAATCCAATTTTTGTTCTCAAAGTATTTTTCTGAAGGCGTCGAAAGATTTTTTCATGACTGACTTAACCATGAGATCACCCGTTAAATCTATGGCATCATCGCAATGCATTCTCACAGGATAACAATCAATACTGAAGGTTTTGACCAACTCTTCAGCGGAAGGACTATTAGCATTTAGATCTTCTCTTTGGAAAGATTTCTTCTCTCCGTGTTCATTATCTTCTGCTGCTGATTGAGATAACGCTTGTAAAGTAAGCTCATAGAGTGGTGGATATAGCTAAGCTACTACACTTGTTTCTTTACTTGGACTTGATTTAATTTTTTTCTTTTGGGAGCCATGTTATCTTAAATTAACAGGAACATAACATAGATTATAATTGATTAATGTATAACAGTAATATAACAGTTCCAACAGACAACTAATCTATTGCACCAGGTATGTTATCTGTTGCAACATATAACCAACCTGTTACAACGAATGAGTAATCCGTGGGAACCATAAAAACAACACTAATCTATTGCACCTAGTATTTTATCTAATGCAACATATAATCAACCCGTTGCAACGGATGAGTAATCCATTGGAAACCATAAAAACAGATCACTAATTTGTTGCACCAGGTATTTTATCTGTTACAACATATAACCGACCTGTTTCAATGGATGAGTAAATCGTTGGAAAGAATAAATATGGATCACTAATCTGTTGCACCAGGTATGTTATCTGTTGCAACATATATCCGATCTGTTACAATGGATAGTAAACCATTGGAAAGAATAAAAAAAGTCACTAATCTGTTGCAAAATAAAGAGTAAACCATTGAAAATAATAAAAACAGATCACTAATCAGTTATCTGTTGGATCAATATTGTTTAGATTTCTTCCAAACAGAAGAGTCGCCAGTCGCAACAGATGAATGATCTGTTAGATTGTTCACCTGTTGCATCAGATTTTTATAGTTGCATCAAATTTTCATCTGTTGTATCAAATTTGCATCTGTTGCATCATATGTTTCATCTGTTGTAATATCATTTTTACCAAGACAAACAACAAATCAACCCAACAACACCAACACATCACACACACACATATACTAAGAACATCAACTGTGATAAAAAATCACCAATAAATTCAAATCAACAGTACGACAACAAGAAGAAGAAATGTCAGAAATTAAGATTTTATTCAGGCCACATTTCAATACTAGAAGAGTAGTTGGCTCAAGTTTCTCTATTTCTTCATAATTTCTTACTTGTGAATAAAGAAATAGGATGACGAAGAACTCGAATTTGTTATCACCTGAGAAGTCTTCATGTCAATTGACGATTGAAAGTCGAAAAGAAACTCGTCCAGCTATTTATCGTCGGAGGTTGAACGGAGAAATTTTGCAGAACTGTTGGTTGGGAGAGAGTTGAGAGAAGCTGGAGAGAGAGAGAGAAAATGGTTGATTTGGATTGAAGAGGGGTGTGGGTTGGGTTGATTTGTATTTTTGAAAAGATTAGAAAGTTTTAAGAATATTAATCAAGTTTCCTAATGATGTTTGACCCTTTAAGTTGGTCAATGTCACCAATCCTTCATTCAAAACTTAAAAGACACCTTCTCTTCAATTTTCTCTACTTACAACCTCTCTTAATTTCATCTTACTTCTAATGTGCTCTGTATAGAGACTTTTTTTCATTTCTAATGTTGCTCTATTAAATGTCTTTGCAACTTCCAGATTTTTTAATGTCACTTTTCTAGGTCTATATACTAAATTAGGGTATGTGTGTTGTGTGTTTCACATAAATCAATAAAATTTTATACATAATAATAATAATAATAATAATAATATAAAGTACGTAACAATTGACGTTAAAATAAAGAAAAAATTACAATGCATAAAAATAACGAGGCCATAATTACAAAGCATAGCTATTGTTCAACAAAATTACCTAACAACTATATGTATGGTTTATAGCAACTCGTCTCTCTCCCCATCTCTCCTTCTCTCATTCGCAACTCTCTTTCTCTCTATCTCTTTCTCTCTCGCTTTCATCTCTCTGCCCTCATTTGCTCACCTCTTATTCCTTAATCTTGTCCCTTCTCTCACTGTCTCTCCTTCTCTCTCTCTTTCTCTCTCTCTCTCTCTCTAAATATATATATATATATTAGTCGGAGAGTTGTATATGTATATATCTATTGTATATGTATCAGATTTAGAATTCTATTAAATTTCAATCTCCAATAATTCCTGTGAATATATTTTAGAATTGTTTAATTTTTCAATAATTAATAAATAATTAGAGAAAATAAGTAAAAATACAATTTTATCTATTGTGGAGACTTTTAATGTACACAAAATTTGAATCTTTTTTCTAAGGGTCTTCACACTTTTAATATATAGTAGATGTGCCATTCTTTTACTCTTTCCGTTTCAATTTATAATGCATAGTTGAAATTTTGAGAATTGCTAATGATTTTTTCTTTTAACCAAAATTTATTTCTATATCTATTAAATATAATACATAAACATGCCCTTTAACTTGGCGTCAAATCACATCTATGACCTCCAGCTTTGAGTGTGCACAAGTAGACACTTAAACTTGTATAAAGTTGAATACGTAAACACATATGTCCTATGTGGCGTTCTACGTGGCTAATTTTTGTCCTACATGGCGTCCTACGTGTATCAAGCCACATAGAACGTGTATGTCTACTTGTTCAACTTTATACAAGTTTAAGTGCCTACTTGTGCACATCCAAAGTTGGTGGTCATAGATATGATTTGATGTCAAGTTAAAAGGCATAATTATGTATTATACCTTTAAATTATTCATTATTGTGGTTTATAATAGTATTATATAACTTTTAAATGTATAAATTTTATTTCAAGAAAAAGTTAAAGCTTCTATGCCGGAATTCATAGTCAAAGTTTAGGGGCCAATTTGGAAAACCACCCTAGAAATTGAATTTGGTGTAATTATATAGTTTGACATGTTTGGTTGAGTAGATAATTACTTGGTCACCAGTAGGGGTGGAAAAATGGATTTAAAAAATGGATATCCATCCAATCAATCCATTTAAAATAGGCTAATCCAATCCATTCAAAATAGATTTAAAATGGGCTGACCCGTATTATCCACCCAAAATATGGATAATTGATCAGATAAAATGGGTAAATAAACCCTAAAACCCATCTGCGTTTCAGTTTCTAATGTAAAAACTATGAAACTTTCTATTTCAGTTGCTATTTTTATATGTTTAGATCTGCAGGAACTTCAAGTTTCCTTTACTGTTGACAGTTCAAATGAGAAGTCAAATATTTTCATCCATATGGATAGCCTTTAATTCTGAAGCTAATCTTTTTCCATCTTCTTAAATTATAAACAATTTTCTATAGTTTAGTTCCTTTTATGGTCAAACTGAAACCAGAAAAAAGACAGAAGTATTTGTAACTGAACACAGTTCTTTATTCTCTTAATTTTGTGTCACTCCCACATTTCTCATCCCTCTTTTGTTCTTATGACTTTATGTTCTTCCTGAAAGAGTAGAGATAAATGAATGACGTAATAACTTAATCCATTATCTATTTAATAACATTGTGGTTCTGTAAACTACGTAATGGTAATAGAAGTAGTAAGAAATGATTCAAAAAATTCTGAGGCATAACTTCAAAAATTGTCTTGGAAACAAGAAATTAAGTTGTTCTAAACTGCCACATGGCTTTGGGAAATTCCAATCAGGTTCCATAACCAACGTTTTTTGTTAGTTTTAGAAGATGAAAAGACTGCAAATGACAAAATTGGGTTGGACTTTGCACGTGCCAACAGGTAGTTGATAACTAAGCATTAATATTCTGCGGAACATGATGGCTATGGATCATATGCATATCCATATATATCATCCAATAGGTTTATCCATTTTTATCCATATCAAATATGATTCGGATCGAATAATCTATTCATTTTTAATTGACCCATTTTTTATCCGCCCATATCCGGCTCGAACTGCCCGTTTTCCACCCCTTGTCACCAGATAATTGGGTGTATTGGCCCCGGTAACTACACTCCAATTCACGAGGGGAGGAAGATTTGTGAATTGCTAGTAATTAGATGATGTAATTAAAAACTAATTACTTTTTAATTTCTTCCTTTTATTTTTATTTTTTTCATTTTAATTTATTTTTATTATTTTAATTTTGTTTATTTTTATTATTATAATATTTTTTAAAATATATTTTTTATTTTATATTATTTATGTCTCATTTTCTTCTCATTTCTCAACCTTTACTTCTAGTATTATGTTACCTCTTTACACTATAAAAAACAGCATTTAGTGACACGCACTTTTCGTCTCTATCATATGAAAACCTATCACTAAATAGAAATAGCAACGGAATAGCAACAGATTGTCTTTTGTCGCTATATTACTCGTTGCTAGCCTCATAGCGACAAAAAATTAATTTTCATCGCAAAATATGTGACCCCTTAGCAACGACATATTTCGATTGTTTCAGTTATCGACGAAATATTCCGTTGCTATTACCAAAATTTATTTTTGTCATGGCTAAATTCACGATTGAATATTTTATTGCTGATCTGTTGCAACATAGTTTGGTCGACTGAGTAGCCATCTTTAGTGATCAAATTTATCCATCGCTAAAGTTATTCAGTAGCAACGACAAAAGGTAGTCACTAATTTTTTGTTGCTAATAACAATCATTTTTAGCAACTAAATTTATCCGTCCCTAAAGTTTTTCAGTAGCAATGACAAATGTTAATCACTAATTTTTTATCGCTAATGATTTTGTAAGAAAATAATTGAAACACGTAAATTATAGAATAATTAAAATAAACTAATGTCAAACCAACATCCATCAAAATTAATTAGTATTTGTTACTACATAAATATTTTGTAATTTCACACAAAATAGTCTATCAAAAATGCAACGATCAAGGACTATGAGTACTATGAAGCTAGGAATCAACGTCGTCATCATCATCATTAGTAGGAGAAGGATCAAGAATGACCCTTTCTTGTACCCTAATACCACCAACATGCTCAATAACTACCAGAAGAACATGAGTAGTAAGTGTCGAAATCAATTGCTTCACAAACTCCTCCAAATTTGTTGTCGGTAAAGAAACCGAAAGTGGTACTGATGATGTGGAGGCATTACAGGCACAAATTTTTTCCCCGTAGTAACTTTTAGCTTCAGACGCAAGACCAAATAATCTTTTCTTCTTTTCTCCTCCCGCAGCTTCATAATATGATTCCAATTGATCAATTTTAGATTCACGCTCTAATTTTTTTTCATACAATTTCTTCATACTTTTCCTATAACAAGTAGAGTTATTAAAATAGACCCAAGTTCATGTCAATAAAAAAGAAAAATAAGATAGTTTAAATGTCTATCCGAAGACTAAGATAGTTTAAAAATAAGATAGTTTTTACTTACTTAAGACTGTCTTGGGGAAAAATTTTCCAGTCTCAAATGTCTATCCGAAAACTAAGATAGTTTAAATATTTAATTTGTCTTACTTCCTTCACGATCTTATGTTTTGCATCTATGTTTTTAGTATAATTTAGCTTAAGACCTGAAAACTTTTACTAGTTTATGGAGTCTTTTGATTTCTAGTAGTACAACTCTCTATATAAGCATACCTTGTTTGTTTTAATACTCCTAAGTTATTTACATTGTGAGGTCTCCAAAGCTGCTTTTGTTTTGTTCATTTCATTCTGCCCTTGTCTGATTAGAGCAAACAATGAAGGAACAAAATGTTGGGCTATCAGTCGGGCCAGCCTTGTTGGGGTAAAGGGTATATGAACTTTTGGGTAAAGTCAATCGTGAGTGACGTTTAAATTATGTCCTGATATTTGCTGTAGTTCTTCTGTTAGTTGGTGATTTTCATGAGCAATAGGCTTATAGTCAAGCTTTCTATTTTCTTATTATTGTTATTATATCACTTATGATGGATATCACTTATGGTTGTGTGTTGTATCGAGGTCAGGCCTAGCCCCCCTCTGTCCCTATTTGCTAATAAAATACGACTCAGAGCTCATCTGGATAATTGATTTTTTTTTAAAAGCAAGACTACTGCTAGCACTCAGGTGCCTGTAATTGTACACAAATTTATCCGTAAAACCTGAGACAAGTCTTTCATAAAAAAATATATATATATATGTGTAAATTATAATATGATGTATATGTATGCTGACTGAATCTAACTAAAGCTAATATGTTATTGTGCTTAATCGCCAAACAGTACTGAATTTTGTGCATGAATTATATGCATAGACTACATAATAATCTATTACATAGACATATTTGCAATCAAGGCTATAGTCCAGTGTGCGTGTGTTTGTAGAAAACTTAAGAAAAAATGAAGTACACTGGTGCTAAGGAAGGAAATTGAAATCTCTCAATATAGAGCTAATTAGTTTAGTTGAAGTTTTCCTTAATCATGATTTGTTCTGTATTAATACTAGACCAGTACATATGTTGTTCCACCTAAAGCTAATCTTAGGCTGTGACTTTGGATTTAGTCCATTAACTAGCTAGACACAATAAAGCCATCATAGTTGTGACTCAGATCATATAGTTGAATTCGACATAGAGGACGAAAGTTTTAGCAAAATCCCTTTTTTCCCTCCGTTCTAAGTTCTGTACTAAGAGATAAAGTTTTGGTCATTCAAAGTGATCATCCATGGAAGAGCAATTCAGAAATATCATCCCCTTTATTCAACATTCATCCAAACAATTCAAAAGAGAGATGATGTGTTGTTTTTCAATCTGCTTTTTTTAAACCATTAATCCTTTTGTATTTTTCAACTTTTCACCAGATGGGTTGGGGGTGTTGTCTTGAACCAGTAATTAATTTGAACTGAATGTGACCCAACCTAATCCGTCTCCCATGTAATTAACAACTAGTATAACTAGTACAGCCCTATATTAACCCACAATACACTGCACAAAAAAAAACACAATACACATAACTATAATGTGTATGGACACATTAAACAAAGACAAAACCAAGGACATACACAAAAACCCAGGAAAACAACATGCAATAGAATAGAAAACTAAATCAAAGATACCATAACATACAACGAATAACAAAAATCAGAAAAGAAACAGAGAGAGAGAACGAGGTTTTGCTTTCGCGGTTACAAGTTGGTGGCTACTAAAGTTTATGGTCCGCTTGATACTATTTTCTTGCAGGAGAAATAGAATCAATTTATTAGAAAGCAGCTACTTGACTACAGTTCACAATGAGGAAAAAAGCACTAGCTTAAAATGTAGTTCAAAAGGTTTCACTAAGTACAACAATGCACGTGAATTCAAATGATGAGGCAGTAAATGAATCCAGAAGATCGTTTTTGTAGATAAATAAAGGTGAAAAGATGATTCATTAATCTAAAATTTTAAGCTTCCAAGCAATGTAATTTGCCTTCCTATCAAGAGAAAAAATTTTGATCCTGGATTACAAAAAATTTGTAAACAGAGGAAGAATTTCATAGATAAAATCCGTCTATCACCATTAACATTACTTTCCTTTTAGAGCTAGCCCTTCTCTTTTTATACAAAAAATCTTTGTTCAGCTTGGAAATATCAAAGACAAAAGCAGATTCCACCAATAATCATTTCGTGTATCTTACCTCTTTTCATATGGGTCGTCCTTTGACATTTGACAAACAGAATTTTATCACCGGTCAACCATCTAATCTCAAATTCTATCCAAAAGGTAACATAGCTATAGACCTAACAACGCTGAGCATGTACTTGCCTATCTTCTACATGCAACAAATTAGGAACGTTGAGGAACCCATGTAGCTTCCCTTAATTTCATTTGATACACAGATTCTCTCTCTTGAGAAATAAAAATATTCAGATAAGTTAGCCACAAACTGTTGAGAGTTGTAACATAAAAACAAGCACAAAAACCAAGGTTCAGCTATGCTTTTATAGCTCATGTGTGCTTGTAAATTAACATGAAAAAGAGAGATCGACTCTAAAAGTCGTCAAGGCACCATTACTTTGGCCTTTAAATGCCCCAAATGGTAATTTTCTCCATTGAAAATAGAAACCAAATATTTGGGCACACACGTTGATTATGTTCAAGTTATTGTTTAGCACTTCTCAATCCGTAAGCCAGGAGTGTACATCACTTGTTCTTACTTTCAATTCCAAGCTAAGACAACTACTGAATATGTTCCTTAAATTATTTAAATAAGACTTGAAGAAAACATAGTCAGCTTTAAAGGGGTGCAAGAGTGCAAAAAAACAAAAGGAATACATGGTGTTCCACCATCCCACTCAACATTGTTTTTGTATAATGTAAAGAAATAATTAGCATACTTTAAAGGAATTAGGAAGTTGGTGCACAAGTTCAAATACTTTGACAGATATAGTGTTACATATAGCTGATGAGTGATTTCATTAACTAACAGGCAGAAAAGGTAGACGAGCAAACATATACTTGTTTAACCAACAACAACGTACCCAACATAATCTCACTCAGTGGGGTCTAAGGAGGATAAAATGTATGTAGTTGGCCTTCCTTACCACTAACTCAGAGGTAAGGCAAGGAGGTTGTACCCGATAGACACCCGACTCAAGATAGAAACAATCTAGATAAAGACATAATATAAGAACAAGAAGTTGCAGGCAGTAGCAAAGAACCTAAAAAGTATGTTTATATAATCTGCCCTGGGATTAGTAAGGCGAAATGAGACCACCCAGCCTACTGAGAGATCTAACATAAGTTATCGACAAGATACGCTCTGCTGGAAAGATTTTAAATGAAAACAAACCACATCTTATCTAGTTGAACTATCACCCCTAGCCACGCAAGACAATTTTGTTTTTTGCCACATACGTGAGTTCAGTCTTCCATGACATGTCAGAGTTCTGTGCTCAGCGAAAATACAAAATTGTGATACTTGCTAATATTAATCATAAGCGCCATTAAAATTTTGAAGTTCTCTGGATCCTAACAGTTAACTATCCTAGCCTCAAATAAACCCTAGCCCTAAATGCTTCTATGAACCCTAACCCCAACCGATTGCATGCATCCAAAACCATGTAAAGTAAGGTAAACTCACAAGATTCACCCATTGTAAAGTAAAATCATGGACAAACATCAAACCCAAACTGTTTCTTGAAGAAATTGATAAGTTAAAACTAATTCAAGCTTCAATTTGAATAGAGAGTGAACAATAATTTAAAATCGACTCAAAAATTTAAAGAAAACACAAATTTCAATTCGAATAGAGAGTGTACAGTGGAAGAAAATGCCTTTGAATGCTTCAAATCGGTAAACCAGTGTAAGCTTGACCTCCAATACATGCTGAAATGCCTTCAATTCGTGTAAAAATTCATTCAAATCAGGCAAAAGGGCCTTGAAATCGTGAACATGGTTCTTGAGAGAGAAAGAGTAAAAAGAGAGAGGGGCTGAAATGAATCAAAACCCTAGAAGCCCCCATTTTCTATACTTTATTATTAATTAAAAAAGTAAAATGAATATTTTACGACGGAAAAGTTGGTCACTAAATAAAACAATTTTTTTTAAAAAAAAGCTGAAGCGTGCCAATGAATATTGTGTTGCTAAATCCGTTGCTACAAAATAATTAACATAGAAACAAATATTTTGTTGCCAATCCGTCACTAAATTTAGGCGCTAATTTTTTCCTCTATTATTTTGCGATGAAATCGCAATTCCGTCACTGATTCGTTGATAATAGCATACATAAAAATTAAATTGCTATGTATGCGACCAAATTGATTGTTCTGTTGCTAATCCGTCGCTATATAGTGACGGAAAATGGTCTGTCAGTAAATCTTGTCGCTAAACATAGTTTTTTTTTGTAGTGTTTATTTCGAGTTTTGAACTTATGTTATATTTTTATTTTTAATTTATTTATTTTATTAGTATTGACTTGATATTTCACATTGCAAGTTATTCATCTTTTTAGGTAGAATTGATAGATTATCTTTTGGTCAAATGTTTTAGTAATTTTATGATATTATATTTAGGAAAAAGACATAAAATCCTTCCGAACTTGTATGCTTAACTTATTTTAACCCTTTAACTTTATGTATAATTATTTACCCCCTAAAAAACTTTCAAGTGAATTAAATACGACCTTAATTGTATAATACCGGTCTCATTGTAGAAAGTGCATTACATGCGCTTCATGGTGTTGACACGTTAAGGCCACGTCAATAACTACTTTAAAAAAGGTGTCCATTAAAGTGTATACTATTTAATAATTTTTTTAAAAAAAAAAATCCCCCCCCCCCCCCCCGCCTACCCCTTGAAAGAATAGTGGAGACTTCACAATGTAAAACAATTCTAAAGATTTTAATAAAACCGAAATTCAACTAATTTCTTTGTTTTCTTAGCCGAAACTGTCATAGTTTTTGTGCTCTTGACAATTTTCTTTACCGGAGTTTTCTTCACTTCAGCAACTACAAATTTTTCCATCAGAGATTTCTTTGATTTCATCGGAGCAATCACTGCTTCTTCACTTTCGTTGCTAGTATTTCTGCTACTACTTAGGATTTCTTCACTACGACTTTCTTCCTCTTTGGGGTCACTGCTTTTGCCTTTGCACAACCAACTCCGATTGTGGCGACGATGATGGATTTCTTTTTGACAACTTTGCGATGGTGACAGGTTTCATAAAAGGGACGACTTTATAATTGCCCTTAATTTTAGTGAGTTTGTCTAAAGCAACAAAGTTTTTCAATTGAACTAATTAACATGAGTTTCCTAAAGTTTGAAGGCAAATCCTTTTGTTTTTCCTCTATGAACTTGAAGGTTTGAAGGTGAAGAAAGGGGCTGGGGGTTGAAGATAAAGGGTGACATGGTGTTTTTCTTTTTTCTTTTTTAATTATATTTAAATATAATATTAGTGAGACCATTTTAAATAAAAAATTACGCGCTTTTGTTTAATTTTTATGCCCGTTAGTATTAGAGGGTGATATTAATTCATTTGAAAGTTGTTTAGGGGGTAAATAATTGTTCACAATGTTAAAGTGTTTAAAGGTAAGTTAAGCGGTCAAGTTTAGGATTTTTTTTAATGTTTTTCCCGTATATTTACAATATTATTTTTTTTTGTCAAATATGTATTTCATGATATTCTTAAAAATCATGCACTTTTAATTTTTATGATTAATTTAATTAAAATATACTAATTTGAAAAATATATACCAATTAAAATATAATAATATCACGTGCCTCGTACGTGTAACGTTTGATTATTTAAAATTAAATAATTTTATTTATTGCGGAGATTTTTAATGAAGTATAAAAGTTTATATCATTTTTCAAAGATTCTTTACACTTTAATATATTAATGTAAACGTAAATATATATTTTAGTGTAAGCACATATTTTACCATAAATATATTTAATTAATTCTCAACTCTTACATATTAAAAAAATAGTGAAAAGACGATGTTAATAGAGAAAAGAAAACAACACCTCAAATAATTTTATCATCATCGAATAGAAATCTTCAGTTTGTCATACTTAAAATGTTTCTATAATTAAGAAAATCTTAATATTTAGAATTATAAAACCAATTAACACTTTACATTATATAATTTTTTCCTTAATTAAAAAATCTAAAAACCTATATCCCACATAGAATAATTGGTTAGTACTAAATACGAACATTAGATTAGTACATTGATTTCAAATTATTGTTTTATTCTGATCACTTCTTTCTTAATTCTGATGACTTCTAATAAGGAAAGATTTTATTAATTTTGATGACTTTTAATAAGGAAAAGTTTTATCATTAGCATATTTAATTATTTTTCAATTTATTGAATTCTCATGACTACTAATAAGGAAAGGTTTTATTAATTCTGATGACTTCTAATAAGAAAAGATTTTACCATAAATATATTTAATTATTTCTCAACTCTTAAATATTAAAAAAAAATGAAAAGACGATTTTGTCTAAAGCAAAGACTTTTAATGAAGGGCAAAAAGTTCAAACAATATTTTTAAGGTCCTTCACACTTTTAATATATTATACATTATACATATAGATAGATAGATTAAATATTTAATTGAGAAAATACCCAATTATCTTCCTGAACTATACCCAAAAAGGCTATGACACACTTCAACTTAAAGGGGGTCCTATTACCCCTGAACTAATTAAAAGTGTAATTTTGACACCCTTAGTGCCTACGTGGCACATACATGACACACACGTGTGCCTATATGGACACTTCAGTATTTTGTGTCATGTATGTGCCACGTAGGAACTAAGGGTGTCAAAATTACACTTTTAATTAGTTCAGGGGTAATAGGATCCCCTTTAAATTGAGATGTGTCACCTTTTTTAGTATAGTTCGGGGGAGTAATTGTGTATTATCTCTATTTAATTTAATATCATTTATAAAGTCTCTTACTTGTCTAATATAAAATTTTTGCTTTTGATAATTAAATTTTATTTAAAAATTTAATATGACCATGTAATTAGACTTGTACAATCAAACAGTACTCTTGTAAGTACACCGTGACAAACAAACATGTCATGATAATTACCCGATTGTGTAATTACTAACCTATTAATTATACTAATTCTAATTATCAGACGACTTTTCAAATAGAATCTAGAAGTTTAAATTTTAAAATTTTTAACCATGCCACATAAATTCAAATAAAAAAATCTAATACTATACCAAAAACAAAGATTTGACAATAACATAAGTAATTTTTTTTAAATTCTTCTTTTTAACAATTAACACAACATTCAATCCGAAATAAATAAAAATCATGAATCTAAATCAATTAATAGGGTGCTAACAAAAGATAAATTAAAAAAAAAACTCACGAATCAGAATCTGTTCCATTCCAAAACACACGTGTTGTGTTTAACAACGACTACTTAATTAAAGCCCTTCTGTCAATTCCAGAACTCTTGTAAGATAAGGATCAAAGTAATTTTAATTTCTTGATAATAGCCAAAATTTGAAAATACGTACGTGTTTTACACATGTGTCTCGTATTAATTAATAAAAATATATATAAAATTAATTTAATCAATTTTGTAAATAATTTAATCAATTTTGTACATTATTATCCTTTTACTCTAGTCTTTCGTCAATAATATAGAGATATAATACATAACTCTTCAATAGATATATATATCTATTGAAATTTTGAAACTTTTAAAATAAGTTGAGAACAATAAGACAATTAATATTCAGTTCATTCACAAATTTACCATATCAAATCTTACAAAAATAACGACTCAAATCTAACAAAATTAGTAAGGTGTAATTAATATAAATATTAAAGATTAATTAATGATATATACTTTAAGGGGGAAAGGTAAAAACACACATATTTTTATACTTTTGAATCCAACGTTTATCTAATCTGAGAAAATTTAATACTTTTTGTCTAACCAAGAAAATGAACTTTTAAGTGTCCGTTAAATTCCTGGGGGGGGGGGGGGGGGGAAAGTGTCCGTTAAAGCAGTTAATTTTTAAGACTTTTATAAATGAACAAATAAATATGATTATATATCTAATTTCTATAATTAGTATGATGTAGCGGATATAATATATGAACACTCATAATAAAGATAATGATAAACAAACTTAATGTAATAAAAAAGAAAATCTAAAATCTAAAAATCACAAAATTATGTTGGAGATTCAATAATGAAAGCTACTTACAAACATAAAAAGTTGTTTTGTTGTTCTTGATAGATATAACCAACGTAATAGAAAAGGAAATCTGAACCTAAAAATTAAATTAAAAAGTTACGTTAGAGACTCAATAACAAACGCTGCTTACGAACAAAAAAGGATCATTTGTTAGTATCACCAACAAAACTAATGTTAACATGCAATAAAATAAACGATGTAAAATATAATAGAAAGCTATAAAATAAAGGTTAATAGAATTATATGTTTTCAAAAGAAAAATTACTGCAAATTCTATGTACAATAACTATAGAACCTTATTGAAGCATTTTTTTTTACAAAAATAAAATAAAATAATAGGCATATATATAAACTCACAACCCATGATCTATTAGGACTCTCCTTTGCCGTGTGATCTCTAATCCTTAGAGATCAATTTTTGTAGAGCCCATGATTCAATAGGAATGAAATTTTGTGAATCTTAATAGAAAATAAAAGAGAATTACTTTAATTATGATTATTAATTATAGTAAAGTCATACTAATTTTACAATAAAAAGCTAAAAATATAATAATTGAAGAAAAATAAGTGAAAAATAATTTTATCTATTAAATTTTTTTTTTTAATGAAGGACAAAAAATTCAAATCATTTTTATAAGGGTATTCACACTTTTAAGATATTATAGATTATAGATATAAATATAGACAGATATAAATTATAGATATAGATATAGATTTCACTAAAATTAACTGAAATCATATATGTACATATCCTAAACAAGCGTTAAAGTTTTTGGTGCATACGAGTCTTATTGAGGAATCAAATTTCAAATACATCGACTCACTATGTCTTTTTTTATTCCTCGTGTATCATTGCACGAAGAAGGAATTAAATAAAATAAAAATTTATAGAACAAGTCGTGGATAAATGCACGAAAAAATCATGAAGTAACTGCCCAAACGACCATCTGGATCGGCCGTCAAACTTAATATTTGTAGTTGGGACATGCTTTGTTCATTTTGGTTAAACACAAAATTTAATTGTCCATTTTGAAATTTTCTTTTCAAATTATGGTCCTTTGGCTCCGGACTCATAGATTTTCAAACAAAATTTGTTGTCGTTTAAAATGTTAGTTTCATCGAGTTTAAGTGTTCAGTTGGAAAAGTAGGAATTAGAAGGGTTCAACTGACAAAGGGAGTCAAGTACAAAGGTCTACCAGGTCATTCCGTGGAATGACCTTCATAGAGGAGGTGTTTAGAATTTGTTAGTTTTTGACCATTTTGTCCTTTCCTGTGGTTGCTTTACCCTATTTGTGAGTTGTGAGAATGGCTAACATGATCCCAGATGCGCTCGGGAGTGATTTTCATGGGATTGTGGTTTTGTTTATCCTTAACGGGGTTAGTTTGACTTCGATCAATATTTTGTGATCCAGACCTCGAATGGTGATTTGGACATTTTCATTATATTCTAAATATCGATTTAGGGTTAGTAACATAGTTAGTTCAGGGCCCGAGTCTTTGTATTGAATTTTGATCCTTTGTTTGAAAACCAGTGAAATTATCTAAAAGGGGTCCCGAAGCTAATTTGTTGATAATGATCTCTTTTTAGGAATCTCATTGGTCCATCAAATTCGAAATGCTGAAATTAGCCTAGTATCATTATTGATTTATTTTTGAGAGGTCGCGAATCCTCCCATTTAGAGAGTTTTGACTTGTGTCTTTGTTGGTTTTTAGCTGTTTTCTAGCGCGTGCTCCCTTCCTCTTTGTTTTCGCGGCCCTAGGCTTGCATTCACGAAACTATATTGTCCCTGTCTTTGCATTCGCGAAGCTCTATTATCTCTACCTTCGCATTTGCGAATGATTGTTTTATTTTTTTTTTGCGTTCACAATCTTAGGCTCGCGTTTGAAATGGTCCAATCGAACAACCTTGCAATCGTGATCTAAGGCCTGGACAAGCATTGGAAAAAATTTATGATGAATTGTACACTCTTCTTAACCGTATTGCATAAGAAAATTTTGACTGACATAGTGATTCATCTCGAGGTATGGTAAAGAAGCCCACAGGTATGAGTGAGGGAGAAAATATTATTGCTTTGGCTGCTCAATTGGCATTGTTCAAAATCAAGTGATTGGGCAGTTTAGCAAGTTAATCTTGTCACAGCCTTAAGCCCAGGTTAATACGGTTCAACAAGTACAGACTAGGTGTGAGATTTGTGGTAATAATGGTCACTCTGCTGATTTATGTGGGGGCAAATACGAAGTTGGTGAATTTTGTAAGCAATGTGCAAAAAGAGAATCAAAACTATGCTAAAGCATATAATCTTAATAGAGTCAGCCCAGCTACTTCTGGGGAAATAATCAGGTCCAACCGCAATAGTTTTAGCAACAACAAGGTATTCAGAACAATACTTAGGCTAATAATATAGAAGAGATTTTAAAAATATTCTGGCCAACCAAGAACAAATGACTGCAGAGATAAAAAATTAGCAATTGACTTCAAAAATCTAGAGACGTAGATGGGTCAGTCAGCTCAACCATAAAACACTACACCTCAAGAGGGTTTGCCTGATGATACAGAACAAAATCAAAAGCAAGTTATGACAATCACCTTGAGAAGTGGTAGAGATTTGGTTGACGAACCTCTAAAAAATCACAAGATGCAAGTAGAGTTGATCACACCTTAGCATATGAAAAAACAAGTTGAATTCAAAGAAGATGAGAAAAGGGGAAATATGAGTTACCCAAAATTAAAAGACGGTTGGGCTCAGACTGGACCACAACCACCGTTTCCTCAAAAGCTGAAGCAAATGTTTTTTTTAAAAAGTTCTTTGACACATTCAGAGAAATTCACATTAAACTTTCTTTGTTAGTGTTTCAATTTTTGCATTTTGATATTGCATCACTTTGTGACACGAGTTGAATACAAAGTTGAAAAAGAAATTTTATATAGAAATTCTTGTGTTGTTAATTTCGTAAGTCTAGACAAACTAAGTGTTGAAGAAAAAAGACAGGATTGAAATCATAGGTGCGGAGTTGTCGAGTGGTGTCTAACCAGAAAAAATGGACCTCACTATAGTTGGTATCAGAGCATTGTGTTTGGTACCTAGAATGATGGTTGGTGAAAGTAACTACAACGAGCCACGCAAAAAATTATAAACATTACTAAAAAGTTAAAAAAATATCTGACAAAGAAGCGACGAACAACATCGCTCGAAAAAAGCGACGAAAAAAGTGATGTTGTTCAACACATTTTTAATTTATTTTAATTTTTATTTTTTCACTAAAATCGACAGACAACGTATCTGATGTGCGTCGCTTTTTCTGAGAATTATTATGGAAAAATAATTAATAATAATATATTTTTTTTATTAATGCGACGTACAATGTCGCTATTATTTTTTAAAATAAATTAATTTTATAAAAGTGATGTTGTCTAATGCATTTTTAATTTATTTTTAATTTTTATTTATTTTTTACTAAAAGTGACGGAAAGCATAGCATGCCCATTGCTTTTTTCATGAATTATTATATCTAAATAATTTGTAATAACTTTTTTATAAATACGACAGTTAGGGATAGTTTTCTTAAAAAATAAATAAAAATTAATTTAATGAAAACAACAGTATCCATTGTCTGTTGAATTTTTTAATTTATTAATGAATAGATAGTTTTTATATTTTAAAATGCTAAATCATATATATATTTAATTATTTTAAAAGTGATTAACAGGGTCACTTTTGACCGTTATTTTTTTGGGTCACATTTTTAGTCAACAAACTATTAGGGGAACACCCTTGTCCTTTCTTTCTCTTCTCTCTCTTCCTTTCTTCTCCCTTTCTCTTACTCCACCAGTTCCCTCTTCTCTCTTTCTCTTTCTCTTCAACACTCCCCTTCGTCATCTGACTGCTATATTGTTGTCGTCATCATCGTTGTTGATGTCTCTCCTGCTGCCACCGCCGTTGGTAAGCTCCTCTTCATCCTCCTTCAAATTTCAAAAATAATTTCATGAAAGAAAATTTCAATAATGCTTTTCTTCCTCCTTTTTTCAGTCATAGCAAATTACTTTGAGGTGTTAATTTGATGATTTAAATGGTTGACTGATTAAAGTTCCTAACTTTTGAAAATTGAGTTCATGATGAGCTAGATTTGAAGATTAAAAATATTTTGAAAAGCGATCCATTATTACATATTATAAAAAATGTAAAGGCACTTTATTCAGTACTTCAATTACTTATATTGTTCAAACGAGGTGAAGAAATGACTACAGTAAAATAAATTTGATAATTTTATTTAATTCGAATGTTCAATAATATTTTTAGATATATTTGAAAATATGGATACTGTGTTGAAGTGAAACTCCGACTTCTCCTTCTTCTCCTTCTTCTCTTCATTCCAGCCAAATAAAGGTAAGTTGATTTCCCTCTAGGTTGTTATATTTCACCATGGATCATAAATGCACATTATAGTATTGAAATTGCGTGAATCTCACTTGGATATGGTCTTGTTTGAATTATATGATTTGAGAGGGACATGCGAAGCTTCAACTTATTTTATTGAATTGTTTGACTTGTACTAGAAATGAATACTTGAAATACTTATTTGACTTGTGAATTAGTGAATAATTAAAATTTTACAATTATTGTGATTATTTGGTGCGAAAGGAACATGTGACGCCTCTACTTATTTGATTATTTGAATTGTACTAGAATTATATTAGTAAAATAGTGAAGAAGTGACTTTGTATTGACTTGAAATAATGAAGTAGTGTCTTAAAATTGTGAAGTGTTTAGTGAATTGAAATTGTGGACTAGTAGCTTAAAAATACAAAGTGTTTAGTAAATTGAAGTTGTGAGCTATTGACTTAAAAATGTTAACTACTGACTTAAAATTGTGAATTAGTAAGTTAAAAAATGTGAAGTGTTTAGTGAATTGAAGTTGCGAACCTGCGACTTGAAAATGTTAACTAGTGACTTAAAATTGTGAATTAGTGACTTAAAAAATATGGAGTGTTTAGTGAATTGAAGTTGTGAACTATTGACTTGAAAATGTTAACTATTAACTTAAAATTGTGAACTAATGATTTAAAAAATGTGAAGTATTTAGAAAATTTAAGTTGTGAATTAGTGACTTGAATTAGTGAAATGTATATAGTGAATTGAAGTTGTGGACTAGAAATTATGAAAAATGTTAAGCACTAACTTGAAAATGTTAACTAGTTACTTAAATATGTAAAGTGTTTAGTTAATTGAAGAGTGTTGATCAAGCATCCCATCATAGATTATTTTCTTAATTGATGAGTTTATTTAATTTCTTTTATCTTGATTAATTAAATTTTTATGAGTTGATATGTTTACTAAGGGAGATTTTTAGGAGGCATTACCCGTGTGCTTATCACAGTTGACTCAAAATTTCAGCCACTAATCGACAGGATATGTTTGATAAGTTTAAGATATATTGAATTTAATTATTATTTAGGTAACTTTGATATATATATATATATAAATATATATATATATATATATATCATAATGCTAGTTAATTGATTTTCAGGCAATGTGTACTAAGAAAAAAAGTAGAATCTAGCCATTTTCACTACTTTTCAGAGGAATGTTGGTTCGAGGCTATTCGATTGCCTTGAACATGTTAGGAATAGAGAAAATGTCGGACAATGAATTCTTAAAGAATTTTATGATGAATTGCATATTTATTGAGATTCTCCTGAATTCAAGGCATTGTTTGAGAAAAGTAAGAAATTTTTAAACAATTAAAAGGTGGTTCGTTGCACATTTTGGGGCCGGAACCATAATTCAAAAAATAGTAAGCAATAAACTTAGTTTCTAATTTACATGTTTAATTGCTTTTTATGTGCAGAATAACGAATCGGGTTGCGACCGACTCAAAATGAGATCTTTCAGTGAACATATGCAAGGAATAAGACGATAGAGTCGTAGCCGAATGTATGGATTGAGCCAAGGGCTGAAATGCCTATGTAAGTTTTAAAAATTTACTTACAAAGTAATAGTAAAGTATCTTTATTATATATGTGTGTGTGAGGGCGCTTTTGTGTGTTTGTGTTTTTTTGTGTCAGTGCTAATATTTTTTTTAATATGCAGAATGATTATGAATGCTACTTGTTTGACTTTTGTCCGATCGAGCTACACATGAGGAAGCTACTCAAATTAGGATAAAAAAACTGATGGTGGAGACATAAGGAGAAAGTCTATGAGATGTGATCTCGGGATGAATCATGACGCATCCAGTTAAGATTGTAAGGTATTAGTTCCTCATGCCAGGTTGAGGCAATTGATGGTGTTCAACTTCTTGCTATGTTGTAGCAGATTGCACAGATTACGTGTGTCTAAGCATATTTTGAGACACAACAAATTGCTTAAAATGATACCATATGAAAGACTATCGAGAAACTTAAGCAACAAGTGGTTAGCATAGATCAGCGTCGTCATCATTCTCCATCTCATAATTAAAACAACGAAGAAGACACATAGAGTAACTAGGAGTTAGTTGGGGGGGAGGGTGCTACTCCTTAGTATTGTTGGATTTGATGCTTCTAGACACTTTTTAGGCATTCTTGAACTTGACTTTAACTTTTGAAAAATCTTTTGAATTATATAATTATTTAAGACGTTGTTGAATTGATTGTTTAAGTATTTTTGGTTTGGATTGCTTAAATATTTAATAATATAGTGTATTATGTACAATGTGATTATTTTAGCAGTAATGCGTATTGTTAAGGCTGTATATATTGAATTGCATTTTCATTTGGCAGGTGAAATATAGAAAATGCAGATTTCTACATCCAAAAAAAATCAGAAAAACGACAGATAGGGTTGATTTTGTCTGTTGCTTTTCTGAAATATTTTTCCAAAAAATGACAGGTAGTGACTCTATAGTCCGTCAATTTTTAAAATTTTTAAACAAAAATATAGAAATGTGACGGACAACGTCGCTTTTTCTGAAAAAATATTTTTTTAAAAAAAATGATGATGTTCGTCGTAAAAAAGCAACATTATCCTTCGTTTTGAAAAAATAATGGGACTTTTTAAAACACAAGTGATTGTATTGCTTTTCATCATTTTTGATAAAAAACAGCGCTATCTGTTATTTTTGACCAACGTTTTTTGGCCTTTTTTTAGTAGTGAAAGATAGAGGTCATGCTTGGCTTGACAGATGATGAGGACGAAATGATTGATGTCTTGACTTAGATTCATGACATTAATACAGTAACTTCAGAATATCTACTCAATTTTTGTGAAATTGTGGGTTCACCAATAGAAGGCTTATTGAAGAAAAATGAAGATTTTAAAACGGAGGCGATGACCCTTCACCGGGTTGTTGCAAATATGTCTCATGGAGGATAAAAAAAAAAGCCAAAATTAAGATCTCCGAACCCAAGCACTTTAATGGTGTTCGTGGTGCTAAGAAATAGGAAAATCTTTTATGAACTTGGAGTACTATTTGCTACTGTTCATATTCATGCAACTAACAAGTTGATCATAGCAATTCAGCACTTCAAAAATGAGTACGTGGGAAAAACTAAGAGGTGCATTTCCTGAATAGTTTCTGCCTGGCAATTTTTCTTGGGTTGCTAGGGACAGATTGAAGTAGCTGAAGCAAGTTGAATTTATTAATGACTTTCATCTTTGATATCAAAATCTAGAACATGTCCGACGAATAGAAATTACATAATTTCATTTCTGAAATACAAAGCTGGAGGCAAAATGAACTTTGTCGAGAGAAGGTTCAAAATCTGTGTTGTGCCATTGCAGCGACAGATGCATTGATTAATATTTTTTCAACCAAAATTTTTCTAATCCTATAATCCTTAAAAAAAATAGTGTCTGAAAAAAATACAATCGAAGGCAAGAAGAAAACGACAAAGGAAAGAAGAAAATAAACGCTACTGCGTCTAATTAAAACAAATAAATTAGTGAAATTTTTCGTTGAACTTGTCATAAATTAGGACATCTTGTAAGAAACCACCCAAAACATGAGAAAATCTATGTTCTTCTTGACTAAAAAGAGAAGCAGGGCAAAGGACAAAAAATTATTACTACCTGAATTCACTGTGTTTGTTGAATATGTTATATAGCATAGATGTGGTGGATATGGAGAATGATGAGTTTGTTGGAAAGGTTGCCTACATAAATACTGTAGATCAAAGAAGAGTTTATTTAGACAAAAAAAATCACATCCTTTTTCACTCTTTCATTTATCACTAATACAAAAATTAAGGGTCAATTTACTTTGTATCCAAAATGATCACTGCTACTTAATCAAATAAAAAAATATTATTAATAGTAAGAAGGGGGAATGTGATAGTCATAATTAGTAAAATTATTTTTTTTGCAAGTTACATGTAATCCATTAATAGGTATGCAATATTCATTCTATCAAGTTTGTCTATACCAAATGAGGATTATAGAAAAGTCTTAACATAATTAGATGATTATAAGGAATAATGAGATATTGATCCCTATGAAAAATGATAACTTAATGTTATTGTCTTACATTCATTAGGTCACACTTATGTGAACGAATGAGGTAGAAACAAAAGAGAAGAAAAATAGTGATAATTATGGGACCTATTGTTTCAGATGTTCGACTATTAAGTTTTCTATTTTAGGTTTAGTTATTTCAATATTGATCAATTCAAATATTTTTTTACATTAAGTATGCAATTATATTTTGATTTCTTACACGATTGCACGTTCATTTCTATAAATTTTTATCTCTTGATTTTTTTATTTTCTGTGGCATTTATGTAAAATCTATGTTTCTCCAAGTTAGGCTACAACTATGAATAACAAATTAATAAGACCTTCGACAACTATGAATCATAAAAAATCCAAATGATTGTTGAGCTAAAAATCATTTTTTAGACTTTGTTTTATTTAAACCTGCAATCCTCCCCCTCCCCCTCCTCGCCCCATATATTCTTAAATTTGAACCCTCCTCGCATAGCTCAAAATTCGTCCTGCACCTCCCTAACTCATTGTTATCCCCAACTCTGATTCTCTGAGTTGTCAAGTTATTGATCAATGTAAAGAGGAAAAAATATGATGGAAATATACAATGGAAGGGTATTTGATCTAATCAATGACGAGATACAATTATGGTTCTTCAGTTTCAAATATTTTTAATGTTAATGTACTTAATGGCATTTCAACATTGTATTCTTTTAGTTAATTAAATACTATTAAGGACATCTCTTATATACTCAATCTATTTTAAATGGACCAGGTCAAGAATGAGGTTAGATTTAGAGTGGGTTGCGTCCTTGACAAATTCAGGAAATTATGCCTAGTTTCTCTCAAAGTGTCTGATCTTGAATTTTTATCTCTCCAAATATTCGGTCATGAACTTTTATCTCCCAAAATGCATGATCTTGAATTTTTGTTCCCACTAAATACGTTCTAACATTTGCCCATTAGGTAGTATTTGTGTTAAATTGAACAGATTCACTTATTAAAATGTCCTAAATGTCTGTCTTATGGGCAAAAATTAGAACTTAAGTAGGCAACAACCCTAAGTTCTAAATTTTGCCTATAAGGCATAACTTCTTATTAATTGAGAAAGTTCACTGTCTTAAAATGCTTTGAACGTTTGTCTTATGGGCAAAAGTTAGAACATGTCTTGTGGACAACATATCTAAGTTCTAATTTTGCCTATAAGACAGAATTTCTGGATAATCGTGCATGTTTCTTACCTTGAATGTCATGTATTCTATCCTATGGCCAAGGGTTTAAATGTTGGCTTTATGACCAAAATTTATGAAGCGAGTCAAATGATCAAGACCACCCTTTATGGAGGCCATTTTTATAAGACTTATTTTATAGGGATAAAATATCAAGACTAGCTCATAGTAGGGTCATTTCTATGATAGCAAATCTAAGATGAGTAAGTTTGTGTAAGGGGTATTCGACAGTGTGGTCAAAAAGTGTAGGACCATGATGCTAACTAAGGAAATGGACTTAGCTATATTGATGGTCCATGCTCAGCAGATAGATGAGCAAAAGACTAAGGAGAAAAAAAGGGAGAGCAAGAGGGCTAGAACTGGTAGCTTTAACTTTACCCAACCTAAGTCAGAAGGTGGTAATCATCCTCAGTTCTTCTTGAAATCTTCAGTTCCATCCCCGTCCTCATCCAGTGCTCTAGCACCTAAGTTCAAAAATGGTAATAAAGATAGGGCACTAAGCTCTAAGTCTCAGGATAGTGTCAGTAGTTCTCGAGCAAATCCTCTTTGTCAGAAGTGTGGCAAAAACCATCAGGGTGTCTATAGAGCTGGTAGTGATGTATGTTTTAGGTATGTTAAGCCGGGTCATAGAATTAGAGATTGTCCTCAGTCAGTTTCACAGGGTCAGTACAATCGTCCCCCAACTTAGTTCGGTTGTCCAAATCATTAGGGTGTCGGTTCCAGTGCCACTAGTGGGCAACGCCCAAATAGACTCTATGCACTTCAGCCCCAACGGGATCAGGAAAGTTCTATTGATATGGTCACTGGTACGTTACAAGTTTATCATTTACATGTTAATGCTTTGCTAGATCCAGGAGCTTCTTTATCCTTTGTAACCCCTTGTATAGCTATTGACTTCGGAGTCAATCTCAAAATCCTAGCAGAGCCCTTCTCAGTCTGTACCCTAGTGGGTAAGTCTATCATAGCCAGGTGGGTATACAGGAACTTTCCAGTTATGGTATCTCAGAAAGTTACTTCAGCAGACTTAGTAGAGTTAGAGATGACAGATTTTGATGTCATTCTCGGCATGGATTAGCTTCATTCATGCTATGCTTCAGTTGATTGTAGAAATAAAGTTATTTATTTTTAGTTTTCAAATGAACCTGTCCTAGAATAGAGGGGTAGTACTTTAACACTTAGGGGTCAACTTATTTCCTACCTTAGAGTGAGAAAAATGATATCCAAGTGGTGTGTCTATCATCTTGATCGAGTTAAAGACTTTAGTTCCAATACCCCTAACCTTGATTCAGTTTTAATAGCATATGAATTTATAGACGTGTTTCCCAAAGATCTTCCTGGAGTTACTCCTGAAAGGAAAATTGACTTCAAAATAGACCTTTTTCTAGACACTCAGCCCATCTCTATTCTGCCATACCAAATGGCTCCAACAGAACTCAAAGAACTAAAAGAGCAGTTGAAGGATATTCTAGATAAGGGATTCATTAGACCTAGTGTTTCCCCGTGGAGTACACCAGTTCTATTTGTGTGTAAGAAAGATGGTTCTATCAGAATGTGTATTGACTACCATCAATTGAACAAAGTCACCATCAAGAAAAAGTACCCACTTCTTAGAAATGATGACTTGTTTGACCAACTGCAGAGTGTCAGTTACTTTTCTAAGATAGACCTTAGATTAGGATATCATCAGCTCAGAGTTAGAGAATGTGACATTCCAAAAATAGCTTTCAGAACTCGATATGGTTACTTCAAATTTCTAATCATGTTATTTGGTCTTACCAATGCTCCAGCAACTTTTATGGACCTGATGAATAGAGTTTTCAAGCAGTACTTGGATATGTTCGTCATAGTCTTCATAGATGATATTCTTTTCTATTCTCATAGTGAACATAATCATCCAGACCATCTCAGAATAGTATTAAGACTCTCAGAGCCCATCAATTGTTCACCAAATTCAGTAAATGTGAATTTTGGCTAAGGTCAATAGATTTTCTTGGTCATATAGTTTTTGGTAATGGTATTAGAGTTGATCCTTAAAATACCGAAGTAGTGAGAAACTAACCAAGACCTATCTCTCCGTTAGATATCAGGAGTTTCTTAGGCTTGGTTGGCTATTACCGATGGTTTATTGAAGGATTTTCATCTATTGTATCCCCTGTGTTCAGATTGGCTTAGAAGAAATTCAAATTCCAGTAGTCAAATTCTTATGAGAAGAGTTTTTAGAAGTTGAAGACTTGACACACTACAACCCCAATTTTGACTATACCAGATAGTTCAGACGGGTTTGTTATGTATTGTGATGCTTTCAGAGTTGGTATGGGGTGTGTTTTAATGTAGAGAGGTAAGGTTATTGACTATGCCTCTAGATAGCTTAAGCCCCATGAAAAGAATTATCCCATCCATGATCTTGAGTTAGCAGCTGTAGTGTTTGCCTTAAAGATTTGGAGGCACTATTTGTATGGGGTATATATTAATGTGTTCACAGACTATAAAAGAGTGCAGTATGTATTTTCTCAGAAAGACTTGAACTTGTGTCAGACGAGGTGGTTAGAGTTGTTGAAAGACTATGACATGAGTGTCCTGTATCATCCAGACAAGGCCAATGTAGTGGTTGATGCTCTCAGTAGATTGTCCATGGGTAGTGTTGCTCACGTTGAGGATGGTAAGAAGAAGTTAGTTCAGGAATTTCATCAACTTTCCAGGTTGGGTGTTTGTTTGGTTGATTCAGCTGAGGGTAGTGTATGGGTACAAAATAGTTTGGACTCTTCTTTGGTTTCCGAAGTAAAAGAAAAGTAGGACAGGGATCCCACTTTAGTTAAGCTAAAAGAGTCAGTCAGAGATCAGAAAGTAGAGGTTTTCTCCCAAGGGGGAGGTGGTATGCTGCGTTGACAGGGTAGGTTATGTGTGCTATGTATGGATGGCGTAAGACTGCGGATTCTTGCAAAAGTGCATGGTGCACGTTACTTGATTCACCCAGGGGCCACTAAGATGTACCATGATTTGCGGGAATTTTATTAGTGGAGTGGGATGAAGAGAGACATTGCAGAGTTTGTGTCTAAGTTCTGTACATGCCAGCAGGTTAAGATTGAGCATCAGAAGCCTAGTGGGTCTATGCAGGAGTTAAGTATTCTCACATAGAAGTGGCAGGAGGTGAACATGGACTATATGACGGGTTTACCTCGTACTCATCGTCAGCATGATTCGATTTGGGTCATTGTATATAGGATGACCAAATCCGCTCATTTCTTACCAGTTCATACCTCCTACTCAGCCGAGGATTATGCCAAGCTCTATGTTAGGGAGTTGGTCAGATTACACAGAGTTCCATTCTTCATCATTTTGTATAGAGGTACGCAGTTCACCTCTCACTTTTGGAGAGCCTTCCAAAAGGTTCTTGGTACCCAAGTTCACCTCAGTACAACCTTCCACCCTCAGACAGATGGTCAAGCAGAAAGGACCATTCAGACTCTAGAAGATATGATAAGGGCGTGTGTCATTGACTTTAAGGATAGTTGGGATAACCACTTGCATTTGATTGAGTTTGCATAAAATAACTGCTATTATTTCAGTATTCAGATAGCTCCATTTGAGGTGCTTTACGGGAGATGATGTAGGTCTCTCATTGGTTGGTTTGAGGTAGGCGAGACTGCATTGGCAGGGTCTAACTTAGTATTTGATGCCTTAGAGAAGGTTTAGTTGATCAAGGAGAGTCTTAAGACAACTCAGAGCCGATAGAAATCGTATGCAGATGTGAGGAGGAAGGATCTCAAATTTGAGATTGGCAATTTTGTGTACTTGAAAATCTCTCCCATGAAGGGAGTGAAGATATTTGGCAAGAAGGGAAAACTCAGTCCCCGGTATGTCAGTCCTTACAGAATTCTCAGTCATTCCAGAAAGGTAGCTTATGAGCTTGAATTGCCTTCAGACTTAGCTTCAGTACACCTACTGTTTCACGTCTTCTTGCTAAAGAAGTGCATAGGTGACCCAGCAGTTGTAGTTCCTATAGAGAGTATAGATGTTAAGAACAGTCTCTCTTATAAGAAGTCTTAGTCGAAATCCTTGCTCATAAGATTCATAGACAGAGGAACAAAGAAGTTCCTTTGGTCAAAGTTCTTTGGCAAAATTAGTACATTGAGGGAGCTACTTGGGAAGTAGAAGTAGATATGCGAACCAAGTATCCTTACCTCTTCTCCACAAACTCATAACAGCCTTCTTTAGATTTTATTATTTCCATGCTGAGATTTCCTATACAAACTTGGTATCTATTCCCGTTGCATATCATCCCAATGACAGTCATGCATTAACAAATCACTTTAGTTATGTAATCATGCTTCAGTTATGCATGTTCAGTGTGAAAACTTAGTTTATCAGAAGTTTCAGTCATGTAATCATGCTACAGTTGTGCATGTTCAGTATGTAAACTCAGTCTATCAGTATTCTCAGTTCAGCTAGTCTCATTCGTGATGAATGTACCCAAGGGGGAGATATTGTAAGACCCCACAAAATTCCAGTCATTTCAGTCAAATATAGCATAAAAAGAGGTCCCAGACTTAGAAAAAAATTTCAGCGAAGTATTGACACTTAGTCTCATTTTTGGTCTTAATATCTCAATGACTTTATTTTCTATTATTACGACCTAAAAATGTCAATTTTGAAGTTGATTCATGATCAGGGATGTCAATATATGTTCTCAGATGAGTTTTGGATTTTTCAGACGTTGTTTGAGGCATGCTTAGATGACCAAAATAATGGATCGATGTAATCTCGATGCACTGCATCGCCCGTCATGTCGATAGTGGGTTCACCAACTTAGGCATACAAATTCCAGTGAGTCGATGCAATCTCGATACATCGCATCGACCATCGCGTCGAGCCCATCAACGCGATGCGTCAGGCTATGCGTCGTTAGGTGCATTTTTTTATAATTAAATCTACGTCCAGAGGGGTATTTAGGTTAATTTTCCTACCTTTATTCTGCCCTAAAACACGAAATCAACTATCCTAAGGGAAAAATCACTCACTTTCTCTCAAATCCTCTGAAGAACAAACCCTAGGTCATTCAATTTCAAGTCCTAGGCTCAATAAATCACCATAAACTTTCAAAGAATTAACAATCAAGGTATGTTAGGTGTTCATCCTTGGGTTTCCTTCCACCCTTGGAGTTTTATAAGAGTCCTTTTAAACTACAAGTTTATGATTTCATGATTTCATGATTTACATGTTGGAATTTGAGTGTGTTCATGTATATATTAATGTTTTGGGGTTTCAATCCATGATTAATTGCAAGTTTAATGAAAATCAAGATAGTATATGTGTTTGATTATGTGATCTTCATGTTAAACCTTCTAATTGCAAGTTGACTATTGTATTCATGATGCTTATGTGTTGACCATTATCATGTGCATTAGTTATGCTCCCCAAGTGTTTGATAGAATGCTTATGTAGGTTGAATAGTGATATCATGACAACTTAGCATGTGTTCCCATTCATGTACAAGTTCATGTCTCTCAAGTGTTTGACAAAATATCTAAGTGAATGCATTGTTAACAAGCAATTATTGTTATGCTTTCAAGATCATGCCATGCTTCACTATTTATGCTATTGAGCCTTGAGGGTATTTAATACCCAAAAATCTAGCTGTTTACCTAGAATTATAGTAGCTACAAAATAGTCTTAGTAACATCACAAATAGTAGTACTTAGTCAGTTACAGAATTCGGTGAACTCTGTCCAGTTCAGTCAGTTAACATGATCAGTAACAGTTCAGTCAAGCCTAGTACAATCTAGTGATCAGTTCAGTTTCTATTCAGTTGGGAGTAGGATTCAGCACTGAGCAAACCTAGGGATGAGGGCTCACCTACCAATTGAGGGTGTGACCTTTAGTAGCAGTCCGATAGTTCTAGAACTACGTAGCCAGCATAGGTTGAATATATCAACCTGCCAGTTGAGGGTAACAAGTATCTCAGCTACCAGATGAGGGTGATTCTTTAGTGGATGCACATAGCCATAATTAGTACCTGTGGTACGGTGCTAACAGTTTTCCAACTGGGTTCAAAGTTTGGACCCCAACTCAGTTTATAATTGGGACATATCGGTTAGATAAACACTCCCATAGTTACAGTTTCAATTTCAAACTCAGAACAAAACTCAGTTAAGTTCTACAGAATCAGGACTATCAGCAATAGTCAGCCAGTTATCAGTAATACGTTATCAGAAATCTCAAATATCAGTCACTCAATTATCAAAATTCAGTATGAAGATCCAGTATGATCTTAGTTACAGTATATATATATATGCACATTTTTAAACACTCAGTATTTATCGTAGTTTCAGCTACCCATGTATTCTCATTTAGTTATATACATATCATTTAGTCAATTATTGTTCATGCATACGAACCCATGTGTATCAGCCTACCTCACTTAGCATACCAGTACATTGAAAGTACTGACACATACTTTTTCTCTTGAGCTATGATGTCTCATATCATAGGTTTGGATTCTCAGGTTCCTGACCGTGCTTAGCCATATCCAGTTAGCAGCAACAAATTTAGTAGTGAGTCCTCATCCATCGAGGATATTATCTTTTTTATTATTATAGTAGATTCAGTATTTTATTAGTCGGAGTTAGTTTGGGGCTTGTCCCATCAACTCCACTTTTAGACAGTTTAGTAGAGGCTTTTCAGACTAGACTAGTTCAGACAGTATTCAGTTTTTAGATGTTATTAGCAGTTGCTACATTTATCAGTTTTCTAATTATGAACCATATGTCATTTCAGTTATGTTTCCGCACATGTTAGTAGTAGTAGTATTCAGTGCTCAAAACAGGTACCAATCATGGGTTAGCTTGTGGTCCTTCGGGATTGTAAGCACCGTGTGACATCTAGGAGGTAGACTCGAGGCATTACAATGACCTCCTTAATTTACGTCTACAATAACAAAAATCATGACACCCCTCAGAGTGCTCCAGCTCCCCTAACATAATGCTCTTGTCCTCCTCGTTATTCAAGAGTCCATGAAAATACAACTGCCATATTTTCTTAATGCGAACACCATCTACTAATACTTTGCCATCCTCTCCCTTGATGTACTTTACTTTATCATGGTCACGAGCCTTCCGTTCCCTAGCCTTTACAAGTCTATACAACCTCTTCTCCCAGCCACTCTTATCTAGTCCCGCATACAAGCTCTTAAAAGTTATTGTCTTAGCAGTCGTAACCACAAACTTAACTTCCTTTCTAGATAACTTGTACACCTTCTTGTTCGTCCACTTATCCTCTTTATACTTACTCTTCATCAACTTAGTATAAGCCATTTTCTTAGTCTCCACATTCTTCTTAACTTCTCCATTCCACCACAGTCCCCCCAGTTCTGACCAAACGGGCCCCTCGAGACACCCAATCTATCTTTAGTTGTCTCCTTAATACAACTAATAGACCTATCCCATCTACCATCAATATCTCCCCTACACTCCTACACCCCCCATCGCTGCCAACTTCCCACTCATCTCAAGCGCACTAACCAAAGTCAAGCCACCCCACTTAATTCTAGGACAACCCTTCCCGCCCCTCATCTTCTTACCCTTCTTGATATCCAAATCTATCACCAAAAGCTTATGTTGGGTCAAAATATTCTCCCACGAAATGACCTTATAGTCCTTACACATTGCTTTATCCCCTTTCCTAAGCAGTAAAAAGTTAATCTGAGTCTTGGAAACCATACTTCAAAAGGTAATTAGGTGCTCCTCCTTCTTCGAGAAGATTGAATTTACTACCACCAACCCAAAGGCCCTCGCAAAATCCAAAAGAGAACTACCCTCTTCATTTCTATCCCCAAAACCAAAGCCTCCATACACATCGTCATATCCTCTCGGTAATGACCCCATGTTCCCATTGAACTTTTCTCCAATGAAAATCTTCTCAGAACTAGGTACGCCTCTCACAACCTCATCCAAAACCTCCAAAAATATCTTTTTCTCCTCCTCAGCCAATCCCACCTACGGTGCAGAGGTGCTACAAATGTTCAGAGTAAACCCTCTCAAGATCAACTTAATAGTCATCAACCTATCATAGACCCTCTTAACCTCCACTACCTGCCTCCTAAGATCTTCGTCTACTAGGATACCTACCCTACCCCTACGTCTGTCACTTTAGAGTACCACAACTTACACTCATCCACATCCTAAGCTATTTGCAAGATAAAATACAGTTGGAATAAGCAAAAATTGATGAAAAATACAAAAAATTGGGATCAACAGATGTTAGATACTTGCAAAGCAATGTAAAAATATGGATTCGTGCCATGGAAACTTCTCAGTATATTACATAGCGCGCCATGGAGAAATGGTCTGAGATCGGCTTGTCAAAGAGACAAAAAAACACAGCAGTCTGGCGCATCCAAGGCATACCATAATGGATTCCAGGCAGGCCCAGGATTTGCGACAAAGAAAAATTGGCACATTGCAAAGCGTCCCACGACAGGCGGTCTATTGCCTATAATTTTCAAGCCACGTTATAAATAGGACACTTTGGCAAAATTAAAAAACTATCATAACACTAGGAGTATTAAGTACAAGGCAGGCTTCTATGTTAGGGTTTATACTATCCTTCACTCACTACTTTTGCATGAATAATATCGAAGTTTGTAAGTTTATTTTCGAACATAAGTTGCTAAAATCCATATTTTGGGATTGCGACTAGAAACATGATTATGGAGTATATAGTTGAGAAGATTTAGAATCATACCCATTTTGAAAACCTAATTATAGTCATACCCACTTAATTTCTTTTTCATTTATTTTTAGGGTTAGGATATGAAAAAAGCAAAATGAGGTAGAGTTGTGGGGTCATGGACCTCGTTAACATTCTTAAAAGTTGGAGATAAAATATAAGTTTATAAAAATACAACAAGGTCTCTTTTTATATTTATTAAATATTTAAACCTTTTGAAAATTTGTTTAATAAATTCGACAACTTCTCTCTCTCTCTCTTCTCAAATATTTCTCTTCCCAAAATTCTTCATAGTTGTTGAGAATTAAAATGTTTTTCTCTATTATTCCTCTCCAAATCAAAATTTTTCATCTTCTCTTCCTTAGGTAAGTTTAATCTTCTTTCCCGATCACTTTTAGATCCATTTTAGTTTTATTTGTTGTGCTTTTGTGTAGTGATTGTTGGATTTTCACAAAAATTGCAGTGTTCTTGATTAAATTAAAGAAAATTTGAGGATTTTTAGTTAATGTTCTTGATTTCGCATGTTTAATTGTGTTTTGCTTTGGATAATGGCTATTTTTTTTTATCTTTTATATTTATAATCTATCAATTTTGAATTTTTTTATTGATTTAGACCGATTTAAATGGTGTTTTTATTGCTGTCAATTGCAATTGATATTTGGAAAAGTTACTACTTAATTTGCATTTTTTATCTGAGGCATTTCTCCGTTTATGTTTTGCTTGTATATCATAAATGGTTAAAGTTCATAGGGCATTTAAAGGGGTTGCTTCGACTGCTTCTATCAGTAGGAAGCGAAAAGCCAAAGAAGTTTTAAAAATTTTGTTGAGGAAAAAAGTTGAAATCAAAGAATCCAAGTCAGAAAATGAATCAAAAATCATTGCCAAAATAAAAGAATTCAAGGAATTCAAGGAAAGTAGTGCACAGGAGAGTGATGACGTTGAGGGAAGTGAAGGGGAAAGTGAAGGGGAAAGCAACAGAGAAAGTGAAAGTGATAGTGGTGGAGAAGAGAACAAAAGAGATAGTGGAGACGGGGAGGATGATGATCCCCTATTCTTGCCAATTTGTATAAGAGATATCTCTGTTGAGTTGTACGACCTAACTACATGGATGGATGAGTTAGATTATTTTTCAACAAAGATTTCTGTAAGAGCAAGGATGGCGATTTATTGGGAGTTTATAAAGATTCTAGATGAAAAAAAGCTCGATGCTGACTTTAAGAAAACCTGTTTTGGACATTTGAGATATTTACTGAAATATTTTAAATTTAATAGGAAGATGGCCCATTTTATATTGTTACGATGTGTCAAAAATAATAAAAGAACTAAATAAAATTTGTTTATGTGTGAATGATGATAAGCCCATTTGTTTTGGCTTAAAGGAATTTGCTCTGATTAAGGGGCTGAATTATTCAGCATACCCCCGTAAATCAAAAACGAACAAAGTCTTCCAAAATGGTAAAATTTTTCATTTTAAGGTGATGAATAATAAGAACATTACATTGATCAAAGGTAATAGATTGAGTAAGCAACAAAATTTGAAGTGCTCTTTGAATTGATTTGTACACTCGATGTTGCTTGCAAAGGACCCGCCAAAGAAGGTGGATTTAGACCAAATCATGATGGCGAATAATTTAGATTTCTTCGAGAGTTATCCATAGAAAAAAGAGTAGTTTGGGATTACTTTGAGCTATTTAAAAAACAAGATTGATTTAAGCAAGCAGAAAGAAGCATTTTTCAAGAAGAAGAATGCATCATACTCTTTATACAAATTTTCCTTGGAATTCCTTATACTTTGTATCTACCATCTTATAGATTTATTATAGACTTTTACCTACTTATGCAGTAATACATAGATCCTATAGATTTATTTATACTTCTATTGCTTGAAGGTTTAGATATATGAGGCTTTGTCTCATCTTGAAAAGTACGTCAAAAAGTCACTGTATTCTCCTCTGCCCATTCCCTATCTACTTAGATGGCACACATCAAAGAGCAACAACATAATGAAAGGTGATCCATTTAAGTACAAAGAAATCAACACAAATATAAAATTTTACTTATTATAATATAATAATAATATTTTTAAACTAGTGAATGTCATGTAATTTATATTTATTTTTTAAAGATTGTGCACCTATACCGTAATTCTACTGTTCGTGAGATGAAGCAAACCTACATGAAAATATTTAAATTATACATAGACGAATTTAAAGACACGTCCATTGATATCTTGAAGGCGAAGTTAAAAGGAGTGACTGTCCTCACTTCATCAGTAGCAAACATGGACGATGATAAAGATTTGAGTGGTAACAATTATGTCCCTAGTCTAGCACCTGCTTGCAATCATGTTGGTTCTAGTGGACAAAAAAATGCAGCATGCACTTGAAATGATGGATATTTATGTGAGTGTGTTGCTTTTCTCGAGAAAACTGTGCTAAAAATTTCTTATTATATTAGAGATGAGAGGTTGACGAGAATCGAGAAGAACAAGAAGAAGCAATAAGATAAGATAAAATAGTTCATCTTTTATTCTTCCTAATTAATTTACTTGCATAATTTTTCTAAACCTTTCAAAATAATGCAACACACGTCGACAGCTCCCTTTGTATCCAGCGTCAAGTAAACCTCAAAGAACTCGCAGTCGTAGTGACTTGCCTTGTAGCTGCAGATGAAAACATACAAGAAGAGAAGAAAATAGAAGAAACAGAAAAGGATAAGGATAAAGATGAAGAAGATAAGGAAAAAACGATGAGGAGATGACAGTTGATGAAGAAGAAGAAAAAAATAAGGAGAAATCAAAAGAAGATTATGAGAAGAAATCATAATCATAAGAAGAATGAGAGGATAAAAAAAAGAATGAAGTTGATGATAATTAATAAGTGACTAAACAGGGGGAGGAGAAGATAGAAATCAAAACAAAAAGAAGAAAAAAAAGAGAAGGCAGTTGATGAAAAAAAAGCGACTGAACAGAAGAAGGAAATGATAGAAGAAAATAAGAAATCAGAAGAAGAAGAAGAAGAAGAAGAAGAAGAAGAAAAAGAAAAAGAAAATAAAAAGAAAGAAGTAGAAGAAGAAGGGAAGAAAGATGAAGAAAAGAAAATGGACGTGATGGGCATTGTTAAGGAACCCAACGATGAGAGTGGTGTCAGTCAAAACAGTTGATAACATGTAGTTTGGTAGCTTGGAACATATAATGCTTTTTAATGATTTGTTGTTAATGATTTGATTTTTTATGGATAATTGAATAATATATATTTGGAAACTCAATTATGACAAACAAGTTTGTTCTTTATTTTGTCAATTTTTACTGATGAAAGTATGTTCAGTTATTTCATTGTCTTATTAGATAATACAGCTGATGGCATTGTGCTACCAATTTAATTTTTGTCATATTTTATAGAGGTCGATGGTAAATATTAGAAAATTCATTCTCTACTATTTCGACTATACCCACAATTGATTTAAGAAACCATACATTTAGTTATTCAGTCCCCCTATATTCCTATTACAATGATGATAAAAAAATTTGCTCTTTATTGTGTCAATCTTTATCTGATATCTTTTATTATAGAAGACCCACTTTATGAACTGCTATCATTGAGAACTATCAACTTGAAGTTGATGTTTACTGTTATATGTTGCATTGTGTTATCGATTCAGTTATTGTCATAGTTTATAGAGGTCGGAGATAAATATTATAGAAGTCATTCTCTATTAATTATAGAATGCACTCATAGTTGATTTACGAAACCGTACATCTATTTGTTCAGTCCCCCTACATCCCTATTACACCTTTTTAAAAAGCCAACACCAACAACAAATCATATAATAAATTTTTTAGGTCACTTTTTCTTTGATCAAAATCAACCTTTATTTTAGTTGATCTCTATCTATTTAGATTTCTTTTAGCGATTCTTTCAAGTGATCCTTTTGCTCTTCAGCTTCTTTTAACAATGTCAAGAGCAAATCTCTATTTTCTTTTAAATTTTCAAATTTTTTGTAGTATTTAAAACTTGGCAACGCCTTAAAATTTAATGTTGATAGGTTTCTCGTCGGTGAGTCTTCCACAAGCCACATAAAAAAAAGCATTCGTCATTATCCTAGACCAAGAAATAAGTAATTAGATAAATTTGTTTACTTAAACAAAAAAAATATAAATCACATATTCATATACACACTCACCTTTTTAACCGCACAGATAAAAGTTTTTTGACCAGAATTCAAATCTATGTGTAACGTCCTCACTACAACTTGATTGCCACAATGACATATGTAAGACATTTTTGCATTGGATGTTTGATATGCTTGAGACATTGTAGTTGCTTAAAAATGAATAAAAAATAAAGCCAAAAAAATGAGAAAGTTAAAACAAGAATTGTCTTCCTTTTATACAAAAATGAAAGTCAGATATTAACGTTGGGTATGATTTGACATAAACTTGTCAAACAGGCCGGACTGGCCCATTTTGGCCCGGTAAGCCCCCGATCCGATTTGACCCGGCTCGGTGAGCCCCCAGCCTACAGGGTCGTCAGTCCCGGGCTGGACCATCTGGGTTGAGAGGCTCGATTAACCCGGCCCGATTCAAACTCGAACCAGGCTCACTGATTACCTGGCCCGGCCCGACCCGATTAGAATTTTTTTTAATTTCTGCAAAATTAACCGTTGGACCACATTTGCCAATTGGATCGTTAAGGCCCAACGGCATTATAGTCGTTTGGAGCTCCTAACGGACAATTGGCCTAATTTATTTAAAATATTTTTTTTTAAATTCAAAAAAATTTCTGTAAATACCCTAAACTTTCAAATCATTTTACACACAATTCTCATTCTCTCAAATCTCAATCTCTCTCAAAAATTCTAATTATCTCCTAAAGTGATCAATTTTATTTTTTAATTTTGCAATTACAAATACAAGTGGAAGTTTTCTAAAGTTGTAACTTTCGGATACTTCTAAAATTTTATATTGACATTCCATCTCTTACTTTTAATTTTTAGTTAGTGTATTAATTGTTGAATATTTATTTTTATTATTTTTGTGTATTTTGAATATTTTTTAGTTTAATTTATATTATGGATAAATTAAGAAACATCGGTAAAGTGGCAAAAAAAATTATCCCAAAAGTGGTTGTAAAAAATGAATTGGTGGCAGTTTTGATAGAGGTAGTTCAAGTAATAGATATACACGTGTGCCTCTGGTACCGGTTAGTCAACCTTTTGAGGAAGAAATAGGTGTTGGTGCTCACAATATGGATTGTACAGAAGCTCAAAAAAATTATTGTATAGGAGAATAAAATGAAGTAGATGCGGTTAATTTAGATGAAGTTGTTGAAAATATTGGTGAGACACCTGCAGTAGGAAATGCTAATGTTAGATCTGAATCGATTAATCTTCCTCCCTGTCCACCCCATGCCCCAAGAGCTCGTAGAAAAACTAGTATTGCATGAAAATTTTTTACGGGAATAGAAAGACAAACTAAGGTGCAATGCAATATTTGTGAAATTATATATGAGCATAAAATAGGAGACAATCAAGGGGGTATGGGTTCGTTGATGAGACATATAAGAGAAAATGACGCTAGAGAGTTACTTATTGCACAAAGTGATGAGGCTGTTGGTGGGCCAGGACAAACCAGATTGAACCCAACAACCGATCAATTAATTAAAAATTATAATAAAATGAAGGACCGGAAAGAAATAACAAAAATGATATTTGTGGGTTGTTTGCCTTTCACTTTTTCTTCTTCTGATGCTTTTATTCATTATATTCAAGCAATTTATAATCTTATGTTTAATGGTATTCCTAGAAGTACTTGTTGGGCCGATATTTGTAGACTCCATGCACAATATGTTTATTATTTATCTACATTATTAAAAAATATTCAGTGTAGAATTGCTCTAACTTCTGATCTTGGTCGTGCTGTTAATAAAAGTGATTAACCATTACTTGTTACTAGATATATAATAATTATGTTATGCAAAAACATATTCTAGCTTTATTGTATGATGAAGATCGTAGACATACTGAAAAATTTATTTTTGAATCTATTACTAAAGTTGCAAAATATTATGGTATTGAAAGAAAAATTTTATGTATTGCCTTTGATAAGGCATCTAACAACAAGGCTACTATTGACAAGTTAAAAGCTGACCTTTCTCCGTCGTTACTTGAAATATTTCATGTTAAGTTTGCTTATCATATATATAATTTAATTGTAAAAGATGATCTTGAATTTTTGAGCCTTCTATTGAAAAGGTCCGGCTTGTTGTTGGCTTTATTCAAGGAAATAATTGAAAATGTAGAGTGAGAGAATTTAAAGTTAAATGTGAACAAAATGGACTTAGATCGATGTTAATGCCTGAAGAATGTGATACTAGATGGAATGCTACTTATACTTATTTAAAAACTTTTCTTGCTTATAAAGTTCCTATTACAATAATTTTTAATCAATATTCTGGTTCTTTTCCTGAGTGTATGCTACATGATTCTGATTGGGCTGCAATTGATGATCTTGTTAAGTTTTTGAAAAAATTTAATATAGCTACGGTTGAATTTTTCGGTGCTTATTATCCTACTTTTTGCAATATTTTAGCTTATTTAGCCGACATTTCTTGTTTGCTTAAAAAATATATGAATAGATAAGGTTACAAAGAAGTTGTTTGTGTTATGTTTGCTTAAAAATATTTTTATCCGCTTTCTCAAATTTACTTGGTTGATACTCTACTAAATTCATGTATGAAATATAATACTATGTGCGACTTTAGTTCTATTATTTATAATTCCTTAGAGATAGAGCCTGAAGAAAAAATAGATTTGTTTACGGCTATGAGTGATGCGAATATTTACATAGTAGAATTATATAACTATTACGCCAATTTACTTGAAGTAGATGTACCGACAAATATCACACTAACTGTCACTCCTCAAGCTCCCGAGAAGCCATCATCTTCTACACAACACCAACTGCCTGATTACTCTTATTATTTAAATATTTGGGACAATGTTCTCGTCAACATACACAACAAATTATCAGAAAGAGCTTAGGTATTATCTTCAACAACCGATAGAGGATCGTAGAGCAAGGATCAACACATTGGATTGGTGAAAGAATAATAAAAGACAATATCCTGTGCTTTTAAGATTAGCTAAAGATATATTGAATTTTTCAATGTCAACCGTTGCATCGGAGAGCGCTTTTAGTCAAGGATGATAACAGCTTGGAGACAACCGACACTCATTGGAAAGAAATGTTATGAATGTTCTAGTTTGCCCTAGAGATTGGATTAGAGCATAACGATGAAATCAAGGAATAAAGGTGGAGCCTAAAGACGAATAGAATCTTAAAGAAATTCTAACTTCAAGGGAGAACACAACACAATCAAGTCCAATGCATGATTTTTTCTCCGTTGATTTTGACTATCCTATGGTAGTTCCCGTTAGTATTAACATGCACGTGTTGAAAAAAATGATGCAAAATTTATAGATTTTTCATTCATGTAAATTATAAGTTTTGAATCATTTTGAATAAAATACAACATTCATTCACTCCTTACTTTGTAATGTTTTTCATTTAAATTGAATTTCTAGTTTGAATTAAATACTTTTAATATATCACTATCAAACTTTACACTAATTAATAAATATAACAAACATTTATATACATATATTCTACATATATACACAAGTGGTATTTAAAGTAGTATATATATAGTCTGTGTGTATATGTTGTATGTATATAATTTCAAGTGGTATTTTAAGTAGTATATATTCTACATAAATGTCTATATATTTTCTATAGACTAAAATAGTATATATTTAATGTGTATAAGTTTCTAAAGTAGTATAATATGTAATGTATATATGTTAATGTGTGTAAGTTTTTCATTTAAATTGAAGTTATAGTTTGAATTAAATACTTTTAATATATTACTATCAAACTTTACACTATGTAATAAACATAACAAACACATATACACGTAATGAAAAAATAAATATCTTTTAAGTTCAAATATAATGAAAACATATAATGAATATATGTTCAAAACTTCAAGAATTATTATATTAAATAGCATACATTGTAATCTTGTATGTATATATGTGTGTTCTAAAGTATATAACATGTAATGTATATATCTTTCAAATTTCAAATGGTATTTAAAGTAGTATTTATTCTACATATATGTGTATATATTTTCTATAGACTCTAAAGTAGTGTGTATTTAACGTATACATGTCTATATGTTTTCTAAAGTAGTATATATATATTGTATATATGTTGTATGTATATTATTTCAAGTGGTATTTAAAGTAGTATATATTCTACATGTATGTGTATATATTTTCTATAGACTAAAATAGTATATATTTAATGTATACATGTGTATATGTTTCTAAAGTAGTATTATATGTAATGTATATATTGTACGCATATAGGTGCATATATTTCCTATAGAATCTAAACTAGTATCTATTTAAAGTATACATGTGTTTATATTTTCTAAAGTAGTATATATTTAGTTTATATATGTTGTATGTATAATATTTAAAGTAGTATATATATTGTATTGTACGTATATATGTGCATATATTTTCTGTAGAATCTAAACTAGTATCTATTTAAAGTATACATGTGTATATGCCTTTTAAAGTAGTATATATTTAGTGTATATATGTTTTATGTATATTATTTAAAGTAGCATATATATTGTATTATACGTATATATGTTCATATATTTTCTATAGAATCTAAACTAGTATCTATTCAAAGTATACATGTGTATATGTTTTCTAAAGTAGTATATATTTAGTGTATATATGTTGAATGCATATTATTTAAAGTAGTATATATATTGTATTGTACATATATATGTGCATATATTTCCTATAGAATCTAAACTAGTATCCATTTAATGTATACATGTGTATATATTTTTACAGTAGTATAGATTTAGTGTATATATGTTGTATGTGTATTGTTTAACTTTTTAAAAATGTATATAGGTGTGTATATATTGAAAAAAATATGAAAGTATGAATTTAATTTTTTTTTAAATTTGATCGATCAAAACGGATAATTCTTAAGTGGGTCGGTTCGGATCCGTTTAAGCAAATTTCACTGTTTGGGCCCGGACCAGACCAGACCATTAACACTAACCTGGTATTGGACCAGACCATAATCCGGTTAAATTTTGTGGGCCGGTGCCAATTTGAACCAGACCGGCCCGATTAACAGTCCTAATTTGACATGTACTTTATTACCATTGTAAAAATTTGATATTTAAATTTTATTATTGTTGGACCTCATTCATAGATCATCAATATAATCGATGATTTCTCATGCAGTGGGTAGATGATGGCCTGTATAGATCGACACTCCGTCATATGTAAGGTACATACGGGTTGGTGCAACGATCAAAAAAAATAGTACATATAAATAATTAAATAAATTAAACTGAATTAAGGATCATCAATGGTGTTTAGTGTAAATAATAGATTGCGCTCTTTGTCATTAATATAACGAATTAGTTTATTTCCTTACTAGTATACGGTGAAAAAAAAAGAATAATTAATTAATAAGAAAATAAATTATTAGATTTTATGCAATTAAATGAGTTTAAACAAGTCATATGATCGTATAAGAGTCCATATAAATTAGATATGGTGATCAAAGATGTGTGAGGATGGGTAGTGGTTGTACAATCAACATCCTCAGGATAATGTTTACCAAATCACAAGTATGTTGTGAGGAATTCAATTGTTCAATCATAACTTATCCTCTCACATCTTTGATCATAATTTTTAATTTACGTGGACTCTTATACGATCACATGATTTGTTTAAATTCATTTAACTGCATAAATTTTAATAATGGATAACCTTCGAACTATAATTTTTGGGTGACCTTGCAAACTATCCGGTTAGGATATTTTTGCAGCTTATAGATGACGTATGATCTATCAATTCAAAGGTTATCTTGCACACTATCATATTTCAAATAATATGACTTATAGATGACCCTCAAATTGTCAATTTCTAGGAAGTCTCATATATAATTTGTCTTTAAATGATGACTTAAAGGCGTCCCTTCAAATCGTGTACTCTTGATGCATTCAGATGCTGATTCATAAGATGAGATATCCTCGACGCTAGCGTTTATGTCTCGCGTGTCAACATATATAAAATACTGATGATATCCTCGACACCAGCGTTTATGTCTTACACGTCAATAGATATAAAATGTGATGATATCCTCGATGTCAGTGTTTATGTCTTGCGTGTCAACAGGTATGAAATAGCCCTCTTGGCAAATGATATGAATGACCCTCTTGGCAAAGATATGAATGTCCCTCTCGGCAATGATATAAAATGACCCTCTTGGCAATGATATGAATGGACCTTTTGGGAATGATATGAAATGGCCCTCTTGGCGATGATATGAAATGGCCCTCTCGGCAATACTATGAAATAGCCCTCTTGGAAATGATATGAATGGCCTTCTTGGAAATAATATGAAATGATATAAAATGGCCCTCTTGGCAATGATAAGAAATTATATAAAGTGGCCCTCTTGGCGATGATATGAAATGGCCTTCTTGGCAGTGATATGAAATAATATAAAATAGCCCTCTTGGCGATGATATGAATGACCCTCTTGGGAATTTGAAAACAGCTTTACCTGAGTTTTTTTGTCTATATCTTGCTTTCTACATGTACCTGCACTTAAAGTAGATGATTAGTAGACACAAAGTCATTTTTGCTAGCGACCATTTTTTGAGAAAAATTCTAAATACAATGTTCCTAAAGAAAAGAAGATGCCTTTGTTTGTCATCCATGATCTCAAGAAATGGGATGGATAATTCAAATGGTCCTCAATAAATGGGTTTTAAACCCATTTTCGGTCAACCCAAAAATACCATTCTTAAGCATTATATGTTCTGGTAGGACTCCCAATTTGCTTGGGGATTCTTTGAAATCATCGCTCATTTTTGTGTATCCATCCCTGCATCCATCGAAAAATGATTAGTTTGAATGAAACTACTCCGTATTGACCTTCTTCGATCCTTGATTTGCTCCTTGCCATCTTTTGGGTACTCCACCATGTTGGTGCCTCCCCCTGGGTCCCTGCTTCCATAGACACCCAGGCAATCACTAAGTCAAAGATTTGTAAAGATTATTTTCAAATGTGGTCTTGTTTTTAGCAAATAGTTTTGAAAGTATCTGTAAAAGCTTTAGAAAATTTCTGCCAGTCATGTCATGTACTATCTCAACGAACATCTTCCTCGTGGCTTTGACTATATCCGAAGGATGATTTCCAGAACTCCTGACCATTGTTTGAGGGTTCTTCAAATAGTTCTGTCATAGCTAGAAACTGAGTCCACCTAGACTTTGTCACAGCTGGTAACTTTAAGAGTTTGACTTTGGTGTTGGGCGTATTTATACCCCTAAGAACCATAATTTACCCATATTTTAGGCTAAGTTTGGAGGATAAAATATATAATTCCTGCACTTTTAGTCCATTTTCCTGTAAGTGAGCTAACCTATGTGATTAGCATGTTTTCAGGTATTAATGATGAAGATTTCAGCACTTTGTGGACCTTTGGGCAGCAAAGGAAAACTTCACATAAGAGGGAAGGCAGCTTTTGGAAGCTTGTGGACTGAATGTGACGCATGGAGAATTTGTCCCGGGCAAAAGAAGTATTTTTAAATACTTAGGGATGCAGCAGTAACTTAGTAGGACAAGGATGTTATAAAAACCTTATTTGCTGAATTTTTCAGCATTCATTCGGTCATTATTATTCAACATACATTATTCAGTTTACAGATTCTGTAAGTTTAGACAGAGAAATACGGCTTTCTTGAGCAACGGATAGAGAAAAAACGTCAATCCCTTTTGACGCCAAAAATCATCCACATCGCCAAGATTATTCTAGTTGTGGTATGATGATTATGTCTATTGTGATTTCCGTTGTAATCATGAGTAGCTAAACTTCTCTGTTAGGGTTATAAAAACCTTGTGAGATACTATCTATTACTATGAGTTTGTGAATTCTTGATGTGTATGCTACTTAGATCATTACTCTCTTCGTTTTAACTTAATTCTCATGGTTGCAAACATAGAGAACATGCCATTATAGCATTAACTTGTTCGAAAGAAAATTTACATGTTTGGAAAAGAGAGTGTGACAAGGAAATAGGGCTACCAACCCCTATTTACACGTTAATGCCTTAACTGGATTAATTTCTTGGAGAGTTCGTACCATTAGTTATACACTTTAGGCTCGAGAGAGTTAAAGTGAAATAATCCTTGATGGTTGTGAAACACTAGGGTTTACCATTAGAATACGAATCTCTATAAGTGCATGCATGTCTAAATTCCACATTCCTCATAGTTAATAGATACGTAGAACTCATAAGGTGGACATAACTTTAACTTATCAATCTCTGTGATTAAATCTTACTAAATACATTGTCTCATTCGTTATTTTGTTAACATTATTTCACGCATAACTCAATCCCCCCTTTTTCGTAGAATTTTTGACCAACAGTCTACTAATAATTGCAACACTTAGTGACCAAGTATTCCCTGTGGGATTCGACACCCAACCCAGTTGGGTTCTATATTTGACAGTGACCGCTTAGACTTTCTTACGAGAGCTGTAGTTTGGGCGTTATCAAATTTTTGCGCCGTTGCCGGGGAATATGATTGTCAACTAAGTTTGTGATAGTTAATAGACCCTTTGGTCAAAGATTCTCGAATTTTACTTTGTGTTTGTTGTTTTTGTTTTGTTCAGGTTTGGTAGAGTGCATGCCCAATACACGAAGTTCTGGTCAGCCATTATTACCTCTAAATCCTTAACCATATCTTATTGGCAGAATGGATACACAACGTGACATTGAAAGAAGGGTTGCTCAACAGGAGCAGGCTAGATTAGCTACATTGGCAGCTGCTCAAGTGCATCAACAGAATATTGATAACCCATGGCGAGCAACAAATCCTGATGATGAGGACCTGGGTGATGATGAGTTACTAAATCCAAGGCGTACATATGAGGTGGCAGCGCTTGTGAACAGAAGAGATCGTCAAGCTAGAATGAGACCTGACTGTCGAGCTGTGCAGGTTCCTTTTGATGATGATAATGACGATCTGGATGGAACTGGTGCCACTGGGGCTATTGTTCCTCCGCCCTTGGCACCCGGAGCCAAGTTCAATATCACTAGCACCATGATTTAGTTATTGCAGCTCAAGGGGTTATTTGGTGGGCTTGCGGGCGATGATCCGATTATGCATCTGATCAACTTTATCTCAACATGCAAGTCGTTTGAAAATCCAGGAATTAGACAGAATACAATTCGACTGCACTTATTTCCATTATCTCTATCTGGGGAGGCAACTCTATGGTTGAATGGGCTAACTCCTGATTCTATTACTAATTGGAGGCAACTGAAAGACGCTTTCCTAGAAAGATTCTTTCCGCCATCCAAAAGAGCACAATTAAGAGATGAGATTAGCAATTTTCAACAGCTTCCAACTGAAGCTCTCCACGAAACATGGGAGAGGTTCAAGAAGAAGCTTATGCGGTGCCCAAACCATCAGATGACAAACATCCACTTGATGGAAATATTATATAGGGCTTTGAATTCGGTGACAAAGCCAGTGGTTGATAATGCTGCAGGAGGGTCATTCATGGACCTTACTTTTATTGAGGAAAGTGATATGCTGGGTCGTATGACAAAGCAGAGTAGAGCTTGGCATACCAGGGATTCTGAGGTAGCAAGCTCTACTATATCTATTGGCATAACAGCAGAACAGAGGCGAAGACAAGAGGAACGTGACCAAGATATGGCTCACATGAAATTGCAGATGGATCTTCTTACCAAGCATTTATTATCAGGAAAGACCGAAAAGGTTAAGGCCGTTGTATCACAGGGAAGAGATGAATCCGACTCTGAAGAAGAAGCGAACTACTTGAATAATCAGGGGGGTTTTCGAGGCAATGCCCAAGGAAACCAAGGTCAAAACTATTATGATAAATCCGGATACAAGAATAAGACTGACAGGAGTGGTTTGTATGTTTCTCCTGGAAATCGTGAGGCCGCGACATCTGGCCCCGGGAAGTTGTCCATAGAAGATATGATGGCTAAGCTGTTGAAAGGAGTGGAGGCAACCAACACAGGAGTAACGGAGGTAAAGAATGATTTGTCCTCAATAAATCAATTGGTTGATTCACATTCCACTTTAATAAAATAGTTGGAACAACAATTGAGTCAACTATCAGCGGCATTCAATCAAAGAAAAGCTTGCACCTTACCTAGAGACACTGTGCAAAACCCAAGGAACGACTGACCATGTATGGCTATTACTACCAGGAGTGATAAGGTGTTGGAAAATCCATCCAAAGGCAAGCATGTGGTTGATGATATAGCAGATAATGTTATTGATGTAGAGTGTGATGATGCCGTAGAAGCTGAAGAGAGCGTTCATGATGTTCCCCCTAGATGTCTGCAGCCTAAAAAGATCGATAATCGGAAGCAAGATAAAAAGGAAGTGGTGGAGAAAACTATTCCCCTTCCACCACCACCTTTTTCTCAGAGACTGAAGAAGAAAGCTGATGACACCAGGTTCAGTAAATTCATGACTATGTTGAAGCAGCTGACTATTAATGTTCCTTTGGTGGAGCCGCTGGAGCAGATGCCTGGGTACACCAAATTCATGAAGGACCTTTTGACAAAGAAAAGGGCAGCAAGTTATAAACTGGCAGATGATGTTCATCATTGCGGTGCAATTGCCACGAGATCTTTAGTATAGAAGAAGGCAGATCCTGGTGCTTTTACTATTCCTTGCACAATGGGATCTATGAATTTTGCTAAGGCATTGTGCAATTTGGGAGCTAGCATCAATTTGATGTCGTTATCCATTTACAGAAAGTTGGGGTTGGGCGATCCTATACCAACCAATATGCGGCTCGTGATGGCAGATAGGTCGGTAAAATGACCTGTTGGTATCTTATATAATGTACTGGTGAAGGTTTCTACCATCATTTTTCCCGCAGACTTTGTTATTTTGGATTGCGAGGTGGATTCTGAAGTTCCCATAATCTTGGGGCGCCCTTTCCTTGCAACAGGGAGTGTGCTTATTGATTTAAGAGCTAATGAACTTTTATTTTGGATGAATGACGAAGTGGTTCGTTTTGATGTATGCAAATCAATGAAGCATCCTAAAGATATGAATGTGTTCTCTGTAACTGAGGTGTATTATGAAGATGAGAAAGAATTATCTATAGAGAAGCAGCTTATTGTTGATCCATTGGCTGCTGTGCTTATGAATTTTGAGCTTGAGGATGTTGAAGATTATGAAGAAACTATTTGTGCTCTAACAGAAATAGGGTCATATTCTCATGCTCCTAAGAAGCTAGACCTCGATCTTAAGAATCGACCTTCACCACCAGCAAAACCATCTATTGAAGAGCAACCAGTGCTAGAATTGAAAGAACTACCCAGTCATCTCAAGTATGCATTTTTGGGAAGTGGTGAGACACTTCCGATTATTGTTGTGGCTGATTTGGGCGAGCAGCAAGTAGCGGATCTCATGTCTGTCCTGAAGAGGTACAAGAGAGCCATCAATTAGACTATTACTGATATAATTGGTATCCTTCCTGGGATATGTATGCACAAGATTCAGCTCAAAGAAAATTGTGTGCCTACCATTAAGCATCAATGATGTTTAAATCCACCTATGCAAGAGGTGGTGAAGAAAGAAATTATTAAGTGGTTAGATGCAGGGGTGGTGTATCCAATCTCAGACAGCAAATGGGTGAGTCCGGTACAATGTGTGCCCAAGAAAGGGGGCATAACGGTAGTTGCAAACGAAAAGAATGAGCTAATCCCACTCAGACCTGTCACAGGGTGGAGAGTGTGCATGGATTACCGGAAGATGAATTCGTGGACGCTAAAGGATCACTTCCCAATGCCATTCATGGACCAAATGCTTGATCGATTGGCAGGGAAGGAATGGTTTTGTTTCTTAGATGGTTATTCCGGTTATAATCAGATTTGCATTGCTCCTGAGGATCAAGAGAAGACCACTTTTACATGCCCGTATGGTACGTTTTCTTTCAAACGTATGCCATTTGGGTTATGTAACGCACCTGCCACTTTTCAGCGTTGTATGATGTCCATTTTTTTTTATATGGTTGAAGACACCTTGGAGGTGTTCATGGATGATTTTTCAGTTGTGGGTGAGTCGTTTGAATCGTGCTTGGCGAATCTGAGTATGGCGTTGCAGAGATGTGTTGAATTCAACTTGGTGCTAAACTGGGAGAAGTGTCATTTTATGGTTAAGGAAGGCATTGTTCTTGGGAATAAAGTCTCTGAAAGAGGAATTGAGGTAGATCGAGCCAAGATTGAAGTTATCGAGAAACTACCACCTCCAATTTCTGTAAAGGGAGTTCGTAGTTTCCTCGGTCATGCCGGTTTTTATCGGAGGTTTATTAAAGACTTCTCCAATATTGCTAGTCCATTATGCAAACTTTTGGAGAAGGATGCAAAGTTCGACTTTGGTGAAGATTGCTTGAAGGCATTTGAATGCCTCAAAGGGAAGCTAGTTGAACCTCCTATTATTGTAGCACCTGATTGGTCACTACCATTTGAAGTTATGTGTGATGCAAGCAGGGTAGCTTTGGGGGCTGTACTTGGTCAGAAAAGAGAAAGGCTATTTCATCCAATCTACTATGCGAGCAAGGCCTTGAATAGAGCCCAGAAGAACTATACCGTCATGGAACAAGAGCTTCTAGCAGTTGTTTATGCTTTTGAAAAGTTTCGTGCTTACTTGTTGGGAACCAAAGTGGTGGCTCATACAGATCATGCGGCTCTGAGATATTTAATGAAAAATAAGGATGCTAATCCAAGGCTAATTCGGTGGGTGTTATTGCTTCAAGAATTTGATTTCGAGGTAAAGGATAGAAAAGGTTGTGAAAACCAAGTAGCTGATCATCTATCTAGACTTGAGAGTGAGCACATAGCACAACCTGACCTTGAGATTGATGATACATTTCCCAACGAAAAGATCCTAGCCACTATGGTGGAAGACTTACCGTGGTATGCAGACTTTGCGAACTACGTGGTAAGTAAAGTGATGCCTTAGAATCTCTCCTTTCATCAAAAGAGAAAGTTCATGCATGATGTGAAACACTACTTCTAGGATGAACCATATATGTTTCGACGATGTGCTGATGGTGTTATTAGGCGTTGCATCTCTGATGTGGAGGTGCCTAGCATATTGGAAGCAAGTCATGCTTCCCAAGTTGGGGGTCACCATGCAGGTGATCGGACAGCCAGAAAGGTATTGCAAAGCGGCTATTATTGGCCTTCATTATTCAAGGATGCCTACAATTTTGTGAGAAAATATGATCAATGTCAGAGGCAAGGCGCGATTTCTAAGCACCATGAGATGCCCATGTCTAAAATTCTTAAAGTAGAGCTATTTGATGTATGGGGTATTTATTTCATGGGCCCATTTGTGAGTTCGTTTAGGATGAAATATATCCTAGTAGCTGTGGATTCTGTATCCAAATGGGTCGAAGCAGTAGCACTGGCTGACAATGAAGGTAAGCGTGTTGTAGCATTCTTAAAGAGAAATATCTTCTCTCATTTTGGGGTACCACGTACCATTATAAGCGATGGAGGATCACACTTTTGCAACAAGCTGTTCAGAGCCGTGTTGGTAAAATATGGGGTCAAGCAACATAAGGTGGCTACACCTTACCACCCACAAACTAGTGGGCAAGTAGAGGTTTCTAATCGGGAGATCAAGCTGATCCTTGCTAAGACTGTAAATGCTAGTAGGAAAGATTGGTCTCGGAAGCTGGACGATGACTTATAGGCTTATTGGACTGTGTTCAAGACACCGATTGGCATGTACCCGTACCAACTAGTTTATGGGAAAGTTTGTCACTTGCCGATTGAGCTCGAACATAAAGCATTGTGGGCGTTGAAGCGGCTTAACCTGAATTGGGATGATGCTATTAAGTTGAGATTGGAACAACTGAATGAGATGGATGAATTCCATCTACATGCGTATGAAAGGGCAGACCTCTACAAGGAACGGATGAAAAAGTACCATAATCGGCGGATTATCCAATGAAACTTTCAGAAGGGTGATATGGTACTTCTTTTCAACTCCAGAATGAAGCTATTTCCAGGTAAGTTGAAGTCTAAATGGTCTGGTCCGTTCAGAATTAGCCAAGTCTACTCGTTTGGAGTAGTAGAGTTAGAAGACAATGATAGTGGTGCCTTTAAGGTGAATGGCCAACGAGTGAAGCCATATATCGGTCCTCTTGACTCGATAAAATGTATGGCCACCATCTATCTCGACGAAGTCTAAGTAATCGAGATAACTATGTCGTGCCGCGACAATAAATCAAGCGCTACGTGAGAGGCAACCCATCATTTTTAATTGTTTTGTTTTACTAGGTGTTTGTTTTTGTTAAATAAAAATTCAAAAATAAGAGTCGAGCCACGACCAAAACTAAGGCGCTTGGTGGGAGGCAACCCATCTTTCTAATCGTTTTTGTTGTTTTTGATTAAGTGTAAGTGCAGGACGTACAAAAGAGGGAATTAATTCCAAAATTTTGATTTGAAAGTGAGCCATGTTAAAGGTGGTAAGTTACGAATAAAGGAACAAAGGCTATCGGTTAGGCATTGCCTATGCTAAACTAGGCAATGGACAAGGCAAGGCCTATGTTAATCTAGGCAATGGACAAGGCAAGGCCTATACCGTTGCCTATGCTCACTGCCTCACATAGGCAATGGACAAGGCATTGCCTATGCAAATCTAGGCAATGCTATAGGCACCGCCTATGCCCATCTAGGCAATAGTATAGGCGCCGCCTATGTCGTTGCCTGCGCTCACTGTTTCAACAAAGCGATAGGCAAGGCGCCGCCTATGCCCAACTAGGCGATAGGCAAGGTGCCGCCTATGCTAAGCATAGGCAAAGCATTAGGCGCCGCCTACTTATCATTTTTGTCTCCTAACCCAATTTTACATGGATCAAACCCGACCCAAACCTTAGTCTATAAATTGATCCTCAATCTTAGAACAAAATCTCATTGTTTGCTCAAGATAGGCGTCGCCCAAGCTTCCAAATTCTCTCAAAATTTTTTCTTTTTGCTCATCTAGTCTTGCAAGTTCATCTTCCGGATCCATCACCAAGTAAGTTATTCTTTTATATTCCGTAGTTGTTGAAATGCTACGTTTATAATGATTTGTTATATTTTGAAGTGTTGTTGGTGATTAGAAGGTGATTGGTTTGTTATGATACATCTAGTTGAGTGAAAGAATACGTGTGGGTGTTCTTGACTTTGTTCCGACTTGTATTTGATTGTTATACACTGTCATAGTTTTATGAAGTCGAAATTGTGAAGTTAGTACATAATCTTGTAAGTTGAAAGCTTGAATGTTTGAATGACTCGTTCATTAAGATACCGATTATGATTGACCACAAGCATAAGATGGTGTGATTGTGCCTATGCAATAACTTGTTTCTATTTGTGATACGATATTTATGTGATGGTCTTGTTCAAAAAGTCCATTCATCCAAACATGAAAGTTAGACAAGATTACATGAAATAGGATTGGAAAGGATAGTTAAGATGACATGAACGTATGACTGTCTTGAACATGTTGTTGAAACATATCACCTAAATGTATGTCGATGAAGTCTGAGTAATCGACATCATTCACTTAAGCAGTCTGTGCCAACAAATTAAGTGTGGGGTGGCGCCACTACTATTTGGTTTTCGATTGAATCTTCCGAGATGAAGCTAACATGACTCTATTTTAATCTCAGGTAGAATGGCACCAAAAGGACGACAAGAAAAAGAAAAAGTGTCCACCTCACAGAAGGGTCAGAAAAGGGGAAGAAAAGAGCAAGCTGAGTCCTCCTCTTTGCAAATACCTCGACGCACTTTCGGGATAAAGTGGGTCCTAGAGGAGGAAGGAAAGGAGTGGTACAAGAACAACAAAGTAAAGAAATATGTTCACGTGGATTTGATGCAGAAAGAGAGTCTAGCAAAGAGAGAGCCCCGCATTTTGGCTAAAATCATGGCGCTAAATCTTGATTTCATTTTCCGAGATATGGGGGGATGCAATCTTGATCTAATGCGAGAGTTCTATGCAAATTGGTCCCCAAAGACTACCGGAAGTGAAGTGAAGATTCGGGGCCAAGTCTTGCAACTGAATGCGGAGTTCTTCAACTCTTTTTTGGGTATTCTATCTGTGGATCCATCACCGCTCAAGGAGCTTTATCACAGACCTCCCTACAGGGCAATTAGACACACATTGTGTGAAACAAGGTCAATGGCACGGTGGATTCATCACAAGGATACTGGTCGGCACAATACCTTCCCGTATGCTTCCTTGAACAGAGGAGCTCGTATATGGTTGAAGATAGTCAACTCTTGCTTGATTCCTGGGACACAGTACACAAAGGTCACACGTGATAGAGTATACTTGGTGTACGCTCTGATGACTAATATTCCCATCAACATTGGTGCAGTGATACGATCGTCAATGCGTAAGGCTAGGCTGCACAAGAGGTCCCATTTCAGCTTTGGCAATTTGTTGACTGCGATATTGAGGAAGGAGCACATTGAAGAGGAACCTGCAGATCATAAGCTTCCACACAACTCGAAGAAGGTTGATCTTACGAAGGCTAAAGATCCTGAAACTGGGCATGACATCAACCTGACCACTGCAGAAAGACATGCTCACGATGAAAGCTTCTTTCGCCATTTATATGGCATGACGAGGTTTACCATGATGAGTGGGGGTCGTGTTCCAACTGATGCAGAGCTCCAGCAGTTGGATTATGACTACCCGATGAATGAGCATACGCGGGTTATGTGTGGAGTAGGTGTACATTTTGAGGAACCTCTCGATGATGATGTGCCGATTGACGATGATCGCCGACTGCCAGACTCAGACGTGGAGGACAACTCTGATGACGACGACTCTGATGATGATTCCAACGCAGGGGGTATGACCCTAGACATAGAGGAGGAGTCTGACTAATCAGGTTTTCCTTATTTATTTTCCACTGAGGGAAGTGTGTCCCTTCTAAGTGTGGGGTGCTGGTATTTGTATGTTGTATTGTACTTCTTTGCCTGCATTTATTCTAGTTTGTAGTTAAATTTTTAGATTTTTAGATTTTTTTTTAGATTTTGCATGAAATTGTTCTGATAGGCGGCATGGTATTATGACAAGAGTTTGTGTTAAAATCATTACTATTGAGACATTTAGGCTCTAAGTGTGACTCACTGTGTGATAGGTGTGTGGTTTAATTCATTCATCTGTTGGGTCAAGATTCTATACTGCTCCCAATAAAGTTGACCATGTGCCTTGTGTGTGTGAGGTTGTAGTATATTCTGTGTTGTGACTGATGCTAGAACTTGCCTGGTGTGTGTGAAAAGCGAAATAAAGAGTGTGAGTTTAGGAGATGATTTAGGCATTTCTTTGGCAGCTCCGAATTTGTTTACCTTCTGTTTACCTACCCTTGTACATTATCCTAGTTAACCCCCTTTGAGCCTTTAGCTATTTTCTTTGACAGCCTCATATATAGTCTAATCCATTTTTTTCAAGACCATAATTTGATCCAAATTCCTAAGCGTTTTAAATTGTAGAGTCATGTGACAAAATAAGAGGAAATTGGGTGAGAGTGATGCCTCAGAGTGTATTGGTACTTCAAATTGTTGTGAAAAAGAATGGCTATCATAGAGGTGTTTTATAAAAAAAACACAGAAATAGAAAAATAAAAAGATAGTTGTGTTTATAATTGAATAACAAAATAGGTGAAAAGGGGTGGTAGATGAAAGGAAAGTAGAGGGGTTGTTTAAAAGAGAGTGTTAATGACATAATGTGGTGTATTAAAGCGCTTAGGGAACATAGTCACTATTTTCGGCCAAAATAGTCCTACCTGTCCCTTAGCCTACATTACAACCTGTAAAGACCTATTTGATCCTAATCTTAGCATTCTGATATTAGTGGAGCATTAACCTAAGGGCAAGCCTATGGTCATCAGTTGCAACATATGAATTCTTTGTGAGAGAGAGAGCAAGGAGAGTCTTATACCCATGTTTCGAAAAATGCAAAACTTGTGAGTGATTATGGGTAATATAGTGTGTGAGACACACATGGTTGATGATTGTTGGGTAGTTTTGTATGATTCTTTGTGCCTTAACTTGTGGATACGAATTAACCATCATCACGAGTCTATGTTGGAGGTTGAATTGTTTCTAGTAGTGATCAAGAAAACTGCTCTTTGTTAGTAATTGTCGTGCATGTCTTGTTGAACATTTTGTGTTGCTACTGTGAAATTCTAGTTAGATATCTGCATGGACGTAATATTTTGTTCGAGGACGAACAAAGCTTTAAGTGTGGGGTGGTGATGTTGGGCGTATTTATACCCCTAAGAACCATAATTTACCCATATTTTAGGCTAAGTTTGGAGGATAAAATATATAATTCCTGCATTGTTAGTCCATTTTCCTGTAAGTGAGCTAACCCATTTGATTAGCATGTTTTCAGGTATTAATGATGAAGATTTCAGCACTTTGTGGACCTTTGGGCAGCAAAGGAAAACTTCACATAAGAGGGAAGGCAGCTTTTGGAAGCTTGTGGACTGAATGTGACGCATGGAGAATTTGTCCCGGGCAAAAACAGTATTTTTAAATACTTAGGGATGCAGCAGTAACTTAGTAGGACAAGGATGTTATAAAAACCTTATTTACTGAATTTTTCATCTTTCATTCGATCATTATTGTTCAACACACATTATTCAATTTACAGATTCTGTAAGTTTAGACAGAGAAACATGGCTTTCTTGAGCAACGGATAGAGAAAAAACGTCAATCCCTTTTGACGCCAAAAATCATCCACATCGCCAAGATTATTCTAGTTGTGGTATGATGATTATGTCTATTGTGATTTCCGTTGTAATCATGAGTAGCTAAACTTCTCTGTTAGGGTTATGAAAACCTTGTGAGATACTATCTATTACTATGAGTTTGTGAATTCTTGATGTGTATGCTACTTAGATCATTACTCTCTTCGTTTTAACTTAATTCTCATGGTTGCAAACATAGAGAACATGCCATTATAGCATTAACTTGTTCGAGAGAAAAGTTACATGTTTGGAAAAGAGAGTGTGACAAGGAAATAGGGCTACCAACCCCTATTTACACGTTAATGCCTTAACCGGATTAATTTATTGGAGAGTTTGTACCATTAGTTATACACTTTAGGATCGAGAGAGTTAAAGTGAAATAATCCTTGATGGTTGAGAAACACTAGGGTTTACCATTAGAATACGAATCTCTATAAGTGCATGCATGTCTAAATTCCGCATTCCTCATAGTTAATAGCTACGTAGAACTCATAAGGTGTACATAACCCTAACTTATCAATCTCTGTGATTAAATCTTACTAAATACATCGTCTCATTCGTTATTTTGTTAACATTATTTCATGCATAAATCAATCCCCCCTTTACCGTAGAATTTTCGACCAACAGTCTACTAATAATTGCAACACTTAGTGACCAAGTATTCCCTGTAGGATTCGATACCCAACCCAGTTGGGTTCTATATTTGACAGCGACCTCTTACACTTTCTTACGAGAGCTGTAGTTTGGGCGTTATTAGACTTTACCCTCTGGTGCTGGGGGATTTGAAATATATTCCAATGTTTAGAGAAAATTTTGAGGCCTTCCTCAAAATTTATACCCCAGTTTGAAGTTATTTGATATGATATCAACTCGAGGGAATACGAAGTCTTTGTTGGTCTTCGTTCTCTTTGTTAGATGATGCTCTTCCTCTTGTGAATTTTTGAGATTTCTCAGCCCCAGTTTCCATTTCCTGGGGTGGTATGACCGAGCCATTGGGGCGCTTACGTATCCAGATGAAATAGGAATCAGGTCAAACGTAGTTCAGGATTATGCTGAGGATATATTGAAAAATCTAATGGGTTGACCGAAGCCGACATAGGTAACCTACGTATCCCTTTCTGGGATTTCAGGTCATCACGTAGCTCATACATAAAGGGAAAACATAAATTATCCTAAGGGTTCGATCGAAGCTGATATAGGCCACCTACATATCTTTTTTGGGGAATTTAGGTCAAACGTAGTTTGTACATAAAAGAAAAGGGATTTTAGGCAATTACATATTATAAAACACATTATTACAAAGGCGATCACAGATAAACCAAGAAACAAAAACTATAACATCTTTCAAGCACAATATCGTTTTACCAAATCAGAATTGATTGGTTTGGTCCACTCTTGACCATCCATCTCAGGTATAATTAGGGCTCCTCCAGGTTGATCTTCTTTTGATTTTCACATTCCTCTATATCTACTACTAACTTCTCCTAATCTCCTTTTCTGTTCATCATTATTTCCTTCGCTTTGTTCGTCTAACCCCTGACATGACATGACATTGGCAGGTTTTTAAGTTATTGCTACCAAAATAAACCATGCTAGATAATCATATTTAAAAATAACTTCTTAAATAAATGGAGGCCTTTTGGAAAATAAATAAAAACTATGGCTCATAAACCACACAAATGTGGGCCCATGCTTTTTTGAAAGCTTTAAAACACGAAATGAAAAGTTGAGACATAAAAGGGTGGATCACGGGGCCTCCTCCAAATCATCATTGATTTTAAAAACTATTAGTAATTGCCCTTTCATATACCACGATGGGTGATGGGTTATGAGTGGAGTGGAGGTCCAGTTTTGTAAGGCCTCCCCTGGTGCAATCTTTTTCACCCCACCGGACTTTGGGAAATCATCTGGTAGAGCATTACATCCTTCGAACAGATCTCCTATCCCATGCCTAATACCATCATCATTTGACATCTCATGTGTAAGAAATGACTGGTACAAGAGCGGCAAGGGCCTAAACAGACTCTCCTTTGAATTATCTTCGATCTCATCTTCCTTTCTTGGTTGGAACTTCCATGCTTAAATGCTTTTTCTAGGACCATAACAAGCTCAATAATTGCTTCCAAATCCTTAGTTAAGGCAGCCACAACTTTCTCTATCTTCTCTACCTCTTCTATTCTTTTGAATCCTTCTGAATTTACCTTAGTGATGGCCTTGCTAGATGCCCATTCACCCTCTATTTCAATCATGTTAACTGTAGATCCCTCATGGTTAGGAAATAGATTACTGTTAATATTTAGTGTCGGTGACTAAAGCGTGATGACCTTCTAATCGATCAAATCTTGTCTCTTATGTTTCAAGTTAATACAATCCTCAATACTGTGCCCCACTGTTCCTGAATGAAAGGCACAATTTTGATCGGCATGATAAAATAGGGAGTTGGTATTGATAGGCTTTGGCTGTATCAGTTGCAAATAACCATCTTTCATCAATCTTCCGAAGAGTTGGGTATGACTTTTAGCTAATAAAGTGAATTTTCAAGGAGGCTTCTATTCAAGGTTTACACGTAGGTGGTTATACGAATTTTGATTAGTAGGAGGAGGTACTTGATGATAGTTTGGAGATGTTTAGGCGTTTGTTTGGTTGTTTGGAAGAGTAGCTTGAGTACGAGGCTGATAATTTTATTGTGGAACCTGGCACTGGGGTAAAATATTTGGAATTAGAGCTTGACATTGGGGTTGAGCGTAAAATACAGGCTGAAAACTTGGTGACGATGACAAGGAAAGAATATTCCTAGGCTTGAATTTCCCCTTATCAACAGAATTAGTAGAGACCGCAGTAGCATCCTCTTCTTTTCTTCTTTGAGAATGCAGAAGATTCAGATGATTTTGGGGTTTTGGCATTTTTTCCTGTTCAGATGCCTTCCTCTAACGATTCCCCAATCTTTACTAAATTTGTGAAAGTTACTCGGACCACGGATACCATCCTGGTATAAAATTCTCTTTCCTGTGTATGAGACAAAACCGATACCATTTCTTCCTCAGACATGGAAGGTTGTACTTTAGCAGCTTTTTTTCTCCAACGAAAGGCATAGTCTCAAAAACACTCATTATTCTTCTGTTTGATCCGATCTAGTGAGTATCGGTCAGGGACTATCTTAATGTTAAACGCGAACTTGTCAAGGAAACCCTTGGCCAATGCACTTCAACTAGTCCATCTTTTCTGTTCCTGAGACATGAACTATTCTAAGGCTTCTCCACTTAAACTCCGACTGAACAAACGTATCAATAATGCTTCATTTTTCCCTACCCCCACCATTTGATCACAATACCTTCTTAGATGGTCCATTGGATTTTCGGTGCCATCGAACACTTCAAATTTAGGACATTATACCCTTCTGGTAGATCTACTCTAGGGTGAACACATAAATCATCGTACCCTAACCCCTTGTTGTTCCCCGCTCCATGAGATTCCTTGATCCTCATCATCTCTACATTCATAGCTAGCAACTTCATTTCATACTCAATCCTCCACTCTTTCTCCTTCTCCTCGTAATGGTCCACCTTGGGATTAGAAAGGGAATTATAGATGTCAAGGGATATGATGGCATGAAGAGGATTTGGAAGGGAGGCTTGATTTTGCAGATGAAAGAAAGTTGGTTGGTAGATAGAGTAGACATTTTGAAAATTAGAAAGGTTTTGTGGAATTGAGTGTAGTTTGGTGGAATTTGAGAAGAATTCTGCAGATTGGAAACGAATTTGGTGGATTTAGGGATAGATTTGATGGAAGATTTGGTGATGGATTTGTGGATTTGGAAGTGGATTTGGGAGCGAATTTTGTTGATTTGAAAATGGGTTTTGGGATTTTAAGAATGGATTTAGATATGGGTTTTACGGGATTAGAGATGGATTTTGTGGATGGTAGACATCTGTGTTATTTTTGCGATTGGTGTTTTGGACAATTTGAGGAGTGGAGACGGACGATGCGTTATTTGGATGATTCTCGAGAATAGGCGTACTGGGGGAGATATTGGGAGTGGAGTCTCATGTCCTCCTGGAGTGGGAGCATTGACAGTGATGGCCAATTTAGCCAAATATCGAGTACGATTTATTTCCTCCTGAAGCATTTCTAACTTTCTTACAAGTTCCGCAATCATCTCACCCTGTTCCGCTATTACATTGTCCCTGATGGTCAATACATTTTCTTCATCATTTCCAGTCATTATTGAATGATGGTCATAGGATGGGATTTTATGCGCTTTTAACCTGGTTAAGTAGGGATGTTCTGCCTGCTCATTTCATCACGGAGTAGTTTTCTATTATCTGTAAAGTAAAACAACTCAAAGGCAAATGTGTTAGTTACCACATGTGATAAGCAAAGCAAAATACTTGACAAGAAATAGCCATGTAGAGTTGTTTGTGTCATAGCCAAATTCATCCATAGGAGCATAGCGGATAAACTTGTCTTTGATCCAAACAAATGCACATAAACACGTAAGGCAGTTATATCATATAAAAACATTATAATAATGTGAATCCTAACTGGGGTGACCCTTTTGAGGCAAGGATTTGGGCCTAACGATTTTTGAAAAATATATACTTTCTTAAGGTCAATCCATTATCCCCTAACTTTTATAGACACTAAAAGGGCATAAATGCCTACAAAAGATAACAAAAGAGGGATACAATCTTTAGGGAAATGGAAATAATATGAAAGACGACATGTTCCCACACAGGGGATAGAAAATACTAATTCCTGAGTGCTTCTTCTATCATCCTTCGCCTTCTTAGCTTCGTCCATTTCTTATATTGGTGACATCCGTTGACGTTCAAACTGTGCCTTAGATGCAACCTCCCAAATCGATCAATTTCTTGCTTAACTTGCTTCAATTCTTCTCATGAAAGAAACCAAATCAAGCTTTTTCCCGACCCCCAAAGGATAATGTATTGAATTAGAAAGGCATACATTTTCTTCAACACATAAATATGGTTCATCTATAATTGACTTGGGGTCAATAGATGCAGGTCAGGTTTTCTAATGGGCCCAATACCCCACTCGGGTATAGGGCCGTCCTAGGCTCATGCCTAAAATAGGGTTTTGGTTTCGTTCTTTCCTAGGTGTCTAGAGTGGGTTTGAAAAATGGTTCTCAAGTGGACAACTTGAGTTTGAAAATACGAACAGCCATCAGATGACTCACGCGCTAATAAGCCATTCGTATTTCCAACAAATTATTGAAATTGAACAATAGGGGCTGGGACATCCACAAAACCTTAAAATAGATTAAATAAGGCAGGAATATGCCATCAGATGCGATAGTTAAACTTTATAGAATCAAAAAATATAAACACATAAACAGTTAATCAAAAGACGAAATCAAACATTTGGTTAGAACCTAGTAAAAAATCCCCAGCAGAGTCGCCATTTCTGTTTTGCGGAGAATTTTTGACTTTTTGAGAGTCGTCACTTAATTTTTGAAAAAGAATTAAGAAACCTTAAACACTTTAAATGATCCAAAATAGAAAAATTATTTTAAGTTAAAGATTCTAGATAAGCGGTTTAAAGATTCTAGATAAGCGGTTCCTATTAATGTTTTAGGAAGGTGTTAGGCACCTAAAACGTCCGTTAACTTGTGGTTATCCGGGCTGTTTGAAAACGTCTTTGATTAACTTCTAAAAGATTAATTTGTTGAAAAGTGATTGATTTTTTTTAGAAAAGACTTGTGTAAAATAAATTTAAATGACTTAGTCGGGCTTTTAACTGAGTCTAATCAAATGAAAGGCAAATAAGCACGTAAAAGGGTAAGGGGAGAAATAATCTAGTTGGGCTTTTGGGACCACTCGCACCTGTCCTAATCTAAATATTGGGCTTTCGACCCACAACCAGTCCTAAGATAGTTTTCGGACCTTTGAGGCCCAAAATCTGCCTCACCTGTATTAAATTTACAACTTTGGCTTCGAGGCCCAAATAAATAAACAATGAAATAAATAAAGGAATAAATAAATAAAGACAACAATACGAATGAATAAATGAGAAAATGAGACTTTTAGGTCTCTTAATCACTTCAAGGAAACTTTAACCCATTCTTCTTCGTTAGACTCTTCATAACCATACGCAACGAGGTTGCCTTTTTACCTTTGCCCCCTTGGGATTGACTCAAATGAGAGGCCTCACTGGCCCATTTCGACATGCAAAAGGGAACGAGTCCCTTTGGACTCCGAGGCGGGTTCATGCAAAGAAGAAGATGAGTGAATTAATATATGTTTTCAAGAGTCCTTACACTAATAGATAAATTATGCAATAAAAAGAACAACATTTTAGGTGGGAGAAAATATTAATTCACTTGCTACATATAGACACGTGAACTATAAAAAAGCCTAAATACATAAACCCCAAGATTATAAAAAGTATATGGCTTGCAAGAAAGTCAATTAGTTAACAAATGTATTAATCAATACCCTCGGACAAATAAATCCACATTCTATAATCTCTACATTATTTCAAGAGAGTGTTAAGAAACTTAAGTGACCAAGTCTCAACTACTTTGGATCGCGTATGGTACCAATATAATCACCAAAATTTTCAGAAAAGAGTTAAACCAGATTTTTCAATGAATATGCTAGGCAAATCAATGCACTGCCTTTAGTTGGGACACAAAGAAGGAAGCTAATCAATGATGAAAAAGTCAACTTTATGGATAACCAAGATCCTGTATTATTTCTATCAAGATAAAGATAGGAGCATCTTCATAACATGATACTTGCAGACATTAAATACTAAAAAAATTAAGAATTTGACACTTGACCAACCCATCCTCATGAATTAAGAGTGACTTTTATATCTTGGTTCAGCGGACTAAAATGCAGTTTTGAAGAACCGCGAAAATAGAGAAGATTCAATTTTTATTTTCAAAATAACGCTCCAATAAGACCTCTTTTGGTTCATCTATACCATAATATGCAAAAACACATCTTTAAAACATACTTAACTAAGCGGAAAAAAAATCAAATTTTGATGTCAATCATTGCAAGGGACTAAGAGAGATCTAGTATCATTAAGTCATTCATATGCTATTGAGTTTGTCCAAACAAGCCTCAAAAAAATGAAGTCAGGGAAAATAATAAAGATGGACATCTTCGAGTATTGATTTATCATTCATTTGAAAGATAAATTCCAGTGTTTTCTTTTTGACATTATGAGTCAAGGAAAACAAAGTGAAGAATCCTCTTTTAACCAAGAAAACAACAAGAAACAAGAAATGCTAAACATGCGTAGAACTCGAAACGTCTTTGCAAAATATCACCCAAAAGGATATAAGATTTACATTATCATAAAGTAACTATTTCAAGCAGTAAAATACCAATAGAACATGAATAATGGCATCTTCAGAAAAAGTCAAATAACTATGAATAGGGCAAATTTCGGGCAGACTTGTGCAAAGTTCATCAAAGCACAAATTTTAACATCACTAATCAAATAAATTATGATCTTGGACTCAACCAAAACCAACTTCATAGTCAAACCGTTATTTACATTTCCCAGGTAAGATGAAGGAAAACGTTTTAATACCTTATATTCTAACAGTAACCATACTAGGAAGGAAAATTAGCTTGAACACGCAGAAAGAATGCATTTTTTCTTTAGCTATAGCAGCTTACAAACAATAGGAAATAAGGGTATAAGAAAATCACAAAAGAAACAGCCAACATCTATCATAATTTATGGCTTTCAAGGCCTCTAACAGCGAACATCCCAGCATACCAAAATACTATTTATCACCATAGAACGACGAGATGAAGAAGAAATAGGCAGAAATAATTAAAAAAACTAAATGTAATGGGGTGTTACCTATTTTGGAGCAGCAAATGGGACTACGAGCTAACTATCGAAATTCGCCACCACTGGAAATTCGTGTTATCAACTTAAGGGCCTTCGATTAATCGACCAGCTTCAGAAAGAAGAATGAAAGAGAAAATTTTCATTAAAAATAAATTGTTTTGCCTTCAAAATTTTATTCCTCTTCTTTTTTCTCAAACCCTAATTTTCGAACCCAAAAGCCCATTTTCCCGACCCCAAAAATTTCTCGCAAAAATTCGAACCCCCAAAAACATATCTTCCCTAAAATTCGAACCCCCTCAGATTGCTCCATGTTGAACTATTTATAGAAGGCCTACAGGGGGTAAATTATGGATTCCTAAAATAGGAAATTTTCAAAATTCAAAATTTGATTCTCCCCCTCTTCGGTTTTCATCCCTAAATTTGTACAAATTTCATTATTTCTGATGAAATCTAAAAATGGATTAGCCAATAGAAAGCAATTTTCCCCAAGAACTAATGACAAATCTCCACCAACGTACGAATTTGTTGGTACCCGATATTCATGGGATTTGATCATTGGGTAGGACAACTCATCGATCTTCTAGAAGAATCAAGGGTTTTCTTCATGTGAACCCATGAGAGAAGCATGAAGAGGGCTACACACGGGTTTAGATCGGGTTGATTTTGGTTGAAATTTAGTTGGGGTATAGCTATTGTTGATGGAGTCACAATTTTCTGGTTGTGGCTGTTGTTGTCGTGTTATTGTTGTTGTTGTTTGAAGGAGATGGGAAATAATAGTGGGCTATGTCAGGCTGCATTGGGCCTGGTGGGGTAAGATATTGGGTTAATTAAGCTGAAGGGAGAATTGGGCTAAAATTGGATGGATTATAATATTGTTAAGAATTTGGGAGTTATTTAAAATATAACCCCCAATTAAAAATTTAGGATTTGGCCAAAATTAATTAATATTTGATCCAATTAAAAATTAGATTGGTCCATTGCATTGCAAATATTATCAGTTAATTTTAATTAGGATCAAATTTAATAATTTGGCTAAATTGAATCAAAATTCGATACAAATTAATACCTTATTTAATCCCGGACTTTTTCATTTAATAAAAATCAAATACATATTTTTCCAAATAAATTATTTTCAAGAACAAATTATATTTGAATCAAGATTTTACCCTTTTGAAACAATTCTCAAGCTCAATATAAATAAAAGTCCAATTTTGATAAAAACATTCATTTAAGTAACAAAATTTATGCGATCTCGTATATATGAATACGAAATTAACCCAAATAAATATTTTAGAGCAAATTTATCCAGATGAAATAAATATTTCACTTTTTATTAAAAATTAAAGAAATCTCAAGATTAAATTTAGTTGTAGAGGGAAAAATTAGATGTCAACTTCCCCCTCCCTTTGGGTAAGGTGGATGCAAGTAACCCTGGGCAAAGGGAGGTTGACGCTCCTAATTTTTGTCCGACCATAAATTCGAATTTGAAAGGTTGGCTTTTACATGAGTTTCATAGAGTTATCGCCAGACCTCGATATCAGGTTTCCTACATATCTCAGGTTACATGAGAATTCAGGCCACTTGTAGTTCATAAAGCTTGATTTAAAGCATGATTTTTAAAAGATTCACCAGCTATCTCAATTTTAAAGTTTTTGATGAAACTGAGAAGCTGGGGAATAAAGAAATTTGGAGAAAGGTTGGAATGCAGTTGAGTTTTCTACATAGAGTCCATCCTACATATCCCTGAGACTTAGGGAATCAGACTACCTGTAGTTTAACTCGATCGGTAGAAAAGATAGTTTTTTATTTTAGATGATCTTTGACTCGGCATGAGTGACAAGTTGATTGAGTTGTGAAAAAATGGCTTGTAACATCTTAACCATGAATGTGAATCTCTTCACATTCATACATAAGAACTTACCTGGACATAATTTCCAAGACTCTAGGTGTGTTGTCACCCGAATTTGAAAGAAAGAGAAGTTTACCCTCGGTATGAGTTTAGAAATATCCTGAAGGTGAAGCTGAAACCAGAATATCCCAGAATTCCCACATGCCTTATAACAGGGGTGTGGTTAGATGGTGGTGGTGATCATCCTTTAGCTTGCGTCCAGAGAGTTTGACGTCCCTCTCTTGACTATGTCCCACTTTGCTGCTAAGAAAGAGTTTCACATTGTGTTGCGTTCTATCTGAAGTCATCCGCACCTGTGGTTTTGATTTGAGATTTTCATTCTCTCGGATGCTCTCGATAATGCTTCAAGCAAAAAGTTTTAGTGCTAAACATAATTCATGAAAGAAGTATGTAGTCTTTTACCATATCTTACCTGTTTGGAATGAAATAACTAGCAACAATAGACATGACAACCCTCTTGTTTGTTGTATAATTATGACATTTGTCGGTTGAATATGTCTTCAAAGTGGGGTGACCTTTTGGACACCAACGACACTTTATGCAGAACGGTCCCTCCAACCGTTTAATCTTATGCTGATGCGGCAACCTCTTTGGTTACCTATAATGCTTGTCACATGTGGAACGATAACCTTTCCGTACATTGACAATTATTCTTTGCCCATGATCTTGGTCAAGTCTTGCGCATATTTGTATCGATACGACTTATAGTTTTTCCTTGAATTGACCATCTTTGGATAATCTTGCTTATTATTTGATATTGGATACGAGGAGACTTATAGATATCCTTTGAATTTCTAGCCTTTAGGTAATCCTACATATTATCCGACCTTGGATAAGAGATGACTTAAAGATATTCCTCCAATCATTAGCTCTCCGGTATTCCTGCACATCATCCGACCTTGGATATAATATGACTTACAGATATGTCTCAAATTTCTAGTCTTTGGGTAATTCTGCACATAATCAATCTTGGATATGGCACGACTTATAGAGAACCCTTGGACATTTCAATTTGATAATTTTGTATATTCTTCGGTAAGGATTTAGTTGTGACTTATGGATAACCTTCGAACTATCAATTTTTGGGTGACCTTGTACACTATCAAGTTAGGATACTGTTGAGTCTTATGGATGACCTATGAGCTATCAATTCAAAGGTGATCTTGCACACTATCATATTTCAATTAATATGACTTATAGATGACCCTCAAATTGTCAATTTCTAGGAAGTCTCATATATAATCTATCTACATGACTGGCAGAAATGTCATGTACTAGCTCAACAAACGTCTTCCTAATGGCTTTGACTATATCCGACAGATGATTTCTAGAACTCATGATCACTATTGGAGGGTTCTACAAATAGTTCTGTCATAGTTAGAAATTGAGTCAAACTAGACTTTGTCGCAGCTGGTGACTTTAAGAGTTTGAATTTACCCTCTGGTGCTGGGGGATTTGAAATATATTCCAATGTTTAGAGAAAATTTTGAGGCCTTCCTCAAAATTTCTACCCCAGTTTGAAGTTATTTGATATGATATCAACTCGAGGGAATGTAAAGTATTTGTTGGTCTTCGTTCTCTTTGTTAGATGATGCTCTTCCTCTTGTGAATTTTTGAGATTCCTTCTCAAAAATTAAACCCAAGTTTCCATCTCCTTGGGTGGTATGATCGAGCTATTGGGGTGCCTACGCATCCCGTTGAAGCAGGAATCAGGTCAAACGTAGTTCAGGACTACGCTGAGGATATATAGAAAAATCTAATAGGTTGACCAAAGCGACATAGGCCGCCTACGTATCTCTTTCTGGAAATTCAGGTCATCACGTAGTTCATACATAAAAGGAAAAGATAAATTATCCTAAGGGTTTGAACGATGCCAATATAGGACGCGTACATATCCCTTTTTGGGAATTCAGGTCAAACATAGTTCGTACATAAAAGGAAAAGGATTCTAGGAGATTACACATAATAAAACACATTATTACAAAGGAGACACAAATAAACCAAGAAACAAAAACTATAATATCTTTCAAGCACAATATCTTTTTACCACATCAGAATTGATTGGTTTAGTCCACTCTTAACTATCCATCTCAGGTAGTATTAGGGCTCCTCCAGGTTGGGCTTCTTTTGATTTTCACATTCCTCTATATCTACTATTAACTACTCCTAATCACCTTTTCTGTTCATCATTATTTCCTTCATTTTGTTCGTCTAACCCTTGACATGACATTGGCAGGTTTTTAAGTTATTGCTGCAAAAATAAACGATGCTAGATAATCATATTTAAAAATAACTTCTTAAATAAAGGGAGTCATTTTGGAAAATAAATAAAAATTATGGCTTATGAACGACACAAATTCGGGCCCATGCCTTTTTGAAAGTTGTAAAACACGAAACGAAAACTTGAGACATAAAAGGGTGGATCACGGGGCCTCCTCCAGATCATCATCGATTTTAAAATCTATTAGTAATTGCCCTTTCATCTACCAAGATGGGTGACGGGTTATGAGTAGAGTGGAGGTCCAGTTTTGCAAGGCCTCCCCTGGTGCAATCTTCTTTACCTCATCAGACTTTGGAAAATTATCTGGTAGAGCATTACATCCTTCAAACAAATCTCCTATCCCATCCTCAAAACCATCATCATTTGACATCTCATGTGCGGGAAATGACTGGTACAAAAGCAGCAAGGGCTAAACAGACTCTCTTTTGAATTATCTTCGATCTCTTCTTCCTTTCTTGGTTGGTACTCTATTCCATGCTTAAATGCTTTTTCTGGGACCATAACAGGCCCAATAATTCCTTCCAAATCCTTACATAAGGTGGTCGTAACTTTCTCTATCTTCTCCACCTCTTCTGTTCTTTTGAGACTGAATTTACCTTACTGATGGCCTTGCTAGACGTCCATTCACCCTCTATTTTAATCATGTTAATTGTAGGTCCCCCATGGTTAGGCAATGGATTACTGTTAACATTTGGTGTCGGTAAGTAAAGCGTGATGACCTTCAGATCGATCAAATCTTGGATCTTATATTTCAAGTTAATACAATCCTCGGTACTGTGCCCTACTGCTCCTGAATGATAGGCACAATTTTGATTGGCATAATAAAATTGGGAGTTGGGATTGATAGGCTTTGGCTGTATTAGTTGCAAATAACCAACTTTCATCAATCTTCCAAAGAGCTGGGTACGACTTTTCGCTAATGGAGTAAATTTTCAAGGAGACTTCTTTTCAAGGTTTACACGTGGGTGGTTATACTGATTTTGATTAGCAGGAGAAGGTACTTGATAATAGTTTGGATATGTTGGGACATTTATTTAGTTGTTTGGAAGAGTAGCTTGAGTATGAGGCTGATAATTTAGCTCTGGAACTTGGCACAGGGGTAAAATATTTAGAATTAAAGCTTGACATTGGGGTTGAGCGTAGAATACAGGCTGAAAACTTGGTGACGATGATGAGGAAAGAATATTCCTAGGCTTGAATTTCCCCTTATCAACAAAATTAGTAGAGACCGCAGTCGCATCCTCTCTTTTTTTCTTTGAGAATGCAGAAGATTCAGATGATTTTGGAGTTTTGGTAATTTTTTCTTTTCAGATGCCTTCCTCTAACGATTCCCCAATCTTTACTAAATCTATGAAAGTTGCTCGGACCGCAAATACCATCCTGGTATAAAATTCTCTTTCCTGTTCATGAGAGAAAATCGATACCATTTCTTCCTCAGACATGGGAGGTACTTTAGCAGCTTTTTTTCTTCAACGAAAGGCATAGTCTCGAAAACACTCATTATTCTTCTGTTTGATCCGATCTAGTGAGTATCGGTCAGGGACTATCTCAATGTTAAATGCAAACCTGTCAAGGAAACCCTTGGCCAATGCTCTCCAACTAGTCCATCTTTTTAGTTCCTTAGATATGAACCATTCTAAGGCTTCTCCACTTAAACTCCGGTTGAACAAACGCATCAATAATACTTCATTTTTTCCTACCCCCACCATTTGATCATATTACCTTCTCAGATGGGCCATTGGATTTTCGGTGCCATCGAACACTTCAAATTTAGGGACCTTATACCCTTCTGGTAGATTTACTCCTGGGTGAACATATAAATCATCATAACCTAACCCTTCATTATTCCCTGCTCTATGAGATTCCTTGATCCTCATGATATCTTCATTCATAGCTAGCAACTTCATTTCATGCTCGGTCCTCCACTCTTTCTCCTTATCCTCGTAATGGTCCACCTTGAGATTAGAAAGGGAATTATAGATGGCGGGGAATATAATGGCATAAAGAGGATTTGAAAGGGAGGCTTGATTTTTTGGATGAAAGAAAGTTGGTCGGTAGGTGGGGCAGACATTTTGAAAATCAGAAAGGTTTTGTAGAATTTGAGTGTAGTTTGGTGGAATCTAAAAAGAATTCTGCAGATTTAGAAATGAATTTGGTAGATTCGGGGATAGATTTGATGGAAGATTTGGAGATGGATTTTATGGATTTGGGAGAAAATTTTGTAGATTTGGGAGCAAATTTTGTTGATTTGAAAATGGTTTCTGGGAATTTGGGAATGGATTTGGAGATGGGTTTTGTGGGGTTAGATATGAAATTTATGGATGGTAGACATCTGGATAATTTTTGCGATTGGTGTTTTGACAAATTTGAGGAGCGGACATGGACGATGCATTATTTGGCTGATTCTTGAGAATTGGCGTACTGGGGAGGAATTTAGAGTGGAGTCCCATGTCCTCCTGGAGCGGGAGCATTGACAGTGATGGCCAGGTTAGCCAAATCTCAAGTACGATTTATTTCCTCCTGAAGCATTTCTAACTTTCTTGCGAGTTCCCCAATCATCTTACTCTGTTCCGCTATTACATTTCCCTGATGGTCAATGCGTTTTCTTCGTCATTTCAGTCATTATTGAATGATGGTCAGAGGATGGGGTTTTATGCACTTTTGACCGGGTGAATTAGGGATGTTCTACCAGCTTATTTCAACACGGAGTAGTTTTCTATTATCTTTAAAGTAAAACAACTCAAAGGCAAATGTGTTAGTTTCCACATGTTATAAGCAATGCAAAATACTTGACAAGAAATAGTCATGTAGAGTTGTTTGTGTCATAGCCAAATTCATCCATAGGAGCATAGCGGATAAACTTGCATTTGATCAAAACAAACGCACATAAACACATAAGGCAGATATATCACATAAAAATATTATAATAATGTGTACCCTAACTGGGGTAACCCTTTTGAGCCAAGGGTTTGGGCCTAACAATTTTTGAAAAATATATGCTTGCTTAAGGTCAATCCACTATCCCCCAACTTTTATAGACACTAAGAGGGCATAAATACCTGCAAAAGATAACAGAAAAGGGATACAATCTTTAGGGAAAGGGAAATAACATGAAAGAAGACACGTTCCCACACAGAGGCTAGAAAATACTAATTCCTGAGTGCTTCTTCTATCAGCCTTGACATTCTTAGCTTCATCCATTTCTTATATTGGTGACATCCATTGACGTTCAAACTGTGCCTTAGATGCAACCTCCCAAATAGATCAATTTCATGCTTAACTTGCTTCAATTCTTCTCATAAAAGTAAGCAAATAAAGCTTTTTCCCGGCCCCCAAAGGATAATGGATTGAATTAGACAACCATGCATTTTCTTCAACACATAAATTTGGTTCGTCTATAATTTACTCGGGGTCAATAGACGTAGGGAAGGTTTTCTAATGGGCCCAATAACCCGCTCGGGTATTGGGTCATCCTAGGCTCATGCCTAAAATAGGGTTTTGGTTTCGTTCTACCCTATGTGTCTTGAGTGGGTTTGAACACTGGTTTTCAAGCGGACAACTTGAGTTTGAAAATACAAATAGCCATCAGACGACTCACGTGCTAATAAGCAGTTCATATGTCAAACACATTATTGGAATTGAACAATAGGGGTTGGGACATCCACGAAACCCAAAAATAGATTAAACAATGCAGGAATACGCCACGAGATGCGATAGTTAAACTTTACAGAATCGAAATATATAACATAAATAGTTAATCAAAAGACAAAATCAAACATTTAGTTAGAACCTAGTTAAAAATCCCCAGCAGAGTCGCCATTTCTGTTTTGCGGAGAAATTTTGACTTTTTGAAAGTCGCCACTTAAATTTTGAAAAGGAATTAAGAAACCTTAAACACTTTAAATGATCCAAAACAGACAAATCATTTTAAATTAGAGATTCTAGATAAGCGGTTCCTATTAACATTTTAGGAAGGTGTTAGGCACCCAAAACGTCAGCTAACTTGCGGTTATCCGGACTGTTTAAAAACGTCTTGGATTAACTTCTAAAAGATTAATTTGTTGAAAAGTGATTGATTTTTTTAGAAAAGACTTGTGTAAAATAAATTTAGACGACTTAGTAGGGATTTTAACTGAGTCTAATCAAATGAAAGGCAAATAAGCACGTAAAAGGGTAAGGGGAGAAATAAAGAGATTTAGGCCATTAGGCCTAAATCAACAAAACCTGTCCTAATCTAGTTGGGCTTTTGGGCCCACTCGCACCGGTCTTAATCTAAATATTGGGCTTTCGGCCCACAACTTGTCCTAAGCTAGTTTTCGGACCTTTGAGGCCCATAATCTGCCTCACCTATATTAAATTTACAACTTGGACTTCGAGGCCCAAATAAATAAACAATGAAATAAATAAAGAAATAAATAAATAGAGAAAACAATACGAATGAATAAATGAGAAAATGAAACTTTAAAGTCTCTTATTCACTTCAAGGAAACTTTAAACCATTCTTCTTCGTTAGACTCTTCATAACCATGCGCTACGAGGTTGCCTTTTGACCTTAGCCCCTTCGGGATTAACTCAAATGATAGGCCTCACTGGCCAATTTCGACATGCAATGGGGAAAGAGTCCCTTTGGACTCCGAGGCGGGTTCATACAAAGAAAAAGATGAGTGAATTAATATATGTTCTCAAGAGTCCTTACACTAATAGATAAATTATGCAATAAAAAGCACAACATTTTAGGCGGGAGAAAATAGTAATTCACTTGCTACATATAGACACGTGAACTATAAAAAAGCCTAAATACATGAACCCCAAGATTATAAAAAGTATATAGCTTGCAAGCGAGTCAATTAGTTAACGTATGTATTAATCAATACACTCAGACAAATAAATTCACATTCTATAATCTCTACATTATTTCAAGGAGGTGTTAAGAAGCTTAAGTGACCAAGTCTTAACCACTTTCGATCGTGTATGATACCAATATAATCACCAAAATTTTCAGAAAAGAGTTAAACCAGATTTTTCAATGAATATGCGAGGAAAATAAATGCACTACCTTTAGTCGAGACACAAAGAAGGAAGCTAATCAATGATGAAAAAGTCAACTTTATGGATAACCAAGATCCTGTATTATTTCTATCAAGAGATAGATAGGAGCATCTTCATAACATGATACTTGCAAACATTAAAGACTAAAAAAAGTAAGAATTTGACACTCAACCAACCCATCCTCATGAATTAAGAGCGACTTTCATATCTTGGTTCAGCGGACTAAAATGAAGTTTTGAAGAACCACGAAAATAGAGAAGATTCAATTTTTGTTTTCAAAATAACGCTCCAATAAGACCTCTTTTGGTTCATCTATACCACAACATGCAAAAAACCTTCTTTAAAACATGCTTAACTAAGCGAAAAAAAATCAAATTTTGAGTCAATCATTGAGAGGGACTAAGAGAGATCTAGTATCATTAAGTCATTCATACGCTATTGAGTTTGTCCCAACAAGCCACAAAAAAATGGTGTTAGAGAAAATAATAGAGATGGACAACTTCGAGTATTGATTTATCATTCATTTGAAAGATAAATTCCAGTGTTTTCTTTTTGACATTATGAGTCAAGGAAAACAAAGTGAAGAGTCCTCTTTTAACCAAGAAAACAACAAGAAACAAGAAATGCTAAACATGCCTAAAACTCGAAACGTATTCGCAAAATATCACCCAAAAGGATATAAGATTTACATTATCCTAAAGTAAATTTCAAGCAGTAAAATACCAACAGAACATGAATAATAGCATCTTCGGAGAAAGTCAAATAACTATGAATAGGGCAAATTTAGAGCAAACTGGTGCAAAGTTCATCAAAGAACAAATGTTAACATAAATAATCAAATAAATTATGATCTTGGACTCAACTAAAACCAACTTCATAGTCAAACCTTTATTTACATTTCGCAGGTAAGATGAAGGAAAACGTTTTAATACCTTATATTCTAACAGTAACCATACTAGAAAGGAAAACTAGCTTGAACACGCAGAAAGAATGTATTTTTTCTATAGCTATAGCAGCTTACAAACAACAGGAAATAAGGGTATAAGAAAATCACAAAAGAAACAGCCAACATCCATCATAACTTATGGCTTTCGAGGCCTCTAACAGCGAACTTTCCAGCATACCAAAATATTATTTATCACCATAGAACGGTGAGATGGAGCAGAAACAGGAAAAGATAATTAAAAAAATTAAACGTAATAGAGTGTTACCTGTTTCGAAGCTGCAAATGGGACTACGAGCTAACTGCCAGAATTTGCCACCACTAGAACTTCGTGTTATCAACTTAAGGGCCTCCGATTAATCGACCAACTTCAGAAAGAAGAAGAAGAACAACAACAACAACAAACCCAGTGTATTCCCACCTGGTGGGGTCTGGGGAGGTAAGATGTACGCATTCCATACCTCTACCTCTAAAGAAGTAAAAAGGCTGTTTATGATAGACCCCCGGCTCAAGACACAAGATACCACACAAATACAAAGTAAAACACCGAACAAGGTTACAAGATTACATAACATAAATACGGCAGCCATAAGTAAAAGAAAACAGAGGAAAGCACACAGATTCGTACTAAAACAAGGAACACGGAATCATAACTAGGATACTACCCCCAGTAAGTAATTCCCTACACTAGCGACCCAAAGTGGCCCTAGTCCTCTGCCCTAATTCGCGTCTTCCAGACCTTCCTATCTAGGGTCATGTCCTCGGTGAGCTGTAACTGCTCCATGTCCCGCCTAATCATCTCACCCCAGTACTTCTTCGGCCTACCCCTACCCCACCTAAAACCATCCAACGCTAGCCTCTCACACCTACGAACCGGGGCATCCATGCCCCTCCTCTTCACGTGTCCGAACCAGCTCAATCGAACTTCCCGCATCTTACACTCCACTGGAGTCACACCAACCTTCTCCCTGATAGTCTCATTCCGAACTTTATCCCCTCTAGTCACCCACACATCCAGCGCAACATCCGCATCTCTGCCACCTTCATTTTTTGGATATGGCAATTCTTAACTGGCCAACACTCCGCTCCATACAACATGGTCGGACAGACTACCACCCTGTAGAATTTGCCTTTAAGCTTGGGTGGCACCTTCTTATCACACAACACCCCCGATGCGAGCTTCCACTTCATCCATCCCGCCCCAATACGGTGCGAGACATCCTTGTCAATGTCACCGTTACCCTGGATCACGGACCCGAGATACTTGAAACTATCCCTCTTACATACCACATGTGATTCCAGCTTCACTACCACCTCATCCTCCAGCCTCACGTCATTAAACTTGCATTCCAAATACTCTGTCTTGCTTCTACTCAACCTGAACCCTTTAGACTCAAGAGTTTGTCTCCACACCTCTAATTTATCATTCACACCCCCTCGAGTCTCATCAATCAGAACTATATCATCTGCAAAAAGCATACACCACGGCACCTCCCCTTGAATACGCCGCGTCAAGACATCCATCACCAAAGCAAACAAAAAGGGACTAAGAGTAGATCCCTGATGCAATCCTGTCAAGACGGTGAAATGTTCTGAGTCTCCTCCCGCCGTCCTCACCTGAGTTTTTGCTCCCTCATACATGTCCTTAATTGCTCTGATATATGCCTGCGGGACTCTACTAACCTCCAAGCACCTCCAAAACACCTCTCTGGGGACTTTGTCGTATGCCTTCTCCAGGTCGACAAACACCATGTGCAGGTCCTTCTTCCTTTCCCTATACTGTTCCACCAGCCTCCGTACCAGGTGAATTGCCTCCGTCGTCGAGCGGCCAGGCATAAACCCAAATTGGTTTTCCGAAATAGACAATATCCGTCTCAGCCTCACCTCGACCACTCTCTCCTAAATCTTCATAGAGTGACTCAATAACTTAATCCCCCTATAGTTATTGCAACTATGGATGTCCCCCTTATTCTTATAGAGAGGGATCATAGTACTCCACCTCCAAGCGTCGGGCATCTTGGCCATCTTGAAGATTTCGTTGAACAATCCAGTCAACCACCTTACACCAGCCTCTCCAACGAACTTCCAAAACTCCACCGGTATCTCATCCGGCCCCGTCGCCTTACCCCTTCAGAAAGAAGAACGAAAGAGAAAATTTTCACTAAAAATAAATTGTTTTGCCTTCAAAATTTTCATTTTCTTCTCTTTTCTCAAACCCTAATTTTCGAACCCAAAATCCCCTTTTCCATACCCCAAAAATTTCTCCCCAAAATTCAAACCCCAAAAATTTCCCCCCAAAATTCAAACCCTTAAAAAAATTTCTCCCCCAAAATTCGAACCCCCTCAGATTGCTCCATGTTGAGCTATTTATAGAAGGCCTGCAGGGGGTAAATTAGGGATTTCAAAAATAGGAAATTTTCAAAATTCGAATCTCCCCCTTTTCGGTTTTCATCTCCAAATTTGTACCAATTTCGTTGTTTCTGATGAAATCCAAATTTGGATTAGCCAGTAAAAAGTAATTCTCCCCAAGAACCAATGAGAAATCTCCACCAACGTATGAATTTGTACCATGGTACCCGAGATTTGCAGGATTTGAATATTGGGTAGGACACCTCATCGATCTTCTAGAAGAATCAATGGTTTTCTTCGCATAAACCCATGCAAGACACGTGAAGACGGCTACACACGGGTTAAAATTGGATTGATTTTTGTTGAAATCGGGTTGGGGTATGGCTGTTGTTGATGGAGTCACGATTTGCTGGTTTTGGCTGTTGTTGTCGCGTTATTGTTGCTGTTGTTTGAAGGAGATGAAAAATAATGGTGGGCCGGGTTAGACTGTGTTTGGCCTAGTGGGATGAGATATTGGGTTAATTAAGCTAAAGGAAAAATTGGCCTGAAATTGGATGGATTATAATATTGTTAAGAATAGGGGTTATTTAAAATATAACCCCCAATTAAAAATTTAGGATTTGGCCAAAATTAATTAATATTTTGATTCAATTAAAAATTAGATTGGTCCATTGTATTGCAAATATGATCAATTAATTTTAATTAGGATCAAATTTAATAATTTTACTAAATTTAATCAAAATTCGATATGAATTAATACCTTGTTTAATCCCGGACTTTTTCATTTAATAAAAATCAAATACATATTTTTCCAAATAAATTATTTTCAAGAACAAATTATATTTGAATCAAGATTTTACCATTTTGAAATAATTCTCAAGCTAAATCAAAATAAAAGTCCAATTTTGATAAAAACATTCATTTAAGTAACAAAATTTATGGGGTCTCGTATATGTGAATACGAAATTAACCCAAATAAATATTTTAGAGTGCATTTATGCGGTAGAGGTATGGACTGCGTACATCTTACCCCCCCCCCCCCCAGACCCCACTAGGTGGGAATACACTGGGTTTGTTGTTGTTGTTGTTGTATTTATGCGGATAAAATAAATATTTCACTTTTTATTAAAAATTAAAGAAATTCTAGGATTAAATTTAATTGCGAAGGGCAAAAATTAGGTGTCAACATATGCTAGTAAGGGCAATAAAATGATACGATATATTATTGACAAAGCATGCAGTATATGATTTACACTAGACATAATCGATGATCTTCAGTAAAATATAATTTCTTTAATTATTTATATTTTTGGCTATGTACTAATATTTTTTTTGCATTGCACCAATCCGCATAATGGAATCCGTCGATTAAATAAATAGTCTAGCATAGATAATGATATCGTCCAATCACAGACTCTGACGATCTTACAATTAATTTCGTATAAATCAACACAATTATTGATAGATAAAATTCATATATATATATATATATATATATATATATATTGAATCATATACTATTGCATTCATCTCGTAACAGAATTACAAAATTTGAACAACAATAAAATTGTAAATATTAAGCTAAAGCAATATATAGAAAAAAGAAATTCGTTCTATTCATTAGTTGATTGCTTACATACTTCAACATAATATCAACATCAACACGGACAAAAATGGCAAAAGAAATAAGCTTTTATCTAACAAAATTTCTAAGCATGAAAGCTTCTTTACAATGAACAAGAACTATAATTACATAGACACTAAAATTAAAACCTAAACTAAAGGGATGGTGGGGGAATGTAATACCCCATTGGTTTTCCAAGTCGTTAAAGACTTTTAATCTTTCCAAGAGAAGCTTAGAACTCAAAAAAAAAAATTGACTAAGTGTTGAAACATTCTTATTTAGACCTCCGATCTTTATATATTTATTTGACGACCTTTCCGATATCTGTTTTTCAATTTTCAAGTTGAGTTGCAATAGGGAAAGGTCATAGTACATCTCGGGTGAGTTTTAAAATTTTTGGAGTAGTGTAAGGGCACGTTTAGTGTGCCAAACCAGTAGCAAAAGGCGTTGGTGAGGCGCCCAGTTTCCAGCATTTTAGGGTCAAGTTGTAATGATCATAATTTACGGTATATAATGAACTGGGAAATCATATATATATCAAATGAAATCTCTATGAGTCTTCTGTCCAATTAAATTAGTTTCATCCAATTTGAACGTTGGAGTTAAAAGATATGATCAATTTACTTCAGACTATCAAACCAGTAACAGAGGAACAGCTGTGTCTTTCTCTCTTTTCTTAAGGGCATTTTGGTCATCTTCCACCCCTATATATACCCACAAATAAGGGATTTGAGTCATTTAGCAGCAAAATATACTCTCTTTTGGCAAAGTCTCTCAAGAACAAACACCCTTAATTCCAAAACAAAAATCAAGATCCCTCAAAATTCAACCGTAGAAACTTAAAAATAATTTGAAATTCGGAATCGCCATTGCGAGAGCTACAAGGAACACCTATAAATCTTACGAATAGAGTTTTGGAATTAAGAGTTCGTCTGAATTCATAAACTAGAGGTATGCAAGTGTTGATTCTTGGGTTCCTTTCACCCAAGAAGATCAAGAATTCTTTTTCCTAAATTCAAAGATTATGTTTTATGAGTTTTTATGATTTATGTGGTTTGAAATTGAATCTCTTGATGTTGTTGAAATTAAATTCATGTGTTGATGATAAAGACTCAAGTTTAGACCCTGGTATGTGCTGAACTTATTGTGTTCATGATAAAGCCTTTTCAAGAAGCATGTTGAATTATGTAATTATGTTAATTAGTGTGATGTTGTTATACACTAATTGACGTTAGAAATAATTATATTTTCTATGTATGTTGAATCATGATCATATCATGTTAAAATCTTTGTGTGATGAATTGGTTGATGGAGTCATGACATTTAGAAGTAGTAGCTGTTGAAGAACTAAAGCATGCTCCCTACATGTTTGATAAAATGCTTACATGAAGAAAATATTACCATTGTAGTATGTTAAGTATGAATGTCATGTTGAGTTCTTGAACTCCAAAATTGGTGTATAATCCATGACTTGATTTAAGTGTATTCATAATATCATTTTGATTGGGTTTCTAATCCATAATTAGATAGAAAACTTATATGAAATTATGGATTATATGTGTAGTAATATAGTAATTCATGTTAGAGCCTTGAAATTGTAAATTTGATGTTGGAATCTTTGAAGAGAAAATTAATTAGTTGTGGTATGATTTATGTAACTACATGTTGGATGAAGAATCCATGAGTGGATTTAAGTATATTCATGATTATATTGTTGATTGGGTTTATATTCCATGACTAAGTGCATGATTTAAATGAAATTAAAAATTATTATGTATGTAGTATTATTTGAATTAATATTAGAACTTTGAAGTGGTGATCTTGGTGTTGGAATTGTGATACTCAAGTATTGATTTGCATTATGATTAAATATTATTCCTTCCAAATATTTGATAAATGGTTTCTGTGAATTAAACAAAAGAAATTATATCATATAAGTATGTGTATTAATTCATGCCATCCAATATGTATTAATTCATGTCATCCAAGTGTTTGATAAAATGCTTAAGTGAAGAAAATGGAGTCATTATAATATGTTGACAAGAAATTCTCAAGCTATATATAAGTTTATGCCAAGTGTGGTTGAAAATCTCTAGTAAATGAGTTATTGTATGTTGTGTGAAAATTCTATCCATGTGCATTCCTTGCTGAATGAATTATGAGGCATTAGTATGAATTCTTACACACCTTTATGTTTAAGATTTCCAAGTGTTTGAAGAATATTATGCATTCTTGATCATGATTTGGATTTATGACTTCCAAGTACATGAAAGAGTGTCTTATTGATTTTGTTGCGAGTAATAGACTGTTGTTATGCAAGTATTATTGTACTGTATTTAATTATGCTATCGAGTCCTGGGGATATTTATACCCAAAATTAGCCTGCTTGTCTAGAGCCGAGTCAGTTTCAAGATAATCTCAGTCAAGCCACGATTAGTAAGTTTCAGTCAGTTACAGAACTTAGCAAAACTCAGTAGATTCAAAAAATCAGTCTCAGTATAGTATTCAGATTAAGAAACTCAGAATCCCAAGTATCAATCTAGTCCACTTCAGATCTCCATAGTATTTCAGTATTCAGTTACAAAATTCAGTAAACTCAGTAAGATAACAGAACTTAGTAGTATTCAGCCAGTTATCAGATACTCTGTAGTATTTTGTTAGATAACAAAACCAAGTAAACTCAGTCAAATCAGCTCAGTATTATACTCAGTAACAAGATTCAGCTCAGTCTAAAGTTCAGTTAAGAATCAGTTCAGAGTCTTTCAGTTGGGAGTAGGAACTAGCACCAAGCGAGTGCAGGATGACGACTTTCCCGTTAGAGAGGCGGAGTCGCTAGCAGCAATACCTTTACTATAGAACTGCGTAGCCAGAACAAGATGAGGAGTCACTCATTAGATAAAGGCTTGACTACCTGCAGGAGTCCACATAGCCTTAGGCTTGACTTCCTCTTGAGGGTCACCCGTTAGAGAAGCTTGACCAGAGAGATCTTTACCCGTGAAACGATATTGACACCCTTCCAGCTGAGGTTATAGGTTGGACCCCACCAAACTTGGGGCATGTCGGTTAAGTGAGAACTCCCGCAGTTATAGATTCATCTTCAAATTCAGTCTCAGTCAAGATCTCAGAAAGTCTCCAGATTCAAGACCATCAGATACGGTTATATAAGTTCAGAAAGGAACCCAGATAGTTCTATTAATTTATGGACCATCCGCTAGATAGGCCTGGTCTCACATACAGTTTTTCAGTATCAGTACCTACAGAGATCACCCGTTAGATAGCATTGATCTCAGTCTCAGATTTAGTTGAGTATTCTCATTATCAAGAGATCCAGAGATCGCCCGTTAGATAGGCTTGATCTCAAATTTCATATTTAATTATTCCTTATCATTATAGAAGACTTAGAAATCATCCGCTAGATAGGTGTGATCTCAGATAGCAGGCTCAGACTCAGTTATTGATATTAGTTGATTCAGTTATACAGTATTCCAGAGTTTTTGAACTTAGCTATCAGTTTCAGAAGCGTAAGATACTTGTAATCTTAGTATGTTCAAAAAATTTAGAATTTCAGTAGATTCAGTATCAGTTAGCAAAGTTAGTTCAAGTATGCTCAGCGATAATATGTTAAGTAAATACAGATTCTTTTATGTATGCTAATCCAGATCTTGCATATTATTCAGTTAATTTATGCTCATGCATAATCCTTTGTATTTAGCCTTACCTTATTTGCATAGTCAGTACATTCCAATGTACTGATACATTAGCGCTATGGTGTTGTTATTTTGTTTGACACCATAGATTCAGAGACACGAGTTCCAGATCAGCAGTAGCAGTTCAGTATCTAGCAGTGAGTCCTCATATTTTGAGGATGGATTATTATTTTAGCATGTTATCATATTTAGTTTATTTTATTAGACGGAGTTAGTTGGGGATATTTCCCATCAACTCTACAATTCAGACAGTTAGAGGCTTTTTGGACAGTTGTATAAGTATTCAGTTTTCAGTTGTACTTAGTATTTGAACCTTATGGCAAGTTTCTGCCAGTTTTTCATATCTATTTTATTATATTATGCAGTGAATAGGTACAAATATCAGAAGAGGGTTAGCTAATGGTCCTTCGGGATCATAAGCACCATGTGACATTCCAATTATAGAAAATTAGGGCATTACAGAAGTGATGTAGTGGTTGGACTCATTTAGCCTCTCAACTATCGTCCGTAAAAAATGAGCGATAAGCTAAAGTTCTCGATACAGATACTCACGATCCTGACTCTGACTGTAGAAAAGACAATCCGAGTCATTATGGAAGACAAGAAGGTCGTTGCTACATGTAGTTTTGATGATGAGCAGCTAAACCGCAAGGAACTGGGGCCCTAGACGTGCAAGGTACAGTACAAATGGAATGTGTTATCTGTACAGTTTTGTCCTCTTATGTAATAAACTTGCAGGTGCTATTTTGGACTGTTTTGGACAGTTGGTCCAATGACCTTTCAAGTCCTAATCATCACTCATCTATAAAAGAAAAGATACACCTATTCATCAAGTGGGGTTTTTCCATAAATCTAAAGAGTAAAGTGGGACAGCAAGAACTCTATTCCAAGATGGCTCAAGCATTGCTCATATTCTTATCTTTGCAATATGATTAAAAAGTGAGTGAATGTTCTTGAGTGTTGATTTGTAACTGAACTTTTCATGCTATAAGAGTAGTATTTTTCTCATTGAGCAAAGAGTACTTAGGTAGAGTTGTCTAAGTGTGAGGCTGATTAGAGTTAATCAGTATAGAGAGTCCTTGGTAGTGTTACCAAATGAGCTTGTAGTAAATTTGCTATAAGCGAAAGGAGCCTAGAGGTAGGTTGAAATCTAGACTATAATTAGGAGGTCAATTATAGTGAATTTCTTGAGGTTCTTGTGAGGGAAATTCATGGTTTTTCTCTTCTTGGGTCTCCATATAAAATCTTATGTTTTTACTCTTTCTGCACTGTCTCTTACTTCATAGTTGTTGTACTATATTTTGCTTGTGATTAATTTTAAACCAGGTTCCTCACTGTGCGGTGTATCCCCTAAGGGTTCTATCAATTGGTATAAAGTAGAAACAATTTAAAAGGTTCACACCTAGAGTGATTTAGTTAGCATGGATGCTCCACCTACCCTAGAAGAAGGGAAATCTACGACTAGACCACCAAGATTCAATGGATAATATTATGGGTGGTGGAAAACTAGGATGTTCATCATGGCTGATGATAGTGAACTGATGGATATCATTCTTGATGGTCCTTATATTTCTATAAAAGAAGTCAAAGAAGTGGATATAACAAGAATGGTTGTCAAAAGCAGGAGAGAGTTCAATGATAAAGATAGAAGGAAGATTAAAAAAAATTACAAAGCCAAGAAACTATTAGTATATGGAATAGGTCCTGATGAATATAATAGGATCTCAGTGAAACATCCTGCGTTTTGACCCTTAGAAAATTTCTTAAAAAGTCTGTTCTTTAGACCTAATACGACTTAAGGGTATGAGCCATATGTTGGGGTATGAGTGGTATGGTCCTATTGTATGCTGACCAGTGTTAGTTGGTGGGATGGTTTTGGTCACTGGAATGGGTACAATTTAGAGGTGTGAGTCGTAGGGATTGGTACGAGTCATATCATGGACTCATATGGTAGGCAATGCTTGATCTTTTTGGTATTTTATTCTAACAGGGATAATGTCATAGGTATGGATCATATGCTGTGTTTACGACCTGGTTAGATGAGTCGTATACTGGACAGTGTCTGATCCAAGGGTGAGGCTTAGATACGAGTGGTGGGTACCAATCGTATTGGGAGGGTATGAATCGTATGGGTGAGTTATATCCTTGTGAGGGGTTTTTAATGAATTTAAGTAGGGGTATTCTGGACATTTTCCTACTTACCCTAATTAGGACCCATGACTTCTAATACACTTTGGAGGCTATTTACCCTATTATTCTATTCATTAACACTTAGAACTATTCCAAAACACTTCATAATTCTCTCAAGATCTTTTGGGGCAAGGGAGCAAGGGTTTTAACAAAAGAATTGTTTTGGGGCTTGTCTTAGTGATTTCTTTTCGTCATTTTCTTAGTTTAAGGCATATTTCTCTTCCCTCATTGTTAATTTAACTAAAGGCATGGTTTATATGATAGATTTCATGGTTTTATTATTGCATGATTATGGCTTTCAACTATATTTTGGGGGTTCTGATATTAAATACTTGATTATGGTTTCCTATGGTTTTAATTATGCTTTTATATGCATTAATGGTGGTTTTGGATAATTGGATTACATGGCAATGGTTTTATTGATAATTGGAATTGGTTTTGGTAATATTATACCCTCAATCTGTTTGATAAAATGTTTATAAAGATATGTTCATTGCATTCACTTTTTTAACGGAAATCTTGTCTTTTTTTAACTTGGTAAAGGAATTATGCATGGTTTAAATGGTATGGAAAGGCTAAAGGCTAAATGGTTATGTTTGTGGGAACATAGAAGTCTCCCAAGTGGTTTAATATGGTATATGGAAGGGCACTTTAAAGTCCCCTTAAACCTAAAATGGTTGGTTATGGATGATACTCGCAAATAAGGGTTGGTATGATGATACCAATATCAATGGCGTTGGTTAATAAATGGATAATGGTTTTACTATTTGAAAGTTGGTTTTAATTGGGCATTAATGGCTGGGTGTGTGTCAAAGTCGTGGAAGATGGCTGTCCTGGGGAACCAAAACTGGAAACTCATATTTGTTGATATGAGGATTGGTCTTAGTGGACCATGTGTATGATGTCCACTATTGGGGGATGTACTAGTCATCCCATGGGATATTCCCTAGTCATGAGACTACATGCACTGGGGCTCTTTCATTAGGGGAAGCTGAACCCAAATAGCCCGTGGGTGGTTTAGGATGGCCAAGCTACACAGCTCAGGTAATAATTTTAAAGGCATGCTAAACCCGGGCCCCTTTTCAGGCATGGTTATATATATATGTGTGTGTGTGTATGTTATGCGTGTATGATTGTGTGCATTGGATGGTTTTACTCGGTTTTATAATTGGTATTATTTTATCCTTATCCTAAGATTAATGCTATCAGTCACTCGCTAACCCAGTCTACTGGCGGTTGTATACCCACGCTATGCAGGAACTGACCATTCTACTCCTCCTACATAGTGATTGACTTGGGGACAGCATTTGGACTGAAGTGGTGAGCTTCCATCCTTTCGAAAGGCATCATTTCATGTTATGGATACTTTTAGACTTTTATATTTTATTTTGGATATTAGTTTTCGCCATGGTTGGGGGCATGTCCCAATCGGATTTCATTACTCTTTTGGATAGAGGCTTTGTGGTACTTCTGAGGGTTGGAATGGGTGGGATCGGTATTGGTGTCGGCCTTGGCATTGGAATAAGCTGAAGGGCTGACATCATTAGATGATATTGTTAGTTGTTCCATGCTACTACATTTTGGGATTAATTATATTAAATTTTGTATAACTTATTTGGGTATGGCCTGGTTTATGGTCTTTGGTTTGGTTTAGTATGGTTGGGCGGTTGGCTTGGTACGATTGAACTCGATTGGGTCAGTCACGGATGTGACGTTATCCTAGAGTCTTAATGAGAATAATTACGCTATCTTATTTTATGTTCAATATTTATCCCATTATGGGGTGAATATGATGGTTGGGTTGGGTAACAGGGGGCGGTCCCTAGTTCGGGTTGGACTTGGGATGCCTATTACATCTAGGCCCCGGTTCGAACTGTGAAACTCAGCTTATGGAAATGCTAAAGAGATCTGGGATTTTTTAAGGACTTCTCATGAAGGCACCACTAATGTGAATAATTCAAAAGTGAACCTGTTGACTACTCAGTATGAAACCTTCACAATGGAAGAAGGAGAAACAATCCAAGAAATGCATACAAGGTTCACTTCTATCACAAATGAGCTTCACTGCTTAGGTAAAGTAATTGAGAAATAGTCTTGGTGTTCTTCCTAAGTCCTAGGAGAGCAAAGTGGATTCCATAACTGAAGCAAGGAACATGAAGACCCTCATAATGGATGAACTCATTGGAAATCTAAAGACTCATGAGCTCAAGAAGCTGTAAGGGTTGGAGAAGAAGGAAGCAAAAAAAGAAAAATCCCTGGCATTAAAGGCATCTAAAAATGATCCAGGTGACGATCAAGATACTGATGTTTCTTATTTGGAAAATAGTATTTGTAGAGCCATGAAGATGAGTGGTCAGTTCCAAAGAAAAGGAAGCAGCAGCAAAAAAGAAGGCAATGTTGAAGTCTGACACAAATATAGAAGTTCTGAGCATTTCATTAAGGACTATCCCATGCACAAAGTGGATTATCAGAATTATCTCAAGAGTTCAGTGACAAAGGAAAGAATAGGGACCAGGTCCCTGAAAATTCAAGAAGGAAGGCAGTTGCTGAGTATGCTGTAAAGCAAGCTCTAGCAGCATAGGGAGATTTTTCCAGTGAATCTGATGAAGATGAGAAGTATAAATATGTCTCTGTGCTAACTGAGGAGGATAATTATGTTATCTATGATTCTATGTTTGTCTTTATGGCCGATTCAGAAGGTGAAGAAGAAATGGAGATAACTCTTTCTAATATTATGTAAAGTCTAGATAAATACACCAGCAAGAACATAAAAATGATTGCAAGTGTGCTAATAGACTCTGTAAGTGAACTAACTACTGAGAGGAATGCCTTGGAAGAAAAAGTGGAGAATCAAGAGCATGAGTTGATTACTTTAACTCTCTACATTTCTAAAACTGAAAAGTTGTTCACAAAGATAAAATTCGATAATCTGAATTTGATGAACAATTTTAAGAAAGCAAATAAAGTAGATGTAAAAGGGAAGAAACAAGCTTCAAGGCTTCAAATCGATCTTGAAAAAAGACAGAGGGATTCTCAAAAGCATCATATGTCTACACTTCACAAGAATGAAGAGTTAGAGAGGGACCGGGTATGCCTGAATAAGAATTGAACAAGTCTCTTAAAAGGACTAATTCTTCATTGATCCCTACTAATCTATATTGTCAAGGTGTAAATGATGGTAGAGTTTTGGGATTTTAAGGATAATTCAAACCTGTTAAGTACAAAGGAAACGGTGTTCATTATATTTGAAGCAAAAGGGATAAACTCATGTGTACTCACCATGGAAGAGATAGACATTCGAAAAATTAATGTCAATACTAGTTTAAGGCTAATTTGAGGAGTACTGAATACATTCAGCTGAAGAATGCATATTCCAAGGACTTCAAATCTCTAAAAAGGGCAAAAAGAAAGTCATCACTGCCTAGATGGGCCAAAAAATGATTTGATCACACCATTATCAGCCTACTGGGAAATCAAACATAAGTGGTTTCCCAAAATAAACTTATGTTCATGATTCTAGGGATGAGGAAGAGGATTGCAGTCAGGAATAGCTCATTGATTGAAAGGTTTCAAAGCTTAAATGAAAGGACTGACTCGGTTCTCTCTTTTAAGATACTTTAAGATGGAGATGTCTCATTGTGAAAGAGATGATTTCAAGGACCTGGTACCAAAGAAACTCATCTTAGAAAATGAAACCCAAGGCAGTATAAGTGAAGTAAAAATCTGGGAAAAATTGAAACTGAGCATGATCAAAATGCCCTAAACTAGCAGTTGATTCAATATCACTCCTCAAAACTTGTCTATGATCAGGAGACAGGTATCCATAGTAATGTAGGTACATGAATAATCTAACTGAAGTTGCACAAGTACAGAAGTCATTCAAACAGAGAGGGACCTAGTCCTATCTCTCAGGTTAGTATGTACAAGATGCCTAAGTAATCACAAAATGATGTCTGAAAAGCCATTTATCATTCTCTTCTATAAGTTGTTAAATCTCTTGTAAAACAAAGAGTCGCACTTATTAGATTTAGACATGTCAGTTGAAAAGGACATCTTTAGAGACATTGGTCATTCTTAAAAGTGATAAATCGGACCTTCTTGTCAAATGTACATCAACTAATCCTATTCATATTCCTAAATTAGAAATCATCCCTAACCTACATTGGATCATTACTCTTTCTCAAATAAAATGGATGATGTTACTACTTCCTCAAGCTTTGCAAGAAATCCAAAACCCACAGTTGAGTTAGACTTCACTGATCCATCCTTAATCGTAGAAGTTCATGATCAGCAAATCATGAAAAACATTTCAAACCAAGGGTCAAGACCATCAATAGAACAAAAAACTTTTTCACCAAAAAAACCCCAATTTCCTGTGTCATCTGAACAACAACAACAATAACAAACCCAGTGTATTCCCACCTAGTGGGGTCTGGGGGGGGTAAGATGTACGCAGTCCATACCTCTACCTCTGAAGAAGTAGAAAAGTTGTTTCCGATAGACCCTCGGCTCAAGACACGAGACACCACACAAAATATAAAGTAACGCACAGAACAGGATTTCATAACGTAAATACGGCACCCATAAGTAGTAGGAAACATCGGAAAGCACCCAGGTTCGTAATAAAGCATGGAACACCGAAAGCATAACAAGAAAAAGAATAGAAAATATGAATAAAATAAGAATAGGAAGAATAACAGGGATAAAAACCCCACCAAATACTTCCCTACCCTAACGCCCCAAACTGACCCTAGTTTTCTGCCCTAATTCGCGCTCTCCAGACCTTCCTATCTAGGGTCATGTCCTCGGTGAGTTGTAGCTGCTCCATATCCCGCCTAATCACCTCCCCCCAGTACTTCTTTGGCCTCCCCCTACCCCGCCTAAAACCATCCAACGCTAGCCTCTCACACCTACGAACCGGGGCATCCGTGTCCCTCCTCTTCACGTGTCCAAACCAACTCAATCGGACTTCCCGCATCTTGCACTCCACTGGAGCCACACCAACCTTCTCCCTGATAGTCTCATTCCTAACTCTATCCCCTCGAGTCATCCCACACATCCAGCGCAACATCCGCATTTCCGCCACTTTCATTTTTTGGATGTGGGAGTTCTTAACTGGCCAACACTCCGCTCCATACAACATGGCCGGACGGACTACCATCCTGTAGAATTTGCCTTTAAGCTTGGGAGGCACCTTCTTATCACACAACACCCCCGACGCGAGCTTCCACTTCAACCATCCCGCCCCGATACGGTGCGAGACATCCTCGTCAATCTCACCGTTACCCTGTATCACGGACCCGAGATACTTGAAACTATCCCTCTTACATACCTCCTGCGAATCCAGCTTCACGACCACCTCGTCCTCCAACCTCACGTCATTAAACTTCCATTCCAAATACTCTGTCTTGCTTCTGCTCAACCTGAACCCTTTAGACTCAAGAGTTTGTCTCCACACCTCTAATTTGTCATTCACACCCTTTCGGGTCTCGTCAATCAGAACTACATCGTCTGCAAAAAACATACACCAAGGCACCTCCCCTTGAATATGCCGCGTCAATACATCCATCACCAAAGCAAACAAAAAAGGACTAAGAGTAGATCCCTGATGCAATCCTGTCAAGACAGTGAAATGCTCGGAGTCTCCTCCCGCCGTCCTTACCTGAGTTTTCGCTCCATCATACATATCTTTAACTGCTCTGATATAAGCCATCGGGACTCGACTCACCTCCAATCATCTCCAAAGCACCTCCCTGGGAACTTTGTCGTAAGCCTTCTCTAGGTCGATAAACACCATGTGCAGATCCTTCTTCCTTTCCCTATACTATTCCACCAGCCTCCGTACCAGGTGAATTGCCTCCGTCGTCGAGCGCCCAGGCATAAATCCAAACTGATTTTCTGAAAGAGACACTATCCGTCTCAGCCTCCCCTCGACCACTCTCTCCCAAATCTTCATAGAGTGACTCAATAACTTAATCCCCCTATAGTTATTGCAACACTGGATGTCACCCTTATTCTTATAAAGAGGGATCATAGTACTCCACTGCCAAGCCTCGGGCATCTTTACCGTCTTGAAGATTTCGTTAAACAGACCAGTCAACCACCTTACCCCAGCCTCTCCAACGTACTTCCAAAACTCCACCGGTATCTCATCCGGCCCCGTCGCCCTACCCCTCCGCATCCTGCGAACAGCCTCTCTAACCGCTTCTACCCTAAAACGTCTACAATAACTAAACTCCCGACACTCCTCTGAATGCTCCAGTTCCCCTAACACAATAGCTCTATCCCCTTCGTCATTCAAGAGCCTATGAAAGTACGACTTCCATCTATTCTTAATATGTCTGTCCTCCATCAACACTCTGCCATCCTCCCCCTTAATGCACCTTACCTGATCGAGGTCACGGCCCTTCCTCTCCCTAGCCTTAGCGAGTCTAAACAACTTTTTCTCCCCTCCTTTCCCCTGTAACCCCGCATACAGGCTCTCAAACGCGGCCGTCTTAGCTGCCGTGACTGCTGACTTAGCCTCCTTCTGAGCTAGCTTGTACTCTTTCCTGTTTACCCGCTTCTCTTCTTCGTCCCTGCTCTCCACCAACTTAGCATGCGCCTCTTTCTTGGACCGTACTTTCTTCTCCACCTCTTCATTCCACCACCAATCCCCCTGATGGTGCCCGGCCCGGCCCCTAGACACACCCAACACCTTACTTGCCTTCTCCCTGATGCACCTAGCCGCCCTATCCCACATACTATCCACGTCCCCCCTACACTCCCACACCCCCATTCCCACCAACTTCTCCCCTATCTCCCACGCATTCACTGGCGTCAAACCGCCCCACTTAATTCTAGGTCTACACTCCTTACTCCTCCTCTTACTATTCATCTTTATACCCAAGTCCATGACCAAGAGCCTATGCTGGGTCGAAAGGTTCTCACTCGGGATGACCTTACAGTCCCTACACAACACCCTATCCCCTTTCCTGATAAACATAAAGTCAATTTGGGTCCTGGCCATCTCGCTTCGAAAGGTGATGAGGTGATCGTCCTTCTTTGGGAAGCCCGAGTTCACCACCACCAGCCCAAAGGACCTTGCGAACTCCAAAAGGGTAGCCCCCTCTTCATTTCTCACCCCAAAACCAAAACCACCATGCACATCACCAAAGCCTCCCGGTAACGCGCCGATGTGCCCGTTGAAATCTCCTGCTACAACAATCTTCTCCGATCTAGGCACGCCTCTCAGCACCTCCTCCAAAGCCTCCCAAAACCGCAACTTCTCCTCCCCCTCCGAGCCCACTTGCGGCGCATAGGCGCTATACACATTCAGGGTAAACCCCCGAATGACCAACTTAATAGTCATCAACCTATCGTTGATCCTCTTAACCTCTACTACCTGGCCTCGAAGCTCTTCATCTACTAAGATGCCAACTCCATTCCTTCGCCTCTCGCTCCCAGAGTACCACATCTTGTAACCATCCACATCCCTAGCCTTAGACCCTACCCACTTAGTCTCTTGAATACACGCGATATTGATCCTCCTCTTCCTAAGAATCTTCACAAGCTCTATAGACTTACCCTGAAGGGTCCCCATATTCCAAGAACCAACCCTCAGCCTACCAACACTATCCCCCCGCCCTCCCCTACCGCCCCCGCAGCCATACCATGGCCTCCCTCCCACTCCCGCCCTTACCGCATCCCCCGCCCCCACAACTGCCCCACACCCCAACCCCCTCAGACATGACCCTATCCAACCATTACCCCTCACAGCCACTATATAGGAAAATATAAGAAAATATACTCAAAGGCAAGAAACGACCACAACAACAGCAACAACAGACAACAGTCACAACAACAACAAACAACAGACAATAGCAATAATAAACAACAGATAATATCAACAAATCACCAGCAGATAACCTCCTGTGTCATCTGAAAAATTCAAAAAAAATGGCTTTTCTGAAACACAAAAAGCATCGAATTCTCGTACACACACAGACTCAAACAACATTTATTCTTAGTTGTTTGGTAAAGAAATTCCGATGAAAAGAGTTGATCTTTGCTCCAGTGAGAACTAGGTAACTGAGAATCTACTACTGCGTGTTTGTAACTGTTAACCTCCTAAGTCCACGTTTTAAAAATGACAAACTAACAGGTGGATCCTTAAAGGATATTAAAGATTGCTAATGTTGGAAGGATAAAGGAAGCTGGATCCAAGAATGAAAGGACAACAATTCATAATCCACAGCATCCGAGTAAATCAATCAAAATGAGAACAAATGGAAGGAGAATCGCAGTCCCAAAAAATGCGACAAATCATATCAATCACAACTAAGTAAGAAGAAGAGAAGTTTAGAAACACACTTGGAAAAGTATCAATCACTACAAGACCAAAAGGAAGAAAACATCACGGACATATCTGATATGGATGTGGGTAGAAGCCGTACATGGACATATCATACGGCTTGATTGAGAAGAAATCTCTTGGGTTTTCTTATGAAGAGTAGCAGTCAAAGAATATAAAAGAAGAAAACTAAAGACAGACATGGGTTATGCAACTTCAAAGAAGAATATCAAAGTGTCTCAATCTTAGTCTCACAAGACTTTGTAACTTTTAGTTTACAATTGTTATATAAAGAGTAGGATTGAGTCAACATGGTAACATCAAATGAAGTTGTGTCATAAGATCTTAAGATCAAAATAAGTCTTCAGAACTTGTTTCCCATTACTGTACTTGAGCTCGATATTCAACGATCTAATAAAACTTTGAAACCCAAGGGGAGTAGAAGTAGGCACTACATTGGTGTTCCGAACCAAGATAAATTTCTATGTCTTTACTTTATGTTCAATTATTTATTTGCTTAATTATTTTAAATCTAATTTGTTTTTGTAAAGTGTACTGACCTGCAAGCGAGTCGAATGTGAAGAGTCAATAGTGGACTCACAGAAAATTTTCAATTCACCCCCCTCTTGAATTTCAATTGGTATCAGATTAGGTCTCATCAATAGCATTGCTTAACTGCAAGTGACCAAAGATCAAATGGAAAATTATCAAATTCTCAGTGCTCTTCTCCAGGATGGTCACTCCTCCACAAGACCACTATAATTTAAGGGACAACACTACTCTTACTGGAAGAATAAGTTTAGTATCTTTGTCCAATCAAAAAACTTCCAAGCCTGGGTCATCATCAAGAAGGGTCCAAAGCTGATTCCAGGACTCAAGGAGAAGCCAAAGGACAAAGGCGAAGAATCTAGCAGTACTGACACAGAAGACCTTGAAAGTTTCGAGATCACAAAAGAACAATAAGAGGTAATCCAAACTAATGTACGTGCTATAAGTTTGCATCTTTGTGCAGTTAGTGGAGAAGAATACGACAAGATATCAACTTGAAAAACTGCAAAACAAATGTAGGACGAATTGGAAGTAACCTATGAAGGAACCACCAAAGTCAAAAAGTCAAAAATTGTTGCCCTGGTCAATAAATAAGAACTATTCAAAATAGAAGAGAGTGAGAACATTGAAATAATGTTTGCCAGATTCAGTAAGATCGTATGCAAACTGAAATCACTGGGGATGATCTATCCTAATATCCTGCAAGACCAGAAACTGTTCTAAAGTCTTCTAAAGATTTGGGAAACCAAGGCTACCATTCTGGAAGACAAAAATCTACACAACATGGAATATGATGAACTACAACGTAACCTCATTGCATATAAAAAAATTATATCAATAGGTACCATAAGGATGAAAAGAAGAAACCATTAGCCTTAAAAGTTGCTCCAACTGACGATAAGGACATTCTGGAATATGCTAATAGCAAAGGGACGGCCCTCATCAATTGTGGAGTAAGGAAAATCATGAGACAGAGATAGTAAAGATCCCAATAACCAAAAATAATGACTCCACCAGAAACAATGATCGTTGGTATCACTGTGGAAGGCTTTACCATTTCAAACAAAACTGTCCAGAGTTAAGAAGAAGACCATCTAGAAAGAATTAAAACTTTGGAGCCTAAAGTGATGAAAATGAAACTGAAGAAGAAGTACAGGCTGCTAATATGTGTTTCACGGCAATAGGTGAACCTAGCGAGGTAATACCTCACGACAGTCATAACTGTAATATTCTTAAATCTAATTTGGAAATGATAACCTACGAGCTTCAAAAAGTCATATATGAATATAATAAACTTGCTCAAGAGAAGAAAAGTTGTGAAGCGCGATTTAAACAAAAACTCGAAGAGGAACAAAGAAACTGTCAAATAGAAATCGAAGCATGTCAAATTAAAATTGACTTATTTCATGAAGAGATTGATGATGTAACAATAAAATTAAATAGTTTTAAGAAATCCCCAAGCCACAGTTTCATGGGATCAAACTCCCTTAAAAATAATTCAAGTTTCTCATTAGGATCGTTTAAATCAACTAAGTCCTTTTTCTTCTCTTAATGACCCATCTATTTTATCTGTGATTAGAGAGGGCCCAAATCCTACAACTACAAGCACAAGCCTAAAAGTGTATAGGTTTGGAAACCCAAAGGAAACACATCTAACCCGCAAGGACCTAAGATCACTTGGGTACCTAAACAAAATTAATTTTCTTATTTTGCAAGAATAGGTCTACAAGAGTTATAAGAAGGGAATATGGGTTATTGACAGCGGATGTTCCAGACACATGACCAAAAAAAAAGAAAATTTTTCTTTATTAAAGAAAATAGATTAGGGATCAGTCAGATTCAGTAAAAATTATCTCATTATCTGAATTCACTGAAGTATATCCAGTAGATGGGCTTAAACATAATTTACTCAGCATCAGTCAGTTGTGTGATGCTGGATTTGGAGTCCTCTTCAAAGCCAAAACTTACTCAATCAAACATGACAAAAGATACATCTCTCTTATCAGTGAATACGTTGATAACATTTATGTCTTAAATAGTCCTGACTTTACTACCTTAATCTGCCTCACTGTGCAAACCAATAATACTTGGTTGTGGTACAAAAAGCTTGGACATGCTAGTATGCATATTATTGAGAAGTTGTCCAGACTTGAATTGGTGAAAGGTCTGCCAAAACTCAAGTTTCAAAAAGATCACATATGTGATGCTTGCCAATTGGGTAAACAGACCCGAACATCATTTAAAGTTAAAGACATTGTCTCTACCACCAAACCTCTTCAAACAATCCACATGGATCTGATTGGTCCTACCAAGACAGCAAGCATAAGTGGAAAGAGATATGTTTTTATCATAGTTGATGATTACTCATGATTTACTTGGGTAATGTTTCTTGTTCATAAACATAAGGCTTTCACAAACTTTAAGCTTTTTTGTAGAAAGGTAAAGAGAGAAGTTGGACACTTCATCACTTACATTCATAGTAATCATGGAGAAGAATTTAAAAATAAGCCATTTGAGAGTACTTTGCTCAGAATAGATACGCTTAAAACTTCTCTTCACCTCGATATCCTCAGCAAAATGGTGTAGTAAAGCGAAAAAATTAGTCCATTCAGAAAACTGTTAGGACCATGCTGTTAAAAAATAATCTCCTAGATCACTTTTAGGTAGAAGCAATTAGTACAGCATGTCAAATCATCAATAGGTGCTTGGTCATACCTATTCTAAATAAAACACCTTATGAACTTTGGAGAGAAAAAAAGCCCAACATTAGCTACTTCTATCTTTTTGGATGCAAATATTTCATTCACAACAATGACAAGAATAACTTGGTAAAATTCGATCCATGGAGTAACGATGGTAAGCAATCTACAATCTAGAGAAAATTACAGCACAACCTCTGAGCAATCACAAGACAAGTCACACCCTCTCTAGAGTCGACTCCCACAGCAAAAACAGTGAAGTCGAGTATTCTAAGTGAATGGAAGAAAGATGTTAGTTATCTAAATAAACTCATCATCAGAAATCTAGAAAATAGAGTGCAAACCAGAACATCATTGAGACGACAAGAACTTGTTGCCCTTGTGTCTCAAATTGAACCAAAGAAAACCGTTGAGCTCTCAAAGATGAATCATGGGTTGAAGCTATGAAAGAAGAATTGGACCAGTTTGAATGAAATCAAGTTTGGACCTTGGTTAAAAGACCAAGAAACTATCCAATAATTAGAACTAGATGGGTCTACAGAAACAAATTGAGTGAAGAAGGTAAGGTTATCAGAAATAAAGATAAAATTGTAGCCTAAGGCTATTCCCAACAAGAAAAAGAATTCGAGATGAGTCTTATAGGGGAGCTCATATTCTTTTTGGGATTACAAATCAAGAAAACTCCCAAAGGCACTTTCATCAGTCAAGCCAAGTACACGAAGGAACTCATCAAAAAAATTGGTATGGAAAAAGAAAAGGCCTATGAAACTTTAATGTGTCCATCCACAAGCCTCAATTTAGATTTGTCCAGAAAAGATGTTAATAAAAAGATGTATAGAGGGATGATCAGATCTCTACTCTATTTAAATGCGAGTTGACCAAACATTATGTTTAGTGTATGTAAATATGTTAGGTTCCAGTCGAATCCCAAGGAGTCTCATCTTACTACCATCAAATGAATCATCTGATATCTCATAGGAACTCAAGATTTTGAAATATGGTATCCCTGCTCCTCATATTTTGATTTAAATGGATATTCAAATGCTGATTTTGCAGGAGATAAAATGACAGAAAGAGCACCAGTGGATCATTTCAAATTCTTGGTGATACCCTGATCTCATGGCACAGTAAGAAGCAAACCTACATTGCTCTTTCAACCACTGAAGTTGAATACATAGCATTCGAAAGTTGTGGTACGCAAATCTTATGAATTATGCATAAATTACTTGACTTAAACTTATCCTTTGAATCTGTCCCTATAATATGTGATAACACTAGTGTTATTAGCTTATCTAAATATATCACTCCAGGGATAAACATATTGATATTAAGCATCATTTTATTTGAGATCATGTAGAAAATGGTGATTTTTCGATAAAATTTATTGACTCTGAAAATCAACTAGTGGATATTTTTATAAAATCCCTACAAGAGGAAAGATTTTGTTACCTTAAAAAAAGGCTTGGTATTCTTAGCATTAATGAATTATAAGACTTATTTTTAGACCGTAATTCTTGGATTTTTGTGTTTTTTAAACAGAAAATTGGTAGATCCGTTCTGAAAAAGGAATCATCATTACCTCCCCTCGTTTTACGCTAAAAATTACTCCCCCTCTAGTCTTTTTACCTTCCCAACATCCCTCTCTGCCAGACTGCCACCCTTTCACTTTAACAATTACCTCCCTTTTCACCTTTCCCACATCCATATTCCCCTCTTCTCTATTAAATCTTTCTTTTCCTCTCTATCAAATTAAAAACCTTCATCTAAACTCCTCTCTACCAAAAAATCCAAACTCAATCAATGGAAAATCTCTCAAAAAACCTTCCCTCACTCTCTTTAAACAACCATGTTCTTATTTTAGAGTCCTTGGATAAGTCCTCCTCTTCCTCCGAGCATTTGGCTATCTCCAAAAAGATCCCTATTTCAAGCCATACCTCCTTCATCAAAAAACATCATCCTCTTCCATCTACTCCTCTTTCTCTAGAGGACATGCATAAGTTTCGGACCAATGTGCAAAAAGAGAAATTTTCTACTTTTAAAGGTCGCCTTATTGATCTCGAACATATTATCAATCTCAACCAGTTAAAGGATGCTCACTGTAATGTAAGTTCGCTCATTAAACTTCAAAACTCATCATTGGTCTTTTGTCTCTATGGATTGCTAGTACATGAAGACCCTGATCCTATGTTCTATGGGAACCTCCGCATATCCCCAAATAGTGATGAGTTGGAAACTATTGTGTTGGGCAAAAGAATTATATTGAATGACTTTCTCTTAGAAAAGGTGCTTGATAAGAAGTTCCTTGGTATAATTCCTTACATAACTGGCTCTTGGCCTGAGGATTTTGAGGTTACTTTTGAAGAAGCAAAAAGGTTGTGTCAAATCTAGACTCTACATCTGCTTTTAACTTTGGTCCTCTATCTCTCTACTTCAAGTATCATATTCTGGCTCGTATCATTGCCACCACCCTAATCCCCAGGAAAGTTTCCCTTAGTAACATTACTTGTTGAGATGTATTCGTTCTCTATTGCTTGGTGAAAAAATATAAGATAAATTGGGCTACATGGTTCCATGAATATATTATTAAGAGTGCTACAGATGCTCATTGTCACGATCTGAGGCTACCCCCAGGTCGCGATAACGGTGCTTATGGTCACAAGTGACCACAAGCTAACCCATGAACGGGTACCTGCTGTGAGTACTGAATGAAATATAAACACAACATTTGTGCAAAAGATAAACAGACAAGGTAAATATAAATCTAAATATTGAAATAAGAAATACTGAATATCTAAAAAAATTGATAAGAATTGAAAATAACTAACTGACTGTCTAACTGTCTTGTTTGAACGTCTAAAACCCTCTAAATTGACTGAGGAGTTTATGGGACAGACCCCTAACTAAACTCGACTGACTGAATAAAGTGAAATACTAAAATAACTAAAATAAAACATAATATATCCTTGATGGATGAGGACTCACAACTACAGCGGCTGGATTATGCTAAGTTGTCTAACTGCAGTCAGGAAAATATGCATTCAAATCTATGATATGAGACATCATAGTACAAAAAAGAGTATGTGGTTAGTACTTTGAATATACTGTATATAAGATGAGGTTAGGCTGATATACATGGGGTACTGTGCATAAGAAATAAGGACTAACTGAATAGCATGAGATAACTGAACATGAATGCATGAAAACTGTAACATCTGAGAATACAAGACCAAGCATAAATCTGTAATCTAAAATAAGTCTGAAATTTAGAAGACTGTAAACTGTATAACTGAATAACTGAAAGTCTGTACACTTGGTTAAGCAAACCTAAATTGAACTATACTGAAAACTTTACTGAGACTATAGGAGGTATCATCAAACCGACATGCCCCAATACGAGTTAATCGGGGTCCAACATGTAATCCCAGTTGGAAAGGTTTTATTACCGTGCCACGGGTACTAACACTGGATATGTGGATACACTAAACTGGTGTCCCGAAGTACTAATGAGTCACCCTCAACAGGCAGGTGATCCAATAATATATATGTCTCCCTCAACTGGCAGGTAACACTTAGTCAAACCTCAACTGGTAGGTAGACATCTCTAACCTACATTGTCTACGTAGTTCTGTAACTCGGGGATTACTACTAAGGGTCACAACCTCTACTGTCAGGTGAACCCTCATCCCTAAGTTTGCTCAGTACTAAATCCTACTCCCAACTAAACTGACACTAATACTGGAAAGGACTGAACTAGACTAAACATTATAACATAAGTTCTCATAGTGGTCATAAACATGTAAGTATACTGATAAGATTCATGGAATAACTGACTGAATACTTAAAAAAATCCAAATTTATGTAAATTACATAGGTATTGGGTATTCATAAACCACCAGCACTGAATGAGTATATATTGTGATATTAAGCTTGAACAAACGTATTAAGTGATTATGGTTCAAACACCCAAACATGGGCATTTCATCAAACATGTGCAAATCATAAACTTATACATGAGAATATCTTAAACATGGGGAAATCATAAACTTATACATGAGAATATCTTAAACATGGGGAAATAATAGAATTTCATGGCTAAATTTGTAATTTAGGGATTCATCCTGAATCAATTGAACATGACATGGGAATTGAAACATTCAAAGCATAATATGTCTCATTCCATTTGAAAGCACTTAAAATCATAACTTGTAATTGAGCAAACAAGAAATTTTAAGGGATATTTAGATTTAAACATGAATACTCATAATTTAAAACCAAAAAGGGATTCTTGGACTCCATGGGTAAAAGGAACCCATGGATGAATATCACACACACCTCACTAGATGATTTCGTGAAGATTATTGGGAATTTCTTGAGGTTTGAAGCTTGAATTCATTGACTGCTTGAGAATGGGTTAGGTTTTGTTCTTGATGAAAGGGAGGCTTATTTTAAGAGAATTTGTGATTGAAAAAACAAATAATGCTCTTTGGGGAGCAAAATTTTGTGTTATGGACTGATTGCGTGAAGGGAAATGACCCAAATGCCTTTAATTAACAACGAAAAAAAGCTAGACGATTCAGAGAGGGCATGCTACAGGCTCCAATGTAGTGCAATAAAGGGGGCGCTATGGGCTCCAGTGCGGTGCAATAGAAGGAGAGTCGCGAGCTCCAGTGTGGTGCAATGGAGGGGGCACTGCGGGCTCATCCCGATGCTGCTACTATTTTGCTTCTCTAAACATCACCTTACGCTCGTCTAAAAATTTTAAAACTCACCTGAGACGTACTTTTAACTATACGATCATGAATCAACTTTAAAATTGACATTCTGAGGTTGGTATTGTCAAAAATAAAATCATCAAAGTTTAGAGGCCTTAGAAATAACTAAGTCCCAACACTTAGTGAAATTTCTAAGTCCTAGACCCCTTTAACATAAAATCGTGAGCTGAATTAAGCTAGGATATTATGGAACATTCATCCTCGAATGAGGTTGGTTAGCTTAGAACACAAGGAAAACTGAGATCATAAACTGAACATGCATGACTGAAAACATGATTGCATAACTGAGTTTGAAACATGATACATGAACTGAACATATGTAATGACATGGGATGGATTACATATCTAAAATTGAGAACGTAAAATAGTCAACCTGAGAATGATTTTTACCATAAGCTAAATCTGAGTTCACAGAGAAAAGATGAGGGAACTTGGTTCGCATATCTGTTTCTACTTCCCACGTGGCTCCCTCAACAGACTGATTCCACCAAAGAACTTTGAACAAGGGAACTTCTTTGTTCCTTAGTCTACAAAACTGATGATCAAGCATCTCAACTAGGATTTTTTCATAGGATGGGATATCCTGAACATCCATACTCTCTAATGGTGAAACAAAAGCTGAATCACCAATACACTTCTTCAACAGGGAAACATGGAACACTGGATGCACTGATGCTAAGTCTGCAGGAAACTCAAGCTCATAAGCTACCTTCCCAAAAAGACTCAAGATCTTATATGGACAAACATAACGGGTACTGAGCTTCCCCTTCTTGTAGAATCTCTTCAATCCCTTCATGGACGAGATTTTCAAATAAATCAAATCACTAACGACAAACTTAAGATCCATTTTCCTTACATTTGCATAGGATTTCTAATGAATTTGGGTTATCCTCAGCCTCTCCCTAATTAACTAAATTTTCTCTATCACATCAAACACTGCATATGACCCTATAAAAGAAGCTTCTCCTACCTTAAACCAACCAATGGGAGATCTACATCTCTTACCATAAAGAGCCTCAAACGGAGCCATCTGAATACTAGAGTGATAATTGTTGTTATAGGAAAACTAAATCAAAGGTAAGTGCTCATCCCAACTACCTCTAAAGTCAATAACACATACTCTTAAAATGTCCTATAAGGTCCAAATTGTCCTCTCTGCTTGAACATCTGTCTAAGGATGAAAAGTTGTACTTAGATGAACTTGGGTACCAAGACCCTTCTGAAAGGCCTTCTAAAAGGGAGAGGTAAACTAAGTACCTCTATCTGATATGATAAACAATGGAATCCCATGTAACCTAACCAACTCCCTAAGATAGAGTTTGGCATAATCCTCAGTAGAGTAAGAAGTATGAACTGGCAGGAAATGAGCTGATTTGGTCATTCTATCTACAATGACCCATATCAAATTATGTTGATGATGCGTACGAGGTAATCCTGTCACAAATTCCATATTCACCACTTCCTACTTCCAAGTGGGGATACTGAACTCTTGTAATATGCCACTAGGCCTTTGGTGTTAAACCATAACCTACTGACAGTTTGAACTCTTTGCCATAAACTCTGCAATATCCCTCTTCATACCATTCAACCAATAAATTTCTCACAAGTCACAATACATCATAGTGGCTCCTAGGTGGATAGAGTATCATGCACCATGGACTTCTGTAAGGATTCGCTGTCTCAAGTCATTAATACACAGAACACATAATCTACCTTGACAATGAAGCACGCCATCTCCCCCTTGGGAGGAAACCTCCACTTTTGATCTATGACTAACTCCTTCAGTTTAACCAAATTGGGATCCCTATCTTTGTTTTCTTTCACTTTGGCAACTAAAGAAGATTTTAAACCATTCTGAACCCATACACTGCCTTCAGCTAAGTCAACCAATTGGATGCCTAATCTAACAAGACGATGAACCTCATTGACTAACTTTTTCTTACCCTCCTCAACATTAGCAACACTACCCATAGACAACCAGCTAAGGGCATCTACCACTACATTACCCTTGCCCGAATGATATAAAACACTCATATCATAATCTTTTAACAACTCTAGCCATTTTTTTTGTCGAAGATTCAAATCTTTCAGCGAGAAAATGTACTACAAACTTTTTTGATCCGTGAACACATCAACATGAACGCCATAAAGATACAGCCTTTGAATTTTCAAGGCAAAAACAATAGCTGCCAACTCAAGATCATGGGTAGGATCATTCTTTTTATGGGGTTTAAGTTGTCTAAAGGCATAGGCTATAACCTTACCTCTCTGTATCAAAACACAATCAAGACCAACTCTGGAAGCATCACAGTAAACTACAAACCCATCTAAACCATCTGGTAAAGTTAATACTGGAGCAGAAGTGAGTCGAGTCTTCAACTCCTGAAAACTCTTCTCACAAGAATCTGGCCACTGAAACTTGACCTTCTTCTGAGTCAATTGGGACATGGGGGATGAAATAGAAGAAAACCCTTCAACAAACCATCTATAATAGCCATCCAAGCCCAAGAAAATATTGATATCTAATAAAGTGATGGGTCTAGGTTAGTTTCTCACTACTTTAGTTTTTGAGGGTCGACTCTACTTTTGGGAGGAAATCCAGAAAGGTCTTCAGGGAACACATCTGGAAATTCCCGTACTACTAAAACGGACTCAAGACTGGGAGTCTCAGAAATAGAGTCTTTGACTCGGACAAGATGGTAAACACACCCCTTAGATATTATTTTTATTGCCTTAAGATAAGAAATGATCCGACCCCTAAGGACAAAGGTATTAACCCTCCATTCAATGACTGGTTCATTAGGAAACTAAAACTGAACATCTCTATTTCTATAATCAACTGAGTCATAACATGAGTGGAGCCAATCCATGCTGACAATGATGTCAAAATTAGTCATCTTTAACTCTACGAGGTCAACTGAGGTGACTTTCTGGAATACTATAACCAGCCAGTTCCTGTATACCTGCCTGGCTACAATAGAGACACCTACTAGAGTAGACACTGAGAAGGGTTCTGTTAAAGATTTAGGATTGACACAAAAATTGACTTCTATATATGGAGTTACATGGAGATGAAAGACTAGCAACGTACCCATAACTATGTCAGGAGAATTTTTCTAATCCTGTCAGGACTGGAGTGTATATAACCTATTTTGACGTTGACCACTGGTGGCACTGAAAGTGGTGTCCTACTGAGTCGGACGACCTACTAGAGCTGGAGGACGATTAGACTGACCCTGCAACCCAGCCTTTGGGCAATCTCTAACTCTGTGTCCTAGCTTACCACATCCAAAACACACATCATTGTTGGCTCTACACGCACCCTAATAATGCCTGCCACACTTTCCATAAAGTGGGTTAGTACGAACATTGTTCATACTACCCTGGGACTTAGAGCCTGGCACTTTATCCCGACTATCTTACTTGAACTTAGGCATTGGTGCACTAGCTGAAGATGGGGTTGGGGCTGAAGACTTCTAATGGAACTGAGAATGGTTAACACCCTATGACCTTAGCTAAAAAGAGTTAAAACTACCTGTTCTGGCCCTCTTATTCTCCCTCTCTCTCTCTCCTTGAGATTCTCTTCCTCAATCTATTGAGCATGAACCATAATTCTAGATAATTCTATTTCCTAAATCAATATTGTGGTCCTACACTTCTTGACCACACTATCAGATAAACCAGACATATACTTACTCATCCTAGACCTATTATCATCCACCACATTAGGAGTATACCTTGCCAACTGAGTAAACTTAAGCGAGTACACCTTCACACTCATGTTGCCCTGCTTCAGATTAATGAACTCCTGTACCTTGGTTTCCCTCAACTTCAATGGGAAGAACCTGTCTATAAAAGTCGTTCCAAACTCTTCCCACTCAATGGACCCTACATCAACACCATGATCTTCCTTCCACTGCTTATACCAAGTATGAGTTGCAACTTACAACTGATATGCAGCCAACTATGCACTCTTACTCGAAGTGACACCCATAATATCAATCACTTTCTTAACTATATAAAGAAACTCCTGTGGATCCTCCTCAGACTTGGATCCCAAAAACAAAAGAGGATTCATTCGCATAAAATCCTAAATCCTTACTGTAGCTGCATTTGCCACTAGATTGGTTAGGGCAACAGCCTACTGATTATTCTGAGCCACTACTGAATGAGCTAAGGTGGTGAAAGCAGCTCTGAACTTGACGTGAGATACATTCTCATTCAGGGGATCTACCTAAATAGGAGGAGGTACAGGATAGTCCCCATTCCTTCTTTCATTATTTTTCTTGGGAGTCATGGTCTGTAAACAGAATGAAGGATGGGTTAGAAAGAGAGTTTAAACAGAGCTAATGCTTATTCGCACAGCATGAATACTGAAAGAAGGGAATTTTTTTCTAACATGTTTCGTAGCCTCTTGTCCATAAATGTGGTGCACTTTACACCCATGTACAAGACTCTACTCAATACGTATTTTAGACTCCCTAAGAAATCTTAAAAACTCTAGGCTATGATACCAAGTTTTGTCATGACCCGAGGCTACCCTCTAGTCACGACAACAGTGCTTAAGATCACAAGTGACCACAAGCCAACCCATAAACTAGTACTTACTATGAGCACTGAATAAAATATAAACATAACATATATGCGGAAGATAAACTGAGAAGGTAAATATAAATTTGAATACTAAAATAAAAAATACTAAATATCTAAAACAACTGATAAATACTAAAATTAACTAACTGAATGTCTAGTTGTCTTGTCTAAACATCTGAAAGCCTCTAAAGTGACTGAGGAGTTGATGGGATAGACCCTCAACTAAATCCGACAAACTGAATAAAGTGAAATACTGAAATAACTAAAATAAAACATGATATGTCCTCGATGGATGAGGACTCACCACTACGGCTGCTGGATTATGCTGAGCTGTCTAACTACGATCAGGAAACTGTGCATCCATACCTTTGATATAAGACATCATAGCATAAAAAAAGTATGTTGTCAGTACTTTGAATGTACTGGTATATGAGATGAGGTTAGGCTGATATACATGGGGTACTGTTTATAAGAAATAAGGACTAACTGAATAGCATGAGATAACTAAACATGAATGAATAAAAACTATAACATCTGAGAATACAAGATCAAGCATAAATTTGTAATCTAAAATAAATCTGAAATCTGGAAGATTGTAAACTGTATAACTAAAAGTCTGTACACTTGGTCAAGCAAACCAGAATTGAACTATACTGAATATTGTACTGAGACTGTAGGAGGTATCATCTAACTGACATGCTCTAATATGAGCTAATCGGGGTCCAACTTGTAACCCCAGTTAGAAGGGTGTCATTATTGTGCCACGGGTATTAACACTGGTTATGTGGATCTACTAAACTGGTGCCTCAAAGTACTAATAAGTCACCCTTAAATGGTAGGTGCTCTAATGAGATATGTGTCACCCTCAACTAGCAGGTATACATCTCTAACCTACGTTGTCTACGTAGTTTTGTAACTCGGAGATTGCCACTAAGGGTCACACCCTCTACTTTCAGGTGAGCCCTCATCCCTGAGTTTGCTTAGTGCTAAATCCTACTCCCAACTGAATTGACACTGATACTAGAAAGGACTGAACTAGAATAAACATTACAACATAAATGATAGTGCTCATCACGGTCATAAACATGTAAGTATATTGATAAGATTCATGGAGTAACTGACTGAATACTTGAAAAAAGTTGATTTTATATAAATCACATAGGTATCGGGTGTTCATAACCCACCAGCACTGAATGAGTATATACTGTGACATCAAGCTCGAAAGACTGTATTAAGTGATTATGGTTCAAAGACCCAAACATAGGTATTTCATCAAACATGTGCAAATCATAAACGTTTACATGAGAATATCTTAAACATGAGGAAACAATAGGATTTCATGGCTAAATTCATAATTTGGGGATTCATTCTGAATCAATTGAACATGACATAGGAATTGAAACATTCAAAACATAATATGACTCATTCTATTTGAAAGCACTTAAAATCATAACTTGTAATTGAGAAAATAAAAAAGTCATGGGGATATTTTAATTTAAACATGAATACTCATAATTTAAAACCAAAAAGGGATTCTTGGACTCCATGGGTAAAAGGAACCCATGGGTAAACTTCACACATACCTCACTAGATGATTTCGTGAAGATTATTAGGAATTTCTTAAGGTTTGAATCTTGTATTCCTTGACTACTTAAGAATGAGTTACCATTTGTTCTTGATGAAATGGAGGCTTCTTTTCAGAGAATTTGTGATTAAAAAGGCAAATAATGCTCTTTGAGGAGCTAAACTTCGTGTTATGGACTGATTGGATGAAGGGAAATGAATCAAATGCCCTTAATTAATAAAGAACAAAAGTTGGATAATTGAGAGAAGGCGCACCGCAGGATCCAGTGCGGTGCAATGAGGGGGCACCGCTGGCATATCCCGATGCTGCTATTATTTTATTTCTCCAAACATGCCTTACGCTCATTCAAAAATTTTAAAACTCACCCGAGACATACTTTTAACTACCCCGATCATGAATCAACTTAAAAATCACTGTTCTAAGCTCGGGAAGGTCAAAAATAAAATCATCAAAGTTTAGGGGCCTTGAAAATAACTAAGTCCCAACACTTAGTGAAATTTTTAAGTCCTGGACCCCTTTAACATAAAATAGTGAGCCGAATTGAGCTAGGATCTTACAGGGTATTATACTCATGCTTCCGCTAGTATACCTTATGGACTGTTGATCACCAGGATTCTCTAATTCTACTCTATTGATGTATCAGTTTATCCACCAGTGGAAATCTCAGCTACCTATGACTAAAAAAACCTTTGCCATAGTGGGATACATCTTAGTTAAAGATGAGTGGTGTAAAAAGGAATCCTTTAGAGCCAAATCCAATTTCCCTAAGGTAAGCAAACCCATATGTAATGCCATGTTTCAGGTATTGAAGGAATTCGAAGACCTCAAAGACCGAATGAGGATTATTGAGGAAGGAGTGGTGTTGCTTTAAGATTCAACTTTAAAATTGTTGCAGCTAGGAAAGGACATGAATTCTGACATAATAAAAGTAAGGCTGACCATTGATGAGTTTAAATAAGAAGGTATCAAATTGTTTTCCAAAGCATTCCCACGCCTGGACTCTTTCAAAATAGAAGCCAGCTAATCTAACCATGATCTTGCTATCGCTGTTCAGAACTCTTATTCCTAATTTTCTAAGAATGTTGAAAAATATTATGAATAATTATATCACAATATGCATAATACCTTTACATACTGCCTGGCCAAAGCTAACTCTGATAACTTCTATTCAAAAAGGGGTCCTATTTCTTCTTCAAATTATGGGTTATAAAATGATTTCACACTTTCTTTGGGTATTTTCAACTATTTAAACTGCCCTTCGTTGTATAGCTATGTGTGGTTTCCTTTATTTGTATTCCTCTATTTGTATCTTATTTCTTTTTTATTATATCAAAGAGGGAGACAGCAAAAACATCAGAGTTGCCTACCTGTCAAGGAGATAAAGTCAACTGATGATAAATGAAAGTCGAATGATACTTAAGAAATGTGTATAAGTCAGGGGAATCAAGCTTATAGACAGGGAAGTCAACTGATGTTTACACTTGTTTGTCATTATCAAAAAGGGGGAGATTGTTAGCCTCCTAAGTCCATGTTTTAATAATGACAAACTAACAAGTATATCCTTGAAGGATATTAAAGACTGCAAATATTGGAAAGATAAAGGAGGCCGGCTCCAGGAATGGAAGAATATCAATTCACAATCCGCAGCATCCAAGTAAATTAATCAAAATAAGAACAAATGGAAGGAGAATCTCAGTCCAAAAAGACGCGGAAAGTCAAATCAATCACAACAAAGTAAGAGGAAGAAATGATCAGAAACACACTTGGAAAAGTATCAATCATTACAAGACATAAAGGAAGAAAACATCATGGACATATCTAATATGGACGTGAATAGAAGCCGTATATGGATATATCATATGGCTACATTCCTCAATCAAGGAATCAATTCAAATCCTTGATTGAGAAGAAATCCCTTAGGTTTTCTTATGAAGAGTAACAGCCGAAGACTATAAAAGAAAAAAACTAAAGAGATATATGGGTTATGCATCTTCAAAGAAGAATATCAAAGTGTCTCAATCTTAGTCTTACAAGGCTTTGTAACTTTTAGTTTATAATTGTTATATAAAGAGTAGGATTGATTCAACTTTTTAACATCAACTGAAGTTGTGTCATAAGATCTGAAGAGAAAAATAAGTCTTCTGAACTTGTTTCCCATCACTGTACTTAAGCCCGACATTGAACGATCTAAGAAAAATTTAAAACCCAAAGGGACTGGAAGTAGGCACCACATTGGTGTTCCGAACTAGGATAAATTTTTGTGTATTTACTTTATGTTCAATTATTTATTTGCTTAATTATTTTAAATCTAATCTATTTTGTAAAGTATACTGATCTGCAGGTGATTCGACTGTGAAGAGTCAGTAATCGACTCACAAAAAATTTTCAAATCACCCCCTCTTGAATTTCAATAACAACATGGAAAACTCAGTTAATGGAATAGAACAGGAAGATTGAAATATTTATGAAGTAAATAGGAGAAAAAATATGTTGTTACCTCCAAATGACAAAAATAAAGAGATTGAGGACAAAGTACCTCTAAGATTTGACTGTGAAGAAACTCAAGGGAAATATAAAAAGGAAAAAGAAAAATATTAAAGTTGTGGAGATTGATAAAGGAGACAATTTGAATTCAGGGGATATTTTTTCTATCAAAAAGGGAAGAAAGAATAATCTTACGATTGAGAGGACCAGGTCCTTCATGTCAAAGTCTAGTAGATCTACTGGAATGAGATAGAAACATATAGCTATCAAGAAAAGAAAAGACTCTAAGGGATCAGGTCCCCAAAAAGAACAACTGATGATAAATGAGAAACAAGTAGTGAGCCCAAAAGAAAGAAAAAAAATAAAGAAAAGAATACCATGTCCATATAAATAAGGATTGGGAAATTCAGAACACAAAAGGTATTGTTAGGGAGAATGTTTAATCCCAAAATTTATGAGGAACCTAGGATGATTGAATTGGTTGAATATGTCAGGCATCAAGGGTGGTTACACTTTTTTGAAGAATCAAACCCTATGGTTTTTTAGAATAAGGTTAGAGAATTTTACTACACCATGAAATTCTCAAAAAATAGGCTAAGTTTGTCTGCACAGGTTCAAGGAAAGTATATCTATTTGGATGAAGAAGCACTAGAAAAAATCTTAGATGTACCAGCAATTGGAGTCAGTACTATTGTAAAGCAATAGCCCACAGTTGAGCTTATGATAAATGTCTCTAAGGTGGGAGAAACATCTAGAAAAGATGTGGAAAAAAAGTTCTTGAAATGTGAGTTCCAGTTGGTATTTGAATTCATCAACAAATTCTTATTGCCGAGATTAGTGAAAACTACCATTGTGTCTGGGATAATCTGTTCTTCATAGAATGCCTAAGTAATTTTAAATTGATCAGTCTTCCTGCTCTTATGATTGGCCATATAAGAAAATAATTCTTAAGAAAGATGGGAGATATGGAATACCCTATGGGTACTTGCAGAACAGGGTCTTCAGATATTTTGGTGTGAGTGGAACTAGAGAAACACTTGAAACAACCAAACAAATGATCAACCTAACAACCCTTGTAGAGAATGAATGTATTAAAGGCAAAACTGGTTCTGTGTCTCAAGTATTTGAGTTGTTAGTTCTTCAAGAAAGTTTGAGAAAGGAAATGGAGGAGTTAAGGACTATTTAGGGTGCCAAAGATATTGAGATAATGCATCTGAATTTGCAGATTTAGAGGTTGTCGGCTGAGGGACCAGGTACCACCATTGAACTTGTAGCTGAAAATACAAAACTCCAGGCAAGAGTGGTTGAACTGATTGGTAAATTTCAAGAACTGAATGCTGAAGTGAAGGATCTCACCAAACAGTTGTTAGATGCTCACAATGTTGGATATTCAAGAATGGAGATATTGCTTAAGTCTCTTTCCCCCAAACCTCCCTCTACTTAAATCCTATTATCCCTGTCCTCAAATCAATCCAGTGTCAGTTTCATATCTTACTCTTGTATTGGCTTTTGAAAACAATTATTTTTGCATTATTTTGGTATGATTGTACTGGTACTAATCTCTGGTTATGAATGAATGAATTCTGCTTGTGAACTTCATTTGTTTCTTTCACTTTAAAGCTATTCTACATGTTAGTATTTCTCCAATGGCCATGAGTTAATTAGCTTGAACTTATCTTTACTTATGGTTTACTATTAATCCTTTTCAATGATACCAAAAAAGGGAATACTAACTTCATATGTGAGGATTAGGTGATAAAGTTGTGTGTGGGTGCTTGTAAATGTAGGCATAATGATACAGGGAAGGAATGATATGATAAGGCTTAGAGACAGATGGAATAAATAAGGGTTTTGCTACAAATGACAACAAGGGACCAGGCCCCTATGTTGCATGGTTGATAGAGAAAGCATGATGATAGAGGGAGCATTCATCTTCAGGATATAATCACTCTAATTAAATATGATGAATTTGCATTGATGCTTAAATTGTATAGTTTGGTGTGTCATCGTCAAAAATGAGGAAAATTTCTACATGTAATTTTGATAAGGAGCAGCTAAACTACAAGGGACCAGGTCCCTAGACGTGCAAGGTACAGTACAGCTGGTCCTTTTGTGTAACAAATTTACAGGTGCTATTTTGGAATGTTTTGGGCAGCTGGTCCAATGACCTTCCAAGCCCTAGTCATCACTCAGCTATAAAAGGAAAGAGACGCCTCAAGTGGGGTTTTTGCACAAATCTAAAGCGTGAAGTGGGGCAACAAAAGCTTCATTCCAAGATGGCTCAAGCATTGCTCATGTTTTTATCTTTGTAATATGCTTAAAGAGTGAGTGAATGTTCTTGAGTGCTGATTTTTAATTGAACTACTCATGCTATAAGAGTAGTTTTTTCTCTTTGAGTAAAGAGCGCTTAGGTAGAGTTGCCTAAATGTAAGTCTGATTAAAGTTAACCAGCGTAGAGGGTCCTTGGTAGAGTTACAAAGATGAGTTAGTAGTAGAGTTGCTATAAACGAAAGAAGCCTAGAGGTAGGCTGAAATCTAGATTGTAATCAGGAGGTTGATTATAATGGATTTCTTGAGGTGCTTGTGAAGGCAAGCTGTAGTTTTTCCATTCTTAGATTTTCATGAAAAATCTTATTTTTTTTACTCTTTCTATATTGTCTCTTACTTCCTGGTTGTTATACTATATTTTGCCTGTGATTGATCTTGAGTGACCTTATCCCTCACTGTGTGGTGCAACCCCCAAGGGTTCTATCTGTCATGATGGCGTTGGGAACGCATTCTCCTAAGAGGTTTGAGTGTGATTCTCGACATCTACTGCTATTTCTTAATTTTTTATTGAAGAAGATGTAGAATAGATGGATGTTTATATAGACCAAAATAGAAGGCCTTTGGTCTGGACGCCCAATAATTGGTCAATACGTGGATGAACAAAAGTCGAGTAGGTAGCGTATACCTAATCAACACAGCATTTGAGTAGAAGTGCAACAACTTTTTTGAGGCATCATATATACCCACCTGTTTATCTGATCGATTGAATATTTAGGGTTTTCCAATAGACTTAAAAAGCAATCGATAATTGAAGTGGGATATAAAGAATACACTTAATAGACAGTACACACAATATGTTATAACTTAGCTGATCGATAATGGAAACAGACCAATATCGATAAAATTGGCATGACATTAATTAGACCAAACTGAAGAATTGTCAAAATACATACATTAGCTTAACTTACAAAAATAAAATGGTACAAGCCTATCTAGGATCTATTGTTATTACATATGGTTCTCTTGTTCTTGGGTCTCATGCACAGTGAACACTTGTTCCTTCTATTCGTTTTGAAAGCCTTTCCCATGCCCTTAACGCATTCCTTTTCTTCCTTCCAAGCTTGTTATCGACAAGAGATGGAAGAATATTTATGTATAACAATTCATGTGGCACACACCATTCGGACTCTAAAGAAACAACATTAATTGATTTCAAATATGCAAAGAGGTATGCTTCAAGTACGCTTCAACTTTATACAATGGCGAAGAGTACTCATATATGTTCAAAGCATAATCATCTCCATACTTCAATCACAAAGCGACCATCTCATTAGCGCATGATATTTTGACCAAGTCATACTTCCTACAAGAACATGAATTTTCCAGTAGATTGACTTAGGCAGTAGGACCCCTGCCGAACACGATGAATTGATTGTCATCCCTATTTACGTTCTCTACATAGAAGGAGTCGCCCTTGCTTATACTATCCCTTATAATCTTTTTGGTGGTAGGAATAAATTTGTTCTCCTTATAGTTAAGGGCATATGCATATCTCTTCCTGAACTTCTCATCCAACCTCTTATCAATCAAATTGAATATGGATGCTCTCTCTTTCATCTATCAACATAAAGTTGACCGACTCGACAATATTTGTGGTCTTCACATTATACCTATTGTCGGGAAAATATGTCCTACTCTATTTCTTAACCAAGTTTATGCTCGAGGAAAAATCTTCCTCGAAATAATAGTTCTTGAATTCTACAAAATAATCGCTATACTCCTCAAAAGAATATGTCTTTGCTGTGTAGTAGAATAGATAAAGGTAATCTCTACATTGCTGATTTATCTGGAGATTTTCACCAAGGTACCTTATGCAATACCTGAGTTGAGCATGGTTGTAAGCCCTCGCAATGTCGTTGGCGATGCTCTTATGCCTATTGAAAATAAAGCACAAATCTGGTTATCGACCACTATAGACTTCAGTTTGTCATAGAAGAACAGCCAAGATGTATCGTTCTCCTTGTCAATAATGCAAAAGGCAATTGGATAAACATAATTCTCCATACTCTGTGTAGCCATTCTTAGCATCACACCCTCGTACTTACCACGTAAATGAGTGTCGTCGATCGTAATAACTTTTCTCATGTGGGAGAATCCCTTAATGGAAGAGCCTAAGGCTAAAATATTGTACATGAACCTATAATTATGCTTCTTTACCATGATGGAATAGGTAGAACCATATTAAGAGTGTCGATCATATAGAAAAAAGCTGGCAATTAGAAATATCGGTGCTTTGGTATCCCTCGAACCATTTGCTTGGCAATCACACCTCCAATTCAACATTTTCAATAGCTTGGACTACTGTGGAAGTTCTTGAAAACAATTCTCCGAATCTCTCAAGTGCCCCAACCCTTTCCATCATAATACAAATTCACACAGAGCGATGCAATGACTTGGCTTAATTTTTTTATGACTACGCGTGGCGTGTTTGATGTAGCAAGTGTGATCATCAACGTATTTGTATATAAAAAATTTGTTCGTGCATTCATATTTCCTCGCCTACAACATCCACGCACGACTAGGAGATACGCATCTCACCTTGAAGTATTTGCTACAACTCTTCAACGTAGCATAATCAAAAAAAAATCACTGATGCTACATCCAATAACAATTTCAGCTCTTTCGTGCTACTAAATATTTGTTCTATATGAAAATTAGTTCCATCAGAGAAGGTGTGGTTGGTTTGTGATCCCGATCTGCACTCTTCTTGCTCTTCTTAAAATAATTTGGGATCTTTTAATTCTATTGACTGATCTTCCATATTCATTGGACGAACACCCGAGCTCTCATCTTCAACCGAATCATCTTCATTGACTTTTGATTGTGGTGGCGGGGTTATCAGAGATATCGCGATGATATTTATCCTCAATAATATCCTAGAGCTATCAAGAGCGACATCCAACATGTACAAGGACACCCGCCTATCATTCTTTATGAATGTGTTTCATCAGATAGCTAATCACAATACCGTCTGGCTCGTAATCTAATTCTCCTCTCTCAATTATGCTTTAAACCATGTCGTCATATGAATTGTTGCAACACAATGGGATGGGCACTATCGCCTTACTAGATGATTTCCAATTTCAATATTTAAGAGTCTTCTCCAACACAGCCATATAATCACCAGCGATAATAATTACTTCAGCTACTGTCATTATAGAACACATTGATCGATCATAAATTATAGTATCGGTCTATAACTAGTCTATGACTAGTATGAAAACCTTTGTACAAAAACATGAATGAACAAATTTAGATATAATTGATGCCCTGCTAGCTTTGTGATGGAGAAGTGTACATGTAAGGCTTCTAAACTAGAGAAATTTATCTAGTAACGAGGTATTAAGTGGATTTCGAAAGCTTTACAATCTAGTAAAAATGGTGAGAAAAAAAATTTGTGCAAATTTTTTCAAAGAAGATGTAACAACAATGGGGGCAATAACCAAGAGTGGAGATTTTTAGAGAGTAGGAAGATTTCACCGAAAAAGTTATTGAAATCGAAAAAAGTAGCTAGAAAATGAGAGCATTTTGGTGGCTTCTCAGGTAATTTTTTGAAAATTAAAAATAAAAATATGAATAATGGGGGGAAATATTAGATATTTGTTGGATGAGGTGGGGGTGTTAGTCATTGGGGGGTTTTCATTGTGCATCTATAGTGCTTACGCACCACAGGTAGGCCTAGACGGAAAGGAGAAGAGGAGATTTTGGGAGGTTTTGGATGAGGTGGATCGAGGTGTGCCTAGCTCGGAGAAGATTTTCATAGGAGGGAACTTTAATGGGCACATCAGGTCAGTGCCATTAGGGTATGAGGATGTGCTTGGAGGCTTTGGTTTTGGGGTTAGGAATGATGAGAGAATTGCTCTTTTCGATTTTTTGAGGGCCTTTGGATTGGTGGTGGTGAATTCTAGATTTCCAAAGAAGGAGGATCACCTGGTTACTTTTCGTAGTAGGCTAGCTAAGACCCAAATTGACTTTTTGCTGCTTCGGAAGGAGAACAGAGTTTTGTGTAAGGATTGTAAGATTTTCCCGAATGAGAATCTTATGACACAACATAGGCTTCTGGTGATGGATTTGGCTATTAAGAAGGGCAAGAAGGGAAGGGGTGGGGAGGATCGGCATAGATTTAAGTGGGGTGGCCTGACTCCGGCCAGTGCTTTGGAGATAGGGGCGAAGTTAGAAGGGATGGGGGTGTGGGAGTGTAGGGGGGACGTGGATAGTATGTGGGATAGGGCCACAAGTTTCATCAAGCATACTGCTAGAGAGGTTTTGGGTGTTTCAAAGAGATGGTCTGGCCGACATCGGGGGGACTAGTGGTAGAATGAAGAAGTAAAAAAAAAAAGTTGAGACGAAGAAAGGGGCATACGTTAAGTTGGTTGAGATTAAGGATGAAGAGGAGAGGTGGGTGAGCAGGGAGAAGTACAAGTTAGCTAAGAAAGAGGCTAAGTTAGCTGTTACGGCTGCTAAGATAGTAGCTTTTGTAAGTCTGTATAAGGGGTTAGAGAAGAAAGGCGGGGAAAAGAGGTTGTTTAGGCTTGCCAAGGTTAGGGAGCGGAAGGGTCCGGATCTGGACCAAGTAAAGTGCATTAAGGGAGAGGATGGCAGAGTTTTAGTAGAAGACATCCTCATTAATAAAAGATGGCAGTCGTATTTTCATAGGTTCCTGAATAATGAGGAGGACAGAGGTATTGTGTTGGGGGAGTTGGAGCACTCCAGGGAGTGTCGCAATTTTGTCTTTTGTCAACGTTTTAAGGTAGAAGAGGTAGTGATGTTATTCGCATGAGGCAAAAGGGCAGGGCGATGGGGCTCGATGATATTTCAGTAGATTTCTGGAAGTTTTCTTGCGGGGCAGGGTTGAGGTGGCTGACCAACTTGTTTAACATCATTTTCAAGTCCGCTAAGATGCCTGAGGTATGGAGATGGAGCACGATGATCTCTTTATATAAGAACGTTGTAACAATTAATAGGGTATTAAGTTATCGAGTCACACCATGAAAATTTGGGAGAGAGTGGTGGAACGGAGGCTAAGGAATACTATGTCTATTTCGGAGAATCAATTTGGTTTTGTGCCTGGTCGCTCCACGACTAAGGCAATTCACATAGTGCAAAGACTGGTAAAGCAGTATAGAGAGAGGAAGAGGGATCTTCACTTGGTGTTTATTGACTTGGAAAAGGCGTATAACAAGGTCCCTAGGGAGATTTTGTGGAGATGTTTGGAGGCGAGAGGGGTCCCTGTGGCGTACATTAGAACGATTAAGGACATGTATGAGGGGGCGAAGACTTGGGTAAGGACAGCGGGAGGAAATTTTGAGCATTTCCTGGTCTTGACTGGGTGCACCAGGGATAGAATCTTAGTTCTTTTTTTTTTGTCGTGGTGATGGATGTGTTGACGAGGAGCATACAAAGCGAGGTGCCTTGGTATATGCTTTTTGCGAATGATGTAGTTTTGATTGATGAGTCGCAACAAGGTGTTAATGATAAGCAAGAGGTTTGGCGACAAACCCTGGAGTCTAAAGGTTTTGGGTTGAGTAGGACTAAGATGAAGTACTTAAAGTGCAAGTTTAGTGACTCGAGGCAAGGGGAGGAGGTGGTAGTAAAGTTGGATTACCAGGTGGTTTGCAAGAGGGATAATTTTAAGTATCTTAGGTCTATGATTCAGGGGAATGGAGAGATAGATGAGGATGTCTCTCACCGTATTTGGGCAGGTTGGATGAAATAGAGGCTTTCTTCAGGAATTTTATGCGATAAGAAGGTGCCCCCCAAGCTGAAAGGCAGATTCTATAGAGTTGCAGTCTGGTCGGCTATGTTATATGGGGCGGAGTATTGGCCGGTTAAGAATTCTCATATCCAAAATTTAAAGGTGGCAGAAATGAGTATATTGTGTTAGAAGTATGGTTTTACAAGGGCTGATAGGGTTAGGAATGAGAGTATTCAGGAGAAGGTGGGAGTGGTGTTGGTGGAGGATAAATTACAGGAAGTTACGTTGAGTGGTTTGGCCATGTGATGAGGAGAGACACGGATGCCCTGGTTCATAGGTGTGACAGGTTAGCCTTGGACGGTTTCAAGCGGGGTAGGGTAGACCGAAGAAATACTGGAGGAAAGTAATTAAATGTGACATGGATCAGTTACAGCTAACTGAGGACATGACCCAGGATAGGAAGGTATGGAGGAAAAATATTAGGATAAAGGGCTAAGGTGTGTGATTGAGTCGTAGGCAGTACGTAGAAGGGTTTTGGTGTCCTTGTTTGGCAGGGTTCAATATTTTTGGTGGATGTCATACTTATATTATTTTATCATGTTCTATGCATTTTTTCTATATATACTATCTTTTGTCTTGAGCCGGGGGTCTATCGGAAACAGCCTCTCTACTTCTTTAGAGGTAGTGGTATGGATTGCGTATACTCTACCATCCCCAGACCCCACGATGTGGGAATATACTGGGTTTGTTGTTGTTGTTGTTGGATGAGGTGGGAAAACTAAAGTGTAAAGTTAAAAACTTGTGTGGTAGATTTGGATGATTTTTCAAAGTCAAATTGATGACATCATAAATGTGACTATCCACTACATTTTTTAAAACTTTCACTAAATGTTAGAATTCGGAGCCAAAAGGGCTAATTTTTTTATCAAAAATACCAAAGGGGATAACTAATTTTGAAAAATACCAAAACGGACAAATCGTTAGGGGTCCAGCGACTTACAAGTCATCGGGCCCACTACGACTTATAAGTCGCTGGGACAGCTACGACTTGCAAGTCGTTGGTGCTGACGCGACTTACTGCTTCTTGCCAGCTGCCACCTCTGAGTTTTTTATGGCTGATGTGAATAAAGGTTGACACACCAGTTCTGCAGCCTTTGAATTTTTTGGCTGATGTGAATAAAGGCAGCCTTCTTAGACAACGCATGAGACATTAATTGTGCATACTGCTTTTGAATTTTTATGCCATGATGTGAATAAGGCATCCTTTTAGACAATAATGCATGAGAAGTGAAATAGTGCATGTGAGTTGTTGTTCTAAAGTTTGCATGAGTTTCAATGCTTATATATTGGGTTTGTATGGAGAGTTCCACACTCCGATTTCAACTTACAATACAATTTCCTTCAAATATTAAAAAATAAATCAAGATACAGTAAGAGTAAATTTCCTTAAAAAAATAAATCAAGATACAGTAAGAGTAAATTTATATTGGGGTGGTAAAGTTTTATATGAAGTTGGTTCTGTAATATATAGTCGGTCGCCTACAGTTGTACAAATATTTCCATTATATCTGAAATATGAGCGGTTGCAACATTTACTAAGAAATGAAATGGGTATAACTGATCCATAAGATGTAGTGATTATCAAGGGACATATCTAACGTCTTTTACTTCAAATGGAGTTATAACGTACGGTGAGACTTTTATTTAGAATGATGATTCTTTATCTATATTTCTCCGTACTATTAAGATTTTTGGTAGTCATGTTAACTTAACAAGTCTTGATATATATGCATCAATTGAACGTTGTCCTATCATTCAAAAACTCACCGACAACAAATTTGATCTTTGTGATACATCACATTTATCGAATTTAAATGTTGATTCTTCAAGGAACATAGTCCAACATCAAACAGTGGGAGAATTTGACAGGCACTCAAATGATATAAGTAATTTGAATACACAATGTGATGGTTGGGTTGATATGCAGTATCATAACTTTGATCAAAATGTTCATAATTTTGATATTGGGGGACCTAGCAATGCTCATATGCACATGCAAAATTTGAATTCTAATCATCAGCAACATTCTTTTCCGCTGGAGTCAATCGATGGGTAAATATAACAAGTTTTAAAATTAAATTAATTTATAATTTATACTAATTATGTTTAGCTTTTTTTCTGTTTTATAGATGTAATGGTTTTGAAGTTACACTGACTCGGCTTTACACAAGTTGTGGAAAATAATGATGACATAGCTGATAATGGAGTGTGTGGATCAGACAGTGATGAACCTTCAGAACATGAATCAATGGAGGATGGTGAAATGTCCGATGATGATAATATCATTGGAGAAGATGCAGCTCTGGTTGCTCGTAGTGTTAGTCATCCATCAATAGAAATTTCGTATTTGGACTTCCATCTACAACTATTCCAAACATAATTTCAATATCATGTAATGTAATAGTGGCCTCACCAATTCGCAAGTGAAATGTGTGAGTTTCGGGGCGCCACCTCTCAACCAATGCACTTATAAGTCCAACATCATAAGGAATGTTTTCTACTTCTACAATTCCTCTAAATCCACAAAAATTTAAATATTGAAGGATTCAATAATGCAATGGACGCTCCTTTATGTGCAGTCAAAATTCAGTATCGGCACGATGTGCATTTAAACACATATCTTGTCCCTCAATGTCCCAAACTTTTTGGGATCGATGTTTAGCTTGTAATTTTAACAATGGATTCATATCTACATAAAAAAATTAATTTGTTATGATCAAAAGTAAATTAATAAAGATTATTTAAAGAATGTAAAATTTAAGTTTAAGAATTCGATGTAATATTTTTATACTTCACAGTAAAAATAACGTAAAAACTATATTAACATACCTTATAATTGATGACTTAACTTGTATTTTGATTAAATATTTATAAAAAAATTTCAGTTTAGAAAATTTTTATATCAAGATATGAATTACGTTCCAACAAAATATATAGATGGAATTCACATACAAACAGACAAACATTCACGTGCAAACAGTATTTTTAAAAAAAAAATGCAACACCCATTTCAAAGACTGCATGGATAAATCACATCATGCTTTTCAAATAGTGGAGGAACCTTTTTTTTAAAGGCCACACGAATCTTGTTGTTTCAAGGATGAAGGAAACTTTTTTGTTTCACATGGCAACAGTGTTGATTCAAGGATGCAGGAAACTTTTTTGTTTCAAATGGCAATAGTGTTTAGCAGTAAGTCGCGTCAGTGCCAACGACTTGCAAGTCGTGGTTGTCCCAGTGACTTATAAGTCGCAGTGGGTCCGGGGACTTGTAAGTCGCCGGACCCCTAGCGATTTGTCCGTTTTGGTATTTTTCAAAATTCGTTGTCCCCTTTGGTATTTTTGATAAAAAAATTAGCCCTTTTGGCTCCGAATTTCTAAATGTTACATTTAGTTTTTTCAAAGTGTTTATTTCGCCAAAACCCCCTATATACTTGAATCGACAAAGTTTTTCTCTTATATGGTTATTCTTATATTCTTGTGGGTAGTATTTTAATGTTTGGACAATATTAGAATAGATTTTTAATCCCGTAGTGAACAGACAAAGAAAATTGAGGGGGGGTAAGATCTTCTCCTAATTAACCTTAAGAGTTGATTTACAGGTGGGAGAAACACACGTAGATCGTCTTACTTGATTGCAAAATAGAAAGACAAATGAATATGTTTGAATTGAATTCTCACATTCGCGCTCAACGATGTAGTTGGGAGACTAATTTGAGTAAATAATTAGAGATCAAAGAAGGCTCAAAAATACCCCTGAACTATCTGAAATAACTCAAAAATGCTCCTCGTTAGATTTTTGGCTCAAAAATACCCCTCCGTTAAATATTTTGCTCAAAAGTACCCCTCCCTCTAACGAAATTCGGAAAGTATCAAAAATACCCCTGAACTATCTGAAATAGCTCAAAAATATCCCTCTATTAAATATTGGGCTCAAAAATATCCCTCCTTTTAATGAAATTCCACCAAGCATGCCACCTAGATTAAAAAAATTACGTGACTATGCCACATTACCATCCACATGTAAAATGTTAGTATTTTTTAATTATATGACATTCCTCTCTTCTTTATTTTTATTTTTATTTTTATTTTTTTGCAAAGCAGTGAAATGGAAAAACCAAAAAACCAATCTTTTGCTAATTACTTCATTAGTGTTTTAAAAGTTCTAGATTTCACCTTTTCAGTAGTGTTTTAAAAGTTCTAAATTTCATCTTGTTATTGTCGTTTGGGATGAGGGACAGCTTGATCTTGATCTAATGTTGACTCGGAGGAGGAGCTAGAATTTTAACTTTTAAGCTAGCAAATGTTCATATACTAATAATTGAGTTGAATTTACTACATGCAAATTCTTTTTCAAAATAAATGAATTCCTCTTAACACTTGTTTAATCATTCGAAATGAATTTATTTTTCTAAATTTAGTTTTGATGAATAATCTTATTATTTTTAGAACAAGTTTGAAAAGAAGTAAAATGATACTTAATATTGATAAATTATTTTTTAATTATGTCATTCATTAGCTTTTTGAAGATGTGTGCCACATTCAAAGATTCATTAATTATAGATTAGGGGAGGTATTTATTAAATCATTTTAACATAAACATTTTGAGCAAAAGCTAGCAAAGTCAAACACATTTTTTGAGTAACTAATTTGAAGTTTAGTTTGAAATTTGTTACTTTTACATGTAAATCTTAATTTTAACTTTTATACTGGCCTAATAATTAATGGATGTATCAGTTTAATAAAACTCTTTTGTTGGGTTTCACACTTTTAAACCTATTAGTAGGAAAAAAACTTGTTTTTTAGATGATCAAAGAAATTTGATAATAGCGATGTTACATTTAATAAATTTTTTCAAAAAAAATATTATGTAACCACCGTTTGTCTACTTTGATTAAAACTTAAAAAGTCGTGTAAATTTTATCCGTTTCACTGACGTTTTTAAATAAAAATAAAAATAAAGAAGAAAGGAATGTCATATAATTAAAAAAAATATTAACATTTTACATGTGGATGGTAATGTGGCATAATCACGTAGTTTTTTTTTATCTAGGTGGCATGCTTGGTGGAATTTCATTAAGGGGAGGGGTATTTTTTAGCCAAATATTTAACAGAGGAGTATTTTTGAGCCATTTCAGATAGTTCAGGAGTATTTTTGATCTTTTTCCAAATTATGTTAGAAGGTGGGGTATTTTGAGTCAAATATTTAACAGAGGGATATTTTTGAGCCAAAAATCTAACGAGGGGCATTTTTAGGCTATTTCACATAGTTCAGGAGTATTTTTAAGCCTTTTTCTATTAGAGATTGATCATACCATAATCATAAAATCAACCTCATAACTAACAGCTAAAGAAACAAGCACATCGAGGAAATTGGATGTTATACATGATTGTGAAGCCCCTGAATCTCTCTCCAATAGTGATTGCAACCTGCTTTAATTAGTAGTCTTAGATTTACAAAATACCAACAAACTCATTTGATTATTATTACACTTGTACAATATTTCAAAAATACTTGAACTTTGTGAGTTGCTAAGTTAAAGTACTTGTAGGCTCGACATCCGGCTCTCAAGAGACTACAGTACTTGAGCAACCGTGTACACTTGTGTGCGCATTTGTACAAAACACTTGCACAGGTGCATGCAATCAGGATAGGATTCGAGTCTCCCCATCCTACATAATTCAAAAGTTCTTAACTTAAAAAATGGATCCAGATTGCAACATATTTTGTGTTAAATTCAACTTAACAATGGGTCAAAAAGAGGGATCCACAAGATCCAGAGATATATAGCAGATTGGTGATGCATCTACACGTTAAGACGGTTCAGACATAAAATTCAAGCAAAGTTTACAGAGTCTAAGAAGATCAGAAACATACGAGGTCCTTATTTCAATAAAGAATGTTACAGGTTACACGTTAAGATCATCAGTGTCTTAGTCATAAGTATAAAGTGTCTCTACAGTTTCTGCAAAGAATATAGGGGAAGGGGAAAAGAACAAAGAAACATGTAGATGTATGAGGTAAACTGATATCAGTAGTTCATGTCATCAGCTACCAACATCCATCTTCATCAGTGCTTCCATTTTTGTCGAGAGTACAGAACAAGAATTGCCCATGGAGGAGAATCCATGCCGAACCCCTTAAAACTTCAGATGAGAAATATAATTAACGAGTTGTACGTAGATGTCTGAATTTTTCCAACCAAAATCACACTGGGACTCTTCAAGTTCACTTGCCCGTTTCAATTACCAAGCATTCCTCAACTTGGCCTTATCTGAGAAAATTATGGCCGACAGTCAAATTAGCTTACATATGGTGTGTTATATGAGAACCATCCTTAGCGAATGTCAAAGTGGAAAACTGAGCGTAACATGGCTGATCAGCAATCCCAAATCTAATACCATTGATTACCAGGTCCACCTGGTGCTGCAGCAACTTTTCTTGCCATGTACTGTTCAGGTTTTGGCTGTACACCATTTGAAACTTCAGTACTATCTTCACCCCTTTCATTTTTACAGCTGGGATGTCTTCTAGGGTAAGATGTATTGGAAATGGGATATTGAGTTGGACCGCCAGGGTTCCTAGCAATTTTTCGCTGGTCAATGACTTCTGCTGCTGTCGCTGCTGCTCCACAGTTGTGGTAGCGCAACACTGAACTAACCACTCTCCCGGGTCTTGCAGCACCACCTGCTGACAAATCCTCCTGTTAATAACATACTAATAACACTAAGTTCTAAAGCAGCCTAGTATCACTTAAATAGCAAAGGTTCTCTTTTATACAACTAGGGTGTGTGCGCACACTAGCGCATCATGCACCAGTCTCCATCTATATTTGTCCTAATAAGAATAAAAAGTTAGAAGAGAATAAAACTTGACGCAGAATTTCTCACCGTTGCAACTGACTTCATGCTTAGTGACACTTTAAGGGGTCATTTGGTAGAGTGTATTGAAAAATATAATGCATGCATTAATTAATGTGTACAACTGGTACCTTGTTTGGTACATCTTTTTGCCTATGTATAACTAATGCAAACATTAGCTATACACAATGGCGGATCCACCTTATATTCAGGGGGTTCATCCGAACCCCCTTCGACGAAAAATTATACTATTTTTATACTATTTTTACACGGTCAAAAATATTTTTATGTATATACAGTAGATGTTGAACCCCTTCGACTAGTCCGTATGTTTAGTTCTGAACCCCCTCAATGAAAATCCTAGCTCTGCCACTGGTTATACACTCTATTGTGTATTGAGGTGTGTATTAGTAATATGCACCATTTCCTATGTATTGGTAATACAAAGATTTTGAACAAATGCATTAACTTATTAAATGACTTTAATACCCCTCAATTTCCCTCTCAATATTTCACAATTCCTTTTCCACCATTTAAATTTGCAAAAGTAAATTTTCTCAAAACATTTCACAATTCCTTTTCCCATCATTTTAATTTACAATAATAAATAGTTGGTTTAAATAACTCCCAACATATTTTTACTTCGCTTCGAGGGTCTTTAAAAAGATTAAAAAAAAAATTCTTGAGACTATTCCTTAATTTTACATCTTGTATTTTATTTTTGTTTCGACTAGGTTACTCTATCGGCGTAACATTTCATGCACAAAGACAAAGGTCTTGCAATTAATCCTAAACCTCTATATACTAGTTCAACAATACTAATTATGTTTGAGTTGACAAACTTTGTTGCAAAAAAAATGTACAAAGTCAAGGAAGGATATTTTTGTAAACAAACATTTCTTAAGAAATTATGTAAGATATATTATTTCTAATACATCAAACCAAACAATGTAGAAGAAACAATATCAGCATAACTAATACAAGCATTACTAATACACTATATCTGCATTGTTCTTATACACTCTGCCAAACGACCCCTAAAAGAGTTAATTGAGAATGAGCTACAAATGAAGTGGTGCACTAGTATAGTAACAAGGCAAGGAGACGGATCCACATTGACAGTGCCTCATGGGGTTTAACTATGCAAGTATATTAGAGCTTTAGAAACTGTATACTTTTGGGTGGGGTTGGGTGGGGTGGGGTGGGGGGGTAAGGGAGGAAGATGTACAGAAGCAGAATAATTGATAGATTTTATAGGTTCCTCTCTGTATTAATTTTATACTTTGGCTTTCTAGACGTACATAAATAACACCCAACTTAGGGCTGCATCATTTTAACCAAATTCCTTTATTTACTGATCAGAAATAATAGAATGAACCAAAAAGAAGACATATTTCTCAAATGGATGATACTAAACCCAGAGCCTTGATTATCACAAAAAAGAAAGACAACGGAAGCCTTGAAAACCATCTGTGGATTATGTTACCGATGAAGGAAATCCCTAGATTCTTGTTCAGTGCTGTCCACTGCAGGCAGTCATGAAAATTGATGTGCTTTACTCAATAACTCAAATACTTGATTTTTCCATTATATAGGACTACCACTTTCATCACAAAATCATATGCGAGATGTTCACTAGAAGCAACTTCCAAGGAAATTTATTATTTTGTTTTTTGATAACAATGATGATCGAACCAATTTGCACTCACTTTAACTAATTCTAGCTATCTCTCGCCAAATAGGCAGCAATAACTCTCTACTCACCAAGATTTAGACAAATAGGAAGAATCCACCCAGTGTCGCTTCAGCTGGATTTAAATCTTAGTTCCCAAGGTTATCTGTTTTAGGTAATACAATTGACGATGGCAACGTCTCGGGTTTTTTTAGGCCAAACACATCGTCAGACCCCTAAACTTGGCACGAACTTTCACTTTGGCACCTAAAATGAACAACATCCGCTTTAGGTGCCAAAGTGAAAGTTCACGCCAAGTTTAGGGGGGCCTTGTGAAGTTTGGCCCTTTTTTTTCAGTCTCAAAAAAAAAAAAAGTATGAGCAGTGGGATGGAAGACTTTTTAAAAATCGTAGACTATTTATATTCAAGAGACATTTTTTCTTTTCTTAAAGACCGTACTCTTTTAATCATATTCAAGAGACATTTCTCTCTCTCCCCCCTCCCCCGAGGGGTCAGTGTTTGCACCTCCTTGCTGTCATTTCTCGTAAAGTTATCTTTTCCTCATCCCAAAAGAGAAGTCAGTAGATCTACCAACACTTCATTAATTATCAGGCTGTCAGATTAGAAATCTTACCAACACTCACGTCTTTGTGTTCATGCAAATGCACCGAATAGAAACTTTGAAGCAAATGTCTAAATCAATATCTAAGTCTTTCATAATAAAAATGTCTGCAGACACCCCCATCTCGACTTTATTTTCAATAACAGGAAAGATGAATTGAGGGCAGAAGTCAAAAGGTCTTAAATAGTTCAACTAGGAAACTTAAACCTAAATCACCTCAAACATCGGACAACCCCCTAAATATAATGTGCTAATACTTTATACACTTTTGCAACATCTATTACTCCAAATGTATCTTTTTCAAACAGTATAAACTTTATATCCAAGACAATAGTCCTTGAAACAATGTTAATTCCATGACATTATACTAATATTACACATTGTTAACTTACAAATAAGATTTCTTTAAGTGATACAATCATATTTTTGGAGAAGGAGAAAAATATTTATAAGATCACAGTTAAACAGTAAAAAAAACTGGAGAAACAAAATATGAGAAAGGTTTATAAATGCTAGGATAACATTTTGGATCATTCCAAAAAGGAAAACTCATAACCTGAGACGAGGGAATACTACTTCTGTCCTCACAATTTTAGCAAGACAGAAAGTTTCACTGGTCTTTACAGGTTTTACACATGTATATGTCCAACAAATCATTCGCATGTGCTAATTCATTAACAAATTCACAAGGAACTGCTGCATCCCAATATGTCTTTCACAATAATGCAGATGCAAGAATATAACCATGAGTGCATACACCATCATCAATAAGAAAAATGAATGCTACTCATTTGAATATAGCTGGCACCAATCAAAAGAGAAAAATTGGATAATACTCTCAGCGAGACAAAATCATTTGAATATGATGGCCACAATCAAAGGAGAAACATTAACTAATAAGTACTAATATAAAAAAGCATACTTGCAGCATTTAAAATATAAAAAGAGATCAAATGTTGGACCCTACTAGAATTGTTAGTAAACTAGTGAAAGCAAACCTTGAACATTCTGAGGAACTTGGAGAGGTAGCCTTGTCATGGGGATCATTGAACTCCGGTCCACCTGTGGGTTCTCACAATCTTTGATGGAGCATTTCGAAAGATCATTTGCAACTTCAACTGGATTTTGCACTGAATTGTCTGAATATAATACACAAGGCCTGCATCTAAAATTTATCAGTGGCTTAAGTTGTGCAAGAATTGAGAAATATCTGATAGCCAAAACTTGCAGGGCATTCCTTTTATTGGAAAAAATAGAGCAAGAATAAAAAATGGTAAATGGAAAAAGGAACTTGATCAACCAACATGACTGCCAGGGACTAACCTAGGTAGGGATGACGAGTGCTGCCTTTCAGGCGGAACAGCAGCGCCTCCTTTGCCATAATGCTCTTCAAGATATGCAAATTGTTTCTTGAATTTGTCAACAGCACTGGGGAGAGACACAAGAAACTATCAGTAATCCTTTGAAACCAAATTCTGTTTCTTAAAAGGAACAGTAAATAGCACCCTATTATGATAATTTTTATAAGTAATAATGAGCTTATTGATATAGGACTAAGTGTCACTGATATGTAACATAGCAGAATATTATGTTTACACCAAATTTTCTCATTCACCAGCTAAGCATGGCCCCACTCAAGAAGTTTTGTAATGCCGCCAGCTAAGCATGCATACACAATAATTAAGACAGAAATGATAGTTTTCTTAGAGGAAGGTTCTCTAGTGGGTTAAAAGCAGCGTGAATGAGGCTTGATAATAGAGCATATTTTAGATAAGACTAAATACATAAAATAGCCACTAAAGTTGTCTCAGATTTGCAAGTAGACACTTAAAGTTTGCGGGCATCCTATTACCCCATTGAACAATTTTAAAATGAAAAAAAATCCCATTTTTCACCTAACGTCAGTTGCAAAAAAAGAAGTGTAACCACGCACTAATTATTATTTGCCACGTGTCACTTCATTAAATTTTCTTTTTTTATTATGCTTTTCTTACTTAATTTTTTTCCCTTTTGCTTTTGCTTTTTTTATTTCTTTCTCTCTCCTTAATTCTTCTCCTCCGTGAACTTCCATTCCTATCTTCATTTCACCATTGATAAATATTGACCTTTGACCACCTCCTTCTTAACCTTTCTCATTTTATTTTGTTTTGTCTCTTCCAAATAGTTCTAACATTTTTATTATTAATTATTTTATTTTTTATTTAGATAGAAAGCTAAAATAAGGTGGATTGAGAGATGATTGAGCTTGAATTTTTTTTTCTTTGTATCGATATTTCTCTAAATCATCTCACTCATCACAATTACTGCTAAATCACCATTGGATTATCATCAAATTAAAATTTAAAAATCAAATATAATTATGTTGAATCAAAATATTATTCAAATTAAACCTTATACTTTTCTTAACCAAAATATCATACTTTCATAACAAAAATCAAAAGAAAAACAGTAGAGGTACATTAATTGATCGAGTATAAACTTAAGGCAAAAGAACTTGAAAAACGAGGAGAAAGAAAGAAAATGGTGAAGAGTTGGATGAAGAAGATCAGAGAAAAAAATAATAGAAAAATAATTAAAATTAATAAAGTAATTAATAAGCATTTCTAATCAAATAAATGCTGATTTTTTTAAAAAAGTTTCTGCATTTTTACTTGTTTCACGCTCTATTGGAGAGTGAAGTACACTCTCCATGTCATGTGGGGTCAAAAAGGGATATTTATAATGGTCTTTATAAGTTTTGTGGGATAATAGGATCCCGCAAACTAAAGTGTCTTTTTGAAAATTTGGGACAACTTTAATGGTGTCTTTATGTCTTTTCTCTTTAGATAATAAGCTTGACATGACTGAACAAGGAGAGAACCAAGTACACTGTACGCCAGTCATTCTTGGACATGCCTATGACAGTATCAAGTTTAACTTCTAGAGATAATGAGAGAACTTAAGTCAAAGCGTCATATTTCTTCTCCGTCTGTGAGCTCCTAAAGTTGGCTACACCTTTCTCAAGCAAACTGTAAGATGAACCATGATATTTTCTTTTATTAGGCGGATGAATCATAATATACATGATTGGCAAAATAGGTTGATCAAGATACTACCACATCCAAGTATGGGAAGTTTATAGATCCAGATGAACTAGCTCCAATATAAAATAATAAGCATACCTGAACTACCTCCAATATAAAATAATAAGCATACCACCATATGAATGGGGCTTGTTTCATTCCAAGACCTTCCTAGAGTACAAGAAATCTAGATTTACCCATTTCTACGTCAGAAAAGAAGATCAGAATAACTCCCATTAATCCTACATTACAGTTTGACTAACATGGGAATGAAGTTAAGAGTTTCTTTGAACTCTGAACTACCCCAAGGAGGAGAAACTAGGTTCCTAATGAGTAACGAGAAGTCTGTCCAGATTCACAATACATGTAAAACAGTTTACCCCAGAACTACATTGACTATTTAACATGGAGGTTCCCATTCATACCCAATGGAAGAGTTCAGCAGTACAATTATGAATAAACCAAGAAAACAGCAGAAAGAAAGAGAACAGTGGAGAAGACTTCATGCAAAAGACATGAGCTTAAATGAAAGTATTGAAACTTTTTCAACTCTATTCTAAGGAAAAACACAAAATTGTGGCAATGCCACCTAAGTTGCCATACTGGAACTTAAACATATGATACAGATGTGCTATGAAGACACTGGCATGCCGCATGCACATGCAGATAACAGGAAAGAATGCAGAGAAAACCATGCTATGCACAAGTTCAAAGACAAGAAAAAAGATTCAGTTTGTGAAAAATGTACCTTGGGTACATGAAACCTGTCGGTTCTTGCCCCTCTAGGAACTCCTTCAACATTTTTGGGTGATATTCAAGAATTTCTCTGTATATCAGCTCCCTCACATCCTCCTTCGTTATCCTCCGCCTTTCAAATTCAAACTCCATTTTTGTAACTGGTTGAGCAGAAGGTTCTCTTTCCACTTTGGCCAGATTCCTGAAATATGGATCTGCAAGAGCCTGAATTTTGAAAAAGGGAAAAAGCCCAGTTAGGAGCTGGAGTCACAAATAATATAACTTTGTGGAAACAGATAGACATAGTGTATTTGTACCTCTTCTGCATTAGGACGATCCTTGGGATCAAAAGCAAGCATCTTTTCTAGCAGACGAAGTGCAAGGGGATCTGCATGTGGAAATTTATGGGAGAAAGGTACAGGTTTTTTCTTACGCATACTGCTCAAGTACCTGCGAGCCTTTTCATTTCTTATCTATAGGCACATAAGCAACCATATATTAGCCACAAAACTATCTGAGTAGAATCTTGAGTTCCAGTGGAAAAAGTAGGGACTTACCCTGGCAATTGATTCTGCAGATGGCGTACCCAACAGATCGGTCATCAAGTCTAATTGGTGCACCACATTTTTACCCGGAAAGAGAGGCTTCCCAGTTAATAGTTCTGCAAATATGCATCCGATGCTCCATATATCAATTGCTGGTGTATACTGAAGAAAAGTCACAATAAACTAGTCTTAGAATGTGCTGCTATCATAATAAAAGTAAAAAACTTACAGTTAATTCACCAATAAATCAGAATAATTATCTAAAGCAGAAAATTGTACATCACACCTTAGAGAAAAATGATCCACACAATTCAGGAGCCCTATACCACCTCGTGGCAACATAATCCTACAGGAACAAATAATCAGGTGAAGTTAGATGGCACATTTTCCGCTAAGCTCATTAATAGAGCTATTTTCGAAGTTAAAAGTTTTGTGCAGAACATTAAGAAGCATACAGTCCAAAATATAGCTGTTGGAGTATCATTGAAGGCTACTCTTGCAAGACCAAAATCACAGATCTTAAGCTTGCAGTCGGCATTTGCTAATATATTTTTGGGTTTCAGGTCACGGTGAAAGACATTGGCTGCATAATATTCCAACATAGACATTGTCAGAATTAGAAAAACTATCATGGATTGGAGTATACCATGGCAGCTAATATGGCTATGTAGATGTTTAAGTATATAACTATGTCCTTCATGGGGGAAAAACATAGTAACAACAGCACAATCTTGTAGCCAGCATATAACCTGTGTGTATATATTTTAGCCCTCGAAGAAGCTGATAAAGGAAAAATTGATAATGCTCCGGTGTCAGATCATCATTTGCTTTAATGACTTGATGCAAATCCGATTCCATGAGTTCAAAGACGACATAGATGTCCTTGAATTCCCTACGAGAAGGAGGTAACAATATATGCTTGATTTCCACAATATCTGGATGCCGAAGAAGCCTAAGAAGCTTGATCTCACGAAGGATACGTGTGGCATCAGAGACATGTTCAAAGATGTCGTTTATCTTCTTGATTGCAACTTTTTCCCCTAGATGGGTATCATATGCAGAGCATACTACACCATAGCTACCTTTGCCAATCACTTCCTCTATCCTGTATCGGCTCCCTTCACCATATTCAGTAAAGAAATCTACATCTCCAGACCCCTGCATATTCATATTATAATTCAGAAGATGTGTTATAAGACAAGTCAAAATGAATCTTATTGCCATATGTTAATTGCTACGCACATTATCTCTTAATAGGAATGTTTTGAAGTATGCAGCTATGCTATTCCAACCCACATAAGCTATGGGCAATTCAATCATTACTTTTGATCAAAACCATATAAGTTAAACTACTTGATTCCCTCCATAGCTGTCTCTCGATAGACTTAGATCTTAGAATTAAATTTGCACAATACCACAATCCTTAGACCTCACCACATATCAAAGCATGAAAATAAGATCCAGTCACCACTTAGCTAGATTCCTAAATCATACAACTCTCAACATTTCAATCGTCCAACCAAAATGTCCTAAACCAGATATCCAATTACCCAAATTTAAATTGGTCGTCAATCGAAAGATCGCGTTATTATGCAGATTTTCTAAAGCATATTAACAACCCAAAATATTAAAAATCATTACTTCTAAGTAAAGGAACAATAAATCCAAGTGTTGTAACAACTAGGTTAGTACAATAACTACGTCAACCTGTATCTAAGCTAACAAATTCGGAAAAAAAAAATCACCTTTTTTCGCTGATCAGGCTGCATACTTCAGGTGGCAAGCATCAAAACCACAAACAACAGCTAGCAATAAGCAAAAGGGCAAGAATCTTATCACAAAAAGTACCTCAAGCAAGTTGACTTCCACCCTATGAATCAAAAACTACACCAAGAACCCAAAAAAATGATCAGATTCAAACAAAACCTAACAACAATCTTGCAGTCAAAGCCCCAAGAAACAAACCCAAATCTTAGAAACAAGCAACAAGGGCAAAAATGGAAAATATTATACAAATTTCAAAATCCAATATTTGTTAAAAAAAAAAAAAAAAAAAGAATTTTTGGCAAGCACTATATGACCAAAGTTTGGGGTACACCAAAGTACTTTCTTAAATGCTCCACTAAAAAAAAAGGTCAATAAACAAACAACAGTTGTACAACAATGCCAAGATTGGATAACTGAAAATAACTATGCAAAAGATTCAATTTTTAGAGAGAGAGAAATTGAGTAAAAATCAGATCTTGCAAACACCCAAGAACAGAGAAAAGGGAAAGGATGTGGAATATATCTTTGAGAAAAAATTGGTCTACTGTTTGTAGAGAAAGAGTGGGGAAATAGGAAAATTTGGATCGGGAAAATTTCTATCCATAAAACTTGGGGGACCATATTAATAATTTTCTTTTCTTTGGGGTGGGAAAAAGGCATAACTGCCCTCTGAATATATATGCACTAGATTACCGTTATATTTATTTCCTAGATTTTGTAAATAACTAGTGGTTGGGAAACATTTGGATTAGGACTTTGTAAAGTGTTTGTTTGATAAAATTTAGTATTGGTTTGGTAAAGTAGTTGGTTTTATTTTTTATATTTTTAAAATCTTAAACACCTGAGAGAAAAATAGTTACTCCAATTTTTAATAATAAATAATATTCTTTTGGTTGCTAAATAGGGGCATTGTGTAATCTTCGATAAAAGACTAAAAGATGTCATAATTTGACTAAAACACTTGTAATTTGCGGCAATTGGTTGAATTGATTAAGTCATGTGGTAATATGATCATTTGATAACTTCTACATAGCACATTATTAGGAAAAAAGACCTAACATATATTAAGGAAAAACTCCAAAATCTTACTTTTTTTAATATTTTATTATTTATTCACCTATTTAATAATTTGGATGTGACTTTTTATATTGTCAAATCTCACCTAATGTTCAATCCTTCTAAATCCATTTCTCACCATAGCTGGTGGTAAAATTGTAGATTGTGCCGACGTGCTTTAATGATTTTTAAGAAGAATCATTTTTATTTCTGAGAATTGGATCAAAATGGTGTCTTATAAGAAACAATTCCAATAAATAGATTTGTAAGATTTTTCATGATCAAAATGGTGAAAACGCATGAATTATGGATCATCTTTAGTGTGCAATTTTCACATTAAAAAAAAAAAGACGGACCGTTAAATATAGTTACATTGAAGGTGCTCTACTTTCACGATTCTTCAGTGAATCTTTTATATTTTAAAGAAAGGTCATGAGCCTTCTGTGTATTTGACATTTTGAAGAAAGACTCGTTTTTATCAATGCACCTTCAATATAAAATTTATCTTTCCGAAATTTGAAAAGCCTGTCATTTTCTGAATTGATGGGACAATGGAAGACCATTTTTTACACACTAAAGGCTCATTCTTACAATGCACCTTCAGTCAAATTACAAAAATACCCTTAAGAGTCTCCAAAATATGATTGTTTATCTTCAATTCATCTCCACTTTACTGAAGTTTACCTGAGGTCCCCCCTTCTTCACCATTTCTTTAAGGTTCCACTTTACTAAAATTTACCTGAGGTCCCCCCTTCTTCACCATTTCTCCAAGATTCTCGACCTTACAAGCTTTATTCATATTAAAAAATAAAACTTCACAAAGATGGAAATTTAAAACGTTAATCATCATTCAAATTAGAAAAGGTAACTTTATGCTTTTTTTTTCTTACATCAGTTGTAGTTACTCTAAAAATTTATCTAATAATCTTTTATCACATTTTTTGTTTCATTATAATATTATAGTGCTACTATTATTATTTTTTTCTTATACAATAGTCTATAGAATATTTTTGTAATATTGATTTATTTAAAGTTCTCTTGAAAATTAGTTCTTTTTTTTTTCTAGTCTGGCCTTTGTTGTTTTTAATAAGTAAGTCTTGGTGAATATCACTATTTAACTTACCATACTCAATGATTTTTGAATTAAACAAACACATCTTTATATTTTAGGTATTATGACACCGCCTACTATGCATCCGGGTCCATTCATTTCGAGTGTCCTTATAGGACTGATTAGTCATGTAGTGAAGATATTTGGAATAATGGCACATGTGACATATTGGCATGTCGTCGACATGATGGTGACTTTTGAAACTACATAAGTAGAAATCCATTACATGAACATGTATGTCGTTACTTACTCGATGCTGGATTTTATGGTATATATGTAACTGGACGCACACTATTTGATCACGCTATGATCACTGCGTTGGTAGAAAGATAGCGACCAGAGACACACACATTTCATTTAAACTTTGGAGAGGCCACAATTACATTGCAGGACGTAGCTATATTATATAGGCTGTCAGTCGATGGATTACCTGTGACGGAAATTGATCTTACTTTGGACCCTGCAGACTGGCAAACACGAATGGTAGATCTTCTTGGTTGGGCACCGATAGATATTGATTGAGAATTTTAGGGTGGTAGATTGCTTATGACTTCTTTGATTAAACATATTACAAATCTTCTTTTGATTAGTGATGCGAGTAGTGAGGTCGATGTTTAACAACGGGTGCGTTTGAACTTGTTGTGGATTATTGGAGGCATGTTTGTTGTTGATACATCGGGTAACAAAGTTAAGTTGATGTATCTACATTTGCTTACGGATTTATCCAAAGTTGGTCAATATGCTTGGGGTGCAGCAACATTTGCAATACTTTATAGATATCTTTGTCGTGCATCGCAAAAAGGAATTAGAGTCATTGGTGGTTTTTTACCTTTACTTCAGGTTAACTACTTTAATTTATTTTCTTAAAGCAATGTATTTATTTATTGTATTTATATGAATATGTGAATGTATGGATAGTTGACGAGTGGCTTATTTCTATCCTTCCAGGACTACCACATCTTCATGTGTGGTCTAATGGGTTATGCCACGATACAGAAGCATCTCACCTATTATATTTATTTCGTGATCAACTGGATTTACTTATAGAACATCAGGTATTTTTCACTCTTGAATAATAACTTTATCTATCTTATTTTAATTTTTTAAGCCGTAAGAACTTACTAAATTTATATGTATATAGTTTGTGTGGCAGCCATACAGTCCCAATGTTTTTGCTACATTACCAGATTATTGTATGAATGGTTCTAGTGTTTGGTGTGCTATTGTACCCGTAATAGCCTGGGATGCAGTTGAGTGGCACTATCCAGATAGGGTACTACGTCAGTTTGGGTTGATTCAGAATATCTCGAGTAGAATATTGTGGGATCCCAAACATTTTTAGTTGGATCGAAGAGGTAGAGCTAACTTTAATTGGCATCATTTCTCTAATAAAGAGGTTGAAATTTGGAGAGATAGACAAAATCGCAATGCTGAGCCTGATGGTCTCGAAGATAACAATGAATATGTGCAATGGTATAACATAATTACTCATCACTTGATCAATAATCCGGCTCATCAATTTAAACAAGATTATCAGAGTTTTGCAGGCAGACACGAAATTTTGGTACAACACTACCTTATAATTATCTGCATAGTTATGTTTTACTTTTAGCTTCCTTACGTAACTTCTGATATGCCATATCTGCATAATTATGCTTTTCATTTTTGTTGTCTTATGTTTAAAGTTGAGAAATGTTTATTGGATTAACCTGCTGTTAAAGTGTCACATCCACTGGTTGGTTGTATATGGTCGTAGGTATAATAGGATGTGTCAATTCTTTAATCCAGTAATTTAACGAGAAACTCACAGTGAGTTGCGAGGTTGCTAAAGATTTGGTGTGCCAAAAGTTTATAGCCTTGTTGTAAACTTGTAACTCTTTGGGGGTCGTTTGGTATATATTTGGAGGTGAACTAGATTTTGTAGAAGTAATATCTCTTCCATTCTAGTTTAGTTGTTGTTCGAGAGTTATGATGCAAGAGGACTCCAATAATGTTGTTAATAGTTCCTTTTTGTTGCATGATGACTCGAGCATTCCATTCTCTGTGGATGACATATCCTAAACGATGCAACAAGTAGACATAGTTGATGTTGAACCTCCTCCGTTAATTCGTGAGAATTCAGGATTTGTTTTCTTACATCAACGTTCTAGCTGATGGTGGTTCTAAATATACATTGCAATATGGATATTGCTGAATGTTTGAGTAGCCAGAGAGGGCTGACTCTTGCACATCAAAGAAAGATGCAGAAATTTGTGCATATCATTGCAGATGCAGTGGTTTTTGTTGCTTGCCTTATTTTTGGCAGAGTTGTAAAATCGCCAAAGCTGTTAATTTTAGGTCCTTATTTGCTGTAACAAAAAAAAACTATACATGTACTGAATCAAATTAGCCCTCCACACAAAGAACAAAACATAAAAACAAATTAATCATACAAAAGGGAAAAAAACCATAGAAACAGAAAGAAATTAGTGACTTTGAAGCTGCTTGTCCATATACCTGCACAATACCCAAAAAAATAAATAAGAAATCTAAATAAAAAAACCAAAGGGAAAAACGGGAATCAAATCAATAAAATATAACTTCACAGATATATTTCTTATAGTGTTGTGAACTATATATCTTTTTAAAATAGCACTCAATAAGAAGAAGAAGTTGTGAACTATCTTATAGTGTTAGCTTTTGACGTAGTTGCTATTTACTGAGATTTTGTATCTTATTTTTGTTACAGATTATCATATTAGTGTATATTTAATTGTTTATTTTGTAGGCTGGGACTTTGCATCAGATATATAGAACAACTTTAAGCGTACAGGATAGTGACAACAATGAACTTCGTGAATTTGGAGATAGATTATTTACATTAGCGTTGAATTCCTTTAGAGTAGCTGGTGAACGGTTGCATTGAGGATCAATATCCTTGCAGTGATGAGTATGTTGAACCTCAACCACAACTGAGGCATAGAGGTAGACGACGGGAAGAAAAACCCAACTATGATAGAGGCAAGGCTACAGGGACCCAAATGTCTCCTGTTCATGACCATGTTTCATCTGATAGACCATCAAATTCTTTTGTACAACACTTCAGTGGCATTGCAGAGAACATGCATGTTTCTAGCTCGCATCATCTTGGTGAGACAAGCTATAACTTGAATAATAGTTAATTAGTTTTGTATCAGCCAAAGTGAGTCATACATCAGTACTCGCCTCGCACACCATATCAACCCACAGAATTCACGGACTCAGATTTTTATGGGCACTCTCCAATCATTCCAGACCCCAATCCACGAAGAATGCCTCCTACTGATACAGTTCCTTTTATGTTAGATTTTGAGTCTCAAGTTGATGATAATGGCGAGAATACATTGGATGTTGGTGGTAGAAGAGGTAATAGACCACGTGGTAGGCCTCCAGGCAGAGGTAGATTCCAGGATGCTCCAGCTATTAGGAGGACTAGGCTAGATAAAATAGACGGTGGCGAACCAGCACATCCCCACATACTTAGGCCTCGAGCAGATATCCATCCTAGATGTTGTGGTACTCATTGATTTTTATATTATCTGGCAGATAATGTTTTGGATAATTTTGAGTAACTTTGTCAAGTAACTTTATTTTAATTTAGATTGAATTGGAGCAATTCAAATGTAGTTCTAACACGTGAGCAATTAGTTTATATGACCAGATTGTCCTGTCATGTACATATTTTTGTGCATTGGACCTTATTTTATGGATAGGAGTTCCTTGAAAATATGTTATAAGTTGTTCTGTCATACGGGTGTTGAAATTTTGGATCCAATTCTAGTGAACTTTTAGGACTGCAGTTGTCTATTCCAGTATAAGCAAATCCAATATGCTTCTTAGACTTTTAATTTTGGGTGTTTCAAATTGTTGTCCGCCTTAATATTATAACATGCTTTAGTCCTTGCATTTAGACACTACTTTTATAAAAAGGGGCAGTCCTATGCACTAAGCTCCCGTTATACGCATAGTAATATCTTTTGAATGATTAAACAAACTGCGATAAGCTGAATGGTGTCATATGGAGAGTAATGCCAGGCCAGGGAGAATTGGATCAAAATGGAGAGTATTTCATTATTCCAGGTTACGACCACCAAACAAGAATAAACCGACAAGATTAAGGCATAAACATTCACAGTAGTTCATTATTTATTAATTAATTAACCAAAAGTTATAGCAGTGTTATTAAAGAAATAGATAATACTCTCTCCGTTTCATATTAGTTGACCCCTATTGCCAAAAGTTATGCAATAATGATGGTGTACAATCAAGATATAACTCTCCTAATTAGTATTTTGATGAATGAATTTAAAATTAAAGGTAGTCAGAACTAATACTATAAGATATTAGCTCGGTCATTTACTTCTGTTACTAAAATAGACACCTGATAGGATTTACTTTTTTAATTGTAAATGTTTTTATCTAAGCATTTCTAGTTCACGTCTTAATGAAAGACGTTTGTTTGAGTTGTCTGGTCTTAATAAATGAAAGAATGTTATTAATACTACTTCATCATAAAAATGATTATCAATTAACCAATTACCATAGGTATTAATAGTACTAAAATATTTAGTTCAACTCATTACAAAAAGTACATAATATGACATTACAACTACAAATATACTTAAGCTATTGTCTACGATTATTATTTGCACGTTCTTGGTTCGGACAGTTACTCCTGTCATGCCCTGTTATTCTACAGATTTCACAAGCTTTTGAGTATTTTGTACGTCCAACATCCATCTCATTTGGAACACATGTAGTTTTTCTAGCTCCTTTCTTTCGGATAAATGTCTCATTGCAAATCATTTTAAAGGGCGCTTCCGGCCAATTTACTTCATCTCCAAGAGGTTGAAATGGCACACGATATGTCTAAAAATACTTCACTGTACTATAATATTCACTGACCAAATCATGTGCAACCCTATTCATCTGCTTAGTAACCTTCAACACACGTGAACATGGCATGTGATATGCTTGCCACTTTTGACATTCACACGTATTCCTACTAAATTTAATGATATGTTTTCTGCCACCACGACCTTGACGACGATATGTTTCAACCTCGAATACCCCTGTTTCTCTATTATAATTTGTTACCTGATGATTTTTAGATTTCAATTCATACTTCAAAATTTTCTTTACAACCACAGGTGGCCATAGTTCTTTTTCATTAATGAGCTCTTGTGCATACTGCTTCCTGGATATAAATCTTTCCAAAATTTGACCGTATGTAAGCTTAATCATTGCAATAATTGGAAGACCTCGAGAATTCTTTAAGAATCCATTGAAATATTCAGAAAGATTGGTTGTTAAAATGCCCCATCTTTTACCCCCATCACGATGAACTGTCCATTTTTCTAATGGAATTTTCATTAAGAAATTGTACGCACCTGGCTCAGCATCTTTCAAACATTGCATGAAGGCTTTGAGTTTGCATTCTTAGTGTTAAATAGCAGCCTGCCACATTAATCCCTCAAGTTGCTTGTTAGGAAAGTTAGACAGAAAGTTACTCTTCACATGCCTAAGATAAAAACGATGGTATGCATTCGGCTCATGTAACTCAACCAAATCATTAAAACTTCTAAGTATTCCAGGAGCACGATCAGATATGTATATAACACCTCTACGACCAACTACTACATGAATTCCAAGGCATGACAAAACCATGACCATGCTTCTTTGGTTTCCTTGTTAACAATTGCAAAAGCAATTGGAAATATTTGCCCATTTACATTAGTAGTCATAGCAATCAACATCTTTAAATCATATTTTCCATAAATGTGAGTATCGTCAATAGAGATGACCGGTCTACATATTTTAAAACCTTTTATACAAGGTTTAAATGCCTAGAACACATATTTAAAAACATTTACCTCTGATGTCGATTCATCGGCATGCATCCATTCTACTACCGTTCCTGGATTAAAATGTTGAAGTGCATTCATGTACCTTGAAAGTTGTACGAATGAGTGATCAAAGTCACCATATATAAATTTAAAAGCACGTCTTCGGCCAAGCCATGCATTTTTGTAGGAAGGTGTATGTTTTAGTTCAACCTCAACAGTAGTCTGGACATCTTTCACCTTGAATTGAGGGTTATTCCTGAGGAAAGGCAGCAACAAAGAAGCAATCAATTTAGAATCCAAGTTAAAATGATCAGCTTGGATTACACCCATTTGACAAGTATGTCTGCCATAATATTTTTCGATAGTCCATAAATTTTTTGGTGTTTTTCGACCTCTGAGCATCCAATCACATCCAGATTCCCACCTCCTGTACTTAACAGTTCAATAATTTTTTTTTGATTCCCACACAGTGAACTCTTTATTACCCTGCAAACTCTATATGTTTACAGCAGTCTTTAATCTTTCCTTACTAGGAAACAACTGCCCAGACTTAAGATTCGACTCTTTATTATTTAACCAAATTTTACATCCAACACCCTCTGATTCATGGGTAGAAGCAAACACCTCTGGATGATCATTCAGAAATGGAATGTTCTCCCTATGAAATGGTATATTTTATGGCACCTCAATGACTGGTTGTTGATAATCGTCATTATCATCACCAGAGTCACTCATTTCATCTGACTGATATGCATCATTCGGTGCATCACTATTAGAATTGTCATCCACATAAGTATCAGCATAGGCATCAACTTCTATCCTAGCTTGTATTTTAGAAACTCTTAGAATCTCTGGAACCTAAGGTAAATTACTAGTTCCTACACCATCTCTAAAATCATAATGACGATAATTATTGACATTAAAATTTGCACCAAAATCAGTACATCCATGGCCATAATTACTGGATGAAATATCAATTCGTGGTGTTCTACTTTGTGATAAGAAGCTTGTAAAACTTTGAAATTTTGAGAAATTACTAGTCATATTTGTAGATGGTTCATAAAAATCAGAAGGGGGTTCATTAACATTCAAAGAGGGTGTAGCAAAATTTAAAGAAAGAGAATTCAAATTATGTGTAGGTTCAACAACATCTAATGCTTCTGTTTTGATATACATCTCCAACAAATCAAGATTCATCATATAACGCATTGTATCAGGCGTCGTCATAAACTCTTTCAAAGTCTCATTGTCAAGTATGGGAATTTCAGAATAACGAGCATTATCCTACACAGTTGAAAATGGCTATCTACCCAAAATTACAAGCCTTGTCTCATTTGGATTAGTTTTCATTCTAATATGCAAGTTTCTAACTAGCCAATCATACTCAACATTTAGTGGAAGTTTAACAACTGCACAAGCACCACAACTATATCTAACTGTATCAAATTCATATATGACATCGCCTCCCCAATACAATGCAACTCTAACATGATGCTCATTCGACATTTTTAAACCTGTAAAAATAACTTTAGTTATTAACAAATTATTTACTCAATAGAGAGAGCAATATACTAAGAAAAAATAACTAACTTTTTTTACTCCAATTCATATTGAAGGATACATCAACTGTAAAAGTATAATAATTTTTGTGAATTTAGTAATGTACATGACAGTGAAGAGGATGCACATATATATAGAGAGGAACAAAATAATTTTAAAGACTCTCTGCATAGGAGTGTATTTTTAATTTGCTTGAAAGTGCATTGTGTCCATGAGTCTTTAGGGTATGAAAAAGTTATCCCATATTGTCCCATCAATTCAGAAAATGACAACCTTTTTTAGATTTTTGAACAGTAAAATTCATGGAAGGTTCATGACTTAAATGAGCCTTTCTTTAAAATAAAACATTCACTAAAGACTCATGAGAGTAGAGCACCTTCAGTGTAAATATATTTTGGAGAAAAACTCTTAAGGGTGTTTCATCAATTCAGTCTTTTCTTATGATGACAGGTCTTTCTTAAAATGTCAAATACACAGAAGGCTTATGACTTAAATGAATCTTTCTTTAAAATGTAAGAAATTCACTGAAAACTTATGAGAGTAGAGCACCTTCAGTGTAAATATATTTTGGAGACTCTTAAGTATGTTTTTGTAATTTGACTGAAGGTTCATTGTAAGGATGAGTCTTTAGTGTGTGAAAAATAGTCTTCTCTTGTCCCATCAATTCAGAAAATGACAGGTTTTTCAGATTTTGGAAAGATAAAATTTATATTAAAGGTGCATTGATAGAAACGAGTCTTTCTTCAAAATGTCAAATATATAGAAGGCTCGTGACCTATAATGAGCCTTTCTTTAAAATGTAAAAGATTCACTGAAGAATCGTGAAAGAAGAGCACCTTAGTGTAACTATACTTAACGGTCCGTTTATTTTTTTAACGTGAAAATTGCACACTGAAGGTGCTCCATGATCCATGCGTTTTCACCATTTTGGTCATGAAACATCTGACAAACCCATTTATTGGAATTGTTCCTTATAAGACACCATTTTGATCCATCTCTCCTTATTTCTTTTATTTTTCTATTTTGGAATGTCTAATAGTAATACTTATTCAGTTTATAAAATTAATGGATTATTTATCTATTTTATCCATAATATTAAATAAAATTCATTATCTAATATATTTTTTAAATCATAATCTAATGTATTTTCTAAATTATTAAATTTGTTATATTCAAAAGGTAATATGATAAAATTATTCTTAGCATTTACAGCTTATTAATTCTTATCTATAATCGATGTCTATAATCTATAATTTATTAAAATTTAAAAATGTGAAGGACCTTAGAACTGTTGTTCGGACTTTTTGCTCTTCATTAAAAGTCTTTGCTTTAGACAAAATCGTCTTTTCACTATTTTTTTAAATATTTAAGAGTTAAAAATTAATGAAATATATTTATAGGAAAGGTGTCATCAGAATTTCACTAATTTCCTAATTTAAGATTTAAAAATTAATTAAATATTTTTATGGTAAAACCTTTTCTTAATAGAAGACATCAAAATTAATGACAACTAATATCTTTTTCATTAGTTTAAGAATTTTAAATCAACTAAATTTGATTTTAAGATGATTTGAAAAATTTAGAAATAAATATAAAATCGTTAGAATAAGAAAAATTTAAGAAGTGCCAAATTTTTAAAAGTTTTAAGTACGTATAAGAATGTAATCAATAATTTTGTAAAAATTAGATTTTAGAAATAAAGAAAGATTTTAAATATATAAAAAAAAATAATCTATCAACCAAAAGTGAAAAACATTTCGAGTCTTATATGGCAAACACAAAAGTGATAATCTATCAACCCCTTGGAGCTCTGGTGGTAAAATATATATGTATACATGTTTATCTTTACATTATTATATTAAAGTGTGAAAAAATTATGAAAAGTAATTTAAACTTTTACATTTTATTAAAAATCTCTTCAATAGACAAAAAAAATTATTTAATTTTAAATAATCAAATATTATACGTGCGAGACACATGTGATTAAACTAGTACTAATAAAAAAGTAGACAAATAAAGATGAATGAAGAAAATAGTAATACTGTAATTTGAATCGTTCTAATTTCTAAGTAGAGGGAGATAGGGAGGGGGGGCTAAAAGGAAATTAATTGGTATAATTTACTTTGTTATAATATCAAATTTGAATGTTTAGAATAAAATTGTTGGGTTCATAGTAAATGAAAACTGTGAATGGAAATGGAAAATGGTGGAGGAAAGGAGACACCCAATTTAGAAAGTGTACTCCAAATTGGAAAGTTCACTAATTCTCCCACATTGGTGGGAGAATGGAACTTTGGAGTGTTTATAATAAGAATACTTACTCCACATGGTAAGTAAGGCAAAAATAAGGGATGCCTAGCGTCGTCGTTGTCGTCGCTCGCTCGGCTCAGCTCGGCTTGGCTTTAGATTTGGATTTGGCAAATGATCGATCGATGAGATCTATCTTTTTGGACAAAGTTTATTTGATGAAAATAAAGAAATCCGGACATAAATCTCATCCGAAAATACAAAAAATGCAGTAAAATATTTTCTAGTTTTGGTACTCCATTTATACATGCATACAAAAGTTTGAAGTGATGCAATACGTTATCGAATTGGTGCCACTGTTTCGGTGAACTGATGCACTGTTTCGGTGAACTGATGCACTGTTTCAGTAAACTGATGCATTATTTCAATGAACTGGTACACTTGTTCACGAAACGGCATGCCTGTTCAGAACAGTCACACTGTTTGGACGAATGGACATGAATTTTCAGAAAAGGTTATACCTTTTAGATGAACCTTTGCCACTTTTCAGAAGAGGCATCTTGTGTCTATATAAACCTGCTTTCATCCACAGGTTTACATATGAAAATTTTCAGAATACAAAGTACTTCCTGTCTTACAAATTACTCTATGTGATCAATCAAAACGTTCTGTGCGTTCGAAAATATTCCAATTGTTTGAGGTACCGCTATAATTGGTCTGTTTAGCCATTTTATCCTGGGAGGAAGAATTTCACAACCTCAGGTACAGTGAGGGAAATTATTTCCTTAAGGAAACTCCCTGAATTCGGACGACTTGGCCTTATTCATTTCTGTTTCATCTACTTTCTGAAAGAATAAAATACACCTCTTGGAAAGGTCATTTTGATCTTGTGTTGAGGCTATTTGATATACTTCATTGTGTTCTTGTTTATACTTGAACTCTAGTTAAAGTTATTTTTCTGCATATACAGATTCTGTGTACCCGAAGTATATCGAAAAATAACAATCTTAAGGAAATAAATTTTACAGAAGCTGTATAACTTATTTTTGGAGATTAAAACTTTAAGCTTTCTACTCCTCTTGAATTTAACTAGTGATTAAAAGACATAAAATCTTCATCACAAGTTAAAGTTTACTCGGTTGACAATTTGAAGTTATCAAAACTTCATTGTTAATTAGAAAGAAGAAGAAAAGTTGAAAAGTTATTTAACTTTATAAGTAGTATTCTGAAAATGCTAAATTTTTCTGTCTTGTGTTAACAGGAAAAATGACTAACGAAAGTCAAATAATGAATGCGACAACGTCTATGGGGACAACTAATATTGCCACATTAAGTTGCACAAATGCTCTGCCAATAATGGCTCCAGCGGAGAAACCCAAAAAAATTTTGAGTATTGACTTCAAGCGGTGGCAGCAAAAGATGTTCTTTTACCTCACCACTTTATGTCTGCAACGGTTCACTAGCGAAGATGCTCCTGAGGTGCCCGAAGGAACCTCGGACAAAGACCACTTCGTTATTGTAGAAGCTTGAAAACATTCGGACTTCCTTTGCAGAAATTATATTCTGAGTGATTTCCAAGACGACCTCTATAATATTTATAGTGGAACCAAGACATCAAAGGAACTATGGGGGCATTTGAACGAAAATATAAGACGGAGGATGCGGAAATTAAGAAATTCCTTGTTGCACGGTTCCTGGACTTCAAAATGATAGATAACAAATCTGTTATCTCTCAAGTACAGGAGTTGCAAGTCATCATACATGATCTCCTAGCAGAAGGTATATCTTTGAAAAATACCTTAGTTCAATAAATTAAAAATGATCTTAATACTTATATAAACTATTTTGTAGGTTTAATTGTGAATGATGTTTTCCAAGTAGCAGCGATAGTTAAGAAGCTACCACCTTTGTGGAAAGACTTCAAAAACTACTTAAAGCATAAACGCAAGGAGATGACTGTTGAAGATCTTATTTTCTGACTTCGTATTGAAGAGTATAATAAAGTTGTTGAAAGAAGGTCAAAGGGAAATTCTACAATTAATGGAGCACATATTGTAGAAGATGACCAAAATAATTCCAAGAAAAGGAAGAAAGTTGAACAAGGAAGCAATCAACCCAAGAAAAAGTTCAAGGGAAAATACTTCAACTGTGGCAAGATTGGTCAAAATTCCACAGATTTTCGTGTCCCAAAGAAAGCCAAGAAGAAGGATCAAGCAAATATGATTGAATCCAACAAAGAATGTGATGATTTGTGTGTTATATTCTCATAATGCAACTTGACGGGGAATCCTCGCGAATGGTGGATGAATTCTGGTGCCACCCGCCATGTATGTTCCAACAAGGAGTTATTTTTGTTATTTGCTCCGGCTCAAGTAGAAGAAATTATCTACATGGCTAACGCTGCTACGGCTAAGGTAGAAGGAACAGGAAAAATTTGCTTAAAGATGACTTCCGGAAAGGTCTTGACACTTAACAATGTCTTGTATGTTCCGAAGTTACGTAGGAATTTAATTTCTGTTTCACTTCTAGACAAGAACGGATTCAAATGTGTAACCGTTTCTGGAAAAATTATAATTAGCAAAGGAGAAATATATGTAGGAAAAGACTATCTGACCAAAGACCTTTATAAAATGAATGTAATGACTATTGAAATAAATAAAAGTTTGAATTCTTCTTATTTGCTTGAGTCTTATGATTTATGGCATGAACGTTTAGGCCATGTTAATTATAAAACGTTACAAAAACTGATTAACTTAGAAGTTTTGTCAAACCTTGAGTGCAATAAATCGAAGCGTCAAACGTGTGTGGAATCGAAGTATGCAAGCATCCTTATAAGTCCGTTGAAAGGAATTTTAATTCCTTAGACTTAATACACACGGACATTTGTGATATGCAGTCAACACTATCATATGGTGGAAAAAAGTATTTCATAACTTTTATTGACGATTACACTAGATATTGTTATGTCTACTTGCTAAATAGTACGGATAAAGCAATAGATGTGTTTAGGCAAAATAAAACTGAAGTTGAAAATCAATTAGACAAAAAGATCAAAATGATAAGAAGTGATAGGGGCGAAGAATATGAATCTCCCTTTGCGCAAATATGTGTAGAGAATGGAATAATTCATCAAACTACGGCCCCATATTCACCTCAATCTAATGGAATTGCGAAAAGAAAAAATCAAACTTTGAAGGAAATGATGAATGTCTTACTTATAAGTTATGGTTTACCGCAAAACTTATGGGGGGAGGCTATCCTTATGGCCAATCGTATACTCAATAGAGTTCCCCATAGTAATACACAATCAATTCCTTACGAAAAATGGAAATAAAGGAAACCCAACTTGAAATATTTCAAAGTGTGGGGGTGTCTAGGGAAGGTTCAAGTTCCTATACCCAAAAGGGTTAAGATAGGACCTAAAACGGTGGACCGCATGTTCATAAGATATGCTAAAAGTAGTAAAGCATGTCAATTTTTGGTTCATAAATCTGAACATCTGGATATTAATGAAAATACGGTAATTGAATCAGATAATGTTGAATTCTTTGAAAACATTTACCCGTATAAACTTAGACATGAACAGTCTAGTGGATTATCTAAATGACCTCGCGATGAACCAATTGAGAATGAACATAATGAAGAAAATCCAAGACGTAGTACACGTCAAAGAATGTCTACTTCGTTTGGATTAGATTTTGTGAAATTTCTTTGAAAAGAGGCAGTCAATAGTGAGATAGATTCAATCTTAAGCAACCATACATGGGAATTGGTTGACCTTCCTCCCAGAAATAAACCTTTAGGGTCTAAATGGATCTTCAAAAGGAAGATGAAAACGGATGGTACTATTGACAAATACAAGTCAAGACTTGTAGTAAAAGTCTTCAAACAAAAAGAAGGACTTGATTACTTCGATACATACTCGCCAGTAACAAGGATAACATCAATTCAAATGTTAATTGCCTTGGCTACGGTATATGGTCTTGAAATCCATCAAATGGATTTGAAAACCGCTTTCCTAAATGGAGAATTGGAGGAAGAAATTTTCATGGAACAACCTGAGGGTTTTATGGTTCTAGAAAGGGAAAATAAGGCGTGTAGACTTATTATGTCGTTGTATGGACTAAAGCAAGCACCTAAACAATGGCATGCAAAGTTTGACCAAACCATGTTGGCAAACGGGTTCAAGATAAATGAATGTGATAAATGTGTATATATTAAAGACACTCCAAATCACCAAGTCATTAGTTGTTTATATGTAGATGATATAATGATCATCAGCAGAGACATTTCTGACATAAATGCAACCAAACAAATGCTCGAGAGCAACTTTGATATGAAAGACCTTGGAGTTGCAGATGTGATCTTAGGTATAAGAATCCATCGAACTCCGCAAGGGTTGGCATTGTCACAGTCTCATTATATCAAAAAGGTACTTGACAAGTTCAAGTATATGGAATTCGGTATTGCCAAGACTCTATTGGATGCGAGCTTTGCACTTCGAAAGAATGAAGGTGAAAGTGACTCACAATTGGAGTATGCAAGAGTATTGGGATGTTTAATATATATAATAAACTGTACACGACCAGACATAGCATGCGTTATCAGTAAATTGAGTCGGTAGATGATTAATCCCAACAAAACTCATTGGATGGCAATGAAATGAGTTTTGGAGTATCTTAAATACACTCAAAATTATGCTTTGCATTATAATAAATATCCTGTGGTAATTGAAGGATATAGTGATGCAAATTAAATCACCGGATTGAATGAAGTAAAATCTACAAGTGGATTTATATTTACTATCGGTGGAGGAGCAGTCTCTTGAAAATCATCCAAACAGACTTGTATTGCTCGTTCTACAATGGAATCTGAATTTATCGCATTGGATAAAGTCGGTGAAGAAGCAAAATGGCTCCAAAATTTCTTAGAAGATATTCCTTATTGGCCCAAGCTAGTGGCACAAGTATGTATACACTGTGATATCCAAGCGGCAATAGGTAAGGCAGGGAGCATGATGTACAATGGTAAATCTTGTCATATACGATAAAGACACAATACCGTTAGGGAACTTCTCTCTAGTGAAATTATCACTGTAGACTATGTAAATCAAAGGAATGTGTCGGATCCACTTACAAAGGGCCTATCTAGAGAAGGAGTTGAACGAATATCTAAGGGAATGCGTTTGAGGCCTAGGACAAGTCAGTACGGCGGTAACTCTACCTAGCAGACTGGAGATCCTAAGAGTTAGGTTCAAGGAGATTAAACAAAGTTGTGTCTGGTAGGTTCAACATTATCAATTACTCAACCCATTCTCATGATGTATACAAAGTATAGTAAAAACAAGGATAAGACTTAAGGTTAAAAGTCTTTTAATGATTATCTAAATTTGGCAGATTTGACCAAACAGTTTAATCTACAGGATTGAACGTTTAGAAATCACCTATGTGAGGGCAAAGTGGAAGCCGCTTCAAATAAAATGTTAGTAAAGGCCTATTCTCTAAGCTCTTATGAAATCGGGACGTGTTCATGGCTGAAAAGAACAAAACCACGAGAATCATAAACATTAAAAGGCTGGTTGTGTGACATGTATTGTCTAGGTATACATTAAAGCTCGACGATTCAAAGATATCAAATCTACCGATTGACCGAGTGCATCCGATGCATGTTCACTATGAAAAGTTCAAAGAAAAATCCACTTATCAAGATGCAATCAGTCTTTGCTTGATAATCACATACTTGTCCGTAAAACTTTTATGAAAAATAGTTATTCCTCAATCATATGGGGGATTGTTGGGTTCATAGTAAATGAGAAGTGTGAATGGAAAATGGTGAAGAAAAGGAGACACCCAATTTAGAAAGTGTACTCCAAATTGGAAAGTTCACTAATTCTCCCACATTGGTGGGAGAAGGAAACTTTGGAGCGTTTATAATAAGAACACTTACTTCACATGGTAAGTGAGACAAGAAATAAGAGATGTCTCATGCCGTCGTCGTCGCTCGCTCGCTTGACTCGGCTTCGGATTTGGATTTGGCAAATGATCGATCGATGAGATCTATCTTTTTGAACAAAGTTTATTTGACGAAAATAAAGAAATCCAGACAGAAATCTTATCCGAAAATACAAAAAATGCAGTAAAATATTTTCTGGTTTTGGTACTCCATTTATACATGCATACAGAAGTTCAAACTGATGCAATACTTCATCGAACTGGTGCCACTGTTTCGGTGAACTGATGCACTGTTTTGGTGAACTGATGTACTATTTCAGTAAACTGATGCATTGTTTCGACGAACTGACACACTTATTCATGAAATGGCATACCTGTTCAGAACAGTCACACTGTTTGGACGAATGGACATGAATTTTCAGAAAAGGTTACACCTTTTAGATGAACCTCTATCACTTTTCAGAAGAGACATCTTGTGGCTATATAAACCTACTTTCATCCACATGTTTACATACAAAAATTTTCAGAATACAAAATACTTCCTGTCTTATAAATTACTCTATGTGATCAATCAAAACGTTCTATGCGTTCCAAGATATTCCAATTGCTTAAGGTACTGCTACAATTGGTCTGTTTGGCCATTTTATCCTGGGAGGAAGAATTCCACAACCTCAGGTACAGTGAGGGGAATTATTTCCTTAAGGAAACTCCGTGAATTCAAACGACTTAGCCTTATTCATTTCTGTTTCATCTACTTTCTGAAAGAATAAAATACATCTCTTGGAAAGTTCATTTTGATCTTGTGTTGGGGGTATTTGATATACTTCATTGTGTTCTTGTTTATACTTGAACTCTAATTGAAGTTATTGTTCTGCATATACAGATTCTGTATACCCGAAGTATATCAAAAAATAACAAAAATATCACATAAACTTATAGACTTAACAAATATCAAGAGAAATTCTGCATAAAAATATAAAAAAATCATCTATTTCTTAGATATTATTGATAACTCTTCAATGTAATTTTTTTATCGACGTAATTACTTTAGCCTCCTTTTTACTTACCGAAAGAACAAAAAAGTTTCAAATAATACTTTGAAAATAGACTTTGCTAAGAATCATTATAAATTACACCAATATTAACTATGAAATAGAGATGTTATATCCGCAATAAACTTGTGGAACTAATAAAGTAATGGTACTTAGTGTTTTTAAAGGCATATTTGGGACGGTCTCAGTGCGAGTTCCGGAGTAGGGCATACCAAAAAAACGTCGGGGCGTAGATGAAAGGTGTAGGTAGATCCATAGGGTGTAAGCTCAGAATTTGGAATGTAAGTCTCGAATGTAAAAACATAAGTTCTGGGTGTAAAAGAGTACGATCCGACCGTTAATTTTAATTTTTATTATTTTAAAAGTGTTTTTGTTATAAATCTATTTTTTATTATTTGTCTAATGATATTTATACTTGATGCTATCTTTTTATATTGTAGTGATTTTTTCTAAATATATATATATATATATATATATATAAAAGGTAACTTTTCTAGAAAATGATTATAATATTTTTTGCTATATTATTGGTGATTTATTTAAATTTTTTTACAGAGTTAGAAAATTTACTTTTGCTTATTTTCTTAGTAGTAAAATTATAAAATAAAAAATACATGAAATCCCCATAGATTAATGAAATTTACATTTCGTATTTCGTGGCTTATATCACACCTCGTGCGACGTAAAATATTTTATATCACACCTCACGCTTTTTAAAACACTAATGGTGCTTATTAGAAAATTTAGGATAGTGTTAAATGGTCATAAAAATTTGGCCATAATTTTAAATAGACTGCAATGGCCTTTCTTTTTAAAAACAAACTAATTCTTTTTTCTTTTTTTTAATTAAAAGAAATTAAAGTCTTCGTTATTTCCCATACTTAAAAGTCAATTCCCACATTAGAAAATGATAGTAATAAATAAATGACCATTCATTAAAATAATAAAATGTATTTATTTATTTTAAGTAAGTTGTGTTTTAATATGATATGATACAACTTAATAGGATATTACAACTGGAAAAAACCTTTTGGCCATAAAATTTGGCCATAAATAATAATAAATTCTATTCACACTATAAACTAGTTAATTTTAAGACATTTTTACCCTTTTCATTCTACATTTAAATTTCTAACATTACTTTATTTATTATACCATTTTCCAATACATTAAAAACTCTTCCAATATATGGGAATGGATAATTTATGTATCTTATTTATAATTATTTTTCTTAATTGACAATTATATAATTAAATAATTTTCAAATGTAGTAATATGTAATTAAGAAAATAAAAATTAATTATTACAAATTTATTTATTAGTGTTAGCTGTATTTTTTCTTTTTTACGTTTGTAGTTGTTTAATTTTAGTTCAACTTTTAATTATGTAGTATAGTTTATACTTTGTACATAATTTAAGAAATTTAATTAATTTGTTTTATTTATTTTTTATCTAGTTCGATTGTATGATTTTTTTTTATGAATATGAAAGTTATTGTATGAAAATAGAGTTTTAAGGGTGAATTTCTTAAATAGTCAGCTAAGTTTTAAAATTTTTCTTCAAATATCACTTATGTTTTATTTAGGATTACAATTTTACTCAACTATCGGTTTTTTACTTAAAAAATAGTAAACACCTCAAAAGTCTTCTTCTCTCTTAGTTGACATGAATTTCACTAAAAAAACCTTTTTTAAAAAAAGGCTAGACCAATTTAACTCGTAAAACTCATTTAATCAAACTATAATTCTTTTTTTCTTTGAAAAAGTGCATTAGTTTACTAAAAAAAATTAATACTTAGAAAAATTTTATCGATACTAAAACTTGAAATATATTTTTTCAGGGGCTATTTTTCTCAATGGCCACTCATATTTTTGAATTTCCTAAACATATTATTTTTATCTTTTTAGAGATAATAATATGACTCAACTATCACTACTATTCTAAAAAAAATAAAAAAAAATAAGTATCCTATATGTCTCTTTATCTTCTAATTGACGAGCCATGTTATTAAATTATTTTTTTAATAATAGACTTATTTAAATCCTCAAACTTATTTAGTCAAAATTATATTCTTATTCTTTTCTTTAAAAAAATATTAATTCATTAATAAGAAATTTTCATGCTTAGAAATGTTTTATCATTACTTAAACATTCAAATTTTTTCTAAAGTTATTTTCTTGAATTGTTATAAATATTTTTGGAGTCGCTTATAAAAATCATATTTTATTTTTGCTAAGACAATAATATCACTCAGTTATTAATATTTTTCTCAAAAAATCACCAAGTACCTCAAAAGTTTCCTCTTCTTCTAATTAGCATGTCATGTCAGTAAACCATTATTTTAAAAAACATAATAAACATATTAACTCCACAAACTCATTTGACCAAAATAATACTTTTATCTTTTTAAAAATAAATATTAATTTATTAAGAAGAAATTTTCATACTTAGGTATTTATACTTTTTTTCTTGAGTTATTTTCCTAAATAATCATTCAGGTTTTTATATATAATTACCTACAAAAATTAGTTGTTTTCTAAAGAAAATAATATCACTAAATTACATAAGTTATCTAGAGATTTTAATTTGTATTTAAAATAATATGATAAAGATTAAGTATGGTAAAGAATTTCTAAACAGGAAAATTAAATTAATGCATTTTTTTAATAAAAGAATAAAGTTATAATTTTGAGTAAATGAGTTTGATGAATTAAATGATTTATTATTTAAAAATGTGATTTTAATGACATGCCGTGTCAACTAAGAGAGAAAATATTTTTGAGGTGTTTAGTATTTTTTTAGGAAAAGAGTGATAGTTGAGTATCATTGTGGTCCTAAATCAAATATAAGTGATATTTGAAAGAAATTCTCAAATTCACTCAGAGTTTTAATAATAACATGTTTTGGCATGTTTAAAATTTTGTCATTTTATATTTGTCACTAGATGGATATACTAACAAAATACGTCGTGGTTAAATGTAAAAAGTTATTTTGCTAAATAATTTAACCATGATATTTTTTTCGTAACATTTGTAGCAATAAATGTGGCTAAAATTTATATACATATTTTATATGGTACGTGACTAAGAATTTATATTTATTGCTATGAAATCTATTATGTTGTAGACTATAGTTATATATGTGTGTGTGTGTGTAGTAAGTGATCTTATCCACGACAAATAATTTGTATCTATCTTCATATAATTAGCAAGAATTTATAAAATTTTCTTTAGATTAAGTATATTAATTAATGAAATAATTAGATATAATAATTTATTTATTCAAATTATATTTGAAACTTATAGGTAAGATCCTATAAATGTGAATTAAGCCGAATAATAAACACCTCTAAAATTCTTAAAATACTTGATGAAGCTTGAGTGAAATAGATTAAAATTTTGTTTAAATTCTTTATAATTAGTTAATTGAAGTTAATAGAATCATTAATATAGACATTTATTTTTTAAAAAATTATATTTGAAACTTACAAGTTATAAAAATGAATCGCATCATTGACAACACTTATTAAACTAGACCGATAAAGATATTATTTTGATGAAACAAGTCTAAAGTAAAACTAAGTAAAGTTAATTTGTTTAAATTTGTTATAATAAGTTGATTAAAAAATAACAAAATTTAATCACTTATTTATTTAGATATAAATTATATTGTACAAATACACTTTTGTGATAGCTATGTTCAATTGTTAATCCTTGGTTCAACTAATTATAACTATATTTATAACAATTATTAATTAATAATTTAGTATAAAACTATAAGAATATTGTTCGGATAGAGTTTCGAATCTTCGAATAAATTAACCGCTATCGTAACACTTGATCAAGGTAAATTGTGTTGATTTTTTGTTATCACAATATTTTAAAAATTAAATTTGAAAATTATATATATATATATATATATATATATATATATATATATATATATAATTTTTCATTTATGGAATTGCATTTTGTAATGTTTCAAATTTCAATTGTCCTAATCGACCTAACTACATGCATTAATGCACCCCCTCCCCCCTTCTCGATATTTTAAAATAAGTTGTAATATCCTATTAAGTTGTATCATATCCTATTAAAATACAACTTACTTAAAATAAATAAATACATTCTGTTATTTTAATGAATGGTCATTTATTTATTACTATCATTTTCTAATGTGGGAATTGACTTTTAAGTATGGGGAATAATAAAGACTTTAATTTTTTTAATTAAAAAAAGAAAAAAGAATTAGTTTGTTTTAAAAAAAGAAAAGTAATTGCAGTCTTTTTACAATTATGGCCAAATTTTTATGGCCATTTAGCACTATCCATTACAACTTATTTTTAAATATCGGGAAGGGAGGAGGGGACGCATTAATTTACGTAGTTAGGTCGATTAGGATAATTGAAATTTGAAACATTACAAAATGCAATTCCATAAATGGAAAATTATATATATATATATATATATATATATATATATATATATATATATATAATTTTCAAATTTAATTTGTAAAATATTGTGATAACAACAAATCAACACACTTTACCTTGATCAAGTGTTACGATAGCGGTTAATTTATTCGAAGATTCGAAACTCTATCCGAACAATATTCTTATAGTTTTATACTAAATTATTAATTAATAATTGTTATAAATATAGTTATAATTAGTTGAACCAAGGATTAATAATTGAACATAGCTATCATAAAAGTGTATTTGTACAATATAATTTATATCTAAATAAATAAGTGATTAAATTTTGTTAGTTTTTAATCAAATTATTATAACAAATTTAAAAAAATTAACTTTACTAAATTTTACTTTAGACTTGTTTCATCAAAATAATATCTTTATCGGTCTAGTTTAATTAGTGTTGTCAATGATATGATTCATTTTTATAACTTGTAAGTTTCAAATATAATTTTCTAAAAATTAAATGTCTATATTAATGATTCTATTAACTTCAATTAACTAATTATAAAGAATTTAAACAAAATTTTAATCTGTTTCACTCAAGCTTCATTAAGTATTTTAAGAATTTTAGAGGTGTTTATTATTTGGCTTAATTCACATTTATAGGATCTTACTTATAAGTTTCAAATATAATTTGAATAAATAAATTATTATATATAGTTATTTCATTAATTAATATACTTAATCTAAAGAAAATTTTATAAGTTCTTGCTAATTATATGAAGATAGATACAAATTATTTGTCGTGGATAAGATCACTTACTATACATACACACACACATATATATAACTATAGTCTACAACATAATAGATTTCATAGCAATAAATATAAATTCTTAGTCACGTACCATATAAAATATGTATATAAATTTTAGCCACATTTATTGCTACAAATGTTACGAAAAAAATATCACGGTTAAATTATTTAGCAAAATAATTTTTTACATTTAACCACGATGTATTTTGTTAGTATATCCATCTAGTGACAAATATAAAATAACAAAATTTTAAACATGCCAAAACATGTTATTATTAAAACTCTGAGTGAATTTGAGAATTTCTTTCAAATATTACTTATATTTGATTTAGGACCACAATGATACTCAACTATCACTCTTTTCCTAAAAAAATACTAAACACCTCAAAAATATTTTCTCTCTTAGTTGACACGGCATGTCATTAAAATCACATTTTTAAATAATAAATCATTTAATTCATCAAACTCATTTACTCAAAACTATAACTTTATTCTTTTTTTAAAAAAATGCATTAATTTAATTTTCCTGTTTAGAAATTCTTTACCATACTTAATCTTTATCATATTATTTTAAATACAAATTAAAATCTCTAGATAACTTATGTAATTTAGTGATATTATTTTCTTTAGAAAACAACTAATTTTTGTAGGTAATTATATATAAAAACCTGAATGATTATTTAGGAAAATAACTCTAGAAAAAAAGTTTAAATACCTAAGTATGAGAATTTCTTCTTAATAAATTAATATTTATTTTTACAAAGATAAAACTATTATTTTGGTCAAATGAGTTTGTGGAGTTAATATGTTTATTATTTTTTTTTTAAATAATGGTTTACTGACATGACATGCTAATTAGAAGAAGAGGAAACTTTTGAGGTACTTGGTGATTTTTTGAGAAAAATATTAATAACTGAGTGATATTATTGTCTTAGCAAAAATAAAATATGATTTTTATAAGCGACTTCAAAAATATTTATAACAATCCAAGAAAATAACTTTAGAAAAAATTTGAATGTTTAAGTAATGATAAAACATTTCTAAGCATGAAAATTTCTTCTTAATAAATTAATATTTTTTTTAAAGAAAAGAATAAGAATATAATTTTGAATAAATAAGTTTGATGATTTAAACAAGTCTATTATTAAAAAATATATAATTTAATAACATGGCCCGTCAATTAGAAGAGAAAGAGACACATAAGATACTTATTTTTTTTATTTTTTTTTAGAATAGTAGTGATAGTTGAGTCATATTATTATCTCTAAAAAGATAAAACTAATATTTTTAGGAAATTCAAAAAATATGAGTGACCATTGAGAAAAATAACCCCTGAAAAAATATATTTCAAGTTTTAGTACCGATAAAGTTTTTCTAAGTATTAATTTTTTTAATAAACTAATGCATTTTTTCAAAGAACAGAAGAATTATAGTTTGATTAAATGAGTTTGATGAGTTAAATTGGTCTAACCTTTTTTTAAAAAAAGTTTTTTTTAGTGACATTCATGTCAACTAAGAGAGAAGAAGACGTTTGAGATGTTTACTATTTTTTAAGGAAAAAAGTGATTGTTGAGTGTTATTGTGATCCTAAATAAAATATAAGTGATATTTAAAGAAATATTTTAAAACTTAGCTGACTATTTAAGAAATTCACCCTTAAAACTTTATTTTCATACAATAATTTTCATGTTCATTAAAAAAAAATCATAAAACCGAACTAGATAAAAAATAAATAAAACAAATTAATTAAATTTCTTAAATTATGTACAAAGTATAAACTATACTACATAATTAAAAGTTGAACTAAAATTTAACAACTACAAACGTAAAAAAGAAAAAATATAACTAATAGTAGTAATAAATAAATTTGTACTAATTAATTTTATTTTCTTAATTAAATATTACTACATTTGAAAATTATTTAATTATATAATTGTCAATTAAGAAAATTAAATAATTATAGATAAGATACATAAATTATCCATTCCCATGTATTGGAAGAGTTTTTAATGTATTGGAAAATGGTATAATAAATAAAGTAATGTTAGAAATTTAAATGTAGAATGAAAAGGGTAAAATGACTTAAAATTAACTAGTTTATAGTGTGAATAGAATTTATTACTATTTATGGCCAAAAGGTTTTTTCCGAAAATTTATTCTAATAATTGAATGTGGATATCATTAGTCTCCATTTAATTAGTTTATTTAACTCCAACATAAAATGAGGATTTCACAAAATATTCCTATTTTACAAATCACTTTTTAGATATAGAAAAAAAGAAGTTGGGAGACTCTTACTAAATATTATCTGGTTGGGACTTGCAATTTTGCTTACATGTATCACATTGGTCGGTTTGGGTTTTTATGTACCCCGTGAATCCCTATGAAAAAATATACTCCAAAGTTATTCCTCGATTATGCCTAGACACACACACTCATTTTATTATGAATATTTATTTTGTGTCTTGGAATGCTTGATATTGTTGGTTAAAACACATATTTTCTTGTATCCATCCTATGTAGTCTATGAACAAAGTTATTCGATTTCCACACACAAAAACTAATAAATTAGCTTATATGAATTGGCCTACTCATTATTCAAATAAAGTTATATAATATTATGAAAGAAATTAAGCCAATCTCTTTTTTCTCTGCTTAAAAACAGATATTGCCTTATTTTTTATTTTCCTTCCCAATATCCACAAGGTTAAAAGATGGGAGAGGAGGAAGTTGAACCCGAAAGACAAAATACGATAAAAGATTATACATATACAATGAATATTTATCAAGTTTATTATGTTTTGATTTGTTTTTTCATCAACGGGCCTTTAAATAAAATGAATAAGAACAATTAATTCTTGATCACGTCGAGATAGATAGATAGGTGAGTAGTTATCGATATTAAATATATTTCACTGATATATTGTGATAATAAATATTAATTTAAATGACACATTTTTCTCATTTCATTCTTTGACTGTGTTAGGCATCAAAGAATGTTTTTTTGAGAAATATTTTCTTGAAACATAATAATTTTTCTTAATTATTTTTTGATATTTAATTAGTAAGTATGAAACATTATTCATATAAAATTAGATAAATATATGAGCCTGTAGAGATGTGTGGTGATGGGGTGAGGACTATAAATTATGGAGTTTGGGGTTGGGGTTAGATTGAATGTGTTGGAAAATAGGAAAAAATAAAATATTAGGAGTATTATATAACTTGCTTTTTCTATTTTTATTAGAAAAGTCATATTTTTTATTTTTAAGAAACTTTTTTTAGTACATATGTCAAATATGTTTAATATTTCTCAAATATGTTTGTATCTCGTACACATGTCATTGTCCTTTTAGGCGGAGTTTAATATACTAAAAGTATATATTAAATGCATATGTTTGATTGGTAGGATTCCTACCTTGAAGTTGGTTAAAACTTAAAACAATCAAGTGGCATGATTATAAAATAGTCATCTTATCGGACAATGCCCAGGAGTCGTGTGGACCTATCAATAGTCATAACTCATAAGCTAACTAGTCAATTCGATTCTCAAAATCAACCAATTATTTTGGATAAAGGAATTTTCAAAAATTGTTCTGAAGATTCTTTGGTTAATCTTCTACTCAATCAAAATACTAAGGGCTCGTTTGGTTGAGTGTATTGAAATGTTAATGCATGCATTAGTTTAATGTGTATTAGTAGTACCTTATTTGATATACTTTTTTACCCTATGTATAACTAATGCAGACATTAATTATACACTCTATTGTGTATTGAAGTGTGTATTACTAATATCTCAAAATCCATGACATTAGTAATGCAATGAATCTAATGCATGCATTAACATGCTTAAAGACCCTATTACCCCTCAAAAAAAATTCTGCATCCTTTCCAACATATATATTAAGGGTATTATGTAATTTTTTATTTTTTTTAGAAATGATGTGATTCATGTTTTTTTTAATACATCGAATCAAACACTACATAAGAAAAAATATAACCATAACTAATGCAAGTATAACTAACACAAACATTACCAATACAAACATTACCAATACAAGCATTACTAATACATCATATTTTGCACTATTCTTATACACTCTACCAAACGACCCCTAATAGGAAAAGAGGAAAAGAGGGTCAAAATTCCTCATACGCATACTCAATAACTTGTGCTAGCTGATATAAAATAAACAAACCACTATTATAAGCACAGGGGGAGGGGATTTAGAATCCGAAGTTATAAATTTCTAAGAAACTTTAAGTTAATTATTATAATAAATGGATTCACAATAAATTATTTACGAATAATTAATAAATATCCTAATTCATTTTTGGTAAAAAAAAAAAATTGAAAAAGTTTATAATCTTTTAAAAGCGACGCCGTTTTGGTATGTTTGAAGAAGGAATTCCATATTCTTTATCACATTTCCCCAGATTATTCAATCTTCATTGTGTTTGCGTCCTTCATTTATCAGAAAATCGGCACATGCCTCTCTCCAAATGTGTTTGATAGTGGCTTTGTCGACATTCAATAAACACGTATAATATGTTTGATAGTGATTTTGTCGACATTCAATAAATATGTATAGTCTTCAATAATGGTCCTTAGAGGATGATGTTGGATGTCCTCATCTTTAATAAGCTTAACAACAAAGAGACAAATCATTTTCACATCTATTTCATGGTAGCTTATTATCTTAGCTATCTTTAGCTCTTTTTATATGCTTCATAATTATGTACCGAGACTGGATATAGGTTTCACCTTACCTGAGTATCCCAAGTCATTTTCCTTGATCATCTCTAAAGAATCCTTCAAAAGCGACATCTCCATATCGTGTCTTAAAACTTCCATCGATGTTAAGGACTTGTGAAGTTTGATAATTGACAAGAGGCCATGGAACAAGTAAGCATGACTGGTTCATGAAAAAAAAATTTAAAAGAGTTCAGAGAGATTTTTGTGGATAAAGTCACATGTGCAAAAATAAAAGAAAGAAAGTTTGTTACTTCAGATAAACATTAGGAGATCATGATGTGGTAAAGAAGAGTTAGTATTTGACTAGCGTTGAGGAAGCATGGAGTCATTGTGGAGTTAAGAGTCTACTTGGTTGTGAAGATCAATAGAAGTTATAAATATTTAAGGACTTTTAAAATGAAATTTATGCACTCATACTCTAAGAGAGAAATTAAAGGATAGAACACTAGCAAATAAGCAAGAACAATATTTCAGAGGGTTCTGCCTAACTATTGAAGTGCAGCCTAATATAGTGAAACCAGAATGAAAAACTTGTTTCATCCATGTGTTTAGCAGCCTTCTATTCTAGTTAATATGTCTTAGGATGTTTATTGAGTTACATTTTTCATTTTATTCTTAGTGTCTGTGTGTTATATAAACTGGCTTAGGAGTTTAGTCTTCTTGGAATAACTCGAAGACTTGGGAACACAACTCTTGAAAGATTTGTTTGCTTTTAGGAATTAGAGTTACTTCATAAGGTTGCAAAAGTTTTGTAATCTAAATTCTAACTTGAAGCAAGATACAACAGTCTGGGGAGATTGTTGAATATTAGGAATTAGTTTATAATTCCTTAGGTTACAGAGTTTGTAATTTCTTGTTGAAAGACTAATTGCGTTTAGTGAAGTTGGGGTTAAATTCTGTAACGGTGCAGGTCGTAGGTTTTTACACCTTTTGTGAGACGAATATTTTTCACGTAAAATTTTTATGCTCATTATTTACTGTTTTTACTGCTTTTATTTGGAACACATTAGACAACCTGATTTATCCTTTGGCGAAAATCAAACATAACTCACGTGAATTATTAGAATGTACAGAAATATCATTCAGCTTCATCTTTCCTGCACATTTGGAAAACCAAGACATTAGTTTAGCTTCCTTAGGAGTAGCTTGGCTCGAGAAATAACTCAATAATTCTCTTGCTTAATTAGTGATTTGTTTGCAAATAATTTCAATATGTAAATGCTTCTTTTCAATCAAATTTGCATTTCGTTCCTTCTATATGTCTCACATAATTAAAATAAGAGAAAAGTCATAAAAATCCCCCTGAACTTGTCCGCTCAACTTACTTTAGTACTTAAACTAAACTTTTGTTTATTTACTCTCCTCAACATCTTTAAAGTATATTATTTTCACCCCTCAAAATTGAATACCACTCTCACAATGAAAAGCGTGTTACACTCGCCCACATCAGCGCCACGTCGAAGTCACGTCATTGCCACGTAAGAAATTATTATTTTTCTAAAAAAATTTACCCCCCCCCCCCCACACATTATTTTTATGTATTTTTTTAAATATATATATATATATATATATATTTATATATATTAAATAAAAAAGACATCCCAACCCTATTTTCTTTCTTCTTCACACACACACACCCCCACCCTGCCCCTCTTTACGTTTCTCCTCTTCCAGCCCTCACCCCCACCCCTACCCTACAAATGCAGCCCCCTCCTTCTCCTCTTCCAGCACCGCACCCCCCACTCCCCAACATATTTTTTCTTCAATTCTCACACCTGAAATATTCCACCATTGAAGTCAAATATGAACCAAATGTTCAGAACCACCACTTGTTCGACGAAATGCCTCAACGAAATTTGAATTCAACCCAACACGTATTCAACAAAATACCGCAATGAGCATCAACTCAATCAAAAATGGCATCAACTTCATTTCAACAACAGAATTCTCCAACTCAAGATGGCCAAATTGAATTCATCGAATTTGGTGAGATTGAATTCTTTAATTATACGAAATTGAATTCTTCATCATAATTCTTCAATTGAATTTGATGAATTTTCAATAAGCACAAGATGTGAGAATTGAGAAAAATTAATAAGCAATTGACGATGACTTTGTTCGATAGAAAAATACCAATTTAATTTTCAATTAATGAAAACCAATATATCTGTAATTTTCGAAATTTTTGAACAAATATGAAAATAAAAAATAGTGATACGGAGTTGAGAAGCATTGAAGTATAATGGAGATAAAGTAAAGGATTTGAAGTAATAGAGAAACAGGTGGTGGGGTACGAAAAAGATGAAGAAATGGGTGGGGGTTACAAAGAAGATAAAGAAATGGGGGTGGGGGTGGGGGTGGGGGTATAAGAAGATGAAGAAGAAGTTGGGGTGGGGAGGGGGTGATGGGAACAGGGTGGGTAAGGGAAGAAGAAGATGAAGTTGGTTCTTGATTTTTTTTTTTTAATTATATATATATATAAAGTGGACCCTTTTAAAAAAAAAATTCACTCGTTTTTTTTTTGTCACGTCAGCCGTAGATGGTGAAATTAATTCACTTGAAAGTTGTTAAGGGGGTAAATAATTTCTCGATTAGTTTAGAGTCTAAAGTAATTTTTGACGACAAGTTCGGGGGTGTTTGATGTCTGTTCTTTTAAAATAATAAGGGTGTGTTATGCTATGAATAAGAGATGTCATAGATAATCTACGTCATTCAAGCATAGGCTTAGTATTCAATAATTTAATTCATTTTGTGAGATCAAATTATTTCATATCTGTTGATACTTTGGACATTCACTGATAATATGTGAGGCATGTTTTATATTAGCATCACATCGTTTGCACTTCGGTGATTCAATAATTCTTGTAGAAAATATAAGTTCATTTGAAATAAGTTTCAATGTCCCATAAGCCAAATAAAGTGTTTTAATTTTTAAGAATTGCAAAGTTTTTATAATTTAATCCATATCCTATCATTTAAATTAGTTACTACATCAGATGCTAAATTATATCTTGATTTGGTACTCAATTTACCATTATCTGTTCCATTCCAAGCGAGTGTATGTGCAAAAATAATAATTAGTAATTATCCTAATATACGTATAAAATTTGAGTAAAAATAACTAAGTTCATCATATGCTATCATATTATTATAAGAGACAAATTTATACACGTCATATGGGTTACATGTAAGTGAGAGTGTAGATGATAAGTATTATCATATGTAAATAGGTTCTATATAGCATCAATGCGTCTCTGCAAGGGTCACAAGTTAGCTAGTTTCTAACGTAAATGTCAGGGTAGATGATAAGTATTATCATATCATATGCAGCTAGGTTTTAAAGTAGCATTAATGCCTCTAAAATGGTCACAAGTTGGATAATTTCCTCATTTGATAGAGTATATTGGAAAATTAATGCATATAATAGTTTAATGTGTACTATTAATATTTTGTTTGGTATATTTTTTCACCCTGTGTATTGAAGTGTGTATTAGTAATACCTCAAAATTCATGGTATTAGCAATGTAATGGATCTAATGCATGCATTAACATGATTAAAGACACCATAATCCCTCAAAAAAAAAATTCGCATCCTTTCCAACATATATATGGAGGGTATTTCTGTAAAAAAATAATTCAAAAATTATGTAATTCATGTTATTTTTAGTACATCAAATTAAACACTGCATAAGAAAAACATAAGTATAACAAATGCAAGCATAGCTAACACAAGCATTACTAATATACCATATTTTACATTATTCTTATACACTCTACCAAACGATCCCTAAGTAAATAACATGAAGTATCTTTGACATGTAACATTTTTATATTTTTGAAACGATAAAAAACTTATTCAATGTAATTTCATAAATAGAGTTTGAAAAAACTAATATGTAAAAAAAGTTTTACCGTATCTTATAGAGGCTATCCCTACACTTCTTTACCTATAACTAAATCAGAGTAATTTTTCTTTGATTTGTTCATCAAAGTTCACAAGCTTTAGTGGGTGGTTTGACGGGCTTATAGCTTTGACTTATAAGTTAAAAGTTATATGTTAGGAATTCTAATTTATACTTTCTTCGTTTTAAAAAGAATGATCTATTTTGACTTGTGAAGAAATTTAATAAAATAAAAAAGATTTTTGAATTTTATGATCCTAAATTAAAGTTATCTCAAATGTATTAAAATGTCCTTTAATTTTGTGGTCCTAAACATATCACGTGAAAAATTGAAATTAAAGTGTTACAAAAAAAGAAAAGAGATCATTCTTTTCTAAACGGAGAGTATGTTTGGTGTGAAGGAAAACATTTTCCATGTTTTCAAGTTTCTCATGTTTGGTTGGCTTAAATGTTTTGAAAAATATTTTTCAAATCAACATATTTTTCTCAAATTTAAGAAAAATGACTTCCATCCAAAATATAAGGAATTTTTTTTTCAAAACACTATTCAACCTCACTCTCAAGTTGAAATATTTTTCAATTTTTTCTTCCCCTACCCTCACTCCCCTATGCTGACCCCACCCCCTACTAGCCCCTCCCCCTCTCACTCACTCACCCCAAATAAAAATTATCTTTTAAATTTATTTTTCAAAAAGAAATTCAAAACTTTTTTCTCACTCCTCCCTGCCACCTATTCCAACACCTCTCCCCGCGCGCCCATCTACCAATCCCTTTTCCAAAATAAAAGACTTAATTTTTTTTAATTTGATTTAAAAAAAAGTTTTAAAGATTTTTTTCTTAACCAACCCTTCTTATCCTATTCGTTTTCATTAGTTTTCATTAAATGTATAAAAATACTTTTAAAAAATATTTTTCTACTTGCATAACAAACACATAATATATGTAACAAATAACTTATTTTCCTAAAAACTATTTTTCTACTCCATACCAAACACACTCTTAAAAAAAGTATTTTTCTGAGTCAAAAATTATTTTGTAAAAAATATTTTTTACTTTTTAGCTAAACACTAAAATGTATTTTCTGAAATAAACTTTTATTCACCAACCAAACACTAGAAAATATTTTTCGAAAAATATTTTTTACTCATCAACCAAATATAAGAAAATAAGTAAGAAACCAACTTGTTTTCCATAAAAACATTTTCTAAGAAAATATTTTCCTTTGAAAATATTTTTCTTCATACCAAACACACCCGGAGGGAGTAACTTTCTAGCTTAAAAATACTTTTATTTTACCAAAACACTATAAAAATACTTGAAAACTATTTTAATTTATAAACACTAAAAATAAATCAATCTAAACAAACTTTTAATCATAAATTTAGTCGATGAGAAGAATAAATGTACTTATTAACCAAATTTGCTCACATTTAAGGAATACTTTAGCAATCATCAAAGGTAAATATCATAATGGGTGGATTATTCTCATCAATTTTTAAAAATTTTAACAGCCTTAATTATATAAACCAAATTATCAATTATTTAAGAAGATATATGATGCAAAGAAAGAAGAAATTGATTGATGTGTATGTATAGAGTCGAATAAGGATCACACATATCTCGGGTCGGTTGCATGTGCCTAACATGGCTTTTTATAAACGAAAGTGGAATCTTTTGACTTTATAAAAGACTCAAATATGCCATTGAATTATCAGAAATGACTCATTTATGTCATCCGTTAAAAGTTGGACTCATTTTTGTCATCGCTGTTACAAAATTGGTTCATCCATACCATTACTTTTAACACCCGATTTTTAGAAAACAGTTCTGCCACGTGGCAGCATATTAGAGGTCCACGTCATATAAAAAAATTAATTTTTTTTAAAAAAAAATTATAATTTTTTTTTTATAATTTTTTTAAAAAATGGTGTTGGTTACGAAGTTTATAGATTACATATTTCTATGCTTTTATTTATTAAATAACGAATAATAAATTTTGCATATAACTAATGTTCATGTTTTTTCTAAATTCTTACTTTTAAAAATAATTATATATATATATATATATATATATATATATATATATATATATATATATATATTTGACAAATATCTAGGTATTTATTTATACATGAATCCAAAATATTCAAACCTGAAATTCTAGTTCATCATAATCATTGTTGGTCCTTATATGCAATGATAATAAAGGACGGAACCGTATTCTTGTCATATTTTGCCAAATGAAAAGGTGACCATTTTAAAATGATCAATTCAAAGACCTTAAATGGTTAATTCTTCTTAACACTTCGAAAAGTACATGATAGAGAAAGAAAAAGAATGCAAAAATGTGAACAATTTCTTCCGTTGGTGCATTCTCTTTTCCTTACTTTTCTCTCTCTTTGTGTGTATGCATGCAAAATGTATGTAGTAAAGTATTGTGTGTGGATGCGTACGTTATCATTTATTCGTTGTTATGACTAAATTTGAAGTGAGATTTGATATAATATATGATCTATGCATGCATATAAATGATTATAAAAAAAGAATAAATGATAATGTACACATCCACACACAATACGTTATTACATACATTTTGCATGCATACACACAAAGAGGGAGAGAAAAGTAAGGAAAAGAGAATGCACCAACGGAAGAAATTATTCACATTTTTACATTCTTTTTCTTTCCCTATCATGTACTTTTCGAAGTGTTAAGAAGAATTAACCATTTAAGGTCTTTGAATTGATCATTTTAAAATGATCACCTTTTCATTTGGCAAAATATGACAAGAATACGATTCCGTCCTTTATTATCATTGGATATAAGGATTAGCAATGGTTATGATGAACTAGAATTTCAGGTTTGAATATTTTGGGTTCATGTATAAATAAATACCTAGAAGATTGGTATATATATATATATATATATATATATATATATATATATATATATATATATATATATATATATATATAATTATTTTTAAAAATAAGAATCTAGAAAAGACATGAACATTAGTTATATGCAAAATTTATTATTCGTTATTTGATAAATAAAAGTATAGAAATATGTAATCTATAAACTTCGTAACAAACATCATTTTTTTTAAAAATTAAATAAAAAATTATAAATTGAAAAAAAAATTAAAAATTATGTGGACCTCTAATATGCTGCCACGTGGTAAAGCTGTTTTCTAAAAAAACGGGTGTTAAAAGTAATGGCATGGATGAGCCAGTTTTGTAATGGCGATGACATAAATGAGCCCAACTTTTAACGAATGACATAAATGAGTCATTTCTAATAGTTTAGTGGCATATTTGAGCTTTTTTCCTAAAACAAATACTGCAATCAAACCTTTTTATATATCATCTTTTATTTTATATATATATTTTTCTTATTACAGAAAATGCTAAAATAGTGAACATAAAATAGAGCATAATACAAAAAAGTCACTCCATCAGAAACATGTTACACAATACAAAAAAATTCACTCCATCGAAGACATGACTATTACAATAAAATTTTATTATAGAAAATGAATATTACAAAATGTTTGACCAGTACCACTAATGGTCATCCTACATTAAAATATTACATGACACATTGTTAATTTATTTAATAAATTATAAATCTAATGTTTTAATTGCCTTATGTTGGGTTCTATGTGTGTGTTTTGAATGGAAAATGGAGGGAATTAAGTGGAAGAGAAAATTGAGTTTATATCAAAATGGAAAGTGTGCTCAAAATAAGAAAGTTTACTAAAATTCTTCCACATTGGTGGGAGAAAGAAGCTTTAAAGTGTTTATATTGTGAAACACATTTCCACATGCTAAGTGAAGCAAGAAATAAGAAATGCCTCGCCGCGGCACTGTTGCTCGGTTTGGCTTTGGCTTCGGTCTATCTTTTTGGACAAAGTTTATTTGACAAAATTAAAGAGATTCAGTCCGAAACAGTGTTTGATACTTCATTTATACATGCATGAAGGTGCATTGTTTTGAAATGCCATGCAGAAACGAAGTGCTGGTTCGAAAGGGATGCAACCCTTCAACGAAATGACACACTATTTCACGTGAAATGGTATGTCTGTTCTGAAAGACACAGTCTTTGAATGAACAAACATGAATTTTCAGAAAAGGCACACCTCTAAAGTGAACCATTGCCACTTTTCAGTAGAGGCATGTTATGGCTATATAAATCTTCTTTGATCCACAGGTTTGATATACGAAAATTTTCAGAATAAAAAACTCTTATTCTCTTAAAACTATTCTATGTGATTATTCAAATCGTTGAGTGCGTTCGTGGAATTCAATTATTTGAGGTACCGCTATAATTGGATTGAAGACCATTTTATCCTGGGAGGAAAATTCCATAACCTCGGGTATAGTGAGGAAAATTATTCCTTAAGAATACTCCGTGAACTCGGGGGACTTGGTCTAAAATTTCCGTTTCATCTATTTTTTGATATCTAACACACTTTTTGGATAGATTAGTAATAATATTATGTTGAAGATGTTAAAGAACTTCAAAACTGTTCTTGTTCATACATGAACTTGTTGTATTAATACAGATTCTAGTACCCGTAGAAGGAAAATAACACCTTATTCCTTAATTTGCAATCACTATCTCGGTAACTCTACCCTTCCAATTCTATCTACGGAAAAGGGCCTAAAATGCCCTCCAACTATGTAAAATAATGAAAAAATATCCTTCGGCTACCTATTGGGTCTAAAATGCCCTTTCCATCTACCTATTGGACCTAAAATGTCCTTTTCACCTATCTATTGAATCTAAAATGCCCTTCCCATCTACCTATTGGGCCTATTTTGCCCTTTTACTTAGGCAAATTATATGAAAAGACCATCCATAAAACTTAATTACATAAATAATAGTACTTTTTCGATATTAAAAAAAAAATCTTCATATATAGCCATTTTAAGAAATCAAAAAAGATAATTATAATTCTTAATTTAATGCAATAACTAATTATCAATTCACCTTAATTTAAGAGATATATTCTCAATCTTCAAATTAAAAATAGAAAAAATAATCCTTGCTTTCAAATATTTTTCTCTCTTATATTCAAAATTCATATATTTTTATATAAACTAAGTATTCCATTATTTGCTCGTGTATGTTTTGTTTTATTTTTATGTATGCAATTATTTAGTATTATTTCATTATTGTATATTTTTAATTCTAATGTAATGGGGTAACCATAATTTTTTATGGATAAATATTTTTGAAATAAAAATCATTTTGTTGGAAGTACAGATATATCACATATTTTTGTTGTATAAATATAATTAATGTAAAGGTCAGATTATTATTATATTTTATATAAAATTTATGAGATAAATATTCATGATATTTTTTATATAATTTTTGTACCATTTGATATAATATTAAATACTATTTGCACCATTTGATATAATATCAAACATCATTTGATATAATATCAAACATCATTTGATATTATATCAAATGGTGCAAAAATTATATATAAAATATAATAATAATCTGACTTTGACATTAATTATATTTATACAATAAAAATATATGATATATTTGTACTTCCAACATAATGATTTTATTACATAAATATTTATTTATAAAAAATTATGGTTAACCCATTACATTAGAATTAAAAACACACAATAATAAAATAATACTAGATGATTAACATACATGAAAATAAAATGAAACATACATGAGCAAATAATGGAATACTTAGTTTATTTAAAAATATTTAAATTTTGAATATAAGAGAGAAAATCTTTGAAAGCAGGGATTATCTTTTTCACTTTTAATTTAAAGATTGAAAATATATTTCTTAAATTAAGGTGAATTGATAATTAATTATTGCATTAAATTAAGAATTATAATTATCTTTTTTAATTTTTTAAAATGGCTATATATGAAAAAAAAACTTCTATATTTATAATATCGAAAAAGTACTATTATTTATGTAATTAAGTTTTATGGATGATCTTTTCATATAATTTGCCTAAATAAAAGGGCAAAATAGGCTCAATAGGTAGATGAGAAGCGCATTTTAGGCCCAATAGATAGGTAAGAAGGGCATTTTAGGTCCAATAGGTAGACAGAATGGACATTTTAGGCCCCATGGATAGATGAAGTATATTTTTACATAATTTTACATAGTTGAAGGACATTTTATGCCCTTTTTCGTTCTATCTAAGATCATCAAGAAGTGGAATTTTCATAGAAGAGATATATTTGTGAATTTTTTTTGTTTTTTGGTCAAATGTGAATTGTTATTTAAACTTAATTGGGTCCAAAGTTCTGAATCCTTTGAAAATATGATTTCCAATTATCTAATATTTATACGACTTTTCAAGGTTTTAATTTCATATATGTACCTATAATTTGTACTGAAAATGATAGATTTAATTAAATTCATTTACAAATCTTGGCACAACAAGCTAGTGAAAATAATCTTTTTCTCTTTAAAAAAAAACGACACTTACAGAGAGATGTTGATGTATATTAGGTTGCTTTTAATTTTTGTGGGTTTAGTTGAGTTTCATTATTTATGTTTATTTTATTTCAATAGATTTTGTAAACGCATATACCGTATAGTTATCAACAAATTTCGGTTTTAGTTAACATCATCAAATTCCAGGTTGTTATAACTAAAATTTGTAGTATCCAAATTTCCAGCTTGTAATTTAAGTTCTTTTAAGATATTAAACAATAGTAATAGTCAAAGAGAAATAGATTTCAAGGTTTCTTTTTCTTTATTATTGAGAGAATTATTTACTCAAAAATGTATTTCATAAAAGTATTTAGTTGACAAAGTCTCATCTGTATTCTAAAAAGAACCTTTCAAGCTTTTCAAACAATAATGACCTTTTAAAATTATGATTGGAGCTTTTGGTCCCTTTAAAAAAATTGTGAAAATAGGATGCTTTCTATCCCATTAATTAATACTATTCTAATCAATAATGGTATGCAACACAACTTATACAATTGTGAAGAAATCAAATGAATTTAATGTTCAAGTTTTAGGTTATAATGCTATATTATTTTCTTTACCAAACTAGCATTTTAAGTATAAATACTCAGCAATTTTTTAAAAAACATCCGAACTACTACTCGACACATGAAAAACTTCATGATGAGCATCAATTAAATGCTTGGAGTGCTTGAAGAGAATGTGGAATCCGAGTTTCAAGTCATTTTTTTATATAATTATATTTTAAAGACCTTATCAAGGATTATATATAGGCGTTAGGTGCCCTTTAACCTAGTATAAACAACCCTCTTTTCCATTTAACTAGTTGGTTAGCTTGATTTAGATAATAGAAGATTTATATTGTTTGGTAATTCATGTGTGGACCGTGGATATTCAATGTATGAGTTAATTACCAACATGGTTGTGGTGCAGCAATGCTCCACCCTTAACCAAAGGTCGAAGGTTCGACCCTGGATATGGAGAAAATTCTGTTGGGAGCGTCACCCTCGAATGAGGCCCTACCCGATGCAAATTCGAATTAGTCAGGCTCCAATGCAGGTACCGGACACCGGATGAAAAAACTAAAAAAAAAATTGTAAGAGTTAATTTATTTTTCCTTGAATATTCTACTCTCACCATTTCAAAATAGTTAATTCTTTTTTAAAAATTTTTTGTTTCAATTAGTTATCCGTTTATGAAATTAAGAGAATACTAGTTTAGGTGTACGCGCCTTACGCGTGTACCTTACTTTAATGAGTTCAAACATTACACTAAATAGAATATTTGTTTAAATAATAAAGATGAATATAATAATTAAATTTAATATCTTTTGACTATGTAAAGATGGAGAATTTATTTATTAAACCTAATTTTTACCAAAAATATTTTTAAAAGTCGATCGACACTAATCTATCATTTGTAAATTGCAACAAAATAACACAATGATAGAGATATCAAAATAATACAAAAATCTAATCTTCACACACAAAAATTTTCTGAAAGTCGTCAGAGACTCATCTACCACCTTTAAAATAATAACAAAATAATACGATAATAGAGATATCAAAATAATACAGTTAAACCTAACCTTTACATAAAAAAATTCCTCAAAGCCGATCAACATTTATCTATCACCTGTAAATTGCAGCAAAATAGTACGATAAAAGTGATATTAAAATAATACAATTAAACTTAAATTTTACACACAAAAATTTCTCAAAGCCGATCGAGATTCATCTACGAACTGTAAACTACCACAAAATAACAAACTAATAGAGCTATTATGATAATACAATTAAACCTAACTTTTACCTATTTTTTTTTTGTAAAGCCGACCCATATTCATCTAGCATATGTAAATTAAAATAAAATAATAAGACAATAAAAATTTTAAAACAATACAATTAAATCTAACCTTTACACAAGAAATTCTTCAAAGTCAACCGACATTTCTATACGACCTGTAAACTATAAAACAAAATATAATAGTGATCACAAAACTTCGATTTTGATTCAACTAACACATTAAATTTCACACACGTGTATTGCACGTGCATCGCATGTTAATTAGTATAGTATTTTGACATGTTACTCATATTATCAAAGTGTGTACCATGAGTTACTCAAAATTATAAAATCAAATGATCAAGTAAAGTGTGCTTCTTAGGAAAACACTTATACATCAATAAAATGCAAAGAGATTTGAATGATGTATAAACAACATAAATTCTATCTTAAATAAAATTAATTACATAAGATCCTGGATTGATTTTCTCTCTCTCAAATTTGAGAATATACATATATATGTCGAAGTACCTCGTACATACCTCCAATGTATGAAGAAACTGTTTTTCCTAAAATTATGAAAATAAAATCATATTCAATTATTCTCTTACCTTAATAAGAGCAGTAATTAATGTTCTGATTTTATGGATACTTAAAAATAGTAACTGTAATTCAAATTCAAAAAATATCTTGAAACATCACCACAATCTTTTTTTGTTATTGCGATTTGAAAAAAAAATTATTGTTTTCTTCCATTTCCCAAAATCAATATGAACATCACTATATTGTTGAGGCATTCGGGGTCTTGGCAGTCTGATATTCTTTATATCTGAAGTACGAAGTTCAAAAAATTTATATTCCTAAAATATTCTCACTATATAATGTTATGACATATGTAATTACTGTATAATATTAATAATGTATCCGACGTATGGAGTCCGATAAAATATTGATTAATTATTGAGATTTAACTATGATGCATACATATGTATAAGCTGTTTTATACATAACTGTTTTATACATTATAATGTTGTTTTATACTTTGCGTTGTAATATATATTGTATGAGGGTTTATTATACATGTATTGCAAATTATGATGATATAAGTAATGTATAATCATATCTCATTCAATGGTTAAAAAGATTATTAATGTATCCAAAGTATGGAATCTGAAAAAATATTGGTTAAGTATTTAGATTAAATTTTTTTACTTACATATATATAAGCTGATTCATACATAACTGTTTTATATATTATAATATTATTTATTACTTTGCGTTATAATATTTATTGTATTAGGATTTATTATACATTTATTTAAATGCATGATGACGTAATGAATGCATAATGTTATTATACATATATTTAAAGGTATGAGATTTCAATAGTTGAAAATATACTGATATCTGACATGTAATTTAGTGTATAATTATTTGTCATACGTTATAAATATTAAACACTTAAGTGTATAAATGTTTGTTATACATTAGATATAAATGATAATTTATTGTATTAGTTGCAAGCATAGATAGTATTAACATTCTAATGATTGAGAAGTACCGATACAATAGATTTTACGTCATTGCAATACACTGGATTAAAATCAAAACATGACCCTAGTAAACGATGTTGCTGACTATACATAACATATGTATGTATTAGAAGTTTCAATAAAACAATGAAAACTAAGAATCCAAACCAACATAAAAAACTAACAAGTGTTGTAATTGTTTAACATAACTAGGTGCTTGATGAAATTTGAGAATGCTTAAATAATATATTCAGTGAATCCTGTGCAGCTTCTGAATCCATTTGAGACACTGTAAATCCACAATTATGAATTGAAAAAGATGATAGCAACAGAATATATGTTTGAATCTATTCCTTGTATAATAGGACTCATTAAAGTGAACAACAAAAGAAATAAATATTAATTTTCAGATGAAAAATTTACCCGTATTGGAGAGAGATTATTATAAATCACTAGGATTTGGGGGTGTGGGAGATAATAAGGAGGTTTAATGGAGATAGATAATTGGAGAGAAAAGGTAGCAAGGTTTAAAGAGGAAAATAAGGAGCAAAATTTGGAGCAAAATACGACAGTTTGGGATGTATAGGAAGAAAGAGGGAGAAGGTAAAAATGGTAGGAATTTGAGTAATTAATTTGAGATTTTCGTAATTTATTTTTCAATATGATATTTTATGTAATAAGGTAAAATTACCTTGTGTATATATGTAATTTTAGTTGTATAATTTGTTTCAGTTAAAACATCATTATGATGCAAATATCTTCAAACGTATAAAAAGAAAAATCAAATTGCCTATTACTCATCTCAATATTTATATAGAAGTATTTCCTTAATAGAGTCCTATTTTAGGAGTATTTTTCTAATTGAACAACAGAAAGAAAAATATTAATTAATTTCCTGTCATATATTTTATAAATCCCATATATTTTAGGAAGTTTAGTAGAAAGGAAAATATTAATTAATTCTCCTATTATATATTTTAGGAGTATCATATATTTTAGAAAGTCTAGTTAATATAATAAAAAATAATTAAATAATAAATTTAAAAAATAGTGAAAAAATAGTTTTGTCTAAAGAAGAGTCTTTTAATGGAGGACAAAAAGTTCAAATTAATTTTCTAAGGGTCTTCATACTTTTAATATATTATAAATTATAGATTATAGATTATAGATATAGATTGTAGATATAGATATAGATTATTATGTTTTCTTTAATATTACCTTATTATTAAATGGCTAAACAAAGTATACATACTCAAATTTATTTTTTTCAAAACATAATTAATAAGATTAATTTGATAAAATAAACTCTTAATAAATTTTTTCTCAAAGAAAGTGTCATATCAACAAAGATCAATTATTTTAAAATAGAGGGAGTAGTAACTAAATGTAGTTCTTTAATTGCTAGATTTTCATTAGTTTTTTCTCCAAATCTCTTCTCCTCCTTTTTCCTAGACCTATCATTATTATTCTATTTTAGTTATCTGATTATTGTCTATTTATTGCTATTTAGCATATTTTACTCTAATTCATCTTTTTGGTTTTAATTTGGTGTTCAGTATTTGTATTAGAGTTTGATTAAATTTGAATCGTATTGAAAAGTTTTATATTGAAGAGCGATAAAAACATAAGAGCGATAAAAACATTCCCTAATAAAAACAACTTAATTATTGGGAAATTCAAATTCAAAATCTCTAATTTTTAGATAGTTTTTTACTTTATTTAAAAAATAACGTTTGATCATATAATTTCAAATACAACTTACAATTTGAAGTTGTATTTGAAAAAGTGAAAATAATCTTCAATCCGTTTTTACTTTTTTTTTTTAGCTCACTATTTCACCTTTATCATTTTAAATGTATTTTAAAAAAGGTATTAAACACAATTTTAATTCTATTTTTTTTTTTTGAGGAGGGAGGGGGGGGGGGGGTAGACGTCCACGTAATGTAGCACTCTAAACTTTATGTTTTATTCAGCATGACTATGATTAAAAAATTAAAGCGGGTGATACACTCTCAAGTTAAAGGTTGGTAAAAAATGAACGAAATAGTTTTGTAAAAGTATAATAATTAAATTGAACTCATTTGGGATTGAAAGCTGATACGTTGATTGTCATAATAAATTAGTAGTAGTAAAAGAAACAATACAAAACTGTAACAGCAACCACACATTGAACTCATGATAGTACTTTTTTAATAAAAAATATTCTCTCCATTCATCTTTATTTATTCACTATATTAAAAATTAATACCCAAAATGTTTGTTCAATTTAAAAAATTAATAGGCAATTGATTATTTTCTACCCATTTTATCCTTGTTACTCCCTCCATTTCAAAATAATTGACCCTTGTTGACTTGAGACTCTCCATAAAAAAGTATTTATTTTGAATTTATTTTATCAAATTAACCTTATTAGTTATACTTTAAAAATAATAGATTTGAATATATACACATTATCTAGTCATCTAATAATAAAAGTAGTATTGAGTAAACATAATAGTGTTCTCTTGATTATTTCATAAAAAAAAGATAAATAAATTGAAATAAATATTTTTAAAAAGAGGACCAATTATTTTGTAACGGGGAGCATTGGATACTATTTATCATTCAAGACATTTCTCAAAGCATTATATTTATTGTTCCTTCCATTATAAAATAAATGAATTATTGAGCTATTTTTTAATGTTCAAAATAAACGAATTGTTCATTCTTTCAAGAGACATATTGAAAATTTCTTTTAATTTTATCCGTTTATTTAGTGAGGTTCTTAAGTACTTCATATTTTCTAGAAGAGTAATTTAAAAATAATTAAAAGGGTAACAGTGAAAAGTAATTTATAATTTATATCCTAAAATATTTTTCTTAAGGGATGTGCCATACCCAACAATTCAATTATTTTGAAATAAAGAGAGTATATTCAAATGATGATATAATAAAACTGAACCTATTATTTATTGCTTCTTAATATATATGCCAAGTCAATAATACTAAAGGATTGTTGTACGAAAAAAGTAATTAATAAATACTCTATTTTTTTTAGTTGATTTTCTTTCTAAAAATATTTATTTTAATTTAATTATTTTTTTATGAAATTAAGAGGATTTCAGCATGTTCTTTTAATATAATCTCTATCACTAAATGATTAAATAATATATATATATATATATTAAAATTTTTATTTTTAAAATATAATTAATAAAGCTAATTTAATAAAATAAATTTATCATGAATATTTTTTTAAAAAATCATAAAATAAGTGTCAATTATTATGAAAGGGGGAAAATAATAAAAGTGGTGGGGGATTTGGACAGCAATTTGTGTTTGGATAACTCTATTTTCTGTGGTCAATGTTTGACAGTTGCGGGTCTTCTCACGCGCTTTGAAACAAAATGAAGCTGGCTAAGAACTGGAACTACTCATTTTTGTTGTCTTTATCATACGTGGCACGTGTATAAACATGACAGCTGTTAAAATGTAAGGCTATCTACAGATGTGTATATATATGGCCTATGATCCATTCTGGCATAATTAGAGGCCGTAAGATATTATTTACTTTTTTCCGATTTTTTTTTTCACTTTATGAAATTCATGGTGTTTGGGCCATAGATATTTCAAAAACTTTTCAATTTTTTTTTGAAAAAAAATAAAAATAATTTTTTGTTGTTTTCACTTTTTTTCAACTTCAATTTTTTTTTATTACATATAACCCAATTTTTTTTAATATTACACAAAAAAATCTTAAATGGTTTAGATGAGTTTTGGAGCATATCCGGAAAGAAAGATTTTTTTGATGAACAACAAATCAAGTTCGAACACATTTTTGAAAATATTTCTTCTCGGTAAAAGATATTTTTGAACAACAAATAAAGATTTTTAAGCTAAAAGACCGGTATATTTTCATTATTTGTAGTTTTTTTTTTCATTTTTAAGTTCAGGACCCCTTCCATTATTGATGTGAAATTCTTTTAATTCATGAGTATAATCAGATAAGTTAGTTGAGCAATTTTGATAGTTTTAAAAAGTTTGGGATATAAAATTAAATTTAAAAAAGACTTTTCAAAAGTCCAAAAACATCTTTAAAAAATACATGGCCAAACACAACTCCAACTTCAACTTAAGGCTGTTAAGTGGGCAGGATCAACCCAAAACTGGCCCTTTAAATTTATCTGGGTTGTGGGCCGGGCCGGACCGGTCGAGGTTAGGGTTAAGTGGGCCGGGTCGGGCTCAACAGTAAATTTTTTTAAAATAACCCTAACCCGGCCCACTTAATCTAGTCCGATCAAACCCACCTAAACCCGGTCAAACCCGATTAAAAATCCGGTCAAAAATAAAAAAAAAAGTTTTTTTCAATGTACACTTTATATACCCACTTATATACATTTTAAATACATTAAACAATATATATTCACTATATATATAGTATATACTACATCAGAATTTAAAAAATATATACACATATACACAATTACACATATATACGCACCATTCAATGTATATATACTACTTTAAAGTTTAAATAAAATATACTACAATATATATACATTACAATATATATATATAGTTATATACTAATTTACAAAACATATACACATGTATATGTTAAATATACACGTCTATAGAAGATATATTCACATATATACGCTCTATTCAATGTATATGTACTACTTTAAATAAAATATACTACAATATATATACATTACAATATATATATATATATATATATATATATATATATATATAGTTATATAATAATTTATAAAACATATAAACATGTATACGTTAAATATACACGTCTATAGAAGATATATTCACATATATACCCTCTATTCAATGTATATGTACTACTTTAAATAAAATATACTACAATATATATACATTACAATATATATATATATATATTTATATACTAATTTCACTACAACATTTTTGGCCTACGACCAGCCTTGTAAAGTGTGGCCTAAAATAGCAGAAAGTGTGGCCTGTGATCAAAGGCTACACTTTTGGACTTTAGGCAACACTTTTTGAGGGGTGGCCTAAAGAGGCGTAAACTTTGATCAAAGGCCACGCTTTTCAAGTGTTGCCATATCAGCTACATTTAAAAAGTGTGGCCATTAAGGTATAAAGGTCACGCTTTGTAGCTTGTCATTGACAACACTTTTATTTGATAAAGCTACACTTACAAGTGTTGCCTTTGTTTTGATATTGGGAACACTTCACAAGCGTAGCCTTTTGTAGCACCTCTACAACAACACTTAAAAAATATTGCCTTTGTTTTACTATTGGGCATGCTTCAAAAGCGTAGCCTTTTATAGCATCTCTATAACAACACTTAAGAAGTGTGGTCTTTAATTTCTTAAGGCCACACTTTTGAAGTGTAGCCATTAATACCTTCTCTAAAGCAACATTTACAAAGTGTTACCTTTGCTAATTTGCACATACACATCTAAATAAGTCACAATATATATCCCTGCTCCGAATGACCATACGTTTAAAACATAGCATTCTTGTCTATTTTATACGATTAATATTTACTATAAATTTTGATTGAAAAATACAATTATATTCTCATACATCCACTAGTCATATTATACATCATTATTCTATTTAGATTGTCTCAAAACACTATGTTAGATAAAAATAACTCAAAAATTAGAGTACACGCAATTTTTCATCATGTTCCCTTCGAGAAATAGACTGACTCCATGCTTAATCTAGGCTTTGCGACATCCTCGATCATAATATACATTATTATTCATATCCTTGATGATTTGTGAGTTGAACTATGATCTTCTCTAGTTTAATAACATACTATGTTGTTGTATAACACAAATAGATCCACCTAACATTTTCTTTAAAAACCACCTTACCTGCATTTCATAAGAAAATAACTATAATTAAGTAAAGAATGGGGAAATGAACTAGAAAAGAAAAATTACTATATTTGAATAGAAAATGTGACCTGAAAAAAATACCAAGTGTACTCTCATAAACTAGGGTCTGGGGAGGCCAGAGTGAACGCAGACCTTACCCCAACCCTCAAAGGTAGCGAAGTTGTTTTTGATAGACCTAAGATAAACTGATCCATATTCCCAAGCTATTGTTTAATTTTTGTTATGAACGTAACTTTAACAGACTGCCACAAATAGAATTACTGCATTTAGAAGTCTCATCTCACCAATGTCTAACATGTGGGAGCTCTAATATAAAAATATGCTAACATTTAATGCCTGGTATAAAAATGGAGTAACTCAAGTCCACTGACCTTTATATTGATGTCTCTTATCCGCACCAGCATTCTGCTTTGCCTGGAGTCTTGACTGCAAGAAAGAAAAACACTATTATGTAGAAAAAATCAACTGTTGGATTGTGGTCCAAACACCGCATGATCAGAACTTAATTTGACCCAATTGCTGGCCACATATGTTTAATTTCAAGAGTTTATTTAAGAGTTTAAGTTGAGAGTAGGTGTTTAATTTCAAAAATGAGAGCAGGTGTTTTTGAGAGTTTATTTAAGTCCATCTCAGTTCCTAGCACAACAAGTTGTCTGCGTTTTCTAGTAGCATATACCGATGATATGTGTCTAGAATACTTAGAATTCTGCACTAGAAAGCTATACATGCAACAATAAACTTTAAAAGTTAATAAACTTAAAAAGTTCTTCTGTGAGCAGAATTTACCTGCTTCATGAGAGCCTGTTGAACATAAAAGAAGCAGTTAACGACACTTCCACAACTAGCATAGGTCTCAATCTCAAAAAGAGTGCAGTTTACCTCAACTAGAACAGGTTTATATTCATTAACAACTATTTTTCGTGCCTCCTGGACTACGGTGAAAACAGCAAGAGCATCATTACTATCCACACGAATACTACGAATTCCATAGCCCTATCCTTTGGTAACAACACCATCACCTAAGTAATAACCGTAAATAGATGTCATTGTCAGTAGCCAACTACATAATTGTAGTAGCAACTAATTGAACAGCTAAGAGAGCCACCTACTTCGAAGGTTAAATGGTGGCCGTTAAGGTTATAAGGTTGTTTCCTAATATAAGGTTTTAAGGTTAACCGGTGGCCGTTAAGGTTATAAGGTTGTTTATTAAACGATGTCTGTTAAGTTTTATGTATAGATTAGGCTTTAAACGGTTACCGTTAAGGCTAAGGTTATAAGGTTATAAGGTTGTTTCCTAATATAAGGTTATAAGGTTAAGCAGTGGCCGTTAAGGTTATAAGGTTGTTTCCTAATATAAGGTTTTAAGGTTAACTGGTGGCCGTTAATGTTATAAAGTTGTTTATTAAACTGTGTCCGTTAAGTTTTATGTATAGATTAGGTTTTAAACGGTGGCCGTTAAGGCTAAGGTTATAAGGTTGTTTCCTAAAATAAGGTTATAAGGTTAAATGGTGGCCGTTAAAGTTATAAGGTTGTTTATTAAATGGTGGCCGTTAAGTTTTATGTATAATTAGGCTTTAAACGGTTGTCGTTAAGGCTAAGGTTATAAGGTTGTTTCCTAATATAAGGTTATAAGGTTAAACGGTGGCCATTAAGGTTATAAGGTTGTTTCCTAATATAAGGTTATAAGGTTAAACGGTGGCCATTAAGGTTATAAGGTTGTTTACTTAACGGTGGCCGTTAAGGCTAAGGTTATAAGGTTGTTTACTTAACGATGGCCGTTTAGGTTATAAGGTTGTTTCCTAATATAAGGTTATAAGGTTAAACGGTGGCTGTTAAGGTTATAAGGTTGTTTATTAAACGGTGTCCATTAAGTTTTATGAATAGATTAGGCTTTAAACGGTGGCCGTTAAGGCTAAGGTTATAAGGTTGTTTACTTAACGGTAGCTATTAAGTTTTACTCTTATTAAGAAAGTGGTTGTGCGGGATCAATTATGGTTACACAACGTGAATGAATTCCAGGATACTTAAGGGAAAGCCAAACAACAAAGATGGAGCATCTAGATGTTTTTGCTAACTTATTATAACTATCAAATTAAGTTCAACAAATTAATAACATATTGATACAATAGTAAGTGTGTATCAGGCGATTCAAGCCAACACAAGAGCAACAAGATGAACAACAAGGTGCTAGTGAATTTAAATAGGCCACTCACGGCTTCACTAGACTTTAGATTTAGTTTTGAGCAAGAAAAGAGATGAACACAAAAACAACAATGCTAGTGAATCGAAATAATCCCACATGCCTTCGCTAGACTTTAGATTTTGTTTTGAGTAAGATGGTAAAGGATAATAAAAACATACCTTTGCATAGGCGCGAACAATGTCATTCCCTGAGCTTTTGCAGTAAATCCACAGGGCGATTTTTACCACTGCTACAGTTAACATGATTGAATATAACCATGCAAGCTGATTCAAAGTCATCTTTTCAGGAGGTTTATTTTTAACTAGTTGTTCCACAGCCTGGATCAATACCTGAAAACCTAAAAATTAAATTTTCAACTTTTTGATTGAGATGATGTACATGAGTGAATAATAAAATAGAACGATCAATCCAGAATATTTTGGTATACTGCATTAAAAAATAGGAGGACAAAAACTGGAAATTAATGGATTCTTTTACAAGGAAATGGAGATAATTAACACCAGGGCAGCCAAAATTCAAGTTCATTCTCCCATATGTATCCAGAAGTATGGATGCATTGTGGAGAACATGAATCCCTGCACAAGTAATACAACACGATTAACTGCTCAATGATTACATACCATTATTTTTTATAAGTGCAGTCAGCAACATAAGTTGTTTTGCCTCCAGGAGCAGCACTACACCATGAAAAAATTCAACACTTTAGGCGAATAAAAAGTTATCAAAATGTTTCACTTCTCTGCTTATTGAACTAAGAAGTAAAAAGTTGGCATAAATTATTTTAGCTTCCCTCTCAAAAGAAAAGATACTAGGTGCATCACTTGAACCTAATATGGACAAAGATATATCCAAGACAAAGCAGCTAGTTTAAAGAAAGGAGAAATTAAAAGTGAAAGTGAAAAAACAGATGCTTTATTTCTCAATTAGTTTTTTCCTAGACTAAGTATGCACCAGAAAATTCTTTCAGCAATCAATTTATTTTAACATTATTTTAAACAAAAACTTAGTTACTTACGCCATATCAATGACACGTTCATTCTCTTGAGGTGCAATGGCCATTACAGGTAGAAAAGAGCTCGCACTTTGGATTTGTATGCAATCTAGTTATATTAGAAATTACCATCACAGTTGAATACAAAGAGCAAAGACATCTTTTAAAGTGTAATGTCAAGATACCATGTAATGACCAGCCATATACTTAGGAGTGGCACCAACTGGAACTTGAGAATCATATACAACTAGTCCAACTTACAAAGTCATAAATGCATATGATAAAATAAGTAAGCATACATATGAAAATAAGAAATAACAGATCCAAATTGATACCTAAGTAATGGGTAAACTCAAAGAAAACACATAGAATCACAGTTAATCTTTGTAATCGTACCTTCGACCATTTGCTTAATGGGTCCAAATTCACATCTCTATTAAGAAGAACAACAGCTAAATCCAGTTTACGAATCTGAAATCCCATCAAAGCAATCCATAATGAGTCGGCCATCACAGGGAGAAAGGTAAGGATAAAAAACCCAGATAAAACATGACCTTTAGAGTGTTTGTCTGTAGAGAGATCAGTCGAGGTTTTTCAAATAATTCTATAAGTTTAATCTGCTCAACAGGAGGAAACAATTGCAATAGGGTCGCATATCATATGCAACTTGAAAAGGGAAAGGTTGCAGCATCCGAGCAACATCGTTTTTAACCACATCTTCAACTATATTAAAGTTCAGATAGGCACAATCACATAGTCTTTTGTAAAATGATAGAAAAACCAACTATCACTTTTAAATCACTCAAAAAGTTTCTAACTTCGGTTAAAACGAATGCACGTTCAAACACAACTTTAGCTTCTTACCATTTTTCAACTTTAAATATAATATATCGAAACACAGTACCAGCGTAAAAAGATCAAAGGTGAATTGAGCATATACCGGTATAGAAGATCCAGTGGACAACTCTTTTCATAAAAACATCTTCATACTACCAATTACCAAATGAAATCAACCTTCTGCACAATATTGCAGAGAATTAGCCGAGGCTAAATCAAAAAAAATGATGGCTAGGAACCACTTTATCTTCAGCTAGACTCAAGTAGAGAAAAGCTTTGTAGTTCAACAGATAAACTATTTAAAGAGAGAAAATCCAAACATGTTCTATCAATTACACTGTATTATTTTAAACTATAAATTCATATTCTTGATATTCTTTTTCTCCTTATCGTTTATGTTAACCTTTGTACGTTGATAAAATTCACACAATGACTAATGAAATTAATGTTCATATTAACTAGAAAAAGAATTGATCTTTGGAAGGCAAAGAAAGAACTCAAATCTTTACTTGTCTTGCGATTCATTTTGTCAGCACAATAATTTTGAATAACTGTTGCTCGTCAAATGTTGTACAACAGCTTGTCTACGTTATAATTAAAAATAGAGCTATTGAAACTGAATTTTACAAATTGATTCAATCTCATAAAGAATTCAAGCACACCAAATTCATGGTGCCTTTTTGGTCCATTAGGATAAAGCATGAAACTGTAGAGGACTACCATTAGAAGGGTATAGAAACTCCCCTAAAGTTAATACTAAAATAAAGTTTATGGCAGTGAAAAATTTACTTGTATTGCAATTTAATTATCAGGATGATTGAGCAGTTAACTCTACAGCAAAGAAGTGCATACGAATAGCTTGAACTGGCTATGGCTGTCTATACGAGATAGGATGGGCAAACGCAAAATTAACATTTAAGTTCATACAACTGGTACAATAGTATGGAAACCATTTTTCTTCATACTCTTGGATTCCACATGGTTTTAAAAGTTAAATTTGCACGAGTAAAAAAAGCGGGAAAATACATCGACTGTTAGAAGTAAGTTCTGCACTTTCTTTAATTCTATAGATAAGTTCTGCACTTTCTTTAATTCTATATATACTTAATTAGTTAGTTGTAACAAAAATTCTTGTGCTTTATACTCATGTTGTACTGGATACACCTGTATACTTTAGGAACAAGGTAAACGTTAAGATAACAAAATTCTAACTCTAACCAAAAAACTTTAAGGAAAACTTGACAATCAGATATCTGAAAACAAAAGAAAGAAAGGTGCAACCCCAAAATCCTCACATTCTCTTCAATCGTATAAAGTGGAATCACAACACACCCCAAATTAGCATTCCCAAAATCTAAGAAACTCAAAAGAACCAACAAATTCCCAAAACCAACCTCAAAAATTGATAAAACAACAAAAAGGGTGTTCAAATTCACTGATTGAGAAAAAAAAGACCAAAAGGAGAGATTGACTATCACCTTTAGGTTCTCGACCCTCTCCAGTGGTCGCACCTCGCCGGTGGTTGGCCTTTCGAGCCGACGGCGTTCGATGATGTCGGTGTTATTCAGCGGTGAAGAGACCTGGACCGTACAAGGTGTTTAATACCCGTGTGAAATAATACATATGATTTTTAATTTTTAATATACTCAACTCTTTTTGGTTAATTATAAGTTGGAGGGAAATTGAAATATTTGGGAGGGAGAGAAATTTTTTTAATGAAAATTGTAGACCACATTTTAAAAATTTTGGTTTTTAAATTATAATAATATTACACTTCAAAATGTAGCCATATATGTTAATAAGTGTTGTCAATTATATCATAATTTGAAAACATTTGTGAAGTGTGGTCTACATCATTAAAAACCACGCTTTCAAAGCGTTGTCAAAAGTAATGTAGCCAGAAGTTAAAAACTAAGGTTACACTTTAAAAGTGTGGTCTTTAATGGTATAGGCCACACTTGTAAAATGTGGCTCAGGTTTAGTATGGCCTTAGGCCAAAAATATTGTAGTGTTTATAAAATATATGCACATGTATACGTTAAATACACACGTCTATAAAATATATATACACATATATATACGCACCATTCAATATATATGTACTATTTTTAAATAAAACTATACTACAATATATATATATATATATATATATTGTATCGAAAGGTATGGGAATTGGGAAATATGTAACTTTGAAGATTTTCACGGTGGGTGGTCATTCTTGGGCTATTTACTTTACCCAAATGGTAAAAGTGCTGAGGATAAAGGTACCTATGTTTCACTCTTCATTGCCCTTGCTAGTGATGCTATCGATGTTCGAGCTTTGTTTGAGCTGTCTCTTATGGATCAGAGTAGTAGTGAGAGGCATAAGTGCATATCCACTTTGGTAGGGTGTTGGAGACCGGTCCCTACACGCTCAAATACCGCGGTAGCATGTGGTAATTTTGTTTGTCCTTTTAATCCTAGTTAAGTTGATTTTTATTTTTGTTAACATTGGTTGGTTTACCATTACATTAGGTTCATGTTTTCACGAAGTAAGTTATATGATAAATTACAATTCATTAGTGACAAAGCGGGTTCATGAAAATAGAATCGATATAGGGGATGCTCAAGACCCAGCTACTTTAGATTGAGGCGTAGTTGAGTTTTGTATTACTATGGATTAGTTAGAGTCCTTGAATTTTTTCATCTGGAAAGTATTTTTCTAATCTAATGGATTACATCATGAGTTGTGTTGGTACATTTAAATTTTGAATCATGTGAATTGGGTGTTAATGTGTATAAGCTGAAGTTGAATGGCAAAGGTTGAGGATAAATGGTTTGTAAAATATGGAAGGTTCGAAATTTATAACATTGTGGAGAATCATAAGCTTCCTTTGTTTTACTTATATTTTTGGTGCATAAGAGATCTTCCATTTTGTACAATGTAGTTGGATGAATCTTTTGGATTTTAGATGTAAACTTTACTCTGATACACAAAAACGAACGTGGTGCGATGCTTTTTTTAAGGCTCCCCATCTAGTGTCTGGTGCCATTTTATGGCCCGACTAAGCTAGAGTTGCGTCATGAAGTCCTAATAGTGCGTTATTAATAAGATCTCTTTACTTATCAAAAAGTTAGTCAAATTCTTGTTTTAACATGTAATGACTTCGTTTCTTTACAGTTTTAAGCTCTCTTTTTGATATTTCTACTCTCACTTTACCCAAGTTTCTTTTAACCAAAATGAACTCATGTTTTCAAATCTTACCCTATTTAGCACATTTTGTATGTAATTTAGAATATTTTAGGGGAAAAACAATGATTCCGTAGTTTGTGATACTGATTTCCAGTTTTTGATGCTTAGAAATAATTTCGTAGTTTGTGATACTGATTTCCACTTTTTAATTGTAAAATATGGAAGGTTTGAAATTTATAACATTGTGGAGAATCATAAGCTTCCTTTGTTTTACTTATATTTTTGGTGCATAAGATATCTTCCATTTTGTATAATGTAGTTGGATGATACTTTTGGAGTTCAAATGTAAACCTTACTCTGGTATACAAAAACGAACGTGGTGCGATATATTTTTTAAAGCTCCCCACCTTGTGTTTGGTGCCATTTTATGGCCCGACTAAGCTAGAGTTGCATCATGAGATCTCCAATAGTGCATTATTAATGAGATCTCTTTACTTATAAAAAAGTTAGTCAAGTTCTTGTTTTAACATGTAATGACTTTGGTTCTTTACAGTTTTAAGCTCTCTTTTAGATATTTCTACTCTCACTCTGCCCAAGCTTCTTATAACCAAAATGAACTCATGTTTTCAGATCTTACCCTATTTAGCACATTTTGTATATAATTTAGAATATTTTGGGGGAAAAACAATGATTCCGTAGTTTGTGATACTGATTTCCAGTTGTCGATGCTTAGAAATGATTTCATAGTTTGTGATACTGATTTCTAGTTTTTGATGCTTAGAAACTGATTAAGAGTGGTATTCATGTTTATCATTACAAATTTAAACATTTTTGGGTGCATTAAAGTGAAAAATCAATTGTTGGTGTTTCTAAAAGCTTGAAAACTCAAATGGATTTTATGATTTGTGAAATTTTTGACAAATTTATGATTGTGGTTCGTTGGGGATATCATTTGAAGTTGTTAAAATTTGAAGTTATTCGATGAAGATTTGAGCTATTTGGTGATGTATTTTACTTGTTTGGGAGGGAGTTTCATTGGATATTGGGACTACGAAAAATTGGTTTTTCATTTCGGAAACTTTGAAATAACCCCAACTATAGAGGAAATCGGAGATTGTATAGATAGTGATGCACGGGTTTGAAGCGAATGGCAACACCTGAAAAAGCTATTTTGATTCCTAATAAGCCTTCTCCTAAAAAAATAGAAAAATTCCTTACTTTAGCCCAAGACAATTGGATATATGGCCCACGTGTGTCTCTAAAGATCTCTATTGGAGAGATTTCCAAGGGAAGAGGTCTAAGAGAGAGTGGGCCCAATTCTATCAGAGTTGGGAGAAGAAGACAATTCAGTGGATATTTGATAGATCATCTCTAAGAAAGTTGTCCTTCATGTAAAAAACTTCTTTTTTAACCTCTTATGGGTATTCCATCATATGCACCTTTAACAGTTTTAGACAGTATGAGAGAAGGGAAAATATATATTGTCTCTTCCACTAACGTCTCTCTCTCTCTCTCTTCCACTAACGCTCCAGTAATGCTCCTTTTCTCTGATTGGTCGGCCAGCACCAACAACAAGTAAGAGTACTCTTTTTTTCCTCTCTCTCGAGCCCTCCCTCTCTCCAGCTCTCCTGAGCTACTTTTCTCTCTCTTTTCTCCTTCCCCCTTCTTTGCCATCTAGCCATTGTAATTATCGGTGGGACGGGGATTTACATCAGCTTGACTCTAGCGACAGCCACTAGAGCGCAGATCGGGTAACACACAGTAGAAGATCTAGCAACAAGTATAGTGACAACCGGTGATGCTTCGGCCACCATTTTTTGGTGAAACTATTTTTAGCAACCAACTCTGAAATCATAATTGACGGTACCATCAGCACACAGGAGTACCTTGGTGACACCTAAACTTTGATATTTAAATACTGTTACTTATATTTATACTTTACTAGTTATTATCTCTACCGTTTCATTTGTTTTGTGTTGTCTCTTATGAGTATAGTATAACTGTCTACTTTCGATTGTTGGTGGATATTTGTTGTGTGGTAGCTGCTAAGCTGGATAGAGTGTTTTGTGCACGCCTGTTGTTTCCCTAATACTTTTCTATTTTTATGCTTTTCTATTGTTGCTTTATTGGATTGTCTATTAGTTGAGGGGCTTTTTTGGGCTCTGGTTTGGTTCTTAAGTGGTGGATGTAGTGATTGATGGTGGAATAGGGTAATGTCTGAGGGGGTTGGGGAGGGACTTGGGGTTGGGAGAGATTTTAGATGGGGTGAAGAGGGGAGGGCACGGGTGAGTGTGGGTGCTAGGTCGGGTGTAAGGCTGGTACGGTGAGGGGTGGTAGAGGTAGGTGCGAGGTGAGAGAAGATAGGTTGAGGGTTGGGTCTTGGAATATAGAGACCCTTCAGGGTAAGTCCATAGAGTTGGTGAAAATTCTTACGAGGAGGAAGATTAATATTACGTGTGTTCAGAAGACTAAGTGGTAGGGTCTAAGGTTAAGGATGTGGATAGGTATAAGTGGTGGAACTCAGGGAGCGACAAACGTCGGAATAGAGTAGGGATCTTAGTGGATGAAGAGCTTAGAGAGCAGGTGGTGGAGGTTAAGAGGGTCAGTGATAGGCTGATAATGATTAAGTTGGTCTTTGGGGGGTTTACGTTGTATGTGTGTAGTATTTATGCTTCGCAGGCGGGCTTGGAAGAAGAGGTGAAAATGAGGTTTTGGGAGGCTTTGGACGAGGTGATGAGAAACATGCCTAGTTCGGAGAAGATTATTATAGCGGGGGATTTCAATGGGCATAGTGGGATTTAGCCCGGAGGGTATGACGATGTGCATGGAGGTTTGCTTTCAGTGATATAAATAATGAAGGAGCGGCTCTGTTGGACTTTGCGAGGGTTTTGGGCTGGTGGTGGTGAATTCGAGCTTTCTAAAAGAGGATCAAATGATTACCTTCCGAAGCACGATATCCAAGACTCAAATTGTCTTTCTGCTACTTAGAAAGGGGGATAGGGTTTTATGTAAGGACTGTAAAGTCATCTTGAGTGAGAATTTTTCAACTCGGTACAGGCTTCTTGTGATGGACTTAATTATTACGAGGAGCAAAATAAGGAGGGCTGGAGAGGGTCGACCTAAAATTAGGTGGGGTGGCTTGACATCTGTTCGTGGGTGGGAGTTAGAGATGAAAGTGGCAGGATTGGGTGTGTGGGATTGTAGGGGGGACGTGGATGCTATATGGGATAAGGCTTCCAGTTGCATTACGAAGACTGCTAGAGAAGTGTTGGGTGTTTCAAGGGGTTGGGCAGGTCTTCATAAGGGGTACTGATGGTGGAATGAAGAAGTTAAGAAGAGAGTGGAGAATAAGAAAGGGGCGTATATTAAGTTAGTGAAAAGTAAAGATGCAGAGATGAAGTGGGTGAATAAGGAGGCCTACAAAGTCGCAAGAAAAGAGGCTAAGTTAGCAGTTACTGCTGCTAAGACAGCAGCGTTTGAGAGCTTGTATGCGGGTTTTGAGGAGCAAGGTGGGAAAAAGAGGCTGTTTGGCTTGCTAAGGCTAGGGAGCAAAAGGGTCGGGACCTCGACCAAGTTAAGTCATTAACGGGGAGGATGGTAGAGTTTTGGTGGAGGATGTCCAAATTAAGAAGCGATGGCAGGAGTATTTTCAGAGGCTTTTGAACAAGAAGGGGGACAGAGGCATTGAGTTAGGAGAGCTGGAGCTCTCAGAAGATAGACATGATTTCAGTTATTGTAGATGTTTTACGATTGAGGAGGTCAGAGAAGCTATTCGCAGAATGTGGAGAGGAAGGGCGACGGGGCCTGATGAGATTCCGGTGGATGTTTGGAAGTTTGTAGGTAGGGCAAGTTTAAAGTGGTTGACTGATTTGTTTAACAACATTTTCAAGATGATGAGAATGCTTGAGGCTTGGAGGTAAAGTACGATGATTCCGTTGTATAAAACAAGGGCGACATTCAGAGTTGCACCAATTATAGGGGTATCAAGCTGTTGAGCCATACTATGAAGATTTGGGAGAGGGTGGTTGAGCGGAGATTGAGGAAGCTCGTGTCTATTTTGGAGAATCAATTTCGTTTTATGCCTGATCGTTCGACGACGGAGGCAATCCACCTGGGAAGGAGATTGGTGGAGTAGTATAGTGAAAGAAAGAGTGATTTGCACATGGTGTTTATTGACTTGGAGAAGGCGTATGATAAAGTCCCAAGGGAGGTTCTTTGGAGATGCTTAGAGGAAAGAGGGGTCCTGGTGGTGTACATTAGAGCTATTAAGGACATGTATGATGGAGGAAAGACTCGGGTGCGAACGACAGAGGTGACTCAGAGCATTTTTCAGTCGAGACAGGGTTGCATCAGGGTTCGACTCTTAGTCCTTTTCTTTTAGTGTTGGTGTTGGCCGTGTTGATGCGAATTATTCAAGGGGATGTACCTTGGTGTAGTTTGTTTAGGGATGATGTAGTGTTGATCGATGAGACGTGGGGGGGGGGGGGGGAGGGGGTGGTGAATAAAAAATTAGAGGTTTGGAGGTAAACCCTTGAATCTAAAGGATTCAGGTTTAGTAGGTCCAAGACAGAATATATGGAATGCAAGTTTAGTGACTTGAGGCAGGAGGAAGATGTGGTGGTGAGGTTGGATTCCCAGGATGTTTGTAAGAGAGATAGTTTTAAGTTTCTTGGGTCTTTAATTCAGGGGAATAGTGAGATATGGAATTAAATTATTTATATCTTCTTTAGTGCTTAACAAGTGTGAATAAATACATTAAGTATTAATCTTCAGTTTTGGTTAATTGATACTCCGTTTTCTTCGGTTTTTGTGATTAAGTTTAGATTAATTTAATTTTTGAAATTTAAATTCAAATATTCAAAAATTATATGAAAAATACTATAAATTAATTTTTTTTTAATTTCAATTTGATTAACAAATATATCTTAAAATGTAGATCAAAGTTTAAATTGTTTGACTCTGAAAAAAAGTGCATATAAAAAGAAAGGGAGGGACTATCGTCAAATGAAAGAATATTGCCTCTTTGTTTTTTATTTTTTCAAATTAATTTTCACGGAAAGGGTACATATATACCCCTGAACTATTAGAAATGATACGTATATACCCTTTGTTATACTTTTGATACATATTTACCCTTACCGTTATAGTTTGGGGTTATCTATACCTTTGTCACTAACGATTACCACGTGTCAGCCTCACATTGGTTTAACCCATTCTCTTAAATTTTTCACCCGGATGTAATAATTTGCCCAAATCTAACCCTATATACCCACTAAAAATCCTCACCTTTCTTTCTGTCACGATTTCATTTCCTCTTCTTCCCTCACTTGGCTTTCAACCAAAATCCTAGCCTACCTTTGATGAAATCAGTATCATGGAATTCTTGGCAGCTGCAAAAGCAATAGGAAAATCAATTTGTTATTTACATTCATAACAAGAGGACTAATAATAGAAAGAGGAAAATCCAAAAACTTCTAAAATGGTTTTTTTGCTGCTTGTCAATGCCTTTGCTCTTCAGACTTGAAAGTTGTGAAATGTGACCAATATTGTAAAACTGATAGATCCCGAAATATTTTATTAATCCTTTGAAAAGGAGGTTGTGAGTTGTGTATATATTATATTAATATGTGTTCAAGAATACGCAGAAGATGAGCCAAATGTCTATGCAGATGAACACATTAAACCTCCCCTTTCATTAATAGTAGGTTAGGTTTTTGGATAAAATCCAAGTGAAGGAAGAAGAAGAGAATAAACTTGTAAAAGAGATAAGTGGTTGAGAATTTTTCATTATTTCGAGCTGGTTCATGAATCGGATATGAGCAAATTATTGAATTTGGATAAAAACTTTGAGGAGATGAGTTAAACCAATATGAGGCTGACACGTGGCAACCGTTAGTGACAAGGGTATATATGACCCAAAACTATAACGGTAGGAGCAAATATGCATCCAAAGTATAACGAAAGGTATATACATATCATTTTTAATAGTTCAGGGGTATATATGATCCTTTTTCATATTTTTTATGATGAGACTAATGCTATAAAATATTATCATTGTAATTAAGGATTGCTCGACAATATGAACAAACTAACACAAATTAGAGATAATTATAGTCTAATTTAACTAATTAATCACGATAATAACGTTATAATTCAAATAACAAAAAATCATGCAAAAGTTGATAGAATAAACTTTAATCTACAATAAATCGAACAATGGAGAAGTTACTTTAATCTATAATAAACCGTACAATGGAGAACTTGGGTCAAGTTAGATAAATTGAGTTATGCACTGTTATTTAGCTTTATTTGACCCAAATAAATTCTGGTCTGATTGATCTTGACCAATTTGTTATCTTAATCCATTTTAATAACTTGTTCAAATTCAATCCAACTTGTCCAATTTTCACCCTTAAAAACCTACAGCAAAGTTTTATAAAAGAAAGGTTAAATTACATAATACTACACCTTAATTTATATTATTACTTAAAATTTCAACCTCTTAAAATAATAACAAAAATTCCTAATTTCTCTTTCTCTCTCCAAAAACTGAATACAACACACTGCTTTTCCAAACTCGCATATCATGATGTTGAAAATCAAAGATTCCTCCCTCTTCATCATCATCATTCTCCTCTCCCCCTCCCCCTAATTCCCTTTCTTTAACTATCACTTTCCAAATCCATCACAATTTCCACCATGAAACTCATCACCAACCTCCTAAAAGGCTCCTCAAATTTAAAAAAAATCATTCCATTTTGCAATTAGAAACTCCATCATTTGAATTCACAACAACAACTACCTTTCCTCTATTGTATGATTGACTATAGTGCATTGTCTAATGTACATGGAACTAATTAAATTTGTAACTCGAGTATTGATGTTACTATTAGTGATTGGAGAAGTCCGTCCTGGATGCAACTCTGAAATACAAGTACTTTGCCAGTTAACCCGAGCACTTATCAAAGCCAATGAGATTCTAAAACATTATAGTGAATCCAATAAACTATATTTAGTATATGCTTAAAATTAGAGATTCGTCAATGTAGGTTAAAGATGATTATACAAATGGAGATACATAAGAATGACATATCTGTTAAGTGAGTTTGGAGATACATAAGAATAATGTTTCTAGTCGAAAAGGATAAAAAAAATACATCACATGATACTCCATCAAATGTACAAAATCTATCATCTTACTGAATATTAGGTTACACATACATAAGAAGATATCTTTGTTTGAAATCTAACAAAAATCATGTACCAAAATGCTTTTGTGCTACAGATACATAGATTTTTGTATCTGAATGCATCTCTATAATATTAATACATAAGAGTTATGTATCATTACTTATGTATTAGATGGTGATTCGAGTCTTAGCTATGTATCTTGATAATAAATGAAAAACTGAAATTTTACGTAAATATGAAAACAGTCAAAATTTTATGTAATTAGGTGCTAAACTGTTGGGATTTATGAAAATTGTCCTAAAAGAAATATGGAGAGAATATGGAGGTCACATTTTTGACAAATAAAAAATGAAAGAATATTAGAGAAATATTAGTATCTAATTTCAACCCCCTAGTCTTTTTGACACAGTAAACCAATAAACCAATTTTTCAACATTTTGCTATGTACAAAGAAATTAGAGTAAATTTGTTGAGTTTCAACACATGTTACAAAGCCAACCCAGTGGAAAAATTAAATAGGAACAAATCTTCAATCGATTGTTCAAATTTAGGAATCCCTTTTATCTATCACTGACTTCTAAACCTAAAAGAGAGGGAAGAAGAAACCTAGAGTCTTCTAGTCCATGCCTATCAAAGTGTATCCAGACTAATGGTGTAACACCCCCCAAAATAGATAATATTAGAACCATGCTTAAAGTATTATATGAGAAGTTATCTAGATATGTATTAAGATCATAAGTAACTCCTAGCTCATAGCCAGGTTGAAACATCCCTTACCGATTGATTTCTTGTGAAGAATCTTCCATAGTCAAATTTAAATAAGCATAACTCCTAAATTCTAAAGTATTTTTTAGCTAAAAACCCACCAAATGAAAGTTCCTTGAGTCCTCTTTCCAATGCATCTAGTTTCACCTTAATCTAATTTTGGAGCTAAGAGTTATGACCATTTTAGTGAAGTACTATCTAGCAGTGAGAACCTACCAGTGTAGGTATGATCTTGGTGAGATTGTACGACCGTACAATGCTCACAACTGATTGAAATAGTCCAAAAAACCTGAAATTTGACAAGTATACCTTCCAACCATGGTAGGGATCCATGACCATGATTTGAGATCACGATCTTATGTACGATCATGAGTCCTAAAGCTCATTCAACTTGGACTTTTAACCTACGAACCAAGTATTAATCGTAGGTAAATCCCATGATCATGTAAAGGCCAATATGATTAATTACAGAGAGCCTCCATTCTGAACAGATATCCACGAACACTACGCATGATCATAAGTGGTTCCATGATTGTGGGATGGTCCGTATAACTCAATTCTACACCTTTTTAAGTCATATTTTATAAAGAGCGTTCTAGTATTTTACCTACCTTTTAAACCCCTAAAATATGTCATTTAAGCTATCCCAAAGATGATTATTATGGTTAATAATATCTTAAGTCCCTCAATACTTAGAAAACAATCGACACTTAGCAAAAATAAGAGAAAAGAGACAATTTCTCTTCTTCAGGGCAAACTAGGGTTCATCTTCTTCAAGTTCTAAGTTTAGAGATTCCTTCAGGGTTCATAGCTCCAAATATTTGGGATTTAATCAATGAATTACTTTCAGTTTGAGTCCTAACAATAACCCAATTCCTCAAGTTAATTTCTTTTTCAAGTTCAGGATTTTCATTAGAAGAGTGAATTCCAATATCTTTCAGATCCTTGTTTTGGATAAACCATGAACATTTGATTTCTCATAAATTTGAGAATCATTACATTTTCATGACTATGCACCCTTATTATATTAATAAATTTCGAATTTTGGTTTAAGTTATGAAATTTCTTATTACAGTCAGATTATAGTATTGCCATGTTTAGTTGAATTTTTTTGAGATGGAGGATTATAAACACCCAATGACTTAGGATATTATGCATTTTTAGTCAAATACTTGTTATTTTAGTTTTCGTGAATTAAAGTGTTTTCAAATAAACCATTTACCTTTTAGTTTCAGAACATCATTATTGTTGAGCATTTCAGTTTATCAGTTTACCTTTAGTTGTGAGTGATACTTAGCACTGAGAGGATACGGGTTAGATAACCCAAGTACCAGAACCAAAGTTGCCACCATAGGTTGACATTATAGCTCTTTGGACATCAAATTAGTGGATCTACGCCAGCCAGTGTTCATACCATTGGCAAGATACTGAACACCCGTCCAACTGGGGTTACTAGTTGTGCCCTATTTAGATTAAGTGGGGTATGTTGATTAAAAGTAGCTCCCATATTTTAGTTTTAAATCTTGCAAGACCATGTTTTCAGTTATTTCAATATATTACATTATTCCACATTTTTTACTTGGCCATTGCATCGGTTTATAGATTTTAGTCCATATTCAGCTTATCATATAAATTTTAACTTATTCTGCTCACATAGTGTCGTATGTGTCTCACATGGTCGGTACATTTAAAGTACTGATCGCAACTTTTATTTGCACTATAGTATTTTTATAATTATTATATAGGTTCTATGTTCAATATCCCGATTGTAGTTAACTTGACTCAACAATCACTCCAATAATGGTGTTTGGTGATTCCTCACCATTTAAGGACCATTTATTAATATTTCTTTTCAATTTTATTGTAGTTTCAAACCATTGGAGTTAGCTGGGAGCTTGTCCCAACAACTTATCTTATTAGAGGCTTTTAGACAATCAACTAGACTTTCAACATGATGGTTTTGTATTCATTATGAGTTTTGATATTCCGTAGTAATTTTATTTTATTATGGTTATGCCTTTTATCTCAATTTTTGCTCAGTATTTGTCAGTTACTTTATTATTCTTAGTGTCATGCCAGGCTATGGTTTAGCTTGGGGTCACTTTTGACTTTAAGCACCATGTTATGACTAAGAGGTAGTGTTGGATCATGACAAATTTGGTATCAGAGCATCCGATTTAAAGTGCCCTAGGGTGTATGAAAGTCACATTAAGTAGAGTCTTATTCATGGGTGTGAAGTGATTCACACTTATGAGTGAGATGCTATGAAATATTTTAAGAAAAGTTTTATTTTTTTCATGTTCATATCATGCGATAGAGTGTGGAATCTATTAAAATATTCTTCTAACTCGTGCTCTATGCTTTTATTGAAAATGCCTCTCAAAAGAACTAATATAAGAAGAAATAGGAATGACAATAGTAACAAAAATAAAAATCAACAAGCACTGCTAGCTCCAACAGATATTTTGAACAAAAAAGTATCTCATATCAAATTCAGGGTTGCTTTCATAGCGATAGATCAATCCATGATCACCTAGAATAACCAGTAAGTTATGACACCAACCAACCCAACAATGAAACTATAACAGCAAGAGTTCAAGACTTAATTCGGATGAATCCTTTGGTATCAGGTCTATGTTTGAAGAGGATCCATAGAAGTTCCTGGATAATATTAAAAAATTTACTGAGATCATGAGTGTCACTCCAATTGAAAGTGCTGACTTAGCTTCTTATAAATTGCAAAGGGTGACTTATACTTGGTACAAACTATGGAAAGATATAGAGGTGTGGATGCAGGACCAACAGAGTGGGATGAATTTGTTGCTGTATTTCTGGATAGGTTCTCCCCACTTGAGCTAAGAGAGGCCAATGTGCAAGAATTCATTAATTTTAAGCAGGGTACCATGAGTGTGAAAGAGTGTTCTTTTAAGTTACTCAACTTTCAAAATATTCTCCAACTATGGTTGCTGACTCTAGGGCCCGAATGGGTAAGTTTGTGTCAGGTGTTTTTGAGGATGTGGTCAAGAGTGTAGGACTACGATATTGGTCAAAGAGATGGATATCTCCAGGTTGATAGTTCATACTCAATATATTGAAGAAGAGAAAATCAAGGAGAAGGTAAGATAGAGTAAGAGGGTCAAAATAGGTAGCTTTATATTATCTCAATAGAGGTCAAATGGAGACAATTATTCTCAGTTTCATCGAAAGTATTCATCCCTAACTCCTTCTTTTACTAGTGCTCAGTGCCTAAGTTCAAGCAAGATTATCAGAATAAGGCTCTAGGCTTTAAGTCCCAAGGTACTGTCACTAGTGAAATTATTAATTTAGTTTGTAAGAGATGTGGTAAGAATAACCAAAGAGAGTGTATGAAAGACGGTGGAAATTATTTTGGGTGTGGCAAGCCAGAGCATCATTTGAAAAAGCTCCTAGGTGCCATAAGGGTGGAGATGCTCGTCAACAGACTCTGTCCAACACTTTAGCAGCTCTAGTTAATTGCCCTACTCTTTAGGGTACCTTATCTCGTACCTCTGGTGGGAGATTTAATATAGATTCTATGCCCTTCAGACTCGACAGGATTGTGAGGGTTCTCCTAATATGGTCACAGCTATATTATAAGTCTTTCATATTCATGTATGTGAATTATTAGTTTCTAAAGCCAGACTTTCCTTCATGACTCCTTATATAGTAGTAGACTTCAGTGTCAGTCCCAAAATCCTTTCAGGACCTTTCTTAATCTCTACTTTAGTTGGTTATTTAGTTATAACTACACGAGTATGCAAAAAATATCCAGTCATAGTTTCTCAAAAAGTCACCTTAGTTGATCTTGTAGAGTTAGACATGATAAATTTTGATGTTATTCCTAGTATGGATTTTCTCCACTCTTGATGCGCATCCATTAATTGTATAAAGAGAGTAGTCCAATTTCAGTTTCTAAACAAACCGATTGTAGAGTGGGAAGGTAGTATCTCAGAGCTTGTAGGCTGGTTCATTTTTTACCTTAAGGCTAGAAAATTAATTTCTAAAGGGTGTATATATAATGTTATTTGAGTTAAGGATTCAAAATATGAGGCCCCAAATTTTAAGTTAGTTCCGATATAATTGAGTATCCAGAAGTGTTTCTAGAAGATCTACCTAGAATTTCTCCCGAGTGAGAAATTAACTTTGAAATATATCTTAGACCAACTACCCAATCTATTTTAATTCCACTTTATAGAATGGATCCAACCAAGCTTAAATAAGTAAAGGAGCAGTTGAAAAACCTCCTAGACAAGGGTTTTATCAGGCCTAGCATCTCTCCATGGGGTGATCTAATTTTTTTCATGCATATTTGTTATTATTTTTTTTGATAACATCATCATTTATTCTCGAAGTGAGGATGATCATGCAGATCATTTGAGGATTGTCTTGCAGTCTCTTAAAGATCTCCAGTTATTCACTAAGTCCAATAAGTGTGAATTCTAGTTGAAATTAGTAGCATTCCTTAGTCATATAATTTTTGGTGAAGGTATTCAAGTTGATCCTCAAAAGACCAAAATGGTTATAAATCGACCTAGACCCGACTCTCCATTAGTTATCTAAAGTTTCTTAGGTTTTACTGGTTACTACAGTCATTTTGAGATGTTTTCCTCTATTTCCTTCCCTGTTTCAGATAGACTTAGAAGAAAGTCAACTTTTAGTAGTTCAATTCTTGCGAGAAGGGTTTTTCAGGGGTTGAAGACTCGACTCACCTTTTCTCTAGTTTTGACTCTGTTAGAGGGTTTAGATGGGTTTGTGATTTATTGTAATGCTTTTAGAGTTAAATTTAGTTGTCTGTTGATGCAATATGGGAAGGTTATAACATATGCCTTTTGAAAGCTCAACCTTACGAGAAAAATTACCTGACTCATGATCTTGAGTTGGCAATAATTGTTTTTCCCTGAAAAATTTAGAGGCATTACCAATATAGGGTTCAAATTGATATGTTCACTGATCACAAAAGAATTCAGTATGTGTTCAGCTAGAAAGATCTAAATCTTTTTCAAAGAAGGTGGCTAGAATTGTTGAAGGATTATGATATAAGTGTCTTGTACTATCCAAGGAAAACCATTGTTATGGCTAACACCTTTAGTAAATTATATATGAGAAGTGTTGCTCATATAAAAGATGAGAGGAAAAATTTAGTTTATGAGGTTCACCAGCTTGTTGGATAGGGAGTTCGATTAGTTAATTCAGCCAAAGGAAATAACTTAGGTGAAAACAAGCAAGATGGTGATCCTATTTTCCTAAATTGAAGAAAGTGGTCTAGATTTAGATAGTTGAGGTTTTCTACCAAATATGAGATGTTGTTCTTCATTGTTAGAACAGAGTATATGTTTCATACGTGGATGAATTAAGACAGTGGATGTTGGTAGAAGCTCACATTTCTTAATATTCTATTCACCTTGGAGCCACGAATTTGTAGCGTGATCTACAAAAAGTCTATTGGTGGAATGACATGAAAAAAAATATCACTGAATTTATGGATAAGTGTTTAAATTTCCAGTAGGTTCAGGTCGAGAACCAAAGACCTGATGTTATGCTTCAGGATATCAATATTTCTACTTGGAAGTAGAAAATGGTGAATATGGTGTTCATTATAGGGTTTCCTCGTACTCATCGACAACATGTTTCTTTTTAGGTTATCATGGACCAAATATCTAAACCGACCTATTTTGTACCAATTAACACTTCTAATTTAGCAAAGGATTATGCTAGACTCTACCTTAGAGAGTTGGTGAAGTTACATGGAGTATTTGTTTTTTACTATATCTTAGATAAAGGTACTCAATTTACCTCTCGATTTTGGGAGACTTTTCAGGAGGGTCTTGGCACCCGTGTTCATTTTAGTGCAACTTTTATTTCATAGGAAGAGAATACCATTTAGACTTTACAATATATGCTGATAGCATGTGTGATCGATTTCAAGGGTAGTTGAGATGATCATTTACCTTTCATTTGGTTTGCTTATAATAATAACTATCACTCTAGTATTTAGATGGACCCGTTTGAAACACTTTATAGTAGGAGGTGTAGATCTTCAATTAGTTAGTTTGAATTTGTTTAAACAACATTGATAGGGCAAGATTTATTACATGAGGCTATGGAGAAAGTTGTACTGATTAGAGAAATACTAAAAATAGCTTAGAATTTTTTGAAGTCCGATGTATATGCGAGAAGAAGGGAACTTTGGTTTGCTTTTGGTGATTTTATCTACTTGAAAGTCTCACCCATGAAAGGGGTGAAGAGATTTGGTAAAAAGGAAAAGCTTAGTCCCCGATATGTTGGTCTTTATAAGATAATGGGTCATTTTTGTAATGTAGCCTATGAGTCAGAGTTGTCTTTTTACTTAGCAATAGTGCATCCAGTCTTTCATGTTTCCTTGTTAAAGAAATACATTGGTGATCCTACATCAGTTATGCCCTTTGAGAGTGTGGGTGTGAAAGATAGTCTCTCTTACGAAAAGGTCCCAGTTGAGATCCTTGATCATTAGGTTCGTAAGTTAAGAAATAAGGAGATCGCTTTGGTAAAGGTTCTTTGGTGAAATCAGTTAGTTGAGGGAGATACTTGAGTAGCATAGGCATATATGATGACCAAGTACCCCCATATTTTTCCTTCAAGCTCAGTTACAACTTGAGGTAATAGTTTCCACTTAATTTAATTATTATTGTTTCATGTCACTCAGTTATTCTCATGTCATAACATGCATTCATAAGTACGGTGCAGCCCATGTTTTAGTTATAGACTCAATTATAATGTTAGTATTTAACTGTTAGAAATTTAGTGTTGGGATTACAATTCTTTCCCTAACATTTCACCTTAGTTTTCATTTAGGGATGAATGACCCCAAAGAGGAGATATTATAACACCTCAAAAATCAAAGCGAAGATTAGAACCATGATTTAATCGCATGTAGAATCAAACATCATATTTTAATGGTATGTGGAGTGATTTAGACATGTATTAAGGCCACAAGTAACTCCTAGCTCGTAGCCGAGTTGAAATATCCCTTACTGTCATGACCCGAATCGGGGCCCTAGCCGTGACGAGCATCCCATGCCAACCAAGGCTCGAGATGTCCACTTAACCTTTCATCATAAGCATAGTAAAATAAGAAACGTGCAGAAGCCAACCCATTATATAAGGATTTAGATAAATCAAAAAAGAAGTTTGTAAATCACAGCTAAATCCAGAAAGCAATAACCCAAATAAAATAGTTCCATGTCTTAAGAACAAAATTCAAAATAACAACGTACAGTGTCTATGAAGACTCTAACTTTATGAATAACTCCTAAGTCTGGACATAACTCAAACTATACCATAAATCCAAGAAGTACTATTATAGAAGCATATGTGAAAAGTGCAAATGCCTTTCAGATGATGGAGGGCTCACCACTTCTCACCGACTGCCCACAACAAACTTCCTATGCTGCACAGGGTCACAAAGAAAGGCCTCCAAACCTACATCATGAAATGATGTAGCATTCGGGGATGGTCAGTACGATGTGTATTAGCATGGAACCTAAGGAAAAGGATAAAATATACATTAACCAAAAAACAGTCATAAAACATATGTACAACTAACATAATTGTAATGATATGCCGGGGTAGAGGATAAGGAGAATAAAACATGACCATTTACAAAATTTAATCCTAAACTATATAGCTCATACTGACCTTCAGGCAACGTAGGCTATATGGGTCTCGCTCCCCTTATCGAAAGGGCCAATCTATGTTAGCCGCATGGACCAGAGAAATAAGGTTAACATCGCCAATAGTCAATAGCCTCCCAAAAAATATACTATTTAATGCAGACATAATGGTCATAGACCCCTAGCGTTAGCAAACGTAGTTTCTAGTGTTGGTCCCCTCCGGGACAACACCTTTTCGGTGAGCTACACAATTCCCTTTAACTTCAAATTAAAGCATTTTTACACATAACATCAACCATAGTGTCTTTTAATAATACATTTCCAAATTTGGTATCGTCATGCCAATAGACTTGCAAGCTATTCCAATTATGCCATACCATATACATTTAACCATTTAGACTCCAAATTCTATTTAAAAATCCATAACCATAGACCCAATGACATTTCCAAAATCTTTCTGCCTTTTTACCCGGTTAATGTTATGCAATTTTTCAATGAAAAATTTAGACATTATGAAATCCTTGTTTAGAAATTAAATTATGATGTGGGTTGAGGTTCATGTCATTATCATTATGCAAAAATCTGTAAAGAATCTGAAACCTGATTACCAAAGTTCATTCTTCTCATAAGACACAAATTCAGTTTACGATCCACCATTCAAACCATAAACAAACCATTAAAATAAGGGGAAATTAATGCAAATGTATTACAACAAAAAACTCTCAACCTTAATTTGAATCAAACATTCAATAATGCATAAATATCAAGTATATTGATGTAATAATGCAATAATTAAAATGGAGAGTGTCCAACATGCCTTTTTGATGGATGAAATTTGGGAAAATCTTGAATCCTTAACTTCGAGTCTTGAACACTAGCATAAAATCAATATGAAGACTTGGATTTGTTTCCCATACCATTGATGATGAAATTGGTGAGAAAACATTAAAAAGAAACCATAATCTTTGAACTTTATTAAAACTCTAGAATGAGAGCTTGGGGTTTTTGAGAGAGAAGTTGAATTAGGGATTAGGGAGTGATTATCATGCTTTGGGACGAATTTGGAGATTAAAAATAGACTGGGGAAGTTATATGGGGTGAAGGAGCATTTTCCATTTGGCTTATTGTGGGAAAACATATTTTTATGTCAGGTAAGGTTGGGGAAGCACCACAAGCCCAATCGCGGGGAAGAAGCTTTGCCTTGCGAGGACCATCGCGCACATCACATAGTATCTCACTAGAATGCCTATAACTTTTTACTCTGAGCTTGGATTGACAAACGATCGGTGGCGTTGGAAATAAGACTCAATGTAATTAAATTTGGCATTTAGTACGACACCTAAATTGTTATATTCTAAGAGTAATAGTCATCGGAATTTGACCTAAGTAAACATATACTAAAACTCAGTCGATAAGAAAGTCCTCAACTCAACTTTGAGCTAGGAGATTTTTATCACTTTAATTAATATCCAAATATGTTCCCACACTAAAGTATTGGTCATAACAATTATGTTAAACTATAAATTATTGGGTTTGGGTCTATACACGTACAAAGGAAGGCTCAAATTTTAGCTCAAAATATGGGGTGTTACACTTACCGATTGAGTTCTTGTGAAAAATCTCCCTATTATCAACTTCAAATAAGCATAAATCCTATATTATGAAGTATTTTTAATCTCAATACCCACCAAATAAAAGGTCATTTCATCCTCTTTTCAACACACACAGTTTTTCCTTAATCTTATTCCGGAGCTATGAGCTTTTTCCATTTTATTGAAACACTGTCCAACAGTGAGAACTACGAGTGTAGGTATGATCTTGGTGAGATTGTATGACCATAAAACTCTATTGTATGATAAAACAGTCTCAAGAACCTAAAATTTGACAAGTATACCTTCCATCCATGATAGGGAGCCATACACAAGCTTTGAACCACAGTTTTAGGTACGACCGTGAGTCCTAAAGCTCATTTAGCTTAGACTTTCAACCAATAAACCAAGGAAAGACCGTAGGTGGGTCCTATGATCACATCAAGAAATTTTTGATGAGGTTTATAGAGCCTTTAGTCCATCCACCTAACTACAAACATGTAACTCCTTGAAGTTTTGCCCCTGAAATATTCTGAGTTTTGAGCTCACTGTCCAACCTATGACTCACCATACAAGTTGTAAGCTTCTTCATGGGTCAAAGGACCTAAATCATAGAGTGTCCAGTGAGTTTTCCTCAAATTTCTATCTTGGTGATGACTTGAGGTCATGAGTTATCAAAACTCTATACGAGTCGTATATTTCCTTCCGTAGCCAAACTAGTATGAGGTCCAAATGCTTCTACCTTGATCACAACTAAACCCATGAGTCATAAGAACTCTATATGAGTAATAAGGTACCAATCGTAAGGTAACTAGTGTGTTACCCAAAGACCTCTATCTTGACTACGACTAAGACCATACGAGTCGTAGGGTCACTTGACGAGTCATATGAGTCAGTTGTAACCAGACCAGTATGGGTGCCCATGGGTACTTTCCAGCCTATGAATATGTTTCATGAGTTTTAGGGTGACCCTACGAGTCGTAGGGTGACCTATGAGTCGTAAGGTCACCCGTAGCAACTGGGCATCAAATTTCAGTCTTTTTACTAAGGGTATTCTGGATATTTCCCTCTTTCCCTAAGCATAACCCACGACCTTAAAACACTATTAGAACCTCATTCCCATCCATAACACATCAAAAATATTCTCTAAAATTCTCTCAAATACCTAAGGCAAGAAAAAGCTAGGGTTTCTCATACTTGGCTATCAAAAGCTTCAAGGGCTGAATTCTTTCCATAACTCTTAATATTTTAGGTATGTGACTCTGCCCTCAAACTTATTTTCCTTAAATCATGATAATTAAAGTATTCTTGACGTGAAATTAAATGTGGGCTTTGATATGGGTTGAGGATTTTGGCATGGTTGATTCTTAAATTGATGTCCTATGATTTATTATGAATTGTTCATGCTTTATTAATGATTTTAAACTTTGGGGTGCATGGGCATAGTGAATAAACTAGGGGGTCATGGGTTTTCTCAATTTGATGATTTTTCCCTGATATATGGTTTTGGAAATTGTGTTCTCTCAATCCAAATTGTGAAATTGATATTGAATATAGTTTGTCACAAGGATTGACTTGCTTACTTATATGAATGCATTGGCATAAAAGGTTAATGAACCATGGATTGATTTTATTAAACCTTTTTGGATTCCTGTATGAATTGATAATTGAACCTAAAGGGGTTACGAATTTCCCTATATAAATGGTTATTTGTCATAGCATTATAATGTTAACTTGCAAGTGAGGTTGGTATTAAAATAATAATGGGATGCCTTAATGAATGAATTATTTTAATTAATGGGAATGTGTACCAATTTTTTAATTGGGCTTATAAAAGGATTGTATATCCAGGCCATGAAAGTGGAGGTCCCGAGGGACCAATATTAGAAACCACAGTTGCCGACGCAGGGGTCTACATTAATGGGTGGTTTGAGTCCCCTTTATTGTATGATTGGGTAGTTTGAGTCCCCCATGTTAAATGACTAGGTGCTTAATTCACCTTTGATTTATGCCGGGAGGTTCGAGTCCCCCATGGTGCATATTTGGATATGATTATTCTCTGGTTCATGTGGATGCACTCACTAGGACCCTTTTAGTTGGGGGAAAGCTGGACCCATATAGCTCGTAAGTGCCTTATTATGATAGTTATGCTACACAGCAGGTGCATGCTAAGCCTTATTCCCTATACCGGTATATTATATATATGCATATGCTTGTGTGCATTTGGATATTTGAATAATTTTGAATCATTGATCATGCATTACTTTACCCTGTATCCCTAAGTTACATGCTAGATCTCAATCCACTAACCATCCCCAGACACTGCATCCCCATGAAATTTAGGGTTCGAAAACACTCCTACTTTTTCTGGGCAGTGATTAGGTGGCTTCCTGGTTGATCTTGAGTAGACTTGAAGTGAGGAGGTTTTATTTTTTGGAAGAGCTTTATTTCATGGTTTTGTTTCCTTATGTAATAAACATGGTTTCTGTAACATCCCAAAAAATGAGTCCCGGAGCGTCATACGGTGCTTGAGGCTACGAGTAGCCCCAATCTAACCCTTTGAGCCATTTTCATTCGTTCAACACAAATCAACGGGATTTCCATAAATAACCCTCAAATATCAACAAAATATGACTTATTAGTCAACTCCCAATATCTATACTAGTCTGACAAACCTCTAAGAAAATCAATAAAACAAGCGAGCCATTGAGACATGCCCCAACTGACTCATACTAAGTTATCAAATGTAAGCAATTCTGTGAAACCAACATCATACATCACGTCCTCAGAACATGAGGACTCACCATAACAGAGGATGTAGAATAGCATTCCCGAAGAATCACTGTCGAACCTAGAACTGAGAACTTGATCCTACATTCCAAGAAAATACAACCCACATCCGAAGATGTGGGTCAGTACCATGGAAAGGAACTGAGTATATGGGGGTGTATGTAGTTGTATAAACATCATCATCATAAATATTTATAAGAAATATGCAGGATGTATGAAAGACTCACATAGCCCGAAGAAAATCATCATAATCATGAGAGGATAAAATAAGTACAATAACACATGTGAGTCATCATATAATTTGTCAATCAGTTTTAGTTCATCAAGAATATCAATTCTCATAATGTAAATATCATTTAAATCTTTTGAAAGAATAACTTTCATAATTCCACTTTCAAAACACTTCACCATTCACCATAGACACAAAGAAACACACACACACTGGGAGATCCTATAACCGAAATAAACCATGTGAGCTACATGGAGTCCAACGTATAACCCATGTTGGGGAGAGCCGTCCTATCCTTGCCATCAGAGTAGGACTATTGATATCAAATTCACACAAACTAGTGATCACTATATAAATTAGCCTCAAGCTTACTCCTACGGGGGCACGTAGTTCTAGGAAAGTAAGGTCGCTTTATACCTCCCACTCGGTGCTAAAGATTTCTCCCAGAATTAGCTCAGATCATTTCAAAGATAATCCACAACAAAACAATTTCAGTAATATATAAATATACATTCGGAGCCATCATGCTTCCCATCTATCAAAATCAACCACGTTGTTGATTTCTTTCACACTCGAGTTCAAAACAACTCCATTAAGACCAAAAGGTCAAATCATTCAAAATATGTCAAATATTCAAAATCAACGTGCTTATAACACACTTTCTAAAAAAAAACACAATTTTCAATGGGGATTCACTACCCAAATATCAAAATCATGATAAATATCGTTCAAGATTCATGCTTTATATCACCACACATGTAAATTCATCTTTCAAAATTATAAACATCAAGATTTTATAATAATCATCCTAAGATATGGGTTCATGCTTCGAATTCATAAAAATCAAATAAAAATCATGCCTTTGTAAAGAAAATTACTTTTGGGCATAAGAACGAAAGAGAGTTCTTGTTGAAAACCCCTACATACCTTGAATGATGAAATTTAGATCGATACTTGTTTTGAGATGTTAATCATGCCTTTGAATGATGGTTCTTGGAGTTCTTGAAATAGGAACTTGGAATCTTGAATAAATTTGTAGAATAAATGGTGAACTTTGGAGGTTCTTGAAGTTGGATGTAGGAGCTTAGGGTTTTCTTTTTGAGGAAATTTGATGAAATATAATATATAATACTTCTAATAGGTTTTAATATATGGTTTTGATGGATTTTGGGTGAAGAGGAATGACTAAAACGCCCCTAAAAATCAAATAATTCTCGAATCTGTCCTTTGGTGGACTGTTTTGATAGTCTAAAGTAGATCAACCATAATATTTTACTCCGATATCCAAATTGGATGAAACTAATTTCATTAGAAAGAGGAATCTCATATATTTCCATTGATATATAGTAACTCACCCAGATCATTGTGTATGAGGAGTTATGATTGTTTAAAGTTGACCTAAAAATTTACTTTTGAGAGGCTGAAGTAGATTGACCATAACTTTTTGCTCTGACAGACAAATTAGATGAAGCCAATGTCATTGGAAAGAGGACTCGCAGATATTTCCGTTAACATATAGTAGATCACCTAGATCATTATGTACAAGGATTTATGATCATTTAAAGTTGTAGAAAAAATACACCATGCCTCAGTACTTTTTCCTGCACGTTTTACTGTTCACTACTATTCACGGTTCGATCGGAATGTTCATAACTCGTCGCTCGGGCGTCCATTTTGGATGATCTACATATCGTTGGAAAGCTTATTAAATATTCTATGCAATGATGGGTTATAATCTAAGATATTTCACATGAAAAATTTATAATTCATTCTAGAAGATAGACCCAACACATTTATGCACAAAATTTCAATGAAAAATTTCCTGGGGTGTTACAGTTTTAGAATTATTTTTGGCAATCATCGGGGGCATATACTGACTTGGATTGTTTTGTTTTTTCATTAGAGTATTTGTGGATATTACTGTGGACTTAGGTATTGTTCATTGGTTAGTGGTTATCTATTAACGATTATCAGTTGTTGACAAATCTTTGATACCTTTAAGTTATTAATTATGATATTTTGTTATATGTTAGGAATTCATCCATTGTTAGTGTATTTTGTTCTGTATGATTTGGCAAAAGGGTGTGGTCTCTAGTCTATCACGGACTTAAGATGCCCTTCACAGCCAGGCCCTAGTTCAGGTCATGACAGAACACCGCCCATAATTGTAGGTTAGTCACACTATCGTGGGATAACCCATACAACTTAAATCTTCATCTTTTTTAGTTACATTCTATAAGGGGATAACAATCTTTTCCTACTTTTTATACCCCTAAACTATGTCATTTAATCTATTCCAAAGTTTATTAGTAAGGTTAATAATATTTTAAGCCCCTCATTACTTATAAAACAGTAGACATTTAGAACAAAATAAGAGAAAAGAAGCGATTTCTCTTCTTCAGGACAAATTAGGGTTCATTTTCTTCTAGTTCCAAGTTTAGAAATTTCTTCAGGGTTCATATCTCCAAGTATGTGAGATTTTGTCAATGGGTTCCTTTCACCCATAGAGTCCCAATCGTAACTCAATTTCTCAAGTTAATTCCTTCTTCAAGTTTAGGTTTTCATTAGAAGAGTGACTTCTAATATCTTTCAATTCTTGTTTTGGATAAACCATGACTATATATTTTTCCATAAATTTGAGCGTCATTGTGTATTCATGACTATGCACCCTTATTATATTGATAAATTCTAGATTTTGATTTTAAATTATGAAATTTCTTATTACAGTCAGATTATAATATTGCCATGCTTAGTTACATTCTTTCGAAATGAAAAGTTATAAACACCCAATGACTTAGGATATCGTGCGTTGTCAGTTTAATACTTGTTCTTTTAGTTTCCATGATTCAGAATGTTTTTAGATAAAGCATTTACCTTTTAAATTTAGAACATCATTATTGTTGAGCATTTTGGTATATCTATTTACCTTCACTTTGGGGTAGTACGTAGCACCGAGAGGACACAAGTTCAAATGACCCAACTCTCAAAACTATGTTGCCTCTGTAGGTTGCCATTATAGTCCTTTGGACATAAATTAGTAGATCCTTACTAGCCAGTGTTTGTACTCTTTGCAAGGTACTAAACACCCATTCAATTGGTGTTACCAGTTGGGCCTATTTACTTCAGATGGGTTATGTCGGTTAAAGTAGCTCCCACAGTGTAGAATCAGACCTTGCATAACCATGGATTAAGTTATTTTAGTATAGTACATTGTTCCATATTTATTACTTGTTCATTGCATCAGTTTAAAATTTTTAGTCCATGTTCAACTTATCAAGTAAATTTCAGCATATTCTACTCACATAGTATACTTTTCTTTCACTATATAGTCTTATAATATAGGTTCAGACGTGTAACATCCCGATCGTGATTAGCTTGATTCAACATTCACTCCAACAATAGTGTTTGGTGAGTCCTCATCATCTGAGGATCATTTATCAACATTTCCTTTTAGTTACTATTAATTTAGCTGGGGGCTTGTCTCAGCAACTCATCTTAGTAGAGGCTTTCAGACAATTAGCTAGACTTTTTGCTTGATGGTTTTGTATGCATTATGGGTTTTGATATTTTGTATTTATTTTATTTTATTATGGTTATATTTTTGTGTTCAGTTTTTTCTAAGTATTTATTAATTTACTTTATTATTCTTAGTGTCATGTCAGACCATAGGTTAGCTTGGAGTTACTTGTGACTTTAACCACTGAAGCAAATAATTTAATCCTAAGGACTTCTCATTATTATTTTTTACCATCAAATAAGTACCATATATACATATCTTGGAGAAAAAATAATTAAGTTATTTATTGCTTTACTTGGGAGACAAGAGAATATTTAATTATCAAAATATATAGGCCACACAAAGTCTCAAAAGAGAAGTGTATTTTCTAATATTCTCCCACGTAACAAAATCATACAATCCTTCATGCATAACAATAAGTGATATGGCTATAAACACATATTCACTCAACTTAATAGTTATACAAGACACTTTGAATATACTTATAACAAGAATCTTTGTGGTCATACTCTTAAACAAACACTTCCTTTCATGTATTATAATGTATATATGTTCTAAATAAAATGTCCAATAACTTTATGAATGAGCTTAATGTAAGTTATTCAGAGTCCAACTTCATTTGATCCAAAGATCATTTTATATACATGAAAACCAAAATATACATAGTCATGTATAATGTTAGTGTATAAACAAAGTGTTAGAGAGAACAACAAGACTACAATGAGTTACTAAGCCTAATACGGGATGCATGATACTTGAAAATATTAGTTGATAAACCTTTAGTCATACCATCAACAATCATTATAGTAGTACTAAGAAGGTTCAAAATCACTTCTTGTTTCTTGACATAGTTTCTAACCATCAAATACTTTATATCGATGTGCTTACTTTGACTGCCACTCTAGTTATTATTTTAAAAGAATCCCACAGTTAAATTATCATAAAACATTCTCAATAACCTTGCAATATAATTAACAACTTTAAGGCCTGAAGTGAAATTCTTTAGTCATAACGTCTGTGATGTAGCTTCATAACATGATATAAATGCATCTTCCATTGTGAATATTGCAACAATGGTTTGGTTAATACATCACCAAGATGCACCATCTCCAACAAGAAGGAAAATATATCCAAAAGTAGATTTTCCATTATCTTTGCATCCATTCAAGTCAGAATCTGAATACACAATAACTTTCAATGAGTCAGAAAATTCTTTTGTGAGCTTTAAATACTTGGTTCCTTTCAAATATCTCAAAACCCTTTTACTATTTTTTGAATTATCATGACCAGAGTTTCTTTGATATCTGCCAAGCATTCCCACTATAATGTCTTCATAATATTTTTTGTGAGCTTAAAATCCTTGGTTCCTTGCAAATATCTCAAAAATCTTTTTCCAGCTTTTCAATTATTAAGACTAGGGTTACTTTGATATCTTCTAAGTATTCCTACTACAAAGGAAATATCAGATCTAGTGCAGACCTTTGCATACATAAGGCTTCCAACAAGTGAATCATATGAATTGCCTTTCATTTGTCTTATTCTAATGTATTTTATGGACATTGATTTTCATGATAATTTGTCATCTTTAATGATGGGTTTTGGTATAGATGATTAGTTTTTCTTTCTATATCTTTCCAGAATTATTTCAATGTAGGATTTTTGAGATTATCCATATAATTGTAGAGATCTATCTTTGTGAATCTCATATAAGTCCTTACCCAAATCCATCATTTTAAAATTTTGGAAAGAGAATGTTCATCTCATGAAAAAACCCTAAATCACTACTATCAAGTAAAATATCATCTACATTTAGGACTATTAAATACATTGACTCCTACTTATCTTAAGGTATACAATGACTTTCATCCTTATTACAAAATTCTTTAGGTCGATACATGTATATCTCCTCTTTAAGATCTTCATTTCAGAAAGTCATTTTCATATCCATTTGATGTAGCTCTAAATAAAAGTGAGATACTAATGCCATTATTATTCTTAGTCAATCCTTCTTGGTATAAGAGAGAAGGTTTCATGACATTAATATTTTTTTTGTCAGAAGAATCCAAATAGGTTTTATTATCTTGACTAGAATTATTAAAAAATTTCAAGATTTTATTATTAAGTATGAACTTTGTGATGATTTTATATGAGTTTAAAGCATGGGTTTTAAGCCAATATCTTCTTGTGATAAGTATCTTTTGGTTTTATAAACCTATTTTGATCCTATAGTAGAGACTCCTTTTAATAATTTAAATAGATTTTAGACTTTATTTTTGACCATATATTCCAACTTCTCTTTCATAGCATCATATCACAGTATAAAGTTTTTTCCATTCATGGCCTGTGAAAAAAATATGGATCATATTTTAGTCCAATATAATGGTCAGACTCTTATGAGATATTGTAATACCCTGTACTTTTCCTAGTTTAGTTCAGCTCTTAATGTGTGAAGTGTTTGGTAGGTGAAGAATGTTCATAGAAATAACTTAGAGCCAAGAACCTTAGATTCGTCCAAAGTTTGGGGTTTGATTCTACAAGGGTCAACTTAGAAAGTATATAAATCTTGATATATGTGGAATTTTCCAGCTCAAGACCCACCAAATTATGAATAATTGAGTCAGCTTTCCAATGATTCTAATTTTGCCTTAATTCGTTACCCAGGTGAGAAGTTATGACATTTTTTGTGTGAGGCAGTAGCTTACCGCGATTATATCATGTGGCAGTGAGCCCCTAAATCACAATCGTCCTTTCTAGTAGCTCACCATAATTGGCCTTTGTCATGGCTAAAATTACGGTAGAACATGTAATGTATCGCGGTGAAGTGCAAATTCACACTCATCCATTTCCAGCGATGCAACACGATAGCATCGCGTCATAGAGTGTAAATTTGCACTCGTCCATTTCCAGTAATGCAATGCGATAGTGCCACATTATGCCGATGTGATAAATTGGGCTCCAATCACGATTTTAAATTTTAGAAAGGCATTTAAGTCAATTACTCTCGCCCTAATTCGTGAAAAATAGATGATTTAACATTATTCTAAGAATATTACGCTCTTTACTTACGAAATTTCTCCCCAAGAAAACCCTAAAACTTCAACCTTGAGTCCATTAAATCCAAGGTTTCATTATTCCTCTTCCAAGATAACCAAGAATTCAAGTTACCAGGTTTAAGAGATTCAAGAAGAAGCTTCAAGAACATCGTTAAGAATTCAAAGTTCAAGCTTTTGCATTCAAATAATTGAATAAGGTATGCGGGGTTTTGAACAAGGATACTACCTTCATCCTTGTGCCCAAAACTAGTTTCAAAGTTGAATTTTACCTGAAATATTATGAATTTTAGTTTAGGGTTCATACCCAATTATCATTGTTCAAGGATGTTGTTATTACAAGTGATTTAAATGTTGAGTTGCATGTTTACTTTAACTCTTTATGCGTGTGGCATGATTTTACGGATTGAAAATTGAATTTTATTATCTTTCTTGAATTATTAAAGAATTTCAAGATTTTATTATTAAGTATGAACTTTGTGATGATTTTATATGAGTTTAAAGCATGGGTTTTAAGCTCTAAGTATAAGTATTAATATTTCAAGAAGATTATGATTTTAAGCACCCTAAGAATAGTTTATATTCAGATTTTTAACAAGATTTGAGCTTTTGATCCTCAGCTAAGATATGAAATCCACACAGTTAGTTTTATTATAGTTTAAAGTATGGAGATGCATAACTGGTTTTCATTGTAAACCCGTATGTTAGTCTTAAAGTGGATTTCCTACAGAATGAGCATATAAGTTAAAAGAAGTACTATTTAGCATCGAGTTTGGTATGTGTCATAGTTCACATGACCCAGAACCACGAGCCAACGTAGGTATAGATTCAACTCATTTCCATGTATATCGATGACATATACAAATTGTGATCACTTAGTTCAGGTTATACTCCTTGGCAAGAGTATGACACCTCTCCCCAACATGAGGTTTTACCTTATAGGAACTAGACGTTGGGCACTATGATAACTCACATAGAGTATGTTGGTTAGAAGAACCTCCCTAAACCTAAGTCTTAAAAATAGAATAACAGAAGAACTCTTAGAAAACTAAGTGTAAAGGCTTACAAATGTACTCCGATATGGTCCTACTTAAGACTTTACCTATAAAACTTCAGCTTTTAGATTTTATATGATAAAAGTGAGTCCTTCCTACATTTAGAATGGATGATTTAAAAACAGATTTCAAGTACAGACTTAAAACTGTGGTAGCTCACTGTATTCATGTAGTATATTTTATTATTCATGATTTATGATTTTTTCTTTCAATTACTCAAGCCAAGGTGAGCCATTTATACTTAGCATGCATTGTTTATGAGAAAGATATACATTCCATCAATGTTTTACTTATGTATTTACCCCCATATGCTCAGTATATTTCAAAAGTACTGGTCTACATATATGTCTATGTGCTACATTATTTAATAATGTAGGTTCAGGTGCTTAGTTTCAATAGTAGGATTGATTGTGAGTATTTCTATCTATATTCCGACAGTTGGTGAGTCCTCATAGTTTAGGGACCCAGTTAATCAGATTTCCAACTTTTCAAAGTATTTTATTTAGTTATTTTCAGTCAGTGACTCTCTAGTTAGTAGTGTTAGAGGCTTTTTCGACTATTAGATACATTTAGACTTACAGTTTTGGTTATTCAAATTTCCTAGTTAAATAATTTCAGACATTATGTTCAGTTAATTCTAGTTCAGTTCAGGCAATGTTCTGTAGTTTAGTATTGTTTTGCATGCTTAGATTCCTGTATTATGAGTTACAGATTTAGTAGAAGGCTTAAAGGGTTATCATGAGACTACCTGTAGTCATGAGAACCATGTAACATCTTGTAACACCCCAAACTCCACAGTGCTCATAACCCCGAAGGACCACAAGCTAACCCATAACTGATATGTATAACTGGGTACTCCATAATATACTATATAAATGTGGAAAAAGTCTAAAAGGTCATAAGTTTCAAATATCTGATAAAACATAACATCTGGAAATATGATTTATCAATACCAAAGCAAAACTGAAATAACTGTCTGAATATGCTATAGTCTAGAAACCTCTAAATTGTCTAAAAACTGTGGAGTTGATGGGATATATCCCCAACTAACCCTAGACTACTGAAATAATAATGTAATAAATAATTATGCTATCCTCGAATGATGAGGACTCACTCTAGTCAGGCTGCTGTAACGTCTGATATACTAAGGATGCTTTGGAGCTCGTACTTCTGAACCTATGATATAAAACACCATATCACAAATGCGTCAGTGCGATTGAATGTACTAGAATGCAAGTGAGGTAGGCTAAATGTAAGGGATTTATATGTATGAACAATACTAACTGACTGAATAACATGAACGTGAGAATACATGTATGAATACATGAACTATAACTGAGATCATGACATCACTGAATTTGAATATTGATAACAAAAGTTTTCATATAACTAAAATACTATTATTTGAATGACTGTGTGTGACAGTCCTATTTTTTATGGAAGTAGTTGAGTTCTGTACTGAGCTGGGTGACTGTATCTGACAGTCTTGAATTCTATAGAATTATATGAGTTTTATTACAGAGACTGAGACTGAGACTGTAACTATGGGAAGTAGTCATCTAACCAACATACCATAAATAAGATAATATAATTGAGTTGGGGTCTAATCTATAACCCCAATTGGAAGGGTCTCAATACCGCGCCACTAGTAAGGACAAGGTGTGAGTAATCTCTCACCTAATAGGTACTCTAAGGAAAATGGTGAAACCCTCATATAACAGGTTAATCCACCTCATCTAACTTCAACTAGCAGGTCTGATGTCTTAACGTACACTGGCTACATAGTTCTAGAGAGCAAGGATTGGTTTTAAGAATCACATCTTCTAATAACAGGTGAGTTCCCATCCTTGGGTTTACTCGATGCTGAATTCTACTCCCATCTGAATAGACACTAAACATAATTAACTAAACTGCATTAGAATGTATTTATTAAGTTCTGTTGACTGACAGAACACTACTGAGATTACTAAATTTTTGAGATTTCTAAGATTACTGAGTTTCCTAAGTCACATGACTGATTGAGTTCTACTGATGATGGCGTAACTGAGATTATCATGAAACTGACACTGGCTCTAGGAACACTGCTAAATTATTGGGTATAAATATCCCCAGAACTCGATAACATAAAAGTAATTCATGGCACAAGTTCAAAAGCACAATAATGGCTACATATATATATCCATAATTCATTGACTAAGACATTTCATCAAACACTTGACATGCATTAACTTGTACATGAATGGAAATTCTATACTATCATACTATAATGGCACTTTTCCCTTCATATAGGCATTTAATCAAATATATGGGGAGCATACTTTGGTTAAACCATCATCAATGCATCTAATTATCATGTTGCATAAATTAATTTGCAATTTCAAGGGTTTGTCATTAATATTATGCAAATCATCACATACTAGGATCAATCATTGGAACATGTAATTTAAAACATGAATCAAAACCCAACAACAACATGGAAATGAATTTCAATTCAACTAAATCATAAACATTCATAAATACACAATCTTTGGAATTTGAAAAGAGATTCTTGAGCTTCATGGGTGAAAGGGACCCATGAATCAATACTTGACACACCTGGGGGATGGTTTCTTGAAAAATAGTGGAGAAAATCTTGAATTCTTGAATTGGGCTTAGACACCTAGGGAAGACCAAAATACCCTTTTAAAAATGGCTTAAAATTTCTGATCAGAAGTGACAACGCTTTGGACAATGGTCCATCTCTAGATCGACGGTCCATCGGTCCTGACCGTCGTACTTGGCCAGAATACGGGTTCACTACCTTAATCGCGATGGATTGGGTTATGGTATATCGCTATCACGACGGTCCTTCAGTCCTGAATATCACGAGTTCACTGCCTTAGTCACAAAAACTTGGGCGATGGTCCATCGCTAACTCGATGGTCCGTCGGCCTGACCATCGCTTTTGGGCAGTTTCGAGAGTTCTCTGTAAAATGTCTATAACTTTTTACTCCACTATTGGATTTGGACAAAACTGATATTGTTGGAAAGCTAATTTAATTTTCCACATGATAAAAATTCAAAATTAGGGAAATTCTATCTGATTTAAACATTAATAATTTAGTAAGTCATCACTAACTCTTCTGGAGACTAGATTTGACTTAAAGAAAGTTTGGGGTATTACACATCTCGAAACCCATTTTTGGAGCATTAAAAACATGGTATTAGAGACTACGTTTAAAAAGTCCTAGGAATTTATATAAGATGTGTTACGTAGAGTCATGATCATGGGTGTAAAGCGTGCCACATTTATGAGCAAGAGGCTACGGAACGATTTAGGAATTCATCATTTTCTTTCATGATCTATCATGCTTATATTGTATATATCTACTTTTAACTCATGATATTATGTTTTAAAATATTCCTTCTCGCCTACCTAATGCATGCAAAAATTATAACCAGCCACCCCAGCCTGCTGACCCTCTGAAATGAGAATGTATCCTATGCTGAATTTTGGGCTGTCTTTCAAGCATTGGCCCAAGCTGTGACTGCCAATGTTCAGGGAAACCATCAGGCTGCTGTCCCACTTTAACAGAATGGTTATTTAGTAGCAACCAAAATTTTTTACTTAATGAGAATGAATCCTCCTGAGTTCTTTGGGTCAAAAATAGGTGAGGACCTATAGTTTTACTTAGATAAGGTAAGAAAGATCACCCAAATTATGCATGTTACTGAGGAGAAAAGTGTATAGTTAGAATCCTATAGGATGAAGGATATGGTGTATGATTGGGTGGTAATGTAGAAGAATGATAGAGGTGATAATGTAGCTCCTATGAGTTGGTAGGTGTTTCAGGATGCATTTTTAGACAGGTTCTTTCCACTTGAATGGAGAGAAGCTAAGGTAGAGGAGTTCATGAACCTGAGGCAGGATGATATTAGTGAAAGAGTATTGCCTTAAGTTTAATTAGTAGTCTAAGTATGCCCCTGACATGATGGCTGGCCCTAGGTTGGGTATAAGTAAGTTTGTTACTGGAGTGTCTAGTTTGGTGGTCAAGAAGTGTAGGACTGCCATGCTTATTGGGGATATGGATCTTGTTAGGCTGATTATTCATGCTCAACAGATGAGACAGAAAATTTTAAGGGGGAGAAAGAGGGGAAATAAGAAGGCTAGAATCAGGCCAGCTTGACTATGTCAGACAAGGTTTAGAGGGGAAATCATTTGCAGTTTTAGTGTCGCTCATCTATGCCAGCGTTATCTTCAGACAGTGTTCCCGGACCCAGAACCAGGTAGGAGTTGTGGGGTAGAACTTCTATGGCTAGGTCTCAGAGTAATGTGGGTGGAAAACCTAGTTATCCTTTATGTGCTAAGCGCGGTAAGAATCATCTTAGTGAGTGCTTGTTGGGATAGAAAGGCTGTTATGGATATGGTAAGTTGGGTCATGGAATAAAAGAGTGCTCGCATGCTAAGCAGGAAAGCAGGTATGTTCGTCCCAGACTCAAGATACTGGTGCACCAGCTTCTCGAGGTCATCCAATCCCTTATTAGGGTGCATCATCCAGTACTTATGGCGTTTAGTGGTAGAATTGGTTCTATGCTTTACCACCCCGTTAGAAGCAGGAGAGTTCACCAAATATTATTTCTAGTATGCTTTGTGTCTTTTATCTCGATGTTTATGTACTGTTGAACCTCGGGTCAAATCTCTCTTATGTGACCCCATTAGTTGTAGTAAATTTTGAGGCAAGTCCTAAAAAACTCCCTAAGCCCTTATTATTTTTCACCTCAGTGGGTGAGTTAGTTTTTGCCTTATGAGTCTATAGAAAGGGTCCTATCACTGTCCTTCATAAAATCATATTAGTAGACCTGATAGAGTTTGACATGGTCGATTTTGACATTATTATTGGTATGGATTGGCTCTATTCCTATTATGTATCTATAGATTGTCGCACTCGAGTAGTAAAGTTTCAGTTCTTGATGAGCTAGCCTTTGAGTGGGAATGTAATTCAGTATCTCCCAGGAGTTATTTCATATCCTATCTTAAAGCCAGAAAGTTGATTTCAAAAGGGTGCATCTATCCTTTAGTTTGAGTCGAATACACTAAGTCTGAGGCTCCAATAGTTTAGTTAGTCCACGTAGTCAGTGAGTTTTTTGTAGTTATTCCCGAAGATTTGCCAAGGGTACCTCCTGATAGGGAAATAGAATTCGATATTGACCTTCTTCCAGATACTCAGTCCATCTCTATTTCTCTATATCGTATGGCTCTAGCCGAGGTTAAGGAGTTAAAAGAGAAACTTGAAGGCCTCTTAGATAAAGGTTTTATAATGCCCAGTGTCTCTCCATGGGGCACTCCCATTCTATTCATGCATAATAAAAATTGTTCTCTCTGAATATGTATCGACTACCATCAATTAAATAAAGTCACAATTAAAAACAAATGTCCTTTTCCTTAGATTGATGACTTATTCGACCAACTCCAAGGTGCAAGTTACTTTTCTAAGATAAACCTTAGATCTGGCTATCATCAGGTTAGAGTAAGGGAATGTGATATTCCAAAGACAGCTTTCAGAATCCGTTATGGTCATTTTGAGTTTCTAGTCATGTCCTTCGAGCTGACAAATGCCCCATCAACCATCATGGACTTGATGAACAGAGTGTTCAAATAGTATTTAGACATGTTTGTCATAGTTTTTATTGATGATATTCTTGTCTATTCTCGTAGTGAAGATGACCATGTAGACCATCTTAGAATTGTGTTGCAAACTCTTAGAGATAGCCAACTGTTAATCAAATTCAGCAAGTGTAAATTTTGGTCAAGATCAGTAGCTTTCCTCGGCCATATTATTTCTAATAACTACATTAGAGATTATCCCTAAAAGACTGAAGCATTGAGAAACTGGCCTAAACCCATCTCTCTATCAGACACTAGGAGTTTCTTGGGTTTTGCTGGCTATTACAAATATTTTGTTGAAGGGTTTGTATCTATTGCACCCCTCATGCCTAGATTGACCCAAAATAAAGTTAAGTTTCAGTGGTCAAATTCCTGTGAACAATTTTCAGGAGTTGAAGGCTCAACTCACTTCAACCCCAATTTTAGTGCTACCTGATAGTACAGATGGTTTTGTTGTCTATTGAGATGCTTCTAGAGTTGATCTGGGTTGTGTTTTGATTTAGCGAGGAAAGGTTATAGCCTATGCTTCTAGATCGCTTAAACCTCACAAAAATAACTACCCTACCCATGATCTTAAGCTAGCTGCTGTTGTATTTGCATTGAAAATCTAGACGTACTATCTTTATGGGGTGCATATTAATGTTTTCACGGACCATAAAAGCTTGCAATATGTGTTTACTTAGAGTGAGTTGAATCTTCATTAGAGAAGGTGGTTAAAATTTTTGAAGAATTACGACATGAGTGTGTTATATCATTCAAGCAAGGCCAATGTGGTGGCAGATGCCCTTGGTAGAGTATTTATGTGCAGTGTTGTACATATGGAGAAGGATAAGAGAGATTAGTTTAAGAAGTTCTCTGGTTAGCTAGATTGGGTGTGAGGTTTGTTGACTTAGTTGAGGGGAATGTTTAGATTCAGAGTAGTTGAAAACTTTCTCTAGTTTCTGAAGTGAAAGAGAAGCAAGATAAGGACTCTAATTTGGTCAAGCTGAAAGGGTAAGTTAAAGACCAAAAGGTAGAGGTTTTCTCCCAAGGGGGAGATGGTGTGTTGAGATACTAGAGTAGATTGTGTGTGCCATGCATTGATGATTTGAGGTAGCAGATTATGGAAGAATCACATGGTGCATGTTACTCTATTCACCCAGGAGCCACCAAGATGTACCGCGATTTGCGGGAAGTCTATTGGTAGAGTGGTATGGATTAAGATATCATAGAATTTGTGCCAAGTGTGTTACTTGCCAACAGGTTCAGGTAGAGCACCAAAGACCAGGTAGCATATTATAGTAGTTTGGTAGCCCCACTTGGAAGTAGGAAGAGGTGAACATGGACTTTGTGACAAGATTACTCCATTCGTGTCGTCAGCTTGATTCGATTTGGGCTATTATAGACAGATTGACCAAATTAGCCCATTTCTTTCCAGTTCACACATCCTACATAGTTGAAGATTATTCTAAGCTGTATATAAGAGAGTTTCTCAGATTGCACGGAGTTCCCTTGTCCATTATTTTAGATAGGGGTTTTCAGTTTACATCTTAATTTTGGAAAGCCTTTCAGAAGGGTCTTAATGCCCAAATTAATCTCATTTTAGCTTTTCACCCTCAGATAGATGGTCAGGCAGAGAGGACCATTCAGACCCTAGAGGATATGTTAAGGGCATGTGTTCTTGACTTCAAAGGCAGTTGGGATGACCACTTGCTGTTGATCGAGTTTGCCTACGATAATAGTTACCATTCTAGTATTCAGATGACCCTATTTAAGGCTCTTTATGAAAGAAGATGTATGTCACTAGTCAGTTGGTTCAAAGTGGGTGAGTCCGCTTTAAGGGCTAGATATGGTGTTTGAAGCCATGGAGAAAGTCCAATATATTCAAGAGAGATTGAAGGCAGATCAGAGTCGTAAAAAATCATATGCTGATGTAAGAAGGAGAGATCTTGAGTTTTAAGTCGATGCCTTAGTTTATTTGAAGGTTTCACGCATGAAGGGGGGGGGGGGGGTAAAGAGATTTGGCAAAAAAGGAAGCTTATTCCCCAATATGTGGGTCCCTACAGGATATTGAGTCATGTGGGAAAGGTAGAGTATGAGCTTGAGCTACCCGTAGACTTGTCATTTGTTCACCAGTGTTCTATATATCCTTATTGAAGAAGTGTATGGATGATTCAGTTGTTGTAGTCCCTCTAGAAAGCACAGATATTTAGAATATCCAGTTATTTAGAATATCCTTTCATACGAAGAACTTCTAGTAGAGATTCTTGATAATCAAATCTGTAGGCTAAGCAACAAAGAAGTTCCCTTGGTCAAAGTTCTTTGGCGGAATCAGTCTGTTGAGGGTGCCACTTGGGAAGTCGAAGCAAACATACGAAACAAGTATCCACACCTCTTCTCTACAAACTCAGATTCAGCCTATGGTAATAGTCTTCCTTCACTTATTTCTTTTCTAGTCTCAGTTTCAGCCATGTGATTATCTTTATGTCATTTCATACATTCACAGATTAGTTCATTTACTCACTATGTTTTAGATTCAGTCATGTAGTTCTATTTACAGTAGCGCACGCCAGTATATAGTCTCAATTCCTTAGTATCCTCATGTTAACTAGTATCATTCAAGGATGAATGTTCCCAAGGAGGAGATATTGTAATACCCCATACTTTCCTAGTTCACTTCAGCTCCTAGTGTGTGAAGTGTTTAGTAGGTGAAGAATGTTCATTTTTAATCACTTAGAGCCAAAAACCTTAGATTCGTGCAAAGTTTGGTGTTCAATACTACAAGGGTCAACATTGAAAGTGTATATCTCTTGATGTATGTAGAATTTTCAAGCTACCCACCAAATTATGGATAATTGAGTCATCTTTCTAATGATACCAATTTCACCTTAATCCGATACCCAGGTGAGAAGTTATGGCATTTTTCATTTGAGGTAGTAGCTTACCGCGATTATATCGCATCGTGGTGAGCCCCTAAATCACAATAGTCCTTTCCAGTAGCTCATATCAATTGGCCGTGTCACGCCAGAAATCGCGGTGGAATAGGTAAGTCATTACAGTGTAGTGCAAATTCACACTCGTCTATTTTCAGTGACGCAATGTGATAGCACCGCATCGCGGTGAAGTATAAATTCACACTCGTCCATTTTCAGTCTTGCAATGCGATAGCATCGCATCACGCTGAGGTGAAAAATCAGACTCCAGTCGCGATTTTAAATTTTAGAAGGGCATTTAAGTCAATTACTCTCGCCCTAATTCATGAAAATAGACGATTTAACCTTATTCTAAGCATTTTACACTCTTTATTCACCAAATTTCTCTCCAAGAAAACCCTAAAGCTTGAACCTTGAGTCCAAGAAATTCAAGGTTTCACCATTTCTTTTTCAAGATAACCAAGAATTTAAGTTACCGGGTTCAAGAAATTCAAGAACATCATTAGGAATTTGAAGTTCAAGATTTTGCATTCAAATAATTGAATAAGGTATGTGGGGTAATGTACAAGGATACTGCTTTCATCCTTGTATCCAAAACTAGTTTTAGAGTTGAATTTTACATGAAATTATATGAACTTCAGTTTAGGGTTCATACTCAATTATCATTGTTTAAGGATGTTGATGTTACAAGTGATTTAAATGTTGAGTTGCATGTTTTCTTTCGTACATTTATGCGTGTGGCATGATTTTATGGATTGAGAATTGAATTTCATTATCTAGACTAGATTTATTAAATAATTTCAAGATTTTATTATTAAGTATGAACTTTGTAATGATTTGATATAAGTTTAAAGCATGGGGTTTAAGCCCTAAGTATAAGTGTTGACATTTCAAGAAGATTATGCTTTTAAGCACCCTAAGAATAGTTTATATTCAGATTTTGAACAAGATTTGATCTTTTGATCCTTAGCTAAGATATGGAATCCACACAGTTAGTTTTATTAGAGTTTCAAGTAAGGAGATGCATAACTGGTTTTCATTGTAAATTCTTATGTTAGTCTTAAAGTGGTTTTCCTATAGAATGAGCATATAAATTAAAAGGAGTAGTATTTAGCACCGAGTTGGGTATGTGTCCTAGTTCACATGACCCAGAACTATGAGCCAACATAGGAACAAATTCAGCTCATTCCCATGTATATGGATAACAGATACAAATTGTGATCACTTAGCTCAGGTTATACTCCTTGGCAAGAGTATGACACCTCTCCCCAACGTGAGGTTTTCCCTTACAGGAACTAGATGTTAGGCTCTATGATAGCTCACATAGTGTATGACAGTTAGAAGAACCCCTTTAAACCTAAGTCTTAGAAACAGAATAACTGAACAACTTTTAGAAAACCAAGTGTAAAGGCTCTCAAATGTACTCAAATATGGTCCTACTTAAGACATTACTCACAAAACTTCAGCTTTTAGTTTTCATATAATAAAAGTGAGTCCTTCCTACACTTAGCATGCATGATTTGAAAACAAATTTTAGTTACAGACTTCATACTAAGTGTGGAGGCTCACAGCATTAATATAGTATATTTTATCATTCATGATTTATGATTTTAGCTTTCAATTACTCAAGCCAAGGTGAGCCATTTATACTTAACGTGCATTGTTTATGAGAAAGATATACATTCCATCTCTCTTTTACTTATGCATTCACCCTAATATGCTCATACATTACCAAAGTACAGATCCATATATATGTCTATGTGCTACATTATTTAATAATGTAGGTTCAGGTGCTTAGTTCCACCAACGTGATTGACCGCTAGCATCTCTATCTACATCCCGGCAGTTGGTGACTCCTCATAGTTTGGGGACCTAATTAATCAAACTTTCAGCTTTTCAGAGTTGTTTATTTAGTTATTTTTAGTCAGTTCGAGTCAGCTGGGGGTCTGTCCCAACAACTCTGTAGTTAGTAGTGTTAGAGGCTTTTTCGACTATTAGATACATTTTAGACTAACAGTGTCGGTTATTTAGATTTCCTAGTTAAACACTTTCAGATATTATAATTAGTTAATTCTAGTTCAGTTCAGACTGTATTCAGTAGTTCAGTATTGTTTTGCATGCTTAGATTCTTTTATTATGAGTTACAACTTTAGTAGAAGGATTAAAGGGTTAGCTTGAGACTACTCATAGTCTTGAGCACCGTGTGGTGTCTTGGGACCCATTTTTGGGGCATTACAGATATACAACATAGTCAGAGAAATGGTTGATTTATGATCTCTTAAAGATTTCCTTACTTTCACTTGTTTAGATACTCCTCCAATAATGGATTCAGTTAAAGCGGGTTGTTCTTCTTGTGGCTCATCAAGTGGTGGTGTTTCTTGAACTTCTTTCTCTTTTGGTAATTCAAGAGAATATATCAAATTCACGTTCAATCTTTCAACATATAAATGTTCCAAAATTGGTCCCTTTTCTCTTCTAGTTCCATCACTTGAGTTGAATCACTTACACTTACTTCATTTCATTAAGATATTTAACATTTCTCATCTCAACAAATTTAGGAGAATTAGAAGGACAATAAAAAATCTAAATCCTTTAGAGTGAATCGCATAGCCTATAAATAAATTTCTTAGTGTTCTTTCATTCAACTTTTTTAATTATAGGTTATAAGCCCTTACTTCAGTTGGACATCCCGGACGTGCAAATAGGTTAAACTAGGTTTTCTTCATTTTCATAATTCAATAGGTGTATTGAGTACAACCATGGATGAAACCCTATTTAAAATATATACAATGGGTTTTAAGGCTTCACTCCATAAGAAAAATGATAAACTCCATTTTTTAACACTATTTTCCTATGGTGTTCTTGGCATGGTTTATTGAGTAATAACACTTTTTTTTAAGAAACTCAACAAATGTACCTTTAACTTCCCCTTATTTGTGTACCTATCATAATATTCTCCACCCTTATTAGATCTTACGATTTTGATTTTAGTTCTAATTTGTTTCTCTACTTCTATTTTAAAAACTTTAAAAGCTACAAGTGCTTCTGATATAAAGTAGAAAATAGAGATACATATATCTTAAATAGTCATCAATAAATGAAATAAAACATCTCTCATCATTCTAGCAAAGGGTAGCAAAAGGTTCACAAATATTTGTATGTATGATCTCATGCAACTAAGAACTCTTTTTGATACCTTTAGTAGATTTGTTGGTCTGCTTACCTTTATACAGTCCACACAAGTCTCAAAGTTAGAAAAATAATAGCTTCAAGAACTCCATCATTAACTAACATTCTGATTGTTTCAATAGAGATATGTCTCAATCTCTTGTGTCAAAGATTTAATAAGTTCTCACTGATAATATGTAGCTTAGCACCAATTTCTTTATCTAGAGTTAAGACATTACATTCAGTCGTGAAGGCTAGCTCAAGTTTAAATATTTTTTCATATAAATTTCTAAAACCTAACTATATTGCCTTTTAAAAGTTTTATTATAGACAAATAAACATTGAAATTATAACCAACTATTGAATATAATGGAACACAATCAGTATTTTCTAAATTTAATTGAAAATCATATTTTAAATTAAGCCTATAAGTCCCTATGCCTAACATATGTGATTCCATCCTATCACCGTAATACATATTTGTTCACTTTGTATTGCCTTTCTTAGAGTTAAAAAATCTTGCATGATTTTTTCAATATGCGTTGTGGAACCAGAATCGGTCCATAATGCATTATCAAAAACTTCAATGAAGCTAGATTTATAGCATAGAAAGGTAAAATTAATTCTTTTCTCAAGCTATTTCTTGTATTTCAGGCAATTTTTCTTTAGTGGTCCCTTCTTTTGTCAAAAACAATAAGAGTCTTTGTCAAGACTGTTTTTCTTCTTCGTAACCAAATACATTTTCAGGTATCTCATGTTTCAACCTCTTTTATTCTTGAACACATATGGTCAAAAGTTCATCGATTGATTATTTATCTTTATGTGTGTTGTAAGATATCATAAACAGATAATATTTCACAGAAAGAGAGTTGAAAATAAAATGCATCAGAAATAATTCAAATATGTCTAGCTCAAGGGACTTGAATTTAGTAGTAATATCGCTCATCCCCATAATGTGCTTGAGCACTGTATGACCTCTATTTAATGTATACTTGAGACCCTCTTCATAAGGGTGTTGGTCAATGCCTTATCGAAGCTTACAAATTATTCAGTAATTGTCTTTATGAAAGCTTTGACGTTGTCATTGTTAAGGATAGAACCCCTAATGATTTGACTTATATGAGATTTTATGAGAATTAAACTTATATGATTCGATCATTCCAACCACTCATAAAAAGCTTAGCATCTGGCATATTTGATTTTGTGGGTTTAGGTGGTTCTTATACACGGAGTGCAAAATACAAGTTCGAGAACTTTAAAGTGGGAATAACTTTCTACTTCCATTCAGTAAAGTTACCACCAGACAATATTGGAATTCAAACATTTTTGTTAAATGCTAGAGTAGGAAAATTATTTGAACTACAAAACAAGGATACACACACATAAGCTATAAAACACATAACCATTGTAGTGAATCGCATAAAATATCGGTTCTAAGTAAATTTTAAACCTTAATGTGGCTAGGGATTACAACCCATGCACAATTTTTATCTAACTATATTAAACTGGTAAATCAAATAAATCAAGAAAATAATCTGCACCCGTGGGCATATAATAATTTTAAACTGAAGCATTTACTATCTCATTCCAATTAATCTAACCAAACTAGTTACCTTCTTGTGGGGTAAGACTACTATTTTGATATGATAAATTAAACTTTATTAGATGTCATTATCATATCTTAATCACTGAACTTTATTTGATTAAAGAACTAATTTTTTTTAATATCATAGACTCTGGATGCTATAGCTAACCCAAGCATATGAAAAAAAAAAACTTAGAATGACATCTCACATTGTTAACTTTAATAATTAACTTAAAAATATAGTTGATTAAACACAAGGTTAAAATCAAATTGAATGGCAAAGCCTACATCAAAGTAATTCGATGCACAAAACATGTAACATCAATTAAGAAAAGCCTACAAAACGAAGAAATGGGTTAAGCCTATATATCCTTCATTGAGATGATAATTTTTAAAATCATAATATTAGTTACTTCACCCACTGTCATGACCCTAAATTTGAGGTCATGATGGTATCTTCCTCTATCCAGTCTTAGTAAGTAAGGCGAAGAACCCATAAAGAAAAAATGCGATAAATAAAGAAAAATAAGTAAATACGAGACTTCTAGAACAAAGTTAGGCCATAGAGATCATAATCAAAAGTATGACTAAAAATACAACAAAATTCCAAAATATTGGTGTCATAAGTGGAAAGAACATCTAATACAAAGTCAGAAAACTGAAATACAATAGTCTACCTCCGAAGATAATTACAAATATGATAAAGATGAGAAGAGGACTAAAATCAGTCCTAATATATGATCACATCAATACCTTTAATATCAGCTCTGATAGCACAAAATTAGTTGTTGCGAATCATACTCAAACTAGAATCTGAACCGAAAAGGCATAGTAGGAGTGAGTACAGTTCAGTCAGTTATACTCAGTAGGTATCATAGATCGGCTGAGCAAAGTATAAAACAATTCAAGTAAAAAATATTATAACTATGTCATCTACAAATCGAAAAGTTCCCAAATGATAGCTTACACTGTCTTCACTAATAGTTTTATATATAAAGACCAACAAAAAAGTATGCAAAAAATATTGCTAAGGAAACTGACTACATAAGAACAACACATAAAGAAAATACAATGATTTAATGCAATGCAAATCAATAATGACGTGAAAGTGATGAATGCAAGTCGTTGCATGACTTTTCGTACACACCTTTTGAGCCTTAGTGCTTCAAGACAGGACCCATGAGGGTATTTGCTATTAGTATACTTCTTATATCTCGATCTCATATTTCAACTCACCTCTCTGGATAATATTCATGAATCAAGAATTGTGTAAAGTGTCTTATCCACCTCTTCAGCTAATATTTACTGATCAAGGATTTTATAAAGTATTTCTTAGTGGTACCAATTATTCATGAATATGAATGAATGAGATGAGGATGCATGCTCATAACTAAGTAAATATGATAATTAATCAACTTAATAATAGTATAAATAAGCTCTACTCTCCTCAATATGATGATAGTCCATGATATGAGCCCTTCTCGACACCTACTAAAGTGAATAGTCATGTAGACATTATTAATATCATCTCAAAAACCTCTTTCTTGGGCATTACTATCATGATAAAGATAAATAATATTTCGAAAGGCCTATAATATCTATTCAAGCTCCTGCACAGACAACACATTGATAATAATGGCAATTAATACACAAACAAGGCCTACAATGTCAAATAAACCCCCACTTAGGCATCACTACAATTATATTCTCTCAAGTCAATAACAATATATAAAATCTCCACTCAGGCATCACTATAATTATATTATCTCAATTCAATAACAATATATAAATAATCAAATGGATAAATGATAAAAAATAATAATTATGAAATACTACCCCCTCGACTAAATTCACCCGTAGTATGCTTTACAAAAAAGTTAACTACCCAAACCAGTGTGAAGAAAGTTAAGCCATAACCTACCTCGAAAAGCCAAAAATCCAAACCTAACCTTTCAAGCAGAGCCTTTCCTTCATGAATGGTCTCCATGAGTTAAAACTATTAAAAACTTAATTTGCGCATTAAAAGGAAGATAATGGTACCCTGATTAGCTATATTTGAATCAGGTCCAAAATTAATCCAAAAATGAGCTCAATAATGAAAACTAGAATTTTATTTTGAAAATTTATTCTTCAAGTCAAAAGGAATCTACAACTGATAACCCATGTGCAAACAAGTTGAGATTGATGTTCAAATAATTGAATGAACCATTATAAGTTTGACAAAAAATATACCTAAATTCTAGTTTGAAAATAAAATTTAAAGGTGGCTTTGAAGATATAATCATAAGGAGTTAATGAAATAAGAGTTTGAGGCTTACCTAAGCAAAAACGGTGAAGAAAACCCTAAAATTCACCCTATTTCAAAGCTTTCAAGTCCAAAAAATGATAAAAAAATGCAAAAATAGGGTATTTATACTATTTTGAGAATAGTGCCTCATAATCGCAGTACCCCATCTCACAATCATGAGGGTCAATATTGACATGAGGTAGATCACTCATTACGATTGCGGGAGGTGGGCCTCACGACCGTTATGAAGAATCTAATTCGATACACTAGAATACCCTTTGCAATCGTGATACTACCATCATGCACGTGCGATGAAGAATATTATCGAAGCTTGAAATCGTGACACATGGTCACTCGATCAAAATAAAGGCCTAATTCAACAGATACTCTTATTGCACCACCTGAAACTTTAACTTCATAGTCTTTGAACGAACCCTCGGGATTCGTTCAACACACCATAGAACTAAATCATATAATCTATTAGGCTTTTTTTGGTATTGTGGACTCAATGGTAATGTCAAAGTTTTGAAATAAAATCATTTGCCAAAAATTAGCCTTGAGACCCTCTAAAAGCTTATTTTAACTAGTTTTCAAAATAAGGGTCAAAATACAAAATAAAATCTTGAAACTCAAACTAACTATGCTCCTAATTCAAAATCGATATTTTGGATCTAATGAAACTGTCCACATTGTCATCCATCTCAAAACTCAAATTTATTGACCAAAGCCAAACTCATGGCTTATGAATCCTCTAATAGTCTCAAACTCTCCCAAATCACTCTATAATGCATCGAGGATCGGGCCTATCATCCAACGACTTACAAATAACATGTAACGATTATAGAGAAGAATAAAATGGTCAAAAATACATAAAAAAATAAAAGTCACAACTAATTGTTATACCCACATTATTAGTAAGTCTTGATCAATAACTATTTTAAATTATTCTAATTCTAGTTTGATATGAAAAGTGAAGAAAAGAGCTGATCAATGGATGTACAGGTAGTGATGACCGATTAACATACTAAAGACACGATTTTTATGTTTTTAAAAGGAAACAATGTCACAATTTAATAGGAAAATTGTGTGTTTGAAATTTAAGAACTAACATCATCGTTATTTGATTAATGAAATAATTAATTTATATTGAAGTCACCAATTCTTCAATAAGTTTCGTCTTCAGAATATTAATCAAATAAAATATAATGGGTATTTTATTTAATATAAATATTCGGGTTTGCCCCAAAATTGATTCATTTAATCACGAATATAATATCGATACTGAACAATAGTAAAGGTAGACTCTAATACCACATGCCGAGTTTCAACACATAGTACAAAGCCAACACAACAAAAAATTGCACAGGAACTTACCTTTGTCCATGATTGTTCAAGTGTAGGAATCCTTTTCTTATCTATCATTGGCTTCTAAACCTTAAAGAGAAAGAAGAAGAGACCTAGAATCTTCTAGTTCATGTCTTTCAAAGTATATCTAGACTGATGAAGTCACATGCATATTTGTAGGTAGATTAGAGACTCTTAGGCAAATAAATTTAATCCTAGGGACTTCTCATAGTTATTTCTTTCCATCAAAGAAATACCATATATGTATAACTTGAAGAAAAAATAATTGACTAGTTTACTACTTTACTTGGAAGACAAGGTAATATTTCATTATCAAAATTTGTGGGTCACACATAGTCTCAAAAGAGACATGTATTTTAGAACAATATTATCTAATTAATTACATTTCCCATAAACTCTCAAATTATTGGAACCTTAGTTTACCTTTGAAATGTATAACGACTACCAAAAGAGTTTATAAAGGTCTTGAATACTCTCATTATTATAATAAATTATATGTAAGTTTATTTTCAAATTATAATTTAGTCTGTATTAGATTTATAGCCCGTTTGGCTAAGTTTATTATTTTTCAAAAGTGCTTATATTTTTCACAAAAGTGCTTATTCAAAAAAATTGAGGTATTTGACCAAACTTTTAGGAGAAAATAAGTGCTTCTGGGGAGTAACAAAAGATTTTTTCATAATCTATAAAACTTTGATCCTGGTGAAAACCACTTTCAAGAAAAGTAATTTTAAGAAAAATACACTTAAAAATACTTTTAATAGTTTGTCCAAATGCCAATTGCTGCTCAAAAGTACCTTGTATAATTTATAGGCCAAACACAAATGTTTCTCACTAAAAATATTTTTTTAAAAGCACTATTAGGAAAAAAACCGGCTATTAGTTGTGAGTTCCAACATCGGGTTACTGATCCTTGAGGATAGTGTAGTTTTAATTAGTGAGGAACTTACTAAAAATAGTCTATAGTTTTGGAAATGAGAATGCTCTTTGCCTAACTTTCAAAATTACAATTCATAACCTTTCTTTCTCTTTTCTCTTCTTTATTTTTTCTCACACCCCAACTGATACTGACGGATAAGAACTACGTACACTTACTTTATAAGCACTCTATGACGTGCCAGATTATGGGCTAATAATGAGCGGGTTATCCAATATGAGATCTATACATACATGAGGAGTTGCATTAATAAAAAATGTACAATACAATACTATATGATGTCCTTGAAGCCTGTAGCCAGTTTAGCACACTATACTATGAACGACTAGTTGGCATAGGGCCCGACATACCCAACTAGACACTTGTACATATAAGAAAAAATACTAGACATAGAATGGCTTCAAAGAGATATGGAACTAACCAAAATATCAGCTGAAAATGACAATAGGGTATTATATGGATGTTTTCTAGCTTGAGGATCAAAGCTTGCATCAATAAATTGTGGTACCCTCAACACGTCAGTACATGAAAAATATGTATCGATATAAAAGCAGACTAAATAATAGTTGGCCAAGTGTGGAAGCTCATATGAATCAAATACTAAAGTGAAAGAAGTATGAGCAAACAAGTAACACGTATATGATATAAAACTGTAACCTATGTACCAACCTTATTAGCTCATGATATAATACCTATGAAAGTGTTCATTATAATATAGAGCCTATGATTTGCCTAGGTGATGTATTTAGCCTATATTTAATACAAATAATCACAAGATGGACAACCGAAGGTAATCTGAGGTATGTATAGAGCGTATGTTGCTCAAATACTCATTGTTATGATTTTATAGGTAAAAATATAGCCGCAGTGTGATAGAAGGTATGCCACCTAGGGGCTCACTATGAGGGTCTGCCCGCAGGCCATATATGCTATATGTTTACTCGAGTTCAAGAAAACTAGTGTCCAACCTTCCCGTTGACTCCAAATGCAGATGATGCCATAAAGGCATGTACACGTCAATATTTGGTCTTACTATAATATTCTGTTATCGATCTTGTGAATAAAATCACATTAGGAGCATGTGCCAAGCAAAACCAATGTACCCTGCCATCGTTAATGTTTATCAAATAATGACTTGAAGGCCTATGACATGTGAATTACGACAATGATCATTTAACTAATACATATAAGTGCAACTATTCTATTACCATTTACTTTTATTCCTAATGTATGATATATATTGTGGCCTAAGGGATTCAAGGAAGCAAACTTATGTTAATATGGAATATTATGAAGACTCGACATAGATAGATCAAGATGGATACTTATAAACTTGATAACAGAACTAGGGAGTGATATATAAGACAAATAAAGATTCTATAATCGTATTTTATAAGGGCTAGACTAGCATTGATTACATGGAGAACATGACATAGGGTAGTTCCTTAATGGCGAGGTAAGGTTTTGCTTTACATACCTTAGTGCTTTACTAGCTACGATAGTATCTCGAGCCTCAAACAATTCGACTGGTGATAATGTAGCCTTTATCCTTCCAACTACCCATTCAAGGTATCCGATAGCCAATCTACTAATTACAAGTGTAACATATATGTCCATCAATGACCCGTAGGTGAATTTAATAATTTATTTCAATAATATTTGATTATGCCCAAAATCAATCATTCTTAACAAGAATACAGATTGAATTTTTATTTTTCCAACTTATACAATTCAACATTAAATCCACCTAAGTAATAGGAGTCCCTAAAAACTCTTCGTTCTTCGAAATCTCCCCTTTTCTCATAAACCTATTTCAAAAAGTAGTGGAAAGATTCAAATTAAACATCTCCAAATGCTTCTCTATAAACATATTCAAAAATAGGATAAAGAATTTACCTTTTGGAGTTCACATTCAAACTAGAGGTTTTATAAATTAATTCTTGAAATTCTTTGAAGTTGCCACAAAATCCTTTAGCTTATGACCCGAAGAACATAGGTATCCCTCATACGCTTATAATGCCTTCTTGATAATTTAGATTAATTCTCTTTGTGGATAGGAAAGAAAAATAAATAAAGAAAAAAATAGAGTTGCGCAAAGAAACATAGGAGTGGCGCCTATTTCTTGTTTCCTGGAAATGATTTCCAGTGAAATGAGAAATACTCCATTTTTTCACTTAGTACTAGTTTAGAAAAATAATTTACAGGTGGACCCCATATATTTTGAATATTAATAACAAATATATACAAAGAAAATAAAAGGAGGCATCAAATATTGAGATAAATACTTACACTATTTGTAACACCCTAGATTTATGGTTCTTGAAAATTTCTAAATTTTTATCCTCACTATCCTGATTATGACTCCTATGACGAGTCGTAGAGAGTCTTAACGGTTCATGGGGACTCGGTCGCAACTTAATCAGAATTAGTATTCTTCTCTAAGTACGAGTGACTCTCAATTAGTCGTCAAAACTTCTTACGGGTCATAAGGACCAAGTCATAAGGTGTCAAAAAATTTTAGCCCAAAACACTATATTTATTATGACTTGAGGCCATGAATCTTGAACACTCATGATGAGTCGTTGTATTCCAATTGTAGGGTGTCTAGTGTGTCATCCCAAAATTGTTGCTATCTTGAGTACAGGAAGTGGTTACGCTCATTAAGTATGGTTATGAGTTAGTGGTATGAATTGTGACCAGACCAGTATGGGGCCTTGGTAGTTCTGTCTTGACTACGACTCCTTGTGATGAGTCATAATGTATCCTTACGAGTAGTATAGTGAATCATACTCACTAACGACTAAATTTTAGCTTTTAATTTGAAGGAACATTGGACAATTCCATCCTTGCCTAATTAAAACCCCACATCCATAAATCATTAAGGGGGTTATATTACATACTGAACGTACTCAAATACTTCCAAAGCTTTCTCAAATTCTCTCAAGAGCCATACTTAGGGTTTTCAAGTAGTACGACATCCAAGAACTCAAGGGATGAATTTCTTTCATGAAACTTGGTATTTTAGGCATATTACTCTCCTCTCATTGTTAATTTGTTAAAAATATATGTTTTAAAATACCATTCATGAGATATGGATGATTCGTTTGAAATAAGGATTGGGTTTTTTTTGAATATTTATGGATTGAACAATGTTTTTCATGGTTTAATTGTAATTAATCATAATTTAATTATGGTTTTGAACTTGTGGGTTCTAGAGATTTGTGAGTTTTTCCAAACTTGTGACTTTTGAAGTGGTTATGATCCCAACCCCATATTGTAAAATTGACTTTAGTTATGAAAAATGTGAGAATTTGAATTGTTCTTGCAATATTACTTAATGATTTTAAATTGAACCTTATTAGGTTGTTTAATTCCCTAACTAATGCGTAATTGAACCAAGGGGTTGTGAATTCCTCCAAGTGAATATAGTTAGTGTGACATGTTGATGTTACCTTGCAAGTGTAGTTGGTATGGTGATACCAACAATGTATGCCCAAGTTTGTATTATGGTTCAATGAATGGTATTGTCTGATAAATGTTTTTAATTAGGCCATAATGAAGACTATTGAGCCAAGTCATGAAAGTGGTATTCCCCAGGGACCCATACTAGAAATTGGAGTTATCAATACGGGGGTCTATATGATTGGGTAGTTCGAGTCCTCCTTATTACTATCATTTGATTAGGAGGTTTGAGTCTTTTAAATCTTATTACATGAATTGTGCTTGTGTCACCTTGATATGCAGGGAGGTTCGAGTCTCCCATAGTGCAATGTATACCCTCTGATTTATGCGACCACATGCATTAGGGCCTTACCAGCTGGAGGAGAGCTAGACCCATATAGCCCATGGGTTCCTTCATATGTTATGACAGTTTAGATACATAATCTAGGCTAAAGTTTTAAAGTGCATGTTAAGCCTTTTCCCCTATCCCGGCATATGATATATATATGTGTGTGCATTTGATTATTTGCATTGGTTTTGAATGATTTTAAAATATTTATCATGGCATATGTTATACTTATTCCTATGATACATGCTAGTGTTTACCCTACTAACCATCACTGTACACTATATCCCATGAGATGTAGGCACCAAAGATACTTCTACTTTTTCTACACAGAGTTAGGTGGATCGGCTCAATTTTATGATTCATTGTGGTGAAGTGGTGAGATTCCATACTTTGGAAGACTTATAAATTTAATCAGTTCTTATCATAGACTAGAGTTGAGAGTTACATTATCATTTTTATTCTCATTGTCACCTATCAGAATTGGGGATATATCCCGACCAGGACTAGTTTTGGTTCTTTGTTTAGTAGGTTTTGTTCTTATACTGTGGATATTATGTGATGTTGGTTGATTGTTTGGCTGGTCATCATTCTTTGGGTATAGAAATTTTTTGACTTTTCTTAAGTTTGTTGTCTGTAATCTTGTTATATGTTCAGAATTCATTCCACATTAGGGAATTTTTTATTTGGTTTGGTTAGGTACAGGGGGTGATCTCCGATTCACATGGGACTTAAGATACCTATCACAGCTAGACCCTAGTCTGGGTTATGACAGAGATGATATTAGATCCTAGGTTTGGTGTCATTAGGTGTCCAACAAAGCCATGTCAAGTAGAGTCTCGTTTATGGGTGTATAGAGTGCCACACTTATAAGAGAAGAGGCTATGAGAAATTTAGGTATGTTTACCTATCTGGTTGTTCTATTTTTAAGCCATGGAGTCTAAGTTGTTGAGTCTCCTCTAAGTTTCTTATGTTCTCTTTTCAAATCATGCCTCTCAGAAGACTGATGCTTATTGAAATCCTTCTATCCTGATTAAGGACAATATGGATGGAGCTCGTCTAACCCTTAGAGTTTAGACCCAGTCTAGGGGCGCTGCTTCTGAATGCCCTGATAGAACTCCATCATTTCCATTATCCCTCCTCAGGCACCCCAGGCTGGCGTGTCTAATGCTGAATTTCTCTCATTAATTTATTTGTTACCCAATTAATGGCCTCTTATATGAGCATGGTACTTTTATTTCTCCATCATTTGAAGCCACTAGAGTTGGACATTTTATGAGGTTGATCCCTCCTACTTTCACTAGTTTTAAAGTAGAGGAATATCTTTAAATTTTATTGATGAGATAGCAAAAATCATTGGTATGATAGATGCTACTGATGTGGAGGGTGTGGAGTTTGTTGCTTATCAGTTGAAGGATATAGCATACAAATGGTATGAGGGGTAGGACCATTCCAGGGGTGACGATATTGAGTCTTCTTTGTGGAGTTATTTCTCTAGTATTTTTCTTAATCGCTTCTTTCTTCCGGAGTTGAGAAAGGCAAAGGTCGAGGAATTATTAAATCTGAAGCAAGACAGGATGATAGTAAAGAAGTATGCCTTGAGGTTTTTATCTTCTCAGTATGATATAGACATCTCTAGACTTAAAGTGTATATACAACAAGTAGAAGAAGAAAAGAAGAAGCAAGTGGAGATAGGTGAAAGATAGAGTATGAAGTTTCATTATTCAGATTAGGGTGGAGGTTAGCAGCAAAGTGGTAGAGATGGTGGAAAATGGTCTAAGAAGTAATGGGGAAATTTTGGTTCCTACTCTATGGTTAGTGATCCTTATCTAAAGCCGTTGGGTGATCGTTATTCTTAGTATGATAGTGGGTTGAGAGGTATTATACTTCTAAGGTTGTTTCTGGGGCATATAAGATTTTTGTTGCTATTTCATCCGCTCCTGTACCAAAGGGTGCTACTTCTGCTTTTGGCTCCAGCACTGGTTAAAACCATTTATACGCTCTTGCCACTCGTAAAGATTCTGAGGCATCCCCCGATGTTTTTATAGATATGCTAAAATTTTTCTCTGGTAATGTATATTATTTTCTTGATCCCAAGTTTATCCTCTCTTATGTGACCCCTTATGTGTCTATTTATTTTGGTTTTGGATCTGAGTGTATTGCATATCTTTTTTCTGTGTCCACCCCTGTAGGTGATTCCATTATGGGTAGAAAAGTTTATGGGGGAAGCATGATGTTGATGTATGGTGGAGAGACCTTGGTAGATCTGATAGAGTTGGACATATTAGACTTTGATGTGATTTTAGGGATGGATTATCTGTATTTGTGCTATGCAACTCTTGATTGTCAGACCCAAAGATTCAGTTTCTAGTTTGCTAATAAGCCGGGGATCAAATGGGAAGGTAGTTCCCTCGTACCTAAGGAAAGGTTTATTTTGTATCTTGGAGCCCGATAGTTTAATTGATTTTGGGATTGATCTTTTTTCAGACACTCATCTTATCTCTAATCCTTCTTATAGGATGGCTTCAGCTGAGTTGAATGATCTTAAAGAGCTGTTAAAAGATCTTCTGGATAAGGGTTTTATCTGATCTAGTGTGTCTCCATGGGGTGCTCCCGTGCTCTTCGTGTGTAAGAAAGATGGTTCCCTTTGGATGTGTATTGATTACTACTAATTAAATAAAGTAACTATGAAGAATAAGTATCCCTTTCTGAGGATTGATGATCTGTTAGCTTCAGGGTGCTACGTTCTTTTCTAAGATTGATCTTCGGTCGGGTTACCATCAGTTGAATATTGGGGAGGTAGATATCCCTAAGTCTACTTTCCAAACTCGGTATGGTCAATTTGTGTTTTCGATGATGTCCATTAGTTTCACCAATTCCCTGACGACATTCATGGATCTTATGAATTAGATTTTTCGTCAGTTCTTGGATTTGTTCATGATTGTCTTTATTGATGATATTTTGTTATACTATAAGAGCAAGGTGGATCATGCTGATTACCTCTACCTTGTGTTATAAACCTTGATAGATCAGTGGTTGTATGCAACATTTTCCACGTATTAGTTTAGGATATTTGCTATGACTTATCTGGGACATATTGTTTCTAGTGAAGGGATTATGGTGGGTCCATAGAAGGTTGCGGTGGTTAAGAATTTACCTGGACCCATGACTCCAATCAACATTCAGAGTTTCTTGGGTTTAGTCGATTATTATAGAAGTCTTATGGAGAGTTTCTCTTCTATTGCTGCCCCATTACCTTAGTTGACTCAGAAGAAGATAAAATTTTTATGGTTCGATGCTTGCGAGGGTAGTTTCGAAAAGCTAAAGTATAAGTTGACTTTGCTTGCAGTCCTGACTCTGCTCGAGGGCACTAATAGTTTTGTTGTCTATTATGATATGTCCCAGGTAGGGCTGTGTTGTATGTGATGCAGTATGGGAAGGTGGTTACATACGCTTCAAGAGAGTTGAAAGTTCATGGGAAGAATTACTTCACCCATGATTTGGAATTGCTATCTGTGGTGTTTGAATTAAAGATCTGGTTGCATTATTTGATGGGGTCCATCATGATATTTATTCTAATCATAAGAGCCTGCAATATATGTTCACTCAGAAAGAGCTAAATCTAAGGTAAAGGAGGTGTCTTGAGTTTCTAAAGGACTATGACACGAGTCTTCATAATCATCCAGGTAAGGCTAATATAGTTGCTGATGCTCTTAGTAGATTATCCATGGGAATATTATCTCATTTAGACGAAGACAAGTAAGATTTGGTGAAGGATATTCAATGTTTGGATAATCTTGGAGTCTGGATTTAGAGGATGGTAGTGTGATTGTTCAAGAGTTGGCAAGGTCATCTCTTGGGGCTAAGGTAAAGGAGAAGCATGCGCTAGATTCTATTTTGATGCAATTTAAAAAAAAGGAAGGTTAGAAAAAAGTGATGATTTTTGAGATTAGTGGTGATGGTATCTCGAGATACAAAGGAGGATTATGTGTTCCCGATGTTGATAGGTTGCAAAGAGGAATTTTAGCCAAAGATCATGAGTCACATTATACTATTCATCCTAGTTTGATGAAAATGTATCATGATTTTAAGGGGATTTATTAGTGGAATAACATAAAGTGGGATCTGTCCAATTTTATGGCTAAGTAAATGGTATATCAACAAGTGAAGGTGGAGCACTTGAGGCCCGGTGGGTGATGACCTCCAAGAAATACCTTTCTTTAGATGATGGTACAGTCGCTGTCAAGATATAGTAACCCAACTAAGGCTGGGGTTGAATCCCAAGGGAACATGTGGCTTTGCAGATCTCAGTAGTGGTAGTCTGTAATCTCGAGAAAAGAACAATATTAAATTGGTCTAAATTAGTAAGTGAATACTTGGATTGTGTTCCCTTTAGATTCTTAACTCCGCAGGCTTATCGTGCGTTGTTGAACCAATCCAATACTTTGTATGTAGAATTCATAAGTTATGTACTTTCTATAGTGTTTTGGACTAGTAGAAGGATTTCACCCTTTACCTTTTGAGTCTTAGGGTGTTGCACTACTAAAAATTATCGTGATCCCAGTTAACTATTATCTTTTGAGTATCAGGTTATGAGATGAAACCTAATCAGCTTACGTAGATAGAACCTAGAAATATGGATCGACAGTTAAACTCCAAATTACTGTTGTCTTTATCTTTTCCTAGTTACTACTCCTCTTTTGGAGTAAGTAGCAATATCTAGGTAGGATCCTAATTTGTGCACCCATTAAGAAATCAATAATAACGAATATAAAGCAATACATCCATGGGTATTGGTCCAGATCAACAATAGCACTTCCCCTACTTCATCAATTTGCTAGGGTTTCCACAACCCGAGCTATGGGTTTTAGCCACTCATGATTGTGAAGAAATCAATATCAGTAATAATAGAAAGCATAGGTGAAATCACAATGATAAGATGAATAAAAACCCACAACCATAAACTGAATAATTAATCAAAGTCAATACAAGAGAATCCCAAGATCATAAACAAATCTTGAATTCAAAATATGTTTCTGACTGTCAAAAGTGCATAAATCCTACTAAAAAGTACATAAGGGGTATTGATAGTACATGAGAAAACCCTAAAAGCAAATCCTGAATAAAATAGGAGAAAACTGGGTTGTTGACCATCTACTCTCTATACCTGCAGTCTGGCAAAGACGCAGGTAGTACCTGCGGTCATGCACAGGGTACAGGTGCAGACCATAGGTTGTGGATGAAAAAAGTCCTGTAAGTCAGCTTTCGGGATTTTGTTTTTTTAGCACCTACTTTGTCTACAAGTGGTCCTTAGGTAGATTTAGCAGATGCTGGGAATAAGTTTTTTAGCTCTTCTTCAACTCTCAAATATGCTTGATCATGATCAAGCTGAAAAACATCTCAAACATCCATAAATGCTCCAAAAGTAGCCAAAAACAACTTTTTTCACCTTTTTCATGAACTTAGCATCCAAAATATGGTTTCCTTCAAAGCATACCCAAAACGGATCTTATCTCATAAAAAAGCCTTAGAAACTTGCATATTTTCTTTATTTTAAGCATTGAAAGTGCTATATTTCAGTAGCACATCAACACCCTCAACTTAGAACGTTTACATATCCTAAAAAAATAATAACACAACAAAACAAAAATGATACTTAACTAGGAGAATCTAAGCTATTCAAGGCAGTCAGTCATCACATTAAGTTCAAATCACAACACCCCCTCCTATACCTCTTTTCAAAGCTAACTGTGTATGAATCATAGAGCACAACAATGTGACACAATGGAATCAAGCTATGACAATTACATTAGCAATAGACAACCACTCATATGTATAAATTACACTACCTAAAACAAGCAAGTAGCTAGCAATATGACTCAAGTTCCCTCACAACAAAGATGTCCCATTGACTCATATGATATCATGCATGTCTATGAAGGAAATGTCAAGAGATACTTACTCTCAACAAAGAAGTTCCAGTCAATGCATGTAAAATATAATTGGCTTGTCCTTATTTTCTTTACGTTAGCATTCAAATTGACAAGTTAGGATAACTGTAAGACTTTTATTGGCTTGTAATGTAGGATTAGGGGCTGGTATGGTATATATGGACATATTAAGTAACTAAGCCTCCTTAGCAGTACACTAACTTTTGGGGTCTTACTTACTAGCCAATTTCTTTTTTATTCCATCCTTATGTCCCCCTTTTATTCTTTTATTGGACATTCAGGTTGGGTGTGGTCTCTTTATTCTTTTTTTTTCTTTTGCTTTTATTTTACTAGCACACCCAACCCGACTAACCTTTTCTTACTTTATCCTTCTCCATGCCTATTTTACACTATGCATCTCTATAATAGCCACCCTCAACTTAAGCATTTTACCTATGTTGAGGTGCACAATGTCCAAGGAGAACTTGGGCCAAAATAGGTAAATTGCAATACAAATGGGAAGTTTAATGGTAAAAATAAGAAAAATAGGCTTACGAGGCTCAAAGCAGGGATCAAGGTATATCATTCACACATGGAAGGTCATTTAGGCTAAAAGTGGAATAAAATAAAAAATGGCCTATGATCCTTTCCTAACTAACTATCCTTCAACCTAGGCAAGACTAACCAGACAAGTTCTGAATTTGACACACAAAGGGAACTAGGTAGTATCTCATTCACACATAGCACAAAGTCAATATTACCAACAAAATGGTTATCATGACCTAATCCTAATGCCATAACAATATCCACAAAGTTCATACATATATACATCAACACAGTTCTAAAACTCAATTTTTTGGCGGGGTATCAAAAAGTCAAAATGTGACTACTACCCCAATTACTCAAAAATCTCTTAATTAAAAAAAAACAACACAATACAAAATAAAACACAATACGACACATAATTATCCTAGATATGTCGGTTCTACAACCATGACGTGACCAACAGGAAAAGAAGCACGACAACAAAAACTTGTGGCGATAAGGTATGCCTACCTCCAACCAAAAAATAATACACTGTCCTTATTGAGCAAAAAGAAAACAAAACATTGGGAAGTGAGAACATACCTGGGATGCACTAGGTTCCTAAATTAGGTGCACCCCCAGATGTGGTCATATCAGATGGCAGAGATGGTGGTGGTGGTGGTTCACTACTAGTGGATGCACCCTCTACTATAGATGCACGCCTCTGCCTATTAATAAATGCAGTCTCTAAGGAATTATGCCTATTTTTTTTAACAAACTCTTCCTCTGTCATATCAGGATCCTACAAGTCGTCTAAGTGAACTCTTTTGGTCCCAATTTTTGGGAAATCCTCATTATCCTCCACAAATAAATTAACGTATCCCGGCTTATGTGGAGTTGAGATATGGACCATAAGGGGTATAATTGAGGGAGTAGCTGTTACAAGGCTCTCTACAAGAGAGCGTAACTATGCTTGTAGGATATCAAAATCCTTTTTTATCTCAACTAGATATGGTGAACCTATATTTGTATATCAAGATGTAATCCATCTCTCTAACTCATTAATCTGTGTTTGAAAATCAGCATGCAGCTCTGACAATGCGGTTCTCTGAGCAACCTTGTATCTAGCCTTGGCTTGCTTAAATTTAGTCCTAACCCCTAATCTCATCTGCCAAAGAAGGTATTCATATCAATCTTAACAACCTATATCAAGCAGTTATGGCCCTCTGACCATCCACTATGCTCTACAAAAACTCACTAGGTACAGTAATCATACATGTCGCTGGAGCTGTAGTGGATGGGAAAGCAAGTTATGTAGATTTACCAACTGACTTTGAGGTTAAAGTCGGTCTAAATAAGAAGTAGCCTATGTTCCTCCTCCCTATGTACTCAAATATCGACCATCTCTCTGCTACCTTATCTCCATGTCAATACTAACAACTGCATTATCTGTATGTGCCTCATCAAGCTATGTACAAACTGCTGGGCCCTTAAATTGGGCCTATGGTACTATTAACCGTTGTATCGATCTCCTAAAAGTGCCTGAAGGTGATAGACCCTTTATGGTCCTCGTCTGCACAGTTGCGGTCTCTGGTACCTTTTCATCAATACTTTATAGCTCGGGTACTCTGACCTCATCACATAGCCTCTGGATTATACAAGGAAATGGAAAATTAGTCATGTTACCAAAGGCTCTATCATGTAACTCATGCTTCATAATAGTAGAAAAATCATCATCATAACCGTCCATCAGCTAGGTAACCAGTGCTTCTCCCTTCTACATTAATGTATTATAAACAATAGTGGGTATCTATTGGTATCTAATCTGCAACCACTAAAACTTAGTCTCCAATGTCAATAGTCCCTTATTGATCACAACTTGCACCTCAATACATGGGGTTGCATCACCCAGTGGTGAAATATAACTGGCTATCTAATTAGCCATCTCAACTTTCTCTAGATGGTGCTCAATTTCCTACATAATATGTCAATCTTGTGCGATCCTCAGTCTATGGTATCACTCAGCTATAGATGCAAGAATAATGTAGTTTGGTCCTAAGATAACTCTGCTAATAGTCTTTACCGATATGTCAATTCTGACCTCTCTAACCAGTGTGTGATCAAGTTATGGATGCCGCACAAATTTGATAAAGCCTGGATGATGGCATATAGGAAGGACTAAGACATATCTGTAGGATGCATAAAACTCTCATACCATAGCCGGGCTATAGAAATCGAGTGTCTTGGTTATCCACTCTACCTGATATCTTTCAAATACTTCCCATAGCTGTGGTACTTGCTTTAACCCCGATATGTCTATCCGACGCTCCTTTTAAGTACATATTGTAGGTGTACCTACCTCCCAAACATGACTATCAAGTCAAATTTATGTTGCATTCATTCCACATACCACCTCACATGTCCCTCCTCGGGAGGAGCATCTAGGTATGTGTTGATGTGTGGCTTTGCTGTACTGAAACATCTTGGGAATGCTTCTCGGCACCCTCATCAAAATGAGGTACCTCTATTTGATGTACATGAGTAGTGGTGCCCTCCTCAAACTAGGGCACCGCAGATGACTGCTCTTGCTTAACCTTATTAGATGAATCCTGGGACCCCTCTTTAGACTGGGGGTCCTGAGCAGCAACCTGTAGAGTAGTCTGAGACTTTGTCCTCTCCTCCTCCTCATTATTAGGTGGATGAGTATGGGGGGAGGGGATGATATTTATGTGGATTTCATCCTCGGTCGGGTTGCAGATGACTCAGCAGCCTGGCGAGTCTGTTCTCTTATGACTTTGTGTGTCACCCCAGTGGCAGTGTCTCTATGTTTCCGCCTCAGGTACTCGAGGCACTGTTCTTCTAGGATCGGGAGACTTTTCTCGTCTCCTCGAAGTACCAGTCTCTGTCTTCTTTCCTAGTTTAGGTACCATATGTAGCTAAAAAATCGCCAGTTTTCAACAAAAATGAGGGATAGCAAAAGTCAATGAAAAACTCCAAATAAAAAAAGTTCAAATTTTTTCTAAATTTTCACATCCCTATAACCTATTTGAAATCCCAACAAGAACAACGTATACACACTAATCAAGAATCATGAATTTCAAAGAAAAAAAACATGCTCAACTCATGGTATTACTTTATCTATTCAAGTTCAACTTCTGGTTGGGGCTAAAACTTAGAATCTTCGTTTAAAACAAGGCCCTACATTATAATTTTATGCTATTTCAAGGCTCCCATATAAAAGCATGATAGTTTCTATGTATTTTGCAACGAAATACATATATGAACTTGCTTAAACAATAGATAAACTAATATATAACCATTAGGAGCTGAGGAAGTTACCTTTTATAGGTAGAACCGGAAGAGAATAATGAAGAACCCAAGCAAAACCAAGGTTGAAACTTGTTTTTAGTGTGCTGGTACAAGTTTGTATCTCAAACATGTGTCAATTTAGCCTTTATATAAGGGTGGGATTAGTTTATATTTTAAGTGGGAAGTTTGAATTCAAAGAGAAAAGTGAAGTTTTCAGGATTATAATGAGTTAGAATGAGGGTAAGAAGGTTTTTATATAGGTGAGGGGCTGTTTTAGGTCATATTTAAATCTTGGTGGGCTCAAGATTTAGATTAAAAATTGGGCCCACAAACTGACCTAGCCGCGGTATCAACCTTCGCTCAGTACATGCAGGCAGTGGGAGCAAGTGCCACATATGGCCAGTATATGATGTGCCAAAATTTTTTGGCCCACTTTTTTGCAAGTTGGACTCGGTGTTTCGCTATATTTCTAGATACTTATGGTCCCACAACCTAAGTTATAGATCCCAAACGTAAAATTAAATGCTAGAGTTCATAACTTGCTATTTTTCATCCTCTAAATTTCAAATTTTAGACATATTACTTAGCTTATCATATGGGACTTATGTCTATGATGGGATGTAGTATTTTTACCATATTCAGGGTAAGATCCAAAAGCTAAAAGCCTAGAAAAACAACAAATACGTGAACACTAAAATATTGTGGGTTGCCTTCCACTCAGTGCTTGATTTAACGTCGTGGCACGACGTGGCTATGTTGGTTACTCAAACTTTACCAACAAGCCTATGGGTTTCCTTCCAGGCAGCGATTGATTTAATGTCGCAGCACAACACGGGTATCTTGGCTTCTCTAAATTCATCAAGATATCCATAGAAATATCCTTTGGTGTCGTCAATACAATCAATCACCGACACTACCCTTATATCGATTGTTTGCTTCATTGGCCTTTGGATGTTGAATGTCGCCTCCTCACCATTGACTCTGAATTTTAGCTCACTTTTTTTCATGTCAACCATACATCTGCCTGTGGCCATAAATGATATTTCTAAAATAATAGCATATGTATGCCAACCTCACAGTCTAAGATGACAATGTTAGCCAAAAAAATAAAGTTATCCACCCTCCTGATCACACTAAATGAGATTCCCACAGGGTTTTTCACTTTATGGTCAACCATTAATAGCCACATCTAAGTTAGTTCGACAAGGTTCAAGCCTAATTGCTTGAATACGGCTAGCGACATCAAATTAATGCTGGCCCCTAAATTACACAAGGCTTGGGCAAATTGGGATCACCCAATAGAGTATGGTATAGTGAATGCTTTGGGATCACCCTTTTCCTATGCCAAAGACCTAGTCATGACTGCACTAAAGTGGTGCACACCATCAACATCCTCAAACGTCGCTCCTTTTTTCTTTATGACCAACTGTTTTATGAATCTGACGTATCCAGGCATCTGCTATAATGCCTTAAGAAGAGGTATGATCAAGCTTAATTCTATCAGTATTTCAATAAATTTCTTGAACTTAGTATCCTTTTTTTTGCCTTAATCACTGAGGAAAAGGTGGGGGTGGTATCGGGATCTGTCTGACTTCTCACTCTTTGATCGAACCCTTAACTTTATCTCCAGCAACTGTATCATTATCATGCATTAGCTTCTTAGACTTAGCAGTAAGTGTCTTATTATTAACCACTTCAGCAGCAAGTAGTGGGGAATACATAGTAGTGATACCACTCTTCATGGTAATAGCAAGTACATGACCATTGTTTCTCAGATTTTGTAATGTGTTGCTCGAAGGGGTACTTGGATTCCTCTGGTTCAGAGTTTCTAACATTTTCCCACACTGGTGCTCCAACTGCTTAATAGCAGTGACATGTGACTCGAACTTCTTAGTCAACCCTAATATATCAGCCTTAATCTCTTTAAGGATGGTCTCTAACTTTCTTGACCCTTCATTAGCATAGCCAACATTTCCTCCATTGTGGATTCTGCATCGTGTCTACTTGGTGGAATGTACCTAGCTCCCTTCTTTCTATAGTTGTCCTTCTTCATCCAGTCACCATATTTCTCTCTGCTATGGTCTCTGTATCTATCATAATAGTACCAACCTTGGTTCCCTTGCCCTTGGGCTTAAAAACCCACCATCTGATGATCTAGATAATTAGCTTCTTCTTCTACTTCAGACTTGTATGCTTTTAAAGTTGACCCTTGTGCTGTTACTTCATTCACTTTCTCAGAACTCGCTACTGAAAACTACTTTTCTATCACCCCTAAATAAGTCCTTAGTAATGCAATTTCTTGCGTTATTATATCATTAGTGTCTCTATGGCCACAGAAGGCTCCAATAGCATATGTATCCGATCCCTTCTCAGGATTTCCAGTTTCCCACCCTTGGTTAGTGAGTGAGATTCAATTTAACACTCTGAACTGCCTCCCAATGTAGCCTCATAAAATCTTCTCTAGAAATAGTGTCTGCCATGGCTCTGAAGTTGATGGTCAGGGCTCTATAGAATATCTTTGATAAGCTTTTCCTTGGCAAGTGATTATTTAGCACCATGCTCAGCTTTTTCTTAAACCTGAACCAAGCCTTGTACATGGATTCTAAGTGCAGCTGCCTGAAGTTATAAATCTCGTCCTTGAGCTACAACATCCCTGATGGAGGAAAGAACCCATTTAAGAATTGCCTGCGCAACTCATTCCAAGTCGTGATAGAGCCTATTGGAAATTCCCCTAACCATAAAGATGCTTCTCTTATAAGTGAGAAGGGGAAAAACCTCAGTCTATGTGCTTCCTAATCTACCCTTGGAATGGTACACGAGATGCAGATCCCAAGAAAATTTGTAAGTTGCAAATTTGCACCATCGGTAGGCAATCCTTCAAATATACCCCTCAAATTTAAAAGTGAGTCATGGCATTTGTGGTGTAGAATTTAATGCCTAGGGGCAAAAGAAGCGGTACTATGGCTCCAGTCTCAGTGGGCTAAAAATATCCTAGATTTTCTTCATCATCTATATATGGATGCATGTACTGATATGTTGGGATTACTTTAAAATAGGCACCTCTAGCTCTGTTTTGGTTTTCACCAAGTGCTTCTCGACGGTCTACTACTTTTCTCTGCTCAGTAAGATCTGCTTCCCTAGATACTCTTTGAGATTATTATGTTTCCCTCTTCTCGACTTCAGCATGAGTTAACAACTTACTAGTCTGATGATTAACAATATCTTGCACACCTTCGGGCGAAGGTACAACATCACAAACCTCTACAGGATTATCAGCTCTTTTCTGCTTAAATATCCTACCAAGTGTTTTTAGGATCCTTTCTATGTTTGGATTGACTGGGATTAAGGGTTTGCCTCTACTCCGTGTTCTATACATACACCAATATATACCTAATTAAAAAAACACAATGAAACACCCAAAAACTACAACAATATTCAAATCACAAATCAACATCGTCTTCCCCGGTAACGACACCAATTTTTTATTGACGTCCAAGAAGCACCTTATTTTAGATAATGGTACGGTTCCTGTCAAGATATAGTAATCCAAATGATGTTGGGGTAGAATCAAAAGGGAACACGTGGCTTTTCAGATCTTAGTAGTTGTAGTCAATGGGAGAACAAAAAAAGTTAATGGGGTTTTTGGTAGTCGTCTCGAGCAAAGAACAGTATTAACTTGGTTGAAATCAGTCATAAGTGAATACTAGGATTGTGTTCCCCCTGTCTTCTAAACTCCATAGGGTTATCATGCATTGTTGAACCAATCTAATACCTTGCATGCAGAATCGATAAGTTATGTATCTTCTACTATTTTTTGGATGAGTAGAAGGATTTCACCCTTTATCTTTTCAGTCTCAGGGTGTCGCACTACTAACCCTTATCTTAATGCTAGTTAATTATTATCTTTTGAGCCTCTAGTTATTAGATAAAACCTTAACATCTTATGTAGATAAAACCTAGAAGTGTGGATCGGCAGTTAAACTCTAAATTACTGTTGTCTTTATCTTTTCCTAGTCACTACTCCTCTTTTGGAATAAGTAGCAATATCTAGGCAGGATACTAATGTATGCACCCATTAAGAAATCAATCATAACGAAGATAAGGCAATACATGCCATGGGTATTGATTCAGATCAATAATTATACTTCCCCTACTTCGTCAATTAGCCAGGGTTTTCACAATCTTAGCTATGGGTTTTAGCCGCTCATGATTGTGAGAAAATCAATAAAATTCATAATAAAAAGCATAGATAAAGTCACAATGATAATATGAATAAAAACCTACAACCGTAAACTTAATAATCAATCAAAGTCAATACAAGAGAATCCCAAGATCAAAGATAGACCTTGAAATAAAAATATAATTCTGAGTGTCATAAGTGCATAACAACTACTAAAATGTACATAAGGGGTATTTTAGTATATGAGAAAACCCTAAAAATAAATCCCAAATAGAATAGGAGAAAACTGGGTTGGTGGCCACTTGCTCTCTATACCCATAGTCTGGTACAGACGCAGATAGTACTACGGTTATGCATATGGCACAGGTGTAAACCAAAGGTTGCTGATGGTAGAAGTCCTACAAGTCAGCCCTTGGGATTTTTTTTGGGACCTACTTTGTCTACATGTGGTCCGTAGGTTGACTCAGTAGTTGTTGGGAGTCAGTTTCTCAGCTCTTATTCGACTCCCAAACATAGATTGATTGCGATCAAGGCAGAAAATATCCCAAACATCCATAATCGCTCCAAAAGTAGACAAAACACCTTTTTTTTTACCTATTTTACATACATAGCATCGAAAATATGCTTTCATACAAAATATACCCAAAATGGATCATATCTAATTAAAAGGCCTTAAAAAGTTGCATATTTTTCTCGTTTTAAGTGTTGAAAATGCCATATTTCAATAACACATCAGTGCGTTGACTCAAGAGATTGAGCTACTAGTGTGGAAGTGGGAAATAATTAATATGGATTTTATTATCGGTCTTTTGCGATCTCGCCAATAGTTTGATTTGATTTGGGTAATCATGGATAGAATGACTAAGTCTTCTCACTCTTTGCTAGTAAGTACTGGTTACTCATCTATGGATTTCTCCAAGTTGAGGAGATCATGATATCTCATGGTACTCTAGTTTCCTTCTTATCTGATCGGGGTACCCAGTTCTCATCTCATTTTTTGAGGTCGCTTCAATGAGTATTAAGGACTAAGGTAGCCCTTAGTACCGTTTTTCACCTGTAGACATATAGGCAAGTGAAAAGGATAATTCAGGTTTTGAAAAATATGTTTTGGGCTTGTGTATTTGATTTTAGTGGTAGTTGGGTCGACCACTTGCCTCTAATAGAATTTGCTTACAACAATAGTTATCACTCTAGCATTGGTATGGCTCCATTTGAGGTCTTCTATGGTAGGAGGTATAGATCTCCTATTGGGTGGTTTGAGGTGGTGAAAATAAGTTATTTGGTCTAAATTTTGTTCACCAAGACATAGAGAAGGTGAATATGATTTAGGATAGACTTAATACTGCCTAAAGTCGCCCAAAGTCCTATGCAAATGTGAAGTAAAGAGAGTTGGAATTCGGTGTTGGTAATTGTGTATTTTTTAAGGTATCCACAATGAAGGAAGTGATTTGGTTTGGTATGAAGAGAAAGCTTAGCCCCCGTTATATTGGTTCATACTTGGTTTTGAAAAGGGTTGGTAATGTTGTATATGAATTGGAATTGCCTTCCATCTTGAGCTCCATTATCAAATGTTTCATGTTTCAATGTTAAGAAAGTGTGTGGGCAATCTTTCAAAGATTTTTCCTTTGGAAAGGGTAGGTATTTTAGATTCCTTGTCTTATGAAAAGGTCCCAGTTGAGATTTTGGATCGGCAAGTTCGTTAGTTGCGAACAAAGGACGTGGCTTTGCTAAATTTTCTTTGGAGAAACCAAAAGGTTGAGGAGGCTACTTTTTAAGATAAGGAGGACATGAAGTCTAACTATCATTTCTTATTTCTTGTGCCAGATAATCGTGCTCGAGGTATGTGTATTCCTTGACATCTTTGTTTTCTGACTTTGTTAAAGAAAACAGTGACTTTCTTCTTATCTTTGTTTTCTATCTTTATTAATGGTAAGAGTGTTTTTTCATGGAGTCTAATCATGCTAATAAATGCCTTGTTCTGTCATTCGAGAACGAATGATCCTAAGGGGGAGTATGTAATGCCCCGAGTTTTTGGTCCTTAAGTTTTTTTGAAACTTTACCCACACTGTCCTGACTACGACTCCACTAACGAGTCGTAGGGAGTCTTAACGTGTCATAGGGACTCAGTCGCAACTTAATCAAAACAAGAGACTTTGTATTCTGGTTTGAGTACGAGTGACTCTTAACTAGTCTTTAGGAATTTTTACGGGTCGTTAGGACCAAGTCATAAGGTGTCCAAAAAGTTTATCCCAAGACACTCTGTTCATTATGAATTGAGACCACAAAACTTAAAGACTCATAATGAGTCGTTATGTTCTAATCGTAGGGTGTTCGGTGTGTCCTCTCAAATTTCTTGCTATCTTGAGTACAAGAAGTGGTTACGAGTCGTTAAGCATGGTTACAAGTCAGTGGAATGAAATGTAGCCAGAACAGTATAGGGCCTTGGTGATTTTGTTGACTACGACTCCATGTTATGAGTCGTAATGTATCCTTACGAGTCATATAGTGATCCATAGTCACTGACGACTAAATTTTAGGTTTTAATTTGAGGGCACTTAGGACAATTCCCTCCTGTCCCAATTATTACCCCATGTCTATAACACATTTAATGGGGTTATATTTCATCCTGAACGTACTCAAACACTTTCAAATCTTTCTCAAATTCTCTCAAGCAGCCATACTTAGGGTTTCTAAGAAGTATGTCATCCAAGGGCTCAAAGGTTGAATTCTTTCCATGAAACTTAGTATTTTAGGCATGTTACTCTTCTTTCATTGTTAATTTGTTAAAAGCATATGTTTTAAAGTATTTTTTATTAGATAGTGATGATCAATTTAAAACAAGGATTGGAGTTTTTGAATGTTTAAGGACTGAACAGTGTTTCTCATGGTTTACATATGATAAATCATGCTTTAATTATGGTTTTGAACTCATGGGTGCATGGGTATGGTGAATGAACTAGAAAATTGTGTTTTTCCCCAAACTTTTGACTTTTGGAGTAGTTATGACCCTAATCCCATATTCTGAAATTGGTTTTAGTTATGAAAAATATGGGAATTTGAACTGTTCTTGCACTGTTGCATAATGATTTTAAATTTAACTTTATGGAGTTGTCTAATTCCCTAAACTAATATGTAATTGAACCAAGCGGGTTGTGAATTCTCCCAAGTAAAGATAATTGGGGTGGCATGTTGATGTTACCTTGGAAGTGTAGTTGGTATAACGATACCAACAATCTATGCCTAAGTGTGTATTGTGGTTTAATGAATGGTATTTTGTGATAAATATTTTTAATTAGGCTTTAATGAGGGTTGTGTAGATGAGTCATAAAAATGGTGGTCTCGAGGGACCCACACTAGAAACCGCGGTTTCCAACGTGGGGTCTATATGATCAGGTAGTTTGAGTGCCCCTCATTACTATCATTTGATTGGGATGTTTGAGTCCCCCACATCTTATTACATGATTTTGTTCTCGTGCCACCTTGATATAGAGGGAAGTTCGAGTCCCCTATAGTACATATGTATACCCTCTAGTTCATGCGGCCACAAACACTTGGGCTCTACCAGCTGGGGGAGAGCTGGGCCCATATAGCTCGTGGGTGACTTCATATGTTATGACAGTTGAGCTACATAGTTCAGGCTAAAGTTTTAAAGCGCATGTTAAGCCTTGTTCCCAATCCCGACATGTGATATATATATATATATATATATATATATATATATATATATATATATATATATATATATATATATATATATGAATATGCATTTGATTATGTAATACCCCATACTTTGTCCTAGCTAATTTTATCTCAAGAACCCTTAGGATTTCCTAGATCGGGTGCAGAAGGTATCAGATATCATGGGGGTGACTACTGTTGAGAGTGCTGATCAAGATGCATATCCGTTGTAGGATGTTGCTCATACTTGGTTCAAGCAGTGGAAGTTAGAAAGGGTAGATGATGCAGGGTTGATTGAGTGGAAGGAGTTTGCATCTTCTTTCCTCGATAGATTCTTTCCCTTAGAGCTCAGGGAAGCTAAGGTGTTAGAATTCATCAACCTCAGGTAGGGCAATATGACAGTTAAAGTGTATTCTCTAAATTTACTTAATTAGCCAGATATGCCCCTCATGTGGTTGAAGATAGCAGGGCAAGGATGAGTAAGTTCGTTTCAGGGGTAAATGATAGCGTGGTTGATGAGTGCAGATTCGCCATGCTGAATAGTGACATAACTTTAGCCAGGATTATGACTCATTCTCAGCAGATTGAGGAGCAAAAGATTAAGATGAGGGAGAAACAGAATAAAAGCGCAAAGATAGGTAATTTCAACTTAGCTCAGCCTAAGTCAAAAGGAGCAAACCGTTCTCAGTTTCGTCCTAAGTCATCAGTTCGAGATTCTTCTACAGCCATTACTCCAGTTCCTAAGTTCAAAGAGGGTAACAAAGAATGAGCGCTATGCTCTAAGTCCCAGGAAAGTGTTAGCAGTGCCGTACCTATCCTCTTTGCCCGACTTGTTGCAAGCACCATCAAGGTATTTGCTGAGCTGGCAGTGGTATCTGATTTGGATGTGGCAAGACAGGCCACAGAGTCAGAGACTGTCCTCATCCAGGTCCTCAGGGTCATTGAATAGTGCAGTTTTAGTTTCTGAATAAACCCGTTCTTGAGTGAAAGGGCAGCACTTCATCGTTCAGAGGTCAACATGTTTCCTACCATCAGGAATGGAAAGCGATATCTAAAGGATGTGTCTATCATCTTGTTCGAGTTGAGGACACTAGTTCCAAAACTCCCAACCTTGAATCAATTCCAGTTGTAGGTGAATATTCAGATGTCTTTACCAAAGATCTTATAGGAATTCCTCTCGAAAGAGAAATAGACTTCGGCATTGATATTCTTCTAGATACTCAGAAAGGCACTAGCAGAACTCAGAGAACTGAAAGAACAATTGAAGGAACTCTTAGATAAGGGATTCATCAGGCCAGCGTTTCCCCGTGGGGTATTCCAGTATTATTCGTGTGCAAGAAAGATGGTTCTCTTAGGATGTGTGTAGACTACCTTCAACTCAATAAGGTCACGGTCAAGAACAAGTATCCTCTTCCCCAAATCAATGACTTGTTTGATCAACTTCAGGGTGCCAGTTATTTCTCTAAGATAGACTTCATATCCGGCTATTATCAGCTCAGAGTTAGAGAATGTGACATTTCGAAAATAGCTGTCCGGACTCGGTATGGTCATTTCGAATTCTTAGTTATGTCCTTTGGTCTTACCAATGCCCCAACAACTTTTATGGACTTGATAAACCATGTGTTCAAGCAGTACTTAGACATGTTCATCATAGTCCTCATAGATGATATTCTGGTCTATTCCCGCAGTGAGCGTGATCATGTAGACCATCTTAGAATAGTACTTCAGACTCTTAGAGATCATCAGCTATTCACAAAATTTAGTAAGTGCTAATTTTGTCTAAGGTTAGTAGCATTCCTTGGTTATATCATTTTTGGTGATGACATTGGAGTGGATCTTCAAAAGACCGAAGTAGTAAGAAACTGGCCTCGCCCTATCTCTCCATGAGATATCAGAAGTTTCTTGGGATTGGCCGGCTATTACAGATGGTTTGTGTAATGCCCCGAGAACCTATCCCGAGACATCATATGCTGCTCAAGGCCATACATGGCCTCAAGCTAACCCTCTAAGCCTGTCACCACTTTTATAACTCTCTACGATAGGAATCATCATAAAGTAGGAAAGAATAATCATGACATGAACATACTAAGATACGAAGTAATATGGTTCTGTATAAATAAAATACTAAAATCTCTATACATGCTAGCACACTAGTCTGACAAAGCCTCTACTACATAGGACTGAGGTACCATTGGGACAGGTCCCCAACTGACTCATACTGAACTACAAGTAAACAACCATATATAATAAGACAAAATTGGAGACACAGGTCCTCGAACCATGAGAACTCACCAACCGTAGAAATATAGATGAAGGTACTTAAAGATCACTGTCGGTGCTGAGACTGAGCTCCTGAACCTATATCATGAGGAAATATAGAATATAAAAGAGTATGAGAGTCAGTACTTGGAAATGTACTGAGTATGTGGGGGTGGATGAAACATTTTAAATAATATCATAAATGTATAAGAAAATCATGCATGCTGACAATAATAACTCTCTTCACTTGAATTATCTAAAACATCATTTCCATAAGTCATCAGTAATAACATATGCTTCATAAATCTCATAAATCATTTAAATCAACTCAAACTCTTTGACTTATGACTTAGAGTGACTCGGTAGCTCATGGTACTTATATCATTATGGATGTGGGAGTTTTTTTATAACCGACATAACTACACCATGTGAGACGTATGGAGTCCAACATTTTGCCACCCTAAGGAGAGAACCCCACATTGGTGGGGGATGTTGTACTCTTGACAGGGAGTACAACCTCAATCTCATTATCACAATCCCATACTCAGCCTTTGGCCCACAATTATCAACATCAATTCTATGGTGGCACATAGTTTCAGAGAAATACCATATTTCCTGCTCGGTGCTAAATACTTCTCCCAGACTCAGCTCAGAACGCATTAGGAAATCCACCTTAATCAATATCAACTTATAGGTCTATTTTAATGACCAAAACATAAATATATATCTCATCTGTAAATCATAAACATCTTGTGGATTGCTAACCCGATCAACTCAACACAATGTTTCTCAACATCAAGTACATTTGCTTTTCGAATCATTTTCAAAAATCAGAAGCTTCAAGGAAACATCGTTGGACTCATTCTTGAGTTTCAATCTCAAATATCGATATATATTCAATAGTAAAATTTCTCATGGAAAGGCATAACTCATAACACTTGTCTTAAATCGCTTAGAAATCGTCAATACATAATGACAATTTACAACTCATGGAATAAATTCTCAATTTAAGAAACTTGATGGTGAAATAATCATAAATGTCAAACTTATTAAACTCAAATCTCATAAATCATAAATAAAGAAATTTGGGTGTAAACCCACTTGCAAAATCATGTATATCAATAATAAAAAGTAAACTTTAAGCACAAGAACGAAAGGAGTGTTCTTGCTCAAGCCCTACATACCTTGGATTATAATTTTGGAGATGTAGAAACTTGTTTGGAACTTATTTCTCACACTTTTAGACCAAGATTCTTGGTTCCCTTGACTTGGGGAACTTAATTCTCGAACAACTTGGAGAAATCCATGGAAGATCCTTGGATTTCTTGGAAGATGATTGAATTTTTGGGTTTTAGAAGAAACCCTAATTTCTAGATGTTTCTTGGAAGACAAAAGGAGAAAAATAAATGGCTATTATCTACTAGGAAATATATATAAGACCATATGGGGCGGAAATGACCAAAATGCCCTTTTGAAAAAGCTAAAATTCGCTGATCGGGGCCTGTGACGGTCGATCTGACGGTCCGTCAAGTCTCCTGATGGTCCACCAGATCATCCATCACTCGAGTGCCAAAACTAGAATGTTCTGCCTCAATGTGATGGTCAAAGTGATGGTCCATCAGGAAACTGATGGACCACTAAGTCATCCGTCACTCGAGGGCCAGAAACGAGACATTCTATGTCGACCTGATGGACCCCTTGATGATCTATCAACTTTTTGACGATCCACCAACTCGGTCGTCGCACGATGGCCTAAAAAAGGATCCACTGCCTTGGCTTGACGGGGCACTTGATGATCTACCAGGGACCTGACGGTCCGCCAGGTCTACCGTCAGAATTGGGCGATCCAATATCGCTGAGTAAAACGGCTATGACTCCCTCGTCCGATGTCGGATTTCAATGAAATTGGTATCAATTTAGGCTTAAGAAATGATTGGGGTATTACAATATCTCCCCCTTGGACACATTCGTCCTTGAATATTGCCAAATAGGCCAAGAACACAATCTAAGGGCTCACTTTACTCTAAACTTTTGAGTACTTCCCCAAATATGCGAACCATAGAGATAATAACCATATAGCTGAATACATTAAATTAGAAGGAAACTGAATTAAGGGAATAGTACCTTCAGCTTGATTCAAACTCGTGGAGAGAAAATGAGGGTAACTAGCTTGTAATTTTGCCACAGAACTTTAACCAAGGGAACTTCCTTGTTCTTTAGTCTACGGACCAGGGCGATCCGATATCGCTGAGTAAAATAGCTATAACTCCCTTGTCCAATGTCGGAGTTCAATGAAATTGGTATCGATGGAAAGATTATTCAATGATCTACACGACAAAAAATTAGAAATTAGGGAAATACAACATGGTTTAAACATCAATCGCTTTGGAAGTCATACATATCCACTCAAAAGATGGATTTAAGCTTAAGAAATGATCGGGGTATTATAGTTTGTTGAGGGATTTTCTTCTATTGCATCCCCTATGTCCATATTAACTCAGAAGAAAGTCAAGTTTCAGTGGTTAGATCCTTGTGGAAAGAGTTTTTAGAAGTTGAAGACTCGACTCACCTCAGCTCCAGTATTAGCTCTTCCAAATGGTCCAGATGGATTCGTAGTGTATTGAAATGCATCTAGAGTAGGTTTGGGTTGTGTCATAATATAGCATGTTAAGGTCATAGCCTATGCCTCTAGACATCTTAAACCACATGAGAAGAATTATCCTACTCATGATCTTGAGTTAGCAGCCGTAGTCTTTTCCTTGAAGATTTGGAGGCATTATCTCTACTGAGTTCATGTAGATGTCTTCACATATCATAAGAGTCTTCAGTATGTCTTTTCTCAGAAAGATCTCAATCTTCGTCAGAGAAGGTGGTTAGAGCTCTTGAAAGATTATGACATGAGTGTCCTATATCATTCGGGCAAGGCCAATATTGTGGCCGGTGCTCTCAGTAGACTATCTATGGGTAGTATTGCTCATGTGGATAACAATAAGAAGAAGTTAGCTCAGGAAGTACATTAGTTTGAAAGACTAGGCATTTTCTTAGTCGATATAGATGAGGCTGATATATAGGTTCAGAGTTGTTCAGAATCATCTCTAGATTCTGAGGTGAAATAAAACCAAGATAGAGATCCCAGCCTTGTCAAGTCGAAAGAGTCAGTTCAGGATTAGAAATTAGTTTTCTTCTAAGAGGGATATGGTGTTTTGCATTGTTAGGGTCATCTCCGTGTTCCGGGTGTAAATGACTTAAGGCAGTGAATTCTTGCAGAAGTATATGGTGCATGCTACTCTATTTATCAAGGGGCCACAAAGATGCACCGCGACTTATGGGAGGTCTATTGGTGGAGTGGGATAAAGAGAGATATTGTAGAGTTTGTCACGAAGTGCTCTACATGTCAACAGGTTAAGATAGAGCATCAGAAACCTAGTGATCCTATGTAGGAGATCCTTATTCCTACTTGGAAGTGGGAATAAGTGAACATGGATTATAGATAGAATGATGAAATCAACCTATTTTCTTCCAGTCCACACCTCTTATTCAGCTAAGGATTACACCAAACTCTACATCAGGGAGTTGGTCAGATTACACGGTATTTTGCTATATATTATCCCAGACAGAGGTACCTAGTTCACCTTTTATTTTTTGAAAGCATTCCAAAAGGGTCTTGGCACCCAAGTTCATCTTAGTACAACCTTTCATTATCAGACAGATGGTCAAGCAGAAAGGACCATTCAGACATTAAAATATATGCTAAGGGCGTGTGCAATCGATTTCAAGGGAAGTTGGGATGACCACTTACCTTTGAATGAGTTTGCATACAACAACGATTATTCTAGTATTCAGACGGATCCATTTAAAGCTCTCTATGGTAGGAGATATAGATCTCTAATTGGTTGGTTTGAATTTTGTGAGGCCTCAGTCATAGGTCTTGACTTAGTATTCGATGCTTTAGAAAAAGTCTAGTTGATTAGAGAAAGGCTCCGGGCTGCTCAGAGCTGATAGAAGTCTTATACAGATATTGGTAGAAAAGATCTCGAGTTTGGGATTAGTGATCATGTCTATCTAAAGATCTCCCCCATGAAGGGAGTGAAGAGATTCGGAAAGAAGGGAAAGCTCAGTCCCTAATATATTGGTCCCCAATAAAAGCTCAGTCTTTCATATCTCTTTTCTTAAGAAGTGCATAGGTGACCCATCAGCTGTAGTCCCTATTCAGAGCATTGATGTTCAGAACACTCTCTCTTATGAAGAGATTCCAGTCGAAATCTTAGACTATCAAAGTCGTAGATTGAGAAACAAAGAATTCCCTCTAGTTAAGGTTCTTTGGCAAAATTAGTCTGTCGAGGGAGCTATTTGGGAAGCAAAGGCAGGCATACGTACCAAGTATCCTTACCTCTTCTTCACCAACTTAATCATGCTCAAGGTAACAGTTCAACTTAATCTTACTCAGTTTCATGTTCAATGTTCATCACAAACTTGGTATGCATTTTCATACTCATGTTCCCATTATAAACTTGGTATCAAGTACCATTTCATATTCAGTCATGCACTCATGTATCAATTCAATTATGTGATGATGCATCAGACATGCATTCTCATTATGAGAAACTTAGTTCTTCTGAACACTCAGTCATGTATTCATGAATTAGTTACACATGCATCAGATATTCATGTTCAGTATTATATGTTCATCTTTTCAATCATGTCATTCATGAGATCATGTTCCAGTTATTCATGCTCAGCATGTATGTCAGTTGTCTTTTCTCCCCTCTCAGTCAGTCTCATTCGAGGACGAATGTTCTCAAGGGGGAGATATTGTAATACCCCATACTCTCAAGAATTTCTAGTATTAGATTCTAAATTGAATAATGATTATTCCATGAGGAATTTTCATGATTTTCAATTTTTGTCATATGAAAAATTCAATAAGCTTTCTATCGATATAAGATTTGCCCAAATCCGATAGCTGGGTTACAAGTTACGAATATTTCAAGTTCCCGTCATAAAACAACAACACATTTGTTAGTGGCACGCCGTGCCACAAGAGGAAATGACATTTGGCAAATTCCAATAGGGGGTCCGTAATTATGGCATATCACGCCAAGGCCCAAATTCAGAATTATCCATTTTCCAGTGTCTCAATGCGATTTCTCTTGCGTCGTGCCAAAGTTCTAGATCATAAAAAATGTGGCAACGTGATGGCCCCGCATCGCGCCATATTTAATTTTCCAATTGTCAAAATCCAGTGACACGGCACGATAGCATCGCGTCGCGCTGAAGGTCCAGTTTGGGAAATTTTATAATTTTAAAAGACATATCCAAGGGTTAAAAGGGTCAATTTCCTACCCCTATTTAAACCCAATAACACGTGATTCAACCACTTTTCACCCAAAATACACTCTCATCTCAAAAATCTTTCAAGAACAACCTAGGGCTTTCCATAGAAGATTCAGAATCAAGAATTTTCTCCATCAATCTTCACGAAATCATGAACCAAGGTATGCGTAGTGTTCATTCATGGTGTCTTTTCATCCATGAAGCCCAGGAATCTCTTTTATAAGTTTAATTTTATGGATTTCTTTATGAATTTCATGTTGGGTTTGTTTTGTTTATGTTGAGAATGATCAATTGAATTCAAATCCATGTTGGGTGATCAATTTTATGTGGAATTGATTTGTATAGATGTATATTCATATGAACCTATGAATAAACCCTAGGGATAATGAAATTAGAGATGAATCATGATGATTAATTGTTGTATAATGTTGTCTACATGTGCTATTCCTACCATGTGTTTGATTAAATGCCTAGATGAAGGAACAATGCCCAACTAGTATGATATCATGAAATCCCCATGTATGTACAAGTTATGCCCATCATCTTTTTTAATGGAATTCTTCTACACATTATTATGGATTATGATGTTAGTTATATGTTCAAGTAAGTTATGCTTGGTCAGTTTCCTTCCATCGAGTCCTGGGGGTACTTGTACCCAAAATATTAGCTGTGTGCCTAGATCCATGTCATGTTTCCACGATACTCTCAGTCAAGCTATGATCCTTAGACTTCAGACAGTCTTATTACTCAGGAAATCTCCATGACTCACGAACTCAGTCAGTTGTCAGATGTCAGTAGTATTCTGTCAGTCAATGAAACTTAGTAACTCAGTCTAGGTTCAGTTCAGTAAATCATGTTCAGTGTTTATTTAGATGGAAGTTGAAATTAGCATTGAGCGAACCCAAGGGTGGAAACTCACCTGTTATATGAGGGTGTGATTCTTAGAAGCAATCCTTGCGTTCCAGAACTATATAGCTAACATAGGTTGAGACATCATAGCTTGCTCTATAAGGGTAGATGAGGTGGCTTAACCTGCTATATGAGGGTTCCCACCATTCTCATTAAAGTTATATGATATATTAGGGTCACTCATATGTTGTCCTTACTAGTGGCGCGGTATTGACACCCTTCCAATCAGGGAACAGATTAGACCCTAATTCAGCTATAATACGTCATTTGGGGAATGTCGGCTAGATGACTAACTCCGACAGTCTCAGTATCAATCTCAGTAAAATAACTCAGATAGTTCTTCAGAATTCTGTACTATCAGATACAGTCAACTCAAATACAATATGCAACTCATCTAGTTCCATTAGATTAAGGACTGTCAGATACAGTCACTGATGTTATCAGTTATCAAAATTTGGTCATTAGTCATGTTAGTTATCATCATACTCATGTTATCATGATTTTAGATATAGTTACTATGTATGCATGCATGTATTCTCACGTTCATATTAGTCAGTTAGCTAGTATTGTTCATGCATATGAACCCCATGCATTCAGCCTACCGCACATGCATACTAATATATTCAAAGTTCTGATGTATTTGCGTCATGGTGTCTTATACCATAGGTTCGGAGACATGAGCTCCAGAGCAACAGTAGATTCCAGATATCCACAGACAGAGTTAAAAGTGAGTCCTCATTTTTTGTGGATATGATTATTTCCCTATTATCTCATTAATCAGTTTATTAGTTGGAGTTAGGTGGGGATATGTCCCATCAAATCCTTACTCAGAAAGTTCAGTCAGTTAGAGGCTTTTTAGACTATCATGTTTCAGACTTTAGTATGTTCAGTTTTGTTTTGGGTATTCTATTACCCCACGCAGGTGTTATATCATTTAGAACATGTTCAATATTGAACCTTATGGCCTTTCAGTGCATGTTTCTGCATTACTATGTCATCTTATGTAGTGTATAGGTACATATATCAGTCATGGGTTGGCTTGCGGTCCTTCGGGGTCATGAGCACCGTGTAGCATTCTGGGTTCCCGATTCGGGGTGTTACAGATTATGTGCATTGGTTTTGATTGATTTTGAACTGTTGATCATGACATATTTTATCCTTATCCTTGAGTTACATTCTAGTGTTCACCCCACTAACCATATTCATACATTGTATCCCCACGTGATGCAGACACTGGGGTTACTTTTACTTTTCCTGTGTAGTGTTAGGTGGATCAGCTTAGTACATTGGTTTTTTGGGGTGAAGTGGTGAGCTTCCATACTTTGAAAGACTTAGACATTTCATCATTTCTTATCATAGACTAGATTTGAGAGTTACATTATCATTTTTATTCTTATTGTTATCTGTCAGAGTTGGGGACATGTCTCGACCAAGACTAGTTTTGGTTCTTTGTTTACAAAGATTTTTTTGGATTACTGTGGATATTGGGTAATGTTAGATGGTTGTTTTTCCTGTCATCGCTCTCAGTTATAGATAGGTTTTGAATTTTCTTAAGTTTGTTGCATGCTCTTTTTTTATATGTTCGTAATTTATCCGACATTGGGGGATGTTGTGTTTTGTTTGGTTAGGTTCTAGGGGTGATCTCCGGTCCATGTGGGACTTGAGATACCCGTTACGACCAGACCCTGGTTTTGGTCGTGACACTACTCTTCATAAGCTTAATGTTATACTCCTCTACAATATTAACTTAGATTCAATTTTTTTCCAAGATGCTACAATCTCCCTCACTGAATGATTCTTCCTTGAATGATATTTGAATCTTACTTTCCATTCCATAACTATCCAAGACATCTTTATGATTGTTTAATCTACTTCAGACTCACTTTATCCCATCATAATGCCTTAAAATTTGAGTAACTCTCCAAAATTTCAAATATTTGCCAGAGTTTCCTTTGTAAATAGGCATACCAAAAACCTATCAACTAGCAAGAATATATCCAAATATGCTTCACAAAGCGTCACATCATATATAATACGCAATAGATAATGCATGAGGGTTTTCTTGGCCTTAATCTCAACAAATAGTACACAAGGGCATTCTTGGAGTTAAATTTAAATAAAAGTCATAACCAACCATGTTACTTACCTTATACCCTACATCCGCAGGCCGTGTCCATGCAAATCTCAAGAATTATAGGCATAAATCATGTACTTAAACATATTAAGTGAGAATCAAATATCAACAGAACAAAATATAATAGAAACTAATGATTATATAAAGGAAAAACTAGTTTAAGAACCTTCTGATGAGTTTTAGAACAAATATCGGTATCTAGTTTTCATATCCTCTTCCATTTCCTAAGTGTCATCTTCTACGTTCTGGTTTCTTTAATGTACTTTTAATGAAGTTATGTTTTAGTCCTTAATTTTCTAACCTGCCAATCGAATACAACCACGGGGACTTCCAAAAATGATAAGTCTCCAGAAGCTCAACACCCTCTATAGGGATGACACGTGAAGGTTATCCCAAGAACTTATGTAACATAGACACATGGAAGATGGGATGCACTACAGCTAACTCTGGAGATAATTCTAACTTATAGGCTACATGGCCAATTTTGTGTATAACACTGTAGGGCCCGATATACCTCAGACTAAATTTACCTTTCTTGCCGAATCACATAACGCCGAATTGCAAATTTCAAACTCTAAATCTTTATGTCGGACATCTGCATATGAATTTTGCCTACTCTAAGCAGTCTTCAACCGCTCTTGTATCAACTTAACATTTTCAATGAATCGATGAACTAGATTTGGACCTAATACCTTCGTCTTGCCTACTTCAAACTAACCAATAGCGGTCTACAACGTCTCCTAAATAGATCTTTCAATAGATCCATGCCAATGCTAGAGTGACAACTATTATTATTAGAAAATTCTGCTAAAGGAAAATGATCATTCCAATTACCTTTAAAGTCCAGCACACACGCTCTCAAACATATCTTCGAGCATCTAAATAGTGCGCTCATCTTAGCCATCTGTCTGCGGATGAAATGTAATGCTGAGGTTCACCTGAGTGCCAAACTCTATTGGAATGATCTTTGAAATCGGGCTTTAAAGGAACCTCTATGTGAAATAATGGACATCAGGGTCCCATGTAGGGAAACAATCTTTTTTAAATATAACTTGGGATAATCTTCTGCCACGTTGGTAGACTTAACAGGAAGAAAATGAGCTAATTTTATCAGCCGATCAACTATTACCAAAGTAGAGTCATGTTTCCAATAAAAAGAAGGTAAGACTATGATGAAATCTATATTAATAGCATCCCATTTACACAACTGAATACTAAAGGTTTGAGCTAGGCCACTGAGTTTCTGATGTTTTCTTTCACTTGTTGACAATTGAAACACTGTGCCATATATTCTGCTATATATTTCTTTATGTCATTCCACTATTAGATTTCTTTAAGATCATGATATATTTTTGTAGAGATGGTAAGGTTGAATAATAGAAACAATGTGCCTCAACCATAATTTGTTGCTCAACCCATCCAAATTAGGTATGCAAAATCTACCTCGACACCTCAAAGTGTCATCCCGCTAGTTTAAATGCCGTGATTCAATTTTGTTGAATTTTCTCTTTGTATTGAAGTAATAAGGGGTCATCTTACTGCTTCTATTTCACTAGTGCCAATAGTGATAACTGGACTGAATTGAGTACCACAATGACAACATCTTTGGAATCCATAAAGTGAACTCCCAGGCTGGCTAATTTGTGAACATCTCTCCCTACTTCACACTGAATAGGTCACAAATGTACTAGACTACCCATGGATAGTCGACTAAGAGCATCAACTAAAATATTACCTTTGCCTCGATGATAGAGAATATTGACATCATCATTATTCAACAACTCTAGCCACCTCCTCTACATTAGATTTAGCTCTTTCTACTTGAATAGATATCAAAGAATTTTATAATCTGCAAAAATATCAACACGCACTCCATAGAAATAATGGTGCCATATTATTAGCGCAAATACCACTATTGCAAGCTCTAAGCCATGAGTGGGATAATTTTGTTCATGCTTCTTCAACTACCAAGAAGCATACACTATAACTCTTCCATGATATATTAGGATGCAACCCAAGCCAACACCTAAAGCATCACAGTACAACACATATCCTTCTGTGCCCTCTGGTAAGGCTAATATTGGCACTTTAGTTAATCTATATTTTAACTCATGGAAACTTAATTCACAAACATCTAACTAGTGGTACTTAACTGCTTTTTGTGTCAACTTAGTCAATAGACAGAAATAGAGGAAAATCCCTCCATAAATCTCCTATAGAACCGGCCAACCCCTAAAAACTATGTACCTCTATAGGAGTAGTTGGATGTGGACAATTTTTCACAACTTCTTTATTCTCAAAATATACTCTAATGCCTTCTCCAGATATCACATGACCAAAAGAAACTACTGAGGTCAACCAAAAATCACACTTAGAGAACTTAGCATACAACTGGTTCTCTTTGAGTTTCTATAATACAGACGTCAAATAATCTGCATGCTTAACTTTATTACGTGAATATATCAAAATGTCCTCTATAAATACAATATGAACATATTAAGAAAAGGTTTGGAAATTCTATGCATCATGTCCATGAAGGCTACTACAACATTCGTTAGTCCAAAAGACATGACGAGAAACTCAAAGTACCTATATCTTGTCCGAAAGGCTGTCTTGGGAATATCTGCTTCATGAATCCTTAACTGGTGATAATTGAACCTCAAATTGATCTTTCAAAAATATCTAGCTTCTTACAATTGATCAAATAGATCATTTATTCAGGGAAAAAAGGGTACTTATTCGTTATTGTCACTTTATACATCTGCCTTTAATCTATATACATCTGTAATATTCTATCTTTCATACGTACAAAAAAGCACTAGTACACCCTAAGGTAATATACTGGGTCAAATGAATCCCTTATCAATCAAGTCATTTAATTGATCTTTAAGCTCTTTCAATTCTGCAGGTGCCATTCTATAAGGTGGAATTGATCCCGACTAAGTATCGAGATCCACATCAACACCAAAATTAATCTATTTGATGGGGGTAATCCAAGAAGTTCATTAGGAAACACATCTGATACTCATTCACCACTAGTATAAATTGGAGAATCGGTGCCTACTTTTTTACTTCAACATCTTTCCCTTGGACCAAGTGATACAAATACCCATTTGTAATAAGTTTTTGTTCCTTTAGAAAGGAAATAACCCTCCTTCTAGGCATCATAGAATCATTTTTCCACTTTAACACTGGCTCTCCTGGGAAATATAAATGGGCCATCTTGGCTTGTTAATCAACTATAGCATAAAAGAAGGATAACCATTCGATACCCATAATAACATCAAAGTCGACTTCAAGTTCAATAAGATTAGCCCATGTAACACGACCACATACTGTCACCACACAATAATAATAGATCCGTCTAGCTATGATAAAATCTACTATTGGTATCCATAATGCAAATGATTCACATAACAACTCTGGGTCTATTCTAAACTTCTTAGCAATAAATAGAGTAACATATGATAGGGTAGATCCTGGGTCTATCAAGACATCTGCATTATGTGAAAAAACAACCAGTGTACCTAAAGATGCCTCTAAATCTTGACTACCAGATAGTGCATACATACGGTTTAGGCCAGCTCTTGAACTGGGTTCTCTTCCCCTACCAAATCTTTTACCTACTGGTGCCTGAGGCTGTGAGAAGAAGAAGGCACTGATGATGGTAAAGCTGATGTAGACACTGTAGGTTGTGATCAGTCACCTCTACCTTTATCTCTGAGCTATGGATAGTCATATACCATATGACCTTCTATACCATACCAATAACATACATTTGAACCATGTCGGCACTTCTCTATATGTGCTCAGCCATACTGCCTACTTATAGGTCGAAGTGGTAGACCTCGACTGGTGTAGCTCTGAGGCTATAATTCTGGTGCTCTATAAGTTTATCCTTGCTCATACACGTGCCTCAAAAACTGAGCTGGAGCATTAGATGTGTAGTGCATAGTTGTATGGGTCTTCCTAGGTGTCCCTGTACTAGTGGAAACTTTACTATTTCCTTAATACTGCCCGGTCGTCCTAAATCTCTTACTCCACTCCCTCTCTCTACCCACTTCATGATTATGCTGATCCTTCTCTAGCTACTAAATGTGCACTATGATGCTTGCTATATCCAAATCTGTATTCATAGTAGCAATAGAAAAAAGGTCATTCAAAGGACCAATGAGGACATTTACAAAGCAATGAATCCATGTTCTAACCAATTTTGGAGAAAATCTAGACAATTGTGTAAACCAAAGACAATACTCCTCACTGATATTTCTATTCTTTAAAAATAGAAATTCATTTACCCTTGCATCTCTGAGCTATAATAGCATAAAATGATCCATGAAGGCCTTTTTAAAGACTGTCTAGACCGCTGGGGGAGCATCCTGACCTATCGAGGCTACTCACATATCATACCAATCTATAATAATATTTTTTAATTAATAAGTGGCCAATTCAAATGCATTTATTTTTGATACCCGCATCATCTTATAAATTCTATGAGTCTCATCAATGAACTATTTAGGGTCCTCTACAAGATTAAATACTCTGAATTTTGGTGGATTCACACGGAGAAATATTGGATCATATATTCGGCTACCCTACCCTGAGAATCAATAGGTACATCAATATTTTGTCTCTAGGCCTGGGAAGCTACTAATTATGTGAGCAACTGTATTTCTCCTTTAAGATCGTGTTCTGAGGCATTTATGGCGGGACATAAACTACTGTTGGTACCAAGAAAGGTGCAGAAACCCCTGTAGGTCCATCCGTCTGAGGTATTTAAGGAACTGGAAGCATAAAACCCATCAAAATTTCTTAAGTCCTAGATGGGATACTTTATCCTTATTAGTAGCAGACAATATCTGTATCACAAATAAGCATAATAAGAGTCAGAAGTAACTTTCTATGATTTAGCTCTTTTGCACATCTAGATTATAAATGAAGGTCAAATTCCTAAATGCCTATGCAGTCCTTTAATTATATATGTGCCGCACAATACATCGATAAGTAAGGTTCTACTATACACAACTTCATAGACTCTCTGGGATAAGTGAACCTAGGCTTTGATATTATTTTTATAATGTCCCAACTGATACTGGTGAACAAGAACCATAATCACTTACTTTACAAACACTCTATGACGTATACGAGATTATGGGATAATAACGAGTGGGGTATCCAATATGAGATTTATACATACATGAGGAGTTATATCAACGAAAACTATACATTATAGTACTATGTGATGACCATGAAGCCTTTAGTAAGTTTAACACACTATAATACGAATAACTAGTTGGCATAGGGCCCGACATACCCAAATATACAACTGAACATACAATAAAAAGTACTAGACATATACTAGCTCCAGGAAAGATGAAGCACACCAATATAACAGCTGAAAATGTTAATAAGGTCTAATATGGATGTTTGCTATCTTGAGAATCTGAGCTTGCATCAATAAAACATGGTGCCCTCAAGACATCAATACATAAACAACATGTACCGATATGAAAGTAGATAAAATAATTTCTGGACAAGTGTGTAAGCTCATATGAATCAAATACTAAAGTGAAAGAAGTATGAACAAACAAATAGCATATATACAATATGAAACTGTAACCCATGCACCAACCTTATTAGTTCATGATATGATGCCCATAAAAGTGTTCATTATAAATAAAGCCTTAATTTGCCTAGGTGATGTATTTAACCTATATGTAATACAAATGATCAGAAGATGGTCTACCAAATGCAATCCGAGGTAAGTATAGAGTGTATGTCCCTTAAATACTTATTGCTACGATTTTATACGTAAAACTATAAATGCATTGTGATAGAAGGTACACCCCTAGGTCATACTATGAGGGTTTGTCCGTGGGTCATATATGCCATATGTTGGGTGAAGTTAGGGAAAACTAGTGTCTGACGTTCCAACTAACTCTAAATACAAATGATGCCACCAAGATAGGTACACCCTAATATTTAGGCTCACTATAATAGTTTGATCTCAATCCAATGCACATAATCACGTCTAGAGGATGTGCTAAGAAAAACCTATGTACCCTTCTACCGTTAATATTTATCAAATAATTCCTTAAAGGCCTATGGCATGTGAATTCCGATAATGATCATTTAAGTAATGCATACAAGTGCAACTATACTATTGCTATTTACTTTTATTCCTAATGTATCACATATATATTGTAGGCTAAGGGATTCTGTAATGCCCTGAGTCTATACCCCGGGTACTACACGGTGCTCATAATCCTGAAGGATCACAAGCTAACCCATGACTGGTACCTGCTGCATTAACTAAATAATTATACTGTAATTATGTGGAAATTAGTCAAAAACTTGCCATAAGGTTCAAATCTATAAATAAATACCGAGTACGGGACATCAATACCAAAACTGGACATCTGTCTATAAATACTCTATGTTTGAAAAACGTCTACTATCTGAACAGAGAGTTGATGGGACAAGTCCCCAAATAACTCCGACTACTGAAATAAACTGAGTACTGAAATACTAGAATAATAAATCTATCCTCAAATAATGAGGACTCACCACTAGTCTGCTGCTGATGGATCGGGCTGCTAAGTATGATTAGGAGCCCGTGCACCAGTACTTTAGTGTACTGGTATGCTAAGTGAGGTAGGTTGAGATGCATGGGTTCATATGCATGAACAATACTGACTGAATAACATGAGTATAACTGAATGAGAGTACATGTATGAAATACGTAAACTATAACTGAGGGCATGGTAACACTGGATACTGCATTCAAAATCACTGGTTTACTGATATCTGAGTTTACCAATACTGTATTACTGTTAACTGAGTAACTGTATCTGACAGTCCTGATTTTGTGGAACTATTTTGAGTTCCATACTGAATTGAGTGACTGTGTCTGACAGTTCTAATTTTTGTAAAACTGAACTGATTTCTATTCTGGAGGCTGAAACTAAGACTGTGGGAGGTAATCATCTAACTAACATGCCCCTTTTAAATGAATTCGGGTCAACCTATAACCCCGGTTGGAAGGGTGTCAGTACCGTGCCACGGGTAAAGACAAGTTGAGTCACCCTCATCTGGCAGGTGCTTTGAATGAGAATGGTGGTTTCCTCAACTGGCAGGTAGGACATCTCATCAACCCTCGACTGGCAGGTTAATCTCTCAACCTATGATGGCTACGTAGTTCTGGAACATAAGCACTGCTTCTAAGGATCACACCCTCTGCTGGCAGGTGAGTCCCCATCCTTGGCTTCACTCGGTGCTAAATTCTACTCCCAACTGGATGGAAACTGGACTGAATTCTAAACTTTTCTAGGCTGGACTGATCTGTTACTGATTCATACTGTCTAACTGAACTGCACTGAGTTCTTTGGATTCTACTAACTGACGAAATACTACTGAATTCTGCTAACTGACTGAACTCCATCGGGTTCTGAACTGATTACTAAACTACTTATCATGATACTACTGAGTCTATTCTGTAGCTACTATAGATCTAGGTAAACAACTAGATTTTTAGGTATAAAATACCTCTAGGATGAAATAGCATAGATTATAAGACACAACACAATCTTGACACATGATAACTAATTTTACTTGATCACCATTCATTCATTGAAGCATTTTGACAAATACTTGCATAACATGAACTTGTATACATGCTAATATTATGGGACTTAACTATTCAACTCACATTAACAATCCACCAAACACTTGGAGGGCATAGTATATGCATACAATACTAAACAACATGGGGGAATTATAATTTCAAATACCAAATTCATAATTCAAAGGTTTTAACATGAATTCTCATGATGCAAACACATATAATAAACAATTTCATACAAATCTTGCAACTAATCATGGATTAGGAACTCCATTAACATGGAAATCATGATCACATTCAAACCCAACCATGAAATTTATCAAACTCATGAACTTGTAGTAAAAAGAGTTTGTTGAACTCCAAGGGTGGAAGGAAACCCTTGGATGAACACTTAACATACCTCAATGCCTGAATTTTTGTAGATTGGTGGTGTAATTCTTAGGATTTGAATCTTGGGTTGATAGCCCTAAAGTTTGTTCTTGAATGATTTTGAGAGAAAAGAGTGTAATTTGCTTTGTGAGGGCTAAATTTTGTATTTTAGCGGCTAATTTGAAATGGGGAAATATCCCAAATACCCCTCTAGATGCTATTTTAATTACTAAAAAATATGCATAGCGATGCGTACACTGACGCATCGCGTTGATGGGGTCGACGCTATGGCTGATGCGCCACATCGAGTTCGCGTTGATCCACTAGTTTGGACTTCCAAACATGCCTCAAACAAAGTTCAAAAAATCTAAAATTTGTCTGAGAACACCTACTGACATTCCTGATCAAGAATTAACCTAAAAATCGATATTTAAAGGTTATAAGGGTCGTGAAAAAGGATCGTCAACTTACGAAGGCTAAAATAATTCTAAGTATGAACACTTAGCTAAATTTTTCTAAGTCTGGGACCCCTTATTGGCTTTTACAAGACTGAATCAAGCTTAGGATTTTGCAGGGTCTTACGGCTTCAAGTAAGAAACTTATGATAATATAGAATGTTATGAAAACTCAACATAGAGAGAGCAAGTTGGATACTTATAAGCTTGATAATAGAACGGGGGAGTGATATGTAAGACAAATAAAGATTCTAATATTGTATTTTATATGGGTTAGACTGGCGTTGATAACAAGGAGAACATAATGTAGAGTAGTACTTAATGGAGAGGGAAGATTTTTCTTTACATACCTTAGTTCTTTGCTAGATGCGATAGTATCCCTGGCCTCAAACAATTCAACTCGCGATAGCATAGACTTTTTCCTTCCAACCACCCGTTCAAGATCTGATAGCCAATTTACTAACTTCAAGATAACATATATATCTATCAATGACCTGTAGGTGTGTTTACCAATTTATTTCAATAATCTTGATTATGCCCGAAATCAATTGAATTTCTTAACAAGAATCCGAAATGAATTCTAATTTTTTCAACTTATATAATTCAACATTAAATCCACCTAATTTATAGAAATTCCTAAAAGCTCATCCTTTATCAAAATTTTCCCTTCTCCCTCTTTTTCTCATGAACCTATTTCAAAGATTAGTGAAAAGATTCAAATTAAACATCCCCAAATACTTATCTATAATTATATTTAAAAATAGGATAAAGAATTTACCTCTTGGAGTTTAAATTTCAACTATAGATTTTGTAAATTAGTTCTTGAAATTCTTTGAGGTTGTCACAAAATCCTTTAGCTTTTGATACAAAGAGGTTAGGTACCCCTCCTTCGCTTATAATCCCTTCTTGATAATTTAGATTAATTCTCCTTGTTGATAGAGAAAAAAGAGAGACAGAAAAAAAATAGAGGAGTAGCACAAAGAAACAGAGGAGTGACGTCTATTTCTTGTTTCATGGAAATGATTTCAAGTGAAATGAGAAATACTCCTTTTCTTTTCACTTAATACTAGTTTAGGAAAATAATTAAGAGGTGGACAACATTGTTCCCACTTAATTTTTGTCCTGCACGACTAAATTTAACCCTGAATTTCTTCAATTTTTAATAAAATAAAAAATTTATTTTATCCAGATAAATGTGCTCTAAAATATTTATTTGAGTTAATTTTGTCATTTAATTGAAGATTATACGTTTTCGTATTTACATATGCGAAATTGTATAAATTTTATCAAAATTAAACTTTTACGGATTAAGCTTGAAAATTAATCTAAACGTATAAAGTCTTGATTCAAATAAAATTGTTCTCAAAATAAATTTATTTGAAGAAATATTTATTTGATTTTATTAAATCAAGAAGGTCAGGATTAAAAGAAGTATTAATTCGCATTGAATTTTTAATTCAATTTAGCCAATCTATTATATTTGGCCATAATTGAAATCAAATTAACCATAATTACAAAGCAATCGACCAATTAATTTTCAATTTGGTTAAAATTAAATATATTTGGCTAAATTTTAAATCTTAATTGGTATTATATTTTAAATAACCCTAAATTCCCAAAACTCTCATAATTTCTACCCAATTTTCCCTCAACCTTGTCCTTTATTCAAATTTTGAAATTTTAAAATTATACTGAATTGTACAATCTCCGTCAACTTTGTCCTTTATTCAAATTTTAAAATTCAAAAATTGTACTACATTGTATAATTCCCCCTCAACCTTGTCCTTTTTCCAATTGAAATTCAAAAATTATACTATATTTTACAATTTCCCACCATCTTATCTTCCACCTCACCTTATCTTCAATTTTTAAAATTTCAAAAACACCCTAAATACTTTTTCCCACATTGGTGGATTAATAGAATTGGATCCCCATCCTATACTACCATTATTTTGGTAGAAAGACGAAGTCTCAAAGCAAAAAAAAAAGTCTCAAAGAGTGGAAAAAACTTTTGATTAAATAGTTAAATTTCTTTGCTTTAGTAAAAAGTTTCAAGTGGTAGTCTAATTGGGATTCTCGAAAGATTGCTTTCTGGTGGTGATCAAGACTGCGAAAAAAGCTTGAAGTCCCATTTTGCTTTTCAAAAAAAGGTAAACACACCTTTCCCCTTTTAGTTTTATTATTATTTTTTTCTTCATCTCCTTCTTCTTCGTAGTTCGTAGTAGTAATTTTATTTGCTGAGATTATTTGCGGTAGACAGCCTTAAAGGCCATAGGACGTTATGGTGTCGATATTATGGTTATTTTCATATTCATGGTATAAAAATGAGCTAGCAATAGTTGAACGTGTTTCTTTGAATTTATTCTTTGATTATTATGGATAAAGTTTTAATCTTTGCTTAAAATATGTATTCATGCTTTTCTAAAAAAAATTCATTGTTGACGGATATGTTAAGTTTTTAGCATGTAAAGTTGTTTTCTTTATGTTGAAAAGAATAGTTAATATTGATTGTTTCGCCTTTTGACTTTAATTTTTGATTATTTATAGATAAAGTTTTGATCTCTGCTTAAAATGCATGGTCATGCTTTGTTTAAATTCATTGTTGGCATATATATTTGTTTTTAGCATGTAAAGTTGTTTCCTTTATGTTGAAAAAAATAGTTAATATTGATTATTTCGCCTTTTGACTTTATTCTTTGATTATTATGGATAAAATTTTGATCTTTGTTTTAAATTTGTACTCATGTTTTGTTTAAATTCGTTATTGGTGGATATGTTTGCTTTTAGTGTATAAAGTTATTTCCTTTATGTCAAAAATGAATGATTACTATTGTTAAGGATCTGTGAGATTGTTTCTCAATTTGAAGTAGTGAGATACTTATTTTTGTGGTCAAAATTGTCTTTGAGTTTCTCTTGTTTAGATTGAAAAGTTGTTAGGGTTATAGATTTTGTTGAAATGGTGTATAGCTAAAATAGGAGTTGGCATAATTGGACACCTTTTTTTTTTTTTAGAATTAATCATTTACTATTTGTCCTAGTTTGTCTTCGAATATCATTTCTCAAATATGCTTAATATACGATATTTGCTTCACTTTACTTATTGGTTTACTTCTTAAAGTGGTTTTATTCATTTAAACATCCTATTGTTATTCACATGCTATAGTGATTTTTCTTCTTCTAAGTTATTGATATGTTAATTGATCCACTTTTTATTCAAAAGTGTTGTTGTATTAGTATGTCTTGTATTTCATATCTGAGGTGCTATGAAAGATTTCCTCATCTCTTGCTCATTCTCATTTTCTTTGCTTAATGAAAACATTTCTTAAACTTTATCATTTGCCCAAATTTTAAGCAATTATGCTTGTGGATCGATGTCTTCTTTTAAAGGGCTAGTTAATTATATTGTGCTAGATTCAATTGTTTGTAAGATTATTTAGGAGATGGGTTAATTTTTTTTTCGTTGGATAATTTATCTTTCTTTGATATCATAGCTTACTATTTCTTTATGTTTGAGAATGCTAATTTTTTCATCTCATCATTGATCTATTGAGTGTAGAATTCTCGAACACATATTAATTCATTTTCTTTTATCTTTTCCTTTGCATGAATCTGTTTTGGAGTCCAAATGAGCTCCTTTTCTCTTGCATTTCGTCATGGACCAATGAAGCCCATCTCTCCGAGTCAAGTTCGAAGTTTTAAACCCAAAGTTGATTATATGGCGTGTGGGTGCAAGAAGATGAAAGAAGAAGAAAAATGGGTAAAAACCCATTGATGAGGTTACTAAAAGACTTGAAAAGTCTCGATTTTTATTATTGCCTTATTTTTATTTATTCATTTATTTGGGACTCAAAGCCAAAGTTATAATTTAATACAGGTGAAATGGATTTTGGGCCTCAAAGGTCCGAAAACTAGCTTAGGACAAGTTATGGACCAAAAGTCCAAGGTTTAGATTAGGACAGGTGAAGATGCGCCAAAAATCTAAATTAGTTTAGGAAAAATTTATGAACTTGGGCCTAATGGCTTAAGCCATTTAGTCTCCTCCTTTTCCCTTTATATGCTAATTGTTCTTAATTTTCTTAGACTTAGTTAAAAATTCTCGTCAAGTCATTAAATTGGTTTTGCACAAATCTTGAAGACAATTTTTTTCCTTAATTGTTTTCTTTTCAAGAACTAATTTTCCTTTTTAAAATTAGTCAAAAAAGTTATTTTCAAATGGTCCAGATAACCGCAAGTTAACTGATACTTTTGGTGCCTTAACAACCTTCCAAGAGTATTAATAGGAACCACTTACTTAGAATTTCTAAATTTAAAATATTTTTCTGTTTTGAATCTTTTAAGTAATATTTTTAGTTTTTTCTTGATATCTTCTCAAAAATCAAGTGACGACTCTGTAATTTCTTAAATTATTTCAAAATTTTCTTTAAAGTTTTAAATTAGTTTAAAAAGTCAAAATCAAATGTTTTTCAACCCTTCGAATAGAAAAAAGGGGCAAAACAAACACATATTTCCAATATTAATAACAAATATATAAACAGAAAATATAAGGAGGTATCGCTTACTATTTTATTCCAGTAGGCATCAACTACTGAGATTAGGGGTGTACAGACCAAACCGTCAAGTCAAATCAAATCGAAGAACCAAACCAAACTAAGAAAAAAAACTGACTTATGATTTAGTTTCTGGTTTGGCGTTTGAAAAAAAATATCAACCATTCTTGATTTGGTTTGGTGTTAACAAAAAAAAGTCAAACCGATATAATATATATACACACACACACACACACACATATATATATATATATATGCATATATATAATTTAACTTTTTATACATAAAATATTAATTATAATATATTTTTTAAATATTTTTTCAATTAGTTTTATTAATTTTCAATATTTAGAAAGTAATTGTGTGTGTATATATATATATATATATATATTAATTAATTAATTAATTAATTAAGTTATAATATTTGTCCATTAATTGCTAATAAAATGATCCACAACCCAATATAAAATTAAAACCTAAACTTTCACTCTTCATCTTACTTTTTAGTTTCAAGAGAGTTTTTCGCTCCTCATTTTTTTATAATTGAGTTTTTTCATTAGCACATGAGTGAAAACATACTTGATCTAGTCTTCAATCACAATATAATTGTAAAAAATAAACATTATAAAAAAACAGAGAAAACCCGAAAAAACTAAAAAAACCGAAAGAACCGACTAAAACCTAAATCGAAAAAACCGATTTTATGTTGGTTTGATTTGGTTTATAATTTTAATAAACTAACATAATTGGTTTGGTTTTTATTCAATAAAAAACTAAATCAACCCGACCTATGTACACCCCTAACTGAGATAAATAATTATACTTACACTACTCTTCATAAACTTAATGTTATACTCCTCTACAATATAAGCTTAGATTCAATTTTTTTTCGAGATGCTACTTATTTCTTTTTTATTTTTTCTCTTTTTTTTTTCTCATTTTTCTTTTTTTTATTGTATTTTATATCTTATATTTTTTTTTTTTATATTTTCGAAAAACATGGCTACGTTGAATACAAGCCATGATTATGACGGAAACATCATAACCATTCATTGTATTTGTATTCACCATCATTTTATTTTATTTCTTTTATTTTTTTCTTTTTATTTTTATTTTCTTCTATTTTCATTTTCATTTTCTTTTTTCTTTTTGTTGATTCTTTCTTTTTGTTTCCTTCCACTCTTCTTTCTCTACCTTCTCTTTCTCTTTCTTTTTCCATTTTCTCTTTTTTTTTTACCCCTTTTTTGTGTTTTTTCTTCTTATTTTTTCTTTTTCGTGTTCCCCCCCTTTTCATTTGTTTTCCTATTTCCAGTTTTTCTTTATTTTTTTTTCCTTTTTTTTTTTCGTTTCCTTCTATTCGCCTTTTCTCTCTCTTCTATCTCTTGCTTCTATTTCTCTTTCTTTTTGTCTTTTTTATTTTCTTTTATATTTTTTTTCTTTCTCTCTTTTTTTGTTCTATTTTATATTCTTATATTTTTGAAAAATATGGTTATGTCGGGCACTAGCCATGAATGATAATAAAAATATAATAAATATTTACTTTATTTAAATTTATAACATCATTTAAAATTTTGTATTTGTTAATATAATTTTATTTGCATTTTATAGTTCACACTTGTAATTGTATATGCACTTTAGAGTCCGCATTTGTATAGTTCATATTTGTAGTTGCATTTTATATTTTACACATGTATTAATATTGTATAGTTTGCACCATCATTTATATTTTAAACAATTCACTCTTGTATTTTAAAGAATCATATTTTATTTGTATTTTATAGTTGACTGCATATTGTATTGATATTTTGTGATTTTATTTTATTTATATTTGTATTCTATTTTTCTCGACGCACTTCTATTTAAAAACAAAAACTATTTTATATTTTTAAGTTGGCCACATATTGTATTTAAAGTTACAATTTCATTTGTTTTATTTGAATTTGTAGTTAACAATATTATTTGTATTTGTAACATCTAAAAAAGAATTGTTATTTTTCTTTCTACGAACACATGTATTTATATTCCTTGATATGAATTGTATTTTATTGTGAGAAATTGAACAATATAAATACAAATGTTAAATTATACAAGTACAAATGTTACATTTATATCAAATGACACATGTTATACAACTTGAACCATACCTATACAAATGATATTTATATGCAAATAGTAATGATAAATTTGACATATAAATACTAATAATAAATTTACATTGAATGACACATTATACATTTGTATATTTTTGACTCAAGAAAATATAATTAATTCATATGCTTATATATAGTACAAATAATGAATTATACATATTCACAACTAAATTATTTAAATACAAATAATTAATTTATTTTAAATATATATTATGATAAAAATAAATATAAATTATAAAATGCAACAACAACAATAGAAAATAAGAGAAAAAAATACGAAAAGTGAAATAAAGAAGTATAAAAATGACAAAAAAAGAAAAAAATGAAACAAGAACGAAAAAAATTACAAAAATAACTGCAAAAAAAAAAAAGAAAAAAAAGAAGAAAATAGAAAAGAAAAAAAGAGAAGAAAAAAATGAGAAAAAACGAAAAGGTAAAAAGAAACTAAAAAGAAAAAAGAAGAAAATGGAAAGGAAAAAAATTGAAAAAGAAAAAAAGGAAAGGAAAAGAGAAAGAAAAAAGAAAAAAACTAGAAAAGAAAAAAAATATGTAAGAGAGAGAAAATAAAGGAGAGAAACTATGAATTGTATTTAATTGACAAGAAATGTTCTGAATTATAATTAATTAAAATTTAGACTAAATAGGATAATTAAAAATTTATGTTTGTTAAGCCACGTAGATATTCCATTAATGAATATTTGTCTACTACGAGGGTTTTCAAATAAATTCATAACATTCTTTCGATATATATTAGATTTAAATTAGTTAACAATAATGTGACATCTTTAATACTATATATAGTTTGAACAAACATTAAGATTCGACATGCATTCTAACAAAAATAAGTAGAAATTAAAATAAGTTCAAAAGGGAATTCTCCTTCTTTAATTCCTTTTATTTGGTAAAGGAATTCCTTTCTACATTTGACACCACTCACATGGATTATATAATTTCTTTCTTTTTTCTAATCGAATTTCTTTTGGAAAAGGAAGAAAAAGAATTTGTTATTAATCCCACGTCTTTAAACATTATGATGATCACCTTTGAGTTGACGTGCTCTTTCTGATAATTAATTCAAATTCTTTACTTTTCCTCACGTTAATCTAATGATTACTTCCTAAAACTTTGCAATCTAATCAATCAATTAATTAATTAGTCTCGTGCTAATCTAAGGAGTAAGGACTATTACTCCCTGAAACTTTATGACTTTATTTTTTAATTTGTGGAGATTAATGGAAGGACCATTAACGCATATTAAGTGGTGAAGAAAATCCAATCAACCGCCAGCACATTGTTTATTTTTAAAGATTGTGATAAAAACGTTATTACCTTTGATATATCCCTTTTTGATTCCCACGTTACATGAAATGAAAGTGACAACAATATTAAATAACTACAATTTAGAAAAAAAATATAAATAAATAAGTACAATAAGAGAATGGAGTAAGTATTATTTAATTCACTTTTCGCATTTTATCACCACTATTAATAAGTGTGAAGACGCAGACAATTCTTTGTTAATATGTCTGCTTCTTCACCTGCTTCAGTTGTTTCGTAATTTTATTATATTATCTCTAATTAATTATTTTAAGTCATTTATATATACAAAAATTAATAATATTTTATAAAAATTACTACTATTAATACGTGTGAAGAAGCAAGCAACTCTTCATCAACATGTATGCTTCTTCACATACTTCAGCTGCTCCGTGATTTTATTATATTATCTCTAATTAATTATTTTAAATCATTTACATATATAAAAATTAATAATATTTAATTAAAAAAAGATAAAATAAACATTTATTACTACTATTAATAAGTGTGAAGAAGCAGACAACTCTTCATCAATATGCCTGCTTCTTTACTTGCTCAGTGATTTTACTATATTATCCCTAATTAATTGTTTTAAGTCATTTATATATAAGAAAATTAATAAAATTTAATAAAAAATACTACTATTAATAAGTGTGAAGAAGCAAGCAGCTCCTCATCAATATGCCCGCTTCATCACCTGCTTTAGCTGCTCCGTGATTTTATTATATTATCCCTAACTAATTGTTTTAAGTCATTTACATATAAGAAAATTAATAATATATAATAAAAGGGGGTAAAATAGACATTTATGAAATGTCTGTTTCGACTGCTTCAATAGTAGTTTTATTATATCGCCTCTAATTAATTATTAAAAGTCATTTAGATATTACAAAAATTAATAATATTTAATAAATAATAAAATAGTCATAAATGATAAATTAATTAGTGATGTTTTAAGTTAACAGGACATCTTATATGAGACTTATTTAATTTTTTTCACAAGTATCTTTGCTCCATGATTTTACTATATTACCCCTAATTAATTATTGTAAGTCATTTACATATAAGAAAATTAATAGAGAAGGTAAAATATACATTTATGACATGTCTGTTTCTGCTACTTCAACTGTAATTTTACTATATCACCCCTAATTAATTATTATAAGTCATTTAGGTATTAAAAATTAATAATATTTAATAAAAAATAAAATTAATATAAAATGATAGATTAATTCTTGATATTTTAAATTAACATGACATCTTATATGAGACTTACTTAGTTTTTTTTCATTTTTTTTATAGTAATTTTGCTATATCACTTCTAATTAGGTATTATAAGTCATTTAGGACATATCCGCTTTGCTGCTTCAATCATAGAATTTGGTTGACTCTCGAAATTATTTCAGTGCCACTTAAATTTTAATAGAAGAAGAACTATTATAAATCATAATAATTAAAAACTTAAATTACTTTAAGAATATAATTGACTATCAATGCCACAAAAATTTGGACAAGGAGAGTAATATATATTATTTAAAAATTACATAAAAAAATTATAAATTACAATAGCTAACAATTTAAAATATCTAAAAATATATTACAACTATGATTGATTATCTAAATTATATTTGTGTCACATAAATCTAGGGTAGTTTTGACATTTTATAGTTTGAATGTTTTAATGTTTTAATTTAGTAATTTGTTGATCCAAATGATGTTTTCTAATTTAACAAGTTTGAAAATTTAGTTCTTTGTTTATTTTAATTTATTCATTTTATTTTGGTAAAAATATTATATATTTAAAAATTATGCAAAAAATAAATAATTATAAGTCATAAATATTAACATCTTATAATATTTTAAAAATATATAGTAAAAAATATGATTGACTTTTGAAATTCTAATAGTGTCACATAAGTTGCGATAAAGCAAGTAACATAAATTATTTGAAATTAAATTAAAAGATACTATAAAACACAACAATCAACAACTTAAAATATTTAAAAAATATATTAGTAAAAATTTGATTCTCTCTAAATTCTAAAATTGGGAGAAAGCGAGTAACATAAATTATTTGATAATTTCGTAAAAGGTACTATCAATCACAATGATTAACAACTTAAATTATTTAAAAATTTGATTGACCCTTCAAATGCTATTTATGCTACATAAATTAAGATAATACAAATAACATATATTGGGCACGTGCTGACACGGACTAAAGTATCTAGAATAATTACAAAAGGGGAAAGCCACATTTACAGGCCAACTACTTGGCAACCAAGTAGCTATACTTGATGCCAAAGTAGCCTCCTTGGCTTGGAAAACAACATTAGTAAATATATCCCTGGACTTCAAGAATAAATTTTTACATGGTCATCCATACTTTATACCACATGACAACAATATAAAATAAAACACTTTCCTTTAGATGGTCATGTAAAAGATAGTCTAGTGAATGAGCATTTGATAGCTGCCTCATTAAAAATCTTACTAGAATAATTCAGTGGGATAAAATCTTGAAGAAGAAAAAAAGATTACAACAGATATTCTTACTTCCCTCCGATGAAAACCTCGATTCAAATGGTTTAGTTTTCGCATATCAATTTTGTGTATTATCTTCTCAAGAGTTGAAGTTGGTAAGGACTTAATGAACAAATCTGCTGGATTATTATTTGAATGGATTTATTGTACATCAATATCACTATTCTTATGGAGCTCATGTGTGAAAAATAATTTTGGCGAGATGTATTTCATTCTTTCTCCTTTTATAAAGCCTCCCTTTAATTGCGATATGCATGCAACATTGCCTTCAAATGTGATTGTGGGTATATTGATATCACACTTCAGGCAACATCTCTCTTTGGTGAAATGTTATCACCTACCTTAACCATACACATTCTCTACTTGCTTCATGAATAGCTCTTATCTCAGTATGATTTGAAGAACTAAAAACAATAGACTGCTTTGTAGTTCTCCATGATATAATAGTACTTCTGTATGTAAACACAACCTATTTGAAATCGAACTTTATGTGTGTCAGATAAATAACCTGGATCTGCATGACCAACAAGATCTGCACTATCATTGTTAGTATAAAACAAACTCATATCAATAGTCCCTTTTAGATATCATAAAATATGCTTAAGTCTGCTTTAGTGACTATATGTAGGAGAAGAACTATAACTTGCTAGCAAATTAACAAAAAATGCTATATCAGGCCTTGTAGCACTAGCAAGATACATAAGTGCACCAATAGCACTTAGATATGGTACTTCGCGAGATAGCAACAATCGACTGCTTTGTAGATCTATGAACTAGGCGGCAAAGCGAAATAGGAAAGGGGCCGAGTTGACTGATGAGTGCCTTTTTAGCCTTTATTTCAAATTGAAAAGGCTTTTATATGGATCTAACATGGCTGGCTACATACAAGTATAGCCAAATCAAGATGAGATGGGATGGCCGTTTAGAGGCCGCAGTAGGACTACCATAGAAAAACTGATATTCCCGTCTTTGATCTTGCTACTTCAATACCCAAAAAGTATCTAAGCTTTCCAAGATCCTTGGTAAAAATATTTACTAAAATATTGTTTTAGGTTAACAATTCCTGTCCTCTCACTACCTGTATTTACAATATCATCAACATAGACAACAAGGATTAGGGATCCACTTTGGATATGACGAACAAATATTGAATGATCAACCTCAGTTTACTTCAGCACATATGCAGAAAGAACATCGACTAAATTTAGCAAACCATGCCCTCTGGATTCTATTCTAGATTTACCAATCTTGGATAGCTTATTTTCCTTGCGCTAAGCCCTTCTCTTATCTACAACTTTGGTGAATAGTAAAATTCATTATTCCCCCCATTCTTTATGGAATGATTTGACCCCCACTCCTAGCGTGCTAAGTCGTAGTATTCTTTTTAAGAAGATACTTAGAAATGCTGATGAGCAAAATACGCAAATAAATGAGAAAAATAGTATTGAAAAAGGGTGGCGCACATCAAATAGATTAGAGTTTTCAAAAAACTAGAAGAGGTTCGATTCCTATTTGATGTGGTTAAGCCAAGAGCGCAAAGCGCATGTGCAAAGTGAGAGATAGAAGAATGGGAATACAAGAGAATTCCTGGGTACTCCATCTACCAAAAGAAATGATTGAAATAGAGCGAAAAATGGAAAGACAGTCTGCGAAAGTGCTGACTCAAACGATGATAGGATTGAACTCAAAGGGAAAAGGAAATAGGCTAACAATAGACTTCTTTGTAGATCTCTATGATATAATAGTACCTCTATATGTAAACACAACCTATTTGAGATCGAACTTTATGTGTGTCAAATAAATAACCTGGATCTGCATGACCAACAAGATCTGCACTATCATTGTTAGTATAAAACAAACTCATATCAATTGTCCCTTTTAGATATCATAAAATATGCTTAAGTCTGCTCTAGTGACTATGTGTAGGAGAAGAACTGTACCTTGCTAGCAAATTAACAAAAAATGCTATATCAGGCCTTGCAGCACTAGCAAGATACATAAGTGCACCAATAGCACTGAGATATGGTACTTCGCGACCAAGAATTTCTTCACCCTCTTCTGAAAGTCAAAATGGGTTTTTACTCACCTTAAGTGATCAAACAATCATTGAAGTACTTAATAATGTTCTTTCTTTATGTCAAATCATTTTAAAATTTTCTGGGTATAGATAGATTGGTGGATGAAGATGAGTCTGCTAAATGTTTAATTGTAGACCAAGACAAAGTTTTGTCTTTCCAAGATCTTTCATCTTAAGTTCTTTCTTTAATATTCGATTGCCTTTTGGACCTCTTCTAGAGTTCCAATAAGATTTAGGTCATCAACATAAATAGCAAGTGTAACAAACTCTGATGTTGTTTTCTTAATAAAAATACAGAGAAAAATGATATCATTTATGTAACTTTCATTTATCAAGTACTCACTAAGGCGATTATACCACATACGCCTGATTGTTTTAAACCGTATAACAATTTTTGTAATCTGATTTAATACAATTCCTAAGACTTTGAATTATATGCTTCATGCATCTTTAATCCTTCTAGGATCCTCTCATATATATATATATATATCGTTATCAGGTGAATTATGAAGATAAACTGTAATCAACTCCATTAGATGTATTTTAAGATTTTCATGTACAACTAGATCGGTGTGATATCAAAACATTATCACATCCATAACAGCTGAATATATTTCTTTATAATTGACATCGGGTCTTTGAGAGAATCCCTGTGCAACAAAACATGCCTTGTATCTTAAAGTTTCATTTCTCTCATTTCTTTTATATATGAAGACATATTTATGGGCAATTGGTTTTACACTATATGAGGTTCGGGCTACAGGTCTAAAAACCTCACATTTAGTTAGTGAGTTCAATTCTGGTTGAATTGCCTCTTTCTATTTTGACCAATTATTTCTTCATCAACACTCTTCGATAGATAGAGTTTCAAGGTCTTTACTCTCTTGCACATTATTTAGTGTGACATTATATGCAAAAATATTATCCATTATAATTTTTGATCGATTTAAATTATCTCATCACTGGCAGAGCTCGTTGAAAGTTCTTTATTTACTTGAGTCTAGGATTTACCAATTTCTTCAGGAATATCGAGATTCATCAAATCTTGAGTTTCTTTATGAGATTTCTTTATAATGCCATCTTTATTATTTTTTGTGCTTCTTTTCTAGGATTTTTATCCTTCAAACCCAGTGGTCTACCATACTTCAGGCATATTTTGGATTTAAAAGCTATGACACTAGTAGATGGTCCTTTTGGTACATCAATTTGGAAAGACACGTTCACTCCAGAGATATGTGACTTCGTTGTCCTTTTCAAATAAGTAATGTGTCTGACATTTGATTTGCTAGTTTCTGTAAGTAAATGATCTTTTAGATCTTATGTTCACATATGGGGTATGTAGGTCAAAATGAGATAATAATGAAACTTTCCATAAAATTTATCTTTTGACTTCATATTTCTCTCCCCTAATTGTGAAAAATTTATTTCATTAAATTGATAATCTGCAAATCGAGTAGTTAATAAATCTCCTCTCAATGGTTTAAGGTAGCGAATCATGGAGGGTAACTCAAACCCAACATATATTCCTAACCTCTTTTGGAGTACTATTTTAGTGCGCTGTGGTGGTGCTACTGACACATATACAACAAATTCAAAAATTCATACATGAGCAATATTTAGCTCATGACCAAAGATCAATCATAACGAATATTATTTATTATCATGAGTCGGTATAAAGTGAATAAGTAATGCTACATGCAAGAGAGAATAACCCCAAATAGTAATGGGAAATTTTATTTTCATAAGTAGTGGTCTTTCTATCAATTATAGGTCCTTAATAAATGACTCAGCAAGTCCATTTTAAGTATAAACATGAGCTTGATAAATGATCAACAAATCCATTTTAAGTATAAACATGAGTGACGGAATGTTTAATTTTTATTCCAATCGATAGACAATAATATCAAAAGCCTGGGATGTAAATTCTCCAGCATTCTTGAGGCAAATAACCTTAAGGGATAATCTGGATCCAATAATTTTGTAAACTCCAGGTTGCGAGACAATAAGAGGAACACATGAGTCCATCTTGATGATGCATCCATTAGAACCATAAAATAACCAAATGACCTTTTAAATGGGTAAGTGAGTCTAATATATCCCCATGTATACATTATAGAAAATAGGGGATTCGACAACTAACTTTCAGTAGTGGCGACATAGTTATCAATTTATGTAATGCCCTGGGTTTTTGATCCCTGAGAATTTTTGAAATTTTATCCTCACTATCCTAACTACGACTGACCCTATGAGTCGTAGGGTGTCTTGAAGGGATATGTGACCCTAATTTTAAGGTGTCCACTAAATGGTGTTTGAGTTATTGTCCTGGGTATGACTTGGGGACACAAGTTATAAAGACCCACGATGAGATATTAGGATCGAATTGTAACAAAATCAGAAATTACGTGGCAAAGTTTTAATCTGAGTCTGAGTGTCATACTATGAGTTGTAAGGACTTGTTACAAGTTATTAGGTGCAACTCGTGGGATGTCCAGTATTTACCCAATTGGGTTCTGTATTGATCATGACTCGTAGAGTCCCATGACGAGTGGTACTAGTTGAGTCGTAGGGTCAATAGTGTATGGGTGTCCTGGTAACTATCTTGGTTACAACTCAGGATACCGAGTCATAATGTGTCTATACGAGTCGTATAATGACCCATAGTCGCTTGCGATAATTTCCAGTCTTTTCATTAAGGGAACTTTGAATATTTTTCCTCCACCCCAATTGTAACCCACGACCTAAAACCCTACTGGGACCCCATTAGCATTGTTAACTCATAAAAATACTTTCAAATGCTTTCTTAAATTCTCTCAAGCAGCCATATTTAGGGTTTCTAAGAAGTGGGTCAAGTAGAGCTTCAAGGGTTGAATTCTTTCTTGAAACTTGATATTTCAGGCATGTTACTCTTTCCTAATTGTTAATTTGTTAAAAACATATGTTTTAAAAGAATTTTTCATGTGATATTTATGTTGATTTTGATTTATTGGGTTGAGGATTTTTGTATAACTATTGTTTATATGATGTTTCATGTTGTCACTACTTGGGTTAAGTTTAAATGGTGGTTTTAAAGTCAAATTGGATGCATGGGAATGGTGAATGAACAAGGGATTGTGATTTTCCCAAACTTGTGACTTTTTAAGTGGTTATGACCCTAACCCCATATTGTGAAATTAGTTTTTAATTATGAGATATGTGGGAATTTGTAAAATTGAACCAAGGGGGTTATGAAATTCCTCAAGTGATGTAATTGGTTTGGAATTTGATGTTACCTTGCAAGTGTAGTTAATATGATGCTACCAACAATGTATGCCTTAATGTGTAATGTGGTTCAATGAATGAGAATGTGTGATACTTGTTTTAATTGAGTTTTAATAAGAATTGTGTAACTGAGTCGTGAAAGTGAAAGTCCCAAAGAACCAATACTAAAAATCATGATCGGTAACGTGGGGGCCTAAATGAACGAAAGTTTCAAGTACCCCTTATTATTATTATTATCATATGATTTAGAGGTTTAGGTCCCCCATATCTTATTACATGATTTAGTGCTCGTGTCACCTTGATTTACAGAGAGGTTCGAGTCTTCCATAGTGCATATATTTACCCTCTGATTCATGCGGCCATATGTACTAGGCCTCTACTAGTTTAAGAGATTTAGACCTATATTTCCCATGAATGCCTTTGTATGTATGAGGATTGAGCAATATAATTCAGGCTAAAGTTTTAAAGCACGTGTTAAGCCTTGTTCCCTATCCCATCATGTGACATATATATATATATATATATATATATGTATATGAATTTGATTATGTGCATAGATTTTAAATATTTTAACCGTTGATCATGGCATTATGTTTTCCTTATCCCTGGGTTGCACGCTAGTGTTCACCCCACTAACCATCACCAGACACTGTATCTCCATGTAATGCAGGGAGTGATCTTCATTCTATGTAGGACTTGAGATACCCATCACGGCCAGGCCCTATCTTGACAAAAATGGTATCAGAGCCTAGGTATGCTATCATTGGGTGTCTAACAAAGCCATGTTAAGTAGAGTATCATTTATGAGTGTGTAGCACACCTCACTTATAAGGGAGAGGCTACAAGGAATTTAGGAATATTTCCCTTTCTTCTTGTTCTATTTTCAAGCTATAAAGTCTAAGGTTTTGAATCTCTCTAATCCCTATCTATTTTATTTTCAAATCATGCCTCCCAAAAGATCTGATACTCTTGGAAACCCTTTTATCTTGTTTGAGGATAATGTTGATGGAGCTTGTTCAACTCCAGAAGTTTAGAGGTGGTCTAGGGTCTAGGGTAACTCCACCGATTACCCTTATCCCTTTTCAAGCACCCCAGGTGGCATGTATAATACTCTATTTGTCCAGTTCAATTCATTTGCTTACCCAGTTGGTGGCCTCTTAGACTGAGCGTATTGCTTCGGTTACTCCATTATTTGAGGCCACTAGAGTTGTCCAATTCATGAGGTTGAGTTATCTTATTTTCACTGGTGCTAAGGTTGAGGAAGATCCATAAAATCTTATTGATGAGATGGAAAAGATATTCCTTGTAATGCTTTCTATTAATGTGGAAGGGGTAGAGTTTGTATCTTATCAGTTGAAGAATGTTTCATACAGATGGTATGAAGAGTGGGAACAGTTTAGGGGAGACAATGCTGAGTTCTCTTTGTGGGATGATTTCTCTAGTACTTTCTTTGATCACTTCTTTCCCCAAGAGTTGAGGGAGGCAAAGGCCGAGGAGTTCGTAAACTTGAAAAAAAGGCAGGATGTTAGTAAAGGAGTATGCCTTAAAGTTTTATCAGCTATCGTGTTATGCTCCTAAATTGGTGTCTAGAATGAGGGATAGAATGAGGAAGTATACCTCTGGATTATCTTGTGAGTTAATCTTAAAAAAAGTTTGCCTTATTGCACAAGGATATTGGCATCTCTAGACTTGTGGTGTATATGCAATTAATGGAAGAAGAAAAGAAGAAGCAAGAGAAAATAAGTGATAGGCAAAATTAGAAGTTTCACTATTCGGATTAGGGTAAAGTTAATAGCAGAGTGGTAGAGATGGTGGAAAGTGGTCAAAGAAGAAGTGGAGAAATCTTGGTTCCTACTTTATGGCTAGTGTACCTTATTCAAAACTGTTGGGTGATCGTCGTCCTCAGTATTATAGTGGGTTTAGAGAACCAGGTGTCAGTCGCTGGCTAGTGGGGCTCAGTCAGGTCCACGTAGCCTCCTTATAGATTTTGTGGTCAGGTGCACCGTGGTGTTTGTGAATAAGAGAGGAACAAGTACTTTAAATATGGTCAGGTTGGTCATATATAAAAGGACTGTCCTTCTATAGTTGATTTTAGAGAAAATAAGATTCCGATTTCTACTTCATCAGCTTCCGCCCCAAAAGGTGCTAGTTCTTCTTATAGCTTTAGCACTGGTCGAAACTGTCTGTAAACTCTTGCCACTTAACTGAATTCTGAGGCATCCCTTAATGTTGTTACTGGTATACTTAAACTTATTTCTTGTAATGTATATTGTCTACTTGATTTTGGGTCTACTTTCTTTTATGTGACCTCTTAAGTGGCTATTCATTTTGGTTTTGACTCAAAATGTATTTTGGATCCCTTTTCTGTGTCCACCCCGGTGGGTGACTTCATTGTGGCTGGAATGGTCTATAAGGGTTTTATGATGTCGGTCTATGGTAGGGAGACCTTTGTGGATCTGATAAAGTTGGACTTGTTAGACTTTGATATGATTTTGGGGATGGATTGGTCGCATTCGTGTTATGCCTCTCTTGATTTTCGAACTTGAAGGGTCAATTTCCACTTCCCTAACGAGTCTATAATCGAATGGGAAGGTAGTTACCTAGTACCTAAGGGAAGGTTTATTTTGCATCTTAGAGCCCGAAAATTAGTTTCTAAAGGGTGTCACTATCCCTTAGTACATGTTAAGGATTCTCGATCAGAAGTTTTTTTTTGAAAACTGTTCCTGTGGTTTATAAATTTCCCGAGGTGTTTCTTGATAATCTTTCTTGTATTCATCTCGATAGGGAAATTGATTTTGGGATTAATATTCTTTCATACACTCGTCCTATTTTTATCCCTCATTACAAAATGGCTTTGACTAAGTTGAAGAAACATAAAGAGCAGTTGAAAGATCTTCTGGATAAGGGTTTTATACATTTTAGTGTGTTTCTGTGGGGTGCTCCCATGCTCTTCATGCATAAGAAGGATAGTTCCCTTCGAATATGAATTGATTACCGCCAATTGAATAAGGTGACCGTGATGAATAAGTATCTAATTTCGAGGATTAATGATCTGCCAGATCAACTTCTGGGTGCTAAGTTCTTTTCTAAGATTAATCTTTAGTCTAGGTACCATCAGTTGAAGATTAGGGAGGTGGATATCCCTAAGACTAACTTCCGAACCCGATATGGTCATTTTAAGTTTTTAGTGATGTTCTTTGGTTTGATCAATGCCCCGACAACATTTATGGATCTTATGAATTGGGTTATTCATCAGTTCTTGGATTTTTTCGTGATTGTCTTTATTGATGATATTTTGGTATACTCTAAGATTGAGATTGAGGTGGAGCATGTCGATCACCTCCGCCTTGTGTTGCAAACCTATAAACAACAGTGGTGGTATGCAAAGTTCTCTAAGTGCGAGTTCTGGTTAAATGCTGTGACTCTCTGGGTCATGTTATTTCTAGCAAAGGGATCATGGTGGAATGTGATGACCTAAGAATACCCCTTAGTCGTTACACGGTGCTTACAGTCCCAAGGGACCACAAGCTAACCCATGAGCTGGTACCTATTGTGAGCACTGAATAATATAATCATGAATGCGGAAGAATAACTAAAATGCCGTAAGATTTTAATATCTAAATTCAAAACTGATATATAAATCTAGGAAAGACAACTGTTTGAATCTGAGAAAAATACTGATAAACTGAATGACTAACTGACTGTAGTGTCTGAAAAAACTCTAAGACTGACTGACTAAGAGTTGATGGGACAGGCCTGCGACTAACTCTACTAACTCCTGAAATAAATACATAAAGGAAAGTAATCTATCCTCGGATGATGAGGACTCACCACTGCTACTGTACTGCTAATGATCTACGAATCTAGGTGCGATCTGGGAACTAAGCGTCAGCACCTATGATATGAGACATCATAGCGCAAAAGAAAAGTATGCGATCAGTACTTTGAAAGTAATGGTATGCTAAATGATGTAGGCTAACATGCAAGGTTTAGTGAATAGGAGTAATGATCTATTTGAGTATACATGTAAAGCATGGAATACTGCACAAAGAATATGAAATCTGTTGATACTAAACATGCATGAAAGTCTATAAGATGCTGAAACTACATGGAAATCTGTAGACACTGAAGATGCATGACCAGGCATATAACATGGACTGAGTAGAATCTGTAATGTAAAGTACTAAAAAATATAGTGATATCTATATGCCTTGATCAAACAACACTAAGACTGAATAGCTGAACTGGGGCTGTAATTGAAACTGTATCTAAGACTGTGGGAGGTATCATCTTACCGACATTCCCCAATCTGAGCTAATCGGGGTCCAACCTATAATCCTAGTTGTAAGGGTATTAATACTGTACCACGAGTACTAACGGTGGCTGTGTGGATCCACTAAACTAATATAATATCCAAAAGACTAAGGGTGTCAAGCCTGAATTAACGGGTGACCTCTGCGAGATAGTCAAGCCTAATCTGATGGGTGACTACTCATATCCTGCGCTGGCTACATAGTTCTGGAGTATAGGTACTGCTAATAAAAACTCTGCCTATATGATGGGGAATCCACCATGCCTACACTCGCTCGGTGCTAAGTCCTACCCCCAACTAAATGATACTGAGATACTAGATTGTTCTGAGTTTAATGACTGATATCTGACTATTCTGATAATGCTTATAGTATAATCTAGAGACTATTTTGTAATGTACTGATACTAGACTGATAAAAAAACTATAGTTTTTGGGTATTCAATACCCCAGGACTCAAAAAAATATATTAATATGACACCGAAACTTGGGGGACATGACATAAAGGCTTTCATAAACATTTACTCTTGTAGGAATTTTATCAAATACTTGTAGTTCATGGTTCAAAACAATCTTAGGAATGTTCTAAAACATATAGAAATAGCATGAATTCATCATAATAGCATTAAATCATAGTTTAATTCAGTAAATCATAGTATTAAAACATGGAAGATTTGAATAATAACAATAATCTCACGGTAACATGGTATAAAATCAATAGTAATGGAGATTCATGGATGAAATCATAATTTAAAACATAAATCTTGAAAAGATCAAAATTTTATAATTTTGAAAGATTGCTTGGACTCTATGGATGAAAGGAATCCTTGGATGAACATCTAACATACCTGGATTACTGAATTTGTAAGGATTGATGGATAGTTCTTGAGAAATTGCCTTGATTCTTGAGAGCTAAGGTTTCTTGTTCTTGAATAGAGGATTTTTAATTTGAGATAAAGTGAATAATGATAAGTGTTTAGGTCAATTAAGGGTTAAATTTCGTGTTTAGGACAAGTTTAGGGCTAAGGAAAAAGAGCCAAATACCCTTAAACAAATTTTAAAACGGAAGCTAAAAACTGAAAAACATAATTTTTAGCCTTGGCGCGATGCGCCACTATCGCGCCAAGCCACTGGAATTTGGACAACTGGGACCTGGACAAATACCGCGATGCGGTTCCATCGCGGTAAAGCTTTGGATGCCATTTTGGCCTGCTCCATGACGCGCCACTATTGCGTACCTCTACTGGAAATTGACAAATAGGAAAATGGCCTACTCTACGATACATCATGATCACGGAGTCACACTTGAGATTGAAAATTGTAATTTGGGCTGCCTACGCGACGTGCTAAGAGTCAAAATAATGGTATTTAATGACTAAAACTTAAAATCGCCAAAATTTCTTACCCGGTTATTGGATTTAGGCAAATTTATATCGTTTGAAAGATAATTCAATTTCCTACGCAATGACAGGCTCTAAAGTAAAAAATAATGAGCATTTTATAAATTTTATATGTGAATACTCATGTATAGGGACTTAGATTAGGCTACGAAAAATGAAGGGTGTTACAATATCTCCCTCTTAGGATCATTCGTCCCCGAATAAAACTAGTTAAGCTGAGGAAATTGATGGACTGAGCTTACACACTGAATATGCATGTTTGATGCATAGAATGCATGACTGAACTGATTCATGAATGCACGATTGGCATGAACATGATGTATGATTGAAACTGAGTATGACAAAGAAGAATCTTAAGAATATTAGTAGCTTATACTGAATTTGGATTCGCAGAGAATAGATGAGGGTACTTGGTGTGCATATCTGCTTCTGCTTCCCAAGTGGCTCCCTCAATGGACTGATTTCTCCAAAGAACTTTGACTAGTTGAACTTCTTTGTTCCTTAGTGTATGAACTTGATGATCGAGAATTTCGACTGGAACTTTCTCACAGGCTAGAGTATTCTGAATATCTATACTTTCTAAGGGAACAACTACAGCTGGATCACCAATACACTTTTTCAATAATGAGAAATAGAACACTGGGTGTACTGAGGCTAGATCTGAAGACAACTCTAGCTAGTAAGCTACCTTTCTGAAATGATTGAGGATTCTGAAGGGACCGACAAATTGGGGACTTAGTTTCCCTTTCTTGTCAAATCTCTTCACTTCCTTCGTGGGAGAGATTTTAAAATATATGAATTCACCAACATTAAACTTGAGATCCTTTCTCCTCACATCAGCATACGATTTCTGTCGGCTCTGGGAAACCCTAAGCCTTTCTCTGATCAACTGAACCTTTTCTAACACATCAAACACCAAGTCTGGCCCTACTACTGTGGCCTCACCTACTTCAAACAAACCAATTAGATATCTACATATTCTACCATAGAGAGCCTCAAATGGAGCCATACGAATATTGGAATGATATTTGTTATTGTATGCGAATTCTATCAAAGAAAAATGGTCATCCCAACTACCCTTAAAATCAATAATGCACGCTCTCAGCATATCCTCAATAGTCTGAATGGTACTTTCTTCTTGATCATCTCTCTGAGGGTGAGAGGCTGTACTGAGGCGGACTTGGGTACCAAGAACCTTTTGGAATACTTTATAGAAGTGAGTGGTAATCTGGATACCTCTATCAGAGATGATAGATAAGAAAAAACTGTACAACCTAACCAATTCTCTTAGATAAAATTTTGCATAGTCCTCACCATGTGCTTCTGCTAGAATTTGTTGCCTCAAATTATCTACACCTGGCATACATAATCTACCCTGACAACGCAAAACACCATCTCCCATTTGGGAGAAAACCTCTACCTTTTGATCTCTAACTGATTTCTTCAACTAAACTAGACTGGGATCACCATCCTGCTTTTCCTTCACCTCAGAAACTAGAGATAATTCTGAGCTACTCTGTACCCGTGCACTACCTTATGATGAATTGACTAATCGAACACCTAGTCAGACAAGATGATGAAATTCCTGGGCTAACTTCTTCTTACCATCCTCCACATGAGCTACACTACCTATAGACAATCTACTAAGAGCATCAACCACTACATTGGCCTTGCCTAGATGATACAAAACACTCATGTCATAATTCTTTAATAACTCTAACCACCTTCTCTGACGCAAATTCAAATCTTTCTAAGAGAACACATACTGTAGGATTTTGTGATCTGTGAACATATCTACATGTACCCCATATAAGTAATGACTCCAAATATTTAAGGAAAACACTACAACTACTAACTCAAGATCATTAGTCAGATAATTTTTCTCATGAGGCTTAAGTTGTCTGGAGGTGTAGGCTATGACCTTACCTCTCTACATGAGGACATAAACTAAACCTACTATGGATACATCACAGTACACAACAAAACCATCTGAACCATCTGGTAGAATCAAGACTGGGGCTGTGGTGAGTCAAGTTTTCAACTCCTGAAAACTCCTCTCTCATGAATCTGACCACTGAAACTGAAATTTTTTCTATGTCAATCTAGACATGGAGGATGAAATAGAAGAAAAACCTTAAACAAACCAATGGTAATAGCTAGCTAAACCCAAGAAACTCTTGATATCTGATGGAGAGATGGGTCTAGGACAAGTTCTCACTACTTTAGTCTTTTAAGGATCAACTCTAATGCTATCACCAAAAATAATATGACCAATAAATGCTACTGATCTTAGACAAAATTCAAACTTACTAAATTTAGTGAACAACTAATGGGCTCTAAGAGTTTGTAACACTATTCTCAGATGGTCAGCATAATCGCTTTTGCTATGAGAATAGACAAGAATGTCATCAATAAAGACTGTGATGAACATGTTCAAGTACTGCTTGAACACTCGGTTTATCAATTCCATGAAGGTTGGTGGGGCATTTGTAAGACCAAAGGACATGACTAGAAATTTAAAGTGACCATATCGAGTTCGGAAGGCTAGTTTTAGAATGTCATATTCTTTGACTCTAAGCTGATTATAGCCTGATCTGAGGTCTATCTTTGAAAATTAACTGGCGCCCTAAAGTTGGTCAAACAAGTCATCGATTCTAGGAAGTGGATATCTATTCTTGACTGTAACCTTATTCAACTAATGGTAGTCTATGCACATTCTGAGAGAATAATCTTTCTTATGCATGGATAAAATAGGTGTGCCCTACGGGGAGACACTGGATATTATGAATCCCTTAACTAAGAGATCCTTCAACTATTCTTTTAGTTCTTTGAGTTCAGCTGGAGCCATTCTGTATGGCAAAATAGATATAGGCTGAGTATCTGGGAGAAGGTCTATTCCGAAGTCGATTTCCCTTTCAGGAGGAACCCTAGGAAGATCTTCAGGAAACACATCTGAGAATTTATTTACTACTGGGACTAACTCAAGAGTAGGAGTTTCTGAGCTAGAGTCTTTGACTCCCACAAGATGGTCCCCTCGGATATCATCTTTCTGGCTCTAAGGTATAAACTCAATAGACCCCTAAGAGCTATAGTACTTCCCCTCCATTCAAGGATTGGTTCATTAGAAAACTGAAAATGAACTATTTTGTTTCTACAATCAACTGAGGCATAGCATCGGTAGAGCCAATCCATTCGAAGAATGATGTCAAAATCCATTATCTCTAACTCCACGAGATCAACTAAGATAACTTTCTGAGATATTATGATTGGATAATTCTTGTATACCTACCTGGCTATAATGGAAAACCTACCGGGGTAGACACTGAAAAGAGCTTTGCTAGAGTTTTGGGACTGACTCTGAAATTGATAGCTATATATGGAGTTACAAAAGAAAGAGAAGCTCCAGGGTCTAGTAAAGCATAAACATGTAAGTGAAATACCTGCAACGTACCAATAGCTATGTTAGGAGAATTTTCTTGATCTTGGCAGTACTAAAATATATATAATCTATTCGGACGCTGACCACTGATAGCACTGGAAGAGACACCCTACTGATTTGGGTGGCCAAATGGAACTGACGACTGATGGGACTGACCCTATTGGTGTTCATCCCTACCTTTTTGAGCAACTAGTCGACACTCCCAAATCTGATAGCCTAGATTGACATACCCAAAGCACACATCACTACCCTCTCTATACTTACCCTGATGGTATTTTTCATATTTCTAACATAAAGGATTGGTAAGAGTACTGCTAACACTTTCATGAGACTTAGAGCTGGGTGCCTTATCCTTTTTATCATTTTTGAATTTGGTTCTGGGCACTGGCTGAAGAAGGTACTGGGGCAAAAGGCCTCTGATGAAACTTTGAACGGTTACCACCTTTTGTCTTTGGCTAACTGAAGTTAAAATTACTCGTTCTAGCTTTCTTGTTTCCTTTCTCCCTCTCCTTAATCTTTTGCTCCTATATCTATTAAGCATGGACCATCAACCTAGACAAGTCCATCTCACTAATCAGCTTATGGTCCTACACTCCCAGACTACACTATCCGATATGCCAGACACAAACTTACTCATATTAGACCTGTTGTCCACTACTATATGAGGAGCATATCTAGCTAACTAAGTGAACTTGAGAGAATAATCCCTTACACTCATGCTGCCTTGCCTTAAATTAACAAATTCTAGCACCTTGGCCTCCCTCAACTCTAATGGAAAGAATCTGTCTAGGAAAGCCAAGGCAAACTCTTCCCATTCTATAGGCCCTGCATCAATACCTCTATCAACTTTCCATTGCTTAAACTAAGTATAGGATACATCCTGCAATTATTATGCAACTAACTCAACACTCTAACTAGATGTCACCCCCATAACATTCGTTACCTTCTGAACCATATCTAAGAATTCCTGTGGATCCTCTTCAGACTTAGATCCCGTGAAAAAAGGTGGATTTATCTGGGTAAAGTCCCAAATTCTAGTTACAGAAGTATTGGCCATTGGATTTTCTAGAATAATAACTGACCATTTATTCAGTGCTGCTATGGAGTTCGCTAGAGTAGTGAATACAACCATGAATACTGCGTGAGAGACATGCTCGTCTAGAGGATCTACCTAGATTGGCTGAGAGGCTGGTGAGTTCCTGTTCTTCTTCCATTCTTTTTGGGAGGCATTTTCTGTAAACAGAAGGAGAAAATCGATTCGACTAAGAATTTAACTTGAGCTCATGCTCACTTACATGACATGAATACTGAAAGAAGGAAAACTTTTCCTAAATGCCTTGTAGCCTCTCTCCCATAAGTGTGGCGCACTGCACACCCATGCACAAGACTCTACTCGATGCGACTTTCAGAATTCCTAGGACACTTTAAAATCTTAGACTCTAATACCAAGTTTGTAGCGGCTCAAGACTACCCCTAGTCGTTACACGGTGCTTATAGTCCCAAGGGACCATAAACTAACCCATAAGCTGGTACCTACTGTGAGCATTGGATAATATAATCATGAGTACGAAAGAATAAATAAAATACTATAAGGTTTTAATATTTGAATTCAAAATGGAAATATAAATCTAGTAAAGACAATGTCTGAATCTGAGAAAAATACTGATAAATTGAATAACTAACTGACTGTAGTATCGAAAAATCATGAATGTCTGACTAAGAGTTGATAGGACAGGCCCTCAACTAACTCTACTAACTCCTAAAATAAAGACATTAAGGAAATTAATAGATCATCGTATGATGAGGACTCACTACTGCTACTGTACTGCTGATGATATACAAATCTAGGCATGATTTAGGAACTAAACATCAGCACCTATGATATGAGACATCATAGTGCAAAAAAAATATGCAATCCGTACTTTGAATGTATTGGTATGCTAAATAAGGTAGGATGACATGAAAGGTTTCATGAATAGGAATACTGATCTATCTGAGTATACATGTAAAGCATGGACTACTGGATAGAGAACATGAAATCTATAAATACTGAATATGCAAGAAAATCTGTAAAATATTGAAAATATATGGAAATCTATAGACACTGAAGATGTATGACTAGACATATAACTTGGAATGAGTAGAATCTATAATCTGAAGTACTGAAAAATATACTAATATATATATGCCTTGATCAAACAACACTAAGACTGAATAACTGAACTGGGGCTATAACTGAAATTGTATCTGAGACTGTGGGAGGTATCATCTAACCGACATTGCCCAGTCTGAGCTAATCGGGGTCCAACCTATAAACCCAGTTATAAGGGTATTAATATAGTACCACAGGTACTAACATTGGCTGTGTAGATCCACTAAACTGATATAATGTCTAAAGGACTAAGGGTGCCAATCCTAAACTGACGGGTGACCTCTACGATATAGTCAAGCCTAATCTAATAGGTGACTACTCATATCCTATGCTGGCTTCATAGTTCTGGAGTATAGGGACTGCTACTAACGAGTCTGCCTATCTGACAGGGAAGCCACCATCCCTACACTGGCTTGGTGCTAAGTCCTACTCCCAACTTAATGACACTGAGGTACTAGACTATTCTGAGTTTAATGACTGATATCTGACTATTCTGATAATGCTTATAATATAATCTACAGACTATTTTGTAATATACTAAGACTAGACTGATAAAAAAACTATAGTTTTCGGGTATTCAATACCCCAGGACTCAAAAAATATATTAATATGACACCAAAACTTGGGGGACATGACATAAAGGCTTTCATAAACATTTACTCTTGTAGGCATTTTATCAAATACTTGTAATTCCTGGTTCAAAACAATCTTAGAAACATTCTAAAACCTATGGAAATAACATGAATTCATCATAATAGCATTAAATCATAGTTTAATTTAGTAAATCATGGTATTAAAACATGAATAATTTGACTAATAACAATAATCTCATGGTAACATGGTATAAAATCAATAGTACATGGAGATTCATGGATGAAATCATAATATAAAATATAAATCTTGCTAATACAAAAATTTTATAATTTAAAAAGGTTTCTTGGCCTCCATGGATAAAAGGGATCCATGGATGAACGTTAAACATACCGAGGTTACTGAATTTTGAAGGATTGATGGAGAGTTCTTGAGAAATTACCTTGATTCTTGAGAGCTAGGATTTCTTGTTCTTGAAAAGAGGATTTTTAATTTGAGAAAAAGTGAATAATCAAAAGTGTTTAGGTCAATTAGGGGTTAAATTTCATGTTTAGAACAAGTTTAGGGCTTAGGAAAAAGACCCAAATACCCTTAAACGTATTTAAAAACGGAAGCTAAAAACTGAAAAACATAATTTTTGGCCTTGATGTGATGCGCCATTTTCGTGCCAAGTCACTGGAATTTGGATAAATGGGGACCTGGACAAACACTGCAATGCGGTTCTATCGCGGTAAAGCTTTGGATGCCATTTTGGCCAGCTCCATGATGCGCCACTATCGCGTACCTTCACTAGAAATTGACAAATAGGAAAATGGCCTGCTCCGCAATGTTCCATGATCGTGGAGTCACACTGAAAATCAACAATTTTCATTTGGTTTGCCTACACGATGTGCTAAGGGTTAAAATGACGACATTTAATGACTGGAACTTAAAATTGCCATAACTTCTTACCCGGTTATTGAATTTAGGTGAATTTTATATCATTGGAAAGCTAATTAATTTTCATATATAATGGCAGGCTCTAAACATAAAAAATAATGAGCATTTCAAAAATTTTATATGTGAATACTCATGTATAGGGACTTAGAGTAAGCTAAGAAAAACGAGGGGTGTTACATGGATCCACAAAAGATTGTGGTAGTTAAGAAGTGACCTAGACCTACTACTCCAATCGACATTTAGACCTTCTTGGGTTTAGCCGATTATTTTTGTGGAGAGTCTCTTCTATTGCTGCCCCATTAACTAAGTTAACTCAGAAGAAGGTGAAATTCTTGTGGTCTGATACTTGTGAAGGTAGTCTTGAGTAGCTAAATAATAATTTGACTTAAACTCTAATTTTGACTCTGCCAGAAGGCACTGATGGTTTGGTTGTCTATTATGATGCATCCCAAGTGGGATTGGGCTGTATGTTGATATAGCATGGCAAGGTAGTTGCTTATGCTTCTAGATAGTTAAAAGTTCATGAGAAGAATTATTTGACCCATGATTTGGAATTATTGGTTGTGGTGTTTTCATTAAAGATCTAGCAGCATTATTCGTATAGGGTCCATGTTGATATTTATTCTGATCATAAGAGCCTGCAATATGAGTTCACTTAAAAAGGAGCTAAATCTCAGGCAAAAGATATTTCTTGAGTTGCTCAAGGACAATGACATGAGTCTTCACTATCATCCAGGTAAAGCTAATGTGTTTATTGATGCTTTTAGCAGTTTGTCCATGGAAAGCTTATCTCATATGGATGAGAAGAAATGGGATTTAATGAAGGAAATTCACCGTTTGGCTAATCTCTGAGTTCGTCCCTTGGATTTCGAGGTTGGTTGTGTTATTGTTCAAGAGGTGGCGAGGTCATCTCTTGATGTTGAAGTAAAGGAGAAGCAAATTTTAGATCTTATTTTGATACAAATTAAGGAGGATTTAGGTAAGCAAAAGGTGATGATTTTTGATATTTGTGGTGATGGTATCTTGATATACCAAGGTAGATTATGTATTTCCAATGTTGATGGGTTGAAAAATAGAATTATGGCCGAAGCTCATGAGTCGCATTAAACTATCTATCTTGGTTTGACAAAAATGTATCATAATCTTAAGGAAATTTATTGGTAGAATAATATGAGGAGGGATGTGGACAACTTTATGGCTAAGTGCACGGTGTGTGAGCAAGTAAAAGTGGATCACTTGAGGCCCGATGGGTTGACTCAAGATATTAAGCTACCGATGTGGACGTGGGAAATAATTAATATAGGTTTTGTTACTGGTCTTCCACAGTCTCGCCAATAATTTTATTTTATTTTGATCATCGTGGATAGAATGACTAATTTTGCTCACTTCTTTCTAGTGAGGACTACTTACTTTTTCAAGGATTATGCTAAGTTGTTCATTGAGGAGATCATAAAGTTTTATGGTACTCTAGTCTCCATCATATCTATTTGGGGTGCTCAGTTCTCATCTCACTTTTGGATATTATTCCAGTGAGGTTTGGGGACTAAGGAAACCCTTAGTATTGCTTTCCACCCATAGATGGATTGCCAAGAAAAAAGGACAATATAGGCCTTAGAAGATATGCTTCAGACTAGTGTTTTTGATTATAGTGGTAGTTGAGCTGACCACATGCCTCTCATAGAATTTGCCTACAACAATAATTATTACTTTACTGATGATGTGCTCCATTCAAGGCCTTATATGGTAGTAGGTGTAGATCTCTTATTGGGTGGTTTGAGGTTGGTTAAAATAAGTTATTTGATCTGGATTTGTTTCACCAACTGATAGGGAAGGTGAAGGTAATTTGGGATTGACTTAAGGCTGCCCAATGTCGCCAAAAGTCCTATGTGGATGTAAGGCGAAGGGAGTTGGAGTTTTATGTTGGTGATGGGGTATTCTTAAAGGTGCCCCCATGAAATGAGTGATGCAATTTGGTAAGAAGGGGAAACTTAATCTCTATTATGGTGGTCCATACTTGGTTTTAAAGTAGGTTGGTAATGTCGCTTATGAATTAGAGTTTCCTTCTAGTTTGAGCTTCATTCATCTGGTGTATCATGTTTCGATGTTGAGAAAGTGTGCGGGTTATTATTTGATGGTTGTTATTTTGAAGGATGTGGGTATTTTGAACTCTTTGTCCAAAGAAGAGGTCCCAATTGAGATTTTGAATTGGCAAGTTCGTCGGTTGTAGACTAAGAATGTGTCTTTGGTAAAGGTTCTTTATAAATACCAAAAGGTTGAGAAAGATACTTGGGAAGCCGAAAAGGACAAGAAGTCCATGTATCTGTTCTTGTTTCCTATTTAGAAAAATCGTGCTTGAGGTATGTGTATTCCTTAACATCTCTATTTTCTGACATTATTAAAGAAAATGGTGATTTCCTTGAAATCTTTGTTTTCTTTCTTTATTAAAGGTAAGAGTAGGATTATGTAGAGTCAAATCATGCAAATAAATGCCTTGTCCTATCATTCGAGGGTGAATGATCCTAAGAGGGGGAGTATGTAGCGCCTCGAGTTTTTGGTCCTTAAATTTTTTTTGAAATTTTATCCTCACTATCCTAACTATAGCTCACCCTATGAGTCATAGGATATCTTCAGGTGACCCAGTCGTAAGGTGTTCAGTGAATAGTGTTTGAGCAATTGTCCTAGAAAAAACTTGGGGACATGAGTCTTAAAGACCTATGATGAGTCATTGGGATTGAATCGTAACCAAATCAGATATTAAGTGGCAAATCTCTACTCTGAGTACGAGTGAATCATTATGAGTCGTAAGAACTTGTTATGAGTCATTAGGTTCAAATCGTGGGATGTCCAGTGTTTACCTAATTGGGATTTGTGTTGATCATAATTGGACCCTACGAGTCGTAGGGTCCGATGATGAGTGGTACCAGTTAAGTCGTAGGGTCAACAGTATTTGGGTTTCCTAGGAACTATCTTAGTTACAACTCAGCCTGCTGAGTTGCAATGTGTATATACGAGTCGTATAGTGACCCGTAGTCACTTGCGATAAGTTTCTATCTTCTCTTTAAGGGCACTTTGGGCATTTTCCCTTTACCCCAATTGTAATCCATGACCTAAAACTCTATTGGGAACCCCATTAGCATTGTTAACTCATAAAAACACTTTCAAAAGCTCTCTTAAATTCTCTCAAGCATCCATACGTAGGGTTTCCAAAAAGTGGGTCAAGTTAAGCCTCAAGGGTTGAATTCTTTCTGTGAAACTTGGTATTTCACGCATGTTACTCTCTCCTTATTGTTAATTTGTTAAAAGAATATGTTTAAAAGTATTGTTCATGAGATATTTATGTTGATTTTGAATTATTGGGTTGAGGGTTTTTAAATAACTATTGTTTATGTGATGTTTCATATTGTCCCTGCATGGGTTAAGTTTAAATGGTGGTTTTAAATTCAAATTTAATGCATGGGAATGGTGAATGATCTAAGGATTGTGATTTCCCCGAACTAGTGACTTTTGAAGTGGTTATGACCTCTACACCATATTGTGAAATTGTTTTTTCATTATGAGAAATAAGAAAATTTATAAAATTTAACCAAGGGGGTTATGAAATTCTCCAAGTGGTGTAATTGGTTTTGCATGTTGATGTTACCTTGCAAGTGTAGTCGGTATGGCGATACCAATAAGGTATGCTCTAATGTGTAATGTGGTTCAATGAATGGGAGTGTGTGATACTTATTTTAATTAGGCTTTAATAAGGGTTGTGAATCTGAGTCGTGAAAGTGGAAGTCCTAAGGGACAAACACTGGAAACTACAGTTGCCAACTCAGGGGTATATATGATCGGGAGGTTCGAGTCCTCTTTTATTATTATCATATGATTGGGAGGATCGAATCTCTCACATCTTATTACATGATTTGGTGCTCATTTCACCTTGATATGTAGGGAAGTTTGAGTCTCCCTTAGTGCATATACTTACCCTTTAGTTCGTGCGTCCACATGAACTAGCGGCTTACCAGCTGGGGGAAAGCTGGGCCTATATAGTTCATGGGTGCCTTCGTATGTTATGACGGTTGAGCTATATAATCTAGACTAAATTTTTAAAGAGCATGTTAATCCTTGTTCCCTATCCTAGTGATGTGCTATAGAAATATAACACTTTCGATTCTTAAAACACAGAAAATATACAAGTTTCTGAGGTTGTTTTGTTAGATATGATGCATTTTGGGTATGTTTTGTAGGAAATTATGTTTTGGATTCTAAGTTCATGAAAAAGATGAAAAAGGTTTTTTTGGCTACTTGTGGGACAGGACACTTTTCGAATTTGATCGTGACCAAAACATGTGCATGATTTGTAGATGAGTTGAAAAATGACTTCCAAAACTCAGTAAGTCAACATGTGGACCACATGTAGTACATGTGGACTGTATGTAGGCAAAGCATGTGTTAGAAATCCTAAATACCAAGAGCAGAGATGTAGGATTTTTAGGTCTGAGCACATGTGCTCACCACATGTGCTTAGCCTCAGGCTGCATGTGCCCCATGTGCCCAAGGCCGGGCCGTACGTGGAGAACACATGTGCCCGAGGATAGGCCGCATGTGGAGACTACATGTAGCCACCGACCCTTTTTTCTCATTTTTCATTTGGGCTTTGGTTATAGGGTTTTATTATGCAATATAAATACCCTTTATGTGTTTTTTGTAGAAGCTACACACTTTTGATACTCACAAATATATTTTGATTCTGAGATTTGATTTTAGTGTTGGAATTTACTTGTATTGATTTTAGTTGATTAATTTCGTTACGTTTTTAGGATTTTACTTGTGATTATTGAGATTTCATCTTATGCTTTTAGTCATGAATGTTGTTGATGCTTCACAAGCATGAGCGACGAAAAAACTTGAGCTAAGGTTATGGAAACCCCGACGGATTGACGAAGAAGGGGAAGTGCTATTGTTGTTTTGAACCAATACCCATGCATGCATTGTATTATATCCACTTTAATAGTTATCTTTGAGGTTTCAAACGTTAGGATGCTGCCTAGATTATTGCTATTTACTCCAAATGAGGAGTATTGATGAAAATATAATAACAATAGTAATTTGGAGTTTAACTGTCGATCCACCTTCCTAGGTACAATCTAAGTAAGATGGTTAGATTTTATATAATAACTAGAGACTCAAATGGTAATAGTTAACTGGGATCAATATAAGGGTTAGTAAGGCAACATCCTGAGACTCAAAAGATAAAGGGTGAAATCCTTTTGCTCATCCAAAAGACTGTACAAGGTACATAACTTATCGATTCTGTATGCAAGGTATCGGGTTGGTTCAATAAAGCAAGATAGGCCTACGGAGTTGAGAATCCAAGGGGAACACAATACTAGTATTTATTTACGACCGATTACAATTGAGGTTGATATTTGTAACTTGTTCGACATTGATACTCAAAACCCTTCATTTACTTTTCTAGTTTCGCCCATTGATTACAACAAATGAGAGCCATGATTCCACGTATTCCTTTGGGATTTGACCTCAACATTTTTTGGGTTACTATATTTGGAAGTGACCGTACCATCTTCAGAGTAGAGGTATAGGTTGGATGTCACTAATTTTTGGTGCCGTTGTCGAGGAGTACAGTCTTGATTTGTGAATTGAGGTTGATGCAGTTTTTAGGTTTTTCTATTTATTTTTGTTCTTAGTTGGGTGTAAGCTAATGTATGCCTAACACACAAAGTAGAGGTATGACCTTACTCCCAGTGAATCCGAATCCAGACTAGATCCTACAAACACTTAGTAGGATGGTGGAACAAAAAAAATGATATTCCTGAAAAGGTACATGATGATGTGCCTCCCCCTGCTCTTGAAGGGGTTCAGGATATTGTTGATAGATATAATGGTGATATTTTAGATCAAACTAAAAATGAGAGGAGGGCAAGATAAGAATCTTTGTAGGTAGCTAGCGCGGCAGAGCTAACTAGTAGACACCAAAAGCAGACTGCTGAGCAACACTTGGTGGAAATCATAATAGAGCTAGAGGTGCCTGTGTTCAAGTGATCCCAACATATCAGTATATGAAGCCATATATAAGTGAGGAATAAGATCTGGGATACATTGAACTAGTAGATATTGCATCCATTATACCTCCTGTTTTACCCCCAGGCATGAAGTTTGACATAACAAGCACAATGATCAATTTCCTAAATTTGAAGGGTGTATTTGTGGGTTTGATTGCAAATGATACAAATTTGCACCTTGCTAATTTCATTGGGATTTGCAGTTCGTATACCATTCCAGGGGTAAATCATGAAGCACTTAGACTAAGGTTGTTCCCTTTATTACTTATAGGAGAAGCATTTTAATGTATAGTAGAATTACTAAGAGGATCTATCACTACATGGAATGAATTGCATAGGAAATTTTTAAACTAGTTCTTTCCTCCATCCAGGATGTTGAAGCTTAAGGATGAGATCTATAATTTTAGGAAGCTGCAGTTAGAATCTATGTACAAGGCATGGTTCAGGTTAAAGAAGAAGATGAGTATGGTTCGTAATCATTAAATGTTAGGGATGAGCTTAATGGAGATATTTTATTGAGCCTTGACCATAACTCCAGAGCCATGGCAAACACCATATCTGAGGAGATTTTGTGAGACTGCATGGGAAGGTAGCTTTAGAAATGCTAGATCAGGTCTCAATCACTAACTGAGGCTGGCAAACTCAGGAGGTTGAGAGAGGATCTCGCGCATTTGCTATTGGTGCCACTTGCTACCAAAAAGTAGATGATGATTTGGTAGTGCATGATATTGCATTGCAAAAACTTGATCTAAGGTTACTGGAAAAGCAGTTTGCAAAACTAGTTTCAAGAAAGTGAATGCTGTAAGAGCATAGGGTTCAACTTTCAAAGCTTACGAGTCAGAATTGGAGGAGGAAGCAAACTTTCTGGATTGTTATTTTGTGGTTTTATGAGCCCAAGAAAAAGGGAACCAAGGTCGAAAGTACTATTATAGATACAGGAACTATAGTTGGAAGTGAGATAGTGACTGAATAAAGAAGGTTGATTACAAAGAGAAGGGAGATCAATATATTACACATGAAAGAAGCAGAAGAGATGCAAACTCATTAATGGAAGAGATGCTGACTAAGCAAGTAAAGGGTAAAGAAAATCAAGAGATCAACCTTAATGAGATGAAGGACGACATTTCAGGGTTGACCTAGAAGGTCGAATCCCACGACATGACTATTAAATAATTAGAGCACCAGTTCGGGCAGATATTAGCAACACTAAACTAGAGGCATCCAGGTACCCCTCCCAGCAACACTGTCCAAAATAAGAAAAACACCGATCATGTTTTTGACATTACCACAAGGAGTGGTATTACTATTATGGATCCACCACTACCTATTACGGAAGTGCCAAGGCATGAAGAGGCTTTTATTGATGAGATACCTATTGTGGAGTAAAAAAAGGCAATAGGTAGTGATGATACAACTAGTAAGGAAAGAGGCAAGGATTCAGTTGTTTAGTAGGAACTTAGACAAATTCTATGACCACCCCTACATTTTCCTCAGCCACTGTATCAGAAGAGAGAGGTAGAAAAATTTAAGTGATTTATTGAGATACTGAAAGAACTAATCTTAAATATTCCTATTCTTGAGGCATTGGAGCAGATGATTAGATATTCCAAGTTTATAAATAAATTGCTTATAAATAATAAGGATCTTTGATTAAGGATGTTGATAGCTTGAACCACTACAGTGCAGTCACTACTAGGTCTCTAGCCCAGAAAAAGAGTGATCCCGCAGTATTCACTATACCATGTCCTATTGGGTCATCTCAATTTGCTAAAGCCTTATATGACTTATGAACCAACATAAATTTGATGTCGCTGGCCATATTCAAGCAATTGGTCTTGAACCCTCCCGAACCGACTCTAATGCGGCTATGATGGCTGACCACATTGTGTAAAAACCTATAGGAATTTCTTTTGATGTGATTGTTAGAGTGGAAAACTTTATATTTCTAACTGACTTTGTCATTTTATACTATGAGGTTGACACTGAGATGCCCATTATATTTGGAAGACCGTTTATGGCCACAGGTAGAGCGATGGTTGACTTGGAAAAAAGAGAGCTGAAATTCAGAGTTAACGATGAGGAAGCCGTATTCAGCATCCAAAATTTAATGAAGTAGCCTATCGACATGAGGGTGGTTTCAGTGATAGATTGTATTGATGACCCTGGAGGATACTCTTATAGGTATCTTGGTGAATTTTGAGTAATCAAGATACCCACGTCATGCTGCAACGTTAAATCAAGAACTGGATGAGAGGTAATGCATGGGCTTGTTGGTGAAGTCTAGATATCAAAAATAACTACATCATGCCGCGATGTTAAATCAAGCATTGGGTGGGAGATGACCCACTATTTTAGTTTTCACTTTGTTTGCTTTGGTTTTTTAGGGTTTTAGCTTGTAACCTTACCCAAAACATGATATTATTCCTACATTCATAAAGTTCTAGGTAAGGGAACTGAGTGACCAACCCATTATGGTCATGAGTCCCACACAGGCCACATAAGTTAAGTATTAAGTTGAAAAGATGAAATTTTTGAAAATGAGAATGGAAATTTGTGGAATGTGGTACATATTTATAATTTTGAGACCATAAATGCAAGTTACGGGACCATAAGTAGCTGGAAACATATCATAATACCAAGTCCAAAATATAGGAAAATGGGCTAAAAATTTTGGCCCATATGCGCCCTGCACTTGTGGGCCGCTTGTGGTACATGCGCCCCATGCCTGCCCGCATGTGGCTGCCGCGTGTAGGTCTCTTGTGGGTGTAAATTTTAATTAAAATTTTTTAGCCCACCAACAATTATTTAAGACATAAAATAGCCCCCCATCTTTATTTAAACATCCTTAGCCTTATTCTAACTCATTCAAATCCACAAAACTTCAACTTTCTCTTTAAATTCAAACTTCTCTCTTAAATTATAAACTAATACCGTGCTTAAAAAAAGGCTAAATTGAAAGTTTTTTAAGGTACCAACTTGTTCCAACACACTAAAACAAGTTCCAACTTAGGCTTTGCTTGATTTTTTCATTGTTCACTTCAGATTTTTCATAAAAAGAGGTAACTTTCTCAGCTCATAATAGTTATGCATTGATTTATTTTTTGAATAAACAATTTGATATGTGTATTACCATGCAAAATTTATAGAATCTATCATACATATTTGTAAGAGCCTTGAAGTAGCCTAAAATCTTAATGTAAGACCTTGTTTTGAATTAAATTCAAAGGTTAGGCCCCAACCAAAAGTTGAACTCGAATGAATAGAGTAATACCAAGGTTGAGTATGTTAGTTTTTTTTGTAAATCACAATTCTTGATAAATGTGTGCACATTGGATTTGTTGGGAATTCAAATAAGTTATAGGGTGTAAAAATTGAGAAAAAATTCAAACTTTTCAAATTTTGAGTTTTTCTTCAACTTTCACAAACCTTCATTTTTGTTAGGAACTAATGACTTATTTTTCAGGTGCATATGGCACCAGAAGCTTCTAAGAAGAAGAAGGCAAAGACATCGAAGAGATGAGATGAGTCCCCCAATCCTAGCGATTTGATGGAGAATTACTCGATCTCATGACTTAGAGATACTACAGACATATTGATACACAGAGTTACTAGAGGATAGATAAGCTAGGTATCTGAGACTATTTATAAGGCACTCTGGGACAACAGCTACCTAAGCTATCACGGTGAGGCAGACAACCAACATTTACTCAACCTAGGTCTTAAACCAAGGCTGTCCTAATTGTTAAGGTTGTACATGTACGTCTAGCCCAAGAAAGGATAAAATCATCATAAAGATCACCTCCATATTCTCCCCTTCTAAGTAATCATGATGATGATGAGGAGGCAAATTTTGAGTCAGCTTCACAGAGAGTAGCTCAAGACTCTCATTCTAAGAAGGGCTCTTAGGATTCATCGAAGGATACTACCACTTATGTACAATAGTCAAATGTACCCCAGTCTGAGAAGGGTATAGATCAGGCTTTCTACGAGGCACCAGTATAGCAGGGGCAGAGTTCTGCACCCAAACATATCTCGATTGCATTTATTAAAAAGGAAAATTTAAGGTGGTGAGTAGAGGGGATGAAAGAGATATTTGATATGGGCAGTCATATTTTAGAGGTTGGACGACCTAAGAAGCTTATTTATGAGAAGCAATGGATTGATGTATCTAGGCTGAGTCGAGCACAATAGTTATGAGCTGTCTTTGATCGATATCGGTTAGAGTGGATGACCAAACCACTCAATTCTTACAACCCGGCTATGGTGTAGGAGTTTTATGTATCCTATCGCACTACAGTTGTTATTCTAATGCATAGATATCCAGGCTTGATCAGACATATTGAGCAGTCACAGCTTATTTATACACTTTTGAGTGAGGTTAGAGTTGATATTTCAGCAGAGACTATCCACTAGGTCATTTTTGGTCCAGATAATATCACTCATGTATTTATATTTATGTGTGGCTACTAAATTAGAGTTGCATGAGATTGATATATTATGAAAGAGACTAAGAATAGATGAGAGAGAGTTGAGATGGCTAGGTGAATAGCCAACTATATATCACCTTTGGGTGATAAGGCCCCATGGATCGAGGGTCATGATGTGATCAAGAAAGGTACATTGAATTTTAATGCCAAGTTTTGGTAGATGTTCATTCGATCTTGACTGTTCCCCTCAACCACAAATAATATGTTGACTTGGAAGAGAGCAACCCTGGTTGCTAGTTTGATGTCCTACTATATTATAGATTTTATAGCTATCCTCTGACACGAGGACCATGATTCAGAATTCAAGGAGATAACTATTTTTCTATTCCCTAACTTTATTCAGAGGTTATGTGATGAGGTCGTTGTACCTGAGATATCAAATGTAGATGAGAGAATACATATAACGGCCACCGTACAGACTAAAAGTATGAAGGATTTGACACGTTTGGCCCTTCCTAGTAGATCTAGTGAACCGGTCGTAGTACCTCAGGCCCAGACTAAGGGTCCATTAGTTTCCATAAATTTTGGTGATAGACAGGGAGGTGATTTGAGAGCTTGGCGAGGGGAAACAAACCACTTCTTTATCTGCCCTGACCTTGACCTTAGAGCTGGTTGGCATATTTTCAGAGCCTACTTTCCCTTCCACTACAACTTCTACTATAGGTATGGTCACTATATCACGAGAGTTCATGCATAGCTTACTGGAAAATCAAAGGGAAGCTGATGCTCGACTATGGGTTGTTGAGATTATGATTAGTATGTTATATGTGTAGATGCATTTAGGGAACTATATTCGAGAGGGCAGATACTATATGGGAGGACATATAGAGAGCTGCCCTGTCTGAGCTACGTGCTAATTTATAGGCACACCTTGATGATTTTGAGAGATAGGTTACAACCTAATTTATAGAGATATTAAGATGGATCTAGCCTAGATGAGGAAGGAGATGGATATATTGCGAGTAGAGGTGCACTCTCTTACAGAAAGCCCAATATCAGCCACTCCTTCAGCCATACCTCTTGTGATCTAGATATCACCTACACGCGTATAAAATTTTTTTGATTTCCTTGTGGAGGATGATGAGAAGGCATCAATAGTTGGGGCCAAGAGAGGTCACATAGGAAACTTGCAGTATCATGATATGCTATATGGACAGGCCATTAAAGAGGCCAAATATGATTTTACAGATACTATAGTCGTTGAGAGGTAGAGGCATGCAACGATAATAGTGGGTGCATCTTCTAGTAGTGCACCACCACAACCACCGTCTCCGCTAGCTGATATGGCCCCATCTGAAGATTATAATGACACAGATGCTTAATGCATCCCAGGTAAGTTCTCACTTCCTTTTCTTTACATTATTTTTATGCATTGAGGACAATGTGCAATTTTTAGTTGGGGTGGGATATACCATAGACGCCGTGGATTTTTTTTGTCGTACTTCTTTTTCTTTCGATCATGGTATGGTTTTAGAACTAGCATGTCTAGGTTAATTTGTGTCGTATTTTTTTTATATTATGTTGTGTTTTTATATAATTAGGAAATTTTAAGCATTTAGGGTGGTAGTCATGTTTTGATTGATTTTTGGTACCCCTCCAAAAATTATCTTGTAGAACAGTGTGAATGTATATATGTCTGAATATTATGGAGATGCACATTGATTAGAACTTCTCTTTTGAGTGTAAGTGTCTCTTGACTGTCCCTACATTGATATGGATTATTTCATATGAGTGAGTGAAATATCTTTATTGTGTCGGCACATGAGTCATATTGCTAGCTGTTTGTTTATTTTGAGTAGTGTAACTTGTACATATGTATGGTTATCTATTGCTAATGTAATGCCATACCTTAATCCCATTGTGTGATATTATTGTGCTTTATGTTTATACACAATTGGTTTTGAAAAGTAAGATAGGAGGGGGGTTGATGTTAAGCGTAAAATATTGACTGACTGCCTTGAATAACTTAGATTCTCCTAGTTAAGAGTTGTGTTTAGTTTAGTTTAGTTTTGTTGTCTGAGGACATGAAAAAGTTCTAAGTTGAGCTTGTTGATTTGCTATACAAATATAACGCTTTCGATGCTTAAAATGAGAAAAATATGCAAGTTTTTGAGGTTGTTTTGTTAGATATAATGCATTTTGGGTATATTTTGTAGAAATTCATGTTTTGGATGCTAAGTTCATGAAACAAATGAAAAAGGTGTTTTTGGATACTTATAGGAGCAATTGTGGATGTTCGAGATACTTTTCAAATTTGTTCGTAAAAAAGCATGTGCAGGAATTAAAGATGAGCTGAAAAAATGACTTTTGGCACTTGCTAAGTCAACATGTGGACCGTATATAGGAAAAACATGTGTCAGAAGCCCAAAATACAGAGAGTAAAGCAGCAGGATTTTAGGGTCTAAGCACATGCAGTCACTACATGCACCCAACCTCAGGCCTCATATGCCTTTTGCGCCCAAGACCAGGCCGCATGTGGAGACCATAAGTATCCACCGATCCTTTTTTTTTCATTTGGGCTTTGTTTTTAGGGTTTCCTCATGTACTATAAATACTCCATGTGTGTTTTTAGTCGAATTTACGCACTCTTGATACCTTAAAACATATTTTGATTCCACGATTTAATTTTAGTCTTGGAATTTTCTTGTATTGATTTCAATTGATTAATTTAGTTATGGTTCTGGGTTTTTACTTGTGATTATTGTGATTTTATCTTATGCTTTCAATCATGAATATTGTTGATTACTTCACAAGCACAGAGATTGGCGAAGTAGGGGAGGTGCTATTATTGTTCTGAACTGATACCCATGTATGCATTGTATTATCTTCACTTTAATAGTTATCTTAGCCATTGTAAATGTTTGGATCCCACCTAGATTATTTCTACTTACTCCATAGAGAGGAGTAATGACTAGGAAAAGATAATGACAATAGTAATTTGGAGTTTAACTGCCGATCCATGCTATTAAGTACTATCTAAGTAAGATGTTAAGATTTCATCTAATAACTAGAGACTCAAAAGGTAATAGTTAACTGAATCAAGATAAGGGTTAGTGATGATAGGCGAAATTACGCGCCTATATCAATATATTTTGCCCATATTTTAGCCTAGTTTTGAGAACAAACTATATATTTCATGCACTTTTAGTCCTTTTTCCTATAAATGAGCTAACGAACATGATTAGTAAAGTTTCAGGTATAAATGATGCAAAATACAGAATTTTATGGTTTACTTGACGCAAAAGAAAGCTCACAAAGGAAGGGAAGAAAGTCTACACGCCTAAGGACCAAAACTGCTGCATGGAAAATCTGTCCCGGGCTAAAACAACATTTCTGAAGACTTTGGGACTTACAGACACAAAGCTGGATTTTGACAATGATACATTAACCTAGTACAATTGGGTTATGTATTTCATTAGTTTATTTGGATTAGGAGAATGTTACATTAACCTAGTACAAATGGGTTAAGTATTTCCTTAGTTTAGTTGGATTTGGTTATTTATTTCATTAGCATAGTAGGAGTAGGATAGGAGTATTATAAATACCCTATCATGCTAGAGATTTTTAATTAAGTCCTCCCTTAGTGGAGAGGCAACTCCTCCCTTAGTGGAGAGATACATTCAACAATTAATCTTCTTCCATCCCTCTCTTCTTCCACTACAACACTTCTAATCTATTCTTCTAAACTTTCCATTAATTCTATTCTTCTTCTATTCTTAATTTCCGCAACAAGAGAAACATTACTTGCTAAGGAATCACGCCTCACGCCTATCACCTAAGCTACACGCCATTCCCCAATATTGTGACAACAATGTCAATCGTGATCTCCTTCGCATTCATGGGTAACTAAACCTCTCTGTTGGGGTTATGGAAGCTGAATGAGTTACTATCTATTGCTGTGAGTTTGTGAGTTCGAGACACGTATATTGCTTATATCATTATTCTCTTCATCTTAATCCACATTCTTTGCGGTTGCAAACGCAAGAATACGCCAGTCTAACATTTAACTTGTTCGAGAGAAAGGTTATTTGTCTGGAAAAGAGATAATGTCAAGGTAGTAGGACACCCTTTCCTATTAAAAAGCTAGTGCCGTAACTGGACTAACCTCTTGGAGAATTCGTACCGTTATACACGCTTTAAGCTCGAGAGAGTTAAAGTGAAATAGTCCTTGTTCAGGTCGAGAGACGCGTGGATTTACCATCGACTACAATTCTCTATAAGCAATTGCATGTCAAGACTCTACACACTCATAGCCAATAGAGACGTATACCTCAGAAGGTGGACATAACCCCAACGCTTCAATTCTCATTGTTTACAACTCACGTAACAATCTTTCTCTCTTTACTTTGCTATTTTCAGCTTTAACTTTATTGTTTTCGTTACACATTATAATCCCCCCTTCTTACGAGACTTGCACCAAAAGTTTAGTAATTTTACTTACTTGTTGGCCAAGCTATTCCCTGTGGGATCGACACCCAACCCAGGTTGGGTTCTATATTTGCTAATGACCGCTTTACACTCCTAAGAGAGCTGTAGATTGAGCGTTATCAAAAATTGGCGCCGTTGCCGGGGAATACGAGTGTCAATCAAGTTCGTGATAATTACTAGACCCTCTGGTCAAAGATTCTCGTACTTTTACGTTTAGTTTTTGTTTTTGTTTCTTGCAGGTTTTTACTTTAGTGCATGCCCCATACTAGAAGTTCTGGTCAACCGTTATTACCAATCAATCCTGAACCACAACGAATTAGAAAAATGGAAGCACAAGCAGAAATCGACAGGATGGCCGCTCAACACGAGCAGGCGAGATTAGCCGCTCTTGCTGCCGCCCAAGTACACCAGCAAAACATTGATAATCCTGGGCCAGCAACAAACCCTGATGATGAGGATTTAGGTGATGACGAGTTGATAAACCCAAGGCATATCGCTGAAACTGCAACACCTGCCAACAGAAGAGGTCGACAAGCTCAATATAGATATGATCGCCAACCTTTGCAGCCAGCTTTCGACGATGATGATGATGATCTTGATGGTGACGGAGCCACTGGAGCTATAATTCCACCACCATTAGCGCCCGGAGCCAAGTTCAACATCACAAGCACCATGATTCAGTTATTGCAGCTCAAGGGATTATTTGGTGGACTAGCAGGCGATGATCCGAATATGCATCTCATCAACTTTATTTCTACATGTAAGTCCTTTGACAATCCTGGTGTTGGTCAGAATGCTATTCGATTACGTCTATTTCTATTATCTCTGTCTGGGGAGGCAACACTATGGTTGAATGGGCTGACTCCTGATTCAATTACAAATTGGAGGCAATTGAGAGACGCTTTCCTAGAAAGATTCTTTCCGCCATCCAAAAGAGCACAATTAAGAGATGAAATCAGCAACTTTCGTCAGCTTCCCTATGAAGCTCTTCATGAAACATGGGAGAGGTTAAAGACAAAGCTAGCAAGATTCCCAAACCATCACATGACTAATGTTCAACTCATGGAGATCTTGTATAGAGCCTTGAATTCAATAACTAAACCAGTGGTGGATAACGCAGCAGGAGGTTCTTTCATGGACCTTACCTTTGGTCAAGCAAGCAATATGCTAGATCGCATGACAAAGCAAAGTAGAGCTTGACATACCAGGGATTCTGAGGTAGCAAGCCCCACTTTATCTATTGGCATGTCTGCAAACCAAAGAAGAAGAGAAGAAGAACGTGAGCAAGACATGGCGCACATGAAAACACAATTGGATCTTCTGACAAAGCACTTATTATCAGGGAAGACCGAAAAAGTGAAAACTGTAGCGCTAAAAGAAAGAGACGAATCTGATTATGAAGAGGAGGCCAACTACTTGAACAATCAGGGGGGTTTCCGTGGGAATGCCCAAGGAAACCAAGGTTGGAACTATTATGATAAATCTGGAAGCAAAGACCAAGGTATTTGGAAGAAAAATAATGAAAAGAGTGGTTTGTACGTTCCCCCTGGTAGACGTGATACCACCACATCTAATTCTGGGAGTATGGAAGACATGATGGCTAAGTTATTGAAAGGAGTGGAAACAACGAGCGCAGGAGTTAAGGAGGTGATTGATGATTTGTCCTCCATGAAGCAACTAGTTGATTCTCATTCCACTTCTATCAAGCAAATAGAGCAGCAATTGAGCCAACTTTCAGCAGCATTCAATCAAAGAAAGGCTGGCACCTTACCAAGCGATACTGTGCAAAACCCAAAGAATGATGGGTCATGCATGGACATCACTACCAGAAGTGGTAAGGTGCTGGAAATTTCAGCAAAAGGCAAGCAAGTGGTTGACGAAGTTGCGGACATAGACATTACACCTAGTGACGTTACAAAAGGAGAAGAAGCCGCAACCACTACTCCCAACGTCAGGGACGTTTCACCTAGTGACGTGCAGCCTAAAAAAGTGGAAAAATGGAAGCAAGAGGAGAAGAAAGCCGTGGAGAGAACACTTCCATACCCACCACCACCTTTTCCCCAAAGATTGAAGAAGGTGGCCGATGACACTAAGTTCAGCAAATTTATGACGATGTTGAAGCAACTGACCATTAATGTTCCATTGGTAGAGGCACTTGAACAAATGCCTCTGTATGTGAAATTTATGAAAGATCTTTTGACTAAAAAGAGGGCAGCAAGTTATGAGCTGAAGAATGATGTGCATCATTGTAGTGCAATTGCTACCCGATCGATAGTTCAAAAGAAGGCCGACCCCGGAGCTTTCACTATTCCTTGCACCGTCGGATCTTTGAACTTTGCCAAAGCATTGTGTGACTTAGGAGCCAGCATCAACTTGATGCCATTATCGATCTACAAGAAGTTGGGGTTAGGAGATCCTACACTAACTAATATGAGGCTTGTTATGGCGGATAGGTCAGTAAAACGACCGGTTGGTATTCTATGCGATGTCCTGGTAAAGGTTTCTTTATTTATCTTTCCAGCAGACTTCGTCATCTTGGATTGTGAAGCAGATTCAGAGGTTCCCATAATCTTGGGACGCCCTTTCCTTGCTACGGGAAGTGTGCTCATAGATTTGAGAGCTAATGAGCTTTCATTCCGAATAAATGACGAAGTGGTTCTCTTTGATGTTTGCAAATCAATGAAGCAACCCAAAAATCTGAGTGTATTTTCTGTGGCTGATGTTGTCTTTGATGATGAGAAAGAGTTACTTGCAGAAGAGCAAATTCTTGATGATCCTTTGGAGGTTTTGCTCATGAAAGGAGAGAATGATGATGCTGAAATTTCTAAAGATATTTGTGCCCTATCGGGATTAGGGACATATCACTATACTCCCAAGAAGCTGGATCTTGATCTCAAAAATCGACCCACACCACCAGCTAAGCCATCTATTGAAGAACCACCCACGTTAGAATTGAAGGAGCTGCCAAGCCATTTGAAGTAGCATTCTTAGGAAGCGGAAACACTCTTCCAGTCATAGTACCAGCCGATTTGGGTGAGCAACAAGTTGCAGCTCTTATTGCAATCTTACGCAAGTATATTAGAGCTATTGGATGGACCATTGCGGATATTATTGGTATTCCACCTGGGATTTGCACACATAAAATTCAGCTTCAAGAAAAGTACACACCCACCATTGAAAACCAAAGGCGATTAAAACCACCAATGCAAGAAGTGGTGAAAAAGGAGATTATCAAGTGGTTAGACGCAGGAGTTGTATATCCTATCTCTGATAGTACATGGGTGAGTCCTGTGCAATGTGTTCCCAAGAAAGGAGGTATGACGGTGGTCGCAAATGCAAAGAATGAGCTTATTCCACTCAGGCCCGTTACTGGATGGAGAGTATACATGGACTACCGCAAGCTGAATTCTTGGACGCTCAAGGATCACTTCCCCATGTTATTTATGGACCAAATGCTAGATCGATTAGCGGGGAAAGGATGGTTTTGCTTCTTGGATGGTTATTCAGGTTATAATCAGATTTGTATTGCTCCCGAAGACCAAGAGAAGACAACGTTTACATGCCCATATGGTACGTTTTCCTTCAAACGCATGCCATTTGGCCTATGTAATGCCCCAGCCACCTTTCAAGGTTGTATGATGTCTATTTTCTCTGATATGGTTGAAGACACTTTGGAGGTATTTATGTACGACTTTTCAGTTGTTGGTGAGTCCTTTGAAGCGTGCTTGGCAAACTTGAGCATGGCATTGCAAAGATGTGTAGAGTTTAACCTTGTGCTGAATTGGGAGAAGTTCCACTTCATGGTAAAAGAAGGAATCATTCTTGGGCACAAGATCTCTGAAAGAGGAATAGAGGTTGATCACGCAAAAATAGAGGTAATCGAGAAGCTACCACCTCCAATTTTGGTGAAGGGAGTTCGTAGTTTTCTTGGCCATGCTGGGTTTTATCGCAGATTCATCAAAGACTTCTCCAAAATTTCTAGTCCATTGTGCAAACTATTGGAGAAAGATGTGAAGTTTGACTTTAATGAAGATTTCTTAAAGGCATTCGAATGCCTTAAAGGAAAACTCATTGAAGCCCCTATCATGGTAGCACCAGATTGGACGCTCCCGTTCGAAGTCATGTGTGATGGTAGTGGTGTAGCCGTTGGTGCTGTTCTTGGACAGAGAAAGGAGAAACTATTTCATCCTATCTACTATGCGAGTAAGGTCCTAAATGAAGCCCAAAGGAACTACACTGTTACTGAACAAGAGCTCCTAGCGGTTGTGTATGCGTTTGAGAAGTTTCGCGCCTATCTATTGGGTACTAAGGTGATCGTTCATACAGACCATGCAGCTCTTAGGTATCTAATGACAAATAAGGATGTAAAACTAAGGTTGATTCGATGGGTGTTGCTGCTGCAAGAGTTTGATTTCGAAGTCAAAGATAGAAGAGGTTGCGAGAACCAAGTGGCTGATCACCTATCTAGACTTGAGAGTGAGCAAGTGGCGCAACCTGAAATTCAGATTGATGATGCATTCCCTGACGAGGAGATTTTAGCAACAACAATGGAGAAATTACCATGGTATGCCGACTTTGCAAATTTCATAGTGAGTAATGTGCTACCCGCCAATTTATCTTACCACCAAAGGAGGAAGTTTATACATGACGTTCAGCACTACTATTGGGATGAGCCTTATTTGTTTCGAAGATGCGCTGATGGTATCATTCGACGATGTATATCCCATGAAGAAGTGCCTACTATATTGGAAGCATGCCACACTTCGCAAGTTGGAGGACATCATGCAGGCAATCGAACGGCAAGAAAAATATTGCAAAGTGGATATTATTGGCCTTCGATATTCAGAGATGCATATGACTATGTGAGGAGGTGTGACCAATGCCAACGGCAAGGTGCTATTTCAAAACACCATGAAATGCCCATGTCCAAAATTCTTGAGGTAGAACTCTTTGATGTGTGGGGTATTGATTTCATGGGACCATTCGTGAACTCGTTTGGAATGAAGTACATCTTGGTTGCTGTGGATTATGTTTCAAAATGGGTTGAAGCTGTAGCATTGGCCGACAACGAAGGAAAGCGTGTTGTAGCATTCTTAAAGAAGAATATCTTCTCTCGCTTTGGAGTCTCTCGTACTATCATAAGTGATGGAGGATCTCACTTTTGCAACAAGCTATTCAAATCTGTATTGGCCAAGTATGGTGTCAAGCAACACAAGGTAGCTACGCCTTATCATCCCCAAACTAGTGGACAAGTAGAGGTTTCCAATAGTGAGATCAAGCAAATCCTTGCAAAGACGGTTAATGCTAATAGGAAGGATTGGTCTAGGAAGCTAGATGATGCACTATGGGCATATAGGACTGCATTCAAGACACCCATTGGTATGTCACCTTATCAGCTAGTTTATGGGAAGGCTTGTCATCTACCCATTGAGCTCGAGCACAAGGCATTGTGGGAATTGAAGCAATTGAACTTGAATTGGGATGATGCGAAGAATCTGAGGTTGGAGCAGCTGAACGAACTAGATGAATTCCGTCTCCATGCATATGAACGATCGGATTTATATAAGGAGCGGATGAAGAAGTATCATGATCAGCGGATTGTTCGACGAAACTTCCAAAAAGGTGACATGGTACTACTCTTTAACTCCAGATTTAAGCTCTTCCCAGGTAAGTTAAAATCAAAGTGGTCTGGTCCATTTAAAGTCATCCAAGTCTACTCGTCTGGAGTAGTCGAATTGGAAGGCAATAAGGGTGTTGTTTTCAAAGTGAATGGCCAACGTGTTAAGCCTTATATCGGTCCTCTTGACTCGATGAATGACATGACCATCACTTATCTCGATGAAGTCTAAGTAATCGAGATTATTACGTCGAGCCACGACAATAAATAAGGTGCTAGATGGGAGGCAACCCATCGTTTTATCATTTTGTCGTTTTGGTACTTGTTTCGTTTTTGATAAATGAAAATCCAAAAATAAGAGTCGTGCCATGACCAAAACCAAGGCTCTTGGTGGGAGGCAACCCATCGTACTAATCGTTTTCATTTGTTTTGAGCAAAAATAGGTGCAAGAAGTATTCAACGGGGAGATTGATTTCAATTGACGATTTGGACGCATTGTATGGTAAAGTTGGTAAGTTCGGAATGGTGATGCATAAGGCTATGGATTGAGCCTTTTCCTCGTCAAAATAGGCTTCGAGGAAGGCTAGGCCTTGGTAAAACTAGGTCACGAACGATGCACGACCTATCCTATAGCCTAAGGTCTCGGAATCTAGTGTGCTATACACTATGCGCCGCCTATTCCTAGGTATGCTTTTGACTATGCGCCGCCTATGCTATGGCATTTGGTCTCAGTATCTCATATGCCATAGACTATGCGGCGCATATGTCTACAAATGCCATAGACTATGCGGCGCATATGTCCCATTATGCTATAGACAATGCGCCGCATATGTCATTGATATGCCGAGCATTATGCGCCGCATATGTGGTATTTTTGTCTCTAAAATCGATTGTAAATGGGTCATAACCCGACCCATACTCTTCCTATATAAAGGGGACTTAGTTTTATAACACAACCACATTAGAAAAAACCCTAAGGGCGCCGCATAACCTTCCAAATCCTCTTAAAATTTTCTTCTTTTGCTCTTCCAATTCACAACACCATCCCCACAAGCTTCAAGCAAGTAAGTACTCGCATATTCTTCATTTATTTCTCGTAAGTACTACGTTGCTATGTTTATGATAAATTGCTAAATCATATATGATTGTTGGTGATGTTTATGTGTTTGGATTATTGTTACAAAATCATGTGAGTAAACATATACGTAGGGAATTCTTGTCTTGTTTCCAACTTGAAGTTGGTTTCAATAGCATTGTTATGATAATTGCTAAATTGATATGGCTATAAATATTGCTTAAGATTGTCGTTTGGATTCTTACATGGTAGACTATCCCGGTCATCGGGATAAGATTATAGTGCCTATCGACTTAGGAGGTTGTGCTTGCTATAGGTATAACGATTCCATGTGGTAACCCCTATGTCGTAGTGTTGCTATATCTACCATGAAAGTAGTCCAATGGCTGCAAATACGTGATGCAATGCTGATTTTCTTGTCAGAATACAATCCTAAAACGTATGTCGACGTAATCTGAAGTAATCGACTACTTTCACCTCACAGATTTGCGTAACAAAATTAAGTGTGGGGTGGTACCCCTAGTGCTTGCATATAGATTGTACCAAGTGAGATTCTGCTGCAACTTACATTATTTCTAGTCTCAGGTACAATGGCACCTAAAGCAAGGCAAGGCAAGGAGAAGGCTACCACGTCCCAAAAGGGAAAGAAGAGAAGTGGAAAAGACCAAGGAGAATCATCCTCAGCACACCTACCACGCAGAATGTTCGGAATAAAATGGGTTCTTGAGGAAGAAGCCAAAGCATGGTACATCATGATGATAGGCGAAATTACGCGCCTATATCAATATATTTTGCCCATATTTTAGCCTAGTTTTGAGAACAAACTATATATTTCATGCACTTTTAGTCCTTTTTCCTATAAATGAGCTAACGAACATGATTAGTAAGGTTTCAGGTATAAATGATGCAAAATACAGCATTTTATGGCTTACTTGACACAAAAGAAAGCTCACAAAGGAAGGGAAGAAAGTCTACACGCCTAAGGACCAAAACTGCTGCATGGAAAATCTGTCCCGGGCTAAAACAACATTTCTAAAGACTTTGGGGACTTACAGACACAAAGATGGATTTTGACAATGATACATTAACCTAGTACAATTGGGTTATGTATTTCATTAGTTTATTTGGATTAGGAGAATGTTACATTAACCTAGTACAAATGGGTTAAGTATTTCCTTAGTTTAGTAGGATTTGGTTATTTATTTCATTAGCATAGTAGGAGTAGGATAGGAGTATTATAAATACCCTATCATGCTAGAGATTTTTAATTAAGTCATCCCTTAGTGGAGAGGCAACTCCTCCCTTAGTGGAGAGATACATTCATTCTTCTATCTTTCAATACATCCCTCTCTTAACAATACATCTATTCACTCTTCTAATCTTTCCATTACTCAACAATTAAATTCCACAACAAGAGAATCGTTACTTGCTAAGGAATCACGCCTATCACCCAATCCACACGCCTATCACCTAATCCACACGCCATTACTCAACAATAACAATGCAAATCGTGATCTCCTTCGCATTCATGGGTAACTAAACTTCTCTGTTGGGGTTATGGAAGCCGAATGAGATACTATCTATTGCTGTGAGTTTATGAGTTCATGACACGTATATTGCTTATATCATTATTCTCTTCATCTTAATCTACATTCTTTGCGGTTGCAAATGCAAGAATACGCCAGTCTAACATTTAACTTGTTCGAGAGAAAGGTTATTTGTCTGGAAAAGAGATAATATCAAGGTAGTAGGACACCCTTTCCTATTAAAAAGCTAGTGCCGTAACTGGACTAACCTCTTGGAGAATTCGTACTGTTAGACACGCTTTAAGCTCGAGAGAGTTAAAGTGAAATAGTCCTTGTTCAGGTTGAGAGACGCTTGGATTTACCATCGACTACAATTCTCTATAAGCACATGCATGTCACAATTCTACACACTCATAGTCAATAGAGACGTATACCTCAGAAGGTGTACATAACCCCAACGCTTCAATTCTCATTGTTTACAACTTACGTAACAATCTGTCTCTTTTTACTTTGCTATTTTCAGCTTTTACTTTATTGTTTTGGTTACACATTACAATCCCCCCCTTCTTACGAGACTTGCACCAAAAGTTTAGTAATTTTACTTACTTGTTGGCCAAGCTATTCCCTGTGGGATCGACACCCAACCCAGGTTGGGTTCTATATTTGCTAACGACCACTTTACACTCCTACGAGAGCTGTAGATTGAGCGTTATCAAAAATTGGCGCCGTTGCCGGGGAATACGAGTGTCAATCAAGTTTGTGATAGTTACTAGACCATTTGGTCAAAGATTCTCGTACTTTTACTTTTTGTTGTTGTTTTTGTTTTATTTAGGTTTATTCAGTGCATCAATGGAGGCACAACGTAAAATTGAAAGGATGGCTGGTCAAGTGCATCAACAAAATATTGATAATCGTAGGCAAGCAACAAATCCTAACGATGAGGATCTGGGCGATGAAGAGCTACTAAACCCATGGAATACTGCTGAGATGGCGGCACCCATGCAGAGGAGAGATCGTCAAACGCAATTGAGACCTGATCGCCGAGCTGTGCAGATTCCTTTTGATGATGATGATGAGGATTTGGATGAAGCTGGTGCCACAGGAGCCATTATTCTGCCACCCTTAGCACTTGGAGCAAAGTTCAATATCACTAGCACCATGATTCAGCTTTTGCAACTCAAGGGATTATTTGGTGGACTAGCAGGCGATGATCCGAATATGCATCTCATCAACTTTATTTCTACATGCAAATATTTTGACAATCCTGGTGTTGGTCAGAATGCTATTCGATTACGTTTATTTCCATTGTCTCTGTCTGGGGAGGCAACTCTATGGTTGAATGGGCTGACTCCTGATTCTATTACTAATTGGAGGCAATTGAAAGACGCTTTCCTAGAAAGATTCTTTCCGCCATCCAAAAGAGCACAGTTGAGAGATGAGATTATAAATTTTCAAAAGCTTCCCTCTGAAGCTCTTCATGAAACATGGGAGAGGTTCAAGACAAAGCTAGCGAGATGCCCAAACCATCACATGACTAATGTTCACCTCATGGAGATCTTGTATAGAGCCTTGAATTCAATAACTAAACCAGTGGTGGACAACGCAGTTGGAGGTTCTTTCATGGACCTCACCTTTGGTCAAGCAAGCAATATGCTAGATCGTATGACGAAACAAAGTAGAGCTTGGCATACCAGGGAATCTGAGGTAGCAAGCCCCACTTTATCTATTGGCATGACTGCAGACCAACGAAGAAGAGAAGAGGAACGTGATCAAGATATGGCGCACATGAAAACCCAAATGGATCTTCTTACAAAGCATCTATTAGGGAAGACTGAAAAAGTGAAAGCTATTGCGTCAAAAGGAAGAGACGAATCTGATTCGGAAGATGAGGCCAACTACTTGAACAATCAGGGGGGTTTCCGAGGGAATACCCAAGGAAACCAAGGTCGGAACTATTATGATAAATCTGGAAACAAAGACCAAGGTAGTTGGAAGAACAAGAATGAAAAGAGTGGTTTGTACGTTCCCCCTGGCAGACGTGATACCACCATATCTAATTCTGGAAGTATGGAAGACATGATGGCTAAATTATTGAAAGGAGTGGAAGCAACGAGCGCGGGAGTTACCATGGAAAAGTGGAAAAACGGAAGCAAGAGGAGAAGAAAACCATGGAGAGAACACTTCCATACCCACCACCACCTTTTCCCCAAAGATTGAAGAAGGTGGCAGATGACACAAAGTTCAGCAAATTTATGACTATGCTCAAGCAGCTGACCATTAATGTTCCATTGGTGGAGGCACTTGAACAAATGCCTGGATATGCGAAGTTTATGAAGGACTTATTGACAAAGAAGCGGGCAGCAAGTTATGAGTTGGCGGATAATGTTCATCATTGTAGTGCAATATCTACAAGGTCGTTAGTTCAAAAGAAGGCAGATCCTGGAGCTTTCACTATTCCTTGCACAATTGGATCGTTGGATTTTGCCAAGGCATTGTGCGATCTAGGTGCTAGCATCAATTTGATGCCACTATCCATCTACAAGAAGTTGGGGCTAGGCGATCCAACACCAACCAATATGAGGCTCGTGATGGCTGATAGGTCGGTAAAAAGACCTTTGGGTATCTTGAATGATGTGTTGGTGAAAGTTTCTTCATTCATCTTTCCTACAGACTTCGTTATTCTAGATTGTAAGGAGGATTCTGAAGTTCCCATCATCTTGGGACGTCCCTTCCTTGCAACTGGAAGTGTGCTTATTGACATGAAAGATAATGAGCTTTTGTTTCGAATTAATGACAAAGTGGTACGGTTTGATATATGCAAAACAATGAAGCAGCCCAGCGATATGAATAAGTTATCTGTAGCTGATGTTCATCATGAGGATACGAAGCATTATCTATAGAGAAACAACCTATTGTTGAGCCATTGTCTGTTGTGCCACTGAAAGTTGAGCATGAAGATAATGAAGGTTATGAAGAACTTATGAGTGCTCTAACAAAAATAGAGCCTTATACTCCTAAGCAACTAGATTGTGATCTCAAGAATTAACCAAAAGCGAAGACTCCCTTTGACGAGCCACCAATGCTAGAATCGCAAGAGCTCCCCGATTATCTAAGGTATGTGTTCTTGGAAAATAGAAATATACTTCCGGAGAGTACAGATGATTTAAGTGAACAGCACGTAGAAGCTCTCATCTCTTCTCTGAAGAGATACAAGAGAGCTATGGGTTGGACTATTGATGATATAATTGGAGATTCTCCGGGAAAATGTAAGAGCCATCTTGAAGAAGATCGCATGCCCACAGGTAAGCCTCATTGTCATCTAAATCCTTTCAGAAAACGATCCATCACTTACCTCGACAAAGTCTGAGTACTCGAGGTAACTATGTCGAGCCACGATAATAAATAAGGCGCTAGATGGGAGGTAACCCATCATTTTATCGTTTTATCGTTTATTGTTTTTCCTTTCCTTCTAATACTTATTTTGTTTTGCTAAATGAAAAATCCAAAAATAAGAGTCGTGCCACGACCAAAACTAAGGCGCTTGGTGGGAGGCAACCCATCGTACTAATCGTTTTCGTTTGGTTTTGAGCAAAAATAGGTGCAAGAAGTATTCAACGAGGAGATTGATTTCAATTGACGATTTGGACGCATTGTATGGTAAAGTTGGTAAGTTAGGAATGGTGATGCACAAGGCTATGGATTGAGCATTTCTCACACCAAAATAGGCTTCGAGGAAGGCTAGGCCTTGGTAAAACCAGGCCACGAACGATGCACAACCTATCCTATAGCCTAAGGTCTCGGAATCTAGTGTGCTATACACTATGCGCCGCCTATTCCTAGGTATTCTTTTGACTATGCGCCGCCTATGCTATGGCATTTGGTCTCAGTATCTCATATGCCATAGACTATGCGGCGCATATGTCCCATTATGCTATAGACAACGCGCCGCATATGTCATTGATATGCCGAGCATTATGCGCCGCATATGTGGTATTTTTGTCTCCAAAACCGATTGTAAATGGGTCAAAACCCGACCCATTCTCTTCCTATATAAAGGGGACTTAGTTTTACAACACAACCACACTAAAAATTGACCTAAGGGCGCCGCATATACATCCGAATCCTCTCAAAATCTTCTTTCTTTTGCTCTTCCAATTCACAAAACCATCTCCACAAGCTTCAAGCAAGTAAGTACTCTCTTATTCTTCATTTATTTCTCGTAAGTACTACGTTGCTATGTCTATTATGAATTGCTAAATCGTATAAGATTGTTGGTGATGTTCATGTGTTTGGATTGTTGATACAAAATCATGTGAGTGAACATGTACGTAGAAAAATCTTGACTTGTTTCCGACTTGAAATTGGTTTTAATAGCATTGTTATACTATTTGCGGAATTACTATGGCTATGAATAGTGCTTAAGATTGTTGTTTGGATACTTACATGTTAGACTATCCCGGCAATCGGGATAAGACTTATAGTGCCTACCGACATAAGAGGTTGTGATTGTTGTAAGAATAACTATTCCATGTGGTAACCCCTATGTAGTAGTGTTGCTATATCTACCATGAAAGTAGTCCAATGGCTGCAAGTAAGTGATGCATTGCTGACTTTCTTGTCGGAATACAATCCTAAAACGTATGTCGACGAAATCTGAGTAATCGACCACGTTCGCTTCACTGATTTGTGTTAACAAAACTAAGTATGGGGTGGTACCCCTACTGCTTATGTATAGATTGTATCCATTGAGATTGTGCTACCATTAACACTATTTCAAGTCTCAGGTACAATGGCACCCAAAGCAAGACAAGGCAAAGAAAAGGCTACCACTTCCCAAAAGAGCAAGAAAAGAAGCCGCAAGGAGCAAGGAGAACCCTCCTCGCTGCAAACACCTCAACTCACGCTTGGAATTAAGTGAGATACTTATGAGGAACTTCTGAGGATGACGACTCTGATTATGATTCCGATGAAAGGGGTAGGACCCCAGACATAGAGGAGGAGTCCGACTGACCAGGTTCCTCGTATTTATTTTCCACTGAGGACAGTGTCCCGACTAAGTGTGGGGTGGTGGTATTGCATGCTATACTTCTCTATTTGCATCTATGTTTGTTTACTTTTATTTTGTGTGTTTTCGATTTTTTTTTAGTTAAGTTAAGTTTTTTTTTAGGAGTAAATTTTTTCTAGCTTCGCATGAAATTATTTTGATAGGCAGCATGAGATTATAACAAGAGTATGTGCTACAATTGTGACTATTGAGACGTTTAGACTCTATTTGTGACTCATTATGTGATATTGTATGATTCAATTCTTTCAATTGTTGGGTCGAGAGTCCATATTACTTCCAATTAAGTCGACCATGTGCCTTGTGTGTGTGAGATAATAGTATATTCTATGTTTGTGGCTGATGCTAGAACTTGCCTGGTATGTATGCAAAGCGAAAATAAGGAGTGTAAGTTTAGGAGATGATTTAGGCATTTCTTTGGCAACCTATATTTGTTTACCTTCAGTTTTACCTACCCATGGACATCATCCTAGTTAAACCCTTTTGAGCCTTTAGCCTATTTCTTTGACAACCTCGTATGTAAGCCTAATCCATTTTTTTCAAGACCGTAATGTGATCCAAATTCCTAAGTGCTTTAAATTAAAAAAGTCATGTGACAACATAAGAGGAAATTGGGTGAGTATGATGCTTTAAATTGTAAATGGTGCTTGAATGTGTTATGGAAAAGAAAGTGTTATCATAAGAGGTATGTTGTGAAAAGAAAAAGGAAAAGAAAGCTGAAAAGTGAGTTATGCTTAAAATTAAAAAACAAAAGAGGAGAACAAGGGTGGTATAATAAAAGAAAGAAGAAAGGTTGAAAGAAAAAAGTGTTAAAGATACAATGTGATGTATTAAAGTGCTTAGGAACTTAGTCACTATTTCTGGCCAAAAACATTCTGACATTTAGTAGAGTACTACACTAAGGGCAAGCCTATGGTCATCAGTTGCTACATATGAATTCTTTGTGAGAGCGAGAGAAAGGATATTGTTGATACCCATGTTTGAAAAATATGCTATACTTGTGAGTGATTATGGGTACTATATTGTGAGACACACATGGTTGATGAGTTTTGGGTAGTTATATATGATTCCTTGTACCTGAACGTTTGCATGTGAGTTGACCACCATCACGAGTTTATGCTAGAGGTTAAACTATTTCTACTTATAATCAGGAAGTACTCTTTGTTGATAATCGTTGTGCTTGTCTTGAAGAATGTTTTGTGTTGTTGTTGTAAAAACCCTAAGTTGATGTTTAGAAGGACATGATATGTAGTTCGAGGACGAACAAAGCTGCAAGTGTGGGGTGTTGATGATAGGCGAAATTACGCACCTATATCAATATATTTTGCCCATATTTTAGCCTAGTTTTGAGAACAAACTATATATTTCATGCACTTTTAGTCCTTTTTCCTATAAATGAGCTAACGAACATGATTAGTAAAGTTTCAGGTATAAATGATGCAAAATACAGCATTTTATGGCTTACTTGACGCAAAAGAAAGCTCACAAAGGAAGGGAAGAAAGTCTACACGCCTAAGGACCAAAACTACTGTATGGAAAATCTGTCCTGGGCTAAAACAACATTTCTGAAGACTTTGGGGACTTACAGACACAAAGATGGATTTTGACAATGATACATTAACCTAGTACAATTGGGTTATGTATTTCATTAGTTTATTTGGATTAGGAGAATGTTACATTAACCTAGTACAAATGGGTTAAGTATTTCCTTAGTTTAGTAGGATTTGGTTATTTATTTCATTAGCATAGTAGGAGTAGGATAGGAGTATTATAAATACCCTATCATGCTAGAGATTTTTAATTAAGTCCTCCCTTAGTGGAGAGGCAACTCCTCCCTTAGTGGAGAGATACATTCAACAATTAATCTTCTTCCATCCCTCTCTTCTTCGACTACAACACTTCTAATCTACTCTTCTAAACTTTCCATTAATTCTATTCTTCTTCTATTCTTAATTTCCGCAACAAGAGAAAATTTACTTGCTAAGGAATCACGCCTCACGCCTATCACCTAAGCTACACGCCATTCCCCAATATTGTGACAACAATGTCAATCGTGATCTCCTTCGCATTCATGGGTAACTAAACCTCTCTGTTGGGGTTATGGAAGCCGAATGAGTTACTATCTATTGCTGTGAGTTTGTGAGTTCGAGACACGTATATTGCTTATATCATTATTCTCTTCATCTTAATCCACATTCTTTGCGGTTGCAAACGCAAGAATATGCCAGTCTAACATTTAACTTGTTCGAGAGAAAGGTTATTTGTCTGGAAAAGAGATAATGTCAAGGTAGTAGGACACCCTTTCCTATTAAAAAGCTAGTGCCGTAACTGGACTAACCTCTTGGAGAATTCGTACCGTTAGACACGCTTTAAGCTCGAGAGAGTTAAAGTGAAATAGTCCTTGTTCAGGTCGAGAGACGCTTGGATTTACCATCGACTACAATTCTCTATAAGCAATTGCATGTCAAGACTCTACACACTCATAGCCAATAGATACGTATACCTCAGAAGGTGTACATAACCCCAACGCTTCAATTCTCATTGTTTACAACTCACATAACAATCTTTCTCTCTTTACTTTGCTATTTTCAGCTTTTACTTTATTGTTTTGGTTACACATTACAATCCCTCCTTCTTACGAGACTTGCACCAAAAGTTTAGTAATTTTACTTACTTGTTGGCCAAGCTATTCCCTGTGGGATCGACACCCAACCCAGGTTGGGTTCTATATTTGCTAACGACCGCTTTACACTCCTACGAGAGCTGTAGATTGAACGTTATCAAAAATTGGTGCCGTTGCCGGGGATAAAACCCGGGTCACCCTTGTGACAGGCGGGAATACTCACCCGTTGGCGGTATCGCATGCTATACTTCTCTATTTGCATCTATGTTTGTTTAGTAGTTAAAATTTCTTTTAGCTTCGCATGAAATTATTTTGATAGGCAGCATGAGATTATAACAAGAGTATGTGCTACAATTGTGACTATTGAGACGTTTAGGCTCTAGTTGTGACTCATTATGTGATATTGTGTGGTTCAATTCCTTCACTTATTGGGTCGAGAGTCTATATTACTTCCAATCAAGTCGACCATGTGCCTTGTGTGTGTGAGATTAATAGTATCTTCTATGTTTGTGGCTGATGCTAGAACTTGCCTGGTATGTATGCAAAGCAAAAATAAGGAGTGTAAGTTTAGGATATGATTTAGGCATTTCTTTGGCAACCTATATTTGTTTACCTTCAGTTTTACCTACCTATGGATATCATCCTAGTTAAACCCTTTTGAGCCTTTAGCCTATTTCTTTGACAACCTTGTATGTAAGCCTAATCCATTTTTTTTTCAAGACCGTAATTTGATCCAAATTCCTAAGTGCTTTAAAGTGAAAAAGTCATGTGACAACATAAGAGGAAATTGGGTGAGTATGATGCTTTAAATTGTAATGGTGCTTGAATGTGTTATGAAAAAAAAAGTGCTATCATAAGAGGTATGTTGTGAAAAGAAAAAGGAAAAGAAAGCTGAAAAGTGAGTTGTGCTTAAAATTGAAAAACAAAAGATGAGAACAAGGGTGGAAGAATAAAATAAAGAAAGGTTGAAAGAAAAAAGTTTCAATAATACAATGTGATGTATTAAAGTGCTTAGGAACTTAGTCACTATTTCTGGCCAAAATAGTCCTACCCGTCCCTTAGCCTACATTACAACCATCAAAAGACCTACTTGATCCTAATCTTAACATTCCGACATTTAGTGGAGTACTACACTAAGGGCAAGCCTATGGTCATCAGTTGCTACATATGACTTCTTTGTGAGAGTGAGAGCAAGGACACTTTGATACCCATGTTTGAAAAAATGCTATATTTGTGAGTGATTATGGGTACTATATTGTGAGACACACATGGTTGATGAGTTTTGGGTAGTTATATATGATTCCTTGTACCTTAACGTTTGCATGCGAGTTGACCACCATCACGAGTCTATGCTAGAGGTTAAACTGTTTCTACTTATAATCAGAAAGCTACTCTTTGTTGATAATTGTTGTGCTTATCTTGATAAATGTTTTGTGTTGTTGTTGTAAAAACCCTAAGTTGATGTTTAGAAGGACATGATATGTTGTTCGAGGACGAACAAAGCTGCAAGTGTGGGGTGTTGATGATAGGCGAAATTAGCGCCTATATCAATATATTTTGCCCATATTTTAGCCTAGTTTTGAGAACAAATTATATATTTCATGCACTTTTAGTCCTTTTTCCTATAAATGAGCTAACGAACATGATTAGTAAAGTTTCAGGTATAAATGATGCAAAATACAGCATTTTATGGCTTACTTGACGCAAAAGAAAGCTCACAAAGGAAGGGAAGAAAGTCTACACGCCTAAGGACCAAAACTGCTGCATGGAAAATCTGTCCCGGGCTAAAACAACATTTCTAAAGACTTTGGGGACTTACAGACACAAAGATAGATTTTGACAATGATACATTAACCTAGTACAATTGGGTTGTGTATTTCATTAGTTTATTTGGATTAGGAGAATGTTACATTAACCTAGTACAAATGGGTTAAGTATTTCCTTAGTTTAGTAGGATTTGGTTATTTATTTCATTAGCATAGTAGGAGTAGGATAGGAGTATTATAAATACCCTATCATGCTAGAGATTTTTAATTAAGTCCTCCCTTAGTGGAGAGGCAACTCCTCCCTTAGTGGAGAGATACATTCAATAATTAATCTTCTTCCATCCCTCTCTTCTTCCACTACAACACTTCTAATCTACTCTTCTAAACTTTCCATTAATTCTATTCTTCTTCTATTCTTAATTTCCGCAACAAGAGAAACTTTACTTGCTAAGGAATCACGCCTCACGCCCATCACCTAAGCTACACGCCATTCCCCAATATTGTGACAACAATGTCAATCGTGATCTCCTTCGCATTCATGGGTAACTAAACCTCTTTGTTGGGGTTATGGAAGCCGAATGAGTTACTATCTATTGCTGTGAGTTTGTGAGTTCGAGACACGTATATTGCTTATATCATTATTCTCTTCATCTTAATCCACATTCTTTGCGGTTGCAAACGCAAGAATATGCCAGTCTAACATTTAACTTGTTCGAGAGAAAGGTTATTTGTCTGGAAAAGAGATAATGTCAAGGTAGTAGGACACCCTTTGCTATTAAAAAGCTAGTGCCGTAACTGGACTAACCTCTTGGAGAATTCGTACCGTTAGACACGCTTTAAGCTCGAGAGAGTTAAAGTGAAATAGTCCTTGTTCAGGTCGAGAGACGCTTGGATTTACCATCGACTACAATTCTCTATAAGCAATTGCATGTCAAGACTCTACACACTCATAGCCAATAGAGACGTATACCTCAGAAGGTGTACATAACCCCAACGCTTCAATTCTCATTGTTTACAACTCACATAACAATCTTTCTCTCTTTACTTTGCTATTTTCAGCTTTTACTTTATTGTTTTGGTTACACATTACAATCCCTCCTTCTTACGAGACTTGCACCAAAAGTTTAGTAATTTTACTTACTTGTTGGCCAAGCTATTCCCTGTGGGATCGACACCCAACCCAGGTTGGGTTCTATATTTGCTAACGACCGCTTTACACTCCTACGAGAGCTGTAGATTGAACGTTATCAAAAATTGGTGCCGTTTCCGGGGATAAAACCCGGGTCACCCGTGTGACAGGCGGGAATACTCACCCGTTGGCGGTATCGCATGCTATACTTCTCTATTTGCATCTATGTTTGTTTAGTAGTTAAAATTTCTTTTAGCTTCGCATGAAATTATTTTGATAGGCAGCATGAGATTATAACAAGAGTATGTGCTACAATTGTGACTATTGAGACGTTTAGGCTCTAGTTGTGACTCATTATGTGATATTGTGTGGTTCAATTCCTTCACTTATTGGGTCGAGAGTCTATATTACTTCCAATCAAGTCGACCATGTGCCTTGTGTGTGTGAGATTAATAGTATCTTCTATGTTTGTGGCTGATGCTAGAACTTGCCTGGTATGTATGCAAAGCAAAAATAAGGAGTGTAAGTTTAGGATATGATTTAGGCATTTCTTTGGCAACCTATATTTGTTTACCTTCAGTTTTACCTACCTATGGATATCATCCTAGTTAAACCCTTTTGAGCCTTTAGCCTATTTCTTTGACAACCTTGTATGTAAGCCTAATCCATTTTTTTTCAAGACCGTAATTTGATCCAAATTCCTAAGTGCTTTAAAGTGAAAAAGTCATGTGACAACATAAGAGGAAATTGGGTGAGTATGATGCTTTAAATTGTAATGGTGCTTGAATGTGTTATGAAAAAAAAAGTGCTATCATAAGAGGTATGTTGTGAAAAGAAAAAGGAAAAGAAAGCTGAAAAGTGAGTTGTGCTTAAAATTGAAAAACAAAAGATGAGAACAAGGGTGGAAGAATAAAATAAAGAAAGGTTGAAAGAAAAAAGTTTCAATAATACAATGTGATGTATTAAAGTGCTTAGGAACTTAGTCACTATTTCTGGCCAAAATAGTCCTACCCGTCCCTTAGCCTACATACAACCATCAAAAGACCTACTTGATCCTAATCTTAACATTCCGACATTTAGTGGAGTACTACACTAAGGGCAAGCCTATGGTCATCAGTTGCTACATATGACTTCTTTGTGAGAGTGAGAGCAAGGACACTTTGATACCCATGTTTGAAAAAATGCTATATTTGTGAGTGATTATGGGTACTATATTGTGAGACACACATGGTTGATGAGTTTTGGGTAGTTATATATGATTCCTTGTACCTTAACGTTTGCATGCGAGTTGACCACCATCACGAGTCTATGCTAGAGGTTAAACTGTTTCTACTTATAATCAGAAAGCTACTCTTTGTTGATAATTGTTGTGCTTATCTTGATAAATGTTTTGTGTTGTTGTTGTAAAAACCCTAAGTTGATGTTTAGAAGGACATGATATGTTGTTCGAGGACGAACAAAGCTGCAAGTGTGGGGTGTTGATGATAGGCGAAATTAGCGCCTATATCAATATATTTTGCCCATATTTTAGCCTAGTTTTGAGAACAAATTATATATTTCATGCACTTTTAGTCCTTTTTCCTATAAATGAGCTAACGAACATGATTAGTAAAGTTTCAGGTATAAATGATGCAAAATACAGCATTTTATGGCTTACTTGACGCAAAAGAAAGCTCACAAAGGAAGGGAAGAAAGTCTACACAACTAAGGACCAAAACTGCTGCATGGAAAATCTGTCCCGGGCTAAAACAACATTTCTAAAGACTTTGGGGACTTACAGACACAAAGATGGATTTTGACAATGATACATTAACCTAGTACAATTGGGTTATGTATTTCATTAGTTTATTTGGATTAGGAGAATGTTACATTAACCTAGTACAAATGGGTTAAGTATTTCCTTAGTTTAGTAGGATTTGGTTATTTATTTTATTAGCATAGTAGGAGTAGGATAGGAGTATTATAAATACCCTATCATGCTAGAGATTTTTAATAAAGTCCTCCCTTAGTGGAGAGGCAACTCCTCCCTTAGTGGAGAGATACATTCAACAATTAATCTTCTTCCATCCCTCTCTTCTTCCACTACAACACTTCTAATCTACTCTTCTAAACTTTCCATTAATTCTATTCTTCTTCTATTCTTAATTTCCGCAACAAGAGAAACGTTACTTGCTAAGGAATCACGCCTCATGCCTATCACCTAAGCTACACGCCATTCCCCAATATTGTGACAACAATGTCAATCGTGATCTCCTTCGCATTCATGGGTAACTAAACCTCTCTGTTGGGGTTATGGAAGATGAATGAGTTACTATCTATTGCTGTGAGTTGGTGAGTTCGAGACATGTATATTGCTTATATCATTATTCTCTTCATCTTAATCCACATTCTTTGCGGTTGCAAACGCAAGAATACGCCAGTCTAACATTTAACTTGTTCGAGAGAAAGGTTATTTGTCTGGAAAAGAGATAATGTCAAGGTAGTAGGACACCCTTTCCTATTAAAAAGCTAGTGCCGTAATTGGACTAACCTCTTGGAGAATTCGTACCGTTAGACACGCTTTAAGCTCGAGAGAGTTAAAGTGAAATAGTCCTTGTTCAGGTCGAGAGACGCTTGGATTTACCATCGACTACAATTCTCTATAAGCAATTGCATGTCAAGACTCTACACACTCATAGCCAATAGAGACGTATACCTCAGAAGGTGGACATAACCCCAACGCTTCAATTCTCATTGCTTACAACTCACATAACAATCTTTCTCTCTTTACTTTGCTATTTTCAGCTTTTACTTTATTGTTTTGGTTACACATTACAATCCCTCCTTCTTACGAGACTTGCACCAAAAGTTTAGTAATTTTACTTACTTGTTGGCCAAGCTATTCCCTGTGGGATCGACACCCAACCCGGGTTGGGTTCTATATTTTCTAACGACCACTTTACACTCCTACGAGAGCTGTAGATTGAGCGTTATAAAAAATTGGAGCCGTTGCCGGGGATCAAACCCAGGTCACCCGCGTGACAGGCGGGAATACTCACCCGTTGGCGGTATCGCATGCTATACTTCTCTATTTGCATCTATGTTTGTTTAGTAGTTAAAATTTCTTTTAGCTTCGCATGAAATTATTTTGATAGGCAGCATGAGATTATAACAAGAGTATGTGCTACAATTGTGACTATTGAGACGTTTAGGCTCTAGTTGTGACTCATTATGTGATATTGTGTGGTTCAATTCCTTCACTTGTTGGGTCAAGAGTCTATATTACTTCCAATCAAGTCGACCATGTGCCTTGTGTGTGTGAGATTAATAGTATCTTCTATGTTTGTGGCTGATGCTAGAACTTGCCTGGTATGTATGCAAAGCGAAAATAAGGAGTGTAAGTTTAGGAGATGATTTAGGCATTTCTTTGGCAACCTATATTTGTTTACCTTCAGTTTTACCTACCCATGGATATCATCCTAGTTAAACCCTTTTGAGCCTTTAGCCTATTTCTTTGACAACCTTGTATGTAAGCCTAATCCATTTTTTTTTCAAGACCGTAATTTGATCCAAATTCCTAAGTGCTTTAAAGTGAAAAAGTCATGTGACAACATAAGAGGAAATTGGGTGAGTATGATGCTTTAAATTGTAATGGTGCTTGAATGTGTTATGAAAAAGAAAGTGTTATCATAAGAGGTATGTTGTGAAAAGAAAAAGGAAAAGAAAGCTGAAAAGTGAGTTGTGCTTAAAATTGAAAAACAAAAGATGAGAACAAGGGTGGAAGAATAAAATAAAGATAGGTTGAAAGAAAAAAGTTTCAATAATACAATGTGATGTATTAAAGTGCTTAGGAACTTAGTCACTATTTCTGGCCAAAATAGTCCTACCCGTCCCTTAGCCTACATTACAACCATCAAAAGACCTACTTGATCCTAATCTTAAAATTCCGACATTTAGTGGAGTACTACACTAAGGGCAAGCCTATGGTCATCAGTTGCTACATATGACTTCTTTGTGAGAGTGAGAGCAAGGACACTTTGATACCCATGTTTGAAAAATATGCTATATTTGTGAGTGATTATGGGTAGTATATTGTGAGACACACATGGTTGATGAGTTTTGGGTAGTTATATATGATTCCTTGTACCTTAATGTTTGCATGCGAGTTGACCACCATCACGAGTCTATGCTAGAGGTTAAACTGTTTCTACTTATAATCAGAAAGCTACTCTTTATTGATAATTGTTGTGCTTATCTTGATAAATGTTTTGTGTTGTTGTTGTAAAAACCCTAAGTTGATGTTTAGAAGGACATGATATGTTGTTCGAGGACGAACAAAGCTGCAAGTGTGGGGTGTTGATGATAGGCGAAATTACGCGCCTATATCAATATATTTTGCCCATATTTTAGCCTAGTTTTGAGAACAAATTATATATTTCATGCACTTTTAGTCCTTTTTCCTATAAATGAGCTAACGAACATGATTAGTAAAGTTTCAGGTATAAATGATGCAAAATACAACATTTTATGGCTTACTTGACGCAAAAGAAAGCTCACAAAGGAAGGGAAGAAAGTCTACACGCCTAAGGACCAAAACTGCTGCATGGAAAATCTGTCCCGGGCTAAACCAGCATTTCTGAAGACTTTGGGGACTTACAGACACAAAGCTGGATTTTGACAATGATACATTAACCTAGTACAATTGGGTTATGTATTTCATTAGTTTATTTGGATTAGGAGAATGTCACATTAACTTAGTACAAATGGGTTAAGTATTTCCTTAGTTTAGTAGGATTTGGTTATTTATTTCATTAGCATAGTAGGAGTGGGATAGGAGTATTATAAATACCCTATCATGCTAGAGATTTTTAATTAAGTCCTCCCTTAGTGGAGAGGCAACTCCTCCCTTAGTGGAGAGATACATTCAACAATTAATCTTCTTCCATCCCTCTCTTCTTCCACTACAACACTTCTAATCTACTCTTCTAAACTTTCCATTAATTCTATTCTTCTTCTATTCTTAATTTCCGCAACAAGAGAAACGTTACTTGCTAAGGAATCACGCCTCACGCCTATCACCTAAGCTACACGCCATTCCCCAATATTGTGACAACAATGTCAATCGTGATCTCCTTCGCATTCATGGGTAACTAAACCTCTCTGTTGGGGTTATAGAAGCTGAATGAGTTACTATCTATTGCTGTGAGTTTGTGAGTTCATGACACGTATATTGCTTATATCATTATTCTCTTCATCTTAATCCACATTCTTTGCGGTTGCAAACGCAAGAATACGCTAGTCTAACATTTAACTTGTTCGAGAGAAAGATTATTTGTCTGGAAAAGAGATAATGTCAAGGTAGTAGGACACCCTTTCCTATTAAAAAGCTAGTGCCGTAACTGGACTAACCTCTTGGAGAATTCGTGCCGTTAGACACGCTTTAAGCTTGAGAGAGTTAAAGTGAAATAGTCCTTGTTCAGGTCGAGAGACACTTGGATTTACCATCGACTACAATTCTCTATAAGCAATTGCATGTCAAGACTCTACACACTCATAGCCAATAGAGACGTATACCTCAGAAGGTGTACATAACCCCAACGCTTCAATTCTCATTGTTTACAACTCACGTAACAATCTTTCTCTCTTTACTTTGGTATTTTCAGCTTTTACTTTATTGTTTTCGTTACGCATTACAATCCTCCCTTCTTACGAGACTTGCACCAAAAGTTTAGTAATTTTACTTACTTGTTGGCCAAGCTATTCCCTGTGGGATCGACACCCAACCCTGGTTGGGTTCTATATTTGCTAACGACTATTTTACACTCCTAAGAGAGCTGTAGATTGAGCGTTATCAGTTAGTAAGGCGACCTCTTGAGACTTAAAAGGTAAAGGGTTAAATCCTTTTGCTCGTTCAAAAGACTTTAGAAGGTACATAACTTATCAATTGTACATGTAAGGTATAGGGTTGGTTTAATAAAGTAAGATAAGCCTACCAAGTTGAGAAGGCCGGGGCAACACAATTCTAGTGTTCACTCACGACTGATTACAACTGAGGTTGATATTTGCTATTTGTTCGACAGTGCTACTTAAAACCCCCATTTTCTTTTCCAGTCCCGCCCGTTGATTACAATAGGTGAGAGACACGATTCCACATATTCCCTTGGGATTCAAGCCCATCCTTTGTTGGGTTACTATATTTTGTAGAGACGTATCATCTTCAGAGTGAAGGTGTATCTTGGATGTCACCACCCACCACATGACATATATACATATATTTATATGTATTTGATTATGTGCATTGGTTTTGAATAATTTGAACTATTCATGAAATTATGTTATCCTTATCCCTGGGTTATATGCTTGTGTTCACCCCACTAACCATCTCCGAATGTTGTATCCCCATGCAATGCAGGAGTCAAAGCTATTTCTATTTTTTTTAGAGTTAGGTCGGCCAGCTCGGTTCGTCGGCTCATTGTGTTGTGGTCAAGTGGTGAACTTTCATCCCCTGGAAGGATTAGGTATTTCACTAGTTTTCATTCTTAGATTTGAGTTGATAGATACTTTTATTATCATTAATATTATCATTTTCATTCTCATTATCATCTGTTATAGTCGGGGACCTATCCCGACCAAGACTGGTTTTGGTTCTTATGGTAGAAGTGTTTATTTGGATTACTGTGGATATTGGGTGCTGTTAGTTAGTTGCTTGGACAATCATTAGTTGTCAGTTATAGACATATTTTGAATCCCCTTAAGCTTGTTGCATGCTATCATGTTATATATTTTAAATTCACACACTGGGGGATGTTGTGTTTGGTTTGGTTAGGTACTGGGGGTAATCTCTTATCGACGTGGGACTTAAGATACCCATCACGGTAGGCCCTAGTTCGGGTCATGACAAAGATAGTATCAGAGCCCAGGTTTTGTGTCATTATATGTCCAACAAAGCCGTGTCAAGTAGAGTCTTATTTATGAGTGTGCAGCATGCCACACTTATAAGGGAGAGGCTACGAGGCATTTAGGAATTTTTCCTTTCTTCTTGTTCTATTTTTAAGTTATAGAGTCTAAGATCTTAAATCTCTCTAATATCCATCTGTTTCCTTTTCAGATCATGCCTCTTAGAAGATCTGATGCTCATGGGAACCCTTCTGTTCCATCTATGGACAATGTAGATGGAGATTGGTCAACTCTAAGAGTTTAGACCCGGTCTAGGGTCCCTACTTTTTATTGCCCTGAGGGAGCTCTACCAGTTTCCCTTATCCCTCCTTAGACATCCCAGAATGACGTGTATAATGCTAAGTTTTGCTAGTCGATTCATTTGCTTTCCTAGTTGCTGGCCTCTCAAGCTAAGCGTGTTACTTCTGTTGCTCCACCATCTGAGGCCACTAGAGTTGGCCAATTCATGAGGTTGAGTCCTCCTATATTCATTAGTTCTAACATTAAGGAATATCCTTAAAATTTTATTAATTGAATAGAAACGATCTTCTGTATGATAGAACTACTGATATGGAAGGGATAAAGTTTGCAGCTTATTAGTTGAAGGATATGGCATACCAATAGTATGAAGAGTGGGAATAGTCTAGGGAAGACGACGTTGAGTCTGCCTTGTGGGATAATTTCTCTAGTGCTTTCTTGATCTCTTCTTTTCTTAGGAGTTAAGGAAAGCAAAGATTGAGAAGTTTGTGAACTTGGAATAAGGTAGGATGTAAGTAAAGGAGTATGCCTTGAAGTTTTATTTTCTATCGCATTAAGATCCTGAATTGGTGTGTAGCATATTAGCTAAAATAAGGAAGTTTACCTCTGGGGTGTTCCGTGAGTTGATCTTGGAAAGCAAGGCTGCCTTGTTGAACAAGGATATGGACATATCTAGACATGGTGTGTATATGCAACAAGTGGAAGAAGAAAAGAAGAAGCAATCAAAAATGAGTGAAAGAAAGAATAAGAGGCTTTGCTATTCGAATTAGAGTGAAGGTCAGCATTCGAGTGGTAGAGATGCTGAAAGTGGTCTAAGAAGAAGTGAGGCAATTTTGGTTCCTACTCTACGGCTAGTACACCTTATTCGAAGCCTTCGAGTGATCGTCATACTCAGTATGATAGTGGGTTTAGAGCACTAGGAGCCAAGTTACTGGCTAATAGGGCTCAGTCAGCTCTATCGTATCCTCCTTGTAGATTCAGTGGTCAGGTGCACCATGGTGTTTGTGAGAAGGGAGGAACAAGTTATTTAAATAAAGCCAGGTTGGTCATATGCAAAGGGATTGTCCTTCTAAGTTTTTTTATGGAGAAAAAAAGATTCCTATTTCTACTTCATCAGCTCCTGTACCAAAAGGTACTACTTCAATTTTTGGCTTTGGCACTGGTCAGAACCGTTTGAGTGCTCTTACCACTCTCTAGGATTCTGAGGCATCTCCTGATGTCGTTACTAGTATGCTTAAACTCTTTTCTCATGATTTATATTTTCTACTTTATACCGAGTTTACTCTCTCTTATTTGACCCCTTATGTGGCTATTTCTTTTTGTTTTGATTCTGAATGTATTTTGGACCCCTTTTCTGTGTCCACCCCAGTGGGTGACTCCATTATGGCTAGACGGGTCTATAGGGGTTGTATGATGTCGGTCTACGGTAGGTAGAACTTGGTGGATCTGATAAAGTTGGACATGTTAGACATTAATGTGATTTTAGGGATAGATTAGTTGCATTCGTGCTATTCGTCACTTGATTGTCGGACCCTACAGGTCAGTTTCTACTTCCATAGAGTGCCAATGATCAAATGGGAAAGTAGTTCCCTAGTACCTAAGGAAAGGTTTATTTCGCATCTTAATCTCAGAATCTGGTTTCTAAAGGGTGCATTTATCACCTAGTATATGTTTAGGATTCTCGATTCAAAGGTCTTTCCTTGCAGAATGTCCCTGTGGTCTACAAATTTCTTGATGATCTTCCCGGTCCTTCCAATAGTAAAATTGATTTTGGGTTTGATCTTCTTTAAGAAACTCATTCTCTTTCTATCTCTCTTAATAGAATAGCTCCAGCTGAGTTAAAGGAATTCAATGTGCCATTGAAAGATCTTCTGGATAAGGGTTTTATACTCCCTAGTATATCTCCATAGGGTGATCCCTTGCTCTTCGTTCATAAGAAGAATGGTTCCCTTCAAATGTGTATTGATTATAACCAATTTAATAAGGTGACAGTGAAGAATAAGTATCCATTTTCGAGGATCAATGATGTGTTTGATCAGCTTCAGGGAGCTAAGTTTCTTTCGAAGATTGATCTTCGGTGTGGGTACCATCAGTTGAAGATTAGGAATGTAGATACCCCTAAGGCTTCTTTTTGAATCCAGTATGGTTATTTTGAGTTTTTGGTGATGTCCTTCTGTTTGACCAATGCCCCGACAACATTTATGGATCTTAAACATTGGGTTTTCGGTCAGTTCTTGGATTTGTTCTTGATTATCTTTATTGATAATATTTTTGTATATTTGAAGAGCGAGGCGGATTATGCCGATTACCTCCCCCTTGTGTCGCAAACCTTGAAAAAGCAACGATTGTATGGAAAGTTCTATAAGTGGAGTTCTGGTTGAATGATGTGACTTATCTGGGTCATGTTGTTTCATTTATGGTCTCAACTAGGGGTGAAAAACGGGTGGGCTGAGTCGGATATGGGCGGGTTAAAAGTGGGTCATGCGAAAATGGATAAAATATCCAACCCAACCCATATTTAATTATGGATAAAATGGATAAACCCAATGGATAATATGGATATCCATATTATCCGTTACTTTTTATTATGTAAAGACAAAAGTACTCTTATATTACAAAAAAAACTACATGACTTAGAAAACATAAATTTTTATTTAATTTAGCCTAAGTTTTGATTAATTACAATCCATAAGCTCTTGCTAATTAAATACACTCCATAATCTCTCATTTATTTCTCCCTTAAATTTCTTTTTTTTTCTTTTCTAGCTATTTTTTTTCTTTTTTCCTTTTCCTTTTTTCTTTTTCGTTCTCATTTTTTTCTTTTCCATTTTTTGTTTTTTCTTTATTTTTTTCATTTTGTTACATTTTTTTATGGTCATTTTTCCCTTTTTTGTATTTTCTATTTCATTTTGCTTTGTTCGTTTATTCCTTTTTGTCATTTTTTTTTGTATTTTTCTCTTATTTTTTTGTTGTTGTATTTTATATTTATTTGTATCATACTATATACTTCAAATAAATTTATTATTTGTATTTGAATAGTTTAAATGTAAATATTTATAATTTATTATTTATATTTGTACACGAACAAGTGTATGAATTTATTGTATTTGTTTAAGTCTAAAATATACAAATATGCATTCATCATTTATACAAATGTATCATTAGTATTTGTATTTCAAATTTATCATTTGTATTTGTATATAAACAAGTACCATTTGTATTTGTATAGTTCAAGTTGTATAAACATGTATTATATTTGATACAATTATATCAATAAATATATAAATATAAATGATAGCATGACTATAAATTAAAAATACAAATGCAATTATATCAATAAATATAAAAATATAAATAATAGCGTGAACTATAAAATAAAAATACTCATATAAGTGCAAACTATAAAATACAAATACAATTGTATCTATGGATATAAAAATACAAATGATGATGCACATAAAAATACAATAAGCGATTGTGGTATTTTCTATTCTCGGCGTAGTATTATTTTTCAAAAGTACAAAAAAATTAGAAAAGAAGAAAGAAAAAAATACAAAAAAAAAAGAATAAAGAGGAATAGAAGCTAGATATAGAAGAGAGAGAAAAAAGTGAAAGAAAGACACAAAAATAAAAATAGAAAAAAAAATTAAATTAGAAAAAAAGGGGGGAGGGGGGAGAAAAAGAAAAATGACAAAGAAAAATTAAAAAGGGAAAAAAAAAGAAAAAAGATAAATAGAAATTTATGATAGAAGAGAGAAAAAAACGAAAAGAAAGAAACGAAAAAAGGAAAAAAGAAAAAAATAGAAAAAAAAGAGAGAAAAGGGTGGTTCAAATAATTTAAATGAAAAAAGTCAATTTTTTTAAATAAGAAGTTCAATTTTTTTTTCAAAAAAGTTATGAAAATAAAAATTTTAAAAATGAAAAATATTTTCTATTTTTTTAAAAAATATTTTTGAAAAAAAAAATCTTCATTCCAAACACACCCTTAATAAGTATACGTTAGACATTGCTACATCTCCACACATGTCATACTTTAATTTTTTGTAAAAAAAGGAATTTCAATTTTTTTTAAAAAAAGTTATGAAAATTAAAATTGTAAAAATGGAAAATATTTTCTATTTTTTGTAAAAAAAAAAAATTGAAAAAAAAATTATTCATTCCAAACACAACCTTAATACGTATACTTTAGACATTGCTACATCTTCACACATGTCATACTATAAGGAAAGTATAATTAGTGGATACCCATGGGTTATCCATATTTTAGAATTGATAATATGGATTGACCCATATTTGACCCACTATTAAATGGGTTGGATACCCAACTCATTTAACATGGATAAAGCGGACAGATAACCATATAATTTATTCATTTTGCCACCCCTAGTATCAACATGATATTTATTTCAATGAATATCCTTAAGACATAACTAATTTCTATAACACCCTAGATTTTGGTCCCTCAAAGATTTCTGAATTTTATCCTCACTGTCCACACTACGACTCACCGTTCGATTCGTAGGGAGTCTTGACGAGGCTTAAGGACCCAATCGTAGCATGACCAGTATGTTGGCCTGGAGTTTCTGCTATGACTACGACTAGGGGGTTGTCATGACCCGAGGCTGCCCCTAGTCGCAACAACGATGCTTACGGTCACTAATGACCACAAGCTAACTCATGAGTTGGTACCTATTGTGAGCACTAAATAAAATAGTAAAATGGACATATGTGGAAAACAATTGATAAAGCCATAAGGACAGAATACTAAAAATACAATAAATTCATAAGTTTGAATATCTGATAAGAATACTGAAACACAACTGATAAGACTAATAATTTGTCTAGGTGTCTATCTGACTGTCTGACTACCTGAAAGCCTCTAAAATGACTGAGGAGTTGATGGGATAGGCCCCAATTAACTCCAATTGACTTACTAAAAAGAAATATGGAAATAATTGAATAAACATAATAGGGCCTCGACATATGAGGATTCACCACTGCTGTTACTGCTGAAGCTGTAACAGCCCAAAATTCTTTCCCGAGACGTCACACTATGCATAAGACCACAAGTGATCCCAAGCTAACCCATGAACGGGCATACTATTAAGCAACTGATAAAATATGCATAAAATGACTGAGTTTACCGCGCGGAAATATAATAATGATGGAATTTGCGAAATATAATACTGATACAATTTTACATTTTGATAAAGTATGAAAAGAGGGACTGAAATTACAAGACTGACTCTAACTGACATCCGTGAAGCCTCTACTATACTGACTATAGATAGATCGTGCGTGATAACGCTCAAACTACAGCTCTCGTAAGAGTGTAAGCGGTCGCTGTCAAATATAGAACCCAACTGGGTTGGGTGTCGAATCCCACAGGGAATACTTGATCACTAAGTAAGCAACGATTAGTAGACTGTTGATCGAAAAAATTCTACAAAAAGGGGGATTTAATTGTAGCGTGAATTAAGAGTATCAAAGTAACAAAGAAAATCGAAATGTTTAGTAGGTTTTAATCAATGAGAATTTTAAGTTAGGGTTACGTCCACCTTATGAGTTCTACGTATCTATTGGCTATGAGTTATGCGGAATTCTGACATGCATGCACTTATAAAGATTCGTATTCTATGGTAAATCCTAGCATCTTTCGACCATCAAGGATTATCTCACTTTAACTCTTTCAAGCTTAAAGCGTATAACTAATGGTACGAATTCTCCAAGAGGTTAATCCAGTTACGGCACTAACTTTTAAACAGGGGTTGGTAGCCCTATTTCCTTGTCACTCTCTCTTTTCCAGACATGTAACTTTTCTTTCGAACAAGTTAATGCTATACTGGCGTATTCTATATGTTTGCAACCACAAGAATTCAATTAAGATGAAGAGAGTAATGATATAAGTAGAATACGTATCAAGAAATCACAAACTCATAGAAATAGATAGTATTATCAAAAGGCTTCCATAACCCTAACAGAGAAGTTTAGCTACTCACGAGTGCAACGGAGATCACCATAAACAACATCATCATATCAAAACTAGAATGATCTCACGTTGGTCACAAGAGTCGTGCTTTCTCTGTCAGAAAGTAACGTGAAGAACTAAATGTTGAATAAAAGAAAAATAGAATTGAATAGAAAATAGGATGAATGAATTGAATTGAATGGGAAGGAATAGAAAGAGGGATAAGAAGAGAATGCTGAAAAGTTTCAGCAAAATAGGGTTAAAATAATATCCATATCCTAGTCCTACTGAAATAGGGTTTTTATCCTTGTCCTAGTCCTACTGGGTTACTGAATACTTGTCCTAATCCTACTAAGTTACTGCTGATCCCCCAAGTCTTTAGAAATGCTGTTTTTGCCCGGGACAAGTTCTCCATGCATCACTTTTAGTCCATAGGCTTCCAAAAGCTGCCTTCCTTCTTATGTGAGGTTTCCTTTGGCGTCAAACAATCCATAAAATGCTGAAATCTTCATCATTTATACCTGAAAACTTGCTAATCACGTTGGTTAGCTCACTTACAGGAAAAAGGACTAAAAGTGCAGGAATTATATATTTTGTCCTTAAAACTTAGCTAAAATATGGGTGAATTAAGGTGCTTTAGGCGTGTAAATACGCTTATCATCAGTGCGCAACTCCAACTACCACTAATCAATACATATAAGTAAGAAAGTTAAGTAAATAAATAACATCTAACTAAAGTCCCCGAAGTAGGAGGACTTATCTTCAGCTGGCTGGAATCTACAAACTGTATGAATATGGTATGCGTGCTATAACTCATACCTACATTATGAGACAATATTGTAGATAGACATATATATGGATCATTACTTTTGGAATATAGTGAACATATGGGGGTGAATGCATGAGTAAAACAATAATTATATATATTAATAGATTTTCAAATAATGCATGCTAAGTGTAAGTGACTCACATAGGATTGAGTAATCTGAAAGCTAAAGATCATAAATCATGAATAGTAAAGCATATAGTATAAATCTTGTGAGTCATAACACTTAGTTCTTTAATCTGTATTTTTATTCTATTCTCAAATCATATAGTCTAAGTGAAAAAGGGCTCACCTTTTTATGTTTGAAAACTAAAAGTTGTAATTCTGTAACTGAAATCTTAAGTAAAATAATATCTGAGTAAGTTTGTGAGCCTTTGCACTTAGTTTCTAAAATCTGTTCTTCTCTAAAAGCTATATTTTAATCTCCAGAGAAAAGACTTTATCTTAGGGAAAATACTTTAAAAACTATTCTGAAAGTCTTTACTACTAGGGAGGTTCTCTTAAACGACATAAACCATGTAAGTTAACATGGAGTCCAACGTCTCATCCTCCTAAGGAAGAAACCTCACGTTGGGGAGAGGTGTCATACTCTTTCAAAAGAGTATAACCTGAGCTAAGTGATCATATTTGTAACTTTCATCCACATAGCAGTGGGAATAATCTGTACCTACATTGGCTACATAGTTCTGTAGAAGTAGGATGCGCTAAACCCACACTTTCCTCTCAGTGCTAAATACTACTCCCTTTTCATTTCTACGCTCACTTTATTGGAAATCCACTTTATAAATAGTATAATGGTTTATAATAAAAATCAATTGTATATCTGTAAAGCTGAATCTGTAACCTGAATCTGTAAAGTGGATTTCATATCTATTCTGACACCAAAAGGTCAAATCCTTATCAATAATCTGAAAAGAATCTAGTAATAAGATGCACATAGCACAATCAATCTTTAAATAGCAAAACTTATTAGGGCTTAATGACTCATGCTTCAAACTCATGTAAAATCATAGCAAAACATGATGCTCAATATGCTTCTTGAAAATAATTCAACAATATAAAATTATAAAATCAAGAATCTCAATATCTTGCTTAAACTCAATTGGAAAAATCTGGAAAATCGCATTATACGCATAATTATATGAAAATAGTCATGCAATTCAACTTTCAATCACTTGAAATCTCATAACCTTCAAATAATAAAAATTGGGTATGATCCCTAATTGCAAATTATGTGAATTTAACTTAAAAAAAGGTTTTGGGAACAAGGACAAAAGGATTGTCCTTGTTCATACCCCACATACCTTAATTGATGATCTTAGATGAGAAAACTTGAGTCTTGGATTCCTATGATGCTTTTGAAGAGGAGTTCTTGAATTGAAAATTCTTAATTTTGAACTATCTTGGAGAATTGATGAGGAAAATTGGATTTTTTGGAGAGTAAATTTGAGCTTTAGGATTTTCTTTTGAGAGAGAATTGATGAACTAGTTTGACTTGAATTCCTATTTGTGTCCTTGAAGGTTGTTTCTTGAAGGAGATGAATCAAACTGATGTTCTAGGTAATGTTCATGAATGATTTTCTAGAACTTCTTGGAATAAAAAGCTTAATTCTTGATTGTTTTATTGAATAGAAGGTGATGGAATGGATAATCTTGAAGCGAATTGATTAGGGTTTGTTCTTGGGAGTAAAGTAGGATAATGGGGGAAAAATAATGCCCCAATGGCAGCTATACATTGCTATATTATGACTTGGGTTGGAGGGGGAAAACACCCTATTTCCCCTCATTCATTTACAGAAAAAAATTCAAAACCCGTATCCCGATTTTGCTCTTTGCCGCGACGTGGTACCATCGCGGCGGCTTACTGCCTCACACCAAAATGGCTATAATTTTTTGCTCGGGTATTGTCTTAAGGAAAAATTGGTATAGTTGGAAACCTAATTCAATTATCTACAATTTGGCTGGTATTGATCTGAAAAATTCCATGTATATAAAATGTTATACATATTTAAAATAGAACCTTGTAGAAATGAATGTCAAATTTTGGATTAATCTAATGTTCTTAGCTCCACTTGGCTCTAAGTGACTTCTATGTATATAGTGAATTTGCACTCTGGCACGACACGGTGCTATCGTTTTGTGCCACTGAATAATGACAATTCAAAATTTGGACCTCTCTGTGATGCAAGCTTTTTGTGGAGGTCCACTGGAAAATTACGAATGGGAAATCACCTTTCACCGCGATGCAGTGACTGCCTAAGTGGCACACTGTCGACACTAAAAATGCCCTAACTTCTCAATAGAGTATCGGATTTGAGAGAATTTGGTATCGATGGAAAACGTACTCAATTTCCACACCATGAAAGGTATAACTCTTGAAAATTTCACCTACATACGGGGGTATTCTTTTTTGAAGCTAACCTTTGACATTCTTGGAGTGAAATTAGGCTAAGAAAATTATGGGGTATTACAATAGTCCCCCTTGGGAACATTCGTCCTCGAATAAGATTGGTTAAATTGAGAGTACTAAGGAACTAAAATCCCATACTAAACATGCATGACTAGAAACATGATTTCTTAACTGAGTCTGAAACATGATACATGAATTGAATATCATGGCTGAGTTGATTTCTTGAATACATGCATTGACATGAGAATAGTTATAAGGCTGAGATAGAAATAAAAGAGTCAACTTATGAGTAACCATTACTTTAGGATAAATCTGATTTTGTTGTAAAAGGATAAGAGGTTTATGATATGAAAACTTGAGGTATTACAACATCTCTTCATTGGGATTGTTCGTCACCGAATGATACTAATTTAGTTAAAATACTAGGAAAAGACTGAGATGATGCACAAGAAACTTGCGAGTTGAATCATCACTAAAGATCTAGATTCTGAAATTGTTGTATGATGCATGAACTGAGTTGAATTTACAAAGTACATGAAGCGAAAAAAATTTCTCTTAAAATGATATGACTAGATGGGAAAATTATAAACCATAGAAACTTTCCTGCATGGCTTTTAGACTTAATTACTGGCTAAACGGGTTAACTCATACTGTACATTCCACTTTAACAACTACATTCAACTTTTGACTAGGAACTCACTAGCGTGCAATGCATCTATCCACATATAAACAAACATGACATTCAAGCCTATCCTATAACCACATATGAACTCCCACGAAAACACCCATAAAGGCATACTTCTCTCAATCTCTAGACCTCTATCAACAACCGATTTCTTTTACTATGCTTAAGAAAACATACATAAAATTTCAACTAACCATGATATGTATCAAAAACTTGACCAATCTTTCTTCGCACCTACTGCCTTAGCTAAAATAAGCATACAACAATCTTTTATCAGCAAGAGCCATTTAGTCTCTCCCAGCTAAACAACTGTTATTCATCATTATCTTGACTAAGGAAAGGTAACTTAAAAGTTATAACATTAGGACCTGAAAAATAAAGGGATACTATGTATAACTTAAAATTTTTCTGAGGCCTGAGGAATAGGGTATCAAACAGAGCAATTCATTAAGGAGATAGAAATTGAGGACACCCATGACATAATTTAAATTTTGATGATCATTAGGAGTGTAGCATGAGTACTTGGAACTGAATATACAATAAAGCATGAGTAAATGGGTCATGATCTACATGTCCTGAGTTTGGAGTTCATAATTTCATGGAATATGATTCGTACTACTGAGTGAACCAAAACTCCTCATACTAAGAACTTGGAGAGTACATGATTTTCAATAAAGCACATGAATATGAGTTTTAATGATGGAGCTGACATGTAAGGCATGAGTAGATATTGTTATAACTGAAGGACAAAACTTTGTACTGAGATGAGAATGGGTCGGCCATTATCCTTCCTTACTAGTTTTCTACACTACACTGGCATCACTACTAGAATCTGAAAGTCTAACTTGGTTACTGATTCTATCATCTCCCCTTGACTTTAAGCCATCACTCTAAGTTTGTGAACCACTAAGTAAAATCTAATCTAAACTACAATCACTTTACTATAGATTCTGGCATATAATCAATACACATAAAACTAAACTTACCCTAAAGGACTATATCTTCACATGTAACACCCAATGCTAATACCTCCTTCTGAGATTCAACTCTTAGATTTCTATAGCCCCAAAAGTCATTATATAACAACTTAAACACTCACCAATTTAGATTCTAACACTTAACATAGATATCTCCAAAACCTTGCTGAACCATACTAACTTCCTTCATAGTCTACTAATATCACACCTTTAAACTTAAGCCATGATAATCAAAATCATACCAAAACGACTCAACTCCATCTATCCATAACTCCTTAACTTAGCTATTAAGAAAACTATGTACTATATAACTAACCTTCCATACTTCAAGCAAATAATAATTCACCTTAACTAATAATTCATTCTCTACCTTCCACTAAACTAACACAAGGAAATATCAGCATAATGCAAAATCTATAGCATGCATAAGTTTATCTCTATACTTTCTATCAATCGTCATTTCCACTTTAATTGTCACTAATCTTCTATACCCATAATTCTAAATATAATAAGGTTCTACTATTCATATATTATAACACTGAAGTTCATAATATTTCGTGAATGCACACTACATTTAACAATCTAGGTTCACACTATTTCCTCTCATGAGCATTATCTATATTGAAAGGGTTAATGGGCAGTGTGAATACATATTTAATTTGGTCTCAATTGAATGACTCATATGGATGAAAGCATAAACTTTCAACTTGAAGTACTTATGACACACTAGAGAGCTCCTCTCAAGCCTTTTGTATGACTTCTAAAATTTCTGCTAGTAAATTAGAGAGCATTATCTGGGGAGGAACTGGAACTTGCTAATTATGCTATCTCAAGAATAATACATAGATGAGGAATTTTGGGGTAACACATGAATAGACAGAAGATTCAGAGAAAACAACTTTACTGCATGATCTAGAGTAGGAAAGAAAGAAAACTTTTCTTAAATGTCTCGTAGCCTCTCAAAGAAAAGTACAGATGTCTCCGTACCATTCCGTAAGACTCTACTAGATACGGCTTCACAGACACCCTAGGAAACTTGAACCATGTTCTCTAATATTAAGTTTGTAACGCCCCAAAAATCTATCCCGAGATGTCACATAATGCTTAGGACCATAAGTGATCCCAACCTAACCCATGAACTTGTATTCTATTAAGAAACTGATTAAATATGTATAAAATGACTGAGTTTACTGCACGAAAACATAATAATGATGGAATCTGTAAAAATATAATATTGATACAATTTTACTTTCTAATAAAGTCTGAAAAGAGGGATTGAAATTACAAGACTGACTCTAACTGTCATTTGTGAAAGATCTACTATACTTACTATAGATAGCTGGGGTGTGACTCCAACTACCACTAATCAATACATATGAGTAAGAAAGTAAAGTGCATAAATAACATCTAACTAAAGTCCCCAAAGTAGGAGGACTCATCATTTGCTGCCTGGAATCTGCAAACTGTCTGAATATGGTATACATGCTATAACTCGTACCTACATTATAAAACAATGTAGCATATAGACATATATGTGGATCAGTACTTTTGGAATGTACCGAACATATAAGGGTGAATGCATAATTAAAACAATAACTATATATATTCATAGATTTTTAAATAATGCATGCTAAGTGTAAATGACTCACACAGGCTTAAGTAATCTGCAAGTTGAAGATCATAAATCATGAATAGTAAATCATATAGCATAAACTTTGTGAGTCATAACACTTAGTTCTAAAATCTGTATTTCTATTCTATTCTCAAATCATATAGTCTAAGTAAAAAAGGGCTCACCCTTGTATGTCTGAAAACTAAAAGCTATAATTCTGTAACTGAAATCTTAAGTAAAATACTATCTGAGTAAGTTTGTAAGCCTTTACACTTAGTTTCTAATAGCTGTTCTTTTATAAAATCTGCATTTTTATCGTTAGAAAAAATACTTTATCTTAGGGAAAATACTTTAAAAACTATTATGAAAGTCTTTACTACTAGGGAGGTTCTGTTAAATGACATAAGCCATGTGAGATAACATGGAGTCCAACGTCTCATCCTTCTAAGGAAGAATGTCACATTGGGAAGATGTGTCATACTCTTGCCAAGGAGTGTAACCTTAGCTAAGTGATTACATTTGTTAATGTCATCCACATAAAAGTGGGAATAATCTGATAATCTGTACCTACATTGGCTATGTAGTTCTGTGGAAGTAGAATTCTCTAAACCCACACTTCCCGCTCGGAGCTAAATACTACTCCTTTTTTATTTGCTACGCTCATTTTGTTGGAAATCCACTTTAAAAATAGTATAATGGTTTATAATGAAAACCAACTGTATATCTGTAAAGCTGAATCTGGAATCTGAATCTATAACGTTCATTTTATATTTATTCTAAGACCAAAAGGTCAAATCTTTATCAATAATCTGAAAAGAATCTAGTCATAAGGTACTAATAGCACAATCAATCTTGAAATACCAATACTCATTAGGGCTTAATGACCCATGCTTCAAACTCATGTAAAATCATAGCAAAACATGATTCTCAATATGCTTCTTGAAAATACTTCAACAATATTAAAATAATAAAATCAAGAATCTTAATATCATGCTTAAACTCAATTGAAAAAATCTGGAAAATCCCATTATATGCATAATTATATGAAAATAGTCATGCAATTCAACATTCAATCACTTGAAATCTCATAATCTTCAAATGATAAAAACTGGGTATAAGCCGTAATTGCAAATCATGTGAATTTAACTTAAAAAGATTGTTTTGGGAATAAGAACAAAAGGATTGTCCTTTTTCATAACCCCACACGCCTTAATTGATGATCTTAGATGAGAAAGCTTGAATCTTGGATTCCTATGATGCTTTTGAAGATGAGTTCTTGGAGTTCTTGAATTGAAAATTCTTAATCTTGAACTATCTTGGGGAATTGATGAGGAAAATTGGATTTTTTGGAGAGTAAGTTTGAGCTTTAGGTTTTCTTTTGAGAGAGACTTGATGAACTAGTTTTACTTGAATTCCTATTTGTGTCCTTGAAGATTGTTTTTTGAAGGAGATGAATCAAATTGATGTTCTAGGGAATGTTCTTGAATGATTTTCTTGAACTTCTCAGAATAAAAAGATTAATTCTTGATTGTTTTCTTGAATAGAAGGTGATGGAATGAATGAATAATGAAGAGAATTGATGAGGGTCTGTTCTTGGGAGTAAAGTAGGGTAATGGGGGAAAAATAATGCCTCAATGACGGCTATACATTGCTATATTATGACCTGGGTTGGAGGGGGAAAATTCTCCATTGCCCCTCATTCATTGAAAGCAAAAATTCGTAACCCATATCCCGATTTTGCTCTTTGCCGCGATGCGGTACCATCGCGGCAGCTTACTGCCTCACACGAAAATGGCTATAACTTTTTGTTCGGGTATTGGATTAAGGCAAATTTAGTATCGTTGGAAACATAATTAAATTATGTACAATTTGGTGAGTCGTGATCTGAAAACTTCTATGTATATAAAAATTTATACACATTTAAAGTAGACACTTGTAGAATCGAATACCAAATTTTGGATGAATTTAATGTTCTTAGCTCTACTTGGCTCGAAGTGACTTCTATGAACATTATTCACCTAATAAGAAATTCATATACTTAGGATTAAAGTCATGACACAAGCATTTGAATTATGGATCAAGAGTATAGAAATTACAACTTCACCGAGATGCGGTGAAATCGCGTTAAGCTACTGGAAAAGGACGAGTGCGAATTTGCACTCTGGCGCGACGCGGTGCTATCACGTTTCAACACTAGAAATTGACAATTGGGAATTTGAAACTCCCCGCAATGCAAACTTATTGTGGAGGTACACTGGAAAATGATGAATGGGAAATCACCCTTCACCGCGATGTGGTGACTGCCTAAGTGGCACACTTTTGACACTAAAAATGCCCTAACTTCTTAACTGAGTATCGGGTTTGGGAAAATTTTGTATTGATGGAAATCTTATTCAATTTCCCACACCATGAAAGGTCTAAATCAGAAAAATTTCACTTGCATAAAAAGGTATTTATTTTTTATGCTAACCTTTGACATTCTAGGAGTGAAATTAGGCTAAGAAAATTATGGGGTATTACAGAAGCACTGGATTGTCTAAGCACCGTCTAGAAACTGAGCGTCCAAACCTATTATATAAGACATCATAGCAGAAAAAAGACTAGGCAGTTAGTACTTTGAATGTATCGGTTTATGAGATGAGGTTAGGTAAAATTCAAGGGTTAACTGTGCTTGAAATTATGACTGACTGAATCGCATGATATAATTGAGTATGAAAGAAAATTGAAATATCTAAGAATGCAAGACTAAGCATATATACATATATATTTCTGAAATAATCTGTGAACAGAAATACTAAAATATGATAATCGAAGGACTAGTAATCTGTATACTTTGGTCAAGCAAACCTTACCTAAACTCTAAAATAAATACTGCACTGAGACTGTGGGTGGTATCATCTAATCGACATGCCCCAATCTGAGCTAGTCTGGGTCTAACATGTAACCCCAGTTGGAAGGGTGTCAGTATCGTACCACGGGTACAAATAATGGCTGTGTGAATCCACTCTACTGGTGTCCCAAAGGACTAAGGAGTCAGTCCTAAATCGGTGGGTGACCCCTAAGAGAATGTCAGTCCTAAACTGGCGGGTGACATTTAAGAGAATGTTAGTTCTAAACTAACGGGTGACATCTCATAATCCTACGCTGGATACATAGTTCTGAAACTTAGGGCCTACTTCTAAGGACCCAATCCTAGATGGAGTTTGATCCCCCATTCCTAGGTTCGCTCGGTGATAAATCCTACTCCCAACTAAACTGACACTGATTACTGGACTGAACTAAGTTTAATTGAATAGACAACTAATTATAAATAATTGACTGAATGATAATGCTCATAGTTTATCTAAAATCATTCTGAAGATACTGAAATTATGTAAATAACTAGGTATCGGGTGTTCATAACCCACCAACACTGAATAGAAATAACAATGATAACATATAAAGCTTTAAAAACCATAGTAAGGGATCATTGCTCAAAACCCATCACTTAGGAATTTCATCAAACTCATGGAAATCAAGACTTTAACATGGGGATGCTTTTAAACAAGATGATGTAGCATGATCAAATGACAAAATCATAAGTTGAGGATTTATTCTGACTCACATAAACATGATATGAAAACTACAATTTTTAAAATATTCTATAATCCACTCGACTTGAAAATAACTATAATCTTAACTTGAAATTGAAATAACAAGATATTCATGGATATTGTTCAACATAATCATGTAAAAACTCAAAATTTAATAATAAAAAGGGATTCTTGGACTCCATGGGTGAAAAGGGCCCATGGATGAACATCACACATACCTTAACCCTTAAGCTTGAAAGAGAAACACCAATCTTGATGTTTTCTTAAATCTTCTTGGATTGGAGAACTTGAATTCTTGGTTTTCTTGGAGAGAAAGTAGTGGAATTTGATTACCTTTGGGGAAGAGAGGGTTTGCTTTTGAGAGAAACTTGGAGAAGATGGGAAAATAATGCCCTAACTGGTGTTATAATTCATGATTTGATGATTTGGGTTAAGGGGAAAAGACATAATTTCCCCTTAGGAAATTAAAATCATAACTGGATTGCGCTTTAAAGGCTTACCGAGAAGCGGTAAGAGAGCCATTGCCATAAGCACCGCGATGCCGCACTATCGTGGTAAGCTGCTGAAATCATGATCCAACCATGACCCAATCCTCGTCCGAAAAATCCAAAAGTTCTCCGAGGCATGTACCTTACATCCCTGAACATAAATTAACTCAAAAACCAACATATCAGGGTCGAAAAGACAATTTATTGATCCTCAAAGTTAAGGGGCCTTAAAAATGACTAAGTCCCCAACAGTTAGAGAAGTTTTCATGATTTAAGCCTATTATACATGCAACTAGGAGACAAATGAGCTAAGAATAATACGGTTTATTATAGGGGATACGAGTATAAACACTCAAAATGAGTCATATGGTGTTTTCGTAGCCTAACCAGTGTGATGCCCAATTGTTTCTACTTTGACAACTACTGGATCTTGGGAGTCATAATAACTGAGTGTGATTCATATGGTACGACTCATAGCCAAGTGAGTATTGGTGTTCATAGACACTATCCAGACTAATAATGGAACCTTACGTGTCATAAGGTTATCCTATGAGTTGTAAGGTTACTCGTAGAGACTAGGCTGTCAATTTTATATCTTTTCATAAAGGGTATTCTTATAAAATTCCCCTTTTCACTTTCTTAGACCCCACAACCATAAAGCACTCAAAGGAGGTATTTCTCATTTATAACACAATCAAAACACACTCTCTTCTCTCTAAACTTACCAAGGTAAAGATACTTAGGTTTTCTAAGAAGTTGGTCATCTAAGGGATTAAGAATTGATTTCTCTCTAGAAATTTTTGGTATTTCAGGCATGTTAATCTTCTCTAACTATTACTTTATGAAAACCGTGTATTTAAATGGTTTAATTGGATGGTTTTGAATATGGATTTTTATGTGGTTGAGGGTTTTAACATGGTTGACTCTTAAATTGTTTTTCCATGATTTATTATGCATTGTTTATTCTTTATTAATGGCTTTGAACTTGTGGGGTGCATAGGAATGATGAACAAACTAAGTGGCCATGGTTTTCCCCAAATTGATGTTTTGAGATTGGGATTGGCTTTGAATAACTGTATCCCCCCCTAAACCCACTTGTGTAAATGGTTTTGAATTGTGAAATTGTCACTTGGGTTTACTTACTCACCTATGTTATTGCATTGCATAAAATAAATAAACAATGAACATGCTTTTGAAGGCATTATTGGATATGTTTTGATTTAATGAACAAAAGGGGTCGAGGCATTCCCCAAGTTAATGTGATTTTTATGGCATAGATATAAGCTTGTAAGTATAAAGGTATAACAATAGATATGGTGTGACTTAACGGTTGGTTCATTAGTTAATAAATGGGTTATGTGAAACTTGCTTTAAATTGGGCTTAACGGGGGTTATGTAGCGAGATCTTGAAGGTGTGGGTCTCGTAAGACTTGTACTGGATGTTAACCCCACATTCTTAGTATATGTTTTAATAAAGATAAGTAATATTTAATGTCAAACGACTTGCAGATACACCAAAGATGCAGAATATCAAATGAGATTATAGAATCTCTAGGCAATCAATTGAAGATATCTCGTAAAAGGAATGATACATCCAACATCGTGATATCCAGAGTTAAACATGGAGTAACATCAATCATGGAATCAACTCAAGCTAATGAAGGAAATCTACAGCAACTTAACCAAAACATAACTTGGAAAAAACATCAATCATTCAGAGCAAATAGAAGAAAGTATCACGGACAACTTGGAAAGAGCATCAATCACTATAGGAGCAAAAAGGAAGAAAAGATCATTGACATATCTGATACGGATGTGAATTAAAATCATATATCAACATATCTGATATGGACATACCATATGGTAGAATTCCAAAATCAATGAATTAAATCAAATCCTTGATTGGGATGAAATCTCTTGGTTTTCCTTTAAAAAAGAATGAGCTGATGCATATGAAAGAAAAGACGGCAGATTGAAGAAGACACACAACTTTAAGAAAAATCTCAAAGTGTGTCAATCTTAGTCTCACAAAGCTTTGTAACTCTTAGTTCATAATATTTATATAAAGAATAGGATCGAGTAAACTTTGTAATACAAACTGAAGTTATGTCACAAGATCTAAAGAACAAACATGTTTTCCAAACTTGTTTCTCATCATTATACTCGAGCATGCTATTGAAAGATCGAAGGAAATGTTGAAACCCAAGGAGAATGGAAGTACGCACCACATTGGTGTTCTAAACCAGAATAATTATTCATGTCTTTACTTTAAATTCAATTACTCACTTGCTTATTTATTTTAAATCTAATCTGTTCTATGAAGTGTACTGATCTGCAAGCAAGTCAACTATGAGGAGTCAATAGTAAACTCACAAAAATTTTCTATTCATCCCTCTCTTGAATTTCAATTGGTATCAGAGCAGGTCTCTCCTACAATGTTGCTTAACCGCACATGAGCAAAGATCAAATGGCAAACTATTAAATTACTGGTGCTCTTCTTCAAGATGGTCACTCCTCCATAAGACCACCGTACTTTAATGAACAACAACACTCTTACTGGAAGAATAGATTCAGAATATTTGTCCAATCAAACGACTTTCAAGATTGGGTTTTCATTAATAAAGGACCAAAGTGATTCCAGGACTCAAAGATAAGAAAAACTACAAAGACAAAAAATTGAACAACACCGATATAAGACCTTGAAAGGTTCGAGGTCACCAAAGAACAACAAGAGGTAATCCAACTAATGCATGATCTATGAGTTTACTTTTTTGTCCAGTTAGTGGAGAAGAATATGATAAGATAACAAATTTCAAGAAAATAAAAGAGATATGTGACAAATATGAGGTAACCTATGAAGGAACCACCAAGGTTAAAAAATAATTATTGCCCTTGTCAATAAATATGAGCTGTCCAAGATGGAAGAGAATGAGAATATAGAAACAATATTTTCCAAATTCAACAAGATCGTATGCAAACTAAAATCACTGGGGATGATCTATCTACATAGAATGCAAGTCTAGAAGCTGGTCTGAAATCTCCTAAAATTTGGGAAACCAAGGCTGAAATCCTGGAAGATAGAGATCTTCACAACATGACATATAACTATCTACGAGGTAATCTCATTGCATATGAGTGAAATTATATCAACAGGTTCCATAAAGATAGGGATAAGAATCTAGTGGCCTTCAATACTGCACCAACTGAAGAATAGGACATTCTGGAGAAAGCCAATAGCAAAGGAATAGATCTCATAAATCGTGGAGTAAGGCAGATCATGGGACAATGACAATAAAGATCCTAAGAAGTCAAGAATAATGATTCCACTAGAAATGTTGATCATTGTTATCATATTGGAAGGCCTAAAAACTTCAAAAAAAAAACTATTCAGAATTAAGAAGAAGATGAAACCGTAGAAGAAACAGAGGATGCCAATATGTGTTTCATAGCAAAAGGCGAATCTAGCGTGGCAATACCACACGACCGTCATAAATGTAGTATCCTTGAATCCAATTGAAATATAATAATCGATGAGCTTCATAAAGTTATAAATGAATATAATAAAATCACCTAAGAGAAGAAAAGTTGTGAAGCTAGACTTAAAAGAAACTCAAAGAGGAATCAAGAAACTGTTAAGTAGAAATGAAAGCATGTAAAATTGAAATCGGCTTACTTCATGAAAAGCTTGATGATGTAAAAATGCAATTGAATAGCATAAAAAAACACCAAGTCACCATTTCGTGAGATCAAACTCTTTTAAAAATAACTCAAGTTCCTCATCAGAATTGTTTAAATTAGCGAAGACCTTTTTCTCCTATTGAGGACCTAACTGCTTTATCTATGGACAAAAAGGGAACAAATTCTATAGCTACAGGCATAAGCCTAAAGGGAGCACATCTAACCCGCAAGGACCCAAGACCACTTGGGTACCTAAACAAAATTAATTTTCTTATTTTGCAAGAACATGCCCCCAAGAACTATAAGTAGGAAATATGGGTCATTGATATTGAATGTTCCAGACACATGGCCAGAAAGAAAGATAATCATTGTTCTCTAAAGAAAATAGATGGAGGATTAGTCAGATTCAGTGACAAAACTAAAGGCAACATCATCGGAGTCGTCTTAGTAAAGCTCATCTCCTCATGTGAGTTTATTGAAGTGTATTTAGTTGACGATCTCAGGCATAACTTGCTCAACATCAGTAGGTTGTGTGATGCCAGATTTGGAGTCTCCTTCAAAGATGAAAGTTGCTCCATCAAACACGACAAAAGAGACATATCTCTCATTGATGAACTCCTTGATAATATTTATGTCTTAAAGAGTCCTGACTTTGCTACCTTAGCCTGCCTCACTATGAAAACCAATGATATTTTGGTGTGGTATAAAAAGGTTGGGTGTGGTAGTATATATATCATTGAGAAATTGTCCAGACTGGAATTGGTGAACTGTCTTCCAAAACTTAATTTTGAAAAAGATTACATCTGTAATGCCTACTAATTGGGTAAACAGACTTGGATATCATTCAAAGTCAAAGACATTATCTCTACCACCGAACCTCTTCAAACAATCCATATGGATCTATTTGGTCCCATCAAGACCACAAGCATTGGTGGAAAAAGATATATTTTCATTATAGATGATGATTACTCACGTTTTTCTTAGGAGATATTTCTTCCTCATAAACACGAGACTTTCACAAACTTTGAGATTTTTTGTAGAAAGGTACAAAGAGAAGTGGGATACTTCATCCCCTATGTTCAGAACAATCACGGAGGAGAATTTTAAAATAATCCATTTGAGGAGTACTGTGTTTAGAATGGATACTCTCAGAACTTCTCATCACCTTGATCTCCTCAGCAAAACAATATGGTGGAGCAAAAGAATCGGTCTCTCCAAGAAACTGCCAGGAACATGTTGTTAGAACATAATCTCTTAGACCACTTATGGGCAGAAGCAGTAAGTACAACATGTCACAAGATCAACAAATGCCTAAGCAGACCTATTCCAAAAAAGATGCCGTATGAACTTTGGAGAGAAAAGAAGCCTAATATTAGATACTTTTATCCTCTTGGATAAAAATGCTTTATCCACAATAATAGTAATAATAACTTGGGAAAATTCTATCCACAAAGTGACGAAGGTATTTTCCTTGGGTATTCTCCCACTAGTCGTGCTTACATGGCTTACAATAAAAGAACTTTATGCGTTGAAAAATCTATGCATATTATATTTTATGAATCTAACAACCCTCATATAAATTTAAGTATTGATGAAGAACAAGTGAGTGATTTACAAATTAGAGTCAATGCTAGTAGTACAATCTCTGAGCCATCACAACGTGAGTCGACTATACTTCTTCTAGAGTCGACTCCTATGATAAAAATAGTCAAAACAAGTGTTCCAAGAGAGTGGAAACATAATGCTAGATATACAAATGAATTTATCATTGGAAACCCAGATGATAGGATGCAAATAAGAGCATCATTGTGAAAGAAAATGTTTGTAGCCCTTGTATCTCAAATTGAATCACAGAAGACCAATGAGGCCCACAAATAAGAATCACGGGTCAAAGCCATGAAGGGAGAATTGGATCAGTTTGAACGAAATCAAGTTTGGACTCTGGTTGAAAAACACAAGAACTACTTAGTAATTAGAACTAGATGGGTCTACAGAAATAAATTGAATAAAAAAGTAAGGTTATCAGAAACAAAACCATACTTATAGATAAATCTACTCCCAACAAGAAGGCATTGATTATGATGAAACCTCTGCCCCTATAGCAAGGTTAGAATCAATTCAAATTTTATTTGCTTTTACAGCCTTCAATATTTTAAATTATATCAAATAGACATCAAAAGCAACCCCTCGGGTTTGAAAATTATATCATTCATGAGGAAGTTTTTGTGGAACAACCCCTCGGATTTGAAAATTAATTTTATCCAAATCATGATTTCAAATTATTGAAAACACTCTACAGTCTCAAACAAGCTCCAAAGGCCTAGCATGAGAGATTGCGTACTTTTCTATTAAATAATAATTTTCAAAGAGGTAAAATTGATTCAACTCTGTTCATTTAGAAGCTTGATTCCAATCTTCTTATTGTGCAAATTTACATTGATTACATCATTTTTGGTTGTCCAAATATCTCTATATGAGAATTTTGCAAATTTAATGAAAGGGGAAGTTGAAGTGAGCCTCATAGGAGAACTCCTATTTCTTGGGATTACAAATCAAGCAAACTCCCAAAGGTACCTTCATCAGTCAAGCTAAGTACACAAAGGAACTTATTAAAAAGTTCAGTATGGAAAAAGTAAAGGCCTATGGAACTCCAATGAGTCCACCCATAAGTCTCGATTCAGACTCGTCTGGGAAAATATTGATGAAAATATGTATAGGGGAATAATTGGATCATTACTCTATTTGACTGCCAGTAGACAATACATCATGCTTAGCATATGAAAATGTGCCAGGTTCCAGTCGACTCCAAAGGAGTCTCATCTGACTTCCATAAAAAAGAATCATCCAATATCTCATTGGAATGCAAGATATTAGACTATGGTATACCTTCTCTTCTCATTTTAATTTAGTTTGATATTCAGATGTCGACTTTGCAGGAGATAAAAGTTATAGAAAAAGAACTAATAGAATGTGTAAAATTCTTGGTAATGACCTGATTTTATGGGACAACAAGAAGCAAATTTCTGTGGCCCTTTCAACAACTAAAGCTAAATACATTGCCGTCAGAAGTTGTGGAACTCAAATTTTAGGGATTATGCATTATCTACTTGATTTTAATTTAACTTTTAAATCTAATCCTATAATGTATGATAACACCAGTGCTATTAATTTGTCTAAATATACTGTGAATTATTATAGGGCTAAACACATCAATATTAAGCATCATTTTATTCAGGATCATGTAGAAAATGGAGATTTTTCTCTAACAAAATGGAGATTTTTCTCTAACATTTGTTGATTCCAAAAATCAAATGGTAGATATTTTTACAAAACCTTTGTTGGAAGAATGATTTTGTTACCCTAGGAAAAGACTTGGCATTCTTAGCATTAATGACCTATAAGCTTTATTTTCGAACAAAAAAATATTTTACTTGTTCCATCCTTAACCAATTTTTTTTTAAAAGGGAAAACATTATTTTTGGTACACCTTTTCTTAAAAGGAGTCATCATTACTCACCCCCTTTTTACGCCTCATTTTACTTCCCCTCTAATTTTTGTATCTTCCCTATCACCCCTTTCTACCACCTTTTCAATCAACAGTTGCCTCCCTTTATTCATATCCTCCACATTTCTCTCCCCTTGTTTCCCCTCCAACTCCTTATCTTCGATTTTATCCATTTCAAATAAACCCGATCAAAAACCTACCTCACCAAATAACCAAAACTCGCTCCATGGAAAATCTCTTAAAAAATTTTCCCACCCTTTTGAATACCCATATTCTTATATCAGAGCCATCTGATGAATATTCTGTTGATTCTCAATAGTCAACTATCTCTAAAAAATGCCCTTCTCCAAGATTCACCTCTTCAGTCAAAAATCCTCGTTCACTTCTCATGGATCCTTTCCTTTATGAAGTCATGCATAAGTTTTGGACCGGTGTACTCAAAGACAAGTTCTCTGCTTTTAAGAGTGACTCTATTGTACCTAGGTGTATTATGAATCTTTGCTAGTTGAAGAATGCACGCTGCTATGTAAGTTCAAATTTTAAATTTCAAGACTTATCTCTGGCATTTCGTCCTTGCTGGTTACTAGTATATAAAGACCCAATTCGTATATTCTATATAAATCTCTGCCTCTCTCTTGATAGTGGTGAGTTAGAAACTCCTCAAACTCTGTTGCAATTCCCTTTATGAATGGATCTTAGCCAGATGAGTTTGAAGTCAGCTTTGAGGTAGCCAAACAAGCCGTGTCTGACCCAAACACCGCATCCTCTAACTTAGATCCTCTGTATTTCTATTCTAAGTATCATATTTTGGCTCATATTATCGCCACCACCTTGATCCCCAAAAAAGGTTCCCTCAGTAACATTACTTGACGTAATATGTTTTTTTCTCTATTGCTTAGTGAAAAGATGTAAGATTAATTAGGCAACATGGTTCCGTAAATACATGCTTGAGAGTGATGCAGATGCTTATGCTTATGCTTTTGCCAGCCTGCCTTACTGATTTTTGATCACCCAAATTCTTTAATACTACTCCATCGATATGTCCGCTTATTTAAATATAGAGATCTCTACCACACATGATTCAAAGACCTTTACCAATATGGGATACATATTAGTTGACGTTGAATGGTGAAGAAAAGACTCCTCTCAGTCAAAATTCAATCTACCCAATATAACCAAAACACTAGCTATATCCATGTTCCAGGTGTTAAAAGAATTGGAAGATCTTATGGACCGCATAAAGACCGTTGCAGAAGGAGTGGTGCTACTTTAGGATTCAACTTCCAAAGTGATGCAACGTAGAAAAGATACCAAATCTGACATCAGTAAAGTGCAATTAACCATTGAAAGGTTTAAGCAAGAAAAGAGCATCAAGTTGTTCTCTAAAGTATTTTTTCACCTAGACTCTCTCAAAATTAAAGCCAACTCTTCTAACACCGACCTTGCTATCTCTGTCCAAAATTCTTATTTCTTTTTTTTTTCTAAGAATGTTAGAAAGTCTTATGAATAGTTCTATCACAACATACAAAATACACTCACATATTTCCTGGCCAAATAATAACTCTGATGGCTCTATTCAAAAGGGGTTCCTGTCCATTTTCTTTTTGGGTTATAAGATGATTCTACATCTTTTCTTTTGGTTTCCAAAAACTACTTAACTGCTATTTTTCTGTATGTGGTGTTCTTTGCATATGGTTTTCATTATTATGTGTGCAGTTTCTCTATTTCTTTTTGTTTATGCAAGAAGTGGGAGAAAGAAGGAATATTAGAGCCTGTCATCAAGTCAAGGCCGGTAATCAAGTCAGGGGGAGCTACTCGATTATAGTGCAAAGGAAGTCAATTGATGCTCCAAACCCATGAGGGTCATCAAGAAAAGGGGAACAAGTTAACTATCGAAATAAGGAAGTTAACTAATGTTTATTATTTGTCATTATCAAAAAGGGGAAGATTGTTTACTCCACATTATCAGTATATGTTTTAATAAAGACAAATAATACTGAATAATCAAATGACTTGCAGATACACCAAAGATGTACAAGATCAAAAGAGATTCCAGAATCTCAAAGGAATTTATTGAAGATATCTCATAAATGGAATGGCGTATTCAACATGATGATATCCGGTGCTAAACATGTAGTAACATCAATCATAGAATCAACTCAAGATAATCAAGGAAATCTAAGACAACTTAATTGGAACTCAAATTGGAAAAAATATCAATCACTATAGAGCAAAAGAAAGAAAAGATTACGAACAACATAGAAAGAACCTCAATTACTACTGGTTTAAAAGAAACAAAAGATCATAGACGACATGAGTAAAAACCATGTATGGACATACTATACGGTAATATTTCTCAATAATGGAATCAATTCAAATCCTTGATTGGGACAACATCTCTTGGGTTTCCTTATAAAAATAATGAGTTGAAGCATATAAAAGAAAGGATTGCAGATTGAAGCAGACGTGCAACTTTACAAAAAATCTCGAAGTGTTTCAATCCTAGTCTCACAAAGATTTGTAACTCTTGTATCGCAATAGTTATATAAAGAATATGATCGAGTCAACTTTGTAATACAAAATAAAGATGTATCATAAGATCTAAAGAACAAAATAATTTTTGAAAACTTGTTTCTTATCATTGTACTTGATCCCGATATTGAAACATCTAAGGAAACATTGAAATTCAAGAGGACTAGAAGTAGGCACCACATTGGTGTTCCGAATCAGGATAAATTTTTGTGTCTTTACTTTAAATTCAATTACTTACTTTCTTATTTATTTCAAATCTAATTTGTTTTATGAAGTGTACTGATCTGCAAGCAAGTCGACTATGAGGAGTCAATAATCGACTCACAAAAATTTTCAATTCACCCCCCATCTTGATTTTCACTAAAAACTCATGTTGGCCAACATGAGGTTTGGTCTTGATTTTGTGTGCATGGTTCACACTATTGATATATTTGTATCTTGGACTAACGTCGGGTCTAGGCGTTCTTTGGTCTTCCTTGATACCTCTGGTTCATGCAGCTAACATGCGTTGGGAACCTTTCAACAAGGGAAGATGAACCCATATATTTTATGGGTTCCTATTTATGACTGTTGAGCTAAATAGTCCAGGATAAAGTTTACTTCATGATAAGCCTTATTCCCTATCCTAATATGACATGCTTATATATATATATATATATATATGATTATGTGCATGGGTTTGAATAATTTTGAAATATGGATCATAACATTATTTGATACCCTATCCCTGAGTTATATGCTAGTAATCAATCCACTAACTATCTCCGAACGCTGTATACCCATGTGATGTAGGCACCGAAGATACTTCTAATTTTCTTACATAGTGTTAGGTAGAGTGTCACAATTCATTGATTATTAGTGGTGAAGTGGTGAACTTTCATTCTCCCGAAGACTTGGTCATTTCATTAGTTTCTTTTCATAGACTAAAATTGAAGAGTTCACCTTACCATTATCATTTTTGTTGTCATTGTCATAGTCGGGGACATGTCCTAACTTAGATTGACTTACGGTATTCTTTAGAGGCTTTGTGGATGGAGCTATGGACTTAGGTGATTTTGGTTATTGGTTGTTGGATATTCAGTTATCTTACATTCCTTTGAGATTTTATATCTTATCTTCTTATATATTCAAAATTTAGCCTCTAGTGGGCATTGTGTTTGGTTTAACTAGACAACAGGGGTGGTCTCTAGTCCTTGGTAGACTTGAGATACCCGTCACGGTCAGACCATTGTTTGAGTTGTGATAGTTTATCCAAGATTTGGAAGAGAACAATGCATCTTTTATAATAAGTTTTGTCCCCTTGGGCAGAAATGTAGTAGCTCTTCTAGAGCCTTTAATCAATTTTGAATTACTAGAGATTGTTATAATATTTTATTTTATTTTGAGAAAGTAGAAAAAGTGTTTTCATCTTTGAATATGGAGTGCGTTTTTCCACTATCAATTACACAAATATCCTGGCGATTGATGATTGATTAAAATAAAATTGAGGAGTATCCGCATATTCTTCAAGATGAATATATAAACAATGTAGGCATTATAATATTTTTATCAAATGCCATATTACAAAAAAAAATTATCTATTTACAATACTAGAGAAACACTACTACTAGAAATATAAACTAATACAACCAATAAAAAAGTAGAATACTTAGATCATTATAGATCTTTCACCGATAAGGTGATCTATATTTCTTTTAGAGAATTCAAATAAATCTACAACATCAAAATACATAGGCTCAAAATTTTCCTTAGAGATAAAATTTTCTTATGCATTATTATCCATATTTATTAGAGCTACCTGATATAGATCAACATGGTGCCTTGATGTACGACACGTACGTGACCAATACCTTTTTTCTCTAAATCGACAACAATCATTTTGTATATTTTTTCTTTGCTAATCTTCATGATTTTCACCCTTATTCTTACACTGCTGGTGAGGAAGGTTATTATTTAGTGTAATATCATCACCATGATTGAAATTTCTTCCTCAACCAAGACTGGGGCTCGGACCTCTTTTACGCCTAGATTGGTGATAATTTACAGCATTCACTTTAGGAACTGGAGTAGTACTAGGAGGTCGACTTTCATGATTTTTTCATCAAAAGATCATTATGTTGTTCAACAAAGAGAAGATGTAAAATTAATTTAGAATACTTTTTAAATTTTATTTCTCGATATTGTTGTTACAGGAGCATTGTAATACCCCAAGATTTTTCCTAGCTTAAATTCGTCCCTAGAATATTAAGGGATAGATTCCAAAACAAATACTATTTATTTGGTAAAATTCCTTAGTATCAGAGTATGTCAAACTTGGTATCAAGTGTAAGGTTTAGAGAGTCCTAGGGAGTCAGACAAACCACATTACATAGAGTCTTGATCATCAGAGTGAAGTGCGCCACATCTATGAGAAAGAAGCTATAGAGCATTTAGGAAATCATCTCTTTTTTTATGATATAGTGTGAATTTATTGTCTCTATCTACTTCTAAATCATGCTTTCACATGACAAAAAATTCCTCCTCATTGAGCTAAAGCCTACAGAAATGATAACCAGCTACCTCAGCCCACAAATCCTTTGAACGAGAATGTGTCATATAAAGAGTTCTAGGCTACCTTTCAGGTGCTAGCCCAAGTTGTGACAGCTAATGTTCAGGGAAACTATCAGGCTACAGTCCCAACTCAGTAGGATGGGGACATAGCCGCAGACAAAATTCTTTGGGTCAAAGGCAGGTGAGGACCCACAGTTATATCTAGATGAGGTAAAGAAGATCACCCAAAGTATGTATATTTTTAAAGATGAGAGTGTGAATTAGCATCCTATAGGATGAAGGATATTATGTATGATTGGATAGTGATATGGAAGAAAAGTAGAGGAGAGAATATAACTCCCGTGACTTGGCAGATATTTCAGGATGCGTTCTTAGATAAGTTCTTCCCACGTGAAATGAGAGAAGCTAAGATAAAAGAGTTTATGAACCTGAGGCAGGGCTCAATGACTGTGAAAGAGTATTGCCTCAAGTTTAAGCAGTTGTCTAAGTATGCCCCTGAACAGATGGCTAACCCTAGGTCATGTATGAGTAAGTTTATGATCGGTGTTTCTAGGTTGGTAGTTAAGGAGTGTAGGACTGCTATGCTTATTGGAGACATAGATCTTTCTAGATTGATGATGCACACTCAACAGATTGAGGCAAAAAAGGGGAAGGAAAGAGAGAGCAAATAAGAGAGCTAGAACAGGGCAGTTTGATCATGGTTAGAATAGGCCTGGAGGAGGAAATCATTTATAGTTTCAAAATTGTTCATCTATGCCTGCTCCTTCTTCATCTTCTGCTCCTACACCTTAAAATAGGCAAGAACAGTGGGGTAAGTCTTCTATGTCTAGATCTCAGAATAGTGTGAGTGGGAAGCCTAATCATCTCCCATGTTTTAAGTATGGTAAGAATCATGGAGGTGATTATATGTGGGGCCAGAAAGGTTGTTATGGTTATGTCTAGCAAGGTCACGAAATCAAAGAGTACCTGTATGCTAGACGGGGTAATAAAGATTTTCATCCTCAAACTTAGGCTACTAGTGCACCAGCTCCTCTAGGTCACCCAGTTCCTCCTCAGGGCGCATCATCCTGTATTTGTGGCAGTCAATGCCAAAATCGATTTTATGCTTTACCATCTCATCAGGAGTAAGAGGATTCACTAGAGGTGGTTATTGGTATTCTTCGTGTCTTTTATCTTGATGTTTATGTGTTTTTAGAATTTGTTTTGAGTTTCTCTTATGCGACCCAGTTAGTTGCTGTAAATTTTGAGATAAGTTCTAAAAGGATCCCTGAGCCTTTCTTAGTTTCGACCCTAGTAGGTGAGTAAATTTTTGCTAAACAAATCTATAAACAGTTTTATATCACTGTCCTTCAAAAATTTATGTTAGCAAACCTAATTGGGTTAGATATGGTTGACTTTGATCATATCCTTGGCATGGATTGGCTCCATTCTTGTTATGCTTTTATAGATTGTCGCACCCATGTGGTTAAATTTCAATTCCTGGATAAGTCAGTCTTTGAGTGGTCAGGTAATTCAGTGTCTCCCAAGAGTCATTTTATATCATACCTTAAAGTAACAAAGTTGATATCTAACGGTTGCATTTACTACCTAGTTCGAGTTAAGGACACTAAGTCTGTGACTCCAACAATACAGTCCGTCCAAGTGGTCAATGAGTTTCCTGATGTTTTTCTAGAAAATCTCCTAGTGGTACCTCCTAATAGAGAGATAGAATTCTGTATTGTACTTCTCCCAGATACTCATCCTATTTATATACCTCCTTATTATATGGCTCCCACAAAGCTTAAGGAGTTGAAGGAGCAACTAAAAGATCTTCTAGATAAAGGTTTCATAATGCCTAGTATTTCCCCGTGGGGCACTCCCATCCTATTAGTGAGAAAGAAAGATGGTTGTTTATGTATGTGCAATGACTATCATTAGCTAAATAAAGTTATAGTTAAGAACAAATATCCTCTTCCTAGAATTGATGACTTATTTGATCAACTCTACGGTGAAAGTTATTTCTCAAAGATAGTACTTAGATTCGGCTAACATCAGCTTAAAGTAAGGTAATGTAATATTCCCAAGACAACCTTTAGAACCCATTATAGTCATTTTGAGTTTTTAGTCATGTATTTTGAGCTAACCAATGCCCAGTAGCTTTTATGGACCTCATGAATCGAGTGTTCAAACAGTATCTAGACATGTTTGTCATAGTATTCATCGATGATATCTTTGTATACTTCCATAGTGAGGACGACCATGTAGATCATCATAAAGTTGTCTTGCAAACTCTTGGAGACCATTAATTGTTTGCCAAATTTAGGAAGTGTGAATTTTAGCTAAGATCAATAGCTTTTTTGGTTATATTGTCTCCACCGATGGCATTAGAGTCAATCCCCAAAAGACAAAAGCTATAAGGAATTAGCCTAGACCTATCTTTGTGTCAGACATTGGAAGTTTCTTAGGTCTAGCTGGTTATTATCGCCATTTTGTTAAAGGTTTTTCTTCTATCGCTTCTCCTAGGTCTAGATTAACCCAAAATAAAGTTAAGTTCCTGTGGTCAGATTCCTGCGAGAATAGTTTTTAGGAGTTGAAGACTTGACTCACTTCAGCCCCAGTTCTAGCATTACCTAATAGTATAGATGGATTTGTTGTTTATTGTGATGCCTCTAGAGTTGGTTTAGGTTATGTATTAATGCAGAGATCTAAGGTCATAGCCTTTTCCTCTAGACAGTTCAAGCCTCATGAAAAGAATGACCCAACCCATGATCTCGAATTAGCTGCTGTGGAGTTTGCTTTGAAAATCTAGAGACATTATCTGTATGGTATGTATGTTGAAGTATTCATGAGCCACAAAATTTTGCAGAATGTATTTACTCAGAGAGAGTTGCATCTCCATCAGAGAAGGTGTTTAGAGTTGTTGAAGGACTAGACTATGATATAAGGGTATTGTATCATCTAGGCAAGGCCAATGTAGTGGAAAATATCCTTAGTAGGTTGTCTATGGGCAGTGTTTTTCATATGGAGAATGATAAGAAAGAGTTAGCTCAAGAAGTTCATTGTTTGGATAGATTGGGTGTTAGGTTGGTTGATTCAGCTGAAGAAAATGTTTGGGTTCAGCGTAGTTCCAATTTTTCTCTAGTTTTGAATGTGAAGGAGAAGAAAAATAAGGATTCTAGTTTGGTTAAGTTGAAGGAGTCGGTTAAAGATAAAAAAGTAGATGTTTTCTTCCAAGGGGGAGATGGTGTGTTAAGATACCAGAATAGATTATGTGTGCTTTATGTTGATGAGTTGAGACAGAGAATTATGGCTGAGGTGCATGGTGTGCATTATTCTATCTATCCAGGGGCTACCAAGATGTACCGCGACTTGCGAGGAATCTATTGGTGGAATGGAATGAAGAGTGATATAGCAAAGTTTGTAGAAAAGTGTGAAACTTATCAACAGGTTAAGGTGGAACACCAAAGACCTGGTGGTATGTTGGAAGAGTTTGGTAACCGCACTTGGAAGTGGGAAGAGGTAAATATGGATTTTGTGACTAGTTTACCCCTATTGCGACTTTATCATGATTCGATTGGGGTTATTGTTGATAGATTGACTAAGTCAACATATTTCTTGCCAGTTCACGCGTCTTATATAGTTGAGGATTATGATAAGTTGTATATTCGAGAGATGGTTAGATTGCATGGAGTTCCTTTGTCTATTATCTCGTATAGGGGTACTCAGTTTACTTCCTAATTTGGAGAGCTTTTCAGAAGGGTCTTGGTACCTAAGTCCATCTTAGATCAACTTTCCACCCTCTGACGGGTGGTCAAGCAGAGAGGATCATCTAAACTCTAAAAGATATATTGAGGGCATGCACTCTTGAATTCAAGGGTAGTTGGGATGGGCATTTTCCATTGATTGAGTTTACTTATAATAACAGTTATCATTCTAACATTTAGATGTCTCCATTTAAGGCTCTTTTAAGAGGTTATATAAATTAGCCATAGGTTGGTTCGAGGTGGTTGAATCCGCTTGGCTTGGGCCTGATACAGTGTTTGAAGCTATGGAAAAAGTTAAGTTGATTATAGAAAGATTGAAAATAGCCCAAAGTTGTCAGAAATCCTATACAGATGTAAAAAGAAGGGACCTCGAGTTTGAGGTTAGTGATATAGTGTATATGAAGATTTCACCCATGAAATGGGTGAAGAGATTTGCCAAGAAGGGAAAGCTTAGTCCCCGATATGTTGGCCATTTCAGAATTATGAGTCGTGTTGGAAAAGTATCTTATGAGGTTGATTTGCCGCAGATTTGTCAGCCGTTCATCCTGTGTTTCACATCTCTATGCTTAAGAATTGTATTGGTGACTCCACTTTTGTAGTTCCTTTAGAAAGCTCAGATGTTCAGAATAGTCTTTCCTATGAAGAGATTCCAGTTAAAATTTTAGATCATCAGAATCATAGACTAAGGAACAAAGAAGTTCCATTGGTCAAAGTTCTTTGGTGGAATTAGTTTGTTGACGGTGCCACCTGGGAATCAGAAGCAGATATGTGAGCCAAGAACCCTCACTTTTTCTCCGCAAAATCAGATGTATCCAAAGGTAACACTCTTCCTTGATTCAATTCTTCTCTAATCAAACGTTACATTCAGCTATATAGTTTTCCTTATGTAAGTTCATGCACTCATAGATTACCGAGAAGATCAGAATGATTTAGATTCAGACTCGTAGTTTATTTTAGTTGTCCATGCTATCTTATATTCTCATATTCCTTAGAATTTTCAGCTTAACTATCCATATTTAAGGACGAATGTTTCCAGGGGGGATATTGTAATACCTCATGATTTTTCCTAGCTTAAATTGATCCCTAGAATGTTAAGGGATAACTTACCAAACAAATACTATTTATTTGGTGTGGAATTCCTTAGATTTGGACTTTTCATTGTGTAGGAAATTGATTTAGCTTTCTAGAGATATAAGATTCGCCTAAATCCGATAAACGGGTTAGAATTTATGGTTATTTTAAGTTCCTGTCACAAAGCACCATTGTTTTGACCCTTAGCGCATCACGGACTAGCGTAAATTTCCAATTGTCAATTTTCAGTGAGACTCCGCGATTTTGGCACACCCGAAGAGGCCCAATTTCCTATTTGTCAATTTTCAGAGGTACAGTGCGATAATGGCGCGTCACGCCATGTGCCAAAATGGAATTCCAAAGGGGCACCGCGATGTCTCCACGTCGTTGAGTCTGCCTAGTTTCCATTCATCAATTTCCAGTGAGCCACCGTGATAGTGGTGCATTGCGGTGGCCACCCAGATCGGGAAAATATATGTTTTTTAGTTTCATATAAACATTTAAAGAGGGTATTTTGGTAAATTTACAACCCCCAATCCGTCCCGAAACAAAAGACTAATCATATTTCAAGCATTTTAGGCTCTTTATTCACCATTATTTTCAAAAATAAAACCCTAAAAGTCAAAAGCTCCTTCTCGAAGAAACCCAAATTCCTCCATTAATATTTCAAGGAAATTCAAGACTAAGGATTCCCAATACAAGAACTCTATGAAATCATCTCCAAAACATCAATAGAGATCCAAGATTCAAGTTCTAGTATCTTGATCATCAAATTAAGGTATGTGGGATTTGAACAAGGATAATTCTTTCATCCTTGTTCCTAAAACTTTATTTTAATTGTAAATTTACTGAAATTTATGAGTTTTCCCATGATATTAAAGTTATGGTTTATACCCATTATCATTATTTGCAAGATTATGAGATTTTTCATGATTTAGACGTTGAATTACATGACTACATCTATATTTCTATGCATTATGTAGTAATTTCCAGATTTTATGAGGAATTATGAGTGTTTATATTCTCAAGCATGAATTTTAAGATGTTTTAATATTAGATTGATGCATGGGTCATTAAGCCCCAATTTGCGATTGTTATTTTGAGATTATTTGTTCCATGAGCACCCTTAGATAAGATTATTCATAGATTTTGATAAAGATTTGACCTTTTGGTCCTAAGCTAAGAGAAAAATCCACTTTGTTCAGATAACTTGAGATTTAAAGAAACAAAAGCATAATTGTTTTTTTTGTAAACCCCTGTGCTATTTTTGAAGTGGATTTCTTAAGATCTTGAGCATAAGAATGGGAGTAGTAGTTAGCACCGAGATGGGTAGGTTACTACAGTTTTATACCTCAGAAGTACATGCCAATGTAGGATTGAGATTTATTCCCATTTATACATGGATGGCTCAGATTGTGATCACTTAAGATAGAAGTTCTATTCCAATGGCAAGGGTAGAACAACCCTACCTAATCGGGGCCAGACCTGGGACTCCATGGATGCTCACGTGGTGTATGTCGATTAGAAGAACCTCCCAAAAGATGTCCCCTACTCTTCAATAGTCTATTGATTTAAAGCTTTAAGATAAAAACATATGTTTTAGAAGTTATGATTTTAAGATTCTTAAGCTTTAAGATAAAGTATTGTAAAGATTTCAGAACTAAGTGTAATGGCTCACCAGATTTACGTTATGTGTTTTATTATTTATGATTTATGATCTTCAGATTTCAGATTAATCAAGCTTGTGTGAGTCATTTACATTTAGCATGCATGATTTTCTAAACTGTGATGATATTGTTTACTTATTCCATGCACCACCATATACTCAGTACATCCTCAAAGTACTGATCCATATATATGCCTATTTGTTACATTGTCTCATAATGTAGGTTCAGGTGCTCAGTCTCAGTAGCATGAGTGATTCCCAAGCATCTCATATATATTCCTATAGTTGGTGAGTCCTCATAGTTCGGGGACTTAGTTATTCATACTTTCAGTTTAATAGTAGATGTTCCTTTATTTATTCACACAATTTGAGTCAGCTGGTGGCCTGTCCCAGTGACTTTCTAGATTCAGATAGTAGAGGCTTGTTGGACTACTAGATTTAGTTTTAGACATTTGATTCAGAATTCAAATTTTTCAGTATTGTTTTATTAAGAATTGTAGCATGTTTCAGAAAAGATTTTCTGCATTATTCTAATTTCATATTCATATTTTTCCTATGTTGAAATCCAGACATAGTAGAAAGTAGCTAGGGTTAGCTCAAGACTACTTGTAGTTCAGAGCATCGTGTGGCATCTCGGGAACTAGATTTCGGGGCATTACAAGCATACTCGAGGTAGGGAAGATGGTGAATGTTTCTCTAGCATATCATGATCTGTGAAATTTTCTCCTCTTAAATTTAACCATGACTTAATTCAAAAAATGCCAGAATTATACGCGATATATCTTTAAAATTTTGTAAGCTCAAATAAGTCTATTAAAAATGTACCTGTGGAAGAATGACCATCGTTGGATGGTCATATCAAACTTTTAATTTATTCCATAGTATATGTGGATCCATAACAGTGATATATTCTATTTTAAGCCCTCATCTAGGTGATGACAAAGAAATATCATGACTTAAGTGCGGTCTTGATTAGATGCATGATTTTTATCTTTGATGATATCTATCAAACCCATCACATTTGAATAAATTTTGACATCAAGTGTCTGAGATAAGTAGGTTTTGCCCGATATGTGTAGAGCAATAAATTTATGTTTAGATAGATTTGATATTATTTTAAGAAAAATAAATGTTTATCTTTATTACTTGTAAAAGTATTTATTTGAGATTATAGAATCTCGTGCTGATAACGTATTAAATAATTAAATCTTAGAACAAGAATAATATAAACACACAAATACAATAAGAGAATGGATTAGCTATTTTTTTCATGCACTTTTCATATATATCAATTACAAAGGGGGAACGACACATTTATAGGCCAACTACTTGGCAATCAAGTAGCTATACTTGATGCCAAATTAGCCTTGGATAACAACATTAGTCATTATATCCTTGGGATTCAAAGATGATTCTTTACATGATCATCCATACTTTTTCCACGTGGCAACTATTTAATATACAACAAATAGCTAATTGTTATAGAATTTTGATTTTTTCACCTTATATGCAAGTATTGAGTAAACTGTTTTGGGTGCTGATCCATTGAGGTTATCTTAGTGAGATTTAGAGTAGGTGCTGATTGTTCCTAATGCCAATTGAATCTCTTACGTGTTCTTTCTTATTGATTCCTCATGTTGAAATACTTTAAAAATTATGTATTTTGTTTTTCATAGAGGCATATATTTTGTGACTTTTACATTTTTGGTAGTGTTATCGGTTTCATACCTTTTTATGAGTTGATTTATGTGATTCAATTTTGAAACTTATATTATTTTTTCATCTACATATTTTCTTTGGATATTGTTGTCGATTTATTGATTTTACAAGTACAAGTCAAGTCTGCTAGAGTCTTGTCAATTTGTATGGAGATGTTCATTATCTATATTTGTGAGGCTACAAGACTTTAGAAAAATCCTATCATCTTTCTTGATATGAAGTTGATTCTATTAATTACTAAGATTCTTTGTTTTATTCTCATAGATGGTGATAAGTTGTGTGATAGTGGAGAGAGGTAGAAGCCCATCCCAACATTTGTTCCTGGTGTCCATGTTGTGACAGTGATACAGTATAGTCCAAGATGAAGTCTGGCTAGAGATAGAGCCTATCTAGAAACTTAGGCCACATCTAGAGTAGAGTCTCTTGTGGTTAAATTCGATATTGAGATCAATCAAGCTCTGGTTGAAGAGGTGGAACAAGTTCAGGGCCCACCAAGGTCTATAGCTTCTCTAGTACTTCAAGATATCCTTGTTCATATGCTTAGTCTGATGGAGGGTATGACACATAGTGTTGGTGCGACTGATACTCTAGAGGGTTATCAAATTAGAGTTGGGGATCAGATCCCATATTAGAAACCTATTTAATCTTGCATAGACCAGTGACGAAAAAATTATGGTTATAATCAGTAGGCAAGATGGCATGACTCTATAAGGTTTGAAAGCCAAATGTATGACTCGGCCAATAACATATGATAAGGAACATAAGAACTTTGAGTGGTTATTTAGTATGGAGTTGGTGGAGTCTTACAGAGTTGATTGTACAACACTTTACATCCGTGGCCCTACCAAGCATAAGTGGCATTTTTATATTGATTCTAGACCAGTAGGGTTTATGCCTTTGACTTGGGATTGTTTTACTTAAGCTATTCTAAATTGATTTGTTCCTTATAGCTTAAAGAAGGAGTGAAGGCATAAATTTGAGTATTTGGCTCAGGAGGAGAATTTTGTGTCTGAGTATAAGACTAAGTTATATGGATTGTATCACCATGACTTAGTGATTTTGGTGGATAAGACTGATAGGATCATAGTTTATAAGGGGTTTGACTTTTTAAATCTTAGAGGAAGCATTCCAGACAGCTCAAACTGTGCTTCTTTTCAAAGAGGGGTCAAGGTGGCAAAGGAGTTCAAGCTTGTTCGAATTAAGGATTTTGGAGACTTAAGAGAAAAAAGAAAAAAAACCCTATATTTCTGGTTAGTTTAGTGGTACCTCATCTTGAAGTAGGGGTTCATAAGAAGTCTTATTATTTTTTTGGTACATTAGTTTATGTTACTATCAAATATCCAAGGATGGGTGTTCGGGATGAGACTCTTTCAATTCAAGACATACTTCTCATGGTTCTTCTCAAAGAGTTTCTGGTAGCATGGGAAATCTTAAGAGGAATGGTTCTAGGCTCAAGGGTGGTGGTGGATATTAGGGGTTCTAAGTTCCATTTGGGCAACAACTACCACTAATTAGGGGTAATGGGGTCGTAGTATACTTATGCAAATAGATGTGTGCCACTGGTTAGACGATGAGGTGTTAGAGAAGTTACTAAGGCATGTGATGATAGATCTCATTCTCATATTTTTTTCTAAGTAAACCCAAGGAAGGTTCCTTCAATTCTATTTTCACATTTATCACCCCAGTATGCCATTGATATACTTCAACATTATTTGATTCTAGTGTTACTTTTTCTTGTGACTAGATATTTTGCATTGGGCCTTGATATGATGTGTGAGCCTTTTTCTATGTCTATTCATGTTGCTACCCCAATGGATGATTCCATAGTGGTAGATTGGGTGTACTAATCCCGTGTCATAACTCTTTTGAGATATAATACTTAGATAGATTTGATTATTTTTAATATGGTTGATCTAGATGTGATTTTAGATATGGATAGGATTTCTTCGTGTCATGCTTCTTTAGATTGTCATGCCATGATATTCTCTTTAGTAATGACTGGTTCACTGAGGTGTTAGTTGATAGGTACCCATTGTTCTATCACAAGAGGGTAGTTTATTTTCTTAAGGCTCAATGTCTGGTTGATAATGCATGTCATTTTTATTTGACTTATGTTCCTGACACTAGTGCTGACACGTCTCATTTAGAGTTAGTGGGGGTAGTTAGAGAGTTTTAATATGTGCTACTTATAAATCTTTTGGGTATTCTGTCTCATAAATATATGGATTTTGGCATTGATTTCAAGATGGGAATTCAACCCATTTCTATTCCTCTTTATAGGATGGATTCAACAGAATTGAGGATCAGTTACGAGATTTTTTTACTAAAGAATTCATTAGACCAGTGTTTCACCTTAGGTACACTTATGTTGTTTGTAAGGAAGAACAATGGTTTATATGAATATGAATTAATTACCTTATTTAATTATTTTCAGCATACTTTAAAGATTGATTTGAGATTTGGGTACCATCAGTTGAAGATTAGGGATTTAGATATCCCTAAGAGAACTTTTAGGACTCGTTATAGTCTTTAAGAGTTTCTTATTATGTCATTTGGGTTGACTAATTCCCTAGGCGTATTTATAGAGCTGATGAATAGAGTGTTTTGGACTTATCTTGATTCTTTTGTCATTGTGTCCATCTATGTTATTATGGTGTGTTTAAAGACTGAAGAGTAACCGCTAAAATATATTAGGGTTGTGTTTCAGAAGTTAAGAAATGAGCAATTATATTTTATGTTTTTGAAGTGTGAGCTTTTGCATAATTCTGTGACATTATTGGGAAATGTAATTTCCAGAGGGATGTTAGGATATATTAGACCATTGTTGAGGTGGTTTTGAATTAGTCCAGGCCTACTTTACCTTATGAAATCTAGAGTTTTAATAGTTTGGCTGGCTGGCTGTTATAGGTAGTTTGTGGAGGGTTTCTCTACTATTGTAGCTCTTATGACCAAATTAACTTAGAAGAATGTTCCTTCTCAGTTGTCAGAGAAGTGTGAGGTGAGCTTATAAAAGCTTAAGTCTTTATTGAGTTCAACTTCTATCTTGACCTTTTCTATTAAAGGTTAAAGTTTTATGGTGCAGTGTGATGCTTCGAGTGTTAGCATTGGTTAGAGGGGAAAGGTTACAACCTATCTGTTAACAATTAAAGACCCATGAGAAGTATTAACCACTCTCATGACTTAGATTTGATGAGTCTTGTTTTTGCTTTAAAGTTTTGGAAACACTACTTTTATGAAGTTCATTGTGATGTGTTCACCTATATTCACAAAATGAAATACATATTCAACTAGAAAGATCTGAATTTAAGATGACACAAGTGGCTGGAGTTGATGAAAAACTATGATATGACTATTTCTTATCACCTAATCAAGGCCAATATAGTGGTGGATACCTTGAGTAGGAAGGAGGTTAGTATGGACAACCTTACCTTATTGTTCGTAGAAGAATAACCTTTGACTATGGATATTAACATTTTAGCCAATAGTTTGTGAGACTAGGCATTTCCTAGCCTGATAGAGTTCTTACTTGTTTTAAGGCATGAATATTGTTGATGGACAATATTAAGGATAGATAGTATGAGGATGGGAAGTGGTGCATAATTTGGGAAAAGGTGTTGAAATATGAAGCCGAAGAAACACTTATTGACCAAGAGGGTGTTTTGAGGATCAAGGGTTAAATTTGTGTTCCTAAAGTTGATGACTTGACAAGTTTGATCATGGAGGAGGCCTATAGTTGAGATGTTTTACTTATCTAGGTGCAACCAAGATATATCATGATTTAAAACAATATTTATGATATTATAGAATTAAGAGGGGAATTATGGAGTTTGTGACTAAGTGTTTGAATAGTTAGAAAGTAGAGAATGAGCAACAAAGACCAGGCAGTAGACTCAGAAGGTGCCTATACTTGTACGACTCCAAAATTAAGATCATGTTGGCACTTGTCACGTAAAGGATTGACAAGTAAGCTGATCACCCAAACTGATATAAAATGAAAAAAAACACCAAATCCCAAGGCAAGGCTTCTTGAACAAAGGCAAACCACGCATATACGATAATAATAGAAAGGTACATAACAACATCATAAGTCACCCCAAAATCTGGTGTTATAGTGTAAAAACTAAGTAAGTATATATCAAAGCAAAAATATACAATTGATAGTCTAAAATTGAACATAATCTGTCTTCGAATACAAAAAAAAGACATATACTAGATGAGAAGAGGAAGTAGATCAACTCCGGAAGAATAGACCGTCTTTTACCTCAAAAATACTCCAAGTACCGCCCAAAATTTGCTAATTTGTGGTGCACTCGTACTTAGATCTGCAATGAAAGGGAGAAATAGGAATGAGTATGGTCTACTTATACCTAGTAGGTATCATAGGTTGAACGAGCGAAGTAGAAAATAAAATATATAAACTAGATACTTTGGGCACGTCACCTACAATCAGAAAATGTCCAAAACGGTAGCCTACACCAACTCCGCTAACAGTTCTAAAATACACACATATACCAAATATAAGTATGATAAAGGAACACAAATAGATAGAGATCAAATCAGGCATAGAAATAAAACACAAGCTATTTTCATAATTTCACCTTCTTTGACTCTAAGTTGATAATAGCCGGATATGAGTTCTATCTTTAAGAACCAACTAGCACCTTAAATCTTGTCAAATAGATCATCAATCCTAGGAATGAGATACTTATTCTTAACTATGACTTTGTTCAATGGATGGTAATTAATGCATATTATATGGGAATCGTAACATGAAGAGTACTCAAGCACCCTTTGGAGAGATGTTGGGTTTGATAGAACCTTTTTATAAAGGTATTTCAACCAATCCTTTACTTTCTTAAGCTTAGTTGGAGCCATTTATTAGGAGTAATTGAGATAGGCTGAATGTGTAGAAAAAGATCTATTCCAAATATGATCTTTTGCTTGAAAGGGACTTATTAAAAACTATAACTGATTGAAGGGTTAAGATTTCAAACTTAGAATCCTTAACTGCAACTAAATGATAAATATAACCCTTATAGATCATGTTTTTTGCGTTAATGTAAGTGATAAACCAACCTGTGTGCATTGAGGTACTACCCCTCTATTCTAAGACTGGTTCATTAGAAAACTAAAACTCTAGTTTTTAAGTTGACTGAGGCATAATAAGAGTGTAATCAATATATGATAAGAATGATATCAAAATAAATCATGTCTAACTCTTCTATATCAACTAGGATGATTTCTAGAAAACTAAGACTGGGTAATTTCTACACACCTACTTGGCTATAACTGAGTCACCAATTAGAGTAGCACCGAGAAGGGTTCTAAAAGAGTTTGAGGAATGAAAAACTCATAACGTACCAGTTAATATGTCGGAGAGCTTTCCTTATCTTGATAAAAAGAACAAAATAGAAGCAATTCTAGCACTGACCACCTCTCATACTAGTAAAAGCACCTTGTTAGGATGGGTGGATTAAAGGGGATACTGAGGAAGTATATTGATCCCTATTACCCTAATCTCTATGTTCTATGAAGGGAAATTCTTTATTCTATGTATAGTATAACCACATCCAAAACAACCCTTCTTACAAGCAAGATAGTCACCGAGATAGTTATTAACACACTAAGGACATGCTAGAAAAGCGTGGCTTCTTGCAATTCCCTAAGAACTAGAGCCTAATATCCTATTTTTTAGATCATATCGAGGCTAGTGGATGGAGCACTAACTAAAGAAGCTTCTGGAGTTGAAGATCTCTACTGAACTTGAGAGTGATTACTACCTCCCAACCTTTGCTAAGAGTAGTCAAATTTATCGGTCTTTGCCCTTTTTTATCCTTCTCTTTCACTTTTAACTTCTCTTATTCAATCTACTAGGCATGACTTATAAGTATGGAGATATCCCTATCTCTAATAGGCATAGAAATTATGCACTTCTTGACTACTAACACTAACACTCAAAACAAACCTGCTTATTCAAGCTCTCAGCTCAACATAATCTATAGAACATACCTGGAGATCTAGAAAAACTTTATAGAATACTCTTTCACCAATATATTACCCTACTTCAAATAAAGTCCATAAGATTAACTTCTCTCAACTCATAATGAATCAATCTGTCTAGAAATATAGTCACAAATTCATCCTAATCAACAGGGGATACATCCTTATGTCAGCTATTGTCATGACTCGAGGCTCCCCCCTAGTCACAACCTTATGGTCACGAGTGATCATAAGCTAACCTATAAGCTGGTACATGCGATAAGCACTGAATAAAGTAATAAGTTACATATGTACGGATGTAAACTGGCAACCCCATAAGGTTTAAATATAGAAAATATGACTTAAATCATGTATGAATGTATGAAGACATATTGATATACTGATAAAACAATTGACAAACTGACTAACTATCTGAATGTATAAAAAATATATGAAAGCCACTACACTGACTGAAGAGTTAATGGGATGGGCCCAAATAACTCTAAATTAATCTAACTGAACAAAAATGCAGAGATTCTGGAATAACATAATAAGTCCTCGATATATGAGGACTCACCAAAACTGCTACTGCTGATAAGATGAACTATCTAAGAACGGTCAGAAACTGAGCGTCTGAACCTATGATTTAAGACATCATAGTGTGAAGAAAGTATGTGGTTTGTACTTTGAATATACAAGTATATAAGATAAGATTAGGCTGTAATACATGGGTTAATTGTACATGAAATACTAGCTGGCTGAATAGCACGAGTAACTGATGCATAAATGCGTGAAAGCTATAAAATTTAAGAATGCATGACCAAGCATATAACATAATACTGAAATAGTTTGTAAACTGAAATACTAAATCTGGTGATTGAATAACTGATAAAATGTATACTATGGTCAAGCAAACCTGAACTGGATTCTATACTGAGATTGTGGGAGGTATAATCTAATCGATATGCCCCACTATGAACTAAGTGGGGTCAAACATGTAACCCCAATTAGAAGGGTGTCAGTACCGTGCCATGGGCACTAACACATGGCTGTGTGGATCCACTAAACTGGTGTCCTGAAGGATTCGGGAGTTAGTCCTAAACTGGTGAGTGACCCCTAAGAGAATGTCAGTCCTAAACTGAAGGGTGACATCTCATAATCCTATGATAGCTACGAAGTTCTAGAACTTAGGGACTACTTCTAAGGACCCAATTCTAACTGATGGATGAGACCCTATCCCTAGGTTTTCTCGGTGCTAAATCTTACTCTCAATTGAATTGACATCGATTGCTAGACAGAACTAATCTTAACTTAACATCCAACTGATCATAATAATTAATTGTATGAAAACGTTCATGGTTTATCTGAAACTATTCCGAAGGTACTGAAATTATGTAAATAGCTAAGTATCGGGTGTTCATAATCCTCCAGCACTGAATGAAAATTATAATAAAAGCATGTAAAAGGTTCAAAAAACCATATTGGGGAATCATTCTACAAAATCATTCTCTTTGGCATTTCATCAAACATATGAAGATTAAGGTTTTAACATGGGAATGCTTTTAAACATGATGTGATAGCATAATTACATGACAAAATCCATAAATTAAGGATTTATCCTAAATTGCATGGGAACTTCAACATACAAAATATATTTTAAACCATTCTAATTGAGAACAATTGTAATCTTAACTGGAAATCAAAATAACTAGTAATTCATGGAGATAATTCATTTAAAACATGGAAAACTCAAAATTCAACATAAAAAAAAGGATTCTTGGAGTCCATGGTGAAAGGAAAACCATGGATAAACATCACACATACCTTGAACCCTTAAGCTTGAAAGGGAAACACAATCTTAAAAGCTTTCTTGAAGTTCTTGAATTGGGAGACTTGAAGTCTTGTTTTTTATTAAAGAAAATATAATTGAATTTGATGTTCTTGGGAGAGGGTTAGGGTTTCTTTGATAGAAAATTAGAGAAGAATGGCAAATAGCACCCAAATTGCTAATATAAGTAGGGTTATTAAGTCTTGGATTGAGGGGAAAAGATGCTACTGCCCCTCAGACATTTAAATTTGTAACTGGAATATTGATTGACTCATCACCGCGATGCGATAAAAGCCTCACCACTATACCCACCGCAATGCGCCACTATTGCAATGAGGTTCTAGAATCAAAATCCAAACGTGCCCCAATCCTCTTTTGAAAAATCCCAAATTTTCCCGAGACATGCTATTTACACCCCTGAACATGAATTAACTTAAGAACTTATGCGAAGGCTAGTTTAAAAATTCTCAGAGTTAAGAGGGCAAAAATAAGACTAGTTCCCAACACTTAGTGAAATTTTCAGGTTTTAAGTCTCTAATACATGCAACTAGGAGTTCAACTGAGCTAAGAAAAGTATGGGGTATTACAAATATATTTCCACTAATTGAACCATAATTGAGCCACCCCTTTTAAATTTTAAGAGGCCAAGTCTATACTCTAAACTGGTGTAATACCCATGGTCTGAGTGATTTTTTAAATGCTATCTATAAAATCCTATGGATCCTTATCCACTCTCAAACCATGAAACTCTAGAGGGTTCATTTGTGTGAAGTATTGGAAATAGCTGCATTCTAATTTGAATTTGCAGGTGTAACTGCTTGCTAATTGACCTGGTTAGTCCTGGATTAGGCAAGTATCTGAAAGATAGCTCTGAAATTTTGTTTAAGTGACATTCTCATTCAAGGGATTTACTGGTGTTTGTAAAGTTAGCTGGTTTTCATTCCTTCTTCTATTAGTTCTTCTAGTAGGCATATTTTGTATTTGTGGCGAGCATGAATTAGAAGGATAAATAGAGTTATACTCTATTACATAATATGAGTATGTAAGAAGTTAGGTTTTACAATAATGTTTTGTAGCCTCCATGTCATAAGTGTATTATGCTTTACACCCATAAATGAGACTTAACTTAATGTAGCTTTTAGACGTTCTAGGACATCTTAAACCTGTTTCTCTAATATCAAGTTTGTCACAACCCGAGTCTACACCCTGGATGCAATACAATGCTGAACCCAAACTAACCTATGCCATAAGATAATACTAACAACTAAATATTAATAATATTGAGAAAACTCTAAAATAAATTTATATAATTAAATAAAAATAATTCGAGATAAAGCTATGTCTGAATAATAATAATATATTAAAAATAAACTAAAAAGCTGATAGTCTAACTCTATGTCACAAAAGCCTTTAAATATGAGTTGCTGTGAAAAGTCCCTACACAACTATAAATACTGAAAATAAAAGTACTAATAATGAAGTTGAGATTGAGCATCTGAACCATATCATTAGTTGATACAACGCAAAAGAAAGTGTGATTAGTACTTAGAATGTACTGGGCATGTGAGATATAAAAGATACAAAACAAACTGCGTATGTTGAATATACTGATAAGCTATACTGAATGCAAGCTAAGTGCAATACTAAATAACATGCTAAAATGTAGAATAATAATCCCAAAACATGCATATTGAAATACTAACATAAAATCTGATATCAATAACAATATAGAGAATATCTAAGAGTATGGTCATGCACAAATACTTCATTGAGTTTGTTGGAGAGTCTATTAACTGACATAAACCACGTGATATAACATGGTATCTATTTTATCTGCTATATTGAGAGGACCTAATACAAAGGCATGATTGATGTAATTACTAAATTGATACCCAAACTGAGAGGGATAAATAAACCTAGTCCAACTAGGTGTTGAGTGCTACTTCCAAACTTATAATAGACTAATAGCTTTAAATTATAATGTTATGATAATTATTTCAGAACTTGTTAAATTTGAAAGCATTTTGAGAATTTGTATACTGAAAACTAATCATGCTTGTTTATACAAAAACTGTAATAGACTAAAACTGGCTATGAAAACATACTCGAAATAAAAGAAGTTTACTTGAAATCAAGATGGTATTCACTCATACAATGATATCATTCTATATGTAAAATCATGTAAAACATGTCATAACTACATATAAATAGTAAGGAGGCTGCAATTTAAGGGGAAACCATAACTTGGGTATGAACCCTAACTCATAAATCATGTAAAAATAGGAATTTATAAAGTTATTCTAGGAAACAAGGGTGAAAGGATACCCATTATTGAAATTCCATATACTTGAGTTAAAGAATTCTTGCAAGGAAGCTTGAAATCTTGAACTTTGAGAAGAACTATAAGTTTCTTACTTTGGTAGAGTTTAATCACATTCTACTTTTATTTTCTATGAGTTTCTAGAATGGGGATAATAAATCAAATTAATCCCCTTTAACCCCAGTTAGAATAGTACAAAACGACATAGTATAGAAACTAGAAGAGAGGAAAAAATATAAGAACACCCCTATTAAAATGTAGTTGATATTTTTTGTTCAATCATCATGGGTCTAGGTATGGGTCGTACCCTAAACCAGTGAGTCAACATTTGAATTGTGGTACCTGGAATGGTTTCTGGCTTGGGCATGATTTTAACCTCATAGTTTATGTGGTCTGCTTATGAGTCATGAATAATACTCGTGGCCCTTGAGGAAGAATGTTGTCACTCTGGTTCCTCATTAGTATAGGTCACATAATGACTCATTATCAGAGCATACGACATATGGCCTATAGTCGTGACCACTGGGTGAATTTTCTATCTTTCGGGACTTTTGGTTTGCTACTAAGGACGGGTTACCTCATGACTTGTACCAATGAACCACCACTCTTGGTTTGAGTTGTGTGCATTGGGACTTGGTTGGTAGTTAGATTGCTTACCATGAGTCATTCCATGACCCATGGTCTCGTTGTATGACTTATATAGTGTGTCCTTTTGAGGTAATTCTATTGATTTCCAACTAAATTTTTGTGCTAAGTTAGAGTTATGATATTAGGGACTTTTAGGGTGTTACATCAACATATATTTACAATTCACATGTCTAGAATTTAGTATTTACAAAATGTAATTAATGATTATTTGGTGAAGTAAAATTATTTTTAGTCTTTTTCTCTTGCATCAAATAATTTGTTAATGAAATATTTGTCATTTTATCTTTACACATTGTTTGATGAATAATTTTAGGGTACATATATCATTTTATCTTGAAGAATTATGTGATGACTAGTTCAATCATACATTGATTTTTTTTAATCTTAACTATTTGTTTGAAGTTTTAAAAGAAGTAAACCAGTTAAGTATTCTTTTGATACTAAAGAATAAGCACCCTAAAGAACACCAAACAGACTTCTTTCTTTCAAACAAAAACTTTCTATTTTTCTAGTGTTCCTTCACATATTTTTCTTGTTTGTAGTATTGATACTAGATTTTACGCAACTCAAAGTCACCATTAATTAGTTATTTGTGATAAATGTAGTATCTATATTTCATATTTGCATTGTCAAAGAAGAATTTCAATCGATGTGAATTGAATCAATGTAAGTATGTTTATCTTCATGTCATCTCAAATCAGTTATTTCATAAATACATTGAAGTTATCCATGGAGTGAGTATCCGTTGAAATTCTTCATTGATGATGTCAAACAGTCTTAGTAAGGATATATATTTTGCTATAAACTTATGAAATAGTTTCACGTGTTTAGGTGATGCTTTCATTTGACCATAAGGGGCATGATCTATTCTTCTGGAAGTTTAGAGGCTCTTGTAAAATGCAATAATAAAGCCATAGTTACCTTTTATTTTTCTTTTCATGGTCCCCACCAATTGTTCATAATCATATTAAACCCATCTAAATTCAGATCCTTATTGAGAACTGTCATATTAGGGGTAAAGCACTTTCTGATATGGATTACTCCATGGACACCAAGGCTCAAATCCGAGACATGTGATTCAAGATAAAGAAATTTTTCCTATTCTATTGCAACCTTTTTGCTTGGATGCTATATCCACAATTTGTATGTACAGATGAATTATAACTATTCCTTCCAAAATGTATCTAGAAACCATAGAGTTAAGAAAGTTAAACAGTTGTGATTTGTGACAACAGAGGGAGATACCTAAAACTAACACCTAAGGAAATTTATACTGAAAGTTGGACCAATTTCATCTTATGTCGTCCATCTGTATCTTTATCGTACCAATTCATTGCTAGTGGTTTCTATTTTTCTAGATTTTCTTTGAACTAAGAATATGAGTTTTTTTGCTTTTTGATATGCTTCTTGTTGTTCATCCATGATTTCTTTCTGTTTTACGGATTGAAGGAGTGCTTTCATCTCTCTAGCTTGTCTATCCCTTTTAGCATACTCCAACTTTTACGTTTCTTTTAATCTGGTTCAATTATTCCATTTTTTTGGTCTCTTCAAAGTTGGCAAGAAAATTTGCGATATCTTGATTCATCTTGTGCCAAGTCCCTCCATATATTAAACTTTAAACCCTTATTATAGTCTTAGTAAGAACATACAGTTTGCTTAAGGGTTCAAAGTTTAAGATATGGAGGACTTGGCACAAGATGAATTCAGATATCAAGAATTCTAGACAAACTTTAAAGACGACATACAAAATTAGATATCTTTACTAGATTAAAAGAAACATTGAAATCAAAGTGTGATAACAGGGAGGAATGAGATAGAGAGTTAGAAGCACTCCTTCAATCTGTAAAAAAATGAGCATAACTAAATTATGGATGAACAATGAGATGCATCTCAAGAAGTTGAAATATTCATGTTGTTTGCTCACAGAAAAATCAAAAAAATAGAAACTGTTATTACCCAATATCTCAAGTCATGATGGTGCCTACTATAACCCACCAGTAGATAAGCTAACCGATAGACCGAAATGGCTAGTAAAGGACTACACAATTATATATAGAAAGATATACGGAATAGATGATATAAAAGAATCAAATACATAATGAAATCCCAAAACCTGGTGGTATCAGTATAAGAGCATCTACAATAATAAGATTTCAAAGTGAAGTACAAATGAATATATTAATACAACTTATCTCTGCATTTAATATAGAGACTAGTCTAATACAAAGAGAGAGATGAGTAATACTTCAAACGTAAGGAGTTCACTCGAAGTCCCTGAAAAGCTACCTGATTCACAATCATTGGTGATAACCCGTACTATGATCTACAAGCTACAAAAGTGTAGTATGAGTACCAAATAAATGGTACTTGGTAGGCAACTGCCAACTGAGCTACAAAAATAAAGCAGATATACATAACATATAAACAAAATGGAACTACACCCAAGAGTCTAAAGCTTATATAACAATTCAATGAGAATAATAAGGGACAACTATCATGTTTACGTCCAAGAGTCTAAAATAATGAGACTAAGGAAGTATCAATATGAACTATCCTATTCCCGCCACATTCGTTAGACGTCAATCTATGCCGTATATCCCAGACCAATATACGAATGAGGAGTGAAAAAAAGATATATAGAAATATCCTAGGTCAAGAAATGAATATACAATATGAACAAGCGAAGGAAGGGATGTACGGTAGTGCCATAGCTTCATATAGCTAGATAAATATATATACACTAGTTTAGTCCTACGTGCTTTGCACGTGTATTTCACGGCAATCACTTAAAGTATATACACAAAAATAACAACATTATTAAAAAGTAGCAATTAATGTTAAACCAATTTCATACATATCAAGCTTGTTTGTTTTGACTCTCTGAGATTCAAATTATATAGAACAAAATCATTAATAGTAAAAGATCTATATATAAAGCATCGACATTATCATGGTCCTAAATTAAAGTATAATGATTGAGAATTTTATTATGAGGGATAAGTTGAATAGAATATCAAATTTATTCTTATTATTTATAAATAATTTTATGATATAGTGACACAAACTTAATTTTTCCTGGGCCGAAATCTTTTGAAAACAACCTCTTTTGTCTCTATGAGGTAGGATAAGATCCACATGCATTTTGCTTTCTCTTTGAATAGAATACCAAGTTTTTTATTATACAAATAATTTTAAGATACAACTATGCCAACTCAATTTTATATGAATTGGAATCTTTTAAAAACAACCTTTTATCTCCATAAGGTAGGAATAAGATTTGTGTGCACTTTGCCCTCTCTTTACCCTACGATAATTTCATATAGTATGAAATTTTTAAAAAAGTATTATCAAAACGTAATGCACAAAACTATCAAATAATAATAATGATATATATATATATATATATATATATATATATATATATATATATATATATATATATATATATATTTTGATCTGCTGAAAATAAAACTTTTTATATTAACAATGCTTAAACAATAGTCTATATTATGTGATGAGAACTTTCTGTCAATATAACGAATTTTCTTACCACATCATGTTGTCACAGGTTCTCTTGCAAAATCAAGTTTTGAAATAAATTAAATAAGCAAATAAAAGAGTTGAACACGTATCTTTAATGTTAAAAAATAAATCATATAAACTTCGAAACTTTTAATTCCTTCTCAAGAGTTGAACCAAGATAAACTATACATGCTTTAACCTATTTAAATAACACAGGACACAATTTTTGTTTGCCAATAAAGACATTGATACCTCCACCCCCAGCTTTAGATAGAATGGGGCTCATAACCCATGGAGTTCTCGTGCATCATTAGATATTGTCCATCAGTGATTAAATTTAACTTTTCTTCTACTGGCACAGTTTAGTGATTATTTCAAATCTAATAAGGATCAAGAGTGCATCCTAAATAGTTTTACTTACATGAAGGGAATAGAATGAACCATCCGTGAAGTGTTGTATTAGGCAACTAAACCTATATATATAAAAAAAAAAATTACTTTTTACCATATATTTTAGAACTCCTAGGCTCAATTCTCAAATAACACACCTATTTTTGCAAGAATATGTACAAAATAATTAATGGGTTTTGTATTTGAGGTTTTGTCCCATATCAGATCAAGACTCAAATTCATAAGATGTTCACATTCTACTCTTAATCTTTGTTTAAGCTATCTCTTCAATTATCCCTTTTTGCAACCCTTTTCATGACTTTAGTTTACAATTTGCATTCTCAAAATATATTATTTTCAAATTCTTGTTGGATAAAATCAATTTCAAAACAAAGAAGGCTGGAAATTGTAAATGTCCAAAATAAGAAAAAAAAATTTAGATACAATATTATTCTTTGTGAAGACAGATAATTCTCCCATTACCTGCTCTTTTTAATTCCACAGGATCTTCAATCTTTTAATATAACCTGTTTTGTGTAAGTATTTTGCAAGTGCGTCTCATATCAACCAATTAAATTGTATACACAAAAAGAACGAGATAAAAATTGCAGACATGGTTTCTTATTCAAAGCATCTTTATCGATTATGTCAGGCTTCGGATTGGATGTAAAAAATATAAAAATACGTACATTTTGCCATGAGAAAATCTTATAACCTTTATCATATATTTTAGGACTTATCAATTATCAATTCATATATTTTTCGAGAAAGAAATTAAAATATTTGTAAAGAAAACTGAATTTTATCTATAAGGTATGAAAATTGTTTACCTTTTTGATGGGACACGTTTTTAATTTTATTGTGTTATAGGTTAAATGTAAATTACAACTCTCCATTATTCAAAATAACCAAACACACTAAAATAATTTCTTCCGTCAAAACATATCCTAGAAAAGCAATTTTTGTCATACCAAAATTGTCTGAATTCAAATTTATCTACTGCAAAGACTTTCAAGTTTATACTTCATGAATGTTAACAATTCCGAAGTAATCAGATAAGTGGAGTTTGGGAAGTATAGTGTGTACATAAATATCACCTCTTTAGAAGGTAGAGAAGTTGTTTTCAATAGACCTACCGCACAAATAAATTAACTCCATGAATGTAACCAACGAAAAACTTTAACTTAAGTAATGACATAATCATCAATGACATCCAAAACCAGTAATAAAGAAATTCATCTGGGAAAGAACATCCTGAATACTTTGTCACAAAAATTTAAATAGATTCAACTAATAATACACAATCTACAGAAATTTTGAAAAGAGAGATTTAATGACAAAGACAACTTGAAAATCAGGCGTTGAAACAAAGCTGAGAGAAAAAATGATACAGAATATTTGATTTATAAGTGTTTTTATAGAATTAGAGGATTCATGAGTCAAACAGAATACTAATTACTATTTTTGGCAAAAAATCACATAGAATTCTATTTTTTTCCGGAAAAAGCTTTTTTTTTTTTTTTTAAAAAGTCACATAATATTAATTGTATGGCAAAAGTTTAGTCTATGTGAATCGATTAATGAATAGATATAAGGAAAATTATATGAGTTTAAAATAAAATATTTTCCTTCATTACTGCACCTTTTTCTTTTCCAGCAAGGAATAGTAGTTACTTCCTTTCTTGGTGGGATTCTACTTCCCTTTCTTATTTAGTTTTTTACACGGTATATTTTCCTTGTATAACTCTCAACATACCAATTCAATATTCATTCAATCCCAATATCAATTTTATAATTTATTTTTGAGAAAATTAATTGGAGAAAAAGATGAAAAGATAATTTTGTCTAAATGAGAGTCTTTTAACAAAGGGTAAAAAGTTCGATTCACTTTTCAAAGTGTCTTCACACTTTTAATATATTATAGATACATATAACCATGAGATCATCTCAAAAAGTACTCTAGATCATCATATCCTTATTCTAAGACCTCATCATGATACTATCAGGATTCAATATTATCATACTCAGGGTTTCCAATCCATATGGCTAAACATGATATAATTGTGTACAATAATACCATCATAAGATAGAAGAAGCCAAAGACATACCTTAATTCTCGATATCGGATCAATAACCAATCTGTCATGAGTTGCCATAATAATGATCATAACAATGATAATAACAGTATCAATAACAGCGTGAATAACTGGCTACTCCAAACAACCAAATACCTAGCCGAGTCTATGCGTACCGCAATTGACCCAGACTCAAAATGTTCAATCAACACACAAAAACACAATGCATATTCTTCACCCATATCCATGCAATCATCCCATACTGGATGATAGACATAGGTGCATATTGGTGATAGGCAATGCGCATGTAGGAAAGAATACAAGGTACACAATCAATATCACAACTTATCATAAATGCCATCCTCATGATCATCATTGTCATAATCAACCTCCGGACTTGTCGGGCATCAATGTATCATCATAATATAATCCGACCCAGCTGGGTATCAATATTATTGCAATAACATCCTCCGGCCTTGACAGGTATCAATATCATCACAATAGTATCCTCCGGCCTTGCCGGGCATCAATATTATCACAATAGTATCCTCCATCCTTGCCGGTAATCAATATCATGACAATACTATTATTTGGTTTTGCTGGTTATCAATATCATCACAATAGTATCCTCCGACATTATCGGATATCAATATCATCACAATAGTATCCTCCAGCCTTATCGGGTATCAATATCATCACAATAATCATTACAGAATAACATATACTAATATACTAATGAAAATAATCATATCACTATAAAGTATCTATCTAGACATTACTTCTAAACTACTCGTTATTAGCTAATCAATGCTATTTGTAATGAAACCACTAGTTCGCTCATCATCATGTGACCTCTAGTTATTTGTCTAAACATTATTCTTATTAAGGGGATAGCAACTAACTATTATTTATTAAATAGCCAACATCTAACATCTAGCTAAGGTTCATCACTAGACCATAATAGTCATTTATCCATTATTACAAATTATGAACTAATCATTATATATCCATTAACTATTATTAGGCAACACATAGCCACTATTACCTAACAATCTTTTATTAACTAACGTCATTCATTAACTAACCATCATTACCAACTAATTCTTGTTAACTATTCATTAATCAACTATTTAGCAACTATTTTACTATTAACTAGACACCTCTTTATTACCAACATCACTTATTATCTAGCCCCATTAATACACAACCCCTCATATGACAACTAATCGACATTATAAACTTAGTCATTAATATCACTAATCTTCACCTATGCTAAACCTAACATCATCATTAGCCACACATCAACCATCGATAGCTACCATATTTCAACTAAGCAAGACTCATTAACTAATACATTTAATTCCTAGTTACTAAGTGTTATAGTCTCCTAAAAGATAACTAACTACCACATAGCTTAACCTTTAATTAAGTAGAACATTCATAAGATCATACTTCATCTAGAATCAAATAAGTTGCCGATATAATAATCATAAATGTACCAAATCTATGCATGAAATTACCAGTATTCAATCAATAAAGTCATATGCAACATACCGCATCTTCTCCATTCCATACCGGGGAGATACGTATAAAAACAAATATATGCATACTCATAAACTATAATTACATTCCTATAATAATAAACACTTCTCACATATCCAATCATCATCATAACACGACCCTTGGACTAATAATATATCCAGTATAATCACAAGATCATAATCACGGCCTTAGGACCAAATACATATCTGAAACTCATATTAATAATCATATTTATAAGTCGTAGCATATCTATAATCATCTCACATATAGGAGGAATCTCACATCTAGGAGGAATTATATAAATAAATATATCACCTATATTAAACATCTCATATTTATTGGTCAACATCATGACCAAGAGGAAAATCATCTCTATAAGTCCAATAATCATAACTAAGAGGAAAATCATCTCAATGGACCAAATATCATAACTAAGAGAAAATGCATTTCTATAGGCCAAATATCATAACTAAGAGAAAAATGCATCTCTATGGGCCAAATATCATAGCTAAGAGGAAAATGCATCTTTATGGGCCAAATATCAAAATTAAGGAGGAAATGCATCTCTATGGGTCAAATATCATAATTAAGAGGAAATAATATCTCTTAAGGCCCAGCATCACATCTAAGGGAAGTTAACATCTCTATAGTCCATTAATCATAATCTGGTGAAAATCATCACAATTTATCAATTCACCAAGTAAATACCATAAATAAGGCTCATTAGTCTCAACTATGCCTACTATTCGCAACTAAGCCCACAAGGGCTAACACTAGTCTTGGCCTAAGTAGCATGATGATCCCACTTCTAATCCTCAACTTCCATAATTAGGCACACTATGCTCCAAACTAGGATAAGGTATCTACTTCATCTTCTAGGAGTCAAGTAAGCCATATTCAATCCTAAGATAACAACTTCGACTCGAAACAAGGGTACTCAAGTCAACTCTACCCAAATTACGATTTCAAGACTACCATACTAGTCCAAATAGACCAAATATAAAAAATATGCTTCCAAATCTAAAACTACATCCCAAACATAGTTTACATCATAACCATGCTACAACAATTCTAAACTAGAGAGGAAAATTAGTAGGATTCAAAAGGGTTATAAACATGTTATTTTATGAGTTCAAAGCCCTTATCTAATCTACAAACATCAACAATCAAGGCCAAGTTATCCTACTCATAATCAACCCTAACATCCATATTCACACACAACATATATCACACATCATCTATAAAGAAAGTTAGGTAGAAGCCTACCTCAAGGCCAAACCACAAAATCTCACTTTATGCACCGCACGCCCATCTTCACTTAAAAATTCCCAAAATATCATCACTCTATCAAAATCATAATCTACTCATCAATACGAGTATAATGATACCCATATTGCACTATTGTGCTTCGGGTCCAAATATCACACCAAAAACCCCAAGTGGGTCCTACTTATGAAAAATATATTTTCAAAGTCAATCCAACATTAATACATGGACAAGGAATCAAAACCTTCAAAAATGGGTGAAAAACAAGCAATCTTTGGGCTAAACTCAAGCCCTAAGTGAATTTTGGGTTTTGGTCAAAAACCAAAAAATTTCATCAATTAAGTGCTAAAATCTTACCTTAATCCGGGTGAAAATCATGATAATAGATGTTTACCAAGCTCCCTAGACACCCACAAGACTCAAATTTGAGTCATACTCATATAGAGTTTTAGGCTCTCAAAGATTAAAAGAAAATCCCTAAATTCGCGACCTTGGATAGACCCCCTCGGCGAAGAGACGCGACATCCCCATAACAGCAAAGTCAAAAACTTATTTTTGACCCTCAAAACTCATTCGAAACACAAATAACATGATCCAATAGTAAAATTTGAGTGTAAACCACATTCCAAATCCATTGAAATCATCAAAACGTTCATCCAAGATCATTTCGGCAGAAAGTGGAGTCCACACCTATAGTTCTATTTTTAATAAAATCAGTTCAATAGTCCAAAATAAGTTCGGAAGCCTTGGCACCTGAAACAAGGGTATACCTAGCCTAAAATCAATGTTCCGAATGCGATGTAAAAGTTTGATTTTCAAGACGAGGTCGTTTCACTAAAGTTTTTGCCCGGTGGCCATTTGAAACCAGCGAAGACTTCTATATACAGGTTTTGTTCTAAGAACCAAACGAACTGTCCGGTGACCAAATTGTCTATCCCAGTGAGTCATAAATGACTTGGGAGAGTAATAGAGAAGCTCAAGTGGCAGAAATATGTGTAAATATAGGAAATAACCTGAAAGGTCATTATAGAAGTCACTATTAATGAGTTGTTAACAACAAAGATGCAGATGGATGGGTTGAGAAAAAATTGGTCCAACTTTCAATATAAATTTCCTCAGGTTTTACTTTCAGGTCTCTCCTTCTGTTGTAACAAATCACAACTATTTAATTTTCTTCATTCTATGGTTTCTATGACTTGATACATTTTAGAATATGTAGATATAGTTCGTCTGTATATATAAATGTTTTGTCTTAAAGCCAACCAAAAGAGTTTTGATAGTATGGTAAATATTTCTTCATCCTTAATCATATGTCTCAAGTTTGAGCCTAGTTGGGTATGGAGTAGTCCTTATTAGAAAGTGCTTTACCCTTATTATGGGAATTCTTGATACGGATATGGATATGGTTGGGTCCAATGTGATTATGAACACTTTATGGGAACCAACAAAGAAAAAGAAATGGTAACTATAGCTTCATTATTGCATTTTACTGGATCCTCTAAACTTTTAGAAGAAAGGTTTATACCTCTTCAGTCAAATTAAAATATCACATGAATATGTAAGACTATTTCACAAGTCTACAACAAAATATATGTCCTTCCTAATCACAGATCAACCTTCAAACTAATGTTTTTAATTTCTTATATTTGGGGTTTCAAATCTGTCGAAAGCCAACTAACCAAATTGTGTTGGCTCTTACTCTAATTAACTTAGATAGAAAAATCTTTACCACACATTCAAAAAACATGAAAAAGTTATAAACAATTCTATCAAAGATTTCAAAATTTGATAAATATTACAACCTTTTTCAAGAATACCATAAACGAAATCACTTTTCCTTGGGGACCTAGTCTACACATGTACAAGAACTGCTAAATAGAATAATAAGTAACATAAGACCCAAATTTCACTATGGAATGAGAATGTGGAAGCTATTGAATATATCTAACTGAATCAAGCAAAGAGACATCAACTGATCCTGGAAGCAAACTATATCCCAAAGAGGGTATATCAAAAGTAGTACCAGTAGAACCACATGTACTGGTATGCATCATTGACTGGCCATAGTTAAATCACGTGACATATTATAAAAATATACAATCAAATGCAAACTCATACAATATTCCAATTTAATTACTTAATCTCTTAATCCTAATTACTACTCTTCTTATTATGCCCTTACTACTATGTCTTATTCAATTAGAAGAACTTCTCACTAATAACTAATTAATCTATGATACGACATTATTACTATCTAACCATTTCCTCACATTACATTCCATCCCTAATCAAGCACCGACCTGTTGTTTTGATAATGACCTTAAGAACATATACTTTACCCAGGAGCACAAAAGTTCATTAATAACATAATTGAGTCATAATAACTACAACAATGTCCCCAATATTTTCCAAATGAAGAAAACATATAAGATCATATTTATGAGTATCGTCACCTACTTCAGGGTCAAAAGCCACCATAATAACTCGTAAGATTAGATTAGCTTATTATTACTTCAAAAACACCTTATTATAGTGCATCATCAAGTAATAACCCATTTTAATTTCAATGTATAATTCATTAAGTTAAGTCACCGGTTCATTTAAAAAATCAAATAAGTATCATAAACCAACGATCCATAAAAAAACTCAGTGTATAAATAACAGGATAACCCAATTTACTCATGGAACCATCAAACTCTCTAAATCATAGTGTACATACATGATAAAGTTCTTATGACTGGCCACTAGCCATGACTTGTTGAGGACGAGCTCAGTCCATGTACCAAACATACTAAACAACGAGTGACTCCAACTCTTATCCCAAACCAAGTGTTGTATTCATCCTTAATTCAATGTATCCACCCTTAACCTACCTCAAATCCTCTAACTCAATCATAATAAATCTTTATAAAATCATTCACAATAAATAACCAATACTTTTGATAAGTATGATCGCATAGTGAGTTAAATTGACCACCCTTATATACCAGATAAGGTCTTTCTTACCAATCTCATTATAGGTTGTCAATTTCCATACTTGCATTTAATATTTAACAACTTCAATCATTCATTATCCTTGATTGCAACTAAACAAAAAGAATTCAGTTAACATGCACACATACAATCAAATTGATCCTTAACTTCATATTCAACCGTAACCTATGACCTATTTTTAAAAAAAAGGTTGACCCTTTAATACACAATATATTATCAACCAATGGTCTGTACAGGGACATGCCTTCAATCAATCCAGTTTACTAATGTACGTACCTGCACACTCTGACATGCCCATAATTTCTCACTAACTACAACACTACTACATCTTCAACTTCCATCTTAATACTACATCATCATTAATTAATGACTTCACAACTTTCCCTAAATTCTCTTACTTGCATACTAGTGTGCCACATTACACAATCTTCACCTAGAACTTATATTGTACAAATCAAGTATCACTAACCAAATAAGATTTAAGGCATTAACACTAGCTTTTCTACTAACCTATCTCTACTGAACAACTATTCCTCAAATATAAATTGGTTTGTTCCCACTTTACTACTCAATTGGCATGTATAATGAGATAGCATAAGTAATATATCACTGCACAATTATATTAACAGTAATATATGAAACTATGGGCATGCACAAGTACTAAACTAAGTTTTTAGGAGAGCCTTCTAACTGGCATAAATCACGCTAGCTAACACCAAGCTTAATGTATAGTCCCCATAAAGATGATTTAATATACCTTGTCAGTGAATAAAGGCATAACTAGCACTAAATTGATATCCAATTGGAGGGTTATATAAACTACTGTGACACATAAATTTGGAACTTTTGGTAAAACTGGGTTCTTAGTCTAACTTTGTCTAAGTACAACTCCCAAGCAATTAATATACTGATAGCTCATGTAAAACTGGTGTTTTGAAACTAAATCAAAACCTAATTTATCTAAAAATACGGTATATTTGAAAACTAATCATGCCTATCATGCTAAAGTTCTAATAGTCTGAAACATGCTTTGAAAACATAACGAGAACATATAAAATTTACTTGAAATCATGCTATTATTTAATTTATATAAGATGATACCATACTAAATGTAAATTCATTGAAAACATATCATAATAGTGTAGGAATCATAGAAGACTAAAGTATTAAAGGAAATCATAAACTCAGTATGAATACTAAACCATAATTTATAGAGAAACTGAGATTTATAAAGTTATTTTGAGACACAAGGGTTAAAGGATGCCCATTGTTGAAATCCCATATACTTGAGTTAGAGAATTATTGTAAGAAACTTAAAAACCTGACTTTCAGAAGAAGCTATAGCTTTTGGGATCTAAGAAAGTTTAATCGTCTCTTCTAAAGTTTCTAAGTGTTTATTGGAATTAATGGGGAAAAATATCGATTAACTCCCTTATAACCCTATTTAGAATAACCCCAAATGATGTAGTATAGAATTAAGATTTAAGAAAAAAATTTCTTTTAAAATATAACTAAAATTTTTGGTTCAGTCATCGCAAGTATGGTGTATGAGTCATACCTTGGACCTATGAGTCATCCTCTTACTCGTGTTTTCTAGAGTAGTTTGGCTACCTTGGGGCGTAGTTCCACCTCAAGACTTATGAGGTCAACCTATCAGCTGTGATAGGGACTCATGGCCCCTAAGTTAAAAATGTTATCACACTGGTTCCTCATTAGTATGAGTCACTTAAGGACTCATACTCAGGACCTATGACTCATTGCTTTAAGTTGTGACCATTGGATAAAATTTTTATCTTTCAGGACTTTTGGTTTTAGTACTTAAAATGGGTAATAAGATGGTTCATGTTGGTAAACCATGGCTTGTATTTTGAATCATATGCACTGGTGTAACGCCCCAATTTTTTAGAACCAAAATGCCATACGGTGCTCATGATCTCGAAGGACCACAAGCTAACCCTCTACTAATATATGTACCTGAGCACTACATAATATAGGTAATAAATACTAGAAAACTAGAGAAAACTTGCCATAAGATTCAAAGCATCTAAAATACATAAAATTGAAAATTGAATACTGATACATCTGTCTAAAAAAGCCTTCAACTGTCTAAACTGTGGAGTTGATGGGACATGTACCCAACTAACTCCGTCTAATGAAAATAACTGAGTCTAATACCATAGTAAAATAAAGATCATCCTAGAATGAAGAGGACTCACTTCTACATCTACTGCTACTGACTGAGTCTGGACTGCTAAGGGTGCTCTAGATATCGCATTTTTGAACCTATAGTATAAGAAACCATAGCGCAAGAGAAAAGTATGCGTTAGTACTTTCAATGTACTGGTCTGTTAGATGAAGTAAGGCTAAATGCAAGGGCTTATGCATGAACATAACTTAACTGAATAACATGAGAGTACTGAATGAGGACATATGCATGAATGCACAAACCATAACTAAAATCATTGTGACTCTGAATACTGATACTCGGATACTGCTTTACTGATATCTGAACCCACTACTAATCTGAGATATTAAATAACTGAATATTTTGATATTGATAACTGAGTATTGAAGTTGAGATCAGTCATATCTGGCGATTGATACCTAAAAATAATGATACTGAAGCTGATTAACTGAATTTGCTCATATTAATGGCTGAATTCTGAGTTTGCTGCTATCAATTGACTAAATCTGTGATCAAACCTTTCTAATGGATGATATCTGAATGTACTAATAATGATAGAGAATGATTGTATCTGAGATCAGACCTATCGAGCAGAAGATCTCTGAATCTTTTAATAATAGAAATGACGGACTGAGTTTGAGATCAGGCTTATTTAACGGGTGATCTCCGATCCTATTAGTACTGATACTAATTAAATTTATGTAAGACCAGGCCTATCTAGTGGGTGGTTTATGAATCTATAAAACTATCTAAGTTCCTTACTGAGATGGGTAACGGTATGTGACAGTCCTAATTTCTGAGTTCTATTCTGAGGACTGATACTGAAACTATGGGAGTTCTCACTTAACCGACATGCCCCAAATTTGATCTAGTGGGGTCCAAACTGTAACCCAGTTGGAAGGGTGTCAATACCATGCCACGGGTAAAGACCTTTACTATGTTCAAGCCTCTCTAACAGGTGACCCTGAACAAGAAGTCAAGCCTAAGGCAGTATGATAGACAAGCCTTAATCTAACGGGTGACTCCTGGTCCAACACTGGCTACGCAATTATGGAGTTCAGAAACTGTTACTAACGACTCTGCCTCTCTACCGGGAAGCTGTCATCCCTGCACTCGCTCGGTGCTAGTTCATTCACCATTACAATCATTAAAACATCTCTTCAAGTACTTGGAACTCATAAACATGTGATAGTATAGGGAGACATGTTATTGGCTCATACTCCATTCAACAAGGTCTTGCAACAAACATTTAACATGTATTTAAGAGCATATAATTGGTAGATTTCATGCTAATATATCACAATTCATTCATTAAGGCTTTTCAACAAACACTTGGCATGTATGAGCTTGCACACAATTGGGGATTTCTATATGGGGAGAATTCTTTGATTATTCAATAATTTATACACTCAATCGACATAAGCACATCACTTAACATGCAACTTGAAGAGGGTTTATCATGAACACTATACAATTCATCACATACTAGAATCAACTCTTGAGATTTTATAAACAAAACATGAATTTAACTGAATAATAACATGAACTTCAATTTCAATTCACATGAATCATGAAAACTCATAAATATAAGATCTTTGAATATAGAAAAAAGATTCTTGAACTTCTTGGGTGGAAGGGACCCAAGAATCAAAATCTGCATACCTTAATTTCTTGATTCTTGAAAAGTTAATAGAGGAATCTTGAGTTCTTGAACTTTTGGGTTGGAACCTAAGGTTGTTGTTGAGGAAAATTGAGAGAAGTCTAGTATATTTGGGTGAAAATAATGAGAGATCTCGTGTTAAAGAGTATATATATAGGGGTATAAAAATGACCATTTTGCCCTTGGAATTAAAAATTTGGAACAGGTAAAATCCTGATTTTACATGCTGGCGTGACGCGCCATAATCGCGCGAGCTTACTGGAAATTGGACAATTGGGAAACTGTTTGATGGCGCGATGTGGTGCAAATCGCGTTGCCACCTTGGTTGCGAACTGGAAATACACTGCGATGCGGTGGAATCATGGAGGCTCACTGGATTTTGACGATTGTCATTTTGGCTGGCTTTGCGTCGCGCTAAAGTACCAGGTGGTACACTATGTCACTAAAATGACTCTAACTCTTCGCCCGAGTGCCGGATTTAGGCGAATTTGATATTGATGGAAAGCTTATTCGATTTTCCACGTGACAAGAAATTAAAATTTTAAAAATTTTACGTGGAATAAAATATATTTATCTTTGAAGCAAGATCTTTGATGTTCTAGAGATGAATTTAAACTAGGAGAAGGGTGGGGTATTACAACTGGGGATGGACTGGTATTAACTAATTACCACGAGTTAGTCCATGACTCATGGCCTCATTATATGGCATATACAGTGAGTTAGTTTGAGGAAAGTATATTGGTTTCAACCTAGTTTCCTATTCCAAGTCTGAGATATGACCTTAGAAATGTTTAGGGTCTTACATTCTTCAATTTGGTTCTTCATACTAGAACACTTTGATATACATGTAGAACTATCTCAAATACGAACTTACTTAATTTGATTATGTTTTGCCTTTTTCTCTCAGTGTAAGTGTGTGAGTCTTAAGTTAGAACGCCTTGTGTACTTATAACTCTTCATTGCTCTTCTTAGCCAAGTAGAATTATAACACCACAAGAACTCCCTTACATGTTGGACTCTCTTTATCTATCTTGTAGCAGAGTCTTTATCACATGCAGACTCCTATCAGCTATCAGCTTCCTGCTTTGTGTAGATTTCAAGATCTTTTCTTAGGCTTCCTACATTTTATGAATCCTAATATATGTTGGACCCTTCCGGATGGAGCAAGTAGTAAAAACCTATTACATACACATGTTTCATCATTTTTGTCAATCCTTGAAACCTTTCTAACTCCAACAAGCTGGTACTATAGAAGCTTAGAACGTCAAAAATAAACCTTCGAACAAGCAACCAAAACTTATTGGAGACCCTCCAGTTAGACCAATAGTGTAAATCAATAATATAATATATTTCGGACATGCTGAAGTTATCAACTAGATTATTCGAGGTTGTCATGACTGAAAGTTGACCATGGTCATACTTGACTTTCTTAAAACTCAAAAATTCAACGAAGGCTCAAATCATTCTCGAGCATCCAACCAAATCAAAAATCACTTTCGAGAACTAACAAAATTATCAGAATCAGCCTCATTAATTCAAAATATTGACTTTTGTCAAACTTCTCAAATTTTAATTCTTCAAAATTGAAAATACTGACTTTGGTTAAACTTCTCAAATTTAAATTCTTCAAAATTGAAAATCTCACCCAATCGTCATCAATCACGCCAAAAATCATATCACCCATTTTCACAAGTTATAAACAACATAACGAATCTACAAGAAGGTTCAAGTTGAAGAAATGAGTTCAAATGAACAAAACGAGCATGCAGATCTTTATAATAATTGTCATTACTAGTTGATGGGCATCGTTCAATGGATTGACTTGGGCTTGACCTACTTTATCAGTAGAAATTATTTTTCCTAAAAGATAGTTGAGGTGAATAGGAATACATTTGTATTAATAGAACTTTATTGAAAGAAAGAAAGGCTAAGGTTTACAATATAATCTGAAAAGCATAAAAACTGACTAAACCAAAAGGAGGCTATATATACATAGCCAATAACCTAAAGGTCCATAAACTAAAGGCCCAATAACATATGGGCTAACATCCCCCCTCAAACTCACAATGCAACAGCAATAAGCATTGAGAGTTTGTCACACAAAAAACGAAATCGAGACGCCGACTGAGCCTTCGTAAAAAGGTCAGCAATCTGCAAAGACGATGGAACAAAAGGAAGCGATATGGTCCCGAGCTGCAAATGATGACGGGTGAAGTGACAATCAATCTCAATGTGCTTCGTACGCTCATGGAAGACAGAATTCTTTGCAATTTGTACCGCACTTTTGTTATCACAATGCAGGGGAGTAGGCATAGAAATGTGAACCCCCATATCTGCAAGAAGCCAACGTAACCAAATAATCTCACATGTAGTCACAGCCATGGCACGATACTCAGCCTCCGTGGAAGATCTAGAGACAACATCTTGTTTCTTGCTCTTCCACGAGATTAAAGAGTCTCCAAGAAACACACAAAAACCAGTGGTGGATTTACGATCATTGCGATCTCCATCCCAATCAGCATCACTATAGGCTCGCAACTCGAGAGATGACGTCGAGGGAAACAAGAGATTCTGAAACTGAGTGCCACGAAGATACCTTAGAATACGAAGTACAGCTCCCCAGTGCACAGAAGTAGGAGCAGTAACAAACTGGCTAACAACATGAACTGCATGTGCTATATCTGGACGAGTAACCGTAAGATAAACCAAACTACCCACAATAGTTCGATAAAGACTCGGATCTGATAATGGAACACCATCACTAGGAGAGTAACGTGCATTGGTTTCAAGGGGAGTATCTACAGTCCTGTTGTCAGAAAGACGCGCCCGTGTAAACAAGTCAGATATATACTTAGTCTGAGAAAGAAGATACCCTTTCTTAGACTGAGCCACCTCAATACCCAGAAAATAACGCAGCAAGCCCAAGTCCTTCATTGCAAATCGATGAGCCAAATCATGCTTCAATAACTCAATACCACTATGATCATCACCAGTAATAATCATATCATCTACATATAAGGACAATAGAATTCGCCCTGCACTTGTATATCTAACAAACAATGCTGAATCATGGTTACTCGGGACAAATCCAAGGGAAGTAATAACAGTGGAGAATTTCTCAAACCAAGCACGAGGGGCTTGTTTGAGACCATATAAAGCTTTTCGAAGCCGACAAACTTCACCTGGCTGGTGGTCAATACCTGGGGGAGGAGTCATATAAACTTCCTCGTGGAGATCACCGTTCAGAAAAGCATTCTTGACATCCATCTGAAATATCTTCCACTGTCGAACGGATGCAACAGCAATCATAGTGCGAACAGTCGTCATCTTTGCTACGGGGGAAAAAGTCTCCTCATAATCCATACCATATTGTTGTGAGTACCCTTTTGCCACAAGTCTCGCCTTGTATCGCTCAACAGACCCATCAGATTTTGTTTTTATCTTATACACCCATCGACAACCAACCGCATGCTTACCAGGTGGGAGAGTAACCAAATCCCATGTATGTGTATGATGAAGAGCAGCAAGTTCCTCAGCCATAGCATTCTGCCAAAGAGGATCAGACACAGCCTCTCTATACGACTCAGGTTCAGACAAATGATGTATGTTTGCAATAAAGGAAGCAAATGAGGCTGAATATGTAGAATAGGAAAAATCTGGCAGTTTGGTGGACTTACAAGGTCGAGTAGACCTCCTCAGAGGTGGTGGGTCTCCAGTCTCAACAGTCGAAGGAGCAGACTCAGGCACAGGCGAGGCTGAAGCACTATCAGGTGGCACACCAGATGGCATGGATGAATCCGGAACTGGAACCTCTATGTCAATCCCAAAGGGATCAATAAGCCGAATATCTGACTTTGTCACATCATGGGTTTTAGCTGGAATGGAATAAAAAGGAATATGTTCCAAAAAAGTGACATGTCGTGAAACATATAATTTCTGACTTACAGGATCATAGCAACGATATCCTTTTTGTCCAATACCATACCCCAAAAACACACATATAGCTGATTTTGACCCTAACTTATTTCGTTCAACATGAGGACGAAGAACAAAGCAAGTACATCCAAAAACTCGTAATGCAGAATAATTCGGCGGGTGACCATATAGTTTCTCAAACGGAGACATCCCTGAAGTCAATGCAGTAGGAATACGATTAATCACATATACAGCAGTTAGGACTGCTTCTCCCCAAAAAATACTAGGAACCTCTGCAGACAAAAGTAAAGAGCGTGCTGTCTCAACAATATGACGATGTTTTCTTTCTGCCAGACCGTTCTGCTCAGGAGTGTCGGTACAAGATGACTGGTGTATGGTACCATCAGAGGCAAGTAACTGAGTGAAGTCATTAGAGGTATATTCACCCCCTAAGTCACACCTGAAACACTTTATCACAGCCGAATGTTGTGTTTTAACAAGGGCTCTAAAGTTGTTGTAAATGCCAAAGAAATCAGATCTGCGTTTCATAAGATACACCCAGGTATAACGAGTATAGTCATCTATAAACGAAACATAATAGGTCGATCCACCCTTAGTGGAAACTGGCGCTGGTCCCCATACATCAGAATGAATAATATCAAAAGGAGCAACAGAATAAGACACACTTTTATTAAACGGTAAGGCAGAAAATTTTGCCAGTTTACAACCACTACAATCTGAAATATCACTAGTGTTCACATGACCCAAAGCACCACTAGAGACCAAAAAACGTAAACGTGAAACTGACACATGTCCTAATCTGGAATGCCAAAGATAAAACGGAGAAGACAAAGGACTCAAACGAAAAGAAGATAAATCTATGCTAGAGGCAGCAACTGCAGACACTTTGAGATTCTCCAAGACATAGAGTTCCCCCAACCTACGGCCGGTCCCAATCACCCTCTGAGTGTGTTGGTCCTGTATAACACAAACAGATTCAGAAAAAAACACCCAATTACCAGCCTTACACAACTGACTGACCGAAACAAGATTTAAAGCAAGTTTGGGAATGTAATAAACATCAGAGAGGACAATGTGAGGGGTAGTAACAGAACCAACACCCTCGACTGACATAGGTACAGCACTCGCGGACATAACAGAAATTGGTGAAATGGGTGACAAAGAACCAAACGATGACAAATGAGGGGACATGTGATGAGACGCACCAGAATCCAATATCCACAAGGAGGAAGGAATACCTGAGGTACTAGAAGAAACCGAACCCGAATGAGACATAGATGCTGACATGGCCGTAGGATTAGAAACGAAGAACTGTCTGAACTGTTCGAAAACCTGGGGATCCAACGCAGAAGGTGGCATAGTGCTAACAGACTCAGCATCTACAGATGGTGCAGCAGCAGCGAACTGTGGAGGACGAGATGACCATGGAGGAGCACCAGAGGAGCGTGACGGAGACTTTTGCTGCCCATATTTCTGTTGCTGCCCAGATTGAGGCTGTTTGACCTTGTTAAGTAACAACGGACACTGAGCCTTCCAATGATTTTTCTGTTTGCAGAATGCACACTCATCAAATGCAACTTTAGGAGATTGTCGAGTCTGAGTACGTGGTGGCCTAGACTGATCAGTTGAAGCAGCAAACACGACAGGAGTAGTAGTTACTTTAGACCCTTGAACCACTTGAGACTTGATACGAGTCTCCTCTGCAATCAGTTCATGAACCACAGAATCAACAGTAGGGAGGGGAGATCGATGAAGGATTGTTCCACGTAGGCCCTCAAAGTCAGAACGTAGTGCCATCAAAAACTGAACCAAGCGTTGCTCTTCCCGTCTAGCAATGTACGGCCCAAAACCTTTTAACTCTGCAGATTCAGTAAGTGCCAATTGATCCCACAAATCCGACATGGCAGCATAAAAATCTTGAATACTGAGGTCATGCTGTTGAAGAGCACGGGTATCATACTCCAACTGGTACTGTTTAGCAAAATTAGACTGAGTGTACAGTCTTTCCAAATGATCCCAGACCTCCTTTGCTGTGTCATACTTAGCCAATTGCATACCAATTGACTGAGTTACAGAATTGTTGATCCAAGTGATAATCTTGGAGTTATTAGTTTCCCATAAGTCCACCAACAAATCAAAATTTTCAGTTGCATCATCGATAGGTCTTGGTTTTACTCCAGTGATATAACCCACATATTCTTCCCACGAAGAAAATTCTTCATGACATAACTCCAATAGGCATAGTTCTTACCATCTAATTGAGTACTAATGGACTGGAGAGAATCATCCTTTCCAGTCATTGTAAACACAGCAACACACAAATAATTCAAAAAATAAAAAGATGCAAAACCCTAGGTTGAACAATTCCGAACGAACAACAATGGCAGCAAGCAAAAGAACGAAAGACAAACAATACCAGACAGCAAACGAAGACAGCAACGAATCAATCCAAACGAATACAGCAGCACCTCAAAAAAATAAAATTCGGGGCTCCGCCCCGAACCCCGGACGGGGGCGCGCTGCCCCCCGTACCCCCCAGCGAACTCACCGCGGAGTTCGATCCGCGCAGTAGGTGCCTGCTACAAAATCTTCAACCAACAAATCAAAGGACATGGATCGAACTAGCTTTGATACCATATTAATAGAACTTTATTGAAAGAAAGAAAGGCTAAGGTTTACAATATAATCTGAAAAGCATAAAAACTGACTAAACCAAAAGGAGGCTATATATACATAGCCAATAACCTAAAGGTCCATAAACTAAAGGCCCAATAACATATGGGCTAACAATTTGCAACTGCCATAACTTACTAAAATAAATCGTTCCCTGGAAACTATAAAGACAATGCAAAAATATTAAGCCAGTAGTTGGGAAGATTGCTCTATGGTGGGAATGGATTATTCTTACAGATAAAGCAAATACTTTATATGTAGAGAACACAAAACAAATAAAGCATAAATCTTTACATTAAGGAAATTTACACGTTTTCACAAAAAAAGATGAGGACTGATGAGCCTTGTTCCATAATTTTGAGCTCATCCTCAAATTCTTTTTGGATATCACTGTAACTTCTACGCCTCTATTTCTTTATCTCAAAAACATCCCTCCATGAACTATTAAAATAAAAATTTGGTTTGTCCATGTAATTTGCACAACCATGGAGAGTACAATGCCAAAATAGATTAAGAATGTTTGAGTTATAATTTGCACAACGCGAGAAAAGGAAAAACCCAAAATTACAAAAAAATGCAATCAATGTAAGAGAATCTAGTGGAAATTACAATTTGGAGTGATTCTGCAAGTCGTCCAATTTTATAATTTAGTGTCAAATTTCCTTCCAAACACAAATTCCATTTGTATACTCTCATATATAATCAACAGTTGATTATATATTAAACAAAATGTAAACTCTGACACATCAAATATTGATTATATAAGAGAGTATACAAATGGGGGGTTGTGTTTGGAATAAGATTTGGGACCAAATTGGAAAATTGGCTGACATGCAGAACCACTCCATATTGTAATCTACACTAGATTCACTCACATTGATTGAGTTTCTCTAATTTTGGGTCTATGATATTCGTAGCTTTTTCAGGGTGTTTGTGCTATTTTCAAACATTTTGCTTAATTTGGTATGATTCTTTGGCATTGTATTCTTCGTGGCTTTGCAGAGTGCAGGAAGACAACAAACTTTTATTTCAAAAAATTCAAGAAAGGATCTATTCGACTTTTGAGACAAAAAATAGAGCCAAATCATTGGACTATTTTTTGTCCCAGAATGTTGAACTTGAGTACCATTTGCAGGCAAAGCTCAATTTTAGTTTCTATATAATTTTTTTCTCTTTTTATACAAAAATTTTATTCCGAGTATTAACTTGAAAATTTTACTTTCATTGCATCACACTTATTAAGTTCTCTCAATGATTTGTCTCATAATTCTTAATGTTACGATGATATTAGGGTTTGTTTTCAAATAATAAGAAGTAAATTCTATTACATCTGGTGTCATATTTACATTTATTTTAAAAATTTTGTAGCACATTTTGAAAAGAAAAAAATCAACACATTTGAATAACATATTAAACGTAATAACTTGAAACATTGAAATTATCATTCTTCTAGATAAAATAATTCCAATGGAATTTAGATACACTGTAAATTGTAAAAGTATTTTTTTCACTTGGTGTTCAATATTTTTTTATTGAATCCCTAACTAACTCAAATTCACAGGAAAATTCCCTAAAAGGATATTTTTTATACCTAAGACTCAAATCTGAGACATTTTATCAAAAATAAATGGATCATATACATCTTAGCACAATCCTGGTTGGTACTGATATTAACTTAATTTACTTAGATATTTATTGGTATGATTACAGTTTTTTCTTCATCTAATGAGATATGTAGGATTTATGACGTGGTAGCGTTGTTTGATCTCACCTTTGTAAATTTATCTAGTTGATTTTTACTTTCTCGTGAATATCCCGCAATATGCTGAATTTATCTACTGTGAATGAATATTTCGCAATAGCTTTGCGTCTTTATAGCAATAGTAAAAATAGTAGTCACGGGGTATTGAACCCTTGATCTTATATACATAAAATTAAATCAAATCCATAAGGTCTAACTATTGAATCCGCTTGTATAAAATATCATCATCTCTCATATTTGTATCGTCAAAGGAGAATTTCAATATATAATCATTCCACGAATAACCTTAAAAGGATTTGCTAAATACCGTGAAATAAAAATTAAGGTAATTAATGTTTCTCTTAAAGGAGTAGAACTCTATATATCCTTACACAAACATACAAATTTGTAACAAGAGTGAAACACTCTTGACAAGCTCTAACAAAATATAAGCTTATCGATAATGCTGAGGAATATTTTCTAGTTTATTCTGAAGGAAGTTAAAGTCATTGCTTAAACAAATAAAATCTCACTCTATAGTAACAGTCCATAAAGAGAGTAAAACCAAGAAAGTTGTTATCGCAAGGAAAATTTAGCTGTGTTACTTGATAATCCTCTAAAACATCTAGAACATCTCTATAGCTAACGCAAATTCTTGGTCTAATAATGTAACGATCCGAGGATACTCCCTGGACGTCATGCGGTGCTTAGGACTACAAGTAACTCCAAAGCTAACATATGATATCTACTTAGCACTAAACTATACTAAAGTAAACTTAAAACATGAGCAGAAACAGAAGAAAATTATAAATTAGGTTCAAAGGATGAACAATCTCAATAAAACACTGTAACTTAACATCAGTTAAAACTATGAGAATTTGACGAAAAATACATCGTTTGACTTGTCTTGACAAGCCTCTAACTGGATAAAGAGCCACTAGGACAGATCCAGCTACTCGAACAAGAAAGCATAATATCAGAACTAGTAATAATAAGTATCTGGAAACAAACATAAGTTTGGCCCTCAAACTATGAGGACTCACCAAATAGCTGGATGTAGGAGGTGGTGATCGTGGCTAATTGCACTGCTAGGAACGAATACCATAACCTATATTATGAAACAATGTAGCCTATGGGGGTGAATGCAAGAAGTAAAATCTAATACACATCATAAACTTAAAAATATGCATGCTAAGTGTAAATAGACTCACCTTGATGATAAATAAACTGAAAGCTAAAATAACACGAGCATAAATAGTAAAGCATAATCTAATAAACTGTGTGAGTCATTGCACTTAGTTTTGAAATTTTATCTTTTCTGTGGGAGATACTCTTAACTGACATAAATAATGCGAGCAACATAGAGTTCGATGTAACACCCTCATCGAAAGGGCCCAATATATCTTGCCAGGATATAAAGGCTAACTGGAGTGATCACCTAAATAAGTTCGCTAGGACAAGCTGAATAATATATGATGTCCATTAGGAAAAGCTACATGCCCATGTGGACAAGATGAATAATAACCTACGGTGGCATGTAATTTATGGAACTAGGGTACGCTAAGCCTTCACTCCTCATTGCTAGGTACTATTTTAAAATCATACTATTGCTCATACTATATCTATGAAGTTCATCTTAAAATAAGCATATGAATTGATAAATCTGAAAACATAATTTGCTTTTGTTTTTATATTAAAATCTTGATTTCTTCTGTGAACTTCATATATTGTTTGTACTCATGAAAATCAAAGCTGAAACTTTTATCATGCTATAATACTTTTGTAACTTGAACTAGTAAGTTTGAATTCCTTGTGCTCAAATTGTAATCGTTCATCATATCATGATAACTTCATATAAAAATATCAAAACACAATATTTAAGAGCATTTTAGTGGATAAGAACTTGAGTAAACATGAAATCATATGCGAATAATGTTCAATTCATGAAGAAGTATCAAAATCTCATAGCATAAGAAAAGTGGGTATGAACCCTAGTTATCAATTTCTTAAACTCAATATAAAAAGTCAACTTATAGATACAAGTATGAAAAGTTATTCTTACTCAAACCCCACATACCTAGACTTAGTGAATTGTTTGGAGGAAATTTGAATTGGGAACTTAAAAGATTTGAATTTTGCTAAAGAAATTTCTCTTTTGTGTTCTTGAATGTTTGGGAGGAGATGAATCATGTGTGTTGACTTGAGAGGGTGGTAAAATGGATTTGGTAGTATTATGGGATTAATTAAGAGGTAAAAGACCAAAAATCTCTCAAAAAACTAAATGAAAATTTAACGATTGGCATTTATGTGCCCTTGAGGCATGGAACACCCTTACATGCCATGCCAAGTGTAATGCCCCGCAAAATCCTCTTCCAGTCTGAGCCTTAGAGAGTATTCAGTAAAGCGGAAATTCGAGACTAAAAGTTTCAGAAATATCTTCCCCTTGGCATGAAATACTTTGGATCTCATGGAATTTACCTAATTTCTACCTTTTTTTTTCACATAGAGCATTGAATAAGCTTTCCATTAATAAAAAAAGTGCTCAAATGGACACTCAGGTGAAGAGTTAGAGACATTTTAGTGAGACAGTGTGCCACCTGGCACCTTAGTGCGTCGCGGAGCCAGCCAAAATAACAATCGTTAAAATCTAGTGAGCCTCCGTGATTATAGAGTATCGCGCCAAGGCTTAATTTTAGAATTTTTCAATTTCAAGTGAAACTCCACGATTCCACCGCATCGTGCCGTCATGCAGTTTTCCAATTGTCCAATTTCCAGTGAACTAGCACGATTATGGCGCGTCACGCCAGTATGTAAAATCTGTATTTTTTTTAGTTTAATTTCAAGGGCTTTTTAGTCTTTTCCACTTTTTCCCATCCTCTATAAATACCCGACCAAGGGATCTCAACCTTATTTTTCTCCTTCCACTCCAAAAACTAGGATTTTCAAAATCAAATCCTCTCTTCTCCTTCAATTAAAAATTAAGAGAGAACAATGGAGAATCAAGAAAAATCAAGAATCTCTCCAACAACTTTCAAAAAGAGTTTCCCCAGGTATGCAGATGTTGATTCTTGGGTCCTTTTCATCCAAGAAGCTCAAGTACCCTTTTCTAAAACTCAAAGACTTCATATTTATGAGTTGTCAATAATTCATGTGAGTTGAAATTGATGTTACATGTGTTGTTGAGTTTTGATTTATATTTGTTTACAAGATTCATGAGCTTTAACCCTAGTATGTGGAAGTCATGTGACGTTTGTGATAAACCCTCTTGAAGTTGTTTTCTATGTGATGTGTTCATGTCCTTTGGGTGTAGAAATGGTGGAATAAGTGAAGCATGTCCTCCATAGGTTTGATAAAAATCTTAGGTGAAGAATAAGGGCCATTATAGTATGTTGAATAGGAAACCCAAAATTGTGAGCTAGTCCATACATGCCTAGTGTTTCATAAAATGCCTTAGTGAGTGAAATGTGCCATGATAGTATGAAATCCCCAAACAAGTGTAAACCCGTACTTGCTTAGTGTTGTTGAAAGACCTTAGTGAATAAGTTGAGATATGATGGTTGTAGTTTCTCCAATTATGTATTCTCTGATATATACTAAGCTTTTAACACATGCCAAGTGGTTAGCAAGTAAGTTGAGACATGATAGTATGAAGTTTTCCCTAAATCATGTGATGTCCAAATACATGTCAAGACGGATTTAGGTGTGAATACTTGAGGTAAGACCTCGTTCAAGGAATTATAATATAGTAGCATATTTTTCTACGCTAGTATATGTTGATGTTTTCTAAATGCTTGACGCGATGCCTTAATGATTGTAAAGGTGAAGGTATGTTATGTTTCCTAAATACTTGAAGATATGCTTTAATGATAATGATGATCAATGAATGACTGTGATGATGAATGAATGATTGTGATGATGATGATGAATGAATGGTTGTGATGATGGAGGAATGATTATGCTTTATTTTATGTTATCGAGTCCTGGGTGTATTTATACCAAAAAATTTATTTGCTGTCTAAAGCCCGTGTTAGTTTCACGATAATTTCAATAGATCCATGATTCTCAGAACTCAGTGAATTATAGAACTCTGTATCCTCAAATAGTTATAGAATTTAAGAAATCGCAGTAACCTCAGTTATCTCTATAATCTTCGTATCGCTAGTAATCTAACCTCAGCTCTGTACTCAGCTCAGATCTAACAGTATGCAAATGTTCAATTCTAATCTCGGTTGTGACCGAATAATCTATTTAAGCACTGTATCATCAGTTATATACCTTGATTCAATACCATTTCCATCAGATATGAAACTAAGTGATCTCAGCGTAACTCAGTCAGATTTTTTGAGAAACATGATCAGTATCAGATTCAGTTTAGTTGTGTTCAGTTAAGAATTCAGTCAGTGTCTTTCAGTTGGGAGTATAAACTAGCACCGAGTGAGGGAAGGGATGGCGGCTCCTCCCATTTAGCGAGAGAGAGGCCTAAGTCGTTAGTAGCAATCCTTGACCTCCAGAACTGCATAGCCAATGCAGAATATAGGAGTCTCCATCAGTAAAGGCTGTCACCTCCAGAGAAAAAGCATTTAACTATGATATTACCTTAGATCGAATTCCTGTTGAGGGTCGTCCGCTAGAGAGGGTTGACTAAAAAGAGGTCTTTACCTATGGAATGGTATTGACACCCTTCCAACTAGGTTTACAGGTTGGACCCGACCCGTGGTAGGTTGGGGCATGTCGGTTAAGTAACTACTTTCCACAGTTTCAGTTTTAGTTTCAGATTCAGTCCCACTCTCAGTATCAATCTTCAGAAATTAGGACTGTCAGATACAATCATCTATCTCTATGAGGAACTCAGATAGTTTCATTGATTCATGGACCATCCATCAGATAGGCTTGGTTTTATATATAGTTATTAGTTGTCATATTCAGAGATATACCGCCAGACAGGCTTGTTCACAGTCTTAGATTCTATTGAGTATTCTTATTCTTAGATTCTGATATGATCATTTCCTTACCATTGATAATAGCTTCCTTAATCATCCGTTAGAGAGGTTGATGTTTAATCTTGTCAGTCGAGAGCAGTAAGCTTAGAATTCAGTCATCAATGTAAGTACATCCAGTTTCTCAGTCATCAGTATCAGATGAGTCAGTGTCTAGTATCTCAGTGTTAGTATTGAGTTCAGTCTGAACTAAGGTAGTATCTGAGTTTCAGTCTCTAGAGTTGTGATGATTGTGACTATGGTCTATGCATTTATGTATGTGTCTGTGTTGTCGTGCAGCATTTTCATGATTATTCAGTTTAGATATTATGCATGCATGAGCCCTTGCATTTAACCTACCTCGTCTACATACTCGGTATATTCCTGTACTGACGTATTTTCACTATGGTGTTCTATTTTACACTATAGGTTCAGAGTCACAGGATCCAGAGTTTCCTCAGCAGTTTAGTCCCAGGCAGCAGCAGTAACCATAGCTGTGAATCCTATTTTTTTGAGGAAGAATCATAATTTACTATTATTGCATCTGATTTTGTTTACTTTCAGTTGACGGAGTTAGTTTAGGACATATCCCATCTACTCCACAGTTCAGATAGTTTAGAGGCTTTTCAGACGGATGTATTAGTATTAAGTTTTCAGTTTTGTGTATTCATAGATTTGTTGAATCTTATGGCTAGTTTCTGCATTTATTTCAGATATTATATAGTGCACAGGTACAAGTATCAGTAAAAGGGTTAGCTTCTGGTCCTTTGGGTCATAAGCACTGTGTGACATCTCAGGATGGGATCTCGGGGCGTTACAAACTTGGTATCAGAGCCTAAGGTTCAAGAGTGTCCTAGGGAGTTTGAAAATCCATATCTAGTAGAGTCTTGTGCATGGGTGTGTTGCGCGCCACATTTATGTATAAGAGGCTACGGGATGTTTTAGGAGCAGTTTCCCTTTTTTCATTATTTAGATCGTGCGAGTGAGCATGATCTCAAGTTAATTCTCAGTCTAATCCACTTCTTCCTTTCATTTACAGAGTATGCCTCCTCACAGAAATTTTGTCCCTGGGGTTGATAACCAGCCCCCTCAGCCAGTAGATCCCAAGAATGAGAATGTATCACATGCAAAGTTTCGGGAAGCTTTTCAGGCGCTAGCCCAAGCTGTTACTAATGTTCAGGGCAACCGTCAGGCTGCATTCCTACATTAGTAAGATGGGAATTTTGCCGCAGCCAGGGTTAGAAATTTCATGAAAATGAACCCGCCAGAATTCTTTGGATTAGTGGTAGGTGAGGACCCACATCTGTATCTAGAGGATGTGAAGAAGATCACCTAAATTATGCATGTTTCTTAGGAGAAGAGTGTTGAGTTTTTATCTTATAGGTCGAAGGATGTTGCTCATAATTGGGTAGTGATATGGGAGAAGAGTAGAGGGAAGAATGGATCTCCCGTGACTTGGCTAGAGTTTCAGAGTGCCTTTCTAGATAAATTCTTTCTGCTAGAGATAAGAGAGGCTAAGGTAGAAGAGTTCATGAACCTAAGGCAAGGTTCCATGACCGTGAAAGAGTATTATCTTAAGTTTAACCAATTAGCTAAGTATGCTCCCGACCTAGTAGCTGACCCTAGAGCGAGTCTGAGTAAGTTTTTGTCTGGGGTATTAAGTTATGTGTTGAAAGAGTGTAAAGATGATATAATTAATAGAGATATGGATCTTTCTAGGCTAATGATGCATGCACAATAGATTAAGACAGATAAAATTAAGGAGAGAGAGTGTGAGCAAGAGAGCCAAGACAAGTAGTCATGGTATTTCTCAGGTAGGGTACTAGAGTGGTATTCATTCTCGGCATGGTTTGAGATCTATAGTCCCAGCTCCATCTTTAGCTAGTGTACCCGCACCTGTGTTCAGGGGTGTCAGATCTGATGTAGTGCCAGGATCCAAAGCCCAAAATAGTGCTAGTGGTGTTCGTACCCATCCGCTCTACTTTTAGCGTCAGAGTCTAAGTCATGCTTTTCCAAAACTACAAGCGACTTCCAAAGATAAGAGTTTACAAATTATCAAAGGAAATTACTCATAAACAACTTATCTATATTTTTTATTTTGATGGATTGAGCCTTAAAAAATACTGATATCACTATTTGAAACAAATAAAAAAATATTGATATCACTATTTGAAACAAAAGTAGATAGATGAGATGTCCAGTACCACTCTATTTCCTTTTTTAAACGGTAAAAAATAATTTGATCTTTTTGCATAGTCACATAGCATACCAGATTAATAGAGATTAACAGAGATTATGAATCTCAAATCCAAAATTAGAAAAAAACACAATCAATCATGAGCAATTCAATAGAGATTATTATTTAGAATAGTTCTTTATATCTGCCATTTTTTTATTTGGTCCCAAATTTACTTTTCATACACAAAATTCAGTTGTCTATCCTCTTATATAATCAACATTTGTTGTGTCTAAATAATTTTTTTAACAAGCTATGATGGATTTCTCTCCTTTTTAATCATCAAAAAGAAATTAAAATCATACAAAATATTTGGACCAAGTCCATAGTCTAAAAATAAAATAAAACAAAGAAAAAGTAAACGGCCCAATAATCGGCTAAAATATGTACTCCCTCCGTCTTATTTTATGTGTCATCATTTTTTTTTAGTCCGTTCCCAAAAAATGTCATCTTTTCTTATTTGGTAATTATTTAATGATAACATTCTCATTTTATTCTTACTGGGTCCCACTAAATAAGAAAAGACAATTAAAAGGTAAACTTAAAAAGACGTAATTTTGTAAACTTTACAAAATCATCACTTATTTCTTAAATTTTGTGCTCGATCAAAATGTGACACATAAAATGAGACGGAGGAGTAATAAAAAAGGGACGGGGAAGGGTTTCCTAAATTGTACACTTTACTTGTCCTTCTTAAGTACGACTTTCCACATCTAGTCTATGTACTTGTCATTGCGTCTATGGAATCCCCGCTTGCTCCTCTTGCTACTTTAGGTGATCAATCATGTGTCATCTACCTGGGTTATGTCTTGTGAGTTAGCTTTGAGAAGTATAATTCTCTCCCTTTCTTTTTGCTTTGTTTCTTTACTAGTGGATCTCCTTTTCATCTTGTATGCCCTTTTCATTTTTATAATCTACAGCTGAACTCTTCCATGAAAGTGGTTTCTGTAAATTTCTACGGTCCACATAATTAATTTATTTATTGATTTAATAATAATTAAATAAATTAAATTCTAAATCTGTATTGAGAAGTTATCTAGTAGGATTAAACTACTGACTAATTTGTTAGTAGGATAATTATTGACTTCTAATAGGATAATTACTGTCTGTTAGTGGATAATTATTGTATCCACTAAACACGTTGATGAAATGTGAAAATTGTCTGCTCTCTATATTATAAAAGGGATCTTCTTTCTGTCAAAATAAGAATAGGTTCCATCAAACACTATTCTGAAACGTAAGGTTAAGAGAGAGAGAAAAATCATATTATGTTTTGTGCTTCCGCTTAATTGTGGCAACAAGAAAATCATGAAAAATTCAGGTAAGTAATTCATTACTGAATTACTGTAACTTTGTGGATGTGAAAATCATATAGTTCTACATTTCTAAATAATTGTTAGGATTATTTATGTTAGATTATTTAAGCTACACAATCATATTAAATTCTTACATATGATATCAGAGTAAGATTTAACAACTAATAATTTTTCGTTAAATTAATAAGTAGTTCAATTTTATGAACCCTAATAATATGTAATGGCGCTATTGTTGTTGTATTGAACATACAATAAATGCAAGTTCTGGTATGTGCTCAAAAAGTCAAAAGAATTATACATTATTTTTTGGCTCAAAGTAAAGCACGTGATAACTTTGAATGACGTTCTACCTTCTAATGACTTGGTTCAGTCCTTTTGCTTTATATGGAATTACTTTCGTTCTGGTGGCATCAATAATAATACTTGTTTTAATGGCTTAAGCAAGTGCCTATTTTATTTTCCATTTATATTAATAACCGTGAAATGCTTTTGGATTAGAACTCATTGGAAAGCAAACTTATGTTTCATACAGTGATAATAATACTTAAATACGCACTGCTCGTTATTTAATGTATACAGAAACTTAGTGAATAATTTTTTTAATATGTGTTTAATTTATTAAATTTGGTCTTTGTTATTTTAAATGTCATGGAAACAACTCTTTGTTGTTAGAATATTGTAGCATGTAATAATAAAATTTATTATTTCTTTATGAGATTTGGAGTTATATATGTAAGATTCGTTAATCATCAAAGTGGTCGAATCTTTATGAAATTAATTCAAAAAATAAAGGCTAAGTTTAAATTAATTACCCATTAATTTTGATGCTTATAAATGATATGACAATTATGGGTAAATTAAAATTTTGGTTATAAGACATTTGTGGATCACCCAAAGGTTGATTATTTGTTCGTATGATCAATAAATATTAAGGAGATAATTTTGATGTATCGTTAATTTATTTATTTATCCAAAGATAATAAATATTATTAATTGATGCATTAAATATTATCGATTTGTGTTAAATATACTTTTAAGTATCATTATATTTAACGTTGTATTTTGATGTTTCGCCCAAAGGAGTACATCAATATACATTTAAGTAAATTATTTCTGAATTTGATAGTGTGTTTAAATTCGTAACTCAAAGCATTAACAAATGGGCATGTTCTATTTGCAGCATTTGCTCTTCATTCGCATTCTGCCTCTGTTACGACTTTTAATAGACTTAATTTTTCAGATTGGTGCGAACAGATCAAATTCCATCTTGGGGTTTTAGATCTTGATGTTGCACTTTACTCTGAAAAGCTAACTGTTATTACTGAAGCTAGCAGTGATGAAGAAAAGTCCTATTATAAGTGTTGGGATCGGTCTAACAGATTAGGCTTAATGTTTATGCGAATGAATATTGCGGACAACATTAAGACTACTCTTCCCAAAACTGAAAGTGCAAAAGAGTTTCTGAAACTTGTGGAAGAGTCTTCCCAAATTGCTGGGACACTAATGGGTACTTTGACCACCATGAAGTTTGATGGTTCACGTACTATGCATGGGCATGTAATTGAAATGACAAACATAACAGTAAGACTTAAGTCATTGGGAATGGAAGTGGAACAAAATTTTCTTGTGCAGTTCATTATCAATTCATTACCGTCTAAGTATGGTCCTTTTCAAATGAACTACAACACCATGAAAGATAAATGGAACGTGTATGAATTGCATGGTATGTTAGTTCAAGAGGAAACAAGGAGCTAAAAAGAAAGGAAAGAAGCATGGTAAGGGACAACAGAAGCAACTTAATGTTAATGTGTTCTTATCTCAAGTACGTAAGAAAGGAAACAAGAATGGAAAGTGTCATTTCTGTGAAAAATCTGGACACTTTCAGAAAGATTGCCTGAAACGTAAGGCATGGTTTGAGAAGAAAGGTAAGCTTTGTGCTTTTACATGTCTCGAATCAAATTTAACTGATGTTCCTTATAATACTTGGTGGATTGACTCTGGTTGTATTGTTCATGTTTTTAATACTATGCAGAAATTCCTTACAATCCAAACCATAAATAATAATGAAAGATTTGTTTACATGGGGAATAGAGTGAAGGCTCCAGTTGAAGCTATCGGGACCTATCATCTCATTCTCGATACTCGACGTCACTTAAATTTAGTAGAAACTTTGTATGTTCTTTCTCTTTTGAGAAATTTAGTGTCTTTGTCTAAGTTGGATAAGATTGGATATTCTTTTAATTTTGGTAATGGATGTTTTAGTTTGTTTAAGCATAATTATCTCATTGGTATTGGTACTCTTTGTGATAATTTATACAAACTGAATCTTGATAATCTTTTTGCTGAAAAACTCTTAACTCTGTATCATATTGTTGGTACCAAATGAAGTTTGGTGAATGAACAATCTGCTTACTTGTGGCAAATTTTATGTCATATATCTAAAGAAAGGTTGGAAAGATTAGTTAAGAATGAAATTCTTCCAGATTTAGATTTTATTGACCTTAGTATTTGTGTAGATTGTATTGAAGGAAAACAAACAAAACACAAAAAGAAAGGAGCCACAAGAAGCACAACCTTCTTGAAATTATGCACACTGATATATGTGGTCCTTTTGATATCATATCTTTCAATAAAGAAAAATATTTTATCACTTTTATTGATGATTTTCATGTTATGGATATATCTATTTGTTGCATGAAAAATCTCAAGCGATTAATGCCTTAGATGTATTTATTACTGAGGTTGAAAGACAATTAGATAAAAAGGTAAAAATAATCAAGTCTGATGGAGGTGGTGAATATTATGAAAGATATGATGAAAGTGGACAACACCTAGGTCCATTTGCTAAATTCCTCGAAAAGCGCGGCATATGTGCTCAATACACAATGTGTGGCACACCACAACAAAATGGCATGGCAGAAAGGCGTAATCGTACATTAATGGACATGGTTAGGAGTATGTTAAGTAATTCATCTTTACCTCCTTCGTTATGGATGTATGCTTTAAAGACTGTCGTTTACTTACTAAATAGGGTTCCTAGTAAAGCGGTTTCAAAGACACCTTTTGAACTGTGGACTGGTAGGAAACCTAGTTTGAGGCACCTGCATGTTTGGGGTTGCCCGACAGAACTTAGAGTATACAATCCACAAGAAAAGAAATTGGATTCAAGAACAACCAGTAGTTTTTTCATTGGTTATCCAAAAAAATCAAAGGGGTATAGGTTTTACTGTTCTATTCATAGTATGATAATAGTTGAAACTGAAAATGCTAGATTCATTGAGAATGGTGAAGTTAGTGGGAGTGAAGAACCACGTAATGTGGAAATTAAAGAAGTTAGGGTGAAAATTCCTTTATCCTGTACTTATTTTAAATTTGTTGTTCCTGAAGCTGTTGCACAACAAAGTAATCAACAAAAACAACAAGTTAATGCTCCTACTAATGAAGCCATAATTGATGAACCTGTAGTAGATGAACCACAAGAAGTAGCATCAAGAAGATCTTTAAGACAAAGAAGATCTGTTATTTCTGTTGATTATTTGGTATATCTACACTAGTCAGAAACTGACTTGGGAATTGATGTTGATCCAGTTTTATTTTCACAAGCCATTGAAAGCAACAATTCTGATAAATGGATAAATGCTATGAAAGATGGGTTAAAAACTATGGAACAAAATGAAGTTTGGGACCTTGTTGAATTACCCAAAGGTTGCAAAAGAGTTGGGTGTAAATGGGTCTTTAAGACCAAACGCGACTCAACTGGCAACATCAAACGTCACAAGGCCAGACTTATTTCCAAAGTTTTCACTCAAAAGGTTGGCATTGACTATAAAGAGACGTTTTCACCTGTCTCTAGAAAAGATTCCCTCAGAATTATAATGGCCTTAGTAGCTCATTATGACTTAAGAGCTACATCAAATGGATATGAAAATAATCTTTCTAAATGGAAATTTAGAGGAAGAAGTTTATATGAATCAACCTGAGGAGTTTTATATTAAAGGAAAGGAACACATGGTGTGTAAACTTAAGAAGTCAATATGCGGCCTTAAGCAAGTTTACCACAATGGTATCTTAAGTTTAATGAAACGATTGTCACATTTGGATTTAAAGAAAACACTGTGATCGGTGTATATATCTGAAGGTCAGTGGGAGTAAGTTTATTATGTTAGTCTTGTATGTTGATGACATCTTTTTTGCTACTAATGATCTTGGTTTGTTACACGATACCAAGAAATATCTCTCTGACAACTTTGAAATGAAAGATATGGGTGAGGCATTCTATGTGATTGGAATAGAAATATTTCGAGATAGATCACAAGGATTGTTGGGATTGTCTCAAAAAATCTATATTAATGAAGTATTAAAGAGATTTAGAAGGGAAAAATGCTCATTAAGTCCCATTCCAATTCAGAAAGGAGATAAGTTTAGTCTCAATCAATGTCCAAAGAATGACTTGGAACAAAAACAAGTGAAAGATATTCCTTATGCATCAATAGTTGGGAGTCTTATGTATGCCCAAACATGTACAAGGCCAGACATCAATTTTGCTGTCGGAATGCTGGGTCGATATCAAAGTAATCCTAGAATAGATCACTGGAAGGCTGCAAAGAAAGTGTTGCGATACTTACTAGGAACGAAGGATCATATGCTCACTTATAGAAGATCTGCTCATCTAGATGTGATTGGATATTCAGATTCAGATTATGCTGGTTGTGTGGATACAAGAAAATCCACATTTGGATATTTGTTTCTATTAGCTGGAGGAGCAATATCCTGGAAGAGTGTGAAACAGTCTGTTATAGCTGCATCCACTATGGAAGCCGAGTTTGTGGCATCTTTGTGGCCACAGTCCAGGCTAATTGGCTGCGGAATTTTATTTCAGGACTTGGACTAGTCGACAATATAGCCAGGCCGCTGAAAATTTATTGTGATAATACCGCCGCAGTTTTCTTCTCTAAAAATAATAAGTATTTGAAAGGTGCTAAGCATATGGAATTGAAATACTTTTCGGTTAAAGAAGAAGTCTAGAAACATAAAGTATCAATTGAACATATTAGCACTAAGCTTATGATTGTTAATCCTTTGACGAAAAGATTATCATCCAAAACATTTGTTGAACATGTTGAAAGGATGGGTCTTATTGATAGCAATAAATGATATATGTAAAGACTTTATTATGTTTATGTAATTGACACTTTGAGCTCAAATTATATATGTTTTTGTTGTTACCTGTTTTCTCTTGTATACCTAATATTGTGAATAATGATGACAGGTTCTGACTTAGATAAAGTATTCTGAGTATTATCGTTGGACCCATTATGTATTTGAAAGGTTATGTTAGGTAATAGACTAATATTGTAGTACCTGGAAGGAACTATGTCAATAAAGTGATGTACAACCGCCATGACTCATTTTAGTTGATTTATTTAACGATGACAAATGATGTTGGATTTAACGTTAATTATGCACATGATTGACATAAATATTAAACCATTAAATTAGCATTGTGTGTGCCAAGTGGGAGAATGTAAATTTCTATGGCCCACATAATTAATTTATTTACTGATTTAATAATAATTGAATTAGTTAAATCCTAAATCTGTATGGGGAAGTTACCTAGTAGGATTAAACTACTGACTAATCTATTAGTAGGATAATTACTGACTCCTAGTAGGATAATTACTGTCTGTTAGTGGATAATTATTATATCTACTAAATACATCGATGGAACGTGAAAACTGTTTGCTCTCCATATTATAAAAGGGGGGTCCTCTCTCTGCCAAAATAAGAATAGGATCCATCAAACACTATTCTGAAACATAAGTTTAAGAGAGAGATAAAAATCATATTCTGTTTTGTGCTTCCGCTTAATTCTGCCAACAGAAAAACCATGGAAAATTCAGGTAAGTCATTACTGAATTACTGTAACTTTGTGAATGTAAAAATCATGTAGTTCCATGTTTCTAAATAATTGCTAGGATTATTTATGTTAGATTGTTTAAGCTACACAATCATGTTAAATCCTTACAGTTTCTTCTCATCTTTGAAGTTGGATAAAAGATTTTCATCACGGGGACCAACAACAAGATCCTTATAAGTTCAGTTTAGTACTCTTATTCTATCTTGTTATGCCACATATGTTTGATGATTTTATTTTGATCGCTCATATATGTTTTTATGCAATTTTTAGGTTGATTGATGATTAAGAATGTTAATGGGATCATTAGAAATTATTTCGAAATTGTTGAAATGAGTTTGGGGGCCTAACGAAACTCCAATACAGTAAGGGTCTGTGTTTAGGCCATGCCACATATGCAAGGCACACCCTGAATGGGAAAATTAGTGTCCTGGAGAGATAAACACATGCCACACCTGTTGGGTGTCGTGTTAAGGGTGTAAGAATGCCCTGGCATGGCGCGATAAGGGCGTGCCATGCCAGTGGTCGTGGTGACGCGAAAATTTTATTTTTCTCTTCAGTTTTTCAAGGGTAATTTTCTCTTTTCTATCCTAATTAGTTCTATAACTAATACTATACAATTTTTCTCCCTCATAAGTCAAAACACACCATTTCCTCTCCTCCCAAACTATCAAGAACACTAAAAAGGGTTTCTTCTCCAAAGTTCATACTTTCAAGGCTCCAATTCAAGTTTTCTTCAAGAAATTCACTAAGTTCAGGTATTTAGGGTTGGAACAAAGATTACCCTCACTTTTGTGCCCAAAAGCTCAATTTTTACATGAGTTTTTTGGATTTGATGATTAGGGTTCATACCCACTTTCCATGCTTTTGAAATTATGATGCTTCCCTATGATTTAAAATTTATTTGGTACAAGAATTTGTATTTGCTCATAATTTTACTCACGTAATTGATTTTATGAATTGAGTTTTAGAATTTTGACATGAAATTCTATGAGTTTGGTAAATGTATATAATTTCAGCATTATTCACTAAGCTTACAAGAAGTTTAGACTTACTATTTCAGATTTATTATAATCTCAATTTTGATCTTATGATCTCATACATGATATGAAATTCACATAGTTACTTATGAGCATGGTTCAGTAACGTAAGCATGATTGATTTTCAGGCTTATAAACCTATATGCCTAATTTAAAGTGAATTTCATATATTATGAGCACTACTATGTTTTGAGAATGTTGACATCCAATTTTGACCATCCGATACTTCTTTTAGGCTTTTATTTTAACAAAATTATTAATTTCAAATGTTAATGTTTTTACACATTATTCTTGTATTAAATATAAATAACGACGTGTCATATCCATGATTTTAAAATATACAAATTATTTTTATTACTTTTGTCATCATTTTTAACACTTTATTTATTCAAATATAATGTTTTACATAATTTTAGTAGTTATATTATTTTTTGTAAATATGCACCCTCACACTTTTTCAAATATATTGTCTATTTTTGTCATTATTATTATTATTATTATTATTATTATTATTATCATTAAATTTTACATGCATAGTTTATTTTAGTATTGACATTATCACATAGCAACCGACCTCATTTAACTTTTTTTCTGCATCTTTAATTTCTAATCAATTTTGTACTCAATTGGTGTCAATCACAGCCAAAATTGAGCTCAATTTGGCAATAAATTAAATTTTAATTTTTAAGCCACTTTTTAATCCTGTTTTATCTCAGTGATTGATCAAAATAATCTAACGACTGAGATTCAAAACACCACTTTTCCCTTTTTAAACCAATACCCTAACCCTACTCCATTCTTCTTTTCCACAACAGCCATTTTCCCTCTCTCCCTCTCTCTTCTTTCTCTCACTAAAACAAGGGAAAAGGGTTAAATATGCCCCTCAACTTTGCGAAGAGGTCCAAATATATCCTCCGTTATAAGTTTAATCCAAACATGCCCTCGCTATTAAAGTTTAGGAGCAAATATACCCATAAACTTTGCGATCGGGTCCAAATATACCCTATGCCCTCGCTGTTAAAGTTTAGGAGCAAATATACCCCTTAACTTTGTGACTGTGTTTAAATATACCATCTGACAACAACAACAACAACAACAACAACAACAACAACAACAACAACAACAAAACAACAACAATAACAATAACAAAATAACAATAACAATAAATAGTTCAACTTTTACACAAATAAATTAGTTCAGACACATGAATTATGATTTGTTTCAATTCAGAACATAAATACATGTTAAAGTATTTTATATGTAATACCCCGTATATTTCTAAGCTAGAAAATGAACCATTTTTCCTACGCATGAAACCTCTTATCCTGTGATTCATGTTTGAGTACATGAATTAGGATGAGTATTCTAGTGATAATAGAGCTTATGATGTGTTAATCATGTTCATAAGAGTCACTTAGAGTAAGCCAAGCTAAGAACTTTTGAATCCACCAAATTTTCGTGTGTGATTTCACATAGGTCATCTTTGAACAAGTATAACTTGATTTATAGGTGATATTTTGGCAGATTTATACCCTCCAAATTGTAAAAAAATTGAATAAGCTTTCCGTCGATACAAAATTCGCCTAAAACAGACATCCGGTGAAGAAGTTATGGCGATTTAAAGTTTCAGCAGTGTCATTTTGGTCAGTGGCGCGTCGCGCCGTAAGCCAAAATGACAATTGTCAATTTCCAGTGTCTCTCTGTGATTCAACGCATTGCGGTGAGTTTCCAGGTCATAAACTAGTGGCAATACGATGTTTTCGCGTCGTGTCGGGACCCAAATCGGGTATTTTCACATAAATTAAAAGACACATCTAGAGGGGTATTTGGGTCATCTTCCCACCCATATATATATTCCATAAACACAGAATTAAGCCATTTTTCACCAAAACATACTCTTTTTCATCAAAATCTTCTCAAGAAAACATTAGGGTTTCTATTGGGGAATTCAAGTTCAAGCAAATTCTACCATCAAATTCCAAGAATCTCTCCATCAATCTTTACTAAATCAAGAACTAAGGCATGCGTAGTGTTGATTTATGGATTCCTTTCATCCATAAAGTTCCAGAACCCTCTTTTAAATTATGAATTATAAAGTCATGTTGTGAGTTGATTATTTTTGTGTGATTGATTGGTATACACTACCAAGTTAGAGACTTTATGTGATTCTAGGAAACTAGGATGACATGCAAATTGAAATACATGAATTTTGGGTAGTTTGAATTATTAAAAGTAGTGAATATGCCTATGTCATAAAGCGTGCATGCAAGGTGTTTGATAAAATACCTAAGAGACTAGAATTCATGTATTGTAGCTCAACAGAACTTAAGTGACAAGACCATGCTCTTTTCCTTATGACTCAACATGAATTCCATGCAAATTGTTGTGTATTGTTGTTGTGATATGGAATGTTCATAAAGTTAGAATCATGCAAGAATGTACATGTTATATGCACTATCTTCCATGTTAAAGATTATGATAATCATGTGTGGTATGAAATCCCCTATCTATGGTATTATGAATTATAAATATTGTTGGATTGTTTATGAACTAGTCTTATGAGATCATGCTACATTTTCTTGCAAGTCCTACTATTGTATAAGATATATGGAAACCATGTACTTCATGAATTTCCCCAAGTCATGATATTATGGATTATTGGTGTTAGCCATGTATTCACATCAGTCATGTGTGTCAGTTTCCTTCCATCGAGTCCTGGAGGTACTCGTACCCAAAAAATATAGTTGTGTGCCTAGAGCCATGTCATGTTATCACGATACTCTCAGTCAAGCCATGATCTATAGAATTTAGTCAGTCATGTGACTCAGGAAAACTCAGAAACTTCAGCAGACTCAGTAGTTCAGAAATCTTAGTACTCAGTAATCTCAGCAACAACAGTATTCCTAGCAACCTCAGTAATTTCAGTACTCTCAGTCAGTCCTCAGAACTCAGTACGTTCCTTCAGACAAGGGAACTCAGGCAACTTAGTTTAGCTCTGCTAAACAATACCACTAGTATCAGTTCAGTTAATCAGTAGCAATTTAGCTAATCAGTTCAGCTCAGTTATTTAGTTCAGTGTCTTTCAGTTGGGAGTAGGATTCAACACCAAGTGAGCCTAGGGATGGGGATTCACCCGCTAGAAAGGATTGAGATCCTTAAAAGCAATCCCTAAGTTTCAAAACTACGTAGCCAGTGTAGGTACAAGATTCACCCGTTAGATAGGACTGACATACTCAGGGGTCACCCGTTAGCACATTTATATGTATAGGACTGATCCCAGGAGTCACCCGCTAGATTAGAACTGACTCCACAGCAGTTGTCTTTACTAGTGGTGCGGTACTGAAACCCTTACAGTCAGGGCAGAGATTGGACCCCAGTCAGCTTAGCATGGGGCATGTCGGTTAAATGAATACATCCTACAGTTTTAGTTATAGATTCAGGACTGTCAAAGACAGTCAACTCAGCTCAGGAGTATAGATTCAGTACTATTAAATACAGTCAATACTTATCATTATAAATAGTCTTCAAGATCACCCACTATATAGGAATGATCTTAACTATGGTAAATCAGTATCAGAATCATCAAAATTAAAGATCAACCATTAGATATGATTGATCTCAGATTTAGTCATTCAATTCAGAAAGAAACTCAGATAGTTCCATTAGAACTTAGACGGTCCGATACAGTCGCTCAGTATCAGTTATATCGTCTATGCTGATCATCACAGTTATGTCAGTTATATCAGTCATCATAGCTTACATTATCAGTATCCAGTTTCAAGACTGTTAGACATAGTCAATCAGACCAATTCTTTATAATTCGAACTGTCAGAAATAGTCATCCATTTATTCAGTACTTCAGTATCAGTAAAGTCATGTTGTCAGTATTCAGACTCAGTAGTCAGTATCACCACGAGTTCAGTTATGGTTTCTTATGCATGTATGTATTCTCACGTTCATATTAGTCAGCATTGTTCATGAATATAACCTTTGCATTTAGCCTACCTCACTCGTCTACTCAGTACATTCAGTCGTACTAACGCATTTGCGCTATGGTTCTTTCTCTTATGTTACCCCATAGGTTCAGAGGCACGAGCTCCAGATCAGTAGTAGCATTCCAGTGTTCAGAGTTGCAGTGAGTCCTCATCCATCTGAGGATAATATTATTTTATTTCATTTATTATTGTAGTTCAGTTTTGCTAGACGAAGTTAGTTGGAGACATGTTCCTTCAACTCCTTATTCTGACAGTATTTAGAGGCTTTCAGATTTAGTTCAGATTTGATTCAGTCTTTCAGTTGTTTTGGGTATTTCATACCTCACTCAGATGTTATGTTTTTATTAGATTTGAACCATATGGCCTTACATCCTTTATTTTCGCATTTATTCAGTATATTATGCAGTGTACAGGTGCAGATATCAGTCATGGTTTAGCTTGTGGTCCTTGGGGGTCATGAGCACCGTGTAGCATTTCGGTTAAGAAAATCGGGGTGTTACACTATTAAACTCTTTTGATTTAAATTTTAGAAAAGTTTATGTTCTCAAGCAGCGACGGAATGATTTATATACGATTGAAATTATTTTTATGTATTTATAATAATAATAAAGTTTAAATTTTACATAAATAAATTCAGTTCAAACACGTGAATTGCGATTTATTTCAATTGAGAATTTAAACATGCGTCAAAGTGTTTAATTAAACTCTATCGATTCAAATTTAGAAAAGCTATGTTCATATTATCAAGTAGAGGCGGAACAATTTATATATGATTGAAATTATTTGTTGTGTATATATAATAGATGTTGCTCCTTCGGTAATTAAGTTCATGTATTTACTTCTTTATATTTTGAATCCTCTTAGTAAAATTTTAATTCCGCCACTAATATCATGTATGTTACGTATTTTTGCTATGCACATCAACTTCAATTGAAATATGTACGGTTTTACGTATGATTCATGTGTCTGAATTAATTTATTTGTGTAAAATTCGAACTTTATTATTACTATTATTATTAATATTATGGGTTATAACGGAGGGTACATTTGGATATTTTCGCAAAGTTAAGGGGTATATTTGCTCCTAAACTTTAACAGCGAGGGCATATTTGGACCAAACCTGTAATGGAGGATATATTTGGACCCTTTCACAAAGTTTAGGGGTATATTTTCTCCTAAACTTTAACAGCAAGATCATATTTGGACCAAACTTATAACGGAGGGTATATTTGAATCTGTTCACAAAGTTGAGGGGTATATTTGATCCTTTTTCCCTAAAACAACTGAACCGCCGCCGTCAATCCCTCTCCGATGAATCGTCACCAACAACGGACAGCCTTCACCTGTCACCTCTCTCTCCTTACCGGTCAACGATCCCCAACATCCAACCTCCACTGCATAACAACCAGCAACCAGGCCGCTGGCGTCCCTTCTTCCTCCGTTCTCCTCTCCACCGTTGCCTCCTTCCACCAGAGTATGCAGCAGCCATATACACCGGCGAAACCCCTCAAAATAGTGGACCAAATGGTCCCTCGAATCGCCGCCATCCCACTATCTTTTAGACGGTGAAATAGTGCCAGCGCCGGCCCTCCTCTTCTCCTGCCGCCGCTGCACAACTACACAGCCATAATCTTTCCATATTGGCCTCATCAGAAGTGATGACCGGTGAGGTGCCGCAACATCCAGTGTAGTCCCTTCCCCTTTTAACAGCGAATTCCCTCCGAGATGACCGACGAGGTAACGATTAATAACTTATTTGGAATTAGGTCGACCATTACAGGTTTTATCTTATTTATTCTTTCTATTATTATATTAGTTCTATGATTTTAAATAGATTGAGCTTCGGTTGATGTTCTTGATGTTATTTTTTGTGATTTGGGTGCTTAGATCGTCATATATTAAAAACTCCAATTTCTTGCTTTAACTTTGATTCTCTGTTATGTTGTTGGCATGAGTTACGATGGAATTGTGGTTTTTCGTCTACTCATGATTTTTATATTTGAGTTATGTGCGCAGTATCCCGAATTTGAAATTATGATTATCTCGTGCTCAACTATTCGAATATGTCTAATTTACCTTAACATGCCAGCAAATGTACGGGATTATTTGACAATTTGAATTAGGTTTCATGTGTAATTACAGTAATTTGATTGTTTGCTTCTTATTTTGGTAAATGACATATTCATATTTTTATTTTTATTTTTTTACTCACCTATTTAAGGTAACTTGGCTCCGAATTGATTTAATTTATTTGATTAAGGATATTAATACTGTGATTGATTGTTAAAATTATCCTTATTCCATTTCCCATTTTTATTTTTGGGAAACATCTGTGATTGATTAATGATACTGATTTGCCCTTTTGATTCTTATTCTCCTATTTATGTAAATTGATAAGTAATTTAGGGTAAGTGATTATTTTGATAACTTTGATTGATTTTTTTTTTTTTGCATATCTGATTATTCTATGAAAGGTAGGATCAATTCCGTAATTTTCATTTGTCTTACACTGTGATTAGTGACTTGCTTATTTTCTTAGTGAAACGATTTTATGTAGTTATGGGAGGTAACTTTGATCTCCTTTCCTTTTCAATGTTGGACTAATTTTATTTGAATGTTTTTAAATGACAATTTAGCATAATTATGCCCATTGAATTGATTTTGCTGACTTGTTAAAAGGAAAGTATTTTCTTGATTGATTGGAGGAATATCATCCCTTCCTTTATTCTTTTGATTGCCTACAACTCTTTTGCTATATAAACCACCCTTCCTCATTCTTTAAAGGACAACAACTTACAATTTGTAATTTATAATATTTACACTCTCCGTACTCTCTATACTCTACCTATTCTCTGTGATAAACAAGAACTTACAACTCACACCATCAAAAGAAAGTTTTAAGCGAACAAGAAACAATCTAACTTTATTACTTTCTATACTTACTGTTGGAGCATTGATTTCGACCTCTTTGTGATCCTATGCTGCTTGGGTTTTCTTATTATTACTTCTTGTTATCATCAATCAGTAAGTCTCTGTCGACGTAATTTTCTTTATTGATGATGTTAGTAAACATGTTTGCAAGAATTATTCGGTATTTGCTTGCTATGTTTGTGTTATATTATATTCTTGCTTGTATTGCTATTACGTATTGTCTCACAGGTATAAATAGATAGTTTTGGAGACTTGAAGAGTCATTGGGATATTGAGGAAGGGGTTGTTCATCCTTTTTTCCTTACTTAGCTATTTATTTTAATTCACTGTGTTGTAATAATTTTTATAAATCTCGATATAATGAATTCTGGACTACTTGGGGGACGGGGATTTATGTGCTCGATGAATCACGTAGGCTAACATAACTTAGGGCTACGTGTTTTATATGCTATATGAATCACCTAGGTTACATAATTTAGGATTCATTAATTAAATTGCGTATTATTTAGAAATCATGATTTTAGAAGTTTAACTAATTTCTCATTATCAAGATTATGTTTGAATATGCTTGTAACTTATTTTATCCTTGGCACGTTTAACAAAATTTGACATATTACAAATGACATCTTTGGCATTCTTTCACACTCTCAATGATTATATTTAATTTTCAACTTTCTAATAACATTTTATTAAACTCATTAACTAAATTTTTCGCATTTAAAAGGTAATATCTAGTACAAAAATCATTGTTCAGCATTAAATCAGGATAATTATAATTTCAGCATTTTTATCACTTTTGGCATATTAGTTCACCTTTTCAGCATTTTAAATAATATTCTCAGCATTAAAATCACTTTCCAGCAATATAAATTTGACTTTTAGCACTAATTTCAGCATATTTTTAACACTTTAACTAGGTTTTTAGCCTTTTAAAAGGGATAATTTTCAGCTATTAGATCACTACTTAGCATACAAGATTATTTTCCTACACTTCAATTACATTTAACTATCCTTTGCATAATAAATAATTATCACTTCATCACATGCTTATTTGACTTAGACACGTCATTTAACAAATTCATGACATACTTTTGAAGCATTTACTAATTCCCTCTTGACATAGCAATCACTTTTCACTTAGACATTATGCTTAATTAGCTTTATGTAATAAATTAACGTTCTTATTCTTTAACACTTGTTTAATTTTGACATGTCTTCTCATGAATTTTTGCCACGTTGTTATAAATGTTTGGGCAGTTACATTTTGTCACACTAACACTTGTTGAACACTTAGATATCATGCCTATAGATTAATAACACAAAAATAGCTATTATTTATCTTTGCATGTTAATCACACTAATCAACTTTAATTAATCAAGAGGATAACTAAGGACAATTATGTGCTACGTGGCGTCCTATTTGTTACACGTTTCGAGTCCTAGGCTACATAGCTTTATTTGTCTAGACCACAAAACTAAAATAAAAAAGTCCAATGCCTCTTGGACGATGGGGCGATAGATATTACTAAAGACGTTAGTTTTATCCTTGTATTAGAACGCCTTTAGATTTAACAAACAACCTAGATGGGGTGGAACAGGTAGTCATTTGGAAGTGATGATCTCCAATAGACATTAAAGGTAAGACATATGACTTGTCTAAGAGTTCGGCCAGTAGGTCGAATGATGATTAAAAAGTTGGGGTTTTGATTTGAATGAGACCAAAACAATTTCTTTGTTTGATTTGATAATTTTTTTTATTTACTTTACATGCTTATTTATTTGGGGTAGTTAGTTTTTTTAAATAAGCAGTCCCTTTTTTGTTATAAATTATGCAATTTCTTTCTCCTTATTTATCATATTATGTTTTTATCACTTAGATAATCAACAATTAGAAATAATAAAATAATATGTGTTTGCTCATTAATTACTTCATCACTTAGTTAACAATTAAGTTAAAATAAGAGACTTTTATTTGATCACATAGAATCTCCACGTAAAATATGAACTCGATCGGGAACCACCTTTGTGGACCTCGAAAGGTGCCTAACACCTTCCTTTTGAGGTAATTTGAACCCTTACCCGAACTCTGGTGAACTAAAACTAAATAACAAAATAGGTTTGTAGTTATCCTAGATCGGTACCCTAACGCACCTTAATTCGTTAGGTGGCGACTCTTCACACTTCTTCCTTAAAATAATCTCAAGAAGAGTGGTCACGTCAAATTCTGCTTTTTACAAGAAAAATGAGGCGCGACGGGGAGTAGTATTTAGAACTGAGGGGATGCGAGTTAAGACTGTCTAACGGGTCGGGCTGGGTCAACCCGGAACCGGCCCCCTCTCTCTTACCGGGTTACGGGCCGGTTACGGGCCGGTTTTGGCCTTAACCGGGCCGGGCCGGGCCGGGCCGCACAGTAAAAAAAATAAAACCCACCCGGAACCGGCCCACTTAACCCAATCCGGTCAAACCCGCTAAAACCCGGTCAAACCCGGATAGCAACCGGTCAAATATACACTATATATACTCTATATACACAATCTATACATTGAATATACACTTCTATAGAAGATATATACAATGTATACATTAAATATACACTTCTATAGAAGATATATACACGTGTATACATTAAATATACACTTCTATAGAAGATATATAATGTATACATTAAATATACACTTCTATAGAAGATATATACACGTGTATACATTAAATATACACTTATATAGAAGATATATACACGTGTATACATTAAATATACACTTCTATATAAGATATATAAACATATACACATGTATACATTAAATATACAGTTGTATAGAAGATATTAAAACTTTAAATTGATAAATAAAAAAAATAAAAAACAACGACTAAGGAGTGAATGAATTTGTGGAATTTTATTGATTGCAAAATGATCCAAAATTTATAATTTACATGAATGAAAAATCTATAAATTATGCATCATTTTTTCCAACTCATTCATGTTAATATTAATTGGAATTTGCATAGGATAGTCGAAGTCAACGGGGGCAAACCCATGCATTGGACTTGATTCTGTTGAGTTCTCCCGTGAAGTCATAATTTCTTCAAGTTTGAGGTCGTCGCTTGGCTCTGGTTCCATTCCTTGGTTTCTTCTTTCTGCTCTAATCCAATCTTTAAGGCAAACTAAAACATTCATTGCGTTGCTTCCCAATGAGTGTCTGTTGTCTCCAAGCTGCTGTCGTCCCTGACTGAAGGCGCTCTCTGATGCAACGGTTGACATTGGAACATTCAAGATATCTCTGGCTAATCTTGAAAGTACAGGATATTGTGATTCATTATTCCTCCACCAATCCAGCGAGTTGATCCGTCGTCTGCGATCCTCTGGTGGCGTCCGCAGATAATATTTCAGCTCTTCCCGATAAGTTGATGTGTAAGCTCTCTCATCCACACTGTTCCAACAAGTTAAATCATAAAGCGAATCAGGAAAACCACTATGTGCCGGCCTTTTAGAAGATGATGGCTCCTCGGGAGGATGAGGAATGACAGTTGGACTGATATTTGTAGGTACGGCTGAATCAAATAAATCAGCATAGTGATTATATAATTTTTCTATATAATCTTTTGCATCAGCCGTAGACGTCCACAAATCAGGCTGCTCTTGTTCAGACTCACGGTTAGTATTTATTTCTAAGTTAGCATAAATAAGAGTACTAAAGTGACACATATGATTAAATTTCATGCACGGATTTAACATAGCACCAACCAAGTAAATAGGGGGAATCGGGAAGAAATATTTTTTAAATTTCGTAAACATAGCGCCAACAGCTTCTTTATAACCTTCTTTATTTTTATATTGTTGGAGCAAACCAGAAATATCGGCTATATATGCCAAAATATTACAAACAGTAGGATAGTATGCACCGGAAAATTCAACCGTAGCTACATAAATTTTTTCTAAAAACTTAACAAGATCATTAATTATAACCCAATCAGAATTATGTAACATGCAATCAGCAGAATCAGCAAAAGAACCACAGTGTTGGTTAAAAGTTAGTGTAATAGGAATTCTATATTTATAACAAGTTTTTAAAAATTCATACGTAGAATTCCATCTAATATCAATTTCCTCAGGCATTAAAATCGGTGTAAGTCCATTTTCTTGACATTTAACTTTAAATTCTTTAATTCTCGCTCTACGATTATTTCCTTGAATGAAACCTACGGCAAGACGAATTTTTTCAATATAAACCTCAAAAAAGTCAAGACCATCTTTTACAATTAAATTATAGATATGACATGCACACTTAATATGAAAAATTTCAGGAAAGGGTGGAGATAACGTAGATTTTATTTTTGTTATAGCATTCTTGTTGTTAGAAGCATTATCAAAAGCAATACATAAAATTTTATTTTCTATACCATAATATCCGGCAATTTTAATAATAGAATCAGCAATAAATTGTCCAGTATGTTTGCGATCTTCATCATATAAAAAAGCAAGAATACGTTTTTGCATTATGAAATTACTATCCATCCAATGACAAGTAACGGTTAAATAATCATTTTTATTAACAGCACGACCAAGATCAGAAGTTAGGGACAATCTACATTGAATATTTTTTAAGAATGTTGATAAATAAAAACAATATTGTGAATGGAGTTTAAAAATATCAGACCGACAAGTAGTTCTAGGAATACCATTAAACATAGGATTATAAATTGCTTGTATATAACGGATAAAAGCATTAGAAGAAGGAAGACTAAAAGGCAAACAACCCACAGCTACCATTTTAGCTATTTCTTCCCGGTCCCTCAATTTATTATACTTTTTCGCTACTTGACCGGTTGTTGGGTCCATTCTAGTTTGCGTTGACCCACCAACATCCCCACCACCTTTTGCAATATTTAACTCTCTTTTGTGATCTTCAGCTATATGTCTCATTAACGTACCCGTACCCCCTTGCTTACCGCCACTTCTATGCTTATATATTTGTTGACAAATATTGCACTGCACCTCAATATCTGATATACGTTCAAAAAATTGTCATGCAATACTAGTTCTTTTACGGGGTTTTGGGGCACTGGGAGGACAGGAAGGGAGATTAACTGATTCAGATCTAACGTTAGCATCTCCTACTGCAGGTGTTTCAACAATATTTTCATCATCTTCGTCTACATTAACTGCATCTACTTCATTTTCTTCTTCTATACCGTAATTTTCTTGAAATTCTACATAATCCATATCGTGAGCACCTACACCTATTTCTTCCTCAAAAGGTGTACCAAGCGGTACCGGAGGCGAAGTCACACGGGTATATCTATTACTTGAACTACCTCTACCACTAATAATTCGCTTTTTACTACCACTACCGCTTCCGGGACAAAACTTTTTAACACCTTTAGCAGCGAGGTTTTTTAATTTATCCATAATATAAATTAAATTAAATTAAAAATATTCAAAATACACAAATATAATAAAATTAAATATTAAACAATTAATACAATAAATAAAAAGTAAACGTAAGAGATGGAACGACAATACCAAATTTTGGAAGTATCCGAAGATTGCGACTTTAGAAACTTCCGCTCTTACTTTGTAAACGAAAAATTAAAAAATTAAAGTGAACACTTTAAGAAATTAAATATATTGAATATTTGAGAATTGAGAATTGAGAATTGAGATTTGAGAGAGAATGAGATTTGAGAGAGTGAAAAATTGTGTGAGAAATGATTTGAAGTTGTAGGGTATTTATAGATTTATTTTGAGGATTAAAAAATATTTTATATATATATATTTTTTTTTTAATTAAATGGGCCCAAACTAGCCGTTTGGACCCAAAAACGGTAATATTACCGTTGGGCCAACGGCTAGTTTGGCCCAAAAAATTAAAATTAATTTTTTTTTTTGGTACCGGGTCGGGCTGGGTTAACCGGGCCCAATTTAAAAAAAAACCGGACCGGGACCCGGTACCCTAAAGCCCTAGGGCTTTTCGGGCCGGGTCAAACCGGTCCGGTTTGGTGTTTCGGGCTGGTTCGGACCGGGTCGGGCCGGGTCAGCCCGGCCCGTTTGACACCTTTAATGCGAGTTCAGCGCACCCAATTCCCAAAAACCATATGTCATCATAGGTTAAAGGGTTCCTCGCCAGAAAGTATCTCCCTTGCCAAAATAGGCTCAGTTTAGTGATCATTCCAGTTCACGTTCTATACCGATAGCAAGGTATGGTTCAACCCTTCTCAATAGGGGTCAGACGTTGGAATCCGTATCGCTTACATGGTTTATGTCGGTTGTAAGAATCTCCCACAAAAAGGATGATTTTAGAAATTAAGTGTATCGACTCACTAACTTTACCAATTTCAGACTTTGCTACTTATGCTTTATAGTATCTCAGTTTATTCATTATCATTATGAGTCTGGATACACTTAGTTCTATATGTAGTTTAATGATGGGCAACTAACTGCAAGGGACCAGGTTCCTTGTTGTACATGGTACAGTACAACTGACACGTGTTATTTGTAAAGTTTTGTCCTCTTGTATAACAAATTTGCAGGTGCAGTTTTATATTGATTAGAACAGCTGGTCCAATGATCTTTCAGCCCTAATCATCACTTGCTATAAAAGAAAATAGACTCCTCTTCATCAAATTAGTTTTTGCAAAAATCAAAGAGTTAAAAGTGGCAGCAAAAACTCCATTTCAAGATTGCTCAATCATTACTCATGTTCTTATATTTGTAATATGCTTAATGAGTGAGTGAGTGTTCTTGAGTGAGTAATGGTTTGTAATTGAACTACTCATGTTATATGAGTAGAGTTTTTTTTTATTGAGAGATGTGCTTAAGTAGAGTTGCCTAAGCTTGTGATTGATTAGAGCTAATCAGTAGAAAGGGTTCTTAGTAGAGTTACCAAGATGAGCTATTAGTAGAGTGTCTACTAGTGAAAGAAGCATAGAGGTAGGCTAAAATGTAGAATGTAATCAGGAGGTTGATTATAACTGATTTCTTTGGTGCTTGCGAGGACAAGCCGTGGTTTTTACCTTCCTAGATTTCCACATAAGAATCTTTGTGTCTTTACTCTTCTAGCATTGTCTCTTACTTTTCGGTTATTTTTGTGTACTTTTCTTGTGATAAATTTTGAGGGACCTGGTCCCTCACTGTGTGGTGCAACCCCCAAGGGTTTTAACAATTGATATTAGAGAAGGTCTATATAAAAGGTTCACACCTAGAGTGTCCTGGTTAGCATGACTGCTCCACATAATCTAAAAGAAAGACAATCTACCACTAGACCACCAAGATTCAACGAGTAGTATTATAAGTGGTGGAAAACTAGGATGTTTGACTTCACTATGACTAAAGATAGTGAGTTGATGAACATAATTCTTGATGGTCCTCATGTGCATGTTAAATAAGTTAAAGAAGGAGAGGTTACAAAAATGGTTGTTAAAAACAGAAGAGAGTGCCATGATAAAGATAGGAAGAACATTTAAAAGAATTACAAAACCAAGAAATTTTTATTATATGGCATAGGTCCTGATGAATACAATAGGATCTTAACTTGTGAAAATGCTAAAAAGATCTAGGATTACTTGAGGACTGCTCATGAAGGCACCACTAATATGAAAGATTCAAAAGTAGGCATGCTGACTACTTAGTATGAAACCTTCACCATGAAAGAAGGAGAAACAATCCAAAAATACATACAAGGTTCACTTCTATCACAAATGGCTTCACTGCTTAGGTAAAATGATTCCCTTGTACAAACTAGTGAGAAAAATTCTTGGTGTTCTTACTAAGTCCTGGGAGAGCAAAGTGGAAGCCATAACTGAAGCAAGGAACTTCAAAACCCTCACAATGGATGAACTCATTGAAAATCTAAAGACTGGTGAGCTCAAGAAGTTGCAAAGGCCGGAGAAGAAGGAAGCAAAAAGAGAAAAATTCCTGGCATTGAAAGCTTTTGAATATGATCTAGTTGATGATGAAGACACTGATGTTACCAATTTGGTAAATAGGATTGTTAAAGCCATGAAGATGAGTAGTCAGTTCAAAACAAAAGAAAACAACAACAAAAAGGGAAGTACTACTGAGGTATTTCATAAATGTGGAAGTCATGAGCATTTCATTAAAGGTTGTATACTATAAAAAATGGATTACTAGGGCTACCTCAAGACTAGAGGTGACAAGGGAAATAACAAGGACCAAGTCCCTAAATATTCAAGAAGAAAGACAACAGCTGAGTATGCTGTAAAGCAATCTCTGGCAGCATGGGGATACTCTTCCAGTGATTCAAGTGAAGATGAGAAAACTGGAGATCTTTCCATGATAGCAGTGGAAGATAATCTAGTTATCTATAATTTCTTATTTTCTTTCATCGAAAATACAGATGATGAAGAAAAAAATGAGGTAACTTCCTTTGATATAAAGGAAAATCTAGATAACTATTCTGCTAGGAAGATAAAAAAGCTTTCAAGTGTGTTGATAGACTATGCATGTGAACTAACTGCTGAGAAGAATGCCTTAGAAGAAAAAGTAGAGGATCAAGAGCATGAGCTAATTGCTTTAACTCTCCAAATTTTTGGAATTGAAGAGTTGTTCACAAAGATGAAATCTAAAAATCTGAATTTGAAGAAGGTAAATGGTGTAGATGGTAAAAGGAAGAAAGAAGACTTAAGGCTTCAGATTGATCTCGAGGAGAAATTCAAAGCTACATAAAAACACCTTATATCAGCACTTCACAAAAATGAAGAGTTAGAGAGGGACCTAGTCCACTTGAAAGAAGAGTTGAACAAGTCTCTGAAGTGGACTACTTCTTCACTGGTCCTTTTTGACTTGACTAGTCAAGGTGTTAATGATGTTATAGGTCTGGGATATCAAGGAAAATGCCAATCTGTTGAGTTTAAAGGAAAGGTTGCCCATGATATAGAAGTAAAGGGCACAAACTCTTGTGCACTCACTATGGAAGAAATGAACATTTGAAAGAAAGATGTTAGCACTAGCTTAAGGAAAAATTAAGGAATACTAAATACATTCAGTAGGAGAATGCACATCCTTAGGGGCTTCGAGTCTCTGAAAAAAGTTAAAAGGAAGCTATCACTACCTAGATGGGCTAAGAAGAATTTGATCATACCATTATCTTCCTACTAGGAACTTAATCTTAAATGGGTTCCCAAATTTAACTTGTGATCATGATTCTAAGCATGGGAAGGGGATTGTAGTTAGGAATAGATCGCTGATTGAAAGGGTTCAAAGCTTAATGATGGAAGGTCTAACTATGTTCTCTCTCTTAAGACACTTTAGGTAAAGGTGTATTATTGTGAAAAGTTGAGCTCAAGGACCTAGTACTTGGATTATAAAAGCTGATGTTCAAAAAAGGGGTGGGTGAAGCTTATGTTCAAAAGAAAGCCCTAGAATGACCTTCAGATTTGATGAATGAAAATGCTTTGGAGAATGAACTGAAAAAGAATTTTGTGGATTCATATAAGGGGTGCATGTAGTTCCTGATTAGTTAGGAAAATTATCGGTTCTTGGTAGTGCTAAAAATAATGAGCAAAAGGATGAACGATGCAGATAAGTCTTGATTCTCAGGAACCTATTCCCTAGGAAATTCATCTCAGAAGGAGAAGCTTCAGCAACTCGAATAAATTCAATTCCGGGACCTGGTCCCAGACCTTCTTTAGGAATAAGTATTGAAGATAAAAGGAGTGTGCAGAGATTAATGCATGATACTGACTTAACCTAATACGTGAATCAACGTCTCTCCATAAAATTGGCTATGATAAGAAGACAGATATCCTTGACAAAGTAAGTGCATATTAGTCTAAATCAGTACCATACCCTTGCAAGTATAAACCCATGGGAACAACTTTGAAAATGGACAAATGTGACTTGCACAAATTTGAAGATTCACTCAAAAAGGAGAGGGACCTGGTCTTATCTCTCAAGTTGGTATCGTTACAGTATGCTTTAATAATCATAAAATGTTGTCTAGAAAGCCTTGTGTTTTTCCTTCTCTAAATAAAAGTTGTCAATTCTTTTGCAAAATAAAAGTTGCTTTAATCAGGATCAGACATGTCATTTCAAAAGAAACATCTTTTGATGACAACAATCACCTCTTTAAATTGATAAATCAGGCGATTTCTCTCTCTTAATATCAACTCATCATTCTTTGCCTCCTCTAAACCAGATTGGTCACTCTTACTCTCTCGCTCACAAAACCAAATAACTTCCATTACTACTTCCTTAAACCTAGCTAAGAACCCTGAAGTAGATAAAAGTCCAAAAAATCAAATTGAATGTGCCTCGTCGAATACCTTGATCCTTTAGCAACCAAAGCCATAGAAAACTTTACCTTAGGTCTTCTAATTAAAGAAGCCGACCAAAGCTAGTTAAAGAAGGAATAAAATATTGATGAATCGAAAGGTTATGTTAGGAAGAACTTTTGATCCCAAGATATATAAGGAGCCTAGAATGATAGAAGTTGGTAGAGCATGTCAGGCACCAAGGATTTCTACATCTATTTGAGCAAATAGCACTAGTGGTTTTTTAAAATAAAGTGCAAGGAAAGCTTATCAATATGGATAGTGAATCGTAGGGAAAGATCTTGATGTACCTATAATAGGTGTGAGATTAGTTGTAAAATAGCATCCCTCAACTGAGTTTATGATCAATGTATCAAAGATAGGAAGAACATCAACATTTGCAGTAAAAAGGAAGTTCTTACAAATAAATATTAGCTGGTATTTGAGTTCATCAACAAGGTCCTACTACAAAGGCTATAAAAGAGAACAATTACCTCAATTATTGACTTGTTCTTGATCGAATGTCTGAGTAAGTTCGAGTTAATAAGATTACCAGGGCATATGAAAAAGGTAATTTGTGAGAAGGAAGGGAAGCATGGAATGACATATGGGTACTTCCTCAAAAAAGTCATCGATCACCTTGGGGTAATTAAGAATTATGTTAGCAGCAAAGGACACTGAAATAATATACCTGAAAATACAAAATAAGAAGTTTTCTTTTGAGGGACCAGGTGCCACAGAAAAACTTGCATATGATAATGCAAAATTGTAGACAAAAGTGGTAGAACTAACTGGTAAAGTTCAAGGATTGAATGATAAAGTGAAGGACCTTACCAAACTATTGTTGGATGCTCACAGTGCTGAAAATGTAAGAATGGAGATACTTATTAAGTCCTTTTCCCCAATCCTCCATCTACCTGATCCCTGTTATCCTCATTCCCTTATCAACCTTATGTCAGCTTCACATCTTCGTTCTCATAATGACTTTTTAAGGACAATTATTTTTATATTGATTATTTTAGCTTATTGTATTGGTACTTATCCTGATTAATCCTAAACGAATTTTTATTTAGGATCTTTATTTATCTCCTTTGCTTTAAAGTTGTTCTACATAATAGTGTTGCCCCAGTAGTCATGAGTTAACTAATATGTTCCATCTTTATTCTTGGTTTACTGTTCTCACTTTTCAATGATTCCAAAAGGGGGAATACTGAGTTCACGTGTAGGGAGCAATTACTAGGTGAATTGAGTTGCAGATTTTAATGACATGATGATAGGGCAGAGTATATGATGTGTTGAATAGATGAATGAAGGTGTATGTTGACAGAGGGAAGCAAACATATGCTTAGATTTTTTGTTGAAAAAGACAACAAAGGACCATGTCCCTATGTTGCATGATGGATGAAGCATGATTATACGGGGAACATTCATCTTCAGGTGGTAATCACACTAATTAAATGTCATGAATGTGCATTGATGCTCAAAGCTGAATTGTTGGTTTTTCATCATCAAAAATAAAGAAAATTAATATATGTAGTTTTGATGATGAGCATCTAACTACAAGAGATCAGGTCCCTCGATGTGCAAAGTACAGTACAACTATTACTCGTTGTCTGTATTATTTTGTCCTCTCGTGTAACAAACTTGCAGGTGCTATTTTGTACTAATTAGGATAGCTGGTCCAATAATCTTTCAGCCCTAATCATCACTCAGCTATAAAAGGAAAAAGATGCCCCTTCATCAAATTAGCATTTGCAAAAAGCAAAGAGTGAAGAGAGCCAGCAAAAGCTTCATTTCAAGATTTCTCAAGCATTACTCATGTTTTTATCTTTGTAGTATCCTTAATGAGTGAGTGAGTGTTCTTGAGTGAGTATTGATTTGTAATTGAACTACTCATATTATAAGAGTAGTGTTTTCTTTTGTTGAGAGAGGTGTTTTGGTAGAGTTGCCTAAGCTTGTGACTGATTAGAGTTAATCAGTAGAGAGGGTCCTTGGAGAGTTACCAAGATGAGTTGGTAGTAGAGTTGCTACTAGCGAAAGGAGCCTAGAGGTAGGCTGAAATCTAGACTGTAATCAAGAGGTTGATTATAGCGGATTTCTTTGGTGCTTGTAAGGACAAGTCGTGGTTTTTTTTTTCTAGTTTTCCACGTAAAAATCCTTGTGTTTTTACTCTTCCTGTACTGTCTCTTAATTTCTAGTTAGTCTTGGTGTACTTTGCCTGTGATTGATTTTGAGGGACCTGGTCCCTCATTATGTGGTGCAACCCCCAAGGGTTTTAACACTTAACATGCATGTTTTGAGATTTATGATTTATATTAGTTTTTACTTACTGCATTAACCCATGTATACTTAGTATATTCCAGAAGTACTGACCACATAAATATCTGTGTTATATTATTTCATACTGTAGATTTGGTGTTCGTCTTTAGCTGTACAATTATCCACAACTACCACCTCCTACACCTCGTAAGTTGGTGAGTCCTCATATTCTGTGTCACGATCTAAAAATCAAGGGTCATGATGGAACATGCCATGGAAAGCCTTGAGAAGTAAACCTATCACCCAAACTGATATGGAATAATAGATAATACCAAAATCAAAGGCAAAAACCCTAGCACAGAGTTGAACCACACACATATATATAGTAAAAACGGAAATACATAGTTAATGATACCAAATCAAATTCCAAAACATGATGTCACCAGGTAAGAATATAAGAAATACAACTCGAGATCAAATACATAAAGTTTCTAAATAAGAACAATTCCATCTATGAATACTAATAAGGACATAGTCTAAATACAGAAAAGAGTCAACTATGGACACATGAAATCGACCGTTACCCCGAAAGCTCCAAATGTTGCTCGAATCAACCACCGTGAGGCGTACTTAAACCTGGATCTGCCCCAAAATGGCTGCAGTAGGGGTGAGTACGGTCAAATTGTACTCAATAGGAATCATAGGCCGATTGAGCAAAGAAGAAAATAAAATATACAAAATACACATTAAGGGCACGCCACCTACAATCGAAAAATGTCCCAAATAGTAGCCTAGATTGTCTCCGCTAATAATTCTATAATATTAACATACACCAAAGAAAATACAAGAAAGGAATACAAGTATACATATATTACACATACAAGTATAAGAAAGGAAAACATATGGATAGGTATCACATGAAGAAAGGTAATATACCACAAAAAAGTACAAAGTAAATACAAATGCAATAGAGCTGATGATGATGAGAATTATGTGATGCATGAGGTTGTCGCACCACCTCTGTATACACCTACAAAGCTAAATCTTTCTGGCATAGGACCAATGGGGGCTTTTTCAACTCGTATACCACCAATATCCAATACCAATATCCATAACTCCTCTATGGCACATCTATCAATAGAGGGTCTTTAAGATGTCACATTTTCTGTTAGAAAAAGCCAGTGTTCTTAGTATTTCTATTATTTCCAGTGGTACCAATATTTTATAAATGTATATGATATCAGGATGTAATGCTCACATGCAACAAGAATGAGTATTTCTATGTCCAACCAATATTGCAACCAAGTGAGCCGAGTATTCACTCAATATTTCCAACTATCCATGAATTCCAACTATCCATGAATTCCAATATAATCCATATGCTAATAGAATAAAAATATATTAAAGTACATCATTGGTACCACATTAGGATTTTTCATCATATAAGATCCAATTAATTTCATGTACACAAGGCCAACAATATCACATATGACCCTCCATGGTCACACATAGCCACTAATATTTTAAATTCCACCAAATAACATTAATATATAGGTACCCACATGGGAATAACATAATAAATATAGCCATTTTCATGATTAGTTCCCACACCCATAACATAACTTTGTATCAACATTACATACCTAGGCCAGTCTGAAGAAAGCTAAGCCATAACCTACCTCAAATATTGAAATCAGTCTGCAAACCTTCAATCCAAAGACTTAATCCCATGAACAAACTCGAAATCTACTAACACATTAAAATATAGAATCTACGTGCCAAAAGAAAACCAATGATACCCATGTTGTCTATTTTCAAGTCGGAGTTAATATGGACCTTCGAAATGAACTTTTAAAAAAGAAGGAAGAGACCATAATTTTATGTTTTAAACAAGTTTCTCAGACTCTTAGGAGTCTACAACTGAAAACCCAAGAAAAAATGAGTAAAAAATAAGATCCAAATCGAAGAAAAATTATTTTCAAACTTTACCGATAAAAATCTCTAAAATTCATGTTAAAAATTGAGAATTACAGTTGTTTTGAAGTGAAATTGAGAGAAAAGTGATAATTTTAAAATTAGAAACTCACCCAAGTGAGAGCAAATTGAAATCGGGGTATAAGTTGGATAAATATAATTTGTAGGTCTTTCAGGCCAAAATTTCCAATTTTTCCACTTTTAAATCAACGTTAAAACAAGTTTTAAATGATAAAGTTGAGGGGAAGTAATTGAAATAGGTGCGTTATAGCTTACCCAAGCTTAGAAATGGAGGAAACTGCTTAAAATCACAAAACCCTAAGCTCTAAGTCTCAAAATTGGTGAAAAATGGCAAAACATGGGTACTTATTGTACCTAAGCATCGCATACGCGATCATCGGGTCAGTGACTACCGCTTACCCGACCATGTGTTGCATACGTGGTACCTCACCTGATGGTATTTATCGCCTAAGCGACCCTGTCATCGCATAAGTGAGTCTCGCAATCGCGACCAAGAAGTCATGTAAAAGTCACTTGGGTATGGTCTACCAATCGCGTAAACGACCAACTAGTCACTATGCGGGTGCACTAGCTGGAGACTTGGAGAATTTCAATTCTCTGTGAACCCCTCAGGATTCATTTAGAATCCCATGAATGCAAACGAACTATGCTACCATATCAATTCAATGCTTCGTTCTTATTGGTGATGTCAATTTTTTTTTAAATGTTATTTTCACAATATTGACCCCCAAAACTCAATTTCATAACTTTCCAAATCGAGGATCAAAATGATCTATAAAAGCCATAAAATTATACCAATTATGTTATAAATCTAAAATTAACATTTTGGATCTGCTGGGACAGTCTGTTTTGTCATTCAATGCAAAAATTAAAACATATTGACCGAAGTCAACTATAAGTATTTTCAAGCCATCAAAAATCATACTATCACATAAATCATATCTAAATGCACCGAGAATTGTTCCAATTATTTTCACACCTTAAAAATACCATAAAGTAACCACAAAATGGGTAAAATTGTCAAATCACTTAGCAATAAATATCTCACATAAATCACCAAAAATAAGGTCGTTACATTCTGAGGGCCAAGTCTATGGTTACATTCAGATGTTCAGCTATTTATAAGTTCAGACTTTATGTTTTGCTTTGAGTCAACTAGGGTCTACTCTTGTGGATCTTCATTATGCTTAGAGGCTTGTCAAGACTTGTCACTAGTTGTTTTGTTTTCTATAAGTTTTTGATATTATTTAGTTTATAGTGTTTTATTGATAGTATTCACCCACTTAAGCTCAGGTTATTAATTCTAGCTTCATCTTATATTTTAAGTATATTTATCATGGTATATTGTTGAGTACATATCATGGGTTATATTTGAGGCTACTCGCAGTCCTAAGCACCGTGTGATGTTTAGGGGTAGTATCGAGGCATTAGAAACATGGTATTAGAGCCTAAGGTTTTAAGAATCCTAGAAAATCTGACAATCCGCATTACTTAGAGTCTGTATCATGGGTGTGAAGCACGCCACACTTATGAGTAAGGGTATACGGGATGTATTAGGAGTTATATTTTCTTTCATGATCTCTATTATGCTTTGAAGTTATCTCTATCTGCCCTACTTGTGCTTTCACATGGCAGAGAATGCCTCTTCACAGAGTTTACGATCGTATAAATAGGGACCAGCTAGCCCTACCACTAGCTGGCAGACCTTTTGAATGAGAATGTCTCCCATCCTGAGTTTTGGGATGCTTTTGTAAGACCCCACAAAATTCTAAGCTTGATTCAGTCCTATAAAAGCTAGTAAGGGGTACCAAACTTAGAAAAATTCAGCTAAGTATTCATACTTAGAATTATTTTAGCCTTCGTAAGTTGGTGATCCTTTTTCATGACCCATATATCCTTTAAATATTAATATTTAGGTTAATTCATGATCAGGAATGTCAGTAGGTATTCTAGAATAGTTTTTGGATTTTTCAGACTTCATTTGAAACACATTTGAAAGCTCAAACCAGTGGATCGGCGTGATCTCAATGCGCTGCATCACCCATCACGTCGATGAGTATTTTTTCCCAGCTCCCAGTGCAAATTCCAGTGAACCAACACTGACTTGATGTGATGTGTTTGCTATCGCATCGATTCCAATGATGCGACACATCGGTCTACGAATTGTTAAATCAGTTTTCAGTCATTAAAAAATTGCGACCTTAGGGATAATTGGGTCTTTTCCCACCTTATGTCAGCCCCTAAAACACGAGATTAAGCCTCTTTAGAGGTAAAATCCATTCATTTTTCTTAAAATTTCTCAAGGAAACCTTAGGATCTCCAATTCAAGATTCAGCCTTCAAAAACACTCCATCATTCTTCGCAAATTTGAATACCAAGGTATGTGAAGTGTTCATCCAAGGGTTTCCTTCCACCCTTGGAGTTCAAGAAACTCTTTTTTAAGTACAAGTTAATTGATTTTATGGATTTCATGTTGGATCTTGAATGTGTTATTGTTTGTGATGTTAATGGCGATCTAATTCCAGTGCCACCAGTGGTCAGCACCAGAACTGATTGTATGCCCTCCAGTCCCGACACAATCAAGAAAGTTCTCCTAATGTGGTTAGGTGTACATTATAAGTCTTTCATTTACATGTTTATGCTTTGTTAGATCCTGGGGCTTCACTCTCTTTGGTAACCCCTTATATAGTTATCAATTTTGGAGTCAGTCCTAAAATCTTCATAGAACCCTTCTCAGTGTCTACCCTAGTAGGTGTCTCTATTATAGCTAGATGGGTATATAAAGATTGCCTAGTTACCGTACCCTAGAGAATCACTCCAGTTGATTGCTGAATTAGATTCATTCAGTTTTAGTTTTCTAATAAACTAGTCATCAAATGGAGGGGTATACCTTAGTACTTAGGGATCAGATGTGTTTTTGGATCCCTTCTCAGAATCCTATGGTAGCATATGACCTAGAGTTAAAAGAAAAAAACCCATAAGTTTAGCAGTAGTAAAGTGGGATAATATTGTTTGGATTTAGTAATTTTTGTATACATGGGGCTAGTTGTATGAGGGTGAATCAGTAGGCTTGAAACTGTGCATGCGAGATTTTAAGTTGTTGATTTAAAATTATATGTTGTTGATGTTGGGTATGTTGGTGTGATGGTAATTCTCATGGTTTAGGGAGAAATATAAGTTTAGAAATATGATATTAGTAGGCTATTAAGGAAATTAGTATGGTTCATTAAAGGTTTGGGCATATCCAGGTTAAGTGTTAGAATCTAAGTTTAAATCTTGGATTATTGAGCTAATAGAAGAGGGAGCTGAAATTCTAGATGGTGTGAACTCATGGTATGATGATACTACTAAAAATTCTAAGTTAGTCAGTGTTTAAGTTGTTATATGATGATTGTTGGGGCTATAGAAAGCTAAGAATTGTATATTAAAAAAAAGTACCAGCAGTGGGCCTTACATTATATGGCGTAGTCTTTCAGGGTGAGTATAGTATTTATGTGCCTTATTATACCTCAGAATCTAGTATGAAGTGGTGAAAGTTCAGCTTAGAGATTATCCCCACAGACTTAGTATAATGGCTTTAGGCTAAGGGGGAGATGATGGGACCAGTAATCAAGTCAGGCTCTCAGATTCTAGCAGTAACACCAATGTATTATAGAATAGTATTAAGGGAGGAAGATGCCCGGCCCATTCTTATCTCATTGCAAAGTGTTTTTTTTTGTTATCATGACATCTACTCATGCCTTACATGTTAGCTCCATGATCATAGTTTATATTCATGCACATCATAGAGAATCATGTGAACTCCTAGTTCCTAGTATGAGGAGTTCTAGTTCACTCGGCAGGACAAATCATATTCCATGAAATCATGAACTCCAAACTCAAGTCATACAGCTCATGACTCATGTGATCATGCTTTACAGAATGTTCAGCTCCAAGTACTCATGGTACACTCTTAATGATCAATGAAATTTAGATTATGTCATATGTGTCCCTAATTTAGCTTTCTTTGATGAATTCATGCTTTTGATACTCTATTTCTCGGGCCTCAGTTAAGTTTCCATGTTATGCATAGTATTATTTTATGTTTCAGGTCCTCATGTTCTAACCTTTCAGTGACTTCTCCTTATGTAATGATAGTGGTAATGAGTAATTGTTTATATGAGAGAGTAAATGATCCTTGTTAAAGAAAATACTATAGCATGCTTGTTGTATCTAAGGCTATAGGGTTGAAGGGAGATTGAGGAATAAGCTTTTTGTATATGTCATGGTTAGTTGAGAATTCCATGTGTGTCTTATAGAATAGTGCAAGAAAGTTGTTATTGATAAGGGTTTAGAGAAAATTAGAAAGATGTTTTTTAGTTGTTTAGAAGTGCATATGTGGGTATGATGGTAGGCTTGAAGGTTATGTTTGCATATATGTGGATGAATGCACTGCACGTTAGTGAATGTCTAGTAAGAGATTGAATGTAGTTGTTGAAGCGATAATAAGAATTATTCATGAGATGAGGAGTTGTGAAAATGCAGGGTAGGTCGAATTCATGATTCATGCTAGTATTAAGTGTTATGCGTGCACTTTGCAGATTCGAGTAGGCTTGAACATAGTGAGAGAATTTAGTTCAACTCATATTCACTAGGTAGAGTTATCAGTGCTTATGTGAATATTTTCAGTCGACTCAAGTGAAGTGCAGTTTTGAAGTGGAATGTATAGTTGAGTATAAGTTTTCAGTATAATTTAGTCTATTTAGCCAGCAGTTCAGTTAGTAGTCAGATAGACAAGTTCCTTGGTTTTCCATCTTCCAATATAGTCGTACTATTTGAGGTTTCATGAATATAGCCATTCCCAGAGGTAGTTCATTCGTATCCATGTAAATTGTGAATCTAGTTCAGTCCATGCATCATGTTTCAAATTTTAGATATTTAGTCATGATTTAGTTCGTAAGTGTCTCGTGCATCATCTCAGTCTTTCCTTAGTATTTCAGCAAATTCAGTATCATTCAGGGGACTAACACTCCCAAGGGGGAGATGTTGTAATACCGGAGTTTTCATGTCCTAAATCTCTCAACCTTTCTCCACAAAACAAGATCCAACTTAAAGTAATAAGTACACATAAGTTAACTCTCTCATTTCTATCTCAGCCTTATAACCATTCTCATGTCCATATATGTATTCACGAAATCAGTTTATCCATGTATCATGTTTTAGACTTAGTCATGTAATCATGTTACCAGTCATGCACGTTCAATATATAATCTCAGTTCTCCCAGTATTCTCAGCTAATAAATTTCATTCAAGGATGAATGTTCCCAAAGGGGAGATATTGTAAGACCCCGTAAGATTCTAGCTCAATTTAGCTCACCATTGTATATAAAAGGGGCCCAAGAGTTAGAAAATTTCACTAAAGACTTAGTCATTTCGAAAGCCCCTTAAACTTCGATTATTATATTTTTGACCTTCCCGGCCTTAGAATGTCGATTTTAAAGTTGATTCATGATTGAGGATGTCAAAAGTGCATCTCGGGTGAGTTTCAGAATTTTTGGACGAGTGTGATGGCATGTTTGGATTTCCAAAATAGGAGATCCACAGGGATAAGCCCACGTCTCGTTACCCAGTTTACTGGTAGGGGTACGCATGGCAGAGTCCGCGATGCATACTCCAGTCCTGCGGACCAGATCCCCGCGAAGCATCTTCCATCGTGGCTCCCCTTAAATTCTAGCTTTCAGTCATGTTTTTCAGGGGCATTTGGGTCTTTTCCCTTCACCCATTTGGTCCATAAAACGGGATTAAGGGTCCCAAAAGGCAAAATTAATCATTCTATTCATAATTCTCTCAAAAGAAAACAATCGTCTCTTAAGAACAAACCCTAGCCTCTTCAAAATTTAAGATCAAGCTTCAAGAAATCACCAAGAACCTTTACAAATTCTTCAATTTAGGTATGTGTGATGTTCATTCATGGGTCCTTTTCACTCATGGAGTCCAAGAATCCGTTTTCAAGTTTAAAACCATGATTTTTTACACGTTATTATGAGTTACCTTCATGAAACTATTATGAGTCTTGATTATAAATTATGTTTACCAAGTGTTTTCATTGGAAAATGTCCTTGACACGTTTGAATGATGATGTTCACATGTTAAATCATAAATTCATGATTTTAGTATTTCAATTATGTTACAATAACATTTTTTAACCATTCTCATGCTTAAGCCTATGAATTTCAAGTGTTTGATTAAATGGCTAAATGATTTGGGTTTTGAACAATGTCTACTTATTGTGTTTTTGAAGCTTCAGTGTGTTCCTATTGTTATTGTTATTGAGTCCCGGGGGTTATGAATACCAAAAATTTAATTGTTTACCTAGTTTTCAATATCTACAGAATGATTTTAGTTATATCATGAGAAATATCATTTAGTTAGTAATGTGGTCAGTTGTTAGTCCAGTTAAGCTCAGTTTAGTCCAATAATTAGTGTCTTTCAGTTGGGAGTAAAACTTAGCACCGAGTGAACGTAGGGATGGTGTATCCCCTGTCAGTAGGCATGAGGCACTTGTCTCCCACATTAGTAGATATGAGATATTAGTAGCAGTCCCTAAGTTCCAGACCTACGACGCCACCATAGACTTTAAGGGGTCCCCCATCGGCTAGGCATGACACCCTCGTCCTTCGGCATATCAGATTAGTGGATCCACACTGCCAATGTTAGTACCCGTGGCACGGTACTGACGCCCTTCCAACTAGGGTTACAGGTTGGACCCTAGTACTATATTGAGGCCTGTCGATTATAGCTAGCTCTGATGAGTGGTGAGTTTACCACTCACTTGCACTCATTATTCATGCACATTACCTTGTTTTCAATGAATAAATGAGACAAAATCTAAGGATAAATACACTAATATCCACTCTTTGCAGGCATAAAATTGAGGAGACTAAAAGATGTGGATGGGAGCTGAAAATGATAAAAAGGGGGAAAATAAGAGTGCAGCTGAAGACTCAAAAAGGGCCTCAGGTAGCGCGGTCGTGGTATGTGCATAGCAATCGCTATCAGCTAATCTGAGGATTTACCTAGCCTCAAGTAATACGGTCACTATCAGAGAAATGCGATAGCAGTCGATCAAGTTTGGCCAACATAATACAATCGCTCACTCATAATCGCGACAGTGTCAGTGCAATCACAGCCAAAAATCCGCAGTCACGACCTAGTGGGAGGAATGAGTAAAGGGCATTATGGTAAATTAGACAGCTGAAGCAAGCCTTATAATGGGGAATTCAAAAACACTTTAGGATATAGAGGGAAGAACCCTAGAAAGAGAGTGTGGAAAATTAGTTTTGTTCATTGTTTTGTAATTATTGTTCTAACGTGAAGTTAGTGAATTTGAATTGTGGAATTAAAGATTATTTGACCCTCTCTTATTATGAATTCCATGGATACACTGCTTGGTACAATTCTTTTCTCCTATCTAGTGGGTAGCTAACTTCTCTAGTCTTTGTATTATGTTGAACTAGAGTGTAATTTGTGTGTGGGTATTGTTGTGTTTGTATGATTGTTAGTTGTTGAGTATGGAATTCTCCTTTGATTGAGGTTATGAGTTGGAATTTGATGGGTGAAATTCCCAAATCTCCAAATGGGTTTGATAGGTGAAAACCCCAAATACTAGAAACCTTTATCATCCTTAAAAGAGGGATAAAAGTGAACATTAGGTAACCCATAACATCCTCGAAAGAGGGTTGTAGGGGGACAAGACAATGGTGGACAATTGAGTCTATGGTTTACTACCTTTAGCAAACTTAGAAATTAGTGTTTTAGGAGTGTAAATCATGTCAAGAGCATCATCCTAGAAATATGGATGATTGATTGAGGTCTTGGGTGATTATGAAAATATGTACACTTATTAGGTGCTCGAAAGAGCCAACGGGTGAAATCGTTGTGGTTTTGTTGAAAGATTGACCCCAATGAACTTTGAGCTAGCCTATCTTTTTGTTAACAACTAAAACTTCATGTGGAACCAACATTAATCCTCAAGCATTACCTCTAGGTAGACATAATCCCCAGATTTCCTGTAAAGCTTGAATTCTAATTAAAAGTTTTATTCACCAAGTGTTTGTTAAAGTTTGTTGTGAAGGATTCCCAAACAAATCCCCCAATATTATTTTACATGTTGTTTTTGTTAGCATTCTGGGTAATCTCGTAGTAATTTGAGCACCCATAGTGTTTGAAGTCTACAATTCGCTCCTTGATATTCGACCCCAATTCAAATTGGGTTACTTGACAACGACTGCCTCACCCTTCAAACATGGAAGTGAGTTGACCGTTATCAAATGGTGCCATTGCCGGGGAGTGAAATATTGATTTTGTTTGTGTGGTGTTATTTTTACTAGAAAGTACCTAGAGTGGTAAAATTTAATTTCTTTGTTGTTTTTTATCTTTGCACAGGGAACGATATTATTCCCAAGTCATCATGAGTCATGGGGACTCGGCTTGTATTGGGACCGGAGATCATGAAAGTGCAATGCTTATTCCCTCTACCGAAGAGCATGGAATATTTTACGTTATAAGTGTGATGATGAAATTGCTCCACTTAAAGGGACTATTTGGGGATGAAACTCATGAAGACCCAAATGCTCATTTAAAGGGTTTTGTGGAAATATGTACTCCATTCAAAGTCGCACATATATTCCAGGAGTCCATCCGGTTACGCATTTTTCCATTATCTCTCACGGGAAAAACGGTGCTATGCCTAAAGTCTTTACCTACCGAATCCATTACTTTATGGACAAGTCTTATAGAGATCTTATTAGGTCAATACTTACCACAATCTAGGAAGTTAAAGTTTAGGGATGAGATTGTTCATTTTCTCCAACACCACAAAGAATCATGGTACAATATGCTTGGGGACGATTTAAAGAAACACTGTTGAAATGTCCCACGCATGAGGTGCCGAAGAAGATGCTCCTCCAAATCTTCTATCGATCATTGGATCAACAAAATAAGGCCGTAATGGACAGCACATCCGATGGATCATTTATCAACTCACCATATGGGATTATTTCATAAGTCTAGGACCAAGTAGCAATTTGGTGTAGATGTTACGACATAGAGGACACCGAGGTGGCCATCGGGGATCCATCCTCATCCTTTGTGTGCATTGATGGGAAAGATGAAGAGGAAAAGACCGATGCAAAGATGAGCAAAGTAATGTCTTTCTTCGAGCTCCTTATTAAGCATGTGTTGGGAGACTCAATGGAAAGTGTAAGTATGATAAATATGATAGAAGTCAAAACTTGTGTGAAGACAAGGAGGAAGAGGTGATTGGTGCTAACGTAGGGATGAGACCTAGGAATTCGAAGGGTTTCCATCTTTCTGTACAAGTACAAGATAATAATCAAGGTCAGAATCGAGAAAATCTAAGCATGGCACATTTTGATAGGAGAGAGGAGATTGATATAGATATTTTGGCTCGAATCTTAAGTAACGTTGCGAAAACTAGAGAAATGGTGAATGAAATATGAAGTGAATTCTCTATGCTCCACCAAACGGTTGCATCTCACTCCTCCACTATCCAACAACTTGAAGCAAAAATAGGCAAAATATCAAAATATATAATGGAGAGGAAAAGTGAAGAAATTCAAAATGGGGAGGCGACAAAGGCAAAGGGAAAAAAACCCAAGGTTGAAGAGCCAAAGTTAAATGAGATGTTGATGAGAAAGCCAATGAATAACAAGTGTCAAATTGTTTCTATACCTTCAACCCCTATTCATCCTCTTTTCCAAATTTGGTCATTGAGAATGGGAAAGCATGATAAACTCAACAAACTTTTCGATAAATTTAGCAACCTATCTGTTAATATACCTCTTATCGAGGCATTGCATGACATGTCAGGGTATGCTAAATTTATGAAATATTTGGTGTTCAAAAAGAATCTTTTGGCGGATAAAACCATAGAGATTACTCATCATTGTTTCTCCATGATGATAAGCACATATGTTGAAAATAAAAGGGATCTCGGTGCATTTACAATCTGAGGAACCATCGACGCCTTCACATTCACTAAGGTTGTGTGTGATCTTGAGGCAAGTGTGAACCTCATGACTTCTGATATATTACACAAACTTGGATTGAGTAAGCCAAATCCCACCAAAATAAAGTTGCTTATGGCTGATCGATCTATTAAGAAGCCTATAGGGATCCTCTACGACGTTCTAGTAAAAATAGACCAGTTCATTTACCCGGCCGACTTTGTTATTGTGGATTGTGAAATAGACGTCGAAATCCCCATTATTCTTAAAAGGCTAGTTTTATCTATTGGGAAGGCATTGGTAGATGTGGAGTACGGAGAGACAAAGTTTAGATTGAATGGTGAAATGGTGACCTTCAACACCTATAAGACTATGAAACACCTAATGGATCGACAAGTTAATTCGATAATCGATGTTGTTGATGGTGAATTGTCCAACCATGTCATTGTGGGCTTCTAGAACGACCCTTTAGTTCGTGTGCTTTGGAATTGTGGGAGAGAAGATGTAGAGGAGTATGATGAAGTGGTGGCTTCTCTAACCAGGGTTGGGTTTCACACCAAGAACCCGGTTAAAATAGATTTTGATCTTAAAAACCACGAAAGTCCACCCACCAAACCCTTCATCCTTGAACCTATCAAAATCAAATTAAAGGCTTTACCATCTCATCTCAAATACATGTTCTTAGGAGAGGATGAAACTTTGCCAATCATTATTTCTAGTGACCTAAATTCCTCTCAAGCTGAAGTATTGAAGTTGGTGGTAAAAAAATTCATTCGGGCCATTGGGTGACAATAGTGGATATCATCAGCATAGCTCCCGGTATATGCTCACACAAAATAAAACTTGAGCAAGATCACATACCAAGTGTAGAGCACAAAACAAGATTGAACCAAGCCATGCAATAGGTGGTTAAAAAAGAGATTGTAAAGTGGCTTGATGCGGGAGTGATCTATCCTATATCCAATACCACGTGGGTGAGCCCGGTTCAATGAACTCCAAAAAAAGTGGTATCATGTTAGTCGAGAATGAAAAAAATAATCTCATCTCCATCCGACCGGTCATCGGATGGCGAGTGTGTATGGACTACCAAAAATTGAACTATGGATCGAGAAGGACCATTTTCCAATGTCATTCATAGATCAAATGCTAGATAGGCTTGCCGGAAGAGGGTGGTATTGCTTTATGGATGGGTACTTAGGATACAATCAGATTTGTATCGCTCTGGAGGACCAAGAAAAGACAACTTTTACTTGACCATATGGTACGTTTGCTTTCAATCGAATGCCCTTTGGGTTTTGTAATGCCCCGACAACCTTTCAATGTTGCATCTTATCAATATTTACAGATATGGTTGAAGACTCCATGGTAGTATTTATGGAATACTTCTCGATAGACGAAAATTCTTTTGAGTCATGCCTTGAACACTTGAATAAGGTACTTGAAAGGTGCGTGGAAACAAACCTTGTCTTGAATTGGAAAAAATGCCACTTCATGGTCAAAGAAGGAATTGTCTTAGTCCATAAGATCTCGATTAAAGGCATTCAATTTGATCTAGCTAAGGTTGAGGTAATTACCAAGCTCCTACCCCCCATTTCCGTAAAAAGTGTTCAAAGTTTCCTTGGCCATGTCGGGTTCTATCGCCTTTTTAGCAAGGATTTTTCCAAGATAGTGCACCCTATGTGTAAAATTCTTGAGAAAGAATCTAAGTTCAATGGACTACAAAAAATTGAACTCATGGACCAAGAAGGACCATTTTTCAAAGCCGTTCATGGATCAAATGCTAGATAGCCTAGTCAGAAGAGTGTGGTATTGCATTTTGGATGGGTACTCGGGATACAATCAGATTTGTATCGCTCCGAAGGACAAAGAAAAGAAAACTTTACTTGCCCACATAGTACGTTTGCATTGACGAGAATGCCCTTTGGGTTGTGTAATGCCTTGGCAGCCTTTCATTGTTGCATGTTATCAATATTTGTGGATATGGTTGAATAATCCGCGGAAGTATTTATGAAAGACTTCTCAGTAGTGGGGAATTATTTTGAGTCATGCCTCGAACACTTGAATAAGGTACTTGAAAGGTGCGTGGAAACAAACCTTGTAGTGAATTGGGAAAAGTGCCACTTCATGGTCAAAGAAGGAATTTTATTAGGCCACTAGATCTCAGTAAAAGGCATTCCAGTTGATCTAGATAAGGTTGAGGTAATTGCCAATATCCTACCCCCCCCCCCATTTCTGTAAAAGGTGTTCAAAGTTTCCTTGGCCATGCCGGATTCTATCGTCTTTTCATCAAGGATTTGTCCAAGATAGAGCACCCTATGTGTAAAATTCTTGAGAAAGAATCTAAGTTCAACATCGATGAAGCATGTTTCAAAGCCTTCGAGCATCTAAAGGAATTGCTTATTTCAGCCCCAATTATTGTGGCTCCGGATTGGTCATCCCTATTTAAGGTAATGTGCGATGCAAGTGGTATTGCATTGGGTGGAGATGCTAGGGAAGTGAAAGGACAAGATTTTTCATCCCATCTACTATGCTAGAAAAACCTTGAATGACGCCCAATGCAATTACACCATCATCGAGCATAAATTATTGGTGGTTGTCTATGACTTTAAAAAGTTTTGAGCTAATTTTCTAGGCACAAAGGTGGTGGTGATACGGACCATTCCACTCTCAAGTATCTCATGGAAATAAAGGAAGAAAATCTGCATTTAATTAGGTGGATTTTGTTATAACAAGAGTTCAACTTTGAGGTGAAATACCAAAATGGGTGCGAGAATCAAGTGGCTAATCATCTCTCTTGACTCAAAGACAACAATAAGAAGCATGGAGAAATGGAAATTGATGATGCTTTCCTCTATGAATTTATCATGTCTATCGAGGGAAATAATACACCATGGTATGCTGATTTTGCCAACTATGTAGCAAGTGGTGTGTTTCCTGAGGTACTGCGTTACCACAAAAAATAATTTTTATTTGATGCGAAGCAAAATTTCTGGGATGAGCCTTTTTTATTTCTAGAGTTCACCGATGGAGTTATTAGACAGTGTGTTATGGATTCAGAAATAAATGGCATTTTGGAGGATTTCCACTCGTAACCTTACGCGGTCATCACGGAGGATCCAAACTACCGCCAAGATCCTTCAATGCGGATTCTATTGGCCTTTCATACATAGGGACACCATTGAATGGGTTAAATCTTATCACAATTGCAAATGCATGGTAGTATTTAAAGAAGGCACAAGATGCCTCTCAAGCCTAACTTGGAGGTGGAACTCTTTGATGTATAGGGAATCGATTTCATGGGTCCTTTTGTGAGCTTCTTTGGAAATAAGTATATCTTGGTGGCGGTCGACTATATTTCTAAATGGGTGGTGAAAGCCATAGCATTCCCCACTAATGAGAGCAAATATGTTACCTCATTCCTAAAAAAGAATATATTCACAAGGTTCGGCACCCCTCGGGCCATCATTAGTTATTGCAGTTAACATTTTTGCAATTGGATGTTTGGTGCTCTTCTTGACAGGTATGGAGTTAATCACAAAGTCGCCACCCCATACCACCCCCAAATGAGTGGTTAAGTAGAAGTCTTAAATCGCAAAATCAAAGTCATACTCAAAAAGATGATAAATGTATGCCGCACAAATTGGGCAAAGCAATTGGATGAAGCACTTTGGGCCTATAGAACGACCTACAAAATACCAATAGTTATGTTGCCCTATCAATTGGTGTTTGGTAAGGCATGTAATTTACTCGTTGAGCATTGAGCATAAGGCTTTGTAGGCTTTGAAGAGATTAAACATGAACTGGAGAGAAGCATCTAGGGAACGGGTGACACAACTCCATGAGATGGAAGAGTTTCGACTAAAGGCTTATGAGAGTGCAACTCTGTATAAGGAGAAAATGAAGAAATAAAATGATGCTAGAATATTGCAATGAGAATTCCATGAGGAAGAGTGGGTACTCCTTTATAACTCCCGTTTGAAACTCTTTGTGGGAAAGCTCTACTCAAAATGATCAGGACCATTTGTGATTTCGAAAGTCTACTCAAGTGGTGCAGTAGAGTTGGAAGATAATGAAGGGACAAAATTAGCAGTCAATGGTAAAAGGTAAAGAACTACAATGAGAACATCTCCGCAACGGCCAAGGTGGAGTGCATGAACTTCAAAGATGCCATATGGTGAAAGGAGAGAGTCGTGATGCAATTTTAAATTTGGCACTTGATGGGAGACAACCCATCATTAACTCATTTTTATTTGTTTTGATGCTTTGTAGGTATTTTAACATAAATAGTGTGCATAGAAAGATAGGGGGAAACAGAGCTAAAAAACTGATAGATGTGCAGAAAATGAAAAACAAAGCAAAAATAAGGAATTTCAGTCTCAGTTACCATGACCGTAGTCATCAGACCGAGATCGTATCAACACAACTACAGACATATTGCCATGATCACAATATCAGATTCCTACAATGCGTACTGTCCACAAGAGCCTTTCTCATCCCTTCTACTTTTTAAGTTTTGAATTTACTTCAGTGAGGGAACTTTAAGCTTTTAAGTTGGGGGTGTTGTGTTGAGACTATTTGAGATTTCATAGCTATGAATGAACCTTTCCCGATGATGGATTGAGTAACGACTCAAGAATGCAAGAAAAGTCTGCAGACCTGTAGCATTGATATTTTGGGTTGCATTAAGATCTATTAGCGAAGTCTGAGTAACCATATGGTGGATCACCCATACTATGAACTCCAATATGAGATGATAGATTGGATATTTTCAATGATTAGAAAATTATATGTGGTGCGTACGCAAAAGCAAACAACCCCCTCCGTCCAAAAATTTTGAAAAATTCAAAGGTGGACATGAAAAACTTTGTGACAAGATTTTCCCTCTTTTTATGACTCTAAAAGTTAACTTCAAAGAATAATAAATACTCCATCTTTGTCTTGAGTTGGTAGAACGATTGAATCCCCTTGATGACATTCGCATGCCATATATGTGAGGTTAATTGTCACCATCTCATATGTACTTGTACTATTTAGAACTTGCCTCTTTAGTCTTTCAAAGCTAATTTTTGATTGTTCTTGGTTGGTAAAATTATCATAGGCTATCTTGTGATTTTATAAGTCCACTTTAGTCTAAAGAGCCTACCAATACATAAGAGTTACCCCTAGTCACCCTCTTCGAGCCTTTGGACCTTTCTTTGGTAAACGTATTACAAGTCATAACCCTTCTAATCATCCGCCCTTGAACCCTATCCTCCTTGAACTTGAGAATACAAATTGATTCTAAAAGCCTAAGTTGGGGGTGGTGGAAAGAGAAAGAAGTATAGTTGGTCCACAAAGTCTTAAGAAGGTTCCTACAATCTTGAGAAAGTGAAGCTTTTTTTGGATTTGAATAAAGAAAAGATCCCATAAAGGAAAGAAAGGCTTCATCTATGTGCAACAATTATAGCAGAAGAAAAAAAAAAGTGGGAAAACCAAGAAAAAGCAAAGGTAGGCAAAATAGTAAAATGAAAAGAAGTGGCACAATAAGTGAAACATGAAAAGTGTACAATGTAGAAGTTCAAGAAGGGTGTAGCCTTGTGTTCCTAAGTTGATATCCTATCCTACCCTAAACCTACATTACAAGCTCAACAAGCCCTTTGTGATTCCCAATTAAGTGTAGTCATTGTAGTGGTGATTGAAAATAGGGGCAAGCCTATGGCACGATACTTGTTAACATAGAGAATTTCTTGAGAGAGTGAATGATTGCACTTAAAATTCCTTGTTGCATAATTAATATCTAGGTGTGTAAATTTCTCCTTTTCTGTGAGAAGGCATGTTAACTAGTTGAGATAGGAGATTTTGTTATCTTCTACATAATGAGATATTCGAAAGTATTACATGTTTGAAGTCAGCATGTGAGTCATTTCTAGAGCGTTAGTAGTTATTACATGGTTGCTCCTCGAAGTCTATTCCATTCTTCACCATTATATTTTATGAGAAGGGAAGTTGTTAAAATCTTATTTTACCATGTGTAAATATCTCTTTGTTGTAGCAATCTAGTTTGAGTCATCATGATCATTGGGTGATATAATGTGAGCACACATATGAAATTGCCTCATAGTAAGAGGTAGAGGTTCTTGAGGATAAGCAAGGTCTTAAGTTGGGGGTGTTGATGAGTGGTGAGTTCACCACATATTCACACTCATTATTTGTGCACATTATCTTGTTTTAAATAAATAAATAAATAAGACAAAATATATGGATAGATGCACTAATATCCACTATTTGAAGCCATAAAGATGGGGAGACCAAAAGATGTGTATGGGCGCTAAAAATGATAAAAAGAGAGCAAAGAAAAGTGCAGCTGAAGAATCAGAAAAGGACCTCAGGTATCGCGGTTGCGGTCTATGCACCGCGATCGCTATCATCTAATCAAAGGATTTACCTAGCCGTAGGTAACGCAGTCACAGTCGAAGGAATGTGATCGCGATCGGTCAAGTTTGGCCAATGCAACATGGTCGCTCACTCAAAGTCATAACCGCGGGAGCACAATCGCAGCCAAATCTCCTCGATCATGACCTAGCAAGAGGAATTAGTAAAGGACATTGTGATAAAATTAGATAGCTAAATCAAGCCTTATAATAGAGAATTCAAAAACATTTTAGGATATAGAGGGAACAACCCTAGAAAGAGAGTGTGGAAAATCAGTTTTGTTCATTGTTTTGTAATTATTATTCCAACCGGATGTTAGTGAATTTGAAGTGTGTGATTGAAGATTATTTTACCCCCTCTTGTTATTAATTCCATGGATGCACTACTTGGTACAATTCTTTTCTCCTATCTAATGGGTAACTAACTTCTCTAGTTTTGGGATTATGTTGAACTAGAATATAATTTGTGTATGGGTATTACTGTGTTTGTATAATTGTTAGTTGTTGAGTAAGGATTTCACCATTTCTTGAGCTTATGAGTTGGAATTTGATGGGTGAAAGCCCCAAATATCCAAATGGGTTTGATAGGTGAAAACCCTAAACACTAGAAACCCTTTATCATCCTCAAAAGGAGGATGAAGGTAAACATTAGGTAACCCATAACATTCTCGAAATAGGGATATAGGAGGACAAGGCAATGGTGGACAATTGAGTATATGGTTTACTACCTTTTGCTCTATTAGAAATAAGTGTTTTGGTAGTGTAAATCATGTCAAGAGCATCATCCTAGAAATAGGGATACTTGATTGAGGTTTTGGGTGATTATGAAATGTGTACACTTGTTAGCTGCTCGAAAGAGTTAACAGGTGAAATCATTATGGTTTTGTTGAAAGATTGACCCCAATGAACTTCAACCTAGCCTATCCCTTAGTTAACAACTAAAACTTCATGAGGAACCAACATTAATACATATGCATTACCTCTAGGTAAACATAATCCCAAGATTTCCTCTAAATCTTGAATTCTAATTAAAAGTTTTATTCACTAAGTGTTTGTTAAAGTTTGTTGTGAAGGATTCCTAAACAAATCCCCCTATTTTATTTTACATGTCATTTTTGTTAGCATTTCGGGTAATCTCGTAGTAATTTGAGGACCCATAGTGTTAAAGTCTATAATTCGCTCCTTGAGATTCGACCCTAATTCAAATTGAGTTAGTTGACGACAACCGCCTCACCCCTCAAATATGGGAGTGAATTGATCGTTAACAATCTCCCACAGTCACAGTTTAGTATTTAGTACAGATCTCAATTTCAGGTTTTCTTGACCATAGCATACAACTATCAGTTATTCAGTATCAATATTTTAGTACTTCATTTTGCAGACTATGTCAGAATCATGTTTTATGCTTGGTCAGGCATTCTCAAATTTTTACAGCTTTTATGCATTCTTACTCAGTTATATCATGTTATTCAGTCAATTATTATCTCATGCATATAACCCATACATTTTATCCTAACCTCATCTCATATACCAGTACATTCAAAGTACTGACCGCATACTCATTTTCTTGTGCTACAATGTCCTATATCATAGGTCGGATGGTCAGGTTCCCTACCGTGCTTAGACATTCCAGTGCATCAACAACAGTATTAGTGGTGAGTACTCATATATGGAGGATCTTTTATGTTTACCTCAGTCTATCAACTTAGTAGTCAGTCGAAGTTAGTTGGGGACTTGTCCCATCAACTTCTTAATTAGTTTAAGGCTTTTCAGTCTATTTCAGACAGCTAGTTAGCTTACCAAATGTTATTATCAGTTTTCTCAGTATTGTTTTCAGAAATTTTTAGAACTATGATTTTTAATCGCATGTTTCAGTATTTAAAACCTTATGGTATTTTTAGTCAAATTCCGCACATGTTATTTTGTTATCAATTTTATTCAGTTCTTACAACAGGTACCAGCTCATGGGTTAGCTTGTGGTCTCTCGGGACTATAAGCACCATGTGGCATCCAAGGTGTATTTTCAAGGCATTACAAGATATGTTAGATGGATTTGTATGTACTATAATGACTCTAAAGTTGGGTTAGGATGTGTTTTGGAGCAAAATGGAAGAGTAATAACTTATTCCTCCATACAACTTAAAGATCATGAGAAGAATTATCTGACTCGTAAATTTGAATTAGCAGTTGTTGTGTACTTCATAAAAATTGGAGATATTATTTATAAAGTGTGAATGTGGATGTTTCACTCATCCTAAGAGTCTCTAATACGTTTTCACACAGAAGGAGTTATATATTCATTAGAGAAGGTGGTTGGATTTGCTAAAGAATTATGACATAAATGTGCTCTACCATTTGGGTAAGGAAACTATGGTAGCTGATGCTTTGAGTAGGTTATGTATGGGTAGTGTAGCCTATGTGGAAAAGGAGAACAAGGATTTGGCCAAAGAGGTACATAGATTATCTCGATTGGGAGTGTATTTTCATGACCTAAATGCTGGTGGATTGATGGTTCTAAATATTTTAGAGTTGTCTCTTACGAAAGAGGTAAAGGAAAAACAACGTAATGACCCATACTCAATTAGCTAATAGATGCAGTTCATTAGAAAAGGTGGAGGTTTTCTTCTAAGAGGGAGATTGTGTTCTTCACTATCAGGGTTATCTGTGTTTCCCAATATGATGATTAAGAGAAAGTATATTAACACAAGCTCATAGTTCTAAGTATTCCATGCACCCTAGTACCACAAAGATATACCACAATTTTCAGGAAGTCTACTGGTGTAATGGTATGAAGAGAGACATAATAGAGCTTGTGGCTAAGTGTCATAATTGTTAGCAAGTAAAGGATGAGCACTAAAGGTTAGGAGGTATGCTTCAGGATATTGGCATCCCTACTTAGAAGTAGGAGGTTATGAATATGAATTTTATTATTAGGCTTTCTCAAACTAGGCATCAGTATGATTCAATTTTGGTCATTATGGATCGAATGACCAAATAAGCCTATTTCATGCTAGTTGAGGCTTTAGATATGGTTGAAGATTATGCTAAGTTATATGTTCATGAGTTAGTGAAACTCCATGTGATTCCCTTGTCTATTATTTCGAACAGCGATACTCAGTTTACTTTTCACTTCTGGAAATTATTTTAGAAAGGCCTTGGTACAAAGGTGAATTTTAGTATCGCTTTACACCTACAGACAGATGGTTAGGCCAAGAGGACCAACCAAACTCAGGAAGATATGTTGAGAGCTTGCATAATCAACTTCAAAGGGAATTAGGATGATCATTTTCTGCTAATTGAGTTTGTTTATAGTCTTAGTTACCATGATAGTATTCAAATGGCTCCATTTGAAGTTTTATACTGGCATAGATGTAGATCACCTATAGGGTGATTCAAAGTTGGTGAGGCTATTTTGATTAGTCCATAGTCAATCAAAGCTATGGAGAAAGTTCAGTTAATTCGTGAAAGGTTGAAAATTGCTCAAAGTCGCCAAAAATCATATGCAAATATTACGAGGAGAGAACTAAAGTTTGTTGTGGGTGATTGGGTATTTTTGAAGGTATCACCCATAAAGGGAGTAATAAGGTTTGGAAGGAAAGAAAAACTCAGTCACTAATACGTTGGTCCATATGAAATTTTAAAGTATATTGGAGATGTAGCTTATGAGCTATATCTTCCATCAACATTAGCCACCATTCATCCAATTTTCCATTTTTCCAATTGAAGAAATGCAATGGATACTACTTTATAATTTCTTGGAGGTGTAATTTGGGCAACATCAAATTTTGGTGCCATTGTTGGGGGGAATACAATTACGAATTAATTGATTGAGTTTGTTGAAGTTGTTGGTTTCCTTTATTTATTTCTAGTTTTCTACTATTTCTCAGGCACACGTCAATGTATACCCAATACTCAGAGACAAGGAAATCCCCTAATTCTATTTGACCCTGATCTTGAACAAATCTTATGACTGAATCATAAGATGGAGAGAGAAAAAGTTTATGATTAAGAAGCCCTGCTCAAAAGGATTCGTAATGACCCATCAACATTGAATCAGCCATATCAGGATGGTGTTCATGAAACTACAGAGCAAGTGACTGCTTACTTAATAATCGAAAAAAATGCTAGGCCCAATGAATAGCTATGGAGGAATGAGCTCGATGGGAGAAGAAAGAACATTGAACCTCACTTGACAAAGATAGAATTCAAAGGAACAGAGAGGTCAACAACCCATTCATTAGTACTTTCTAGTGTATGATAATCCATAAAAGTATTTGGGGTATGTTGAACCAGTTGAAATAGGTGCAATCATTCCTCCTGAATTTCCCTAAGGAAACAAATTCAATATTACGGGCGCAGTGTTCAAACTTCTCCACTTGAAGAAAGCATTTTCTAGTTTTCCTATGAATGATACAAGTATGCACCTTATAAACTTTGTAAGGATTTGGACTTCATATAATTAAGTCAGAAAGCTATATGTCTGAGGTTGTATCCATTCTTTATGTTTGGAGAAGAGATTTTATGGTTAGGAGAGTTCCCTCATAGATATATCATTACCTGGACTGAGTTGAGAACATAGTTCTTGGACCAATTTTTTCCACCCTCTAGAATGATGCATTTGAAGGATGAGTTCTATAATTGTAGGCAATTGCATTCTAAGGCATTATATGAGATATGGTTGAGGTTCGAGAAGAAGCTGCAAAATGTTCCAAATCAAAAATTACAGGGAAAAACTTGCTTGAGATATTCTACAGAGACTTGAATGGTAATTCCAGTGTTATGGTTAACACTACAATAGAAAGAGCATTTATGAGTCTTCATTGGGAGAATGTTGTGAAAATCTTAGATCGGATTACCAAACCCAATCGAGGATGGCATACTCAGAAGGTGGATAGTTTAGCTGGTACATATACTATTGGTGCTTCCAGTGAGCAAAGGGCATTAAATGAATTAGTGGCTCAAGAGTTAGCACAGCTAAAAATTGATATCGGCTTACTTACGAAGCAATTTGTAGCTATTAGAGTAGAAAAAGTTAATGCAGTGGGTTCATGAGGTGAGGGATACATGAAGAGTTTAATTTTGAGGAAGAAGCAAAGTATTTTGATCGAGAGATAGCGGGTTTCTAAGCCATGGGCCAAGATCAAGGGTCTAATCAAGACACTTGGAAATCGAGGTAAGAAAATCAAGGTTGGAACTTTTATGAAGACAAGTATAGGGATAGGAGTAGAGAATGCTTTAGTGACTAGAAAACAAAAGATTATTGAAAGGATAAGAGTGGTCTTTATGTTCCACTGAGGAACCATGATGCTTGTAAGGCTTGTAAAGGGTTCAGAGAGACAAAAGAGTCACCTTAAGGAAATTAAGAAAGATATTTTAGGGTTGAGATAAAAGGTAGAGTTACGTGAAACTACTATTAAGCAGCTTGAGTAGTAGTTGGATAGATATCTGTCACATTGAATCAACATCAACCGAACACTCCTCCTAGAAACACTATTCAAAAGCCAAAGAACAATAGTCACTGCTTAACTATTTCTCGCAGAGTGGTAAGACCACTATTGATTTGCCTACTCCTGTGATTGATGATGGAAGGAATGACTTTGTAAAGATTACTATTACAGACAAAGATGAAGCAAGAAAGTTAGTGACTAATGGTGAGGTATCTCAGAAACTGACAATTGTAGAGAAAAGAGCTGACAATGATAAATAAAAGAGTAAGGAGGTCACACCAGTATTAAAGCCCATTCCTTGACCTTCTCTAATTTTTTATCAATGGTTGAAGAAAAAATCTGAAGAAGGGAAGTATCAAAAGTTTATGTCTATATTGAAATTATTATCTGTAAACATTGCTCTTGTGGAAGTTTTGGAGCAGATGGCTAGTTATGGAAAGCTTATGAGGGATTTGGTGACCAAGAAGTGGATGTTGAGCTTTGATCCTGCTGACAATATGCACCACTATAGTGCCATTGCATGTTAATCTTTAGTCAAAATAAAAGACCTTGGATCTTTCACCATTCCTTGTACTATTGGGTATTTCAAATTTGTACGAGCTATATATGATATGGGAGCTAGCATTAACTTGATGCCCCTAGTTGTCTACAAATAGTTGGAGTTGGGGTCACCTAAGCAGACTTTTATGAGACTTTTGATGGCATATCACAATGTGAAAATATCAGTTGGTATCATGTGTGATATGTTGGTGAAGGTGTATTCTTTTATATTTCTAGCTGATTTTGTGATCTTCGATTGTGAGGTTGACTTTCATGTCCCTATCATATTTGTAAGGCCTTTCCTAGCCACAGAGATGGCATTAGTTGACATAGAGATCAAGTAAATAAAGTTCAGACTTAATGATGAGCAGGTCATATTCAATATGTCACTTAATATAGCATCCAAAAGATATGTCTATGATTTTTGTGATTGATATTGTTGACAAAATCCATTAGTTTCCCCCATTAAGGAGGGGCTTAGGGTCGAGGCTTTAGAAGTTAGGATCATGAATTCTTATAGCAATAGTATTGACAGGTATGATGAGATGGTGAGTGCACTTGTCGGCAGAGATTCATATTATTATGCGCTAAAGAAGTTGGACCTTGATCTACAAAATAGATCAACCCCTACAGGCAAACCATATATTAAGGAGACATCGGTCTTGGAATTGACGGCCCTTCCCTCTTACTTATATTATGCATTTTTAAGGACCAATAATACCTTGCCAATTATTATTGCAGCAAATCTATTATAATGGCAAGTGGAGGCTTTGATATTAGTTTTCTCGAGATCCAAAAAGGTTATTAGTTGAGCTATTGTTGCCATTGTCAGAATACCACCCAGAATTTACACTCACAGGAATCAGATTGAGCCAAAATGTATGCCTATCAATGGGCATCAATGCTGATTAAATCCACCTATTCAAGAGGAGGCAAAGAAAGAAATTATAAAGTGGTTAGATGCAGGCATGGTTTATCTGTTTGCCCAACAAATAGGTGAGCCTAGTTTAATGTATGCCAAAGAAGGGTAGGATCACTATGGTTCTCAATAAGAAGAATGGGTTATTTCCTATAATACCAGTCACAGGATGGTGACTTTGCATGGATTATCGAAAACTAAATACTTAGACTAAGAAAGATTACTTTCCTATGCCATCATAGACCAGATATTAGACCGTCTTATGGGTAGAGGATGATATTATTTTCTCGGTGGTTATTTGGGGTATACTCATATTTCTATTGCTCCTGAGGATAAAGATAAAACAACTTTCACTTTTCCATATGGGAAATTTTCATTTAAAAGGATGTTTTTCAATCTTTCTAATGCTCCCGCAACCTTTTAATTTTGTATGATGTCCATCTTAATTGTGGCTAACTCATTTGATGATTTCTTAGCACACTTGGCCAACACATTGCAAAGGTGCAAAGAGTGTAATTTGGTTCTAATGTGGGGAAAAGTGTCACTTCATGGTTAAGAAAGGACTAGTGCTTGGGCAAAAAAATTCAAAGAAAGAGATAGAAGTCGAAGAGAATAAAATTAAGGTGATTGAAAAATCGCCCCCACTAATTTTGATAAAGGACATTTGAAGTTGCTTGGGACATGCTAGTTTTTTTCAGGTAGTGCATCAAAGACTTCTCTAAACTTGTAAATCCATTGTGCAAGTTGTTAGACAAGGTGGTAAAGTTTGTGTTCGATAATGCTTGTCTCAAGGCTTTTGAGTGCCTTAAAGAGAGGTTGATCTCAGCACTTATCATTGTGTCCCTGTATTAGACCTTGCCATTTGAAGTAATGTATAACATAAGTGGTGTGGACCTAGGAGAATTCCAAGGACAAATATGAGAGAAAATACTTCATCTCATTTACTAATCCAAAAAGCTCGCAATCTCACACACAAAAATTACATGGTTACTGAAAAGGAATTGCTAATGGTGGTGTTTGCTTTTGAAAAATTTTAGTCCTCATGATTGGTGCCAAAGTTATTGTGCACACTAATCATGCTGCTCTCAGTCAACTTATGGAGAAGAAATATTCTAAGCCAAGGTTGATCTAATGGGTACTATTGCTACAAGAATTTGATTTTGAGGTTAAGGACCGGAAGGACACCGAAAACCAAGTCGCATAACATTTATCCTGCCTAAAGGTGGAGGAGATGCTAAATCTAGGGGATTATCTTATGATTGATGATGCTTTTTCAAATGAGCATGTCTCGGCAGCATCACAAGACTTAATCCCTTGGTTTGCTAATTTTACCAATTATTTGGCAAGTGATCTCATCCTAGAAGATGTGTTATTTCAGTAGCGAAAATGATTTATGAGTGAGGTATGAAAGTTCTTTGGGGATGAGCTATACTTATTTTGGGTGTGTTCTGATGGGGTGATTTAGAGATGTGTTCCCAAGGTTGAGATGATGAGTATTTTGGAGGCTTGTCATTCATCTCCAGTTGGGGGTCATCACAGAGGCACTCGCACTACCCATAAAATTTTGCAATGCGGTTACTATTGGCCGACTATCTATATGGATGTGCATGATTATGTTAACCTCCATGAGCATCCATATAGATAGTCGGCCAATAGTAACCCAGAAAAAATAATGAACGTTAGTGTAGTCAAATTTTTATGTTTTTGTGTGTTTTGGAAAATGATACCCCTCCTAAAATTTTTGTGAACTGTGTGAAGTGAAGATATGAGGTTGTGAACATTGTTGAATCTTGGTATGACATTATTATTAGGGACAAAGTAATCATAGCTTAGCACTGCATAAACCAGATAGGTAGCAGTTGATTATGTAACCTAGTGTTATGTGTGCGAGAGGTGTTTACCTAGTTCGCTTTATATGTGTAATCCAGAGCTTTCCAGATTAGTTTACCTAGGTTTTAGGGTAGTTGGTTGGGACAATGATCATAGGCCTTGTTTGAATAAGTCCACATTTACCCTAAAATACCAACTAAATGAGAATAAGTATCACTTGATTACCAATTTGAGCCTAAAAGTGACCTATTTTCTTGTTTTAATTACTCTTAACCTATTTTGGCCATAGTCCCTCATTGGACATTGTGTACCTCAACTCAGATAAATTGCCTAATTTGAGGGTGGCTATCATAGACGTTCATAGTTGAAGATGGGTATAAAGAAGATATTGAAAAAAAGAAAAGAAAAGAGTTGGGTGTGATAGAAAAGTATAAAAAAAAGAGAAAGAAAAAAATAAAAGAAAAAAAATATATATTGACTGAAGAAAATCACACCTAATATGAAAATAAATAATGGAGAAAAAATGATAACAAATGAAGCATGGTTAATTAATGGATCCAAAAATGTAAGTATTGTGTAAAGGAGGGTGAGTCTCTATTTCCTATATGTACCATATTTTCCCCCAAGCCTACATTATAGGCCGAGAAAAGTCCTATAGTGATCCTAGTCCAAGTGTCTAAAAAACTAAGGCATAAAAAATAAGGGCAAGCCTATGGTATTTCATGTACTTGGTTTGAACTTCTTTGTGAGTGTGAGTATTTTGATGTAGTCCTTGTATTGATATTCATTATGATACTATAAGAATTGGGATTTTTTTGTTATAAGGGTATATGATTTACATTGTTACCTGCTTATTTGTTCGGGTAATGTCATTTGCGTACATGCTTGGTTATTTATTTATAATTGGATACCATCACTTTATTCCTTTAGTATCATGTTACTATGCTACATATACACACAATGGTTTTGAAATTCATGCATAAAAGGGGTTGAAACGTTGGAATTGAACTGAATGGACTGTTGTAGGCGCTTTAGGTTTCTTTTAGTTAAGCATCATATTTGTTTATTATGTCTTATTTGCCTGAGGACATGCAAACGTTCTAAGTTGGAGGAGTTGATGTGCCATAGTTTCATGACACTTTTGGTGCTTAAAGCAAGGAAATCACAAACTTAGGTATTTTTGTGCGATATGATATGCTTTTGTATTGATTTTGCAGGAACACGGGGTTCAAAGAGAAGAATGAGAAAAAGGGATGAAGAGTTGATGAAGTGGAGACCCACGAGTCAACCCACGAACCATGGTTAGGACCTATGCATCATGAATAGCAAACATGACTTGATTTCTAAGGATGTTGTGCCAGCTCTTAGTTTCATGATACCTCCTTACGGATTGTGACTCCAACCCACGCCATATGAGTTGGAGTCATGAGTAGAGTCATAAATTATGGCATTGTATGCGTTCTACGAGGGGTAATTACAAGGCGTGACTCCAATTCATACAATGTGAGTTGGAGTCGAGAGTTAAGGTTCCGAAGGATTAAATTCTGCTCTGATTTCCACGACTTGAAGGCATGACTCATAGGTTCATGAGCTGTTGTCGACTCAGATTTCCTACAATATTTAGGATACATTTTACTTTGTATCTAAAAATGGTCATCTGAGGTTTTATTGTTCGGATATGCACTATATACACTTTTTAAATTGTTTTGAGTTATGAGATACATTATTGATTTTTAAAATTTTGTTCTTAGTTTTTAGGGCTTATAATTGATTTGAGATTTCAAGTTTTTCATCTTATTCTTTATAAGTTCAATATCATGCATTCATCTATGAAATATTTGTTTATTATTACGAACATGAGCAGCTAAAATTCATAACTAATGTTGTGGGAACCCTAATGAATTAACAAAGCAGGTTAAGTGCAAAGTCATTCTAGATCGGTTTTCTTGCATGTATTGATATTTCCTTGATTTTGATTGCTTTCCTAATGGATGCACACATTAGGATCTCACTTGTATTTGATAATTGCTCGAGAGAGAAGGAGGTAAAGATTAGGAAAATGAGATAGCAATAGTAATTTGAAGCTACCATTGAGATGTAACTGAGATAGTTAATCTGAGACCATAAAATAAGGGTTAGTAATGCTATGCTCTGAGATCAAGAGAAGATGAGTGAAATTCATCCAAACCAAGGTCAAGAGGTAGTTAAGTGATGTATAACTTGTTAGATTTAGCATGCAAAGCATCGGGATAGTTTGACAAGCACGACCAGTCTGTGGAGTTATGAAGTCAGGGGGAACACAATCCTAATGCCCGTTTCATATTGATCACAAACCTAATCAGCCAACATTTTTTATTGTTACTCTTATTGTTACAAACCCCCTCCCCCTCCCTCCCCCGCCCCATTTTTATTTATGCAATTCCAATAACATCAGTAAGCTCTTGATAGATTCTTGACCTAGTCCTTGTGAGTTCGACCCCAACCTAGTTGGGTTATAAATTTGGTCAACAAATGCTTTATACTTACTTGGAGGTGTAATATTGGCGACATCAGCATGCCACACCCCTAGAATGGCGTGATAAGGTCGTGCCACACCATTGGTCGTAACAATACTAAAATTCCATTATTTCTTTAACTTTTCAAGGGTAATTTGTTCTTTTACGTTCTAATTAGTCCTACGACTAATGATAAATGAGTTTTCTCCCCATAAGTCAAAATACATCATTTTCTCTCCTCCTAAACTCTCAAGAACACTAAAGAAGGGTTTATCATCCAAAATTCATACTTTCAAGGCTCCAATTCAAGTTTTCTTCAAGAAATTCTCTCTCCAAAATTTAGTCAAATTGTTACTCTCTCAACACATGATAGCAAGGCTAGAATTGTTCCTGAGAATCAGCAATGGCACGAAGGAAGATAGGGTGCCCTACCTTACCTCCCACAAATCTCAATACACCGAAGATTGAAGGTAACCAACCACAAGCACCTCTTACTTTTGGGAGCTTTCTACCTCATAGTTTTCAATTGATCCCAAAAAAGAATGACACGTGTAGTTTGGAGGAGGAGATGTAATGTGAAAGTGGAGAGCAATTCTGTATCTAGATGACTTCATTTTTCAGAGGCTGGTACATCTACAGAACCAACACCAAATGAACCGCCACCATAAAAAAAGTAAGGTAATCGCAGTGAGGGTAAGGTACTAAAGTATATTCTGCCTTATATGATGTTTGGCATACTCACTGTAATTACTGAAGAAGAAAAGACATAAGGAAACAAGTGAAAATATGGGAATGAGCTCTAATTGGTTGTCATAGGAGAATCTCCCCATGAGTAGCAAATGGAAAACTATGTGACTAGGGTTGGGGACTTTGTCACTAAACCAAAAGTGATATTGCATGATGATATCTATTAAATAATCAAATTCAATACAATGGATGAGAAGGAACTCGTAAGTCACTCAGGTCCCTACTATTACAATAATAAACCAATCATTCATCGACCATGGGAATAGGATTTTGAATTGAAACATGATCTATTGAGCATACTTACTATTTAGGTGAAGCTGCCTAGACTACTGTAGGCTACTGGTTGATTGAAACTCTCAGTAAGATGTCTTGTCCAATAGGAAAATCTATACGAACTAACAATGCTATAGCTAATATGGATTAAATCTCTTATGTTGGAGTATTGATTGGGGTCGATGTCTCTCAACCACTACCAAATTATATTCACATTGAGACTGCAACAGGACTTTGGAAGAAAACAGTTGATTATATTTGGAGAGACCCAACTACAGTAATAATTATCTTATTTTTGGTTATGAGGATAAGAAATGTTGGTACCAGGAGGTAGGTGATGATGTAAAGGAGAAGGTACCAGCTCCTAAATGACTAAATTGTAGGAATAGAAAAAACAAAGCTCCTAGAATGGAATGGAAAGTAAAAAAAATAGTGGTGACAAAAATTATGACAGAAAATGCAGGTGCACGGGAGGCTCAAATTCCTATGGAGGAGTCCAAGCTGAATACAGATAATAATGTTACATTGGAAAATAGGGATGTATATAAAACAACAACCGAATATCTTAGCATTAACTATGATCCTGTAACACCCCGAGACTACCCCTGGACGTCACACGGTGCTTAGAACCACAAGTGATCCCAAGATAACCATTGTGTTGGCATAACTCGTGAGCAACTGAATAAAATACATAAATCTGAAAAAAATAAGTGAAAGATAAATCATTTTTGAAAATGATCAATACAAAATTATATTTAAATGATTACAACCCTGATTATACGAAATAAAACTGGAATCAAAAACATTAACTCTACTGACTGTCTATGAAGTCTCTACTAGTATTGACTATAGCTAGCTGGGATATGAAACCCAGCTATCTCGAATCAATACGAATGAATGGAGAAAAAATAAAATACTACTCAAACTATGACTGACTCGATCCCTTGAATCAAAAGGACTCATTACCTGCTGACTGGAAGCTACAAACTATCTGAATATGATGTTCGCGCTATAACTTGTACCTACATTGAGACAATGTAGCACATAGACATATATATGGATCAGTACTTTTGGAATGTAATAAGCATGTGGGGCTGAATGCATAAGTAAAAACAATAATGCAATAATTCAAATAAACTTTCAACACTGCATGCTAAATGTGAGTGACTCACCTTGGCTTGAATGATCAAAACTTACAAATCATAGATCATGAGAAAGCATAAAAGAAATTCTTGTGAGCCATCACACTTAGTCCTAGTAAAATTGTACTCTAATTCTTTTCTTTAAATCATGCAAGCTAAGAGAAAAGGGCTCACCTTTATCAATCATGCAAGCTAAGAGAAAAGGGCTCACCTTTATCAATCTTAAAACTTAAAGCTAAAATCTAATAACTGAAGTCTTATGTAAGACAATAACTAAGTAAATTTGTGAGCCTTTACACTTAGTTTTCTCAAAACTGTTCTGATATTTTATTTTAGGATTTAGGAAATTTGGGAGGTTCTTCTAACCGACATAAACCATGTGAAATATCATGGAGTTCAACGTCTCTTACCCACGTTGGTAGAGTTGTTCTACCCTTGCCATCTTAATAGAACCTAGCTAGAGTGATCACTATACTGAACCCACTAGGAGTACTAAAACCTACGGTGACGCGTAGTTCTGGAGCATGAGACCATGGAATCATACCCAACTCAGTGCTAAATACTACTCCATTTAATCTGCATGCTCATTCTATAGAAAATTCACCTTAAAACTAGCATAAAGGTTTGTAATGAAAACCAGTTATGCGTCTGTCTGTTTTAAACAATAATCAAAACTAGATGTGTGGATTCCATATCTTAGCTGAGGATCAAAACATTAAAATCTTGCTTAAATTCTGCATACGTATTTTTCAAAGAATACTTAAACATTATCTTTCTTAAAATTTCAAGACTAAAACTTAGGCTTGAAAACCCCTTTCTTGTAACTCATGTCAAATCATCCCAATTAATGTTCAATAATGAAAACCTTGAAATGCTTTAACAAATCTAGTCAAAATAACGAAATTCAATACTCAATATACAAAATCAAGTGACAAGCATAAGTATGTGAAAATAGTTATGCAATTCAACACTTAAATCACTTATAACTTTATAAGGATCAAACAATGATATTTGGGTATAAACTCTAAAATTTAAATCATGTAAATTCATGTAAACTCAACTTTAAAAACTAGTTTTGAGAACAAGGATGAAAGGAGTATCCTTGTTCATAACCCCACTTACCTTATTTGATTAATTGGATGTAAAAGCTTGAACTTTGAATCTCTAATGGTGTTCTTGAAGCTTCTTATTGAAGTTCTTAAATTACGAAGCTTGGGTTCTTGATTTTCTTGAAGAAAATTTAATGAAGTTCTTGGTGTTCTCGAGGGGGCTAGGGTTTCTTGGAGAGAAGGGATGAATAATAATGTATCTAATTCTTTTTTTGGCTAAAATTATGTGTTATGGATGGTTTTGGGTGAGGGGAATTGTAAAAAGTGACCCTAGACCCTTTAGGAACTGAAGCAGCATGTGAAATAGCTTTGTATCGCATTGGTTAACGCGTTGGGGACAGTAATGTGTCGCGTCGCTATCGCATCGGCTTACTGCCTCTCACAAAAAATGTTTTAACTTTTTACTCGGGTATCGGATTAAGGCGAAATTGGTATTGTTGGAAAGATAACTCAATTTTCTACAATTTGGTGGGTCTTAAGCTGAAAATTTCTACGTACATACAAAATTATACACATTCAAATTAGGCCCTAGAAGAATCTAATGTAAAGATTTAACCGAATCAAAGGCTCTTAGCTCAACTTCACTCTAAGTGATTCCTATGAACATTTTTCACCTCGAGATAACTTCACACACTAGTATAATGATCATAAAACTTATATCCACATGGAAATTATTTGGATTAAATCTTACACGTGTAGGAACGACGATAAGAATTCTAGCATAAAAATACTGGGTGTTACATTTCTCCCCCTTGGAAACATTCATCCTCGAATAATGGATAAAAACTTTTTGAAGTCTTAGAAGTATGAAATAATGTAGACATGATGTATCTGCTAAGAAAGGGTATAACAGAGCTGAAAGATTAAAATCCTTTATCAAGAAACTGATTTCTGAGCTGACTTGTCTTTAATTACTATAAGGAGCTGATTCATGTTGAGAGTTTAGAATTTGTTTGAAGTGTTCATGATACAATCAAACATATAGAACTATAAAGTGATAACTTATGCAAGAATGAATTATGATACAACGAGACTATGATCATACAATGGGTATTAGACTGTCTTAGTTGGAATACTTGGAAAACTAAGATCACTCATTGAATACTTATGAAATGAATCATGACTAAATATCTGAATTGAAGATATGATACATGGATTGAACTGAATTACCTCATGGAATGGCCTTAGTCATGAAACTTCGGATAGTAAGACTAGATGAAAAGTTGGAAATCTGTAGGAGCTTATTCGATTGATTGCTAAACTGGGTAGCAAGCTATATGGACTGGATCATACTAACCGCTCATGCTCAAATAGAGTATTTCTTCAACACTCTTCTACAAAATTCTATCAATGTTAAGGAGCAAAGAATTTTGGGCATGATTTGAACAAGACATCTGACTAAGGAATCACAATATTGACACCACTCTATAGCATAGAATATAGACATATAGATTATAATCTAGGATAGAATTACTAGGCCTTAGGCAATGCAACTTATTACTTTAAATCTTAGCAATACTTCTCGAATACTCCCTCAACTATACTATTCCCCTTGAATACCATACTCAATTAATTCAACTTATAATTCTCACATGAGCATTAATAAATCAATCTACTAATGTTTAAACTAAACTAAATCCTCCCACCGTGATCAAGCCTAACTCAAAATCACAAGATATAACACGCAACACCATAATACTAGTCTAAACCACATGTTTCAATATTCTATGTCTCTTTTAGAGCTCACACCCTAAGCATAACGTGTCTTACCACTTCAATGACTAACTCTAAACTCTTACTATGGATTCACTAGCGCATATTGCATTTCTCCACTTACATCCTAACATAACATTCAAGCCTATCTTTATAACCACATATGAACTTCAAGACAAATACCCATAAAGGTATACTTCACAAATTCTCTAAACCACTATCAACAAAAACTTTCTTGCACTATTCTTGTAACACCTCGCATTTTGGGCTAGAATAAAAATCATGACTCTGATGCGTTGATAATCCCAGAGCCTTAAATCCTACGAGAATTTGGCATGTTTATGTAGTATGTGAATCCATTTGAGCATGAATTTATACCATAGAGGTCCTTCAACTCAAGGATGAGTTGAAACTATTTTGATCGATTAAGTTTTAGTGGATGTTGTAATTTATGTCAGTTTCCATTGACTATAACTCTATGTATATGTTGAATTAGAGAGCCTACTATATTTCAAATAATAGGTCTTCGAGTTAACTTTCCAACGATATCAATTTTACTAAAATCCAACACCCGAGCAAAAAGTTATGGCCTTTCAAAGTAGTATGCATCACCTAACCAATCGCACATGGTCACTGAAAAGCATATGTGGTGGCGCCTATGTAAATAAAGGCGATATCATATGTGGCGCCTATATAAATATAGGCGATATCATATACAGTGCCAATGTAAATATAGGCTATATCATATGCGGAGCCTATGTAAATATATGTGATATCATATGTGGCGCATATCTTATGGTTTCAAGTGACTTAAACACTCCATTTTGGGGGCAAAATGGTCCTTTTCCCACCCTTATTCAGCCATAAACACGAAATTTAGTCCCCAATTCTTCAAAATACATCCACATTTATCTAAAAATTCTCAAGAACACTCCCAAGGGTTTCAAACTAAAAATCCAAATAAATCAAGATTTAACCATGGGTTTACAAAATTGATTAGAGATTCGGAATTCCCAATCCACAGGCTTCAAGAAGCACCCATTATTTTCTGAAATAGAGGCACGCGGGGTTTTCCTAAATTCTCATGGGCATATAAAAATCATGTTTTAGAATGGGATTTTTGAATTTATGTACATATTCATGTATTAAATGTTTCAACATTATTGTTTTGGTCTTTTGACCTTCTCCAAAGTCATTTGAGAATATGAATATATGAAACCATGTATTTAAGAATGAATTCTTGTTGAGAGCATGATTTTTGGTGAATTTCCTCTTTAGTGAATTTTTCAGATTTCTCATAGCATATGAATTGTTTCGCAATACATCTCTGAAAAGTACTATATGAAATGATTGAACTCTTATTATGATTTAAAGGTGGTTTTAAATCACTAAAGAGAGAATCTAGCATGAATGTTTAATGTTCATAATGCATGTAATGAAAGAGTGCATAGATTTGCTAAAGGCACTAGACCACCATATGTTGATGAAGTTTTTGCATGATTTTGACTTGAGTTTTGAGGCACAAAATCTTCTATATCAGTTGCATGTTTTGGTGGTCAAAATTATGCTTTAGATGAAAGATTTAGTTTAATTTATTATGGCTCAGAAATCATGACTTGCAAGTCTTGGTATGACGATACCAATTCAGACCAATGCCATATCAGACTCAGACTAATAGACATATTAGACTATCATGATTTTAGACTTTCAGAATATTGCATGTACAGAAAAGCTTAAAAATAGGCATATAGAGATATTAGGTAGTTCCCTGAAGAGGGCTTGAGTTCAAGCAACCCATTGCCTAAAATCGTGGTTTGCCGACCCAGGTATATTATTATACGCTGACTTAAGTGTCGTGTGGCGTATCAGATTTAGAAACTCCAACCCTTGTGGCATACACGGGTTGGAGGCTTTCCCGTCGAGTCAATGGCAGATTCCATATCGCCCGTGGAATATCAGACTTGTAGGGGATACCACCTAACTCAGAAGTAATACATAGATCAGAGTTTGAGATTTACAGACAGGTTACATATTTTTAGAAGGTGCCCATGTGTTTTTCGGAAACTATTTTATGCATAATGTTTGATGAACATTTGCTCTCATGTATTATATATATATATATATATATGTTCAATTACTCTATTTTGGATTGCTTCGCGTGCCAGTACAATTGTGCTGACTCCCCTTCCTCCCAGGTACTGAGGTGCAGTCTAGGGGTCCAGATCCTCAGTAGAGTCTACATACAAGGTTGTCTCAGAGTTCAGTTGGTGAGCCTTCCTTTCTTCGGAAGGCCTAGTCATTTAGGTATTTATTTCAGTATGGCTTTTGGTCTGCTGGGGGCCTTGTCCCAGTTATTCAGACAGTATGTCAGTAGAGATTTCGTAGACTGTTGCAGATGTTTAGTAAATATTATTGGGCATGTTTTCAGGCCTTTAACTATTTTAAATTATTGACCATGTTTCCATATTATTGTGTCTGTTTCATATTACTTTGATCATATGAATTATATGTATGATTACCAGATAGACAGAGGGCATTTTGGGCCTTCGGGTTTGGGAATGCTCGTCATGGCCAGGGCCCCGATTTGGGTCATGACAAACTTGGTATCAAAGCGCGGTTCATGGTCCCAGGGTTTCTGTGAAATCGCATCGGGTAAAGTCTTATTTATAGGTGTGCAGTGCACCACACTTATAAGAAGGAGGCTATAAGGCATTTAGGAATGTCTCTCTTTCTTCATGTTCTAGTTTGTGCTATAGAGTCAGAATGTTCCTCCTTCATACTCTAATTCGTGCTATGGTGTCACCCATACGAAAATAAAAGTTATCCTAATTTCTTCCTCACTCTGGTGTTTCCAGATATTCTCCGATTATCTAGAAAAAATTTTAGAAGCCCCATAAAGGACGGGAGAGGAGTTCCCGAGTGTAAAATTGTGTCCTTATTCTTATGAGGCATTCAGTTAAGACAAAAGTAAAATGTGTATTCTTGAGTCATTTAATATTGTGTATCAAGATTCTATCTCTTGTAATCTTGATATCATTGTGTTGTTGAAAATAAAAGTCTAGTGAAGCCGTGTGAGGCCTATTTCGATTCACTAGCAACTTGTTGTTCATCTTATTGTTCTTGTATTTGTTGGAACTGTATTTCCACCTGAGTAGTAGTATAAGTAAGAGTGTCGGTGTCATGACCTATTGGTAGTGAAATTAGACCAAGAAGTTTGTGATATGAAGTCATAAGGTTAGAGGTCCGAGTGAGGGTGACTTTTGTGATTAAATATTTAAAGTTGAATAACCATTGATTGAGATTGATTTACCCTTTCGTGGTGGTAGACTAATGTGGTGGTACCATTTATGAATTGTATGGTAGTCCGTAGAGGAAGTGTTGACTCAGAATGTTATTTATTTTCTTCCTTTCAAAATAGAGAAAGAGCCCAGAGTGGATACTTAAGGTGGTTATAGAAACCCCTTATAGGCTATGAATGAAAATGGATAGATTAGACAGTAGGTTGTAAGTATAGACTCATTGTCATATGGGGTATCTGAAGGTAGTCTAAATGCCCATTGGGTTAAGTAAGTGTGATGTGATAAAGCCTTATAAGTAGATAAGATTGTATGGTTATAATATAAGCTTAAGGTTGATCATGTCTATTATGTGACCTTACCCCTTAACCTTCTTCTCATTGGTAGTTGTAAACTAATACTACTTGTGAGAAAGTATGTAGTATATTTTTGAAGTATTTGGGTAGAATATCCCAATTTTAAGGATTAGTATATTTATATTATGTTGCACTCTTCATTGGTTGTAAATGATTGATGCTAGACTATAGGCTTGAATTTAAATGGTGTGGTGGTGAATAGTGACAAGAGATTGATGATACATGTTTCGTGGGATTAGATCTGTAAGCTTGATGTGTTGAAATAGGATGTGCTAATGGATTATGACAAGGAAAACCGTAAGGTTATGATCGATTATTGTGGTTATGAATTTCTAGTGTACTAGTGTTTCTTGATGTTTATTTCATAGTTTCTAAGTGAGGATTGTGTGTAAGGTTGGTTGTAAATCATGTTTAGCACTACACATTAAGTTTGAAACAATTGATGGCCATGGAGGTGGATGTGATGATTTCTTGGTTAATAATACTAGTTATATGGAAGTGATCTATAGGCTTGAACAGTGTATGCAAGTTCCTAAGTTTATTTGATTCGTAATGAAGTATGACATTGTATATGTGATATAGAAGTATGCCCAAGGTGGTATGAAGTTGTAGTATTTTTCTAAGGCTATTAAATATTGTGTGTGGCTACTGATACCGTTGAGTTGCTAGGTGGAAAAAGACTAGCTAGATAGTATATGGTGTTCTAAATAGCCAAGTTAAGGACCTTTGATTGATAGCGTTGAGCCTTTTGATATGAACTTGATTCTCATGGTAGAGGAAAATAAGTTTGAAGTTGCTATATTGGTAGACTACGATAGAAATAGAGTGTCTCATTAAAGACTTGGTGATATCCATATTAGGTGTTACGATCTAAGCTCGAGTCCTTAAAAGTCATGTTAATAGAAATAAGAGTAGAGGCACTAGAGGGTGTGCACTTCAACTTTGGGGATACTCATGAAGATTCGAAGTTAGTAAGTGTTGGAGTAATAGATAATGACTATTGGGTTATAGAATGATAGAGTGTGCCTCAGGAGGTAGTATTAGCAGTGGGCGTTCCACTCTCATGTGTGGTCTTTCGGGTTAAGTTTTATTAATTTTGTGTATTGTCATATTTCAGAACCCAGAGTGCAGTGAGTGTAGTTAAGTTTAAAGTCTAGTAAGGTATCTCCCAAAAACTTAAGATGATGGATTGAAGCTAAGGGGGAGATTACTAAACGAATAACCAAGTAAGACTCTCAGATTCTTGTAGTGATGTCATGATGATATAGAACATCAAAAAGTAAGGATGAATCTCAACCCATTCCTATCTCAGTATTTCTCAGTGATCCTAATACCTACTCATGCTTTACAATTTAGTTCCATGATCAGTTCACGTTCATACATATGATAGAGAGTCATGTACTCACGCTTTATAATGTGCTCTATTTCCATAACTCATGTTTTACACCAAACGATTGGCGAGATTCAGCTTATAGCCATGAATACCCTAAATTCAGAGCGCTTTGGTGAGTCCCTGTTGTTGTTTTACTATTTCTCAGGCCTCAGATGAGTGTCAAGCTTCATATAGTATCATTCCATGCCTCCAGATCTTATGTTCTAACCCTTTTGTGACTCCTCCTTATGCGATGATAGTGGTGGTGAGTAATTATTCCTTGTTGATGGAAGATCATAGTACACTTGTTTAGATAAGTCCATAAGTATGAAGTAAGATTTGGGGCCATGTTTTTATTTATGTGATGGTTAGTAGAATTTTGTATGTGTATGTTCTTGGGGTAGCTCGTGGGAGTGATATTGATAGTGGTTTAGAGAATATGTGAAGTATGCCTTTATGAGTGTTTGCTTTGAAGTTCATGTGTGGTTATAAAGATAGGCTTGAATGACATGTCGAGATTGTTGTAAAGGAACGCTATATACACTAGCGACTTTATAGTAAGAGTTCAGAGTAGTCATTGAAGTGGTAAGGCATGTTATACTTAGGATGTGATCTTTAAAGGAGATATAGAAGATTGCATCATATGGTGTGGTCCGGCATGTTGTATTTTTGTGACTTAGAGTTAGGCTTGATCACGGCGAAGGGATTAAGTTATTTCGACATTAGTAGAAAGATTTGTCAATGCTCCTATGAGAATTTTAAGTTGAGTTGAATGAATATGATATTTAAGGAGAATAGTATAGTTAAGTGATATTCGAGAAGTGTGCTTTGCTTGAAAGTAAGAACTTGTAATGCCAAAGGCCTGGTAATTCTATCCTAATCCAAAAGTTATATGCCTATGTTCCAGACTGCAGAGTAGTGTCAATGTGGTGATTCCTCAATTGGATGTCTTGTGTAATCCATACCCAAGATTCATGGCTCCCTATTACTGCTAGAATTTTTTTAGAGAATTGTGATGAAGAGATACTCCAGTTAAGTATGAGGGTGTAGTATATTCAGTCTATATGGCCAATAAGTCAACTTAGCAGTTAGATTCACATGACTTATTTTCTCGTCTTTGCACTTATTCATGCTACTCGAAATCTCAGACATGCTACTATTCCAAGATAGAGTATACCAGTAGTTACAAGTATAGCCCATTTCATGCATCATGCATTAAATTCATATTCCAGATGTTCAGTTATGATTTAATTCGTAAGTTCCCTGTGCATCGCCTCAGTTTTCCGAGTATCTTAGTGAATTGAGCATTCATAGAGGGACATAGGGTACCAAGGGGGAGATACCCCATTCAGTTGCATGCATAGATTCTTATTACAAGCTTCACATCAATTATTATTGCATATTTAGCCATACGTTCATATGTTAGTTCAGTCAGATATGCATGCATTAGAAATGCATGTTCAATAGAAAAGTTCATCTTATCAGTGTATTCAGTCCTGCATTAATGAGAACAACTCGGTCACAGATCCATGCATCAGATATGCATGATTCATAATGAGAATTCAGCCTATGAGTAGCTTCAGTTGTGTATTCCATGCCTCGGGTGTGCATGTCCGGCATAAGCATTTAAAACATCAGTTGTTCAAATCTTATAGTCATGTTTCCGATCAGTGTATTCTTTCTTAGGGAACATATTATGTCCGCGTTATCCCATACCCTTAAGACTTTGATATTCTATCCATCATTTGGGGACGAATGATCCCAAAGGAGAGATAATCTAACACCCCGTATTTCATGCTAGAATAAAAACCATGACTCTGATGCGTTGATAATCCCAGAGCCTTAAATCCAATGCCAATTTGGCATGTTTACGTAGTATGTAAATCCATTTGAACATGAATTTAGACCATAGAGGTCCTTCAACTCAAGGACGAGTTGAAACTATTTCGATCAATTAAGTTTTAGTGGACGTTGTAATTTGTGTCAGCTTACATCGACCATAACTCTCTGTATATGTCAAATTAGAGAGCCTACTATGTGTCAGATGATAGGTTTTCGAGTTTACTTTCCAAACATACCAATTTTGCTAAAATCTGACACCCGAACAAGAAGTTATGGCCTTTCAAAGTAGTATGCGTCGCCTAACCAATCGCACATGGCCACTGGAAAGCATATGCGATAGCATATGCGGAGCCTATGTAAATATAGGTGATATCATATGCGACGCCTATGTAAATATAGGCTATATCATATGCGGCGCCTATGTAAATATATGCGATATCATATGCGGCGCATATCTTATGGTTTTAAGTGACTTAAACACTCCATTTTTAGGGCAAAATGGTCCTTTTCCCACCCTTATTCAGCCATAAACACGAAATTCAGTCCCCAATTCTCCAAAATACATCCACATTTATCTAAAAATTCTCGAGAACACACCCAAGGGTTTCAAACTAAAAACCCAAATAAATCAAGATTTAACCGTAGGTTTTCAAAATTGATTAGAGATTCGGAATCCCCAATCCACAGGCTTCAAGAAGCACCTATTATTTTCCGAAATAGAGGTACGCGGGGTTTTCCTAAATTCTCATAGGAATAAAAAAATCATGTTTTAGAATGGGGTTTTTGAATCTATGTATATATTCATGTATTAAATGTTTCAACATCATTGTTTTGGTCTTTTGACCTTCCCCAAAGTGATTTGAGAATATGAATGTATGAAACCATGTATTTAAGAATGAATTCTTATTGAGACCATGATTTTTGGTGAATTCCCTCTTTAGTGAATTTTTCAGATTTCTCATAGCATATGAATTGTTTTGCAATGCATCCCTGAAAAGCACTATATGAAATGATTGAACTCTTATTATGATTTAAAGGTGGCTTTAAATCACTAAAGAGGGAATCTAGCATGAATGTTTAATGTTCATAATGCATGTAATGAAAGAGAGCATAGATTTGCTAAAGGCACTAGACCACCATATGTTGATGAAGTTTCTGCATGATTTTGACCTGAGTTTCGAAACACGAAATCTTCTATATTAGTTGCATGTTTTGGTGGTCTAAATTATGCTTTAAATGAAAGATTTAGCTTAATGTATTATAGCTCAGAAATCATGACTTGCAAGTCTTGGTATGACGATACCAATTCAGACCAATGTCATATCAGAATCAAACTAATAGACATTTCAGACTATCATGATTTTAGACATTCAGAATGTTGCATGTACAGAAAAGGTTAAAAATAGGCATACAGAGATGTTAGGTGGTTTCCTGAAGAGGGCTTGAGTTCAAGCAACCCATTGCCTAAAATCATGGTTTGCCGACTCGAGTATATTATTATATGCTGACTTAAGTGTCGTGTGGCATATCAGATTCAGGAACTCCACCCCTTACGGCATACTCGGGTTGGAGGCTTCCCCGCCGAGTCAATGGCGGATTCCATATCACCCATGGAATATCAGACTTGTAGGGGATACCACCTAACTCAGAAGTAATACACAGATCAAATTTTGAGATTTACAGACAAGTTACATATTTTCAGAAGGTGCCCATGTATTTTTTAGAAACTATTTTATGCATAATATTTGATGAACATTTGCTCTCACGTATTATATATATATATATATATATATATGTTCAATTACTCTATTTTGGATTGCTTCGCGTACCAGTATATTTGTGCTGACCTCCCTTTCCTCCCAGGTACTGAGGCGCAGTGTAAGGGTCCGGATCCTCAGTAGAGTCTACAGATAGGGTTGTCTTAGAGTTCAATTCGTGAGCCTTCTTTGCTTCGAAAGGCCTAATGTAATACCCCGAGAAATTTTTTGTGAAAATTTTATGCGTAAACGTGTTGGGCTCTATCTTCTAGAATGAATTATAAATTTTCCATACAGAATGTCTTAGATTATGACCCACCATTGCGTAGAGTATCGAATAAGATTTCCAACGATATGTGGATCATCCAAAACGGACACCCGAACGATGAGTTATGAAAATTCCGATCGAACCGTGAATAGTAGTGAACAGTAAAACGTGCAGGAAAAAGTACTGAGGCCTAGCGTATTCTTTCTCCAACTTTAAATGATCATAACTCCTTTTACATAATGATCTGGGTGATCTACTATATATCAATGGAAAGCTCTGTGATTCCTCTTTCCAATGAAATTGGTTTCATCCAATTTGTCTATCGGAGCAAAAAGTTGTGGTCGATCTACTTCAGCCTATCAAAAGTGAATTTTTTGGTCAACTTCAAACGATCATAACTCCTCATACACAATGATATGGGTGAGATACTATATATCAACGGAAAGATATGAGAGTCTTCTTTCTAATGAAATCAGTTTCATACAATTTGGATATCGGAGAAAAGTGTTATGGTTGATCTACTTCAAACTATCAAAACAGTCCACCAAAGGACAGATTCGAGAATTATTTGATTTTTAGGGGCGTTTTGGTCATTCCCCGTCACCTAAAATCCATCCAAACCCTATATTAAAGCCTATTAGAAGCATTATATGTTATATTTCATCAAATTCCCTCAAAAAGAAAACCCTAAGCTCCTACATCCAACTTCATGAACCTCCAAAGTTTACCATTAATTCTGCAAATTTATTCAAGATTCCAAGTTCCTAGTTCAAGAACTCCAAGAATCCTCATTCAAAGGCACGATTAATATCTCAAAAACAAGTATTGATCTAAAGTTCATCATTCAAGGTATGTGGGGGTTTTCAACAAGAACTCTCTTTCGTTCTTATGCCCAAAAGTAATTTTCTTTACAAAGGCATGATTTTTATTTGATTTTTATGAATTTGAAGCATGAACCCATATCTTATGATGATTATTATGAAATCTTGATGTTTATGATTTTGAAAGATGAATTTACATGTGTGGAGATATAAAACATGAATCTTGAATGATATTTATCATGATTTTGATATTTGGGTCGTGAATTTTCATTGGAAATTGTATATTTTTTAGAAAGTGTGTGTTATAAGCACGTTGATGTTGAATATTTGAGATATTTTAAATAATTTGACCTTTTGGTCTTAAAGGAGTTGTTTTGAACTCGAGTGTGAAAGAAATCCACAACGTGGTTGATTTTGATAGATGGGAAGCATGATGGCTCCCGATGTATATTTATATATTACTGAAATTGTTTTGTTGTGGATTGTCTTTGAAATGATCTGAGCTAAGTAAGGGAGATATCTTTAGCACCGAGTGGGAGGTATAAAGCGACCTTACTTCCCTAGAACTACGTGCCCCCGTAGGAGTGAGCCTGAGGCTGATTTATATAGTGATCACTAGTTTGTGCGGATTTGATATCGATAGTCCTACTCCAATGGCAAGGATAGAACGGCTCTCCCCAACGTGGGTTGTACATTGGACTCCATGTAGATCATATGGTTTATGTCGGTTATAGGATCTCCCAGTGTGTGTGTGTTTCCTTGTTTCTATGGTGAATGGTGAAGTGATTTGAAAGTGGAATAGTGAAAGTTATTCTTTCAAAAGATTTAAATGATATTTACATTATGAGAAGTGATTGACAAATTATATGATGACTCACATGTGTTATTGTACTTATTTCATCCTCTCATGATTATGATGATTTTCTTCGGGCTATGTGAGTCTTTCATACATCCTGCATATTTCTTATAAATATTTATGATGATGATGTTTATACAACTGCATACACCCCCATATACTCGGTTTCTTTCCATGGTACTGACCCACATCTTCGGATGTAGGCTGCATTTTCTCAAAATGTAGGTTCAGGTGCTAAGTTTTAGGTTCGACAGTGATTCTTTGGGCACGCTGTTCTATATCCTCTATTGTGGTGAGTCCTTATGTTCCGAGGACGTGATGTCTGATGCTGGTTTCACGGAATCGTTTACATTTGATAACTGAGTATGAGTCAGTTGGGGCATGTCTCAAATGAGTCAGTTGGGGCATGTCTCAATGGCTTGCTGATTTTATTGATTTTCTTAGAGGCTTGTCAGACTAGTGTAGATGTTGGGAGTTGACTAATAAGTCATATTTTGTTATCGTTTTTAAATTCTTTTATTCTTGGATGATGATTACTCTGTTGATATTTGAGGGTTATTTATGGAAACCTCGTTGATTTGTGTTGAACTAAATAAAAATGGCTCAAAGGGTTAGCTTAGGGATACTCGTGTAGCCTCAAGCACCGTGTGATGCTTCGGGACTAATTTTCTGGGGCGTTACAAACTTGGTATCAGAGCCAGGTTTTAAGGTGTCCTAGGGAGTCTAACAAGCTATGTTAAGTAGAGGGTTGATCATCGGTGTGTAGCGTGCCACATCTATGAGAAAAAGGCTACAAGACGTTTCAGGAAAAAGTGTGATTGTTTCTTTCAGAAGACTATCGTGCTTAAAGTATCTCTCTCTGCTATTGATTCGTGCTCTCCTCTTTCAAAAATATGCCTCCACTTTGAGCGAGAAGAAATAATGATGGTCAGCAACCTCAACCCGCTGACCCTTTGAATAAAAACGTGTCTCATTCTGAATTTCGGGCAGCCTTTCAGGCGCTGGCCCAAGCTGTTACTGCAAATGTTCAGGCCAACCCGACCCCGGCTCCACAGCAGTAGGGAGGTAATTCAGCTGCTTCCAGGATCCGTGACTTCATTCGGATGAATCCGCCGGAATTCTATGGGTCCAAGTCTGATGAGGATCCACGGTTGTTTTTAGAGGAGGTGCGGAAGATTACTCAGGTGATGCATGTATCTGAGGAACATAGTGTGGAGTTGGCTACGTATAGTTTGAAAGACCTTGCTTATGACTGGGTTGTTGCTTGGAGGAAAGGTAGAGGTGAGGGAGCTGTCCCTACAACTTGGCAAGAGTTCCAGGATGCATTCCTGGATAAGTTTTTCCCTTTGGAGATGAGGGAGGCGAAGGTGGAAGAGTTTGTGAACCTGGACAGGGCTCTATGACTGTTAGGGAGTACTATCTAAAGTTCAATCAGTTGGCCAAGTATGCTTCTGACTTAGTGGCTGATAATTGGGCTAGTATGAGTAAGTTTTTGATTGGAGTGTCTAGTTATGTGGTTAAGGAGTGTAGGTCGGCTATGCTGAATAGTGAGATAAATTTTTTTAGGCTGATGACTCATGCCCAACAGATTAAGGCAGACAAGATTAAGGAGAAAGATAGAATGAGAGGGAATAAGAGAGCTAGGTTCGAGCAGCACAGACAGGGTCAGACTAAATTATAGGGAGGGAGTCTCCCTCAATATCAGGATCGTTCCTCTATGCCAGCACCATCATCTGCTAGTGCTCTCATGCCTAGAGGTAGGAAAGATCAAGGTAGCAGGTCATATGCATCCAGGTCCCAGTACAGTGCTGGCAGTAAGCCAAATCGTCCCCTGTGTCCTAAGTATGGTAGGGCTCATTTGGGTGAGTGTTGGGGTGAGAAGAGGGGTTGTTTCCAGTGTGGTGACATGGGTCACAGAGTTAGAGATTGTCCACAGGATGGAAAACGGCGTCGTGACTATCGCCCTCAGACCCAAACTTAGACTGTTAGTGCTCCAGTTCCAGCGACTCGCCCAACCTCAGCTCAGGGCACCTCTTCTAGCAATGCTAACGGGCAGTGCCAGAATAGATTCTATGTTTTATTGTCCTGCCAAGAACAGAAAAACTCTCCCGATGTTGTTACTGGTATGCTTCGTATATTTCAGTTTGATGTGTATGCTTTGTTGGATCCTGGATCCAGTTCTCATGTGTTACATCATTGATTGCTATGAATTTTGAAATGAGTCCTGAGATTTTTCCTGACCCTAGCCTAGTTTCTACCCTAGTGGGTGATTCAATTCTTGCCCAGATAAGTGTATAAAAAGTGTCTTGTTACCGTTCTTCATAGAGTCTTGTTGGCTGATCTGATTGAGTTAGACATGGTAGATTTTGATGTGATTCTGAGTATGGACTGGCTGTATTCTTCTTATGCCACTATTGATTATCGGACCCGAGTGGTCAAGTTTCATTTTTCGGGTGCATTCGTGTTTGAGTGGTATGGGAATTCTGTGTCACCCAAGAGTCATTTTATCTCTTACCTCAAAGCTGGAAAGCTTATTTCCAAGGGGTGTATTTACCATTTGGTTAGAGTCAAAGACACTAAGTCTGAGACTCCAACTCTCCAGTCTGTTAACGTCGTCAATGTGTTTTCTGATGTCTTTTTGGATGATCTCCCAGGGATACCTCCTGATAGAGAGATAGAGTTCGGGATTGATCTTTTTCCCGATACTCAGCCCATTTCTATTTCTCCTTATCGTATGGCCCCTGCAGTACTTAAGAAGTTGAAAGAGCAACTCAAAGATCTACTAGATAAGGGTTTCATAAGGCCTAGTGTTTCTCCTGGGGGTGCTCCTGTGTTGTTTGTGAGAAAGAAAGATGGTTGTTTGCGTATGTGCATTGATTACCGCCAACTGAATAAAGTCACTGTAAAAAATAAGTACCCCCTTCCAAGAATAGATGATTTGTTTGACCAATTGCAAGGTGCAAGTTATTTCTCAAAGATAGACCTTTGTTCCGGCTATCATCAACTCAAAGTTAGGGAGTGTGACATCCCAAAAACCGCTTTCCACACTCGTTATGACCATTTTGAGTTTCTTGTTATGTTTTTTGGGTTAACTAATGCCCCAGCAGCTTTCATGGACCTCATGAAATGAGTGGTTAGACCATATCTGGATATTTTTGTCATAGTGTTCATTGATGATATACTGGTGTACTCTCGTAGTGAGGATGAACATTCTGATCATCTTCGAACTGTCTTGCAAACCCTAAGAGATCACAAGTTGTTTGCCAAGTTCAGTAAGTGTGAGTTTTAGTTAAGGTCATTTGCTTTTCTGGGTCATATCATTTCTTCCGAGGGTATTAGAGTTGATCCCCAAAAGACTGAAGCTATTAGAAATTGACCTAGACCTATTTCTCCGACTGATATCCGAAGTTTCTTGGGTTTAGCTGGCTATTACCGCCCTTTTTTTGAGGGTTTCTCCTCTATAGCGTCTCCTATGACTCGGTTGACCCAAAAGAAAGGGAAGTTTTTGTGGCCCAAATCTTGTGAGAAGAGTTTTCAGGAGTTGAAGACTCGACTAACTTCAGCCCCTATTTTGACTTTGCCTGATGGTGTTGATGGTTTTGTGGTGTACTGTGATGCTTCGAGAGTTGGGTTTGGTTGCGTATTGATGCAGAAGGGTAAGGTGATAGCTTATGCTTCTAGACAGTTGAAACCCCATGAGAAAAATTACCCTACCCATGACCTTGAGTTGGCTGCTGTTGTGTTTGCTTTGAAAATCTGGAGACACTATTTGCATGGTGTCCATGTTGATGTTTTCACTGATCATAAGAGTCTGCAGTATGTGTTTATCCAGAGATAATTGAATCTTAGCCAGAGATGATGGTTAGAATTGTTAAAGGACTATGATATGAGTGTGTTGTACCATCCGGGCAAGGCCAATGTTATGGCGAATACCCTAAGTAGAGTGTCCATAGGTAGTGTTTCGCATGTGGTAGTAGTGTTTCGCATGTGGTAAAAGGTAAGAAAGAGTTGGCTCGTGATGTACATCGTTTGGCTAGATTGGAGGTTAGGTTGTTTGACTCTGTTGAAGGTAGTATAGGGGTTCAGAGTAGTTCTGAATCCTCCTTGGTTTCGGAAGTAAAGGAAAAACAATACTTAGATACTAGTTTGGTCAGACTGAAGGAGTCAGTCAAGGACCAAAAAGTAAAGGTTTTCTCCCAAGAGGGAGATGGTGTGTTGAGATTATAGGGTAGATTGTGTGTCCCGAATGTTAATGATCTGAGACAGAGGATTATGGCTGAAGCGCATAGGGCGCGATATTCTATTCATCCTGGTGACACCAAGATGTACCGAGACTTGTGGGAAATCTATTGGTGGAGTGGCATGAAGAAATATATAGTAGCGTTTGTAGCTAAGTGTGCAACATGCCAACAGGTTAAGGTTGAACACCAAAGACCTGGTGGTATGATGCAAGAGTTTAGTATTCCCACCTGGAAGTGGGAAGAGATAAATATGGACTTCATGATTGGTTTTCCTCCTTCCCAACGCCATCATGATTCCATTTGGGTTGTGGTTGATAGGTTGACTAAGTCTGCTCATTTCTTACCTGTTCATACTTTATATACTGCTGAGGATTATGCTAGATTGTATATTCGAGAGCTAGTCAGACTGCATGGAGTTCCCTTGTCTATCATTTCGAATAGGGGTACTCAGTTCACTTCTCAATTTTGGAAAGCTTTTCAGAAGGGTCTTAGTACCCAAGTACTTTTGAGTTCTACTTTTCATCCGCAGACCGATGGTCAGGCTGAGTGAACCATCCAGACCTTAGAAGATATATTGAGAGCTTGTGCACTTGACTTTAAGGGAAGTTGGAATGATCACTTACCGTTGATAGAGTTTGCTTACAATAACAGTTTCTACTCTAGTATTGGCATGGCTCCGTTTGAAGCCTTATATGGGAGGAAGTGTAGATCACCCATAGGTTGGTTCGAGGTGGGTAAAGCGACTGTGAGTGGTCCTGATTCGGTATTTGAGTCTATGGAAAAAGTTAAGTTGATTAGGGAAAGGTTGAAAACTGCGCAGAGTCATCAGAAGTCATACGCGGATGTTAGAAGGAGAGACCTTGAGTTTGAAGTTGGTGACCTAGTGTATCTGAAAATTTCACCCATAAGGGAGGTGAAAAGATTCGGAAAGAAGGGTAAGCTTAGTCCCCGTTTTGTTGGTCCTTACAAAATTCTTAGCCGTGTTGGTAAGGTAGTTTATGAGGTCGAGTTGCCTTCCGAGTTGTCCTCTGTTCATCCAATATTCCATGTCTCCATGCTTAGAAAGCATATTAGCGATGCTGTGGTAGTGGATTCCTCTGTGACTGCTGACATTCAAGAAAATCTTTTTTTTATAAGGTTTCTATTGAGATTCTTGATTTCAGTATCCGAAGACTAAGGAACAAAGAAGTTCCCTTGGTCAAGGTGTTGTGGCAAAACCAATCTGTTGAGGTTGCAACTTGGGAAGTTGAGGCGGATATGCGATCCAAGTACCCGCACCTATTTTTCGCGAACTCCGATCAAGCCGAAGGTACCATTCTTGCCTAAATCATACACTTTTGATAAAAGTTGCAGTAGTTCAGCTGTCATTTATTATGTGTTCAGCTATAGTTTCTTGAATTTATGCATTCTATGTTGCATTCGGAGTGAGAAATGATGTGGTGATGAGTATAACGAATGGTTTCAGTTGTATGCTCTATTCCGTATCTAATCTTGGCATGTCTAGAGTCATTCGAGGACGAATGTTTCCTAGGGGGGTGATGTAATACCTCGGGAAATTTTTTGTTGAAATTTTATGCGTAAACGTGTTGGTTTCTATCTTCTAGAATAAATTATAAATTTTTCCTGTGGAATGTCTCAGATTATGACCCACCATTGTGTAAACTATCGAATAAGATTTCCAACGATATGTGAATCATCCAAAACGGACACGCGAGCGACGAGTTATGAACATTCCGATCGAATCGTGAATAGTAGTGAACAGTAAAACGTGCAGAAAAAAGTACTGTGGCCTGGAGTATTTTTGCTCCAACTTTAAACGATCATAACTCCTTGTACATAATGATATGGGTGATCTACTATATATCAAAAGAAAGCTCTGCGAGTCCTCTTTCCAATTAAATTAGTTTCATCCAATTTGTCTATCGGAGCAAAAAGTTATGGTCGATCTACTTCAGCCTATCAAAAGTAAATTTTTGGGTCAACTTCAAACGATCATAACTCCTCGTACACAATAATCTGGGTGAGATACTATGTATCAATGGAAAGATATGAGAGTCCTCTTTCTAATGAAATTGGTTTCATCCAATTTGAATAACGAAGTAAATTGTTATGGTTGATCTACTTCAAACTATCAAAACAGCCCACCAAAGGATAGATTCGAGAATTATTTGATTTTTAGGGGCGTTTTGGTCATTCCCCCTCACCCAAAATCCATCCAAACCCTATATTAAAGCCTATTAAAAGCATTATATGTTATATTTCATCAAATTCCCTCAAAACGACCTAAGCTCCTACATCCAACTTCAAGAACCTCCAAAGTTCACTATTAATTCTACAAATTTATTCAAGATTCCAAGTTCCTAGTTCAAGAACTCCAAGAACCATTATTCAAAGGCACGATTAACATCTCAAAAATGAGTATCGATCTAAAGTTCATCATTCAAGGTATGTGGGGGTTTTCAACAAGAACTCTCTCTCGTTCTTGTGCCCAAAAGTAATTTTCTTTACAAAGGCATGATTTTTATTTGATTTTTATGAATTTGAAGCATGAACCCATATCTTACGATGATTATTATGAAATCTTTATGTTTATGATTTTGAAAGATGAATTTACATGTGTGGAGATATAAAACATGAATCTTGAACAATATTTATCATGATTTTGATATTTGGGTCGTGAATCCCCATTGGAAATTGTGTTTTTTTTCGAAAGTGTGTGTTATAAGCACGTTGATGTTGAATATTTGAGATATTTTGAATGATTTGACCTTTTGGTCTTAATGGAGTTATTTTGAACTCGAGTGTGAAAGAAATCCACAATGTGGTTGATTTGATAGATGGGAAGCATGATGGCTCCCGATGTATATTTATATATTACTAAAATTATTTTGTTGTGGATTGTCTTTGAAATGATCTGAGCTAAGTTCGGAAGAAATCTTTAGCGCCGAATGGGAGGTATAAAGCGACCTTACTTTCCTAGAACTACATGCCCTGTAGGAGTGAGCCTGAGGCTGATTTATATAGTGATCACTAGTTTGTGTGAATTTGATATCGATAGTCCTACTCCGATGGCAAGGATAGGACGGCTCCCCCCAACGTGGGTTGTATGTTGGACTCCATGTAGCTCATATGGTTTATGTCAGTTATAGGATCTCCCAATGTATGTGTGTTTCCTTATGTCTATGGTGAATGGTGAAGTGATTTGAAAGTGGAATAGTGAAAGTTATTCTTTCAAAAGATTTAAATGATATTTACATTATGAGAATTGATATTCTTGATGAACTGAAAGTGATTGACAAATTATACGATGACTCACATGTGTTATTGTACTTATTTCATCCTCTTATGACTATGATGATTTTCTTCAGGCTATGTGAGTCTTTCATACATCCTGCATATTTCTTATAAATATTTATGATGATGATGTTTATACAACTGCATACACCTCCATATACTCGATTCCTTTCCATAGTACTGACCCACATCTTCGGATGTGGGCTGCATTTTCTCGGAATGTAGGTTCAGGTGCTCAGTTCCAAGTTCGACAGTAGATCTTCGGGCACGCTGTTCTACATCCTCTGTTGTGGTGAGTCCTCATGTTCCGAGGACGTGATGTCTGATGTTGGTTTCACGGAATCATTTACATTTGATAACTGAGTATGAGTCAGTTGGGGCATGTCTCAATGGCTCGCTGGTTTTATTGATTTTCTTAGAGGCTTGTCATACTAGTATAGATGTTGGGAGTTGACTAATAAGTCGTATTTTGTTATCTTTCTGAAATTCTTTTATTCATGGATGATGATTACTCTGTTGATATTTGAGGGTTATTTATGGAAACCCCGTTGATTTGTGTTGAACTGAATGAAAATGGCTCAAAGGTTTAGCTTGGGGCTACTCGTAGCCTCAAGCACCGTGTGACACTCTGGGACCCGTTTTTCGGGGCGTTACACCTAGTCATTTAGGTATTTATTTCAGTATGGCTTTTGGTCTGCTAGGGGCCTTGTCCCAGTTATTGAGATAGTATGTCAGTAGAGATTTAGCAGACTATTGCAGATGTTTATTAAATATTGTTGGGCATGTTTTCAGTCCTTTAACTGTTTTAAATTGTTGACCATGTTTTCTTATTATTGTGTCTATTCCTTATTACTTTGATCATATGAATTATGTGCATGATTACCAGAAAGACAGAGGGCATTCCGGGCCTTCGGGTTCGGAAATGCTCGACACGGCCAGGGCCCCGGTTCAGGTCGTGACAATTCTTAAGAACATACACACCAATTTTCAACTAACCATGACATATATCAAAGACTTGGCCTCAATCTTACTTCATACTTTAGCCTTAGCTAGAAAAGCATAAGTAACCTTTCTTAATGAGGGTCATCAACTCCCTCTCATCTAAACCATTGCTTATCCATTATCATCACAACTATCTTAACATAGGCAAAGGTCACTGAAGGGCTAACACATAAGGACCTGAAGCATGAAAGAATACTATACATAATTCTAACGCTTAACTGATGCCTGAAGAATAGAATGTCAAAGGCATGGATTCATTAAAGAGATCTAAGCTAAGGACATAGATGATATAAACTGGATTTCACTAGGATCATAAGTTTCTGAGAACCGATCATACTCTGAAACATGAGTTCATACTTATCATAAGCTATTCAACATAAGACTGAAGTTCATAGATTCATGAGAGATAAATCGAACCAGAGAGTGAAGCTATTACTTGCTTTCTAGAAGCTAAGAATGGACATAAGTATGCAAGAAGTGTATAAGTATTGGCCTTTGGCATAGATCTATCACAGAAGACATGGATTTGGTGTGATAATGACTGAAATCCAAGGAATACTCTAGAGTAAGAAGGGATCACTATCTCATCACAACTCTTATTGACATATATCACAATTTAATTGTCAAAACTTGATTTGATTCTGCACTCTACCATCTCCCCCTTAGGTCAAAGCTGATATTCTAAACTTATGGGTCTACTCCATATCCTTGAGACTGAGCCATTATTTCTTCATTCTAATGTCTACACATAAATGCTAAACTCACAAGAATAAACTATATTTCAAACTTACTGACTTCATTCTTGAACAACCCTTTCATATACCATCCTTAACTTTCTAGCTTCAATAATCATCATCAAAGACTTACACACTCATTTGCTAGCATATCTACCTCACTAAACACATAATCATAGTCTACCAAGATCACACTTCTATACTTATATTTTTCCCAAATCATAAGAATCAAAATCATACTTAAAAGACTCATCACCATCTATCCAAAACTCCTTAACTTAGCTATTAAGAACACCATGTACTATACAACTATCCTTCTTCCACTTAGCAACTCAAGGGTACTACTAACCATACACGACATTTAATAAACTTAGAAAATAATGCAACCCCATATCACCTTGGTCACACCTGTATATCATACCTACAACATCATACTTAATCTCAAATCAATAAACTTAAATTCTTGCATTCACTATTTCAAGCCTACTAGTTCACCTTCATATAACTAGCATCACTAACCAAGCAACCATTACATCCAACTTGATGATCATCCACTGTTCAATCTTAGTGTCTAGTTTTAGGCATTATTAACAATCCAACCTCACATATTATTCTCACTTGGAAGCTATAAAATAAGACATTAAGAAACACTAGTCCACTAGAAATCCATAACAACCATAATCGATCACAATCCTATGATATACTTTATTAAAATCCATTAGCACATCCTCCTTCTACACATTGTGACTATTTACCCATCTATACACCTAAATTACTTTCATAGCTCTATGAGTTTCAACTAAACTCCCTTTTTGTAACCTCAAGGAAAGCCTAAATCAACAATACTCAACCAACAAATACTTCATTAATATCCAATACCTTTCTAACACAACAAATATCATCAATAACTCATTTTATACATAAAGCAAACAATAATTCACCTTAACTAATAACTCCTTCTCTATCTTCCACTAAACTAACAAATATCACCATAACACAAAATCTATAGCATGCATGAGTTTATCTCTATACTTTCTATCAATCGTCATTTCCACTTTCTTGTCACTGCACTTTTAAACCCACACTTCTAACTATAAGAAGGTTCTACTACTTATAAATCATAACACTGAAGTTCATACTTACCCCCGAATGCAAACTCTATTTAACAATCTAGGTTCATACTATCTCCTCTCATGAGCACTATCTGTATAGAAGGGTTAATGAGGAATCTAAATACATATCTTATTTTGTCTCAATTGAATAACTCATAAGGATGAGAACATAACTTTCAACTTATGGAACTTGTAACACATTAGCGAACTCCTCTTAAGCCCCTTGTGTGACTTCTGAAATTACTGATAGTGAATCTGAAAGCGTTATCTTGGGAGGATTGGAACTTACTAGTCATGTTATCTCAAGAATAAGTCATAGATAGAGAAGTATGGAGTTACGCATAAATAGATAGAAGTTTCTGAGAGAACAATACAACACGATCTAGAGCATGAAGAAGGAAAACATTTCTTAAATGTCTTGTAGCCTCTCAAAGAAAAGTACATACGTCTCTGTATCATTTTGCAAGACTCTACTAGACACGGCTTCACAGACACCCTAGGACACGTGAACTCTATGCTCTTGAACTCTATGCTCTGATACCAAGTTTGTAATGCCCCGAGACTACCTCCTAGACGTCACATGGTGCTTAGGACCACAAGTGATCCCAAGCTAACCCTTGTGCTGGCATTACTCATGAGCAACTAAATAAAATACATAAATCTGAAAGAAATAAGCAAAAGATAAATCTTTTTTAAATATGATCAATACAAAACTATATTAAAATGATTACAAACCTGATTATACGAAACAAAACTAAAATCAAATACATTAACTCTACTGATTGTCTATGAAGTCTCTACTAGTATTGATTGTAGGTAGCCGAGACATGACCCCCAGCTATCCCAAATCAATAAGACTGAATGAAGAAAAAATAAAATACTACTCAAATTATGACTGACTCGAGCCCTTGCATCAAAATAACTCATCACCTACTGACTGGAAGCTGCAAACTGTCTGAATATGATATTCGCTCTACAACTCATGCCTACATTATGAAACAATGTAGCACATAGACATATATGTGGATCAGTACTTTTGGAATATACTGAGAATGTAAGGGTGAATGCATAAGTAAAATTAATAATGCAATAATTCAAATAAACACTCAAAACTACATGCTAAATGTGAGAGACTCACCTTGGCTTGAATGATCAAAACTAACAAATCATAGATCATGAGTGATAAAGCGTAAAGAAATTCTTATGAGCCATCACACTTAGTTCTAATAAAATTGTACTCTGATTATTTTCTTCAAATCATGCAGGCTATATGAAAAGGTCTCACCTTTATCAATCTTAAAACTTAAAGCTGAAATCTAATAATTGAAGTCTTAGGTGAGACAATATCTGAGTAAATTTGTGAGCCTTTACACTTAGTTTTCTCAAATTGTTCTAACATTTTATTTTAGGATTTAGGGACTTTGGGAGGTTCTTCTAACCGACATAACCATATGATCTATCATGGAGTCCAACGTCTCTTACCCACATTGGTAGAGTTGTTCTACCCTTGCCATCAGAATAGAACCTAGCTAGAGTGATCACTATACTGAACCCACTAGGGGTATTAAAACTTACGGTAGTGCATAGTTCTGGGGCATGGGACCTCGGTATCATACCCAACTCGGTGCTAACTACTACTCTCTTTAATCTGTATGCTCATTTTGTAAAAAATCCACCTTAAGACTAGCATAAGGGTTTGTAATGAAAACTAGTTATGCATCTCTCTATTTTAAATTGTATCTAACTAACTGTGTGGATCCCATATCTTAGCTGAGGATCAAAAGATCAAAATCTTGCTTAAAATCTGCATACGTGCTTTTCTAAGAATACTTAAACATATCTTTCTTGAAATTTCAAGACCAAAACTTAGGGCTTAAAAACCCTTTTCTTATAACTCATGTCAAATGATCCCAATTCATGTTCAATAATGAAAAACTTGAAATGCTTTAACAATTCTAGTCAAAATAACAAAATTCAATACTCAATATACAAAATCAAGTCACACATATAAGTATGTGAAAATAGTCATGCAATTCAACACTTAAATTACTTGTAACTTCATAAGGATCAAATAATGATATTTGGGTATGAATCCTAAACTGTAAATCATGTAAATTCATGTAAACTCAACTTTAAAAACTAATTTTGGCACAAGGATAAAAGGAGTATCCTTGTTCATAACCCCACATACTTTATTTGATTAATTAGATGTAAAAGCTTGAACTTTGAATCTCTAATGGTGTTCTTAAAGCTTCTTATTGAAGTTATTGAATTAGGAAGCTTGGGCTCTTGCTTTTCTTGAAGAGAATTTAATGAAATTCTTGGCGTTCTTGAGGGGACTAGGGTTTTCTTGGAGGGAAGGGATGAATAATAATGTATCTAATGCTTTTGGGGGCTGAAATTATATGTTATGGATGGTTTTAGGTGAGGGGAATTGATCAAAGTTACCCTAGACCCTTTAGGAACTGAAGCATCATGTGAAATAACTCTATATCGCGTTGTCTATCGCGTTGGGGACAGCAACGCATCGCGTTGCTATTGCATCGGCTTACTGCCTCTAACAAAAAATGCCATAACTTTTTACTCGGGTATCGAATTAAGGCAAAATTGGTATCATTGGAAATCTAAATCAATTTTCTACAATTTGGTAGGTCTTGAGCTGAAAAATTCTATGTATATAAAAAGTTATAGACATTCAAATTCTACCATAGTAGAATCTAATGCAAAGATTTAGCCGAATCAAACTCTTAGCTCAACTTCACTCTAAGTGCTTCCTATGAATATTTTTTACCTCGTGAGAACTTTACACACTAGGATAATGATCATGAAACTTATATCTACATAGGAATCATTTGGATTATATCTTACACGTGTAGGAATGATAGTTAGAATTCTAGCGCAAAAATATGGGGTGTTACAGATCCACAAGAGGAGGCTAGGCAAAGACAGAGAAAAGGCAGACAACAGAAGCAAGAAGACACTACTTCACCTCAACTAGGAAAGCGTATAGAAGCTAATAGTACTGGTAACTATATGCCATTCATACCTTTATGATAATCTCAACTTGGAACATTAGGGGCTTGAATCAAGCCCATAAGCAGAAAGAGGTAAAACTCTTTCTTGCTAAAAATAAGATAGACTTCTTTGGGTTTCTACAAAATGAGGGGAAAGGAACATTATATTCAAAGAACTCTAAAGAAGATAGAAAATAAATAGAATAGCTGCACAAATCACAAACGTCATCAAAATGGTCGAATATGGATTGTTTGGAAGCCTTACCTCCTAGTGAATATACTAAAGTTCAGGAACAATTTATTCATTGTCTAGTGAAAGATCCAGGTAACCAACTGACAATATATGCCACAGTGATCTATGCTAGAAATGATCTTTAGAGTAGAGAAAATTTATGGAATGGGCTCACACAGGTCAATTTACAGCTTCAGAAACCTTGGGTTCTATGCGGTGACTTTAATAACGTGCTGAATTTTGGAGATAGAATAGGGTTTTATGTCACACAACAGAAAGTCCAAGGTTTTCAAATGATACTAGAGGTAATGCAACTCACCCCCGTCAGAAGAAAAAGATGGCATTTTACCTGGTGTAATAAATAATCAATTACTAGAAGAGTGTATAGCAAGATTGATTGGGCATTGGGAGACTTTAATTGGTCTAGAATATAGCGCATGTAGAAGATGAATATGGAAATCCCTCAATATCTAACCATACTCCAATAATTATAAGTTGTAAACAACATACTACTATCCACCCCAAGCCATTCAGATTCTTTTCTCACATCATAGAGCACCAAGACTTCACTATGATTGTGAAGAGAGTATGGAACCAACAGAGGGATGAGAATGTTGTTGTCAATGTATCGAATAACCTCAAGGATATTAAACTATAGCTTAAAGAGCTTAATACTTTTTTGCATCCTATAAACAGTATCTAAGTGCAGTTAGAGAGAAACTTGAGATTATTTAGAATCAACTGAAGGATTAGGTCTTGAATGTTGATTTGTGTGATAAGGAGAAGCAACTAATACATGATATTGAAAAGTGGAGCATTGTTGAGGAAAGAGTACTGAGGAGAAAAACTAGAGCACTATGGATTGACTTTGATGACTCTAATACAGGATATTTTGATGCCCAGGGGAAGACCAAAACCTTTATCAATTCTATCACCTCTGTATACACTGAGGCAGGAATGAAGCTTATAGATCATATCTAGGTGGAGCAAGAATTCATCTTTGTCTTTACAGGGTTAATGGGAGACTGCACAAAAGATCTACCTAGTTTAAATACTGAGATTGCGAGGGCAGGTACCTGCTTAACAGTATAATAACAGAGGGAACTAATCAAGCGATGACTAAGGAGGAGATCGTTGTTGTAATAAAAACCATGCCTAAAGATAAAGCCTGTAGGTGTATTGATTCCCTATTGAATTCCTTACAAAAAACCGGGACCGGTGGGAATTGACATACTAGCATCTGTGAAGTAGTTCTTTCAAACAAGTTGTGGCCTACTATTAATGTGACTGCTATAACATTTATCCCTAAGGTCCCATCCCCTACCAAGTTCAAAGATTATCGACCTATTGAATGTTATGCCACTCTATATAAAATCATCTCAAAGGTACTAACTAATAAAATCAAAGCTGTGATATAAGAACCGGTAAGTTATTCCGAATCAGCCTTCATAGAGAGTAGAAGCATAATGAATAATATCTTATTAAGCCATGAAATCTGTAAGAGTTGCACTAAAAAATGGATTTTCCTTCAATGTGTGCTAAAAGTGGATTGGAGGAAAGCTTATGAAACCTTGGAATGGAGTTTCTTCCAAAAATTACTGGTTGACATGAGATTTTCTGCTAAATTTGTCAAATGGATAATGGAATGTATATCCATAGTACCATATTACCTATTGATGAATGGAGGTCTCAACCAAGAGAGGAATAAGGCAGGGAGATCCTATGTCTCCCTACCTCTTTTTCTTTGCCATGGAGTACTTGGGAAGAGAACTGAGAGAAATACCTGAGAACAGTGACTTCAATCACCAACCAAAAGTGTTGGAAAATGGGCAGCACACACATCTGCTTTACAGATAATCTCTTAATATATTGTAAAGTTGATCTATTATTAGTATAGATGATAAATATTGTATTCTTGAGATTCTCACGTGCCTCGAGACTAAAGGACAACTTAGACAAGAGTTCTCTGTATATTGTTGGGGTTGCAGATCCCACAAAAAAAGAGATCTTGGAAGAGTTGGGATTTATTAAGGGGTCACCTCCCTTCAGCTACCTGGGAGTCTTATTAGCTTCTAGAAAATTAAATATATCTTAGTACAAACCTTTGATAGAAAAAATTACAGCAAGGAATACATGTTGGTTAGCAAAAATGTTGTCTTACGTAGGAAAGGTCCGGCTCATCAAATCAATTATTTTTGGGGTGCAAGCATACTGGGCACAAATTTTCCTATTGCCCAAAAGAGTAATCAAATCCATATAGCATATATGAAGGACTTTTTTGTGGATTGGCAATGTAACAGTATCCAAGAAAGCTCTGATATCATAAGAATCAATCTGTAAGCCTCTAACTGCTGGTGGGTTGAACATTACAAATTTATGCCTATGGAATAAAGCAGCAATACTGAAACAATTGTGGAATATCTTCATAAATAAAGAAGGCATGTGGATCAAATATGATACGGTTAGGGCAGCCTCCACAGGTACACGGCCTTTCACACGAAGCCAAGCTCGGGAATTACAAAAACTCCAAGCTTTGTTCATGCAAATGGCCGTGTGTGAGTTGGTTATTGAACCAACCAAGGACCTAAACGTTTTTATGTGTGAAGAGAGGTCCTAATGTGTAATAAACTATTCTCCAAGGTTGGCACAAGAAGCAAGGGCGGATGGGTTATTTTACCCATTTTGTTGTAGTATAAATAGAACATGTTAGAGAGTCATCCCTTAGTTTTTGAATGCTGAATTTTGTAACCTAAAAACACAAAACATTTCCTCTCTCTTTCACTCATAGAAGCCGCCCCTATTATCTCACAAGTAGAGGGATACTTGTGTTGTCTCTTTGGCTAGAAACAAGGGTTTTGAGGTCGTTGAGTGCCTCTTGGTCCTCGTAAGAACTTGGTGTTTATATTCATTAGACTTAGGGTCCTCTCTTGATGTTAGGGTTCTTAGTTTCTTGAATATTATATGTCAAGTTATCTATCTTTCTTTATCTTGTTGTTGTTGTTGATTTTGTTATCTTAAAGTCTAGTGAAGCCGTGTGGGGCTCTTTTCGATTCACTAGCATTGTTATCTATCTTGTTGTTCTTGTGTTGTGGGCTGAAAAACCGAAAATTGAACTTGTTGTTCTTGTGTTGTTGGACTGAAATCCGAGTCTACTTGTAGCTCTTGGTGTTGTTGGTTTGATCTTGTATCATTTGATATCAAAGCAAGACCGGTTGTGTTCCAACATAACCCATCTTGGGCTAGTTCACGGCTTAAACAAACTACACCAAAAAGAAATGCTGAAAATCTGTCCATTAAAAGTTGAAAACCAAGAATGATGTTGTATGTTTAGATCTAGGTGTTATTTTGCTTGTTTAGTGAGTTTCTAGTGTTGGTTTATTTCTCACCAACACTAAAGTGTCTAGATCCGAAAGTTGAGCTTGAAAACTTGAACATTGTGTAGTGACTTGAAGTGGCCGAAAGTTGTATGTTGTTGATAACCAAAAAAAAAAAAGAAAATCGGTGGTTGTGTGTTTATGTGCTAAAGAAGTTGATGAAGTTTGTTGAAGTGTTCATCTTTTGAACTTGTTCACCTTGTTCATCTTGTTGTGTGCTCAAGTGGTAAGACAAGCTATAAAGTTGTTGTGAAAGACTTGCACCCATCACCTTTTAGTCTTGTCAATCACTTTTCCGTAATTCAAGGAGCCTTGTTTTGTGGGATTAGTCAACCAAACCCCACTTTCTTGAGTTTGAAAAGGGTGAACTACTACAAGATTTTATTTTTCCCACCAAAACACTTTTCAAACTATAACAAGTTGTGTGAATATTAATACAAAACAAAAAAAAAAAAAAGAAGAACGTGTGGGACCATTGCATGCTGCCACGTCACTATAAGCTCGACTTAGGATATTCTTTGGTTGCTAATTGTTGATCCTTGGTTTCCCTTACTTGGTCCTAGAACTAATTAACAAACTAGTACCTTCCTACTAGGTTGTCAACTAGTTCCTTGAACCGTTTGTTCGTGTCAACGATTATTTGAGTGCTTTTATTCGTTTGAACGAATTGCTGATTTTTGACTCTAGTCCGGCAAGAATTCTTTGAGTCTTCAAACAAGAATCCATTCCGGATAAGAGCTTACTCATACCTTAAAAATCTCACGGTTACTAGCCAATTATACAACACTTGTGGAACACGAACTTGTGGTGAACTAAAGCGGATAATACCTTGATAATGGAAGGGGCTACGTCTCATAATGTGGAAACTAATGCCCTTGATTCTATGAGGGTCACTCTTGAGGCCGTTACCCGGACACTTGAAAGGTTGAATTCGAAATTTGGGGCCGTGAGAGGGGACTTGGCAGCAATAAGGGGGGAAGTGTCGACTATTAGTGGAAGACTAGAACAAGTGGAGAGTCAAAGGAACTCTCGTCCTTCTACTCCGCTACATGTATCTACCAATGGTCATGATAGGACCTCCTCCGCAACCATCACCCCCGAAACAGTCCACCAAATGCTAAATGCACCCCAAGCTCCACTAAATACCGCAAACCAAACTAACTATTTTCCTCCAAATCGAGACTCCACTAGACCACTACATTTCCAAGCCCCTCCAATTCCACAAGAGGGATTTGGACGCCAAGTACCTCCACTAAATCCGAACCCTCCATTCCAAGCTCCACTAACCCAAAGACCACAAATTCCAAATCCTCCGAATCAAAACGGCCAAGGCCGGCCAGCCCACTTTGAAGGATACGGAAGAGAGGAGTATGAAGGAGATGGAGTCTTTGATGATGCTTATATGAGGGAGGAGGAGTTAAGAGGGGGTCGAGGAGAACCTAGGAGATACCGGGGGTATGGAGATAGGGGAAACCGACACCAAGAGAGAGACGTAGGCATCAACACCATCAAGTTGAGCCTACCCATCTTTAAGGGTGAAAGTGACCCCGAGACCTACTTAACTTGGGAATCGGCTTGTGACAAAGTTTTCCAAGTTAATGACATCTCGGAAGAAAAGAAGAGTTGCTACGGTATAGCTCACCTCGAGGGCTATGCTAACACTTGGTGGGAGTATGTTAAACGATTTGGTAACGAATTAGTGGATGGGCAGCCACCACCTTGGTATCGGTTGAGGTATTTGATGAGACAACGATACCTTCCCGAGAGATATCATCATGAGTTGCTCGCTAGATTATATGGCTTGCGGCAAGGAGGCAAGAGTGTGATGGCCTATTTTGACGAGTTCCAACAACTCATGTTGAAACTTGATCATCGTGGGGAGCAAATCAGTCACGACATCATCCGGTTCAAGTGTGGGTTGAACAAAGAGATCGCCACTCATTTGACCCTTCACCGGTTTGAAACCATTGACGGTATATTCCAAGCGGCCCTAGAGATTGAAAGGGAACTTAAGGAGAGATCAGCCTTCAAGGCAAGGGTACAAACCCCCTCGGGTTGGCCCAAAAACAAGGACCAACCCGCCCCTACGAAGCTGGCCGAGTCCAAAACAGTCCCTAAGTTCCCTCCGAAACTGGAGGCTCACAAGTATCCCAACCCAAAGGGGTTCCAATGCTTCAAGTGCCAAGGTTGGGGGCATAAGGCCAATGAATGTCCGAACCGGCGCAATGTGATCCTACGAGAAGGGAAAGTGTACTACCTTGGTGAGGAGGTGGTTTCCGAAAGGGGGGAGGATGAGGCCGAGCCTCAAGATGGAGAGGAAGCTGAAAATGGGCCGAATGATGATGAATTAGATGGTAGTGAAGATGTCTATCCACAAAAAGGGGAGTGTGTGGTTCCAAACTTTATGGTTAGACGTGTCATGATTAGTAAGGCGATGGATGACCCGAGTCAAAGGGAAAATCTATTCCATACTAAGTGTCTTGTAAAGGGAAGTGTGTGCACCTTGGTGATTGATAGTGGTAGTTGTACAAATGTTGCGAGCCATGCTATGGTAAATTTTTTGAAGTTACCAACTACACTACACACTAGTCCTTACAAGCTACAATGGTTGAACGATTGTGGTGAATTAAAGGTCACAAGGCAATGTGTGATTCGGTTTAAGGTGGGAAACTACCACGATGAAGTGCTTTGTGACGTGATCCCAATGCAAGCATGTCACTTGTTGTTAGGTAGACCATGGCAATATGATAGGTCTACTAAACACGATGGGAGGTCCAACCGGTATACGCTTGAGAAGGATGGCCGAAAGGTCACACTTCACCCTCTTTCACCCTCCCAAGTAAATGAGTGGCATCAAAAGATGAGAGAGTTAAAGGGAAAGGGGAAGGAATCCGGAAAGGGAGAAAAGGGGGGGGATGCCGTAGGTGAGGAAGTAGGGACATCCGAGGCTGTCCCAACGATAAGGGAGATGGAAAACATAGTGATGTTGGCTAGGAGGAAAGAACTCTTCGTGGACCATGATGAAAACAAGCCGATGTTACTTTTGGCCCATTGTTTTAATACTAACCCCACTAATTCTTCCATTTCCCCTTTGATTTCTTGTGTGTTGCAGGAGTATGAAGATGTATTTCCTCAAGAACTTCCGCAAGGATTGCCCCAACTTCGGGGAATTGAGCACCAAATTGATTTGGTGCCGGGTTCACAACTTCCAAACAAACCGGCCTATAGGAGCAATCCCATGGACACTAAGGAGCTTGAAAGACAAGTTGAGGAGCTTCTCAACAAGGGATACATCAAGGAAAGCATGAGTCCGTGTGCTGTTCCGGTGCTTTTGGTACCAAAGAAGGACGGAACTTGGCGCATCTGCGTCGATTGTAGAGCCATCAACAAAATCACGATAAGGTATCGTCATCCAATCCCTAGACTAGATGATATGTTAGATGAGCTCCACGGATCTTGTTTGTTTTCTAAAGTGGACCTTAGGAGCGGCTATCACCAAATTCGCATGCAACCCGGTGATGAGTGGAAGATCGCATTCAAGAGCAAATTCGGTCTATATGAGTGGCTGGTCATGCCCTTCGGCCTTACCAATGCTCCTAGCACATTTATGAGGCTAATGAATCATGTAATGAAGCCTTATATTGGAAAGTTTGTGGTGGTTTACTTTGATGATGTGTTGGTGTATAGTAAATCTATTGATGATCATGTAATGCATTTGAGATGTGTGTTTGATGTGCTCCGAAAGGAGAAGCTGTATGCCAACATGGAGAAGTGTTCTTTTGGTGTTGATAAAGTTATATTCTTGGGTTTTGTCGTGAGTTCAAGGGGTGTGGAAGTGGACGATTCCAAGATAGACTCTATTCGAAGTTGGCCGACCCCTAAAACTATTGGAGAAATCCGAAGTTTCCACGGGTTGGCAAGCTTTTATAGGAGGTTTGTCAAAGGATTTAGTTCCATAGCAGCCCCCTTGACCGAGGCAATTAGAAAGGACGGACCCTTTAAATGGGGTGATGAGCACGCTAGGGCTTTTGAGGCCTTGAAAGCTACGCTCATCTCGGCGCCTTTATTGCAATTGCCCGATTTTGATAAGATGTTTGAAGTAGAGTGTGATGCTAGTAAGGTTGGCATCGGGGCTATTTTGATGCAAGAAGGTAAGCCCGTTGCTTATTTCAGTGAAAAGCTCAAAGGGGCAACTCTTAATTACTCAACTTATGATTTGGAGTTGTACGCCCTTGTTAGAGCCTTGGGAAATTGGCAACATTATTTGTGGCCTAAGGAGTTTGTGATACGAACGGATCATGAGTCGTTGAAACACCTTAAGAGTCAAGACAAGTTGAATAGGCGTCATGCTAAGTGGATTGAGTTCATCGAGACTTTCCCTTATGTAATTCATTACAAAAGGGGAAAGGAAAATATTGTTGTCGATGCCTTGTCTAGGAAGCATGTGCTTGTTGCTACCTTGTCTTCGAAATTGATGGGTTTTGAGAGCTTGCGGTTGTTGTATCCCGAGGATCCTACCTTTTCTCCTATCTTTAGGGAATGCGAAGAGTGGGGAAGGGACCGTTGGCTTAAGGAGAATGACCATTCCTCCTACTCTCGGTTCGATGGGTATTTGTTCAAGAGGAGGAGGTTGTGTGTTCCTTCTAGTTCTTGGAGGGAATTATTTGTGAGGGAGGCCCATGACGGAGGCCTCATGGGTCACTTTGGGGTAGAAAAGACCCTCGGAATCTTAGAGGAGAACTTCTATTGGCCCAAAATGCGCAAAGACGTCACTAAAATTTGTAGTCAATGCGTGGCCTGCCGGAGTGCGAAATCTCGTCTCCTACCTCAAGGATTATACACCCCACTCCCTACTCCCCTTAGGCCTTGGTTGGACATTTCGATGGATTTTGTTTTGGGGCTGCCAAGGACTAGAAAGGGCCGAGATAGCATTTTTGTTATTGTTGATAGATTCTCTAAAATGGCTCATTTTATTCCATGTGCTAAAACCGAGGATGCTCGTAGTGTAGCTTCATTATTTGTTGCACATGTTGTAAAGCTTCACGGGGTACCGAGGACTATTGTGAGCGATAGGGACTCCAAGTTCCTAAGTCTCTTTTGGAAGTCCATGTGGGGTAGGCTTGGAACGAAGTTACTTTTCTCCACTTCTTGTCACCCACAAACCGATGGCCAAACGGAGGTAGTAAATAGAACCTTGGGGTCTATGCTACGTTCTATGGTTAAAGGTAAGCTGACTTCATGGGAAGATCACCTACCCTTGGTGGAATTTGCATACAACCGGGTAATACATTCGAGCACGGGAATGACTCCCTTTGAATGTGTTTACGGCCTGAATCCCCTTACCCCTTTAGATCTCACTCCTTTGTCTAGTGATCTTATGACCAGCTTAGATGGAAATAAAATAGCCGAGGCAATGAAGAAAATGCATGAGACGGTGCAGATCAAGCTTGAAAAGAAGAACCAAGAGATTGCAAAAAGGGTAAACAAAGGGAGAAGAAGGCTTGTGCTTGAACCCGGAGATTGGGTGTGGGTGCATCTTCGAAAGGATCGGTTTCCAGCTCAAAGGAAGTCCAAATTGCTGCCAAGGGGTGATGGTCCTTTCCAAGTACTTGAGAGAATCAATGACAACGCCTACAAGATTGACCTTCCACCGGAATATCAAGTGCACAAAACTTTCAACGTTGGTGATCTCTCCCTCGTGGATGCGGTTGAAGATGACCAAATGCTGAATTTGAGGTCAAATTCCTCTCAAGATGGAGAGGATGATACGGTTAGGGCAGCCTCCACAGGTACACGGCCTTTCACACGAAGCCAAGCTCGGGAATTACAAATACTCCAAGCTTTGTTCATGCAAATGGCCGTGTGTGAGTTGGTTATTGAACCAACCAAGGACCTAAACGTTTTTATGTGTGAAGAGAGGTCCTAATGTGTAATAAACTATTCTCCAAGGTTGGCACAAGAAGCAAGGGCGGATGGGTCATTTTACCCCTTTTGTTGTAGTATAAATAGAACATGTTAGAGAGTCATCCCTTAGTTTTTGAATGCTGAATTTTGTAACCTAAAAACACAAAACATTTCCTCTCTCTTTCACTCATAGAAGCCGCCCCTATTATCTCACAAGTAGAGGGATACTTGTGTTGTCTCTTTGGCTAGAAACAAGGGTTTTGAGGTCGTTGAGTGCCTCTTGGTCCTCGTAAGAACTTGGTGTTTATATTCATTAGACTTAGGGTCCTCTCTTGATGTTAGGGTTCTTAGTTTCTTGAATGTTATATGTCAAGTTATCTATCTTTCTTTATCTTGTTGTTGTTGTTGATTTTGTTATCTTAAAGTCTAGTGAAGCCGTGTGGGGCTCTTTTCGATTCACTAGCATTGTTATCTACCTTGTTGTTCTTGTGTTGTGGGCTGAAAAACCGAAAATTGAACTTGTTGTTCTTGTGTTGTTGGACTGAAATCCGAGTCTACTTGTAGCTCTTGGTGTTGTTGGTTTGATCTTGTATCAAAATGGATACATGGATATTACATCAAGAACAAAACCTTAGAAGATGTCCTAATACCTAAGAATGTTTTTTTGGTCATAAGGAAAATATTTGAGGCTAGAAGCTGGATTATGTAGAGTCCTATAAGAGCTGGTGGACTACACATAGCTTTTACGAGAGTAATGCAAGGAAACTCCTTATCTATTCACAAAATATACAAAATAATAATGCCTCAGTATCCAAGGGTTGCTTCGAAGAACCTTGCTTTGTATAAAATGATCCACCTTCATTTTAAGTTAATACTATGGTTAGTTGTGCAAAATAGGCTTGCAACTATGTCTCGCCTACTCAAGCTGGGTATACAGGTTTCTACTGATTGTACATTTTGCGGGCAGGTAATAGAAACATTTGAGTACTTATTCTTTGATTGTGTAAAGACTAATAGCCTATGGCAGAGGTTGTGCATGTGGCTGGGATTTAGAAGAGCAATACAATACTGGGATTGTGAGCTGCAATAGATAAATATAATGGCAAGAAGCAAAATTGGAATAGCAAAGATTTCAACAATTGGGTTTGCTATGATAGTTGCATTGTTATGAAGGGAGACAAGCAAATGTAGATTCCATCTTACACAAATAAATGTTGACATAATACTGAAGGAGGTTGTACAACATATTCACATCAGTGAAAGAAACAACAGCAAATGACACAATACACTCCAGAAGCTTAATGTATATTCATAGACTCTGAGAATGCAGTAGTGAGGAACAAGCTTTGAATTCTATTGATTATCTTTATAGATAATAGTAGTGATAGAGATATAAGATAGCAGTTAATCCAAGACTATTTGATATGATTGTAAATATTTTTTGGCTATCAATGAAAAAACAATTCAAACCCGAAATAAAATCGCTAAGTTAAGGTATGTGGGGTTTAAACAAGGATTACCTTTCATCCTTGTGTCCAAAAGCTTCGTTTTTACATGAATTTATGGATTTAATGATTAGGGTTCATATCCAATTTCCATGCTTTTGAAATTATGATGCTACCCTGTGATTTAAACTTTATTTACTACAAGAATTCATATTTGCTCAGGATTTTACTCGTGTAATTGATCTTATGAATTAAGTTTCAACATTTTCAATTCCATGAGGTTGGTGAATGCATATAATTTCAGCATGATTCATTCAGTTTACAAGACAGACTTAGTATTTCCGGTTACAGTTTATTATAGCATGACTATAATCTCAATTTTGATCTTATGATCTCAAACATGGTATTAAATTTACACAGTTACTTATGAGCATGATTTAGTAATAGAAGCATGATTGGTTTTTTGACTTTTAAATTATATGCTTGATTTAAGGTGAATTTCATATATTATGAGCACTAGTATATTTTGACAGTAGTATTTAGCACGGAGGTAATATGGGTTCAATGCACCTAAATTTATAGAAACTACGTGCCACTGTAGGTTAAAGGGGTCCTCGCCAGAGTGTATCCCTTGCCAAAATGGGCTTAGTTTAGTGATAATTTCAGTTTAATTTATATACTGATGGCAAGGTACGGGAAAACCCTCCTCAACCTGGGTCAGATATTGGATGCCATGTTGCTCACATGATTTATGTCGATTGAAAGAATCTCCTACAGAAAAGATGATTTCAGAAACTAAGTGTATCGACTCGCTAACTTTACCAGTTTCAGGCTTTGCTATTTATGCTTTATAGTATCTCAGTTTATTCATGATCATGGTAAGTCAGTATTAGCATGCATGTTTTAAGATTTATGATTTATATAATTTTTTACTTATTACATTCATCCCCATATACTTAATGCATTCTAGAAATAATGACCATATATATGTCTGTGTGGCTACACTATTTCATAATGTAGGTTCTAGTGTTCGTCCTTAGTAGATCACTATCACCTACACCACGTCAATTAGTGAATCCTTATTTTTCGAGGGCCAATTAGTGAATCCTTATTTTTCGAGGGACAATTAGTGAATCCTTATTTTTCGAGGGCCAAGTCTATGGTTACTTTCAAATGTTCAACTATTTATAAGTTCAGACTTTATGTTTTTCTTTGAGCCAACTGTGGTTTGTCTCAGTGTCTCTTCAGTATGAGTAGAGGCTTGTCAAGACTTGTAAATGGTTGTTTTGGTTTTCATGATTTCTAGATGATGTTTAGTTTAAAGTGTTTTGTTGAGATTGTTCACCCACTTGAACTCAGATTATTAATTATAGTTCCTACTCATTTTTTAAGTATATTTACCATAGTTTTGTGCTGAGAAGGTATCATGGGCTATCTTTAGGGCTACTCGTAGTCCTAAGCATCGAGTGACTTCTAGGGTCTTACATATATCTATGGTGCTATACCCTTCTGATTTCTCTTACTATTAAAAAAAAGCGAACACAAAAAAAGGACCAAGGATGATGGTCACAAGAAAACCGACAACAAGTAGTCGATTTTGTCATAATCTTTTAGTTTAAAATCGTCCACTTATGATCGATTTTATATTTTAAAATTACAAAATAATTACTTCAAAATCTTTACTAAAATTTTATACATAATGTATTAAATATTTTTGTTTTATATAACAAAAATGATCACTCGTGGTCAGTTTTTGATTAAAAAAGAGAGAAAAAAAATTTAGAAAAGCCTACCACTTTTTCGATTAAAAAATAATTTAAAAAATTATGAAAAATCGACCATTGGTAGTCGATTTTGTTTTTAGAAAAACCACTTCTCGTGGTCAGTTTTTATTTTAAAAAATAAAAGAGTAAATATTTTTAAAAAAAACAACCACTTGTGGTTGGGTTTGATTTTCCAAAAAAACTAATGTAAATAAAAATATAATTAATATTAAATAAAATTGACCACTTGTTGGATTTGGTTTTCAAAAAAATAATATATAAAATCAAATATAGTTTTAGTATACATTAAATATTTTTTTACTATACCGACCACATATAGTCGGTTTTTTATATAATAAAAGTAAAAATTAATTAATATTTAAAAATAAGGCACTTGTGGTTTGTTTTTGTAAGAAAAATATTAAAATAAACAAAGAAATATTAACTATATAAAATAAAATAAATAAATAAATAAATACATTAAACATAATCTTTATTTTTTACTTATGTTTCAATAAATAAATATATATTGTCTATCGAGATGTATATGTACGTACGTATGTGTGTGTGTGTATTTATAACCTGATAGTCGATGTGTGTCTCATGTATAGATGTACGTCAAAGCTAACAGAATGTGTTCAAGTATATATTGAATACTTTGATTTGAAACGATTGAAGTCATGATAAACTTTTGAAGTTATAATAATGTAAGATAAATTAACTAATAACTCATCAGAGTAAATAGGAAATATGTTGCATTCCAGGGTAATATACTTGTATATATGATGTATGTATGTCACGGCCCAAATCAGGGCTTAACCATGACGGGTATCTCAAGCCCACTATGGACCGGAGACCACCCCCTTCGTCTAACCTCATGAGCACATAAATAACCATAAAGAATAATACGAAAGCCAATTAAGATAGTAATAAAAGAAGAATAGATACTCTATGAAAACTAAGAGTCAATCAACAACCAACTGACCCACATTTGTCCACAATAGTCTCTTAAACCAGAATACCAAATAGGTCGGGACAAGCTCCCGACCGAACCAAAAGAATCCAAAAGTACTGAATCAAAATAAAAGAATATGAAAATGATAAGGCCTTCTGAAGGATGAAGGCTCACCACTATTCAACAAACATGTTAATCCACCAAACGTTGCACAGGGGTAAAAGAAGTGTCTTCAGGTCCTACATTATGAAACAATGTAGCATCCTAGGACAATCAGCGGGATAAGCATTGACATATAATGTAATCAGGATAGGGACAAAATAATTCCATGTCCAAAACCAAAGTAAACCAAATGAGATTTAAAACTATTAGCCTAGACTGTGTAGCTTTGTCTGTCCTAATAGAACCTACGAGCTATATGGGTTTAGCTCCCCCTGCTGAAAGGCCCCCATGTGTGTTAGCCGCAGGAATCGGAGAAAATTTGACAAAGGGAGAAAGCTACTGAGGCTTCACATCGAGGCTTCAACCATTCCAAAAGTATATATATAATATGTGAACTATGCACACAGTCATAAAGACCCCCACGCTGGAAAATATGGTTTCCAGTATCGGTCCCCTCGAGACCTCTACCTTCCACGGTGAGCTACACAACCCTATTTTAAGCCCAAATTAAAACTATTTACACATATTCCCATTCATCAATCAATGGGTCTTTCAATTAGGCATTTACCATTGGTATTGTCATGTCAATTAAAGTTTAAGCTTACAAGCGAATTCCACTATGTCATACTAAAACCAATTAGCCAAATTGACTCCAAAGTTTCCAATTTAAAACCAATCAATGCCACCAAGACCTTTCAAAACCAATTTTTGTTCCATTAACCTTTTTATGCACTACAAGGTTTTCAAAAGTGAAGTAGATTATGTATGTACCCATGTTTCAAAATCAATTTCACAAGTTGGGTCGAGGTTAAAGCCAATTCCAAACTATTAAATCATAAGTTTGAGAAAGCTCATGTACTCCATTCTAATTCTCATACCCATGCATTTACTTAGTTCAAATTATGATAATAATGCAAAAACAACCAATTCAAAATCATAGAAACTCAATTCATGTAACAACCATTCCAAATCCCTCCATACATATTCAAAACCCAACAATTAAACCACATAAACAACAATTAAACACATGTTTTTGTATAAAATTAGTTTAGGGAAGAGATACATATGAAATACCCAAGAATTAGTAATCAATTTGATGTTTGGAGCCAGGATGATGAATACACAGTGAAACCCTTGAATGTTCTTGGGTTTTGTGTTTGAGAGTGAAATAGGGGGATTTGATCTTTGAAAATTGGTGGAAATGTGACTATTTTATGTTTTAAAGTCATGAAAATGGTGAAAAGACCAAAAGTCTCTCACCCTTAAGTGAAAAAAAAAACAAGACTGGATGAAAATTACATTGTGGCCTGGCACACCAATATCGCGGAGGTTATCTTCCGTGCCACGCCAATAGCACGGAGAGTAACCTCCGTGACACAGTGATATCGCGGTTTCTCACTACGTCAGTTTCCCAAAATAACCTTGAACCCCTTCCAAAAATTCTGAACCTTTCCTCGAACACTCTTTTAACATCCCTAAATATCATTCAAGTAAAAAATTGATATTATGAACATGGGAGGATCAAAATAAAAGGATTAAAATTTTTAGGGATCTTACATTATCCCCCACCCTCTTAGGATGATTCGTCCCTAAATGATGAGTTAGGACACTTTTAGTACAAAAATAGCAAGAATACACTAGAATCAAATGACAAACTCGAAAAGTAACAAGAGAAAAATGAAACTCATACCTTAAGCACTTTCACCCAACATGGGGAACAAGAATGGGTACTTGGTCTTCATATCTTCTTCAGCTTCCCATGTAGCCTCTTTTACCTTTTGCTTTCTCGAAAGAACCTTCACCGAAGATACATCCTTAGTCCTTAATTTATGAATTTGTCTATCCAGTATCTCGATTGAGACTTCTTCATAAGACAATAGATCTGTAACACCAATGTCCTCAACAGGCACTATCAAGGAAGGGTCACCCACGCACCTTTTTAGCATAGACACATGAAACACAAGATGAATAGAACCCAAACTCGCAGGCAAATCCAACTCATAAGCAACTTTCTCAATTCTCCTTAAAATTATATACGGGCCAACATAATGAGGATTGAGTCTTCCCTTCTTCCCAAACTTCATGGCTCCTTTCATAGGAGACACCTTCAAGAATACCCAATCATTCACTTCGAACTCCTACTCTCTTTGCCTTACATCTGCATAAGACTTTGGGTGAATTTGAGCAGTCTTAAGTCTTTCTCTAATCACTTTCACCTTCTCCATGTCTTGGTGAACCAAGTCAAGACCAAACAACCTAGTCCCACTAACTTTAAACCATCCAATAGGAGACCTATACCTCCTACCATAAAGAACCTCAAAAGGAGCCATTTGAATGCTTGAATGATAACTATTATTAACAAACTCGATAATAGGTAAATGATCAACCCAACCCTTAAAATTAATCACACAGACCCTTAGCATATCCTCCAAGGTATGAATAGTATGTTTTGCTTACCCATCTATTTGAGGGTGAAAAATAGTTCTACAGTTCATCTGTGTACCCAAACCTTTCTAAAATGAATGCCCGAAGTGAGAAGAAAACTACGTACCATGGTCTGAAATGATATACACTGGCGCACTATGCAACCTCACAATCTCCTGAATGAACAACTTCACATAATCCTCTTCTGAGTAGTTAGTCCTCATAGGCAAGAAGTGAGCAGACTTAGTCATTCTATCCATAATAACCCAAATCAAATCATACTTATTGTGAGACTGCGGAAGACCCATAATGAAATATATATTAATCATCTCCTACTTTCATATGGTCAACTCTCTCTCTTGATACATACCATCAGGCCTCAATTGTTCGACCTTAACTTTCTAACAAACTATATACTTAGCCACGAAATTTGCTACATCTCTCTTCATACTGTTCCACCAATATAGCTCCTTCAATTCATGATACATCTTAGCAGAACTTGGATAAACTGTATACCTAGACTTATGAGCCTTAGTCAAAATTCTTTTCGACAGTCCATCAGCATCAGGAACACACAATCTACCTTGATACCTTAGAATACCATCTGTCCCAATCTTAAAAGCCATAACTTTTTACCCACAACATCCTTAATCTACATGAGTATAGGGTCCAAAGCCTGCTTCTCCTTCACCTCAGAACCAAGAGATAATTTAACCACTTCTTGTACAATGACTCCCCCATTCTCACAGTCTAAAAGATGAACTCCCAAGTTAGCCAATCGGTGAATGTCCTTCACCAATCATCTTTTATCCTCATCAACATAAGATAAGCTTCTTATACACAATCTGCTAAGAGCATCAGCAACAATATTAGCTTTACTTGGATGGTAGTGACTCATCTCATAATCCTTGAGCAATTCAATCTGCCACCTCTATCAGAGATTCAAATCCTTCTGAGTAAACATATATTGTAAGCTCTTATGATCTGAATAGATATCCATCCACATGCACCCCATATAGATAATGGCACCAAATCTTTAAAGCTAAAACCAAATTTGCCAACTCTAATCGTTAGTCGGACATTTTTCCTTGTGGACCTTAATATGGCTAGAAGCATAGGCCACAACCTTACCATACTGCATCAAAACACAACCCAGTCTCACACGGGATGCATTACAAAATACAATAAAACCATCAGTACCCTTAGGTAGGGTCAAAACTAGTGCAGAAGTCAGCTTATCCTTCAACTTCTCAAAACTATCCTCGCAAGCATCGACCAAAAAAACTTAACCTTCTTCTGAGTCAACCTTGTCAACAAAGTAAAAATAAAAAAAAATCTATCCATAAATCTTCTATAATACCCAACCAAGCCCAAAATGCTACTAATATCTATTGGAGTTATGGGTTTAGGACACCTCTTAACCGCCTAAACTTTTTGTAGATCCACTTTGATCCCCTCACTTGAAACAACATGCCCCAGAAAAGTCACAACATTCAACCAAAACTCAATCTTAGAAAATTTAGCATACAAATTCTTATTCTTAACAGTTTGTAACACAATTTGAATGTGATTGGCATGATCCTCCTCACTCTTAGAATACACTAAAATATCATCAATGAAAATATCATTGGATTAACTCTTGCCTCTAAGGAAGGAGTTATAAAACATCCCATAAATTAAAACATAATATGATAGTGTCAACTCTAACCCATGGGTCATAACTTGTTGTTTGAAAGTCCTTGGGTTAATTCTTACCTCTAGGCAAGAGTTATAGAATATCTAATAAATCAAAACACAATGTGGTAATGCCAACTCTTGCCCATAAAGCACAACTTATTGTTTGAAAGCCGTTAGTATAAGTCTTGCGTCTAAGGAAAAAGTTATAAAGCATCTCATAAAATAATACACAATGTGGTGGTGTCAACTCTTGCCCATGGGGCATAAATTATTGTTTGATTGTCCTTAGGATGAGTTGTACCTCTAAGATAAAAGTTATAGAGCATTTCATAAGTAAAAAACACAATGTGTTAGTGTTGACTCTTGCCCAATGTACGTGACTTGTTTGAAAATTTTTAGGATAAGTCATGCCCCTAAGGCAAGAGTTATAGAAAATCTCATAAATAAAGACATAACGTGGTAGTGTCAACTCTTGCCCGTGGGGCATAATTTATTGTTTGAAAGTCCTTGAGTTAAATCTTGCCTGTAAAGCAAGAGTTGTAGAACATCTCATAAATGAAGATATAACGTGGTAGTATCAACTCTTGCCCGCGGGACATAATTTATTGTTTGAAAGTCCTTGAGCTAAGTCTTGCCTCTAAGTCAAGAGTTGTAGAGCATCTCATAAGTGAAGACATAACGTGGTAGTGTTAACTCTTTCTGGTGGGGCGTAATTTATTGTTTAAAAAACCTTGAACTAGGTTTTATCTCTAAGGCAAGAGTTGTAGAACATCTCATAAATGAAAACATATCGTGGTCAAGTCAACTCTTGTCCATGGGGCGTAATTTGTTGTTTGAAAGTTCTTGAGTGGCTCTAAGGTAAGAGTTACAGTACATCTCATAAATCAAAACACAATGTGATAGTGGCAACTCTTACCCATGAAACGTAACTTCTTGTTTGAAAGTCATAAGTCTTGCCTGTACAATGTGCTAGTGTCAACTTTTGCTCATGGGGCATAACTTGATCGGAAGAAATCAAAGAAAAGAAAAGGAATAATAAAAATTATGAAAAAAGAAAAAAAATATTTTTTAAAAAAAAATAAAGAAACATAAAGAAAATATAGAAACAAAGGGAAGAAAAGAAAAAAAAAGGTTGAGAAAAAAATAAAAAAATAAAAAGAGACAACAAAAATAAGGATTGAGAAAAAATTAAAAGAGAAAAGGATAAAAATCAAAGAAATATAAAAAAGAGAAAAGGATAAAAATCAAAGAAATATAAAAAATTCGGGTATTGAATTGAAATTGTTTCTTTCATTGCATCGCACTTACTAAGTTCTCTCGATACTTTTGTCTCATGATTTTTAAAGTTATGGTGATATTAACATTTGTTTTCAACTTCTAAGAAGTAAATTCTACTAAATCTGTCGTCATATTTACATTTAATTTATTATTTTTAACGCATTTTGTAAAGGAAAAAAAATCAAACATCTGAATAACATATTAAACATGATAACTCATTATATTGAAATTATCACTGTTCTAGATAAAATAAATTCCAATGGAATTTAGATAAACTGTAATTGTAATAATAATGTTTTCATTTGATGTTCAATATTTTTTATTGAATTCCTGACTAACTCAAATTCTCAGGGGCACTCTTGAAAGTGATTTTTTTCATATCTAAGGCTCAAATTCAAGACACCTAGTTAAGAACGGATGGATCATATACATCTCAACATAATACTTGTTGGTACTAATAGATAATCCTATTATTTAAATTTTCTATATTTGTTGGTGTGATTGCGGTTTTTTCTTCATCTAAGGCGATATGTTGGATTTATGACGTGGTAGCTTATTTGATCTCAACCCCTATAAATTTTATCTAGTTGACTTTTTACTTTCTCATGAATATTTGATAATATGTTGTATTTATCAACTGTGAATGGAAGTTACTTTTTCTACCAACAAGAGTTGTAGTGAAGTGAAAGTTAGTATTCTTTCATCCTTAATCAGAAGTGTCAAGTTCAAGTCCTGGACATGAGTCAACTTCGTTAGAAAATGTTTTACCTTGAATATGGGACTTTCCTTTATCTAAATTTAGTTTTTTCCCTATAGGAATACTGGACACCAAGTGAGAAAAGAGACTTCTTCTTCTAGTACTTGTTAAAATAAGACACTTTCCAACAAGAAGTTAAGGATGAGTTCAAAGATTATGGGATTAGGCTCATTAATCCTCCAACTTTTAGTAAAGAACCCCTCAGTCTATTTGATGTAATGCAGTTTTTATTTATTTTGTATTCTTTACATATAAAGTATCAGCTTTATATGTATTTTATTTCCTCTTTTTATGTGTTGTCAGTTTAAATTCATTTAATGTTGATAATGGCAAAACTTTAGAAGGAAATGATTGTTTGTCTATTAGATAAATCTGGTTACTAGTTTTCAGGAACGAATTTACCTTAAGTGAAGGGGTGTCACATGACTCCGCTTCAGTGAAACATTTCATCATATACACATACATATATACACATAATCTTACAGAAAAAATGACTTGTATAGGGTAAAAATGGCACTACGTTATAGTGAGCCTCGATGAATAGGTTGCCTTCTTCAGTTCTAGCCGGTAAAAGTTCCTTTGAACTTTTATTTGTCAAGGTTCCTAATCTATCTCACTTGAGGGTCTTAGGATGCTTATGTTATGCCACAACAGTTCCAAAATGTGACAAGTTTTCTACAAGAGCCCATCCTGCTATATTGATGTAGTACTCTGAGTCCCAAAAGAGATACTTGCTACTAGACGTACAAACGAAAAGACTATTTGTCAACAGGGACGTCACATTTCAAGAAGAGTTTCTTGCTTTTGTTCATATAGAGTCAAATGCAGAGTACAGATGAACCAAAGGTGTACACATACTTGATTTTTTACTTCCTGAAGAGTGTGATACTCCCGAGAAACTAACTCATCTGATCCATAACCGGCTAGCAAAAAATTTGATACTATCAGTACTCCACAACTTGATGCAGTTGCAAATACAAACACTTTGACATCTATATCAGACAACACTGGTAGAGATGCCTTTACCTCTCTACCACTTGGTCCAAGAAGGACCCCTAGAACCACTAAACCACTTATTTAGATGGCAAGACTATGTAGCTCCTACCATAAATCAAGGATGCAAGCATCTACTAGGCAATAACCTATCACATAACAAGGACAGTAGTAAATATTAGAATTACCTAGCTAAGTTTTCTTAGTTACACCTTAGCATTTCAGGTTGTCATGGATGCTAGATGTGCTGAAGCTATGAAACTGGAGATTCAAGCTCTTGAGGATAACAACACATGGATAGTTATTGACCTACCTAAGGGTAAGAACACTATAGGTTCCAAATGGATCTACAAGACCAAATAACACTATAGGTTCCAAATGGATCTATAAGACCAAATACCAGGCAAACAATGAAGTAGAGAGTTTTAAGGCAATATTACTAGCCAAGGGCTACGGCCAACAGGGGGGTTGGATTATCATGAAATATATTCACATATTGCAAAGATGGTGACAGATAGAAGTGTGATTACAGTGGCAATATCCAAAGGATGGTGTCTACATCATATGGATGTCTTTAATGCATTCCTTTAAGGTGATTTTGAAGAAGAAGTCTACATGGAAATGCCAGAAGGTTCCAAGTGACAAGAGGAGACTAAAGTCTACAAGCTCCTCAAGTCATAGTTGGTCTCAAGCAAGCTTCAAGGCAATGAAACCTTAATCTTACTACTGCCACATGTGGTCGGTTTTCCTGCATTTCCGATCATAAAACCGACCAAATTGCATGGTCGGTAAAAGCATGGTAACTTTTTCAAAACCGACCACGTGTGGTCGGTTTTTTTAAAGAATATATATATATATATATATATATATATATATGTTTTTAAAATTCAATATTATTTTTTTTTAAATGGAAAAAAAAAATTAAAAATTCAAATTAAACCGACCGCAAGTGATCGATTTTATTTTTAAATTAATTAATTAATTTTAATAAAAACCGACCACGAGTGGTCGATTTTTCATTTAAATTAATTAATTTTAAAAAAATCGACCACATGTGATCGATATTTTTATTTAAATTAATTATTTAATTTTTACAAAACCAACCACGTGTGGTCGGTTTTTAAATTAATATAATTAATTAATTTTAAAAAATCGACCACAAGTGGTCGATTTTTTATTTAAATTAATTAATTAATTTTAAAAAAATCGACCACATGTGATCGATATTTTTATTTAAATTAATTATTTAATCTTTACGTGGTCAATTTTTAAAAATATTCCCAGAAAATCAACCACTTGTGGTCGGTTTTCTGAAAATCTTCGGTTTTCTGAAAAACTTTTTCAAAAACCAACCACAAGTGGTCGGACTTTATTATTAATTAATTAATTAATTAACTTTTAAAAAACCACAACCACCTCTGCAGCCTTTCATGGATTGTTTTGCAGAAGATTCAGATGATGAGAATACTATTATAAAAATTAATTAGTAGTGTAATCCTTTTAAGGTGGTGTTGGGATCCACATTAATTAGTTATATTATGTAAGCAATAAGATTGCTATTAACTATAAAGTCACTCTCTTTTTTTGGTCTTTTCTATTATGCCTCTCCCTTAACATACAGATATGCTAACAAATTTTAGTTAATGGAAAAACACACCTGAGCTATCACTTTTGCACGAGCTTCACGCCTCAACTAACAGGGTGTTTCTTTTTCCTATCCGAACTATCAACATCTATGTCTAAAACACACTTCGAAGCTAATTAGACCAACTATCAGTTTCCCTTTTCCTATCTAGATTATCACTATCTACTCCACTAGGTGTGTTTAATATGTAAATTATGATAGTTCAGGTAAAAAATGAAACAACCGGTGCACACTGGATTTCAGGAAAAGCGTAACTACCATACAAACGAAGTTTAGAAAACATGCATTTGGTACTTAAGTTAGTGCAGTAATACACCTTAAATTACAACAAAAAGACAGGTGGGTACGAACACACACTCGATCCATGCAAATGCTGACATTCAGCTACATGTAACGATATGGTGTCTGATAGAAATAAGAACTGAAAGCCTTCAATCATCTGCGCGATCTTTGAACTTGGCGGTGGTATTTCCCTGCTTTCTTTTTCCGATATATTTCACTGATGCTAGTATTAGCACGTCGTTTCTTTACATCAACATTGCTAATCACCCTGAGAACCAGTCCATCAACCATCTTGTTGTAACATTTTCTCCAACTTCTAGAAACCAAGAGCGGTATAAATATCATTGACACACACTGCAAAGCCCAATGCAGCACCTGCATAGATGTCAGTCCTGCTAAAGAATTGCTAGTCTTCAGATGCTGCAGACTGCAGAGGTGGTTGTGGTCCCAAAAAAAACAAACTAAACTACCTTCAAAATGATAAATTCACCTTTCAAGTACCTACACTCGATCAATTTCAAGTCTCTAAGTCATCACACATGTTACCAAACTAAACTACATTCAAAACAAAAATTCACTTTTCAACCACCTACACTTAGTCAATTTCAAGTGACTAAGTCATCTCACATGTTACCAAGCTAAACCACATTCAAAACAAAAATTCACATTTCAACTATCTATACTTAATCAATTTCAAGTCACTAAGTCACCTCCCAAAAAAACAAACTAAACTACCTTCAAAATGATAAATTCACCTTTCAAATTGCTACACTTAATCAATTTCAAGTGACTAAGTCACCTCCCAAGTCATCACACAAAACTACATTCAACACAAAAAATCTCATTTCAACTATCTACACTTAATCAATTTCAAGTCACTACACTCAAACCATTTTCAAATAACTAATTGACATTTCAAGTCACGATACTTAACCATTTTCAAGTCACTAGTACACATTTCAAGTCACTACATTTAACTATTTTCAAATAGCTAGTAGACCTTTCAAGTCGCTACACTTAACCATTTTCAAATAACTAATTCGCATTGCAAGTCACTGCGCTTAACCATTTTCAAATAATTAATTCACATTTCAAGTCACTATACTTAAACCATTTTCAAGTAACTACTTCACATTTCAAATAACTACTAGTCTTCGTATACGCGCTCCGCGCGTGTAGTTTACTTTAATGAGTTTAGTTTTATAAAATCACTTTGATGTCTATCTTTTGGCGGGAAGAAGTTTGTGTTTAACTAATAAATTTAGAAACCACTTTAGAGCAACTATTACTATTTAACTAAGTTTCCAAAGTGCTTTTAAATGTATTTTTATCAAAAATACTTTTAGAACAAAATTACATCCATTAACCAAGCACAAATAAATATAAATATTTTTGTTCATAAGAAAACAAATTTGAAAATCACAAAATTGAATATTCATTCACAAAACTTACAATTCTAATTCATAAAGTTCTATATAATAAAAAATATACCCATAAACCTAGAAAATTATTGAACTTGAAGTTGAAATAACATGACGTTATGCGGCGCTTACATTACAATCATTCACAAAATAAGATTACAAAGAAAACTATAATAAAAACATCATAAGATTTAATATGCTTTAGTCAAGTGACCTACATATCGAAAAACTGATATTACAAACACAAAACCTAGAGAGAATAATCTCTCCAAATCAAAACACTTTACTTGTGAACGCTATTGTATATTTGCAGCAATAAAGAATCCTCAATTTATATAAGTCCAAATTTTTTTCCTCCAAAAAAAAGATTAATCAAATATGGAAGAAATATTTTCAAAAAAGTATATATTTTTCATAAAAAAAAACTTTAATTATGGCAGAAAATTTGATTAAATCCTAATAAAAAAGAAACACTCTCAAACTTGGAATAAAAACGTGATATTTAATATAAAAATCAAAGATTTGTTTAAAACTTCCCTTGATTAGAAAGTTCATAAATTACGTGATATTTAATATAAAAATCAAAGATTTGTTTAAAACTTTCCTTAATTAGAAAGTCCATAAATTACAAAAATAAATATTTATAATGTACGTTTTTAGGGCTCTTTAGACTTTTAATAATTAATTAATAATTGAAGGAAATAGGTGAAAAGACAATTTTGTCTATTATGAAATTTTTTAATAAAGGGTAAAAAGTTCAAATCACTTTTTTAAGGGTCTTCACACTTTCAATATATTATAGATTCTTAGCCATTTTCACGTAACTACTTCACATTTCAAATAACTATAGTTAATCACTAATTTCAAGTCACTATACTTAACCACTTTCAATTAATTAATTCACATTTCAAGTGACTACACTTAACTATTTTTAAGTCACTAGTTCACAATTTCTAGTAACTACACTTACCCGTTTACAAGTCACAACCTCGCAATATCAAATAACTACACTTAAATCATTTTCAAGTCACTACACCTAATAATTGCCAAATAACTTATTCACTAGTACACATTTCAAGTCACTACACTCAAACCATTTTCAAATAGCTAATCGACATTTCAAGTCACTATACTTAACCATTTTGAAGTAACTACACATAACCATTTTCAAGTCAAAAGACAAGTTCACATTTCAACTACCTAAACTTAAACATTTTCGAGTCACTAATTCACTACTCAAGTGACCACACATTAGTAAATTCAATTGACAAGTACACGTTTCAAGTACCTAAACTTAAAAATTTTCGAGTCACTAATTCACTACTCAAGTGACCACACTTTTAGTAAATTCAAACCACAAATTCACCTTTCAACTACCTAAAATATTTTCGAATCACCAATTCACCACTCAAGTGACCACACTTTAGTAAATTCAATTGACAAGTTTACATTTCAACTACCTAAACTTAAATATTTTCGAGTCACTAATTCACTACTCAAGTGAACATACTTTAGTAAATTCAATTGACAAGTTAAAATTTCAAGTACCTAAACTTAAAACATTTTTGTGTCACTAATTCACTACTCAAGTGACCACACTTTAGTAAATTCAATTGACAAGTTCACATTTCAAGTACCTATACTTAAAACATTTTCGAGTCACTAATTCACTACTCAAGAGACCACACTTTAGTAAATTCAAAACACAAGTTCACCTTTCAACTACCTAAACTAAAATATTTTCGAGTCACTAATTCACTGTGACCACACTTTATTAAATTGAATTGACAAGTTCACATTTCAACTACCTAAACTTAAATATTTTCGAGTCATTAATTCACTACTCAAGTGACCACACTTTAGACCGAAATAACAAATTATTGTTCTCCTGGATACATCAGGAAAATCAAGCACAATCTACAGCACAAAATTGGATGCATTGCACTGCAAAAATGTTGGCCAACAACAAGTATGGGGCTATCATCAGCTTACATAATAAGCAAAGAGAAAAAACACGCTAGTCACAAATTGTAAGCCATGCACTGTAACAAAACATTTAAACTACCTATCAAACAAGAAAAAATAAGAAGTTTGTAACCAAGACACCTCAGATAGTTGCTCAAAAAATATATGCATGAACAATACCAAGTGAATCATATGGAGGCATGACATGTATAATTGTCAACAAACTCACAAGGATTACCTCAGTAATATGGAGGCATGCCCTGGTACATCCCACTTGGTGGAACCCTCGACCCGGCTCCGGGTTGTGATACCTGTGAGGGATAAGCCAACTGTAAACCATAATTACCACCATCTGGATAACCTCCTGAGCTAGCCATTCCAGCAGAGCTTTGAGGCATCCTGTAACCAGGATTTCCCAGACCTCCACTGTAATCCCCAGAACCACCACCATACCCACCAGCGCCAGTATATCCACTGGCGACGGCTTGGCTGTTCATGGCGGCGGTTGATGGCTGGAGGATTCATTGGACGTTTTTTCGAGGGGAGCGACGCTGGTTTTGGAATTTCACCGACGTTGATGGACTGTCACAGTTCATGGTTGACCGGAGAAAGGGAGATAATGGAGAAGGTAGAGAAAGAGAGGGGATGTAGAGAGCGAGGGGCAGATGTTTTTTTTTTGAGAGAATAGGATTAGTGTTTAGGTTTTTAGTTAAAAAGGAAAGGGAAAGAAGATTGATCTCAGCCGTTGGATCAGTTCTGATCAATGGCTGAAATTAAAATTATTTAAAAAATGTCATCAATTTGGATAAAATTAACATTAATTGAGTATAAAATTTAAACAAAAAGAAAAAATTAAATACAATTGACTGTTATTTAAATAATAATAATAATAATAATAATAATAGTAATAATAGATAATATATTTGTAAATTGCAAATGTGCGTATTCAGAAAAATGATTTGATAAATATTAACAAGATTACGTGAATATTAATAAATTATAAAAAATAATATTAAAAGTAATAAAATAATTTGTATATTTTAAAAATCATGGATGTGACACATCAATATCTATTTCATATTGAGGTTTCAAACTTTTATACCATCACAGTAATTGATAATTTTTGCACTTTATACAAAAAAGTAAAATTATACGAGTATATTACATAACATACACGAGCATATCACATAAAAAATATTATATAAAAATTATCGATAATAAATTTGAAATAAGTTGTGCATAAATGTAATAATAGTAATAATAAGAATAATTAATCAAGTTGACATCTTTTAATTGTTTTCTCTATGAGATTTCGAGAAAATGAATACAACAACTAAGTGTAGATTGAAAAAAAATTGAATTGGGAATTTCGATTGAGTCCAATTAAACTCAACTGACACTTGAGTATAACATGGCTAGAATTTAAATAAAGTAGGAAAATTGAATTGAACACAGTTTATGTTTAATAAGTAAAGTAACAATATAAAATTAATATTAAAAAATAAATAAAATTATTATTTTTAAATTAATTATAAATAAATTATGTAAATAAAATTAATAATGTCAATCGCATAATAATGTCAATGCATTTCGTATTCTACAAATAATTTTTGATTAATTAATTTTTAAATACGGTATTAAATATATATATCGTAATACAATGTATTAATCTGATGAATTATCGGTTACTTAGCTTTATTATTATAACTTAACAGTGTATTATTACCTTGATCATATGATGTTAACATATTATTCAAAATATTTGGATAGATACATTCAGTTAGCTAGCTTTTGACTACTATGTATATCACTACACGAGAGATACGTATATATATATATATATATATGCTTATTAGTGTGTATTCTTTTTCTATATTCTCGAGGCATTCTTGTCCCTCTGCATTTAATAACATATAGTTTTTAATTTCTTCCATGTTTTCTCTTGACAGATTGCTGCATGCGTTATTTTTACAGTCTTCACAGCAAGGTTCTGGAAGTAAATCTCTTAATTTTCTTTTAGTGGTATTTAGGGTCCTATGTATTGTAGGTAAGATTTTTGTTTGTACAGGTGTATAAGTTAGATCTTTAAATAATATTATTTCGTCTCTTGTTAATAAGCATCCTCCTTTATCTTGTATACAGAATTTTAACCCTATAACAAAGTCTGATCCTATATTCAAATCCCTAGCTAATATTCGGTTTATTTTATAGACTGGGTTATAAAATTGATTACACGTATTTAAGAAGCTTACCTGTGCATTTTCTATATAATAGCGATTTATATTTTGAGAGCCATCCATTTGAGGCGGCATTTTTTATATTAGTCCAGACTTCCTAATGAATCTAAAAGAATTCGAAAGAAATATTAAAATAGGAATCCAAACTAAGGGATACGAGGAAATGAATAATGGAAATAATTTATTGATGTGCATAGGTTAACTACCCTAGAGAAAGGAAAAACAAAGGAAGAAGCAGATACACAAGAAACGGTAGAAACCGTACATTTAGAAAAATTAGAGGCAGAACTTATGAATAGTGAAACAACTTTAATATGTAATGAAGATAAAGAATTCTCTACCATAAAAGTCTTAGTAAAAATTAAAATACAAAACATCGAAATAGAGACATTAGCCCTAATGAAGAAACTATGAGAAAGAGGGAGTACTGAGTAGGATTTACAAATCTGATAAGCACACACAAATTTCCTCTTTAGTTGACCAGTTATTGAAAACTTTAACTATTTGAAAACTTTAACTATCGAAATATTTAAACTATCACTTTGCTAAACTATCACTTTGGTATCAGAGCGAGAAGGTTTTGGGAATACTACCTAATAACTCGCAAAGTATAATCATAATAAAAAGTTTGTATGAAACAACATAGATCTTTTCAAGACATAAGGAGTAGCTATTTTTTCTTATATTACGAATATAAAAAAAATTCGCGGCATAAAAAGTCTAAAAAGTCATTTAGAAGAAAGCCTAGAAAAATTAAAAACAGCCTGTAGACAAAATCAAAGAATTAATAGATCTAGACGAGCTTTTGAACTAGTAAGTACTATACATTGGGAAATACAAGGTTGCGAAAGTGACCTCGAACATAGCGCTAGAATAGTAGATTGGATCAGAATACGAATTAGAAATCGAGCCTAGCAACTAGGATAGTAGATGCCAATAAGATACATTCATTATATTAGAGAAGTACAACGTCAATATTATAGGGAAGTAACTTACAAACGAGAGATCACTAAAATACGAAATCAATTTATAGAAAGATTAGAAAAACTTGATAAAGAAATAAAAACGTTAGAAGTAGATATTAAAAAATATAGAAAAACAGAAAATTACGAAATAGTTGCTATAGGAATAAATCGGTACAAAAACTTTTTAATTAATGAACGATTTAATTTAATAGAAACTATAGGAGAACTAGACGTAGATTTAACCTGGTCAAAAAGTAGATTAAAATACCAAACGAAACTAAGTAAGACATACCTTAACTTAAACCACCTAGGATAAAAGATAGCTTCGTTAAAGCGCTTAGACTATTTAGATCTCAGATTTCAACCAGAGAAAAAATATAGAATATTAAAAGATAACTCTACTATAAGGTGTAACTTTAACCAAGGAGAACATATTTTACATTCCGAAGATAAACAATATAATACAATAATAGACCTTTTAATAAACTCTAGTGAAAAAACACAAGAAAAAGATAACAATATAATCAAGACTCTAGAACAGATAGAGGTTACTCAAAATAAACATAAAAAAACCTTAGAAAAAATAGAACAGAACTTAGATTATCTAAAAGCACAAGAACTAGAAATAGACAGGAAAATCCAGTATCTGAACCATAAATTTAATTTAGAACAAATACCTACAAAAATAGAGATTGAAAGACTAATAAAGACATTTATAGAAAAACCTAAAGAGTTAGAATTAAAAACAACCCAATTAATATCTACACTAGTACAACAGGTCGACACTATAACTAAAGAAATAAAAGATCTACAAAAAATAGTGACGAGATTAGAAGAAATCTCTCTCTCATGAGTGAAGAAGATATAAATTACCTAAAGGCACTAGAAAAATCACGAATCCATCATAGTGAACCAGAAGGATTATCTAGATACATACCTTCAAGTGTAACAGATAAAACTTTGCTAAAACAAAATAATACCATAATAGAACTATTAATAGACTTGCATAGAAAAATAGATTGTTTAATTAAAAACAAAGAAATAGCTACAACACCAAAGGAACCAGAATTACCTGAATTACATAAAAAAATAGATATCTTAATAAAAGATAAAGAAACCAAAGAAAAACAAAATCCTATTTCAGAAATAGACAAACTTGTAAATCAGTTAAAACAAATTGAAATAACTCCTCAAAACGAACGTAAGAAAATAATAAGAAAGCCACAAAAATGGACTTTTTATCAAATCGACGCAGAACCATCGAAGGACAAGGAGAAGATAGACAAAGAGTCAGTTTCTCAGAAAATAGGATAGGAAATAATAATATATTATCTAGAATATGTAGAAGACAATCTAATAGAGAACAAAATCAAGAGCTTAATGAAATAATAGATGTAGATAAAGACTTACAAATTTTTCAACAACATCAGTTGAAATTATTAAATCCTAAGACATTATATAACGCAGGATATTTTTCTTCAGACAATCAATTATATAGACATTATAGAGAAGAACAAATATCAGCCTTAGGAGAAGATTTTAAAATATTAGATTTAGTAAATACTAACTCACTAAAACACATAAAGAATAGTAAAATGATTTTAATGCATATGGGATTAATTGTCATAGGAATAAAAGGATTAACAAGAAAAAACTTAGGAGCAAAAGTATTGATAACAATCTATGATGATAGATGGTCAGATATTAAAAAATCCATAATAGGATTAACAGAAGTGGATATGACTAATAATGGCGGCATTTTTTATATTAGTCCAGACTTCCTAATGAATCTAAAAGAATTCGAAAGAAATATTAAAATAGGAATCCAAACTAAGGGATACGAGGAAATGAATAATGGAAATAATTTATTGATGTGCATAGGTTTTATAGGTAAGTTAACTCTAAGTAGTAACACAAAATTTAAATTAAAAGTAGACGATGTAGTTGAGATAATGGGAAATAAAGGAATAAGCCTTATTAAACCGATAAAAATAGACCCAGAGATGTATGCGGGTTTAGAATGGAATCTAAATAAATTTACAAAACCAAAAATGTTTACACCAGACTCTCACTTACTATACACTACAAGTAAGGGAGAAACCTCAGTAAGATTTACAGACTATAATTATACAACAAAAAGAAATCTAGACGATGATGAACCGAAAGTAATATAGAAACAGAAAGTGAATTTATGAATATAGAAGTCTTACAAGAAGGATATGAAGTAGATATAGCTATAGAAAAAGCAGAAAAATTGGCAGAAGAATATAGGAACATAACTTTTAAATATAAAGGATGCCAAAAAGACGACATGAAAATAAACGAATGTATAGAACATTTCAAATATTGTCTAAAACGAAAAGATAATTTAGGATATAGAAGTAATGAATCTTTCTACAATACTATTGAAGAAGATACAATCTCAATACTAAGTTCTACCATTAGTTACAAAGAATTAGCTGAACTTGAACCAGCCAGCTCTTCAAGTGCTAGCCCCTTTCAACAAACGAATCAGAACGTACAACCAATAGATTATAGTACCGGCAATGTACCTAGAAGACCAGCAATAAGGGTAAACCAGGATACAGAAATTAAAAGTGAATACATAAAACCAGTAGGAAAAAGAATGCCTATAGAAGAACCAATTAAACTACAAGAAGGAGGTAGCAAAGGTAAAATTCTAAATATAGCAGCACATGACCCTCAAATGTGGGATACCGTGATAGATTTATGAAAAGGAATTGTTGCAGCTGATTACTTAAGACATTATACAGAAACAGACGTAGAAACAATGTACAAATATTTAGAAACTTTTTTAGGAGAATCTTCCAAAGCTACATAGGAGAGTTTTAAGACAAACTGTCCACATGATTTTCAAATATTATTAAGTATGGGTCCAAATCCCTATAATTTTACAAATAAAATGCATATGTTACTAACCGGAAGAGATCCAAATAGTGGATTAATAGCTTTACAAAATGAAGCCTTAATTAAGTTAGAACAACTCAGTATCTCTCACTGGGTATACATAAAAAAGTTTTTACAAGATTATTTCTACTATTGTACTGTTAGTGGAAATACTTTCAATGAAGACCTAGGTAAAAAACTATTTAACAAATTACCTGGAGCCTTAGGAAGAGAAATAGAAGATAGATGGTATAAAAGAGACGGAGTGGCAGCAAACCCAAATTTTAAATGGACAATAGGACATAGAACTCAACACATAATGGATATCTTAACTGAAAAATGTACAAACATACAAATACAGAAACAATTAAAGAAAAATGAAATGAATTTCTGTAAATCAGTTATCTACACAACCCAGAATTATGATCAAAAACAACATAGGAAATATAAGAGGAAAAATAATCAGAAACAATATAGTCGAAAGAAATACTTCCTAAGAAAATCAAAAGCTAAAAAACCTTGGCTAAACAGAGATAGACATGTAAGAAAATATAGAAATGATAGAAATTATAAAAATAAATTAGAATGTTATACTTGTGGTAGCATAGATCATCTAGCTAATGTATGCCCAAAAAGAAATAATAACAGAACAAGAAATTCACAATTAATAGAAGATTTTCAAGAAACACTATTAAATGTCGATGAATATATGTCAGACACAGAAAGTATCTATTCTATAATAAGTGTTGATATAACTGATAAGGATAACTTAAAATCCGATTCGTCTGAATCAGAAGAAGATAATTTAGTTAATGAATTGGGCCAAGAAATAGATGATTTAGATTTAAAAAACCTGACAATAAATAACCTAATGAATGTTAGTTTGGAATGTGAACATGATTTCCAAAGAAATAAAGGTTTAGACAGTAATAGATGTAGTATATGTAGCTGGTATCCAAGTAAGGAAAATAGAGCAAAATGCAAGAAATGTTACCTAGAAGCATGTATAAATTGTATAGAAAATACTTTAAAAATAAAGGTTGAATCACAAACAAGTAATGGACAGAAATATACACATAATCAAATCCTAAACTTAAGAGTATCTACTCTCGAGACTCGATTAAATGATCTAGAACAAAGATTAACTACCCTAGAGAAAGGAAAAACAAAGGAAGAAGCAGATACACAAGAAACGGTAGAAACCGTACATTTAGAAAAATTAGAGGCAGAACTTATGGATAGTGAAACAACTTTAATATGTAATGAAGATAAAGAATTCTCTACCATAAAAGTCTTAGTAAAAATTAAAATACAAAACATCGAAATAGAGACATTAGCCCTAATAGATCCAGGGTGTACTAGCTGTTTAATTAATAAAGCAATAGTACCAGAACACTTAATAAAAATACTAGAAAGACCGATACTCGCCACTCAAATGGATGGCTCTCAAAATATAAATCGCTATTATATAGAAAATGCACAGGTAAGCTTCTTAAATACGTGTAATCAATTTTATAACCCAGTCTATAAAATAAACCGAATATGAGCTAGGGATTTGAATATAGGATCAGACTTTGTTATAGGGTTAAAATTCTGTATACAAGATAAAGGAGGATGCTTATTAACAAGAGACGGAATAATGTTATTTAAAGATCTAACTTATACACCTGTACAAACAAAAATCTTACCTACAATACATAGGACCCTAAATACCACTAAAAGAAAATTAAGAGATTTACTTCCAGAACCTTGCTGTGAAGACTGTAAAAATAACGCATGCAGCAATCTGTCAAGAGAAAACATGGAAGAAATTAAAAACTATATGTTATTAAATGCAGAGGGACAAGAATGCCTCGAGAATATAGAAAAAGAATACACACTAATAAGCATAGAAACCCAATTCTACAACTTCAGGAAAGGAATAGACAAAATAGGAATAATAAATAGTCCAAAAGACTTGGATAATATAATATCCATATTAGATGAAATGGAAATAATAGGGGAAAAACCATTAGCTCATTGGGATGCCAATGAATTAATGTGTAAATTAGACATAATTAATCCTGAATATACTATCAAGACAGCTCCTATAGAAGCAAATAATGAAGACACCAATGAATTTGATATACAGATTAAGGAACTTTTAAAATTAGGAGTCATAAGAAGATCTACATCTAGACATAGATCAGCAGCCTTTATGGTAAGAAATCATAGTGAACAAGTAAGAGGAAAGGCTAGAATGGTAATTAATTACAAAAGACTAAATGATAATACCAAGACAGATGCGTATAAACTACCAGACAAAAGCGAACTAATAAATAGAATCCAAAATAAACGAATTTATAGTAAATTCGATTGTAAATCTGGATATTGGCAGGTCAAGATGCATCCAGAAAGCATCGAATGGACTGCATTCACATGTCCAGGAGGACATTTTGAATGGTTAGTCATGCCTTTCGGATTAAAGACTGCTCCGCCCATTTTCCAACGAAAAATGGATAATATTTTCGGAGAATATAAGCATTTCATACTTGTATATGTAGATGATATTTTAGTATTTAGCCAAACTATGCAAGAACATTTAGGACATCTACAAATGGTATTTAGATTATTTATTAAACATGGCATAATAGTAAGCAAGAAAAAGATGGAGTTATGTAAAACATATATCAACTTTTTAGGAATAACCCTTGGTAATGGTAAAATAAAACTACAACCCCATATAGCAAAAAAGGTTCTAGATATGCCAGACAAACTAGAAACAATAAAAGATTTACAAAAATTTTTGGGATTAGTAAATTACGCAAGAAATTTTATTAAAGATTTAGGAAAAATAGCTGGACCATTATATGCGAAAACTGGTAGTAAAGGACAAAAGAATTTTAATATAGAAGATATTAAATTAGTTCAAAATATTAAAGAAAGAATCAAAAATATACCAGACCTAAAAATTCCCTTAGAGTCTGATTATTTAATCATTCAGACAGACGGTAGTGACCTAGGATGGGGAGCTATTTTAAAAGCAAGACCCAATAAATATAGTAGTAAAAATGAAGAGCAAATATGCGGATACCAAAGCGGTGCTTATAAAGAAAAGGGAAATATGAGCGCCATAGATTTAGAGGTACTTGCAATTATATACGGCCTAAATAGTTTCAAACTATATATACCAAATAAAGATGAAATACTGGTAAGAACAGATTGTGAAGCAATAGTCAAATTTCATCAAAAAATTAATGATAAGAATAGTAGCAGACGAAGATGGTTAAACTTTACAGATACCATATCTGTTTACAAAAATATAGTATTTGAACATATTAAAGGGAAAGAAAATGCATTGGCAGATCAACTAAGTAGACTACAGCTAGGAATAAACAAATAAGCTTAATGTTACTCATTTGTTTTCAGAATGAGACCAACAAGACAACCTCCCGCTGACAAAGGAAAGGGAGTGGCCTCTTCTTCAGATGCGTACCAACAGACAATGTTAGGTAATTTACATTTTAGACCCTTAGACACTTTAGAGACACTGGAACGAATTCAATTTGGGCCATTTAACTTAGTTGCATTCCCAGAAAGCAATATGTCATTCAGAGTTAGACCAGACTACGTTTTAGATAGAACCCAGAAATGTTTAGTAGACAATTTATGGATTTCTTATAATAAACAAAGCCGTAATCATTTCATGGCTTCTATGAATGCTTTATGCCAGTATATTTCAGAAAAGAATAAGCCCCGTTTTAAATATTACGTAGTAATACATGGTAAAACCAATGGAATTTTTCAAACTTGGTTAGAAGTTTTAGACTCCATACAAGGCATTAAAACTCCTCTGTTTAAAGGTTTTAATGATTTTACTGAAGCCACAAACCATGCCAGAGGATACCTAGGACCAAATTACTATATTTCTCCTTCCCTTAGACAAAACCCAGACCAGATTCCACAATATAATATACAGAAAGATACTGGGAAAGTAATTTTTTGTGACCATTGCTCTTCCATGACGGAAAACTTCAAATCATTGAATACTCAAAAGGAGTCCCTTATCATGGAGAACAATCGATTAATTAAACAGATTCAGATACTAGAAACCAGACTCGGACAGCAGCACTCTACAAATAAGAAGAATACTCAGACATAGACTGTGCCAGAACAGAGTTCTCCATCTCCTCAAAAAATGGATGAGAAGGGTGTGCATTTCCCTCTAAATGCTAAGAAATCCACTGTACCGGATGTGGGTACAGCTAGTCCGGCTCAAACGGTAGCCGGTAAAGACAAACCAAATCCGTTGATGGCTGTCACTTTGCCAAAAAGTGAAGATGAAGGATGTTCTTCATCAAAAACTAAACTAACAAAATCAGAAAATAAGCTTAGAAAGACTCTAATAGCTAAGAGAAAAAATCAGACAATAGAAACCATAATTAAACAGACGCTGGATAAATTTTTCAGTAGCCAGACTCAGGACAAATACGTAAATGAACAATCTATAGCTCAACCCAGTAATTCAGACAGGATTATCCAAGAACAGCCCATTAATTCAAATGAAGCCACGCCAGAGCAAGATAATAATTCAGACGAAGACAATGAAGACAACAATTTTAATTTCCAAGATGCACAGGACCCGTATGAGGATGATGACTCAGGAATGAGTTTTGATTCAATAGCCCTGCACAACTTGGACACTTAAAGACAAACATTGTATTATAAACCAAGTGGGGATGCCCACTTTAGGTCTTATAAATATATATGTGGGGATGCCCACTTTATGTCCTGTAAGTGCTTCCTTTATCACTACTTTCTGAAAAGAAATAAAAACTGTGAAGCACGTGTCCAGATAAGATTGAAAGAAGTCAAAAAATGCATGTGACGATGGGGCCCAATGCGCACCCGGCTTGCATTATTGAAACTTTCTTTCTTATCCTTATTAATAAGTGTCGGCCCACTCTATGATGGCCACGTAGTATGTTTTTAAACCACTCCTTTCTGAAATATTTGTCTATAAAAGGCAAGCAATTTCAGAAACCAAGTAGAGTAGAAATCACCCAACTCCAACCCAACTAAAATGTATAAACCCCTTCTCCAAAAAACCTGGTCCAACCTGGCTTTCTTTGTATAAACTTTGTAACAATTAACTTGTTTTCAATAAAAGCTTCAAGGTTTCTAACAGCGCTTTAAGGGGTTCCCGAAAGGGAAACCTCTCCTCTAGTTACTTCATGTAAGTTCTTACTTATGTATTTTTCCCCTACAAAAATAGTATTGTTATAATTTTTCATTACCCATGTATTTAAATATATCTGCATATCATATCAATTAAAATTTCTTTTTAAAATTCTTACCCTTAGTATATGGTTAGCCTCTTAATTTCTTGACAGCAGCGATGGATTAACCTGTAAATTCCTAGGAATTCTGGCCTTGATAGTCCGTCAAGTCTGCAGAATAGACATAGGACGAATGTTAGTTGCCAGGTAACAATATTCCGGGGTGTGGTTAAAGAAGAATGATGTTAAGAACATAGATTAGGAGGAAGAGATGAACAGGGTAAAGTAAAAAAAAAAAAAATCTGGGGAAAATATATAGTATAAGAGCTTTCAAAATGAAGAAACTATATATATATATATATATATATATATATATATATTTGATGGACCATCAACTTTGAAATATGTTCTATATACATCACATGCACGAGCATATTATCTCGTAATACAACGTATTTTATATATACTCTGATGAATTGTTGTTTAATATAGCTTATATTATTATATTATATTTCAACAGTATATTATTATCTTTATGAAACCGACACGTCTTAAATAACTTTATAACTAATTAAAGTGATATGACAAAATTGCTATAAAAGTACTTGTGAATTTTTTTTAAGTGGATCACAAATAAGATGTCAAATTAATTTAAAATATCAAGATTATCAATTTTTAAAAACTTAGATGACTCATAATAATAAATTATAGGTGATATAGTAAAATTACAATTGAAGCAGCTGAAACAATCATGTCATAAATGTCTATTTTACTTTATAAATATCTATTTTATTTTTATTAAATATTATTAATTTTTTAACACGTAAACGTCATATAATAATTAATTAGGGGAGATATAATAAAATCACGGAGCAAGCCGACAGCTGGAAGAAAGCATGTGACTTATACAACTTTCAACATAATTTTCAAGTAATATCCCTTTATCCTAATCAGTATGCCATCGTCGACGTTGTAATTTACTATTTTAAGTTGTTTGTTATTGTAATTTATAATACTCTTCCTGTTCAAACTTTTGTGTTATTGATAGTGAATTTAGACTTTAAAAGTAATTTAAATTTTTAATTATTGTAATTTATAATATTTTTTTATTTTAATTTAAGCGACGTTGATATAATATCTATTTTCTCAATAGTATGATATCAACGTATTAATCAAAATATTTTGATATATAGATTTAGTTATCTAGCTTTAGATTAGTACTGCATATGTCACTACACGAGATATACGTATATATACATACATTCAATTGTCTAACGGCTTTCAAATACGTACTATAAACATCACATGCATACACAATTTTACAATCCCATAATAATATACAACGTATTTCACATATACTTAGATGAATTATCGGTTAGTTTATCTTATGTCATTAATATACCTTCATTATATAATATGTATATACTATATATATAGTTATACATACACACGCATATACACACTATCGACTATATCAAGTTCTAAATACATACTATATACATCACATACGTACATGAGTATATTATCCAATAATAAAATGCGACGTATTTCATATACATACTCTGATGAGTGATCAATTAATTTGATTAGCTTACATTAATATAACTTCAACGTGCAGTATATATTATTACTTCTGTCGTTTCAAATCAAGGTATTCAATATGCTGGATAGATTCTACTAGGTTTTGACCACATCGTTCATCAATCGATCACTACACACACACGCATATATATATATATATATACATAAAGATATTTATATATATGGACTCTTGATTGCTTACTATATACATCCCATCCACAAGTATATTACCTTATAATAGAACACATTCATCATATTCTGATGAATTATCGGTTATATATTACATTATTATGACTGAAATAGTAGCATAATATCATTATCTCAACGGTATGATATATATATATATACATATTCATTATATAAAGATTATGTTTGTTTAACGCCATTTAATGTATATACAAAGGATAATATTTATTTTATATACTAAAACAAAAGTAATAGATAAAGATTATGTTTAATATAATTTGTTTATTTTATTTGATATATTTTTTAGTGTAATCTTTTAATAAAATCTATGATTGATTGATTTTTATTATTATTATATTGGTTATCGACTGCGTGTAATCAGTGTAATTTCAAAAATAATATATTAGATTATACATAAAATTATTTTTTAATAAAAACCGACCACAGGTGGTCGGTTTCCTAAAAATTATTTACTTTTTTTATTTTTTTAATTCCAAAACCGACCACAAGTGGTCGGATTTAAAAAAAAATTAATTAAAAACCAACCACAAGTGGTCGATTTTTTAAAATTATTTTTTTTATTTTAATTAAAAACTGATCACAAGTGGTCGATTTTTTAAAATTATTTTCTTTTTATGTTAATTAAAAACAAACCACAAGTAGTCTTTTTTTTAAAATCATTTTTTATTTTAATTAAAAATCGACCACAAGTGGTCGATTTTTTAAAATTATTTTCTTTTTATTTTAATTAGAAACCGACCACTTGTGGTCGATTTTTTAAAATTATTTTCTTTTTTTGTTTTAATTAAAAATCAACCACAAGTGGTCGGTTTTTAAAATTATTTTCTTTTTATTTTAATTAAAATCGACCACTTGTGGTCGGTTTATTAAAATTATTTTCTTTTTTTATTTTTTATTATAGTCAGTTTTTTTATTTTTTATTTGTAAATAATAATTAATATAAAAATTATTGAAATGATTATTTTGAAATTTTAAAATATAAAAGAGACCACATGTGGTCGCTTTTTAAAAAAAAAATTAAAACATAAAAACTGGTCGATTTTTTCGATCGCAATCTATGATCGATTTTTTGTGGTCAGAAATCCTGATTTTTTTAGTAGTGTGCATTATTGACAGATGGTTTTACTTAATGTATGCATGACTACTCTTTATTCACCTTGAAGAAAGGAGATGACATATTGGTTATTCTATTATATGTTGACGACTTACTTATCACTGGGAGCAATGTTGCTATGGTCACTGTAGCTAAAGATGTGTTGCACCATATTTAGAATGAAAGACTTGGGTGTTCTTAAATATTTCTTGGGGATTGAAGTGTTAAGATCTGATGTTGGGGTCATTCTAAATCAAAGGAAGTACATTCTTGGTTAATATCAGAAGGAGGCCTTAGTGGTGCTAAGGCTGCTCTTATTCCATTAGAATCAAATATGAGATTAACTAAAATTGAGTATTATCATTCCATTGGTTTTCATGAAGATGAAATTGCTGTATGTAGTTCTGATTATGACTTACATCCATCACATCTAGGGACTAGGTCCGTCGTACGTTAAATATACGAGTGTCTCCTAGACAATTGTGCCCTCCTGTGCACTATAGTATTTTTTCTGGTAGTGTGATGCTAGTGCAATAGTGTTGTGTATGCCGTGAGGATACTTGGTCTAGTAAAAGGCAACATTCGTTTAGTCCTTCCCTATATAAGTAAAGATGTGACAATGGGCAAACCTAGTTTTCGCACTACAAAAGGAATTCTTCAGAAAGGCAAAAGTTGCGCTCTCAAGAAATAGGAAATTACTCTTTTCAAGGGACCTGGTCAATCAATAGATTTATATCTTCATTTCTTAAGTTTTGTGTCTCGTTATAAAAGTGTAGTATACTCCTTCATTGTGGTGTAGCAAATATTCATTCAATATGTTCTTTGTTAGCTTAGGCAGAGTTACCTATCTGCATCAACTAGAGATAGTTGATTGGTCGTAGTGTAGTACAGTTTCCATGCTCATTTGTAATAGAGGTATTACAAGAGATAGGATTTAAAGTTAAATCCTTACGCTTGCTTGAGTTAGTAATCATTTGGTTTCTTGATTTTAGTGGAATTGATAAAATCCTGTAAGGATAGGTCATAGTTTTTCTTTTCTTGAGCATGGAGATTTCCACATAAAATCTAATGTGTTATTTTGTTGTGCACTTTCTGTTTACTTTATTTATTTCCTTATTCAAATATTAACAAAGGACCTGGTCCCTTATTGGTGGTGGATTCATATAAGTCCAAGATTAGTATCAGAGCCAGTACAGTCTAAATGGTTAACACCTAGAGTGGATCCTTAGTTATCGTAGCTCCACCAAATTTAAAACCACAGTCGACCACCAGACCACTTCATTTTAATGGGCAATATTATGAGGTGTAGACGACGAGGATGCATGATTTCATAATGGTTGAGGATAGTGAATTATGAGACATCATATGTCATGGTCCAGATGTTGCAATAAGGAAATTTAAGAAAAGCAATGTTACTAGATTGGTTCCCAGGACTCAAAGGGAATACAATGAAGACGATCGCAAAAAGATTGAGAAAAGTTATAAGGCAAATAAACTACTAGTTTGTGAAATAGACCCTGATGAATACAATCGTATTTCATCTTATGAAACAACAAAAGAAATTTGGGATTGCTTGAGAACATCTCATGAAGGAACAAGTCAGTCCAAAGAATCCAAAGTCGATATGCTTCCCACTCAACATGAAGCATTCACCATGAAAGAGAGTAAAATAATATAGGAGATGTATATCAGGTTCAATTTCATAACCAATAAGTTACACTGTCTTGATGAAGTCATCCCTCCTAGTAAAAAAGTAAAAAAATATTGGGTGTCTTACCCAAGTCATGGGAAAGTAAAGTCAATGTCATATCTGAGGCTAAAGACCTTAAAACTTTCATTGTGGATGAACTAATTGGGAATTTGAAAAATTATGAGCTTAGGAAATAATAAGACCAAGAGAAGAAAGAGCCTAAAAAGGAGAAACCAATGACGTTGAAGGCCTCAAAATCAAATCCAAGTGAGGATGATAAATATGTTGCTTATTTGGCTCAAAAATTTATTAGAGCCATGAAGAGAAGTGGTAGATTTCAAAAAAAAAAAAAGTAGTAGCAAACCATCTAGTGGAAACTAGTGGTACCATAAATGTGGAAAACCTGGTCATTTCATTAAGGATCGTCCCTTACAAAACATAGACTACAAAGAATATGTGAAGTCTGGAGGAGATAAAGAGAAGAAGAAGGATCAAGTCCCAGATACGTCCAACAGAGAAGTTACAGCAGAGTATATAGTCAAACAAGCCTTGGATTCTTAGGGAGACTCATTAAGTGGATCTAGTAAGTTAGAACACCAAGAAGATGTCTCCATTCTAGTTGTTGAAGATGATGAAACAATGTACAATTCACTCTTTGCTCTAATGGCAAAGTCTGATGATGAAGATGATGAGGTAACTTTTCTTGATATTAAGCAAAATCTGAATGATTATTCCTTTAAAAAATTAAGAGAACTTGTCAATGTTTGGATCGACTCTTTATGTGAGCTCACCATTAAGAAAGACTTTCTTGAAGAGAAGGTAGAAAATATTGAAAATGAGAAAATTTCCCCAACTATTCAAATATCTAAGAAAGGAGAACACTCTTAAAAATTAACCTCTAAAAATATGGAAATCTAAGAAAAACTAAATAAATTGTCTTAATTTGTGTCTAAATAAAAATGTAGCAGTCTTCAAATTGAGCTTGAAGAAAAGCTAAACAAGTCCCAGGGGCTTCTAACAGCTTCTCTTGAAAAAAATTCTGAACTAGAGAGGGACCTAGTCAGCATAAGAGAAATTTTTTACAAATATCTAATTTGGACTACTTCATCATAAATCCAAGATAATCTAAAAAATCAAATGTGAAATAATAGTAGAGGTCGTAGCTGCTAACATAATAATCTCCCCTTCAATCCCTACAACAAGTATGTATCTACGACTAATAATCTGTTATGTAATCATTCTGAAGAAATGTCCATCAAAAAGGGAATTGTCAAGAAAAACTAAGAGTTAAAGTGAACCCAACCAGGTATGTCCAGTAAGAGCAGTCACTTAAGAAAGGACCTGGTCCTTTGACAAACTCTAAAAGGTCTAGACTACCTAGCCAGACCAAGAAAGTTGTGATTACTCCCTGAACTCAAACTAAAATGGGTTCAAAGCTAACAAATAATCTCTGTATGTAGGTGAGAGTAAGAGGAAATAGTTAAAGTTGGTTCATGGATAATGGATGCTTCCAACAAATGACAGGCAAAAATGACTGTTTTCTCTCACTTAAGCACTTCAAGGTGGAGGTGTTTCTTTTATAGATGTAAAAAATGTTACATTCTTGGTTTTGGAAAGATTGGAAATCCTTAAATTATGTTATTAAAGATGCATACTATGCGAGTAGACTGAATTACAATTTGGTGAGTGTCTCAAATTTGTAACAAAGGGAATGAAGTAAAAATTTTGTCAAATTGGTGCACCTTTACAAGTCTGTATACTAGTGAAGTTATACTGAAGGATAATAGGTTTAAATATATATATATATATATATATATATATAGATAGATAGATAGATAGATAGATAGATAGATAGATAGATAGATGATTTAGACTCAATTCCTGGAAGTGATCTAACCTATATGAGTGCTCAAGGTAAAAAATTGATCTCTAAAACAGAATACTTAGTCATGTGAGCATATCTCTAATAAACAAGTTGGTCTCAAAGGGCTTGGTTTAAGGTGTTCCAAAATTGTAGTATTCATACACTAAAAGGTATGTGATTCCTATGTCAAGGGAAAACAAAACAGGTCCTCTTTCAAGAAAATGAAGCAAGTAAGCACTACCAGACCTCTTGAGTTGCTATATATAGACTTATGAGGACCTATTAAAATTCAAAGTAGAGGAGGGAAGAAATATGTTTTTGTCATTGTGGATAACTTCTTCAGGTTCACATGGACCATGTTTTTTAAATCTAGGGATGATACATTTGAAGTACTGGTGATCTTTGCTAATCAAATTCAAGTAAAATGAACAAAAAAATAGTGAATCATGGGATAGAGTTTGAAAATACAAGAGTTGAGGAATTTTGTGCAGAAAATAAAATTAGTCATAATTTTTTAGCTCCAAGAATCCCTTAACAAAATAGGGTGGTTGAAAGGAAGAATAGAACCCTGATTGATAGTGCCAGAACCATGCTAATTGGTGGTGGTCATTCTAAGAACTTCTGGGCAGAAACAGTAAGCACTGTTTATTTTGTTACTAATAGGTGCCTCATCAGGTCCATCATCAACAAGATACCCAATGACTTGTTGCTAAAAAAAATCCCAAACTTAGCTACTTCAGACCTTTTGGTTACAAGTGTTTTATATTAAACAATGGTAAGGATGAATTGGGCAAATTTGATTTACAAAGTGACGAAGCAGTATTTGTGGGATATTCATCAACCATCAAAGCCTACAAGATCTACAACAAAAAAATACTATGTGTTGAGGAAAGTGTTCATGTCATTTTTGAAGAGTTAGGAAACATGAAAAAAACTACAAGTATTAATAATACAGATATGGAGGTACACATCCTCATCCAAAGAGATAGTCTAATTAAAGAAAATACCATAGTACAACATGCTCAAGATAAAGTGAATGTTGAAGAAGGAGGGTAAGGAGAATTAGGTCCTCAACTGTAGTAATCTGAAATTAGTGGGTCACAACAAGTGAATCAGGACCAAAACTCTAAGGGACCTAGTACTAGTCAGCCTCAATCAACTTTAAGAAGTCTAACTGGAAGCACAAATTATCTCATTCACTTGAGAACTTGACTTCTCCATTAGAGTTAGGAATGTATACTATGACATAAGCTAGAAACTTTATTGCCTTTTCAGCATTCATGTCCTCTATTAAACCTAAAATTATAATAGAGGCACTTAAAAATATTGAGTGGGTACATACAATGCAGGAAAAACTTCATCAATTTGAAAAAAGAAAAGTATGGAGCTTGGTCCCTATACCTGTTAATAGAACTATTATAGGGACAAAATGGGTGTATAAAAATAAGCACGATGAGTATGGCACTATCATGTAATGCCCCAAGAATACACTCTGGGCATCACATGGTGCTTACAGTCCCGAGGGACCACAAGCTAACCCATGAGCTGGTACATGTTGTGAGCACTGAATAACATAATTATAAATGCTAAAGAATAACTGATAACCCATAAGGTTTTAATATCTGAAATCAAAACTAAATCATAAAACTAGAAAATAACTGTCTGAATCTGATAAGCTATTGATAAACTAAATAACTAACTGACATATCAACTGAAGTCTGAGTACTGAATAACTAACTGTATTGTCTGAAAGCTCTAGACTGACTGACTGTGAGTTGATGGGATAGGCACCAACTAACTCCACTAACTATTGAACTAAAGACATAAAGTAAAATAATCTATCCTCAAAATATGAGGACTCACCATTGCTACTGCTGAGAGTCTGAGAAGTCTAAGTTTGATCCGAGAACTGAGCATTAGAACCTATGATATAATACATCATAGCACAAAAGAAAGGTATGCGATTAGTACTTTGAATGTACTTGTATGCTAAATAAGGTAGGCTGACATGCATGGTTTCATTAACAGGAATAATAACTGTCTGAATATACAAGTAAATCATGGAGTACTGAATAGAGAGCATGAAATCTATAGATTCTAAAAATATGTAAAATCTATAAATATTGTGTATGCATAAAAGTCTGTAGATACTGGGGATGCATGACCAAGCATATAACATGAACTGAATGAAAATCTGTAAACTGGAATACTGAAATAACTAATATCTGTATGCCTTGGTCAAATAACACTAAGATTGAACTACTGGTCTGATTATTGGACTGAGATTGTGATAGCTATCATCTAACCGACATGCCTCAATCTGAGCTAATCGGAGTCCAACCTGTAACCCCAGTTGGAAGAGTGTTAATACCATACCATGGGTACTAATGCTGGCTATGTGGATCCATTGGTATGGTATACTGTATTGTCCTGAAGGATGAAGAGTGTCAAGCCTAATCTGATGGGTGACCCCTGCGAGATAATCAAGCCTATACTAACAGGTGACTTCTCATATCCTACGCTGACTATGTAGTTCTGGAGTTTAGGGACTGATGCTAGCGACTCTGCCTATCTGATAGGGAAACCACCATCCCTACACTCACTCAGTGCTAAATCCTACTCCAAACTGAATGACACTGAGTTACTAACTATTTATGAGTTTAACTGACTGATCTAGTAATGCTCATGATGTATTATGAAGTTATTCTAAAGATACTGAGACTAGACTGAGTAAAAAACTATGATTTTTGGGTATTTAATACCCCCAGTACTCAAAAGCGATAATAGTAAAATGACACTAAAGCTTGGAGGACATAGCATAAAGGCTTTTATTAAATAATCATTCTTATAAGCATTTTATCAGACACTTGATATGCAAGGTGTATATAGAGCATGGGAATTAGTTTAAAGCTTGTAGTAAAGTACAACTTCAACACCATTATCGTAAATCATGAATTAAATCAGCGGACAATAATATTCAAACATATGGAGTGTAGTAATAGACATCAATTTCGCTAAAACATGGTATAGAACAAGATTCATGGAAATTCATGGTTTAATCATAATTTTAAAATCAAGATAACTTGAAAAGATCATAATTTTATAATTTAAATTGGATACTTAGACTCCATGGGTGGAAGGAACAATGGATGAACATTTAACATACCTGGGATAATGAATTTGAGAAGATTGATGGTGAGTTCTTGTGATTTGGTCTTGAATTTGAGAGCTAGGGTTTTTTGTTCTTGAGAAGGGGATCTTTAATTTTAAGAGAAATTGAATAAATGATGATTATTTAGGTCACTTAGGGGTTAAATCGAGTGTTTTAGGTTTATTAAGGACTGGAAAAAGACCCAAATACCCCTAAACGAATTTAAAAACTGAAGATCCTAATTTTTTTCTCTGGCGCGACGCGGTGAAATCGTGCCGGGCCACTGGAAATTGACAATCCTTATTTTGTCCATTGGCATGACGCGGAGCTATTGCGCTAAGCCTTTGGAATGCCATTTTGGCCACCTCCGCGATGCGCCATTATTGCGGAGGCTCACTAAAAATTACCAAATGTGAATTGGGTGTTGTCCCTTACTGGAAATTGACAATTATCATTTAGACTGGCTCCGCAGTGCGCTACTGACTAAAATGACTGTGTTTAATGACTGAAACTTAAAATCGCCATAACTTCTTACCCGGTTATCGAATGTGAGCGAATTTTATATCGTTGGAAAAATAATTGAATTTCCTACGCTATGGCAGGCTCTAAACTAAAAAATAATGGGTGTTTCAAAAATTTTATACATGAATACTCATGTATTGGGACTTAAATTATGCTAGGGAAATACGGAGTATTATATATCACCAAAAACCAAGCAAGACTTCTGGTACAGGTATACAATCACGAAGAAGGGAATGACTATTATGAGACCTTTGCACCTATTATAAATAAAGAAAACAATAAGTGTCACGCCCCAAAATCCCATCGGGCCGGACTGGCACCCGAAATCGAGAAGGCCCGGGAGAACCTGTTCAAATACCTGTACTTTTACTTTCATGTCACCAAAAATTTGGACAGCACTTCGTCGCATATAGAAGGGTCTAATTACCTGTATCAGCACAACACGCACAAATATATATATATAATACTTGGCCGTCGGGGCCACCACATATACAAATATAACATCACTATATAAACTTCCATGACTTTACCCTTCCTTATGCCTACAAAGCCTCTAGGATATACATGACATAACTAGGGTCGGGACAAACCCCCACCCACAGAAGACTCATGTACAATAACAAAACATAAGGAACCGACTCGGAAAAGCTCCGAAGCAAACTGGAGCTCACCAACAATAGTTGTATGACCTGACTCCTACTTGTGCGGTGTATGAGCTGAGGTACCTGTGCCTGCAGCATAAAATGCAAGTCCCCGTGGGGGACGTCAGTACGAAATATGTACTGAGTATGTAAAGCTGTAGATAATCACATATGATATAAGAGCTCAATAGAAATCAGAAACAAGTGAATAAATCGTAATAGGAGTGGACCACACTTACTAGAACTTGTGACAACCTGTACATTGCATTTATTCAATCACTTTACCTTCGTTCTTATCATCTTTGTAATCATTATTGTACTGTACTGTGACCATTAGGCTGCCTCCAGTACATATCAACTGGGATCGACCTATGTTAGGCTTATGCCCCTGGGATATCACCCATAAACACATAAATAGGGATCGACCTATGCTAGGCTTATGCCCCTGGGATACCACCCGATAAGAGAGAACTTCCATCACTTAGTTCAATTAATATTTGAAATTGTTATTTCGGTCGCCACCGCATTTTTGATACTTTAAAACAATGATACATCAATAGGAACCAAGTAATAGACCTTCTATATAATAACGATGTAATAAAGACTCATTGGTACATCAACAATGTGTTTTAGAATCATCAATATCACAACAATGAAATAGGAGCCTTTTGGTATATCAATGAAATATTTTGACACTTTATAAAATGGAAACAACTTCATTGGTAATGTAGAACAATACAGTACATGTTTCTGGACAACCTCGGAATCTTACTTGATGGAACATTGGTGTTTTCATGCCAAAGAACATCGTTAGAGTATGCTTTACATACCTCGTTGTAGATTCGGATACCAATTCAACACAACTTCCCGCCTTTACAAATCACTTATCTACAATGAAATGTTTGGCATCTAGTATTAGCAACCCAACACCACAATTCACTTCCATAATTCCATGCAACCAATATTTGCAAAACATTCCAAAAACCAACTTGAACAATAGGTTAATGTGTGTATATATATATATTCATCATTTCAATACCACATCATCAATACCACATCATCACACTAAATCCATTCACAATTCAACATAATCCAACATCATTTCCCAATCATCTTTCAACAACAATCAAATAACATACTTCTTATGCTCACATGCATATATATATATACATATCCATATAAATAACACCAACATAATTTACATCCTTACCATAAAATGGCCCTTTTTATTTCGAAGTCCTGTTGGCACAAATAAGGGGTGCTTCTTAAAGCCCTCGAGACGGTGAACACAACTACGAAATCAATTTGGACTTTCTACGGTTGAATCACAAGATAATTGGAGTTGAACTTAGACTAGGGTTTCTTATTCTTCAATACTTGAATGATAACATGATGGATATGAGGCTAAGTATATGTATATAATGACCAATTTTCTTCCATGAGGTGATGGAAAATGACCATATTGCCCTTAAAAATTTAAGTAAATCCGAATCTGTCCATGGTGGACTGTTTTGATAGGCTAAAGTAAATCGACCATAACTCTTTGCTCCGATATCGGATTTGGGTGAAATTGTTATCATTGGATAGATAATTCAAAGGGATTTCATTTAATATAAAGTAGGCCACCCAGTTCATCCTATACAAGGAGTTATGATCGTTTGAAGTTGATCCTAAAAATCTGTTTTGAGAGGCTGAAGTAAAACGAGTATAACTCCTTACTCAGATGTTGGATTTGGATGAAACCAATTGAATTAGAAACAAGACTCTCGGGGCTTCTCATCGATATATAGCAGCTCACACAGTTAATTTTGTACAAGGATTTATGATCATTTAAAGTCGACCCAAAAAACTGGCAGGCCTCAGTAGTTTGTGTGCAGGAAATTTTCCTGCACATTTACTGTTCACAATATCCCGGCCACTGTTTTATAGTTTCGAACGTGCTCGATTATATCCAAAACTTATCCGTTTTTGGAAATATTTATATCGTTGGAAAGTTTATTCAATAACCTTCATATGGAACCATCGACGGGCGAATTCCGGTATAAATAAAGTCGATTCCTATACACATATAATCAAACTATACACTTGAAACCATCTCAAAATAATCAATACTCATACTTAAACTCATATATACCTAACTTATGAACAATACATATACTCCAACACATATAACCATGGATAATGCACGTAATTAAGTACGGGGTGTTTCATCCTTCCCCCCTTAAGGACATTCGTCCTCGAATATGAATGTAGTTATTTAGCCGAAACAAGTTCGAATTCATAATTGATATTCACGTCATCATATAGATATTATGCATATGTAAAAACTTACTTGTTAGTGTCCCAGTTCCACTCCTTGCACTTCTTTTTCACCTTTGAACAAATAAGGGTATTTCGATTTCATTGCTTCCTCCGCTTCCCATGTAATCTCTTCCTTTTGTTGATTTCTCCAAAGTACTTTCACCGATGCTACTTCTTTATTTCTCATCTTCTTAACTTGACGATCTAATATAGCAATAGGCATCTCCTCACAGGTAAGATCTTCTGTTACTTGCACATCTTCAGTAGAAGTAATAAGGGACGGATCTCCGATGCACTTTCGAAGCATCGATACATGAAATACTGGATGCACTGATGAGAGTTCCTGGGGTATATCTAATTCATAAGCAACTTTCCCACATCTTCGAATAATCTTATATGGGCCTATATATCGTGGACTCAACTTTCCTTTCTTGCCAAATCTCATCACCCCTTTCATTGGCGATACCTTCAAAAATACCCAATCGCCTAACAAAAACTTTAGCCCTCTTCTTCTACTATCCGCATATGACTTGTGTCGACTTTGGGCTATTTTCAACCGTTGTTGAATCACCTTGACTTTTTCTATGGCTTGACACACAAGATCCGGTCCGAACATAAGAGTTTCACTCTCTTCGAACCATCCTATTGGTGATCTACACTTCCTCCCATATAAAGCTTCATATGGTACCATTTTGATACTTGAATGATAGCTATTATTGTAGGCAAACTCAATAAGAGATAAATGATCATCCCAGCTGCCTTTAAAATCTATAACACATGCTCGTAGCATATCTTCAAGTGTTTGAATGGTGCGCTCTGCTTGTCCATCCGTCTGAGGGTGAAAATCTGTACTCAGATTCACTTGTGTTCCCAAACTCCGTTGGAAAGACTTCCAAATGTTTGCGGTAAATTGAGTTCCCCGATCCGATATAATAGAAGTTGGCACCCCATGTAATCGGACTATTTCTTTAACATACAGCTTCGAATATTCTTCAACTGTGTAAGTGGTCTTAACGGGTAGGAAATGTGCGGATTTAGTAAGCCTATCCACAATCACCCATATAGAATCAAATTTCTGAGTTGTACGAGGCAAACCTGTAACAAAATCCATGTTGATCATGTCCCACTTCCAAATTGGAAGATCTATGCATTGCATATAGCCTCCGGGATTTTGATGTTCCACTTTAACTCGTTGGCAATTTGGACATTCAGCTACAAATTCTGCGATGTTCCTTTTCATGTCATTCCACCAATACATATCTTTCAAATCTTGATACATTTTGGTTGATCCTGGATGAATGGAATACCTTGAAAAATTTGCCTCTGTCATAATCTTCTTTCTTAGCCCGTCTATATCCAGCACACACAATCGGTTTTGGCACTGAAGTACTCCTTCTCGCGTGAGCTCAAATGCCATGGTCGCACCACTCTGAATGTTCTCCTTAAGCTGTAATAAAATAGGATCTGCATCTTGCTTCTGTTTCACCTCAGCTACTAATGAGGATTCCGCGGCATTATGCACAATAAGCTCCTCATCTAGAATTTCGAGAAGACGAACTCCTAGACCAGCTAATTGATGAAGATATTTAATCTTCCCTTGCCTTTCTATAGGTGCCATCATAGCCTTACGACTCAACACATCAGCTACTATATTCGTTTTCCCTGGGTGATACAAAATATCAACATCATAATCTTTTAATAGTTCCATCCACCTTCGCTGCCTCAGATTTAGATCCTTTTGACTAAAAATATATTGTAAGCTCTTATGATCAGTATATATATCAACATGAACCCCATATAAATAGTGGCGCCATATTTTTAAAGCAAAGATAACCGCTGCCAGCTCAAGATCATGTGTGGGGTAATTTTTCTCATGTGGCCTCAATTGCCTTGAGGCATATGCTATCACCTTACCATGCTGCATTAATACACATCCTAAACCAATTCTCGAAGCATCACAATACATTGTATACCCTTCTGTACCTTCTGGAAGTACCAACATAGGTGTAGAAGTCAACTTATTCTTCAATTCTTGGAAACTCTCCTCACACGCATCATTCCATTGGAACTTGGATGCTTTATGCATTAGCTTGGTTAAGGGTGCTGAAATGGAAGAAAAGTCTTTAACAAACCTTCTATAATAACCAGCCAACCCGAGAAAACTACGAATCTCCGTAGGCGTTGTGGGCCTTGGCCAGTTCTTCACAGCTTCTATCTTTTGAGCATCAACCTTTATTGCTTCACTAGTACAATATGACCCAAAAATGCCACCGACTTTAACCAAAACTCACATTTAGAGAACTTTGCATACAACTTACAATCACGAAGAGTCTGCAATGCTTGTCGTAAGTGATTGACATGGTCCTCTTCTGATCTAGAATAAACTAGAATATCATCTATAAAAACTATCACAAATACATCCAGGAATAGCTTAAACACCCTATTCATCAAATCCATAAAAGCTGCAGGTGCATTTGTTAGCCCAAATGACATAACTAGAAACTCATAATGACCATACCGTGTTCGGAAAGCTGTCTTGGGTATATCCTTCTCTTTGACCCTCACTTGGTGGTAACCTGACCTCAAATCAATCTTAGAAAAACACTTGGCGCCCTGTAACTGATCAAATAAATCATTAATTCTTGGGAAAGGATATTTATTCTTAATAGTCACCTTATTCAATTGCCGATAATCAATACACATCCTCAGCGAGCCATCCTTTTTGAGCACAAATAACACTGGTGCTCCCCAAGGGGGACATACTAGGCCTTATGAATCCCTTCTCTAGCAAATCTTTCAATTGCTCTTTTAATTCTCATAATTCTGCTGGGGCCATTCTATACGGCAGAATGGAGATTGGTTGGGTGCCTGGTATTACATCAATACCAAACTCTACTTCTCGTTCAGGAGGCAAACCTGGAAGATCTTCAGGAAATTCATTTACCACCAGAACAGCGTGAAGAGTTGGTGGCTCTGCTTCTGTATCCCTTGGAAATCATTCTTCTTGCCTTAAAATAAGAAATAAATCTACCTCTTGGCGCGCTAATTTCACCTTTCCATTCAAGGACTGATTCATTTGGAAAATGGAAATATACCTTTTTTGTGCAGCAATCAATTGTGGCATAACAAGACGCCAACCAGTCCATACCCATTATAACATCAAAATCTACCATTTCTAACTCTACAAGATCAGCCATCGTATCACGACCACAAACAGTTACTATGAAGTTTCGATAAACCCTTCTAGCTATAATAGATTCCCCAACCGGTGTGGATACTTTAAATGGCTTAACTAATAGTTCGGGTATTCTTTCGAACTTTCCAGCAACCAATGGAGTAACATAAGATAATGTAGAACCGAGATCAATTAAGGCATATAAATCGAATGAAAAGATAGACAACGTACCCGTAACCACATCTGGGGAAGCCTCTAAATTCTGTCGATCCGCTAAAGCATACGTACGATTTTGAACTCCGCTAGACCTCGTGGCTCCTCTATCACCTCTAACACGACCCATTGGTTGTGCACCCCTTCCTGAATAAGGCATCAATGATGATGATGCAACAAATGACCCCGTAGGTCGTGCCATACCCCCTATCTCTCTTCGTGGGCATTCCCTTATCATATGCCCCGACATACCGCACCAAAAGAAAACATTGGTCCCCAGCCGACATGCACCCAAATGATACCTTCCGATTTATTATATGGCTCTCGAGGAGGTCTCGATTGGCTCATATTCCCTTGCCCTTGGTACCCCACTATACGCGAACTCTGACTCTCACTTCTATGCCCAAATTGGTTTCCTGTGGACCCTTGGAACTGTGGTGGGGCATTAGCTGCAGAATAAGAAGATAATGGCCTAGGTGGTCTAGCAGAAAACTGTGGTCTGAACCCTCCTTGAGATGCCATGAACTGCCCTGTAAATCTGGCCCTCTTGGAATATCCTCTTTCTGATTCCTGTGTTCTTCTCCTCTGCCTCTGATCTTCCATTTTTTGTGCAAAAGCTTGGATCCTCGCTATGTCCATATCTTTGTTCAAAGCGACAATAGTACAATTTCTAACCAGATATGGATCTAGCTTATCCACATATTGATGAACTCCGTCATCCATAGTAGCTACAAAATTAGGAGCATATCTTGACAAGGAATTAAATCGGAGACTGTACTCCCTCACGCTCATATTCCCCTGACGAAGATTTAAAAACTGATCTGCACGGGCCTGACGAATCTCGAATGGAAGATAATGATCAAGAAATGCCTCTTTGAACTCTTTCCAGGTAGATGGGGGTGCATCAATACCCCTAGATCGTTTCCAGTCCTCATACCAATATATAGCCTCCCCTTTAAATCTATACGCCGCTAACTCCACTGTCTCTCTACCCGTTACATGCATAACATCTAAAGCCCTCTGAATTTGATCAATAAAGTCCTGTGGGTCCTCGTTAAGATCTGATCCAGTAAAAGTGGGAGGATCCATCTTAAGAAAATCCTGTGTTCGAAGACTAGCCGCCCTATTTATACCACTAGGACCTGCAGTAGGAATGGCTTGCCCTTGAGCTTGCCCAGCAACTATACGAGTCAAAAGTTGCACTGAATTTCTAAGATCTTGATCAACAGCATTAATAGGTGGCTCTGGGGATATAGTTCTCGTCCCCCTTATTTCTTTCAGACTGGGGGAAGTTTCTGATGCATGCTCAGCTGGAGCCTCACTTTGATTAGCTGTTATAGTGGGTGACTTACTAGTCCCCTCTCCGACAGCCACATCTACTTGCTTATCGATATTCTTGCTTCTGGTAACCGACATCATTACTATAATAAGAGAAACAAACTGATTCAGTGGTCAACTATGACTTCATATACAATATAAGCTCTATCGCACTATCTAAGACATGAAGAAAAGAAACAATTCCTAAATATCCATAGCCTCCTGTTTATAGATGTGGTGCACAACACACCGATAAACAAGACTCTACGTAGACACGGCTTTGTAGACTCACTAGGACGAACCTCTTTGATACCACTTTTGTCACGCCCCAAAATCCCATCGGGCCGGACTGGCACCCGAAGCCGAGAAGGCCCGGGAGAACCCATTCAAATACCTGTACTTTTACTTATATGTTGCCAAAAATTTGGGCAGCACTTCGTTGCACATAGAAGGATCTAATTACCTGTATCAGCACAACATGCACAAATATATATATATAATACTTGGCCGTCGGGGCCACCACATATACAAATATAACATCACTATATAAACTTCCATGACTTTACCCTTCCTTATGTCTACAAAGACTCTAGGATATACATGACATAACTAGGGTCGGGACAAACCCCCGCCCACACATGACTCCTGTACAATAAAAAAACATAAGGAACCGACTCGGAAAAGCTCCGAAGCAAACTGGAGCTCACCAACAATAGCTGTATGACCTGACTCCTACTTGTGCGGTGTATGAGCTGAGGTACCTATGCCTGCAGCATGAAATGCAGGTCCCCGTGGGGGACGTCAGTACGAAATATGTACTGAGTATGTAAAGCTGTAGATAATCATATATGATATAGGAGCTCAATAAAAATCAGAAACAAGTGAATAAATCGTAATAGGAGTGGACTACACTTACTAGAACTTGTGACAACCTGTACATTGCATTTATTCAATCACTTTACCTTCGTTCTTATCATCTTTGTAATCATTACTGTACTGTACTGTGACCATTAGGCTGCCTCCAGTACATATCAACTGGGATCGACCCATGCTAGGCTTATGCCCCTGGGATACCACCCATAAACACATAAATAGGGATCGACCCATGCTAGGCTTATGCCCCTGGGATACTACCCGATAAGAGAGAACTTCCATCACTTAGTTCAATTAATCTTTGAGATTGTTATTTCGGTCGCCACCGCATTTTTGATACTTTAAAACAATGATACATCGATAGGAACCAAGTAATAGACCTTCTATACAATAACGATGTAATAAAGACTCATTGGTACATCAACAATGTGTTTCAGAATCATCAATATCACAACAATGAAATAGGAGCCTTTTGGTATATCAATGAAACATTTTGACACTTTATAAAATGGAAACAACTTCGTTGGTAATGTAGAACAATACATGTTTCTGGACAACCTCGGAATCTTACTTGATAGAACATTGGTGTTTTCATGCCAAAGAACATCGTTAGAGTATGCTTTACATACCTCGTTGTAGATTCGGATACCAATTCAACACAACTTCCCGCCTTTACAAATCACTTATCTACAATGAAATGTTTGGCATCTAGTATTAGCAACCCAACACCACAATTCTCTTCCATAATTCCATACAACCAATATTTGCAAAACATTCCAAAAACCAACTTGAACAATAGGTTTATGTATGTATATATATATATATATATTCATCATTTTAATACCACATCATCAATACCACATCATCACACCAAATCCCTTCACAATTCAACATAATCCAACATCATTTCCCAATCATCTTTCAACAACAATCAAATAACATACTTTTTATGCTCACATGCATATATATATATATACATACACATAAAAAATACCAAAATAATTTACATCCTTACCATAAAATGGCCCTTTTGATTTCAAAGTCCTATTGGCACAAATAAGGGGTGCTTCTCGAAGCCCTCGAGACGGTGAACACAACTACGGAATCAATTTGGACTTTCTACGGTTGAATCACAAGATAATTGGAGTTGAACTTAGACTAGGGTTTCTTATTCTTCAATACTTGGATGATAACATGATGGATATGAGGCTAAGTATATGTATATAATGACCAATTTTCGTCCATGAGGTGATGGAAAATGACCATACTGCCCTTAAAAATTTAAGTAAATCCGAATCTGTCCATGGTGGACTGTTTTGATAGGCTAAAGTAAATCGACCATAACTCTTTGCTACGATATTGGATTTGGGTGAAATTGGTATAGTTGGATAGATAATTCAAAGGGATTTCATTTCATATAAAGTAGGCCACCCAGTTCGTCCTGTACAAGGAGTTATGATCGTTTGAAGTTGACCCTAAAAATCTGTTTTGAGAGGTTAAAGTAAAACAAGTATAACTCCTTACTCAGATGTTGGATTTGGATGAAACCAATTGCATTAGAAAGAAGACACTCGGGGATTCTCATCGATATATAGCATCTCACACAGTTAATTTTGTACAAGGAGTTATGATCGTTTAAAGTCGACCCAAAAAACTGGCAGGCCTCAGTAGTTTGTGTTCAGGAAATTTTCCTGCACATTTACTGTTCACAATATCCCGGCCACCGTTTTATAGTTTCGAACGTGCTCGATTATATTCGAAACTTATCCGTTTTTGGAAATCTTTATATCATTGGAAAGCTTATTCAATAACCTTCATATGGAACCATCGACGGGCAAATTACGGTACAAATAAAGTCGATTCCTATACACATATAATCAAACTATACACTTGAAACAATCTCAAAATAATCAATACTCATACTTAAACTCATATATACCTAACTTATGATCAATACATATACTCCAGCACATATAACCATGGCTAATGCACGTAATTAAGTGCGGGGTGTTACAATAAGAAATCTCATTGCCTTTGTTGCATACATAGGGTTCAAACTGTTAAAAATAGATGTGAAGAGTGTATTTTTGAATGGTTAATTGAAGGAAAAAATATATATTAAACATCAACTGGTTTGAAGACATTGGTCAACCAAATCATTACCTGAAGTTCGATAAGGCTTTTTAATAGACAGAAATAGGCCCCTAGAGCATGGTTTGAAAGACTTTCAAAGTTTCTTCTTGAGAATGGCTTCAAAGAGGAAAAAATGTAATACTTTATTTCTAAATCTAGAGGAATTGTGCAAGTTTATGTGGATGATATCATTTTTGGTGAAACTTCAGACACACTATGTGAAGAGTTTCAAAAACTAATAGGAAGTGAGCTTGAAATGATCATGATAGTGGACTAAGCTTCTTCCATGGCTCAAATTCAAGTAAATACCAGGCTTTTAGCCTTAAGTTGAATTTTCAATTTCAAGGAGGGTAGGGTTCAAAAGATGGATAAAAATATGGCTCACGGCTTGCAATGTGTTTTTCGAAGAAAGGTCCAAAGGCTCAAAGTGGGTGACTAGGAATAACATCTATGCAAGGGTAGGCTTTTTAGGCTAGAGTGGAATTCCAAGTTCACAAAGATGGTCTAGGATCATCTCCACCAACCAAGTATAATCAAAATTATCCTTGAGAGATTATTGGGGCAATTTCTAGATGATACAATTATACTTGATATTCAAACAAATAAGCTCACCGCACATGGCATGTAAATTCGCCAAGGGGGCTTAATTGCCCCTCTCGCTAGAGACAAAATTGGAGTATCTATCAATTTTTACAAGTCAAAAATTTGGAATCACAAAAATGATAAAGTATTGTGACAAAGTCACTTACGTCCGTGCCCTTGATTTTTGAAATTTGTTTTGGACTGAGGGGGGGTGTTTGTTTCACATATGCACCAGGCATAATTTGCTCTTTATGGCACCAAAACAAGGCGACATATAACATTTCGGCTTTCATATGGGAAACCATATGGCTACTCAGACTTTGCCATAGTTATAAGTGTGATCCCAAATTAAAAAATGCTATGGATACTTAGACTTTCCCTGTATTTATAGCTTCGATGCTACGGGTACTCGGACTCCTTTTGTATCTATGGCTCAAAGATCAATCATGATGATTTTTCCTTAAGAATGTCATCACTCAATCTATCATGGGAAATGTTCGTCGGATATTATCACAAGCAAACCAAAGATAAAGTAAAAATCTAGAAACAAAATGACTAATCCATGAAAATATGGGCACCATCAGAGTGCCCGAATATTAGAACTCAAAGGAAAAAGTAAAAAAATATCCAAAAAAACATAAAAACATCCATAAATATCAATAATATAAGCCCAAATAAAATGAATACAGAGACAGGCACCACTAACTATAAAGCTAGCAGTGTCCTCACTACATAAGCAATCAAGCATAAAGAGAGATAAGGGTGCTCCCTAAAGCTACATCAAGAGCTGATCTCGCTCTCAAACTCTACATCATCACCTACATCCTTAGGACTAGACCACTCCATTGGGACCTCATCATCACTCTCCACTTGGGAGGAAGGAAGCCTATCTCGAGGTTTTAAGACCTTTTAAAGGCCCTTTACCCCCTTCCACATCTTGCTAAAAAATTTATCCCTCCTCTTTTCCCTTTTTACCATCTTCTTGTGCAAGTCTTGAAGCTCTATGTGAGATGCTGCTAATTATAAGTAGGCCCTCTCAATCCTATCAATGGTGGCTCTCTACTTTTTCTAGTCTTCTAAGTACCTTTCATAATCAGAGCAAGCCACATATGAATGGCGGGTGGTGGAGGGATCTCCCGGACCCTGGGGTAATCCTGACTTGATCTCCCTAATAGCCTTAATATCAACACCAAGATCCTCAAGAGGCCCAACTACGGATGTCCTATAAGACTTAGACTTCTCACATGTCGACTTTCCCAAGTCGTTCTTGCTCTTCTTGCTTTTGCCCGATGTACCCTTACCTTGAATTTTGAGAAGGTAGATGGGAGTGCCATGGCACACCCAAGTGTCTCCCTGGTACTCCTCAAACCTGTCTTGCCTGTACAACTCGGTAATTAAAGAAGGGAAAAAGAGGTATGTACGCCATGGTTCTTGAAGAATTTTATGTCTTAAACTGATCTTGGGTGTATTTATACACCTAAGCACCATAACTTACCCATAGTTTAGCTAAGTTTTGAGAACAAAGTGCCTAGTTTCTTTTATTTTTACTCTACTTTTATGTAAATGAGCTAACCTATGTGATTAGCATGATTTTAGGTGTTAATGAAGTTGATGGAGACATAATGAGTCTACGGAATATGGATGACATATAACACAAGAGAAAGTATCTTGTTGGATCAAATGTGGCACCTAAAAACTATGCCCAAGACTAATTTGTTAGTTAAAGTTAGTCTAGGGACTTAGAAGGCAATTATGAGATAAAAGTTACTAAAAATACTTGATGCTGACAATTCACGTAGGTTATTCTATTCTGTATTGTTTTTGAATTGGAGATTGGCGGCTTAGCTCATAGGGAGAAAAGCCCCGATTTTATCTTGTTCACACACATCTACTCCAAGATCATTTTTACCTTTTGGTATAAAGAATATTTCTATTGTGATTTTCATTTTACTCATGAGTAGCTAAGTTTATTAGTTAGGGTTATGGAAGACTTGTAGCATACAATCTATTGCTATGGGTTTTGAATTTATTATGCATTGATTTACTTATATCATACTCTCTTCGTTAATCTTGAATTCTTATGGTTGCAAACATAGAAAATGCCATTAAAATTCAACTTGTCCAATAGTAAGGTTGATGTTCGAAAAAGAGAGTAGTGATAAGAGAATAGGGTTTCCATTCTCTATTTCACACGTTAATGACTTAATAGGATTAACAACTTGGAGAATTCATATAATTGTATAAACACTTTTGATTCGAGAGAACTTAAGTGAATTATTCCTTAATGGTTGAGAAACGTTTGGATTAAGTTATTGAATATGTTTCTCTATAAGTATGATGCATGTATGAATTCTTAAAACTAATAATTAGCAAGTAATGAAAACTACAAGGTGGACATAACCTTAGCTTGCTATTTCTCTGAATTCAAATACTACCACACGTATCTCATCTTGTTAATCTAAAACTATAAATTTGTGAACTAAATCAAACCCCTCTTTTTGTTTTACAGAAACAAATGATTAAAAGTCAACTAATCTGCATACAACTTAATTAACACCATATTCCCTGTGGAATTCAACCCCAACCTAGTTGGGTTATATATTTGACAACGAGCGCTTACACACTTGTAAGAGAGTTATAATTTGGGCGTATCAAATTTTGGCACCGCTGCCGGGAATACGGTTGTCAATTGAGTATATGTGTGTTAATTGACTCTTGGTCAAGTTTTCTGATTTTATTTTTATTTGTTGTTTCTGATCATTTTAGGCTCCTTGTTGTATATGCCACAAACCAAACGGTCAGAATAACCTTTGTGACCTATCAACCTAAAACCTCAACTAATCAGGAGAATGGTTGATCAATAAGAAGCTAAAAGATTATCCGTTTTGGGTAATGCTTAAATCAACCAATAGAATGCTAGATTTGCCGGGCGTATGTCCAATGCTGATGATGAGGATTTGGATGATGATGAGTTGGTTGATCTTGTGAATAGGTGACGTGTTGAGAATATTATACCAATAAATTAGAATCAACAAGCAAGAGGTAAAATACACCAATAGCCTATAGTGTATTTTACCCTATATGAGGATGATTTGGATGGAGTTGGAGCTACAGGAGCAATCATTCCACCACCACTAGCTCCTGGGGTGAAATTTAATATCACCAGTACTATAATCCAGCTACTGAACTTGCAAGGGCTATTTGGTGGGTTACCTGGTGATGATCTAAATCTGTACTTGGTGAATTTCATCGATATTTGTAAGTCGTTTGACAATCCTGGAGTGGGGCAAAGTTCTATACATATAAGATTATTTCTACTATCTCTGTCTAGGGAGGTAACTCTGTGGCTAAATATGCTGGCACCTAATTCTATAACAAACTGGAGGTAACTATAAAAAGCTTTCCTAGAAAGGTTCTTTCCGCCTTATAAAATGTTATAGTTGAGTGATAAGATCAACAACTTTAGGAAACTACCTAATGAAGCACTGCATGAAACTTAGGTGAGGCTTATCAAAAAGTTGACTTAATGCCCAAACCATAAGATGACTGATGAACACTTGATGAAAATATTCTACAAAGCTTTGAATTCACTTACAAAGCCAATTATAGATAATGTTGTAGGAGGATATTTTATAGATCTCACTTTTACTGAGGCTGTAGAGATGTTAGAAAGAATGACTAAGACAAGTAGAGCTTGGCATACTAGGGATTTTGAGGTAGCAAGCAATACTGGGTCTAGTATAATGTCAGTAGAGTAGTGTAGGAGAGAAAATGAGTATGATCAGTACATGGCTCACATAAAGACACGGATGGATTTACTTACAAAACATCTTCTATGAGGAAAGGTAGAAAAGGTAAAAGCTATGGGGTCACAAGGTAGAGAAGAGAAAGTGAACTAGTTGAATAATCAGGGGGGTTTTCGAGGCAATAGCCAAGGAAATCATGGTCGGAACTACTACGACAAGGCTGGTTATAAAGATCGTGACCAAAGTGTCTTGAAGAATAAAAATGATAGGAGCAGATTATATGTACCTCCTGGGAATAGTGACAATGTTGTTACTAGTTTTGGTAAGATGTCGATGGAGGACATGATGGCCAAGTTATTAAAAAGGGTAGAGTCGACTGATGCTGGAGTGAGAGAGATAAAGAGTGATATTTTATCTATGAGTCAACTAGTTGACTCACATTTGAATTTTATTAAACAACTGAAGTAGCAGATGAATCAATTATCAGCGGCGTTTAATCAGGGAAAAAATGAAACATTGCTGAGTGATACCATGCAAAATTCGAGGAATAATAATTCTTGCATGGCTAGAACCATGAGAAGTGGTAGAGTGTTACTTGGACCTTCTGTGAGCAAACCTATTGTAGATGATATCGTAGAGATAGAAAAAGAACATCCAGTGGGAGTCTGGGAAGCTGGAAAAGGTTGATGGCCCATCTAAACAAAAATGGGTTGATGATTTGGTGAAAGACAATGAGAAGGAGAAAGAGACCACTATTACAAGAATGCCAAAAATATCTCTTTCTTTTCTACACAGATTGTAGAAAAAGGCAGATGACACTAAATTTAGCAAATTTATGACCATGCTGAAATAGTTAACTGTAAATTTGCCTTTGGTTGAGGCACTGGAACAAATGCCAGGCTATGCTAAGTTCATGAAGGATCTTGTGACAAAGAAGCGAACTGTGAGCTATGAACTAGTGGATAAACTTCACCATTGTAGTGCTATTGCTACAAGATTTTTAATGCAGAAGAAGGCAGATCTAGGAGCATACATTATTTCATGTACCATCAGATCATTTAATTTTGCAAATTCCCTTTGAGATCTTGGGGAAAGTATAAATCTTATGCTATTGGCAATTTATAAAAAGTTGGGCTTGAGAGATCCTACACCCACCAATATGCAGCTTTTGATGGCAGATATATTGGTGAAAAGGTCGCTGAGGATTCTTTATATGTTCTTGTCAAGGTGGCCAACTTTATTTTCCCAGCGGATTTTGTAATCCTAGATTGTCAGGTGAATTTTGAGGTACCCATAATCTTAGGTAGACCGTTCTTAGCAATTGAGAGTGTATTAATTGACTTGCAGACTAATAAGCTAAAATTCAGGCTCAATGATGAAGAAGTCAGTTTTAATATTTCTCAATCGATGAAGTAACATAAAGACATGAGTGTATTTTCAATCATTGATGTTTTCTATGAAAATGAGCAAGAAGTATCAGTTGAGTTGAGATTTATTGTTAAAACATTGGCCGCAGTATTGATGAACTTCGATAGTGATGGGATCGAAGAATATGATGAGACTGTGTGCGTACTGACAGGAATGGGGTCGTATTCTTATGCCCCCAAGAAGCTAGACTTAAAACCTTAAAAATTGTCCAACACCACTAGCCAAACCTTCCATTGAGGATTCACTGGTGTTGGAACCGAAGGATTTGTCGTGCTATTTGTGGTTTATGTTTCTAGGTAGTGGAAACACCTTATCGATAATTATTGTAGACTTAGGAGAGCAGCAGGTTGAGATCTTTATCTCTATGCTTAAGAGATACAAGAGGGTTATCGGGTGGATGATTGCTGATATTATTGGTATTCTACTGGGCATCTGTACCCATAAAATCTAGCTAGATGAGGAGTGCATACCAACTATTGAGCATCACCTCAAATTAAACCTACCAATGCAAAAAGTGGTTAAAAAAGACTATTAAATGGCTCGACGTAAGGGAAGTGTACCCAATCTCTAACAATAAGTGGGGGAGTTTTGTACAGTGCGTGTCCAAGAAAAAAGGCATGACTATGGTTGCGAATGAGAAGAATGAGTTGATTCCGCTTAGGCCAGTGACTAGGTGGTGAGTCTATATGGATTATCAGAAGTTGAACTCGTGGACATTGAATGATCACTTCCCAATGCCCTTATGGATCAAATTCTTGATCACTTGGCAGGAAAGGGTTGGTATTGCTTTTTGGATGGGTAGTCTGGATACAATCAGATCTCAATTACTCCAAAAGATCAGGAGTAAACAATGTTTATATGCCCATATTGAACATTTACATTCAAGTGAATGCCATTTGGTTTATGTAATGCACAGACCACATTCCAACGATACATGATGTCGATTTTCTATGACATGGTGGAGGACACTCTAGAAGTGTTCATGGATGATTTCTCTGTAGTGGATGATTTATTTGAATTATGTATGGTAAACTTGAGTAGAGCACTGTAGAGATACGAGGAATTTAATCTTGTGCTGAACAGGGAGAAATACTACTTCATGGTGAAGGAGGGCATTATGCTTAGACATCGGATTTCAGGAAAGGAGATTGAGGTCGGTAGAAGTTATAGAGAAACTACCCCCTCTTATCTCAGTGAAGGGAGTCCGTAGTTTCCTTGGTCATGCTGAATTCTACCGGAGGTTCATTAAAGACTTCTCCAAGGTTGCAAATCCACTTTGCAAACTACTGGAGAAGGAGTCCAAGTTTGTGTTTGATGATGACTGCATGAAGGCATTTGAATGCCTCAAGGAGAAGCTGGTTGTTGCCCCCATTATAGTTGCCCCAGATTAGTCTCGGCCATTCAAAATAATATGCGACGGAAGTGGAGTAGCACTTGGGGCTGTACTTGGTCAGAAGAAGGAGAAACTATTTCACCCCATTTATTCATGAGCAAGGAGTTGAATAGGGCGCAGAAAAATTATACTATCAATGAGCAAAAGCTTCTAGCTATTGTTTATGCTTTTGAGAAGTTTTGAGCGTACTTGTTGGGAACTAAGGTGGTGTTTCGATCTTGAAGCATCATGAGATGCCTATGGCGAAGATGATGGAGGTTGAACTATTCAATGTCTGGGATATTGATTTCATGGGGCTATTCGTGAGCTCCTATGGTCTAAAGTATATCTTGGTGGTTATGGACTATGTATCCAAATGGGTTGAGGCAGTTGCTTTGGCTGACAATGAAGGTAAAAGAGTGGTTGCCTTTCTGAAGAAGAACATCTTCTCCCATTTTGGTGTACCAAGAACTATCATAAGCGATGGGGGATCCCATTTCTACATCAAAATGTTCTAGGCTACTTTGGCAAAATATGGTATGAAGCAACATAAGGTGCCCGCTCCATACCACCCATAAATTAGTGGGCAAGTGGAGGCTTCTAATTTGGAAATAAAAGTTTGGCCAAGATAATGAAAGAAAGTAGGAGTGATTGGTCTCAAAATCTTGATGATGCCTTGTGGGCATATTAAACATCTTTCAAGACACCTATTGGGATGTCATCGTGTCAGTTGATTTATAGCAAAGCATGCCACCTTCGGATTGAGTTGGAACACAAAGCTTTATGGGCACTCAAGAGGTTGAATTTGAACTGGAAAGAAGCAACAGAGCTAAGACTAGGGTAGCTGAATGAGATGGATAAATTCTATCTCAATGATGAGAGAGCAGATTTGTATAAAGAAAAAACGAAAGAGTACCACGATCGAAGAATTGAAAAGAGTAATTTTCAGGTAGGTGATTGGGTATTACTCTTCAACTCCAAAATCAAGATCTTCCCAGGTAAACTCAAATTTAAGTGGTCTAGACCGTTTAAAGTCACACAAGTCTACTTACCTGGAGTAGTCGAGTTTAAAATAAAGATGGAAGTGTCTTTAAAGTGAATGGGCAGAGAGTCAAGCAATACATCAGTCCTATGGACTCGGAGAAATGCTTAAGTACAGTTTATCTTGATGAAGTCTGAGTAGTCAAGAAAAATGAGTCTTGTCGCGACACTAAATCAGGCATTGTATGGGAGGCAACCCATGATCTTACTTTGATTTTATCATGTTACATAAAAATACAAAAATAAGAGTCGAGTCACGCCTGAAACTACGATACTTGGTGGGAGGCAACCCAACCTTCTAATTATTTTTGGTTGTTTTTTATTAAGAGTAGGTGTATGAAGTACTAAAGAGGTGATAAGTACTGAACTCAGTTTGAAAGTAATCCATATCAAATGCGGTAAGTTTAGGAGTAACGGGAACGTTACAGGTTAGTTAGAGTGGTCAAATGTTAGGTCCCGAGTCATGATTCGTGTTAGAGTTGTGACCTGAATTATGTTGATCTGACCCTGAAAGTTTCGCGGTGTGACCCAGTTTGTGGGGGTGTGGGTGTGAATCCCCCACGGTATAGACCTTTCCCACTACCTAAAATTAGGCCACATGATGTGCAGCGCCTAAGCCTATTTAGGCAATAACTTGTGTGATGCCCAACACACCGCATACCCTCACCATTTCACTTATACAATACCTTAGGTGGCGCGCAAGTCCCCTTTTGTGATCCTTTGTACAACATAAACATTAACTTAGGCAATGACTTGTGCGACACATAACATACCGCACACTGGTTCCCTTAGAAGCTAAGCTTTGCGATGCAAACATAAGTCTTGGCTATCCATTGTGCGGCCCAAAATCTACTCCACTTTAATTAAATCCCCAACATCAAGCTAGGTCAACCCGACCTGGATTCCACCACTTTTAATAGAACCAACACCCTAAATCCCCAAATTCACTCTTATTTCACCACAAAACCGTGCAAAACCGTGCCTTCAACATACTCTTTGTCCTTCAAGCTTCTTCTTTACTTAACAATCCCATAAACTTTATCCTTCTTTCCTAAATCTTTCATCTTCAAGGTAAGTTTTCTTTCTTAATCCTTAGTTGTTGGGACTTTATGTTGTAGTTGTTAATTGGTTTCTTGAGGATTGTGGATTGAATTCTTGCCATGGCTATGTCAAATCAAGGTTTTGAAAATCTTTGGAAGATAAACACCATTATTATAATGAACACCATTATTGTAGTATTTTGAGCTTTTGTGTGTGATTGAATTATTTATAACTAACATAGTAGTTGTGTAGCCATTATTTCACATCTTACTTTATTGAACATGGTGCAGTAATTGTGTCAAAGTGATAGTGTTTTATATATCTTGATATGGTTGAAGTTGTAGGGCATGAATTTGTTCAATAATTGGTTCATTGGAATAAAATTGGTGGATTTGGTAGTGTTAACAAACTGATTTTGCCCGATAATTTTGTGTTATGATATGTGCTAATTTGAATTGTAAATTATTATAGAATTTGAGGGGTTTTGAGTGAAGTCGTGAATCGAAAAAGAAAAAGAGAACCCACCATGTGAGTTGCAAATGTGCTAATAAAATTGTGAATAATGTTGGCACCCAAGGTCAAAGTATATGTCGGCGAAATCTGAGTACCCAATAACATCAGTTAATTGGTTCATGCTAACAAATTAAGTGTGGGGTGGTGATTTCACTATCCTCCTGTTAATTGTAGTTAGTTTTGTTATGTGTGGATAATATAAATGTACGATTAAATCAAGTGATGTGGATCCCAAAGAACGCACAGGCAAAGAACTATCATCAACATCTCAGAAGGGACAAAAAAGGGAACGAAAGAAGAAATCTACCTCATCCTCCCTTCAAAGGCCTCGACGCACTTGTGGCATTAAATGGGTCGAATAGGAGGGTCAGGAGTAGTACAAGGACAACAAAGCATCTAGATACTTGCAACTAAATCTCATCCAAAGAGAGTTTGATGAGGCATTGCCCTCGTATTTTGGCTAAGATCAGTGAACTGAAGTTTGACTTTATTTTTGAATACATAGGTAAATGCAATATGGATTGGGTCAGAGAATTTTATGAAAATTGGTTGCCAAACATCCGAGGGAATGAGGTGAAAATTCAAGGGCAGATCCTAAATCCGATAGTCGAGCTATTCAACTCATGCCTTGGTACTTTAACTGTTGACCACTCCAGTCTGAAGAAACTGCAGAGAAAGCCTCCATGTAGAGCTATCGACATACGTTGTACGGTTCATGGTCTCATAATCGGTGGTCCTATACCAAATACAAAGGACACCACAATACTTTGCTATACGCTTTTCTGAATAGGGAAACGCATATCTGGTTAAGGATAATTAATGCTTGCTTGATCCCAGAAAAATGGTTCACCAAAGTTTCTCGTGATCGGGTATGTCTAGATTTTGCTTTGATGAATGACATTCCTATAAATATTAGTGTAGTTATACGCATTTCTATGCATAAATCAAGGATGCACAAAAAGATAAAATACAATTTCAGAAGCTTGCTGACCACCTTTTTGAAAAAGAATAGAATTGAGGATGAGCCAGCAGATCATAAGTCGCCACAGAACCAAAAAAAATGGATGTCATGAAGGTTAAGGATCTAGACACAAGCCAAGTCCTAGCTCTTAGCACTGCAGAAATATATGCACAAGATGAGAGCTTCTTCTGCCATCTTTATGGCATGACGAAGCTCACTAGGATGAGTGGAGGCTGAGTACTTACTGATGTGGATCTTCGTTAGATGAACTATGATTATCCACTTAATGAGCATGCACGAGCTATGTGTAGAGTAGGGCCTGCTTTTCAGGACCCAGTGGATGATGATACACAGACTAATGAGGACCGACGGCTAATGGATTCTGACATAGAGGCCGAGTCTAGTGAGGATAACTCTGATGATAATTTCGATGCAGGTGGCACGACTCTTGACGTGGAGGAGGAGTACTACTAGCCAGGTTCTTTCTTTTGTTATTCATACTGGGGACAGTGTTTAAATTAAATGTGGGATGGCTTGTTACGTTGTTGCTTGTTTTGTATAAAAATAGTACCTTGTCTTTAGTATACTCCTTTAATAGGATTAATTATTGTGTTTATTTTGTTTCTTTGTATATGTTAGTTTTCTTTAGTCATAGTTAGGTGTTTTTCTCGATGATGGATGGATGACTACTGTCTTAAGAGAAAATTAGTTATGTGTAGGATCTAAAAAGTGAATGTAAGTTGTTCTAGTGGCCCACACAACATTATAAGCACGTGATAAATCCTTACTTTTGAGACACCTAAGCTCTAGTTTATGACTCATGTTGTAATTGTTGGCTTAAAGTGAATTCATATGATTGTTTAGTTATGAATCTGTAATGATCATGTTGGAGTTGAGCATGTTTCATGTGTGTGTGAGTGTGTATTCCTTGTTGCAATTGATGCTAGAACTTTCCTAGTGTGTGTGCAAAATGAAATAGAGAATGTGGATTTAGAGATGATTTAGGGATTTCTTTGATAGCCATTTTTCATACCCTCTTTTGAACCACCTTTGTGCATAATCTTAGCTAGCCTCGTTGAGCCTGTAGCTTGTTCTTTGGTAACCTCATGTGTAGCCTAATTCTTCCTTGATTGATCTCAACTTGATCCAAATCTCCTAAGCGCTTTAGTAAAAAATTTTAGAGAGTAGGGAATTTGAAAATAAAAGAAGAAAAAGGTGAAAATGAAACCCCAAAGTAATAGTTTTTGGTGTTTAAATTTGATATATTTGGTAAGGAGTGAGATATATATATATAAAAGAGAGAGAGAGAAAGAGGCATACAAAGTTGTTCAAAATAAAATAAGGTGAACATAGAAAATACTCCCACCATAAGTTATGTAAGTGAGCTTTATGAAATGGGGTGAAAATTGGTTGTTAGAGATTGGTCTTCATTGTCTAATGTAGTGTATTAAAGCTCTTAGGGAAGATATTCACTATTACTGGCCAGAATAGTTCCTACCCATCCCTTAGCCAACATTACAACCCGTAAAGACTTATTTGATCCTAACCTTAACATTCTGATATTAGTGGAGCACTACACTAAGGGCAAGCATACGGTCATCATTTGTAATTTGAGAATTCTTTGTGAGAGTGAGTGCAACTTGATTCTTATACCTATTGTGTTAGAAATTGAATTATTGAGAGTGATTATGGATAGCTCTTTTATTGTGAGGGCACATGTTCGATGAAAGTTGTGTAATTTATATGATATCTTTACTTAAACAATATGCATGAATTTGCCAACTTAATGAGTTTATTCTTAAGGGTAGGTCATCTCTAGTAATGATTTATGAATTTACTTCTTGTTCATATTTGTTGTGTGAGCCTATTTTTGAGCATCTTGTTTTTCATTTGTGGGTGTTAAGTCTTGTGTAGTATTTATAAATGGATAAGTTGTTCAACGACGAACAAAGCTTTAAGTGTGGGGTGGTGATCTTGGGTGCATTTATACGCCTAAGCACCATAACTTACCCATATTTTAGCTAAGTTTTGAGAACAAAGTGCCTAGTTTCTTATGTTTTTACTCTACTTTTATGTGATTGAGCTAACCTATGTGATCAGCATGATTTCAGGTGTTAATGAAGTAGATGGAGACATAATGGGACTATGGAATGCGGATGGCCTATGACACAATAGAAAGTAGCTTATTGGATCAAATGTGACGCCTAAAAACTATGCCCAAGACTAATTTGTCAGTTAAAGTTAGTCTAGGGACTTAGAAGGCAATTATGAGATAAAAGTTGCTAAAAATACTTGATTTTGACAATTTACGTAGGCTATTCTATTCTGTATTATTTTTGAATTGGAGATTGGCGGCTTAGCTCACAGGGAGAAAAGCACGATTTCATCTTGTTCATACACATCTACATCAAGATCATTTTTACCCACATCTACATGGGTAGCTAAGTTTATTAGTTAGGGTTATGGAAGCCTTGTAGCATACAATCTATTACTATGGGTTTTGAATTCATTATGCATTGATTTACTTATATCATACTCTCTTCATTGATCTTGAATTCTCGTAGTTGCAAACATAGAGAATGTGCAATTAAAACTCAACTTGTTTGATAGAAAGGTTGATATTCAGAAAAGAGAGCAGTGATAAGAGAATAGGGTTTCCAACCTCTATTTTACACGTTAATGACTCAATAGGATTAACAACTTGGAGAATTTGTATAATCATATAAATACTTTTGATTCGAGAGAACTTAAGTGAATTAGTCCTTAATGGTTGAGAAACGTTTGGATTAAGCAATTGAATACGTTTCTCTATAAGTACGATGCATGTATGAATTCTTAAAACTCATAATTAGCAAGTATTGAAAACTACAAGGTGTACATAACCCTAGCTTGCTATTTCTCTGAATTCGAATACTACTACACATATCTCATCTTGTTAATCTGAAACTATAAATTTGTGAACTGAATCAAACCCCCCTTTTTGTTTTATGAAAACAAATGATTAAAAGTCAACTAATCTGCATACAACTTAATTAACACTATATTCCCTGTGGGATTCGACCCCAACCTAGTTGGGTTATATATTTGACAACGACTGTTTACACTCTTGTAAGAGAATTGTAATTTGAGCGTATCAGAAACCACAAGCCGACCGGCATTCAAAGGAATGTCATCTAGAATGCAAGCAACCATCCAAGCCCAATAATTTGGGACTGCTATCATGTGGGTGAAAGGGGAGACTCAACTACATATGATTTTCAACCAAATTCGGGCCTTGACAGTGAAGTCATTCATGGATATGTTTCTTTTGATTGCCGCCTAAGATACTTCCTTTTCATTACATAACCTATTTGCCAACCAGCTTCCCGTCTCATACCCTTTTGCTTGAAACTCATCCATGTTTGCATTCGGGAGTCCATAGATGCCATTGATTTGCTCCTCCCCAAAGTCCACCTCATTCTCCCGGATCCTTATAATCCTGATGGACGCGTCTGAGAAAGATACTATGCTAAGGTTAGCGTAGAATTCCTGGACCCATTGCTCAATTTCCTTGCAAGGATCTGGGACGAAGCACCGCCACCCATTGGCAACGAGTCTATCATGAAATGCTGGAATCTTTTCCAGCACTTTCTCTAAGCATATTTCTCTCTCCGAGAGCAAATTTATTCTCGGAAAATCACCACAGTAGAAAGTGTGACACTCGGGGGCCATGAAGCGAACTTGGTCGTAATCTTCCATGAGGTAATCCTGAAAAACATGAAGACAGCACAACAACATTAATCATCAATATTTTCATGCACCAACTATGTTTGTTGTCCACTAAAGCTCATAGGATGGTTACTTGGTGGTGTTTGGACAAAAAATTTAAGTGCAGAAGTTTTGGCCCAGGTTGGAATTCAGCCTCAGATAAAGCGATCGCGGGCCATAGAGCTGCGATCGCGATCCCGATGACCGCTATCACGGTATTTGAGACCGGTTTCAAGACAAAATTTTCAATTTCCAAAAATTCAAATTCTAAGCCAAAACATGTTCTACAACAACAATTTACACAAAAATCATTAAACAAGATTACTGTGTACCCGATTATGCCCTTAGAATGTGAAAACAACTAGCTATGAACTCGTTTGGGATTTGATCGATCACTTGGTGTGCACCCTATATTTTACTCAATTTCAAACAAAATTTGGGTTCTAAAGACCTCCTCACATGTGTGCACACTATTTCTAAATGCTAATCGCCACAAAAGTATAATTTAACAAGCATTTAACCATGAAAATCATAATTTTAGGCCTTCCCTATAACACACATTCTATGGCCTATTTTTCAATAAATAAAGCATGGATTTGAGGCACTTACCAGAGGAATGGTGAAATATAGGTGCAAGGATGCTTTTGGAATGCTCAAAATTTGGCCCGAAATGGGTATAATTTGAGAGAAAAGTTGAAAGGGGAGTGTGAGGGAAATGGGAGATTGGGATGGTCATATAACTAATTTGACTGCGATCACGGTCAAGATTTTGTGATCACGGACACGCAGGTGACCACAATTGCGATAAAGCGACCGCGATCGCGGTAACTGAGGGAAATTTTGCGTCTTTGTTTTCCGCTATTCAGATTATTACTCAATTTTGACACACTTTTCCCTGATAAGTCCAACATTTAAAAATTTCACACTTTTCACTTCTCAAACTCATTCAACACACTCCATAGTGCCACAAATGCATGGATTAAACAAATGACAAAATTAAAATCTACCCTAAGAAATTAAAAATGAAGGATACAAGCCACATTCGTGGCATTTGTGGGTTTCTTCCCTTATAACGCCTTAGTTATCGTCGTGGCACGACGCCTTCCATCTTTTTCATTGGATCCTCAAGGGACCCCTCATGCACTTCCTCATCCTCAACGTCGATGACCAACACCGCTTGAAGCTCTATGGGTTATTTCTTTATTTTGCATACCCGAAAGGATACTTCACCATCATGAACTCTAAACCTTATTTCCCCAAGCTTCAAATCGACGATGTCTCTTCCAGTGGCAAGGAAAGGTCGACCAAGGATAATAGATACCTCTTGGTCAATATCACAATCTCACACCACAAAATCCGCTGGAAGGATGAATTTATCTACTTTCACCAACACGTCGAACAAAACACCAACTAGTTTCTTGATGGACCAGTCCTCCATCAAAAGCCTCATCGATGTTGGCGTGGGAGTACTCAAACCAAGTCTCTAATATATTTCAAAGAGAGTGAGATTAATACTCGCACCGAGGTCACATAAAGCTTTTTCAAACTTATGTGTCCCGATGGCGCATGGAATTGTAATGGCCCTGGGGTCTTTCTTCTTTTCCGTCATTTCGCTACTCATGATATAGCTACTCCCATGGGTGACTTCAGTGGTGTAACCTTCAACAAGATTCTTCTTCAACATCAATTTTTTCATAAGCTTAGCATACCCCGAAATATCTTGGATAGCCTCAAGTAATGAAATATGGATAGAGAGGTTGCTAAGCTTAGCCATAAATTTCTTGAGCTTGTCATTCTCTTCTTTTCTCTTAAGACTTTTAAGTAAATGGCAAAAAGATTTGAATGGTGGGCAATACATCACCTTGTGGCTTATCATTCTCAACCACCTTTTTATCAATTTCCACCAGTTCTTTTTCATCTCCTTCTTCTTGAGATTTCGGAGATCCTTCTTTTGACTCAATCTTTCTCTTTGTATTCACATTCATTGGCTCAACCTTGGGCTCTTTTTCACCCATATTTTCTCCCTCAATTTCCTTCAAATGATCACCAAGGCTCTTACCACTTCTAGTGACTATTGCCAACACTTGAGCTTCATTTTTTGGATTCACAATAGTTTCACTAGGAAGAACCCCTTTCGGACTAGCATTCAATTGGGTGGACATTTGACCGATTTGCGTTCCAAATGTTTAATTGAAGTGGAGTAGGATATAAACATTTGGTTGAGTTGCAAAAAATCACCTTTAAATTCATGAACTATTTTGTTTTTTCCCTCTACTTTCATGAAAATTCTTGCTAAGACATCTTCGATTTTGTATTTGTCGAGGTCGATGGGTTTACCTTCTTTGTTCTTTGCCCGGTCATGAGGAGGCACATAACGATCATATTCACGCTCTCTATCCCTCCAATCATGATTGCGATCACGATCCGTCCAACCTTGATTCCCATCTTGCCTTGGATAGGAGTGGCGGGAACCCCCCGAATAATTGGCCAAATACCGAATCTCCTCATCAAGCTTCTTGGACTTTTCATCATCATAGTCCTTAGATGCCATGACATTCACCGCTTTATGGGTGCACCCATCATATGTTTCATCAAAAGCTCCAATTGAGTCATCATTTTTGCCATATTCTCATTTTTCTCCTTATCTCTATTCCTTTGTTCCTTGTCAGCAAATAAAGTAGTAGGAGAACCTTTTGGTACCTCGGCATCTCGGGTATGCCACCTCCGATTTTGCTTGGTAACTTCCTCAAGAAAATTTGTAGCCACTTGATAATTCAACTTCATAAGAGATCCCCTCGCCGCATTGTCTACCACAGTTTGGTTGAGAGGATCAAGAGCCCGTTAGAAGATTTGGAGAAGCATCTTCTCTGGTACCTCGTGGTTGGGACATTACATGAATTTTTCATTGAATCTTTCCCATACCCCGACAAGGGTTCTCTATTCAATTGTCTAAATTTAATGATTTCATCACGTAATTGAAGCATCTTAGAGGGTGGGAAATACCGATCAAGAAAGGCAATAGTGAGTTCATCCCATGAAGTAATTGATCCGGCTGGAAGAGATCAAAGCAATAATACCGCCTCCCCCGTTAGAGAAAAGGGGAAGAGGCGTAGCCGTATGGACTCTTGGGTGATGTGTGCAATATCAAAGGGTGCACACACTTCTGCGAAGTTCTTCAAATGCAAGTTGGGGTCCTCATAATCTTGACCCCTCAAAAGTCCCTTCATTTATAGCATTGCAACATGATGATCGTGACATGAAAGACGATGTTCCCATGAGTAGGTAGGATGCGGATGGAACTTGAACGTCCAACGTCATTGAGTTGTTCTTCGTCATCAAGAGGGTCATCGAAGGACCCAGCAGTACTTGCATTGTCACTCATAGCTCCGTGAACACTATGGGAATCACCTAAAAAGGAAACAAAAACAACCACCTAAATAAATAAACACCACTACAGGTATAGTAAAAGCTAAATTTCACTCCCTGACAATGGCGCCATTTTCATAACGCTCGTCTATACCGTTCAATTTGGTTAAGGACGATCGTTATTAATAGCTTATGGGTGTTAACAATTACTAAAAGGATACCCGAGAAGGAAATAAGATAAAGTACATGATTTAAAGTGGGGGGTTGGTTTGAGACAAAGTTTGATCAAGGTATAATCGAATCAAGACACTAAGACAACACTTGTGTTTGAAAATTCATTGGGATTATGTCTACCTAAGGTCAAGTTATGCATGGGAACATGATGATTTGGTGCAAATTCTAATTGATAATGATGTGGTAGGCTAGGTTGAAAGTCCCTTGAAAGTCTCAAGGATGTCACTCATTGACCCCTTCGAGTACCTAATGAGTGTGTCAATTAAGGCGACCCAATACCTCAATTGGGCATCTCTATTTCTAGGAAGATGCCCAAGACATAACCAACTCTCTATTCACCCTTATTTCTAACATAGCAAAAAGATAGCAAACTACGTCCATTATTGTCCATTATTGCTTTGGCCCCCATAGCCCTCTTTTAAGGATGCTATGGGTATGCAAACTACGTCCATTATTGTCCATTATTGCTTTGGCCCCCATAGCCCTCTTTTAAGGATGCTATGGGTATCAAAAGTTCACCCACATCCCTCTTTCAAGGATAATGTAAGCTTTCAAGAGTTTGGGGTTTTCACCCACAAATCCATTTGTGACATTTGGGGTTTTCACCCAAAAATCCCAACTAATCAAACCAAGCAATAGTGAAATCCATCAACAACAAACTAGAATCTACACAAAAACATCACAACCTACACACAAATTGCACCTTAGTTCAACATAACCCCAAGACAAAGAGATTTAACTACTCATGAAGTAAATAGAAAGAGATATACCATAAGGTTCATTCAAAACATCCACCCTTCAATTGCACCAAATTCAAAGCAAGAAATTCAAATACAATTGTTGCCCAAATTAGGGTTTGTAACTTCAAAATTTAATTTCTCTCTGAAAGTCTACAATATCCAAAAAGAGAAAGGGTTTGAGACTTTCAAGGGATTTGGGGTTGGCTGGCCAAAATTACAAAATTACCCTTGGGCATATTCCCGCGTTGCGCAATTGCTGATGCTTGACCGCGTTCGCGGCTCTTTTAACCTTGCTTGAATGGCCACGATCACAGTAACTAAGGCTGATTTTCTGCTTCAGGTCTTCCAGCTGCACTTCTCTTCTCCTTTTTGATCCTTTTCAGCTCAAACCACATCTTTCCTTCTCATCACGTGTATGCCTGCAAAATGTGGAAATTAGTGCATTAAACCACAAATTTGTCTTATTCATACGTTTAAATCATAGTAGTGTGTACGAATGTTGAGTGTCAATGAGTGGTAAATTCACCATTCATCACTTAGCATGCATTTTTAAATCATTAACCTGGACTGTATAGCTCTGCCATCTTAAAGGCACCCATGGGCTATATGGGTTCAGTTTTCCCTACTGAAAAGGGCCTAGTGCATGTTAGCCTCACGTACTGGATAAAACTAGAGAGGGATAATACCATTCCTAAAATATAAAGTGTGTCTCATGCACACGGTCACCATGACCAAACCTCACGTCGGAAAATAAGAGTTTCCAGTATCGGTTTCCCCCGGGACCTCCCCCTTCCACGACTTTTCTACACAACCCTCTTTAAGCTCATATTAAAACCATTTACATATTTCCAATCATTTACCAAGTTGACTCCACAGTTTTCAATTTAAAAAACCAAAGTCATGGCCACCAAGGCCTTTCCAAAACTATTTGAAAACCAAACCAATTCCATTCATGTTTTATTTACCATTTAACCAATGCAAGATTTCATAAAGAATATCCAAACCAAGTGATAAATCACATTCCAAAACCAATTATGCAAGTGAATCGAGGTTATTATCAACTTCCATACCAAAATCATTTGTTTGGGGAATCCTTTGTACCCCTAAACTCATTCACCATCCCTATGCACCTAAAGAGTTCATAAATCATCAATTCAATGCATAACAATTCAATAATAATCATGGAAAATGGTTTAAACCAAATACATTCAAAAACCCTCAACCCATAGTTCAAAACCCAACATCAAAACCATGCATAATAATAATCAATTCATACCATAAAGAAAAGATAAGTATATGGAAAGAGGTACATGCCTTAATTGTCAAGAAATTCGAAAAAAAACACTCCCTAGATGATCACCTCCTTGAACCCTAGCCTTGATTTAAAAAGGGGGATTTGAGATAGGATGGTTGAGAGTAATAGGAATGACCTTCGTATATTGAAAACTATTAGAAATAAGTCCCTATAGTGATTAAAATTCATTGATAGGTGAAAGGACTCATTTGCCCCTCATCCCATCTTAAAAAGAACAAGATAGCCCAAAATTACTATATGTTTGTAGCATGGACCTTATCGCGGAGGTCCAGCCTTTGTATTATGGACCTTATCGCGATGATTATATTCTATGTCACGGTGGTTATCATGGAGGCAAACCTCCGTAGCACGCTAATATCGCGGAGGCTTACTACCTCCATGACCCAAAACCACCTCGAACCCCATTCGAAAATTTTGAAACTCTTTTGGGTTACCCTTTTAACATCCCGGAACATAATTTGAGTCAAATATCAATATTTCAAGTACGGAAAGGTCAAAAATAAAATACCCAAAATTTTGAGGGTGTCACAATTTTATTCAAAAAATGCTATGTTAGTACCTCATCCTTTCTCAGGGCAAGCTTTCCTAGAGCTTTGACTTGGCAAATTTTCTGGAGATGTTTCATCCCTAATGATAATAGTTTAATCTCCTACAAAACCCACAACCACAAAAGGAGAAGGAAAAACAAAAGTGACTGGCATTTCTGTTTTCTTGAGATGGTAGAATATCACCTTCTAGAACCAACACTCCCAAGTGAACATCCTTATTTGTGCTGCTATCTTTCTTCTTAGCCCTATGCTGGCTATCAGAGGCGAAGCCATGATTTCTGTTGAGGGGAGTCAAAATTTGAAGAAAAACTCATTGAAGGGGGTTCGACATCTATAATATATACATAAAAATCATTTTAACCATGTATTAATAGTATAATTTTTCATCGAAGGGGGTTCCCCCTATTACGAGGCTGGCTCCGCCTTTGTTGGCTACCCCATGACTCCTATTTCTAAAACTAGTATTCTTCAGCTGATCCATCTTAATGTTTTTCAAGAAGTGTCATGCCATTATAGGTCACCCCATCCTCCAGCCTTGTCTGACAAATAACAGCAGCAGCTAGATGCACAATATCAGTCACATTTTCAATAAGGGAAGTAATCTGATAGTTCTTTTACGTATAAGGAGCACTTGAGAAACACTATTAACATATTTTGATAATTAGTGAGGAATTAAAATAGACATGCTTGACACTGAAGCTACATGGTATAGCAAAAAGGAAAATATTAAAAATGTTTCACTCAACACCTCAAGAGAAAGCAAAGAACAGTTGCATACAAATAGACAATCATGAGTTTACACACTATTTGTTCTCCCACCAGAGTTTCATGCATATTGAGGCAACTAGTTCAGCATAATCATTAAGATTCATTCTTATTGACTTGAGAGCTTCTACAAGAAAAAATTCAACATATGTTGCTCACTCTTGATACAGAAGCAACCAACACTTTAGTGTTCCACTGTAATATTAGCTAATCTTTTGTTGGTCAATCCTGTATTAGTTGGGGTAAACTATATAATTTTGTATCTATTTCCCTCTATTCAGGTTATCCTCCTTCCAATACTAAATAATTAGTTTTTTTTTAAGGGAGTTGGTGTTTCTCTAACAATAGAAGTTCTCAACATCTCACATATCCTTAACATACAAATTTGTATCTAGAGTAAAAACATTCTTGAAGAACACTAACTAAACATAAGCTTAACAATGATCCTGAGAACATCTTCTAAGTTATTCTGAAGGCAGTCAAAATCGTTTCTTGAATGAATAAAATCACACTCTATGTAGCAGTGAAAACGGAAGGGAAAATCAAGAAACCTGATACTGGAAGGAAAAAGTTGTTGAGTTACCTGATGATCCTGAGAAAATTTGGAATATCTCTATAACTAACACATCACACTTAAGGTCAAACATCACATGGGGTTTGATATCTGTCATAGTTTCAAGAACATTCACAACCTTATGATATCACCGACTAGACTGAGACAACTCTTCAATCTTCAAATGTCGTCTTTACAGTAAGTGGAAAATTTTCCTGAGATTTTTCAATACAACTATGTGAAGCAAAAGGTAATGGATAAATGTTTGAGAAAGTGTCATTAGCTAAACTCTCTCTCTAATAGGAACATGGACCTGGTTGACCATGAAAATTCCAACGACAACCTGAAATTGTGTTAGGAATTTAGAGAACACCCAAAATATTTTTTTCCAGTTTCACTCTGTTTTTCTTATTCAAAGTTATCCTAAATTTTATATTGGATATTTTTATAAAAATAAGCTCATTTAAGTGAAAAACTCTCATTACCAATTTGAATTGGCAAACAATTGTTCTTTTGTATATACACCTCAATACATCTATTCTTTTGATATGATCTACTACTCAAGCATAATGGTAAAATTGTCAACCACGCACCCCTCTTTTCTCTTTTAAGTTTTCTCAGCTCATCAGTCGAATTTTCACAAAGAAGTCCTACATAATTCCACTTATGTGAGTTCGCACAGCATAATTGAGCAAGCTCATAAAAAGAAAAAGTTCAGTAGTAGATTGACGATCACCGTACAAATAATCAAATTACGATAAGTCTTAACAAAAAAAAATTGATAAGTCGTCTATAAACACAAAACTCTGATTAGAGTTAAATCCATTAGTTTAACTTGAGCATTGCATCTGAAGAGTCCTATTGATGACATTTGCAAATTATCTCATAAACCAAAACAAACACTCGTTTCTCATGCTGAGAAATCCATATTCCTACAAGATGCAGATGGAATCATTTGTTGCAAAGAAAACCCTCCTAACCTTTATTATCAAGCACATACAAAGGAAACATGTCATTACAGTGAGCAAATTTTACTTGAGATGTTTTTCAAGCCATCCCAACATGTCTTGGTGAGACTCTTCAGCAGATTTTACAGCCAATTTATCTTCATCATTGTACCTCACGGACCATCCATGTGCAACCCCGGGAAAAATCTTCACAAATGCATCAATCTGCACAAAAAAACCGCCATAAACGTTCATTTCATTCTCGTTCTATGGCAGTGTAATCCAAGTTTTATAAACCTCTGTGGAACCAGTAATTATTGGTAAACCATGTTGTGACAAGCTAAAAGAAGTTACTTTAATTTGATGCTTGTATTGGTTCAAATGCTTATTATAAGTGCAGAAACTAATAAGAGAACTTTGGCCAAAGTAAGCATGTGATTTGAAAGTTCATAAAGGAGTGAGCTTTTGTGCGTTCTTTTGTAAAGCAACATAAGCAAGTTATGATCACCAATGGGAAGGCTTTAAAGTAATGTCTCCAAGTGCAATTCGTGAAAAGCTTAAGCATCTAAAGTTTCCTACCTCGGGCTTAGCATTTAAGGCCATCTCGAATTGCTTGACAAGCTCAGGTGGAGATCTTCGGTCAATCTCTGCCCCCAATATTGAGATTGGAACCTTAACAGCTGAACACAACAACAAATTAGGGACTTGTGATTGCATTGAATTATAAAAACTTAGCCCTCTTAGTGCATTGAATTATGAAATTATGCTCTAAATTAAGTAGTAGAATGGAGCTGCTATGGAAAAAATAATGTATTTTAATTATCAAACTAGATAAATTTTAAAACCACCCCTACCGCCCACCAACCTGCCCAAAATGAGAGAAGCACGATAAAGATGTCATACTTAAAAATTGTATGTTGAAGAGGGGACCAAGGCCTATATGAAAACATGCCTGAACATTCCCAATTTGTGCATATCATCTACAAACAAGAGATGCAATAGAAGATCTAGTAACAAAGTCATACCGTGCATATCATCTACAGCAACAAATGAAGGATGCAATAGAACTGCAGCTTGGACATAAGCATATTTTGATAGTTCCACGACCACCTTAGCTAGAACGAATTCAAAGTAATTCTTTAGCAAATTAGACCAATAAAGAAGATACATTCTCCAAGACTGCTGACAAAATCCATGCCAAAGGAAGATAAAAAGATCTTGTAACCAGAGAAAGAAGAATCACCTCCCCAACAGAAGCCTACTGCTCCAATTGTAGTTACACATCTGCTCTTCAACGCTTCAATAACTGGTTTTGCATCTTCGAACCCTTGATCCTACAGTAACAAGAATACATTAGCTAGAAGTGCAAACATGTTAGGACACCAGACCCCATGAGTGAACAAGCCAAAATATAAAAAGGCCTTCAAACTCAGCAGAATCAATTATATGCCAGTCCAATAAGAAAGAAATGAAAGGCTGATTGCTACTGCATGAGAAACCCTTTTTATTTTGTAGAAAGGGATAGGTTAGTATAGATTTATCAAGATAGTTCTATTCTCCCTATAGAAAAGGTCATTATAGCGGGAAAACTCATATATGATTCCAGCCGAGAAAACTTGTAAAAGAATGGATCAAGAATGTTATATCTTTTAAGAGCTAGATTAATTGGTGATAAACAAGTGGAGATTGCCATTCAGCTTTGCCCCAAATTGGTTATTAGTTGAAACATAAAGATAAAAGAACAAATTATGTATCAAATCGACCAAATTGAACAAATGATTTGAAGGTAAAGTAGGCATGTAAAGTCCACTTTGACGGCATTGACATGTCAGATAGCCTATCAAAGAGCAGATGAAAATAGGAAGCGCTCGAAAATGCTGCTATCGTTTGAGGAAATTCCATTACATTCCTATAAAGAAGGAAAAGATGAAAGATCCCACGAACAGGGATAGCATAAGAAGAGCTATTGCAAGAGAGGGACCTTCTGTAGGATATTTTATAGTGGGCACACAATCAGTTTCTCACAACTTGAATTTTATTATTACAAAGTAAAGACCCGCTTCGGTCTTACAATTCTTACACTCAATTTCTTTGTACTTACACTCTAGCAACACACTTTCCTTGATCACCTACTCTTTTTCTTGAGCTATCCTATTCTTGAGCACTCTTTTACTTGAGCACACATACAATTCAAATGGTCACCTCTATTTATAGGTGGTGGTGGAAGAATCTAGCTAAGCATATTTACGACTCTATTCTAGAATCTACCGCCAACTACTTAATTCTAGAACTACCTTTTCTAGACCTTTCTCTCTAGAACACTCATTTTAGAGATCTTTATTTTGTTCTCTACAGCTCTTGAATTTTCTAGATTCTTCTATGAAATGTCTTGGATATTAATTAAGTTGGTGAAGAATTCTTAATATCTTCTACGAGAGAAAAAGGGAAATCTTTTCTTACAAAAGCTGAGACCTCAGCTAATTTCTTGACTCTGAAGTAGTGTTTGAATGGAAAAACAATATAAACAGGAACTCACTGGTCCGTGATTTTTTATCCATTCTTCTAAAGGCCTCTCATCATTAGCTATATGGGGATCGCCACGGAGAAAATCAGGAACTACTACATAGAAGCCAGCTGCTGCAACTTTGTCCGCAAGTTTTCTATAAGATGGAAAACAAGTGATATCAGTTTGGAGAATATATTTATTTACCTCTGACAGCGAGCTATTTCTGATCACTCAATCGAGACTTCAACATCTTACCAACAATGGCTTTTAATCATTTTTTTTATTTTTGACAAAGGTGTTTAGCCATTTGTTAGTACAGCGAGTCAGTAAGAATAAGGTTTGTTTAGGATTTGAGAGAAACTACGTACTTTGATAGAGTAAACGGAGATTACAACAACTACTACGCCTCAGTCTTAAACAAGTCCGGGATAGGTTGAAAGGATACTTAACTTTGCTGTGTTATACTCTTTTGTTTGGGAAAGGGAAGGAGGGGTACCAAATCAATGAATCATAAAGATAGCATCATCCGAATTATAACAAAATCATAAGTGGACTTCATATATATCAGATTCATTTGTGCAAGTCATACCTCAACTTTGGAGCTTCATATCCTGCACATTAATCAAACAGACAATACTTAATAAGTTGAGAATAAATAAGTCCGACCTGGACAAATCAACAGGATATCATTGTTTTTCCTTCAACTAAACTAGTAATCAGAGGTAGTTAATGTAGGAACAGAAAATTAAGCCTATTATAAGAAAAAATCAGAGAACAACAAATATTTTTATACAAGAGAAGTTACCAAAAACATCAGAAACAAGGAGGACAGCTTGGGTGGAATGAGCAGGACCAGAAATGTAACAGTTGAAGCCTCCGAGTTGTTGGACATGTCCATCTTCTCCTCCTGCTCCACTCAGGTAATTTGGTGGGTTATCACAACACTCCATACCTGACATATTAATAATATCAATATTAATCCTTGCAGATTATGGAAGAGGTTGGCTGGTTAATTTATCAAAACTGATGCTCCATAACGAACACACTTGATAATTGCTCACGATTGATGTAGTACTCTCCTGTGTGTCACTGTTTGTACCTACTTTTTTGTGGTATTACAAATTTTAAGTATTAAATATAGAAAGGCTGACTCTTTTGTGGACAAATCAGAAGGTAAAGAATTATAATCAAAGCATGAACCGGGCTGGGCTCCTCTGAAAAGCATGATGCACAACGTTTGATTTTTTATCTAATTGATTATTGTTTGTTGGTTATAAAAACAAACTTGGGGCATCGTCTTATTTGCCAAAAATAATTAATAATTAGAGATAAGATGAACAAAGAATGAAGAAACAGAGGACACGGGTAATTACTTATCGAAATTATTATTATCATCCAGAAGCTAACAACAAGTGTCTTGTTAAGAAGTCTCAAGATCCCTCTTTGAAGTTAGCTTTAATTATAGGTGAAAAATTAGAATTTTGAGTTGATGAAATTTTACTATAAAAAATCAATTTCAAAAACATCAGAGCGTTATAATAAAATATTATTATATACAAAAATTGTTATTGAGAAATTTGGCAATATATATTAATTTGCTATACCTCTAGGATAATGATAAATTATACAGATTTCTAAAGACATGATGCACGAAGTTAATTTAATAATTTATACATGTTCAATGAATTTTTAAAACAAATAGATTTAAATCGGAGTTATTGAGTTTGGTTGAATTCATAATCGACACTCTAGCAACACCTTTGTAACTAATTAAAAATAATTTATTCGATAATAAGTTTAATTACTAATATATATAAGTGCGGTAAAGCAGACACGCCATGGTTGTCTTGCCAGCTTCTGCTTCTTTACAATTTTTTATTTCTTTTCATTTTAATTTATTTATCTTACTTTCTAAATATATTATATATTTAATAATTGCATAAAAATTATTATAAATTACAATAATTGATCGCTTAAAATATTTGAAAAGCAGACAGGTCATGGTTGTCCTGCCAACTTCTGCATCTTTATAATTTTTTATTTCTTTCATTTCAATTTATTTTTCTTTCTAAATTACTTATAATAAGGGAAGATGTTTCATTTTCGTCGTCCTCACATCCTCACAGGGGCAAGTGAAAATTTCACAGGTGACTATTTTAGTTTGTACATTGCCCTCATTTCTTTTGACTACAACCATTCCCACATGGAACATAATATAAGAGGAATGGGCCCCTCATAGAAAGTAGGGAAAAGGCTCAAATATGTTACTAAACTATCAGAAATGGCTCAGTCATATCATTCATTAGAAGTTGGGCTCATTCATGTCATCATCGTTACAAAACTGGCTCATCCATGCCATTACTTTTAATAACCGATTTTTAGAAAACAGTTTTGCCACGTGGCAGCATATTAGAGGTTCATGTCATTTTTTTAAAAAATTAATTTTTTTTTTTGATGTATTAAAAAGAATCCACCCAACTTTTTGATCCATTAAAAATTAGTTTGATCTATGCTTTTAAAATTTGAGATTATTTGTATATTGCCCCATATCAATAGTTTTTTTTTCCTTTTTTGGCTTTCGCGTGTGACTCTGTTCACAATACAGATCAATAATATGATCATCTCCCTTTGAACTAAGTTTTACTTGATTAATTACTGTTAATGAGTTAATTTTGAGATTATTTGTGTATCGTCTCATATCATCCGAGTATTTATAGTTACCAAGCTCATCGACTTTTTTTTTTGTTGTATGCGGCTTAAAATTGTGGTCAGATATAGTAATTGATCCATAAACAAGCAAAGACAATAAGTCAATACGTCTCATGCCGTCACTCTATCATCCTCATACCCATCCTGCAAAAATTTTAGTACAGTGGAGTTGATATCAATTATTGTACTAATTAATTATCATAAAATACTTTTAATATTGTATGATATCATTCGCTTTGAACCAAATTGACATTTTTTTTCCAAGAGACCTTAAATATTCGACATTTTATAAATAATTTCATTTCTTTTTTACTTTTCACGTGGGACATTGTTCTCTCAAACACTCATTATACTACTCCCTTTCATCTTTTTTAATATGTCGTTTAATGCCCTGACACAATCATATATTAAGATAATTATTTGACAATCAACATTAATCATTAGAGGTAGAATATTTATCTAAATTACAATTATATTTTTCTTAAATTACAATTTGATTTAATGATATATTTACATAAAAATTGGTGAGACGTCATAGTTTTATATCCTTATATAATTAATTTTAAGTGGTCCAATCCTAATTAGAAATTGAATAAAAATAAGATATAAGTCATGCATGTAAGTTACAACTCACAAGTATTATGTATGTATAGTCTTTTTCATTTCATTATATACTTAATTCAATGAATTGATTAATTTCAAAATTTTATTGTTCTTTTCTCTTTAATGAAATAAAATATCTAAGAAGAAAGAATAAAATGAAGATGACATGAAATTTGTATAATATAGTGTAAGGCCAGTTGGCATATATAAAAACAAAAATAAATCCAATATATTTTTGATAAATTAGATAACATGGGAGTATATATTTGTGTGGAGTATAAAATAAATTAATGTGTGTGTGTGTATATATATATATAATGTTCATTGATTTTTTCATATATATTTTTATGTTATTTTAAAATCTTTTAATAAAAATTTTGACTCTACTATTAACCTAATCGTCATAGATCAAACTAATTTTTAATGGATCAAAAAGTTGGGTGGATTCTTTTTAATGGATTAAAAAAAATTTTAAAAAAAAATATCGTGGACCTCTAATATGCTGCCACGTGGCAAAACTGTTTTCTAAAAATCGGCTGTTAAAAGTAATGGCATGAATGAGCCAGTTTTGTTACGGCGGTGGCATGAATGAGCCCAACTTTTAACGGATGGCATAAATGAGTCATTTCTGATAGTTCAGTGGCATATTTGAGCTTTTTCCCTAGAAAGTAATTTGTTTAGTATCTCTCTGAGTGGGCCCTACTTCCATCTCTACTTTTCTTTGCCTTATATTTGAGAAAATGGTCAAAAGTCTTCCAACCTTTACCTCAAATCCCAACTACACACTTATATTTTGCGGGGTCCCTATGATCCACCTGAACTATTTTAAAGTGAAATTATTACCTCAAAAAACTTGACAACCAGTCATTTTGGATAAGGTGTGATGCATGCGCCAACAACATTTTGACACGTGTTTTTTTATTTAAAATTAATTTTTATTTACTTTCTTTTCCATTTTTATCACTTTTTATCATTTTCATCATTTTTTCACCATTATTTTTTTCACCACTACTTTTCATCTCTTTTCCTTTTCAAACTTTATTATTCCTACTTCTATGCAAATAATTTTTCGACGACCTTGAAATGGAAAATAATGAACAATACCGAATTTGAAATTTTCAACGATCTTTAGTCGAAAATAATAAACAACATCGAATTTAAAAAATTTCGACAACCTTGAAGTGGGAAACAATGACCATATAATTATTAAATTCCTGACGATCTTAAATTTGAAAACAAAGAACAATAACAATTTCAAAATTTTCAACGACCTTGAAGCCGGAAAATGAACAATACAAAATTTAAAATTTTTGATGACCTTAAAGTCGGAAACAATAGAGAATTTTTAAATTTTCGACAACCTTGAAGTCGGAAATAATGGACAATACCCATTTTAAAATTTACGACGACCTTGAAGTCGAAAATAATGGATAATATCGATTTTGAATTTTTTGATGATCTTGAAGTCGGAAATAATAAACAACATCGAATTTAAAATTTTCGACAACCTTGAAGTGGGAAACAATGAACAATATCAATTTTTAAATTTTCGACGATCTTAAATTCGGAAACAACGAAGAATATCAATTTCAAAATTTTCGACAACCTTGAAGCCGGAAACAATGAACAATACCGAATTTAAAATTTTCAATAACCTTAAAGTCGGAAACAATAGAGAATTTTAAAATTTTCAACGACCTTCAAGTCGGAAATAATGGACAATACTCATTTTAAATTTTACGATGACTTTGAAGCCGTAAATTATGGACATTATCGATTTTAAAATTTCCGACAATCTTGAAGTTGGAAACAATGAACAATACCGATTTTAAAATTTTCGACGAATTTGAAGTCAAAACCAATTGATTTTGTGTTTGGAGATGAGGAAAATGATAAATTAATTTTGGATGCCATTGAAGAAGAAGAAGAAGAAGAAGAAGAAGAAGAAGAAGAAGAAGAAGAAGAAGAAGAGGAGGAGGAGGAGGAGGAGGAGGAGGAGGAGGAGGAGGAGGAGGAGGAGGAGGAAGAAGAAGAAGAAGAAGAGGAATTTTAGAGCGGTCATATGATCCCCCGGCAAAGTATAAGTGTGTAGTTAGGATTTTGACTAAAGGTTAGGGTGTAATAGACCATTTTCTCCCTTATATTTCCCCCTTATATTGTTTGGCTTATGTGAATTGGATACATGTTTACAAAAAGTTTTAAAGATATATTTTATTAAATTAATTTTATTAATAATCTTCTTAACTATAGTATTTATCTATTATCTTTTAAATTTACTTCAGTTAAATTGAGCACATTCTTTAATAAATCACTTAGTCCTATAAAATTAAAAGTAATTTTATCAATATATCTCTAATTAAGTCTTATATTATTTTTCAAATTAATAAAAATCACATTTATTGAACAAGGACATAATAAAAAGATTTTGTTCAACCTATTCTTAAAAAATTAAAGAAGCAAGTGCATAATAAGAAAATTTTGTTCAAAATATTGTGAAAGATTAAAGGAGCAAATATTTATGAACATAAGAACAATTCAAATGAAGCAAATAAAAAAATAGGGGGAGGAAGGAGGGGTGAGGGAGTACTAATTTATATAGGTATTTTATGCTAAGACTATTAAAAAAAAAAAAAAAACCTCTCTTAGTTTGCTAAAATAGACAAGTAAAATAAATATTTATTTTTTATATAGAGGTCAAGTAAAATCAAAGGGAGCGAGTATAGCTAGCTTTTTGGTCATAAATATCGGGAGTAATTTTCAAATATCTATTTGGCCATGATATTTGATCAAATTCTTCAAATTCATTCATAAAGTTTTAAAAAAATTCTAAGTAAGATGCATGTCCAAACACATCTTTAAATTTCAAAAAACACAATTTTAAAATTTAGATTTGCAAATTTCATTGAATAGAATTACATGCTGACATTTCGCAAAATACAAAAATATTTTTTAATTTATGATCTTCATCAAATTGTAATTATTATATTTTATTATTTTAATTACTAGAATATGAATCACTTGAGTCTCTTGGGTCTTTTAGAAGCAGTCTCCGTACCTTAATGAGGCAGGGGTAACATATGCATACACTTTATCTTCTCCAAATTTAACTATCAAATCACATTAGACATATTGTTGTTAAATCACATGTGTCCTTTGATATTTACTAATTTTATTTCTCCATAAATTGATGTTTTTGATAATTATGAAAATTTATATCTGAGTTTAAGACCGGGCCACTTAGAACTAGAATATTATATATTTAACAATAGCATAAAAATTATTAGAAATTACAATAATATAAGTGCAGTAAGCAGGTAGGTCATGGTTGTCCTACCAGCTTCCGCTTCTTTATAATTTTTTATTTCTTCTATTTTAATTTGTTTGTCTTATTTTTAAACTAGTTTAGGCGTACGCGCTTTGCGCGTGTATCCCACTTTAATGAATTCAAATGTTACACTAAATAGGATATTTGTTTAAATTGATAAAGATGAGTATAATAATTAAATTCAATATATTTTTAAATATTTAAAGATGGAGAATTTATTTAATTAAACCTAATCTTTGCCCAAAAAATTCTCAAAGTCGATTAACATGTATTTACCAATTGTAAACTACAGCAAAACAACAAAATAACAGAGATATGAAAATAATATAATTAAATCTAATCTCTACACAAAAAATTCCTCAAAGCCGACGGACATTCATCTACCACCTATAAACTATAACAAAATAATATGATAATAGAGATATAAAAACAATACATCTAAACCTAACGTTTACACAAAAAAAATTCTCAAATCAGAAATATCAAAATAATACAATTAAATCTAATCTTTACCTAAAAAAAATATTTCAAAGCCCGACGACATTTATCTACTACCTGTAAACTATAACAAGACAGTACAATAAAAGAGATATCAAAATAATACAATTAAATCTAATCTTTACACATAAAAATTCCTCAAAGCTGATCAACGTTCATTTACAACTTGTAAACTACCATCTACGACCTGTAAACTACCACAAAATAATACACCCATAAAGATATTAAAACAATACAATTAAACATAACCTTTACCTAAAAAACTTCTTCAAAGACGACCGACATTCTTCAACTACCTATAAATTAAAATAAAACAATACAACAATAAAGATATCAAAAAATGCAATTAAAACTAACCTTTACATAAAAAATTCCTCAAAGTCAACCGACATTCATCTACGATCTGTAAACTACAATAAAACAATATGATAATGATTACAAACTTCAGTCCCGCGAAAAATAATTTTTGCCTAAGAGGAAATTTTGACCCTAAATGACGACTTGAATGAAAATAAAATAATAAAATATAGTAGATGTAGAAAAAATTATATATACACACACATTGAATTCAAGTTTTAAACGATTTGAACACATTTTTAGACGTTTTTATCCAAAAAATAAAGCAACTGTCCAAAAATAGGACAAATTTGTTATTTTAGTGTATATGTTGAATTCTAAATGCTCGTCTAAAATAAATTATGAAAAACCATACTACAAATCACTCTTTCCTCGAAAAATTATTCTGATGACTTGGGAATAAAGTGAAGGATCAAAACAGACCTAAAGTATCTCATTGTTGTAAAATTTGTTACCTAAACTGTCATCAAACATTTATCGAGGCCTCCACATTATTTCCTCGTGATTCTATGGAAAGTCAATGTTACAAAGGAGTGAATAAAGAACCTATAGAAAATAAAATTTAAATTAATCTTTAACATAAGCCTTCCTCCAGACTAAATAAACCTTGAATAACAATAAGAAAAATAAATTAACAAATAAACTAATAATATACTAAACAAAAATAAATTGTCAAATAAACTAATAATATATGAAATTAATACAAAAAAGCTAAAAAAACATTCAGAGTAGACAAAAATCACATATCAAAGAGGCCGAAAAATGAAAAAACAAGCCAACAATTATAAAGCAAGCTATGTACAATAAGTAATTGTAAAAAAAAAATGTGAGGGGGAAGAGGAATCAAAGACATGATATGAAAGAAATTATTATCGCTACTTGGATATAAAACTGATAAAACACAAGCAAGAACAATAAAAACACCATAGAAACTAATACGAAAGTGTGACCTTTTTTATACATAACTTTTCTAAATGGGAAAGTCTTTTATTTACTTTTATAAAAATCTAAATATTAGGAGTTTAGTAAAATTGTGCCTTTAATTGTTTTCCATCATTCATATTTTCCTTTTTTTAGTGTCAAAGTCAAAAATACTGTGTGTTTTATTATGAAAAAAAAAGAGTCCTAACACATATAAATAAAGTTGCTATTAAATGTTATTATTCTAATTTTTTGCCAAATATAAGGTACAATAATTAGGACTCTTTTAATAATGGTGGTTTTTTGTTTTTCCAAAAATATATATTTTTAGTATTTATGTATAATTATAATTTGAAAAAATAGTAAAAAGATGATTTTGTCTAAAGGAGAGTGTTTTTATGAAAGGTAAAAAGTTCGAATCACTTTTCTAAGGGCCTTCACACTTTTAATATATTATAGATATATTATATATTTGACAATTGCATAAAAATTATAATAAATTATAATAATTAATCGCTTAAAATATTTGAAAAGCAAGCAGGCTAAGGTTGTTCTGCCAACTTCCGCTTCTTTATAATTTTTTATATTTTTCATTTTAATTTTTTTGTCTTACTTTCTAAATAAATTATGTATTTAAAAATTGCATAAAAATTATTACAAATTACAATAAGTAATCTCTTAAAATATTAGAAAGATATTTATAAGAAAAAAATTATTGACTTTCAAAATTTATTAGTGCATAAATTGGAACTGGGGAAGTAAAATATATTATTTGAAAATGTCGTAAAAAGTATCATAAATTATAAAAATTAACAACTTAAAATATTTAACTACATATAAAATTTTTGATTGATTCATCAATACTATCACACTCACATAAATTGAAATAGAGGAAGTAACATATATTATTTGAAAATTAGTAGAAAATATTATAAATCATGATAGTTAACAAATCAAAACATTTAGAATTTCTATATACAAAATTTGGTTCACTCTCTAAATTTCATCAATGTCGCATAAATTGAAATAGAAAGAGTAGAAAATATTATGTGAAAAATATGTAAAAGGATTATAAATTAATATAGTTAACAACTTAGAATATTTAAAAATAATACAAAAATCTAAAAATTATATTAAAACATTTAGTTGACTCTCCAAATTTTATCAGTATCACATAAATTGAAACAGTAAGAATAACACATATTATCTAAAAAAAAATTATGAAGTATTACACATCACAATAATTAAAAACTTAAAATATTTAAAAATTATTTAGAAAGTTTAATTAACTCTCAATAATTTATCGATATTGCATAAATTAGGACAAAAAAATATATGTTGGGCCTTGCTTGTATGGCTCTTGTGTCTAATTTAATTATGGGTAAAATTTATAAATAACATACTTAAGACAATAATTATGAGATTCATGGCAACACTTTCATAATTACTTAAACTAGCAACTTGTATTTTGTATTTGAACAAATTATTTCTATAAAAATACATATACAAATTATTTTACTGCCCATATTTAACTCAAATTAGTTGAGTTAAATATGGTATAATTAGTCATGAATTAAATGTGGAGATTCCTTTTCCATTAAAACCTCTTAATTAACATGATTTTCGTTATTTGTTACCAACTGAAATCAAAATTCAAATTTCAGTTTCACATTATCGTTTTCATCCCCCAGAAAAATCAAAATCAAATTCAACTAAAACTTCTTTTGTTCAATATCTTCGAAAATTTAAATTAAACCATTACTTTTGTTGAAGGTATTTCATCGTAATATTATTTTCTTATATAAATTTCATCAGTTGTTTGAAATCGATCAAAAATTTTTCGTACCATTACTGTTATTTCGTTCAATTTTTTTTGAGCCATTATTGATGTGTCGTTCAAATATAGTGATCAAAATTGATTTTTTATTAAATTATTTTTGAATATTTTGAGCCATTAACATTTTTTCGTTAGAGTGATCAAAATTAATTTTCCGTTACATTGTATAATTTAATAATTTATTTTGTTAAATTATTTTTGAATATTTTGTAAACGAATTTCGAAAAAAAAAAAGTAATGCAACAGTAAATTGAACTGACCGGACAATATAGTGATCAAAATCGATTTTTCAAGCTTCTCAAACTCAATTTTTTTCTTTTTCACTTCTCTTTTTTTTGTTTTTTTTGTTTTCTATTTTTTTTTTTTGTTTTTTACTCTTTTATCTCTAAATTTTATTTTAAAAATACAAATATGTATATCACATACATATATTCAAAAAATATACAAAATACATAGCCATACAGATCTAGATATGTATTTACAGTACAAAACATACATATGTATCTGCATATGTATTTACAAAATACATATCTCACTCATATATATATATAAATAATCATACAAGACACAAAATCTCTATCACAAAAAGGACAACTATATACATATACATATAAGTAATCAAAAAATACATGATACATATACTATATGTTTATATGTACTTGTGAGTCTGATATGTATTTATGTAAATACATATACAGACATATATGTATGTTTTTTATCGTAAATACATATGCGGATCTGTATGTCTATTTATTTTGTATATTTTTTGAATATGTACATGCGATATAGATATTTGTCTTTTAAAAATAAAAAATAGAGATAGAAGAGTAAGAAAATGAAAAAAAAAATGAAAAATAAAAATCTGAAAAAAAAGAAGTGAAAAAGGAAAAAAAAAAGAAGAAAGAGAAATAAAAACTAGAAATATAAGTGTAAAACCAAAAGCAAAAAAGAAGAAGAAAACGAAACAAAATATGAGAAAAGAAAAAAAAATAAGAAAACAAAAAAATAAAAAAATAAAGAAAAAACGAAAAAGAAAAAAATAAGAGAAGTAGAAGACAGAAAATAAAAAAGAAAGAAAAAAATGGAAAAGTAAAAGAAATTTAAATAAAAAAATAAAATGATAAAAAAAATGAAAAACCTAGCAAGAAAAGCGCTGCAGCATATAATGGTTAAACAGTAAACTGCAGCCACATTTCGCTGATTTATATAAATATTATTCCCTCGCTTTAGTTTATATGAAATTATATTTGGAACCATTTAATTAAGTTTAAAGAAACTTTTGATTTTACACTTAATTAATAACAAGTTGTTAAACCATACAATTAAAGTGACATACTTAAGATGAAATAATTTCACAAATTCTATAGTTATACAAAGGTAATGACATATAATTTAAATAATAAATTTTAAGTCTTTTAACTATAAGTTATGTATCGACTCAAACTGTATCATCGTAGTAAATAAAAGTTAAGAGTGGGGAAGATGAGCCGATAGAGAGTGATGGAAGGAAAACTTTACACTTGTTTTTGCTAGCTTATTATAATCAAAGATGGACACCTAGGTTTCGTGGGAAAGGAGGATAGCAAAGAAAAAAGGTATATACTGATAGGGAAGTCAAAATAGACGCTTGGTTGAAGATGAAAGGTGAGAAAACAATAAAAGAAATGATAACATCAATTCTTGCATTCACACATATGAGTCCAACCGAAAATACTTCACACAATCCTTTTTATTGTTTTTCCAATTTATAACCTCACATTATGATAAATGATGCACATATATCGTTTATTATATTTTGAGTAAATATACTCTATCGTTAATGAAATTGTTTGTATATGCTCCTCACCCTAACGGTAGGGATAAATGTGTATCCAAAGTATGACGGAGGATATATACGTACCATTTATCATAGTTGGAGAATATATTTGTCTCTTTTTCGTTTTAATTTTTTATCCCATATAATTAATCAAAACTCACTATCCGCTCCAATAAACTCACTACCCGACTCGATCTCAATTAAAATTCAAGACATGCCTATGTAACAAACGCATTTTTCTCACCCCTATAATACACATACATAATATAGTAACACTTAACCACTACCAATTTAAAAAAAAAATAAAAAAAATTATTAACTCATAACACCCAAAACAACACCAAATAAACTGAACCCCTCACGTTTCAATTTTTAGCAAAATTCCGTTGGAAAAACACTACCTATCATCGGTCAACACCACATGTCCACCGTCTCTATCGAACCGAAAACACCCCACGGGCGAACCATCGTTGTACCCCTAACTTCGGCCGCCTCCGGCCTAATCTCCACTCACTCCAACTAGTAAACACCAACTAGTAGCAATGACCAATCACTCCCATTTGATTAGGGTTCACGTTTAATAGAAAAACCGAGGAAGTATCGGGTTTGAAACAAAAAATAGAGATCGGATTTAGTTAGTTTGAAATCGAATTCGATAGATTTATTGGATCAGATAGTGGGTTTGGATTAATTATTTGGGATTAAAAAATAAAAATGAAAAAGAGCCAAATATATCTGAACTATGATAAATGGTACATATATACCCTCTGTCATACTTTGGGGTACACATATACCCCTACTGTTAGTGTGAGGGGCATATACATACCATTTCATTAATGACAGGGACATATGTGTACCCAAAATATGACAGAAGATATATACATACCATTTATCGTAGTTCAGAGGTATATTTATCTTTTTTCCGTTTTTATGACACATGACTTAGGCCCCATTTGGATGAGAATTGGTGCATAACAATCGAACCACCAATCTTGATTCTTTGTGATTGTAACAGTCATGTGAAACTCTTTAACCATTTTCATTGGTATATTAGAAATCAATCCTTGTGAAGAACTTTTTACAACATTTACATTTTTTGAATTCTTTGATTTTTTAGTATCTCATGAATAAGAGTTTATTCCTACTTTCTTGAACCTGCAAATCTCGAATCTTATGGCCTTTCTTTCATAATGATAACAATTCATAACCTTTCAACTTAGAAACGTTTAGATTTTTGTTTTTCATTTTTCAGATTATTTAGACTAATCGTATTAAGTATAGAACCAAAGGCTTGAATAAAAGCATCACGAGCATGAATCTCACTTCCAATTTAAAGGCGAGTTCAACATTATTTCGCTGTAAATTTATCAGTAAAACGTAAAATTTTCTTTTCGTTGTTATTTCAGAAAGAAAGCAATTTTGAGAAAATTGCACCTATTTGAAGTGCATCAGAAACTTTCATTTTGAGATCACTTAGTTTCAAAACTAAGATTAGTAATTCATGGATCTGGCTCATAACAGGAATCATTTAAATATTACAAGGATAGGGATTTATTGATACCCCATTTCTCGTTTTCATATGCGGTTTGCAATATCGTCCGCATTTACCATAGAAATTCAGATTGGAGTACAAATCATACAACTGAACATTCAAATTTGTTTAGAATATGACCTCAATAGGGCAGTGCATCTTCCTCACACTTTTTCTTCTTTGTTTTAAGCACAACAATATCTTTTGGTGGTGGGGGGTTCGTGCTGTAGGAAGCAAATGATCAAGGACAAAAAATATTTTCTATGCAGTGAGTATCTTGCCCTTTCTATGAGTGAAGTTTGATCGGCAAAATGATCAAATTTAATCATTTCTTTCAAATTCTCAACATCAGATAATAATTTCTCCATAACTAAATAACTCTTGAAAATTACTAGAAAATAGATGAAAAACAGAGAAATTAAGGTTTTGAAGTGTGAAAGATCACTATCTTTCAAGAGTTATTGCATGTATATTCTTAGAAATTACAAACAATTCTCTATTATGATACAACAAAGTTGTAGTTAATAACTCAAATGGTCACTCAACTATAAATTTTTATTTAGAAAGTCACCTGCTTTGCTCTTTACTCCAAAAGTCACTCAGTTTTGCTAGCTCTTTACTCCAAAAATCACTTAATTATCATATTTTTACTCGAAAAGCCACTCAATCTATTTATTTATTTCCTTAATAAAATTGCTTAGGTGGAAGTTCTATTCAAAATTCTAAAAAATAAAAAGTATCTCTCTTTTATCCTTATTCTCCTAAATTAATATCTCTCTTCTCTTTCTTATTTTTTCTCTCCTTCTCACTTTCAAAAATGATTATTCCGTTTTACTCATATTTTATATCAACATAATTCGTCTCTAATTTTATTAGACAATAGATTTGTAATTAATGATAAAAATAAGTAAGCTTTTCAAACAGTTTTTTTTTTGCTCCAATGATAAAAATATTCAAAAATAAGTAGTGTGAGCCACTGTTTAGGACTTTTATGCTTGAAGGTAACGTGTTCATAGTTTATTTTACTTATTTTTTTTAAAAAAGGGCCAGAAATACCCTTCAAATATTGAAATTGGTTCAAAAATACCTTTCGCTTACCTATTGGACCAAAAATATCCCTCTGTCCACCTTTATGGCTCAAATTTACCGTTACAACTAACAACCCTTTTTAATCATAATTAAAAAATTTATTTATCACGTGTCAACTTTCTATTGACTGCAAATTAAATTAATTAAAATGTATTATCGTATAACCAAATCCAGACCCTAGTAAAACTACCCGACCCAAACCCAACAAAACCCGCCCTAACCAATTAAATAAACTGAAAGGCCAAGAGGAGTTCGAGACAAAAATTGATCAATCTACAAAGATGTTGGAGAAGCATCAAGCAACTATTATTTCTAAAGAGCAAGCTTCACTTCAGAGGCTCGAGGAGAAATGAGATGCAACAGTTTTCGCCATTGCTATTGCTCTGGAAAAGCATAAGAAGCCTTGTTAATTGTAACGTTCAAGACGAGCCATCAATTCTGAAAGAAGAACCTGGTAATGTCATAGAGAAATGCCTTTGAGAGTAACAAGGCCATGACCTCTTATTAACAAAGAAGTAAATATACTGCCACGATCTGATTTCTCAGGTCATAGTGGCACCTACTATAACCCACCGGTAGATAAATCAACCTTTAGTCCGGAACTACTAGTAACAGATTACCAAGAGAAATAAAAGAAGAATGAGGAATAAATAAAATAAAAGACTAATATATATAAGATAGTCCCCAAACCTAGTGGAATAAGTATAAGAGCTTTTAATATAATAAGAATACAAAATGAAATATTAAATGAATATACTGATACAACCCATTTCTGAATACAACATAGAGACTAGTCTAGTACATAAGAGGGAGAATAGTAATACTCCAAATGCCAGAAGTTCACCCTAAGTCTCCGAATCATAATTTCTCCACACGAAGTATACAACAACAGCAAAAACTCATATTATAATCTGAAAGTTGTAGAAGTGTAGTATGAGTACCAAACAAGTGGTAACTATAATCTGCAAGCTGTAGAAGTGTAGTATGAGTACCAAACACATAGTACTTAGTAGACAACTACCGACTAAGCTCCAAAGATAATGCAAATATTAATAACATGCAAACAGGAATGTAAACTACACTAAAATATCAAGAAAGCAAATATAAAAAAGTTAAGGAGGCAATAATGATTAACTATCCGATTCTAACTATACCCAGGGACCTATAACACAAACCAATATACAATTAAAGAGGAGAATAATAATAGATATATAGTAGTATACAAGGCCAAATAGATACACAACATGAACAAATGAAGAACGGGAGGGATATACGGTAATACCATAACTGCATATAGATAGATAGATATATACATAAAAAAGGCTAACGCAAAGGTACAACCTAAAGTAGTCACACTACCATCTTAAGGCCTCCTAATCATAGTAGGAACTACTGCTAACAAAATTAGGATCCCTAATACATACATGAAAATATCAAATAATTATACATAATGAAATAATTGTAAGACAAGGAAATCAAAATCATACCTCGAATCTCAGTATTAGTCCAATAATTAACTTGTCATGAACTAACCATAATAATAATAACAATAAAACAACCAGCTATCCCGACCAAACAATACCTAATTCGGGCCTCATAACCCAAAAGGTCTAATCAGCACACAACAAAACAAACAACACTCATCAACTATACCAATGCAACCCCCATTAGGCTGATATAGGACAATTAGCGATCAACAATGTGAATGCAGAGTATAATCCATACTACCACAACCAATCCAAGTACCATAATGTAACCCAATGTATACACCTCCTCTAGCTCGACTACTCTTAAAGGCAGGACCTACAACGACCTCTCTTCTATAACACGATGAATCACGAATGAAGAGACCCCTATGGGGTACAAGAGTGCTTGTATACACTGGCCTGGTCCTGATTCAGTTTTTTTTTAATAATCAACCTCATCATCAATCTACTCCATCTAATGTCGGGCTCGAATCGTAGCTAAAAGAGTGTAAGTCCCTAAATCTATTGCTTGGGGTAAACTCCGAAACTAAATCATCATAAAAGTGTAGAAAGGATAGGAGTCTCTCTCGATCGAAGTGAATAGTAGTAGTAAAATCGTGGACCAAAATTTATCTTGGTCAAATCTCTAAAATATTATTTTTAGTCTCAAAGGCTCATAAATCATTCATTAAGCTGGTACGATTCCCATTATGAAAGAATTTATTTAAAGAAAAAAAATAAATTCCTTTTTAGAAAAACAATAGTAAAACTCATATTTTTAGTTGGAATCATATCATTAAGTATGGATGTACCAAAACTATGCATGACATCACCAGTATCCAAACAATACAACTATAAGCATCTAAATATCCATCGACATGGCCTCATCCTTTGTCTTTACAAGGATAAATCACTTCCCAAAATCTAACTAATATCATTATCACGACCTTGGGTTCAATAATATATGACCGACATAATCATATAATAATTCGAGAAGCTATCATAATCCACCGAGTTAAGTAGTTAATCTTATACTAATGGGATTGTTAGCCTCAACTATGTCTAACATGCTAGAAACCTAGGGTAATAGAATTCTAGAAGCATAATAAGTATTTCATCTTAAGGGTCAATTCACCCTTCTTGTCTCCGAACTCAAAAATTAGGCTAAGTCACGGTGTTCTACCCATAGTCATATCTTAACACCCCTATCTAACATGCAACATATATAAAACACTATCTTGTGGAGAAAAGTGGACAGAAGCCTACCTCGATGTCAAATCGTACGTCCTCGAATCGCCCACAACTCATTCAATTTTGCTCCATGATCCCAAAATACTACCAAGCTATCAAAATAGTAATCTACATAATGTTAAGAATAAAATAAGACCCATATTTCTATACTATGAGTTGGGTTAAAATTTGGGCCAAGAACAAACCCACAGAGATCGCAAAAAAAAATTCAAAATTGAATTCATCACGAGGTCCCTCGAAGAACAAAAAATATGTGCTCCAAAGTTGGAACAAAATGGAACTCAAATTGGGTCTCAAAGCAATCCCTAAAGTTTAAGAATTTTAAGATCTAAATCTAAGAATTTATCATAAAATAGGATGAAAATTGATGGAAAAATTAATAAAAAATAATCAAGGAGTGTTAGGCTAGTTTACCTTAGCTTTAATGGATGATTTCTCACCCTTTTCTCTATTTAAGCTCTCAATTTAGTGTGAAAATGATGGAAAATCGAAATTAAAAGCTTCCATGTGCCTCTAAAGCAGACACCTGAGTGCTAATGCGCCTATTACTTATGTGATATCTCGACTGCTTTAGCGGTCTAGCAGCTTGGCGCGAGTACTACTAAAGTAGACACTAGGTGCTAAAGTGGTCACCCTACCACTAAAATGGACTAGCCAACTTCCCAAGGTCGCTTAAGCAACTCAAGGGGCACTAAAGCGCATACCGCTAGAGCGGCTCCTTGAGCACTTAGATGGTCGCATAAGGTGCCAGATACCTTGATTTTTCTATGTCCATAAATGGTCTTCAACTGGGTGCTTGGGATTCGTCCAGAATCCCGTGCGCACAAACAAACTATTTTAACAAACCAAATTCGACGTCTCAAACTCAATAAAATGATTGAAACTTTCATCCAAGATTATTTCAACTAAATATGGGGCCCATACCTATAGTTTCATTTTCCATATAATTCACACAATAGCCCAAAATGAGTTCAAAAGTCTCGAGGCCTGAGCCAAGAGTCTTCTAGCCTAAAATCAATGTTTCAGAGATGATGGTACTATCAGAATTATCATCTGAGGTCATTTACTAAAAGTTTGATTTGAGACTAAATTTTAAAGAGTAAAAGCTCCAAAATAGGAAAATGAGCTTAAAATCCAAATGAATTGTTTGATAACCAAACTGATAGTTCCGCCAAGTCATAATGATATGTAGCCATTATGGGAAGACTCAAAATATTGAAAATACATGCAAATCAAGGAAATAACCTAGAGGGTCATTATTGTTAATCTTTAGTTGACTGGCTGTTATGGATACTGCAGTAGCCATTTTGTTATCTGTTGATCCTGAATTTAATTGGTTGAGGTGGTTATTATCGGGTTTGGGTGGGGTAGTTTTAGTTGGGTTCATGTTTGATTATAAGATAATAAAATTTTAATTAATTTAATTTACAACCAATAAATAAATTTTAATTATGATTTAAAAAAGGATTATTAGTAGTAAGGGTATATTTAAGCCATAAAGGCGGATCGAGGGATATTTTTGGCCCAATAGGTAAATAGAAGATATCTTTAAACCAATTCCAATACTTGAAGGGTATTTTTGACCTTTTTTCAGTTTTTTCCTACTTTGATCAGTTAGCCTATGATTCCTACCAAGTAAAAATGAATCCATACTCATCTTTATTGTGCCTCTTCGATGAAAATCCAGTTTCAAGTATGACACACAAAATTTGAGTTCGTGAGATTGGGTGGATCTTCGAGGTAATGATGTGTTCCAGAGTTCGGGGTTGACTTTTGGACCTCATCTTATTTCCTTTATGTCTTTACTTACTTTTGGAGATAGAGATGTATTTTCAGTACCTTTCTGAGTTGTATTAGATGCTCTTGACTTATGACATCACTTCTTGGATTTATTATGACATTCATTTCAAAATTCTGCTATTATTGTACTAGTATTGATCTGACTTCCTTCGAGAAGTCTCGCCTTAGTCTTTTTTAGTTGATATTTATATTATCTTATCAGTTTGGGTGATTAACTTACTTGTCAAGACTAGGCCGCAACAAGTGTCATCATGACCTAGCTTTTAGATCATGACAGTAGATCTAAGTGACTCCTCTTTAGGCCTTTTGGGATCAGCATGGATCCACTTTTACATTACGCCCTATGCTCTTACAAGGTATAGGATGGCTTCCCAATCGGGCGATGCTTGAATATCATAAGCTCACATGATGTTATCTTGATTATGAGAAACTCCCAATAGAAAAATTTATTTTTTAAAGATGATTTTGGCATAAGGCCACAAGTTTATGCGAAGTCCTTGTAATGTTTTATTTTCACATATTCAATTTACCCTATGTTTCAGTTGCACAATTATATTATCATTAAGATAATTAAAATGTCTTATATCTCATTAATTAGTTATCTTATGATCTTATTATGCACCCTATTTATGTTTCAATTGTTCAACTATACTAAAAGGTAGTTGTTGTTTCATTCAATTATTTTATATTCAGTACATTCCATGTACTTACGCCATTGAATGCTACATCTTTTTATGATGAAGACTAAAGTACTCAGGCTCGTGACCTAAAACATCATTAGGCACTACCTCATCATCTAGTGGTGATTCTTATTTGCTTCTAGAGGACTTAGTCAAAAGTTTATCTCATTTACTAAGTTTATTATTGCTAAATAAAAGTAGATCAAGGGTCTTGTTCTAATGATCAGTACTTAGTCTTGACATTGGAGGCTTCACAGAAATCTAGTTTGATTAATTAGTTAAGATTCAATATTCAAAATATGGTTTGACTCAACTCATTTTAGTGAAATACTTTACTTTGAATAAAGATTTGTTCTTAAATGCTTCTCAATGCTTCCACTATGTTGTAGTATATGTTCTTATAGTACGATAATCGTGTATTACATCCATAATTGCGTAGTCCACATCTACAAGTCCAACTAATTTAAACATTTAAATACAAATATCTTTTTCATCTTGCGTGTAACATCTTTATGGAAATGGAATTGACTTTTCATGATCAAGAACTATACATAACTACACGACTCAAACTTTTAAATACCATTGCATCGTTATCCCAATTTTTTTTTGATAAATTTAATTTTATCGCCCATTTTTTAAGAAAAGAAATGGAGTCAAAGTAAAAAAAAATTCTCTAGATGATGTAGTAGCTTCAATGCTGAAAATTTGCCCAGGATTATTTTACTAGATTCATGGTCATTAGGGTCGTTGGCCAGCCTCTCCCGATGGTGGAGGCTGAATTAGTTGTTGTTACTGTTCCTTCGAATGAAGAACCTTTGGAAGTATCTTATACGGACACAACTATGGTAAAAGCCCATACCTTTGAAACAAATTTCATATTTGCATGGGAAGCCAAGAATCGTCTGAGAAGAGGACGAGGCCAACCAAATAATCATTAGTAAGGATTTGCAATATGCAGTGATAGGAAAATTTGCATATGGGTGCCATAAATACAAGATCTAAGGAGATTAATTCCTAAGCAATGTGAGTTAAAACGGGAAGTTAACATTGAACTGTTGAGCAATAGGTACATATTAATTAGAACGAGATTAAATGATTATGTGAATTTGCTTTCAAAGCCTCAGTTTTTCATTACACATAATTACTGGTCATACCCAATGCGTACACTAAAATGGGATCCGTTGTTTGATCCAGAGGAAAAACATCAATTATGATTGCATGGATTTCCTTTCCAGCACTACCACTTAACTTTTTTGGGAAAGAGGTTGTATTTTCCTTTGCAACAGCAGTAGATAATCCTTTGCATGTTGACCTTGCCACACAAAATAAGACAAGGTCAAGTTGTGCAAAAGTCAAAAGTAAAAATAAACTTGTTAGGTGAATTTCCAAAAAGGATAAATGTTGGTATGAGAATGAAAACAAGAGAAGTCAAAGAAAAAAGGGTGAATATTAATATGACTATGTCCCAAAATACTGCAAAACTTTTAAACTGCAGGATTATAATGAGAAGGAATGCTTCATATTACATCCATAGTTATACCCGAAGGATTAAAAGAAAGAAAATAGGGATAACAAGGAGGAGGAGAAGGACAGACAAAATTTATAGGGAGAGAAGAAAGAAGGAAATGCAAATCTAAAAAAAGATAAAAGGCAAAACAAAACAAGGAGAAAATGATGAATTCCAGGAGTAGAAGAGAAAAAATAGACCTGAAAGGAGAAGACAAAATTATAGAGGAAGAATGGGGATGAGATGAAATCCATGAACCCAAAACAAGGAGCAAGAAGTGTTAAGTGGAACAAATATGGAGCATTGAGGGAGAGCATGAAAAATGATGTGAGGGGAAGATTGGGAAAAAAGAAAATAGCAGACAATGAGAAAGGTACTGAGGTAAGTAAAGATAACATGGAGAGAGACGTGGAGAAAGATCCTATCAACTCTGAAGGATCTAGCAGCAAAAGCAAGAAAAATAAATCACAAGGCTCAACTATGAAAAGTCTCTTCACGAAGATGAGATAAATATCTCTATTGAATCACAGAAATCACCAAGAATAACTACACAAGATGTACTGGACAGTGTAAGAGAGACAAGGTAAACCAAGTACAAGAGACCCTAAAAAAGGCACCTAAAGTGGATAGTTCAATGGAGGATAAAATAAAATCACCACAACAACGCACAATCACAGGGCAACAGGAAGAGAAAATAGATGAGAGAGAAGGTGAAATAGGATAAGATATTCCTAAGATCAGCACACTCATGAGTTTTCTTCATACTTTATTATGATATAGAAGAATTTGTCACAATCTTTTTCTTAAATGTAAATTTAAATAATATACTTGATTCAAATGAGAAGAATAATTTTAAATTTAAAGAGAAATTATATTTAAAGTTTGTTTCATTTAAATAATTTTTTCAATTATGGTGTTCAGACGAGGTTTTTTTTCTCTTAACTTAATTCACGGAATAAACAAGTTACTTTTGAGTATAACATTCATTATTATATTTTATTATTTTGGCCTAAAATTATTAATAATTAATTTATGTTTAAGTTAACATTTACAAATATAACCAAGGGTATTAACATTTTTTTCATAATTTTTCTAATATTTTCGTATAATTTTATTGTGGACCCCACCACAACTCTATTTTAAATGAAAAAATGGATACTTCTTCCATCTCATTTTATTTGTCGTCATTTTCTTTTTGGTAGGTCCCAAAGAGATTGTCACCTTTTCTTATTTGGTAACCATTTAAAGAGACAATTACACTTTTATCCTTATTGGTCTCACTTAATTAAAGATAATAGTATATATATTTTTAATAAAGGATAATTTGGTAAACATCTCCAATTCTTTTCTTATTTCTTAATCTTCATGCCTGGTCAAAATAAGTCACATAAAATAAAATGTAGGAAGAATACTAGATATATCATCGAATCTTTTCAATGTCACCAAGAACATAATCTTTCACATCACACACCTCAACTATAACTCTATTTTAATATGTAGCAAAAAAAAATTAAATATATTATCTATTGTAACAGATCCTGAAGATGACATCATGGAGGTTAATGTAAGAGAAGTCAACAAAAGTAGAGACCTGTCACCTAAGCAAATAGGGCAGCTTAAAGAAAAAATTAAGAAAAGACCAAAGCCATCTTTTCCTCAATAACAAATGAATGCAAGGAGGAAGAAAGGATCATTTTTTACCTTCGATCAATGATTAACAAGGTAGTTTTCTAGAATATCAGATGTGTTAAGACTTAAAGTGCTTTTGAGAGACTAATGAATTTTCATCGAAGATATCAATACTCTTACATTTCTATATTTAAACCTTTCCAAAGTCCTAGTGAGCCTGAGAGCTATAGAAGAAAAGTAGGAATGACAAATACTAAAGTTAATTCTTCTTTAAAGATAAAATTTTTTTCTAGGAAAGTAATTGGGAAGAAAATACTGTACAGATTCTATCTAGCAACTAACAATGACTTTCCAACTAAAAGGTGGGACTAAATATTTCACGGTGAGAGTCGTTTATGCTAGATATAGTACCTGGACAAATTGGATTTATGGGATGACTTGGAAGGTATTGCAGAGCAAAATAGTAAGTCTTGGTTGGTAGGAGAAGATTTCAATACTGTACCAAATGAGTCTGAGAAGCTAGGAGGCCTACCAGCCACACAATAAAAAATTATAGATTTTGCATATTGTATGAATGTACGCTCACTAAATAAACTCCAATTCATTGGAAGTTGCTACACCTGGTAGAATAGTAGAATTGCAGAAGATAGCATCTTCAAAAGGCTTGATAGAGTTCTTGGGAACAATGAATTTATGCAGATGCTCCCCAACAGTGAGGTGCACTACTTTATTAGGCAAGGATCTAATCAAGTTCCATTGCATGTGATATGTAATGTTTCTCAAAAGTAAGTGCTTAAACCATTCAGGTTCCTAAATTTCTGTACAAAACATAAGACTTCAGCAAAGTGGTGGAAGAAAGATGGAACGGAGAGGCGATAGGCTCCCCATTCGCTATTGTGCAATCCAAAATGAAGAAAGTCAAAACCAATTTGACAATCTAGAGCAAAAAGACCTTTGGGAACATATTTCAAAGGATTGGCAAACTGGAGGACATTGTAAAATCCAAGGAAATACGACTACAAGTGACTCCTAATGAGGAAAGTAGATGTGAACTGAAGTTGGTTGAAGCAAATTTAAAAAGACTTTTGAAGATAGATAAGCAATATTAGAGGTAGGAAGCAGGAATGAAATGGTTCATAGATGGTGATAGAATCACAAAGTTCTTCCATGTATATGTGAAAGAAAGAGGAAGAAAAATGTAGATTAATGAAATACAGACAATGCAATGGGACATCATTGCCACATCTCAAAATATAGGAGAAGAAGTTGTGAATGTATGTAAGGAGCAATTCAAGGAAAGCATAAAAGCAAACACTTATGGTATGCTAGAGTGTCTACCACATTTGATTGCAGAGGAGGAGAATGCAAAAATGGAGAAGATGCCAATTGAAGAAGAGGTGAAGTAGGTAGTTTTTTCGCTTAATATTGACAGTGCCGGTGGACCAGATGGATTCTCAGGATAGTTTTTTCAATCAAGCTGGGACATTATTGAGAAGGACATCACAAACATGGTAAAATCATTCTTTTGTTGATATGAATTACCAAGGTATGTGACTCATACTAATCTGATCTTGATTCCTAAAAAGGAGGTGGTGAAAAACTTTAATGACCTGAGACCTATTAGTCTAAGAACCTTTTCTAAGGTGGTGAAAAGCTTTGGTGACCTGAGACCTATTAGTCTAAGAACATTTTCTAATAAAATTATTTGAAGACTCATTCATGACAGGATAGTTAAGGTGCTACCTAAACTAATATCACCAAACTAGGGTGGTTTGAAAAGGGCAGGAGCATCATAGAGAATGTGCTCTTTGCTTAGGAGGTTATAAGGGATAATAACAGGAGGAATAAATTACATAATGTAGTGGTGAAACGAGATATGGCCAATGCTTATGATAGAGTCTCATGTAAGTTTCTAGTGAAAGTAATGAGGAACTTTTGATTTTTAGTAAAGATTATTGACATGAAAGTGAGGTTGGTCAGCAGTAATTGGTACTCAGTCCTATTGAATGGCCAATTCTTTGTTTTTTTTCAATCATCGAGAGGCCTCAAACAGAGAAAACCTTTTGTTGCCTACTCTTTTTAGTATTATAGTTGAAGTTCTGGTAAGGAACCTAAATAATCTTTTTGAAGACCTTAAAAATAAGGGGTATGGTTTGCCACAATGGAGTCCAAAGATTAATCACCTATCATATGCAGATGAAAGTATCCTCTTTTGTTCAGGTCATCTTACTTCTGTGAAGAAAATAGTGAAATTACTAAGAGGGTATGAGATATTATCAGGGCAGATAATTAATTTGGATAAAATTTTCCTGTATTTACATGAAAAAGTTTGAGCAGGAGTGAGCAATCAAATAAAAAGGATTATAGGAGTAAAATAAGGATCTTTCCCTTTTATCTACTTGGGGTGCCTTGTGTTTTATGAATGGAAGAATAGAGGACCCTTTGAAGAGCTGATCAAGAAAGTTATGAAAAGCCAGAGTTTGTGGCAGAATAAACTATAGACATATGGAGGCATATACATCTTGATAACACGTCCTAGAATCCATGCATATTTATCTTGTTTTAGCCATGACTCCACTAGCATGTGTTGTAAATCAGTTGCATAAAATATTTGCAAGGTTTTTATGGGCAAACTCCACTGGAGCAAGGAACAAACACAACTGATTCTTGGGAGAATATGTGCTATCCTAAAAAAAGAGGGTGGAATAAGGCTCAAGTCACTACATTCGGTCTCAAAGGTTTTTTTTGGCAAAGTTATGATAGAATTTTAGAGTTTCCACATCATCAATGTGGAATGAATACATGTGAAACAAATACGGGAAAAAGTACCACCGATAGTGGTGAGAGGTTATGGTGTTTACCATGTATAGAGAAAGATGGTGGAGGTTAGAGAAGAAGAAGAACATAACATAGGGTGGCAGATCAAAGCTGGGAATACAAATTTCTGGTTTGATAATTAGATTAAATAGGGAGCCCTTTATTTGTGGAAGGGGACAATGTACACGATATGGAGTTGGAGGTGAGGGATTTTTGCAAAAATGGAGGGTGGGATAAAGTGAAATTAAGGAGTAAACTTTCAGAGGAGATGACTCAACATATCCTGGAAAGTATAAGCCCTTCCATTAATTTAGAGACAAATGACACTCCTTGGTGGATAGGAACTCGCAAGGGAGATTCACAGTTAGATCAGCTTGGAAAGTCATAAGATAGAAGAAAGAACAAAAAGAAGAATACAAGCTCCTTGGGATAAAGGTCTATCTTTCAAAATATTTTTTTTATGTGGAGGGATCGGAAGAGAAGGATTACCACAGATGATAATTTGAGAAGAATGAGAATAAATATTGTATCTAGATGTTGGTGCTATGAGGAGAAAGAAGAGACAATGACCCACTTATTTCTAACAACCCCTACAACCACTAGGCTATAGAAGCAGTTTGCTATTTTTGCTATTTTTGCAGGAATAGACATTGAGGAAATACACTTGCAGCAAATCATCAACACATGATGGATAATGAACTCAATACCAAATTTGGATGCGGTCTACAAAGCTAACCCAACAATCATTATGTGGAGCATGTGGAAGAGAAGGAATGCAATAAAACATGATGGGAATATAACCTATAGGGAGTTGATATGGCAAACTTAGGATCTAATCAGAAAGCTGATAAATAAGTTATATTCTTCGATAAAAATTGGAAAGGAACATTGGCCACAGCTTGTTACTAAATTGAGGGAATATAAACCAAAGCAGCACTATCACAGTGTAGTTTGGAAATTCTCGGAGAAGAATAAGTTCCAATATAATACAGATGGGGAAAGCTGAGGTACTCCATGAATAAGTGTGTTTGCAATCTGTATTGAAATGACATTGGGGATATGATATATGCTACAACTACAGGAATAGGGGCAGCTTCCAACGCATATACAAAATAGAAGCAATTTAGGAGGCTCTAGAGTACATTCAAGGGAAGAAGCTTAAGGATGTGCCATAGAAACGGACTCCCTTACACTAAATAAAATGATAGACAGACAAGAGAAAATGCCTTAGGAACTGATAAGATAATAGACAGACAAGGGCAAGTGCCTTGGGAACTGATTGAGCATATTGAAGACATAAGGGGCAAACTACCATCAACTCCAGCACAAATCCCACACACATTCAAGAAAGAAAACACAAGAGCAGATGCATTGGCAAATGAAGTAATTAAATCACATAGTTTCTATGAGCTACAAAAAAATTGGAGATAAATAAACATGGATAAGACTCAAATCCCCAACTTAAAGATTCGAAAAAGGAAGATCAACATCAAGCATAACAGTAAACATACGTGAAATTAAAGAACAGTCACACATAGTCCAGACAATAGCAGGTAGTACTAATAATTACAATCCCATGGAAATTAAAAATAAGCAAGAGCACAAAGATAATTGTTTTTGTCACAAGATGACTACTCTACTATGCTAATTCTAGTTAGATGCCTTAGCTACCAAAAACAACAACAACAACAACAACAACAACAAACGCAGTCCATACCTCTACCTCTGAAGAAGTAGAAAGGCTGTTTCCGATATACCCCCGGCTCAAGATGCGAGACACCACACAAATATAAAGTAATGCACAGAACAGGATTTCATAACGTAAATATGGCACCCATAAGTAGTAGGAAACATCAGAAAGCACCCAGATTCGTAATAAAAATAAGAATAGGAAGAACAACAGGAATAAAACCCCCACCAAATACTTCCCTACCCTAGCGCCCCAAACTGGCCCTAGTTTTCTGCCCTAATTCGCTCCCTCCAGACCTTCCTATCTAGGGTCATGTCCTCGGTGAGCTGTAGCTGCTCCCTCCTAATCACCTCACCCAGTACTTCTTCGGCCTCCCCCTACCCCGCCTAAAACCATCCAACGCTAGCCTCTCACACCTACGAACCGGGGAATCCGTGTCCCTCCTTTTCACGTGTCCAAACCAACTCAATCGGACATCCCGCATCTTGCACTCCACTGGAGCCACACCAACCTTCTCCCTGATAGTCTCATTCCTAACTCTATCCCCTCGAGTCATCCCACACATCCAGCGCAACATCCGCATTTCTGCCACCTTCATTTTTTGGATGTGGGAGTTCTTAACTGGCCAACACTTCGCCCCATACAACATGGACGGACGGACTACCATCTTGTAGAATTTGCCTTTAAGCTTGGGCGGCACCTTCTTATCACACAACACCCCCGACGCGAGCTTTCACTTCAACCATCCCGCCCCAATACGGTGCGAGACATCCTCGTCAATCTCACCGTTGCCCTGTGTCACAGACCTGAGATACTTGAAACTATCCCTCTTACATACCTCCTGCGATTCCAGCTTCACGACCACCTCGTCCTCCAACCTCACGTCATTAAACTTGCATTCCAAATACTCTGTCTTGCTTCTGCTCAACCTGAACCCTTTAGACTCAAGAGTTTGTCTCCACACCTCTAATTTGTCATTCACACCCTTTCGAGTCTCGTCAATCAGAACTACATCGTCTGCGAAAAGCATACACCAAGGCACCTCCCCTTGAATACGCCGCGTTAATACATCCATCACCAAAGCAAACAAAAAAGGACTAAGAGTAGATCCCTGATGCAATCCTGTCAAGACAGTGAAATGCTCTGAGTCTCCTCCCGCCGTCCTTACCTGAGTTTTCGCTCCATCATACATATCTTTAACTGCTCTGATATAAGCCATCGAGACTCGACTCACCTCCAAGCATCTCCAAAGCACCTCCCTGGGAACTTTGTCGTAAGCCTTCTCTAGGTCGATAAACACCATGTGCAGGTCCTTCTTCCTTTCCCTATGCTGTTCCACCAGCTTCCGTACCAGGTGAATTGCCTCCGTCGTCGAGCGCCCAGGCATAAATCCAAACTGATTTTCCGAAATAGACACTATCCGTCTCAGCCTCCCCTCGACCACTCTCTCCCAAATCTTCATAGAGTGACTCAATAACTTAATCCCCCTATAGTTATTGCAACACTGGATGTCACCCTTATTCTTATAAAGAGGGATCATGGTACTCCACCTCCATGCCTCGGGCATCTTTGCCGTCTTGAAGATTTCGTTAAACAGACCAGTCAACCACCTTACCCCAGCCTCTCCAACGTACTTCCAAAACTCCACCGGTATGTCATCCGGCCCCGTCGCCCTACCTCTTCTCATCCTGCGAACAGCCTCTCTAACCTCTTCTACCCTAAAATGTCTACAATAACTAAACTCCCGACACTCCTCTGAATGCTCCAGTTCCCCTAACACAATAGCTCTATCCCCTTCGTCATTCAAGAGCCTATGAAAGTACGACTTCCATCTATTCTTAATATGGCTGTCCTCCATCAACACTCTGCCGTCCTCCCCCTTAATGCACCTCACCTGATCGAGATCACGTCCCTTCCTCTCCCTAGCCTTAGCGAGTCTAAACAACTTTTTCTCCCCTCCTTTCCCCTGTAACCCCGCATACAGGCTCTCAAACGCGGCCGTCTTAGCTACCGTGACTGCTGACTTAGCCTCCTTCCGAACTAGCTTGTACTCTTTCCTGTTTACCCACTTCTCTTCTTCGTCCCTGCTCTCAACCAACTTAGCATACGCCTCTTTCTTGGACCACACTTTATTCTCCACCTCTGCATTCCACCACCAATCCCCCTGATGGTGCCCGGCCCGGCCCCTAGAAACACCCAACACCTCACTTGCCTTCTCCCTGATGCACCTAGCCGCCCTATCCCACATACTATCCACGTCCCCCCTACACTCCCACACCCCCATTCCCGCCAACTTTTCCCCTATCTCCCACGCATTCACTGGCGTCAAACCGCCCCACTTAATTCTAGGTCTACACTCCTTACTCCTCCTCCTACTATTCGTCTTTATACCCAAGTCCATGACCAAGAGCCTATGCTGGGTCGAAAGATTCTCACTCGGGATGACCTTACAGTCCCTACACAACACCCTATCCCCTTTTCTGTTCAACATAAAGTCAAACTGGGTCCTGGCCATCGCGCTTCGAAAGGTGATGAGGTGATCGTCCTTCTTCGGGAAGCCCGAGTTCACCACCACCAGCCCAAAGGACCTTGCGAACTCCAAAAAGGTAGCCCCCTCTTCATTTCTCACCCCAAAACCAAAACCACCATGCACATCACCAAAGCCTCCTGGTAACGCGCCGATGTGCCCGTTGAAATCTCCTTCTACAACAATCTTCTCCGAGCTAGGCACGCCTCTCAGCACCTCCTCCAAAGCCTCCCAAAACTGCAACTTCTCCTCCCCCTCCGAGCCCACTTGCGGCGCATAGGCGCTACACACATTCAGGGTAAACCCCCGAATGACCAACTTAATAGTCATCAACCTATCGTTGATCCTCTTCACCTCTACTACCTGGCCTCTAAGCTCTTTATCTACTAAGATGCCAACTTCATTCCTCCGCCTCTCGCTCCCAGAGTACCACAGCTTGTAACCATCCACATCCCTAGACTTAGACCCTACCCACTTGGTCTCTTGAATACACGCGATATTGATCCTCCTCTCCCTAAGAATCTTCACAAGCTCTATAAACTTACCCTGAAGGGTCCCTATATTCCAAGAACCAACCCTCAGCCTACCAACACTATCCCCACGCTCTCCCCTATCGCCCCCGCAGCCATACCTTGGCCTCCCTCCCACTCCCGCCCTTACCGCATCCCCCGCCCCCACAACAGCCCCACACCCCAACCCCCTCAGACATGACCCTATCCAACCATTACCGCCCATAGCCACTACACAGGAAAATATAAGAAAATATACTCAAAGGCAAGAAACGACCACAACAACAGCAAGAACAGACAACAGTCACAACAACAGCAAATAACAGACAATATCAACAATAGACAACAGATAATATCAACAAATCACAAGCAGATACCCAATCAAAAGCAGTGCAAGAAAATAACCACAACCACAACGACAGCAACAACAGACACGAACAATATCAGTAAATCAAATGCAAGTCGGATAAAACTAGCAGGACACGGGGTAAATGGAGCCTCCTTACACAGAAACTCAACTTTATTAGTGACGCGAGGGGGAACAACAAAGATATAGCAGCATTTGCAAATCACCAATAAGAACATCAGAGATGGAAAAGGTAGATGATGAGCTAGCGGATAACAGAGAAGGATGTGAGAACCTACAATGCGTGGAGAAGATGAACATTCTGACCACATCCCTTCATCACCTTGGTGACAAACCCCAACCACCTTAAGAGGAAAGAAGTAGATTAGATCTGAGTGGGACAGACAAATCAAAAAGAAAGATTTTGAACTCATCAGAACCAAGTGATGTTGATAGAAAAAGCATGAACACATCAAAGCAAGGATGAAGTTGAAAGATAACCCACAAAAGGTACAAGATGATCTGTCGATTCAACATTGGAGAGAATATTGAGCTAAGGTAGTAGAAATGGAGAAAAGTGAATAGTACTGACTACTCTTGGACAACATTGACTATTTGTAGCACTTTTAGAAACTCTTCGCATTCCTTTTTTGGATCGGGTCTTTTGTTGGACTTGGGTCATTGTACAGACTTGGGCCTTGCCCATTTTGGTTTGATATCTAAAATGGTTCAGTAGTGGACCTAAAATTTAATGAAAAAAAGTAGCTTCAATGTTCTTATTACAACAGAAACCTCCCAATATATAATACTTTTTGTAGGCATCTTTAGTTTAGAATCAATCTTGGCCAGGATATATTTTTGCCATAAATATTATGTAATTGTTAATTAAATATTCATTTATCATTTGTTTAACTAGATTAGACTACATTCTTTGTATGGAATAGCATTATAACTACATCTAAAAAATAATTAGTTGTCAACACAATCAAGTGACATAATTTAAGAATATTCGTGACCTATTATTTTATTTTTCATATATGTTGATTATGTGATGATAGTCACCACAAATAGTGCAAATTTAGGAACCCTACTAATATTCTTCGAAGATAATAAAATTTAAAATATTACAATCAAGTGACGTGTCATCAAATTATATGACAACATTTTCTTGTGAAGCTCAATCAATTTCAAAAAATGTGTAATCCTACACTTAGTTGTAATCACAGTAAAAAATGCCTACACTTTAACGTAAATTTAGAAATAGAACTAATATTACATATTTTGAAAGCAATTTTTCGTTAATTTTCACCACAATCTAGAGACATAGGATTATCTAATATAATAATTAGCTGCATTC